>HG993137.1:9345000-15145000 GCA_905231865.2 Boloria selene | reverse complement strand
TATAATAACCCCCCATAGTCATTTTTCCCGAATTCAGGCGGGAAATCGAAAAATTATTAAAATACTAAACCGAGTTTACTTAAGCGATACAACATTTCATACTACATTGATCTTAAGAAAAATTTACAAGTCTAAAATTCTTTTAAAATGTTTTCTTTTTGGCTTCCGTTGACTGGAACTAATTAGTTGCCATCGTTCTTCGTAGTTTTCAGCGAGATCTTCAGGACCTGTAACAAAAAACACCAAATTTTTACTTAAAAAACGACATTTTTCAAATTATTTAAAAATTTTTTCAAATAAACCATTCGAAATTTTTTGCTTAAACATATCGTATTTGGCCATATAATAACCCCCCATAGTCATTTTTCCCGAATTCAGGCGGGAAATCGAAAAATTATTAAAATACTAAACCGAGTTTACTTAAGCGATACAACATTTCATACTACATTGATCTTAAGAAAAATTTACAAGTCTAAAATTCTTTTAAAATGTTTTCTTTTTGGCTTCCGTTGACTGGAACTAATTAGTTGCCATCGTTCTTCGTAGTTTTCAGCGAGATCTTCAGGACCTGTAACAAAAAACACCAAATTTTTACTTAAAAAACGACATTTTTCAAATTATTTAAAAATTTTTTCAAATAAACCATTCGAAATTTTTTGCTTAAACATATCGTATTTGGCCATATAATAACCCCCCATAGTCATTTTTCCCGAATTCAGGCGGGAAATCGAAAAATTATTAAAATACTAAACCGAGTTTACTTAAGCGATACAACATTTCATACTACATTGATCTTAAGAAAAATTTACAAGTCTAAAATTCTTTTAAAATGTTTTCTTTTTGGCTTCCGTTGACTGGAACTAATTAGTTGCCATCGTTCTTCGTAGTTTTCAGCGAGATCTTCAGGACCTGTAACAAAAAACACCAAATTTTTACTTAAAAAACGACATTTTTCAAATTTTTTAAAAATTTTTTCAAATAAACCATTCGAAATTTTTTGCTTAAACATATCGTATTTGGCCATATAATAACCCCCCATAGTCATTTTTCCCGAATTCAGGCGGGAAATCGAAAAATTATTAAAATACCAAACCGAGTTTACTTAAGCGATACAACATTTCATACTACATTGATCTTAAGAAAAATTTACAAGTCTAAAATTCTTTTAAAATGTTTTCTTTTTGGCTTCCGTTGACTGGAACTAATTAGTTGCCATCGTTCTTCGTAGTTTTCAGCGAGATCTTCAGGACCTGTAACAAAAAACACCAAATTTTTACTTAAAAAACGACATTTTTCAAATTATTTAAAAATTTTTTCAAATAAACCATTCGAAATTTTTTGCTTAAACATATCGTATTTGGCCATATAATAACCCCCCATAGTCATTTTTCCCGAATTCAGGCGGGAAATCGAAAAATTATTAAAATACTAAACCGAGTTTACTTAAGCGATACAACATTTCATACTACATTGATCTTAAGAAAAATTTACAAGTCTAAAATTCTTTTAAAATGTTTTCTTTTTGGCTTCCGTTGACTGGAACTAATTAGTTGCCATCGTTCTTCGTAGTTTTCAGCGAGATCTTCAGGACCTGTAACAAAAAACACCAAATTTTTACTTAAAAAACGACATTTTTCAAATTATTTAAAAATTTTTTCAAATAAACCATTCGAAATTTTTTGCTTAAACATATCGTATTTGGCCATATAATAACCCCCCATAGTCATTTTTCCCGAATTCAGGCGGGAAATCGAAAAATTATTAAAATACCAAACCGAGTTTACTTAAGCGATACAACATTTCATACTACATTGATCTTAAGAAAAATTTACAAGTCTAAAATTCTTTTAAAATGTTTTCTTTTTGGCTTCCGTTGACTGGAACTAATTAGTTGCCATCGTTCTTCGTAGTTTTCAGCGAGATCTTCAGGACCTGTAACAAAAAACACCAAATTTTTACTTAAAAAACGACATTTTTCAAATTTTTTAAAAATTTTTTCAAATAAACCATTCGAAATTTTTTGCTTAAACATATCGTATTTGGCCATATAATAACCCCCCATAGTCATTTTTCCCGAATTCAGGCGGGAAATCGAAAAATTATTAAAATACCAAACCGAGTTTACTTAAGCGATACAACATTTCATACTACATTGATCTTAAGAAAAATTTACAAGTCTAAAATTCTTTTAAAATGTTTTCTTTTTGGCTTCCGTTGACTGGAACTAATTAGTTGCCATCGTTCTTCGTAGTTTTCAGCGAGATCTTCAGGACCTGTAACAAAAAACACCAAATTTTTACTTAAAAAACGACATTTTTCAAATTTTTTAAAAATTTTTTCAAATAAACCATTCGAAATTTTTTGCTTAAACATATCGTATTTGGCCATATAATAACCCCCCATAGTCATTTTTCCCGAATTCAGGCGGGAAATCGAAAAATTATTAAAATACCAAACCGAGTTTACTTAAGCGATACAACATTTCATACTACATTGATCTTAAGAAAAATTTACAAGTCTAAAATTCTTTTAAAATGTTTTCTTTTTGGCTTCCGTTGACTGGAACTAATTAGTTGCCATCGTTCTTCGTAGTTTTCAGCGAGATCTTCAGGACCTGTAACAAAAAACACCAAATTTTTACTTAAAAAACGACATTTTTCAAATTTTTTAAAAATTTTTTCAAATAAACCATTCGAAATTTTTTGCTTAAACATATCGTATTTGGCCATATAATAACCCCCCATAGTCATTTTTCCCGAATTCAGGCGGGAAATCGAAAAATTATTAAAATACCAAACCGAGTTTACTTAAGCGATACAACATTTCATACTACATTGATCTTAAGAAAAATTTACAAGTCTAAAATTCTTTTAAAATGTTTTCTTTTTGGCTTCCGTTGACTGGAACTAATTAGTTGCCATCGTTCTTCGTAGTTTTCAGCGAGATCTTCAGGACCTGTAACAAAAAACACCAAATTTTTACTTAAAAAACGACATTTTTCAAATTTTTTAAAAATTTTTTCAAATAAACCATTCGAAATTTTTTGCTTAAACATATCGTATTTGGCCATATAATAACCCCCCATAGTCATTTTTCCCGAATTCAGGCGGGAAATCGAAAAAAAGGCCTCCCCGCCCTCCCACTGGTCATTACTAAGGTAGATTTCCGTGACCTTGAGCATTCAAATAGCATTTTCTTTAGTTTAGAACCAACTTTTTCAGAATTTTATTTTATATTCTCGTTCCTTGTATAAAGTATAACAAACTCAACCAAAAAATTTTTTAAAATTACACTCAGCAAAAATTTTCTATATAACTTTTCTTGAGATCAAAAAGTTTTTAAAAATAAAATAAAACTATATTGTGACCTGCTCCAGCTACCTCAGGATAGCTGTTGAAGCAAGCACCGGCTGGAAATAACATAGAAACTATTGACTCATATACAATATTAGTGTTTGACTTCAGGGTTGCCCTTTACACAACCCTAATATTTCAAGACTATTCTGGGATTATACACCCAAGCAACTTTAATCAATTAAGTTACAGACAATAGTGCGCTAAGCAACTACAACATGCTCGGACGGACACCCATAAAAGCCCCCAAGATGGCTCAAAGCCCAAACCCTGATTCGCACAGGGGAGAGACCCCTGAGTTAAATGTGACGTATGTAGCAGCAGGACCTTCAGCCCCACCGACGGAAGCCCCTGTGGTCGCTTTAAATAGCGTCATGGAAACGGCTGATTTTATAGACATTACCGGATGTACGACGGAGGCACCTGCAGAGACAGGAACAAAGCCTCAACAAAAAACTAAGACCACACAGAGTCGCGCTGCTCCACCAAAGAAGAAGACGACTAAAGCGCACTCTTCGCAAAGGAACTCAGTGACAACAGATGGGGCACCGGATGATAGTGAGAAGACCCCAACGCCTCCGGAAAACAAGTACCTCAGTGAGTATACAGAGGCTAAGGCCTACTATGTTAACATCATTAACTCACTGGGTAAATCCGGGAATCTAAAAACAGAAATAAAGAATAGTGTTAGTGAAAATGCTAAGAAACTGTTTGAAATGGCAAAGAAGAAAATTGGGCACAAAGAACAAGGAGCGGTGGAGATAGCGCCGAATATTACCGAAGTGACGACATCGCAGACGGAACAGACGGAACTGATAAAAGTACTCATAGAGGACATGAAAACATACAAAAAGGATCTTGAAGAGATAAAACAACAAAATACAACAATAACGGCGGAGATCAAGCAGATTCCGAGGATCCCCGAGGCAGAGCCAGGATTATCCTACGCAGAGGTCACTAAGCTGACAAAAACTATAGCGGATTTTAAAAACGACCTTGGCAGATATGTATCGTCACAGCCCGCCAACCAACACGAAACAGGGGCTACCGCAAGCCAAAGGACATCTATGACGAACACGTATTCACAACCGGTTCATTCGATGGTGGTGTCCTCCGCTGACGCCCAAGACACCAGCGATGATGTAATAAGCAAGATTAGATCGGCTGTAAATGCAAAAATTTCAGGAATACGAGTGGATCGGCTGAGAAAAGCAAAAGACCAAAAGGTGGTACTGGGCTGCCAGTCTAGAGAAGAGCTCGCCAAAGTGGCGGAGAAGCTCAAAAACGGCAACCCAGGACTGATCGCGCAGGAAATGGAAAATAGGGATCCACTTGTGATACTCTATGACGTCCTGAAGAGCAACACTGACGAAGATATCCTTGGAGCCCTCAAACAGCAAAACGGGCATATACTGGGGGCGATACCTGACAAGGACAGCAGGGTTAGTGTAAAATTCCGTAGAAGAGCGAGGAATCCGCACGAAAACCATGTGGTCCTGCAGGTGTCGCCGGCAGTTTGGCAGTGTCTTACCAAAGCGAGGAAAATCCATATCGATATACAGTATATAACGGTCAAAGACCAAACCCCGTTGGTAACTTGCTCAAAATGTTTGGGCTATGGGCATGGCAGGAAGGCATGTAAGGAATCCGTGGATACTTGCAGCCACTGCGCGGGTCCACATTTACGAAGCGAATGCCAGGCGTTCAAATCCGGAGCTAAACCTACATGCCGCAACTGTGAGAACGCCAAACTGGACACGACGAATCATAATATATTCGATAACGAATGCCCGATTAGGAGGAAGTGGGACGCCCTGGCAAGGGCGCGGGTGGCGTACTGCTAAGGGCGCCCAGGATGTGACACGAGCTGACAAAAAACCCCATACTGTTCTCCAAACGAACCTGCAAAGAAAGGAGTTGGCCACCTACGAGCTGATGATTGAGGCCAAAAGGAGGAGCGCAGCGATAGCCCTGATACAGGAGCCGTACGTGGGAGGCATAGGTAGGATGAAGAACTATGCAGATATACGAATTTACCAGAACACCAGCACAGGTGCTGGTACTGTCAAAGCTGCCATAGCCGTCTTCGACAGGGACCTGATAGTTACGCAAGACACCAACTACACCACGAACAACATCGTAGTGGTCAAGATTAGAACCGGCACCTGGGAGATGGCTGCGATTTCATTCTACCTTGAACCAAACCAGCCCCTCGAGCCATATCTGGATCAGTTGAAGGTAATAGTGGAGGCGTCCGGACCCTACATTCTTGTGGGGGGGGATGCGAACTCTAAAAATACCTGGTGGGGAAGTGGCACAACAGATCGACGTGGCGAGGAGATGGTTGGAGCCCTGGACGAGCTTGACCTGCATATCTTAAATCAGGGAAGTGCTCCGACCTTTGATACTTTTCGGGGGAACAAGAGATACTCAAGCTGCATCGATATCACGGCGTGCTCCTCGGAGATGCTGGCATTAGTGGACGACTGGAAGGTAGACGACAGCGTGACGAGCTCCGACCACAATACCCTAACATATACAATAAACTTAAAGAAAACAAAAGACATTACGATTAATAGTACAACTAGAATATTTAACACTAGGAAGGCGAATTGGGACGAGTTTCATGCGAAATTAGTACAATTACTGGCCGGTAAACAGATTAACAAAATAGACATAGAAAAAATTAAATATAAAATAGAATTAGACGAAACAATAGAAAAATATACTAACTTAATCATAACAGCTTGTAAAGAAACAATACCTGAAAAGAAAAATAATAAAAAACTACACTTACCTTGGTGGAACGATGAGCTCGCCGCGCTGAAGAGGGAAGTAGTCACGAAGAAACGCCGCATCCGATGCGCCGCACAGGTCCGAAGAGCGAAGGTCGTTGAGGACTACCTGGAAAGCAAAGAAAAATATGAAACATTAGCTAAAAAATCACAGATAGATAGTTGGAAGACATTTTGTAGCAGACAGGACAGAGAGGGACTTTGGGATGGCATCTACAGAGTTTTTAAAAGAACATCCAGAGGTCAGGAGGACCTGCCCCTAACAAAAGATGGGAAAGTTTACAATCCCCAGGAGTCGGCAAAAATGCTGGCAGAAACATTTTTCCCGGAAGACCATGGAAGGGATGATAATGCAGATCACCTGCAAATTAGACAAGCTGCCGAGCACGTAAACGACAGGATACAAAATGAAACCCTGGATCCTCCGTTTACCGCTGCAGAAGTCCACAGTGCAGTCGGAAGTTTTAACCCAAAGAAGGCCCCGGGAATTGACGGATTGGCCCCAGACATCTGTCAGCAAGCAATCGCTGGTGACCCTGATGTTTTCGTAGCTTTGGCGAACAAATGTCTGGAACTGCACCATTTCCCGACTATTTGGAAAGAGGCGGCCGTGTTGGTACTTCGGAAGCCGGCCAGAGATGATTACACCA
The DNA here is from genome assembly GCA_905231865.2 of Boloria selene. NCBI lineage: Eukaryota > Metazoa > Arthropoda > Insecta > Lepidoptera > Nymphalidae > Boloria > Boloria selene. The sequence goes on along the minus strand of HG993137.1, from coordinate 15,138,202 downwards.
ACCCCAAAGCATATCGACCGATTGGTCTCTTACCAGTGCTCGGTAAGGTCCTGGAGAAGATGCTTGTCAGAAGATTAAAGTTCTATATAATACCCGGACTCAGTACTCGCCAGTATGGCTTCATGCCACAAAAAAGCACCGAGGACTCCCTCTATGACTTGATACAACACATTAGAATGAAGCTGAACAACAAGAAAATAATTACTATGGTTTCACTAGACATAGAGGGAGCGTTCGATAGTGCGTGGTGGCCAGCCATCAGGCTTCGACTGGCTGAGGAAAGATGTCCGGTGAATATAAGAAGGCTTGTAGATAGTTACCTCCAGGACCGAAAAGTTAGAGTAAGATATGCCGGTCTGGAACATGTCCAAACTACGACCAAAGGATGTGTCCAGGGTTCGATAGGGGGGCCCATCCTTTGGAACCTTCTGCTGGATCCACTACTGACCGGCCTGGGGAAGCGGGGCGACTACTGTCAGGCCTTCGCTGATGATGTCGTCCTCGTTTTCGACGGAGACACCGGGCACGAGGTTTCCGTGGCGGCCAATTCGGCACTAGCCTATGTTCAGGAGTGGGGAGTGAGGAATAAGCTAAAATTTGCACCACATAAAACAAAAGCCATGGTAATTACCAACAGACTGAAGTATGACTCCCCACTCCTGACCATGGGAGGTACCCAAGTGGAGCTTACTGAGGAAATTAAAATCCTTGGTCTTACCATAGACAAAGGCCTGACCTTTAATACGCACGCGCTCAATGTATGCAAGAAGGTACAGGGCATATACAAACAGCTGTGCAGGGCTGCAAAGGTGAGCTGGGGGCTTCACCCCCAAGTGGTTAAAACTATTTACACTGCGGTAGTAGAGCCGATTGTTCTCTACGCCGCCAGCGCATGGGCACCTGCAACTAAAAAACTAGGTGTGAGGAAGCAACTGAACGCCATCCAAAGAGGCTTCGCCCAAAAGATCGTTAAGGCCTATCGCACTGCTTCTTTGAATTCGGCATTGGTACTGGCTGGAATACTCCCCCTGGACTTGAGAATTCAAGAGGCAGCCGCTCTTTACGAGGCCAAAAGAGGAGTGTTCCACCAGCTGCCCGATGACAGGGTGATAGAGACCAAATTGGATTATACTTCACAGCATATAGAACATCCCGCGCTCAGTACCGTGGTCGACTACGCCCACCTGGACAACCCCATGACTGAAACCACGAATGACTGTGCAACAGAACGTGTGAATATTTACACAGACGGTAGTAAGATCGAGGGGAAGGTGGGCGCGGCCGTATCAGTGTGGAAAAATGGCGCGGAGATCAGAGCTATGAAGTTAAAGCTGGACTCGTCCTGCACAGTATTCCAAGCCGAGCTGTATGCCATGGATAGAGCCGTATCATGGACTCTGAAAAGCTATGAAAGCGAATCCTGGATCCTGAGCGACTCCAGATCCGCCTTGGACTTAGTGAAGAGCGGAAGAGTCTCAAACCCATTGGTGCACAATATAAGGGGGAATATTAGGGCGGTACGAGAACAGGGGCGTTCGGTTAAATTATTTTGGGTTAAAGCGCACGTAGGAAATGTCGGGAACGAGCGAGCTGACAGTCTCGCTAAACAAGCTGCCCTTTACAGCAAGACGGCCGCCGACTACAGTGCCTACCCAATCGCTTCCGTTAAAAGGATTATCAGAGAGGGGTCCCAAAAAATATGGCAAGAACGTTATAATGAAGGTACTACTGCTGCCACAACAAAAATTTTTCTTCCGGACGTCTGCCTAGCGCACAAAATTGTTAACAAAATCGAAATTAGTTCGACCATTACGCAGATGTTTAGTGGACACGGTGGCTTTCGGAAATATTTACACAAATTTAAGCTGACGGATTCCCCAGCATGTAAATGCGATAATGACAATGACGAGGAGCCCGTTCATTTAATAACGGTGTGTCCGAGATTTAGTAAAGAAAGAAGGGATATAGAAACAGAATTAGACATTAAAATAGATTTAGTATCAATAAGTACAATAGTTGAAGATAATAAATTAAGACCAAAATTTTTAGAATTTGCTACCAAAATTGTTAACAAAATTATAATTGAAAATAAATAATGATAATAGATCTGCAGTTACCATGTATTTTTGAATACATGCAATAACACAGATAAAATCATAACACATCCACACACATTCGACAAGAATTAATAACTATAAAACAATCTCGGACAATGTCTCCGACTTCCGTTGGGGGATCCTTTGTATAATCAATCTAAAAAAAAAAAAAAAAAAAAAAACCTAACCTAACCTAACCCGAGTCCCGCTCGAGCTGCGGAGGCGAGCGCACGCGTGCAAACAGCGAAAACCGCGCTCCGCTAGCTCTAACGGTTCGAAAGATACGATAAAAATAGGAAAAGTGGAAAAAGTGTCCTATTAAGACCTAAAAAGTGTTATATCCGAAGTGAAAAGTGTCGATAAGCATAGTGTGCAACTTTGTTTTTTGGAAATCGCACGAGTTAAACCGTTTTTGGACAAAAAACCGAAATTTGGTTTTCGACCAAACAGTTTTCTGCGAACGCTGCCTTCAGATGATCTACGACCCCCAAATTTTAAGTGCGCGTCGTGAAGTGATCAGTGACCTCCATCTGTGACCCAAGTTTCAGATTTTTCTGACAACGCTAAGTGGCCCAAAAAGGCAAAAAAACAAGAGTGACGCAATTGCTCCTTTCTAAGTCGAGCAATTGCGAACGCCGAAAACTGCCCAGGATCGAAGCCCGGACCAAGAGGATTACGACAAGGTTTCTCCCGTTAATATATCTCTGTTAGAACCAAAGTTATTGAACATTTAAATTTGTAAATTTTTAGACCTAAGTTTAGACACTAATATCTAGGAATTATCAGTGACGACCCCCCCTGGAAAAAATTTATATTATAGTACAATTCCTTAAGAATTTGTCAGTCCAAGTTTTATCCAAATCCGTTCAGGGGATCCTGAGATATTAGTGTTCATATTTTTTAAGGAAAAAGTTCATGAACATTTAAGTTTAGATATTTTTTACGTAAATTTCCATATATAGATTGTTGATTGTAAAATTGTTTGTACGTTGAAGAATATATTTTTTGATTAAAATTTTCACATTTTCTAAAAAGTCAAAAATTTAGGAAAATAGCATTCGGAACCTTTAGACAATAACTAATTAAAATTATTTTCAAAATTAGTTCAGGTAAAAATTTTTTATTTTTCTCACAATTTAAATTTAAAAATATTAAAAATTTCCAAAAATTCCTAAAAATTAAAAATTAAAATAGTAAATATAATAGAAAACTGCATCAAATAAAGATAAAAAAATTTTTGGCCCAACAAAAGTCGCATCATTTTAGATTTAGTAATAAATTATTAATTCAACGTACAAAAAATGTACAATTTTAAATTATATTAGTTAGTGGGAGGAGCTTGTTCGCATATAAGATTGCCAAGTTCGAGCGGTATTGTAAATATTATAATATTATTAAATTGTTAGTTCTATTGAATCGAGAAAGTTCCGGAAGATTCCCGAATGTTCTCGAACTTATAGTATAAAGTGCCAAGTTAGAATCGAGATATAAAATATATTATTAAAATTGACTTTTATCAGATTTTCGACCTTAGTGACATAGATTTTTCAATCTATTAATTTTGTTGGTAAAGTTCGAGTCGAAGTTGTAAATAAATTATTAAATTGAATATTTTCGACCTTATTGACATAGGTTTTTGAACCTATTAAATTTATTAGAAAAATTGGGATCCGAGAATTTTCTCGACTTTGATATATTTTATTGACTTAGAAAAATTATTTACATTATAGTTTTAGGTATAGGTCTGGGACGGGAATCGAACCCGCATACCAGAATTTCGGAAAAAAATTTCTAACTTCTTTTATTGCATTTTTGTTTTTTGTGCTTTTGTTCGAGTCCACACCCCTTCCCCACCCCCCCCCCCCCACTTTCCCTTCCAAAAACCCAAATTTGGCAGGTGCACCCCCCACCCCATTTCTAACAACTTCCAAAACCCGACCCCGCCAAACGTCTTCCCACGAAACCCCCCCCCCCCCCAGAAGATACCCCCCCACCTCGGACAGAAGATAGGATTACTCTAAAACTGCTGAACCGATTTCGACAATCTTGGTGTCGGATAAAAGCCCTTAAGGAGCCCAATCTAATACACCAAACATCATAATTTTAAAACTACCCCTATTAGTATAAAACCCTCAAAAACCTGTTTTTCTAAATTTGCACTCCTACGTTTTCTCTAGAAAAAATATATCTTAAACCTTATTACCTTTATACACATATTCCGAATTAATATTCATAAATTTCTTTTAAACCACCCTTATATCACCCCTTGAAAGAAAAATAATTATAACTTGGACAATTTTAGAGTTAGGTACCCCGACTTTGGGCTCATTTTAAAGGGCTCGACTAGACCTAACTCCCCTGCACAGAGCTAGGTCTCCCAGACGCACACACAAAAAATTTGTAATTTTGACTTGAGAAAAAATTTTTTGAAAAATTTTCTTTTTAACATATAAGCAGGATCTTATTTAATAGTCGGTAGTTCAAAAGGGCTAACCAAGACTTAACTCCCCTGTACAGAGTTAGGTCTCCCAGACCTAGTAGTAGTAATATTTAGACCTAAGAATTAGATTAAGTAATTTTAAGAAATTGATAATTATTTAAGTGGACCTTAAATAATATAGCAAAGACATCTGAGCTCTATACACTCAGTAATTATTTGTATTACATCCTGACATAGACCGAACCAACACACAAAATGTTTCATACACCGAAAAACTCAAATCCTTTAACATCAGTTACTGCATCCACCACAAGAACATTATCTACGCCACGTTCACAAACGGCTTCCCCAAATACACCAGGCTCATCCACATCATCTACAACATCTAAAAGGCCGCGAGTGGAGGAAAACCTTAACACAATGGATGAAATTCTAGCCAAAACGAAGAAATACGTGGAAAGGATTATGTTTAACCTAAAACTTTCGGGAAATATGAAACGTTCAATAAAGGAAGAGATCACCTCAAGTACCCAGGGACTCCATGATATGGTAGTACACTGCACCAAACTAAAAGCGGAAGAAATGGCAGGCCAGTACCAATATTTCGCTCAACAAAGTGAAGTAAGCCATCAAGCTATAAAAGCCCTAGGAGAAGCAACAAATTTTCAGATTAAAAATACCTGCGACCTAAAACAAGATATGGAACAACTTAGACTAAATTTACAGGAAGACTTCAAAAACATAAATAAGAAACTATTGGAAATTGAAAGCAAAAATTTAGAAGTAGAAGTAGTAAGACACAACATAGAGCCAGACGAAAAAACCTTTAGGGAAATTTTAGAAAACATCAAAATTCAGACTACCATATCGGAGAAAACCCACCAAGAAATCACGGATCTTAAAGAAGAGATAAAAGAGATCAAAATAAAACAAACAGAAGAAAAAAGTACACAAGAACAAGAACCAAAGGTGCAAAAAACTTACGCAGAAGCAGCATCCTCAGAAAAACCAAAGTCCACCCTCTGCCTATTAGTGGGCACGGATCAAGTAATGGACACTAGCGAGGACGTTATATCAAAGGTCAGGAAAGTGCTGAAGCCGAGGGAAACTGGACTCCAGATTTCCAAGCTGCGTAAGGTCAAGGACCAGAGAATTTTGATTGGAACAGAAAATGAAGAAGACTACAAAATCATTAAGACAGCATTACAGAAAGAGAACTTTAGGACAGAGGAGAAGTCAAACAAAGACCCACTTGTAATCATCAAAAATGTTAACAAAAGTAACTCGGACGAGGAGATAATAGAGGCAGTAAAACAGCAAAATAGGAGCCTAGTGCACGACATACCAGATGAGGAGTACAGAATAAAAATGAGACATAGGCGGAAAGCGAGAAACCCCCAGGAGACCCATATAGTACTACAGGTTTCACCCATACTCTGGAAAAGGCTCACATCTGCAGGAAAAATTTTCGTCGACGTTCAATATGTGCCAGTTTTCGACCTGTCGCCGTTGGTCCAATGCTCAAGATGCTTAGCATTCGGCCACGGCAAAAAATGGTGCACAGAGACCGTAGACTTGTGTAGCCACTGTGCGGGGCCTCACATGAGCAACCAATGCCCTAGCAAGACAGCAGGAGAGGCACCCACATGCAGAAATTGCCAGCATGCGAAGCTGCACGAGATGGGGCATAACGCATTTGATAATGCGTGCCCTGTACGAAAAAAATGGGACTCCCTTGCCCGTTCCAGCGTCGCATACTGTTGATAAACCCGAAGCATCAGACATAATAAGCGCAGGGTATCATTGGTATACCCAGAAACTAAGAAGAACTTAATTTCAGTCGCAATGTCGAAAAAGCCGAAGGATAACCAACACACTCACCACAAATCACCTACAATTCCTCCTCATCACAACACTCACACCAATCTATACACAAACAAACATCCCAATGTAAATAGAGTATAAGATCATAAGTAAATAAATAAATGTACTAAAAAAAAAAAAAAAAAAAAAAAAAAAAAAAAAAAAAAAAAAAAAAAAAAAAAAAAATACCTTACATAAAAATTGACAAAACAGTACGAAACCTAGCATAATAAAAGTAACTGTAAGAAATAAAGTATATATATATATTATAATTAATATATAGTATGTACTATTAGAATACATATGTTGTAAAATAATACTCGCACACTATAAAAGGATGCGTTTAATAGATGTGGGCTATCATCGATAACCTATAATATTGTAAATTAGCACCTAGAATTAAGATAGATTAAACAGCACTAAGCTCATTAATCCATGTAGCACTCTTAACGAAAACTTGTATAGCAGCACAAAGCATTTTGTTTGGAAATTATGTAAAATAGATAAATAAGATAGCATTGTAATTATAAGATACACATTCTCTTCTTCATAAGCATTGAAAATAAATATTAAAGTAGTATAACCCACTCATAGTCAATCATGTAAATATTATGTTAAAAATAAGTAAATATAAGTAAATATTATTATGTCTAAAAACTTAAAACTATGTAAAAGTAGCAAAATTATAGAAATCTCTTAGGCACCAATAAATATATAACAGTATTTAAAGTATAACATATATATAAATAATAAAGCGCAGCATGGTCTCAGTAACTTACCTGCAAATAGTAGCAATGTAATAAAGATTATTGTAGAAAATCAAAACCCTTCTGGTTTTAAAATAAACTCAGTAGTAATTGAAATTTGCATAAAAAGATCTCCGATCATCACGTTGGAGGACATTCGGTCTTATTAAATAAAAAAAAAAAAAAAAAAAAAAAAAACCTAACCTAACCTAACCTAACCTAACCTAACCTAACCTAACCTAACCTACAGAAATAAAAGCTAGTAAAATTATGTTAGACTAATATAATTCAGTATATGAGTGGTAACATAAAAAATGTAAGTAGTATATAAGTAGGAATATTGTAAATAGTAGTAAATAGTATTTGTAGTACGAAATGCAATTTCATACACAAATACAGTAAAATAATAGATAGTTGTAAACAAATATTAATAGTAATAAGAAAATGTAATAGTAATGTAAGAAAAATGTAAAAGTAATGCAAGGAAATGTAATAGCAATGTAAGAAAAATGTAATAATAATAATAGAATAGAAATTATTGTAAAAATAAAATGTAGATAGAAATAAGCATAGAAATTTAGGAAAAAATATAAATAGCACTAAGTCGTATCCCACTTATTATGTAAATAAAAAATTTAAAAACCCTGCCCACTTATTATCCCGTGTAAGTTAGAAAAGTAAGCAAAAGTAGAAATAGAAAGAACGAATGCGGACGAATGAAAGAAAGAACAAGTATGCGGAATGGAAGTGCGAGAGGCATTAAAGCGAGAACTGGTATGAACGATATAGCTAATATAGTCTCCTTCCCAACCATGTTGGAGGTTCTAGTATTAAAAAAAAAAAAAAAAAAAAAAAAAAAAAAAAAAAAAAAAAAAAAAAAAAAAAAAAAAAAAAAAAAACCTAACCTAACCTAACCAACAAGATCTATGACCTACCCAAAAATTTATTAGACTCGACGGAGCAGTTCATCAGCTCCAATTACCAAAAAACAGATTGAAAATCCATGCAGGGGATCTGAAGATATTAGAGAATAACTAGAATAGGGTAAAAATCGTATGTAAAATATATATTAAATTTTTAGATAAACTTTTCTCAGTATTTCCGTATATATATTGTGTATGAGAGTTTGTCTGTACATTTAATATTAAATTTATTAGTAGTTTTTAGTAAATTTGAAAATTTTTTCAAAAATTAGTTAATTAAAATAGCTTATAATTTAGATAATAAATAGTAGATATAATACCCAAAATTTGGCCAGATAAAAATTTGATAATTTAACTAGTAATTTGTTTTTAAAAATTTAAAATTTTTCAAAAAATTTCCAAAAATCAAAAAAATTATAGCGTAGTAATTAAGTAATAATAAGTAATTAATTTTAAAAAATATTTTAGTTATAAAAAACAATAAACTCACATACACAAAATATATCATATAAAATTAATATACAGAAATGTACGACACCGATTCATATTAGATAAGTGGGAGGAGCCTATTCGCACAAAACATTCTAAGTGCGATCGGTACTATAGTATTTAAGATAAAATCGAAGCTTCTCGAAGGTTCTGGTGCGATTTTCAACTCTATTGACTTCTATTTATTTGTATATTTTTTATATCAGATTTTGCATAGACAAGAGTGATCGGTTGTTGCCAACCGGATTAAATATTAGTTTATTATTTTAATTTGAAATTTATGTGACGTCATTTTTGGACTTAGGATTTTTATCCTAATTAATTTACATTATTTTTTCAACATTTGAGAAGTTTTCGATTTTTAGTTAAGTTTCTAGTTATAGTAACTATTACTTTTTATTGTGTATATAGGTACAGGTCTGGGTCGGGAATCGAACCCGCACCTCGGATTTTGTCAAAAATTTTTTTTTTTTTTTTTAACTTCTTTTATTGCATTTTCCAAATTTATAGGTTTGTTCGAGGGTATACCCCTACACCACCCCCCCCCCCCCACTTTCCCCCCCAAAATCCCAAATTTGGCGAGTGGACCCCTCACCCCATTCCTAACAACTTAAAATTTTCGACCCCGCCAAACGGCGACCCACGAAACCCCCCCCCCCCCAGAAGATACCCCCCCCTCGGACAGAAGATTGATTTTCTCGGAAAGTACTGAACCGATTTTGGTAATCTTGGTGTCGGGTGAAAGGTCTTCAGCTACTGCATCCAACACACTAGGGTTCATATTTTTAAAACAACCCCTTCAGGGAAAAAACCTGTAAAAACCCGGAAAAAACCCGTTTTTCAGGAACTGTGTCCTACGATTTTTTCGCAAAAAATTTAGAGCTTAGAAAATCCGGTAATAACAAATATTCAAAATTAAAATTTCAAAATTATTCAATAGCAACCCTAGAATCAACCCCTAAATTATTAAATTCAATAACTTTGCCAAAAATTGACCTAGAGATACCGAGTTTGGGCTCAAACGAAAGAGCGCCACAAAACCTAACTCCCCTCTACAGAATTAGGTCTCCCAGACCTGTAGTTAGTAAGTTAGTTAGTAAGTTAGTTTTTAAGTTTTGTAAAATTGACTTTTTGAAAAAAATTTTTGTATATAAACTTTAAGTTGACTCCTACAGACAGTCGGGCTCTATACACCCGACTCTACATTATACTTTACATTTACATTTTGACGTAAGCCAATCCTAAACATGTATCATACGCCGAAAAACATCAAACCATCCACATCTCAGGCACCAGCACGAACATCTACAGATTCGCGAATACCCACACCACCTAAGCCAACGAGAGCGTCTCCGCCTCCTGAAACCCAAACATGCTCGTATAGGAAGCTATACGAGGAGACTGGAAGACACGTTAAAGATATAAAATACCAACTATCTATATCGGGAAATATAAAGCGGAGCATCAAGGATAAAATCGCGGAGAAAGCAGATGCCCTGAAAGAAATAGTCCACAAGGTTGTCCAAACCTTGTCAGAGATGGACGAAGAAATGGACAAAGTAAGACAGGCGGGCCAAAAAGTAACAGAAAGGATCGTGGATAGGTGCACGTCGTGCGAAAAACTCGAACAAGAGATAATGACTATTAAACCCCAGTTAGAAGAGTACTATGTGAAAATCGACAAAAGAATCATGGATTTCGGCGATAAATACATGGACGGACTGCTACTTCACGGGGAAAGAAATCAGGATATCGTGGACAACATTAGAAGACTGGAAGGCAAAATAATTGAAAGCGCTGATATAAATGTAGAGAACATACAGATGATAAGCGACGGTCAGATCAAACTAGAGGAAGACTTTGCTAAACTAAATACCATAGCCATAGAGACCCAAACGGAGATCAAAGAACTGAAGACAATGGAAAACGAAGGAACCGGCAATAAACAACAAGAGTCAATACCACCAAGAACTTACGCCGAAGTGACATCCACTCAACAGTTCAAACCAACCCGTTGCCTACTTGTGGGCACGGAGGACATAGCCGATACAAGCGAGGATATCATAACGAAAGTGAGGAAGGTGCTTAAGGCAAAAGAAAAAGGGTTAAAAGTATCAAAACTACGAAAGGTAAAAGATCAGAGAATACTAATCGGTAGCGAAAGTAAGGAAGATTTTGAAGAAATAAAAACAGCTTTAGAGAATGAAAAATTTAGGATTGAAGAAAAATTAAACAAAGACCCACTAGTAATAGTTAGAAACATCAACAAAAGCATCACGGACGAGGAATTAGTTAACGCAGTCAAAATACAAAACAATGAACTGGTACAAGACATCCCAGACGAGGAGTATAGGATAAAAGTGCGACATAGACGTAAAGCAAGAAATCCACACGAGAGCCATGTGGTCCTGCAGGTCTCACCCCTTGTGTGGAAGAAGCTTACAACGGCATCAAAAATGTATGTAGACATTTACCGAGTTCCGGTATACGACCTGTCACCGCTGGTGCAATGTTCCAGGTGTCTACAATTTGGCCACGGCAAAAAATGGTGCACAGAAACCATCGACCTGTGTAGCCACTGTGCCGGGCCACATATGAGGGACCAGTGCCCTAGCAAGATGGCAGGAGAAGCACCCTCTTGCCGAAACTGCCAACACGCTAAATTGCACGCAACCGACCATAACGCCTTTGACATGAAATGCCCAGTTAGACAGAAGTGGGATGCCCTAGCAAGGTCAAGTGTCGCCTATTGTTAGCAGGTTAAATACAGCATCAGACTCGGAAAGCGCAGAGCATCATAACGATGCTCAGGAAGTAAGTTTCGCTTAAATCCAGCCGCATTAAAGTTGAAAAAGCTCAAACCAATTAACACGACCTATACCTCACGACACTACAGCTCATTTACACCAACTAAACCCAAATAGAGTAAGTAAAAAAGATAAATAACAGTACTGAAAAAAAAAAAAAAAAAAAAAAAAAAAAAAGAAACCAACAAAACCGAATCAGTACTTTAGTAAATAAGTAGTCAGTAAGAAAATAAGTATATATATATATTATTGTTAATATATACTATGTACATTATAATAGAATTAAGTTATAAAAACGTACTCTGTACTTATCATGTCTCTGAATAGATACTGGGTTATCTGTGATAACTCACAGTACTATTATTTTGTAAGCAATACAGTCGACATGTCTTTAAAATGAAGGCACAGTTACAAAGTTCATTGTATTAATAGTAATCACATCACGCATATCATTAAGAAATCATAATATATAAGTTGAACTAAGATTAAGATAGAAACTAGAAATGTAAATTGTACATCGCTCATTAGTAACATAAAATTCCGCTCACCTCATATTTAAATAGATCGAAGTAATTCATTAAGATTAAAATACAACTATACTGTTAATCACAAAAAATTAAATTGTAAATAAATAGCATAAGATAATAAAAATAAGTTAACAACTAAGATTAATATCAAATTAGGCATCAAATTATGTTAATCTCTAAAGCATTCATAAGTAAATATAGATAATGTATAAAAACCCAGATAAGTAAATTAGATAACCATTCTAAAAATGTATTCTCCCATTCTGGCATAGCAATTGCATCATATAACGTAGCTATCTATTTCAGCATTATTCAAGTAATAATAATAGCTAGAAATAAAAATAGCAGTAGAAAAAATAAAACCCTTCCGGTTCACATTAAAGTAGCAGTCAATTTCTAAAGCATAACAAGGTCCGTTAGCGGTAAACCAAACGGTAAACCGTAACTCCGCGGTAAAGTTTACGGTAAATGTTAGGTTTGAAAGTTTTAGGTTTTATAAAGGTAAGTTAGGTCCCAAAATGTTAGGTTAGGTTAGATAGGGATTTAAAAAAAAAAAAAAAAAAAAAAAAAAAAAAAAATTTAGGTTTCATGCAGGTATTTTTCAAAATATTAGGTTTCTTAAAGTTAGGTTTGATGAGGTTAGGTTTCAAAATATTAGGTTTTGAATATTAGGTTTTGAAAAGTTACGTTTGAGGAAGTTAGGTTTCAGCGTGTTAGGTTGAATAAAGTTAGGTTTCAAAATGTTAGGTCTTGAAAAGTTGGGTTTGAGGAAGTTACATTTTGAAGTTAAGTTTGGAAGAAAAAAAAAATATATAGGATATATATAGAATTTTATAATTTAGGTTTCGTAAAGTTAGGTTTCATAATATTAGATCTTGAAAAGTTGAGTTTGAGGAAGTTAGGTTTCAAAATATTACGTTAGGTTAGGTTAGGTTTGAAATAAAAAAAAAAAAAAAAAATGGTTTTTAAAAAGTGAGGTTTGAGAAGTTTAGGTTTCATATAGTTAGGTTTTAAAATAAAAGGTTTCAAAAAAAAAATTGTTAGGTTTGATGAAGTTAGGTTTGAGGAAGTTAGGTTTCAGCGTTTTAGATTTGATAAAGTTAGGTTTCCCAGGGGGGAGGCTGTACCCCTACCGGGCACGTCCCCAGGTGGCGGATGGGGGAATGCTATAATGCTTCTCCTCCTACCGAAGCTCGCGTGTTTGGGTTGCTGCCCGCTTCGGTGGGCTGGTGGTGCCGCCGACGTCGTCTTTGATGGCGGAGGCGGCAGGGCTGCAGGGGGTGGGGAGTGTTGGTGATAAGCCGCACTCCCTGGCCTCTGGAGCCGGTGGGGCCGCAGGGAATGGGGAGTGTTGGTGATAAGCCGCACTTCTCGCTTTCTGTTGTCGTTGGGGCTGCAGGGGTGGGAGGACCGGTCTCATTAGCGGCACTCCCCGCCTTCTGTAGTCGATGGTTGTTGGCCTACTTCGGTGGGCGGTGTTTGATGTTTGGGCTGTCCCGAGAACTTCTCTGGCTAGCAGAGTCGTCTTGGGTACAGCCTCGTCCTGGTTGATAGTCTTCCCATAATGGGGCTGTCCCGTTGGGGCGGCCTCGTGGTGGTGGCTTCGGCCAACCGTCGGGGCGTCAGTGTTGTATGCGAAAGCGATACCGTGGCGTCCCACATGGCGGCAGGGGTGGGCAGTTGGGTTTTAGTGAGAGTCCTCACCTAACCACCCCAGGGTGTCGTGTGGTATCCGTAACAGGATTTCCCAACTTTTAAAAAAAAAAGGTTAGGTTTCAAAAATGTTAGGTTTTGAAAAGTTAGGTTTCAAAATGTTAGGTCTGTCTTGAAAACTTGGGTTTGAGGAAGTTAGGTTTTCAAGTTAGATTTGGAAGAAAAAAAAATTAATAAATAGGATTTATAAATTTAGGTTTCGTAGTTAGATTTCAAAAAAATTTGGTCTTGAAAAGTAGAGTTTGAGGAAGTTAGGTTTGGAAAAAAATAAAATAAAAATTAAAAATTAGTTTTTAAAAAGTGAGGTTTGAGAAGTGTAGGTTTCATACAGTTAGGTTTCAAAAAAAGTTAGGTTTGATGAAGTTAGGTTTCAAAATATTCGGTTTTGAAAAGTTAGTTTTTTAGGAAGTTAGGTTTCAGTGAGTTAGGTTTTGAAAAGATAGGTTTCAAAATGTTAGGTCTTGAAAACTTGGGTTTGAGGAAGTTAGGTTCAAAAATGTTAGGTTTGGAAAAGTTAGGTTTCAAAATGTTAGGTCTGTCTTGAAAACTTGGGTTTGAGGAAGTTAGGTTTTCAAGTTAGATTTGGAAGAAAAAAAATTAATAAATAGGATTTTAAAATTTAGGTTTCGTAGTTAGATTTCAAAAAAATTTGGTCTTGAAAAGTAGAGTTTGAGGAAGTTAGGTTTGGAAAAAAATAAAATAAAAATTAAAAATTAGTTTTTAAAAAGTGAGGTTTGAGAAGTGTTGGTTTCATACAGTTAGGTTTCAAAAAAAGTTAGGTTTGATGAAGTTAGGTTTCAAAATATTCGGTTTTGAAAAGTTAGTTTTTTAGGAAGTTAGGTTTCAGTGAGTTAGGTTTTGAAAAGATAGGTTTCAAAATGTTAGGTCTTGAAAACTTGGGTTTGAGGAAGTTAGGTTCAAAAATGTTAGGTTTGGAAAAAACAAAGATAACTTTCTTTCATGAAGTTTAGTTTCAATAATATGTTAGGTTTCGAAAAGAAAGCTTTCGAATACTAAAGTTAGAAAAAAAACGACATTTGGTTTAGGAAAAATGTTTCATGTTTTATCTTTTATGTTGTAATAAAATAAAAGATAATTTTAATTAATATGTTACGATAATATATATTTACACTTATTATTTCAATAATTATCATATGTTTACAAACGTTTACGTTATTATTTCGTAAATGCAATATAGTTTCTTATTCCATTCTATTAATATACAACAAATGACTTAAATAAAAATTAAAAAAAAAGAAAAGGTTTCGATTTCGATGAAATTTTTAGGAAATTTATCAAGATATTGATGAGTAGTCATGTGAAGTTTAGTATTGATGGAAAATATGAACGCGGCCACAGCTAGTTAATTATAAAAGTGTTTGCCAACTCTGATTTCCAATATTACACAATAATAGGTCTTACTAATAAAGATTTATACACATTGTATAAGCCTGTTATAAGAAAAATGTTACTAATAATTCCTGAATAGGTAAATCTGATGTATACATCTGTTATAACAAGCGTTTAGTTTGTAGGAAGACTTGTACAATGCTTATACAACCCTGAGGCCTAGTTTAACAGGTGTATAAAACAAAAATGGCGTCATTTGATCGTCATATGATTTCGTGGATAGATTCGCAGAAATTATTTCAAGGAAAGATTTTATTTGTGTTTGCTGAAAATGGATTTTCTAGATCTAATTGACGATTTAGACAATTTAGATGCGATTGAAGATTTGCCGCCTCCAAGGAAAGTAAAAAAATACAAAACTCGGTGCAACCCGTTATTACTCTCAAATGACGAATTTAAAACCAAATACCGCTTTTCAAAGAATTATATTACGAAGATATGTGATATTGTGCGAGATGATGTTGAAAAGAGTAATAGAGGTGGAGGGTTTTCAACCGAGTTGCAGGTGCTCATCGCTCTAAGGACTTGGGGTCGACAAGAGGTAATATTATAACCTTAAAACATTTCTATGTAATGTTTCTTAGCAGTTAGCATGGTGCCATATTATGTTAATTAGAAAATAATTTAATTTTATACTTGTTAAAGGTTCAAGACGATGCTGCTGACTTACATGGGGTTAGTCAGCAGTCTATCACAAATATATGCCGAAGAGTAGCAGAAG
Source organism: Boloria selene (assembly GCA_905231865.2). Taxonomy (NCBI): domain Eukaryota; kingdom Metazoa; phylum Arthropoda; class Insecta; order Lepidoptera; family Nymphalidae; genus Boloria; species Boloria selene. Next base: position 15,122,467 of record HG993137.1, on the reverse strand, counting down.
CCCTTGCTAGGGGACGCCATCAATTTATAAAAATGCCTGCAACAATTGGTGAACAGGAAGAAGTGTCTGCAGGGTTCAGAGCCATAAGTGGTTTTAGAGGCGTGATAGGGGCTATCGACTGCACACATGTGAGGATAAAAAAAATTGGAGGTGAAAGTGGCCAATTCTATATAAATAGAAAAGGATTTGTATCCCTGAATGTACAGTGTGTGTGTGATGCAACACTGCGTATTCTGGATGTTGTGGCACGGTGGAGAGGCAGTACTCACGACAGCCGTATCTTTAGAGAAAGTCAGCTCAGACAAAGAATGGAGAGTGGAATGTTCCAAGGACGGCTTCTTGGCGATTCAGGATATGCATTGACTCCATATTTGTTCACACCAATTTTAAATCCTACTTCACCACAAGAGGAGGCATACAATCATTCCCATATAAGAACAAGAAATACAATAGAACGGTGTTTTGGTGTTTGGAAGCAACGATTTCGGTGTCTTCTGCATGGCTTCTCAGTGTCATTAGAAAATGCCAAATTATATATAGTAGCACTAGCAATCCTCCACAATATTGCTATTGATATGAAAGAAGACCTGGATGTAACATATGATGACACTGAGAATGCTCCAGAAGAACCAAGACCACCCCAGATGCCCACAGGCAATCAGACTGGAAGAGCCGCTAGAGCTGCTTTTATTGAAGCATATTTTTAAGGATGTTTTATTATTTATTATTAAGTTTGTGTTTAAATTGTAAATTATATTATTTCATATTAACATCATAATTAATCTTCCTGAAACTGTACTTATAAAAGGTGCAAGCTGTATTACACCTATAATTAAGGCAGCATTTAGATATTATAAACAACATGTATGTGCAATTTCCTCTTTTAACAATATTCGATTCTTGTTGGTGTATCTATTAAATAAATAAAATGTGTTAAATAAATAAAAAGTTATACTAATTAATTTGAAAGAGGATTTTATTATTTATTGTCACTTTAATTCAAAATATACCTTTACAATAAAATTTAAAAAAAATAAGTTCCTTAAATCTGCAGTATTTTAACCCTTAGCCACCTGACATATTTTTCAGTTACACTACCACCTTTAGTATTATAATATATCCCTTATTTAGTAGTATGTATGTATGTATGTAGTATATGTGCGGTATGTTGTATGTATTGTATGATATTATGTATAATATTTAAGTAGTGAATTATCTTTGACTCTCAGCTTTGTGCACATTTTATACCTTATTAACACTATTTCTAACGAACAAAGGTTGGCTGGAAGAGATCTCTTCTAGGGATAAGTCCACCTTTGCATACAAAAATTATATTAAAATGTCTGTATAACATTTTCTTAAAGGGCAATAAAGAATACTCAAATAAAAGTCACATCTTTGTTTTCATTATATTTTTATTTATTTTAAGTTTTTAAACTATGCAAAAGCATGGATCTTCTTATTAAAAATCAACACAACGCCATAGTTTTTACTTATTTATGAAAAGTTCGATATATTATCTCTAACATAAAATAACTTTTGGCACGATAAGGGCACAATTATTAGAAAATCACAACCCACAAAGTTTCATGAGTTACAACTTCAATTAAAGCACCTTTTTTTGGTGGTATTCAATGCAAATAGATTCTAACATGCAAAACTCATGTAAGTTGTTGTTGCCTTAAGTGCTCTTTTGAAAGTGGAGTTACACTTTTTGGCATCTAACTTCATTGATCGCCATTGCTGCTTTAATTCGATCAAAGTCCTGGTTTTACTATTTAATTCATTGAAGCTGAAACATAAAAAGAAATAAACTAGACTCAATATTCGTTTATAGCCAGTACTACGTTCAAGAAATACTTAATAGCCTTACCATTGCAACACATTTTGCCAAGCTTTTTGTTTGCTTTTATTGGTGTTTGTGTCAGTGCACTTATTTTCAATAATACCTAAATTATCCTTTAGGCACTCTCTTAACAAACACTGAAAATAATAACCAAATATTTTTCATAAACATCAAAATATAAAATATAAATATAATATACAGAAACTAGGCACAAATACATACCTTTTCCACATCATCCCAATTAGGATTTCGCTTTCTCTTCTTAATTTGCACAACTTCTGCCATGGTTAAATTTAATTTTAAAAAGTACGCCCGGTAAAATCAAACTTTCAGGTTATGTTCGTAAGTCGTAACGGTTCGTAAGACGTAAATCGTAAGCTGACTTGACAGTAGCTAGTTATACAGATTATAATACACTTTAATCCAAAACCAAATACAAAAATAGAAAAAAAAGACAAATTTAGTAACAAAAGTACATAAAAATATTATTATTAAACTAAATTAAATATAAAATGCGAATTAATGAAATGTTAACTGTTACATTTTCACTGATTCTGAACTAATTCTCAACGCTTCTTACTAAATGTTGCCATAAAGAGGTGTATAACCAATGAATAGATAACCATTGCTTATGATACGTTTATTAGTCAGACAATGTTATAACAGATGTTTAACGCTATTCAACCCTTACTCATTGAATACGTATACAGCGTTTAAACAGTTGAATAAGGAACTTTTATTAGTAAGGCATAATAATAAGTATAATAGGTGAGAAAATATTATAATATGTCATGAGTCAACAGCGTTCTTTGTTTCAAGTAAACATTACGTGTTATGAAAGTAGGATAGGTAGGCATAGTACAATACAATTTAGCGATAAAGTTTTATTATTGCCTAGACCTATTATTTAGTTTCATTACTGTATGTACATTTAAAGTACCAACTGCCACATCAAACGACATTACGAAAAAAACTGAAGTATTGCATCATCCATAGAACACGGTACAACTCTTTCGTCATTATTACATATAATGATATAAAATATTTCAATTGTTTACGTACATATTATAATTACCTCCTTTGTTATTACATTTACGAACATTCATACGTATTACATAATATAAACTGATGTAAACAGAGTGCGTGCGTGTATCATTGGGTAGAGAACAACATTTTTAACATCCGCTAGAACCTATCTCAATAGAGACAATATCCATAGACTCAATACTCTATAGACTTTTCACAAGACTCGATCTTGACATTTGACGTTTCTATATGACATTGACATTAGACACATATTGACGTTAGATGTCGTTGTCATTGAATGTTGGTGAGATTGTGTTTTTTTTTGTAGACGAAATAAAAGACAAGTGTTTATATCGTTTATTGTTATAAATTATTTGCTTACATGTAAAAACTCAGTCACACAATATTATTACCAAACAGAATGATTAATAAACTTACGCTAATGGCACTCTAGTCCCTGGAGAGAAGAGACACACTACAATTATGTAAAGAAAAATAATAAAACATTTTTCAGTCGGAACATTGATACAAAGTACAAACATGTCTACAAAAAAAAAAATTAAGAAAAACATTAATTAGTATGATCTCAACATAAGATTCCACATAGTGATTACATTTCTAATTTAATTATAGTTTTCATATTTTAATGAAAAATATAATAATATATACCTACATTCAATAATTAAATCTTACATACATTTAAGAAATAAATAGGTCTAGAAATATCTCAGTATATGAATTTAAATAGTTATATACTTTATTACTCATATAGCCAGATACTTATCTAAATACAATATTACATTAATGACCTCAAATTAATATAACATACAAAAAATATTTTCTTGCACAATGCTTTGGTGAGAATGTTTACTAACAAAGATAACATAAGTAGCTTTGCATTATCTTCATATTCTTAGAATTAGTTATAAAACAAAATTGGAAAAGGAATAAAATGCATGTACAATATTTTAATTTTAATCAAGTAGTTGATCCATAATATTAGATCCATTAGTTTAAAGACAAAAATGTCACAAATTAACTTTATTAATACAATTCTGTATGAATTTCAATATTAAATACATGTAGGTGAGTTCACATTGTTGCTCAGTGAGATGAACCTGAAAATAAAAGAAATTATTGTTGTTCCAAAACTAATATGATTTCTAAGTTTATCTTTTTACTGCCAGTTTCAATAACTCTATCTACCGATGACTGGTAGTTACTTTCATACTATTTTGACACATTAAGTCTATCGGTAGATAGTTATTGAAACTGGCTATATACTGGCTGGATAGATAAAAAAAATCAATAAATCTAAAATAAATATTATTATTTATTTCTTATGGTATGCTTGCATTCATTGTACTTTAAGAGAGTAAACCAATTTAAACTTTTTGTAAACTATATTATTAACATGATTATTATGGCACTAGCAAACCTGGCTAGTTTTGCTTTATAATAATTTTCTAATAAAATAAGAATAACTAAAGTTACTCCTTATAACATTAGCTATCTGCATATGCAAGTCCCGTCAAAATTGGTCTAGTCATTTCAGACTTTCAGAGATTATCCAGAAAAAACTGTATCTCATATTGCCCAAAATAAAAGAAATAAATATTTTTGTTTTATATAATACCTCATTACGCATTTTTTGGTTCACAGACTATATTTATATTGATGTTTTTTTGGGCAATTGGCCTTTACCACTGTCCCCAGGCATCTTAAAAGTAATAAGAATTGAGCCATAGTCCTCTGATCTCCAGATAATATGATACTCTAAAAAAAACACATTACCAAAATAGAGTTACTCCTTAATGACATAACAGCTCAAAAGGTGACAATAATAAGGTAGTAAGATACTATACGGTAAATAAAGTACTAAACAAATCCAAACAAAACAAACAATAATAATATCTGTCTACAACAGAATTCAGAAAAATCACACAGTGTTGCAGTTCACCATAAAGTAACTTATATATAGGCAGTTCACCTTGGGTAATGGGTATTACAGGTCCTCGGTCTTCAATGGCGTATCTGAAACTTTTAAATAATTATTTGTAATGAATAATATAAATACTTCAGTACTGAAAATATTAATATAATAGGTATAATATATTCGAAGAAAGATCCACTAAAGTTTATTCTAAAATGAACGATTATAAAATACTCCTCTTTTAACATAATATTTTAAAAACAACATTAACTTTACCAATTTTTCTCATACTAAACTATTCAACATACACTTTTATGATCATAAACCACAATATAACAAAAAAAACACTAAAACTTAAATATTATATAATATGTATCAATATACTCTATGACTTAAATAAATAATAACAACGAAAAGTACTTCCCCGTCCCCCTAATAACTCTTAGGCCGTGACACTCCACAGAACAATAATACAGCACAGAACACAATTACTCCTAGCGGAGCTCCACAGTCCACAGATATAATATTATTTAGAGTTAGACATTTAAGCTAGTGAAGAAGTCATAGTGACATAGACTTAGTTTATGAGTGAAGAGCTCGGAACAATATTTGTTAATAATTAGAGGTGAATAGTGCAATCCACGATACTTACTATACTCTATGAATCCACGGTCGAACACGGTTGAGAAAAACTTTCTAGACCGTGGTCAATATACTCTATGACCGTGGTGCAATCTGCACCAGTCACGGATTTACATCAACTTTATAGGTTCATGGCACCAGTACGTAGTTTATGATCTTCGAGATAGGCGCTAGCTTGGCCTCTTTAATTATTTCTGCCGTCAAATTATTATGATCTATATATAAATAATACAAAATGATAAAGAAATTATAATTTATATTATTTATAATGTGCTGCCAGCATCGCGATTTACTCGCACGATATAATGAGTAGTTTTATCAGTTTAAAATTATAAATACACTTTTCACATAACTGATAGGTTTATTTAATTGAATTGATTAAACTAAACTTCCTTTAACCTTTTTATTCTCTAATGATAAATATAGCAGTAGGATTTATTCCTCAATAATACTTATTATCTTCCACTCCTTATCGATAGATGGCGCTAGCTAGCGGGAACGGGTATTCTCCGTTGTTTATGGGTCTGGGATTTTGTTTATTTTTAATTTTTGAAGTTTTTTTTATTACATAGGTAGTTCTAGTTAGTTCGTTGTTTTTTTTTGTTGAAGTTATACTTCTTTAGGTGCGTTATGAAAAATTGATGAGAGTGAAATTTTACGATGCGCGCGAGACACAAAATTCTCACGGGAGAAGTTAGCTAACAGTCAACAGTTTAGAGGACTTCTTTAGGACTATATTCACGATATTTATTTTCAACAATGACACGGGTGTCATTTTCGAAGTTTCTCGGGGTGCTAATTGCGAAAATGAGATTGAGGTCCATTTTCAAAACCAAGATGGCGGACATCCGTTTTTTTTTCAACAATGACATCGGTGTCATTTTCGAGGTTTCTCGGGGTGCTAATTGCGAAAATGAGTAGGTATGTATTATTTAATGATGCTAAAGAAGTATAATTTCTAACGCGTGTACATAAGAACACACACACACACATTTTTATAAATATTTGTTTGTTCCCTAAATAAATAAATAAATGGAGAACAAACAAATGTTTATAGATTAGATTACTACATTTTTTATTTTTTAGACCAAATTTTTATTTCATACTTTTTTATGATTTGGCATAAAAAGTACTTATAACCTTAAATTTTCATCATTTTACCATTAATCGCTATTCCACCAGCTATCGTTAGGTATACCAAAGCTTAAAAATATATGGAGGAAAATTTAAATAAAACAAATATTTTTATTGTAAAAGTATTACTTGTACTTTTATTCGCATCATTAGTCGTGTCAAAACTTATAACAATAGTTAAATAAATTATCAATCATTCAATATTCGCGAATATCAGCAGTAACAAAATCGACGCGCACCGGGCGGCGATCGTTAGCAGTCAGTCGGGTTCGCCGGCGGTCGCCCTAACCTACTGTACACATATAAAAATAGATTCCTTAACTACGACGACTAACCTAGAAGGAGAGAGGTCTGTAAATGCATAGTTTACTCATGATATGAAACTATAGTCGGAGCACCATATTTTATTCATACGAAGTGGCGGCTCGCCGCGCCGCTGCCTTATATACAGAGAGTCGCTCGCCGCCTGCTATGTACACGCGAGCGCGCGGCGCCACGCGGGAACCAAACACACTTAGGTACATTTGTTTCTTATTTTGTACAAGGAACGTTATGTCTAATCGTTTTTAAAACATTTTTGTCACACTCACTCCACACACAATTATTAGGTTCTTTTAAGATATTTTTTTAATATTATTTATTTTTCATTTGAATAATGTAGTCTTTAAATCGTCCTCAATTCGTCGATTAGATGTGTGCAACGGGGCACACGACGAGTTCGCGCTAGAAGCCGCGTGCGCGGGGCGCGTGCGGGGGCGCGTGCGGGGGCAGGGGCGGGGGCGGCGCGAGGGCCGCGCGCCGCCGTCACACGTCCGTGTGGCGCGGCGGCGGCGGCGGCACTGGCGGCGCCTCGCCCTCCGCCTCCGAGTCCTCGATCTCGCACAGGTTGGCGGACAGGTCGCTGCACGACCCGCCGTCGCCCAGCAGGGAATGCCGCTCCTCTGTAATTGCGCGGAAACAGTCAGGGTCAATGACCTAACTCATATTGGCCTCGTTCTAATAGCACTAAGCCGATGAAGAATAAATACCGAGCATCGTGATGAGGCTGTGCGCGTCGGGCTCTCGGACGACGCGGGCTCGCAGCGTACCGTCGTCGCCGGTCGGAGAGTATTCTCCTACGTTGAGTAGATACGATGATGCTGCAAAGAAGAAAAGTGATCTAAGTTCAGCTGCCCTGACTGTACCTTATTCACGTCGGGGGGATACTGACCATCAGTAAAACGCAAAGGATCGTGATCGTGATCGTCGGTCGCCGAGTCGGTGTCGAAGGCGAGGGGGAGGCGGCGCGGAGGGCGCGGGGAGCGCGGGGAGCGCGGGGAGGGCGGGGAGGGCGCGGAGGAGGAGTCCGGGCGCTCGGAACCCGCCACCTCGCTGATGCCGGGCAGCGCGCCGCCGCCGCCGCACCAGTCCGAGCAGTCCCAGTGGTAGCCGCCCACCAGGTGCGGCTCCGCGCCCGCCGGCCGCCGCGCGCTCGCCGGCGACGCCGCGCGCACGCGGGTGTTGCAGGCTTTCAAATCTGATCACAATGTTTGAATTGACTTTTATATACTGATTTTTACGAATATGAGTAAGTGTCGAAGAAAATCAACAATATTAAATGTTTCATGCATCATATTGTATGTTTCAATAATTAAAGGAAGGATTCTATTTGAACTCGCTCACCGTTGTATATTTTATTGTCTACAAATGTCTGCAGATGCATTTGCTCCGACCAGGGTTTGCGGTCAACCGGCTCGATGTTCAAATTGCGCAGATAGTCCGGGGGGATGCCCTCCAGCTCGTCGCCGGCGGAGCCGTAGGAGCGCAGCGTGTCGATGTTGTTGAGCGGCGGCGGCTCGGCGCAGGAGGCGGGCCGGCCGCGCCGCACCGCCTCCAGGTTGGACAGCTTGGAGGCGCGCGGCGCCAGCTTGTCCGCGGCGCTGTTGAGCGGCGCCGGCGGCGGCCGCGCGCGCCGGCAGCGCCGCGCCGGCAGCAGCGCCAGCAGCAGCAGCAGCAGCAGCGCGCCCGCCGCCGCCGCCAGCGGCCAGCGCGCGTCCAGCGCCCACGCCCACAGCTCGCGCAGCACGCGCCCGCCGCCCGCCGCCTCGCCCGCCACCACCGCGTCCGAGTATAATGGGTTGCCACAGTTCATACCTGAGTGAAATTAATTAGTAAAATAAAATAATTTTTTATGAGGGGTTTTCAATGTGCAAACTACAAGAAAATACTTTCATCATATCTCGTCTAGTACGAGAAACAGTACCTTAAAGTCATACCATTTCATTCAATGTTATAACGCAGGTAAAATAAGTGCAAAATCAAAATCAATCGAAAAAAATTGAGAGCATATATAACATAACATTTACCAGTTTTATCAGGTGGACAGAGACATCGGAAGGAGCCCGGCTCGTTGAGGCACGTGGCGCCGTTGAGGCAGGGCTCGCCGACGCACTCGTCCACGTCGTACTGGCAGCGCGGGCCGTAGTACCCGCGGCAGCGACACGACGGGCCCCACTCGCCCTCCTCGCAGGCGCCTCCGTGCGCGCACACGCCGGGCGCGCACCAGCGGCCGCGCTCGCAGCGCGCGCCCGCCAGCCCCGCGGGGCAGGCGCAGCGGAAGGCGCCGGCGGCGGCGGAGCAGCGGCCGCCGTGCAGGCAGGGCTGCGCCGCGCACGGGTCGGCGTCCAGCTCGCAGTGGCGGCCGCGGAAGCGCGCGTGGCAGGCGCACTCGTAGCCGGCGCCGGCCTCGCGGCACGAGCCGCCGTTGCGGCAGGGCTGCGCCGCGCAGGGCCCGGGCGGCGCCAGCGCGGGGCACGCCGGCGCCACGCGCACGCGCACGCGCCGCACCAGCTGCGCGCGCCCGTCGTCCGACGTGCCGCCCTCCTCTAGCGGCAACGTCGCTCCCCCGAGCTTTATGTCCGAGATGCAGCCGTTGAATCCGTAAGTAACCTGAAATAAAAATGTTCTGAAATCAATTAATTGGCAAACTGAGTATCGTGGAAGTGAGAGCCAAAATTATCTAATATATAAAATTCTCGTGTCACGGTGTTCGAACTTGAACTCCTCCGAAACGGCTTGACCGATTATCATGAAATTTTGTGAGCATATTGAGTAGGTCTGAGAATCGGCCAACATCAATTTTTCATCCCCCTAAATGTTAAGGGTAGTCCACCCCTAATTTTTTTTTTATTTTTTAGGCAAAATTTTTTGTTTTTATTTTTTTATGACACAGCATACAAAAATACATACAACCCTAAATTTTCACCCCTCTACGATCAACCCTTATATTTTATTTGTTAATTAAAATGTCACGGGGTTCGAACTTGAACTCCTCCGAAATGGCTCGACCGATTTTTGTGATCCTTAGTGTGATTGTCGGCCAGGGTGGAGAATCGGCCAACATCAATTTTTCATCCCCCTAAATGTTAAGGGTAGTCCACCCCTAATTTTTTTTTTATTTTTTAGGCAAAATTTTTTGTTTTTATTTTTTTATGACACAGCATACAAAAATACATACAACCCTAAATTTTCACCCCTCTACGATCAACCCTTATATTTTATTTGTTAATTAAAATGTCACGGGGTTCGAACTTGAACTCCTCCGAAATGGCTCGACCGATTTTTGTGATCCTTAGTGTGATTGTCGGCCAGGGTGGAGAATCGGCCAACATCTATTTTTCATCCCCCTAAATGTTAAGGGTAGTCCACCCCAAAATTTTATTTTTTATTTTTTAGACAATTTTTTTTCCTACAGATCACCCAATGAGGTTGATTAGCAATTAAAAAAATGAACGCGAGCGAAGCCGCGGGTACAGCTAGTTATTATTATAATAATCTATACTAATATTATAAACCTGAAGAGTTTGTGTTTGATAATATTACATCACGCTACGATTAATTGCAGCAAATCATTAATGAAAAATATTGATAAAAGCGAAATGTGATTTTAAGTAAAACAACTATATTTTCAGTTTGTTTCGCAGATATATTTTAAATATCGGTTCCCGAAGTTTCTATTGCTAAGATTAATCGTCGGTAGCAGGAGAATTATAAAATGTTAAATTTTCGCATTATATTTCTAAGAAATTACTAAGCGAAACGTGATTTTTTAGATATAAAAAATAATGAGTGTGTCACCTGTTCAGGCGCCAGCGCGTGTGCGTGGCGCTGCAGCATGGCGCCCAGCAGCAGGCGGTCGGCGCGCGCGTCCAGCACGGCGGCGGGCGGCGGGGCCTGCGCCTGCGCCGCGCGCCGGTCCACCGCCAGCCGCGCGCCCGCGCCGCGCCGCTCCAGCCGCAGCTCGTGCCACGCGCCGTCCGCCACCGGCCCGCCCGCGCGCAGCCGCGCCTCGCCGCCGCCCAGCTCCATGCGGAACTGCACGTGCCCCTCCGCCAGCTCCAGCACCGCGTAGTCCACGCGCCCCGCCGCGTACAGCAGCGTGCCGCGCGGGCTCCGCGTGCGGAACCGCAGCGACAGCACGAGCTCGTCGTCGAGGAGACGCGAGCCTTCCACGACGCCCCGTTCTAAGCGGTAGGCGAGATAGCCGTCGCCGGCGAGGTGCGCCACGGAGGCCGGCGGTCGACAGCCTTCTTCGCAACAACGGTACCCGGGAGGTACCAGAGCAGGGTCACACGTCGAGGCGTCACAATCGCAAGTACCGCCCGAGATTCCTTCGATTTCATTGTAGGCGTGTTCGCAGCGGTCGCCGGTGTAGCCGCGCGCGCAGACGCACTCGCCGCGCAGGCGGTGCGGCGGCGCCACCAGCGCGAACACGTCGGCGGCCACGGCGCGCGCCGCCGCCCGCAGCCGCACGCGCTCGGCGCAGGCTCCGCGCTCGCAGCCGCACGCCGCGCGCCGCAGCTCCTCCACCACCAGGCGCGAGCGCTCCTCCAGGCGCTCCACGTGCGCGTGCAGGCGGCGCCGCAGCGCGTCGGCCGGCAGGAAGCCGTCGGCGCCGGGCGACCGCACCGCGAAAGCTACGTCTAAGTCTTGAGCCACTTGCCGTTTAACTCTTGCGGGTTCCGTCTCGTCGTCTTCCCCCGACTGCTGAACGCTAATTATAATGACGTCGTTCAGTTCGCAGTCGGTCGCTTCGCTGACGGCGCGCACGAATCCCTTCCTATGACTTAAAACGAAATCTCGATCTGTGACTGCTCGGAAACGCACTACGACAGCTTGAGAGAGCATCTCGTCGGATATTAAGATGACTGATATACGAACGATCGCGAATCCTGTAAATTTCCCATCGTTAACGGTTACGTTGAGACGATAGTCGCCGACGTCGAGGCGAGGTGCGGCACGTAGTGTGCCATCCTGAGGGTCGATTTCGAATAAGTCGTTAGCTGGATAAGGAGCGCCATCGACTGGAACTAGTGCATACGTAACGGAGTCGTAGGCGTCACGGTCTGAAGAATAGACGCGTCCGATAACACCGCCTGGAAATTCGTCGAGGTATGAATTGATAACTATCTCGAGAGGAGTCACCACCGGTGGATATTGTGACTCTTCGATGACTTTTATATACACCCACGCGTCAGAAAACAGGGGCGGCGTTCCGTTATCAAATACGCGCACTTGTAATATATATCGATCTTTGATGCGATGGTTGAAACGAGTCGCCGAGCGCAAGTAGCCATCTTGCTCCAAGCGAAAAGCACCCATTTCGTTGCCAGATTGAAAATCAAACGTATACGGTGCTCCGTTAGGAGGAGAGTCCGCATCTCGAACGACGAATTTGAGAATGGTGTGTCCCAGAGGCTTATCTTCCTGCACGACGGCCGTATAGTTGCTACGCTCGAACACCGGCGGGTTGTCGTTGGCGTCCAGCACCTCGACGTTGACCACCGCCGTGGCCTCCAGCGCCGGCACGCCGCGGTCGCGCGCGCGCACCTCCAGCACGTACGCGGCGGCCGCCTCGCGGTCCAGCGGCGCCGCCAGCGACACGTAGCCGGTGTCCGCGTCCACGGCGAAGCGGCCGTCGCGGTCGCCGCGCGCGATGGAGTACGTCACGCGGCCGTTGGCGCCCGCGTCCGCGTCGTCCGCGATCACCTGCAGCACGCGCGCGCCCGCCGCCGCGTCCTCGCGCACGCGCGCGCCGTACGACGCCTGCGAGAACACGGGCGCGTTGTCGTTGCCGTCCGTCACCGTGACGTTGATGGTGGCGTGGTCGCTGAGCGGGGGCGAGCCGCCGTCCACCGCCTGCACCGTGAGGAAGTACTCCTGGCGACGCTCGTAGTCGAGCGGCTTGGCGACGGTGAGGACGCCGGTGGAGCGATCTATGGCGAAGTCGTCGCGGTCGTCGCCGCCGACCAGCGAGTAGTAGACGTCGGCGTTGACGCCGGTGTCGCGCGAGGTCGCGCGCACGCGCAGCAGCTCGGCGCCGGGCGCGTCCAGCTCGGGCACGACGGCGCGGTACTGCCGGAACTCGAACTCGGGCGGGTTGTCGTTGACGTCGGCGACGGTGAGGCGCACGCTGGCGGTGGCGGAGCGCGGCGGGCGGCCGGCGTCGCTCGCGCGCAGCACCAGGCGGTGCTCCGCCTGCGTCTCGCGGTCCAGCGGCGCGCGCAGCGTGATGATGCCGCTGTCCGCCGCGAGCTCGAATGCGTCGTTCACTTCTTCGGCGAACGAGTACCGAATCAGTCTGTTTTCTCCTAAGTCGTCATCCGTCGCGTGTACCTTTGAAGAGATAAATTAAAGATGTATTTATAAAATACAAAATATTATATAATAAATACAAAGAAAAAGAAATGGAACATTTTGTCGAGATTGAATGATTGACGATAAATTTTCAGAAGTTATAAATATTAAATAAAAGTGGTTGGTTATATAAGAAGACCGCCCACCTTGGCGACGAGCGTGCCGAGCTCGGCGTCCTCGGGCAGCGTGACGCTGTAGAGCGGCGCGGAGAAGCGCGGCGCGTTGTCGTTGACGTCGTCCAGCGCCACCTCCAGCTGCGAGCTGCACTCCCAGTCCGCGCGCTCGCGGTCCTGCGCGTGCGCGCGCAGCCGGTACACAGCCAGCGCCTCGCGGTCCAGCCCCGCCGCCACGCTCACCACACCCGTCTCCTGCACTCACGTGAAGGACAGAATGTACAAAAGAATCGAGAGTGGTAGGTGTAACGCAGTTATAATATGTTATCTTAACTAAGATACGGCAATGGTCAATTTAGACAAACATTGGATGACGAAAATTACCAATGACGTCTCCAGTTCTTTTCGTTCAATTGTAAGAGCGCACGAGCTCCGAATGAACTTGTGCCCCGAAAGTATATTATAGGAATGGACTGATATCAAGTAGATTTATGAGGCACCTTGTCTATGGCGAAGTGGTCTGCGTGGTCGCCGGAGAGGAAGTAGCGCAGGCGCGCGTTGTGCGGCTCGTCGTCGTCACGCGTGAGTAGCGTGAGCAGCCGCGTGCCGCGCGCCGCGTCCTCCGCCAGCCGCACGCGGTAGCGGTGCCGCACGCAGTACGGCGGGTTGTCTGCCGGTACACACACACTTATATTAACCCATTCTAACTCTATTTTTTTAGGACACTATATTTAATAAGTCTTTTTACATGTTAGTCCTTTAATTTTTAGTGTTTCTAATGAAATATCTATTTATAGACTATTTTTTCTTAAAATATTTTATATTCCTTGTGAAATAGTAACTGAATTTACTTTTTTTTTTTTTTTTAAATTCATCATTTTTGTTACGAAAGAAAAGCATTATTTTCTAACTTATAAGAAAAAAACTACTACTAAAGTCCAAATATACAATACATAAAAATAAAAGCCTTCAAAGTAAGCCGTACTAATATGACACTGGGAACATGTCGCTATTTGTCGCGAAAGCACGTTCGATCCGAATACAGGTACAAACTTATCAACTGTTTCAACCTTAAAAAAACCTATTTGTTAAGTGGTATTCGTGTACCTATGTATTTTTGCATTTTTTATAGACCATGGATCCTGCCAAAATAAAATGCAATAACGTGTTACAAATGGCGGAGGACTTGAATGATGTGGAATTTACAGTATTGCCTTCGGACCAAGTGGGTTTAATGGTCGAAATCGACGAAAGACCTGACGATATTGGAGTTTTACTAGTGACAGGTCTATTGAATTTTCATGTACGATTTACAGCGTCGAGTACGTCGTCGACCATCCTAATTAATTCATATCTCAGTCAAATAAGACCGTTGTTTGGTGTAGTGTCGTGTGGCTCAAAAGATAGAGATCAAGCGTTAGAGATAAGTATTTGCAAATTTAGTAAGCGACGAGATTCTAGAATATATTGAGCACGAAACAGTAATCTACGGCAAACATTATATGAAGAGGTTCGTAGCTCAGTGGTAACGCGCTCGCTTGGATAACTGGGTTCAATTACGATGACGAGGTTGTAAAAAAAACTTTTCACGCAAAAACGGATCATATTTATAGGATAGACTGAATATGTGAACTGGGTAATCATCATCCGAGCGTTTGTCCCAGTTGCTGCCATGGCTTTCACCATCAGAGCCCGGGGTCCGCTTTACTAGTCATCCGCCTCCACTTCGGCCGATCTTGCGTATCCATGTGGGTTAGTCCATTGGCACGCATGTCAGCCATTACGACGTCAAGCCAGCACTTCTTGGGCCTGCCCCTCTTTCGAGGTCCCGGCGGGGGTGCCATGGCTAGACATCTGTTACCCACGTAGCTTGCCGGTCTACGCGTCACGTGGCCGTACCAACGTAAGCGACACATTACATTCCTGCAATTTGTCTGTTATGTCACGGACATGAAGGCTACCACGGATGCGGGAATTACGCACGCGGTCTTTCCGCGTGACCCCACACATCCATCGCAGCATCTTCATCTCCGTGACACGCAGTTCTTGCTTGTGTCGCTCAAGCACGGGCCACGCTTCGCTGCCATATAAAAGGACAGGTCTAATGATGGTTTTATAGACCTGTCCCTTCAGTTTGACCGGCATTTTGGGGTCGCAGATGACACCACTCACCTCACGCCATTTTGCCCAAGCCGCTGAAATGCGTGCCTTGACGTCGCAATCGATGTCACCCGACGCATGAAGTATGGACCCTAAGTATTTAAACTGGTCCGTGCGCTCGACCATGTTTTCGCCTATGCGAACGGACAAGGGGTCGTTGGAGTTGCAGGCCAGGTACTTTGTCTTCGCCACATTCAGTCTAAGACCACCGTTCTTAAGCGAGCTCTCCCAACCCTTCACGCGTCTCTCAAGGCGGTTCCTGTCCGAGTCTGCCAGTGCAATATCGTCCGCGTACATGAGCAACCCCGCATCTCTGATGCTGGCGGATAGTTCGTCCAATATCACACTGAACAGAAACGGACTGAGAACCGAGCCTTGATGTACTCCGACGGTGATGGAAAAGGGAGCCGTATCGCCAACGGCCGTCCTGACCACAGACTCGGAATTCAGGTACATGTCTCGGACTATATCAATATAAATTTCTGGTACCCCTTTGGATTTCAGTGCCCACCAGATCATCACGCGAGGAACACAGTCGAACGCCTTCTGCATATCTAAAAAGAGGAGGTGCAGAGGCGTATTCTTCGATCTGTATGTTAAAACGCTTTTGTTATTTGCAAAAGTTATTATATTAAATTTTTTAAAGCGTCTTGTCCTGTATTTATTGAACTCATAGCGCCATCTATTATTACTTCATTACAACTAATAATTCTACAAATATTGATACATGTTCTATGATAATAGATGGCGTTAGTAGTTAATTAAAACGCGCTATGGTTTGGTTCTGTTCGAATGTATAGAAGAACGATTGAGTGTACATTTGGTAGTTTCGATAAAATTAAAGTGTCAGTGTGTAAGTCAGTGTTTTATTGTGACCTAGTAGTGAACGTGAAGTGACGTATCGAGGAATAGGAGGTGTGTACATGGTCCTTCGAGCCCCGGATCTTGGAGGCGTTTTTTTTGCGTTCATCAGCGCACCTATGGGCAGTGGATCGCTGCTCGGGGCGCACCTTTCCAGTGACATCTGCTTGCTGGAAAGCTCCAGATCCTTAAAAGCAGTGACGACACGTCTGGAACGCGGTGGCCAAGCGGCAAGGACGAAACGGACAAGAAGCGACGTTTGGTGACAAGTGACAACGTATGTGTGGTGACCGTTATAAGTGTAAAAAAAAAAAAAAAACTGTGAGTACAATTTATTATTTTGAACTTTTAATAAGTTAAAAAATGGAAACTTATAGCAGGATTCAGGCGGAAACTTATAAAAACATAGCAAAGGCAAGGTCTAATTTTAAAAAGTCCCCAAAGGAACGAATTAATAAAGCGTATCTTGAGGTGCGATTGGACTCATTAGAGCAACAGTGGAATGCATTCGTAAATAATCACAGGTTGATTTTGACTGAGGTAAAAGAAGGAGAATATAATAAATCTTCATATTATCAAACAGACGTCTATGATACAACTGAAGATATTTATTTAGAGTATAAAACCGAATTAAAAGTAGCACTTGCCAGTTTGAATGAAAAATCTCCACATCACTCAGATATAATTACGTCTCAACATTGCAACACTACTAATGTTAAGTTACCAAAAATTACATTGCCAACGTTCTCTGGTCAATACTTGGAGTGGGTCAGCTTCCGAGACCTTTTTATATCTCTGATACATAACAACAATCAATTGGATGATGTCCAACGCCTCCAGTATCTTAAAGGGCATCTATCAGGAGAAGCGGAACAATTACTGCGAAATGTAAACATTAGTAGCGCTAATTATAAGACTTGCTGGGAGCAGTTAAACAATCGGTATAATAATAAAAAATATTTAGCTAATTCTATTCTTAAACGATTTTTTAGCCAAAGGAACGTCAATGCTGAATCGGCAACAGCTCTTAAAGAATTACTAGATACGAGCAGCGATTGTTTAACTTCTCTACAAAATTTAGGGATAAATATAGACACATGGGACATTATTGTAATCCACATTTTGAGTTTAAAGTTAGATACAGAGTCACGGAAACTGTGGGAGGCTATGATTTGTGACATATCCGAAGATCTGCCAACTTTAGCCCAATTTAAAAAGTTTTTAGAACAAAGGTTTCGTTCTCTTGAATTTTTAGACAGTAAAAATGATAAAAACAGCAATAACAAAAATAATGTCCCAGTTAAAACATTACATGTAAGAACAGTATCGTGTTTATTTTGTAAGTCTAATCACAAACTAGTACATTGTAAAGATTTTAATAATAAAGATGTCGCCACACGTCGTAATTTTGTCCAGTCCAATGGATTATGCTTTAATTGCTTAACATCAGGCCACGCAGTTTATGTCTGTCGCGTACCGGCAAGATGTCAGGTATGTACAAGAAAACATCACACTTTACTCCATTCCGAAGATACGTCAAAATCAACTGATTTCGAAGTAGGAAATAACCAATCAGTTGATAACTCAGAAGAATGTTTAAGTACGGTAACAAATTATGCAGCTACTTCTGGCGGTTATGATTTGCTACCAACAGCCTTAGTGAAAGTCACGTCTGATACCGGTAATGAGGTCATTTTGCGAGCTTTGCTTGATCAATGTTCGCAAGCTTCGTATATTACAGAGTCAGCGGTACAGCTTTTAGGTGTAAAGAGGTACACTTGCTACAATACGTCGCTAAGGCTAGGAGAAGATAATAAGGGTTGTGCATTAACGTCGAAGTATATGGTTTATCTAAAATTACAGTCTATACACAACTCTAATTTCACTGTGTCTGTTAAGGCTCACGTCCAGAAAAAGTTAACATCGGTTCAGCCTACACAAAACATAAAGTTTCCTTTGTGGGCTGAGCTGAAACAGTACAATTTAGCAGACTCTAGTTGGGATACACCGGGGAAAATAGATATTTTGTTAAGTTCCTCTGTGTATAGCAAAGTCCTCAAACAAGGACTTTACAAGGGTCCTCTGAATTCTCTTATTGCTCAAAATACGGAGTTTGGCTGGATATTATCAGGTGAAGTTCAAGGAACTAACAACGTAACCCTTAACTATTTGACACTACAAGGAGATCCAAATTACTTATTGAAAAGATTCTGGGAAATAGAAGAACCCGCAACATCCAAAAAACTGTTGACTGAAGAAGAACTACAATGTGAAGAGTTATATAAAACAACTACCCAAAGAGATGCCACGGGTCGGTATATAGTAAAATTACCGTTCAAGACGACCACACCAGAATGCGTGAAAGGCCGCACAAAGGATATCGCATTACGAAGATTTCTTAGCTTAGAGAAGCGTCTTACCAAAGACCTAGAGTTAAAAAAAGAGTATTCAGCAGTGATAAATGAATATCTAGAGTTGGGACACATGGAAGTTATTCCACCAGAAGAGTGCAATAAGCCTGATGTGGTATATCTTCCTCACCACGCTGTGGTGAGAAACGACAAGCCAACTAGCAAGGTTAGAGTTGTATTTGATGCTTCATGTTTGGGTAAAAATGGTGTCTCTTTAAACAACGAGTTGATGATCGGGCCGAATCTGCAGGCCGATCTTCGTCATACGATTATGCGATGGCGATTGCATCCCATCGGCATGGTAGCAGATATTGTAAAAATGTATAGACAAATACTCGTTTCTAATGAAGATGTGGATTATCAGAGACTAATATGGCGAAAGGATAACTCCGTGCAGCATTTGCGTCTGCTGAGAGTCACATTTGGTACAGCTGCAGCTCCATATTTAGCGGTCAGGACCCTTCACCAGATTGCTTATGATGAGGGCCACCATTTCCCTATTGCCAAAGACATAACTTTACAAGATTTTTATATGGATGATATGATGACTGGTTGTCAAACGGTATCTGAAGGGATTGAAATTTACAAGCAAATGACGCAATTATTATCAAAAGGAGGATTTCAGCTACAGAAATGGAGAAGCAATTGTGACCAGTTATTAAAGCACATTAAGAATACCGAAAAGGAAGAAGATTTAGAATTAAAACTTGATAAGGAAACTAAAATATTAGGACTTACCTGGTGTAAAACAACTGATGACTTTGTGTACACGGTAAAGTTGCCTCCATTAAAAATACCTGTAACTAAAAGAAACGTTATTTCTCACATTTCAATGTTGTATGATCCATTAGGCTGGCTGGCACCTGCAATAGTAAAGGCAAAAATACTAATTCAAAAGATTTGGCTATTGGGAATTGATTGGGATGAAGAGCTTCCATCTTCGTTATTAAATGAATGGTGTACTTACCGTAGTGAGCTCGAAGAGTTGGTGCAACTCCGTATTCCGAGATGGGTGCAGGTGTATCGTGGCGATAATTTGCAGCTACATGGATTCAGTGATGCGTCGAATGTTGCATACGCTGCTGTTGTATATATTCGTGTTCTAGATAAAAATGGTTTAATTCATACTCACCTAGTGACAGCAAAAACTAAAGTGGCACCAGTAAAACAAATATCAATACCTCGCCTTGAACTTTGTGGTGCAGTCTTGTTGTCGAAAATACTAAAGGAAGTTTCAGAAGTGTTAAACATTGATAAACAGCACATCTACTCATGGACAGATTCTACGGTCGTCCTAGCATGGTTGAGCAAACATCCATCAAGCTGGAAAACGTTTGTTGCCAATAGGGTGTCTGAGATTTTATCAGTGATAGATAGCACTCGATGGCATCACGTAAAATCAACCGAAAATCCTGCAGACTGCGCCTCACGAGGGTTAAAATCCAAAGAATTACTTACCTGCCAGTTGTGGAAGGAAGGTCCCAATTGGCTGAAAAGTAAGGAAATTGACTATAGTAAAAATAAAGAATACACCACAATATTGGAAGAAAAACGAAAAAATACAAGCAATTATATAATAATAAAGGACGATGAGTTTACAGTCTGGACTAAATTTTCGTCGTTAAGGAAGTTAGTTAGGGTAATTGCTTATTGCAGAAGGTTTCTTTATTTAAAGAAAAAATGTACACCATTTCCTTCTTGGTTAACGGCAAAGGAGTTAAATGAAGCATTAATAGTATGTATAAAACAATGTCAAACCAAATATTTCAGTAAAGATATCAAAGATTTATTAGAGAAAGGAAAAGTGGAAAAGAAAAGTGTACTTACCGCACTTAATCCATTCGTTGATCATGATGGAATTCTTCGAGTTGTGGGGCGTCTAGCAATAGCTGAAATTAGTGAGAATAGGAAACACCCTATCATTATACCAGCAAAGTCTCATTTTACTGATTTGCTCATTGCAGATACTCACGAAAAGACTTTACACGGGGGGTCACAGGTAATGGTAAATTATTTAAGATCCAAGTACTGGGTTCTGGATGCTAAGAATCGAACTAAATTTTTTATACGAAATTGTATAACATGCATTCGACATGCAGCTCGAATAACAGAACAACTGATGGGTCAGCTACCAAAGGCCAGAGTAACTCCTAATCGGCCTTTTTACCAAAGTGGAGTCGACTATGCAGGACCGATTAATATCAGGACTTCCAAAGGTAGGGGTCATCACGCTTATAAGGGCTATATTAGTCTTTTTGTGTGCATGGCTACTCGAGCCATTCATCTAGAAGTGGTAAGTGATATGACATCCAAAGGATTTTTAGCAGCATTCAAGCGTTTTGTCGCTAGACGTGGTCATTGTGCTGATTTATACAGCGACAATGGAACTAACTTTGTCGGCGCTGCAAAAGAATTGAAAGAGCTTTTTGTAGCGGAAAGGTCTTGTGCAAAAAAGGAAATTGGAGAATGGTTGGCGGAAAATGGCACCACATGGCATTTTATACCACCCCATGCTCCAAATTTTGGTGGGTTGTGGGAGGCTGGTATAAAATCCACTAAATACCATCTCAGGAGAGTTATTGGCAACAACAATCTTACATTTGAAGAGATGACGACAGTGCTATGTCAAATCGAAGCCTGCCTTAATTCTCGTCCTCTCTCTCAAATAATGGACAAGGACGAGCAACTTGCTCTAACCCCAGGTCATTTCCTAATAGGAGAACCTCTCATACTTGTACCAGAATTCAATTACGAGCAGGCTAACATTAGCAGCCTCAAGAGATGGCAACTAACGCAGCGTATAGTTCAGGATTTCTGGCGTCGCTGGTCACAAGAATATTTGACACAGTTCATGAACCGATACAAATGGGCCTATCAGAACCCAGAACCAGAGGTAGGAGACATTGTGTTAGTAAAAGAGGATGATCTGCCGCCAGCTCGTTGGCTTTATGGTGTAATTGAGCAAAAACATCCAGGCCTGGACGGAATTACGCGAGTGGTATCTTTGAAGTATAAGGGGACTGTTATTAAAAGACCAGTTTCAAAATTGTGTATTTTGCCTGTAACTAAATAAATAATATAAAAAGGGGGTTTAGGTTAAAATGTTAACTCAGGGCAGCATTTGCGCCTCATATTGTGTTTCAGTTTTTAAATGTTTGTTTAGAGTTTATATATTATTATGTTAGATAATGATAAGCCATAATTTGTTCTGTATATCTTTTGCTTATAGCTTTGTTGTAAACCTTTTAGTATTAAGTTAAATCTTTATAAAATTATTATGGACAAATATTAACTATTGTTCATATTTTGTCCATGGTGGGCGATATGTTAAAACGCTTTTGTTATTTGCAAAAGTTATTATATTAAATTTTTTAAAGCGTCTTGTCCTGTATTTATTGAACTCATAGCGCCATCTATTATTACTTCATTACAACTAATAATTCTACAAATATTGATACATGTTCTATGATAATAGATGGCGTTAGTAGTTAATTAAAACGCGCTATGGTTTGGTTCTGTTCGAATGTATAGAAGAACGATTGAGTGTACATTTGGTAGTTTCGATAAAATTAAAGTGTCAGTGTGTAAGTCAGTGTTTTATTGTGACCTAGTAGTGAACGTGAAGTGACGTATCGAGGAATAGGAGGTGTGTACACTGTATTTCTCCATGACGGTCCTTAGGGCAAAAACAGGGTCCATGGTGCCGCACCCAGGGCGAAATCCATATTGGCAATCCGAGACCGTGCACTCCTGCCGGATCCGGGAGTCCACAATCCGCTCAAAGAGCTTCATGGTGTGGGACATGACCTTAATGCCCCGATAACCGCTACACTCCTGCACCGAACCCTTGCCTTTGTAGACTGGAGTAACAATACTCAGCCTCTATTGGTTCGGGATTTTACCGGTCAGGAGTGCGCGGTTAAAGAGGTCAGTAAGGGCGCCCACACCACGCGCCTAAGGCCTAAGGTCTTCCAGGCCTCAATTGGGACTCCGTCGGCACCGACAGCTTTCCGATTCTTCATGTAGCGAAGAGCTAGCTGCACTTCTTCAGGCGTTATCGGGGGCACGAGTCGCACGAGGCACCTTTCCACCGAGTCTCCTGCAGGAACGCCACGGCCACCCGCCGCCTAGCGAGTACATCGGCAAACTCTCTTCCACGTCCGGTTAGCGTGCCAATGTTCCACGTGCCGAAGCGTATCTTGCGGGTTTGGGCTCGCGTCGTTAGCCGCGACCGCCCCTGGCGCGGTAGCCCTTGCCCATTTGTCGCAGGAGTCGAGCGGGGCTCCTGCGTGCCGTTTTGCGGCGGCGCCCTATCCCTGCGCAAATTCTTATTCTGACCTCCCATGTTTTGTGGCGGTGTGTGCTTATTACTGCCGTCTGACCTCCCAACCCCGAAAGGAAAGCTTAACTACAAGGGTGATGTAGTAGTGAGTTCCCTTTGTCGCCTCGTACGACACCCACGGGATGATATGGGGTGGCGACATTTGTATTCTAAACGCCGTCGCCACACGGCGAAGGTAATGTATTAAAAACTTAATTTGAAACTGTGAATATCGTACCGTTGACGTCTAGCACGGTGATGTTGACGGCGGTGTAGGCGGTGAACTTGCCGTCGGTGGCGGCCACGGTCAGCGCGTAGGCGGGCGCCACCTCGCGGTCGAGCGCGCGCGCCACGTACAGCTCGCCGGCCGCGCGCAGCTGGAAGCGCGCGCGCGCGTCGCCCGCCGCCACGAAGTAGCGCAGCGTCGCACTCGTGGCGTCCGCGTCGCGCACCGCCAGCCGCGCCACCACCGTGCCCGCCGCCGCGTCCTCGCGCACCTGCACGGGCAGTAATAGTCCGGTCAAACTAGCTTCAAAAATAGGGGTAAGGTTACATTAATTTGCATAAAGCTGAAAATAGCCATGTGTGTTAGGAATACTATTACAAACAATTTGTCAAAAGTCCCCATCGATCCGACGTGTGCAAAAATCGGTTATTTGCATTTTTCAGCTAAACGACAAGTTTTATCATAAAAATTGGTGAGACAAAAATTATTTTATGCGGTTGTCTGTAAAAAATGTATCAACACTTTTTTCCTAAAAAGTCAAAAATGTTGTGTTCTTCATAATATGCATGTATGTCCAAATAAAGTGCTTAGATAAGTTTCGATACTTATTTTTTGTGAAAAATACTCATAACAAAAAACGAGCCCAGTTAGCTTGTCTTTCCCCAACCTCTGCTGCTGCTCATCAACATCTATTTCGAGTAAATTATCAAGTTCAAGTGTGCCTTGGTAATAAAGTAAACCCAGAAGACTGGGGTTGGAAGTTAATTAACGATACATTGGAACCAGTTCAGACTTTACTCCCACCTGCACCTGAAAAACTCCTCAATACAATTTTTGCAATTGCAAAACAGGGTGTAATGCTTAATGCAGCTGCAAAAAAGTTGGATTGTTTTGTTCATCAGCATGTATCAGTTACCGAAGCCAATCGTGCTTCTATGTGGAATCGCCAGGAGGAGAGAATTTTTATGATGTATGCGATGAGACATCTGATGCATCACTCTTTGAACAATTCACTTATACCCAGCAGAAAGAAGAAGAAGAAGACGGCATGGTTTAAGGCCCATTAGACAATTATCAGTCACATGAATAATTTTCCCAAATTAGTCATAGCCACTTGAATCTTCTCCATTAGTACTATTTTCAAGTACAATATTTTTAACTCAATAGGACAACAATAGATCGTGGAATAGGCCTATCGGAGAAACCATGTTAAAAAAAACGCGCCAAGTGCACTACGCCACGGGTGGCGCGGAAACGTGTACGTACATATTATGAAGAACACAACATTTTCGACTTTTTAAATCACCATATCTCTGAAATGGTGATTCTTAGGTAAAAAAATGTTGATACATTTTTATAGACAATTGCATAATAAATAATTTTTGTCTCACCTATTTTTATGATAAAACTTGCCGTTTAGTTGAAAAATACAAAAAACCGATTTTCTCGACATTTAACCTTAAATAAATTTTTTTGCACACATCGGATCGATGGGGACTTTTGACAAATTGTTTGTAATAGTGTTCCTAACATTCATGGCAATTTTCAGCTCTGTGAGAATTAATGTAACCTTGAATGTTGAATGAATTTTGACCGGATTATAAAGGAGAAATCGCTCTCAGAAATAAGCTGAAACAAAATTCTCACCTCGGCCGTGTAGGTGTCCTGCGTGAAGACCGGCGGGCAGTCGTTGTAGTCGACGACGCGCACGACGAGCAGGCCGCGCGCGCTGCGGCGGGGCGCGCCGGCGTCGGCCGCCAGCAGCGGCACGCGGTACTCCGCGCGCGCCTCGCGGTCCAGCGCCGCCGTCGTCGTCACCCAGCCGCTGTCCGCGTCCACGGCGAAGGGCGGCGCCTCGCCCGCCTCGTCCGGCTCGCCCAGCGAGAACTTCACCTCGCCGTTCGAGCCCGAGTCCGGGTCGTCCGCCATCACTGATCACACATATGCACCAATTATTAAATATTCATTAAATCATAGTGTAAAAAAAATATTATAGGGAAATAGTTCAGATTTAAAAGTTAATTCGGATGTGTGTATTTGCTTATCATTTTGGGCATGTATATAAATGGCGGAAAAGTTTGCTTTCCTCGAATAGCAGTGTACAGTTGTGATGCGATAGCCATATAAACATCAATATTTACACTGTAGCACGCTGGAGTGCGGCGGCGTGTTCTCGGCGAGCTGCACCACGTAGGGCTGCGAGTGGAAGCTGGGCGCGTGCTCGTTGACGTCCAGCACGTGCAGGCGCGTCACCACCATGGTGGCGGGCGCGGGGCTGCCCTCCCCCTCCGCTATGATGCCTGCGTGCACACGCGGCGTGTTCAGTATCGTAGCAGTTATTTATCCAATTATCACTTAATCAATATATTGTTGTGAGTATATAATATGTACTGAAACATAATTATAATTTCAATGTATCTTTTTGTGTTTTGTGGTACATTCATTATATGTAATAATGAAAAATATGTAAGTGTATATTACCGATGACGTGTTCCTGCGCGGTCTCGCGGTCGAGCGGCGCGGCCAGCACGAGGCGGCCGGCGGCGTCGAGCGCGAACAGGTCGCGCGCGCGCGCGGGCGGCGCCAGGCGCAGCGCGGGCAGTGCGCCGGCCGCGGCCCGCAGCGTGGCCAGCAGCGTGCCCGGCGCCGCGTCCTCGCGCACGAACACGGCGGGCGGCGGCGGCGCCAGGCGCGGCGCGCGCTGCCCCGCGCCCAGCACGCTCACCGCCACGCCCGCCGCGCCCGCCAGCCCGCCGCCGTCGCGCGCGCGCACCCACACCTGCAGCGTGCGCCCGCCTGCTCACACGCATCATTCATTATATATCATTATTATACAAGAACAAGTATACTAAAATGGTCTTTACATGGACTATAACCGACTAGCTGGGTAACATACTTTATGCCAATTATGGAAGTAGGATGAAACATATTACAACTTTAAAAACTTTGAGTCAACGTATCTCGAGTGGAACATCTTACCGAAGGCGGAGGCGTTGCGCGCGAAGGAGAGCGCGCCGGTGAGCGGGTCCACGGCGAAGAGGCCGGCGGCGTCGGAGGGCTCGGGCTCGTACAGCTCGTAGGTGAGGCGCGCGTTGTCGCCGGCGTCGGCGTCGGCGGCCGCCAGCGCGAGGAAGGGCGCGCGCGGCGGGCGGTCGGCGCGCGCGGCGGCGCGGTACTCGCGCAGCGGGAACTCGGGCGCGTTGTCGTTGAGGTCGGCGACGCGCACGCGCACCGTCGTGTGGCGCAGCAGCCCGCCGCCGTCGCTCGCCGCCACCGGCACCTCCCACTCCGCGCGGCGCTCGCGGTCCAGCGGCACGCGCGTGCTCAGCGCGCCGCTCTGCGCGTCGATGGAGAACGTCTCCCGTAGCTTGGCCGACGGGATGGAGTACGTGATGGTCCCGTACTCGCCCAAGTCGTCGTCGTACGCCTTTACCTGTTGTATATATCGGAAACAGCTATGAATGAATACGGTCACTAAACAATTATGAGGCCCGGTGTAACGGTGTAGGCTAACCTAACCCAAGATAAAGCAGCGGTCCACAATCGCATCATAATTCGGTTAACTTTGTGCTACGACGAAGCCTAGAACATGGCGAGGGATGGGATGAGAAATGAGAGTTGATTTTGAGCCCCGATGAATCAGTACCTCTTGAGTAGGAGTTATCTCTCGTTTCGTATTGTCTGTATTACGTGGTGACCAACCCTAACCATATAACTGACTTCGAAATATATAATGTTATTCAGATGATTCAGAAGACAGTGGTAGCCCAGCGGTAACGCGCTCGCTTGGATAACCGAGTGATGCGGGTTCAAATCCGGGTCTCGCACCTCTGATATTTTCATGTGCGAATCATTTCTATCAAGATTACCACTTGTCTTACGGTGAAGGAAAACATCGTGAGGAAACCTGCATGTCTGAGAGAACCTAGCAAGTTTTCGAAAGACATGTGAAGTCCGCCAACACGCACTAGGCCAGCGCGGTGGACTACGGCCTGATCCCCTCGTACTGAGGGAGGCCCGTGCCCAGCAGTGGGAAGTTAAAAAGGGTTTGGGTTTAAATTAAAGTTTGCACTGACCGTCGTGAGGAGGAGCGGCGGCGGCTGGTTCTCGAGCGCGCGCGCCTCGTGCACGAGGTGCGGGAAGTGCGGCGGCGCGCGGTTGGCGGGCGCCAGCGACAGCTTGACGCGCGCGAAGGCGGCGTGCGCGCCGTCCGACACCGACACGTTGAGCGACCGCGCGGCGGCCAGGCGCGCGTCCAGCAGCTCCAGCACGCCGGTGCGCGCGTCCACCCGCAGTGCGCGTGCGCCGCCGCCCGCCAGCGCGTAGCGCAGCGCGCTGGCGTCGCGCGCGTCCGCGTCCCACGCCGCCACGCGCGCCAGCGCCGTGCCGCGCGCCGCCTCCTCCGACACCAGCGCCGACACCACGCCGCGCTCCATCACCGGCGCGCAGTCGTTCACGTCCTCCACTGAAATTACAAATATTATCAGATACGTCTGGTTGACATAATTAATGTCTGATATAGGTATACTTTAAATTATTAAGAACTAGCTTTCATTTTTAGGGTTCCGTACCTCAAACTCAGGTAAAAACGGAACCCTTATAGGATCACTTTGTTGTCCGTCTGTCTGTCTGTCTGTCTGTCTGTCTGTCTGTCTGTCTGTCTGTCTGTCAAGACCTTTTTTCTCAGGAACGCGTGGAGGTATCAAGCTGAAATTCATATCAAATACTCAAGTCTATGGTCTCTTGGAGCTGTGAAAAAATCAAACTTCTAAGTCAACGCGATCAAAAGATACTCCCGTTTATGCCGGAAATTTTCGACACTCGCAAGGGAATCAAAACCTACAGGGTACTTCCCGTGAACTCAGAATCTTGAAATTTGGTACGAAGCAACGTCTTATAACACAGATAAAGGAAAAATTGCGAAAAGCATAAATTTTTAGTTACATCATATAATAAAAATATTTTTAATAATTTTAAACTTATTACCCCTTTACTCATACACCGTTCCGTACAGGTTTGTACGGAACCCTCGGTGCGCGAGTCTGACTCGCACTTGGCCGAATTTTTTTAATTGCTAATCCAAATCCAATGAGGTTTCATTGGGTTGATCTGTAGGATGCCTGAAAGTTTCTTCAAAATTACTCTAGCTACTTCAGAACCCATTGTTAATACAAACAATTTCTTTACTTTTCGTATTTTTTTTTAATAAAAAGTATCCTATGTTACTTCTAATACCTCCAAAAATATGTGTACAAAGTTTCATGATGATCGGTTGAGTAGTTTTCGCGTGAAAGCGTAACAAACAAACTTACATTCACATTTATAATATTAGTAGGGATAATTTAAGAGTGTTCTATATTACCGATTATGAAGAGATGTGCAGTGGTGAGTAGCTGCGGGCGGCCGGCGTCGCTGGCGGTGAGCAGCAGGTGGTGCGCGGCGCGGCGCTCGCGGTCCAGCGCCGCCGCCACGCGCACGGCGCCGCTCGCCGCGTCCACCGCGAACGCCGGCGCCGCGTCGTGCGCCGCGTCCGGACCCCACGACGATAGGGAATACGTTACTTCACCGTTTGCACCTAAAATTAATTGGAATTAGAATATAATAACACATTAATTTCGCAATAAAACTGTATATTTATACTCTTATACTTATATGTACGCACTCGTAACACTCTTTGGCTTGATACCCAAATCATGGGGGTAGATAATAATATTCGAAAATAACAGAGCACCATCTTTGTGAGTCATATTGGGTTTACGATGACGTCACCTTTATTCTCATAACCCGAGGGGGTTTTTTGATGTTCATATGATAAAGGTGATGCTTCAAAAATATGAAAATGATAAATTCCAATGTTACTGTATTTGTGGCTTTTTTGAATCGTGCAAAAAGAAATATTTTAAAAATTATAGTTACTTAAAACTGTAATGAATTTAAACTGAAACTCAATTTTTACATGGCTCGACTTGACTTAATGATAATATTAAACAGTACTGACCGCTATCGGCGTCGCGCGCGAGCACGCGCAACACGAGGTCGCCGACGGCCGCGGCCTCCGACACGTTGGCGCGGTACTCGTCGCGCTCGAACTCGGGCGCGCAGTCGTTGACGTCGAGCACGGTGAGCGTGAGCGCGAGGTCCGCGTACGCGCCCGTCACGCCGTCCGTCGCGCGCACCGTCAGCGCGTGGCGCGGCGCCGCCTCGTGGTCCAGCGCCGCGCGCGCCACCAGCGAGCCTGCGCACACCTCGCGTTAGCACTCGCTCACACGCTTAGCTGACCGTGCACAGGGTGTGATGTGTGACGACAATATGAGTGTTGCAAAATATACAGCGAGTGCAAATGTTAACCCATTATTAGTGACATAAGCTAGATCAATGTTACACGAAAGCCAAAATATAACAACGAATCGACGTCTACAACGATCCTGCTCAAAATACACAACGAAGTGATTATATCGTACCCAACGTTTAGTAATGACGTAAAAAAACGTGACAAAACATGCAAAACAACTAATTGCACGATTCGATTTTAATGAGGCGTGAAAATGTACAATAGCGGGGAAGTTCGAGGGAGTGTGGCTAGCGATGAGCACACGTCGTCGGACGCTAACACACTACAAGCACATATCGCCCGACGACGTTCAACACAACAAACGACAATGCGCGGTGAATACTCACACGAACCACTCCCTCTGTCGGGCGCTGCGGGACAAAATCATTACGTTAGTACAAACCAGAATATAGCCAACGGGCGGGGAAATGCGAGCAATCTTTCACCTGTGTCGAAGTGTATCTCGAAGAGGTCGGTGGCGCCGTCGTGCAGCGTGTAGATGAGCTGGCGGCCGAGCGGCGAGTGCGCCTGCAGCGGCGGGCCGAGCGCGCTGCCGGGCGCCGCGTCCTCGCGCACGGCGCGCGCCTCGTGCGCCGCCCGCCACGCCGGCGCCGCGCCGCCGCCCCACACGCGCACCGCCACCGCCGCCTCCGCGCCGCACGCCGGCGTGCCTGCGGGGGCCTCTGTTACTCAGCTGATCTTCACAACACATGTTCTGACAAAGGTACACACTTATAATATATTCTTACCACCGTCGAAAGCCGCGATGACCAATGTATACAGTTGGTTATGTGCGTCTAGAGTCTGCTTTAGTGTTATTTGACCTGTGCGGCGATCCACGCGGAACAGCTCACCGTGTCCTCGTTTCATCTCGTACCGAACCTAATAATAGGAAATATATAATTGTAATAATCAAGCGGTCTGAATAATTTTAGGGTTATTTGTTGAGCAATATTACAGACCTCTCCGTTATCGTTGGCATCGATGTCGACGGCGTGCACTCGAATGACCGGCTCGCCCGGCTCCGCGCCGGCCAGCACCGCCGCCACGTAGGGCTGCTCCGTGAACACGGGGCAGTTGTCGTTGACGTCGGTGACGGCGACGTGCAGGCGCGCGTGCGCCACGCGCCCCCCGCCCGCACCCCCGCCCGCGTCCGCCCCCGCTCCCGCCCCCGCGCCCGCCCCCGCGCTGCGCGCCTGCAGCAGCAGCGTGTACGAGTCGCGCTGCTCGCGGTCCAGTGCCACGCCGGTGCTGCGCACTGCTCCCGATGTCGTACCCACCTGCGCCCGAATAATAAATGTAATGTGGTCATAGCAAATTTCATCATTTTTCATTTTTATCATCATCATCATTATTTTTGAAAATCAAGCAGTTTGCATACCTCGAAACCTTCGATGGGATTTAATATGTGAAACTCGACGTGCTCATTGAGCGCCGCTCCAAGTACGTTGAGAACGGCGATGGTGGCAGGTTTCGTAGAATTCTCGACGACGGATCCGTAGTAGTCCGCTTTCTGGAAAGCCAGGCCGGAGTTGTCGGGCTCGCGCACGCGCACGTCGACGCGCGCCGTGCCGGAGTAGCGGCCGTCGGACGCGCGCAGGCGCAGGCGCGCGGTCGCGCCCGGCGCCGGCAGCGCGGCCGGCGTCGCCACGCGCAGCTCCGCGCCCGCCAGCGCGAAGGCGCCGCGCGCGTCGCCCTCCATGATGTCGTACGTCAGCGCGTCGCCGTCGCGGTCGCGCGCGACCGGCGCCAGCACGCGCACGCCGGCCGCCGTCGGCAGCAGCACCGTGGCCTCGTACGCCGCCTGCTCGAACGTCGGCGGGCAGTCGTTGACGTTGATCACTTCTACGATTACTTTTGCGGTACTGTCGGAGGGCAGTTTTGGATTTCCCATATCCACGACCTATAAAATATGTATCGTATTTTATATTAGGAAAAATCAGAAAGTTTGATTTTATTATAATGTCATAACCAAAGGCATGTGTACTTTGACGGTAAAACGATGCAGTTGAGCCGTCTCGTAGTCCAAGGGCGCGGCGAGCTGCAGCGCGCCGGTGGTGGCGTCGAGGCGGAACAGCGCGGCGGCGGCGGGCTCGAGGATCTCGAAGGCGCGCTGCGCGTGCGCGGGGGAGTCCCCGTCCGTCACGCCCAGCACCAGCGGTGCGCCCGCCTCCCGCGTCGCATCCTGCACCAGCGCGCCCACGTCGGCCGCCTGCGAGGACGAGGGTGAGTTTATAGTTATTGATATTCACAACTATAAATACGCAATAATTATACAAAGTAGTTTAGTATTTACATTATTGATTACAGACCTCTGATATTCTTCCATGATACTCTCTTTGAAGTAGAACCGGTGGAAATTCGTTACGATCTAGGACATGTATTGTGACGTGTGCTTCAGCGCTGCCTCCGCCCTAAAAAATATAAACAATTTTATCAATAAAAAAAACTCTATCTGATATCGTGCCGTCTCTAGCCGATATCGTGGTCTGAAAGGAATTAAGTCTTCTCAAGCTATCCATTATATAAGAAGGGTAGGGTAAGGCTCCTCCTTACCATACTCTTCTTGTGCTTGTGATACATTACATGAGGGGCATCTAGTAAAAAATAATGTATGGTACAGTTATAGTTGAGTGAAAGATGACGTATGTGAGGGAAGGTTATGAAGGAAACCAAACCCAATGAAAGTTGATCCAACATTGAGTTTATTAAGATAAATTTACAGTATATATAGGCAGAAGTACAGACGTCATACGTTTCGTACAAATAACAATTTCATTAGAAATCTGTATTAGGCAAATAATAATGTTGTGAGAAATAAGCTAAATTAAGTAGGTGATTACTTTGCATCTGTATCAATCAATAACAGGTTGGAGGTTGCAAGACAATCATATTGCTCAATGTGCGTTGACCCGTACAAATAAAAAGTTTCGGGATAGCTGGTGGATTATTTACTTTTTTTTTTGTTTAAAACATGAGATTGGCGACTTGAAAGTGACGTGGTCTTTAAGAATTTATGTTTCCATATGTGATTCCCAACAGTATATTTCTTTGATTAGTTACCATGTTGAGTGCCGTAACGGTAACATTGTAGAGATCCCCGGCCTCGTAGTCGAGCGGCGCCGCGAGCGCCAGCACGCCGGCCGCGGGGTTGAGCGCGAACAGTCCGCGGCCGCCGCGCAGCGAGTACCACACCGCCGACGCGCTGCGCGCCTCCAGCGCCGCCAGCACCGTGCCCGCCGGCTCGTTCTCGTACACCTCGCACACCACTTCCTCCGACGCGAACCTATGTAAGAAGAAAGAAATATGTAAGAAAAATTAAAAAATAATAGGAAAATTATTATAAAAAAGAAATATGATACAAAATATCGGTACCTAGGCGGTGCATCATCCGGTTCGACGATGAGAATGTGCAGCGGCAGCGTGGAGGAGCGCGTGCTGGGCGGCGGGTTGGAGGCGCGCACGTGCAGCGTGTAGTCGCGCGGGCCGGCGGCGGGCAGCGCGCGCGCCAGCCGCACGTCGCCCAGCGCGTCCACCGCGAACTGCCCCGCGCCGCCCGCCAGCGCGTACAGCACGCGCGCGCCGTCGCCCGCGTCGCGGTCCGCCGCGCGCAGCGGCGCCACCAGCGCGCCCGGCGCCGCGCCGCGCGGCAGCCGCGCCTCCCACAGGCGCCGGCCCCACTCCGGCGCGTGCTCGTCCGCGTCGTGCACGCGCACGGTGACGCGCGCGTACGCGACGGACGCGCGCGGCGCCTGGTCGCGCGCCCACACCGTCAGCTCGTGCACGGCCGCCGCCTCGCGGTCGAGCGGCCGCGCCAGCTCCAGCACGCCGGTCAGCTCGTGCAGGCGGAACAGCGCCAGGTCGCGCGGCGCACGTGCGGCCGCCAGCCCGTACAGCAGTCGCGGCGCGACGCGACCGGGCGCGCCGGCGCTCGCCTCCAGCGTCAGCAGCGCGTCGCCCGCGCGCGCCGCCTCCGACACCTCCACGACGTACTCGCGGCGCGAGAACGTCACGCCGCCCTCGTTGGCGTCGTTGATCACGGTTATGTTCACCTGCACGCGGAATGGGCAGGAGTTTTACTTGAGAGCGCAATAATCACAAATGTTATTACATTTTGTCTGCAATATATCTGAGAATTGTTAAAAGTGTTTGTAATTGTTTTTCGCTTTCACGTCGCATACAATACACCGTCTTATTTCGTTTCTACTAGTGACTTACAGTCCCGTTGCTCCAGTGTGCCCGCTCGCCTTGGGTGCGTTAGCGAGAGACATAATGGAAATATTTCTCTGGCACTAGGCCGGACACGATCCAACCATTTTGATTGTGTAGTTGCTTTACCAGAGCCGTCGTGATTAATGTGCTAGCGATCCATTGAGAAATCATTAAAACGGACCTGAACGGACCATTAGAAAAGCCAAAACTACCAAATAGAACCTCTTTTCTTTGAATTTATTTTACCCTTTTTCATATAATACATGTATTTGCACAAACAAACAAACATCCTCTCACCCCAAACGCATATACCGTCTCCGTTACGTCGTGGATAAAAATAAATGAAGTAAACTCATGATCTGTTAAACGTCCAACTCTAGAACGTACTAAACAAAAGTTAGTGATGCACAATATTCTATACGTACTATTGTGTAGACGGTGTTCAGTCCGTCGGTGACGGAGACGTTGAGGGCGTACTGCGCCTGCTCCTCCCACAGCAGGCGGCGCGCCAGCACCAGGCTGCCGTCCTCCCGCCCGATATAGAACTGATGCCGCGGGTCGCCATCTGTCATCACAAACGTACAATACATTAGCATATATTTTACCGGCCTTTGAATAGGAGGAGTGTTATGTTCCGCTAAGTGTTTGTTTTTAACCATAATCACTTGTTTCATTTTACTTTATTTATATTTGTATGGCGACGCACCGACTATATCGTAGTAGAGCGCGTCGCCGTCGGGGTCGGTGGCCTGCAGCAGCGCCAGCAGGAAGCCGGGCGCGTCCAGCTCGGCGGCCTGCAGCGGCGCCGGCGCGCGCACGCGGGGCGCCGCGCCGCCGCCCGCCGCCGCCGCCCGCAGCCGCGCGCGCGCCACGCCGCAGCGCGCCGGCACGCCGCCGTCGCACGCGCGCACCTGTCGCCGTAGTATATATATTGAAGTTTAATCTTTCAGTCCGTCCAGCAGGTTCAGCGGGAAAGAGTAACACGCATGCACGTAGATACGAACGATCGCTTTCATAATAGTAATCCAAACACAATGACATTTATTTGCTTATTTTGAAATAGTAGCGCGCAGTTTATATAGTAAGTCGCGAGGTGTTACCGTGAGGTCGTAGCTGCGGCGCGTGGCGAGCGCGAGGCGCGGCGCGGCGTACACGCGGCCGGAGCGCGCGCACACGCGCAAGCCGCGCGCCGCCCCCCGCGCCCGCGCGCTGTACGTCACCGTGCCGTTCTCGCCCGCGTCGCTGTCCAGCGCGACCACCTGCGCGCGGACCACGGTTAGTAATTGACGAAGTAAACTCAAGGTACAGTAAGATTATATCATTATTTCAAACATACAGTGACGATATATGTGCCCTCGGGCTCAGGTTCGTCCCAAAAATCCCACTCGAGGCGCGAACCGGAGCCCTCTTCGTCGTCCTCCGTCTCCGCTTCGCTCTCCGCCTCTGAGCTACTCTCCTCGTCCTCCGCCAGAACTGCCTCTTCGTCCTGTGTCAGTAACGTAGGATTAAGTATTAAAGAATCACAGTGAAAACTCGATTTTTGAAATCAAGATCAAAAAAGCAATGTGATATTATTACGTGTGAATTATGTTCAACTTGATTACTACTAATTATTTATCTTACAGCAACGGACAAACTTTACAAATAAATTGACAGTGGTAGTTCAGTGGTAACGTGTTCGCTTGATACCCCTCGTACAGAAAGAAGGCCAGTGCTCAGCAGTGGGACGTTAAAAAGAGCTGAATACACACAATACAACGGACAAAATTACGAGGAAATCAATATCGGTGAGGGTTAAATTTTTAAGATATTCTAAAGATACGTGACCCACTAGTATCTAGTACCTGCTTGCGAACGGGCACGCGCACGTCGTAGAAGCGCTGCGTGAAGGCGGGCGCGTGGTCGTTGAGGTCCCGCAGCGCCACGCGCACGCGGGCGGCGCCGGCCAGCGCGCCGTCCCACACCGCCACCTCCAGCGCGTGCGCCGCCGCCGCCTCGCGGTCCAGAGCGCGCCCCGTCGTCGTGATGTCGCCTGCAACCATAACGCGAGACCCACGTGAACCAAAAAAATTAATTAAAACTGGTGTCGTGGGACACCGGATACGAACGAAGTTCTTTATTGTAAAAATATTAATTTTAACTTCTATTAGCGGTATAAAGAAAAAAATTTTTTTTAATTTTTTATCGATAAAAATAAAAATCTAAACATAACACTTTATTTCCCATGATTATATTATTATAAAAAAAAAATCGTCGCGATACCACACTATTCAATGCGAAATAGAAAGACGAAACGAAAATAACTGACTTGCTTTATTGTCGTTCATTTAGTGTCGTTCCAACTTTTGGTCGTAATTTTTTCCGTCTAGCCCCCTTTCGCAACGCGCGATAAGAAACTTCGTTCCAACAATGTAACCAGGACGGACCACTAAGGAAAAGTTAGTATTAAAGTACACATGAGAACCTGTATGTTCGTCGATGGAGAAGAGTCCGTCAGGGTTGCCGGCCACGATGGAGTAGCGCAGCGCGGCGGGCGCGGGCGCGGCGTCGGCGTCCACCGCCACCACGCGCGCCACCCGCGAGCCCGCCGCGCTGTGCTCCGGCAGCGCCGCCGCGTACTCCGCCTGCTCCGGCCACGGCGCCATGTCGTTCACGTCCTCTACCTCGATGTACACCTGCACCGTGGACACCGTCTTATTACTTTATACCTTCGCAGGTAATCATTGACGTACATAAAAAAATAATTAGAAAACGTTATTCTTATTTTTAATTTTATTTTAATCCAAGGATATGCTTGTAGTAACCTCGACACAAGTGTGGCGTGGAACCAACCCATGGTCTTGGGCGCACACTGTCAGCCAGTAGTGCGGGGTCGTCTCTCGGTCCAACGGCATCTGCGTTCTTATCACACCTGCGGTCAATAAAAAATATATACTTATACATGTTAATGATGATATTTTAACAATAAAAGAACACTATTAGATATTACATCACTACATATTATAAAAAATGGCCTCTGCTGCGTCTGTCTATCTGTCTCTTCGCGGTAAACTCAAACACTACTGCACCGATTTTCATGCTGTTTAGAGTGCTTATCGAGGAAGGTTTTAGTATAATATATTTTTTCAAGGTTTTGTATACATTTACTAGCGGAACCCGCGGCTTCGTTCGCTTAATTTCAATTGTCATTATTTTTGGATATACAAACTTCTGAATAAGAATTGTTAATTCTTTTTGTTGATTAACAGAAAAGAAGTACCCGTGTCATCAATAGAGAATAAGGCCATCCCGGAGCCCCCCACGATGTAGTACGCGAGGCGCGAGTCCCGGCCGGGCGCGTCGGCGTCGCTGGCGGCCGCCGTCAGCACGACCGTGCCCGGCGCCGCGTCCTCGGACACGCTCGCCGCGAACGCCTGGCGCTCCGCGAACACTGGCGTATGTGCATTCTCATCCACATCGACTACTTCAACGATCAGTGTCGCTTCAGCGAAAAGTGCTGGTTGACCGCCATCTGTAGCACGCACTGTCACGCCGTAAACCTATGCACCGATTCATAAAATGGTTTTACTTATTATATGATCAAGTAAACACAATATATATATTATTATAAATATAAAATTACCTGTCTTTCCTCAAAGTCTAAGCGCTTAGCAGTTCGTAGCGTGCCTGAAGTAACGTCTACTGTAAAAACTACATCATCAGGTGATTGATCAGGCAGTGAATAAGTAACAATTCCACCTGTACCCAAATCTGGATCGAACGCTTCGAGCACAGCGACAAGAGTACCATTTGGCACGTCTTCTCGAATGCGGGCGCTGTATGCTGGTAAAGCAAAGCGTGGAGCGTTATCATTTACATCATCGACAGCGACACGCACTAAAGCTTCTGCACTTAGCCTGCCACCATCTGTAGCGCGTACTGTCAGCTCGTAAAGAGAACGTCGTTCGCGATCCAGTGCTGCACAGACTGATACAACACCGGTGGATTTGTCAATGCAAAATTCGCCTTCACCTCCTCCACTTAGGCTGTAGGTAATATAACCAAAATCACCGCTGTCGCGATCTGTTGCATTTGCGTGAAAGATAGCTGTCCCATTTATAGCATTTTCAGTTACTCTAAAGCTTGCGAGTGTCTTTTCAAATCGGGGTGCATTATCATTCACGTCAAGAACAGTGATAGGTAAGAGGCGGGAAGCTGTGCGTTGTGGATGACCAAGATCATAAACAGTCACGTTTAAATAATATTCATTTTCACGTTCTCTATCTAAATAACCAATAACTTTAAGTTCTCCAGTATCTGGATCTATGCGAAACGCGGAATCGGCATCTCCACCAGAAATTGCATACACTAGAAGACCGTTGTATCCTAAATCTCGATCTCGGGCACGTAGGCGAACGAGCGACGTTCCTAATGCCACAGATTCATTAACTTTCACTTCGACAGGAAAATCAATAAACTCTGGATAGTGCAAATTTTCACCGTAACGGGAAGGCGCAAGAGGGAAATCTTCTGCGAAATCAATAGGTGAATTGCTTCTCTCTGCAGCAGCTAACAGCTCCGTTAGACGTCGAGCTACGGCTGTATCGCGACATTCTAAGGAGTTTGAATCACCACCACTTCCGCTTCCACTCACAAGATGCAATGTTAATGTAGCAGCATCAGCAAAATGTGTTCCATCAGTAGCTGTAACATTTAACACGCGTGTTTCTGTTCGTAAATCACCAAGATCACAAGATAGAACTAGCACACCTGTGCTTGAGTCAAGAGAAAAACAATTATCTTCATTACCACCAATAATACGATAAGAAACTACATCACCAGCGTCAAAATCAATTGCCGAAAGCGTCACGATTTCAGATCCAATTGCCAACCGACGTGACAAGTACCCAACGCAATCAACACGTTCAAATTGGGGCCGATTGTCATTAACATCTTCAAGGCGCACTGTTAGTCGCATTTCTGCTTGACGTCGATAAGGTAAGCCCCAATCACTAGCACGTATTTGTAAAATATATTCTCTACGCATACTCTCATAATCTAATAACCGCGTAGTCCGCACTGCACCCGAAAAATGATCAACATCAAACGGCACTGGTTGTAGGTTGGCAATGCTATATGATATGTAAGCGTTCTCTCCAGAGTCAGCATCACGAGCTACGACACGTGCTACGACAGCACCTGTAGGGCCATTTTCTTGAAGCGTTACTTCTATTTGCTCTCGTTCAAATACAGGATCATTATCATTAGCATCTACTATGGAAATTTTTACTTTCGCTGACGATTGTTTACGCGTTCCAGCATTACCTTGATCAATAGCAGATACAGTAAGTGTATACAAAGACTTTTCCTCTGCATCCAATTCAACTGCGGTGTATAAAACACCAGTCTCAGGATTAACGATAAACTCTCCACCTTCATTGCCGCCTACTATTTCAATGTAAACTCGAGCATTTATACCCTCATCTTGGTCGCTAACTTTAAGCCGAATAACTGGAGTGTTAGGCGGAGAAGTCTCTGGAATACTCGCTTCATAAATCTCGCGGCTAAATATTGGCGCATTATCATTAGTATCTGTTAACAATACAGGTAATGTTAAATAGGATGAGCGAGGTGGTTTCCCTGCATCTGTAGCACGCAAAGTTAGATTATAGCCACGAGGTGCGGTCTCTCTATCAAGAAGGGCATGTACTAATATATCATATTCTCCTGGTTGTATAGAATTCCGAACGCGAAAGTGTCCATCAGGATCACCATCAACAATTTCAAGCCCAGCAATACGACCATGCTCTCCAGCATCCCGATCTGTTACTTCTACTATTGCATATATTTCAGCTGTTGAATTCTCAATCAATTCAGGCAAGTGTCTCACTTTTAGCTCAGGAGCATGTAGATTTGCCTGGATAATTCGAATTACTAACGATGCCCGTGCTGCGGGTGCATTATCTCCTCGAGTTATTAAAGATGCGCGATCATGTGCTAGGATTGTTATTACATAGCGAGAACTCTCTGCTACTGATAAGGCACGGGTAACGGTGACTACCCCGCTAGTTGGGTGAACTGCGAAACGATCTGTTGCTTCTGCCAAGCTATAGTAAATTTCTCCATTTATACCAAGGTCAGCATCTTCCGCGGAGACTCGCGCTATACTTGAATGTAAAGGCGCATCTTCTGGTACTACAGCTTCGTATTCCGTGGGGTAAAAGAGCGGACTAAGATCGTTTTCGTCTGTAACCTCAACCGCTACTACTGTATCCGCCTCTAGTGTGCGTCCATTTGGCAGCTGCGCTGTCGCCCTAATCTCTAATCTAAAGTTGTCTTTTCGCTCTCTATTAAGAACATCAGAATGTCCAGTTCTCGTTCGTATTGAAAGGAAACAGAAGTCACCAACGACACGCTCCTCTGCTTTAAAAAATTTATCGCGGTCACCGTGTTTGATGCGGTACCGGATGCGAGCGTCGGGGGCCGGCAGGCGCAGGCCCAGCGGGTCGGCGGCGGGCGGCTGCGCGGCGTAGCTGCGCGGCGGGCTGTTCTCGGGCACGCTCACGTTGTAGAGGGCGTGCCGGAACTGCAGCGCGGGCTGCGCCGGCGGGCCGGGCCCGGCGCCGCGCGCGCCGCACAGCAGCGCCAGCACCACCAGCGCGCGCGCGCTTTCCATCGCCGCTGTCGCGTTCTGTAACACATCATATTCTAGTTATTATTGTTATCTGCATTTTGTACATCTACATGTTTATCATAGCTTGACAATGTAATGTGGATAGGCAGTAGTCGTCCAGTGGTAACGCATTTGCTTAGATAAACGAATGGTGGGTTCAAACCCGGGTTTTGCACCATATTTTCATGCGTGAATCACTTCTAACATGATTACCACCTGTAATATCGTAAAGTAAAATTGTGAGGAAACATACATGTCTGAAAAAACCTAGCAAGTTTTCCAAAGTCATGTTCAGTCTGCCTACCCGGCACCCGCACTTGACCAGCATGATAAACTATTGCTTTTATTTTCAGGTTAATCTTTTTATTTATAATGGCATAATACGTCATAGCTTGAATAGGTTTAAACTTACAAATTGTTAAAAAAATAAAGACTAGAAGAGGAATTTAATAAAAATAAGTAACATAAAACTTACCTCATGTGTGAGACGTGAAGGCGCAGTCCAGGGCGCGGGTGCCGAGCACCGTCCTCTTCACAGTTCTATAACAAAAATAATAATACACCAGATTATTTACTGTATTTTTGAAAGGTTTCAGATTTACATTGTTATTTAATGTAATGAATGTAGCAACGGTCAAGGGTCCAAATTAGATGTCTCTTAAACGCTAGCAATATGCAGAAGCTATTTTGTTCAATTGTATATTTTTGCATTCATGAATATTTTAATTAATTAAAGACAGTAGAGTACTATATAGTAAATCTATAAGGGTAAATAAAATATTTATTTTTAAAAGGTCATATTCACGATGAATAGTGTCCATAATATAAACAACAGGAACGAATGGACATACCTACATGCATAGTACACTCAAATCATGAGTTTCCGTGCGGTTGTGGAACTTTTGTGATGTCAGATAGATAAAACTCTAGATTCAGGCTGAGTGGACCGGAATTACTGCCGTCAGATTTTTAAATGTAATTTTAATATGATTTAGGTATTATAAGTTAAGAAAAATACAGGTAGGATCTTGATTTTAATTCAAATATTTTTTGTGGTGATTGTAGTCGTAACAATTTAAGATTAAGTGAGATTGTCTATCCATAATTTTTATAAGATTCAGTTAAGATAAATTTAAATTTGATTTACTAAAGCTTTTGTAGATTTTAACAGATATTTTTTAAAACGGG
Source organism: Boloria selene (assembly GCA_905231865.2). NCBI lineage: Eukaryota > Metazoa > Arthropoda > Insecta > Lepidoptera > Nymphalidae > Boloria > Boloria selene. Next base: position 15,080,736 of record HG993137.1, on the reverse strand, counting down.
ATTGGGACGGCTATCACATACAATTAAGCGACATTAATAACTCTTTTTGGAAACAAATTCATGGATTAGGTCAAGGTTACAACAAACTAGTTAAGGATTCTATTTTGTTATCATTGAAACCCAGAGTTGGAACTAATAGATCCATATTAGATATTATGCATTCCTACCTGTTTTAGGATCATTGTACAAAATAATATTCATTATTTAGTTCATTGTTTCCTTCTTATATTCGAACATTTAGCGGATTACCTTATCCAACCCTAAGAACACCAGCCGAGCGCATGATTCAATACATCACGTGGTCTACTGGGTATTGACTATTGACTGATTTTCCGCACACAATACTCTCTACCATTCAAATCGATGACGCTTTATATATTTGCTGCGTTCAACGAATCCATTAAAAATCTCATACTCGCATATATTATAAATACGAATGCTAAAAGATAACGCTGGTTACCTTTTTCTAAGTACTACCATTGGTATTTGTTGGTTAGTAGTAAGTATTGTTCGTGTTCATCCCATTAACTAAAATTGTTTTCTCGGCATGAGTATATTTGTCGACTGTAACGGCTACATCACAAAGATTACTCTGCGACAAATATAAATTATAGGACTGCCTGAAAATTTAATTTTATTTAAAAGTGGGCTCGAATGCAATAGCGGAGTATCAACAATGCGTGAGTGTGCCGCGGGCCGGCGCCGGGCTGTGCCTGCGCCGCCGCTCTCGTCTTCATTTGTAAAGAAAGGAAGTCTTTTCATTGTATATCTCTTTTTATTCGCAGGATTAAACGTAATGCGGGCGGGACGGCTCGAGAGCGCTTGTTAGTGCCAGCGCGCGTCGTAGGCCTAGCATTTTAATAGCAGGTAGTCTCGCATTGTTATCAAGAATCTTTTCGTACAGTACTCGTTCAAGCAGACTTATTACTTACGTTACACCGACGATATTTTTCCACAGAAAAAACGCAAAATAATCTAATGTTAGGTGGTAGGTACACTTATTTTAGTTTTTTTTTTTGTTGAAATAGTACTACCTTAATGTATTTATTGAAAGAAACTTAACATCCATTCAAAGAAATTGATTTGTATAATATGGGCTATATGGAGTTAATGAGGGAGCTAACGAAAGAGTAAGTGTGCTTTAAAATAGGATTTTATTTTGAGATCGCATGTTTTCAAGTAATCGAGAGCTTCAACAGCTAATAACTTCCATACTTTTTACCTCTTTCGGGTACCTTTATACCATGAGCCAGTGAACAGATATTGATATGGTCGTTCGTATTTGAGAACCAGTTCTTAAGCTTTTTATCTGCATGTTCACTGTTAAGTTTCCACTGAAAATGCATTATACTTAATCTTATTACTAAACTAGCGACTCTCACTTAGTAATTAAAATATTACATAAAATTTCTAAACAATAACCTGCTTTTTGAAATCAGTTTAAAAGTAGCCTTAATTAGGCCTTATAACATTAGCTGTCTGTAAGTAAAAGTCCCGTTAAAATCGGTCCAGCCGTTTCAGAGATTCGGAAAAAATAGACCAACGAAAAATTTTAAAATTGTTTTTTTTGTGTCTATTATCGAATATACTTTCATATGCATTTAGTGAAAAGCTGTTATTACTGTTATTAAAATCAGACACTTCAATTTTATTTATTATAATACTACAGATGTTAACTTTAGAAAGGACGAGAAAGAAACGTGGTTTCAAAAAATGTCGGATTTAAATGATATTTTACTTGAAAATCAACAAATTGAGCACAGAGTAATGTCTTTAATTTGTTAAAATTAAGTCATGTCATATCACGTGGATAATGAATTGACCAAAAATACATACAAATATGTTTAGATACTTGCTGACTCTGTTACTTTTTCTACAGTGAACTGTACGTAAAGTATACCTAAGTGTAATTAATTCCTAATCAGTAATCTTGACTTGCTGACCGACTGAGACGCAGCAGGCGCATAAGTTAACATAGACTTAAACAAAGCATCGATCACATCTGAGAGAACACACGGTTTTTGCGGCGAAGGCGCGGAGCATGACGTCATCGGTGAGTCATGCGCACGCGGCGCTTGTCGACGTCCACGCTTCAAAGATCACGCCGGTGACTGTTTACTGTTCAGTTGCTCTATTTTGTATTACTTTCATATTATTATAATGGTTTAAATACCATGTTATATACTTTTTATTTTGTGTTTGATTGAGATCGTTAAACAAGCCGTGCTTTGCTTAGTAATAGAGACGTAGTAAAGTTAAATATAATCAATAACATAAGTGAGAGTTCAAAGAAATGTAACCGAGGTTAGAAGGTGAGTGTAACGAACACGAATAATTGTGTCTTCTTAGTATGTTTATCACTTTATCCCTAAGCTCTGTATAAGGTATTAACAGAGTATATAAAGAATGACAAAGTAGGGCAACTTCATACAAATGCACCGCGCGCGGCTTGTATGTGTGCGTCATAGTATCTTTACGTTGCTGCACGCACACTCATACAATATCTCGAACCGTATATCAGTGCGCCAGTCTAGGCTGACGCCGCACATGTTTTGCGCGTCACGGTTTTTCACTATATGAAAAATGTGTGATATTCGTAGAAGAACTTATTGCTGTGTGTTTGGGTGTCTAAATTCTTCATCGATTCCAGAGTTGTCTTTGTTCAGATTACCTACTGAACAGAAAAGGTAAACAATAATAATATAAATAATAGTTTGTCCATTTTATTAATGGTTTTTTGACAGCTCGACGACTGACAAGCCATAGTGACGTAATAATCGATATTTCTTATTTTTTTAAATATAAAATAATATTTATTTTTATATTTATTAATATGAAAATAAATATTACTATCGTAAAAATCAAGTGTGGTGGAGAGAACTAAGAGAATCATAATGTCTGATTTGGGCCGTGACATTGCATTTGATAATTTATGCACACAAGAGTTAATAATTAATATAACTGAAGACTCCTCATCGGACAAATCTAATATAAATGATGATTGTGACGAATCATGTTAATAAAAGGAATTAAACTATTTTAGTTGTTTTATTTGTATGATTATAATAAGAAGAAAGTAAAACTTTACATAATGTAAGGCTACGTCCGCACAGACAGGCGGCTTGCTTAGCGCCTAAAACCTAGTGAATTGCGCTCTCGCAACATGCTAAGTTACACAGTGGCCGCACTGAAGAAGGTTTGGGTGGTTGCTTGTCGGCACGTTGACGAGATGTCACTTTCAAAAATAGCTTTCAAAATTATTTCTTGATTAAAATGCCTCGCGTCTAGTGTCAAAAAACCAACATGTTTGTTTACTTAGATACACGCTTAGCAACTAGGTAGGAGCTAAGCGCGCAGTGCGGCCGGTCGCGAACATTTTAGAACGTTCGTTTTAGTAAGCTACTAGCTATGTGACTTGTTAGGCTCTAGGCGCTAAGCAAGCCGCCTGTCTGTGCGGACGTAGCCTTAATGTTTTCATTTATTGGTTTTAATCTTAAAATTTTGTTGTCTTCCTGATTAAATAACATATTACACCTTATTTATTTGTAATCTGTGGCACAATAGTAGTAATCGTTATGTGTGGCACAGCAGTAGGGGGGCGGTGCCCGTCCATAAAGTACAATATTATTTGTATGACCTTTTTACTTTAATGGCTAACCATTAAATACGAAACTTTGTGGGCGGGAGCTGTCAAAAAAACATTAATAAAATGGACAAACTATAGCATATAATTTATACTTGATGATGAAATACTTATGTAGGTACTTTTATTTTTGTTGTATTAGTTTATTATTTTAATAGGATGTGATATGATTTAATTAATATATTATAGTTTTATTTTTTTTAATTGTTACTAATAGCATATTTATGTTTTTGTAAACGCAAGAAATTAAAGGATTTATTTTATTTATTTACACAAATTCATTTCGAGATAAATCTATTCGCGTCAGTTCGAGTTTTAATACTATTTTCTACAGATATATCAGTTAAGCGAGTAACTACAGGCCTAATAAAAATAATCATAAACATGTAGAAACAAAATGTTTTACATTCTTAAATATATATAAAAAATAAATATTTTTTAATAACACACTTCCCGGCCCTTGCCAATTTCTGAGCACTGAATTAAAATTTAGCTACAGTGACAACCCTGTGACAGGCAACTATGGTAACTATGACAGGTAATTATATCGCGGATTGGGCCGAAGTTGCCCTACTATGTCATTCTTTATACTATGGTATTAAACTACAAACACTATCTCCAAAATACAAGACGTCTCGTTACTAATTACTATTGTCAGTTATATCTAGATAAGAATAGTTGGTTAATTTGCCGTAAATGTGATAGAGTACGGTACAGATAAGTAAGGGAAGAACTTTGATTAGGTTATTATTTTAGGGTTCTGTAGTCAACAAGGAACCCTTAAAGTTTTACCAAGTCTGTCTGTCCGCAGCTTAGTTCAGAGACGCTTAGTACCTACTAGAAATCTGTTATTCGGCCAGGATATATTATGTTGATATTTAGGGTTCACTCTACCTACTCTCTACTTTTACTCGTTAAGTGCTAATTTTGTAAAATTCTAGTGTGAACGCCCACACCCCCAATGCCAGCTGAATGGTTGTTTTTGGATATAGTATGACGAAGTAAAAAGGAAAGCAGCTAATTAGGCTTTACATTTTTACGAGTAATATTCGACCGATTTATAAAATGTATCATATACCTACCTACGTGAACTTACTAAGAGCCGCCGTAACCGTAATAAGTATAGTAAATTAAATGTTCACAGTATTCATAATCAAAAAGCTCTCTTAATCTTAGTAGTGATGGGAAACTACGGATCCCTATATTGCACGTGTCCCGACACGCATTTGCCTATTTGTTTTATTGCAGAGCCAGTAAAGTTGTTTCTATTCAAAAGAAAAAAAACAATATCAAAATTATTATTCGTCATTACGATGATAATGTGAATAACAAGGACGAGAGTATTAACAAATCGTAAGTGATGCTGGAGGAGAACAAAATGGGAAGTAATGCGCTCGCCATTGTTGAGTTGCGGCGAGCGATGCGCGTTTATACTAACCAATACGGTAATGTCAAGGCGTATCGCGCGAATCAACTGTATTTGAGCTTTGTTTTATATAAATGTGTTGGAACTTTATTACAATAACGCCATCTAGTTCTGTGGTATGCTACGAGGCTTGTGTTACAGATACCATATAGTTGTTATAATACAAATATACTAATACATAAATATGATAAATATAAAACACCCATGACTGGAGTACAAACATTCATGCTCAACATATGAATGCCCCCAGCGGGATTCGAACCCGCAACCGCTGGTGCAAAAGTAGGGTCACTACCAACTTAGCCAAACGTGTCGTCAAACAACTCTTTTAAAAACGTATCAGAATAATCGGTTTACGTATAAGATAAGCTCTACTTTCGGAATATGTCAAGATGTTCAGGAATATAATACCTACGTAGAAAAGTTCATACCTACTCCTAAAAGTGAAAGGGACAGTGATAGTATGCAAGCATTATAAGGAATAAATTATAATTAAAACTAACAAGTTTAATATAATCGAAAAGCAGTAATGACGTGAGCTGTAGCTTCCCTTGCTGCAACTCATGCTAAGGTTTTATCAGGATTGGACATACAACTTTTGATATCTACTCGATATAGTTTTATTATCTTTAATCACAAATAATGTTGCTAAATATTGATGACACAATGCACTTTAAGGATAACCAATAAATAAGCACAATGTCACGAGTACGTTAGATGTAGCAATGTGGCATTGTCGTTACCTACCTGTTCTTTGCCAGGAAACATCCTGATGTAATCCCACGTACAGAGCATAGAAGCCTTTAGAATTTTAATAAAGAAAAAATCGTCAAAAGTAAATGGTATGATTTCTGTAATATTAAGAGCTAGGTTTTTACTTTCAACATAGGTAATATTGATGGTAAGTAGTTATAAAATCAATGAGTTCAAATTCAAAATATAAACTTTTGTTGTATGAAAATGAAAACTTTAAGTAGTGTACGGGGTCAAGTATATGTGCATATTATTATAAGTGTATACTGGTTTTAAGTAACATTTATGTATTTATTTCTCACAAGTTTAATGTTAATAACTGGTCTACATTTTTTAACGCATACTATGCTTAATGTCTAAAAGAAAAAAGTCAGTAAAACAAAAGTTACTAAAATAAAGGTCGAATAAAACTCGAAAATCGTTATTTTTAAGAAAATACAAAAGCATTCTCTTTTCGGAACAAAACACATATACGACATCGAATTAGGTACCTACTTCATATCAAAATTTAACTTTAATACTGTATACCAGGTGTTTGCCTGGTCCTCAGGACTACTGAGAATAGGTAACTTAAATGTAGACCCATTTGGGAATTATTACGATAAAATAAATATGTAAAAACTTCAGTTCACGTCAGTCAACAAAGTAATTGAGCAGCTTTTATCTTGGAAACTTTGGAAAACTTTTCTATTTTCACATTTTGTACATAATAAGCATAAATGTGTGTATTGTAGTGTTCTTTTAAATCATAGTTTCCCAAGCTTTTATAAACTATCGCCCTCTTTACAAGAAACTGAAATCAAACGCCCACATAATTAATCCTTTAACCGCCGTCGCCGTGATATTACGGGTCCGACAAATCATACACCACGCGCCACGCACGTAATATTACGAAATGCAGCTCTACTTAAAAAACTTTAAAATATAACTGACTTTGCTTATTAATTATGAATATGTAGCTGTTACTGCTTTACTTTTGATAGTACTTAATACGAATTTTTAACTCATTATAGGAAATAATTGAAAATTTTCAGTGAACGATACATACAACATCCTACCTGTAACGCCAAAGCCGTGATTTTACGTAGAGTAGTGTTGTACCGCTTAGGAAGTTTATGTTGATGCTAAGTTAATAGAAATCCTAAATTTACAAAATTGAATGATTAACTAAGCGTTTAATGCATTTTTTATATTTTTTTACAGTTAATTTATTCAAAACCAATAAGCTTAATTAAAATATTTTGTTATAATCAACAAAGAAATATAAATAAATTATTTATCTAGTAACGTCGCTAGTGTAGATGATCCACGAACGCCATCACCGTGATTTTACGTGCGGCACAATGTCAACCAAATGACAATAAATTCAATGACGTTCCGGTAGCGCCGTCCCCGTGATATTACGTACGCAGTGACTTTGCTAACTAATAACTGATATTCCGGCGCACTGTCAGGTGCAAAAAAGATTGAGATTGGTCAATTGGTTTCTTATTTAAGACGGGTACCCCGTCTTGCCCGCAACCCCGTCTTGCCCCTCCTTCCCCCACTTGTCATAAGTTGAGTGATAGTGTTGGGAAGCTGTCGATAATGTTAAGAGATGAAGTACTAATTATTAAACATTTTGCAATATTCGGAGTATTAATATTTTTGTTATTTGAACAATAAAGATCCGATTAATGGTTATAGTACATATATTCTCATAATTGTTTTTTTTTGGTAATTAATTGTTTTTTACTAATTAAGAAATAAAACTTTGTAATTTTTTCTAATTATTTTTATTTTATTACTGGTACACCCTTTCTGAGATCGGATTCCCAATACACATGTTAGTATACATTTTAGCCTGGATGATGATAGATTTTATCATCATTCCAAATTTCATCAATCAATCTCAATCTGTTCTTGTTTTCTTGTGACGCGGTCAGACAAAAATACTAATATTTTTAGATTCGGCTTCTGTATAAATAATAACGTCTACTTTAATAACTTTTTCAAAAATATGTATAGATTCGACTCAGAGCTTTATTATATGTATAGAATATTATGATCGACTAAGTATCTTTCGAAACATTATTCGTTTATAACATTCTGTCAGCCTCCATAATCAATCTCACCTGCACGCGGTACCCCTGTTAACGGACGAGGCTCTGACAACCGATTTGTGTCGGAATAACCACTTATACCTAGCAGGGCTACCTGTTAGTAAAAGCTTCAGCCCTGGGAGGTGTTCCTTGAAACTATTGCCCATTATTATTCCTACCTTAACTCGTATAATCTTTTATGTCCTTATCAGTCCGGTTTTCGCCCCTTTCACAGCACTGTTCGTGCGCTGCTGAACGTCACAGAAGACATTCGGTACGCTATGGATAATACCAGGCTTACTGCAATGGTACTTCTTGACTTTAGTAGCGCATTGAACTCTGTTGACTTTGACATTCTTCTAGGCACTCTTCGCGCAGTTAGCATTTCTCCTGCGGCCATAGACTGGTTTCGCTTATATCTCTTCGGTTGCCGCCAGGGTGTAAGAACTAATGACACTTCATTGGTGTGATTGGACTTTACGGCTGGCGTTCCTGTCTTTTCTTCTTCTTTCACCTAATTCTTTCACCACTTCTCTTCTCTGGTTTTTATCAATAACATTTCTCGCGCCATTTCTTCTCGTTACCATCTGTGTGCAGATGGTTTACAACTATATCGAAATTGTGAATTGAACGATTTACCTAATGCTATTCATACCTTAAATAGTTACTACCCATTTTCGACTACGCTGATTTATGCTTTCTGGATATGACTGAGGAGCTACTGAATAAACTTGAGCGTCTCAAAAATCTCGCCATACGCTTTATTTATGATCTGCTGCGTAAGTATGATCATGTCTCCGATTTTCAAGCTTAACTAAAATGGCTCCCATTTCGCCTTCGCCGTGATATGCACACCTTTACTTTTCTATTTAATATCCTTCACAATCACAACTTTTCTTCTTACCTTTGTTCTCAGTTTAATCTACTTCCGACTCGGACACGTTCCAGAAAACCCTGCTTCACAGCTATGCTTGAGATACCGAGAAGTAACACTAAATTTTTCCAAAACTCTTTCTCGGTACGTGCTGCAGTGTCATGAAACAAACTCCGTAAATTCCAACAGGCGAGCCCTTCTGCTGCATTTAAAAATAACATTAAAAATATTTTTTCTAACTCAAACTTAGGCAATACACTTTCCTATTTGCATCATAATAATACGTATGTTTATGCACTTATAATAATATATGTATTTATATACTTATATATGTATGTATGCTATTTAAATATGTAGATATATATATAAAAATCCGGTTACAAGTGCATATGAACATCATACATTTAAAACATAATGCTCGTGCAGAAGATAAAAAAGAAAATCAAGAGAGTATATCAGCCCGTGTAATTTTAAAGAATACTTAGCACCTAATAAACAAATAAACTTTTGATTCAAATTTTGTAATTTGTATTTATTTTATTAGTATGTTTATCGATGCCTAAATTTTACAAATAATTAACAGATTTAGATTCGGCTTCTGTATTAATAAAAAAATCCAAAAAATATTAAATTACAGATTCGATTTAGACTTTAATTATAAGTATGTTACGAATATGGAAATATATCGATAAAATATTGTTCGCAACACTAAGCGAAGTTATACCTAAAGGTTCCTGGCGCTAGGTGCACGCCACGCGAACATAAGCTTGGCGGTTAAAGGGTTTCAAATCAAAATATTTTATTCAGCATAAAAATTATTACATTTTTTACCGAACGTCATGAGTCTACTGCCAGTTTGGAAAGTCTCTGACCTACCTGGGAAGAACTGGCGAAAGAAACTCAGCATCATTCCCCTGGCACTTTCCCTATTTGGGGTCGGCCCTCCTGATACACGATTTCCACATTCTACGGTCTTGAGTCATTTCTGGCGTTAGGCCGAGCATCGTCATATCTTTGGAAATGGTTCTAGTCCAGGTTGTTGGCGGGCGACCTCTGCCTCTCTTGCCCTCGTCTATTTCCATTACTCGTCTTGTCATGTGTAGTTTATCCCTGCGCATTACATGACCATACCAGCGTAATCGACCTTCCTGCATCTTATGACGTATATCAGCAACTTTAAAAGTGCCTCGGATATACTCATTCCGAATTCTGTCCGATCGAGTAACACCTCCAGACCAACGCAACATTTTCATTTCGGTGACATGTACTTTCTGTTCATCTCCCTTTCTCATACCCCAACATTCAGATCCGTAGAGCAGAGCCGGTCTTATAGCCCGTTTGTACACGGTGCCCTTGGTTTTAATTGGTATTTTTGCGTCGCAAAGAACACCAGTGAGAGATCTCCACTTAAGCCAACCTACGTTTATTCTATTTTGAATATCGCTTTCAATATTGGCTTTAGTGTTTACGACGGACTCGAGATACTTGAATTCCTCGACCTTATTTAAGGGTTTGCCCTCGATTGTGGGTGGGGAAGGTATACGTACGTCACTTTCGGTAAAGTTGCAGTGCATATACTCAGTGTTCTGTCGGCTTACTCTTAGACCTTTACTCTCCAGTACTACCCGCTATGCATTAAGGCTCCTTTGAAGTTCTGACGGGGATTCTTCTATTAGAACTACATCATCTGCGTATAGAAGTGTCCATGGGGCCGGTTTTTGAAGACCTTTGGTGATGTATTCCATGACGATATTAAAGAGCAGAGGACTTAGGGTAGACCCTTGGTGAACTCCGACTTTCACTTCGAAGCTATTACTCATGCCAGCAGGTGAAACAAGTTGGGTGGTCACATTGTTATACATGAAACTCAGCGAAAGAAACTCAGCGGAACTAATTTTTTTTTTATCTTAATCTGTTTCTTATTTTCAAATTAAATTGTAAATTAACAATAATTCTATACGTTTGAAATAGCCTGGCAGCGATCACATCATTCCCAAGGCGTACAGTCTTCTAAAAAATCGTTAATCGAATAATCCTTTGTGTGTGAAGGAATGTTTGTGTACTACAAACGTTCCTTCACAATTATTTTGCTGAGGTTGAAAATTCTCCAAAATTACTCCAGCTTTAATATACTCCTGAGCCTCGCCGCTATCTATTTGATATATTATGTGCAGCGTGCACTCCTCCTCCTCTCCTGTTACTGTAGGTTTAGTAGGGATCCTTATTTTTCCTTGCAATTAAAATAGCCTATATTAATCAAAATGATAATGTAGTATTCAAATGGTGAAAGATTTTTAAAATCAGTCCAGTACTTTTTGAGCGAATTTGTTACAAACATACTTACATACAAACCTTTCCTCTTTATAATATTAGTATAGAAGTATAGATATAGATTAATAAGTAAGTCAAATGAAGTGGAGAAATTAAACAAGAGATTTAATTTTCTAACTGTCCTAATTAAATTATGCAGCTATGACTATAACATTAATATTAGATCTTCAAGAAAATAAAGATTATGATGATGTCAGCAGGCAGCGGCCGCGGCGGCGCCGGTCATCGGCCTAACCTTCGCACCGCCTATAAAGATACGCGCTAAGTAGCCCACTGATTCATGTAGCCGAGATAAACTCCACAACCGTTACATCTCTCGATAACTCACTGTTATTATTGCGAGTAGAGAGCAAGGCGGGGCCGCTGGCGCACGCATTGTACTGATATCTTATGGGCCAAAGATAACCTGCAACCGGCCACTTCGATGTACACCCATCATGATTCTCCAGAATGAGGCACTTCTAAAGTTCATCTCAAAGTTATGACATTTGTGTATGTGTCACGCCTTCATTTAGCCGCCATATTGAGCTTTTGTAAACATTGCCTTACGCTTTCGTTGTGAATGCGTAATCGCATCCACTCGTGTCATACGCAGGGCTGTGTACGTCGATCTTATAATACTATATTGAGCTATACACATAAGGTATAATATTTATACACAGGAATGCACTGATATCTGAATTTAAAGGAATGTGTAGAGCGTACGAGGTGATGTTTGTTTATTGCTACAGGCTTGCGACACGACGCGACGCGGCGCCCGCGCCGGCGAGTGGGGGGGGGGAGGGGGAGACCAACTTGTCTGTTGAACACTGGTATGTCGCTATGAACATCTGTGGTTGTTCGGAATACTGATTGTTGAAAAGGTTGTATGTATGCTTGTATGTATGCTTGTATGTATGCTTGTATGTACGAGTAGTTATCGTCAGAATATTCTAATTTAAATTATAGTAGATATATTTTTTTAATATCATAATCTCAATTAAAATTTATAATAATATTTCAGTAAGAAATTCACAGAATTTACATGAGTGTTACATTAAGATTAAGGAAAGTATGTTTGTGCAAGTAGAACGAGTGAATAATGAAAGGATGGCCGAAAAGGAGGAGTGAATGGTTAAAAAAATATTTCTAAGAAAGTAAAACTGATGCATCTTTTCTATAATAAAAAAATAAAGGGTACGCTACGTAGTTAGCTTTTTTATTATTACTTGGTAAGAATCAAGATATTGCAAAATATCAATTTTTACGTAGGTAACTTGTTATTAATTTCAAAACGTTAAGGATGTATGTACCTTTACTGTATTTAATATTATATTTCATTGGATTATTATACAGTTCAGTTCCTGATGCATCTACTAAAATTGAATATTATTGTCTGACAATAATTTCAGTACTATTTTAGTAATACACTAAGTATGGACATAGTTGCTCCTTCGCAATAGACAGTCTTTTATGGAATTCTTTTTCATTACCAAAAATTAATTTATACATTAGGTATACGAATATTATTAAAATGAATTAGCCACAAATAAAAAAGATGTTAATTTAAAATCTTTGTTACCAATTTTTCCTTAGTTTCAGTTAGTCATATAAACAGGTGCATTCCGCCCAATTTCAATTGTCTATGCTGCTTAAATAATTCACGTGAAGGCTGCACGCTTTTGTGGCAATTCTCTTTGATGTGAATGTTTCCAGTATTTTCTTTGCAGAGTTTTCGTTGCTAATGACCATGATACCGTTTATACGTGCTTGTTCCGAGGAAGCGAACTTGATTTGAATCACTTAGGTTCTTTAGTTTTTATGATGAATAACGTTGTGACGATAACATTTTGTAGAGTCTATTTAACAATTGAGCACATTTGCAATACCCAAATTACTTCAGCCGACATACCAATTGGTTCTTATTAAAACAACGACTTTTGCTCATGATAAGTAATTCAATTCGAACCATTCCGTTCTGCTCCAAGACGCGATACGTGTAAGTGAACATCGAACTGTCATTGAATTTCCATAAAGTGTTATTATGTTCACATGCTGACTGTCGCAAATCACGTCAACTTCGCTTGTATTGGAATATACTCAATAATTTGCCTCTTACTAAAGCTCCTCCCTGTACTGAGTACTGACACAATGAGATATGTTAAAATATGTAGTAATGTTGCAACTTGCAGGGGTTGTTTTCGACCGGTTGCTGTGGTTGTAACTGAAAACGAGTGGGATGCATAGTTTTATTCGGGCAGAATGCGGTCAATAATGAATAACGTCGCTTGAGGGTGGAATATCCAATTTAAGAGATCTATTTAAACTGAGTAATTGTTATTTCGCCGACCGGACCGGTCAGCTTTAGTTCACGCGGGGAATGTTCCTTGAAATGGTTTTATAACTACACCAACAGAATATACATAATTATAACAAATACCCACTACAAAAAATTAAATGTTAACTCATTGAGGTACTACTTATAAAGATTAGATTAGAACAATATTATTATTATTACATACATTATTACATAACTTGAAAAATATAACGTCGCAGAAATAAATATTTAACGTACTTAATAATCAATGCCAATAAAGTATTTTACCGAAAAAAAAACAAGTAGGTTCTTTGTTTGTCGTGTACATAAATATATATTTTATGCGTTGATACTATCAAATATTTCTTAGATGATTAGATTTCTAGATAATAGCCTACTAAACTGATTTGGTTATTATATACTAGCGACTCGCCCTCGCTTCGCTCGGGCTCTTCCCTAGATTTAGCACAGGTAAAGCCGCGGGATCTGCTAGTTATGCATATAAACCTTCCTCTTGAATCACTCTATCTATTAAAAAAACCGCATCAAAATCCGTTGCGTAGTTTTAAAGATTTAAGCGCACATAGGGATATAGGGATATAGGGACAGAAAAGGCGACTTTGTTTTATACTATATAGTGATGATATGTACATGTTTTCTATTAAGATTAATAAAGATACAGTATCTACAATATCTGTTAGCAGTCATTCTAGTAAGTTTATTTTATAGTGTCTTAAAATTTTGCAAATATACTATGTATGAGTCCAGTAAAATACAATAAATTAGTTTCATTTATCATCTATCTGAAAATGAAGGAAACCCTTTGAATTAGATTTCATATTTTTAGTTCCTTACATCCTTGGGGTTAGGATTTAATTTTAAGTTATATTTTATTTAAAAAATAGGTCTTTTATTATAGATTGTTTGTAAGCTTTGTTTAATTTCAGAGCGCGCTACTTCCTGTGGCAACTGTGTCAAAGATTTTGAGAATATTAATCATGGATTTAATACAATTCATCTACATCTATAGTGGGCGTAAGGGAGATCAAAATAGGTAGATACAATGAATGTGTTATGGTTATATAGATGTAATATATCATATAGATTAATTATATTATATAGGGCGTTTATAACTGCGACACAGTTTTATACTAATGCAGTTATTATCGTTATGTTGTTTCTGTCATACATGTATTAAATATTAAATAAATAAATAAAATAAATAAATAAATAAATAGATGTGCCATCATTATAAACCTAAGCTTGTAAATATTTCGATATACTCGCACGTTACATTTTTTAAAAGCTTATCAATGGTACTTTCTTAGACTTACGATAATTTTTGATATTATAAATGAAACTATCTATTCCGAATTTGTCGCGAATTTACCCGTTTGCATTTTGACTTTTTTACCCAATTTGTATTTTCCCAAAGTTTATTATTACATTATTGCCACGGAGTAGAGTAAAGTTTTTGAGGACCTCTGAGTCAAATCTTCGTCTCTACCGTGACCGTGTTTGCTGTAAAACATTCCAAACGTCGAGTCAAGTAAAATAAATCCGCGACATAAGAAAATTAATAATGATAATAACCAAACCCTGTGAAAAGACAAACAAGTATTGACGGGGAATAATATTTCTAACGATTATGGTAGAGTCATTTTTCCGTTACTTTGGATTACATATTCAACAAGACCTATTTTTGTAATCGATATTTAATCGCATATTCATACAAAGTTTGAGTAAATATAGTATGGAATTATAGGAAAAAAGGAGAGGAAAAAATGTCACCCGAAAGCCAAAATAACTTGAACTCTAGAACTCCACTTTAATCCGGAATGAAGGATTAATTGGCACATACACGGACAAAATACAATCAATCATAAAATTATCTAATACTAGCAACACAACCACGCTACGCTTATATTCGTCTCAAGGTGTATTTTAACGGTTAGAATGAAATATAAATATTAATTTCAATATAATAAAAACGTAAAGATACATAAAGATCGGTCTCGGCGTATTGGAATTTGTCAAACAATTGCATAGCAAATGGCTTGACAACGATTACATATTCACAATATGTGGAGAAGGGCCTTAAGGAGGATAATACATGAAGTATTATAACGAATATTTAAAAAAATATGTTTAATCTGTATAGTTTGTAATGTTTTTTGATTAAACTTGATATTGCCCGTCTGTAACTCGACAATCCTACAGCTGTTTGAATTCTCCAATACCATATGGCATCAAATAAAGGGGCATTTTTTGCCGAGCGTTATTTATGGGCGGCGGCCTGCAGGCAGCACTAGTACGGCTGCCCGCGTGCTCGCACGCTACGGGGTTCTTAGTTATCGAATACCCGTTTCCCGGATTACTTTTTAATTAATAAGTAGTGCAGCTAATATTTTATTTGGTTTCTAATGATGAATGAACTTTGATAAATTTTTTGAAACTATAACTATACAGGTGTACCGTGTACATAAAGTAGTAGTTCCAGTGCCCCATATATAAAGTGTCAGGTTTTAGTGCGCAATAGGATATGAGACATTGAGTTTTTAAAATGGTTGTAAATATGGTTCGTGTATTTATTTGGAAAGTAACGTTAAAGTCATGTTGTAATTCTCTGAAAAATCATAACTTTTCTGATTAATATCTATTTAAATAAAGGGACTTAGCTTATAGAATATGACCTATGATGGTAGAGAATTACCTTGAGTTATTTGGTTTATTCGGAATTATGTTAGGGAATCCTGTTTTCTAGCGGCTATTGTTTGCTAGTCTCTACAGATATATTAAAACTGAAGTGCATATTCATTATGTGAAAATAACAGCTTTCACTATATTAAAAGCACAATCGTAAAATTTTTGTTTGCCTGTCTGTTTGTTCCGGCTAATTTCCGAAACCATTCGACCGATTTTCAAAGATATTTCGCTGGCAGATAGTTGATAGTAAGAAATTTACTTAGGATATTCACGTTCTGTTTAAAAACTTAGAAAAGTGTACTGTAAAAAAATTAAAATTCAAAAAGCCAGTGACCTCATTTATAATAGAAGCAGTATCTTATCATAGCTATTTACTTGGTAAGTATGATAAGCAACGAGAGCGGCAGGAAATGAGCGACGAAATCTTAGACATGGATTAACTATTATTTACATCGGAATATATAATTTACATACAATACTTTACTTAAACTTTGAATTCAATAAGAAATCAAATGTTTATGTTTAATAACCACCCATGCCAATAAACAAGTTAGATACGTACAAAGTATTAACATTCGAAAACTGTAACTTAATTAGGTATAATATTATGAGTGATTAAAACACGAAAATTGAAAATATAATCAGTCTAATAATAAATGTTACATCAACTGAAATGAAGCCTTCCCTCACCTTTACCAGCTTCAATTATTCCAGTAATTACAGCTAAATAACATCTGCGAAGATATCGTCAGTCGTCACTATAGTACCTACCTAGTATTTACGCGAGCTATTAAGAGAGGTCGATCTGGTTAGAAATGTCAATTATACTACTGGAGTTTGCGAGAACGGTACTCGTATGAACAAGAATTATTGTGCACGACTTATTCTATAAAACATTATTAAAGCAACTACTAATTATTACAAAGTGACTGGCTCCTCTTTCTTAAAATATTATTTTAGTGTTATTAAATAATTTTAAATGGGACATCTTTAGATGTGGTAACTATTCATGTTTAATTCATCGCCGAAACTATAAACAATTTTTATCTTGATTTTCAAACATGTAAATATTTTGCATATTTAAATATATATCTAGCTTTAGAAATTAAAATGAGAATCTTTCTCTCCGCTCATCCGAGCTCAGCGATAATAATCTGAGACTAGGACATCGCACGTGTCTAACGAGACCAAAAACTAACGTAGTAGAACAAACTTTTACAAAAAGTTTGGTTTTGTTTGTTTGCGAGATTGTAAGCACACGTCAAATTCAATAATACAGATCTATATCCAATAAAAAGAAAGTTCGTTAAAGAGTCTTCATTCATGCATCTTTATATTTAATACAACACAAGTTATGCTCTTTCTTGAGTTCTCACTCGAAGTATTATTAATGTAGAGCTCGTTCCATCTTCGACGGTGTGCAGTGTGCGGGTATCATATACCTGCATTGAAGCTTTCGTAGAATTGGGCCTTTATTACACACCTGAATAGGTAAGTTTTTGTTGAATCACGTGTTCTTATTACTTCAGCCCATAAGTACATGTTATAAAAAGTGATATGATACGAAAGCTCATATTAATTCTTCTATCTTTGAATGAATTAACCGAATGTTAACTTTATAAATTTTGTTTGCGTTGCTGCAAGTTTACATCGTAAGCGTCGAATAGCCGTTACATTTGTTCATAAGTTACAAACACACGTCGGTAAACACAAGTTTATGGTACATGTATTTACACCGCGCTCACCTGTATGAAGCCAGATTAATAATTCACTTTAAATAATCCGTGTAAAGCGAAGGCAGCCCGACCGTCGCGCGGGAGCGTTTAGAAAGCACGGCGAGGCAGGCAGCAGCAGGCCACAGGGCCGCCCGGCAGTCGGCACTCCGCACACACAGTCACACAAAACCGGCTAGTATTGCCGTCAGACCACTTTACAACAATGCACTAGTATTTTCCACCACGATTCACTCGACACTTTATTGAAGAATTCCAAGTTGGGAAGTTTTCACAAGTAGTGGTTTCAATCGGGAAGAAGATCGCGTGTGTTTGTTCCGGGGCGCGGGGGACGAGCGCGCGGGGAACGTACGGCTGTTTGAACGCACGCCGGCTGACTGGTATGCACCGCGGGCGACGCGGGCGGGAGGCGCGCGGGGGGCGGGCAGACCCGGCGGGGAGGGGGGAGGGAGGACCTGCCCCGCAGCTTGCCCTATAAACTTGCTTTTTGCCCGCTCTCATACCGCGAGTAGGCTGCCTCCTCATGCAGTTTTGTGAAAGGCAAATTGCATCGTCGTGCTCGCACTCGATACAGTATACACACATATCAATGAAGTTTACACACTTCTCTATAACTTGTTTTTTAGTATTGAGTAAGTCCCGCATAGTATTTTTTCATAGATTGACATTGTTACAAAGCTATCGAAGCTCTACAATAAGAGAGTATTGACATTGTACAATACGAACAAAAGTTTTAGGCCACTTTCCACAATAATTTTATGTTGTGTATAAAGTACATAATATACATACAGAAATCAGAATAATTACTCTTTTTTGTTGTATAAATTACCATGTAAATACTTTATTTGTATTGCTTGATATCTAGCGTATATAAATTAAATTGAAGTGTCTCTTTTTAAATTCAAATAAACAGTAACATAATTTTATCTAAATGCATATGAAAGTATAACAGAAGGTACTTACATCAAAAACGTCAATTTTTTTTCTGTAATAAGTATACACGTATGTATGTACGTATTTAGTATGGTAGGAGCTTTTCGTAGGCGAAAGCTGAATGGGGTCCGGTGAGTAGGTAGAGACACCAGGCAGGCGTGAGACGACTAGAAATAAAGCAATGAGTGCAGCTTTGAATGGCACTGGTCGGTGCAACGTGTACAGCTCGCAGCTCCCACCTGTGACGGTCACACCGCGAGTGGGCGCGCTCGGGTTGACTAACACATCTTACGACATGTCTCGTGGTTCAAAAGGTGATAAAGTTGATGTCTATAATATGGTGACTAACCTGCGTTTCGCTCGTATAGTAATTCTAATACCAATTCTTAGAAGTAATAAATATAACAATATATTTAAAACATAATAAATAAGAAATACATACGAACTTAGAAACTTACCCAACTACAGTAGTCATATAAATATTTACGCGTCAAACACTTAGACGTAGTAAACGTCTATAGCAATAGTAGATGTTACAATGCTTATTTTAAAAGTAAAACCAAGTAAAGCTAAAGTGTCACTTAAGTATAATATAATATAAGTATATACGAGGGCTGCAGCTTCGAGGACACCAAGATTGGACAGTTTCGTCACGGCTCAATGCCTTTTCCCGACCCACTGCTCTCGGTTCGCGATCTACCAACTAATAAAAGACGGGTTGCTTTGGTCGTTCACGTCCATGCCTCAGAACTGTGTCATACATAAACATAATACGTTAAAAATCTGCATGCTATATACACCGTACACGTTTAATGATTTTTTTATAACATACTTAATATGATATTATCAAATTAATATTATCTTTGATGATATTATAAATTCAAAAGTATGGTTGATAGTTTTTTAAGTCCAGTTTTTTTAAGGAGTAATAGAGCGATAATAGAGCTACGGTAAGCGAGGGAAGGTTACTAAACATATTATCTATTATTTTCGCAAAAACTAAATATTTTCATTGACAAATCATAAACATTCTAGTTGAACATGAAATGAGATGGGATGGTAAATGTTCCATTTAATCGGATATGTTTTATGTGTCATTGCTTCACGTTTCCGTTTTGTTTGTGCATTAGCTGATGTAATACGAGCTGCGGATTAATTCGATAGTCATCAATTATTGTATTTGAGGACATTGCTTGGATTAAGCAATGAACAAGATAAATATGCGTATGTATTACAGAGTACAGATAACCTCATTTTCTATAACATTATATTCTCAAGATATAAAACCCCTGGTTTATGCCGTAATTGACATGTTGAGGTTTGCTTTAAATTTTCTATATAACATTATTAATAAAAGTTTCATTACCTGGTATAATATATTTTGGCCGTTTTCAGTCACGGCGGCCAATTTAAAAGAGATTAGCTGTGTACCATACATAACGACATTTAATTTAAATTCTACATTTTAATAATGTAAAAAGTCTAAAGTGTTTGTGAAAGCCTATTCAAATAAAGTATAATTTGATTTAATTGTAAGTAGTACACAAGCATACGTGCAAACATGAGAAGTACTATTTTTTCTCTTTATACTCAAATTCCAATGAGGTGACCGACGGCTCTATATATTGGGCTAGGTACGAGGGTAAAACTCTGCCTGGCCACTTAGTTTCTCAGTAAGCCAACTTCCCAAGTTGGCGGCTTTACTACAAAATTTATTAATAGAATACCTAATAAAAATCATTAGCCTGAGTAAAAACGTACCGGTTTGCTACTAGACCAACGAGGCGTTAGTCTAATTATAAGTATATTAATTGTGAATCACTGTAGTACAACGTACCAACCATCGCCGCGCCTCACAGTTGTGGCTTTCGAACAACTCTACCGAGGATAGTTTGAGACGGAGGCTTTTCATACCGATACAATAAGTTTTCATAAATTTACTTAAATGCTAGATAAAGGTTATAAAAGAAATATAAAATTAGTAATGCGTGATATATTTTCAATTACTTATTTCATTTTCATACTTAGTAGCTCTACTGGCGTACCACTCGCTCGCTTATGTGCTATCGCGAATACGACTGATTCATGATTAATATTAATAATAGTGGTGACACAGCCATCTCTGCCACTACTCACCGTCACCTTTCACAGAGCTGCTGACAATAAAACATTCCGAATCCCGCAGGGAAACATTCTACAGTACATGCATTAGCCTCGGCATATATTATGTATTCTATGCTTTCTTGAAGAACCTCAAGAATAAAGGCATACATATATTGTTTCCCGAATAGAAAGTTCGTGCAATACAGGTGTTATTTTCGATAATCAAATTGTCACGTTATGTTATAAAACTGTATTATTCTGAAGACTCTACTAGAGTTAGGAACTACGCGAGAGTCCAATGCCTGTATCTGTATTATATTACGTCTTGTCATCGTTAAAACCTATTTTAGATGATTGTTTCTCTGACCCGTGGTTTTAAGGAAATATTCGGACGTTTTCCTCCAACCTTTATCACGCACTTGAGCTTAGAGAGATAGCAGAGTTAATTTATTGCTTTCACGAACCCTTTCATTCTACGGTATTAAGATCTTCCTCTTGAAATTTTCGTGTTTTATTATTGGGACAAGGTCTTTTATTATAGCCACAAAAATCTTGATATTTTTTTGCACTAGCAAAAAGTATTATTATAATGTAGTGTAAATAGTTAGCAATATTTTGTTTCAACAAAGGCATTTACAAACAGAAATAACCTTAAAGGCATTGTAGTTGGTTAAGGTGGCAGATGCGAATGAATACATGCGAATGTAAGTTTAGACAGGTCTCTACCTGTTCGAGCGAGTATATCTCGACGGACAGATGGCAGATGCGAGGCGAAGTCGGTGCCGAGTCGACGGTTCTCACGGCACCGCGCCTTGCCTGGCATCTGCGAGGCGTTCGTATAAAAGTTTGCATAAAAACCAACTTTGTGAGTCTGCGTTGCATTTACATATTTACAACTTTTGCTCAATATTTGAAAGTGATTGTCTCAAAGTTAATAATTGTATTTCATATTCATGAATAGTAACTATACGTACTATGGAAATACGTGTTTTCAACCGATTGCAATATGAGACACTTTTTTTATATGGTTACTGTAGCTCTTGTTTTATGTTACTCCGAGTCAAACAAAGGAAAAATATTATTGATAATAATTATTAATGCTTATTCTTAACACCACTCAGCTGGTGTTAGTCACTTTATAATCGAACGTGACGAAATGTTGATTCAACGTGCGTTATCGCCACGGAACATGCACAATCTACACCTATAACATTAAATTCTTAGAAATTGAATATTTTATACAAATAAAGTTAACTTTCCTCTAGTAATAGATACGGAAAATATAAACCAAATATGAAAAAATGTCATGTCGATTGCACCAAAAGCCGCACTAAAATCTGTTTGAAAATAACGCAGCGAAGCTACCGCGTGATCACACACAAGTGTAAGCCGCCTAATTGAACTTTCTTTGGTAAGGTCGACCCGCGACCGACACAATGATATTTGTTTCCAATACGCAACAAATATGTCATTATATTATAACACATACGAAGTTGTAATAACATGTGTAATGGACGTTATAGGTGTAAACATTAAAATAGTTAAATATTACTAAATACAATTTTGTTCTTAGATACCGCACCAAAAACAAAACAACTATTAAAATGTCTGTATTTATGCCGGATAAGTAGAGTCTGGTAGAGTTGATACCTTAGTCAATCTTAATGCGATATATGGATGGGCTGAAGTTTGCTAATATAACGAAGAACGTATTTAATTTATTTTATCTGCTTTCTGGAGATTAAGTTAGTAATTATGAAATATACATTTTCATTCGTTTCAATGGCGAAGAGCAATCGTTGTGTAATATTATCCATTTACGGTGTGGTCGGACATAAAGCTGCTCGATGCGTGTTATCGTAGCCGATGGCGCGCGTCGAGAGTTCCGCAAATATCCGCAAGCTAGCGCTGCGCCGTGACTTTCCACTGCAAATACTAGTCTCGATATCAGGAAACGTCGCGTAAGAGGCCATTGCTGCGTTTTGAATAAAATGTGTATAAACTTATTCCAAGATATTTTAAATAAATAAAACTATCATTACGATTTTCTGTTAAATTGATTTTAACAGAAATGAAAAACACCGGCGTTTTATCATATCTAATCAGCAGATAACATAGCGCCATGCGAAGGTATCCGGGGCGAGCGCGGGGGGTGGGGAGGAGGAGGGAGGATTTCGGCAGCGCACTGTGGGCGCGTCTATCAATAGGCAATAAAGCAAAGTAGGTTTAGTGTACCGACTGATTACCGCGCGAGTAAATACCAAATAGCGCTCCCACTTTTATATCACTGTGTAATTTCCCCGATAATGCGTAATATCGGTACAATTTGTTTGACTTGCCTACTTAGTTATTTAGAGTTCATCGCTCCCACAAATATGTCTTCCGAAAAGAAATAAACGAAATCATATTATATGGAAGTTGAATTGGTTCGCGAATCGAGAATTCATTTTGAAGCCTCAAATTACGTACCATTACCAGCCCAATACCGAATTTACTCAAGAGGAACATTTCATAGCTCTCTATCACAAGTCACAACAGATGTGATACATTCTGCTCTCTTAAACGTGTCTAGAAATCTTTAAAGAGCATTTGATGTCGGTAATTTCTAAATTTACAACTAAAATATAAGTTAGTTTGGGTAAATGATTTTTTTATAAAACGAAAACGTGTACCTAAATCCAAACTTGAACGAAACTCAAACAATACATTGCAGTCAGCCACAAAGACGTCGGCAACAAAGTAACCGCGACTCACAATCATCGAAAGCTTAGTATAGAAATACTTGTGGAAGCGCTAATAAGCATTCACAGACTCACACATACTTCAGAGTTTGTATTGCGGGGAGTTAGCCATAAAATGTACGCAATGAGGCGGTTTCGTGTTACTTTTCGGTAATCCTTTAAATTCGATACATGTAAGAGTGGGCGTGCGTAGAGTCGGGCATGTAATGCTTCCGTTACTGGCCGGTGTTCGCTTCTGTAATAGCCGGTGTGCTATCGAGCTGAAAGTAACTACAAATGTTACGACTATAATATGGGGATCGAGTTTACGTGTTTAGACTTTCACACATCTAAAACTACTTATAAATAGCATTTACGTTGTGTACTTTAGAATGTCTCTATATTGATAGGTACGATATATCCATAATTTGACAGCCACAGTGTAGTGAGAAGTAGTCATCCCACCGGAGTATAAGAGTGACAGGAACAAAGAGTGCACTTGTATCTGCGCGTACACCTGTGCACTATTAATATCTCCTACGCTAGCTAGTCTCAATGAGATTGGCCGCCGTGGCCGGAATCTCTTGAATAATGTTAAAATTTAATCAATTGGTAATAATGTTGGTCTTTAAGTATATTTGAAAATTCAAAATCCTTTTAAAAGGGCTTTATTAACGAGAATTGAAGTCAATGTAATATATATGCTCTTTTTTTATACATATTTAGATATGTGAACGGCGAACCGCGAGAGTAAAGTAATTTGAAATATTCATAACATCGACATGTTAATTTTGTACAAAAGCTTCTATAGTACAATATAGTGAAAAAATAGGTAAACATTACAAACGTAAATATTTATAGATAAGTCATAGCTTTCACATTGTCTATTTCTGTACAAGTATACATACAATACCTCTCAAGCGTCCACAAATAGGATATAAACACATTAATGTAACGGAAAAAGCACTAAAAAACTGGCAAAAGTTTTCGCAAAAAAGTTTGTATAAATGGAATAAGTAAAAATAATTTTTCAGACTTTTAGCATATACTTCGAATATATTTTTCCTTAAAACCTTTTTCTTAAAAAGCTCTTTATCCTGAGCACCTACAAATTATACTTTGCAGCAAATACTGCTTTATCATTTTCGAATTGCACCCTGCTATGATGGACCTATGAGTTGTGGACCAAAACAGTTTATGCTAGTTTGCCCCATCGTTTCTCCTTATTTTCGATACGCATTTTTTCCATTTGCTCTGTATGCAAGAGCCTGTAACAATAGCTGCATGGACTATTGACCACTTCTTTGTACGAGTATGTTTTGGAAGATCGAATCCCCTTAAATTTCATAGTGTTGAAGATGATTATCTTTTCAACAAGTCACAGACTGTAATTTTTATTTCTGGATTGTAATGCGAAAGCCACGGTTTATTCGTGGATATTGGTTATACATCTTCGGATCACGTATCAGTGCTAAAGAAGATCGAAAAATGTTTAACCTGGTTTGTCTTTCTTCGTAGGGAAGCATTCAAGCAGATCCAGCCCTCGGATACCTTGTTTAGTGTCCAAGCGTTTGTGTAAAATGTTATGCACACTATCAGTCGAAAACTTTACTTTCTTTGCCTATAACGTACCGTGACAGTACCGGTTTGCCGAAACAATGTTTTTGATTTTTTGAGATTTTCTACGGACACTCCCCCAGCGAGCTTTTAGCTTTGGCTTACCATCGTGCAGCTGTAGAAACGGAGAAGCATTTACTACTAAAGTTTCATCTAAGTTTTGATTAACTCGTTTTGAAGTGTAGTAAAAACCTTATTCGACTTATTGGAAAGATGACAATTCTTTATTACAGAAAAAGTGATAAAATAAAGACACAATAAAACTGTAGTAAAACACTCGAATTGTTTTTTCTTTCTTATCGATACAGCACAACAGTAATGTCGCACGCTAAAAACAATAAACCTCCACTCGGCATGTGTGCTTAAAATAGTAAAAATGGCTATTTACAGTGCTTAAACTTAGAGGAGCAATAAAAGCTCTGCAAAAAGTACGATTCGTGTCAGCGTTGGTCACGCTCATTGATCACGAGATACCGAAATCTTGTTGCAAAAGGATTTGCCTCATTTCTCGCGTCGCTCCCGCCTCGTTCCGATTCCATTGGTTTTTAATGATACAAGGCGATAGATCAGACATGTGCACGAGCTGCAATGGACGGTACAATAAAAATATAAGTTGAACGATATAAAATTGTTGAAATCATTTGCTGACTGAAGATTTACAAAAACCGAAACGGATTGATTCAAGGCACTTGTCGAGGGCATGGTGCTGCTGCCTGTTTACTATTTTTTTTATAAAATAGGTATCTTTAATAAAATTATAGGGTCGTTCTAATCCATTCTGTAGTTTGACACTTTTGCACGATATTAAATAGTAAAATGGATTTTTATGGAATATATTTTATCTTTTTGTTATTGCTGTTCCCTGAAGGAGCAAGGACGACATAAGCTACATCTTTTAAGCAAATAATAATGTCATTTTTGTAATAACAATAAAATAAATATACAAATCTTGTTCTAGAAAAGTAAACTTTTTCTGCGGTAATCTTTATGTGCCAATCGGAAAATTTTAACAGTTAGTACCTAAGGACTAACTGATGGAAATCTTTTGACAAAACACAGAAGGGACTATTGATACTCGTAAGCATATTTTGTGTATAAAATACGATATTATTTGAGTTAAGATGAAATATATATTAGTATATCATAATTAACTTATAATAATATAAAAACCAATATCGAAGAAAATTAGAGACATCAACATAATTTAATTAATTAATATAACTAACTTATCAAAGTTAGTTCGTAATGTGCTACTTCAGTCATATGTTCTTTATTTCTGTTAAGTTTTACTTAAAAAAAGCAAAAGTAAAAATGTTACATATGTGTTATACCTGTAGGCACAAATGATCGCCGGAAAGAGTTCTCGCGCAGTCAGCAGCTGATGTTCGCAAGTTCGGATCGTCACTGATTCGCGATAAAACGTGATATTGGCAGTCCGCTGCGAGCTCGGTGTGGGGCGAGGCGGCCCACATCTGCGACATTTTCCTAATAACATTATTGAGAAAAAGTATTACTTACTTACCCCATGCCTTGGCAACCTTTGTTGTGTGCACCGGTAAGTTATAGCGGTCACGGCTTATATTCACGACCACCATCAATATTTCCCAAATCTCTATCAATGAATTGTTTTTTTTTAAACATACATGTAAAAATACATGACTTGCCCGGCGTTACAATGTTCACTGCCACGGCCACGCCATATGACTAAATATAATTACAAATGATTCATCTTTTTTTTTCCAGGAAATATGTCGACAAATATGTAGCCAAAAAATAGAGAGCGTGTTGATGACGGTAATTGGGCGTGTGTACAATTGTACAAGTAGAGCGGACGTGTGCAATTAGACTAGATTTGTACGGGCGGCGCCTTGCGTGACCGCACGCCGCCGCGAACTATCCTTGTATTAACAAAGCTAATCTTTAGTCTTAACTTACTACAGAGTACAAAAACCAAGCTCCGACTTACTTTTAATGAGTACATAACTCAGGCGCTCTCCTCTGTGTAATGCCTACGAAATGCTTAATTTTAATATACCCCGGTCGGTATTTGCACTATAAAGGAGAAGTCGTCCCAAACTACTTTATTTGTTAGAGTCGATTGGTCGTAATAAAAGTTTTTGTTACAGTGTACTCTCAGGTATCGGCACCTTAACTTTGAAATAGTATCGGAATTTACTTAGCTTTGTAAGCATCAAACCTAAGTATCTAGTTAGTCACAGTTGAATCATCGTATCAAATATTTATATGAGATTTCGAAGTCTAGTCGCGGTTGAATGTTTTCATTTGTTCTTTATTGTATACTAGCCTTTTCCGCGGCTTCATACGCTTTATAAAGACAGGAAACCAAATTCGCGCGTATGGTACCTCGCAGAACTAACGCCCGCCCTTCCCGTTTTTGCAACATTTTTCATTGATGCTCCGCTCCTATTGGTCGTAGCGTGATGTAATATAGCCTATAGCCTTCGTCGATAAATGGACTATCCAACACAAAAAGAACTTTTAAATTCGGACCGGTCGTTTTTGCGTTTTTGAGATTAGCGCGTTCAACCAAACAAACAAACTCTTCAGCTTTATAATATTAGTGTAGATTGTAAATCAAAGCAGATTGGAGACAGTTATTGTAATTATACAAGAAATCTCAATCAGTAGCGACACGTGCGCGTCGACGACGCAAGTGTAGCCCGCGCCCCGCCGGGAGGACCTGCCCGGTGCCGTAAATAGAATCCAGAAGTCCTCAGAGCAAAAGGAAGCGACAGTGTGTGTCTGAAGATGAACACTCATCGTGGTTTATTTTTTCAATCACATATAGAACTGGAATATGTCATTTTTGAGATGGATTTTTAATTAATTCATACCTCAACAAGTTCGTCGAAGGGAAGCGTAATAAAAAAAATCTTTAAAATAAATACATAAATAGCTTTACAAAACGAATAACTTTTCGAGAAATTCTAACATTGGAGTTACATGTTGTTTGATCTCTAACACCCAGTATGATATTATACACTATACACTGTACATACACTGTAATATTTCAGGATCAGAGCGACTAATCCCTAATTCATTCTAGGATTAATCTGTATTTGAATAATTAGTAACAGTAATTACCGTGAGCTTGTATAGATCGTTATTGAATATTTCAGCAGAGCTTCGAACAATAACCATCCCACATATTGACTCATAAATGAAATTACTCAATTCATGATACTAAAATAAGTATATTATTAAATGCTGTACTTATTTATGTAACGAACAATACTTTTGATGAGGACAAAAAAATGTGAATGAAGTGAATAGACTTTCAAAAACACTTTTTCAGTTTTTGACTTTTTTAATATCGGTTAATTATTTTTTAATTGTTAAAAATAGTATCGTGGAATATTTTGTCACTTTTCTATACTACAGATTATTAAAAACTTTAAAAGTAATAAAATCTCATAATCATGTAGCACAGAGCGAGCCTGCTTGCGTAACGGGCAATAATTCCAAAGTAATAAAAGGTAATTACAACGAGAGCACGTTTACAAATTGATATTCAGAAACGTTGTTTTGTTTGTTACACGGCGCATCTGTTGTCGAGACAGACGTAGCGCCGCGCGAAGCCCGCCAGATAGATACCTTCACAAAAACATTAGCTCTAAAGAAACGTAATAACTCGAATGTGTGTGTAGCTTTTGAAGTGCGTACTAAGCAACGTTGAGGCTGGTTTACAAATAATATCTCCCTCATTAAATTCCTATTGACCAAAGTATTTGTAATAATCTACGAAACTAAAAAAATATCTAATTTTAAGTTTAAAGATATTTAATTTCTATACAAAGCTCCGTTTTAGCCTTGGGTATTTATATAAAACTAATTAATTAGTCTGTTTACATACTTCGAAATAAAATAGGTACATTTTTATTTAAGACGCTTTTTAAGTGAAAGCAAAATTTGCGTTAAATCAATTTCTGCGCTAAGTAAAGCTTCGTCGTGGTTTGCTTTCAACTTTCCTCAAGAATAGATATAGCAGTCAGAAAATACAAGTATATTTTTTATGTGAGAATAGCGTCTCAGCGCCGGCCGGCGGTCGACTATAAAACTTTCTAACGAGAGACCCGATTCAAAGAAATAAGACTGTGGTCTGAAATTCAACGCAGAAAATGTCACGGAAAAGAAAAGCGGTTACAGCGGAACGCCCGACCTTTATATTATGTTTGTGAACATTTAGTTCTAAAGCTGCTATGAGTTAAATATCTATTACATCAATAAAATAAAATAACCTACCCAGGTTTAATTATCGTTCGCATATCGTTAAATCAATGTTCGATCATATTTGAATGTTACGTCAATTTTAAATTTTAAGCCTCGTTTGTTTTTATTCAGGAAGCGTATACATAGTACGTATAATACGTACGTATAAGGACCAGTGAGTGTATCTCGTAGAAGGATATATAAATAGTGGCGGAAGCAGCCGCGCGACGCACTCCGTAATGACAAACCGAACATCGTAATTCACTGCAAGGAGATACCTCGCGGCTGAATCACATCTGGAGAGGCATTTGTATTGAGCCATTACTGTACATCACAGTTTAGAGCTTCGTGAAAGAAGTATATTCAAATAAATGTAAAGTTATCGAGCCCCTTATCTAATAATACGGCTGAGAGGTGGTCTTTTAAACATTAGAACGACCGGGATACTATTTTCCTTTAGGAAGGATCTCCATAAAGATACATTAGAAGTGTCAATGGTTTTACTAGCAGAGAAATGAGGGCACATATTCGTATTTCACTAAGAAGCAATCTGGCGATTGATTGATTTATTGGTGGAGCTATTAGAGAGAATAATACGGTAAAAAACTAATGAAACTTCCTTGAGATTACACTAAGAGCTGATTGAGTCTAGATATATAGGTCCATTGATATTGTTATTCTAGTCATTTACAGGCGGCCGCGCGGGGACGGACTCGAAATCGGTAGAGGTAGTTTTTGAAACTATAATTAATTATTTTTTGACAAAAATGAAAACCGACTTCAAAACGTTACAAATCGAAACTAAAAAGAAAAAAAAATAATTTTAATTACTTAGTTTTTGTTGGAGTCGGTGCCAGCCAAGAAGGACAGTTTTATCCTGCCTTTGCAATGAACTTATGAACGGATATTTTGATTTACAAATTGATACATTAATTAAAATGTATTAAGATTATTTTGCTATGACCATATATGAGAAAGGTAATCAGTGCCGATAAAATTTAAGGGAGGGGCCCCCTTGGAACTATACCGTACCGAACAAAAGAAATTTTTTTGAAATCGGCCCACAGACGGCGGAGAAATCCGTTAACATGCATAAAATATATATACAACGGAACATATAACCTCCTCCTTTTTTGAATTCACTTAAAAAGGACATAGATACAGGCGCTAAACAAAACATGTACAAATGGAAATTAAAATATTTTCCGCAACGTAAAGTAAATATTATAGACGTAGAATTACTTTCAGAACTAGTTCATTTCCTGCTGTATCCGCCGTAGCGCGCGCCGCAAGCTGCACTCGCTTAATGATATACTATTTGCAAATATATTTTTATTGTACGTAATATTTACTTTATAGTACGAGGCATTTATAGGTGGTATAGAATGATATAGTTATGAGTATAGCAAACATAAAAAAGTTTCTTCCTGCGACCCTTCTCATAAACATTAAATTACAACTACTAATACTGGAAAAGGATTTTTAACTACATTATGAATATTAATCCTTAGAGTCGTCATTATAACGGCACACGATGAAATTAATTTCACCGAACTTTTTAAATAACAGAAGTTTTTTTTAATTTCTAAAGATTTCACCTCATTGAACACTTTATTATGCTTGCTCTTATCACATATGATGTTTCTTTATGCATGTATCATGAAAACTGTAGTAGCTTTTACTTTTTTAAGGAATCAACTTTATTTCAAAATTACAAACTTTCTCGACCAATCTCCTTCGTGTCTTCTCCATTCTACGTGACATTGGCGAAATAATCTGTGCTCAACTGGCACGCTTTGAGGCCATTAACAAGAGAATTTAATTGAATTCAACAAACTTTCTTGTATATTAAACAAGGGGGGAATGTAATCCCTTTCGATGTAACGTACAAAGTTAGAGTTTTCTAATCAACCATAATATGAAAAGAATATTATTATTGTTTGATGAGATATTATGTTGTAGTTATCATCGTCACGTAGCAGTAGTAGTGTACTCTCGCAGGAGCGCGTGCAATGGTTAACCTCGCTCTCGCTGCAAATTGCATGTCGCCAGGGCCTGTGCTTTCTCATACTTGTGTTTCGAAACTTGCCCGCTCGTTACTCGCCGACTCTTGAAAGTTATTTCCACAGTTGTATTCCGTTTTGGGTTGGCTTTATTTATGCATTCTATTTTCTGGGTAGCTAGATAACTTAAATAAGTTTTGTTTACTAGACGGAGGTGAGTGCATCGAGTTGTAAATGTTGCGCAACTCTATAGACGAACTTACATTGTAAAGCAAATTTATAGCCATACTAGTTTCGGTATATTCAGTACAGGCCGTGCAAGGGACCACCGAGCAGGAGACCGCTAACTGGTGTTAATTGGCGTGGTTCAGTGACCGGCGCGGCGCGTGGGCGCGTTCGACGGCATCTTGTAATACAAGCCTAAACAGAGCCAGCTGTTGCTATTTACGATATGTCTAATAAAATATACATGGAGAGCTTTTAAATGTTTTAATACTTAATAGATTCATATTAATAGCAATAGTTCAGTCGCTTGAGACGGCTTCATGTGTTAGTATCGAGGATTCCATCTATTTCACGTACACCGATTAATAGTATTATATCAGCGTGATGAGGATGAAATTGTCTTATCGTGGTACTCGGGTACAACGTCATATAATCATTTATTTAACTGTGTTAATAAACAAAGATAATTAAAGCTATCACCATAGTGTACTATAAGGTAACATTTAGTGTGATGTGGACGAGGTGCCACAGCGATTTCATAAGTGAGAATGAAACGCGCCACCGCACCGCGGCGCAGCAGCGTACGGGGACAGTCGTTAGTTAATATAATGAATGTACCTACTTAGTCTTAAGTAGGCAACTCCCCAGTGTACGATACTCCTTCATCTTGTAAAGTCAGCGCTCAAGAAAGTCAAGATTTCCTTAACTGTAAAGGGAGTTTATATAAAGCGTTTTAAAGTTTTAGTTAAAATTAACAAAAAATCAAAATGAATTCATGAAAAAAATGTAGATAATACATGTTTAAGTAAATATAAAATACTTGTGTAAATCTACGGAAGTATTATATTAAGCAGAATATTTAGATAGGGTAGTGCCGTATGATTGCTAGTTACAAGCGAAGGTCGCTGACGTCCAACCAACAAGAGCAAACTTTATAAAAATATTTACATACTCGTAGCTCCGAGCTCCAGTCGTAAAGTCGTCTAAAATGTGGCAATGTTGATACAGTGTTACGAAAATTTCCGAAATTTTGCTATTTCGGTCTTTTCATTGAAACAAATAAAACGTGGGCTTTATATTTACGTTTTTTGTAACAATTATCACCTTTATATTTTTACCTATACATTTTTACGGCCTGCGCCTGTGAATGTTGTATTTGTTTTATTCGCAAATATTAAGGAAATAACAACGTATTTTGTGAAGAAGTTAATTTTGTAATAATAAAATATGAAGTTTGCTTTAAGTAACAAGTTTTAACATTATCAAGTTATACAACAAATCCATCCAGGATTTGAATGAATGCTTCCATGAAAATTGACAATTTTTGAGCAATTCATTATTTATTTTATGATGGTTTTTATTGTAAAATGTTATAGATTGATTGAGATACTAGAATTAAATTTATAGTTAGAAATTGATTATTATGCGAATAAGCTGCGTTTATAAATAAGAAAATTTAATATTTTTGTATAGTGTATAAAATTTATTACTTGTGTAAGTGAGAAGATGGGAGGATGATCTAAAAATGACATTAGGTCCTTTTTGGTTAAGAGTGGCGGCAGATCGGAAGCAATGGAAGGCATTGGAGGAGGCCTTTGCCGTAAGGCACACCGAGCAAAGAGACATTTTGTAGAAATTATTTATGTATAAGTTATGTTTAATTCAAAACTGTAAAAGTTCGGAAATAAAAGGCTTTATTATTATTATTATTATAAGCTTAGTTGTTAGTTAACAACCCTATTATTTAAGTTAAGTTCTGTATTCCTCTAATCACGTGTGGGAACAGGCGTAGTTTGTACCATTGTTATATCGCAGAATCGACCCGTATCCGAGCGAATTCACCTCGCATTATACTTTAAACTAATCTACTTGTAAATTTTGTTAGTAGTAGTCGAGTTTGTTTGAAGATTAGTATGTCAGAGCATTTGGCCTAGATTCCGATGGAGAGGGCCGGTAGGACCGCGGCGGCGCGAGTGATGTCGCGCTTGTATCACACGCACGTACCAGTACTTTACTGAGATTTTTCTTTTTCACGTTAGTGCGTTCCGCCGGGACTTTCACACAAACAATGAGGCAATTATAATGGTACAGAAATATGATCCACATCTCTACCCATTGCAATAATGGAGAGCGCTTATGCCCGTATAAAGGTGAATTTCAACTCGAATCGACGCGACGCTGAATAGCTCAAATACTGAATAGTTTGAGATATAGTCGTCGTAAAACGGGAGGTTCTCTTTGATTTTCAAAGGGTGAAAAGGTTCAATCTTGTGCTATCGCAAAGCGAGGCTTGAATACTTTTGACGAAAAATTTGGTTTATGAAAATCCCTTAGAAAACGTTGAAAGGAATTCGAGACGGATTAGTTACGTTTAATACCTAATCAACAGAAGCTCAAGACCCTTCTCTCACTGTTCAGGTTGGGCGGCAGAGCTTTCGATATATTTTATAAATGTTTAAGCTGAAAAAGACTTTCATATATACTTGCAGTCATTAGTAGTTAGAATTTTAGCATCTTTCAAATCTCAGGTGTAATAAATATGTATGTATAACTTACGGCAGCGAGATAGAAGCGTACATATGTGAATAAATGTTTAGGAAGGTTAGTTAGCGGCGGGCGAGGCAGCGGACGTACATTTGCGCCTAACATCCCCGCGACACGCAACACGAATATGTAAAAATGTGTACATTATGAGTACGAACACAACAGCCTTCACGCACGCAACGACGAAAATTCAAGCATTCATTTATTTGCTAACGTAATAAAGATGTAGACGCTCAACTGCTTTCATCGTGTTTAAACTGAGTGTTTATCCGCAGTCGTAGTTTTTAAAATAAAGTATCTATGTAGTAAGTAAGTGTTTTAATTATACAATATACATTTTACTGTGATTCTCTTCAAGCTTTTTTATGGTTAGTTAGCATATTTTTCAATTGAACAAATTCACGCAATATGCAGTAACGTGTCATAACATTCTATTCTGTTCACTGACCGACTGACTGGGCGATATTTACAAAGACATATTTTTGTTTACGCCTTGTAAAAAAATTGTCTTATGTAGTGTTACGTTCTATTTTGATACAGAACTGAATATTTGCACTGAGCGTATGCAATACATACGCTTTATTCACATAGAGCCGGAGACCTGGCCGTCACCAGAACGTTGAAATATTATAAATAGCTAAAATGATTGGTAAATATTTCTAAAGATGCCCAATTAAATGTAACTGTACTATATACATTATACATACGTAGTACCAATTAGCCGTAATAGCTCTGCAAATCATAATATCGTCTGTCAGCGGCCATCATACATACATCACACAAATATAATCACTTCGAATTTCTGTCTGACGCACAAAATAAGTCCATCATAAAAGCCTTTACAGGATAAGGATGGAAGCGTTTGAATAGAATCTACATTATAGTAGAGCGTACATCATTTACATCTAAATTGGGCGACCTTTTCGTATTTAGAGGTGAAATAATTGAACATTGCTTCTAAGTTGCTTCATATTTGGTTATTACACAGCGGAGTACATAAGCGTTATTCATATTAACGTCGCTAGTTTATCTTCGCACTATTAAGACTGATGTATGTATATACGAGTTAGATTAAGACTATTATAAACGTTATTTGTATTCGAAATGTAGTGGGTCAAAGGCTAACAAGGCGTTACAGCGAAATGAGCACGAGGCAGTTAGAGGGCAGGCGGGGAGGGCACCTGTAGTGACCGCTGTGGTCGGAGCTGAGGTCGGGAGGCATCCCGGACTTTATGAAATGAGGAATTTTCAAAATTATGTTCAAATTCTCAACTGTTTTAGTCTCAAAGAAGTTGTCTAGCTTTATAAAAATTAAATAGCATCATGTGATAATATTTAAATTTTAGGAATGATATTACACTTAGGCATATGGCAGAAATTTAAACCACCTAGAGAGGTTCTAGCGAACGGTGAGAGTGTACAAGGAAGGAAAAGTTGTACGAGTAGCATCAGACCTGCAAATTATTCAGTACGGCAAGGACGCGGTCGCGACGGAAATCAATGAGGGCGAAAATAGAGCCACGGTCACGGCTACACGCTAACGAGCCCCGCGCTGCGCTACTACTCCTATAAGTGTTATTTTATGTACGAAAGCCGTCCTACATCTTTTTAGTATACATCATTAACCAAACTTCTCTAGGTTAAATATACACATATCATTAGAAACTTGTATTTCTATACTCACATAAAGCCATGAGTATAAAGTTTTCTCAAATAAATCTTCGTTTAAGTAATTTTAAGCCTTTCATGACGAAAACAATTAATGGGCCAGAGAGAAAAGTCAATTTTCTCTCTGGTTTTCTCTCTGGTCTGGTTTTTATTTAAATATGAGAATACCTATTAAAAATATATTTATCTACATTTATTATTGTTTATAAATATTATTAAATGAAGTAATACGTGGCAAAAATCATGTATTGATGTGTAGAAAGCACATGACATGAAAATGTTCAATGGATACACATCTCGAACGACTTCAGTCTCGTCTCGAAGTAATCTGTGCTCAACTGGTACGCTTTGCAGCCCTTAACAAGAGAATTGAGTTGATATTAATCCGTATAATTCGCTATAACATGGTCCCGCGGGTCGCGAGGGGCAATGTCGCCCTCTTCGGATGCGATACTAATCTTGGGTGCGGCGACGCGTACGTACAAAGGTGCAGATAATGTACTCGTAGAACATGGGGTTAAATATAATTTTCGTTTAAGTTTAGCTTCCAACCGCGCCTAAAACCAACGTGCTTTCCGTTCCGTTCTATGTTCCAACGAGAAAAGCATTTTATCGACATTTGTTGTGAATACAATTAAAACAAGCAATCGTCACACAGTTTTTAAAAATAGCATTTATACACATTTGATGATTATTTTTAAAAATATGACTAAGATACTATTAACTTATTGTAATTAACTACCAATTAATAACAAAACTCTTTTATCGAATTACTCAGATTAGATGATGATGTCTTATATCATTTATTTAGAAGTGAATGACCTCATGCACTCGTAACAGTACCATTTCTTATGAACAAAATTTGTTTGTTGTAAAATCAACACGTGAAACAATTTACAAAAGAAATGGAAGTAGTAATGTTCTCTTGGTTCTTGTTTGTCCAGCGCTAACTGGGATCAGTGAACCCATTTTCGAAACCAGTATACTTCTTTGTAGTCATTCGGTGGCAATTTATCGGCGGAGCAGGAAATTAACACGGTGAAGCGACAAGCGGAAATCTTATCGACTCTCAGCCTCTTCACTCGATCTAATGGTCCGGGATCCAGGCGCCTTAGTTAATACCTACGCCCTAATTTAGTACTTTCAGCGATAAGAGCTCCGAAATAGGTGAGGTAAAGGTGCAAGATTGAAACTTATGCCACCTTAATAGCTTATATTTCTTTTGGAAGCACGCGCTTAGATCGGGTTGTACCAATTTACGATTTTAGGTCCTAATATTTGTTTGTTTTAAAAGTGTAGGTTTTATTATAATTGCTATAGCTTTTTACATTTTCTTGGACATTTATTTTTATATAATACCATTTTCGATCTATAGAAACGTATAAGTTGTCTCTAATAATAATATAATTTGAATAATAACGTACCTATACATAATTTATTTTATAGCATAACCTAAGATGTCTGATGGCAACCTTCACCGTCACGTCGTCGTATAGACGCCGTTTTTTCACGTCGTTTGTTCTTATGGAGTTCTTAGCAAGCGGGACAGGCGCCGCGTGACGTCACGACCGCGACCGCCGGCCGACAAACAACTTGCACGCACGTACTGCCACTCTCACCCTGTATTCTGCTCTACATAAAGCAACGTAAATACTAGCCGAGTTTAATAGCATCGTAAACAATTGCGAGTCGCTGAGTGTTTCGAGTAAATCCCCTTGATTAAATACTATTTATTATGATCTCAAGCGTCACGACAGCGTTTGTACTACTCTCCATCGGCGCTACTCTCCTGTATCCGGAGGAATATATTTACATATGTACTTGCATACGTATCTACTGCGAAGTTAGTACATAAGACTCATTAATTTGACATACACATTAAATTTGTATTGATATTAAGATCACTTTTCAAAACAATAATAGTCACGTCGAATTTCATTTATTAATTAGTAATTAATAAATTAAATACATTGCTATGTCGTATGTAAGAACCTTAAAAATGACCCCAATAAATAAATAATGATGTAAGCAAAAGTCCCACGCACTCGCATAACGTGTAGGGCGGGCGGCGCGCTGTTGCGAGGATATTAAATGTAATGTAGCGGACAACGAGCACGTCCCGGCTCCGACACGCCGTTACGCTGACGCAGGCATTCGACGCGCGACTTAATGTGCATAATTGAGAAGCTCGCCCTGCGCCCTCGTCGCCCTCGCGCCCTCGCCGCCATCGGTCCGCCCTACGCCTTAGCATTGTTACGAAATATTTACTTGATGGGGTAAAAATGACGTCGATAACTTTGATCGTATAAAATTACCTTAACAACCCCAGTGAGGATTTAGTTACTTGGGTTCGGTCGTGGGCTTCCCGCAACTTCCTGAGTGAGGAAAGCTTCTGATATTCGCCCGAGTCGGTACATTTTGTGCGAAAGTAAGTTAAGAAATATTACATTGAAACATTACTTTTTTAAATGTATTTTCGCATATTATGAAAATTACCTGAATGAGACAGAAGACTGTGATAGATATTTAATACATTGACGAAACACTGAACGATTGACGTTCAGTATATCTGTTTCTGTGTGAAATTTGGTGTCTATTCAGTATCCTCACAGCTTCTATACTGTCAAAACATGTCCAGGGACGAACCCGTGCGTGGCGGGAGTTAGTCTCTGTTACTGTACATTTTACACTAAAGTGTTCGATTAATCAAGTATTTGTTTCAGGCGAACATTCCGAGTTAACGACGCTCGGTAACTTCACGGTCGGCGTAATGGCGCGCGCGTCGAGTGGAGTAATAGTGCTCAATTGAGTAATCACGGCGGCGATCGCAGACTGTGGAGGTCAAGTATCGACGAGCGAGCGTCACTCGCACAGTCTCTGAAATAATAGACAAACGATGTTCCCGCTCTCTCCCGTGCGATTTTATTAATTAGTTATATTGTATTTAAAATTTCATGTGTCAGGCTTTATTATTATAATATGATGCATGTATATTTGCGCATCGCAGAAATGAAAGCAAGCAAGGTGCGGGGCAAGAGCTGATAATATTGTTTACAAATAATAATAATAATAATTTTGTTCTTTTAGCTTGTAATTCTAGTTCTTTAATACAGGCGCGGTCCGAAGGGGGGGGGTCACAGGGGACATGACCCCCCCCAAAATCTAAGGTCAAATTGAAAAATCTCAAAAATTTGCCAAATAATAAAAGGAAATTTCTAGCTATCGCCTAACAGCGATAAATTTATAGTTTGCTGACATCTAGTGGTGTTTTTATGAACATGATGAAACATGTTAGAAGAGCGATTAACAGGTTTAGCTCTTCTAAACATTCACCCGGAAATAGTACAAGAATAGACGTCTCAAATATTATCACCCGATTCGCAAATACACAAAGACGACTTCCATTTGTTTTATAAGTAATGTATAAAACCGACTTCAAAACGTTACAAATCGAAACTAAAAACAGAAAAAATAATTTTAATTACTTAGTTATTGTTGGAGTCGGTGCCAGCCAAGAAGGACAGTTTTATCCTGCCTTTGCAATGAACTTTCGAACAGATATTTTGATTATATTTACAAATTATTACATACATTCATTAAATTGTATTAAGATTATTTTGCTTTGGCTGGCACCGACTCCAACAACAACTAAGTAATTAAAAATATTTTTCTGTTTTTAGTTTCGATTTGTAACGTTTTGTTAAAAAATAATTTATTTTTAATTTTTTTGTGGAAATTAGATATTTTGTTTAAATATAATATTGGTAGGCTAACTAAACTACTGCTCCAATAAGTCAGTAAAGTTTTGGAGTGTACGACAATATAAGTCAATCGAGATTTGTCATCTATTTTTCCACGTAACTCCTAGACGTTAATAAGATGTATCTTCTATTATCAGATCAACCTAATATCTTGAAGGAATGCGACTATCGGTTCATAAGTACGTATAATATTAAAAGAATTTTCTTTCAACTCCTAACCATTGAGGAGATATACCTTACATCATCACAAATTCTTGAAGAGCTTTAGAAAATATATGAAAAACGTAATAAATGCCTATAAAATTTGAGAGTTGCCCTGGATTTCCTTAGGATCCCATCATCAGGTCCTGACTTGGTGATAATGCGAATATCTTTGAAGTATACCCTACCGAACAAAAAAAATTGTAATCGGCCAACATTTGACGCAGAAATTAATGAACAAACATAAAAAGAACCGTCGAGGAATTGTACCTTCCATCATCAGCTCATCCACATGAAATAATGATTTTCAGACACAAATGCTTGAACATCTTTAGAAAATATATCAAAAACTTAATAGGTGCCTATAAAATTTGAGAGTTGCCTTCGATTTCCCTGGGATCCCATCATCAGAATCTGACTTGGTGACAATAGGACCCCCTCGGAGCTATACTCTACCGAACAAAAGAAAAATTTTTGAAATCGGCCCACAGACGGCGGAGAAATCGGTGAACATATAAAAAAAATATATACCTACAATGGAACATATAACCTCCTCCTTTTTTGAAGTCGGTTAAAAAAAATTGTGTCTTGTGCAATAGTGTGTATTGAGTGACCCCCTCCAAAATTTCAGGCTGCGACCGCGCCTGCTTTAATATTATTAAAGAGCTGATAATAACTTTTTAAAATTCTATACATATAATAAAATTGCAACTATAGTGAACAACTTTTATATACTCGTACCTGTGTGTTGTAATATGTGTCTTATTTGTATTTTCATGTGGCAAGAATCAGAAATAAACCCTATTTTGTGTTCATGTCAAATGTGCTTGTTTCTAGTGACACTAGGTGGCTAAGGTGGAGCCGCGGCCCTGCATGCCGTACGTATCTTCGTGCTCACATGTCGAAGGAAAGTTTAACGAAGTTACTTCGCCAAGAAGTAATTTTATCGTTGATTACTTGCAAACTTCATTTCGATTCTAGCTGTTTTGAGCAAACTTATATAACAGAGTTTTATAATATATGTAGTTGTAATAATTAATATTTTTGTCATTATATTTTTATGAAATGAGATGAGAAACCAACAAAAGTTCTATATTTTTGGTTCAAGCCACTTTTAAGCAACCTGAATTTGCTATAAAACTAATATTGTAGGAAGTCCCCGGCGAGTGCTCGTAAATGGATTCAAAAATATGTCTTCAATACGGATGGAAAATGTCTCGCCGGAGATGAGTTGCTGTTTAACGCTGCTTTATAATGCAGTGTATCATGCTTATAGTATGTACATCGTACACAACATAGTTATTACGAGTATGGTAAATATAAATATTACTATATAAAATTTCCTAAGCTACAGTTAAATTTCTATGTGTTTAGAAATTCTATTCTAAGTAGGTAATCTACTTTCGTTCTAATTGTAATGTATGCTGCATGAACATACGCGTGCGGGGATCTAGAGGCGGGCGACAGTGAAGTTGTCCTTGGCAATATTAATAATTTTAATTATTGCTGTTTTCTATACGAAAGGTCATCGTGAATATAAAATAGTTTCATCCTGGGGCAAGTGTATAATTGATCTATACCGTCTATTTTCGCAGACGGTGTGACGTGTCACCGCTGTGAGAATGGATCGCTATAAATGGCCATTTAATCCGCACAAAATCTTTTTCTTTGCCATTGGCTTTGACCTTATTCTTCAAACTTACACTGTATACATATACGTTCTGAAAATGGTATATTCTACGTAGTAGATAATTTGTACGAAGTTTCAAAGATATACTATTTTTAGATGTCTAATAACTTAGTCTCTCTCGTGACCATGAATGCTGTAAAGCATTCGAAACGTCGGGAACCAAAAATCATAATAAATCCGCGACAAAATCCGAAAAGATAGTTTCATTTATAATGTCAAACATTCGCGTAAACCTAAGGAAGTATTAAAGTTTTCTTTGTAAACTTTCATTGTAAACAGCAAAATATAATTAATTTAAATGTTAAGTGGGTATAATCAGTTCGGCAAATCCAAGTTTTAGTTTTAAATCTAAATTGTCAGGTGCGACATAATTGGTATATCGGCTAGCCGCAGCTACACGCGATACACTACAAAAAGTAAGCTATTTAATAGAGAAACCGGTAGTCGTTTCCCATAACGGATGTGCATACTCGTTCCCAAATACAATTTTAATTACCAGAATGACTACAGCTTTGAAATTCAAAGCCGTGCAAATTTTATAGCATCCCCAGCTTCCTCCTGTAATGTCTCCCGCCGGAGACTGCGATAATGGACATTATTCACGCGGGCATTAAGAGGACGACGAAACGGCTATTTATGAAACTACTCTACGAATATGCTGAATAATAAAATAACTTTATTAGTTCTAGCGAGTAATTAGCTTTCTTTAACAAGTCTTGAACTTGCGATTTTGTGGTGTTTTAAGTAAAATTAAAAGTGAAGCTAAAATCTTTTAAGGCTTTTTATTAAAACAAGGATTATATTACAAAACTGAAACTTATTCACTATTTACTCGTATTATTTTACAGATATTCTTTATTCACAGAGACTTACCTTAAACTAACTTTTATATCTATTTAGAAATTATTGTTTCACTTTGTATATTATATTATACAATATTTGATTTTTAAAACTTAGTAAGCAATAATTCATGTTAAAATAGATTAAAAATAATTTAAATATTACATTATAAATTTATAGACGTTGGGTGGAAGAGAATATCTCTTTTAGCGATAACACCACCTTTGCAAACAAAAAATTGTATATAATTAATTACTGTATATTTTTAGAAGTGTAATAAAGAATAAGTAGTTTTTGTGAATAATGTTTATAATCATATTTGAAAGCTTTATCATCCGCTATCTGTTATCTCTACCTACTCCTTGCTGACTGAAACTGAATTTATATATTTTTATGATTTGTTTAAAATAATCAGAACATTTATGTGCATGGGTATGAAATAGTAACAAAGCGAAAACTGCATATGTTTTCATATTCATATTATTATTGAGTTTCATGTAAGTTTAAATTTACTATATAAATGTTGGTGCTCTACATAATTAACATCACATTTAAAGTTCAATTAGTTTAACTATAAAAACAAAAAGTTTAATATTATAAAGTTTATTAATTATTATGGTAATAGTAAAATATTAATGTATGTTGTTGTACTCGCATATTGTTGAGGAAATACTAGTGTTTTCCCGCAGCACTGCTTACCTACGTATTAAATTTTCTTCCTTCGCTTTCACATGTATCAGTGCCTAATTTAACTTATGCTTGAGAAATGTCGTAGACTATACGAATGAATTTCATGTGTATGATAATTAAAATAAATATTTCTAAAGTTATAAATCAGGTGGGTTCACTTATTACTTATTTTCTTTAATTAAAAATTGAGAATGACGTTAATTATTCTTTCATAGATAACATATTTCAAAAAATGTAAAATAAATAATATTTTCGTATATTCTTTACGGAACGGTAACGCGGATTACAGCTGATAGGCCCTATACTGTGGCAGTGATTTATCGATCATAGCAGCAGATGTGGAGCTTCCTACAAAAAAAAAAGATACTTTTATTATTTACATCGAAAAGCGTGCTCGCGGTATCGGGGAGTCATTTATTGGTAATACAGTGGTAGCCCGACGGTAACGCGGTCGCTTGGATAACCGAGTGACGCGGGTTCAAATACGGGTCTCGCACCTCTGATATTTTCATGTGCGAATCATTTTCTATCATGATAACACTTGTCTTACGGTGAAGGAAAGCATCGTGAGGAAACCTGAATGTCTGAGAAAAACCTAACAAGTTTTCGAAAGGCATGTGAAGTCCGCCAACAAGCAATAAGCCAGCGCAGTGGACTATGGCCTGATCCTTTTCGTACTGAGGGTGGCCCGTGTCCAGCAGTGGGACGTTGAAAAGGGCTGATGATGATGATGATGATGATGACAATCTTTCCAGATCCGGCGTGGACCAGGATGCTGTACGCTCGTACTGCGTGCACTTAGCGTTACTTCCTTAGCGTAGTTATATATAGCGACTTCAAGTGCGAGAGCGTTCGCCTCAATAAATTAGAATATCAAAGCGCGCGCAACGCGATATTTAAATGTTTATATCCGCAACCGACGGATGTGGTTACGTGGTGTTGCGCTTTACACTGAATAGTAAACGTTTGATTTTTTATATGTAAAGTTAATGTTTATATCAATTAAATTGTTACATTTTTTCAATTATTTTGTTTTATAACTCTCTACTTTAGAACGTCTTCACTAACTTTTATCTGAATTTTAATATACTAAGCGGTACTTCACACGCTTACAGGTCGTAGTACCATATTTTCATTTGTAAGAATTTGACTAACGAAGTTGCTAGCTGTTAAATTTGGATACATACTAGCCAGTCTTTGAATGAAATGGCTGTGACATATTTTGGCTATGTACAAATATTATGAATATGTTAAGAGAAATCTCCATTTCACTCCGAGTCGATTATGTCCTGTCCGGCATGCGTTGTGTAAACGTATAATTATTTTTTTGTTAACGGCGAGTTCCGCAATTTACTTCAGTAAATATAATTTCGATCATTACTGATGCAGCATCCTTTATATCTTATAATGTGTTTCAACATTATAAACAAATTAAGAATATTTATTCGAAAGTAAATGTGTGAAATACTTTAGTACTAAATACTACTGATTGAATACTAGTAATTTAACGAGATATACTCGTACAGTATGAATATGTAACAAAGTGATATTAAAAAACACAAAATTTCATTTTATTCTATTCAATTATTTAGAAAAATCAATTAGTTTAGTTTCGAACTTAATCTTTTACTAGTCTTAGCTTTAGAATAACTAGGCGGTGTATCATTTCATGCTATGGCAAAAATAATGAGCGATCATTCTTGAGTAAGACGAAAATTATGGTGATGCGAGTGATGTGCCGCGTCACATTTCCCATAAATTGTATTGTTTAAACACGA
This sequence comes from Boloria selene, assembly GCA_905231865.2. NCBI lineage: Eukaryota > Metazoa > Arthropoda > Insecta > Lepidoptera > Nymphalidae > Boloria > Boloria selene. Next base: position 15,035,890 of record HG993137.1, on the reverse strand, counting down.
TCATTACTCATAACGTTAAAATTACATAATAAGCATTTTACCACTAAGACGTTTACTGTCTATTTATAAGAAAACATTATTGATAAAAGCCTCTAAAACTTAAATATCGTTGCCATTTCAAGCCCAATCCTATTTCAATGAAACGCATCGAATAAATCAGATCGAGGTTATAGGTTCGGAGTGTCGTGTCGGAGGAACGTCGTCTGACGCGGAAGCGGCACATTGGCGCGCTGATTTCCTCTGGGGCACGACCGTGTGACGACGCGTACATTAGTAGGTACCTACTAGTATGTACGCTACTCTATCATTTGTCACATATATGTTCTAAATGTTAGGTTTTGATGATTAATGTAAAACGGGAAGTTGTTCGTGTAATGGGATGCTTTATTGAATGTAAATTATCTAATTATTTAGTGAAATTATGTTTATATTAATAAATATTCATTATGAATTGTAAGCGCGCGGTGATTGGCAAAACTAAAATTTTATTACTTAACTTATTATACGATTGTAATTTTGATAATTAAGTATAAAAAATGAATTAATAAATATACATAAAGGATTAACAAGCTGACGCGATACTGAGTGCGCGTCTCACACAAACTGTGGACTCAGTTAATGAATGAGGTACGTATACCTATGTTTAAATTATTGAAATCGGAAAGATATTATAATTTATATATTTTTTTTATATTTTAAAATTATTTAAATGTAGACAAAGAGAGTAAATTTTGTGGTATCAACGAAGCTTAGAATGCCTTAGATAAATCAAGTTTTTCTATATATTTTTTTACTTTTAACGAAAAAATCTGACCCAAAAGCAAGACTCGACATAATGTGACAGATCCGCACGTCTTGCCAGCGCGACGGCGTTAATGCTCTATATGTAATTCCTACGAGTAGTGTTCGGGGCTCGCTATCCTGCTGGACTCTCGTGAGTTTATATATGTAGCAATATACTCTATGCTCGTGAGATAGGTTACTCGTGGGATAGAGTAGGCACATATTATAAAACGTATTTATTTTGATATATAATTAAATTATTAAAAAAATATCCTGAAGGCATAGTAATTATAAGCTGCTTTTGGTAAAGGTAGTAGTAAGTCCCCTATTTGTAGAGACATTTACATAACAATATGGGTAGTAGCAGTAGTAGAGTTCTAGAAATTTATCAGATGTTTGTCTTTTACTTGTCTCGATGTTCATCTCTAGAACTTGTTTAACATTATTTTGTGTCTATTTATGTCGTTTAAACTATTTTAATGTTGTCCGATAGACAGTGCTTTAGATAAATTTAATATAATATATAAAATATAAAGACAAATAAAAGAGAAATCTATCTTAAATTGTTATTGTTTTAAATAGATCTACATCTTATAATCATCATATAATGACTTCTACGCCCTAATATTGCCTAGAAGAGATTGCGCCACCTGTGCGTTATCTATTTCTTATTTCCTTGTCTATATTGCTTAGTGGTGTTCAACAAAGTTTCTATCTATATATCTTATTTTTATATTTCGCCTAATATTAAAAATGTGTTAGCCTCGGCGTGGCAGCGGGCGGCGCGGGCGTAGATGCCAGGTGATTAAGGCGGGACACTTGCCTCGCTAAGGGAGATCCTCGCCGCAATCTTAAAGTACTGGCTCGTTAGAATTCCTCCCTTCACCGCTCGACGTCTACTTTACATTTCTTACAGCACTAATCTCACCTCATCATGTCCGCTTCTTTTTGTCACAAAAATTCATCCCAGCGACTATCAAAAACTGGGAATTAATGTTGCCGACCTCGAAAATACGTTGTAGATTTATCTTCTTACATTATTTTAATACTATTTTCCCGTACTCTTTGACGTAAGAATTTGTATACTATTAAAAGGTATTGGTTAATCTTTGGGAGGGAGCTTTTCACAGCATTTTTTATAAAAGTTAATCCGCTGTATTTTGAGAAGTGGAATATGTGAGATATTCTTCTTTGATTTTTATATACCTAATATATAATATTATTAAGTTTAAAGTGAATTATATTTGTATTAAATATTAAATATAATGTATAAAAAATTATAAATAAAATGTATAAAAAATGGCCAAAACAAATACCTATGTAGGTTATAATTATATTGTTTATGTATTTTAAAGGTCTCTAAGCGTCTTTCAACTGACAAATAATATTTGTCTCTTATATTTTCCCTGTTTTAGATACACACCTATGTCAAATTACATGTTACCCGTTTCCCTTCATTGAATAAACAGTCAATATATACGTAATTGATAGAGTTCAAACTTAATTAGGTTAAATCCCATTCAAAAAGCGTTATGAAAAGCACCATATTCATTATCCAAAATGAAACGTTCCTTTACCGATAGATTAAGCATCTTAAGCTACGTTGTTGATAACAACAGCAGGACACCGGCAAGTGTCGCAGTACATTACGCGGCATTACGCCGGCACTGTCGTGCGCGCGTCTCGAGCCACTGCGACCGAGGCTTAGAGTGAAAAATGCGTCCGCAACGAACGCCGCATTTACATACCAACATGTGGCGAGGTGTGTCGTACGGCACTTATTGCTTCCAGCTACAGCTCGAGGTCGGTACGGCGAAGACGCTCATTAACTTTGATTATCTCCCGCTACGACTCTGACAATTACTTTAATCATGCATGTACTTAACGTCGATACAGTTAGCCTTACTTCCTTAAACGTTCAGTTTTTACACTTCGGGCTATGGCTTCCGCTAATAAAACGGTTTTAGTCTTTGAATCAAAAAAACACTTGTACATTCTGCTAACTTGTGTCGAGCAGAATTCGAACGGACGTCAGGCGCCAGACGTTCGTAAAATATTGTATATTACTCTCAAAAAGATAATTTATCATTTCCATATTATATAAATAAAACTCTAGACATATGAGATGTATCCCGATATATTAGCTGTGATATCCCATTCTGTTTTCCCGTTGTTTTGTTAAATAAAAATACGCAATAGTAAATGTGCCATATAATTCTTGTTTTATGATGAAATCGCTGAGTAGGTAAAGTATACGTTGATGTAAGTGGCAATGTCAAACTGGAATTTTATTAGTATCGCATACGAAAATCAGTCTGGCATATAAATGAATGCAACCAGCGGGGCTCGAACCCGCGGCCCCAAGCGCAGCAAGTAGGGTCACACAAACTGAGCCTAACGTGTGGTCAAATAAGGCCTCGGTAGTTAACTAATATTGCAATATAAAAATATTTTTCCTGTATAGTAATCCCTAAAACTAATGATACAACTCTATTTCCAAAATTTAATATTAAGAAATGAATAATTATGGGTTTTCATCGACGCTCTAATGAAGTAAAGAGAACAAGTGCAACGGTTCAGACGCCGCGATGATGGCCGCGCTGTCGACACGTAGCGTATTAGTGGCAGTTTGGGCTTAAGAGCAATCGCGTCTGTCGATGCAGCAGTTACTTTTAATTAGACTACACAAATGTATTGCACCTTTCTGTTACTATCGAGAAATTAAGATGGATATATAAAAGCGCCGATGATACGATGAATGGAGGCTATTTTTTAAACATCTGCATAACTTACATTACTTTAGTTCAATTTTAGATTATATCACATCCAAGTCTCAAAGTAAAGACTTATATTTACTTGTTTAACTAATTTAATGACCCTTTTTACTAAGTTTGATTGTTAGGTAAGCTTATAAAGTTGCCTTATATGGCGTATTATTTGGTGTCAATTTCATAATACCATTTTATTTATTTTTTCTTAAAACATTTGTATTTATAATTATTGAGCTGCATTTTAATTTTGATCATTAGTAAAGTTTCCTTGCGCTAAACATGCGCTGTAGTAAAAGCTTGTTGCTGTGAGTATGTAGAAGAAAGCAAGAAAGCTGTATTTACTTATTAATAAAGCTTATGAAAGTAAAATATTTAAATTTTAATTTGAACCAAAAAACTAAAGAAATCAGTTTGGCATATTAAAATACAATAGAATATAAAATAACATGAAAGACATATTAAAAAGGTAACAGAAACCACTTAGAATATAATGGTTCAAAACATCAAACCCCTCGCAGGGATATGAAGCGAGGTGTACGAAGGCCCCGCACCGCTGAACCGCAGCTCGGTCCGCCAAACTAGAGATACCTGAAACTTTTAATGAACCAACATTTATCTCCCTCAAGTCAATAAATGTTTACAAAGTAATGTTGCATGCACGAACTCCGATCGATCAGAGATTGGCTGACCCTGCCAATTATCGTCCAATTTCAATCACCTCCATACTCTGCAAGATTATGGAGCGTGTATTGAACACTCGTCTTATGGCTTACCTAGAACAGAACGATCTCCTCAGTGATCGACAATATGGGTTTCGCCGGAATCGGTCGACTGGGGACCTTCTAGTGTATGCCAACCACACCATTGGCGAAGCTCTTGAGCGAAGTGGGGAGGCGATTGCTGTCTCCCTCGATGTCTCAAAGGCCTTTGACAGGGTTTGGCACGCTAGTCTTATAAGCAAGCTTTCAGCCTATGGCATATCTCCTGGCCTGATCGGCTGGATAAAAGACTTCCTGAGCGACCGATCACTCAGAGTTGTGGTTGAAGGCTTTTCATCAGAACCCTTAAAGACCAACTCTGGAGTTCCTCAGGGATCTGTTCTCTCTGCAACCTTGTTCCTGCTGCATATTAACGATCTGCTTATACCCGGTATCTATGGGTACGCAGACGACAGCACTGTTGTAGAGAGATACCTGCCAAGTGCTCGGGCCAGTAGAGATCAAATTCAGTCCGAAAGAGAGGCCATGGTAGAGCGTTTAAATCTCACACTCAAGGCAGTCTCCACTTGGGGCGATGCCAATCTTGTGAGTTTCAACGCCACCAAAACACAGGCGTGTCTGTTCACCACAAAAAGGAGTCCTTTTACCTTGACTCCTACTTTCCGAAATGTGCCTCTTGAATACACTGATCGTCTGCAGTTGTTGGGAATCGACATTAGCCCCAACATGAACTACGGGCGGTTCATCGCGTCTAAGGCTAATGTAGCAGCGAGGAAAGTTGGCATCCTCGCAAAGGTCCGACAGTATTTCACGCCGGGACAGCTTCTTAATCTATACAAAGCTCAAGTCCGGTCGTGCGTGGAATACTGTAGTCACATATGGGCTGGTGCTGCGAAATGCCATCTGTCAGCCTTGGACTCAATTGAGAGGCGTGCGCTGAGACTTATTGGTGACCCTACCCTGGTAAAAGCCAACTTACAAAGCCTCGATCACCGACGTAGGGTTGCCAGCCTTTGTGTATTCTATAGGTTGCATTTCGGAGAGTGTGCGCAGGAATTACACGACTTAATTCCCCCATCCCCTTTCCATCATCGGACGACTCGACGAACGGCTGGTCTCCATTCTTATGTCGTGGACATTCCACCCGTCCGGACGAAGCGTTTCACTTCGTCATTTATTATACGTGCGGCTAAGGATTGGAACAACCTGCCTGCGTCAGTGTTTCCGTCCGATTACAATATGGGTGTCTTCAAGGCAAGAGTGAATAGGTGGCTACTGAATTAGTGCGACTTACCATCTCCGACTGCGTTTTCACTTACCATCAGGTGGAACGCAGTCAAGCACTAATTCAGAATAAAAAAAAAAAAAAAAAAAAAAAAAGGTAAATTTGCAATATGCTTAGCAATTAGCTATACAAAATATTTTTATTTTTTATTTTATCTACATTTTATTTATTTATTTATTTATTTATTATTTAACAAATACAAAATAATCATTATACAGTTCTAAGACGCTCGTACTAAGTGACACTTGTATTACGAGCGTCTTGCCTTCCATATTGAACTATATTAACAAAGCATTAATTTCATTTACATGATTAAGAAAACATGCTTGAATTCTTATACAAGGAAATTAAATATAATAATGAATTTACATGATGATACAATCGAAATTAAAAATAGTTTGCACTAAATGTGTAACTTATAAAACTTATAAAAAAAAAATTGTTTAGAAAGAATTAATTTTTATGGCAGTAAAATTTCTGACATTGTTAAAAAGGTATTACGATATATTTTGGTAAAAGTAAAATTTTATTTCTCCGCCGCCAACAAAACTTCTAGTAAAATATTGTTCTAAGCCGGATAAAGAACAATATATAAAATATTTGGTTGAACACAAAATTCCAAGTAAGCGCGAGACAAGAAAAGAAACTTAAAGTCTGACGTCTTAAACAAAGTCATTCGTTTTAAAGTACGGGCGAGTTTATTGAAGTTCTCGTAACACTCAGTATGAAATGTTTAGACGCTCCGGCTGAGGTCTTATGACCTAGATGTCTGGTCGCGCTACATTATTTACTATCTGCTCTACATCTGATATATCTGAAACTGACGAACAATGAGCGCTCAGTGATCTGTGGATTTATAAAGTAATGAATAAACCAATATCCTTTTTCGATTTTCATTTTCCGATTGCTTGCAAAAACTGTTTGCCATTTAATAGTTGAAATATTTTAACACACAACTGTCATTAAATTTATTTTGCACAGTCCTTATTAAGCTTTTGAACGAATTCACCGACAATAACAATTTAAAAGCAATTCATATATTGTTAAGCATGGCCTGTATCAATTATCAATTTTATTATATATACCTACATAATTTATGCTTTATTAAGACTTATGTATACAACAATTTATACTCTTTATAACGCAGAGCACAATGCACTTTATAATATCTAGTCGATAAAATATAGGTATCTGAAACAAATTTAATTTTAATACACATGCAGGTAATTAAAATTAGTTTCCATTAATGCTTCAAATACTTAGTATTTATTGTCGTGACTTGTAATGTGCAACACTCGTAACACCAATCCCTTTCTAAAGGGGCTGTAAGTAGTAAGTAGCATCGGGCCGCACGCGAGCAGACGCCCCGGTGTCGCACACCAATAAACAAAATGAAAGCAATTAAGCCCTTTGCGACAATACCATGCTGCAGTTCATTTACAAAATCAAGACGACGATAATAAGAACTATATTCAAAAATACAAATTTGTAGTAATAACTATTTTTAAACGCTTATAATATACGTATATACAGAACTAAGCTAAATAATAAAGAGAATAATTTAACGAAGAACGTACGTATTATGAAATCGTTGACATACAGAAATGCGGATCCTATAACACTGTAGTCTGTATGTATACATAATATGTACTTAGATTTATTATATTATGTATCCGCCTTTCTTATCCTTCATTACTTTTATGATAAGTCACAAGTGTTTGAATTCCTAGTTATATAAAAATATAGTTGCTAATATGAATAAATGTTTTCCTGTAAATGTCAATCCATTCGTCTCATTTGCAGAGCGAAAAAGTTACTCATTCGATTCGGCACATTATTTTAATTACTCGTTCTAATGTTTGAATATAAACAGTGTTTGCTCTTGGATGTACTAATAAAATGAAATTAAAAGTATTTTAATTAAATTTGATATTATATTAAATAATATCATAATACTTTTAATAATATTAAACGACCTTTAAAACTAAATGTTATAAACGAATTCATTCATGTCAATCCTCCATTACTTGCATATTTCCATGAAGTGATTTTAAAGCATAATTTGAACAGACGATTAACAAATAGGCTAAAACATGTCTACTACTGCAGCAGGCACATTGCTGGCGTTGTTTCACGATACAAACTGTGACCTCACTCCCAACTGTTTATTACGTTCACTTTTATTGTAAGGACATATAGTGACGGTTACCACGGAAGGGCCGCTGTTCGTCGTGTTCTCGGAAGCGAATTACAATTGAACTCTATTACTACTACGACTACTCTATGTGTCAATGCGTGCGTCCGTCCGTGCGAGCCCGCCGGTTGGCGGCAGGTGCTCGATAAGTTTGATTGCTTCAGAAATTTCTTTTAGGTATGGGGCTTCAAAACTTGATATTAATAAAGACTTATATTTTATGAATGAGCTGTATATATTTAATCTTTCATAGTCAAATTTCACGGTCACAGAATATTAATTCGATGTAAAATGCGGGTATGCCGTGACCTTGGACCAACGCTGGTGACAATATCGGGAAGTCTCAAAAGTAAATGACATCCAAGGTAATGATTCCGTTTCAACATAATAAAGTTAGAGGTAATTGAATCGACTAACAAAATTATTGTGAAACACTTTATTAATATTTTGAAGTGATTGTAATTGATGTTCAACTCGGTATTTGGCTAATTTACTGAATATTGGAGTTCTATCCTGCGACCTGTTGAATGTAAACAACTCAATAGATACTGTGAAGTTTCCCGGAGTTAGTCATTGCCTTGGGGTTACCACGGTACATATACTTGCAAACTTTTTGTCCTATAGGTAGATTATAATATTTTAACCACTTTTACTGTATTATTCATCTATTTTGCTTGAAAGAGATATCTTAAAATAATAAAATCAACATGTATTATAAAGCGAGTGAAACAATCTGTTTTAGGGAGCTTTAGAATTGCTTTGGAAGAACGTTTTATAAACGCATTGTTTTATAAACAAAGGCACTTCGTTTATAGCCCTTCAAACCCATGAATGGCGCGGTAGGGCGTTTAAATTATAATAGAGAAGTGGACCGCTCCGCCGGCCCGCTCCTACTGACGCCGCAAAGACGGTACTTAGCCTAATTTTATCTATTTATTTAGTCTTTTAAATTGCTGCGCGCTAACTTTGATGAACATTATCAGAAAACTGATCGACAGGATTGAACCCGACTTTAAGGACTTCCTGTGATTCACGACCCCATAGAGATTTGTAGGATGTACATGATAGGTACAGAAACAAAATCAATAATGTAGTACCTAAATAATCTCGTCAATCTAAATTTGAAAGTCCGTTCTGATGTTTAATTTTAAATTAAACTTATATTTACGTCGAGTTATCATTAGCTATGAATTATAATTATGAAATTAAATACCATAAGGCTAATTACAAATGCCAGATCTTTGTAAATAATGTACTTTTTTAACCAAATATCGCAACCCTAAGTGACTTGACACGCCAAAGCTCTGGGCTTAAAAAAGCTGTACATCTGCAGAAGTTAATTAAAGCTTTTTTCTGAATGTGTCGTAGCTGTCGCGCCGCGCGCGTGGACGTGGCTTAAATGAAAAATCCAATTTACAAATATTATTTATGCAAATGAAGTAAGAGCTTACGTACAAGTTTTACGAGTTTCATAAAGTGCACAGGCTACAAATGCATCGTTTATTAAGTACTATATTAGCTATTAATAGCTTCCTGCTTGAATAATCAGGAAACTATTCAGTTCCCGGCAGGAGGATAGCGGTCAGGACGTCGGTCAGGATAGAGCCCGAACTCAGTATAAAGTTTTATTATGCAAGATAGGACGGTGTTATACTTAATGTTCCCTCATTTGGCATTATACCAACTGGTTGTGTATTTCACCACTTAGTAAATGTCACCCTTTCGAGTTGTGTTACGGCCGAGAGTCGGCCAGCACGCGGCTTGGCAGCGGCGGGGCTCGCCGCGATTAGCGCCGCATTTTGTTTAGGCGCAACCCAAGCACACTATTCTCATACTCGAGTCTATTTACAAAGGGAATTCCGGAAATGGGCATGAACTGTCGACGCCAGTAGTCGCGAACATTTGTCCTGCAATTGGCTAATTCCGACCGAGATTGGATGAGAAAGGAAACTAATAAATAATAGTTAGCCGCAAAGCGGTCATAACAAAGTTAAGCGCTGTCATATTATCGCTTCAAAGATGTAACATGTGTTGTAGCAGTAAAATAAATTACATAGTAAAATTAAAAAATGTTTTTAAACGGGTCAGTAAACTTTAGGCATACGTTAAGGAGTTTCGAGCATCAAAAGGTTTAATTTATTACATTGTTTTACGAGACCACCGACGGAGTGTACTCTTAAAAGGAGCAGATAAAACTTCCTTTCCCCGAGCTTTAACAGCGCGCCAAGTGTTTAAGTGCATGCCAACTAAATACAGATCGGGTTGATATCGGGGTATTCAAAACACTATACTAATTAAGTAATATTGATAATATTGTTTTATAATAAATAATCGATCATTTCAAATTCTTCTGTATCACAACGACCGAGTTTCTACTTCTGTCACTACTCGCAAAGTGACCTCGTCAAGTTGGGAGGATTGCGATACTTGAACATAAATAACTAAAGTATTCGATACCGGTATTCTCAAGGGTAAAAGTTTTAGGAACAATAAAGTTCTCGTGACATAACGCAAGTATTAGAGAACTTCAGTTAGAAGAAGTGTGGTCTACGTTGTAACTTTGATGAATTAGGGTTTATACCAGAGGAGGTGAAGATTCAACGAAACTTCTAAAGGATCACTTGAGTGTTTGTTTGTGTTTTTGTTACAATCTATCTACTAGATACAACTTTAAAGTTGGCTAAGCTACAATTCACGAAGAGTCAATATCCGAGTCAAGTCAGTGGCCGTGCGACGTATGGTTAATTTACAGATTTTGATGATGCATAAATATTAGATATTTGTTTTATTTATAGAATATAAAAGGGCATTTCAAGTTATTCGATTTCTATCTGGTAGTAGGGGGAAACATAATACATTCTTAGATTTACGGTAATATTTTAACTTTTGGTTACTCATGGTTTAATTGCAACAATAATGGTCACAGAAGAGACAAAGGTTTGAACGTCTCAATGGTTACTTAAGTACCTACTAGTATATATTATAGTATTAGAACATACTTTATTTTTAAATAAGTAGTTTACAAGATAATATAGAAAAATGCGGTTATAAATTATTATTAATGGCAAAATATGTAACGGAGGCCCCATGTTTTTGGCTTTTTTTATTCTCAACAGACTACACTCTTTCAAAAACTTACCTTCACGCTAATTGAGCATATCGGTCTATTCGACTTTGAGAGTGTGTACATTTCAGAGACACATTTTGATGTCAATAGGCATTGTCAATGGAAGACAAATGAGAAATCGATTACTAGGTGTGTGTACTCATCAAACAACGTCTCGGGGTATTCCCCGGCGAGCTCCGCCCGGGGCGAGGCCCGGCAGCGGGCCAGATACAGGCACAGTGCGAAATAGTGCTACAGTACCCAATTAGTTACCTTTGAATTATCCCGCGCAAACAAATGCATATCAGTCTCAATGACAACAGGCTGCTCTCTACAACTTTAGAATACAATATATTATTTATACATCCCTATTCTCCTTCGAAGTTGTACAATTAGTGGTATTGTTCTGAAGTCATCTCAATTTAATGTGCGCTTTACTTTTTGCGACGGAACGAGCGATAAAATGCTTACTTTATGATCTCTAATGCATTTCTTTTGATTCGTCGTTATGTGCCGTTAGAGAAAGTCGCAATTAAACTTCAATACTCCTATAGAATCAGTAACGGCGTACTCGGATGGCTATTTCATTTATACTTTCAAATTAAATTCAGATAACGCAATAGTTTATAGTTTTTGTGCGGACGCGAGGAGACCGACTTGTGGAGATCGTTCGTGTGATTTTAATTACCGCATTCCTTTTACTTACAACAAATAGTACTGCGAATGAACGCATGCTACGTTTTTTTTTCTGTTAATGTTTTTCTTATGCATTCGTTACATCATAACCAAGTATAATAATTTTATATTATAGTTACTTAAGGGTCTTCTGGTTAGTAGAATATTATAATGCGGTCAGATGAGACTTGTAGTTTCAATTACATTCAGAACTCATCGACGGTATAAATAATGCTTTTGGCGAGCACACACGGCGGGTCGCTCCCGAGGGCGTTAAAGGGTAAGCAAATAGAATCTTAAAGGCTTCTTAAAACACGGTATCAATTTCGACAGGGTTTTCACTGTGAATAGTGAAATATATACGAGTGGTTAAAGTTACGACCGTAGGGGGGCGTGCGCGGTGCGGGGAGCGGGGCGGGAGGCTATCGCTGTCTTGATGACATAGAAATGTTCTTAATGGAATAATAACTGACTTTGTTCGTTTCTTTTGTTGTGATTCGAATGAGCGCCGCTATACACGAGGGGACTTATTGTTCGATATTTCGTTATTATAGTGACCATCTGGCAGGATACTAGTACGTTTCATTTATTTTACGTGGGTAATAAAGTCATGTCTTTAGCTCCAAGCAATAGCTTTTATTCGTTATCAAAATAAATATATAATGCCCAAATATTAGCAACAGTCAAGGGTCAAGGACAGTGATGTGTGCCTTCGTATGCCAGATGTGTACATTCTAGAACTTCTCTCATAGCAGACCCCATGGTTATTGTGGTCTGCCTCTTGCTGGCCGCCATCAAGACATGGTGTAGTGCGTAAGCACTCCTGCGACACGCAACACGACACATTACATGGTAGATTATATTAAAAGATATATGTATCAAGGAAGTAAAAACATTAAGCAACATTACTCATTTCTAATTACTAATTAGGTATTACAGCAAGTAATAATTTCACATTAGTAAAACGTTTTAGTAACTAAAATTAGTATAACATTTTAGTAATTAATTATGATTTGATTGTAAAATAAAAATGTGTGACTTTTTGTTTGATTTCCTTTAAAAAAAGCCTATCGTAAGACTGTGTTGATACCGACATATTATAGCGTGTAGAGCACAAGTATTTTTAATTTATTGCATAGTTCACGTAACGCATAGCTTTAGTGTAGATGAAATTCAAATGCATCGCGTCAGCTGATACCTCGTCATAATAAATTTAATATTGTTAGTAAATATTTACAAAATAACACTTTATTAAAATTTTAAATTTGTATTTAACATAATTTTCATTTTTAATTGTTGGGATTAACTGCCTATTTCGCTTATTATTTATTTGGAAGTTATTTTTAATTAAAGATCGTATTGAAATATTAAAAATTTTAAATAAAGCTTGTTAAATACTGAATACCATAGTGTACAGGTCAGTCCTACTCGTGCCATACATCGGCCAGAAAGCAGCTTTGTGTAGGCTGCTGTTAAAAGCTATTACAATAACATTATTTTTCTTTGATTTTTATCTAAGTTCTATTGTATTGACGTTGCCCTTATACAATAGAGGGCATGAATAAATGGCTGATTATAATAAGACGTACCTATGTGGTCTACTCTATTGATTTCTATAGTGAAATTACCTTCATACCCTGAATTCAGAACTCGTTTGGATAAGAATTTTTTTTAATTGATAAGTTATTTCGGCTAGACCATAGCTTTATTGACATTTTCCTGCGAGTTGGTTAACTTCTTTCTGTTTGTTAATATATGCATGAAAGATTGTTTTCATTTCGATGCAAAATACGAATCTTAAATCAAAATTTTCTTTTTTGCCAAACGAAACTCAAATAATCAAAGAGCGGAATAAGAAATGACAAGTGAACGTATAATTTAGTAGAATTGTCTAGTTTCGTTCGAGTTGAAAGGTCAACTACTAACTAATTCAAGCGCCTCCGCCGAAGCTCCCTGCGTAGCGCTCCGGTCTTACCCTCTTGACTTGCAACAAAACTACTTAGGTATTGACTTTGCAAACATGTTACTCTTGTAATTAATTAAAATAATCTTTTGAAATGACCAACACATTCATGTGTATACAGACGATAATTAATAAAACAATTTAAAGCTGATGATAAATTATATCAATTACCAAATCAATCGCAACAGACAAGCGAGGGACAAAGTAATTGATTATCATAGAACAGTTAAATGAAACAGTAATCTACTAATAATAATTTGAAATTTATAATTGAATATATTACGTATATTATATATTCTGTGATATTACTAACTTCACACTCTTTAAAGCGCGGTAGTTAGACGTTTAGAAGTCCTTACCTTCTGTAACAGCTGTAACAGAAGGCAGTGTGACGCCTTAAGGGGATTACCTCGCTCAAATCTCAAAAACACTATATGTTTAAAGAAGATTGTAGATGAATCCTCTCGTGCGATTTCTATATAAAAAATATATGGTTTACTTAAGGTTATCATAAATACATGATATTGTTTTAAATTTAAATAAACTCTCCCAAATTTGTAAAAAAAAAATTATTAAATAGGGCCTTTTTCAATGTAAATTGTAAATTCTCTCTGTAACGGCTGAATAGTTTGGCGTGAATTTTCTACCAAAAAATATATAATGACGTATTTCACAATTGATATTGGTTTTTTTTTCTTATTTATTCTAATATTCTTAAATAATAAATAAAAACCCGAAACATAACCAGTACCCCGCTAACGCACCCCCGCTACGGCCTGTGATACGTACTCGGAATGCGATATAACAGTGTCTCGATGACTCTTGTGACGAGTGGACTACACGCGCGTTATTTTTTCCAATTAATACCTAAAACTTCTCGTTTTGAATGATTTTTGAATTAAACCATATTTTAAATAGTACAAATATAAATATTTCGTAAAACAAAAACAGAATTTAAGTTTGTAAGTATATGTAAAATGGTTTGTAATTTCGTTTTGTTTTTTGAACCTATCATAGAGTAAGCCAGAATATAATGTGCCTAAATATGCCTAATGCCTAAAATATATAAGAATAACTAAGGCATTTTTTAATATTTTGTTCACACTTTATAGACAGTTATTGTTTATTGCTCACATACAAATATACCAATACCTACATCCTAATGATATTACAAATAAAGAATAGGGGCGTTTAAGAAGGTAAGCCATTTGTAAATGATGGAACCTAGGTCATCCTAACTATTACCGTTACTGAGAACCGTTTACCTACTTACCTACCTGGTCATCAGCAGACCTTCACCATATAACATTTAGTAAAATGAAAGCTATGTCAGCAGGCATAGTGCATTGTGTAGTTTAATATAAATAATATAAATTATGATGTAGGCAGATACTCGTACAAGACTACAAAAACTAGAGGAAAGGAACAAAATGAGATTTCTCAGAGATCGAATCAAATAGGCAAAAAATGATGACAACGCGACACATCTGTGTTCTTGCTTAATCTTCACTTCGTTTTATTGTAGTACGGTCGTTGGTCGGTAGATGGCGTTAAAATAACAAATACTAGTGCAGACATCAAATCCTCAAGGTCATCGGGCGAGGTAGGCGCCTTAACTGAACTACGGATGTTATCATTTTTAGTTTATTTAATCGTATGGAAGGCTCAGGACTGAGGCCGTCCGCACCCGCGAGCATTACTAATGCATATCCTGCGTCGTCGTCGCTATTGTTACTTCAATTTCACTACTTTTATTGCCCCGCAGTAAAGTGGCTGGGTTTTATTGTGCCGTAAAATATTTCTGTAGCTGTACTTTATCAAGGTACTTCGCGAGAAGCGCAATGAAACAACTCTCTATTCATCATTAATTGCTAGTTTATACCAATAGGGGTATATCTCATACACACAGCTATAAAAACGTTTGAATTAACGTATGAAAATGGCTTTGAGTATGTCATATTTATTATAACTCAATATATAGAAGTTATTTGTATACTCCGGATTAGGATTTTTAATAGTTAAAGTATTACTTAAAATTTTCAATAATATACGATCGGTGACTAATTGGCAAGTATATTATACTTTATGTATGTACCGAGGTTGCTTTCCGGTTTAAAAAGAAAGCTTATTATTTTATGTATTAAAATAAAACAAAGTATTTGTTAGTTTCGCGAAGTAAAAATCAAAAGTTGGTAAAGTCGTGAGCAATTATCGTAAACTCCGTGGACGCTATGACAGAGCACGGCGGGACACCGGCCCCGGGGTATAATTTCGTTTCTTCCCAATAACTTATCTTTCGATATGTGATCTACACATTCGCGAGGAGGGATTGTAAAAACTTGATGATTTATGAAACACATTATAATTCTTTTTCGCTTTGATAAACTTAACTGCATTGTCAATAATATTTAATACGTACATTATTGTAAATCAAATCAAATAAAAATATTTTATTCAGCATAAAAATTATAAGATAAGAAATGACAAGTGAACGTATAATTTAGTAGAATTGTCTAGTTTCGTTCGAGTTGAAAGGTCAACTACTAACTAATTCAAGCGCCTCCGCCGAAGCTCCCTGCGTAGCGCTCCGGTCTTACCCTCTTGACTTGCAACAAAACTACTTAGGTATTGACTTTGCAAACATGTTACTCTTGTAATTAATTAAAATAATCTTTTGAAATGACCAACACATTCATGTGTATACAGACGATAATTAATAAAACAATTTAAAGCTGATGATAAATTATATCAATTACCAAATCAATCGCAACAGACAAGCGAGGGACAAAGTAATTGATTATCATAGAACAGTTAAATGAAACAGTAATCTACTAATAATAATTTGAAATTTATAATTGAATATATTACGTATATTATATATTCTGTGATATTACTAACTTCACACTCTTTAAAGCGCGGTAGTTAGACGTTTAGAAGTCCTTACCTTCTGTAACAGCTGTAACAGAAGGCAGTGTGACGCCTTAAGGGGATTACCTCGCTCAAATCTCAAAAACACTATATGTTTAAAGAAGATTGTAGATGAATCCTCTCGTGCGATTTCTATATAAAAAATATATGGTTTACTTAAGGTTATCATAAATACATGATATTGTTTTAAATTTAAATAAACTCTCCCAAATTTGTAAAAAAAAATTATTAAATAGGGCCTTTTTCAATGTAAATTGTAAATTCTCTCTGTAACGGCTGAATAGTTTGGCGTGAATTTTCTACCAAAAAATATATAATGACGTATTTCACAATTGATATTGGTTTTTTTTTTCTTATTTATTCTAATATTCTTAAATAATAAATAAAAACCCGAAACATAACCAGTACCCCGCTAACGCACCCCCGCTACGGCCTGTGATACGTACTCGGAATGCGATATAACAGTGTCTCGATGACTCTTGTGACGAGTGGACTACACGCGCGTTATTTTTTCCAATTAATACCTAAAACTTCTCGTTTTGAATGATTTTTGAATTAAACCATATTTTAAATAGTACAAATATAAATATTTCGTAAAACAAAAACAGAATTTAAGTTTGTAAGTATATGTAAAATGGTTTGTAATTTCGTTTTGTTTTTTGAACCTATCATAGAGTAAGCCAGAATATAATGTGCCTAAATATGCCTAATGCCTAAAATATATAAGAATAACTAAGGCATTTTTTAATATTTTGTTCACACTTTATAGACAGTTATTGTTTATTGCTCACATACAAATATACCAATACCTACATCCTAATGATATTACAAATAAAGAATAGGGGCGTTTAAAGAAGGTAAGCCATTTGTAAATGATGGAACCTAGGTCATCCTAACTATTACCGTTACTGAGAACCGTTTACCTACTTACCTACCTGGTCATCAGCAGACCTTCACCATATAACATTTAGTAAAATGAAAGCTATGTCAGCAGGCATAGTGCATTGTGTAGTTTAATATAAATAATATAAATTATGATGTAGGCAGATACTCGTACAAGACTACAAAAACTAGAGGAAAGGAACAAAATGAGATTTCTCAGAGATCGAATCAAATAGGCAAAAAATGATGACAACGCGACACATCTGTGTTCTTGCTTAATCTTCACTTCGTTTTATTGTAGTACGGTCGTTGGTCGGTAGATGGCGTTAAAATAACAAATACTAGTGCAGACATCAAATCCTCAAGGTCATCGGGCGAGGTAGGCGCCTTAACTGAACTACGGATGTTATCATTTTTAGTTTATTTAATCGTATGGAAGGCTCAGGACTGAGGCCGTCCGCACCCGCGAGCATTACTAATGCATACCCTGCGTCGTCGTCGCTATTGTTACTTCAATTTCACTACTTTTATTGCCCCGCAGTAAAGTGGCTGGGTTTTATTGTGCCGTAAAATATTTCTGTAGCTGTACTTTATCAAGGTACTTCGCGAGAAGCGCAATGAAACAACTCTCTATTCATCATTAATTGCTAGTTTATACCAATAGGGGTATATCTCATACACACAGCTATAAAAACGTTTGAATTAACGTATGAAAATGGCTTTGAGTATGTCATATTTATTATAACTCAATATATAGAAGTTATTTGTATACTCCGGATTAGGATTTTTAATAGTTAAAGTATTACTTAAAATTTTCAATAATATACGATCGGTGACTAATTGGCAAGTATATTATACTTTATGTATGTACCGAGGTTGCTTTCCGGTTTAAAAAGAAAGCTTATTATTTTATGTATTAAAATAAAACAAAGTATTTGTTAGTTTCGCGAAGTAAAAATCAAAAGTTGGTAAAGTCGTGAGCAATTATCGTAAACTCCGTGGACGCTATGACAGAGCACGGCGGGACACCGGCCCCGGGGTATAATTTCGTTTCTTCCCAATAACTTATCTTTCGATATGTGATCTACACATTCGCGAGGAGGGATTGTAAAAACTTGATGATTTATGAAACACATTATAATTCTTTTTCGCTTTGATAAACTTAACTGCATTGTCAATAATATTTAATACGTACATTATTGTAAATCAAATCAAATAAAAATATTTTATTCAGCATAAAAATTGTTAGAATTTCTTACAGAACGTCATGAGTTTACCACCAGTTCGGAAAGTAGGTACATACTATTTCTAGGTTAGTTAGTTTTAGTTTACCATAGTTTGTGAAGTCCGAGGATTTAGGAAATGTATTTTTTTATCAACTTACAATTATGCATAATATGTAAGCATAATGCATGATTGTAAGTTGATGATATTATGATTGTAAATATATCATTTTTAGGGTTCCGTACCTCAAAAGGTAAAAACGGAACCCTTATAGGATCACTTTGTTGTCCGTCTGTCTGTCTGTCAAGACCTTTTTTCTCAGGAACGCGTGGAGGTATCAAGCTGAAATTCATATCAAATACTCAAGTCTATGGTCTCTTGGAGCTGTGAAAAAATCAAACTTCTAAGTCAACGCGATCAAAAGATACTCCCGTTTATGCCGCAAATTTTCGACACTCGCAAGGGAATCAAAACCTACAGGGTACTTCCCGTGAACTCAGAATCTTGAAATTTGGTACGAAGCAACGTCTTATAACACAGATAAAGGAAAAATTGCGAAAAGCATAAATTTTTAGTTACATCATATAATAAAAATATTTTTAATAATTTTAAACTTATTACCCCTTTACTCATACACCGTTCCGTACAGGTTTGTACGGAACCCTCGGTGCGCGAGTCTGACTCGCACTTGGCCGAATTTTTTCTTATTGGCAATACTGTTAAACGTCATAATAAGTGACAATGAAGTCTATGCGAGAGAGAGGCAATGTGCGGTGACGAACTGGTCTGCTTTGAGTACAAATTAGTTTATAAGTACAAATAAATATCAAAATAATTTGGGGAATTTGGGATATTAAATACCGCATCCAATTTTTGGCTATTTGTTCTATGATAATCATCAAATCACTTTTTTTACTGGACTTTCAATTTCGGCTACGTTAATTACAGAAAAAGACTTTTTCGTACAAAGATAAAATTCATGAAATTATGAGAATAGCGAGCAAAACGAGGCTATGTTGGTAGTACATAGTATAATTTGCAAAGAGAACAAAAACTTTGTTGAAACGTTAGCAAATAAAAGATAAAATGTATAAAAGACGCATAACTCTGATATTATTTCTTACGACAATTATTTAGCCTTCGACCCATTCATCAGTACCTAATAGTACGATGTTAGCGTTCTTGCTCATTTACTCTTGATGACTTGCTCAGTCTAATGAGACCGACATACAAATATTACACAGCAATATGAACGGCTTAAATCCATGAACTTTATTGACTTACATAATATTAGTTCCAAATAATACGTTCTATGTAATTTTGAGTTACACGTGCGGAAATATCATTGCCTATATCTATTAATCATATTAGATTCGACAAAAGATAGTCACTCTTTTAAAATATAAACATTTTGCCTGAATAAGACCCTATTTCTAAACAATTTTCTCTCTCTCGTCAATGCGATCAAGGCTTAGCTACATACATGTTGCAATCAACAACTATGTAGCGGTACACTTTCTGGAAAGACTTAAGTGTAAACACAAAGGGTACAGCGCTACCTTTTAAGTTGGTTTAGAATATAAATTTCCAAATTTAAGAAATATTAATAATGTTATACAATAGTTTATTATTTATGCTGTATGAATAATATAAAGCTTTATGCTGCTGCACTGCAGCGAAAAGCTTGTCGAAATAAAAAGCTTGTGTTCGAAATGCAATATATGAATAAAAGATGTCAAAATTTTTGATTTCCAAACGTTTTGAATGTAATTAGCCAACGTCGCGTTCAACTTGCGCAAATAAATAAACATTTGAAATAATATTCGGTGGCGAGCGCGAGCGTCCGCTGAGCACTCTCGGTGCGAAAATTAAAAGGGAATTGAAAACGCTTCTCGCAAACGAGTTTCAGGACTGTATTTACGTTTTCAGTGAAGCGAACACAGACCATTTAAATTGTGGTATCGCAATTCATTTCAGAGCTCGAGTTGGTCGAGTATCATTATTGATAGCCCATTTTGAAAGAGATGGAAGTGTAGAACTGCAACAAGTTGTGTAAACAGTATTAGGACGGCTCTCACGAGGGCTTTTGTTTTCAAGCAGAGAGAAACTTTGATACTGCTTATTAAGTAATTGACTCTCTGGCACGCCGTCCTCACTTATATCATTTGCAATGTAGAATGCATACTGTAAAAATGTAGATATTCATTTTGTTGCCTATAGTCACTGTCACGTAGAAGTAAGGGAGCTGGTATAAAGGGATCAATATATACTTAACTTGAGTGACATACTTAATATTATGTCCAATGGCTGAAGAAAAAATAATAAAAGCAATAAAAATCTCGTGCTCAATAGATGGAGAGCACTCACTTATAAGCGGAAGTCGTTCTTACTTAGACGAAACCTCTCGTAGATGTGCCATATATATGGACCTGAAAGCGATTTAAAGCGAGTTTTTTAGGTATTTATTTTTATCTATATAATATTAATACGTGAATCAAAATTTTTGTACCCTTTTTTTGAAAATTACGCGAATGAAGGAGTATGAAATTTTGCACACTTATAATAATTTATATAGAGAAGGAGTGCAGAATGGTCATATTTATTAAAATTATGCTAAAAATACGTTTAATAAATATAACTCACACTAACTGTTTGACACACACGTATATATAATATACTCTTTTATTCATAGTTGAAGTCTGTGGTCAAATTGAGAATAGATTAATATTGTCTGTCTTAAATATTATTTAAATTAATTATGGTCAAATTTCTACCACTAGACTACTAGTAGTTTTAATAGCGTACTGTGAAATATCACCCATATTCGCAGATAGCTTAAATGTCATAACAGTGTTAAAGTGTCTTATTGGTATCATCGATCATGTACCTACTTATGTTTAAGTAATAAAAATATTATGTTAAACATATTTAAAACTTCACTTTGTCTTTTTGAGGTTCCGTAGCCGTAAAAATACACAACAAGGTCATTGATATTATATTAATGAAATTTGAAATATAAATTATGTACTATATAAACCTGTACACAATCTAAAAGTTTATATTATACGAAATCGAAATCAAACTTGTATATAATTATGTATGAATCTAGATAGACAATAAAATAAGTTCAAGGGAATATTACAATTTTCCTGTATCTAGCATTGAACAGTGTTTCTACAAGCACTAGGTAGTGTTTTCAATTTACAACAATAACGCACACGTAACCGTAATTAACTTAATTCCCTGCATCGTACATGTTTTCGGTGTACTTTTAATGAGTTCCAAAAATTATGTCACTTTAAATTTGTTTTTTATATTTCAAGTTATTTCGTATTTTATATTTGTTTTTCTTATAAAATATAGAGTTTTAATGAATATTTTCGTCTCCTTGTCGCATAAGAACGCCTCGAAGGTTTAAGTGGCATTTTCCACCGTGTCATGATAAGAGAGCACGCAACGCGCCGCGATCATTTAGCCGCTATATTGTTGTATGGAAACAGGTCAGCCCTGAATGTTTATGAGTTTTGTAAGGGCGATAGAAACAAGTAAAATCAAAACGATAACGAAAATAATGTAATATGTTCCTGAAAAGACAAAATTTTATAAATATTGCGCAAATGAAACGGGTAGGCTAAATTACTACTATTAACGAATGAGTATGTTTTTCTTAATAAATATCATTCTTTTGAATATGTTAAAACTATAACTGTTATTGTTATTGCAGGTATTTCACTAGCCATTACGAAATAGCTAGATTCTATGAGCTTGCTGTGTATTTAGATGGTGATATAGTGGGCGATTGTGTCGTATCTACATACATACATTTACATAACTTATTTGTTTAGTTTTGTAAGAGATAACAAGCCTATCTAGTTCGGAGCTAAGTGCTATGCAGAATAACATACATCATAATTACTAAACCAGTTGAATGGGAAACGCAAACGATTTTATTCATTCCCGTCAAGGTGCTTCAGCGCATAAATATTTAATGTAGCGCTCAAGTTCTTAAACGTCATTGGCACAAGCCTGCCGGTTGACCTACTTCCCCGCGCCGCATGCTTCATACCCAGCTCATATTTCGGCTCTAATGACTCGAACGTTTACCTGAAAAAAGTGAAATTAAGTTTAATTCCTACTCATTTCTCATCTCCAAGATGTGAATTCATTATGACATGAAGTTCTAGAGTTGTTAAGGCTCTTTATAATGAGCATGTGGGGGAACCTTATGTTTCATATTTTGAAAGTTATATCTCAGACGCAATTTTAGTACTTTGTTATTATGTGTTTATAGATAAAATAAAAGTAAAAAACCTCTTTTTATACTCAAATTGGGTACAATATAGAATTTGTGGATATATTTATCAAACATGTTTAATACAACAATTATAATTGTTCCATGCAGTAGTTAGAGAAGAAATGAAAAGGAAAATATTAAGTAACTTATTTAAAGATGAATATTGGTTAATTATCAGACTACAAAAAAGGAGGTTCTCAATTCGTCGGGGACTTTGTTTTTTTTATGAATGTTCCCCGATTACTCGACGATGGCTGGACCGATTTGGAAAATTCTTTTTTTTTTGAAAGGGTATAGTTTCCAATTGGTCCCATAGTCACCAAGTCACGATCTGATGATGGGATCCCAGGGAAGTCGAAGGCAACTCTCAAATTTTATAGGCACTTATTACGTTTGTCATATATTTCCTAATATATTTTCTAAAGCTGTTCAAGAATTTGTGATGATGTAAGGTATATCTCTTTAACGGTTAGGAGTTGAAAGAAAATTCTTTTAATATCATACGTACTTATGAACTGATAGTCGTATTCCTTCAGGATATTAGGTTGATTGATAATAGAAGGTAAATCTTATTAACGTCTACGAGTTACGTGGAAAAATAGACGTGGAAAAATCTCGATTGACTATTGTCGTTCACTTCAAAACTTCGCTGACTTATTGGAGCAGTAGTGTAGTTAGCCTTCCAATATTATATTTAAACATAATATTAATTTTTTTTCCACATAAAAATTAAAAATAAATTATTTTTTAACAAAAATGAAAACCGACTTCAAAACGTTACAAATCGAAACTAAAAAAAAAAATAATTTTAATTACTTAGTTATTAATGGAGTCGGTTTGTTAAAAAATAATTTGAATATTTATTATGAATGATAGATTTTTGTTGATTACAAAATTTACAAAGGTGACTTTATGTTGGAATTAACGTAAACTAAAATATTTTTTTGATGGAAGGACTGGTGATATTTCTCTTTTCCTTTCTACTTCTACTGGGCCCTGGCGATGACGTCAGCCGAGTCATGGATAGACAGCAACTGAATAAAACTATATAGGTTAATAAGTCTGGAAAATATATTTAATTACCTGTAAATCAAGTTCGGCTACGTAATATAAAAACACCTAGCATCAACTTCAAAGAGCCTTCCAATAAGAAAGCGTTAAACTTGACTTGGTTTTTGGTTTCTAAGCTAGGCCGGTAACTCGCACTTGCCTTGTTGCCTGTCGGTTGTTGCACAAATAGTGCGAGAGAACAATAGTTGCTTATGCGGATATTAAAAAACTTTGCGGCAGTACGTATTCGTATGGACAGACGACAAGCGCGTTGTAAACTTTTTTCATTTCCTTAAGTAACAAGGGACCAGAGGCTAGAGTTTAGATATGAATATAGAATGAAGTAATCTAAATTTGACGTACGGCTCCAGTGTGAGAATTCACATTTAATACAAGATTTGCAATTAATTGAGACACTACGAATCAGTAGAAATAACGTAAGAAATATGTTGCAACACTCAGACATTTATATCCTCAGTCACGATCTGAAAACTTATGTTTTGAAGCTTGGAAATGTCTGAAAAGTCAAAACCGAAAACTTTTAAAACTTGGACTAGTCTTTACTCTACTAATCTTATCTAGATATTGATACAGCCGTTATACTTTAATAAATTATATTGCATTAATTATGCAGTGGTAGTGCCATGCTTGTTACCTTCGGGTAGCAACCGAATGGGCCGGCACGCCCCGTATAGTTCATTAGTACCACTCTCTCACAGAAGACCGGCGTGAAGTGGCAGCTATGCTGTCGCGTTTCGTCCGGTGAGTGAGAGTCCGGGAGGCCCACTCTCCTTCCCCCCTCCCTCTTCCCTTCATCCTCCGCCTTCGTTCCCCCTCCCTTCCACTTCCCTCCCTCCTCCTTCCCTCCCTTTCCTGAAAGGCCGGCAACGCATCTGCAAGCCTGGCTTGCAGATGTCCATGGGCGGAGGTGATCACTTTCCATCAGGTGAGCCTCCTGCCCGTTTGCCCCCTTTTTACCATAAAAAAAAAAAAATTAAAAATTAATATTCTAATAAATCATATTTGGAAATCATTGAACCCTTAACATAATTCGTTTTATTAAGACTCATTAAGTTGGCTGAGTCTTAAACGCTCCGTTGGCTACATTTATACGGGCAGTAGTCTCAACTCTCGATCAGCGCTGTTGACATCTCCATGAATTTCAATGAACTGTCCGAGCGTCCGTCTCTACATAATTTATGTTTGACCGCTGTTTGTGTCACTGGAGTCACTCTAATGTCACGTTCCCGCAGCTTATTATTGCTGGCTTAATAAATATAATTGAAATATATCATTCCTTTAAAGCTTTTCTTCAAAACTCTGGTACGAACTTATTAGTTTTATGCAATGTCTATTTGTATCATTGTGTTAAGGCAAAATGAACGGAAATAGTACAATATCCTTATAATATAAAACGGGATATTTTTTACGAGTCCACGTTCTTTCGGAACTGTAACGAGCATCACGGCCAGTATACCCGTGATCATGGCGCTTGTAACAATGTCGAAATATCGGGAAATCATAAAAGGACGTGAAAGACATGGTAAATATGCCATTAATATAATAAAACTATTTTAGTAACTTGAGATTTTTTTATATTTATTCTCCCGATTTTACTTTCACGTCGCTCTCTCCGCCGGCACGGACGATGCGGACACCGCGGACAAATCACAGCGAAAATTATAGGAAATTAACGCTATTTTCTCTCATAACATTCATGTAATATAGGATATAAAAGGTCTGTGTACTCGATCGTCAACTGAACAATATATTTCTTCGAATACAACTTTATAAGGCATCGGAAGCGTGTTATTATCTTCCCCGGGAAAGGTCGTAAACCCGGATTCTGAGAAGATCCTCGCTTTATCTGCGTTAGCTCCGTATTCAAAGTTCCCGCTCTTTGGCTCACAGCGCACCCAATTGTGGGCGAAGAAGGCAACGAAAGTTTCCCTTTAAAAGTTTAAAGCGTCTATAAGTAAGTGATATGGTACAGAATGTACATTAATCATTCTGAAAGTACTATTGTACAGCTTCCACCATTTATTTACTATTTCGAGAAATAGAACAATTTGTACAAGATCTACCATAATTTTTTTACGTAAGCTTTATTATGTAATAAAGAAGCCAGCAATGATAATAATTAATGAGTTTTGACATTTCTCAAAAATTATATAAAAGAGAAGCTTAACTTTAATTTCTATTGTATAAAATACTAGACCTTTAAAGTTTTAAAAGTCATTAAAAGTCTATCTGGTCAATGTTCGTCCAATAATACCAAGGAAATAAATAAACAGCGCAAACGACGTTATAATATAAAAGTATACAAAAGTATATTATAAACTCACCTAAATAATTTCTTACAAAAACTACTAATAGGTACTACTTTGTATTCGACACATCAAGCGGACTGCTGCTTACATTTTTGACATGTGTGGTGTAGTGAGGGCGAGAAGTGTCTGGACTGCGAAGACGGGTCGCCACTTTAATACTCGTATGATAAATAATCAGAACTGGCACTACGATGCTATGTTTAGTTAAATACAAATAAATATTTTAAATGTAATACCTATATGTATATTAGACGTACAGTATAATTTTCAAGAGGTTCAAAATCTAAGATCTTGGTTATAATAAAGGTTTGTTAGAAGCTCGAACCGAAATCCATCGATTTTATAACATTAAGCGTGAATCATTTTAGATTCCGTACATATTTTGTTCAAATATATATTAAATACCTTGTCGGGACCTATTAAAGTTTCATACTTATTATCAACGGCGAATAAAATTGAAGCATTCAGGAAAGATGGATTAAGGAATTAAATTGTAAAGGAATTAAATTATTCCGGGTACAAAAAAATCTTTTTTCTTCAGCCCCTAGCCATTAAAGGCTCTCAACAAACGTTTTATGTGACGTAATTTTTGATGGTTGCCAAGACCAGCTATAAAAGATAAATGAAGATGCTTAACGGGCTTATCCTTGTAGTTGAGTGTAATGGCGGATTTAGAGATATAGACAAATATGTTTAAGATTTGTATATAATTTTGCTGGAAATCGTTTAGATAGTGGGGCGTGATCGCAACCGCTGCGCGTCTTCAAATTGCCCACATCTCCGACATCTATTTGTCATGTAATGAGTTTCTTATGCGAGGGACGCGACCCTTTCTACTCCGTGTTATTTTGAATTGATGAATACACGAAATATGTATTCACCCGATTATATTTTCTGGCGCAGGAAATTCGATTAAGCATTAATATTTAACCGACTGTTCCAATTTAATGGAAAAAGGAGGAAAAGTTAGAGCCACATCCTGCGAGGGGTTGCAAGGGGAAATAAGGTGTCAAAATAAATCTTTTGCAGTACGGAAAAAGCTAATAGCATAAAGTTCATTATTTGAGAACTTGTTCGAGGTAAAGGTAATAAATGAACATTGGAATTTTAATACAATATTCTTTAAAATATATATATATTGTGAGACGTTTGTCGCGTTTACTTTAGAATAAATATGTACAGAAAATAATTATTACAAAAGAGGTCTTTCTTATTTTTACATTATTATTGCGGTATAATAAAATTCTTTTCATTTTACCGAAGTTGGGGTTCTGTCAGAACAATGAAGCGGGCGGAGGCGATGGATGCGTCATTAGCGGACAAAGAGACGGACACTAATTACGTCGGACGCGGAGCTCCGAAACAACACTTATTTGAAGAGATAGAGCTTAACTGTTTTTTAACTTACTCTTACAAAAGCTTAAAGATTCTTTTTCTTCTTGTGATCATATTAATGCTTTAGTGTTTTAAAGAGCCAAGGTATTTAACGTGCGTATTTACATTAAAATTTTTTTTTACTATCTCTAAAAAAAGGATAAACGACATAACCAATTTTAAATAAAGTTTATTCCTTTAAAACGTGATTTGATAAAGATTATTAAATAAAAAAACGATTCAGATATTTGCAGGGATTGAACCATATACTGTATATCTTTACATAAACTGACATTTCCACGTTATGGAACACATTGCCTGCACTACAGCGTCACCTGATGTTTATAGATACTAAACTCTTACTTAAATACTTCAGACATGTCTTGCATGAAATTACCTAAAAAGGAATTGTGGAGTTTATAAAATTTTAAATTTTAGGTGTTAATATTTTCTAAGAATATTTCGAATCCGAACGGTGATGCTATTAAAACTTATTATCATAAAACGGAACCAGAAGAAGCAACCGGAGCTCAACAAAGCAACTCTCTGAAGGCCGCTAAGTTTATGGTATCGATAACATCGGAACTTGAGCTGGGCGTAATTATGAATTTTGTAACTCGAACTACAACTTGTTTAATTACAAATGGATTAATTAGAGTTTCGTGTAATTTGTGCGATCGCGATAAGCCCGGAGGGGCAATAACAGTTCTGTTTGACAGCTTTTATTTGCTCGTATTTTAAGTAATTTAAAATGATGGCAGTTGAACGTAGAATTATGATCAATCGCCCACGTAATTGCTTTACCGCACACTGCTCTTATACTGCTCTGACTCAATCATCGGATTCCAAATCAAATAAAAAATTCTAAGAGATAGTTAATGTTTAATACATTTATTGGATTTATGAATATTTCCGCTTTAACTTAACCTAAAAGTTTTTTAAATCGTCTTCGTGTAGCACGCGCTGTAGTGCTGTGAATTATTAGTGTTATGCAAATTAACTTTTTCATGCTTGGCTTTTAGCGTGATTACGAATTATATTTAATAATGAATTAATAGACATTGGCTATGATTATATAATAAACTCGTAGTTTAATCATTTAGTCGAATACATACAAGTACATATACATAATTATTTTCTGATTCATAATTCCAAACATAGACGACAAATAAACATTATTTGAGCAGTTACTATGAATAGAAATTTGTGCCTTCGCGACACAGTAGCTTCCAGCGATAAATTCGCCTTTTATCGTTCAATGAAGGAAATGCTTCAAACCTGGCTTTTTGCCAACGGCTATTTTGTAGTAGAAGCGAAAAGTTTAACATGTACATTGTACGACGTACACGTACACATGGAGATACAGCCAGGTGTTACGTCACGGTGTGTGTACACTGTAGAGTGGTGGAGTCAAGAATGTCTCGAGAGCGCGTGTTGTCTAGTTATTGGAGCTCGAAAAAACAACTGAATTATTAGACAATGGTAGCCCAGTGGTAATGCGCTCGCTTGTATAACTGAGTGATGTGGGTTCAAACCCGGGCCTCACACCTTTGATATATTATTCATGTGTGAATCCACTTGTCCAATTACCACTTGTCTTGGGTGGAAAAAACCTCGTGAAGAAACTTACATTACTGAAGGAACCTAGCAAGTTTTCTAAAGACATGTGAAGTGAACCAACCCGTACTTGCCCAGCGTGGCGGACTATGACCTGATCCTTACCCACCCTCATAAAAAAAAGGCCTGAGCCCAGCAGTAGGACGTCAAAAAGGACGGAATAAATTACATATCTATCTTGCGAAATATCTCATATATGAAAAAGTCAATTCAAAATTAGAGATAATTAGATGTTTTCGTAGAACATAACATATTATATAGATAAAGTTGTATATTTCGCTATTAAATATAGTGTAGGAGAAGTAAAAGTAAGAAATCATTGAGGTAAAAGACTTTAATTTTTGATAATACCTACCCATATCAGTAAAAAGAAGTTACAATAAAAATATGAATAAATGAAACCTTACATTATTCTTACTAATTATATTATCCAGATCGTTCTGCCATACATATAGTAAATAAAACTTTAATACTCGTACTTTTGTCAACACATATTATGTTCATTCACAATTACTTACTCCCAGCGCGCAGGAAATCTAAACTTAGTCAAGAGAAGACGACTCGAGACGTGATAAGATTGTCAGCCGTGACGTCAATCACGTCAACAGGTGCCTCGCCCTCAGCTGGCTTCGCCGCGTGACGCGTGACGCGTGTCCTCACTACTCCCTACTCCCTACCTATTCGAATTCTGAATGTTCCTTTATGAGAGAATAATATAAAACGTGCTTATTCACGCCTTATAGTCCTTTAGATTTGCGGCGGAATGTAAAAGATTTTATATACATCCATTTTTGCTTCAACGGAACTATTGTGTGCGTGGTTTTTCCACTTGTAACTTCTGCTTATATATCACTTTTACTTATATATCATAAAAGTGAGTATTAACTCATGATATTATGCTTTAGAAACCCCTTGTTGTATTGGTAAAATATCCTCTATGTAAAAAAGTTACTTCAATCTATACATCTATACATGTAAATAAAATTTAAGTGTCTGTTTTTAATTTCAAATTAACAGCTTTTTGCTTACGCCTTACAACATTAGCTATCTGCAAGTGAAAGTCCTGTCAAAATCGGTCTAGCCGTTTCAGAGATTAGCCGGAATAAACAGATAGACAGCCAGACTGACAAAAATTTTAAAAATTGCTTTTTTGATGTTAGTACCGTATACATTTATATTATGTACTTAGTGAAAAGCTGTTTATTTAAGCTTAAAACAGAATTTTTAATTTTATTTATAACATAGAAAGAGATTATCAAGTGAATGTGGGATATTACCATACTTTTATTGTAATAAAAATTTAGAAACAAAACGTTACATTTAAATATTCCATCTCTAAGAAAATGGACGGCGCGGTGACGTAAGAAGTTAAAAAGTAAAAACTTTTGCGATAGTCAAGTTCTTTCAAACAAGCTATGGCTTCCTTCCGATTCATTCGTTACTTCGAGACTAAACTTCGCTAAAGTTATGCAACCCTGGTATTCCGACCGAATTCTCGCTTTACTCCGGATAATCGTCACATCGGGCGCCTTTGTCACTGCGTTTTCGATAAATATGCAGCGTCCGCTTCACTTACCCCTTACAACCCCTGCCAAGACATAAACTATCGTGCTTTGTAAGCTATGGCTAAAGGATATCGATACACACTCTTAGCATATTTTAAAACTCATTTTTCTAGGTTCCTTGTATTAACTTTTTTCCTATAATGTATTTGTTTACAGTTCGCTAGTTCTTCTCAGGTTAGAGGTTTCTTTTTTCCGAACTGGAAGTAGACTCATGACGTTCAGTAAGAAATTGTAACAATTTTTATGCTGAATAAAATATTTTGATTTATTGGTCATAGAACGTCTTAGGCAAATTGTCGTTATATTATAGCATTAAAATATTTAATAACTAGCTTTTAATAATGCAGGTATGAGTATGTGATGCACGCGCGCGAGGCGGACTCCCTCCCCCTCTGAGGTGGTGGTGGTGAGTTAGCCTCATCAATCTATCATCAGAGGGAACATGCACGGAATTTCATTTAGTCTTTGTGGCACTGCTGCAGCCTGCAGTGCGGTCAATAATTTAGATGACGCCTCTGTTGTGCTCAACTATACTATGCTACCACACCACACTTCAAGAATACGTTTAGAAGTTATTTATTTGTCTTGTTTATAAAGCAAGGTATTTCCCCTAAAACCTAAAGAACTAGTTATATTATATGCTCACTACTCAGAGTTTGTAGTTTTCACACACGTTGGTACACATTACATATAACCATCTACCACTTTAATGACTTATTGGTTTTCCTTTACATTTAGACTAATAAAACCTAAAACCATACCTAAAATAATAACCAAACATATTTTGGAATATATTCAGATATGATCTAGTCTAGAGCGTGCACGCTCAATTTCATCGCAATTGAATAAAATAGATAAATGTCCTCCCGACCAATTGTACCAATCTCATTGAGGTCCTACTCGGAACTAGAACCCAGGACCTTCAGATATGCAACCGTACATACTAATCACTAAGCCACCGAGCCAGGTGTCCGACTGAATAAAGAAATACACTTTATATGACATTAAAACTGAGTTGAAATTTTCCTTTTAAAGTTGTTGGATCTGAAGAAAAGTTTCGATATCGATATCATGCATAATTTGAAACACTTATCTCACTGAAGCGTTCCGAGACTTTAAACGTCTGCACTTGAACTTCGCATTGGCAATTCTCCATTCAATCGATTCCGCCGATACTTGTGGAACTTATATTTAACTTATGGAACTTAGTTAATTTCCAATGACGAAATGAATAGTATTACCGTTACAATTTATCAGATTGCCAAATATAGAACGTTGCGGAAACATGAGAGGGCTGCGTGAAATATTTATGAGAATGTTTAAAACAACCTAACTTTGTTATTTAATTTACTTTAAATTTGAAATTTACCGGCGACCGCGCCGTACGGGGCCGGGGGATTGCATTGGAGAGACGGCATATCAATGTACTGAAGAATGAAATTACCGAGACCACTTTACAAAATAAAATTATCAAATTTCATGTTAAATTCATCTACAATTCTACTCTTACACTTGCTTACTTACGACCTAATTTGTATCGTAGAGCCGATCAAAGCATTTAATAAATAAGGTAAACGCCCCTGACCGCCTTCCGCTGACCTCCGGAGAGTACCATCCGCTGGCGCCTCGCCAGATAGTACATACTATCAGATCTCCGTTATCTCATCATGACTTGGTCAAACGTTGCCTATTTGGAATAGGTTAATGCCAATTTAGGTCGTGTAGCACACTTGTGGACCTTTTTGTTATTAACATTCGTTGTTTTGAATATCAATCTCTTACACTATATAATCACACTAACTAATATTATAAGCATAAAGAGAGTATTTACGTATGTTCCTCCTTCACATGTTAGCTAAGTAGTAAAGTAAGCAATTATATTTTTTATTCTGAAAAATAATATTCAGTTTAATCAGTTTAATTTATCTAATATAAACTTTTAAGAATACTTTAAATATAATATACGGATGAATTACTTTTTCTTTTACTCTTTACTCTTTACACTCTGTAATTGTTTATTTTTTATATTTTTCCTGTCACTACAATTTAATATTAACAATTAACACATATCCACGATACCTGTTACATCACAACAACTGTTGTAACCACCTGCTCACTTCCGCCGCGCCGTAAAATACAATTCATAAATATAACAATTTAAATGAAAATATATATTTATGTATGTTTTCTCGAAACACTCGTAGAGATATAAATTACTATCGAGTATCATCTTTGCTGGCGGATGCATAAACTCCACGTACATATTTGCCGAGCTCCGTCGCGAGGCGCTCGGTTTGTATTCGCATATTAAAATATGAAGAGGTTTCCCCTCTTGACATTTACAACTGGCAATTATAAAATGTGTTAGACTATTTTCATATATTTCATTAAAAATATCAATATTGAAAGAAAATGTTATAATTTATAAAAGAAAAATGTATAATGTCCTATACACATAATATATTTAACACAACACAAAACTAACAAGTCAAAACCAACAATGGAAGAAACACAAATCGTTCATAAACCTTCGGCTCGTGAAAATCGACAGATAATAATTGAATAACTCTTTTCGGTACGTAATTAGCCTACCACAGATAATTCTGACGCTTGAATATTTTGCTCGAATATTATCTTGTCGAAATATTTTGATCGACCGCTCTTGACACGCGACACTATACAGAAGACTATAATACTAAAGGTATTATTATATTGTGAGGTATTCAACGGAGTGCAAGGAGGAGTATTCTCTTGTATTAATCTGCTGTGCTTAGGTAAATCTGAAAATTCCACATTAGACTGTTTTTTTCGCTGTTTGATACATATACAGTGAAACTAGTAAAAGTGCATCATTTAAATTAATAATTTTTATTCTACTGCTATGACATTTATTATTAACCTATTCAAACTTAATAAAGACCAAAAATTTGAATAAGGATTGAAATTGAGTTTTATTTTTTCGGAATTATTACAACAGTATAGCCGAGGGCGGCTACAAATCTTTTCAACGGTGACAAAAACGGTTACTGCTTGAAGCGTACAACACAAAGTAACAACACAAATAAACTGTTGGCTAGAGGTCATGTAGGTCTGAACAAAACTTACATTCGACCCAATTTGTCTCGTTTCGATAGCTCGAGTGTCGCAGCGCCGGAACCCGGCGTGTAATAAGACTTGTAATATATCTGAGCTAAAGTGGTTCGTACAGTTTATACGCGGGCTTTCTTTTTCACAGGATTATAGGTTTGATTTCATGACCGTAAGCCCGAAATCTGGATTAGGCGACTTTGCGATAGCAACGGAGAGAACCTATTTCCGGCATCTGTCCAAAATGCAAAGAAGTATTTATATCGATAACAAGGAAGTTGATTCTTTTAATATCTACTTTGGATTTTTACTTTATTACAACAAAATACATTAAAATACCAAAATACATTAATCCCAGACTTTTTTGTCAGCAAACTTGATAAACTGTAATTTCTTTTTGATATTCAAGCTTTAAACCATAATATCACATGCTTTTTATAAGTATACGTGCATTTTAGTTACGTTATTATGTATGTAGCGTAGGGATTATGTTTTGGATGTGTTAGAGCGCAATATAGTACCCAGGGCTTCATTATGTAACCATACTTCCTCCTAGCACTGTGCCTTACGCCCGAACTTCTTTAATACAGGACATTGTATTTTAATTCACCCAACGACGATAATTGTTAGCAAAACTTGTTTGAAGTCATTATAATGAAAATGAATGTGCTATGTTGCAAATAATTAAATAAAATTATGTCAAACTTCATTTCGAAACGATGGCATTCATTTGTAAGGATTCTGTTAATCTCGATGTTTGCTTTGCTTACTTGTAATTATAGTTCAATTTATATAATAATTATTTAAACTTAATATTGAAACGTCTATGTGGTCATAAAAACTATGAAACATTGTTAGTCTGCTGTTGTGGGTCATTTCCCAAGAGCTTAATTGATTATAGTTAGAAAATTTTACTGTGACTTCATTCTCTATAATAATGGTTTCTATAACTTTTGCAATATAGTGCATAGTTTCCGAGATATACACCAAAAACTTTGTTACAAGATTGCGCTTGAAGCTCTTCTTGGATACGTTAGCATTTTTTGATTTTATGCTCAATAAGCGACCCTAAACTTTATTTAAAAAATACTGCTTCGGAAATTTAGTATGAGGTTGGCTATTTTTACTGGGCTGTGCCTACTGACTATAATGTATTGGTTTCAAATGCAACTATAATGTTCACAACAATCGTATACTACAACAACTACATCGTAGTCTCGCTTCGTCGGGCTCATGCTTTTTGTTTCGCAGTAAGCAGTAAACAGCGAGCCGCCGTCATCCGCCCCTCTCGCGGTCGCGCCGTACTTAAATGAATCAACCTACATAAAAACTTCGCGAAACTCCGCTGGTTAGCGAAATTGAATTTAAATTCGCTCCACAAAACTTCAGCGCAAAAAATCTTGAATTATTGTTTGGGGGCGTTCATTTAAATTAGTTTTGTCTTTCCAATAGGGTAAAAGTTTAAATATTGTGTTTGTTGTGGCGAGTGGTCGGCGGTCGCGAGGCGCCACGAGGGAGTTAATTTAAAGTTCGCAAACAGGATTTGTGGCAAAAATCGCGGCTCATTCCTCGCGCCGGCACACGCCACGTGCTACTGTGATCCACTTTCACATTGAATCTTACTGACGTCACTTTTCTTTTACACTCCACTTATGTTATTTTGACCCTCTTTTTTGCCTACGCTTTCCTCGATAGCAAATTACCAAAAAAGTTACCTCGTCTAAGAGATGTAATTCCATATCTTATAGAAAGAATTTTATAAGTAATAATGTTCTCCGACCGATTCCGACCATGGCGGTCAATCTCATTGAGACTGGCCAATTGCGCAGGAGATATTATAGTGCACAAGTGTACACGCAGACACAAGTGCACTTTCTATTCCTATCACTCTCATACTCCGGTGGGACGACTACTCGACACGACCAGTGAGAGCTAAGGCGCAGGACGACGGCTTTACGTGCTCTCCGAGGCACGGGGGTGACTCACCGCTAACTTCCCAACTCCGGGCTATTACTGAGGCTTACTAAACAGAAAGACTCAATAATTAAACTTGACCCGACCTGGGACTCGAACCCAGGACCTCTCGATGTATGACCGTACATGCTAGCCACTACACCACCGAGGTAAGAAACATTGAACAGGCAGGTCATTTCTTAACATAAGTTATTTATATCAAGTTATCGATATATCAGTTACATTAACATTTCAAACGTGCCAGTAATATTTGATGAGCTGTTTAATCGTTTCTATCAGAATGACTAAGTATAGCTGGTTGCCGCAAGGGTGAAGTTGTTAATGGTGTTTGCTGCTGTGATCGGGTGTCAGGACGTAGGACACGTCGTGACACGCGCTAAGAGGCTCCTAAGATGATCTTTACTTTCTGGATTTTTTTACTTCGTTTAATAATAAAACATCTTACAGAAGTAACAAGAATATTTTATTAAAATTTTACATATATACGTACAATTGCCGCTAAATGTTTATTTTCTTAATATAAGAAATTAAATTCTCTAGTATTATAGAGTTCTATACAAATAAATAATCAAGTTCAGAGGCTATAAATCAAATGAAGAAGCATATTCCAGCGTACCTACAGCCTACCGGTTAACATATTCGAAAGCTGAAATTAAGATAGCTTATGTACCTGGATTGCATCGGAGATCTCTCCCGTCACCATAATTGCTGTAAAATATTGAAAATGTAGTAAAAATTAAAATAGTTTTTCGCATCGTATTTCATTTAAAATATAATTTACAGTTTCAATTAAAATTATTACTATCAGGAGTCTTTATAAGCATATTATACAATGTCAGATACGAATTTATAAGCGTATGTATAACATAATGTATGAATTTTAAATTCATTAAATTATAATATCATCAAACATTTACAAAAAACGTAATATAAGAATAAGGTAATATCAACTTCTAGTAGAATTACTCAATCTTCACTTAATGAAAAACATCTTTTGAAGTTAACTTTCTTCAGTAATTCACTTCGAAAGCGTCTGGAGCGGAAAGATGCAACGAAGTAGGACCTTATTCGTGAATTAAATTATTAGTTTTATAGAGGATTGGAAGCAGCGAGTTATTAATGTAATTGGTAAACTCAGTCGCGACGAGAGACTTTAGTGCAGATAATGTGTTGCACTAAGAAGTTTCCAATTTCCTTACTTTTTTTAATCCTTACACAATTAGTAAGAAATAATATTTTTGCGTTTTTCAAAGCATACGAATAGTACATACTTTGAGACTAGTATCTTTAAATTTAAATAGACTAATATCTTTAAATTTAGTTTTACTCTTCGACTTAATATTTTTATTCCATATTTCTTTTATTGAAGCGCATAAACTCTAATCAGCACTTTATGACAAATGAGTATCAGAAGCTGTCTCCGCGACAACTCCGCGATACAAACATAGATCCATTTATCAAAGCCATATTGATGAAAATAATATTCCGCGGTGACAGTATTGGATTACACGATCCATCTGACGAGGAAACGGAGCATCCATCACGATCGTTTACTATACGTTCCACTCCTATTTGCTCAGCATTTCCTATATTATAAATAAATAAATAAAATATGTTGGGACATTATTACACACAGCGCCATCTAGTTCCGTGTTAAGCTATGGAGGAAGCCTGTGTTACGGATACCAGATAGCTGATATACTACATATATAAGTTTAAATACATATTATAAATATTATCACCCATGACTGGAGTACAAACATCCGAGTTTAACAAATGAATGCTCCCAGCGGGCTCGAACCCGCGACCGCTGGCGTTCGTCAAATTCAGTTCTCGTAATATTAAGTAATTGTTGAATTACTTTATGATAAAAAGAAAATTTGCTTTCCAGTGTTAGTTGCTACGTAGGAAAATATAATTAATAATATTATGTTGAATCGTATAATGATCAGAGCTCCAACACAAGAAAACAGTATGAAGACCTGTTACTTTAAAACTTGGTCTACTTCTGTAAATCAAAAATATGCAAATACAAAAGTAAGCACAACCTAATGTCTACAGCTGAGTTAACCTTACCTAAGTTTGTATTTAAATTTTTATATTTCCCAGATCATGTGCGAGCGAAGCCGCGGGTTCCGCTAGTAATAAATATAGCCTATGTTACTCAGTGGTAATGTAGGTTTCTAATTGTAAAAGAAGTTTTGAAATCAGTCCAGTAGTTTTTGAGTTTATTCGTTACATACAAAAATACAAATCTTTACTCTTTATAATATTAATAATAATAAGAAATAAGTATAGATTCACGGTTCACTTCTTGACACTTAATAATGCCAGTTACAGCATGAGTAAAAGTAGAAAGGTGAACTTTTAAGACGATGCGGCGAACTTTTCGCAGATCTTTGACAAATTGTCGAAATTTTCGGCAGTGGACATACTTTTTTACTCGTATAAAGCATGAAATAAACTTAATATTCTGGATTTTTACGTCTCAATGTTTTCAGAAAGGTAAGAAAAATGTCCAATTTTGTTGAGTATTGAGAATGCGAAATTTTACTTTTTCCTTTTATTTCAAAATGTCTAAAATTATTATTTAGTTGCATTTTTGTATAACTTAACGGACTTCTTTTTGGAGTATAATTGGCGACAACGACACTTTAATTCAATTTCATCACTGGCAATAAAAATATACAAGCTTTGCATCTAATTTACAGTGTACTGTTTGCCGGTAAATTTTATATTTTACCTTACAAAAAAAGTGTAATCTAATCTATCAGATCATATTTCTATCTTACTTACTGAGCGTTTGCTATTTCAAAGCACAATAGAAAGGATATATTAAAATGTCAAAATTTTAAGCATTTTTTGAATAAGAAAAATACTTCTTTATGCTTTCTGTTAGGTGATACAAAACACAAGGACTCAGTTCGAGGTGTTTTATTTTATGCTAGCAAGATTCAACTCACTTTACACAAAGCTATTGTTTGTGTTTAACATCTATTTTAATATCGCCGAGGTGAATGTAGAACATCTGGATAATATCAAAGAAATATTCCAAAGGAATAGTATAATATAGTTCACGCCGCGAGCACTCGTATATGTAAGTCGATACTCAAGCAGCGACTGTCAGTCTTCTTAGATTTCTTTATTTCTTTTCAAATTTTATTTTTTTTCTCCAGTATGTAAAATTGAACCGGGTCAAAGATTTTGCGACAACCGCTTCAGAGAGACAAGAGCAGAAAGAATGATTCTATTCATTTATTATATCTTTTATTATTATATTCTTGTCTCACTAAACTCGGACCGGGTAAAATTAATGCGCTTCGGATTTCTTCTATGTTTTATATGGACTATTCATCATCTCTGAAGAAAATATAAAATATCTGTTTAAAAACTAATAGAAATACGTTAAATAACATTTAGTGAAGGTTATATTAAATATAAAAAAAACTTTTGATTAAATAGGACGCCAATTAAAATAGAAGTAAACTTTTGAAACTCCTTAGTGTTTCATCAGGATTTATATTAAAGGATTATTAATCGAATTAGTTTTTCATTTCAAGATGTAGATATACATATAACTATTTAAGGGACATAGTATTCAAACCTTTTTAACGTCTTATGGCTGGGTAAGGGCCTGCCTTCAATACGAAGGGGATCAGTCTATAGTCCACCACGCTGGCCTAATGTGTGTTGGCGGACTTCACATGTCTTTCGAAAACTTGATAGATTCACTGAAACTTGCATATTTCTTTACGATGTTTCCTCTCACCGTAAGACAAGTGGTAATTATGTTAGAAATGATTCGCACATGAATATGTCAGATGTGCGAGTGCCGGATTTGAACCCGCATTACTTAATTATCCAAGCCAGCGCGATATCACTAGGTCACCACTGTCTTAGGGGACATAGTAAAGTTATTAATATATAGGTATCTTTATTATAATAATATGATCGTGAGTTTTACTATATTATAGAAGAAGATATAGTGGGGAATAGTTTGTAAGTTGAAACTTGAAACACTCTCTGCCTATCCACCTGCGCGTATCTGGTTGGAGAACTTTTTTATTTACTTTACATATTAGGCGCACCCAAACATAATATTATGTACTACTTTGAAACACCTGAGCGAGGGAACTGCAAATACCGCAAAACTGTAACTTCACATCGGGAGGTAAAAGCTGAAACATAACAATTGCTACATAAATAGACAAAAACAGTCCGCGTCGTGTTCGCATTCGTGTAGTTGTATAGAGTGTATGAATCCCAACGTTTGACAAAGCTCTCTCGCCACGTGTCTGAAGAGAACAACTACACGGCAAACTTCAAAAGCCTCTTATTGGACATAGAGACACAACGGCGAGCTTTACTCAAACATTCCAATCGCAGAAACGCCATTAGGCATTAAGCTTACAAAATTAGATTTTTTTGAATGTTTTATTTCGTTTTATTACACAATTATTTTCTCTTTATTACTATTCATGTCAATACAATTAACGTACGTATCTATACTAATATTATAAAGCCGAAGACTTTGTTTGTTTGTTTGTTTGTTTGTTTGGTTGAACGCACTAATCTCAGAAACTACTAATCCGAATTGAAATATTTATTTTTGTTGGATAGTCCATTTATCGAGGAAGGCTATAGAATATATTACATCACGTTTAGACTTATAGGAGCGGAGCATTAATGAAAAAAGTTACAAAAACGGGAAGGGCAGGCGTTATTTCTGCGAGGTACCATACCGTGTGACCAAGAAAGAATTTAGTTTCCTTTCTTTAGAACGCGTGCGAAGCCGCGGGAAATGCTACTATTTAATATTTTTACAAGCAGCCCTGGCCATTGCACAGTACACTTATACGAAAATTATCTTGTGCCGGTCGGATCACGCACATCACATTAGCGAGCCAAAGCGCGGTGCGACATCGTCATTATAGTATGTAGTGAACGTTTTTGCGTTTAGGTTTAGTTTGATAAGTCGAAGCTAATGTGACAGTAGAATGTAAATCGCGGCGCCGCGTCGAGTACTTGATTGTCCGTGACTGCGTCAATGTACAGAGGTTTTTTGCTTCCAATTTAAAACTTATCTGGAATTTATTTAGATAGCTGATATTTTTTGCTCCTCTAGCATATTTTATAAATGCTATTGTTTTTATAATGTTATGCGATATATCTACTGAATTGAAATTAAGTTATATATTTTTTATTGAGTAGGAATCGACGGTGGTATGACTTATGTCTTAACAATGATTTTCAAATTTATTTTTGTGTCAATATCCTAACATTTAAATTACTTATTATTTAACAACGGCAATTTCCCAACGACTGCTATCTTGACTACAAAATCTTCTGAACTATCAATCATCATTAGATCAAACAATAAGTAAGTAACAAGAGCTAACATTGTAATATTAATCATAAAATTGGATAAAAAGGTATAGATATATATAGATAGATGGTACTAAAGAATACAATCGTTTTAATTTTCAGGTGGCAAACAGCAATATAATATTGTTAATACTTATAAATTTTTGTTTTTTTTTTAATATGTTGGGACACACACAGCACCATCTAGTTCGGTGGTAAGCTACGAAGCTTGTATTACGAACACCAGACAGTTGATATATAGTACATATATAAGTTTAAACATACTTATATTATAAATATAAACGCACATCACTGGAGTACAAACATCCGAGTTTAACAAATGAATGCCCCCAGCGGGACTCGAACCAGCGACTGCTGGCATGAAAGTAAGTAGGATCACTACAAACTGCGCCAAACGTGTCATCGACTTATAATATTGTTGTACAATAATGAGGATAATATTACGAGTATATATTACCGATAAATTACTGTTTTGTTACCTACAAGGCAGTTCCATCTATTCCTTATTCTGTGGAATGATCTCGTCTGTCCAGGGACGCGGAAACTGCGGGAGTGAATCTTAAAAACCCTTCAAACACCTCGCGGCCGCTCCACTTCAAAGCTTTGTTTTTGTTCGTTCTCTGTAATTACTACCTATTGTTTTTAAGTTACATCTAATTTACATTTGCTTTATAATAAATATTAATATTAAGTTATTTCTTGCATTAATAAAATGTGTATCGTAAATTTTTTAATGTTTTTTACAGAAACAGAAAGTGTATAAAATAGTAAAAATGTATTACATTTTTATAGGTAATATAGTTATAACATAAACATTTTATGATATTAAAGTTACAAGGATAATTACAAAAGTAGAATGATGACCGTTACTGTCGTATAATTATTTAATATTAATTACGTAAATGTTCATTTTCTATCCAGGTTAGAGAAATATAAAAATCCTCACTGCCCATTAGATAAAATTAAGATGAATATTCTCCAGTTTCTTAACAATTTCCTAGAATTATTATTAGTAATATTAAAACTTTCCCAGTAGTATCGCTTCTATAGCCGCACTACACTCATCTTGTCCGCAACAACTTGTCTATCGTAGAGTTTACTATAGGGAAAATATGTGTCGTTTCACATAATTCGAATAGTTGTCACCTCAAATTTGTCAGAGGCTTGAAAGTGGGGCGAAGCGACAGCACAAACAGTACACACCACAAATTTTCAGCTCTACGGTCATAAATATTTAAGGCATCCGCAATCGGTCCTGAGAGCGCGTAGTTACGACGCGGCGTTACGACACTAGCGGCTCTGCTAATTCACATACTTAGTAAGGACGAAATAACAGACAGTAGTGCGTAGTAATCTACTCTCTCAGGGTTATAAGACTATGCGAAACTTTTGGAAATCTTTTTAGAGGACGGTAGGTCGAATGAGTGTTGGTTTTGGCGGCGGCGCGGGTGCACATTAGGTAAATGTAACATATCCGGTATCAGGGAAAAGGGTTCGAATGAAATAACATTTTGTTATGATTTCAAATATATCTATTTTTGCAGCTGATTTGGTACTATGATAATTAATTTCATAAGTATAGTTTCACTCTCGTAAATAGAACAGCTATTAGTATGTTTAATTTAAGAATAACTTATTTATATAGACTTTCGCATTTATCATACTACTAGTAAGAAGTGTGATAAGACTATTACTGTTTCCATTGCTACTCTACTTACTTAGACTATTCTGCTAACACAAACACTCGCCGATCAAACGGACTAAGTACATACTCGTAGCTTCTACAATCGATCGTATAAAATGTAATGTACTACATTACACTACATATTGAAATAACTTAAGATAAGGTCTGAAATGTAATTTTACATATTAACATGC
Organism: Boloria selene; assembly: GCA_905231865.2. Lineage (NCBI taxonomy): Eukaryota > Metazoa > Arthropoda > Insecta > Lepidoptera > Nymphalidae > Boloria > Boloria selene. The sequence continues at coordinate 14,992,806 of HG993137.1, read as the reverse complement.
ATCGCAGATAGTTGACCTCTAAGCGGTTGAAGGTTAAACTCTTAATGAAGTAAATTAGTGAGATTCCCCTCGAAATGACACGAGGCTCACCTGCGAGTACGTGCCGCCGCCGCCGGCTGTCGGGTGCTGTGTTTGACAAAATTACTGACACGAATTAACTTCTTGCGTAAAGTTATCTTTAATTAGATCCAGCTTCGTAAATAAATTTCACAACAATGTTTTAACTCACAGAGCGGTTACACGTTTTGCGTCTTATTCGGGAAGTTTTATTTACAGGATTCAAATTTTTCATATATTTAGACATAATAACAACAGCGCCATCTAGCTCCGTGGTAAGCTACGAGGCTTGTGTGACGGATACTAGAAAGTTGATATATAAATTTTAAATATTAACGCCCATGACTGAAGTACAAATATTCATGCTTAACAAATGAATGCCTCCAGCAGGACTTAATCACGTAACCGCTGGCGCAGAAAGTAGGATCACTACAAGCTGAGGAAAACGTGTCGTCGAATTTAGTAATTAAAGATAAGTTGTTAAATTTCTGTGCCTTTCTAAAAGGTAGCAGTGTGCCAGTCATAAACGTGGTAGCCCTGCTGACAAGTGGAATAGTAAGTTAAGTTCAAGACCATGTAATTATTTGGATTTGCCATAGCTTATTTGGCATTCTTTGGCATATCAGGCTTCTTATCTGTACTGACTGTTGCAGTAGGAAAACATAACGAACAAATTTATTTATTAGCTTCCAGACGACCGACCCTTATCTTACAAAGCTCTGAATATAATAATCAAAACAGAAAAAAATGTTGTAATTTTAAGTATTCGCAAAATTATTTTTATATTTCACATGAAGACATTTTTCCATAGAAGTATTAACATTTCTCAGTAAAGTAGTGTTCGCTCGAGTTGTTAAAGTTATTACGAAACTTTAATATTATGATAACATTTAACATTAAAATAAATGTAAATTGCGCCATTCATTGCGAGAATATTTTCACCGCTCTTTTTATTATAACACTTTAGTTGTAAACACTTTACTATTATAACAGTACCTGTTAGCAACGTTAGCCGCGGCCGGTTGTATGAAATTATTTTACCTGCCTCTTTAGACATTAAGTTTAATTTATGATTAAGATTGAATTCTACGGTAGTTTCATAAGGTATTTAATAGTTAAAACTATTATTACATTGAATAAGTTAATGTAAATAACCGATCTCACTGAAACTGATGTAGATACGTAGGTAATACATGTCAAAACATCATGCTTTATTTGTTTGGGATACGGGGTGTCAGAGCTCCAGCTTCTCGACTCTACCTCTAGAAAAACCTAATTCTTGATGCGACTGGGGAGTTGAATTCACTAAGGTTTATATAGTACTAGCGACGCGCCCTCGCTTCGCTCGGGCCCTTCCCTAGATTTAGCACAGGCAATTTATCACCTTAAAAATGATAAAAAATACTATGAAAATTAAGATTTAATTTAGTCTTTATCTCTTTGTCGCTTGGCGTAAAAAGAGGAGAATAAATTGGTCGTATGTATCTGTCTGTGGCATCAATGTGTCCAAATTAATGAAGAGAATGTAATATGTCTTTTTTGTTTCAAAGTTAACTAAACTTTGCTAACAACCCCCCCTTGAACGGTTGAATGAATCTTTTTGTATTTACTCTACATAATACTGTATTCGACGATATTAAATTAACATATTATTATGTAATTATTATGTTGGGACATTTTTACAACAGCGCCATCTAGTTCCGTGGTAAGCTACGAGGCTTGTATTACGGATACCAGATAGTTGATACACTAGACTTATAAATTTTAAATACATACATAATATAAATATTACCCATTACTAGAGAGCAAACATTCGTGTTCAACAAATGAATGCTCCCAGCGGGACTCGAACCCGGGATCGCTGGCGCAGAAAGTAGATTAACGTCTTCTTCCGGATTGAACTTTACTCTATGTATAATGCTTTGAACCGATCGTCCATCGGCAATAAGGCTACGTACAACGTAATGCATTTAATCGCGGTGTCGACTCGTGTGATGTACGACGTGACTCATTAGCATGTCAAAAGCCAACCGCGCGCCGCCCTGTGGCCGACAACAGCTCCCCTGTAACTTACATCGGCATCCACACTCTGCCAGCTTTGATGAAATTCTCGGGCTTTACTGGCCAGATTGAATTTTGTTATTTAGGTCGAAGCTTTCTAGCATATTTAGCCTTCTACAATAAACAGGCATGTGTTGGGAACTAGAGATATACCTATAACGTGTACATGTCAATGTTGTACTTTGACAGTATTTGATCACAGCTTTGCTTTTGTCATACGTTAATAAAAAAGTATATAAAGAAAGAAAACTCTCAGAAAAGCAATTCTTTCCATTAGGAATAAATATATTTTATGTGCAGTCAATACAAGATTTAACTATGAAAATTTATTAGTTTCTTTCTTTTATTTCAAACAGCAGCAGTAAAGAGAATTGTTAAATTAAACAGAAATGTTACTATCGTAATAAAATCGCTTCCAATACATTTGTGTGCTTTGCCAATTGATTTACGTCTGGTGGGAATTAGTCTCCGCAACTTACCCCCCTCCCTCTGTACTGCACCCCGCAGCACCTCGCAGCGCACCGCACTCGCCTTGCTAATGTAATTATGCTAAGAAACAAGATTAAACATTCCAACAGTGAATGCATTGCTGTCGTACGTATTCTACATGAGCATAATTGTAGGCCAGGAGGCAGCTGTCCAACGCTTAATTACAACTACAAATTTGGGTTATGATACTAGGATGGTGGGTGTTTATAGTACACGTGATAGAAAATTAGAGCGAATCTTTTTAAAAATTAACTTATTTGCCTTAAATATTGTTAAAAATTTGCATTTCAATTTGATATTTTTTTATAATAAATGTTATGCTATGAAAATGTATCTGCAAAGTTTGAAACTTATTATCAAAAAATTACCTAGAAATAGAAAGAATAGAAAGTTTGTATATATTTAGAAATTATAATAAAATGTTATATTATATTTATCTGAACATAATAGTCAATTTTATTGCTATAGCATACAAAACAGATGAAGTCATGTAACCGACGTCCGTCCCCCGCGCTATACGGAAATGCATCCACAGTGTCAGCGACATTCCGGTAGGTGTCCGGTAAATCAGAGCGAGTCCGGCGTCCTCGTTTCCTCGCTGACAGATTGCGAGGTGTAACTCGCTCTAGAATTTGTCAACACCGACTTAGTTCTAACAAACAATGCTTGCACAAACGTCACCAAACTCATTTAAGATGCGCTAACTTTTAGCATTGCAAATCGTCTTAATATGGATTTACTACCCTCGTTCATTCTAAATGTTCAATGTTTATCCTATTTTTGAATATTAGAAAGTAATTTTAATAATTTCCATAATTTTTTAACATTAGTACAAAAATACATTTAGGTACCTGTAAATAAAATAAATGTGTCTCTTAATGGCTTTCCCTGACAGTGCTGATATATCTTATCTTCCTTTGGCGCAAGGCGAACGGAGCCGCAGGCGGCCACTAGCGTACAATAATTTTAGCTGTGGTGACTCATATTATTTCCACAGTGTAAAAAAAAAAAGTTAATTTATGCAAATTTATTCATAATTTTTGAAAAGTTTAAAATTGTTCGTAGATCATATATATGTAATAAAAAAATTTACATCTATAGAATGTGTTGGCACACAAGGGGTTAATGACTAATATTATTATGGACGCTATTTTTGTGAAAGTATGATTGTGTTACTGTTATTACATAATTGACTTTATTGGATTTTTTTTCATAACAATGTTAATTTTTTTTGGTTAGAGTTTAGTATTTTAACTATCCAAATTTTATACAGAGGTCCATATATCCAATCACACAAATACCTTCAGCCTACTGCGTAAAAGTAAAGGTAAAAAAGTAAACACAAAATTAATTCAAGGGTTAAACGAAAGCTCTAAGGCTCGTGATTTCATTTTGTTTGCTACAACTTCATAATAGTGTTATTAATATATTTTTTTTAACTCTTTAACTTTGAAATATTCAAACTTTCGATTAAAAATATTTCATTTTCGTTTGAGAAAATAGTAACATTTTAAATTACTTATGTTTATTCCATTAATAAATACGAAATGTAAATCAAAATTTGTTCTAATTAAAAATAATCTAACTGTTTTTCAATTACAAGGGGATTTGAATAAATTGCGTGTACGCTATGGCCCCAGGGCGGATAGGATTTGGCGTACTTGGTTATTTAAAATAATTTAATATTAATAGTACGTAGCTACTTCTTCCTCTTTATCTTAAAGAGCAAGGTGCTTCGATCCTCCTCACGGCTCGCTTACAAGTTTTATTAGTTTCTGTTTCAGTGAAGTATTAAATTATTAATTTACTAACATTGAAATATTTATTATTAAAGCTTTATTATTTATTCCGCTCGAGCACTAGATAGCTATTATTGGGACCGTGACTTCATCAAAAACCCAAATCCCCGACCGGTGCTTTATTTATGACTAGCACGGCTTCGCCCGCGATCATTTTTTTAATCGCTAAATATTAAATTCTTCAAAATTACTCCAGCTTTAATATACTCCTGTGCCGCGGCTACCTATTTTAGTAGGTTTCCTTATTTTTTTTTTGCAATTAAAATAGACTATATTAATCAGTGATAATATAGCATTTAAATGGTGAAAGAATTTTTAAAATTGGTCCAGTACTTTTTGAGCCAATTCGTTACAAACATACTTACATACAAATCTTTCCTCTTTATAATATTAGTATAGATTGGAATGAATGCATATCTTATGATTTTTTTATAAAGAGAAAAAGCTCAATCTCATTAGAGTGATAGCTGATGTCTGCATTTACCTGTGCATTTTTTTTGTATATTCATTATTCAACCCTTGTAGACTGACTAAGAGGCTCGACGGTACCACATCATCCGTGTCACGAGTATTATTCATGGCTCCAGCATCTACTAAGCATCCGGCGTCTGTTTCGATCAGTTACTGAATCAAAAGGTTTACATATTATTAGTAAATGTTACACAATCTTAGTGACATCAGCCTTTCTTGCCTAACAACACTTTGTTTTTATATGAGACACTGAACTCTATGCAACCTGACCACATTTGGCTGTCGAATATCGTATAGTATAATATTACAAGTATGTGGCATGCTGTTAGTCATCATTTTTGATAATATATACCTATTCTGACGCTTTAATTTCATACCAAGAAATAATATAAACACAGAGTCATTGAACTTATTATGAAGCCAAAACACAATATTTAAAATAGTGCACAAATCACACTGTATTGTATACGTGAGTGATGCGTAAGTAGATGTTTATAAATAAAACGAGTACAATGATAATACAGAAAATAATTCAAATAAGCTAATATTACGCGATCTCGCTTTAAAGACGAACTAATGCTTAAAAATGCAAAAGAATATTGTGATATTTTATTTTTAAATATTTTATTTAAAATAACACGGAAAAAAAGTCTGAGGCTTCAGAAAATGAATACTCATTCTCATACAGACGCATGCAACTTGAGAAACAGGTGAGAAAGCTTGTTTTCAAAACAATAGCTATATACGATTACATTTGCGAACCACGTTTTCAGAGAGTCAGCGTTATCCAAAGCAACAAATGATTGTGGGTGTCTATACTAATATTATAAAGCTGAAGAGTTTGTTTGTTTGCTAGTTTGGCTGAACGAATCTCAGAAACTATTGGTCCGAATTGAAAAATTCTTTTTGTGTTGGATAGTCCGTTTACCGAGGAAGGCTATAGGCCATATTTCATCACGCTACGATCAACAGGAGCGGAGCATTAATGAAAGATGTTGCAAAAGCGGGAAAGGCGGGCGTTAGTTCTTCGAGGTACCGTACCGCGCGACTCAGAAAGATTTTTTTCCGGTCTTTAGAATGAGTGCGAAGCCGCGGGAAATGCTAGTTAAATTATAATTTAAATTTATAGTTGCAACTTGCAATGGGCATAAGTACGTTTGTTACATAATGCATCCCTCGGGAAATAACTCTCGTAGAGTGTGCTGTAATGCAGGACACTCGCAGTCAGCATCGACCCCCGAGCGCCAGCTCCTTGCAACTGTTATTAACTACGCTAATGAATATTTATTACTGTGACTGGACGAGGTTTTGCCTAAAGTGACATTATTACGCAATATGGTAATAATGTGATTCACATAAAATAATGTTTGCCTAAATAAAATACTTTTTCACTAGTTTTATATTTAAATAATAACCTAGATTTGATTATATATGAAGTAGAAAGATACTTAATATGCAGTTTGAAACACTGTATATGCAAGATATACATTTTTACTTGGTTTTTAATAGTTTGTCTTCATAGACTGATTGGTATCAAATAAAAGGGCTTGTAGTAGTAGAATATTGTGCACTATATTAAAAGTTATTGAGGAATATTAACGAACGAAATCAAACTAATGATTATTTTATATTTTATATCGGGGTTTTCTTACTTAACTTTTTGTATTTTATTATTAAATTAGTATATTTTCAAAATATTACACATACTATGTATATCGTCTATTGTAGTTTGTAACTTGAATGTTTAAAGCATTTCGAGATCTCAAATATCCTTATAGAAAGCTAAACTTCTTCCATCAGTGAAGCAATTACTTTCAATTATCGTAGTTAAAGTAAATGAACGGAGCAATCAAGTTATTATTCCATTGAGTTTACGTAGTTTCTTGAAGAATGTAGCTGACTTCATCTGATCTACATGATGTCAAAACTTATTATCACTAATAAAAGCTTCTGGAATATAGATAGAGTTAATCGAGTGAAGCTTTCAAGTTTGTTCAAGAGTTTACATACTGGATCTCGAACTAAGAACTGATTCATGATTGGATGACAAAGGGCTGAATACATAGATTAGATTTTGTCTCCATGATTGCGTAGTGTGCCCTTATGGTACATACAACACTTGTTTAAAAACGAGAAATTTTTCTTTCCTTTCTATTAAATTAGTGATGACACGTTTGGCTCAGTTGGTAGTGACCCTACTTTCTGCGCCAGCGGTCGCGAGTTCGAGTGCCGCTGGGGGCATTCATTTGTTAAGTACGAATGTTTGTTCTCCAGTCATGGGTGTTAATATTTAAAATTGTATATTGTTGTATGTATTTAAAAATGTATATGTGTGTAAAGAAATGTATTTCTTTATTAAAAAGTTTGTATATTATGTTTTAGATAATAACGGATGTCAAAGTTGGCATAAAATAATATTATAAAAGATTGATATATAAAAATGTCAAGAATTGTAATTTACTGTTGAAGGAATATTTAAGTTATTAATTTCTTAATAATTTCGAGGAAATAAAGACTTTAAATGTTGTTTTCTTTTGCTATAAAGAAACGCAATAATTAGGTCTTTGTTTTATTGCTCCCCTTTTAATAAAGAGTAATATAAAATATCATTATAAAACAACATTTTCTGCAAATATTTCAAGACTAATGGAAAAATTAAGATTTGACTTTACTGTAAAATCATCAAGCGATGGAAAATCAAACATGCTGATAATAACATCGATAGCTACAACTGATGGACAAATTTATGCTATACCAGCTGAATACCAACCTGTAAATCTACACCATGAAATTATAAAGACTCCAAGTTATGCCAAGGTAAAAAAATCATTGAATAAAAGACTTCAAACTAGAAAAATATGGATAACCATGACAGATGAAATTTCGAAAATATATTTAGATGAAGAGAATAACTTACAATTTAATGATATTTATTTAGAAGAGATTTTAGAAAAAAATACTAATGCTGAATCTATATCTAATAACTCAAATCAAATATTAGAAAAACTATTAGAGAAATTACTTGAAGAAAAACAAACAAAATCGGAAACTCAAAATTTAGGCAAAATTGCTAAGGATTTTATGCTAGAGAAATTCACTGGTAGAAACTCAAACGCTTTCCAGTGGATTAAAGATTTTAAGACAGAATGTACACGTTTTAAAATCGAGGAAGATAAAAAAAGAATTGAAATTTTGAAACACTTTTTGGAAAACTCCAGTGTTGATTGGTACAACTGCATGCTAATGAAACACACAGTGGAATCAGAATGGAACATATGGGAGAAAAATTTTTGTGAGACATTTGCAAATAAAGGATGGTCTCCCATTAGATATGCTCTTGCCTTTAAATACCAAGCAGGTACATTACTTGAATATGCTCTAAAAAAAGAAAAATTATTACTGGAAGTAAGAAAATCAATTGATACTGGGACACTTATAGATCTCATAGCATTTGGCTTACCTAATTATGTAGCTGATAAAATTAATAGAGAAACTTTAAAACAAACGGAAGATCTATATAAGGAAATAGGAAGATTGGAACACCTTGTTGGAAAGTATAAATATGATAAGAAAGGTATTACTGATACTAAATCCAAAAAAATTGAAGAAAATAAACCATGCCAAATTTGTGTTAACGAGAAAAAAGGGAAACGTTACCACAGTGAGGAAAATTGTTGGTTTAAAGGAAAAATTCAAAACGCAATTGTAAAAACTGTAAACAACTCAGAATTGGAAATTGAACTTAATGAGAATAATCCAAAAAACTAGAGGTACCACCATTAATAGAAGTAAAGTTAATATTAAATGACATTTTAAAAGTTTCTGGAATTTATGATTCAGGTTCTAATGTCTCATTAATTAATGCAAAATTATTGAAGATACGGCCGAAAGAAAATCCAAGGAATATACAAATGGTAACTTTAAAAACTATTAATGGTGAGAAGAAAACGAAAGGTATGGTAACACTAAAAATAAAAATAAAAGATATTGAAAGAATTATGGATATTTTTGTAGTAGATAATGAAAATTTTAATTACGATTTTCTAATTGGTTTGGATTGTATAAAAAAATTCAAATTAATGCAAAATGAAGACTTGAAGATCATACAATGTAACAATGCAAATCAATATAAAGAAATCACAAATCTCAATATTCCTGATGTACTAGGTGACAAAAATAAAGAAGGTGACTCTGAGGTATTAGAGCAGGAAAATAAACATATTAACAAATGTGAAATAAATTTCAATGAATATATAAATTCAGATCAATTTGAAATTTTAGTAAACCATCTAGATATGTGTCAAAAGTCAGAAATTGAAGAACTGATAGAAAAGTACAAACCAGTCTTCGCTAAGGATAAATATGACATTGGTACTGTATGAGACTATGAAGCTCATATTGACTTAATGGTGGATAAATACTGTTACAAACGTCCGTATAGGTGCACTTTCGAAGATAGAAAAGAAATAGAAAATCAAATATCAAAACTATTACAGAAGAATTTGATTGAAGAATCTTATAGTCCTTTCGCTGCACCAGTGACTCTAGCATATAAAAAAGAAGATGGTAAAAGAACAAGATTGTGTATAGATTTCCGAGAATTAAACAAAATTGTCACCCCTCAAGCCCAACCTTTTCCTTTGATCGAAGATTTAATGGTAAAAACTGTAAACTGTAAATATTTTTCTACGTTAGACATAAATTCTGCATTTTGGTCTATTCCTTTAAAAGTTCAAGATAGATACAAAACTGCCTTTGTTACACAAGAAGGCCATTTTCAATGGACGTGTCTTCCCTTTGGCTTAAAAACTGCTCCAGCCATTTTTCAAAGAATATTGAGCAACATCATAAGAAAATATGAACTCTCTTGTTTTGCAGTAAATTTTATAGATGATATTTTAATTTTTTCTAAAACTTTTAAAGAACATATAGTACATCTATCAAGACTACTGGAGGCAATACAAACAGAAGGCTTTAGACTAAAATTTTCGAAATGTACTTTTGCAAATAATTACGCCAAATATTTAGGTCACATTATAGAAAACAATTCAGTCAGACCTCTGAAAGATTATTTAACTGCTGTCAAAAATTTTCCGGTTCCAGAAACAAGAAAAAATGTACGTCAGTTCTTAGGAAAAATAAATTTCCATCATAAATTTATACCACACAGTGCAATCATCCTGGATCCACTACACAATTTACTACGAAAAGATGTGAAATTCATATGGTCTCCAGAATGTCAGGAATCATTTGATAAAATAAAAGCATTACTATGTTCGAAACCATTTCTAAATATCTTTAACCCCGAACGACCAATAAATATTTACACAGATGCTAGTATCAAAGGAGTGGGAGCGGTGTTGAAACAAGAAGATGAAAATGGATACAATAAACCAGTTGCTTATTTTTCAAAAAAATTGAGTGAAACTCAAAAAAAGAAGAAAGCAATATACCTAGAATGTCTGGCAATAACAGAAGCTGTGAAATATTGGCAGCACTGGCTCATGGGAAAGGAATTTATAGTTTACTCTGATCATAAACCTTTAGAAAATATGAATATAAAGGCTAGAACTGATGAAGAACTAGGCGATTTAACCTATTACTTATCCCAATATAATTTTATTATAAAATATAACCCAGGAAAAACGAACCAAGAGGCAGATTGTTTAAGCAGGAATCCGGTTCTTGAACCTTGTGATAACACTGACGACATCTTAAAAGTAGTAAATTTAATTAAACTCGAAGATATAAAAGAAGACCAACACACAAATCTAGATCTACAAAATGGAAAACTTATATTGGAGAATGAAATTTACTACACGAAAAAGAGGAAAAGGAAAAAAATTATATTATCCGAAGAACTTAGCAAAACTTTAATAAAGGATGTCCATAATACTTACTGTCACATTGGGAGAACCCAGATGATAAATAAAATAACACCATTCTACACAGCAAAGAATATAATCACAAACATTAAACAAATCTGTGATGAATGTGAAATTTGTATAAAAAACAAATCAAGAAGGAAGACAAAATATGGTTTTATGTCACAGTTAGGTCCAGCAACATACCCATTCGAAATTATATCTATTGATACCATTGGAGGATTTGGCGGATCACGGTCAACAAAGAAATATTTACATCTACTGGTTGATCACTTCACAAGATATGCGTATATTTCTACATCAAAATATCAAAACTCCAGTGATTTCATAAAACTATTAAAAAAAGTTACACAAAGTTACAATATTGGCATGGTATTGACGGATCAATATCCTGGCATAAATTCCAAAGAATTTAAAGAATTTCTTAAAAAGGAAAATATAAAAATGGTTTTTACTGCTGTGGATGCACCATTTTCAAATGGACTTAACGAAAGGCTAAATCAGACTTTAGTCAATAAAATAAGATGTAAAATAAATGAAGGTGATAAAAAAACCGCGTGGACTACTATTGCACAAAAATGTGTAGAAAAGTATAACGAAACAGAACACACAGTCACGAAGTTTGCTCCAAAATACCTTTTAGAAGGCGAGGATGTCAATATTCTTCCATTTGAATTGAAATCAAGATGTACAAATGAGGATCTAAATAGAGATAGGAAATTAGCATTTGACAACACAATTAAATCTCATAATTATAATAAAAAAATTTTTGACCAGCATAGGAAAAAATATAATTTGGAAGTGGGAGACAGAGTCTACGTAGAAAACGGAAATCGACTTAATAGGAAGAAAATGGAGGAATTAAGAATTGGACCATACAAAGTTCTGAAGAAGATATCTAATTCAATCTATGAAGTTGATGTCGGACACAAGAAAGCGGAGTCGAACCTCTACCACATTACAAAATTAATACCAGTAGTTGGTAATAAATAAACAAATTGCATACATTATTTGCACTTGTTTACTCTCTGAAGGGGGGGAGATGTAAAGAAATGTATTTCTTTATTAAAAAGTTTGTATATTATGTTTTAGACAATAACGGATGTCAAAGTTGGCATAAAATAATATTATAAAAGATTGATATATAAAAATGTCAAGAATTGTAATTTACTGTTGAAGGAATATTTAAGTTATTAATTTCTTAATAATTTCGAGGAAATAAAGACTTTAAATGTTGTTTTCTTTTGCTATAAAGAAACGCAATAATTAGGTATTTGTTTTATTGCTCCCCTTTTAATAAAGAGTAATATAAAATATCATTATATGTGTATATCAACTATCTGGTATCCGTAACACAAGCCTCGCAGCTTACCACGGCGCTGTTGTAACAAAGTCCCAATATTTATTTATTTATTATTTAAATACATTTATATGTCAGATATTAGTATTTGAGCGTCTCATTCGGCGGCTCGCTCGCCCCGACTCCCGAGGTAGCAGACCCGCGCGCCCTTTAGGTAATATCGCGGGCTCAGCCAGATGTGGCGCGTCGCTTTTTGAATACTGATTCAATAACGCAAATGTATATTTCATTTCAAGACTTTTTTATCAGTTGGATCGACCTAAGTACCGTATTGCTTTCATTTGTGTACTTGTAGTATTCAGGTACTTGTACCTACTAAGTTATAAAATCAAATGAGCAATTTTTCTATATTTATTTTATGTATGTCGGAAAAGGCTTTAAGTTTTTGGATTAAATTCTTATTTCGATTAAGTTTATTGTTTTTTGATTAAGTGTATGTTTACTTAGTTTGTTTTGAAACCACAATTATTCACAAGATCAAAAACTATTTAATTATGGTATATGGTAAGTATATGTCATATTATGTTAATGTTTATGGTACTTCACGATTGCTTACTGGAGCGCTTGCGCGACCGAAGCTCGGTCGTCCTGGACGACTTACCAGGTCCAGTATTTATTGATAGCTTTATTTTTGGTACCAGCTTATTTATTTTCAATAATTTAGTCGTTAATCTTAGGCTTATCTTTAGGCTATCGGTTTCTCATTGAAAATGTTTGATATGTTAGTATTAAATATGTTATAGAGAAAGCATTCTATAAAAGAGTAACATCACCTCAACTTTAATTCAATTTTAAATAACTATATAACTTTATATCAAATTCTACTGACTTATAAAATACTACGCCCCTCAAAGTACCTACTCTATTACTACTACTACTATTCACTTTCGCTTCGCTCAGGGTAATCCCTGGTTGCTTTTCGTTGCTTAATATAAAATTAACTATATAATATACTTACGTCATAATAATAAAAGTTTTTTTAACTAACATATTTTTTTTATTTCGAGTGAGTAGTTCCTAAGATTAGCGCGTTTAAACCAACAAAAAATCTCTGCCTTTTCATAATATTAAAGAATAAATATTCGAATGATTTTATTGTTTACATCAAAACTAAAATCGTTCGTTATAAAATTTGACACGCCGCCCTCTCGTGAAGATACATAATTGAAGAGGGTTGGGGAACCGCACTACAGGGTCCTCGGGCTCGAGCGAAACGAATCGGTTCAATAGTTTCATGTAACGAAACACCAATCAAGTATTTGCTTTTGTAAAACAATGTTATATTATCTAGAAAAACGAAATCAGTATATATATAAATTAAAATAAAATTGAAGTCTTTTTTATTTTAAATTAACAGCTTTAAATTAAATACATATGAAAGTATATATACGGTACTTACATCAGAAAATGAATTTTTAGTTTTCTGTCCGTTTGTCTGTCTAATTGTTATGGCTAATCTCTGAAACGGCTGGACCGATTTTGATCGAACTTTCACACAGATAGCTAATGTTATAAGGAGTACTTTAGGCTACTTTTATTTTATTAGAAAATTATAAACAAACCGTATTTAATACTATTATACTGTACTTAATTGATTTTAACATACGCCCAACGAAACTATCCAGGTTTGCTAGTACTTTATATAAAAATATTTACATAAACTATATATTAAGTTTTCTCTTATATTTGGCTATGATTAACTTTCAGTCCAGTTATTGAAAACACATCAAGCATATTACTTGTATGACGTCACACGCCACATGTTGTAGATACTTAATATCTCTGATAATCTCGGCGCTCTAATCTCCGTCGGTCAGCCGCTCCTCAGACGTACTTAATTTGTTGTGTAGGGTGCCGAGTTGTATGGGTACTTGTAGCATTTTCCTTACCGTTCACAATGTTAACTTGTAAACGGTACGTTGCTAACAGTTGTTTTTGTTAATGTTTTTTACTATAAATAAAATGTAGCCTCAGAAATACAACTTAAAACAATAATTATAGCTGATCAATCACTCTTAATTGGGTTTTTATAACTACGGGACTCTATTACAAATGCAAGCATGTTGTTGTGTTGTTCATAGTGATAATATAGGTAGACAGATTTGAATAAAGTATTCAGATAAATCATGACTTCGAGTAATACATAGTCTATTATTCAAGTAAAGCGAGTCAGCTTAAATATCACTACATAGTATTATAAAACAAAGTCGCTTTCTCTGTCCCTATATCCATTTGTATGCTTAAATCTTTAAAACTACGCAACGGATTTTGATGCGTTTTTTTAATAGATAGAGTGATTCAAGAGGAAGGTTTATATGCATAACTATCAGATCCCGCGGCTTTGCCTGTGCTAAATCTAGGGAAGAGACCGAGTGAAGCGAGAGCGAGTCGCAAGTAATATTATAAAGTGTTATATCTTTATTCATTTAAAGTTGTCACAAATATTTTGAAGAGAACTTCTTACGCAACTTAGATTTCATTTCATCAATTATTATTATAAGTTCAACTATCAATATCGCTTAAAGAATATTACAATATATTTAAAACTGTACAGAACCGAGATAACTTTGTTTACTATCAATCTTCTAAAGGAAAGTTAAACTTATTTCCATGCTTAATCCTGATTGAACTCAATCCGCTCTCCTCGTTGTTTACTGCATCCCCGTGATTAGTGGAAGTGGCCGGAATTCAATCGTCGTAATGAGGAGTAGTCGTAAACAGCGGTGAGATTTAGCGGCGTACCCCCTCGCCCTCGCGAGCTACGGCCCACTTATGGCTTGTTTCTAGACCATTGCGCCATTACTAACTTATAAGCTCGATGCTTTCGTACATGACCTGAATATAAAGTAGGGATAGGCTATTTTATATAATCATATTAATAAAGTAAGGAGTTTAGTTAAAATATTTAGCATATTGAACTTTAATCAATACTTATAGAAAGATATGGAAATGATTTAAAATATGTTTGTATTAAAACTACTAATGTTAATATCTTTTTGATGTTTTAGTTTTTTTATATAACATCTTAGATGTTTCCCCTTTATTTCCTCTATTCTACATTATATGTATGTATATAACAAATAAGCCTGTTATGATGAGATTTTCGTCTCAATTAATCTCGCTCGTGGGGTAATGAGGGGATCGTAAACAACTCGGAGGGGATATTTACTCCGCACTATGTGTATATCAATGGAACATGCTCTAACAAAAGACTTATGGGTTCGGATATTGGCACCATGTGCACCAATTTGGCTTTATGACTGTCTACTACTTTATGAAGTCGAAGGGTCATTTGAACACTTTGGATGTGTTCGGACAACGTTAGTTACTTCTGCTAAATGCACATTATTTTATAAAATGAGTCATAAATATCGATTCGTGTTACAGAGACGTGTTTGGTTCGTTTTCACGCTCCGACGCTTTGGCGTGTCGAGTCGTATTTGATACTCGAGCAGCTTGTAACATCGAAGTATATGAAGACAAATTGTAAAATCTTTTAAATGACTGGCTACGACGTAAGCTGAGTTGCTCAACAAATACGAAATAATAAAACGTATACATCATAAACAAATGGTAATAAAAATATTGTTTTCATGCAATAAAAATATTTTAAAAGCGTTACGTCACTTGTTTTAAAACAATCCATTGTCGAGCGTCGGTTAACTTGTATTTGCCGCAATTACACGTTCAGTGCTCTTGTTTACGAGCTCTCTGTCGGCGAGAGCGACCTCAGAACTTACATTATTTTAGCCATCAGATTCTATAAGGTACGTCGTCTCAACGTGATTCTGATACAAATTTCGAGAACCGCCCGGGTCTGATTAAAGCCTTTGTTTTCATCTATTCAATACCCAATGAGGGAAGGTACGCGTGAAAGCGAATAATAAAACAATAGTGGATACGTTCTGCGATACCTCTCGATACGAAGAATGTTTTATACGATACGTGCGCTTCGCTCGGAAGGGATTTAGATGTTGATGCACTCAAGTGAAGTAGTCGCAGTCTCACGCCGGGCGTCCTCGATAAGGAACTCGGAGTGAGACAGCTCTCCATTTATTCGAGTGTTTTTAAAATCCAAATACAGGTAAAGCGCCTTTTCGATAAGTGGCTGAAAGTCATGAAATTCAATTAGGAGGAGTAGGGGTTCACTTGTTCGAGGGTGTATGAGGGGTCAAAAGTGCGGGGGGCAGCATGGATTTACTTCGCAGCTTGGACACAGCTTTAAGCGAGAATTGTTCCTGTACTATATATCCATTGTATTATTGTAATTGTAATGATTATAAAATTATAATAATGATTATTGAGGTAGGTTAGTTAGGTAGGTAGCTATACTATAAAGTTAGTTTTCAGTTCCTAGAAAAAGCAAAATATAATTATTAGTAGATATTTTGTTTTTTTCATCCAAATCCATCACAAACATTTACTCTGTAACAGTCGCAATTTAAATACATTTTCCCATTTAAACAAGCGATAACGAATGCATGTACAATAAAACAGTTAAAACTCAATTAACTTCCATTTCATTTGATAGTTAACGTAAATGCCTCTAGTACTCGCTAAAACTGCCCAGTTTTCTTGTAATATTGACCCAATTTAATATTTAAACTGTTTATGCAGTATACAGTATAGCCAATAGAGGTAAGCTCTAGTCCGGGCGCCGCAAACAAAGCGACAGATCGCGTGTGAATCAATCAAGCCTCGATGGAGTACCTCGGAGTGCAGGACGACCGGACAACCGGACGACCGGACGACCGGCCGGCGGAAAACTACACTAACTTAACCGTATTCCGGTGATGTTTCCAACGTAATATATATCCACATGCTTTACTATTCTACTTGAAGTTAATTTTTTGTATAATAATGGCTTTTATCCGGCGTTGATAGATGTCGGCTATTTATAATGGCGACATGCAACTTGAGAAATGACCTCGACTGCAATAGTCGGTTTAGATGCTTTTTGCAGGTCAAAGTGAAGGGGATTTCGAGTGAGAGTGCGCGTGATTAGTTGATGCGACTCACAATGCATATGTTCTGTATTTTACTATTATAAAAAAGGAAAATAGCAATCGTCTCAATTTGGTTTGACCAGAAATTTGGATTGAACCAGGAATTTGGTTGAAACAGGTTAGACTAAATAGTTCAATACAATACAAAAAATTAAGCCTGTAAAATGATCTCTCTGACTATCTCTCGAACATTATTTAAACCACTGAACTAAAATATATAATCTATTTTTCTACTGTAGAATTAATACATGCTTTAAGTAAACATATGTATAGAAAAACGATCCAGTCCCTGCACACTGCATTAAATATGTTGTTGGGACATTACTACAACAGCGCCATCTAGTTCCTTTGTAAGCTACGAGGCTTGTGTTACGGATAACAGATAGTTGATATACTTCATATATAAGGTTAAATACATACATATTATAAATATGCATTGTACCGGTAGTGAGTGTCAGTCGTAGAGCGGCGTGCTCTACTGCTCTACGTAGAGATCGCAAACCTATTAAGCTACTTTGAAGTTTATTTAGAAGCTTGTAAGTCGATCGTCAACTTGCTGTATGAAGTTTAATTAGTAATTAAATTTTGACGACGAAATATGATAGAGACGTTTTCGCACCGCTCCGAACAGACCGTAAAAAGGCTTAATCTAAAGTTTAAAATATCGTTAAAATAAGATAACTTTATCGCGAGTTTGCAAAGCGCTCGTTTGTACAATTTTACATTGGAAATGGTTTTTGTTATATAATTAGAAAATTTTAATGACTCGGGTAGTTGAAACAGTTTGATGTTCGTTTAGGACTAGTTATATTTGGTTTTCAGCTTAATTAAGAATACGGACCACTCATTAATAATACGAAGCAACGCTAATTCGCAAAACTTATAACACTTACTTACAAAAAATACTATTAGTCTAAACTTTAAAACAAACTTTTATTTTAACTTGCAATATTTTTTATGATATGCATTTACAAATAAATTTTAATTGATTGATAAATTCCCTGCCCGATGTTAACTTGTTTAATTTTACTCATTCTGGTAATTGTGTTTGTGAAAATATTTACTTACATAATAACTTGTCGTCGGAGTAATTATAATTTTGAATATTTAATTATTGTGAAGCGCGCGGTAATCCTACAGAGCACGCTCAGCACAATGTTGATAGCAACAGCTCTCATTATACATTATGAATACTTTATTATTATTAAACAAATACAAGATATTCTATTGCCCGGGGAAATATTTTACATTTATATGAATTTATAATTAATAATATACATATTATAAGCGGACGTCTTAAGATTTGCCAGATCTACACGTAAGTAAAGTGATGCGTACATTACTCACATACAAGTACTATATAATTTTTTTTACGTAATGCCTAAATAATTTAAACCAAACCATAACAATTTCTATAAAATCTTCCAAACGTACATATTACGTCTTATCAAAGTTTCCTAGCGATAGAAAAGATGTTCTACCAACGAATTCGCTAAGACTACCGGAACTACCTCAATTGATTTTAAGCATATAGTAGGTATATTATAAACATAACTAGATGTACCCATGACGTCGTTCTCATCAATTGCAATGAAAAATCATATAGAAAGATAGTAAGATAGTTATAAAGAAGCTTGTTAAAGTTTTGGTCGTCATAAAAACATACGTATACGAATACTACGTGACGGTAACATTACTTGTTACACATTAGTTTGATAAAACTTATGAACGAACTTCTGGGGCTTCTGGGATACAAATTAAGGTAAATCTGGACGTAACCTATAAATAACAATTAATTAGATCAATACCGATGATTCTATTCAGTATAAATACAAATGTAAACCAATAATCTAATTATCGTAAAAGTTATATTTCTATCCCACATGAGCTTTTGGTCATAAATGTAATCACAAACTTATTTATTTAAGTTTCTGAATTTCATAAGAGTTACTTTCTCCTTTCCACCAGAAACGTTTTGATAGGATCTAAGACTTTGTTTTTATATTGTAGTTTAATTGTATCAAAAATGTTTAAATATATCTAAAGGAAGCAGTATAAGTGATAGATTCGTTTATTATCGGCTCCATTCCGACAAGAAACTACTTACAGTAATGGTCACATATAATATTTAAAGCTATTAAGATAACAAAACCCAACGAAAAATACATTTTTTGTGTTTATCACTCCAAAGTATGATTTATAAAGCTCGTTAAATAAATCAGTGCATGCACTTGGCAAATAATCAAGTCGTCAGCTCCAACGGGAACAACTGCCGCCGCACGCCTCCGACTATACGCTAGCTACTATGTGTACGTTTATGCGTCGACGTACCCACACTTTGATTGATAATATTAATTATGTCAAAAATATTTATTTACAATAAAGGAAATTACAAGTAAACTTAACTATATGTACAAAGCAAATGTACACTTAATTATTACTGTACAAGTCGTGTCCGCGTGGAATAGTGGCAAGAATGCTGGCCGCATTCCCCCGCTGAATGGCAATGCCGATTCTTTGGGCGAGAAATGAGCCAGCTCTCCTGTCACCAGTAGAGGCGATAAGACGAGGTGTTATGTCTTTTAAAAAATGCTTAGCACTTTGACTCTATGGCCCAAGGGTTTTTAATTAATTTTGTATTTTTTTAATATTTCCAATATTATATGAGTCTGTTATAATTATTTCTTATGCTTTATTTGTCATAGATATTATGTACCTACGTATTAATGCCAAAAACAAATTTATTTTTAACTAGACCTAAGTCATGTACGAATACATCCGTCAGTCAAAATTCATTAATCTTCTTCCAAAAATTATTTGATAAAAAATGCTTTCATAAGTAAATACACACATTAGCCAATGCTACTCCCTACTGCATTTGGATATTGATTATGAGATATTATATGATTTATTTGCACTAAGACATAGTGCAATGAAGGAGGAACTCAGAACTTTACTTATTATTTAAAATCGTTTAAATTATTATAAAATAGTTACAACATGAGTAAAGCGTATATAATGTGTCATTGATTTTTCGACGGCAAATTCTTACCAAAAACGCAAAACACATTCTGATTTTGTTTGAGCTTTTTAATAGAAACTGATTACTTTTAAAGTAATACAAGGACTCAACCCTCCATATGTACTTGAATTATTTTGTACGTCAGAAACGTACAAATGCTTAATGCGGCTTCGTTCGATAACAATATGTTACAAAGCTTATTCTACGGTAATTCCTTCCTCTCTATTGTCGGTAGAGGCAGGGGACGTTAAAATTAACTGATGCTTGTTAAGTAGATGTCCTTCGCATTTATAACATTGCTGAAGGTCTTAGAATGGATCCCTTTTATAGATATCTCTCTTTCTATTCGTGAAAACCGTGTGAAAGAATAAAATCTCTAACACTCAGCCAATCCTTGACTCTCTTTTATAATATATACACAGTACAGTACTAATATTTACTTTCAACCACATTTTTTTCATATTTCCATATTAATTAATAGCTTAGAAGGAATGTTTTGTTTTAAAATTCACTAGTTTTCAATTTAAAATTTGTTTCATTATTTTTTTGTTAAATTTTCAATGTAGAAAAAGAGCTGAAGAACAAAAGCTATATAAAAACTCGTTGGATTAAACATGTTTCAATATAATGATCATAGCATTTGACGTGTGTTGAATGTGCCCTAATTACTTATACGTTGCCATATTCGATATTCATGAAGACCGAGTGCGAGATAATTGTGCGCTCTCGGTAGCAAATACCCAGCATTTTAACGGCGAGCCTCGTTACCATGCAGGGATACAATATCGAAAGCTAACGAAGAAACTAATACCGACTGAATTTTTAAAGCACAATATGAATATATTATTATTTCAATGGAAAATTTCAAAATTTCCCTTAAATAAAGCTAGCAAGATGAGAGTTTCAAGTGCGGGTCTCGCACCTCTGATATTCTCATGTGCGAATCATTTCTATCATGATTACCACTTGTCTTACGGTAACTACATGTCTGAGACAAAAAAGTTTTCAAAAGACATGCTGAGTCCGCCAACCCGCACTACGCCAGCGCGGTGGACTATTGCCTGATCCCCGTCGTATTGAAGGCCCGTTCCCAGCAATGGGACTTAAGAAAGGGCTGAATACATTGATACTATATTATAAGCTGTATTTATAAGTTTTGTTTGTTTATTCAGATTCCATTTAGACTTTCATTAGCTACATTAAACAGTAACAAATACAATATACAGTTGCTTACAGCTCACAAACTGTATTATGATAATACTGTCTTAGATTTACGTGAATATTAAAAACAGTAGTGAAAGCAATCCTGGTCTCGGGCATAACTGATTGCTGTAAAGTAATCGAAACGTAGAATACCAAAAATCTGAATTGTGTCGAAATAATTCGATAAAATAGTATTTTTTAAAACGCATTTATGATATCAGTGTAATATCTGCGGTAAAATTAAATTCAATATTGGTTTAGCTTAATCTGTTCTCTGTGTAAATAAACAGGATAAAAAATCAAATATTCTTCAAATTGGCTTCTGTGGCATTTCTATTTAAAATGGAAAATCAGTCAAATAGTGAAATGTAAAACGGTGTTTTTTTTATTCTAACAACTGTTTTATTTCTATAGAATTGTATATTGTTGTAATTCTATAGAATCTCCCTATTATTGGTAGGATGACACGTTTGGCTCAGTTTGTAGTGACCCTAAGTGCTGTAACAGCGGTCGCGGGTTCGAGTCCCGAAGGAGGCATTCATTGGAGTGATGAGTAAGATATACTATAATACTTCAGTAGTACTTTAGTAATATGTTGTACTTAACTCGTATCTTAACTTGGTAATGCTGTGTCGCGTGATATTACTATCTATTTAGTATTGAAGCATTTAGATTATTTGACGTCACTGTATAATAATTGTAAATACATAGCTTTTAAAGTCAGAGATCGGTTTTTATAACTTTGTTTGTCGTTCGTGTCACGAAATTACCTATTTTCAGTTTAATAAGGCTATCCGGAGATTATTAAGTTTGACATCAATTGATGCTTTCTGACATTATTAGCTTTAAAGCCGATTACTTACCTAGTGCTAGCATTTGAATACGCCTCGTACACATATGTTGTTCTACCTACCTACCTTATTTGTTCTTTAGGTATAATTATTATAAGGGATTAAGTTCTTTTATGTCTACTTCAGTATATAAAATTAAAGAGTAACAGAACTGTAAATGAAGTAGGAATTTCAGTTGATTTTCTCTTACATATTAGTTAGATAATAATTTAATTAGTATACGATAAGTCTATGGATAAGTTAAGTAGATATTTTTATTAAAAACCATTGAAATGTTGTTGTTGAATTCACGAACTTAAACCATTATCATCACAGTGAAGAATTTAATTAGATAAGTAGGTACTTTGTATAAATAATAGCTTACACATTATTTCAGTGTTACTACTAAGTGCTAGTAGCTTACCTACTAAAGACCAACTTTGCATTTTTCAACATAGGAGAAAGAAATGAAATTTAAACAAAGTATGGTTACTTTGATAATAATTGTTTGTATAATAAACAGCATTGATTTCAAATACAATTTGTTAAATAAAATGTATCTATACTAAATATTTTTGTAAATGACGAGATCTATGATGGAAATATAGTGTGTTTACTTAATAAGGTAAGATACTTTATTTATCGAGATGTGCTCGCGAAGTGTAGTGTAGTGTAGTATAGTGTAGTGCGCAGTGGGCCGTCGGACGGTTATGGCAGCAAATTAGGTTAGCGAGTGCAAATGTAATATCAGCCAAATATATTCGCTACAGAGGCAAATCGCACCAATTTGGCAGCTCACTGCACTTTTGTTGTGTGGCGCGAGTGTGAAGCAGACGCGACCGCGACGTCAGTCCCGCCGCTACAAACAAAACTAAATTTATTAATATTTCGTTTTCAAGCAATAGAATATTTAAAAATAATTAAAAATGTATGTTATATTATATTTAGTTAACATTAAAAGCAAGTAATTACAATAATTTTGTGACAGATGTGTAAATTAAAAAATATAAAGGACACATCTTAAAAAGTAAAGTTCATGAATAGTAAAAAATACAGATATTTGTTAAAACATCATTTAAAGCTTTAATCAAGAATACTATGAATAATATGAATTATGTATATACTTAACGTTCTCTCATGGTTCGAGCCAAATCCCGTCTTGGATCCACCGAACGCTTCATCTCGGAAGACAGCCGCGTTCACAGACAATTTGCCCTTTACTGCAATTACCCGATATTTTGATTATATTAGCCGCTATTATTTGCTATTATTTACGTATATTACTTAAATTTTCCATTAAATATTTTACTTTCATCGTGTATTTTAATCGGTGATATACGAGTACTTTTTAGCGCATCTATATCTCCACGTATATATTAAAATTTACATTTCCAAATAAACTCTTGTTTTCATATCATTAAATAATAAAAGAGGTTTAATATCAGGTATAAAATTGTTTTATGTTTAAAAATACAAGAGATAAACCCTTTATTGTAAGTACATAAACACCCACATAATCTAATAATATCTTGCAGATCGTCTCGTATTTAAAAGACTTAAGCGAATCTGAAATGAGCTTTTCTCTTAACAGGTGTTTAAACTTCTCAATGGAGCTATACTTAACGTCTGTAGGAATTAAATTCGCCGTCTCACGTCTATATTGGGTCTGTTTTCTTCACTAAATTTAGTAAAATCGATGCCCGCCGCGTCCTCCTCGCGCGTACTGACGCGGTTTATTTCGATTGCTTCTTCATTAATACTCGATTCACGATTGTGCGAGTATTGCATGATGTCCGTATGATCGCTATGTTCTAAGATAAAAATCAAATCAAATCAAATCAAAATTCTTTATTCAAGACTTTACAAGCTCTTTTGAATCGTCATTTTTACATTGTTAAAATTAAATGTTAAATAAGGATTGTAGACACATGTCCCTTAATTGTACATGAAATTATATTACCGTTATAAGTAAAAATATTAGCGATACCTTTATATTGTACGCACAATTTATTGAGAGTAAATAACGATATATAATTTACTTTACAGCAATCACAAATAAAATGTAAAAAATTAAAAAATTACGAAACTTTAACTCAATTTTTGGTATTTACGAATTGTTGCAGTGCTCGAGACTAGTGAAAGAGATCTCTGAATGATGCGATACTGGAGAAAACTAATATTGGCAATACATGAAAAGTTCGTTGCAACTTCCTTCTAATTTACATTTCGGTTGTTTTAAGCTCGTGTTCTTTATTAGTACCTACTTGGTATGAAAACTTCAAACTAAGTTTTCAAACTTTATAACAATTTTGTTATGAGTATGTTCTATAAACGGTACTGATTATTATTTTAGTTTATAAAATTGTTACATTTTTGCACTTATTATTTATAATTTCTTATTGTAAGGCTAAGACGCTAAGGTTATATTGAGAGTAGTATGCAGTCTTGTTGATAGCAGTTTATGTGACAAAATGCGTGACTCAGTGCCGTTCAATATTTGTAATATACACACAACATAAAAAAAAAAATTTCTAAATTTATGAAAACGGAGAGTTACAAATATTATATTTTCAAACGAAATAATTATAATCTACGATTAAACTGTTATCAAACTTCAGTAAATAAAATTATTGAATAAATATTTACATAACATGTTTATCAAGTTGCTCTGCGCAAAGCACGTTACTGCGTACTACTACTTACATACTCGTATTATGGTAATGCCCGATTAAATGACGATGAAAATTGAAAATATTTAAAGCTTTTGTGTAAATATAGTATCATTTAAATATTTTCGAATAAACAGTGACCCATTAATAATATAGTAACAAAACTTTGCGTAACTAAATAACGATTCATCTAAATTTTGCGGAGACGAATAATTTGGGAGAGATTCAGAACAAATGCGCCCGATGTTACAATAGTTTTACTATTTCCATGACATACTCGTATTTTCATGAATTACTCTAACGGCTATCTGTGATCCCCATCTCTTCATACATGTTTAAAGCGGGAGGTCGCTATTCGCGTCACGTCCGCGTGAAATACGGCCATCTACTACTGTAGTGTTACCGAAAATCTAAATGCAAAATCACTAGATATTACTTTAAATATCATTAAATTTAATTTTATTTTGATATTTAATAGTAATTTAACTCAGAAATTTCAAGAAATACCGTCTTATTTTCAATGGGTTTAAAGCGTATCTAGTTAAGGCTACTTCGCCAATTTCAACATTTTTATTAATAATCTATAAAGTAATGAAAAATGAGGACTTATACACTCACAGTCTTACCTATTTATTACAACTCATTACTATACAATCTTGGCTTAAACAAATAATTATAATATTAATATATTTAGAAGACACATTAGGTATTTGTTTAAATAATATTATGGATTTCGTATAATAGACATATAGTATAATACAGGAGAACCGCAGGGAAATAAGTGGGCTTTTCGGCATGCCAGATGAACTTCCTGTGAGTAAGCAAACAAGCTTGTAAATCTCGGCCCATGGTAGGGGCGGCGCGGTGAGGCCCGGGGTCGACCGATCACGTCCATCCTAACAACTTCGTGCCAAAAATCTCTTACATTAAACAGAAATGCAAAATGAGTTTCATATTTTTCACGAAACATTAAGTATTTCAATACGTGAGATGCAATAAGTCTTTCGTGTGCGTTCGTGTATCACTCAGTCACATTATTTGTGTTTTTTTAATATACTTTTGCATGTTCTTGTTAGTACCAGTTATGTACAACAAAATATGTATGTAAATAAATGTGGAAAACTATTTTAAAAATACTAAATTGCCTTATGAGATGTTACTTTGCTAGTCATAAATACGCATCGTCGTTCGAATCTTATGATGGATAGCAAACAAATTTTGTTAGTAAGCATTTATAACTGTGTATTTACATGAATACAACTTTATAATTTGTAAAATCGATTAATGATTGATATAAGGTATTATTAAAGGAAAAAAACTATTATTCATTCAAGTTACGAGTATATCTTATATATTTTCTCTTTTGCAGATCCCAGATGCATTTTATAAACAATTCTGTCTTGAAGAATATTCGTTTTTAAAAAGATTTTACAATCCGATTTACTTTCTACATTAATTAAAGAGAAAGATTAAGACTAAATAATTTATAGTCCAAATCTACAGCGAACCTCGCAGTGATTTAAGGAAGACGTTATTTATTGTTCAAGTAGTCAAATTAACTTAGATTTAAATTTAGTTTTAAAAAAAATAAGTAGGTACTTAATGAGCTGAAATATAGAAAGTTGTAAAAACCGCTTCGATAGCAATAGCTAAAGTATACATTTTCAGATCATAATATGTACGTAAAACCAACGCAAACGTAATACCAGCGGTTGCGGGTTCGAGTCCCGCTGGGGGCATTCATTTGTTGAGCACGAATGTTTCTCCAGTCATGGGTGTTAATATTTATAATATGTATGTATTTAACATTTATATGTGTAGTATATCAACTATCTGGTATCTGTAACACAAGCCTCGTAGCTTACCATGAAACTAGATGGCGCTGTTATAATAATATCCCAACATATTTATTTAGTATTTTCTATAGGTAGCATACATAGATAAAGACTAATTGAGTTAGTCTCAACGTATATGCTGCAAAATGTACATTTAGCTGATTTTCAAATAGCCTCTAGACATTTCATTGGCAAAAGCGTAAACCCAATTAAGTCCACTGCGGACGTTGAATGCGAGTTTCGGGTAAACGTTTCGCAAATAATAAGGAAACATACAGATTAGCTAATACGCGATAACAGGTCTCGCAGTCGCAGAGCTTATTCAGTTAAGCTTTATGTAGAGTATAGTTTATGACTCTCTCGGTTATGATCGAGCTTACTTACTGTTAGAAACTTAAAGCACCTCATCATGATAAAGGACTGTAAAGTAGCCAACAGCGTTTCTACATTTGCTACATTTATTTAATTTTTCTTTCAGAGACGAGCTTATTATTTCAGCATCTGAGTGTTCGAGCTTTTGGATGTATTTTTAAAACTAGTTTTTTCTTCAGAAAATATATTGAAAAACATAGAACTAGGCATACATAGGTACATCTAAGAAACAAAACATTATCCAAATATGGAATTTGACTCAAAAGAAATTCATTTCTGAAAAACGTGAAATAAAATATATGTATTTTATATTTAATATTTGCACTTAAAATATAAGCTTATTATTAGATGTATTACAATTATTGAAAATTACTATTTATATAAACATATGGCTATAAAATAGTACTATCTATGCAAACATTTCAAACATTCAAAAGCCACGTATCAAGTAACTTCGGGAAAGCTATAAACCCGCGCCAGAACTAGAAATAAATAAATAAAGTTTAACGTGCAACTAACATGATATAAACGGTACGTCAGTCTGTTTACACGTCCCCTCTAATCCCTGTTATTTATTTAGAAGGCTATTTCTGGCTTCGGAACGTCCGCGACAGTACAGCGGCTTTCATGTCAGCATTCTGTTTATGGCAGCTATGAAATTTTTGGTATGAGTTTATATGATTTATGTTATTATTTGACTGCTTTATAGATGTAATTACTACTTTTAAAGTAATATAATGATGAAGATGATATGCAACTTAAAACTGAGAAAGTGAAGAAGTAGATGAAGATCTCATATCAATATATTTGAAAATGCACATTATCTACCTAATTGTAGTTAGAAAATTTCAAGTTTTGAGTGTTGTATGTTAGATAGTTGTATTCTTAAAATTTATAATGAAACTCTAGAAAAACTCAAAAGATTACTTTGAATAAAAAACTGATACGAATAAATCTTACATCTAACAAGAGAATTGAATTGAATTGAAGTTTTACATCATTTCTGTGCTACCTTAATTTTACTTTCTTGTAAATTTTCCCATAAATATTTAATGTTCACATTCAACTCAGAATTTTACTATAGTAATAGTGAGCAGATAGTATAACTTTATCCTTAATGAATAAAATCATAGTAACATTATACAGTATAATATTATGTGTATTTGTAAAACAAAACAATAAGTCTTTTCGTTTTGGTCTACGTATATAAGAATAACTATCCTTTCCCGCGGCTCCGCTCGCGTTCTAATGGCTGAAAATCGAAAGAAATATTTTTCTCTCATTTTCGCGACATTTTTTATTGATGCTCCACTCCTGTTAGTTCGTAATGTAATATGACCTATAGCCTTCCTCGATAAACGAACTATCCAACACAAAAAGATTTTTTAAATTCGGATCAGTAGATTCAGAGTTTAGCGAGTTCAACCAAACAAACAAACTTTTCAGCTTTATAATATTAGTATAGATATAAAAAAGAAAAACAATAGCATAAAGTCACTTGTTATGACGTAAAACGCTTATTTTGTCTGTCATTATTTATTTCCATAGTAAAGAATAAAGTAAAGGTTTAAATGTCCTACAAAAACAATAGAAAGAGCGAGTCAACAGCGTGCGGCGCCAGACGCCGCGGGCAGTCGCTGACTCGCGAGTTAGTGAACTGTGAATATGTATGTTTTTATTTTGATAACTATATCGAACTAATTTGAACGTTGTTTATATAATAAATTGTATATAAGTACTTTGTCCCATATAATTTATCTATATGGATAGTTAGGTCGATTTAATTCGAGTAAAACTATCTTTTCGATATTTGTGGCGGATATATTTTGATTTCTGGTCTCCGAAGTTTTGATTGAGAACAAGAGAGAAAAAACTAAGAAATCAATTAATATCAAAATAACATGTTGTTACTACAGGAAGTAAGAAATACATAATATACTTTTTTAATTTATGTCATCTGTTTGTTGAGGATTTTGATGGAACGTTCACTGGTAGGTAGCTGATTTTATAAGGAGTATCTTACGTTACCTTTATTTTGGGAAAGGAATTAAAGTTCTGCTCAAAAAGTTTACAGCACACTATAAGACGTACCGAGCGACGCGAGGATAAGTAATAGTATAAATAATATATTATAGTCTCTTCCTTGATACAGTTTTTACAATGGTTGTAGACTGAGTCGACGTTCTAACAGTCTTGAGAATACCTGGAACTGGTGTAACAATAATATTTGTTACAAAGTACGTTTGGCGCAATTTGTAGTGACCCTACTTTCTTGCGCGAGCGGTCGCGGGTTCGAGTCCCGCTGGGGGCATTCATTTGATAAACTCGGATGTTTGTACTTCAGTCATGGGTCTATTTATAATATGTATGTATTTAAACTTATATATGTAGTATATCAAATATCTGGTATCCGTTACACAAGCTTCGTAGCTTACCACGAAACTAGATGGCGATGTGTGTAATAATATCCCAACATATTTATTTATTTATGTAGAAATATATTTATTCTTTAAAATAAACCATTTTTATTTGAAACTATTTTAATACTTAAAGCACAAAACTTTCATAGTCATTTCTAGCGTTATTATTCCATCCCAACCTATTTAAGTACTGTCCTCGGGATAGATGTTTTCTTAAAGTATTATATTCATTATGCAGGATAGCCCTTGAGGTATTATCTATTGATGACAAAGTAAATATTGAATATTATTAACTGAAAGTGTTTTAATACTATATAATTATTTTAATAACCATAAAAATATTACAAATAAGTATTTATTATACTTAATCTATACATATCGCTAAATGCTGAGTTGAACCTTTACGTATAAATAAATATTTTTCACAGAATCTTATTGAGATTGAATTTGTAGTAGAATTTTTGTCAGTATATCTTTCAGTCTAGATACGCATCACGAGAAAAGCAATGGACAGATTAAGATAAGATATAATGATAGCTGGTTATACAAGTCAACATAAAAAAATTTCTTTGAAAATTTTATACTAATATTTAAAAAAGATGCAGGGATGAAACCGAGCGAAGTGAGGATAAGTCACTAGTTATATATCTGTACACAACAAAGCAAATTATAAGAAAAAATGCTTATGTCCATAAACGCAGGTCATAGTAACCTATTACATCGTTAACTAATGAAAATTAATGAATTCAAAACATAATAATACGCGTTCACAGATTATTTATTAAAAACTTGTACGTAAACCATTCACTAATATATGTATCATTAGCCATGAATTAAACAGACCACACAACGATGAGATATTAACTTAGTAAACATCTCGCGATATAAAACATTTAATGCTGTTTTCAATACATCAACAATAAATCTGGTTTTTAATCATTGATACATAAATCCAAACTGAATCTATCCTCGTCTTCTCGATATCGACAGCGAGTATTAAGCCACCGTCGTAAACAGTAACATTAGTATGGGAGCTGAGTAAACACTGTTATTCCAAATATACTTTTAAAATTCAAAGAGAGTTGTATTGGCCTACTTCCGCCGGTTAGGAAACGTTAATATGAGTTTGTGATGAATTCATCTTTGAAGAAAAAAAATACAAAAATAGCCGTCATTAAGTAGTAATTCTATTTACGGGTGCCTTCACAACTCTACGAAAGGCCATAGAAATACTTAAACTACTGCAGTATTATTAATATCACGCATTTTCAGCTCGTTTTTTTTTCAGAATTTGTGTGTGTTCTCTCATAGCCTTGTCTCCTACATGCCATTCAGGACTTGCTCATTTCGTCATTTCCCCATTTTTTAAAATATTTTAAATGAAAATTGAATAATCTGACAAAATCACGTAGAATTTTATGTAACTGGAGACCGATAGCTAGTCTAATGTTTTTACATTACTAAAAGAATTATATAAAGCATGAAAGAATATCACGCTTCATACAATTTCTTAGCTTGCCAACATCAATTCATTATTTTTATTATATTAGTTCAATTATATAAATAACATATTGAAGTTACTATGAATAAAAGTAATCTAGAAATATTGAAAAGGTACATTGATTTGCTATTTCTAAGATATTCAGGTTGAAAGGTGGAGCTCAAAGGTTGTATAATGGAGGGCGACGTATGCGATTGTCGCGGCCTTATGAAAATATTGGCGAAGTTTCGCAATAACGGCTTGTAAGGGACCCGAGAGAGGACGGGATGAAATACTCTGGGAGGGAATCGTCGCCAATAATGCGAGGAAGTTTTGATATTTTTTGTAGTATGAATAAAGCATAAAATATAAATCTGATTGCAGTCAACAAACAACGTAACAGTATTTTGTAGATATTAACAATACCTTCTCTATAACATAACATGTTAGGATATTCTTACGACAGTGCCATCCAGTTCCGTGGTAAGCTACGATTCTTGTGTTACGGATACCAGACGGTTGATATACTACATATATAACTTTTAAATACAAACATATTATAAATATAAACACCCATGACTGGAAAACAAACATTTGTGCTTAACAAATGTATATGCCCCCAGCGGGACTCGAACCTGCGACCGTTGGCGCAGAAAGCACTACTAACTGAGCCAAACGAGTCGATAACCGTATGTTTGATAGGAAGATAAACTGTGTAATAATATTTCACTTGGATTTCATTGGCTTTATGGTAGAGTTACATTGTTGTACTATATTGTATATCTATTCATAGCTTATTTTTAAACGAAGAATAAACAAAAACGAAATGTATGTAGCGTACTTATTGTATACCGAATAATGATAATATTAATATATTAAACATGTAATACGAAAAAATGCTGGCGGATCGTATGTTCGCTAAACACCGTCTGTTCCAGAAAATTGGCAGAAAAAGGAAAAATACCGAGGAAAATATTCTTACAATGCTCTCGCGGATTTAAAGATATATTATTATGGGACTAAATTAAAAATATATTCATTCTTTGCGTACTTCATATAGTAACTTCGGTTCTCTTAAGAAAGTATATCCGAAATAATCTGATAAATTTTATAAATACATGCCAGCAGCCTCTTTCATATCGCTCATCCTCTAACTGTACTCCTCTATTCTTACATAATCGTATTATGCTGACTCGGGAAATAGTGAAAAAATTGAAATAAAAATAATGACATATTATTTTTAATTTAATTATTAATTTAATTATTTATTTATATAATTAATTTACGTAATGTTTTTATTTTATTCTCTTATTCTTTTTTATGTACTGTAATATTATTATATGCTTTAATTAAGCTAACACCTACCTTTAGAAATTGTTAATTGTGAAGACTTAATTGATATATGTTAATTTAAAAAAAAAATTCATATTCGACCTCTCTATCGATAATAATGACTGTTACAATAAGATTTTCCAAATAATATTTAATGTTTTTTTTGAAACAGATTCGATTAAGTCAGTCAGTCAGTTATAAGACAACTTGTATATTACGCACAAGACAACTTAATCTAAGCTATCTTTTAATACTTTTTATTAGATTATGGGTCTCAGTAGCTTCGATACAGGCGATATGCGTGAATACATTTTCCAATATTAAATAAAGGGTAGTATTTGAGTTTAACGAACAAATTCCAACCGTAATGTTAAAATTATTACGATTAAATGATTTCGAAGTCTATGCTCTTTAACTAAAGAGAACTATTAATTTATATTATGCGGGCAACGCGATAACTGTTTAGTTTATATTGAGGATAATAAGCGGCAAATTTATCTAGGAAATATGCTTGGCTTAAATTTTCTCCACGTTGAAATGGTGCCTTTTCATCTTAAAATGTAAATTTTGTTACTTAAAACTTAATTCAAACAATGTTATAACTAAATTTAAAAATATATACGAAAAAAGTATACACATTAAATTTTGATCTTTTCATTTGTGAATAAATTGCAGTTATTTTTAGAAAGTTATGTTATTTTGTGTTAGTAAAATTGACACGCCGTTACTAGAATTTGATTTCAAAGTAAATTAGCTATTTGTGCAAAGAAGGAAAAAATGTTTTTAAATATTATTTAAACACTTAATATAAATGAAGTAAGTGTTGCTAGAGAGGTGGGCGTTAATGACTGCTACTGCGATCTAATAACGACTAATGCAGTCAGCATTAGTCGTTATTAAACCGTTAGTGTTATATGCCTAACTAATATTTTTAGAAAATTCAAATAAAAACAATCAAATACAATAAATAGTAAGAAAAAGAAGAACGTAGTTAGTTATATATATTCAAATAGATCGTGATCTAAAATATAAGTTACGACAGCGTATCATGTTATGTTATTATTCCAATTGAAGTAGAAATAAGGTAGGTTTAACTCGAGCTTCTTTAAGATGGAGCTTTGTAATGAAAGCACTCGTTCTCGGCCGGCATTGTTGTTCATGTTCTTTTGAGTAATATTTTCTTTCGTGGAAGACAAATTGCTAATTAAGTTACCAATTCTGAACTAATGCAGGTACCTTATACCTTCATAAGCTGTGCTCTACATATACCACTTGAGTGCTAGGATACATTTCTAAAAAAAATAACGTAAAACCAAGACAAATATTGGACCTTTAAATTAAGTTAGCATCACGATTTGGATAAGTTAATTATTAACTTAATAACTTATTTTCACGGCACATTTACATATTCGTAAAACATCATTTTAGGCTGGATTAAAAGTTAGTTTCCAGAGAACGAAGTACATCTCAAAAGTTGTCGTGTGACATGGGTTTATATACTGTAGAAATTGTACTCTAAATAAAATAGATTATCCTGTCAGACTGTAAATTTTATATTATATATTTGACTACGAAGCTTATCTCTAATTTGATTGCTTAAACTAATAATATAATAAAGTCTTAATTAAAAATATTAATCACCATCTAACCCAATAGTAATTATTAATTCTGAAAATCAGAATTATCTATTTAAAAATATAAAATAAAACATTGGAAAGGAAATAATTTATAAAAATATTTTGAAACAATATTTAGAGAGTATTTAGAGAATTATAAACCTAGATCGACTACTTCTTTTTTAAAAAAAAAATGCATAAGAAGGCGTAAAATACTATTACACCCGTAGTAACAAAATGTTAAAGATTTTTTGTCAGATTTTATACCAATATATTGCAAAACAGGCAATTCAAGTCTATAATCTATATAGATATGATTTTAGAAATTTGTTAGTAGCTATGGTATTAAGATCGTCTTTCTGTGCGGAACTAATTCTATAAATCTGACGTGACACATGACTCTCCAGAATCAGTCAGTTTCAAAACATATTTCTATAATATTTTAAAAAACTAAGTAAGATTATTTTATTTTTATTTATCTTATTTTGGAGTGTTTCTTCAGTATGTACGCATGCGGGCGGCTCGGCCCGTGTTGTTGTAGTGTACTTGTGACACCATAGTACTATGTTTTTCTTTGTCAATTTTTATATTTTCATAACCTGTTTTGTTTAATTTTTAATAAAAAATAATAATAACATATAATTTTGTCACGGATTATTTTGCAGGTGTCAATTTTATAGACTAACTAGTGAAACCCGCGGCTTTGCTCGCGCTAAATCTAGGGACGAATCCGGGCGAAGTGAAGGTGAGTGGCTTGTTTAAGATAAACATTTCCATCATACATTACATATGTGAAACTCTAGCGGTTTTGGCAGCGCACGCCAGAATAGCTTGCAGTTGGTAGATTTTTTACTACTTACTTGACACTTATCGTCATATGTTGGACAATTGACACAATATATTTATAAATTGTAACCTATGTGTTATTCTGATGTATAAAATATATTATTGTAAAGTTTCATCAAAATCCGCTTAGTAGTTTTTGCGTGAAAGAGTAACAAATATCCATCCATACTTACAAACTTTCGCGTTTATTATATTAGTATAGATAAACATCCTCACGTAGATAAACGTGTGACACAAAGGAGGTATACTTAGTACTTAGTTTAAGTGTAGTTAGTTAGCATATATCGCTGGTTTTAAAAACGCCAAAAAAAATTATTCACATTCAAAAGGCACGGGCGCTTAACGCCTGTGGATGCATTCAGTTAAAAAAAAAACCTCTTTGCTATTGTGATTTTCTTAGGCAGGCTTCTATTTTTGTGGTAGTGCCATGCTTGTTACCTTCGGGTAGCAACCGAATGGGCCGGCACGCCTCGTAATGTACCACTCTCTCACAGAAGACCGGCGTGAAGTGGCTATGCTGTCGCGTTTCGTCCGGTAAGTGAGAGTCCGGGAGGCCCCCTCTCCATCCCTCCTCTCTCCCTCTTCCCTCCCTCCTCCCTCCCTCCCTTTCCTGAAAGGCCGGCAACGCATCTGCAAACCTGGCTTGTAGATGTCCATGGACGGAGGTGATCACTTCTCATCAGGTGAGCCTCCTGCCCGTTTGCCCCCTTTTTACCATAAAAAAGGCAATCCTGCCGTCGGGGCACGAGTCATCTTGACACACCTCATCAAGACGGTGTTATTACGTGAGTTTCGTCGACGTCACTGTTTCGTTGGATTTTATTTGGTAGTACTATTTTTTCTGATGTCTAATGTCTAAATATACAATGTATATGTATTATTCAGTTTGTAAGTATCTAGATTGTAGATTGTATAAGATATAAACTAGGTAAAAAGTTTTTTTTTAAAGAAAGTTCTATCTTATAATATTTTGAGTAAGAACAAATATGAGCGTAAGTTACTTGATGAATAATATGAATGAAACCGGAGAGATTCCTTTTAAACCTTGAATAAAGAGGAAAATAACTCCAGAATGTTGCAAGAGGCCTAGTTTTACCATCGTGGGATAAATGTGAATAAAAGCTTTCGAGCCTTCTCTTTACTGTTATGGAAGTGTGTATAGAAATATATTCTTGAACCTCTTACACTGCATGAAAATTTAAAATATTATTCGTCTCTTTAGGTTTTCGACGAACTTCAGCTTATATTTTACGTCGATTTTATGCAAGTTTATTCTAAACATTTTGAAAGCAGGTCACAAAAAATAAATGTTGTAGAGTTTATTTACGCAGATACCTAGTTATTATATGACCCACTTTAATTTCAACAAGTAGGTTTACAGTATTAAAATGAAATAAATAAACCATATGATTGTACATAATACAATAGGTAAAGAATATAAAAGGGACGACTTATTCCTAAGAGAATGAAACGTTATCTAGAATGACAGATATTTACTTATTAATATCGACGCGACGGAAGCGGCCGTTAGGGACAATAAACACTTACAATCAAACTTCTATTGACAAGCGAAGCGCCGAGACTCGAGGCTTTGTTTAAAGCCGGTCTGTTTCCCTGCAAACTGTGGAAAATGTGAATTATATGCTTTTGTCAGAAGTAAATAATAAACGATCAATAATTTCTTTCTATACAGTGATATTATAATGTTTTACTTTGAATAATGTTATAGAACTACAGTATTCAGTAATTATAGTTTAGTTAGAGAGTAAGAGTCGAGTGAAAATGCGCTCGCTGGGAAACCAACTAAAGAGGTTTCAAATCTAGCACCTCCACATTCTCATTTGCTAATGATTTGCGAATCATATTCAATAAGTTTATATGGTAGTATATAAACTATGAAGCGAAATATAGTGAAGAAACCAGCGTGACTAAATATAACTAGTGTTTAAGAGTCTAGTGAAGTCCACAAACCTGGCATTTCCGGATCACGGTCGCAACCCTAATTGCGAGAAACCCGTCATTTACTGTCTCGCTGACTTTAAAAGGGATGAATACAATAGAACCTAAGAAATTGATTGTTCTATGAGTGTTCATCAATGTGTGAAATTACGTATCTTCAAAATGCGTGGAGCAAATTGAGTAAATTGGATTTGATCGATGGGACATGAATTAAATTGACCCTTTCGTTTTTGCATTGGTTTTTGGGATACTTTATTTTGATTTAATTTTATGATTATATGGATAATCATTTTCGCTATATACCTCCTACAGATAACAAGATAGTCAAAGATAACAGCCTGTTCATACTGTTGCACTACACTCCAAGTTCTACACAGTTTGCAGAATATACACATGTCTATATAGAAAATCCACTATAATCTTACTGAGTGCTTACAAAGATCAAGACGAAGACGTGTATCGTTGAAAATACACGACTAAAAGTTTGTGTTTCGACAAAACTTGTGTGCCCAGCGGCGAGCAGCCGACGTGTCGAGTTAAACAGTTATATGATCTACTACTAGTATTATATTATGTACATACATAATAATATAATACAAAAGAACTAACGATTCTATTTCCAATTAATTAGTGAAAACATATAGGGTAAGGAATGAAAGATTTTTTTATATCAGTAATTATAAATCCTTATGTCAACACGAAATGTCGCAGCGGAACTTGAAAAATATAAATATTATTTTCTAGGAAAAGTATTTCCTAATGTATAAGTATTTTAGTTGTTACGAATTCTTTTAAAATACCTTAAACTTTAAATACCTAACTGTAATTTACACGATATAAAGCTATAACAACTAAAACAACTGTTAACCACCTGTCAACGAAGCTTATCGTTAAATAGTAACTTTAACGTCAGTAGAAAAAGAAAAGTTTAAGCTATAAAAATGAAATATTTTTGAGACTGAAACTTGGTTTATATAATACTAGAAATTACCATATCAAAATGTTTCGTGATAAAACAGAAAGGTAATAGTGTATAACAAATGTAAAAAGCGTGGTATCGCTACACACAACTGTAAATATTTTTTTCTCATGATTATTTACTGAACAGCTTTGAAAATAGAAAAATAGATGTGATTTCAGTTCAAAGGAAAATACACACAGGGTTTTTCGACAATATTCCGCGATACGTTACGTGGATTTATATTGTTTTTGTTGTTTTAAGGGTCGGAGATAATAGATAAGCTTGGCACATATTTCATGGTATGTGAATATTTTTGATAGAAGTATTATTTTGATAATAGTTGTATATTGGAATATTAATATTATTGCGATATTTGGTATGTATGGGATGTTTGTTTTCTTACTTTACTGCCATGAAATAGCAGAAAAAAAGTATATTGTTTATCTGTAGACTTATAAACGCACTCATAACACATACGAGTAAAATAAGAGTAAATAATAAAAATAGCACGATTATAATAACGTATACTTTACTTATCTAGGTACAATATTAATTTTATTTCTTAACAGTTTTTCGAACATGGTAGAGAGAGCGTAGCGCCAAACGCTACGGCTTCGTTGTAAGTCTCGTTTAAGTGTCATTATTTTCGTATGTTCTGACCCTTTTAAAGCCGTATCTTTTCTTCATCCATACTAGTAATTAATTGTCACTATTACATATTCAGTTATTTTAATAGTAATTTTAATTAAGATTTAATATTTATGAATAGTACTTACACTGTCTAATTTTCGGTTTGTAATAAATTTATTCGTATATGTAAAAAAAGCATAATATTATTTGTTTATAGTGTTGTATTTATTTTGCCTAAGTTATGTGGGTACAGTATGAGTCCGAAATTCCGCCTCAGCTATATCGGCAGGATACGTTCTACGGCGCGTCGTAAATATCGATTTAAGCCGATTTTAGTCAACCAATTCCTTGTAACATCAATCCTGTTTGGTTGTGAGATTAGTTTACTTCAGTTTTAGTGTTGTACGTATGATTAAAGTGAACAACACAATTTGTCAATAACAATAGTTGTAGAATAAAATCAAAATCCTAGTCCAAAAGTAAGTTAATCCAAGAATCGTGTACATTTTGCTTCGCTATGTTTTAAAAATTAAATATTCACATAAATCTAAGAAAGTATTACACGATGCTAACTACACGTTTTAGTAAAATAAAGCTATATTATCAAAAATAGGCTCAAGCAACGCTATTATGAATAAAATACATTCGATAATAACGTTATGTAAACTATAAATGCCACCTGCTTTATCGGAACTCATCGTAAACTTGTAGCCAACAACATTGTAGCATACAGTCGGCCTCGGCTGTATAACTTGATACCACATGCAGATAGCGAAAATCAAAAAAAGCAATCCCAAAAACAAAGTGGAAAAAAAGCTTAAGTTATCAGTTTATGCAAGCCCCTATTCAGGTCCGTCCTGAGCGCTGCGATGTCGCTACATTGCACAA
Source organism: Boloria selene (assembly GCA_905231865.2). Classification (NCBI taxonomy): domain Eukaryota; kingdom Metazoa; phylum Arthropoda; class Insecta; order Lepidoptera; family Nymphalidae; genus Boloria; species Boloria selene. Next base: position 14,953,615 of record HG993137.1, on the reverse strand, counting down.
TGCAAATATGACTTCTATTTCGTATATTTTTAATAGTTCGGCCCAGTAAAGTATTTTATGTGATACTAGCGGTGACTCGTGACATTGTTTGTTTTGAATATTGCAACACAGTAGGGTAATATTAATTTTCATTTTGATAGTAACATGCTGGTAACGCCAGAGATCCTGGCGAGTTTTAATATTCGGTTAGTTAAATGTTATTTATTCGTTAAAGTCACTGCATTCACTTAAGATAAAAATTGTGACTCGCTTACACTTATCCAATATTAGTAAATACATCTGTATGTATATCTGAATAAATTAACTTCGAACTGATATTTTCCGACGATTGTAGTATGTTAAAATCTTTATATTTAAAACAAAACAATTTTACTACAGACCAACAGGCAAACAACTGAGGCCTACAATATCCGGTTTAATACGAAGGCGTACGGAGTGTCATAGATTAATGATAAGAGCTCAGGCTAAGGCTCGGGCTGGAGACTCGAAGTTTACAGATTTGAGCCTCTACCTCTTGAGTTATTGTTATAATCCCATAAGCTTTACGCTTACATCTAATTTGTTTTAACTAACCAGGATATAGTATTACATTTTATTAAAAAAAAAATAACTAAGTAACTAACTAACTAACTACTAGACACTATCACAGGAGAGACCATGATTGCTGTAAAGCATTCGAAACGTCGGGAACCAAAAATCAAAATAAATCCGCGACAAAATCCGAAAACATAGTTTCAATTATAATAACTAACAATTTTGCTTAAGTATCAGAAAAATAAGTTTGTACAAACGCAACTGCGGTTTTATCGTATTATATATTACGTGCCGCACAACAATGTGGGCGCGCTATTGGAGCGTAAATCGGATCGCAAAAACTTCGCTATTTCGAGCTGTTTCAATTTAGTGTCTCGTTGAATATATTTTGTGAATACTAAAAACTTTAGTACTTTGATAATTTACTTATAATGTGATATAAACTTTGTTTTCTAATGTCAATAAATAACTTGTTCGGTTTGAGAATTTCATTTGCATGTTGGTTACTTGAACTTTAAACTTAAGAGTACCTGAAAAGTAAATACATGTATTAATGAATGTGGTTTAGTTGTAGGTTCGAGTTCGACCAAATTATTTCGAAAAGTTAAACAGTCTTCATCACACAATCCCTCCTAACTCTCACTGCCCAGTAAACATAAAATGTTCATGAACCCTTGTCTGTGTCCCATTTATTAAAAAGTTAATCTATTTTGTGAACGATATATAATACCAAAATTATTTCCTTAACATTTTCGTAATTAAGTAATTGTAGTAATTTTTGTTTTCTACATTACTGTAGATTGACTTTTCATATGTGTATTATTTATATTATGTACATTAAATTTTAAAGATTTGCTCTAAATCTTATTTAAGGAATCTTAATAATACCTGGTATTGTATTACTATACGAATATGAAAATATGCTATCATATGTAAATATAACAAAAAACTGTATATACCTTATTTTTTATATATATAGGGCGATCATAAATACATATTCTATCAATAAACATCTTAGACTCATAAAATACATTAAATGTTGGAAAAGCTAATTGTAGAAACGCGCTTAAAGCTTTTGATGCGACTCTCGTGCCTTCCCTTATTGAATTTTACTCAAATGGAAAAGGACTTTCAGAATAATATTTTGTTTGCAGCAATCGTCAGTGAGCTGTGTATATACAAGTAAGTATGTTTATACAAAGTAATTGATTTTTGTATTTTTAATGTCAGGAAATGGTCGGTAATATTTTTCGTAAATTTACTGTGGTATTTGAAGAGTATAATGATAGAAAATAGGATTGTATAATAAAAAGACCTAAAAATCTTCCTCCCGAGGTTTTCCCTGAGCGCTACAATATGGGGCTCTTTAAGATTCGTGTCTGTAGGTTCCTTAAAGGTCGGCATCGCACTCTCAACTCCTCTTATGTTGCAGGTGTCTATGGGAAACGATAACCACTTACCATCAGGTGGATGGTTTGCTCATTTGCCCCCTATTGCCTATAAAAAAAACTCTGTATGATGATAATTCGATGAATTTCTATTTACTTAAATATGAAAATAGAAAATAAGAAATTTTAAAAATAAAACAGACAAATATTAGGATAAAGATTTGGTTTTGCGGTTCGTACATGAAAATTTCTCATCTAAAACGTTTTTTGATACGAGAAGGTAAACTTTTTTTTGCAATTTGCAGCAATAATTTTTTTGTATTATAATTGTTGCTTTCATTTGTTTTTACTCTATTTTGTTATATGTTATAAAAACTTTAACAGAAACTGTAATAAAAATAACGAAAAACTTGAGATTATTTATACAATTATATATTTTTAAACCTTTCGTTAATTAAACATAGAGCCGCGCTAGTGTTATTATAAACAATTTTCCCTGATTAGAACAAGCGAAGTATGTAAATATTGATAATGTAGTTACGTTAGTAGCTTTTTTGCCTTTTACTAATATTAAAAGCTATGGATGAATACTTATGTTTAATTTTCAACTACAATTACTAAAGGCAACTAAGGTTGTTTTAATAATTATAGTTTGAGACCTTCAACTAATGTAGGTAAAAATGAAAAAATACTATTTCCACACATATTATGCAGCTAATTTATTTCGATACCTCTTTAAATCGAGTATTTCACGGTTCACCCCTAAAATTGTTGTATTAAATAAAGCGCGACAAGAGGGTGAGTCAGCCAGGCATCGCGGCGTCCATTCAGCTCTCTTATTCACATCGCGGGCCGCCTTTAGTGGCTTTATTAATCATTGCCTATTGTTTCAACCTGCGAGCAAACATTAGCGTTTTATAAACTCTGATATGTATAATGTTTTGTTTCCTTACATTGCGTAATGAAAAGAAAATTATGAATGAGCACGCGTTTATCGATATAGTAATAATAGGTAATTCGAGCCCCGGCGCGGGGCAACAATGCCGCGCCTAACCCTGCCTTGTTTTTCATATGTCAAATTAGTAGCCTTTATACTTCGCAATGCTTTGTGAGAGTTATATAAATAAGCACCATATGAAGTGCAGTGTTTTGTTTATTTAAGGTGTAGGTAATATCGTAATCTTCACTTCTTCACGACTAAGCGGTTATTAGGATTTTGAAGGAAGCTTGAAATTAGGAAAAGAAAATAAGTCGAAAATATAGTGAAAAATATAGTGAAAATAATTCTATTGGCAATTACTTATGAAATTAATGAAAAATAGCTCATAAATAGTACATTAAAAGTAGTTGAACATTGTATATTCTCATTATTATATGTATTTTATGATCTTTAATGTTATTTAAGGTAGAAATATTATAAAATTGACTTGTACCGTCTCACAGAACGCGCGGAGCTCTTCCAGGTGACCTAGAAAGTGCTAACATTCGTTAGTCTCTTTTTGTACGACATCATTCCCCATTACGACATTTCTATAGACGTTTCATTGTAAATTGAAAACTAGGCAGTTTAAAACGAGATAAAAATAATATTGAAATACTTTTAAATAACTTTTGAAAGAAAATTCTATCAAAAGAATTACTGGCACAAAAAATATAGGTAATTATATTCGTTCAGTTATAAGATAATAGTTATTTTAATAGTACGTTTAAATGGTTAATAACGAGAAATGTGAGCCAACAAAATAAATGTAAATGTAAAATTAATATTTAGAAAAGTCTTATGGAAATAGTAATTGTTACTTATAAAGAGATTAAATATATATAGTTTTAGATTTCTTGTTCGTTTGTCTGTGAAACATTATATCTAGATAATAGCTGGTTATTTGAGTCTACATATTGGGTACTTTTTAAAGCAGAAATAAATCTTAAAACGTATTTAGACGAATCCGAATGGAACGAGAGTAAAACGCTAGCATATTTAGACATCTATACTATACTTACATACTTAGACATCTATACTAATACAAATGATATTAAGCTGAAGAATTTGTTTGTTTGTACAAAGCCAATCATACCTGAAAAATCAAAAAAACTATTTCCATTTTATGTCTATCTTATGACCTCGACCTTTTAAATCGAAACGAGTAACTGAAAACATTGCAGACATTTAAACTACAGGAAACGCCGAAGGAAAGGCCTAGTTTTCTATAATATTGGTATCGACAAGACTTACTAATCCACTTTTTTCTATCCGATTTATAATTAGGTCAGACCTGCCTGAGCCCTCAATGACTCTCGCGTTCTAATTCTATAATTTTTCATTCAATATTTCTTTTATTAGTTTTTTTAGAAAACATTTTTCAACATAATATCAATAATAAGTTTATATTCTAGAGCTTCACAATTTAGGTTCTTGGAAACGTGCGATACGATACCTTTGGAAACAACAAATTAAGTTAAGAACTTCATGAAAGTCGGAATTATTCAATAAGTTTTGAGACTTAAAGAATATCAACTTTTTAAGTCATAAAATATCAAAATAATGACTCCAAACAATATTTTTGTAAAAATATCATTTAAATTTCTTAAAATGCTTTATAGAAGCTTTAAAAACGCAAAATCTATCGTATATAGAAGGCACAGCGATATATCAGAATAGCAAAACTCGAAGTGAAACAAAAGAGCGAGGTGAGCCGCATGACACTATAGCTTTTAAATTCAATCCACTACAATGCGCCACGAACAACTTTCCGCATACACCGCATCGACTCTACATTTCCCTCTACTTTGACACTTATTGTTATGGCTTTAAAACCCATATCTGCATTCCCATGGGTATTGAAGGAGAGTACGTTCATTTTCCGTTCCGGCCACTTCCTGAGCGCCGATGAAACTCGATCAAGCCGCGGGCGAGATAGCAATAGAGGGGCCAGGTGTGTCACCTCGCTCGGAGCTTCCTATTCGCAAATCATTCCAACTGGGTTTCGATTTAAAGCTATTCTTTTAGGGAATAAATGGAAAATTGCACTTATTTTGATTTATCGCTAACATTCCTCTTGTTTTATCGCAGAATAGTACCTACAGGTATGTACAACACAATATTTTGTTAAGAAGAAACTTTAATAAGTAGTTTATTATATACTTAGTAATACTTGAGTATATTATAGTGTAAATCTAATATTATATAAAATCCGTTATTATTCAATGTGATGGTCACCTTCAGGAGTAAAGGGAGCGTACACATCACGCTGCGGATGTACCTCCGAGCCGTCCTGCCGTGCGCTCGACGCGGGGAAGATACAGGCGTATCGCGTGTCTGCTTATGTTGCAAACAAGGGCAAAACTTCTTTTATGTTTTATATAAAGAACTACATAGTTAATGTTTGTAATATTGACTAATATTTTATTTTTTTAAGAAATTGTAACAGGTACTTTGATTTGACAAGTCTATGTTGCCTTTGTCTGTAGTCTACACTCTACACCAGAATACTACTATAACGAAAATTCTAATGAGATTAAAGCTTCACGAAACTATGTACATGCGGAAATTATTTGATAAATTTTAATATAAATCAAGATTTATATATATTGCTATAGAAGATTAAATAATAATTAATTATTTTCAAGCAACCCAACCTACAAATTGTTGTCTGTAGCGTATTTTTTTACAAAATATGTCATCATGGCGATTTTTTTTAATTTCTGGTACCGTATGATAAGAAAAAATAGGTTCTCACAAAGGAACATAGCAAGATAAATACTCCGTTAAGTTAGCTTCTTATGATAATACATAAAATATTAAATAAAGTGTTTAAATACTAAAATATTCTTACTCTAAAATGGTCTTACGTAATGATCACAAGCGATGTAGCTGTCGATATAACAACAGTAGCCTCAGTGTACGAGCGCACTCGCAAATGAATGAGGCTGGCCTCTGTATTGGTTTACGAGGAAATAGAGTTTGTAGACCGAGTCTTAAAGCTTGCGTCCACTTAAACTTGTCTTTTGTTAGGCGATTGCTTAGTTTATTTATAAGGGAATAATTTCTGATTTTAATTATATTTTTTTATTTGTAAACAAATATTCAACGTCGATTTTTACATATTTCTTATATTCATACTTATAATAACCATATTTATATAGTAATAAGTATAATTTCGTGTATAATAAACAAAATCTTGATGAAAATGCAATATATGGTATAAAAAGCTGATCTGATGAGGGGGTCAGTACTGCAACTCTTTACGGTTCTTCAACGGTTTCGGACGCATGCTAATCCTATACTTTTAAATACGTTGTTTCGAAGTTTATTTTAATACATTTGACATTGGGCAATATGAACTTAAAAGTCAATGATTTATTTGTGAAATTAATTAAAAATAGTATAGTATTTGTACAGTGGAAGTTTGTAACATTCGATGTCGCAAAATTTGAAACCTACAAAATATATCCCGACATCGTTACAACTTGTGATCCTTCAAATTGTAACACTTATTCAATTGAATATTCGGGATTTTATGGCATAAAAATAACTACTTCTTTTAAATAAAATTCCGAATATACTGTATAAAATGTAGCCGCATTCGAGCGTGACGGCTTTTTCGGGCTATATTCAGTGAATGATCAGATTTGCTTAAATATTATAAATATTTCACAATACATTGTTATTTTAGTGCTTTCGAATCAAAGTATTTCTAAAATACTTATAGTTAAATGGGCTTATTTTGTCAAAAGAATACTAAAATTCACTAAGACAAGACAAAGTCCTTTGAGAAAAAGGTAACTTATGCTACTTAATAATGTACGAAATTCGTTCAAGTCTCAAACATATTTGTTTAGGTTCTACCAAGTTTATATAAAATTAAGGACTTGAAGGTTGTATTTTAATAACAAATGTAATCGAGCCCCGAGGAGATGTCATAATTGGAAAGATGAATTTTAAATTAAAGTTTACAATTTACATATTTTTACTTTATTATACAGTTTTTTCTATTATTTAATTGATCATATTTTGTACACATAATATATTACATCTTCAATGGTCTAGTGATGTATGAAGTTTTTTCGTTAGGTTCGAGCCCCGGGTATAGTTTATAAATACTTGCCTTAGAGAAAGCCTTAAGCAAAATACAAAATACTTATGTTTAAAACTCTTCATTCAACTAAATAATTAATATTCAAGAAGGCTAATTAATCACGTTTAAATATTTTGTTCGGACATCTGTCTGAGTTGTTGTTAAGATATTAATTAGCGAACTTTCTCATACTCCGAAGTTTGCTAAAGTTTGACTGTGTTAAACTATAACATTTCACTTTAAAGTTTATATAAGAAAAGCTATATTTGATCGACGAAGAATAACTGTAGACATATAGATAAAACTTTTATTTCTTAAGTTCAAAATGAATTGAAAGCCTAAGTCATTAAACTAAGCGTTGCCATTAATGTATGCTCATTGAATAAAATATTTCGTGTAATCAATTTCGTATAGTGAGTAGGAAGGAAATTGCTTTATAAGCTTTTATTAATATTTTTGTACCCATTATTATGGTCACGTGATTAGTGTGTTGATAAAAAGTCTTGCATATCTTTATAGATAACTTTAAAATCCTTTCAATAATGGATATTCAAAGGATTGCTACAGTAATCTATACTAATATTATAAAGCTGAATAGTTTGTTTGTTTGTTTGGTTGACCGCGTTAATCTCAAGAACTACTGGTTCCAATTGAAAAATTCATTTTGTGTTGGATAGTGCGTTTATCGAGGAAGGATATTACATCACGCTACGACCAATAGGAGCGGACCATCAATGAAAAATGTTGCAAAAACGGGAGAAAAATATTTCTTTTGATTTTCCGCCTTTAGAACGCGAGCGGAGCCGCGGAAAAGGCTAGTAGATAATATTTGTCACAGTCCTTAAATGGCAAATACAGGACAGGCAAGAATGAATTAGTTAATATAAAATAGGAGCTTCGTCAAAAAATATATGCCTCTATCTTTTATAAATGATGATGATTTTATGAATGAAAAGTCATATACTTTTGAAAAGTGCTAAATTCGCACATACAGTTATAGGTTTCATCAGTTATCACTCACAATGTAAACGACGATAGGTAAAATCGGTAAAATAAAAATATTAAGTTTAAAGCACCAACATAAATTTTTGTGAAATGTTTATCATAAAAAACGTGAGAGTAACAATGTTAATAAATCATTAGCTCTCGATCAAATAAACGAGGGGCATTCATCTTCCCCAACGACATCGCGCTCGCATTATCAACTTTCGAAGCTCCCGCGGTACCACGGGACTGATCGCGCTCTTCATTACGTTGAAAACGTCGATTCTTTTCGATTTTAAATATACTTGAAAGGTTATTTTGTATGAAAAAGTTAAACAGGATGTCTGTGAAGTGGAGTGGAAGCTCACATCTGTAGGCGATTTTGGATTGTTCAAATTTAAAAACTTTGTTATTTGTCTGTCTGTTCGCTTTTTAGATATATCAGTTCAATACTATTACTTAAACTGAATATTTATCTTTACATTTGCTCAAAGCATAAGAATTATTATAATAAACACTAACTTGTGCTTGCAGCTTTAATCAATTAAGTACTATTCGGTTTGCAACAACGAAGCAACACTCTTTTTTAAGCGGCTATACATCTAATGTAAATTTATTTTGTTTTTTGTTATTTACTCTCCTTTTATTTAATCAAGTGTACTTACTACAAGTAATCAATAATACAATAAAAAAATATATTATTTCTTAAAATTTCTATACATATCTAGGTAGTAGGTATATAATTATTTTGAAAACACATTAAAAAGTATTAAATAAAAGTAAAAATATATTTTATTCTAATAAAAAACCCCAACTCTCATAGTAGGTACCCAGACACGTACGTCGTACAAGCACCTAAAACTTAAACTAGAGTTTGCTCTTAAAGTAGAGTTAAAATGTAACAGTGTGTAAGCTAACAGCTAAATTATTTAACAACATGAAGGCAATATCAGTACATCTCGGGTCGATCGGTGAGTTAGCCGCTTAATCTGTTCACTTTGAGCCGCGCTGGATAATTGCCAACTTCGCCGCCGTTCTGCAACGTATTATGATCCTTTATATGAAATGCTATTTTGTACATCGGAAATACATTATATTTTTTTCTTTATTATTATAAAAGTTTACATACTGTTATTTATTAAATGTCACATTGTAAACCTCTCAGATTTATGTAATGTTAAGTAATTACATTATTATTACTAAATATATTTATAACCTAATTGTATCATATAACGTGATGATATTTCAGATTATTTTGTGTGGGATCAAAGTAGTAGAATCATAATTAATATTGTTTGAAAAACATGTTAAGATGATGTTTAGGATATAATTAAGATAATATATTACGTTGAACAGGTTTGCCTTTAGTAATATCCTCACGAAGTGAAGAATTCATTGCGACATTGCTTACTGTATCCCTACTTTCTTGTGCCAGCGGTCGCGGGTTCGAGTCCCGCTGGGGGCATTCATTGTTAAACTCAGATGTTTGTACTCCAGTCATGGGTGTTTATATTTGTAATATGTATGTATTTTACCTTATATATGTAGTATATCAACTATCTGGTATCCGTAACACAAGCTTCGTATCTTACCACGGAACTAGTTAGCGATGTGTATTATAATGTCCCAACATATTTATTTATTTTACAGCATTGAACGTGTAAACATTTACACAGAAAAATAGTTACAACGAACGAGAAATGTATTGAAGATAAAGTTTGTATCAGTACGTTCCCGGGCGGTGCTGCTGCGACTGTTGACTTCCGCTTCCCTTCGCCACATCGGCTGATCAGATTTGCTGCATTACCTGTTGAAAATATAATTAACTACAGGTACAGCACGAAGTAAGGATTGCTGCTTTCTTAGGAAACTGAAATTTTAAGGAAACTTGCATTTAATAAAAAAAATTTTTAAAACTTTATATTTGAACTAGCATTTCCCGCGTTTTCCGGCTCGCACGCGTTTTAAAAACCGGAAACCAACCAATTCTTATTGAGTCGCGCAGTGTGATATCTCGCAGAACTAACGCCCAACCTTCCCGTTTTCGCAACATTTTTCATTGATGCTCAGCTCCTGTTGATCGTAGCGTGACGAAATATAGCCTATAGCCTTCCTCAATAAACGGACTATCCAACACAAAAATAATTTTTCAAATAGAACCAGTAGTTCCTGAGATAAGTGCGTTCAACCAAACAAACAAACAAAATCTTCTACTTTATAATATTAGTATAGATAATGGTATAATCAATAATATTTTATCAATAAGGTACACGGTCTTGCCAGACAGGTACAAGTAATTCGATAAAACTGACATTTGTGATATAGAATTTGTATAATTTCTGCTCCGAACTTTACTATTATTTTTGGAGCCTTTACAGTGCGGTATGAAGAATTTTCACGCCAAAATAATAGCGCAATGTTTCTGTGTCATGACATCATGTCGTGCTCCAATTTTTAAACGTCAAACACTATGTCACGTCATTAATCAATGTAAATTAAAGTCGCGTCGTGTTTGCGTATGGAACTAATCTCAGAAACTTTACATATTATATTTCGTAATCTCGTTAGGGTTTCTGAGTTATGCATATTTTTCCATTATGTTTTTATTCACTGTAAGAAAAGTGTTAATCATGTTAGATAAGATTCTGAATTACCACTATTCATACATATACTTGTAGATTTAATGAATTTGAAAAGTAATTTCATAGAAAAGCTGTAGTAAAAATATGAATTTATAATTTCTAAAGCATTACTACTATTCAGGTCCAACGAAATACTATATTATCTAAGCAAATAAAAATTTAAGTATAAAATATTTCCTTACGTTTTGAAAGATAAATGAATAACGAGCAAAAAAGCAGTGGAACTTAAAAAGAAATGGACATTGAAAGAAGTCCTCGATTTAAATAAGAGTCGACAATTAGCGATAATTTAATAAATCCAAAGAGACTTTCTTTAAAGCTAGCTATCTTTTATTTTAATAGACGCCTCACGCTATAGAGTCTTAAAAATGTATTATAATAAGTTATCAAAATTCGCAGTTGATCAATAATCAAAAATTCGCTTTTTATGGTGCGAAAGTGGTGTAAAACTATACTATTATATAATTTTAGTCAAACTTAATTATTTAAAAATTATTAATCTCCTAGTTTTTGTCTAACTTCGGGCTTTTTTGTAAAAATGATAGTCATAGCTAATTAGTATTCATTTGTATTCATTTCGAACAATATTACAATTGAATTAATTCAATCCTCGTTTACAAAAATACCAGCCCAGTACTGGGGTCACAACAGGTGCCGGACGCAGGTCAGCCTTTCCATGATTTATGCGTCCCTCGAGATAAATAATAATGATCACTTACATACGCTCCTTCGGGATGGGATAAATACGTTGGCAATTTATATTCCAAAAAAGAGACTTGTCAAATTTGGAGGTTTATTTCGAAATACGTTGTATGTTACGAAAGAAATGCGAATACGTCAAGAAATACATACTACTCGACCTGTTTTCATAACTTTTGGAGTGTAAAAAAGCTTTTCATTCTGCAAACTATGCGTAAAGTTTTTCTTGAAATCTTATACGGAATGAATTCGCACAGTTTATTCATATTATTGAATAGTTGTTTAATGCTTAATAATCAGGAATATTAGCTAAAACACTCGCAGAGGACAACTTGTAATACTTTATACATGACGAGATGTGTACCTAGGGATGAACGCTAGCCTAGATAGAAAAAACTACTACTACTAGATAGAAAGTTTCTGGGAAATTAGGAAACTGTGTAAAAATGTTTTTGTATTCTATGAACCCAATTTTGAAATGAATGAAATTTGTACTGTACAAGCACTAATCAAGTAGGTCAAGTCAGCTCAATAAACATATGTATTTTCATCATTTTACTGTTCGGACTCTTTACATTAATGCGTCGTTATAAATAGCAATTACTTTGTTGCAAAAAATGAAATATTCGATGCAAATCCTCAAATGAAGGTTTAAATAGGATATACTATAATAAATTAAGGTATACATTTAAAGATAAGTTATTGTTCTTTACCTTGATCTCTCTTCTGTGCGGTATGAGATAGTAGTGTTAAGGATATGTCAGTGACATCTGAACTACTCGTATAAGAGGTATCGCTTCTGTAATCAGGTTCGCAGTTCGCGCTTCGTACGCGTTAATTAAACTTAATAACCCGTTATTGATCCCGTTTCTGGCGCAACATAAAGCCTCTTAAATAAAGCTTTGCAGATAAAATTCGGTATATCTGATGACCGCTTTCGCGTGAATTAATGTTATTGGCGAACATAAACGCACATTTTTATACAACAAATTCGTTAAATGACTCTTTTTAATTTTTTTGTAGAATATTAGACCTATTAGAAATAATTGAAAATGCTTTTGTATAAAAGCTCAGAGGTAGAAAAACAAATTTGTTCTCAAGGTTCCTTACCTTGCGTTGTAAGTTGTAGAACATTATAATAAGTTTAGGGACAGCGCATTGCGGTGTTTAAGTACTCCGGAAGCGAAAGTGGCGTTATTCTGAGAAGAACAGTACTAAATAGGTACAATAGTGCCAAGGTTTTTTGGAAAATTGTCGTAAAGAAAAAACATGGAGTTTCTATTAATAAATATTTTTCTGTTTGTACATAATATGTAAAAGTAGTTTTATAATCGTTTTTAGCTACAGGTGGCATTCAAAGCATGTTTGGAAATTCAGCATTTACAAGCAGGCGAGAATTATTCTTTAATATTTCATTATAATGTTATAGAAATGTATTAATCTAATCCATTTAAATATTAATTAGGGTACTATTTGGATTTAATTTAGGGCCTAATTATTTTCGAATAAAGCGTACCCCGGGGGCTTGGAATAAGAGATGAAAGGGAAAATTTGGTATTTTTATGTGGCTAAAATAATTTTATGATCATCGCTAAGGGCTAATTGACTAACTTTAGTTACCTTGATTTAACTCCCGTTTTTACTCTACGTTTAAAAGGATCGTGCGATAATTGAGCTTTGCAGAAGCGATTGCAATCTTTTAGCTTTATTACATGTTTGTGATGAACACTGATTAAAACCGCCAACTGTTTCATGAAATGAAAATTTAAATTACATTTATATTAAAGTGTATTTAAGCTTATGTACAGATATGGTTGCTTTTACATATACGTCACCACTATGATGAAATTTTCGGTAGGTACATTAGTATTGGCTGACTATTTAAGGTGTGAAGTCGATCATTGTATTAAAAACTTACCCCATTTTCACACAGCTACAAGCTGTGTTATCCTACTTTCTGTTCAAAATGTCGTTGGTTCGAGTCTCGTGAGGTGCATTTGTGCGATGAGCACGAATTTTTGTACTCCAGTCATGGATTGCTACACGATGCACTAACATTAGATGGCGCAGTGGGTAACGTTCAAAAATATTTTTATAGATTAAATTGTTCTCGTAATCTCATGATCTAAAGTTTTAAATAAAACTATCGTTTCAATTTATAAATTTTATTTCCAAAATTTAATTTTTGACAAGTTATCATAATCGCAAGAAAATGCTATCAAACCACGTTGGTATTGTTGGTTTATCTTTTAATTTTTGTGCAAATGACAAGGAATCAAAATGCATTTCAGATAAAGATGTACACAAACATAATGAAATATACAAACTTATGCATACGTAATGTAGTAATATTAAAAATATATGTTTACTAAAATTCTTATACAACACATCATTTTAACTAAACATGAAGCAGAATTTTAGATGTGACTCCTTTCTCTGCAAACCATAATAAAATATTTAATTAGCACTTCGTCGCGGGGTCTCTCGACGGTCATTGCGTTGTATTATTAAAATGCCGCTTTAGTCCCATACAGCTATCTCCTGTGCGGCAAAAGTTAACTGACATAACGCCTAACGGACTTCAAAAAAGGAGGAGTTCCTCAATTCTACTCGTTCTATTGATTTACTTGACACAAAAATTAAATTTAAGGTCCGATAAAACGAAATGATGTTGAAAATAATTTATCTTTTTCTTGGGTGGATATATCAATTGATTAGAAATTATCAATACTTATACCTATATTGTTTATTTATTTATTTATTTATTTATTTATTCTCTCTTACATCTATCTTTACAGTTTCCTAATGCGATAGAGTAACTTATCCTGAGATTTAACAAAAATTATTTCCTAAAATCAACAATAAGAATATAATAGAAGTAAATATATAATAGTGGTAAAAACATTTCCTACCTAAATAAAATACTAACAAAAATTATTACCTACTAACAACAGATTATAAAAATAAAAAATAAAAAATTACATAAAAAACCTAGATTTAACTATAACTTATTTCATATAATGCGACCTTCGTGAATTCACTCATAGTACAACAAAATATGTCAATTTTATCTTGGACTATGTTTAGTGTTCTGAGTGCGCGCGTGAGCGGCGCGTGCTGCAGCAAGTTAGTCCTCGCGCGCGGTACCGCCAGCAGCTGCGGCCGGCGTCTGCGATATACGTACCGGTCAGGGACTCGGAGTGCCAACTGATCCAGCACGTCTGTGTTATGTACTCTGCCTATTAGAACTGTGTACAAATAGCGTGCAAGAGTAAATTCCCTTCTAACCCTGATTTCATTGTAACCTACCATACCTAAAATGAACAATGTTGGATACATTAATGGATAGAGTGGATACACTCCATACAGTCGCATGTACAGGTATCTTAAAAATTTATTTTGTACTCGCTCCAGCATAAGAGTGTACTTGTTTTCGTGCGGCGACCAAATCATCGCATTGTATTCCAGTTGGCTCCTAACCAGTGTATTATATAATGCAGTAATTGCGTAAATATTTGTGAAATCATTAACTGTGCGTAGTATGAAACCCAAACTTTTGTAAGCTTTTTTACAACATTTAATGATGTGTTCACGAAAAGTTAATCCTGTATTCATACCCACTCCTAAATCACGAACTTCCTTGACCCTAGTCATGGGTACACAGTCTTCTATCATATAATTATGTACAATAGGGTTGTGGCTACGAGAGAATGTAATTGTGACACATTTTGAGGTGTTAAACTGCAAGTTGTTTTCCTTGCTCCACCTAGTCACCCTATCTATATCACTTTGTAGCCTCGTGCAATCCTCCTTACATACTATAGGTAGGTATAATTTAAAATCATCTGCAAATAATAGGCATTTTGCTTCTTGGACCATTTTGGGGAGATCATTAATCATTATTATGAACTCCAAAGGACCTAAATTACTACCCTGGCTTACTCCAGACCTCGTGAAATATATGTCTGATCGGTATCCTGCATATTCTACATATTGCTGTCTGTCAGTCATGTAGCTAGCAAAGAAGTTGAGTAAGTGTGGTGTAAAACCAATGCCTGCTAGCTTTCTGAGTAGGATATCATTATCTACAAGGTCAAACGCTTTTTTGAAGTCGAAATAGACTGCGTCGACCTGCCCGCCCGCGTCCACCGTCGGTAACACGTCCGCCATATACGCAAGAAGATTACTGCTTGTACTTCTATTCGGCCGAAACCCGTGTTGTGAATCCGATAATTGTATACCCATTTGATGATATACGCTCTTCTGTATAGCTGACTCAAATATTTTTGCTGGAGTCGACAGGACTGCGATAGGTCTATTACCATCCAGGTTTCCTTTGGCACCAGCTTTCGGTACTGGTACTACCCTAGTCGTCTTCCATCTTTCCGGAAATACTGCTGCTCTCAGGGATTGGTTATATATATGAAGCAGAGGCTTAGCTAGAACAGATCGGCAGTCTCTAAATATATACGGTGGTATACCATCTGGTCCTGTCGATTTCTTTGGCTTAAGTTGTTTAAGGGCGTGCTGTACCTCACTGAGCTGTAACGCGCTAAGGTGTACGCGTGCTGCCGCGTTCTCACTGCCAGCCACCTGTATCGCTGAATTTACATCTAATTTAGCCTTACACGGACTGTACACCGAATAGAAGTAATTGGCTAACTCATGTACTGATTGTTCATTCGTCAGAAGTTCACCATCTTTATACATTTTCCGAGGACTTCTATTGCTTTTTTTGGAGTTTATATACCTCCAGAAAGATATAGGGTTTTCCTGTAAATTACTTTGAACGATATGCTGATGGTGCGTATACGCTTCTCTTATGCTTTGTTTGACCTTAGCCCTAAATTGTGAAAAAACCTCGTAATCTAAACCTGATCTACTTTTCTTATATACTTTATGAAGAGTAGCTTTTTGTTGTATTAATCGGATAACATCGGCGGTATACCACTCAGGATACACGTATTTAGACCTACTATAACATTGAATTTTTTTTGGAACACATTGTTCTAATATTTTATTAATAGACTCGTAGAAGTAATCTAAACTCATTTCTAAATTTAATTCATATATGGAAGACCAGTCTGTGGTCTCAATTAAATGGTACAACAAAGGAAAGTTAGCTTTTTTAAAATGCCATTGCGGAGGTATTTTGATGATGTTTGAAAATGTGTTTGACCTTGAATGCGCGATAGTGTCAGTGTGAGTAACCGATCGCAAGCAAACAGTTACATCGAGCGGTGGATGTTGTACGTCGACCGGCACCAACGGCTGGGTCGCCCCGCTCACGCGCACACCATCTCCCCGCTCCTCAACCGTGCTCAATACTAGATCTAGACATCTATCATTACAATTGTAAATATTGTTACTCTGAGTGAACCCACAATAAGTCATAAAATATTCAAAATATTGATTTACACTAAGTGGACAAGAGTACATATTGAAATCTCCTAACACTAAAACCTGGTCGTAACTGTTACATAGCTGCTCAATTATTCTAAACATTACCATATATTCACATTCACTACTATTAGGCGGTATATAAACAGCGCACAACAAAAACAAAAACCGGTTTCGAAGGTAGACAGTAGCGCAAACTATTTCGAATATATGATTGTCAATGTTTACATTGTCAGGTATCGTAATTCGTCTCAGTTCGAAACGCGGTGTGGCCACTAAAAACGCGCCGCCTTGTTTGCGTCCATCTGTTCGGTCACACCGAATAATACTATGACCTGGTGGGACCAGCTCACCGTCGTAAATCGACTCATTACAACCTGTTTCCGTAATGATGAATAAATCAGAATCAGATGAAGCAATAGCCAAATAGAAATCGCTTGTCTTCGTTCTAAGTCCTCTCACGTTTTGATAGTAAATTTGTATATTCTTACTATTTTTTGTCACTTTGTTGCTCACGGTTGTTTCGACGAAACCACACCCACTCGCAAAATTCAATATTTATAGGCCAGTGTTCTGGTTGGCATAATACGTTATATTTACTTTCAGGGAGTGCTATAATAAATGAAGAATAGTCTCTTTGAGTCTTATGTTTTATTTGGTCAATCTTTATGGGCACTTCATTCCCACAAATATTTTTAACATAATTTTGTAGGCTTTCAATTGTGGTTTCTGTGTCTAACCGCCAAACATGCAGGTACCTTTTTCTCTCTGATCCCTTAATTTCAATTGAATTCGTACTTTCTCCTTTTTTTACCTCATCGTTGGGATATCTCTTTTTCTTGTTTACCACCGTCCAATTACTAGTTTCCATTTTATTTTCTTTTTGAATAGTAATATCCGTTAGATCATTTTGTGAATCTATCACAATACATTGTTTGTGCACAAACGGCTCCGTGGGTTTCATGGCCACACTTTTATTATCCGCTGCCTTCTTTTGAGTTTGTTTCTTTGCAACATTTGCAAACGTTAAAACTGACTTTTCCGGCTGCTGGACTGCTGACTGCTGACTTTTCTCCACATTACAAATTGATTCTAGTTCTTCCTTTTTCTTTTCTAATATTTTAATATTAGCCTCTAAAAGATCTATTTTATTTACTTTTTCTTGAACTACCTCCAAAATCTTTTGTACTTTTTGTAATTCGTTTTCCGTAACAATAAATCTCTTTTGAAGTAGGTCGTACTCCTTTGCTTGTCTATCTAGTCGACAATTAAAATCATATCGCAACGCTCTTAACTCTTTTAGTATCTCATTTTCTACTACTATAGAATCAACGGTAGTCGGACCGCCGCCGCCACCTCGCTTGATATTGACGTAGCTAGGTGTAACTGGTTCCTTATTCGCTTGCTTGGGTCCTCGTACTGGCGTGTTCAAATTACCACCTTTAGGGATAATGCTCGTGCACTCTGGGCATAGCCATTTACTTCCACTTTCCCCTATGGTAGCCTCCAGCTTTTCCTTCCCCAATCCAAGACACGCAAGATGGTAAGATTTACCACAATTTTTCTCCGAACACTGCATCCTGAGATCATCACATATTACGGCATGGCAGCCGTCACATTTAGTGCCCATTTTTGGGCTCAAAACACTCAGAGTCACACACTTATTATTTATTTTTAATTCGATTGACTTGCAACACGTCCGTTCCGTACCGCGTATTATAACGTTTTGTGTATTTTTCTGTATATTTAACTATATACGACTATGAATTACGATTACCTGAATAGATATAAAGAAAATAAAATTTCGAGAGAAGTCGTAGTCTCTAAGGTTTACTAAGTTTTAATTACTATTATGTTAATCATTAAAATATATCGCACGCACATTTGAGGTATGTGCAAATAATTCGTACAAATCGAAATATATTCTCAATAGCACTGCAAAGCAGAGTCTTTGAAAATCTTCACCCAATGGATGCCGCTCAAAAGCTATAGAAAATGGATAACAGAGTGCGATGTCGTTACGTCGATCTTCGTACAGACGGGCTCGAGTGATAAGTGGGGGGATGGAGGGCGAAGGAGTGATAAAGTATAGAATAATGTAGGAAAATGTTATGAAGAATGAAAATGCTAAGAACTACTGTCACAATTTATTAAAAATATAATATTTAAACTACTAGAATGCAATAAATATTTTATTGGTCTGTTTTGTTCACTTAATGAAAATGTTATCAATAATTATAATTACAAGTTTATAAAGCATTAAATACTTATATTAATTTAATAGATAATTATTATAGCCTTCACTTATAAGTTAAATAAACTAGCAAAAAAGCTGACCTTTGTGAGGACTCGCGTAGTTTTTTTAACGGATAATAATTTTTAATTTAAGACATGTGCCAATGTAGATTTCTTTAATGGTTATAAAATTATATTTTTTGACATATCTAGATATAAAGTTAAATTGCTATGTTTAATCATAAACCTACAGGCGTGATCGTTTTTCAGTGAATTGTACCACAAAATGCTCAGGTTGTGTGATCGTGTTAGGGCTCGCTTCGCTTGCCCCAATTATTCTTTAGAGTCATAATATGCAGCAAAATGTAAGGATTTCGATTGAATTAACTTGTATTTTAGTATTATTCTAAACTTTACCTCTTAAAATACTTTTTGTCTCTATTTAAAAAGCTCCTTTATTACAACTGAGACCGTTGGCTTACAGAAAGCTCCGCGTGATTGCGTCGGTGCTTGCAGCGGAGGAAATCGCGCGAAAATCGAGTAAGGATCCGATGAAAAGAAACCAAGAACCTAAAGTGTACCGGATCTATTGAAAAGCTTTACCTCGAAGTTAAGTTAGTTTTAAACACTAGTGCACGTGACAAAAGAAGGTCTCGGTGGAAAATGTGAACACTGGCTGTAAAGCTATTTCCACAGATATTTTAATGATTTTACAGCATAAAATCCTATTTATAGGGAATTCTCTTCATTCTTGCACTTTCAGGTTTAGTTTTGAGAGAAGAGATGAATATTGTTACGTACTACGGGTTCGGGATCGGAAATTAAAAGCGTTCTCGCACTAAAGATGTTTTATTTACACCTTATATACACGCGCAGTCTGTACGCAGCACTAGTTTAATTTAGTCTCTGAGCACTATAATCCACCACTTTTAATAATTCACTATACTCTTCTTCACTTTTTCACTATTTCGTATCTCTTCGCAATCTTCACTTAGCTCCGAACATCAACTGATCTCTCGACACACTGCCGGCCTTTTTATATGCGTAAATATAGAACATTCTAGTATCGAAAGTTCAAAATGTTTCTAGTAACTTCCAAATCTTTCTTGAAAATGCTCTCTCTCACTCTGACACATTAAAATTTGCAATAAACTGTTCTTGTTATCTAATTGTCAAAAGTTATAAATTGACATTCGCTGTTGTAAGGCATGGTACAAGCGTGCTATTATGACGGGTTCGCACTCTATTCCGCGACACTACCCCCTCCTAAGACATGCTCGTCTCGAGCATCATTGTTGCCGTGATACTTGGCCAATCGGTCCACATGCACGATTTTAGCCGGGCTTCTGGATGTACGTTGAATTCGAAAAGTGACGTCGTTAATTTTCGTTATTACCTTATAAGGCCCCTCCCAACTGGGTTGTAGCTTTGGCGATTTACCCTTTCGTCTCACCGGGTTATGCAGCCATACCAATGAGCCTTCCTCGAAGTTTGTTCCTGTCGCCTTCCGGTCATAACGAGTCTTCATGCGTTCACTTGCTTGTAGCCCTACATCTCGTATCTGCTCATGAATACCAATCATCTTCACTCTTAGTTCACTGGCATATTCGGTGATGCAACTTGGAGTATCCGGTGGGCAACCACTTAACAGATCCGCTGGTAACCGTAATTCCCTTCCGAAATTGGCAAAGGCAGGTGTCATTGCAATGCTTTCGTGTACAGCAGTCCGGTAAGATAGCAGGAACAATGATAAATACTCGTCCCAATCCTTTTGATGTTTATCTACAACCTTGGCTAGATGTCGTTCTAAAGTTTGATTAAACCTCTCCACCATTCCATCGGACTGTGGGTGATAAGGCGTAGTTCTAGTTTTGTGCACCCCCATGATCTTACACAGTTCTTGAAACACCTGTGATTCGAAGTTTCTTCCTTGATCACTGTGCATTTCTAATGGGACACCAAATCTACAAAATACCTCTTTGACCAATTTATTTGCAACAGTAACAGCTTCTTGATTTGGTATGGCGAATGCTTCAGGCCATTTCGTGAAATAGTCCATTACAACTAAAATGTATCGGTTCCCGGAGTTAGTAATCGGAAATGGTCCTGCTACGTCTATTGCGATTCTCTCCCAAGGTGCCCCAACGTTGTATAATTTCATTGCTCCTCGGCTTCTGGTCTGCGGGCCTTTGACAGAGGCACATTGCACGCATTTCCGACACCAGTCCTCAACATCATCTCGACAATGCAGCCAGTAAAATCGCTCCTTTATCTTGATTAAGGTTCTCCTTACCCCTAAGTGTCCACCAGAAGAGCCATCGTGGTAGGCTCGAAGTACCTCGGATACTTTTATTTTAGGTACCACTAGTTGGAGATGGCTATCATTTCCACGTGTCCTCTCCCATTTGCGGCACAATACTCCGTTGTGTAACAACAAACTGTCCCATTGTGCCCACAAACTTTTCGTAGCGGTACTGTACTGTGCTATGTCAGTCCACTTAGGTTTTGGCCTACCACTACTTAACCATTCCAAGATAGGTCGTATATCTCGGTCTTCTTCTTGTGCTTTCTTCATGGCATCATCGCTCCAACGTTCATCTATCGAATCTGTTCTTATAATTTTAATAGATTCTAGTTCCTTTACTTCTTGTCTGTGACAGTGCTTGCAGTCTTCCTCGCATGGTCTTCTAGATAGGGCATCGGCGTTATTGTGTGTTTTACCCCCACGGTGTTCAATTTCAAACTGAAACTCTTGAAGCTGTTCAATCCATCGCGCTACCTGTCCTTCGGGGTCCTTGAATTCCAATAACCATTTCAAGGCAGCGTGATCGGTTCTTACCAAAAATTTGCGTCCTAGCAAGTATTTCTTAAAATGCTGTAAGGTTTTTACTACAGCAAGTAGCTCTCTTCGAGTAACGCAATAATTCTTTTCCGGTTTAGATAGTGACTTACTGAAATATGCGATAACCACCTCCTGATCACCCTTCCGCTGGGACAATACACCTCCAATACCGATATTGCTGGCATCTGTGTCGACAATGAACTCTCCCTTTGTGTCTGGATACCCAAGGATCGGTGTTTGGCAAAGATGTTTCTTCAGTTCTTGAAAGGCTGATTCACAATTATTGTCCCATACGAAAGGTCTCTTCTCTTCGGTCAGTCTATGAAGTGGTTTGGCGATGTCAGAGAAGCCTTTTACAAATCTTCTATAGTAAGAGCATAATCCCAGAAATGCTCTCACTTGCGTTTTGTCCTTAGGGGTCGGCCAATCTTTCACAGCGGTGACTTTGCTAGGGTCCGTTCCCACGCCGTTTTCCGAGACTACATGTCCAAGGTAATTGACCTGTCTCCTAAAGAATGAGCACTTCTTTGGACTTAACTTTAAATTTGCTTCCCTTAGTTTACCAAATACTGCTTCGAGTTTCTTAAGATGGTCTTCGAAGTCACGTCCCACAATAATTATGTCATCGAGGTAAACAAGACAGGCTGCTCCTAGTAATCCAGCGAGTACACGTTCCATCAACCTCTCGAATGTTGCTGGTGCATTGCATAACCCGAACGGCATAACCTTAAACTGCCACAACCCTTTTCCAGTTGAAAACGCAGTTTTCTCCTTATCCACGGGGTCCATGTCTACTTGCCAATAGCCACTCTTCAAATCGAGAGTTGAAAACCATTTCATACCACTGAGAGTGTCTAAGGTGTCGTCGATTCGAGGCAGGGGATAACTATCCTTTTTGGTTACATCGTTGAGTCTGCGGTAATCGATGCAAAACCTTGTAGATCCATCCTTCTTCCTTACAAGTACTACTGGAGAACACCAAGGACTAGTAGATTGTTCGATGATGTTATTCTTTCTCATGTCTTGGATCATGTCGTCAGCTTCTTTCTCCTTAGCCCATGGAATTCGTCTTGGTCGTTGTCGAATAGGCGCTATGTCACCAGTATTAATTTTGTGCTTCACCAAACCGGTTCTTCCAATATCGCCATCATGTTTCGAGAACAAATCTGAATATTCGTAAAGTAAATTTTCAGCTTTCGTCTTCTGTGAACTTGTGAGATGCTCTTTGCAGTCTTCTAAAAGTTTCATTGCTTGCTCTTTATCCTTGTTAAGCACCTTCTCATTCTGTTGGCATCTACTTAACCAGGCTATCTCTTCGCAAGTCCCCACAACTTCCCCTCTCTGAATAGTTTGCGTAGCGTCACTGGTGTTCAGCACTGGAACCATGGATGTCGAAGTTTTACCTACTACAACTCTTGCTGGAATCCACGAGCTCTCATCTTCATACTTCTCTATGATAGCGCAGCACCATTGACTACCTGACTTGTTCTGAGGTAAAGCGACAGGTACTAGAGTCTGTGATCTTGGTGGAAGAGCGGTGTCTCTTAAGCAACAAACTTTCCCCTGAACTCCACCACTTATCGGTACTTCTCTATTTCTGCACTTTAAAACTCCATATTTCATGTCTATCGTACACTGATAATTTTGAAGAAAGTCCAATCCAATGATGCAATCATCCACGATATCTGCAACTATTGCGTTATGCCAATAGACGTTGTCCCCAATTTTTATAGCAATTTTTCTTTCCCCCCAAACAGGTATGCGCTGACCAGTGGCTGTCATAAGGTTGATGTGCCTCCTATCTTGCAAATTATTGTCCGCAATATGTTTCAGCTTTCGGTTATTAATGACAGTTCGCGAAGCTCCGGTATCCAGTGTCAGTTTACATGTCACTCCATTAATAGCGCCATGTATAACCAAAGTGTTTCCATCTATTGCCTGTTTTACTTCTATGGGTGGGGTTGTAGATCCCCCGGCCAGCGCCCACCTCCTAGCTCTGGCTGAGACCAATTCTCCTCTTACTTGATCGCAGGTTGGTACACCAAAATCTGAGTATAGTCGACCATTCTTCCTTTTAGGGCAGTTACTTCGAAGATGGCCCCGCTCACCACACTCGTAGCACCTTGGGTTGAAAAGACGTCTCCGGGTGGTTAATCCTCCCGTGGTAGCTTCCTGCACCCTCCAAGGTCTAGAGTCATGACGCACAGCTTCAATCTCTAGAGCATGAGCGACAGCTTCCCTGAGACTTGTATGGTGTCTTAGGCGTACAGCAGCGCGTACCTCCGAGTCGCGAATCCCGTCTACAAATGCCTGCAGCAGAATAGTTTCTATGGTGGATGGCGAGGATTGATATGCCTTCCGTACGAGCCTTTCAATCTCTATGGACCACTGCTGCAGGGTTTCATTAGGTCGTTGTGTACGGTCTTTGATTTGGGCCCTGTACACGTGCTCTAGATGACTATCACCATACCGCGACTCTAAAGCGTTAAGTAGTTCACTGTATGTGGTCTTCCTGCCAGGGTCGCTAGCACAAAGCGCCTCCAACACATTTAGGGCCTCCTCTCGAAGTGCGATGGTAAGGGCAGATCGGGCTTCATCATCTGTCCATCCACTTGTCTCCTTGATAGTCTCAAACTGGATCTTAAATGCAGCCCAAGAAGATTTGCCGTCGAAGTAAGGGACTTTAAAGATCTTTGCCGTTGATGAACTGAGGTCAACACTACGCGGTAATCTGTGAGTTTCCATGTAATCGACCCTTTTCTCTATTTTAGATAGTTTTGCGTCATACTCCTCTATGGCCTCACCGAGTGTCGTCTTAATTCCCTCGACTTCCCTTTCAACGGCTTCAACCCGTTCTTTATTTTGTTGGAGTGCGACTACTACATCCTTGTGTATGCCGTCTTGGAGTGCACGCATCTGTTCCTCCTGGCGACGCGCACGTTCTTCCTCACGGCGAGCCTGTTCTTCTTCGCGGCGAGCCTGTTCATCTTGGAGTGCACGCATCTGTTCCTCCTGGCGACGCGCACGTTCTTCCTCACGGCGAGCCTGTTCTTCTTCGCGGCGAGCCTGTTCATCTTGTAGTGCGCGCAGCTGTTCCTCCTGGCGGCGTGCACGATCTTCCTCGCGGCGAGCCTGCTCTTCTTGGAGTGCGCGCAGTTGTTCCTCTTGGCGGCGAGCCTGCTCTTCTTGGCGGCGCGTTTGTTCTTGCATCATGAACGCCATTTGTTGCAAAAGGGCGTTCATGTCTGGCGAGGTGCCCTGTTGAGCCACGGACTCTCCACTCGAAGTACTAGGGCCAGAGTCTTCCCTTTGCTGTTCTGCCATTGCGCGTGTAGTGACTCCTTCCTTCTCGTGCCTCGGTACTAACGGCATTTCCGATCCCACTTCTGACACCAATTGTTACGTACTACGGGTTCGGGATCGGAAATTAAAAGCGTTCTCGCACTAAAGATGTTTTATTTACACCTTATATACACGCGCAGTCTGTACGCAGCACTAGTTTAATTTAGTCTCTGAGCACTATAATCCACCACTTTTAATAATTCACTATACTCTTCTTCACTTTTTCACTATTTCGTATCTCTTCGCAATCTTCACTTAGCTCCGAACATCAACTGATCTCTCGACACACTGCCGGCCTTTTTATATGCGTAAATATAGAACATTCTAGTATCGAAAGTTCAAAATGTTTCTAGTAACTTCCAAATCTTTCTTGAAAATGCTCTCTCTCACTCTGACACATTAAAATTTGCAATAAACTGTTCTTGTTATCTAATTGTCAAAAGTTATAAATTGACATTCGCTGTTGTAAGGCATGGTACAAGCGTGCTATTATGACGGGTTCGCACTCTATTCCGCGACAATATTATAAAACTCGTATTTTATAAGAAAATAATACTATGATAATTCATATTTATACTTTAAGCTTGACTTACATTTAGACTATCACGGAACTATTACTGCTGAAAGATTAAAACCTCGGGCACCAAAAATCGACAAATCTTAGAAAGTATAAGTTTATATCATACAAACCTTTTCTCACACGACTTAATTTTTATCTCAGCATGTTTTTTAAGCTACCAACAATATACAATGACTTTTTCTAAATATTTTAGAAATAAATAACAAAGCGAAACTTCCAGTTAATTATGTTTTTTTGATATGAAATTTGACAATTCCAATGCTAAATGGACTTCGCTTATATTTAGGCCAGCTGGCATATAAAATTATGCTTTACACACAAATTTTTTAAAAAAAACCTTGTTAAGTTCAAGAAATCCTATGAGATAACCTATTACTAAAAATCTATAAAGTACTACGAAGTGTATGATATTGAATATATTGCTCATTTACTGATAGCTTCTGCCTACATTCAAAAAGTATATTACATGTAATACACAAGGCTTTTCCTCTAATTTGCACATAGTAAATAGACATAATACACACGTCCTCAAGAAAATATTCCCAAGTAACTTAGTGGAGGTGATTTTGCTTTCATAACATGGCCAAAAGCCAATAATTGAAATAATAAAGAATAATTAAAATATCACGAAACAAAAACTATGAAACAACATTTTTACGGAATAGTGAAATGTTTAACATAAAGTCTTAACTCACGGTCGTGAGTCATCGAAGTTCGCTTCATAAAGTGTCAGTACTGGTACTCCGCGGCACCTGTGCGTCAATGAACTTCGTTAAACTATCTCATTGACTTTTATTACTTATATATTATGCCCCGAAACTTTGTTAACTTTGAATACTTTTTATTTATAAGATATTACACCATGTTGTCTGTTTAGCAGTGGTAGCCCAGTGGTAACGCGCTCGCTTGGATAACCGAGTGATGTGGGTTCAAATTTGGGTCTCGCATCTCTGATATTTTCATGTGCGAATCATTTATATCATGATTACCACTTGTCTTACGGTGAAGGAAAACATCGTGGGGAAACCTGCATGTCAGAGAGCTGAGCAAGTTTTCGAAAGATATGTGAAGCCTGATCCCCTTGCATTGAAGGGAGGATCAACCCTCCTTGAGAGAAGAATATGCATCATGTAATACTAAAATATTTAAAAACGCACTTTGTAAACGCACGTAAGATTCTATTTCGGTTTTCGTTGGTACGTTTACTTTTATTTTATAAGAAAATTACTAAAACCGTTTTATTTATTTTAACTAACGGATAGCGAAATGGACTGGGTTTGCTAGTTAAATGATAAAGATGACAAACCTTGCACCTCTTATTCCTATGTCGGTTAAGAAATCTAATCATAAAAGATTTACATGAATAATAAAGTAAAAGCTATCAATTCCAATAGAATGATAGAGAAAGGTAATGTGCGTCAATAAATTCTGATCTCGCATAAATATTCACAAAGGTAAGCTACGAGGAAACTTTTCTATTTAGCAAAAGTAGTAAAATAAATAACTTTACTTGCAATTTTCTGTTAGAACTACGTATTCAATTAACATATTGGGTAATTTATTGAAGTAAACCTGGAAAGAGAACTTGATCTCGAAATGCTTAATACTTCTATACTCTAGAGCTTTACTCGAACGAAGTTTAAAATAAATACCAACTTGCATCTCTATATTTGCTGCAAAATAATAAGTTTTTATTTTATAATATACATTATTGGTTTTAAAGCCTCTTTGTTCGCAGAACATTGTTTTCCTAAAAGTACAAGCTTTATTATTAAAGAGTATTTTATTTTGTATTGAAATTTCCATTTCATATTCGATACTCTTCGTTGAATGTTAAATCATTTCGCGTTTAATTATAATAAAAAATAATTTTAAAATGTCAGTCTACAGGTATTATTTTTGAATTTTTATTTAAGTTTATACACTGGCAGAATGTATTGCGTCTGTTATCGCAATTTAAAGCTATTACCAAATAAAAAAGATTATATCCATGCTACTGAAATAAAAGGAATTTAATTTAATATAACAACATAAATAAATATGTTGTAAATATGTTGGGACAGCAACAGTGCCATCCAGTTCCGTGGTAAGCTACGATGCTTGTGTTACGGATACCAGATAGTTGATATACCTACTACATAATATATAAGTTATAAATACATACATATTATGAATATAAGCACCCATGACTGAAGAACAAACATTCGTGCTCAACAAATGAATTGCCCCCAGCTGGACTCGAACCCGCGACCTACCAACACTACCAACTGAGCCAAACGAGCCAGGCATGTTTTAAAATAAAATTTAATAAAGTACGTTAGAGAGCCGTTATAATCTCATATTGCAACACTTCTTGGTGAATTTAAAGGAATACGTGTCAGCTCGCGCGCGGTCCGCGGCGCTGCAACGTGCGCGGTGAACCGCACAAATTGAATGACCAAACTTTGATTTCTACTTCATACTCATATCTGATACATTTAAGAGTATCTTCCTTTTATTCATCTTTTATAGAACTTTTATTTATATTTCATCTAATTTTCTTTATGGTTTGGTCTAAAATACTATGATGTTATATTATGAAATCACAAACTAGGATTCATGAATTTGAAAATAAAGTTTTTATGTGTTCGTTACTTCCACTCTCTGAAGTGGCTGAATTGAAAGTGGCACATAGTATTTCTTGTATATAAATAAGGAGTAGTCCTATTAAATCCTAAATAGCTTATCTTTATATATATAATTCTTCTGTGAGTGTGTATGTCACCGAACTCCTCCTAAACGGCTGGACCGATTTTGATGAAATGTTTTGTGTGTGTTCGAGTGTATTCGAGAATGGTTTAGATTCACAATTCGGTCCACTAGATAATGTATTTTTTATATTATTTAGTTATTTATACATTTGCACAATAAATGACATATTCAATTATAAATAAGTCGTTGCTAGGCAACGCTGTTTTGCGCATGCATACTAAAACATTTCACCGGGAGCAAAAGTTTATAAAAATTTTCTATATGTACAGGACAACGTCTGTAGGGTCCGCTAGTAGTGTGTAATAATTTACTTGACAACATACTAAGTAATATAAAATAAAAATAAATAAAAATAGCCTTTATTGCTGTTTTCTTTTTACAAATACACAATACAGTTACAAATGCCTACTCAAACTATTAAACTTTTATGTAATTATTAATTTAAGGTAAATTACTAAAATTACTATCGGCAACTGGAGTTTTTTTAACAGCTTGTCTGTCAACAAAGGCCTCCTCTAAAGATATCCACTTATTCCTGTCTCTTGCTAAGCGAATCCACGTCGGACCTGCTATTTTCTTCAAATCATCTTCCCATCGTTTAGTTTGTCTACCTCTCCTTCTTTTCCCGTCTCTCGGATACCACTCTGTTATTATCTTCGTCCATTTTTCTTTACTCTCTCTTAGCATATGTCCCGTCCATCTCCATTTTAGCTGTCTGTAAACTGTGTGTGCGTTTTTAAATTTTGTTGTATTTTTAATTTCTTGTAATTTAACTCTGTCCCTTTTTTTTATACCTAATACACTTCTTTCTATACCGTTTTGGCAGACTTTTAATTTACTTTCCATTTCTTCAGTTAGTGCCCATGTCTGGCACCCATATAATAAGCATGGCATAATACAGATTTCGAATACCCTCTTTTTCCCTTTCATAGGCATATCTTTGTCCTTCATTATTTCGCTAAGAGACCAAAACCGTTTCCAAGTACTCGCTATTCTTCTTTCTATTTCTTTATTCATACAATCTTCTGTAGATATTAGTTGCCCCAAATATATATATTCTTTAACACATTCTATTTCTTTGTTATTTACTATTAACGTATCAATTTGTTGGGAATTCGTCATAATTTTGGTTTTAGAAAGATTCATTGTCAGGCCGGCTTTATTACTTTCGTCAGACAATTGTTGCAACATTAGTTCAAGAGTTCTTGCGTCCTCTGAGAATAGAATCAAATCATCCGCAAAGCGTAGATGACTAAGATTTTCACCGTTTATATTGAGGCCGTTTTTGATCCAGTTTAAGTTCCTAAAGATCATTTCTAGCACTGCTGAAAATAGCTTAGGAGATATTGGATCTCCTTGGCGTACACCTCTTTTTACAGGGAATTCGTTGCCAATAGATTCCAGTCTAACTTGTGCTGTGCTTGCTGAGTATACATTTTTAATTATTTTTATGTATTTTTCTTGCACCCCTTGTCTTTCCAAAGCATCCCATATACACTCATGTTCTAATGTATCAAACGCTTTATTGAAGTCAACAAACCCTATGTGATATATTTTATTGTATTCTCTATATTTTTGTAGAATTTGTCTTAACGTGTGGATATGGTCTATAGTTGAGAATTTGCTTCGGAAACCAGCTTGCTCCTTAGGTTGGTTGTCTTCTAGCGAATTAGTAATTCTATTTAATATGATTTTCGAGAATACCTTATAAATATTTGACATTAAACTGATCGGTCTGTAATTGCCTATATCGCCCTTGTCTCCTTTTTTATGCAGTAATATAATTGTTGATTTAGTCCAATCTTCCGGGATGATTTCCGTTTCTAAGATTTCATTGAATAGTTCTGTAAGTTTCGGGGCTATCACTGGTAGCGTGGTTTTCAGCAGTTCATTTGTTATTAAATCTGATCCAGGTGCCTTATCTAGTTTTAGTGTCTTGATGGCTTTTATTGTTTCTTCCTTTAAAATTGGTTTTACTTCATCTGCATTAACTGAATTGTTCTCATTCCTGACTCTTACTTCTTTTGAACTTTGGTATAGTTTTTGATAGTATTCCGTAGCAATTGATAATACTTCTGGTCTTTTACAGGTCTTTCTACCATCTTTATTTTTCATACTTGGAATCCAGTCTTTTTTGTTATTCCTCTCTTTTAGCGCCTTTTTTATTCCTCCCGTTTTTTCTATATATTTTCTTAGTGTTATATTTTTTTTTGTTTTTCGTTCTCTTCTTAGTTGTTCGCTAATTTTTTTGCTTATTTCTGCTATCTTTTGACGATTCCTGTTTGTTCTTCCTTGTTGTAAAAGTTCTTTCCGTTCTTGTAATAATTGCTTACTTTTAAATGATATGTCTTTCTTGCCGTTGAGGTTTACTTTTTTAGTTTCTGTTTTCAATTGCTTAAGAAACCTGTCATATTTTTCTTGAGTCGATTTACCTTCTTTTCTTTCATCTTGTAGAGATATTTTGAGATTGTTGAGAAGTAAATCGGTGCTACCTGTGCATTCAAGGGCTTTCACACTATTGTGAAATTTCCTTGCTCTTTTGGCACGGGTGCCTGATAGTTTTGCTCTAACCATTCTATGATCCGAGTTGAAATTAAAATTATTTAAAACCGCTACATCTTTAAAAACTTTTGCATTGTTAGACATTATATAGTCAATCTCGTTTCTATACAGGCCATTTGGAGAAATCCAAGTCCATTTTCTTCCTCACGGCGAGCCTGTTCTTCTTCGCGGCGAGCCTGTTCATCTTGTAGTGCGCGCAGCTGTTCCTCCTGGCGGCGTGCACGATCTTCCTCGCGGCGAGCCTGCTCTTCTTGGAGTGCGCGCAGTTGTTCCTCTTGGCGGCGAGCCTGCTCTTCTTGGCGGCGCGTTTGTTCTTGCATCATGAACGCCATTTGTTGCAAAAGGGCGTTCATGTCTGGCGAGGTGCCCTGTTGAGCCACGGACTCTCCACTCGAAGTACTAGGGCCAGAGTCTTCCCTTTGCTGTTCTGCCATTGCGCGTGTAGTGACTCCTTCCTTCTCGTGCCTCGGTACTAACGGCATTTCCGATCCCACTTCTGACACCAATTGTTACGTACTACGGGTTCGGGATCGGAAATTAAAAGCGTTCTCGCACTAAAGATGTTTTATTTACACCTTATATACACGCGCAGTCTGTACGCAGCACTAGTTTAATTTAGTCTCTGAGCACTATAATCCACCACTTTTAATAATTCACTATACTCTTCTTCACTTTTTCACTATTTCGTATCTCTTCGCAATCTTCACTTAGCTCCGAACATCAACTGATCTCTCGACACACTGCCGGCCTTTTTATATGCGTAAATATAGAACATTCTAGTATCGAAAGTTCAAAATGTTTCTAGTAACTTCCAAATCTTTCTTGAAAATGCTCTCTCTCACTCTGACACATTAAAATTTGCAATAAACTGTTCTTGTTATCTAATTGTCAAAAGTTATAAATTGACATTCGCTGTTGTAAGGCATGGTACAAGCGTGCTATTATGACGGGTTCGCACTCTATTCCGCGACAATATTATAAAACTCGTATTTTATAAGAAAATAATACTATGATAATTCATATTTATACTTTAAGCTTGACTTACATTTAGACTATCACGGAACTATTACTGCTGAAAGATTAAAACCTCGGGCACCAAAAATCGACAAATCTTAGAAAGTATAAGTTTATATCATACAAACCTTTTCTCACACGACTTAATTTTTATCTCAGCATGTTTTTTAAGCTACCAACAATATACAATGACTTTTTCTAAATATTTTAGAAATAAATAACAAAGCGAAACTTCCAGTTAATTATGTTTTTTTGATATGAAATTTGACAATTCCAATGCTAAATGGACTTCGCTTATATTTAGGCCAGCTGGCATATAAAATTATGCTTTACACACAAATTTTTTAAAAAAAACCTTGTTAAGTTCAAGAAATCCTATGAGATAACCTATTACTAAAAATCTATAAAGTACTACGAAGTGTATGATATTGAATATATTGCTCATTTACTGATAGCTTCTGCCTACATTCAAAAAGTATATTACATGTAATACACAAGGCTTTTCCTCTAATTTGCACATAGTAAATAGACATAATACACACGTCCTCAAGAAAATATTCCCAAGTAACTTAGTGGAGGTGATTTTGCTTTCATAACATGGCCAAAAGCCAATAATTGAAATAATAAAGAATAATTAAAATATCACGAAACAAAAACTATGAAACAACATTTTTACGGAATAGTGAAATGTTTAACATAAAGTCTTAACTCACGGTCGTGAGTCATCGAAGTTCGCTTCATAAAGTGTCAGTACTGGTACTCCGCGGCACCTGTGCGTCAATGAACTTCGTTAAACTATCTCATTGACTTTTATTACTTATATATTATGCCCCGAAACTTTGTTAACTTTGAATACTTTTTATTTATAAGATATTACACCATGTTGTCTGTTTAGCAGTGGTAGCCCAGTGGTAACGCGCTCGCTTGGATAACCGAGTGATGTGGGTTCAAATTTGGGTCTCGCATCTCTGATATTTTCATGTGCGAATCATTTATATCATGATTACCACTTGTCTTACGGTGAAGGAAAACATCGTGGGGAAACCTGCATGTCAGAGAGCTGAGCAAGTTTTCGAAAGATATGTGAAGCCTGATCCCCTTGCATTGAAGGGAGGATCAACCCTCCTTGAGAGAAGAATATGCATCATGTAATACTAAAATATTTAAAAACGCACTTTGTAAACGCACGTAAGATTCTATTTCGGTTTTCGTTGGTACGTTTACTTTTATTTTATAAGAAAATTACTAAAACCGTTTTATTTATTTTAACTAACGGATAGCGAAATGGACTGGGTTTGCTAGTTAAATGATAAAGATGACAAACCTTGCACCTCTTATTCCTATGTCGGTTAAGAAATCTAATCATAAAAGATTTACATGAATAATAAAGTAAAAGCTATCAATTCCAATAGAATGATAGAGAAAGGTAATGTGCGTCAATAAATTCTGATCTCGCATAAATATTCACAAAGGTAAGCTACGAGGAAACTTTTCTATTTAGCAAAAGTAGTAAAATAAATAACTTTACTTGCAATTTTCTGTTAGAACTACGTATTCAATTAACATATTGGGTAATTTATTGAAGTAAACCTGGAAAGAGAACTTGATCTCGAAATGCTTAATACTTCTATACTCTAGAGCTTTACTCGAACGAAGTTTAAAATAAATACCAACTTGCATCTCTATATTTGCTGCAAAATAATAAGTTTTTATTTTATAATATACATTATTGGTTTTAAAGCCTCTTTGTTCGCAGAACATTGTTTTCCTAAAAGTACAAGCTTTATTATTAAAGAGTATTTTATTTTGTATTGAAATTTCCATTTCATATTCGATACTCTTCGTTGAATGTTAAATCATTTCGCGTTTAATTATAATAAAAAATAATTTTAAAATGTCAGTCTACAGGTATTATTTTTGAATTTTTATTTAAGTTTATACACTGGCAGAATGTATTGCGTCTGTTATCGCAATTTAAAGCTATTACCAAATAAAAAAGATTATATCCATGCTACTGAAATAAAAGGAATTTAATTTAATATAACAACATAAATAAATATGTTGTAAATATGTTGGGACAGCAACAGTGCCATCCAGTTCCGTGGTAAGCTACGATGCTTGTGTTACGGATACCAGATAGTTGATATACCTACTACATAATATATAAGTTATAAATACATACATATTATGAATATAAGCACCCATGACTGAAGAACAAACATTCGTGCTCAACAAATGAATTGCCCCCAGCTGGACTCGAACCCGCGACCTACCAACACTACCAACTGAGCCAAACGAGCCAGGCATGTTTTAAAATAAAATTTAATAAAGTACGTTAGAGAGCCGTTATAATCTCATATTGCAACACTTCTTGGTGAATTTAAAGGAATACGTGTCAGCTCGCGCGCGGTCCGCGGCGCTGCAACGTGCGCGGTGAACCGCACAAATTGAATGACCAAACTTTGATTTCTACTTCATACTCATATCTGATACATTTAAGAGTATCTTCCTTTTATTCATCTTTTATAGAACTTTTATTTATATTTCATCTAATTTTCTTTATGGTTTGGTCTAAAATACTATGATGTTATATTATGAAATCACAAACTAGGATTCATGAATTTGAAAATAAAGTTTTTATGTGTTCGTTACTTCCACTCTCTGAAGTGGCTGAATTGAAAGTGGCACATAGTATTTCTTGTATATAAATAAGGAGTAGTCCTATTAAATCCTAAATAGCTTATCTTTATATATATAATTCTTCTGTGAGTGTGTATGTCACCGAACTCCTCCTAAACGGCTGGACCGATTTTGATGAAATGTTTTGTGTGTGTTCGAGTGTATTCGAGAATGGTTTAGATTCACAATTCGGTCCACTAGATAATGTATTTTTTATATTATTTAGTTATTTATACATTTGCACAATAAATGACATATTCAATTATAAATAAGTCGTTGCTAGGCAACGCTGTTTTGCGCATGCATACTAAAACATTTCACCGGGAGCAAAAGTTTATAAAAATTTTCTATATGTACAGGACAACGTCTGTAGGGTCCGCTAGTAGTGTGTAATAATTTACTTGACAACATACTAAGTAATATAAAATAAAAATAAATAAAAATAGCCTTTATTGCTGTTTTCTTTTTACAAATACACAATACAGTTACAAATGCCTACTCAAACTATTAAACTTTTATGTAATTATTAATTTAAGGTAAATTACTAAAATTACTATCGGCAACTGGAGTTTTTTTAACAGCTTGTCTGTCAACAAAGGCCTCCTCTAAAGATATCCACTTATTCCTGTCTCTTGCTAAGCGAATCCACGTCGGACCTGCTATTTTCTTCAAATCATCTTCCCATCGTTTAGTTTGTCTACCTCTCCTTCTTTTCCCGTCTCTCGGATACCACTCTGTTATTATCTTCGTCCATTTTTCTTTACTCTCTCTTAGCATATGTCCCGTCCATCTCCATTTTAGCTGTCTGTAAACTGTGTGTGCGTTTTTAAATTTTGTTGTATTTTTAATTTCTTGTAATTTAACTCTGTCCCTTTTTTTTATACCTAATACACTTCTTTCTATACCGTTTTGGCAGACTTTTAATTTACTTTCCATTTCTTCAGTTAGTGCCCATGTCTGGCACCCATATAATAAGCATGGCATAATACAGATTTCGAATACCCTCTTTTTCCCTTTCATAGGCATATCTTTGTCCTTCATTATTTCGCTAAGAGACCAAAACCGTTTCCAAGTACTCGCTATTCTTCTTTCTATTTCTTTATTCATACAATCTTCTGTAGATATTAGTTGCCCCAAATATATATATTCTTTAACACATTCTATTTCTTTGTTATTTACTATTAACGTATCAATTTGTTGGGAATTCGTCATAATTTTGGTTTTAGAAAGATTCATTGTCAGGCCGGCTTTATTACTTTCGTCAGACAATTGTTGCAACATTAGTTCAAGAGTTCTTGCGTCCTCTGAGAATAGAATCAAATCATCCGCAAAGCGTAGATGACTAAGATTTTCACCGTTTATATTGAGGCCGTTTTTGATCCAGTTTAAGTTCCTAAAGATCATTTCTAGCACTGCTGAAAATAGCTTAGGAGATATTGGATCTCCTTGGCGTACACCTCTTTTTACAGGGAATTCGTTGCCAATAGATTCCAGTCTAACTTGTGCTGTGCTTGCTGAGTATACATTTTTAATTATTTTTATGTATTTTTCTTGCACCCCTTGTCTTTCCAAAGCATCCCATATACACTCATGTTCTAATGTATCAAACGCTTTATTGAAGTCAACAAACCCTATGTGATATATTTTATTGTATTCTCTATATTTTTGTAGAATTTGTCTTAACGTGTGGATATGGTCTATAGTTGAGAATTTGCTTCGGAAACCAGCTTGCTCCTTAGGTTGGTTGTCTTCTAGCGAATTAGTAATTCTATTTAATATGATTTTCGAGAATACCTTATAAATATTTGACATTAAACTGATCGGTCTGTAATTGCCTATATCGCCCTTGTCTCCTTTTTTATGCAGTAATATAATTGTTGATTTAGTCCAATCTTCCGGGATGATTTCCGTTTCTAAGATTTCATTGAATAGTTCTGTAAGTTTCGGGGCTATCACTGGTAGCGTGGTTTTCAGCAGTTCATTTGTTATTAAATCTGATCCAGGTGCCTTATCTAGTTTTAGTGTCTTGATGGCTTTTATTGTTTCTTCCTTTAAAATTGGTTTTACTTCATCTGCATTAACTGAATTGTTCTCATTCCTGACTCTTACTTCTTTTGAACTTTGGTATAGTTTTTGATAGTATTCCGTAGCAATTGATAATACTTCTGGTCTTTTACAGGTCTTTCTACCATCTTTATTTTTCATACTTGGAATCCAGTCTTTTTTGTTATTCCTCTCTTTTAGCGCCTTTTTTATTCCTCCCGTTTTTTCTATATATTTTCTTAGTGTTATATTTTTTTTTGTTTTTCGTTCTCTTCTTAGTTGTTCGCTAATTTTTTTGCTTATTTCTGCTATCTTTTGACGATTCCTGTTTGTTCTTCCTTGTTGTAAAAGTTCTTTCCGTTCTTGTAATAATTGCTTACTTTTAAATGATATGTCTTTCTTGCCGTTGAGGTTTACTTTTTTAGTTTCTGTTTTCAATTGCTTAAGAAACCTGTCATATTTTTCTTGAGTCGATTTACCTTCTTTTCTTTCATCTTGTAGAGATATTTTGAGATTGTTGAGAAGTAAATCGGTGCTACCTGTGCATTCAAGGGCTTTCACACTATTGTGAAATTTCCTTGCTCTTTTGGCACGGGTGCCTGATAGTTTTGCTCTAACCATTCTATGATCCGAGTTGAAATTAAAATTATTTAAAACCGCTACATCTTTAAAAACTTTTGCATTGTTAGACATTATATAGTCAATCTCGTTTCTATACAGGCCATTTGGAGAAATCCAAGTCCATTTTTTTGATGGCTTCTTTTTGTAAAAACTATTCAGGATACTCAATTTATTTTCTATAGCAAACGAAACTAGTCTTGAGCCGTTCTTACTTCTATTGCCAAACCCATGGCTTCCTATAGTTAATTCTTCTCCTCTTTCTTGTTTACCAATCTGCCCATTAAAGTCACCCATAACAATTATGTTTTTGGATGTAGTTGCAATGGTGGATCGTAATTCTTCATAGAATTTTTCAATTTTTGTTATATCTTCTTTTTTATTTGATTCAGTAGGCGAATACGCCTGGATTATAGACCATACTTGTTCATCTTGACCATCTACAGGCAATTTTATATTAAGAAGTGCAATCCGTTCTGAAATACCTCTTAACTCTTGTATGTTTTTGGCATGGTTTCTTTTAATCATGAATCCTACTCCGTATAATCCGGGCGTCTCCCCTATGTGGTGTAATATGTATTTTCCATGATCTTCTATTTTTTCCCCAAGTCTTCTCACTTCACTAATACCAATTATGTCCCATTTTATTTCATCTAACGCTAGTTCTAGTTCTTGCAGTTTTTCTGTAGTGCTTAGTGATCGACAGTTTATTGTTGCTATATGGATATCTTTCGATTTCTTTTTCCTGATCTTTAGAGGGTCGTGGTCATTATCCCCCACGAGGACCAATCGGCTTGGGGGAGGTTTGTGGTTTCTGGTTAATTTGTATTCTATATTGCTATATTGT
This sequence comes from Boloria selene, assembly GCA_905231865.2. Classification (NCBI taxonomy): domain Eukaryota; kingdom Metazoa; phylum Arthropoda; class Insecta; order Lepidoptera; family Nymphalidae; genus Boloria; species Boloria selene. The sequence goes on along the minus strand of HG993137.1, from coordinate 14,915,380 downwards.
TGTATTTTCCGGTTGCCGATAGCTAATTGTTAATAATTGTTATCCGCCGTATATGAGGAGAGGGAATTAGATCTGCCTCTCATGATATCAAATGCGTTGCGTCTATTTTTTTGTGAAGGCGTTAATACTTGTTTTTTAGCCTGTGTATGATCATGTGGTGACGAAGATATTTCTCTTTTTCTTTTATCGTTAGGTGTGTTGTTTTCCCTCACTATAAGTTTGTCGTATTTAAGATATGCGAAATTTCCTTTCTTTCTTTCTTCTTCTAATTTAGATTGCAGCATTTTCCTCTTCTCCAAAACTTTTTTAGAATAATCTTCTGTAATATACACATCTTTGAGGTTTTTACGGGCTTTCATAACTTCATTTTTCTTCCAAATATTGACGAAAGATAGCAGAATCGGTCTTGGTTTTCCATCAGACCTTTTCTTTCCAATGCGATAAATTTTGTTTATTTCATACTCTTCAATGTTAACATTTAAATCTTTATTAAATATATTTTTTGCCTTTTGTGTGAGTCCTGACGAAGATACTTCATCCTCTTTTAATCCAAAAATTATTATATTGTTTTTCTTTTTTTCACTTTTCAAAAACTCTATCTCTTTCTCAAGGTTCTCTATTTTTAATTTTAAGTCTTTATTTTCTTTCATAATAGGCTGTAGCTTTTCGTCCATTTTCGCCATTATTGTGTTAGTTATAGACTCTTTCAATTCAGCCGTCTGTTTCTGCATTTCGCTTTTCACATTGTTGAATAAGATTTGAAATTGTTCTTCCATAACTAAGTTTTATCTTTTTTGCGTGAAATGTAACGTGCCAGCGGAAACAGTTCAATTTGTAATTTGCGTTGGCAACACTCTTGTAGTGAATGAAGTTTAATAATACTCTGTGACCCAATTTCTTACTATTTCTTACTACCTACCTTATATGACAGGTTTAATGTCAATCCGGTAGTTGTTTTCTATTTTAATTAGTAATAACTAATATGTATTTAGTGTCACAATTTTGCACAAAAATCTTTAGTTCCACCGTTCCACAGTATTTATAATTGTGTTTTAAAACTATAAACAGTGTATAATAGTTACTAAATGATTTTTAATCAGAATGAGTTAGAGAGCTGCACTATAACGATGTTTACACTTCGAGTACCGGAACCGGAAAAAAGTAATATATTTATGTATAAAATACAAATAAATATATATCGAAAATAATAAATATTAATCGATGGCGAGCATCATCAATCAATTACATCCCCTGTCAGAGCGAGATCGACAGATCAACGCCTTTCCATTACTGCGATATTCATTATTGGAGCAACGACCATAATGACGGAGTCCTTCAAAACGATAATATTCTTAGAGAGAAAATTACTTAAGAAAATATTTTATGGATATTTAGTTTAGCAAACGGCGGGATCTTGAAAGCAAATTTGTTATTATAATATTCAAAATACTTATAAATTCATTGAATTAATGCCTTCGTCGAGTTCCGTAACGTTGAGTTTGTCGAATAACTTTAATTTTTGATTTATTCCATCAATTCATTGGATTACAATTATAAATATTGAAACGGCTGTACATATTTATTTACAGATGACCTGGATTACTGCGGGTAGTTATCGACTCGCTGCTTATTTATGCAAAGGACTAATTTACCGAGAACGATTTTAAATAAGAATGTCAACTTTTAAATGTCCATTCTATTGCTATAAAATACAGTTTACGATAAAGAAGCCGAAAAGTCATTTTTTTAATTATGTATGTGAATTAATCTCAAATATTAAGCTTTGTTTGTAAAAAAGAGGAAAAAAACTCAACGATAATATTATTAATTCATAAAGTAAGTGAAAACTTACAAGAAAATAATTTTATTTTTAACTAGCGATTAACCCTCGCTTCTCCTGGGTTCTTCTGGTACGTTATAACAGTTTATGATTCTCAAACAAAATAATCGGTTCGGAGCTCTTTTCTGAACTTGATTTTTCTGCTATTTTTAAGGTTAGATTACCTATATTTTTGTTATTTGTTATTTAAAGTCAAAAACCCATGAAGCACCAACAAATATAAAAAATAAGAATTATTCAAATCAATCGTGCCGTTCCTGAGCTTTAGCGAGAACAATGAATACAATTTGATTTTTGTATGTATTCGTAGATATCTAAACCCATAATATATTTACTACTTTTCGCCAGTAACTTATGTTTACTATAACATTTTCCTGTATTTATTCATGCCTACAATCTGTTAATTAAATAAACGTCACATAAATTATTATAAAGCTAACGCTAAATTCTCGAGGCGTGAACTCGCGCGTGCAAGGCAGTGGTAGCACAGTGGTAACGCGATCGCTTGGAAAATCTATTGAAGCGGGTTTAAACGCCGTGTTTCTCACCTCTGATATTTTAATGTGAAAATGAATTTGAAGTATAACATATAGAAAAAGCTACATCTCCAAGAAAACCTGGCTAGTTTTCGGTATACATGTGAAGTCCGCCAAACCGCAACTAGCATGTATATATCAGCATCTCTGTGCTACCGCTCCCATTAATATAAAAATAATTTCTTTCCTTTTACCAACCCTAATGATATTAAACATTTTTCTTCTTATCTTAGTTCAACAACAAAATAAATTAGGGTCAGAAACTTTCATTCATATACCGTAACCATGAACGAATAAACTACTGGACCAGTCATAAAATACAAATGCATGAAAACACGTTCAACCAATTGAAGTATAACGCACACAAAGAATTGACACAATACATCAAAATTCACTCTAATGCTAGTGCTTAAACGTAGTCCATAAAATACATATATCAATGACATTTTAAATATTAATAATAAATATTGTTTGATTTTTCGCCGACAATCAAACCCAGAACGTTCGAATGGGAAAGAAAAGGCGTATCATAAATAAGCTGTAAGGCAAAGAAAATAAAAGGAGAATAAAGGTGGGGTAAGCTTCCGGTATTTATATTTGAATTATACTAAAATAAGCAGGACATTGTTAAAAACTACCGGTAAAGGTACGTCCGCTTTTATGTCTCGTCCAGTAGTTTATTCGTCCATGACCGTAACATTTTTATCCAAGAACACATAGTTAGAGCTATAGCTGTGACTTGAATTTAGATGGATAAATAATTGTGATGATAGCTGTTTGTGTTATGACAGGGATAATTATTTGTATTTTTGTGATATTTGTGTTGACTTAAAACATTATTTAATAAATTAAAACCATTTTTATGTAAGATCGTGTACAGCTTTTTAAATTAATTTAAACAATGAGCATAGCTTCTTAACAATTATTAGAACACAATTTGTTTTAATTTATCAACTACAGAACGATAACGGATACCAATTGGAATAGAGAAACTACAAGAGCAGAGATGTTGTAGTATGGCCGCAAACGCCTTATTTTAGTTTGGGTTTTAATATGTACAGTACACTGACGGTACTCACACTTAGTCTACCTCATGTACACTAAGCGTGAGTGCCATTTTGCCTTTCCATGATGACTTTCCACGTAGTGAGATAAAAAAAATCATCTACAGCACATAACATAGCAAATAAAACTGACGCGGTGAGTAAATATATACAAGCCCCGTCACAAATAGGTAAAGTACAAGCAAAACAATCAGTTATCCACACAGCAATCTGAAAGATACTGCTGAACAATAGTAAATGGGAGAAACGACGAATCCTCGAGGGTCTATCAACGAAGCACTTCACGTTATTGATGTATGTACACGTAAGTACGTGTAGCGCGATAACAATTCTAATATTGTTAGTATTTTATTTTATATACATTTAAGTTATTTCATATTAATATTATCACCAGAAATTGAAAGAACTTTTAACAACCAAAATATTAACCACATATAAACACAAATTATAGCAAAAGTATCACATTTAAGCCTTACTTTAAACTTTAAAGCTCACAAAGATATTTTTAAGTATTTCATAATTGAAAATAATTAAGGTGTTTTAGTCGATTACGAGTATAATAATTTTTAAAGTGACGAAATATTTTAAAAGTTATTTTTAATATACATTTTGAAAGTAAGGAATTATTGAGTCATTCAATTAATTTCTCCTCATGAAACGTAATATATTTACCTTAAGCTTTAATGTACGGAGATATCAAATTCAAGAGAACTTGTACGAATTCCGAATAAAGTTAAATGGAGACAGATTTTATCAGAACATAAGGCATTCCAAAAAGATATGAAGTATAATATTATATATGTACCTAATTCTCCGCTTGTAATTCTTTTTTGAAAATTTTGTGGGTAATATTATAAATACCTTTTATTATAGCTGGAATATTTCTCATCATTTACTAATATATTTATAGCCTTGGGCCAAGCCAAATTACAAACAAAATAATGTCAAACAAACCCCACTCGTTGTAATAATGTAAGTATAATAATTAATTAAATATATATTCCTTGTTTTTCGTTCATTGGATCATAGTTAGCGTTACTTCTATTTAGATAATAATATTATAGCATCGAAAACTGAGATATCTTTAAGAGTTGAAAACGTGAAAATATGAATGATCATGATAATAACGTTTATATTTTTCTGATCAATTTCGGCAATGACAGCCGATAACGCCAAGGCTGGGCAACTGCGCAGGAGATGGTAAGTGCACAAAATGCATATTTTTTCAATCTACTTTCAAAGATAAAGACAATTTACTAGTAAAGTTAGAGCTAAGTGCAGAATGCAAGGTTTTGTGTGCTTAAAACGTTCAGGTACGAAATACAGCTAACTTGCCAAATTAGGGTTACTACTTAGCATATCTCAATAGAAAAACTCAGTAATTAAACTTAGACAAAGTTTGAAAAGTGACTTGAACCCAGGACCTCCGAAGGATGGAGAAAGTCTAGTGTAGATAATAATCATTTAGTTTTAGACATTAGAAGTAAATGTTTTTTTCCATTTGTCTCTGGAATTTCCTTTGGATTACCAAAAAATAGTCGGCGACACTCCATACTCAACAAACACAGATCCGCCCTTTGTACAACAAGACTTAGCGACACCCTCGGTACATATATACGAAGGTTATTTATTTGGGACATATTGTTTCACAGAGAAATATTTGCAGATAAAACATCAATATTGAAAGGAAACGAAAAGCGTTTTTATATATTTTAACATAACATTACGCAATACCCCACTCTATTACGTCGGTATTTCTTACAATAAAGACATTTTTATGACTAGCCTAAGCGAGCTGCGTTACTTGCTACCATGATGGAAAGCGATTATCTTGTAAGCTTTGACCTTACTATAGAATTAGTTGAGTGTTTCAGACTTTGGCAAACACAGGCAGACATACAGAATGAAAAATTAATTTAATTACTATTTTGAAATTAGGTATATAGAGACACTAATTTTATTTCTGAATATGTACACAAAGAGTCATTAAGCATAGTAAAATAGTAGAATACTGTTGTTGAAAATTTATAACACCATTGTCTATCCCACCTCCATCACCACCAAATAAGTTCGGTGAAATTAAGTAAGTTTACAATACAAAGTTTGTATGTATACAAAGTTAAAATCAATAGGGAATTAAGATAGATAACGGAAACCGACTATCAAGAACTGAATACTTAGTTTCGAACTAATAAAACTAATGAAAATGTGTTACAAATCAATCTCGTTATCTTAAGAGTGTCATTTGTGACATTTTCTGGTATCCTATTGACCGGCATTATTTCATTTTGCAGGAGACGTCGGTGTATCGAATCTTCCGCCCTATTATCTAATACTGTTCAACAAAGAACGTCTCTGAAGTTCCGTGAGGGGACTGCTGATAAGACACTGCACAATATCATAAACCAAACGACATTGAGCAAAATTGTCTGTCATGAGACATTTTGTAGCAAATAAATTTGCTTTGACTTTCGTTACTGTAGAGGGTAGCTATTGAGAAATATTGGAATGTATTATGTAGAATATTCTTATATTATATAAATTGATATTAATCAAAAGTTACTAGTGAGACAGGTGTAACATTAATGTTTTCTACTCATCAGCATGTGGCAGTCATAGCCCACCGTGGTAACGACTCGCTTTGAATGGCCTGATGCCTTCGTTTTGAAGGAGGCCCGTGCCCAGCAGTGCGATTTTAAAAAAGGGCTAACTGACGTTCTAACATTATCATAAACATTATTTCATTAAATTCCGTGGATACGTTTCTAAGTGACTAAGAGTAAAATAAAAGTACTATAGTGCTTATTTTGAACCGAATTCGAACCCTCATCACTCGGTTATGTAAGTGAGGGCGTTACCACTGGGCTACCACAGTCTTTAATAATGTTTATATACAGTTTTCATATTAGGTATAAATTTTAAATATTTTCTTAAAACACCTTGGGTTGATCAATCGAATTAAATCATAGTCTGTAGCACAACATCAAATTGACATCAATCTTCGCACGGCCTAAGCAAATGTTCTGAGTAGTAAATAACAATTGAATTTGGGAACCCTTTGCCGTTACACATCGTGTTATTTATGGCCTCGTAAGTTTAATACTCTGTACGATTACATAACATTAAGTCCTGCGTTCTACTACATCTAGAAGGGGCAAAAAAGTTATTAAGAATGTTTTCTTTTATAAAATATCTTATTTTCGTTTTATCATAATATCAAGACGCTATGCTTCACGGACGGCGCCAGATCTGTTTTGGACGGCCATTTTTAGAATTTAATTCCTTGGGATTAAAGTCCAGTGCTTACTTTGGTATATGATTTGGATCCTTTCGGAGCGTGTGACCAATGTTCGCTTCTTTTACATTGTTTAAAGTACTGATGCGGAACCTCATAGCAGTGATCCCAAAGCTCGTTAATTTCGTGAGGAGGATATACCGAGAGAGTGTGTTCACGAAAATTTCATGTTGCTGTAAGATGTCCTTGTTTAATTTTCACATGCTTCACGTTAGAATATTGACGTTCTAAATGTTACGTACATTTCGAGCTTGACTTTCAGTGTTCGTTACCGTGATTGTTGTACAGGCCGAAGCAGTGCAAAGTTTGCTTGTGTTTTGGTGATTCTCGAAGTGATGTGTTATGTAGTTCCTCTTTGCCATGCAACTGCACATTTATATATGTAGATTTGAGGACGCGTTTCCCTGCCTCTGTGTTTAAAGCAGTATATCTTTCATTGAATTGTGACAATCATGTATGCAGCTAGAGACGTAAGTGACGGCAAATCCCGCGTCAAATCAGTCATGATCCAAAAATGATTATTTTATTTTTTGTTTTATGTAAAATAGCCTTCATTGTAACATGTTTTCTGTAAAACATTCTGCTCTTGTCAATAAAAACAGATTTACCGATTATTTCTAATAAGCAAAAAAGAATTTGCTTTTCCAAGTGCCATAAATATGTAAATCTATATACTCGTAGAAAATCAGCATTTATTATATGTAAATGGGTCGGTTCTTACTCGGCTCGGGTAGAATGTAAACATATTCACAGAAAATGGTAAAATTTTCATTGTATTTCTGCAATCAAATCAAATCCTGCGAAATGTCCAGGTCAACGCTCATTGCTATTCACCTCGCGAGGCGCTTATTGGAACGAATATTGGTGGAGTGCTTAGATTTCTAATTTGAAATAGGGAATACAACTAGTTGATGTTTTATCATCATCGGGTTGTACTATGAGCAACGACGACTACCCGTACATTGTATCTCAATTCTTGTGATGATCTGCTTTTGCTGCTTTGCATTTTTAATTTCTTGTATATTTCTTCGTCATCATTCTTTATATTATTTTTTCAGAAATGGTAATAAAGAAATTAACTTTTGAATCTAGTCATTGATATACTGGTATTTTACTAAAAGTATGTTACATTTAACTTGAGTAACCTTACTCAAACTAAGTAATAATATACTTAGAGGCCAAAAATAGTAATTATGTGATAGCACGCGTGTTCGTGTTTATTCACGTGTCTTTATATTTTCAATATCTATATATTTAAAGTTATATATGTGTGGTGTCCATAAGTCTCCTTATCTATCTTTTCATGGGACTAGATGGTAACGACGTTTTCAATCAAAAATGTTAGCGAGTTCTTAAAAGTCATGTGTAGTCCGACGACCCGCACTTGCTTTAAGTAGCGGACTAAGGCGTGATACAATAAAATGAAATACCCATAATTAAGATAAATAAAATTAAATACAAAATGAACAATCTGTTTGATTCAGTGATAATTTAATCTGGAATTTACCATCCGTCATATTGACGATTAAAGCAGTTTCGTGTTTGCGGCACCGGTATTTGCTTTCCGATCGTACTGTTTGAGCACAAACAGACTCTGCTCAGAGATTCAGGTTAATTTATATACTAATTATTAGCGATGACTATGTTTGTTTTCGAAATAGAAGTTTTATAATATTAATATAGTAAATACGAAGGCAACTTTGTTAATTGGTTTTTGTGTCATGCAGAAATAAGGCAAACAGTCAACCACCATTTTTGTATAATAACAATGTAATTCATTGTATTTTCAACATGTTTCAGCTCACAACCTTTTAATGTGATGAAAATCAGTCTATAGTCCATCTCTCTTTTCAAAGACTAATTAGGTCTTCATAGATACGAGTAGTTTCGAAAGCTTGTAAGATTTTCCCCCCATTTTAAACGATCGATTACTTGTAGTGTAAACCCACACATTTAGTGTTACCATGTATTTTAAATAATAAGCAGAATATTTAAATGATTTTAAAGTTTTTAAAATGTATCAAAACATATTATTATATCTGTGTGTCGTTATCACAGATAAAAAATGATGTTAAATACTATTTTAGAAAAATTTACTGTTAACAAAATTATTTTTTTTATACTTTCAAGTTTATAAATTTTCGTATTAAATAAGAATGGAATTCACGCTTGACAGAAGTGTTTAGTATAACTAAAGCAGGAACTAGTGAAAGCTACTTATTTCGACAAATTTACGACCCACATTGCTCGTACGAAAGAACTGCTACTTGATTTTGACATTCGATTGAGTGACATGATTCAGTTTGGGAGATATAAATTTGCTTTTTATTCTTAGCTAGCGATCTGTTTTTCTTCAACACGCACTATTATTATATAAAATATTTGTTGGTTTTCGATTAGGCTGAATAAATAATAGCCTTTGTCATTTTCGATCAAAGCCTATTCTCATGGATCTGCTACTGTACCTGTAAAATCTTTCGAAAACAAGAAACTTTTTGGGGATTGGCGTATATGAACATATAGATGTATAGAAAGAGAAACATTTACCTACAAAAGGGACGTATTTATTAAAGTATATCTATATAATATAATATTAAAAACGTTTAAAAGGCTCCCAGCGTGATTACATAGCTGTTAACGTTTTCTATATCAGTCAACCATTTAACTTCCCGATGTTACGATACAAAATTGACTAAATAGCCGATTTAAAAAAATATCTAACTGAGTAAAGTCAGGGTAAAGACTTGTATAGTTTTAGTGTTCAGTTAAAACAGAAAAATGGTTTGATCCGAATCACTGAATCGCGTGCATCGTTGAACATAGTTTCGAGTTTTATATTGTATTCTAATACCACTTAAATGCTTGGTTTGTTTCATTTGAACAATTTAGAGTAGCAATTGTATTTTAAAATACGACCGGAAACATTTGACGAATAAACGATTCATAGGTTTTGTGTAACTTCTGGGTGTATTTTCGGCTTGGAATTCTAAAAGCTGGCGTCGAAGTAGATTGTATGAGCAGAGCGCTGAGAAAGAAATGAAATGGCTAGCAAATGTACGGTAAAACTTCATTTTTATACCCATATGTGCCGGCCTTCCTCTCCGATATTGCTGGTACGAAACAACTAGAATCTGATTTTGACATTTGCTATATGATGAGTGAGTGACGTTCTTCCGAGAGATCTTTCAACTTAGGTTTATATTTTCAACTAGCAACCAGTTTATGATTTACTTTACTATTGTATATACGAAGGCTTGTGAGTGAATGTATTTCTTCCTATTTTATCTTTGAGAAACTTCTGACAGCAAACACCCATCTACCCATAATTAAAATGTATCGGAATTGAGCTACAGATAAACCAACAAAGCAACCAATACATTTGTCAAGCCGTATATGTTATACAAAAGTATATGTGATATTTTTTGCTTAAATTACATTTATTAAACATTCTGCAAGATAGAAAAACATAAATAGGATCGAAGAAAAAAACGCCTGTTTTGCGGTTTCCGTCATAAATTAAACTACTTTATACGGTACTCGCTGCCCGCCCTCATCTCGCCCGGGTCTAACTACTTCGGTTACAGATATTGTGATTGTGTTTTCTTCTGAAACCACTTTTTTGTCAATATTAGTAGCAAAATATATAATATGGACCTACTAGCTAACTATGTACTAGAAAACATAAAAATATTTTGTTTGTTTGTCTCTCTGTCGACTTGTTTCCGCTACCTCTGAAACGGATGGACAGATTTTGAAGACACTTTCACTGGCTAGCAGAAGTTAATAGGAAGAGCTTAGATATGATGGAGAATTATTTTTTATTTTATTCAAAGAATTATGGTTCAACTCAATAAATATACCTATAAGAGAGTTACTAATAATTTTAATTACCGAAATCACTAATATCTGTGTCAATACAATTGGAATCATAATATAATTTCTCAAGATACTTATTTTCTTTAAACATAAATTATTACTCTCAATTGACTATATTTAATTACACTAATTTAAAGTGCAAAAAAATTGTACCGTTAAATGAATACAATAGCAGAAACTACAATACAAATGAAACATCGCCATTGTGACTCAAACAGCCTCTCAAAGACGTAGACGAAAGCAAGTTCGCCAAAGGGTTCTTATGAAAGGACAGTTTCTTATTAAAAAAATAACTCGGTTACAGTTCCTCGAATAGGTAGGCATAGAAGATCTATAAAGATGTCTTTCTTTTGTGCAAGTGATTCTAAAGAAGTCATTCTCATTTTCAATAGCTTTTAAAAAATGTAACTTTTAAGTTGGCGAGCTATTTTATTATGCAGTATATTTTAATAAAAGTGAAGTAAAACTGCTTTGATTAGATGGAATTTATTAAATTTACTATTTCCTAGAAGCTACTTTAAAAGCGTAGTTTTTTGTCATGATATATCAAAGAATAATAAGTGCAAGGATGAAGAATAAACAATTCTTAGAAAGTAAAAATAACATGTATTATAAAGTTAATGTTTTAATGTTAAAACAAATAAACGGAGTGTATGTAATATGTATGTCATGAATAAAAAATTGACTGGTTCATAATTTTCAATTCTAAATTAATAAGGTGTCAAAAAAAGTTACAAAAAGCTCAATATAAAAATCTCACAAAATAGGATATTGTAAATCGATATTTTTATAAACTTTCTTTTCGGCTTTAATACAGCATACCTTAGACTGTCGAGGCCATACTTAGTACGCTTACTTGAAAAACAAATGAAAACCTGCGTAAGGGTGTTTACACCAACTCGACAATCTTTATAAAGCGAAGAAGAAAACGCACAGTCATTAATTATTCGTAAATAGAGTGTTCAGTCTGATTTATGTTAAAAGGTGTAAAACCGTAGTAGATACAATAACGTGTGTAGAGCAAGTCATCGTGCTAATGTGCTAGCTAACGATTTATTTATAATTAAAATTATATTTTGCAATTTCACAGTTATGCCTGAAACTTAGATGAAGATGAATGAAAATGTTTCCAAATAACACATAAGAGTACAATATATCGTATTCATAAATAATATCCGTCACAGTCAAAGAGAGCGGAACTCCAAGAAAATAAACCTGTCCGTCTGTCAACGAAGAAATTCCTCAGTGTCTTTATAATATTCCTTTATTAAGTTTGAATACTTTGCGTATTATATTATTACCAAGTTTCAATATTTGTTATTTAGATGTAATTAAAACTGAATTACAAATAAGGTTTATTGTTAAATTAGATTTCAAATTTTTAAGCTCCTCGTGAGTATCATCCATCACTACTAATTTATCTTCTCAGAAAATTTATAACGCTTTAATATCTATTACTTTTTGCCCTCAACTTCGATCGCGTTGTAAGTGGGTTATTCGAAGTCTATATCTGCCCCCAGGATGTAAGTTATGTCCTTGTCTAATCTATCAAAATCGGTCCTACGGTTTAAGCGTTTCTAGGTACGAGTAATAGACAGAGTAACTTGTACGAGTACATTCATAATATTATTATAGAGTATGCCGTAATACCTTTAAGTAATATTTTTGGAACTAACTATGGTATCAGGATAGAAAGATAACCAATCACTATAAAATATTAAATAAGAAAGTAACGTCACCACGATGCCCTTCTTGTATGAAAGAAAATGTAAGCGATAAATTACTAGAAATTTATGTAATGCCATTTATGTTTATTCTATAAACAAGTATCATCAAAATTGGTTTAAAATTGACGAAGATATCTCGAAAAAATAACCCCTGGTATTTTGTACCCGCTTCATTTGACAAGATCAAAAAGTTAGAAGTTAAAACTTTTGTATACAAAAGTGGGATCCTCTCAGCTGCGAGTATTTCCGAGGCGTTTCGAGTACATCGATGTTAGATACCTTCAAGAATATTGGTGTAACTCATAAATTGTAAGTATAATATTAGCACGCAATATTTTCTCGCATTTCACGGCGAGCGTGATGGCGTATTGTAGCACTCTGTTTACTTTGTACAGTGATCGATGAGGCTCCTTATTGAACTTCAAGTTGAAAATATACATTTTTGGTGGTATCATTTATACCCTGCGGTTCGCATTGGAAAGGGAAATAGCTTTTTTATGTCTGGAATTAAATTGCATAGTAATTTCTGTTATAACATTTGTTATCACAATGAGTACATTAGTACTAGATTGAAATTTAAAATACAAAAAATTCAACCAATCTTTATGTAACAAGATTTCGATCGACACTTTAGCTTTAAAACTCAAACACTAGTTTAGTTATAGTTACTCTTTCGACGACATGTTTGGTTCAGTTTTTAGTGACCCTACTTGCTCCACCAGTGTTCGCGGGTTCGAGTCCTACTGGGACATTCATTTGTTGAGTACGAATTCATTTTACTCAAGCCATAGGTGATTATAATTATAATAATATTTATTTTTTTATAGTTATCAGTTTATAGTGTATCAACTATCTGGTATCCGTAACACAAGCCTCGTTGCTTACCACGGAACTAGATAGTGCTGTGTGTAATATTCTCCCAACATATTATATAATTATTATTGTATCTAACATTATAATTGGATCGCATATTTATTATTAAACCATTAGCCCTAATGTACTTAAAATAATCCAATTATATAGGGCGTATGATATTAGAACAAGAAAATAAACAAAGTTAAAGTCGTATTTCATTGAAAGATTTTAAAAGTTCACAAGCGAAATAAAAACAAAAATAAGATTTCATTGACATAATAATCTTTTCAATTTGTTATTGACAGGTTCGTTTAACTCCGTTTATTGTTTCAGACATTTCGTCTTTCTTATTCTGTTAGTAGGAGGCGTACATCAGACGTACATAAATAACATTTAAGTTATTTTATAAATATTGAAATAAACATAGTCAATAAATATTGATAAATAATTTTGAAAAAAAAGCTATTATATTAATTGTGCAATGGAATAAATGGGTCAATGTAATTTAAAATACATAGATACACTTTTTTAATTATTTCTTTGTACTTCTTTCAGGTTTAATGCAACGTTAGCAACCGCACAACATAGTCCGCCATCGTCGAGACTTAGCCATATTGGATTAAGGGTGACGTCACTTAGCTAACCATGCGTTGTCATTCAAATTAAACGTGCATGTAAAATTTCAACACAATTGGTGGAGTGTAACTACTTTAAAATTCAGTGGCAAGGTTTGACCCGAAAAATCATACAAACATTGAAAGTTGAATAAAACCGTGAAAATTTATTAAGTACCAACATTAAGTTTTCCTCATGAAATTATAGTTTTAGTTGCCAGTCTACTTTAAGCTTTTACACATGAAAAAGTTGGTATGTCTGTTAGTGTGTTCATAATTCCAATGAATGGATTTTTTTTTATATTTTATTCTTTTTGCACACATAATGTAATAGTATGTAAAATAAAGCCGTTTTTTTAGTCAATCTCGCACTTCCGATCCATCGAATTTTTCCCCAGGTCAAGGGTCATTTACTGACCATAAAAACACAAAACGCCGGCAGATCCAGGTGGAGCTTCGATCGCAATCTTGAAGAAAAGTTTAATAACTAATAAGAACTTGGACAAAATATAAAAAATACCTATGAACGCACCTGAAAGTATATATTTTTTATATACTGTCGTATCGAATATAATTCTTCGAAATATAAATAAAATTCGAAATTTCATTACATTTTTGCTGCAAAAAGCCATAAATAGATACTTCAGTAAGCAAATATTCGTCCCAATTTGATGCTCCCTTCACCTGACGCGTCGGAACTAGCCGAAGTCATAAAATAAACTTATAATAAAACGATACAGAGGGTCGTATTTCTTATTTTACGGCGACATAAAATGAATAGGACATGTTTGTAGATAGTCGATGTTACTGCGAATACTTTTACTACTTTGACATTTTAAACAGGTTATTAATGATCCCCTTCTGTTTTTGTGTCTAGTCTTGAAACTGAAATCCATTTTATGACATTCATTTATTTCCAATTCAGTTCTTGTCTATGCAATGTTGGAGAGTCAAATGTTTTGTTATAATAATATACATAAAGTGAATGAAATTTACATTAGTTCACAAGTACTGAAGTTATTTTCAGCTTCAATATTACAATACACTAAGATTGTTTACGGAAGTTTAAGATTGTTACATGACATGGAAAATTAAACATGACCGTATTTGCCTGGTTTGCAGAAACAAACGCAAATATATTGTCTTTGATATTCGGCAACTACGTTATCGCTGAATAGCTGGTTTTCTAGAGTTTACTTGACAGTTGAAGTTATCACGAACTACTTTCTTTTAAATATGTGCTAAGAACTTAAAATGTCAAGAAATCATCGCTACATAACATGTTAAAACAGTTTGTAATTATTTTTTTTCTATGTGTACATATTATATCATATAAATGCGGCGTGATTATGATTCATATGGTCTGCAAAACGCTGGAGCGATTTTAGCGAAATTTTCAGCAGAATAAGTGCTACCCCTAAGAACCCGCGGCGGATCTCTAGTTTTAATAACGCAGACACGATAATTTTATTTATTTTATTTTATTTCGGAAACAAACAGTACAATAATACAATAATTATAAATAATAATAACATAGCACATACACAAATAATAAAATATTGATAAATCGTCGTTTAACTCTAAATTTTTCAACTAATAACAGTAATATAATTTTAAATTCTGCAGCTTGTATTGGTTTTGAACAGGTGCATTTTAGTATTCGAGGAACCCAAGAATTCAAAGAATATATCTCATAAATGGATAGCTACGGTCGCTACGTCGCGTCGGTCGTAGCTCGCCTTCCTGGGATCATATATTTAGAAAATGTGCATAATATTGCACATTCAGTTGTTTTATTAAAAAAATGTGCAACTATCAATGTACTACTGAACATATTATGATATACATTAGTAACATTTATCACATAATATTATTTACTAGCGACTCGCCCTCGCTTCGCTCGGGATCTTCCCTAGATCTAGCGCGAGCGAAGCCGTGGGTCCCGCTAGTGTATTATAAATATAAATCTTTCTGTCAATTCTACGTCAAACGTCATAAGATTACATTAAAAAAGTTTACATTGTCTAAAGCGCTAAGGTTAGATTAAAAATAATTTTATATGGTGGTTAAGTAATTATTTTATTCCGAGCATTTTCATATTTTTTCACCTTTTAAATCTTCTTTGGACTTCCACAAATAATTCAAGACCAAAATTAGCCAAATCGGTCTAGCAATTCTCGAGTTTTAGCGACACTAACAAACAGCAATTCATTTTTATATATATAGAAGATTGATTGATGATTTATGTCATTACATAAATACAAATGAAATATCGCAGTGAATAATGAAATACCGGAATATGATTTTATATTCCGTATAATATAAAGTAATAACTTGAATTGCTTTGATAAGTTTAGATTAGGTGTGCTTATAAGTGAGTTTTTGTAAAAGATGTTTAGTATGCCCCATTAAGACGGAAATTTTTAGGTTTTAGTGGCTACGGATTTCTTTGGCTCGCAAGTGACCATATAACCACTTATCGTGCAGATAATTATCATGCGTAAAAGTACCCTACTTGTACGAATAAAATATATAGTACGTAGATGAAAACTGTTTCAGATTTCAAAATTTCAATTTGAATGAAATCCATCAATGTTTTCATTAAAATATTTTTACCACATTAAAATTATATTTACAAGTCCATTGCCACAGAGCAGTGTTCGCGAACGTTCAGAGTAATTCGTTGGATTCATTGGTATATTTGCGGTCGAAGCCATTGAAATGATTTACCACATTGCAGATAACCTGCTTAAAATTAATGTATATATATGTGTCTGACAGACGACTGTAGTTCCATTAAATAACAGGCTTTTATTGTTTAAGCGGAAATAAATTAAATGTAATATAATGTAATATTTAATATATAATTAAAGAGATAACATTTATGGATTTTCAAGTTCTTATAACCAAATGGCTTATACGTTTTTTTTATTATTTTTTTCATCATGTCCTTCTGTCCTTTGGTCCCTTTGTACGTAAGTCATGGTCATAGTCATTTTACTAGAATATTATTGGAGCGATATTGCTTAAATTTGGTAGATATGTCTTATGCAAATATTTCTCAAGATTTTTAACTCCTCTCAACTGAAACTGTGATCTTCTAATCGTAAAGTACCAATGTGACATCATTTATTGAAGTTATGTTTTCTTCTTAGAAAATTAAAAAGAATATTAGATATTTTTCAAGATTATGTTTAATTAAACGTAGGTATTTTTAATAAGCATTATTTCACTGTCTTTCAGTCATTCATGACAAGCAATTAAATACCCGCATGGATTCTCAGAATATGCTTTAATATTTGAAGAATTCAAAAAAAAAATATTTTCGATGGTTCAAATGATGCTTGTCAGTAGAACATTTTCAATGAATTTATAAAGCGAGCGTTATATTTAGTTCATACTCAATTGTACACGAGACTAAGGACTAAAATGAAATAAAAATCTAAAGCGTGCATTTCTCAAAAATTAACTTTTTGGTCTATATTTATGTTTTGCCTCAAGTTTATCTGTAACAGTATCTTTTCTGAACAAATGCAATTTTCTTGTCTCAAAACCCGTAATTAAGTTTTGATCATAGTATTTAATGATTTTGTATATAAATAATACATTTATGTATTTGAATATTCAACTTTCAAATAAACTCATTTTACCATGTAAGTAATACGAGAAGGTAAATGATGCTTGAACGAATCACTGAAGTGTACGTATAATTTATATCCGCGCTGTTTGAGGGAGCTTCATAGCTGGAAGCGAGCTTTTGACATATTATGTACGACTTTGCGATGTTTCTAAAACTTATTTTATACTTCATTTAAGCTTTAAATCTGCATTTTATGAATAGACTAGCTTAGTTATATTAATATAGAGAAAATAAGACTCGTTCAACTTTATTTAAAAATATTAGTGTGTATAACATGAAGTGTATGGTAGAGCTGGGGTATTTGTACAGTCATATGTAAAAATATTTTTACTTACCTAACTTATTTATAAACTTTTAAATAGCAATATTAAATAAATAAATTAAACATATCTTATAAGAAAAAAATGATAAATAATAAATATGTTGGGACATTATTACACATAGCGCCATCTAATAAGCTACGAAACTTGTGTTACGGACACCAGATAGTTGATATAAATACATACATACATATTATAAATATAAACCCATGACTACAGTACAGAGTACAAACATCCGAGTTAACAAATGAATGCCACATCGGGACTCGAACCCTCGACCGCTGGCGCAAGAAAGTAGGGTCACTACAGACGTGTCGCCAAAATACATCACTACATTAAAAAATGATCTAAAATGCACTTATCACGCTAATATTTGAAATTTTATCAAACTGCTAAAGATATTTTAGAGAAAAGTGTGAAACTAATACACAATGGCAGTAGAGTGGATCCATTAGGAATGTACCTATAAGTAAAGTATGCACTTGACTCGCGGCGTGTCATCGACGGGCTCACGAGACAGCTCTCACGATACTACAGTGTGCTACCTTCTACCTTCATTCTATGAATAAATGTGGAATATTTTCTTGATTTTACGATTATTTCCGAGAGTAGTATTGAAAGAACACTTATCGTTTCTGACACTTTCAAACTACTTTTACTTTCCTTAAGCAATTTGATTCTATTGTAATAGTAGGGAGATAAAACCTTTTATATGTTCAGTTCAGTCACATAGACATCGGTTTTCGTTAATGATAAAAGAACTGGCTCCTCGCTATGGAGATAAGTAGTAAAGAAAAGCTACATGGTTCTAAATTCTTACGCTAAAAATAAAAAGAAACATCTATAATAATTTATATTAAAATAATTACAAAATATGAGAAGAATTGTAAAATATGAGATAAATAGAAGACCTACCAAGCAGGGCATCAAGTGACTGGTTGTCTGTATTGTACTGGTATAGCCGTGCAGAGCGGGAGTACACAATGGAACGAAGTCGAGCGCTCTCGTAAGATCGCAACGACTTGCTCTATATACAAATACAAATAGTAAATCAATTATTACCGTTTTCTTCGTTTTCTGATTGTTAATAAATTTATCATATTCTAGAGGGAAATTTATAATTTTCTCATACACAATATTAAGACATAATAATAAAATGAATATAATAAAGTAAGGAAAAAGAAATTTAGTTTGAAGGACAAGAACAATCCATGCTTTTTTTAGTAAAATTTAAACGTATGCACAAAATACGTGATAAAATACTAATGTAAAGTCATTATCATTAATGCCAAATAGATTTAATTGAGATAATATCAGTTTAAAAGTAAAATGTATATTAAAACGCCAGTTCTGTGGTCGCATCTACGACTCTATATCGGTTCACCGCAGCGGAAACACATAAATGCATCATTAGTTTCAAATTTTACTGAGAGCGAATTCATAAGTACTGATTAATACAGTGATTCCCAAAATATAGCTATGGAACCGTAGGGTTCCGTGTAAGGGAATTCGAGTACCGTCTGAGAGTTAGATAAAACGTTCCAAACATTAGGCATAATTTTAGTCCTGTTATATACCCAGCACCAATTTAACAGTCAGCAGGAGCAGGGCTTTTATGTATAATATGAATTCTTAATATTATTAATTTCGTCGTTGAGAAAAGCAAAATTTATTAAAAAATACATGATTTTTTTCTTAAAACACTGATTAATATAATTAGTTCAATTTGTACCTAAGAATTTAAAAGCACTTTGATTTATTTAAGTATACGTTATTTATATTACTCAAATCTTATATAGATCTTATCAAGGCCAATCAAAATATTCATATGTTTATTTCTGATTTGTTCTTTCTAGTCAAATCCGTTAAAAATTATCATTGGTTAGGGTTCCGTAGTCAAAAAAATTGGGGACCATTGGATTAGAGATAGGGATCATCCACTTGCATACATTACGTTCAGGGCAGATACACGATTAGTTGCAAAACTAATAAGACTTTACGCTCGGACACGTCATATTTGTTCTCGTTTTTTGTGCATAAAGTACTTTTATAAGCATTTACATTGACATATTTATCTTTATTATAAAGACGTGATGGTAGTTTATAAATAATTGAGTGCATCTGATAGTATTTTATTCTATTGATTATAAGTACGATTCTCACAAACTTCATAGATCAAATATAAGAGCTTTAAAATCTTATTCAAGAATATTTTCATGTTAGTTTATATGTGGAAATACAAACGTATTTGTAAAGTATCTTTGAATAAAGGAATTTTCAGTTTTAAGTCCAGACGCCTAAACTGGTCGAATTTCAATCATAGTCCTTATTGTAAGTTCAAATATAACTTAAATATTCATATAATTTATCTATCTATATCACAAGAACCAACTTACAAAGTGTTCTTATTGATAACAGCTAAAGCTCGTCACTAACTACTAAACAAAGAAAAAAATTAATCGATTGACAGATCATAAGAAACTACTGAACTGTCAGGTCCACCTAATCATAGTATCCTTTATACGAATCTTTAAATATGATTTGAATAATATAATTAACGTATACTAAAAGTGCTTTTAAATTCCTAGGTATAAAAGAACTAATTATATTACTCGGTGTTTGAAGAAAAAAAATCATGTATTTTTTTAATAAATTTTGCTTTTCTCAACGACGAAATTAATAATATTAAGAATTCATATTATACATAAAAGCTCTGGGTATATAAAGTATGAAAAATTCCATTTCAATAGTATGCCCACATTTAGCGAACATATTTAAGTCGAGAGATTTATTTTCAGTGTATTATTCACGGTTAAATTATTTGTAGCTGGAATATTCACGTTGTGCTAACGCTTGTTCAAATAGGTCACGGGAAAAATGAAATTTGGGGGATACGCCATATAAAAGATGTTTTGTATGGCATTATAATATATTTTTTGCTTAAGTAAGTACTTTTGTTTCTTCTTATTCGTTTTTTTGTCAATAAGAGCCAAAAAATATTTAGAAGCACTAACAGTACCAAGAAATATAGTACAGTAATAAACATTGTGCTTAAGAAAGCTACGCACTGCGATCGACACTTCATCTATTTGAAGTGCCGATTTTGTGGTATTACCTAATATCTAGGTAAGGCCTGTAGCCAGCCTGTCTAGATCTAAAACTTCTGATCAATGCAGCCACCATTGTAACATCGCACAAGGTACTTCTGTTTTGATAATAAACAATGAGATATATGCAAGACGATATCGTCTTGTAATGTAAGAAAAATAAAGTAAGTGAAGACAACATTTCTTTTACCATCAGGGAAGAAGGATTTTTTGGTAATAATCAAAGTCATGAATATTTTGTGTCTCACATTATGAGTTAGTTAAAGTGAATTGAGAGGTTACATTCGTCGGATAAAAACCAAAAGAAAACAAAATCATGGTATAATTTTATTACATTTGTAGCAAGTACAGAAGTATCACATTTTCCGTTACTTTTATAAACACTTATTAATCCTAACTATTATCATTAAGATCTACACAGTATCAGCTAACTATATCTGACTATATATTATGATTACCCAGCCGTCCTCTCTATTGAACTACCATCATCTTGGGATCCGGTCATAATTATATAAAATCTTCTAATAAAAGTAATTATAATAGACAGTCAGATGTAGTTAACTTATATTGTGTAGATCTTTTATAAACACTGTTAATCGTTATCTCTTATCACACAATTACCGTTAAGTGCGTCGTCAACTTCCAGTACAAAGCTTCGAGTGAGGACTTGATTGAGTTGTGAGCTTAGTTTATATCTAGTTTGTGTTTGCTTCGAGCTGAATGTCCCAATCCGGATGCGACTCCCAAACTTGATAGTTCTGACCACGCAACTTAAAATTCAATTGAGTTAGAACTCGCAATGTTAACTAAACTTAGCGAGTTTATGTTTTAAATGTTATGAAAATATTCAAAGCTATCTCGTGTGTTTTCTTTCTATATAGATATGCACATACTAGAGTAAACTGAAATATTTTTTGAACGTTTTTTATCATATTTCTAAGTTACTGGTGACTAAGGTAAAGTAATTTTCTCTTCTTTTACGATCTCATTCATCTTGTATTGTGTCGAACAAATTCTAAGTGAAATTAAAGAAATGTGTAATTAATTTGCTAAACTATGGCACTTGAACATAACGTATATAACAAAGAAACTATTATGGTGGTATTTTACTACTGACCATCATCATCTTTTATTTTTATTCTACATTCATTTAACAAAGTTTATATTCATAAAACTTAATATGTTGAAACTTTTAGATTTAAATGTCTAATTTTTTCTGTGTTCTCTCCATTGTAGATAGCAAAACTATTTTGCAAAGGACACAAGAATCTTAGCTCCAGCATCCATTTCTAGAACAAACTTTAGTCAGAAATGCGACGAAATTGTTTGTGGAGTTCGGAACAAACTGACGGGTGAAGGATTTAAATTATATCGTCCAACAATTTTATGATTTTAAAGTGTTATATTAAATAAATATCAATATTATCAATCTCTATTGAGATTCAATACTTATGAACTATACAGTATACAGTATATTTTATATCACTACATCACTACATAGTATAAAACAAAGTCGCTTTCTCTGTCCCGCTATGAACGCTTAAATCTTTAAACTACGCAACGGATTTTGATGCGGTTTTTTTTAATAGATAGAGTGATTCAAGAGGAAGGTTTATATGTATAACTAGCGGAACCCCGCGGCGTCGGTTGTGCTAAAACTAGGGACAAGCCCGAGCAAAGCGAGGGCGACTCGCTAGTATTTTTATAAACCTATAAGGGATGACTAAATGATATGAATTATCTGATAACCCAAAGAAACCCTTCCTCCCTTCCTCAAAATTCGTATGTAAGTCACTTTTGAGCCATATATTTCTATTCGTGTTAAAAGTTTAGAGGAACGTCTTATAGCTTCTCAGACTTGATGTAATACCATTAGCCACCGTATCGTGTAGCAACTTTGCGCAAACTTTGCTGTTAATGGAGTTTAGGTTTTCCATGAGGAGTTTATTATCGGCGTCCTTTATACGCGGAATTACTTCCGATCCCTCCTATTCAATATGTATGGAAATATGAAGGCATGTGTGTACATTTCGTTCTCTTTGATTAAACGGCTATATAATTTCTTTTTTATTTAAGGGACTTAAATATAATATTAACTTAAAAGGAGTACTTATTTTTACTTACGAATACACTGAAAAGGAAAATTAGTTAACATAAAAAATTTAAGAGAGAAATATTTTTAAAGAAAAGTAATATTTTATTTTTTCTTGAAGAACATTTAATATGTTCAAGTCTACTTTGCGTGAACGAAATTTCTATAGCTCTACTAATGTCGCTCGAGCAAATTCTACAATATAAAAGACTTTACCTAAATATCCCAATTCTATAAATATAAAAAATGTACTGTGGGACGTAAAATATTAACAAATACCTTTTATACAAAAATCATTTAAAATAAATGCAAATATAAAAACTTTCAAAGAGAAAAATTTCGTAATTTTGAACAATAAACATTTAAATAAAACTAAATAAATAAAACCGACTTCTACAAATATGGTTTTAAAAATCTTTAACGATTCTAAAGTACTAGTAAAAGTCTAAATAATATTTTGAATTTCAGTTGAAAGCTATTCAATTATACAACGAATCTTCATTCAGTTTTCAATTAAAGAGGAATTCCTCGGAAGACAAAGCGTCAAGTCATCGAGAAGCCGCAGGTTGATAAACGACCTCCCGCAGGTGAGTCGGCCATCGAGACGACGACTAATTGCCTACAATCGACTCGGCTCTATTAGCGTGAGTGTCGCCGTTTGAATAGTTCTAACTAAATTCGATGGGGTGAAGCTAATGCCTTTCGTATAAAATGTGCTTTAAGTGTTTATTATTTAAATGACAAAGTTTAAATGACTGAATAAATATTAAAATAATGCATTTTTTCGTTAATTCGCAACTTTTTGTTTCAAAAGGTTGTATCTACCCTGATATATATTCTTTATTGCACATGAAAAAAAAACATAAATATAACAGAGAAGTTGAGGGCGAAGGTGGACTTATCTCTAACAGAGATCTCTTCCAACCAACCTATGGGGTCAGAGAGATTGTTAATTAGCCAAAACCAAAAAGTGCAAGATCATACAAAAAGAATGTTATACATAAAAGACAAAAACATTCATATAAAATACATTACATTTATGTATAATATATATCTTGTATATTATAAGCATTCGAAATGTCAAGAATCAAACTAGAATGCCAAAAAAATGAAAGAGCTTAAGTTAGACGTTTAAGTAGCATTATAATACGTATAATATTTAAAATAAATAATATTAAAAAAAAACGTTTTACGACAAACTTATATAATGTACAATGTATATATAGCTGGCATGACATAATTATTTTAATGTTCTACTACTTTGTTTAGTTTTATTAGCATAGTCCTACTTGGAAAACTTTTACTATAGAATAAATCATTAACGTTATGTGTAGTTAGCACACATGCTACCATTTTCCACGTATTATATTTTATTAAGTAAATATAAAATTATGCAAATCTATATTATTTATAATAGGTGAATGTAAACCATTTTATAACTTCAAACACGAGTAGCTAAGAGGGCAACAAAGTTAATACATAGCTAATGTAGCAATTTCATGCAGCTCTCTCGCTGTCCGGCGTCGAGGAACAGATGGCCTACACACGGACGAACCGTAATCACTTGTACTTTAACTAACTCAATATTATGGAAATGTAGTGATATTGAATTGAAACTAAATATATACCTTAGTATGTCATATTATTTTAATATCTATCCATACATTTGCTTACATGGTTCATGTTAGGTTGTCGGGTGTGACAATAAGAAATAAGAATGTGGGCTTTATAAGTTTATTGTAAAGATATATGACGATACTCAATAGCTGTTATAGATGCGGGCGGCAGGCATGACGCCATGGACGCAAGAGAGCACAGAACAATTATAATGTTGACACTAATAAAATATTATACAACAGTTCATTGATCGGCTGAAGTGGCGACTATGTACGACTATTATAGTAGGCAGTGCTAATTCAGGAACTATAAGAAAGAGAAAAGCCATTTTCAATATAAAGTTTTATCTTGTTATGTGCTGCTATGAAACCCTCGTAAAGTCTGATTCTCACTTCACTACAGTTATGTTTTCTTCAGATCTGTAATTTGTAATTAGTTCGAATATTATATTGTAATAGTTGTAAGTTAAATTTAAGATTGAGTTTAAAATATATATATATGCCATTTAAATAAAGCAATGTGACAGATGACTTGATACATATGGTCGACGCCGTGATTCAGGTGTGTTGTGTACAACGAATCGTCCCGCGACGATTGATAGGAGCGCTCTAGATGATATATTTCAGCACACCGATGCGTGCTTTATGACCGCCATATTTTTAAACGTTGTTTTGATACTAGCGTTATCAAAGCTTTCTACTTCACTGAAAATATATCTTATGTGAAGTTTAGTAATACATCGATGTAAAAGCTACTTAATCGTGTTTGGAATTATGTCTTTTTTCTTTAAGCGGATAGTCTATACCCTCTACCTTTACTCTAGATTATGAATTCGTAAGTGTTAGTTTTTTTAATGTAAAACTCAGAAATCATCGTTCCATGGTTTAGAGAGCAAGAGAAAGCATTGAAAATCTCAGCACTTTGATCTCCTGGACATGTTGTCGGCTATGTAATGGGAGTTAGAAAGAGGAAACGATAGAGGAACAGAGGGCTCATTTGCGCACATACCTACCTAGCTAGTTTAAGACCTTTATGCAAAATACGGTCTCAAAGAGATTGGCCGCGATGACCGAAATTCATTGTTGATATTATAATTGGCCCAGCGGTAACGCGTCGCTTGGATAACTGAGTGATGCGGGTTCAAATCTGGGTCTCGCACCTCTGATATTTTCATGTGCGAATCATTTCTATCATGATTACCACTTGTCTTACGGTGAAGGAAAACATCGTGAGGAAACCTGCATGTCTGAGAAAACCTAACAAGTTTTCGAAAGACATGTGAAGTCCGCCAACACGCATTAGGCCAGCGCGGTGGACTATGGCCTGATCCCCCTCGTACTGAGGGAGGCCCGTGCCCAGCAGTGGGACATTAAAAAGGGCTGATGATGATGATGATGATGATTATAATTGGTATCACCATGACGACGGGCGTGATGAAATTTGACATGTACCTAATTGGTTTGATATGTACCGTTTGAGTTGCATAATATTAAATCTCGCTTAAGATTAATGTTTACAAATCTAAGCCATAAAGAAAGAAAAAGTTTAGTGTTATCGGTATTTGTGTAATATATTTGGAAATTTTTAAACGTTTTTAGAAATTTTATGAAATGTGTGTCAGTTAGATTTCAAACATTTAAATCAAGGAAAACGAAATACTAAAACAGAAGAGAGTGAAGTATGGTTAAAGTATATATACTCGTAACTAGGTCAAGAACTATCAATTTACTCTAAGCTCTAAATAGGAATGGAAGACTACTAAATTTTCTTTTTATTTATTATACAGAAAGTTTTTAGTAGAATAATAAATTCAAAGTCAAATAGATTTGAATACGCCGTAACAGTATCGTATAAAATACAAGAGGGAATTCAAAATAATAAACGGTATAAAGATAAGCGTGTCGTCTGCATTCACTGCATTTGACTTGACGACGCTCGCTCAAGCTTTCAATTCCGTATACATTTGCGATGAAGGAAATATTCGCCAGAGTATTCTATATATCGAAATAAAGAGTTTATACTTGCGTTTATTATACAAATACAGTATGATGCATTTGATACACATATTTGTTTAATTCTTTAATTTTTCCGTTTAAGTTTTCAGACTGATTTGTCGTGACTTAAGTTTAATTGAGAGGATTTGCTTGGCTATAAATTACGTGTAATTTAATAACTTTATTCTATGGTAACTCATCCTGGGGATTAAATGAATATGGTCTGATACTTCTAGGATTTCTATATTAGATACTCGTCCATCCATGTTTTGGGTTAATGTAATGTTAAAGCAAGTGAGAATCAACTTATCAGTTTGTTTATCAGATGATGATGATGAATAATTAATTAAATGGACTTACAATGTTAATTAAAAAAGCTTTAGAACTCTTAAAACACAAAAATATTTTCCATTATAAATACTATTAATAGTTGAATTTAAATTAAATGAATTTTAATAAAAATATTTAATAGGATGCTTTCTTTTATTACCCAGTGTAGAATCATATCTTAACAGCTACAAAGTCATAACCATAACTTCTCTAAATCTGAGTAATATTTTTCCTATTCTATATTCGGAAAAATGCTTAATGAGTATTTATTGTGGCCATTTATATTTAATCCCAGCGTGTTTACAAACCGCGGACGTGCTCGCGCAACACGTCACGCTGTATCACGCCGGCTGATGCCAGGCAAGACCCTCTGCCTGGCGACGAGCCAGCTACATCACACTGCGGTGCTACAATCATTGAAATATTTATATATCGCCTCATTTATTCTTAATATTATAAAAAGCTTACTTTTTCATATATATTTTAATACACAAATAAGGACTAATCTTTAGTTCGTTTAATTTTTTCGAGTGGAAACCTAATATTTTTCTAGAAATAGCTTCTTCTTCTTCTAAGACCCATAGTATAACTGGCAAATAGTTGATGTTATAAGAAGTAAGCTGCCTTCCAGTGGAAGTCCCGTCAAAAACAGTCCAGCCATTTACGAGATTGACCATAACACACCGAGAGACAAAAAATTTAAAAGTTGTGATTTTTTTTATATATAAAGAATATTTACATAATTTCATGTGTAGTAAAAACAATAGCTCTTTACTAAATAATTTTGACTCTACAGATACTTTATTTTTATTTATCTGTATAGATAGTACGTTCTAATCGCTTTCAGATGCAAAGGCCGTCCCTTCATTAGACGTCAATCGACTCGCTGACTTTTTAATTCCAGACTAACGAAATGAACCGTCCCGAACTGTCGCAGCTTACATTACGGAAAATGGCGAACTGATGAGCTTTACATGTGATTACTCTTTGATGAAAATTGCTTATTAGGCTTGTTAGTAATATGAAACCGTTTGCAAAATCTTTTGGCTTAAAGCTTGAAATAAGTTTAATGAGCTTACAAAATGTAATTTATATTATAGGTAATAAATTGACTTTCTTGTATTATTATAAACGAGGTTATATTAAAAAAAATAACAAAGTACAAAAGTTAAGTAAAAAATAATTTAAAGTTCTATTATTTAATTATAATTCTTTTCAGCTATATTTTATTTCCTTTTTTCAACAAATTAGATTTAATTCCATAATTCTTTAGTTGAAACATAATATTAATTATTTAAAATTTAATCGTATAGAGATTATTTGATACAAGTATTATACAATAAAGGCTGTATAAGCTCATTAAATATTTGGTATTCGTCGTATGCAGAGCGACCGCGTGGATTACGCAAACAAATGTTGAAGCGTTCACTGGCACTGTTTAAATAGCTCCTTTAAATATAATCTATAATTGTTTGTGATGCAATGATACTGTTCAATAAATGAATATCGCTTTATTCTAAAGAAGACATAAGTACGTATATTTTACAAATTTAGTTAATATAAAAACCAACTAGAAGTACGAGTATTAAGCCTCAAACTGGCTTTCACTTTATAATCGAACTTATCTCATTTATATTTGGAGTAATGTGAAATTTGTATATAAATATTTACATACTTGTTTGTTTGTTGTTTTGTTATAAAACTGAATTCAAATAGACCATCATGGACCTTTTCTCTAGTGCCGTCAGCAATATGCTCTCAGTTGTAAATCATCATCCCGTCCACCAGTCAGTCTGCATTTAACACTGGAACAGAGCGGTTGCCCTTTCAATCGAGTCTTAAGATCTAGTTTAAATAAATATTTTCTTTTTTTTAAAAACGCCTGTTGATTATTGGGCAATTCTTGCTAATAAAGCGATGGTAATCCGGGAGTATACAATATCATTAATTTAAACGACTGTTCTACATTTACAAGGCTCTAGACACTGATATGTTAATACAAATTACTCTATATTAAATGTAATGAGAGAGCTGTAGTTCCACGAGTCATTACATATATTCATCATGTAGTGTTAACTGATCAACCTATTGATTATAGACTCAGGTGTACTTAATTTTCTTGAGAACCATACGGATTTGCTATAGTGTATATTTTTTTCATGTTGGGACATTACTACACACAGCGCCATCAAGTTCCGTGGTAAGCTACGAAGCTTGTGTTACGGATACCAGATAGTTTTTATACTACATAATATAAGTATTTTAGTTATTAATATAAACACCCATGACTGAAGTACACACATCCGAGTTTAACAAATGAATGCCCCCAGTAGGGCTCGAATCCGCGACCGCTGGCGCAAGAAAGTAACTACGAACTGCGCCAAAGGGGTCGTTATATTTCAAGTCGAATATGTACATTGATTACTTGCTAAAAATCTTATTAAATACACTTATTATCGATACATAGGCCGAATATAATTTTTGGAATTATTGTTACATGGACACTGTTTCATATGGGTTGCTCCTGATCCTCAAAAGTTATTCAACGTCGCCATATTTAGGCGGTGGAAATTCCATGGGGTTTAATGAGCTGATTTTTTTCCCTAGTGTACATATCAACCTTCTCTTTGCATGCAGGTAGTATGTGTCTTTTTAACATTAAAAATAAAAGTTCATATTTCATCTATTAAGGAATTTTATCCAAATCGGCCCATCATTTTCAGTTTAAAGTAATAACGTGTGTTTGTTACATAACAGTTACATAAATAAAATCATTCACATATATAATAGCAGTGTTATTTGGTTCGTAACTAAATAACACATAAAGTATAGTTAGAATGGCAGTATGTTCTACGCGAGACTACCTTCCCATACGTCGCGTCGCTACGCGCGTAATAAGCGAGCTAAGTGAGTGGATCTGGCCGGATGCCAGTCTATAGCGTCCGTTATTCATACTTTTATTGCATAATTCGTTTCGAAAGTCCTTAATTTTAATATGAAAACATCTGATGTGAAATATTGCATGACCTATTTCTTGAAAACATTTTATATTTTAACTGTTTTTGGTGTTCGCGGCAGCGGCAGCGTCTGAGGGAAATTGCTTTAATTCATGTCGTAGTTTTATTTAGTTGAGGCGGTGATGTAGCAAAAACACTGGTGAAACTTTTACAAAACTAAGTTCATGAAGAAATTGAAACAATATTTACGCCACTATTAAATGCTATGCATAAAAATAATACAATGAAGCACGTTATTGAATTATTAACATGACAGCTTTTGCCGAAATAAATGTGAAATTATTTGGGTGACTATAAGAAAAATTCTATTTATACATTTTAGTCCGCCCTTCTGTTTGTTCTGGCTAATCTCTGAAAGGGCTTGGCCCGATTTTGACAGGACTTATACTGACCATCTCTCTTGTTACAAGGATACACTAAGGGTACTTTTGTTTGAAAAAAAATATATTTCAGCTGAAAACAAAACGTATTTACGAGTAAAACTCGCAGCGAGTGATCGGGGCCAACCCGAGCGAAGCAAGGATTACTCACTAGTTTTTTTTAATATTATCGTTATGAAACGACTTCAAAATCATTTTGGAAGTCAATTACTTTTAAGATACAGATTTTAAAATACATACAGCTTATAAAAACGAACATAGCATTAAAGGATAACCAAAGTGTAACTAAACAAGGATTATAAAATCTAAGGAAGGAAGCGCGAAAGCTTTATTTACTGGTGGTTATACAAGATTTATTAGTGTGTCAGTCAGTGAGTGAGCTAATTCATTTTTAACTAACTTCAGATACCAAGTTGATTAAAGTTTAATTAAAACAGTGGTTACTTATACACATTTCCAGCCCCTCGGTTTGAAACAGCCTTCGTGAACTAATTACCCACTATCGATTGCTCTCTATTAGCCAAGTGCGTTCCACGCACCAGGTTTAATTGAAACTTATACTATTACCCGCGACTCTACTCTCAAAACTTTTATTGTTAAAAAAAGAAAGCTTTTTAATGACAAATAAGTAGAAGTAAAAAAATACTTTCGCACTTCCATTTTATTTATATTTATTTATTAAATATTAAAATACAATAATTAAGAAATGTCTTAAGTAATAAATAATTATTGCAACTGTCTGCAATATTCTATTATATAATATAAATATAAATTCGTGATTATAATAACAACAAAAATTAATTATTTTTAAGGTCTACAGCTGGACACGGTCCTCTTTTCAGTAAGATAAGACCTTAGTCCACCACATTGAACCAAGAGCGTGTTGGCGGATTTCACGTGTATTTCAAAAAGATTGTTATGTTCTCACAGACTTGAAGACAGGATTGAAAAGTTGTTAGCTTCCTCAGAATGTGTTTTTCACCGTAAGATTACATTGGAAATGATTCGCATATCAGAAGTGCGAGTATATATTTGAAACCTCTTCACTCAGTTTTACTAAACGGTCGCGATACTACTGCTGCTACCATTGCTTTTATAAATATATGTAATATTCATGAACATTATATTTTAAACTAGAATTAGTATTAGTGCCAAATTTTCGTAGTACGCGTTTATTACAGACTTTAAAGTGTTCATAAAGCGTCATTTGCGGACAGCGGCCGGCGAGTACGCTGCATTAAAATACTCTACACTCGCTATTAACTTGTACTTAGCCTTGTTGAATTTCACTAAACAGGAATTTTGCTAAGAACGACGTAATGGAATTCATTTTATGTACTATATTTTCAAAATTTTACTGCACTTATATAAAGACCGTGTGACCGTGTGAGTATAAAAAGTTAGAGATAATAGGGTATAAAAATTATAAGTAGTGATAATGCTAATATCCGATAATTTTTATTACGAAGTGAATTAAGAATACTTATACATCAGGCCTTTTTAACGTCCCACTGCTGGGCACGCGGGCCTCCTTTAGTACGAAAGGGATCAGGCTATAGGCACTGGCCTAGTGTGTGTTGGTGGACTTCATGTCTGTGTGTCTTGTCTTCATGTCTTTCGTAAACTTGCTAGGTTTTCTCAGGCATGCAGGTTTCCTCACGATGTTTTCCTTCACCGTAAGACAAGTGGTAATCATGATATAAATGATTCGCACATGAGATCAGAGGTGCGAGACCCGGATTTGAACCCGCATCACTCGGTTATACAAGCGAGCGGTAACGCCGCTGGGCTACCACTGCAAAGAATACACACATTTTAATTTTAACTCTACTTATGGATGTTGCCTGTATTTGAAATTGTAATTAAAAACTTTCAACTATGTATTAATCAAATAAGGAACGAGATGTGCTAACTTTTAGGTATGTTATTAAATCCTCATCTTTTAGATATTTAATTTGAATAGAAATTTGATTACAAATCTATGATCAAATACCATAAAATATTTTAAACAAAAACTGTACAACGCAGGTTTGTAATAATAGCAGTTTTAAAAACAAACAGTCTGTAACGATCGCAAACAGCTCTATCAACGATTTATTTATAGAGCAAACTATCTCCTCCAATGTGGAATAAAAATAGTTCGATACAAACACAGTCCAAATAAAATTGCTCGATTTGTCACAATATGTCACAAAATAATATTTACTTGTCCTAAAGTCCACAGAGAATGAATCATCCAAAACAATATAGAAAAAAATTTTGAAAAATGAAAGAGACAAATATTGTGAGTATGAAGAAATATACCAACGAGACACAAAATTAAAACTAAAAATAAAAAATCTAATGTAATATTTATGCTATACCAACTTATTTATTGTTGACTGCAAAAAGTCCCTAAAAATGTTAATGCAAGTGAAACATAAAATCCTGTAAGTTATAAGGAAAATGTTAATTAATCTGAAGCTAGTATAAAATGTGCCTTAAACCCTCTAATCCATTCATTTCTCCAAAAAAGTTTTAAAACAACATCATTTCATGAGACGAGGCAAATAATAATCTTTTTTTACAGCCCATAAAATAACTAAATACACATGGATTACTTCGCAGTAACGAATCAGTAAAAAAATTAATTTAAACTCAGGAGAGCGACCGGTTATAAACTTAATAAGAATACTAAACATAATAAACGCTAAAGCTGTTATAAAAACAAGCTTTTTCCAACCAAGTATTTTTAAATTAGGGAACAGTATATAATACACTTCTCAGCCATACTATGTAAAAACTGTAACATCGTCTAGTCTTAGTGGCTAGGTGGTCTTTTAGCTAGCATATACGACCGTTTCGAGTCTCGGGTCGGGCCAAGTTCACTTATTATCAATTATGGCAAAAATTGACAGTAAATTATTAACAATTATGAAATAATGACGATAAGCTTTCAAAATAAGTAGTACAATGGCAATTAATGGCTTATAATATAAGTTGAAGAAAATTTTCTAATGATATATGTATTTTAATATTTAAACTGCGAATAAATGTATCACGCCCGAATGAACTGCATCTAAAGCGATGTCCAATCCTTCTATTCTTTATAGTTTGCAAACTTAAAGAACGTAAGTCCTTTTGTTTCAAATAAATTCTCTGAAAGAATATTTGCAAAGTTAAAGCAGAATGTTACTAGATTTTTCAGTCAAGATCTTTGATCTTTGATCTTTGAGAAGAAATACGTCGCAGTATCTGAAGATCATATTTCAGTGTCACTGTCACGAGTTTTTATAATAAATATTTGATACTATAGTAAAAATATTATACGAAACATATTTTTACTACAAAGTAATAATATAGTAATACTCTTTATTGCACAATAAAGTCGAAGAAAGAAAATATCGTGGGAAAAATCTGAATGTCTGAGAGAGCCTAATAAGTTTTCGAAAGACATAGTCTTCATATATGCATTTGTACAGCTTGCTGAAATATGCCTGATCTCCCTCGTTTTGGAAGAAAGCATGTGCTCGGAATTAGAATGTTAAAAACAAAGGAGCTGAATGTAATGTAGTCCTTCATGATTCAGATAACTTAGAAAGTTTTCGAAAGATATGTGAAGCCCACCAACCCGCACTTGGCTTGTGTCGTGGAATATGGCTCGGTCTCATTGGAGGGAAGGGACCTTAAAAAAGCCAAACACATACTTTTATTTATATAGAGCTACTTTTGTTCAAAGACCAATGACATTTTCGGTCAATATAACCTCACCTTATTAAGAATTTTCCTGTTTAAATATAAATAATGTTGTTCATTCAGTTTTATTTCGAGCTCTACCTTGCGTGTTGACTTACGCTACGTCACGCTCTTTACAGCGAGCATATTAATGTACGGTTTGCGGCCGGCCTCGAGCCAGTGTGTAAATATGTCAATCTACACAATTTTATATGGTAATTTCGTTTTTTAAAATGTATAGTGGCAATAATCTTCTTTTGTAAGCTAAAAGTCGGACAAAAAATCAATTCTGAATCAAGTTATATTATGCTTTTCTCCAACATGTAAAAATGTACATTTTAGAATTAATTATAAATCTGAGCGAAGTGGTTTATGTTTGCGTACCCACTTTTACACTATATATCTCCTCAGCAGATGGTTTCTCTCAGTGACAATGTAAGTTGATCAAGATGACATTATTATATCAAATCAAATCAAAATATTTTATTCAGCATAAAAATTGTTACAATTTCTTACTGAACGTCATGAGTCTACTACCATTTCGGAAAGAAGAAACCTCTGACCTGAAGAATTGGCGAAAGAAACTCAGCGGGACTAATTTTATTTTTTTATCTTAATATCACTCTTTTTTAAGTTAAATTGCGAATTAACAATAATTCTATATGTTGAAATAGCCTAGCGGCGATCACATCTTTCCCAAGGCGTACTGTCTTCTAAAACATAAAGATAATTCGTCAGAATTTAATACTTCAATTAATTTGAATAATATATTATGGACGGTTCTTGATCTGCAGAAAAGTACGAATATCGAATGATTTTATTTAAACTAGCTTATAAAGAATTTTAAATATAGAACATAAAAAAACTGAGGAAACTTTGCAAGTACGTAGTAGTGTACTTGCACACTTTAGTACTATTTAAAAAATGAAATAGTAATTTATAATAAAGATAAGTCTAACTCATCAAAGGCTTATATTATATATTTCCAAACTTCTATAATACATTATAATACATATATCTAGAATATTACTGGGAAAGCGTGAATTTGTTGGAATATAGAAGTGTACGAGTATCAGCACTTAAATGAAAACTGCGACAATACTGTTTTGCATCCAATTTCCTTATTCTCTGAACTTAGAAACGTTTCTATTCGCTATGTTCAATTCTCATCTTACTGGTTTAGTTCACTATTGTACATTCATTGATATATCACAATATGCATAATATGTTTCTAAGCTCAAATTCTATACTCTACTCGTCTAAAATATATTATGACAGATTCCTATCAAGAAAAACTATAAAAAATCTGAGCAATAATTTTCATACCCTTATATTTAGTGCGGTGTCAGTCTTTATCAAATCTAGTATTACGAGTAAAATAACTTGAAGAAAATTAATTGTGTCTGGGCAAAGTTTAGATATATTTATAAAACATACTGCTTTAGCATACTAAACAATAAACTCGAAAATCTTGCTGAATCTATTCAATTTTATATGAATTTTACGAGCAATTTTAAACCTGCTGAGGTTTCCAGTTGGTGGCTACTTCCTTATAGAGTTTTTAATAACGATTTAAAAACGTTTATAAGTCATATAAGTGAAGTAGGTATATTTTATGAAGAATGAACAGTCATGATACAAATACATATTATGTATAATATCAAGTACTAAGAGAATAGTCTTAAACTAATAATGGAACAATCTCATTACAAAAACATTTTAATGAAAGCCGGTAATTTAAAGTAAACAAGGGAAATCCTAAAACGATTTACATCGCGACATGATGAAACGCGAATCCAATTAACTGTTCCATATATTCCAAGATCCCACTGCATGATTCTGCAGGTACGCGTTTTTTTGATTAAATTAATTTTAAATGAATGTTGAGGAAGCATTCAATGGATTAGCGACAGGTTGCCAGTAAAAAGTTGGCCGCAATTACCTGTAATTAATTCATGTATAATTCATTTTCTGGTGTAAATTGCAGCTATATGTTTTTTTAATCAATTTTACGTAATTTTAAAGGAAATGATGTAAAGAATAGAAAAAAGAATGGTTGCC
This sequence comes from Boloria selene, assembly GCA_905231865.2. NCBI lineage: Eukaryota > Metazoa > Arthropoda > Insecta > Lepidoptera > Nymphalidae > Boloria > Boloria selene. Next base: position 14,879,301 of record HG993137.1, on the reverse strand, counting down.
AGCTCCCAGTCAGCCGCAACGTTAGGGTTGCCAGGTGTAAACAGGTATATTATTGTTAGTTATTTACAATCATTTGTTTTTTTTTAAATAAATATTACAAAATTAAGTTTTATATTACCTGTTCACGATAATGCATGGTTGCCAGTTAAAAAATGGCCGCAACCAGAGGTTTCCATGCTTTCTTTTAATCAACGATTATTCCTCCAGGTAAGTGTGAGTGCAAAAGAATGGATTGTTACGTGATGTAAACAAGAGTACAATGTAGTGTAGATGTAAATCTAGTATTTTTCTTTCATAAAAATAATTTCGCGTGACAAAAGAACAATTTTTATTGAAAAAGTGGTCTACGAAATTTTTGAAGCACTTCGATGATGCTTTATTTGTTCATTCAATGTTCATGTATTAGGTACATTTTCGTTTTTTTTTAATGAAGAACTAGTTACTTTCTTTTTATAATAAAATCTTATTAATAATATCGTACTTAAATCGTAATAATTAAATCAAAATAATAAATATTAGTCAATCAGCGTAATGGAACATAAAATAAATATTTAAAAACTAAAAAAAATTTTTTTATACAAATTATGTACCTTCTACATAATTTACTCATTTTAAATCTTACAATTGTTCAAATATTTAATATTTTTCCTTAATTTTCTGTACTGAACTAGAACATTGAACATTGTTCTTTATTTATGTAGGTTGATCTTTAGTGTAGGTATTTCATTACAGCAAGTAAGCTGTTTATAATATTAAGTTTTATTTTATTTAGGTCTTGGCACCGACTTCAAATCTATCAATAGGTAGCACATACAAATAATAGTAATTTATTAATATTAAAGGTATTAGGTTTGCATAAGATGTGTATGAAATTTAATCTTTATTAATTTATTTTAAACTTTTTAGTTTTGGAAGTCGGTTTTGGAAGCGTAGTTTACTTATTTTATTTTTTACATTTCAGTGTCTGTAATAGGTTGTTCTGTAAACTACAGTAGGATTTTTCTAGATTACATCAAGTAAACTATAACATTTTGTTGCTTTTAATTGTCATATATTAAATACATAGTATCTACAAATCGTGCCGCGTGCCGTAAACAATATAAATCCCAAGAAACGGGAACGGAATAATAATAATATATAAACAACGAAAATGAAAACTTATATAAAAGTACACATACTAAAATTACATCATCCACGTAAACAAACAAAAATGTTCATAAAATGAAAACTATTGGGCAAAACTAAGTATGTTAAATATAATATTATATTGTTAATATTTGTACAATTGTAAGATTTAGAATAAGTAAATTATGTAGTAGGTACATAATTTGTATAAAAAAATTGTTTTCTTAGGCTTACGCGAATGTTTGACATTATAAATGAAACTATCTTTTCGGATTTTGTCGCGGATTTATTATGATTTTTGGTTCAAAACAATATATAATAAAAAAAATGTTTTTTATTTTTTCAATATTTATTTTATATTCCATTACGCTGATTTACTAATATTTATTATTTTGATTTAATTATTACGATTTAAGTACGATATTATTGATAAGATTTTATTATAAAAAGAAATTAACTAGTTCTTCATTAAATAAAACGAAAATGTACCTAATACATGAACATTGAATGAACAAATAAAGCATCATCGAAGTGCTTCAAAGATTTCGTAGACCACTTTTTCAATAAAAATTGTTCTTTTGTCACGCGAAATTATTTTTATGAAAGAAAAATACTAGATTTACATCTACACTACATTGTACTCTTGTTTACATCACGTAACAATCCATTCTTTTGCACTCACACTTACCTGGAGGAATAATCGTTGATTAAAAGAAAGCATGGAAACCTCTGGTTGCGGCCATTTTTTAACTGGCAACCATGCATTATCATGAACAGGTAATATAAAACTTAATTTTGTAATATTTATTTTAAAAAAAACAAATGATTGTAAATAACTAACAATAATATACCTGTTTACACCTGGCAACCCTAACGTTGCGGCTGACTGGGAGCTGGCAACCATTTTTTTTTCTATTCTTTACATCATTTCCTTTAAAATTACGTAAAATTGATTAAAAAAACATATAGCTGCAATTTACACCAGAAAATGAATTATACATGAATTAATTACAGGTAATTGCGGCCAACTTTTTACTGGCAACCTGTCGCTAATCCATTGAATGCTTCCTCAACATTCATTTAAAATTAATTTAATCAAAAAAACACATACCTGCAGAATCATGCAGTGGGATCTTAGACCAATATGTGCGCCGTTCAAATGAATATTTAATATTTAATTCCAACCCGCAACTACGTGACGTGACGGTTTTTACTCAATCCATATTAAAGTTTAAACTTATACAGTCACATCGTTAATGTGTCGAGAAGAAGATGAACCAAGGAAGCTCACTACGAAGGAAATAGTATCGAATATTTTTTTGTTTTTGGGACATAATCATGCAGCCCCATCTAGTCCATGGTAAGCTACGGGGCTTGTGTTATGGCTTCCACATAAGTCAGAGGCCATGGTGTTTCATGGCCCCCGACGCGCGCCGGCGCCGGGATCACACATCGTGGTCAGCGGGACTCGGATAGCTGTCGAATCCACCATGAAGTATCTGGGATTGGTGCTCGACAGCCGGTGGGAATTCGGGCCCCACTTCCGGCGGCTGGCGCCCAAGCTGATGGGCGCAGTGGGCGCGCTCTCAACGTTGCTTCCCAACTTGGGGGGCCCAAACGCCGCATGTAGGCGGTTGTACGTGGGAATCGTGCGGTCAATGGCCCTATATGGGGCCCCTGTGTGGGCGTTGGACATGACGGCCAACACTCTTGCCATTCTGCGCAAACCGCAGAGGGCGATGGCCGTCAGAGTCATTCGCGGGTATCGCACGATTTCCTACGAGGCGGCTTGCGTCCTGGCCGGATCCACGCCCTGGGACCTAGAGGCGAAAGTACTCGCGTCATTATATCGATGGCGCGAGGAAGAGCGGACGCGGGGCTCGAGGCCGGTGCAGCGGCAGATCGCGCTGCGCCGAGAGAAGCTCCGTCAGGTCTCGGTTGCGGAATGGCGGAAAAGGCTTCTGCGCCCTACCGCCGGCCTCACTACCATCGAGGCGATCCGGCCAGTACTCGACGACTGGCTCGGGAGAAGGCACGGCTCCCTGTCGTTTAGGGTGACGCAGGTGCTGTCGGGGCACGGCTGCTTCGGCAAGTACCTGTGCCGCATAGATAGGGAGCCGGACGCTCGGTGCCACCACTGCGTCCATTGCGGGGAGGACACAGCGCAACACACGCTCGCCGAGTGTGTAGCTTGGGAGGAGCAGCGCCGTGTCCTCACAAATAAAGTAGGAGGCGATCTGTCGCTGCCGGCCATAGTGCGGAGGATGGTCAGCAGTGCAGAGTCGTGGGACGCGGTGGTGTCCTTCTGCGAGGACGTGATGTCGCAGAAGGAAACTGCGAATCGGGAGAGGGAGATCTCGACTCCCTTCCCTGGCCACAGGAGGCGCACCGGGCGCAGGAGAAGAGCGGACAACGCCCTTCTCCGGCCCCCATGAATGGGTCCAGGGGCGAGGGACTTGGGGTAATCGTCGCCCCCTATTCGATGGACCCGAGTCGTAGGTGCGCGCGAGTGTTGGCGCGCACCTCTGAGACGATGCGCGGGGTAGTTCAACACCTCACTACCCCGTGCAGGAGGAGATGAGGCCCGCACGGATCCGGCCAGCACTAGTGTGGGGCTGCGGAAGAATGTGGATTCCCGCGGCCTCACGCGCACGTGCGAGGAGATACCGGGGTGGTTTTAGCCGGTAAGAGTCCGGCACTCCCCTCCGCCTTTCCCCAGGCGGAGGTAGTCCATGTTGTGCATGTTGTGCATATCTTAAAGTTAGAGGTATATATGAAAAAGATTTTTTTTTCAATGTTTTAGTTATTAAGTTTGTGCATATTTCTCTAGTTGATAAGCCTTGTTTAATAAATAAAAATAAATAAAGAAAAAAAAACATCAGAAGTAACGAAACGAATTTAAAAATTAAAACCTTATTCGTGACACAAACATTTAGTCGACACTAACGACAGACGGCACTGAACTGTAATTAGAAGGGTGAATAGGGTGAATTTTGTTTAGGGCACGTTGATGGACGCGTTTTATTAAAACCCACATACCGCCATTCTTTCCGGTCATTAGCTTCGTTGAAATACCTAGCGGAGTTAGCATTCATTTTTGTTGTACCTTTTTACCCCATTTTATTTATTACAAGCGACTTATTCTTACTTTTCCTCTGTAAGTTTTAATTTTTTTTGTAATGGAGTCTTACTCTTTATTTTTAATATAAAAGTCTATCTAAGTTACTCTTTATAACATCAGTTCAAAATTGTTAAGCACGAATGGTTGCTCTCAGTCATGGGTGTTTATATTTATAATATGTATGTATTTAAAAGTTATATAATATGTAGTATATCAACAGCTATCTGGTATCCGTAACACAAATATCGTAGCTTACCACGGACTTGGATAGCGCTGTTGTAAGAATGTCCTAACATATTATTATTATTATATTAATAAGGCGTAAAAAGAACGACTTTATGTGCAATTCGAGGCACAGGGGTGAAACATCCCAACTTCCTAACTTTGGGCCGTTACTGAGGCTTATATTCAAAAATTGCTTTTGGTGCATTCTGGGTGTCGAACCCAGGAACTCCAGATATGCAACCATACATTCTAGCCATTACCACATAGGCATTAAAACAAATTAGTACATCTAACTTACTTAAATTTTATATAAAAACACAATAATTCGTTCCCTTTACCTAGAATATTAATTATTATATACCATTTTTTTAAAAAATTTGGTTTGTTAACTCTTCTAAGAAATAATATAATTATAAATAGTAAACCTTTACACAAAAAAAGAATACAAAGTACTTCTAATTTACAAAGTGTTAACGAGAAAGACTAATTCAAAAGCAATCTATTATTATTAAAGCTTCTTGTCGTGAGCGACACTTCCTTATTCGTGAGGTAGGTCTTCGACAAAAATATAAAAAGCTTCCTCTTGAACTTCAAAGCTTAACTTTTGTAGCTTTTGAGTGTAGACACTTCAATCATGTTTTATTTAACACTTTCAAATATTTTTGAGTAAGACATCATACGTACATGCTTTATAGAACTAAACATGGAGCCCTTAATACGATTGGCAATAATGTTTGAAATAGTATTCAAATAAATAAAACATTAGTAAGTCAAAATAGCTAACGGATTCATTATTTTTCATATTTTTAGCGATAAATATTTTTCCACATGACGTTTAAATACTTGCATTGATTTCGACTGGCGGATGTCGTGCGATAAGTCATGCCATAATATTACAGGTTGAGGTAACTAAAGTCGTTATAACTTTGGGTAAGACTGACTGGACAACGCTAACAATACTATACAACAATTTTTTATCCTAATTCTATTTTCATTCTTGTATCCTAAAATTTTTACTTATTCATTCATCTAAAACTTATCATTTTTCCTCCTTTATAATATATGGCTTATAGACATACTCCTACCTTGACATTTTTGTGTCACACGAAACATTTTTTGAATTATATAAAAGCTCTGAGTAAAGAACTTACGACTTGAGGGCTTACAGACAGACGTTTAAGACCAAACTTATGCTATTCTATCTGTAAAGAATTATACCTCAGTATTTTAATTACAATAAGAATCAAATTACATTACCAGGTCAACATTTACCGCCGACTCGAGATAACAGTCGATGTCGCGTAAATTCGTGGAGCTCTGCAGTCGTATATTCTTACTTTGTATTTGAAATAGCCCGCCCATACACTCCGCCTGAGAACGAATGATAGTAGTTTAGTAAACGGCGCGGAAAATATACCTACTTTACTCAGACCAAGGGCATTTGCTGAATGCGGTAGATATCCTCTCTATTATAATAATGCTGTATGCTGTTTTGTTTTAACAGACTTCGCCAAATTTGCTTTGTTTTGTTGCGAGGATATCATTTTCGTTCATAAACGGTTATGGCTGTGTGCTTCAGGTTTATGTTCATATTCCATGGATTCCAAATGTCCAAATATTTAAGCATTTTATGACATAAAGCAACGTAACTTATTTAACTTATAGTAAAAATACTATGATAACTAATAATGAGCACATAAACGCAAGCCACGCTGATGCGTTTACAAGTACTTCTTAAACTAGTTAGACCTTTTCGTCTTGATTTACTTATGCGATACCAATTATTGTGTTCTCATTCAAAATTTCATCTAAATCTGTCCAGCCGTCTCAGAGTCAAGGATTATTAATAAAATATTATAATAAATATGAATTTCAACTTTTCTTTTAACTTGACGACACGTTTGGCGCAGTTTGTAGTAATGTCTTGCGCCAGCGGTCGCGGGTTCGAGTCCCGCTCGGGGCATTCATTTGTTAAACTCGGATGTTTGTACTCCAGTCATGGGTTTTTATATTTAAAATACGTATGTATTTAAACTTATATATGTAGTATATCAACTGTCTGGTGTCCGTAACACAAGCTTCGTAGCTTACCACGGAACTAGATGGAGCTGTGTGTAAATGTCCCAATATATTTTTTATTTGTTTATTTAACTTTAAAATTAGACACATCTCAAAATAAGCAAATATAATCGCACATAATATATCTGAACATAAAATATCAATTGTACAAATGGCAAATAGCTTTTCTGAATACACGTAATGCGAACGAGTTTTTATTTGAGACAATGGCTGAATAGGCTGTATGCTGAATCATTATAATTGATCGCACCCCCCGCGAAGATAAATGTACGGATTTGTTTCTACTCCCGCGGAGCTCGACTTTCATTATACGAGTTTATGACAAAATTAAGACGTAAACATGGGGCTTATTCATTTATTATGGGATAAGTTATCCTACTTTGTTCGGAATGGCGGAAAAGGCTTCTGCGCCCTACCGCCGGCCTCACTACCATCGAGGCGATCCGGCCAGTACTCGACGACTGGCTCGGGAGAAGGCACGGCTCCCTGTCGTTTAGGGTGACGCAGGTGCTGTCGGGGCACGGCTGCTTCGGCAAGTACCTGTGCCGCATAGATAGGGAGCCGGACGCTCGGTGCCGCCACTGCGTCCATTGCGGGGAGGACACAGCGCAACACACGCTCGCCGAGTGTGTAGCTTGGGAGGAGCAGCGCCGTGTCCTCACAAATAAAGTAGGAGGCGATCTGTCGCTGCCGGCCATAGTGCGGAGGATGGTCAGCAGTGCAGAGTCGTGGGACGCGGTGGTGTCCTTCTGCGAGGACGTGATGTCACAGAAGGAAACTGCGAATCGGGAGAGGGAGATCTCGACTCCCTTCCCCGGCCGCAGGAGGCGCACCGGGCGCAGGAGAAGAGCGGACAACGCCCTTCTCCGGCCCCCATGAATGGGTCCAGGGGCGTGGGACTTGGGGTAATCCTCGCCCCCTATTCGATGGACCCGAGTCGTAGGTGCGCGCGAGTGTTGGCGCGCACCTCTGAGACGATGCGCGGGGTAGTTCAACACCTCACTACCCCGTGCAGGAGATGAGGCCAGGATCCGGCCAGCACTAGTGTGGGGCTGCGGAAGAATGTGGATTCCCGCGGCCTCACGCGCACGTACGAGGAGACACCGGGGTGGTTTTAGCCGGTAAGAGTCCGGCACTCCCCTCCGCCTTTCCCAAGGCGGAGGTAGTCCATGAGGATTTCCCCCCGTTAAAAAAAAAAAAAAAAAAATCCTACTTTGTTGTACACTTCGACTGAGGTCACATGTTTGATGTTGGTAAATATAATCTTGATACTTATGGTTGAATATATTACTTTCTTAGATTGGCGCTAATATTTGAAATTTTAAATAAAACTTTATTTTAGGATTTTTTGCAGAATTATTTTGATGTTTGGTTCCCGACGTTTCAGCAATCTTGCAACGGCAATCATAGTCCAACCGAATACTTTACGGCAATCATGATCACGGGACTAAGTTAGATATCTTAAACAAAAATGAGGGAATCAAACATAAAAATAAAACCCTGAACTACTCGTAGTTTAATTTTTTATTAAATATATTACTACTTTGAACATAAAAATCGTAGGTACATATCAATTCAAATGTTAATTAACTTAATTCAATACTTCTTGAAAAAATAGTTATTTCTATGAACGTAATTGATCAACATACGAGTACATTGCTTCTATATGAGCATTCGTAACTTTAAAACTGTGTTGCATTTGTACCGCGAGCAGTTTCTAACATTGCAGTTGGAGCGGAAGTAAGGCTCGATGTCGCTTGGTGGGTTGAGCAAGTTTGTATCACTTATGTTTGCGACTTGTTCGTCTCTGAAGAAAACTCATGGCTGGATTTCCATTAGGATTCAGATTATTATTTATTATAAAGACATATACAGTATACAGGCAGTAAGGCTATAATATAGGCAGTGTTGTGTCATGCCTAAGCATATTTTATTGTGTTCCAAATTAATACTTTTAATACAAGAAGAGATGATTCAACATTTTCTCAAAAAATCCTGTGTATTTTAATAAAATAAATGTTAAATGCGAGTTTAAAATACGAGTTTAGTTAAGTAGATTACATTATTCAAAGGTTACATGTACGAAACATGCATTTTTAATTTAATAAGGTTTTTAACACGTGGCTTGTAACACATCTTAGACCAGGTGTTTTGCTACCGGTGGAAAACAAACCTCGAATAGTTCCATTGCGCTACATCGTACATAAAGATAATTAAGATATCCCACTAAGATCCTCGGATTTCGCTTATCCAATTTAGTTCCCATCGAGAGTAAATATCGCCGAATAATAACGGTCGGTCGTAGATCAATCTACAAATGCTCCGCAAATACCCCGACATTCAGTCAATCCGAGCGATTTCATCCTTAATTCAACTAGATGAATCAAATAACACCCTTATCTCACGTTGGGGTCGGGAAAAATACCCCTTTTATCAATTTTATTTGTAGGAATGAGGTATAGAGGTAATATGATGTGCTTCATATTATTGATAGGTTCAGAGTAGAGACACTACAAAAGTGTTCAAAATAAGATGGTAATGAATAATATAGTACTGTTGCATTAAATGAACGTAATAGAAAGACTAAAAAGCACTTAGCTGTAAGGAAGAGGTAGTTAAGTGGTTCAAGCCTAATTAATTATATTTAATTATACCGTCGTTCCCGCGGGGATGGAACAAGCCATGGCTACGAATAGTTTTGACTTACTTTGAAAATAAAATGTCTACATATTTCTATGTGAAATATTAAGTATATAAATTATGATGACATATTTATTAAGTTCACTTCGTTATTTACCATATTCAATAACATTAGGAATGAATTCAATTTTAGGAAAAAAAACAAAGCAAAAGATCTTTTTTCTTTTTTCTTAATATAAAAATCGAAAATAGCTATATTTTATGAATACTAAAGTTGTAAAAATTCATAAGATAACATTTTATCATACTACTTGTTACTTTTATCCCCTCAAAGCTAATTTAAATAAACTTTATCTGGTGGATAGAGGCTTCTCGTGAGAGTGCTCAAACAAAAAGTAAATTGCTAAATATAAACCGAAATATATTACTTATTCACTATTCAAAATACAATTAGGGTAAAAGATGTAAATGAACAAGCAAAAATAATGCGAAAATTTGAAGCCTTCTTGATATGCTATTTTCTAACGAGCAATTCGACATGAGTTCAAACTAACCAAATACGGATATCTGAATCGGTCAGAAGCGGAAATAGCTCCGATAAAATTGTACCGGCGAGTTTGTATAATCACTAAATGTGAATGCTCTCGAGCACACATATTTAGTAAACATCGAGGGAAGTTTTGCGTAATAAAGCACATTAACGGCCAATGTTTATACACTCGCGGACGCTAAGCGGTCATTCATAATAGATTTGCCAGAAATAGAAGTGTCCACTTTATACAATATACACGTCAAAAATGTACACATTTAACAATATTCGTGTTTAGCCTTTTTTAACGTTCCACTGCTGGGCATGGGCCTTCCTCAGTACGAGGGGATAGTTCACCGCGCTTAGTGCGTGTTGGTGGACTTCAATGTCCTTCGACAACTTGCAAGGTTCTCTCACTCTCTCATCATGATGTTTTCCTTCACGCAAGAAAGAGCTAATCATGGAAAAGATTCGCACATGAAAATATCATAGGTGCAAGATCCGGGTTTGAGCCCGCATCACTCGGTTAACAAAGCGAGCACGTTACCGCTGGGCTACCACTGTTTCTGTTTTTAACAATATATACGTCATAATTGTACATAAGTATACGTACCTACAATGTACTTGTACGACTTGATTGATTAATTATTATTATTGATTGAAATTCGTGAAAAATAAGATCGCTTTTAAAATAGTTATAGTTAGATACTCAATTATTGTGCATCACAAAGAAATAAACACATATAAGCTTCATCGCTATAGCGATCTATTCCTGACAATCTTAGTAGGAGAATGATATGAAATAGTATGCGGTGTACTTTCTACATACAAATACATGTCCTGTATACATTCTCGTACATGAATATACTTGTATAAGCGTATTTATATGTCGATTGGATAAAAAAGGTTTGTGCTTTTAATGAAAAAATTATAAATGTATAATTTAAGCTCTGCATCTAGCAAAAGTACGAAGATAAAGTAGCGCTAAAACTTAGTTTATATTTTTGTAAGTAGAGCAAAATTTTACGTCACAGCTTAGCAGTGTTTCCTATTTTATATTTTGCTTTACATAGCTTAGCTTTACATCATATCAAGACCATATAGAATAGAACCGCATAAAGAAGCTTATTTCGAATAAAACAATATTCCGATTCCACAAACTCCGAAATTTAAATTGTATTTTAAAACAACTTAATTCTACTACGAAGCATTAAAAACTTCAAGCGATCACACGAGTATCATTTTAAGCGATTTGTTTAGACAATCAATTATTCTGTCATTATGTCTGTTAGTAGTCTGAAAATAATCATATCGAAATTGTAACATTAAAATTCAGTAAACTGTATTTCTTTTAATTCTAAAGAGATCTTGCATATTTAAATGAATAAATATGTTGGGATATTAACACATAGCGCCGTCTACTTTCATCGTAAGCTACGAAGTTTATGTTATTTTTATGTTACTACCAAAAAAGCGCGCAGCTCCGCTTTAAACTTATGATCGCATCCAAACTTCACTGGATAATTTGTTAGTCTAATCTGAAGAATACCTGACAATTTCATCAAAATTCCTCTATTCATTATAGATTACACAGGAAACATACATACACAATTCAATTTTTAAATATAAATAAATAAATATATAAATATGTTAGGACATTCTTACAACAGCGCCATCCAGTTCCGTGGTAAGCTACGATGCTTGTGTTACGAAGTTTATGTTATTTTTATGTTACCATTACGTTTATGTTATTACCTGATAGTTGATACACTACACAAAATATATTATTGAACATACATACATAATATATTATGCTATAAACATAAACACCCATGACGAGAGTATAAACATTCGTGCTCATTGCACAAATGATTGTCCCCAGCCGGACTCGAACCCGCGACTGAAAGTAGAGTCACTAAAAACTAAGTCAAATGTGACGTCAATAAAGTACAAAATCTTTTTCTAGATATTATATTTAAATAGAACAGAATTATAACAGAATCAGAACAAGCTCCTTGCATCTGTTGAAATGAAATAACGCAACTTTCGTACAATTGTTATTTACGTATATTTCGGGCATCATATTGTTTCATGAAAAATGTTGAGCTCACCCGAAGGAATTGGGGCAGTCGGATAGCATTTAATTAGGAGATGTGAAGAATTTTATTCACGCCTTTATTACCTTCAACACATTTCATAACAGTAAAAATTAATCTTTTGAGGTCAAGCTCCATTTTGGTTTTTATTTGACTAATTTTATATACTTTGCCAAAACGAGTCACAATCTTTCACTCTTGACAATAATCTGCGTGTTTTTTATTATTTTGGATTTCTTATTCTTTTCATATTCGCTTTTCTCTCCGTAATTAGTCCATGATGAACTCATCATAGATTTACTAATAGCGCCCCTTACAGTAAGATATCAGGAATAAAAGCTTCATTATGTCCGTTCCTGTATACTAAACTATCTTCAAATTTCATATAAATCGCCATACCTGATTAAGAGTTAGAGGTAAAAAACCAAAAATACAAAGTCCCGTATTATAAAGAATTAACTTCTTCGAAGAATCACTCTATCGAGTATTCTTTTTATTTAGTAACAACGTCCAAATCTCTTTATGGGAATATTTGTAAAATAAATCTAAATATAAATTGATTTTATGAACTTTACTTAATAAGTGTAATTTTGGTTTGTAATCTAAGGAGGGGCTGGAAGGAACTTATGAAAAATATTAGCTGTAAAACTATTTTAACATTTATTTTCTTTATAATATTTAAATAAAGTTCATTACATTTAAATTCATTGGGTTAAAATATTTAAAATTGTAATCAGAATTCTGCAATACTGCGAGATCTCATTTAAAATGTTATCAAATTATTGTAAAATAAACGAATACGTTTGTTACATTTACATTTACGCAATCCGCAGAGTTTATATTATTAAAGCGCGCAGCTCCGCTTTAAACTTAGATCGCATCAAAACTTCACAAGATACTTCGCTAGTTTAATTTGAAGATTACCTGAAAATTTCATCAAAATTGCGCCATTCATTATAGATTACACAGGAAACATACTAAAAAAATAAATAAATAAATATGTTAGGACATTCTTAGAACAGCGCCATCTAGTTACGTGGTAAGCTATGATGCTTGTGTTACGGATACCAGATAGTTGATATACTACATATATAACTTTTAAATACATACCTATTATAAATATAAACACCCATGACTGGAGAACAAACATTTGTGCTTAACAAGTGAATATGCCCCCAGCGGGACTAGAACCCGCGACCACTGGCGCAGAAAGCAGGGTCACTACCAACTGAGCCAAACAAGTCGTCTAATATATATACTCGTACCTACATGTAGATATTCTATTAATTATTTGGTCTCATCCAGGACACACCTGCTGCTGCAGGACCACCAAGCAATCTATACACATAATCTAGTGTCATTAGAGGAAGCTCCCGACTAATGTGGCATAATAGCGATGAAATTATTCCAATACGATATTACTACAGCTTTATTACTACTATTATTTTTCTTATACTATTAGTTTACCCCGTGGGTTAAAGTGAAAAGAAAAATAATTAAGTCTTAAACATGTATAGCAAACGTATCGTATTCAGCCTTTTTTAATGTCCCACTGCTGGGGCTGGGCATAGTATAAGTCACGTCTGTGGGGGATTTAGGCAAGAATGCTACATCGCTAATCCTTCTTGTCACTGCAAGAATCGATGACATAATATGAAAAGCAATATTTTTAAGTTTTAATTGATAAGTTTTTCTAATGTTATATTATGCTTCTAAATATATTATGACGTTCTTTCTTAATTTATGTACGCTTAGAATCCTTAATAATTAATTTAATATCATACATAAAATTTTATTTACTATGTACGAATGTAATTTTTTATTAGAGAATCGTTTCTGATATTATTATTAATAAGTTTTCTCCATTTGCGAACTTATAGAATACATTCGTGTCTCTGAAATGTTTCCTAGTTAAAAGCTAAAATATTATCCATAATACGGTACTAGTAATCGTCGATAATAAACAAAATATACTGAAGCCTGAAATTAAACAAGAAAAACATCAACAGCAAACTCAAGCACTTTTAACTATTTTGAAACCAACAACTTACATTTTAATTACTTTTAACTTCCGAGCGTGGCATACGTGCAAACTACAAGGGAAAATTCGATCAAAGGCTTCACTCATTCTTTATTCGGAGCACTTTGTAGAGAGAATTTAATAAAGTAAAGTAACCTTTCCTTTTCGTATCTCGTTGAGATTAATACAATTGGGCGTATTCGTACCTATTGCAGCTTCCGCCGGCGACCATCAGACAGCTTTCGCGGAGCTTTTTATGTTTAACTAGATGGATCCAATTAAACATCAGTGGAGCTTAGCTTCTTATTACTCGAGGAAACAAATCAAAACTCCGTCGGATTTCGGAAGTTGTAAATTCGTGTAAGCTTGATAAGATCTTTTATAAAAGTTCAAAGACAACCACATCTTTCAAAATTACAATTAAATCTTATCAAGATATCAATCAAATGTACAAAGATTGTCATTTCTTGGAAAATTAAGAGTGTCTTCATAAGATTCTAAAAAGAGCTAAAGCATTAGCTGTAATGAAATAACCAATTAGAATCTTTTTCAAAAATTCTATTTTGTATTGTAGCTCGTTATTAATAAATATAAAAAGGAATTAAAATTTCAAAGAGCCCAAAAACTTGGTCACAGCACAACACAGGAAAATCACTACAACGAGATTTAAATTCGTTGGCTTGTAGTAATATAGAATTTTAAGAACTAGTGATAGCATTATATACGAGTATAAGGAAGTTCACTTATGGGTATTATTATCTTTACCTACGTATATATATTGTTTCAAAATAGCAAAATTGTATAAGTTTACGTTTACGGCTTGCTTTCCTACATGCAATGAAATGGACATCGTACGCAGCGAACACTGTGTGGTCTCAGATATTTTCATTTAACGAATCATTAAGTACGAGTGTTTCTCTTAAATCAAAAGCTCTCTGATCAAAGCTTAAGAAGGCTTTTCAATTCAGCACATATCTGTTGTAATTTTCCCGTCATAAAATTTATAGATCTCTTTCCCTAAGTAATACTTTTTAGTATCACCATCATCAGCCCTTTTTAATGTCCCACTGCTGGGCAACGGCCTCCCTCACTACGAGGGGAATCAGGCCATAGTCCACCGCGCTGGCCTAGTGCGAGTTGGCGGACTTCACATGTCTTTCGAAAACTTGCTCGGTTCTCTCAGACATGCAGGTTTTCTCACGATGTTTTCCTTCACCGTAAGAAAATCTCAGAGGTGCGAGACCCGTATTCGAACCCAAGCTTATCCAAGCGAGCGCGGTACCACTGGGCTACCACTGTCCTTTTTAGTATACAATGTGCCAAGTTAGTTCACTATATATTTTATTATATATTTTAGGATAAAAAATCCTCAACTCGCACAGAAATGGTGTTATAAGATTGACTTCTATTTGTTTTTAAGTCCACATAAAAATCTAAAATCGAAATACGAAAATCACGTTGGGGTACTATTATATTTGCAAGGGTCGAAATAATATAAGACTGTTCATTTATAACATTTGAGTGGCACGTTACAGTTTTTACGATATTGTGTGGAAAGAACTTCTTCTTTGGCTCGTTTATGTTTATCTAGTTTCATTTATGCTTGATTTACATTATGGTTAAAACAAAGTTTTTGTTGAGAAGGTCAAACTTATAATGGAGGTAAAAATGAACTGATGTGTAGACTAAATAAGTAATTTAAACGACATTGGTCTAATATATTCTAAATATTTATAATTGCCCTATATTTACTTATTTTGTTATAGAAAATACTATTATTGTTCTAAAATTATTAAAATTGAAGGTATACAATTTCAACCAGTATTTATAAATAAAGTAAAAATCTATAACAATCATCTAATAGCTTAGATCTGCACTAGATTTAATACATTACGTTTCACGAACTTCTACCAAAATTTTTCATATAAATTTTTAAACTTTCATATAAATATACTAATAATGTTTGCGGGAAAGAGAATATACAATAATTCCCTCTAATAAATATATCTCAAAATTGTCTAACTACATCAATTAAATCAAAACGAAAATGAGTTCATTGAATAATGATTGCTGCCTATCAAATCACTTCTTAAAAATAACTTTGGAACTTCGCAGAAAACTCAAATCGCAGTATTAATTAGTCATTTTTATAGCAGTTGACAGGCGGCCGGCGCGCGGCGCGGATTGCTCTGAGATTAATGGGATATAACAAATTATCCATTATGAATCACTTCAAACTTTTAATGACAATTCGTGTATGTATTAAGCCCTTTTTTAATGTCCCACTGCTGGATACAGGTCCAATCAATAAAGAGGAGGTCAGGCCATAGTCCACCACGCTGGCAAACTATAGAGTCGCAAACTTCACATGTCTTTAACTCTCGGAAATGCAGGTTTGAGACACAAATCGCATAATAGTATAGTATAGTTTCAGATTTTCTTTGAGTGACGATGTCCACTTACTATTAGAGTTGATCGTTAGCTTTTTAACCAAAAAGGAAAATCTTTAGTACTTAGTTAAATTAAGTTATTAATTTCGATAGCTTACTGAACAGAATTAAGTCCATGATGAACATGATCGTTGTATTGTACTTCATCGTTTATTCATCGAGAGACTGTATGTCTAATGAAATTCAAAACTGCTTAATTTCGCGCTAACCTTTAGTCTCCATAGTTTTAGTTTAATATAAATCCTTTATCTTTGTTAAACTATTATATAATTGGAATGATCTGGCCAACTTGCTTCTCTATGTCTAGCTTTGAAAACTAAAACTAATTCTAGCGAAGTTCTATTTCAGAATAAGCCGCAAAACTTGTATATATTACAACTTGTGCTGTTTGGTTTAATGCTTTACACTTATATAATAATAAGGTGACCTAAAATACGAAATCTTACTAAGGTTTCATAATAGACACCTTTTTGTTTGAATATTTATTACCTGCTTATATCTTAGAGCTAAGAAAGAATAAATGTAAAAAATACTCATATCATCTTCTATCTTTTATCAAAGAAAAGGTATGTATTCGAAAGTCGAAAAGCTTAAAATATATACTTACTATTAACAATTACTAGCGACTCGCCCTCGCTTCGCTTGGTTTTTTTCCTAGATTTAGCACAGGCAAAGCCGCGGGATCCGCTAGTTATGCGTATAAACCTTTCTCTTGAATCACTCTATCTATTAAAAAAACCGCATCAAAATCCGTTGCGTAGTTTTAAAGATTTAAGCGTACAAAGGGATATAGGGACAGAGAAAGCGACTTTGTTTTATACTATGTAGTGATTAGTAAGTCATATTCAGGAGCTTTCAAGATTTCATTCTATTATACCTATCCTCTATTGAATTTATTTCATATTCAAATTCAATGAGATATATTATACATATAGAAATACATTGTTTTTTTTACTGATTAGAAAAAACTAATAATAATTTTGTCAAGAGTAAGGATAATGATCTAAGAAAAGCTTGAAATCGCAAAGATTTAATTTAAGAAAAAATGTTGAAAAGAGACACTTATCTTTACAAAAAGTCGATGAGAAAACATTGAATCTTACAAAATAATAATATCTGAAATATTATAAATGAGTATATTTTCGTGGAATATTGCTTACATTTTATGTTTTGTTTATCTTTCAGTGTTCGCTATTCGTGTAGTTGACGTTGATGAAACTTTAGGATCAGGTATAAACTTTTAATTAATAAATATAAAGCAAGCTAAAAGTTTGGAAATTAAATTAGTTATTCTATCATGATAAAGGCAATCGAAACTTATGAATAACAAGGGATTAGTTAAATATTTGCTATTTTGTTTTCGATATCAACTTCTATAAATAAAATCTGTTAAAATTAAAACTAACTAGTATACTGAGTTTTGTATAAAACTAATAAAATAATTGTCTCAGTGGCATAGTTAGTGGCACAGCCGGAAGTCCTGGGTTCGTCCCAAGTCGGGCTAAGTTTTGTTATTTTTGGTCTTTTCTAATAGTAATACAGGTGACGATGATTTTCTTTAAAAGTGTGATTCAAACAATAATTCATGTTTGCTCTTTATAATTTATAAGATACTTAAAAAAAGTAACAACAAGAAAATAAAAATTAAATGCGCTAAGTAAATCTGAGGAAATAACTTAGCAAATTTAGCTCTACCTTGTATTGTAATATTACTTATACGAATGTAAGTTTGAATATAGTTATAAATTCATAGCATAGATAGATAGATAATTATGAATTCATGTTAATTAAAAGCTCCTGAATAACATACATAGAATACTTTTCATAAAAAAATGAAGTTGTATTATTAAGGTAAATCCGACATTTTACAGAAAATAAAATGGAACAGTGTGGAATGTTTACAATACCACTATGCTCGGTGTAAAACAAAACACCTGAGAGCAGTCACAGCTACGCCGGGCTTAGTCACCGGAGGCAGTGTGCGTTTCCTCTGTTACTTACTACCGTTTAAACGACACGTATGTACAACTCAACGAAGTTTATTTCATTCGAAGAATCTCATTCTAGTTAAATTTATTGTTCTTTCATACATCATACATCTTTGTTGTAACTCATACCATGAAAAATCTTATTAATTGTAATATTCTTTGCGAAAATGAAGTTGATTCTTCTTAAACAAAACTTTCTTTTCGGATTTTGTCGCTGATTTATTTATTTTTTGGTTCCCTTATCATGGACATTAGGTTGGTGGAGCTCAGCTAATCTTACACGGATCGAGAATGAAATAAGCTTTCACTTGGTATAAAACTCGATTAAATAACTTATAAAACACTGGTAGTCCAGTAGTAGCGCACTCGCTTGGACAACTGATTGATACGGGTTCGAATCCGGGCCTCACCAAGTCGCCAAGACATGTGCACTAGGCCAGCGTGATGGACTATGACTCTCCCTTGTAGTGAAGGGAGGCCCGGTGCCCGTGCCCTGCAGTGCAACGTTAAAAACAAAACTGAAAACAACTTATAAGAGTACATCAATAACGCTTACTTACCTGTTTATACCTGGCAACTCGGTTGTTGCCCTGGGGATAAAGTACCTTTATATTATTTGTCTATAATATTATTTTGGAATAGCACATCTAAGGTTACTTTTTCAGGAACCGAAGTAAGGATGATCCGTTAGTCTAAGAAAAAGTCATATTATACTAAATATTTATCTATATTTCACATTCATTACTTTGTTATTTGCTTACACTAGTCTTATTAGGTATTAGTCTCGGCTCTCGTTTATTTTTTTCAAACATCCGTTTCACAAACAAAAAAAGAATTGTCTACTGAAACTACTGTACCGCTTAGACTTTAGACGATTCAGAAGCAATTCATTGCAGAATATTCTTCATAGAATTAGCCTTTCACATTTGTCGCAGGTCCAACGTGCCACGGATATGAACATTATTTAATCACTTTTATCACTCTAGACGCTTCACTTTATCCCTCATTTTTAAAACTTAGCTAGAAAAGTGCATTAAAATTCTAGAATATTCTCATTTCTATAAAATATGGTTATTTATAGGTAATATAATTTTAATCAAACGTTTTAATTTGAATCTCCCTATAAATAAGCTGTTGTTGTAAGCAATTTTTATTCTTATTCTTTTCAGCCTTTGTAAACTTTTGACTTATCGATTTTCATGCAAATACAAAATGAAAACAAAGTTACGTTCAAAGCCCTTCTTTGCATAACGCATTCAATAACAGCATAGCTTTATTTATAAGATATAAAGTAAGGCAAACTTTAAAAGCTTTTCAATTTTAATGTAGTCTAAAACAGTTACAAAATTGAATCTTTTTTAATTGATGCTACTTTTAGTGAGGTCAAGGGTTCAATTCCTTCGTTCTAAATATTTTATAAGCTTTTTTACTAACTATATTGACAAGACTGTGTGATGAAAATGAATGATTTCTTTCTGACACACATTTTTATTATTATTGACTTGCCCTTGCATCGCTTGGGGGCGTCCCCAGGTGTACACATTATACTGTAATTACCTTATCGCGTAAAGGTTTTTATTTTAGCATAACTACTAACTAGTACTATATTTATAATATGGCCCTTTTTACAAAATATATTAATAAATGCATATACATAAATAATCACCATATTGGTTGAATAATTTCGCAATTTAAAAGATAAAAATGCTTATTGTGACGTTATATTAGGAGATAAAACATGTATTTCATCGCGCGATTTTCAAATGCTTTTCTTGGATAAATATTGTTCGAAATTTCTAGTACATAGCGTGCACGAACTTTATTATTGATCTATAAAATGATCCTGCCTTCCAAGAATCTTACAATTCTGCGAAGTTCGTAGATATCTTGAAATTAAGTGTAAATTAGTGATGAACTTATTGTTTTCCATGAAAATTGTTTTATTAGATATTTATATAAACTTATCTATACTTCTATACTAATATTATAAAGAAGTAAAGTTTGTTTATTTGTTAAATTGTAAGGGGTAATCTCGGGATCTACTGAACCGATTTTAAAAATTCTTTCACCAATAGAAAGCTACATTATTGCTGAGTGTCATAGGTTATATAAAAAACCGAAAAATAAAAAGGCTTTTACGTGGTAGTCCGTTTTGCAAAGTGAATCGGAGAAAAAACGGTCGAATGAAAGCGTTTCTTACGAACGCTGCCTTAACTATGAAAGATATATTTTTGAGTTCTAGAGAAAAGATGTGGAGCTTAAAAATTCCTACAAAAAAGTCAACGACAGCATATGTCTAACTTTTATATTTAAGTGACAAAAAGTAGTTTTTTTTAATATTAGTATAGATAATTTAATTTTTAATTTTTTATATTAATAAAATAATTAAAATTATTTAAACACTCTGTACTGAAAAAGGATTATTAACATTATGATTTATGCCCAACGAAGTGGGCACGGGTCAGCTAGTTATTAATAAACTAAAAACCAGGATTAATGAATTTCGAGTTTAAAACTGAACTTTTGTTTTATTTTTTATTAATTCATGTATTATTATTATATATCATATTATTATATAATAATATTATAATATTATATTTTTAAGTAAAACTTTTTATGTGCAATATTGATAGGGAAAAAATAGTATTGGCGCTTAGTTTTTTGTAACGCGAATAGTAACCGTTACATACATCAAAAATTAGCATTCCTTTATCATTGTTAATTTTATATGAATTAACATTTATTAATTGTAATACTAGATACAACATTGAGATTGAAAGTTCCTTTTTTCTTAACAGTATCTCTACTATGTGAATTTTATATATATAACAAACATAAAAAAATACAGACGAATTTAGAACCACCTCCTTTGAAGTCGGTTGAAAATATAAATAAATTGAATTTCCTAAAAAATTCTCGTAACCTACAGAATTTTTTGTATATTTAATTTTTTTCTTAACATGGAAAGCTAAGTACAAAATAAAATAATTTCTTTTTTAATAATGGTTCTTCAGTAAATGGGTTTAGTACAAAGTCTGACTGTATTTAAAGTATTAAAACACACAACTTTAGATATAACATTGAAATATTGAAATAAACTCATTGAGAAATGAGAAGCCTAATCAAATTATTATATTTTAGCCTTGGATATAAACTGATAATAAGACAGTGGTAGCCCAGCGGTAACGCGTCGCTTAGATAACCGAGTGATGCGGGTTCAAATCCGTGTCTCGCACCTCTGATATTTTCATGTGCGAATCATTTTCTATCATGATTACCACTTGTCTTACGGTGAAGGAAAACATCGTGAGGAAACCTACATGTCTAAGAAAACCTAGTTTTCGAAAGGCATGTGAAGTCCGCCAACACGCACTAGGCCAGCGCGGTGGACTATGGCCTGATCCCCCTCGTACTGAGGGAGGCCCGTGCCCAGCAGTGGGACGTTAAAAAGGGCTGATGATGATAAACTGCTCTAATAATTCTTTCTTGCAGAACGATATCGTGATATTACTTGCTGCATTTGCTTTATTTAGAAATACTTTGAAGTATATTAAAGTGAAGACAGTGGTAGCCCAGCGGTAACGCGTCGCTTGGATAACCGAGTGATGCGGGTTCAAATCCGGGTCTCGCACCTCTGATATTTTCATGTGCGAATCATTTATATCATGATTACCACTTGTCTTACGGTGAAGGAAAACATCGTGAGGAAACCTGCATGTCTGAGAAAACCTAACAAGTTTTCGAAAGGCATGTGAAGTCCGTCAACTCGCAATAGGCCAGCGCGGTGGACTATGGCCTGATCCCCCTCGTACTGAGGAAGGCCCGTGCCCAGCAGTGGGACGTTAAAAAGGGCTGATGATGATGATGATATTAAAGTGGAAATATATTAATAAAGCAAAACAGGACAACAAACTCCAGGTTTTTGTGTAAAAAGACAAAATATATGTTCAAATAATAACATATTATGTTTATTATTTAATATTTGTAATAGTGTTGCATTATATTCCTCCCTCCTCCCTTCCTTTCATAATCCCACTTCTGGGCACAGGCATTCCTACAAAGTGAAAGAAGAAGGACATAACAGCGTAGATTACACTGGCTAAGTGCGATTTGTTCTGAACTAACTATTGTCTTAAAATATTTTTATAAGTTACAATTATATGATTATTTTAAATGTAATTTTTGACGTCATATTGTGATTGATGGGTCGAAAGTAATAAGAAATCTTTTTATCCTGCTCTATTAAACAGTCACTGTGTATTTGTGTCTCACGTAGGATAAATAGATAAATCTTGTAATATTGTTTTGAAAAATCAACTGTTGAGTTTCTCGCCGGTTCTTCTCAGCAGAACAGCTTTCCGAGCCGGTGGTAGTTTACTCACAGACTTACAGACTGACATTTAATTTTAATAATGTAAAAATGACAATTCAAAAGAGCTTGTAAAAGTCTATTTCACGATATCTATACATATAATAAAACTGTAGAAAAGTCGTTTTTGTACATCAAAAAAAATTACAAAAAAAATAGCCAGGGTGTTAAAGGATAACCAATAGAACCCATTTCCAGCATTTTTAGAATTTTTGTCTGTTTGTCTGTTTGTCGGTTTGTCTGTTTATTTATCCGGGCATCACGTAAAATGTACGAAAGCAATGTAGATAACTTTTATACACAACGATTGAACGTAACTTGAAGTAACATTTAGTTTTTGTTTCATTGCAATCGGTTCAGTCTATCAAGAGATATTTGAGTTTAAAGTGAAGAAGTAGAGAAATTCCAGAAGTAAAATTAGGGTTATGTGCATTTGGTCTCACAACTTCACGTAACTTTTATACACAACAATATGTGCGTAAATTGAAGTAACATTAAGGTTTTTGTTTCATCGTAATCAGTTCACCACTTATAAAAAATGTAAATTAATAAAAAAAATAGTGTTTCCGAAGTAAAATATTAAAACAGTGCCATCTACGAGT
The DNA here is from genome assembly GCA_905231865.2 of Boloria selene. NCBI lineage: Eukaryota > Metazoa > Arthropoda > Insecta > Lepidoptera > Nymphalidae > Boloria > Boloria selene. The sequence continues at coordinate 14,856,057 of HG993137.1, read as the reverse complement.
ATTCGAACTTAGACGGGACTATAACTAGAGATCAACTGCGTGCAGTATTGTTCGATAGATAAGAATAAGCGCTTCGCACTAAAAAATACTAATTAAGTTCCGACATCCACGCGAACGAAGTTGCAGGCACAGCTAGTAAAGAATATTTTGATTTGATTTGTTTTTGATTGAAATATCAATCTGTCATAAAAAGTAACTTAGGAATGTGCCTGAACAAATCTTTTAATATATCCTAAATGACTTTCACAAAGATATCGCCTTATTAATCTCTAATAATATGAACTTTAAGAAACGTAATTTGTTCATAATTAATGATCAAAGTTTTCCCCTGATACGATTAGCGGCACGTGACCGGAGTTGATAGCGTCGATACCGCCTTATTAGTACGCCTTGCTGCTTTAGTAGGGGGATTGGGAACTATGTTTACTTCATGTCAAATAGTCTACTTATTTGTATAACATTTATTTTTATTTATACCATTGTTGTTTAGCAATTTGTAGTCATTAGTGATTATATAAAACTATAATAATAAAAATCAATAATAATGGACACTGGACACGGGTTTCAATATGAGGGAGATGAGGCCATAGCCCACCACGCTGGCTAACTGCGGATTGGAGAGCTTCAAATATTCGAGAAATTGGTCTCTCAGATATGAAACATTATGATATAATATAATTATGTTTTCCTTCATCGTAAGGCAAGTGATAATCACTACATAGTATAATCCAAAGTCGCTTTCTCTGTCCCTATATCCCTTTGACGCTTAATTCTTTAAAACTACGCAACGGATTTTGATGCGGTTTTTTTTAATTGATAGAGTGATTCAAGAGGAAGGTTTATATGCATAACTCGCGGATCCTGCGGCTTTGCTTGTGCTAAATCTAGGAAAAAGCCCAAGCGAAGCGAGGGCGAGTCGCTAGTTATGTTATAAATAATACGCACATCATGTAAAAATACGAAAATATCATAGGTGCGAAACTCGGATCGAACCCACTTCACTCAGTTACCCAAGCGATCTCGTTACCCATGTTTACAGTACATATATATGTGCAGATGGTGTGCGATTTAATAATACAACTAATATTGTAAGCGTATTAAAAATACTTTAAAAATGATACAAATGTTATTTTAGTATTTAATTTATTCTACTTTCTAACGAAACCTGTAGACTTACACGGATTTAAGGACTAAATACAGTTAGCAGTATTGCTTTTGTGCGGTCGCGCCACGACTCCTTTCATTGCGGAAGCCCGCAGAGTTCCGCAACGACTCTATGGCACTAGAGGGATTCAACTATTTTTCTACTTTGATTTCCTGAAAAATAATTCTAAATTCGTTAAAATAGCTTCGGAAAGTTTTTTAAATGTACACGCTTTCATGCAATTTGGTGCAATCTTTAGACCTGGTTTTAAACTTAATAGATTGAGAGAGAATTTATGTATTTACTATAGTTTACCTGATAATCTGAATTTGATGATTTATTCATCAAATTGATTTACAGGATTCTTAATTTTCATTTTTAAATAGAATAGAAAATGGCTGCAAAAATCTGAAACTCATTCCCACACAAATTCCGTAAATTTTCATTAAATGCATTAAAATTACTTGCGATCTACAAAACTTTTCTATGCTTAGGGCCAGTTTCACCAGTTCCTGATAAAGTTTCAGTTAGTAATCTGCCACTTAACACTAACTAACAGATAACGGTTGCTGATATATTTTTTCTGTTTCACCATTAAACTACCTGATAAACTAACCAGCAGATACGTTACAAGCCACTTGCTAATTTACAGAACGGCAACGTCGCTTTTTTGCGTTTCATTACACAGATGCATATGATCGCTATTTAAAATCTAGTTTGAAAACTAAAATATTTTAATTATTTTTTTACTTAAAATAAGATTTAAAATATGAATTTAAAATAAGACATTTTACTTTTTAATGTTTTTGAATATAATTTTGTTATAATGTGATGAAAAGTAATTAAATCGATGGTAAATGTTATTATGATTACAAGTCTGCGTTCCAAATGTAATTAGCGTAAAATGAACCCACGGATGTCATAATTATTTCGACTTTCGCGCTTTTTTGTTGTATGTTATATTTAATAGACGCTTGATTAGAACAAAAAGTTGAAACTGAGCTATTAATTTCACTTGTAGAAAATAAAAAAAATATTATTGAAAATAAAATCGATCAATCGATGACTCCAACGACCCTAGGAAATCTTGCAATTTCATAAAAACCTAGTGATATGTCCTCTGCATTTGTGGGGAATTTCACATACAAAGGTTATAAGCAATCGTTGCATTATTGAAATTATCAAAAGTCTATTAAATAAGTAAATCATGAAGATCATTGAAAAATATTACCTACTATCTACTTACCAGTCGGTTGTAGTCTTTATATCACTTTCTATTAACGTATATTCAAACAAATCCATCTTGTGGCTGCAGACTACTATAACGAGTATGATATTATTTATTACCAAAAATAAATGACAGATATTTTTATTCGCGCCCTCCATTCGAATCATTTTAGTTATCTACCAGATACCACCTTTAACGGCCACTTGATTCGGCTGATAAATTACCGGCCACTTTAACTGCTAGATACCACTATTCAAGACTTGTGAAACCGAAATTTGTAGTTCATCCGTCAGATAAGTTCCGGATACGCTATCAGGGACTTTATCAGAAACTGGTGAAACTGGCCCTTACTCTAGTTGTATTTAAACAAAACTCAAATGCTTGTCAAAAAATTAGTATTCAAATTTTAGACCGCTATAAAATTCAAACTAACTAAATATATATAGGCATGTTAATAGCAAAGATCAGTCCATCCATTAGTGTCACTGAAGGATCCTAGTATTATATTGTAGATAATATATTTTTATCATAATATAAATCAACATACTCATATTAATTAGAAAATACTGCCTATGTGTATGTCAGAGTACAAAAGTCTGTTTAATGCAAATACTATATTATTGAACTTATTCCGATCTATAAATTATTATGTATAATATATATGTTACATAAATGCCGTCTCTTATTGAATATTTTCTATTTAGTAAGCCTCAGTAATATTAATTTTAAAATAACTTTTTTTATCTAGGTTGTAACCTGTTTTTCTTACTGAGCAATCATATTGCCGATGTAATCAATCAAAGTGAAAATTTTGAAGTCATAAACAAGATAATTGAGGAAAATTAAAGTAAATCTATCTTCAGTTACAAACTTGAAACACTTTAAACATGTAAAACTTTTGATACTCTACTTGAATTGATATCATTAAATTACTACAGCTTATAAATTTTAACAAGCTCTCGCGTATGCTTTGGAGAAATACTAATATATAATTTATTTTATACTTCAACCTGTACAACGAATTTAGAACATTACAACGCTATACCAAGAATCTGTAGATAGTACATAAGGCTTTCTAAAGAACAAGCTGAATTAGGTATTATTATTACTAAAATGCTTTCATTTAATTGTAAAAAATTGTAAAACTAAACTTCTTTCTTAAAATTCTAGTATTAAACTTAGGTATTAATATTTATTGTAACACAGTATGTGTCTTGGTTCATTTTGTGCTACATATTTTTTATTAACACATATACGAGTATGTTTTTTATTAAGCCCTAATAAATGAGCTGCCTATAACTAATGAAGCACTTGCATTCAACAAAAAAATAACAAAAATAAATAAAATACAATATTGCATTTATTCCTAAGTTTTATTAATATTATTTTTACAGAAGAAATCTTCGCTGAACGAATTTTCTATACGATATTATAGCGAATGTATCTACGACGTACTCACGCAAGCGAGGCCGTCCTTTGTTGGGGTAAATTAAATAATAGATTTGAGAGCGAACAAACCGCGTCTCTACAGAAAGAAATAGAGCGCGAAAAAAATTTGCCCAAACTCTGAAAAGAATGGAATTGAAACATGACAAATAAATGAGAAGGGTTCAATTTGCTCGCGCGATGTAGGATTTTCCGCTATTATTGCTTTATTTGATATTTTGTATTGTGTTGTACCTTTGAACATTACATAATACTTTATTCAATTCCTCTTCAAGTGTTTAAATTATTTTGACCATATTATGTTTTAGAATATTATTATGAAATATTTAGTTATTAATTATTATTATATTTTTTTATTATTTAATTACTAGCTCACCCTTGCTTTGCTCGGGTACCTAGGTACCCCCTTTAGTATAGTTTTTTCACAAACTTTGATTTCATGTGTGCCTTAAGGAAAATTGACAGAGTCCGGGAAAAATGCTGTACCAGCAGTATGTAATTGTGATACTTTTATATGTGATTTAATTAAAGAGCGAAATATCTCTGAAAGAACAAATTGATTTTTCAAAAGAAAATTATTTGTATTTGTATAGCTATTGTTATAACGCTCGTCAAATCCAAATGAAACGGATTTAAGTCTATGTCTTTGATATTTTCATTCATAGATCATTTTCAAAATTTTATTTTACATTAAGGGAGGGAAAACGACGGTAAGAAACCTGTATTTTTAAGGTAAAAAAGGACTCAGTTGAAATTGAAACACAATCAAGCATTAACATACGTTCAAGTAACCTGACCTATAGAGAATTTGACTACATGTAATTAATATTTCACACGCTGCTAAAAGCGAACTTCGTGAACACTATCAACAACTTTGTGATATATCGAAGGGTTGAATCCCTGCGGGGTTGTTATGATTTAATATGAAGCTTTAGGAAACAGACTTATAACAAAAACATTACGTGTTGAAATTAAAAATAAGGTTATTGAGTAAAGTATACAACTTTGTAAGCAAGCATGAGCTTTCAATTATATGTAAAATAAATATATACCTACTAATATTATAAAGAGGAAAGTTTAGTATGTAAGTATGTTTGTAACGAATTGGCTCAAAAAGTACTGGACCGATTTTAAAAACTCTTTCACCATTTAAATGCTACATTATCACTGAATAATAGTGGCTATTTTAATTGCAAGAAAAAAATAAGGATCCCTACTAAAACTACAATAACAGGAGAGAAGGAGGAGTGCACGCCGCACATAATATATGTAATAGGTAGCCGCGCGGCTAGGAGTATATTAAAGCTGGAGTAATTTTGGAGAATTTTCAACCCAGCGAGTGATAGAATGAAGTTTAGTAGCGATTAAAAAAATGAACGCAGGCGAAGCCGCGCGTTTTACTAGGGTAGAATATACAACTATCATAATATAGCCTACACTTGAATAGATGGCTAAGATTACGTTAGGCAGAGCAATGTCTGTATTGACTCTGTAAATTTAAATATTTTCCCCTCTACAAGAACCAAGTAACAAAAAATAAAATTGAAATGTATATAACAAAGCATAAAGGTATAATATAAACATATATAATGAGTTTCCTGTCTCCCAGATACAATGCAAAGCGGACCGCTATGTATTAGAGCTCGATCACGTAGAATAAACGGGCAGTGTGTGTTCAGTCATAAATCTTTAAAGAGCCGCTATATGTTTGCTGATGGCGGCATCATTCCTTGCTACGTCTAGTTTACGGGAGAGATTTAAAGTGCAACCCTTCTACGTAGTTTATAGCACACCTTTCTAAACAGGTACTTCTGCACTATTAACTTTAGGTAGCTTGTGAATTATAATACCAATATACCTAATATTGGGTAGATAAGAAGATACAAATATATTGTGTAAGTTTTTGGCTGTGTTGGCCATTTCTATCTAAGAGAATAATTATATCAATGACTAGCCTTTACCGCGGCTTCGCGCGCGTTCTTAAGGTTGGAAACCAAATACCTCCCGTTTTTGCAATATTTTTCACTAATGCTCCGCTCCTATTGGTCGTAGCGTGATGTAATATAACTTATAGTCTTCCTCTATAAACGGACTATCCAACACAAAAAGAATTTTTCAATTCGGACTAGTAGTTCCTGAGATTAACGCGTTCAACCATACAAACATACAAACAAACAAACGCTTCAGCTTTATAATATTAGTATAGATGAATATGAAAGGATATTAAGTATCCAATTTCAAGTGTTAACATTTCTTTCGAGTTAACTTTTATTGAAAATGTCGTTATTTTATATATATTTTTATTCTATTTCCAAGTAGAACTCCACTACTTTCTTAATGAAAACTGCATAGTATGTGTAAAGTTACCCTCTTTTCTAGGTGGATAGCGTTTCTGTGTTCTATCATGCCTCACTAAACTAAGCTGAATCATCAGGTAGTGCCGTAAACCTTTAAGTGCTGGCTTTTCATCACGTCTCATTTGTCTTGAAACCGGTTCATAAGTATTGATTTAACAGATGTTTATTCCAGTTTCCACACTGACCGAAATACTGTACTAATATTATAAACGCGGAAGTAATAAATGAAACTATCTTTTCGGATTTTGTCGCGGATTTATTATGATTTTTGGTTCCCGACGTTTCGAATGCTTTACAGCAATCATGGTCACGGGAGAAATAAAGATAGTTTCATTTATAATGTCAAATATTCGCGTAAACCTAAGAAAGTATAACGCGGAAGTTGATATATTTGAAAAGTTAATTAAGAATACCTTCCTCTAAAATTACTGAAGCATATCAGCAGTACAATTATTGCAATGGGTATAAGGTAAAGGTACAAAGTTATATTGTAATGTGAGGGAAGTGTGGCCAAATCGCTAGAGAAATACATATTTATTTATTTATTTATTTATTTTGTAAATTGGAAACAGACAGCATATATAAGCATAAAATACAAAATACATCAGAAATAATACACTTAGCCAGTAAAGTTTCCACTTATACATAAATATAGCAGAGTAAACTTACTAACAGTAAAAGAAAAACAGATATGAATAAAATGTGTAGCTATAAAATAAAAATAAAATAAAAAGAATAATATTTATCAGACTAGTGTTTTTTTTAAGTTCAGCTATAAATTTCTTTAAATTATATCCAAATATGTCAAGATGCTTGTAGTGATTATTATAAATGTTACAGACTCTAGTCAGGAAACAAGAGTAAGTCTAAATAATTATAAAATTTGTATGAATTAATGAGTGATATGTGCAAAATAAAAGTAAAGATGTGCGTCACAGCGATATTGAGCGGAAGTGGCGGATATTGCAGGGAAATGAATGTGCCGGAGAAGCTTCGTGATTGCGATGTGTCTACGCTTTATCCACCAAGCTTTATTTTTAATATTCAAACATAAAATATAGTACAAATAATGCTCTATATACTTAGTTAATCGTATAGTTTGATGTTACTTTTGAGATAATTTAAGGTACTGTAAAATACTAGAATATTTTATATTAAACAACTTTTAGACTAACCGTAATAAACGGTTTCAATTTTTTTAGCAAAAAGTTATGTTATCATTTGAAAGATACATTAATTATGTACATACAATAACAGTTACAGTATAATAATTATTATTGGTCACCATAATGTATAAAATACTGTTTTGTATGAATAGGCATAATGTAATATAAACATTTTTAAAATAAATATTTTTCACATTTTGCTCCCAAATTAACCAAATTATATATTATATATAGATTTTGATTTTTACTCAATATATTAAATGTTGAAAAAAAGGATCGTCATTACATTTTTATGTAGTCGCAAGTTTGATCTTTATCTTAAAATAGCCTATTTTTATACTTATTAAAGAGTTGGAATATTGAGGAAGAAGTTGTAGTAACAAGACCATTTTGACACTGGGAATATAAACGAGCAGTAGTTTATTTAAGTACTAAGGTTCATCTAAATCTTTGAGTAAATATAAGCGAGAAGTAGCAAATATTCATATATGAAAACAGTTACACATACATTTACATACAAAATTTTGCGTTAATTTTATCAATTGTGGCGTGATTTGGCGAATACTTAGAGAATTGACAGCACGTTTAGCTCAGTTGGTCGTGACCCTACTTGCTGCGAGCAGTTGCGGGTTCGAGTCCCGTTGGGAGCATTCATTTGTTGAGCACGAATGTTTGTTCTCCAGTCATGGGTGTTAATATTTATATTATGTATGTATTTAAAATTTATATCTGTAGTATATCAACTATCTGGTAACCGTAACACAAGCCTCGTAGCTTACCACGCAATTAGATGGCACTGTTGTAAAAAATGTCCCAACATTTATTTATTTAAAAATCTTTTTATAAACCATAGTGAATATAATCAATAAAAGGTAATCTCATAATAAGTTTAGTGCTGTTACAAATACTGTAATCGATCTATACACAAGTTTTGTTTAATCACTTCCCCTCCGCCTCCGCGAACTCTCGCCACACAATTTCCGGCAAGTTCCGCGGTATCCAGCAAGTCATTAATTTCCTCCTAGACTTTCTTGTTCACGTTACATATTTACTTTTTTTTTTATGGTAAAAAGGGGGCAAACGGGCAGGAGGCTCACCTGATGGGAAGTGATCACGCTTGCAGATGCGTTGCCGGATTTTCAGGAAAGGGAGGGATGGAGGAGGGAGGGAAGTGGGAGGGAGGGGGGAACGAAGGCGGAGGATGAAGGGAAGAGGGAGGGGGGAAGGAGAGTGGGCCTCCCGGACTCTCACTCACCGGACGAAACGCGACAGCATAGCTGCCACTTCACGCCGGTCTTCTGTGAGAGAGTGGTACTAATGAACTATACGGGGCGTGCCGGCCCATTCGGTTGCTACCCGAAGGTAACAAGCATGGCACTACCACTTGAATAATTGTTATAACTACGTTAAAAATTGTATAAAAATTGTATAATAGTACATTACCATCGCAAAGTTTATATGTGTATGTATGCGTGCGCGCGTGTATACGTGTGTGTGTGTGTTTGTGTGTTCACATATAGATTTGGAATAGGAATAACATAGGGACGTTAGCTTTATAAAAATATTTCAGCTTCAGGAAATAAATGTATCTTTTGTAGCTTACTGTGCGATAGTCCTACAATGAAAGTCACTCGCTATGAAAACTGATTTTCTTGACAATCTTTACATTTGACATTAACCTTAAAATGAATGGGCACGGTTTTTATACTATTCCATTATTATCAAATTCAGATCTTAACAAAAAGTCTATAAAAATACATTCAATGATAACGAGAATAAACTTGGTAACAAAATTCCATACATAAAGAGAAATGAAAAGTTTATTCAGTCTATATTTAGATCAGAAGTCCGCATTATGTCTGCTATTCGATATTTTAACAGTCTGATGAACCCTTTTATTTGTGGAACTCAATAGTGCCGCATTTCTATACATTAACATAAATATGAAAATCAAAATGAAATATTTCTCCTCTGTAAACAATAGCCGCAAAATTAATATTACTCCTGTATTTAAATCATGAACATAATTTAAAGTCCGCTGATCCACAGGTAAAAGTATATACTATTTGTTTAACGTGAAATATTGAAACTTATTTAATTAAAATAGTTAAATTTACACAAATAACTGCGGCTGTACAAATAATAACTTATCATTTAACATTTTAAACTGACTATGAAGTTATTAATGAAAATTATTTATTATATATAGTTATTTAGGCACCTATTGGGACGGGAATAAAAGTATGTGCTTCTGTAACTAAAGTGGTATAACTTTTAATACACTCACATAAATAATACCTCTTAGAAATAACACTTAAACTACTTGTATACCCATGGGACCATGGCTATGTCAGACATAGAAAGAATATCATGTACAATGTATGTACTTTCGGTCAGAACAAAAGTGAAGCTAAAAGGGGTCGTTAGTTGGTTATAAATATATTTTTAAATGGAATCGTTCTCTATTGTGCTTTATATTTATCTACCATAAGTGTAAAATAAAATTCTGTACTGATATTCATGGAGACAACAAAATACGAGTACATTTACAACTTTCAAGGGTTAAGTGCAACACATGACTTTTATAAGAGGAAAACTCGAGCTGTGCCATACATTACTGTCACCACTGTAATGCTATGTTTAGGCGTTTGTCATAATGTGCGGAGTTCAAGACTGTTTACTCTTTACTCTGAAAAACCTGAAATATTTAGTAGCCTTTTACTGAAACGCAAATATCCCACGGGATCTCATATTATTAAGAACAACTTTAAAATAAAACTTGTTACTTATTTTGTTATAGAAATTTTATATTTGGTCATTTGTTTGTTAGCATAAAAGAAAACTTATGTCAATTTTCGTATTATATATTTTTAATTCATAGGATATTAACCCCTCAAGCAGCGCAGAGCCGACTTCGGCTCGGTCACGTGACGTCTAAAGAATTCCGCTCACAGTATCAGAGCCCATGTCGGCTCCGCCCGAGAATCCGACTTTGAATCCAATTTTCACTAAGACAGAGTCTACTTTTGTATGGAAAACTTGTGTTCATTAGGTTGACTATTAAAGGAGAAAACCAATTTCCATATAACATTGGGCCCTGTATTACAGGGCTAAAAATTTGCTATAAAATTAAAATATTCAGAAATTATTCTAAAAACCTATTTCCATGCCCCCTGGCTTTGGCCAAGTTACTTAAATCGAGTGTTAAATATGCAATTTTTAGGTTATATTTTACGTCATATTTTGACAAATGATAATTACATGACAAAATATTAACAATACGTTAATAATGTTAACAGGCTTTCTTTCACATTTATAAACCTGAACGTCCAATTTTTAATTTTCTTGAACTGCCTTATTAGTCTATAGAGAACGCGTCTTGTGTCTGACGACTATTATGATTATTTATACGATACTAGCCTGTCCCGCGGCTTCGCTCGCGTTCTAAAGGCTTAAAATCAAAGGAAATATTTTACTTCCGTTTTCGCAACATTTTTCATTGATGCTCCGCTCCTATTGGTCGTAGCGTGATGTTATATAGCTTATAGCTTCCAACACTAAAATAATTCTTCAATTCGGACCAGTAGTTCTTGAGATTAGCGCGTTTAACCAAACAAACAAACAAACTCTTCAGCTTTATAAAATTAGTATAGATATAGCATACGCAACGCCTTCACCCTAAATAGGTACATAAACGTTGACTATCATAAATGTTTAAAAGGCACTTGACACAATAAAATGGAGAAATAAAAAAATGTTTATATGTAACCATTTAATTTTTATATATGATCATACAATTTCAATAATATAATAATACTAGTACCCATGACTAGAGTACATATATCCGAGTTTAACAAATGAATGCCCCCGGGACTCGAACCCGCGACCGCTGGCGCAAGAAAGTAGGGTCACTACAAAATGCACCATGCGTGTCTTTGAGTTATCGTTAAACAACATACAGAATAAGGATAGTATCCAATATTCGGAGTATTTTTCGGAGGTACATAATAGTTGTACATTTTTAGTAATCGCTTTCGCAGTGAAAGAGGTAATCGGTTTCTTTCAATTCTTCGACATCCTTCTATAAAGCATTTGTTCTCTGTTTCAATAGGTCTTAAATAATCAGATAAAACTATTGTTGTGGCAGTAAGGGATGTTGTTGTTGCTTGAAGAAGCTCTTGTCCTGTTGGCAGTTCTTGTAAAAGAGTTATCATTGTACGAGGTATTGGATTTGGAGATATTGTATTTTGAGAATTTGCTTCGTTGACGGTTCTTAAAGATGGTGCAGAAGTGAAAGGGCCAGAATGGAAATTATGAGTTGCTTTATTCGCTCGCACCCAACAAGAGTGACAAATAACGCTTGAGACGCCCATCTAAAATAAATTATATTATCAGTCTTAAACACCTCGTTGTGTTATGATCAAAAATATTATATTTTATTATAAAATATCTTTCATCTACTTGTATGTAATTAATTAAGATTATAAGTCTCTACCAATATTTTAGATTTAGTGCGAACGCAGCTGCGGGTTCCGCTAATAAATGTATACAAAAACTTAACAAATTATATACCTAATCTTTTTTCGAGAACCACTCTATTCATTGGTGAAAACAGCATCAAAATTCATGCAGTAGTTTTTGAGTTTCAGACAGACAGACAGATGGGGCAGAATTATTGCTAATTTTTAAGTAGACTTAACAAAATTATTATTTTTAATAACGCCAATTAATATTATTATAGCATTATACACCATATTATAACACTCTAAAATGAGTCTTATTTTTTATATTAATAATATAAATAAATATATTTTGCTAACTGTGCGGGGCAAAATCCATTCTTTTACAACTTTGCATATTGTCCGTTGGTGTGTTGGACTATTTTCGAGTTGGTGGTATCGAATTCGTCGCAGAAGGGATCTTCCACATAGAATACATACTCGACGGTGACCCATAAGCTGTATTCTTGGTGGATTTTCACTTTGAGATACATCAATGGCGTGATTCCAACAAGATTTGCAAATAATATCATTCTCAGTTACCTTAAAGCAACCTCAAAATGAATTTATAACAGACTAGCGACTCGCCCTCGCTTCGCTCGGGCTCTTCCCTAGATTTAGCACAGGCAAAGCCGCGGGATCCGCTAGTTATGCATATAAACCTTCCTCTTGAATCACTCTATCTATTACAAACATTCGTGTTTAACAAATGAATGCCCACAGCGGGCCTCGAACCCGCGACCGGTAGCTCAGTAAGTAGGGTCACTATAAACAGCTAAACGTGTCGTCTAATTAACACATTATTATCAAAATAAAATAAAAATAATATAACTAACAGTTTGAGGCGAGACCCATTGTCGAACGATGGCAAGTATTGCTTCATCCCTCAAAAAACATTTTCCAATTGAGTTAGAGCGGTTCGTTGCGATCCCACAAGTAACGCATCGACTCATATTGTGGATATTAATTTATCAAGACGGTATGATAATAATAATCAATAATAATAATCCACTATACGTGCAGAAGTACAAGAAATTCTATAGAGATTAGGATTCGGTTAAAACACATTTACTTGCGCATAAATACGAAAAGCAAATGATAATATTATTATGACATACGATTTCGTATTCAATTGTTTAATATCTAAGAAGGTTTTATTTAGCAATAAAATAACTCCGAGTTTATATTTTCGTTTTATTTTTAACTTCATACCAAAAAAATATAATTCAGCGTATATAGTATTTGAATACTATAAAGTGTACTCTTTTCGAAGAGCATCAATTCTTAAATAAATTGATAATCATTTTTATAGAACATTTTTATATAGTCTTTAATAATTCAAATATACAATGACATTTTACAAAATATAATGTCCGTGTACAGGAGTTTTAAGCGATATTGTAAAATTCTATTTTCCTTAACTTGGCGGAAGATAATAAAACTAAGAATTTAATAGAATAAATCACAAAAAAATTACAATTTTTTTGATACATATATCGTTCGTGTAATTTAGGGCCCTAAATTGGGTTTCTATAATATAATGTCCGTGTACAGGAGTTTTAAGCGATATTGCAAAATTCAATTTTCCTTAACTTGGCGGAAGAAAATAAAACTAAGAATTTAATAGAATAAATCACAAAAAAATTACGATTTTTTTGATACATATATCGTTCCTGTAACGTAGGGCCCAAAATTGGGTTTCTCCTTTACGTAATGGTAATACTGCTATATACGCGGCAACACAAAAATGACGCAATCCAACCATAGAGCGAAGGACTCGAATCCAGCTCTTAATAAATTAAAAAAAAAAAAAAAAGCAATCCAACCAGTACATTGTGACAGTGCGGTTAGTGCTACAACTCGCTCGTGCGCTCCCGTTATTTCTCAAATATAATAAGGTAAGTGCTTTATTAATTAATAACTATTGTGATAATTGTATTCCTTGATAAATACAAAAGCTATTTATAAATTCAAACTTATCGTTTTAGTTGTATTTTTTACTATTTTCGTATTATATAGACGGTCAAATTTCTCGCCTTGTTCAAGTGATTTCCGTGTGAATGTAACTAAATATACGTATTTACAATTAAAACAAACCCATTTGTTATAAAATAATAAAGAATTCAAAGCTAAAACGAACAAAAATGTTAAATAAAGAAACTGTATATCCACGGCCGCCATCTTGTAGCGGACATTGAAAATTCAATTAGCAAAAGTAGTCTTTATGTGTAATGCCTAAGGCCTATAATAGCATCGCAGTCCATATTAGTGGTCAAAGTCGTAGGAATGTGGCATCTATTACATCGTTTTTTATGCTCGATACTTTTATAGTGCAATCTATTTTTAGATTTTATGTTTATATAAAATATTGAATATACGAACTTTTTTTTAAATATATTTTTAAATCTTCTTTTTCTTTTTATATTAGTTAGTTATATTTATAATTTGTATAATAATATTTATATATAATATTTTTATGTATGTATGTAAATGAAATATTTTTATTTAGATTTTATTTTTGTATAATAATATTGAATACAAGAAGTAACCATACAATATTTAGCGAAAACAGTCATTTGTTCAATTTTAAATTCCGTTCCGCCGTATACTACGTGTTTCGCGCGGCTATGCTTATGGATTAAATTTATATCAATAAATATTATAGTGCAATCTATTTTTAGATTTTATGTTTATATTAGTATTTATAATTTGTATAATAATATTTATATATAATATTTTTATGTATGTATGTAAATGAAATATTTTTATTTAGATTTTATTTTTGTATAATAATATTGAATACAAGAAGTAACCATACAATATTTAGCGAAAACAGTCCTTTGTTATAACAAACAAAAGCGCGCGCCGTATACTACGTGTTTCGCGCGGCTATGCTTATGAATTAAATTTATATCAATAAATATTATGAACTTATAAATATAAGTAATTATATATTCGTGTGTGTAATTTGTTGTGTTATTTTTTCAGCTTCAAAATGTGGAATCCGGGAGTGGATTCCCCGCCAAGAACTTTCTTGGACATCCTAGAAGAGGAGGATGAGGAGGAGGAAGTTCCATTATCAGACGTCGATGAGGAGATGGAGGAGCTTTTTGAAGAGATCGAGGTATTTACCATATATTTAATTTGATGTACGATAGGTACATTTTGAACTCTCACTTAATGTCTTGCTTTCTTTTTTTAAAGGACCTATCAGTACAGCCCCTCGAAAGAGGTGATGAGGCGGCCCTGGTGAACTGTGATGAAGAGGTATGGACCATATTTTTGTAATTTGATGTACGATAAGTACATTACAATTTCAACTTTCTAGCTATCACGGTTCATGTGATCCACCCTGGTGACAGACAGACGGACAGCGGAGTCTTAGTAATAGGGTCCCGTTTTACCCTTTGATTGATTCATCTGTATCGTCAATGATAACTATTTCAATTTTCAGAAACATTTCAATATACAGAAATATTCGACTGTTTGAATTTTATTATATGTACAGATTTTACTAATAATAATAATAATATTGTAAATAATTATTTTTTTTCTTTTTATCTTTATTGTTGGATTTAATTGTAAGTAAAATTTTACACATCATCTGTGTAAATTTCAACTTTCTAGCTATCACGGTTCATGTGATCCACCCTGGTGACAGACAGACGGACAGCAGAGTCTTAGTAATAGGGTCCCGTTTTACCCTTTGATTGATTCATCTGTATCGTCAATGATAACTATTTCAATTTTCAAAATCTTTTCAATATACAGAAATATTCGACTGTTTGAATTTTATTATATGTATAGATTTTACTAATAATAATAATAATATTGTAAATAATTATTTTTTTTTCTTTTTATCTTTATTGTTAGATCTAATTGTAAATTAAACATTTTATGAACATAAACATTTTTTATTTATAAAACCTCAATACATGTATCATAAGAAATAAATATCGACACTTATCGACTTTGTTCAAATATATGGATGTCACGTCACTACGGCCAATCGTCTTTTTTAGGTAAAAACGCTTGTTTTAGAATTAGTTTGTTTTCCTTTTTTTTGTATTGAGCTGGAACAAAACTTTATATTATTATCATAAATAAACCTTTATAATCCTTATCTAGTAAAATTCAATATAAAATAAAGTAGATTTTATGGAAAAAAATGTCCCTAAAAAAGTGTCTAACTTTTTTTTGCGCTTTTCGCTTTTATTATTCTTACATTAGATATAGCTTTAAGTATTTTACATCTATAAATAGATAAACTATTAACCTAGAAATATCCGTTTACAGAACTAAGATAGGTAGTCTAGTTCTGTTTATATTAATCTTTTCCCGCCGCGCGGCATAAAGTCGCGTAAAACAGTAGCGCGGCGGGTGAGTTTATGAACTCTAATGTTATTAGTATAATTTTTTTCCGTTTCTTGAGGGGTTAAATACTTACAAATAGTTAAAATACGCCGAAATATATTCTTAGGATTTCCATCTTATTCATATTATTTTAAAAACTTAGCTTTTTCGTAATTCCTAAATTAATTTCTTTTTTTCTTACAAAAGAATTGTCTAATTGACATTTTTTTTGTTAAAGGTTTTCAGTGTTTGTTTCATTTAAAATTACTAATTACTGCCATGTTTGCAGAAACACAAAAATGTATAAGGATTTCATTTAAAATTTGAGCTTTAATTTTCCTTTACCTGCAGAAAGCTAGTTTAATACAACAACGACATAAATGGAAATAAAACACGATGTTAGGAGCACCGCGCTGTTCTCAACTTTGTGCTACTTCTACCGCCTACACTTTTGCAAAGGGTATTTTTAATTTTCTATATAATAATGAATTTTATCTTCTCCTTTGGAAATTATTTTTTGCACCGTAATTTCGTCTCTAATTAAAAATATTTTTATTAAAATATCCAAAATTTTGGTATCTTTCTCATTGTCTAAAGCCTCTAATTTTTTTAAATTCATTTGTATGTAAAACTGTTATATTATTAGGTATAATGTAGTAGAAGTTATTTTTAACCGACTTTATAAAATGGGAGGTTGTCAAATTATTTACATGTTTTTTTATGTTTATACCCTCGGGATTGCAATGAAATGAATGAAAATTATTTTTCGATTTAATTGAAGACCTCTTCATGGCGATGATGGTGGCCCACATCATCTCACTACTAATCTCATTGATACTAAGCAACTTCGATAGCAAAACAAATATTATGTAATTTAAAAGCTACTGCATGCCGACTTGAAAAATATATTGTTAACTAAATATTAATAGATTGATATATTTAGTGTACAAATAATCAAGTAATAATAAAAAATATCAAACATGGTTTTTGTTGCACTGTTCGTGTTTGGATTTGTGTTTAAAATTATGAATAAATAAATAAATAAAAAAGAAATTAACTTGCCGTACAAAATACATAAGTCATTAGTCCTGTAATATTATATATTTTTGGTAACGTTTGTTGTGAAATCTGATGTGTATTAAGTTAACGATCTCATGTAAATGCATGATATGCCGATACTAATTGCGTCACAGCGTGATACAAACGCGGTCAACCATATTAATTACTAATAGCACTAAATAAATTTGTAGTACCAATACCAGTTATATACGAGAATAGGAATGGAGATAATTTGATACTTTAAATTTACCGACAATTAGAAAGATCCATCTCCTAATTTGGCTTTAAAAGTTGTTTGATTAGTAATATAATATGTAAGTTACGGTCACATAATCAGTATTTATCTAGCAAAATTAATTTTGTTCACATTTAAACTATTACTTCTGCTTACTTTTTCATTTTCATTTTACTTTTTCTCTAGAATGAAATGTTAAGCTCGTATTTTTAATACAGCTAAGTAAGAACTTCAAAACTCATCTCAAACGGGTCATATTGTGTAGATATTTTTAATTTAAATGAAAAAAGTGGTAAAAATTTTAATGTTCCTCTTTAAAATACTAATCAGTCGGCTCTCAGAGCATAATTTCCCCTCAATATCCGCAGCATCCGCGTCATCTCCGACACTCGCTCGGCATGTACGTGTTTGACCTACTTCTTTCCTATTTATCTTTTATGAGCATTCTGAATAAGAATCGATTGTTGCAGTCTTTTTCTATACAACTTTTTTTGCGCTGAGAACTTTAAAAAAAAGTTATATAACAGTATGACGGGTACATAATAAAAAAAAACATTTTATAGCGACTTAACGAACGAGAATATTCGAATTCTATATAAATTACTAAAAGTTTTGTGGATAAAGTAGAGTTTATCCATCCTTAAATTTTAAAACAAACCTTTTAATAACTATGATAAAATTTTAATGATGTACCCTTTTCTTTTATATGTGACATGATACTCTTGATGAAACTTTTTAATTAGATTTCCTCACAACAAAATAATAAAAAATATAAACAAACTTTTTCAATATATTTTTACAATATTTTTTTAGAGAAAAAAAACTGCAAATATTTCACTTCACTTTCATATTTTTTAAAGTACATCATAACTCTACTTTCTTGTGCCAGCGGCCGTTTGTGACATTCATTTGTTAAACTCTGATGTTTGTACTCCAGCTATGGGTGTTTATATTTTATATTATGTATGTATTTAAATTTATATATGTAGTATATCAACTGTCTGATATCCGTAACACAAGCTTCCTTCATAGATTACCACGGAACTAGATGGTGCTGTGTGTAATAATGTCCCAACATATAAAAGCCTGTATACATCCATACAAATGTAATTGAGCTCGCTATAACTACAACCTGTGATAATAATCGATCCTGAGTTTTTTTACTTAAAAAAGTCATTTAGCTGAATAGTCAGCGAAACGTCAAAATTTTATATTTAGTTAAAAAGTCATACAACCGTCAAAATTATTTTTTAGTTTTCTAAGTTCAAAGGTAAACCCCATTCCAGCTATAGCCATGCAGATACATTATGCAAATGAGTACACAACGCCAGAGGGCCCGCTCGCTCACAGAGGCGTGATTACTGACTTTCGCACTATTCCACACCATTTGAAATTTTATATGAGGCGACACTTTATACTTGCGCAGTTAAAATATAACAAATGATCTGTTTTTCTCTGAATTTATATTTAAATTAATTTTAATGATTTTCTAGTAATGGTTTCGATTATAGAATATCATGAAATTTACGTAAATTAAATAAACTAATAATCGTCATCTATACTCTAATATTATAAAGCTGAAGAGTTTGTTTGTTTGTTTGAACGCGCTAATCTCTGGAACTACTGGTTCGATTAGAAAAAATATTTTTGTGTTAGATAGTCCGTTAATCTAGGTATACTATAGCCTATATCACATCACGCTATGACCAATAGGAGCGGAGCATGAATGAAAAATGTATCAAAAACGGAAGGTATTTTGTTTCCAACCTTTAGAACACGCGCGAAGCCGCGGGAAAGGCTAGTATTATATATGTCTTTCCTCTCTGGACTTTTCACATACGAAGTGAAGGATATCATAGAAAGAAATATAGATCAAAAATCTAACTTAAATGTATTATAAGTATTTTTTAAAATTAGAATATAAATTCTTCAGATTTTCTCTAATAATGGACAGCGGTATTCTAATGAAAGTTCCCTATTTGTAATTTTTTTATTTAAGCCCAAAAAACACCGGATGTTTGGTTAAAAGTAAAAAAAACTACAATATATTTTACCCAGCCACTATCAAGTGGCGTGCGTGTGGTAACATTACATTTTTATTTCAATTTAAATTTTTCAAAAAATACATGTACACAGTTTTTAAATTCTATTTTATGTAGAATTCTATGAAATAGATATTGCATTTTGAATAGCAATTGTCACAAATTGTAAATACATAATATATATTTATTATAAATATAAACAGTAAACATCCATGACTGGAGTACAAACATCCAAGTTTAACCAATGAATGGCCCCAGCGAGACTCGAACCCGCGACCGCTGGCGCAAGAAAGTATTTAATTTTGGATATCTGAGTAATAAATAATACATACTATTGATAAAAGTTATCTTATTACAGATGTAAGATTTAATGCGGAAATGAATCAAAGTAGATGTTATTTAAAAAATAAGGTCCGATTTATTTGATTGTAAACACATTTTCACATTACTCCTGACCTATGCTAATCACTTCGCAATATACAAAGTTGATTCATGCTCAATTAAACGCACTCGAGTATTACGTACGGTTCTCTTCACTTGGTGTACACCAAGCTATCCACTTCGTTTGTTTTCTCTGACCATAATAATATCTGTATTTCCTTATTCGAAAGACCATCTATCTGTTTTGTAACAGGTTCAACAATATATAATCCTTTAGTATTTTAACAAACTTTTGTGTTTTAATATTTTTCGCCTACAGTATATATTCGTGTATAAGATATAATAACTTCACGAATTCCCGAGTATCTTTTCTTAATTCCAACGTTTCTTAAATTATCGTATGTATTTCATTTTTTTTTTTCATCAGCTAGATGTAAAGGATAGTACTAGGTTCTGTTAAAAATATAACTTTCTATTTTATACGATTTATTGACATACAACTTATAATTTATAAGAACGTAATAAAATCTAAAATAAATCTTAAATCATTTTAATATTACTTTCCCCAACTTTCCATAATAGATATTCGATAGAGAAACTATGAAAATGAATATAAATCGAGCATCAAACTCGACACTAAACTCTTAAATCGTAGCTCAGAGTTATCTACAACGTAAGCGATCATTATTATCTGCTATCTTTCGTGAATTATGACGTCACCTACCCTTTTGGTTTTATCAAATATATATAAATTTTGATGTTCAATTAAATTCCTATTGAATAAATATATTCTTTATGGCTATAGAAAACACGAGCGAGCCATAGGCCCTTTTCACACACACGGTCAGTATTAACGGTGAAGTAAAGCATGAAATAACATATCATAAATTTTCACACAAAGTTTTTAACGTGTAACTTACTTTAACTTAATGTTTTAACATGAGTATAATCACACAACATTACCGTACATGTACATGGCTACTACACGATCGTCAAAATTAATTTTGTTTTTCTAAAAAAAGTTAATGTTACGTTACGCTACGTCGATCATACATAGTTATCGACGGTCGTGAAAATAAAAGAATATTATATGGGTAGTGGCATTTATTATAAAGATGTAGGTACTATGAACTAAGGCTACAAGCAATCTAGAAATGTAAAGAATCGCCTAAATAAATACGCGATCAAAAAAATATAAGATGTGGTGAAAGCAATAGTCCTCCATTCTATATCCTTATTTATATAGGACACATGTTTATACAAACATACTTGAAAATGAAACTTTTATATAAATATAGAATAAATAAAGGCAGTGCTAGATATGTTCTGAGTAAGTTTAAAAATTTGAATATAAATTCCTCAGATTTTCTCTAATAAAGGAAAGCCGTATTTTAATAAAAGTTCCCCATATTTAAACTTTTTATTTAAATCCAAAAACATTTGAGCATAATTTTTTGACATCGGATGTTGGGTTAAAAGTAAAAAAACTTCAATATATTTTAACCAGCCACCATCAAGTGGCGTGCGTGTGGTAACATAACATTTTTATATCAATTTAAATTTTTCCAAAAATATGTATACAGTATTTAAATTTAATATATAAATATAGAATAAAGGCAGTGGTAGTCGAGTAGTAACGCGCTTACTTGAAATACCGAATGAAGCGGGTTCAAATCCGAGTCTCACTTCTTTGAAATCTTCTTTTGCAAATAAAAACTCCACCACACTGTATGATGGACTATAGCCTGATTCCCTTTATATTGTTGAGAGGTTCCTCGTAGTGAGGAGTGGTCTGCAAAGTGACTTTAAAAAGAGCTGCAAATAAATAGTTAAATTCGAATTCATCATATTATTCAACGAATTGTAAAAGGCACATCTAATAGCAATCTAAATATAAATGAAGTGAGCTATTTGTCAACGGACCTTTGTGTGTTCTAAATTACATTTTATGTAAATATCAAGTGCGCTGGTCTGGTCTCTACGTTGCTTCACATTTAATGTATTTGCAGAATTAATTAAGTCTAGCTGACATGTCTAGTTATCATGAAATATGTTCTACAAATAATTATATTATTATATTATGTCCTCACTATGTTCTCAAAGCTTGTTTTTTTTATTGAAAAAGCTTAAAAATGAAGCAGATGATCCATTTGATCTGATAGAGTAAGCTGTACTTTAGGTGTGAGTTTTCCAAAGATTACACACAAAAATGATTCTAATTCCATCGAAATGATCGAATGCTTCTTAACTAAGTGCAATCATTTTTCCGTAACCATTTGTGGTTTTTGCTACTGAATTGAAAATAAAATCAATAATTGAAATTAATTCAAACAATATACTTAAGTATTGCTTTCGTGTAATAATTATTATCCATTGAACCAAAGAAATAATGTCCGTATTTAAACATTCAAGACAAAAACATTTATCTATATCGAATATTATAAAGCAGAAAAGTTTGTTTGTTTGTTTGGTTGAAAGCGCTAATCTCAGGAACTACTGGTCCGATTTGAAAAATTCTTTTTGTGTTGGATAGTCCGTTTATCGAGAAAGGTATAGGCTATATTACACAACGCTACAACTTATAGGAGCAGAGCATCAATGAAAAATGTTGCAAAAACGGAAAGGGCGGGAGTTAGTTCTGCGAGATGCCGTACCGCACGACTAAAAAGAACTTGGTTTCCGATCTTCAGAACGCGTGCGAAGCCGCGGGAAATGCTAGTAGCTAATAAAATCAAAATTATCTCAAGGTCACACACAGCGTCGTTGATTCAACTTCAAGGAATCACGGAACTCCAAAAATAAAAGATATTGGTTTCACACAAGGGGCTCGTTAGGGGTGTTCGGTAGCAGGATATGATTGAAGTCAGGCTTCGTGATGTATAACGATGCCGTGTAATGCGATACACACGCTACCGCCTCCAAACAAATTACTACGAATTGAATAGCATTATAGACATCATGTATTACCCGAAACCTCTTAAATGTGAAGATCATTTATTTTTTTCTCAGAAATGATATACCCAAAAAATTACTAAGATTTTTATTCGTTTTCCCATTTTCACGTTCTATAAATATCCTGAATAAATTTTATAATATAATAATAAGAATACTTGCAGTGTGTGTTCGCGGGTTCGAGTCCCGCTGGGGGCATTCATTTGTGTGATAAACACGACTGTTTGTACTCCAGCCATGGCTTATATATTTTATAATATTTGCGTATTTAAAATTAATGTATGTGTATTGTGTCAACCATCTGGTACCCATAGCATAAGACTCATAGCTTACTCTGGAACTACGAGTACATAATCCTATCACATTAAACATACCTAATTAAAGATTAAGAATTTATTATTATTATTTTAATATTAACAGCCCTTTTTAAAACCCCACTGCTGGGCACGGGCCTCCCTCAGTACGAGGGGGATCAGGCCATAGTCCACCGCGCTGGCCTAATGCGAGTTGGCGGACTTCACATGTCTTTCAAAAACTTGCTAGGTTTACTCAGACGTATGCAGGTTTCCTCACGATGTTTTACTTCACCATAAGACAAGTGGTAATCATGATAGAAATGATTCGCACATGAAAATATCAAAGGTGCGAGACCCGGATTTGAACCAGCTTCACTCGGTTATCCAAGCGAGCGCGTTACCGCTGAGCTTCCACTCTCTAAGATTAAGAATAGTCTCGAGATAAACTATTTAATGATATTTTTTGGAATATCAATAAATTCTTGCTCTTGAACATATAAATAAAAAAATATCTTTGATCCTGACAGGCCAACACTATCAATGCTCATGGACAAAAACTATAGAAAATAAGGCTAATTGTAGTAAACATCAGCAAAATACTACTTATTAGCTGTTCTAAGTGGCCATTACAGCTTGCAAATAGTCTACAAAACAACCCCCTGTCAGTGGAACAAGAGCGCGTACCTGCAGTTGTAGGCAAGTTCCTAGTAATTCATAATTAAAATAGTTATACAATGTAAATTGTAGTAATGAATACATTTAGTTAATTAATTGTCTTTTATAATAATTTATTGTATTTAATTTTATTTATTCAACCTAATTGTAATTTAAAATTCTATTGAGTATGCTTTTATTTGTATAGTTAAAAACTTTGTCCGTTTAAACAAACGGACAAATATTGAGTATGTTGTGTTTTCTTTCAAACGGTTATGCATTATTGTATTTTTTTGTAGTATCTAATTTAAATTATGTATGAAATGTAATAACTACTAGCAAACTTAATTAAATAAATAAATAAATAAATAAAAAATAAATAAGTACGGTGAGAAATATCGATAGCGGAGGATAACGTACGCCATGTCGGTGGTCGCCAAGCAATTATCCGTATATATGGTTAATATTGCAGAACTAACGTTTACTTTCGGCCTTGCTTGTATATTTAACTTTGCATTATTTGTAATACAACAATAATTTTGTGTCAAATGTAAACAACAAAATTAAGGTAACTATTACATCTTTGCAGGTATTTATAAAGCAGAAATTAGGTTTATTTTGATAAAATATAGATATATAATAAATAAAACAAATATATAATATCAATAACTATTTACTAACTATTTACTATACTAGCCTTTCCCTTCGCTCTCGTTCTAAAGGCTGGAAACCAAATACCTCATGATTATTATTTTGTTGAGGAGTTATATTTTTCTCCCGTTTTTACAATTTTTTTTATTGTTGCTCCGCTCCTATTGGTCGTAGCGTGATGTAATATAGCCTATAGCCTTCCTCAATTAACGGACTATCTAACACAAAAACGAATTTTTAATTTCGGACCAATAATTCCTGAGATTAGCGCGTTCAACCAAACAAACAAACAAACAAACAAACTCTTCAGCTTTATAATATTAGTATAGATTATACCACTATTAACTCCATTGAAATCTAATAGCTTTATAACATTATACTGTTGCTGCAAGCCCTCTCAATCGCATATATCGACGTCAATTTGGTCAAGTGTGTGCCTCATTTGCAGACACTACAAATTAACTGCATTTAGGTTAAGCACTAATATCTGTTTACATTACTATCGAATCGAAGCGCGATAAGACAATATAAAGGTTAACTAAAGCTTTATTCGACGGGTTAAATTTATATAACATATATGTTTTTAACTACAGAAGCTATTTTGTACATTGTTCTCTATACGCATGGTATACTTTAAGATTTACTTTAATTCGAAAAAATGTATAATTCTTGTTAATTTTAGTAAAAACAGAATATATTATTTACGATCAAAAGTATTATTATTATTGAACCAAATGGTTTCAAACGACTTTTTGCCACATATTGAAAATTTAATATTTTATCAATATGTTTGTTTATATCTGTGAGTGGAGACTACTCGTAGCGGCGTTATAAGTTTCACATCGCTGAAGTCTTAAATAAAAATTTAATTTCGTTCCCGTTTTTATTTACACGCCAAGTGAAAATATTTGTGTCGGTTTGTTCAGTTGTTTATTATTTTAATGAACGAATATGAATAATTTACTTTGAAATATATGAATATTCAATATTTCATTAGTATTACGTAGTAATTATTTCACGGCGTGTCAACAGTGGAGGTGTAAATTTTGCTTTTTACATCGTTTTTAAAGATTTAGGCCACAGCTTTTATTTAAATGATATTCAAAATATATGGCATTTAATTAAATAAATCGAGTATTACGATGAATGAAAATAAATTACTAACGTACAAAGTCTATATTACAACATAACTATAAGTAATACATAAGTATACTATAGATAACATTATTTAGATATTTCGAATTCCTCATAAAAATAGCTTCAAATTATAAATTCTTACAAGTAGCGATACATTCTCTCATTTAAAAGTTGAAGTAAACACCTGTTCCCCACTTAAGTTTCTGCAGCTAATGTAAACAATATGAAATATTGTTCTTGAAGTAACCTACTTGTCTCTTCATATAAAAGCCATCCCTTAACTTATAAATGGGTCGTCCATTGTAGCGGCGACGACATGCATTGTCTGACTCTTCGACTGACAGCTTTCCTTTAACTAACTCGCATTCGATTGACTAGAATGGAAATGTTATACTTTCCGGTAATCTAATGTATAATTATATATCTTGTAATATAATATGTCTTGTAATATAATATGTCTTGTAATATAATATTAAAAGCAACCCTTGTGTATATAATATAAATTTATTATGTTAGTTCCTCCTGAAAAAATCTTCTATGGATTTGGATCATTTAGGATTTACATAAGATTTCCTTTTTAAGTTTTTATGTACTAGAAAAATATTTTGCTTTGTCTAAACTTAGAGACTTTCGTCACAAGTTGAAATATAAATAATAGCGGACCTTTAGCTAAACACGTAATAATTTTGTATATTGAATCCCAGAAATCACATAATAAAGTTGCAAAAATTTAAAATTTTCACTTATAATGCTATAATTTTATTTTAGTATTAGTCGGTCCTCTGAAGGGCGGTGTGGGCGGATTTAATCCTTAACAAAGCGAACTGCTCACGTCTAGGTGTAGACCGTAATTAGCGACCTCTCTGACGACAAACATAATATATATTGGTACACTATTTTAGACTCACTGTTTTAAAGACCTTGGAGATACAAAAATGATATATTTACTCAATTTTCTCTTGCCATCGGTCTGTTAGAAGAATAAAATAAATCTTAAAAAAATATGGTTCTGATGAGCGATTACTTGTACTTATAAAGTTTATTTATTATTATTTTATTTATTACTAGCTGACCCGTGCCCACTTCATTGGGCATAATGTAATCCTTTTTTAGTACAGAGTGTTTAAATAATTTAAATTATTTTATTAATATTAAAACTTAAAAATTTAATTATCTATACTAATATAAAAAACTACTTTTTGTAACTTAAATACAAAAGTTAGCATATGCTGTCGTTGACTTTTTTGTAGGCATTTTCAAGCTCCACATCTTTTCTCTAAACCTCAAAAATATATCTTTCATAGTTAAGGCAGCGTTCGTAAGAAACGCTTTCATTCGACCGTTTTTTCTCCGATTCACTTTAAAAACGGACAACCACGTAAAAGCCTTCTTATTTTTCGTTTTATAACCTATGACACTCAGCAATAACGTGGCTTTCTATTGGTGAAAGAATTTTTAAAATCGGTTCAGTAGATCCCGAGATTACCCCTTACAATTTAACAAACACACAAACTTTACTTCTTTATAATATTAGTATAGATAGTATAGACTAGTTTACAGTATACTTATTATACGATATGATATTGTAAATTCAAAGACATGTGACTTCCTAATAATATATATTATGCATATAAATTCATACTGAATTTAATTTTTTTATGAAAAATAGTCTAGTATTAGACATCACTTATGAGGTACTTTCAAAGTAAATTATCGATACAATTTGTATAAGCAGGCACGGCCACAGCTCCTCCGGAATAATGACGCAGCGAAATGAACTCTTAACAAGTTTTGGCAATTAACGAAGTTTCTTATCCTTTATAATTGGAAAATTTATTTAAGCGAAATAATAGCTGTAACGTCGAACTGAATTATTTACCGAATAGATTAATAGTGTCGAAATCCCGAGATAAGCTTATTTTACTTGCTGGCTAATAAAGTTTTGTTTACAGTCGAGCTCACTCCCTTTTTCATTAATTAATCTTAAAATAATTAATATTCACATCATGTTGAAAATCTTTTAATTTTATCATATGCTTTGCCTATAGAAAAATGAAACGAATGAAAGGATATGTAATATATATTTTAAAGTTATCTACATAATTTGCTTAATATAAGTAGAAGATAAAAAATGTTTTCGGTATCTCCTTTTAAAGGGTGTGTATTATGGCTTTTAAGACGTCTAAAAACTTTGTTCCTTGCGTGAATAAGATAGCTGTATATCATACAAAATGTTATGAACCAAAAATTAAATAAATCCGCATAATATAAGAAAAAAGGAATATTTGCGTAAATTAGCAAGAATTATATTATTTATTTATATCTTATAGAACACATATTAAAATGCCGTAAGTATATTATTATTTACAAGATTTATATCTAGTAACAGTTTTTCACCGTGCGAAGGTCAAGTCCTACACCGAAGTGGGAGGAAGAAGTAGCGAGTGCTATCGAGTGCTCTCCATGAGTAAAAGACGAGATGTTCTCTCAAGACTTTTAATAAATTTATATTTTATCAGATTTCATACTTCGGTTTTTCGAAATACACTAAAATGTTAAGAGTGGTGAGGAACAACTTCATAGAGTCTTTACGTAGCTTAAGGTAATCTGCTAGTCTATAATATAAAAATGAATCGCAAAATGTGTTGGTAAGCGCATAACTCAACAACGCCTGGACCAATTTGGCCAAATCTTTTTTTAAAATGTTCGTTGAAGTTCAAGGATGGTTTTTACGGCGAGAAAAATTAGAATTATTGCTGGAAAAACCCTAAAAATAGCCCTTCTTTTTCCCATACAAATGATTTGTAACTAAAACGTAGTCAATTTGAGCTTTATTGCTATGGTATAAAGTTCATATTAAATTACAAGCACTCACTGTTGTCTAAGCAATGTAGGTGTCTTCCTAACGTCAAAGATCATATTTATCAAAACAATGTGCGTGTGTGCGTTGGAGCACAGAATACATAGTTGGAGGAGTTTAATGTCGCGTTCCGAAACTCGCTTTTCTTTTGTATTAGTTTCGGCACGCGAAATAAAATGCATCAGTTTCCACGTCATTACATCAGTCAAACAAAAATCGCGTTACCAAAAGTGTTTTATTATTTTTAATATCCAAATTTTAAATAAATAAAACAATTCGTACGGTTTAAAAGGATTTGACTTCAAGTCATGTCAAATTAAAAAAAAAAAAAGTTGTCTGTTACCTAATCTTCTGAGTTTGCTTTTGTCAACTGATACACGAAACAAATTCGTATATCGTGTTTTGTACAGAGTGTTTAGTTAGTTAGTGTTTGTTTAGTTCGTGATTAGTGAAAAAATAATTTATATTTGATATGCCTCCTATAAGACGAAGCAATTTAGGTAGAAGAACCAGAAATGCTACAAACCAAGCTAATTACCGATCTAATCGTACTGCACAAGAACGTGACGACGGAAATGAACGTGAAAGAATTCGGATATCACAAACGCGTGAAGCGCGAGCGCGACATTCAACTAATAATCGCGCAAGTTTGAATCGAGCTGCTTTCAGTTACGATGTGTCAATTGACTACAGTAACTACCAATGTGTTGTTATTGGTTCTATGAACTCGGTTTGCTCACACTGTAAGGCATTAAAATACAAAAACGAAGCCAATGGATTATGTTGCGCAAATGGTAAAGTGAAATTGATACCATTGGATCCACCACCAGAACCATTGTACTCATTGGTTTTAGGAATAGGAACAGATTCTATACACTTTTTGACACATATCCAACAATATAACAATTGCTTTCAAATGACTTCATTTGGGGCAACAAATGTAGTTCGGGAAAATTTTATGCCAACTTTCAAGGTATGTATTATAGCAGTTACTCATAATTATTTTAGCGAACAAAATTTTCTGTCACCAAAGTTAAGATGTGTCACTAATCTTCAATTTCTTAATCACTTATATATCACTTAGTCATCATATTATATGGTGATTCAGTTTCAGTGACACTTTTATAATATTTTATATTTGATAGATATTAGTTAAAACTAAATATATACTTTTTAAGATCAAATATTATTTAAGTTTGATCACTGACAATCACTAAAATCTACTATCCGCTAAAATTTAGTACCCAGGGTCGAATCTAAGCGAAGCGAGGCTGAGTCATTATTTTATTCACATAAAATTTGTATCGTACATTCACTCACACTAGCTTCGCGTGGGTTCGTCGGTCGTCCCTAGCCCTACAATATAATAGCGCGAGCGAAGCCGCGGGTTCCGCTAGTAATATTATAAAGAAGTAAAGTTTGTTTATTTGTTAAATTGTAAGGGGTAATCTCGGGATCTACTGAACCGATTTTAAAAATTCTTTCACCAATAGAAAGCGACATTATTACTGAGTGTCATAGGCTATATAAAAAACCGAAAAATAAAAAGGCTTTTACGTAGTAGTCCGTTTTGCAAAGTGAATCGGAGAAAAAACGGTCGAATGAAAGCGTTTCTTACGAACGCTGCCTTAAATATGAAAGATATATTTTTGAGTTCTAGAGAAAAGATGTGGAGCTTGAAAATGCCTACAAAAAAGTCAACGACAGCATAATATGCTAACAGACATATTAGACATATTATGTCTAACTTAAACACTCTGTATTAAAAAAGGATTATTAAAATTATGCCCAACGAAGTGGGCACGGGTCAGCTAGTAATATATATATTTTATAAGACAAAACAAAACTATAAAATTTTATTCAGATTCTGTAACAATACAAGTACTGTACAAGTACAAGTAACAAGAGTCAATGCCTTTTCAAAAGCTGCTGTCTCATTAATCTATTACTTAAAACAGAGTATATAAAGAATGACAAAGTAGGGCAACTTCATACAAACGCACCGCGCGCGGCTTGTATGTGTGCGTCATAGTATCTTTACGTTGCCGCACGCACACTCATACAATATCTCGAACCGTATATCAGTGCGCCAGTCTAGGCTGACGCCGCACATGTTTTGCGCGTCACGGTTTTTCACTATATGAAAAATGTGTGATATTCGTAGAAGAACTTATTGCTGTGTGTTTGGGTGTCTAAATTCTTCATCGATTCCAGAGTTGTCTTTGTTCAGATTACCTACTGAACAGAAAAGGTAAACAATAATAATATAAATAATAGTTTTTCCATTTTATTAATGGTTTTTTGACAGCTCGACGACTGACAAGCTATAGTGACGTAATAATCGATATTTCTTATTTTTTTAAATATAAAATAATATTTATTTTTATATTTATT
The DNA here is from genome assembly GCA_905231865.2 of Boloria selene. Taxonomy (NCBI): domain Eukaryota; kingdom Metazoa; phylum Arthropoda; class Insecta; order Lepidoptera; family Nymphalidae; genus Boloria; species Boloria selene. The sequence goes on along the minus strand of HG993137.1, from coordinate 14,825,203 downwards.
AATATGAAAATAAATATTACTATCGTAAAAATCAAGTGTGGTGGAGAGAACTAAGAGAATCATAATGTCTGATTTGGGCCGTGACATTGCATTTGATAATTTATGCACACAAGAGTTAATAATTAATATAACTGAAGACTCCTCATCGGACAAATCTAATATAAATGATGATTGTGACGAATCATGTTAATAAAAGGAATTAAACTATTTTAGTTGTTTTATTTGTATGATTATAATAAGAAGAAAGTAAAACTTTACATAATGTTAATGTTTTCATTTATTGGTTTTAATCTTAAAATTTTGCTGTCTTCCTGATTAAATAACATATTACACCTTATTTATTTGTAATCTGTGGCACAATAGTAGTAATCGTTATGTGTGGCACAGCAGTAAGGGGGCGGTGCCCGTCCATAAAGTACAATATTATTTGTATGACATTTTAACTTTAATGGCTAACCATTAAATACGAAACTTTGTGGGCGGGAGCTGTCAAAAAAACATTAATAAAATGGACAAACTATAGCGTATAATTTATACTTGATGATGAAATACTTATGTAGGTACTTTTATTTTTGTTGTATTAGTTTATTATTTTAATAGGATGTGATATGATTTTATTAATATATTATAGTTTTATTTTTTTTAATTGTTACTAATAGCATATTTATGTTTTTGTAAACGCAAGAAATTAAAGGATTTATTTTATTTATTTACACAAATTCATTTCGAGATAAATCTATTCGCGTCAGTTCGAGTTTTAATACTATTTTCTACAGATGTATCAGTTAAGCGAGTAACTACAGGCCTAATAAAAATAATCATAAACATGTAGAAACAAAATGTTTTACATTCTTAAATATATATAAAAAATAAATATTTTTTAATAACACACTTCCCGGCCCAATGCCAATTTCTGAGCACTGAATTAAAATTTAGCTACAGTGACAACCCTGTGACAGGCAACTATGGTAACTATGACAGGTAATTATATCGCGGATTGGGCCGAAGTTGCCCTACTATGTCATTCTTTATACTATGCTTAAAACGTCCATATTTTGTAATCTTATAAAGTTTTTAATTTGACATTATTGCAATCGACAATACCATCGAATAAAAAGAATGCCCAAATCCATCAAAAGTTTATTATAGTTTTAGTTTACGAAGAAATTCAGTCTGTTTAAAATAATGCTTATTGGCATTAATATTGTACTGTGTTGAACTGAATCACGAAAGACAAAATGTACACGATTATATCTTAAAAACATTAAAAATATGCATTAACTTTAATATAAAGAAAGGCTTTTGTCTTGTCTGCTTTAGAATTATTAGTTTTTTTTGTATTATTTGATTAATTTCATACTTTAATCAATTAGTATAACAGATTAATCCATCCTAATTCCTAATCGTTTAATGTTCGATAGTGACGCGGTTTGTAAATGGCTATATTCTACACAAAATGTCCCAAATCTTCATTCGATACCTTACGTTTTTCAAAATAAAGCAACGAATATTTTTTAAAGTATTTTTTCGCTAGCATCGGCTGGTTCAAGGTGTGAATTGAATCAATTTTGAAACTCTGAGATATTGCTTCTCGTACGTGTACATTTAAAATCATTTTTAAACTTTGATATCGAGCTTAAAGAAATAAGAAAGAAGAAACCATGTAACTATTTTCATATTTTTATTATAATAAATATTATGTAATTGAAAACCTTTCAACAAAACATTCTATGCCGAAAAGTAAATATATTGGTCAGAGAAATAAAATATGAACAGAATACGCCAAAGTTTTTCTTTTACCTTCTCGTATATCTGCGAATTACTTTAGTGCGGCAGACAAATGTTTCTTCCCGCGAGAATACACTGTCAAATTGTTACCAAATATTCACTTTTGTGTTTATTTACTATACAGATTTTTGAGGTAATATAAACTAATTGTAGTTTTTATATTGTTTTCAACTTTCTAATTCTAGATCTGTATTATTAAATGTTTTATGATACCTTAATATTATTGAAATACTACAGAATCTATTGTATTTAATATTTATACTTTTTTGTCAGTCGGTATGTCTGGAACTTTATTGAGAGAGACAGATTTTTATGAAATTTAGTTTAATGATGCTAGTTAGCATTAGGAAGGTACTAGGAAGAACGATTCATACATAATTACTCATTGATACTAATATACTCTATTGATAACTTCTAGTACAAAAATCTACGTGTTCGTGTATATAATATAACTAAAATAATATATCTTAGATAGACTGCTATGATAGTAACAGAATATATTTTTTTTAAATATCTTTGTGATAGATAAAAAAAATCCATTAAACCGATTTAAATAGTAAAAAGACATTTTGAGACCTTATGATTGTTATAGGACGGTATTTATTCCGGAAATCATATGTCATATGGGATAAAAAAGAGCATGTCAGTTTGCATGAGGAAAATTTTTGAAGGGATTTAAAGCTTATACCCATGGACTAATAGCGATAATGGAGAGGGAGTTGCTACTAACAAATAAATCTAAAATCTAAAATCCTCTAACCATTAATGTCATTTCCATTATAGGTAACAACAACGAATTAGCCAGATTTCAGTATAATTCCAATACTAACATTATTAATTCCAATACTACACTAATCAACTAATCGATGCTATTCTCGTTACGTTTCGACCAAAATCCGACACTAACGAAGTATTAATGAATTACAGTTGAACTAAAATAGTTCGTAAATCGCAAGCAGACCGCATTACTACATGTTCTACTTATTTAATGGTAGCCCATTAATTTTGCTTGGGCTCGTTTGAAGAGAAACAAAACGCTGTGGTTTTTAATTAAACATTAGTAAGCACATTTTGTGAACGAGTTGACCAAAAATATTGTAATTTCAAACGTTTTGATGCTCACGACGGGCTATTTTCTAAATTAAAAATACTCCTTTATGAAGTATTCAGACAGTATTTAACTAAAATAAAACTTTAGTGTGACAGTGTTTTTAGTATGATGAAAGAAATGCCATAGAGAGAACTTGGTACAGTTAAATCGAAGTGTAGAGAAGTTATTTATTTCTGACTAGCTGAACACCCTTGCTGACAAATTCGTTCACAAATTCAAAAAATCATAGGTTTTAATTTATTTGCGTGGTATCTCTTTTATTAAAAAAAAAGAGTTAATGACTTTTTACAAATCACTTTTTCAGAAATAAAAATTTGATTTAACTTAAGTCTTGTTAAAATTAGACTTAAATGGAACAAACAGACCGACAGACAGAGGACTGATGTAATATTTAAAGTTATTTATTTATTATTTTTTTCACAATTTATACTTTTGTAAGTTGTAATAAAAAGTTGTTATTTAAAAATAACCTTCAAAAAGACACTTCAGTTTTTCTATTAAACTGTAATTACTTCAATGACATTGCTTGTTTTGAAATACTCGTAGTTGTTTTAATATACGTTAGCCAATATCCCCGAGGGACTCGTTACTTCGCCTCGTTGCACAAGAGTGAGTCGCGGTCTATTCAAGCTTTGTATTTGTAATAGTTATCTAGTAAAGCTTAATTAATCATTTTATTCCCAACCACAATTAATATTAAAAAGTCAACAAATATGCGTAATATATTGTGAAGCATTCAAAAAATCCTGAATCTTGAAAAAACGAAAAGATTTATTTAAAATGTCAAACTTTCGCAGAAACTGTTATATTATTATTATGTGTAATCAAGAAACAAAACTAAAATGAGAGGATCCTCATTCTCCTGAAGGGAGCCTTGCCTAGCAATGAAACGTTAAAAAGCTGAATGCATAAAATCAATTCATCATCAGCCCTTTTTAACTTCCCACTGCTGGGCACGGGCCTCCCTCAGTACGAGGGGGTCAGGCCATAGTCCACCGCGCTGGCCTAGTGCGAGTTAGCGGACTTCACAGGTCTTTCGAAAACTTGGTAGGTTTTCTCAGACATGCAGGTTTCCTCACGATGTTTTCCTTCACCGTTAGACAAGTGGTAATCATGATATAAATGGTTCGCACATGAAAATATTAGAGGTACGAGACCCGCATTTGAACCCGCATCAATCGGTTATCCAAGCGTGCGCGTTACCGCTGGGCTACCACTGTCTTAATGCATAAGTAAATATAAATTTATGCTAGCTTTTAATACATACTTTTATTTATTATATAAATATATTGTACTATAAGTGTAACGACTCTGATGTGTTCTGTAGAGACCTTAAACATCAAATGATGAACGACGCGCGGGCAATCACTTATATAAGACAATATATTATGATGTGCTTTTGACTGGATGAAAAGCTCCCAGACGCGCTGCCGCTTGACATATTTATTTATGACACTTGTAAAGTTTGTAATAATGTGTTGGGATGAGGAATGAGACTGCTTTTTTATGAATTATAATTATTTATATCGAAAAACACATAAAACAATATTGTACAACGTATTTACATCGAAGTGCGAGCCAAAGCTTTATTTTAATTAATTATATTAGTAAACTTATATTGATCTAATGTTATGTACATGAAATTTTATATAAAAAATAAATTAATTTCACCAATTAATATTTTTTTGTATTGTGGTAGTAGTAGTTTTTTGTCGACTAGTACCTGTTCTACGTTTTAAATAGAACCGTATGGGATGATCAAGATATTCTTGGAGAATATCTTAACTAGTCCTTGAAAGATTCTTCTTTCCGAACTCTTGATGTTTAGTTAAATAATGTAATAAATTTATGTAAATAAAATTTTAAAGTTTAAGTTTGAAAATCAAGAATTCTAATTAAACATAGTAAATTTAATTAACTTTAATAGCTTAACTTTAACTTTAATTTAAATAAAACATTATATTCTTTTAAAACCTAGCCGTCGAATACGACCCCGTAGACACGAGTCAGTACGAAATTTATTTTTAGAATATCAATGCTGGCTTACCTTTTAAGAAATTTAAAATTGCTTTTAACAGAAAAGTTACTAGTATTATCTGATTAGGAATTAAAAATATTTTATCAAACTATTAGTAGCATAAGTTAATCTAATTGAATGAATAAATAAAAGTATTATAATTATATTACTTATACTTAGTAGTAACAATTAACAACGGTGGACTTTTATTTTAATTTCATACGTACGTGATTGAATTTCTTTATGGCACGGTCACTGCGTGACTTGACTCTCTCATCTAATTGTAATTCTATTACTTCTTTGAATTTTTCGCCTTTTTGACCCTAATTGAACAGAAAATAAAGGGATGAATGAATGAATATTTATTTTATTTTGAAGACACTTTTAGCTTAGTTTGTACTTGCTAAGCCAGCGGTCGCGAATCCGAGTTTTACTTGGGGCTATCAATATGATTTTGATGACCAGAACGTTTGTACTACAGTCATAACATATTCATAATATACTATGGAACTCGATGGCTGTGTGTTAATGACACATAACATAAAAAAATATTAATATAGAAATTATTAAGAGAAGAGAAAAAAGCCCGTTACTAATGGAAATTGTTATAGGAAAATAGTAGATAGAGCTTATACGGCTGTAGCACATTGTACGAGAGGAAATTTTCTTCGTGTGTATTATATTATTATAAAAATGTTGTAGAAACTTAAATTGCAAAATTATGTTAAGTGGTTCCAATAAAAATTGGAAATTAGCTGAGTTTAGCAAGTGCATTAGCTGGCGTGTTGTCTACGTATAAATTTCAGAGCTGCAGTGCGGCGGGCGGCGGGAGCGTGACGGCGAGTAAATCATGCTTATAAAAGTGTTTCTGTACATTACAGGCCATTATGCGAAATATCTGCTTTTAATCGCACTAAAGCAGTTCTAAAAAATTATTTTAAAAATAAATAAAATGTAAACTTTTGGAAATTGAAAAAGTTAGGACTCACTCTCAATATTATTTATTAGATGTTCAAGTAAAAAATAACTATTAAAATTGTCGCAGTTTGTAGTGCCTGCCTAGTAATTTCTTGCGCCAGCTGTCGCGGGTTCGAGTCTCGCTGGGGACATTTTTTCAATTTGTTAAACTCGGATGTTTGTACTCTAGTCAGCGGTGTTTATATTTATAATATATGTATGTATTTAAATTATGTACTATATCAACTATCTGGTATCCGTAACAAAAGCTTCCTCCGTAGCTTACCACGGATGGCACTATATGAAATAATGTCGCAACATATTAAAAAAAGTACAAAACTATAATTACACTAAAAAAGCTATAGGCACTTGACACCTTATACCTAGTCTTGCTTTTTGCTTTGACTTCGTTTTATTATAACTAGAATATTTATTATTGGAGTATTTTTCCGCTTTAATATCTAAAGAATCGTGAAATCTCGTTAAATAAGAAACCGTTTCAGTAAAGTTTATCGAATAAAACTGAATAAGATAAATAAAATAATAGAAATATAAGAAACCGATCACTATCAATATTATAGAGAATTCTCAGCACAAATCGTAGCAATAAAATGTGTATTATACTTGAATCCGCTCGAGTTACTGCAGTTGACGTTCTACAGTACTTCACTAAGCTTTTTTCTGAAAAAAATTATTTTTGCAATATCGATAAAAAATTATGAATCTATTTATGATCAAATTAAAATAAACAAAAGTGGTAGTTTTCATTTAAGTTACTAAGTTATAAAAGAAGTTTTCAACATTATATTAGTTGTTATTTCCCAAATCTTAAGTAAGCTTTTGATATTTCTTACATAGGTTTGATACAGACAAACTTAGTATTATATTCAAACATATATTTTTCTGAAAGCTAAAAACTATTGTATTTGGAAAAATAAAATAATTTGTGATTTCATCAATAATATAATTAACCGCACATTATAACGTCAGTTAATTATTTCAATTAACATATTAATTTCATATTTGTATCACCTTTATTATTCATTAAGGCTTAAAACAATAAGCGGAAAGCATAAAGTGGATGTAGCTTTAGTAAATAACATTGCCTTTGCAAAGAGCCTGGCTCTGACAGATGTGTGGGGCTTTGTTGTATCTCCGAAATTCATATAGCTTCTATGTTAGCGTTATTGAGTAATTAGAGTATTCTCAATACTAAGATGTCGTTAGAAGATTATATGATTCAATATGTTTAATTTTATTTTGAAAGCATTCTACTCGATTACTCAATGCTATAATCTGTGCATAATATATCATGCAAATCGATTCAGCCGTTTCAGCGTGAAGAAATAAAAAGAATGAACAATTGAATTTATCGGATCTAATTTCATAACAGGTTTGCATTTTTAAGTTTCTTTTTTAACTGACATCTTTGCAATAAAACTTTCCACAGGATATGTTTGAAAAAAGACAAAAAGACATTTCTGATAATTATTTTTAATATGAGCAGTTCCATCAACAGTTTTTGAGGCATAAGCTCAGCTTTGCATTTATGTGAGTGATAGCTAAAAGCCAATAGCCGCGCATCAAAAACCAGTTAAAACGGGTTTAAACCAATCTCGCAACGTCTATCCGTATCGTCGTGCCTATCCGTACACTGCACTCATACAAATGAAAAGCTGAGCTTATGCCTCGAGAACTGTAAGTCCGTGTAGTTAGATAGTTGATACACTATGTACATTGTACATGTATAATGTATAACTTTAAACATATCATTTTATAAATATAAAACCCATGACTGGAGTACAAACGTTCGTACTCAACTAATTAATGTCACTAAAATTGAAGCAAAACTGGTCTTCTAAATTATAGTTTATATTCGAAGCACAGTACAGTAATAATGCAAACATATTCAATATCCGTATTTCGCTTAATAAAAAATTTCTAAAAAATCCTTAGCCTCCATTTAAATAAATCATTGATACAATTATTCGTGGCTTTCAAAATTGATTTTTTATTGACATAGTCTCACAATTTGAAAGTTGAACAAAACAAATATAATTATTAGAGAACAGAATATCACAATGGCAGTCGCTATTCATCAAGAATTCAGTCGCGCTGCAAATAAAAGCATTTGTTTGAAATAACATCGATTCGAGCTTTTTCTATTTTATTGTGATGTAAAATTGCTAGTGATTTGAATAAATAAAAGAAGTAAAATTGAGCGATGTATGTAACATATGTGTTCTTAAATATCAGTAAATAAGTATCAGTAGTAATAAAAAGAAGATAAGATAAAAGATTCGCACATGAAAATGTATGCACAATAAACATGTTATAAATAAAGTATTTTTTAAATTACATATTTTATTTTGAAGTCATAATATATTGTACAAATAATTAATATTAATAATATGGAGGTCGAAAGCTTTTGTATATTTTTCATTTGATAATATTACTACGTAATTAATATGATGTCAAACACACTCTCGTCTATTTTATTAGAAATCATATGTAACTAATAAGGTATATTTATTTTATTAATATCCATTATTAGTGACCTCCAGTAAATCGTAGGGAGGTAATTAGAATCGCAGGACGAAGATTGTTTAGTTTGATACTGGCTTAGAGTTGTTCGACTTTTTTCATATTATTTAATATATAAACAGACAGACCAAAAATGGTAACTTTATATTGATAAATAATGTTATCGAATAACTTGTTATCGAATAATTTACATAGATTATGTATGTAATGCAACTGAACTAAAGAGCAACTGCTGAGTTTCTCGCCGGTTCTTCTCAGCAGAACAGCTTTCCGAGCCGGTGGTAGTTTACTCACAGACTTACAGACTGACATTTAATTTTAATAATGTAAAAATGACGATTCAAAAGAGTTTGTAAAAGTCTATTTGAATAAAGAATATTTTGATTTGATTTGATTTGAATGTATAATATTGACTTTTTTTCGAATTTACTGCGAGTAGATTTGTAACTGCTGAGTAAGTCCTTATTTTTTTTCTAATTTGCTTAGGAAATAATAATAATAAAAATTTATTAGCTTAAAAGAGTACAATGAATATTCAAGTGAATGAATATTTTTAAATTATTACAAAACAATTATACATTATACAAAATACAATAGTTTTTTTATTATAGTGATTGATTCTTTTAAAAAAATATTAAGCTTTCCTGAAGGTTTCTTATTTTTATATATATTCTAGCAAATTTCATTAAATTCAAGTCAAGATCACTACGCAGTTTTTCTTGAATTTACAGCATTAAGAAGGAAATATGTCCGCTACACATTGCCTCTGACACGAATACATTCATCCCCATGTGACATTATCAAAATCTTCAACATTTTCACGTCTTAAAAGCTTGTAATCCTGTATCTCATTTTGTTTGTTAAAAGGAGGCTTAGATGTATTCTAATCGATTACAAAAATAAGCCTTTTATTCGATACGTATATTTGTAAAGAGATGTGTGATGAAAATTGAATCCTTTAAATTGGATTCAACCCTTGAATTTTGAAAAAAACCTTTACATTGTCATGCAATAATAAAATTAAAGAATTATTATGAATAAAAAATAGGTATTAAAATATAAATAGATATATTATAGTTAGTGAAATTGGCCATTCGTATAGTTTATCTAGCTCTCCATTCAGAACATCTAGAAGTCCCTGAAATCTACAGGACTAAGTGAACTCTTAAATTTACCTACGTAGGTGCTACAAATGATCAAGAGCGTGGATTCTCTTTGAGATTGGGAGAATTGATAAATAAAATTTCTTTCAGTAAATGAAAGTAATACTTTTAAGCTAAGCAATCTGCTTGAGCACAATACACGAAATAAATCAACATTCTTAAGCACGTTATTCACGAAGCTTATCTTTAGTTGTAATTTTTCGAGGCATACAATTTTCCACATGAAAAATTTAGAAACGTTCACAAGATAGAGGCGTAACGAGTGTGGGCTCACAATGTTTGTGATACAAATGGGATCCGCGGTCGCGAGATTACATGCAACGACGCGCCTTGAATATATTAACATACTGCCATTATAAGTTGATAATTACTTTCCGCCTACGGGCTTTGTATAGAATGAAAATTGTTACTTCAAAAATGAACTCGCTAAGTGCTTGCGAGCATATATTAAGTATTCATACAAGTTAGTTTTGAACTATGACATCGAAATAGCTCTCTCTAGTGTATTTAGAAACTTCGGTAAGCTCTTGTTTTAATTTTAGTACTCGTATTATTATAATGCAAATTAGAATAATTAGTTGAATAATTTATTTATAATTTAATTAATTTTGTTAGGATGTAGGTATTTAATGTATTGAGAATATTATCGTTCGAGTGCTATTTTATCAATGTGGGTGAGAAATAAATGGGTGTTCATATTTTTACTAACAGGTATATTGTTTTAGTAACCCTCGTTTTCATTGTCTTCTCTCGGTTGGCACCTTCCTGTACAGGGAAGTCCGTAGTCCTGATCCGTGATGATGACACTGTATTATAACTGCCTCGGTGGTGTAATGGCTAGCACGTACGGTCGCACACCGGGAGGTCCTGGGTTCAAGTCCCGTCTTTTCTTTTCTAAGTCTTTGTTTCGTAAGCCTCAGTAACAGCCCGGAGTTGGGAAGTTGGCGGTGTTTCGCCCCCGTGCCTCGGAGAGCCGTCGGTCCTGCGACCTAACTCTCACTGGTCGTGTTGAGTAGTCGTCCCACCGGAATATGAGAGTGATAATGAATAGAGAGTGCACTTGTGTCTGCAGTCTTGTGCACTTAAAAAAAAGCTAGTTTTAATAAGATTGGCCGCCGTGGCCGTAATCGGTCGGGAGGACATCATCATAATCATCATATTATAACTGTTCCATTAAGTGATTTCCAGGTTATGTTACTACGTTACAAAGTGACTAAAAGGATATACATACATTTTTCCGTTAAAAGGTCAGCGACCTACGTCCTACTGGTCGCCCTGTTGAATACTCATACTCTAATTGTGTTATAAATAAGTGTTGTAATAATACAATTTAACTTTATTAATACGAAGTGACAACAGTACATAACAGTACAAATCTAGATGTTAAGGTTAATTGTATACGTACTAAGTGGAATCTCTCAAATAAAATCACAAGTTGTAACTTTTTTTATTAAATTTAATGGATCTGACCTTTCGTTTTAACATATTTCTAAATATATAAAAGTGAAAGGTCACTCGCTCTTTCATAACGAAAAATCGAAAACCGCTTGACGTATAAAGATGAAAGGCAGGGAGGTAGTTTATAGTTAGTAACGTCCGCTAAGAACAGACTTTGCGACAGGGCTGGATTAGGGGGTCTAAGGGCTATCGCGATTTTGTATAAGTATCCTTCATTTTTTGTGCTACAAACTTTAAATTTGGCATGCAGCACTTAGGGATGATCCCGAGCGAAGCGAGGGTGAGGCGCTAGTTTTTTCTATTAATAAGTTTTTTTACTATTTTTACTCATCAAGAGAAAATTACTGTGATTATTATACATATTGTAAAAAAGGTGAATACAAAGTATAGAGCAACTTATTCACTACTCACATACGAAATTATTTTAATAATGCTTTAATAAAACTAGGATGCTCTCTAAATCTCTGCTCGGGTGGAGCGCACGCAAATATTTGCACTTCAAGGAGCAGCATTACATTTTCAAGTCAAGTTACAATAAGCACTTTTGTTTCAAAGAATATTAAAGTTTCTATTGACTATATTTATATTATGAAAGTTTTGAACTGAAGTAAGTTATAATAAGATGCTATTTGAACTGTTTTCTCTAAAATTAAAACGAGAATTCAGTGTTAAGATTAACCAAACAGGCAATTTCATCTAAAATAGCTAATAGTAGTTAAAGAGAAAGCTTATAGAACAATTATAAGAAACACTAAAAATAAACGTTGATGTGTCACACATTTTTCGTTACAGGAAGAAAGATGGTTGACACTCTAGTTGAGAGAATTCTTCACCTCTGAAATCAAAGAAAAACCTGGAGAAACCCGCAAGGTATACTGCCCACTGAGGTGGGCTGCATCCTTGGATATTTGTTGACTTTAGGTTCGGCTAAATTGCCTGACGATGATGAAGACAACCAAACCACCAGAAAATGTTGCAGCATGAAAAAGTGACGGGCGGAGCTTTTTCTTCTCGAAATCTTTAGGCACCCGTGCTCAGAATTGGGTGACGTTCAATTGTTCTTAAAGATACTGCTTTATGAAGATAGTTACAGACTAACCATAGATTTAATAACATCACTACATAGTATAAAACAAAGTCGCCTTTTCTGTCCCTATATCCCTATATCCCTATGTGCGCTTAAATCTTTAAAACTACGCAACGGATTTTGATGCGGTTTTTTTTAATAGATAGAGTGATTCAAGAGGAAGGTTTATATGCATAACTAGCAGATCCCGCGGCTTTACCTGTGCTAAATCTAGGGAAGAGCCCGAGCGAAGCGAGGGCGAGTCGCTAGTTTTGTATAAATAAGATCGTAAGTATTGAGTGTAAGTTTATAAAATCGTAAATGTCAGCGGGCGCTGAGCACCGACGAATGAAACAGAGCGAGGCTGAGTCGCTAGAACACATTATAATAATATTTTCATATAATAAAACTTTACATTGGATCAAAAGAAACTTTGTTGTTGTCTCATAACAATTTGCATATACATACGGCTTAAAAATAAACAGTTTACTCTACAGTATTTATACAATGCTTTTATTTCATTGAAATATATCGAAATTTCGAATTGAATAATTATCCAACATAAGCCCGATAACTTTAAATATTTTCATCCCATAATATAGTGGATAATAAAAAAAGATAAAATAAGGTTTCGCTATGTTAGCAATTAAAGTTTTATTACAACTATATAATTTACTTTAGCAGCCATTTTCAAGAAGGTTTTACATTACATCTGGGATTCTCATGAGCTCTAGAACATAAAGTGGAGAGGAGAAATAAAAGTGACAGTTTCCGGATTTTACTTTATTACAAGTTAAGCGTATTGAAGTATAAAACTTTATGTGTAGTAAAGATATGACAATAACTTCTATGTCCCAGGTAGAGGCTCGCTCGCGGTATTACTACCTATAAAGGTTTTACGCGTCATACCGCGTTTGATTCTTTATAATAAAATGTTTTGGACAAATTGAATTAATTTGTTGCTTTGTTTAGTAAATTCTTCGTAAATCATAATGATTTTGACTGACTTTTATGTGATTGTAAGCTCAAGGGACTAACTCTTAGTTGATGGAATAAAAATAAACGCATTAGCGTCCCGCAATCCGAGTGGGCGTGAAACCAAGAAACGCGCAGGGAGGGTCCACTTCGGTGGGCAATGTGTCATGCGGGTAGCTTCTGGTACTTCTCTGGTAGCAAAATAGACTGAGAATCAACCCCTTGGCTGTCTACTTTGGCAGACCTGCCGGGCCGTCCGAGACCCACATAGCCATCTGTTTTCTACAAGTGGTATGCGTTAATCCCAAGGATAAAAAGGGGGTTCTTTAAGGAAAAAACTTCACAGTGCGTAAAAGTTTTAAGAGAATATTTCTGTTCCTAAAAACGTATGATAGGAAATGCAATAGTCGAGTGCTATTTGGACGTAGTACGCTAAAAAGAACTAAAGCCAATAGTATCCATTCGAAGCGGAACGAGTGTCACTGGAATGCAAATCACTTGAAATGCAAGGCTTTCACTGCGATTAAACGACGATCAAGATAGATCTTTTCGCTCTCATTTTAGTTCACGGACTGATAATGGGCTACTATCAATAAAAAATATGTAGATATTTCAATTTTACACTAAGAAATACGTAAAGATAGTATAATATATTCAATTTTTTTTAAAAAGGCATCGGTAACTTAAATAATATTGTGGTAAAATTTATCAGGTCGACTGTGATTGGTCTATGTTGAAGAGACAGGATAACTACTTACACCTACTAGGAGTCTATTCCTTTCACACCGCCAAATTTTTAACGCCTTTTAAATGAAAGATTCGTAACAACAAGCAGTCAGTTAGTAAAAATTGTATTATTGACTGTCTCTCTTTGGCATTTACATGCTCGAAAGGTTTCCAACAAGAAAAAAGGATTCAGATCTCGCTTAGTCAAAATTATAAGCTGCATTTCGCCTTCAATTTGGATACAATTCACCAAACGAGCACTATAAGTATTGTGGGTAAGTTGAGTGTATAAGCGTTTATCGCGACTTCAACAAACTACTTTAAACTTCCCCGAGGAAAATTATACGGCGATGAAATTAAAGTTTCCAACAAAGAGCGCGTGGTCTACATGGATGTTATAATTCAGTTGCATATTCGTAATAATACGCGTTGAAATAATGTTATGTTTAATATTAAGTATGAAAATTTTTGGGAGAAAAATCTACGGAAATTATTTATGTCAATAAAAAACAATGTGTGTTTGTATTTTAACGTATTGGTACTCAATACGTTAAAAAACGTGATGTAAACTTGGTGAGACTAAATGTTTTAAAGAAAACTTCTGCGTACACCTGCAAGAGCTATAAGCTCAAGAAGATAATTCTTGATATTTTTGTCTTCTAGACGATGCTACGAGGAACTTGTTTGAAAAGACGGTACGCTTGTTAATAAATATAGCTTTCAGAATTTAACGAGTTATTACACCAATACCATCATAGATCGCAAGCACATAGGTATATACTACTTATAATTTAGAAGAACAAATAATGTAAACTATATGTATATGAAACCAAATATTTATTTTTTCCTATAAGTTCATTTAAGCTTTCAAATAACATATAAAAAACCAAATAGTACTGAATTTTCTTCTACCTAGGTTTTATTTTTATGGGAAGAAAAGTTTCTCCAATAAAAACCATGTAATAAACAAAAACACTTTCGCGTTTATTTATAATGTTATATTCTAATGACAATTTTATACCGGAGGCAGTATAACAATAACCCCTTTATTTCTGTGACCTAATGAGCAAAGTTAACGAGAAGAAATTTCATCCTTCCTAATAACAATATAGTAAACATAAAGTACTTATAATAAAAAAGTTAAACATGCAAACAGAACATTTTAGTGGTAGTGCATGCTTGTTACCTTCGGGTAGCAACCGAATGGGCCGGCACGCCCCGTATAGTTCATTAGTACCACTCTCTCACAGAAGACCGGCGTGAAGTGGCAGCTACGTCCGGTGTCGCGTTTCGTCCGGTGAGTGAGAGTTCGGGAGGCCCACTCTCCTTCCCCCCTCCCTCTTCCCTTCATCCTCCGCCTTCGTTCCCCCCTCCCTCCCACTTCCCTCCCTCCTCCATCCCTCCCTTTCCTGAAAGGCCGGCAACGCATCTGCAAGCCTGGCTTGCAGATGTCCATGGGCGGAGGTGATCACTTCTCATCAGGTGATCCTCCTGCCCGTTTGCCCCCTTTTTACCATAAAAAAAATTATATTCAACTATTTATTAAAAATGTTAACGCGGATTTCTTTTCATTTTTCTAATAAAAACATCGCAAAGATATCTGGAAAACGGCTTTGTTAAAAATGACAAATATTCGTAGAAATCTTATAAAACGTTTGTATAGATAAATCTTAAAACAAACAATAATGGTTTATTAGAAGAAATAACTAACAAGTGAATTCAATATTCTTGAAATAAAGTTGATAATTTTTATACTCCTTGCATATATATGTATTTCGAAATTTTATGTAATAAAGGTTTATTAATCAATCTGGTTATACCGCTATCTAAGTAGTAACGGAAAAACAAATTGAAGGAGTTACTTTCGGTTTTCTGTAACTTAACTATTTTTTACTTATACAATCAATATCAAAATGAAACTTAGTAGTATAATCTATGTGCATAAATATACAAAATAAATGTTTTTTTTTTCGTAATGGCTAGCACCATCTATATCCATGGTAAGCTACGAGCCTTGTGCTATGGATACCAGATAGTTGATATACTACATCTATTTATGTGAAGTTTCTTAATGTACGAGTAGATCAAATAAAACAAATAACCAAAAATTGCTCTAATTAAGTTGATTATTATCAGAAGAGTCCTTAAAAGCCTGTGCCTGTGATAGATATCTTAAGTGATTTTCACATTCTTACAAGTGATTCTTATAGTTACATTAGTATTCATTAACTTAATTACCCTCGAGCACTCGCCACTAGTGAGGACTCGGTACACTGTACAGTAAACGACCACTGACCCACAGCGAATTACTTAAGCCCAAGATTAGATTAATCTGCCTAAATAACTTAACGCATTTATGGGCTGCTTCACTAGCATTACTTGTTAAATGCTTGAGCTTGGGGATAAAGAGTGATTTTTATCCTCTGAATAAGAGTGTGAATTATAAATGAAACTATCTTTTCGGATTTTGTCGCAGATTTGACGAATGCTATGTAAAGCATTCAAAACGTCAGGAACCAAAAATATCAAAAATGAAAATAAATCCGCGACGAAATCCGAAAAAATAGTTTCATTTATAACGACAAATATTCGCGTAAAGCCAAGAAAGTAATAATAGTGTGAAATAAATACATTTTAATATTTACTTCATTTGATCCAGAATAAGGATATACAAATAGATATAGGTAGAAACAAAAGGAGACTAGCGACTCACACTAGGCATGTATACATACATATATTTGTGTTGTGTGTAATATTTATTTATTAGTATATTTCAAATATATTTTTTACCGCGTTATAGTCACGTGCTAACTAAGAAAAAGTAAAACATTTTCGCTCAAAATGAAATTCGATCCAGCTTATTCAAGTAAGATACTTGGAAAACAAAACAAAAAACTCTAAAAATATTTGAGCCTGAACATGATTTATTAATGTCTCAACAACTGATGGCCGATTTATCGCTGTTGGCTCGCAAATTCAATATCACTTAAATTTTATTTCAATTCTTTTTACAAAACTTCTTGAAAGGAAATTGCGTTGAAATATCGATAATAAAATTAATATTGAATGTTAACAGGACATAATTTATTCAGGTTTAAGATTTATTTCTCAAGAAAAACATTACAATTCACTTATATGAGAAATTAAGAATAACTAAAGTTTAACTTACGCTATTGCGTACATCGCAAATTCATATTAAAAAATAAATGTATAAAAATTTTTGCCACTTTATTTGTAAAGGATAGTGTTAGCTCAGTCGAGACGTGCTCTTTTAGAAATGTAGCGCGTTCAAATCTACCTACGTACGTAGATTTTATTTCTTTTTAATAAGTTCTTGATTACTTAACTATATTAAGATTATTTGCAAAAATTAAATGTTTCGAGTAAAATTAAATAAATAAAAAGTTTGAATATGTATAAATATATAATAGTATAATATATATATTTGATAGTCTAAAAGAGAATACAAAATATCGATATAATATAAATATTAAGGTTGTATATTGATTTCAAGTTTCTATTATATTTCATAAACAATCTGTAACCTTTTTTAACGTTGGTCCTTCTCGTCATTATGGGTCCTCGCAAGATCGCTTAGGAATTCAACCAACAGTCCTGCCTGCGGCCTGC
Organism: Boloria selene; assembly: GCA_905231865.2. Taxonomy (NCBI): domain Eukaryota; kingdom Metazoa; phylum Arthropoda; class Insecta; order Lepidoptera; family Nymphalidae; genus Boloria; species Boloria selene. The sequence continues at coordinate 14,807,768 of HG993137.1, read as the reverse complement.
CAAACTCCTGTTACAAAAGTGAGCTACCTCTCAGTGTGTATTTGGCTTTACACCCGGTAGGATTGCCAGATGCTAATGAACCAAGCTCTACTCAAGATCAAATCTTCAAAGTTGATCAGATTGTAACGAATCTGGTACAAACTTTGAGCTTGAAATTTGATTATTTTGTACTTTGTTTTAATTATAACAAACTTTTGTTTATCTTTTATAACATAAATATTTCTTATGAATTAATCATTACACGAAAATATTCCATCGACTTCAAATAATGTAACTTTTAGGTTTAAGTGGTAGAGTTTGTTCGTTTTTTTTTTCAAATTCAAATTATAATTTGATATCATGAAGTCAGTAATAAATCTTATATTTTTTAATATAGATATTGTATTTATGACAATAGGCTTAGCATACGATCTGTGTATACTGCATATGGAAAAGGCAAAAAAAAAAGAATCAGTCTCAGATTATCTTACTTAATTTTACAAAAAATATTGTTATAGTTAAAGTTAACCATTTAATTTTGATAGCGAAGCTTACAAAGTTGAAACTAGAATAGTATTTGCAAAGTTTGTGAATGTGATCAGTGCGGAGGAGCGCCGCTTGTCGGGACCTGGGGGGTACTTGCTGCGAAGCTTTAACTAAAGCTCAGTTTCAAAATTAGTATTGTTTTAGTACTTATTTAAATTTTGTAATCCTTATCATATTTATTAGTAACTAGCAATACATGCGGCTTCGCCCGCGTTCATTTCTTTAATCGCTACTAAACTTCATTCTATCACTCGCTGGGTTGAAAATTCTCCAAAATTACTCCAGCTTTAATATATTCCTGAGCCGCGCGGCTACCTATTTCTTATATTATGTGCGGCGTGCACTCCTCATCTCCTGTTATTGTAGTTTTAGTAGGGATCCTTATTTTTTCTTGCAATTATAATAGACTATATTAATCAGTGATAATGTAGCATTTAAATGGAGAAAGAATTTTTAAAATCGGTCAAGTACTTTTTGAGCCAATTCGTTACATACAAACCTTTCCTCTTTATAATATTAGTACAGATAAATACAGCTTACGAGTATAAATCACTTTCTAGTGACTTCGTTTCTCTTATTAGATATCGTTATCGTAATTTTTTCGTGATTTTTCTAATGTTTTATTATGCTTATCGGATAAAAGAAAAATTGAACAAGTCGAAGATCACAAAAATTAGTTCAGCCGTTCTTCAGTTATAACGTAACTTTGACTTTTTTATAACCCGGCTTTTTTATATAAATACTTATATATGAAAATTTTGAAATAAAGAATTGTGATGAATATTGTTATGTATAAATTTCTTTATTTACTTCATAAATTTTTAAAATTGCAGTAGCCTGCTGTGCATCATATTTAATTAGTATATTATGTGTATGTTGTTTCATTATTATTATTATTCAAGCTTGTATGTATAAGCTATTTGACTAAGAGAAAAAAATGGTAAAAATACGACAGTTGAATCTAAGTCATGCTTACAAGAAAATAATGTTAGCAAATATGAAAGTAAATTATAATAATATAGTATTCACATTTTCCTTAGTACTCTGGCTTTGTATCAATCCTGTACAAATTACACGTCAAAGACACGTCACGGTGAAGTATGAGGTGGAAAAATGGTCGTTTGTAATAAATGTCACGGAAGCTGACATTTATGGAGACGAGTATTATGTGCAATATAATATATTGTACGCAGAGTGATCTACTACTTATAATGTGTTTGTGTTTAAAGTTATATATGTAGTATCAACCATCTGGTATCCGTAACACAAGCCTCGTAGCTTATCACGGAACTAGATGGCGCTGTGTTATAATGTTCCAACTTATTTATTTGACTTAATTACTATATTACACAGTTTAAAGATTTTCAAGATTTTTATGCTTATTTGTACCCATTAAATTATTAGTTTTGTTTCATCCACGCTTCAATTACACAAATTCGCATCTTCACATACGTCATCGCCAGGAATCGATTTTTTATAATTCAACTATTAAAGAAGTAGGGAAAGATGACAATAATTAATGAGAAATAATTATACTTTTATGATCAAAACTTAAAATGTTGATATTAATGCTTTTAAGATAAAATATTATAACAGTCTATCCGTGTATAGTTCAAACCTGTCAGGTATGTTTCATCATTCATTAATAACAAGCATACTAACAGACACACAAAGACTTATACTTTGTCCATTTTGTTAATGGTTTTTTGACAGCTCACGCCCACGAAGTTTCGTATTTAATGGTTAGCCATTAAAGTTAAAATGTCATACCCATTAATATTGTACTTCATGGACGGGCACCTCCCCCTTATTGCTGTGCCACACATAACGATTACTACGATTGTGCCACAGATTACAAATAATCGATAGAAATCAATGCTAATATGTAAATAAGGTGTAATATGTTATTTAATAAGGAAAACAAAAAAAAAATAAGATTTAAACCAATAAATTAAAATATTAAAGTTAATAGTAAAGTTTTACTTTCTTCTTAGTATAAGGCAACTAAAATAGTTTAATTCCTTTTATTAACATGATTCGTCAGAATCATCCTTTATATTAGATTTGTCCGATGAGGAGTCTTCAGTTATATTAATTATTAACTTTTGTGTGCATAAATTATCAAAATATGCAATGTCACGGCCCGAATCAACTTATGATTCTCTTAGTTCTCTCTACGACACTTGATTTTTACGATAATAATATTTATTTTCATATTAGTAAATATAAAAACAAATATTATTTTATACTTAAAAAAATAAGAGAAATCGATTATTTCGTCCTTTTGTCATCACTATAGCTTGTCAGTCGGCGAGCTGTCAAAAAACCATTAACAAAATGGACAAACTATACACACTTTCCATACTTTTAGATAATCAGGGCTCATGTATAAAGTATTATATATATGTAAATAGCAACGCAAATTCTATTACTACTAATCTATGACGCAATTTTAACGTCATTTGGGAATTGAACCAGTTTCCTGCGATATTTTAAGCTGAGCTATTACCTAGATCCTAGCTCAAACACAAACGACTCGGAGTCGACAGTCTGTAATTGATTGCTTAAAGCTTCTCATGTTTAGTTACAGTAACGTCGCTCTACGTGATATTGTTATGGCCGTAGTTAATTTGGAGAACAATTGCTTTATACCTATTAGTATGCAAATGATCTTTCGGTGCTTAGAATATAAATAGACATTTTCTTACGACGTAAGTATTAATAAGGTAATTGTGAAGTCGCTTGAATTCGTTGCTAAGTGCCAAAAAGTCAACTTGCTAAGGTCATAATATCTATTGCTTTATAAAATTTTATCGAAATCTGAGCAGCCGTTTGAGAGTGAAGATGAAAGAAACGTATATACAAACTTTTATATATTTAATAGTATTCTTACAAGATAAATAATACAAATAAAGTTTAATAAAACGATTTATCTCTCAAAATATCAAATAGGCTTGTTTGAATCGTTAAAGTTCTGAAGAAGTTTCGTCAATTACCAAAGTTTTAATCTTTTTACAAGAGCATCCTTTGAGGGGATAATTGCTTCGCGAACAACTTGGCGATGTTCAATTCTTTCATCCTATACTTGGCATCATTAAAAATGGATGTGACCTTTTACTTTTCGTAATTCAAGATCATTATTTAATGTCTCGGCTTCTATATAGACTTCTTGGAAAATGAAATGTTTATGGTAATAATGCGAAAAATTGAAAGCAGGTTTGTTGATTTTTCCTTCTACAGTAACTCGGCAGTACGTAAATTCAATTCTCTTTCTTTTCTTTTCGATTATTCGATTATCTTAGTTTAACGCAATAAAATAAGTCTTGGGACAATTTTTTCTTTTTAAAATTTCTTAGTAAAATTCGTTCTATCTCCTACTTGAAATTATATCGTATCCGCAGCTACAATTGCAATAGAAAAAAAAATAGGATCACTTTCTGCTATAGACAAAGCAAATAATTCGACCTTTAAGACCTTTGCTCTCTTAGACAAGTGTGCAGTATTATACTACTCTAACTAACAATAATTAAATTGCAAGAAATACATCATTATGTGTAGATAACTCTTAATCTTAATATTTTTCAAATCACCTCAATGTCCAGAGAGCCAGAGATGAGCAATCACTTCAATCGAAAGTAGCTGTCAATCAAAATGTAAATAATAAAGATAATAAAAAAATATTGAAATTAAAAAATATACCAAAAGTGTATAATAACATACTTTGAAGGTCGGTTACATGTATTCAGCCCTTTTAACGTCCCACAGCTGGGCAAGTATTTCCTTTCAATATTAGACCATACCCATCTCTGTGGCCAAGTGTGGGTTGGCGAATTTCACTTGTCTTTCAAAAACTTGCTAAGTTCTCTCAGACTTGCAAGATTCCTCACAATGTATTCCTTCACCGTAAAAACAGGTGGTATTTGCACATAAAAGGTAATCATAAAAATCCCGGTCCGGGACTTGAACCTGCATCACTCAGTTATCCAAGCAAGTTACTACTGAACTACCTGTACAGTAACTGGTTAGACACATTTTTATAATGTCTCCACGGGATCAAAAGATGTACTCTTAAAATAAGTAATTTGGGTCATTCCCCAGACCAGAAACAATATTCGTATTCATAATATTCTATTATAATCTAATAAATACGGAGACAGCAGTATAATATGGCATTTATGACAAAACTATGTCAATGGACCCCGAGCTAGGAAGTAATTTTGATATAGAAAAATAAGTAATGAGAGAATGAGTATATTTCCTTCCAATGTACAAAAGCTGTTTTTATGGTTTCAACAGGAATGAGGATAAAAGTCAAGGTAAGGTCGTAATAATTTTATATCTGTCTTAGAAAATAGCGACAAATATATAAAAATGGGTGATTGTGAAAATAGAGCTATTTTATGGCGAGTCTTCAGAGGCCACAAAAGATCCAATTACCGCTCTATTATCCGTCTTACCAGAGCCGTCGTGTAATTTGAGCTCGTAATTATATTCTTAATAAATATAGAATAAATAACATTATTAATAAAACTTTTTGATGGTATATTTTATGTATTATTATAGTAACGAATTTCTCGTTTTGCTTAAGCCCTCAGTGTACTTTGATAGCAAAAACTTATAAAACTTATATTCTTGTCACTGTATTTGTCAAAATATCGACATTGAAATCAATAATTATGGTAGTGACCTTTTACATACGTTTTAAATATGCGTCTAGATTGTCTAATGCTACTGAACTCTGAACGGACCGACAGTGTGTCCAAAAAGAATGTGAGCAAAGCTAGTTTGACTCGCTATTAAATATATAAAAAATATTTATTATTATAAATGAATTTCAGATAAAGAGATCCTGTAAATTATTATATTTTTATGTTATCTGCTTCCCATATCGTCCGGGAAGACTTACAATGCAATCTCTATAATACCCTATTTAGAATTAACAAAAGATGAAAATTAATCATTTGATAAAATCTGTAGAGCGCTTCATCATAAATTCTATTTTTAGAATAAATACCGCCATTATTTACAAGTAAATTACCTTCTTTATTTACAGACAATTTTGTTTTTAGCAGTACATTTGTAAAGATGAAAGCTTTTAAGAGCTTATTATTAGCTGTAAAAGTAACAACTTTCTTGATGTTAACAAAAGCAAATGAATCAAAGTTAAAATTTATAGGCGCTTAGTTATTTTCCAATCAATACAATTGAACGAGTTTTAAGGCATACCTAACATAATAATGTGGTCTGAATGTATGTTCAATAAAACCTAAGAATATCCATTAAAATAGAAATAATACAATAACTTCATTCTATAATTAATTTATGTTTTCTGTAGGCTTGGATCGTTAGATAGGTACGTTAGTATAGTTTCGTCGTATAACGTTATCATACTATTTTTGTGAACTAATTTCTTTTGTTACATTTCTTTTGATATTTTCTTCAACTTATATGAAAGACAAAATAAGATAAGTTAAGATAAAATAAGTTCATAACAAAAATATTCAAATAGTCAATCTTACACTTTCCACATTCTACAATTATTGTCTTGTATGCCAGACTATACAGAATGTTCCTTAAAATATGAGCAAATTGTATCGCTCTAAGTTTGCCTGAGTGTATATTTGACTTTTGGTTTTATCGTTGAAAAGTTGTCAGTAATATATTACAGTCCCCCAGTTCGCGGGAGGCGCAGACCGCGGCACTTAACCTTAGGTACTCACAAGTGTACATTTGTAATTTGTTGCTCATGGAAATTGCTTTCATAAAAAAGTCTTTATTTGCTTTGCCAATTTATCCCCTTTTATATTTACTACAACATATTATCATGAAAAAGTAAACAGTGTCGTAATTTAATTTTATTCCAAGTATTTTTCTATATTATAGTGTTTCTATACATAAAAAAGTGCGTGTGTACAAAGTACACATGTCAGAAGTAAAACTTGAATTTAAATTAAGGCTAACTCTTCCCCGTCTCTGAGTGCCTGGTACTATGGACTTATTTTTTCGTTTCATCGAGTTTGAAATCACATCGATTCTAAAGAAGTTTCACTTCAAAAATATATACAAAACTTATCTTAACATCGACGACTCGTTTGGCTCAGTTGGTAGTGACTCTGCTTTCTGCGCCAGCGGTCGCGGGTTCGAGTCCCGCTGGGGAATTCATTTGTTGAGCACGAATGTTTGTACTCCAGTCATGGGTGTTTATATTTATAATATGTATGTATTTAAAAGTTATATATGTAGTATATCAACTATCTGGTATCCGTAACACAAGCATCGTAGCTTAACACGGAACTGCTTGGCGCTGTTATAAGAATGTCCTAACATATTCCTAACATATTTATCTATTCATCACTACATAGTATAAAACAAAGTCGCTTTCTCTGTCCCTATATCCCTTTGTACGCTTAAATCTTTAAAACTACGCAACGGATTTTGATGCGGTTTTTTTTAATAGATAGAGTGATTCAAGAGGAAGGTTTATATGCATAACTAGCGGATCCTGCGGTTTTGCCTGTGCTAAATCTAGGAAAAAGCCCAAGCGAAGCGAGGGCGAGTCGCTAGTATTATAATATACTCAGACAAATCTGTACATTCATTTTTGAAATTTTCAAAAATCTTATTGAAATACTCGTTATTTACAACTACTACATCTCTAGTCTCTTACGTTTGAACAAGTTGGATTTTTTTACAGACTTTCATAATCTTGTAATCATCTAATCTAATTTTCATTACAAATTACAACAAAAATTAGCATACCCTATCGTCTCTTCATTCGATGTCTCAAGGCTTCATCTAGATGAACGATAACTACCCGGATACTAAAATTGCAGCAGATTTGCTAATATTAAACTACTAAAAGCCATTTCCATACGATATTGTCTAAATTAGACTCTGAACTGTGACAAATTTTAATTGGACATGTAATATCGATTTAATGTTCTCTTTGTAACGTGATCGGTTGTAAACTGCACGAGACCGCTATTTAGTTTAGCCATCGCTTTACGCAAACGTTGCACAAACATACTTTACTCTACTTCACACAACTATATTACGATGGCTCCTACGTACATGGGCGAAACTGCCGCTTAAGCCTTTTTCCAATTATTAGTGCAATGAGTTCCTTGTGTCCTATTCTATGACATCAAAAAGGAAAAAAAAATTTTTTTGTAATAGATCAAAAATAAATTTTTTTCCAAATAGGCGTATGTACACTAATCGACCGTGTACAAAGCCCGATCAGACGTTTGGTTTATTTACTGCGCCGAGTGAAGGCGTCTGGCGCGCGGTGATGGGGCGGAGGTACCACTTCAGTCCTTATACTCGGTATTTGTCGAATATTTATTATTTCTATATATATTACACTACTGAAGTAATAATTACTTAGTTATTGTAAAATTATTATCTTATCAATGTTAGTTTACCCAAAACCTTGTATAAAGGCGAAATATCACATCTGGCTTTTTACGTTATTCGGTTTTTCGTAAATCGTGTTCGCCTAATTTTAAGACATGTCATTTTTTGTACCTGATGAGAACTAATTAAGATTTTTATTTATCATAACGGCTAGAACTATAGATTTGTATATTATGACAGTTCTTTTATTAGTTCATTATTACTATTGACTTAATAACCTACTATGGCGTAAGTGCAGATAGGCGTTTTGTAATGGAACAGTTTTTTAATGAATTGCATTGTAAACACTTCTTTCATGTCTTAATTGGGTTATTTTGTGATGGTTTCTCAGATCAGATAATGTGTACTTTTTTCTGTTTATAGTGGCATTTTCAGACAGCGGTAACACGTGACGAGAGGTCTGGTATGAAGGACCCATATCTTTATATATTTTGAAGTGTGTCTTCTTCCATCTGGTACGGAATATGCACACGAAAATTTATTTATTTTTCATATTATTGCAATTACACATTTACAGCAAACAAGGACCATTAAAAATGACACCATTTCCGTCACCAGAGCTAACCGAACTTATTGATGGTAATCTATATTAAAATCTGGATACTATCGTATCTAGCGATCCATTCCATCACTTATTGAACCAGTCATGTATTCATCAAGCGACGTTTTATCACCTTCTTTAAAAAACATAACCAAGATTTATTAAAAGAAAAGACATCGGAAGAATAAGACTGAGATAATATAAAACGTAAACGCTGAAAAACTTATGCAAAATCACTTGGCGCAATCACACAATTTTGGCCTATTGGTTACCATTTAAAGCACTACACACAATACCCCACGGTATTTTAACGAGATATATTCAGAAAACTAACAAACGTACAACAGTTACTCCCACTCTCATCGCATGTTCATTTACTTATATTTATTATTTACTAGTAGTAGACAGCTACAATAACACTGCATATGAAATACATAACGAGAAGAAAACTCAAGTTTGTAAAACAATATTTTTTTGGCATCCACTAATCATAGAGGTTATCACAAAAATCACCCCGTACTAGTTACTATTGACGCTATAATCGAGAGCGTGCTGGATGTGACGTTATGTCCCAGTAGAATGTCACTACTGTCGAAAGGATTCCAGCAAAGTGTATTTGGATGGATCGTTCACATTAAGATGCTTGTATACGATATTTAAAAAGAATGTTTTGATCCAAATAAGTATCCAACAAGGCGTGGATCGATGCGACAATATCGAGACATTGTCAATGAGATTGAACTTAGATCGCTATAAACAAATTTGAAAAAAAGATTTATGTGACACATGCCATGTTCATGTCAAATAAAATAAATAAAAAACGAGCTGCACTTAGCCGTACCAAGATTTTTTGAGCTTGTTACGATATGCAAAATCATAACCGGCCCTAAATCTTATATTGTCTCCACGGAGATTGAACTTATTTAATTACTTAATGAAATTATTTAAATTGTACAATTTTGCAGCTTTTGACTTTGATGAAATTACAAGGATTAAAAGACGAGACATTACCGTTACTCCATTGGATTGTTGATTGTGATATTATCAAAATAGCTGTTCATACTTCATAAAATATTTTTATTTCAAATTTAAGTCTATTCCCTATTTTGTTAATACTGAAACATAATGTGTTTAAATTATACCGTGTTCCAAATAATAATCACAATAATTATTTATTTTAAAATTAAAAATAAATGTTATAAATTATATAGGCACATATTTTTTTAAAAACATTGATGATTGTGATACTTGATTTACCAAATTCACATTAAACTATTGGTGTTTCTTATATATTTTATTTTTGACATTGCTAGACGGTAAAAAGACCTAACGTTACTTGCACGCTGTATATAGACGTACAAGCTTTAAAATGAAATCACGCCAAGTTAGATATAATTTTCAGACTGACCGTTAATGTTTATAGCTTGAAATATTTTTAGAATTTGATATATATTTAAAATAAAAGCAATATTGTATTGAAACATTAGTTACGGTTGATACTTGTAAAAAGGCTAAAAGTCACTTGAGCCTGTTTACGTTGGACATATTTTTTTAAAAACATTGATGATTGTGATACTTGATTTACCAAATTCACATTAAACTATTGGTTTTTCTTAAATATTTTATTTTTGACATTGCTAGACGGTAAAAAGACCTAACGTTACTTGCACGCTGTATATAGACGTACAAGCTTTAAAATGAAATCACGCCAAGTTAGATATAATTTTCAGACTGACCGTTAATGTTTATAGCTTGAAATATTTTTAGAATTTGATATATATTTAAAATAAAAGCAATATTGTATTGAAACATTAGTTACGGTTGATACTTGTAAAAAGGCTAAAAGTCACTTGAGCCTGTTTACGCTGGACAATAAAATCTAAAACGTAAGAAACCAACGAAGTAAAAAGACGAATATGCAAATTCTTAAAATATATAAGAAATACACAAAAATTAATTATATACATATAAACTACACCATTCGTTAACACTTGCTGCGAAATTACATAAAAATCGGTTTAGTAGTTAAAAAGATATGACCCAAAATGTAGTTCTGGCAGCTTTAAACTCTCTTCCTGTAAAATTTAGTTTTTTCACTTAGGCCTATGTACGTAGGAGCCATCGATTAGGTATATATTATAATAATTGTAATATTATTAATATGCCTAATTTTAGACTCATTTTGTAATCATTGGCATTTTACAGAATAATATATAAAAATAAATCATTCTTCATGAATACAAACTAATGTTTATCAAAGACCAATCTTCAAAGAAGACACATAATAATTATAACGTAGCGTGAAAAGAAAAGTATTATTTTATATTTATACCAGATTGTTGAATTTATATTATAATGCAATAACCGAACATTTCGTGAAAAGATAACATAAAAACAGTGGATAGTAGGGATTTCTAGTTTCAAACAAAATAAATAAATAAATATGTTGGGACATTATTACATACAACGCCATCTAGTTCCGTGGTAAGCTACGAAGGAAGCTTGTGTTACGGATACCGGATAGTTTATACTACATATATAAGTTTAAATACATACATAATATTATAAATATAAACACCCATGACTAGAGCACAAACATCCGAGTTTTTAACCCACGACATCTGGCGCAAGAAAATATGACCACTACAAACTGCACCAAACATGTCGTCAATTAATACCTTACAAGAAGTCAAGCCACAGCTACACTTCGCTTCGCACGCGCTTTGCATAATCCGAGTCGTACCTCTCACCAACCTTAAAATTTGACATAACGTATCCCATAAACTGAACGTTTAACCATGAACCGAGTACCGTCAACTGGAACGCGATAATAATCCTCGTCGTTAAGGTGTTTTATGTTTCGCAAAATGGTTAATTCTTATATCCTAGACGTAATATTTTATACTAAAGACTTATTATTGCTCGAAACGTTCTTTAGGACTTTTAAAATATATACTAGTTAAAGATAAATATGTTAGATAATTTAGAGCTCAGTTTACTAATTAATATAGTAATAATATAATTAAATAATTATTATAACATTGTGTCTTTAGCTTTTTTAGATCCCACTGCTGGGCACGGGCCTCCCTCAGTACAAGGGGGATTAGGCCATAGTTTAGCTGGCCTAGTGCGTGTTGACGGACTTTACATGTCTTTCGAAAACTTTCTAGGTTTTTTCAGGCATGCAGGTTTCCTCGCGATGTTTTCCTTCACCGTAAGACAAGTGGTAATCATGATATAAATGATTCGCATATGAAAATATCAGACGTGCGAGACCCGGAATCGAACCATTTAAGCGCAATCTTTTCAGTGTGTCAGTGAATGAATACACATTAAAACGTGCGTTATCATAACAGTAGTGGTACAGTGTAGTATTTATTAGATAGACTTTCAAATATTTTATATTATTTTTCTATCATGCTCTTGCGCTACTTGGAAGAAAGCTCAACTCCTATATTAGGTCTGAAACTTTTTTCTAAATCATTGTATAAGTAAATTAAATGTTTTTAAAGTGATTTATATAATAACAAATCTATGGCATTGGTTTTATAGACAAAGTAATTAAAATGGCATTTCTTTCGTTTACAGTTAGCTTTAAGCATAATTAATGAAAAGCTTTTATCTGTGATGGAAAAATAAGCTCTTAAACAATCATCTGATGTATTGTTTGAAAAAAGATATAATGGAGTACGACTCTATTTCCTTTTTAAAATAAAGTCAAAATATTCAGAATTGTTATGTTCTCAGTTTATTATTTCACATTGTTTGCGAATTCGCACTTTAACTCAGTGTTAGTCTGGCATTGTTCATATAAAATATGATGCCGCATTAAACGTTTTGTATTTTGTAAAATAAAATGTAAAATACTGCGAATACTCGAAAATGTTGACGTCGCTTCAAAATTTATATTATTTAATTTTATTTTATGTATAAATATTTTTTTAAACTTTAATAATCTTTTCGGATGCTGTGCCCTGCCACCCGTGGACTCGGGTTCGAATCCCGCTGGTGGCATTCATATTTTGTGCGATAAGCTTGAATATTTGTACTTATTCTAGTCGTGGGTGTTTATATTTACAATATTCATGTATTCTAAATGTATACGAGTAGTGTGTTAATAACTTGGTATCCATAACACAAGCCATGGATCTAGGTGGCCCTGTCACAACATTTTTATAGTATTTTTGGAAACACTACTGACATGACTCGTATTATAGAGAAGATTTTATTAGATAATTTTCGCTACAGGCTTACAGTTTATTACTCGACTTGTATTGTTATGGATTATTGCAGAATATGTTTTCAAAGAATTTAATACATTTCGCGGCATCTAAATTCCACACTAAGTGGATGAATTTAATATAGATCAAGAATGTGGTACTTAGCAAATATCACGTAATAAAGCGTATTATCAAATATTTGCAATATGTGTGTGGAATGTAGATGATATTACGAGGTTATGTAATACTTCAGTCGTACTAGTAACAGAAGTTTTCTCATTAAATTGTTCGCATTTAAAGGTTTCATTGGCTAATATAAAGATATGGTAATAAAGTGAAAATTATTGACTAGCGACTCAACTTGACTTCGCTCGGTACCTTAATTTAATACTTTTATAAAGTAAAAGCAGTCACAGTTACTTCGTATAGCATTAGATGTCAGTGAATATCCTATCAAAGTTTGTAAACAGGCTGACAGACGAAAATATAACGACGTAATATGTATTTTTTTCAATGTTGTATTTCTATGTACTAGAAAATACTTTTATTTAACATAAATAAAATAACATTCTTAATTTAATTGATCCAATATACAGGCAATATTACAGGATACAGCGACTGTTAATGAAATGTTTTCGAAAATTCATCTCATTTACTTAAAGCCTAAAGGGTTAATGAAGGATGAAATTTGGTGGAGAAGTTTGTTATTTCTGAAGTTAGAAATATGGAAGTTGATGTTTAAGCTTCTCTGAATAAGCTCGTTAAGTAAGAGAAAATTTGCTTATAATAAATTCGCATTTCCCGCGGCTTCGCACGCGTTCTGCAGATGGGAAACCAATTTCTTTCTGAGTCGCGCGGTATGGTACCCCTTAGAACTAACGCCCGCTCTTCCCTTTTTGCAACATTTTTCATTCATGCTCTGCTCCTATTGTGCATATCGTGATATAATGTAGCCTTCTTCTTCGATAAGCAGACTATCGAACACAAAAATATTTTTTTAAATCGGACCCAGAGTTCCTGAGATAAGCGCGTTCAACCAAACAAACAAACAAGCAAACAAACAAACAAACTCTTCTGCTTTATAATATTAGTATAGATAACACACTTATTATATTTTCGCGAATATTTGTTATTTTAAACAATTTCTTCCTAATTTTTACTTCTTGATATTTCCAAGCAACCATGATCACGGGGGAGTCTAGTATTAACAAGATAAAAACTTTTGAAGCTCTTAAAATATAATGTTGATTTTTATATATGTACTTCGTTTAGACTTTTCAATACATTAATTCAAATAATGCCGAAATGTAATTCAAGTAATAAATTATATTACAAGTCAATTCAAGGGTCACCGAGTCCCATAGAAATAACTGGGCGGAAGGTCACTGTCATAGCGCTTTGAATAACTCATACAACCAATTCTGTGAACTAGGAACGAACATCATCTATGCAGTTCACTAAAGTTTTTTGCTGTTATTACGCCAATGTTGCTTCTAAAATCGTTCAAATTTTTCCAAAAATATTTAGGTTTTTTACTACATGTTTTAAAATTCAATAATTATAATATTATATTTTGTGATAAGTTTTATAATGTTTATTTAATATGTGACATAAACTTATGAGGAAACAGAAGAGACATACTCTAGAATCTTTAATCACTATACAATGTAAACTTCTGCTTCATCTACATTTTATTTATATACTAAAATAATAACTTAAAAATTCTGTACATTAATTAATAAAAAAAAAAATTATATTTCCTTGTCTTTTTTGTTTGTGTCATTTTAAACTGAAAATATTAAATAGGCGTACAGAAAATAGCAAATGCTTGTGATAAGCATTAAAGTAGCACTAAGGTACGTCTTACAAAAACCATGCCATTGCCTCGTTAAGAAAACTGCATATTCATATTAAGATAGTATGGACACAGCTACAGGTCTACAGGTCTAACCAATTGTAGGATTTTTCCAAATTTTCTTACAGTGCTTTCTTTTCTTTCCAGTGAGCTTACTGCTTCTCTTATCTTACGTTAAGATAGCAGTAACTCTTTTTCTCTAAATCGGTTAAAGCAACAAAATCGGGTTTTTAGCAACTAATTAGCTACAAAATACCATGTATATATCTGTTAACCTTTCACTGCTATCTTAATACCTCTACGTACGCAATAATTACGCATGTCTATCAAAAACGTATCTACGGACGCGTCCGAGCGAATCGAGCTTTTAAAAGTATATACAATATGCAGCTGGTACGCTTTTTTCTAATATTTTTCCGATATTTTTTACGTAGTTGGTCTGTCCAAGGCATAGATCACCGCTTGTATCTAAATTTCATGTTTTAATCAAAAGTTTTACAGGAAATCCATAAAACTTTACATATTCAGATTTTACGATATTTTGCATGAAAGTTTTTACGGTCGTGTTTCGGTAGCGAAGTTTAGCGAGGCACCTGCGAGCTACTGCGCCCGGCGCCGGACCGCGACCGACTTCATAAACTATCTTATTCTCTTCGGCAGACTTGTCGGACTTCCCAATTTTTATGCATAAGTCATTTAAGTCTTTTTTTTTTCAATGTATTTGGTTGATATTAATTATGAGTAATACTTATATTAAATATCAAACAATAAAATCACAAGTGAGGGAATAATTATTGGAAGAAGTTTAGTCATGGACGAGACATTTTTTGCTCAATATTGGATTTTTAAAGAATATTGACTAAAATAAAAAGATGAGATATTATAAATGTTCAAGAGGTTCTAAAATTTTATTAATGTATTTAACAAGACAATACATTTTAAATATCCTTTTTTCAATATTTCAGTCCTCTTCGTATTTTTTATGTTTACACAATATCCCAACTAATAGAAAAAACAGAGTGTCACTTAGTATTTTTTAACACACACAACTCTTTAGGCAAAGTTGTAGGAAGTTTATGTTCTTTACAATTTTAGTTTACATATAGAGCTTAAAGTAGGATAGTTTATTTAAGTTCGTAAGTGAATAAGCTGTTTATGGATGTCGCTAAACAGTTGAACGATTAAGCTCTCGGGAGACGCTCGATTTTAATACATTTGCATAAACATTCGCGAACCTATGAATAAAATTTACAAGTGAACGTCGCTATCACTCACTTAAAAGCTGTTACAACATTTTCATAGCAACAAGTGATGCTATCGCCTTAATAATTTTATATTTACAATACAAAAATAAAAAAGCTTATATTTAGTACCTATAACAACGTTAAAAATAACGTTTTTTTATCCTTTTTAAAGAATATTTATTAGCTTTATAGACATTTATTCTCAAAAAAGACACATAAATATATCGCTTACATGAGAATACACATATAGTATATAAAATATAACGTATTCGTCGTTAATTATACGGATGTACCCATTTAACGCATTGGATATTTAATTTAAATTTATATCTAGAAATTATTTTACTATATTAAAAGAAACTATTTCACTGCGAAAATAGCTTTCATATTCATATTTTTTTAAATATGAATCAATAAGCCACATTCCAATGATATTGAAATCGATTATTAATACTATATCGGGACTCGCTAAAAATATTTTATTGTCACTTTTAATAAAAAAGGAAAACTTTTATGTATAAATGTACATATTGAAACAATACACTAAGCCCTCTATACAATGTAAATTTAAAGTACTTATGAGATTTTTCCCAGTAGATTTTATATGACCTCTATTGAATGTATTATGAAAAAAACGTACATACTAATTAATCGGATAACCAGCCAACGGAAAATAAATCACATCCATTTAAATATGGACATTACCCATATCAATTTATAAAATTTCAATTATAATTAAAGTTAATACCTTATTTCCATATCTAAATTGAATATTTAAATTTTCCATTGTTATTGCATGTTTTTATATTATCATGTCCTCTGAAATGGTCTGCAGATTATGTTATACTAGCGACTCGCCCTCGCTTCGCTCGGGCTCTAGATTTAGCACATGCAAAGCCGCGGGATCCACTAGTTATGCATATAAACCTTCCTCTTGAATCACTCTATCTATTAAAAAAAACCGCAGCAAAAACCGTTGCGTAGTTTTAAAGATTTAAGCATACATAGGGATATAGGGACAGAGAAAGCGACTTTGTTTTATACTATGTAGTGATAATCGCCTCGGGACACTCCTATAGAATAGAATTTAGGTAACTGGTCAAGCCTACAGCCATTTGTGAGAAATCGGTAAACATCGATTAAAATACATGTGCAAAAATTTTGTACTCTCACAGCTTTGAACAAACACGCTACCAGTAACAAACACGCTACCAGTACTTGTACTTTGCAGTAGATTTTTTTTAACTCAAAGTCATATCAATGTTATCTATCATCTATTTTTGAAGTAAAATGAGTACTTATTACTAATAGAAAATACACATTTTGTATTATAGACACTTTAGGTAACTAAGTCGTTAGTAAAATTAACTTCTAAAACTTCTTAATTCGGTTATATTTTTTACTTCAAAACTCCGTCATGAATGAATCAATTTAGATTCTTTTTTCGTATGAAACATTTCATTCTAATTAAGTTCCGTTTTTTTTTTTTTTTTTATTCTGAGTTAGTGCTTGACTGCGTTCCACCTGATGGTAAGTGGAAACGCAGTCGGAGATGGTAAGTCGCACTAATTCAGTAGCCACCTATTCACTCTTGCCTTGAAGACACCCATATTGTAATTCGGACGGAAACACTGACGCAGGCAGGTTGTTCCAATCCTTAGCCGCACGTATAATAAATGACGAAGCGAAACGCTTCGTCCGGACGGGTGGAATGTCCACGACGTAAGAATGGAGACCAGCCGTTCGTCGAGTCGTCCGATGATGGAAAGGGGATGGGGGAATTAAGTCGTGTAATTCCTGCGCACACTCTCCGAAATGCAACCTATAGAATACACAAAGGCTGGCAACCCTACGTCGGTGATCGAGGCTTTGTAAGTTGGCTTTTACCAGGGTAGGGTCACCAATAAGTCTCAGTGCACGCCTCTCAATCGAGTCTAAGGCTGACAGATGGCATTTCGCAGCACCAGCCCATATGTGATTACAGTATTCCACGCACGACCGGACTTGAGCTTTGTATAGATTAAGAAGCTGTCCCGGCGTGAAATACTGTCGGACCTTTGCGAGGATGCCAACTTTCCTCGCTGCTACATTAGCCTTAGACGCGATGAACCGCCCGTAGTTCATGTTGGGGCTAATGTCCATTCCCAACAACTGCAGACGATCAGTGTATTCTAGAGGCACATTTCGGAAAGTAGGAGTCAAGGTAAAAGGAATCCTTTTTGTGGTGAACAGACAAGCCTGTGTTTTTGTGGCGTTGAAACTCACAAGATTGGCATCGCCCCAAGTGGAGACTGCCTTGAGTGTGAGATTCAAACGCTCTACCATGGCCTCTCTTTCGGACTGAATTTGATCTCTACTAGCTCGAGGATTTGGCAGGTATCTCTCTACAACAGTGCTGTCGTCTGCGTACCCATAGATACCGGGTATAAGCAGATCGTTAATATGCAGCAGGAACAAGGTTGCAGAGAGAACAGATCCCTGAGGAACTCCAGAGTTGGTTTTTAAGGGTTCTGATGAACAGCCTTCAACCACAACTCTGAGTGATCGGTCGCTCAGGAAGTCTTTTATCCAGCCGATCAGGCCAGGAGATATGCCATAGGCTGAAAGCTTGCTTATAAGGCTAGCGTGCCAAACCCTGTCAAAGGCCTTTGAGACATCGAGGGAGACTGCAATCGCCTCCCCACTTCGCTCAAGAGCTTCGCCAATGGTGTGGTTGGCATACACTAGAAGGTCCCCAGTCGACCGATTCTGGCGAAACTCATATTGTCGATCACTGAGGAGATCGCTCTGTTCTAGGTATGCCATAAGACGAGTGTTCAATACACGCTCCATAATCTTGCAGAGTATGGAGGTGATTGAAATTGGACGATAATTGGCAGAGTCAGCACGGCTACCTTTCTTGGGCACAGGTTGCACATTAGCAAGCTTCCAGGATTTAGGCACTATTCCAGTCTTAAGAGAAAGGCGGTACAGACGTGTCAGTATCGGAGACCACTCGGGAGCACATGTTTTGAGCACTATCGCTGGTATACCATCGGGACCACTGGCTTTATTCACATCTAGACGACACAATATTCTCTTTACCTCCTTATTAGTTATGGAGATTTCGGGCATTGAGATCCCGCAGTGAGGTAGATGTGGTGGAGTAGCATTGCCAGAGTCTAGATATGAATTTTGGGCAAAAAGCGAGGCAAGTGAAGACGCCTTCTCCTTTGCCGTATGAGCCAGGGATCCGTCAGATTTTACCAGCGGTGGCAGTGAAGGCCGACAGAAGTTCGTCTCAACCGCTTTGGCAAGGGACCAAAAAGCTCTGCTACCAGATGGTTGGGCAGAGAGCTTTGCGCCAAAATGTGTAATTCGGTCAAGACGAGCCTTCTTTAATGTCTTTTTGTAGGACTTGGCGGCTAAGTTAAAGGCTCTCTTCTTAGGTCTTACATCCGGAGCTTTGCGGTCTCGAGCATCAACCCAGGCAAGGTAAGCCGAATGCTTACGCTTTTCAGCAAAGATGCATTCGGTATTAAACCATGGGCGAGCTTTGCCACCAACGGGTACATCACAGAATGGGATAAAATATTCCATCGCTTGATGTACCACATCAGTTATAGCATCCGCACAGCTCGACGGATCGGAAGAAGAGAAGCAGACCTGCCGCCAAGGGAAGGATGCAAAAAAATGTCGCATCTCATCCCAATCTGCTGACTTGTATTGCCATACTCGTCTAACACCAATAGAGTCGTTACCAGGTGGAGAGTAAGGTAATACAGTTTTTACCAGACAGTGGTCAGAGCTACCCAATGGGGATGAAACCTGGATGTTATATCTGTCCGGATCAGTTGTCAGCAGAAGGTCCAGACAATTAGCTGTATGGCCGTCCACATCGGGTACCCTCGTCGCTTGGTCAACCAATTGAGAGAGTCCAAGTGACACCGCAAACTTCCACGCTTCTCTCCCAGCATGGTCCGTCTTCTGGTATGGGAACAACCAATCTTCATGATGGGCGTTAAAGTCCCCCAGAAAGACTAGCTGCGCGGTGGGGTACCGTTGGACGGCCACATCAGCGGCCTCACTGAGATGTCCAAATAATCGAGTTGTCTCCTGGTCACCTGTGTGCGATCGGTAGACACAGGAATACAGGATCTTTTCGATTCCTGTATCTACGATAACCCAGATCGTAGAGAATGTGGGGTCTTCAAGGTGGCGGAGACGCTGGAAACAGAGGTCATTTCGCACGTACAAACAGACTCCGGCCCGCGAGCTGAAGTTATGCTCCAACGTGTAACCGGGATAGTCCAGGTACGCAGCGCTTAATGGACATTGAATCTGCGTCTCCGTCAAAAAGAGCATGTGTGGCTGCGCAGTCTCAAGATGGAAGTGGACCGATGAGAGGTTTGTGTGCAATCCTCGGATATTTGTGAGGTGCACATTAAGTGAGGGGGAGTGCAGCCGCTTAAAAACATTACCCTTTTTGTTTTTAACCATGAAAGTATTTGTAATGGAAGAGTGAATAGGATGGAGAATGGCAGTTGAACGAGGTGTTACACGAGCCCGGTAGTGATATTGGTGTTGTAATGTCGTTGAGGGCTTAGTCTGGAGACTGCGGGGACGCCCGAACCCCCCCAAGGATCGCCATCGGGCCCCCTCCTCTGGTCGCCAACCAGCACGATGGAGCCACCCTGGGATTTTTCACAGATGGCGGGGCAGCCTTTCATGGGTGGCTAGCCCACTAGTTGGGCCCCCAACTGTCTGCGGTCGGCCAGCGGCAAGCCGTGCTTCGGATCCCGCTACCCTCCGCGACTAAGCTCTCGACACAACAAACAACGATCCACCACCAACACGGCTACTGTGCAACACAACTGTTCAGACCCATTCCCCATACGGCTTCATCAGCTCCCACATGCCGGAACGCGCTGTTAGGCGCTTGGCGGCACGACTTCTGCTGATGGGTGGTAACTCTGCCGTCGGCTGATGTTGGAGCCTACCACCGAGACTACCATGGTGTTCGGTAGTTTTTCCCTTAGTCGCCTTTTACGACACCCACGGGAAGATATGGGGTGGCCATATTCTTCTTGCCGTAGCCACACAGCGTTAAAAACAAAAAACAAAAAATCCGTTTTTAAAAACAAAAAACACTTCTAAGTGTTGAAACAGGAGATGATTGAATTTTCAACCACTTTAAAGATATATTGTATTTGCTTTTTTATTCGCTTTTAGTAAGTCTATACTGAAAATTTATTAATAAGTATAAGAAAAATCGACTTCAATAATAAAAAATCACAGTAATATTATAAAAGATCGAGGAATTAATTATTTCAATGGCGGTATACTTTTTAATTTAATTTTAAATGAAAATGAATTTAAATAATTCTATCCAACTTATGACAAAGCTATAAAATTATTTTTTTGTGAATACTTTAATTAGTAAATAAACACCCATATATGGATTAGAAAGCCTTCTATATCCCATTTGTTTCAACATTACAAATTCATATTATTTTCATAACATTCAAATTAATATAAAGCCATATAAATCATAAAAAATGAAATCACAAAAGCTTTCTTTGTAGCTTATAACGTCGTTGCAGTTAAAGGAGTACTGGAGAGGTGAAAATGTTTTCGGAACGTATAAATCACTGTCAGCCACCTCATGAATGTCGCGATAACTCTGAATTTGTCGCAACTTGAAAAGAAACTGTGAAAATTTCCAGCTTTAACATATTCCATACTTTCAGTGATTTATAACCGGTACCTTTCACTGAGGTGCTTAAATGAACTTTGTACTTTAAAGTATTAACGATTTCTTAGAAGACAGTATTGGGAATGATGTGATCGCCGCCAGGCTATTTCAACATATAGAATTATTGTTAATTTACAATATAATTTAAAAAAGAATGAGATTAAGAAAAAGAAATAATATTGGTCCCGCTGAGTTCAGTATGAAATTGTAACAATTTTTATGCAGAAAAAATTTTTTTGATTTGATTTGATAATAGTTAAATAAATCCATACTAACAATGTAAATGCGAAATTACTCTTTTTGTCCGTCTGGCTGTTAGCTTTTCACGCTTAAGGCGCTGTTAAGTTTGGTATTGAGATAGCTTGAGACTAGGACCCGGAAATTATTCTTAAAGGAGAAGAAGAGGACAAGAAGAGGGGTCGTTAATATTGAAAATTCTTTTTTTAAGTAAGAGATCATAATCATCATCACTTATAGCTGTGTACATAATAAAGTACTATATTTCAAACTTAATAGTAGAATAATCGCGAGCTAACATACATATCTTGTTTATTTTATTCAAATCCGTTTATAAACTTTTGCATTCGTAACATAAGTAAAACTTGAATATAAAGTATTAGATCAAAAATATCAACGATCAAAGATTTCACAAAAAAGCTTCTCCAACAAATGTTTTCGCTCAAAGTAAGCTTTCGTAAATCTGCACTGTTTCTTCTGTAAAGCGAAGATCGGGACTTATTGAATATTGTATACATCAAACGTTCTTTTATGAAAACCTATATAACATTTTCTTTATACTTTTCACTTTTTCTAATAATATCAAATATGTAAAAGTTTTATTGTATTGGTACTCGCAGATGGGATCCACACTTAAAGAAATTGGCCACTTTATTGTAGATCTTTGCATCACGCTCGGTTATTATCTCGAATAGAAATACATACAAGATAAGCTTTCAAAGATAAATATGTTGGGACATTACTGCACACAACGCCATCTAGTTTCATGGTAAGCTACGAAGGAAGCTTGTGTTACGGATACCGGATAGTTGATATACTATTTCACTTTTCACTTTTACTTTGTGTGCAAAATGTATATTATACCTATGTAATTTTAGTATATATTTATTGAATAATTATAAGCATAAATCTAAAATTTAAAACATTTTTATTATGTCGTCGAACATACTAACATCAGGTCTCTCTTAGTTTGCAATATTCATAGTTGGATCTAGTTTCAAAGCGACTTATAAAATAAAGCCCATAAAAGCAGCGCAGATTCAATGGATCTTGAAATAGAAACTACACTGCTCTATTGAAATCATATAGAAAATTTTATTCAATTCGTTACTCTACCGATATTGAGGTTATAGAGATATTTCAAATAGATGTTCTTATATTTTTATTATAAATAAAATTATTCAGTACTTTTGTGGCTGAAAAAATTTAGTTTTTTAAACTGAAAATAGTCTACATAAAATTTATTGAAATGTTATTTATTTTCACATTGAGATTAAGTTTGTTAGTATAAATGGTAAAGCTAAGAGCATAAAGTATAACAAACGCTTGTAGAACGCTAAAAACTTTAACTAGCGAAACACCCTGGTTTTGCTTGGAATTGCTTTTTGGTAAGTTTTAACGGTTATTATACATTTAACAGAAATGAGATATTATCGAAATGGTACCTTATAATATGTTGACCCGCATAACCAGCCATTTTCATACTTTTTAACAAAGTTCATGATGCCTCAAAAGGCAGGCACCATTTCTAAATTCTATGTCTCTTAATAAGATTTTTCAAAAAATTTCTAATAGACAGATTCTAGTTTGGATTTTATTATATGTATAGAATTAAAGGTGAACTTGACAAATAAGTTAAATATATTTTCTGCTTTCTCGTTTTTTTCAAAAGAATAAAGTTTAAAATAAAAACTAACTGCTAATTATAATAATTAACTTGCTTATAGTTCAAAATAATTAACGAAAGGTGAGCTTTCTGTTTATTTCTCTTCAGTTTTTTTAATATTAGTGCAAGTATATTTTTCATGCGACAAGTGCTCTAATTAAAATAACAAGTTAGTTTATATATTTTGCTATCTAATGCTAAAGTTTACAAATAAATAAAATTTAAGTGTATGTTGGTAACATCAATATTTTCCTTAATCCAATTATCTTCTGTAGTAATAAGAAACATACAATCTTTTGTTTCTGATACAGATGGACAGCTGATTTGGCAGATATTTTATATTTTATAAAAAGAATTAGCGTTCCTTTAAAAAAATAAAACGTTGCTAGGACGGTTTGTCCTAGCAACGTTTTATTCGTAGAAAATTTGGTCCTAGCGAGCCAAATTTTATACGTAAGAAAATACATTTTTGACTGTCTGTTTGTTCCGGATAAACTCCGCACCTCCGAAATTGCATTTATATATAAGTAGGTTTGTACATAGTGTACCTTTTTTAGAAAAACAATAGAGTTCCTCTCAAGAGTAAGTCGCTGGTTAAAATAATATGAGACGTTTGAATATTAAAAATATATTATATTACTGTATATTGGGACATTATTACACACAGGCTGTGTGTGACACAGCGCCATCTAGTTCCGAGGCTTGTGTTACGGATACCAGATAGTTGACTACACAATATGTAAATCGTATACCTATCTATATACTCGTATACTACTTATAATAGATGCCATTAGAAAAATAACGAAATGTTCACTAACACATGCGACGTCGCTAAAAGCATCCTTTGTTGGGCCAAAACTAAGTAATAGATCAAAGAACACCCGAGACGATCCTGACATCTTTCTTCGCCATTAGTAAGTTTTGATTATATTTATGTGAATTCTAATATTGTTAGCTTTAATAGATAAAAGTAACTAGAAATATACGAAGCTTTTGTTTGATTTGATTGTTTGATTGATTGATTGATAGAAATAATTCTATTTTATTATATTATGAAAGCTTTGTAAGTAATAAGTAAAAATCTATATTTGTAATGAAACGTTAGTTGCAAAATACGATTAAAATAGTTTTAATGTTGAACAAAACAAAGAAATCGAGCAAGTGGGTGAGGCTGATTAGTGTTCGAGGGTTCCTTCGTCTTTTTTTCTTGTCTTCACACGTTTTATGCCATTAGACTATGGAACCCTAAAAATGAATGCCTTTATCTAAGTATGGCTTTGTCCGCTTTGAGGAGATCAATATTTTTTTTGTAAGAATTCCTTTGCTTTATTTTTTACGCAATCTATCGGATTTGATAGTTCCACATCTGGAGGCAGGGGTAGTAGTTATACTGTATTCATTATATGAAAATACTATGTATGCTTTGTGTAACAAAGATAACAAGAAATGATAAATATATTTCTGTTCCTATGTGCTTTATAATGTATTTTAGTTTTATTTATTATTATGTTCGTTATATAAATTGTTTCGTAAATAAATTCAGAGAAAAATATAAAAAAGAAAAAATACACACGGGACTTTTTATTATACTTATTTTATTCATTCAGGTTATACGGACCGACGGACGGGCAACTTTTTACTAATGAAGAATATATCATTTCTGAAAAATCTACACAACCGTTGAAACGTATCTGTAACTAGCCATTGTTAGTCCATATAATAATAAGTCTTAAACGACAGCTAATCCTGCTTTATAGATAAATTATTTATCGGAATTAGCAAAACTTAATAATTGAAAAGAAACGATATTCTCTTATTCCTTCGTATCTATTTAAGTTTTTATATATAAAAGTATTCTTGAAACGAAAACGGAGTAAAATATATTCTCTTAGATGAAATACTTTGAAGTTATTTCATTTCTCACGAAGTGAACTTTTCTACTTAAAGAAAATGTAGAACCCTTTGAACTGTTTATATCGCTCCCACTCTGCGCCTCTCGACTTAATATTATCATTATCATTGTATCGTGTTAGTAACTTCTAGTAATAAATATATTTAGATGAATTCATTGAATATGACATCATTAAAAGAGGCTCTCGACACCTTGTTGGACTTTCTATAAGAAGCTGGCAAAATCTGTTGAAGTTTGTCGCTAAATCTATGCTAATATTATAAAGCTGAAGAGGTTGTTTGTTTGTTTGGTTGAACGCGCTTATCTCAGGAACTACTGGTCCGAATTGAAAAATTCCTTTTGTGTTAGATAGTTCGTGTATCGAGGAAGGCTATATGCTATATTACATCACGCTACGACTAATGCGCGGAGGATGGAGCGGAGCATCATTGAAAAATGTTGCAAAAACGGGAAGTATTTGGTTTCCAGCCTTTAGAACGTGCGCGAAACCTAGTCTTGAATAAAGGGAACGGGCCGTATTGTACAACACAACATATTTACACATTGACCCCATCACTGTACAAATTAGCAGTAAAATTATATAATAGCAGTAAAAAGGAGTTGAAATGGACTTCTAAAAGATTATACGAAAATCATCTCGTCTTATCCCCTATACTGGTGACGAGAGATCTAATTTGTTTGTCGCCCAAACAATCGGCATTTGTGGTATGGGGACTTGACACTATTCCACGCGGACATGACTTGTACTAAAATAAATATTAAGTAAGTTTATATTTGAACTGTATTTAATTGAGTATATTTGTAAATACTTTATAAATAATAATTGAATATTACTTTTAAAAAAATTTAATATATTCATATTAATTTAATAAAGACCAGTTTAATGCGATAGCTATTTTAATTGAATATGTTTACAATCAAGGAATTAATATGCTTTATCAACAGAAAAATCCTCATCTCGTATTTCATCGTCTTTGTTGTTTCGAAAATATGAAATTACAATATAAAAAGCGGACAATGAGATATTTGATAACAATGTATTGTTTATTTCCATGAAGTGTTTTGTTTTCATTACTGCGTTTGTTCTATGTAGTTCGAGTATAAGTTGCCCATTCCTTTATTATTATAGTGCGTTATTTAAACATAAGCACTACTTGACCTATTTAAATTATATACACCTATTTAATTTTTAATTAAAAGGGGTTATTTACTACGTTTTTACTTATTTTTATGAAACCCCTTTGTTTCAGCCGTTCCAAGGTTTTAAATATCCCGTTTCATATGATAAAAATATTGTCAATGACTATGAAAGTTTAATGACTAAAGATATATACTACTACTACACTAGTCTTACTACATAATATTCTGTGTCGTTGTTTAGCTTAAATTTTAGGTATGTTTTGATTGATTTAATATTTTTATTTTTATTAAGGTCATTTTTAACTACCCTTTACTTCAACTCGCCCACGTTTCTATAATTCGTTATGTTGATTCAATCGCAACCAACGCCTGAATTTTGAATCAAAATAAAAAAAATATATTCAAGCATATATAGGAATAAATATTATATAAAAAGAATATTACGTCATATCGAATATACGTAAGTTTACCAAACTATCGGGAACCACAAAAATTTCAATAAATTCGAGAAAAATAAAAAAAACTTAATAATAATGGTAGTTTAGTAATATACACTTAAATAAATATAACAAGACATAGGTTGATTTAAAGAAAGTTATCGAAAAAGCTTTTGCCTATGCTTACAATGAACTTTTAGGCTGGAAATCCGGACAAAGTTATCTATGTATGGCTCGTTAGTACAACATAATTTAGCAGGTTAATTACTAGCGCGGCTCAACAACTACCCAAAGAAAAACTAATTATCTTTTTATAATGAATAGCCTACAGACCTATAGAAATACATACTATTATAAAATTTCCCACAAAACCGACACAAACAATCTGTTTATATTCAACGGATGATTGATGAGTTTTCTTATGAGTTCAGAGTTTATAAATTCACTTCTTTCTTCTTTTAACAGAAAAGCTTTAAATTACTTATTTTTATTTTTTATAAAAAATATTTTCTTGTATAACAATGTTATACCTAAACATAGTTATTGTTATATTACTACATTACCCATATTATAAATCGTGTAGAATATAGTCATACACTCATGCAACTCATGTAATATTAGTATTATGATATATCAACCAACCTTAACTTGCTATTTAACTAACCCAGGCAAAGCCTTAAAGTACCTACATAAAAAAAGATATTCTTAAATAGATATTTAATGTAAAAAGATATTTTTTTTATTTAATTTTAATATTACAATATATACATATACATAAGTAGAAATAGAGGGTATATCTATAAGTGAAGCTAAATTCTAGTGATATTAGTTAAGTCCCGGATCGCTTGGATTTCAAAATCAGTCGTCATCCCAAATATAATTTCCTTTCAATATCCGCACAGATTCCGTGTATTTCTAGACTGACTGTAGTCTATATATTTGAGTCTACGATATAGCCTACAGGGCAGTAGTTACTCAGTGGTAACGCTCTCGGGATAAGAAGTAAAACGGATTCAAATCCCGGGTGTAGCACCTTTGATTTTCTGATTATCATATGCGAATCATTTTAAACATAATTACCACTTACCTTAAGCTAAGAAAACACCATTTAATTAAATAATTTTACGATTTATTAGCAACATTGTATTGAATGTTGCTTAAGTTTTATAATAAATATTTATAATAAATAATTAAAAAAAAATAACAAGAACTTGTTTGTGTAGTGTTAGTGTTGTGCAGGTATTTTCTCTCGCAACACAACTTCAACCATCTCATTTAGATAGCAAACTTCTCATCGGACTGTATTTTTAAAGAAACAGATAGAAACAACTGGAGCATCAAGTTCTTTAATTAAGTTTTCAGGAAAGTTGTTGATTACGCTGCGGATCAGTATTAAGAGCTTTTTTTAGTTCTACAGATTATTTATTAACTATTAACAAGCCCTCGTTTCTCTCTTGCCCTAATTACAACTTACTTATTTTTTAGAAATGTTGTGTTATATTTAAAAAAAATTACTTAAAGTATTGAAACAAAGTATTTATATTTTCCAAAGCCCATGAAATTTTCAAGAACATAAGGACAAACAAATATGTAATCCCTACTAATATAAATGTGAATGTAACTTTGTTTGTTACGCTTACACGTGAAAACTACTCAACCGATCGTCATGAAACTTTGTAGTTTTGTACACATATTTTTGGAGGTATTAAAAGTAACACAGGATCCTTTTTATTAAAACAAATATTTTTTACGAAAAATTAAAAAATTTTTTGCATTAACAATGGGTTCTGAAATAGCTAGAGTAATTTTGAAGAAACTTTCAGGCATCCTGTAGGATCAACCCAATGAGGTTGATTAGCAAGTAAAAAATTGAACGCGGGCGAAACCGCGGGTAAAGCTAGTATTATATATTAATAATAATCTTTTTAAAATATTATAAAACTAATCATAGATAATGTAATGCTAAAAGATCTTCATTTACTACATTTTTTATAATGTACCCACCATTCAGGATTTCTAACAAAAGATGCAATTAAAGTCCCTTTTCACAGCTCTTAACCTTGTCTTAAAAATTACTTTGATCTTGGGGTAGTCACCCTTTTCCGCGTGAAGAAACAACTGTTTAATGAACTGTTAATATTAGCATCCTAACTTATTTTAAAATTAGGCCTTGTTATTATTTTGAGATTGAAAACTACTGTACAGTTATTTTATTTCTACTACTTATTACGGAACTTCTAATAATTCCGTAATAAGTAGTGAAAACATAGTAATGGGAAGCATTATATTTTTACCAAACGTTCATTTATGTTCGTTTTTCTAAGAATTTTGTTTTCAAGCTTTTCTATTTTAGGATTTTCCCAAAATTATAATATGCGTTAAATACTTTATAGAGTTCTCAAAAATATCTTTTGAATAGGTCATGATTTTATTATTTTAATTAAATGTAAACTAAGCGTGTCTATATAAATAAATGTTTAATTCACCAACCTAACATTATAACCTATTTCATTATTTTTCTACTAAAATTACGAATGAAAATGTGTGGGAATAAGTAGATTAAAATGTAACAAAAAGCATATTTAATGTAGACACAATGATTTATCGCAGATCATTAAACAGAGAGAGCGCCGCGCTTGTAGAAGTAAGATAATTATAATTAGCGGTTAGACAGTTAACTAGTATTTAAAAAAACAAATAATAAGAGGCGCTAAAGACATCATTTTATATAAAATATTAATTTAATATATAGATTTATAAACAACTAGCAATTTCTGCGGCTGCGCACGCGTTCTAAGGGCGGGAAACCAAATTCTTTCTAAGTCGCACGGTATAGCACCTCGCAGAACTAACGCCCGCCCTTCTCGTTTTTGTAACATTTTTCATTACTGCTCAACTCCCATTTATCACAGCGTGATGTGATATAGCCTATAGCCTTCCTCGTTAAATGGACTATTCAACACAAAAACAAATAAACAAACTCTTCAGCTTTATAATATTAGTATAGATTATATATTTCTGATTTAGCTAGCCCTTTTCTTCGATGGAGGTTGATAGAATAAAAGAAGTAATTTTATTACACTTTTGGCTTTACCTATTGCAGCTTTTAACTTACACGGCATAATACGAAATAGAAATACTAGTACAATATACTAAGAAACAGAATGTTTTAAATTATTTCGCGAACATTTCCTACAATGCTGTAGCAATGCGCATATTAAAATGTGTTTTAGGGTGTTACTGGATTTCCATAACAAGCATGTATGAAAAGTAATGGTGACTGCAGTAGCGGGTGGAGCGTACCGCAATGCATTATTAAAGAAATTCTAGACATTACTACTAATATTATAGCAGGTAAGGTTCACGTTATATATTACCACTAGCGACCCGCTCCGGCTTCGCACGGGTATAAAATATATAGCCTACTGTTATTATTCATATAAACCTTCCTCTTCAGTCACTCTATCTATTAAAAAGAACCGCATCAAAATCCGTTGCGTAGTTTTAAAGATTTAAGCGTACATAGGGATATAGGGACAGAGAAAGCGACTTTGTTTTATACTATGTAGTGATGATGTAAATTATTACTGAAGTAGAGATATTTTGTATTTAATCCTTTTTATCGTCCAACTACTGGGCAAAAGCCTTCGTCCCTACCCATCACGCTGGCTAAGTGCGTCGCGAATGGAGGATCTCTTACGAATGCTGGGACTTGTTTCGTCATGATTTTTTTATTCACCGACAAGAAAGTTTTAATAAAAATACAAAATAATTTGTACACAAACATTTATATAGAGGAATTTCACATTATAGGGAAGTACAATCTCCAAACAAAAAGACTGTTCAAATAAATATTATTTCCAAACTCATTACAATCACCGTTAACTGTTAAAACCGTGGTTGATCCGTAGAAAGTATCATGTAGCAATTTTTTTTAAATTTCAACTGCCTAAAACAATTTAGTGATAAACAAAACTAACTATATACACGATTCAAATTGAATTCTTAAAGCATTAAGCAATTACAAGTTACATAGCTGTAACTTTTCATCAGTGTCTCCAACAATAATCGTAGTTAGTAAGTTAAGATAATCCAATCCAATTTCCTTTAAAGCTGGCATGTAATGCCAAGATGCTATCTCCGAGATCCGAATACCTGTTAGGATGCTGCAGACAGTAACACGAATTTCTTTTAGATGAAGACGTAATGTTATGGCCGATGCGAGTCACATTTTGTATTTTATTTTCAAACCAAGTTTTTTCAATTTTTCATGACTCTATCTACAGAGGATTTTGAAATTTAGAATACAACAACCCTTAAAGGTTTGTCACAACCCCTTAAAATTTTGTTCAGTGCTCAAAACTACTGATTGAGTCCTCAGTGAAAAGTAAAAGTTCAGTTAAAATCGATTCTGGGGATTAGCGAGTACAACAAAAAGGCAGTTGCAAAATTTTCATCGGTTATTTTAGGCTTTGAAGCTTTAGCCTTAGAAGCTCAATATAGGAAAGCTGTTTTTAAATCACTATTTTCAGTGAACGTATGAAGTATTCTTTTTGAAATAAAAACTGGCTTTGAGCCTCGATTTGCTGTAAGCTTAAACTTTGCTTTAAAGTTCTTCTATGTACTGAAACATGACATCGGCGTTTCCAACTTTTTATTCTATTCGGCCAAATTTCAGTGTTCTACAAAATATGGATAAAATTTATCTGACGAAGTCGCTTATATTGTAATTCCTTATATAGTGGCTTATTAAAAGTATACATAAAAAGGCCTACTAATGCCATTAAACATTTTAGACTAATAATAATTACCTATAATTAACAATAATTATTTATTGTAAATTATGTAAATTTTTATAAACATTCTTTGAAGCAAAATAAAATTTATAAGTCAAATATAAACAGTAAACTTAGGTTATATTATATTCATGCTAGCCTTTCCCGCGGCTCCGCTCGCGTTCTAAATGCTGAAAAAAAAATATTTTTCTCCCGTTTTTGTAACACTTTTCAGTGATGCTCCGCTCCTATTAGTTGTAGCATGATGTAATATAAATGCCTATACCTTCCTCAATAAACGGACTATCCAACACAAAAAGAATTTTTCAATTCAGACCAGTAGTTCCTGAGATTAGTGCGTTGAACCAAACAAACAAACAAACTCTTCAGCTTTTAATATTAGTATATAATATATAAGACACTTTAGTTTTAATGCTTTAACAATGTCCTCATAATTACGTACTAGTCACTAATCTATTAAGTAAATTTTATAATCATCATAACAATGGAATAATTTATTCATAGCGTAAAATTATGTGGGTACATCGAATTTTCTTATGAACCACTTCTATATTATGACGATTGAAAAATCAGCCCTTGGAAACACAATGTGCCCCTTATTACATTTCTATTTTCCAATTGGTTCGAATTGTAAGGTTTATCTGCAATTTCATCAAAGCTTTTGTGAAGACGACCTTTATTGAGCCGAATTATAAGAATGCTGAGATAAAATAAGGCTTTGTTCAGAATGTAATATTCCAACAAGTTGTTTGTTATACAATCAGCTGAATTCACAATTTTATAACAATCGTTGTACTTAAAAAATGGGCTTTCTTCGTATAAAACATCACAAGACTCGACGTATAAGTATAGAAAAAATATAAGATCATGAAGATATTCACGCTCCCTTATTTTCCCTTACAGGTCAGATATAAGGGACCTGACCCGTTAAAAGATATAGACGAGCGTGCGTCAGTAATGCTGACACTAAATTTTTTTGTAACTAACTTTATTATAATTTAGTTATAATCAAGATCTTAAATGAATAGTTTTTAATATGCACCCAGAGTGTTTCGATTTGATTTGATTATAACTTAAGTGATTTTTATTGTTAGACTAACTATGACTCTCTCTCTTATATGAGGAAAAAAAACAAATTACAGACAGCCACTCCAATTTTATTTATACATATAACAATGTAAAGTAAAGAAACGGAATAACAATTCGAGTTCTATTTGAATTTAAGCCGAGCGCCCCAAAGCCCGTCGTTACGGTTTCACACAATTATCCGGCCACTCCACGGAACAAAATGTAATTTCGCCCTCGGATCTTTAAGTGGTATATGGCTGATATTTTTTGCTTAGAACTTTCAACAATTGTCATTCGTGAAAATATTATATAAAAAATATTACAAATGTCTTGATTTTTTTAGCGAATAAAAGCCAGTCGTTCTACATCCTATGTCTAATTCTCTCCTGAAATAATTGTAGACTAAAATATGACTCTGTAGGATAACGTTATGAGGAGTATGCACATTTATAAATATATGAAGCGAATGGACACTGTTATAGCAACATTCCCAGATAATGTTTAGCTACATTAACAAATTATTAAAAAAAATATTGAAGAATACCTATTTTTGTGACAAAAAACAATTTTATCAAAGATATTAAGTCTTCAAAGGTGAAGCTTTTCAATATAACTTTAAAGGTTTTATAAAAAAAGTTTACTTACTTTACTCCCACAGTACATTCTTTTAAGAACCAACGAGCTGTACACTTGTAACTGTTACTTGTAGAGTTTTTGGCAAACATTAAGCTTTTTCTGAATTATGAATATTGAATATACAAATTGAGTAATTGAATTATTTACCAACTAATATAAGCTGCTATAAATAAAAACAAAGTACTTAAATAAAGTTATCTTTTTTTGGAAAAATTCAAGGATTTTTATTGATTTTAGATTTCCGTCATATCGAATGCTTAATTTTCAGCTTTTTAAAATATCAAAGCAAATATTATAAAAAAAGGTTGAAATCCATAAAATATAGTGAAAGTTATTATGAAATTTGTAAAAATATTTACGGCAGTTTGCACTTCACTGTATGATATAATCTTTATAGATGCCGCCGGTATTTTTATTCGATCATAAATCGGCGCAAAGCCCCCATATATCCGTTGATAGGCGCATCGCTCTTCGACAAAACCGAATAGGCTTTACAACCTTTCTTTGCTGGTTTATGAGTTTACCCTCAAGCTAAAGATTTATCTCTATTCGTTAAAATAGCTCCTGAAATACTAACTCACGTTTGCAATTTTGCTTGCTGGTGGATTTTATTTATCGACTTTAAAAAATCATAAAATCAAATGAAATCAATCAAAATATTTTATTCAACATAATAATAAGTAATAAATACCAGTTCTGAAAGAAGAAACTTCTGACCTGAGAAGAACTGGCGAAAGAAACTCATGTTGTTATAATACTTTCTTAGGTTTACGCGAATATTTAACATTATAAATGAAACTATCTTTTTGGATTTTGTCGCGGATTTATTTTGATTTTTGGTTCCTGAAGTTTCGAATGCTTTACAGCAATCATGGTTACGGGAGAGATTTATAAAATCATGTTGTGAATCAATGTATTTTTTTTACTGATTTATGGTTTATGGTTAATCCTTCAGTGGCTCAAATTTTTACAGAACTGTAGGGTGATTTGAAACATTGTCAGTGATAGTCAGATTTACCTGAAGGAGAGTTATATATGTATATGTTTTTGTATATAACATTATTAGGTTTATGCATTTTAAAAGTACAAATATTCTCTATCTAAGTCCTACCTGTAGTGTCTTTCTGTAGATCCAAGAGAGATTATGTATATTGCTGCGTTTTTTATCAGGAAACTGAGTGTAACTTATAGGACATTTTGCAGATTCAATATACAACTTATCAGATTACATACATCGATGAAATCTCTTAATATCTCTATATTTAACATATAGCTAATATTAATGTTAATTTAATTATAAAAGTCGCCTCATGTGATAAAGATATCGTATAGCTGAGTTATTATTGCTTCAGCAATTTAAGCGGTTATGACTTTAAGTCAATGAGCCAGCATTTCATCAGATGAAGCATAAAATATGTTTTCTAAAGACTTTTACTGCCATAAATAGTTTTATTAGAGCATATTGGTGCCCATAAATTTTCAACCCGGAGTCATAACCAATCTTGTCGAAGCTATACTTGCGGTTTTGTTAGAACTTATAACATCCCAGGCGTGTGCACCAATTAATTATATTTTATATAGATAAATACTTGTCTACGTAATATTTTTGTACATACATATCTTATTATATTATGAAAACTTCTAACTTTCCATGGCTAAATAATAAATACAAAATCAAAATCAATATTTTGAATGATTATAAATTTTATACCCAATAAAGACTAGTTAGAAGTACTTTGGGCAATCATTACCATGTAGTAAAATCCGCAGAACACAAAAATATAATCCCAACCTGAAGGGTCTTACCAGAAGCCTTTGAAGAGTTCCACTCTCCACCTACTCCTTTCATTATGAAATACGCTCTAAAGAATAATCCTTTGAACGCTATTGAACCCGCACTGAAACTAGTACTGGACATAGAAAATTATACGACCCTATTACCGGCAATTCAACTCACAAATAAAACCGATCCTCTCAAACGAATAAACCTCACTTGAGCTTATAAAAGCGAAAAAAGCTACAGATTAAAAGCTACCGAGCACATTGGTATTATGTTCTTTAAAAAAGCTTTTTACTTTGCATGTCATCTACTCGCATGAAATATTAATATGGGTCGGATTATATCGATACGCCAAAAGAAATATGTTCACTTTGTGATTTATTGCTGAGGCTTGAGCAAAATCCTGTAATTTCAGCCTATTAATCACTAAGCGCGCTTGAGATTGATTGCGCATTATTTATTGATACTAGCGTGTTTTTGTCCAACCTTTAACTGTTAATAAATTATTAACTTCTTACGTTCCCTTCGTTAATCTAAATATCTAAAAGCGAAATGTCACTCACTCATCACGTAATATCGAAAACCGCTTGACGTATAAAAATAAAAGTCAGGGAGGTCAATAATAGTTAGTAGACGTCCGCTAAGAATGGATTTTTCGACAGAGCTGGATTAAGGAAGTCCAAGGTAATACGGTACGCAATTTTGTATGGAAAATCTTTCATATTTTGTGCTACAACCTTAAATAAATTAAAGGGAGCGCCTAGGGACGCACCCAAACGAAGCGAGGGTAAATTGGTTGTTAATGTCGTGTATCATCATTATTATTACTATCATCTTATAATTACTTAGTTTTTTTTAATTTCTGTACGAGTTCACATGATTAGACCAAATTATAAAAATTAGTAGTTTAGTACCAAGCCATGGATTATCCATGGGTTGAGACTAACATCAAAAACGAAGCAAGATTCAATTTAGTTTGATGACAATATCATTAGATTTTCTAAAAACATTAAGCATACTCGATCATTCTTCTCATTCATAATATGTGTTGTGCACTCAACTCAACTCAACTCTACTTATACAAACATTTAATTTGAACCATCTCTCCATGTTCGGAGTCCATGAAACTGATGAGAGGTTGTTCCATGAAACTTATTGGCTAATGCAGAAAATATTTCGTATAAATTATCTGTACTATAAATGCTGTTTGTTTCCCAATCTGTTAATAAATAAATGGTTTACAAATATTATATCCCATTTTACTACAACTTTTTTAGACTTTCTAGCTTTTAGTATATTAAATATCTCTTATATTTCAAATAAGTATATTATATTGTACCTACAATATAGAGCTTGAGTTATTTTTGTTCCGCGTCCTGAGGAAGTTAATAGGCTCAGATATATGAGTATGCTCGGAGCACACATTGTCGGGCTCGTCACATGGGACACTTTGTAATAATATTTTATTCCCTTTGCCCATTTATAAAGGTAAAATAGACCTTTTGATGATATTGTTTTGCATTTTCATTTATTTCACAAAGCTAAGCGTAGGTACTTCATTATGTAAATATATGCTTTTGTGTAAAATCTTGAATTAAAGTAACGATTGCGATCAAAATGAAAGAACTAATTTCAATGTAATTTACTTGTAATGATTTGTTAGGCTTGGATATTTTTTTTACCTTTTTTTCTCTTTAGATTGAATTTATATATAAGCTGTAAAGTAAGCAAAAGAAATAAAAATAAATACTCGCAATACATTACCCTCCTTATTTAACAGTCGAGTAAAAATATGAGTTTGTGAAGAAATATAGACAAATTTTATTG
The DNA here is from genome assembly GCA_905231865.2 of Boloria selene. NCBI lineage: Eukaryota > Metazoa > Arthropoda > Insecta > Lepidoptera > Nymphalidae > Boloria > Boloria selene. The sequence continues at coordinate 14,770,734 of HG993137.1, read as the reverse complement.
ACCAATAAAATCCATTTAGGAAAAAGAAGCTTAATTTGTATTAAACTAGCAACAATATTCACCACCTTTGTTCCCATTCTCCTTGATCATGTTTCTAGACGATAAATTACGTTACCTACAAAAACTAGTATTATTTTTGAAATCTTCAGTAGAAAATGTGTATTACATGCGTTTTACTTAGTTACTTGTACTTCGTAAGGTAGGAACTTAATCGTTTCAGGCAATATCCTAATTCTTGTGTTTCAAACGCCTACAAAACAAAGTACCATCAGCGTTGAGTGTATACTATAGTAAGTTACCTATTCTAAAAGGAATTTTCCCACATATTAGGTCAAAATTATAATATGTTTAACCCTTAATTGGGCGCGCCTAAAAAGTTGCATAAATTGTCGCGTGGGGTGTGTAGCACCCCAAACTAGTTTATTAAAATAAAATGCGAAATAAATGCAAAATCAGAGTTTTATTAACGAGGATATTTGGACATATATATATTTATCAACATTTAAACTTCTTTTTAATATAATTTATAAAAAAAATAACAAGATATATGACTTTTACAGATGTTAGTTTTCCTAGTTACAATTTTGGCATACTATAGTCATATGATCATTGCACACATTTTTATGGCACTTACAGCAATTCAGTCTTTGTTTTTCTGTGCTTCGTTCATGGACATATAAGGCACTTTTTGAATGAAGGGGATCGGCCTGCTTCAGAAACAGATTCTAGGTCCTGACTTTTATGATGACTTTTTAGCCGTTTTTGTTGCGGTCGAGGTAGAGTTGGCTCTTGATGTTTGCTGAGGTTTGGCTAAATCGGCCGCCAATTGCTTGAGAAATACTCATCTTCTTATATTTGAACTAATTTTAGATTTATATATTATAGAATATGATCTATAGCTTCCCTTAAAAAGAGACTCAAAAATACTTCATTCAATGTATTTATATCTAGCTAGCGGGCCCTCTGGGTCCAGCAGCTTCTGTCACATTATAAGCACGTTGAGTTCTTACCCTGGAGTGTGGGGGTTGTTTAAACCATTTTGTTTTTCTATTCTTTCTGAGGGAAAAGGATTTATTACGTCTTCCGTGACTTTGAAAAGAGCTGTCTAAGATAAAAAAAATACAAAATAACCTCAAAAATGACAAATTGTAACGATTCTACTTATTCAAAACCACTGAAACTTATTATGAATCAAACTACAATGCTTTAAAATATAAATAACAAAATAAAAAAGTATTCACTTACCCGTAATTTAGACTACACAAACGGTCACCTGGGGTGTAGTACACCCCAAATGCCCTCCTCAAGCCCAACCGATCATCACCGAGTGCTGCTCGCAACAAAATTGTAATTGTCATAGACGTTAACGAAGCTACCTTGAAGACCAGAACGCTCAATATTTTTTTAGAAAAGTTATGAGCCAGGAAACATGCGTTGGGGTGTCTGACACCCCACGCGACCAATTAAGGGATAATAATAAAAAATAAGAAATTAAATATATCACATAGGTATACATAATTTTGTTCTTTGAAGCAGTTCATTAGTACGATTACTCATTATGTTCAATTTTACATATTTTATTATTACATTACATAATTTTACATATTATTATTCGGATATACAAATAAAATAAATAAACAATGTGACAGCATTGCGGAAACCGATATTATATTAGAAAAATTGAAACTGTCACTTTACATATTGAATATTGAATGAAGCAATAGTTCTACTTCGATTCGGAATATTTTACATGGTGTATGGAAAATTTTTATTAATTTGATGTTGACCAACTTTTGTTGTAGATTTTTCGCGTCAATTGTATTGAATAAAATTTTTAATAAAAACTAACTGGATACAAATATAAAAGTCTTGTTTTATATTTATGAGTAAATATATGTATCATTTCGACTATTCATGATTATTATTAAAGAATAATACATAAAAGAAAGTTTTCATTAGTTAAGTCAAAAGGTTAAATGTTAACTTATTATTATTTATTATTTTAAATGCCACTATAAAATATGTATTTCAAGTGACTCTCTTAAGAAATGAATATAATTAAAAGTTTAGTTGTAAACGAAAAAAAACTAGCAGAGCGTGGTTTCGATCCACGGACCTCTGGGTTATGGGCCCAGCACGCTTCCACTGCGCCACTCTGCTGTGTGTAGAAATTTAAAATATTAGTAGACTAACTAGATACTACTACTAGAAAAAAATGAAACAGCAAAGCAGCTGAGTGTCACTCGAACTATATAAATTATTTAAGTAGATTTATTTTCATTCAATATATTTATGTACTATTCAAAATTATTAGAATCTTAGTAAAGAATAACTTTAGTTTCATACTAACTTAAATATAATATTTTTGTATTCTACATTGGCATTGCAATAATATTTATACTTACAAAGTATTAGGTTATCTTGTAGAAATAATATTCTATGTATTTATTACAGTGCTTGGAATAGAGACGGCTTATATCTTGAATTAATAAAACGCATGATACTTTTTTCGATACGGTCTTCCCTGAGACTTTAGGCAGAATTTACCCTGCCACAGACCTCAATCGTCAGAATATAAAAATAAAATCTAGACCTATTGGGTCTGATACAGATACGAACCATGCTAATTAATCTATTACTATACAAAAAACATCAAAATCGGGCTAGCCGTTTAAGATGAGAATTACAAACACACCAACTCCAGAATTTTATATTATGTACATATAATATGTATATACCTCATATAGAAATGAAGTGTAAATAATATTATTTCTATTCCCACATACATTTTGATCTCTTTACCGCATCTATAGCCAAGTTGAATTATTCATACGACACGGTTTCCAGTCGCAGCAAACAGTACAGACCAGTTATACATTAAGATACTGTCAATTTTTAACGAGAAGATTACATTTAGGTTCATGCTACAACATACATTATGATACCGTGTACAGAGATCGGTTAACATATATTTTTATGTACCTATGCTATGCTATGGAATGGGATGATATTTAATGGAAATAGAAAATATGTTTGGTTTTAATTTTGATAGAAAGCTTAGCGCAATTAAATAAGCTTAAACTTAATTATTTTAATGGCATATGTTTTTAATGTATTGGAAATTTGACAAACAGTTAAAATATAAATGGATTTTATTACATTTTCTAGTGATTAACAAAAATAAGAGTAATCAAAATCAGAAAAAAACATATTGAAACACACTTTAATAAGATATATCCCAATTCGACATGAAAACAACTTACGAAGAATGGAGGTTGAAAAGGATTGAATTGTCTTGAATCCAGATGAGTACATTTCTTAATGATATTTATTTTACGTACTCGATGTTTGTACTTTTTAGACTGGTGTTAATATATAAGATACGCGAGTAGTAATGCTCGGGAGTGCGATGTATTGTACATACATACATTTTCAATGATCTACATCACATGTGCTTCCCGAGCAATTGCTCAGACAACAACGAAATGGATGGATGGAGTATTTTACAAAATACTGGTTTATTTTATTTTCTATTTAAATGTACTACAGTACTGTACTGTATTGTATAAGAATGTACCTGACATTCTTATACAATACGTTTCATTAAAAAATACAAATTGTTATAAAAGCAATGACTTAATAGTCAAACATGATTATGACCGACTGAAGCAGTAATTTAGTATCCTATTACTAATTTTGTTTTAGGATCTCATGAAAAGCTCCAAAATTTTCTCTTGATTGGAAACTTGGTCTTGGAAACTTACACTTTTGAGAATTTTGTCATAAAAATTCAGATATATCTATTTTCTAAACATCAAATTTATAAGTAAATTTTGCTTGATACTAATGCTCTTTATTTTATATACATAATATATTAGACTTACATACATAAGTCTACATAAATATGATATTCGCTTGTACTCGCTATGGGATTTTTATCTCATATTACGTAATACGCATTTTGTGAAATTACTTTAACTTGTCAATCATTCTTCCTTATCCTAAATTAACCTGATCAAAATCCGCAACAAAATTTTATATAATCCCAGACAGCCGGAGTAATCCTTTATCTCGTTCAAGATATTATATTAGCGAAGCCTCGCTCAGGGGAAAAATTTGGTACTACAAGAGCCATCGCATACTGTAGACTTTCTATCGGCCAATTACTTGGGAAGTCTTGCAGTAAACATGAAGATGTCAGCATATTGATTCGTAATAGTAAGTCTCTGTAATTCTATTCTTATTATTCATTAGCATTAGCAGTCTGTCTACTTTTATTATTCATTAGTAACTTACCCACACTTTGCTTGGGTGCAGCCCTTAGTACGTATTAAACTGTTGGAGCTGAACCCTAATTCTTTTCCTAAATAAAAGTGACTTTACTTTTTATAGCTTGAGCTATGTCAATGTACATATATCCATCAAAATTGAAACTGTCATTTCAGTGAGATTAGGCGGAACAAATAGTCAGATAAACAGATAAAATAAAATAAAATAAGTATATATATTCCATAAAAAAGTTAAAAGATACTATTTTGGCTACAAAAAGACTTTTTAGTTTTAAATATCCGTATAGCATAGGTAGTCTAACTAGGTAGTCTAGTAGGTACTAGTGGTCAAACTTTGACATAATTTGTATGAAATTAATGTCTAAAGTCGTTCTCTATTATTATTAATATAAGGTCTACTGAAAGTTGATGATACCCGCTAGAAAATACTTCTAAACTACTATTTTTCCTCTACTACAATCTTACTATTAAAAACACTAAACATAAGTATTAAAAACACTGTATAAACAAAATAATCGTTTTCCAAACTTTCAAGTTTGGGGCAATTAGAAAGCATATTATTGAAATTATTTGTTATTATAATAATTATAATTATTTCCTGCTAAACAGAGTATGGAGTAATAATCAATAGAAAGTCTACAGTATGCGAATGCTTTAACATAAAAAATGTTCGTCTCTAAACTTACGTTAAGAGCTCATATTTTTAGTTATCTTGAATTATGAGTGTACACTGTCGATATCGTATCGGGGAGCTCATTTTATTTAATAGGCCTGCTTACCGAGGCCGTACCTACTTATTTTCAGAAATCAAAACATATTTTTTCTTAATATTAAAGTATATTATTATGAAAATCACAAATTTTACGCTGGCTAAGACCATGAAAGTATCTGATAGTAATATACAAGTTAGTTTTTAGTTTTTTTTTCTTTTCTTTCTTATTTTGAATTTGGTTTTTGTTTATTTTAAAGTTATAAAGCTGTAAACTTTTACAGAATCAGGTAGAAAATTTTAGAAAAGATAAATAAATAACATAATGAGGAGTAGACTAACTTTAATTAAAAGCTTTGGCAAAATTATAATCATTATGATAGATATGCCATGAAATATAAAATCAATTATACTGTCAATTTAAATTACAAAAACACATACTCTTTGCAATTAAAGTGCACTCGTAAATAAAACAGTTGTTGCATATTAAATGAAATGTAATAGACGAACAAAGCCAATGAAAGCTAGTAATATAGACAGTTTATAAATTTTAGAAGTATATCAATATCGGAGTGCAAACAGTAAACAAAACATATTTTAATATTTCTTGTACAAGTATATTGGATTGGGATTAAACGCGACCCCAAATATTCGCTGTTAATGCTTCAAAATATACGTCGTTTCACTTGTTTAGGAGCACGTTTTAGAATAATATTGTCGCTTTGTTTAAGTAAAATAAGCTAAATCAAAGTGAGAGCTTATGTTCGTTATAGAACAGTTTCGATTTTAATTAAAATTCCTTTTGTGCCATGTGACATTAGTGACATGTTTAAGCTTACGTGTGATTTCGGATATTTATTATTAATTAAGTTTCGCTTGCATGTTACTAACAATAATATTAATTTTTGTGTCTATCTATGTATAGGAGAACACGCTCGCTTAGGAAATCGATTGAAGTGGGTTCAAATCCCTGCACCTCTAATATTTTCATGTACATTCCAACATGATTACCGATTATAAATGAAACCATCTTTTCGGATTTTGTCGCGGATTTATTATGATTTTTGGTTCCGATGTTTCAAATGCTTTACAGTAATCATGGTCACGGGAGAGACTAAGGTATTTTACGTCTCAGGGGGTTATAATTTATATACTTGTTACAGATAGTGTCTATCTACACACAATTTACAAAAATGGCATCAAGTAACTTAAAATTATAAATTTTAAATCTAAACATTTAATTATTTTTTTATTATAATATAAATATGGCAATATTAAACCCAAGAAAGTGTTATGATTACCGATTGTTAATTATCTTGTTCTCACATTTTCGAAGAAACCCGCGTAACCCGCACTAGGCCAGCGTGGCCTAGGCCCAGCTAGGACTATGGCCTGACCCCCCTCGTATTGAAGCCGTTGCCTACTTCTAGGACGTTAAAAGAGCTGAATGTAATCTACAAGTATTTACAGACTGAAAAATGTTCATGAAATACATAATCACTACATAGTATAAAACAAAGTCGTTTTCTCTGTCCCTATATATATGTATGCTTAAATCTTTAAAACTACGCAACGGATTTTGATGCGGTCTTTTTTAATAGATAGTGATTCAAGAGGAATGTTTATATGCATAACTAGCGGATCCCGCGGCTTTGCCTGTGCTAAACCTAGGTAAGAGCCCAAGTGAAGCGAGGGCGAGTCACTAGTATGTAATATTTATATATTATGCTTATTTAAAAAAAATTAGATGTTATTTGTATAAGGTTCAAGTTCAGCTGGGGTCTTTCATTCGTATGATAAGCACGGAATGTATGTATGTACTCCAGACGTGGCTATGTATATTCTTATAATATGTATGATTTTTTATATACATAACATGTATAGTAAGTATATCAACTATCTGGTATTCATAACACAAGCCCAGAAGCTTATCATGGCACTAGATGGTGCTACAGATGTCCTAGTATATTTTTTTAATGTAAATTATAGATTTTTAATAATAAAGCCTTTACTAAGTACATTTTTTTAACTTTAAATGAAAAAGTATTAAATCTGAAGCTTTGTAATTGGATTCGTTTGAAAAGTAAATTTCATATAATATATTAAAATTTCGAAAACGCAGGTAATAAATTACCTAAATCAAAATGAAAAAATGAAAGGTCATATTGTACGGCACTCGGCAGACGGCCTCATGGGCTACTGAATAGCCGCTAGTGCTGAAAGTTTTAACGAGCTGCTCGTGAGCGTGTGTAATATTAATGCTGTTTCATGAACCTGAAATAGTTCAACATAAACATAAACAAACAAACATTTGTTATACTAATATTGATACTAGAAACTAACATTCTCGTTATGGGTTTTCCCTTCTTACCTCACAATATGTTATGTTGGAATATGTTGGGACATTATTACACACAGCGCCATCTAGTTCCGTGGTAAGCTACGAAGGAAGCTTGTGTTACGGATACCAGATATTTGATATCTATATATATATAATGAAAATGGTCTTCGTTTGAGGCACAATCACGCCTAAACCACTGATCGTATCGACATGAAAGTACCACCATTCGATGCGAAATTTTTCCTAGATGGTTTATGGCTATCTATTTTTTGAATTCCAACATTCCTTCATTTTTTTATTGCTGTTTTACTTTTATGAACATTTATTCCGCTAATAAAAACAAAAGATAAGCATTTTCTCTTGATTTGTTTGTTTTCATGGATTTCAACAGAGTATATTAAACGGATTATGGTTTTTTACATTCAGCTAAGAATCTACTCACGGTAGTGGAGAACGGCTGGACCAATTAGGCTATTTTTTTATAGTCAGAATTGTCAGGAGAAAGTTTTGTATGTAAGAAAATTTTAAAAAAGTCAGATAAAAAGTTAAAAATTGCGATGATAATCGAAGAATTCCCATCTATATAGTCACTCACTACGAAATCTCGGGAACCATAAGACTTAGAAACGTGAAACTTGGTAGGAATATTACTTTTGCTATGTAGAGGTCAGCTATGAATAGATTTTAAGAAATCCATCCCCCAAAGGGGATTGCGGGGGCGTTAACAATGAACAATTCCTGTTTTTAAACTGTAGCTCCTATAGACTTCAAATTTGGTAGGAATCTTCTGTAAGAGGTGTAGAAATAGGCTATGAACGAATTTTACGATAGCTCACCCCGCAGGGGGTTGCGGGGGTGGGTATTAACAATTAATATTTTTAATTTTCCAGCTAAAGCTCCTACAAGCTCCAAATTTTGTAGTAATTTTCTAAAAGCGAAATATAGCTTCTAAAAATTCTAAATATGGTAGGAATCTTTTATTATTCACATAAAGATCATCTCAAAATGGATTTCAATAAAGTCTACTTCCGATAGGAATTGCGGGGGTGGGTGTTAAAATATAAAATTTTAATTTCCAACCTGTAACTTCTACAGACTCCAAATTTGGTGGGGATCTTCGTGTATGTAGGGATATTTGTGTATTTCCTTACAACAATCGTCTTTTTGGCAGCGGAGAAAAAGTCATTGAGAGGTTTCCAAAACTTAACTTTACATGTAGCCAATCAACGGACTAAGAATTTTACATTCATTTTACTTTTGCAGAATACATATCCGACGAATTCTTTTATTGCGTGATCGCGGAAATGTACCAGATTATAATGAATGCATTTTCTAAGCACTTGAGATGTGGAAAAGAAATTTAGTTACTTATTCCAATAGAATTCATAAAAAACATGAACAATTAATTTTCTATAAAAAATTGATGTCACGGAGAAAATTTTAGTTAACAGAAAATTCGTCGCACTTGAACCTAGACAAATTTCAACTTCACATATGAGACTTGCAATGACTTTAACTTAAACGATTTTAACGACTTTAACTTTAACTTAAATGATTGCACATTGAAAGTTACAATGAATATTAGTGAGAAAAATCACCTGGATGGAAGATACAGGCTAAATCGATGGAATTTGGAATTTGTGTAAGTCTAAACATCGATGCTTACAGTTCTATCCGCGGGGCCTATTTATGTTCATACAAAAAAAAAGGAGAATAATAAAAATATGGAAAAAAATAATAAAAATGAAACATAAAATGTAATTTATTTCCTTTTTCAATTCGCCCAGCGAAGCGGGCGGGAAACGGCTAGTACTACATATAATATAAGTTTAAATACATACATATTATAAATATAAACACCCATGACTGGAGTACAAGCATCTGAGTTTAACAAATGAATGCTCCCAGCGGGACTTGAACCCGCTGCCGCTGGCGGAAGAAAGTAGGATCGCTACAAACTGCGCCAAACGTGTCTAACTCTAGAACTTATTCTATCTATGTACCAGGTTACGTGGATACGCCTGGTACTTCTCTGGTAGCAGGGTGGATTGTGGAGCAACCCTTTGGCTATGTGGTCTGCTTCGGCAGAGCTGGCAGGACGTCGGAGCGTCGGCTTGCTTAGGCAATGCTGCGATGCCCCATTAATAAGGAGGAAGGTTTTGTTAGGTTTAAGTGCAAAGTAATGCTTAATTTAAGGTAAGTCCCACGTAACCACCTGGTGGTATACGTTAATGCATTTGCCTTCGTTACAAAAACTATGTACTAAATTTGTACAGCTATTTTAGCATAAAGCAAATACACACATACAAACCTTACTTAATTTATAATAATATTAATTCTATAAATAGGGAGTTTACTGAACACAACGGTATTAGATTTACTTAGTAAACTAACTGACCCGTCAGACAGTCCTATACAAATTTTAATTAATTTGTTGGTCATCTTTAAATTTATATTGAAATCGTGGTGTAAAAAAATTGTACTACAGAAAAAAAATTGTATAGATGAAAAACGCTGTTTAGAAATATGAGCACTTTAAAAAGTAGCTAACTCCCCAATCGATATCTAATGCGCTAACAAAGAACATATCATTTTTATCTATTTAGACTTACCGTTACTATTAACCCGCATTTCGTTCATTTCTGTTCTTTTATAAAACGTGCAAAAGCTCAAATATATTTTCCTTTTCGTAATAAAATTAGTCAATCAGTAGCACTTTCAACTTTTTTCAGCGAAGGTCTTATTGAAATTAATGAAGCCATCCTTTTTGTGTTTTTGACCCCTATTCGTTTCTTTTACACAATTAGGTATATAATTGGCAAAACGTTTATTACAATATAATAAATTATTATAACAATAAATAATATTTCTGTATCCAATGAGAATATTTTTGTAAATAAACTTTTTGTGTATTTTTCTAATTTTAATTATACTTGGAAGGATTTCTACAGTTACATACTTTTATTCATCTAGCAGAGTGGCGCAGTGGAAGCGTGCTGGGCCCATAACCCAGAGGTCCGTGGATCGAAACCACGCTCTGCTAACTGATTTTTATGTACTTTAAGACGGAAATATTATATTAAATTTTTCCTTTATATTATAGACTAGCAAACGCTTGCTTCGCTGGGCGTAATGTATATTATAGAAAATATTTTATAATTTTCGAATAAAATAAAAGTAGTCTAAATTACTCCTTATTAGCTATCTGTGAGTGAAACTTTCGTCAAAATCGATCCAGCCGTCTCAGAGATTAGCTGGAACAGACAGATAGACTAAAATCTCAAAATAGATTTTTGTTGTTAGTACCGTACATACTTACATATGCATTAAGTGAAAAGCTGTTAATCACTACATAGTATAAAACAAAGTCGCTTTCTCTGTTCCTATATCCCTATGTATGCTTAAATCTTTAAAACTACGCAACGGATTTTGATGCGGTTTTTTTAATAGATATAGTGATTCAAGAGGAAAGTTTATATGTATAAATAGCGGATCCCGCGGCTTTGCCTGTGCTAAATCTAGGGAAGAGTTCGCGAGAAGCGAGGGCGAGTCGTTTGAAATTAAAAACAGACACTGCAATTCTATTTATATGTGTAGATATGTCTTTCCTAGTGTTTAGTTTAAGAATCAACTTTAATTTAAGAATCTTTATATTATAGACTATTTTTATATTAAAACTCAACGTTATTTTTAATACGTGCTAATGCGAATACGTGTTAGTTGCTCAGTACTTTTTCCACACAATAGCCATTTCGAAGCGACGTGCTAGCGAGGTTTATTTCCTTAGAGCCACAACAAACAAGTATTTTAGCCCGACACGTGAAATGATTGCCACGGGTAGTATATTGCGAAACTTGATTGAAGATCTGAATATTAGTTTAGGCCTAGCCTTTGTGACAGGCGCCGAATAAATTTGCTCTATAACTTTGTTACTAAGTTGTGTGAGTGGTACTATGGATATGTTACTACAGGAATATTTTTAACTGCTTCATGGTCTAATCATTGGTTCGAAAATCTGCTGGCTGACTTCATAATATATCTTTCCAAAATTGACTATAAATTATCTTAGACATATCAAAATCATCATTTTTATTCAACGCAAAGAGAGTAATCATGTTGATAATGATATGCACATATGTAAGGTGCGAGAGCCGTGTGTTAAACTTGCTTCACATGGTTTCTTAATTTTAAGCAGGCGCGTCTACCAGTGCTAAATACTTTAATAAATTAATTAATTACATTTTATATTAATAATTAATATATTTTCTCTAAAAATATAAAGTAAGATGAATGAAGATGAAGTACCTACTATGAAATTAAATATAGTTTAAAAAATTAACTAAAAAACATCTAACGATTACATAACACTTTTTCTTTTCTACGAGTACAAATACACACGAGTATAATAACCTAATTGCCCTACACTTTACATATTATATCAATTAATTGAAGCTGAACGAAGCACATCACGGCATTAATAAGCTATTGAACAACTCGACTCATATATTATATTGTAATGACAACAATTTTGAAAGCTTAAATGAAAGCAATTAACAGATAAGCTCGTAATTGAACATAATAATTTACATATTTTAAAATATGGGTTATTTTATAAAATGAATAACTTACGCCATATTACTTAATTAAGTCTAAAATAAATAATAAATAAATATGAATATGTTCGGACATTTTTTCAACAGCACCATCTAGTTCCGTGGTAATCTTCGCGACTTGTGTTACGGATACCAGATATTTGATATACTACACATATAAATTTTAAATACATACATAATATAAATATTAACACCCATGACTGGAGAACAAACATTTGTGCTCAACAAATAAGGCATTCATTTCGAATCCCAGCGGGATTCGAACCCGCGACCATTGGCGCAGAAAGTAGGGTCACTACTAACTGAGTCAAACGTGTCGGTCGTTGGATATGCCTTTTCGTGATTTCTTTGTATAGGATAAATCAATGGACCGACTTTAAACGTTATAAGTCATGAAATTTCGAAAATTCGTATTTAGTCAGGGACTTTCAATTTTAGATATCGGTCTTCTTATAAATTTTCCGCTTGCAAATTGCATTGATAAATGTTGTTATAGGAAGCTGCACTAAGCATTCCGAAGTTATCAGAGTCATCTCTTAGTTCGCCAGTGGTTTTCCTGTTCGATATTCAACTGGCAAAAAAATGCGAAACTTTTCCAAACTAGGTTCGCTTCTAGTTTAAAGAGATTTGCATTCAACGATCGATGTTTTCGAAAGCTATTAAGCTCGAGCAAAAAGTGTACCGCATTCAGTAGAACGAAGCGAAGTTGTGTTTGTGTAAAGCTAAATAGTTGCGTCTATGGATAAGTATTATGTACGATAATAGGTTCATTATTTTTAACGCTGTGTTACACAACTAAATACACACGAAATTATTGACATAATAATATTTTTTTTAAAATATGTTGGGACATTTTTACAACAGCGCCATCTAGTTCTGCGATAAGCTAATAGGCTTTTATTACGGATATTAGATAGTTAATATACTACAGATATAAATTTTAAATACATACATAATATAAATATTAACACCCATGACTGGAGAACAAACATTCGTGCTCAACAAATGAATGTCCCCCGCGGGACTCGAACGCGCAGTGGCTGGCGCAGAAAGTAGGGTCACTATCAACTAAGCTAAACGATTTGCATTCAACGCAAATTTCAAAAAAAATGTGTGGAATGCGTTAAAATTGCATTTGAACTTTAACTTTTACTAAAAGCTAATTTTTTAAACATTTTGTGTATTTGCAGCTAATCTATACCAATGGCTCTAAATAGATGTACATGATGATAAGAAGCTATTGCTTATATATTTCAAGAATTACTGTAGCATAAACATAAATGTTAGATTATATTTTAGGTTCTAAAAGGCCTAAGTTTGTACTTTCGTTCTGTAAATATAACAGTAATAGCAGTTAGAAAATATAACAGTTCGAAAAAGCTAATTCAAATTTTAAATTTTACTTTACGAATATTATATGCGGATACTGAGACTTGCACTACTCCAACTGAAAAAGTACATAATAGGTAAAAACATAAAACACTTTAAACAGGAATCGAACTCACATACCCAAATTGGTAAAAAAAAACTATAATAACGTTATTTTTATGGCAACGTACTTTATTTATCACAATTCCTTCGAGTATTGCTAAAAAAATCTTATCACGTCATATAACAGATGGCATTTTTGTCCCCTCTCATAAATCGGGGCTGATTTCATATGTTTCGGAAGCGTCGCAACTTCTTGCCGCATTCTCTCACCTGAATACGGCTTGGAAATGAAACGTGAAAATGTTTTAACTGAAAACTACTTTGTGAAAATTGTGAAATATGTCATAAAAGTATTATGGAACCAGTATCTTTTTGGATGGATCTTAGAGGTAAAGACATACATTACTAGTGTATGAGTACATCTACACTTGTAGTATATAGTGTAGAGTGTACCACCTACATGCATTTTTTCGTAAAATATGATTTTTTATAACTTATTACACGGTATTTGCAAGAGCTAACAATATGGTTTAAATGCTGATATCCGTATAACACATCTTCTTTATCCGTATAAGAGTATCTATTTCACCTAATCCGTGTTTGTCAAATAATATTCTTTTTTCTTATTCAATAGCTTTTCACGAGCTTTAGTGTTAATAATAAACACTTAAAACAGTTACTTTCTCCTATATAGATACTTTAATTATCATCGTAAGTTTTCCTGACATTTTTTAATCATGTATGCAATAGTAAATATAATAACATAATATATATGGGCACATATGTATGTACATTGTATATATATGAAAAGGCAACAGTAGACCGCATAATTCATAGATTAGCTGAGAAATTGTGATACCTTTAGACGTTTGAAATTCCATTAATATCAATTAACGTCGGTGTTAGGTCTGTGTAATTAAATTTAAAGCTAAATGACAGGCGGCCCGGCCTCGCGGTGTCACTCGAATGGAAGCCTGAGTATATTATTTGTTTAGGCGCGTTCTGTTTGCTATACCTTGAAAGGAACATTTGGGTATATTTTTTCACGTTTTCAGTTGTCATAACGCAGGCATACTTAAGGAAAATTTTACAATATAACTAGAGACTTTAGGATTTATTTCTAAATACATTTTAAAAGAATTATAACTTTTCAGAAATTCGTTCAAGAAAAGCTAAAGTAAATCTAAGTTATCTCTATAGGTGGTGTTAACAACCTCACATTACAACGAGTAAACATCGAGAAAACTAGTGAAAATTCTCTTAGTTGTTTTGTTTTGTGTAGCATTCGATCTTCTCTTAACCCTCTATGGAATAAAGTGCTATTTTAAAGCTCAAATAGACGCGACGTGAGGGAAAGTTAGTGTTAGTTCTAGGTTTATGTATTTCAAACAAATATATGATTAGTTTTGATGGACTTTTGAATAGTTTCATATTGGAAAGGTATTATAAGTTATATTACTTATTATTATATATGTAATAATAATTTCTTATATACATATTGTATTATTAGGACTCATTTTCGGTCTGCTTCGGGTTATTCCCTACTTTAAAAAAATCTGTCCCACGGAAACCGTACCTTTTTCCGGGATTAAAAGTCACGTATATTCTATTCCAGACTTATATTAATCTATCTTTGATTTTAGGTAATATTATTGTATCTTAGATTTTTTGATATTTTATATTATGGAAACTAAGTGAGGAGGGATCAAATCTTAGGTTTCGCACCTGTGATACTTTCACGTGCAAATTACATAATGAAATAATGACATAGATTTATTTTCAGACTCATTATATAATACTTTCTTAGGTTTACGCGAATGTTTGACATTATAAATGAAACTATCTTTTCGGATTTTGTCGCGGATTTATTATGATTTTTGGTTCCCGACGTTTCGAATGCTTTACAGCAATCATG
Source organism: Boloria selene (assembly GCA_905231865.2). Lineage (NCBI taxonomy): Eukaryota > Metazoa > Arthropoda > Insecta > Lepidoptera > Nymphalidae > Boloria > Boloria selene. The sequence continues at coordinate 14,755,436 of HG993137.1, read as the reverse complement.
GTCCCGTGACCATGATTGCTGTAAAGCATTCGAAACGTCGGGAACCAAAAATCATAATAAATCCGCGACAAAATCCGAAAAGATAGTTTCATTTATAATCTCATTATATAAGTTAAAAATTTTAACTAGAAGTTTTACGTAATATTTTAATTTTATTCTCTTATTCTTTATTATATGCTTTAATTAAGCTAACACCTACCTTTAGAAATTGTAAATTGTGAAGACTTAATTGGTATATGTTAATTTTTTCTTCTTCCGTTCTTTGTTTGTCTTCCGAATAATAAATAAATAAATAAATAAATTTCGTAATCATATTGAGGAAACGCATGTCTGAGAGAATTATGGAAGTTTTCGAAAAACATGTCTAGCAATGGGACGTTCAAAGGGCTGACTAATATGCAACACATAATATTATAATTTGAAACTCGTATTATAGATAAGTACGTATGTGCTAAAATCAATTTTTATCTACACAGCAGAGTGGCGCAGTGGAAGCGTGCTGGGCCCATAACCCAGACGTCCGTGGATCGAAACCACGCTCTGCTATTCATTCATTAATTGTTTACCTAACATTTGGTTTTTTTTAATTTTTACTAACTAGAGTAAATATCGCAAAAAATAATATCTTCGTAGCTTAACTAAACTCAAAGTTTGAGCTTGATCTAACTTTAATAAAATTTCATTATTAAAAATTTCAAGGTTCAGATATTCTCAGGTAAGTTTTAACAGAACGTGACTTTTTAAGACTTTCCAATTTAGAACCGAAATCAAGTAAATTTAATAACGTTGTAATATTCTCTTTAGTTTTTTAAAACACTGTTCATTTTTTATAAATAAGTCATTTTGTAAAAAATTCGAGCATAATAATTGTTTAAACGTAGTTTTAATTATTTTAAGCATTTCTAAATATTAAAATATAACAAAATTATTATAACCAATTGATATAGAACAAATAATCTAGAATATGTTGTCTAAGTTGTGGTTTATTGATCATATTGAATTAAAAATACAATATCAAAATTTGTTAATCTCACTCTCTAGTGAATAATACGACTGAGAAAGAATTTGGTTTCCGTTCTTTAGAACGCGTGCGAATCCGCGGAAAATGCTAGTATTTAAATATTTATAAACACTTATTTCGCAACTACCCTACGGTATTCGCGACACTAGCGTTATAGAGTATCAAACGACCATCGAAACGTCAACTTTTACATTAATAATAGTAGTGTGAATTAACATTACTTGTTATAATTCTATGCTACTCATAACGATTAAAATTATTTCATTTGCTTAAATTTATATGTCACGTTTAATTATTTCTAGTGTACCTACCTTAGAAGAGAGACTTATTCTATTAAAGATATTTCTATAGGCCTTATTTTGTTTCTCAGTATGGTCTAAAAATATTTTCTTAGGCATATATCAGTCAATGTAAGTAACAGTTGGTGCAATTCGTTTACCAACTCTCAATTCAATAAGTTATTCATACACCGTTTCCCGACGACACTCGTCAAATATTTACAACTATCGGAAACATTTCATGTTTTACCTCTCACTTCGATCCTATAAACACACTGTTGACGTTATTGGGCTTCCAATGTTGAGAGAAAATCAAGAAAATTGAACGCAAAGTCCTTTTCCTTATAAAACGACCGTAGATGTTACATAAGATACACTCAAGTATAGCTTGGTATATAGATAGATAATTTTGTCTATAAATATAATTTAATATAAGTATGTGGTTACATTAACACAGCACCATGTAGTTGAATAATGAGTTACGAGATTTATGTTATGAATGCCAGATACTTAATTTACTAAAAATATATTACTCTAGTACAGTGGTAGCCCAGCGGTAACGCCCTCGCTTGGATAACCGAGTGATGCGGGTTCAAATCCGGGTCTCGCACCTCTGATATTTTCATGTGCGAATCATTTATATCATGATTACCACTTGTCTTACGGTGAAGGTAAACATCGTGAGGAAACCTGCATGTCTGACAAAATCTAGCAAGTTTTCGAAAGACATGTGAAGTCCGCCAACACGCACTGGGCCAGCGCGGTGGACTATGGCCTGATCCCCCTCGTACTGAGGGAGGCCCGTGCCCAGCAGTGGGACGTTAAAAAGGGCTGATGATGATGATGATGATGATGATATAACTTTACATACATAGATAGGTACATTTTATAAATAAACACCCACGAATCGATTCTATGCTCATCATATAAATGACATATAGCGGGACTCAAACCCGCGACCGCTATGCACAGCATCCATACTATACACTAAAAATTGAGAGTTTCTTCGTATATTATTAGGTTACAAACTAACTGGTGAAGAATTTGTGGAAAGAAAGAAAAGTTTTTTTTATTTAGATTAGTTCAAACGTGACACATTTCAACAAATTTCAATTTAGTATGTAGTTGATTATATAATATTCAATATTATATGGTTTTATCATAATAAATAAATTGATTGTAATTTAAAATTTAATAAATAATTAAAAGATATAGATAATTTTATTATAAGTCTCCTTACTAGTATAGTACTCCAGTATAACAAAATTTCAGTATTCGAATATAGCAAAAATATTCGAAATATAGCAAAAAGAGTAACTAGCAGAGCGTGGTTTCGATCCACGGACCTCTGGGTTATGGGCCCAGCACGCTTCCACTGCGCCACTCTGCTGGATATTCATAGTGATATAATTATTTTATACTTTAGAAGAAAGATTGTCATATAAAATAGTTTAATGTTAATGTAAAGTAGTATTACAGTAACGAATAAGTACTAGCTTAATTAAGGTTAAGATATAGGAAGCAAAATCTATTGTCGTAGTCTTAATAATGACACCCTCGGAGTTAAGGGATGCAGCCTGCAGGGTGATTAATGCTAACATCAAAATAATTATAAAAACACTAAATATTCTCCTTTAATACAAAAAAATACCTTATTTACTAAAAAACTAAGTATATAAATAACAAATGTATATAAAGCTTGTATATAAAGTTAAGTTAAATGTGATTTCACTGCAATGGGGAATACCAACGGAAACTTTGTTCAAAGTGAATAGAAACTTTGAAATCTGTCTACACCAATGATTCATGGGTGGCTGGATGCCCAATCCCTCAGAAGATACCTCAATGTTTATTCTATCGTATATATATATTTATATATAATTTTATTTATTCCTACTAGGAATAGGCCTCAATGAGAAAACGACTAAGCCACAGTCCACTAGACTGGGTTGACTTCAATAACTAGGTAAGTGATAGATTTTATACTTTTAGCGATGGATTATCATCAATAATCACATCGGGTAGAGAGTTCCAGAGTCTTGCTGCTTGAACTGTGAATGAATTCTCATAGAAAGTAGTGTTAAATGGTGGTATGTTAAGCTTTTTTAGCCTAACGCATGACCGCGCAAGTCTGGTTCTGGGGTAGTATTTAAAAAAATTTATATTTAAAAAAATTTAGGAATATAAGAAGTAGTAAAGCATTATGCTCAATTTTTGTGTTCTACAACACAGCAGAGTGGCGCAGTGGAAGCGTGCTGGGCCCATAACCCAGAGGTCCGTGGATCGAAACCACGCTCTGCTAATAATAAGTTATATCTAGCATTTTTAGTATTGTTTTATTTCATAGCAAAAGTCTAAAAATCAAATCAAAATATTCTTTATTCAAGTAGACTCTCTCACTCTCTCTTTTCAATCATCATGTTACATTATTGAACTTTAAATTCAATGCCATTCTGTAAGTCTGTGGGGAAGCTACCACCAGCTCAGATGACAGTTCTGCTGATAAGAACCGGCGAGAAAAGAATAGTATTTGGAAATAGTATTGTATTACAATATTTATCTATTTATCCTACGTGAGACACAACCAGACATTAATCCCACACATTTACATCTACTAAGTATTGCGTGATGGTGTAATAAGCCTTATTAAATAATGTATTTTTAATTTTAGATTTGAATTATTTCAAAGGCAAGCTCAATATGGACTGTGGAATTTTATTATACAACACGCCTTACTAGTTGCATCCAGGCTTTCCTACGATCACAATATATTTGAGAAAACCTTTGTTCCTATTATTCTCAGTTAAAGGAAAGCTCAAATTAAGCGACGCAGCATTCGCCCGCAGACGAACGATTTATATCAATTAATAAAACGGCGACGCTAAGGCATTCATAACGGAATGAATTCATTTGCCCATTTATATCTCTGAGGAGTTTAATTTGAAATATTGTTTTGAATTTTGCCTTTTGTAAGAATAAATACTTATAAGTAAATGTTTTAATTAATAATTTCGCACCTGGGAGTCAGTGACACGCTTCATTATTATTAAAACATTTAGAATAATCTAATTTTGGACGAGTTACAATAATATAACTCGTCTTTGTACACAAAGTGTAATCTTAAATAATACTGTAATGCTGTTTGATTACTAAAGAAATAAAATAAAATATAAATGAAATAAAATTAAAGTATTGTATAGAAATAATCAGCCGTTATCGACATTAGGAAGTCTCAATATGCGTCAAAATAATGATAGTATCTTTAAGTTGTTATAAAGTAATATTAAGTAAAAGCTCATTAAGTAAATAGTGTTAGCATGACAATTATGATTTAATACTTAAACGTGGTATAAGTACTAGTACAGTACCTATTATAGTATTATGTGAAATGCCGTTTAAGGATGTTTGAAATGGGTTCAATTTAATTATTATTTTTGAAGCTGGTGGGTAGTGGATGGACTCTCTGAGGGAAGTTACATATGCAAAATGAACATGAAGTTTTTCAGATTTAATCTCGATATTATCATGCCTGCGTTTGAAAATTGTATTTTAATTATATTATATTTTAAAATAGTATACATTAATATTTGCTAGAAATAAATAGGTATACGTCTGTTAGAAAAGTAAACTTAGTGGTTATTTTTATGACAAACTAAGTTTTTGTGTGATGACTTCCGTTAGTAAAAGCTTATGCCATTTACATAAAAAATAGTTTTAAGACACGTTACATTTTTTATGGAGAATCAAATGTCTTAAGTGCGGTGTTCTAAAATATCAAGCAAAATATCAGTTATTTGATTGGTACTAAATATTAAAATATAGGAAATTGTCAGCATTAGCTTAAAATTCATTTTGTAATTGCCTTTATTAAATTAAATATTTATAACATAATATGAGTTATTTAAACTACTGTTTATGTTGTTCGGGTATGAGCTTAAGTTTTATAAATGAAACTATCTTTTCGGATTTTTTCGCGGATTTATTTGAATTTTTGGTTCCCGACTTGACCGATTTTTTGGTTTCAAATGCTTTACAGCAATCATGGTCACGGTAGAGACGTCTCTTTCTCTCTCCAAAAAGTTTCATTTATAGTGTCTAATATTCGCGTAAACCTAAGAAAGCTTAAGTTTCTTTAGGAAAAATTAGGAAAGGTAGCAATAATATATAATATATTTCTTATATATGAAGCGAATTTCGAACTCACAATAGGCATACATAAAAAATATTTGAGTAAACTCTCAGTAGAGACTATTGTTGAACGAAATCGCCACATGAATGAGGATTTCTTGTGAATTAACGTTAAGTACATTTATTTAACAACCCCAATACATACGAGACACGTTGATCCCACGTAATAAGGACTAGATTACTAATGTGCTTCGTTCGACATTTACGAGCCTGTGACAAGGGTTTGAGACAGTCAATTTCACGCCAAACCGAATCTAAACGACACGTCTCTAGCAATACAACTAAATTATATTTGTCCTCTAACAAATATAATCTAGGTTATGTCGAGCGTTACGTTAATTCTAAATAGCTATGGACTATTTATATATTTATATTTATATACATAATAATATATACTTTATGTATGTACAAATTAGTTTTCGCACGTGTCTTTGCTCGTCTTATCCATATATATTAAAATAGCTACTAAGTAATAAAATGTTTATAAAGCAAATTTTCATTTTTATGTGTTTTGAAGAAGGTTCATGCAAATAAACAAATGTTACTTCTCTCTTTCATAAAATACTGTAAAATGATAGCACTTAATCAGAAGCTGTCATCCCTTTTTTACTTCCCTTTCGTTTATTTCACATTCAAATTAAACTTCTCAAAAGTAACGTTCACAGCTTGAATATACTATAGTTATATTACTCGCAACTATTTTAATTATTTAACATTCCACTGATAACATAGTATTAGAATTTTGAAATCTAAATCTGAAACTAGCATTTGTCTACGATTTGAGTAATGACTTGTATATTGCTCCGCTTCTGAAGTTTAATAAAAATATCTCCAATAAATATGCTACAAATTGCAATAATATCTTTTTCTTAAAGACTATATTAGACGTATAAATACGTGGATTGATCTTGAATTCTTTACGATCGATTACGATTTTCATCTCAACGTACACTATCAAGTAAATAAACAAAATGAAAATGTTCTGTTCAGAATAGAAGTATTACAATCTCTCGAAAAAAGTTAATAATAAATTCAACGAAATTTTCCAGTGGTAGTACCATGCTTGTTACCTTCGGGTAGCAGCCGAATGGGCCGGCACGCCCCGTATAGTACCACTCTCTCACAGAAGACCGGCGTGAAGTGGCAGCTATGCTGTCGCGCTTCGTCCGGTAAGTGAGAGTCCAGGAGGCCCACTCTGCATCCCTCCTCCCTCCCTATTACCTCCATCCTCCCTGCTCCCTTCCTCATCCCTCTTCCCTCCCCTCCCTCTTCCCTACCTCCTCCCTCTTCCCTACCTCCTCCCTCTTCCCTACCTCCTCCCTCTTCTCTCCCTCCCTTTCCTAAAAGGCCGGCAACGCATCTGCAAGCCTTGCAGTGTTGCAGATGTCCATGGGCGGAGGTGATCATTTCCCATCAGGTGAGCCACCTGCCCGTTTGCCTCTTTGTACCATAAAAAAAACTTTCTTCACCCACAGTACGTTGATACAGGTAGGTAAGTGTTTGACAATATCTGAATTGCATATTTTATGAAAATTCTTAACAGCTAGCTGAGCATTGCCGATCTCAACTGACTTCCTTCAAGGGAATTTATTCCTAACGCCTCGAGGCTTAAGCTTTTCAACGCCAATCGAAAACTTTCAGTGTACTTTATGGAATCCTCTTTTAAGTTACAAATGTTGCGACGATAATGTCGTGAAGACAGTGATATATGACTTTTGGCTTTTTATTTACTCTCGATTTAGCTTTAAGCTTAACCTGATAATGTCTAAGATGCTTTAAAAGCTCGAAACGCTCAATATGTCAAAAGGTTTTACAATTTATTTTACTCGCCTTGTGGAAAAGTATAGACAGTTTGCGTTTCTTTTTCTTTTCTGTTCATCCTAAAATTAATTCAGTTCGTAAAAATAGCTGTTTTATTCCATACTTAAGCTTTTGTAATGAAATAACTTCCTAGATCTATGTAGAGACTTTACTTACGAGTTCAAGGAGTTTTGATTCGTATACATTTATTATAAAGTTGATTTTCATCTGTCACTTTGTAATACGTTTGATTTTGTTTGCAAGTAAACATGTTTTTTGGTTAATCACAATGAAAATAGTTTTCTAGTTTCCTATTTGATTAGCTTCATGTTTTACATGGTTTCTAAAGAAGTGCTGTATATTATTTGCTGACACAAACTTTACAAAATTAAACTTCTCTTTAAATATAGGTTATTAAAAATAATCTAATTTATGTTATTATATTTATTTGAGATTTAAGTTATTGTCTTTTTGCGAAAATTTTATTTATTTATTAGCCCGTCGGTCCCAAACAACTTAGTTAAGTTAGTAACGACCGAAAATTTGAAAGCAAGGCCGCGAGCACAGCTAGTTCAATTTAAAATATATACTACGTTATTACAATTGTAAATCGTATTCATAGAGCGGTTGTTTATGCTAATCCTGTAAAATCACAAGCGCTGGGAGCTTAATTGCTCAGCTTACTGCGACATTAATTAACAGCTTGTTCAAACGTTTTTGCTACATCCACTACTAAATAGATGTATTTAAATATATTTCAGGATTTCCTTTGTTTAGACAGCAGTCCTACTTAAGTTAATTTCTTGTAAGTGATATGACTGTTACACTAATACGAAAGTGTAAAGAAAGCCACGTATATTATAATATGTATGTATTTAAAATTTATATATGTGTATTGTGTAGTATATCAACTATCTGGTATCCGTAACACAAGCCTCGCTTACCACAAGCTTACCACGGAACTAGATTGCGCTGTTGTAATAATGTCCCAAATATAAAAAAAAACTAATATTTTAAAAAATGCTTAAACGAAATATGTTTGTAAATTGTAGCCTCTGAACAGTAATAACTTACATTTATTCACAAATTGTAGCCCCCAAGTGCACATTATTTAGACTATTTCCATCGCTTTTCTACACCGATGTACCTGACTTTTGATTTACTTCTCAAAACATGGACTATTGTGAGGTTTCGTCTTTTTAGACTATCAGTCAATAATATGCCGAATAGTACCTAAATATCAATACTGGAATTTAAAAATGTAAGCCCACCTAAAAAGATTAAAAATCACTCATTCTAGAGTTCATTGAATAGTGTTTTTTATTGAAAATAAGGAATATATGACATATAAACAATTATTCAGAGAGTATCATGAAAATTAGCTCAGAACTTGTAAAGTTATAAGTTTACACATACTTATATTGACTATCTCTACTTTCCTCAATGACTTTGAATTCGTCACATAGTATATACGAGTAATATAGGGTACCGTAATTATTATTGATGTTATGAATCCATTACCCCAGTGTTTATTTTCCCACGACTATTAATAGGGATAATAGCAGGACTAACCGGAACCGGATTAAGAGCACCCTGCATGGCGGGTTAAATTACCATTTTATGAGAACTACAACATAACATTTTATTGAGTAATAGAAATTTTATTTCATTGAAAGAGATAAAATAAAATTTTATTCTTTTAATACATAAAGTCAAAGATATTTAAATTCTTTTAATAGCAGAGCGTGGTTTCGATCCACGGACCTCTGGGTTATGGGCCCAGCACGCTTCCACTGCGCCACTCTGCTAGATGAAAGCATGGTGTATTAATACATACTGAATGAATTTTATGTTCCATATATCTTTTTAGAAATATAACCTGATTTAACCCTTAAATTGATAACTCAGAAAAATCAGAGAATGATCAAATGATATCATAAAAATTCTGGGCCAAAAAACAAAGATTGCTTCATTATATATGTAATTGTATCAGCTAATTGAGTGAGTTGTTATCAAGCCCCCGCCGAGCTTTTCCTCTTACAGCGTAATTTACATAATTTACAGGACATTTACAAAAGGAAGGAAAATAAATCGCTTGATAAAATCTTAGCATCCTTTCTGTGAACACTTGTCGTTATTTTCTGCGAATACATTGTTAGAAAGACATTCGTTAAGGTATTGTTGTGGGAAGACGTGGGATGATGAAAAAATATTTTTGCACAAAACGATTAAATTACTTGAAATATCTTTCTTTGTAAATTAATACTAAAGGTTATTAAATATATAACATAAATGAAGATCAAAGTGTGTCAAATATTCAATTATAAATGGCAATATTATCATGTAGTATGAACTAGTAACATTATAAATGCAAATATGTTTGTTGATTTGAACGTTTGTTGTGTTTTGACCCCTCAATGCTAAATCGATCAGGAGGAAAATTTGTTGAATCTATCTAATGCTAACAATAACATAAATGAATGACCAATAGGCTTAAAACAGTTAGTCGACCTGTAAAAGCCAATTGTGGATAAATTATTCGATATTTGATGTTTTTTTTTTTTTTTATGGTAAAAAGGGGGCAAACGGGCAGGAGGCTCACCTGATGGGAAGTGATCACCTCCGCCCATGGACATCTGCACGCCAGGCTTGCAGATGCGTTGCCGACCTTTCAGGAAAGGGAGGGATGGAGGAGGGAGGGAAGTGGGAGGGAGGGGGGAACGAAGGTGGAGGATGAAGGGAAGAAGGAGGGGGAAGGAGAGTGGGCCTCCCGGACTCTCACTCACCGGACGAAACGCGACAGCATAGCTGCCACTTCACGCCGGTCTTCTGTGAGAGAGTGGTACTAATGAACTATACGGGGCGTGCCGGCCCATTCGGTTGCTACCCGAAGGTAACAAGCATGGCACTACCACTTTAAAAAAATAAAGAATAAAGCTATTATTGCCTCAAATAGGAATGAAGGTTTTCGAGCACTTTTAACTATTAGTATCTAACAAAGCTTCGTATTGAGTAGTTTTTAAACATCTCACCGCTGGGTACAGGCCTCCTTTTACTGCTCGGGAAATTTATCAGATATTTGGGTTAGTAGGTACTTTACGTTTTTGAATACTTGTTTTTTTTCTCAACAATCACATCATCACAGATTTCCTTACGATGTTTGCCTTTAATTTCAGACAATTGGTAATCGTTACATTATTATATAAATATGTTTGAAATGATTCGTACATGTAGACATCACAGTAGAAAGATTCGAGACTTGAACCTACTTTACTCGGTTTCCCAAGCAAGCGCTTGTTTATTGGGCTACCACTGCTTGATACTCCCAAAAATCGTGATGAATCGTTGATCACGAATGTTTGTAATCCAGTTAGGGGTGTTTATATTTATAATATTATTATGTATGTATTTAATATTTATGTATGTATAGTATATCAACTATCTGTTATGCGTAACTCAAGCCTTGTAGCTTTCTACGAAACTAGATGGCGCTTTTGTGATAATTTCCCAACATGTTTATATTTATTTATTTATATTACATAAATAAGTCTGGAATGGTCATTTAGATATAAAATAGACACATTTAATAAAATAGAATCCAAAAAACTTTACCAAAATCAGCTCAACAACTCCTGAACTGGATAATGAGTAGAAACTTTTAATTTCAACCCGTAAAATTTGTTAACAAAACGTTATTTAGCTATTTACTTGTGCAGTATAAAGCTCATTTGTGTGTAACGTTGGCTTTAGTAAAAGCTTCTATGGATTACACGATCGCTACTAGTTAGCTTTGCTACAACATGCGTGTTACTAGATTACCATTTAGTTTCTTTATATTTAAGTTAAATGTACTAACGAAAGTTATATATAATTTATTATTTATGGGTGAATATAGAAAAGCTCTTCATCTCAAAAATAAGTCTTCATTATAAGTTTCAAATAAATAAATAGAATTTCGCTGAGCTTCCCATCTACGCACTTTCTGACAAAGTGGGAATACGATTTAATATTTCTACCTAAATTGAAATAAACAGGTTTGAACTTAGTTCTAAATAATAGCATAACATGATATTATATACCAGTATGAAGTATCTAATATATAAACTTAATAATAATATGTTAAACTTACATTACTGAAACAATTATATTTACACTTAAACATTTTACGTGAAAAATGAATTGAAAAGAAAATTCCATTTGAAATGAAATAAAAAATTACCATTAAATTTAGATGGTAATTGACGAAAGAAACTCAGCATGGTGTAATTAAGGGCTTTTCAAGGGACGAAATGTCAAAAGATATAATCAAATTGTAATTTTCAGTTGCCCCAAACTCCGTTATCCCTCTTATTCGTTAATTTATCTTTCAAGATAGAGTATATGGACGAGTAAATAACTGTATTGTGTAATAAATATTTATTTATAATAATATTATTATTTGTATACAAAACAAAATACAAGCATTGCAAGAACTAAAATATTAATACTGTAAACTACATCTTGGCTTATAACATATAAAATATGTAATAAATATTTAAAAATAATTAGTAAGGTCTTTGTATTTTAATGGAGATAAAATCTGCTTTGTAAAAGTAGAACATATGGAAACATTGTTTAACATATAACGTATATGATAATTTATACTTATACGATATCATGTATCATATTATAATAATGAAAAATGAAAATGTGCCCAAAGTTATTTCGCTCAGGTGTGTTCTAGTTAAATAACAATATAGGTAACAACTTTACTGTATCTATCGCAACTTTCAAGATACATTAGAATACTTTTAAACAAATTGCTTGTAATGTTTCAAAAGCTAGTTGAAACTTTCATATTAAAATTGAAATAACTAAAACCGCTTGTGTTTCTGAAACAAAGTCTCAGACAGCAACAGTGATTGCTTTTGTGAAAGAAAGCTCTTTAAAACTCGCTACTAGCACTTAAATGTATTTCTAATTTAGTTTTACCGCTTTATGTATTTTCATATTCTCGCGGAATATAGTGCGAACTCGTCATAATAGCACGCTTGTACCATGCCTTACAACAGCGAATGTCAATTTATAACTTTTGACAATTAGATAACAAGAACAGTTTATTGCAAATTTTAATGTGTCAGAGAGAGATAACGCATTTTCAGGAAAGATTTGGAAGTTACTAGAAACATTTTGAATTTTCGATACTAGAATGTTCTAAATTTATGCATATAAAAAGGCCGGCAGTGTGTCGAGAGATCAGTTGACGTTCGGAGTTAAGTGAAGATTACGAAGAGATACGAAATAGTGGAAAAGTGAAGAAAAGTACAGTGAATTATTAAAAGTGGTGGATTATAGTGTTCAGAGACTAAATTAAACTAGTGCTGTGTACAGACTGCGCGTGTACATAAAGTGTAAATAAAACATCTTAAGTGCGAGATCGCTTTTAATTTCCGATCCCGAACCCGTAGTACGTAACAATTGGTGTCAGAAGTGGGATCGGAAATGCCGTTAGTACCGAGGCACGAGAAGGAAGGAGTCACTACACGCGCAATGGCAGAACAGCAAAGGGAAGATTCTGGCCCTAGCACATCGAGGGATGAGTCCGCGGCTCCACAGAGCACCACGCCAGACATGAACGCCCTTCTGCAACAAATGGCGTTCATGATGCAAGAGCAGACTCGCCGACAGGAGGAACAGCTGCGCGCACTACAAGATGAGCAGGCTCGCCGCCAGGAGGAACAGCTGCGCACACTCCAAGAAGAGCAGGCTCGCCGCCAAGAGGAGCAGGCTCGCCGCGAGGAAGAGCAGGCTCGCCGCGAGGAAGAACGTGCACGCCGCCAGGAGGAACAGCTGCGCGCACTCCAAGAGGAGCAGGCTCGCCGCCAGGAGGAACAGCTGCGCGCACTCCAAGAGGGCATTCATAAGGATGTCATAGCCGCTCTTCAACAGAATACGGAAAGGGTGGAAGTCGTTGAAAAAGAAGTTGAGGAACTAAAGACAACACTCGTCACACACGGTGAAGCTTTAGACGAGCACGACTCAAAACTCTCTAAAATTGAGAAGAGGATGGATTACTTGGAAACTCAGAAATTACCGCGTGGTGCCGACATTAGCTCATCATCAGCAAAGATTTTCAAAGTCCCCTACTTCGACGGCAAATCTTCTTGGGCCGCATTCAAGATCCAGCTTGAGACGATCAAGGAGACGAGTGGTTGGACGGATGACGAAGCCCGATCTGCTCTTACCGTCGCACTTAGAGAGGAGGCTCTGAATGTATTGGAGGCGCTTTGTGCTAGCGACCCTGGCAGGAAGACCACATACAGTGAACTCCTTAACGCATTGGAGTCGCGGTATGGTGATAGTCATCTAGAGCACGTGTATAGGGCTCAAATTAAAGATCGTACACAACGAGCCAATGAAACCCTGCAGCAGTGGTTCATAGAGATTGAGAGGCTCGTACGTAAGGCATATCAATCCTCGCCATCCACCATAGAAACTATTCTTCTGCAGGCTTTTGTGGACGGGATTCGCGACTCGGAGGTACGCGCCACTGTTCGCCTAAGACACCATACGAGTCTCAAGGAAGCTGTCGCTCATGCTTTGGAAGTTGAAGCCGTGCGCCATGATACAAGAGCTTGGAGGGTGAGGGAAATAGTCACTACGGAAGGATCATCCACCCGGAGACGTATTTTTAATCCAAGATGCTACGAGTGCGGCGAGCGGGGCCATCTCAGAAGTAACTGCCCTAAAATATCGACCATTCGGAGACAGTCAGATGTGGCTGTGTCGACTTCTGACCAGCCACAGGGAAACTAACTCCAGCCAGGGCTGCGGGGTGGGCGCTGGCCGGGGGATCTTCAACCCCACAAATAGAAGTGAAGCAGACAGTGGATGGAAACACCTTAGTAATACATGGCGCAATTAATGGAGTAGCATGTAAACTGACGCTGAATACCGGAGCATCACGAACCATCATTAATAACCGAAAGCTGAAACACATTGCGGACAACAAGTTGCAAGACAGAAAGCATATCACTCTCATGACAGCCACCGGCCAGCGCGTACCTGTTTGGGGAGAAAGGAAAATTGCTATCAAAATTGGGGACAACATTTATTGGCATAAAGCAATAGTTGCAGATATCGTCGATGATTGCATCATTGGATTGGACTTTCTTCAAAATTACCAGTGTACAATTGACATGAAATATGGAGTTTTAAAGTGCAGAAATAGAGAAGTACCGATAAGTGGTGGAGCTCAGGGGAAAGTTTGTTGCTTAAAAGACACTGCTCTTCCACCAAGATCGCAGACTCTAGTACCTGTCGTTTTACCCCAGAACAAGTCAGGTAGTCCATGGTCATGCGCTATCATAGAGAAGTTTGGAGATGAGAGCTCGTGGATCCCAGCAAGAGTTGTAGTAGGTAAAACTTCAACATCCATGGTTCCAGTGCTGAATACCAGTGACGCTACGCAAACTATTCAGAGAGGGGAAGTTGTGGGGACTTGTGAAGAGATAGCCTGGTTAAGCAGATGTCAACAGAATGAGAAGGTGCTTAGCAAGGATAAAGAGCAAGCAATGAAACTTATAGAAGACTGCAAAGAACATCTCACAAGTTCACAGAAGACAAAAGCTGAAAATTTACTTTACCAATATTCAGATTTGTTCTCAAAACATGATGGCGATATTGGAAGAACCGGATTAGTGAAGCACAAAATTAATACTGGTGACATAGCCCCTATTTGACAACGACCAAGACGAATCCCATGGGCTAAGGAGAAAGAAGTTGACGACATGATCCAAGACATGAGAAAGAATAACATCATTGAACAATCTACTAGTCCTTGGTGTTCTCCAGTAGTACTTGTAAGGAAGAAGGATGGATCTACAAGGTTTTGCATCGATTACCGCAGACTCAACGATGTAACCAAAAAGGACAGTTATCCCCTGCCTCGAATCGACGACACCTTAGACACTCTCAGTGGCATGAAATGGTTTTCAACTCTCGACTTAAAGAGTGGCTATTGGCAAGTGGACATGGACCCCGTGGATAAGGAGAAGACTGCGTTTTCAACTGGAAAAGGGTTGTGGCAGTTTAAGGTTATGCCGTTTGGGTTATGCAATGCACCAGCTACATTCGAGAGGTTGATGGAACGTGTACTCGCTGGATTACTAGGAGCAGCCTGCCTTGTTTACCTGGATGACATAATTATTGTAGGACGTGACTTTGAAGACCATCTTAAGAAACTCGAAGCAGTATTTGATAAACTAAGGGAAGCAAATTTAAAGTTAAGTCCAAAGAAGTGCTCGTTCTTTAGAAGACAAGTGAATTACCTTGGACACGTAGTTTCGGAAAACGGAGTAGAAACGGATCCTGGGAAAATCACCGCTGTGAAAGATTGGCCGATCCCTAAGGACAAGACGCAAGTGAGAGCATTTCTAGGATTGTGCTCTTACTATCGACGGTTTGTAAAAGGCTTCTCTGACATCGCCAAACCACTTCATAAACTGACCGAAGTGAAGAGACCTTTCGTATGGGACAACAATTGTGAATCGGCCTTTCAAGAACTGAAGAAACATCTTTGCCAAACACCGATCCTTGGGTATCCAGACGCAAAGGGAAAGTTCATTGTCGACACTGATGCCAGCAATATCGGTATTGGAGGTATATTGTCTCAGCGGAAGGGTGATCAGGAGGTGGTTATCGCATATTTCAGTAAATCACTCTCTAAACCGGAAAAGAATTATTGCGTTACTCGAAGAGAGCTACTTGCTGTAGTAAAAACCTTACAGCATTTTAAGAAATACTTGCTAGGACGCAAATTTTTGGTAAGAACCGATCACGCTGCCTTGAAATGGTTATTGGAATTCAAGGACCCCGAAGGACAGGTAGCGCGATGGATTGAACAGCTTCAAGAGTTTCAGTTTGAAATTGAACACCGTGGAGGTAAAACACACAATAACGCCGATGCCCTATCTAGAAGACCATGCGAGGAAGACTGCAAGCACTGTCACAGACAAGAAGTAAAGGAACTAGAATCTATTAAAATTATAAGAACAGATTCGATAGATGAACGTTGGAGCGATGATGCCATGAAGAAAGCACAAGAAGAAGACCGTGACATACGACCGATCATGGAATGGTTAAGTAGTGGTAGACCAAAGCCTAAGTGGATTGACATAGCACAGTACAGTACCGCTACGAAAAGCTTGTGGGCACAATGGGACAGTTTGTTGTTACACAATGGAGTATTGTGCCGCAAATGGGAGAAGACGCGTGGGAATGATAGCCATCTCCAACTAGTGGTACCTAAAATAAAAGTATCCGAGGTACTTCGGGCCTACCATGATGGTTTTTCTGGAGGACATTTAGGGGTAAAAAGAACGTTAACCAAGATCAAGGAGCGATTTTACTGGCTGCATTGTAGAGATGATGTTGAGGACTGGTGTCGAAAATTCGTGCAATGTGCTTCTGTCAAAGGGCCGCAGACCAGAAGCCGAGGAGCAATGAAATTATACAACGTTGGGGCACCTTGGGAGAGAATCGCATTAGACGTAGTAGGACCATTTCCGATTACTAACTCCGGGAACCGATACATTTTAGTTGTGATGGACTATTTTACAAAATGGCCTGAGGCATTCGCCATCCCAAATCAAGAAGCAGTAACTATCGCAAATTCTTTGGTAAAAGATGTGTTTTGCAGATTCGGCGTTCCAATAGAAATGCACAGTGATCAAGGAAGAAACTTTGAATCACATATATTTCAGGAAGTATGTAAAATCATGGGGGTACACAAGACTCGAACCACACCACATCATCCGCAGTCAGATGGAATGGTTGAAAGGTTTAACCAGACTTTGGAACGCCATCTAGCTAAGGTTGTGGATAAACATCAAAAGGATTGGGACGAGTATTTATCATTGTTCCTGCTTTCTTACCGGACTGCTGTACACGAAAGCATTACCATAACACCTGCTTTTGCAAATTTCGAAAGAGAATTACGGCTTCCAGCGGATCTGTTAAGTGGTTGCCCGCCGGATACTTCAAGTTGCATCACCGAATATGCCAGTGAACTAAGAGCGAAGATGATTGGTGTTCATGAACAGATACGAGATGCAGGGCTACAAGCAAGTGAACGCATGAAAACTCGTTATGACCGGAAGGCGACAGGAACGAACTTCGAGGAAGGCTCATTGGTATGGCTGCATAACCCGGTGAGACGAAAGGGTAAATCGCCAAAGCTACAACCCAGTTGGGAGGGGCCTTACAAGGTTATAACGAAAATTAACGATGTCACTTTCCGAATTCAACGTACACATAGAAGCCCGGCTAAAATCGTGCATGTGGACCGATTAGCCAAGTATCACGGCAACAACGATGCTCGAGACGAGCATGTCTTAGGAGGGGATAGTCTCGCGGAATATAGTGCGAACTCGTCATAATAGCACGCTTGTACCATGCCTTACAACAGCGAATGTCAATTTATAACTTTTGACAATTAGATAACAAGAACAGTTTATTGCAAATTTTAATGTGTCAGAGAGAGATAACGCATTTTCAGGAAAGATTTGGAAGTTACTAGAAACATTTTGAATTTTCGATACTAGAATGTTCTAAATTTATGCATATAAAAAGGCCGGCAGTGTGTCGAGAGATCAGTTGACGTTCGGAGTTAAGTGAAGATTACGAAGAGATACGAAATAGTGGAAAAGTGAAGAAAAGTACAGTGAATTATTAAAAGTGGTGGATTATAGTATTCAGAGACTAAATTAAACTAGTGCTGTGTACAGACTGCGCGTGTACATAAAGTGTAAATAAAACATCTTAAGTGCGAGATCGCTTTTAATTTCCGATCCCGAACCCGTAGTACGTAACAATATTTATAAAAAACTAGCATTTCCCGCAGCTCCGCCCGCGTTCTAAAGACCGGAAACAAAATAGATTTCTCATACCGTGTATGGTTTATAGCCAGTTTGTAACGGATAGTTGAGATTTCTTAGAAATGAGATATTTTCCCGCAATAAAAAGTATTCTATGTATTGACCCGGGTAAGCATCTATCATCATATCAAATTTCATCTAAATCCATTCAGTGGTTTTCTCGTGATGCGGTCAAAGACAGACAGACAAAAATACAAAAATTGGACTAGAACATACAAAATGGCTAAAATTTTTCATCTTTCAAAGAAAAAAATTAAAACCAATATACAATCAACCAAATTAAGATTTACTTCTTAAAGCTAAAATATGAACACTTCAAGTAATAACGACTTAATGAAGCTTTTGGAGCTGCAGCCGAAAATTAAGCCAACAGATATGTCAGTTAATTAGCAGACCGTATATGATTAGCGTGTATTAAACAGCGTAATGGTGGACCCGTGTACAGCTGTCGAGCCTAACTCAAGATCAATAACTAATTATTAGTTATTGATTGATTGTTGGAACTGAAATAATAGTTATGTAGCATGAAATTTAACATGCAGCAAATATACTTGCATGGTATAAGCTGTTATACGTGGCTTCTCGTGCAACCAGCTATTATAATAATAGTGAAATTAAGTATTATATATGTAGGGTATATTAAACATTAAATAAATATGTTGGGACATTATTACACACAGCGCCATCTAGTTCCGTGGTAAGCTACGAAGCTTGTGTTACGGATACCAGATAGTTGATATACTACATATATAAGTTTAAATACATACATATTATAAATACAAATACCCATGACTGGAGTACAAATATCCGAGTTTAATAAACGAATGCCCCCAGCGGGACTCGAACTGGTGACCGCTGGCGCAAGACAGAAGGGCTCACTATAAACTGCGCATTTGTATTGAATTAGTTCCTTCGCTATGATTAATTACTATATTATAGTATGTTTGTCTGTTATTTATTATAGCTAAAGCCTCTAACACTTATTTTACTGTTTGCAACCTAGGGTAAGCTATTAAATAGAAAAATATTATGTTATATCTTTTTTTTATGAAATAAAATTAATTTCTTAATTTACGCGATTTGCTAATACACTACAGAATTGCATTAGAAAGAGTGAAAAAGTGTGTTTATTTGTTCCTTACAAAGGAACAAAAAAAAAAGGCTGATGCTAGTCGTCTGCTAGTTGGACGAGTAAAATAATTTAGTCGTCCAACAATTGTTGGACGACTAAATTATTTTAAAGGCTGTTGCTAGTCATCGGATAATCGTATCGTATCGTTTTTTGATTTCTAATATACAATAAGCGATTTTTATGTGCAGGAGATACCTATGCCAAAAATAATAAAAAAATAACCTTAACCTATCGAGCTGATAATTTATTATTAAGATCCCACCCACTTTTAAGTCCAAGACTTGTTAGATATAAAAGACCTGGCTCTGAGTCGTCCTATGAAATTTACGTTACTAACACTCACTGAGCGTATGTACCTACATCAAAACAATGTACAAGAAAATGGTATTTTGTAAAAAGTTCTAGATAGAAACGTCCGCAATTGCATTCACGAGTATGTTAAAACTTAAAAAACAAATTGATTTCTCTTTGAGCCATTTTAGAAGCAAAAAAGTCTCAGTCGCGATATATCAAACACCAATGGTCGGACGAATAATATTTAATTTATTTGTCCGCTTAGCGGATGAATAGACACTTCGCAAAAAAAAAGGTAAAACACGAAAGGAAATTTACAATTTACGAACGAAAGAAGTAAAGCGCGAGTTCTATAGTCTATACTGAGCTGCCAACTTCACATTAATAAAAATTGAGAATAATAAATATTATGTATTAGTAATTAAATTTTAACGTACAGTATTCCAGTGACTTAGTAGTCACACGCGAGTGGACGGAGACCTCACACTCGGTTAATAGTATTTCTACTTGGATGACAGCAGATATAGCTGCTAGTGTTCAAACCGACCGAGCGTTCCTCTATATTTAGATTTTTGCACCTGAATAAATAACCTATTTATATCCAGTGGTAGTAGTAAGTATAAAACTTAAACGCCTTAAAGTAAATAAACCTAACTACGACTACAATTCAGTTTATTAGGTTTTTGCAAAGATTACGGTTAAGTAATAAATAACTGAATTTCGACGACACGATAGCTCAGTTTGTAGTGACCTTACTTGTTGCGCTAGCGGTCGCAGGTTCAAGGCCCGCTGGGTCATCATTTGTTGAGCACGAATGTTTGTACTCCAGTCATGGGTGTTTATATTTATATTATGTATTTATTTAAAAACTTATATATGTAGTATATCAACTATCTGGTATCCGTAACACAAGCTTCCTTCGTAGCTTACCACGGAACTAGATAGTGCTGTGTGTAATAATGTCCCAACATATTTATATTTAATCCATACGAAATCAACTTAATTTACACGCGAGTAGGAAAGTTTTCACAATGTAATAACGAAAAGTAGGCTGGCGTGCTTTGCAGGATAAATATAAGGCTTCTCGCTGCACCGCGCCTGCAACGATATTACCCACGATAAATTTAGCTTATGAAACTCTATGTACAATTTAAGTATTTAGGAATATTTAATGTATTATAACACTTTTCCGCTTTTCTTTCTTAAAAACATAAATATAACACTTGTGTTTTTAGTTTTTACACTTGTTAGGATATAATATTCAACTCGATCGTTATTTATAAAATGTTTATAGATGCGTTAAATGAATGCGGCTATTCCGATATAAATAAAACTCCATTTAATAATAACATCTGTATTGAAGTTACAGGTTAATTTTCAGTCAACAAATTAAAATAATACAGTAAGTTTGAGAAAACTAACAAATTATTTACAAATTCAAAATTCAACTATGTAGAAAATTTAATAGGAATATGCAGGAGAAGCCGCAGGCTAGAGCCAGTACTTAAATAAATTGTAATATTTTATAATAAAATATAACCCTTATTTCACGCAACTTTACCCTTCTGAGGTGATAAAAGCTATAATATCTATAATGTGACGTTTAATTACAAACTTTGAAGGGACTACTTAACTGGTAAAGCAGTTATATTACCTTTTATACCAAATAGAGTCAATAAATAAAATTAGTCTTTTCCTTTGTAAATTCTTTACTCATAAAATTTACTACTTACTTCTTCTAAAAAAATATTTTAATTAAAAAATAATATGTCAAATGTGATAAATTATTGTTACTGAGTTTAACGCGCCCAAACAAACATATAAATTGCCTGTTTATAATATTATTATAGATTTGTTACACAAAAATAAAAAAAAACAGGATTTAGTCGGAAGGGTCTCCCATGACGTTTCGCAACCGATTAACCTAACATGGGAAGTAATAATGGCTAAAAGGATATAACAACATAGACAGTGAAGCCGATAAGATTTTGTACCATCGTATAATGTTATTAAAAGTTTAGTATGAACTTTTGCATTGAATTCGTTTACATTAATTACAAGATCTTTTTTAAATCTTCATTACTAATGTATGAATTAAGTTAAATATTTTTAATTTATTTTACTTATTTTTCCATTTTTATATTGAACAAAACTATTATAATTTTTAACTTTATACATTTTTACTTAATTACTAAAAATAAATTGTATTCTCCCCCTTTTCCTTTACCATAAGACAAGCGATAATGACATAGGAATATCACAGGTACGTCACATAGATTTGAAATCGCATCACTCGGTTTACCAATTATCGAGCTCGTTACCACTGGGCTACTGCCGCATAACCTACTATTAGTGCAGTGTTAGCATAATCTATTAATATTTATTAACAATAATAATAAAGTATATTTGCTTTTTTCCTATGAATATTATATACAAATTTCAATGCATATTTTTCTTTTTTCCTGTAAATTATAAGGACTTAAGTCAATCAAATTCGAGTCTACAAACTTCAAAGCTGTGAGAAGGTACAAAATTTTGGTAAAACAATATTACGGATATAATTAAAAGTGGCAAATGAATATTACAGCTATTACATAGATAACGACGGAGAGGAGCGCTATCGTTACGCGGGTCTCATCATTAGCAGACCTTTATAAGGCCATCAGCTCTACATAAGTAGGTGATTTTAAAAGTTATAAACTCGACTCTATACCTTATTTCATATTAATCGCTTCTGTTCTTAACTTCGTCGCGTGCCTGATCATTATTATGGATGTATATTAAATATTTAGTAAATTTCAACCAACTTTACGTAGCTAAGACTGCATACTAATATATTTTGAACTCATATACTAGTATCTATATAGAAACATGAGACACACGCTTCTAGAAAGCTAAAAAAGTGAACTTATCATGCAAAATATCAATATAGTGAAAAAATACATTTCCAAAAGCAAATGCTTTTTAATTTTTATTTAACGACTACACACTAAATAATCCGTGGTGTGAAAAATTACATTAACAAAGAAACGCTTTTCATAATTTTCTCGCAGAACTTTAAACGTAGGATAACGGAGGCATAATAATAGTTACATCAATATCTTTAAGATACAAAATCCTAAAAAGTCAGTGCAGTCCTAATTCCATTGGTTCACAACGTAACTGTACTATTTGTTAATATTAATCTTCAGCCCTTTTTAACATCCCACTGCTGGGCACGGGCCTCCCTCAGTACGAGGGAGATCAGACCATAGTCCACTACGCTGGCCTAGTGCTTGTTGGCGGACTTCACATGTCTTTCAAAAACTTGCTAGGTTTTTCTCAGGTATGCAGGTGTCCTCACAATGTTTTCCTTCACCGTTAAACAAGTGGTAATCATGATAGAAAATGATTTGCACATGAAAATATCAGAGGTGCGAGACCCGGATTTGAACCCGGTTCACTCGGTTATCCAAGCGAGCGCGTTAACATTAATAGATGTACAAAACCAAAAACGACTGCAATATCGTTAATTATTCAAGCTTTTGTGCATTCTCGTAAATCACAAAACACGATGTAAATTATAAATGTTTACACGTAATTTAATTTGCCAAGTGAGTGCAGTGCGACACTATTTACCTTTCTCGACGCTTGCACCAATATGCCTTGCTACCTGTAGGTACGCATCAACTTTGTTTATGATACAAACTATACATATTAGTTTATTTTGCTTATAAAAGTTAAAGTTTTATTTTGCTTATATAAGTTTATATTTTTGGTTCCCGGTGTTTCGTATGCTTTACAACAATGGTCACGGGAGAGAGTCCAAATATTCACGTAAACCTAAGAAGTATTAATCTAAATTATTTCAAAGTCTAAAACCATGCAATAATATAATACTTGAATGGACTAAAAGCTGAAAGCTCTTCTTCTGTAGCTAGATTACACTGTAATCGCTCAATCGTGATTACACATATAGGATAGCATCTAAGCAACATTACAGGCAACCAGAATAAGCTCCTCGGCTTATTTATTGTACTGGATGTATAAGCTTTATTCTACACTACACATACTACTATACTAGTAATGCAAATGTTTTGTTTCTTTGTTATTCACTGTGCCCGTTTGTTTTTATACATTTTGTTTTTCTTAGTGAAGCCAAAATTGATTAAAAAAATATCGAATCGATAAGTACGGCACATTCCTGTGCATATTTTTTATCACGTAAATACTACCGATAGCTTTTTTGCAGTCGATAAAATAAATATTGTGTATGCGTTATAATTACTATATTTCGCTTTTAATGGGTGCTAATATAATATTTAGTAATTGTTATGTATTTTAGGAAACCTAATATCAATCAAAATAGTAATATCTGCTTAAAGGTACACGAGTGGAACC
Organism: Boloria selene; assembly: GCA_905231865.2. Taxonomy (NCBI): domain Eukaryota; kingdom Metazoa; phylum Arthropoda; class Insecta; order Lepidoptera; family Nymphalidae; genus Boloria; species Boloria selene. Next base: position 14,731,427 of record HG993137.1, on the reverse strand, counting down.
GCAAGCAAAACTTAGTTTATATGATTTCACTCATGCACTGCACGACCACTAGTGAGTTATGTATATTTTAGAGAGGATTGGGAGGACAAATTGCTGTTCTTGCTGGTAACATAGTGTTTGATTAATAGATGTACACTTTTCTATTGAAATTCATAATATTCTTCCATTACAAAAAAGCTAATAGCAATTTTATTTCGCTTTGAGAAAGCTTTTTCTTCAATTTTTACTAAAAATGTTTAATTAAATGGTAAAACCCAGTGTTTATAATTTAATCGGCTATAGTAAAAACGTTTCAACATCGGGTATTTCTTTGTACACAATATCGTTACTATTTTGTTATTTGTTAAATTTTAATTGAATTAAAATGATTTTTAAAAGATACATTACATCTCAAGTACTTTTCGAATAAATAAAAGAAATTTTTCTTATAAAAAACAAACCTGTTGACTTACGTCCATAATATCTGACTACAATGTGCCATGTTTCGTAACTTAAGTTTATTCCTTTAATTTTAAGTAATAAAATAATAATTGTAGGTAATAGTGTGGTACGGTCCATAAATATTCGAAAGAACAATATTTAAAACAAACATAAGCAAAGTGCACATTCACTATTGCACATACCTCGTACATTTTATTATAGCTTTTTATTACATTCGACGTATGAAATTCTACCAAATATCGGGATATAGGACTCGTAACTAACTTATTGTAGTACAATTGGTTTCACGTAAAGTTTTACTGCGATAACGTGAAACTGGTAATATCGTTTCGTTTTGGGAAATAAATATAAATTTGGCTTTATTCGGCACATATATGTAAAACTATTACCGAGTTGCGTGTTACAAACTTGAGCGATGAACGCAGGATCGACTCCCGCGTGGTAATTACATCGATAGTCTTACAAATCTTATTCCCAGTCTCTTTAAGATTAGGTTTTAAATGCATCACAGAAACAAACATAATTTATATAGTAGGTTCATAAACCCATTTGCAAAATAAACGGGCACCCAAAACTTTTCTGTACAACTAACAAAAGAGGTTTTTATATATTCAGCCATTTTAGACCTACTGTTAGACAAAGACCTTCCTTCATAATGAGAACGTAGGCAAGAGCGAGACTGAATCCCGTAGCATGGATGTCATGTTAAACAGTTTAAAATTATAATATGACTTTAAATAAAAATCATTTTAAATAATTTTTGGTGAGTTTTACTATGTTTCAAAACCATTAAAAACAAAATAAAAGACTTAGAGAAAAAAAGTTATTAATGTTTTTGTAGTCCCTCCCGTGACCATGATTACTGTAAAGCATTCGAAATGTCGGGAACCAAAAATAAAAAAATCCGCGACAAAATCCGAAAAGATAGTTTCATTTATAATGGCATGGCATTTATTAAAATAAGAACTTGTCTTATACAATTTAATATCCGCTTCCTTCAGATACACAATCTTCATCTCAATATTTGATCCGAACCGTCTTCCTTAGGACAAGGTAAGCATCATTTAGTAAATCTCAAACGTTTCGTAATCTCTTTTGACTTTATTTTGAGCGTAATTCAAATTAATTAATTTTATTTGCGCCCTTGTTTGACTTTTGGCTTGAAAAGATTAACATTTAATATCATAATTACATTACGTAATGTAAATGAGTCGGGATTAAATTTTAGCATTGAATTACATTTTGTGCTTGAGATATAATTAATAAAAATAAAATTATATTTCTATCTCCTATACTGTAAGCTTTGGAGATACTATACTAATATTATAAAGAGGAAAGATTAGATTGTTTGTCTGTTTGCATATCTGTTGAAATTCTTTCTAATCGGTTCAGCAGTTTCGAAGCCTATTCAATGCAAACATATTTTCACAAAAATAGGACCCTTGATAAAACTCCAAGATAATGTAACCCAATGTAGCTAAATATTGAGATTGCTACCCTCATTTTGGCATAGCCCTAGGCGCTTAATTAGGTGCCTAGAAACCTATGTGCTATTTCGGGTCATAGTGTGAGTACTAAATTTGGTCCACAGCTGTCCAGCGTGAAGAAGTACCTACACACGTACATAATTATATTATATAAATATTATACGATATTACCATAATTAGTTAAATCTTATAACTAGAGTCTATCTGTGTGTTAAACGTTATCCAAATCTGTCAAGCTGTTTTACCGTGTTGAAGAAATAAACCTACACATACAATTTGACATCATATATAATATTTTTTTTTACAGGACAAAGGGGGCAAACGAGCAGGAGGCTCACCTGATGGAAAGTGATCATCTCCGCCCATGGACATCTGCAACACCGCAGGGCTTGCAAATGCGTTGCTGGCCTTTCCGGAAGGAATACGCTCTCTTCTTGAAGGTTGCCAGGTCGTAACGGTTTCGAAAGACCGCCGGCGACAGCTGGTTCCACAGTGTGGTTGTGCGTGGCAGAAAATGTCTTAAAAATCGCACTGTTGTGGAACGCTGGACAACGAGGTGGTGTGGATGGAAGTTGCGGTTTTGGCGTGATGTCCGATGGTGAAATATTAATTAACTTCCTCATCAGCCCTTTTTAACGTCCCACTGCTGGGCACGGGCGTCCGAGGCGTACAAGAGGGATCAGGCCATGGTCCACCGCGCTGGCCTAGTGCATATCTTCCGAAAACTTGCTAGGTATTCTTAGACATGCAGGTTTCCTCGCGATGTTTGCCTTCACCGTAAGACAAGTGGTAATCATGATAGAAATGATTCGAACTTGAAAATATCACAGGTGCGAGACCCGGATTTGAACCCGCGTCACTCGGTTATTCAAGCGAGCGCGTTACCGCTGGGCTACCACTGTCTATATTAATATCATTAGCAATTTTTGACATCCTATAGATGGGCACAGGCCTTCTCTACAAGTGAAGGCCTGTGCCGTAACTATGTTATCTTTTAGATATGCGGGTCGCACCATGTGTTTTCTTTTACGGTGAGGAAATTGGTACTTATTTCTGTTGTTATTAAATACAAAAACATACACGTAATTTAGTTTTAAATAAAATTGGATTCTCTAAAAACAATATTTTTCTAGGTAATTACACGTGTTTTGGGCCAGATCGGTTAATAATGGAGAAATATGGGATCCACATTCGGTAAAAAAGATCAAAAAAGCCTAATGAAAAAATAACTTTGGGCGTTTTCAGCTGAATTTATTTTGTTTGTTACAATAACAGTAACGGAATCCGTATTTTATTAATACAGCAGCCAGCTGTCGCTTTGCTCAGGACTCAATGATTTTTAAAAATTGTTTTTCAATGAAAATTACTTGCAATTTTCGTCCAGTTTTATTTGATAAGGGTAACTCGTTGTTGTGAAGAAAAACCGTCCCTGTAATTAATAAGCTCATTCTTACGTACTCGTTCATAATAAAAAATAACATTTAAAAGGGCTGAATATATATTAAAATACATTATTATACCTGTTAGTTTAATATTATATTGTACAAATATAGTAAATTGATAGTGAAGTTTTTTTAGAAACACATTGAACTAGAAAATAAGATCAAAATCCTACTAGATGTAGCATATATTCACTAGCAATTATTAAAATAGTTCGTATAAAATGTAGGATTAAAATTATAATAACAAAGCAATCATTAACATGATTAACTCAAAGTTTATTAATTGATATTAGAGCTAATGCAATTTAATTTGGGAATAGCTGTGAGTGTTGAAGCAGTGCACAACGAGCCATTGTGTATTATAGGATAAGATAGCAAGCATTGAAATACCTATACATATCTAGTTTCAATTTAATCATATAGGATTAACAATACTAATTACAATAATTATTATTGTTAGAAACAATGCTATTTGTCAGATGGTTATATCTCTAGGCAGAAAAGCTTTTGTGACACAAAAAGCTCATATTCTCAAAATGGACGTAGGATATCTAAAAAATGAATGAAAACCATAAAATAAGGCATTTTATACATTGTTTTTGTGAAAGAGCTTTTCATTGTTGTATACTTAGTTATTCCACAAGTAATTATTTAATTATATTCAACACACAGTATGCTAGCTAAAAAGCTATATTAAGTAGAGAAAAAAAATATGAAAATATATATCCACCACATTTTGAATAGTAGTAATACGACTGTTTGTATTATCAAAATAACAGCTTTTTACTAAATTCCTAAATTAAGTTCCAAATTAAAATTTTGTCGGTCTGTCTGTTTGTTCCGGCTGACTTTCACTGGTAGATTTTACCACAATGTACGCTACTTTCTCTATAGAAAAAGAATCATGGTTAATCAAAAAAATTAAAACCCTTGGAATAGTGAACAAAATCCGCATACTCAGGACGCACCCGGGCGAAGTGTGGATACGTTGCTAGTTCATATATCTATACTAATATTATAAAGCTGAAGAGTTTGGTTGGTTGGTTGAACGCGCTAATATCAAGAACTACTGGTCCGAATTAAAAAATTCTTTTTGTGTTGGATGGTCCGTTTATCGAGGAAGGCTATAGGCTATATTACATTATACTGTGACCAGGAGCGGAGCATCAATTAAAAATGTTACAAAAAAGGGTAAGTGTTAGTTCTGCGAGGTACCATATCGTGGGACTCAGAAAGTTTCCGGGCCTTAGAACGCGTGTGAAGCTGCGGGAAATGCTAGTATAATTATCGAACTAATAAAACTTATAACTATTGTAACTAATAAACTTTACATTATATTGCGGAAAAGTACCAACGTTACTTTAAGTTGGTAATCGTATGTAGTAATCATAGCACGCATCACAATAAGCTCGACTGAGGTATACTATACTGTATAGTCGTACGTTAACAATGCGTGGGTGCGACTAAGCTCTAATTGGTGGCGGAAGTTTCTAACTTGTTAGCTTTGACCGCTTTCTAGTTATTCTCATCTTACAGGCTTAGGAACACTCGTCGAGTTTAGACGGTGTATTTGAATAGGAGACAACAACCAAAACTAATTTAAATACTAATGTTTACGTTAATTTTAAAGTAGTTCCTGGAAATTATAGCAATTTGATACATGAAGTAACACTAAATTAGCTTTTTGTTAGCTTGAAGATAATTTATAATATTAATGAAGCACTGTTTTGTTGGTGCTTTGTAATTTTTCATAGAAAGTTGAATGAGAAAAAACCATACCGCCGTAATAAAGTTCGTGTTTGTAGAAATTGTCAATCGCATCAAGCTTTCAGATTTAGCGGAAATTAATATCTAGCCCATTTTACTCTATGTCATATTAAAATATCATACTACCGATGAGAGTGGTAGCACAGTGGTAATGCGCTCGCTTGATTAACCGAATTAAACGGGTTCAAATACAGATATATTTTCACATAATACGCACTTGTCCAGCTCGATGGCTGAATGCATCATCACCTTGGATGACTTCTAATAAATCTCTCTGCGCCTTATTTGTTTTTTACACTAAACTAATAATAATATGAGCTGACTTAAAAACATATACATAAATTATATAAAATTTTATTAACTTTATAAAGTATCTTTGGAAAGCTTTCGCCAGTTCTTCTCAGGTCAGAGGTTTCTTCTTTCCGAACTGGTGGTAGACTCATGACGTTCAGTAAGAAATTGTTACAATTTTTATGCTGAATAAAATATTTTGATTTGATTTGATGAAGACTTTGCAAGTGGCTTGGTAGCATCTTTCAAGAGGTATTGAAACGATCTGAATGCTAACAATACAACTCACTCGTATTCATACATTTCATTGTGATAGTTTACAATACACCCGCTTCGTATTCAGAGACACTCAACACTGGTTTAGCGAGAAATTCTATTCTTTACAATTACTGAAAACAATTGTGTATTTTAAATAAAACTACCTTTTTGGATTTATTCGAGGGTATATGTAATTTGATTTTTAATTAAAGTCGCGAAAGAAGATCTGCCTCTCCCGAAAATTATATTGAGGATTACAATAAAGCATTCGATAATATGTCGAGAACCAAAAAACCACTTCGTTTTGAACGTGAAAATTTTCGTTGAAATAAGTATATCAGGTAGCATTATTAATTAAATTCTATTCGTGTAAATACGTCGCAAAAACGTGACAAAACTCAAAACAAAGAATATTCGTTTATTTTATAAATTGTAAAAAAACATTATTTTTACTTTTTACTACTACTACCAGTACTCTGTACTAATGTAAAGTTTTCTGTTAATTAATCCGCAATAATTTTAAAATATATGTAACTGATAAATAAAAGGCACAATAATTTTCAATTTGCACAGTACTTTCGTTTTTTACAGACAACGCTTCTTATCTTTAAGTCAAATTGACGGTTCAAAAGACCGTATTAAAATCTGTTTGATTAATGTAAATATATTCTTTACTTCCTTCTTTCTTTTGGCTGAACAATTTTGATTTACGCTCGTAAGTTTATTTTTTAATTCTTTTTATAAGTAACATGACTTTTTTAATTTACAACATTTTCCTTCCTCCCTTCAAGAATGAAGGGTTCCTACACGTAATGTTTCCAAAATCGGTTTAAATGTATAGACTAAACTAATATATTTAGGACTGTGAATTCACATATGGATATAATATATAAGATGTATAATATCTTTCCCGAGAACCGGCCTGAGTTAAGACGCAACTCGGCCACCGCCAGTTTATGCAAATTCGAAAATTTTCAATTTCGATGCAAATCACCTTCGCTTTTCGGTGATGTGATAACCACGTTCACTTGAAATATAAATAACTCTCTTAACATGTGGTATTTTCAAACACAACACTGTATGTGTATTTTTATTATTTTTATTTAAAGTACTAAAAAAGAGGAAATTTAAACATTTTTGTATTCAACGTTTTAATGTACCTACTATGTAATTTATTTTTCAAACATTAAAATATAGCAGTAAATAATCAAAAATGTACAGAAAACTTTGAAATAATTTATTTAAATGGAATCGTGTACGTGTACAGCCACAAGGCGGACCTAACGGGTCTCATGCTTTTAGTGTGGCTTTAGCACGTAGGGAAATTTGGTTTTTTAAGCTAACATAGGTTAAGTATTTTGTATTACTAACTCTTAGATTAGATAAATTAAATATGTGTTTTTTATGTTTTTGAATTATGATATTATTAATTTTTTTTTATTTAAAAAATTAAATCTAAAAATAGTTACCCTCGCTATCGCACTTAAAGTGGTGACAATCACGCGAACAAGACCATGAATGAAAGCTACCTTTACACACATTCGTTATTTCTACGGTATTACGAGATTGAAAAATTAATGAAGATTTTTCAAAGTAAGCCATTGAGATAGAGCTTTATGGGGCAATAAATTATGAGAATCAAATTAAATATGGGTATATATTCCTCAGGAGACCGGAGGTGGAATTTTTTCGCCATCGCAAAAGTTTTTAAGCAAGACCGCTTGAGGCCACCGTCACAAATCTTCATTAGCGAGAGATATGAGAGGAAATACTGAATAAACCTAATTACCTTGCTTTGAAAGTTCTTCTTTACATAAAAAGATATTAAGTGAAAAAAAATTATACCCTTGTACAAGTATACTCCTTTTTACATACGTATGTACGTTCTACGTATTTTTTTGTTTTTATCTGAATTTTTTCAAAGAAATCTTATTTCTCAAAAAAATATTTTTTTGAGAAAGAAGTCTTAGTAAATATTGGTTTAGTTTAAATAGTCAAAAAATAATATTACATTAAAAACGCGTAGAAACTAATGTTCAAAATAATTCTCCATTAATATTATGCAAATACTCCGCTGATGTAAATAAAACTAACGTAACGAAGTATTTATATTTAATTTAAGGAGATTGGAAACCGTAACTAGTTTAATGTGTTGCCACTTTATTATTTTAATCGTTTAAATGAGAATAATGAGATTTTTTATTTCTAATAAACTGCTAGATGTTTACTTTCAAGTAAAATTTACTAAAATTTTGAAAATTGCTTGGTTATTTCATAATGTAACTATTCCATAAAAGAATATTTTCAATTGAATTCATTGAGAAGTTGCCTCACTGTGAGTTAGCGTTATGAACACTTAAGAAAATAGTACTTAAATTATATTAACTCTTATAAATAAAACGCTCTATTTTCACGTATCATAGTAAGGGGTCGTCCATAAATCACGTGATGTTGGAATGGGGGGGGAGGGGGTTCGAAAGAAATCACGAAATATCACCAGGAGGGAGGGGGGGTGTAGTGAGTTATCACGTGATTTTTTTTTACTCTCCGTTGGGATTATCCCGCGCACCGCGACAATCGCCGAACTTTTATAATAATAAGCCTAGTCACCTCCAAAACTTCTCTGAAAAGACCTGTACGGGAACTACTATTGCAAGAAATGGCACTTTTAAAAGCTATGTTATGCTTTAAAAAATTGTGTATTATAAATTCTTCATAACAGACGATGAGACCAATAGGAATGGTCTTAATTGCTTTGGATTGCTTATAAAAAGTATTGACATACTTCCATTAATATCATGTATAAAAATTAAGACATACATAAATTATAAGTAACGTTACATTGTTATAGTAGTAGTTATAAGTTACAGACGGACGAATTATACATTTTTAATGATATTCTCAAAAACTTTTACTATTAGTGAATATCAGCACTGAAAGTTTAAGAAAAGTGAATACTATTTTGACTTAACTTTAGCACCGGGTGATGTACCCAGTGCTCAAAGTTAATTGACCGTCGGCCGAAACTAGAGGGTATGCATACATTCAAAGACCATACATAAACCACCTAATCCCATTGATTTTGTTAATGAGAAAAGAGAAATTTCTGGCAGGATTTTAGTCGAATCGTAACGGGCCATCCATAAATTACGTCGTTTGTAAAAAAATACACGTGATTTTGAGTGGGGGGAGGGGGGGTAATCTTAAACCTCACCACGTATCACCATGGGGGAGGGGGGGTCTAAAAAGTTGCTTAAAAACATCACATGATTTATGGATGACCCCTAAGTAGGGCAGAGCTAAGTATTCGCATCACCTGACACCAAAACTTGGCTGTAAAAGTTCAAATAGCATAGGAAAGGAAACATCTATTATACATTTTATGAAGTCGTAAAATGTGGCGGATATATTTACCGTAATGATATAGTAGAAACAGTAAGAGCTTTATAACGTTACGATAGGCTTACTTTATAGCTGCAATTTAAAAATTAAAAATTAATGTCGGAAATTAGCTTTATCATATAAAAACGGTATCGAAAAATCTCTAAATGAAGTGGCTTGTGAAAATAATTTTACATTTATAATATGAAATAAAAACACTACGAATAAATTACCCTCTTTTGCTAAAGTGCGTCGTTTTTCACATACGTGGTGCCACTTTTTGGTACATTTTTGTACTAATACCAGGTTATGACCTATCTAGGTACTAAATTTAATACGAACCAGCTTAGTCATTTTTTTCATCATGAAGGAATAACAAACGTACGTATATAATATTAACTTACTCAGTTATAATACTCGTAGTTGATAGATAATTAGTAACATAAGTAGTACCCTATAGAGTTACATAACATGCCCCTTTTCAGTGTTATTTACTCGTGGTTCTTCGACTCATTGAACAATGAACTAGTCCTACTTCAAAGGGAATGGAATTGTCGCATATGGAACCACATTACGATATTTCCATTTAATATATCCCTTTTTTGTTGACCGACTTTGAAGATGAGGATGTAACTACTTCAATTGTATATCATTTGTGTCTGAAAATTTGTTACACAATAGCTTCATGAAAGCCAATATAGATTTTTATAATTAATTTTCAGTCAACTGGTTTATTTTATAGATGTTAGGGTGCGCCTAAAGTTTTTAGATGAAAAGTTATTAGAAATATATACTCACTTTAATTTTTCAATTTCAATTTTGTCGATGAAAAACTCGATCTAAAAAAGCGGCTTATCAATATGTTGGGATTATAAATATAAATATGTTGGGACATTATTATACAATAAGTATTTCCTATTGAAAAACATATAACATTAAGGGTATCTATGAATACTTACTTAGATTTAGATGAATATTTGATATTTTAAATAAAATTGTCTTAGAACTTTTCCTGGCTGTTTTTGATATTTTGTTCATGAAATTTCTAATGCTTTACAGCAATTATGGTAGAAGGAAAGCCTTTTAGTCTTAAAGGTTATATATAGTTGTATAAGAAAGTGACTAAAATGTACACACAATATTACACAGTAATTTAAAAATTTAAAACATGACAATAAAGTACCTTACAATATTTGTTAATTATGAACATTAATTACAATTATAATGTTAAGATTTGATAATGAATATTATATAATGTTTTTTTTCCATTTCTGACTATTGCATTTTTTTATATTTTTCCAAAACCTTTCTAATACTTTAAGAAGTTAGACGTGGTAGAACATTTTAAGGTTTATTAAAACGCTTACGAGTACATCTGATACAAAGTAGTCTTAACTTAGACCTCTCTAGTGCCGCAGCCGGCGCGTGCAACCGTGGTAAGGAGCAAGCAAGTTACATGCAATAAATCGAGATAAATGCAGGGCCGTAGCTAGGGGGGGGCATTGTGGGGCAATGCCCTACCTTAAAATCACAATGCCCTACCTTTAAAATACCAAAAACTAAGATAAGTTATTATAATTGAATTGTTTGTTTATGAGATAAAAAAATTGTAGCGATAGGTATCTAAACTTTTCCGAACATGCCACAGTTTGTAACATTCATTTCATATTATTTATTTTTTAATTCTTTGCTTTGTGTATAGATGGCATTTGAAGCGCCATCACATGAAGCGATGGGTCTATTTAATTATAATACCTGTGATGCAGAGGGGATTCCCCGTACCATAGATTGCAATATGGGCTACATTGCAATCTATGGTACGGGGAATCCTCTTTTTTAAACTAAAACTAGCGTACATGTTTCGCGCGCAAGCGTATGCGTGTCATTTCCCATATATTTATTTTAATGTATATTTTTGTGTCGTTTGCATATACTTATTTTTCACTTTCGACCAATCACGTTACGAATAGTTTACCTTCACATATGTTTCATCTAAATTAAAAAACAAACTTTGAAAAAAAAAGAACAAAATCAGTTGATCTGAACGAAGTTCTTCGCGTTAACATGGCGAATCGTAGAATTCAGCTGTTCTAAATGGTTTTATTATTATTTTAGTTATAATAATAAGTTTGCAGAAACAATATGATTTAAATGATATTTTTGGTCATATCTATTTTCTCGTATCACCCCACCTAACAATTAATTATTACCTCACTCTCACTCAGACGTGGATCTCTGCACCCAAATCTGAAAGTTCAACCGTCTTCTTCATCATTGAGGATTTATTAGTTCTTAGATTCAAACTCATGTTCTGCTACAGAAATTATTTGTCTACAAATAGCTATTGAATGTACATCACTGACCTAGAGGTCAGTGATATACGTAATACGGCGGCCGGCATATTTAGCGGAAAACAAAAAAAGGTCCATAATAAAAAAATATGGTTTTATTTTAAAATCTACTTACTACACTTTTTTTGTTATTTAAAGTTTCATTTGTTTTACTTAAAATGAGATCACATTAAGAACAGATTTTGCGAGTAAAGGCTATTTGTGAAAAATGGTACTTTTCATGTAACCGGGAAAAGTGAAAATTAATATTAAAATAACAATTAATTAAATTAGAAAAATGTTGATTAATATCGCGTATTTCCTCCACGTGCTCTTATTAAAGTTTCTACCCGTATACTGAGAATGATGTTATCGATGGTCTCCTGGGATAGTCTCCGCCATTCCTTAACTACGGCGATTCGCAGTTCACCCACGCTGGCAGGAGCTGGAATTCTGGACTTAACTTTTCTTTTCAGCAAGTCCCAAACGTGCTCTATCGGGTATATCTGGTGATCTCGCCGGCCACTCCATAAGAGTGATATTCATATCATTAAGATAAGCTTGAGTTACCCGAGCGGTATGCGGCCGAGCATTATCCTGCATAAAAACAAAATCGTCACCGATATATGGGGCAAACGGTACGACATTTTCTTCTAAAACTTCTCTGATATAGCGGTCTGCAGTCAGACTCCCTCTGTCAATCACTACCAAGTCTGTGCGAGCTCCCAAACAAATGCCCGCCCAAACCATTATTGATCCACCACCGTATGCAACTGTAGTTTCAAAGTTTGTCTGAATGTATCGTTCTCCTTTACGTCTGTGTATTCTTTGCCTGCCGTCAATTTGATTTAAGAGAATTCTGCACTCATCACTAAACAATACCTTACTCCATTGGTCCGCGTTCCAAAGTCGTTGTTCCTGAGCAAAAGTTAACCTGTTTCTACGATGATTTACCTCGAGCCTTGGCGGGCACAAATAAACCCAAACCAGCTTCTAGGAACCTTCTTCGTACCGTACGCTTACACCCCGCACTGCTTCTAACTCATGTCGGGCTTGGACGGCTGCCAAACGGGGGTTCCTACGTACATGAAGCCGAATGAAACGATCATCCCTACTCGAAGTGCGTCTTTTTCTGCCTTGTCCTGCTCTTCTCACATAAGTACCGGTCTCCCTGAACCGTTGGATACTGCGATGGATCGTTGAAACTGATCGACGAAGATCTCTGGACTTCACTCTGTAGGTTTGACCATTTCTTCGCATTTCGAGTGCCCTGGCAATCTCCGTTGGGTCTAAGTCAGGCATAATTCAGTCCTCAACTCCAAAAAGATACGCGATTAAAAAAAACTAACAAAAAACAGTATTTCAATGAAATTTTAAATCAAACTCAGAAGGAAGAAATACTCAAAGTTCGCTCCAGATAAGGTGTATTTGAATAAAATTAAAATAATTGCATAAAATGATATGTTCAGTTGTTTTCTTAATTTAAAAATATTTCTTTTTAAATAAAATGACGTATAAACCAGCCAGCAACCTTATATGATACTGATATCAAACCTTTATTTTATGTTCTGCTAAATATGCCGGTGTGTATACATGGTGATTGATTTAGGAGCCCGTGCTTCGGAGCACGGAGCAGATCAATTATGATAGATTTTTTGCTTCCGCCCTACCTGTAACCAATGCTGCCCTACCTCAAATTCGGCTCTAGCTACAGCCCTGGATAAATGTCTTGCAAAAATAAACCAGGATAAAGATAAGAAGATAGCGAAAAATACCTATGAATTTTACACTGCAACTTTATAAATTTTGTTACTTAATGAGTAGTAAGTCTTTTAATGGGATTCTTGACTTTCCACTAATAATATAGAAGAAATAGTATAAAAAAATAATATAATAATAAAGTAAGCTGTTACTTTTATGTTCTTGTATATTTTATTTATTTAAAAATAACGCTATAATATGATATTAATATTATACTATAGGTTTTATATTTTTCAGTGCTTATAACAAAACAAATTATAAATAAATTTTGCCTCTACCAGCACAATATGGCTTTTAAAGACATTTCAATTTACCTTTTAAATAACAACCCGCGGAATGACATTTGCAGGTTCACCTAGAGGCATTTTAAAGGTCCACATTAAGCCAGTATTGTTCCTGTCACATTCAGCATGTAGCAGAAATATACACTTAATATGTTATAGACAGTGGTAGCCCAGCGGTAACACGTCGCTTAACCGAGTGATGCGGGTTCAAATCCGGGTCTCGCACCTCTGATATTTTCATGTGCGAATCACTTATATCATGATTACCACTTGTCTTACGGTGAAGGAAAACATCGTGAGGAAACCTGCATGTCTGGGAAAACCTAACAAGTTTTCGTGCGACATATGAAGTCCGCCAAAACGCACTACGCCAGCGCGGTGGACTATGGCCTGATCTCCCTCGTACTGAGGGAGGCCCGTGCCCAGCAGTGGGACGTTAAAAAGGGCTGATGATGATGATGTTATATAATAAATTCAAATATATTTTCTTCCATATTCTTATTCTTATTCTTCTTCCATATTAATTATATTCGCACATAATGAAGTTGGGATCAGGCAGTATTATACGTTGGTCAAGTGTGAGATGGCAGATTACACACGTCTTTCATAATATTACTTCCCACGATGTTTTTCATTACCATAAGATAATTGGTATAATTGAAATGATTCCTACATAAAAAACATCAGAGGTGCAACACACAGGGTTTGAACTCGTTTACTCAAGCGAGAGTTATTTATTACTTCAATAAGAAAAATATAATTTAGATCATACAATACATCGTAATAAACCTTACAAATCAAATATAAAACTATTAATACCACCAAATATTATATTGATAAACGCTTACTAAAAGCGATATTTGATCCTCACATTATTAAAACTGTTTTCACAGTAAACTTTTACTTTGATATCTTATTACAGAATAATTACAAAAAGCTTTATGACTAGCGTAAAATCAGTAAATTCTTTCATTCGAACAACACCTAATCTTTTACTATATAGTTCCATTCTTTGCTTTACGACGTAGTGGAATGCAATATCTAAAAGTTTAATACTCATCAAAATGACTGCTCGCTAATGTTCTGTCTCGACTACTTTTACAACGTCTGCGAATTTTAATCTATTTACTATTGTAGTAGTATTATATTTATTTATAGTTTTTATTTACTTTTAATTCTTTCTGTTTATGGGAGTACTCGACATTTTATATGAAAGATTGGGAAATACCGATCTCTAGGATACCTACCATCAGTATATCCATTTATATAGTTTAATCATGAAAAACGAAATATTTAATTATAGAAAAATATTATTTATGAAATAGCGACTCGCCCTCGCTTCGCTCGGGCTCTTCCCCAGAGTTAGCACAGGCAAAGCCGCGGGATCCGCTAGTTATGCATATAAACTTTCCTCTTGAATCACTCTATCTATCTATCTATTAAAAAAACCGCATCAAAATCCGTTGCGTAGTTTTAAAGATGTATAGGGACAGAGAAAGCGACTTTGTTTTATACTATGTAGTGATTAGTTAACTTTTTGTTCTAGCAATTGAAATTCAATTATATTAAATAATTACATCCTTAAGTAATTGCTTTATTAACTTTCTTGTAAAATTTTCCCAAACAATGAACATTTCCGCTGTCAACTTTCCGTCTAACGATAAATTTATTTAAATACACATTTCATTCAAATCGTTTAATTTGAACACTGAACAACTTCTACAAAGAACAATTATTTAAATTTATCTCATTTATTTTGTATTCACTTATTCGTATACGCAAATTGGAAATACCGCGCACTAATTGAATTTATTGAGTCTAAGATGTTCAAATAAATTCATGATTTCCTTAATTCAGTCCCATTAGAATTAACTTTTTAAAACGTATGTAAGTATGTATTCCGTGTATTATTATAAAAAATAAATAAATATGTTCGGACATTTTTTACAACAACGCCATCTAGTTCCGTGGTAAGCTACGAGGCTCGTGTTACGGATACCAGATATTTGATATACTACACATATAAATTTTTAAATACATACATAATATAAATATTAACACCCATGACTGGAGTACAAACATTCGTGCTCAACAAATGAATGCCCCCAGCGGGACTCGAACCCGCGACCGCTGGCGCAGAAAGTAGGGTCACTACCAACTGAGCTAAACGTGTCGTTATTATTCTATTGATTTTTAAATACAAGGAGGATCCGGCATACACATTTAGTCCAACACGCTGGCTGGTTAACGGACTGCACAGGCTCTTAGAAAAATCGCTACCTCTTAGACATGTTGATATATCTAGGAAGAGAATAAAAATTAAAAATAAATTATTGTAACTAAAATTTCAAGTTCATAAAAAATAGGAGAGTACAGTAAATATGTTCTTATTTTTGTGCATAATTATACTAAAAAGCTTTTGGTTAAAGCTCACTGACTGTAACATTACTCCATATGTCAGAAACACAACAACTAACTGGGTTAGGCAACTATTTAGCAACTTATTTATAAAACAAGCTACATTAGAATATTAAAGTTTGGTAAAGTTTACAAATGATTACGGTCGTCCCTTAGGTTACGTATCACAAAGGTCTCCAAGCCTTTTCAGTGGCGCGAACGGCAACTGTTATTTTGGCATGAGCACAAAGCTTTAGTACGGACAGAAGGTTCATTTTGGTATATAAAAAATAGATAAGCTATTTCAGATAAACGTTACGATATAAAATAAAAATATTTTGGGAAAGCTTTTAATATAAATGCCGAGTGTAGGGTTTTATTTCAACGCAAAAAGTTGATACAATGAAATACACTCTTTCATAGATTCAAATTATGTTCAGATTTTTTCGAATTTAATATTTTAATTTCAGCATGATTATACTGCATGATTTTTATATGAAGATTTTTATATGGTTTCTCTCCCGTGACCATGATTGCTGTAAAGCATTCGAAACGTCGGAAACCAAAATTATAATACATCCGCGACATAATCCGAAAAGATAGTTTCATTTATAATGTCAAATATTCGCGTAAACATAAGAAAGCAATATAATGTAGTCAATGTAGTAAAGCTAAAGAATTTCAATAAGCCAATATTATTACTGTTTAGTTAAGTTATTCACATTAGTAACCAACCTGTTATTTTGTACTGAGGCAAGTTTGCATTTTGAGTAGTATTTTATAAAGTTAACATCCATAGGGAACTACCTCTTGAAATACTACGATAAAAGTACGCTACGTCACTGCTGGGTTGTTAAAGTACTTCTATCCTAGCAATGTCATCAATCTCTGAAGAAAAATATGTCCTTCGTATTTCATTTAGTAGTAGACCTGTTTGTACAAATTATAATATTATTATACTCGTATTATCATTCAAATCTATCATCCACTAATATTATTAAAAAAATATGTTTTTACTCCATTTTAAACGGATTAAAGGATTGATTAGAAAGATATTTAATATACAGATAAAGTATGACCCTTTTTTAGATAGTTACATATAAACAAACATGAGCAAAACGAGGACAAAATGTTGGAATAAAATAAATCAAAATTCTAAATTATACTAGAGGCCTTAAACCATTTCAGCCTTAACCATCCTACGCATTCTACAATCACTATGTTACATTCTATATGTAACATTTTCTGCTTAAAGAGTACGAAAAAATATAATTATTAAGGATAAGTAATAAGTGGACCAAATATAATAGCAAACACGAAAAAACCTAGTTAGAGCTAGACTAGGAAAAAGTAGCAATTTTCCCAAAGTGCAAGTAAAAAACTCAAAGTTTGTCGCGACGTTTTCTGAAATATGGGCATATCTCAAAATAAGACGTATTCAGGTCAACACGAGGTAATCTTCCTTTCTGCTATGATTTATTAATCTCCGGGATAAACAATACGGTGCAAATTTATTGCGCTGACTTCTAAATCGCCTACAAAATTAATAACTACGGTTTTTGGCAAGATATGAATTTCCATTAATAACAATTAACGTTCTTGCGCTTGTGTTATTAAATTTGAAATACATTGTGGCGTTACTGTCACGGTGCGCTTTATTAGTTGTATATACGCGTACATTGTTATAAAATAGGTTAGTCCTCTTCAACCTAATGTATATAGAGACAGCAGGGTAACTTGAGTTTTTAATATTCTTTGAAATGAAGATAAATAATGAGAATATTAAATGAAAAGTCGAGCGAATGTCGCGTCAACATCCAGATCGTTTATTACTCGTATCTGTAATATAAAATTTAAAAACATTTATACTTTTGCTTCTCACCTTATGCCAATATGTCAAAGATATCAAAGTAAAAGTTAAAATAAATAGGTAAATTAATATTAAATTAAAGGTTAAATATTTTTAACATGATTCCCACTCAAGTCTCACGATGATGGAAAACACCGTAAGTAAATCTATATATTTTATACTAACTAGCAAGTTAAAGGAACTGAATACAATAAAATATAACACATTTGGTAATACGCAAGGTTAGTATCTAGTGTTATATGAAAGTCAGAAGGGACTCTACTTTTGCTGTGTAATTGAATACTTACTATATTCCTCATACCTAAGTGGAACTGTTTCAACATTCGGTATATACTTATGTAATCCTAGCTATTTTGCGTAGGACTTACTAAGTTTAGACACTAACGTTCATTAAAATTCATGGCAACATATCTCAGATTTATACAAGGGTTGGTTGAGAACTTATCTAACTTAAATGAAAGCTTAATCTCAATAAAGCTTACATATTTTATCAACTTAGAAGTAGATTAAGTATAAGTTAAATGGTAATTGCGATGTTAAAACTTGTTATAAGTTTTAGTTATAATATTATTTCTAAATTTACTTGTATTTTGCAGTAGTTTTTCTTTTAAATGTAAGTATTTGTAATTTAGATGTAAATAATTTAATTTTCGTTTATTTTTGAACTGTACTATTTTGAACGGTACGGTTTACTTATTTGTAAAGGATGATTGATGCTATTTGAAAAAGCTTTTAATATCGCTGAATTTATAATGTGTAGACTTCGCGCATTACTTAACTTTCCGTAAGCTGAATTTAGTCGTTAGGAGTGAATTAATAATGTACGTTCTGGCTCTTACATGCTAGGCCAGGAGAGCTTTTAAGTCCTTATATATACATTATGTTAGATATATAATATACGTATGTTGATTAATTTAGTGTATCTTAGATGTTAGTTAATACCTTTCTAACAACATATAACATAGCAATTAATAATTAATAGTAATTATTTCATTAAGTAGAGTTCTGCCCAAAAAAAGGTTAAAAGATCGCTAGCAAAATATATAATACAAAAAGATTTTCCTAAATATAACTTTTACTAAGCAAAGTTCATTCACCTTGAAAAAGCTTGACAATGTGGTAATAAATAAGGCATACGACTTAATAGTTCCCTGCAACGTGACGCTTTTTACTCGTAATAAATCGTTGAAAGAACTTATTTTTCGGGACTATCCCTTCATTAGCAAAATGATATAAGTAATACCTTTATTATATAGCAGTACCCGCGGCTTCGCTCGCTTTCTAATCACTATTAAAAAATAAGGATTGGTGGTAGAAGAATAAAAATTTTGAGTAGTAAGTATATATTTATGGCAAATCATAAAAAAATCGCCTAAAAATAATAAAAATGAAAGTTTGAAGAGAGCCACCACTATCACTCAACAGTCTACAACCTATTCTCAGACCTGCCAAATATGAAAAAAATTCCTAAAAATCGGTCAAGCCGTTTCGGAGAAGTACGATAACAAACACTGTGACACGAGATTTTTATAAGAAATAAGATATATTTGTTTCGTAAGTGTATTATGATGTCTAATAAAGGCGAAAGTACTGAGGCGAGTTTTCATATGCCCTAATCATTAGTACGGGTCTTAATTTTGCGAAATTAATTGTATTTACCTCAGACATAATATTAATTAATGTATCAAACTAAGAGCGGTCATATTACGTTCATGCTATAAGTAATACCTGATATTTCTAGGTACCATAAAGAATTGGAATATATGCTTTACATAATTATTTTACTTTATATGTAATTCTAATCTTAGTTATAACTACATAAAATAATATACTAAGTTTCTTTTGCCGGTTTTTCTCATCAGTAAGACTCTTTCCAAATAAAATGTCTTGAAAATAAAATTTGTCGAATTTCACTTGGTATATTAGGGTTCCGTACCTCAAAAGGTAAAAACGGAACCCTTATAGGATCACTTTGTTGTCCGTCTGTCTGTCTGTCTGTCTGTCTGTCTGTCAAGACCTTTTTTCTCAGGAACGCGTGGAGGTATCAAGCTGAAATTCATATCAAATACTCAAGTCTATGGTCTCTTGGAGCTGTGAAAAAATCAAACTTCTAAGTCAACGCGATCAAAAGATACTCCCGTTTATGCCGCAAATTTTCGACACTCGCAAGGGAATCAAAACCTACAGGGTACTTCCCGTGAACTCAGAATCTTGAAATTTGGTACGAAGCAACGTCTTATAACACAGATAAAGGAAAAATTGCGAAAAGCATAAATTTTTAGTTACATCATATAATAAAAATATTTTTAATAATTTGAAACTTATTACCCCTTTACTCATACACCGTTCCGTACAGGTTTGTACGGAACCCTCGGTGCGCGAGTCTGACTCGCACTTGTCCGAATTTTTTTATTAAAAACAGCTTAATTAAGCTCAAAAATTGCTTTTGTAAAAACAATGGTATTTCTACATAATTATATTAATTTTGTTTAACATAAAGAGACGTAAACAAATCTAATTAAAACAAGAATATTTTTATGTAGCGTTTCATTTTGGTATTTTTTGACAATCCTTGTTAAAACAGGTGACATTTTTGTTAATGAAAACAATTTTTTGCTTCGTGTTGAGTTTAATTAAAACGTTAAATTATATTAAAGCCATCTTTTTGTAGAAACAATTAGTGTCCATTAACTTGATATTGTAATAAATTCATATTTCAATTTTCTTTGTCTCTACTAAATAATATACTGAGAATGAAAGTAATTTGTTTTTTAATACAAATTAACGTCTCAATATTAAATAAATCGTTATTAAAATTAAGACTGTTAATAATAGATCTTACGGTGAAGGAAAACATCGTGAGGAAACCTGCATGTCTGAGAAAACCTAACAAGTTTTCGTGCGACATGTGAAGTCTGCCAACTCGCACTAGGCCAGCGCGGTGGACTATGGCCAGACCCCCTCGTACTGAGGGAGGCCCGTGCCCAGCAGTGGGACGTTGAAAAGGGCTGATGATGATGATGATGATTAATAATAGATGTACAGGAATATTTTATAAAGCCGTTTTCGTATTTTTACCTTAAGAGATGAAAATACATGAGTAGGAAATAACAAATAATGCCATTGGGCACAATAAAAGGAAGTCTCCATACTAAATGATGCAAATGAAGCACGTAAACGTTGCAATTGTATAAAAAGCATGTAATCCCATGAAATAATGTTTTATAATCCATTTATGGCTATCACGAGATCGCAATAAATACAGCGTGAGGGCGCCGCATCTGCCCCTACTACGAGTTATGTATACTCGACACTCGCTAGCGAACGCTTAGAAATATGAATGTGAATAGTAATAAATAAAATATGTTAATAATAATCTATACTCATACTCTAATAAATGAATTCAACATGAATGCGTTTTTACTAAGTAGAAAGACTGAAAGACTAAATTACTAAATTTGACGCGACCCGGGACTCGAAGCCAGAACTTCGGGAAGCGCAGGCCACATGCTAGCCACCATTGAGGAAGTTAACGTTACACACAGACACTTAAAATGTATTTATTTGTATTAATTACAAATTATTTTTACGTAATATTACTAAATACGCAATGGTCTACAGTAAAATCAAAAAACGTTACTAGTTGTGGACTTGTTCCGGGGGCGTAAGAGCGATGCGTTCAACACTCGTGAAATTCGTTTACGTGTCGTACATAATAATATGACGGACGCCATATTCATGTAAACGTATTGCTTAGTGCGAGAATTTTATGTATATCAGGTAAATCAGAATTTGTGAGGCGGCTGATATTATACGATTATTTTACACTTAAGGGCCTATAATACACGTTTGGCTCAGTTTGTATTGACCCTACCTGCTGCGCCAGCGGTCGCGGGTTCGAGTCCCGCTGGGGGCATACATTTGTTGAGCACGAATATTTGTACTCCAATCATAGGTGTTTATATTTATATTATATATTTATTTAAAGTTATATATGTAGTATATAAACTATCTGGTATCCGTAACACAAGCCTAGCTTAACACAGAACTAGATAGCGCTGTGTGTAATAATGTCCCAACATATTTATTTATTTATTATTACACTATGCAGTATTAAGACGGTATTACTAAGCGTAATTTAGCATTATGTAATAAGAGCAAGCAAGTTAGTCTGTCTGTTTTCCGGTGCTTCAAAATTCTTCTCATGACACCGCAACAGCTGACAACCGTCATCGACTACATACGTGTTGCAAATGATGATGTCTTGATACTGCGCAGTGTAATAAGCTTTTTACGTACTTACAAGAGTATGTATATAGAATGTATCACTTGATTTGCATTTGATATAATATGTAGTTTTAAATAGAATATATTATTATAGCACTTAGGTAGTTATTCCCGCTTACCCATGTGTATCTTTAGGTGCCTAACAGTAGCCTATATGGTATTCCAAGTTATAGTTCACATTTTTCAAATGACATCAAAATCTATCTAGCAGTTTCATGTTTAAGAAGTAAAATGATATATTTTTTTAAAACAACTATCACTTAGACAATAGAGTTTTAACCAAATCACACTAAATTCAAAATTCTTAAAAACTCAGTAATTTTAATTACTTGGTATATTGAGCCATACTTAAAATATACTCGTAATATATCACAGAAATACATATTGTAATATCAAGTTTCATACACAAACGTTACGTGTCAAATCACCCGAGTTGGGTAACGTCTTATTTTGGAAAGTCACCTAAAAGTGAAATAATGCCAAATATTGAGGAAAATGGAGGCAGAAGGGTGTAATAAAGTTATAAGTGACATGTAGCATCCCTTGGTAAGTTTCTGTAAGAGGCCTATGTATAAAGGGAACTTATTTATTTTAGACTCCAGCCATAAACTATCTTTATGCAAAAATCACTTCAATCCTATCCTATTTTGCTGCATAAAAGAAAAACAATCAAACAACAAGTTATGCGGTGATAATATTAGTAACAACTATCGATTCATCCACGCTCTACTCGGGATTGTCTCTTGGTAACTTTTAAGTTTTTAATTGAAATTCGTAATTCTTTTTCTAAAATACGAGCGGCCTTATAATGCTCCTTACAAAATCAAATATCTGCCAGTGAAATTCTTGTCAAAATATGTCATTTCAGATGTTATTCGGAACAAACAGACAGACAAAAATGTTAAAAATTGTGTTTTTATTATAAGTAGGTACATAATATATATTTATATAGGTATACTTATTGAAGTCAGCCCCGTAATAACAAGCTTGGGAAACGGAGTGAAGCAGGTTCAAATCCCGATTCTTGCACGATATTTAAACACGAATCATTTTCTACATCATTTTCACTTGTCTTACAGTGAATTAAAATATTGTGAGGAAACCTGCATGTCTGAGAAACTTCATCATTTTTGAAAGTCATATGACGTATTAAATCCATAAGCAGTCAGTGTTACAACTAGGATGGACTATGGGCCGTGCCTGTCAGTTACGTACCTGTAGAAACGTTAAAAAGGGCAGAAAACATTATATTCGTATATATTTACCTTATTTACGCTGAGAAGCTTTTTATTTTTAATTCATAACTTTTCCCGTGATTAAAACTTTTAATCAAAATTAGCGAACAAATTTTTATTTAAATAACAAGTAAAAGTAACTTTAGGTTTAATTATCTCGTTACGAACTTTTTGCTTAGTTTAACAGAAAGCATTACGTTCTAAACCTACAACTTTTTTACTATGATAGTACCTTGTTTTAACAAATATGTAGGATTGTTTTTGTTGGAAATAACTGGTCATATAGGCACATATAATAAACTAAAATTATTTTTTAACAAAAATGAAAACCGACTTCAAAACGCTACAAATCGAAACTAAAAAGAAAAAAAAATAATTTTAATTACTTAGTTATTGTTGGAGTCGGTGCCAGCCAAGGAGATTGTATTAGGATTATTTTGCTTTGGCTGGCACCGACTCCAACAATAACTAAGTAATTAAAATTATTTTTTTTTCTTTTTAGTTTCGATTTGTAGCGTTTTGAAGTCGGTTTTCATTTTTGTTAAAAAATAATTTATTTTAAATTTTTTTGTGGAAATTATTATGTTTAAATAAAATATTGGAAGGCTAACTAAACTACTGCTCCAATAAGTCAGCGAAGTTTTGAAATGAACGACAATAGTCAATCGAGATTTGTCCACGTCTATTTTTCCACGTAACTCGTAGACGTTAATAAGATTTACCTTCTATTATCAATCCACCTAATATCCTGAAGGAGTACGACTATCAGTTCATAAGTACGTATAATATTAAAAGAATTTTCTTTCAACTCCTAACCGTTGAGGATATATACCTTACATCATCACAAATTCTTGAACAGCTTTAGAAAATATATGAAAAAGGTAATCAGTGCCGATAAAATTTAAGGGTTGCCCTCGATTTCTCTAGGATCCCATCATCAGATGCTGACTTGGTGACAATGAGAACATCTTGAATGTATACCCTACCGAACAAAAAAGAAATTTTTAAAATCGGCCCACAATTCACGGAGAAATCGGTGAAAACACATAAAAAACAACTGTTGAGGAATTTTACCTTCCATCATCAGCTCATCCACATGAGATGATGATTTTCATACGTAAAAGCTTTATCGGGTTTAGAAAATATATCAAAAACATAATAGGTGCCTGTAAATTTTGAGAGTTGCCTTCGATTTCCCTGGGATCCCATCATCAGATCCTGACTTGGTGACAATGGGACCACCTCGGAACTATACCCTACCAATCAAAAGAAAAATTTTTGAAATCGGCCCACAGACGGCGGAGCAATCGGTGAACATACATAAAAAAAAAAAAAAAAAAAAAAATACATACAACGGAACATATAACCTCCTCCTTTTTTGAATTTTTTTTGAAGTCGGTTAATAAATGGAATATATTAGAGAAAAAAAAATGGGGCTTCTACTAAAATAATGATTTTAGAATTTTTGTCTCTTGTGTCAAAATCAACCAGGGAAGAGCCCGAGCGACGCGAAGATGAGTTGCAAGAATTAAAGCTTTTTTATGATTTTAAGTGTGTCAATTCACTATTATTATCACACAATAATATATTTTCTAAACCACTAAAATTACCTGTATTTTGCGTGTGTTCTAAGATATACTCTTGATTTATTTTATTTTTCATATCTGTCATATAAAAATATATAAAGTTGTTTTTTTTTAATTTATGCTAACTTTACTTTTTTACAAGCAAATCGTTAGTTGTTACTAATATTATCACCACATTACTTGTTTTTTGATTGTTTTTATTTTATGCAGCAAAATAGTATTGGATTCAGTAGAAGTAATTTTTGCATAAAGATAGTTTATGACCGGAGCCTTAAATAAAGCCCAGGGACGTAAAGTAGCTTATTTAATAATTTATACTAACTTTACTTTTATTCGGAACCAAAAGCACCCATTATGATTTGTGCTGGACACAAGTTGTTAAACTAACGAGGGAAATAGTAGTAATACCGTAACAATATCGATAATAACTTGCAGGTTACAGCCTGATCGTTATCGACCGCGCCCTAATTCCTTATCGTTAATCTCCGCGTCAAATTGATAGATTATCCAAAATCTCAGCAACGTAATGTTTCGTTTTTCTCGATGTATATTTGTTTATGATTCGATACTGACATTTGTAATAATAAGAAATTGTAAATATTGTAATATTCTGCTCAAGTAGTATTATATTTTTAAAAATTTTCAGTTCACACTTTTGAAAACACAAAAACTCAACTCCCATGAAATAGCCCATTTAATTTAGCAATTAAAGTATCAAAATTTTAAGTTTCTATTATTCTACTACTAGCTACTACTCTTAAAGTATTAAACATGCAATATTTATATGTATTCGAAAACGGCTCTAACGATTTTGATGTAATTAAAGTTACTCATATCTTGGAAATTTATTTTCTTCGTAATTTTTACATAAAAATATATACCCGCGACCTGCGTATATAATGCTCTTTTGCTTTCTTATTTTATCTATATAGGTGTATTTTCTGAAAAAAGCAATTTTATACGTTTTGTGAAAGACAAAAATAACGCCGAACGAAGCTCGGTCCCACAGGAAGTATTTAAATTACATACATATTAAATAAATATACAGAAGAATTGTTTTATATAATATTTTTTTATTTTATATTCTATTTATTAAATAAGGCTTACCAACTAGAGAAATATACACAAACTTAATAACTAAAACATTGAAAAAAAAAATCTTTTTTGTATATACCTCTAACTTAAAGGTATGCACAACATTATACATAAGGAACATAACTTATTGTTAGACAACGCGTTTGTAGTGACCAGTGCTCCGCCAGCGGTCGTAGGTTCGAGTCCCGCTGGGGGCATACATTTGTTGAGCATGAATTTTTGTACTCCAGTCATGGATTTTATATTTATAATATGTATTTATTTAAAGTTATATATGTACTATATCAATTATCTGGTATCCGTAACACAAGCCTCATAGCTTAACACGGATCTAGATAGCGCTGTGTGTAATAATGTCCCAACATATTTATTATTATTGTCCAAATGTTTGTAAAGTGGTACATTTTTTAATTTAATAATATCCGATGTGAAACGGTTACCTGCTATTCATTTTAAATTTTTAATAGCCTCCATTTAAGGCCGGATGGAATGAGTCTTGTAAATAGACTGCATATTAATTTAAATGTTACGGAAAATAATTATTATTTGTACTGTAAATACGAATACGTATTGTGTGGGTTTTTATATCGTTATGTTATAGCTTTTACTTGAATTCAATTATTTCTTTGATTTACAGGAATAAATTAGCATTTTAAAAACTAATATTGTGTTTTAACTTGTCTGTCTGTTTTTCTTTTCTTTCAAATTATTTTATAATCATTCGATTTCAAAAAGCAGGAGGTTCTTAATTTAAAACCATTTAAATTTGAGTAAAAAACATAAAAATCCATACCTAGGTCTAATGATGAAAACAGAAGGTAAAGTAAAAAATTATTATTCTAGGTAGATTGTATTTTAGTATCTAGTAGATAATAAAGATAAAATTATATGGGATTTATTCCATTATCCATACACTACGTACGTTTTAATGGTTGTTCTGTTGCAAATATTAATTTGGAAACTGCCTGTTACTTATATTATATAAAAAAATAAACAAAAAAGGCCACAACACGCATTATTACTGTCCACATGTTCTGATTACTGGACCAACTGCCTTATATTGAAAACATAAATTTTCTTTCTATTCTCTTCTGAATTACACGACCTTTATGGAAACACAGTGCCCTCTAGTGTGGCCTCTGAATATTATTGTTAACTTATGTGATATATTTCACTGGCACTAACGCTACAAACGTATACTCTTATATTAATAAACTAAAAGGCTGAAAATCAAAAGGAATATTTTTCTCCCGTTTTTGCAACATTTTTCATTAATGCTCCGCTGCTATTGATCGTAGCGTTATGTAGTATAGCCTATAGCCTTCTTCGATAAACGGACTATCCAACACAAAAAGAATTTTTCAATTCGGACCAGTAGTTCCTGAGATTAGCGCGTTCTTCTTTATAATATTAGTATAGATAGTAGAAAAAAAAATAAGTTAGGACGCATATCTACCTAAGAGAAACTAGATTTTTTTAAATACCCGGAATTGACTAGCGCGGTGTACTATGGCCTAATCCTCATATTGAAGGGAAGCCCACTAATAATAGTTGAATATTTAAAGAAATATATATTGAAAGCGGGTTTTTAAAACAGAGAAGGGCATGGTAAAGTGTAAGTTAATAGAAATAAATATTTGATACACCATTCATGTTGTCATATTTCATAAAATATATTTAGTTAACAATGTTACTCGTTACAATAATTGTATTAACCGAAAGCGAGAATATTGTGAAATAATTTTACGTTGCTTTCACGAGAGTAAAATGTAGTCACTGAAACTTGCAGTGAAGCGCTTTTGAATTCTTTGTTATATTTTCAACTTAATACTATATTTTATTTGAGATGATCTGCCATTTTTGGTGAAAGAAAATATTTTATTCAACATTTTAATGATCAGAAATACTATACTATTGTAGTTATTGTATAGTAAATATTGTTAAATTATATAATGGTGGCTGTGTGTGCATTTAAAATTTTAATACTTGGATCAAAGAATTATGCAAACAGAGCCCTCCAAATAAAATGAATGGCAGCGAGTTTGGCATTGCTACTGCCATATAATATTGGCCCTCAACTTTTCATCCAGAAAGACATTTCAATGGGTCTAAATACATCTCTTCAGTATTTTAGTTCGCTTCATCAGGCTAAGCCTACCATATTTACATTAGAATGTCACCAGGTTTCAAATTGCTTAGACGTGTGGAAGATACTCATATATTTTTACCGTCTAGAATAGAGCTTATAGCTTGCAAACAAACAAAAAAACCTAAATCAGTTCATCCATTTCTCACTTTAAACTTATAACAACCCTCTCTTGTGTTAAAAAGAACATATAAAGCCACGGGCAAAATGTAGTTATAAACTTCCCAAAGTTTACTGATGCTCATCAGTTAACATGCACATTGTCGCAGCGCTCGCGGCAAGCTTACAGAAAGACAGACGAGTGTTGGAGGATAAATTAGCAAAGTTTGGGGGTGATTTAGTGCATATTAAAACATCTGAGATGCGCTCGCTACGTTAGTACGATAACTTTATATCCTATTCATAATTAACTATGTGTTTTTACTGACACCTGACTTGTTCTCGCTTGAACTGTTTCTAACTTCGAAAGCCAATCATAAATCATAATTCTTAACAGCATCAAAATAGTTCCTTGAAAAAATTCTAAAATATAATAAAATATCAACAAGTAGACATAAGTTACAAAATACTTAATCAATCGCATAATATCGAGCACAATATGTAAACTAGTAATTGTTAATTGTTTCTGTATTATTAAATACTAGCATTTCCCGCGGCTTCGCACGCGTTCTAAAGACCGGAAACCAAATTCTTTCTGAGTCGCGCGATGTGATACCTTGCAGAACTAGCGCCCGTCCTACCCGTTTTTGCAACATTTTTCATTGATGCTCCACTCCTATTGGTCATAGCGTGATGTAATATAGCCTTTCTAGATTAACGGACTATCCAACACAAAAAGAATTTTTCAATTCGGACCAGTAGCTTCTGAGATTAGCGCTTTCAACCAAACAAACAATATCTTCAGCTTTTTAATATTAGTATAGATAACAGAGCTAAATGTGTGAAAATTTGTATGTATTTCATTATAGATACCGATTATAATGTCTTGTTCATACATTATATAATTATAATAAACCATAAACAAAGCATAACAGTTATCGTATAGTATTGTTGAGTTTTAATTATTATTATTTTAATGATATTACAATTTATATTCACCATATACAGAAGATATGTGGCATGTAAAATCGAACCCGTAATCAACACAGTTATTAACTATGCTTACATACGACGATGTAAATCCTTAAGCAAATTAGCTTATACCAGTATTATACACGGATAAAGCGAGTCAGTCCGTTTATCATAGTGGCAAGATCTTAAACAAACACTGTATGTACGTTTGCTCTTCATTCGCAAACTTGGAAAATGTCAACACTGCAATGTAAACCGTCCTTTGAAACTACGCACATAGCGTACTAGAATTTATCTAGCTATTCAAATTAAGTATAGGGAAAGTTTAGTTTATTTACTCAGTCAGGTTTACAGTGCATGTTTGTATGTCTGATATTACATTTTTATGTAACAAGTTCCATCTTATTTGGATTAGCTTTGACTTCGGCTCTGCCCATATCCTATTTATGTAGATATATATAATTGCTCGCAACACTAATGCTATGATAATAGAGTGGTGTTTTAAGTTCTAATAACCTTTCTTCAGGCTACATGCGTATATGCTGCGTTACAACACCATCTAGTTTCATGGTAAACTACGATTAAAAAGGGTGTGTTATGGATACCCCATAGTTAATATACTAACACATATATAACTTTCAATACATACATATTATAAATATATAATATAAAACACGCACGACTACAGGACTAATTAATGCTCATTTCAAAATGTATGCTTCCAACAGGAACATAAGCTATCTACTAGAATCTCTAGTCAAAGTTCAACCGTTCCGGACATTATACAGTCAGACCAAGAGACAAACAACCAAACATAATTTTTGTACATTAATCTAACAATTAAATTAACCCTATGTAATTGCATATGCGTTTAGTAAAAAGTTATATTGCTATTTTCACACTACTATCATACACTACAGTTTTATTTAAATATGTATAGATTTGTAAAATGTTGGTGTAAAAATTATTTCTTGTACAAATCTCGCTGTTTCATACAAAAGATATGCAAATAAACTAAATGAAAGTGTTAAAATTACAGAAAATCTACAACAAATAGTCGGGTAATTCCAAACCTAAGCACTTGTCAAACTTATAAAGCTCCACAATGCTTACAATCTACAAAGTTTTTACAAGGACAGCTTAAAGATATTTTAATATGCCTCAAGTTACTTTTAACTTCACAAACTCAACGCTTATCTGAACTACGCTGTAAAATATTATACATTTTGTATATAGCAGGTTAAGCTAACAACGAACTTTACTAAATAGTTCAACTGCCATGCTTCACGGAAATGCTTAGGTAAGCAAACTTTTGGAACTTTTGCTTGTATATAAATATTTTTTCCAGGCTCCGCTCTCTTGGTAGGGCAATAAAAAATTTAAATGTGCAGTCAAAGCACAAACCTGTGTTCACCTTTTCGGTTCAATAGAATTGCGCCCTGTGAATGATGTGATCGCCGCCAGGCTATTTCAACATATAAAATCATTGTTAATTTACGATTTAATTTAAAAAGAGTGAGATTAAGATAAAAAAAATATTAGTCCCGTTGAGTTTCTTTCGACAGTTCTTCTCAGGTCAGAGGTTTCTTCTTTCCGAACTGGTGGTAGACTCATGACGTTCAGTAAGAAATTGTAACAACTTTTATGCTGAATAAAATATTTTGATTTGATTTGCCATTCAGCCAAGAGCGAAGATAAGAAGCTCCCGCCACTTCGATGGACAGTCTGGTTTTAAAAGTAGAGTAGACTGTGGAGTAACCACTAGGGAGTGTGGTCTACTTCTGACCTGATTGACTTTAACCATCTGTTGCTGCATGGTTTTGAATGTATATTAGTATAGAGATGGATTATGAGCTATGGATAATTTGTAATATATGTAAAAGATGTCACTGGCGGAATTTATTACATTACTGGCTCGGCGGAGTAGTGGCTAGAATGTACGGACGTACACCAAGAAGTCCTGGGTTCGAATGCTGGGTCTGGCCAAGTTTAGTTATTGAGTTTTTCTATTTGGTAAGCCAGCTCGGAGTTGGTAAGATGTCGAAGTGTCACCCCCGTGCCTCAGAGAGCACGTAAAACCGTCGGTTCTGCACCTTTACTCTCACTGGTCGTGTCGAGTAGTCATCCTACCAAATATGAGAGTGATAAGGAATAGAGACTGCACTTGTGTCTGCGCGTACACTCGTGCACTATAATATCTCCCGCGCAGATGGCTAGTCTCAATGAGATTGGCTGCCGTGGCCGTAGTCGGTCAGGAGGACATCATATTACAATATAACTGCAGAGTCTAAAATATAATATTATAAATTATTAATTACATTATAAGTATGATAACAAGAATAAGTAGAAAATATTAATTTATTTGTAAGAACTTTTATGAATACTCCATACAGCCATTGTGAGTGTTGGCAGTTATATAAGAAAAATAATTGTTTTAATATAACATATTTGGTCTACTAATCGTTTTACGCGCAAAAACAAAAGCAATAACTAGCCTGTAATAATATTCGTTAAGTAATCTTTGCGACCGACTGTCGCCTGACTTCTAAGAAGTAGGGTACCTGATTAATGTCTAACTACATATACCTTGTATCTCTACATATACTTAGCAAAAGTAGCAATCACTAAGTAAATACTATTATTATTAGAAAAGAAAAAAGTGTATGAAACAAACAAAACATTACAGGATTACTTAAGCCAAACCAAAATTTCTGAAAAACAGTAAAAATATCGGTTAATTTTTAGTAAAAATATAAATACAGTATGAAATTCTGTGTTTTAGAAAATTAAAAGGGTTTAAGATCAACAAAATGTGATCGTATCGCAGCTCGAATTTCCGATAATCTATCAATTGACGCCGTGATTGATGGTTGGGGAATTAGAGCGCGGTCGCAAATGAGCACGCACGGCTCTGGTACACTTTACAAATAGGTATTTACTGTATTATTGTTTTTAAATTAGATTTTTTATAAAAAACTAACTAGCAACTAACTAACTAAGCAGAAATACTTAATTTGTGATACTCTCAAATAATATAGTATACTTTAATCAATCAGTTCTAATTTTTTTGAATGTCCAGCAGTTTTACTCAACTTATATTCTTTAATTTCTTTTTTTTATAATAAAACTAAGGGGTATTAAATAGACATACCCCCGATAAAAAAAAATGAAAGGCAATTGATTCTTATTCATATCGATTTACCCACTGGTTTTAACATTGTATTATTTTTACCATGGAAGATGTTTTATCATTTGAAAAACTAAATTTCATTCACTAATTACAGTATTTATTATTTTATTCATTATTTAATTTAATGTATTTGAATATTTAAAATTACACTTACCTATATATCTTTAATTGACGGTTGAAACCAACATATCAAAGTTTAATAAAAGAAAATATATGCATACAGCTTTACAGCAAATAAAATATACGTTTCTCCAAATATTGTAATTTCAAAATGTTGTAATGTTGTAATTTCAAAAGCTAAAAGGTTTTTAATATTATTGAAATGAAGGAACAAAGAAAATATGTGTAATTTTTACATTTCCGTATTTGTTTTCAGTAAATTCCAAAATTAAAGTACACTTCATTGTTTATTACAAGAGCCTTCGGCTTTAATTTTCAGTTTAAATGGCATTGTGAATTACAATAGCATCTTTTGTATGCTTTATATAATAAGTATTTTGTAACAAAAGTTCTTTTTTTCAAATATGATAAGACAATTTATTAAATTCCCATATTTTAATTAATTTGGATCTCAATACATATTCTTCAGATCTATTACTGGTATTCATTTAATTTCCTTTGAAAATTTTCGTTATTATAATATTAGTGTAATAGAAACGCGATATCTTTTTTTCGTACAGAGCTTTGTCTAACAATGTATATACCATAAAGAGAAGAAAATTGTTTGTTTATTTATTTAGCAGACTTTTAGTTTAGTAAATTAAAACCACATAATGCTGAAATTTTGATGTTATAAAGACAGTTTAATATCTTGGAAAGTACATAAAGATAGCTTTTATCCCGTAAATCATTCCTTGAAGGGGTGAACTGAGGGATAAAAATTAGTAAAGCTCCAGTCGTTTTGGACTTCATAGCGAACATACAACTCGTACGATCGTCTGTCGTAGACATAGTAACTTAAATAGTCGTAATTATACAAACCGCACCATATTTTGTATTTCATCCTTTTAAATTGATAGAGAATAAAATCCAGAAATATACACAAAAAAGTATACTCATACACAAAATTTTGTTTTTACAGTAGAGGTGAAATATTCAATGTGAATGAAGTAAAATTCCCATCTATTTAAATACTTGGGTACCCCGAAGCTGCGAGTTGAGAGGCGCATCCCACATTATCACAGCTACAACTAATTGGCGCCCTGCCACTGCTAACGATCACACTTGTGCTCTTCTTTAACCAAAATTGCTTGAATTCTTTCAATATTGACTAATATTTTCAAATGAAATAAATCATATCATTTATATTCTTATATTCTATGAGCTTGGGGACGAAAAATTAAATACGGCTCTTATACTCTAGACGTTTTATAATACTTCGAGTTGGTAAGAGTCACTTATGACGGTTAGGTACACTATAAATTTCACTTTCTCTTAAACTTTACTCGTCTTCTCTCATAAACAAAGAATAGTCTGGCCATCGTAAATTTGAAATTTTCCTAGTAATTTCAATTCCTTTCTGGAAAATGGTTTTGTTCATTCTTTCCCACACTAATTTACAATTAACTTCTGTTGTCCGTTATTTGATATGTATTAACAACTGTTTTAGAAATTATATATAAAAAAAGATAGTTTTGTTGTAGTGTACAAAATCTCCATTACGAGACAATATAGGTACTACATTATAATATTATAAGTTGTAGCTGATACAGCTCTTTTATTAAACGTCCCAACGCTGGACACGGACCTCGTTTCAATACAAGAGAGATGTTAGACTACAGTCCATCACTCTGGCCAATTGCAGTTTGGTTGCCTTCACATGTCCTAAAAAAACTTGGTAGGTTCTCTCAGACATGCAGGTCCCATCCATAAAATACGAGCGGTAATCATGTTAGAAATGAGATGCGTAGAGTAATAGAGACTCGTAGAGTCGCGGTTCAATCTTCATAAAAATATATACTGATTATTTTTTTTACGGTACTATTACCACCTATTACTATAATTTCTTAAGTAGAATTACTTAAATTATTTCTTAAGTAGTAAATAAGGATTCTAATTATTTTGCTATCGCTCTAAACGAAACAATAAAAATTTTCAGCCATTTAAAAGCTTATAATCTTTTTATATTTAAGACATCGCTTGAGAGATATTACCGCATTGTGCTCAGCCCTCGTAAAATTCGTTACGTGCCATACATAATATAAAGGCCGTGATATTCATATAAACGTATTGCTTGGTGGAGGAACATCAGGTAGCGTCTCGCACGAGTGCATCCAATAAATAACCTACCAGTGTAATAATTCAGGCAACTAGGTACTCTTATTTTTGGGTTTCTGTAACTGAAAATTGAAACGATATACTAGAAAAACTTAGACTTAAACTGTCCGTCATTTGATCGTCAGTCATTATGAAAATATAAAAAGCAAGTATTTCCTTCGTAATATATTTAAGCATGTTTTTGTGAAACATAGATGATTTCTATATTAGATAAAATATGCTTTCAGATTTATTTTTAACTGTTTTAAGGTACCCCCTTTAGTATATAAGTTTTACACAAACTTTGATTTTTTTTTATTATTAAATCCTTCCGCGTGCCTTAAGGAACGGCACACACAAAAAAATAGCCGAATTGATCGAGCCTTTCTCGAGTTTTGCGCTTAGTAACATTCATTTTTATTTATATAGAATAATTGGCACTATTGTTAAATTATGTAACAGAAAATGCGTTAAGTTAACTGAAACACTACAAACGTTAGAGTTTGTTCAATTTAAGACTAAAATAAAACAACAAGTACCAAAACTAGGCAAGTCTCATTAAGTCGGTCTGTACACAGAACTTAAGATACATAAATCCCAATCTCGCTTGAACACTTCTTTTCTCAGGTAGAAATAGAAAAACTTATCACTAACTTAACTAAGTTTTGTTTTCCTAAAATATATGTAATACAAAACTAATAATGACTAATCATTTTATTTTATCTTGGTATTCATACCATAATACTGTATTTTAATGTTTCTTTGTAATATATCGATAACTAGATAAACTATTTACATGACTAATAATAAAGATTTGCTATTTTAAATACCAAAAGTACACAAATACAATCTACATATACATGTAAGTTAATATTACGCTTAAAAATGAATATCTCTCAAACAAGAGAGTTCAGATTATGACAGGGTTCCCCTCCGTCCTTTCCTCCTTACATAGTTTGCTGTAAAGACGAAACGTGGGCAGTAAAAATTAAAATGAAACCACAAAAATATGTATTTTTTAAATTAAGTCCAATATTCGTGTAAATAAAACCATGTATTCAGCCCTTTTTAACTGCTGGGCACTGGGCGTCGTTCAACACAAAAGGGATTAGACCATAGTCCACCACGCTGGCCGACTACGGGTCTACGGACTTCACATGTCTTTCGAGAACTTGCTAGGTTTTCTCAGATTTGCAGGTTTCCTTACAATGTCAGAATTCACCGTGAGATAACTGGTACTCCTGTTAGAAATTATTCGCACATGAAAATATCAGAGGTGCGAGACCCAGATCTGAACCTGCATCACTCGATTACCCAAGCGAGTGCGTTACCACTGCGCTACCACTGTCTCTATATGAAATTACAATTAAAGAAAAAACCTAAGTTATAAATGAAACTATCTTTTCAGATTCTATCATGGTCACGGGAGATACCAGTCTCTTCCGTGACTATGATTGCTGTAAAGCATTCGAAACATCGAGAACCAAAAATCATAATAAATCCGCAACAAAATCCAAAAAGATAATTTCATTTATAATGTCAAGTATTGGTGTAAACCTAAGAAAGTATTAAAAAACCTAAGTTTTCAATATTGTACTTTCATTTGTTAAATAAAGAGTATGAACAAGGTTTAAAAACGTTGATTGAACAATGTTTATCTTTAGCAATTTACTGCAAAGCATTAAGTGTAATCACATTCTTCAGGAACTTTAGAGACAGGATAATAGCTAGCGCAGCGTTGCGTGCGACTTGACGTGATACCCGAGTGCCCTACACTACACTATAACTACACGCTTTTATCTAGGCAAATAGGTAGTAGGTGAAAATAAAATTGAACGTGGCCAAAGTATAAAAGATTGATAAAACCTATTTCGTTTTCTTGTGAATAAGCTATTTTGTAAGTTATAAACCCTTTTCTTATTACGTCTGAGCTTATTTAGTTGAAAATAACCAATTTATCGAAAGGGTTTTTAATATAGAATTATTGACTTTAAATTTTTAATTCTATTGGTATTATATAAACCTTTTACTTTGATGAAGCCAAAATGTATCTTATAATTATAATATGTTTATGTATTAAGGTTTGTAAATATAGCTTTGTTTTTAAAGTTAGAAAAAACTGTACTGTACTGTAACTGTGAAGTACCGGTACTGTAAGTTTTACTGAAAAACCTGCCTACTGTGAATTTTTTGTGTGGTGTGCAAGAAATTATCTGTCTACCTAGGAAGATAATAATCTTTAGTAAGTTTTTCTTGAGTTCGATATATTTTTAATTTAAATTTGAATCTTCTGAATCTTGAACTTGAATTTAAATTAATGAAATTATAGTCCTTTCTGAACACATAATCATAATTTAATCAATAACCTTAGATTTCAATGTCTATCGTGATGTATACAAGTATCGAACTCACTATCTTTCTTACAAGTAACATAGCAGTGAAAAATACAACGCCATTTTTATTTTTTAAATAAGTTCTAAATTAATAAGCACCGCTATAAAATTTTAGTATTCTTTAACGTTCTGTGTAGATCCGTAAAACTCATATAAAATACAAACATGTATAAACGTTTATATTAAACCCACGCTTACGTTGAGGCCGCTACTTTATACTATAGTATTAAACAGAATCGTTTTCAAAATGTTGGCAGAAAATATTTAATAATGTACTTATTCTAAGCAGTAATATTATGAAGTGAGGTTCTTAATTTTTACAAATATTTAATAATAAAGATACTTTTGTTTTCTAACGACAGTACTATCTTTCTAATATATAAACGTATGTAAAAGTACATATAGCGTACGCAATATTTTTTTAGATCTATTCAACGACTCCCCACACAATGAGAAGAAACTTCCCTCTTTATCCTAAAAAAATATTAGATTTAATTTTACCACTTTATCATAACTTATAAGCATATCCGTATAAGATAAAAACTTTATTTTACTAAGAGTGACTCAGCTAAGCTACGGACAGAGGGAAAGAGATGGTAAATCTCTTAGTGGTGCTTGTTAATAATGGAACTCTAAAAAAAGAACATCTTTAAATGATATCGGATTCAAAATACAAAGTAATTTAAAATCTAATCTAACAATTACAAAGTCGAGTAGCAAAAGTAGCGAAGTGAAGCCCCTACAAATATGGTTTACGACCGCGGCCCGC
Source organism: Boloria selene (assembly GCA_905231865.2). NCBI lineage: Eukaryota > Metazoa > Arthropoda > Insecta > Lepidoptera > Nymphalidae > Boloria > Boloria selene. The sequence goes on along the minus strand of HG993137.1, from coordinate 14,693,690 downwards.
CCCACTCGGTGTCGGCGCACCGAAGACTTATTACTCTTTTAACATTCAGTAAGTTTTCCTTTAAAATGTAATATATTTATCTCTTTAATCGCTCTATTATGTATAATGTGAATATTTGATTACTTCTTTACTCAGAAATGGCTGGACTGATTTGGATGAAATTTTGTACATAAGTAGATTACAATCTAGGGTAACAAATAGACCGTTAGGCCACGTAGGTGTTCACCAGAGTGAAGTGAGATTATCAACAAGCAAACAAAAACTTAAATAAGCTCTAGATTCAAAATACAGCATTATTTATTATTTTTAATTCATAGAATACGTATTAAATTAGATAATATTTGACGACACGTTTGGAGCAGTTTGTAGTACTTTCTTGCGCCAGCGGTTGCGGGTTCGAGTCCCGCTGGGGGCATTCAATCTTTAAACTCGGATGTTTGTACTCCAGTCATGGGTGTTTATAGTAATAATATGTATATATTTAAACTTATATATGTAGTATATCAACTATCTGGTATCCGTAACACAAGCTTCCTTCGTAACTTCCTTCCAACGTATTTATTTATTATGATTAATTTAACATACTACTTTGTATCACGGATCACCATTTAGCGTTAAATAAAGTGGTTTACAAGAAAAGTAATAGAGTGAAGTAAGTAATAGTTATATTCAAGATTATCCCATTTCCCGTCTTTTAGTTCTAAAACATTTCCAACGAATCTTATTTTAAATCTCTTAATCTTCGAAGAAAATGTTTTACGGCAACTTAGCGATTTACTTCGGAAGAATTCATTTTAACATAAAGAAAACAGCTTAATAAAGATTCTTTCTGTTTAGAAACATTTTATTTTTAGGGTTCCATAGCATAGCTGTTAAAACGAAATCTTTACCATTTCACCAATTCGTCTGTCCGCCTATCAAGTCTGTAGTGAAATTACAAAAATAGTATATAAATGTGACTGAGGAGAATTATATTTTTTGCTCCATATAAGCACTTAGAATGTTTGTGTAAAGATCTATAAATCCAGATACTCCTCAGTGAAGTCTTAAAATCTAGATTATTAATTATTATTAAAAATGAGAGCTTCAAAAATACTATATACGACAATATTTTGAAAGTACGATAACTAGTTTTTAACCAAAGGGTTTTAACGAAGAAATGAAATGTACATTTAATTCCTATGCTCGATAAAACTTCACTTAACTTATCTAGTCTTCATTGTTATATAAAATAAAAGTTGCGAACTCTTATATTATATAATAATTACAGACAATTTTTATAATCATCGCTGTATGATACAAGTATAATTGTAACTTGTTATATTTTACTTTTATGTTGGTAGTTATTTTTTTATTTCCACATTAAAAGCACATTAAAGGGGTGTAATTTAATTATAATATTAATTTCTTTTTGGTGGCAGTGATATCGCGCTCGCTTGGAAACCTAGTTATGCTGGTTCGAATACCGGGTATGGCATCTTTGATATTTTCATGTGTGAATTATTGTCAATATGATTACCACTAGTCTTAAGGTAAAGGAAATCATCATCATCACATGTCCTAGCCAATCTAGCAAGTTCTCAAAAGGCATGGGAAGTAGCACATGTGACCAGCATGGTAAACTATCGCCTGATTCCCCTCGAAGACCCGTACCCAGCAGTGGGACGTTAAATATAGCTGTAGTATTTTATTTAATTTAGGTATATGAGAAAAAGGTATTTTTTAATTAAATTAAAACAATAATAAATATGAAAACTTTATTAAAGAAGAGTCAGTATAAATTATCTACTCTACTGTCTGTCTCTGAACATTTATATTATTTCCTATGTTTAATATCTTAGATAAAAATAAAAATGACAGTGCATTTGTTAACGAAACTTAAATTTTCGCGCTAAGTGTCTTCATGAATAATGGCGTGGCATCATTTAAATAAAATTACAATATTTCACTCGCCCTCGAATCCCATCGAAGCTAATTGCTCTCTTGAAATATTTATTCGTTCGAAAAGTACCCTTCACTTGGAAAACAAGGTCGCGGGTTCGAGTCCCGCTAGGGGCATTTATTTGTTGAGCACGAATGTTTGTACTCCAGTCATGGGTGTTAATATTTATAATATGTATTTATTTAAAATTTATATGTGTAGTATATCAACTATCTGGTATCCGTAATAAAAGTCTCGTAGCTTACCACGGAACTAGATGGCGCTGTTGTAATATTATCTCTCAACATATAATGACATTAATCATAATGTTAGATGTTACTTGGTTTTGATACCTGTTGTTTAATCTATAGCTGTAGCGCAGCGGATGAAGCAAATTATCTAAATCGACAAAATTATAACTATAGTCGTAGTGGGCTTTGTCCTTTGTATGTAGGGTGAAGGGTCTGCCTTCAAACTATCACGTAACATTGTGAATAAGTATGATATACAATGTACATAATTATTTTAATTAAACTACCTTTTGTCTACCCTTGTGTGGTTGGAACATCAATAATATACATATCCCTAGGCCTGAGTGTAAATGTAGTTTAAATGTTTCAAATCAGTTAAGCCGCTATAAAGTAAGAATTAAAATAACATAAACTTTCACATCGATACGTTATATCCTATGGTTAAAAGTACCTAGACTATAATTCTCCAGCCCTCCAACTGTCTCTTAACAAAAAATCACACCAATCTCTCACTCTGCTTCTACGTGAAAGATGGACAAGCATACAAACAAACAAACAAACAAACAAACAAACAAACAAACAAACAAACAAACAAAAAAACATAAATTCAAATGTAACAATGATTCGTACAAATATTAATTAGTACGAATCATTATTACTTTAATACGCGTACTAAAGCAAATGCAATTTCCTCCATACATTTACCCGCATTTAGTAAATTTTATCGTCAAGATAGAATCTAATTAATCCTAAGGGCAACATGTTTCTGGAATGAGCCGAATTTCACTTACAGATGTCGAAAGCTTCTTGAGTTTAATTAAACCAATTATGAATAAGCACACGACTATTAAAAGTTACTTGTCTTAGAGCGTGTTATTAAATTTTAAATTGTAGAAGTAAATACGCATAACATTAACCATATTTTACTGTTATAATAACTTAATTAAAAGCATGAGCTACAAGAATAAGAGCTCGGAATTAGCGTAAAGAGTATGTATCGCATGACTTGTACTTTCTTAACTATTTAAATATTATTTCTTTTACTTTTATGCATTTGCCGTATACGTTAATTCGTGGTATCCGCACCAAATAAAATATCTTTAAATATTTCTATGAATTATTCTAAAAAGCTTCTTAACTTAACTTCATGATTAGCATATACAGAAAGTAAGCTTATTTTTCTTAACGCCCCACTGCTGCGCACGAACCTTCCTTCAATAATCAGGCCACAGTCCACTACTCTGGCTAAGTGCGGGTTGGCGGACTGCACATGTTTGTTAAAACCGCTAGGTTCCACCAGATATATTTATATCTATAGGTTTCTTTGCCGTAAAACAAATAGTAATCTTGTTCGAAATGATTCTCATGTGAAAATATCGCAGGCCAGATAAAAACCCGCTTACCATTAGTGCGTTACCACTGGTCTACCATTGCCCGCAACTAAGCTTTAGTGAACTTATACTATACTTACTTTTTGTTACTACTATCTATACTTTATATTGAGGAAAAAGTGGATAATTTTGAAACGTAGACGTACTATGTATCATTTCCTCACGGTATACTCTCACGCAAACGGCATACTTTATACGGTCGCGAGTGCAAGCTCTCTGCACTCCGCTCGCTTGTATATTAAATTGTTCGAGTAAAGGCACTATTTTCCATATTTGGAAAAAACTAGTACTTATCATACACGAAAAACTTCAAAAGATTTTGAATGACATTTTCTAAAAAGTGCTTTTTGATTATGTGTACTGGAATATGCCGTCTAAGTTTAAAATATTGTTCATTATTACGCTTTTACTCGTAAGCTTAGGTTATTCTGTTTAGTTCAGAATAAAAAAAATCCGAATAAAGCGATCTTACTGCTATCAGCTTACATGAGGAAAGCATATTAGATCTAGGTTATAGGATATTTTATTGACCTAAAACCAACAATTTACATACATATGTACATATTATTATTATAATGTAATAATTAAGCTCCTGATAAGTTAAGTTTTTTTTAAGTAAAACAATTGTTTTTAATGAACTACAATATAATTATTTTCTATACTATATACCCCAAGTGTCTTCAACTAGTAATAATTCGAAATGAGAGACGATTCATTTCATACCGGGAAAAATAAGGAATTTGTAGGAAAAGTTTCAGTTGTTGAAGTTGAAATATAATAACATATTGAAACTCTGAAATAATGCCAGGATTACTCCTACACATAAAACAATAAATTTCATTACAAAACTTTTCGATATATCGTATTTTCAATTCGACGAAAGTTCTAGAGGCTTTTTAATAAATTAACTTGATTTTCAAAGTTAGTAATTATTTTAGAAGTTGCGTGTGTTACATTAATTATTATCCTTTGCGGTTACTTGTTGAATGGCGTGTTGAGAGGGATCTATATGTACGCGTTAAATCTAAAAGCATTATAGCGATAATGTTTATAATATACTGTTTCTTATAAATGAAACTATATTTGATGGTCATGGGAGTAGAGAGAAAATAACTAGGTACCTACTTTAAAAGTAATTATAGAAAAAAATATTTTGTAAATTGTGGGTAGGCACTGTCTGTAACAAGTATATAAACCCCTGAGACGTCAAATACCTTAGTCTCTCCCGTGACCATGATTGCTGTAAAGCTTTCAAAACGTCGGGAACCAAAAGTCATAATAAATCCGCGACAAAATCCGAAAAGATAGTTTCATTTATAATGTCAAATATTCGCGTAAACCTAAGAAAAAATACTATTTCTTTTTAGATTACTTTTAGTAAAAGTATGTTTGTAATTTCATAGAAGATTTATACCAGAACTGGTACATTGTCTACATGTTTGCTTAATTCAAAATTGATTCTTAGTTAAACAGGTTAATATCTAAAGCTCCATAGTTCATACATTCTCATATAAATATTCTTATACGTCGTTATTCACGTCACTCTCATTTTTTTTAATGCAACTGTATTATAAAAAACTATGCAATAAAGAATAATATAAATCAGCATTTCTATAACACATACATTTCTAGTTATTATTATGATGTTACAAAACATTAACTTGTTTTACCTATATGAGCTTTTATACTCCGCTTCATGTCACCAAAGCTCTGATTCCAACATTCGCCGCCCTAAATTGCCTTAAAATGATTTAAGATAAGAAAATTCTTTTAAATCTCAGCGCCTCCTAACTTTGTATATTACATCTAAGTAGCAACTCCAACCCAAGTAGAATTATACAGTGGAACGTCTCATTAGGCAGATTTACTGCATGTAAGATTGTTGCAGTGGAGCTTACATTTACATTTAAATTACACGCTAGGCCGTTACAGAAGTTTGGAAGTTTTAGGCTGTATTCACACTACGATGCTATCTGTTGATAAATTAGACATGATAATGTTACTTTATCAAGGTAACATTTATTACAATGAAGGCTTTCTTTTGTTATATGGAGGTAGGTAATTTTATTGGATGTAAGGGAAATTATTGGAGCGATTGGAGTAATAGGAGCTTTTAAGGTACTAAAGCGGTAAATTAGCGTCATTACTATAGTGATATATACAACTATAATGTAGTACAGCGGTGCCCGTATAGAGGCGTAGTGTACGTGTACAAAAGCATGACATCTTAAGGTCTTGAGAGATATATGAGATAGTAATTAGAGTCAAACACTTATTGCACTGAACAAAGTAAAATAATAAGTACTTTGCTGAAGTTCTGTGGAACTAAATATGTGAATGACTCATATATATCATTATACACTTTTATTAACAACTATCATATAAAAAAATAGTTAATAACTAGCACTAAGCCTAGCTTTGCTCGGGTTATTTTTGTAAGCTTAAGTTACTTCTTAAATATCAACAAGTGAAAACATTAAAATCAGTCTAGCCGTTTCGTAGATTAGCTGGAACAAAATTACAGACACGAAAATTTTAATTTTTATGTTTTTTACAAGTACCGTATATGATGACGTTTACTAAAAAAATCTTATTCCGACATTACAAAAAGATCCTTCTATATTATTTATCTGTAGAGATAAAAAACAAACGTTAAAATCACAATTGCAATATTTCCCTTCATTGTACCTTAAGAGAAATAAAAGCGACACTTTCTACCATAAAATAAAAAAAATAATTCATTGTCAAAGAGAGAGCATCTAAGAGCCATAAAATGAAACTTTACATTTTTTGTGGCATGACTATTAATTTCACAACAAGTCGGTCTGTTTCATTATTTAAGAAGTAAGACGTATTTTTGTACTTAATAGAGTTTTAATATTATTAATAGTAAATTAATAATAACTAATACTTGTAGTTCGTTACATTACGCCAAGGGATTACAATAATTGAAGATTGTAAGTAATTATTGCTAAAATATAACCTTAAAGTTGGAAGTTATATTTTGATTATTTATAAATAACAAAATACGACAAATATATATTTTTGATACAAAAATTAAAATTAATATACTATTGTTAATTATTTTCAAAATTAGATCGAAATTAACATATATTTCTTAGGTTTAAAGGTTTCACTTAACTTTAACTGTAAGTTATGACTTTAACTGTAACTTCTTCTAATATTTTTTTATAAAAACTATATTACGACCTATATTCGATATTCTTACACAGACTTAAAAAAATAAAGTTGTTGCGTTGCTTCTAATTATGAATCATTAACAATTTTAACTATTCATTAAGGTTAAATATTCTACAGATTACTTTCAATTTTTCATCAGTAGGTAAAAACGTTATCCAAAAGAACTGATTTGACAGTTCAATCTCTTAATGACATGCTTGGAACTGAAGTCAAGTTTCAACTTAGACTTACTTATCTTAACGAAAATGGATATAAAGATTCACTAGAAGATTCTATCTACATCTAAAAAGATTAAAAATATATACCTAAGTCTCTTTTTCTTTGTAATGATAAGTTCTCCAGCTTTATTCAATTTTTTAATTATTATTAGCTGTATTTTTAATGTATTGCAGCCTTTATATTAGAAAAATACGTGAAAGTTAAAACAAAAGCTCAACTGACTAAGGGTTTAATTTATAAGTTAACTGTAGAATGTAGTAGCTTTTATTAATGAAACATTTATGTATTCAAACGATTGCTGAAAACCCTTTGTTGTGTGCACATATAAGTAAATAAAAAGAACCATTTACGTTTAATGATGTTAATTTTGGCATCTCATTTTGAATTGGCATCGTTAATATTCAATGAAGAAATTAATATGAAAATGTTATGGTTCATCGAATTTATTACTATTTAAAAGTTAGAAAACTATAATTACGTAAAAAAGGGGTCTTATAAGGACGCATCAAGAAAATAATTCAAATAGAAATCCAGAAATGCATAGGTACAAAAATGGTAACTACACTTACTGTATAGTAGGTACGTACCATGTCTATTTAATGGAGATGGAGATGAAACAGCTAAACTGATTTGAATCAAATGTATACAAAATGTAAATTATATTATTAGTAATAGTTAAAGTTCGCTAATACTAAGAATTCAAGGAAGCTCTCGGGTGCGATCGAACAATGCGAGTGGAAGCCGTTACTCATAATATTATATTAAATATAAAAGATACTAAAACGACAAGAAATAATTTTCTACTCTAATTACCATTTACACTTATTTAAAAGTAATTACCTTTAAGATTTTGTTCGTGCTACTTTCATATTTTATTACGCCATTAAATGTGTGATTTAGTGAAATACTATTTTTCGTGAAGCTTTGATGGGCTTCGTTCCTAGTTTTTACAGAAATTCAAAGGTAACGTGTCACACGCGAACTTTTTAAATATTTTAATAAAGCCAATTTCATATAAGCTTTGCGCTTCTTGAAAGTCTCTCTTAATTTCAACAAACCAATCAACAAGTTGCCAAAAAATAGAGTCGTATTTTTGAAATAAACTTAGTACTTTACAAAAGTTTATATATGAGTGAGACTGTTCTGATTTTTTGTTATAAGATTGGTTCAGTATCTAGAATGTACGGAGGTCCTGGGTTCGAGTCCCGCGGCGGGCAATCTTATTACGAAGTTTTTCTTTGAAGAGATTTTAAGATATTCTTCGTTGTAGCCCAGATTTAAAACTGTCAGTTTTATACCTTCGGAGAGTAAGTGTGTGTGAGTAAGTAAGTACATGACTAATAATTAAAAAATATTTTAAAGGTATCATAAAATGCTATCTCAAAATGTAAGTTTTAATTCCGTGGCGCATCGTACAGAATGCAACGTCTTAACGAGATTAAAGGCAGCGGCGAGTAATGAAAGGCTTTGTGGGCACCAGAGAGCCCGTCCAAAAACGCTACCGACACAAAATTACAAATTTAAAGCAATATACTAAATCATTTACACAATTAGATTACTATATTTAACTAGAAAACCCGCCCCGCTTCGCTGGGGGCAAGTTAATATAAATTAAACGGTTTTTATAATTTAATAATAAAATAGAAGTAGCCTAAATAACTCCTTATAACATTAGCTATCTGTGAATGAAATTTTCATTTTGGATATTCGCCGGGACAAACAAACAGTAAGACAAACATTTTTAAAATCTAAATATCGTATATACTTTTACATATCTGTCATTATACGTCATTACATATCTGTCATTATACGTCAATTACATAGCTGTCATTTGCGTTTTGTTATTCCAAGTCTGATTCTTTTTTGTTATACCACGTTTTATAGTGACTGACGTTTCATGTCAAGTCACACGGGAATGCTGTCGAACGGGATGAATATATCCTATTTCCTTCTCCTGGCTCTAAACTACCTCCTTGCCAATTTTCAGCTAAATCGGTTCAGCCGTTCTTGAGTTATAAGTGGAGTAACTAACACGACTTTCTTTTATATATATAGATATGTGTTGGGACATTATTACACACAGCGCCATCTATTTCCGTGGTAAGCTACGAAGGAAGCTTGCGTTACAGATACCAGATAGTTGATATACTACATATATAAGTTTAAATACATACATATTATAAATATAAACACCCATGACTGGAGTACAAACATTCAAGTTTAACAAATGAATGCCCCCAGCGCGACTCGAACCCGCGACCGCTGCAGCTGGCGCAGAAAGCAGGGTCACTACCCACAGAGCCAAATGTATATTATATATAGGATTCTGATATCACGACAATTGGAGGCATGTATTACAAGCAATATGTTGGAATTATCCTACCTCCCTTTTACATAAACAATTCATGCCAATAAAACAAAGTGCCTAACAGAAGCGTATTTATTACTCCAAGCTATAGTCTGTACATGAAGTAAATTGTCATGCAAATTATTGCCCTCACCGGGACATGAACTCGCCACCTTAGACACAACAAATATATATGGCAACTATAAACTAAGCTAAATGTAACATCATTGTTTAGATAAGCTGTTCTATTCGAATAACATAATTTTTAAAGAAAACCTTTATCAACAGTTCATTATTACCAATTCCACAGAATATAAAAGTTTATTACATATTATTTGAAGCTTTGTAAGAATATGAAATCTGAATGACAACGATTATATATAACTAAGTTGTTCTGAGACACGGTCGATTAGGAAACCGAGTGAAACGTATCAAAATTCTGCGTCTCGCACCTGATACTTTCATGTGGGAATCATTTTCAAATGATGGGAAGGAAAACATCGTGACCTGCATGTACTTACTTATTTATTTATTTATTTAACAAACGGTGTTTCAAAGAAATATGGAGTAACAAACAATTAATATTACATAACCAATAAAAGTTTAAATTGTTAAAATAACACTTATTACAAAAATAAAGATATAGATGCAAAATATTACGAATAACAAGTAAAAAATTCAAAAGCGAGAGAGAAATGCAATAACAATCAATTATTTCAAATAAATAATAAAATCCTTAAAATATAATTCATTAAATTATACGAGAAAGTATGAGAGAGAGAATTGTACGAGAAAACCTAACTTGATTTCGAGAGACGTGAAGTACGCCAACCCGCACTCTGTCATCGTGGTGGACTATAGCTTGTCTCCTTAATATAGAAGGAAAGCACGTTCTCAGCAGTGGGAAATAAAATGACTGAATAGAAATTCGTGTATTTTACCATTCACCTGAATAAAAAAAAATTAATTAAATTTAGGGTTATTTCATATTGTATTACGAGACTAGCCTTTCCTGCGGTTTAGCTCGCGTTCTAAACGGTGGAAACCAAATACAAAAATATTTTTCTCCCGTTTTTGCTACATTTTTCATTGATGCTCCGCTCCTATTAGTCGTAGCGTTATGTAATATAGCCTAAGCCTTCCTCGATAAACAAACTATCCAACACAAAAAGCATTTTTCAATTCGGACCAGTAATTCCTGAGATTAGCGCGTTCAACCAAACAAACAAACTCTTCAGCTTTTTATAAAGCTGCTAGTATATATTATATGCATAGCATAGCTGCTGCTGTATGTATAGTAATAGCTATTAGTATAGATATTAATTACAATCATATTTTTTTGTTAACTGCCTACCTTATTACCACACATGTAGATGGTAAACAAGAATATTATTATAATGCTGTACTATAAATATTTGCAGGCGCAATTATAACTGTTATTTATGTTATTCACTGTGGTTTTTGATGTGGACATAGTATTATGGACAACAAAGCTTTTGTCTTCTCCTGTTTATTTTGGCCATGTTTGCTCTAGCGAGCTCAAATAGGCATACGGAATTACAACTTATATAATATTTTAAAATTTAGTTAGTCATATAAAAGCAATATAGAAATATATATTTTACAATATCTTTCCAATATCAATTGAATCCAAAAATCTAAATAAATCCGCGACAAAATCTGAAAAGATAGTTTCAGTGATAATGTCAACTAAATGTTATTAATGTCAAAAAATAATGTCAAATGTTTTGATATTTTATTTTTATGTAAAAGCTAACTATTATCATATCAAATTTCATCAAAATTATACATTGGTTATCTAATAATGCCGTCACAGAAGGTAAACAGACAAAAGTTCTAAAAATTATAGATTCGGTGTTTGTAATTTGTATCGAATATGAAATATATGAAATAGTAACAATGTAATTACTGAAAGTTATTTAATGAAAAGTCTATTACAATTTCACTCTGTTCACTCAGAATTCCATCTATCTATTTGACGACACGCGTAGCGCAGTTTGTAGTGACCCTACTTGCTGCGCAAGCGGTCGCGGGTTCGAGTCCCGCTGGGGGCATACATTTGTTGAGCACGAATGTTGGTACTCCAGGCATGGGTGTTTATATTTATAATATGTATGTATTTAAACTTATATATCTGTAGTATATCAACCACCTAGTATCCATAACACAAGGCTCGTACCTTACCGTGGAATTAGATAGTGCTGTGTGTAAATGTCCCAACATATTTATTTATTTATTTATTATAAATGTATAGATAGACATGACTGCCCATCTATACATATTATGTGTGCGTCGTAACGTCTAAAGTAGTTTCAGGAAGCTTTCTGAACCAATTTACAAGAATAAAAACTTTATGACAACTCAACAAAAAGAATAGAACTTGAAATAAAGCTCGAGTAGCAAAAGTACGAGAAGATTTAATTTAGAGATTGTGATGACAGTATACTCTCGTATTTATTCAGTCGTTTTATGCATTTTAAAGCATTGTTTTGGACTATATCCTTTCTCAGGCTCTAGACTATCTGTGTACCAAATTTCATTAAAATCGGTTCAGTAGTTAGTTTATTCTGTATTCTCTGTATTCTCCTGTTATTGGTTATAAATAAAAAATGATTGATTAAAGTAAATTGTGAATGTAAGCTATGTATACTGCTGGGTTCTGTATTTTAAATAAATAAATAAATTTTAATACACGTAATAAATATACGAGTATTAGATATTTAATGTAGTGTTATAAAATCATTTAATTTGCGTATCCAAACTCATTTCTTTTTTTTGCGCTTTATTTATATTGATTGTGTCATTCCTTGATACAGCTACACAAGTATGGTGAAGTCGCTGAGCCTTGAAACTTGTTTGTTGTTAACATTTCTCAGGAGCCCGGGGGCGCATTAAGAAAGTATACTTAGAAATTCAACCACAAAGTTAAAAGTTATGCAAAAGTAACTCCTATAAATCACAGTCTATTAGATTTAATATCTAAATTATTGAAAATTGATCAAAATTGCAAAAACTAACTTAATTAGGAGTATAAAAATGCATTTCTGTCTATTTCTATATAATAATTTTCTCCGGCCGATTCCTGCCATGGCAACCAATCTCATTGAGACTAGCTATCTACGCTGGAGATATTAAAGTGTACAAGTGTACGCGCAGACACAAATGCACTCTTTATTCCTGTCACTCTCATACTCCGGTGGGACGACTGTTCGACACGACCAGTGAAAGCTAAACCGCAGGACCGACGCGCGACGGCTTTACGTGCTCTCCGAGGCATTGGGGTGACACACCACCAACTTCCCAACTTCGGGAGTTGAGGCTTACTAAACAGAAAGACTCAATAACTAACCTTGACCCGACCCGGGACTCGAACCCAGGACCTCTCGATGTATGACCGTACATGCTAGCCACTACAAATCAAATCCAAGATTTGGATGTGCAACCATACATGCTAACGACTACACTATCTTACCTAGATGATGATGTGTCTGTATGTATGTAGTCAAGTAAACTTTAAAGTTAATCTTGTTTAAATGGGATATTAATTAAAATTGCACACATGATTTTTATTTGTGTAGGTTAATGTACCACTTTAAATCCTTACAGAGCCATTCTAAGCTTCCAGTACATTAAGAATAAAAAAGCGCTACAACTTTATTATATCTAATACATCTACTATATTGCAAATTTAATAATTTATAAATTCATTTTTATCTTCTGAACTTACGAGAGAATACGTCTAATAAAAATATATTTTTCTTTAAAAATGCAATTTTCTCAGAGCAGCGTAATTATGTTTACAATATAAAGTAGTTTTTATTTCAATTCTGTTCAAGTAAGGCGGAATGGAAACGAGACTTAAGAAGAGTAACTTAATTGTATTGCGTTTCATAAGACAAGCTACAAAATCACTAGTAAATTGGAATGAGAGTTTACACTTTACAGTGGCAGAATAGTGAGTGGTTATTACTATATTTCTCTACCTAGAGTGGGATTCGTTTGAAAACGTGTTTTCTTGTTCATCCTCTTCATATATGTCAATTTAGAGTTACGCAGTGTCGTTATTTACATCTCTCTATTCCATACTAACCATTAAAACGTACTTAAAGACGAAAAATCATACATTTTTTTAAATAAGTGTAGTAGAATTTAATTTTTACAAATAAAAAATGCATAGAGAGAATATCGGTTATAGAATTGCTGCCCTATTTATTTATATTGTGTAAAAAATTTAAAAAAAAAACTGGACAACAAAATTAAAATGTAATTAGTTACAAAAATTATAAGTCACAAGAAATTATTTTATAATATCAAAATATGTAGAAATACAATTCAATAAAGAAAAGCGAGAAAAAATAGTATATATTCAATCAAATCACCTAATTAAAAAATAGTTAAGACCTAGTTGCTTCACTAGTATAATGTATTTCATGAAAATCCTTGATTAAATACACGTTACTAACACAACATCTGAAACAGTATTCAGATGAATGCAATAAAGAAGGTTGTTTACAGGGGTCGTTGCGATGATAAATGCGGGGTTACCGTTTTTATTTACAGACCCCGACCCTAATTTATGTAGATTACTCGCCCTATAGGGCAGATTCCGCCCTAACTTTATGACTCTATGTGATCACCTTTATATGTAAATATAGAGCTATATCTGTATATAGTGTGGTAAATTGACTATTAAATGTCTACAAGAAATGAATTTAAAGGTAAAAAGTACGGTGTTTAAATAATAAAAACCCAGTAATCTCGTAAATATATTGCGTGAAAAATAATAGCTGAAAATGTGACAGCGTTGAAAAATAGCAATAAACTGTGACATATTCTGGAATATTTTGAGTTTGGAAGTAATTACTGACGATAAATGCATGTCAAAATCAGTCAGCAAAAATTTTAAAAAATGACTTTTAATCTTTCTCAACTCAATTACAGCGTAGAGTCGAGTAAAAGTTTTTTTTTCAAATAAGACAAAGACAGGTAGATTTGTATAGCTTGAAAACTGGTAATATGAAAAGAATTTTCCTTTAATAATACGTTGTTTTTTTAGTTATTCTGATTACATAAAACGTCGTAAATAATGTCACGTTTATATCAAGATTAGTATTTTTCTTGAGAGGAAAATAGTTTATAAGCTTTTTAGTATTATCGTTGTATTTCAATAAAGATTGTTTTTAACGTTCGACTGCTAGTCATAGATTTCTCTACTGTAGTCCTATGGCTTATGTATGATCATAGCATAGACTACCATGCTGATCAAGTGCGGGTTGACGGACTTCACATACCTTTCAACACCATGCTAATTTATCTGAGACTCGCAGGTTTCCTTACGATGTTTCCTCCGCCATAAGACAAATGAAAAACAATCATATTCAGAAACCGCACTTCAAAATATCAGAAATGTGAAATGCAGGATTTAAACATAATATTTCACTCGGTTTTCCAAGCTAGTACTTTATCATTTGACTACCTCTGCGTGACAAACCTACATTTGAGTTATTTTATATTATTACATCAATAATTGTTAGTACTATGTTTCACAGACGACTTATGATTTTCTTGTACAAACAGTTACAAAATGAACCTCAGACGTGCAAATACAATAAAACAATTAGTAGAAGCAGGTATATAGAATCACAGGTGGTATTCATGCGATATCCCTTTAATGAACACGTAATGAAGGCTTCGACGCAACGCTGCGAGCAATCAGCGCCATTGTACGTTAAACGCACCTCTTAGTCTGCCACCACCCATTGATTACAATTAGTATCATTTTCATAATTAATATTTATTAAGAAGTGCTTGGAATATACTCAAAGCAAACGCCAAAACATGATTATAATAATGTTATGTGCTTTTCGAATAACCACTTTTTAAGTACGCCAAAATTAAGTCATTTTAATATGAACTAGCCTTTCCCGCGGCTTCGCGCGCGGTCTAAAGACTGGAAACCAAATACCTTTTAGCAATATTTTTCATTGATGCTCCGTTCCTATTGGTCGTAGCGTTATGTAATATAGCCTATAGCCTTCCTCGATAAACGGACTATCCAACACAATAAGAATTTTTCAAATCAAACAAGTAGTTCCTGATATTAGCGCGTTCAACCAAACAAACAAACTTTTCAGCTTTATAATATTAGCATAGATTATACCTCCGGAGGCACCCTCCCTCCTAATGTGTGTTCCCCTTATTATGGTTGGGGGGCTCATTAGCGTCAGGTAATCCAGACGGGGGTAAATCCAAAAGACGTGGTGGGAAGCGGCCCACCTCGGTAAGCGGTGTGCTAAGCGAATTACCCACTAGGACTTCTTTAATGTGATCGTTTGATTTTCGGTTCAATCATGAGCAAAGAGTACATTTTCTTAAAACATTGGACAAACTATATAAGTCTACGAAAAAATCCAAAAAGGTAGCTTTATTTTAACACATAAAGTTAAACAAAGCCATAGCATGTAATATTGTATATGTAAAACTGAGCAGGTATAATAGGAGCTGTCGGCGCCACATTCGCGCCGTGAATTGGAACGCAGCCGCAGCCCTCACCCTATTGGCTAGTGGCTACCACGCGCGGCATGACGATACATGATGTACGATATCGGGCCAATCACGAGACACAGCCGCTGCTCTCACCCCATTGGCCACGCGTGGCATGACGTGATTTTCTGGTCTTGGGATTGGCTTGATATCACGTCATGCCGCGCTCCACGCGTCTGTCGGGAAAAAATTTATTTATTTATTTATTTATTTATTAGAGAAACAAACAGTGATATAAAACAGACAATTAAACAATAAAATAATACATACACCAATAAAGTTTCTACAAACAGGCAATTCATATAGTAAAAGAGTAGACACTAGATAAAACTATGGAAAAGACATTTAATTTTCATGCAAGTATTAACTAATACTAAAATAAACATATATAACACATAAAAAATTTAGCCAAATTACATATCTATTTGTAAAAGTACATTTTTTATTTTATTTTTAAAATTTGGTAACGAGTAATGCAAAATATCTACATCCTTAAAAAAAGCATTGTTTTCACGACAAGACCTATAAATAAATTCATTTTGAGCATATTTTGTCCTGGTAACAGGTATATGAAATAGCTCTCTACGACGAGTGTTAAAGCTAGGACATCTAAATTGTATATTATTTAACAGATAAGGGGAGTCAACAAAATTATTAATAATTTTATATAAAAATATTTGATCTTTAAATCTACGACGGCTTGCAAGAGAAGGCACAGCAGGACAGCATTGGCCAACAGAGTGGCACCTAAATTTCAAGTGCTTAAAAAATTTAGATTGGACTCTCTCGATTTCCTCGATATAAGTTTTATGACAGGGGTTCCAGACAATTGAACAATATTCCAAAATTGAACGAACTAAGGTATTATACAATAAAAGAATAGTAGAAACATTTCTAAAGTCCCTGCTTACTCTGAGTATAAAACCCAGCATTTTATAAGCTTTAGCAGTAATTTGATTAACGTGGAACTTGAACAATAATTTACTATCCAGGAGTACTCCCAAGTCACGCACTTCAGTAACTCGATTTAATCTTTCTCTACCAAGTGTATATGGGAAATTGATGGTAGAATGCTTCCTAGAGAAAGAAATGACAGAACATTTAGAAACGTTTATATGTAAACAACTATCAGAACAATACAAGTAAAGCCTGTCTAAGTCTTCCTGTAATAGAGCACTATCTGAAACGCATGTTATTTTTTTGATAATTTTCAAGTCATCAGCATACAGGAGGAATGAACTATTCCTGAAGATAACCTTTATGTCGTTTAGGAATATATTGAAAAGTAATGGTCCCAGATGAGAACCCTGAGGAACGCCAGACGAAACGGGCACAAAGGATGACGTATAGCCTTTAATAGTTACAGCCTGACTTCTATTCTGAAGATAAGAAGTTAACCAGCGCAACAGATCACCATGAATACCTATTCCTGCAAGTTTTTGGATAAGAAGATGATGGGCAACCTTGTCGAATGCTTTCGCGAAGTCGGTGTACACTACATCAACCTGGTGGCCCTGGTCCATGTTAGTGGTAATGCGATGAACTAATTCCACGAGATTTCCTTCTGTTGATTGTTTATTAACAAATCCATGTTGTTCATTAATTAGAAAGGGTCTTAATTTAGGGAATATGCTATCGTACACAATTTTTTCAAAAACTTTACCTATTATACATAATTTAGAGATAGGTCTATAATTTTGAACCTCGTGTTTGTCACCAGATTTCAATATAGGAGCCACAAAAGATTTCTTCCAAATACTAGGCATTTCCCCAGATGTAAGTGATTTGTAAAAAAGTAGGTAAATTGGATATGCTAAGTGGTAACAACATGACTTGAGAAAAATAGAAGGTATCCCGTCAGGTCCCATTCCTTTTTTAATATCAAGGGATTTAAGATATTTCTCTACCAGCTCTGGTGTAACGTAAATTGAATTGATTACTGTTTGATGCATATTGGTTTCAAAATTTTGATGAGAATTAAAATTGGAGATTGAAGCCTCAAAAGTTGATTTGAAATAGTCACTGAACAGATTACAGGCATTTTGTGGGTCATTAGCCGATCGATTTCCAAAAACCACTGTATCGGGAATACCCGAGGAAGAATTTTTAGACTTGACGAAGGTCCAAAAATATTTACTATTAGATTTAATTTTTAATTCTGAATTATAAATATATACGTTATAACAGTATGTTTGTTTAGTCTTTTGACGTTCACGAAGTAAGCTAAATAAATCATAATCATAAGTACGATTATAGATTTTCCATTTCTTGTGATATCTGAGCTTATCGGAAATAGTTTTTATGAGAGAGCGGGAATACCAACAGGGGAATCTATTTGAAGACATTACTTTTTTTACCGGAATTAATTCGTTAATAAGAGTATTTATTTTGTCATAAAATATATCTACTGCCGTATGTATATCATGATCATCTAATAACTCAAACCAGTCAATAGACGCCAATACATCGTTTATTGCATCATAATCGGCTATGTGAAATAGGCTAAATGATGCAACATTATTACAACCTGTCATGGCACTGCGCACGCGTCGTGTCCCCCTATAATTTTCTAACTTTAAATTAAATCCTAACTTATCAATTGTATAAAATCAAATTAAATGTGTATTGTTTGAGGACTTTTAAATGTTTTATTTAAGTTTTGTTCCCTATAACGAACAAAAAGTGGCGACCGTGACAGGACACGACGACTTGCACTATAAAGTATAATCTTATATCGAGTCCGGCAGGTTTACAACAAATCATCGACGCCGAAACAGACATCCATCGTCATTGCTGAGGTGTTTGGCGCCAGCAGAAGAAGAGGACCCAAGCAAAGTACCGTGAGCGGTATTATCCCTGCGCCGAAGACGAACGAGGTGAACAAGCACGTGGTCGCGTGCCTTCGAATACGCACGAGGGCAGTGGAGGTGCCTACGTCCTGGAGCCGCCTAATCAGCTGATCCCACGGCTGGGGAACCCGGATACCTACCTACCTACCTGCTTCAACTGCCTACGATCATAAAGTGAGCCCGTTCCTATCATTTTTCCTAGTTTTATCCTCTTCTATCTGTGTATTTACTAAGTGTCTGTTTCTCTAAATGTTTGGTGATCTAATTAATTGCTAGTGAAATATTGCTTGCCCCAAATTTACCTGTAAGCATTTGGCCTAATCATCCACAAGGAATTTGCGAGCTAAATACATTGCACGCCGCCTAAAACATCAGCATTTCACTCAGTTATCTTTCTAATTTCTACCTACATTCTTACTTCACCTGCCTAACTACTTGCCTATTTCAATAATATACTTACAATTACATATGTACTTACGTTTTCTGTCCCAAGCTGCGTGCTAACCTGCTTTGATCTGCTATTTAGCTTGCTGACGTTGATTCCAGCGTAAGCAGTATATTCGGGGTCAGCGGCCTAACGTCGCGCGCATAGCTGCGGGTGCCTATTCCACTCAGCTGATCGTCCGCTTTGCTGACAAGAAACCGGACCTTCGCGCCGCACACCACGGACTACGAAACGAGGAGCGTAACGTACCTATTTAATTATTTATCTTATGCCATTCTGATATCTCATCGCAATGACTTCTGAACTAAAATTTAAAGAACTAATTGCAAAGCGCAGTTCCATTAAGGGACGTGTGACTAAATTTAAAATGTACTTAGATTCATTAGTAGCTTTGGAAAGCATTTCTGCCATAGAAGTCAACAAGCTATCAATGAAGCTATCTAGAATGGAAGCATTATTCATTGAGTTTGACGGGCTGCAAAGTCAAATAGAGGTGCATAGTGAGGCAAATCAATCTTCTGAATTGTCTGCCCGCGATTTGATAGAACAAGAATTTGATAATTGCATTGCTATCGCTCAAGATTTAATACAGTCTAACAGCTCAACTCCCAAGCAGGTGGAAGGTAATGCTTCTAGCTGTTCCCATTCCAATGGGTGTCATCACCAGGAACACAACCCTCTGGGGTTCAAGTTACCCACTATAAACATACCCAAATTTGATGGCACTTATTCTAAGTGGTTAGAATTTAAAGAAATATATTCTTCATTAATTCATGACAATCTTGAAATTAAAAATGTACATAAATTTCATTACATCTGTTCCTACTTGGAGGGTGAAGCTGCTCGGGTGCTAAGTAACTTAGAAGTATCTGATAAAAATTATGATGAGGCTTGGTCACTCCTTTGCAACAGGTACGACAACAAAAGGCAACTAATCAATAACCATTTAAAATCATTATTTGCTATTGAGTCTGTACGGGAAACTGACAGGTCTCTTCGATTCATTATCGATCATGTAACAAAAAATTTAAGAGCGCTCAAAACGCTTGGGCTACCCACTGATAAATGGGATGTCCTTATCATCTATAACCTAGTGGCAAAGTTAGACAACGGTACTGTCTTTAAATGGGAAGAACATAGAAATAATTTAACAGAAATCCCCACACTAAATGATTTTTTTTCATTTCTAAAGAACCGTGCTGATGTTTTGGAAACTGTGAATCGAAACAAAACAGACAAACAGACAGTAACTAAATCGGTACCCCAACACTCAATTCCACACAAAAGCCAGACTAGGGCATTTGTTGTAGCTACGCCTAAAGAGGCTTCTTCTTCTCGACCCAATTTTGTGTGTGTGGTTTGTTCAGGCAAACACCGCATATATGAATGCGCCTCATTCAAGTCCAAAACGCCCGAAGAAAGGAACTCTACTGCCGAATCACTTAATCTGTGTTCTAACTGTTTAAGGTCAGGTCACAATAATAAGGCTTGCCGCTTGCCTGGGACTTGTCGTTCATGCAAACAAAAACACAACACTTTGCTACATATACCAATTTCAGTTGACTCAACTTCCAACTTGCTTTCGTCAGTGGTTATGTCTGCATTGTCTTCGTCAGACATTCTTTTGTGCACCGCCAAGGTGCGACTAACTAATCCTAATACCAATGAAACTATAAGCGTACGAGCTCTACTTGACAGCGGGAGTCAATCGTCCTTTATCACTGAGAGTGTAAAGCAAAGACTCAATCTAACTCCTCAGCCATCAAATGTCAATATTGTCGCTATAGGAAATAATACTCTAAATCTATGTCCAGAGCGCTGCTCTGTAAAACTTCAATCTAATACCTCGTCGTTTGAAGTGTCTATGTTTTGTCTAGTATTGAAAACTATATCGGATGACCTACCCAAGCATCCTTTCAATATTAGTTCTCTAAAGTTAAATCACTTTGAACTTGCAGACCCCAGCTTCAACGAGCCATCTCCTATCGACATGCTTATAGGCTCTGACCTGTTCTGGGATGTGATAGGTTCCGAACAGCAGTCTCTAGGGTTGAACAACCCTAATCTTCGTAGCTCCAAGCTCGGATGGCTCATCGCAGGTCCTGCGCCTATTCAAATTCAGTCTCCGCCTAATAAGTCTCTAACCTGCAACTTTCTTCAAAGGAAGGATAAGCTTGAGGACATTCAGGAGGATCTATCTAAATTCTGGGAACTTGAAAATGTTCCTAAATCTCAGCCTCTATCTGAGGAGCAAAGGCTTTGTGAGAAGCTCTACATCTCTGATACTCGTAGAGAAAGTGATGGTCGTTTTTGTGTAGGTATCCCTCTACGGGATGAACCCGATTGTCTGGGCGAATCCTACTTCATAGCAATAAAAGGGTTCTATAATCTAGAAGCCCGTTTTAGAAAAAATCCTGAGTTGAAAAATATGTACTGTGAATTCATTCATGAGTATGCCGACCTTGGCCACCTTTCAGAGTCTACAGAGCCCAAGCCCCCAAATTCCTATTTTCTTCCTCATCACCCAGTGATTCGAAACCAAAGTGAAACCACCAAACTTAGAGTCGTATTTAACGCCTCTGAACCTACCACTTCTGGCCTATCGGTCAACGACTTACAGATGGTGGGCCCCACTATCCAAGACTCTTTGTTTAACATCTTAGTTCGATTTCGTCAGCATCGATATGTCATTTCTGGAGATATAGAGAAGATGTATCGGCAATGTAGAGTTAGAGAGTCGGATCGCAACTTGCAGCTTATCTTGTGGCGCGACAATGAAAATGAAAATTTGCGCACTCTAAGGCTCAATACTATTACATACGGATTTGCGAGCTCTAGCTTCCTCAGCACCAGGTGCATCTGGCAAATCGGCGAAGAATGTGACGATTCTACAATCAAAACTATTATTCAAAATGATTTCTATTGTGATGACTTATTGACAGGGGCAAGTACTGCCGAAGAATTACGTCGAATTCAACGCGCAGTTTCCAGTGAGCTGGCTAAAGGTTGCTTTCCACTTAGAAAATATCGGTCAAACTTACCTAATGTCCTAGAAGCTGATCCTAACAATAATGAAAACCTAATCATCAGCAATGCCACAAGTACCCTTGGTATTGGATGGTCTCCTCAATCTGACAGTATTCACTTTCCTCTCGAACATTCACCAAGTACTATTTTCACCAAAAGGGCTATCTTGTCTTCAGCATTCAAGATATTTGACCCTCTAGGTCTATTGTCCTTATGCACTATTAGCGCAAAAATCCTTCTACAAAAACTGTGGAAAGAAAAAATAGATTGGGATGAACCCGTTCCCTACTCTATTCAAGTCTCTTGGCAAAAATTCAACCAGCAGCTTAACACTCTATCGTCTCTAAAGGTCCCCAGACGGGCCATAGCCAATTCAAATAATGTAGAACTTCATTGTTTTTGTGACGCTTCTCAGGTAGCATATGGAAGTTGTATCTACCTACGCTGTATAGACGGGGATGGCAATGTACATGTCAACTTATTATGTGCCAAGGCTCGTGTAGCTCCAATTAAAGCTTGCACAATCCCTCGCCTAGAGCTCTGTGGTGCTGTCCTAGGGGCTGAATTAAGTAACGCTGTCATTAAAGCGTTAAGAATCGAACTTAAGCGCTGCGTCTTTTGGACTGACTCTTGTGTGGTTCTAGGCTGGCTTAAATCTCCCGACAAAACCAAAACATTCGTAGCAAACAGAGTCGCTGCCATAGGCGAACTCACCGACCCCAAAGCTTGGCGCTATGTTCCCACTGCTGAAAATCCCGCTGACCTCGCCTCACGAGGTGTAGATCCCCAAGAGGTCAATGATTCAACCATATGGTGGCATGGACCTAAGTTCCTCATGCAACCTGAGTCATCCTGGCCAACCTTATCAGCTGAAATTGTAGTAAATTTACCTGAATTAAAAGCGATGCACGCTTTGGTGGCGGAGGAGGTACCTGCGGTATCCCTAAACTTTCAAAAATATTCTAAACTTACTACTCTTCAAAGAGTCTATGCTAGAGTTCTTAGATTCATACACAATTGTAAAAACATTAAGAATAAGCTGACTGGAACTCTACAAGTTCATGAACTAGAAGCGTCCATGACTGTTCTCACTAAAACAGCTCAAAATGAATCCTTCTCAAAAGAAATAAATTCTCTACAAGCCAAGAAACCCCTCAAAACAAGCACGCATCTCTGCTCATTAAATCCCTTCCTAGATATGAATGGCTTACTTCGTGTTGGAGGAAGAATTGACACCTCTGCCTACCCCTATGATAAAAGACATCCCATTGTTCTAAAGTCAAATCATTATCTCACTAAGCTTATTTTTCAGTATGAGCACGCCCGCCTATTACATGCCGGACCCCAGCTTCTACTCGCCTCTATTCGAGAGCGCTATTGGCTTATAGGAGGTCGCAGACTAGCACGAGAAGTTGTAAGAAATTGTTTAGTTTGTCGTCGCTTCAAAGGCGACACTATGACTAATATAATGGGTAACTTACCTTCTGATAGGGTAGAACCTGACTTTCCATTCAGTACTGTTGGCACTGACTTTGCCGGTCCTTTCCTAATAACAGATCGCAAGGGACGGGGATGCAAGATAACAAAATGTTATCTGTGCATCTTCGTATGCTTCAGATATAAGTGCCTACATTTATTTTATTTATTTATTTTATTTATTTATTTAATTCGTAATCAGACAAAATACAAACATACTCCTTAAACTAATAACAATTTTAATGTAACAAAACATAGGCAAATGGAGTGCTGAGACGCACGCACTAGGATACCCTGTGTCGCGTACGTCTAAAAGTTAGTGAATTAACCAAAGATGCCTTCATGTTAACTTTAAAACGATTTGTTTCTCGTAGAGGAATGCCTAGAATCATCTACTGTGATAATGGTCGCAATTTTGTAGCTGCCGCAAAGGAAATTGGTAGTTTTTTGCAAACAAATTGTAACTCTATATGTGACTTTGCTGCCCGGCAGGGCATAGAATTTCGGTTTTCTCCCGTTTACGCTCCTCATTTCAACGGTCTAGCGGAGGCCGGTGTCAAGTCGGCTAAGTTCCATCTGCATAGAATCTTAGGGCAATCTCACTTGACATTTGAGGAATTGGCCTCTGTATTTGCACAGATAGAAGCTATCCTAAATAGCCGACCCCTATGTCCTATGAGCCCATCACCTAACGATTTCCAGACTCTTACCCCTGCTCACTTTTTGATTGGTAGGCAAATGACTGCGCTACCCTCGCCGAGCTATCTGGACCACGGGACGCATCGACTCGACCGGTTTCAGCGCCTTGAACAAATCAAGCAGCACTTCTGGAGCCGGTGGTCATCGGAATATGTCGGAGAGCTACAGCAGCGTACCAAGTGGCGAGTGAGGTCGCGAGATCTTAAACAGGATGATCTAGTCCTAATAAAGGAGCCCAACACACCACCCCTATGCTGGCGCCTGGGAAGGGTAAGCAGGCTCTACGTCGGCTCCGACCAAACTCCTAGAGTTGCAGATGTGGCCACAGCCAATGGGGTTATAAGAAGAGCCCTCAATCGCCTAGTTTTGTTGTCACCAGAAGAAAGCCATGATTCTTGAAAGCCTCCATCTAGCTTTCAACGGCCGGGAGGATGTCGGCGCCACATTCGCGCCGTGAATTGGAACGCAGCCGCAGCCCTCACCCTATTGGCTAGTGGCTACCACGCGCGGCATGACGATACATGATGTACGATATCGGGCCAATCACGAGACACAGCCGCTGCTCTCACCCCATTGGCCACGCGTGGCATGACGTGATTTTCTGGTCTTGGGATTGGCTTGATATCACGTCATGCCGCGCTCCACGCGTCTGTCGGGAAAAAATGATGCAACATTATTACAACCTGTCATGGCACTGCGCACGCGTCGTGTCCCCCTATAATTTTCTAACTTTAAATTAAATCCTAACTTATCAATTGTATAAAATCAAATTAAATGTGTATTGTTTGAGGACTTTTAAATGTTTTATTTAAGTTTTGTTCCCTATAACGAACAGGAGCCTCACTCGATACGTTTCTAACGAATGTGTAATGGGGCTGAAGCAATCAGCCGTTCCGAGCAATCAACGCTATTGTACTCTAAGCGCAGCTTGCATTCGATACAATTATAATAGTAATCAGTACTGTCTATTTGTAGAGGTGGTTAAAATTGAAATAGCTACACTAAGTAAAATAATTAAAATACGAAAAGCTAAAAAGAACCTATATAGCACTTTGAAAAACCGATTAAAACTAGTAAAGTTATTTTAAATGAAAATTAAGAAATAAACTAAGGTACAATTTTTGTATTTTTGAAAATTAGTGCGTAGGCGCTTTCTATAACAACAATGTGCCTTAGAGACGTACAAAACCTTAAAATGTATCGTAAAAAAAAGCGAAAAAATCTATAAATGTCGTATCATATAATATCGTAATCGTTTCAAATAATATTTACATAAATGAAAGATAGTATTATTGAAATACTATTTTAAATATATAAAAATAATCACACACTAATAAATTTGTATTAAAAGTTGTATTAGTATGTAAATTTTGTGTTTGTTATTTAATTGACTGAAAGAGCTGGACCAATTTGGATGAAATTTAGTATAAAGAGAGACTAAAACGTTGCTGTACCTTTATATTGTACTCATACTACAAATGTAAAATTTTGTATGTATATGTATTATCTTATTTATATCCTATTTCTTATTTAGTTTGTTACGCCTTCACGGTGAAACGACTGGACGTAACAGTCACCTAGGGATGGGTAAGCCACTTGTAAAACTATAGAGATAAAAGTCACATACTGACTTACCCAAGCGAATAGAGTGTAAATCTAAGGTTGTATTATATATCCTAAAATATATAAATATCTTGGGACATTATTACACACAGCGCCATCTAGTTCCGTGTTAAGCTACGGAGGAGAAGTTGATTTTTCCGTATTGGAAATTCTCGAAATATTCTAAATATCGTTTTAATATTTATTCGCGACTATTTCCTTGGAAATTGTGTTAAAAATTTTATCAAGATTTAAAGCGCGGAAAGTTCTGGAACGTAGTCGGAGACGGACTTTTTGAAAGTAACTTGAAACTTTTTCAATATTGTTGCAGAAAAAAGATCTTTCACGAACTAAAAGTATTATAAACTTGACTACTAATTTAGTAGCATTGAGTTTAAATTCGAATCTGCTCTGTACTGGACTTTAAATGAGACAGCCTTAGTGGCTAAAATTAAAAATATTACCCATATAGGGCTTATTTATATATTATTGTATTTTTACCTTGGAGTTCATATAAAAGGTTATAGGTTCCATTAGATCCATAAAAAGCAAGGATATTCTAATAAAGTAAAATAGAGAAAAAAAGAAAGAAGACCTTCTTAGAAAAATAAATATTATGGTCCAAGAAAATAGTCAATTCCCACAAATTCGATTAATACCTTAATAAAAAATCCCCTGAAGAGGTTTCTTAAAAATATATTTTTAGAAACGCAGGATAAAAATAACGTTCTTCCTTAGTTCTGGGTTTCAACAGAGTAATTTTCTCAACCATAAACCGTTTCGATCCCGACAAGCGTCAATTGAGGCAATCTCGATACTTTCTCGAGCAAATCGTTGCTATAAAGCTGCTGTTACATTCGCCTCATACTTTACACTTACTTTGTTCTGTAAAATTCTTTTATTTGTTAAAGAAAAAGTTATTAGAAAAAATGTGAACTTCAAGGTACAGCAAATCTTTTTAGATATTTTTAAATTATACAAATTCTTTCTTTCTTTGTTTTAAATTGTTAGTATATGTAACGTTATAATAGTGAATATGAAACTCATTCATTTGTGGGATCAGCACGAATGTTTGTTGCCAGTCATGGGTGTTTAATTTTAATATAATATTATGTGTAGTATCAATACCCAGTATATTGTTTGTGTATGTTCACTGCTTTTTCACACTGAAATACGTAAATTTTGATAAATTTACTATGCAGGTAGGTTATAACTTAGGTTACCGTAAAGGTGACACTGAGAGGTACAGAAAAAGCGGTTAAGCAACTGTTAATTTAGTATAAATATAAAAATAAAACTAAACGACTATTTCATTACAAACAGTATAGAAAATCGTACTTAAAACACATAAGGCGTAGCAATTGTACGAAAGATTTATGTAAACCTAAGTAAATACTAAGTTCTGTTTTATTTGAACAATAAATACATATATATACATATATTAAACCCTATTGAGGTTCATTGTTACATTACTGTAGATTAATGTTTCCATCTAAGATGTAGACTTCGCAGGGCGGAGACGAGCTCGTTAATATATTTGTAGCGGTTTGATCGTCGAACTGATCCCGACATTTACCGCACTCGGCGCTTTAATTGGACTATTATTGAATTTAAACTTAGTTTAAACCTTTGTTACTAAGTACATCTTGAACGATATCCGATAACTTACCATGTGATATATTCTTTTAAGTTTGGGATAAAAAATAAGTTACCAATTTTATTTCTTAATTACTTACCAAACATTCTTATAAGAAAACTGTTAGAGCGTTATGGAGTGGGAACAAACAGAATTTTAAAAGCTTCTTTTAACTTAAACCTTCCTAAACATAATAGGCTAGTATTTTGCAATTACAGGCAAATACACTTAGTTTTATTTTGAAGTACTAGTTAAGTGCAATAATTATTTTAAGTGTGCTTCTAAACGGGCAAAATTTTTCTGCAATTTGTGGCTGCAACCATGGCCGAGCAATGTGTTGCAAATGTTATGTTGCTTGTTGCCAAGGCAACATAATAACTGACAAAACAACAATAGCACAGAATATATCCATTAATCACGGCGTCACTCACAGCACACTTCAGTCGCGTAGAAAAAGGAAACACTTTTTTTTCTGTTTATGGTAATAAGGGGGCAAACGGGCAGGAGGCTCACCTGATGGAAAGTGATCACCTCCGCCCATGGACATCTGCAAGGCTTGCAGATGCGTTGCCGGCCTTTCAGGAAAGGGAGGGAAGGTGGAGGAAAGAGGTAGGCGGGGCCGAAGACGGAGGATGAAGGGAAGAGGGAGGGGGGGAGAGAGAGGAGGGAAGGAGAGTGGGCCTCCCGGACTCTCACTCACCGGACGAAACGCGACTGAATAGCTGCCACTTCACGCCGGTCTTTTGTGAGAGAGTGGTACTAATGAACTATACGGGGCGTGCTGGCCCATTCGGTTGCTACCTGAAGGTAACAAGCATGGTACTACCACTATGCCATAATAATAGAGAGCGACCGAAACAACACTAGCCCTGGCCGGGCAATATTGCAGAAAATCGATCGCTCAGCGATCTTTCGGCAATATCGGCTTTACGCGGCCATATCAAATACGATTACTGATATGGCCGGGACATATTGCAGAAAAATATTGTTTAGAAGCTTAAAACTACGACATAATGTGTTAAACGTACAATTTCTAACTAAAGATATAATATTTAATAACGTATTTACTCGATTATGTGGATGTTGACAATACGGACGCGAGCATTTAATTGAATTTCTCGCTTGTTTTCCGTCTCATTGACTATTTACGAATTGGAATCTGCCGACTGCGAAGTAATATCTTTGAATATTGATAAATAACAGATGATAATAACATGTTAATATCTTCATTATTTATCACTATTGTATATTGTCTAGCGAAAATTCCGTAATACCTACATATGTATTTACCATATTTACATACGTATGGTATCAGATATGTATAAGCTACCTATATAATATATATAAAATTTCTGTTATTTTTTTTGTAATTTTATGTATTTAAAGGCTGAACAACAACTATTTTTTTATTGTGTCTATCCTCTTATCTCCGGAACTGTACTGATTGCAACGGGACTTCCAAAGACGCGTTCAATAGTCCACTAAAACGAATGACTTCAGTATCATTTTCAAGTAATCACCCTCAGTAGCAGCATACTACATTTAAATTTCCCTTGAAAAAATAGAACCTCAGGTTATATCACGTTTTTATCAAAAAGCTACGGGCAAAAATAAACAAAGAATAACTTATTCCAATTTGACGTGGCTTTCACAGCGTTAACGGCTTTATTTTATTTGGGGGCTTGTTACTTTTTTCGTAAAAGTATAGTGTGAGTTGAATGATGGCGGGCCGATTCTAGTCAGTACATATAAATAAAATTGAAGTGTTTGTTTGTAATTTGAAATTAATAGCTTTTCACTAAATGCATAAGAAAGTATATAAAGTACTTACATACAAAAAATCATTATATATTATTTTTTTGTCTGTCTGTCCGTCTTTTTGTTCAAGCGTATCTCTGAAACGATTGGACCAATTTTGACGGGACTTTGACTTGCAGATAGCTAATATTATTAAGAGTAACTAAAGCTACTTTTATTTTATTAGAAAATTATAAAAACCTTTTATTTTAATTTACGCCGATATTGTGTCTAAATAGTGGATAATAAATATATTTGTTTATTTTTAACTGTTTAAAATCATTTTATCCATATATTCTCCATCAATTAAAACAGTATAGAGAAAAATAAACTCTTTCAATATAATCCTTTCTATTCCATTTAATCTTATAAAACTTACATTTATATCTTATTTTATTGGATCAAAAAAATATTATAGATTATTAAATAAAAACCAACTGAAAGTTTTTAGATGAGAAAGCTACAAAATTAAGCACAGTCATTTTATGCTCAGTAGCTCTGCTCAGTAAAACAGGCCACTGCATAATTCAAACTTGAAAAGTCTACTTGTCGAACTTTCAGTCGGAATGAACTAAAATCTAAACTGCATTTCACTTAGTATTCTATTTAAATAGTATAAACTTGTAAAAGACACTGTGATGTAGGATTTTCCATTTTATATTAATATTTAATTTAAGTATATTTAATTATAATTAAGTTTATATATTTTTTCATCTATATCACTTCTTTCGAGGTCAGCTTGATCTTGGGAATCAGCGTGAATGGGAGTTATCCAAGAAGAGCTAGCGAGAAAAATATTACATGATCAATACTTAAAATTACCTTTCCCCAGGAATCAGATACAGTCAAAAAGAAAAAAAAGCTGCTAGTTATCTACATTTTAAACATTACAACATCTATCAGTACTATACTTGCTAGTATTAATTGCAATTATGTTAAAGATGATTTACACATCAATTAATGTGGCCTGGGTTAGAACCTGTATCACTTGAATTTTTAAACACCCACGTTACCACAAAACTACTACTAAATTGCAGTGCTAAGCTAAGCTAGCTATTAATGTGAAAAATAATAGAAAAACTCTAGTCTCTATTTCGCATTTACTTACTAAGGGAAGCTATCTAATTTATTTTACTTGCAGAAACAAACTTAAGCTTTGTATATTTGTTATTTGTGTGTAGCTTTTATTTGTACTACTAATTCTGTACAAATTCGCAATGTGCTTGTAAACGGTAAAAGCTAAGCGCCTTGTCTGAGACACTGCACTGAATACCCTTATTAACCTACATAGATACGATCCTAGTTTCTTTATACAAATCGCTAGTTTTACTCTTTGAGACTTATATTAATAGATGATATTACTTAACTTCATTCGTAGATAAAAATAATGTTTTTTCATTAATAATATGCTGTAGATTAATAGCTAAAGGTTAAAGAAAAATCCTACGGATATATTTACCATGACGGAGGTAACGGGTTCGAATCGATAATTTATTCAATGAACTTTAACTAAATTTACTAACACTTACCTTGATTTAGGTAAAATTCAATTTCCACAAACCCAAATCTTCGGAGTCTCAATACAGAAACGAGGTAAGTGATGTGATTATTTCGCCAGGTTTCCGCAAAGGAATGTTAACATAGAGTTCCCAAACATAGTCTTGCTATATACCTTTTGAAGACCATTAAATTACGCCACAAATTAAACACTATATAATACACTAATTTTACTAGGTATCTAAAATGTAATTCTAGGATGAGAAATAGCATTATATACAAGCTAGCACTTGTCTGATGTTTATGTCAGAAAAAAATAGCATATTATTTCTAAATATAACCTGTTTAAATATCGACTTTCGTTAAATCTTACTAACTTGTAACGAATGCACACACTAGGTAATTAATTCACTCATAAACTATTACTTTTAAAATATCAATTCTATTACTACAATCATGTTCAACAGCCACATCCTTCTCTATTTATCCGCAAAACATAGTATTTTTATTGGAATTGTGAAAATATTATAACTGAAATGAATTTTCTAGCAATATCCGCCCTGCATTCCCGCAACACAGACGTTTGAAATACTCGTGGTACAATAAAAATAGAGCTACACGTAAGTCAATAAAAAATATATAAAATATATTATTTGTATAATTTATTAGAAACTACATCAACATCAGGATTCTTTCTACAGAAAATATATTTACAGTAGACAGACAAAGTTACTTTCGCATTTATAATATTAAATAATTTAGTTTTAGAATTCATTTTATTTGAATATTAGTTATCATTTAAGTGCAACTTCATGTATGTAACTAACTTTGTATAGTAATTACATCACTCGTAATGTTATACATACCTTTAATTTAGAGACGTATACAGAAAAGATTTATTTTAAATGTTTTAGTTATTAACTTCGTGTATATTTACGTCGGTAAGCCGTACGTAATAAATAAATTAGTAGTTAGGTAAGCAGATATATTAGGACACCTACATCAAGACCTACATCCAGTCGACTACCACTTCAAAATAAATATAAAAATGTAGAATAAAATAAGCATTTGACCTAATAATTGTACTCAGGCGGCTAAATTAAATAAAACTTTACAGTAAAATAGTTAAAAATCCCTTAAATATCACTCATTAAAAGCTCTTTTGATATAAATTAGACACAAATAAAGCTTAAAATAAGTACTACAATTATAATAACATCATTATAATGAATTCTATAAAAATACAAAGCTTTCCGATATATTCCACGTAAATTCCCAGAAGACACAATGTTCTCGTAATTTCGGTAACAACAATATGAAATCGTATACGTGATTTCAAAGCTAATTATGTTTCTATAATAATATAATATTTTAGTAGATATTTTTGTATTTTGGTCTTATATCCAAGAGCTATATTGTACTTTCCTATACATTGTTTCAAGGTCCCATGTTTTACCAATATTATATTACGTATTGTGTTTTTTTCAGCCCTTAGCTAAATATTAAATAATATTAATGTAATATAAGTAGATACTATACATACTCTTATGTCTTTACACACTTTTTATTACTGATTAGCCTTTCACGCGGCTCCGCTCACGTTCTAAAGGCTGAAATCAAAGGTAATATTTTTCTTCCGTTTTTGCAACATTTTTCATTGATGCTCCGCTCCTATTGGTCGTAGCGTGATGTAATATAGCATATAGCCTTCCTCGATAAATGTACTATGTAACAAAAAAAGAATTTTTCAATTAGGACTAGTAGTTTCTGAAATTAGAGCGTTCAACCAAACAAACAAACTCTTAAGCTTTAAAATACTAGTATAGATTATTCGTGACAATGAATCTATCCCAAATCGATCATGAACAGTAAAAATTAAAAAGTATAATTGTAATAAATAAATCAGTAACATTTACATAATATTAGGTACATTATTTAAACAATTTCTCACCTAACCAAAGACTTTCTTACTTATCAACTAAGAATGGGTAATAAATTCGATTGTACCATACATATACTCGTAGCTACCTTGGTGACCCACTAGATAACGAGGATGAGGTTTGTTAAATAAATATATTTTAATTGGCTTCAATACAAAGGGCTTGCCAAATCAGTAATGTTGTGAGTATACACTATATAAAGACCCTTTTCCTTCTATGTAGTAAGTTGTTAGCGGGAATTAGATAAGATGGTCTACATTACTTGTATAATAGAAATATAGATTAATTATAAAAAAAATACTACGATGACAATGTTTACAGCTTCAATTTTGTAATTCAATTGCAATCATCAACAATTTTAAAATGACTACATGTACGTCTAAGACCTAACGACCAGTAGGTACTCGATTTTCTTTTATCTAGGTCTCATGACAATACTATTATCGGAAATCTATTCCATAAAAAAAATATAAGCGACAGTTTATATGAAAAGGAATTTCTCGGAATAAAAGTCTCTGGCGTCATTTTTCACCTTTTTAAGTCTGTAAGAAAAAGCTGCGTGAAAAAATAAAAAACTATCCATATTAAAGACATGTTTTAGTAAAAATAGATAAGGAACAAGTTTATCCTCATTATATTTTACACTTTACTGTACACTAAGAAAAAGACACAAACAAAAATACTTAAATAAATGAAGAAAAGATGTACCGAAGTCAGCCAAGTCGTTAAAAGCAATCTCTTCCTTTCTACCTTGAGATAGAGGAGTATATTTTAGCAAACAAGGTAGGTGGTGTATTGAAAACTAATAAATACACATGAGTTAATTGTAATGAATAAATTATTACATTATATAAAGATATATTATGTATATGCACATGATATGTATATAATTATAATAATATAGAGAAAACTATATTAGCAATAAATAAACCATTTAATGAAAAAAATTATGATAATTACATGATTTCATTAATCAATTTTACTAAAACATAATTTAACAAGTCCAATTACTTCACAGCTACTAAAAATGCAATAATCAGAAGCAACATCGACTAGAAAGCATTCAACGAGAAGCGCAAGAATTCAATTTCGCGTTTACTTTTCGTTTTCTCCCTAATTAATGGGGTGAGTTGCCCCACTTGCTTCACTCGAAGCTGTTGTAACTTTCGATACTATTTGTATAAGAGAAACTTAGTTGTTAACAAACAACTTGTACTAGTAAAGTCAATTAAAACAAAGTTCATGTTTTTACTATTAAGATTTATGTTACTTTATGTTGGAGGTAAATGAATACAGACGTTTTATTTAAGTTAAATATGTAAATTTATGTGAATTAAGATAAAATAATGTTCGGAGAAATTTAATGATGAGGATGAGAATACTTCGAATAGATATTTACTGATTATAAGTGCTTAAGACTTTTCACGTATACCCGGTTTCTGGAAAGTCCATGATATATCAAGGACAATTCACTAGGATATTCTAATTAGCCAATGGTACAGGATCACCATAGAGCGAACTAAACTATTGTGTTGTCTTGTTCAAGTATGATTTGTGTATATCATACTTCATTAGATATCTCGAAACTTTGCCATCCTGGTGTGAATAATTTAGAAGAACCAAATTAAAAACCACATAACTTCTGATATATTTAAACTGTTATTATGATATATTAATACTATCTATTAATATACACACATTTTCAGCAGCATTGCAAAAACTGTGGCCCAGTTACAAATATCTCTATATTCTACAGCTTTACAAATATTTTATACTAATTTTACCGTTAAAAATATAGTACCGACAAACTAATTTAGTTCATTTACCAAAGTTCTCGCGTTATTTCAATGTAAATTACTAAGGCAAGGCAAAAACGCTGAACAACTTTTGTCGAACTTATTCATTGAAACTGCAGTTGTCACTTGGCAAATAAAAGTTCGATGGCCAATATTGAATTATTGGAAATTCTACGTAAAGGTAGGAAAAGGTAAAGGAGAAAGTAGGCTATGAATTTCGGGGTAGTATTTTTTGAAATTAAAATATTCTATCTTTGTAAAATAACGATATATGATACTGAAACAATCGAAGAAGAAAATAACCTTCAAGCTGTAATCGAATCCACATTATCACAAATCCTCTTATGACAACATTTGATAAATAAATGAAACCTTTTTATAACTCTATATTATTATTCTAAAGATAAAAAGATCTATACTTTTATGTGTAATGTATGAATGAAATTCAGTATGGAGATAGTCTGAGACCCTGAGAAGGACATACATATATATGTAGTTAGTTTTTACTTAAAGGTAGTTTTTATCCTTAAAAAGGAAAATTGTGGAAACGAGATAAAAGTTTATATGGAATCATTTCTCAATAATAAAATTAATATAGTCTGTAGTTGCTAATCCATACTAACCATTTAAAACGTGCCTAACGAACCCCAGCGAAGGGAGGTACGTTGCCAGTAATATCATAAAAGACATAATTTTCGAAGCAGATCTAATTACAAAAAGGCAAAAGCATTTGTCGTGCAATATAAACGTAAATGTTCGAAGTGAGCTACGGCGCAACAATCTCACGTGCTGTAAATCTGCCTAATGAGACGTTCCACTCTATAATTCAGGTCGGATGCCCGAAACCTGTACCTGACTTCAGTTAATGTTCTATAAAAGTTAGGTAGAAGAAATTATTTGGAGCCCAATCGCATTACGCGACTTCAACCGAAAGTTCCAAGTTATGAAAAATATTTTTGTT
This sequence comes from Boloria selene, assembly GCA_905231865.2. Lineage (NCBI taxonomy): Eukaryota > Metazoa > Arthropoda > Insecta > Lepidoptera > Nymphalidae > Boloria > Boloria selene. The sequence goes on along the minus strand of HG993137.1, from coordinate 14,658,071 downwards.
ATGATTCTAATATATTGGACTGTTTTTTCATCATTTCATCAATACAAAATTTCAAATAAAAAAAATGTGATTCTAAGTATACATATATCTATGCATAATATAATAAGTTTTTAACTTAGTCGAATCTTTACATTAAATATTGTGTTTAATTTTTTATTGAAATAGTCAATACTAGCATTTCACGCGGCTTCGCACGCGTTCTAAAGACCGCAAACAAAATTTTTTCTGAGTCGCGCGGTATGGTATAATATATATATCGCAAAACTAATGACTGCTCTTCCCTTTTTTCGCAACATTTTTTATTGATGCTCCGCTCCTATTAATCGTAGCGTGTTATAATATAGCCTATAGCCTTCCTCTATAAACGGACTATCCAACAAAAAAAGAATTTTTCAATTCGAGCCAGTAGTTTCTGAGATTAGAGCGCTCAACCAAACAAACAAACAAACAAACCCTTTTGCTTTATAATACATATTAGTATACATTATAGATACAAAGGCAGCATTCAGTGTTTAGATGTCTATCTGTCTGTGACCGTATTACGAGAAAACCACTGAATAGATTTTTATGAAATTGTGTATGATGGTTATCCAGTCAATACATAGGACACTTTTATTGCGGGAAAAGACGTAATTTCTCAGAAATCTATAGTAATTATTATTAAAGTATACTCGTAGTATAAATAAGAATTTCTAAGCTCAAACTACTAAACTTTTAGTTAAAATTAATATAAAGCGATATCTAGAATATAAAGTAATAATTTTAATAATATAAACAAAGTTCGAGCACTCTCTGATCAACAGGTGGCTTATAAAATATTCAATATTTTCTGGGTTATATGCGACTTCACAGGGGTTCAAGTATTATCGATGGGTATACTTATTCATATGATTAAAGTGAAACTTAAGTAATGTTATAAAGCTCCACACTTCAACCCTTGATACAAGTATATGACGTCACGTTTGGCTCAGTTTGTAGTGACCCTACTTGCTGCGCCAGCGGTCGCGGGTTCGAGTCTCGCTGGGGGCATTCATTTGTTAAGAACGAATGTTTGTACGGAAGTCATGGGTGTTTATATTCATAAAATGTATTTATTTAAAATTATATATGCAGTATAAATATATAAATAAAAGTACATATAATATTATATATTTATAGATTAATATTTGATCACCATATCTCCTGCGATTGCTATAAGAGTAAAAACGAAAGGCGTTAGTTTTGTACAAAAAAACTGAAAAACTTAAGTGTAACAACTTTTGTATATAAGAACATAGCAAAAAGTACAAGCCAAGGCTTGGCTATTTAGGTCAGATCCAATAAGACTACAAAGAATTCTCATTTGCATATATAACTATGAAACGGTTTTGTATGGGAAAAAGTATTGGTAAGAATTAAATATCAATTTAAACAACAACTTATATTCGCTGTAATCTATTTCAATTGGTACTTTTCATCCAAATCAGTACGGCCGTTTAGCGTGAAAGAGCAACATCACTCAAACAATTTTTTTGTAATTAAAGTTTACTCGAATATTCTAAATTGTTTACAAAATAATGTTTTGAATAATAAAAAAAACTGAAATTCTGAAATAACTAACTTGGATTTCATTTATACAGAAAACACTCGGCATAAATCAGTTTATATTGATAACCCGAGTTACCTATGAATTAGGCTGTTTGATTTCAAAGTGATGAAATGTAGCGAATATATTTAGTAACATGACCCCAATAGAAAATGTGTGTACATTTCTGCGATATAAATTATTAATAATCTGTATTAATTAACAAATAGCTTAATTATTATGTTGCTGTTGCAAAATCAAAGGGTGTACTATATACAAAATGAACGTTGTTTTAATACTGGTTCTAACTGTGAGACGTGTGGTGTATCTAATTAATTCGTATACGAAATTGACTTTGAAAATTTCATCATTTAATGTTTCGTTATCTTTAATAACATAGTCTATTATTATTAAGCAAATGAAACCACTAAGATGTAGTTTTTTAGTCCGATGAATTAAATGTATTATTATGATCTTTTTACTGAACAATATGTTTTACATTATTTCACTACAGTCTACAGCACTAACTACATTTGTATGTAAAACAATTCTAAGTTACTCATTATTCTTCTTATTTAATCATATTATCACAACCATTGACTTTCAATCAACATCGACAAACATTACAAAACGAATCATCTCGTAAATAAACCCCCAGAAATTGCAAAATACTTTCAATCGAGTTACATTAGAAACGTCTCCAAAGGAATCTGCGTACAATCGAATGTTTTATGCGAAATGAAATCAAATAAGAATTCAGTAGGGATGTACTGTAATCTAGTTACATGTCAAATGCAGGAATGAGTCGAACCCCTTCATGAATATGCGTGGCGTGTCATCAATAAATCTGTTTCAATCGTCCGGCCTAATGTCAGGGATCAAATTAATACCGGAATGTCACGTATCCGGCGGCTAATTCTCTTAATGTCCCATTGGGTATGAATTGCTGTGTAATAGCTTGTTTTGTTAAAGCACTACTTTTTTCTGATTTTATAACAACAATGTGCAGTCATGTTCTGTGTAAACGTGTCATAGGTTACACACTCGTATATTTCGTGACTACTCTTATTCCTTATAAGTCTTATGGTTTTGCAATATTCAGACAAGTACTAATTTCCAATTGAATCATCACCTCCTATGACGTAGAATAGATAGTCTACAACATTTAAGAACTTCAATACATGCATTTCTTGTCATCACACTTATCTAGTTTATTCGTGAACCATTCCTACATTAAATGTTAGTGTTTTTGCTCATAATATGGGTATATGTATAGATAAATTAACTTCAATATTACATCAGAACTTTTCATCCATTAGCATCATGAATAAAATAACCATCTAGATGTAGCTCAAAAGTAATTAAGTCGAAAGAGATAAATTTTACAGCCCTTAGCTTACAGCATTTAAGACATTAAACTTCATATGACAATCAAAATTTTACGAACGCGTTTTGGCTATAAATTCTTTACTATAAGAGCACATTATGTAATACTTACTTCACTTGAATGTAAGCTGCCTCGATGGTGTAATTTCTAGCTTGTTTGGCTGCATATTCTTGATTCGATTCTTGGGTAGGGTCTAGCTAAGTTATTGAGTCTTATTGTTAACTCTTGAAGAGTAGGTAAAGTTCTCGATCACTCCGTGCGTTGTCCTTTTCGTGGTGGGCTCAGTAGCGTCGGGCAATCCGGCCGGACGTAAAGCTAAGAAACGCGCAAGGAAAGGAGAGCCCACTTCGGTGGATGGTGTGTGGGGGTACTCCTGGTACCTTTCTGACAGCAGAGTGGACTATAGAGCAACTCCTCGGCTGAGTGGTCTGCTTCACCAGACCTGCCGGGCCGTCGTGGCATCGTAGTTAAATGCGCAAGCGATCCTGCGACACCTCATTAAGAAGAATGATAGGTGCTTGGGTTTTAGTAGGTAGTACTGGCTTGCCGGTGAGTCCCACATAACCATCTGTTTTCCACAGGTGGTATGCGTTAATGTATTTTTCAAGGATAAAAGTAAATTATTCTTCGATCAGAATCTGTAAAGAATTGTTCGCCAAAATATCTCCTGAGCTATCTAGTCTAGTCTCAGTGAGATTTGGGCGATTGGGGCCCAATCGCTGTGGAGAATATTATCTTTTCAAAATTTTCAAACAAACCTAGTAAATTAAATAATGGAAATACTTTATATCTATTTTTCCTAATCTAAAAATAAAATTAGTTAACTAATAATAATAATCAATAGAACTATCAAGTAGCAGACAGATCACTGCAGAACGCGTAAATTCAATTTCGCGCTTGCTTTCCTCTCTAACTAATGGTGTGCTCCACTTCCATTTCATTGCTTGCTTGTATAGTAGCAGCTTTCAGTACCATTTGTTAAAGTAAATGCTATAGAAACTTATTTTAGTTCACCTCTTACTTGAAATTTGACCATAATTAAATTAAAGATTTTTTTATTGATAACAGTTATGATTTTTCAGAATTAATAGCAGTAAATGATGATAACATTGGAATGATATTTAGAGGTTATTATAAAAAAAGTTAATTGTATAGCCTCAATAATAATAATAATGTTCTCCGACCGATTCCGGTCGGTTTTCATTTTTGTTAAAAAATAATTTATTTTTTATTTTTTAGTGGAAATTAGATATTTTGTTTAAATATAAGATTGGTCTCTCTCCAATAAGTCAGCAAAGTTTTGGAGTGAACGACAATTGTAATCGGCCACCATTTGACGCAAAAACTAATGAACAAACATAAAAAGAACCGTTGAGGAATTTTACCTTCCATCATCAGCTCATCCACATGAGATGATGATTTTCAGACACAAATGCTTGAACATCTTTAGAAAATATATCAAAAACATAATAGGTGCCTACAAAATTTGAGAGTTGCCCTCGATTTCTCTGGGATCCCATCATCAGATCCTGACTTGGTAACAATGGGACTCCCTCGGAGCTATACCCTACCGAACAAAAGAAAAATTTTTGAAATCGGCCCACAGACGGCGGAGATATCGGTACATTTTCGGTACATACATAAAAAAATACAATGAAACATATAACCTCCTCCTTTTTTGAAGTCGGTTAATAAGTTACTTGTGTCTGTGCTATTATAGTTAGTGAGCAAAAGTATGCAAATAACACAAGTTACTTGGGAAGGTAAAAGAATTCTCCGCCGCAGGCTTCTTACTTATTACGAATTTCAAAACCCTGCAAAATGTTTTCAACAAATTACGTCCTCTCGTCTTTGAATATAAAATGTTTTCTTTTTCTACAAAAATACCTTCTATTTATATCGGAAACTTGGTCTAATTGTTTAACAATGTGGGTGAGCGCCGTTCGGTTTTGTTTACTTGAGAATCTAATCAGTCGATTCTATACATAGGAGGAAAGTTCTTTCTTATTTTCTAGAATTCTATTTAATAGAATTTTTATATTTTACTTTATTTAATAGGTAGGTACATAGATAGGTTAAAAAATAAAAATGTTTAGTAGGTTGGTACAAGCGTGGCGCAGTTTGTAGTGACCCTACTTGCGCGCAAGCGGTCGCGGGTTCGAGTCCCGCTGGGGGCATACATTTGTTGAGCTCGAATGTTTGTACTCCAGTCATGGATGTTTATATTTATAATATGTATGTATTTAAACTTATATATGTGTAGTATATCAACCATCTAGTATCCATAACACAAGGCTTCGTACCTTATCGTGGAACTAGATAGTGCTGTGTGTAAATGTCCTAACATATTTATATTTATTTATATTTTTGAAGCATTCTATCTAAGACCGTAGAATTTTAAATGGCTGATAATATAAATTATTCATTAATAGAAAAAGCCCTTATATGAGTCAAAAACTGTTCAGTAGCAAGTAAGTAAAATCTCTTAGTAGTATTTCGTATTCAGAAGATACAAAAACATTTTGCAAAATAAGACTATAGCTCAGCTACTTCGGTCAGTTTCAACGCAAAAAAATGTGCCTGAAGGAATTCCTTCATAATTATGTTAAAAGCTTTATATGTTAGTAGAGAAAATATATTAATTTATCGATTCTGCTTGTAACTTAATTTGTCTTGCTTAGCGCGAGCACTGAACGCGTTACCACCTCTGAAAAACTATATACATTTTTTACCATTTCTGTAGCTAACACTGCTCTCGGGTACTAAATTATTATTAAAAATAAGGCGTGCCGCGTACCACTTAATTGATATAATGACTAATAAAGGCTTGGCTTCCATAATGTTCAGTCATTAAGGTTTCATTGGAGAGGGTAATTAAAATTTACGAGACAAAATAAGCTGAAAAGACGCAAAATACATTCGCTTCGAGTTACATACTTAGTCTTCTCGGCACATTATGAGGCTTTCGAGTTTATTGTTCTACGCACAACGTGTTTCCTGGAGATTTTCTTGGATTTATTTATTTAGTTACTTGAAAGGATAAGGTTTTCAATTAGGCTGATTGTGAAGGGATATTTATTTTTACTGAATAGTAATAATGGCACCCCGTCGAGTAATTGGACTTTCTTGTAATCACGTACACGTCTAAGGTTCATTCATCAAATTAATCAACAACTCACAAAATCACAATAATAAAGCAAATCGAGTATTAAAACAAGTAACGAAATTCTGCCAAATTTATGCATAATATTCATGAAATATTGCATTATAACACAATATGAAATGCAATCTTCATTGTAAAGAGCTTAATTTTGTCAGTTTATATATTCATAAGTTTGTATGAAGGAAGTTATCTCTGAAACTACTTATCACGATCCCAAAAATACTTTCATTCATATTTCGTCAAAGAAAAATATTGTTTTCTAATAATAAAAATGTCTTTACTGTAAGAAATCGACTTATTTGGACTTTATTTGGACAGAAAAAGTATTATCTACACTAATATTATAAAGAGGAAAACTTTGTTTGTTTGTTTGTTTGTTTGTTTGTTTGTTTGTTTGTTTGTAATGAATAGGCTCAAAAACTACTGGACCGATTTTAAAAATTAGGTTTAAAAAAAAAATAGGGTTCCGTAAGATATTTGGGTTTTTCGGACACAAGGTGTAATGGGTGAATATTTCATTTCATGCATATTTTACATTTTTTTTTGACGAATCAAATATTAAGCCTGATGGTGTTGTTTATTATTTTTTTGTACAATATATAATGAAAATAAACTAAATATGAAGGAGGTACAGTAATGTGACGTTTAGTATTGAAGATATAGGGCTTTGTTTTTTTTAATAAACGGTAATGAGATTAGCACGAACGGTAATTGATATTTAGCTAATGGTAATGAGATTTATTCAAATGGTGATTAGAAATATATTAAAAAGTATAACATCAGAGTACTTTAATCAGCATTTTATTCGTTAACAATCAAATATGATTTGTAATAAGTAACAAAGAGGAAACATAATTAGTATAAATAATCAAACGCGTATAATATAAACAATCATAAAAAAGGAATTTAAGGAGTCAACTCAAAGTAAATAATAGAAATTGTCAATTTTTATTTGTAGCAATAAACACTAATCGATTTATAATTTTCATGTACCACTGCAACTTGGTGTGTTAGCACTTTTACTCACCGTTACGTCAAGACAGAGCAATAGTTTTCTTTGGTAATATTCATTACTGTTCCTGTGACATGTTTAGAATTCATTTCTCTCCTACCACTGTGAAAGCTGCTCTTAAAATGTGAGTAACTCACCAATGCCCTCTACCACTAAAACTTGCCAGTATTGCTCTCTACTGGCTCGCGACCAGTTTCATATCGAACTTGATCGCTAAATGTCCCAGTCGCAGATCTGTTCAAAGCCAGCCCCTTTCCTATATTCCGATGATCTCGGCGAATTCGGGATCGGTATTTAAGTGAAGTCCATCGCTTCTGTTTAAGTGTGTCGTGTTAGCATGGAGTCCATGGAGACCTGGTGAAACGCTCTACCGCTGGCCGCTCGTTTGTTTGTACCCAGATCTATCCCCCATGCCAGCAAAATACACAGTTTGAGTGGTGCAGATATACACATACTGAATATTTTTATTTAACCCGAGTCCGCCGAAATCTCAGAATTCCTTTTTTCCCCCTTTTTGACACACTATGGTTGCAACAAACGTAAGAAAAATTTGCACAGCGGCCACCCCTTCCGCGTTTAATGTGGACTTTTGCAACAAAAAGGCACTCCATTCCAACCTCAATGCTGTCCATCACTATCTTGAAACAGATAAGCCGGACTTACTTTTTTTAATGGAGACAGATATTGTCCTGCCGATACATCTTGCTTAAAATATCCTAGTTACAGCTTCGAACATGTCTTTCTGCCAAAAGTTGGGATTTGTACGTTCGTCAGGGAAGATATCATTCTGTTGTCGCCACCCCGTCCTGACCTGTCAATTTTATGGTCACGTATAAAATATGGGGGACATACTTCAATATAGACGTGTATCTCATAGTGGAAACGCCGAAATAGACCCTTCGGACATCCAAGAAGGGTCGGATTTCCTGCGTGGAAGTTGTGATCCTCGGAGATTTAATGCCATGTCCAGTTTACACGTCATTTGGAACAGAAAGCCAAATTGGCTTCCAAAACAATAGTAGTGCTTAACGGAGCGAAACAGTATTCCAGTTCCTGTTCTTTATAAATCACAGGTTCACCCTCTCATGGAATACTGTTATGTGACAAGCCGTTCATATTGTCGATGATCCCATACTAACATACGACTTAGAACCCTTAAGCTTTCGGATAGATGTTGCTCTCTATGTGTATTCTTTTGTCTGTATAATGGAATGTTCTGACGAACTTTTTGATGTGATGCCACCATCGCGTTTCTGTCACCGCTCTCTTCCCCGTCGGGTTGGATGTCATCCTTATATATTACATGCCTGGCATCCCAAAAATGAACATGCATCTCGCTCCTTTCACATGCACATGCAAAATGTGCAATGATCTTCCTCCTGGGATTTTCTCTGAGCGCTATTATGTGGGGCACTCTCAACTCCTGTTATGTTGCAGGTGTCTAGGGACAACAAACTTACCATCACCAGCTAACGCGGATTGTTCACTCGTTTTCCCCTTACTGTTAAAAAAATGGTCTCTCACCACTTTTTCTTTGCTGTCTTTTGCTTCTTGGAGTCATATCACCATTCACCAATTGACAGAAAGGAACGCCTTTCATCTAATACATATATTTTTGGCCTCCTTTTTTTTCTAGAGCATGTAAGACTGGGTTCAATTTAATATCTTTTTCTGTGTGTTATTTTAGCCCTTAATCTGGTTTTTTTTTGTTTTTTTTTAAAAACAATTAAAGTATGTGGGGGTCAAACAGACAAATAGAACCAAAATAAAAGCTTTTTCCGAAAATGCGTCACTTAACATTAATAATTGTAAGTATAAATGTTAATTTATATGGTTAAGGTTTCATCAAATCTTAACATTAAACTCATTACCGTTACTTTCTTCTAATCACCATTCGACTATAAACGAATGGTAAATAATGGTAATTAGAAGTTTGGTAATTAGATTCATCAATATATGCGGTTAAATATAGTTTTTTTAAAGAGTCATGGATTTATGCAGTCTATTGTTTAAAAGATATCCTATTGTTGGTTACATCTAGCTAAAAATAAATAAAAAATAACCAATATATTACCTTTTATACTCGAAACGGTATGTAGAAATATTCCAAACCACACCAAATTTTAACCGGAGAAACTTATTTCACTTTGCCTGTAACAGTCTTTCATGCGTGTATCCTGCTCTATTGCAGAGTGTCGACTGATGCCGAACGTTTTGTGAGCATGAAGGTACATAGTGATGCGAAAGTATTAAAATATCGACACAAACATGTCGCTGAATGGTAATTATGAAGAAGTGTAAGGACATTTTTTAAAATAGTAAAAAGTTGTTTAAAACTGTTCTTTCATGAATAATAAAATAATAAAACATAGATTATTTAGTCTTTTATCATAAATATATATGATAACTTATTCTTTAAGGACAGTTTTTTAGTAAAATATTTTGATTAGGTCAAATCTGGAAAAAGGACACAAATGGTAATTAGATTTTACGACTTTGTTAATTTTTTTTACACATACCTAATAATAATATACATATTCAACGAGTTGCGTCCATTAGAACCCGTAGCTTATTAAAAATAAATATTATCATCTTCAAAATATTTTAACGTTTTATACATTCTTTATGGCCAGAACTGTAATATGCACCAAATGAAATATTCACCCTAATCTATATCTATATTAATAATTTCGTCAAGGGGTACGGTAGACTCGATCGAAACCTTACCTGATTAATTAAACATAAAAAAATAAAGATTTCGAGTCGACAACATATATCCGCAAAATTCGGATTGTCGAGTATTTTGTTAAATTCTAATGATGCTGAAAGACAAATCGATTATCGAAATCGCCATATTGGCCACTCTAGCGAAGCGATACTGACATCGGATGACACGTCAATATTGAAGCAAAGGAACTCATTCATACAGCCATAAAGATTTACCTCTGTATTAGTGTAAATAAATAAAATAAAAAATAAATAAAATAAATCCTTTCATTTCTTGCGTTTACAAAAAAAATAATATCCTATTAACAATAAATCACAACAATTTTAAAAGTATGTTTTAATAAAATCATCTCACATCCAGTTAAAACAAAAATATAAATTCTAATGTTATACGTATTAAAATATAAGAATTTATAATTCATATAAAATAAAATATATAGTATAATTAAATAAAATATAATATATTTACTACATAAAAAAAGAATATTTAATTCCTAAAATACTGCTAAGAAAGAATAAAATAATAATAATATGTTCTAAGTTTTAACTTATCAAATGATGCGTAATGATTTCTCATAGATGGCGTTATTAATCTATATATGTAATATATAAATGCGAAAAACACTCATCACGAAATCTCAAAAACTGCTGGACGTATAAAGATGAAAATTTGCAGGGAGGTACTTTATAAATAGTATAGGTGCACTAAGAACGGATTTTGCGATTGGGCCGGATTAAGGTGGTCTAAGAGCTCTCGCAAGTTTGTATGAAAGTCCTTCATCTTTTGTGCTACAGACTTTAAATTTGGCAGGGAGGTAGTTAATATTTAGTATGGGTCTGCTAAGAACGAATTTGGCGACAGGGTCGCATTAAGGAGGTCTAAGGACTCTCACAAGTTTTTTTTTAATTTCTTCATTTTTTGTCCTAGAAACTTTAAATTTCCCAGGGAGGTAGTTTAAAGTTATTAGATGTTTGTTTAAGAAAGGATTTTGCGATTGGGCCGGATTGAGGTGGTCTAAGGGCTATGGAAAGTTTGTATGAAAATCCTTCATTTTTTGTGCTAAAAACTTTAAATTTGATAGGGAGGTAATTAATAGTTTGTAATCGTTCGCTACGCGTATAAACATATTTTGCATCAGGGCCGGATTAAGGAGGTCTAAGGGCTCTCGCAAGTTTGTATGAAAGTCTTTAATTTTTTTATGCCACAAACTTAAAATTTAGCTGGAAGGTATTTAATAATCAGTAGACATCCGCAAAGAACGATTTTGCGACAGGGCCAGATTGAAAAGTGCAAGGGCTGTCGCAAGTTAGTATGAATGAAAGTCCTTCACCTTATGTACAACAAACTTAAAATTTTGTAGAGAGGTAGTTATTGTCAGTAGAAGACTTTTAAGAATGGGTTTTGAACAGGGCCTGATTAAGGTGGTTTAGGGACTCTCACAAGTTTGTATGCTGTTCCTCTATCTTTTCTGCTACAAACTTTAAAATTGGCAGGGAGGTAGTTAATTGTTAGTAAACGTCCGCTTAGAACAAATTTTGCGACAGGGCCGGATTAAGAAGGTCCAAGGGCTCTCGCAAGTTTGTATGAAATTTATTAATTTTTTTGCGCTACAAACTTTTTGGCAGGAAAGGGGTCGTCCATAAATCACGTGATGTTTTTAAGCAACTTTTTAGACCCCCCCTCCCCCATGGTGATACGTGGTGAGGTTTAAGATTACCCCCCCCCCCCCCCCTCCTTAAAATCACGTGTATTTTTTTACAAAGTACCTTAAAAAATCTGAATAGGTATTATTTTTAAATAAAGGTTATCAGGTTAATCTAATATAATTTTGGTAAATTAAGCACCGTGATAATAATGCAAAAATTCTAATTAAGAAGAATAAATTACAAAATAATAATCGTGAAATTTTACTATTGTACCTGAAACAAGTACTGGCTCTCTCACACATGCTCGCTATACTACTGCGAAGAAGGTAAGTTATAGAATAAAGCACTGTCCTTCTACTCGACATACGACATACTCTACTAAGACGTCATGGCTGTCGATAACCTTATTATTTCACACTTCTGTGTGGACTTCTGCAGCCTTTTTTAAAAGTAAATTTTTTCAAGATCTGTTGTCCTTCCTTGTCCATCAAGTTGGGTTCCATAAGAGTCATGCGGAAGTATGAGTCTAGCCTATGTGACTGGGAGTGACGCATAATATACTTACTGGCTACTGCTCTTTTATCCGTAGTTTTTTTGTGCACTAGCACCTACAGAATCCTTACGACTTGACTAAAATCCTGCCAGAATTTCCTTTTTCTCATTAACAAAATCAATGGGATTAGGTGGTTTAAGTCAAAATAGTATTCATTTTTCTTAAACTTTCAGTGCTGATATTCACATATGTAAATATAGTAAAAGATTTTGAGAATATCATTAAAAATGTATAATTCGTCCGTGTGTAACTTATAACTACTACTATAACAATGTAACGTTTCTTATAGTTTATGTATGTCTTAATTTTTATACATGATATTATTGGAAGTATGTCGATACTTTTTATAAGTAATCCAAAGCAATTAAGACCAATCGGTTCATTATTACACTTCCATTCTTACTAATACGCTTCGTGTGTCTGAGGGAATGTTTGGCCCATCCCATCCTATTGGTCTCATCATCTGCTATGAAGAATGTATAATACACGATTTTTTAAAGCATAGCATAGCTTTTAATAGTGCCATTTTTTGCAATAGTAGTTCCCGTACAGGTCTTTTCAGAGAAGTCTTGGAGGTGACTAGGCTTATTATTATAAAAGTTCGGCGATAGTCGCGGCGCGCGGGATAATCCCAATGGTGAGTAAAAAAATCACGTGATAACTCACTACACCCCCCCTCCCTCCTGGTGATATTTCGTGATTTTTTCCGAACCCCCTCCCCCCCCATTCAAACATCACGTGATTTATGGACGACCCCAAAGTAGTTTTTGTAGTTAAGTAGAAGTCCGCTAATAACGGATTTTGCTACAAGGCCGGATAATGAGGTCTAAGAGCTGTAGCAAGTTTCTATGTAAGTCCTTTATCTTTTGTGCGACAAACTTTATATCTGGCGGGAAGATAATGTGTGGTCAGTGAACATCTACTAAGAACGAATTTTGCGACAGGGTAGGATTAAGATGATATTATGAAGGCTCTCATTATTTTGTATAACAGTTATTCACTTTTTGTCTTACAAACTTTAAATTTAGCATTGAGGTAGTTAATAGTTAGTTGACATCCGCAAAGAACAAATTTTGCGACGGGTCGAATCGAGGAGGTCTTAGGGCCATAGCAAGTTTGTGTGAAAGTCTTCATCTTTTGTGCTATGAACTTTAAATTTGGTACGAAGGTGGTTAATTGTTGATAAAAGTACGCTAAAAACGTTTTTTTTTTCTATAGGGCCGGTTTAAGGTGGTGTAAGGGTCTCATAAGTTTTTCGAAATACCTTCATTTTTTGTGCTAAAAGTTTCAAATTTCGCACTGAGTTAGATAACTTTTACGATACTACAAATCGGACACTCCATTCAAAGGATATTACGAATTTAAAAATAATAATAATAAAATAACGCGCAGCACAGCGGGCAATGGGGAGAGGGAGTGGGAGCCAAGAGCGGGGAGAGGTAGCCGCGCCGCTCAGGAGTATATCAACGATGGGTTCTGAAATAGCTGGAGTAATTTTTGTAAATTTTCAGGCAATCTACAGATCAACCGATTGCCAGTGATCGAATAAAGATTAGTAGCGATTAAAAAAATTAGCGCGGGCGCAGCCGCGGGTACTGCTAGTTATTAATAAAACAATTAAATTAAAAGGAAAAACTGTATGTCAAAGTCGCTAGTCAATTTCATATTATAAAGTATAGTTTTTGTAAATAGTAAAGTTGAAAAACTTAGCTTTTCTAACTTAGAACATGGATACTCGTAAATGTTGATTAAACCTAAGCTATGACTAGTCTCCGTAATGCTAGTAACCTTATCTACAAACACTAATCCCGGCTAAAGGGCTCAATTGAGTGTAAGAGTGTAAGCTGGCGGATTGTAAGAAAGGGATGTGGTATGAATATTAATATTAGGAAGAGGGTGCACTGCGGAGAGCGGCCCTGCTTACTTTTTATTGTATCGGCATATCGATGCTTTTATTTTTTCAATGTAAGCTTTTCGTAAGCTCAAGTCATGTTTAACTTTTAATAAGCTTGAGAAAAGCTTTAAAGACTTAATATTCGTATTTTAGCTTGTATTTCTTATTGTTAACAATCACACTTATGTATTTAAAATGGGTTTCTTTTGTGTTTTTTTTTCTTAACAATTTTTAATTAGGAATTTATGAAATTCAGTTAAAGTTAAACTTTTTTAAATCCAATCTTCCTTTTTGCCTTTATTCTAAACTTCAACAGTCGAGTCTGCACTTATTCGAAACTTTGCTTCACACCATATATTTTAAAAGTAATTAAGCTTAGATAATATATAGAGGATCGACGGGACAGGGTTTACTCAATAAATTTGACTTTGACCGGAACCGGATGTAGGTGAGATACATCAAAATCTAAACTAACTTACGCTACGAATATCATAAGTATTCTAATTGTTACAGTATGAACAGAAGACAGAAGTAAACCTTAAAACCCTTGGTAGGTCTTGAAAGTCATCTTTTCCTACAAATACCAAAAATAAAGCTATTGCGCACATACTAGGTAGTCTATGGAATGGTACAATTTAAAATTAAAAAAAAAACAAATATTTAGTTAACCTACGTTAATAGGTTTGATTGTTTTCTCTTACCCCTGTCACTTACAAATGGTAGATAGGTAGATAGGTAAGTAAAAAGATTTGAATGAGATTTTCTATTCGACGAAACTAAATAATATTTTTGTCTTAATCCGCTAATTAGAAATGAAATCAAATTTAGAGCCTAAATGTATAACTACGAGTATAAACGTTCATATTATACATATTATTTATTTATTTATTTATAAACAAGGGAGGGAGGCCAATTACGACTATCCATCGCTTTAAAATTAAATTATAAATAAAGAACAAACGTGCAAATGAAAAAAGAAGAAAAAAAAACAATGTGATAAAACCAAAAGAAAGAAAACTTATTATCATAATTCATATTAAACTAATTAATACCTTTGGGAAGCATAAATTATAAATACAAATAATTATAAAAGGTATTATTTATAGATTATGAAATTACACACGTTAAGCTGAATATAGTTTATTTAAAAATCTCAGTACATAGGTATGTAAGACATAAAATATAATCTGCTGTATCTTTTACTAAGTGCTTAGACTTACTCGTAAGTAGGTTTCTTGTCTTTGTTTCAGCATTATATTTAAATTATATCTCTATATAAAGCTAAGGAGAGCTTACTTAGCCTTTGTACTACTCGAATTAGTTGTTCTTACAAAGAAGACTTAGACCTTACATTACTTTAATCGAACTTACCGGTAATCCACCTGAGTTATTTCTTACGTTATTTATTATTACGGTAATTTTTTATTTCTCCGTCTAGTTTTCCTTTAATAGGTCATTAAAGCACATATACATGTAGTAGTCATAAACTTAACAAGATATCCATATCCTTTATCTTTTCTGACAGTTGTATTAATACTAGGTATATATTCTGAGAGTCAAATAAAATTCTTTACTTAGGCTTAGTGCTGTATCAATTTCTCATTCTTATCAATTTTGAACGATGAGTGTGCTCTATGTCTCTATGCAAATAACCACCTCAATAGCATAAAGTTTTGAGTTAGATGACTGATGACTCGACGACAGTGCAAAGTAACAGGTGTTACCGATACAACATAGACAGGAAGAATTTTCAGTTATAGCATGGGTAGTAGGTAATAGTACTTTTATCTTCTATCTTCTTGAGAGAATAAAAACTAACTAGTAACTATACTTGTGAATCTTTTGTTTCACACCGAATAGTTCTTGTGAGTGGAATCATCTTGCATGATCTCTTTAATATATTATATTACCCCGACAGATTTAGTGTGCAAGCTGTTTAAAAGGCAGTATTTTGCCTTCATAAAAAAAATGCACCGCGAAAATAACCTTCAATTATTAACCAGAACTCCTTATTCGTTTTCAGAAATATCTTATAAAACAGAAGAAGATTTTTTTGACTATTTGATTTATTCAATTGTTTCCCCTTGTCAAAGAACAACGACAAAAGTAAAACCACGAAATGAATGAAAAGAAAAATGTCTATTTAATCTCTTTGAGGAGAATATTCGCATTTTGGCTCTTAAATATTCAATATCGAGAGTGCTTTGACGGAATAAACGAATTTCAACTAGACCACGTAGCTTGATTCAGTTATACGTCCAATTATTTTAAAATCGCCCGAAAGCAACCAAGCTACGCTAATGGAATAATCTCACGGCGCCCTTACACTGTACGGTAAATACTTGTGAAATACGACGATGCCATCATCATATTTTATAGTTAGAAAGATTCCTTTATTTTTATTTAAAGCAGTTTATCGTAAACGTTAGATTTGGTAGCTCTTAAGATGGACATAGCTAAGATATACATAGCCTACTATTATTGGAGCAGCATCTACCTTTTACGAACACGAACTGTGTTTTTATTCATTATCGCTAACCAATCGTCAACAATTATTGAAACGTATACGTTATTAATAACATTTCAATTACTTTTCTTCCCTAATTTTATTTCTAATCCACGAAATCGATTTCTGTAACTTGTGCTGGCCAAGACCAGAAAAGCTTCTCACTCAAAATGTTAATGCAGAAAACTTTTATCAGCAAAATTACTGTATTTTAAAACCTTCAAAGCTTACATCAGTCAGTGAGCTTACCGTAAAAAATCCTCATATTTTCTAATACCTCTTATCTTTTATATAGATAACCTTTCCGCCAGTAAGGAGTAATTATCGAAGCTCAAAGTAACATAGTCACAAACTTTTTGCTTTGCATCCAACGGTGATAAATTACCTGCAACCTTACGATAGTCTCATTTAGTAATAAAAAGAAAAAGAAAACTAAACTAAACTTTGGTTTGGGTCAGTTTCAGAAAAATGTTAGAAGGTATATTTTCAAATTGAAGTATAAAAATCTGTGCAAATCCTTCCTTATTAAGGAACTTCATAGAAAATTAATTAATTGGGCGCGTTAAGAAACTTTTTCACTTTATTTTATTACTTGCGACAAGCCCTCACTTCATTAAGTATTTATTAAGAAGAGGTACTTTTTTTGTGTGAGAACCACCATCACTCATAATTGATATTTTCAGTATCTTAATAAAAACTTTTTTGTTATGTGAATAAATTCTTCTTTCATATTAAAAGATCCAACATGAAATAATAATATAATAATATTTAAAACCGGCAATTTATTGACTTACGGATAGCCAATCCTATTTAGTAAGTTAGTAAGTTGTCATAGTGTAGTAATAGGTAATCATGAAAATATCTGACGTTCTCGCTCTCGCTCTCAGATTCAACTCCGCTTTTCAGGGAGCGCTTCCACTGAGCTTTCACGGCCTTAAGACCTGACTAGACTAAACCAAAACACCGTTATTTATTTTTATAACATAATATAAATAACTGTAAATGCATATCAAACTGGTAAATGATTACAACTCAGTACGTAAAAGCTCTTTAAAATTAAGTAATAAATTATTATGATACATTTGGTAAAACTTAAAACTTCGTAAAAAATCGTGTCGCATAATACAAAGAGCATTTGAAGTTAATAGCAAAAGGCTCGGCCTTTTGAAAAATGGGTTTTCATGAAATGCGAAATTAATATTGCGGTCAGCGACGAGAGACGACCAATAAGAGCTTCGAGTTGCACTTTTTAGTTATTTAATACCTTTGGAATTTTGCCCTTTACCCGATTAATTTTATCATTATCGAACTAACATAGTTAATATGTAATATCATAATTTTTAAAAATAAGTCTACAAAATTTTAAAAGCACACCTTGCTATTATTTAAATTTGCAAGTGCACAACAAAATATTTAGATAGAATAATTTATACTTACTCCTCGCAGGAACTGTGTAAAGATGACCAAACAATAAAGCGCAGTAACAAGGCAAGTTTCGTTATGGCGTAAACACTTAAAGCTGTTAAGTGCTTTGTAACTACACAACTTTGTAATGTATGTCTAAGGATTAGCTGTTAACTTGTTAACTATTACACATGGAGTTTTATTGGAAGCCTGCAAAATGGCTTTTAATACAGTGGAATTTAATATTATAATTAATGAGTTGAGTGTAAGTATTAATGCAATATTATAGTATTACAATGTACCTTGATAAAAAATATGTTATTAAAACAGCTAATTTGTAATGATAGGATTATGTTGCGAGTCTTTTTAGACATTTTCAGGCAATATATATGAAAATTTCATCTATTAATAATTAATGTTTAATTTCAGTCATATTACACCTAAAGTATATTACCTACAGGCTGTACATTACAGAGAGATATTAATTATTTATTAGGATGCCTTAGCTCTAAGGAATAACAAATATTATAATCCGTAGAAATGAAGATATTATAAGTTACTAGCATTTCCCACGGCTTCACTCGCGTTCTAAAGGCTGAAAATCAAAAAAATATTTTTCTCCCGTTTTTGCAACATTTTTCATGATGGTCCGCTCCTATTAGTCGTACTCGTAGCGTGATGTAAAATAGCCTTTCTCGATAAACGGACAATCCAACACAAATAGAATTTTTCAATTCGGACCGGTAGTTCCTGAGATAAGCGCGTTCAACCAAACAAATAAACAAACTCTTCAGCTTTATAATATTATTAAAGATAACATTGAGATTCTCAGTAGGTATAGACGGGCCTACTTACATTCTTAAATTTATTATATTTTTTATTTAAAAATATTTTAAATTAGATCAGTTAGTAGGTAAAACAAGTACAAGTATTAAAAAACTAGGCTGTAAGGTAAATCTTACATAAAAATTATGATTCGCGCCATCTATCGGAATGTTAGTAAACTAAAATGATTGAAGACTAATACAAAATGTAATATTGAAAGATTTATATAACTTTTCTAATGCAATTTTGAAACTAGCACTTTTTATTTTAATAATATTAATGATATATATTGTTTAGACTTTTTTGGGTATTGTTGTTATATTTTTATCTATTAATGCCATATTCAAAATAAAATCAGTCACATACTTGTATAATAATATATTGTCTGTGCAGTGTGCGCTTCAATTTCAAATAAGTTTCATAAGTCAAAAGTCAAAACAAAATAGATAAACATTAAACATAACCTCCTTACAGATTATTCAGATTTTATGATCAATAAGGATTATCTTCTATAAAATTGTAAGCTATACTATCTGGAAACTAAACCCACGAATTATATGGAAAAAATATTTAAATAAAAAATATATACATAGTTTGAAATAAGGTCGCTGTTGAAGATTTAAAATTTTCATTATTCAACTCAAGTATGGAATACTTTTTACTTATTCAATTACTCGGGTAATAACGGTAAGCAAAATGGCTGAAAAGTACAGATGTGTTAACTGTGGCGAAGCAGCCACTGCACTTTACAGGACATATGGACCATCGGTCTTAAAGCTTACAAAATGTGTAAGTACAGTTTTACCTCTAAGTACATTTAATACCAGCGACTTAACTTCGCTTCGCTCGAAGGTGTATTTTTAATTGACTAAAATATTTATTACAGGTGTACCTTTGAAAAAACTTGCTATTGTAGATTTATATGAGCAATTTTAAGACTTACCTACAATTTTCTACTGCATTGTTATAATTTATCACTTAAGGTTGAGCCAGTGTTAGATGTATATTTGTAAAGATGACCAGTTATTATAGTTTCCCATGAGAACCAAACATTTTTCTGTTTAAGATGTCCGACATATTGACCAATTAAAAAGACTTGGTGCTTTATGACTCAAACACTCACATATAATAATTGTTGTAATGGTGTTTTATTTTAGGAACGCTGTAAAGGAATTGTAGATAAGTATATTGAGTATGACCCTGTAATAGTAATGATAGATCTAGTGCTGATGTCAAGGGAAGCCCAAAGGCATGTTATTTATAACATAGAATTTAAGGTAAGATTTGTTTTTATTTAATTTCTTTACAAAAATTCTCAACACAAGATGTAACAATAATATAAAGGACAAAAGCCTTTGGCTATTTAAAAACAACAAATATTTTACAAAATAAGAGAATTCATTAGGATTTTCCTTAGACTTATCAGTTTTATGTTTCTATGAGTAGCCTGTAAGCTACTTCAGTTTACAGTTTCAAAATAAATATTTTCTCATTGATTCTATTGCAATTTCAGTCATATTGGAAACTCTTCATAATTTTACTAATGCTGGAAACTTTTTCAATGTGGAGGAATGACAGTTTGTTTAATATAACAGTTAATACTTTATGCAATATTAATGGCAATAGTACAGACAATTCAACACAAATGTAAGTAATTCATTTGTAAGTATTGTTTATTTTGTTTTCTTTAAATTTAAATATTGGTATTTATAAACTCAAATGGTTTTAACAACAAATAATCAAAATAATCTCTGGTTCTGTATACAAAGTACCCACTACCAATTTCAAAAAAAAAATCTTAATCTATAAAAAAAATAATCTTTTGTCTGTTTATCTGTAAAGAATTAGACTTAGAAATAGGACTAAAAGCAAATTGATAATGTACACCATGGTCCATGCCTATAACTCAGAGAAGAAAAATAATATTTAATAAGTGTCTGAAGTATCTCATGCTATCTACCAGTGTAGAGGGAATGTATAAATAATTCTTGCGTCAACAGACCAAAAAAATGTGTTTTTAATCCTTTAACCGCCGTCGCCGTGATATTACGGGTCCGACATATCATACACCACGCGCCACGCACGTAATATTACGAAATGCAGCTCTACTTAAAAAACTTTAAAATATAACTGACTTTGCTTATTAATTATGAATATGTAGCTGTTACTACTTTACTTTTGATAGTACTTAATACGAATTTTTAACTCATTATAGGAAATAATTGAAAATTTTCAGTGAACGATACATACAACATCCTACCTGTAACGCCAAAGCCGTGATTTTACGTAGAGTAGTGTTGTACCGCTTAGGAAGTTTATGTTGATGCTAAGTTAATAGAAATCCTAAATTTACAAAATTGAATGATTAACTAAGCGTTTAATGCATTTTTTATATTTTTTTTACAGTTAATTTATTCAAAACCAATAAGCTTAATTAAAATATTTTGTTATAATCAACAAAGAAATATAAATAAATTATTTATCTAGTAACGTCACTAGTGTAGATGATCCACGAACGCCATCACCGTGATTTTACGTGCGGCACAATGTCAACCAAATGACAATTAATTCAATGACGTTCCGGTAGCGCCGTCCCCGTGATATTACGTACGCAGGGGAAGGGGGGGCAAGACGGGGTACTTAACGTTTGAAGATCAATAAAAGTTAGAAAAGTCGTGTTTATATTATATTTTTTATTTTAATAATCATCTTTGGTTATCTGTCTTTCATAATTCAGTCTAATGAGAAACATATGTTACATAATTAAATAAAAATAAAACTAAAAGTAGATAAAGTCAGATCTCCCCATCTTGACCCTCCCTCGGGTAAGATGGGGTACCCTAAAGGGCAAGATGAGGTTAGCCAAAATCATTGAATTAATAATTTCTGCTGACAAAATTCGCATCTTCATCTTTGTCATCTACCCCAGCACAGCTACAGTCAGCCTATTTTCCGCACGCAGAACATGCAGCTCAGCCTACATTTGACTCCAAATAACAACCTTCACAATACAAACATGGTGTATTTTCTACTTCACTATTGCTACTGTTTATTGATGAGCTAATCCTCGATACTTTTTTTCACTTCACTTTTCACTCTTTTTTTTTGTTAACCGCCGACCAAATCTCAGTCGCAATAGTAAAGTTATAGATAAATCCGGTGTGTTAGGGTGAATATTTCATTTCATGCATATTTTACATTTTTTTTGACGAATCAAATATTAAGCCTGATGGTGTTGTTTATTATTTTTTTGTACCGCCGTGTGGCTACGGCAAATAGAATATGGCCACCCCATATCTTCCCGTGGGTGTCGTAAAAGGCGACTTAGGGACAAACTACCTCACACCTTGGTAGTCGCGGTGGTAGGCCTCAACATCGGCCGACGGCACGGTTACCACCCATCAGCAGAAGTCGTGCCGCCAAGCGCCCAACAGCGCGTTTCGGCATGTAGGGGCTGATGAAGCCGTATGGAGAGTGGGTCTGAACAGTTGTGTTGCACAGTAGCCGTGTTGGTGGTGGATTGTTGTCTGTTGTGTCGAGAGCTTAGTCGCGGAGGGTAGCGGGATCCGAAGCACGGCTTGCCGCTGGCCGACCGCAGACAGTTGGGGGCCCAACTAGTGGGCTAGCCACCCATGAAAGGCTGCCCCGCCATCTGTGAAAAATCCCAGGGTGGCTCCATCGTGCTGGTTGGCGACCAGAGGAGGGGGCCCGATGGCGATCCTTGGGGGGGTTCGGGCGTCCCCGCAGTCTCCAGACTAAGCTCTCTATGGCATGACAACATCAATATTACCGCTGGGCTAGTGCAGCGCCTCGTTCAACTGCCATTCTCCATCCTATTCACTCTTCCACTATAAAATTTTAATGACAAGAAGCAAAAAGGGTAATGTTTTTAAGCGGCTGCACTCCCCCTCACTTACAGTGCACCTCACAAATATCCGAGGATTGCACTCAAATCTCTCATCGGTCCACTTCCACCTCGAGACTGTGCAGCCACACTTGCTCTTTTTGACGGAGACGCAGATTCAATGTCCATTGAGCGCTGCGTACCTTGACTATACCGGATACACGTTGGAGCATAGTTTCCGCTCGCGGGCCGGAGTCTGTTTGTACGCGCGAAATGACCTCTGTTTCCAGCGTCTCCGCCACCTTGAAGACCCCACATTCTCTACGATCTGGGTTATAGTAGATACAGGAATCGAAAAGATCCTGTATTCCTGTGTCTACCGATCGCACACAGGTGACCAGGAGACAACTCGATTGTTTGAATATCTCAGTGAGGCAGCTGATGTGGCTATGCAAAGGTACCCTACCGCGCAGCTTGTCTTTCTGGGGGACTTTAACGCGCATCATGAAGATTGGCTGTTCCCATACCAGAAAACGGACCATGCTGGGAGAGAAGCATGGAAGTTTGCGGTGTCACTTGGACTCTCCCAGTTGGTTGAAAAAGCGACGAGGGTACCCGATATTGACGGCCACTTAGCTAATTGTCTGGACCTTCTGCTGACAACTGATCCAGACAGATATAACATCCAGGTCTCATCCCCATTGGGTAGCTCTGACCACTGTCTGGTAAAAGCTGTGTCGTCTTACTCTCCACCAGATAATGACTCTATTGGTGTTAGACGAGTATGGCAATACAAGTCAGCAGATTGGGATGAGATGCGGCACTTTTTTGCATCCTTCCCTTGGCGGCAGGTCTGCTTCTCTTCTTCCGATCCGTCGAGTTGTGCTGATGCTATAACTGATGTGGTGCATCAAGCAATGGAATATTTTATTCCGTTCTCTGATGTACACGTCGGTGGCAAAGCTCGCCCATGGTTTAATGCCGAATGTACCTTTGCTGAAAAGCGTAAGCATTCGGCCTACCTTGCCTGGGTTGATGCTCGAGACCGCAAAACTCCGGATGTAAGATCAAAGAAGAGAGCCTTTAACTTAGCCGCCAAGTCCTACAAAAAGACATTAAAGAAGGCTCGTCTTGACCGAATTGCACATTTTGGCACAAAGCTCTCTGCCCAACCATCTGGCAGCAGAGCTTTTTGGTCCCTTGCGAAAGCGGTAGAGACGAACTTCTGTCGTCCCTCACTGCCTCCGCTGGTAAAATCTGATGGATCCCTGGCTCATACGGCAAAGGAAAAGGCGTCTTTACTTGCCTCCCTTTTTGCCCAAAATTCATGTCTAGACACTGGCAATGCTATTCCACCACATATACCTCACTGCGGGATCTCAATGCCTGAAATCTCCATAACCAACAAGGAGGTAAAGAGAGTTTTGTGTCGTCTAGATGTGAATAAAGCCAGTGGTCCTGATGGTATACCAGCGATAGTGCTTAAAACATGTGCTCCCGAGTTGTCTCCGATACTGACACGTCTGTACCGCCTTTCTCTTAAGACTGGAATAGTACCTAAATCCTGGAAGCTTGCCAACGTGCAACCAGTGCCCAAGAAAGGTAGCCGTGCTGACCCTGCCAATTATCGTCCGATCTCAATCACCTCCATACTCTGCAAGATTATGGAGCGTGTATTGAACAATCGACTAATGGCATACCTTGAACAGAATGATCTCCTCAGTGATCGGCAATATGGGTTTCGCCGGAATCGGTCGACTGGGGACCTTCTAGTGTATGCCAACCACACCATTGGCGAAGCTCTTGAGCGAAGTGGGGAGGCGATTGCTGTCTCCCTCGATGTCTCAAAAGCCTTTGACAGGGTTTGGCACGCTAGCCTTATAAGCAAGCTTTCAGCCTATGGCATATCTCCTGGCCTGATCGGCTGGATAAATGACTTCCTGAGAGACCGATCACTCAGAGTTGTAGTAGAAGGCTGTTCATCAGAACCCTTAAAGATCAACTCTGGAGTTCCTCAGGGATCTGTTCTCTCTGCAACCTTGTTCCTGCTGCATATTAACGATCTGCTTATACCCGGTATCTATGGGTACGCAGACGACAGCACTGTTGTAGAGAGATACCTGCCGAGTGCTCGGGCCAGTAGAGATCAAATTCAGTCTGAAAGAGAGGCCATGGTAGAGCGTTTGAATCTCACACTCAAGGCAGTCTCCACTTGGGGCGATGCCAATCTTGTGAGTTTCAACGCCACCAAAACACAGGCGTGTCTGTTCACCGCGAAAAGGAGTCCTTTTACCTTGACTCCTACTTTCCAAAATGTGCCTCTGGAATACACTGACCGTCTGCAGTTGTTGGGGATGGACATTAGTTCCAACATGAACTACGGGCGGTTCATCGAGTCTAAGGCCAATGTAGCAGCGAGGAAAGTTGGCATCCTCGCAAAGGTCCGACAGTATTTCACACCGGGACAGCTCCTTGATTTATATAAAGCTCAAGTCCGGTCGTGTGTGGAATACTGTAGTCACATATGGGCTGGTGCTGCGAAATGCCATCTGTCTGCTTTGGACTCGATTGAGAGGCGTGCGCAGAGGATTATTGGTGACCCTACGCTGGTAAATGCCAACCTACAAAGCCTCGATCACCGACGTAAAGTTGCCAGCCTCTGTGTATTCTATAGGTTACATTTTGGAGAGTGTGCGCAGGAATTACATGATTTAATTCCCCCATCCCCTTTCCATCATCGGACGACGCGACGAACGGCTGGTTTCCATCCTTATGTCGTGGACATTCCATCCGTCCGCACGAAGCGTTTCGCTTCGTCATTTATTATACGTGCGGCTAAGGATTGGAACAATCTGCCTGCCTCCGTGTTTCCGTCCGATTACAATATGGGTGTCTTCAAGGCAAGAGTGAATAGGTGGCTACTGAATTAGTGCGACTTACCATCTACGACTGCGTTACCACTTTCCATCAGGTGGAACGTAGTCAAGCACTAATTCAGATTGATATAAAAAAAAAAAAAAAAAAAAAAAAACAATATATAATGAAAATAAACTAAATATGAAGGAGGTACAGTAATGTGACGTTTAGTATTGAAGATATAGGGCTTTGTTTTTTTTAATAAACGGTAATGAGATTAGCACGAACGGTAATTGATATTTAGCTACTGGTAATGAGATTTATTCAAATGGTAATTAGAAATATATTAAGAAGTATAACATCAGAGTACTTTAATCAGCATTTTATTCGTTAACAATCAAATATGATTTGTAATAAGTAACAAAGAGGAAACATAATTAGTATAAATAATCAAACGCGTATAATATAAACAATCATAAAAAAGGAATTTAAGGAGTCAACTCAAAGTAAATAATAGAAATTGTCAATTTTTATTTGTAACAATAAACACTAATCGATTTATAATTTTCATGTACCACTGCAACTTGGTGTGTTAGCACTTTTACTCACCGTTACGTCAAGACAGAGCAAAAGTTTTCTTTGGTAATATTCATTACTGTTCCTGTGACATGTTTAGAATACATTTCTCCCCTACCACTGTGAAAGCTGCTCTTAAAATGTGAGTAACTCACCAATGCCCTCTACCACTAAAACTTGCCAGTATTGCTCTCTACTAGCTCGCGACCAGTTTCATATCGAACTTGATCGCTAAATGTCCCAGTCGCAGATCTGTTCAAAGCCAGCCCCTTTCCTAAATTCCGATGATCTCGGCGACCTCGGGATCGGTATTTAAGTGAAGTCCATCGCTTCTGTTTAAGTGTGTCGTGTTGGCATGGAGTCCATGGAGGCCTGATGAAACGCTCTACCGCTGGCCGCTCGTTTGTTTGTACCCAGATCTATCCCCCATGCCAGCAAAATACACAGTTTGAATGGTGCAGATATACACATACTGAATATTTTTATTTAACCCGAGTCCGCCGAAATCTCAGAATTCCTTTTTTCCCCCTTTTTGACACACTATGGTTGCAACAAACGTAAGAAAAATTTGCACAGCGGCCACCTTTTCCGCGTTTAATGTGGACTTTTGCAACAAAAAGGCACTCCATTCCAACCTCAATGCTGTCCATCACTATCTTGAAACAGATAAGCCGGTCTTACTTTTTTTAATGGAGACAGATATTGTCCTGCCGATACATCTTGATTAAAATATCCTAGTTACAGCTTGGAACATGTCTTTCTGCCAAAAGTTGGGATTTGTACGTTCGTCAGGGAAGATATCACTCTGTTGTCGCCACCCCGTCCTGACCTGTCAATTTTATGGTCACGTATAAAATATGGGGGACATACTCCAATATAGACGTGTATCTCATAGTGGAAACGCCTTAATAGACCGACCCTTCGGACATCCAAGAAGGGTCAGATTTCCTATTCCAGCTATATCCCTGCGTGGAAGTTGTGATCCTCGGAGATTTAATGCCATGTCCAGTTTACACGTCATTTGGAACAGAAAGCCAAATTGGCTTCCAAAACAATAGTAGTGCTTAACGGAGCGAAACAGTATTTCAGTTCCTGTTCTTTATAAATCAAAGGTTCACCCTCTCATGGAATACTGTTATGATCTCTGGGCTGGCACTCCTCAATACCAACTTCTTCCATGTGACAAGCCGTTCATATTGTCGATGATCCCATACTAACATACGACTTAGAACCCTTAAGCTTTCGGATAGATGTTGCTCTCTATGTGTATTCTTTCGTCTGTATAATGGAATGTTCTGACGAACTTTTTGATGTGAAGCCACCGTCGCGTTTCTGTCACCGCTCTCTTCCCCGTCGGGTTGATGTCATCCTTATATATTACATGCCTGGCATCTCAAAAATGAACATGCATCTCGCTCCTTTCTGCCCGCACATGCAAAATGTGCAATGATCTTCCTCCTGGGGTTTTCTCTGAGCGCTATTATGTGGGGCACTCTCAACTCCTGTTATGTTGTAGGTGTCTAGGGGCAACAAACTTACCATCACCAGCTAACGCGGATTGTTAACTCATTTTCCCCTTACTGTTAAAAAAAATGGCCTCTCACCACTTTTTCTTTGCTGTCTTTTGCTTCTTGGAGTCATATCACCAATTGACAGAAAGGAACGCCTTTCATCTTATACATATATTTTGGCCTCCTTTTTTTTCTAGAGCATGACTGGGAGACGGGGTTCAATTTAATATCTTTTTCTGTGTGTTATTTTAGCCCTTAATCTGGTTTTTTTTTGGTTTTTTTAAAAACAATTAAAGTATGTGGGGGTCAAACAGACAAATAGAATCAAAATAAAAGCTTACTAATCTAATTTCATTAATTGTAAGTATAATTGTTAATTTATATGGTTAAGGTTTCATCAAATCTTAACATTAAACTCATTACCGTTACTTTCTTCTAATCACCATTCGACTATTAACGAATGGTAAATAATGGTAATTAGAAGTTTGGTAATTAGATTCATCAATATATGCGGTTAAATATAGTTTTTTTAAAGAGTCATGGATTTATGCAGTCTATTGTTTAAAAGATATCCTATTGTTGGTTACATCTAGCTAAAATTAAATAAAAAATAACCAATATATTACCTTTTATAATCGAAACGGTATGTAGAAATATTCCAAACCACACCAAATTTTAACCGGAGAAACTTATTTCACTTTGCCGGTAACAGTCTTTCATGCGTGTATCCTGCTCTATTGCAGAGTGTCGACTGATGCCGAACGTTTTGTGAGAATGAAGGTACATAGTGATGCGAAAGTATTAAAATATCGACACAAACATGTCGCTGAATGGTAATTATGAAGAAGTGTAAGGACATTTTTTAAAATAGTAAAAAGTTGCTTAAAATTGTTCTTTCATTAATAATAAAAAAATGAAACATAGATTATTTAGTCTTTTATCATAAATATATATGATAACTTATTCTTTAAGGACAGTTTCTTAGTAAAATATTTTGATTAGGTCAAATCTGGAAAAAGGACACAAATGGTAATTAGATTTTACGACTTTGTTAATTTTTTTTACACATACCTAATAATAATATACATATTCAACGAGTTGCGTCCATTAGAACCCGTAGCTTATTAAAAATAAATATTATCATCTTCAAAATATTTTAACGTTTTATACATTCTTTATGGCCAGAACTGTAATATGCACCAAATGAAATATTCACCCGTTAGCCAGATCTATTCTTTACTGAGTGGGTGAGGACAATGCAGGATGGGTCTCAGATATTGTTATGTCATATCTCATCTATAAGATTGAAATTGGTCAATTGGTTTCTTATTTAAGACGGGTACCCCGTCTTGCCCGCAACCCTGTCTTGCCCCTCCTTCCCCCACTTGTCATAAGTTGAGTGATAGTGTTGGGAAGCTATCGATAATGTTAAGAGATGAAGTACTAATTATTAAACATTTTGCAATATTCGGAGTATTAATATTTTTGTTATATGAACAATAAAGATCCGATTAATGGTTATAGTACATATATTCTCATAATTGTTTTTTTGGTAATTAATTGTTTTTTACTAATTAAGAAATAAAACTTTGTAATTTTTTCTAATTATTTTTATTTTACTACTGGTACACCCTTTCTGAGATCGGATTCCCAATACACATGTTAGTATACATTTTAGCCTGGATGATGATAGATTTTATCATCATTCCAAATTTCATCAATCAATCTCAATCTGTTCTTGTTTTCTTGTGACGCGGTCAGACAAAAATACTAATATTTTTAGATTCGGCTTCTGTATAAATATTAACGTCTACTTTAATAACTTTTTCAAAAATATGTATAGATTCGACTCAGAGCCTTATTATATGTATAGAATATTATGATCGACTAAGTATCTTTCGAAACATTATTCGTTTATAACATTTAGTCAGCCTCCATAATCAATCTCACCTGCACGCGGTACCCCTGTTAACGGACGAGGCTCTGACAACCGATTTGTGTCGGAATAACCACTTATACCTAGCAGGGCTACCTGTTAGTAAAAGCTTCAGCCCTGGGAGGTGTTCCTTGAAACTATCGCCCATTATTATTCCTACCTTAACTCGTATAATCTTTTATGTCCTTATCAGTCCGGTTTTCGCCCCTTTCACAGCACTGTTCGTGCGCTGCTGAACGTCACAGAGGACATTCGGTACGCTATGGATAATACCAGGCTTACTGCAATGGTACTTCTTGACTTTAGTAGCGCATTGAACTCTGTTGACTTTGACATTCTTCTAGGCACTCTTCGCGCAGTTAGCATTTCTCCTGCGGCCATAGACTGGTTTCGCTTATATCTCTTCGGTTGCCGCCAGGGTGTAAGAACTAATGACACTTCATCGGTGTGATTGGACTTTACGGCTGACGTTCCTGAAAGGCGGCGTTCTTTCACCACTTCTCTTCTCTGGTTTTTATCAATAACATTTCTCGCGCCATTTCTTCTCGTTACCATCTGTGTGCAGATGGTTTACAACTATATCGAAATTGTGAATTGAACGATTTACCTAATGCTATTCATACCTTAAATAGTTACTACCCATTTTCGACTACGCGGATGTATGCTTTCTGGATATGACTGAGGAGCTACTGAATAAACTTGAGCGTCTCAAAAATCTCGCTATACGCTTTATTTATGGTCTGCTGCGTAAGTATGATCATGTCTCCGATTTTCAAGCTTAACTAAAATGGCTCCCGTTTCGCCTTTACTTTTCTATTTAATATCCTTCATAATCACAACTTTTCTTCTTACCTTTGTTCTCGGTTTAATCTACTTCCGACTCCGACACGTTCCAGAAAGCCCTGCTTCACAGCGATGCTTGAGATACCGAGAAGTAACACTAAATTTTTACAAAACTCTTTCTCGGTACGTGCTGCAGTGTCATGAAACAAACTCCGTAAATTCCAACAGGCGAGCCCTTCTGTTGCATTTAAAAATAACATTAAAAATTATTTTCTAACTCAAACTTAGGCAATACACTTTCCTATTTGCATCATAATAATACGTATGTTTATGTACTTATAATAATATATGTATTTATATACTTATATATGTATGTATGTTATTTAAATATGTAGATATATACCTATATATAAAAATCCGGTTACAAGTGCATATGAACATCATAAATTTAAAACATAATGCTCGTGCAGAAGATTAAAAAGAAAATCAAGAGAGTATATCAGCCCGTGTAATTTTAAAGAATACTTAGCACCTAATAAACAAATAAACTTTTGATTCAAATTTTGTAATTTGTATTTATTTTATTAGTATGTTTATCGATGCCTAAATTTTACAAATAATTAACAGATTTAGATTCGGCTTCTGTATTAATAAAAAAATCCAAAAAATATTAAATTACAGATTCGATTTAGACTTTAATTATAAGTATGTTACGAATATGGAAATATATCGATAAAATATTGTTCGCAACACTAAGCGAAGTTATACCTAAAGGTTGCTGGCGCTAGGTGCACGCCACGCGAACATAAGCTTGGCGGTTAAAGGGTTAAAATTAAAAAAAAAATTTAGGTACTTAAATAATAAGATATGTTAAGAACTAGCAGACATAATTACATATATAATATTAGTATTATTATATATTTCAGTAATTTGCCTATAAATATAACATTACCCGAGCCATGGAATAGTGGTTGTAAAGGATGGATTCATCAAGAAAAAGACTCGGTGGATCTTTTTATTTGGGAGAAAGATTTCTATGTACAGTTTGTTTCTACTCTTGCTGGTAAGTAAATATTAGTAAAAGTGATATAATTTTTTCTGTAAACATTACAAATCGTCGTTGCGCCTGCAAAAACCGACAAACGAAAATGTTCAACTTTTCAGTAGAAACAAAAAACTCATTTTAATGTCTGCTAACGTATGTATAAAAAAAGTGAGTATGTACAAAATTCATATCGATAGTCTTACAACATATTCCGCCCTTAAAGCCTACATTGTATTTCCTGTTTACGCAAAATAATTTTTTTAAGTAAAAAATATCACATAGCGGCTTTATTTTGGCTGCAAAAACAGCTATGTATTTTTCTAATACATAGCGGAATTCAAGTGTGAACTTATTACGACAAAATTACAGGATAGATTTTGATAAAATTTGGTATGATGATAGCTGGTTATCCGGAGCACCATATAAAATACTTTTCACTGCTGGAAAATATCCCATTTCTAAGAAATCCATACTAAAAAATACAACGTAGTTACATAACGTAACGAAAGTCACTAATTAATATATTGTAAAAAGTATTTAAGGTCTGCTAACTTATGTATGAAAAAAGTGATTATGTACAAAATTCCTTTCCATAGTCTTACAACATATCCCGTCCTTAAAGCCTACATTGTATTTTCTGTTTTCGCAAAATCATTTTTTTAAGTATAAAATATCACATAGCGGCTTTATTTTGGCTGCAAAAACAGCTATGTATTTTTCTAATACATAGCGGAATTCA
Organism: Boloria selene; assembly: GCA_905231865.2. Taxonomy (NCBI): domain Eukaryota; kingdom Metazoa; phylum Arthropoda; class Insecta; order Lepidoptera; family Nymphalidae; genus Boloria; species Boloria selene. The sequence continues at coordinate 14,626,099 of HG993137.1, read as the reverse complement.
AATGTGACCTCATTACGACAAAATTACACAATAGATTTTGATAAAATTTGGTATGATGACAGCTGGTTATTCGGGGCAACATATATTTACTTTTCACTGCTGGAAAATATACCATTTCTGAGAAATCTATACTAAAAATTACAATGTACAAAGTCACTAATGAATATATTGCAAAAAAATTAAGAAATTGGATCTGTACTTTCAAATTCAACAAAAAGTCTCTTCAATTTTATATTTACATAATAGATATATAGTAGTTACTGCAAATAGATCCTGCTATCCTACTTATATTGTAAACGCGTAATTTGTAAGAATATATGAATATAAGAATGTATGTTTGTTAGTCTTTCACGCATACACTATTGAATAGGTTTTGATGAAACTTTACAATAATATAGCTTACTGTCACGCCTTTAGATTTCTGCTTTAACATAGTAATTTAACTTAATATTTAAATATGTTATCTGTAAAGAAATATAATTTTATTACCATTTAAAAAAAATGAACATTAGCAATTTGGTGTTCATTGAATTGAGTGTTATTGTACTACCGTCTGGTAGAAAAGCTAAGAGTTAACATCGCTGTAACATTTTTACCCGTTAGATTAACTACGCAAGACGTCACAAAGCTCAGTTGCCACGCGCTTGGCAATACTTTATTTTTATCTATCTTGTAGAGGTGGAGGTGACTGAGATTGGACGATAATTGGCAGGGTTGGCAAGGCTACCTTTCTTGGACACTGGATGCACAAACTAGTCCGTCAGGTTTTACCAGCGGTGACAGTGAGAGCCGACAGAAGTTCGTCTCGATGACTTTGGCATGGGATCAAAAAGCTCTGCTACCAGATGGTTGGACAGAAAGCTTTGTGCCAATATGTGTAATTTGGTCAAGACGAGCCTTCTTTAATATCTTTTTGTAGGACTTGGCGGCGACATTAAAGGCTCCTTCTTAGGTCTTATATCCAGCTTTGCGGTTTCAAGCATTAAACCAGGCAAGGTAAGCCGAATGCTTTATGCTTTTCAGCAAAGGTACATTCGGTATTAAAGCATGGGTGAGCTTTGCCACTAACGGGTATATCAGATAATGGGATAAAATATTCCATCGCTTGATGCGCCACATCAAACAAAAATTCACATCGCAAAAAATACTCATCCCTATAAAGTCGTTATCAGGTGGAGAGAAAGACGATACAGGTATTACCAGACAATAGTACCCTCGTCGCTTTCTTAACCAACTGGGAGAGTCCAAATGACACCGCAAACTTCCACGCTTCTCTCCCAGCATGATGTGGCTGCGCAGTCTCGAGGTAGAAGTGGACTGATGAGAGGTTTGTGTTCAATCTTCGGATATTTGTAAAATGCTCGTTAAGTGAGGTGGAGTGCCAGCCGTTTAAAAACATTACCCTTTTTGTGTCTTGTCATGAAATTTTATAACGGAAGAGTGAATACTGAATAGGATGGAGAATGGCAGTTGAAACAGGTGCTTCAGGAGCCCGGCGGTGATATTGGTGTTATCATGTCATAGAGGGCTTAGCCTGGAGACCCTTCCTAGGATCGCCATCGGGCCCCCTCCCCAAGCCATGCTTCAGATCCCGCTACTCTCCGCGAATAAGCTCTCGATACAACAAACAGCAATCCACCATCAACACGGCTACTGTGCAATACAACTATTTAGACCCATTCTCCATACGGCTTCATGCCGCTGTTCGGCGCTTGGTGACACGACTTCTGCTGACGGGTAGTAACCGTGCCGTCGGCTGATATTGAGGCCTACCACTGCGACTACCACGGTGTTCGATAGTTTGTTCCTTAGTCTACAACATTGTCTAGTTTACGACACCCACGGGAAGATATTGGGTGACCATATTCTAGTTGCCGTAACCACGCAGAAAGTGTCGTTGTTTAACGTTCATTACTATATCAAATTGCTTGTTCTTTTTCAATTAAAGAAGTATTTTTAGGACGTATGTATTTTTAGGAATATAATGTAGTAGAAGTAGGTTGACATAGCGAAAAAGAACTAGTGACATATATGTCTAGATTAGGTGCCGCATCGCTTATTTCATTCCCTTTATTAGCCATACATATTAAGTTGCGGTGCCTTACTAAAGGGCTTCATTTTAACAGATTAAATCTGTACATAAGCAAAGCAATATTTGTAATACATACGCTCATTAGTACCTTACAAACATAAAGCCCAGTAAGAAAATAAAATTAAGACAAAACGCCTATGTCCTTGTGATGTGATTGAATAACGACTCATCGCAACTTCGAATTATTTTCCCAATGTTTTTGTACAATATAATCGGTGTACATACATAAAAAATACCGATCGAAATGATAACCTCCTCTTTTTTGAAGTCGTTTAAAAAGTAGGAGAAAATATAAATTTTTATCTGGGTGTATTACAAGTAAGAGAATAATATAATGCTCCAAATAAATAAAGAAAATAAATTCGATAAAAACGATACTTCTTCTAAAATAGATAAAAATGCGAGAGATAATAATTTAATTATATATATACCTGACTTATATAGTTTAGTTTTATAGCGACTCACCCTCGCTTAGCTCGGGTTCGTCCCTAGGTTTAGCGTCAGCGAAGCTACGGGTTCTGCTAGTTAAAATAAATTAAATATGGTAGATATCCTCATTTTTTAAAGCCGGTTAAAAAGGAGCGTAAGTTACGTGCTATAATATTAGCTATTTTCGAGTGAAAGTTCCGTCAGAATCGGTCCAGCCGTTTCAGATATTAGCCAGAATAAACAGACAGATAGACAAAAATTTTAAAGTTACTTTTTTTGCTAGTATCGTATAAACTTTCATATGCATTTAGTAAAAAGCTGTTCATTTGAAATTAGAAACGGACACTCCAATTTTATTTATACGTATAGATACTTGACTTAATAGATGTAATGTGAAATAACTTCATAGCATTAATCACAAAAATATTATATTTATTTATACTTTTTTACTTTTATAGAATATCATCATTTCTTAGCGAACTCACAATTTTTTGCGGTGAAACTCTATAATTATGTACTTCGTACTTTACGTACTTTATATAATTTAACTAAAATATATGTAAAAATGTGAAATAATTATTTTATCAATATTGAATTATGAACTCGTGTCATACACGGTGTATGGTCTCTAATGAAAAACCAGCTATGTATGTTGCTAAAGGCGCAAAAATATATCTGTCAGAATAAAAAAAAATACTCTATGTGTTAATGGTCACATAGCGTTTTTTTACATCCATTTGTTATAAGAAAGATACATAGGGCTTTTTGCTATTTCGGGATCTAGGTCTCATATCACAAAAAGGGGCTTATGGGTATACGTAGCTCACTAAATACTATCAAAATATGCAATAAACTCATTTTCGTAAAAAAAATGTTTGTCGGTTTTTGCAGGCGCAACGACCAAATATTAGTCCAACAAATAAAAAATTAAGATATTATAGTCTATATAAAAATTCTTAAAACTATAGTATGTTCCACAATTTTTAAGTGTTTTTTTTTTTGGGTTTTTATTTTTTTCACATATCCCTAATTTTTTTTTCTAAAATAAAAGTAGAAGTACTTACTCTTTATAACATCAGCTATTAATACAGATTAACCTAACATTTTAAGTTCAAATTGATAGTTAAAAACATGTTATTTCAGGCATCATAGTGCTTATATCGTCATCACATTTAATGATGACTCTTCTGACATTTCATTCTTCGAAAGATGCAGGTAATTATTTTTTTATAAATATTCAACAAAATTTTATAGTTCAAGGAAGCGTTGAAGGATGCCTCTATTTTAGTCCAGAATAATGAAAAAATGTTCTAAAAACTACAAACTACAATTAACACTACTTATAAGAGACCTTTCTATACTTAACTAATATAATATTTCATTCCAAAAAGACACAACATTTTTATTTATAAGATCTGATTTAAGTAGAATACAGCATGATTGATTTGATTTATTTAAAATGGTATTCTTTTTTGCTCGCTTGAGATAGATTTATTAACCAACTTCAAAGGAATAGTTATATGTTCCACTGTAAATATATTTTTTATGTATATTAACCAATTTCAATATTTTTCCCTTAATGATAACCACTTGTCTTACGGGGAAGGAAAACATCGTGAGGAAACCTGCATGTTTGAGAAAACCTAGCAAGTTTTCGTGCAACATGTGAAGTCTGCCAACTCGCACTAGGCCAGCGCGGTGGACTATGGCCTGACCCCCTCGTACTGAGGGAGGCCCGTGCCCAGCAGTGGGACGTTAAAAAGGGCTGATGATGAAAATTTTGTGTAGTGCCAATAGGTCGCGTGTTGCGTGCGCAGTGCGTGTCTCACGCGAGCGCGCTGTCCGCGTTGCCGGCGCTAGCGCTTGCGCGGTTCGAGCGCGCGAAAACTTGTCTGTGCAACTTAGATGCCAAATCGCTATCTATTAAGATTTTATAGAACTAACAGATAAATACACACTAAAGTCGAATAATAAACATTTAATTTGACATAAAATAACATTGTGACTATAAATTAAGATGTAAGCTATCCTATCTTTCAAGTTGGATCAAACTGCAAAAAGTGTGCAAATTTGATTAAAATTGATTAAGTAGTTTAGGAGTCCATCGCGAACAAACAACGTGACACGTGATTTATATATATTAGATTAGATATAGATTAGATTAAACTAATTTCAATATTTATTTATTATTAAATGTTTTTTCGTGTTCGTGTTCTTCTCGCCAGTTGTTCTCAGGTCAGAGGTTTCTTCTTTCCGAACTGGTGGTAGACTCATGACGTTCAGTAAGAAATTGTAACAATTTTTATGCTGAATTTTTTGATTGATTGATTTGGTTTGTATAGTGCCAATAGGTCGCGTGTTGCGAGCGCAGTGCGTGTCTCACGCGAGCGCGCTGGCTTCGTTGCCGGCGCTGGCGTGGGCGCGGTTCGAGCGCGCAACGCATCACGCCGCCGCCGCGATGTACGGAGTAGGCTTCTGTTACTGTGTGCTCAGAGGTATGTATATGTGCTTTCTAAGATGTTTTCGAACCATGATAGAAACTAGGAATGTGAGAAATAATCGATTTTTTTTCTTATATTCATTTTTTAGCAATAGAATCTCTAAATATTAAAAATCGATTTTTAATAAATCGATTATATAAATTACTCTCTTTTTTTAATTATAAAAGATAAGATACGCGTTGTCGGATTAAACCAATGTAACCAAAATATACATGGCTACATTGATTTCATTTATCGCACAGATGTATCTGTGCGAAAACACGCGTGGTCACTAAACGTAAAAAAGGAATGTCACTTGTCAGTCGAAAAATGGCGCCATCTATTGGTTTATATTAACAATGTTTTTCCACGGTAAAACACATAGAAGTATTTTATAATAAAAAAGTTTTATTATTACGTACAAAAAATGCAACTTTTCGAATATTTAGAAAAAGACTATCATTTTTTAGATTTTTTACAAATCGATTCATTTTAAAGAGAGAAAAATCGATTATTTAGTATTTAAATCGATTTTTCCCCTTCCAGTCACATCCCTAATAGAAACTTAATAATGATATTCCTAATTAAATTGAAGTGAAAAGACGTCAAATTTTTTAACTAATTCTTACAAGTGGACACTTTTTTGTTTCAGTGCTATACGAAGGACCGAGGCTGCCGACAGCATTAGTACTCATTTTGAGTTACTGCTTGAAATACCTCACAACGTTTCACGTTATGCCAATTATAAGGAGCTTTGTCACGTGAAGTTGTTTAATTGTTCAACTCCTTCTCTATCCGAAACTGCGAAACATTATCTTCTTCTATTTCACTCTATTAACTAAAGTAATATCTGACGACATGTTTGGCGCAGCTTGTAGTACCTAGTACTTGATTCCAGCGGTCGCGGGTTTGAGTCCCGCTGGGGATTTCATTTGTTGAGTACGAATGTTTGTACTCCGGTCATGGATATTTTTTTTAGTTTAATTTTTTAATTTACAATTATATGCATTTAGTGAGAAGCTTTTATTTTAAATTAAAAACAGACCCTTCAATTTTATTTATATGTATAGGTATTTATGAATTTAAACTTATTTATATTATGTATAGTGTATTAACTATCTGGTATCCGTAACACAAGCTTCGCATCTTACCACGAAACTAGATGGCGCTGTAATAATATCCCAAGATATTTATTTTATTAAATCATCTCATTTTTTTCTTTAAGTGAGGTAATAAAAAAATATAAACACCTCATGGGTTTCACGAACTAGAGTACAAACGTTCGTGCTTATCAAAGTAACAAATGAATGTCCCCAGCAGGACTCGAACCCGCGACCGCATAAACTAAGCCAAACGTGTCGCTGTAATATTCTTTATGCTAATTACATATTATATCGTAGATATTAATGACTGAAATAAGGCTGGTGAATCATAAGTTAGACAGAAACAAGTACCAGCGAGCATAAGTGGTAAGGATTTGGTACTTCGTATGCAGTTTTATGTGGAGTACTTTGTAAGTACCTATCATTACAATTTTATTAAATTCATATTATTAACAGAACATAAATAAAAAACATGTAAATATCACAGAGTATTTATTTATATATATCATTACATTTATTATAATGTAGTTTTAAATTTTGTCAAACACACAAAATAGTACTTAATTCTAAGCGTAAATGTAAGGCAAGTGATAAAAATAATTGTGCATAATGCGTTGAGGAAGACATTTTTATGAAATTATTTCTTGGTTTTCTGTAGAGGGTTATTATCCTATTACAATAATATTTACATGGATTTATCTATAGCAAAACGTTTTTAAATAACGTTACCTACTTTTCTAATCTCCCAAGTTTCCATTCCATTCCATTCATTCCACTTGACATTACCGAAGTGATCTAAGGTAAACAGGGCCGGCAGTCTCAACGTTCATCAATCATTCAAGTCAGTCATCGATTTGTATCGTTACGTAGTAATTGTCAATGAAAATGATATTAAAATCATTCATAATTACGACAAAACGACAAATCGATGACTATGTCGAAACTGCCGGCCCTGGTACGCTTTGAAGCCTAATTACAAGAAATTAAAAAATATATTTTTAAATACAAAATCGGAGAATAAGCAAATATATAAAACCAAGATGATCTATTAGTAGAAGATCCGAATTGAACTCCACAGATAGACTAATAGAATAAAACTTACTTTATAGTAAACTAGCGACTCGCCCTCGCTTCGCTCGGGCTCTTCCCTAGATTTAGCACAGGCAAAGCCGCGGGATCCGCTAGTTATGCATATAAACCTTCCTCTTGAATCACTCTATCTATTGGAAAAAACCGCATCAAAATACGTTGCGTAGTTTTAAAGATTTAAGCGCACATAGGGATATAGGGATATAGGGACAGAAAAGGCGACTTTGTTTTATACTATGTAGTGATGATGATGCGGTAGAGTAGTATTAGAAAATATGTTAAAAATGAATTTGCTAAAAAAATCCTGGACAGAATATTTTAATGATTTAAAAATATATAATTAAATGTGGCAACATCAAGATATTAAGAAAATTTTATACTGGACTTAAAGTATAAAACAAATAGAATGTGAATGACGAACTACTGGGTGTGCCAGGTATAAACAGGTAATTAGGTCGATGCCAGTTACTTTCACTTGATTGGATAATTGAAAAAAAATTTATATAAACATAAGCGCTGTTTTATTGCGAACACGCTGATATAAGGTTGTCTGCAAAAATTCTGTCCTAATAGAAGTTTGCGAATTTTAAAGATTTAAAATTTCAACGCGTCTACTGTTCAGGATTTTTTTAATATACTAATTTTTTTATAAAATAACTTTTGTTCTATTATCAGCTCGGTGAAGGTCGATTTAGGTTTGGATCTTAGACTATATTGTCTGCTCTGAACTTTTTGTAAGTTGTACCACAAATGTTAAAGCACACATAATTTCCATACAGAGACAATTTAACTTCATACAATCATAACGATGTATGTACGTAATGTACTCTATTACTTGCCAGGAAGAATAGACCTTGATCTTCACATTACCTGTTGACAAAATCTGTTTTTTCCTGTTCAATTGTTGACAATTTTAAGCCAAACTTCATACTCAAAAGAAAACGTTATTATTCAACTGTGAACTGACATCATCGTCTTATTCTAACAATACACTTATTACGTTTAATGATTTTATCAGTGTTATCAATACTTATATTATGAAGCTGAAGAGTTTACTTGTTTGTTTGAACGCGCTAATCTCAAGAACTACTGGTCCGAATTAAAAAAATCTTTTTGTGTTGGATAGTCCGTTTATCGAGGAAGGCTAATTATAATTTAAAGGCTATATTACATTACGCTACACCAATAAGAGCGGAGTATCAATAAAAAATGTTGCAAAAACGGGAGAAAAATATTTCTTTTGATTTTCAGCCTTTAGAACGCGAGCGGAGCCGCAGGAATGGCTAGTGTAAAATATATGTTATTGTAAAATGTTTGAGGATGTTAGGAATATAAGACGCGCTAAAGTAATTATGCGTTTACTGTCTGTATGTATGTTTCGTACATTAAAAATTATTTTTATTGAAAAACTATTTTTTTTGTAGCAGAATGTCTCTTATGAAATAGCATGTATTTTAGTTGGCATTATGATAAACATATTAAGTTCAATACATTTGAACTTTTTAATTATATCTTAACAGGTGTTTCTAACAGGTTTAGATTACTGGTGCCATCTGAGTCATTTGAGTAAAACCACTTAATTTGTAGACAGACACTTATGTATATTGTGTTATTAAAATTAATTTTATATAAGAACAGATAATGAGCCACTTGAGACTTTATCTTTGTATCTAAATTACAACTTCCATCATCATTTCTAATATGAATTGCAATAATAATTAGTAGGGTAATATTTCAAATATAGAAATTATATATCTTCAAACAATGTATAAAATGCAGTCAAAAAACGGTAACCTCGAGTCTTGTTTTAAAGCTAAAGCAGTAGCACATATAAATCGATTAGAATATAATAATAGAAACAAAAATATTTATCATGCCTTTACCTAAACTTTTTAAATATAATTGCATTAAAAGCAAAATGAGGATAAACATTAAAAAAACAGCTTAAACATATATTTATTATGATGAGAATGTAAATATTACACAATGTATTATAATAATATATACATAATTTATTTTATTTATTTGTAAAAACTTTCCAGTTCTGTAACTTTTTCATCTCTATGAGTGTCACTTAGGCCATTTTTAAACTAATTAAATTAAACTTCAAAGTTTGTTTAGGGTCAGTGATATTTAAAGAGCATGTTTCTATAATATGTACACTATTTTAGTGTATACAACTAAACAGATACCTATTGTCTTTTAAGCAATACATACATATAATAGCTATATAGATATTAAAAGATGGAGTATGTATGCCTGTGTATTTTATATTTGGTGTAAAGCATTACCCAAAATAATTTTGGTTTACATTCAAGCTGTTATAATATTCTATATTAAACAATTATTATATTATGTAGGTAACAAATCTATCGACAATATAAAATTTATTTTACATAGTATTTCCATTCTTAATCTAAATAAAAAGGTAGCTGCTCTATAATCACATGATTAAATTATAATATATTTTTAGTACAAAAACAATATTTATTTATGTTAACTTCACCAATATTTACATATACAATATCAATTATTACAATGGTTCTTAGTTAAGTGTTCCACTTTCTTATTTAAAATCAACAATCAACAAGTTTATCAAACTAGAAATACTGGACATTTCAAATTTTTATAAACAGACATTAATTTGAAATCTTTATGATAAAATTATTGAATGCCATAATATTGTTAGTATTTTGTTAAATTATCCATTTACTAAAATTGAGGATTGAACAAAACATAATTTGTATTTTTTCAGTCTTTGGTGATATTGAGCTTATGTGTGAAGCATTAATAGTATAACAGAACTTAAAGAAAGGCTAAGAATAGGGCAATTTAATCTTACAAAATTTTTAATAGAAATTTTTATTCAAAGTAAAATAACTGAATGTCAAATTTCTTGGTCTTTATAGACATTGCTAACAGATATTTTATAATATATAAAATAAACAACCATTGTTTTACTCTAGTCAGCAATTTTTTTAAATTAGCATCTGACTTGGTATAATTTTTTAATATCAATATAATATATTTGTTATATAGAACAAATAGTAAAATTTAATGAGAATAAAATGCATATAATCTAAAGTCATATAAATGTATAAAATCATCAACATTTCATTCACCAAGCTTGTTTTGTCTTTAGCCCTTTTTAATGTCCCACTTCTTCGTCAAATTTCCATTCAATTTCAATAACCATAATTCAAACCATAATACATAAAGCAAAGCTTATTTTCACAGATATATACATACATAATGTATTACATGTGTTAAATCTTTGTATATTAACCAAAAGAAAAGGGTAAGAGTAATTCTTCATGTTTTCCACAGAATTTCCATTCAATTACTATTGAAATAATTTTGTTACAATAATTTAGAATATTTACAGTTTCAACAATAAAAGTAACAGTATTCTTAGAAGCTTAATTAACTTGATAATTATGTTATTAGCCAATTATTTCTGCTTCCAAACAGGAAAACTTTGATATAAATTAATGATACAATATACACTTGGTCAATAAAATGTTTGAAAATCATAACAATTATCTTAGCAAATATATTACAGTGATTGAAGCAATTACGGGACCAGTGGAGGGTCATCTTGACCAATCATGACATCTTCATACATAATATCGTTATTTCTTCGCAGATTGATTTTTTGGCGAGCATATTCAATTAGATTGTATTTTCTTATAACTAGAACTAGACCAAACACTACTAAAGCTATAGTAAATATTGATACGACAGCCGCTGTAGTGTCATGGTTCGACACGTCTGAAGTAACAGGCACACAATCATCCCCTTCACTATCATACCCCTCCATACATACACACTGGTGCAAACTTTCATTACATATATGATTCTTCCCCGGACAGCCGAATAGCTGGGTCACATTGCAGAACAGGATATGCTCTGTTAAAAAGAATAAAGTTCTTGAATATCACGTCCTGAATGAATTGATTCAATTAAATAATTGTAGGTACTTACCCGTATATGCGCAATGTATGAAATTTATTATTATGGCTGCAATAATATCGATTATTCTGATACCCATATTTATCGTGGATTAGTCTCTTTAAGTCTCACATCACAATTTGTAACGGTATGTTGATTTTTTTTGTCTATTTCACTTTCGTTGATTACAAATGTTTCTCCGGGTTCAGTCGCGCAAGCAAAACAAATGTCATGTCAATTGTCAGTTGTCCTTGTCACTATAGCTGTTAGCAGCTGTCACTAATACGTCATTTGGTAAAACGTTTCGTTAATACATCAGCTGAACGTAAACAAAATTTCATAAGGAAAATTAATAAGTAAAATTTTAAGAAAATATATTTTATTATCTTTTACAGTTAGCAAAAAAATAGAATAAAACATAACAAATGCTTAACATGTACAGATACCATATTAATAGTTTATAACAAGTCTAACCTATAGGATTCGTACTCCTGCTTTAACATTTAAAACGTTTAGTAATAGCAATATTTACTGAAATATAAAAGTAACACATTATAACAATAGTTATGAATTTAATTTCATATAACAAAAATGTAATACTAAAAAGTTCATGGAAGAATATAATATTATGTAATATTTATAAGTAAATCTACAGATATCAAAAAAGTGAAAATACTCAACATTTGTAATACCTACTGGTAATCTAATAAAAATATTTTAGAAATTACACAAATTATAATGATCTTTGGCGCACTCAACATTTATTACGTAATAGAATATTATTAGGTATTTATTCTGAATGACTTAATACAACACTTGTACTATTTAAAAATTGTACTCTTCGCCAGAGCCATAGGTGTACTTTTCAGGAAGAACATAATCTGCAGGATCGTGGCCATAAGCTTCAACTCCCCCGTTGCCATCACTAGGACCTTCTCTATTTTAAACAGAAATAGAACAGAAAATATTAATACTAATTAATACATACAAGGATAATAAATTTTCAATTAATAATGATAAAAAAGAGATACGAAAGAAGATACGAAATAAAATCAATTTGTATTATTTTTTACATTTCAATTATTTATTATAATAATGTTTAGTTTTAGAAATTCCACGTACACACCTTATTTCTTCATGGCTTTTAGATCTGTGTTCCTTGTCTCTTTCTTGATCTTCCTCAGCGTCAACTTTGCGTTTTTCTTGACGGTATTTTTCTGTTAATAACATGTAATAATTATTTTTAAAAGAAAAGTCAACATCGAAAATCATTTATTTAACTTGTGGTGTACAGTCTTTAGAGGAAAAATGGAATCTTTTTTTAATGAATCTTTTTTAATATTAAAATATCCATTTCAAAACTTTGCTTAGAAATTTAAATGGTCGTCTTAAAGGATTTTTTCTTAATTCACCTCTTCTCTCTTGAGGGTGACTGTGAGCCCCGGCATCATCTTCTTCATCATGCCCAAAAGAATCCTGGGCTTCTAACTCATAATGATCACCGGCCTTCTTGTGGAAGGAGTCGAAATGTTGGTACCCTTTTTTGCCTCCTCCTTCCTTCTTCCGCGAATACCCGATTTCACCATCTCCCTCAGTTTGATAGGATTTGTGGAAATTATCAGGCTGAAAATGTTAATTGAATTTAATTGGATCTTATGGAAATTATCTATAACCTCAGAAACTTAAATAGAGAATTTAATATGATTGAAAATATTATTAAGAAATAGCAAGCGTCGGTCATTTGATTTATGTAAGAATGAATATAAAATAATAATTTATAATTTACATGATTTTTGAACAGGATATTTTCTATTTTTCATTCTCATATTATTTTCTCCAGATTTCTGAGTGTTAGAATGATGAACTCGAGTCTCGTGCAAAAATGTTAAGGATTAGTTTGTAGTACTTACGGGCGCAGCTCTGACCTCCCGTACATACGTCCCTACAGACATCGTGTCATCCACCATCAATAGATCTTCTAGTGTCGTAGCCGGTAAAGCAACGGCAATATGAAGAAATCCCAGCACAAGTAATTTCAAGAATATCATGATGAAAAATAACTTGTACAAACGATAAATCTATGAATTTACAGATTTGTTTAATAGTTAGGTATGAAAAAGAAGCTAACTTTGCTCTTTAACTTGGTACAATTTAAAAAAAGAACAGTTCCGCCAACAGCAGCTTATAAACTCAACAATATATCTCAAACGCTGTGTTTTATATAACTACTGATTGCAACGCTACTGTTTCACAATTCAAGAGTCGATCTGGACCTTCCCAGCGTGCCTGCTTTTTGCATACCATTGATAGAAAGAACAGTTGCTTTAGATTTTCAATACGAATGAAACAGATTTACTGGTATAATGAAAAAAACTAATTAAATTATTAATATTTGTATAGAAAGTATCTATACTATCCCTATAGCTTCTGAAATAGGTAAATTAACTTGTCACCTTTGTTCCGCTTGGGTATGTCGTTCATCGGTCGTAGACCTACATTTTAACGGTTAGTAAACATTTTCATTTTCTTAAAGATGAGATATTTTAGCACTGTAAAAAGTAACCCATCCATGTTGACCTGAAGATACTTATTACCATATGAAATTTATATAATATATTTATATATAGATATTATCGAAAAACTGTCCACCGGTTTTCTCGTGATGCGGTTAGAATTTCTTTTTTCCTTTCTCAAAAATCACAACCCATTATAAAAGTCATGTCAATAACCAACAAATAAAATATTTTGTGTCTAATCGACGCTTAATTAATGTAGATAAAAAGGACTTTCTCAAGATTCTGTAAATGTGTATTAAGATGAGTTTTGGAATTGTATCCTTACAAAGTTATTTCCCCTTATTTGGCAACATTTGATTTCCAAGCAAATATTGGCCACCTTCTTCATTATGAAACTAACAACTCTAGTGACTTGTGTTATATTCGTTAGCAGGATTCAGGGGGCCTAGCTCCTAATCTAATAGGAAAAATTGCTTAAATGTGATGTAAATTAGACCACGAGGGTATTGCCAAAACAGAACTGTGGGCACGATTTCAATAAGTATTAAAGTTGCGGATGAATTACGAATACAACGTGATATAATTTTGCAAGTCGATATAAAGAATAGAGAAAGCACGTTGACGGACATGTTGCAAGTGGCGTAGAACACCTGCGACTAGCTGTGGATAGATGCGGTGATCCGTAAAGTTAAATTGTTTCTAATAGAATAGTGGCTGTTCGTGGCAATAATTTGTATCGTAATAATGTAATCATAACTTTTAATGGTTTCAAATCAATATTTCATGTCGAAATTGCTAGAAAATTAAAATATTTTAGACGTTGTCGTTAAATTTTGTATAAAAGTTCGATTTCCAGTTTTTTTTAAAAATACCTACCATACTTTAGTAAATGCATTCGGCCAGTGCAGTGGTTTCTCATAAAAATAGGCCACTTTTTAATCGATTTCCAAAAAGGAGGAAATGTGTTAAGTTTTTTACCCTTGAAATTATACAACGAAAAAAATACAGATAGTATTATACAGGTATGATTTATTAGCTATCACCAATATATTGAATTCTTATAATAAGGTATGTTAAATTTATTTTTCTACAGATTTTCCTGAAGTTTTGTAAGTGTTTGTTACCGCAGTGTATACTACAACATTCTTTCCTTCCTTTGCATCGGATGTGGTGCTACTTGTATCGTCTGAAAATATCTTTATAGCCTTTGGTAATTCTTCGTAGTTGAATTCGTATTCTTTATTTAGTTGTAAAATGTCCAGTACTTTTGCTCTGTAAAGATATTTGTAGTAATTGATACTTTAATCTACTCGTTTCAGTGACCATTGACTATTTCTACGGCCATTATACGATTGATTTTATCATTAGAAAGATCGTCATCATCTCATCAAAGAAATTAATTTCATAAACTGATATATTTTAACGTAACATTTTTAAATAATAGAAAATAACATAATGTTGTTATTTTCAAGGATGCATCAATTCTATTTGTTGAAATTTCTCTCGTTGTTTATTAGATAAAATTTTGTTTTACATAAAAGCTCTTGAATTAAAATTTTAAAGTTAAATTCTAAACCGAAAAAACACTAAGCTCTACTATACTAAATACCTACTAATAAAGCACCTGTCACTTCTTTTTCATATAATGTCGTTATAAATAATGTACAGTTCGCGTCACGTAAAAAGAACGCTGGAGGAAAGTGGTGGGGGGTGTGTTTGCGCATGGGTATATTCGCACACGAAATTACTAAGCCTATTCTTTTATTTTTGAACTAGCCTTTCGCTCGCGACGTATATTGGTTATCTTTGGGTACATCGAAAAATATATTAGATAGAACGTTATTAAATAGACTTCTATTAATTCATAAAATATGTTAGATTCAATGTAGAATGTTTAATCTACATACAGAAAATTATATTAATTCGGTTAATATATATTTTAACTGCATTATTATCAGACTCTCTCTTCATAAAACAATATACGTCAAAAATATTTTTCTCTCTTTTTATATAAAACCATTTCGTAATTAATAACTTTTATGTGCGCGATGATATTTTGAACTGACAAACCAATTGACGTCCCGCACCCCGCGTCTTACCACCAAATTCGCCTATAAATCGCCTCTGCGCAACTTGACAGCCAGCGTTCTTTTTACATGACGCGAATTATATCTACTTACACAGGATCGTCAGTTACGTCAAAACGTAGCACTTGAAAGCCTTGGTCTTTACCGCGCTGTATTGAGTTCTTCGCTAACATTTGGATTATCTCTATAGATTTAGGAGAGTTAGGTGGAACCATCAATACTATCTGAAAATAAAAACTAAGCATCATTGCGTTGTAAAAATTGGTTTTACTATTAACTGTTGAACACGAATAAAACGAGTTATCTTTGACTGAAGATAGGGCATATCAATGCTTATCCATAATAAAAACTCTTAACTCAATTAAATTTTGTTGTTAATGGCCTCAAAGTACAGTTTAAAGTTTGGATTTAGTTGAACACAGACTACCATAAGTTTATTAAGTACGAAAAATAAATAAAATAAAATAAAATAAAAATAAAATAAAAATAAAAAATTATTAATGAAACCTGCATTATCTTATGCACTTTGTATTTATCATGTAAGGCCGGCGCCTTCATGCAGTGAGCAGTAAACAGCATCAGCTTTCTTGAACGAGGACATTTCACACATCGAGCCCATTTTTCCAACATGGTGGCGTCCCACGGACATACCGAAGTACTGAGAGCAAGGCCTCGGATTCGCGACCAGCTTCGCTTTGCCTCTTGTTGCTCTGCTAGCATTGAATGACCTAAAATTTATATTTTCAATATTTTTTGTGGTCCCGACTATTAATTTTAATGTTTTAGGAAAATATTCTTGAAATATTTAAAACGCAATCACCGTTTATTTGATTAAATTTAAAATAACCTTGCTGCCTTTTAGTAGGCCACCTATATATTACTCTCTAGAGTTTCTCGCCGGCTTTTCTCAGCAGAATAGCCTCTGGAGCCGGTGCAGCATCCTTACAGACTGTCATTTAATTTAAAGTCTATATTTCATAATGTAAAAATAACGATTCAAAAGAGCTTCTAAAAGTCTATTTGAATAACGAATATTTTTATTTGATTTGAAGGTCTACAGTCTACACATAACCCGTGTAACTTTTAATCAAAATCTGTTGAGTCGTATCAGAGTTAGGAGTAACAACTATCAAACATATAGGTTTAAAGACATTTTATTTCCCAAAAAAGAACAATAGTTCACTTAAAATAGGGAAAATTATATAATAAAAAAACTTATGTAACTAATCATACAATAGTGCTACTAAAACAGATCTTTAGACAGTTTGTGCTTCTTTAATTTTTTCTTAAATATATTAATCGATGCCGCATCTTCTACATCTTTAGGTAACGAATTGTATAGCTGTGCTCCTTAAATCTACTCATACATATTATATACTCGTACGTAAATGCAAACTTTGGCAATTATAATATTACTCCGAATTCAATAAATCATAAAAATCAATGTAACCTTGGGCTAATGATCTCGCGATATAATCAGACATTGCGATATGACTCGCGCCTGGAACTTTGTTAACCATTTCAGGCCAGACCAGTCGAGCATGTTCTTTTACGAATCGTAGCACGCTTGGTACATCAGCAGGTCGAACTCGGCGCACGCGTATGCGAATGTCTTCTGTTCCTTGTACCTTGGATCATCGAGATATTTTGTATGTAAATTAATAACTAGGTCTGTGATTACAAAATAAGTTTTGTAAAGATTAAAGACTAGCCTACTTCATTTTGCTAAATTAATTTGGACTTTGAATATTTGGACTCATTATTAACCTGGTATGGGTATATATAATAATGAGTCCCACTCCCTTTCCAAAAATATCCCCCACTCCTCCAGGGGCCAGCACGAATACTAAACTTACCTATGGTTTTTTTAAATTAAATTGTTTTGTAATGTACCTAATTATGTTGCTAGGCAGTACGATAGACAAGTTTTTTTTTAAATATTTTATAGTTTGTCTTTACACAAATAACTAACCATAATCTGTTTCGACGAGGAGTCTGCCTTAACTTTGTCTCCATAGTTCCTACGTATGTCACTCCACTTTAGCGTTGTCGCTGAAGCATAAGGTAAACTTTTCGTAGACACTGATTTGAGGAACCTTACTACTGAAGACATTTTAGATGGAGAAAGAAAGGAAATTATTCTACCGGTATAACATTTTTGGTTATTTTTGTATATTTAAAATAGAATTAAAAAATAATAATAACGTTGCCCCATGATGACAACTGCTTTGACAATATATTTGAAGGGCCTTTTCTTTTAAAAAATGGAACTTTAAAACTTTATTGAAGGTTTTAAAACTATTTTTAATCTATGTATGATAATAAAGTCTATAAGTCTAAACTTAAACACGCTAAATTAATTATAACTGATATCAATAACGTCAAAGAGTAGTACCCAAACATTAACAAGTAAACATTTTAATATTTCATTAAAACAAAGTATACAAATAAGTATGGTATTGCAGTTTCCGATATACTATCCTTAACTAAATTAATTCAATGCGATTCTTTGTTTAGTGGCATCTAGAAGTGGCAGTTGGGCACAATTTACTTCACCAATGTTGCGTAGAACTATTTATTAATAAAAAAATAATATTGATTCTTTAACTTGACATTGTCAGTAATGAAAGAATGAAAAAATAATTAGCAAAACTAATAACAACTATTAAAAAATAATTATTTCAATTAAATCAAAAATGAGGTCAAAGTAAAACAATTAAATTATAATGTTTACGTTCTTCAAACGGCATTTAGAAATAATAATGAGAATAAAATATGAATCGCAATGAATAAGTTTCAAATTCTAAGAAACAGTGGCTTTTTGGCGCAAAAATCTTCTCGAGTAATTATAAACTCTCCCACGAAACGTTTCAGAAAAAGATCACTATGTGACGAGTGTTCAACTCCAATAGAAAAGAAACCGGTTAGTTCATAATATGACCTTTCTTTATAAAGGCTTTTAACATTATAAAATATAATCTTAAATCTAATAATTGTGCTGTTGATCCGAAAAGAAAATACCTGTATATACTGGTACAGTGTTAACTATGCATTTGATACATGATTTCATTCATTTATGCCTATTACAAAAGCAAACGATCAATGATCTACAAATGATTACTTTTTGTTGTACTTTTTGTGACTATTTCCAAATAAGGAATACACTGTAATCGTATCTCTAGTGTTTCGATATCAACGACGTGGTAGTGGAGCGTGGGAACCAGTGTCATGCGAAGCTTATGAAGTCGTTTCTATATAACCACTACTGGCCGCGGGAACCCAGCGTTGTGGGGCTCTGGATGTGCCTCAACTGCCCATACCTTGAAGTTCTTACGGAGAAGTATTCTCGTTCTGGTACGCATTGACTGAGTTAAATATATTTTTCAGTGTGAAAGTCAATGAAACTTAGTACGTTTATATCTTTTAATCGAAACTACGTTATATATGCTGCCATGTATATTGTCTCTGTATTTAGTACTTGTATGCTCTAATACTTACTCATAATATTGTCCCAGACAAGGTAATCTAAGCTGAATTTGTTTGTTTCTTTGGTTGAACGTGCTAATCTCAGGAACTACTGGTTCGATTTGAAAAATTATTTTTTTGTTGGATAGTCCGTTTATCGATCGACTATATTAGATCACGCTACGACCAATTGAGCGGAGAATCGATGAAAAATGTTGCAAAAACAGGAAGGGTGGGCGTTAGTTCTGCAAGGTATCATACCGCGCGACTCAGGAAGAAATTGGTTTCCGGTTTTTTGAAAGCGTGGGAAGCCGCAGGAAATGCTAGTATTCATATAATTATAAAAAAAATACAGAAGCTACTGGACTTTATGGAAAATTTAAATAATTAGTAACCAATATTTAATTTTATAGGCGATCGTCTTTTAGCACTAGAGTTGTTGAAACGTACCAAAGAAAGAAAACTAGTAGGAATATGCGTCGCGAATAAAACGTATCCGTGGATGGCAGACGAGTTAGAGGAGTGGGCGCATAATACACAGTCCAGCCCTGAGCGGAATAGAATGTACTTCATCGCACACTGTTTAAAAAGCTCAAATCTATTTAATAAATATAATGTGAAATATTTGTATGATGTAAGTTTACCATTAAGCATCTTGAAATTTTAATCATAATTGTTTCTCTGTAATTTTTCATTTCAAAGAAAAGGACGAAGACTGCTGTTTCGGAATAAGATAGTACTCTGTGATAGTACTTTATTCTAATAATTTAAAACACAGAATTGCGGAATAGAAATACTTAGGTACCCAAAATAAATTAAAATTTCCTTGCAAGTAAGAAGAAAGAAATTAAGCAAAATTAAAGGTTCAATAACAATTTGGTTACATAGGTCGAGGTCCTCGGTACGGTTTTGGATGTAGCAGGCCAAGGTGTAGGCACACTCTTGTTGCGGTCTGTTCTCGATCATGCTGAGGAGCTTCGTCATCCACTCGTGCACGTTATCGCCGTCAGTCAATACATGTTAGTACTTTTGACTTTTTAGGGTTCGGTGACATGAGAGTTGATAGGAAGTCTTGTATTTATCACTAACAAAGAAAAATCAGGAAGTAAAAAATATTTGGTATTATAATCTTATTTTAATGTTTCATGCTCCGGTACCCTTGCTGTGCGAGTCACACTTGCAGTAGTCTGATTTTATTTAAGTAATATGAATTCAGTTTACTTTTTACTTTTGTACCCTGCAATATAATATACATTAATTCTCTCTTGGCGCATAAATACCTTACAAACTCGTGCTTAAATTACTTAAAACAACATAAAGCTTGTAACTTACTAGTTACATAAAATCCTGCAATTTCTGACTTTCCTCATGTTTAAGGTCAAAAATCTGCGAAAAATGTGGTATGAAGCGAGAATGGTCGATGGATTATTCGGATTTTATCGACAACGCCGGCCAACGAGTGTTCTTCCCGCGAAGGCCGCACCTCGCCGTCAATGTCTACGTTAAATACTTCGACCCCGGTTTAGGGGGCCGAGAGCCTTGCAAACCACCCTTCATGTAGATATATTTTAATATATATGTTTAATAGTATAAATTGATTGTTTTTGAATATCAATGTAATGTAAATGGTAACATAAATATTTTGTGTAAGAACTAAGAAATATATCAGCACTATTTACATACATGTGTCTCAATTTCTAAATATCACTACGTAGTATAAAACAAAGTCGCTTTCTCTGTCCCTATATCCCTATGTATTTTTAAATCTTTAAAACTACGCAACGGATTTTGATGCGGTTTTTATAATAGATAGAGTGATTCAAGAGGAAGGTTTATATGCATAACTAGCGGATCCCGCGGCTTTGCCTGTGCTAAATCTAGGAAAGAGCCCGAGCCAAGCGAGGGCGAGTCGCTAGTATTAGATATATTCAAATAAATTTAAGCTTTTGAAACTCAACTGCTGGAATCTACAAATATACTGATTCGACTAAGTCGCAATCCTAATGCGACCTTGTCAATTACAACAACATCCGATTCTTTCCAGTCGTCGCTAAAGAACGACTTGTAACCTTTTTTACGCAAAATCCTATTCTATTAATTTACAAATTCACTGTGAAATTAGTTTCTAAATACTAATATAAAGCAATGAGCGCTTTTTATTAATCGAAAGGAGGCAGACAATAAAATGAAAGCAATGGCTAATGTAATAAAAGTCTGAGTTGTATCTATACATAAAAAATCGTGGAAAATCTCATTGAAATATAATTATAGATACAGTGGCCAAACGTATATTTCTTAATTTTTTTATGTCTGTCTAGATGGGAATGCGTTACAAGAGCGCCGCTGGGCAGTTTTCCTAAAATTTGGTATGAAGATAGCTCTTTATCCGGGTTAACATACTAAGTATACTTTTTACTACGGGAACATAATATGTTTCTCGATCTCATAATACGATTAACGACGAAGCCGAGCGAAGCTAGTTTTCTTTAATCCCAAAATGTATATTGAAGAAAAAACTATTATTATTATGTAAAAAAACCTTTATTAAGTATTTATAAAATATGATGATACAAATTAAATAAATGGCAAGATAAAGATAACTAAGAGCTTTATGTTTTCTGCTAAACTTACTATGACTAATTATGTAGCAACATAAAAAGAACTGGATGCTTTCCAAATTGCATTTCTTAGCTCATGTTATCAACATTTGTCTTATCCTATCACACTAACACTAAAGTTAGGACTGATTTTATTAGTTATTACATCAAGCGCAACTAAATTAAGATTGATGGCTGACTGAAAATTTATCCTTAACAAACTGTAAGGAACCAACCAATATTAAAACTATAAAAAACCTTAACTAAAAGCCATCTTATATTTTATTTATTTTAACTGGCATTTATAATAATTGTTTATTAAAATTACTATCACACTTGTAAATCGACAGTGTTATTGGACATTTTATAAACAGCCTAAGGCATTTTATGAATTTTGAAATATAAAATATGAATGAATTTTAAATTAAATATGGGACTGAAAATTTGGAAAAAAACTAAATTTGTGGATATTTTACGTCGAAATCTCACTATTAATGTTATGTGAAAGTAATTTAACACCCTTAAAATTACTAAATGTTGGTATTTTTAAGGTTAGTTTTTCTTAGCGTATGCCCAGTGGGAGCCACCTTCTTTGCCACCTCTCTTTCCACCATCACTGTGTTTCTCGTGATGTTCTTCTCGACCGCTCTTTCCGTTATAACCCTTGTGGTCTGCGTCTAGGTGACCTTTGTTACTGTAACGGAAAAATATATATTAAATGATTACCTTGCTTATTGTTGTTTTATTAGCCACTGACACAAAAAAAGAAGGTAGTTTTTATATATATTTTTTTCTTCTATATAGCAGGGGTGGAGATTTAAAACAACATCTAAGATTAGTCCTATGATGTTAACCTATAACTGCTATTCATTCTTTAAAATTTTCCCTTTCTTCTCTCATTTACTAAAATTATCCTACCTGTATCCCTTTTTGCCATGTTCCGTGTAGTCATGACCGGCATTGAGGTGGTGCACCTTCTTCTTGCCACTCTCATTGCTGGCGTGCTTGGCGTTGAACTTGCCGTATCTGTGATGTTCTCCGCCTTTGTGGAAGTCGTCGTAGAACTTATGCTCCTTGTGGAATTCATCCTTGTGGTACTTGTTGTGGAAGCCTGGAATTAGATAACGAAAATATTAACCAAAAAGTCATAAATAATTTAACTCATGCAACATAACTCATGAGTAAATATTCCTACAATTGTAATGAGTTTACTTCTCCATCTATCACGATATGTGAACACCTAATTATGGGAAAAACAAGAGATACAGGGAGGTAGTCCACTTCAGTGGGCCGCGTACCCTGGACGGCAGCAGGTGTACAGAAGGAGCCACCCCTTGCATGGTCGGTAGACCTGCTGTCAAGACATCGTGTTGCTGATCCCCTCGTGGCAGGCGATGCCCCATTAAGAGGTAAGAAGGTTTAGCCAGAGAGTACCATCGATATTGCCCACTTATATAATTTAAAAAAATAACATTTAATTAAAAAAATGATAAAAATCAAGTTTATTTGAAGATACACACCACTTATAGACTTAGTAGTTTATTAAATTAATTAGGTATCTACTTATTAGCATTATTATGTTTTTGTTTTTGATTTCACGTAACCTTAATATTATTGTAATGTTCAAAATATTACTAAATTAAAACAGTGTATAATAAAGAATGATGCAACTGTTAGACCGACTACAGTTGTAATATACGTTTTTTCGTCTGACCCAACGTCGCGTCGCGTCGAGGGCAACCATTGTTGAAGTCAACACAAAGTTACACCTTGCGGTGAGTGAAAGCGAGTCTCATTAGTCTCGTTACATAAAGTCATTTATTCTATAAACCATTTGACCTTATCGTAATTTGAATAAATTATTTTAGTTATGCTCTCTATTACTAAGAATTTCCAATATTTTATACCATTGTTACATAAAACGATAAATGTAACTTTGCTGAATCGTTAAAGCAATGGATTGAAAATATGAAGGTAAATTCTCGTACGTAAAAATATCATTAGGTCTTCCTTAAATGAATAGCAAGTGATAGCTTTATTTTGTGGTGTCCAGCCGTCTTTTAAACTACTTTCTAATGCTGGACACAGGCCGTATTTCCAAATGATCAGGTGGTCCACCATTCTGGCCAAGTGCTAATATACCCACATGCATTGTCTACAATGATGAAGTATCTTTCGAAAGCTATGCTCTCTCAGACATGCAGCATCACGATGTTTTCCTTCGCCGTAAGACAATTGGTAATCGTGTTATAAATGATTTGCACATAAAAATATCAGAGATGAAACCCAGATTTGAACCCGCTTAGTTATCAAAGCGAGTGCTTTACAACTGGGCTACTACTGCTTCTTTCTCGAAGAGAGAGAGAGAGAGAGAGAGGGACCGGATAGGGAGAAGTTTGTGTTTCATTTTTGGCTCCGCCATAATAAAAGATAAAATGTTATCGAATCGAATTATGATAGTCATCTAAGTTTATTAAGGTACCCATATATACCCATCCAAGACTCACGTCGATACGACTGTTAGCAGTATCTAGATTAGTTAAAATCGGCCTCTAAGATTTGATTACAAGACAAAATTAAGCTAACAAAGAAAAACTAACCTTTAGTCTTATGTCCCTTCTTGTGCCCTTTCTTCTCACCGAAGTGAGCTCCGCGGGATCCGAAGGCTTCTTCCTCATGAGATCCCTTATGGTCAGCTTGATCCCGGTGTTTCTTCTTCTGACCTGTTGCTTCCTCAAATTCCTTGCGGTGACGCTCATCAGTCTTGAAGCCTTTTTCGCCCTTGTCTAAGTAGTGATCGGAGTTTGAACCTTTGGATGTCTGAAAATGGTACGCATGTTGTAAGTTGTCATATAATAATATTAAATATTTTTTTATTTATACGTAGTTTAAACAACCAAACCAATTAATACTTTCTTAGGTTTACGCGAATACTGGGCATTATAAATGAAACTATATTTTCAGATTTTGTCGCACTTTATTATGATTTTTGGTTGGTGGTCATTTATTACCAAACCGATTTGCAGTGGCATATACTTTCTCTAATGGAAATCTATCTACTCATATTTTGCAATATGGAAACCAGATGCAGAGTAAGAACTTAACCTGATATTAGCTCGAGTAACTTGAAACATTGCTACAGGCTGTAATATATCCCTAACCATATATCTATTCTTATTTAAGCGTAAAATACATTATTTTACTAAACTATTATATTGTTTTCGCATTGTATCAGTAAGTATCAACAAAGCTTACTTATAGCAGAAGCTCAAATAGCCATACAAAAATACTAAGAAAATCTTATAGATTCTGACTTCTTCACTTTATTGATGAAAATAATAATAAATATGTTGAGATATTATTGCACACATCGCCATCTAGTTCCGTGGTAAGCTATAAAGGAAGCTTGTGTTACGGA
Source organism: Boloria selene (assembly GCA_905231865.2). NCBI lineage: Eukaryota > Metazoa > Arthropoda > Insecta > Lepidoptera > Nymphalidae > Boloria > Boloria selene. The sequence continues at coordinate 14,600,872 of HG993137.1, read as the reverse complement.
TACCAGATAGTTGATATACTACATATATCAGTTTAAATACATACATATAAATATAAACACCCATGACTGGAGTACAAACATCCGAGTTTAAGAAATAAGTGCCCCCAGCGGGACTTGAACCCGCAACCGCTGGCGAAAGAAAGTAGGGTCACTAACTCACTACAAATTGCGCCAAACGTGCCGTCAAACGCAGCTTACAATATATTTTTTATGACTTAAAGTATTCAGATCAGGTAAAGCAAATGTCGAGAGTACTATAGATACACTAATGTCTGTGCAGTTGCTATTAGTCAATTGATAAATTACCTACATATACGTATAATTACTCGTAACCACAAGCTCGGCAAAAATTGCTAGCAAGTTTTATAATATAAAAAAAGAATCTAAATGACAAATAATAGTTTGGATTGATATACAAACCTCATAATTAATCATTCAAACCCTATGCAGATATGAAATGAAATTTATTTAGAAATGAACCAATATATCACGCCATACCCACAAAAAATCCTATCATGAACCCCGTTTTCATTTTATCAAAACATGAAGGGCCTTGAGTTTGATAAACATGATGATGATTAAGTCACGACCAAAACACAAAAAAATTAACAGCTATATGAATAGTTAAAACATTATTTAAAACTCATGTACTTGTATATGCAAATTAAATAGGATATGCGTATATCATAATTTAGTGCTATTACGATATACGTTAAAATATAGAATTTGTATACGAAGTTGGTAATAAATGATTTACCAAAAATATGAATAAATAAGTTCTACTAATCACGAGTTATACACAACTCTAAAAACGTTAATTACAAGATACTACCTACTTAGAAATATTCCGAAAAAAATATAAGAAAAATCAGATTTAAAAATATTTTGGTATTTTAAAAATCATCAAACGGAATACCAAATAAAACCAACACAACTGGTTTCGAAAGGTACGTTTGAAAATGACATTAGTTTAAAATACCATACAAATAAATACCTTACTTTATCATTACTTTTTTTATTTCAGAGATTTTATAAGTGCTTCCAAACTTTTGTCTTAATTATCCATATAAGGCTCCATCGAGGCTACAAAATATATGCAAAAAATATGTACCTATATAAAAATAACATACACATACATAGTTTAATGCTAATTATAATGACTAATGAGTTTAAATATTAATATTATTATTTTTAAAACTTTAATAATACATAGAAAACGGTTGTGTTAGTTTTTCTAAGGAAAAACTAACATCATTTTAGCATTGAAATGTTAATCTAAGGATTTAGTAGGTACTACGGTTACTACGGCGTTAATGAATCAGTCTGAAAGAACAATTTTATGTAAAGTAAAAAGAAACGATTTAGAAGAATAATTATTGCATGAAATAATTTGTATTGAAGTTAATGTAGTTGCCATTTAAATTATCTTTTTATTTTTTGGTTTTTTGCACTTCTAATTGTTGAATGTGGAAATGTTATGTACACTTGTAATTGACATGCATTATAAGATACATTATCATCATTGTTATTAATTAATTAATAAGAAAAGGCTGTACAAAAATTATGTTTGTCTTTGCATATTACTTCGCTTATAAAGATTGAAGTTACCTATTAAATTTTAATAGGTAAAAACAATGTGATGTTTGTACAGTTTGTCTTTACAATTTGATGATATTTGACCTTACTTAAATATGGTAAATAAGAAACGTCAATGACAAAAATATGTGTAAAAACGTGTACAAAAAGTTCAACGTATGAGGAAGATTATGACATTAGTATGTGAGGAAATATAAATTGTAAATAGTTTTTCATATTCATTTTTGTAAATTAGTATAACCTTTGGAGTTCACTTAAGAATGTTTTATGCTAATGTGTATTTTAAATCATAGTTTTGGTAGAATATTGTAAGTTTTCAAATTTCTAGACTCTTGACAGTAGGTACTTACTGGTTTTTTTTATATGTACGCTATTACATAATATAATAAATTTATCAGATCAGTCTATTATAATAAAATGCATGTGTGTATGTTGTTACTTCTTACGCTAAACGGCTGGACTAATTTAGATTAAATATAGTAAATAGGTATATATACTATATACCTGGAAAAATAGATTACTTATAAGCACCTATGCATACCCGACCGAAGCTAGGAAGCTAGATTAGGTCGCGAATTATAAAGTCACTGCATAGGAATATAATAAAGACATTAAGTAAGTATATTATAAGATTTTTATGTATTAATTATTATTTATTATATATATGGATTGGATTCTATTCCTTGTAGGCAGATATTTTAACTACTTAACTACTTCGGCTAATGGCTTAATTTATAGTAGGGTATTATTATAATAATTTATAAAAAAATATTAAAGTACATGTTACCTTTCCACCATGTTCAGCGTAATGCTTGCCATGTTGTTGGCGTCCTCCTCCTCTTGCATTAGCATGGTGATGAGGATGCTGCTTCTCCTGATGATAGCCAGCTGCAGGTGTTAAATCATCTGACACTTCCACAGGGACAGCTGACAATGGTGCAAAGGCCACAGGTACTGCGGAATTTGAAGGTGATGGGGCAAGATTGGCGTGATGATGAGCATGACCATAGCTGACTACAGATTCAGGGGGTAAAACTTGAGCCACTCGGTCTACGGTAGGGACCCCAAATGTAAGCGGTCCAGCCTTCACTTCGGCATTCAAACTACGCGGTTGATCTGGTACGTATACTTTATGATAGTGCTCAGCACTCGCGGCTAACATCTCTTCATAGGGTGGAGAAGGTAAGGATCCTTCATCATGAAATTCGTGAACTTCATATTGTTTTATATGACGGGGATTCCTCACAGCTTCACGTTTAACCCTAGACTCATCTTCACATCTCTTAACCCTTACATGCTCTTCATATGGACCCTCAACGTACACTTCTCGTTTTTGTCTCTCATGATCTTCGTTAAAATCAACCTCAGCTAAATTTTCCTTTTCAAAAACCGGCTCAACTATTTCAGCGAGCGCGATGGCCGCGAGAGTTAACAACAAGATTCTTCGCATCTTGAACACTCAGTTCTGAACTATTCACTGTTTTTTATTATATACTTATAAAGCCTTTCACTGTTGGCAAATCGACAGTGGACGGACGCGGCACGACTTTATATCGTGAGGTGTGTAAACATTTTGTAGCAATGTTTGCTAAGCAACGTTCGTGCGGGATAAGCGTAGTGGAGGAACTGCGAGAGCTCGCTTAGAAAGCGGTCATAACCCCAGAAAAATAGCTTGCCCTCTTGGTTTTTGCTATTTTTCGATCAGTAAAATCTTTGACCGTGAATTATGTGATTTTAAAGGTTTATTAGGCGCGTGATGTAATCTTATATTTATAAAAAACTCTTGTATTTAAAGTTATACTTAGTTCAACTAAGAACTTTGTCATCATTTTTCGCCTACCTTCATCTTTTGACAATACTATACCTACTTGGTATAGTATTGCATCTTAATGTAAAGTATAACTAATTCCTACAACAAATTACTACTTATTACATTTTTGTAATTGTAATATATATCATTTTGCACATTCACGCAATTCTTTTTATATACCTACCTATATACAAAGAGATTAAGAAAAATAAAAAAAGGATTGAATTTCTGTTTGAATTATGTGCCGGCCTAATTTATATCCTTCTCGAATTATAAATAATTAGTATAATTTTATCTTTCCAGTTTATTAATATTTTACTTTATCTATTTGTTTTAGCGATGGAATATTATACTACAGCAAATAAATGAATCACTAACATGCGAACTACATAAATATGTTATTCATTTGTTACAATACTAGATATTCCCGCGGCTCCGCTCGCGTTCTAAAGGCTGAAAATCAAAAGAAATAGTTTTCTCCCGTTTTTTGCAACAATTTTCATTGATGCTCATATAGTCTATAGCCTTCCTCGATAAATGGACTATCTAACACAAAAAGAATTTTTCAATTCGAATCAGTAGTTCCTGAGATTAGGGCGTTTAACCAAACAAACAAACAAACTCTTCAGCTTTATAATATTAGTATATAGATACAGGTTGCTATTGTAACCTAGACCATCTTAAGGAGAAAGTTTCACTTTGATTGAATTATTATATTAAAGAAAGACAGAGCTAACTAAAAATAATTTTGTATAAATACAAAAGAAAACATGGAATGAGTAATATCTTTTAAGTCCTTGTAGTTTAAAAAAAATGGTTGGTTAAGAATTGAAAATTGTATCTAAAAAACAAAACACTGTTATTATACTATACCTACCTCGATATTCCTTCTATGAAGAATCTTTCTACCACAATTCATATTATATTTTGAGATTTCATAATAACCTAATCAATGAGTGAGTACTTTTTATCATTATTTATTTAGATTTTAATGAAATGGCATATTTTCGTAAGTCCATTAAATCACTTAGATTTTATACACCGCTGTTTCGCTTCTATAATTATCGCTAGGTATTCAATGTCTATAGTTTGTTTTATTTCAAGACTCGTGTTAGGTGAAGGCCCCAACAGCTGTTCTGCTTCACTTTAGTACCCAGACAGTTAGTACATACTATATATTTCTATAGCAATGTATTCTAATCAGTTATATTGTAACAAATTAAATCAATATATAAAATTGCCAAGAGTTATTTTAGACATATTATGTACTACCTGTCTACTATCTATCTACTATAATACATAATAATTATATAGCTGTCATGATTGTTTGTCTGACTGTTTCTTTGCGCAGCAGATGTTTTAAATAATTTCAGTGTAAACAAAAAATGAAGTACCTAAACTAATATTTTAATGATTTGCAGCTGCATATTTGTCAAATAATCTTGCCTTAATAATATCCATTAAAATTCATTTTACACATTCTTTTGTACTTAATTATATGAAATATTTAAACAGAAAGATTTTTAAGATATACCACAAATTATTTGATCCATACATGTAACAGAGTCGCAACTATCAATAGCTTATCTATTAAAAAGGCAATAAAGGCATTACACCACTGCACAGTGCACGCTCTTTTTATACCTTGCATCAATCGATCTGTTCAACTTTTTAATTAATGATTAGATTTGAAATTTCTTAAGTTAAAAAATCTTTAGGTTTTTTAACATAATGAGTTCTAAGAAATCGATTAAAGTGCTTAATAGGTATTCCGTAACGATCCTTGACCAATGAAAAGTATCGTAACGCTTTGCATTAAAACACTTAATAGTTTTATTATATAGGGTCACGGATTTAGAAACTGAGCGTCGCGTCGTTCTAGTTTTAGACATCTAAAAGTATTTTCATCGGCTAAGCACATCTAAGATCTGTGAAAAGCAAGTAGATCGTGTAAGCTAGTTATACTATTATAATCACAGACTTTTAGTTATTTAATGTAATATTAGTAAATAACCCTCGCTTCCGTTCGCGTTCATCCCTAAATACTTTATGGTTAGTATAGATTTCTCAGGGATGAATGAGATATTTTTTCTGTATTAAAAAGTATGTTATACTTATATATAAACGGACATCCAGCTATCATTATAGTAAAATTCAACAAAATCTACCTAGTGGTTTTCTAATTCTGAAAACAATATATTCAGCCTATATATAGATAATAATGACTATTTCATTAAGATTGTACTTACACAATATATTCTAATGTACAGATTCGAATCACTTTATTTTATGTATAGGTAATGTATTAACGTGTCCACGGCAGATGGAAAAGTGCAAGTTGGCGAACTTCACATGTCTTTAGAGAACATGTAATAAGTATTGATCAGACATGCAGATCTCACGATGTTTTTCTTCACTGTAAGACAAGTGTTATTAATCTTGAAAATAGTTGACCTAGTGCTTGACCCGGGCTTGGCTCTAAAATATTTTAAATTTTTAAAGCTGAACTTTGAAGATAAACGAATAGATACAATTTATTGAGTGTTTCTTTATTTCACATAAAAGTAAACAAATTACATTATAAGCAACATATTCTCAAATCTTAGCTATAACTGAGCACTTACATATATACCTACATGATAAATTCCATTGCATCGTCTTCAGAAAAGTGACGAAAATATTTCGTAGGCGCAAAAATGACAGAAACAACACATTAAATTTATTTAGTTAATAAAAATATAATATAAAGTAAACAATAATAAAGTAAAAATAAAGTTAATAAACCGCTTTATACATAGCTTTTCATAAACTTAACTTTTACACACACACGTCTTCTTCGACACAGCCTTTAATAATAAGTAATATTCGTCATATCAATTTAGTTATCAATTAACAATGATATCGTTTAAATAGCTTAAACTAATAGTCTTTATTTCTACAATATTTACAGTTTACTTTATGATATATGACGTATGGGATAGTTAGGTAATTAAAATACACATTTGATGAGTCATACACGGTTGGTTACAAAATGCCTACATGGATCTAATTTCTCAGTCGAATCTTTTTAGGTTCTCCTTCTTGAAAATATACATATTACAGCTATTATTATAGAAAAATACATATGTATACATTAATCTTAAAAGAGCAAAATGATTTCGATGGGGTTTCTTATATTATGAAATAATACATAGGCGTAGTTTCGCCAGCCACATAATACCTATATTAACACAAATAGTACTTAGAAACTTTTCTGATACAACGAGCATCGAATCTGGGCAAATTTTTATATTCACATTCGTATCTATAATTCACGTCATGTAAAAAGAACGCTGGCTGTCAAGTTGCGCAGAGACGATTTATAGGCCAATTTGGTGGTAAGACGCGGGGTGTGGGACGTAAAGGCACGCGCCGCATGCTTTCCGGCTCGGTATTGGTCCGTCAGTTCGAAATACCATCGCGCACACAAAAGTTATTAATTACGAAATGGTTTTATACATATTATATAAAAAATAGACAAAAAATATTTTTGACGTATATTGTTTTATAAACAGTATAGAGCCTCATAATAATTTTAAAAAATATATTAAATGAATCAATTAAGTTTTTTGTAAGTAGATTATACATTCTACATTGAATCCAACAAATTTTATTAATTAATAGAATTCTATTTAATACATTCTATCTAATATATTCTTCAATGTACCTGCCAATAATCATACGTCGCGAGCGAAAGGCTAGTTTAAAAATAAAAGAATATGCTTAGTAATTTCGTGTGCGAATGTACCGATGCGCAAACACACCCCCCACCACTTTCTTTTCTTAATTTCGTTGCATAAAGGATAGACAGGTTCATAATATCTACGAGTATAAACAATGTATTTGAGTATACCAACTCTAAATTTTTGTAATCATTTTAAAAGCATACAGTGTCACTGTAATAATTAAAGTACGTACGTATATCAAATATTACGAATATCGTCAATTTTGATATTCTCTGCAAATGTAGATATGTTAATATTTTTTCTAGGCAAAAATATAGTTGTTAAAAATCCACTCCGTTATTTTTTTTAAAAGAAAAAGCCTATTTGCCGAGTTGTGCCAAGCAGGTCACTACTTTCATTAATAGTCTATCAAACCGTACCAAAATACATTTGAACTACAACTAATGGATTTATCGTGCAAAATAAGGTAGAAATAATACTTTCATTTATTTTAAAAATACGCTTTCAACTTTAATCAGAGGCTAACTATAAGTGAGAAATTTTATACCTAACTACTTTTTACACCTCAAGTAATGTTTAACATAAGAAGTTATTATGTTAAGAAACTAGACTATTCTGTAATTTTGTAATTTGTTATTTTTAACTTGTCTGCTTATTCTTGTTCCTTTTGTGACAGTAGTCTTGGAAACAAAGGAAAAAATATGACCATTTACTATTAAACTAGTTATTGCGTTGCGAGAGTCATTTTTGAATCTACCATTTTTCGTATATTAAATAGATTGGAAGAGTACTAATATAATTAAAAATAAACTGTTATAATGTTAACAAAATAAGATAACTGCATAAAATATCTAATTATAACCTCAAACGATGTTTTTAACCTATAAAGCCATTACTAATATAACTTAACGAGTTTAACATCAAATTTTCAATTACTTTGACTTATATCTGTTTACTCAAAAAACTTTTAAGCCAATTGTTAGTTACTTACTAAAAATTATTTACATACTTCAAATATTAAGGAGACAACCGAGTAGGATATTAAAATAACTTCCGCGATATGTATTACTTTATGTGGTTTTTGGTTAAATGGATTGTACCTACTCGTAGTTATCAATAATAAAATAGCTTTCTTTTTTTTAAATATGATCAATTAACAAGTTTTCATATATTTTAATTTATTTAATAGCTCAATCAAAACAAATTAAAAATGCCTTGTTCATAATATTTTGATTTACCTGTTTTAATATTCTACCTAAATGGTATTATCACCACTTTTCATTATCAATATTTAAACTCGATTTTTAGTAAAGTTATCTTTATTTAGTAGCTTAATAATAAATACATGGTTATTTGTAAATACAATTAAGTTGTAAAACAATACATTTCAATTTACAAAGTATGTAAAGTAAGTAATAATATGAGTACAGAATTTTTGAATGTAATTTCGGAAATGGATTTTTTTACTTTCGTAAGTTGTAAACTTTCTTTATAATTAATTGCATTATATTATTTCATAATATATACATTTAGACATAGGATTTTTACAATTTCAGAACGGCACGCAGTAAAATGTTTTTAACTACATATTTACAATACTTAAATATGATTTTTTCAAGTAAAACTGGCTAGTTATATTAAAATTTCTTATCAAAATAAGTTAAGCCATTCTCGATATATATCAGACAATTGTAAACACAGTTTAATAAAAGAACCAATTAAACAAAAGTTATTTATTCTCTTTCAAGTTGTTGTGTAATGATACTTGGAATATTTTGAGTTGTGACACTTTTCAATGGGAAATGTAGGAAAAAATTATACTTATTAAATTAGTAAGTCTTTATTAAATGTTCAGATACATATGGTGGAAACGTGTTAGGATCCTTAATTTTCTTCTTATGCAAAGGGCAGCTCTTCTTCACGCCGCTCTCAGATTTGTTATGAATGGGCTTGTACTGAGCAGATATTGATAAACTTTTCTTATTATATAGGTTTTTTTGGCAACTTGGCTTATTATCTAAAGAAGGAACACTATTAATTGTCCTTGGGTTTGTATTCACAATATCTTGCTTGTTTTTTGGCAACTCCAACTGACTGTGATGAAGGCAGGTTGACGTCACCTGTGGAAAGACATGGTTTATAATTAACATTACCTATTATTACTATAATGTAATATTGTTAAGCTATAAAACGTTAATAATTTATTATTATTTATCAGTTGGAACTATAAATTAACTTAAGTGATTATTTTCTCCGATTTATTTGAAACATAGGTCTAGTTTGAAAGTTCAACGTATCTTCGTCATTGAAGCATTGTTTATTAACTTTTCGTTATTCAAGGAAAACATTAAATCAAATACATAGTACCTAAATCTTACCATAAAAAATTAAGAAAAATAGAATATAAAAATGAAAGAAAATTAAGTTTAATTTAATTACACATGAAAATCTTATGCAATTAAAAGTAACATTATACACATATATTTCAATCCTAAGCCTCAGTTGCAGCTCGGAGTTGGGAAATTGGCAGTGATCCACCCCCGTGCCCCGGATAGCACGTAAAGCCGTCGGTCCTGCGCCTAACTCACTGGGCGTGTCGAGCAGTCGTCCCACCGGAGTATGAGAGTGATAAGGAATAAAGAGTGCACTTGTGTCTGCGCACACACTTGTGCACTATAATATCTCCTGCGCACATGGCTTGTCTTAATTAAAGTAAGTAGTAGTAGTAAATTTGGAATACTTAGTAGATGTAAATGTGTGGGATTAATGTCTGGTTGTGTCTCACGTAGGATAAATAGATAAATATTGTAATGCAATATTGTTATCAAATATTTTTTTGAAAAGAACAACTGTTGAGTATCTCGCCGGTTTTTCTCAGCAGAACAGCTTTCGCGGCCGGTGGTAGTTTACTCACAGACTTACAGACTGACATTCAATTTTATTAATGTAAAAATGACGATTCAAAAGAGCTTGTAAAAGTCTATTTGAATAAAGAATATTTTGATTTGATTATTGAGATTGGCCGCCGTGGCCGTAATCGCTGGGGAGGACATCATCATTATATATTTCAAGTAGTCGATCTTACCAGAGGTGCTCTCGCGTATTTAGCAGCTCGTCCTTCCAGTTCGGTGCGGAGACGCCACGCCGCCGCGGCTGCCCGCCTTCTCTCTGCCTCAGCAGCACCGCCTCCTGCGCCCTGCCATCTGTAATATGATCATCAATACCTTTATATTTTCAATAACTAGCCGAACCCGCGGCTTTGCTCGCGGTAAAGCTAGTTCTTTATGTATACTTACAGGTTAATAACAGTCCAAAGATTAGGTTGTTATGAAGCAAACATTGTAAATTGATATTTTGTTGTTTCATTGACATTTCGAGTCTATCTAACCATCACTTGATAAATATTATATTTTAATATTTATCCTATTCCGGACTAAGAGAAATCAAAAAAACAAATACCATAAAAATTGGTCCACACGTTCTTGAGTTACAAATGGTGTAACTAACACGAGTTTCTTTTATATATATAAGATAACAATTTCTGATTAAGAGCTATGACCATGGCTGAGACTATTCCAAGCACAAGAAATGGAAGTCTCGTAAATATGAATACTCCCAGCGGTATTTGAATCTGCGACCAATGATACAGAAAATAGGGTCACTACAAATAGAGCCTAACTAGAATCAATGGCCACTAAGTATTACCACGAGTAAACGTACTATTTGAGACAAGGCGATAAAGTACTCCGGTTTTGCTGATGTTAGGTTGCCGCAGCCACTAAACTACTACTTTAGTACGCCTCTATAATTTATAATCGAATCTCAACCATACAGACGACGTAACAATTTGTGTATATAAGTACACGTCACACATACAAACTTGAGAAATTATAATTTTATATATACATATATCTATACTAATATTATAAAGAGAAAAGAATTTAATGTAAGTATGTTTGTAACGAATTGGCTCTAAAAGTACTGGACCGAACTCGCACTAGGTCAGCTATGGCCTGATCCTCGTACTGAGGGAGGCCCGTGCCCAGCAGTGGGACGTTAAAAAGGGCTGATGATGATGATGATACCTAGTAAGTAGTTGTAGTAGCCGCGCCCTCTGCCCCGCACTCCGCAGCAGCAGGCCGGCGGCGCGCACGGCGGGCAGCGCGCCGCGCTCGCTCCTCGCTATGGACAGTCGTATCGCTGACGTGTAATATTCTAGTGAGAGCGGCCATAGACCTGGAAGTTTATTGTAAAATACAATTAAAATACATATATATACGATAATTTTATTAAACTTAAGTTAATAAAGATTATTTTCTTTACTTAGTCTTCTGAAACTGGAACGAAAAGGAATACACAAATTGAAGATATTAAATTTTAAATCATCTTAATATTAAAGGCGACTTAATGAAGATTGAAAGAATAGAAGTATTAAAAATTATATAACTTGATAGTCATATTATATAACATGGAATCTATAATTTTAATGCATTTTTGATCTTTCGTTTTAAAAATACATCAAAACGATACTTAAAAACTTAAAATTTTTGTTAATCTTACCTCGTCCTTTCAACCAATTGCCATATAAGTGGTAATGTTCCCAGTTTTCAGGTTCTAGTTCAAGTAGTTTGTCGAGAGTGAATTTCTTATCATTTTCAGGAGTAATATGAAGAAGTTCAAGATGGGCTTGAAGAAAACGAGGTTCTAATGATATGCAACGTTCGAGCATTTTTAGTGATTCAGCTATACGGTTCTTTTTTCTGAAAACAAGATGTTATTGGAATTATTAGTAATAAAAGTATGGTTCTGCTTAAGAATGGTCAGAACGAAACTTGATTAACTAAGTACGTAAAATATAAATCGATAACTTTAATAGCAAATCCGCTAATACATAACTCCATTTAAATCTCAACAGATCTCAGGGGACAATAAACGTTATTTTTTCTATCGTAGTTTACTAAATCGGTAAAAATGAAATATTAGATTTTAAATGGAACATTTATTGAATTTCATTTACAATACACGTACATACATATTATTGAATTACTTAAGATTTTGGTAGCCTCTGAAAAATCTGATACAGTTGGGTGATTTGCGAATTAACGTGATATATATATTCATAATAATAATTATTATCTTAAGTGGCTAATAGCCTTATCTACATAGTATATAGTATACTGTATATACCTATCAACCTGAGCTGGTCATTTTGGTATTTGTTTTAATATGAGTACAAACAAACGCTTATTCATATGTGTATATATTGTTATAATAATATAACTAAGCTTATCGCTCTTGCATATATAGAATAAATAATGTATAGTGTATATATATACATGAGTGTCTCCATTGACGTCAATTTGTCGAGTACAAGGTTCCTTTTGTTTTAATTTTGTTTGCTATTAAATATTTTGAAATAAGTTTATTTTAATTTGAAATCCCATGTATAAACTGTGATTTTTTGTATAGTTACATTATTATTAAGTACGTAATGTAAAATTTACTTAGCTAATGCTACTTATATCTTTATTTATATACTATTTTTTTTCTTTACTTATATATTATTTGTGGCTGATCTAATGAAAACATAATACGAGGGTAAAAAAATGTAAATAGCGTCTTTTCATAATATTTTCATAATATAATATATTTTCTATTATTAAGTTATTGATTTATTTAATGGATATTAAGAAGACTTTACTTAAAAACCAAAAAAATATAAGTAATACATGGAGAGTAGGTATTTGGTCAGTGTTCTTGAAAAACTTAAATTAATGTCATTTTTTCTTTATAAAGTCTTATAATAATAAATAGTAATCGAAATTAATAATAATAATAATAATAATAAAATCGTTTATTGCCATAAAGTACAGTAAAAAGAATTTAACATAAACTAGGTGGCTTAAATAACTAAATGGCAAAGGGTAATAACTCAGCTGATGCTGCTGAGGTCAGAGTCTCAGACAGCGCTGATTTTCAGTTATACCCAGCTCCCTAGGGTGTTGAGCGGGAGCATGGCAGTAAAAATTAAGATATTGTGTTATTCTTACTAATAAATGGAAGTCATATTTATTATGCTGGACTTCTAGGACCTTAATGATGATTATTCTTTTTTTAACTTTTTTAAACTACCTGTGTTCCCCATTGTTTTCAACAGTGTACCCGTTATATCTAAGAAGTTAAGAGGAAAAACTTAAAATGCCTTATGTAAAAGTATAGAGCCTTCTCTACTAACAACTAAAATCTACAGTGACCGTAATATTAAGACTATTTTAAACTTACCTGTAAAGCTTAGCTAAATTATAGTGTGCGTTGACATGGTCGCGGTTGTACTTCAGCGCTTGCAGGAAGTGGTGCTCGGCGCGACCGGACGCGAGCACCAGCGTGCCGAGGTTGTTGTGTGCACTCGCGTAACTTGGCCATAAGCTGGAATAAAAATGTTATGCCTTCCATAAATAATAATCAATATATTTTGTTATTATAGATGTAAAGTTTACTTTTTACTGTTATAACTGTAAAAAGACAAGACAAAGACAATATATATTATAATCAATTTGACATATTTGATGATAATATCATTGGATTTTCTAAAAACATTAAGCATACTCGATCATTCTTGATATAACATGTGATCAACTGAACTTAACTTATACAAACATTTAATTTGTACCTTCACTCCATGTTTACTTTTAAGTGGAAACTTTATTGGCTAATGTAAAAAATATTTTGTATTAATTATCTGTACCAAAAACACTACTGCTTTACGCTGGACTCTTTTCTGTCACTCTTATGTCTTACACTGTAATGTGTGAATTAAGGTTGAAGGTTTCTCGCTCTCCGAGTCTCGGATACACCACCACGAGTTTTCGGACTAGCTTACTTAACAGGAAACTCAATAACTAAACTTGGCCCAACTAAGACCTTCAGTTGTGCATACATACTAGCCACTAAACCACTGGTGCTGGTCCCGTTTTATTTTAAATAACAATTTCTTTATTCTTATCTAAAATAATAAAGTTTAATATGAAAATAAAGTTTTTTTGTTAAATAGTAATATAATTCATACTTGAGAGCTTCCTTGTAGTGTTTGATAGCGTTTTCTTGTTGCTCGATGTCTTTCAAGAAGTTTGCGAAGTTGTAATGTAGCTTGGCATTGTGTGGAAGAACAGCGAGATCAGCTCTGAAATAATAATATATACTTTTACAATCCAATAATATTTCGAATTACTAATCATTACATAAAACATTAAATGGACAATCTCGGTAATACTTTTTGCGATTTACGCAAACATTTTTACTTTTGGAATATTTTTAAACTTAGTCACGAATTTATTCTGATTTTGTTGGCGACATTTCAAATTTTTCTAGACTAAAAAGGTCTTAAAACCTCAAAAATTAGTAACTAGTTTTAACGTCGGAATCAGAAGCTCAAAATAAAGGCTATTAAATATTTAGTTATTTGGACTATTAAAAACTTTATGCGTGATTCGGTCTAAAACTTTGTCGTTGCAAATATATTGATACTCTTATATCTATATCTCTCCACTCTATCCCACTTATAGGCCTCCTCAAATTCAATTCGTAAGGGATCTGGCTGTGTGGCTGTTCTCAAATGTCTTTCGAAATTTTGGTGATCTCTCTTACATGCAAGTTTCACAATACCCATAATTTACGAAATAATAGACAATTATGAATAATCTGAACCTTAGTAATGTTTCTCTGGTCCTCCAATCTCGATTCCTGAGCTGTGTACGTGCAGCTCCAGCCGCCACTAGTACTGCCGCACCCAATACTAAAAGTCCCCTACTACCTGCCCTCTTCCACATTAACTGAACACCATAAACTGTGATCACGACTGAACCCACGCTGAAAAAATAAATTATCCTTTATAGTTTAAATGTTTGTAAAGAAATACATTTCTTCAATATAAATGTCAAATTTAATAAAATGTAATATAATAATTATAATAAAAAATGTAAAATAATTTTCAGTTATTAATTTCTTTAGAAATTAAACTTTAAATGTTGTTTCTTTTATTATAGAGAAACGCAATTAGATCTTTGTTTTATTGCTCCATTTTAATAAACAGTAAAATAAAATATCATAAAATGTATATTTGTCGAACATAGTCAATAAACATAAGCATTTTTATTCACTAAAGTCAAAAGTCAGTTCATTTTATGACTTTTTTTTTCTGAAAATTGTGAAGGAAGGTATAGGCTACAAGTAAAGCTAAGATTACACTGCTTAGGGATAATTTGAAGTCGTATTATATTTATTTTAATTATAGTACAAGCTTTAATATTATGTGCTTTGAAAGGAAACCTGTACTAGAAACTGTATTTGTAGAGAACAGGTAGAAAAAAATTATATATGTTACTAATCGATAAATCACAAAAATCAAATCAAATCAAAAATGTTTATTCAGCATAAAATTTCTTACTGAACGTCATGAGTCTACCACCAGTTCGGAAAGAAGAAACCTCTGACCTGAGAAGAACTGGCGAAAGAAACTCAGCGGGACTAATATAATTTTTTTATCTTAATCTCACTCTTTAACAATAATTCTATAGTTACATAAAAATAACTTAAAATATTATTTCAATGGATCTGGAATACGGAGTTCCATACCTTGGTATATAAAGGACCCGTTCAGCGACTACAAATCCAACAGTGACCAGTAGGTTAGACGCAGGCAGGTACGGAATGACGAGAAGCATAACTCCCAATACGAGTGGTGTGTGACGCTGAAGCTGAAATGTATAACGTGTTTACTTGATATCGGTTAATTCTTAATGTTAAATTCTTAGAATCTACAAAGAGAATTTGCAGCAAAAAATTGACTTCTTTACTTTAAAAAAAGCGCAACTTTTAAAAATATATATAAAAAAAACTTGTAACAACAGCCAATCTCGCTGACAATAATTAGAGCAAACTATTTGAGAGATATTGTAATGCAAAGCGTTCCTTTCAGTTCATTTCCAAAGTAAAGTGGACGAAAATTTGACAAAACAGACGAGATCAAATAGTAAATAATAAGTAATTTTTCGTATTATTCATTACTAATAGTTTCTGAGATTTGTGCGTTCAAACAAACAAACAAACAAACAAAGAAAGAAACAAACAAACTCTTCAGCTTTATAACATTAGTATAGATAACTCTGCTAGCACACGGGGTTATAACTCCTAGCTTCCCAACTGCGGTGTACTATTGTTTTTAGTTTATACAAGATAATGTAATTTTATAAAGTATTTTTACCTCTAAATCCATGAAGCACTTATATGATAAAGCAAGTAGAGTGATGAAAGCGGCACAAGTCAGTAAATTGCGAGGGTCCCAACCACTCGCTACCAGAGGTATTGAGCCCATCTGCCAATCGTGGCTTAAAGTCCATGGACATAATAACAACCACCAGTTAAATGCAGCCAGGTAGCAGAATGTCATTAGCCTGAAAATATGAAGTAAATTTTATTAAGTTGCTAAATCAACAAATGAAAATGTCATGTACGAATTCATTAATTAGCAAAATTATTAAGTTACTAAGTCAACGAATGAAAATGTCATGTATAAAAATGGTTAATTAGCAAAATTAAAATGGCTTTATTTGCATTGTGTCAATAATACAGTTCAGAAGCGGGCCATTCCCAACACAAGTATCTTCGGATTACTTACTGGGAAGACCCGAATATAATTAATTGTAAAACACGATTAAGAAATAAAAAACTATTTTATTTAAAAAAAAAAAAAAAAAAAATACAATATTTTCACGAAAAATACATAGGTACTCGTAACATGGGCATAGTCATCATATACTAAAAAAATAGTTTATACCTTATTGCAAAGGAAGGGTGGAAGGCAGGTGGATTGTCTTGGGCTGAAAAAGCTGGTAGAGATCCTTGTAGTAAAGCGAGTCTCGCTCCAGCCAATAGCATTAAAACAAAAACTCCTTTCCCAACTCTACACCAGACGCTATCAGCTCTCCAGCGACATCTTGATGGGGACCTAAAAAGTAAGTTTATTATACTTAGCTCATCTAAAGTTATGATTTGAATTAATTTTCTTTTTATTCAACTTTATAGAAACATGAAGTACGTTACTTGACTTATAGGTAATATAAATAAAGGGCATTTACAATTATATAATTATGTTGCTTTCGTAATATATAATTATAAGTGCAAACTAAAACTATTTAAAAATATCTTTTATTACACGACTGCCCAAAAAAGGAGTATGTATTTGTTTCGATGAGATGTATGTATTTTAGTGAGTTTCTTTATTCCACCATAATTTACTCTATAACTTAAAAATTAAAAATCACAATTAGAACAGTCTTTCTTGTATTGATAGTAATCTATAAAATATTCACCAATTTTATCACACTTTATACAAATCTTATTATATAATTATATACATATAAAATATATAAATATAAAATATATAATTATAAATATAAAATATATTTTTATAAAATAATTGAAAAAATCCTACATTTTTAATGATCACTTTTAGCATAGATAGAACGCTTAATACTAATTAAGCTGCACTATAAGTGCTGTAAATAGCAAGTAGTAGTTCGAATATGATTTCTCTCGGAGTGAGTGATTCTAGATTATGTAAATAATTAATTGAAAGTTTTATTACGTTTACGTTTAGTTTTATTACGTTTATTTACGATTTATTATATTGATATTTGGCAGTAGCTATACGAAAATCCTCCTATGGCTCTTAGCTATATAATAGAATACCTTGTGATGGAGTTCCAACTGCGGTATATATCAAATGATATATTTAGCAAGAGAGCGGTGAGACCCGTTTCCTTCGCCAGCATACTGAGAGCAGCCAACACGACACTCGACCACACGCGTCTTCTACTCGATGACCTGCATTTTTCAATTATTAATATTATAGATAGATATTTTTTAATAAATAAATATGTTGGGACATTATTACACACAGCGCCATCTAGTTCCGTGGTAAGCTACGGAGGAAGCTTGTGTTACGGATACCAGATAGTTGATATACTACATATATAAGTTTTAAATTAATACGTATTATGAATATACACACCCATGACTGGAGTACAAACACCCGAGTTTAACAAATGAATGTCCCCAGCGGGACTCGAACCCGCGACCGCTGGCGTAAGACAGTCGGGTCACTACAAACTATATCAAACGGGTCGTCAATTTTTTGACAGCATGATATGTTGTAAAGTTGTAATATAACTTGAAAATAGTGAATGACGGACAAATAAACATCGATTAACAACAATAAAGGAAAATAATATAAACAGAACTCAGAGACAATAACTTCGTAATACAATTACCGACAATTCCCAACCTTTTGGGAAGCGTAATATGGCCCCGTCAACAAACTTTCATCCTTCGCCATCCCTGACATTCTTTCAAAAGTTTCTCTTCGAAAACAAGGGGCAAAGTCAGTAACAGTATTAGGGAAGTAGTGGCAAGTGAGCAAACTATTCGCACGACATTAAAGCTCTATTTAATAATAATAATAATAATCTTTATTGTCAAAAAA
This sequence comes from Boloria selene, assembly GCA_905231865.2. Classification (NCBI taxonomy): domain Eukaryota; kingdom Metazoa; phylum Arthropoda; class Insecta; order Lepidoptera; family Nymphalidae; genus Boloria; species Boloria selene. The sequence continues at coordinate 14,582,202 of HG993137.1, read as the reverse complement.
GTAGTTTACAACATATTTTATATCTAAAGGTACTCACACTAGGCAAAGCCTGTATCGTGAGTACCACAACTTGATTAACAAAAAGATATTATTGCTCGGTAAACATTGCTATCAAAAGTTATGTTATGTATGAATAGAAAGAATCTTTAACTATAAAACTATAGAAATATAATAATGGCTTTTATTTTGCATATATAATAAGTGCATAAAAGCGAAAAAAAAAAATAAAATAAACTAAGCTTAGTTAATATGAACATATGTATATAAACAGTTGCACAGTTTAGGTAATTTATGAGGCCCATTACGATATATCATTAATAAGGTTTTCTGTAGCATCATATGTTAAAGTAGCGAGCCAAGACACCACTTTTGTCTTAGCTTTCTTAACTGAGCAATATTTAATGTCACAAAAACCGACAACCTTGTTATATATTAGCGTGTCAATATATGGACTAAAACGTTTTGCAAAGCACGACCTTACACTCGGTAGAGGAATCTTAAAAACTCGACGAGCTAATAAATTCTGGTATTCCGGGGACAAAATAACGGTTTTATGAATTTTGAGAGTCACATTTAAAATAAACAATTGGCGCACACTTAATACTTTACTGTCCTTGTAGATAATAGAAGTGGGATACATAAAAGGTTTTTTGAGCATTGTTTTAAGCACGGATCTTTGGGCTCTTTCTATCTGTATCATATGTGACTTTGCAGCACCACCCCAAGCCGTCAAGCCATATGTTATTATGGATTGGCACAACGCAAAATATACAGATCGTAAGAGGTCTACTGATGCTGTGTTGCGAAGTAGTCTCATGACGTGAATGATCTTGCGCACTCGGGTTGATAATGATTTTATATGTTCTTTAAAAGTCATATGTTGATCGATGAGAATTCCCAAGTATTTCACTGTATCCACTTTATTAAGTGTATCACAATTACATTGATCTCGGTTACTGAGATTACATGTGTGTAGTTTTAGCTGCAATGATGTATTTGGGGCCGATGCAATGGTTTTATGAAAGCACATATAATTCGTTTTCTTTGTGTTTAAAGTAAGAAGATTGGAATGCAACCATGTTGAGATTCGTTTCATTCCCAGTTCAGCCTTCAGAAAAACATCAGGCCAATTGTCACCCTCATAAATAATAACCGTATCATCTGCGTAACAGATGATATCTCCGTCGGTATTGTTGTGTATGTCGTTAATATACATAGTAAATAGTGTAGGGCCTAGTATACTACCCTGTGGGACTCCAAAGTTAACTGTTTTTTGTGAACTTTCATAGCCACAGACTCTGACACATTGCTTTCTGTTGGTTAGATAGCTTTTAAACCACTCCAGTGGAACTCCCCTTATACCATACTGTACTTCTAATTTTTTTAGTAGAATTAATGTGGACACTGTATCGAAGGCCTTAGATAAATCCAAGAATACTCCTATACTAGCCTTATTGTTTTCTAAATTAGTAGCTATAGTATTAGTGAATAGGGCGATTGCATCAACCGTAGATTTTCCTCTTCTAAACCCAAATTGTCTCGAGGAGATAAGTTTGTTTGCTTCAATGAAATTTATTAACCGTGCGCTTACAATTTTTTCTAGTAGTTTTGAGAATGCTGTTAACAGTGAGATTGGTCGATAGTTTTGCGGAGAATCTTTCGGGCCATTTTTATGTATAGGCTTAATACACGCCATCTTCCATTTATCAGGAAATATACCACTCTCTAAACTGCAGTTGATTATAAAAGTAAGAGGGTGGATGATAACATCTTTTATGTCCTTTAAAAGTTTATTACTAAGGTCATCTATACCTGGAGCTTTGTCGTTATGCAGTGAAACAATTAGGGACTCTAGTTCGTATATGTCTGTAGGGTGCATAAAGAATGAGTTAGGCATAAAATTATTCGGATGGACTTTATTGACGAGGGTCGCCTGGTCAGTTTGTAAATCATGTAATATACGGTTGGCTAACTCATGTCCGACATTTAAAAAGTAATCATTGCATTTATTTAATGACTGTATATTATTAATCTCACCATGAGTAGCCAGCAACTCATAAGGTTCTTCTTTATTTTCTGACAGGTTGCATATATCCTTTATTGATCGCCACAGTTTTTTTGGATTTCTTAAGTTGCTAGACAGTATGTGTTTTTCATATTCCATTTTAAGTCTACGTAGTAAGCTATTACAAAAGTTCCGATAGCGATTGTAAATAATGCGTGTTAGCAAATCTTGTGGGTTTTTACGGGAAAGCATATGAAGTCGATCTCTATGTCGCATGCACCGTATTAGACCAGGCGTAATCCAGGGCTTTATGTTACATTCCTGATGTTTCTTTGGTACTTTTTTTTTATGCCTATTTATTATATGGAATAATTTATAACAGAAAACATTAACTGTATTGTTTACATCATTACAATCTAACAGTGCCGACCAGTTAATTCGGCTAAGGTCATTTTTAATTAATTCTACATCTTGTTTCATCGTAAAGGGTTTACGAATTCGCGACTTAGGCATATTCATTGATAGACCTACAACAGCAATATCATGATCAGTAATATCACTACAGCATATTACACCTATAACACCTTTAATTTTGTTAACAAAAACATGATCTAGACATGATTCTGCTCTAGTTGGTTTTGTTATAGCCGGGTGCAGGCCATGTTCTGCTGTTAAACATAGGTATTCTAAATGTTGATTACTTGTTGAGGATAGAAGATCAATATTTATATCACCAGCCAATACAAAATTTTTTTGGACGTTGGATTGTGCACTAAGAATTTCATCTAGAGATAATAAAAAATTACTTATATTCCTAAAACAAGGTGGTCTATATACACCTAATATAGTGATGAAATTTTGGATTTCTATCTGCAGACAGTTAGCATCTTTAAGGTCTGGTTCCGACACTATAGCATTCCATGAGTCCTTAATATATACAACCACTCCACTATTTTGATTAATGATTTTACTTGTGTTGAAAGTCTTGTAATTTGGAATTGTTGGAATCATTGTGTTTTCATCAAGCCAGCATTCTGTTAAGATGATAGCGTCAAATAACAATTCAAATCTCTTCAATGTTGTCATGAAATTATCAAAATTTTTATTGATACTTCTTATGTTTAGGTTAAGTATTTTAAAGTTATGTTGCAGTTTAATTATTCCCATACATTGCTCAGGTTCAGGTATTGTGTGGCAGTCTATTCCTTGTAGTTCAAAATCACAATCAATGGTATTATCAATCATTGTAAACATGTAATATAGAAAATATCAACGAAGAGAAAGAAAAGTAAAAGATTACGGTTTTGAAACCCACCACATACGTTAACGTGATTAAAATGCTAAATAAATGAATCAAAAATGGCTCGCGAAATATAATTATAAAATTAAATTTGAGATTACCAGGAATATTTTGATCAACAATTTGTGTGTATATATGGGCAATTAGAGAATGCATATTAAAGATAATTTGATTTATAATCATCAATATCAACAAAATTAACCGATGATATCTTCGTGCAACTGTCATTAGAGTTAAACATACATACTTCAAAAGAACCATTAAAAACATCGACAAAAATGTACAAATTCTAAAGACCTTAAGTACAAGATAATAACTAATTGTAATTAGCATGCAATTTTTAACTACACATAAGTTTACACATTTAAATTGATTTAGAAAAAATATTAGACAGATCATCAAAATTTCGAACAGGGCGGGCTGGCTTGCCTTCCGATTTTCGGACAAAAATAGTACCTTGTGTGCACCAGCAATGCGAGAATCCATGTTGTTTTGCCGTTCTTCGTGCTTCACGAAAAAGCTCTCGGTTATATTTTGTTAAGCGTTCATTGTAGAAAACCTTATAAGGTGTTCCGGGAATATCAAGGTCAGTGCTTTTTATATTCCGCCTTGATTTTGCAGCCTTAATTATCTGATCTCGCTTTGTCTTGCGTAAGAGACGAACAACAACTGGTCTAGGCAATTGAGAGTTATTTTCCGCGGTAATCACTCGCTTAATACGGGGCCCAGCGCGGGTAACCCAGTCAATGTCACCATCTTCTAGCTCCACTCCGACTTTCCGCGCAGCTAAAAGAACTACATGTTGTAAACTCTCATTATTAATTTCGGGAATACCACATAATTCTAGTTCATTACTAATATTGTTTTGAGATTTTATATTCAATTCATGTTGTAATTCTTTCACTGTGCCTTTAAGCAGTTCAGTTTCTCTTTCACGGTCCTCAAGCTTTTTAATTCGGCTGTCATTGTTAGCTATCGCTGACCCTAGTTCTTCTAATCGTTTCTGGCAGGATGTAATAGAAGCTGTAGTGTCTTCAAGCTGTTTTTTTAGGGATGATAATTCCTGGGTTAGCAATCGAAACTCAGCAATAAGCTCCTTTACTTCACTATTCGTTCCAGTAATACTTTGTGCATCGGCCTTTTTACGCATAGTGACGTTTGAGTCATCCTCATTTATGCGCACAGGTGTTGAGCTGTTATCTCCAATTCTTCGCTTAGTGGCACAGCAATCAGGACATTTCCATTTACTCTTCTTCTCCATTGATAGTTCCGTAAGATTGATGCATAAAGAACAAAAATTTTTAGTACACGTTGAAGATGTACATTTTATGTTATTCGAATCTTTAATAAGTTTAAGACAACCGTAGCATTTCATGATGGGAGGCAATATTGAAAATGTTTTATTTTATAAAACAGTATTATGCCTTTCGAAGTAGGAAAAATGCGGATGGCCGTTCTGCGTTAATAATCTTTGTCTAATAACTGTGGTAGGTAGATATTAGCACTATAAGCGTAAACTCACTCAAATGTGACTCTTGCGTACTGATCTTAACCGTGCGATTCGCTTGTACTGTTCGAAATATACCGTCAATCACTTGTTGTTTTTATTTCTTTAGAATATTTGTTTAATTACTTTGTAACTAGGTGGACACATATTTGATTGTTATGAAATCTTGAGACACAATATATTATGTATTTACACACACTTTAACGTATAATTTTGAAGAAATTAATCACTTTTACTAAATATAAATGAGAATATCAAGTGGAGGTTTAACAAAAACATTTTAGCAAGCTGACCGAGCGTCATAGAAGGAGAAGCAGGGTTTCTTTAGAGATGCCAGGGGAATTCTTGGCCTGCGAACACGTCTTACGTTTAAACGAGATTGGCAGCTTCTTAGGATTATATAAATTAGTTTAGCGGAATGGTTTAGGGAAATTTTCAATACTGGCACTTAATGTTCTTAGAACTTTTTACACTAAATATTTTCGTTGACTGTTTTTAGGTAATTTAGAATTTCACACGTGAAGAGAAAGAATTTTAACTACATTAGGCATTTTTTCTTAATTATTTTTTATCCACTGACTTTAATAATTCAAAATTAAGCAATTGTATGAAGATTTGTGAGATCTCTAATTTTCAATAAAAATTGAATTATGACGAGTAAAATATTACTTAGTAGGTAAACTCATTTATAGTTATATAATAATATAGTATAAAATAAAAAGTATTTCTTATATTATTCCGTAGAATAACTTACCCATGATATAGTAGGAGGGACGATAGGAAGAATACACAAGCTAGCACATCTGCGCGACCCACCACGCCTGCCACCTGTAACAATTGAAAAACTGGTTTTACAATTATCGTATTACACAATCTATACAATTAAATAAATAAAGTGTCTGTTTGTAATATAAAAATATCACCATTTTACTGACTACAAATGCATAAAGTATTTGCGGAACTCATACATTATTATAAGAAAAAAAAAACTATTTAATTATAACATATCTTTCTTTCTGTCTGTTTGTTCCGGCTAATCTCCAAAACGACTGGATAGATTCTAATTGGACTTCCACTGTCAGGTAGTTGACGTTTTAATTAGTAACTTAGGCTACTTTTATATTAGAATAAGATTTAGGGTTCCGCTCAAAGTTTTAATACGTATTTAGTTATATAAAAATACATCTTACTTAATGAAGAAGATTCTTATATAGGGCAACGATATATCTCATTTCAGTATTCTTTAGATTTAATTATCTCCACCGACTATTTATTACAATAGGGTTGATCGCTGCGGCAGACTTCTAAGCGACGAGTGTACATGATGCAGTTAAGTACTTACTTATCATAATTGTATGTGCTTCACCATTATATAACATGAGTTAGGAAGAATAATTCTAATATTAGTATTTGTCTGTCGTTATGTTTTTATGTTTGGTCATATATAACTGAATGCTTGGTGAATGCATGCTGTCATCTAGACTTTTAATATTCTTTATTCAAATCTTAGTTCACTTATTAAAAAAGAATAGTAATTTTTAAAAAAAAATGTCCTGAGCATGTCTATAATATTTTTTATTTACTTATTAAAGGTAATTAATAATAAAAGGTATATAGCCATTTGTATATAGCTGTATCAAAGCTCAAATTATATACAAAAGCACATAGTAATAACTAAAGTATATGAAAAAGTAATTATTAAAATCTACTTTACTTTAAATTGCAATTCTTGAATTGTATCTAAAAATATATTTGAAATCGTTTAAAGCTAAACCTATAATTTGTAATTTTACTGCGAGCCGAATGCCTCAGTCATGAACGAATAATCTAACGGACGAGACATATAAGCGGACGTACCTTTACCGGCCTTGACAGTAATCAGGATATTTTAGGCCTGGCCGTTTGTTTTTACGTCAGTCTCAAGCACTTACTCGTCAACAAAACATCTCCCAAAAATGACTAAATGTTCTATTAGATGGTGTAAAAACTATAGCGGCGGAAGCAGCACTATTTCTTTTCACTTGTAAGTAATATATTTTATTACATTTAATGTTATTTATCACAAAATTTAAGTAAATGTAAAATAAAATTTCGTATTATTCAACTATGTTAAATATAGTCGATATATCTATGTATTGTTGACATCTGACAACCATCATAAAATGGCTGGATTATACCGTTCAAAACAAATGACGGAACTGTCGAGTAAGTCCATTTGACATCGACTAGTGCTTGACAATGTCGAAAAATATATCGATATTTGACGAAATAACTAAGCGAATAATGATGTTATTTGTACAGTACAATAACATAAAATACTTTTATCGCAGTATCCTACAATCTGATGACAATAAATTTATAATAATATAAAAACATTATAAATGCAAAAATTATAATTAGTATGTGTACTTAATTTTTATTTTATTTTAACACATAAATTTTCTTTCCCATTCGAACGTTCTGGGTTTGATTGTCGGCGAAAAATCAAACAATATTTATTATTAATATTTAAAATGTCATTGATATATGTATTTTATCGACTACGTTTAAGCACTAGCATTAGAGTGAATTTTGATGTATTGTGTCAATTCTTTGTGTGCGTTATACTTCAATTGGTTGAACGTGTTTTCATGCATTTGTATTTTATGACTGGTCCATTAGATTATTCGTCCATGGCCTCAGTATTTAAGTCCGCATTGCGCCTACATCGCAATTAGGGCCTGGCTGCATTAGGATTTCGTTTATTCGTTTAACGGGACACTTTATCTTTAAAACCCATTACGATATAAACACGAAATACGAAAACGCGATGTAATAAAACCGTAGCCCAGATCTAGCTTTGCAATTACCTTTATTAATTACAATACTTATTCATGACAGTAATGAATTTACTTTTTTGATAAGAAGCAAGGGTGAAATTATAAGAAATTTTGTGAATTTTTGATACTTGAATGTTCTAAATTTACGCTATTTATATATAGGTAAATAAGTTGAATTCCGGACTTAAGTGAAAACTGAAAAAAAATACAAGAAAGTAGAAATTTTGTGAATTTTGACTAATTGAAAAAATTAGATCTATAATATGTTATTAGATATATTTTTATGTAGGTTTAGTTTCTTGGTCGATATCGATGTTAACTTGTTTTTCCTTGAATTTCATTTTAATATATCCAAATTTCGGGATATGTATCTTTCATAGTTAACAAGTAGATAAAGTACGATTAAAATAATTGATAAGTTCTGTAAATTATTAAGTCGAATTCAGTTTTCATGCCACTCAAATAGCATGTGAAATTATATTTGAATAAATTGATTGGATGTTGCTTTATACAATCGTGTGGCTAGAGGTAACTGAATAAAACATATTCTAACCACTAGACTTAACGCTTACTTTATTTCATAACAGTCTCAACATGGTACTGAAAAATGTATCATCAATTAATTTTAAAATGACTTAAAATATTTTCTTTAAAATATATGGTTACTGATATTTTATAAGACAAATTACGTCCTCCGGAGATTCAAGTACACGACCATATATTTCGTGCAAGAAAAATCCCCATTTTTCAAATATTACGACCCTGAAGCTAGGAGAAAGACAAATAGACGGAGTGGGCGAATAGTCTTAATGTGAACTATTGGAAGGCAATATTCTTAAAGTTTTCCTATTAGCTCGCTGATTGCTGGGCTTGTCTCAGGCGGGTTTAATTTGAAAAGTTGCTGCCGTCTATATCCCGAGTTTTTCACTTCATTGCCATAACTTTATGGTACTTCAAGCTTGTGCTTAAAGCTCTCATCTGATAAAGTTTGATATGTACCACCACGAGCTTTAAATATCCCCGTCAATTTATATTGAATTTCATGTTATGTGACCGGAGAAAAATTATTCTATTTTATTTCGTAAAAGCTTATTCTTTATTATGCTGTTTTTTTTCTGTTTAACCCACTTATTGTGTCTTTAGAACTTTATGAATGAGCGGGGCAAAATCTTCTATGAATGTATTTAAAAAAAAGTATACACGGAATTTCAACAATTTTCGCAAAAGCAGTCATACTTATGTGCGTCATAAATGGTGGTTATTACTCATAGCTGAGTTAATTAGAAATACCCTATAGGCTTGTAACAACTTATCAATATGCCATGAATTCCCTTGGTACCTAATTAAAAATGTCCTCAAAAATATTATAGTGATGTCACAGCAGACTAGACTTAATTCATTCGACCGGTTTTAATAAAGATTTTAGTATAAATTCCATTTTTTACCCATTTAACAGTTCACGTTAATTACGCGACGTGATGGCCTGTAGGCGTGATAATCCCAACGATAACGCACAGTCGTCGTACAGGCGACGTCAATTAGCACAATCGGCGGTATTAATTGTGGCACCACTCGTTACCCGGCCCTTTGTGGCCATTCATTTTATTGGGCTTTTTGTATAGTAATTTGTGTAATTATGAAATATTCAGTTCATATGTTTTAGAATTTAGAGGGACTTCGACAAGACGTTCGGAAGCATGGGATTATGGGTTTTTATTCTTGGGCAATGGATCGCGAGTTAATGAAGAGGATGATGTATGATCACTTTATACAATATATAAATAGATAACTACTTACAGCTGAGAATAACATTATAAAACATGAAAATAAGAATAAGTGTTGTGTTTTAAAACTTCAAAAGCTCTTGGGTTGCTACAAGATTTCTTTCTTAAAAATTTATATTTAGTGAATCGGTGCAGCATATTCTATTGAATGTACAAATATTTAGAATGTGATTTGTATGCAATGTTGTGTTGTACCGGGTTTATTAATAGATCTCGATTATAATATGTTCACTTCATTTCTTTAAAAAACTTATGTATGGATTCAGTCCTTTTTAATTTCCCACTGTTGGGTGTGGGTCTTCCTTCAATACGAGGGCAATAAGCCATAGTCTACCACGCTGGACAAGTACGGGTTGGCGGACTTCACCGAAACCTTGCTAGGTTCTCTATCTCTCTATAGAATCACTTATAATTAATTCTAAAAATATGACCGAGAATTATTAATATAAAATTAAAATAACGGTGCATTCTGAGTCAAAATTTCTTTTTAAATAAAAATTTTTGCTTGACACTTGATTCGTAAAAGATCAAGTGGCTTGTTACGGTTGAAAAGTTAGGAATTGGAACAGTGAGGGTAATAATTTTAAGATCTTTTTGAGAAGTTGAAATAAAAATAAAATGTGTTAATGACAAAAAACGCTTTCAAAAATGAAATTTTAAAAATGTTATTTCACAGAAAAAATAAGACTATATTTACATCGTAGTGTCCCATCATTAGAGTAGTGGATCTCTCCAACACTAAATAATATTTCCTATCGATATAATTTTATCACTAGCTATCGTATCGAATAAGAATTTCGAATTAAGCAAAGTTATAATAACTTAAAAATACTTTGCTTCATAAAGTATATACAACCGAAGCAAAGTGAAAAGGGAAGTTGTGTCACGTCCCTATTACGTATTCTATCTCATATATTATGAATTTCATACTTCGTCGACCATCATAATACATCCTTATAGTGTTATGAGTACAACTCATAACACTATTTTGAACTTACGAATACATATAATTAAATGTTGATATCGAGTGAGACAAATAAATAGAAGAAATGTTTGAAAATATTGTTATTATTAAACATAATTTATTATTATGATTGCGGTATCAATATACCTTTCAATTAAGTTCCTTTCTTACACAACACATCGAAATACCTACATATTGAAGGTATTCTTTTATTTCGACTCCGTAACTTCGTATAGTGTCACTATAAAGATTAGAAAGGCAATAACGCAGAGTTGGTTATAGATCACTGAAACAATGCATTAGGCACATTCGGTCCAAGTTGATTTTCGAAAATACTTTTTAATGTGATAAAATCTCTCGTATCTGAGATATATATTATACAGTTCGTAAAACGTATGTAGGACGAAACCAGTCCGGAGCAAGGCATGTCTCTATCTTACATTACTTACATACATATATTACATACATAAGACAGTGGTAGCCCAGCGGTAACGCGCTTGCTTGGATAACCGAGTGATGCGGGTTCAAATCCAGGTCTCGCACCTCTGATATTTTCAAGTGCGAATCATTTCTATCATGATTACCACTTGTCTTACGGTGAAGGAGAACATCGTGAGGAAACCTGCATGTCTGAGAAAACCTAGCAAGTTTTCGAAAGGTACGTGAAGTCCGCCATCACGCACTAGGCCAGCGCGGTGGACTATGGCCTGATCCGCCTCGTACTGAGGGAGGCCCGTGCTCAGCAGTGGCACGTTAAAAAGGGCTGATGATGATAATGATTATAATAATGATGGTAAATTAAGTAGGTTAGGAGGTAGACCTCATGCGTAATGCTTATTGATCAAGCGGCTTAGACTAATGTACTCAGTAAAATCAAAAACAATTAAATAGAATCCCAAACAAAAACACAACCAAAACAAATAGAAAACCGAACCGCATATTTGATTTTAATCTGCAGAAGCCCTAAAATGCCGCATTCAGCAAGCGAGAGCTAAAAACAATAAACGTTCAGACGTTGTTAATTAACGCGGAGTTTTAGAGCAGAGTCGCTAATCTTGTTTACAATTTCGCACCAAATAAACTTTTGAAATGGTAAATTTTGTATGGAACCAACCATGAAATAATACATCCTATTGAATTAGCGCGCATGCGAAAGTCAGTGGAGGAAACTTGTCGCTGTAAAGTAGTTCGTACTTAAATCAGTTATGACTGAAACAATTAGTTTAACAATGTATTCTCAATAAAATTTATATTATGAAAACAAGTGTTTGAGAGCTTTATAAAATGTTTTGTTAATGTTTAATAAAGGAATCTCCTCTTGAAGTTATTACATAACTAGCCTTTCCCGCGGCTCCGCTCGCGTTCTAAAGGCTGAAAATCAAAAGAGGTATTTTTCTCCCGTTTTTGCAACATTTTTCATTGATGCTCCGCTTCTTTTGATCGTAGCGTGATATAATATATTCTTCCTCGTTAAACAGATTATCCAACACAAAAATAATTTTTCAATTCGGACCAGTAGTTTCTAAGACTAGCGCGTTCAACCAAACAAGCAAACAAACTCTTCTTTCTTTATAGTAAATAAATAGTGCATAAATAAATCTTTATAGTATTAATATAGATTTGTAAGTCCTTCTTTAGTAATGTGCGATTTAACACACATATGAATGAAAATGTAAATTGAAATGTTTAATGAACTACATTACAAAGCATAAGTACAAAAGAGAGATATCACGGCAAATAATCTGATAAAATTTCACTGGTTTCTTAGGTAAAGGGACCGGGTCCCTTTTGTGGGACACTACATGCTGACCTGTCGGCCCCATCCTATGTCAGAGAGACGAATGTCTAATGCGGAAGTCGTGTCAGAAAAACTAAACTGTAAATCAAGATTGTGTAAATATGCCCTTCATCAAAACTATGCCTTTATAACATTTGCTATTTACCCTTGGTTTGTATAGCACTCCGAGTCCATAGTTGAAATGCTAAACATATCTTAAAAGACATAACACCCTGTCTTATCTACGAGTATCTGCTGCTGACAAGAAAGTTGGCTTATTTTTCACATCAAAACAATTTTTGAGCCATTCAGCGAAGAACTGTGCGGAGAATTTATGCCATAATTTGGACATGACTTTTACTGTATCATAATTAATTGAACTAAGAATGTTTGTAATTTCAATGTATATTTTGCCTTTACTGTAAATGACTTAGATACACTAACACAGGATTTATAATTTTAAAACTTGTAATAAAATTGTAACTAAGCTGAAGAGTGAACGTTCAAATTTATACTCGTATACGTTCAAATATATATTCGTGAGCTGTTTATTATTTATTTATAATGTGTATACATTATAAACTTTTTAACCCTTGCTTGTTACTTATATTACAAGAATTCTATTGTATTTTCCTCCTTCATGAAAAATAACTGCAGCTATCATTAAAATTTATAACATCATAAAACTAAAACAAAAGCACAGAAACGACTAAAATAACTAAAAGAATATTATAGATAAAACAATACACGTAATCTCGTAGCCGGATGGGTCCGACCGACTAATCCTGCCTTAATAATGTAAGGGAGGTTGTAAAATAGTTTATGTTTTGTATCGAGCCTTACCCTTAGAGTACATGGTACGTACTATATAGGGCATAAAATTTTGATGGCGTACATTATGAAATATCTCCAATGACCTTAGCAATCGAGATAATGCGTCCTACCAATGTGAGGTTCTCATAATAAAATGAGTTATGGATAATAAATAATAGATTGTACGGCCGGAAATGTATGTTACAATGTTATTGTTATATTTCAAAGTATACGTCTTCTGCTTTAGTAATTTTGTTTTCAGCTATGAAATGTATAAGGTACGTAATTTTAAGATTTATTCTTAGTTTCATTTTGAAGCTATTTTTGACAGAGCTCAATATTAGAAATGTAAAAAAGTTTCAATGTTTTTTATATATAATGATGTGATATAAAATATGTTCTGACGTTATCACACAGCACCATCTAGTTCCATGGTAAACTACGAGGCTTGTGATATAGAAACCACATAGTTAATACACTTAACATATTTTAATATACAAAAATAATTATATATATTTACTAATATAAATAAATAAATATGTTGGGACATTATTACACACAGTGCCATCTAGTTCCGCGGTGAGCTACGAAGAAGCTTGTGTTACGGATAGCAGATAGTTGATATATTACATATATATTATATAAGTTTAAATAAATACATCATCACTACATAGTATAAAACAAAGTCGCCTTTTCTGTCCCTATATCCCTATGTGCGCTTAAATCTTTAAAACTACGCAACGGATTTTGATGCGGTTTTTTTTAATAGATAGAGTGATTCAAGAGGAAGGTTTATATGCATAACTAGCAGATCCCGCGGCTTTACCTGTGCTAAATCTAGGGAAGAGCCCGAGCGAAGCGAGGGCGAGTCGCTAGTTAAATATAAATATAAGAACTCATGACTGGGGTACAAACATTCGTGCTCAACAAATGTATGCCCCCAGCGGGACTCGAACCCGCGACCACTAGTGCAGCAAGTACACTACAAACTGAGCCATCGTGGCGTCAAAACTATTTTATAATAATATAAAAATTATTTATAAAATATTAATATAATATCTAATAATAATAATTAATAGTAATAAACAAAATGCAAAGGTATGCTCTTGCGCTAAACTTAAATAGAAACAACAGTGTCAGTCATCCAACAAAAACTGACAAATGGTTATTTCGATAGTTGCACTATGGGAGCAAAACGCCGTGAAAAAAATGGCGTGAAACTCATCAGCGGGTGGGCCAGTTCTACTTGTGTCGACATGATTGATGGTTGGCTGACCTTTGTTACTTTTTACACGAAATACTATTTATTTTGTTACTTGTTTTGTCTTTATATTTATTTTATTTTATGGGTGTTCGACTATTTGCTAGAGCATGTAAAGACGACGTTTGGTTTAATATAAACTTATCGTATTTTCAATATATATAATTTACTAGTGGAATCCGCGGCTTCGCTCGCGCTAATTTTAGGCACGAACCCGATCGAAGTGAGAAACATTTCCATCATACATTACATATGTGTAACTCTAGCGGTTTTGGCAGCGCACGCCAGAATAGCTCGCAGATGGTAGATTTTTTACTCCTTACTTGACACTTATCGTCATATTTTGGACACTTCACACAATATCTTTATTAATTCATTAAAATCCATTCAGTAATTTTTACCTGAAAGAATAACAAACATCCATCCATCCATATTATATTCTTAGTAGGATATAAGGTATATATTCTGTCTGTATTTAGCATTATTTTATATTATAATATTAAGATACGTCAATGCCTAGAAGTTAAAGTGATTATTAATGTTATCTTTTTTCAAGTGAACTACATAAACTAGACTACAACATAGCACTAGTATACCTTATTAATAATAATAATACAATTACTCACTAACTCAATTTATTTTTGTTTAACTACCTAATAAGTTTTAGCGTAAATAAATATTTTTATATCCTTTCTTTTCTTATAATGATATTTTACAAATCAAAAAAGTTGAAACAATTCAAAGTGGCTATCTTGAAAATTGGAAAATTTGAATCCCGTTTAGTATTCATTTGGCTCGCGAACTCAGAAGGCAGATGGCAATCGCTTTCGAAACCTCTCAAGGATCTCAGATTCTTGATCTGTACTCATCTACAAGGCTGGTTCTTTATAAGATACTGGATTTTTTTTTATAATTTCCCTAATTTTTTTCCATGAATATATTTTAAATTTGATTATTTGGATTTGCATATACAAAGTATGAATATTTTATTAGGGCATACTATATTGTACTTTTCATCACATCACTTGTCTTAGAATTTTAATTCTCGTCACGAGGCTGAAAATACTTATTAGATTTTTGTCTAATACCATTGGACAGATTTTGATCAAATTTGCTATGATGATAGCTAGATAGATATCACATTTAACATCTGTAAAAAGCTTTACTGCGGAAATATATAATCATCATCATCATCAGCCCTTTTCTGCTGGGCACGGGTCTCCCTCAGTACGAAAGTGATCAGGCCATAGTTCACCGCGCTGGCCGAGTGCGTGTTTGCGGACTTCACATGTCTTTCGCAAACTTGCTAGGTTTTCTCAGACATGCAGGTTTTTTCACGATGTTTTCCTTCATCGTAAGACAAGTTATAATCATGATAGAAGTGTCAGAGGTGCGAGACCCGGATTTGAACCCGCATCACTCGGATATCCAAGCGAAGTCGTTACCGCTGGGCTACCACTGTCTTTTAATATATAAATATATAAAATATTATATACATCAAGTACCTCCTCATTTAATTAAAAATTACTTCGAAATAATGAATATTATTATCCATAATTTTATATTCAAAATGAATAAAATAAAAAATATAATATTACAGCTCTCCAACAATTTACTCCTTCACCAAGTTGCGTAATGTATTGGAATAAAAATTTTAATCAGACAGTGCACTGTAGTAAAGTGCACGATTGTTGAAGAAACAATAGCACTCGTCTTAACTCCATCGAAGTTCTTCTCTCATATTAATACTAGTAATTTTATATGGATATGCTTGACTTATATTATTCTTAAGAATCAATTTAAGAACTTGTTACTTAATGCATATTATGATAATAAATAAATAAATATGTTGGGACACTATTATTATTACACAGCGCCATCTAGTTCCATGGTAAGCTAAGAAGGAAGCTTGTGTTACGAATGCCAAATCAAATCAAATCAAATCAAAATATTCTTTATTCAAATAGACTTTTACAAGCTCTTTTGAATCGTCATTTTTACATTCTCAAAATTAAAAGTCAGTCTGTAAGTCTGTGAGTAAACTACCACCGGCTCGGAAAGCTGTTCTGCTGAGAAGAACCGGCGAGAAACTAACAGTTGCTCTTTGCCAGACAGTTGATATACTACATATTATATAAGTTTAAAAACATACATAATATTATAAATATAAACACCCATTACTGGAGTACAGACTTTCGTGCTCAAAATGAATACCCCCAGCGGGACTCGAACCCGCGACCGCTGGCGCAAGAAAGTAGGATCACTTCAAAATGCGCCAAACGTGTCAATATGATTTACATATACTATAGGGCATTTAAAAGAAAAATACATTTTATATTTTTTGTTTATTTGATTTGTTCTGACTAATTTCTTTAACGAACAGGCAGAGTTTGACTGGAATTCCAATGGCAGAGAGTTGATATTACAAGGAGGAGCTTATAAGGCTGCTTATATTTTAGATAACTTATTAAGGTATCACTAACAAATATACTAATGCCAGGGACGAACCCGAAAGAAGGATGATTCGCTATTGTGAAATAATATATTAATATAATTTTCATTGGTAGTTTACTCACAGACTTACAGACTGACTTTTAATTTTGATAATGTAAAAATGACGATTCAAAAGAGCTTGTTAAAGTCTATTTGAATAAAGAATATTTTGATTTGATTTGAATGAAAGTCTATTCTCAGTTCTAGCCAGGCTTAAAAGATTATCTTTCAAATCTAGTCGTAGTATCTAAACTAAAACTTTGCAAATATATAAATTTCGACGAGACGTTTTGCTCAGTTGTTAGTAACTCTGCTTTCTGCGCCAGCAGTCGGTTCGAGTCCCTGGGGGCATTCATTTGTTGAGCACGAATGTTTGTACTCCAGTCATGGGTGTTTTTATTTATAATATGTTTGTATTTAAAAATGTTTATATGTATTGTATATTAACTATCTCCTATCCGTCACACAAGCCTAGTTGTTTACCACGGAACTAGATTGCGCTGTTGTAACAATGTCCCAACATATTCTTTTATAAAAAAATCTTTGAAGTCTATTTATTACGTCTAGTTATAAATATTTTTATAAAAACAATTGTGTTTAAATTGAAATTAAAAACGCAAAAGAATCTAGGAAAACAATATTACAAGTTATTATATGGCTTTAAAAAATAAAGGAAGTGCAAAATAATATGTACAGATTATGTACTTCACTATTTACATGTTATATAAATCTATGACCCGTATTTGTATGAACTATAAAAATTATATATTTTTCTGTTACACATACCACATTAATGCTGTTTATAATAAAAACCGGCACTAAAGCTATATTTCATTCAATAATATTTAAACTTTGTATTACTAGATTTGTAAATTATTAAATTTTAGTACTTAAATATCCTGATTATAGGTTACATCAGGTACATATACCGTTTTATGTAAGCAAATAATAATATGTTAGTATATTAAAACACAGCACCATTCTAGTCCATATTAAGCTATGAGGCTTTTGTTATGGATATTAGAAAGGCAACACACCACACAATAATAATATGTAACTTTAAATAGATACATATATTATAAATATAAACACCCAAGACAAGTATTCGCGGTTATCACATAATGCACCCAGCGAGTCTCAAACCCGCGACCACTGGTACAGCAGTGTACAGCAGACTACAAAATCAATCGTGTCGTCAAGTAGCTTTTCTGTGTACTTAGATTATAAGTTAAAAATAAGGATTTTTATGTATTGTTTTTCTAAATAAATAAAAAAAATTAATGTATTATATTACAGTCTTTATTAATCTATTGGACAGAAATCGACAACACAGTACTTTTTATACAGAAAGCTATCTCCTGGAAAATAAAAGTAAAAAGTAGTAATTAGTATAAAGTAGTAGTAAAAAGTATAAAGAAAATTTTTAGTTTACAAGTTAGTTATAAAATAAACGAAAAATAACAAGGTTATGTCAAAAGTTTTAAATTTACGTCGGGACTGCTCTACGACATCGTCGTAACTGAAAAATATCAACTCCACGTTCACTTCGCGTCTCATTCAAGAATTTTCAATCTAGAATGTAAAAGAGCATCTGTTGAATATTTCTTTCCATTTTGTTTGCTAAAAATATTCTGTGTATTTAGTTTAAAAAATAATATTAAAAAGACTACAAATCGTGTCATTGTCGAGTCCCCAGTAAGAACGCTATTGTGGTCCGCCGCAATGACCGTCGTATTCTACTTCAATTTTTTTACAAGTACCGTAGTTTATTATTACGAAAGCGCATTCTGAACCAAAATGCGCCGATAGCTCGCGACCGTTTCGAGCTTTTTATGGAGCTTTAATGTTGGAATGTTTTAAATAATTTATTTTTACAAGAGCAGTCAAGTTGTTTCACAATAATTTTTATTTCTTAACTTAGCTTTCGCTAGTGGATTATATTATTACTGCTCTAGAAAAGCAAAAATGAGTAAATATTATGGGCTTTTAATGAAAAATAAACAATACTTTAACTTTTTAATTTACGTACATACATAACACAAATATGAATGTTATATATATTCATTATTTTCCTTTAAAATAACTTTTCTCTTATACCTGAAGCATTGATTTAGGTATGCTTTCAAATAAACAAACAAAAACAATAAATTTGTAATACATTATTACAAAACATACTATATAAGTTTAAAAATATAATGTATGTATGTACATATGTTACTTTACATAGGCCATGCATTTGCTAGTTATTTTAATCTACCTTGTAATATCAGGGACGAAGTTATATCGAAGTCGTTAGTCGCTAAAGTTTGATTAGGGCCGATGGTAGCAAGAAGACTTTATAGGGACTGATAACAAACTTAGCGCATGCTTGCCCTCTAATAGGTTATTGCATTAATGTACTTGAACATATAAATACATTTTCATATGTTAATGGAATAGTTTTAGTATAATTTTATATAGCATAATATCAGGCACACATTATCTTCATCATCATCATCAGCCCTTTTTAACGTCCCGCTGCTGGGCACGGGCGTCCCTCAGTACGAGGGGATCGGGCCATAGTCCTCCGCGCTGGCCTAGCGCGTGATGGCGGACTTCACGTCTTTCGAAAACTTGCTAGGTTTTCTCAGTCATGCAGGTTTCCTCACGATGTTTTCCTTCACCGAAAGACAAGTTGTAATCATGAAAGAAAATGATTCGCACATTAAAATATCAGAGGTGAGAGACCCGGATTTGAACCCGCATTACTCGGTTATCCAAGCGAGTGCGTTACCGCTGGGCTACCATCGTCTATCAGGCATACATTAAAGGCAACCATTTCGTATTCAGTCCTTTTTTAAAATTCCACTGCACTCCCATCCGTGTGGACACGGGCATTCCTTTAATATTTATTTATTTATATACTTTACACAAATTAAAGATTTACTTACCCATGATTTTTAAACGCGTCGTTTCAAACTTAGGTGGAGTCAAAGCAAGAAGTAATTTATAAGAAAATTCTAACTAAGACAGTTTTAATAATACTTTCGGTTTACGCGAATATTTGAAATTATAAATTAAACTATCTTTTCGGATTTTGTCTCGGATTTATGTGGATTTTTGCTTCCCAACGTTTCGAAAACTTTACAGCAATCATAGTCACGGGAGAGTCTCAAAAATCCAAATAAATCCGCGACAAAATCCGAAAAGATAGTTTCATTTATAAAACAGTTTTAAGTTACATTTTAATGATTCATAGTATTATAATGGATTTTGCAATTTTCACTAACAAACAAAACAAAATGGACTGAAAGCCAATATGTGTCCATTCACTATTAATCGCATGCCACAGGATTGAGTCAACACGCGCCAGACTGTCCAACTGTGTGGTTTGCTGCATATCAATTTGGGATAACATATTTTCTATCTATTCATAATCTACATATAGGTACAGCAATGTTATAATTATTATTAGAATGAAAGTTTTACAGTCTTAATGAATCTTGAATATTTAGTTTTCAATATCATTGATATTTGGCATATAAAATAGTAATATAAAAGACGAATTACCAGTTCTTAGGGTTAAGGTTTTTACAAGTTTTTCCACGGTGTATTGGCTTCCACACATTGGCTTTTAGTGTCCTTACACTTAGACTTCTAAGACTGACTGGATTCAAAACACCCAAACATTATCACCCATAACACACTTTTTAGGTAATAAATTTACGCGAATATTTCTCTCGTATCAACGTTTCCAATGCTTAAAAGAAATTATGGTCACTCTAAGGACTAAAATCTTAGTTTTACACATCTCAAAGCTCTGCATTATCGTTACATAAAAATAAAATTGGGTGTCTGTTATTAATTTCAAATTAAAAAATATTTACCACAGAAAAGATGCTAGATTTACCTATTCCGTGGTTTTACTAATTGCATATGAATGTTTAATGTTTATATAGTAGCTACAAAAAAACAATTTTTAAAATTTTTATCTGTCTGCCTGTTTGTCTGTTTGTTCCGGGTAATCTCTGGAACGGCTGGACCGATTTTTTATAGGACTTAAACTTGCGAATAACATATTAATATTATAAGGCGTAACTTAGTAGAAAAAAAGAAGGAGGTAGACATTTTATTTATTTTAACTAGCGGAACCCGTAGCTTCGCTGTCGCTAAACCTAGTCTAGGGTCTAAAAAAAACAAAACGGAGCGAAGCGAGGGTGAATCGCTAGTTCTAAATAATAAACTAAACTTTATATCATAACTAATTCCGAGATAAAGTATAAAACGCTGAAGAGGCTAATATATCACATACTCTAGCGCTAAGTAGATTTTGCCACAGGTTAAGCCATACTAATTGACGCAGAGGCAAGTGCGATAATCTTCCGAAGAATTAATCTCTCAGCTTGCACGCGGTAAATGTTGGAGTCTCTCATCCTGACACTGCAGCTTGCGACCAAATTACCTGCTCATTAGTCTGTGGCGCGATAACACGGCAACTAATGTACTGTTTGTACTCAGGAAAATAACGAAAAATATTCTTAAGAAAGTTAATCATTCTTTATGTAATTGTAGCGGTGGTAACCCCCACTGGGTTTAACGCGATCGTTTAGAAAAGAAAGCGAAGCGGGTTCAAATCCCGTGTCTCGCATCCTGATATTTTTATATGATTATGATGTAATTATAATTTGAGCTACCTGTATTATGGTAAAGATAATCATCGTGAATAACCTGAAATTAGATAGAACTTAGTAAGTCTTCGAAGAAATGTGTAGTCCGCTATCCTCACTTGGCTAGCGTGAAGATTTATTTTTATTTTTTTAAAACCTTAGTAAGACAGTCTCTCTAAATTTTAACATAACAAGATGAATAATTTAGGAACGTATAGGGCACAAATAAATAAACTAAAATAAATTAATTATTAGCCTTTTGTTAAAATATTATATGTATGACTTATATCGTTTTGTTTTCATTACGTAAAGACTGGTGTGTAACAACTGGTTTTCTATAAATGAAAAGAATGGGCGACGTTAAAATGTAGTTAAAATATTCTTTATCGACAGTACGTATTTAACAGATACAATATAACTGACTATATAACGTAATCTAGGGTTCCTTGCGCAGTAGCTTAAATATAAATTTACTTTAAATAAGTAGAAAACTTAAGCTGTAGCTATTATAATAATAGCTATAAAGTACCTACTCAATGTTATATACTGTCTGTGTACTAAATTTCATTGAAATTTGACTTGTTATTATAGGGAGAAGGAGTAACGAACACACAAACACAAAATTTTCAAGTTTATTATAATCATGTAATACAGTCTGTCAAAGACAAACGCAAAAACAGACACGCTTGCTCACGGAACCCCAAAATAGGCATCTTGTTGAAGTACAGAACTAAGTGGCCAGCGCTCGCGTAAGCACGAATCGCTGAATTTAATAAAAGCTCCGAACCCCATCTCCGTCTCAATGAATATTCATTTTGCTTTTTACACTGCCACCGATCTTCCATTTAAGGGTTGAATAGTAGATTAAGTGTAAGGTTTACTCCAAATTTGCTTTCGGAATTCGCTTCTGGTGAACTATGTAATGAAATTTTACGACAGACCGTTTGAATTATTTAAATTGTGTGTGTGCTTTTTAATGTTACAAATTATTCATGATTCGAGCGAACCGCTCTCAATTTACATCGACTCCCGCTACACTTGTGCGTCCTTGCTTCGATGAAGTTTAAACTATTTCTTTCGTATAATTTATTTTTTATTATACTAGAGAGACAGACAGACATTTTAAAAACAATAGATTTGACCTCTATATCGATAATAATGTCTATTTCAATTGGGTTTTCCAAAAAATATTTAATATACAGATTTGACTCGGTTAGAATTTTATCATAATATGTATAGATGTATAGATTTAATCTATACTAATATTAAAAAGAGTAAAGATTTGTATGTAAGTATGTTTGTAATGAATTGGCTCAAAAAGTACTGGACCGATTTTAAAAATTCTTTCAGCATTTGAATGCTACATTATCACTGATTAATATAGGCTATTTTAATTGCAAGAAAAAAATAAGGATCCCTACTAAAACTACAATATTGTTAACTAAGGTGTAAAAAATGCCTATAAAATATCTTTCATGGCATGTGCTGCGAAAACTATTGATGATAGAACAAGAAATCCTGCATTATACCTTACGTACGTTTATATCAAAATATTATAAAATAAATGTCCACCCGTGCGAAGCCGGGACGGACCGCTAGTATTACAATAATCTGTAAGATTGCATATGAGTAAATTAACTTTTAAGCACGCGCGTAGAGCATTAAACATTTACACAAACCAAATACTTTACATTCAAATCTCAAAGTTAAAAATTTGCCAAAGTTTTTACCCTCATTGTTTTATAAACAAAGGATTTAAGGCTTTGTTTAATTAAATTAATACGTACATTTGAGTGCAAACGCGTGTATTATTTAAATCAAAATTAAACGCTAACTTCTAAGGTCCTTTCAAACTTAGGTTGGGAAAGCTCGTTGTGATTTCACCCCTTGATATCTGATAAATATAATTACCCTTATTTTAGGTATATTCTGGTACGAGTAAGTTAGTGAAACAAATAACTATGAATTGTCTTATTTTGTAGTGAACCTACTTGCTGTGCGGTTGCTGATTCGAGTCCTGTTGGGGGCATTCATTTGTTGTCATGAATGTTTGTACCCTAGTCCTGCGTGCTTATATTCATAATACGTATGTTTTTAAACTTATATACGAGTACGTGTCGTTTATTAACTATCTGGTATCCGTAGCACAAGCCTCGTAGCTTACCACGGAACAAGATGGCGCTGTGTGTAATAATGTCCCAGCATATTTATATGAACGGAACATATTATGCTAAGTGGGAGAAGAGAAAAGAGAAATATGTTTTATACATACTATATAGAATTATATTTTAATATATAAAAACCCACACCGCACACGTCGCGGGTTCGAGTCCCGCTGGGGGCAGTCATTTGTTGAGCACGAATGTTTGTTCTCCAGTCATGGGTGTTAATATTTATAATATGAATGTATTTAAAACTTATATATGTAGTATATCAACTATCTGGTATCCGTAACACAAGCTTCCTTTGCAGCTTACCACGCAACCAGATGGCTCTGTTGTAATAATGTCCCAACATACACATACATTATGTAGTCGTATGTATGTCAACAGTATCTACTTAATTAAAAAAAATGTAACGGAACTTTCATTTTATGTATTTATAGTAAATTTTCCATACCAAAACAAAATGTAGCTCTATTTTTCCGAGTTAATTTTATTTTTTCCTTTTAATATTTTGGTATTGTAAAGTACAGTATTGATAAAGCTATTTTTTATTCAAATAAAGTAAGATCTGAATATTTAATACCAAGCAACAATAGGCTAAATGGCCTAAATTATTTTGATGGCATCGGCATGATAGCTTCAACAAAGAAAAAGAATATGAGAAAATTCTTCATAAAAATCAACTACTTATATTACTAATTTAACTTATTAGTAGATCATTATATAAAGAAAAATTATTACTGCCTACCCTTCGTTTTATATATTTGGAAAACCTTCGGCAGAAGAACCTTCTTCTCAACGAAACAGAAGCGGGTCCCAAGTATTGCTATGAATCGATAATAACGCTACACACTCAATATCTCTTATTACGTCAACTCGACTTAAGGCCCATCCAAAATATTTTACTTAGAGTACTTACTCCCCGACAGAAGCTCGTACAATGTGACCTTTATAATAAACTATCAAATAAAAATATTCTTTATTCAACTAAACTTTGACAAGATCTTTTGAATCGTCATTTTTACATTATTAAAATTAAATGTAAGTCTGTAAGTCTGTGAGTAAACTATCACCGGCTCGGAAAGCTGTTCTGCTGAGAAGAACCGGCGAGAAACTCAACAGTTGCTCTTTTTTGTTGACAAACATTACGCAGAGTGACCTCAAAATGAAATTAAAATATTATGATACATATTGTATTAATTACATAATTAACTTAAGCTTTATGTATGTACTTAGGTATATATGTAATTATATGTATAACTTAACATAAACTGTATGTAGGAATGTTATGACTGCCAACTACCTCCGTTGTTGTTAACTTGTCTCACTCTTTTTTAAGTTTGTGTTTTACTTAGTCTTTTTTTATTCGTATATTATTGCTTTACTAATACTACGCACTTTTAGCTCTATTTAAGCTTTTCTAGTTTCAAAAATAACATTCTCAAACAGATTTTGGCCACGGCGGCCAATTTCATTGAGACTAGACTACAGACATAAGTGCACTCTCTGTTCCTATTACTCACATACTTCGGTGGAACAATTGCTCGACACGACCGGTGCGATGTGCGACGATCCGGTTATACGTGATCTGCGAGGCATGGCAACTTCTTCTAGCTTACAATACAGAAAAAAATCAATAACAAAACTGACCTACGCAAGACTCAAACCCAGGTCCTCCGAATGTGCAGTCGTACATGCTAGCCATTACACCACCGATTCAGTCTTAATAATACAAACAGCGTTAAAGAAACAAACATTTTTTTTAAAATACTTCAATATTATGAAAAATACACGAACACCGAGTAGAGCACATCCCATTATTTGATCGTGTCTCGTTTGATTACATTTATTCATGTGCGGGCGTGCGGCTGACATGACGTGGCGACCAATTTTATTTATATACTATTCAAAAATCTACTACCGTTCTTGCTATTACCGCGTGCGCTAGAATTCAGATGAGATAAAAATGATATAAATATTATAAATATCTATTTAAAGCTTGTAGTATAACTTATTTACGTATATTAAGTATGAATGGTGTGTTTGGATGTCAAGGTTACGTTTTCGTCAGTATGAAGTGAAGTGGGTTCGAAATCTGGGCTTATACGTTTGAAATTCGAATCGTTTTATACGTGTTTTGCAATTAAGGAAAAAAGTCGTAAAACCTGTATGTCCGCGAGAATCTAGTAAGTTTTTTGTAGACTTACATAATCTTATATATTTTCAAGTTCTAAAATCCAAACTATAATCATAGTAGGTACTATACCATTGATGATTCTTTACAATTAATATCACTAGTCACTACATAGAATACAATAAAGTCGCCTCGCTGTCCTTATGTATGCTTAGATCTTTAAAACTACGCAACAGATTTTGCTGCGGTTTTCTTAAGGATAGAGTGATTCAAGAGAAAGGTTCGCCCGTTCTAAATCTAGAGAAGAGCCAGAGCGAAGTGAGGAGTCGCTAGTTTTTAAATAAACTAGTTATTTAGTATACAACAACTCCCGAATCTTTCACACTCTATCGTAAAATCAGGCCAACAAGTTATTAAGCAAAATAACCTGTAAAGGTGCACGAACAGCAGCCCCGTATCTGAAGCCAGGCGGTTAATTTACGAGAATTAAACGGATAAATTGGTCCGATAGCGCTCAGCACTTGCTAATGTGCCATTAGCCGTCCGACTCTGTCATTTTTAGAAATTGCATCGTACACCTTGAAAGCAGGATTGTTGTTTTAACGAGACAAAAATATTTAGTTTTTATTCGGTTTGTTATAAAATAAGCTTCATCTGCTATAATTCTTTATTGTATAATTTTAATTCTTGTATTGAGGATAACAGATTCAATTCTTGTTTTGGCACAATATTATTCAAGTAAAAAGAAAAAAAATATCGAAGTAAATAAAAAACAAAACTTAAAAACAAAAGATTTATTTTCAATTGACAGATAAAATGAAAATTACAACCTAAGCCTATCTCATAGATATAAATATAAAGTCTCTCTCTCTCTCTCTCTCAAGATATAGTTTATGAATATATCGTAAATGAAAGCAATGATTATATTATGTAGTGATAACAAACTAAATAAAAATATACAGTCCTGTCAATTCACTTGTCTCTGAACCAATAGCAGTAGTTAGTATGTGTCTAATAAAACTCCTCGTAACGTCGCACTTGTCATCCAAACATTTCTAATATTCTAGTGTTGTTATGGCGTGTTGACGCGTTAACTTAGCGAGATGATCCCACTCTGACGTGAAGCTGACACCTGTGACAGATCGCTCATACCTGTCATTTATCACGTCTGTTACGTAACTGTTCACGTTGCAACTTGATGTTTAATGAACATGACAATAGTTAGCACTTGTTTCATGTTACCCATAAAAATATAGTAAATTAATTTTTCGTGGTGCGTTTTTATGTTCTTTATTATAATACTAACGTGTAACTTTTACTTTAAGTAGTTTAAGAAAATAACTGTCTCGCTGTAAGTTACGACAATACTGAGTTCTGATATTTCCTCGTGCGAATAAATATCTGATATTACCCCTTGCCTTAAGTTAATAATAGAAATTTAAAGAAAACCTGCAAATCTTAGAGAACCTAACTAGTTTTCGAAAGGCGAAAAACGTATGAATTTAATCACTGTTTAACCTGCGTAATAATTGACATTGACAATCTTAAAGCTATAGAAAAGGCGGTTAGCCTCTTCTATAGTTTTAAGATTTTTCCTAGGAAGAAGAAGATGCAATAGGATGCCATAAAAGTGGAAAAAGAAAACATCAAAAGTGAAGTATGTGCAAGCCACATTAAGTAATTTAAATAAAATACACTTGTATGTGATATATGGATATTGTGTAAGTACTCTATAAGAATATTTGCTGTTGATCTGAAATCTGTGGACGGTAGACTTTTTCTACTTTAACTCTGTTATTTCGTGAACAAAGAAATCACCAAAAAACTCTTTTTACATTTCATCATAATAATATTGAGTAATAAGGTAGATGTTCTTTTCGTTGTTTATTTTCCATATAATACGGTATTACAAGACTGTATTGTTAACTAATGATTTTCCTCAATTTCATTTCTATTTAGATCATTATTGAAGCAAGAGTATAATAGCCCATTAAATTTTCAGGAATTACAATGGATACCTCTTCCAATAAGAGGATTGGTCAAACAAGGAAAATCTTTTGTACCAGAACACACTCAGGATATTCTATAACGTTGTTTGCTTAATTATTTGATAAATAATAAAAATAAAATAGTAATATTTGTTGAATATTCCTATTGATATTATGTAGTGTTGCTTATAACTTCAATTATTGGTTAAAAGTATTAAAGAATATTCTATGAATTATATTATGTATCTCTAAACATTTATACATGTATGTTATATACATAATATGACATATATTATACTTTGTTTCCTGTTCCAAATACAGTCGATTGTCGAATCTGCATATATTTTTTGAAAAATCCTATTGAAATAGTTATTATTATGGAAACAGAGGATGAATACTTACAGTAATTATACTATTCTTATATAAAAACTATACTTATATATTGTAGTATCTTATAAATTATAGTTTTATAATTTTTGTTTGTCCGTCTATCTCTTTGTCTGAGCGAGGGTAAGTTTATAGTACATTTATTTTGACGTACGTAGTAATATAGTACTTTTTCATATAAGCAGCAAAAGCTAATTTAATGTTAACTCAATAAGTATATCGTATTTACAATTGTACTTCATATGCTCACCGCGATTTCCACTCGAAATATTCGAGTTTGAGAGCAATTCAACGGTTCCGCGGAGAACTAAAACTGCGAAGTTTTGCTCAGTTCCGCCAATTGTACTGTAAGTTAGTAGTTTTGTTACCACGCTTTGCTTCTGTAGGTGAAGTTTTTGATTAGTATATCGTATTAACTTTATTTTGTTGCGATTATCTAATAATCCCTCTTCATTTTTGGTAGAAGTGCAGTCAGTCAGGGCAAGTGAAGTCCTATTCATTTGGTTTTGTTGAGGGTATGTCAATGGCGGTTTTAGTATAATTCAAATATTATATAGTTTTCATTTGCCATTCTAACCAAGAAACGTACATAAGAATATAAAAAAACAGAAAGAAAATAATAATTCATAGAAAATTTTACAGATAGTTCGAAAAAGCTTTGTGTTTTGTGTTGCATCATTTCATGAAGAAAATTAATCGAAAATATCCGAAGTGTTCTCTCGGGACTCAAACACGTTACACTTCGATTTTATAACGAATGTGCTAACGCTAAATACAATTTCTTCTTCTTTCTTGATAAAATTTAAAATCAAATCATCAACATTATAATGACAGACAGACTACAAGGGTTCAATGCAGAAATTATATGTATGTACTATTTACAAACGTATACCTGTCTGTATTCCTCGAGGATTAGAGAAAGATGATAGAATGTCAAGCAGTACGATCTCTGTGTAATCTCAAAACTAATCAGCTTCTTTGATGTACATACGAGTACAAGTGAGTGCTTGAAGATAAAACGTATTTCATATTATTTCGCTAGTGGCGGGTTTCACTTTTATAGGTTTTCCTATTGGGAATATAAGTAGTATCAATTTGCATATTTCTTATTTCAAATGTCCAACTCTTATTGGTATAGAAAGTTCTCTTTGAGGAATTAATTTTCTAATTAGATATATTATTTACTTTTCATATATAATGGTTGACGGATTTAGTCTGATTCGAGATACATATCTTAAGCTTTAAATTATTTTATGTAGCTTTAAATATAGTTATTAACTTGTTAATAAAATAGTTTGCTTCACCTTAGGAATCTTTAAACTTCCCAATGAAATACAGGTCATTTATATATTTTGTATTTAAGGACCGAATGAAGTATGGTAAGTAGGTTATTACAACAATTCACATTCACATAAATTAAATCAATAAAAAATAATATGGTTGTTATAAAACCAGCCATTAATGTTAAAGGAATAAAGAATGAAAAATTATCAAATCGCAAAAAGTGCACAGAATTTATTGTATAGAGCGCAGCAATTAAGGAATGTGAAGAAAGAAGTCCATTTAACCTAAAACGCAGTATTGTTCTACAGTCACAAGCTTTTTATCGCTATTACTTAATGGTTCATATACACCATAAATATGTGGATAGATTTCATAGAATTATTTAGGTATTTTATGAAAACAGGTAAATTCTTAAAATTATAATTATTGATGTAAATGTGCTTATTAGATATTAATTCAAGAAGACAACGACACATTTGGCTCAGTGGGTAGTGACCCTACTTTCTGCGCCAGTGGTCGCGGGTTCAAGTCCAGCTGGGGGCATTTATTTGTTGAGCTGATGTTTGTACTCCAGTCATGGGTGTTTATATTAATGTATGTATTTAAAAATTTATATATGAGTAGTATATCATACAATATTCAAACTCACTAATTGGCTTTTAAATTTAAGCTATGATGAAACAGAGGATTTAATAAAATAATACGTACACACTATATACTTCACACTAACACACACACACACACACACACACACTCACACACACATACACACACACACATACACACACACACACACACACACACACACACACACACACACACACACACACACACACACACACACACACACACACAAACCTTGCACACTTGCATCAAAAATTAAATTGAAAAGAAAATATAATATATACTTATTTGTATTGTTTCTATTATTCACTCAAAAATTGTTTGTTTTTGTTTGTTTTTTTTTTCTCTTCAATGTTTTTATTTTTTTGGTTTGATGGATGTACATATTTGTTTTTTTTTGTTACTTTGCTGGTGGAGGGCGTTGGTAATTGCGACACAGTTTTTAACTTCTGCAATTATCATCGTTATATATGTTTTTGTGTTATATGTACTGAAATAAATAAACATTTTATTATTATTATATTATTATTATTATATCAACTATCTGATATCCCTAACAAAAGCCACGATTTATTTATTAATAAAGCGATGAAAAAAAATTGATATTATTATTTTGCATATTATTATAAATAATAAGTAGTAATGTCGTTCTAATTGAAAGCAACGGCCAAACCAAGTGGCCAATTAAAACTATGGATCTCTTAAATCAAATTGATTTGGACGAACAGTAAGCTCGATTTAGGGAAAGCTTTAGCTAATTCAAATACAGGGTATGAGTTCATGTAATATTTCAAATATTAACTTTGAAATAAACTTTTTTCCATAGTCTATCTAATATTATAAGTGCGAAAGTTTGTCTGTGAGTAAGTGAATGATATGACGAAATTCTAAATAAATAAAAGCTCTGACGTTAAAATAATAATAAGAAACCTCAAAACGAATTAAATCTAAAATAGTCATTGAAAGTCGCAAAACGTCCGATAACATCTTTTCACTAAAAGCGCCATAAATAAATATTTCAGTTACGACTTCGAGAGCTTTTTCTTGTTCTTATTAATGTGTTTGCTTTCTTTTTACAATGTGTACACAAAATGTAGTTTCAATGTGTGTGTTAGTCATGTTTGTACAGCTTTTATAATCTAATAATGAGCTTATATAGTACTGAGATTGTTCTGGTTTGAGTACTGTGTCGGTTTAAATAATATTATAAATAAAACACCCATGACAAGAGTACAAACTTCGTGTTTGTCACATAAATGAATATCCCCAGCGGGAATCGAACCCGCCACCGCTGGCACAGGTGGTAGGGTTACTGCTTATTACTACTAAAGGTGAGCCAAATATGTCATCAGAAGAGAAGAATACTTATAATAGAATATTTTTTTCACGTAATACTATTAGATCTCGAGGTACTGCAATGTAAGTATCTAAGGTGTTTATTATTATAAATAAACTTTAACTTATATTATGAATTGCGAGAATATCACTTTAAAATGTAATTAAAATTAAAAAAAAACAATAAATTTGCTATTAAAATCTGCACATAATATTTAAAGCATGATGAAATAAAACAATAATTAAGCGCTAAGTTCCCAAATAAAATATTCATTGGAAATGGGATAAAGTCGCCCAAAATAATTTTATTAGTCAAATTCAGTTATCACTTATTCATCGTAACGAATTGTAATTAATATAACAAACATTTCACACATTTGATTGGTTTCTGATTTTACATACACTCTTTTAATTGACTTTCATACCATGAAAAGAAAGTATGCTGTATAGGTTTAAATAATTTACTTAGTATAATAAAATTGTAGGTAGTAGTAGCTCAGTAGTAATACGCTTGCTTGGCTTTTTTATGGTACAAAGGGGGCAAACGGGCAGGAGGCTCGCCTGATGGGAAGTGGTCACCTCCGCCCATGGACATCTGCAAGCTGGCTTGCAGAAGCTGGCTTGCAGATGCGTTGCCGGCATTTCTGGAATGGGAGGGAGGGAGGAGGGAGGGAAGAGGGAGGTAGGAGGGAGGGAAGAGGGATGGGGAGTGGGCCTCCCGGACTCTCACATACCGGATGAAATGCGACAGCATAACTGCCACTTCACGCCGGGCTTCTGTGAGAGAGTGGTACTATACGGAGCGTGCCGGCCCATTCGGCTGCTACCCGAAGGTAACAAGCATGGCACTACCACTTGAAAAACCGGGGTAACCGAGTGAAGCTCATTCAAATCCCGAGTCTGGCACCTCTGATTTTCATGATCGAATAATTTCTAACATGATTACCACTTGACTTACGGTGAAAGAAAACATAAGGAAACTTGCATGTTTGAAAGAACTTGCCAAGTTTTCGAAAGACATGTGCAGATCGCCAACCCGCACTTGGTCAGCGAACTATGGCCAGATCCTCCACGTATTGGAGGGATGACTGTGCCTTACGTTGAAAAGGGCTGAAATGTAAATATATTTTCACAATTTTCTTTTTCGTTTTGCTTTTCCTTATTGAACGATATGAAATATAATATGTATATAATATGAGGTTTCCAGCAATTCCATTATAATATTATCATCTATGCATAAATACACCCCTCTGCGTCGGAGAGCACGTCGAGCAACCTTGAGTATAATTTCAAATAATATGATATAGACTATGTTTACGCAGAAGGTTCTACTATAATAATATCCATGGATTATTTTCGACGAAATGATATTCGGAGTGTAGAATGTAGATATTTGGCGTTGTGTTGTACGACGAATTGCTTTTTCGTTATAACGAATTTTCAGAAAAAGATAAGGCTTTAATATGAAAATCTGTTCCGCCGTTCTAGAGATTGGCGGATATACTCGTAGTATATAATCTATATAACTATACTTATAAATAAAATTAAAGTGTCTGTTTTAAATTTAAAATTAACAGCTTTTCACTAAATTCATATGAAAGTATATACGGTAAAGTTATACTAACAATAAAAACAATTTTAAAATTTTTGTCTGTCTGTCTGTTTGTTCCGTCTCTGAAACGGCTTGACCTATTTTGACGGTAATTTCAATCGCTGATAGCTAATGTTATAAGGAGTAAATTCTGCTACTTTTATTTTAGAAGTTTTATTTAATTTAATTATGAGATGGATTTTTGTGGTACAAACTTTAAAGGCAGGGAGCAACTAGGGTCGAACCCGAGTGAAGCGAGGGTGAATCGCTTGTAGTAGCATATTATTATAGCTATAAAAGCTGTATATAGTAATTTTAAAACCACATTAGATATTTTAATTTAATTACCCTATGTTCAGACGGAAATTCAAATCAAAGGGTCTGAGGATACCATCGCTTAACTCTGGCACAAATTAACTTTGTCTCTTAAACGAAAACATATTAAGGGGTTTATTTATATTTAATGCTACCCCTGTGGCGTTTTCTTCGTGGCTTTTACAGGTTCTCAAAGCTAATTTTAAACTGGATTCTGCTTGAATTTCATTATGAATATGAATTAAGATAACAGTGTTTTAACAAGAGATGAAACAACATATAATTTAACTAATTTTAACCTTAAATACATATTATGTACAAAAGTGGCAGAACATTGTTAAAACAGTGATAAATAATTTTGACTAATTGGAATAGATTATTATACCAGTGAATAATGCGTAATTCCTATAAAGTATATGCTATAACGAATACTATTATTTGTATTCGTAACATATACTTTATACGATATATATTATTATATTATATTATGGGCATAATGTTAATAATCCTTTTTTAGTACAGAGTGTTTAAATAATTTAAATTATTTTATTACTATTAAAAATTAAAAATTAAATTATCTACACTAATATTAAAAAAACTACTTTTTGTCACTTAAATATAAAAGTTAGACATATTATGCTGTCGTGGACTTTTTTGTAGGCATTTTTAAACTCCAAATCTTTTCTCTAGAACTCAAAAATATATCTTTCATAGTTAAGGCAGCGTTTGCAAAACGGACTACCACGTAAAAAAATGTTTTATTTTTCGGTTTTTTATATAACCTATGACACTCAGCAATAATGTGGCTTTCTATTGGTGAAAGAATTTTTAAAATCGATTCAGTAGATCCCGAGATTACCCCTTACAATTTAACAAATAAACAAACTTTACTTCTTTATAATATTAGTATAGAAGTATAAATTAAAATATATTTCGAAACGATGTTGGGATAGGCAATATTACTGAACCCTACCAATCTTCTAGCAGGTACATAAGTTTACACGCACCTATGTACTAGGTGTAGAACGCCTTTTTCTCAAAGCTTGGTAAGACAACATATTCAATATAACCCGAAAGAAATCAGATGCAGAACGAGAGCTTTACATACTTCCTATTTCTAAGTTCCGGGCGCTTTTACCCTTAGATACTCTTATGATTAACATGCGTTCAGGATAGCAATGGTAGTGTCAAATAAAAAGAAAGTAAATAGATACTTTTAAACTTTTTAATATAATTAACGTTTTTTAGCTTTTTAAAATAATTAACTTCAGGTGTTACTTTTAACGATTTATTCCACTGTCAAGATTATTTTCCTACATATTAATGTGTATTTACCTAATTAAGTGCTTATAATTATTTGTAAGTAATTAGTACTTTAAGCACCAGTTATTACAACATTATAACATAACATCATTATTATTATTACATTTTCACTCGGCAGAGGTGCTCGTTTAACAGGTTACGAAACGTTGACGACCCTTGAACTGAGACGCGCGGTATGGTATCTCGCCCGCCCTTCCCGTTTTTGCAACATTCTTCATTTCTAACCTAACCAACATCATAATCATCATCATCATCCGCCCTTTTTAACGTCCCACTGCTGGGCACGGGCCTCCCTCATTGCGAGGGGGATCAGGCCATAATCCACCGCGCTGGCCTAGTGCGTGTTGGCGGACTTCACATGCCTTTCGAAAACTTGTTAGGTTTTCTCAGACATGCAGATTTCCTCACGATGTTTTCCTTCACCGTAAGACAAGTGGCAATCATGATATAAATGATTCACACATGAAAATATCAGAGGTGCGAGACCCGGATTTGAACCCGCATCACTCGGTTATCCAAGCGACGCGACCAACATCATATTCTTTTTAAATTACGCACATGTTACATCAAAAAAATATCTATGGACTTATATTAAATAATATTTGGAAAAAATTAAGTTTTAGTTATTTAAAGAAAACACTCGTAAAAAGTTTTCACCCCTAAGCAGAAAAAGGTCTTGTTTACATAGCATTCCCCAACGCGTAACTCACTGTTACCTTGAAATTTCCCCAAGATCGATGTTCTCGGTCGAGATATAAATTCGCGAGTTAACAAACTGGTCGTTAGAGCCCTGAGTTATGTTACTTGCAGGTAGCTGTTAATGAGTTCACTGACTGATAAATAAGCTGATTGGTAATGGCTTGGATCTTATAATCAGGTTTATGCTGTTTGTTATATCTAATGTAGGTTTTTGTAAGGCCACTTGAACAAAGTAATCTTTACTAATCACTACATAGTATAAAACAAAGTCGCTTTCTCTGTCCCTATGTCCCTATGTATGCTTAAATCCTTAAAACTACGCAACGGATTTTGATGCGTTTTTTTTAATAGATAGAGTGATTCAAGAGGAAGGTTTATATGCATAACTAGCAGATCCCGCGGCTTTGCCTGTGCTAAATCTAGGGAAGAGCCTGAGCAAAGCGAGGGCGAGTCGCTAGTATTATTATAAAGCTGAAGAGTTCTTTTTTTTTTGGTTGAACGCGCTAATCTCAGGAACTACGGGTCCGAATTAAAAAAATATTTTTGTGTTGGATAATCCCCTTATCGAGGAAGGCTATAGGCTATATTACATCACGCTACCAATAGGAGCGGAGCATCAGTGAAAAATGTTGCAAAAACGAGACAAAAATATTTCTTTTGATTTTCAGCCTTTCGAGCGCGAGCGGAGCCGCGGGAAAGGCTACTTATTAATAAAACACCCATGACTTGAATACAAACATTTACGTTTATCACACAAACGATATTAATTCAAGACACATCCGCTTTAAATGGCTTATGCAGTATCGTAAAAGCTGTAGAATAAAAAATACCGACATTGGCAGACGCTCAAAGCTACTCTTAACTTCAAAGAGAGACCAATTAAATTTTGTTTCTCAAACTAAATTAGATAGCGCATACTTCGATTTGGTGGAACATTTAATTACACTATACAAATACAAAAGAATACGATAAAATAAGCATTGAATTAGCAGTCTTTTTCATATAGGATATTCTAATTTGGTTAAACATAATAATTATAATACTTAAATAATTCCTTAAATTATTCTATGAGTGAAACTTTTTGAGCTTAAAAAAAGCTTACAGATATTATTTAAATGAATTTTGTTGAATTTTTTTGTTTGAATGTGTTACAAAATATGGTGTAGTAAATAAACAACTTAAAATAATTGTTATAATAATTCTATGCCACAATATCACTACATAGTATAAAATAAAGTTGCTTTCTCTGTCCCTATATCCCTTTGTATGCTTAAATCTTTAAAACTACGCAACGGATTTTGATGTGGTTTTTTTTAATAGATAGAGTGATTCAAGAGGAAGGTTTATATGCAAAGCTAGCAAATCCCGCGGCTTTGCCTGTGCTAAATCTAGGAAAGGGCCCGAGCGAAGCGAGGGCGAGTCGTTCAAAGAATAAAAATCTTTAAATATTCTTAGAAAAACTTGAAAAAACTGTTTTTTTTATTTCTTAATTATACGTAGACTTCATTTGGAAAAAGAATCGTGTTTAACATATTATAAACATAGGCCTTTCATTTCATACAAAATAATCTCATTTTTCTACAACAGCCTATTAATGCGTAATGAGCCTTCGCTTCTACATTTCATATAACAAGCAACAAAATCTATTACTTTCATTACGCTGCGGAAAAATAGGGGATTATTTCCAAATAATATACGTAATAAAGGAATTCTAAACCATTCGTACCAATATTAGTTGCAAACAGACCCCATATTTCATTGAGATATTGCCCACCCTCGCGTTTATTGCTGTTTTAATGTTAATCTACGCAACTGTTGAATTACCTATAACAATAAGATCACTTCTAAATTAAATACTTCGGTAAGTGTTTCGAAATTGCTTAATACCTTTGTGTAATTAAATTTAATGTTATTATAGTTATAAATATTTAAAGTAAACAATAATTACTTGTTTAAAAAGGGTTCCTCGCTCTTGAGGAAAAAATCTTTGTTTGAGGTAATGTTGTTGATAGTACGTTTCAAATAATTCATGTGTGTAAACATAGGCCAAACATTTTAGTACCTTTATTTGATAAGTTTTTTGTTTTTTTCTGTTTAATAGCTTTTGACGAGCTTTATTGTCAATAAAATAGTAAAATAATATTAATTTTAATAGGTTTCTTTGTTTACGTGTTTTAATTTACTTTAAAGAAAAATATATATGCTTCGATGAATGGCCGAAAAATTATACATACATATAATAACGATTGTGAACCTCCAAGGTTAGCATTTCATTTCCATTGTTCGTATCCTAAGATGAAAAGAGATTGCACCAAATGCTGTGGATGGCCGATTTCTTACAATGATATTAAGAAAAAGGAAATTTAAGGAGACACGTAGTAATCAAGACATTTTAAGAACAATGATACTAATAATATCTGTCGAACTAATCTTTGGTTGTTCATAGCTTGTTAAAAATAAGTATTATAATGAAGGCTACTCTACAACATAATATTGGACTTGTTGTTTATTTATATACAAATATATTTTATAGACAAACATATACAACGACATATTTTTGTTTTTTTTCAGAACTGTTAGTAGACATTGGATTTTTAGTAAAAAAATATAACAATGTAAAGCTAAAAAACGTATTATTGTAAAAAAATAAAACGTTAAAATATCTTACAATTTAGTACATGAAGTCAGTGCTGAAAGGGTCCATTGCATCGATAGTGTTGCGCGCTTTAGTAAATCTGTCCGAGGCCACATAATCTAACGAAATTGGCGATACGCGACTTGATTACAAATATTGTCACTCTTGTAGTACTTTAGAATAAGACTGTATAAAATGTGAGTGTTGAGTTACAAAAAATCTTAATAAAATCTTACGGTTGCTGCAAGATTTTATGCTTAGTTATACTAAACTAGCATCGGCCCTTCCTCCTTTGTAACGAAAAACTGGAGAGGGATGTTGTGTAGATAAAGTGCAAGTCTATTTATATATATCCTACTAGTTGTAAGCTCTCTATTTCAAAATCGTCTTAAAAAGCGCCCACAAACTTTTGCACGGATGTTATATATTTTATTTTTTGCTATCTTAGCGCTTTCTGTAATATATGTATTAGGTTTTATTATAAATTTACAAACAACACGAGTTCCGTAAGGCTCCAACATAAACCAGCTCGAGCCAGCACATAAATTTGCCGCTGCATCTGAGTTTTCAACTAACGACATTTGCCATAAACATAATGTTGGAATACCACTCAGAATAAAAGACTCACTTATCACTTTTTGTTTATTAACACACATAAATGATTATACTTTTACAAATAATACACAATAATCGAAATATCACACCGGGGCATAGCTCATGCTATCACCGTGGTCGTTAACGTACTGCCCTCTGATTGACACCTCTCCTATATTTATAGTAATCAAAAGTGACAGCTGTCAATGTTTCCATTAGCTGTGTTGCATCGATGTTAACTTTTATTATTGCTCTGTAAATTCAAATAATATTATTAAAGAAATGTAAAAACTGTGAAGACTATGCTTACACATATTAATAAAATTAATAAATAATTATTAATTCATAAATTATTTCTTTCTTATTAGTACAGATTATATTAAACATTGATATTTAAATTTAAAAAATGTACAGATTATAAAGGGTATGCTAACAGACGGCCGTCCTGTGAACGGAATGTCCCCATTCCGGCTCGGCCATCCGAAAAGAAAGCAAAAAAAAAAAATGAAACATAATAATGTAAGATAAATCAAACATAATAAAACAGAATAACATAATATAACTCAACAAGAGAAGTAATATAAACAATAAGAATTATATAACAATTCCTGCTTTCTCATTAGTAGATTTAAATCATGATATAGAATTTTGATTTTGATGTACTGTGCACTCTCAGATGATTGACGCAGCTGGAATTTTACTGGGACACCGTAATATTCAGTGATACATATAGTGATATATTAAAAAGATGTCGTTGCAATGTATGACAGCATAATTCACTTGTCAGTATTTAACAATTTATTCGGCGGAATGTCTCACTTCTTATAACTTAAACGATTATCACCCCATATAGACATAGGAAAGTTTACTTAGTTATTTCTAGTGATCGCCGCATACAGCGGCATATTTCACTTATTGATTTTAATAATCATTATCGGTTAAGCAGCACACCTCATTGAGAGCTCACAGAGAGCATGTCTCACTTATAATTAGTGATCACTGCATTCAGCAGAATGTCTCACTTAAATCTTTCGTGATCACTGCATATAGCAGAATGTCTCACTTAAATCTTTCGTGATCACTGCATTCAGCAGAATGTCTCACTTAAATCTTTCGTGATCACTGCATTCAGCAGAATGTCTCACTTAAATCTTTCGTGATCACTGCATTCAGCAGAATGTCTCACTTATTGTCATGGACTGTATGGGGGTTCTTCAATGAAACACTAATTTCACTTGTATTCGCTTGTTTTCTTTATTGTTGCTTCTTCAGTAGCTGTCGTCGCTGCCTCGCCGTCGGGTGTCGTCGCTGCTGTCTCGCTCTCGCGTGCCGTCGTGCACGCTCGGCCATCATCGTTCTTCATCCACAACACTTATAATTAGTGATCACTGCATTCAGCAGAATGTTTCACTTAAATCTTTCGTGATCACTGCATATAGCAGAATGTCTCACTTAAATCTTTCGTGATCACTGCATATAGCAGAATGTCTCACTTAAATCTTTCGTGATCACT
The DNA here is from genome assembly GCA_905231865.2 of Boloria selene. NCBI lineage: Eukaryota > Metazoa > Arthropoda > Insecta > Lepidoptera > Nymphalidae > Boloria > Boloria selene. The sequence continues at coordinate 14,542,246 of HG993137.1, read as the reverse complement.
GCATATAGCAGCATGTCTTACTTAAATCTTTCGTGATCACTGCATATAGCAGAATGTCTCACTTAAATCTTTCGTGATCACTGCATATAGCAGAATGTCTCACTTAAATCTTTCGTGATAACTGCATTTAGCAGAATGTCTCACTTAAATCTTTCGTGATCACTGCATATAGCAGAATGTCTCACTTATAATTAGTGATCACTGCATTCAGCAGAATGTCTCACTTCATATGACCTAGAGTTTAAACAACTGATCACCCCATTTATGGGCAAATTTCACACAATTATTCCTAGTAATCACTGCATACAGCGGCATATTTCACTTATAATTACATATATATATGATAGACATAAAAAGCATCGTATCTGTGTAGTTAAGTATAATATACCATTTACACATAATTATTCCCATCTGCGTTATTCCATACGCATGGCAGCATCATCAGGGCATCGGTTGGTTATGATACCACTAGTCGATAGGGAGGACCCTTTTTTTTTCGCTAACATAACATGACCCTTTACGATATTATAAAGGGTTCAAAGTCCCTTTTTTTTGATTTCGTTAAAATATATATAAATTCAGGGAACCCTTAGTTTTCGATATCAATATCGTCTCTCGTTTTTGATCTATCTTTCTATTATCACTTTTGAATGATAAAGTAAATGATATCTTTTGAACGCATTCGCGTAGTAAACTTTTGTATTATATTTTATATTTTTGTTATAAACTTTTGTATTTAGGTTTTGTAACCCCGTCAGTACTAATAATTTTTATTTCAACAACAATGATTTGTAATCAGAACGATCATTGAGAGCAAATATTTTTTTCATGTTATTGTTGATTACATGTTCATTCTTTTAAAGCAGTCTGACTTTTCTCAGTGTTCGTAACAACAATCTGTCCTGTTGTTGTTTTGGAATTTTCTGAACAATCTTGAGTGATGTTTAGGATAGGTGCCTCTTCCAGACTCACGATCTTACGGTCGAAAACTATTTTGGATGTACTATTTAGTAATCTCCGTTAGTGTTATTAAAACTCCACTGCACTTTGTTTGGGTGATTGTCTCAAACCTTTTCGTCCAAACTTTGATTGGATTACTGGGATGCCGCTTGTGATTCCAATATACGAGAAGTTCAGTTATATCTCTCTATTTATCTATTTGTTCAGGGGGTTGCGACAGCGTTCACAACATGTTTGGTTTCAATTTCTTTTACATATATATTTTTAAGTATTGACAACGTAAGACTAATTCCTCTTTCTAAGTATCCTCTCTTCTAATTGTATATCTTTCAAAATGTTTAAGTTGTCTTGCTTTAAGATTCCGAAGAGTTTTAATGAATATAAATACGCTAAGTCCATCAATTATTCTCAAAATATACATATTTCCACTTTCATCTATAAGAAATTGTTCTACATGGTCCATTGTAAAGTGAGAAACGGAACTGTGTTAGCTTTATGTTTGGATGCAAAAATATTTTCCATTGTAGACGATTTGTTGTATGTGCAACTGAAGCATGCGGATACATAGTATTCTTGTACAAATATACTCATTTTAGGACAGAAAACTTTACCTAAAGTTATATCAATCCTATCGCGATGTCCTGATTCATTGTGGCTATAGTAAAGAAAACCTATTTCAATCTATTCATATATTTATTCTTTTATCCTTTATGATATTTATTTATTATAATAAGATAACTGTAAGTATTTGCACCGCTTGTAACTATTCGGTATTTGTAACTCATTATACGTGTATCTTCGGAATGTTCACAGTTTGTGACTTGAAGGCATTCGTTCGGCAGCCCAAAGCATACACATGTAATGCCATGCAGACTGCGCATCAACAACAAAATATGTACGAAACTTCCTTACTGAAAGAACTTCCTTGGTTGTCTTTTTGCTGTAGTATGCAACAGGTTTTAATAGGGTTTTCCCATCGGGTCTCTGCATGAAAATATCACCCACACATAGTTTTACTTGCGTAACATTGCGCTTCTGCAATGTACTTCGGATAATGCAGCGCTGCGATGAATGTCATCCCAATTTCGAAGATGGATTTGAAGACTAATAAGTCTTCATAAGATTCGTAAATAGTTTTGCTATGCTAGCAATCCAGAGATAAATCTCCAAGAAAATGTACTAACTATACAAACTACCTCAATTGGTAAAACTAATTCATAGGTGTAGCAATTTAGGATACAGCATTCGCCTTCTTACTACCCAGTCGTAATACTTCCTTCATATACCAAGTGGTCGGGCTGTTTCTTTATCAGTGGCAGAAGCAGGAGATAGAAGGCTACCCATCTATCGAATTGCCAAATCATACCTATCTTTTCCGAGGAGTTCATTTATTATATACACAGCTGGTGCATAACAAACATCAGCGTAAATTCATAGTGCTCTTCTGGCGTCACAAGTGCTGTTAAGTGCTCTTCTGACTTGCATATTTGATAATAACCGGATTAGGATCTAGACTGGTAATATAAACCTCACCACTGAGATAAACTAGCTAACAATCGTCTTTTAATGTTCTCTTGTTCAACCCCTGATAATCAGAACATAATCGGCGTTCACCTTTGTTCTTTTGAACTGGGACTATTGGGAAGCATATTTTATTATTTCATTTTTATAATTGGTATAGCTATTCATATATCTCTCGCTGTAGTCTATAAGGTTTGTAAACTACTGCCACTTCGTGCAATCCAATATGTATCTCAGTTATATTGATTTTTCTCGTTTCATTCAGACTTAATGCCACACATTTTCTTAATTCGTTAAGTAAGTCCAACACCTATTGTTCTTGATATTTCGTTAGACTTTCTTCAATATGTAACTTTTCCGTTTATACTCGTAGGCTTGTCAGGATTCTTATCGAGATTCATTAGTCTCATCGTCAATTCAGTTGAAAGCCTTTTTAAAATATAATATTCTTGTACATAACATATGATCACAAGCTAAAAGTTTTCCTTTCTTTAACGAAAAGTACGCCAAGTAGTAATTAGTGTGTTTTCTCTCTTTAAATTATGTATTTTCCAGTAAATAAACATATCTAGTGTAGTTTTCATCACTATCTTTACCGGTATGTGTCTCACGGCGATGAAGTGTGCATTATATTTATTCTATCCATTTCTGCCTCATCGGAGGACAAAATTAAACTAATATTTGTATATCTATTTTCATTCGTGATGTTTCTTATCTAAATAGCAAATTTATTTAAAAATGCATTCGGTAATACTAAACGGCCTCAATTTTAAACCTATATAAAATCCAGAGAAATATTGAGCTCGATTCTCGACCATTCCTAAGCGACGTAAACTCCCAGAGGCAAACCCTTTGATAAGTGCATTCATCCGTCTGTTCTACTGTGAGAGTCAATTGCTCAGAATAACCAATTTTTTTTTTTAATAGTGCACTGATTACCAGTATAATATTGTGTATGTATCTTATAAACCTCATCTTGGGTCGTGATACGCAGAACCTTGTTAACTGCATTATTGTCACTTTTTTTTTAACGTTTAAGAGTGTCAGTCATTTCAGTGCGTTTGCAATATAATGAGCCAAGTGCCTTAATCTACTGCTCTTTTTTTTTTGCCTCACTTGAAATTTTAGTGTAAATTCCTTGTTGTAATATTTCCTTTCCGCTTACATTACACGAGTTGACTAGACTGGATTTCTCACAAAAGTAGTCTCCAAGTGTATCCTCACTACGGCTCCCTATTGCCAAAATTTCAATCTGTCAACTAATTAAGATCTTTACTAAAGTAAATTTAGTAATATTTTTTCTCTGCCACGCCTTCTGTAGGCATTCAAATGAGGATAAACCTTCATATCAACTTCGTGCCAATCCAGACATCTTGAGCAGGGCATAGAAAACCGCCACTCTATTTAAACGTAACGGCCGTCTCCTTAACCTTTTGATCTATTTAATGTATCGAGTTTCATGGCTATGGTTGAAACTACTCGTAGGTATCATTTACTTGAACCACCAATCGTGTTCTGTGTATGACTACTGGGTGTATCGATGAATCTATCCATCAAGTTATACGGTCCTAGATTCGAACTTGTGAATTTGGACGATAGCGCTACCTGAATGCGTCTAACTGGATTTCGTTTCGATTTTCACTTTTCTCTTTTTTTTTTTGGCAATGGTACTGCACGTTGAGCTCAATCTCGTTAACTGAATCTCAACACTTAACTGGAACGGGTAACTCTTTATGCCTTGGCATTCTCTCTGAGTTTTCGATGTGATGAATGGCTTCTATCTTCGCATTATTATGAGCTACTTCACTTCTTCTTTGTATAATATTTCTTAACCATCTCCGATGAACGGACGCGTGATTCCCAACGTATTATGTATGTAACATATGCTACGTGGGCTTGTAGTTTTTTTCCTTACTTTCTTTCTCTTGTGTTTATCATGCGTCACTTACGGCGTATAGCCGCTTTGCTAAGAGCCCAAAGTTTTACTGGTAGATATTGTCATTTATCACTATATGGGTATTAATTATTTGAATTTCTTTGAATTTCAATGACTTTGAAACTATCTTTTCGGATTCTGTCGCGGACCCATTATGATTTTTGGTTCCCGACGTTTCGAATGCCTTACAGCAATCATGGTCACGGGAGAGACTAGGGTATTAGACGTCTCAGGTGGTTACACACTTGTTACAGACAGTGCCTACCCACAATTTTTACAAATATTCAAAATGATAGACTATAAAATTATACATTTCAATTCTAAACATTTAAGATTTTAAAATTTAAATTATATTATAAATATGGCAATATTATTAACTTATTTTTAACTACTATAATTATAATTATTATAATTTTCTAACATTTGTTAAAATAATATTAAGTAGTGTTGCTATTATTAAAATATGTATAATGTGTTATATTAAAATATAAATTATTAAAGCAATATTAAACTTTCATATATTATAATTTAAAGATTAATAGTTTAGAAACAACTTGTGTTTTGATTATTTTAAGTTAAATATTAAGCAACACCACTGCAAACTAAATCATTTTTTTTTTTTTTTTTTTTTTTTTTTTTTTTTTTTTTTTTTAAAATTGAAAATATAATATTAAACAAATCTAACTATGCTCAATCCACATTCGATTGATTATAAAAGTTGATTATATAACATTATTATTCTTATCCGATTCCAATTTTCTTTGAATGTGATTTTTTTTTTATAAGAAATAATTTATTAAGTTAAATTATCATAAAACAAATATTACAACTATAAAGAAAAACATTAAGCACAATATCATAAAATATATTATAGTAGTAAATTCATTATAGTGCAATCTATTCAATATAAATACTATTACTTTGAAAAATCCAATTGATAATAATAATAACATTTAATTTAGTCATGAATGTCTAAAGAAAATTTATAATTATTTTACTTAGGATATAAGACACGTTTAAATCCTTCAAATAAATGAAAAAAAACAACAGTAATGCTAATATTCTCAATTTATTTTGTTTAATATATTTATGATCATTAATATCATGATAATGATATTTTAAACCGATAATATAATTAAGAAAAAAAATATAAAATGAGGGTAGATTGACAAATGATGTTGAGTAAGGACAGTAACATTATGTAGATTAATAATTGTTATTTCAAAGTGAACATAAACTGATAAATATTTTACTTTGTCCGACTTCGTTTTGTAAAATTATTTTAAAATAACAAAGAGTACATACCAATGTGAGCTGATCCACCACTTCTGATTTGTTGGAATACCACTCAGAATAAAAGACTCACTTATCACTTTTTGTTTATTAACACACATAAATGATTATACTTTTACAAATAATACACAATAATCGAAATATCACACCGGGGCATAGCTCATGCTATCACCGTGGTCGTTAACGTACTGCCCTCTGATTGACACCTCTCCTATATTTATAGTAATCAAAAGTGACAGCTGTCAATGTTTCCATTAGCTGTGTTGCATCGATGTTAACTTTTATTATTGCTCTGTAAATTCAAATAATATTATTAAAGAAATGTAAAAACTGTGAAGACTATGCTTACACATATTAATAAAATTAATAAATAATTATTAATTCATAAATTATTTCTTTCTTATTAGTACAGATTATATTAAACATTGATATTTAAATTTAAAAAATGTACAGATTATAAAGGGTATGCTAACAATAAACAGGGTTTACTATTTTTACTAAAATAGTTAAATATCTTAAAAGTAATATTTTACGACACTTAGGCCCGATTTCACCAAAGTAGAATAACTATTATTCCTAGGATAAAGCTGTTATTTACTCTAAGATAACCATGCTTTCATTTCACCAACTACTTATCCTGAGTATAACAAAGCTATACGAGAGTAACTCTTATACCGCAAATTTTGAAAGAATAACCGGCTTATTCCTCAGATAAAATCAAAATGGTGTCAAATTTTATGTCAGAAAACTGTTGATTCATATTTTTGCACATTGAATTGTAATTAGGAGAAAATATTATTAAAATGCAGCGTTTGAGAAGAATTTTATCGGACAGTGAAAGCGATAGTGAAGATAACTATTTTATTTTGAGACGTCCAAGGTGGTTTAAAGAAAGAAATGAGCATTTTTGCATTAGATTTCGTTTATCTAAAGCAGCAGCATACAATTTATTATTAAATTAAATTAATTATTTATTAAATTTATTAATATTTAATTTATTATAATTTTTAAAAAAATACGTAGCAAACTAAACGAAATTAACTTGAAAAATAGCACTAGAACATTGACATAAGTTCAAAGTGACGACTAAATTAAAAATGTCCTGTTATGCTATACTGTACTGAGATAATGACAAGTCTATTTAATTTGACTGCATTTACATTCAATTCTCATTCAATGTGCCACAGGTAAAAAAAAAACATTAATCTAAGAATAGTTATACTAGGATTAACATTTTGTCTTTACAAAGCGGTGAAACGTACTACGAGTTATTCTGAGAGTAAATGCAGCGAATAATTTTATACCTGGCATAGTTATTCTTTGATAACGACATCATTGGTGAAATTGGGCCTTAGTGTAATTTTAAGATGACGTGCTTAAAGTTTTTATATGGACAAAATATGTCAGAAGTTTAGTTACAATTTGAAGGCTATACTTTGTCAGTGATAAACTGACATCAGCTACTTAAGTAATTTCCTTATTTCAGGAAAAGGTTAATAATTATGTATATTTAATGAACCATTCATCTCGTCGTCTTTAATATTAAAAGTTAAGGTTCTACTTTTTTAAAAGCTTAAAAACTAAGATATAATATAATAAAGATAAGCTCATTATTTTTATATTTGATAATCTGTGACCGAGCTATCAAGTTGTCTTTTACTTTTTATCGTAATGGCGCGAACGCGATATACGATTCGTTGAATCAATGGATAACTAAAACTAATATTAGCTTAAAAAATATTTATTAATTGGTAGATTTACGTGCCACAGTTTTTAGTATTGTTCTTTTATGCTTACAATATATATAAAGCTTTGGCATAAAGTAAGACTGAGTAGCAGGAGAAAGAAAAGAAATATTTTAAAAACTTGAAAACCTAAGAAGAGTGTTCTAAATAAAAATCTGCTATTTTCTAGAAGATAAAAATTGTATTTTCTCTTAGCAAGATAATTTCATTCTACAATCTATGGCCACATAAAGTACAGAGCAAGACATAAATCTTTGCGGAAGCCGGTATCAACGACACGCGAGCTTGATTGCAAATCACTTACCAGGGTATCATTTAGTCGACGACTTGGAATTTGGGAGATAAAAGTTAGTATTAAGTGGTTGTTGAAAAATATGGTGTTAGGAAACGGTAACGTGTAAAGAAGTGAAAATGAAGTGTTACTTATTCAAACTAGCTACAGTTTTATTCGGATTCCTCCCTAGGTGCCTTATTTACGTATACTAATACTTTTAATACTGTCTTAGATTTAAAATAAATGTTTCAATTTAAAATAAATAACTTCCTTTTGTGTCATTTTGAAACAAATTTGGAAATTGTAGGTAGGCACTGCCGTAACAAGTAAATAAATTTCTGAAACGTCAAAAACCATAGTCTCTCTGACTATGGTTGATGTAAAGAATCTGAAACGCCGGAAATCATAATAAAAAATATCCGCGACAAAATCCGAAAAAACTTTTTCTTAAATAAAATGTAGCCCGTGTTCCTCTAAGCCTCCTGTAACTATGTCATAGTCCCGTCAAAATCTTTAGATTTTGCCGTTTAATCGCAATTTTCTCCGTAACGATCAGTCTGAATTGAAAATTGCATTAATTTGAGTTTTAGTATTTTATAGAAAGTTCAATGAAACAAAATAATTCATCTCATAAAGGAGTGGAAGAATTAATTAAACATGAAGATTCTACACAGGCGAAGTCGCGGGTAAACACTTCTTCTATATACAGTCAAATCGTTACTAAGTGCTCCCACTAAGCAGGCCCAGGCAACACTCGAGTGGAACAATTTAAATTCAGACAGTATATAAATCGCAAAGCAAACTCGTTCAGAAAGAAACACCGCGCCATTTTGCATTTCCACTGAGTAAATGCTGTTTGTACATCTCTTAGAATAACGTCCGCAAATTAAACGCGCCGTGTACAGAATTTATCAAGACTTGTTATTGGATCTACGGGAGCTTGGAGTTTGAAGATTCTTCTTTGTGTTATTTCTCTTTTACAAAAGAACTGTTCTATTTATCGATTGTTTGAGTAATTCTTTACCGGAATTGAGTCTGATTGATTTTCGTATATTTCTACTTTGAAAAACGCTAAAGAATTTCAATAATAGATACACATATTTCTTGGAAAGACATTCTCAAATCGACAACGAACAGAAATGATTTAAAAATATATATGAAATAAAATAATATTTCCTGAAATATCGTATGTCACGTCTAAAAATTAGAATCAAAAGCTTAAATAAAAGCTCTATAGTAAATAGATAGAAAAGCAAGTTTCACACAAATTACATCTAACTCCTATCTAGGAAGCAAAGCACATATAGCTTAGAGTAATACTATACAAAAGGTATTTTTAAATTTGTGAAAAGTCCGAATACTTTGCTTAATTTATACTGTTTATAATACAAGTAAAGTGACGAGCAAACACTAGTGATAAAACGTAAAGAATAATTCCAATCTAAATACATATTTCATCCTTATTTCACTTGGCAGACCTAAAGCAGTTAAAACTTTGACTCCACACAAACATTAAATCTTGCTTTGTACGGTACGTGTTATATGATCTTAGCATATGATTTAAAGACTACTTTACCGTACATTTGGCAGGAGATTCTCTGAAACTAAAGTTCTTCGTACATTTTGGGCAATTCCTAACTAGAGATGATTATTTTTAAAGATTATGAGACGGAGAATCGTATCACTTACTTGCTAACATAATATACCATGTTTAGTTTTTCTTGGGATATATGTACGTATATTGAAAGTCTATCTGTTCTAACGGAAAATCTTATTGGAAACTCATTAATATTAATATAGAAGTTCATTAAAAATTTTATTTGTTTATCTGGGAATGGATCACGACAACTGGGCAGATTTGTATGATATTTAGTTTGATCATAGCTAATCTTTATATTTAGAATACTGTTGTACTCTTTACTGCGAACAATAATTAATACTACTATTAAGAATAATATAGTCGACTTATAATATGGTAATACTTATAGTTTTTTTTTTATTTTTACTGAATACATCCACAGGCGTTAAGCGCCCGTGCCTTTTGAATTTTTTTTAAACCAGCGATATATGCTAACTAACTACACTTAAACTAAGTGGACCGTGGCCCGACACTGTTTTTTTTCTTTTAATACTATTGGTAATACTTATATTAGTAGGTATAAGTATTACTATATATTACATACTTATATTAGTAGTAATGGTAATACTTATATTAGTATAAGTATTACCATACCATATTATAATTAGATCTATATTATACTTACTCTGTCATTATTTGTAATTTGAATAAAACTATTTTGCTGTTTTATGTTAATGTTGTGAAAAATATATATATGCATGCTGTGATTACCTATCATTAAAAGTGCAATAATCATGTCTATATAGTAATGTATTTTCTTTTGTATGTAATATATTGTAACTTTTGTTGGTAATTATAAATAAATAAATAAATAAATAATTAGAGTACATTTTATGTGTTAATAGAATTACTATAACAATTATAATAAATAAATAAATAATAAATATGTTGGGACATTCTTACAACAGCACCATCCAGTTCCGTGGTATGCTACAATGCTTGTATTACGGATACCAGAAAGTTCATATACTACATATATAAGTTTTAAATACATACATATTATAAATATAAACACCCATGACTGAGAACTAACATTCGGGCTCAACAAATGAATGCCCCCAGCGGGACTCGAACCCGCGACCGCTGGCGCAGAAAGTAAGGTCACTACCAACTGAGCCAAACGAGTCGTCAAATTATTCCCAAGTTCCATCTAAGCTTACAAAGTGGGTCAAGTTACGTTACATTAAATAAGGTTACGAAAAATATACAAAATAGAATACACAGTAGCATTGAAATTATCTAATGTAATGTATTATATCGCGTAATTATTTGCTTTATTAGAATCTAGACCTTATATTTTATAATTTAAGAGTTATATTAATTCACTGTAGGCAACCCCGCGGGCGACGAAACGGTATAACTAGGTTTTACAACTCCGACCCCTTTTAGAACTTCGTCATCTTGTTTTCGTCAACTTTACAAGAGAATATTAAAACACAACTTTGTTCGATGCAGGTTTTTATAGATTTCCGATCCCAGGTGCAAAACCAATCTTGGATATTAGAACGAGTTATATAATATATATGTTGAAAAAATATTAATAATAATAATATAAAATATTTACTATGCTGAAAGCTAAATAACTAAATCCATTCTTCAATCCTAATAGTATTCATGCGGAATTAAGTATATATGCCCACTGAACCAATTTTGATGAAGATTAGTATAGAGGACGTTGAAGTAGTTGAAATCTTTATGGATTGAATACTGATTACTCATAATACTTTCTTAGGTTTACGCGAATATTTGACATTGTAAATGAAACTACCTTTTCGGATCGGACGGGAGAGACTCACTCCCGTGACCATGATTGCTGTAAGCATTCGAAACGTCGGGAACCAAAAATCCAAATGAATCCGCGATTAACTCTGGAAAGATAGTTTCATTTACTGATTACTCCTTTACGTTAAAGACTGGACGTTGGCTTTGGATGACAAACGCATTGCAAGAGATCTTCTCTGCCCTAGCGAAGCGAGAACTGCTAATGTTTCAAAAAACTATTAAATAAGTACCTCGTACTTTTCAAAGGCGGTCAAAAAATAAGGATATTCTAGCATCAATTTATCTTCCTGTTAAAAAATTTTTAGCAACACTACCCGTGTATGAAAATAGAAACTGTGAGGGACATCGTATAACGAGCATCATATGCACACGACGCTTCTAACGACCAGCGCTATGCACTAATATAAACAACTTGTCAGTCTGTTAGTTACAGTTTATTATTTACAATAGTTTTCTTTGGGTAGTTACTAGTGATGTGTTTTTTATCCAGATTTAATGTGTGTTTAACTACTATTACAAAAGTTAAACTATATGACGACACGTTTGGCTCAGTTGGTAGTGACCCTACTTTCTGCGCCAGTGGTCGCGGATTCGAGTCCCGCTGGGGGCATTCATTTGTTGAGCACGAATGCTTGTACTCCAGTCATGGGTGTTTATATTTATAGTACCACCACCACGGAACTAGATGACACTGTTGCTATAATGTCCCAACATATTTATTTATTTAAATGTATGTGTTGCTATTACTTCACGCTGTAATGACTAAACGGTTTTGGTTAAAATCTAGTAAACAGATAGTTACATTAAGTGGAGTAGCTCATAGGATATTCTAGAGCAATTAGAAATGTTTAGGCGTCTCGCTTAGCTTTACTTATAACTATTAACATAAAGTAAATACCAACGAAGTTAACATCATAATTCTAAAAGAATTTTACATTTCTTTTCTGTTTAACAAAATGCTATTTTAAAAAATTAACTGATCATAAACGAGATAATTTTCAAAGCGATATTTGAAGGCGAAAGAATTTTTCGGGTTGAAATATGAACTCATTTATTATTTTGAGAAGTTGAGCGGTTGCGAACTTTACTCTCGACGTATGTCAGAATGTTTGGAATTCTGACATTAGGTATTTTAAAAGCTCTGCTAGCTTCTGAGGTCATAAAAGCTATATAAGTGGTAATTCTAAGTAACTTATTAATAAGAAATTATTTAAAAGCTTAAAAGTTATCTTTTATAACAAAATACTTTATATTTTTAAGTTGATTAAATAAACGAGCAACCTTTTCTTTCAGACCTACGAGTATAATATCTTAAAGCAAGACGTACTAAAACATAATATATGGTATTCTGCTATAGTTTATGCACTATGCAGACATAGTCGTGTCTGCGCATACTCTCTTGCACTCTTGTCTCAATGAAATTGGCCGCCGTGGGCGGAATCGGTCGGGTTCATATTTAGTATTAGAGTAAAGTCAAACTTCTACCTGTACGGTTCTATTAATGACAAAAACTACCAAAGTAAAGTCATGGTAAAATATAAACACGAGTATATACTTTGTAGTGGTAGCCCAGTGGTAACGCGCTCGCTTGGATAACTGAGTGATGCGGGTTCAAATCCGGGTCTCGCACCTCTGATATTTTCATGTGCGGAACATGATGATCATAAATCATGATTACCACTTGTCTTACGGTGAAGGAAAATATCTTGAGGAAACCTGCATGTCTGAGAAAACCTAGCAAGTTTTCGAAAGACGTATGAAGTCCGCCAACAAGCACTAGGCCAGCGCGGTGGACTATGGCCTAATCTCCTCGTACTGAGGGAGGCCCGTGCCCAGCAGTGGGACGTTAAAAAGAGCTGATAATGATAATATACCTTATAACACAAATATATATAACTAATATATAAATAACTATACCAACGTCAGGTGACACAGTGTACACAAAATCCTAACAAATTGTGCAAATAGTAAAACAAACACTTTCTCATTCGTTACGAGACACGCTCGTTACTGTCCACTTCAAGGAAACTTCTGTAGATAGAACATACTACTAGTTTGTGCACGTACCTGAGTTTCGTACGATATTTATTATTAACTACTGACTTATCCTTGATTCGCTCGTTTTCTTTCCTATATACGTTTTGACGGTTATTATGGATTACATAAACTTTATAATTATAGTGTTTTCTGTGAGAATCAAATGAACTTCAACAGTAAATAGCATTTGAAGTCACTCTCCAGCCCTCAAACCATTGGACATAAAAAATAACGCCATTCTATCGCAATGTTTTGTGAAAGAAGGATCATAAGTTGAAAACAAAAGCATTTAAATTTTATAATATAAACTTTTATAGTGTAAAATAATTGTAAAAAAAAACTAGATAATATTTTGTTAATACTAAATATGAAAAGATTTTTTACTTATTTTTTCATCAAAGAAGTAAAACAACGTATGTGCACTCTCTATTCCTTATCAATCTCATACTCCGGTGGGACGACTGTTCGACACAACCAGTGAGAGTTAATGGTTAAGGCGCAGGACCGACGGCTTTACCTGTTCTACGACGCACGTAGTTGACACACCGCTAACTTCCCAATGCCTTTTTGCTCTTTCCAGTAACTGAGTTACTGAGACTTACTAAACAGAAAGACTCAACAACTAAACTTGACCCGCCCGAAACTGGAACCCAGAAATTCTTGTTGTGTGGCCGATACACCGAGACAGTTAAAAAAAATAAGTATAAATAAGCATTTTATTAATGAGCCCTCCATATCGTTAAGCGTTTTTCTAATGAGTTACCTCTAACTTAATTTACTCTATGATCCATGCAAAAATGTTGTCCAGCTAACATTTTTTAAAATATTTAGAGTTAGTTTATAGCTAAATAAATACTTATGTACCAGAAATAGGTCACTAAATAAGTTATACAGAATACATTCAGCATCTTTGTATGATTAGTCCACCAACAATTTCCTAGGATTCACAATATACGTTCAATATGAATAATTCAGTCGTTTGGTTCCTTGCCTCCAGAGTACTGAGTACTGAGCAAGGTATCCGTATACCGTATTTTTCCATCTCGAAATTGCTTAGATATGACATTCCTGTCCCGTAATGTGCATTTCGCTTGCATATTTTATGAGGAGGTAATATTATTTGAGGTAGCCTTTGATATAATGTACTGTTGAGAATTTCTACGTAAAATAAGAAAATGTTTGATTTGAATTGAACGAAACGATTTTTTTGTAATTTTTTTCCATTTTTCGTTTTAATATTATTAATTAAATATAATAAATTTGATTATATTAAAGGTATCCTTTGTAGAGTATTGATATTTAACCTAGCGAAATTAAAGCTCTTAGCAAAATTCATTTTAGGACCTGTTTATATTTTTTTTTTGAGGTAATATAAAAGATAATAATGGTAGGGCCAGTGAATCATTTGTATTTCTGAGAAATAGATACAAACAGTTATTCTTGTCCAAAAATCCACTCTCCCTATATTTCATTTTCAAATCCTAAATCGTCCTAGATCCACAAAGCCCGCAGTGACACGCCCATCTACCATGGCTTTAACTTTGTTTTTGTCTCTAGAAAACGTTTAAGGTTTTGTTAAAATATTGAATGTATTACTTTAATGTTAGAATATATTATATCAAACATATATTCTTCATCATTATGTAAAAAATAATAAAGTGTAATAAGAAATGCAACGAAATTGCAGTATTATTTATTTCATTGTAAACAGAATATGGATCGTATTGTTCGATTTACCTACTTAAGTTAAACAAAGAATAATATTATTATGTAAGGAGTAAATTGCTTTTGTACCTATTTGTGTTAAGGGTCTTCATTAGTATCTTTTTTACTTTTCACAATTAGAATGTTATTCTACAATAGAGTCATTTACATCTCAACAATTACACATAATGCTATAAAAGTATTTTTTTTATTAATATAGATGTACTAGCGACTCGCCCTCGCTTCGCTCGGGCTCTTCCCTAGATTTAGCACAGGGAAAGTCGCGGGATCCGCTAGTTATGCATATAAACCTTCCTCTTGAATCGCTCTATCTATTAAAAAAAACCGCATCAAAATCCGTTGCGTAGTTTTAAAGATTTAAGCGCACATAGGGACATAGGGATATAGGGACAGAAAAGGCGACTTTGTTTTATACTATGTAGTGATATTGTATATACTTACTTTCTTAGATTCGAATATTAGACATTCTAAATAAACGTATTATTTTGGATTTTTGGACGAATTCATATTCATTCGAGAGTCATTCTTTCTAAATTTGTTGTAAAGCAATCGAAACTAAACTAAAATAAAATAAATTAAAATTTTCTAACAAACGGAATACTTTATTAATTTACTACAACTTACCGCTTCAGTATGCACTGGATGGACAGCAAAGAGTAAGGCTGCGAGAGCTGCAAAGGGCCTTTGTAGTCTTGCGACGACCGCGCCCGCTCTCGCGACCAGCGCGCAACACGCGGCATGTAGCAGTATGTTGCAAGCGTGCCACCATCGGACCGATAACCCACAGAAGATGTAGTTCAATCTGGAAGAAATAGCACAATTTACTTCTATTCTTTTGTAAATTATATAAAAGTAGCGACTCGCACTCGCCTCGCTCGGGCTCTTCCCTAGATTTAGCACAGCGGGATCCGCTAGTTATGCATATAAACCTTTCTCTTGAATCTATTAAAAAAACCGCATCAAAATCCGTTGCGTAGTTTTAAAGATTTAAGCATACATAGGGATATAGGGACAGAGAAAGCGACTTTGTTTTATACTATGTAGTGATGATATGATGATGATGATAATGTAAGTTAAGTACCGTTGGTAGTAATAAAAGCCCTACATTGTTTAATTAAAATTTTATTGAGTACACACGTTCGTCAAAATTATTTACGGATAGCAGTTATTGTTTTCAGATTAATAAATCAAAAGTTATCTGATGAATCTCTCATATCCTATTATTACAAATTTTAAAGCTTTTATGCGTGTATGTTAATGTTGTTGCTTAAGCGAGCAAAATAGGGTAATATTGCTAGTAGTGTTAAAATACTATTTTTTTATATTCCCACAGATTAGCGATTTTGAACAACGAACTCTTCATATTTATAATATTAAAACAGTTATGTTATGTTACAGTAATAAATTAAATAGAAAACTCTCTTTTGTTCTAAAAACACTTTATATCACATTCCATCTTATCTAAGCTTAAAGTTTCTCCAACAAGAACACAACAGTTACAGAACTAAAGGCTTTCCCGTTCAGAATTTCTACATTTAAGGATGTATGGACGGCGTCTTAAATGGCCCCTGCATTGTCTGTCGCAAGGCCTTAATGGTTTTGTGGCTGAAGCAGAGATTTTCTTAATGCTTAAATTGTTTTCGCAATGTGCTTTTGTATATAATAAGATATACAGACAGTTTTAAAGTAATATTAGTTAAAACAGGAGTGAGGAGGCTTAGCTTTAGGTCATTAAATTTTGATGATATATGTACTTACGATAAAGAAAACTACAAATATTTTAAATTAATTATTATATACCTAGTGTTAGTTATAGTTGCTCAATTGAATCTTGTTAATTATAGTATCTCAATTGATTAATGTTCATTATTTACAGATCATATTTACGCTTCATATTTTGTCAGTTATAATATTTTATAATATTAATTTGATGTTCATTATTAATATTTTATTATTTACAAGTTTATAATATTAATACAGATATGAGTTTGTAATATTTTAAATAATAATGTTTTAAAAGTATTGTCATCCACCGTGTCATCGTAAATGGCGGCACATTACACCCAATGGTGGGGACATAATGTTTAAATACTCGTAGTTGTGATAATCATTTTGTAGGGCATTCTCTAAAAATAATTAAATAAATGAGGAATTGCTGAAACTCGTCGTTTTAATAACATAAAATAAAATCACTAATAACACTAAAACTTCGTTGGCTAAGTATTCTAAACTGCATTTTTGGCTTAACTGACTTTATTGTATCAAATGATAGAGAATGAATTAAAAAAATATATTATAATATTTACTGATACTGATACAATATCTATCAACTGGTATTAACATATTGCAGTTGCGTTTCGTAATTATAGTTTTAAATAAATATTATGAATTGTTATTTCTGACAAGTAGTATGAATGAGAATTAGCGGCTTACTGCCAGTTTCAATAACTCTATCTACCGATGACTGGTAGTTACTTTCATACTATTTTGACAGGTTGTAACTTTTAATGTATCAAAATAGTATGAAAGTAACTACCAGTCATCGGTAGATAGAGTTATTGAAACTGGCAGTAAGTCGACGAGTACACATTTCATTATTTCCACACAGCAATCGTTTATCGTAGTGACGTCCGTCGTTAACAAAAAAAATTATTATGTATTTAAATATTTGTATCTAATTAAGGTAACTAAGTAAACTAAGGTTAATAGTGATAGTAACTGGAACTTTGATAATAGAAATAAAAAACTTGTTGTTCATAGATTTTTTAATAACATTTGTTTCTTTTATGGTTAAAATATATATAAAGGGATGTAAAGCGTCACTAAGATCAAAAAGCAGGTTACCTTTTTAAATTCTCGAATTTTTCCTTTGACGATTTTTATATCCATTATATAATTTGCTCGGGTTAAAACGTAAGAAAAGAAATGAAAATTGATCTGGAAAAATACACCGCTTGTAAATTCAAACTCCTTCATAACTTAGAACTACTTTGAAATTTGTTTTAAATTAAAAACTGGGTTAAACACTGTTTTCTAGAAATTTTACTATTAAGTAGGAAGAATATTAGGTACTATAATTTTTCTTTTACATAAAAATAAAGAGTTATGCTTGAGAATAGCAAAAGCAGTAATCCTTTAATACTTTAATCCAAGCTATATACAGCTAATGATAAATTTCCAAATGCTTGAAAAATACATATAATGCAGAAAAATAGGTATTGTGATCTAATTAAAATTTGAATCATCTTTTTTTATTGCGAACAAATAAATTGCATATAGTGCGAGTAAAGATACTTTATTTTTTATTCAAAATTCCTGGCTCGTTCTATTGCTTTACTACTAAGTTGTTGTTTGTAAGAGTTAATTTTTATTTTAAATTATTATTTTAGATTTAGAATTTTTACTTTAGATTCATCATCATCATCATCATCAGCCCTTTTTAACGTCCCACTGTTGGGAACGGGCCTCCCTCAGTACGAGGGGGATCAGGCCATAGTCCACCGCGCTGGCCTAGTGCGTGTTGGCGGACTTCACATGCCTTCGAAAAACTTGTTAGGTTTTCTCAGACATGCAGGTTTCCTCACGATGTTTTCCTTCACCGTAAGACAAGTGGTAATCATGATATAAATGATTCGCACATGAAAATATCAGAGGTGCAAGACCCGGATTTGAACCCGCATCACTCGGTTATCCAAGCGACGCATTACCGCTGGGCTACCACTGTCTTACTTTAGATTATTATGAAATAAAAATATTATTTGTTATTATTTTTAAGAAAACTAGTGAAACATGTAGTATATATAGGAAGTTAAATTGTAATATATAAGAAAATAATCAAAGTACATAATTAGTTATCTCTATTTGAGTAGGTATAATCTTCACAGAACTTCGATTTTTTTTTAATCATGTCACCAGAGTGTTAAACATAATACACCTAAAAACGTTCATAAATGTAGAAAACGTGTAAAAAAAATTAAATATGCCAGACGGTGTCGCTTAATCAGCTTAACAAATAATATTTTTTGAGACGAAATTTAAATGTGGGTGATTTAAACGAGTGTATTTCGTCTAGAGAGTTCTGTCACGATCCATAATATGACGATGTAAGATTTTTTTTTTAAAACTCGGTTTTATATATTTAGCGGTTTCTTACTTTACAAAAATAACTGTAGCCTAAGTTTCTTTTTATAACATCCGCTCTCTACCATTGAAAATCATGTCAAAATCTGTCCAGCCGTTTCATTAATTAGCGAGATCAAAAAAAGACAGGCAGTTTTTATTAAATATGTATTTCGTATATGTGCAGTATATATTTGTAATATGTATATACTTTATTATATGCTTTTATTGAAATGTTGTTATGAGTCATTACAATTAGGTACTTAAATTTTATATATCTTTATGAACTTTTAAAAATACCATTAGTATTTTTGTAACGCACGACATACAAGAAAAATCTTTGTAAACTTATATAACTCATCTTCTAAAACAAGCTTAACCTAATACTCGTACAACCTTTTCATATAGCTAGAACTGATTCTTAGTTTTCTTTTATCTCAGTATTTCAGCTATTTAATATATTGTCAAAGTACTACGTCACATATGACCGCGGGGTACCAAGCTAGCCCGACGGCTGTGTTTGGGAAACGTGCATTCAGACCTTTAATTTTGTATTCCACTTGTCTCGTGTATTAAATCGTTTCATCTCAACTCTTTGTCGTGACAAGTTGATGAGTTTGGTTTACTTTCATCAAACCTTTATCAAAAAATAAGCGAAGTTAATGTTTGAAAGGGATATGACATGAAAGAGTGAAGTTTTACTAATATTTATGTGCCTAATATTCTTTTTCTCATTTGTAGTACCTATATTTAGATCAAAAACCAAACAGACTCTTTGACTTTAAATAAGGGCATTTTCATAAGGGCATACATACAAGTCAGTATCTTGTAGCTTCTATATTCTGTACCTTCGTGGCATAATTAAAGATATTTTATTATAGATTTTAAGGTAACTAATATATGTTCCTAAAATACATGTAACCTATACAACATCGAAAAATCTGTTCGTCTTGACATATTCATTAACAATTCAAACCACTAAAGCTTAAAGATTAAATAGGTTCCTGTTAAAAAGGTTGTTTGAAACTCCCTATAGGGAAAGAAAGGTTTGGCGACGTTTGTACGTGTAATATATTGACATTAAATGATATAGACTATCTTGTAGGAAATTTAATTGACGAAAGTCTTATCTAACAATGTAATGTTTCTTAGTATTTCATCTATTTCCAATAATACATAGACTGAGCCCTACGGCTAAATTTTACTCTCAAATAAATATTTCGGTTTCTTTAGTATTTTTTCAGATTCTGTCTAGACCTTCACTAAACTTTATTACCCTTGAGAGGCCATTAGCAATATTCAGTAAAAATATCAAAGCCAAAATAAATGTAAAAATGTTTTATATAAACTTCAACCTTAACAAGTACTTCTTCTATATTACAAGTTTCTGTTGAAATATAAAACGATAATAGAATATCAATTTTTATAATATAAGAGAATAATTATACGGGAACTGGAAATTTATTTCTTGGTAGCATTGGTATTTGGTAACAAATGTATATTTACCCATGTCACCTTTGTTCAATAAGTTTATGGGGAGATTCACCTACCAGATAAGTCAGTGCTATCCATTAAAACCTCATGGAATTTCCTTTTTTAAGTTTGCAGGATACGTCATTTGCAATGCCGTGATGGTCTACTGAGGAAGACCAAAATACCAGAATGTTCCCACAATCTACTCATCTATCATAGAAGAAACAGAAGCAACTCAATTTGACCAAACAACAACGACAAGGTTAACACATCGGGGATGAAGTTAAGTAGCTTTATACTTATTTCTCACTCTTTTGAGTAACATTGAACCTTAAGTATATTGCTCCAAGTAAAAATTTAATTTTAAAACTTAAGAAAAAGTTACTTATTATAATATTAGGTAAGCAAAAGTCGAAGACACCTTAAAAACTGTAGTTTTATCATAAATGAAACTATGTTTCTATATCTATAGACTGGGAGAGTCTCTTCCGTGACCATGATTGCTGTAAAGCATTCGAAACGTCGGGAACCAAAAATCAAAATAAATGACAAAATCCGAAAAGATAGTTTTATTAATGTCAAATATTCGCGTGAACCTAAGAAAGTATTATGTATTTTTATTTTTATAGTAAACCGTGTTTAGAGCATAAAATATTTTGGTACATAATTATGATCAGTATAGACGGTACTTCAATGAAAAATCAAACCCGTGACATATATAACAGCCAGTTTCTTATACTTATCTTTATTTAATTTTGTATATCTTTGTGAATCTAAATGGGATAAAATGCTTTAAAATATCACTCGGGAGGCGAGATATTCAATCAAGCGCTGAAATTTATGCGACTTCACCGCTTCACCCCTTGATGTATTAGCTTACATAAGTTATTTGCTGCCTGTTAAATTTTCAGTTAATTCATCAAGACTCAGATATGTTTCGGAAAGGGGAGATGAGATAATGTGCATGTGCTGCCTTAAGACTGGCAGCCTGTTATTTAATATCTTCTCATTTATAATTTTACCTTCAAAGTCTGATTACAATGCCAAATAGAATAAGATATAACACTAAAATTGCATACTTTCTTACAGTTTTTTAATCTTTATTATTAAGAGGTTTGATCACAAAGTGATCATGCCACCCCCATTGGAATAACTATATATAAATAATACATATCAAGTAATCAGCCTTAAAAATAACAAAAATTAAAAATATCTACGTCTTAATCCGACTTCTACTACTTTATACTTTCTTCGATCAAAGTGAATCTTTTACTTTTTACAGAAAACTACCTTTTTGGAATTTTTCGTAGAAACAATTGATGTTTAGTTCTCCACGTGTCAATACTTTACAACAACCATGGTCACAAGAGGGACTACGGTTTTGTAGGACAAAATTAAAATTCAAATTCATGAAAAAGTAAAATGATAAAAACAAGAAAATGAGTAATGACCTAATTAACAAATCTGAAATCTCATCAAAATGGAACATGTCTAATGTAAATGTCTAATGTAAGCTTTATATGCTACGAGTACTATGCCATAAAAGAATCATCGGTTTAAAAAGACTTACTTAGAGTTTACAGCATCGTAATTTGTATTAAGCAGCTATTCGGAGTAGAGGCGCAATGGGCGCACTGGGCTCACGGTGCACAGTAACTTTATATTATGTT
Source organism: Boloria selene (assembly GCA_905231865.2). Classification (NCBI taxonomy): domain Eukaryota; kingdom Metazoa; phylum Arthropoda; class Insecta; order Lepidoptera; family Nymphalidae; genus Boloria; species Boloria selene. The sequence continues at coordinate 14,520,072 of HG993137.1, read as the reverse complement.
AACTTCATTTTATCTACAGCCGGACCCTATTCTTTTGCATTACCGGATAAGCTAAGCGTGTGGAATATCTTTTAATGTGGGTTTTCCATTTTTACCGCAGTAAAGTGGTTATTAGAATTTATTATATTACATTTTCCTTGTGTTTCAGTGAAATTTACTTTGAGTTAGATGTAATGCTCGGTGAATTTTAACCTGAAAGTTTATACGTAATTTATATTTTAATAATGCATTTTCTCTCATATTTGTTAGTTCAGAGGGTTGACAATAGTGACTGATATGTCGATAGAGGGTGTCTAATTTCAGTGCAAAACGATATGTTCTTAAATACATAAGTGCGATGAAAAAACAAATAAAAAGAATTTACGTCTCGCTGTTAAGCTTCGATCTATAATAAACTTTGTACGGCATGTACTATGTTTATCTTATAACACTAACATATGAAAGTTATTAAAATAACATAGAACATACGATTCGGCTTCGATTAGTCTTTTAAGATACCTTCCGTCCAGAAAAACAAAAAAAGAAAAAATCCAAGAAAAATAATGAGATAGCTCTTAAAAGCTCATTAGATTTCCAAATGAAGTGGAATCCTTTACCTTAATAACTGTAAATGTAAAGCCACGGGACTTCGTAATAAATTTTATAACAGCCTACATAAAGTAAACTGGTACCTGTAAGTGCAGTCTGTAATCGTTAACAAACCGCACCGAGCTCAGTCCAAATGAAACTGCGGAACGCGTTTATAATGGGTAATGCGGTTAATGATATGGCTCACGGTTTATTGTTCATTTTTATTGTTAGTTTGTTACTGTTTCGACTATGTTTTATCTACTAACTAGTGATTTATTTTTGCTTCGCTCGAGTGCGAATCTTATTTTGATTACTTTAGGAACGTATTAAATTCAAACGTTCAAGGGTTTTTTTGTGATAGGAACTGCTACTTCGCGGGTGTTTCGCAAAACTAACCTTAAAAACAACCAAAGTTACACCACAATCAGGTCAATGATTCAGGAATGGATAGAAAATAAACATACGAAAATTGCTTATTTATTTATATCTATCGATATTCGATAATTTATCAATATGTTTGTTTTTAATATAAACATTGTACGATACAGAGACCGAATCTGTAGTTTTTAGGTTTTTTCTTTGTCTATCTGTGACCCCACTACGAGAAAACCGCATGACAGGTTTTGATGAGATTTGGTGTAAGATTGGCTGGTTATCCGGGTCAAATTATATCATACTAGCCTTTGCCGCAGCTTCGCTCGCGCTCAGCGAGTGAATCTTAAAAGATAGACATATGCTACCGCAGACTTTTATTTATAACTTTTGAAGGGGAACATTTCCGTCATACATGATTTTTGCATGACTTTAAACGTTTACGCAGCGTACGCGACGAAAGCTCTCAAAAGAAATATTTTTCTCCCGTTTTTCCAACATTTTTCATTGATGCTCCGTGCCTATTTGTCATAACGTTATGTAATATAGTCTATAGCCTTCCTCGATAAACGGACTATACAACACAAAAAGAATTTTCCAGTTTAGACCAGTAGTTCCCAAGATTAGCGCGTCCAACCAACCAAACAAACAAACTCTTCAACTTTATAATATTAGTATAGATCTAGCAGTGAAATATCAAATTTCTGAAAATCTACACTAACCGGTAAAATGTATCTAGGAAGGAACCCGAGTGGAGCGAGTTTGAGTCATTAGTAGATAAAAATTAAATAAAAGTTTACAAAGTATCTATTTAGACCAAATTATAAATACGAAATTTGATACAAATCGTTTAAAATAAATGTATATATGAATTTTCCATGTTATAATAATATTTAATGATAAATATACGACCGAACATACAAAAAAATATTTTTGAATATATAAAAACCGAAATTAAGAGACAGCTCTATGAAATGAATTCTATTGTTCGGACTTCACGAGAATTAGACGCTTTTGTCCATTAAGTATGCAATTATATAATTCCGTAAACAACAAATCGACCCCTTCCTATTGTTCTATTAAAACAATGCATCCCTTATTTCTATTTTGTAATAACAATGTTTATTGAAAGGAAAAATTATGTAGAACGTCTGTTTGTATTGCTGTCAGGGCTACATTTGAAATGGCTGACAGTTGTTTGATCTTATGGTTTAACCGACTTATAATAAAATAAGTACTGCATTTACAGAAATATAAAACGAGACTGATGTAATTGGATATATTTTTAATATCGTAATTTAATGATTACTTTGTGTTCTATTAGAACTTTTGATCAAACTAAAGTGAGAAATGAATTAGAATAATGCCTCATGATTTTGATGGGACGCGGCGGCAAAATTAACAACTGACTTCTGTCAATCTCAAAAATTCGATGGAATGATAATTCGACACTCGTTTTGCGAGAGTATGTATTCTATGTATTCGCCGATTCATGGCTTAAACAATGCTTCTGATTTAAAGTATGCCACAGCGGTATTGCTTCCTTTAATTTCCTGGTTGTTACTGGGAGTTTCTCAAGAAAAATCGAATCTGGAATTTCCGAATGTGTGGTTGGGATAGTAAAGAACCCCTTCTTTGAATGAGAAGACTGTATTACAAGTAGTATGAACATACTAGCACATTGTGAATCTTAAATTTTAATTTTATTAATTAAAATAGATGTCCGTTTTGTTACGTTTAACCCTAGAACCCTACTCGGGGTGCTGGAGCACCCCACATGGTTTTGTTTTCGAAATTATATTATTGGTTTATAACGCACAGCTTTGACCTCCCGCGTATTTTACTTTAAAGCCATGGGCTATAGACAAGTTAGTGACACGGTGACAGCCGAACGGTAAAAACGTGTGCACGTATGTCATTGGGTGTTGTAGCACCCCAGTGTAGTAACAATGTAAGTATTTTTAAAATTTATAATGATTTTTTTTAAAGATAATTTCGAATTTCGAACTATTTTAAAACATATGGTAATTATGGTTTACATAATTGATTATGTAGGTCAAACATCTTCCCCTCCAAATATGTCAGTGCCCGAATACTACGTTATGGAACTCTCAAAGTCATTATTCGGATCCCGTCGCAACATAACCATGGACAACTGGTTCATCAGCATACTATTAGCCAAGAATTTAACCGAAAGGGACTTAACGATGGTGGGAACAACGCGAAAGAACAAAAACGAAATTCCAGAATCATTTTTGGAGTTAACAAATAGAGAAAAAAACACCGCTATGTTTGCGTATGACGGACCTCTCACTCTTTTGTCCTATTGCCCACCGAAATCGACGAAGAAGAAAGTCATCATCATGTTGTCAACACTCCACGATTCTCCAGACAACATTAATGAAGTAGACCTCCCAGAAATTATACATTTTTATAATAAGACAAAGGGAGGAGTGGATGTTTTTGATGCAATGGCCAAAAAGTACTCTGTACAAAGAAAAACCAAACGTTGGCCGATGTGCATTTTCTATGGATAATAGTCCATAGAAAATGCATCGGTATCAATTCTTGGGTTCTCTTTAAATGCTCACGAGCAAATAATAAACCTGACATAAAGTATCGTCGCAGTTTTCTTAAAGAATTGGGACTGAATCTCATAGAGGCACACTTAGTGGAACGCCTACCAACTAAGTCCAACTTTGAGGAGGGATATAAAAGAAAACATTTCTGCGATCCTCAAAAAACCTATTCCTGTCGATCCTTCTGGGTCTGCACGTTACTCCCAGGGGCGTTGTGGTTTCTGCCCAAGAAACAGAGACCGAAAAAGCAAGACCAGGTGCACTAGGTGCAAAATTCCCTTTTGTTTGGAGCACCAAATTAAAATATGCCAAAATTGCTTAAATTGAATTATTGTTTTAAATTGTAAGACTGATTTGTGATCTCATTGTGGTAATTAATATAAATAAAAGTATAATTTCATAAACTTGTTCTTATTTATATATTTTATGGACTATTTAATTTTGGGGTTCCTCGTCACCCCTGTGTAGTAACACTGTATACGCCAGATAGTGTAGGGTTCTAGGGTTAATAATATGATTACATCAAAAGTGCGAAACCTAAGATGAAAGCACGTTTACTTAAAACAAGGCCACCACTGTACTACTAATGTCTTAAAAGAATTATTTAATAAAAATTAGTAATAATAGAAGTATAATGGGAGCAAATACTAGTAGCCGTGAACAAAGGCCAGTTAAAAATAATACAATGAAGCCCTACTTTCTTTTTTATTTTTTACAACAGAAAGAAATATTTTAACAATATCGCAGTTTTCAATTAAAGTCGATGGGACAATTAAGGACTGAAAATTCTCGATCCTCATTTATTATTTAATTGGCGTTTCTTTCGCTTTCTTTCAAATTTCCATGTCGAAAAATACATAAAATATTTTATTACATGAATGATAAGGTAATGGTTCATATCCACATTGTAGTATACAGGTTCGATTACTTTGGTCTACAGAGTCTAAAAGTCTACTATGATCTTCTAAGCTACAATATTGTGTAAAGTAATTAAGTCGTTAATTTAGGCCCTTTCTACATTACAAACAGTCCGTACAATGCAAATAATTCCTACCAAAAATATAACCTAACAATTTTATTACATAAAAATTTATGTTACACGTATATCAATATTTTATGTACATAAAAGCTCAAACATAAAAGCTTATGAAATTCAGGAGAATTCCTTTAGGTCTTGTTTCATAACACGATTACACCAAAAGCTTTTCATAATTTCAGTACCGCCTGAAATGTCTAGCAATAACACAGTTGTATATATTACGTGTAATACAATAAGGACTTACAAATAAAAGTATATTCATGTCTCGAATAAGCTCGCGCGGAATTCGCATAACAAACTTCATAGGTAAGAAAGCAGCTACGTGAATGTATTTTGTGAACACGTATCGAATAAAATTTTACAACACCAAAACGTTGCGCCCTATACAAATTTAGTTTTCTTTCTGCCTTCGTTGTTATTAGGTTAGTGACTCACTGTCGCTTTACTCGTAGGTTCGTTATAAATACTAGTATTTATTTCTCTTATACATATAAAATTTTCCCGTTGTAAAAAGTATCCTTTATTTTGACCCATATAATTATGCTATCATATAAGCTATTACATCATAATGTGTCCAGTAGTTTTCTCGTGATACGGTTATTAACAGACAGGCAGAAAAAATTAATAACTATAGAGTCTGCCTCTGTATCAATTATAATTAATAAATAAATAAGATTTTCCAATCTATAATAATATTATAAAGCTAAAGAGTTTGTTTATTTATTTGTTTGTTTGAACGCGTCAATCTCAGGAACTAATGCTCCGAAATGAAAAATTATTTTTGTGTTGGATAGTCCGTTTATCAAGGAAGGCTATAGGCTATACTACATCACGCTACGACCAATAGGAGCAGAGCATCAATGATAAATGTTGCAAAAATATTTCTTTTGATTTTCAGGCCTCAGAACGCGAGCGAAACCACGGGAAAGGCTAGATTTTTATATACAGATTAGACTTAGAATTTTATTATATGTCTAGATGTAAATGTGCATTGAAAAAATAACTAGGTTAATGAGTGCAATAATCTTATTGGAATGTATTTTGCTATTTTAACTGTGAGGTTTTCGTTTTAAATGCCTTTTATACTTGTAATTTTCGTATATATTTTCATTTTAGATTTTTTTTAAACTTAACAAGCATTTGTTCGTGGCATCACTCGCGTAATGCCAAATAAAGAAAATCTGGAAAAAGTCGATTTTCGAATATAGAAAAATGGTTTTTTAGTTCTTATTTGTTATTTTTAGTTTTCTTATATGGTTATTTTTAGCAAGTCGCTATGAACACCTTCATTTTCAATACCCTCGTCATATCTCTATTAGAGATTTATTTACGAAAATAGTTAAAAGAGTAAGGACGAATAAAATTGGTAATACGAGTAGAATTGGTCTCATACCAAATTAATGGTGAAAAAAAATCATTATTATTAGAAGTGCTTTTCTTACTCATTTATACATTTACTATAAATAGGCAAGAAATTTTTATATAGTGTACATTTTAATGAGTGAGTTTATTTATACATTCTAGTTATTTACTTAGTTTATTATTCCCCTTGTATTGAAGATTGGCCCGTGCCCAGAAGTAGAACTTTAAAAAGGACTGAATACACCGTATTTAACCTACTTACAAATTATATTTTGAAGAAAATATAACAATCACTAATAGGTCCTTGTATTGACAAAAAATTACATTACACATTATATTTATAACAACGCAAAGTTTCTATATTAATCCCATTTCCCCCATTATAAAAGACTTGAATAACCAAAGCAGAAAAAAGCCTATAAGAAAACAAATATAAAATAAAAAGTATAAAATTTATAAGACCACATTTAATTATCCTCTCGACTTAATTAGAGGACTGGTATAATGTTAAAAGCATTCTCCTCCATTCAGTCTAGCTTTGTTCAATTTTTCTTGGTTTTATAATCATTTGTAGGAAAATAGGGTTGATTCCTTGTTAGGGTGAAATTTTCATTTCGTAACGCACCGACCGTTTCTGGGCTTTTAAAAATAATTATTAGCTCTTCTATTAAGTTCAAAGATATAATACAATTTTAACCACGTCAGAAATAAGTTCAAAGACATTAATTTTTTTTTCATTATTTTTTCTTTTTCTTTTAACCGACGTCGGAAATGAATCTCAATTTCAGAGTATATTGTGTTATTCAATTGTTTTTCATACTAAATTTTATATACATAGTATGTATATCTGTCATAGTATATATGTTTAAAAATTAAAACTTAAATAACCTATGGGCGTAAGTTAAATAAATTAAAAGGTTTTATAATTTTCTAATAAATCAATAATTAATAGGCTAAGTTATTCCCTATAACATAAGCTATCTGCGAGTTAAAGTCCCGTCTGAATCGGTCCAGCCGTTTCAGATATTAGCCAGAACAAACAGACACACAAAAATTTAAAAAATTGGTTTTTGATGTTAGTACCGTATTCATTCATACCGTATTCATAATACATGCATTATTCATTCATATGCATTTGGTGAAAAGCTGTTAATTTGAAATTAAAAACAGACACTTCAATATTATTTATATGTACTAATGTACTGATTGTGATTGTTTCAAATAAATGTGTGACGACACGTTTGACGCAGTTTGTAGTGATCCTACTTTCTTGCGCCAGCGGTCGCGGGTTCGAGTCCCGCTGGTTATTTCAAATCAAATCAAATCAAAATATTTTATTCAGCATAAAAATTGTTACAATTTCTTACTGAACGTCACGAGTCTACCACCAGTTCGGAAAGAAGAAACCTCTGTCCTGAGAAGAACTGGCGAAAGAAACTCAGCGGGACTAATATATTTTTTTTAATTCTTTTGTTATTATTCATTTGTTAAACTCGGTTGTTTGTAATCCAGTCATGGGTGTTTATATTTATATTATGTATGTATTTAAACTTATATAATATGTAGTATATCAACCATCTGGTATCCGTAACACAAGCACAAGTTCGTTGCTTACCACGGAACTAGATGGCGCTGTGTGTTATAATGTCCCAAATAAAAAAAATCTAAATTATATTCAGCATGAAACATGTGACCTCTCCTCCAGGATACGTTACCAGAAGAATCACATATAAACAAAAATGTAAAAACCCCACTCCCAGTTACAATACTACTTTTTACTTAACCTTGGAAATAATTAAACTTTTAAAAGCAGAATCGAGAACTAGTTAAAGTTGCATCTGTAGTTAGATGAGCACTTATTTCCTTGGAACTAACTTACAACATCGTACAGTTTTTATAAAAGCCTTATTTACCATTGCTTTTGTTTAACATTGAACTGGGTTGGCTGGAACGTTTGTCTACTTGACTTGATTTTCTATTTAGTTTTTGATCTCGAGATTATTACGAGTATAACAATAACTTAGCATCAGAACGAGCTATTCGAAGACATCCACTTTAAAAATCTATGAATAATAAAACAAAATTTTTAAAATTTTGATCATTTCCTCAAATATAGACTGAAATATAATTTTACGCGATAATTCACACTATGTATACAGTATATTACTAATAATGTTATATGTAAAATACATATAAAATCTAACATAAAACTTAATTATGACCGATTTGGCGTAATCTAAGGTTCAAATATTTAAACTTTAGCTTCAGCAATAACACAATGACATAAAAAAAATCTCGCAAAAAATCAAATTTCGTTACCAAAAAAACAAGTGGTTAACCCAAAAATACCTGGCTCTATTATTCTTAATAGGATGTATTAACCAAATTACAGAACCACATAGCACAGTTGTACGTAATTTAATCAACGCCATAGCAGCGCTTCCGAGCTGGGAAAACTAATGCAAATAGACACTTACTATAATAGCTATCGTTTCTCTCAATTAGACGGTCACGCTTATGCGTAGTAGAGGCTTATCTACACTAGTAATACGAAGGTAAAGCTTGCACGTAGAGCTATAATAGGTAATTGTGCTATTTGGTATGAACTTACATTGGGGTACTATAATACAATTTTTTGTTATTAGGTACGATAAAAGACACGTTTGGGCAGTTTGTACCCGTACTGTAGCAGAGGTGACGGGCTCGATTCCCGCTGAGACACAAATTATTGTACTCCTCGTGGGTGTTTATATAATTATATTTACGAGTATAATATGTTTGTATTTTAAGTACATCAAATGTGTATATGTGTAGTGTACTAAATAACTAGCATCCGTAGCACAAGCTTCATATTTTTTATTTTTTTTTATTTTTACTGAATACATCCACAGGTGTTAAGCGCCCGTGCCTTTTGAATTTTTTTTTTTTTTTTTTTTTGGCGTTTTTAAAACCAGCGATATATGCTAACTAACTACACTTAAACTAAGTGGACCGTGGCCCGACACTGTTTTTTTTTCTTTCTTAGTCTCTCTCTTTAATAGGGATCAGCCGCCTTGAGGGAAACCAGTTGCCAAGCTGGTCTAAGTTGTGCTGCCACTCAGATGAAACTAAGATGAAAAATTTAAGTTTAAATTGTGTTAAAAAGCTTCATATTTATCATAGAACTAGATTCTATCATACTTTAAGAAAAAGGGAAAAACGGGACCTATACAGGATTACTTTGCAGTCGGTCTAGCCGTCTGTCTGTCAAGACCCTTTTCAAGAAGGAGGTAAATAATTTATACTTGAATTTTAATGTAGCGCCATTCTTGTAAATTACTTTTTTGATAGTAATATTGATCTATACAATATTAATATTATCTATCTATACTAATATTATAAAGAGGAAAGATTTGTATTTTTGTATGTAACGAATTAACTTAAAAAGTACTGGACCGATTTCAAAAATTCTTTTGCCATTAGAATATATTAACACTGAGTATATTACACTAAGGCTATTTATTACTAGCGAAACCCGCGGCTTCGCTCGCGCCTGATCTAGAGACGAAACGGAGCGAAGCGAGGGTTATAAGCTAGTTATATTATAAGCATATTTTAGAGCCTGTAATAACGAAATCATAAGAGCATTTCCAATCATAACGTCATATTTTAATGTTTAGAATTTTCTAAATCTTTTTGCGTACCTAATTTATGTATACATCAATATTTAGGTCTAAATAATTTTATAACCTTTCTTCATTATATTTTTCATTCTACTTTCCCTTTGTTTTTGGCGCTTAATTGTTGTTTGGAAAATATATATTTTTTGTGAACAAGTTTGGATGAACATGTTGAATAAATGTTGCTTTCAATTTTACTTGAAATATCGAGTTGTAATTATGCTCTCGTGAATTTCACTGATTTCAAAGTGGAATATTGCATTTATAGCTTTTATTTTTAAGAACGTGAAATATAATATTTTTATTATTTTTAAACTCTATGTAATGTTTTTGATTATACGGAATCTCAATCAGAAAAAAGTATTGTGAACCATTAATTTCGTACAAAAAAGAACTGCAGTTATTGCTAATTTACCAACAATCCGGGTAATTTTACCGATTTTTCAATAAAAATTATAGTTCTAATCACCGTAACACGAGTAATAATTAATTTTAGTGTATAATATGTAAAGTCCACTAGAGCTAGAAGCTAGCTCGGAAGGGAAATCCTCCATGGTTATATTAATAGGGAAACTCGTTATAAGCTTTCTTGTGACACTGAAAAAAAATTTACCTACATATAATTGAATAAAACAAGTAAAATGGTTAAAAACGATGTTAATAAATTTAAAAAACGTTACTTAATATTATTTATTACTAGAATTCTGTCTAAATCTTAATGTAAAAGTTCTGCAATGTCGTGATACATCTCAACTTTAAACTTTTGAACACTGTTAATACTTGACTTGACTGATAATTCATAGAATCCAGTTTCAACTTACTAAATCTGAAACTTCTTGAAAGTTTAAGTTAAGAATTTTTCTCTTTCGTAATTAAGTAAGAAAATAAACAACACAGGGCTAAATTGCAAACTAAACTTAAAATAAATACTATGCAGTATACATGTCAAAGAGGTTTTCAGGAAATATTAATAATACAGATGATACACACATCTTTTAAAAGCACACCATTTTAATTGTTATTGTTTGAAGACACGATTGATGCACTTTGTTGATAGCACGTACTGTGCTCGGGTTCCGGTCGCAGGTTCAATTCCCGCTGTGAGTATTAATTTGTGTAATAAGCAAGGCTTGTTTGTACTTTAGTCATGATTATCTCTATCAATAACATAAGCCTCGTAGCTTATCATGGAACTAAATAACACTGTGTCTTACTACCCTAACATATTTATTAATTTTAAGATTTTTTATATTCTTGACACTCCAATTAATTTTAATTAATAATACATAAAGTTGACGTATTCTGAAATTCGTCAGCAAATCCCTTTAATTTAGAGAGCGACATTAAAGGATGAAGTTGGTTTAAAAAACCCTTCAGTATTATAAAGTGTGGGACAGAATATGTTATGATGATTAGCGAGGACATTAATCCTATATGGAAATTTCACGGCATGTTTGACCGGTTTAAGCGGTTTTACCTAATATTTCTATGGAGATGTGTTATTATCGTTTCGAAAAGTATGCCAATGATAAATTACCGCCATGGTACTTAATTATAATTGCTTTTTGTTTAAAGAGGTTAATTTTAACTGCATTTAATTAAAAATCTTTCCAAAACCACTGGACTGGTAGTGATTAGGTTTCTCTGGCAGATAGCTAATGTTATGAAGAGTAACTAAAGCTACTTTGATTTGAGAAAAATAAAGTAGGTTCCCCAGAAAAATCTAAAATGTACCCAGGGACCAAATTGAGCAAAGCGGAGAAGATGCAAGTAATATAATAAGTTAACTCTAAGGGTTCTGGACCACCCGACATAGAAAGCAATTCAGAATTATAAGACGCGGTTACCGTACTATCGGTCCCTTTGGGAAGGTCGAGGTATGGAATACATTCAACACATACTTTGTTTTATGGAAAACCCTAGGCTAAATGTGAGTTCGGTCATGTTCGATTTTAAAATTAGTGGAATTTACCAAATGAGGAATATTTGGTGAAAAAACTATCGATAGCTGCTAAACAAAAATAAATCAAATCAAAATATTCTTTATTCACATAGACTTTTACAAGCTCTTTTGAGTCTTTATTTAAGACAATCAGATAGCTGGTGAGTTAAAGCTACTGAACTATTTCGCCCTTCCCTATTTATATACGATTCTATTATATTATATTAATAATTTCTTTCTAATATTATATATATGAACGTTTGGATATTTTAATTAATAAAATTTTGAAATTAAAGTTGGTTCATCGGCGAGCTACTAATGCCACAGATAGAATAATGCAAACATTAAACTTATAACATACCTCTTTTGTATGAGTGTTTAAAAAAATAGAAATATTAATAATTCTGGTTATTTAGCAGAAAACATGGGCATCGTTTAGATCTGAAGTTAAATGAATGCTAAAAGCAATTAGGATTTATTATAAAAAGTAAATAAAAAATATAATTATGTATCATTTTGGAACCACTGAGGTTCTTTATCCAAATCATCTTAAAACTGATATGTTTGCTTACCAAACTTATGAAAGATTTGAATTCGAATTTGAATTAACTGATAGTTGCTGTGTTTTTTACATTCGGCTGGCACCCATTGAATATTCTGAATGAACATTGTTGGTACTGGATAGTACTCAGGATTACTTAACGGATTGAAATGAAACATAACATTTTTTTTAAATGTTTCCATTGAAGTTTGTTCCGGAAATACATATTGCATATGCGGTAAAAAATAAAAACGTTTAAACTTCATTTTGATGCACTTTTCGTTACCCGAAATATACGGGACGGCTAAATCCTTTTAAGTACACTTCAGGGGACAATAATATTACAAACATGATTAAGATTTTAACTATACATTTTCATTATAAATATAATTTAACATAAAAATATGTTTTAAAAAATCTTAAATTTTATCATATATATGGTCTGCTATAAGTATTTAGCAATATTACAAAGAAAATCATACATTTTTAATTTATACCCAAACTATGAAGTCCTAAGTTATAATCCTGAGTCACGCCTAAAGAGCTAACAGATTTATCTAATATTATTATTTATTATTATTTATACCCCATTCAGTATCACTCTCGTGCCATGAAAGCCATTAATTACCGTATATCACCGGTATTAAACGTAGGATCCTTTCAACTTTGAAAGGTAAATTCACCGCCCACCGCAACCCGGTACAGAAAGTGATGTAGGACCAAACGACACAGCGAAAATCAGATGTTATGAAAGGCGACCTTTAGAAGCGTGTCAATGATATTCGAATCACATCAATAAAATAGCGTATATGTTGCAAAAATATTGTCTAAATTAATAATTTTTGTTATTTTGGAATATGTTTTGAATAAAATCAAATTTGTTTTACTTGTATGTGAGAATAAATTGAGTACATTTTTCGTTTATATTTGCTTTATACAGATTTTAACTAGAATTGAACGTACAAGGGTTGATTTATGTTAAATATTTAAGTTTTATATCAAAATGGTTCTGGTATTAAATATAGCGTGGCAAAGAATTATTTTATTAATTTGTGTAATAGTTAAGTTACCTCCCATTTGTCCTAGTGTAGATAGATGAAATAAGATGCCACATTTAAAATATAATAATCACTGCCTAATTATATTATGTCCTTAGATGAATACGAAAGATGACTTGTAAGATTAACTAATCTCTATTTTCACTCAAACAAAAACAAAAAAAACAGACATAACAAAATATATTAAGAGATTTTATAATATTTTGAATACAAATCTCATGTTTGACGCAGTTTGTAGTGACCTTACTTTCTTGCGCCAGCGGTCGCGGGTTCGAGTCCCGCTGGGGGCATTCATTAGTTAGGCTCGGATGTCTGTACTCCAGTCATGGGTGTTTATATTTATAATATGTATTTATTTAAACTTACATATGTAGTATATCAACTATCTGGTATCCGTAACACAAGCTTCCTTCGCAGCTTACCACGGAACTAGATGGCGCTGTGTGTAATAATGTCTCAACATATTTTATTTATTACAAAAAATCATATCCAGTTTTTACGTACATTTAATGTGATTTTTGGCTGCGAATGCTTTAATAAAAAAAATAATAGATGGTTTTATTGAATTAATTTAATTATGCAGAACTTAAACATTAAAGTTTTAATCGTATATACGAAACTCTTACATAGAATAAAATTATAATGAAAGACCTTTACAGGCTTTTATGTAAATACGCAAACGTAAAGTCAACTCAAACACGAACACGAATAAATATTAGTTAGTAGTACTTAGATGAAAACTTTGCTCGGAGGAAGTTGGTCACTTGATAATACGAATAACATGCTGTAGAAACTTATATAAGTTCAGTTCAACCGTGTAACGATAATCTTGTTTAATTTTAAATATTTGTTTGACGTTTTCCAAAGATTTACAATGTAAAGTAAGCTTCAGAATATAAAGAAATTTAGACATTAGTGATTACTGTATGGAAATACTTACAGTATACCTTCATATTCATTGTGTAATATTAATTTTGAATTTCTCATAAAAGTAAAATTAGAACTCATTTGTGAGCTTACACCGTTCTGTCCAGCAAAAGCTCTAAAAAGCGAAAAAAAACCTGAATTACCTATGTACAGAAAAATACTTTTTGTCTTGAAAAAAAGTTTGGTTTTCCATTTCAAATCTCTAAAAGCGTCACACGAGTCTTTGTGACAAAAGATCTCAAAATCTACCTCAATTTAGCTCGTATTTTGAAAAGTGGGTCGAGAAATTCATCCGTAGTGTATTTTTGTGTCGTTCCGGTCCGAAAACGAAGTCTTTTCCTTTACGATACGGTGTCCTCGGATATAAATTTCCGGTAGAAAAGTTACTTCCTAACTGCTTTCGATAAGCATTTCTAAGGTGGATTTGAACCTGTACGCTTGGACACAACTTACATGGTGAAATGAATCTAGCAGATCGGTCAGTGTAGTAGAAATATTTATGTGTAGTAGTCCCAAAGATTCTAAGTAGTTGAAATAGATTCTCAAGACTAGCCTTTACCATCGTGATTAAAGTATATCATTAGTTTTTTTGGTAAGCGAGTGCAATTTCAATATGAAAAAGAAAATTAAGTAGTTATTATACACGTACTGTATGGACAGGAAATATTAAATATACAAGAAAGCATAATATTTATCCACAATATACAATATTAGCGGTCTGCCCTGGTCTCGTCCAGTTGCTTTTGACCATCACGAAAATATTATTTCTCATACAAACTACTGTACCTCAAAAAGAAAGATTAATGGTAGTTAAAACAGTAATAGTATTTATGATTATATAATATTCTTTGAACATTTCTCGTATTTCTCGTAATAAGCCAGTATTTTATTCAAAGAAGCTCTTTAATCAATCGTAAAAGTACGCACTTATAAATTATTTACAGCTACCAAAAAAGCTTTCCATTTAGAATTATCCCTGTCCTGATAAAAGCTATATACAGTACATTATAGTAAACGAATGTACGATGCCATTTATCTTTTACAGGCAGATATTAGGTTGACGAAGGGAAGACAAATTAATTGCGTTCTGAACTTGGTAATTTCATTAAAAAACCGTATAAGGTCCAATAAAGTAACCCTTACCGTACAATGAAGGTCATTAATTAGATTGACAGCCGAAGCGTTGGGCAAAAAATTAATACCGATATAGCACACGTTCGAATACCCCCAGCTTTAATTAAACGAATTAATCAAAACCCACCCCCTGTATCTCCACCCCTCCTCAGTCAATCTCGTGACGGCGCACTTTGGGTCTCGTACACAGAATTTTAATTAATACACCAAATAGTACTCTGCATGTATTTTTATTTTCTTTCAACACTCGAAATTAATATAAAGCGTATTTCTCAGATTTTGTAATTTGGTTTATTAGTTAAATATGTCAAGTGAGTTGTGGTTAATGACTTATAGAATGAGAGTCCTTCATTTTTAAAATATTTTTTTAAGAAAATAATTTAATTCGAAATCTGTTTTTAATTTATCTTTGAATCTTCTGGGTAAGAGTATATTATGTATTTTAAGGGTCTAGTCATTCATTGGCACAATTTAGACGAAAATTTATTATATATTTGCGTAAAAGATAACTAAATTAATGTCGAAATATGATATTTCCTTATATTTTATACATAATATGACTTATTCCAGGGACTATCATATAGTAAATATAGAAATTTTGCAAAAAAACTGGGAATAAATAAAAACATATCGTAGAATAGTTGATAAAAATTTAATAAGATTTTTGCCATGGACGCTTTTTCTTAGCGCAGCAAAAATATATATTGCGAGTATATCATAAAAAGAAAATTATTCGATATATAAAAACTACAGTTTCATTGTAAAATAAACTATAAGTTTTCAAACCTTTCTCTTAATAATTTAGCTTATAATTTAATAATTATAAGCTTAAATATTAAAATTATTACATAAAAGTTAAGTGCAAAAGCGTGTTAGCAATTAAACGTTGGCTCTTTAAGTAATTTTAAAATAACTTTGTTATTAAGTAAATATTTAATTATAATTAAATTGGTACGATCGTTCTAACACAGTAGCGCTTAACTGCCTACAATATATTATAGTATTTATATTATAATATTTGTCTGTAATCTGGGGTAATTTGGATTACCTTGTAAAAATTGTGAATTTGTTAGACAGCATTGCGTCATTTACAGAAGAAATGGAGGCAAAATTAAGTTAAAAGATATCCATACTAATATTATAAACGCGAAAGTTTGTAAGTATGGATGTATGGATGTTTGTTACTCTTTCACGTAATAACTACGGAATGGATTTTAATGAAACTTTACAATAATATAGCTTATACATCAGAATAACACATAGGCTACAATTTATAAAGATATTGTGTGAATTGTCACAAATGTGACGATAAGTGTCAAGTAAGTAGTAAAAAATCTACCACCTGCGAGCTATTCCGGCGCTGCCAAAACCGCTAGAGTTACACATATGTAATGTATGATGGAAATGTTTATCTTAAACAAGCGACTCGCCCCCACTTCGCTCGGGTTAGTCCCTAGATTTAGCGCGAGCGAAGCCGCGGGTTCCACTAGTATTACATATACCTTAAAAATGTTGCGTTACGCTACCCCTGCGACATATTCGTTATATTATTATAAAAGTGACTTTGGTATGTTTGTTTTTGAAAGGAAAATAGAAATAGCCTTAGTTGCTCCTTATAACATCAGCTATCTGTAAGTTAAAATTCCGTTTAAATCTGTCCACTCATTTATACACAAGCTGACAGACAGACTGATAGAAAAATGTAAAAAAATACGTTTTTATTATAAGGACCGTAAATAATTTCATATTTAGAAAAAAGCTGTTATTTTGACGTAACAAACAGACACTTTAATTTTATTTATCTGTACAGATTAAAGGAAAGTTTTCCATTTGGTAAACTGACGGCTGAAGTACAAACTTATTTCGGTTTTCTTTTATAATATAAATATTACTAGTTTTATAAATATGAAATTATGTTGTGTTGAAATGTTGAATTATACTTTCAAAAATACTTAAATCATTTAGTTCAATAAAAATAAACTGATGTATTTTATTTATACATATGAATGTAATTATTTCCTATTTTTAGTGTTACTCAGATTCTTGTGTTTTATTTTTATTGTAAAAAAATTGCTGAAAATTAGAATATTCTGCTAAACTATTCGAGTAATATGTACCAACAAACTTTTTTAAAAAGAATCTAAACACAAAACAGTACAAATAATTTATTTTGTCAAAACACTTTACGTTTTAGAGTGGCAGTGATGGATTCGACAAACATTCATCAAAAACTGCATACGTCCCGACGCCAATATGAAATACGTTGAAGGGAAATTGAATTTCACATAAACGATCTAAACTTTATTTTTTATGTCGAAAATTTTGATAAATTTTTGCGATTTTTCAAGAATTTTAATTTAAGAGATTGAAAGTATTAAGAATAGAAAGAGCCGCTCGAAGTATTTAGACATATCCGGTTTTATGGGTGACATTTTCATATAAAACACACCTACCGAAAACGCTTTTTTAAAGACTTTAAAGACTAAAGTAAAAAGTAGAAATATTAGTATTATGTTTTGTAGAGACAAGTACTAAACAAATTTTAAATTATTCGTAGGTTGTATCTGATATGCACTGGATGAATTCAACGACTCCAAAAATAACAATAATTGTTATTTCATTTCAATTTACTTAAGAGGACTCTAAATAAAATAGAAAAGTAAGTTGATTATTAAATTGTAAAACAATACGCAACTTTTTTCTTTTTAGAGCATATTAATTTGTTTTGAAATAGTATTTTTTTTGAAGACGGTTTTTTTGTTAAAATATTTGAACTTAATATTATACATTATACATACAAAATATATTTTATTGACTGTTCGCTTTAGCATACAAAATGTGCCGTTAGAACAGAATTTAACGCAAACAAAAGGCCTACTAACTGAAAGCTATGTTAAAATTCCTCTCGTAATGTTTAGCCTCGAATAGTCCGTCATTTAGTCCGATTCACCCTTAGTTTATACAATGACGGCTCAAAGCGAAGCTTCGTCAGACAGAAATGAATAAGATTCTGCAAAATCAGTGTTCTGCACTAACTAGAATTGACGATTACTTGCTGACTGGCAAGTTGAGACCTACATTTTTGGTATACACATTTAATAAATTTTTAATCATCATCTTGTAATATTTTTTGTTATAATTATTATTTTTCATTGAGTTGTTTATAAATGTGTAGTAGTAAATTTAATGTATCCTACAGAGCTAGAGACGTTTTGATAATTTTTTTTATTTTTACTCTTGCAAAAACGCGACATTACTCATAACTTATGTTAATCTTATAATAAAAAAACAAAGTTTTTTAAATATTTACTGGTATACGTCCATTCTAGAAAATTATTATAAATTTAATATTAATCTTGTAAAAATTAAGGATCCGTCATATTTTTTATAACTGTTTTAACTAAAAGACAAAATTAAAAAAAAATACCAAATGCTACTTCCAACAGCACTCTTTATGAGTTGAATTTTGGATCAAATAATAATGTAGTGTATATTAGAAAAGTCACTATTCAATAAAAATGAAATGTAAAGCATTTTGCGAAAGTGAGCAATCAAAAGAATTTCAAATCTTTTTCAGTAAAATTCAAGCGACAGTAGAATGCTTTAAGGTGCTATGTCGGTTAAAAATGAAAACTGCATCAGTAAGAAGCTCACGGTGGGGCCATGGAATATACATGAAATAAATGAGAAAAGGCTATTTTTACTATCAACAACTTAGATAAAAAAAAATATGAAGACAGTAATTTTCTCAGTCAATCTGTGTCTGTGTCAAATTAGTAATTTAGGAAAAAAGCTTCGTTTTAATTATTATATACTTATACAGCATGTTAAGAAGGGTACTTAAAACTGCTATTTTAATTCTATTCCAACTTCCAAAAAACTAAATTTAATTATGGAAATTAAGCAATTGTATAGTTTTTAATTTATCATTTTCTATTTTTTTGACGACTCCGAACCAAAACGTTCAGTTTGTAGTGACCATACTTCCTGTGTCAGCGGTCGCGGATTAGAATCCCGCTGAGGGCATTCATTTGTTGAGCAAGAATGCTTGTACTCCAAACATGGGTGCTCATATTTATATTATGTATTGAATTTATATATGTGATATATCAACTATCTGGTATCTGTAACACAAGCCTCGTAGCTTACCACAGAACTAGATGACGCTGTGTTTATTTATTGTATATTAATTCAAGCTGTTATTAGTACAATATTATGTAATGTAAAATTTTTGGGCGTAGAAAGCAAAATACAAATCTATACGAAATAGCGAAATGTTCTTAGAAACGCTCGAGGCCAATTTTAAAATTCGCTTACCTAATAGAGGAACAATTTCGTATTTAACTCACGCTTGCCGCTCGCAAAATGTTGCTCAGTCGTTAGATATCTCGTAGCTCTTCTACGAAATGTAGCTCGTAGCGTGCTACAAGCTACATGTCTACGCTACTCGTCTACGCTACTCGTCTATGCTACTCGAGGCGCTTTGTTTTCGTTTGTCTAACCGGATGATAAATTATTTTTAATCTCATTTCATCTATTTTAATATTTGTATGCAAAATTACATTTTTTTATCTTCTCTATATTTTTAAGTTTTTCAAGTAATAAATACACAAAACAAGCTGATGGGCGCGGTTCTTAGAAAATTGTATACAATGTGCAGTAATCACTACATAGTATAAAACAAAGTCGCTTTCTCTGTCCCTATATCCCTATATATGCTTAAATCTTTAAAACTACGCAACGGATTTTGATGCGTTTTTTTAATAGATAGAGTGATTCAAGAGGAAGGTTTATATGCATAACTAGCAGATCGCGGCTTTGCCTGTGCTAAATCCAGGGAAGAGCCCGAGCGAAGCGAGGGCGACTCGATAGTTAAAAGTAAATAATGGTATTTTCGATTAGCGTCATGACCTCACTTTGCTCGGGCCTGTCCTCTAGAAACATATGCAATGGTATTTTTTTTGAGCGGAACCCCTATTTTTCTTTATTTAAAATAAAAATAAACCTAAGCCTATGAAAAACTACTTCGTAATATATTATATCATCAGTTATCTGCCAGTGAATGTTCGTCAAAATGAGTCAATCGGTTTCGGGTGATAAAATGTTTTTATTTTTTTTATAATTAAGGTATATTATTGCATGCGCATTGAGTAAAAAGCTGTTATGTTCTTATACTAACAGACACTTCAATTTTATTTATATGCATAAATGACCGCACATTACATTGTAAAGTCATTAAGCAAAATGAGACAAGTACGTGACAAGTGGTAAGTGAACAACAAAACTGTATTTGCCTCACAAGCTGTCACCGCAGGACGTGACATGCAGCAACAGTGAACAACGAACACGTCATTATTTAAAGCTCGATATAAACGAGCTTAACACTCCCATCGAATTTACATTATTAAACCAAATATAAACTATATAATTTATACTTTCTTAGGTTTACGCGAATATTTGACATTATAAATGAAACTATCTTTTCGGATTTTGTCCCGGATATCAGTATGTATGGATATAGTATATCAGTATGTAGATATTGTTTTTAATTGCCTCGCTGGTGTAGTGGCTAGCATGTACGGTCACACACCGGGAGGTCCTGGGTTCGAGCCCCAGGTCGGGTCAAGTTTAATTATTGAGTCTTTGTTTTGTAAGCCTCAGTAACAGCGAAGTTGGGAGGTTGTCAGTGTGTCACTCCGTGCTTCGGAGAGCACGTAAAGCCGTCGGTCCTGCGCCTTAACTCTCACTGGTCGTGTCGAGTAGTCGTCCCACCGGAATATGAGAGTGATAGGAATAGAGAGTGCACTTGTGTCTGCGCGTACTCTCGTGCACTATAATATCTCCCGCGCAAATGGCTAGTCTCAATGAGATTGCCCGCCGTGGCCGTAATCGGTCGGGAGGACATCATCATGTGGGGATTTTTATAATAATATTATAATGTGACCTTTATGACGATATTAGATATTCTGTTTTAATAGTGGACCCTTCAATAGATCTTTTAAGATTACAGGTCGTTTGAGAGGGGTACGTGCAGAGGAGAGATATTGGATCATACGTATTTTAAGTGAAAGCAGAAAAACTTACTAACAAACAATAATATTCATCAAAAATAGTATTGAATATAATGACAATCAACAGTCATAATAGAAATACGTTAAAAATGTCCAAAAGTTACTTACAAGCCTTAGTCCCGCCAGTACTTGTGCTTTTGTTTTTAATTTGTCAATCATATCTACAAACAAATACGAATGAATAATGATACTTGATATGAACTTTGGCACGACTTTAATTGTTAATTAGAGGTTGATTGTAACCTATTTATAAATATTATGTAGTTATTAGTTAACTTAACGTTTTCTGTCATTTTTCACCCGACGTAAAACATGGTATAAGTGTACCTGTGTGTCAGAGTATCTGGATTGTCGCTGAGTAAAGAAATATATAATTTAAACTTATATTTATAATTTAAATTTATATCATTATATTAAATACATAACTTAACAAACTAACGTGGTAAAAACTACCCACGTTATTTCGTCCCACTGCTGGGTACGGGCGTCCCTCAGTACGAGGGGGATCAGGCCATAGTCCACCGCGCTGGCCTAGTGCGAGTTGGTGGATTTGTGTACTTCACATGACCTTTCGAAAACTCACGATGTTTTCCTTCACCGAAAGATAAGTGGTAATCATGATATAAATGATTCGCACATGAAAATATCAGAGATGCGAGACCCGGATTTTTTAAATCATATTTTCCTTCAACCATTTTAATTATTTTGTTTCAAAACAAACATTTACATACTTGTACACAACAATCAAAGCCTCCCTTACCCCCTGCGATGAATAGAACGATACCAGTCACTTGATTTAATTAATTTAATTACACACAACCCTTACGTACGTTACTTATCCTTTACCTCTACCGAATCATATTTTTGACGCACCTCATCTTTGAAGTGCCTTGAAATAAGCTTTCACCCTTATCTTTAATCTTACACATTGTATACTTCAAATTTAAAGTTATGGAGAGTACTTTAGGAAATAAAGTGCCCAATTTATGGCTCTTTCAGACTTAAGTATTTAAAACGTGACTGTTTTTATAAATGTTTGTTTAACGTCGCTTGATTAACTTATTAAAGTTAAAGCAACATAATATGGCTTTAAACTATATACACGAGTAGTTATTATATACATTTTTAAATACCTCATTGAGCTAGTTGTTTTTTGGGATTTTGTCTCAAATCCGCATTTTATAAAATATGTATAGGTACGTTTTTTCCGAAGAGACGCAAAATGTCTGGTCTTATGGCACATCTTAAGCGATTTAGTTGAATTTTCAATACATTGAATTGAGTAACAGGAAGGAAATGAGCTTAAATATGTTTATACCAATTTTATAAAGCTGAAAGTTTTTTTGTTTGTTTGTTTGGTTGAACGCGCTAATCTCTTTGTGAAAAAATCTTTTTGTGTTGGATAGTCCGTTTACCGAGGAAGGCTGTAGGCTATATTACATTACGCTACGACTAATAGGAGTGGAGCATCAATGAAAAATGTTGCGAAAATGAGAGAAAACTGTTTTTGTATTTGGTTTCCAGCTATTAGAACGGGAGCGAAGCCGCGGGGAAGGCTAGATTATAAACTAAAATATAACCTGTGCTCCCAGATAGTAACAGAGATAAGACGCCATATCCGAAATCAGTATTTTTTTATAATAATGAATATATGTATATAACATTTATTTACAAACTACATAACCTTTCTGATCTAAATCGTTTTTATCATTTAATAAAAATAAAACCAAATATTGTGTCCTCACTCCAAATCTGTGTTGAAAAAGGATTTTGACGTAAATAAATCCGAATACAAGGACAGGTATTGAAACTTTTTAATAGTTATATAACTTTGTTTATGTGCAAATAGTTATGTACGAAATGGATAGAGGAAAGTTATTTTGAAATCAAAAACAGACGTTACAACTTTATTTATAATACTTTATTGTTTTAAAAAAAATATGTTGCTCCATTTTTTACAACAGCACCATCTAGTTCCGCGGTAAGCTACGAGGCTCGTATTACGGATACCAGATAGTTGATATACTACACATACCTTTAAATTTTAAATACATCTATACTATATATAATATTATAAAGAAGTAAAGTTTGTTTATTTGTTAAATTGTAAGGGGTAATCTCGGGATCTACTGAACCGATTTTAAAAAATCTTTCACCAATAGAAAGCCACATTATTGCTGAGTGTCATAGGTTATATAAAAAACCGAAAAACAAAAAGGATTTTACGTGGTAGTCCGTTTTGCAAAGTGAATCGGAGGAAAAACGGTCGAATGAAAGCGTTTCTTACGAACGCTGCCTTAACTATGAAAGATATTATTTTGAGTTCTAGAGAAAAGATGTGTAGCTTAAAAATGCCTACAAAAAAGTCAACGACAGCATAATATGTCTAACTTTTATATTTAAGTGACAAAAAGTATTTTTTTTAATATTAGTATACATAATTTAATTTTTAATATTGATAAAATAATTTAAATTATTTAAACACTCTGTACTAAAAAAGGATTATTAACATTATGCCCAACGAAGTGGGCACGGGTCAGCTAGTACATAATATAAATATTAACACCCATGACTGGAGAACAAACATTCGTGCTCAACAAATGAATGTCCCCCGCGGGACTCGAACCCGCGACCGCTGGCGCAGAAAGTAGGGTCACCACCAATTGAGCCAAACGTGTCGTCAAGTTTTTAATACTTTAACAAGGATTGCAATTAAAAGTGCGTGTAATATAAACATCATCATCATCATCATCAGCCTTTTTTTTTTAACGTCCCACTGCTGGGCACGGGCCTCCCTCAGTACGAGGGGATCAGGCCATAGTCCACCGCGCTGGCCTAGTGCGTGTTGGCGGACTTCACATGTCTTTCGAAAACTTGCTAGGTTTTGTCAGACATGCAGGTTTCCTCACGATGTTTTCCTTCACCGTAAGACAAGTGGTAATCATGATATAAATGATTCGCACATGAAAATATCAGAGGTGCGAGACCCGGATTTGAACCTGCATCACTCGGTTATCCAAGCGACGCGTTACCGCTGGGCTACCACCGTCTAATATATATAATATAAACATATATAACTTTAAATACATACATACTACAAATGTGTTTAACTCATGTCTGAAGTACCTACCAACAATAGTGCTCATTAGACAAATGAATACCCTCATTGGGACTCGAAATTCCTATTTTTTCGGCGAATAAAAAGAAAAAGAAGATTTTTAGAACCATCTATCTATAT
Organism: Boloria selene; assembly: GCA_905231865.2. Taxonomy (NCBI): domain Eukaryota; kingdom Metazoa; phylum Arthropoda; class Insecta; order Lepidoptera; family Nymphalidae; genus Boloria; species Boloria selene. The sequence goes on along the minus strand of HG993137.1, from coordinate 14,495,580 downwards.
CTATCTCATTATCCCTATTATAAAACCAATAAATGATTAACTTAATGTTAACTGAATGGTAACTTAAACCCTTATAAATGAAACTATCTTTTCGGATATTGTCGCGGATATATTATGATTTTTGGTTCCCGACGTTTCGAATGCTTTATACAGCAATCATGGTCACGGGAGAGAATAAGGTATTTGACGTCTCCGGGGTCTATATAATTGTTACAGACAGTGCCTACCCACAATATAAATTATTATAATCATAATAAATCCGCAAAGATAGTTTCATTTATAATGTCAAATATTCGCGTAAACCTAAGAAAGTATTAATATTAAACCCTCTTCAAAATAAAGCACCTAAAAGCTAAAAAATATATTTATTTTCACTAATTATATCGTGACCGACTAAAAATCTGCATCGAAGTAATTAGAGCGAGAAACTTTCGAAAGACGGAAGCGTAGTGTCAGAGAGCGGTCGCGTGGGGCCGCCGCATTGCGATTTACTTACCTATACCGGTTTGTTTTGACGAGGGATAAGATTGGCGTATCAATATGTAAATTTATTTATATAATGTATAAAAAAATGAAACCCTATTTCCCTTGGTCGCGACATCACGCGTAAACGGCTGGACCGATTTAGCTAATTCTTTTTTGTTGTGTTTGTTATTGTCAGGAGAAGGTTTTTATAAAAGAAAAAAATAAGAAAATTGCTCGGAAAATTAGAAATTTTAAGAAGACTTAGTAAAATTAACGACATTCGATTATGTTTATGATAATTATTATGAATTGAACCGCCAAATAGATGAGCGGAGCAAAGTAAACAACACTTACCTAGTTATGTATATTTTTCTTACTTTCACGCAACAATGGAGTGGTAAAAGCTTTATTAGAAAAGCTCGCTCAGAGATTATGATAAAAATGCGAATACTTATACATATAATAAAACAGCTTTTTTGCACGCAAAAAGTACTGAACTGTAGGTGCACTTTGCGCCAATAGTAAATTTTGCACGGGTATTGAGTCAGTTTACGTATATCCAACGATTATTATATTTCTAGTAATATATGTATATTCTTTACGTAATAGACTCCAAGCTATTCTGGCTGATGTTTTCGAGACGCACAAAATTTTCAACTAAATTTTCAATCTAATTACAACTTAGATGAAGCGATATGAAATCATGTCCAGCTTCCTCACCACTCAAGTATAAGATATTTTCTTTTCTTATTTTCGTAAAGGAGTCTCATTTAAGAAAATATTTTATAAGGACATTTTTAAATGGCTGGATCAATTTCAGTATTATTTTTAACTAGCCATTTACCCTTCCTTCTTATTAGTTTGTTAGCTGAAAAATAATACATTAACAGTATTTAAGCCGCTACAAACAGTACCTCAGGATATTAGTATTTTGTTAATGTTGAATACGTGGATTTTTGTTGGTGCTAAAGGAAAACGAAAAGGGGTCATTTGCTTATCAATTTTATAAGTAGAACATACGGTGGAATAAATAGAAATATTATTGATGTAGCAATTCGTAACCTAGCAAAGTATGAACATTGTGCCGTGTCACGAATGTTACTGTAATAAATAATTCGTGATCTGGAACATTAAATAAAATTATAATTAATAATCAACTGTAGACTTTTAATAATAATATATAATATCTTATTTATTTTATTATTTGCATTATTCTGCATGAAATTCGAAGCTTTTTATGCATGTGCTTTCAACAAGTATCTTGAAAATGGCCTCATATTGAATATTAGTAATTTTGAGAATTAGATATTAGTAATTTTTAAAATTCAGACTAATAGTATGCTATAATCTTATTCAGTCATTTTCTAGTGATAGGTATTCAAATAAACATAGACGTTAATTTTCCTTGCTTAAAGATTTTGGTATTCTTACAATTTTGCTACATAATGTTTTATTAAGATTGTATAAATTTTATAACTCCTTCACGCTGAAGCAATGTAACAGATTTATATAAACCTGCATGCCTGTGAGTTCTTTCAGACATGCAGGTGTCCTAACTACAAGTGGCAAACATGTTTATTGAAACGATTCGCACATGGAAATATCAGAGGTAAGAGACCCGGGATTTCAACCGATTTTACCCAGTTTCCCAAGCGCACACACTACCACTGAGCTACCATAAATATCAAAATAAAAACCGTTCGTAATAAACGTTACGTTGAAAAAATTCAGTAAATTGAAGAAAATCACTTTCCGTAGAACGGTTTTCATTTATCATAGTGCCGCCTTTAATTTCCAAGGGTTTTCCACCACTCATCACTGCGTCGTTTATCACAGAGCGCTTGTAACACCCATTGTCTTGAGATATCTCTAAGAATCTCTGACCTACTTCCATGTACTTGTGTCTTGTAGTTTTTGTCAAATAACTTTGGTGTCGATAGAAATATGACTCTGCGGTCTTAAAACATAAACCTCATTTAGTTATTTAAAATGTAGAGACTATGACATATTATAATATTACCTTGGCGTCCGCTTTCCTCAAAACAACTTCGCTCGACATCTGAGATGCCTAACAGAAACCTTTTTATTTTTCTTTTTCAGTTTTGATTTGAAGGAGTGACGAACATACACTCTCACAAACATACAAACATAAATTTTATAGAGTGTGTCAAATGAACAATAATATGCAGGTATTTTATTACTAAGCTAACACAAATAAATATGAGTTGTCATATGTTTTGACGTTAATATTTCCTTAATCTTACAATGACAAAATTATAAAACAGAATGGTTTTAGCCGTAGAGGTATCAAAATCAGGTCTACGAAAGCAGAGTCGCGGGTAAAAGCTAATAAAAACAATCGTATTCTACAAAAATATATTAAGAAAGAAACAAGTTATTAACAATATTGAAGTAAATAATTGACTACAATTTCTTGGACTTAATATTTTTACTGTAAACAAAGACTTAGTGAATTTCATTTCAAATTACGCTACCTCTTACACAAAGCTCCCTTTTACTTTACCGCTCTTTATCTGTTCCTTCAAAGAAACGTGAACACCAATGAAATTTAATATGCCTGATTCTCTTTATTGGGTCAGTGTAGTGATTTACCTAGAGACAAAATAAACCTTATTATCTTGTACAAAAAGTGCAAATTAGATCACCCGACGTCATCCAGAAGCCATGTATGTTAAACGAATTATTAAAAACTTCTCCACAAAAATATGAAAATAGAACTCATTTCGTATGTTTTTGGTTTTCTTCTGGCGTTTTAATAATATAATTTAATTATAAGTAACCTACTCTCCACGGTTAGATTATTACGCTGTCAGTTCTATACAAAAATAATGTTTTTCCCTTATTTTACCATGGAATTTGGGAATAATTCGTAAAAAAATTTACCATAAAAGTAAGCTTTCAGATTTCTTCTAACTAAGCTTTAGATTTTTGATTCTCATCATTCCTAAAACTTTTAAAGAAATTAAAAAATCTACTATAACAATTTACATATTAGAAGTTGAGTTCTAGCTTGAAACTAAATGCTTATTCAGATCTAATTAGTGCACGTAAGTCAAAATTTTATCTAAGATAACCTCGTCTTGCACGTTTGGCGCAGTTTGTAGTGACCCTACTTTCTTGCGCCAGCGGTCGCAGGTTCGAGTCCCGCTGTTTGTACTCCAGTCATGGGTGTTTATATTTATAATATGTATGTATTTAAAACTTATATGTGTAGTATATCAACTGTCTGGTATTCGAAACACAAGCTTTCTTCGTAGCTTACTGCGGAACTAGATGGCGCTGTGTAATAATGTCCTAACATATTATTATTATTATATTAGCAGTCGTCGCTCAGCCGTCATTTTGTCACAGGCGGGTCGAAACAGCAAAGTTTCGATACAATTAGACTTGGAAGTAGACGTGACATGTGTCAGAAAAATAAACTTCTGCAAATAAGTTTATATTTAACTTAACTTACCTTTTAAAGTGACACATTGGCAGCAATCCATATCTTTCTAGAATAAGTATGGGCATTGCAACTGTAACTTTCTATACACTTTCTATACATAAAGAGGCGAGGACAAAATCTGTCAAGTAATTTTTGAAGTGAAACTTCTTTAGAATCGTTGTGATTTCAAACTCGATTAAACGAAAAAATAAGTCCATAGTACCAGGTACTCAGAGACGGGGAAGAGTTAGCCTTAATTTAAATTCAAGTTTTACTTCTGACATGTGTACTTTGTACACACGCACTTTTTTTTTCGTTGTTATTTAATAGCTATTTACGGGCTTTGAAAACTGAAAACATAGATTCTATACATGTAATTAAAATCTGAGCGATCTGACTGTTCATATTTTTTGCAAACTCTTACTAAACTTTACATGTAATTAAAATCTGAGTGATCTCACTATCCATAAGTATTTCGCAAAATCTTACTAAAATAGTTATCTATTAAGGCCGAATGTATAATTTTCTAAAAATATTGTCTGACTGTCTTTTCGGGAACTTATCACACCAAAAACAGGGCATAGATTTTGATCAAATTTGGTATAACAATTGCTGGTAATCATGGAAACATATCGAATACTATTTAATATACGTTTCTAAAAAAATCTATACTAAACTTTAAAATGTATCTAGGGACGAACCCGAGCAAAGCGATATTATAAATATGAGTAAATTATATTTATTAACTAATTATATTTAACAGAGACTATGATTGAATTACGACTACTGGACGATCATTAGTATAATTTATAGGCTATAGTTTTAGTTTTGTAATACCATATATGGCTTCTCGAGACAATAGCAATCATCGAAATAAGCACATAGATAGCGATCGAAACAGAATGTTATTCCAAAATGATACCGATGTGAAAGGAAAATAACAAATCGGTTTTCCCATTCACATAGTACCCTCATATTATTTGTAACATAAAAAAGATAATCATATTGGTACTATAGGTAATGATAACGTTATTCGCTAGCGATTGCGTGTAATATTTTTCTAATAGCTTTCTTTATACTTCATGCTGTGTAAGCGAGGCTTGTGTTATGGATACTAAATGGATGACACACTAAATTATCTTAAAATATATAAATATTATTAATATCTCTTTCTTACTAACCCATATCTGGAGTTCGAACATTCGTGCTCATACAAATAATTGCCCCTAACAGGACTCGAACCCGCAACACCTGGCACGGCAAGTAGGATAACTTGGACCTTTTCTCGTGGATTGTAAATGATAAATAAATTCCCCACATACTACTATATAGGGATATTTAAAAAAAAGATTTTTTGAAGAATCGAAGATCTTCTTTCTGATATAAAATTATCACTCACACATTGACATTTTTTTTGACACTGTCATCTATAGTATAAAAAATGGAAAACTATGGTAGGGGTGTCGAATCTACATACCACACGTCACTTCCCTTTACTGGAAAAAATATTTAGTAGAGCCGGATATATCACATTGATCGTTATTGCCTAAGCCTTAAGGTCCGTATTATGATACGCCATATTTTAACTGAAAATTGGAAGAATATTGAAAGCATGACAAAGACGATTACGAAAGATAATCCGCAAAAATGCACATGTTATATTTGACGACATTTTTGGCTCAGTTTATAGTGACTACTTGCTTTGCCAAGCGCGGGTTCGATTCCCGCTGGAGGCATTCATGTGTTTGATAAGCAGGGATGTTTGTTTCACAGAGATGTGAGTTTATATTTATAATATTTATATTATATTTACTCTTATTTGGTGGTGTATTTTAGTATAGAGTTTGTGTTGTGTAGTGTTTTTAACCTACAATAATTTTGTACAATTCGTAATATTGCGCAATATAATTAATCATCTATGGGTCGCCTTATAGTTTACAGTCTAGAAAATGATATGTATTTGACATTTATGTCGTTGATCCGTGCATTAAAACAGACACTTGTTTGATATTTAAGACTTAAACAAAGTTAAAATAAATTAATAATAGCATGAACGATATTGTGAGAAATAAAATATGTCACCTGGAAATAATATACTTTATTAAAGCTCTTAACAAAATTCTTATCCCCTTATTTTTAACGTTTTTGGCTTAAGCTGATAACACGATTTACGAAAATCGTATACATTTTGAATAAGATATAAATACCTCCTATCATATTGTGGCAGGCAATTCACGCTGCGATCAATCTAACTCTTCATTAATTTGTTTATTTTTTTTAATTATATTATACGCTTTTTCTTATCTTTTTTCAGCTTTCAGTGTACTTAAAAAAGGAATCATTTATTAATACCCTTACTATCTAATTTACCTTACATAGCCTTTAAGTTTAACTAGAGAAACTTAAAGAATCATAAATAATTAATAAGCTTTTACAAATTGAAAAAAAAATAATCTGGTATTTCTACAGATAGATTTTTTAAATGAATATAGTTAAATACAATATTTTCCAGTCTCTAAATACTCAGCTTTTCTATATAAACTATACACAAATCAATCTATCTATGCATAAATGAGTTTATAAATGTTTAGTAGTAATTACATACTTTTTTCAAGGTTTTTAGAAATAGTGGGTTTATAAGTTTATTTTGTATTTTCCGTAAGAAAAAAAAATATTAAGAAACATATCAAATCAAATCAAAATATTTTATTCAGCATAAAAATTATTACGATTTCTTACTGAACGTCATGAGTCTACCACCAGTTCGGAAAGAAGAAACCTCTGACCTGAGAAAAACTGGCGAAAGAAACTCAGCGGGACTAATATTATTTTTTTATCTTAATATCTCTCTTTCTTTTTTCAAATTAAATTGTAAATTAACAATAATTCTATATGTTGAAATAGCCTAGCGGCGATTACATCATTCCCAAGGCGTACTGTCTTCTACAAAATGGTTAATCGAATAAGATATATTATATGTAGTTACTAAAGGGAAGTTGTCATAAAAACAATACACAATATTGTTATAAATAAAGCTATTAGCGTCCTTCTTATCCCCTATCTATCAAACCAGCCGTTCCATTACGACATTTACGTTTGCTTAACACCAAAAACAGGATCGCATAAATTGTGAGGGTTGAGTGCTACATTATATAGTTATAGAAAAAGGTCAGTGAATTTTGTACATAATGTTATGTAATTGAAGTTTCTTTTTGATTTCAAAGTAGTATTGAAATTTTGATTCTCAACTATCATCTGGGTAGGATTTTAATAAGATTTTTAATGTCTCTGAATACTAATTGCAAAGGTAGTCTGTAATATGAAGTTGAATAAAAATTTATTATTTATAAAAACACCGACTTCTAACTAATTGAGCTTTACAAATTGATAACGAAGCGTATAATATAAACAAATTGCAAGTAAGATTCAATTCATATATAAATAGATTAAAAACAAAACAAAAAAATAATAGTTCAGCACATAATATACACTTACCTAAATGTTAACGTTGTTAGCGGCCGATAGGACTTATGGCTGCCAATATCAGACATCGGCGTGCCCCAAAAGTCATTTTTGAAAATCCTCAAAACTGGATTTTTAGCTGTTACATCCCTATTAGTCACTATCGCGGGAATGTCATCGTGAACAAACTCTCCATTCAAACTATTCGAGTATGTTAAAGCACCAACGAAAGCCACTAAAACGTACACTGCCCACTCACTGTCACAAATACTATGCCAAGATTTAGTACTAGCTTCCTTCGCAGGTAACGCCCGACGACGCATTTTTACTTATATCATTATAACAAAAACTTCTCTAAAACTTTCATTTCCGTCCCATATTGTGTTGCCAGAATGTAGCACTAAAATTGGATTTTATCAAGTATGATGGATTACGAGGACATAAATCAACATGGGTCAACTAAGGACCGCTGATGTCATATTCATGAGGACCGCTTGGGGCTAAACGTGCTGCCTTTATTTTATTTAATAGTTCTCCCGCAGACTTTAATTTTCACTTGACTAATGATCCGTGTGATCTGAAACAAAGAAATGTGTTTTATTACTATTATAGCCTTAAAAATTTAAGTGTTAAATTAAGTAACAAGTTTATTGTAATATTTATGTTATTCTTTTTGCTGTGACTTTTCTTAAGTATGAGTTTTGACCATTAATATTTAAATAGTGATAAATTTTGTGATAATATGTAGTGTAATCGTAATATGTATTATTATTTAGTTTTACAAATATTATAAATGAAACTATGTTTTCATGGGAGAGACTCTCCTGAATCCGAAAAGATAGTTTCATTTATAATGTCAAATATTCGCGTAAAATTAAGAAAGTATTATTTACAAATATTAATAAAAATCGTTGGTTCTAGAAAACTCTTCAAAAGTTTTGTAAATACTATTTTAGTTATACCTTCACCAAAATAAAAATTCAAAGCATGTTCCTCCTATATCACATGCACAGATTAAACAACAAAATATTGTAATACTTTTTTAGGTTTACGCGAATATTTGACATTATAAATGAAACTATTTTTTCGGATTTTGTCGCGGATTTACGGACGGGAGAGACTCTTCCCTGTGACCATGGTTGCTGTAAAGCATTCGAAACGTCGGGAACCAAAAATCCAAATAAATCCGCGACAAAATTCGAAAAGATAATTTCATTTATAATAAGAAAATATTGATTACAAATAAAGCTAGAATAACACTAAATTGAACAGTCAAAGTCTGTACAAACTAGTCTAGTGTGAGCCGATCTTAATCCGCGCTTTCAGAATTATCCTATTTGAAATGCTAATGTTATGTTTCCCTAATTCACTCCTGCACTCGGAATTAAGACCATGTGGTAATGAAATTACAGTTTCATACAGATATAGATGAGGCTTGCATTAAATCGTAAAACAACTTTGGTTGTAAACTTTTGTAATATGCGATCTCGCTTACGTGACTCCCATTTGTGTTATAACGTATGGCGTTATAAAGAATATGCAGTTACGTAATATTGCAAACTAACTTTTACTGGTAACTTCACTCGTTTTACTATGATTACAAAATTTTAATGTTTAGTCATATCTTATCTACCTTACTAAAAATTTAGATTTATCCATTCTGGGAGTTAGGGAAATAAGAGCGTAGAGAGGGTATAAAATCATAATTACCAGGGTTGTTCCTATTCCCTAGGTTACTCTACTGTTATCGGTTAATATAGATTTCTTAAAAATGAGAGATTTCCCTTCAGTAAAAAGTATCCTATATTGACCCAGATCAGATCATTGTACCAAACGATCAGAGAAAGGTCGGAGAGAGCCATAATTTTTTTTTTAATTTACATTTACACACAGCACTATCTAGTTCCACGGTAAGGTACGAGCCTTGTGTTATGGATACTAGATGGTTGATATACTACACATATATAAGTTTAAATACATACATATTATTAATATAAACACCCATGAGTGGAGTACAAACATTCGTGCTCAACAAATGTATGCCCCCAGCGGGACTCGAACCCGCGACCGCTGGCGCAGCAAGTAGGGTCACTACAAACTGCGCCACGCGTGTCGTCTACACAACTGTTATAACATTTTCATTTAAATCGAGTGGTTTTTTCGTGTTACGTTCCCAAAAAGGCAGAGAAAGCTTTGACAAAAAATCTTAATACTACTTAGATAAGGCATCTGTATCATAAGATATATATATATCATTCTAGCATTTCCCGCGGCTTTGCACGCGTTTAAAGACCGGAAACCAAATTCTTTCTGAGTCGCGCGGTATGGTACCTCGCAAAACTAACGCCCGCCTTACCCGTTTATGCAACATTTTTCATTGATGCTAAATATAGCCTATAGCTTTCCTCGATAAACGGACTATCCAACACAAAAAGATTATTTTAATTCGGATCAGTAGTTCCTGAGATTAGCGCGTTCAACCAAACAAACAAAAAAACTCTTCAGCTTTATAATATTAGTATAGATATACAGATTAATTTCCCGGGCAGTGGTTTTAACTCTACGTAAATATGCCAGTCAATCAGTTAATCAGTTTCCCCTTTATTTATATAGATTTACGCGATCAAAACCTCATAATCCGTAACTGGGTTACATTATTTATTTTGTAGAGTAAATATTTCAAATTGAATTCACTGGTGATAATTAAATCGCAAATAACATTAAACTGTAATCTGAAATATTTTATACGATTTCTGTTATCAGTGATAATAAATTTTAAGTGTAAAAGATAAAGTGTGTTTAATAATGTCTCTATTCCTGTCACTCTCATACTCCGATGGGACGACACTCGACTCGATCAGTGAGAGAGACGTTGGACCGTAGTTTGTACTCTGCGAAGCATAAGAAATCACTACCGACTTCCCAAATCCATGGTATTACTGAAGATTTCTGATAAAAATACTAAATAACTGAATTCGCCTGAACCAAAACTGTACCGACTCGGGACTTAAACCCACCAACTTAAATCCAGATCTCTACATGCTCTACACTGCTGAAGCATTGGTTGTTTTATACTTATTTCATGTTACCTCTTAAATTTTCAGTTATATACAAAAGTGTACTAACTACAGTGTACTAAAAGTGTACTAACTACTAGTATAAGAATATTATGAAATTCCTTCTTGTCTTCATGACGAAATTCATAGGCCTTATTATTATGAAAAAAATCATAATTAATAATATTTATTAAAAAAATACTAACTTACAAAATTTGATATATAAACGAAAATCAGTGACAGAAAATCAAAATGAAAACCAATGACTTAAAAATTAAATATTTTACTCACAATTATTGGGGTCGACATACTTATATTTTTATGAGTAGAAATCTGAATTTTTGATTTGAAATATAATATATGAGAGAATTTATAAGTCAATTTACAAATCAAAAAAGGGCAAATGATGTCATAATACTTTCTTATACATGAAATTTAAAATGTGTGTATGTATGTGTCTTACCACAGCACTTATTACTGTTTTGCCTAATGGAAATCGATGTTTAATAATATACAAAAATATTATTCAAAATGTATTTTCTTACATAGAGAGAGCGGATTTATGTAATTTAATCTCATGATAAAGCCAGACGATTGCTTTAACAAAGAACTGTGTAAAAGTCTATTTAAGTATAACGTTTTGATCAAAGCTCATTTAAATTCATATTAATTAAGCATTTAATTCATAACTGAATTTACTTTGTGTAATGAACATTTTCGACTCTTTCATTATTAAATTATTTATACATTTTTAGTAAGCAGGTGTTTTTACATAATTTTATGTAGGGATTTATGTTTCTATGTAAATACGCCATCCATTCCAGTAATATACGCTTGTGTATATCTACCTAATTTATATTGTACATATAAGCATATAATATGTTGTTGATATGTTGAGACATTCTTACACACAGCGCTATCTAGTTCCGTGGTAAGCTTGTGTTACGAATACTAGATAGTTGATATACTACATGTAAAAATTTAAATACATATATATATTATAAATATAAACACCCATGACTTTAACAAATGAATGCCCCCAGCGGACTTCGAACCCGCGACCGCTGGCGCAAGAATGTAAGGTGACTCCAAACCGCGACAACTGATTAAATAATGTTTTAAATTAATAATTCCAGATCTATTCCTTTGTTATTTTGACATAATTTAGATATTATAGTATTAAGCGTTGACTTATGACTGTAGCTGGATAATACATTTTTGGATCCGAGTCCCATATAGTTTAAAATGTCTTACTGCCAGTTTTAATAACTCTATCTACCGATGACTGGTAGTTACTTTCATACTATTTTGACACATTAAAAGTTACAACCTGTCAAAATCGTATGAAAGTATTTACCGGTCTATCGGTAGATAGAGTTATAGAAACTGGCAGTTAGACTTCTGTACTAAGAATCGATCTGCGGATGATATATCTATGATCGCGTCGCAGCAAAGTGCGCGGAGAATTAATGTCTTCGATAGCAGATTCGATTTTCACATAGGTAGGTAGAAATATTTGTACCACATAATATATTACTTTTTAGACCGAAAAAAACAAATATTATAATATCATATTTCTACTAGAAAACTATCTTGAAGATGTATTTGAATTATTTAATTATTATACAATTTTAATATAATATTTTTGAAGGCAGGCATGTAAAGTTACAGAAAACCCCTAGTTTCAATAACAAATAAAAATATAAACTAGTTCACATGCTCTATAAGATTACACCGCCTTCCATCTCGCTTGCCATAAATATTTATAAATCTACCATAAATTGTTTTTAAAAATCGCTTATCAAGATAAAGTTAAAACTTTGTGAAAAATTTGCTTCTGATGGGAAAACTTGGATCCTCTGGGATTGGCTCTGGTAATAAATATTTGAGACAACCCTCTGGCGCAGTAACAGCGTATTTACTATTTATAGTATTTTAAGCTAGAGGTTGTTAGTTTGGTTTTTGAATGTGAAACATCTTAATGGCGATACGTATTCGTATATGTCCGCCAATTGTGAATTAATTTTAATTATTCTTTTTCTAGATGATCATATCATCTTCATCAGCCTTCACTTCACACTTTACAGCAGACTTCACATGTCTTTCGAAAACTTGCTAGGTTTTCTCAGACATGCAGGTTTCCTCACGATGTTTTCCTTCACCGTAAGACAAGTGGTAATCATGATAGAAATGATTCGCACATGAAAATATCAGAGGTGCGAGACCCGGATTTGAACCCGCATCACTCGGTTATCTAAGCGACCGCGTTACCGCTGGGCTACCACTGTCTACTTATACGACGACACGTTTGGCGCAGTTTGTAGAGTGTACTTTCTTGCGCCAGCGGTCGCGGGTTCGAGTCCCACTGGGGGCATTCATTTGTTAAACTCGGATGTTTGTACTCCAGTCATGGGTGTTAATATTTATAATATGTATGTATGTATTTAAACATATACATGTAGTATATCAACTATCTGGTATCCGTAACACAAGCTTCCTTCGTAGCTTACCACGGAACTAGATGGCGCTGTGTGTAATAATGTCGAATATTATTATATTATTATTACATAACACAAATATGTGTACATTAATAAAAAATCAATCTTTTTATTATAAGTCAAGGAAACTAAGGGAAACAAAACAAGGGCGTGTACGGACCCTATAATACCCAAAACTGAGTCCCTTTAAATAATCCGTCCGAGCCTATCCAAACGGGTTACAGCATCATTTGGTACATTAATCTTCCTTGACTGGAAGTGAACTGAGACCACGAGGAGTTAATCTGGTACACTTCGTAATCTCATTAAAGTTGAAAACTTTATGTAATTATGTTTTTACATTCATTTCGGAATTAATGTTGTATTTACACTTCACTAGTAATTTGTCTTTATTCCACTCGCTTCCTTTTAATGCTCAGAAATTGGATAGTTTCTCGTTTTAATTTTAATGGGCTCAAAGATAGACAGACAGACAAGGATCCTTAAAGATATAGAATCTGTAGCAATAATAATAATGATTACTCTTATAACGTTTTCTAAATAATATTTAATATACAAATTTGACTTATACATAATAATATTATGAATGGATTAAAAGCAAAAAGCTCATAAAGAGCTTTTTGCTTTTACGTACTTTTATAGCAGGAATCAATAATTCAGATACTTGATAGTTGTTGGAGTTTGAGAGACGTCTTAATTATGTATGAATTGAGTTCAGCATTTTGCTTATATGAGTTGCACTACATTTGGGAAACTAAACAAAATGCACAAATATATAGTTAGGTTAGCTATTTTGGTTTTCTAGTTAGTTTGAAATGAAATGGCTTTGTATAGAAGTAATATAGTAATAATTGATTTTAAAATCTTCTATTATGTCAAAAGAGAACTTTGTGTTTATATTTCATTTTTGTTTTAGGCTTAACATCATTCATTCAATCATTGATTTATCAGTTAAATAATATAGAATTGAATAAAGATTTGAAAACTTGAATCGCAACGATCGAATCTATCGCGATGCCATATACCAGATCCAGTTGTAAATCTTAACCATCCACTTAGTCATACAAAAAATTTCATTAAAATCGGACCATCGATTTAGAAAGAGTTCGCTGACATACACACGAATAGAAGAAAGATAAGAAGTCTGATATACAAACATAAATCTATACTAATAATATAAAGCAGAAGAGTTTGTTTGTTTGGTTAAACGCGCTAATCTCAGGAACTACTGGTTTGATATGAAAAATCCTTTTTGTGTGGGATAGTCCGTTTATTGAGGATAGGCTATAAGCTATACTATATAACGCTACGACCAATAGGAGCGGAGCATGAATGAAAAATGTTGCAAAAACAAGAAGGGCGGGCGTTAGTTCTGCGAGGTACCATACCGCGCTACTCAGAAAGAAATTGGTTTCCGGTCTTTAAAACGCATGCGAAGCCGCGGGAAGTGCTAGTATATAATATAATTGTAGTTACAAAGCAAAAAAAGATTAGAGCAATAAAACACATGTTTATCTAACAACCGAGCATCGTATGATATACGTGAGCCGGGGATTATCACTGTCCAGTACACTAAGTCCGTGATCAATCACCAAGTTAAGGGTCATTTGTCTAGAGCCAAAGTTGATTAGTGAAAATGGATAACCCTCCATAATTTTGATTATATGAAATAAGTTTATCAATTTACATGTAGTTATTAAGTTATTATATACATATAAAAGTTTATTTACTTCGATAGTAGTTTCTGCTCGCGGCTCTGCTTACATTATATATCGATTTCATGGAGAGGATAGATTAATTTTAGACAGTGGTAGCCCAGGGGTAACGCGTTCGCTTTTATAACCGAGTGATGTGGGCTCAAATTCGGGTCTCGAACCTCTTATATTTTCATGTGCGAATTATTTATATCATAATTACATCATAACATCGTGAGGAAACCTGCATGTCTGAGAAAACCTAACATGTTTTCGAAAGACATGTGAAGTTCGCCAACACGCACTAGGCCAGCGCGCTGGACTATGGCCTGATCCCTTCGTATTGCGGAGGCCCGTGCCCAGCAGTGGGATGTAAAAAAAAGGGAGCTGATGACGATAGGTTAATTTTAGAAGCAGTCAGTCAACAAATAGATAATTTTCTTTTTTCTTTACTCTGGTTGGTCCCTAGGTACGTTAAGTGCTTCTCAAAGTTATGATTTTTGAGCCCTAATCCTATTTAATTAACCGTCTGTTTATTTCAGGACGGCTGGATCGATTTTTACGGGATTTCCACTTGTAGATAGGTGATGTTATAAGGAGTAACTTAGGCTACTTTTATTTTAGAAAAAGAATTAGAACTGCTCTCAAAAAATCCCAATCATCTATAAGTAATGTATAATTAAATTTCCAATAACTCTCAGAATAAATGAAAGAAATAAATGCTCTTTGGATGATTCGAAATCTCCTGCACAATATAGTTGTTTTCCTATAATAACGTTCCTAACAATGATTCAGCTGTCCTTATTTTCGTTAAGCGTCGAAGTAAACAAATCGCCTCTAAGTAATTCTGTGTGCTAAGCTGGTTTCAATACTTTCGATACTAAAAGGATATTTATATATAGCACAAACATAAGTAAACATAGTAATAATTAGAGTAGGTAGTTTCTTTTATTCTATTGAATAAGCTATGAAGTAAATAATTTAGAATGTACATATTAATAAATATAAATAATCACTACATATTTTAAAACAAAGTCCTTTGCGTCTGTCTGTCTGTTCGCGATAAACTCAAAAACTACTGCATCTATTCTTATATTTTCCTCAATGGATAGAGTGGTTCCTGAGAATGGTTTTAGTATATAATTTGTCAGGTTTTTGTATTTATTTAAAAGCGATACCCGCGGCTTCGCTCGCGCTAAATTTAGGGATGAATCGCTAGTTTATTATAAATGTATGGAAAAAATGAGATGTCTTATGAGTTAAATAAATCTTAAAGTTTATATTTTTTATAAAGTTATCATTAATTCAGTGCTTGCTTTTGTTTTAAGAAACTAACTACAACTGTTGTTGTGAGTTAATTTTAGCAAAATAAATAAATTGAAAATATTTCGTGCTGAAATATGACCGATTTTTATGATGATCGGTTGAAAATTGTAGAATTGAATAATTGTAACACCTTCTAGTGATAACTTACAGCGAAATGAATAGCAAATATCAATATGAAATCACTCATATAATATTATTTCCCACTGAACATATAAGCTGTAAAATTTCAAACATATCGCATAAGAAACCCTTGGAAACTCGCATGTCTGTAAAAAATAAACATTTACGTTATGATTTATATCGAAGATAAATGTACATAATATGAAGTTCGCATGATTTCACTAAATATTTGCTCATTTATTTGCTCGAAGGCTAAATAAGCAATGAATTAATGTCGCCGAGACATATTACTGTATTATTATGTTTTTGTCCTCTACAAACAAAATATATTAAGATGTTTAGACTAGTTAAAACGTCTAATGAATTATTCAGACTTTGTTCTGAAATAAAAAATCGAATATTTTAATAGAAAATCTCAAAAGAAAAATGGCCGCCTTAATCGGTAAAAAGTAGAGCCTTATACCATAAAGTCAGTATATTTCTTTGCAATACTGCTACGAAATAACATACATAAGCCTCGTCTGTTCGTTAGCAATGTTTATTTCGTGTAATAAATATTTTATTATGTAAACGAAGTTAAGCTTTCAGTAACAAACATTCTTTTATCCCAGAATTCCGTCACAGAAAACGTAAATAAGTATCGTAATAAAATATACTCGGGAACGTCTTCGCTATCTCTACATAATTAACTCATTTAAAAACTCTCCTTTAAAATGGAAATAGTCTTTTCTCAAATATCGTGACAAATCTTGACTTTTATCCTCCAAAGTTTGATGAATCAGGCTAACATTGTCTCTGTTCGTGGATTTGAAATGCTAATGCCTTGAATTTCATTCCAGGTTACGATCTCCAGTTAATAGTTACATTTTGTAACAGTGCAGTGGGCCGGCGTTGGATTATTATTAATAAAGCCCGCTGGAGTCAGATCCTTGAGGAATATTCCGCCGCTATGAGAATTTATACGAGCACTTAGAAAATGAATGAAAGTTCTTCAAACATTGTACTGCGACCAGCAGATATTACGATTTATAGAATGATCAAGAGCACTAATGTATATTTTAAGATTGTTTTTGATTTAGTTTTCGATATTTCTTAATATTTATAAAATATGTATTAAATACACTGTAAGATAGTTTCATAAATATATAATATATTTTTTTATTAATAATATGATGATATCATTGATATGATAATAATGCGCAATCAGACTTGATTACTGGTCTCGAGAGAGAGTATTCTAATACAAAAAAAAACAGTAGGTAATGCCTCTAAATAGGAAAGTTATAGGAGGACTTACTAATTACTTACGTAAACATTTAGATGTTTGTATACCATAATATATTTGTTTCAAGTTTGTATTAAGTTTTAGTTTAAGTTGTTACTTAAAAATCACGATGTAAATAATTTTCAACTACCATTTTGTAAAATTTCTTATTAAGTATATTATGTAACTCTTTTGAGAAATAAAGCATCTTTAAACCGAGTTACACCCGCGCTTTGGAGAGCACATAACCCGTTAGTTCTGCACCTGTTTTTCCTCAATCATCACCTAGATTCGTTCAACTGCATTTTCAGAAAAAAGGCAGTTGAATGTCTCAGATAGATTAATTCAAATTCAAATATCAACTATGAAATGTCTGATAATATCTGTCAAATTATCAGAAGTGTATGTATTATACACTAAATTCAATGATTTTATTATGTACATATAATTGTAAATGCATACATTTAATGTAAATGGTTAAGGAGTTGATTTTGAACATGTTTTTGATAGAGATTCGGTACTTAGTTTTGGAGAGAAAGGAGGCTTCTTTTTATGTTACGTTAAAATTATCTAGTAGTTCCTGCAATACATTACTCAATTAAAATATTCTTAAGAGGAATGGCTAGACTTGAAATATAGCTTGTTTTTCTCACGAAAGTTGAGCTAATGTAAATATATTAATAAGATTCGTTGTAATAAATAACTGAAGATAAATCGCCAAACTCTGTAGCTTTATCAATTTCAAACTTAACAATTGCCTCACCAATTAAGATTTACATTATTGTTAAATATCGCCTTTCGTTAAGATCTTCTTTTGAATTATCTCCTCTATTCTTAAGATTTAAGGGTGATTTTTGTTCATCAAGCCAAACTTTCGAGATAATTAATACAAATGATTCACTTCATCGCTGTCCTTCCTATCTGATAATGATACGGGTAAATGTTAACAGTCCAATTGAATTTCTGATTAACAAGCAAATTCGAAATGATTTTTCGTTCTTTGTTCTCGCAAATATAGAACGTTGATTCATTCAATGTTCGCATCCTATTTCAGGCGTTTGCTGTTTCGGAATTATATAAGCTTATGTAAATGCATATCAGTAAAGCTCAAAGCATTTTTTGTTATTATTTCGAACTCAAACTATAAATAAGTGAATCGTTGTAATATTATACTAATAGGAAATATAAATTGTCTTACGTTTTACGCTTAAATTTTTTTGAACGGCACCCTACCTACCAGTGAAGTCCCGTCAAAATCTATGCAGTCTTTTTAGAGATTAGCGGGAACTAACAAATAGACATACAGAAAAGCATGTTCAAAATATTATTTATCTTATTAGTTAGGACATTATTCAAGTTTTATTGTTATATAAAAGAAAAAACTTATATTTTAGGAGAAAATCTAAAAATTAAAATAAAGCTAAGTTTTATTTAAAAGCAGTTATCTAATATTACGAACAGACACTTCAATTTTATTTCTCTATCTGTATATATAACTTTAGAGTCAATCTCTTTGCTTTTACGTATAAAGGTAACATTCAAATGAACTTTAATATTTTAAAGCGTTGCCAACAAAGCGACTCAAACAAGCTTAGGTTGTTGAACAAAAGAACTTCACGTATCATTGACGTTCCGATGCACTCGTGCTAAGTGCATTGGAGTAGATCCGTAGTTTTGCAATTCAAACTTGGGCTCATATCAGTTACATAGACGAGCGGTTTGGCCGCGGCGAGACTACCGGCCTGAATAGTAACAAACGTTAAACTTCCAATAGTTTTTTAACTTTTACACTAGTATTTTGTTTGGATAGAGTTCGAGATCTATAAAATTTTTACTGAGTAAAAACTGTATATATCATCACGCATCGCACGCATCACGAGAAATCCGAGAGGTTTCTATGATACTAAAATATTTCTTCTAATATATACTTTGGTTTGTGATCATAGCGTGAACCCTCATATTGAAAAGGAAGCTTGCGCCCAGCAGTGGGACCTTAAAATGGGTTAAACGTATTAAGCTGTATATTTTATATTTTGTCTGTAGACGAGAGATTTTGATAAAAATTGTTACAATGATAGATGGTTATCCGGGTCAATATATAATATATTTTATAACTGAAACCTTTTTACCTAAAAATATTGTCTCTGAGAAATGTACACTAACGTACTTAAGAACGGTCCCGAGCTAAACGAGTGTGACTCTAGAAACTGAATATTAAAGAGAATAATCAACTACAGTCGTAACAAATTCGTTACGACTAACATTCACCTGTAGGCGGACCTGACCCCATTACTACCTACTAGTACCTAGGACCTAGGTATATCTTTCGAAGTCTAAATTGACAGTGATACTGTCGCGTCTGCACATAACTGTATTTGTGGGAGGAACTTTTTGCACTCTGAAACACGACTGACACTAAGATCTACGCCAAATGGGGGTTTTATGTTGTGAAAAAGTGGGAACGAATTGCTTTCTAAAATCCTGCTTTACAAATGTTGAACTATTTGCTCGATATTCGTAATCCTTTAAACTAACTGAATCAAATAGGTTTGGGTTATGGAGGTTTCAGTTTTAGTATTCGTATATCATTATTTTTTATCAAACAAGCCTTTGGTAAATATTTATAAAATACATGTAGAAATGGTATTAAAGTTACTTACTTAGTATAGTTCGCTGAAAAACGTTTTGACAGTTATTTTTATTATTAAATTTTACTCCGTATAAATACAAAAAGTCTAAACCAAACACTAAATAACATTGTACGCTCAATACTCCACTGTGGACTCCTTTTGTCTCAAGAAAATCTAACCCACACCTCAACATGATTAAATAATAATAATCTAGAACACTAATTTAACTTACCTTAATTATATTTGAGAAAGCATATTATGTTTTTAAGCCTGCTGGAATATGGGGTTATCCTTTCAAATTAAAAGACATGTAAAGTATGTTAACTTGGATAGCTTAAATTAAAGGGAGGGGACGACCCTATAGTCCACCACTTGCCCAATAGTGGGACTCAAAATAGACTAGAATACAAGTAATAAACAACGTAAAATATGCCTAAATAACATTTGTAGACCCCTGCTTTAAATGAACATAGATTCAATTAACGATACCTATCGATCTAAATTCTGGGGCGATTAGTTACAGACCAATTCATTGCTACCAACTAATTAAGACTTTAGATAGACTCAGTGAACTCGGAGTAACTAAAATGAGTTCGACCAGGTATCAGTTTGGGCTTAATTTTATTTGCTTCTGCTAAGTTATTAATGAAGGTGATCTCTTTTAGCGATCGACTACGTAATAGAAACTACGAGTATAGTTTCAAGTTCCTAACTTTTAGGCACATATTAGGTATTTTTATTTCATATAGGCTTAGCGCGAGCAAAGCCACGGTCTCCGCTAGTTAAAAAAAGAAATTTCTGAAAAATACCTCCTTATTTTTTGAAGTCGGTTAAAAAGTAGCCTAACTTACGCCTTATAACATTAGCTATCTGCAAGTGAAAGTCCCGTCAAAATCGGCCCAGCCCTTTCACAGATTAGCCAGAATGTACAAACAGACAGACAGACTAAAATCTCAAAAATTGATTTTGATGTAAGTACCGTATATATACTTTCATATACATTTAATGAAAAGCTGTTAATTCTAAATTAAGAACAGACACTTTAATTTTATTTATATATATAGATATAATATGGTACTATTGAATTCACGCAGTAAGTATAAAGATCCAAAATAAAAACATTCTAAAAAGATTTTAACATTAAAAGATTGACTAAAATAGGCGCCTTAAACAATTTATCATAAGAGACCGATTTTTATAAAATAAAAGTAGAATATGCTAGGCCAAGATAATATGGTAATAATTTTGACATTTATTTTTCCATATAAGAATATAACAAGTTATTGTGGTAAGAGTCCTAATACGTTTAAAATGTACCTTTAGTTATTAAAAATGAAACTTAATTTATATGTTTTTTTAGTCTTTGTTTAAATAGTCTTAGTATATTTTAATGTTAACTTTATTTGTTAATTTATTAGAACAAACTTAGCTCATTTTTATGCTAAGTAAAGATACGTATTACTCGTACAGTTTTAAGAATGAGAGTTGTATTAGTAGGGTTAAACTTAATATAGATATTATAATTTAGTTTCGACCATAACAGTGCGTAAGCGATTTTGCAACGCTCCATTAAGACCGGGGAGGTTATGTTGGGGTTTAGTGGGTATACCTACCCTTACTGGTTTTCTGGTCCGTTAATCCGAATAGCACTCTATAGTTGTGCGGATTGTTTGCGTAAATTCATTTCCTAACACAATAAATACGTTAAAAATGTAGCGGATCTCAAACAAACTGAAATCGACTGAGTTTTCGTTAGCATCACTTATAAATTATTGATTCTGAATAAGTCAATGCTTTTAGATAAAACTAATTTCTACTTTTATTAACAGTAGATCGTTTAAATGTTGTAACTCTAATCAAGAAATAAGTAATAAATTTTAAATATTATTAAAAATATTATAATTTCATATTATGTATAAGTAAAATAAGTTGCATCTGTAGAAATAGACGAATCAAACAAAATACTGAGCTACGAACAATAAAATTCTATATCCATATATAATTTGCACTAAAACCACTTAAGTAGATACCTCGAATAGTTACCCAAAGTGAATAGCACTAATTCTGAATGGGAACAACACGGCTGTTCCAAGTTACGATCCATTTATTGGCCACAGTCGGCCGCCATTTGACAAATTGATTCACATCTTGTAGTTATTAGCATTGGATCGGTTACATGAACGTTAGTGCGGAATAATTTTCGTTTATTTGATTGAATTATTATATTGAACTAGCAATATTCCCAGGGTCTGCTCGAAATTATAGTGATTAATTTTGAATGTCTATGGCTTTTCCTAAAGATGAGTTTCATATGTTACTCGATTTTTTTATAATAACATATTTAGAATAACCAATCTCAAAATGAGAGTTGTTAATACCTTTTTATTAGAATATGTATTTGTATTGGTTTTTATTTAATTGGGTCAAATCTAATAGAACATATTATCGCGTCTAAATTATACGTTAGATACAGTCACGAAATATAGGTATATATTTTAATAGCTTTATTGTTTATAATAATACTAAAATTTAGTTTTAAATTACAATTTTTTTTTATGTAAACCTAAAATAAGACGAACACCAAGATATATTATAGCTTTCGTCTCTTTCAATTACGAGGTAAATACTTATTTTCCTATCAAAGACTCTATTTCCTCCATTCAAATATTCTATTTACAGATCAATCATAACATAGCTTGGAATAAAAGCTTAAAATATGATGATGATATTTTAATTTCAAGAACATCTCTGTAATAATTTTTGCCGAGAAAATTTCAGGTACATAAAGCTCAATTTAGTAATTACATTCAGTTATGAGACTTCTTATGGTTTAATTTGGATTTTAGGTTAATTTTATACGAAAACATAAAAATATAGAGATGAGAGCAATTTGTTAAACTTCATATTCAGGTAAACGTTTTCTTACTTTCTTGATGTGTACTCGTACTTTTTGCGAAATTAAATAATAATAAGGATAAAAATAATAAGGGTCTGTGTTTCAGTGCAATAGGTTGGTATGGTTCCCATCTCATGTATATAAAAATCTTGCAAAATACTACTTTTGACAGTGGCGAATTCATGGTATTTAGTAGTAACCTTGTCTAGACCCTATGTATTTAAACGCCCTCAATTATGCATACGTATCTTAGATTATCCTGGTCATTTAAAGATACAACTTGGTTCTATACATTTGTAAGATGGAAAAAAGTTATATAAAAATTGTTATAATATAATAAACAGAAATCAAAATAACGTAAACAAAGTTGGAATATAAAATATGGTGCATTAAACCGTAAGAGGGTATAAGCTAGCAGTTTATTACTTGTGTCAGCATTATGTAAAATTAGGGCTGTTTTCCTTGAAATAAAAACAAGATAAATTTATTTTTATGGAATATACCTGCGCAGAACCATGTCTGTAGATTATGTTATATAAAAGTTATTTGTTTATTTTCCTTTGTTTACTCTAATTCCATGGTTATATACGGGGCTTGTGATAGATACCATATAGTTCATATATAACATAAAATACATACACATTATGAATATATATAAACAAGTAAACAACCTAAACTAAATAAAGACATTCATGCTCATCACACAAATCATGAACCCCATCACTCGATCCCGCGACCGCAAAAATAAGAATATTTCTGTTATTCTTAATTTTTTTGCATAGGAGTTTCAGTCATGACAACAACTATGTCACCCCTGTACAGCAAAGAATAATTACAAGTTTCTTTCGTCAGTTCTTAGAACTACAACGATTAGTCCATGAGCTTTATAGGTAGAGCTTTAAACTGTAGGTTTCCTATAAAAATATATTTCATATTTGACTTTACTTTATTATTTTCTTAGAAACATTCGTTTACATATTCTTACACACAAGAAAAGCTGCTATTTATGGCCAGTAGTTTTACCTCATTTCAAAGCATTCAACCAACAAATTAATCAACTCAACATGTTCCAAAATCAGAATACTAAGAACGCCAATTTTCCATTGAATTTATATAACTTTTATGAGCATGTCGTAATTTGACTTTGATATTTTATTAACTGATATGTAATAAAATTAAACGTCGTCGTTGCCAACCGATACCGCTTATACCTGCCTTAATTATTTTAGGTACGCTCTAGAAACTCCAAGTTCGTTGGGACTAGGTTCTGTAATAGATACTTGAGATTGAAATTAATTGGCACCAATGAATTAGGGTCTTGTAATTAAGTGTTTAAGTTGTGTGATTTTAATACGATTTTTTTATTATGATTAAAATAAAAGCTTGTAAATAATGTTTTTATTACATGTTATGTATTTATTATGTACTTTAGTTATAATAAATGTTATTTAGTTATAATAAATCTATACTAATATTATAAAGAAGTAAAGTTTGTTTATTTGTTAAATTGTAAGGGGTAATCTCGGGATCTACTGAACCGATTTAAAAAATTCTTTCACTAATAGAAAGCCACATTATTGCTGAGTGTCATAGGTTATATAAAAAACCGAAAAATAAAAAGGCTTTTACGTGGTAGTCCGTTTTGCAAAGGGAATCGGAGAAAAAACGGTCGTATGAAAGCGTTTCTTACGAACGCTGCCTTAACTATGAAAGATATATTTTTGAGTTCTAGAGAAAAGATGTGGAGCTTAAAAATGCCTACAAAAAAGTCAACGACAGCATATGTCTAACTTTTATATTTAAGTGACAAAAAGTAGTTTTTTTAATATTAGTATAGATAATTTAATTTTTAATATTAATAAAATAATTTAAATTATTTAAACACTCCGTACTAAAAAAAGATTATTAACATTATGCCCAACGAAGTGGGCACGGGTCAGCTAGTTATAATATATATATAGAAACACTACGGATATGACGGTATCTATTGTAGAGTATATTATGTTCCCATACAAATCTCATTAATTCTCCATGCTTTTGTTCTTAGCTTATAACAATGCATAGTGTATGGTAATTTTTGTTGTTTAGTATTATACAAAGCGCACCATTATACCATACCAATCAATTTATTGTTATATTAGTAAAGTTTCCTCGTCGATATACTATAAAAAATGATATGTAAATCTTTTATATTTTTAATTTCTTATCTTAGGTCGACAAATCGGCTTGTAAAACCAGATTAAAAATGTAAAATGTAGGTATAAAAAAGTATTAAAAGTGTAATAACGATGTAAAAAACAAATTAATATATATTTTTTATAGTTGAACCACGAACCAATCGAAACGGCTATAGGTGAAAACAGTTTTTCTATTATCATGATCGTCAGTAAATATTATATACCTCATTAAAACTGATTAAGTCGTTCTACTTTCTTTATATCTAACTCTTTTTTCTTTCACCAGTTCTTTTCAGAGGTCTCTTCTTTCCGAACTGGTGGTAGTCTCATGAGGTTCAGTAAGAAATTGTAACAATTTTTATGCTGAATAAAACATTTAGATTTTTGATTTTGATTTAACGAACATACACATAGGTATAAACAGACAACATTCTTGTATTAATAGTTTGCAGCCAATACAGTATAAGTGACAAAAAAAGCTCGATATTTTGTTATAATATTATTAATACTAACATAAATGTGTTTCTAACAGAATATTAGTTAAGCACCCTTCTAATTTCAATCCAAATGCTATCGAACGGTCGATAAATTATATCGCACACATGAAATATTTTACGACTGACATAAAATAAATTCGAGACCACATACATATTACCCCTAATTCCATTTACCTGACATAAAAATAAACAATTGCACCCTCCACATAGAATTGCTGATTGCTTATTAAAGCTTATACGAGAGCTATTAATTACTTTAGTGCCGCTTCCATTGTGACGTAAAAACATTTTGTATTGAATTTCAGTTACTTTTCAACGATGCGTCAAACAAAAATGATAAGAGTTATTGAGAAACGTATAGCTTTTATAGTGATTTTTGATATATTATTGATTAATAATAACGTTATTTTACTATTTATTACATAATTACATACAATTTGAGTATTCTTAGTCATGATTCGACCCTTTAATGGTTCACCACGCCAATACAATGTCTCCCAAAATTTGTCATAAATTTTTCCTTACGACGCTTTTTTTCTTCGTGTAACGAGCTTAGAAGAAATTGAAGTCACATGAAAATACCACAGTCTTGCATCACTCTGGTTTTAATATATCCCTTTTTTGTAAAAATTACACATATACTTATACAGTAAAATACTAAATCTTGAAATGAGTTTATTTATTAAAGTTCTTTGCCGTTTTTACTAATCATATTATTAAAAATAAACCAGCGAAAAAAGTAGCATTAGATGTTCGCATTTTTTACAGGAAAGTTGTCGTGACCGTAACATTTGGCGCTACCTATCAGTAAACGACTCAGTTAACTTTAAGCAGAAATCACTGTCATGTAACTATTTCTAATATCGATTCCCCACTTATACCTCATTAACAAGTACATTTCATAAGTACCACTAAACTATAGTCTCTCACTTAAACGCAAGTATACTACACACATAAATATATTATTATGTATCGTACGCCTCATAATGGTTAAAATCTTTAAGATTTTGGTATAAAAGTAGGTGGTAGGCTAGAACTTCATTGGTTACTATCAATTGTCAGGCTGCTTTATTACTCTAATATTAATAATTACTTAGAAACTTAATAAGTTCATATTTGGTTCAGCAAAACCAAGATGGAGAAGTTGAATCTAATTCTCATTAATATCTGTAATTGGTGTAACTTGCCAACATCTACCCGGAAACTTAGCGAGGTACAGACCACTAACCAAATTGCCATTCAATTTCAATATAATCTATTATTGTAGCTTTCAACCGCAAAATGCAGCTCATGGGCCAAATACCTAGTGGATTATTGTGTTATTCACTTCCTGTATGAAATTATATACTTTTAGATATTACTAGTTTGATTTCTGTTGAAGGCTGATTATAAATATTAGATAATAATCTCGTTAGAATAAAGAACACTATAGGAATTTAGACATTCCTATCTGCCTCTACCACCCATCTTATTTAAGGAATTCTGAGAATCTAAGTCTCGCTGTTAATAATAATAATAATAATAATAATATTTTTTATTTGCTCAGAATGTAGGTATACATAGTATGTTACAGGTGTAAGCATTAATATTAAGCATCCGTGTACATTCTACCATTTGGCATGCAAATATAATTTTCCAACTTAAAAATTTACAAACTAAGTAACATAATATTTATATATTAGGTTTAAGTTTAGTAGTACAAAAATATAAATTAGTATTACCATATATAAGCTAATACCTAATTAAAACTATGACTTATCTATCAGGAACTCATTGACCGAATAATAGCATTTATTTATTAGAAAATTTGTTAATTGTTTTTTAAATTTAGAGATCGGTAGCTCTTTGAGTGATATAGGTAATCTGTTATATATAACCGGGGCCATGCTTATAACACTCTTTTTCAATAATGCAGTTTTGAAGCTGCCTGTAAACAATAAATTTTTATATTGAGACCTTGGGTTTACTTTCCGTTTTCTACTGTCCTCTAAAGTCAGAAATAGATGTTTGTTTCTGTGTACAAATAAAGATATTTCTAGTATATATATGCAGGGAAATGTTAAAAGTTTATGTTTTTTGAAAATTGGTACACAGCTATCAATAACCTTTAGATTGAAAATAGATCTCAGGCATCTTTTTTGTCCCTTAAAAATATTTTCCCTTTCACTACAATTACCCCAAAATATGATTCCAT
This sequence comes from Boloria selene, assembly GCA_905231865.2. Taxonomy (NCBI): domain Eukaryota; kingdom Metazoa; phylum Arthropoda; class Insecta; order Lepidoptera; family Nymphalidae; genus Boloria; species Boloria selene. Next base: position 14,467,853 of record HG993137.1, on the reverse strand, counting down.
ATCGTAAAATAGAAATTACTAGGCCATGATATGCAAGTGTAGTTGTATTGATATCAGTTCTTTTAGCTAAATTGTGCAATAAATATGCAGATATGTTAAGTTTTTTACAAATGTTTTCAGCTTGAGGCTTCCACGTTAATTGACTGTCTATCAAAATACCAAGAAATTTGGCAACATGAACTTGATTTATTTTTTGACCATTGTACTTTATATCTAAATCTTCAACATGTAACCTTTGGTAAAAATGCATTATTTGAGTTTTTTGTAAATTTATGGTTAAATTATTGTTTCTTAACCAATTAATTATAGTTCGAATGGCTCTATTTATATCACTTTGGTAAGTTTTTTTATCGTTACAATTAATTAGTGCCGTACTATCATCTGCAAACAATACCATAGGATGAATGATTTCTCGAGGTAGATCATTTATATAAAGTAAAAATAACAGTGGTCCAAGTACGCTTCCTTGGGGGACGCCAAATTTTATTTCTTTATATGATGACAAGTATTTCTTTTGACTTTTTTCTCTGATGCTTATGTTGGTGATCTCAGTGTATTGTTTGCGGCCGGTAAGATAGGATTTAATTAAGTTGAGAGCATTTCCTCGTATTCCATAAGCATAGAGTTTGTGTAACAATATATGATGGTTTACGTGATCAAAAGCTTTAGACATATCAGTATATATTGCACAAGTAGGTACTTTTCTATCAACGTTAGTCATTATATTGTTTATAAGGTCAAATATAGCCATGTTAGTATTGTAGTTTTTTCTAAACCCTTTCTGTTCATTGCACAATATATTGTATTTTGTTAAAAATGCGTAGATTAATTCATAGATTAGTTTTTCAATTACTTTAGAAAATACAGGTATCAAAGCAATGGGTCTGTAGTTTGCCATGTCATTTTTAGCTTTACTTTTGTGTATAGGTTTCACTATTATTGTTTTAAGACGGTCAGGAAATATACCAGAGGATATGCAGGTGTTAATGATGTGGCATAAGGGTGTTGCTATGCTGTCAGATACATATTTAATGACTTGTGTAGAAACGCCGTCATATCCAAAGCTTTTTTTATTTTTTAGGAGTTTGATAGCTCTTATTACATCTTGTGGTATTACTGGTGACATAAATATAGAATGTGAATTGTATTCTATCTTAGATAAATTATTAGTGAAGTCACGATTTTTTGTAGTACTGACTTGATCAATGAAAAAGTTATTAAAAGCTTTAGCAATTTTCGAAGGGCATGTTAATATTTCATCATTTGTTTTTATTTGAGAAATGTGTTCAGGGTAAGTTTTATTATTATTAATAATTTGCCAGGCTGATTTAGATTTATTTTTAGAGTTTTGGATTAGATAATTGTTTTGGGCTTTTTGGGTGAGCCTAACAATTTTTTTGAATCTCTGTGAATAGTTGTTAAATATGCGTTTATTTTCATCAGTAGGTTTGATCCTCTGTTGCCACAATAGGTACCGTTGTCTTTTACTACAAACCCGAATTCCACGCGAAATCCATTTATTCTTTCTTTCACACTTTATACTGATTGATTTAAAGGGAAAGCATAAATTATGAAATAACAAAAACATATCCATAAAATTATTATATGCTTCATTTGGATCTTCGGAGCTATATACATCAGAAAATGACAGACATCGAAGGTAGGAGCTGAATTTAGTAAGGTTTTCCTTACACATATCTCTTTTTTTTACACGCCAGGACTTTAAAAGACAAGTTTTATAAATTTTGATTTTTAGCAATTGCGCTGTATGATCAGATAAACCAAGATCTAACACATCAGCTTTACATTTTAAAGGATGATTATGTATAAAATTATCTAAGCAAGTCTTGCTCTGTGGTCTAGTAGGTTCATTAATTTCTATTTTTAGATTATGTCCTAAGAGAAAATGTTCAAAGTCTAGAGCTACTCTATTATTCTTCAAGGTGTCTATATTAAAATCGCCACATAATACAACGTTATAGTCCTTTTTTGAACAAACACTTCTCAAAATAACCTCTAATTTTTCATAAAAAGTACTAATGTTACTGGTTTTTGGTGGCCTATATAAGCATATCACTATTAACCTATGTTTTATTAAATCTATAGCACAACATTCAATTATACCTGATATAGAGCATTTCATGACGTCTGTTAATTCCTATTTAATTGTTCTTCACAATTCCTAATTAATTGTTCTTCACTATCCTACATAAGTATCAAGAATCTATCATTATTTAACTTTATGTGAAATGAAATGGCATAGAAAGCATATCTCATACTACTTACTATTGAGTTTACTACATTTTAGAAGTAAAATTATGTTTTAAAAAATCTCGTTCGTATCTTAAAATAGTCCAGATATTTTTCGAGATTATAAAAAAATAGGATAAAAGTATATGTCAAAATAAAATACGAAAGAACGTTAACCTATAAACATTTAATATTATATTTCAGCAAATCCGGGGCAAAAAGAGCGACATATCGTCATAATGCCAGCGTAGTACAATATGCCCGACGCAAACGGCCGGCGTAATCGTCCGCCGAATGCAATAAATACTTTTATTATGGGACTTCGAGCTATTTTTACTGCTCTAAAGGTATTGTTGCTTCATCGAAGGTTATTATGAAAGTATTCACATTGTCAGATCGTACAAAAATGTTGAATTTAAAATTTAATCTTTTGTTTAATTTATTATAATAGGTACTCGTATATTGATTATAGATTATTACGTTTTAACATTATTTCTTATTCCATTGAACAGTTTCTTCTAAAAATTAGTCCACTTAGCCCACATCGATCTTTGGGTTTTAAAATATGATTTTTTAATGTATAATAAAGAATATAATATATAAAAAATAGATTTGTGTATAATATAATATTATATTATGAAAATGCTATATATGTTTTCAGCAAACTTAACAGCTGAACTAATTCTAATGCAATTATTACTGACCGATAGACAATTTAAATAAGAGTAAAAGATAGCAGCATTTTTCTCTTTTATGTCAACCGTAATAATCTCTTTAGTTTCTTCAAAACATAAACATAATGCAATATATAGCTCCACAGATTTACTACGTTTACGACATTTTCCCGAACAAAGTCAAAAAGACTTCCTTTCCTACATCTTTTATTTCAACCCAAGCCATAATTAATAGTAGCACCAATTAACCCTACCAGTTAATCACAAGCCCGCGAGTAACGAATGTGCCCTGTTAATTTCACACAGGACAAATAACGAGTCGACATATTCGTGTCTCGATAGTAATCAGTAATCTTGGTTTGTTTCAGATTGTTAAGAGAAGTCGTTTTTAAGACATTAATTTATTAGTTTTCTTAAGTAAAATTTTGTATAGAAAACTAATTAAGTAAAACGTAACAAAAGCAATTTATTTTGTTGAAAGATATCTAATATTGAATATTGACATATTTGTAATAAATATATCTTAAAGTAAAGTTAGAATTGAATTGGAAACACTTTTAGTTTTTTCTTAGCTTCTATTTATTAGATTATTCGAACGGCACAATGTACATTACAATAAAGCTAAAAATACTTTAAAAAATACTACAAATGTTATATTATAAAACAAAGTCCCAAGGCGCGTATGTCTGTCTCTTTGTCTGCTAGCGATAAACTCATTAACTATAACTAAACGAATTTTCATGCGCTTATCGTCAAATGATGAAATTATTCGTGAGTAAAGTTTAGGTGTATAATTCAACAAAGCTATTTTAGCTATTTTGTGGTAAGGTGCTGATATAATATGAAGATGATTGTTGAAGATGTCGGAAAAAATCATGCATTCATTATTGGCTTGCCCCGAGAATAAATAAACTTATGTAAAGACAATGTTATCCAAAATTATTGTTCTTAAAAGATCTTGTTACTAGATTTCAAGATTTTAAAGTTAAATGTATATTGTATGAGTTTATTAAGTCAATAATGCTGTTTTTACAACATTTAGCTTTTAAGAAAAATTTTAAGTTTGGACAAATAAACACTAAAATGATGAGTAGTCTAAAAGTATCATTATTATAAATTCTAAATTAATGAAAATGATTCAAAGGGACATAATATAAACGTTGAAAGCTATGTAAATGCAATTTTGGCCATGGGAGAGTCGTATGCAGTCAATGGAGCCTACCAATTGGACAGACAAATGGTGCGGTGGCTGACGCTCGTTTGCTTCCTATATGCCTTATTTTCCTACCAAAGCCATGTCGTTTGAACTGTATATATCTTCCGTTTGTAATTGACGAAACGAACCTTTTTGAAATTCTCGCTGATGACTGACATTTTGCACCTCTGTTTTTCATGTAGAGATGTTAAAATGGTGAAATGTGCCGATTTCGTGGCCTGACACGATTCTATGTTAAAAATACTACTATTTTTCGAAAACAAAAACAATATCTACTACTACTAGTAGATATTGTTTTTCTTAATAAAATAATTTATACACATCTAGACAAATTAGTTTTTTCTATATATGTATTACTCAGAAGAGTTTTATTCTTATTTTTTTATTTGAGTTAACATTAGTTTTGTTTCAATTATGTAAAAAAAATTAACTGTCAGAATTTACAATTTTTTAAGTTAAATGCTGTTGTGGCTATTTTTTCTGTTAAAAGCTCTAGCTTTTGTATTTGTTTAAATAAATTGTAATATATTTCATCGATATAAACTTACGAGGTCGTTAAACTTACGAGTTCTATGAATTAATAAATCGATAAAACAAATAATACTATTAAAAATAATATTTTTATAGACTATTAAGCCGCTATGTATTTAAATATTAATAAAACCATTACGTTATTTTGTGTAAGCCTCCAGCAAATTTGGTAACGCGGAATGAGTGAGAGATCTTTGAAGTTAAATTTGTAGAATAAAGTATTACTATACTTACTTGATCATACAGTCATTAAAAACTGCCTGATTTAGATTTAGTGACGATCAATTTTCATTATAACTAAATCCTTGCACTTGTAGTAACTACTAACTTTTTAAATTATTTACAAAATCATACACACCTGTACTACTATAACTTCACAGTATAAATGCTCAGTGCTTAGGTGAATTATTTTTAATGAGTTTTCTATGTATTGTATGTGTTAAGCCCTTTTTAAAGTCTCAGTGCTGGGCAAGGACCTCCCTTCAAAACGAGGGAAATCAAGTCACCGGTCTAAAATCTTGGCCTAGTGTGGGTGGACTTTACATGTCTTTGGAAAACTTGCTAAGTCTCTTAGACATGCAGGTTTCCTCACGATGTTTTCCTTGACCGTAAGACAAGTGGTAATCATGTTAGAAATGATTCACACATGAAAATATCAAAGGTGCAAGACCCGAATTCAAATCCGCTTAACCTGACTATCTAAGCGAGCGCGATACCATTGGGTTACTACTGTCTTAATAGGTTTTAGTAACTATGTAATACATCAGATATCTAACCAAATTGCAAATCACGTTCAACATGAAAAAAACAAAGTAAAAAATGTCTAACACGACACTCATACACATTCATTGCTTCACTGGCAGGGATAAATTGGCGGATTGACTAACGATGCGGGAGACGCTCGCTTACCTCGCGTGTTTGTTCCCGATGTACTCTGTCTACTATACTTGGTTTAAGCTACATTACATTATTTTTAAAATCTAATCGGGTTATATAAATGAAATTTTGTATGTGTGTATTTTTGTTACTCCTTTACGTTGAAATGACTGTACGGATTTTGATCAAATTAGTACAGTCGTAAGCAATGACATGTATACATTGACAACTTTTCAAATATATATCAACATCAATCGTTTCAAAAGAAAGTATACAAGCTTTGTGTCAAAATAAAGTATACGTATGTTGCTTCATATTTAAGTATACATTTTTATCAATTCATAGTAAATAACATAAAACGAATACTATTATATACAAGTTTCGTGTTATAACTATGTAGCCATTAGTCTAAGAACTAAGAATAAAGCATTAAATATTATTTTCGTATTTAACAAAGTTTTCTAATACAAATACTGTGTCTCTTTCATTAAATACGTGAATTCTTTAAACTGGTCGTTAGTAGTTTAATTTATTTTTATATGTTAAGTGATTGAATCAATTCGACTAATTGCGACCTGATTCTCTAGGATGTGCCTTGGATTCACTTTAGGCAGAGCTCTCCTAAACAGCTTTACCCAGGGTATATGAGATATCTTCTGCAGCCAACAGCACAGACAGGATTTAAAATATTGTAACACCATGATTCGTAAACTTATTAATTAGATAATTAACAGTAAAATATGTTTTAAGATCTTAGGCTTCTTGCATCGGAAAATGAAGCATAATACTTTGCTTTTAAAAATGTATTATTATGTATTTAAATTTAAATATTATAATACATTTTTAAATTATACGTATAATACAAATATTATCGCGTAATAGACTGTGCATATGTGTATGTGTAAGAGCGTTTGTAACACATTCACAACATTGGATGACAGTTTTAAACTTTTGACAATTCGAGGACAAGATCAGTTTATTTAAAATTTTAATGTGTAACAAAGCATTGAAAAGAATTCGAAATTATTAGAATTACAACTGACAATTCTCTATTTGTTTAGTTTGCGTTGTTATGAGAAACTTACTTTTTCATGAATTCGCCCAATTATATTAAGTTGTCGTAGCTCAATTGGCGTAGTTGTAGTATGCGTATAATATCCTTGCGACGCGGGTTCAAATCCCGCGCGTGGATAACTTTTTTAATTTTTGTTTCATGCGTATCTTTTAATTTATGCATTATATACTCGATGGCGATTTAGGGACAAGGAGTGAGCCGTGATGAACGTGGCTCGTCATCATCATTGAGTATATGTTTTCCACATTTGTGAATTTATAAGAATAATTAAGATAATTTTTGAAACAAAAAAAAATTGCAGTAGTATGAAACCCATTGGAAAAGGAAGAGAATATTATAAAAATGAAATGAAAAATAAATTAGGGGCGATTTGAGTTCGGGAAGGGGAAGAGGGGGAGCATTTAAGGGGAAAAACGGTTTTTCTCGATTTCCGGCAAAACTAAAAGTCCGGCAGAAAAAAGTTTAATGGCAAAGTTGTAGGTAATAAAAAGATCTAAAACTGTTGTATTTACACTTTTTTCACATAACCTCAAAATTTATGTGAAAAGTTCAAAAAACCAAGTTTTTGGTTTTTTATTTTTATCTTTTACAAAAAAAGTTCTTTTTTGACGAAATTTGGTGAAAATTTGCCTTTTTATGTCTCAAATACGCTGTAATCTATTTGATTTGAAATATTAATTTTTTCACCTAATTTTGAATTAATATCGAAAAAGTAGCCTAATTTTCAACCGAAAATTCACCCGTCAAAATATTAGCTTTTTTCAATAAATTGGTGTGCTTTCTGTTCGTTGAAATCTCTAATTTCCGATGGTGAAAAAATATTTATATATTACTATAGAAAATCTTCTCAATTCTCAAAAAAATATAAAATTTTGAGCTATTTATTATAATTTACTCTTTAATTACTCGAAAAACGTAAGACTACTTGTTACATTGACAAACAAAAAAATTGCAAATCGAAATATACTACTATAATTAACAAACAAATTAGTTAATACAATTAATATTTAATAAGACATCTACAATATTTTGAGAAAGTTGTAGAATCTTCTTTAAATTATACGCGTAAATGCCTATTTATTACTATTTTCAGGTAATTTATATACCTGAATGACCTACGAAAAATTTTAGCCCATCAAAAGGTATTTCATAAAGAAGTGGGGAAGGGGCTAGGCGGGTCTGGGCCTTACTACATACCTGCTATTTCGTAGCAGCTGTAAAAACCATTAACCTAGCCAGTATTCGAAATACAGAGCAGTGTACGACATCGTTTATAAAAATACACGTGCAGGCTGAGTTTCTTAAAGAGAATTGTGACAAGTTTACCTACAAAAAACTTTTGGAATCTGAAAATTGAATGATATTTTAGTACAAGATGAAAAAATAATAACCTTCTTAATTTTGCACAAATAAATTTAGTTACACTCACGATAAAATTGTAAGGGCATTATTAATTCGATTCTGTCTTTTCAGATTATTATAGGTATGGATGAACTGTTTGTATAATCTGCAATAAGGCAGATGATAAGCAAGTGTATGAAATTAAAAAAGCAACTTTGAATCGTTTAGTGGGGTCTAGCACGAAAAGAATCGACAATAAATACAAAACATTTGAGACTTTGACGTCAGCTTTTGTTTTATTTATTTTACATTTTCTGAGAAGATTTTCTATAGTAATATATAAATATTTTTTCACCATCGGAAATTAGAGATTTCAACGAACAGAAAGCACACCAATTTATTGAAAAAAGCTAATATTTTGACGGGTGAATTTTCGGTTGAAAATTAGGCTACTTTTTCGATATTACTTCAAAATAAGATGAAAAAATAAATATTTCAAATCAAATAAATTACAGCGTATTTGGGACATAAAAAGGTAAGCTTTCATTAAATTTCGTCAAAAAAAACTTTTTTTGTAAAAGATAAAAATAAAAAACCAAAAACTTGGTTTTTTGAATTTTTCACATAAATTTTGAGGTTATGTGAAAAAAGTGTAAAAGTTTTAGATCTTTTTATTACCTACAACTTTGCTATTAATTTTTTTTCTACCGGACTTTTAGTTTTGCCGGAAATCGAGAAAAACCGTTTCTTCCCCTTAAAAGCCCCCCCTCTTCACCTTCCCGAACTCAAATCGCCCCTAATTTATTTTTCCTTTCATTTTTATAATATTCTCTTCCTTTTCCAATGGGTTTCATACTACTGCAATTTTTTTTAACTTTTTATTATTTTTAAAAGCTTCTACCCTAGTCTATAATAGAACAGTGAGTTAAAAAATCTATACATGAAATATTTTTTTTTGTTTTTATAAAAAAATACTGTAACGTATAGTGCATTGAATATAAATCAAAAAAAAAATATGTTTTAATTTTTTTGTCTGTTTGTATGTTTTCGTTTAACACAAAAAGTACTTGGCCGATTTTAACCAAATTGTGTAGTTACCTATAACATATTTCTCGGACCATTACTTAGGATACTTTTCATTACATAAAAGCATTTTAATTTACAGGAAAAAATAATAATTCGTTGTATTGAGTTTTCCTTGGATAGCTAGTGCTTACACGGTAAGTTCATCTGTGTCTTTTTTACGAGCCGAGTTTGAGCTTCTCGCCGGTTCTTCTCAGCAGAACAGCTTTCCGAGCCGGTGGTAGTTTTCTCACAGACTTACAGACTGACTTTTAATTTTGATAATGTAAAAATGACGATTCAAAAGAGCTTGCTAAAGTCTATTTGAATAATATTTTGATTTGATTGATTTACGCAAATTTTTGAACGTAAACCTAATTTTTTTATAATTAATATTTACCACTAGCGAGCCCGGACCGCTGCGCTCGGCGTAAGATAAAATAAATAAAACAGTTTTCATAATTAAAAGTAACATAAGTTACTCCTTAAAACATTAGCTACGATATCTGAGGTCAAAAGTCCCGTCAAAATCAGTGTAGCCGTTTCGAGGATTAGCCGAAACTAACAGACAGACAGACAATTGATGTATGGATGTAAGTACCGTATATACTTTCTATGCATTGAGTCTTCTTCTTCTTGCCGAGTCGATGGCAATAGTTAAAGTAAGAAAGCCCAAAACCCCTTAAAAATAAAGATTAAAAAAAAGAAACCTAAAACTCGGCCACCATAATAATTGCATAAGCTCCTGTAAGATGCAGGTAACAGGACCAGGAGGTCATATAAGTAAGTGTAAGAGAGGTAAGAGAGGAAGAGTACAAGTCTGCACTCCAGGTCAATTCGCAAATTCCCACCTGGTTGAGTATACTTATCTACGATTTTTATCACACTATGATTAATTCATATTTTATTTAGAAGAATATTTAAAAAAATGTATCTTTTTAAAAATGTAAGAAACTAGCATTTCCCGCGGCCCCGCCCGCGTTCTAAAGACTGGAAACAAAATACTTAGATTTCACACACCGTGTGACGTTTTATAGTCGGTTTGTAACGGTTAGTCGATATTTCTTACAAAATCATTATCAAAACCTGTCCTGAGGTTTTCTCGTGATGCAGTCATAGAAATATAGACAGACAGACAAAAATTTTAAAAACGATAGATTTGATTGTATGGATAATAATGTCTATCTATTTAATTACATTTTTATCTATTTTAATTAGATTTAAAAAAAATTATGTACAGATTTGACTCAGTTACAATTATTTTATTATATATGTTTATGATAGATAGTGAATTATTTGACTTTTCAAAATAGATTTTAAGTTAACGTCTTTGTATCGATGCGCAAAACGGCAACGTCGCGTAGCTTACGACGGTTGCCGTTCCGTCAAATAACATGTGGCCTAATATAAATTTATCTTGACACATTGTAATTTGTAGTAGCGCTGTGGTAACGCGCTTGCTTCGATATCCATGTGATGGGGGTTCAAGTCTGAGTTTGAGTTAAACGAGCTAAATACATATAAATTTATCTGCCAGTTACTTTATTGGGAAGTTTTATTATGAAACAGATAAAATATATCAGCAACCATTATCGCTAATCGACTTATACCTACTAACGCTTATTACCTACTAAGGTCAATATTTAGGATAATCGTTTATTCTTACTGGATAATACAATAACTGGTTCTATGGACCACCCACATAAAAGCGTGGCGGAAATTTAAATGGGAATTTAATTATTATAAGTAATAGCATAATATTGTCATAAAATATGAACTAAAAAATGTTAATGGAAGAGACACACTATATATGCATTAGAAAACTTTGTTTCAAATACGAAAATATTATTTTATGCTTTTCGAGCGCAAACCTGTGCACTTTTTTGTGCACAGACTAATGGCTAACTACTTATATTACGAAAAGTATACAATAATATTCGTTTAATGTTATTTACTATGAATTGATAAAAATGTATACATAATTATGAAACATCTTACGTATACTTTATTTTGACACAAAGCTTGTATACTTTCTTTTGAAACGATTGATGTTTACATATATTTGAAAAGTTGTCAATGTATACATGTCATTGCTTACGACTGTACATAGATAGATAGTAGATACACTGTAAGATAACTTTAGTTAGCATTTATAGCAATCATTAATGTTTATTTGCTCTATCACGTGGATCCATAAAATAGTTTTTAAGTAACATTCGAATAATTCAATAAAAACTCAAAATTATTTAAAGGTGTTAGTTTTAGTAGAGTTTATAAATCCTTTTTGAATATATGGTTTAGGAGATAGTAAAAAATTATATTAAATCGCAACAAAAACACAACCTTGTCTAGACGCGTCTTCTACATCGTCTTATACAAAAAAAAGAAAGTTTCAAAAAGCTGTTGTCGTGTTAGTTGAAAAAATATTTAATGCTAAAACTTTACCTCAGAAAAATATTACTTCATAAAAAGTTTAGTACTTAGAAGGACAATGGCGTATGATGAAAAAGAAGCCAAACCGAATGAATTGCATTACGTTCAAGATAAATAAATAAATAATTGTGTTAGGACAACAGCGCCATCCAGTCCCGTGGTAAGCTACGATGCTTGTCTTACGGATACCAGATAGTTGATATACTACGTATTATAACTTTTAAATACATACATATTATAAATATAAACACCCATGACTGGAGAACAAACATTCATACTCAACAAATGTATGCCCCCAGCGGGACTCGAACCCGCGACCGCTGGCGCAGAAAGCAGGGTCACTACCAACTGAGCCAAACGAGTCGTCTGATACCAGGAATTGCGTATTTCCCACCAAGTACGAAACACGGACAAGCTTCACTTACGAGTATCCGGTCGTCATCCATGGCTGCATTTACAAACACGTATTATAAGCTCTGGTAAATGGATTTGAACCTCAACTGAATGTAATAAGGTTGAAAATGATACATAAGATATTTCGCAGATTACAGTTTCACGCTCCATTGCGTTTGACAAGTGTCACTGAATGACAACACGCCGTTATAACTGAATGCTTGGGTCTCAATACTCATGCATCGTTAAGGGTATTCCAGCGGGAACTATATCAATACTGTAGAATAACTACTTCTGGGACTGCGTTTTGCATACATTGAGTATCGTTTAATTGTGGAAACGTTGACTTAAAGTTAATATTTTTAAGTTTTTATCGCTAACATTAATTTTGTTTTGTGATCTGTATTGTTTAATTTTGATAATAATGTTGATGATGATATAATTGTTACAATTTTTTTGTAACAATTGTTAGCTTATAAAATATGAATATAAGATGTACACTTAATTATATATAGTAAATTATTATATTACAATTATTTCATATAAGTTAATAATTATTGAAAACATATCTCTTAAAAGAGTTAATTAAATGTTTCGTTGACTGTTTGTGAATGATCTTGGTCAATTGTGTTGGTTATAAAATATGAATATAAGATGTGCACTTAATTATATTATAATATAAATTATTATATTATAACTATTTTATGTAATTAAATAATTATTGCAAACTTGCTTTTATAAATATCTAAATTATTAAGTTGTAAGATTTATTGGCTGTATATTATAAGATCTAAGTCAATTGAGTGTCTCGACGATATTATAAAATAGGTGACACTGTATTACGGCAGTTCAGTGGTAATTCAAATTTTGAAGAGTAAAGTTTAAAGGATAAATACTGTGAAAAAGTGTTGTATTGTTAATAAATGTTGTTGGTTGTTATACGCGCTTTTTAGTTCAATAAACAAGTTCGAAGGAAACACACGTCTTTTCTATCTCACCCGCACCGTTCAAGCAATATTCAACCTTAAATCAACGCACAAAGTGGTCAAATTGCGAGCCGGATTACGTCAGCCACGAGTCATTAGTGAATACAAAAGAAGTCCGAGAACATTGTAAAAAACGTGCATTCATTATATAATAGATGTAAATCAACGCGTTTTAAACAATATTAGAAGACTTACGTTATATTTGCATAAGAAGACGATTAGAAGTTTATTTTTTTTGAAGAAAACCTTTATAAAATATGTCTACCCCGGAACAAATGATAAGATTGTTGGAAGATACAGCAAGTATATTGCAAAAAACTCAAATTAACATAAAGAAATGTCCAAAACAAAGATTAACTGCCACATATTTAGAAGCAAGATTAAAGTGTATCGAAGATCATTGGAGTACATTTATACAAACTCATCAAAATTTAACAAAAATATTACCTCGAGAAAAAAGAAGTGAATTGCAATACTTCGTTAATGAGGACTATTTTATATATGAGGATTTATACATATGCATGCGCACGGACATTAATGAAATGTTGAAACAAATATCATCAAGTGGAAGCCATACGGAACAATCAACGAGTTCGTGCACACAAGATATGAAGATCGGTCAAGTTAAGCTTCCACGCATTCATCTACCTACTTTTACCGGGAGATATGAAGAGTGGCCAACATTTCAAGATTTATTTATATCGTTAGTTCATGATAATGTGCATATAAGTAATGTTCAGAAGTTGCATTATTTGAAATCGAGTGTTGCCGGTGAAGCTGAAACATTATTAAGACAAATACAAATAACGGAAAACAATTATTTACAAGCATGGAATATTCTTAAAACCAGGTACGGAAATAAGCGTATTATAGTAACATCGATTTTAAAAAGATTATTTACACAAAAGAAAATGAATCATCAGTCGTCCAGTCATATAAAATCATTATTAGATGTAACAACAGAGTGTATAAATAATTTACAAAACTTAAATATATCAACTGACTCTTGGGATCCTATAATAATATTTCTGGTAGTGCAGAAATTGGACCCAGAATCACACAAGGACTGGGAACATTTTGCATATAAAGAAAATTCGGAAGAATTACCTTTATGGAGCGAATTAAAACGTTTTCTTGAAACAAAATTCCGTACTCTCGAACTTATCACACCTGCACCTGTAACCTCGGGACCAAGACCAGAGAAAACTCGGTCGTTTCATGCAACTGTAGAAAAGACGTGTTTAATGTGTAAGGACAAACATACATTGTGTCACTGCAAGCAGTTTACCAGTTTACAACCTTCAGAACGTAATGAGTACATACAGAAGAATAACCTTTGTTACAATTGTCTCCATCCTGGGCATTCAGTAAAGAAATGTCGCTTACAAATATCATGCCGCATATGTCACAAACGCCATCATTCTCTTCTACATCAACACTCAAAGTCAAATACCTTGGATCAATCAGAGAAACAAGCACAGCCAACGGTATCAGCCTATGCAAATGTAGAAGAGTCGGAAGAGGAAGAAATCAACGCAATGATGACGTCACATTACAATGGAAGACAAGGTTCAGCATTGTTAGCTACAGCAGAGGTTAAAGCAACGAGTGGTGAAGGCAATACAATTATGTTGAGAGCTCTAATAGACCAAGGTTCAGAAGCATCATTTATAAGTGAGAAAGCTGCACAACTTCTGAAACTTTCAAGACAACCTGCAAGAGGCAACGTTGTAGGCATGGGTTCTACTAGAACAATTGTAAATCAAAGAGTTCAATTACAAGTCTCACCAAGATGGGAATCACAATTTTCTATGCACATTCAAGCCTATGTTATCAGTAAACAATTGACAAATAAAATACCACATAGTACAGTGACAGGAAGCAATTGGCAGCATATCAAGGGTCTAACTTTGGCAGATCCCTACTATTTCAAACCGAGTTCAATTGATTTACTACTTGGAGTCAAAGAATATTCAGAAATATTAAAAGAAGGCTTAATAAAAGGTGTTCCAGGCACTCCATGTGCACAAAATACAGAATTAGGATGGATCTTATTCGGAGAAATTAATACAAACTACATAGAAGACTCTTTTCTTGTTATGCACAATCAAATCGACGTGGATGAAATATTAAAATCATTTTGGGAAATTGATACAGAATCGAAACGAATACTTACAATGAATGAACAAAAATGCGAAGATATTTACAACGATACACATAGAAGACAAGAAGATGGAAGATATGTAGTTAGATTACCCTTTAACACTGAAAATCCACAATCAATACATGGTAACACTAGAGATATATCATTGAACAGACTATTACAATTAGAGAGAAGATTTAAAAGACAACCTAAATTAAAAGAAGATTATAATAAAGTTATAGATGAATATATACAATTGAAACACATAGAAGAAGTACCTAAAGAAGAAATAAACAATAAATCAGTATACTTACCTCACCACGCTGTCGTACGTGAAGACAAGGAAACTACGAAGACACGGGTCGTTTTTGACGCTTCCTGTAAAGGGACTAATGGAATTTCACTAAACGATGAACTCTTACCTGGACCAGTACTGCAAGACGACCTGCGAAGCATAATTATGAGATGGAGAATGCATGCTATTGGATTTGTATCAGATATTCAAAAAATGTATAGAATGATTTTACTTACCAAAGAAGATGTTGATTTCCAGAGAATCCTGTGGAGAAGAAATGATAATGAAGAAATCAAAGACTATCGTTTACTTACCGTCACGTTTGGTACAAGCTCGGCACCTTATTTAGCAATAAAAACACTCATGCAGCTAGCTGAAGATGAAGGAGAGAAGTTTCCAATGGCAGCAGAGATGATTCGTAATAATTTTTATGTTGATGATTTGATGTCTGGAGCTGAAACAGTAGAGAAGGCTATAGAAGCTAAAAATAAATTAATTAATATAATGAAAAAAGGAGGTTTTGAATTGAAAAAATGGTCGTCCAATAATCTAGAATTTATGAAATCTTTGGAACCTTCTGAAATATCATCCAATGCACAAATCGACATTAATGTTGACGGTTCTGTAAAGGCTTTAGGAGTCCTGTGGAATTTAAAAACTGATCAATTTCAATACAGAGTCAATCTATCACCTATTAAGCATACAATAACGAAAAGAACAATCCTATCTGACTTGCAAAAATTATTTGATCCACTCGGATGGATAGCACCTAGCATTATTTTAGCAAAAATAATAATTCAAAGACTATGGTCAGAGGGAGTTAATTGGGATGACAGAATTAGTTTACACTTAGAAAAGGAATGGCTTAAAATAAGAACAGATTTTGAAAGAGTTGAGAATATTTCTATTGATAGATGGCTAAAGACTTCAACAGCGAAGATTCAACGAGTGGAACTACATGGGTTTAGTGACGCTAGTAGCAAGGCGTATGCTGCTGTAGTTTACATACGAGTCATTGAGGATATAAAGATCTTCACAAATATTGTAGCGGCTAGAACAAAGGTGGCACCACTGAAAACTATTTCACTTCCAAGACTGGAACTCTGTGGAGCACTGCTACTCTCCAAGTTACTGAAGAGTGTAAGTCAAGCTATGAAAATACCTTTATCGCAAACCTACGCTTGGACAGATTCATCTATTGTGAGTTCATGGCTAACGGGTGATCCTAATAGATGGAAAGTATTTGTAGCCAACCGAGTAGTCGAAATAAACAACAACCTGAACCACAAAAAATGGCATCATGTAAGATCCGAGGACAATCCTGCTGACATAGCTTCTCGAGGAATGTTACTTGCGGAGTTAAAACAATCTCAACTGTGGTGGCACGGTCCTAAATGGTTATCTGAAAAAGAAATAATATATACACAATTAGAAAATATAGTCACAGAATTAGAAAAAAGAAAGGAAATAAATATACAAAATAACTTACATATAGAAAACCACGATGAAGTAGATATTTACACACAATTTGAAGATTTTGATACACTAGAACAACTTTTAAAAACAATTATATTATGTAAAAGATTTTTAAATTATAAAAGGAATGTAAAGATGAACTTAAATTTCACTACAGAAGAATATGAAAATTCACTAATAACATGCATACTTATAATACAAAAGAAACAATTTACACAAGAAATTCAAGATATTAAGAGTAAGAATCGAGTTAAAAATATAAGTAAATTAAAAACCCTCAACCCTTACCTGGATAGCAACAATGTACTCAGAGTGGGCGGAAGAATAAAACATGCTAATATTAATGAAGACTTAAAGCATCCTATAATTTTAAATAAAAATAATCCACTTACTACTTTAATAATAAAAGACGCTCACATTAAAACTTTACATGGCGGTATACAGCTGATGCTTAACTACATAAGATCTAAATATTGGATATTGAATGTTAAAGGATTGGTAAAGTCATATATACATAAATGCTTGCTTTGTGCAAAAGAAAGAGCTATTTCAAAGGTACAAAGAATGGGAAACTTACCAGCGGTCCGAGTGACTCCGGCCCGACCTTTCTTACACAGTGGAGTTGATTTCTGTGGACCCTACTACGTATTGAAATCTAAAGGAAGAGGGAGCAAAACGTTTAAAGGATACATTTGTATTTTTATATGTATGTCTACCAAGGCAATACATTTAGAGTTTGTGGGCGACCTAACTTCTGAATCTTTCATTGGAGCCTTTAAGAGATTTGTGGCACGTAGAGGTCGCTGTACTCACTTATGGAGCGACCAAGGTCGAAACTTTGTTGCAGCAAACAAAGAACTCACAGAAGCCTGGAAAGAAGCACAGTTGGAATTTACCGACATATTAGCAAACAAGCTCTCCAGTGAAGGAACCCAGTGGCACTTCATTCCAGCCTACAGCCCCAACTTTGGTGGCCTCTGGGAAGCAGGGGTGAAATCAATAAAATATCACCTGAAACGCATTTTGACGACTCACTTAACGTTCGAAGAGATGAGTACGGTGTTATGCCAGATAGAAGCTTGTTTGAATTCACGACCCTTATGTCCCATGGATGACTCAGACTGTGATAATTTAAATCCACTTACACCGGGTCATTTTTTAATTGGTGAAGCTCCTATCAACATTCCATCACCTGACTTAAGAAGCACGAATGTACATCACCTTACCCGTTGGCAATTTACACAAAAATTAGTGCAAGATTTTTGGCATCGTTGGCAACAAGAATACCTCTCACGGCTACAACAAAGACCGAAATGGCTAAACAAAGTCGAAGAACTACAAATAGGCCAGATAGTTCTCATAAAAATGGATAATTTGCCTCCTGGAAAATGGGCTTTGGGCCGTATAGTTGAAAAGCATCCAGGCTCAGATGGACTGACCAGAGTATATAGTGTCAAAAGTGGAAACAATATTACAAAACGTTGTGTTACTAAATTATGCTTGTTACCCATAGAAACTTAACAATACATACATATTATATATATTTTAATCATTTGTAAGAGTTTGTGTTATCAATCAATTGTTTAAACATTTACATAAATTTCAAATATGTACAAGTTGACTTTGTAAAATTTACAAATTTTGAGATTAATTCATACTGTACTAATTTTGTGTAGCTTTTTATCATAATTGTCATTTTCTTTGTATAGCATCCTATTAGAAAAAGGTCAAACCCCTTTTTAGTGGGCGGTATGTTGGTTGTTATACGCGCTTTTTAGTTCAATAAACAAGTTCGAAGGAAACACACGTCTTTTCTATCTCACCCGCACCGTTCAAGCAATATTCAACCTTAAATCAACGCACAAATGTATAGAAGTGCAAGTAAAGGTGTTTTTATTATTGCCAAATCGTCAAGGAGGTTAACACAATTATAAAATTTTAACAAATATTTTGTATAATCAGGACAGTGGGTTCGATATTCGTTTATTACACAAAAGTCAAAACAAAATTAATTAATAATAATTATAAGCAATATTTCAGATATGTTCTGAATTTCAGAAACGCTCCTCACATTATATATTATAACAGCCACAGAATATTTACCCATCTATGTTCCCGTATATCAGTCGATAAAATTAATATTATTAACTTCACTAGTTATCATATTAGCTTCATTTATAATTAGCTATGTATTCAATCTTGAGGCTCGATTTTCTATTTCTAAGTCATATAAACTTTGGAACAATCACCACATACTGTACAAGAAACTCCTCGCTCAATTAGGGTGTGTCCTTGGGTACGTTTAAAGTTAATATATTATATTCCTCAGAGATGAAAAATTCTCTTGCAATATAAAGTATAATTGACACGTTTGGCTCAGTTGGCAGTGACCCTACTTTCTGCGCGGTCGCGGGTTCGAGTCCCGCTGGGGGCATTCATTTGTTGAGTACGAATAATTGTTCTCCAGTCATGGGTGTTAATATATTATAACTTGTACCTATATATGTGTAACTTATATTATGTATGTATTTAAAAAATATATATGTGTAATATATCAACTATCTAGTATCCGTTATACAAACATCGTAGCTTACCACGGAACTAGATGGCGCTGTTGTAAAAAATGTCCCAACATACATATTTATTTTTATTTATATAACGATATAATCGTTGGAAAACCGACTTTACGAATCGATTACATGGTTTACAAGTCTAGTTTTTATTTTTTATATATGGGTATATAAATAAACATTATCTATACATAAATAAACAAAGATAGAACAAGTCAGTAACAATTTATCCTCTATTTGTCGACCCATTTCTTATTTTTATTTATTTAGGAGCTATTAACGAGCTTTTGTGTTGTCAATAGAAATATTTGGAAACCGTTTCTGTTATATAGTACATAATAAATGAGAAGGTAAATCCTATTCATGTATCTTTCTCAAATTTCCAATAATAATTATGGTAGATTTTTGGGCATACACGTGTAATATGTATTATGAGTTAAATTGATGTGGCCAGGATCTACAGGATCTTCTTTCCACGTTATCAATTTTACTTGTGAGTACTACTTAAAATTTTTAGTTACAGAGTAAGTAGTTCTTACCTCTATGGCATTCGAACTTTAACATAAATATACCTTTGAAAAACTGTCTTCTTCTTCTTTTTCCCTTTTTAACGTCCCACTGCTGGGCCTCCCTCAGTACGAGGGGAATCAGGCCATAGTCCACCGCGCTGGCGTAGTGTGTGTTGGTGGACTTCACATGTTTTTCGTAAACTTGCTAGGTTTTTCTCAGACATGCAGGTTTCCTCACGATGTTCCCCTTCATCGTAAGACAAGTGGTAATCATGATAGAAAATGATTCACATGAAAATATCAGAGATGCGATGCCCGGACTTGGACCCGCATCACTCGGATATCCAAGCGAGCGCGTTACAACTGGTCTCAGTGGTAGACTTTGAAAAACTATAAATATTCTAAAAACACGTTCGAAGTAAGGATGTAATAAAATAATAATAGTTTATATTAAATAGTCGTAAACTACATAGAAAGATACATACGGATAAAACCATAGGCATATATATGTAAACAAAACAGAGAGAAAATATTGCTGGCTCATAATATCATGTTCACCATTAGCAAGTTGATTGATTTCATTACAAAATACGTCATTATCAGAAAGGGATCGATGACGGTATTAATATATTATTAGTAATACGTTTTATTTACAAATAACAAATTGTTATTAGCATTATTTGTTGATTCCTGTTATGGCGGGATGTTATCCTGACATATTGTATGTGCTTAAAGCTTTCTCTTCTACAGGTCGCAAGTTCAATCCTAGCTTGAGCCACATTGAAAATAATTTTATATTTAAAGTAAATCGTTGTATAAAAATTAATAAATAGTTATTTGACAACTCGTTTGGCTCAGTTGGTATTGACCCTGCTTTCTGCGCCAGCGGTCGCGGGTTCGAATCCCGCTGGGGGCATTCATTTGTAAAACACGTATGTATGTTCTCCAGTCATGGGTGTTTATATTTATAATATGTATGTATTTAAAAGTTATAATATGTAGTTTATCAACTATCTGGTATCCGTAACACAAGTATCGTAGCTTACCACGGAACTGGATGGCGTTGTTGTAAGAATGTCCTAACATAGTCATTTATTGAAAATAATAATATTCTTTTACTCCAGTGTTTTTAAATTTGACCGTCTCCGTTGTCAATTTATCAAATATTATGAAAAATAAACATTCTATAGTTTATTTTTGATAACTGTAATTTATTAAAAAGTACTTTGATGTTCAAAGTAACAAGATAGTTTTGTAATATTGGGTTAACTCTATTTACAGCTAATTTCCAAAACCACGCATTAATGTTATGAAAATATAATATAATGATTGCCTTTTCATGCTGAAATATGGTTCCAATTAATTTAATTACAAAATACCTCATTAGCGGGATGGAGGAGAGTAAATTTTCGATATTGCCTCAACATTACATTGTCGAAGTATACGTACAAGTATGGTACATGTAAATAACTCAAATGTCTGCGTATATTTATATTTGTTAGGATATTAAATGCAACAAAAAATAATAGATTCTGATATTTGATAACTCATTGTATGTGATATTTGATAACATGTATATTGTAGGTATACTACAGTAAAAATAACCGTTTTTTTTGTCAACCTCGTAAACGTAAACGGTAAGTTTTACAAAAATAAAAGACGTAAAATTTTATTTTCTACAATAATGGTTTTAATAACTCATGCTGTAAAGTGCATAGTTTCCGAGATATAGGCCGAAAACTTTGGTTTAGATTGTGCTCGAAGCTCAGTCAGCATTTTGTGATTTTATGCTTAGTAAGACTTAGTAACCTACTCTGTGCCTAATAAAAAAAATATTGGATCGGAAATTTATTGCGTGGTTCTATTTTTACTGGCCTAGTAGAAATCAAAAAATATTTAAAGATATCTTAGGTGCCATTTGTTTTATATGTAACTCTCCCGTGACCATAAGTCTAGGCATTTAACAGGATTCCAACCTGCAACCTCTAGTATAGAAACAAATGTCGATGAACAACGTACTTATGTATAATCATATACAGAGTTACAATTCACTATGGGATTGAGCAGGTATTGCTTGCTAGCCGCAGGCGGATTGCATTTACTAATTGAAACCAGGGGTTAAGCTGGTTGACAGGCGTCATGATGCCGTGACGTTATTACCATAGTGCTTGGGTTCGGATACTACCTTAGAGGTTTAGTGGCAAACATGTACGGCTGTACATCTGGAGATCCTGGGTTCAAGTCCTTGGTCGGGTTCAATTTAGTTATTGAATTTTTCTTATAACTAGTAACAGCTGTATATTGGGAACTAGGCGGTGTTTCTAAACAAAACTCTAACTAGCGGACTTTGGTATGTCTAATAACTTTTACGAACTTATTTCTATTACTTTTCTTTTCTAAGACTTATTATTATGAAGTCTACGTTATTTTTTTCTATACATAATTCTTCTAAATGGAATTACCATTACCTAAAAATGATTCATATAGTTGTTCTAAAATCTTTTTATTTTATGTACCTACCTATAAATATCACAAAAATTTACCAGCAAAATAGCAACTAATATTCCTACAAATAAACAAAAAATATTAACCAACTACATTCTATATATTTATATTTACAGTAAAACAATTTTTTGTTTGCTTCAGAACAAAATTACACATCACAATTCGTATCACGTTACGGCTCCAAACCAAAGAATTCCCAGAAAGTATCCAATTACCTTAAGTTTCTGGAAACCATACGATGCTAAAAATAAGCTGATTTCATAATATATTTCTATGTATTTTGAGATAGAGAACAATATTTTTGACCCAAAGTATAAAAGTACGGTAAATAAAATGAAAGTTAAATAAAATCTTAGGATTATGACTTAAATTTGCTAAGCGTTAAATGAATTTGGAGATAAAGTTTTTCTTGGTATTGAGGAATGTTTGGCCGCACCAGAAACATAAAAATTAATAAATATGTTGGGACATTATTACACAAATCACCATCTAGTTTCGTAGTAAGCTAAAAGGTAGCTTGTGTTACGGATACCAGATAGTTGATATACTACACTTGTAAGTTTAAATACATACATATTACAAATATAAACACCCATGACTGGAGTAAAAAAATCCGTGTTTAACAAATGAATGCCTCCAAAGGGACTCGAAGCCGCGTCCGCTGGCGCAAGAAAGGAGTCACTACAAACTGCGCCAAACGTATCGTCCAAAAGGTAGTATATTAAATTATAATTTATTTTTATGACGGTTCGTTAATGTCTCACTTAAATCAGAATTAGTGACAACATAACGCCTTTTATTTTACGTAAAAAATAATAATTTTGTAACAAAAGCGGTAATGTGAAAAATAATACTATTAAAGTACTCGATTGGCTCAGTTGGTAGTGACCCTGCCTTCTGCGCCAGCGGTCGCGGGTTTGAGTCCCGCTGGGGGCATTCATTTGTTGAGCACGAATGTTTGTTCTCCAGTCATGGGTGTTAAGATTTATATTATGTATGTATTTAAACTTATATATGTAGTATATCAACTATCTGGTATCTGTAATACAAGCCTCGTAGCTTACCACGGAACTAGATGGCCCTGTTGTAATAATTGTCCTAATTAACTGTATTTTCGTAGTATACGCCATTTTTGCGAATTATACCAAGTTCAAATTTTACTACCGACTTTTCGGCAGAAGCTGTTTGTTTCATAGATCTAATACGGATGATATTAATTTACTTTGATATTTCTAACTGCTACTTAAAGAAATGTGTAACTAATATTAATTTTAATGATGTATTGAAAATTTGGTAACAAAATATTAAATGACAGAAACTCTTAAATTAATTAATACAAGAAAGATGTGTAGGAGTAATGCTATTAAAGACGTACACTTGCTGCGAGTTGCTGTTGCATGTCTCCTACTACATAATACTATATAGTTGAAGTAAGAGCTACTTCAACTTGTTTTCGTCTTTTTAGTTTCCTTTGACTCCGTTCTTTTCTAGGATAAAATATTTTCCTATAAAACTAGAACTTAATTAATTTTAAGAAACTTTGATAGATGAGATGACAAAATGAGAACACATTTTGTTAATTTACCTAAGTACTTTAGATTTCTAGATTTCTTAAAGATTATATATTATCAGCAATTAAAAGTATTATATATGGTACCTGGAGAACCCTCTATCATCGTATCAATTTAATTCTAATCTGTCTAATGGTTTTATCGCGATGTGATTTATTATCAAAGACAAACAGACAAAAAATAAAACCTATAGATTCAACCTTCGATCAATAATAACGATTCGACTAAGCTAGAATTTTATTATTTCCTTTACCTTTAAATAAGTTCATAAACAGCAGAGTCTAGTGTAAAAACAACATTAAAAAAGAATTAAAGCTCTTAATGTAATTAAGTTTATTACAAACACAGTAACCATTGCTCTTTTCCTTAAATACTAGGATATTCACATCGAATTACAAATGCAAATGAACAAAGAAATCCGCCGGCTGTTAATATGAACTAAAAGTCCAATTCTCGAGTTATGCGTCTTGTACGATGTACGCAGCCTCCCTCGTTATGTAGAGTGAAATATAGAAGTGACACGTGTGTGGCAATTTAAAGCAATATGCTGAAAGAAATTATCTGCCTTTAAGAAAGAGCTTTTATACTATTAAGAGCTTTTAAGTTCATTTTTAGGGGAAAAAATGATAATTAATGTGTTCACATTTCAGCTTACGAGTATACGTAATTATTTTCAGATTAAAATAAAGCAAAAAGTACAGAACCATTTAATCAAGACAAAGATATGAAGAACATATGCTTAACTTTTTTAGTGCCTTTTATTATAAGCTCTCGCTATGCTTTCTAGTATTATTTAGATATACCTACAGGCTATATGACAATATTATGAGACTGACAACAACGCCCTTCCACAGTTTTCTTGTTCTATATCCGAGTAACACATGTTCACAAAATAAATTCATGTGCGGGAAGCCGTTGAATTTTATAGTCGGGAACAAAGTTGTCGGTTATAGCGACTTAACATTTGTATATTACGAGTACGCCTTACTTAGGTTATTAAGACGTTGCTACATCGCATATTTGACGAGTTGTGGCTTAAGCGGGGTATAAAACGTTTCTAATCCTTTATGCTTTAGATCTGCGTTCATTAAGTTGATGTTTAAATATAGTTTATATTGAGATTAACTTATGTTATGTATAATTTTGTTTTTAATTAGTTAAACTATCTGCGATTTAGATTTTTGATTTCTGGCATTTAATTCACTTTTACTGCTATCACCGTCACGAAAGATGCTGAGGTGTTAGGCGACAAAAAATTTATATAATATCATTGAAAATTTTTAATAGATCATTCTCAATTACATATATTCATTACAATTAATAATATCATTAGCATATTATATCATTCTACGCATATAATTTTGAATATGAATTTTGAAATGTAATACCAATTAATAAATAAATGCTAATGATATATTATTTAAATATAATAGCAAATATGATACGAATAATACAACAAATACAACTTTTTTATATAGATAACTACTCACTATTGGTTCACACACTCATCAGTAAAGCCGACTATGATGTGGGCATGATATTTTTAGACATCTTTAAGCGTCAATGTTCAGCCAATTTACAGAAAACATTACTGGATTCATCATCATCATCATCATCAGCCCTTTTTAACGTCCCACTGCTGGGCACGGGCCTCCCTCAGTACGAGGGGATCAGGCCATAGTCCACCGCGCTGGCCTAGTGCGTGTTGGCGGACTTCACATGCCTTTCGAAAACTTGTTTTTTTTAGGTTTTCTCAGACATGCAGGTTTCCTCACGATGTTTTCCTTCACCGCAAGACAAGTGGTAATCATGACAAAAATGATTCGCACATGAAAATAACAGAGGTGCGAGACCCGGATTAGAACCCGCATCACTCGGTTATCCAAGCGACGCGTTACCGCTGGATTATTCGCTTAAAATTTCCATTTAAGTCATTTCATCGATAAATGAAGCGTATAAAAGATAGTCCGATAATTATTAAGTTTATCGCTTTCAGACAGACAGCCGATATGATTTTAAGGCAAAAGATAACTACAATAAATCATACTATTACAGGTATTTGCTTAAGAAATATATAGTAGTTTTTAAAGACGTATGAGAGAATATTATAAACCGTTTTTAATTTTGATTTATAATAAAAAGTTACGTAAAATATTCCAAAATATGCTGAATAATTTATCCTAATGCTTTTATAAAACTTACCGTTCAGAAATAAAAGGGAAAAATTCTAGTAAAAGTGTAAAAATTTTGTCGGCAACTTGCATTAAAAGTACCTACTCGGTAAAGGCTTAATGGAAATAACAGTCTTAAACATCCAAAGAAAGTTTATCGCTCAATATGAAATCATATTATTTATATTTATAACCACACAAATTTTAAAAGTTATAACTAGTGAAAAAATTACAAATACATGAGAAACAAGCAAATTTTATAAACTTTCCAACTCTGGCCTACTTCTGACAATATCTTACTGAAAAATAAGCAAATTCAAAGACAGTAATAAATAACATAAAAGGAAAAGAATCTATTTTAATTGTTCTTTGCCTTTAAGGAAATTGAAATATCATCAGATTCCGCATTTATTTAAATATTGATACTTCTTATTCTGAATCGGTTAGAATTTTATTTTTGTTTGCAAATTGCAATCACTATGGGTTCCAATATAATACCACATTCAAAGCGGGTTCATATAATTTTCCTTGATGATCATCATCTTGGAAAATTTCTTTTATTTTAAACGTATTTTTTTCTCTCATTTCTTTTGATGCAAATCTCCAAATTTCGAACCCAATTACCGACATGCGGGCTCTACATTTGAGCCGAGCACCCGCATCGAGAACTTACGCAAAGCACATTCGCTGATTCTTTGCGTTGAAACTGAAATTTGATTAGTATCGAAAAAAAACACTTTTTTCATAAATCATGGATTTTCTGTCGTAACAAATAAAAAAAATGTAAATTACATCTGTTCATTTAGGTAGCAAGCAAACTCTAAAATCTTGTTAAATAAAAAATACCATGATTATTAAATTCCTACATTGTCTAAGCTATTGAGTTTACACAATTATTACTGAAAAATGTTAAATACATAGAGTTTTGTATTTATATATTATATTGTATATTTACCTCACGTGGACATCGAACCTATTAGTTTTGATATACTCAAATAGTACGTGAAAATTAACCGTTCTAATTAGCAATTTAAGACATTTTAAGCACAATTTCTTCAAATTATAATAATAATATGTAACTTAACATTTGGGTAAATTCCCGCAACTGTTGTAAAACATTATGTATCCCGTGATAAATGATCGTAGGCAGGACACAAATAGACCTGTATTTTTAGCTTTATTATGATTTGTGGGGATGTTACGCATAAGCAAAGAAAAATGGCATTCCATTTTCCCGTACAAGAGGTCGGGAATCTCTATTACGAAAATTTGTATTACTTTATTCATGCGAAGCTTTTTGTTTAAAGTACATAATACATTGCTTCACGAAAGTGCTTTGAGTTTGCAATATTTAAAAATAGTGCTCAGTTTGTTGGAAATGGATATCCTTAAACATAATGTTACAAGTAATGCTCCTTAAACATAGTACTTCTAGTAGAACTATATTTAAAATGTTCAATTGAAAATACTTTATTAGATTTAAGAAAATTTTTGACATTTTCAATAAAATATTTTTCCTCGGATATATTTTGATTACTGGTTCTCGATATTTTGACTAGATTAACATCAATCATGGTCATGGGAGAGGCAGTCTATACCATGGTTGCTCTGTCTTATAAAGTATTTTATAAGACGTTAAGATCTAAGTCGAGTTGTCATGGCACAATTTCTAACATAATATAATAAAATTTAAATTTAAAGGTATTTAATTTAATGTATATTTAGTGGAATCAGGGTTTATTTAATTTAGACTAATTTTACCTCATTCGTTTTGAAGAAAATCTTATATTACACTTTACCAAAAGCGTGTTTTTGTCTTAATTAGGAATTTTATTCTGAACAAGCACTTATATGCGACTCTAGTGAAAGAAAATAACTTCCTAAAACTAAAGATTTTCTAGAATACTAAGCTAACTCAATAACAATAGCACTAGTACTAGAGTACACCGTCAAAGAATTTCGGGTATTATGTCATGCTTTTTCATACAATTTAACTGACTTACTTTTCATACGAAACTCTTAAATGAATATATTTTGTAACCTACTCGTTCAACTAAAGGCCTAAAAATTTTAGGCTCTGCAGACCGAGATAAGACAGTTTTCAGACGGCTCAAAGGCGTCTCGCAATCTACTAAATTGTTCTTAATTTTTTGAATCTTCAAGTTGTTTGAAGTAATACAGCCTTGAAGTTTCTTGTTTACGCAGGATATTTTTTGCCAGATTGTTATATTAAAAACAAAATTTCTAAGCTTTCCGGAATAATTTGCCAAATTTTTATATCAAAAACGATTCTAAGCTTTTCGGCTATAAATCTAAGATCTCTATAATAATGCCTTATACCAATGACTTACTCGTTCATCGTTTGTTTCAAAAGCGTCAATAATATACTTTTAAACTCATATTAACTTTCAAAATATATTCGTGTAAAAAAATAATATGTGTTTGCTTTGTTTATTTACTTTATTTTTTGATTTTGAAATCTGTTAAAAATGGCGTAATAGTATATTGTACGCGATTTACGTATATAAATATTATTTCATTATTGGCACGTTGTTCACAGCAATGCAAACTATTCACGAACACTATTTTAGAAATTGCTTTAAATTATTAGTTTTAAATTGTAATCGTACATGTACTTTTATGGATGTTTTTGGTATGAGTATTTATTATTGCAAAATTATGAATAAAATACAAGACTTTAAAAAAAATAAAAAATATTTTGTAACATTAACACTCAGCACCATCTAGTTCCATTGTAAGCTACAAGTACAACGCCTGTCTTATAGATACTTTATACGTACGAGTACATTCATATTACAACTAGCTAAAGTATAAACGTTCGTGCTTATGACACAAATTAATGCCACCAGTGGGATTCGTACCCGCGACCGTATACAAGTAGGTACCACAATCTAAGCCTAAAGTATTGATATATACGAGACTAGCGACTCGCCCTCGCTTCGCTCGGGCTTTTCCCTAGATTTAGCTCAGGCAAAGCCGCGGGATCTGCTAGTTATGCCTATAAACCTTCCTCTTGAATCACTTTATCTATTAAAAAAAACCGCATCAATAACCGTTGCGTAGTTTTAAAGATTTAAGCAAACATAGGGATATAGGGACAGAGAAAGCGGCTTTGTTTTATACTATGTAGTGATTACTATTATATTATTACTAAGCATTATTCATGTTACTTATTTTACGATTCCAAATTGAAAAGTAGTCACAAAACTATTTACACTCTAAGATATGAACAGCTAAATAATTTACAAGGGTAATTTGAAGTGAACGCCACCGTTTCTCAGACTGCTGGGCAACTGTAATTCAAACACTGCAGCTTATTGCCTCATAAATTAATTTCTCAGGCGACAGTTTGAAATTCCTAGACGTTCGTAGTTTCCGCTGAATGAATTTCATGCAATTTAATAATATCGTTTAGGTGTCTGTCAAAAGTCGGCTTGTAGAATATTTTAGTTTATTAATAATTATAATTATCATTTTAGATTTTACTAAACTGCTATAGTATTTAGAACTTTTTTCTCTCTATCTGTTCGTGACAGTATCACGAAAGGAATACTGGATAGATTTTGATTAAATTGTTATGATGGTCATCTAAGTGAATAATGTATACGATACTTTTACTGTGGGACAATATTTTAAAATAAAATTTGGAATTAAGATGTTGAAGATCCTTGGAGAGCACATAGGATAATTTTTATTACGGAATTCACCCCTTAAGGTAAAAAGGAGGATAAAAGTTTGTATAGCGAATCAATTATTTCTCAAGTAAGAAATATAAAACTCCTGTGTATAGATATTATAAATTCCATACTAACCGTTAAAACGAACTTAAGGATGAATAATATAACAGTTGTTAAGCAACGAATTATTGGTATAACATTAAACTTGGAAAGTTCCGCGTCTCCGTAGCCTACAAGAATGCCAAGCTGCTATGGAAGCATCAGTTTGGAGTTTTAACGCGACTATCCCTCAGAGAGCTGCCGCCTAATATTTTATTCATGGGGAGAGCCCAACGAGTCCGTAATAGGATTCTATGATCAAAGATTTAAACAACTCCGTGTGCTGGTTTCTGACCTCGACATATGTTAATATTTCATTGTAATTTTTAATGCAAATCTTTATAATGATGTTGACCGAAATTAGTACGGGGGAAGTGGTAAATTATACGTAACTAGCTTTTCCCGCGGCTCCGATCGTGTTCTTAATGCTGAAAATGAAGGCAAATATTTTTTTCCCGTTTTGCAACATTTCTCATTGATGCTCCGCTCGATTTGTTATAGTGTCATGTAATATAGCGGATAGCCTTCCTCGATAAACGGACTATCCAACACAAAAAGATTTTTTCTATTCAGACCACTAGTTCCTGAGGTTAGTGCATTCAACCAAACAAACAAACAAACAAACTCTTCAGCATTATATTATTATTAGTATTAGTGTAGATAATGTGTCTGTAATTCAGAATTTGTATGAAGTTTGGATAACATAATGTGCTAACTTTGCTCCACTCTGGCTCTAACAAAGTGTGTTTAATTCAATAACTTGTTAGAGATTACTTCATGACGTAATTAAATGTGATCTTATTTTTGTCACCATAACAGTGACTGCTATTGATATAACAGTTCTTCAAGAAAAGTACTCTTGCTTTCGGAAAGTATTTTCAAAAGTAGATTTAAGATTATATTTTTATAACATCTTATGTTTAATTTAAGGGGTAGAACAAACTTTGCCTTAAAAGAATCGGAGCAGAAACACCGTGTTTTGTAAAGTAAGTTAAATTTCTAATTGCATTAAAGTCTTCAACGTAAGTTCTTTCTTTGAGTTGAAAGCTAGTCTAATTATATTGTAGTAAATAAAATTAAGCAGTTCTTACGAAGGTAAAACCAAACCCAAACCTTATTACTGAAATTTCAAATTCTCAAGACTGTTTAACTTTAAGTCATCTACCTACTGGTAGATTTTGTTATAATACCATTTAGTCCAATCATGATATTTTTTTATAATATAATTCAGATCTATCAACCTTGTGCGCTAGATATGGGTCTTTCTTCAATGCGAAAGGTACCGGTCATAGCCCACCATGCTGGCTATAGGAAAATAGCGTAAGAAAACCATACCGTACTATATAAAGATGTTGGAAATTACTCGCTCTCACATATCAAAAAAAGAGATTTGAACCAGATTTACTTTATTGTAAAAGTAGTGACAGTGTAACTACTTTTTTATTTTTATTTTAGTGGCAAATTATGACAATAATAAAAGTAGGGTTCATATGACATTACATCCGCTTAAACTTATAAGTTTGTTCCAACTGGTATTAATAATAACTCTACGATTGCACACTAGGGCTTCTACAATACGTTAATGATATTAAAATATCGTGATTTATTTAAATTAAGTACAGTGCGTGAAATATTATTAGATCTCAGCACGACCATGATTCTATTCTATTTATAATATTATGCATGTATTTAAACTTTTATATGTAGTATATCAACTATCTGATATCCGTAACACAAGCCTCGTAGCTTATCACGGAACTAGATGGCGCTGCGTGTAATAATGTTCCAACATAACCCAACAACAATACATTTTTCTTTTTTTCACTTTTTTCTTATTGGTTTTGTATCACTTTTGTCGTACCGTTATTATACAAATAATAACATTCTTTTTGATAAATTTCACAAAAAATACAACAAAATAAAATACCGCATCCAAGCGATCGTTTTTCGCAGTAAATGCTTATAATATTATGAATCAATCATTCTTATTTGTGCTTTTTCTTCTAAGTATAAGATAAGAAGACGAAATCGTTATCTGAAGTCATAAATGGCAGATACTATGAAGTTCTGCCCAGTTTCAATTGATATTTATGTATTATATTTGTATTTGTATATTTACATGTTGACGATATTAGTGGCCCTACTTTCTGCGCCAGCGGTCGCGGGTTCGAGTCCCGCTGGGGGCATTCATTTGTTGAGCACGAATGTTTGTACTTAAGTCATAGGTATTTATATTTATAATATGTATTTATTGAAAATTTGCATATGTGTGTAGTATATCAAATATCTGGTATCCATAATAAAAAACCTCGTAGCTTACCACGGAGCTGGATGGTGCTGTTGTAATATAATACATATATATTATATACTAGTGACTCACCCTCGCTTCGCTTAGGTTCGACCCTAGGTACCCCTTACCCCTTAACTATATTTTTTTTCAAACTACCCCTTTTGTATAATTTTTTTTCAAACTTTGATTTTTTTATTTATTTTTTATTATAAAAACATTCCGTGGACCTTAAGGAACATACAAAAAAATATTAGCCGAATTGGTCGAGCCATTCTCGAGTTTTGCGCTTACCAATATTCATTTTTATTTATAAAGAAGATACATATTTATTATTACCAAAAAGTCTAACTATAAGTCATCGCAGAAACTCTCTATTTGTTTAGTTTTTCCTACCACTGCGTCTTATCTTGAGTCGAGAAATCGATATCTATGGACATGAATGCGATATCCAATGTAGTAACCAAAAACCATTAAACTTATTCAATCAGTAGCTTAAAATTAGCAAAATCTCATCTGGTACTAAAAATTATAGAGCAGACAATTAAATTGAATTTACCTGAAAATTGAGCATAATTAATTACATCACTGATATGTGTTTATATTGTTTCCAGATTTTGATATAGTTTAGTATATAGTAGATAGGCTATGACTTAGCTTAATACATAGTATATTATATTATTTTTATAAAGCAACCCACACGTGACCTTAGATTAGATGATGGAAGGAGAAATAATATAGTAAATATTTTTTACATCACTACCTTTTCTTGACATTTATCATGTTACACAGTCTGACCCAAATCCGACCTTTCTCGGAACGCCTAAACCGTAAAACTAGCTTATCCGAAACAGCAGTCCCGACGGTAACATAGCGTTAATCGGATTCACCCCTCGTTACCACTCCTTGCGTCTACTGACCAATGTAAGTTGTAACATACAATTGTACTGTAAATTAGGCTAATGTTTTAAGAAATCGAATCTCTTCAGTCATCTTACTATAAGAACCGTAATATATGAGTTAAAATATAAAAATGACATGTTGAAATAAAGAACAGGATAAAAAATGGCACTAATTTAAGACTGTAGTGCCATAATTTTTTCTCTAATAAAGTTTTAAACATATAATTCTTACCTACAACATTACAAAATTATACTATGTAAAAGCTTTTAAAATCACTTTACTACTTTAAAATTTTATTTAGAAACCTTTTTACTTCGTTTAAAAATAAGTGGAAAATTATATTAATATATACTATATTAAAGTTTTTAAGATAAAAAAATAAAAGCTGAGGATCAAAACAAAATAATAAACTAATATAACCATTAATATCATAAGATGTAACTTTTTTGTAACGTGCATGAGCAAAATGTAATCAAATAAATAAATATGTTGGGACGTTATTACACACAGCGCCATCTAGTTCCGTGGTAAGCTACGAAGGAAGCTTGTGTTACGGATACCAGATAGTTGATATACTACATATATAAGTTTAAATACATACATATTATAAATATTAACACCCATGACTAGAGTACAAACATCCAAGTTTAACAAATGAATGCCCCCAGCGGGACTCGAACCCGTGACGAGTATTTCGATTTGTTCTTTGCAAAATTTAATGATCATAACTATAATCTTTAAAGTAAATGTAATGTTAACCAAAAAGAGCTGTTCGTCTAAATTTGAATTTTTAATAAAATCAACTGATCCAATCGATTTTTAAAAAAAAATATTGTTGTGAAAAGTAAATATTATGAGAAAATAATAATATAAAAGATAATGCAGCTGTTCCGTTTTCCAACGATAGTCTATAATTTTAACTTTCGCGCGCTTGTCGTTCACCAATGCAATGTCACTGTCGCCTCGGTCAGGCGGTGCGCGCTTGCGTATTTTGACCAATGAGAGCGCCCGAATCACCGGCGCGCATGCAATCACAAGCCTTCGCGAGGCAAGCAGCGCCTTCGGTGGCTAACAACAGATACCAAACACTTCTAAGATCATCTAACCGCACGCGTCGCCATTGCGGCCGTTGAAATCGAACTAAAACGAATTATTTGAGTGAAGTTTTGTGTGTGGCGAAATCAAAGGAAATTAAATTCATCTTAAAACGTGGCCGGCCGGCATGTATCCTAAAGTTCGCAATAATTAACATCGAGATCAAGAACCACTCCGTTCCTGCTGTCCCTGCTGAGCAAGGTGAGTTGCATGATATCTCATATGTTCAGATATTCAAGTCGTGTACCGTTTGTTTACCGGCGAGTGTGGATTCATACTCGATCCAGACTGTATGCAGATTGACATTGCATCGCGAAAATTACTATAAAAGAACCGCGTCCGTCTGCGTACATCTTTATGGTGCCGAAACCCGGGACTTTTAGATACATTCGGTCAGCCAAAATACCATTTTTAGTTCGTGATTGTAACGAAAATAACATTATTCTATCGTATACTGGACTTACATAACGCATAAACATATCATAACGTAAAAATATCTAACAATTACGAAACAAATCTTTGTTCCATTCTGTCCGCTATCGCCATACATTTATTATTTACCTACCGCTTACTTACCGTTCCAACCGATCGCGATTTTTGTTGTCTTACCTAGAACATTCAAGTCGTTTATTATCAATTGACACAAGATTATTCACCGTTTTTACCGTTTGCAATAACAATATTGCAAAATATCGTACCATAATTTGTGTATCAATTTAAATATAACACGACTAACGAGTTACGTCGATCGCTCAACATACCGTTTTATATACCTAACTTCATTCAATAACTTCATTTAACTTTAACGTTTTACGTAAAATATTTTAAGACAAATTATTGTTGTGGTTTGATTTGTTTGACATAGAACACATTTGTATTACCGATATTAACGATTAACAATATAAAGTAAAAATAAAACTTACCTACTTGATCAGTTTATGAAAATTAATTTTATTTCTAAAATATAGCAAACCGTTCTGCGTTCTAATAAGGTTCATTTTAGTAACCTTTTATAATTGTTAAGTACGAACATCGACGGTTGTTTGTTGCGTACCTACGGCCACGCATAGCTTGATTATTGTCATATAATAATTATAATAATTTTCAATAAGGTTTAGTGTTATAATATAATATTCTCAATAAAGGTTTAGTTTTAATAACAGCGTTTTAGAATTTAGTAAAAAAAAATATTTAATCGTTAACGATGTCTTACCTAGCACGACGTAAATCTATATCTGGAATCAAACGGTGTAAGGAAACGACTTATACTGTTAGTAATTTGCCTAGTTTGCGACGCAAACGAACTATCGCGTATAATCGTATTACGAAGGCTCTCGAAGTGGGGAATTCAATCGAAACCGATGCATCACAGACCGAGTTATTCTTTTCATATTGTCAGGAGATAAAAAATATCGCGGATGCTTTTCAAGAAGCACACTTTATGATTTTGGATCTTTTAAACGAGGAAGTCGATGATGCGGATACCGAGATTCAGGAAAATTTCGATGAAGCGTACTTTCAAGTCGTTGCAATTCAACGTAAATATCAACAGTGTTCGTCGCAAGAATCAAATAGCGCGAGGCGTGATTCGTTCATGGGTGCGCAGAGCAATATGCGTTTACCGAAGATTTCACTTCCAGTCTTTTCGGGCGCTATCAAGGAGTGGCCCGAGTTTATCGCGACTTATAACGCGTTGATTCATGAATCACTCATTTTAAGTGACATCGAGAAATTTCATTATTTGGTGTCGGTGTTACGTGGTGATGCGTTATCGTTAATAAGAACGTTCCCAGTCGCACGTGAACATTATTTAAGTGCATATGATGCTCTCAAGTCCCGCTATGAGGACAAACGTGAATTAGCGTTTACGTGCTGGCGCGATATTTTGGATGTCAATTTCAAAACTACACACGCTCAGGATTTCCGACATGCGTTAAATACGATCGATGAAAACTTGACTATTTTAAAAAAGTTGAAGTTACCTACCGAGCACTGGGACTTCGTGCTTTGTTACAACATTTTGTCGAAACTCGATACTAAATTGAGACGCGAGTTTGAGGAAAGATACATCGATATCGAGCTGCCACAATATAAACATATTAGGGCGTTTTTACACTCTAAGAGTGAAGCGCTGATACGCGACACGCACTTCTCCGCCGTTACCACTAAAACTTCACAAGTTGGCAAGGAGGCATCAGGTGCTTTTCAAAAATCGAAGCGACCTACCGTCACACATTCGCTTGTCGCTCCCACCGCCAACATGTCTAAGAATAAGGTTGGTGAAAAACAAGAGGGCAAACCAACTCAGGTTGCGACAACCACCAAACGTATTCGTAAGTGTTCATACTGCGGTGAAGAACATCACATAACGGCTTGTAAAGATTTCTTATCTAAATCCGTGGACGAGCGCATGGCTGTGACTGGCGAACGGAAATGGTGCTACAATTGTCTTAACTCGTCTCACTCGGTGCGAGAGTGCACATCGATATTCTCATGTCGAAAATGTCAGCGTAAACATCACACTCTACTACATCGTGACCAAGCGCGAAACGACGACACCGCGCGCGATCATTCGCAATCGGTAGCCCTAGTGACTAAAAAATCTTTAACCTCGTCTAATCCGTCCGCGAATACGACCGTGCTACTGGCCACTGCCATAGTCCACATTCGTGACACATCTGGGGAATTTCATGCGTTCCGAGCGTTATTTGACACGGGTAGTCAAAATAATTTTTTGACAGCACACGCAGCTAAGCGACTTGGGCTCAAGCCTAAAGCCGCCTCTGCTGAAGTACATGGCTTGGGGGGCGCTCCTGCCTCAGTCAATGGCCTCGTTACATGCGATGTTGGCACTAATGGCAACGTCAAATTTCGCCTCGAGATGCTCGTTATACCGAACATCTGCGGCGATCAACCCATCGCAAGACTCAATACGGATGGATGGAGTGATGTCAGGACATTACCGTTAGCAGATCCTGGTTTTGACATCCCTGGTCCGATCGACGTCTTATTAAATGCCGACGTGTTCGCAGAATCATTGCTCGAACAACGTTTGAAGGGAAACGCGTCTCGACCGCAAGCCCTGAATTCTGTTTTCGGATGGCTTCTCCTAGGGAAGTCGCGACTCGCATCCTCTTCGCCATGCTTGATGGGAGTAGCACCTCCTAGCATGGACGAGAGTTTAAATAAAATAGTTCAACGTTTCTGGGAAATCGATAACGTTCCGCAATCTTCTCGATTAACCCCAGATGAACAAGTTTGTGAAAATAGTTTCACTCATAACCACTACCGTGACGAGACCGGAAGGTATAACGTCGTTCTTCCTTTCAAGAACAACGCGGAGCCCCTTTTCGAAGGCTCGCGAGCGATAGCCTTACGGCGCTTCCATGCCATTGAGAAGCGGTTGTCTCGTGATCAATCGTTAAAACAACAGTACACCGATTTCATGACTGACTACATCGAAAGTGGTCACATGACTCTGGTACCTGCTAAGAACATGGGTCTAGGCAAGTACTACATACCACACCACTGCGTTTTGCGTCCCGACAGCTCCACGACGAAACTTCGCGTGGTATTTGATGCCTCGGCTAAGGACGCGAACTCAAAATCGCTTAACGATATGCAACTTATAGGTCCGAAGTTGCAATCCAACATCGCGGAGATCCTTCTCCATTACCGGGAACACGAAGTCGTCTTTATGGCGGATGTGCGCCAAATGTACCGTCAAATTAACGTAGCTCCTCATCACCGTGACTACCAGCGCATTTTATGGCGGAGTCACCCAGATGAGCCTCTCCAAGAATATGTCTTAAATACCGTCACCTACGGAGTATCTTCTTCTCCGTTCTTGGCATGTCGCACCATCCAGCAGCTGGCCAATGACGAGGGTCATCATTACCCTAAGGCCAAAACCGTTTTAGCTTCCGACATTTATATCGATGACATCGTAACCGGAAGTTCAACGCTGGAGGATGCCTGCGATATCAAATTGCAAGTCATCGCTCTTCTCAGCCGCGGCTGCTTTGAGCTGCGCAAATGGGTGAGCAATCGACCTGAGCTTCTGAGTGACCTTCCCTCAGAAGCGTGTCTATCGGAATCTATTACCTTTACCGAAGCCGAAGACACAACTGTGAAAGTTCTTGGCCTAAAATGGGAGCCTGCTTCAGACTCATTCGTTTTTAACGTCCAACCGTCAAATCAACCTTGTACCAAACGAACGATTCTAAGCGAGGTAGCCAGGGTCTTCGATCCTTTGGGATTTCTATCGCCTCTTATCATTCAAGCCAAGTGCTTGATCCAAAAACTTTGGATCCTCGGCGTTTCGTGGGATGATACACCGGAAATTGTTTCACAATGGAGCACTTTTTCTCAACAACTTCCACAAATCAGGGAACTTAAGGTTCCACGCAAATTCGTTATCGAAGGCGCTCGATCGTATCAACTGCATGGGTTCTGTGACAGCTCTGAACTTGCCTACGGCGCCGTCATTTATCTACGTATCACCGAATTGGACGGTTTCATTCGTCTCTTCCTTGTTTGTGCACGAGCTCGCGTCGCGCCTTTAAAGAAGCAGTCGCTGCCACGCCTGGAGCTTTGTGCTGCGGTTCTACTAGCCGACCTCATGAAATTCGTCAAGGAGACCTTGCGGATTCCCATCCACAACACCTATCTATGGAGCGATTCTACCGTAACATTAGCTTGGCTTCGGTCTCCATCTTCGCGCTGGGTAGCTTTCGTCGCCAACCGTGTTAGTCACATCCAGGACACCGTTCCTACCGAGTGTTGGAGGCATGTGCCTTCTGCGACCAATCCGGCTGACATTTGCTCCCGAGGACAGCTGCCAGCGGAACTATTAACCAATGCGCTATGGTGGGCGGGCCCCGAGTGGCTCTCTCAACCGCAGTCTGAGTGGCCAACAGACATATCTAAATGTCGGACGAAGGAAGACGTCATGATTCCCGAACAACGTAGTACCGTTCTCATCGCTGATCAAACCGAGACTACTCTGAAAACGTCAGTAATTGATCACCTGTTCGAGAAGCATTCATCCCTGGATAAAATTTGTCGAATCTTATCGTATATCCGAAGATTTCGCGTTAATTCGGGTGATGCGGGTCCGCGACCTGAAAGTCTTGTCGTGACAGACGTTGAATGTCATCGTGCTCTCCTGATGATCGTCAAACATTTTCAAAACCGGTTTTTCTTCGATGTTATATCAAATCTGAGGTTGCAAAAACAATTGCCTCGCAACTTCCGTAAGCTAAATCCTTTCCTGGATGACCAAGGTATTCTCAGGGTGGGCGGACGGCTGGCTCGCTCTGGTCTTGAATTCGAACACAAGCACCCGGCATTGCTGCCCAGGAAATGTGTGCTCACCACAGCAGTAATCGAATCCATTCATCGGAAGAATCTTCATCCCGGTCTGAACACCACGCACTACCTGATCTTGCAGCAGTTCAGGATTCTGGCGGCTAAGCGTGCCGTGCGTCAGTACCTCTCGAAATGTATACGATGCTATCGTCTCCATCCTCAACCATTGCAACCTTTTATGAGCGACCTTCCTGCCTTCCGCGTTAACCAGGCAAAACCGTTCTCTCAAGTTGGGGTGGATTTCGCGGGTCCCTTCCGGATCAAACTGGGTAGCCATCGCGGTGCTAAAATTGATAAGGCTTACTTATGTTTATTTGTCTGCCTGAGCACCAAAGCTGTACACCTTGAAGTGGTTTCCACTTTATCGAGTGACGGTTTCATCGCTGCATTGCGTCGTTTCGTTTCCCGTCGGGGCCGTTGTAACGTCATACATTCAGATTGCGGTACAAACTTCGTCGGTGCAGCCTCACAACTCGCATCATGCATGGAGCAAGCATCGAACTCAGAACGGATTGCATTTAAACGTAACCCCCCATCTTCCCCACATTTCGGTGGAGTATGGGAAATTCAAGTGAAAGCCGCGAAAAGTCATTTGTATCGGATTGTTGGTGATCAAACTCTAACCTTCGAAGAGCTTACCACGCTTTTCACCCAAATCGAATCGATTCTAAACTCTAGACCTCTGTGTCCATTAAGTTCTGACCCTAACGACTTGAACGTTCTTACACCTGGTCATTTCTTGACGCTAGAACCTCTCACGGCGGTTCCCGATCCAGATTACTCTAAAGTTAATCTTAATCGTCTAAGCCGATGGCAACTGATCCAATCGTTCCAACAGCAATTTTGGAGACGTTGGAAACACGAATATCTACACGGTTTAACTCAGCGGGCAAAATGGACCAAAGACTCAACCCGGTTAAATGTAAATTCGATCGTGCTTATTAAGGACGATAATCGACCTCCACTCCAATGGGCATTAGGACGAGTAGTCTCCTTACACCCTGGGCCTGATGGAGTAATTCGAGTGGCTACTTTAAAAACTAGAGATCATGTAATTAAGAGACCTTTAGTTAAATTGTGCCCTCTGCCAACCGAATAACAGTATTTCTTTCTCAACATAGTTTAGTTTCTTAATTTTAAAATTAGTATCGTAAGTCCAACGTAGCAGTTTCTTAATCTTAAAATTAGTATTGTAAGTCCAACGTAGTTTGATTTACCAGCGTTTCTTTTTTTTTTCTTTTCTTCCAATCAAATTTCGGGAAAATCCCATTGGTATTTTGGTGGGCGGAATGTTCCGTTTTCCAACGATAGTCTATAATTTTAACTTTCGCGCGCTTGTCGTTCACCAATGCAATGTCACTGTCGCCTCGGTCAGGCGGTGCGCGCTTGCGTATTTTGACCAATGAGAGCGCCCGAATCACCGGCGCGCATGCAATCACAAGCCTTCGCGAGGCAAGCAGCGCCTTCGGTGGCTAACAACAGATACCAAACACTTCTAAGATCATCTAACCGCACGCGTCGCCATTGCGGCCGTTGAAATCGAACTAAAACGAATTATTTGAGTGAAGTTTTGTGTGTGGCGAAATCAAAGGAAATTAAATTCATCTTAAAACGTGGCCGGCCGGCATGTATCCTAAAGTTCGCAATAATTAACATCGAGATCAAGAACCACTCCGTTCCTGCTGTCCCTGCTGAGCAAGGTGAGTTGCATGATATCTCATATGTTCAGATATTCAAGTCGTGTACCGTTTGTTTACCGGCGAGTGTGGATTCATACTCGATCCAGACTGTATGCAGATTGACATTGCATCGCGAAAATTACTATAAAAGAACCGCGTCCGTCTGCGTACAGCAGCTATAAAGTTAATGTATTCATTATAAAACTTATATTATATTTAATCAAAATTAAAAAGGTAATGGAATACTTGCAAATTTTTACCCAACTGCGTCCAAGCCCAAAGTACAGTTATGTGTTTGATCTAATAAGTCATCTTTTATATTTTTGTAGCATCTATACTAAAGTAGTACTATAAGAATTTCGAATCTCTACAAAAAAACTATTTGAAAGACAATAAAGAGTTGATTAAACACCATTAGCGCGCGCTCGTGGAATGACATCAAGAGTCATAGAACAAAAACCTTTTTTTCTCATCAGACTACAAATACTACACAAATGCCAATAATGCATACTCAACGTAGCACATTTTGTTCCAACTAATTTTGATTTCCCACACGTTTTTTTCAGTATTAAGTATGTAATTAAGATACAGATATAAGTCAATACATTATATTTAAAAAAAATATACATTTAAAAGAAATTAAGTCGACTCAGTGCATAAACTTTTTTTTGGTAAATTTTATCGAAATCGTCATTATTATCGGTACAGAGGCCGAAGCTATAGTTATTAAAATTCTTGTCCGTCTGCGTCTTTGTCTGTCTGTCTCTGACAACGCTTAACGAAAACCACTCAAGAGATAAAGATGAAATTTTTTTTGATAATTGCTGTTAAACATTTTTTTTCTGCGAGAAAATGATTATATAATAAATAAATAAAAAAAATAAAAAAAAATAAAAAAGCCTTTATTGTTGAAAGTTAGTTTAAATTACAAAGTTTTTTTTTTCTGTGTGCCTAGAATTACTTATCCAACTAAATTATTAACTAATATACTATTGACCATTAATATATTATTAACTAAATAAACTTTCAATATCTGTTTTAATGGTCGGCAAACGGTTTTCTTTTGTTTTTTTTAATCTTCAACTTGTCTTCCGACAAAGGCCTCCTCTAAAGATCTCCATTCTGTCCTATTCCTTGCTGTTCGAGTCCATGTTGGACCCGCTATTTCTTTGAAGTCATCCTCCCATCTCTTGGTTTGTCTACCTCTGTTTCTTTTACTGTCTAGCGGGTACCAGTCTGTTATTAGTCTTGTCCATTTTTCTTTCTTCTCCCTCATCATATGCCCTGTCCACCTCCACTTTTGTTGTTTGTATGTTATGTATGCGTTCTTGAATTTAGTTTTACTTTTTATGTCTTTCAATTTTTCTCGGTCTTTTCTTTTAACTCCTATTGTACTTCTCTCCATTCCGTTTTGGCAAACTTTTATTTTGCTTGATAGTTGTTCTGTCAATGCCCAGGTTTGACATCCATATAGTAAGCATGGCAAAATACACATATTGAATATCTTCCTTTTTTCTTTCATTGGCATCTCTTTGTTTTTCATTACTTCGCTAAGTGACCAATATCGTTTCCAGGTGTTGGCTATTCTCCTTTCTACTTCCTTTTTCATGCAGTCTGTGATAGATATTAACTGTCCCAAGTAGATATATTCATCTACATATTCTATCTGCTCACCGTTCACTTTTATGGTGTCTATTTGCGATGAGTTTGACATAATTTTTGTTTTACTCAGATTCATTGTTAGCCCTGCCTTGTCGCTTTCATCGGCTAGTTGTTGTAGCATTATTTCTAGCGTTTTTGGGCTCTCTGAGAATATTATTAAGTCGTCTGCAAAACGTAAGTGGCTCAGGAATTCGCCGTTTATATTTAGTCCTGTATTTATCCAATCCAAGTTCCTGAATATCATTTCTAGGACGGCTGAGAATAGCTTAGGCGAGATAGGGTCTCCTTGTCGTACGCCTCTTCCGATAGGGAATTCTTCGCCTATAGCTTCTAGCTTTACTTGCGCAGTACTCTTGGTATATACATTTTGGAGTATTCGTATGTATTTTGTTTGTACGCCCTGCGTTTTTAGCGCATTCCAGATAAACCCGTGTTCTAGTGTGTCGAATGCTTTGTTAAAATCTACAAACCCTAAATAGTAAGTTTTGTTATATTCTTTATATTTTTGTAATATTTGCCTAAGTGCGTGAATATGATCTATGGTTGAAAAATTTCGGCGGAATCCAGCTTGTTCTTTAGGTTGATTTTCATCAAGAGTGTTTGCAATTCTCGATAGTATTATTTTTGAAAATATCTTATAAACATTAGACATTAAACTTATGGGCCTGTAATTTGCT
This sequence comes from Boloria selene, assembly GCA_905231865.2. Classification (NCBI taxonomy): domain Eukaryota; kingdom Metazoa; phylum Arthropoda; class Insecta; order Lepidoptera; family Nymphalidae; genus Boloria; species Boloria selene. The sequence continues at coordinate 14,424,306 of HG993137.1, read as the reverse complement.
ATATCCCCTTTGTCACCTTTTTTGTGTATAAGTACAATGGTCGACTTAGTCCAATCCTCAGGGATGCTTTCCGTTATGATAATTTCGTTAAATATATCTGTAAGCTTCGAAGCAATCACTGGTAGTGTTGTTTTTAATAGCTCATTTGTAACGAGGTCTGATCCGGGAGCTTTATCGTTTTTTTGTGTATTAATGGCTTTTATAATTTCTTCTTTTAATATCTCAGGTATTGCCTCTTCACTAATTGATGCGTCATATTCTTTTACAGCCTGTCCCTTCTTTTGGCTTTGGTATAGATTTCGATAAAATTCTGTAGCAGCTTTTAGTATCTCGGATCTCTTCCCTGTACTCTTACCGTCTTTACTTTTTATACTTGGTATCCAATCCTTTTTGAAATTTAGTTCTTTAAGTGCCTTTTTTATTCCTCCTGTTTTCTGTATATAATTTTTCATCGTATTAGACCGTTTTGTTTTTCTTTCTCTTCGTAATTGTTCGCTAATCATTTTGCTAGTTTCTGTTATTAATTTTCGGATCTCTTTAGTTTTCTCTCTTTGTAGTAATTCCTTACGTTTCTGTAATAGTTCTTTACTTTTATGTGAGATTTCTTTCTTGCTGTTTGTGTTTGTCTTTTTGGTTATAGTTTTAAGTTGGTGTAATAATTCGTTGTATTTTTCTTGTATTGGTAGGTATTCTTTGATGTCTAGTGAAGTTTGTAGATTGTTAAGCAATAATTTTGTTTCGCCAGTATATTGAACAGCTGTATTTTTACTATAAAATCGTCTTGTTTTATTGAAATGTGTTCCTGCTATTGTGGCACGTACCATTCTGTGGTCTGTGTTGAAATTTAAATTAGGTATGACCGACACATCTTTAAATACTTTTCTGTTGTTGGACATAATAAAGTCTATCTCGTTCCTATGAAGCCCGCTAGGAGAGATCCATGTCCATTTTTTTGTTATTTTCTTTTTGTAATAGCTGTTAAGAATACTTAATCGGTTTTCTTGTGCAAAATTCACCAACATTGTTCCGTTTTTGCTTCTGGTACCAATTCCATAGTTTCCTATAGTTCTTTCTTCTCCATTTCTTTGTATTCCGATTCGGCCATTAAAGTCTCCCATTACTATGATGTTTTTGTGACCGCTTTCGATGGTGTTTTGAAGGTCTTCATAGAATTTTTCAGTTTTTATTAAGTCTTCCTTTTTGTCTGATTCTGTTGGTGAGTATGCTTGGATAATAGACCATTCTTCTTCTCCATTTAGTTTTATGTTTAGAATTGCGATACGTTCTGAAATTCCTCTTAGTTCTGTTATGTTGTTTTTTAAATGTATTTTAACCATGAATCCGACTCCATACAGTCCCGGCGTCTCTCCTTTATAATGTAATATGTACTTTCCATGATCTTCTATGTGTTCACCAAATCTTCTTATTTCGCTGATTCCTATAATATCCCATTTTATTTTTTCAATTGCTATTTCTAGTTCTGGAAGCTTTTCGGGGGTTCTAAGAGATCGACAGTTTATAGTTGCTATATGGATGTCCTTTGTTCTCTTTTTGTTGTGAGTGTTGGTGCTATTTTTAACCTTTAGAGGGTCGTGGTCATTTTCCCCCACGAGGACCAGTCGGCTTGGGGGAGTGTTATGTTTTGTTGTTACTTTGTCCTTTGTACTAACAGGTTGTTGTGTTTTCCGTTTACCGACATTAAATTGCTATTGTTTATCATCAATTGCGTTGGAGGGTAGAGAATTGCTTCTAATCCTCATTAAATCGTAAGCATTTAATCTTTTGGTGTTCGACGGCATTAAAGATTGTTGTTTCCTTGGTTGGCTATTTGAGGGAGATATCGATATTTCTCTTTTTCGCTTTTCGTTGTTTATGTTACTTTTCTCTTTTATTATTATTTTGTCAAATTTAAGGTATGCGACATTTCCTTTTTTCCTCTCCTCTATCAGTTGCGGTTGTAGCATTTTCCTTTTTTCTAGGACATCTTTAGTATAATCTTCTGAAATATATATATATCTTTAAGATTTTTCTTCAGTTTCATTACTTCATTCTTTTTCCATTCATTCACGAAAGAAACTAAGGTGGGTCTTGGCTTATCACTTTGTTTCTGCTTTCCAATCCTGTAAATATTATTTATCTCGTATTCTTCGAAGTTTATTTTTAGACAGTTTCTAAAAATTTCTTTCACTTTTTGTAGGAGTTCAAGGTTAGATTTTTCGTCTTCTTTGATGCCAAAAAATATCAGATTGTTCTTTTTTTGTGTTCTTTTCAAGCGTTCCACCTCATTTTCGAGGTTTTCTAATTTTGTTTTTAAAATTTTATTTTCCGCGATGATTGGTTGTATTTTTTCATCTAATCTCTCCATTATTTTATTAGTTATAGAAGTTTGTAGTTCCATTGTTTGTTTTTGCATTTCATCTTTCATTTTATCAAATAAAAGTTGGAATTGGTCATCCATTTTTCTAATCGAGTTAGATCTGCGTATAATGGAACGTAATGAGTAGTATATATTATTTTTGTTGGGTTGGCAACACTAAAATCCGTCAAGTTGACATCTGACGTCTTTCTGACACTGATTTCTAACCTCTATTCGGTAGTCCACAACACTTTGCTTACATATGATTGTTACAAGATATGGGATATAATTTGAAGATGATACTTCCACAATATTCACAACACTTAAGTTTATAATTCCGTAATGTTTTTATAGCACTAAGTGAGCGTAGATGGTTTTTTAAACACAATAATATCAGGAGCTACACCACTGCGATGTTTACACTTTGACAGCCGGTAACGGGATCTGTGAAATATATACTAAATCGACTACTATAATCAACTAAAAAATAACTATTACTATAAAATTTACGTAGTAGGAACCCGAGCGAAGCAATAATAAGATTTTAATTAGCCATTATTTCTTCAATCTCAAAACATTTTTTATAAGTGATACTAAACTATTAACATTAACGTTTAAATATGTACCATTAGCGTATAACGGTTTGATTTGTCATATAAATTATTATTTAACGAGCTCGTTAACGAGTATCGAGCACGTAACGGAAGGTAGCGCAGTAATGATTCCTCAAACAACGTAAGCGGATTGTCGCCCTCGGTGTCCCGCGTTTAATGTTTAAGCGTTTGTGAATTATTTAACGGTTCCGGTCGTTTAGCGTAAATACCTCACCTTGTTGTTTGCTCGTAACTTTCCTGATTTCTACGTTTTTTAATTTTATACAAGACTCATCATCCATAATCTATACTAATGTTATAAAGCTGAAGAGTTTGTTTGTTTGTTTGGTTAGTTGAACGCATTAATCTCAGGAACTACTGATTCGATTTGAAAAATTATTTTTGATATAACATCACGCTACGACCAATAGAAGCGGAGCAACAATAAAAATTGTAGCAGCAACGCCGGTAGCTAACTATACCGCAAGACTTGGAAAGAATTTGGTTTCCAGTCTTAAGAACGCGAGCGAAGCCGCAGAAAAACTTTTAATATTATGTGAAAGCAATTGTTTCTGTGAACATTTCACATTTGAACCGCTGAACAGATTTTCAATAAAATCTAGTACGGATATAGATTACATACATAAATAGACAACCATTGAAGCCCATCCCGCATCATGCAAATGAAACCGTGGGCAAAAACTTATTTGTAACATGTTAAATTTATGTAGTATCTATATTTCCCAAGATTAAAACTTAAAGAAATCTTTTAAGAAAATGTGGTGATGTTTCTTGGGCGCTTTTTCTTTTACCCAAGTTACGATTGAAATAAAAAAATTCAAACAAATATATATACATATACTCGTACATAATATACTCATATTTTCACGGTAAGTACCTTTTAATAAGCAAAAATCCAACTTAATGAGTTTTTTGGTCCACATTCATCAATATTGTTAACTATTTCTCTACGCAGGCCTCCATATTTGTATGACTAAGAATTTTTTGACAAATGGGAAATTTTCGTATAATAATAAATAATAATAATAAATATGTTGGGACATTTACACACAGCACTATCTAGTTCCACGGTAAGGTACGAGCCTTGTGTTATGGATACTAGATGGTTGATATACATGGTGGATGGTATATACACATATATAAGTTTAAATACATACATATTATAAATATAAACATCCATGACTGGAGTACAAACATTCGTGCTCAACAAATGCCCCCAGCAGGACTCGAACCCGCGACCGCTGGCGCAGAAAGCAGAGTCACTACCCACTGAGCGAAACGTGTCGTCAAATATATTTATATTTCATTCTTGACACACAAAGACACGTTAAACCTAAAACACCCCTCTTCTTATTTCGGAAGTTAAAAGTAATATACGCCGCCTCCTAGACTATTAAGAATTAAGATAAACCGTATAATAAATAATATTTAATGTGGACGTCGCGCTACCGTGCGTGGATTACATCTTTACTTATTAATGATTCTTAAATCTTTACGAGAAATAATTATATATTTTAAAGACAAAATTATTGATAATAGAAAACAAATACGTATCTGGTTGAATATTAAGTAAAGCATCATATTGGTAGTTAGCTAGTTAGTCTGCTTTTTAATTGTGAAAAAACACGTGATTAATACATGGTCTTTTTAATCAAACACACACAAAAAAACACGTGTTTTTTACACGGTTTTACATAAAACTCAAGGCTAAGCTACGACATATTACTAGTGTTCTTACAAAATCAATGAATAAGCTTCTCAAATATATTTGAAATTCCATTATAACTTGGAAAAGTTCTATCTCATCTACGAGAACACACCGGTAACTAAAGTTACTGAACTTCGGTAATGTTAAATGGCTTAAAACGAGCTAAAGCAGTAAAGAGCTTATAGACTGCATCATTTTTAATCCTTGTTGTATGCGAGTATGAGTTTGACACACATTATAAAAATAAAAATGAATCATGGTAAATCTGATAAGATTTAACAAAAATTAGGCTAATACTTTCTTACATGTACGCGATTATATAATGTCAAATTAAACTATTTGCCTAGTGTTCAAAATTCGACTATAATTATTGTTGAAAATTTATCCTATCCAAACAGGGGTACGAGGTGGTAGCCCAATCGTAGCGCACTCGTTTGGAAACCGAGTGATGCGGGTTAACATCCCGGGTCTCGCATCTCTGATATTTCCATTGCGAATCATTTCTAACATAATTAACGCTTGTCTTACGGTGAAGGAAAATCAAGAGAAAATCTGTTAAAGTTTGAGAGAACTTAGCAAGATACTAAATACGAACTGGATTATCAGTATTAGTTATAAACCGAACATTCCAAAAAACATTATATAATCTATATTATGTACATCGTATATAAACAAACTTTTTTATTCAACAAAATAAACAGATTTATGTATATTGTGAAGTAAATATTTACGCAATCCAAATACAATGATTATCTCCTTTAAATACCCAGTATAGTAATTTGCAAGAGCTAAGCGCTGCAAAGCTGCTACAAAGCAAATAGACAGTAGACTGCTACTAAGAACTTGTATTCTAGAGTCAATATAGAATAAGTAAAATAACTTTAAGAGAATCTCAAATAGTATATACAAATATTTATTTACTGCTGATTATTTACTAAACTTTGCCGCGGCTCTATTTATATAATTTATTGAACTCATATTGTAACTATGAAAAAAGGCAGTGGTAGCCCAGTTGTAACGCGCTCGCTTGGGTAACCGAGTGATGCGGGTTCAAATCTGGGTCTTGCACCTCTGATATTTTCATGTGCGAATCATTTTTACCACTTTTCATACGTTGAAGGAAAACATCGTGAGGAAACCTGCATGTCTAAGAAAATATAGCAAGTTTTCGAAATACATGTGAAGTCCGCCAACATGCACTAGGCCAGCTCGGTGGACTATGGCCTGATCCCCCTCGTACTGAAGTAGGCCCGTGCCCAGCTGTGGGACGTTAAAAAGGGCTGTAGACAATATATTGTAAATGCGAACTTGTGTGTGTTGCTTACATTGATGTAATATCAATATCTCAATCATTTTTAATTTTTGAACCGTAACGTGGAAATAAACCGTATATACACAGGTGGTTTGACGTCAAATGAGAGCTTGGCATTTATTAGATTTTCTTTAAGTCAAAAAAATAGCCATAACATTAATTTTACTAAAATTACGTTCTATTTTATTTCAGTACAAAACGTTTCCCTTTATTTTTAAATGACTTTACATAAAATATGTTTAGCTTAAATAAAATATTTAAAACTTTCTTATGGAAACTAGAGAATTATCCAAAAACGGCAGTCTTAATTAAGGCTAGCTGCGTTCCACTGCGACACTTTGCAAGTACGAGCGTGTGACTTAAGTTGCTGGTCAACGAAATACTCGGAGCAGCTTTTAAAATTGCACATTCCAGTGTAAAGTAGAGCTTCTTTTGTATAAGGCTTCCTTTAAAGCGGAAAAATGTTGATCTCGTTTTTATTCTTCAGAAGATATATTAAATAAAGTAATTACATTGTAAAATTGTTACACGTTACCATAAAAAACCGAGTGCGAGTCAGACTTGCGTATGAAGTGTTTCGTACCATTATCCATAAAAACGGCTAAATAATCATGTCTGTTGTATGGGAGTCGTTAAATATTTATTTTATTCTGTTTTTAAATATTATAGCCGCAACAGAAATACATCACATGTGAATATTTCAATTGTCTGACTATCATGGTTCATGAGATACAGCTTGGTGACAGACGGACAGAGAGTCTTAGTAATAGGATCCCGTTTTTCCCTTTGGGTACGGAACCCTAAAAATAATATTTTGAGGATTACTTTTGATCTATAAGAACTATTTATTGAATTTTGTCATAATATCTAATCATTCTTCGCCTTCATGTTAGTATATTTTGATATTTAGTCAATTATTTAGTTGACAGGGACGAATTTTTTCTCATTATATTTATTACTAGCGACTCGCCCTCGCTTCGCTCGGGCTCTTTTTTTTTTATTTAGCATAGGCAAAGCCGCGAGATCTGCTAGTTATGCATATAAACCTTCCTCTTGAATCACTCTATCTATTAAAAAAACCGCATCAAAATCCGTTGCGTAGTTTTAAAGATTTAAGCATACAAGGGTATAGGGACAGAGAAACCGACTTTGTTTTATACTATGTAGTGATTTATCAATAAAATAAAACACGCTTTCTTCTAATGATAAAAAATAAGTATAGGAACATATAATAAACATAGCTGATTGAAATCATAACTTTCCATTGTCATAGCCATAGTTAGGATGATAAAAAAAATTACTTCCACTTCAATAAAATTAGTAGAATTGCTAAAGTAAAACATTATTTCACGCACATACATAAATCAATGGAATTATAACATATTATTGTACACATTATATACTAGTATATAGAATAGTTCTTAGAGTACTAAATAGGTTGACTACATCACTAACGCTTCGCCTTAATTAAATAAACACAAGACTTAACTTATAATCCTATTTGCATTAATTTTCTAGAGATAGAGTTACATCGAATCCAGTTTGTTTAATATAAATATCTATACACATGACATATATAAGCTTTTGTTAATATAATATTAATACTATTACCTCTCCCTTGCTTTGCTCGGGTTCATTCCTCGGTAGATAGCAGGTATGTACATTCTAAACGATTCCCCCTCTGTTTGTTCAAAAAACAGAATTATTCAAATCGGTACAACCATTTTTTAGTTTTACAGAGACTAACTAACAGCAATTATTTTTTATATAATATATATGTTTATATAAATAAAAAGATTTATTATTATTACTAATGTTCTCCCAGTAGTTGAAAATGTATATAGTAAATTGCTTCCGGCGGAAATTGAGAAAAAGGGCTTTAGTTTATCATTGTGTCTGTTTACCTGAAACACTGTATTTTCTTTAAAACTATTATTTAATATACGTTGTACAAAAGGTATAAAGGTACCTATGAATATCTGAATTAGCACTTTAACTAGTTTAGTATGTCTTTTTTGCTGTGTAATATTATGTGATTGCATAGTAAATAGAAAAAAATTAAAATAATATGCCTTCTTAACGAACTATTCGTATAAATAATTAAAACATAATTAATTATTAAATAAGAACCCTAATTAAAATAAGGCCGCCGATAGCTACGTAAAGAATTTTAACTGCACTCCCACACGACACGAATATTAGTGTACAACGGTATTCCAAGCGGAATCTGGCTGTAAAATGTACTAACGAATATATGTATAATATAATAAAGGTCTATAACCTTTATTTTTATATTATTTATTTTTATCTTATATCAATAAGAAAATAAATATGTCGGGACATTAACAAACAGCACCATATAGATAGGCTAGGAGCATTGTATTGGGGATACCAGATAGTTGATACACTTATAAAAATAATAATATGGGTATATTATTTAACTTATAAATGCAATCTTATTATAAACCAGATACCCCCTTTAGTATAAGTTTATTTTTTATTAAAAACTTCCGTGTGTCTTAAGGAACATACAAAAAAGAATTAGTCGTATTGGTCGAGCCATTCTTGAGTTTTGCGCTTAACGACATTCATTTTTATTTATGACATAAATATAAACATGACATGACATATGACTGGAATATAAACATTCGTTCTCATCACACAAAGGAATGCCCCCAGCGGGTATCAAACTTGCGACCGCTGACACAGCAAGTAGGGTCAGTACAAACTGTCTGTCATCAAGTGTATATTATACTAGTGGAACCCGCGGCTTCGCTCGCGCTAAATCTAGGGACTAACCCGAGCGAAGTGGGGGTGAGTCGCTTGTTTAAGATAAACATTTCCATCATACATTACATATGTGTAACTCTAGCGGTTTTGGCAGCGCACGCCGGAATAGCTCGCAGGTGGTAGATTTTTTACTACTTACTTGACACTTATCGTCACATTTGTGACAATTCACACAATATCTTTATAAATTGTAGCCTATGTGTTATTCTGATGTATAAGCTATATTATTGTAAAGTTTCATTAAAATCCATTCAGTAGTTTTTACGTGAAAGAGTAACAAACATCCATACATCCATACTTACAAACTTTCGCGTTTATAATATTAGTATGGATTTATAGTCCTCGCTATTCCCAAAGTTACATCGAATTAGATAGAGAGAGGACAAGACCAATGACATCTCATTTTATTTAATCCCGCAATCAATCCTCGGTTGGGGAAAACGATAAACAACGAATGATTCAAATTAAATCGAAAGTAGACAACAGATTGATCCAGATCAAATTACTTCGGAATAAATCGTAATAATTGTTTTTACAATTCATTATGAACTACAATCGTGCACATAGCAATAGTTTCATGTTATTATAAATGAAACTATCTTTTCGGATTTTGTCGCGGATTTATTTTAATTTTTAATCCCCGACGTTTCAAATGCTTTACAGCAATCATGGTCATGGGAGAGACTAACGTATTTGACGTCTATATAATTGTTACAGACAGTGTTTACCCACAATTTACAAAAAAGAAAACCCAAAATGATCCAAGAATATACGTGACTATATATGTAACAAAAATCTAACAACATTTTTTACTTACTAGCTGATGCGTGTGTACTGGCATTTAGTTCATCACAATATGACGACTAGGTAATATTTGTATTACTCGATAAAGCCGCATGTCGAGAATCAACTTATTTCTTGAAATTCCAAAAGAATTCGTGCTCTATGTAGCTGTAGTAAGAACTATAGATAAAATTATAATAAGCTACCTATTACATGTACATAAGATTTTTCCCACATCTAATTATTTGAATAGTCTGACCTACATGAAAAATACGATAATTGGTTCGAGACATTCGAACATCATTTATATTACATAAAAGTAAGTTTTTGTTAGTAATATTTAACATTAGATAAATACAATTTTTACTGATAAAAAAACTGAAAAGGTTATTAGGGTTTATTTTTATGTTATACTAGCTTTTTCCGCGGCTTCGCGCGCGTTCTAAAGGCTGGAAACCAAATACCTCCCGTTTTTGCAACATTTTTATTGATGTTTCGCTACTGATCGTAACGTCATGTAATATAGCCTATAGCCTTCCTCGATAAACGGACTATCCAACACAAAAATAATTTTTCAATTTGGACCAGTCGTTCCTGACATTAGCGCGTTCAACCAAGCAAACAAACAAACTCTTCAGCTTTATGATATTAATATAGATTTACGGTTCTATACTATTTTATTATACGTAGAGATTTCTGATACAAGAAAATCTGTGCGAAAAATAAAAAGGTTGGCAATCAGTGTAAATATTTGATTACACGAACATAAAGCAAAATAAAGGTCAGGCACCCTTCGGATTTGATTTGTCGTCAACTGAGTTCTTACGGAAACACTGAAATTGATACCATTGATTTACGAATAGTACTGTTTTTCATAAAGCTTTCGTTTAAATCATATTTTCTAAAACGATAGATAGAGAATAGGTAGAGAAAGGAAACTAAAACTCCCATTCCCAGTCAAGCACTTAGGTCTTAGACCTTACATGTGCCTTTACATCAAAACTTTTTTTTATCATAAATTTCTACTATATCTTTTGGTTTTTTTTTATTATTTTGGTGTAATAAAGGATTTATAAAATAAAATAAAATATATAATATACATATATGTATACTTATGTATTATAGTTTTATAACTTAAATAATTTAGGACAACGACCATTTTGTGTTATAATGTATCTGAATCCAACTTCTCACGATGCTGAAAGTCTCTCAAACGAGAGTAATTTTTAAAGAACACAAAGATAAATGTTGGACTCTTATTAAAACTCAAATAGTCTCAATAATGAAGTTCTATTCCTTTGAAAAGAAACGCGGAATATTTATTTCTATCCTCTATACGTGAAGGAAAAATTAATAAAAATGGAGCAAAATAAGATTTCGATGTCATCCTTATACATTATAAGTTGATAAAATTAAGGGAGGAAAATATTTGAAATGAAATTTCCCTTTGAAGCTATAAAGCAACGTAAATCAATTTTCCTAATACATATTTGTATTAAGTCACATCGTATTATGATAATGTAGTGATGATAATTATGTACCAAAGGTAATCATTCAAATTGGATTTATAACAAAAAAAATGAGAGAACTGTACTATAAATATAAAAAAAATACATATTTACTTTTCAAATACATTTCATATGAATGTTATATTTAGTAAAAGTAAGCTACTAAATTCTACAGCCATGTTAAATCGACTGAGATGTCTAAGCTATCTCTACAAATCCCTGGTGAAAATCAATTAAGCCATTATGAATGGCTTCTTCAACTTATTTTTATTCAGCTTCATAAAATTAGAAAAATCTTAGAATAGAGAAAAGAAAGGAAAATCTCCATTGTATTTTTCCTATGTTTTTATTACATTTTTTGACAGCTTAATGTAAAATATTTTAAAGATAAATATGAATAACTAAAAATTACTATTTATATATAGAAGCTATATTTTTATTTTACCATAATCCAAACAATTTAAAATCTTATACTATTCTTCTCGTGCCTATAAAATATTTAAAGTCCCGAAGAAGCTATTTAAAAAAATAACTTACAAATCCTAAATTAAAAACACGGCTAATGACTATTAAAAAAAAACAAAAAATTATAATTTTGACATTCACTCACCTGTCATTTACTTATCACTACGCGCCACGAGCACACACTCCCGATACGCAAAACGTCCGCCCTCTCAGAGACGCGAGGAGGTACTGCAGAATGTTAGGATCCTGTTTCGTTTTACATCTGGCCTTTTCTGCGCAGGTTCAGACCAAAATGGGATAGTCAGCTGATGACACTTAAGGTCAGTATGTCAGAATGGTGGGAATTAAGATACTTCATTACAATACTAGTAAGTATACCCGGGTACGACTGTTTTGGGCGTTGAAATTTGATATTTCTTATAAATCTAGTTATTATATATGATTGAGGTACCTTACTTCACGCATAAACTATGCATGATTTACAAAAATGGATTAGTAGAGAAGATATTATTTTTTGTTCATCTTGCTACGTCGTAGCTTCATTTGCGATACGGTTTTATTTGAGTTCTTGACACAGGTTGTTTTCTATCCCGAGAGATATACTATTTTCGTTTGTCCCCTGAGTCTTGTACATAGTTCAGGGTTCCCATAGTTAGATATAAAACAAAGTTATGTTAAAATTCTAAAAACTATAGATTGGTCCTCGATATTGAAAATAATAACTATTTCGATAAGATTTTTTAAATAATATGAAATTTACAGAATCAATTCAGTTTGCATTTTATAATATTATGTAAATACACATTCAATAGTATTTAATTCTGTATTTGTTACACCTATTTTTGTTATACAATTTGAATGATCTAAGTCAGGATGAGTCGCTTGAAGAGTATAGGCTTAAAGCTACAGAGTGGAAGCTAGCCATACATTTCTAGGTTAATAAAATAATCTTTGGAAAGCTACTTTTTGAAAAAAAGTATGATATAAACACTAAATCTCAAGCGAAGATTCCACGCAACGTATATGAAGTTTTATTGCGCAAACCAAAATAAAATTTGGCACCAAAATTGTAAGTTCGTGTCGGCTCAGCTTGCGGATAGGCCAAATCGCTCCATTACTTTAAAAAATTATTGCGGGTCAGAATTAAAGTGTCGACTATTTGTCTAAAGTGTAAAATATTTAAAGAAATTGACTATTAGTTAGACTAGGTGACCACGTCATCACGAAAACGTTGCCTGTCAAGAAAGTTTATGATTGAGTTCATACAAAAATTTTGTAGAAAAAAAGCACATGTAGCTATTACCTCCTTACGCTCGGGCAATAAATCTATTCGGAAGTATCACAATCGTATATCTGTAAATATATATCTGATTAATAGACTTTTTTATTTCCGAAACAACTTCATATTAAGGAAAATAATAAATTTTACATACGGTAATTAAATTAATTTTATTTAATGATCAATTTATCTAATTAGTTTATTATAATTTAAGTGGTCATTAAAACTATTTTTAATGAAACGTTAATTATGAAACTCTGCAGGGGTCGCGTGATCGAATACTGTTTAGGGCAAAGCCTTAATAATATTTATTAACCAGCACTTTTATATTTGTATAATATATAGATTATAAAGGTAGTGAGCTAAAAATTTGTTGTAAAATTACTAAAAGGTCTAGAAAGCGTAGTTATTTAAACTATGAAATGCTCACCTACCTTTAAATAAAGTGTTAAAAACTGTCATATTGGAAACCTTTGCACAAATAAATAGAATTAAAAGTAACGAACAAAACAGTACTGTTAAAATTATTTTGGTGATGTTATCTTCTTTCAGAGTTACTTACGTTTTCAACTTTGGAGTAAATTTCGCGCATTTTCCATTTTTGTTCCCCAAAAAAAAAACAATCTGTACCACAATAAAACGTAACGGGCAGTAAAGGAAAACGGCGTGCTAATGAAAACTGGGCTAACGATATTAAAGCGACATAACTGCGCTTGTGTCACTAGGCTTAATGAAAAATTTCATAAAGCGGTAGAAAACTCGCCCAACGCCGCCAGATATTGCGTTACGTACAAGATACAAAGCCAACGCCAATACCATAATGGCTGATGCTAACTTGTCTACAAATATATTTTTTTAAATTTACGCAAATATTTAACATCTAGCTAATATAATAATGTGGTAGCAACTCTGTACGTCTGTTACGTTTTCATGATTAAACCGCTGAATCAATTTTAATGAAGTTTAGATTGAAGAGGGATGGGGTTTTAGAGAACCTAAGTTACTTTTTGTCTCAAAAATGAAACAAAAATCGAAGGGTTAAAATAAGGGTTAATAGTATATGCATAAAAACTTACAAGATGTAACGGCGTTTGTGTATATTTTTTTTTATAAGTACCTACTCGTACCTATACATAAATATTATAAAGTAACTGCTATATTAGAACCCTCGATAATTGCAAATCTCCTACGGCCTTAGCTTAGCTAATGAGCAGTAGTTACTTGGAAGTCGAGGGTGCCCACTGTTAGGAGATCCTAGCAGAGTTTAAATGTAATTACTTTATATAATGTTATAAAAGAAAAATATGCTTTTATGTTTTTATTCTTACAACATAAAGACAAAGTTTTTCTGTCCATTAACTGTACTTCGCCTAACATTCAATTTTTATTAATATTTCTTTTTCAGAAATGTTCCTTCAGAAACTATACATTTTTACGATATTATAGAAAATTAACAAAATTAGTTAGCAAAAGGCAAAAAATACGTATTTTTCTGAATTGAAACGTATTAATAGGTCAATTTAATCTAGTAAGAAGGTGATTTATTATGATATTAATAATAATCATTCTTAAATCTTAGACTTAGAATTTCAATAAGTAGTTCTTGCTAGAAATGCTGCGAGTTTACACTCTGCTCGAGTTTCCATTTGTATTTGACAAGGCGTATTAGCTAGAGAGTGTATACTCCTTCATCTTTACCTAAAATGAAGACAAATATGTTATAGAGTAGTTATCGTCTGTGAATCTGTAAATTTATTCGAGTTACGATGTATACTATACAAATAACTCACACTCACTTTACTCATGTTCATCCCTAAAAAACCCCATTAAAGTAATTTTTTTACAAACTTTGAATGTCTTATTTATTTTTGTCTCACTAAAGCCAAAAAAATAAATTTCAAGCTTTAAAATTGAAGTAATTTCCATACGAACTTTGATCCCTTATTTCATCTCCTTACACCCCTTTTTACACATTAAAAAGTAGCCTATATCCTTTCTCAGGCTCTAGACTATCTCTGTACTAAATTGTATGTAAATCGATTCAGTAGTTTAGTCGTGATTGAGTAACACACAGACAAACAGAATTGGATTTGGAAACCTCCTTTTTCAGTCGGTTCAAGGTTAGGCATACGAATATTGAATCTCGATTCTAAGTTTACAAATAAAACTCTCTGATTACTCTTACAATATTTACTTTTATCTTGTTTAATATACGAGTAGATCAATTTGTATATATCGAGTATACAAAGTCCTTGCGAAGCAAAATGAAGAATAACGCAGCATTTTCCTTTTTTGATACTTTCATGCGTTAATCATATTTAACGTGATTACCACAAGCTTTGACGATGATAAAGAATAATATCGTGAGGAATTCTCCACACATAAAACTAAAAATGTTTGAATAACATGTTAAGTTCTTCAACTTCAGTCCTCATTACAGTCCACACTTGAGGACAGTGGACTATAGTACCTATGCTTTAAAACGATCAAAGAATCGTGCCAGTCTTTAACATATGAAAGCCTATCCAATTATTTCCCCTAATCGCACGCATTACAATGCACTAATGATTCGCCAAGAGCAACTATTAGTAGGCGTCTTGCTTCAAAACCCAGCTTTTCGACTTAGTGTAACAAGCCACTTGGCTGCGTCGAGAGTCTCTCACATAGCAATCGTCACCTAACGACTGCTATAGCGGCGAGTAATGCAGAGTGCAAAGTCTACGAGACGAGAAAGGGGTTTGGTGTTTACTGAAGGATAAAAGTTAGTTGCAATGAGAGTTTTATACATAGTTTAAAATATATGTTTTTATATAGACTGGCTACACAGTGACATAATTTATTGCTAACTGTTACTTTAACGACTTATACTTATATTGTGTTTTACCGAATTCATCCATAGTCAAACTTAGTTGATTCTTTATTTAACTTAAAAAATTAATTAAGTTTCATCTGTTTTCCATAGTTACTTTTTATATGTTAGACATTATTACGAAATTATTTTTTTTTAATTATTAATATGAAATTTACGAAATTCGTAGAAGATTCGTAAGAAGCCGTATAAAAGAAAGTAACTAAAAAGCGCTCATCGTTTTATAAAATAAATTATTTTGATCAAGCAAGAGTATCGTTATTTCGCAATTATAATAAATGTATAATTATAATTGTACAACTAAAAGCATTTTATTTAAAACATTAAAAGCAAACCGCGTATCCATTATACGACATAATATACGTATTACAAAATTTTATTGAAGGCAACTGAAATACGAAATATTCTTTGTATTTTAATGTATCAAAAATATTCTCATCTTAGCAAAAAGCAGTAAAGCATAAATAAAATAGTATATAGACATTTCTAAACGGATTTAAATGAGCCACAAAGGTGGAATGTAAACAATCTCGCGAATATCAAGTCAAAGAGGGCCGTTCCCCTAAATCCGTAGTAAGACCTGCTAAGAGAATATAAGTTGGCTTAAACTTAACTTTCAATATTTGCATGCATTTTGTTTGTATGGGAAAAGACCAAAGTAATGTGTACTAAGCTTTTCATTGCAGGGTTTTGTGAACTTGCTTTTTCTATATTATAAGAAAATGATTAATTGAAAATGGAAATGTACAATGTAAATTGTAAATAAATAAATATGTTGGGACATTATTAATTATACACAGCACCAACACAGCATCATCAAGTTTAAGTTGATACAATACAAATTAAACCTCTAAAGCTTTTTAATATTTTTTTATTTAATGGAAAAAAGCTCCAAAACCTAAAAGTAATTAAAATAAATAAAATATTTAAAATATTTTTTAAATATTACATAGCAAATAACAACAAAACAATTTATACTAACATTTTTCCATTCTATTCGCATTCTATTGCTCACTTCGAACGCGCTTTTACGTAGAAATTGTAGCATGGTTATTAAAACTGGATTTTGATTAAATTTTATTTTATATCAATGAGTATTAAAGCTCGATCAGGTGTGGCGAGACCGCAGCTTTCCAACAAATGATGTTGCTGACTTATTATTTATTATTTAACCGACTTTAATACGAGTATATCACTTGATTTCTTTTATTTTTGAAATCATTTTCATAATATATATTTTCAGGATTTTAGAAAATTTATACTTTTAATTAATTCCTTTAGTACAAGGGGGATTATGCCATTGTCCACCTTACAGGCCTAGTGCGTGTTGGCGGACTTCACATGTCTTTCGAAAACTTGCTAGGTTTTCTCAGACATGCAGGTTTCCTCACGATGTTTTCCTTCACCGTAAGACAAGTGGTAATCATGATAGAGAAGATTCACACACGAAAATATCAGAGGTGCAAAACCCGGATATACCAATAGGCTACCACTGTCTGGTTTTTGAAGTGAAACTTCTTTAGAATCGTTGTGATTTCAAACTCGATGAAACGAAAAAATAAGTCCATAGTACCAGGTACTCAGAGACGGGGAAGAGTTAGCCTTAATTTAAATTCAAGTTTTATTTCTGACATGTGTACTTTGTACACACGCACTTTTTTATATAGATTATTAGTATAGATATTCAGATATTATTTTATATTTAGTAAATCGATAACTTACATATTAATTTTATCCATTTATATTTAATACAATTTCTAACCTCAGCTTTAGCATGTTGAAAAATAAAGAATCGAAAGGCATTAAAATCTACCAAGTTATAGTTTTAAGTGACAATAACACAACACAAACAAACCACTTTCTACATACTCAAAATCAGATATACGATTAGTATTCAATCAGAAACAAAATGTTCTAGACGTATCCAACGATTATTATATAAAGCAATAAAAATGCTTTAAATCGATTAAAATCTTATACTATTTTAATGTGTAACATAGTTTGTTAAACCCAACCCAATTATGCTTTATTTATATAACTCGTGGAAATTTCAACAAGATGAACTCGGTTTCGCTATCGACTGCGAACTCGTTACTAAATACTTCATGTTTGTTTAAATACTTGTTATGTGAGCAAATATATAATTATTAAATACTGTCGCGGTACCATAGTTTTCCCTATGATTTATGGGAATTAATTGATATATTAAGCCAAATAGGGTAGAGATGACGATGATCAATGATATATGTATGATATAAGCCATATATTAGAAATCTATAGTAATATTATAAAGCTGAAGAGTTTGTTTGTTTGTTTGGTTGAGCGCACTAATCTCAGGAACTACTGGTCCGATTTGATTTGAAAAACTCTTTTTGTTTTGGATATTCCGTTTATCGAGGAAGGTTATAGAATATATTACATCACGCTACGACCAATGGGAGCGGAGCATCAATGGAAAATGTTGCAAAAACGGGAAGGGCGGGCGTTAGTTCTGCGAGATACCATACCGCGCGATTCACAGTAAGAGTTTGGTTTCCGGTATTTTGAGCACGTGTGAAGCCGCGGGAAATGCTAGTCTTTTTTTTATGGTACAAAGGAGGCAAACGGGCAGGAGGCTCACCTGATGGGAAGTGATCACCTCCGCCCATGGACATCTGCAACACTACAGGGCTTGCAAATGCGTTGCCGGCCTTTTAGGAAAGGGAGGGGAGGAGGAGGGAGGGAAGAGGGAGGTAGGATGGAGGGAGGAGGGATGGGAAGTGGGCCTCCCGGACTCTCACTTACCGGACGAAACGCGACAGCATAGCTGCCACTTCACGCCGGTCTTCTGTGAGAGAGTGGTACTATACGGGGCGTGCCGTCCCATTCGGCTCCTACCCGAAAGTAACAAGCATGGCACTACCACTTTAATAGTCACGTATAAAATTAATTTTAAACGTCTTATTTAACCCTTTCTAAAATTTCCTGCAGAGCACAAGCCTCCAATTTTATTTAAATTGTTTTTTTTACATTTGCATTCATCAAATATATCTAAATATGTACAGTAATAACAAAGTATAAAGAGAACAAAGTAGGGCATCTTCGGCCCAATCCGCGACATAATTACCTGTCATAGTTACCATAGTTGCCTATCACAGGGTTGTCCATGTAGCTAAATTTTAATTCAGTGCTCAGAAATTGGCATTGGGCCGGGAAGTGTGTTATTAAAAAATATTTATTATTTATATACATTTAAGAATGTAAAGCATTTTGTTTCTACATGTTTATGATTATTTTTATTAGGCCTGTAGTTACTTGCTTAAATTATATATCAGTAGAAAATAGTATTAAAAATGTTTGTTTGTTAGATTTATCTCGAAATGTATTTGTGTAAATAAATAAAATAAATCCTTTAATTTCTTGCGTTTACAAAAAGTATATTAATAAAATCATATCACATCCTGCCCATCCACGGGCACCGCCTCCTTGCTGCTGTGCCACACATAACGATTACTACGATTGTGCCACAGATTACAAATAATCGGAAAAAAATCAATGTTAATATTTAAATAAGGTGTAATATGTTATTTAATCAAGAAGACAACAAAATTAACATTATGTAAAGTTTTACTTTCTTCTTATTATAATCATACAAATAAAACAACTAATCAGTTTTATTCATTTTATTAACATGATTCGTCACAATCATCATTTATATTAGATTTAGATTTGTCCGATGAGGAGTCTTCAGTTATATTAATTATTAACTCTTGTGTGCATAAATTATGAAATGCAATGTCACGGTCCAAATCAGACATTATGATTCTCTTAGTTCTCTCCACCATACTTGATTTTTACGATAGTAATATTTATTTTCATATTAATAAATATAAAAATAAATATTATTTTATATTTAAAAAATAAGCGATATCGATTATTACGTTCTTTTGACTATATTATTGTCACTATAGCTTGTCAGTCGACGAGATGTCAAAAGACCATTAACAAAATGGACAAACTATAGCTATGAGTGATTTGTTTACCTTTTCTGTTCAGTAGGTAATCTGAACAAACACAACTCTGGAATCGATGAAGAATTTAGACACCCAAACACACAGCAATAAGTTCTTCTACGAATGTCACACATTTTTCATATAGTGAAAAACCGTGACGCGCGAAACATGTGCGGCGTCAGCCTAGACTGGCGCACTGATATACGGTTCGAGATATTTTTTGAGTGTGCGTGCGGCAACGTAAAGATACAATGACGCACACATACAAGCCGCGCGCGGTGCGTTTGTATGAAGATGCCGTACTATATATTCTTTTACTATGGTAATAATATTGCCTGATAAATAATATTGTTATGTAGTTCTCTGGATGTGATTATGTTGTATATTTACGTTGAATTCAATCTATCGACGTGTAGCAGAGTGGCGCAGTGGAAGCGTACTGGGCCCATAACCCAGAGGTCCGTGGATCGAAACCACGCTCTGCTAACTCAAGCTTTTTTTGTAGTAAAATTATAATATATCTCTATATATATCTTCTAAAGATAAAAAAAGTTTTGCGGACAGATTATAAAAATTACTACGTAAGTATCTAAGTACTATTAACATTTGAAAATATAAATAGTTGTAAGCAGGTACAAAATTCTCTAATTTAATGTATAAAAATGAAAATATTTATATTTATGTTAATTAAATAATTCTATTTCTTTTTAATTGATGTCAGTTTTTTTTAATATTATGCATAATAATTAAATTCAATTTTAAAATATTTTTATCCCTCAATTTTTAATTACCTATAAAAAGAAATACAATTAAACTTATAATAATATAAACGGCGAGCACATCTCACATCTGAGGTTTGCTGATGATATTGTCATCACGGCAGAATCGCTGGAGGATTTGGAGGGAATGCTGTCTGATCTGAACGCTGCTTCTAGGAGTATCGGTCTTGGGATGAATTTGGATAAAACCAAAATAATGTTCAATGAACATGCCCTTCCGAGACCGGTGATGCTCGAAGGCTCCCCATTAGAGGTTGTTTCTGAGTACACTTACCTGGGCCAAATAATTCAACTTGGCAGAAACAATTTCGAAAAGGAGTCCAATAGAAGAATTCAGCTAGGATGGGCAGCATTCGGAAAGCTGAGGCAGGTCCTCACGTCGCCTATCCCGCAATCATTAAAGACCAAGGTCTTTAATCAGTGCGTGCTCCCCGCTATGACCTACGGTGCTGAAACGTGGACACTCACGGCAGGGCTTGCCCACAAGTTCAAGGTCGCTCAGCGTGCTATGGAACGGAGGATGCTCGGAGTCTCTCTGATGGACCACCTCAGAAATGAGCATATCCGTCAGAGAACCAAAGTGACCGACATTATGTTTCGGATTAGCACGTTGAAGTGGACATGGGCAGGCCACATCTGTAGAAGGACTGATGGACGTTGGAGCCAGAAAGTCCTTGAGTGGAGACCGCGTACTGGCAAACGTAGCGTGGGACGCCCACCCGCGAGATGGGAAGACGACCTGCGCAGCCATGCCGGCATCGAATGGATGCGAACGGCAGCTGACAGGAAGAAGTGGCGCGCCTTGGGGGAGGCCTATGTCCAGCAGTGGACTGCAAAAGGCTGTTGATGATGATGATGATTAAAGACTTTAATATAAACATTAATACTTTACAATAAAAATGAAAACAAGATATAAATACACAATTAATCGTAAAAAAACTATAAACAAGTCATATTCTATTTCCCATTTTTTTGTAAATATTGACAGGCTATCTAAGCCAAAGTTCGCGAGAAACTCAAGAACTACTGAACGGATTTTCATGTGACCAATAGAGTTGTTCATGAGAAATAATCATGTCAATTTGGAACATTATTTTATAAACTTATATAAATAATGTATTACAGAATTATTTGTCTTATAAATATACCTATACCTAGGGACGAAGTGAAGTAATGGTAAATCACTAGTATAATATGAATGCCCAATGTCATAAGCATACCTTTATTAACAAAGAAGAACGAATGACCTTTTCTGTATAAAAACCTTTTTGCTATTCATTTCTTAGTTTCAATAGAAATATGATACACTAAAATTGAAATATTTCTCTCTCTTTTTCAATGTACCGGAACCTGAATGAAAAATACATTTAAAATTGAGTGGAATGTCGCTTTTGTACAAAATTAAACGTCCTTACAAAGCTAAGTGGCGTAACTTTAGATAGAAAAAGTTACAAGTTCAGTCGTAAACACAATTAGGCTCGGGACGTCATTTGATTGGGTGACTTTAGAAAAACCCACCCTCCTATTTAAACTCTTATTCTATGTTTAATAAATCAATTTTGGTTAAAACGCCTTTATCTAAATATTCACATTTTTAAGACGGTTCGTTATTTTTATTTTGCTATAGTACATACATACTATATACATAATATCGATACCTTAATTCACAAATCTTTTTAAAGGTTATTTCTCTTTTACCTATACAATATTTCATCGTATCTCAAATATCAGGTCATACTAAATTTGTAATAATAAAAAAGAAATTATTAAATATTTTTCACGTTTTACAAAATTTTTATTTACAAAAAAAATATTTATACGTTGAAAAATGCATAAAACTTATCTAGTATGATATAGGCGCGATCTAGATTTGAAGCCTCAAAGGCGGTTCCGGCCACGAACACTCGATAGCTGCAGCGGTCTTTGTCCTAGACCCATACATTTATATATTTCATTTATATTTTATACGAGTATAATAGAAAAATTCCTTTATTACGCCATTAAGATTGGATCAAAATTGAATAAGTATTTATTTATTCCTTCACGTAAGATATCATGAGATTACATTGCGTTTTCTTGGATTTTCGAGGACATTTGACATCTATACATCTAAAAATAAAATGATAGAGATCTGCAGTTGTGCGCGCATCGGGAAAACTACTGGATAGATTTCAATGAAACTTTCCTTCCTTCTCGCGGAGTAGTGGGGCAAGCGGCGTAGCGAGCATGCGGAAAACTTTGTTAATATTTCAAGCAACGCGGACGAAGATGCGGGTATCAGCTAGTATAATAATAAAATACTAACAGAGTTACATCTGTATATCAAATATTTTATAGAATATCTTATTAAAATAATGTTAATTATCAATACAGAGTCTAAACTTATAATTTGATCTATGATCTGACCAAACAGTCATCACTTATCTATCGCTAGTTTTCAATAAACATTATATACAATTCTTAAGAAAATTTACGTCATGAAGTTTTCGTCTTTTTACTTATTTTATAATATTTTTAATAAATATAATTTTAATATTTTATATTTTATACTATGCTTTTTATAAAGCATCTTTTATGGAAATCTCGACGTCTACTAGACTATAACCCTGCTACGACAAAATGTTCATTTAATTTCACTTATACTCAAGCATGGTAAATAAAAGCCTTTCAACTACAATATAACAATCAAGACGATACCGGTATAATCCTCTTAAAGATATGAGTTTGTAGATGACGAAATCTTGAATTTGCATAGTAATAGCCGTTGCAGTGCACTTGGGTTGCCGGATGCGGACACTTTACCAGTAGTCCTCAATACTGGTACATAGTAGACATTTATACTTTCCACTAAAAATATGCCACTATTTTGTTTTGGGTACATAAGGAGTTATATTTTTTTATCTATTATGTCTGTAGTGAGTCAATTAAGTACAATTTTTGTTTTTGAAATATATAACTAAATATGTATAGTAATAATATTACCTGATAAATAAGATTGTTATGTAATTCTTTGAACGTGATTGTGTTGTATTTCTACATTGAATTTAATCATACAAAGCGTAGCAGAGTGGCGCAGTGGAAGCGTGACCAGGTCCATTTAGTTAGTTGTTCTGGTGTTATTGAGTAACGTTTAACCACCCATCCAAACTTTCACATTAATAGAATTAAAGGGATAATAGGATTAATAAAGATGCTTATCTTTCAAATACAGACAAAATAGTAATAAAAAGTTAACATTTACCTAAAAAACTAATAAATTTAATGGCCTGCTATGAAAAACATTACAAATGCTGTAGTATCCCTCTAGGCGAGTCTTCGCAAACCGAACGTCCGGTCGAGAACAAAGCTCTAAGGCACGAGCTTTCATGACAAAGGGACTAAGCATACAATGGATTTCCAAACACTTAGATGGATCAAATGTTACCACTAATACAAAAATTAGCCTTCCTTTCTTAAATAGGATCGAGTTAAAATTAGTAATTAAATATATTTCTTTGTTTAATATTTTTTTATTTAATTCATACGGCTAATAATTGAATGAATTAATATAATCTTTATGGCGTGCTATTTTTACCAGCTAAAGTATTATTACTAGTAAGTATGCTAACTTTACCGTCTCTCAATAGGAGGTAATACTCGTAATGTGAATTTTATATTGAATTGCTTCTTGAAATACTGACCTGTTTATTATACGAACGAGTCCGTAGGCAAAAACTAGGTTAAAGAAGTGCACAAAATTGTCCGGCCATATGTAGGTCTGTGTCACATTTAGAACATCCTCGCCTACGAGAACTACTTATGCATACTTAAGTAAAATAAGCAACTTCAGGATGTAAACTAGTATACTACTATGTGAATAAACTTTTAATTTAATACTCTGAAATCTTATTTCCTATACAAAATTGTAACAATCTTTTACAATGTTAGAGGCAATAAATTTCGATAACATTTTTTTTTATTATTTTAGGACCTTCCTAAAAATACAGTTTAAAGCTTGGTATCTTATTATTACATATTTTATTGTATACGTATACATTACATTAGTGCAATTAAATAAGTAATATTGAATTGAAGTGTTAGAAAACAACTCTTTCTGTGGTATTTGAGAAAGTTTCAGCATTCAATTTTCAAACACAAGTGCTAAAAGTTCCACGTAACTGGCACTTACAACTTTCCTTTTAAGAAACAAGAACTAACGTCTCTATTATCAAGTTGTTTTTCATCGAGGCTATTAGGTGTGATAATGGTCGACCCAAGTTTATAGATAGTCTTATTTTGATCAGTATTAAAAAAGTAATGATTCGGATATATTTATTTTCCTAAAGGTATACAGAGTGAAGCTTTCTTGAAAATTGAAACACAAATCCCGGGATTATATAAATATTAGAGATGCGAGAATCTCTGATATTTCATGTGCGAATCATTTCTAACATTTCACTGAATAACATAATATCTGAGAGAACTTAGCAAGTTTTCCAAAGACATGTGAATTCCGCCCGCACTTCTATTGGTGGATTATAGCCTGACTTCAACCCATGCTCAGTAGTGGGACGTTAAATATAGCCGTACTAGCGACTCACCCTCGCTTCGCTCGGGCTCTTCCCTATATTTAGCACAGGCAAAGCCGCGGGTTCCGCTAGTTGTGCATATAAACCTTCCTCTTGAATCACTCTATCTATTAAAAAAACTGCATCAAAATCCGTTGCGTACTTTTAAAGATTTAAGCATACATAGGGACATAGGGACAGAGAAAGCGACTTTGTTTTATACTATGTAGTGATTATTTGCTTTTATTGATATCGGCACGAATATAAAAATATTGTCATAACAGTTTCTTAATAAATTATCTTACTTTATAATCTACTGCACTATTTACAGCAAAAGTTGTTCCATATAAATGTAAAGATTAAAATCCACAAACTTTCGTGGAATAACTCGACAACATTTAAAGCGATTTACTTAGTAGTTAATGTACATTTTCAGGCAAAATGTAATTATAACCAGCTGTTACTTACTTTTTTTAATAAAATTTTAATTATACTTAGTAGAACTCATTCCTTAAAAATATAGTCAGATAAACTACGTTACTTCATTAGTCTGATAAACAAAACGATTCAGAGCCCAAGTCACATTTACAGTTTGAGCCAAATTGAAATAAACTTGGATAGCGTTTGATTTTGTCTTTTTGTGTCTTCATTCTTTATTCGTTTGGATTTGTAGGAAAAAAATCATTGCAAATACGTCATTGGTAAAATGTATTATTACATCTATACTGTACTATACAAATAAAAATCTAACTAGTTGAATTTGTACATAAAGTATTTTCTGAAAAATCTTACAAAATTAAAATAATCATACTAATTATTATCAATCAAAAGCTAGTTAGGAATCTAGTTTTTGGATATTTTGTCCGTCTGTCTGTCTATGAACGCATTACGAGTAAACTACAGACAGATTATATATGAAATTTTGTATCATGAAAGCTGGTTATCCGATTCAATATATATGCATACTTGATATTGCAGGAAAGTATCTTATCTCTAAATCCATACTAACTATTAAAACATTCCTATTAACGAAACTGATTAGAGCGAGGTGTGTTTTTAATTGAAGAAAAAATGAATATTTAACCATAGTAATTATTACATTGCACTATTACAGATGATCAATCATTGGCTTCTTAAATATTTAATATATTATGTACATAATTAATAAAAGCAGTAGCAGCAACACTATTTATAAAAGCAGGTCGAGTGTTAGACGAACAAGAGTACCAGAGCCTTGAGTGCTAATACTTAGACCTGCAAAATGCATTGAACCACGGGTAACTAAAGTTAAATTAAAAACGCATTAGGAAAACCTAAGGAAATATCAACAGCTGTTATGTTTACTCATTAGTTACTATTATTTAAAAAAAAACTAAAAGCTTAATAACAGTTAAAAAACTAGTTATGTATTAAATTAATTTTAGAGTTTTTTTTTTCAAAAAACTCTGAGTAAAAAACTTCAGAGTAGATTCAGTAGCCGTATACCAGCTATAATACCATTAAGGCAGTAATGTATGTTGTATTATTAACATAAGGAATGATAATTTTCAACAAATCTAGGGTGAATGAACTTGACAATGAAGATTACAAAGTAAGATAAAAGTTACATAAAGACTTTTCTATTTGATCTTCCGCTGAGCGCACAACGACGTTTACTGAAATACTAATTCTCTGGTAACTTAAAGGATACTAACTATTGCCAGCGTTTCTGCTTGCATTCGGTCTTATATTAAGTAAACACTAATCATTTTCTACTTTGAAATGAACTTTTTTTATTTATTAGTTAAGATTTACTACTATATCTCTTGTATTTAATATATAAACCTAGAGCTAAAAAGTGAAAAATGCAGTTACTTTATACTTTACCTATTTTATGATTTTACAATCTTTAGCTTTAATATTGCATCATATAAATTAAAATAAGAGTAAGTATAACGAGATAAGGTTGACTAGAACAGCCAAATCGATTAAGCTTGAAATCGGTTACGTCAGTAAAAAATAAACAGTCTACAAATCCCTTTAACTAGTAAGGGCTAAAAATTTTAAGCTTCTAAACCGTTTTCAAAATGGCAACATTATTTCTCGCCATCTCTGCCATCAACAGATAATCCCTTCTGATTGGAGATTTTGTAACAGGCGTGAGGAGACCGTTGCGTGTAAGATTAATGCTAGGTCAAGAAAGGTTTATGTTAAAAGCGATTCGTTCCAGGCTTTGCTTGATTCAATAATACTTTAATTTTTGTAAGTGTTTTCTTAAAATAAATAAATATTATGTAAGGATATTACCACACCATTTAGTTCCATGGTAAGCTACGAGACTTGTGTCGGATATATAATTTTAAAGTCCGCGTTGGTTATAAATTTTAAAATTATTATATGATATTTTTAACTATCAATAAATATATGAGTAGCTCTATCTGTCACTTTCTCGTTTTTAAACAAGAACAATAATTTTTCAAAAAAAAAAAGAAATTAAGTGTTTTTTTACATATAAAACTTAAATCGAAATATGGAAAGTAAAGTAAAATGGTAGGGCAAAATTTCTAAAGGTTAAGTTGAGAACTGTGTACTGCGTGTATTATTGAATATCTAAAGTGACTTTTATGAAGCAATTAAATATTTATAATGTAAAATATCTAATTTTTCTATTCGAGGAAGGAACTAGCGACTCAGCCTCGTTTCGCTCGGGTCCGTCATTAGATACATTTTGATTGCAGTTAGTGCAGATTTCTTAAAAATTATTACTTATCCCGTAGTAAAGAAATCTATAGTTGATCTTTATACCATTTATTATCAGCTATAATCACACCATATTTCATCAAAATCTATACAGTCGTTTTATCGTCATGCGGTCACAGGCAGACAGACACACACACAGGGTGAACGTAAATCTGACAATTTTTGTCAATATATTGAAGATCTATCACAGTCTGCTGTCTTATTCACTCACTTACTTACTTATTTTTTATACAAACCTTGTCCTGACAGTAATGAACACCAAAAAAAGAGTTATCCAACTCATTGCAGCCATTAATAATCCCTACTAATATTATAAATGTGAATGTAAGTTTGTTTGTTACGCTTTCACACTAAACCTACTCAACCGATCATCATGAAACTATGTACACATATTCTTGGAGGTATTAGAAGTAACATAGGACACTTTTTATTAAAAAATATATTTTTTACGAAAAATTTAAAATTTGTTTGTATTAACAATGGGTTCTGAAATAGCTAGAGTAATTTTGAAGAAACTTTCAGGCATCCTACAGATTTACAATTAAAAAAATGAACGCGGGCGAAGCCACGGGTAAAGCTAGTGATTAATATTAAGGCTAAAAGATGTCAAGTCTATTAAAAATTAACAACTAAGTCGCTTGTGGCGGTCGAGTTCGTGGTTAGGTGGGGGTAGTTTGCAAAGGCTTTGTCCTCAACCGGATGCGCCACTACATTGAAAGTTCGGCAAGATTCTCAGCGCTGCGGCATGTTATCACACTTATGTACATAACAACTTTATTAGTTTATGTTTCGAACTTTGACTAAAACTGCTTCCATGTGTGATAATTGTTTAAAGAAGTTTTTAATTTTTAAATTTCTTATCATAAATTAAATTCTACGTAATATACGTTATTAGGTATTTATTTGAATTGTTATAATATATTAAACTCAATCATTAACAGCTTAGTAAAATATTGTCCTTTCTGTGTAGCTTAAGTTTTTATTTTATTTAACACTTTTTTATTATACATTTATATAGGAAATTCTATTTATATTATGCATATAATATACCTAAAAATTGTAATCTTATTTCAATCGCTTCGAACTTTAATAACTGAATTGCATTGACGAAACCAATACAAGTTAAAACTATGAAGCCTGTTTTTTCAAATTAAGAAGATACATTTTTTTTCATTTGAATCTAACGCAGTTGAGAGTCTTGTTAAAATTGGTTGAGTAATTTAAGCAAAAATATGAAAGAGGCTTACATCAGCTGTTTGTCCTACAATAAAGTCCTAAAAAAAATTTTATTATTTACATTATATTGGTTTTTATAACTGTTAATTATAACTATTAAATTTGCGATGTACCCAATAGTGTTAGTTAAACTTTAGTAATTGTTAATTTCTCATATAAGTGAATTGTAAATTTCTTGAGAAATACATGATCTTAAACCTGAAGTATATACATTATTATCTTTTCAAAATTGTCAATTCAACGCCATATTAATTGAGAGCGATATGACTTTAAAAGGGAAAATTAAATACTCATGCCGAAACGGCTTAACTTTTGATAGAAAAAGTTGTGAGAGTCATAAACACAATTAGGCAGTCTCTCACTCGATTGGGCAACTTTTTAATTTTCAACCATCCCCTTTAATTGGCAACCCTGACACCTTTATTAATGAAAAGTTTAATTAAATAATCGTCTTTCTATTTTAGATACTTAAAGTAGATTTTGAAATATTAGGTAGGATTTTGCCTTTAAGAAATGTTTCAAATTAGATAAATAGAAAAAGTTTTATTCGCTGAAAAATCTCTTGGTAACTTTTTGTACAGAACAATGAACAAATCATAAATTAAAATACACTATAAGAATTATTTGTATTAAGAAACTTGACGTTCGTTTACTTTAAGGTGATAAAACACACTGGTCAAGTGTTGGTTAGCAAATTTCACATATTTTTTTTATTTTCGAAATATTTTTTTATTGAGGACACATTTTTCTCAGTTTGTAAATGATCATACCTTCTGTGCCAGCGGTCACGGGTTCGAGGCCTTTTGGGGACAATAACTTTTACACATCAACCAAAGGTTTTTTTTTATATTTATTATATGTATATATTAAAAGATATATAATATGTTAATTGTATCAGCTATCTGGCCTCGTAGTTAACTACGGAACTTAAGTGGTGTGATTTAGTGTCCCACCATAATTATTCATTTATTTATCTTACTGGCTTCTCTTATAAAAAAGCAGTTTTCAAGTCGCAATAATATGGCGCTACATATTAAAAAAAATACAGACAATTTTAAGTCTTAAATTAAATTCTAAAATAGTTACAAATTTTTAGAGTTATTCAATTCCATACTAAAAATCCTTATACAAGACGAAGTTATCTCTCTTTTGTAGCGATAAAAACGGGTCGAGAGCGAGACGGCACATGAGAGCCTCTCCTGAGCTTATCTTGTCGTGGCCTGTAAAAAATGCGTTAAAAATTATTTCTATTCTAGTTAATACACGTCACCTCACTTATACTTAAGTCTTCGCTCATATTTAAGTCTTCCTTGGATGCTTCATTTATTATTTACACTTACACAACAATTTTAATAAGAATTTTTGTCTTGAATACATTTAAAAGATGCAGGGATAAAATCTAGAAAATCGTTATAGAGATACCTATTTAAAAATATTTCATTACAAACAATTATACCTATACATATACATAGGTGCATACATTAGCCATTTAAGTACCTTTAAATATTTACATATGCCTCGAGGAGAACCACTTAATTGAACGGGGTAATAAGCCTCTCAATCCCTTTTACTTACTTAAGAGAAAGAAAAAACCAAAGTAACAAACATATTAATAACATTTTTTAAATATTAAAAAAAACGATAGATATAAATTTGATTAATAAATAGTAGTAATTAAGTAGTAGGAGCCCAGTGGTAACGCGTTTGCTTGAATAACCGAGTGATGCGGGTTCAAATCCGGGTCTTGCACCTCTGATGTTTTCATATGCCTATCATTTCCAACATGATTACAACTTTATGAATGAAAGTATGTTTTCGGATTTTGTCGCGGATTTATTTAGATTTTTTGTGCCCGACCTTTTGAATGCTTTACAGCAATCATGGTCACTCACACACTCTTCCGTGACGATTGATGATGATTATTATTATTATGTCAAATATTCGCGTAAGACTAAGAAAGTATTAAAGAAAACAATGTGATGAAACCTGTATGTCTGAAAGAACCTAGAAAGTTTCCGAAAAACATGTGTAGCCCGCCAACCCGCACTCGGCAAGCGTGGTTGGTCTATGGCCTCATCCCCCTCGTTTCGAAGGGAGCCCCGTGCCCAGCAGTGGGACGTTAAAAAGGGCTAAATTTAATATTATTAATAGTCTTCACTAAAGGTTGTGTTCTATTTATAATTCTAAACAGCCAAAGCTAAGCTACATTTTCACTGCTGTCATGTTCTGTCATAAATAATGAATGATGCTAACACCGCTTGATTGGAGGATATTCGCTTGTCACAATACAAGGGTTATTCAACTATCGTATTGCTTATATAATATTATCTTTAATTAAATATTTGAATAGAACTGAATGTATAACTTTTGTAAGCTTTATAAAACTTTCTAAGTTTCTAGACAAAATGAAAATAAAACCGGTAAAATAATAAAAAAATTTTTAATTATAAATAGTGTCAAACATACATACATAATATATAAAAGTGAAAGTCACTTTTCTATTTACCTGAAAAACCCGAAACTACTTCCCAAATTTCATTACGAAATTTGCAACAGCCACCGAATAAAATTTCATTGACAGACGGACAAAACAATTATATGGTTCAATTTTTACTTCTTTGCTACGAAACCCCAAATATCTTCTATTTTGGACACATCCATACATATAAGATATATGTTTCTCACAATTCAAATAAACAATAGTAATTTTTATACTTTGGGAATATTGTTGCCTAATATTTTTTACCATCAACCCAAAAAGAATGAAAAATTAAAACCATGGTATATACTAGGATTATACCGATTAGATTATCTTTATATACTTTGAAAAGTTGCAGGCAAATATTAATTTAATTGAAATAAGGTTTTAAATGGGGTTATCATATTTACACAACATGTTATTCAAACAATGCGAGGCTCGAGATAATCTCCAATGATTGAAGATCATGTTGTGACAACACCGTAGGCGCTTTTTTATATTTTTTATAATCTATATTATCATTCAATCGTCTATAAAAACTAAACTATCAAAAGGAAAAACATTTTTTTTATATAATGAATGAATAAAAAATGCGCTGAACCGATTTAGATAAACTTTGGTATAATTATAGTTCGAAAATCTACGAAGAATAAAGGGTAGTTTTATCCCAGAAATCAATCTTGAATAGGAGAAGAATAGGGATGAAATTTTGCATGGAAACCAATTCATTCCCGACTAACCGATAAAATGTTAAAACTTATAAGCAAAGGGCAAGTTGCTAGTTCGTAATTAAAAAAGTTATTAATTATTATTATAATGTAGAAAGAATTAGAAAGTAATGTATAAGTAAGAACATT
This sequence comes from Boloria selene, assembly GCA_905231865.2. NCBI lineage: Eukaryota > Metazoa > Arthropoda > Insecta > Lepidoptera > Nymphalidae > Boloria > Boloria selene. The sequence goes on along the minus strand of HG993137.1, from coordinate 14,391,993 downwards.
AATCTAATTCGAAACTGAGGCGTGTCACACGATATCATATTATGATCAAATAAATCCCTTTGAGTTTCCAAAAGTGTTGCGGGATTGCTAAAGCTTTATTTGAAGAATAATTGGACGCTGGCTCGCCGCCGCCATGTATCATCGGAAAGCTCGCTTAATTGACCCCGACAAGGACTGAAATGTATATTGCGGATAGATGAAAAAATAACTAGAATGTAGGTATAGAATAAAAACTATGAATATATATATACGAAAAACATATTGTAAAGTTACGATTTAAAAAAATGATATAGGCTTATATTATTTATAGTAATCATAGAAATAAAAAAGACATTTTTTTAATATTCGAATTGAGAATCTCCTCCTTTTTGAAGTAGGTTCAAAAGTTAAAGCTCTTAATATTTATAAAAGCAAGTGTCAAAGGGTTAGTTGAAAATATGTTAATATCCTAAATAAATTAAAAAATACTTTGTACGAATATTTTAATAATCACCGACTCCTTAGTTTTTCATTCGTTTTTAGAATAATTTTTATTATATCATGTAAATAATATAATGTTCGTTCGAAACGGCTCTAACGATTTGGACCCAATTTTTTACTTTAATGCAGTTTTGCTTACTATGTTTTTCTATCATATGTAATTTTTTAAAATCGCGCATTTTTTATTTAAAACAAAATACTGGTTTTAAAAATCGTATATGTTAACGAGGTTCATGTTAAACGATAATTGGACAGCCTCGCGCTCTTGTTGTGCGGATAATAATAATTAATCGATTACTTCACCTTTTTTATGTGAAAAGGTATATTTAATACCTAAATAAATATCTTACGTATAAAAAACCTAAAAAAATATACCTAAATAAACATCTATACATACATATAAATAATGTCTGCCTGTCTGTCTGCCTACCTGTTTTTTCCAGCTAATTTCTGAAACGGCTGGACCGATTTTAATGGTACTTTCACCTGCAGATAGCTAAAATGTTATAAGGCGTAATTTAGGCTACTTTTAACCGACTTCAAAAAAGGAGAAGGTTATATTTTAGAAATTTTATTTATTTTTACTGGCAGAACCCGTGGCTTTGCTCGCGTTAAATCTACGGACAAACCCCAGCGAATCGCTCGTAGTCTAGTAATCTATATAATACTAGGTACACAATGTAATAAATGGTATAGGTTTTTCAGTAATCATATACTTCTCCATTAATAAAAGTGATCATCAAAATCTGTTCAATGATTTTCTCGTGATACGATCACACGTAGACAGTTAGTTCTAAATTAATTGGTTTAGTCGCGAATTTATTTAGATTTTTAGTTTAAAGTGTTTTCAATGCTTTACATCATCATCATCATCATCAACAGCCTTTTGCAGTCCACTGCTGGACATAGGCCTCCCCCAAGGCGCGCCACTTCTTCCTGTCAGCTGCCGTTCGCATCCATTCGATGCCGGCATGGCTGCGCAGGTCGTCTTCCCATCTCGCGGGTGGGCGTCCCACGCTACGTTTGCCAGTACGCGGTCTCCACTCAAGGACTTTCTGGCTCCAACGTCCATCAGTCCTTCTGCAGATGTGGCCTGCCCAAGTCCACTTCAACGTGCTAATCCGACGCATAATGTCGGTCACTTTGGTTCTCTGACGGATATGCTCATTTCTGAGGTGGTCCATCAGAGAGACTCCGAGCATCCTCCGTTCCATAGCACGCTGAGCGACCTTGAACTTGTGGGCAAGCCCTGCCGTGAGTGTCCACGTTTCAGCACCGTAGGTCATAGCGGGGAGCACGCACTGATTAAAGACCTTGGTCTTTAATGATTGCGGGATAGGCGACGTGAGGATCTGCCTCAGCTTTCCGAATGCTGCCCATCCTAGCTGAATTCTTCTATTTGACTCCTTTTCGAAATTGTTTCTGCCAAGTTGAATTATTTGGCCCAGGTAAGTGTACTCAGAAACAACCTCTAATGGGGAGCCTTCGAGCATCACCGGTCTGGGAAGGGCATGTTCATTGAACATGATTTTGGTTTTTGTTTGCTAATGCTTTACATACTTTTACTTTACTGTTGAATACATTCGAAAAGTTACCTACGTATATATTAGGCTGGTTAGTCCCACATAATGTATGCGTGTGTATAGATGATATTCGATAATCAATTTTCCAGTATACCGATCATGGACGGAAGACTAGAAGAATAAGCTACCGGAGCTAGCTACCTTCAATAGTGCAATTAAACATTGCTTTCTGCAGTAAGTCTAAAGCACTAATGTGAAAAAAAGAATGTGATGTGGTAAGGAACAAGTCTCTACGGGTTAAGGAAAATCTTATACATGCATAATAATTTTTTTTTCACCTTGTTCGCTTTCAATTTCCATGCTAAATTTTGATAAGTTGATAGTAACGTTAGTTATAAACTAATATATAAAAAATGTGTTGTAAACGGCCCTCTTTAATATAACCTAACACTCCGAGTATTTTGAAACTTCTCTCTATTTTATCATGTAAATTTCAGAAGAAAATGACTGAAAAATTTATAAAAGAACTCCAAAAGCAAATGTACATTCCGAAGTAACGCGGTAGTTTGAAATTGCGCATTGCATACAAGCTTACAGTAAAACTTGTACAGACAAAAATAAAATAAACATTAAGTAAGTACAACTCGACGATAATCTAATCCAATCGCAGTTCACAATCTCGACATTCGCGTCAGATGTTATTTACAAGTATTTCGCATGCAGATTAGTTGCCAACTTTCACACAACTCAAAGAAAAACTCCCCGCGAGCGTCTTAAAGTAATTTTAAAGTTTCCGTACAAATTTTAATGAACAACTACGTCTAGTTTCCCGAACGTTCAGCGAAAGAAAAACACAGGGCATGCAAGTTGCAACGAACAATCGCATAATGTGGGATTTCGCTTCACAGTATCTGCATTTTTAACGAAGCAATCAGCTCGTTTAACGGTTCTTGTTGCAGTTTTTAACTTTTTTCCAAAAATTCAGCTTAAAACTAAAAATAGCATTTTTTAAACTTTAGAAACGTTTCAATTTTAATATTTTCTAAATCTGTATAGGTACGTACTTTGGTTTTTTATATTTTAGATGTTATTTAAAATTGTGATATCCTTTTATTTTTTACGACATTTAAGCAATGTTGCTAGAATTTTGGTTATAGATACGAGTAGTATAATTTTTGTGTGGGACCGTTAATTGCTACATGCATCACACATGCAACCTATTATTATGTGATCTATACGCAAGGAAATATTACTAACTTATTATAGTAGCTTGTTATTTATTTTTCAAAGGTAAGCGTAAAGTTAAGCGTCAATTATTTTTGTACTTGCCAGTTTTAGCCAATTGCAATATACGAGTATGAGTTCTGGGGTCGAATCTGCGGCCTCTGGTATTGTTATCAATATATTCTTTTATTTCTTATTAAAACTAATAAAAATATTACAACTTAATATGTTACCTATTGAAAATGACATTTCTTTGTATATTAAAGTTTCATAATTCTCTTTAGTGTATGTTACTAAATGTCAGCTACAGGCTTTGTTTTTTCGGTACGTTATAATAAGAATATATTAATTGCTTGATACATATGATTGAAATAAACAAACTAATATTTTGTGAGTAAAATTAAAAAAAATACTAAATCATGTCGAAACATGTTGACTTTAAAGGCATTTTGAGTTGATCTCTTGAATTTTGTAGCGAAATTTTAAAGCGTTTAACGTTTCTCAATCAAGCGCTGCTAACGATACTTCCTCTCAATGTCCGTCGGACGGACAGTCTGACGCGCGGAGGAAGGAGGGGTACATTGACGGACAATTCCATTAAGTCCTTTGTTTCACCCTATGCTGCCACCCGAATGCTTAGGCTCGATGTGCACTAGCATTTTAATTTTTAAACATATTATAAAATAATGAGTAATATAAGTAAATAAATAATAAATATGTTGGGACGTTATTACACACAGCACCATCTAGTTCCGTGGTAAGCTACGAAGGAAGCTTATGTTACGGATACCAGATCGTTGATATATTGCATATATAAGTTTAAATACATACATATTATAAATATAAACACCCATGACTGGAGTACAACATCCGAGTTTAATGAACGCCTCGACTAAGTGTACACAGTACACTATAAGTGTCTGTTTGTATTTTCAAATTAACAGCTTTTTACTAAATGCATGCGAAAATATATACTGTACAAGTACATATATCAAAAAACAGTTTTTAAATTTTTTGTGTGTCTGTCTTGTTCCGGATAATTTTAGGCGTAATATCTAATGTTATAAGGAGTAACTTATGCTACTTTAATTTTATTAGAAAATTATAATATAAACCGTTTATTTTATTCTCACTTACGCCCAGCAAAGCGGGCCAGGTTTGCTAGTCTAACAATAATGTTATAATATTTTGTCTAATTATTATCATGACACAGTTGAGAAAAGCCAACGCTGATTGATACTACATAACTTCGCAGGAGTTAGACATATTAACTTTTCATTCTTATCAATTTCCTCAAAACTCAGTGGAAAAACAAACTGACTTTACTGATATCAAATGATATGCGAATGCAGATGCGGTAGCCTCAGCATACACCAAATTTAACTACTCCGGGTACTGATTTTTTGGGGTTTAAAGAAACCTCAAGAACTATTTTTGGCCGACCCGGAGCTAGAACCCAAGACCGCAAGATCTGCGTGTGTATATATAATTATGTAAGCTGATGATAAAGATATCTTACCTACTACAACTACAACTACCATGAAGCAGTTAGTCTAGAAGTTTACGTTATTTTATTTATACATTTGTACACATGGACATAATATAATAATAACTCTTATTACTATTATTAAGGTATTAGTGTAAACCTGGTTTCAGATCTTTAATCTGACAAAAGAGAATTTGAGGCTTACTTTACTACTTAAGAGCAATTTATGCTTGTAACAACGATATCATTAGGTTTTCTATTAGGGGTTATTTTAATTTTATTTCGAGTTTTTTTCGTATATATAGCTTAGTATTAGGAAATTATTATATCTACTCGTATTTATATTAGATTAGCTGGCAAATATGTACAAATATAGCGTAAAACTTGCCTTATTCGACGTGAAATGAAAATTTACTTTTCTTCTTTTCACCATGACGTGTAAATTCGGCAAATGGACAAAATTTTTAAAGAGTTGGTAAAATTGACCTTAATTTTTAAATTTAGATACAATATGAGAATAAGTAATTTAAATTTTAATTTGATTATGTACTTTCGAATGTACAAGATATCTTAAAATTATCATCTAAATAAATGTTTTTTCGTAGGCGTATTTTTCAAAATGTAAACTATAAGATGTAACTCTGGTAAGCTTACAAGCTTACTTACTAGGTTACTATTATTGTATGAAAAACATTATTTTTTTGTCTCTCTGAAGCATTAGAGTATTTTTTAAATTTATAATATTTAACTACCTATAAAATATTGTACCTCAAATATTATAATTTATGTATTAAGAAAAATTAAATATGAGAGTTGCACTTAATTCTATACCTTACTACCAAAGATATAACTAGATATAGATATCCAAGTTAGTTAGCTAACTAATGCGTAGAAATTTAAAAATGAGCGAATTTTTCGAGTCGACGCAAAATTAAAATACTGGACAGTATTACTATACTATTACTATAACTACAAAGGTAGCATATCAACTACTCAATAATATATATAATATTATGGAAAAATAAACACTATAAAAATTACATACATTAAAATCTCTTAAAAATTCACCCCTTAGATCATGATACATCGTACACTCGTACATCTTCATAAAATGTGTAACAACGACATCCATCAGCAAGCGCCAGACAAATGAAAGTTGTAAATTGGTCTAAAGAAAAAATGTGAAGCTAAACTGAACGGAAATTGAACGCGAAGATTTAGCTTGTTTAGTTCTACACGAACATGGGTGGAGGATGGACTGGGAATGAAAATTGTTAAAGCTTCTATACGCAGAAAAAGCACGTTGTCATAAAAAAGCTTTTGCATTTTTTATTTAAATTAATTTTGTATATTTAAATGTACGTACGTACATGTATATTCGTATACATGTATGTATATATATGTATCTATTTATATATTATTGCTTATGATTGAAAGTTTATAAGTAAAACATACAAAATCCCTACTATAATTTGACTGTCGCAAGTTGCTAACTCACACTCGTACCACCACTTTGTCTAACTGATTTTTGGTAAACTTTTTAATTTTATCAAATACATATGAAAGTATTGCCGTATGTAAGAAAAACACTATTAATAAACTTTTTGTATGCCTGTCTGTATATCAGTCTATCTATCTGTCAGTCTGTTTGTTCCCTCTAATATTTGAAAAGACGCTATTGTTATAAGGAGTGTTACTTTTCATAACATTACTCATTACATTTATTTTAGAGAAAATAAGGTTTTTACTCAAAAAAATAAAAAGTTACCATGTACAAAACCGAATGAGGGAGTCTTAGTTTCGCGTACAATATAGTCTAACTTAGCCAGATCAGTCAAGCTATATCCGAAATATCAGTAAATGTACTTATAAAAATATACGCGTCGAATATACCATCCCATTTTAAAAGTCGGTTGAAATCCGTATAAAAGTAATATTATAAGCAGAAAAATTGTATAGCAATTAGTTTATACGGTACAAGCTTTCTGGTTATATTGTATCTTGCTCTAATAATAATGACCTATTATACTCTTGCTTTCTTCCACGCTACACAATAGAACTGCATTATCGTGTTTATACAACAGTTTTAGAACAGCGATTATTATAATATAAATAGGTACATTTTCCTTTATTATAGTCTCTTACATTATACCTTACATTTAATATGTCCAGTAAAACAGCTTTAAGACTTGGTACGGAGCGTTTTTGTTAAAACTAATTACTTATTAGTTCAAACATATATTTATTATGGAATTTTTATGTGATAATAAATCTAAATCATAACATATCAAGTTCATATGAATCCAAGTCATTATACGTCCCACTGCGGGGAACGGACTTCCCTTCAATAAGCGGGGGATCAGGCCATGTCAACCAAGCTGGCAAATGCAGGTTGGCGGAATGTCTTTCGAAAACTTGCTAGGTTCTCTCAAATATGCAGGTTTCATCACGATGTTTTCCTTCATCTTATGACGAGTGATAATCATGTTCAAAATTATTCGCACCTGCAAAAATCCAAAGGGGCGAGACTTGAAACCGGTTTCTCAGTTCGTTTTCAGTAAAAAGTAAACCAAAGTCATCATTTCCATACAAAGACGTTATTATGTACAGCTTTACGTTACCCTCTTACAATCGCTTACAAAATTTAATGGCATCACATGTATGTGTAAATTAAATTCAATTCATTAAATACTAAGCAAATAGCCCACCTAAGAGCCCTTGGCGGCTGTTATGGTCGTTTAGCGAACGTTAATGAATATGCGCGGATCGTTACGAGGATCTGGACTAAATATCTTGAACTAGATATTTCACAGAGTATTATTTGTTATAGCCCTTTTAGGGAATTACTTTGCAATTTGTATTACAAATAACGATCGAGTTAAACCTACGAGAGAGGACAATTATCTCTGGTTATAGAACAGTGTTTGAAATTATTTAACTGCTATGTATAAAGAAAAATTATGATGTACGGATGTTACTATAATTTTAATTTGTAATAAATTGAAGTAAGTGTACATACACATTTAATTATTAATTTTAAGCAAGTGTTTTTATGACTCGGTATGCCCAAAATAAGAAGAGAGGAAGAATATAGATGTACGGATCAGATGTTATATATAGAACTCATGAAATCTCGATTTTTAACTTAAAATATTTCATAAATTAGTGGTAGTGCCATGCTTGTTACCTTCGGGTAGCAGCCGAATGGGCCGGCACGCCCCGTATAGTTCATTAGTACCACTCTCTCACAGAAGACCGGCGTGAAGTGGCAGCTATGCTGTCGCGTTTCGTCCGGTGAGTGAGAGTCCGGGAGGCCCACTCTCCTTCCCCCCTCCCTCTCCCTCCCTCCCTCTCCCTCCCTCCCTCTCCCTCCCTCCCTCTTCCCTCCCTCCTCCATCCCTCCCTTTCCTGAAAGGCCGGCAACGCATCTGCATCAGGTGAGCCTCCTGCCCGTTTGCCCCCTTTTTACCATAAAAAAAAAAAACTAAGCTATGTATAAAGTTACTTTTTTCATGTACATTAAAAGAAATATAATTAAGTCTGCGCATATCCTTGTTATCCTTAATTTAGATGGAAAAAATCAGACAAAGTACGCAATCATAACACAGGACGCTGCGGTCGCCGCAACTGTCCGCTTCGCTAATCTCATAATTATTCATCGGCCGTAACCACGTGTCACCTTTGAGAGAAATATTATTGTAGAATAAAGGATCGTATATAAGATATAGTTCTAAAAAGAAGAAAAAAATATACTCTTCAGTGGATTCTTTTTCTTCTCTAACCCATGGTTCTTAGAGCAGTTATGAATATTTGTATAGATGTTTTGTGTATACATGATATCTGAAGCATGAGCTTTAATTATTTATATATGTTATGTATGTGGTCAGTTTGTGAGTTTGTTTGTGTAAGTAATAGTTTTATTTTTAACGAATAAGTTATATCATAAGTCTACTTCGGTAAAAATCCAAAATAAAAACAGTTTATTTTAATCTGTCAAACGATACACTTTCTACCGTGTCGTTCAAGTGCAAGTGCACGAACTTCAGAGTACACAAGCTACAGTTGCAGTTACTAAATAGGTTAATACTAGTTAACAGTTAGCCAATATAGTGAGTCAAACTAAACATTACCAATAATAAAATCTAAGTACTAAAGTATGGTAAATTTAGTTAAAACGTTACACTGTTTCATGGGATTGGTCACAATTTGTATGTCACAGACAGACGGCAGCGGGCGGCTAGTCACATCGTTAATCTCATAAATATTCAATCGACCGAAACGACGACCGGTGGCCATATGTCATATATTGCAGGCGACCAATCTTTATATTTTATTGCTCTACTGTTCTTTGCTTGGGAACGAATATGAAGATTTTCAGCGTATGTTTGAAGTAAAATTACATTGTAAAGCAAGTGCGGGTATATTTAAAGGTGATATTAAATTTAATAAATTAGCACATTTAAACAGTTTTTCTGGGGATCCATCACAGTCTCTTCTTGTCACGAGACATTTTATGAAGTAGCGCTGTAAAGCTTTCATATATTCTAATTACATTTTTAAAACTATAAAATATAAGTATTGTTAAACTTTGTTTTAAGTATTTATTCATATTCTTCATAGCCCACAATTTCATTTCATATCCACATCATGAAGGTGCATAAAAAAACACAGTCTGCCATCTTTGACAGTCAGCCATATAACTTAGAATTAAAATTACGTCACTTAGCTGACCATTTATTTTCATCCAAATAAACATTTATACCAATATTGCAAGTTCAACTAAAAAATTTAAAAATAGCCTTGAAATTGTCATCTACCGAAACCATCAAACCCAAAATGAAACGTATCGTAAGAGAAGCCAATCACAACGCAAGTAAAACTGTAGACGAAAACTAGGCAAATTCAAACTCAATTAATACCTGACTGCAACACGACTGACGTTATCTTCGAAATTTCAGGGTAAGTTCCACATGAATAAATCACTTAAGTGTTAGTGTTGAATTTGCGATAGACTTTACATCCAAGCTATGATTTCTATATAGTGGATATAATAAGTGGATATAGTCTATATAATACACTAGCATTTTCCGCGGCTTTGCACGCGTTCTAAAAACCGGAAACCAATTTCTTTCTGAGTCGCGCGGTATGATACTTCGTAGAACTAACGCCCGCCCTTCCCGTTTTTGCAACATTTTTCATTGATGCTCCGCTCCTATTGGTCGTAGCGTGATGTAATATAGCCTACCTCTATAAACGGACTATCCAACACAAAAATATTTTTTCAAATCGAACTAATAGTTCCTTAGATTAGCGCGTTCAACCAAACAAACAAACAAACTCTTGAGCTTTATAATATTAGTATAGATAAGTGGACAAGTCAACGATTATTAAATAGTAAAAATACAATGGTGAGATAAATCAACTCGGGTCATAGGGATCCAACATATAGGATATTTTAACTGCGAGAAAATAACTTATTACTAACTTCTTTATACTAACCGTACAAACGTACCAAGAATCGAACCCAAACGGAGCGACAGTTAGTCGCTAGTTTACGTAATATAGTTTTTTGAGAACTGTGCTATAAAAAGAAAAAAGAAATATCAACATGACTTAGCCATTTTACACCCCATTTACCATTAAAATACAGCAATAAGCTTTACACTACGCAAATTAAATCTAAAATTAATCTATGCATTACGGAAAAGGAAGCTCTGAGGCCAAGCTTGTAATTTATAAGCGTTTAAAAGTTCATCGCTCAGCACCGCGGAACTTCGCAACCCGCTACACACACGAAACTAATTAAGAAGAAATATTAAAGCCGACATCTATTATTTCCTGCAAGAAGGAATCTTTTACAACGAATTCGCGGCATACATTCATGACTTATATAACTTTTTAATAAATTTCAAAACTGAGGAAAGACTAAATGTATATTTTTGCTATTTAATTTATTGTTCGGTTTTCTTTTTATATTTCAAGTTATTTTGAAATGTTATTACGTTCATACATGTTAGTTTGGAGTATATCTGTTGATTTTCTTAAAACGCCTTTACAATAAAAGTATTAAATATTATAATAAGAAAGTTTATTATAAAATATATGGGAAGGTGTATATTGTTTTTGATAAAAAAGGTTTATTTTTAAGTCGTTTATTTAAAGAATAGGGGTAGAGACATTATACTTGCTTTTCAATACTTTAAATTCACTGTACTTTTATACCTAAAATGTATATTTAACGTTTGTTAGATTTTATAAAGTTACCATTATACATACGACCGACTTTTTGTAAAAAAAATCACATATAAGCATCATAATTAAGCACATATTATAAGCTATTTGCAAAAATACAAAGAATTATAAATACCTACCTAATAGTTCATTTTGGCACTAAACTAAATATTGATTAATACCACAAAGGCTCGAAGGGCTCTTTCCTAGGCAAAATTGTCCGCCGGAAGTACGCAACTTTGCGTTCCATAATTCATTTTCTGAGCCAGTGACTCTGAAACATCCCATTATCTCTCTCTATCTTATTGACTTGGCTTCACTGTGTTTATAAAGATGTTACCGAGCACCTCGACATTGTGTGTTATCTTTAGGGGATGTATGTGGAATACCTTTCATAGGGTCAACCTGATGGAAATTTAAAATAGATTTCGGCTACAAAGGCAAAATGTATAATAATAATAATAACTCTTTATTGTACACCTGAAAACAGTCAAGAAATAAATAATACGTTAAACGACTCCATAACACTATTAATACTAAATTTGGTCAAAATCAGTTCAGTACTTTTTGTACTCGCAAGTTGTTTAAATGTCCTTCATTATTTACTATTATTTTATAATAAGATCTTTAAAATGTTTTATAAACATTGAAGCAGCTCACCCAAAATACTTTTAGTTAAAAAGACTTTAATATCCAATAAATTCAGCTAAGTTAATACTATAGAATTTTCACATCCATATCCATACATCCATCCCTTATGTTATAAAACCCTTTGTGGTCCTGAAAGTTTCCAGCATTACATTTTAATCCAAGTATTAAATAATAGTCATGCTAATCAACATTGATCAAAATCCACTTAATAGTTTCTCTCTCTCATTCTATAATGTCGTAATTTTCAACTGGAGCTTATAATATAAATCCATACTCTCTTGTAGGTTTTAGATATTTTACATTAAAAATGTTAAAAGCTTGAGATAGCCACAAGGCTCCTTATATTTATCGTCTAGCCAGAATATATATTTGGTCGTAGAAAGTAGAAACCTCTACCCCGTAAATATTGAAGAAAGTTCTTTTACTGTCTTCTACCTTTTTTGTTTTTCAAAATGAACGTTATTAGTATATGTAGTGTATAAAATCATAGAAGAAGGACAATTAATTAATATATTCTCAAGTCTTGTGGCTAGAGTATGAGTAATATATTTAGAGTGAAAGGAAAGAAGGTGAAAGACACGCGGTGCCAGTTTGCGTGAATTTGTATCACCCTTTAAAGTAAAAGAGCACGAAGCTGCTAATAATAATTAAATAAACGCACCTTCTATTGATGACACGTTTGGCGCAGTTTGTAGTGACCCTACTTTCTTGCACCAGCGGTCGTGTGTTCGAGTCCCGCTGGGGATTCATTTGTTAAGCTCGGATGTTTGTACTCCAGTCATGGGTGTTTATATTTATAATATATAGTATATCAACTTTCTGGTATCCGTAACACAAGCTTCCTCCGTAGCTTACCACGGAACTAGATGGCGCTGTGTGTAATAATGTCCCAGCATATTTAATATTATTTATTCTATTAATATTATGTGTTTATCTATTTTAATATATGTAAAGTTAAATATAGTGAGTCAGTATCAAAACAACGCTAGGCTGACTGTTACATTCTGAAAAATAATTTTTGATATGAAATAAAAAATGGCGATAAAAAACGCAGCAGACTTAGTTATTAATAATATTATAGTAATTTAATATAATCAACAGGTACAAAGCTATAACAGATATTTGAAGTCATTTATTCAACGCCAGTTGGACGAGTTCGTAATCGAGTTTCGAGCGCTCGTAATGCTTTTAGTATCTCGATTATTACAACTAATTCGAGGCTCGTTTGTTTTTATTATGGCATTAATATTTATTGGATACCTAGTATTAATATTTATTGGACATCTTATTAAACTTTATCCTAATTGTTTCTTATTTCTGATAATAACGGGGTTATATAGTGTCAGTAACTTTTGGAGAAAAAAAATTGAGACGTTAGGTTACTAACTCGCACTAGGCCTGTGTAATGGACTATGGCCTGATCCCTCTCATATTAAGGGGAGGCCCACCCCCAGCAGTGGGATATTAAAAAGGGCTGACTTAACTAACTTAACATTAACAAATTGATTACTACCCCTTGTACCTAGCTATCTACCTATGCCTACCTACCTATCTAGTTTTCGAAAGACATGTTAAGTCCGCGAACCTGCACTTGACGAGCGTGGTTCACTATGATGTAAACCCATTGTATGAAAGGGAGGCCCGTGCCCAGGAGTAGGATGTTAAAAAGGTGTGTCCGGTTCACTAAAAAGCTATTCTCTTCTATTCTAAAGCTGTAAAACTAAATCTATTTTTCTTTCTAATTTTATTCTTAATTAGATAATTTCTAAATAAGTACTTAGAGAAATTCGGATTCTAGAATTTCAAAAACCGATTCATTGAAATCGCGACACAATCATAAGTAAACATCTCAAATTATATTACTTTCCCACTGAGCTCGCTATTAACGCACCCACCGACGTATTTTTCGAAACAATTCTTTAAATAAGTGTTTTATAAATCCAATATCAGAGGATTATCGCTTAAACTGGAGATCAAAGCGAATTCAAATAACAGATCGAGTTTTCAACCAACGCGTTTTTCCTGCATTTTCCCCATTATTTTACGAAACTGATTTTAATATTAAAATATACTCGTATTATAAATACCGTATTCACTATTTAAATGTCATTCAGATTATATCTTCACATTGATGACTTTTCCATTGCACTTTATTAATTCATTCTTCATTATTATATACTAATAAAAAAAATTGCAAGTTTGTTTGTCATTGATATAAAGATTTTTAAAGTATCTATAATTCTTCTTTAATAATTCTATAACAGTTTAAAACTTTAAAAAACGAGGAAAATTAAATAAGAAATAAAATACGCTAATATTCACCTGCAAACATCTAACTCTCATCATCTTAATGTATTTATACGGTCGTGTACCTACTTAATTATAATAGCTTTACCTATTTTAAACAATACATATAAATAACTGTCTATACAACAATCAACTAGCAAAAAACAGCCTTAGACGTGATTTCTTGTGGATTCTCAAACCCAATTGAACCAAGGTAAAAATTATCTTATTTTTCCAAATTTCACTTATCTATATAAGCTTTTATAATCACTAAGTGATAAAGTAAAGACATGTACGTACGAATTCAAAAGAATTATAATCGACATCATTATCTCATAAACGGAGCTTTCATGTATACATTTAAATTTAAGTCACGTGCAGTCATAAATTATTCGCTAAGTCAAAGAACCAGAACATCACTCATCTGTCGACCTCACCCATGTCTTGGAACAGCCACATTCTCGCCGATATCTGATAAAGCAGATCTCATATAGAGATGGGTACTGTATTACACTGCGATGTTATATACTTAGGTACGTATCTGGGTAATTTGAAATTATTGTTTAGATTATTGTTTGGATTATCACATAGATTTAGTCTGACTTTACTTATATCTTTATTTTATTTTAAACTTAACGTATGTAATTGATGGTATCGTCTCTATACATATAATGAAAAATAGACTAAAACGAAAGTTTTCAAGGAAAATGGAGTTCTTTTTTTATTTATAAAGTACACAAACAACATACATATTAATACATTTATGAACATTAATTATTAAAAACATGAAATAGTCAAATATGTAAGTCTTTAAAAGTGTACATAACATTCACTTGTCATAATCAAAGGTATACATTCAAATAAATAATTCCATAAGATAAGTATAATTAATTAATTAATACAATTTAAATAATAATTAGCATAAGTCAATTCTCTCAGTCTTCGAATTCTGAGGTTTATGCATACTACAAGTCTAGCAACAGGGTAGAGGTGTCTTAAAGTACAACTTTAGATAGATTTTAGATACATACTACATGTATGTAAATAAAATGTAAGAGACACGTCCGAACGAAGCGCGGGCGTGTCACTAGTTTATAATTAATAGCAACTACCTAATTATATTTCTGTTCCACTGTTGACTACCCTCAATTAACTTGAGCACTTAAATTTATTAACTAAAAACCTATTTTAGTGATTATCTACATGGAAATGTATTGCCTTTGTAATTCATCATTTAGTCTATCATTCAGCACGTAATTTTATATTTATAAACTATACAAGACCCAAATACACTTTGCTTCCCTCAGCTTCAGTTTGGGCGTGGCCTCTCCCAGGTAGGTTATCGATAGAACTTATTTTAATAATAAATGTTGTGGTATTCCATCCTACCGCTGTGATAACATACACATCTATGCAGATTAAAAAAATGAAGTTCCAGCTAATCTCCAAAACGGCTGCATCGATTTTGACGGGATTTTTACTGGCTGGTATCTAATGTGAGGAGTAATTTAGGCCACAGTTATTTAAGAAAAAGAATAAAGTTAATTATAATTTAGTTTAAAATAATTAAAACGTACCTAAGAACGAACTCACGAACTAAATAATTTTTTCCAGAACACGTACTTGTAACTCATTCACACTTATCAGATGAATTTATATTAAAAACTTACATTTACTATATAAGCCCAAAAAAGAACTCTCATTTTCTAGAATTTGCATAACTAGATTTGAAGGCTAGAATCTAGATTTTCTTGAGAACTCCTAACGTACAATTTATTTTATCGCAACGATCATATTACTCTTTGACGTGGTTCTCAAAAGAACGTTTAAGGATCCATGCCTTTCAAAATATTGGGCACGAAACGAAAATTCCCTTTATGTAATAAAACCAATTCACTTCTTCTTCACACCTGAAAAAATAAATATATAAATATACGAATAAGCAATGGTTAAAATTATAATTGAATTAATAAAAAAATGAGACCAAGATTTGTTTGTCCATTTAATCTCACAATACTAGAAAATGACTGAACTAATTCTTATGTTTTTTTATTATACAAGTTTAAATTACAATAATGTTTAGTATTTAATTACAGTAAATCCTGTTATCATATTTATACATGTAAAGAACTATAGATCTATGCACAGCAGTCGAGTAAAAAGTTAAGAAAGAAAAAAAGTTTTCTAGCTATGAGAGCAGAAGATGACCGGAAATTAAAGAGCATGCGTCATTTGTAATAAACTAGGTTGCAGCATCATTCACGTCCTGTCTTTCGGATGTTATAACAAAGTTTTGAATGAAAAATCATTTCTGCACGACCCTAGAACTAAATCGGTAACAGATTTGCAAATTGTTAGCCATTATTCCAACGACGTCGTAAAACATAATTGTACAAAAGAACTACATTCATTTTTATCTTCACCTTTATTATCAAATTACTGAATCGATATAGTTTTTGGTCCCTTCATTCGAATCACTTGCCAAATGAGTGTAATAAACAAGAGATTTTCTCTTTTACGGGCATTCAGAGCATTTTCATTCACAATAGCGAGTAAAGTGTAGGAATTGTTACGGCGAAATTATTGAACGCTAAACGTTTCACATTATATCTGCAATACTCGACGTAAAACCTATAAATGCTTAATGTAACAAGGGGACAAAATAATTTACAATCATGGTGATAACAGCCCGTGATTCAAACCATTAAAAATAATAATGATTATAAGTACGTATATAAATATTTATTGTGACATTATAAGCACCATCTAGTTAGTCCATGGTAAGATAACAACGAGCCTTGTGTTATGGATACTCGATAAGTGATACACTACACAAAATAATATAAGACTTTAAATACATACCAATTATAAAATACTAGCGACTCACCCTCCCTTCGTTCGAGTTTGTCCCTGGATTTAGCGATAGTAGAGCCGCGGGTTCCGCTAGTAAAAATAAAATATAATTAGCCGAAATTATTCCTTATAAGTTATAAAATTAGCTATCCCCATCTGAAAAAAAGTTTCAATTTGACAGCAAAATCCCCATTAACAAAATGATCCGCCATTTATTGAATTCATTTGTTACAAAAAATGTGATAAATGAAGAACTGCTCGACCGATTTTGTGCAAACTTCACATAAACCATCTACTAAATAGTCCGAAACATTTTGATTGTATAAGTGAGCCCGTTCTTGAGTTATAAAATAACAACGAAAAGTGGCATTGATTTTTATATATATTGATAAAGCACCTACGAATTGAGTAAAAAAGATTAGAGTTTATCACACAAAAGAATCCCCCAAGCTGGGCCCCGATTACTGCACGGCAACTAGCAGCAAACTAAACCAAACGTGTCTTCGTAAGTGAGAGCATATTGATTTTTACGGCGTATGCAAACGTGTATTTACACTATTCGGCCAAACCAGTACGGTTAATAAATCGATACGTTTATTCGGCAAATCCGAAACGAAAACCAATTCGGCAAAACCATATTATATTAATATATTATATATTATATGAAACTGCTTTTGTCACTTTCTTTAAAAGCATTAATTAATTTATTACTATGAATACCTATCTCTTATCAACTATCTCTAATTTGAAATTAAAAACAAACACTTCAATTTTATTTATATGTACTGATAGATTTCCAATACCTACTTGTAATATTTACTATAATATGATGATATGTCAGCTTAAATAGAATAAAAGAAATTTTATTAGCATTAACGGCCTTCTATTTTACCTTCGACCAAATCCACAAAACTACAAGTTCTAAATAAGTTTCTTACGATTATGCTATATATAAAAGCTGTAATCAAATAAAGAAAGTGGAAAGCTGGACATTTAGTTAAGGAGCAAGAAATACGACACTCGTATACATTTACGAGGTTTTCTGGACCCTGATTAGCGATAAACGCGCTTGGTGGCGAAATATCTACAATACGAGAATTTAAGATATCATTTTATTCTCGCTATATCAGCAAGATAGATATAAGAAAATGATGTTACTAACGTCTTTACATCACCGAAAATGATAGATTGCTTTCTATATATAGGTATAAGTAAATTTTAAACATTGCAATAAAACTAGATTACGTTGTAATACTTTCTTAGGTTTACGCGAATGTTTGACATTATAAATGAAACTATCTTTTCGGATTTTGTCGCGGATTTATTATGATTTTTGGTTCCCGACGTGACCATGATTGCTGTAAAGCATTCGAAACGTCGGGAACCAAAAATAATAATAAATCGGCGACAAAATCCGAAAAGATAGTTTCATTTATATTAGGTTGTCTTATGGAACTTATATAATTTCTTCTGAATCCTATTCATTTTTGCGATAATAATTTGTGTTGAAGCATCATTTTACTTAACTATTTTATTTATATAATTTATTTAAGCTACATAATAATATACCACCGTATTGCCTTTTATTTTCATCGTTCTTTTTTCATTTCATTTTAGTTGAGCTAAACAAATATTGTTTATTATTTATAGGATAGGTACCTAACAAAAAAAAATCATTTTATTATAATAAAATTAATATTCTCGCTGTTCTATCTAAATCAAGAAGAATGTAAACTATTCATAAAGCAGTCGTCTACAGCATATCTAATTTAAATATCGTTCCATAAAATCGTTCTCATTACCGTTCCTATCACATTATTCAGCGCTGATAGTGTAAAAAATAGCAGTAACGTGCCCGGTCGCTTTATATACATGCATTTTGAGACGACCCTCTGAAACCGCCATCCGTCTTTACAACGCCTAATGTTATCGAATCTAATATTTATGTACGTTGTTCGCTTTTTCGTTATATCAGCTCTAAGAAATATGTGTATTCGTCACCTTATACCTTTACAGAATTTATTGTGCGTAAGCCCTTTTTTTAATATCCCACTGCTGGGACTACAAGAAAATTAATCCATAGTCCATCGCGATGGCAAGGTGTGAGTCAGGGTAATTCACATGCTTTTTAAAAATTTGCTAGTTTCTCTCAGGCGTGCAGGTTTCCTAACGATAATTTCCTTCACCGGAAGAAAAGTAGTACCTAATCATGATAGAAATGATTCCCACATGAAAATATAAGACGTGCAAGACCTGGGATTCGATTTGACTTGATTAGCATTAAATAAGAAGCTATAATAAAGAAGAAAACTTATATTGTGCAATGCCTCTTTCGCAATTTCACAATGCAATTCAGAAGAATGAAGTAATTGCTCAAAAATACCAAAATAAAAAATCTTTAAAAAATAATACTATTCAAATGTTACTTTTTGATATTCATTAAATATGTATATGTTGGGAACCAAGAAAAGTAACTGCATAACATAACTGCAAATCGCGCAAAATACTATGAAATTTATTTTTGGGGTACTTCATCTCTATAGTTCTGTAACATGAAGCTTCAAAAAATACAATACATGCTAACTAATATTTTTTTTTTAATTTTCTAATAACATACAGTGTTTATGGATACAGCCGTACAGATTATTTATTTCCCTCGTGGGCACCAACATCTCACGTAAAAACTCTCAAATGCAAATAGACTTGTCATTGTCCTCGTTTGTTTTGCCCGCGCTTGTCATTGGTACAGGTGTATTCAATACCTTATCGGTACGATTGTAATATTTTACCGATATAGAAAATGTGAACATATTGCAGATGGTAATAAAATGTACTGTAACTGGAGTTTTACAGCTTCAATTCGAAAAAGAATTCTGTTCGCAATAACAACTTTATTGCTTATTTTACTAACATTGCGCTTATTTATGTTATGTATAAATTATGCACGTATGTGTGTATATGTACGTTAATTAATTTACATCTATCATGTCCCAGCTTTATTTATTACTAAATTTTTAGAGTACTTCAGACACTATTACTCTTTATATCGGAAATTTAATTTTAACGATCTATCATTTTGCTACAAAACAGACAAAATTTGGAACTATTGATGAGATAACTACTATCAAAGTTAAAGTTAGAAATACTCCTAACTATCGTACTAAAAGCTACGTTGCAATTCTTACAGTATAATGCGAACATTCTCTTGGAAATTAAGTTAATATTAAAATGGCTATTCCTAAAAGCATCCCTGATGTCACTAATAGAATATTCCTTAGCTCTAAGTTTTGGACGGACACTGGTGACTTTGTAAATTGTTATACAAACGTTTTACATATTATACGTTTTTTAAAGGTTATAACATGCTGTAGCTAACTTTCGTTTTACGATCAATTTTGGCGCACTTTTATTCAGAAAATAAAAATATATTACAAGACTTCGTCAAGAACTTCTTAATCCTTTATGCCACGAAATTGATTTTACGTAACTCTAACACAATTAAACTCCTTTTTAATTAAACAGCCCTTACATCGTAAGCAGATACAATTGGATAGAAAAATTGAAAATTTATAAAAGGGCGAATATAATTCCAACGTATACAAAAAATACATATTTTAAGATACAATCAGCACCGTTAATTCCTGAAAGATACAGAAAAATTAAAACCCAAAACCTACCTTATATTAATATACCTTAGTCTCTCCCGTGACCATGATTGCTGTAAAGCATTCGAAACGTCGGGAACCAAAAATCATAATAAATCCGCGACAAAATCCGAAAAGATAGTTTCATTTATAATGTCAAATATTCGCGTAAACCTAAGAAAGTATTATAAAACCCAAAAGTCACCAGTGAACAAATGTCTTTACACTCGAAGCCGCAGAAACGACAGAAGTGGGAAACATTCGGCGAGAATGTAATAATGCAGTTGGTACAATTTCGCGTATGCATTCGTAGTTCGCGGCAATTGGACACTTATTCAAGAGATATATTGCCAACACTTAAGTACATGTTCTCGTTTTATTTGAAATGTTTTAGTGGTGTAATGGTTATATGTACTTGATAATTTATTATATCGTACAATATGTTATGAACCTCTAAGTTTAGTTTGCGAAAACTATCATCCTTACTAGACTTTGTCTTCTATAAAGTGACTTAGAAACATATGTACATTTTACATATACAAAAAACATACATATACATACATACAAACATACATATTAAACACTAAATTACTTACAGGCTTTTCTTGAATGTCATAATAATAACCCAAAATCATCAAAAAATCATCTAAAACCCCCGCGTGCCGTAGATCGTATCTTGATGGTACTAAAAAAGAACCAAGACAGATATGTGAAGAACTCTATCTAAAATCTAAAGTTTTATCTCTTTAGATGCTAAAAGAACGGAGGCAGAAAAGCTCATTTTATTACTGATTTCAAAACTGAAATAGGTACTCAGTTTGGGTGTATGGTTCTTAAGCGGATGAACTGATTTTAATATAATATGTTTTTATTCGGAATAAGATTATTTTTTCATTTACTATAAGACGAATTTCCGAGTATGAACGAATAAAAATTTATATGAGTAGTTTATCAACTGTCTGGTATATGATAGTTGATAAACTACACATATAAATTTTTAAATACATACATAATAAAAATGTTATGAAAAAGTGTATATTTCTTTCGATATATAAATAAAAAATATATTACTCGTCTCTCACACTGTATGTGTGAGACATTTGTATAGTTTCGAATATTTTTATGTTACTATGAAAACAATATTACCTAACTTGATAATAAAATTTATATGGATAGTACTAAATTTTTTTAGTCCTCACTTGGAAGACAATAAGATAGAAAAGACTTAAAAAATTTATAACCTAAAGCAGGTTGTTTTATACTCATAATATAATCTCCTTAAAATCTGTTTTATCTTCGTTAATTAAGGTGTTTTTTCAATTTTTAAACAAAAACTTTTAACCCAAAAACAGTTAGGATCAAAAAATATATTTTCAACTCAATAGGTTAAATCGGTATTTTTTAAGTGAAAAAAAGTACTGAGGATTTTTTTTTTAAATTCCTACGTCTAAAAATAACTTATTTTATATTAGAAAACGTAAAAAGATAAATATTCGCACAAAATGACAATAGTCTAAATATAAATTAAATTCAAACCACCGTATAATACGTACAATTATACAATTTGCTCAGTTATATTCATTTTGACAACCAAACCGCTATGTTCAATACATTTGGAATGACATAGTAATTAAGACATTAGAGCACAGCCTAATTACTCCAAACGCTCTGATTGTCGCTATAATTAAATTACATTATTTAGTTAGTAAATTAAGTTATTAGTTACTTGTTTTTGATTGTGGCTTTACGCATATTATTTCTTAACATCTGTCTAATAATATACTAGATGGTGTCTTTATGTATTTCTATATGATAAAGTATTGAAGTATATATATATGGGTCTTGAAGTCTTGAAGTACATACCTATATGAAAGCAATATAACAAGAAGTAAAAGAGGAAAGTCGTAAACAAATATTTTACTACTAGGAAAGCTGAAGTTATTACTTGTAGTGTTGATTTTTCCTAGTTTACAATAGTTGAAGATGAACCTAACCTAGAATACTTCTATTTTAAAATAGGTTAAAACAAAATAATGAGAAACACGATTAATAATATAAATCGTGTGTTTATAATAAATATCTATGAATATATTAATATTAAATAAATAACAAATTGAAAAATAATTTCACGTTTGATCAAAATTATATTGTGAAATAGTGAACGTTTGTCATTTTGATACAGAATGATTTATTAATTTACAGAAATTGTAGACAAAAAATGATGTGGACAATAAAGAATGTTCAGAGTGGGGTTCTGAATGGAACTGAGATTTTTATAAGTAAATCCATACAAAGTAGAAACTACAAATAATAATATTGTAAGTGTTTTTGTCACCTCTTTATCACATTAAATACGATTAGATATTAAAAATAATAATTTGTGAACGGAGCACTTAGCCAACTTTCTAAAGGAGGTTTTGCTTTAATATATGTAATGAACATATGTATGATAGTACTTTCCTTCGTAACTCCCTTTCATTGATATATGTATTATGTAATATAGTTAAAAAACGCCAAAATACTGGCCAGTAATAAAAATCTGCAAATAAAAATCTGTAAATAAAAATACTTCAGCAATTCAAAGCCCTTGGAAAGAAACTTCTCAACTAAAGTTTATTGTATGTAAATTACGCGAAAATTTAGTTAATGCGAAGTGAGTTTATTCTTAATGGACAGGCTGTTATATTGAAAGTGTGGTCCCAATGATATTTTCATAATAATTTATCACATTTTTAAGGCAGTGTCTATTTCTCAGTTTGTCTAAGATTTAAATTTACAAGTAATTAAGGGTATATATTTATTTAAAAAAAAAAACAAAATATATTCCTGTACCTGATTTAATTAACTGCTCTGGAACTTGGCACTTGTTTAGATCTTATTTGTTTTATGGGTGACGTCAATAACTCCGAATGTAATTTGCACCGAACTTGGTCCTCTTTTCACATTTATACTTTTTGTTATAGATAAACTTAATGATTCGAACAAGAGAGCTTTGACTGACAGGAACATGGGAATAAACAAGGAAAATGAAGGAATCCTACAAAGTACATACTATTTTAACGAGGTCATCGAATGTCATAAATTATTCAGAAAACGTAAAATTTATTAGTCTCCAAACTAAATTATCATTTATGGAGTTTTTGATTCGAAATGATTTATTTGCTTTTAGATTGTAGATTACTATGCAGCGTGAGTAAATAATAGTCTGGTGGTGATAGCGAGCTGTAGCTTTTGTGGCATAGAGATGAAATTTAAACAAATGCTCTATGAAGCCCAATTTCATGGTGCTAAAAGACTTACAGATCCTCATTTTAGGTACAGTACCTACATTTTATTTCCTGTGGTAGCCCAGTGGTAACGCACTCGCTTGGATAACCGATGCGGGTTCGAATTCGGGTCTCACACAACTGAGATTTTCATGTGCGAATCTTTTCTACCATGTTTACCACTTGTCTTACGGTGAAGGAAAACATCGTGAGCAAACCTGCATGTATGAGAGAACCTAGCAAGTTTTCAAAAGACATGTGAAGTCCGCCAACACGCACTAGGCCAGCGATGGACTATGTCCTGATTCCCCTCTTGTTGAAGGGAAGCCCGTGCCCAGATGGACGTTAAAAAAGGGTTAAATACAATACAACATTTTATTTGGTCCTTAATATAATATCAAGGCAATTCTTTAAAAATAATAGTTTAACCCATCCGTCAATCACCAGATTTAAAACAAAATATTCAGCGTGTTAACGACGCCTATGTACCTGTCTATAAGATTATAATGAAATAAGTTCTTCCTAAAAATATTTTGAAAATTGAATACATAATTTTTACTGTGTACTTCCAATATCTATCCATAAACTTAATTTACTGTAATCTCTGTATAAAAAACAAAGCTATCCGTTAGTCTCGATAAACTACTCGTAAAAATGGACAGATTAGAATAATACGGTGTTCGGTTTATAAAATATAGAGAGTAAACCCATAAATAACTGAAAAATAAAAACAGAACCGTTATTTTTGATGGTAATTACTGACCGTTAAGACATACCTTAATGAACCCAAAGCAAAAGTTAGTAGTACTTGTTTAATTGTTATTATTTCGTCTCTAGGTTCTACTGGACGTTATCGTTAGCATTGCTCTTTACTGCTGCGGTGACAGTCGTGTATGTGACCATTCAACGATATTTCAGCAATCCAACATTTATAGCTAAGAATGAATCAGTAGACACTACGATACCGTTTCCTACAGTGTTAATATGCCCAGAAGTCAGCTATCCTAAGCACAAGATTGATAAATTTATTAGTAAAATGTAAGTTTTGTTTACACCGATACTTCTACATATTCGATTTCTTTACAAAGAATGCGTTGGCATTCAAACTGTAAAGGTGCAAGACCCGGTCTTTAAATATGCCTCACTAAACATTTAAAAACATTGTTAAAAACAGTAAAAATGACATTTTTAATTCAATGTACACAGAAGTAGAAGTGGGCAAATTTTAAATAGTAAAATTCAATTTTTGAAAAAAAAATTAACATTTTTTTTTAGAAAATTCCCGCCGTCACTAAACGCTTCCTACATCAAAAATGTCCTGCCACAATTCTCAGCATTCGTCTCTCCCGATGTGGTATACAATCAAAAAGATTTGGAAAAAATTCAAGAATTGCTCGACTTTAACAATTTAGATATTCCGATCGCCGGCTTACTCCTCACGCCTTCTTGCGAAGAAACACTTTTAAGGTAACTGCTGTAGTTTTTGCTTATTATTAAACTATACTTAGTCATACCTACGGTTCTTCTTACGGTTTAACCAACTTATAAACCTTAAAAAGTAATCCTTAAACCCTTAATCCGTGTCTCGCACCTCTGATATTTTCATGTGCGAATCATTTATATCATAATACTATCCAGGTGTAGATGGCATCGCGATATTGTAAATTGCTCTACCCTGTTTCAAATGGAAATCACGCATGCTGGCTACTGCTGCGTTTTTAACGGACGCTCTTTAAAAAGGTAATAACATAATACATTTAATATGTATGTAACAGACAGACAATCAATCTATAACTATAAAAAACACAGTAATATAGTTTAAGATGGTTTCATAATGCTACAATGATTTATTACAGGGAAATGAGAGAAAATACTGTTCGAAATGCACCCAACAAGGGTGTGTATGTGGACAGGTTGGGTTTTAACCACGGCTTGACTATAGCTGTGAACCAAAAGGCGGTGGACTTAGCTAACATTGATCTTCTATACAAATGGGTTAGCTTAACATATTCTCACTGTATTTATATGTATTTAAGAAGTGACATGTGCAGTATGAAAATTACACGTTGTAAGAGATCAAGCACAGGACCGAAAGTTTCACAAGCTCTCCAAGGGATTACTACTACAGAGATTTTTGGCGGATTTTTATCTTGACTTATACTGAGATTCGAACCCAGTACTTCTGGATTTACAGCCGTATAAATCCAACCAGTCAGAACTGCTACACCAAGTTATGCGGACATTTTAAGTAAATTATATAAAAAAACTTTTATAAGTAGGTACTTCTAAAGTAAAAACAAAAAAGGTATACGTAAAGTTTAGGGGCTTGTTATTTTGTTTCAATTTAGGATATCGTATAAAAAAATATTATGTTAGAGTTAGAATAACATCATTTCTGTATGTCAGTGGAATAATTAAAAATAAATAAATGAATTTTCCAAGTACAAAAAAGAGTATGTTTGTATTGCTAAAAGCTCTTTTCATCATATCTAAATATTGTATTGATTATTCGATATGTTCTAAAATAAACTTTTTCCTTTCTGCTGAATACTTGAAAATCATGATAAAAAACTTTGAACTATACTATGTAATTTATAGTTCCTGAGACCGAGTGTCTTGTCAGATAGACAGACGGGCAACAACATGATGCTATAAGGGTTCCGTTTTTTTTTGAGGTACGGTAACCCTAAAAACTAACAAATATTCATTGCGAAGTATTTAATTTTTTTCTAAACAAAATTAAATTGAGTGAAATAGATTTTATACTGTAAAATAATATTATGTAAGGTAATATAGAACATACTTTATATTTCGTCAATTACCGAAATATAGCAAACATAAAAGCAGTTTGCGGATGAAGTGATGCTTGAAATTTCATTCATTAAGTTATTGTTCGTTAAAAGCTCGTCTGACAATGTTTACAAAAGCTTGTTCGAGAACTTTAATTTTTTGTAATACTTTTTTATATTAATTCTTAGTTACCACAAACTCAACTTTTTTACTCAAATTTTTAACTATTAGTTAGATTAACTATTTAGTTATGATATAAATAAACTATTTTATTATATACACATATTATTATATTATTATTAATAATTTTTTTCTCTTATCTATTATAAAGAGTCATAATTATAATTTTACTTTGCATTCTTAAAATGTCGATTCCATAACATGAAAATTGACTACCAAGACTTGAATACAATATAGTATTATAGTTATTCATGAAACAATATACATATGTAAAGTATACGAGCACTCATGACTAAAGTACATTTGTGCCTCACAAATAATATACCCCAGCGGGACTCAAACCTGCGACTTCTGGCACATAAAGTCACTATAAACTAGGCAAAACGAGACGTCAATTCTTACCACATCACCAATTTAATAACAAATTCCTGTTTATAATATTTTTTCAGGTATCGATCAGTACAGGACAGCACTATGTAGATATAACAGTGAATGGCACTCCTATTTCTCCAGGAGAAGAGATATGGGTGGGCTATAGCACGCTTCTGATGCAAGTGTCCGACGACGCAGTCAGCCTCAGTGCAGACCAAAGAAAATGCCGCATGGCTCACGAACCACTTCAATACTTTCCGTTTTATCATAAGTATTATTTTGAATATTTATCTTTTCGATGATTTTTGGTTCCGGACGTTTCGTATGCTTCACAGCAATCATGGTGAAGGGAGACCAACTTGTAAAACGTAAAACATTCGCGTAAATCTAAGGAAGTATTACTTAGGTACTTTATTGTATTTCAAGAAAGAAAAAGCGATAGATAATTAATCTTTCTCCGTTAGCATTTTAACATACTAATGCCGAACGAATTTATTTAGTTATTAATTATTTTTATGTAACGATCAATCTTGCCATTGCACGATTGTACGTTTACTACATTCTTTTTTTTTTTTGGTTTATGTCATAAAATAAATAAATTGTAAATATGTTAGTACATTATTACAAAGGCATCATCTAGTTCCGTGGTAAGCTACGAGGCTTGTGTTATGGGTACCAGATACTTAATATACTACACATATATACATTTTAAATACATACATGATATTACCGATGACTGGATTGCAAACAGTCGTGTTCATTGCCCTCAGCGGGACTCGAAGCCACGACCGCTGGCGCAGTAGGGTCAACTAAGCTAAACGTGTCGTATTAGTCATGTTTTGCTGAATAATAGTTAAATAATGTTTTGTATAGAGGACCTACTATAGAAAACTTACTTTGATATTAAAATACGTAGGACATATTGCTTACTGGAATGCGAGATGCGACGTACCATAGCGCAGTGTCAGTGTTTGAAAGTGGTACATCCAGACTTGCCAGGAGTTCCATTATGCAGAGCTAACCGCTTGGATTGCGCAAAGCGTGCTTCAGGTACATACATTTTACTTTATTTATATAATCGTATAAAAAATATTGATAACAAATATCAATAATTACTGTGTAAATAAAAATATAACTAACTTCTAGATTAATTATTTAATGTTAAGATTTATTCTTTTTGAAATAATACGAGACCTCGATGGGACTATTCATTAAAACAGAAATGATGATAATTTTTATTTCTATAATCAACTTTTTACAGTCATAGTGTTTTAGTAGATCTTTAACTTATGCGTTTTACTAAAGAAGATGATTAGGTTTTAGTGGGTAGTGCTGCCTTTTATAGCAGTAAGTGCCACAAAGCGTCTGTATGTACATACCCTTATACTGGTGGTATGCGTTAATGCATTTCCCAGTAATAAAAAAAAGATTTTCCTTCAATTCAATTTTGTTTCGTGAATGAATGCCAGTTGAAATTAAAATCGCGAAGAACTAGAAAACAAAAACTCCATACAAAATATAGCAAATTCTTATCTTTAGTAAGGAAAATCATATTAATATAATAATTATACGTTTTTCGTTCGATGAATCCATGGTAAAGTACAATCGATAATCTTTTTTCTAGTCTCATTTGCAATGAACGAGTGCAATTGCCCGCCGACTTGTAACGTTGAGAAAGAAGAGTCTGTGTTGTCAACATATCAACTAATGGCCAAAAGTTATACCTACGACAGGTTTTAGTAAGTAAAATAATTACATAAAATAATTACATAATTAAAGAAAAACAAAAATATATTGATTTAGAAGAATGAAATATAATATACATAGAACGAATTTTTTAGTAGTCTTATAATTCGCGTCATGTAAAAAGAACGCTGGCTGTCAAGTTGCGCAGAGGCGATTTATCGAACAATTTGGTGGTAAGACGCGGGGCGCGACGCGGCGGGGCACTCGTCGCATGCTTTCCGGCTCGCTATTGGTTTGTCAGCTTATAGTACCATCGCGCACACACAAGTTATTAAATACGAAATGATTTTATATAAAAAATAGTGAAAAAATATTTATGACATATATTGTTTTATAAAGAGAGAGTCTGATAATAATGCAGTTAATAACTAAAAAAAATATATATAATGATATTTTATATTACTCTTTATTAAAAGGGGAGCAATAAAACAAAGACCTAATTATTGCGTTTCTTTATAGCAAAAGAAAACAACATTTAAAGTCTTTATTTCCTCGAAATTATTAAGAAATTAATAACTTAAATATTCCTTCAACAGTAAATTACAATTCTTGACATTTTTATATATCAATCTTTTATAATATTATTTTATGCCAACTTTGACATCCGTTATTATCTAAAACATAATATACAAACTTTTTAATAAAGAAATACATTTCTTTACATCTCCCCCCTTCAGAGAGTAAACAAGTGCAAATAATGTATGCAATTTGTTTATTTATTACCAACTACTGGTATTAATTTTGTAATGTGGTAGAGGTTCGACTCCGCTTTCTTGTGTCCGACATCAACTTCATAGATTGAATTAGATATCTTCTTCAGAACTTTGTATGGTCCAATTCTTAATTCCTCCATTTTCTTCCTATTAAGTCGATTTCCGTTTTCTACGTAGACTCTGTCTCCCACTTCCAAATTATATTTTTTCCTATGCTGGTCAAAAATTTTTTTATTATAATTATGAGATTTAATTGTGTTGTCAAATGCTAATTTCCTATCTCTATTTAGATCCTCATTTGTACATCTTGATTTCAATTCAAATGGAAGAATATTGACATCCTCGCCTTCTAAAAGGTATTTTGGAGCAAACTTCGTGACTGTGTGTTCTGTTTCGTTATACTTTTCTACACATTTTTGTGCAATAGTAGTCCACGCGGTTTTTTTATTACCTTCATTTATTTTACATCTTATTTTATTGACTAAAGTCTGATTTAGCCTTTCGTTAAGTCCATTTGAAAATGGTGCATCCACAGCAGTAAAAACCATTTTTATATTTTCCTTTTTAAGAAATTCTTTAAATTCTTTGGAATTTATGCCAGGATATTGATCCGTCAATACCATGCCAATATTGTAACTTTGTGTAACTTTTTTTATTAGTTTTATGAAATCACTGGAGTTTTGATATTTTGATGTAGAAATATACGCATATCTTGTGAAGTGATCAACCAGTAGATGTAAATATTTCTTTGTTGACCGTGATCCGCCAAATCCTCCAATGGTATCAATAGATATAATTTCGAATGGGTATGTTGCTGGACCTAACTGTGACATAAAACCATATTTTGTCTTCCTTCTTGATTTGTTTTTTATACAAATTTCACATTCATCACAGATTTGTTTAATGTTTGTGATTATATTCTTTGCTGTGTAGAATGGTGTTATTTTATTTATCATCTGGGTTCTCCCAATGTGACAGTAAGTATTGTGGACATCCTTTATTAAAGTTTTGCTAAGTTCTTCGGATAATATAATTTTTTTCCTTTTCCTCTTTTTCGTGTAGTAAATTTCATTCTCCAATATAAGTTTTCCATTTTGTAGATCTAGATTTGTGTGTTGGTCTTCTTTTATATCTTCGAGTTTAATTAAATTTACTACTTTTAAGATGTCGTCAGTGTTATCACAAGGTTCTAGAACCGGATTCCTGCTTAAACAATCTGCCTCTTGGTTCGTTTTTCCTGGGTTATATTTTATAATAAAATTATATTGGGATAAGTAATAGGTTAAATCGCCTAGTTCTTCATCAGTTCTAGCCTTTATGTTCATATTTTCTAAAGGTTTATGATCAGAGTAAACTATAAATTCCTTTCCCATGAGCCAGTGCTGCCAATATTTCACAGCTTCTGTTATTGCCAGACATTCTAGGTATATTGCTTTCTTCTTTTTTTGAGTTTCACTCAATTTTTTTGAAAAATAAGCAACTGGTTTATTGTATCCATTTTCATCTTCTTGTTTCAACACCGCTCCCACTCCTTTGATACTAGCATCTGTGTAAATATTTATTGGTCGTTCGGGGTTAAAGATATTTAGAAATGGTTTCGAACATAGTAATGCTTTTATTTTATCAAATGATTCCTGACATTCTGGAGACCATATGAATTTCACATCTTTTCGTAGTAAATTGTGTAGTGGATCCAGGATGATTGCACTGTGTGGTATAAATTTATGATGGAAATTTATTTTTCCTAAGAACTGACGTACATTTTTTCTTGTTTCTGGAACCGGAAAATTTTTGACAGCAGTTAAATAATCTTTCAGAGGTCTGACTGAATTGTTTTCTATAATGTGACCTAAATATTTGGCGTAATTATTTGCAAAAGTACATTTCGAAAATTTTAGTCTAAAGCCTTCTGTTTGTATTGCCTCCAGTAGTCTTGATAGATGTACTATATGTTCTTTAAAAGTTTTAGAAAAAATTAAAATATCATCTATAAAATTTACTGCAAAACTAGAGAGTTCATATTTTCTTATGATGTTGCTCAATATTCTTTGAAAAATGGCTGGAGCAGTTTTTAAGCCAAAGGGAAGACACGTCCATTGAAAATGGCCTTCTTGTGTAACAAAGGCAGTTTTGTATCTATCTTGAACTTTTAAAGGAATAGACCAAAATGCAGAATTTATGTCTAACGTAGAAAAATATTTACAGTTTACAGTTTTTACCATTAAATCTTCGATCAAAGGAAAAGGTTGGGCTTGAGGGGTGACAATTTTGTTTAATTCTCGGAAATCTATACACAATCTTGTTCTTTTACCATCTTCTTTTTTATATGCTAGAGTTACTGGTGCAGCGAAAGGACTATAAGATTCTTCAATCAAATTCTTCTGTAATAGTTTTGATATTTGATTTTCTATTTCTTTTCTATCTTCGAAAGTGCACCTATACGGACGTTTGTAACAGTATTTATCCACCATTAAGTCAATATGAGCTTCATAGTCTCGTACAGTACCAATGTCATATTTATCCTTAGCGAAGACTGGTTTGTACTTTTCTATCAGTTCTTCAATTTCTGACTTTTGACACATATCTAGATGGTTTACTAAAATTTCAAATTGATCTGAATTTATATATTCATTGAAATTTATTTCACATTTGTTAATATGTTTATTTTCCTGCTCTAATACCTCAGAGTCACCTTCTTTATTTTTGTCACCTAGTACATCAGGAATATTGACATTTGTGATTTCTTTATATTGATTTGCATTGTTACATTGTATGATCTTCAAGTCTTCATTTTGCATTAATTTGAATTTTTTTATACAATCCAAACCAATTAGAAAATCGTAATTAAAATTTTCATTATCTACTACAAAAATATCCATAATTCTTTCAATATCTTTTATTTTTATTTTTAGTGTTACCATACCTTTCGTTTTCTTCTCACCATTAATAGTTTTTAAAGTTACCATTTGTATATTCCTTGGATTTTCTTTCGGCCGTATCTTCAATAATTTTGCATTAATTAATGAGACATTAGAACCTGAATCATAAATTCCAGAAACTTTTAAAATGTCATTTAATATTAACTTTACTTCTATTTATGGTGGTACCTCTAGTTTTTTGGATTATTTTCATTAAGTTCAATTTCCAATTCTGAGTTGTTTACAGTTTTTACAATTGCGTTTTGAATTTTTCCTTTAAACCAGCAATTTTCCTCACTGTGGTAACGTTTCCCTTTTTTCTCGTTAACACAAATTTGGCATGGTTTATTTTCTTCAATTTTTTTGGATTTAGTATCAGTAATACCTTTCTTATCATATTTATACTTTCCAACAAGGTGTTCCAATCTTCCTATTTCCTTATATAGATCTTCCGTTTGTTTTAAAGTTTCTCTATTAATTTTATCAGCTACATACTTAGGTAAGCCAAATGCTATGAGATCTATAAGTGTCCCAGTATCAATTGATTTTCTTACTTCCAGTAATAATTTTTCTTTTTTTAGAGCATATTCAAGTAATGTACCTGCTTGGTATTTAAAGGCAAGAGCATATCTAATGGGAGACCATCCTTTATTTGCAAATGTCTCACAAAATTTTTTCTCCCATACGTTCCATTCTGATTCCACTGTGTGTTTCATTAGCATGCAGTTATACCAATCAACACTGGAGTTTTCCAAAAAGTGTTTCAAAATTTCAATTCTTTTTTTATCTTCCTCGATTTTAAAACGTGTACATTCTGTCTTAAAATCTTTAACCCACTGGAAAGCGTTTGAGTTTCTACCAGTGAATTTCTCTATCATAAAATCCTTAGCAATTTTGCCTAAATTTTGAGTTTCCGATTTTGTTTGTTTTTCTTCAAGTAATTTCTCTAATAGTTTTTCTAATATTTGATTTGAGTTATTAGATATAGATTCAGCATTAGTATTTTTTCCTAAAATCTCTTCTAAATAAATATCATTAAATTGTAAGTTATTCTCTTCATCTAAATATATTTTCGAAATTTCATCTGTCATGGTTATCCATATTTTTCTAGTTTGAAGTCTTTTATTCAATGATTTTCTTACCTTGGCATAACTTGGAGTCTTTATAATTTCCTGGTGTAGATTTACAGGTTGGTATTCAGCTGGTATAGCATAAATTTGTCCATCAGTTGTAGCTATCGATGTTATGCACAGCATGTTTGATTTTCCATCGCCTGATGATTTTACAGTAAAGTCAAATCTTAATTTTTCCATTAGTCTTGAAATATTTGCAGAAAATGTTGTTTTATAATGATATTTTATATTACTCTTTATTAAAAGGGGAGCAATAAAACAAAGACCTAATTATTGCGTTTCTTTATAGCAAAAGAAAACAACATTTAAAGTCTTTATTTCCTCGAAATTATTAAGAAATTAATAACTTAAATATCCCTTCAACAGTAAATTACAATTCTTGACATTTTTATATATCAATCTTTTATAATATTATTTTATGCCAACTTTGACATCCGTTATTATCTAAAACATAATATACAAACTTTTTAATAAAGAAATACATTTCTTTTCATATATTAAACGAAATAATTTATATTTTTGTAAGTAGATTAAACATTCTACACTGAATCAAACATATTTTATTAATTAATAGAATTCTATTTAATAACATTCTATTAAATATATTTTTCAATGTACGTACCAATAATCAATATACATCGTGAACGAAACGCTAGTTAAAAAATAAAAGAATACCTTAGGAATTTCGTACGTGAATGTAGCGATGCGCAAACACACCCCCCACCACTTTCTTCCAGCGTTCTTTTTACATGACGCGCTATTAAATTCATTTAAGCTAAATAAATTATTTCTCATTTTGTTTGTGAAATATAAAAATATCTTTTCACAATTTAACCATTTTATATAACTCGAGTTTAAAAAGATTGTATAAAGGAAGAAAGAAATTGTATAAAGTACACGAGATAAAGTTACATAATATAAAATATCGTTTCAGTAAAGATTTAGACTTAGAGCAGGTCAGTACAGTCCGAGTGTTTGTAGAGAAGCGTAACAAGAAGATATTACAACGGAGATCCTACTTCAATTGTTTTAACTTATTTTGTAAGTTTACTTTATTTTTATTTCATGCTAGTTTTACAGTCCAATGCAATTTTACTGTCAGTTCTTGAGGTAATATAGACTACTAGTATTACCCGCGGCGTCGCCTACATTAAAACTTCCGATTGCTACAAAACTTACAAAGATTACAAGACTAGGAATTACAAAGATTACTTAAAATTACAATGATGGTGAAGAGACACACTTTGCTTATTTGAATTTCCAAAAAAATCATCCAAATTGCTCCAGTCGTTTTGGAGTCCATAATATAAAACATTCATACAATACACTTTTTAGATAAAATATTACCTAGTTATTTTATTAGTTTTTCTTAAATACTCGTAGATAGTGCACACATTAATGTCGGCTGTCTCAATGAGATTAACCATTGTAGCCGATATCGATCAGAAGGATTCTATTTGTATGTACAACTATTATAAGTATTTACAACTAATAGCATATGTGCAAATGGCTCCTAAAACCTAATAATAATACTAACAGACACTCCGGTTAATTCTTAACGTTAACCGCGTTTTGCGCATCAGGAGAATAGGTTTCCATAGTTATTGGACTAAATTAAAAAATATAGCTTACTATACAAGTATTTCATACTAGATCTAGCGTGAACGAAGCCGCGGTTTCCACTAGTAATTAATATAGCCTATGTTATGTATAGCCTATGTATGATAATGTAGCCTGTAGGT
Source organism: Boloria selene (assembly GCA_905231865.2). Taxonomy (NCBI): domain Eukaryota; kingdom Metazoa; phylum Arthropoda; class Insecta; order Lepidoptera; family Nymphalidae; genus Boloria; species Boloria selene. Next base: position 14,356,755 of record HG993137.1, on the reverse strand, counting down.
TTCTAATGGCAAAAGAATTTTTGAAATCGATGCAGTAGTTTTTGAGTTTACTCGTTACATACAAAAATACAAATCTTTCCTCTATATAATATTAATAGTATAGATAAAAATAATGATAAGAGCTAAAATAATATAGAGAAAGATATTTATAGAATCGACTCATATTTATATTTTTTATAATTTCTAGCGCAATTGGGTGGAGTGTTCAACGTGTTCTTTGGCTGCAGCATCCTTACTCTGCTCGAGCTACTGTTGCTGGCATCTAGAGCTATGCGACATTTGTGTAAATAAATATAAAAATATTTACACATAAAGACTGATTCCGGCCACGGCGGCCAATGTCATTGAGACTGGCTAACTGCGCAGGAGATATTATAATTTATAGTGCAGACACAAGTGCACTCTCTATTCCTATCACTCTCATACTCGATTGGACCGGACCAACATCTTTACTCTGCCTCGGCACGGGGGTGACACACCGCCAACTTCTCAACTCCAGGCTGTTACTGAGGTTTACTAAACAGAAAGACTCAATAATTAAACTTGGCCCGACCCGGGACTCGAATCCAGGACCTCTCGATGTATGACCGTACATGCTAGCCACTACACCACCGAAACAGTTACATATACTCGTCGTACGTAATTTCTTCATGATTGTTCTGGCACAGTATTGTGACTTATTAATTAGAAGTTCCAATTTTTGCACATTGCACATATTGACATTGATGTTTTTTTTATAATTAACAAAATGTTTAAGCATTTAAGTTTAATTCTTGAGCAATAAAAGATTTATCAGTACTCATGCTTTTCAATCCACTCCTTTGTATGGAAAAAAATATTTTTCCAACTTTTTATTTAAATAGACATAAGATTTTTTGACTTATTAAAAGTTAAAACACATTATATACCGGCGTTTTTTTTTTAATATAACCCTGCAAGGAACTATGAGGGCTACAACATTTGGACAGGCCCTCATAACTTTATAATCCTACGAAGTAAGAATCCCCAGAAATAAACGTTCCACCAACAAAATCCCCGCAAAAGCCTTTTCGAAAAGTTTAAATAAAATATTTAATTTATTGAACGGCTGTGTATTTTCGCCATTTGTGATTTTTAAAGTAAAGAGAGGATCAGTGACGTCGAGTCAAAAAAATTTATACCGCGTTTAGAGCCGGACAGAATCTGTATCCAACAAATTTGCCTTACGTTTTCAAATATAAAATTTTACTCTAACCATTTCAAGGCGGACTTTGTCGAGAGTCGCAATGTAGACGAAAATGTAGAATATTGGCGTGCTTTATATTAGTTTTAATTTTATTTCTTTTTCTATACTAGCAACTCACCCACGCTTTGCTCGATTTCACGCCTAGATTTAGTTTCAGTAAAGCCACGGGTTCCGCTAGTTAAAAAAATGAAATATCTAAAATATAATCTCCTCCATTTTTGAAGTCAGTTAAAAAGTAGCTTATGTTACGCCTTATAACGTTAGCTATCTGCAACTGAAAGTCCCGTCAAAATCGGTTCAGCCGTTTTAGAGAATAGCCGGAACAAACGGACAGACAGATAGACAGCCAGACAAAAAATTTTAAAATTGATTTTTTTGATGTTAGTATCGTATAAAAAAGCTGCTAATTTTCAATTAAATAAGTATAGATTCAAACTCACTTTTGTTAGTTTTATTAGTTTAATTCATTTAAAACGTTTCATTGTTAACTTGAATATATAAAATACACGTAAGAACTTAAACTTTGTACCAATTAGCAAGAGCTTTTTACAAAGCTGAAATAAGTTTTAAAGTTTTTATATTTACGAATACTTTTCCATACTACTGTCATATCAAAGTAATAAAAGCAATCCAGTTAGAAATAAAATAACTTCATATTAAGATAAAAGAACAATTCACAGACTAAGATATTGTAACTCTTCCATGATAAATATATGAAAAACGTTCTCGTTTTAGAATAACAGCGAACCTAGGTCTCCGGTAAGTTCTGAAGTGGAAAAGTTGGCTGTTATTTAGAGTTACAGCTAAATCTAACATTTTATTAGACAGTGACAGCCCAGTGATAATGCGCTCACTTAGGAAACTGAGTGAATGGGTTCTGATCCCGAGTCTCACATCTCTGAGATTTTTTAAGCTAATTGTACCTAATATTTTCACCACTTGTCTTATTGTGAAGGCAAATGTTATAAAGATAAGATAAAGATGTTGGGACATTTTTACAACAGCGCCATCTAGTTCCGTGGTAAGCTACGAGGCTTGTGTTACAGATACCAGATAGTTGATATACTACACATATAATTTTTTTAAATACATACATAATATAAATATCAACACCCATGACTGGAGAACAAACATTCGTGATCAACAATGAATGCCCTCAGCGGGACTCGAACCCGCGACCGCTGGCGCAGAAGGTAGGGTCACTACCAACTTAGCCAAACGTGTCGTCAAAGCGTGTCTGAGAAAGATTTGGAAATTTTCAAAAAAATGTGAAAACCATTATCAAACCGCCAAAAACCAGTGGCAGCAGCGTGGTGGACTATGGTCTGATTCCCATCGTATTGAGGGGACGCCTATGCCTAACAATGGAAAAATAAAATTTACTAATTTATATAAACTAAATTAATATTACTAAATATAATAACGTTTTATTCAATACTAGTGTGAACTAAAGGAACATCAGATATAACAATCGTTCCAAGAGAATTTCATTACAAGCACGTACAAATCGAATTAGGTTTACGCTAAATCACGTTGCGCCAATAACCATCGCATCTGTCCGTGTGCTAGTGATGCCTATAAACAAATGATACGAAATATGTTGAAATAACGCTACAAACTCTACGCCGCAACTTAAACCCCGCTACAGGTTTGGTTCCCGGTTGAGACATGCCTATTATGTATATCTTATTTTATTTGAATTATTATTGGATTGAAATTAAAATTAAATATTTTTGGTGGTGTATGATTTTTCTTTAAGTAGCTCTATAGGGTATGATTATGTCTTATTTTCATCACCACAATACAATAAAAACTATAGTACCTAACCCATTAGCTCTACCCATGTGATAAGCTCCCTTAATTTCTTTTATAATAATCATGTCGCAACTACAACATGCGGCTGATGCGTATTTACGTCGGTATCAAAGTTTCAATGTGAATTATTACTATTATATAAAGACCCTAATTTATTATGTTTATTTAGGTTTGTATTATTATATTTTTTTGGGTTTTTGCATAGGTACTATCTAATTAATTTTCTAATATGAACTATTTATATCAGATTACTGATATAATAGTGACAGCTATATCATGTAATTGGGTCTCCTAGAAATAGAATGAAAACAGCTAGTTAGAGATGGTATCGAATTTTAAGATATAATGCCTAAATAAATTAAAAAAACCTCCAACCAGAAATTTTATTATGCTTAAACCTCAAAACTACTTAAATATTAAATAAATTAATTAATTACTGTTTTTAGCGTGCGTTGTGAGCACAAAGCCATAGTAAGCAGTAGTGCAGGCCAAAATAATATATTAATTCAAGATACAACCTATCAAACTAATTTCACTCAAATCGTCTTAGCCATGAGCATAAAGAGCTAACATATATTCCTCGTCTTATGACCTCTACTGGTGACAGGAGAGTAGGCTCATTTTTCGCGCAAAGAATTGGCATTGCCATTCAGCGGGGGAATGCAGCCAGCATTCTTGCCACTATTCCACGCGGACACGACTTGTACAGTAATAATTAAGTGTATATTTGTTTTGTACATACAGTTAAGTTTACTTGTAATTTTCTTTATTAAATAAAAATAAATAACATTGCATTCATAATAACAGTGTGGTTTCAGGAGAAATAAACGAACATATTTGTTATTCTCGTTCAATGAGAGGTTGGTGTCGAATTCAAAACATAGTAGATCTAAATTCCGCCGGTCTCCAATCCCGTCGGTATAATTAGTCCAGATCGCTACTGCCGCTGAATAATTATACTGCAAGTGATAAGAGATAAGCAAACACAGTATAAAATATGTTTTCTCTTACTTCATTTTTTATAGATGTAAATAATTAAAAGTATGAATTTGTGAATCAGATTGGCTTGAAACACAAGTGAAGTATAAATAACTTCAGTCCACAATTCTAAAATTTTTTTTTCTTTTATTTTATTATTTAAGTTTTAATTTTAATTTAGTTATAACTTGTACTATCTATATATATTTAGTTATAACATGTACAAGAGTAGTTTTCAATACGCTCCGAAACCAAAAGTACTACGTTCTACTCGCTTATTATTGTTGTTCCTATGAATTAAGGTTTTTTTTAGAATAATAACATTTTCGCAAATCCATTTAGATTTTTAATTTCGAATGCTTTACCGCCATAATAGTCACAAAAAAGACTAATATTTTAGACGTCTTTGATATGTCGTTACTTTGGTATTACTTTTTTGCACCAAACGCCAATTTCAACTATTCGAGAGCCATTCGAGTGAGAATCGCGAGGAACGCGTGCAACTCGCCTGACGCCCGACGACGGGGAGATTGAATTTGTAATGTGTTTTAAGTCGCTTCGATAAAACTATTCGGAATATTCCCGTTGATTCAAATTGAAACAATTTCAAACCAGAAGTGAGTTAGACAACTGCGATGAAGAAAATAAGAGGTTGTTACGGTTTTATACAGCTTTTTACCTTTTCATGCAATTAAGTATTTTGTAAAAGCGTATGACATTTATAGATTATAAGATATAATGTTATATTGTTTTTTTAACTTTTGTATCCGTTCTGTACGTTGGGACTCCTCTACTACTACTCACTACTGAGCCCTACACCATGACAATTGTAAACGCACTTTGGGGTGGCCATATTTAACTTCTGGTATAACATAAATCCTACTTACATACTTTTTATCCTAGATAATACTATTATATGACATGATAGTAGTTAATGTTTAACCTTGTTTATGTTACTGAGCTATCAATTTAACAGCACAGTTTAAAAATGCACTAACAAAGAAAATAACTAATTCTATATACTTTTATACCTACGTACGAGTGTGTTAATTTTAAGAGTATTTAAATATATTATAATAAGTAGAAATAAACAATAAAGATATCTATCGAATTAATTCAATAAAATGAAATTTATGATAACAGTTCATTGAACTCAAACTACAGCATTTCTCCAAGTAACTATATCCATTTAGAGACTCCGGTGGAAAATCTTGAGATAGAGTGTAGAACAAGTTGAGACCTGCTTCTCGGCAGTTGTAACTTCGTAAGTTCCTACAAAAATGCCTGAACAGTTTAGCCATAAATAAGACGAGGGAGTTGGAGTAAAGCTTTATAACACTCGACTATCTTGGTGCTTCATGAGACGAAAAATATGTCCCATTTATGTGACAATGTCTCAGTTGTATTAACGAATAAATATTATGTTATGTTATTATGGAAATAAATAAATATTTTTAAAACGCTACGAGGCTTGTGTTACAGATACCAGATAGTTGGTATACGAGTACTACACATATATAACTTTAAATGTATACATACTCATGACTAGAGTGCCTCAAGCGGAACTCGAAATCGCGACCGCTGGCGCAGAAAGTAGGGTCACTACAAACTAAGCCAAACAGATCGTCAAACTTAAAACTAAAAAATATATTTAGTGGCATTTTTAGTGCAGCTTTGATAACTACAACTTTCAGTAAGTATCTAAGAAAAGCTCTCCTTCTAACTCGCTTTATATCTCTTTCTGTTTTATTCACTTTTTTATATTTCTATAAAAATTTTTTAGACTATTTAAACTTAATAGAGGCAAAATTTGTTTACAACATTACGGTTTCTATAAATATACTAGGTACATTACACACAAAAACGTCAGTTCATCTTTTATCTTTATTACTGCTCTTTATTCGGGTAAACCTTGAGATATAAATTCATTAAATAATTCGCTCGGAAAAAGGAACAATATGTACTTTTAGGGTTTGTCTGTTATATTTTGATCCTTAATTGTATAAACCGACTTCATAAAACAGGAGTTGGTCTTTTTGGTCGTATTTCTTTATGTATATTATGCTTTATGATATATCCAAAGTTTTGTTTTTGTACAATTTTATTAATTCTTTTCTTTTTTAACTGTTATTTTTTTACATTATGTAGATAACTATTACATGTTTAACTAAATCTATTGGAAATATAAAATCTATCTATAACTCACTCACTCATCTTCCTCAAGCGTTTTAAATGATAACCAAGAGAACTACAATATTTTAATAATATACTTAATTGATAACTTTAAATTTATATTCTTGAAAATAATCTAAAACGTGACTCAATTATTCATCAATTACCATGAAAACAATATAAAGTTAAATAAATAATTTAAAGTGATTATAAATTATACATGTGTTTTTAGACGTTAATGTTATCTGCAAATATTGACTAGACAGTGTTGGATTTCTCACTGTTTCTTATTGTTTGATCGAAGAAAGCAATAAATTAAAATTAAAATAACTGCCATCGGAATTTAAACAGTTGTTTACCGAGATGTCCTAAAATTTGACTATCATGGCAGCAAAAACAATCCGACAGTATCAGTAAAAACGCTGCTCTGAAGAATCAAGCGTCCATTGTTTGACTCAATCTAAGAAACGTTTCGTTTTATTTGTACTAAAACTGTATAAAGACAGCCAGCAATTAATACGAGAACTATAGTAACGTAATAAAAATTGTTGGCGATATATTTAGTATGAAAATTGCGACTGCACTTATAAAATTTTATAAATTACCTGTTACTTAAATAATTAACGTTAGACCTGTTATTTAAATATGTACTTTACGTTAGAATTGGAAAAAATCCTTTTGTAGTACATAACTTTATTGAAGTTCGTTTTATTGTAAGTTTCCATTATATGACTTGAGCCCTAGTGACTCAGTCCCTAGCCCTAGGGACTGAGTCCCAATCATTAAAGCAAAAGTAATAAAGATTTTCAATCTTAATTTCTTTTCATTTTCATTACCCAACATGTTTTTTGAAGTTATACTTCTTTTAGCGCATTAGGGAAAAATTTTTACGTTGCGCGCGCACACCGTCACAAAAAACCGACACCCTGAAGTTAGCTATAGTCAACATTTTAGTTTTTGTGATATTTAAATAAACTTTATTTAACTTTATTAAACTTTATTTAACTTTATTTAACTATAATGCCTTATAATAAAACTTTTAATGTATTAAATACCTTTTTTCTATTGTTAGTGTCGTTTTTTCTACAAAGAATAAGGCAAAAGATAAAAAAATTAAAAAAAAAATTATCTTGCTACGCCAAAGAAATATAACTTCTAACGTGTACATAATTTTTTTATTTAGTATAGTATTGATTTAAAAAATTCGCTATTACAATATGTTACAAAGAAAATAAATTAAATATTTCAACTAGTCGTATCGTACAATGCAAGTACTCCTAACATTTAAAGTGCAATGCATTACCGCTGCGCGAAATTTCTTTAAGTAACACTTATTTCCGTTACGCCCCGAAACATTGCACTGCATTTTATCTGGATATACTTTTGATTTAGATGTGGACTTGAACAATAAACATATATCGTTTAAATGGTTCTTTGTAGTTTGTAAAATCTCACATTACCTAGCTTACTAATATTCTGAATGATTTATTTACACTGTAAAATACATAAAGCATGTAAATTTATAAGCTGTGTAGAGGGTATTCCCTGAAACTACTGAACTTATTCTGAAAATAGACTGAAAATCACTAAGAGATTCACTCACTAAGGAGTAAGGAGATCACATAAGAACTTATGTAATCTCCGAGTGTTATAGGTTATTTTTATTCTACAAAAATGCATTTAGTGTCAGAAATCATAATAACTATAATCAAATTTAAAAAAAAAGGAAAAATGCCTTTATAAATGTATTATGAAAAATGCCTTGTTGAGTTGCGTAGGTTTCTAATACTGCATAAGTGGGCAGGGCGAACAACTACTATACTAATAACTCAAACTGTTCTGTTCATCGCTTTCTAAATAATGTTTGTTTGTTTTTCTAATTCATGTTATAATCATATTTAAGCAGCATGGTACCATAATATAGTATACATCAATCCTCTCTATTGTATCTGTGATTATTTATACGCTCGATTAATACCTCAATGGAATTAGAACATTGGCGTTTAATCTACGATGCTATAGTCTAAGCCGATTAATCAATTGGTTACAGAGTAGCATCGATAGTAGTCCTGTAACGTAAAATGGCTGTCATTGGGTTCATTAAAAGGTAAAAACAATACGTATACAATGCTGTGTTAAAAAATATAATAAATTAAGTAAGTGATAATGTTCTCCGAACGATTCCGGCCACGCCAAACATATGGAGACTAGCCAACTACGCAGGAGATATTATAGTGCACGAGTGTACGCGCAGACACAAGTGCACTCTCTATTCCTATCCGGTGTGACGAATGCTCGACACGACCAGTGAGAGTTAACGCGCACTACCGATGGGTTTACGTGTTCTCCGAGGCACGAGGGTGACTCACCACCAACTTCCCAACTCCGGACTATTACTGAGGCTTACTAAACTGAAAGAACTCGAACCCAGGACCTCCCGATGTGTTACCGTACATGCTAGCCACTACACCATAGAGGCAGTTAAAATATTAAATAAGCAATAGTACCTAAATGAAACTAGCCAAGTTTCAATTCAATCAATAGAACAGATTGCGCTATCCAATTCAAACGTTTCTGAACAAACCAAAGCACTAAATGAGCACATACCTACATATAAAACTAAACTCAATACCTATACAAATGTTATATAATTAAAGATATTATGTGGGTTGCCGTTTTCTTCCCGCTTATTCGCCTTACTTGTAATACCTATGCCTTTTATGTATACGTGTTACGTAGACTACGTAAGCGTAGCCGTAGGCAAAGCGTAGTAGCTATGTATGTAAATAAAATTGGCTAATCACTGGTATTTCTTTATCGATTGCTTCGAATATTATCACAATGTTTGCGCTACGCATTTTACAGTACACACATATATTTAGTATAGTGTTATTATTTTGTTATTAAACCAACCCGCAATCGAGTACATATAATTATAATTAATTAGCGACTCGCCCTCGCTTCGCTCGGGCTCTTCCCTAGATTTAGAACAGGCAAGGCCGCGGGATCTGCTAGTTATGCATATAAACCTACCTCTTGAATCACTCAATCTATTAAAAAACCGCTTTAAAAGATTTAAGCATACATAGAGATATAGGGACAGAGAAAGCGACTTTGTTTTATACTATGTATTTTATACTATGTAGTGATATTTGCTGCAACCTATCACATACATTCGCTAATCTAACCATGAATTTAGCATAAGTTCTATATTCGAAACGTGTTCAAGCTGATCGCATAAAATATTCTAGCAGTTAGTCCTCACGGGGCGGGGAACAAGTAAATGTGTTGTATACACGTTAGTATGTATATTAAATATACTAGTATATTAGATATAGTGATTAATGTTTTTATGTAACATTAACGAGGCTACTTTATTTAGGAATTAAGCCAAACATTTAAAAGATACCTAAGAACACTAGGTTGCTTTCAAGCGATAATGTATTTTACCGAATAATCTTTGTCGTTTCTTCTCCATTCATGTGACATTAGAAATGCAATCCGTACTGAAATGGTACGTTATGAATACATTTACTGCCAGTTTCTATAACCTATCTACCGATAGACCGGTAGATACTTTCATACGAATTTGACAGATTGTAACTTTTAATGTGAATCAAGAAAGTTATATTATTAAAAGTATTTATTTAAAGGCTTAATAATTTGATATATGATAGAAACAGTAATTTCTGACACGAATCCTGTTTTCGATAGCCCACGAGAGCGTTAATTAACCCCCTTTCTAACAACGCAATGTTCTTACCAAAATACAAGTAATTTACGGTAGGCGCTTTTCAAAACTTTCTGTTATGAATGATTTTACATAATATTATTTCTAAAGCATAGAGTTAACTTCACACATGAAGGGAGCTATGTAATATTGATTTATGAGTTATTTTCTTTAACATTGATTATATAAACTAGTTCACTCCTATCTATTGTTTAAAGTACTTGGCAGATTAAAATTGGTGATATTATTTTAACTAAATCCATAAACGACAAAAATTTGCAATTTAGTAAATAGCAAGCAAGCATAATAATAATATTAATCATGAAAATTTTTAGTATGAAATATTTTTGTAATACCTATATTATGATCAATAAATTAAATTGCCAAATCGACATATTAAATCGCTGCTATCTGTGTTAGCTACCACAATGGAGAGTTGATGTAAGAGATATAGTTAGGCGTTTCATCAAAATGAAGTACAAGTAATTAGCTTAATTAATGTCTCGGACTATTATATTTATGTAAAATAAATAAAAATGTTTCTAAAATTAACAAATAAATACATAAATAAACAACTAACTAAATGTCCTCCAAGCGTAACCTTTGTCTTGATGATCAATCTCACGGAAAATAGCTAAATGCATATGTGATAGAGTAAAAGTTATTAAAAGAACTCTCTGTGTTCCATTTTCCTCAACATTGTTCGACAATCTGATACCAAGATATAGCAAGTATTTTTTCGATTAATATTAAAATATATATTATATAAATAGAAACGAAATCAGAGGCAAAAGCCTAGTAACTAAACTAAAGTGAACACATTTGCCTAAGCCAGTACTCCTATTTCATTCACATACGAAATGATTTGATAGAACCCTTGGCCCGGCCATCTTTATTCAATCATGGGCACCTCTCGATTCGGTCGGATCGTACGTGATCCGAGAATTAAGCAAACTGGCACCCGAGCATTATTGACTACGTGTCATCCAAAGGTTTACTTAACGCCATGATATGGTGTATATTTCTACACCAACTATACCTCATAGCTTCTTATACTAAAAGAAACCTATCAATAGGTAGCACATACAAATAATAGTAATTTATTAATACTAAAGGTTAGGTTTGCATAAGAGGTGTATTAAATTAAATATTTATTAAGTTATTTTAAACTTTTTAGTTTAGGAAGATGGTTTTTTTAAACGTAGTTTACTTATTTACATAAATGTTAGTTTTAAACTTGAACTTTGTGAAAAATTTAAATCTATCTATAATAGTAAATTTATAGCAACAGTATTGCTATAATTAAAATTAATATCCGATATTGATGTACCAAGTTGCTTTGCATTTATTAATAACCTAGCCCGACCTCGCCTCGCGTAGACATCAAAGGTCAATAAATATTTGAGTATCTACGTATGTGAAAAGGGACCACATCATTGGCTTGTTAGCAAATAGTATATTAGACTATGGAGTATGTATGGATTTGGCTCAGGCCTGGTAAATATTTCATCATATTCTTACTTCTTGTGACTTGGTGTATGCGCAATGGTACGGTTCAATGCGAATGCGATCATTTCTCAGTATGAAATTAGCGACTTTCTTAGTCATGTCCGGCAACCTAAGCTAAGCTAAAGCCTAAAGCTGGTTGCAAAACTAAAAATCGCACAAGGTGGCCCATTTCAGTACAAGGTGTGTCATGTGGGTAATTCTCTGAATAATAGCAGAGTGGACTTTGAAGTAACCCCTTAGCTGTGTGGTCTGCTTCGAAAGACCTGCCTTCGAGGCATTGTGGTGGTTACTTGTGTAAGCGATCCTGAGATACCCCATTAAGAAGGAAGGGTTTGTTGGGTTTTAATGGGTAGTACTGGCTTTTCTAGCTAGTCAAATCAAATCAAATCAAAATATTCTTTATTCAAATAGACTTTTACAAGCTCTTTTGAATCGTCATTTAGTGAGCCCCATATAACCTTTTCCTATTTCCCAACGTTTAAAAACATGACGTGCCATGACGGGCAATAGTGTAGAACTATTTAGATGAGTTTAAAATAGAGTGGGACATTCAGATTATATTTTGTTTTTTTTCATTGTAAAAATTACTTATGACGTCTGTTATTTCTTCCTTGACATATAAACTGTGTGTTCCATACGAACCACATATATAATGGCATAAGTATCTTAGCCTGTCTTTCCAAATGCATTAACTTATGGAATATTTCCATATAAACACTAGCCACATTTCACCTGAACAAACGACAATGATGTATGGCAATAACGCATATATCACGATGGCAATAATAGTAAAAAAAAAACAAAAAACGTGAAACAATTTATACAGGTGATAACATATAAAATGTTGTTTATAACGAAAGATAACACCAATAAAGTTATATACCGTCCGTCCTAATATTGAAAAATTTAATATTTCCTTATTTAATTGAACTGGTAGCAGAGTAGATCCTTTTAGCATTCCCATGATTGGTGTGGTCTTAGTAGACAGGCGTCGGGGCGTCTTGTGTGAAGAATGCTGCGATTGCGATGCCATTAAGGTAGGCAGGTTTCTTGCGCTTTTATTAGGTAACGGGCGACTGACGTAAGTTAGGTAAGTAAGTTATGTAAGTGAGGTAAGGTTAAGTAACTTGCGTTTTTATTAGGTAACTGGCGTCCCAAGATTTAGCGTGGCCGCGGGTTCTGCAGGTAAATGTATACAAAAACCTGCCTCAAAAACCACTTCATGGGTGCAGTAGTTTTTGAGTTTATCACGAACAGACAGACGCGATGGAGGACTATGTAGTGATATTGCCTTTTCTAGCCGACAATTCCCACAAAAATGCGCTTATAAATCGCATTTCACTGATGTTTGAAATATCAGCAATCTGGTGATGGGTTTATTCTCAGATGGAGCTTTTTATGAACTGATGGGTATCACGATTAATAATTTTAGGATCAACGTTTTTTTTAATCCAATGCAGGATATATTTCACCATAATTAACATAAATATAATAAACACTTTAAGTCTTTTTGAATAAACGATACCGCTTATAACTGATCAATAATTATCTATTTAAGCAAATAAAAATATTCCTATTTAGCGCTGTCCAATTCCTTTGTAAAGGACCAAGTTGTGGTACTTTAATATTATGTAATGATGGCAAAGGCCATTTACAGTATCACATAAAAATAACCCTTACAAACTTGTTTGATAAATATTATGTCTAACCATTTATTCAATTCCTTGTCACTCAATCTAAACAATTTATACTGAGTCATCGAAACTCTACACAATATCCAATATATACATCAGATACCCGACATATTCAATATAGAAGAATGTAAATCATCTTCTTCAGTTCTTTTTTAACGTGCCACTGCTGGGTACGGCCATAGACCACCACGCTGATTTAGTGCGTGTTGGCGGACTTCAAATGAATACTCCGAAAACTTGCTGGGTTTTTCCTCGCGGTAATTTCCTTCACCGTAAAATAAGTGGTAAGATATAAAATGATTCGCACAAGAAAATCGAAGAGGTTCGAGACTCGGATTTGAACCCGCATCATTTGGTTATCCAAACGAGCGCGTTACCGCTAGGCCACCACTGCTGATACTGTAAATCACATTATTTAGTTATTATTATTAAATAAAAGTAGCTAGTATATAAGAGTAAATATATAGTAATTTTATTCTTGAATAATTATTTTACTTTTTATAAATAATTTTGTAAGCAAAGCCAAGCACTAACACGTATAGAAAATACCTGTTTATAAATAAGTTTTAATAGGTAACTATTTCTTTGTCACTATCATATTTCTTTTGTGAACGCTTATTCAATAATAAGTTCGGTAAATAAAACTAAAGTATAAAATGAATTTTAATGTTACAATGAAATACATTGTTGATTGTATTGTTCGACCTGAACATTAATTTATTATGAAGATTCAAATAGGTACGTACTTTAAACCTTTGTGTTGTTATTTTAATACTATTTAAATAGCATTAACAGATTATAATATTATTTTTTTTTGGATTATATTATTTCTGAAACTATAATATGGTGTAGGTTGTGAGCAGGTCATTAATAAAACATTCTCCTTATACAGCATCAAACCGACAAAGTCCCAGACAAAATAAATATAATATACTAGCAAAACAAACATTTAGTTGCCAAAACAATTTTTAATTTTTGGAAAATCTAATTAATTTTAATTTGGATATGGACTATTTAGTCCATATTATTGATGCAGAGGCCAAATCTATATGTTTTTAGATTTCTTACAATACCTATTTTTATAACAATTAAGAATTTTTTGTTGCATTTTAATGATCTTATTTGAAACACTATTATTATGGTCTAAGAGCCGGTGGAAGATCGACCTTCACCGACCTGATAACCAGATGAGACATATTTTTTATTAAATATAATTTATAAACAAATATGCCCATAATTACTTGCCTATCTGAAAGTGCTCATGGCTAGTCTTAATTAAATTAACTTTAATTGATTTTTTTTCATCACTTTCATTCTTTTGATAACCAAATGAATTTTATTTCACTGTTAGTTTTTAACACACAGAATATGCCTCAGTAGGCTTGCCTACTCATTTTTGTGTATAGCTACCAAAGCCGATGTAAACAGGTAAGTCAATATAGGTGACTCCATCGTTTTGCTAACTTATCGAAAGTTATATCAAATTTTAGATTATTTTATTACAAAATCAGTCATATAGACTTGCCTGCAAAAAATCATACTTAAAGCACTGTTGCCCAGCTAAAAATAGCCATGAGCACTTTCAGATAGGCAAGTAATTATAGGCATATTTGTTTATAAATTATATTCGATATAAAATATGTCTCATCTGGTTATCAGATCGGTGAAGGTCGATCTTCCACGGTCTCCTCTACTATTATTAAAATAAACATCAATTAATAATTAATAATATTTTGTTTAATTTATTTCGACAAAATTGACAGTTTCATTCTTAAATATTGCTTCTATGATATAGCGTATGATAATACAAATGATATTTCAAAAATAATAATTAGACGGAATACAATTTTTTTACTACTTTTATCGCAAAATAACACAAACAACAAGATAAAAGGTTTTTTCGATGCGGCTATAGACCGACAGACGTATATATATAAAAAAGAGAGTAATAAATGCAAATTTTGAAAAGGCTTAATATTGTAGGCAACAAGCCGTTTTCGTAAGACGAATGCATGCAGAAATGTTCAAGAAGTGTTAGTCCTTAAAAGAACGATCGATACTACCTAATTTTAATTTTTACACCTTCCTTTTGGAAGGTTATGTTCGTGTGTTAAAAAATGTCAAATAACTCTAAAACGGCTAACATAAAACAAGTAGAAAATTTAAATAAAAATTAAAAAGACTTAATATTTTTTTTCAGATGTTATTGTATTACTTGTATATTGTATACACAGTAGTACAACAACTACTGGTGCTAGCTGTCGATGTCCAAAAGACTTCAAACCAGTTTGCGGTTCCGACAATGTTACGTATGCCAATGAATGCCTTTTCAATTGTACAAGAGATTATAAAATTAATAGAAAAAGGGAATCAATATTTATTAATTATCAAGGAAAATGTAAAGAACCGTGCATTTGCACAGATTACTATAAACCCGTTTGTGGCAGTGATGGAAAAACTTATTCAAACAAATGTCAATTAAATTGCGAAAATAAAATAAAAGAAGAAAATGGTGAAACACCCAGCACTATCAAAAATGAAGGTGTATGTATAGAGCCTTGTATTTGTCCTTACATAAACCAGCCAGTTTGTGGTAGCGACGGTACGTCATATCCTACAGAATGTGACTTAGAGTGTGTTAGTAATCAAAGAGTAGAAAAAGGATTACAATCTATTTCTATAGTTAGTGAAGGAGACTGTCCTTCTCCATGTGTTTGTCCTTTAGTGATTCTTCCAGTATGTGGAAGTGATGGAAAAACTTATAGTAATGAGTGTCAGTTACAATGTGAAAGTAAAAAACGTACCCGAAAAGGGAAAACGTCTATAACTGTCATTCGAAAAGGTAAATGTCACGAAAAATGCATATGCACAGCGGAGTACAGACCAGTTTGTGGCAGTGACGGAAAAACATATTCCAACAAATGTCAGCTAGGGTGTGAGAACAAACGAAGGCTTAAAAACAATCAAACATCTATAGAAATAACTGTTGAAGATATTTGTCCCGAAACTTGTACTTGCCCATTGTTTAAGGCTCCCGTATGTGGTGAAGATGGTCAAACTTATCCAAGTCAATGTCAACTTGATTGCGATAACAAACAACGAAAGTTGAAAGGCTTACCAATCATAGTAACAAAAAGTAGAGGTAGATGTCCCGAAATAAATGTATGTTCTGCAATTTATGCACCTGTTTGCGGCTCAGATAATATAACATATTCAAACGAATGTGTCCTCGAAAATGCCAGTAAGGAGAATGTTAAGAAAAATCTTCCGCCAATTAGTCTTATAAGTAAAGGAGAATGTCCAGCACCTTGCGTTTGTCCAGAAATCTACCAGCCAGTGTGTGGCAGCGACGGTAAAACGTATTTCAATAAATGCTCTCTGGAATGTTCTAATAAAAAACAAAATGGTCAACAACCTGTCATTGTAGCAAGTGAAGGTGAATGTCCAGTAAGCTGTGTTTGTCCTGCAATTTATGATCCTGTTTGCGGAAATGATGGAAACACTTACTCCAGTAGTTGTAATTTAGGATGTATTAATAAACAAAGAGAAAAAGAAAACAAACCACCTATTATAGAGTCTAATAAAGGAGAATGTCCAGACTCATGCATTTGCCCAGAGGTTATTCAACCAGTATGTGGGTGTGATGGTAAAACTTATGCAAATGAATGTAAATTAATATGCGAAAGTAAAAAACGTGAACGGAACGGAGAAAAACCAATCATTGTGAAAAGTGAAGGTGAGTGTCCGGTAGCTTGTATTTGTAACAAAATATATAAACCTGTGTGCGGTAGCGACGGTAAAACTTATTCAAATGGGTGCCTTTTAGATTGTGAAAATAAAAAATTGGTCAATGAAGGAAAACCACAAATCAAAATATTAAGTCAAGGAAAATGTGTAGAGGGTTGTGTTTGTCCCGCGATTTACAAACCTGTCTGTGGCACTGATGGAAAAACATACTCTAGTTCTTGCAGTCTTGGTTGTGTTAATAAGGAACGGGAGATCAACAATCAAACTCCCATCCAAGTAATAAACGAGGGAGAATGTACAGTAGATTGCGTATGTTTGGCAATTTTTGACCCCGTTTGCGGTAGTGATGGAAAAACCTATTCGAACGATTGCGAACTTGGTTGTGAAAACAAAAAAAGAATCAAAAATGGTGAACCATCGTTAGACATCGTAAAAAAGGGCGAATGCCCTGCACCTTGTATTTGCACTCTCATATACGCTCCAGTATGTGGTGACGATCAGAAGACTTACGGTAGTCAGTGTCAACTTGATTGCGAAAATAAGAAACGCAAAAGTAACGGACAATCTATCATCAAAACCGATAGCAATGGGGAGTGCCCTGTTATTGGAATTTGCCCTGCAGTTTATGCACCTGTTTGCGGCTCAGATAACATAACGTACTCAAATGAATGTAGTCTCGAAAATGCCAGTAACGAAAGTATTAAAAAAAATCTTCCACCAATCACTGTTAAAAGTCAAGGACAATGTGCAGCACCTTGCGTTTGCCCACATATCTACCAGCCAGTATGTGGCAGTGACGGTAAATCATATTCTAATAAATGCTATCTAGAATGTTCTAATAAAAAACAAAGTGGTCAACAACCTGTCATTGTAGCAAGTGAAGGTGAATGTCCAGTAAGCTGCGTTTGTCCTGCAATTTATGATCCTGTTTGCGGAAACGATGGAAACACTTACTCTAGTAGCTGTCATTTAGGATGTATTAATAAACAAAGAGAAAAAGAAAACAAATCACCTATTATAGAGTTTAATAAAGGAGAATGTCCCGACTCATGCATTTGCCCAGCAGTTATTCAACCAGTATGTGGGAGTGATGGTAAAACTTATGCAAATGAATGTGAATTAATATGCGAAAGTAAAAAACGTGAACGGAACGGAGAAAAACCAATCATTGTGAAAAGTGAAGGTGAGTGTCCGGTAGCTTGTATTTGTAACAAAATATATAAACCTGTGTGCGGTAGCAACGGTAAAACTTATTCAAATGGGTGCCTTTTAGATTGTGAAAATAAAAAATTGGTCAATGAAGGAAAACCACAAATCAAAATATTAAGTCAAGGAAAATGTGTAGAGGGTTGTGTTTGTCCCGCGATTTACAAACCTGTCTGTGGCACTGATGGAAAAACATACTCTAGTTCTTGCAGTCTTGGTTGTGTTAATAAGGAACGGGAGATCAACAATCAAACTTCCATCCAAGTAATAAACGAGGGAGAATGTACAGTAGATTGCGTATGTTTGGCAATTTTTGACCCCGTTTGCGGTAGTGATGGAAAAACCTATTCAAACGATTGTGAACTTGGTTGTGAAAATAAAAAAAGAATCAAAAATGGTGAACCATCGTTAGACATCATAAACAAGGGCGAATGCCCTGCACCTTGTATTTGCAATCTCATATACGCTCCAGTATGTGGTGACGATCAGAAGACTTACGGTAGTCAGTGTCAACTTGATTGCGAAAATAAGAAACGCAAAAGTAACGGACAATCTATCATTAAAACCGCTAGCAATGGGGAGTGCCCTGTTATTGTAATTTGCCCTGCAGTTTATGCACCTGTTTGCGGCTCAGATAATATTACATACTCAAACGAATGTGAACTCGAACATGCTAATAGCGATAATGTTAAGAAAAATCTTTCGCCAATTAGTGCCATAAGTGAAGGAGAATGTCCAGTAACTTGCACTTGTACGCAAAACTACGAGCCAGTATGTGGCAGTGATGGTAAAACATATTCTAATAAATGTAATTTAGAATGTGTTAACAAAGAAAATATTCGGTCCGGACAAGAACTTGTTACAATAAATGTTGAAGGTGAATGTCCTGAACAATGTTTTTGTCCAACAGTATACGATCCTATTTGTGGTAGTGATGGAAAATCGTACCTCAACTCTTGCGACCTCGATTGCACCAACAAAGAAAGAAGTAAATCTAATTTACCAATAATTACAAAAATAAGAAATGGAGAATGCATTGAAGTATGTATTTGTCCATATATTTACCTTCCAGTATGTGGCACAGACGGGGTAACATATCCTAATAAGTGTTCTATAGATTGTAAGAATAAAGAAAATATTCAAAATAATTTACCACTTATTTTTACTGCACACGAGGGTGAATGCATAGATTACTGTTATTGCACTGAAGATTATCAACCAGTGTGTGGAGATGACAACCAAACGTACGGTAATAGATGCAAACTAGATTGTGTAAATAAGGAACGTGAGCAAAGTTGTAAAGTGCCAATTAAAATTATAAGTGAAGGAGAGTGCACTGCTTGCTCAGAAAATAGCGTTTGTACCACCATTTATGAACCTGTATGTGGAAGTGATGGAAATACATACTCGAATAAGTGTGAACTTAACTGCGAAAATATAGAGCTATTACAAAATGATCAAGAACCAATCTCTGTAATCTTTGAAGGAGAATGTGAGAAGATTTGTTTTTGTAACGAAGATATCGATCCAGTATGTGGTAGTAATGGACAAAGTTACCCTAACGAGGGTCATTTACTATGTGAAAGCAGAAGACTTAAGCAAGAAGGCTTATCACCTTTAGAAGTTATGTATAGAGGTCTTTGTGAAGAACCATGTGACTGCTACAGCACTTTAATTCCAGTTTGTGGTACAAATAATAAATCATATCAAAACTCTTGTTACTTAAAATGTGCAAACAGAAATCGAAGATCGAATGATACTTATATTAAAATTCAACACCCAGGAGGGTGTCAAAATTGCAACTGCCCTTATAATTATAACCCTATTTGTGCGAGTGACGGTAACACATACAGTAATATTTGTCAACTGGACTGTGAGAATAAACGACGAGCAAATTTTGGAAAATCACCACTTTATATAATGTATGATGGAGAATGCGGGGGATGCATGTGTCCCGATGGAAATGAACCTATTTGTGCGAGCGACGAAAATACTTATAACAGCAAATGTGAACTGGATTGCGAAAACAAAATCCGTGAAAGAAACAATGAAAGTCCTCTGTCAACGCTATATGATGGTAAATGTCAAGACTGCGACTATAACTGTCAATCCTGTCCACGCTTCTACCAACCTCTGTGTGGGGATGATGAAAACACCTACTGGAACAGATGCTGGCTAGAATGTACTAATCAATTCAAATGTAGCCAGAATTTACCTCTTGTTAATATAAGTAAAATCGGTTATTGTTAACTTAATTTGCTAAATACAAAATTTTGATTTGATAATTTATTTATTTATTTATTGTTACCAAAATTATCTACATAAAGTTAATTAATATTTTACAAGACGCATTTGTCATTGTTGAATTGTTTTGCTTTAATGTGTAGTAGTAATAGATTAAAAATATTTTATTTAATTAATAGAAATATATATTATTTCTTTACTTTAAAACACTATATCATTTTTAAATTACTTAAAAAGGATCCTTCTTATCCTTCCTCCTCGTTTCTCAATTCATCGTAATATTTTACTATATCTACTAATATAAGTACGAACCTATTACTAAAATTACTTAAGTACTAATTTAATAGTAAATAAGTAAAAGTATTGTTCGTTTGTTCTTTTTCACGCAAGAAATGATCGGCGTGACTTATTTATTAACCGACTTCAAAAAAAGGAGGAGGTTTGTCGGGGACTTTGTTTTTTTTATGTAGGTATGTTCCCCGATTACTCGACGGTGGCTGGACCGATTTGGAAAATTCTTTTTTTGTTTGAAAGATTCCAGTTGGTCCCATAGTCACCAAGTCACGATCTGATGATGGGATCCCAGGGAAATCGAAGGCAACTCTCAAATTTTATAGGCACAAATTCTTTCAGGCTCTTATTATGTTCGGTAGGGTATACTTTCAAGATTTATTTATTTATTTATTTATTTATTTATTTATTTATTTATTTATTAGGTCTACCAGCGATTTTACATTAATAATTCGTATATCTTAAAGTAATAACATTACATGCACAGTGTATATAAAATCATTTGAAGGTAAACACTACATGCTAAATTCTCTTCTTTCTTAATACTAAAAGTGAATAACAAAACCAAAACCAGAAAAACACAATTTGTTGAATTATTGTTTAAACTAAGACTATGAATTAAAACTATGAAACTAGTTTAACAACTATTAAAACTAAGTTCAACATTAATAATTATCTAATCCTAGCAGATACTTATATTATAATAAAATTTACTAATATTTAATTGGGTATACGCAATGATTAATGTGAGAAAGTTACCTATTACACTCAGGACGACTGGTTTACTAGGTTGGTGGTAATTAAATTACGAAAAGTTTTGAGTGAATTTATGTTGATGTCGACTGAATTACTGTATTTGTTATATATTTTACATAAACGAGGGATAGTGCTGTTAGCGCCGAAGACTGTTCTGGTAAGTGGAGGCACGACTGGGGTAATAGCAGTACGTGGGTATCTGCGTGGTACTCGGAAATTAATTTTACTTAGTAATTTGGGGCAATCTAACTGGTTTCTTAATAATTTATATAAAAATATTGAATCAATTAATTCTCTTCTTTGGTCAAGAGTCAACATTTTAAAGTATTCCAGCCTCTTTTTATAAGACACCACTGTTTTCTGAATTTTTGCTGAATATGATAGATGCCACATGAATCTTTTTTGTACACGCTCCAGTCTTAAGAAGTGAGCTGAATAATGTGGACGCCAAACAACGCTGCAGTACTCTAAATGACTGCGAACAAGGCTGTAGTAAAGACATATTTTTGTTTTGGATTCTTTAAAAGTTCGACCCTGTCTCATAATAAAACCTAATGATTTGGAAGCATTTTTTATTACACTTTCTATGTGGTGTAGATAAGTTAATTTTCTATCAAGCATAACTCCCAAGTCTCTAATAAGCTCAACTTCCTTAAGATTATTACCATATAACTTATATGTTGTTGGGATAATATTATTTTTCCTAGTAAATTTTATGTGTAGACATTTACTGCAGTTGAGCTGCATGCCATTAGATTCACACCACTTAGTAAGTCTATTTAAGTCTTTTTGTAATAGAGTCGAATCACTTTGTGAAAAAATGGTTCTCATTATCTTTAGATCGTCTGCATATAAATATGGTGTGGAATGTTCAAAACAGGAGACTATGTCGTTAACAAATATATTAAACAAAATTGGGCCTAGGGGTGAACCCTGAGGGATACCAGACTTATCAAATGTGTAGAAGAACTGAAACCATTGACAACTACATAAAACGAGCGGTCCCGTAAATAGGACGAAAGCCATTTCAGTACCGGGCCTGAAAACCCATAATATGATAATTTTTCAATAAGTATGCCGTGGGAAACTTTGTCGAATGCTTTCTTAAAATCCGTGTATATGGTGTCCACCTGTTTTTGCAAATCAATAGCTTCTGATAATGTGTAAGTGAAACTAACCAAGTTTGTGGTGGTAGACCTACCTGGTAAGAAGCCATGTTGATGGTCAGTAACAAAACGTTTAAAATGCATTTGAATAATAGGACAAACTAAAGATTCGAACACCTTAGCAAAAACAGAAAGAATCGATATGGGTCTATAGTTACGTATGTCGTTCTCGTCTTCATTTTTGAATATAGGAACAACCTTTGCTTGTTTCCATAAAGCTGGAAAAGTACCCGAATTCAATGAGGCTTTAAATATAAGATATAAAGGCAGAGTTAGGTGTATTGCACTGTTTTTTATGAATGCAGGAGGTACATTGTCTGGCCCCGCACTTTTTGTAATATCGAGATTTTTTAATTTCTTAAAGATATCATTCTGATTTATGTCTACATTTGCAAAGTTATCACAGAAGCCTAAATAGGGTACTTTTCGCAAAGAAGATGAAGAATCCAGTCGACAAGTACTATTTGAATCATTATATACTGAGGCGAAATAACTAGAGAACATATTGCAGATATCAATCCCGCAAGTAGATGTTTTAACTCCGTTAGACATAACAGCTGGATATGAGTTAGAATTATTGCGTTTACTCTTTAGGAACGTTCAAAATGCTTTCGGATTTTTTTGTATTTGTTTTTCAAGGTCTTCATTATATTTTTTATAGGCATCACGTATTATTTTTTCACAACGGTCACTAAGCACTCTTAATTCTATTTCATCCCTCGGATTATTATATTTTTTAAATCGTTTTAGCATTTTATGCTTTTCTTTAATTCTTTTTATAACCTTGTGAGTCATCCATGAGGGGTACCTGTTACTCTTAACTTTTTTTAAGGGGACATAACTTGAGATTGCAGTCTGTAATATCTCGTAGAATACTTTTACCATTTCATCTATGTCATTAAGCTCCAATAATATATACCAATCAATTCCCTTTAAGTACTCGTTAATAGCGTCGTAGTCGGCTCTATAAAAGTTATATCGGTTGTGTGAGGTATTTATCGTAAGTCTATTCAGTCTCGTATTAGGTATGTTTATTTCGAGGGGGGGATGCATTGGATCAATATTAGTGATGGGGTTATAAGAGCGACTAACATAACACACAGGTAAGTCCACGAGTACAAGATCAAGTGTCTTTTGTTTATTATTAAGGATTGAGTTACATTGGCGCAGACCATTTTCTGTTACGAAAACAAGTAAAGTCTTTGCTGCCGGGGGAAAGTTACAGTCGACTGAGTTTAAGGATATATTCCAGGGGATACAGCTAAGATTAAAGTCGCCAATTATACATGTTAACATATCGTGTTGCTCTGAAACTCTTTACAATTATTTTTAAAATTTATCTAACAAGTTCTTATTTACAGGAGGTGGAATATATATACCACAGAAAGCCACGTGGCGAATATTGTTAAAGTGGGGCACATCTACAACCACCCACAAATCTTCACAATCGCTTTCCCAACTAACAACTCTATTTGAAATTATATTTTTTTTGACAGCAATTAGAACACCACCACCACATTTGACTTAGTGCTAAGTATTGCAGATTCTCTATCTCTTCTATATACATTATAACGTGTATCAAATAGTTCTCCGCTTGATATTGAGCTATTCAACCAAGTTTCAGTCAGTATAATAATGTCATAATCGTTTACTACTACATTATGGTAAACATCTTGGGTTTTGGTTCTTAATCCGCGAACATTTTGATATAAGATTTTAATCGATGCGCCCTTTAAGCATTATGACACCATTACTAGACCTTAACCTTACACTCTAATTTAAACTACTAAGAAATTCCATATTTTTTATTATTTTATAGTCAGAGTTGTCATCCTTGCGCATCAGTACACGTCCATTTCGAACCCAAACATATCTGTAACCTTTTTCTTTAGCTTTTAGTCTCGCCGCGGCATGCAGTGCTTTGTTCTCAGGTGACAGATGTTCCATGACATAAATTGGTTGTTTGTCTCCACTTGTTCCAAGGCCAATGTGTGAAGTATTTAATTTATTTCTAGGGTTGTTTTTATTATGTTTTATCACCGCAGCCAGAACACCGTCCCTAGTAAGCGGGGAATTGAATTGTACTATGACTGATCTCGGTCGAGTACTTTGACGGTTTACCTTAGCAACTCTTGTAATATTCATAATTTTATCGGTGGTTATATCGTAACCTATGGTATTGTCCAGCTGCTCTATAATTTTCATTAAATTTTCATTTTTCCTCTCTGGTACACATTGCAATTCCAAGTTGTTATATCTAGAACGTTGTTCAAGCTCGTTTACTCGTGTGTTTAGGGTATTTATAGTCTTCTCCAATTTAGTATTTTGTTCTTTAAGATCCTTTACTGCTGTTTGATTTGCGCGGTGTTCTTTTAAGAAATCCTCGTATTGGTTGTTTATAAAATTTATAGAATTCTTCATGTCCGAGATTTCCTCCTTTATTACTTTCAATTCACTATTGATTACACTTTTTATTATGGAAGTCCTCATTTCTATCAACAAGTCTTTCATTTCGGTCTTAACAGTTTCGCTCACTATCTTTCGTATATTATCGAGATGAGATATTTTTTCCGTTTCTGGTGACGAAATAGCGACTCTTTTAGTCGATCTTTTCGTGACATTCTGGTCGCTGCTTAATGAAGTCTCTTTGTTACGCACGGGTGTGTTTTCGCTGTTGCCTTTCGGCCTTCTTGACGTACACGCGGGACACATCCATTCTGTCGCAGATTTTGTATTCATGCTAAAGTGCCCGGTTGACTTTAGACACGCTCGGTGGTAACCCTTATTACAACTTGTACAACACATGTAATCTTCATCCTCTTTTGCTTCATTGCAACAGTTAAGTTTTATCTTCGACATATTTTATTTTTTTAAATATTTCAATGTTGTTTTTTATTTCGTTAAATTCTTAACTTATTTTCTATTTTAAGTGCAGCGATGGACTCACATTAAATATAAAAATTGAATAATCTTTTTTGATATGAGGCTCGAACCTGAGACCTGTTACTCCTAGCTCCAAGCTTTGGCGGCTGAGCTATGCAACTATTAATATCTTGGACGAAAATGTTGAACTATGTACACTATTTATATTTTTTTCAAGTGGGTAGTCACTCTTTAATCTCTTTACTATTCAATGACCGACACAACGTTTGTGTTAACAGAATAATATTATAACTATTGCATTTATGCCACAGACATATTGAATCACTATTTTCTGGTCTTTTTAATGCGTAAAATATGGTTCTTTATTTTTTATATTAACTTTTATTCGGTTTTGTTGTTTTTAACTTCACTTTAGAAATAATAACTTGACAAGAGCTCTAACACACGTCTAACTTGTACTGCGCTCGCGCGCTTTTTTTAGATATTCACATTATTACCAAGTCAGGATCTGATGATGGGATCCTTGGGAAATCGAGGGCAATTCTCAAATTTTATAGGCATTTATTACGTTTCTTATATAATATACTAGCGACTCGCCCTCGCTTCGCTCGGGCTCTTCCCTAGATTTAGCACAGGCAAAGCCGCGGGATCCGCTAGTTATACATATAAACCTTCCTCTTGAATCACTCTATCTATTGGAAAAAACCGCATCAAAATCCGTTGCGTAGTTTTAAAGATTTAAGCGCACATAGGGATATAGGGACAGAAAAGGCGACTTTGTTTTATACTATGTAGTGATTCTCAAGCTGTTCAAGAATTTGTGATGATGTAAGGTATATCTCCTCAACGGTTAGGAGTTGAAAGAAAATTCTTTTAATATTAACCGTACTTATGAACCGATAGTCGTATACCTTCAGGATATTAGGTTGATCTGATAATAGAAGGTATATTTTATTAATGTCTAGGAGTTACGTGGAAAAATATACGTGGACAAATCTCGATTGACTATTGTCGTTCACTCCAAAACTTCGCTGGCTTATTGGAGCAGTAGTTTAGGTAGCCTACTAATACTATATTTAAACAAAATATCTATTTTCGACTAAAAAATTAAAAATAAATTATTTTTTAACAAAAATGAAAACCGACTTCAAAACGTTACAAATCGAAACTAAAAAGAAAAAAAATAATTTTAATTACTTAGTTATTTACTTGAACAAAACTTTATACTTTTCCACTACGGATGATTTACATCAAGATTTTTGGATTAAAATTATATTAAGCTAAGATTTTTCTTTCTACTAACGTTTTTTCCACAAATGCTTACTTCTATTTAATATGTATAAATAGTTATTAAAAATTATTGACAACTGATTAGACTATTGCTAATAAAATACTTACAGGCGCACAGTAAACAAATAATTATAATTTTACTGACTTAGGTCAAAGTAATTTATGAAAGGAAGAGATAACCCCTGAAAAGCCTTACAGGGGATGTGTATATTTAAATGAATTAGATAATGTGTATGTAATTGAAATTAATAATTAAATGGCATTATAATGCCTTTGTGCTTCTTCAAACCAGTTTAGTCGGTTACATTACAATATTCTACGGATTGTTTATATGACAGGGGTGGAAAAAAGAAGAAAACAACGTGAGGAAATCTGAGTGAGTGAGGGTGGGTAAGTAGTAAAATAATATCATCCAATGAAATTTTTCATGCAGCATCGGTTAACAATATAAAACGTAACGAAATAAATACAGCAAAACCCTTTATTGTTGAATTGGTATAAATAATATAAAATATGTATGCACGTAACAGATAACATAATGAATACATTAAATTATTCATAATTACTTTTCCAATAAGATATGAAACTTTTTAATCTTTTATTCGTTTCCATTCTAAACAAGTTCTTGTTAATCCCTACTTAATATTATAAATGTGAATGTAAGTTTGTTTGTTACGCTTTCACGCGAACTACTAAACCAATCATCATGAAACTTTGTACACATATTCTTGAGGTATTAGAAGTAACATAGGATAAATTTTTACGAAAAATTAAAATTTTTTTTGTTTTAACAATGGGTTCTGAAAAAGCTAGAGTAATTTTGAAGAAACTTTCAGGCATCCTACAGATCAACCCAATGAGGTTGATTAGCAATTAAAAAAATGAACGCGGGCGAAGCCGCGGGTAAAAGTAGTAAATTATAAAACGATAAACAAACCTGTTTTATTGGTTGTCCGTAAGATACTCGTCGGTAGTCAGTCAGTCACTTAAACATTTTGTACATTCTGAAGTACATACATCACTTAGCAGCATTGAAGAAAATATGAAGAAAGAAATTCTATGTAAGTTTCTATATTTTATTTGGATAAAACATACTAATTATAATTGGTTTTCCATTTTCGCTAGATACCTACATAATTGAAAGCATTATTTTTTAATAACAAATAACTAGACACTTTAATTTAATGTTGTATGTTAGATAATTTAACATGTATTGAGCGTATTGCTACTAGCATTGTAATATAGTAAATATTCGACACATATTTCAGGGGCCCTCACTATCATAGCGGCTCTACATGTACCGCCATCATCCAGCAGTGCATCAATAGATATCTTAATAGTGAAGAAAACCGTCTATGGACCAACAAACGTCTGTCCTTGTGAATATAGTTTCGACCCTGTCTGTGGCTCTGATGGAGTCACTTACAGCAACAATTGCTTACTTAACTGCACTAATGAGGAGCGCCAGACTCGAGGGCTAACTCCAGTAGTAAAAATGAATGATGATAGCCTGTGCATCGACAATTGTACGTGCCAAGATGTAGATGTACCAGTATGTTCATTAGATGGTGTGACGTATCCTAATGAATGTGAACTGTACTGTGAAAATCGGAGACGTATACAACAGAAGAAGCCTATTATTCTTCTTGCATATAGAAGTGCTTGTATTGGGCCTCCTTGTTTGTATTGCTTCACGACCGCGGCCCCTGTCTGTGGTACTGATGGTATTTTGTATAGAAATCAATGTGTTCTCGATTGTACTAATACAAACTTAATAAATGAAGGATTTCCACAAGGTGTATCTTTAAATAATTACGGAAAATGCTTAGACGAATGTACGTGTCCAAAAAAACTTGAACCAGTATGTGGCAGTGATGGCAATATATACGACAACTTGTGCTACTTAGAGTGTGAAAACAAAAATCATACATCTTCTAAAAATTATGCTAAGATTACAGTGGCTAATAGAATCACATGTGTCCATTGTGGATGTCCATCACAAATAGAACCAGTATGTGGTAGCGACGGTCTTTTGGAGCCGAGGACCTTTAAAAATGCTTGCACACTCGACTGTGTAGCGAAACGTTCTAATAATCCATACTTAAAGGTTATTAGTAAAGGTCCGTGTCCAAAATGTTTCTGTACAGGAGTAACTTCGCATGTTTGTGGAACAAATCACAAAACATATAGAAACGAATGTGAACTTCGTTGTGCTAGTGAAAACGTTCCAAAGGGTGGAAACCCTATTAGTATCTTTCATGATGGCGTCTGCCTATAAGTGTAATGTGACTGCAATAGTTGTTCTGATGAGTATATACCACTATGTGTCATATTGAAACATCTACTGGCTTAATTGTAGTAACACTTTTGGAATTTTTAGAAGATTCCAGTATTAGCTACCGTATTTTTTATAAAACGAAACATTAGGTCATAATTTACATTCTTAAAGCAAAAAAGTTATTGAGTGAAATGTTTATAAATGTGGCTGAGCATCAAGATAATTAAAATGGCTAGTATACCACAAAGCCCAGGTCAAAGTTGGCACTTGAGCGGCAGCATGTAGCATAGTCAGCCTTTGTGAGCTTTGAGAGCCTCTGACATTGCGCTTGATATAATTTGCCCTGTGGATACCCTCATAAAATATCAAAATCTATTACGTAATGCTATGGTAAACTGTCTAAAACTATATTGGGGCGTATAAATAAAGACAAACATAATATATTACATTATATGTATATTACACTTCAATACACGTAATTTGTTAAAATTTCAATAAAATATTCATCCCTCTGCAATGCTTGTTTAATTTGCATTAATAATTTTATTG
This sequence comes from Boloria selene, assembly GCA_905231865.2. NCBI lineage: Eukaryota > Metazoa > Arthropoda > Insecta > Lepidoptera > Nymphalidae > Boloria > Boloria selene. The sequence goes on along the minus strand of HG993137.1, from coordinate 14,327,222 downwards.
AGAAACAATGTTAATTTTTGCCTATAGCTTTAAAACGATGAATATAAGTTACTACTTCAAAATTTTCTTTCAATTATTAATTAGGTTTAAGCAATATGATGTACATTGTGGAACAATTTTAGGTAAATTAAAAGCATAAGTAGTAAGTACATACCTATAAGTAACTTGCAGCAATTAATTTATAATTTAAAAAACCTATTCAGAGTGAATAATACGGAATATTTTCTTCATTTTTCTAATCCCTCTCATCAATCCCATTTTGAATATTTTGAATTATCTACCAGTTCACATAATACATCTGCAATAATCTGAGGCTTAAATGGCTATGATATACCTACGTACAGACATACATAATAAAGACTTCAACAATAACTAAGTAACTAAAATTATTTTTTTTCTTTTTAGTTTCGATTTGTAACGTTTTGAAGTCGGTTTTCATTTTATTAAGAAATAATTTATTTTTAATTTTTTTTTTGGAAATAAGATATTATGTTTTAATATAATATTGGAAGGCTAACTAAACTACTGCTCCAATAAGTCAGCGAAGTTTTGAAATGAACGACAATAGTCAATCGAGATTTGTCCACGTCTATTTTTCCACATAACTCGTAGACGTTAATAAGATTTACCTTCTATTATCAATACACCTAATATCCTGAAGGAATACGACTATCAGTTCATAAGTCCGTATAATATTAAAAGAATTTTCTTTCAACTCCTAACTGTTGAGGAGATATACCTTACATCATCACAAATTCTTGCACAGCTTTAGAAAATATATGAAAAAGGTAATCAGTGCCGATAAAATTTAAGGGTTGCCCTCGATTTCTCTAGGATCATCAGATGCTGACTTGGTGACAATGGGACCCCCTCGGAACTATACCCTACCAAACAAAAGAAAAATTTTTGAAATCGGCCCACAGACGGCGGAGAAATCGGTGAACATGCATAAAAAATATATACAACGGAACATATAACCTCTTCCTTTTTTGAAGTCGGTTATAAAGTTAGGTCACATATTGTTATAAAATCTCGGAAAATTACTTCATAATAGTTTTTAGAGCTTATTTTTCTATGAAATTTATTAATTAATCTATACTAATATAAAAGCTGTATAGTTTGTTTGTTTGTTTGTTTCGTTGAACGCGCTAATCTCAGAAACTACCGGTCCAAATTGAAAAAAAATTTTGTGTTGGATAGTCCGTTTATCGGAAGGCCTATATTACATAACGCTATGACGAATAGGAACGGAGCATCAATAAAAAATGTTGCAAAAACGGGAAGGACAGGAGATAATTGCCTCGTCGTGATGACGGTGAATGTGCTGAAAGAAACAAACGATATAGCGTTATTTACAAAGTATATATTTTTCTGTTTTCTTTACATTAATGGCTCAGTATGTAGTTACTGTGCTGTGCCAGCGTTATCGAGTTCGAGTGACACTCCTTGACCTCTTGGGTGTTTATATTTATGATATGTAATTAAAGTTTTTACTATAATCTATATATTATATATTCTTCTGTATCATTTAATATTTGTGGTAGACAGTGGTAGCCCGCGGTAACGCGTCACTTGGATAACCCGGTGACGCGGGTTCAAATCCGGGTCTCGCACCTCTGATATTTTCATGTGCGAATCATTTATATCATGATTACCACTTGTCTTACGGTGAAGGAAAACATCGTGAGGAAACCTGCATGTTTTAGAAAAAACCTAGCAAGTTTTTCGAAAGGCATGTGAAGTCCGCCAATACGCACTAGGCCAGCGCGGTGGACTATGGCCTGATCCCTCTTGTATTGTGGGAGGCCCGTGCCCAGCAGTGGGACGTTAAAAAGGGCTGATGATGATCATTAAATATTGAGTTTAAAAAAACCATTTGGCTTAGACCTATTAATATTAAAATATGCTTTTTTAGTACATGATACCTATTAGTTATTGTAATAAAGTCTTAAAAAACATTTTGTACGTTTGTTGGATTCGAGTTTCATTCAAAAAAGTAAGTATATTGTTTTTGTGGTGTTCTGCTTCGCTTGCGATCTGTGAATAGTCCACTGCGACGGTACGAGGCACTACCGAATCTTCTTTCTGTCCACGTACAATTATCATTATTAAAGACACTTTGCACAAGAAATAAATCATTTTAGATATTTATATTTTTTTATATATTAGATTTAACATTCATATAAAACTCCAAAGCATGGATTTCTCATGTATTATTGATTTTTTTACTAAATTGTTACAAAGATTTTCATTGGATACGCAGATATAAAACGAACAAGCATGAAATCACATAATGTATGAATTTAATTAAATTTAAATAGTGGAATGTAACGTGTGTAGTAAATAGACATGAAAAAGGTAAATGACGTCTTAAAAGTTTAGTAAATTTACTAACTATCTTTAATTAAAATATTGACCTCAACTAAACGAGTGCTGCTGCTATATTTATGATATAAACATATTTACTAAAATAGTATGTTTTTAAAATAAAATGGTGCAAAATTTGATGAATTTTTAATAACTTTACTTAATTTTCTGTCTGAAAAGTTATGGCCAACTTTAAGTTCGAACTCACGCCCCGACACGGGCCGTTACAAAACTAATGTTTCATTTTATTTCTTTAAAATCCTTTCCACTTGTAATTATAGTCGTAGAAAATGTAGAATTCCTTTGAGGAAATGCGAACTTCTAAAGCGCCTCGGCCCTTATGACGAGTGTTTTAAAACTTAGGGAATCTCTCGGAATCTAATTAACGAGTTTTCAGGTACTAATACGGTTTACTCGGCGATTTATAATTAAATTTATTTCATTCGACCAACTTCTCCTCGCCTGTAAGTGGGCTGAGCGGCTCCGCATTCACAACTTAGAGTTATTTACTCCCCAATCCTGTTGTTACACTAAATAAGTTACTTTCTTGCTTAAGTTAGTTTTTACGCAAATTGGACTTTGTTTGTTTATTGTAAAATACATAATTATATTAGTTTTAAGCGAAAAAAGAAATGAGTTTGAGTTGAGTTGAGTTGAGTTCCTCTTACTACTACACTTATATAATGACCCTGTAATTGAAGCCTAAAAGTTTAAAAGTATAGTTAGACAATTAATATAGGTATTTACATAATTTTAAGAATATCGATATTTTTGATATTTCTTGAAAATTTATTCAGATTATAGAATTCAAGAGTGACTTTGCTTTTTTATTGTTGTAGGCGTTTTAATAAAATTTATAAAAAACTCAGTATAGTGTCAGAATATTGTACACAACTAAAAATTTACATCCATAAATTTTATTATGTATGTCTGTACCTAGGTATATCATAGCCATTTAAGCCTCAGATTATTGCAGATATATTATGTGAACTGGTAGATAATTCAAAATATTCAAAATGGGATTGATGGGGAGAGGAATGATAAAAATGAAGAAAATATTCCGTATTATTCACTCTGAATAGGTTTTTAAAATTATAAATTATTTGCTGCAAGTTACTTATAGGTATGTACTTACTACTTATGCTTTTAATTTACCTAAAATTATTCCAAAATGTACATCATATTGCTTAAACATAATTAATAATTGAAAGAAAATTTTGGAGTAACTTATGGTCAGCCATTTTAAACTAATTTTGTCCAAATTAACATTGTTTCTCAATAAACTTATTAATGCAAATAAAACAAGCATATCAAATCGATGAATATTTTATTGAAATTTGAACAAATTACGTGTATTAAAGTGTAAAATAATATACATAATATAATGTAATATATTATGTTTGTCTTTATTTATACACCCCAATATAGTTTTAGACAGTTTACCATAGCATTAGGTAATAGATTTTGATATTTTATGAGGGTATCCACAGGGCGAATTACATCAAGCTCAATGTCAGAGGCTCTTAAAGCTCACAAAGGCTGACTATGCTACATGTTACCGCTCAAGTGCCAGCTTTGACCTGGGCTTTGTGGTAAACTAGCCATTTTAATTATCTTGATGCTCAGCCACATTTATAAACATTTCACTCAATAACTTCTTTGCTTTAAGAATGTAAATGTATGACATAATGATACGTTTTATCAAAATATGGTAGCTAATACTGGAATCTTCTAAAAATGCCAAAATCATCAATCTAATCAAATTTAACGCATGAACTTTGGCCGGCTATAGAAATCCGTTGCTAAACTTAAGCCAGCAGATGTTTCAATATGACCTGCAATCGCTACCACATTATGGGATATACTCATCCAGAACAAGTATTGCAGTCACAGTACACTTATGAGCAGACGCCATCATGCAAGATACTAATAGGGTTTCCACCCTTTGGAACGTTTTTACTAGCGCAACGAAGTTCACATTCGTTTCTATATGTTTTGTGATTTGTTCCACAAACATGCGAAGTTACTCCTGTACAGAAACATTTTGGACAGGGACCTTTACTAATAACCTTTAAGTATGGATTATTAGAACGTTTCGCTATACAGTCGAGTGTGCAAGCATTTTTAAAGGTCCTCGGCTCCAAAAGACCGTCGCTACCACATACTGGTTCTATTTGTGATGGACATCCACAATGGACACATGTGATTCTATTAGCCACTGTAATCTTAGCATAATTTTTAGAAGATGTATGATTTTTGTTTTTACACTCTAAGTAGCACAAGTTGTCGTATATATTGCCATCACTGCCACATACTGGTTCAAATTTTTTTGGACAAATACATTCGTCTAAGCATTCTCCGTAATTCTTTATTGATATACCTTGTGGGAATCCACCATTTATTAAGTTTGTATTAGCACAATCGAGAACACATTGATTTCTATACAAATTACCATCAGTACCACAGACACGGGCCACAGTCGTGAGGCAATACGAACAAGGAGGTCCAATACAAGCACTTCTATATGCAAGAAGAATAATAGGCTTCTTCTATTGTATACGTCTCCGATTTTCACAGTACAGTTCACATTCATTAGGATACGTCACACCATCTAATGAACATACTGGTACATCTACATCTTGGCACGTACAATTGTCTATGCACTGGCTATCATCATTCATTTTTACTACTGGAGTTAGACCTCGAGTCTGGCGCTCCTCATTAGTGCAGTTGAGTAAGCAATTGTTGCTGTAACTGACTCCATCAGAGCCACAGACAGGATCGAAAGTATAGTCACAAGGACAAACTATTGTTGGTACATATACGGCTTTCTTTACTATTAAGATACCTCTTGATGCACTGCTGGATGATGGCGGGACATGTAGAGCCGCTATGATAGTGAGGGCCCCTGAAATATGTGTCGAATATTTACTATATCATAATGATCGTAGCATTATCATACTCATTTTATGGCTGGGATTTAAGTTTGCCATTCAGTATCTGCATGTTTTAGTCGCTTTAAGACTTTGCTTTTTTATTTATGTTTAGTTTTACTTGTTGCAGACAACTATTCAATCAATAAATGTTAATTTATCTAACGTATAAAATTAAATTAAAGTGTCTAGTTATTTAATTAAAAAATAACAATGCTTTCAATATGTAGGTATCCAGCGAAAATGGAAATCCAGAATTTGTTTTCATTTATATTCAATTATAATTAGTATTATCTAAACAAAATATATAAACTTACATAGAATTTCTTTCTCCATATTTTTTCTTCAATGCTGCTAAGTGATGTATGTACAAAATGTTCAAGTGCCTGACTGACTACCGACGAATATCTAACGGACGGAACAACGGACAACCCATAAAACAGGTTTGTTTATCGTTTTATGTATTAACAAGAACTTGTTTATAACGGAAACGAATGAAACATAAGTTTCATATTTTATTGGAAAAGTAATTATGAATAATTTAATAGTAGGTATTCATTATGTTATCTGATACGTACTACATGAGAACTGTGTTTTTGTTTTAAAAGGGTATAAGGAAAGAATTTAAAGAAATAAAATGAAACATTAGTTTTGTAACGCCCGTGTCGAAGCGTAAGTTCGAACTTAAAGTTGGCCATAACTTTTCAGACAGAAAATTAAGTAAAATTATTAAAAATTCATCAACTTTCCCACCATTTTATTTCGACGACACGCGTGGCGCAGTTTGTAGTGACCCTACTTGCTGCGCAAGCGGTCGCGGTTTCGAGTCCCGCTGGAGGCATACATTTGTTGAGCACGAATGTTTGTACTCCAGTCATGGGTGTTTATATTTATAATATGTATGTATTTAAAACTTATATATGTGTAGTATATCAACCATCTAGTATCCATAACACAAGGCTCGTACCTTACTGTGGAACTAGATAGTGCTGTGTGTAAATGTCCCAATATAAAAAAATAACATACTATTTTAGTAAATATGTTTATATCATAAATATAGCAGCAGCACTCGTTTAGTTGAGGTCAATATTTTAATTCAAGATACCTAATTAGTAAATTTACTAAATTTTTAAGACGTCATTTACCTTTTTCATGTGATACTACACACATTACATTACACTATTTAAATTTAATTAAATTCATACATTATGTGATTTCATGCTTGTTCGTTTTATATCTGCGTATCAAATGAAAATGTTAGTAACAATTTGGTAAGAAAAATCAATAATACATGATAAATCAATTCTTTGGAGTTTTATTTATGAATGTTAAATCTAATATATAAAAAAAAATATCTAAAATGATTTATTTGTTGTGCAAAGTGTCTTTAATAATGATAATTGTACGTGGACAGAAAGAAGATTCGGTAGTGCCTCGTACCGTCGCAGTGGACTATTCACAGATCGCAAGCGAAGCAGAACACCACAAAAACAATATACTTACTTTTTTGAATGAAACTCGAATCCAACAAACGTACAAGATGCTTTTTAAGACTTTATTACAACAACTAATAGGTATCATGTACTAAAAAAAACATATATTTTTCAATATTAATAGCTCTAAGCCAAATGTTTTTTTTTATTCTCAATATTTAATGATAGAGAAGAAAAAATATATAGATTACAGTAAAAACTTTAATAACAATATATCATAAATATAAACACCCAAGGTACATGCATTGGTGCTCATCACACAAACGAATGCTCCAGCGGGACTCGAACCCGATAACGCTGGCACCGCACAATAACTAAAAACTGAGCCTTTCATGTAAAGAAAATAGAAATAATTTATACCGTACGCACTGCACTTTGTAAATAACGCTATATCGTTTGTTTCTTTCAGCACATTCACCGTCGTCACGTCGAGGTAATTATATTGATTATTAATTAATAAATTTCATAGAAAAATAAGTTCTAAAAAACTATTATGAAGTAATTTCCCGAAATTTTATTACAATATGTGACCTAACTTTTAATACACCAATATTAGATATTTGCAAACAATGTAACCAAATTATTATTATCGAACGACTTTGTGTAAGTAAAATTAATGCAAAAATTCAACACTATTGCTAATTTGGTGATAGAACTAGAATATGAGAATTGAGGTAGAGGCTAGATTATACAATGACTTCTAGTAAAATCTTCGTGCTTATTTGTTTTTGCATTTGTTTTTTTTATTACTTACGTTCTTCAAACGGTCGGAATTCGATATACATAGACGAAAGAACGTTTATATTTATAAATAGACAAGCGACTCGCCCGCACCTCGGATACGTCTCTAGGTACGAGTATGTTTTAATAGTTGGTAATAAACAGATCTGAACTTTTCGATTTTCCAGTTGTTTTCTTATTTAATTTTTTTATATTTAAACCACTCCTGACACCTCTATTTTTTATACGGTTTATCCAGACAGGATAACCAAGTCCAACAATAACTAATCAATAATAATAATAATATTAATAATATATTTAATTAAAATTATAATTTTTATTTTTCGTTACAGTGTGTAACGTTTTGAAGTCGATTGTTTTTGTTAAAAAATAAAAAGTGCGTGTGGACTAAGTACACATGTCAGAAGTAAAACTTGAATTTAAAATAAGGCTAACTCTTCCCCGTCTCTGAGTGCCTGGTACTATGGACTTATTTTTTCGTTTCATCGAGTTTGAAATCACAACGATTGTAAAGAAGTTTCACTTCAATAACATCTACCAATATCAACTTACCATATCTACTGTCTAATTGTTAAATACGAGTGTATTATTCAATGTTCCGTAGGCACTCGTCGAATCGTCTCAGGAGTAAACACGTCCATCGCCGCTGTTCCATGGCAGGTGTCCTTACGAGAAAAGACGTACCCTATTTGTGGGGGGTCAGTTATAACAGCTACTTGGCTACTTTCTGCCGCCCACTGCTTGTTACGGTGTGTTTTTTTTTATTTTAACCGATTTAAAAAAAATATGTATCAATTTAAAACAATCATGAATAGTAATGCATTATTTTACAAATTGTTGTCAAGGAATTTATTTATTAAGCCGGTATTAACCGACTTACATGGACCTAGAATATAATTTATATATATTATAATTTAACTAAATCCATCTCAACAATAGTATAGAGTTAAATAATGAAAGAAGATAAGAGTAGTTTAAAAGTGATAATATCTGAAACAACCATTACTTTACTTTTACTTTTTAAACTCTTTATTATTGGAGTTAATCTAGCACCAAAATTATCCTCTCGGATTCGAGCCATCTATACACATTACTCTATCAAAACTATTCATCATCAGCCCTTTTTAAACGTCCCACTGCTGAGCACGGGCCTCAGTACGAAGGGGGAGCAGGCCATAGTCCACCGCACTGGCCTAGTGCGTGTTGACGGACTTCACATGACTTTCGAAAAGCTTGTTAGGTTTTTCTAAGACACGCAGGTTTCCTCACGATGTTTTCCTTCACCGTAAGACAAGTGGTAATCATGATAGAAAATGATTCGCACATGAAAAAATATCAGAGGTGCGAGACCCGGATTTGAACCCGCATCACTCGGTTATTCAAGCGAACGCTGGGCTACCACGACCTTTCAGATCAAACTATTAAAGTTGAGTAATTATATTCTCTAAATAAGATTTCATTTATAAAAATAGATTAATTTCATCGTACACCATTATACTCGTATTATAAATAAAACTATCAGCGCTATACCAAAACTCGCAAGAATATTTCATAAAGCACCCAAACTATTGTGTGTCAATTTAAAACGTACCATTCTTTGTCTGGTGAATTGCAGCCCACAATTTCAATTTATCCTCGAGGGGTGAATTGTATTTTTTCCGATGCAAAACAGCAATCGCCTCCAGGGTGGCAGAAACACGGCATATATTTTCCCTCGAATGTAGGTGGTACCAGTCTTTACGAGGGCTCTAAAGAAATTTATTATAGCATACTTGGAAAACGATACGTTGTCTCCGAATAGAGCTTGTTTCCAGCCAATAGGCGTCTTTAGGATATAGGGGACATCTGTTTTCCTTTCCTTACATTGTATGTCAAATTGACGAAGTGCCTTTCTTTGCGCTTCGATGTGCGAAAATTGTTCTAGAGTAGACTATGTACTATTATAACTTATTGATATTATTTTTTTTATTATATACTCATTGTTAATTTGTTTCTTGGTAGTTTTTTTTATTTTTAATGTTTTGTTTCGGAAAGTATTTTTCGCCTGTACAAGTCGAACATGCTCAGTATATTACATGCCTAATTACATTACATAAAGTTGAGAAAACGGGCATAACGACTAAGCAGTAGTAAAAATATAAACCTTAGTCAAAAATACATAGAATTAACTGTAAGATGTAAGTATAACGTAATATATAATATAATAATTGAAGTGCAAATAATAATCAATTAAATGTTGTTGTGTAGTAATGAATATAAAATGTGGCTGAATTTCATCAAAATTAAAATCAGACATTGTGTAAAATTAACAAAAACAAAACCTTGAAATATTAATGGAGTTCTTTTGTTACTCTAATTATATTTTATTATTGAATTCATATTAAAATGTGATAAGGTCGCAGCTTATTAATTTCATGACTATTTATCGGTCTTTGACTTTTGCAATTACAGATGTCTAAACAAAATGTAAACTGAACTGAACTGAACAAAATGTGAACTGTAATTAAACATTTGTATAATTAGTCACTAAATTAATTTTAACACATTTCGGTTTTCACGTTATATAATAGTATAAATAATAATCTCAATTTCATACAACGTTGCCTTAATTTCAAAGCTATCAATGTTTTGATGGAAGTCATATTAATCACTATACAAGCGACGTAGCTTCGTTTCGCTCGGGTTCATTTAATACTATACAATATACATATATTGTATATTAAATAATCAATAAATATGTTCAGTTACTTTGGGATGTATCACAACGTGTTTTCCGTGGGAATGATATCATTTCCCACAGTTTACTGTGGTGATAACCTTTGTCAGTCCTCAAACTACGATGAAAGAACGCAAAGGAATTAATAATAAATATTAAATAGAGATGGCTTTCATAATACTTTCATAGCTTCATTGACAGTACCTATGCCTTATATAAAATATAAATAATCTTAAATAGGTACCTACTAGTTATTTTAACCCCTTTTATTCAGAAAAATAAATGTTATAATATCCATTACGACATTGTTTTTTCTTGTCTTGTCGTGTTTTCTTGTAGTACTTTTATAATTATGCTCCTGAACATTCGTCTATATTGAATATTTGAATTTGGTCGTGGAGTTAGTGTTTACTCTGTGCGAGAATCAAACCAGTATTAACTACTGTATATGACAGGGCTTTATGTACTGCATAATTATCACTAAGTACATAATATTATAAATGTTATAAGACTTAAACGACAAGCAGTATTTTTTTTTTTCATTTTATTGTATTTTATATCGATTACAATTTAAAATCTAAAGCTGCTAAAGCACGAAAGTCACTCGGTGTCCTTGGTGTTAATATTTACAATACCCTTCCGAGGGACATCATTAACTCACCAAATAACAAAATCTTTACTCGAAAACTTAAAAATATGTTAATTAACCTTGCTTGCTATAGCATAGCTGAATTTATGTCGTAAATACTTTCATAATAAAAGCACACAGTGTTTTTATATATTATAGAAGTAAAATTGTAATGATTTTCGTATGCTTGGACATTTGTTACTGTAACAAATAAAATGTAAATAAACTTAAAATAAATTTAATTAAAGATTGAATTAAAATAAGTATAATAATGTAAAAGACAAAATGCTGTGTAATATAAATAATAAATATTTTATAAATACGTAAAATAATGTAAAAATATGAATTAGTTGTATGACCTGTAAAATTCTTGTAATTTTATCAATAAAATATCTCAATCTCTCTCTCAATCTCAATCTCAATCAATTTAAACAGAAACAGCTAAATACAAGTTATTGTATATTTTCAGGCCTAAAGCAAGTGAACTAAGCGTACGTCTCGGTTCTTCATGGAAAACTCACGATGGTGAAATGTATGATGTAAAAAAAACATATGTACACCCAAAATACATCAAAAATAGTAAAGTGAATGACGTGGGTTTGATCAAGTTATACTCGCCTTTGAGATTCTCCGCCAGAGTGCTTCCCATTGCCATAGTGGCTAAAGAGAGCCGTCTGCCCGCGAATCAAGCTGCAATAGTGTCTGGATGGGGTAAATTAAGCGTAAGGTTTATATTGACTGGCATATCACATGTTACTTAGCTCCATGGTGCGAGTTTAGTTTTAATATAGCAACGGTTTCATTCTGGTTGCAACATTAGAAAATAATTTGCTATAGCAAAAATTAATGTTCAAATAAGTCGTAATTAATTTTGTTTTTACAAAAGAGATTCTATTGAACTGGTTTATGCCTCCAGTTACACTTACATCTGTAGGCCGTTTTAACAATTTAATAAAGTACTACTTAAGCTTAGTAGAAGTAGCTTAGAAATTAAAGTACATGTACCAACTGTATAACTTTATAATATTTTACTAAAATATCGTTCAAGAAACAAATATGTGATTTTAGAATAGTGATATTTAAATTCTAATAAGTATAAAGTGTGTTTTAAAACAGATGAGTCCGAACCGCATATTTTAACCCAGATATTTAAACTCTTGTTGGCAGGAAGGTGGGCCCAGCGCTACATTTTTACAGTCATCAACAATAAAGACGATCGCCATGAAACTGTGTCGTAATTCCGGCCTCGAAAGAAATCCCATAGATCCAGCTTCTATGTTTTGTGCTGGATCTTTAAGTCAACCTTCGCCTGATGCCTGTCAGGTACTCCCATACTATTATAAAGTATAGTATCCCATACTATTATAAGTATATCTATACTAATATTATAAAGCTGAAGAGTTTGTTTGTTTGTTTTAATTGGTTGAACGCGCTAATCTCAGGAACTACTGGTATGAATTGAAAAATGCTTATTGTGTTGGTTAGTCCGTTTATTGAGCTATATCCGGCTATATTACATAACTCTACGACCAATAGGAGCGGAGCATCAATGAAAAATGTTTCAAAAAGGGAGATATTTCTTTTTATCTTCAGCCTTTAGAACTCGAGTGGAGCCACGGGAAAGTGTGTATGTATATATATTAGAGAGTACATAAAAAACTAAGGAAGAGATCGAGAATGAAAGCTTGACTTCCTTGTGCCCGCGAATCTGCTCTGGCAGATCCTTCATCTAAAATCTAAATCGTAATTTTATACCCTTTACCAATTTCATATTAATATGTGTTAATATCTGGGGATAAGAAGAGTCCGATTTAATAAAAATCGAAAAGTTCCAGACTACGTAAATTCGACAAATGCCTTAACGTTCAAACTTCGGTAAGCTTAACGTTAATTCGTTAATTGTGGTAAAGTTTCAGCCAAAGTTCGATCCTAGAGTATATTTTGAGTAGTGTCGTGGGACCTTATTATATTATATTGCCATATTTATAATATAATTCAAAATTTAAAATTTTAAGTGTTTAGAATTAAAATGTATAATTTTAAGGTACTTTGATGCCATTTTTGTAAATTGTCTGCCTACCGGCACTGTCTGTAATAAGTATATAAACCCCTGAGACGTCAAATACCTTAGTCTCTCCCGTGACCATGATTGCTGTAAAGCATTCGAACGTCAGAAACCAAAAATCATAATGAATCAGCGACGAAATCCGAAAAAAATATTTCATTTAAAATGTCAAATATTCGCGTTAACCTAAGAAACTATTATAACATATTTATTTCGACAGGGTGACAGCGGCGGCCCCATAGTTAGCGAAGGCGTCCTCATAGGAGTAGTGTCGTGGGGCCTTGGATGTGCTCGAGGCAATTTTCCCGGAGTCTACACGCGACTCTCCAACCCTGTTATATGGGAATGGATACATGGGCATATTAATAAGTAAATCAGTAATAATATAACTACCTATTGAAAATTAATAATTAATAATTAACTTATATATCCAATAGAAACATTATTATATAAATCAGCGGTTTTAGGTTCAATGCCATTTTTGTTTAAGTAACTTTAATATTTAAATAATTTAAATATTTTCTAATAATATTAGTTCAATCACAAATTAGTTGTTTATAGGGAATCGAACCCAAGTCCATTTTCTTTTCAATTCCATATAACAATCCCTTTAAAGGAGTATTAAAAAGGGGTAAATAAAATAATTGCTTAAACGTGTGACTTTAATATATAATTTATTTCTTAATTCGGACATAATTAACAATAAACATAGGCAATAATTGTGCATTAACAAAATAAAACACTAATAAGCAAAATCACAAGATTTTACTATATCTAATGATAACATTGATCTAAACATGTTGACTTCAAGTTGACATCTTGACTTAAATCTAAACACTGAAATAATACCATATATCATCGTCACTATCACTACATAGTATAAAATAAAGTCGCTTCTCACTGTCTGTCTGTCCCTATGATCTTTAAAACTAAGCAACGGATTTTGTTGCGGTTTTTTTAATAGATAGAGTGATTCAAAGGAAAGGTTTATATGTATAATTAGTGGAACTCGCGACTTCGCTCGCACTAAATCCAGCGACGAACCCGAGCGAAGCGAGGTTGAGTCGCTAGTTATTTTATATACAAGAGTGTTGAATTACTCGTAGTTTTTCTATAATTTTATATACAAATCTTTGTAAATTCTATTCTACCATATATCTATTATATGTAAAAAGTAGTTTATAATATGTGTAGCGTAACAAGCCATTCTTTAACAAATAGTTAGGTCGATTCAAGTTCTCTACAGATATCTCAATAAAACTATGCTAGACTAGCTTTATCCTACGGCTGTACGTTACCATATTAAAAAAATATAAGGCTGAGCCAAACTAAGAAATGTAACTAATTTTTATAACAATCTTTTGTTGATTAGCTATAAAATAATTGACTTTTATTGAAATGAAAACAAATTTAAATATAAATGTATATATAAAGTGAAGTTTAAAATTAACATAATACACAAATTATTTGTTTCTAACTAATGTAGTGTACTTTTTTACAGAGAATATTGTTGTAAATTACGAGTATGTATAATTCAATTTTCATAATTTAGTCCTGAAAATACATAAGAAATTAATCATTCAATTAATTATATACGTGAGTATAAAGCATATAAATATAAAATAATATTTTGTGCTAGTCTGTCCATTTTAAATATAATATATCAACGTTCTAGCTAATCGTTAAAATACTGTGCGAATTTTTGTATAACAATTAACAAATTACTCATAACAAAACAAATAACGTCACTTAATAGTTCAATTAATGAGATACATTATTTTAAACCTAATTCTAGATTTACTTACAAGTGATACAATATTTAAACTTATATATAACATTTCTATACATATAACATCGCCATATACTACAAGAATATAAATACTTTTTAGAAAACGCAAAAATAGAGCTAAATTCTTAATCTAAGTAGAACCATCGTAATTAATGATATCTAAATGATTTACTAAGTTTAAAATTAAAAAGTTTCGCAACTACCCGTTTGTTATATTATAACCTGTTTCCTAGTGATGCGATAATAGGTAAATAAACAGACAAATGCATATAAAAATTATATAAAACACATTGAATTAATTCTAGTTACATTCTAAACGTTCCTTAGAAATCCCTTTTAAAACTTCTAAAGTAAAAAAATGCTTTAAAGTAAATTTTTGATTAATTCTCATAACAAGTATAAAATAAGATAAATATAGAAAGTCTTGAAATAAGTATACTGTATAAGTATAAATTTGCAGTATCGATGTAGCAGTTTAAATGAGCGAATAGTATCAATAGATAAGACATAAAAAGAAGAACGTATACACGTTCTTATGAGTCCTATAACTGACCCACTGAGATCCACTATTTTCCCGAATTGGTGAATAGATTTAATAACACTCAACGAACAGATTTAATTAAATTATGATACTGAACAAAAATACTTTTGATTCTATTTTAATTGCTTCTTTTTTCCATTGTCATATGTAGAATGTAATAAATAAAGCTAATCATCATCTTTTTACACGACTGCCCAAAAAAGGAGAAGGAGAAGGAGGTTATCTTTTCAGGGTTCATGTATGTATGTTTGTGAGTTTCTTTATTCCACCATAGCTTCTAAACGCCTAAACCAAGTTCGATGTATGTGATATCGTTAGAATCCTTGTATTACCCCGGGTAACATAGGTTAGTTAACAATAAAAAATATATAATAGGGTAGCAATGATTCATAATGAAACACCAACTTATTATGATGTTTGTGCAGAAATAATATTGTACTACTTGCAGCTATTGTTCTAATTGTAATTATTTATTTCCAAAAACCAATAAAATATAAAAGCAAATGTAAACAATGATTTAAAACGTAATATATTACAAACTGCATAAAGTTTTATTTATACTTACCTATTAGATATGCCTTAATTAGATTATCTTTAATAAATAATCGCATCTATGATACTTGCTATAATAACGTACATCTAGATCGTTTATGATCGATCTAGATCGCAAAAGGCAAGTTGTATTCAATATTCTAAGTTAATTAATTGCAAAAAATATTCATCTCTTATATCAATTCTTATATTCAATGCTCCTAGGAGTGCCGATTTGGCACCATTTACTTTGCCAATGTCGCGTAGAATGAAGACAAGTACATTTAGTGACTTCTAGAAGTACCATGTAGGTACAATTTTTTTGCGAATATCTTGTACAAGAAAGTAGAGTTCCAAAGAACCTTTCAAACAATCTTCAGAGAATTTAACTAAGTAGGTTAATGTCACTTACATTGACAGAAGATGTCAATCTCATAGATTAGATAGCCCGTCTTTTTGTAAATTTTTTTAGATGAGAATCAAACCTTAGACCGACGCGATAATAAGCGATCTGACTACTGTCACTATTACCATTTATCCATCTTTTTTCCACTTTTCAACATGTTTTATACAAATATGTTAAGAAATTTAATGATAATAATTTGTAATTTGGAGCCAATGGAGCTTATTACGTAATGGAGACAGAAGGTTATAGCGGAACTTCATGACTGCTAATATTCCATTCAAATTCGTATCTGTTTTGTTTGTTTTGACGAGGGTCTGACAATATATACAGGCGATGGAAGAGTGTATTTTCCAGTTTTAACTATAATTATATTACCATAGTATTCACGTCATTTCATTTGAATATCATTTAAGATAGTATAACTAAATCTATATGTATAAAATGAATAACACTTGAACAACAGTCTTATAACATTTAGTACCTATAATGACTTATAATTGAACTACCTAAATATTTTTAATGTCCACGTTTTCATCCACTTCACCTGGTCTTTAGATATAATTTATATTCACTGTATACACTTCAATAGTTTATCTGAAAAACCTTAAAATTACGGTAAAAGTCATTAAAAGGCCGGCAAAACTAGCACGGCCTTGCGAGGCCTATGTTTTCTTCGCTTGCTGAGGTCTTCTCAGTAGGTGGAGAGGGTCTCGCCGGTACCTAGCGTAGAGTTCTCGCTTAAAAGTTTCGAAGTGTTTCCGATTTTTTTCATTTTGTTTCTCCCGCCATAAGGGCCTGGTGCGTCGCGCTTGAAGACCCCAGTGAATTGTGAATATAGGAGAGAGCACTTTGAATTGGTAGCCGATAAGAAACATCTCGTATACCTAGAAATATAGAAATTGTATTGTACTAGTACTTCGCTGCGGATTTGCTGCATTTTTATTTCAAATGGTTTGTAAATGTATTGAAAAAATACATAATGTAGATTCATTTACACGTTACTTGCAATTCGCAACTCTTAACTAATGTAAATTAAAATATGCAAGCTTAAGTACTAAAGAGAAAAGCTATTCAAAAGTTATAGTCTAGAGATTGTAATAAAAAGAGAATATCCCATAAACAAAGTTATATAATAGATGAACTCGTTTCTTTCACGTGAAACATTCATACTTTTTACATTTACTTAAAAAAACATTCAGTTTAATCTCTCAGTAAAATCCGCTTTAAAGTGAACGCATCGCGTTGCAGGAAATTGTAGCATTTGTAAGCTCAAAAGAGCTTGTAAATGGGTACTTGAACAAAACACGTATTGTAGCTTTTGACTATTCAAAACGGTTGTTTGGAATTTCGCTTATATATTTTCCTATAATTGGGATGAACGTCTAGTAATGTACTTATGTGCTACTTTTGTTATACAAAATACCCTAAGTTTGATATTTGATAAACAATGAAGTAGAGCGCTGCAGGTATTAATATGCATGAGCCAGCTGGAGCGAGGGAGTAATAATATTGATAACAGTACTACATTGAAACAGTACTGTATTGCATTTCAATTTGTGAGTGCATTAACTGGAAATACTTCTATTTTTCTCCATCTCCTTCTCTATTACAATCAGACCTTAAGGGGTCAGTAGCGTCTTGTTGCTAGCATGGTGTACAAAAATATGCCATGGTTATTGCTTAATATGTAATACGATCCACAGAATTGTTGTTTATTGCAAAAAAATATTATAATAATGAATAGTAAATATGTTGGAACGTTATTACAACAGCGCTATCTAGTTCCGTAGTAAGCTACAAGGCTTATGTTACGGATACTTAGATACTTAAAATACTACACATATATACATTTTAAATACATACATATTATAAATATAAATATTAAACACCCATGACTGGAGTACAAACATTCGTGCCCAACAAATGAATGCCCCCAGCGGGACTCGAACCCGCCACCGCTGGCGCAGAAAGTAGGGTCACTACCAACTAGACAAAGGCCCATAGATTACGAAAGATTAACCAAAAGCATCATTGTCTATGTAACATCTGATAATAATTTGCTGCATATAATTGGAAAGAGTTCGTAACGGACAGGTGGAGCGCATCCCTTATTTTAGGAACTTGGCTAATACATAACCGTGTACCTAAATCATCATCGTTTTCATTGAATGTCATTGAATTTTGATATAAGTGATGAATCAAAGAAAACAACAATTTACGTAAACTTTATTTAACAGTTATAAAATAAATAAGAACAGTCCATAAATAAAATAAGAGTTCAAATATTTCTTCTTTATTTATATCACAGATACTTGTATTGCATTTTCAATCTTCGCTCATTCACAGCACAGTTTCATTTCCATTGAATCGTATCAGTTTTTAAAAATAACATGTTTTTCTTGGTATTAGCTAATAGTCCCTTACAAATTAATTCGAGATATTCTTTTTGACGGAATTTATTTTACAATAATTTAATATAAATAATAAAAAAGTATAAAATCAACAAAATACAGTGCAACAGTTTTTAAACACCCGTAGTTTGTGTGACCCAGTCCCGAAGATTCGCTATGTTACTGAAGACAGTAGGCGACAGCGGCAAGGCGCATCCTCTTGCAAATGATACTATTCCGAAAGCTGTCCCTCTGAACACAGCTGGTCCACCGGAATCACCCTAATAAATATTATTAATGGTCTTAATTTAATTTCTAATAGGCATTTTGTAATTAGCAAGTGCAACATAGACAACTAAAGAGACGCAACGTTTTGTATTAAAAAAATATACAAATATATCTAGCTGAAGAGTTTGTTTGTTTGATTGAACGCGCTAATCTCAGAAACTACTGGTCCGAAATGAAAAATTCTTTTTGTGATTGATAGTCCGTTTATCGAGGAAGGCTATACATCACGCTACGACTAATAGGAGCGGAGCATCAATGGAAAATGTTGCAAAAACGGGAAGGGCGGGCATTAGTACTGCGAGGTACGCGCGACTCAGAAAGAATTTGGTTTCCGGTCTTTAGAACGCCTGCGAAGCCGCGGGAAATGCTAGTATATTATATGTGTGTAAGAATTTGTTATTTTATAAGGTTTAAAATAAACATGTAGAAACTAATAATGAAAAATAAATAAAATTATTGTACCTGACAGGAGGATACTCCACCAATAAGGAAATGTCCCCCACAAAACATATTTGATGTCAGTGAATCTCCGTACGAAAGTCTACACAACCAGTGCGGCACCACCGGTACGTTCGCCTCCATCATCATCCTAGGAATCCTTCGGCCTCCAGGCTGAAGGAAAAATTTTTCTGATTTATATAACAAATATAATAAATACCTTGTGAAAGGACTACCTAAGCTTTACAAAACAATAATATTTTTAATATTAAGTTTTTAGAGCATCTTTGAAAACATTCCTCATTCTTAATATTATTTTTATTTAACCCTAAGAAGCACAGTGTGAGTAAGATATTTAGACGAAATTACAAATAATGAAGAACTTATCAAAAAATAAAATTTTACTAACAGCTGTCAGTCCCCATCCAGTGACTGTCAATCGGACTAGAGGCACAGCTTGCCTTGGATTAGGAAGTCTTATAGGTTGGATCGCTGGTCCGAATACCAGGGGTTGTGAAAGACGCAATGCGGCTATATCATGGTCAAACTGCGGCTGGCCGTATTGGGGATGAACTGTCACTGTCGACACCCGGGCTATACGACCGCCAGAGTCACGTCGAGTACTGCCAACTCGCAAACGAATGGCTTCTGGAGCTACGCTGTATAGAATGGATATTGTATTTGTTTAGTATGAATTTAATTTATCTTTACATTTTTATTCTTACGGTGCAGGAAGCATTAGAGAATGTACATGTCTGAAAAGATCTAATATCTTTCCAAATGTTATTTGGAATCCGCCAATCCGCAATAGGCCAGCTTGGAGTATACCTTGATCCCTTCGTGTTACGTACGTATTTTTTTAAATTGTAATCTCTTTTCTTTGCATGATATATATACAGAGCATAGAGTATACTAAACAGCGGTAGCCTAGCGGTAACGCACTCGCTTGAATAACCGAGTGATGTGGATTCAAATCCGGGTCTCGCACCTCTGACATTTTCATGTGCGAATCATTTTCTATCATGATTACCACTTGTCTTATGATAAAGGAAAACATCGTGAGGAAACCTGCATGTCTGAGAAAACCTAGCAAGTTTTCGAAAGACATGTGAAGTCCGCCAACACGCACTAGGCCAGCGCGGTGGACTATGTCCTGATCCCCCTCGTACTGAGGGAAGCCCGTGCTCAGCAGTGGAACGTTAAAAAGGGCTGATGATGATGTATAGAGTATACTATTTAACTTTTCTCCTTCACTTTGTTTTTTTTGAAATTATCAAAAACAAGTTCGTATTATTCCTTCGTCATTCATCCCAAGTATTTTAAACGAATTTATCTGTAATCTGTAAACAACCTTTAAACGCACTCCATATTCGTGACAAATATCGACGTATTTGAGTGTTCCTAGTAAACGCTGTCAGAGATTGAACGTTAGCACGGCATCATGTTTGCATTGGCTACACATATGACTGCTGCTTTGAGTGTGACCTAAATTCGATGATGAGTGGAGAATTGAGATTAATGTTCTTATTTACTAGATAACATAGTGTGACAGTATTTATTATTATAATTACTTAGATTTTTAAAATAACACCATATAATTTAAGACTAAAAGTAGTATATATAAGATAGACAAAGCGTTAAAAAGTTAATAATTTTGAAAATTTGTGAATAATATTAGAAATAATGAATTAATTATATTGGTATTTTGACTCTGTAAACAACTTTTGTTAGTCGTTAACTACTTTATACACCTCATCTATTATTATTGTTCTTCTTAATTTGAAGTAAAGATACACAATATAAAATGATATTATTCATGCATAAACACAGTATTACTCATAAAGTAAGAATAACCTTCGACACAACGTGTGCAATTTAAGCTGTCGTAAAAGTTTCTTACCCATAAAAAATTTATTTCTCACTCCGTCGATATAAGATACTATGGGTATCAGACTTCTTAAAAAAATATAATTTACTATTTCATTCTATGAAGCTAATGTTTTCCTCTATTCGTTAAGTATCATGTAATTAGAATAGTAACAACCTATTTTGTCAATATTTTACTGGTTTTTTTTTAAATCTTGGGGCCTATAATTGAGTTTGACATACGCTAACTCCAGAGTTGGACACAAGCTTGTACAAATGATTCAGCTATCTGAATTTGAGCAAGTATGGCAGTGTTATTACAAGCGGTTTAAAAATTATTTTATCATTATTTAACAAAAGACTGAGTTTCCCTACTGTAAATCAGGAAGACGAACATTTATAGCGCCTTACTCTTTTCTAATGATAAAATTAAAATGGTACAGGCAATACAAAAATGTCAATCATGTTGCTTAAATCAATGAAACCGAAAAAAAAACTGTAAAGTATTTACCACTATAGCTTAAAAGATACTTACTTCTGGACGCAATGAGCAGCTGTCAACACATAATCTCTGCTGATAATGAAACCACCACAAAACGAATTTCCATTGATCACCATAGACACTTGATAAGGGTGTCGTGTCACAGAACTTGGTCTTCCCCCGATAATCTGACCACTAAGTTCTGGACAAGCAGCTTCGAGCTCCAGTTCTTGGAGCTCATTTTCAGACACTTCATTCTGATCATCTCCACAACATTCCCCTTGAGGTGTATCTTGGGGATCTGAAATAGAAATCTATAGAGCTTAAAAAACATTAACGTTAAATAAACCTAATTTACAAAAATATTTCGGATAACAAGATTGATTGGAAATAATACTTAAAAATTGAGTTATGAACTTAAACTTTACATTAATTTGGGGAAATGTAAGTGTTTTCTTATTATAAGAACAATTATATTCAATACTTTAATACATAAGAAAGTACTTACCAACTCTTGAAACAATACAAAGTAGTAGGCAAAAGAGAAACCAAGCCATAGCGGGCAGCGATCAATCAACTGGTGTTAGCTGGAGTGCGCCACTCCCGAGATTTAGTTGCAAAATATTTGACCGCGATCGGAAATTTCTCACGCTACACTACGAGCCACGGTCACGACCTTTCCAATAAGTTAAACTAAATTGTATTACATCGGTAATAATCAGTCAGTAGCTACTGAACTGTTCATTATAATCTTTGAAGGGCAGCATTAACTTTTAGTCATAGACTTTCGAAGAAATAATATTAATATCATATCACGGTTTTATTTTGCTTTAAGTTTCAATGCAAACATATAAACGACTTATAAAAAGTATCAAGTATTCAACAATTTCAAATATAAAGCAAAACTTATAGTTTGTTATTTTCTTCGTAACTTTTTCATCTTCCTGATCTTCTACTAGGTTCTCACAGATGTAGCTTTTCTTCTTTAAAATAAGTCTCAGAAATGATTCGCACATGAAAATATCAGAGTTGCGAGATTCGGGATTAGAACCCACTTTACTCAGTTTCCCAAGCGAGCCCATTAACACTAGGCTACTACTACCTTATAATTACGTACAATTACTAAATATATTTTTCAACTCTTATTATTGACATTGGAGCCGCTTGCAAAAAATATTGTACATCAAATGTTTTACAACCAATTAAAAGTAATTTAGTGCCAGGCGAGATTAACATTCCAGCTTTAAAACTGATTTGACGTCACAATCATCACGTCACACATCATAATTCAAATCTAAATCTGTAAGTGTGACATCACATATACATTTTGTATTAACATGTCTTGCATAGTGGGTACCTAAGTAACTAGTGGGTCATGGAACAATTTTTTCCAACAAGTAGGTAAAATAAGTTAGAAAAGAATATCCAGCAAAAAACACATTTAGAAATGTCTTCCTATTCTTTATTGGTTCGTTAAATCAGTAAAAGCTTTCTAAAATACAAAATATATTATTAATTACAATTGGTATAAGTCTGCAAAAAGCACGACAAAGCTCTGACATTTGCACCCAATTAAATATTATTCACAAAATACAAAACTGTCACCAATTTCATTCCTTTAATTATTTTAGATGACTCAAGTAATCCTGATGGAGTTTAGATTAGCCTAGTTAGTGCGGAAAACATCCAATCAGTGAAAATTTCGAAAGGTTTCCTCCGGCGAGGAACATTCGCGACAGACAGATTGGCACAAAATCACCGTTTTTATTATTTTTAGTGCCTGTTATTCCGTTTAGCGGACGTCTAAAAATAATTACATTGCTTACAACATTCCACCGCTTTTGAGATTTCTAATCTTTTGAAACTATGGAATATTCTATAAAGTAAAATAACAAATGGTCCAAAGATTTAATTAACTACGAGTAATTTACTTACACCTTCTGATCCATTATCCTTTTTAAAGGTTAATGGATCAGAAGTTTTAAGGTCCCACTGATGTGCTGCCTTTAACAAAAGAGAGATCAGGCTATAGTCCACCGCGCTGGCCTAGTTCGAGTTGGCGGACTTTACAAATCTTTCGAAAAATTACTAGGTTTTCTCAGACATGCAGGTTTCCTCACGATGTTTTCCTTCACCGTAAGACAAGTAGTAATCCTGATAGAGAAGATTCGCACATGAAAATCTCAGAGGTGCGAGACCCAGATTCGAAGCCGCATCACTCGGTTATCCAAGCGAGCGTGCTACCACTGGGCTTAACTATAAAGCTTCTAAGCAATTTAAATGTCTCAATCAAGAACTATATATTTTTATAGCACTTAAACGTATTTGCTTATATTGTACTGTACAATATTAACATTAATACAATATACACAGAAATACAGTCGTTACGATCTTTTTTTTTGTACTTAATTAATTAAGCATTAATTTTCAAGGTACTTTACAACGTCAGCTCTTCAGATAGAAATCGAGCGATAGCAGGCGTATCGATTAATAAAAACCATGATTCATCGACCTTCACTCAGCAACGGGTCGTGAATACTTAAGTAAAATTATACACAAATTTAATTTCAGCTTGTGAAAATATATTTTTAAATTAACTTTAACGGTGAAAAAAACCTGATGATAGGCAAAAAATACGGTCGTAAGTCAACTAAAAACGTTTATTTTACATCGTTAATCGAAAATACTGGTTTATTTCATTTTTTATAATATTTGTCCTTTTAACGTCCCACAGCTGGGACAAGGGCCTCCCTACCAAGAGTGGGATCAGGTTATAGTCCACCACGCTATTTAATTGCAGGTGGGCGGATATCACATATCTTTTAACAACTTGCAGATTCTCACAAACATGCAGGTTTCCTCAAGATGTTTTTACCGAAAGACAAGTGTTATCGTGTCAGCAGAGGTGCGAGACCCGGGGTTCTAACCCACTGCACTTGCTTTTCCATCCAAGCTCGTTTCCACTATGATTGTATTGCCTATAAAAGTGAATATACTTAATAATTTAACCTTTTGAGAACGATATAAGCAGACAAGCTGACAAGAAACTAATTATTATGTTTATCGAAAATGCTAAAAAAAGTATCATAAAAAGTTGTACAGTAAGTAGTATAAAATCAAGAGTCTTAAGTCTAAATATAAAGCTTTATATTTTTCAATAATATGTTCTGTACGAATTTTGTCGCGGATTCTCTCTCTCCCGTGACTATGATTGTTGTAAAGCATTCTTTCGAATGCGTCGTGAACCAAAAATCATAATAAATCCGCGACAAAATCCGAAAAGATAGTTTTATTTATAATGTCAAGTATTCGCGTAAACCTAAGAAAGTTTTATGTGAACTCCCTTTATACTTTAGTATACAAATAAAAATGAAATGTAATAGAATTCAAACGATTTAGAATATAGTTAGTCAATATGGGAAGCGGACGTCGTACGGCGGCGGCATACCAGATCGCGTTTCAGGTGGCACACGTCGCTACCCGCGCTATTTCTGGCTGCGAACAAATGTACACACGGCATGTCGCTAATGTGAGCTTAGACTGAATAATAAATGTATGGCAAATTGTATTTCATG
This sequence comes from Boloria selene, assembly GCA_905231865.2. Classification (NCBI taxonomy): domain Eukaryota; kingdom Metazoa; phylum Arthropoda; class Insecta; order Lepidoptera; family Nymphalidae; genus Boloria; species Boloria selene. The sequence goes on along the minus strand of HG993137.1, from coordinate 14,301,974 downwards.
TACTAGCATGTGCAAAGTTTGTTATAATTATTTATTGTTATAGATAGTGTTACGTCCTAGTAAGCCACCATTGTTACGAATGAACTACAACTTTAATGAATATTTCAACTAATTTCCAACAAAGAAATACTTAAGTTTTCGAGACAAAATATAGTCTATGTATCCGTCGGGAAAATAATCATAGTATCCAGTAATTGGCCGTTATATGGAGAAAAGACAAACTCTTAAACAAGACTTCGCTTTTTCAATAATGTATAGATTAAATTGAAGTGTCTGTTTTTAATTTCAAATTAACAGCTTTTCACTTAATGCATATATTATATTATATTATAAGTATATACGATACTAGTAACAAAAATACAATTTTTAAAGTTTTTTTTTGTCTGTTTGCTGACGCTAAACCTAGGGAAAAACCCGAGCAAAGCGAGGGAGAGTCGCTAGTATTAAATACAATTAAATAATTTATTTCTTTATCTATGTTAATGTTAGGGTTGATACACTTATTACTGCCTCCGAGTCAGAACTGACTACTTCTATTCAAAAAGTGTCCTATAATAAACACTCTAAACTTTGGTTTTCAGTTTCTTAACCAGCTTTATAACGATTGAAATTTCATCGATAATAATTTATATCGAGGAATGTTCTATATCTAGTAAGGAAAACTTTACACACATAGATAAGTTATCGTGAGCTGCTGTGAGTGGTTGTTTCTGTAACAATAGACCGGAATTTGGACTGCCAATAAAAAAAAGCAAGACATAACAGTACGTCTTCCTCTTCCCGCCTTTTTTGGATGGTCCCCAATGCTTTCTTACAAACTATTGCTAGCAATCATAAAAATATTGTTTCATAAAAATGTTATTATATGTACTACAATAGATTGAATATAAAGTTGCTGACTGTCTCGAACTGGGATCAACTTTGATTGAATAGTCAATGGTTTTCTACTATCGAAATTATTAAGGCTTTACAGAGATTCTTGGCTCTTTGATATTTTTTGTTAAGATAAACCGAAGTCTCCCGAGTAATATAAATAACATATATGCACTAAAGTATAAAATAAATTTTATCAGCCTGTAGTTTTGAATCCGCATTTAGTGCGCTAGATGTCACGGTTCACATTTACAACGAAATATTCATATCAGCCACACAATTGCCACACCATAGGGTCCATAATTTCCATTAATAACTTCCCATTAAAAAATACATAATATATATACTTCATTTATCAATACATATACTTTTCAGGAGATTTATATCAATATTCAATCTATTATTTCAATAGTAACGAATTCGGAAAACATGAAATTATAGATTGTCTATTTAAAATTAAGTAAGTAGGTATATCTTAATTAAAAAATAGAATATTTATTTTCTTAATAAAAATTATTAAGCTTAATAGCTTTTGGTAGCTTTTGAAATTCACTGAGGCGGAGTCAACCGATTTGCGAATTCAGTTATCGATTATAGATCATGTTTCATAGTGTGCGTAGTTGTATAATATAAAATAACGAACGGAATACATTATACTTTCTTAGGTTTACGCAAATATAAATTATAAATAAAACTATCTTTTCGGATTCGATTAATCGATTTGAAAAGAACGAATACATTTTTTGTCCATATCTAATTATTACACAAATCAATCATTACACCAAAAACCATCAATTTTGAATAACACCTATGATTAATACCTTGCCAACTGCCAGCAGTTGGCACTGCTCCCGCGGCCTGCTAGATATGTAGAATACGTGTTGTAAGTCAACGCCTCGAAGATATACAGCTTCGTTTGTTTTCATTACGTACTCATTCCGCTTTTATTTATATTCGATAGAAAAACAATAGGTATTAGTTTATATAACTAACACCTATAGTGTTTGGTTGGTTGGTTGTTTGGTACTTGTTAACTATTTTGCTATTTACTGTTATTAAATATTTATCTACAAAATCTGTTAGGTAAATACCTACTCGTATTGTAAAATTCTAACTTAGTAAAATCTGTACATAAAATATTTTTTGGAAAAAACGAAATAGTAATTATTATTGATACAGAGGCCGACTCTATAGTTTTTTTTATATTTGTCTGTCTAAGACTGCATGCAAAGAAAAAGTCTAAACAGATTTCAATAAAATTCGGTACGATTATAGGTTATCCGAGTCAATAATATTTTTTACCGCCGAAAAACATCTAATTTCTGAGAAATCTATAAGTACCTATAATTGAAACGTACCTTGAGGCGACAACGAGCGGAGTGGGGGTGAATCACTAGTTTACTATAAGTTATCACAGGTAAAACGATTTGAATATAAAAAACCAAATTTTGAAACTTATATTAATTTATCTTGTTAAAAGTTAATTATTTTACAGCAATGAAACGTCAATTTTATGGTTAAGCGTTCAGTTATTGAATTGAAATTGAAAGCTGTTGAATAAATGTCCGGATTAACCTTGCTGTTTTAGAGTTTAGTACCATTGAATTATGATTACACTAATCAAAATTGTGACATTTGAAGGAAATTCCAATGAATTAAAGTCCTTTATGTGTATAAATTAATCTAATGTCGGAAACGTAAGTAGAAACTTAGCTTTAGGTATATCAACAAATGATCAAATCCTTAACAAATCTGTAAAAGGTCCGTGATATCTAAAGCTATACAGACATTATCGATATTGAGAAATTTTAATTTGCCGTTTTTTGGGACAATTTATGCGACGAGGACGTCGAGGGCAGCGAAATGAAAGTCATTAATCCCATCGAGTTTCAATATGTGGCGCCATCTATAAATTTTGGCGTGAACAATTACGTGCTGTCGTGTCGAACAAAAAGTTTATTTATTGCTCAGATATGCTATCTTTCTGGTATACAATTGGGTTGTAAATTTTATTATAATGTGACCTGAAATTTATAACAATAGCTCCAGCCAGGAACAAGTGTTTAACGAAATATGATCATAGTCAACCTGCTTGCTCAATTTGCTTTTAAATAATGTGTGATTTATTCTATTCTTAAGAGTTATAGTTTTGATCTTTTTTTGAGCGGAGCCCTAATTCTTTTTCTAAAATAAAAAGTTATTTAGTTAGTTAAAGTTACGTCAAATTTGGTCCAGCCCTTTTGGTGATTAGCCAGAACAAACAGACAGACAGACAAAAAATTATATTGTGAATTTCTAAGTATGGTATCTATACATAATTTCAAATAAGAGTACATTTATAAAAAAGTATTATAAACAGACGTATATAAACGTACCCATAGGTATAATGTATTTGCAAAACTAAACTAACAAACTAACTTAGAGCCCATGAAGTAGTTAAAATTATTAAAACAATTAATTATTAAAAAGAAATCAATATTCAGTCAAACATTAAACCCAGCAATAAAAAATTCAAGGCTGATCTAAGAACCTTCTAACTGCAGACGATGAGAAATTAATTTACGTGAATGAGATCAGGCTGGAGGTTACCTAGATAGACTTAATATATAAAAATAATAATAATGTTCTCCGACCGATTCCGGCCATGACAGCTAATCTCATTGAGACTAGCCAACTGCACAGGAGATACTATAGTGCACAAGTGTACGCGCAGACACAAGTGCACTCTCTGTTCCTATCACTCGCATACTCCGGTTGAACACAACCAAAGGCACGGTGGTGACTCACCGCCAACTTCCCAACTCCGGACTATTACTGAGGCTTACTAAACAAAAAGACTCAATAATTAAATTTGGCCCGACCTGAGACTCGAACCCAGGACCTCTCGATGTACGACCGTACATGCTAGCCACTATACCACAGAGAAAAAGGAATACGCTCAAATCAAAACGAGCAGTCACTTTTTAATGACCATATTTTACATAATAAATTCGTATTAAAACTCTTTTTTGAAGATATAGATAATTGCTATATTTACTTAAAGGTGTTTACTATTTTTAAATTAACCTAACAAAATGGCCTAAAATTATATAGGTTTTGATTGTTTACAAAAACTATGCCTTTGAAAATCAAAGCCTATAATATGTTACTTTCATTTTTAGGTGCCACCCATATTAATGTTAAGTTTCATTAAAATCCGTTCAGGTGTTGCATAAAAATGTGGAAAAATTTCACAGTTATAATATAAGAAATATATTTTACGTTGTGCATGAGTTTAGAAAGAAATATTTTTTCAAAAATTGCTATAATAGAACGTCCCAAAAAAATTGCTATAAATCTATCCCACATTTGGGCACTGCCTCCCTATTCCCACAAATAGTGGGTGGGATCAGGCGATATTTCACCACGCCGAACATCTGGCTGACTTCATGTCTTTCGGAAAATTCTCTTAAGACGTGCAGAAGTTTCCTCGCCATGTTTTCCTTAATCGTAGGACAAGTGACGATTGAATTAGAAATTCTTCGTACATAAGAATATAAGAGATTTGACAACTAGACATGAACTTGCTATAATATATTATACACACAATTCAATAAAATTATTTTCCTTTGTGCAACGCATAACAGTTTGCATAACAACCAAAGTGTTTACAAAGCAGCATATAAACTGATGTACCCAACGTCTGGCGGAGCTCGCTAGCTCTCGTTATTCAGCATTTACGTCACGGCGCACCGCTGCAGCCAAATAGGATGTTTATACTATCGCCCGATCGATAGCTTTATGGTAATATATTAGATATATTATCTTAATTTATATTGATACATACTAATATTTGATGATGACTACTCTAGTTTCTTCAACATTCATATTCGTATTCACCATACATATAATTTAAATGAAGTAGGTATAATTCAACCTTATTTATGCTTGCTTTCCATTTACTTAACACAGAGGGACTCTGCGTTACATTGTGAAACACTGCCAAACACTGTGTAAAAGTTTAAATGAAACAGCTAGTTGTCTCGAAATAACACTAGAGCGCATCAATATCGCAAAATTATGGGCGTTGTATACCTAAATGCAAGTTCCTTGACAAAGTCTTGGCTCAATAATTTATAAACATAACCTTCCAATAAGTTAAAGAACTTTGACAATTTGCGGGCAAATAAATAATTGTTTTGTAATAATAGGTACTACTTTTGTTTAATAATAATTATTTGAACCAACTATAATTTAAAAGTAAGTAACGTTAATAATTACCTTTTTTTTTAATTCATCAATTAATGTTATGAAAATGAAGAAAGTTGGCTATTCAGTTGTAATTTAATAATAATATAATAATAATAATAATGTAAATGTAATGTAATGTAATGTAAACTGTAATTCACTTATATTTTTATTATAATTTGTACGTATTTCAATAAAATTATAGTCGAAACAAAAGTAAAAAATATTTCAATAATACTAGGATGCTTATAATTAATAATATAAAATATCATCAGTCAGTAGTTCTTACGGTACTATAAAATCTTTGACATTACACCACTTTTTCGAGTGTCAAACAGTGTACGGCTGTGTTCAACAGTGTCGTTGATGGAAAGCGCTTTATCGAGCACTGCGTTACACTGCGTCACTTTTTGTATTAATTGGAAAGCACACTATATTTGTTACTTACTTACTGTCATGATACTTGAACGCACCTGGATCCACTACTTTGCTTCAGCTTGATTTAGGATTTCAATACTGTCTACTTTATAATAATTTGTGACAGTTGATTTTTAACATTGTGAACGAAATAGGAAATAATTCGATAGAAAATCTAGAAATAATTAAAATCGTGCCACCGCAATTCTGTCGCCGATTGAAAAGTACTAAATCCGCGTTATTCATTTACGCAAGAGAAACCGCAGGAACTTCAAATCACATCAAAACATTTATATTCAAACAAACACTTTTGAATTATTAAAAATACAAGCATTTTTAAATCTTCAATTACCTTCAATCACCTTAATTTAAGAGTTTCTATAATTTTTTAATGTGTTATTTAAAAGAGGTTTACAGGTTAACGTCAACGCCTTGGTTTATTTTCATCGCATTTCACAAACGCTCCAGCGCGGCCCCTCGTTTACGAGATTTTTTCTACAATAATAACATTTACAACCGAAATTATGTCAAGATTAGAGCAGCGTTCATTTTGAATTATTTCATTTTTTGCTAGAAATACCTATTAATATATTATTACAGCAATTAAGTTGATATATATTGTGATATTTTACTTATGACTGCGCATTTACTCGCTTGTACTTCAATAGGACACATACGAGTACTTACGTAATAAAGATTTTAATAATAGTAAGACTCTCCATCCTTGCTCTACCATTGATTTTAATTCTTTAAAACACGATATTGATTTTTTTAAACAAAATTGACATGGGTAGCTTTTTGCAAAAGTTTGTTTAAAAGATTCGTAACCCCAAAAATAAGCATTAGGAGACAAACAAACATTCTCTATAGTTTTATATAATCTTATAAAATTGACTTTAGAAGGGAAATTTTTACCATAAAAATACTTCGAGAGCGGGGCAGTTCAAAACTAGTCAATTTAAGCTTACTGCATATAAACTTTTACTGTCAAAGCTCATACATGCATAGCGTTGGCACTACACCGCAATTCACGGAAAAGCTTTTCTCAGAGGACTGATATTATATTAGTTAGAGCCTAGGTAATATAATTAAATTGTTTTTAACATTAATGTAAGAAAATCAGTTAAACTCGCCTCATAACTTAAATATATATTTTAAATTAATAACTATGGCTGCAGTGATATAATAAAAGAGTGATGTAACGATATAATAACAATAGATAACATTACAGCAACTTTAAAATAATACAATAAAGTTACAATTTGAAGCTTGCAACAAATGTTTTTGTCAGTGTAAATATAATCAAATTCGGAATGAGGTCAGCCAACTCTGGCCCCTACTCATAGTACATTCGCGCGCGAGCAAATTGTAAAATATATAACGCTGCATTTGTAATATTGTATTTATGTAAATGTAAATTATTATATATACAGCAAGCGAAGCGAGAAAGGATACGTTTTAACCTGTATGTACGATAGACCTACGTATATATGTAGTATGTATATATGTAGTATGTATATATGTATGTATACATGTTGTATCTGGTTAAGAGTAGCTAGGGACAGGATCCATTGGAAGGAAATGGAGGAGGCCTATGCCAAAAGCCACACCGAACTTAGGGACCTCTTGTGACCCTATGTTTAGGAATAAAAGGCTATTATTATTATTAATATTATATAATATGTATACGTCATGTATGTATGAACGTTTGTCCGATTCTATGTACCCTCGTAATTACTTAACGGTTTGACTGATTTAAATTATGATTCATACGTCGTTGGATTCGTAGTTCAATTGCGTTGAAAGTAAGCTTTTGACGCAGTCAGTTTTCTTATGTTGGAACACTAAATTATTAATGTCTACTGGGAATACGAAAGAAATTTGAAAAATGCCTTTGCATTTTATATTTTTTTAATGAAGAAGTCGGGTGGAAGGTCATCCTACCCCAAGCTAGGTGCCTTAAATAGGCTATCGAATAGAATTTAAAAAAATTAAACAAAAGAAAACAAACATCTCAACTTTATGTATTATCACATTTCACATAATACTATATGTATTATATGTACACCATGTAGACCTATTATTAAATCTATTTTATTAAAACTACTAGATACGAGTATGATACATGTACAATAAATCCAAACGAGTCGTGTCGGTGCCCCGGATCGATCTATAAAAATGCTAAAGTACGTTCCCGCGCTAGATTACGTCGCTAATTCCTCGAAGGAATCAAGCGAGGCAGAAAACTATTTTCTATATTCTTAGGGTTCCATCATACTGAATAGGAAGACTTTGACGGTAAATATTATATTAAGTCGTTACCACCGGAACGGAGAACGTCTTTCTTCGGAACGTTGTTCTGCCCACGGAATAGCTCTATCATCTATTCTGTGGTTCTGCCATAGAAATTTAATTGTTCATACACAAATACTATATAATATAATCAAGATAAAAAAATGTGGGGTAGGACCGTTAAAATACTTTATGAACTATTCTCACCCCTATCTGATGTATAAAAAATAATCAAAATCGGACGAACTGTTTCGGACGACTTCGACCGACAGATTTTTCTATATTAAATAAAAATTTGATTGCTTTTAAGCATCCTAGTTGAGAATAGATTATAGAGAAAACACAAAAGCCTTGATTGTTATACATAATATGAGTCTTTAAGCCATATAATAATGTACTCTTTGCTTTAAGCTTCACCGCTATAAATATTTGGACATACACCGTGTTTTTCAACATCAATGTACAAATAACTCATAAATCAAAATTGAAAACATCAAAACTATTCACTAAATATACGTAGGTAAAATATGTATTAGGTAAGTATATTTATTTTGTAGAGCTACATATCTTCGCTCGCTTTCGAATTTTTACATGGATATATTTTGATAATTTAATAGTGATAATGACCAGCGCCAAGTGAGACTAAAGTTAAAATAAATCCGTGGAAAAAATGAAAACATATTTTTTAATATTACATTCACGATAATCTATGGAAATATGTACCAAACAAACAATATTATTTAAATATTTAATATGACTATTCTATATCAATAAATTCGAAGGTTGGTAAATTCTTCGGAGAGTGTAGATAGAGTATAGAGTCGAAGTTGACAGCTTGTGTGGACTAAAGTTAGAATATTTTAGTAGCATTTAAACGTTGGCCAGAGGACTGGCTTCGTGCCAAACTCGTCGTATGTAGTCATTTCATTAGAAACAAGTTTATTTTAAAAGCTATTGTTTGTAAATTCTTTCGGAAATAATTAAACTTAAACTTATTACAGGAGTGCTATCTTAAAAATTTTTAAATGTAAAAAATTTTAGCCAGTATCGATTTGAGTTCTGCAATTTCTTTCAACCGGTTGAAATATTCATCTAAACATCTGCTAACATTTTCGTTAAATAGTCTCTCGCGCTTGATGAAGTAGAAGACTAAAGACTAAAGAAGAAAAGAGCTTGTGAAATAGAATATTTAAATATGTATTTCACTAATATTAAAACTTGTCGTATTTTTGATAAGAAGCTTACCTGAGTATTTCTAGTAAAGCCATATCCCAAAAACCGCTCATCATGTGCAGGCACAGTGTCCGGCGCCACGTAGAACGGTTCGTATAAGAGTTCGAAATTAGTGACATTGTGGCTGATGTGCGTGTCCAGGGTCTCGTTACCTCCAGAGGATTCCCACCTGGAACAAGTTTCTATTAGAATACACTTGAACGACTACTTGAAAGATTGTATGTTTGTTTGAAACGGCTCTGCTGATTAAGATCATCATCAGCCCTTTTTAACGAACCCACTGCTGGGCACGGGCCTGCCTCAGTACGAAGGGGATCAGACCATAGTCCACCACGCTGGCCTAGTGCGAGTTGGCGGACTTCACATGTCTTTCGAAAACTTGTTAGGTTTTCTCAGACATGCAGGTTTCCTCTCGATGTTTTCCTTCACCGTAAGACAAGTGATAATCATGATAGAAAATGATTCGCACATGAAAATATCAGAGGTGCGAGACCCGGATTTGAACCCGCATCACTCGGTTATCCGAGCGACGCGTTACCGCTGGGCTACCACTGTCTCTTTTAATTAAGATGATAATTAGTAATTATATACAATACATGTTGGTCTGAAAGCCTGGCCTCGATAGAGGCTTTTGCATACCATGAGGCGAGTGTAATTGTGGTGATTTCTACTCAAAATAACAAAGTATGACGATATAACTTCAAATTCAAATTTATTATGCTCGAATTACAAATGTTACGTAAAGAATACACTGTTGTAGGTGAACGGAGAGAATTATTGCTCTACGTTTCTCATTGTGCTTAATTTTATTATTTCTAGGTAACAGGTTCACCAAGCTTTACTCTTTAATAATTATTTACTCGCTCCATTAAGTATGTTAAAAGAATGTAATAAATCAAATGTGTAAGATAATTAATCAAATAAACATTTAGGTCACGTTTATAAATCTTACCTCGAAAAATTCGAAGCATACTGGTTATAAATAAACACTTTCCTGTGAAATGGTATAGCTAATTTGTTCCTCGATAATCTTAGTAGTTCCGACTTGTTCGCCGGAAAATTTGCTACGCGCTTATCTAGCTCATACGTAGGCACCACGTAAGCACAGAGAGGACATTTCGGTGCTTTAGATAGAAAGCTGTCTAGAGCTTCCGCCATCCCACGTGATGGAACAATATCAACATCTACAAGAAATACGTAAGGTGTATGACAGTTCCTTCTTGCCAAATTTCTTAAATGGTTCTGTGGATAAGGGTGTCTCGCTCGCCAGGCGACAGTATCTGCTCGTCTTTCCCCTGGAGGTAAAGGAACAGCTTCACAATTTTTGGCCCAATTTGGCATACTACCATGGATGCCCGGTCGATCTGCCGGCGTAGCGGCATGCAACGCTACTCTTGAATATACATCTGGTTGACAACGAGAGAGCCAAGTGGCAAATGCCCTCAAGAGTCTCAACTCATCCCCAGCAACAAACACGGCGACTGATATCGGACCAGACCAGTGCGCTGCTATTCTTAGCAATTCGTGTAATCTTTCGATAGAACTTTGCGTCGCCAAACAAACGCGACGATTAGCTGAAGCCTCAGCGTACATGTCTCCTACTGTGGCATAATCGAACATTCTATAAGACCTTGTACTGTCCCATCTGCCTAGACGTAAGTCGAGCCTGGCTATTGGATCATCTTCGCTAGCCATGACTTGTGCAGTGTCCACACAAGGCTCGCAAGTAGGTAGTTCACTGGTGGGCGGGCTGCTCCTCGAGGCACAAGGCGCGGGGCTCAACAGCCACATATTGGCTGCAGCGTTGTATAACACCAATGCGACGGCTGCTAACGTCACAATACTCCATTGACACCGCCAACGCCACTGAAAGTAATGAAAAATTATAAGTTATATACATAAACAATCTATTTAAGAAACCACTATGAATTATTACTTGAGGTTTATTATTTGTTCACTTTTACATCGTTCTATTTGTACGTCGTCGTCGTACGTCGTAAGACGTAGGTAAATTTTTTTTTCGGAAATACCTAATAGGATTTTTCGAACTTAAAATATTAAATATTAGACAATTATTTATTTGTTTAATGACAAGAATTTCATAAGTTATATATTGTGTACGCAAAATAAAAATTAAATTTAACAAAAAATCGACTTACAATTTTGTCTCGCCGCATCTTAGCTATGGGTCGCTGCGAAGTGGAAAATTGCATTCTATCGCTATCTCATTGTTTTCATCCTTGTTCTTCAAATATATACAATATACATAAGTATATAATGATTGCTGGAATAAAGATATTTAAGAATAATATAACAATTTTAAACTTTAGCGGCACATTATTAAAAAATATATCGGTGTCTGCACTAAATTAATACGACTATAATATATAAGACTCAGTTTAAAAAATAAAATTCAATATAAAATAAATACTTACGTCCTTGTTTTACAAATAATCGTAGTTTTCGATTATGTCTCGTAACTTCCAGATATTCCAGATATTCCAACAATAACGTCCGCTTATAACAACTCTTAATTAAATATTACTGTTTTATTAAACACTTGTCACTCTTTTTACCTCTACAAAATTTTATTGGTTTTCTAATTTTAGCAAACCAGTAAATGATGTTGTTAAATAATATTCTATAGATATTTACTAGTATGAATTACATTCTTCTTGTTGAATAATATTCTTTATAAATTATATGTTCTATCAAATAAAAAAATGAAAACACATATCGGGTGGTATTTATCAGCTGATGAAACGCATGCGCTAATTTTAGACCTGCGCAATGATAGACCGAAATAATATGACAATAAAACACGTATTTAAAGAGCAATTACTTTTTTGCAAAATAACCAGAAATCTTGTTATATTAACAAAAACCAAAACATAAGTGAACTTATGATGCTTTTACAGATACGAAGGTGTTAATTTGTAACGGTGCCATACAAATAAAATAAGCCGTTTAACATCATTTGCGGAGCTTGCGTACTATAGTTCCATCATAAAAAAACTATAATATGGAATTATCTACCTTCTAAGCTATAAGTTCGATGCCCGGTCAGATTTATTTGTATTACTCATATAAGTGTTAACTTGACCTATTCTGTTTTTCTTTATGAGAGAAAATAAGTTGTTTTTGCACAATTCTTACGAATATAACATTTAATTTAAAGTAATATTCTTATGATGTTCCTTAAATTATATTAAATAGGGTTATTATTTATAAGTTACAATTAAATATAATAATTGCTATAGCACCTAAGTTTTCATTATAAAAGAAATACAGAATATTATATTTTACAAGGTAATAATTGTCAATTTAATTAGCAAAATCAATACCATTTAAATTTTAATTTCATAAAACTGTATTCTTATGCTATCTTTACCCTTATAATAAAAAAAGTACATAATCTGTCACATTGACATAATATATATTGTCAAATGTCAAAACAGCTCATATGTTTTCATTTTTGACATTTAAGCATGTTTTTGGTGTATAAATTATAAAACCTTAAACCACGTTTTTTGGTGTTATAACAATACAAATTGTATTGTTGGCTTAAATTTATATATTACTCGAATATTTAAAATGTTTAAAATACCTGAATGGGAGGAAGATATTGCAAAAGATAAGGTTAATTTTACTAAAAAAACACCGGTAAGCATTCTTAATATTATAGTTAATGAAGTTAATATGTACGAATATTATTTATTTTTAATTCAAACTGCATTATCACCAAATTCATAACTTATTTTATCAATGTGTAGCTAAATCCAACTTCCTTTCTAATGGCTATGGCTTCAAACCATGCGAGTTGAGCTCAGATATCATGTATATTTAAAATACATTATATATACTTTTGTTATAAGTATTACTGCCATAAATGAATAGTAAATAGTAATATACTAAGAGGTATAATGTCATTACTTTTATCCTATATTTCACAGAAAAACAAAGGAAAAAATAAAAGCAACATTATAAAACCACCAGAAGTCAGTAAACAAAATGGTTTAAACATAGATTTTAAACCTAAAAATCAGTTAAAACTGAAATCTAAATTAGTATTGCCCAATAACAATGAGCCTAAAAATATTATCAACTGTGCAGAGATCCCTAAACAAAAGAGACATAAAAAGAAGTCACAGAATAATGAATTGAAAAAGTCAGAGACTAATATACTTCTAAAAAATTACAATTTGGATAAAATAGTTGATGAAAAAAAGAAAAAACTTAACTCAAATAAAAATGATAGCATTGAAGAAATGTTATTTGAGGTCAATACTAAAAATATTAAGACAACCAATAATAGTGGAAAAATTAAAAAAGCTGAAAAGTCAATAAAAAAGAATAATAAACTTCAATCAACTATAGAAAAATCTTTAGAAAATTTCAAAACTTCAGTCAAATCTGCACTAAATAATGAAAATAATATAAATGTACATAAAAACATTGAAGAAGTTATATATAATGAAAATACAGAAATAGTTGAATATAATAATGAGTCTAAGAAATCAAAGAAGCAGAAAAACAAATTAAAACCAAATATAGATGAATTTAAAGCCTCAGACAAATCAGAACAAAACAATGACATATATGTGAAACTTAAAACTACTGAAGAATTACATAACGAAAATACTGAAAATAAAGAAGAAAAGAAGAATTATGTACTAAATGGAAGAATCACTAAACCTAAGAAATCAAAGAAAAAGAAAAATAAGCCTCAATCAAATGTAGAAGACTCTATTAAAGATATGAAACTTTTAGACAATTCTGGACAAAAGATTGATATTAATATAAAATCCATGAAACAATCTAAACCTTCAGTTAATTTTGAACAAAACATTGATGGCAGTACAACATCTAAGTTAAAAAAGGAAAGAAAGAAAGAGGCTCTTAGATTATTATTACAACAAAAAGAAAACCTGAAAGAAAGTCATAGAAATTCCATTAACATCAGTAGCAGTAGCACATTAAGAGAGAGAATGATGGAGAGATTGAAAGGTAGCATCTTTATTTCATATGGGCTTATATTTGTATCATTCTCACTACAATTAACTTCAACTTTTTTTTTAAAGTATATTATTATATAATAAAAACTAATCTAGATATTCATATTTTTTTTGAAATATCCTTTTTTTCTTTTTGTAATTTGGTTAAAAAATGTTTTCAGAAAAGAAATTGGATATGCAAAAAATTGCTCTTCTATATTTTATGGTACATTTTAAAATTTAATAATAATGGTGAAATATTTCAGCTGCTAAATTCAGATATTTAAATGAGAAGCTGTATACATCATCAGGGTCTGATGCACAAAAAATCTTTCAATCAGACCCTGAAGCTTTCCAAACCTATCATGAAGGTTATCAACAACAAGTTAAGAAGTGGCCTGTCAAGCCACTTGACATAATCATTCAAAGGATTCAGAAAATGTATGTAATATTAATTAAGTTATATAAAGCATAAGTTTAGAAAGCTTTTTTTATAAAACTAGTGCACCCCCTTTTTTGCAACATTTTTCATTGATGTTCCGCTTTTACTGGTCGTAGCGTGATGTAGTATAGCCTATAGGTTATATAGCCTTCCTCGATAAACAGACTATCCAACACAAAAAGAATTTTTTAATTCGGATTAGTAGTTCCTGAGATTAGTGCGTTAAACCAACCAAACAAACAAATTCTTCAGCTTTATAACATTAGTATAGATTTACAAGAAAACTAAAATTTTATTGCTATAGTTTTAACACTATCATTGTGTATAACTCGAAAATTTATCTAATAAAATATTAATAGACATGGGACATTACAAATTTATACAAATATCTTCTAAAAACACAATTTATTATAGGCCTAAATCCCACAAAATAGCAGACATGGGTTGTGGTGAAGCAGAGCTCTCAAGACGTATATCACAGGAAGTGAGATCCTTCGACCTAGTGGCTACAGCCCCCGGGGTGGAAGCCTGTGACATGGCACATACACCGCTGCTAACCAGTTCTATGGACGTGGCTGTGTATTGCTTGGCTTTGATGGGGACAGAGCTCACTCAGTATTTAGTTGAAGCTAACCGGATACTTAAAGTTGGGTAAGTACAGAATTTTTTACATCAAAGATAAATAATTTTCTGTTTTTCCTCTGAAATTGTAATTCAGTTTATTATTTTGGACTTTATTAATCAATTTAATTTAAGTATTATTTTTAATTTAACTATTGTACATGTAATTTAAATCAATTTATAAGAAATTTTGTTAACAATAAAAAATTATTATTATTATTATTCCACAGTGGCCATCTCCTTATAGCTGAAGTCGAAAGTAGGTTCGACAATGTGGAGGCATTCACTAAAGAAGTACAAAAGCTGGGTTTTAACCTCAAGAAACTAGACAAGAGTCAACAAGTTTTCTTCTTCATGGAATTCACAAAAGTGCGGGAAGCCCCCGTTAAGAAAGCTAAACTACCCACATTGACATTAAAACCATGTATTTATAAGAAACGGTGAATAAATACGTTAGACAATTGTTGTATGTTTTTCTATTTAATAATCATAAATAAATGACCATGGGCGTATTTACCCTAGGGCCAAGGGGGCCATGGCCCGGGGCGGCAGCCTCCTAGGGGCGGCAGGCGCAGAAGAGATGACCACGAGGGGGCGGCGAAGTCGTCCCCTCGTGGTCATCTCTTCTGCGTAAGCGGTTGAAGATGTGCAAAAATCATGTATGATGAAATTGTTCCTCTTTAAAATTTCAAAAAAAGTCTGCGGTAGCATAATTATGTCTATCTTTAAAGGTTGACTCACTATAGCCTTTTTTATGGTAATTAAATTTGTTATAAGACAATGCATCATTTGCAAAGGTGTTTTATAAATATGATATTAAATAAAGAAGTTATTCATCCCAAGTATTTAATTCTGAACATAATTGCTCTTGGCATCATTAATTGATTTCAATAAATGTCTTACGAAATAGCAGTTTTAATGTAACTTCGCAACAAAATAATGATCACCGCGTGCAAGACGGCGGTGGTGAGGAAGGAGGCACGCCAGTTGCTCTGCGTGGTAACATATCGCGCGAGTCGGAAAGAATTTGGTTCCCAGCCTTTATGGTAGGGGAGCCCAAGCGGGGATTTCGGGATTTACTAAAGCGAGGTAGAATAATATACAGGGGGTTTGTACCCGGTTAAGTACCTCCACCAAACATGAGCCCCATATATAAGGCCGCCCGTGAAGGATACAGGATCAGATTAGTAAAAAAAAATTGACCATCAGAAATTCTCGAGCGCGTCAGATTAAGGTAGGGTAAGTTAATTACATCCTAAAAAGTGTATATTCAACTGACAATTTGAGAGACACGTTAGGAAGGGGAGGGCAGCGAAGTTGTAAAAAAAACGTCATCTCGACATTCTCGAGCGTAGCTAATTTTTTTTTTATTGTGAAGGAAATAATTCAAAAATAACGAAATATATATAATCTGACGATTTTCGCAAGCCGAAATAACAAAAATTCGTCGATAAAGTTAAATGCGTACAGCTGCGTGATGCCTATGTTTCCTTCTTCGCGTTTCTATTCCTCTCTCACTCTTTCTCTATGTATTACTCTCTCACTCCGTCCCCACTCTGGTTTCTGCTGCCTTGACGCCATCACAGCTGATCATAAAGACTTGTTCGTGGCATATACATACTGTTTACAACGTGTTTCCAACGTTTTGGCTTTTTTTGCTATTTTAATATAATTTATGTGGAATCGCAAAAATAGTTAATAGGTTCAATAATGTATTTTTGGTATTAGGATGTAATTTGTTTTATGATGATGTTTATTTAAAATAAGGTGAGGTAATAAAGTAAGGTATAACTAAACGGCGTTCTAAAGAGTTCCCTCAAACTTAGATTTTCTGTGAATTTGAACCGATTTAGACCGATAGATTTTGAGAAATTTTGAAAAATCTCAAAAAAAAAAATATTTTTTTTAAATTGGTTTATTTGGAATAACTTTAAACGGCTTTATCGATCAACTTCAAAAACTAATCCGCCCTTCAGCTTGAAAAACCACGTCGATCGCCACCAAGCTGGTCAAAATCGGTTGATTCGTTCAAGAGATATCGTGAACGAAAGAAACCCGAAAAAGTGTTTTTTCGGAGTTACTCCGAAATTTCTAGTTTGACCAATTGAAAATTAGAAATTCTTTATGAGGCTTAAAAAAACTGCGTAGAATGCCACCAACCACGTAAAAATCGGTTCATTCAATCAAAAGTTATTGCGGTTTGAAAATTCCAAAAATAGTGTTCTATGAAACTTCTATCAGACTTTTGAGCTGGGAGAGCTCAAATGCATAGAAATATTATTTCTTTGAACTCAGCGAGCTCAAAAAATCACATAAATTATATTTTGAGCTCAAAAATGTCATAAGTACAATTTTAAGCGCCCAGGAATGGAATTAGCGGGAAGTTGCAGGGATGGCCTTTAGGGTGAACCGTTTTTCTAATTTTTTTTTTGTCAGATCAGGCGAATCCCTCTAGATAATCGTTAGAATATAAAGATGAACCATATATATCTTAATGTGACGCGCTTGAGTATTTCAAAATGGCGAATTTTTTTGCACATTATGAAAATGGCCGCGAGTTTGCGTCACATCGAAATCGTCAGATTAGTGAATGAGAGCTTTTTTTTGGTGCACTTAACACTCCCTTAGAAAATCTGACGCGCTCGAGGATGTCCATGCAACAGTTTTTTTTACATATTTAAAAATCTATAGCCGCTTCCCCCACCGATGAAAAGGTATATATCATATAACATTTCTTTCTTCTTATCATCTGAGCTTTGCAATCCAATAGGTCTCTATGACGCTCGAGTAAATCCCCATTTAGCATCGTGGGCTCCCCTACTATTAGAACGCGATCGAAGTCGCGAGAAAGGCTAGTTAATAATAAACGAATGATTCGAACTCAAGCAATTGTTTATAATTATAACACTAACAAGTATCTAAATTAAATTTGCGTTCAAATATTATTATAGATTTATTTAAGATAACGTATGGCGTATTATTATTATCTTGCGTTTTGACTCGGCTACGCCATCTAGCTGCTTAACAGCGCATGCGCGAGGTGGCGGGAGTGATGAAAATCGTCACTTGTTTCGTTTGAAATTAGCGCATCGAATTAACGATTAACGAAATATTACCTGTTTTAATTTGTATTATTGAAAATTTATCTACCCTATTACTTGGTTTGTTTTTCTTAAATACTTTATCTTCACTTAATGGGGCGGCAAAACTAAATGGCCCGGGGCGCCAAATCTGTAAATACGCCTCTGTAAATGACAAATAATACATAAAAAGGCAGGCAGTGGTAGTCCAGTTGTATTACACTCACTTGGTATACTGAGTGAATTGGGTTTAAATATCAAGTTGGTCACCTCTGATATTCTCAGGAATTATTTCTCTCATGATTACCATTCCTCTTTTGGTAAAGAAAAACAGTAGAATAAATGTGCATGTCTGAATCTAGCAAGTTTTCAGACAACATGTTTAGTCTACCCGTACTAGGCCACCACTATTGTCTGGTCTCCTTAATATTGAAAAGAAAATTTAAAAAAGGCGGATAAAGTAAATAAAAGGCAATTTTAATAAATTATACATTCTCTTTTATTGCATTATAAAATATTTGTTGTTCTTTTGTGTTTTATTTTTGGTTATCATTGTACAATTTTTATGGCACGAGTTTTATAAAGCTTCACAAGTTTAATCCTTCCATCACGTCCTCTGCTTCGGCACGTAAATTTTCAACCTTTTCTATGAGCATTACCTGAAAAAAATTGTCAGTTAATATCTCGGACTAAAGTTAATATAGATAAAGGAACCTTCCAAAAAAAGTCAACCAAAAATACTTAGTCTAATTTTCTTTTAATGTTACCATTCTTAAGTTCACCCAACACACAAAAAAGAAAATTTGTCATACATTGGGTAAAGCTGAAATTAAAAATCAATATAAAGTTACGAAAAAAAATTAAAAAAAAACATTAATTAAAATTTCAAATATTTGGTTCTTAATTCAATTATTTTTTTTCATACAATAAATAAAGCAGAAATCAAAAATCAATATAAAGCTACGAAAAAAAATCAAAAAAAAAAACAAATTAATTAAAATGTCAAAAATTTGGTTCTTTCATCCTTAAAATGATGGCATTAAAAAAATTAAAATGTCAAACATTTGGTTCTTTATTCAAAATTAGGGTTGTAGCAATTATGTGATAGAATCTTAAAATGGAAACACTGGCAACTGACTTTAGCGGCGCTGACGAGGTGCTCTGCGGCGGAGCGCGAGAGGTGCGGGACGTCGGCGGCGAGGCGCGCGGGCGCGGCGCGGGCCACCTCCTCCACGCTGCGGTAGCCCGCGCGCAGCAGCTGCAGCGCTCGCGCCTGTAAAAAAAAAGTGCGTGTGTACAAAGTACACATGTCAGAAGTAAAACTTGAATTTAAATTAAGGCTAACTCTTCCGCGTCTCTGAGCGGACTCGAAATTCGAATCGAATAATTCGAATTTCTACGAATAATTCGAAAAAGTTCGAATAACTCGCGAATTAATGAAATATCCCCGGATTTTCAATTGTTTCCATTTAAATTTCTTTAAATCGTGTATCAAAATATTTTACCTACGAATAAGATATAATTCAAAAAAACACTATAATAATTGTTCTATTGGTGTAACTTTATTTCATGGTTCGAATAAAATGTATATTGATTGTTGAATTTATATTTGAATATTGAAAATAAGAAACCTTGAATTCAAAATACTCGAAAATTCGCTAATAACATGATAGTTTACGAATAATTTGAAAAAAATCCGAAGAATTCGAAAAAAAATAGAATTATTTGAAAAAAAAAATAGAATAATTCAAAAATTTTTGAATTATTCAGGAACTTTTGAATAATTCGAATTATTCGATTCGAATTTCGAATCGGATACTACTATTCTATTCGATTCGAACGATATTCACACACTCCTAATAGATAGTCTTTGGTGTTCATAATTCCCTAGTATCTCCTAGTATCTCGTGATAAAAGTACCAGGCGATCATAACTATTGAGAAGTATGTTTTGACGTGAAGGAACAATAAACAAATGAAATATGAGTGGTGACCTTCTTGACAGCGGGCAGCTCCATGAGCATGTCTAGTCCGGGCGCGGCGGCGCTGCGCAGGGCCGGCAGCAGGTGGCGCAGCGGCGCGGCGAAGGCGGGGCGCAGCGCCTCGCACAGCGCCGCCGCGCCCGCCGCGCGCGCGCCCGCCGCGCCCAGCTGCGCCTGCAGCGTGCCCACGCCCACGCCGTACCTGGCACACCATAGTACACACTCAGTCCCACACCATTCGTTTTTTTAATCATAAACAGTACACACTATGTCCCACGGCCCGCCCCATTCGTTTTTAAGCTATTGCATATAGGCTTGCCAGATGGCCGGGAAATCCGGAACTGTCCCGGAATTTTCCGAAAACCTACTAGTTTTGAAATAACACGTCACACGGCTAAAACTGAATGAAAATAAAAATACATTATTATTATAGAACTGAACCAATTGAAGTGAAAAATAACTATAAATAAGTTAAGTTGAACACAATAACTTACTTTTCCGCCACCTTCGGGAACGGCATATGCCTGCAGAGATCCCGCAACATCAGAGCCAAATAGAACCTAGACAGCACACTTTCTGGAACATTCTGTAACACACAGTGACAATTAAATGAAGACCTATTTTTTTCTTTCTTATATTTATGCAAATGCTTAACATTTTCATTAAAATTGTCTTTTTATTTTATTTTTTCACTAATTTATTTCAATGTATTGATGTTATGAAGTTATTTAATTTTAATTTGGCAAAAATCTTGTTTTATTATTATGACCATGTTTATTGAAAACTCAAGTCCCTTGAAGTCATAATTTTACTACAAAACATAGGTACAATTGTGTGCGAGAATCTCCTCCTTTTCCTCAAGTCGGTTAAGATCAGTGGTATATTGAACTTGATTATAAAGAAAAATATATTATATCATTATATGAAAGATCTCACCGTGATGGGTTTGCCGGTCATCATTCTGATGGCATTCATTTCTGTGATGCCCAGGACCTTAGCGGTTTGCACTCCCTCCTCGTCCAACTCGCAGTACTATAAAAATACATTAGTAATATGTTTGTAAAAATATTATAATTTTATAGTAAAATCAATTGCCAAATAATTTGTTCATCTTCTAATCAATTACAAAGCACTGGTTATCAAAGTTTAATGATATTGTTTAGCTATTTTTAACATCCCACTGCTGGGCTCTATCATACGGCACTCAAATACGAGGGAGTTAGATCATAGTCCACGCTGGACAAATGATTCGCACATACAATATTTGAACCCGCTTCACGTATTCCCAAGAGTGCACGTTACCAGTGGACTAACTTTGGTATAGTCTTACCAAAGAATAGTATAGCCTATAGTCCGGTCGTATGCCGGCGTCGGGCGCCGCCACCAGGTACAGCAGGTGCAGGTTGTCCATCAGCACCAGGCTGCGCGACGCCACGTCGATGTCCTCCACCAGCTGCTTGGCGGTGCTCAACTCCATGCACCCTGGGAAGTTTATAGTAATAGCTGTTTAGTTCGTACTCTATGATACGAGTGGCTCAGTTTGTAGTGACCCAACTTGCTGTGTCGCTTGGGGCATTCATTTTTGGGGCACTAAGTGGTATGAACAGATTAGTTTGTACTCGATGATGCGTCTGGTTCAGTTGGTAGTGACCAGACTTGCTCTGTCGGAAAGCTTGGAATGCCCCAAGCATTCATTTGTTAAGCACCGAATGTTTACCTTTTATAGCAGCTATCCCCATTGTACTGACAGCGAGCTCGACATCTTTACCATCAGGGTTGGGATTTTTCACTACTTCTAGAGCTTCACTTTTTATCAACGACTGTATGGCATCGTCGCATACTTGATCTGTATTCGTTGATCTGAAAAAATTGATATCATATGACCATCGCAAATAATTTTGAAGTTAAAGCACTGTAGTGCCACCTTATGATTTGTTACATATAGCGTAAACCGTACAGCCGCTTATCGAGTGTAATATAAAAGTTTGAATTAGGACAAGTGAAGAGGAGGCATTAGGGCATTGTGTCCTCTTGACATTTATGCTAGATTGTATGTATTATTAAAAAGACAGTGGTAACCCAGCGGTAACGCGTTCGCTTGGATAACCAAGTGATGCGGGTTCAAATCCGTGTCTCGCACCTCTGATATTATCATGTGCGAATCATTTCTATCATGATTACCACTTGTCTTACGGTGAAGGAAAACATCGTGAGGAAACCTGCATATCTGAGAAAACCTAGCAAGTTTTCATGCGACATGTGATGTCCGCCAAATCGCACTAGACCAGCTCGGTGGACTATGGCCTGATCCCCTTCGTACTGAGGGAGGCCCTTGCCCAGCAGTGGGACGTTAAAAAGGGCTGATGATGATGATGATGTATTAGTGTTAAGTATGTAGATAGGTACGAGTGAAAAGCTTGGTAGTTGGATACGCACTGCTTTATTCAAACTAGAATAGCGTTGTGGGCGCAGCCACAACATTTTAAGTTTACCCACTTAATTATACATAACAATGTCGTGCCATACTATGGCACGACTCACGGGTCCTCCGGCGCCACCTGGACTTTTTTGCTAGGTTGTATATATTAGTATGGCACAACTCACGGGTCCTCCGGCGCCACGGCGAGCAGCGTGGTCGCCAGCAAGCGGCGTAGCGCGGCCCGCGAGGCAGCCAGCCGCAGCGCCACCGCGCTCAGTACGAGCGCCGCGGCGTTGCGCGCCAGCGTCGACCGCACCGGCGCCAGCCCACCGCCCAGCACCGCGCGCAGCTGCGGCCACTCGTGAGCGTTGCATATTATTATACTTTCACCTATTTAAATGGGCTTTGTTTTCTATACGATAATAATGAAATAATAAAACTTATACCAATATTATAAAGAGGAAAGATTTTTATTTTTGTATGGAACAAATAACCTTAAAAACTTCTGGAAGGATTTCAAAAATTCTTTAACCATTAGAAACCTACATTATCACTGAGTAATATAGGCTATATTTATTACAAGGGAGCCACTTCTTTCCGATGAACGATAAAGGACCAGCGCAAGCGCACGCTAACTAATTATTGGAAGAAAAACTTGGGAGTTTGCCTTGTTGCCCAAACATTTTTTTTAATAATACATTTTATAATGAATAGTAAAGCCATGCCTCACCGGCCTCGCAGACGCCGGCGCGACCAGCGCGGCCCGCCATCTGGCGGTAGGCGGCCAGCGTAAGGAAGGCGCGAGCCACGCGCGGAGCACGCACCAGCACGCGCCGCGCCGGCAGGTTCACGCCCGCCGCCAGCGTCGACGTGCAGCACAGCACTGAGATCACGCCCGACCTGCGACCGATATGTACTCAATGTACACTGATACTCAAATATTTTACATTTTAAATAAATCTATCTTTACGGAATTTGTCGCGGATTTATTTTGATTTTTTCTTTCCGACGTTTCAAACACGACAGTGTACTGGTGGTATTGGTGGTGAATGGTGATACTCACGATACAGGCTTTGCCTTTAGATATAATATATATTGTAAACTGTACTTTTTTGTCAATAAAGATTATTATTATTACTCTCAAGCGAAATTAAAAGTGGTGTTTTGAAATTTGAATACATTTTAATTCTATTTAAAATTAAATTTAAACATAGAATTAGTATTAATCAAACATAACGCAGCGCGCCAGTATGCTTCTCGGTAACGACCCTAAAGTTATTGTGAGCCCCTCAACGCAGCTAAACAAGTATCCATGTAACCTGAAGGCGTGTTCAAGCAGCGCGCGCTCCTCAGCGCCGAGTCCGGCGTGGTGGTAAGCAACGCCGGCACGCACACCACGCTGCAGCGTCACTCCCGCGCCCTCCGCCCGGAGCGCCGCTGCCAGCGCCACTCGCTCCTCTGTCCGGTGCTGCAACATCTCCCTGCCGACACAATATTACACATTGACTCAAATCGTACTACTATTCCCTACTAATATTATAAATATGAATGTAAGTTTGTTTGCTACGCTTTCACGCGAAAACTACTCAACATAGGATACTTTTTATTAAAAAAGAAATATTTTTTACGAAAAATAAAAAATTGTTTGTCAAAAAATCTCAAAATCTAGCTTCTTCAACGCCTGAAATAGCTAGAGTAATTTTGAAGAAATTTTCAGGCATCCTACAGATGAGGTTGATTAGCAATTAAAAAAATGAACGCGGGCGAAGCCGCGGGTAAAGCTAGTTTTATTATAAATGACGTGAAAGAATGTCTGGAGGAAAGGCACACAAAAAGTTTGGAATATTGTTATTATTTTCACAGTTTATTTTTACAAACGATTAAAACGTAACTTGTTATGTATATAAAAATACTATACTAATTTTATTTACTTTCATTTTATAATATCAGTCCAAAGCTGACATATTTTCATTTCTTTTTTAATTTAAAACTGACAAACTGTTTAACCAACAAAAACAGTATACCTCGATAGAAATTCTAAATGATCACATTCATTTCTAACTACACTCAAATCATTTGACTACATGGGGCTGAATAGACTTTACGATCAACAATTTATTGTTAGTTACCGTCTACGTGGTGGACTCACTTTCTCTGCAGCTGACAGAGCAGCGCGGCCACGTTCTCACAGTTGCGCTTGGTGGGGCAGAACACGAGCACGCCGGCACTCGGCACCACCTCCGCCACCAGCCCGCCCAGCATGTCCGGGTCTAACGCCGCGCCCGCCGCCGAGTACTGCCCCACACACCACATAGTGACCCAGTGACAGTCCACATACACAGTTACTACAGACCCGCTAGGGGCATTTGTTGGGCACAGCTTTTTGTACTCCAATCATGAATGTTTATATTTATAATATGCATACATTTAAAGTTATATGTGTAGTGTATCAATTTTCTGGTATTCATAACATAAGGTTAGTAGCTTACCACAGAACTAGAAAGCTCTGTTTTTAATAATGTCCCAAGATATTTATTTTTTATACTTACACAATAAAACAATGCACAATACTTTTTAAAATAGATGTAGATAAAGAACTGACCCATACCCTCATGAAATTGACTGCTTTCTAAAAAGAAAGCGAACATGTAGCCAATACCTGTTGTTTATACCAAATTCTAATTTATAACAAAAAAAGTTAGCTTACATCATAATTCAACTGTCTGTCAGGTACAATCTCCAGCCCGTTATTCCATACTATCTTATAAAGGGTATCACCAAGTTTCACATACTCAGTCAACTCAACTGGTCTAAATTGCTTCTCAAATATATCTGCATTTAGAAACTTGGCTATATCTGGTAAATTCCCTATTGTAGCACTCATACCTACTATTTGTATTCCTTCTGCAACAAAAAATGACATGGTACATATAAAAAAAAAATTATGAAAAGTCAATATATGGCAATTCAGACATAAATGAGTAGTATTAGAAGATTTACTGAAAAATATTGTCACAATTACTCATTAATAAACTTACGATTAGCAAATATTACAGTGGTCAGCAACATTTCCAGTGTGCTCCCTCGCCCAGCCTCCCCTATTAAATGAAGTTCATCCACCTACAAAATAAATTAAACAATATGAGTCAATTATTAAAAAGAAATTAAATTATTGTAAGTATAATATATCTATAAGAAACTAATATTAATTTTAAAAACAATTTAAATTCAAATTTATTCATGCTCTGTATAATAGAATAGTTAGATTACTTATTAGAATAGCTGTAATGTTGAGTAATTGTGAAAATACTAAAGCCTAACATATTAGTGAGATGGGTAATGTATTTATTTTGGCATATAAATATGTTACTCACCACTATTAAACCAATTTCATTCAATCTGTTTAACTCAATTAAACTTCTGATCAAAGCAAGTCCTTTTTCAATAGTAGCAATATAAATACTATTCTTTTTACGCCTTTTCTTTGGTGGTAAGTGACCTTTGCCACCTGCATATTCTTCTAATAAAAATTCTAGTTGGAGGGCAAATGGGGCTAAGGACCAAATCTAGAAAGTAATTTAATAAAAAGTTATTTTAATTATTAAACATAATTTAGTTAACTAAAGTTAAAATATAGTATAACTGTTATAGCTTTCACTATTTCATGCCATAAAGACGAATATTATCTGGAGACTTACTCAGTCCTCTACTCCAAAAGGAAAAGCATGAAAGTGAGTGAAAAATTAATCACATTTGTATGTAAGCTTATACCAAAAATTAATATCCGTAAAAAATACTCTCTGATTGTTACCTTTTCTTGTACAATTGCAACAAATGGTAAAATAAACAGCGCATTCTGTTTCCTATTTAATACCTCCCTCAACATCAATACTTCAGCCACTAAAGTTTTTCCTCCACTTGTAGGTAAGGCATAAATTAAGTTCTTTCTTTCTTTTATTGCTTTTAAACTAAGACACTCTTCCTGCCAGTCTAAAATTTATAGAACTAAGTTAACATAAAACAAAAAATTTTAATTGTTTTTTTGATTATTGAGAAAAAATGTTTATTTACCATAAAATTTTTCAATATTTCTATATGATTTAAATAGTCCCTTTACAATCATAGGTAATCCATAAAAAGTATTAATATCATGATTTACTTCATTGAATATTGATTTTAAAGCTTTATTATTTGAATTTGATTGTTCTTCGATTATACCACTTTCTCTTATATCTAATAAAAATGAATCTTTTGTTTCAAATAAAGTACTAGTTTCATTATTGCAATTTATATTTATTATTGATTGATGCAATACATCAAAACTCTCTTGAACATCATCCCTTAATTGTTTCTCACATCTGCTAGTTACGATATTACTACTAATTTGTTCCTGTGCACAGCTAGGTTCTAATTTAGATATAAACATGTCATTATTTATTTCATCTATGGCTTCTTCTTGTATATTATCTTTGGATTTATTGTTCTTACCAGCTATAAAAGATTCCCAATTTTCTACATCTTTAAAAAAACAAGATTCAAAAACGCCAGGAGAGCAGGGTATGTTATCAGTTGTAGAAGAATTGTTTGTTGAATCGCTTAAATATTCAACTTGATTGCATGGTAATGGTGGTGACTCGCATTTATCAACTACAAAAGGAAGACTTGTTGTAGCGACTCGTAAATGTACTGGAGAACTGTTTATGAAAGAATTGTTTACTTCCTTAGCCAAAATTTGAGTCGGTCTTAGACGATTTCGTAGTCCAAGCCGTCGACGTTTCGGAGTTGATACTTTTTCATGGCACTTTTCATTAATCGAATTCATTCTATCTTTAATTTAATTCATTTTTATTAAAATGTACAAGTAAATAAATACAGCGGCGGCAAAAAATTCAAATAAAAATAACACGCCACTGACAACAAAATATTGATATTTTCATTTAGATTTTTGACAAATGACAGACATGTCACATGTGTTTGTGTTGAATTGTTGACACTTGACAGCTTCACTTACAAAGTTTTAAAACCGTGGTTAAACGTAACATTAGCGAACCTTTTTCAAAGCAATTATATAAAAGAATTGATGTTATAAATTGTACATATATAACAAAATCCTGAGTTGTATCTGACAAAATATTTTTTAAACTCTTGGAGGTCAAATAAAAAGTATGTTATGTTCTTTATTCTGTGGCTTCTAGACGTGCCATTTTGGCACAAATTACTTCGCCAATGTCGTGTAAAACGGAGAAGACACGGTTGAGATTGAGAATTGCTTGGTTTAGAACGAGACATTCTCATTGTATTTAGATTTGTTGTCTTTCTGTTTGGGAACTCATGTGGGAAAACCACTGCTTATCCGTAATTGACATATTATGCTATAGTTTTTACTCTTTGCGAAAATGTCTGAGTAAACATACTCCAAATATTTTCTTTGAATTATACGATCCAAATACAAAATATTATGTTTATGGAAGCTTATAGCTAATAGATTAAATGACCTTCAATTATTTCAGGCAAAACTTATAGTGTATTTATAAATCCAATTTTCGTAATCTGAAGGCACGGTAGTGCCCCCGCCAAGACGAGGCAAGCGAAGCGCTACACTACCTAACTTTTCTCGAAGCACTTCGTCGTTTTTTGAACCCTTATAACTTGGGTTTGGATTATGCCAGATAAACAAAAAATTTTGGGATATGTAGCCACATATTTTGACTAAGGCGTAGAGTTTGTGAAGTTAGGCCTCTACATGAGGTCTGATAACATTCTGATAACGAGTCATATAATCGCTCGTCTTGGCAACATTATACATGAAAATGTTTTTGGTGGGATGTGTAATTTGGTGGGATCATTTGAATATTAGCAAATGCATATTCATAGAAGGCACTTTTACTCATTATAAGGCAGTGAAAGGCAGTGAAAGTTGTTAAATTAATTTTAGAAGGAAAAATTCCTCCTCCTCATAATGTTTATTTGAATAATGTAGTAAATATTAAAAATATTTTATCTAGTACATTAAAAAGGTTCTCCGGAAAACGCGAAGATAGTTTTAGGCAAATCTTTTTTTTTTATATTATATTATTGTACCTATTCAATATAAAAATGCAGCATTATTTAATAGTATTATTTATACCTTTAATTAATTTTTAAAAAATTTTATTTAAGGTTTTCCAGGAAAGCAGCGACATGTATCTACATATAGTTACAACATAGATCTTATAATACCATACTTATACACGTGCTTCATGCCATACAGTGTCACTCTCAACTAAAATAACAAATCAGGACATGTAACTTCTTCGTTAAGGCGAAGGTAAAAACTCTTTCCGATAAAAAATTTAGACCACTTTAAATTTAAAATTTTAGATAGTAGTATATCCTCTGGGATCACCATTTATTATTATTTTGACCATAGAATTACGTTAATAATAATAGAATTAAAGGATGAGCCCTAGCAAAGCGAGGGCAAAATGCTGGTATACAATTTTCCTTTCATTTTTACACTTCATTATTATTTCAAATGCTAGCCAATATCGAAATACTGTAGGTCACCGAAATTAACCAGATTTTGATGATGGTTGAAGTAGGAGGAGTAGAAAAAAAGAACTAAATATTTTTTATGCTGCCAGAAAACTAAACTCCAATTATATTATAAACTAGCTACTTACCCTCGCTTCACTCGGGTTCCTCCCTAAGTTTAGCGTTAAAATAAATGAAATGTTTACCTTCTCCTTTTTGAAGTCGGTTAAAAAGTAGCCTAAGTAACGCCTTATAACATCGTCCAAACCATTTCAGAGATTACCCGAAACAAATAGACACACAGACAGACAGACAGATAGACAAAAATTTTAAAAATTGGTTTTTTGTTGCTAGTATCGTTTATACTTTCATATGCATGTAGGGAAAAGCTGTTAATTTGAAATTAAAAACAGGACAGTCCATTCTATTTATATGTATAGATGTATATTATTACTACTCGTATGTTATGTGTGAATCAACGTCTGAAATACTGAAAAATATACTACCGGCATCCAATAACATGAAATAATTATGTGAAAAAAACTTTTTAAAAATATTGTACATATCGAAAATTCAAATTGTTTCATCCCAACGTTTTATTAATATGTTTTCGTATATAAATGTTTAGTTATTATATTTTATGACAGTGATGCATAGCAATGAAATGCTCTGCGTAAATATAAAATGAACAGATATTATGTCAGGGAGCCACGCCCTTTGCGTCCTGCTTGAAATCGCGAGCAGGGTTTTGGTCTCTTTAGAAATCGGAGCTGGCTTTCGGCACAAAAATGACTACGGCTAAATTTAACCCGCGGGGGGGCAGCTAGCGCGCGGATCACCGCCGGCCGGTCAGAGCCGCCTTGGTCGCCGCGGACTCCACATTCCAACGTCGCTGTGCTGGTCGAGCAACCGTAACTAAGTGACCGCTTCTACCCGTGCGACGTAAGTGCAGTGTAGTGCAGTGAAAATTTACCATGTACAGTGTGTAGCAACCCTAAGTGCGTTCGGAAACCAGAGTTTTTGGAAAACTGAAGTTTAAAACGTGGGATAAAAATAATTGCAACGCCAAATCGGGCCAGCGCCAAAATAGAACCGCGCGAGATTACGTTACACTGGTGCATGTTACATAAATTTGTACTGAATTATTTTATTACTAAACATTAATTTTTACACTTGATACACTACACACTGTACACTGGAATCATGACTTTTTAGCCAAAAACAGAAAATAGTTTGTAAAATTTTTGTTCTATGCGTTATATTGAGAGAGGTAGAATTTTACAAATTATAAGAGATATTGCACAGACAGTACATTCGCATGTTGTGAATAAAATATTGTTTTTGCGCAGCAATAAGAAAAATATAATAATGTAAAATGTTAGGTACATTTCACTATTTTATATGTTACTATTTTTTAATTTCTTACAAAAAAATAAAAAGATAGTATTTTTTAAGTTCTTACAAAAAATGACGGAAATAGATATTGTACAAAAAAATTGATACTTTGTAGAGCAAAATCAATAGTTTAACATTGTCAATATAATAATTTTTATTATAAATAAATTAATTAATGAGTATTCAAACAATTAACTGTTTAATTTAAACTAAAGAAAAGAGTAAGAAACATGCGTCCAATATGAATTAAATACATCTTTTAAATAAGGGAATACAATATGATTTTACATGATTTTTTTGTATTTAGAGAAATATTAGGCATTTTAAGTAGCAAACAATTAAAAAAAAGGTTTATTTGTTTAATATATTTAAAAAAAAAGATAAAAAATTTATATAAAGATAGAAAAAAGGAGAAGAAAATTAAGAAAATGTGAAGCCATTATCCTATGTAATGCTAAACTGAACGCAAACCAATTTTGATCTAACTTTGAACCTTTGCCAAAAGCCTGGCGGCGGGCGGAGGCGGACGAAGGCGGGCGGCGGGGCGTGGGTGCGCCTAATGGTCGGAAAGATAAAACCGCCCAAAATAGATTGAACTTCATAAACAATGAGATTATTCAATGATTATGAGTTCTGAGCAACCCTGCAGCTATATTAGTAACTTGGCACATCGATTTGATTAATTGATTTTATTGACGATTAATAAAACGATACCAAGTAATTTTAAAGGCAAATTGGCAAATATAAATTTAGCCAACTTTGAAGAGTTTTATTGAGTACCGATTTTCTAAGACTGACATCTAGTTTATTTTTATAAAGGAAGAACCTGTTATTGTTTTTCAAAATTAACGAAGACAAGTATCTAATACATAATATTATATAGCAATTAAAGGTACACCTATTAATTTTGTATGTGTACTATTTATTATTTTAGATGCCTAATCTATTTTACATGAAAGCTAAAGTCATTTTTTAATTAGGGGTATAATTTTTTTTTGTATTTCAATTATTTAGATCATCGATCGCTTTAAAATTATCTATATAATGTATTAGTGTTGACATAGGACGAAATGTAGGAACGTAATCGTTATTAAAATTTAAATCAAATGAAACTAATTGAAGATCTATAAAACAATTCATAGACCCATATTGAGTTATGTTTTTGTTTTACAGAATAACAAATCACCAACATGTCTGACGAAGAGGAATATTCGTAAGTATATTGTAACATC
The DNA here is from genome assembly GCA_905231865.2 of Boloria selene. Lineage (NCBI taxonomy): Eukaryota > Metazoa > Arthropoda > Insecta > Lepidoptera > Nymphalidae > Boloria > Boloria selene. The sequence continues at coordinate 14,270,255 of HG993137.1, read as the reverse complement.
ACAAATAAAAAAAATGTTCTTAATTTCATTATAAACTATTTTTACTTCTACACACTTCTTTGATATACTGACACACGAAACAGCAAAATGTAAATATAAATTATTGACACATTAACTAGTACAAATGTTCGACACCCCTTCAATTATGATTTGAACCTACATTACTAACTTTTACTAATTACCCTGAAAACGGCGATGCCCCACTATATTTAGGGAATACTCTAATATCGTTTATAAATTCCACAGTGGCTCCGAAGAGGAGGAAGTTGAAGAAGAAGTCGTGGAGTCGTAAGTATTATTAACGAAATACTCTATTTGACTCCCCTAAAGTTTAGATTCATTTAGAATCCTGTTTGGTTTTCAACTTAAGCTTTAGAGGCCTAGTATCTATGCCTTGCAAATTTTTCCAAATTTCTTTTAGACTAGCAAGCCAAATTTCATTTATTAGTGTCAAAATATAAAAATTTAAGGACACACTTGAATCCTCATTTCATTCCATACTTCGTTTAGCTGCACGCCCTCACCAACTCCTATTATCTCTTTTGTTACAGGAAGTAAGTGGCGTGTTTGGTTGATACAACTCTTGCACACGCTCGTTAGGCTAAGATTAGACCTCTGTCTTATGCTTGTGCTCAATCTTCGCTTTTGTTGCTTTCAGACTTTCGACATTCTAGAAGCTCCGCTTCCGACATGTGCTTTATTAATTTCTGAAGTACTTTCTAACATCCAACTAATATTGATCTTGGTTATCAGTCAGCTAGAAGGTAAGTATTCGTTTCGTGTAATGCAATAAAATTTCTAATAAAATATGCTTATGTCCAGTGTTATAAATGAAATATTGAGAAAACATTAAATTATAAATGTCTAATTTTGTTTATTTTTTCCCTATCTGCTGCCGTTGCCGTTCCATGAAAAAGGCCCGCTCCCAAACAAGAGTGAGTATACTATAGTTCAAATTATAAACAAAAAGAAAATCGCTTCGCTTCTAGTGACTGTATGTCATAAAATCGATATGCAAAGGCTGTGATTGGAAACAAAATTAATCTTTGCACTGGGTGAATGAACAACCAATCAGGATATACGAAATTTAAATTCTGGTTACAAACACTAGTAACTTTTTATTTTGGATGCGCAAAATAATCTTCTCACTGCTTTTTTTATTTATTTATCTATGATTTTGAAGTTGAGGAGTAGTGAAGTGTAAAGTGTAGTAGAGGCTGATTGTTATTTTCTGTTTCTAGGAGTAGACCATCGATCGCGTAAGTTGCACCGCTCTCTGTGGTGTCACTAACTCTGTAATCCTCTCATTAACTAATAAGGCCCGGGCGCATTCTAATCCGAATACTAGAAATATCATGTCCACGATCACACAAGATCGTCGGATGAAAGATTAAACACTGTTCGAACGCTATTTATATAAACCAGTGGGCGTTCTATTTTTGAAAGTACCGTGTTGCGCCCGCGCCGTCCCGCTAAGAAATTAGATGTCGGTCAACGGATAACTCGCAGAGTTCTCCTGATCTTTTCCAAAGTAATTAATTGCATGATCGGACCGAAATAACTGAAGCATGGCCTACTATTTATTATTTTGTATATAAACCATTGTCCTTGAGATATAATACCATGTTCATTTCCGTATACTTGCCACAGATTAAACATTTACAAACACAAAGACACAAAACACAACTGCTTTATTGACAAATGTTGTAATAATATTATTGTTATTTTAATAGCGAAACATAGGTACATGTAGTAAAAAAGAATTTAACAGTGTATATTGTAAGTGTTAACGATGCTCGTTGTATAACATGATATAAGCTGATGAAACATTAACGTGCTGAAACAACACAATATTCAAAATAAGATAAGGCAAATTAAAATATTATCAAAAATAATAACTTCATCGTAACAAATTGTAACGCTATATGTATTGTGAACCGTGACAATGGCGGTTTTAATATTAACAAAAATTTTAGAAATTTAATGAGATACTAATTTATTATTTAATTTTCCAGGGGTGAGGGAGACCCAGAATTTATTAAGGTAATTATCAATCAAATATTCTTTTATAATTTGTAATAAGCATTTGTTTATCTACTCACTAGCTTTCGCTAGCGGCAACTCTACCACAGTCTATTTACGTATATATTGCCCAGGTCCCAAGGATCGCAGTGCGTTTTTAGAGTATGACCTTCCTCAATACGCTATAAAATGAAATAAGAATTTTTATAGTCGCAATGGTAGATTAAATTAACGATTCGAAATTAAAGAACAAAATTTAAGCTTTATATTTCAATGTAAATAATGGTGACGATCTAAGTACAACACTAGTAGGTTTTAAAATTTAACATGAAAACGATACATAATAATCTAATTCCCATACGTATTACAACAGCGTCAAGATCAAAAGCGGTCGGACTTAGACGAACAGTTGAAAGAATATATCAACGAATGGCGCAAACAAAGGGCCAAGGAGGAGGACGAGCTGAAACGCCTCAAAGAGAAGCAGGCTAAGCGCAAGGTAATTTAGTAGTACAATGAATCATTCCTTTTATTCATTTAATTCTGATATTCCCTTTAAAATAATCAAAATTATTTACAGTTGAGAAGCTTTTAAATTTCATTGCCAATCGTGTTGACCAATAATTTTAAATGTTTAGGTATCCCGCGCTGAGGAAGAGAAGCGCCTCGCTCAAAAGAAGAAGGAAGACGAAGAAAGAAGGGTCCGTGAGATTGAAGAAAAGAAACAGCGTGACATCGAAGAGAAGAGGCAGAGGCTCGAGGAGGCCGAGAAGAAACGCCAGGCTATGCTCCAGGCCATGAAAGATGCATCCAACAAGACCGGACCTAACTTTACTATCCAAAAGAGGAGCGATAACGTAAGAACGTTATTTTTTAAAAAATGTCGTAAACATATATAGAAAAAACTTAATTTCATTACTAACCGTAATGTTATTCTTTAGTTCGGTCTTACCAACGCTCAACTCGAGCGCAACAAGACCAAGGAACAGTTGGAAGAAGAGAAGAAAATTTCCCTTTCGATCCGCATCAAGCCCCTCAACATCGAGAACCTGTCCGTGGACAAACTCCGGCAGAAGGCGGTGGAGCTCTGGGACTGCATCGTCAAACTCGAGACTGAGAAATACGATCTCGAGGAGAGACAAAAGAGACAGGACTATGACGTAAGTATCGCGTTACTTCGATCGAAGTATTTGTAACAAATTTTTTACTGGGCTTAAAATATCATCAGCCCTTTTTAACGTCCCACTGCTGGGCACGGGCCTCCCTCAGTACGAGGCGGGCTTAAAATAATTATAATTTATTTTATTAGCATATTTGATTTTATATTTTTTATTTGGTTAACAGTTAAAAGAGCTCAAAGAAAGACAAAAGCAACAGCTGAGGCACAAGGCTCTCAAGAAGGGTCTCGACCCCGAGGCACTTACAGGCAAGCACCCCGTGAGTATCACTACTATAAGATTAACAATTGATTATGACAATAATGAAAATGTACCTAAATTAGTTTTTTTACTATTTCTAGCCCAAAATCCAAGTCGCGTCCAAATATGAGCGACGCGTCGACACACGTTCCTATGACGACAAAAAGAAGTTATTCGAGGGTGTAAGTAAAAAGTTCTAAATCACGGAATTTACACAACTAAAGTATTTTGGGTAAGGTATATACTTACAAACTGGGAGTGAAACTTAAACTTTAAATTTGAGTGTCGTTTTAAACCTCATTTTAAAAAGACCGCTGTAAGTTGTTACATACTATTTATACTCGTAGGTATATGTTGAATATAATAATAGACTTAGAATTAAACATTTAAAAAAATAACAAATCGCTTCAAATTACGCTAAAGGTACATTAATTGAAAGTAGCGCTAAGCTAATTCTAGATTTTAGATTAGATTACATTTGACTTTAGGTCAACCTAAAACATTATAAATACCGCACATAGAACAGTGTCCAAACAAAACCTGATATAAATTAGAAATTTTAAATACAGGGTTACGATACTATAGCATCAGAGGGTTTGGAAAAGATGTGGAAAGAGAAGATGGAAGAGTTCATGAACCGCACCAAAAGTAAGATGCGGATGTAGAGTCATGTTGTTTCCCCACACTCGCCCCCATGAATGGCATGTTTGTATCTGCATGAATTTGCATCTCATGGGTTATCGAGCACCTCTCGGATTATCAGGACATTGTCAAATAAAAGACAGTTGTTTTCATTCTTATGCAGATTTAGGCCAACTTTAAGAGCAAAATTGATAACTAATCAAATTATTTCGTCTGCATGATTCATTATTTTGTTACATCTACAACGAATCCAGGAAATGCGTCTTGATTAGATATCGATTTGGCAATGTCTCAGAAGTAAAGTAAGGATACATTCGACATGATCCTGTGCTGTATTTTGAATCCGAATTGACCCTTGTGTTAACCGTTCCTAGGACCTAGAGAAACTGAACAAGGACTTCCTTGAGAAGGTGTGGCAAGAGAGAGCCGACCAGTTCGGCGGCAGGCAAAAGGGTAAGTAGTGCGAGCGTGCCTCAGCCACGTGAGCTCAATATAAATTCAAAATTCTAAGTACTGTACTGTTATGTACTTTATCTTTGATTTTAATTATATGATCGAATTATAATATAGAAGTGCAAGGCATAGGCCAATTTGAGTAACTAGACGATTTAAGGGAATAGGTACTAATGTAAATGTGTTAGTGTATGTCTTTCCATGTGTTGTGTGGTAATTAATGTTCAGTTTGAAGCACGCGTACCAAAACGTGTTAAACGTGCAAAGTATTTTGTTATTTCACTATCACTGCTCGTACTTTGAATTCACTTTATGTAATAAATAGTAAGTAAAATATACATTTTCTAAGTTAACATAAAACACTTACACTGAACATGATAAAATACCCGAACAACACATATTAGACTCTAAATAAGATACAGCAGTACCTTGTATAACTTCACATCCACCCATTCATTCATTTTACAAGTAGGTATAAGGTAATAGATACACAATATATGCCCAAAGGTGGTCAGGTCTCGGGAATTCTTGATATTAAAAATATAAAAATTATCACTTTTCGACTTTAATAGACGTTATAAAATTTTCTTTGGTAGTAAATTTGATATCTTGTAATTATTTCGAAATCAAAACGATTCTTTAGACCTGACAACACTTCCTAATAATTACATACTAATAAATATATAATTATATAGCGAGACTGCCTAAGTGGTTCGGCGAGAGACCCGGCAAGAAGAAGGGCGAACTTGAATCCCCCGAAGGCGAGGAGGACGCGAAGGCCGGAGAGGCTGAGGAGGAGGAGGAGCCTATATACGAGCCCGAGCCCGAGGAGGAGGAGGAGGAGGTTGAGGAGGTCGAGGAAGAGGAAGAAGAAGAGGAAGAGGAGGAGGAGGAAGAAGAGGAGGAAGAGGAATAAGTAAGTGTAATTTTACCGTTGTGATTTTGTTTATTGAAATGTCAGGCTTATATTTAAGTAGGTGCTAGTAAGTTTAAATGTGCATGTGTAGCTAATAGCTAGTAATTATGGAACTTAACTTCTTTGAGCAGCATTGAACAAGCAATTTAATATTTAAATTAATACAACAATATGATTTTGTTTACAAGTTCGGTATCTTTAAATAAGTCAGTAACATCTCAGTAACATAATACTTTATAATACTAAAAGCGTTTCTAAATGTATACTGGCTTGGCGCTAAAATAAAGGAATGCTTGTTGGCACCACAACCACAAGCCCATAGATCATAATATATTTGCCAAGTCTACTGTAAATTATAGTCATTTACATTATGTGGTAGATATTAGGTTTTCTCAATGAGTAATCAGATACTACTAGTATGTATCTATTTGGCAAGCTTTGAAAATACGTAATACTAGTACAAAACAATTACTAGGCTGGCATAGGTACCGAAATAGAAGCATGGCATAACGCCAGAGAGCTAATTGACTGCTGTATCGTTTCTTCGTTAGATTTTAAGTGTTTTTGTTTTAATATCATATTGACTCATAATTTATCAAATGGTAAAACGTATCTTTTATACGTACATATTATTATATTTTAACAAGTCGAATTTGTTTATTAAATATTTTTTTGGAAAATCTTATTGGAATAGTCTTTATTATCGATACAGCGGCTGAATCCATAGCTTTTAGAATTTTTGTCTGTCTTTGAAAGCATCGCGAAAAAACCACTGAACGGATTCTGATTAAATTTAGTATATGGATAGCTGGTTATTTGATCAATAAGACCATGACGTATACCCATACATAATATTGCATTTAGTATAGTATCTACTTTACCTTACAATGTTGAAATATTAGAAATTACGATACTTGTAGACGATGTTAGGAAAACAATGAAAGTACTTTTTGAGGAAATATTGGGCCAGTTTGTATTTCTGTGCCAGTGGTCGCGGGTTCGAAACCATATTATACATATTTAAAGTGTATTTATAGTGTATCAAGTGTCTGGTACCCATAACACAAGCCTCGCGATTACCACGGATCTAGATGGTGCTATGTATTAATATCCCAACATATTTATTACTAGACTCCTCTTGAATCACTCTATCTATTAAAAAAACCGCATTAAAATCCGTTGCGTAGTTTTAAAGATCTAAGCATACATAGGGACAGACAGACAGCGAGAAACGGCTTTCTTTTCGTCTATGTATTTACTTTTCTACTACTTTTTTTTTATGTTGGGACATTTACACACAGCACTATCTAGTTCCAAATTAAGGTACGAGTTTTGTGTTATGGATACTAGATGGTTGATGTATGTATGTGTAGTATACACATATATAAGTTTAAATACATACATATAGACTGAAGTACAAACATTCCTGCTCAACAAATGTATGCCCCCAGCGGGACTTGAACCCGCGACCGCTGGCGCAGCAAGCAGGGTCACTACCCACTGAGCCAAACGTGTCGTCGTTTTCTAGTATGTGATTTAATGTATACGTATGTTTCAGATATAAGGAGCCACTCAACACTCAAGCAGGGTTAGACCGCCGACTCGGAGACGCGTCGGTTACAGTTTGTAACCAATCCATTAACTTATCGCTACTATAAATTATTTTTATTATTTATACTTGACTCGTTACGGAATATGGACGATACCGCGTCGAGGACATCTATGACGTTGCAATAAACTAATTTATTCATAAGGCTAAGAGGTTTTATTTTACCCACAAACCTAGTTTATAATGTTTTAAAATATTTTCTTGAATGTAAGAATATAATATACTTAATTATTTTTTTCTGATATTAAGATTCTATTCTCTTAATAGTTCAGCTTAAGTAATATTCATTATTATGTATAAATAAATTATTTTTGTTATATTATAAATGTCGCCATTTATTTAAGGTTAGCCATTATTTGCAAATCAGTAGCACTATCCCAAATTTTTATTCAATTTGTTTAACATTCTGGCGTGATTAAGAAAGAATCAACCGTCCAATCTTTTGAATATTTGGAATTAATATTTATATGTTGTTAAAAATCCAAGTGAAAAGTTACAATTATTCAATTCTCAAAAATAAACAGGAATGTCAATTTTGTACTTTATATTATATATCTTCGATATAAAATTTCATATCGGTAGTATTTATATATAAGAAATAAAAGAAAAAATAAGAAATTGGTATTTATTATTATTTTTGATTACAATCACGATTGTAACATTACATACAGGGCATGAGAAAATGGCTGCTCATTATAACTTCATACTTTCATAACTCTATAATACTTAATATTAACACTGAATTTACTTTGAAATTTCAAATATAACTATTGTAGAATATAATTAACCTAGACAAAAACTAAGTAATTTCTAACTAAAAAGTTATTTTAAAAGTAATTTTTAGAATAGAACCAAAGTAAACATAAAATTTCGAAAATTAAACTTTAGTAGTAAATAAAGGCATACATTTTTAAACAATTAAATTTATATATAATTAATTAATAAAACTCCACCTGTAGACAAAATTTATAATTAACACTAACAAAGTAAACGATATAAGATATATTTTCATACATTACTATTAGATGAAATGTTTATACAAGTGAAATCTTTTATTTATTATATAGTAGGTACACCGTAATTGGTACACCGATCATATATATATTTTTTAAACTAAGCAATTCATCATCGATTCGCTTAGGCTCGCGATTAACGGCTAATATGGAATAGGTTGCCTATTTATGTATACATATATATTATATAGATATGTGACAACTTCTATAACCCTATAAAGGAATAATATTAAAAGATAAATATTATATCATTCCCAAAGTCTCAAACTCCATACCAAATTTCACAAAATTAGTTCAGTTAAGGCTACATTAATGTAAAAAAAAAACCAAATATTTATAAGTATAATACGTGCCACGAAAGATGAGGCTTGACGAGCGTCAGTAGCGGGGGATTTTCGCACTTAAGTCGTGTCAGTAAGAGTTATGTATAATTAATTTCAAGTCTCATCTTTCGTGGTACGGTCTGTACAGGTGGAGTAACTAATTCCTACAGTATAGTATACCACTACGCGGCGGGTCCGGCGGGCGCGGCGGGGGCGCGCGGCGGCGACTTGTGCATCATGTTGATCTTGTCTCCTAAGCTTAGTGCCATACCCTATAGAACATACACACACGTTAAAACACACCATTTTTGAAGTGAAACTTCTTTAGAATCGTAGTCATTTCAAACTCAATGAACGAAAAAATAAGCCCATAGTACCAGGCGCTCAGAGACGGGGAAGAGATAGCCTTAATTTAAATTCAAGTTTTACTTCTGACATGTGTACTTTGTACACACGCAGTTTTTTTCTTTACAATTTCATTCAATCACAAAGGTAGTGAAGTTCTGTCAGATCGAGTGAATCTTAAGGGCCCTGTAAGACGATCAAACGGTTTGATTGAAAGTTGAAACCTTACGTGTTTGATGAAACCGTTTGAGTTCGCTTTGAACGGTTTGTCAAATGGCACTGCGCAGTTTGGTTCTGTACGCTGTCGTAATTAGACTTGTGACGAAGACAAGATGCCCTCGAACAAGGATCGCGATTTTCACAAGTTTAAAACGTTAATGTCCTGCATACAAAGAGAGCTCACGCTACAAAATCCAACGCAATACTAAACCGAATTCAATCAAACGGCGCGTAAAAAAAATATGAAATTTCATCAAACGTGCTTCAACCCGTAAATGTTTGACAAATCGTTTAAACTACCTTTGTAAACGATCAAAATGGTTTAAGTCAAACCAAAACTTACGTGTTCGAATCAAACCGTTTGACCGTCTCCGGGGCTCTTTACAGCAAAGATACTCATATATTCTAGCTACTCATATATTTATACGACAATTTCAAAAGAATTCTCTTTTTCTTGGAACGGTTTTAATAACTGCAAGTGATAAGTCTCGCCACGGGTGCCAATCGTTCCTGGTATTTTTGTAGAAAACTATATATAGACTATTATAGTTGTGCGTGTATTTTAGAATATGTTATGTAAGTGTAAGAAAGTGTTATTTCGTGTAACTGTAAGAGAATATTTTTCGTGTAAGTATAAAAAAGCATTATTTCGCCTAAGGGTAAGAAAGTATTTTTCGTGTAAGTGTAAGAAATTAATATTTCGTGTAAGTGTAAGAAAGCATTATTTCGTGTAAGTGTAAGAAAGCATTATTTCGTGTAAGTGTAAGAAAGCATTATTTCGCTTAAGTGTAAGAAAGCATTATTTCGTTTAAGTGTAAGAAAGCATTATTTCGTGAAAGTGTAAGAAAGCATTATTTCGTGTAAGTGTAAGAAAGTATTATTTCGTGTAAGTGTAAGAAAGCATTATTTCGCTTAAGTGTAAGAAAGCATTATTTCGTGTAAGTGTAAGAAAGCATTATTTCACGTAAGTGTAAAAAAGCATTATTATCCGTAAGTTTAAGAAAGCATTATTTCACGTAAGTGTAAGAAAGCATTATTTCAAGTAAATGTAAGAAAGCATTATTTCGTGTAAGTGTAAGAAAGCATTACTTCACGTAAGAGTAACAAAATATTATTTCGTGTAAGTGTAAGAAAGCATTATTTAACGCAAGTGTAAGAAGGCATTATTTCGCGTAAGTTTATAAGTATTATTTCGGGTAAGTGTACGCACCTGCGTCTTGGCGCGTATGCGCACGTGGCCGACGACGGGCGCGGGCGCGGAGGAGGGGGCGCCGGCGCGCGGGAGCGGCGTCTCGATGCTGAGGTTGGCGAGCGCGTCCTCGCCGAAGATGCTGCGCGCGTACAAGTTGGCAGCCATGAACCCACACTGCCCCGACAGCGCCTGCACACACACACACACACACACATGTTGAAAGATATTTTAATTCAAGTCAATTATCTTGTTAATGGCTTCAAAGCGTGCCAGTTGAGCACAGATTATTTCACCAATGTCACGTAGAATATTTTAATTATATTGACCGAGCGGGACCCAGCAAAACTGAGCATGTCTGCTGTTCTAGTCCAGTCTGGTCAAAAATTTACTATTCTATATACACGTTGTTTTATACAACCGGTCCAGTTGCGCGCGGAACGTTGTGACGAACGCACGCAGTAAATTTATACGCTTGAGTTATAATCTTTTTTTATTCATCTACCCTCTTTTTTTTATAATGGAGGAGTTGTCGAGTGATGATGATAAAAGTGATTCTGAGATATTAAATGAATGTGAAAGAGAGTTACAAGAATTGGAAAACCGGAAAAATGGAAAACGTACGCGAGAGAGTGAAGAAGGTAGCGAAGATGGTTTTATAACAGTCCAAAAGAAGGGCTCCAAACGTTTGATTAGAAGTCATTCTACGGAGAATATGTCATATGGAGATTCTAATACACCAGAAAAAGAAAAATATGAAGTCTGTTTATTTTCGCAACAAATTATGCCAAAACAAATGGCTTTTGCTAGATTTTTGAGGAATGAAAATATAGTTAACGTAAGCAAGATTAAATACAAAAGTCCATACAAAATATTTATTATATTTAATAATAAAGAGCAGGCTGACAAGCTCATTACAAATCGTAATTTAGCAGAAATGAATATAAGGGCGCAGTTTACTGACGAAAGTAACTTATCCTACGGGATCATACGGGGTGTAGACCTGGATATTAGTGAAAAAGAATTATTGGAGAATCTAAGAGCCCCATGCGAGATCATATCTGCAAAGAGAATGAGACGTTTAGACGGAGAGAATAAATGGAGAGAATGTGAATCAGTACGCTTATGTTTTAAGAATTTATCTATTCCAAGGGTCATTGATGCTTATGGTTGTAAGTACGACGTAGATAAATATGTGTTTCCTGTCACACAATGTTCAGGATGTTGGAAGTTTGGCCACAGTAAAAAGTTTTGCTCTTTAAATAAAATTGTATGCCCGAAGTGTGGTAAGGATCATGTTAATTGTGAGACAGAAGAATATATTTGTCCTAATTGCAACGGCCCCCACATGGCATTAGACAAAATGTGCCCGTTTTTCCGTAAAGAAAAAAAAATACGCTATATTATGAGTGAAGAAAATATTACTTATAAAAAGGCTTTAGAACTTTATTGGAGAAGTGAAAAGGAGAATAATAAGAGAGAAGAGACTGAGGTCAGCACAATTTATAGCAGTAAAATTCCGAATAAAAATTCAGTAAGAACGTACAGCAGCGTAGTGAAAACTACAGCAGAAATACACTCAGTAAACATGCAAGATAAAGAAAATCAGATAAATAGTGATACTAACAAAAAAACGAGTCATACAAAGAAAAAGAAGAAAAAAGTGTTCAAGGATAATACACCAAACATACAGCAGGAAACATTGATGGATTGTGAAGATTCGAGCTCAGAGGACGAAGAAAATATAGATAAAATAGCTAAGAAAGATAAAAATAAAGAAAAAAAGAGAAAGTTCAGCATCTGTGACTTGTTTTGGAAAGTAAAGGAAATTGTTATGTCAGAAGATAAGCTTGAAGACAAAATCCTTATGGTAGTAAAGGCAGTTGTTGAAACGATTAAGTTATTAATTATGAAATGTAGTGGTATGTGGGCGGAAAAGTTTTTAAACCTTTGGAATGGCTAAAGACATTAATATAAACATTGTTCAGTGGAACTCACAAAGTTTAAGGCCCAAGTTAGTTGACTTTGATTCTCTATTGTGTTGTGAAAAAGTGCATATAGCAATAATAAGTGAAACTTGGTTAAATGAATTAACACCTATTCGTGTAAGAGGATACAATGTTTACCGTAAAGATAGACCTGACTCCTATGGTGGTGTAGCAGTTCTTGTACATAAATCAATAAAATCACATTTTTGCTCCATCAATGGCATCAATCCAGGTATAGAAATTATACATGTAAAGATATTAAATTGTAAATACTTAGAAAATATTATCTCGGTTTACGTCCCGTCGTCGGTTCACACACGTCAAACAGATTGGGATAAAATTTTTAGTGTTATAAATAAAAAGACATTAATAGCGGGCGATTTCAATGGCCACCATACGAACTGGTCATACAAAAATGATAGCAGAGGCATGCAACTACTAGATTCTTCATTGGAATACGGTTATGTTTCCTTGAATAACGGGGATTCCACTCGCATTAAGTTGGTAAATGGTATGTTACAAAAATCATCTCCTGATATAACGTTTGCATCTTCAGATATTGCAGTATATTTTAAATGGGTAGTTTTAAATGAAAATTTAGGCAGTGATCATTTAATCATTAAAATGAATATGTGTTTTAATAGTAATGTGATGCACAATGTAAGGTGGAATTTAAAAAAAGCGGATTGGAGAAAATATAAAAGCGACCTGTTAAATCTTACGTCTTACTTCAATAGTTATAATTTTGATACTAATGATGTTCAAAAACACTATGATTTTTTTGTAAGTCAAATAATTCTTGCAGCCAATAGATGTATTCCTTTACTAAAATTAAATACTGGTCCAACAAACAAATTTAAACCAAGAGAATACTGGTGTCCATCTTTATCTAAATTAGTAGCCGAGCGAAGACTGGCTTTGGGGAATTTTAGAAGAAACCCAACTCCTGCTAATCTTGAAATATTAGAGAACAAAGTTACGGCGGTTAGGGAACAGCTTCATTTGGCGAAAAATGGTAGTTGGAAGAATTTTTGTGGAAGTATAGATGAGTGTACATCTAGCTTAGATATGTGGAATAAGATGCAGTGGTATAAAGGGCTTCGGCATAGCCAAGTATCGGTTCCAGACGGTAAACAAAAAGAATTACTTCGATCCCTAACTCCAGATTCTGTATCTAATTGTACTCCTACTTTTACATCAAATAATGATCGTCTTGAGATGCCATTAACTTTGCAAGAATTAGTAAATTGCCTAAAAAACCGAGACACTGCCCCAGGTAGTGATGGAATAACGTTTTCGATGATTTATAATTTACCTATATCTGGAAAAGAATTTCTTTTAAATATATATAACTCTATATTAAGACTGGGGGTGGTACCGAGTCAGTGGCGAAAAATATTAATTGTCCCTATTCCTAAAATAGGCAGTCAATTTAATATTGAATCCAAATTTAGACCTATTTCACTTATATCCTGTTTGTGCAAAATTTTTCATAGTATGTTGGTTAAACGTTTGGAATGGTATATCGAAAAAAAACAAATTTTATCACCATTAACTTGCGGGTTCAGAAGGGCACACTCTTGTACGGATTGCTTATCTAGATTAGTAACTTATATTCAAATAGGTTTTGCTAAAAACGTGCCAACAGTAGCTTGTTTTCTAGACATTGAAAATGCTTACAATAATGTTTTAGTTGATAAAGCTATTAATATCCTCGATGAATTAGGGGTAGGGAAAAGTATTTGTGGATATCTCTGGTCGTTTTTGAATGAAAGACATCTTTCAATTAAAAAACCGTTCGGTCAAGGAAGTAGTATTTTAGATGAAAGATTCACCAATAGAGGACTTGCACAAGGGGATCCCTTATCTCCTCTGCTATTCAATATCATTACGTACAATATAATCCAGCAAATCAATAGTGTTATTATAGCTCAGTACGCGGATGATTTCGTTATATATACGAGCCATAAAAATTTGAATGAATGCGAGACTGTGATACAAACGGCTTTAAATACTATGATGATTTTATTAGATAATATAGGGTTACATTTATCTGAGAATAAATCTAAAGTGTGTATTTTTAATCGAGGTCGTAAGAGACTAAAAATAAACTTAATAATTAATAACAATAGGTTATCTGTTGAAGATAATATTAGATATTTAGGACTTTCGTTGGATAGATCGCTAAGATGGAGCAATCATGTGAATATGCTAGTAGAAAAAACATCTAAATGTTTAAATTTGCTTAAAATACTTACAGGCCCCGGCTGGGGAATTCATCCTAAACATTTACGTTTGTTATATATATCATTAATTAGAAGTAAGTTTGATTTTGGTTCCTTTTTGTATGCTAATTGTGCGAAAACGCACTTATCTAAACTTGACAAAGTTCAAAATGTGGCCCTCAGGATAATAGGAGGATTTATAAGAAGCACACCTATCCACGTTATGGAGAGTGAGCTATGTATTCCACCTTTATATTTGAGAAGACAGTACCTTGCCTTTAAGTATTGTAGTAAAAGTATGTCTTGCTCGAATAACGTTACCATAGACCTTTTTAATGACCTTTGTTCACCAATTTACGAAAGATATTGGCAGCGCGCTAAAAAACCTCTCCTATATACAACGTATAGTGATTGCAAAGATCTAGTTGTCCAAAACTCTTACCCCTTGGAAATGTTTAAACTGGATATATGGGTGAGTTTTATAGGATTAAAGAATGTTATCAACTTAAATTTAAATTGTGTTAGAAAATCAAAAAAGGACTTTGAAAAATATATTAAATATGATATTTTAAATGAAATAAACTGTAAGTATCCTGATTGGGTTAAAATTTTTACCGATGGAGCAAAAAATAATGATAAACTGGGGGCTGCCTTTTATGTACCATCAAGCCAAATATCTTGTATGTTAAAAGTAGATGCATGTGTGTCAATTATGACTATGGAACTCCTTGCAATATCCGAGGCAATTAATTATATTATTAGAAATTTTGACAGTGGAAATTTTGTTATACTTACAGATAGCAAAAGCGCTTTACAGCATTTGGCTCGGTGCACCTCTGGTTATAGCAGAGGTATACCGATAGCCTACAATGTGTTACAAAATATACACATGCTGAATAGCTCTCGGATAAACCTTAGACTGCAGTGGGTTCCATCTCATATAGGCTTGGGTGGTAACGAGGAGGCTGACAGGTTGACCAAACTAGCGATAACTAGTCCTGAAGGAACTGAATTTAATATTGTGCCTTATTACACTGAAATAGTTAGTAAATTTAAAATTATTTGTTTTAAAAAATTTAAAGAATACTTCAATGAAAGAAGTACAGAAAAGGGTATTTGGTACAAAACCATACAGTGTGAGCCTCCTCGCGTTCCATGGTTCTACTGTCATAATTTGAGTCGAAAATATATTGTTGTGTTAAATAGATTACGTTCTGGACATTATCCATCAAATAAATTTGCCTACCTTATGAAAAAAGTAAATTCACCTTTATGTATTAAATGTAATATGATAGACGATGTTCATCACATTCTGGTGGAGTGTGTTGGGCATCAAAGGGAGAGGGAATCAATATTGGAAAAATTAAATGTTAATAGTTATGATGTTGGTCCGTACCTCGGTATCTTAGCAAACCCAAGTATTGATGTTGTCAAAGTTTTGACAGACATGGTTTTGCAACATTGAAAGCATCTCCTTTTGATGTTTAGCACATTCCGCCGGAGTGTGTTGAACATCGGCTATCCTTTGTGCATAATTTTTATATGTTATACTAAGATAAAGATACGATGGGACTGGCATATCCTAGAAGGACAAAAGTCCCTTAAAAATTTAGAAATAAAAAAAAAAAAAAAAAATACAACCGGTCGGAACGTTAGTATACAGATTTTACGAATAATTTCATTTCATTCATTCCTCCTACAAAAATCCAAAAAAAAACAAGATATCTCCGTCTAGTAAGAACCGATTTTGATGAATATCTTTTTACTTAGATGATTTTAAATTAGTCTGATAAATTAAAAAAATTAGAAACATTTTAATAAGAAACTAAACCATCAAGAAAATATTTATTAATAAATGATACTGTAAATATTATAGCAAATTAGGACACTGTAGTTCAAAGTTAACTTTGTTGAGTAAACTGAGTACCATGATTGCCATTTACACGGCGATTGCCGTGTTATACGGTAATCAGGGACCATTAGATAGTAAAAATAACACGGTACACGGCAGAACAATCATTGTCAATTCTAAAACATGGCAATCAGAACCTTACGAAGTGTACATTTTCAATACATTTGTATGAGATACGGTAATTTTTTAACTTTTACCTTAAAACACGGCGTCAACTGTTGTTTTTTTTGGTACTGACCTTATCCGGCGTGAGGCACTTCATGTTGGTGGATGCGAGTAGGTGCTGCAGGTATTCTCGCAGGTCCGTAATGTTGGTATTCACCGACACCTACCACACATAAAACAAATCATATATTTTTTATAAATCAAATCAAAATATTTAAAAAAAAAAATTTAATTTTGAATCGTTATTTTTACATTATGAAAATTAAATGTCAGTCTGTAAGTCTGTGAGTAAACTCCCACCGGTTAGGAAAGCTGTTCTGCTGAGATGAACTATATAACACTATAACATAACATCCCCCTATTTTGAAGTCGGTTAATATTATCACACAAAAACATTACTTTTTACGCTATAGCCGATAAGAGGTCAAAAAATTGATGCTATTTAAAACGTATTAGGGTCGGTGCACACTATGAATACTTAAAGTACAGTTGATACGGTTTCAACGGGAAGTGAACGCTAAAGTGTTAATAACAATAGAAATATTTCTAAAGTAATCGGCGTACACGGAACGCGGTCATAAAAACTCCCAACTGTTAACTCATTTATAAAATGATGAGTGCATAGCCCTTTAAACTAAATCCCAAGTAATATTTAAAGATCGTAAAAGTTAACACAGAGATGTAAAGATGGATCGTGGGAGGCGTGGGCGTGGGAGTGGTAGGCGTGGGCACCTTGTTCTCCCACTCGAACTCTGCCCACATGGTGCGGAAGTCGGCGTCGCTGCAGGCGGCGGGCTGGATGTAGTCCACGATGTCGATGTGTATGTCGTTGAGCACCACCACGCCGCGGTCCATGGACGCGCCCGACACCTCGTACACTGCGCACACATATACACTAGGGTGGCGCAAACAAACCAACAATTTTTTGTTGAGTCTCGTGTGAAAAAATGTTAGTTTTTGATATTTTAAAAGCCTCTCCAAAGGAGAGCTCAAAAGAATTTTGAGAGGTCGCTCAAAATTTTTTTAAGTTTCAAAAATCGAATTTTTAAAATTTTTAATTGTTACTTCAGATTTTTAGAGCGAACTTTTGATATTAAAATTAAAATTCATCTCGTGGTGTATTGTTATCGATTATTGTACTAAATAAAAAAAAAAATTATGGAATTTTAATTGGAATATTAAAGATCACTCGAAAAATTATAAAGTAATGCCCTAATAAATTTTAAAAAATTATGAGCGACCTTTCAAAATGTAAATTTTGAACTGAAACTTTCAGAAACTTATTTTTTTTTTTTTTAAATTCGGAGCGACCTCTTAAAAATTTTTTTTTGAGCTGTCCTTTAGACAGGGCTCTTTAAACATCAAAAACTAATCTTTTTTGACACGAGACTCAAAAAAAAATTGTCGGTTTTATTGCGCCACCCTAATATACACGCTATTGTTCTATGGTTTAAAGTATACAATATTGTAAGCATAAAAGAACAATACTAAAAACTGTCACACATAAATGTAAAATAATAAATAATTCTTTAACTTATATTAGTTTCAGTTATCTATTGATTCAACGAATCGTATGTCGTGTCAGCGTTAGCAATTTGAAGTGGACTAACTATCGTACCAGGGGCGTAAAATTATCGTACATGGATCGAAATTATCGTATTTTTTAGGATAATGTCTATTATAGATAAATAAATCATATAAATTGTAATATTGATATGCATGCAAGTACTCTATAGTTTATCTTTTTTAAACCACCGCTGTCAAATCAACAGAACACTGAAACCCAAATGTTTTACACGTGGTATACAGACCTGAACTGATTCCCTTTCCACTTTAAGTTCAATAAACGCGCCAAGCTTAAAATAATAATAAATAACTGCCAACTTTTCTACACAAAATATACGATACATATGAAGTGTGAACATAATCGAAATATCGAAATATCGAACTTATATTCTCTTGTTCGCATTGGTAGATGCTATACTAACCAATGAGAAAGCGTGTACAGCAGGCGCTGGATAAAGTTACAGTATCGGCAGTGGTGAAACTTAGTAGAGCGGATCGTAAGGACCAATAGGAATAGAGAACTTGTATTTCCCGGTATTTTCCCAAGATTTTATTGGACAAAATAAAATCATGCTACTGCGATTTAGACTATCAACGCATGAGTGAAATAATATAAATTCTCAAATTTTGCATCATGATAGAAATTATCGTACAATCTCGTACGATAATAATATGCTATCGTACATCGTACGTAGGCACATCAAAAATTATCGTACGGTTCCGAACGCTGTGTCGTGTTCGCGCCATTACGATACAAATGTAAAGTCAACTTGACAGCTCGGTCACAGATTATCAAATATAAAAATAATGAGTTTATTCTTATTATATTATTATTACAAATTATGTGATTTTTTTAACTGTACGTATGTATGTTTACGTGATGGCCGCGTCATAAGTTAACACACTTGATCTAAAGTGACACATAAGTTGTCTCAGTAATAAAATTTGTGAAGAAGGCGCTTAGAAGTCCATAAATGACGCGATGTTTTAAGCAACATTTTAAACTACCCCCCTCCCCTCCCTCCGAGTGATGTTTCGTGATTTCTTCCGAACCCCTCCCTTTCGAGTGTCACGAGATTAATGAAAACGTTTTACAACATACACCCCCCACCTCCTAATAATGTTTCGTGATATTTTCCTAACCCCTTTCAAGTCTCACCGATATTGCCGAATATGATGCCATTCTCCGTAGAAGCGACTTTGACGTGCGCGCGGATGGTGGCGAAGGCGCGCGGCGCGAGCACCACCCCCGCGGGACGCTCCACCAGCCGCAGCTCGCCCAGCGTGGCCAGCTCCAGCGTGCACGCCTGACATAAGTCATCATCATCATCATCAGCCCTTACTAACGTCCCACTGCTGGGCACGGGCCTCCCTCAGTACGAGATCAGGCCATAGTCCACCGTGCTGGCCTAGTGCGAGTTGGCGGACTTCACATGTCGCACGAAAACTTGTTAGGTTTTGTCAGACATGCAGGTTTCCTCACGATGTTTTCCTTCACCGTAAGACAAGTGGTAATCATGATAGAAATGATTCGCACATGAAAATATCAGAGGTGCGAGACCAGGATTTCAACCCGCGTCACTCGGATATCCATCAGATCGGATCGGATCGGATATCCGACTGCGTTACCGCTGGGCTACCACGGTAGTAAATATGTAAACAAATGCAAAGCTGAGCTTATGCCTCGAGAACTGTAATACAAGAATCTCCTTTGATTATAATTAGGATATTTTATTTTGTTTTACTTTTTTTCATACTAATGTTGTGTTTACCTTTAATTGGTGTATAAAAGATGACCCTTTATTTTTTTAACTACTATTTTTAAACATTATTACTTTTATAACACTGTTGGTAATCCTATCTAAATAAATAAATAAATAAATAATATTTCACTTTTGTTAACTGACTTCCGGAGGAGAGGAGGTTATCAATTCGATCAGTATATTTTGTTTTTATGTGTGTACATCGATTACTCTGTGAGCTTTGATCCGATTTACGTGATTCTTCTTTTGTTTGATGGGCAATAGCTGCCATTTGGTCCCATAAAAATTTAAAATAGTTTGCCCCAGTAGTTTTTATCACTACATAGTATAAAACAAAGTTGCTTTCTCTGTCCCTATATCGCTTTGTACGCTTAAATCTTTAAAACTACGCAACGGATTTTGATGCGGTTTTTTTTAATAGATAGAGTGATTCAAGAGGAAGGTTTATATGCATAACTAGCGGATCCCGCGGCTTTACCTGTGCTAAATCTAGGAAAGAGCCCAAACGAAGCGAGGGCCAGTCGCTAGTTATTTGTGCAATTAGTAAATGTGTACGACCTGCAGCGTGTCGTCCGTCTGGTTGACCACCAGCACGTCGAGCGCCACGTCGTACTGCGCCACCGCCACCAGCGCCTCCGCGTACACCGGGTCCGAGAACCCCGTCAGCTGCGTCACCTTGCGCGCGCCACCCCCACCCCCCGCGCCCCCCGCGCCACCCACACCCCCCGCACCACCCACGCCCGCGCGACCTAATGATAAATGATGGTAATAATAATAATAATATATAGGACAATAATAATAAATAAAAAATTTAAATGTGTGGCACCCGGGGACTGCCGCGGTAAAGCTATTGCATAGCATTTTTTGTCAACTTATGCAATTATAATTATTTATTTATGCAGTAGTTTTTTTTGTACATTATTTCAAGTTTTTTCTTTAATAATAAATTCTTTATTTCTATAAAGTACAAACAAATGTATTAGCTAAAAATTTTAAACATGAAATTGTTGAAATATCTTATAAATAGCATCTGCAGCCGAACTAGGAGACCCTGTGCATCAGCTGCCAGCGCCATAACCCCACAGTTAAACAAACAAATGCAGCCAAAAAAAATGCTAATTAAATTAAAATAATAAAACTACTTAATAATGACATATCTATAAAGCCCGATTCTCACTATAATACGGTTCACATTCCGTTCTCAGTTCGATTGCGGAGTATAAGTGAAAAATATATAATTGAACTGCGAATTAACTGTAAACGGTATTATGATAAGTGTCGTGTATGCGTATTTAATCTATGACGTTGCCTCAGGTGCACGGGTAGGGGATTGACACGTGCCACGGGGAGTCAGGTGTGAGCTCTTATAGTGAACGTACGTGACGATCCTATTGGTGACATTGGTATTCTACAGTAAGCATGATATGAATTTATCACACTAAGATCAAACCGAGAAACTGTAAACAGCATTATAATGAAGACGAATCTTAAGAAGTAAGATGGACGTGGGGTCGGCTCTGACGATATGAGACTAGACCGAGTACGAACTGTGAACGGCATTATAACAAGGATTGGATGTAACAAGTAAGGGCTCATCCACACGAGCGGCACGTTGCCGATGGCCCCGTATAGTACCATTCTCTCACAAAAGACCGGCGTGAAGTGGCAGCTATGCTGTCGCGTTTCGTCCGGTAAATGAGAGTCCTGGAGGCCCACTCCCCATCCCTCCTCTCTCTTCCCTCCCTCCTCCCTCCGTTCCTTTCCTGAAAGGGCGGCAACGCATCTGCAAGCTCTGCAGTGTTGCAGATGTCCATGGGCGGAGGTGATCACTTCCCATCAGGTGTGTCTTCTGCCCGTTTGCCCCCTGTGAGATGCGTGGGTTACCTTCTAGCGCGCGTGCCAGCGACAGCTCGAGCGCGTCCTGCCGCGGCGCGGCGGCGGCGCCGGCGAGCGCCGCGAACGCGATGCCGCGCTCCACCTCCACCGTGCGCGTCTGCGAGCGCGGCGCCTCGTCCATCTGCGACACGTACGACAGGTAAATGTACATGCCACCGCTGGGCACGGCCTCACGAGGGGCTGGCCTAGTATGGGTTAGACTAAGCATGTCTTTAGAAAACTTGCTAGTTTTTATCAGACATGCTGATTTCTTTATGATATTTTCCTTCACCAACGTTATATATCATGCAACAGCTTACAAAGGAGTAATACATAATTAATGAATCTTTTAAAATCCAACTTTTAATTTTTAAACAATTCAACAAATCTATATTTCACCAATTTCTCCATTCTGGATTACTACTAAGAATACCTAGAAAGAAAATGTCAATAATCAATAAACAATTACGAGCCGGGACTCAAACCCAAGGCCTCAGCATTAGCAACTGTACCTCAGTATCAGCGACCAGCTCGGGCATGGCGCGGTCGGGCAACGCCAGCAGGGCAGCCAGCGCGGCGCGCGAGTCCGCCCTCAGGGCGCGTGTGGCTGGCAACGCGGCTGGCGGCGCGGCCGCTGCCCGCAGCCACGTGGCCGCGTGCTCTAGGTCGTCCGCCGTCAGACCGTTGCCTTCTGTCATTTACATCATCTTATTAGTTTTTCAGAAAAATTAGGACAAAGAATGGACTGTTCATTTTGTGATGAATAACTGTTTTCAGACGACTTTGTTACTATGTTAAAAAAATAATTTAAAACAGTAAGAGTTAGACCTATATTACCCTAAATTATTACAAATAAACTGATTTGTCATCAAAAGATAAATATTTCCATTTATTATAAATAATTGTATTAATTTTTTAATAGCTAAGTACCTACATAATAGATTTTATTGTCTATTTATTAAATAATAACAAAAAAAATAAAAATTGCGTTTACTTATAAAATACGCTATTAGAATATAATGTGTTAATTTATTTCAATAGAAATGTTATAAATGACAAAAAACCTGAGTGAGACGTACCCTTGGCGTGCCTGCAGTGCGCGAGCAGGCCGGCGGCCAGGCGCAGCGCGCGGTTGGCGAGCGCGGGCCCGCCGCGCAGCGCCAGCTTGGCCAGCGCGGAGCACGCGCACGCCGCAGTGTAGCCGTCCCCCTCGCGCAGCGCCCCCGCCAGCCCCCCGCCCGCGCCCCCCGCACCGCCCGCGCCCTCCGCGCCGCCCCTGTACACACACACGCGCACATCATAACTCAAAACTGCAATAACTGGAAAACTGCAGTTTGAGATTTCGATTACGTTTTTTATATATGATATGCCTTTAAAATCGCTTACAAAAATTTTCCTCTTGCAAATCAATTATTCTATTATCTTATTATCAAACGTATTGCAGCTAGAACTATCATCCCCGTCCTAAGTTTAATTCTGCCGTTCGATAGCAACGATGCCAATATATGTGCAGCTGAAGCACTTAAATAATAATAATTTATACAAAAATACTGCGCGAAAATGAATTCACGAACAACACACGGCCGTGTCCATAACATAACAACACACCATTTTTTTATTTTTTTATTTAAAAATAAGGTAATTTGACAAGTTTTTTACACAGTGACTGAAGGCTGATTTACACGTATTAAGTGAATAAGTAGTTAACTAAATTTTAACTTAATTTTAAGTGACTTATATTTAAGTATCTGTCCAAACGTATTTAAGTAGATAAGTAGTTAGCGCTTCTAATATTCCATAAACATTCCCTTTTTAAGTACTCTTCGACAAACTTCAGAGTCATTATTTCACTCCACTTCGACATAATAATAATGAATTAATTAATTCAATAATAATTCAAATAAGCTCACGTCTATAGAAAAAATTTGGTTCTATTCAAAAATGGCGCGGAAAACTTATGCGATTTACTAAATTTTATCTGTCCAAACAGATCTGGATGCAAGCCCCGCCCACCTACTTATTCGAAAAAATAGAAAACATTCTAATTTAGTATTTAAGTAATTAACTAAATTTTAACTTGCGACTTGCTACTAAATTTTCTGTTTACACGTACGGAATCACTTAAAATTAAGTTAAAATTTAGTTAACTACTTATTCACTTAATACGTGTAAATCAGCCTTAAGGCAATAAGTGTAGTACTGACTTGGGCAGGTTGAAGGCGGACTGCGTGGCGTAGGCGCCGTCGCTGGTCACCAGCGTGCGTGCTGGCGCCTCCTTCTCCTTGACCGCGGTGTCGGGGGACTCCTCGTCTTCCTAGAAAACATTTTTTACCATTTGCACATAGACAATTAAAGGAGGCTGGATTCTAGTAAAAAGGTTATTGTACGCGATTTTATTGTTTAATAAATGTGTTTTCTTAACTGTAAAGTGTAATAAATGATAAAATATAACAAAATAAATAATAATAATAAATATGTTGGAACATTATTACACACAGCGCCATCTAGTTCCGTGGTAAACTATGTAGGAAGCTTGTGTTACAGATACCAGATAGTTGATATACTACATATATAAGTTTAAATACACACAAATGCAAAGCTGAGCTTATGCCTCAAGAACTGTACATATATATGAGTACTAGTGACTCGCAATCGCTTCGCTCGGGCTCTTCCTTAGATTTAGCACAGGCAAAGCCTCGGGATTCGCTAGTTATGCATATAAACCTTCCTCTTGAATCAATCTATCTATTAAAAAACCGCATCAAAATCCGTTGCATAGTTTTAAAGATTGAAGCGTACATAGGGATATAGGGACAGAGAAAGCGAGTATGTAGTGATGTACTGACAGTGCGGGAGGGCAGCGCGGGCGCGAGCGCGTCGAGCGCGGCGGCGGCGGCGGCGGCGTCCTCCGCGAACTCCGCCAGCAGCCACAGCGCCGCGCGCGCCGCCCGCCCCGCGCGCACCTGCCCCACGCACCCCAGCAGCTTCTGCACACACACACACACACACACACACGTTACTACCAGTGAGAGATAGACGCAGGAGTTAAGACTAACACGACACATGCACTTTCAGAGGTACAGTGAAATATTACCTACTTCCCAATTCAATGCAGTTATATAGGATTTTTTGACAATAGAACTTAATAACCAAATTTGGCTTATTAAGGACTCAATTTTGCAACCTTCGTATATAGAATTGTATGTTGCAATGACACACACATACATGCACTAAATTTTAAGCACTAAGATGTAATAAAAAAAATTAAATTAAACATAAATAAACAAAATTTCTAAATAAATTATTATGTTATTTCACACCAATACCTCTATTAGAGCTTACTTATCTAGTACTTTTGTGAAACACTCGATATACTAGATAAGTAAGCTCTAATAGAAGCTGTTAGCTGTTGGTGTGAAATGACAAATACAATATACTGCACACATTTTATACTTTTTCTTCAAAATAAGGGTCAACTCTGAAAAGAGCAATTTTTTTTAATTGTTTTTTTTGTATTATTTATTTATTCAAAACAGTCGTATACAAAGAAAAAAAAGTACTATTATTGAGTGATGGTAGTACTGACCGCGTATATCTCAGGACGTAGGTCGGGATGCCGCTGCAGCGCATGCCGCAGGAACAGCAGCACATCGTGCGCGTGCGGCGCTGATCCATCACCTAGCAGCTCGAGCAACGCTGGCGCCACGACACCCGCCACCTCGGGGAACTTGGCGGCCGCGCGGTGCATTGCGCGGACTAGCAGCTGGCGGTACTTGGCGGCGTCGTCGTGATCGGCCAAGCCGGCGCGCGCTGCTTCCTTGCGCAGCGCGGCTACTAGTGCGGGCGCGTGACGCGGCGTGGCCAAGCGGAGTGCCAGGCGTAGTGTATGACGGCGTACGTCCAAGTCGCTGGCGGCGAGCACGCGCAGCACGTCCATGGCCAAGTCTGGCAACGCGCGCGCGCCCGCCTCGCCGCTGGCCGCGTGCAGCGCGCTCAGCTTGCCCACCACGATCAGCTTCACGTTGTTGTCGCTCTCCTTCACTATCAGGTCGATGTAGCACGCCGCCGCCGCCTACACAAGTATCGAGTCAAACAATGCTAAACAATTAGAGATGGCTAAACAAGTCAACAAAACAACTTTTAAATTTATTTACGATTTAAAAATAAGTAACAAAATTCTAAAAGTAACTATTATGACACAAAAAAAAACATAATTTTTTACAAAACCCTATTAACATGATAATAATCAAAATAACACAAAAAATGAGTCAAATACATGTGAGATGAGTGTAGTGTAAGTCTATACTAATATTATAAAGTTGAAGCTTGTTTGTTTATTGCGCTAACCTCAGAAGCTAAATGTCCGAATTGAAAAATTCATTTTGTGTTGGATAGTCTGTTTATCGAGTATAGAAGCTATATACCATCACGCTTCGACCAATAGGAGCCGAGCATTAATGAAAAATGTTGCAAAAATGGGAGAAAAAGATTTCTTTTGACTTCCAGCCTTTAGAACGCGAGCGGAGCCGCGGGAAAGGACTAGTATGATGTAAGGGTATAGACTGTGATTGTGGGATGAGAGTGAATGTGAAATTAGTATACATATAAGAAGAGTGTGAATGTAGCTATATCGTCGCTGTATAATTAAAACCTCGTATGTCAAAAATGTATATATATCTTTTAAATCAAATGAAAATTACGTATTTTATATTACGGCGTAACCGTAAACCCAATACATGACTACTAGTGCCATATTTGGAGTGAAACGAAAACCTTTTGTTTGAAAAACATTGACAAAATGAAGCATTTTTTCGTTTCCTGTAAGTTTGGATTTCTGGACATTCTACAGCGATGATATGTCACCACTCACCTTGATGGCGGCGGGCGCGCAGGAGAGCGTGACGAGCGTGCCGGCGGCCTCGTAGCGCACGGCGGCGCTGGGCGCGGCCAGCAGCCCGTACACCGTGCGGATGAACCGCGACCGCTCCGACGGGTTCGTGTGGCACACCTGCCACCACACACAATATGTTCATCATCAAGTCAATAATAAAAAAAATTGTGTGTGTACTTATGTACACGCGTTAGAAGTTATACTTCTTTGGCATCATTAAATAATACATACTCATTTTCGCAATTAGCACCCCGAGAAACCTCGAAAATGACACCCATGTAATTGTTGAAAATAAATATCGTGAATATAGTTGCAAGTCCCCTAACTTCTCCCGTGAGAATTTTGTCTCGCTGTGCGCGCGCATCGTAAATTTTTCACTCTCATCAATTTTTATAACGCGCCTAAAGAAGTATAACTTCAATAAATAAATATGAATGTTGGTAAGCGCATAACTCGAGAATGACTCGACCAATTCGGCTAATATTTTTTTGTGTTAAGGCCCACGGAATGTTTTTATAAAAAAAATTCAGTTTATAAAAACTTATACAAAAAGAGCCTACCCAGGGACGAAACCGAGAGAAGCGAGAGTGAGTCACTAGTAATAAATAAATATGAAGCTACGAAGCTTGTGTTACGGATACCAGATAGTTGATATACTACAAATATAAGTTTAAATACATACATACTATAAATATAAATATAAACACCCATGACTGGAATACAAAAATCCGAGTTTTTAACAAATGAATGCCCCCAGCGGGACTCTAACCCGCGACTGCTGGCGCAAGAAAGTAGGGAGACTACAAACTGCGCCAAACGTGTCGTCAGAATGAAGTCAATCTTGATCTGATTACTTTGACAATGTACAAGAAGAAATATGCATTTCCAATTAATAATGATTTATAGTGCAACTCTTTGTTTTTTGGTAATTTTACATAATATGTATGACGCATATTTTTTTAATACTAAATTTTTTTAATACAAATTAAACATGTATTTTAATTTTTTTAACTATAACATAATACTTTTAGCATACAAATTAAACATGTATTTTAATTTTTTTAACTATAACATAATACTTTTAGCATGTGCTTTTAAATGTACGTTTAGTAAGATCAATTGAATTCTCCACTAAATTTTGAACTGACTTTTTAATACTCATTTATTTCACTTCGAAGAGTATACATTACAACTCTCTACCAAAAAGTTGCCTGGAAGAGATCGCTCTCTTAATGATAAGGTCACCTATTGTGCTACATTTCTACTTAAATTAATTAGTACGTTTTTCATATAAGTTTGTTGTGCAATCACTACATAGTATAAAACAAAGTCGCCTTTTCTGTCCCTATATCCCTATATCCCTATTAAATCTTTAAAACTACGCAACGGATTTTGATGCGGTTTTTTTTAATAGATAGAGTGATTCAAGAGGAAGGTTTATATGCATAACTAGCAGATCCCGCGGCTTTACCTGTGCTAAATCTAGGGAAGAGCCCGAGCGAAGCAAGGGCGAGTCGCTAGTAAAGAATATTTGATTTGATTACAATTGTTAAAAAGCTAATTACCCCAGAATTACAAACCTCACACTAAAAACAAAACAAAACCTTACACAACAGCACTAGCCAAAACCAAACACCAACCTTATATATAAGCTCTACAATGACCAACTGCAGGATGTCTCCGAAGGCGTGCACATGGTCGAGGCGGTCGGCGAGGTACGCGAGCGCGCGCTCCTGCTCCGCGTGCAGCAGCATGAGGAACGCGTTGCGCTTGCACGACATGTCCTGCTCGCCCTCCAGGAATGTGGCGATCAGCTCTGGAGCGTCCGGGATCAGGAAGTCGAAGTTGCTGGACATCGGTACATATAAATTAAATTGAAGTGTCTATTTTCAATCTATACTAATATTATAAAGAAAGGTTTGTATTTAAGTATGTTTGTAATGAATTGGCTCAAAAAGTACTGAACCGATTTTAAAAATTCTTTCACCATTTGCTATTTTAATTGCAAGAAAAAAAAAGGATCTCTACTAAAAATATAATAACAAGAGATGAGGAGGAGTGCACGACGCACATTATATATGAAATAAGTGGCCGCGCAGCTCAGGAGTATATTAAAGCTGGAGTAATTTTGGAGAATTTTCAACCCAGTGAGTGATCGAATGAAGTTTAGTAGCGATTAAAAAAAATAAAACAATTTTTAAATTTTAGTCTGTCTGCTTGTTCCAGCTAATATTTGAAACCCCTGGATCGATTTTGATGGAACTTTCACTCGCAGATAGCTAATGTTATAAGGAGTAACTTGGGCTACTTTAATTTAATAAAAAATATTAAGACCATTTAATTTATTTTAATTTACGCCCAGCGAAGCAGGACGAGTTTGCTAGTTTGTAATATATACTTTAAACACTAAGAAAAACTTTAAGCTCTTGTCATATTATTTGTTGAATCAAATAGATGATATATAATATAACTCAAAAAACTAGCTTTAAGCTTTATTTAGCTTTATAAGTACTTAATTATAAGTTGTATTATATTCATTAATTTTCTAATCCTATTATTAAAAACATATGATCAACTTACCGATAGATAGTGAATATTGCAAGCACAGCATTCCTCCTAACGTAAGAGTGACGATGTTCCAAACATGTGCGAATTGCTGGCATTAGAGGCTCCAATAGTTCTGGCTCCTTTAGCTTACATAGGAACCGTAGAGTAGAACCACGGATGAATTCATTTGGGTGTTGCAAGTCCTGTGGAAGAATTTTAATTAATAAAATTGACACACTCTTAGCTTTAGTATATCACTTGTTACTCACTCGTAGCTAAAGTTGACATGCATTAAATTTATGGCAACACACACTGTATGTATTACAAATATAGCATTTTGTCAGTTATGTTTTTTTATGAACAACTCTTTTACCTTTCTATAAGCGTCACAGACAAGGATCATCTCTTGCATCAGCTTGCCATCAGGGGTTGTCTTGGGCACAATTTCCCAGAAGATAAGCAAAAGTTTTTTAATAGTATGATCTTGCAATGGCAGCACAAATCTGATAATAATCATTAAGAGGCCAGGAATCTTCTCACCAGAGAGTATTATACTAATTGTCTTCTTTAGTGCCTCAATCTTCTTTTTAATATCACCCTTTTCTGATGTAGAAAAAAAAGTATTCACAATAAATAACATAATTATTGACATTACACATTGAAAACATAATGATTTTAAATCTCTCTTAAAATTCTGATAAACTTACCAAGATCAAGCTTAAGTTGCATTTCATTATGGGGTTCTGAATCAGTAGGAAAGTTAATAAGAGTGTAGCATGGTTGCTCTAAGCCCCCCATTATTCTGAAACAATATTTTTTCTTGTATAAATATTCAAAACACTGTAGGTTTATAAACAATACCTAAATTGATTTCAAAAATTGTACATTTCAAATTTAATAACAATGCATATTTGATTTCTTTTTTATTTATATACTGTTACAAATATGTAAATTGTTATTATTATGAAGTCTAACTGACTTTCTGAATAAATACATAATATTTTATTGCTATTATCACATTAGATTTCTCAAATTTTCATGAAAAACATAAGGTAATGAAATCATTTCAGTTAAAAATATAACAAAATTGCACTGTTTAAGTGTTTGTTCTATTTTATTAACCCATCGTATACCATACCCCGTCTATAGACGTGGGCCGAGGTGCAAATCAGATAGGTGGAGGTACATGAATTGTTAATATATTCAGTATTACAGGTAAATGCAGAGTCTATACATCTCCAAACTTTTTCCATCTGGGATTTTTTTTCTTTGCACTGCTGTTTGGGAACACATGATGAGAAAACCGCTAGACAGATTTTAATAAAAGTTGGTATGATGATAACTGGTTCTCCGGGAGATTGTTTTTACTATGGAAAAATATCTCATACCTGAGAAATCTGTACTAACCGTTAAAACGAATTTAGGCAAGAACACGAGCGGAGCGTGTTAGTTTCTAATATTGGTTGAGATGTACATTGTAATCTCCCCATTTAAGGAGAAAGGAGAGTGGGTGAATGAGGAGGAGGTGTAAATAGACCTACCTTAAAACGGGCGAGTCTAGGAAATTAGTAGTTTTTGAGATATTTAATTTTAAAAATTTCAAATTTCCAAAGTTATGTTGACATAAAACAAAGTGAATCTGTCTAAATATGTACCGGGAAAAGTCACTACAGATACTAAAGAAATAAAAACAGATTAAATAATGTGTTCTAAAACTATTAATATGTTAAAAATATATAAATATATAAAATTTTAATAAGTAAATATTAAAAAGTAATTATTAAAAAATATATTGTGTAATAATAAATTGATAACATATTTACTATATTATGAAAAAAATTGTTGTTACCAACCTAGTGTTTAGCTTAAAGTCGCTTATGTTTGTAATCATGTTCTAACCTAACCTAACCAATCTGGCCTAGTAACGCTTATGGTACTCGACTAACCTACCTAGTATTTAGCTTAAAGTCGCTTATGTTTGTAATCATGTTCTAACCTAACCTAACCAATCTGGCCTAGTAACGCTTATGGTACTTGACTAACCTACCTAGTATTTAGCTTAAAGTCGCTTTTGTTTGTGGTCATGTTCTAACCTAACCTAACCAATCTGGCCTAGTAACGCTTATGGTTCTCGACTAACCTACCTAGTGTTTAGCTTAAAGTTACTTTTGTTTGTGTATAAAAAAATATTCAATTTAATCTATATAAAGTAAAGGAAATAACACAAATAATTAATTTTACTTTTTTATTTAGACGTCTCAAAAGCTACTAATTTCCTGGACTCGCCCTTTTTAAGGTAGGTCTATTTACACCTCCTCCTCATTCACCCACTGTCCTTTCTCCTCAAATCGGGAGATTATAATGTACAACTGAGCCCTAATATTTTATAAGTATACTTTACAGCCACATAATAATTAAAAAATAGCCGAAGAAGAATAAAATTATAAATGCTTATCGCTACACAATCAAGGGCTCCGGCTTTGTCAATTATTACCTTGGATATACACGTCACTAGTATATCAATATATAATTTTTATAATCACTTGCTTGTTTCGTTATATTTTGGTTATTTTTTAGAATATTCTGCATAAATATGATGAAATATAATTAAAAATACACTATTTAATACGTGTCCACATCTCCACATCAAGCATGACAAATCACGTCACAGTGACAATATTTTTGACATTTTATAATTCTATTGAGATCTGTGGTTGATCTGTGGTACCTATTTATATGTAGGTTCGTGTCCATAGAGAAAAGTAATATTATACTCGTGTCATAGATTACTTGTTGAAGTTGAACGTATAGTTATAGTTGTAGACCTCGGAACAATGATAAAGCATGGAAGCCGGGCTAAAATAAGAAATGAAATGCATATGTTTATCTTTTTTTTTTCTTACGATGGTAATAGTGCGTAGGAAAGAGACATATAGATATAATGCCGTTCTGTTTCGTTGTCATGCAGGTTGTCACAAGTTAATTTTTTGATAGTGATGAGGTTAAAATCGACATTGTCGTGTCCATGTCGATGAAAAACATGTATTTAATTTTATTAAAAATTAAGACGTTCATTTCGACTTCATCATAGGTATGAGTAATATTGTGTATTATAAATAAATATATTGGGACATTTACACACAGCACTATTTAGTTCCATGGTAAGGTACGAGCATTGTGTTATGGATACTAGATGGTTGATATACTACACA
This sequence comes from Boloria selene, assembly GCA_905231865.2. Taxonomy (NCBI): domain Eukaryota; kingdom Metazoa; phylum Arthropoda; class Insecta; order Lepidoptera; family Nymphalidae; genus Boloria; species Boloria selene. The sequence continues at coordinate 14,237,962 of HG993137.1, read as the reverse complement.
TATATAAGTTTTAAATACATATATATTATAAATATAAACATCCATGACTGGAGTACAAACATTCGTGCTCAACAAATGTATGCCCCCAGCGGGACTCGAACCCGCGACCGCTTGCGCAGCAAGTAGGGTCACTATAGTTTGTCCATTTTGTTAATGGTTTTTTGACAGCTCGCCGACTGACAAGCTATAGTGATGACAAAAGGACGTAATAATCGATTTTTCTTATTTTTTTAAATATAAAATAATATTTATTTTCATATTAATAAATATAAAAATAAATATTATTATCGTAAAAATCAAGTGTGGTGTAGAGAACTAAGAGAATCATAATGTGATTCGGGCCGTGACATTGCATATTTTGATAATTTATGCACACAAGAGTTAATAATTAATATAACTGAAGACTCCTCATCGGACAAATCTAATATAAATGATGATTCTGACGAATCAGGTTAATAAGAGGAATTAAACTATTTTAGTTGTTTTATTTGTATGATTATTATAATAAGAAGAAAGTAAAACTTTACATAATGTTTAATGTCTTAATTTATTGGTTTCAACCTTAAAATTTTGTTGTCTTCCTGATTAAATACCTAACATATTATTATACCTTATTAACATATGAGCATTGATTTCTATCGATTATTTGTAATCTGTGGCACAATCGTAGTAATCGTTATGTGTGGCACAGCAATAAGGGGGAGGTGCCCGTCCATGAAGTACAATATTAATGAATATGACATTTTAACTTTAATGGCTAACCATTAAATACGAAACTTCGTGGGCGTGAGCTGTCAAAAAACCATTAACAAAATGGACAAAGTATACAAACTGCGCTACACATGTCGTCAATCTAATGATTTTTCGTCAGGATTTTAATTACTGTGTTTAATGTATGTATTTTATTCCGTAGTAACTGTTAAAACCTACGGTATAGGGTGAACTCGACCGAAGCGAGTATGAGTTGCATAACTTGCTCATATTCACAGTAGTTATAGCAGGGTATTATTTGCAGCCTGCAGGCTGTCAAAAAAAAATTAATGTCGTTGTCACATATCACATATGAAGGCTGTATGGACTATAGTCTTTTCCCTGTCCCTATGGGGGATAAATTTTAAAAACAAATTTTCACATATGACACTTGGCCGAAGTTAGCTTAGCTGACAGCTGTCACTTGTCAGAAATGCTAATCGGAATTCGCACAAAGTACATTGGAATTCGGAACAAATGTGTCTTTCTGCTACCATTTGTGACCATAATCAAAATAAATAGAATAGATAAACCTATAAGCGATCAATAGCAATACGGGTGCATAGTTCTGGTTCACAGTGGATCTACGGGAAAAGCACAATATTACGTACATATCATTCGGCCGTTGAGTTTACCAATTATTCAGAATGGAAATACCTATACTGCCTGTACTTTTTTATACTCTTTTTGCGGTTTGCGTTATTTATCCGCCCACAGAATTTGTTTCCGCCGGCTTTACAATACCACAGCTTTTGGATAACTATCTAGGATCAGAAAATACAAATTTCGTAAATTATCATATGAAGAGGACAACCGTAACTGCGTTGATTCATTCAATGTTGCCTCTTGGACATTTCCTTACACTTTGGTGCAGTGGTGAGAGAAGTGAATGGGTGCTATTATCAGCTTGCGTAATGGCGCTGATTCCTTTATTTATAGGCTATAAAATAGCCTGCTGGTGGGGACATGATAAGAGGAAACATCCTGTAGTTAAGGCTCTATTGCCTTATGTGACTCCAGAGAATGATTGGAAAGTAGTTGCTTCTAACTTTAATACTGAATTCAAAAGGTAATTATGGAAATAGATTCATACAGAAATACAACCCTACTTGTTCCAAGCTAAATTTTTAAATTGAAAATAGATTATTTACTTTTTATGACCCACCATTTTTAAGTAAACATCACATTGTCATGATCAGTACCATTTACATTTTTGGAGTGTTGCTCTAAAAGTGTTGATTGTTGCGTGTTGAAAGAAAGAGCCTGAATTACATTGGTTTATCATCTGCCATTAAAAAATATCTAATTATTTTTTATCAATATTACTACTATTTTATGATATTAATTGCAATACATATAAAGAAATAACATCACACAAGGAGTAAGGGGAGATCTAATCTATCAATAAAAAACTGATTTATTTTTAATTTTTATTTATATAGACATATATTAATGTGGTATCATTTCTAGTGTTGACAAAGTATCCATTGCCTTAAATGCAACCAGCAAGTTTGTTGCTACCCAAACTTGGCTCATTAAAGTTACACAATATAATGTGAATTTGGTCAAACAAAGTGAATGTGCTCTAGTTGCTACTGCTGTAAGTATTATTAATAACTAACATAAACATTTCATGCACTATAATACTCCAATTATTGCCTTGTATTGGTTTGTTTCATAGACCTTGTATTGGTCAGTAATATAACAAATGATGAATTATGAATCATTTAAATTGAACCCGTTTACTTCTTTTACTTAAAAATATTATGCATTTTTGAAAACAATTTATTAAAAATATAGTAACATTGAATAAAGAAATGGAAAGAATATCATTCCTATGTCAACTATTGTGACCTATTTTGTCACTGTCCACTTTTTTTACCTGGTACTCATAATTTTTATTGGCATATTAATTTATCACTCTATCAGTGAACTAAAGTGTAGCTTAAAAATGTTAAGCTTTAACTTAATGATAAAATTATTTGCAGACTGATAGCCACAGCTTCATAACATCAGATGAAGAAATTCAGTATGTTAACATAGAAGCCATACCATCTCGAGAGGATATACAGAGATTTTCTTTCAGAATCTCTACAGCCTCTCTACGAGAGTTGCAGCCTCGACTTCAGAACCCTGTCCGCGTGCCTGACCATATATCATTGCTGCCAACCTTGGTTGAAAGATTCATAAATGTTTTTAGGCAACATGTTGAGCAGAATCCTGTTTATTTTGTTAATCATGTGAGTTATTTTGTACAATATGCTAAAAGTTATAAGTTGCTAGTTAGTTTTTTGGATAGTTTTAACATGAATTATTTAAATAGGAATTAGAGCTGTGCATAGGATGTATGCAGAACCAGGCCGATGTGAAACTGCAGCGACATTGTGTTCCTCTACCTCCTGAAAATAATGAAGGGGCGCCCCCGCCCTGCCAACAGTGCAACTGCAGGTGAGAGTTATCATAACAAGGCACATGAATCATTAGAATGATCTTCTCCCGACCAATTACGGCCAAGGTGTCCAATCTCATTAAGACTAGCCATCTGCATGGGAGATATTATAGTTCACAAGTGTATGAGCAGAGCAAGTGCAAGTGCACTCTCTATTCCTTATCACTCATAATTCCGGTGGGATGAATGCTTGACACAACCAGTGAGAGTTGAGTTGCACACCGAGGCATATGGTTGAAACACCACCTACTTCCGAACTCTGGGCTGTTACTAAGGCTTACGAAACACTAAACGTGTCCCGACCCGGAAATCGAACCCAGAACCTCCCGCATATGGTGCCTACTGTGTAGTGTTAGGTGTGCCGTGTGTACATACTATTGTAATGTGTCTTCAATCTTCATATTTAGTAACCATATTTGGAAACAGATAGATGTGTTAAATATCATAAAGTACTTTTAGTCATTCTGTAGCACGCGTAATAAAGAGAGGTGAAACGGATTTGTAGTTTGTTCTTGCACCTCATTTAAATTATATATAATTAAATTAAATTTAAATACCTACAGTAAAGGTTTATTTAAATAAAATAAAAAATATGTTGGGACATTATTACACACAGCGCTATCTAGTTCCGTGGTAAGCTACGAGGCTTGTGCTACGGATACCAGATAGTTGATATACTACACATACATTTTTAAATACATTCATAACATAAATATTAACACCCATGACTGGGGAACAAACATTCGGGCTCAACAAATGGATGCCCTGAGCGGGACTCGAACCCGAGACCGCTGCGCAGAAGGTAGGGTCACTACCAACTGAGCCAAACGTGTCGTCATTATTAGGCATTTGTCAATGTAAAGTAACGATTGCTTATATTGTGTGTCAGAGCGCTGTGGTGCTGCTCGTGCATGGCGCGGTGGTGGGCGGCACGCGCGGCGCGTCCGCCGGCGGCGTGGCTGAGCGCGCGCGGCACGTGCCCCGTGTGCCGCGCCGTGTTCTGCCTGCTCGACGTGTGCCCCGCGCGCCCCCCGCCCGCCTGACACGCGGGGCGTGCCCACTACTCATCAGTGAACAGTGATGTGCAAAAAACTGACACACGCGACACGCCAGTGGATAGTGATGTGCAAAAAACTGGCAATAGTGCAGTGATGTGGACTGTGATGATGATAGTACAGAAACATGCCTTGATCTTGTTTACCAGAAATAATAGTGTGGTAAAGGTGTAATAGACAATATTTTTATACAAAAGATTTTATTTATTTTCTGTATAATATTATATGTAATAGATATCTATTACATATTTTGTACTATTTTAGTTTTCTTGTAGTTCTCGCCAAACTTTTTGGCTGCCTTGCACATAATAATAAACATATATACCTACATTCAAGTGGACAATAGTTAAAGCAATTATAAACTTTTTGAAGTTTATAACTTATAATAAAATAAATAAGCACATACTGTATGCCAATTCAGGTCGTTAAAAAATTTGGAGAAAACTTTATTATTGACATTCTTCTCAAACTTTGTATTTACTCGTACTATGTATACAAAATTATATATTTTTGTTTATTTACAAAATATACAAATATATATCTTGACTCTGTGAGAAGTGAACTAAAGACAGATTCTCAATTCAAAGCTTCACGGTACCTACACACTATGCGGTTAGCCTGATTACAATCAGCCGGATGGTTGTCTGCAATAAAAAATATGTACGAGAAAGTAGTTTTTATCCATTCGTTTCGTCGCTCTGAGCGCAACTGCCCGTCTGACGGCTAGCCGGATGGTTTCTATACACACTACGCGGATAATGCTACTTTGCGGTTGCCCGCCATTGATGATGCACGTCTTCACCAACGCTCGCGCAATTAAAAAAAAATAAAAAAAGAAACGGAGAAAAAGATACTGTATCTTTATCTCTGTTTCTTTTTTTTATATATCGCGAGTGAATGTAATAAATGGGTGCGGCTTCTTCGACGCCCATCTTGGAAATGAACCTATCTAACCGCAAACGACAGTTTCTCAACCGTACGTTCCGGTTCCGGTTGCGGATCCCGAGTGCAACCGTATCCTGCGGATAGCCGGACCGCGGACGGTTGACCGCGTTCAGGTTAGCCGCATAATGCGTAGGAGGCCTTAGTTTTAGTCAGTTAGACATGTTTAGTTTAATTTAAAAATTTCTTATCCTAAATTACTTTGAAACATATAAATTGTGTATATTTTTGTAATCGCTTTTTAAAAACCTGTATTTTGGTAACCTATTTGTAGCTTCGGAACTAAGTTTTTTTTGAAACGGGGTAGATTAGAGAAGTTAATAGTGGCTACAATTTTTCATAACATTATGTCAATTGTTGATGAGGCAAATCTCAAATTTGCATCTTGGGCCCAGAAGTTTAGTTTTGGTGTGTTTATTCAACATAGATTCATATCAATACTAATCTTAACATACCTAAATATTTCATAGAAAATTTGTAAAATACTGATATTCATATTAGAGTAAAAGGTCAGTAAGGTATGTTTTAAGTCTTCCTAGTCCAGCTTTAGAAGCATAGGATTTTTTTTACCTCAAACATTTTGAAATATGGTTAAAAAATATTTTTGAAAAGAATGGAGCTGCGCAAGCGGCCGTGCCGTAGCGGAAATCGGTCGGCAGGACATCATAGTTCATATTTCATGTTACATGACTCACATTTGGCGTGTAAATTTCTCAATAAACGCAATTACAACAAATTATTATATTTTTATTTATAATTTTTTACTAGTAAGTAGGTAAATATGTATAAAGGTTAGGTTCTCAAAATATGAATTAGGGGTCATCCGTGAAGTAGGTACGTCACACGTTTAGGGGGAGGGGATGGGGGTCAATGAAGTGTGATAAGGGATGGGAGTGGCTCCTAAATTTTGTGACGTCACATTTAAATCTTATAAGTAAGAGTTAAAATGTCAACTATTTTGTTATCGAGTTCACATTTGCTTTACTAGTGTCAAGCACCGGCCTGAGTTTGTAGTCTAATAATATAATTAAGAATATATATTTTTGTTATTTTTTTTCAAATGTTTGACTTAATGTTGATCGTTTAAAAACATTTATTAATGAAAATAAAAATAATTTGGGAACTGCTGTTTAATTTCATATTTCTAGGTGTATAATTGTAATATATGTGATGTCACACAAGGGAGGGGGAGGTGTCACAAATGTGACCATGAGGGGTCAAAAAATCACGAAATATTTATGGATGATCAGATTTTTGATTCAATTTAATTTAAATTTAAAAAGTTTCATAAAACTATAGGTAGCTGATCTCGCCGCATTGCCTGAGTACCACAAAAAGATGGCTATGTGTCACGTGGGACTCAGCCGGCCGGCAGGCCGGCAACGGTGTTCCCTAAAACCCTTTCTTTACATTCAATATTTCGAAGTCTGAATTTTTGGTTTTAATCCAATGCAGTTTGCTGGAAGTAGGTATTAATCAAAGCTTAATATTTTTTGTTCAAGGCCGCAATAAACATTTAATAGCTGTAATTAAGTGACTAATGGATCACAGGCCACAGCTGCCATGATATCGCGATACACATCTGTAATTTCAGGGCGACTTGATAACATCGATGAACTTGTAAACTTTTGATAGAAACCTGTCATCAACCTTGATCTTACCCGTTTTAAAGCTGCATTAACGTGAATTAGGTATTTCTATTTGGTTTCCATTCAATGATAACGTTTTTCACCTGCATATCTTTTGGAAATTTATGAGAAAAAATGAAACAACCGCTGTATTCTGAAGCGATTCGGCAGTTTTTCAAAACAACTACTTTACATGGATTTAAATATTTAATCTCTAAATATTACTACGATCGGTTAGTTTGTTTGTACATTTCAGGGAGTAATTGTTTGGTGTTATTGCTAATATTCGAATACATTAATAAGTGCGTTTCCAGTGTTGGTTGGTTGCTATGCTGTTGCGCCAGCGCATGCTGCGCGGGCTTGCTTTGCGCGGTGCTGTGGGCGCGCTTCTTACAAGTGCCTGCATTACTGACTTTGAAAGACCTGCGCAGTCAGTACGATTCAGTCCACATGCCTCTCGTAGCAGTTTGCCCTCCTGCAGAAACCATTGCTAATTATTTCAAATCAAATCTGTAAATATAATTAATTGAACTAATAACAATTACAATATGTAGCTTATACAATATGTACATAAGTATTAAATTTTGTTTATTCTCTTAAGGATAATTAATTCTAGTGCAGCCGATCATTTGGAAACAATTTTGGGTCACGTGTTACGAAGGAGAGTGGCTTCGAAGGACCATCTCTTTATTCTTGAAGATATTTTGTATAGAAACAATTTATCTTTGCCAGAAGCTTTGATGGCAGTAATGCCTCCTTGCCATAGTATCGCCCTTAAGTGTCGATGGCAGACGACAATGGTGCCCTGTGCAAAATTATTTGATAAAGAACTTACTGAATGGGGACCATGTTGTACATCACGACCAAAAAAGTACGTAAAATTTTGCTACAGATCTTTGGTTATTAATACTCGTTGCACGATTAAATAAAATTATTTATGCTATTTTTAGTTTACTAAAAGGCAAAGATATAGTTTCTCAATTAGAAGTAAACCGAAGGCTAAGTATAGCAGTTCAATGTTCTAACCAATCTACACTTAATGGATGCGAGGTATGATTTAAAGTATTATGAAATGTAATAAGTAGTTTCACTGGCAAAATTTTGATATAAATCGTTTTCAGTTTTTTACTAAATATAACCACGAAGAGTGGATAGAGCCAGTGACTTTAACCGCCGGACACAACTATATAGCACAAATGACATTTACATCTGTAGTGGATAGCGATCCAGAAAAGCTTGTGGATGGTACTTGTGTTCCTATCGATGGATATTCCAGGAATTTATGTATGGTAGGCTAAATATTGATACGTATATAGATAATATGTTGGATAATCGATCTATATCTAAAGTTTGAACAATGAAGATTATTTTCAAGTTTAAAACTCCCGTCATAAAAATAACTATGTCGCGTTTAGTTTAAAGCCATAATTAAGCTTACAATTAATTATTATCTTTACATATTATAAATTCTAACTAAGTCTAAGTCAAATATGTATATATATTTTAAAAATGTTTTGAAAAATCTTATTAAAATATCATCAGTGTTGATTCATCGATACAGAGGCTGAATCAAGTTCTTAGTTAACTTTTCTGTGTCCGTCTGTCTCTTTCAGTGACTACATCACGCGAAAACCACTGAACAGATTTTATAAAATTTGTCATGGTAGCAGGGTCGAAATGCAGGATACTTTGTTTTCGGAAAAATATCTCATCTTTGAGATGGGATTTGATTTAGGACGATTCCGAGCGGTGCGCGGGTACGTCACTAGTCGAATATAATGTGTTACCTTATAATATATTTTTACACACTGTATACAATTTTTTTCAGTTAACATGTAGAGAGAATCTTTGTGGCTGTTCAGATCCTTTAAAGTTTAGAAATATAAATGAAAGAAGTGCTCTACCACCATGTGTTGCAACACAATTGAACTGTTTGAGAAGCTTTAATTTTGGTACTCTATGCTTATTATTATTGACTTAGAATGTTCTTATCGATCTACCTATATATATAGGTATATACGCCACCGCAGCTATAGATTTGTTAGATGTGATTAGGATTTTTACTTGGTGCGGTTTACAATAGGGGGAAGGGCAAGTTGATATGCTGCGCAGCATATCAACTTACCATCCCCCTCTTTATATTATCTCTACACTACTCCCATTACAAGATAATATAAATAGGTATCTGTAAAAGGTAAAATAAACATGACTGCTTAAGACACAATTTTATTTTTAACCTACTTCAAAAAAGGAGGAGTTTATATGTTCCATTGTATATTTTTTTATGTATGTTCACCGATTTCTCCGCCGTCTGTGGGCCGATTTCAAAAATTTTTCTTTTGTTTGGTTCGAGGGGGTCGCATTGTCACCAAGTCAGGTTCTGATGATGGTATCCCAGGGAAATCGAGGACAACTCTCAAATTTTATAGGCACCTATTATGTTTTTGATATATTTTCTAAAGATGTTCAAGCATTTGTGTCCGAAAATCATCATCTCATGTGGATGAGCTGATGATGGAAGGTACAATTCCTCAACGGTTCTTTTTATGTTTGTTCATTAATTTCTGCGTCAAATGTTGGCCGATTACAATTTTTTTTTTGTTCGGTAGGGTATACTTCCAAGATATTCACATTATCACCAAGTCAGGATCTGATGATTTGATCCTAGGGAAATCCAGGGCAACTCTCAAATTAGGCGTTTATTACGTTTTTCATATATTTTCTAAAGCTGTTCAAGAATTCGTGATGATATAAGGTATATCTCCTCAACGGTTAGGAGTTGAAAGAAAATTCTTTTAATATTATACCTACTTATGAACCGATAGTCGTATTCCTTCAAGATATTAGGTTGATCTGATAATAGAAGGTAAATCTTATTCACGTCTAGGAGTTACGTGGAAAAATAGACGTGGACAAATCTCGATTGACTATTGTCGTTCACTCCAAAACTTCTCTGACTTATTGGAGCAGTAGTTTAGTTAGCCTACCAATATTATATTGAAACAAAATATCTAATTTCCACTAAAAAATTAAAAATAAATTATTTTGAAAACCGACTTCAAAACATTAGGTACAAATTGAAACTAAAAACAGAAAAAAAGCCAAAGCCAAAGCAAAAAAATCTTAATACATTTTAATTAATGTATCAATTTGTAAATATAATCAAAATATCCGTTCGAAAGTTCATTGCAAAGGCAGGATAAAACTGTCCTTCTTGGCTGGCACCGACTCCAACAATAACCTAGTAATTAAAATTATTTTTTCTGTTTTTAGTTTCGATTTGTAACGTTTTGAAGTCGGTTTTAAACATTACTTATAAAACAAATGGAAGTTGTCTTTTTGTGTTTGCGAATCGGGGGATACTAATATTTGAGACGTCTATTCTAGGACTATTTCCGGGTGAATGTATAGAAGAGCTAAACCTGTTAAATGCTCTTCTAACATGTTTCATCATGTTCATAAAAACACCACTAGATGTCAGCAAACTATAAATTTATCGCTGTTAGGGGATAGCTAGAAATTTGCTTTTATTATTTGGCAAATTTTTGAGATTTTTCAATTTAACCTTAGATTTTGGGGGGGGGTCATGTCCCCTGTGACCCCCCCCTTCGGACCGCGCCTGCGCCGGCCTCTGCCGAGGCACGCTTGCTTCGTTCGATCGACCCGTGCAAACGTGGAAACTGTTCGAACCTAAACTACCTAGAATGAAAGGAACGCATATAAATATACTATCTGAACCTATGTTATCAAAGTCGAAAGTAAATAGTCTTTGACTATGGCCGCCGCTATATTCGCCGGCCGCTACCGCGGCACGCTCGCTACGCTCGCTCGGCTCGCCAACCTACATAGAAAGAAAGAAAGATTCTTAAGATTAACCTTATGGACGTATTATGTGTTATCCAAATAGAAAAAAAAATGATTTACAATGAAATTACATTCACCAAAAATAGATAGAATAATGGAGCTGCGGTGGCCTTAATACGTACTATTTTTTTATTATTTTTAGACAATAGTTCCTGTAAATGCTTACCATCTTGTAAAAAGGTTACGACAAATATGGCCTTAGAATCAAGTTACATGAACGCTTTCAACGAAGTCACTGATAAAATATAGTAAGTGCTTAATTTTTTTTCGCATCGTATTTCATTATAATATAAGCTGGAATTCCTTTTTTTTCAGTCATGGATTAAACGTAACCACCAGTTCCGTTTTGTTTATAGCTGTTGGAATAAGTGGTTCCAGAATATTTGTAGTAAATCCAACGGAGACTTGGATTACTTTACTATGTAAGCCTCGATTACGATACAATTACACTAATTTCAAAAAGTATACCTTTTTCCTATAAACGTTATTATCTTCAATGTTATTTATTTTCAGCATCATTAGGTGGCGTCTTCAACATGTTCCTTGGCGTTGGACTTTTTAGTGCGTTAGAGATCTTGTTTCTTGTGTTTGTGAGGCTACCTATTGCTATACGCAAATCTACTGAGATGGAAAATCAATCTGTAGTAATGCATTAAATTCATCCAACTTTTTTATATTTAACTTTGAATATTAAACTAAATGATAAAAAATATTATAAGATTAATCGTAAAAACAAATTTTATATTCATTTCTTAATCTGGCAACCCGATACATAACCGTTAGCCCTCAACAAATGACAAATGAATGACTTATGAGTTATGACACTTGACACTTGACAGTTACTTATTTATTGTGCGTCAAATGTCATGAAATGTACCATGTGTATGTGACAATTTATGTAAACTTTGCATCTACTAAACAGTTAATAAATATTACTTATCAAATATAATTTATAAGTAAATATGTCGTCGTGGAAAAAAGCCGCCAAGGCAAACCAAAAGACTCATAAGGAAAGACACCAGCCAGAGTCTCGAAAGCACCTAGGCTTACTTGAGAAAAAGAAAGATTATAAAAAACGTGCTGATGATTATCATGAAAAAGGAGCAACTCTTAAGCTTTTACGTAAAAGGACATTAGACAGAAATCCAGATGAGTTTTATTTTCATATGATAAACTCTAGAGTAAAGGATGGGGTAAGACATCTATTTACAATATCTGCTTTAACAAGTTTACTTTTTGTGAGATAAAGTTAATAAATTTAGATAGTTATGGTTTTTTGTTATTTCTTTTAATATCTACTAATAGGAACATCATGAATTGAAAAAAGAAGATGAGCATACTCCAGAGCAGGTGAAATTAATGCAAACTCAGGACCTCAAGTACATCAATATGAAGCGTACTGTAGAAAGTAGAAGGATCCAAAGATTACAGGTACTGTTAACTTTATTTAAATTTAATGTAAATTTTACTTATCACTATTGTGTAAGTAACATTAGTGTTTGAATTTATGATTTAATTTGCAGTCTCAACTTCACATGACGGATGTGGCAGACTCTACACCTAACACACATGTATTTTTTGTGGATGAAGGAGAAGAGAAAGAATTTGATTTAGCCAAAAGATTGGACACTCATCCAGAATTAATCAACAGAAAGTCTAATAGACCGAGGCTATCTGATCTTGATAAAATAGAATTGCCCACAGTCAATGAAGAGGTATAGTATTTTTATAGTTTGTTTTATTATAAGAGTAAGAAGTTTTGATGTAAGAGAATTGATAATTTTTATTAAGTACATTTTTTGTCAATTTTAATTATAAAATTGGTGTAATATAACTTAAAATATTTTTACAGATTATAAATGCCACAAAAAAGATTAAAGAAAAGACATACAAAGAACTTTCCAAGAGAATAGAAAGAGAGAAGCAATTGACTGTTGTTCAACAAAAAATGGAAATAAAACGACATTTACAGGATGCCAAAGTCCTAAAGCCTAAAAGAGTTAAGAATGGAACTAAAGTCTCAGCTCCAGTTTATAAATTCCAATATGTGAGGAAGAAATGAAAGGCATTTTTTTGTAAATGTTTAATTTGTAATAAATAAAAGTTTTTGTTACAATAAATTCACAAATCACTTATCATTATCATTTTATACTTATTATCAAATTATATGCTTTTATTAAAATGCATCCTTAAAATTAAAAGTATCACATGTTGGTAAACAAATTTAATAGTCTACAGTTTTGTACATATACCTAGGTTAAAATTGTCAAAAAATATACCAATAATTGTTTTATGAAATAGTAAATTCATTTTGATGTTAAAACATAATATTTTGATTTTGTTATAACTTTAACTAGACAATCTTTTGAGATTATTCTGGAGATCCTAAACCTAAGCTTATAAATAATGAACTGTTAGAGCATTATCAAAATGTGGCAGCTCATATCAAAATGTTATTAGGATTATTTATTGCAAGTAATACCTAGTATGATATTTTTTACACAGCAACACTTGACTGTTACTTAGCCTATGGTGTGGGTAACTTATTGGTAACATTAAGTCTTGTCTTTGGTTATCTTATATCTAACATCACAACTTTACCACAGTACACACTTGTGTTCAGGGTTCATCGGTGATCCAATTGGACACTGCCAGGCCTCAGAGAATTCCTTTGAATTACTTAGTGTACCAATAACTCTTATTTTGTTCGGACTGTGCACACCTTCCACCAATTTGGATTTAAGAGCGCCGATGGTTGAATTGCCGCACCAAATCTGAGGGAAATAAAGATTAGAATCTCAAACTGTCCTTATGTCTAATCTAAATAGTTTATTTAAATTTTTTGTTTTTTTTGAAGAAAAATTGTTAGGCCACATCACACATGGTTATAAAAATGTAAAGTGAGCCACAAATGGTCGATATAAATAAATAAATAATAAATATGTTGGGACATTTACACACAGAAATCTAGTTCCAGGGTAAGGTACGCCGTACGAGCCTTGTGTTATGGATATTAGATGGTTGTTATACTACACATATGAGTTTAAATACATACATATTATAAATATAAACATTCATGACTGGAGTACTGCTTGTACGTGCTTAACAAATGTATGCCCCCAGCGGGACTCGAACCCGCGACCGCTGGCGCAGCAAGTAGTGTCACTACAAACTGCGCCACTAGGTGTGAAGTGGGTAACGAGGAGCACCTGCGCGAAGCCGAGGAAGAAGAGCTGGTGCGGCGTGTAGTCGGGCAGTCCGGGCAGCCCCGCCCCCCGCGCCGCGCCCCGCCGCGCCCCCGCACGCGCCAGCGCCGCCAGCGCCGCGCGCAGCCCGCCGTTGTCCGCGATGTTCTCGCCCTGCGTGTTGAACCCGTGCACCTGCCACACCAGACACCACACCGATCAAATACCCAGTGGCATAACTATACTATCTGAGGCCCGTGGCAAATTCTTCGGATGGGGCCTAGCAGTAGTATTACCGAAGTACTTAAAAATTATATTTTTTCTGGGCTAGCATCCCAGAAAAAAATATTATTTTTAAGTACTTCGGTACAAAATTTTGTTAAAAATGTTAGGTTATTTCTGGGTTTCTCCTTGGGTTGGGGGCCCGTGGCATTTTGCCACCCCTGCCACCCTATAGTTACGTTACTGCTAATACCATACTGATTCGAACATATAAGTGACTAGCAATACGCGCGGCTTCGCCCGCGTTCATTTTTTTAATCGCTACTAAACTTCATTCGATCACTCGCTGGGTTGAAAATTCTCCAAAATTATAATATACTCCTGAGTTTTAGGTATTACAAATGTAAAAAAAAACAAGTTTCGGTTAAAAAATAAATCTTATGGATGTTAGAAAACTGAGAAAACCTAGCAAATTTTCGAAAGGAAGTCCGCCAACTCGCACTAGGCCAGCGCGGTGGACTATGGCCTGATCCCCTCGTACTGAGGGACGCCCGTGCCCAGCAGTGGCACGTTAAAAAGGGCTGATGATGATGATGATGAAGGATGTTAGATAGATGAAGTAATCGTAATAAGTATAATACGTGCCACGAAAGATGAGACTTGACGAGCGTCAATAGCGGGGCATTTTGCCACTTAAGTCGTGCTAGTAAGAGTTGTGTATAATTAATTTCAAGTTTCATCTTTCGTGGTACGGTCTGTACCGTGTATCCGGGCAGCTGCGGCAGCGCGTAGGCGGCGTACTGGCGCACGAAGCAGCGCACGCGCGCCGCGTACTGCGCCAGCGTGGCGCGCGACCACCACTGCGCCAGATTGCCGGCCGAGTCGTAGCGCCGCCCTGTACGCATCGCAACCATTACTATTATTGGAACGAAGTTCTTTATCACGCGTTGCGAAAGGGGGCTCGACGGAAAAAATTAAGACCAAAAGTTGTAACGACACTTTTTGCTATAGTTGTAAGCCGTGCAGCGTGCGCGTGTTTCTCTGTCTGTCTCTTTCTCTCTCTCTCATAGAAAGCAAGCTAGTTATTTTCGTTTCGCCTTTCTATTTCGCATTGAACAGTGTGGTATTGCGACGATTATTTTTGTTGAGTGTATACAGTTTTTTTTTATAAATCATGGTAAATAAAATGAAGGTGTTAAGATAATTTTGTAAAGTATTTTTTTTTTATTTTTAATGATAAAAAAATCATTAAAAATGTATACCTGAATCTTTATTTTCTTTATACCGCTAATAGAACTTAAAATTAATAATATTTTTTATAATAAGGAACTTCGTTCCTATCCGGTGTCCCACGACACCACACGTTTAATTTTTATTATAATATTTTGGGATTGGTGCACAGATCAGATCTTCATTAAGTTTTACAGACCAACTTAGTTACTTTAAAATTTAAAAAACCGTTTGGAAGGTATCATATGAACATTCAATAGCTCCTAATCGTAATTCTTAATAACTGGTACTATTTGGTCTGATAGTGGTGAATAAGATAGGTTAAGTTCAGTTACCTTGATCATCAAAACCGTGTGTAATTTCGTGACCCATTATAGCGCCGATAGATCCGTAGTTGATGGCTCTGCAACATTGTTAAAATTTAATTATTAAATAAAAATAATAATATTGACTCGGGATATTATTTCACACAGCGCCATCTAGTTCCTTGATAAATAAATAAATATGTTGGGACAATTTTTACAACAGCGCCATCTAGTTCCGTGGTAAGCTACGAGGCTTGTATTACAGATACCAGATAGTTGATATACTACATATATAAGTTTAAATACATACATAATATAAATATTAACACCCATGACTGGAGAACAAACATTCGTGCTCAACAAATGAATTCCCCCAGCGGGACTCGAACCCGCGACCGCTGGCGCAGAAGGCAGGGTCACTACCAACTGAGCCAAACGAGTCGTCAAAAAGTATAAGTATAATAAGTTACGAAGCGTATATTACGGTTACTAGATAATTGATACACTACACATAATATAACTTTAAAAATATACATATTATAAATATAAACACCCGTGACTGGAGTACAAACATTCGTTCAACTAAAGGACTCCTGCGAGACTCGAACTCGCCACCAATGATACACAATATTTTTTCAATATATTATAAACACTACGTAAGTATTACCACAGTACTTACTCAATTCCATTTCCATAGAACGGTGGTTGTAGTATGCCGGCTGGGAACGCTGTGACGAAGAAATAGATTAGATTATAATATTTTTGTGGGAAAATCGAGTGAAGCGAGTTATGGTAAAGAATATTAACGTGATGAAACCTGCATGTCTGAAAGAACCTAGCAAATTTTTGAAAGACATGTGAACTGTGAATTCCGCCAACCCGCACTTATACAGCGTTGTGGATTTTCTTCCCTTCGTATTGAACCTGATCCATACCTTACACACCCCCAACTAAAGAAAAAAAATGATGATTTGATTCGGCCAACCTCAAAAACGGGTAATTTCGAGTTTTAGCAAACAGTAATAGGTTTTTAATATAATATAGAACATTCAAACGAAAATATTTTATTTAAAAATGTCTCATTACATCTACCTCTTAGCTACTAAATAGAAAATACATATACTTATGGTGAATACTTACTAACTGAATTGAGTGTTGCTGAGTAAAATGCGTTCACAGTTGTAGCCGACGCGACCCATCTGTTAAAATAATATCATTATTAGATATTATCAGTTTATATTGACTTTAATTTCACAATACGTAACGTAAAAGTTACTCTTAATGCGTTGCGGAAATTAGCTTATAATTTTTTTGGGACACATTTTATAGGAACTACAGAAGCGAACTTTGGTTACAAAAAAACTTACTTATATACTTCATAATATTATTATCTACTTAGAAAGAGATATTTATTTTACCTCATACTTTAAAAATGTAACTTGCCTGTCTCTGTCAGGTTTTTCTCGGAGCGACTCTAAGGATTTCTTTACTATCGCCCACGTCAGTTTGAGGTAGGACCCGAATAAGTCGCCCTCTATTACATCGACCTGTGTAATTGAGGAAAAATTAGATACTTATAAATAAAATAGTTTAAAACCCGACTTAAATTTTAATTTGAACGCCTTTATGAAAAATATAATATGATACTAAGGACAGCTTTTTATACCTATTATTTTTGGGACAGTTGTTGAAACTGTGTGTGTGTGATAATTTATTTGAATTTATTTGATTTTATTTTAAAAAAGTTTAGTTTAATTGAAATTTGTGCAGAATCGTTTGCTCTTTTATCTATGAGTGTGTTTACCATTTACTTTTTATGTATGAGTTTGTTTTAGTGTGTGTGTGTGTGTGTGCACACTCACATGTTCGTAGTGCTTGTCGAGCTGCTGGTGGTCCATCAGCCAAGCGGGGAATCCCACGAAGGTGCGTATCGCGGCCAGCTTGCGCAGCGCGGTCGCACGCGTGGGCTCGTCCATCCACGGCAGGCGCGCCGCCTCCGCCGCGAACGCCGCGCGTACGTCCTCGATCATGTCCGCGGCGCGGCGCTGCGAGTCCGCGTCGAAGTGACGCCTCACGTATAGATAGCTGAGCGCGACCCCGAAGTTGGCGTTAGAGCTGGCAACGCAGCTTTTCCAACGCGGCACTCGCTGCTGCAGCCCGAACACGGCGCGCGAGAACGAGAAGCCCAGCTCGCGGAACCCGCGTAGCGTCATCGGTGCCACCGTCGAGAACACGCTCCACCACAGGAACTTCTCTGTTATATTATTACTTGTCTGTTAATTACTGTTTATAACGTGCAATTCACAAAAGGAACTGGAAATTGAGAACAGTCCTTATAGGATCATTAGTGCTACGGTAGACAATACGCTTCCAAACCTATAACCCTTTTCATTTTGATGAAAGAAATTTAACGCTGCACTAACAAAAATCATACAATAAGTATTGACTTAAAAATTTTCGAAAGAAAGAATATGCGCAAATTAAGCCACAGAAACCCGTTTACAATTATTACAATTGCACAGTAATTTTGTTTAAGAAATACTTAGGTATGTTTTGTACCTATTATTATGTATATTATTATTTCTTCTTTTTTCTATAAATGATAAATCTACAGTTTCTATATAATATCTCAATGAAACTACCAAAAACACCTTACACTTAGGTTATCGATACTTACCGACGATGACCGGCTCGGCTTTGGCCAGCAAGGTTGCCAGCTTCTGCAGGTAGGGGAGGTCCATCACGATGATGCGGTCCAGGTCTTGGTCCAACGTCACGTTGCTGTCCGCGAACACCAAGTCTATATACTTCTGCCAGTCGTGCTGTTAAAAAATTTCCATATTTTCTTAATAGGGACAATTTTTTTTGCAATATAAATAATATGGGAAATTTGAAAATTACAATATGAAGTTGAAAAAAAATCAAATATTTTTAATAAAAAGACAATAGTCATGAAAAAGTAATGTGTCAATGTGTCTATATTATTGGAAAGAAGCGAAAAAGAAGGAAACAACTTTAAACGACCGAACTTTGTACTCTTCTGGTACGCATGGGGTTATTTTATTAAATATACAGTGTGTTATGTACTTAAAATCCCTCAAATCTTTTGTCAAACATAACAGATATTCTATACTAGCAATACGCGTGGCTACCTATTTCAATATTATGTGCGCCGTTCATTCCTCTTCCTCTCCTGTTGTTGTAGGTTTAGTAGGGATCCTTATTTTTCTTGCAATTAAAATAGCCTATATTAATCAGTGATAAAGTAGCATTCAAATGCTGAAAGAATTTTTAAAATCGGTTCAGTACTTTTTGAGCCAACTCCTTACAAACAAACATACATACATACAAATCTTTCCTCTTTATAATATTACTAGCTGACCCGTGCCCACTTCGTTGGGCATAATTTTAATACATAATCCTTTTTTGTACAGAGTGTTTAAGTTAGGCATATGCTGTCGTTGACTTTTTTGTAGGCATTTTCAAGCTCCACATCTTTTCTCTAGAACTCAAAAATATATCTTTCATAGTTAAGGCAGCGTTCGTAGAAACGCTTTCATTCGACCGTTTTTCTCCGATTCACTTTGCAAAACGGACTACCACGTAAAAGCCTTTTTATTTTTTGGTTTTTTATATAACCTATGACACTCAGCAATAATGTGGCTTTCTATTGGTGAAAGAATTTTTAAAATCGGTTCAGTAGATCCCGAGATTACCCCTTACAATTTAACAAATAAACAAACTTTACTTCTTTATAATATTAGTATAGATTATAATACTAGCGGCCCGCTCCAGCTTTGCACGGAAACCTAAAAAATAACAGTATTTCTCCACTATTTAATGAATGTTAATAATTATTATATATATAAGCCTTCCTCTTGAATCACTCTATCTATTGAAAAAAAACCGCATCAAAATCCGTTGCGTAGTTTTAAAGATTTAAGCATACATAGGGATATAGGGACAGAGAAAGCGACTTTGTTTTATACTATGTAGTGATAGTTAAGTGGTAAGTACCTGCTCCCAGTGCGTGGCGTTGCCTGCGCCCTGCACGAACTGCGCCACGGTCACCTCGTGGAACATGTGCGTGCCGCCGCGCCGCACCTCCACCGGCGTCATGATCTGCAACAGTTGAAGAGAAGATTGGCGTTATTTTTACTCTCTGTCGCCTTTGTCAATAAAATTACCATAGAAGAAGTTTATAATATCAGGGTGACTAATCTAATTTTTTAAATCTCTTTATAATATTTTCAAACAAAAGGACAAGAAACATATTTATTAGGTGGCGTAAAAAACCAACTATGTTTTTTTTCAGTCTCGTGTGAAATTTTTTTAGATTTTGATGTTTTATTAAGAGTCCTCTCCAAAGGACAGCTCAAAAAAATTTTTTAGAGGTCAGAAATGATTATTATTATGAAATTGATGATTTTATCAATAGACTGAAATGTACGTAGTAGGTACACCATATCGACTTACCAAAGCTAACTCCTTGCTGAAGTTCAGTATATCATCTGCAAATATTTGCGCATCAGTTTCAGGATCCGCGATGGCGATCATGGACTTGATGTACTTGTGGTACTCCGACAGTTCGTGCGCGAATTGTTCCGGTAGTCGCAGGTAACGGTCCGAGAAGCCGGGCGTCACTTGCTCCATCTAAAATTAGATAAATAAAAAAACTAAGCAAATCTACTGACCCCTAAGCCGTCCCCAATACGGCAAGTCCTCGATTCGATAGATTCGTAAGCCGTGCTCCGAACCTCGCAGGAGGTGCCCTTACCAAACTACACCCCTTGAACTTCATACTCCATTTTAAGGCAGGACCTACTGTCCGCCTCCCCGCCCGGTGACACTGTAAAAGCCAGTGGGGCCAACAGCACTCAACATTCAGAAAAAAATCTACTGAGTACTGACTGATAATCTCTTAAATTCGGCCAAATTTTTCTATATTTTTTCAATACAATTTTAAATGGATTATTAACAAACAATAAATAATAATAAAATGAATAATGCTAAAACGATCCCAGCAGTCCTCATATAATACGCACTTACCATTTAACAACTAACTTTAACTTTTTTTATTTGAGAGCTTTGTCGTTAAAACGACTATGTCGCTTAAAGTTTAACACTTATAGGTATTAATTTTCCTAATAATCAATCAATTCTTAGCTACTTTTAATAAATTGATGTTCGATTTCGAATATGTTCATTAAAAACTACAAAACATGACTAATACACTAACCATACACCGTACCTATGGCTGTGCAGTGTGCATACTGCTGAAACACTATTCAAATCAGAAAAAATAGATCAAAGTATTTTATTGTAATAACAAATTTCTAACATTTAAATTTTTTACAATGCTTTAAATCGTAATTTTTAGCGTTTATCATTTTAATAGCATCGTGTAAGTCAAGGACGTGGCACGAGCTGATCCTCTTCCGCGACGGTACGTTCTCTTATTAATTGTATCATCGCTGGGGTTAATGCCATTGACAAGTCATCGTCCTGATGTTAAGAGCTTATATTCGGATGTATTTTTAAGCAAAACAAATTGCAAATCATCCTTTAAATTGCTCATCGTTAGATGACTCGTTATCGTCGACGTTATCAAAATATCTTGATATTGTATGGTCCATTGTTTCCGAGCACGTCTTTGTTTTTGTAAAATTTTTACCTACTTGATAAAATTCCCTGGAGAGAACTCATATAATATTTTTTTAAGTACTTAATCTGTCAAATACAGTACACCTCGAAATTATTGAATTAATTGACGTGTTGACGTGAATTCCAAATAGAGGTGGCTTTTGACCCAAGTGAAATTTTTATGTGTGAGTAATACCATACCATAACTATATAGGTACATTAGGCTCTGTAAACTTACTACTACTCTATTTCTGCTCGTATTTCTGACATCCTCAGTAATTTGCAAGCTCAGTAGAACACTGAGCCCAAGCTTACGACGGCTTCGCCCGGCGATGTCCACCCACGTGAAGTTAGGGCTTACTGTAGTTGGAGGCGTTTTCGGGAGGCCGAGACTAATGAGAAGATCTTCGATCGGTTTGATGCCTTTTTCTTCTAGTTTATCTGTGTAACAGAGAATTGGTATTAACCAATAAGACAATTATTGAATTCTTAATAAAATACTGACAACAAATATTTTGAAAACTAATTCTTAATAAATGTCTTAGCTCTCCTTTACAACATTAAAATTAATAAATATTTGTAGAGCTATTTTATGAAACCTAAAAGCTATAAAATTAAAAAATACACTAACCAACATCAATACAAGTGCGGTACACAGCTTTAGCCTTTAGCACACTCTTAGGCAGGTCTTCATTTTGCTCTTCTTCCAGTAGTTCTCTCAGGTCAAGCGTGAGTTGCTCCCGAAGGACGGACAGCTGGTCCCAGGACGTCGCCCACTCCGGGACCGGGTTCTTCTGTATCCACCCGCCGCACGCGAACTCGTAGAAATCCTCGCAAGGATCGACGCTTTTGTTCATAGCAGCAAGGACTCTTGAAGCTGTGGAATGATTGATGATTGCTCATTGTTAAAACAAAATGTTCATGTAACTTAAAATAAATAGATTAAAAACACTATTCTTTTTTGTATTGTGAATAATTACTGATTTGGAGCATATTCTAAATATTACTGACTTGCTAAATGTTTATTTATTAATCCAGGGCATATTAATTTGAATTTATTATCGTATAGATTTCATTTCATTAAATTAATAAATAAAAGATACGTATAAAAAGTTTAAAGCATATCATTAACATTCCTTCAACTATTAATGTAAAATATGTGCGTTAATTATAATTAATTAATCTAAAAAAAATATTGTTATTTAATAATAACAATAATATTTTTTCAAATATTGCTATTACTTATTCAAGTATTTATAAAACGTGGAATTCTATCATACAATTAATTTAAAATATTAAAAGCATTTGAAATTCTAATATAAAAAATAAAATTATTTTAATTCTTTTAAATCGTTAATGGTTGCAGGTCACATAGATTACCATGTAAATAGATCGTCGAAGCATCACGAAGTTAATTTTTCAATTGCATCAGATTCACGTGTCGTTTTCCGAACTGCGTTTCATTACAAGTCATGAACAAAATATGTTATTAAGTTTATTAGTCACTATCAATTACTAATCCACTGATCTGCACTAGTTATTAGACATTTCTGTAAGGAACATTTTTTTACAAATCTCTAAGTTGGTACCTATACGTACTATAGAAGTAAGATTGCTATTTTATTTATTTACGAATATATCAATATTAGGTATATTGATATTCGTGAATAATTATTATACTAAGTACCTAAGCTTATGTTAGCTAGAAATCCTTCTACTAATAACGATCCATCCAAATTTGATGTAATTTCATGTATTTAACTCACCCTAGCTTTGTTCGGGTTCTACGGTCTACCTGAGATAGATGAGATATTATTCCACGATATAAAGTATTCCATATACTTATATCCATCAAAGTGGTTTTCTCAAACAAGGACAAAAAAAAATCAAAAACTATTCGGCCTCTATGTTATCGACAATAATTACTATTTCAATAAGATTTTCCAAAAAAATATTTCGGTTAAGTTAAAAATTTATTGCATGTATAGATTTAATGAATGAACATAGAGTAAAGTGCGTATTACTACAATCGTAGTAAATAGTAAGTAGTAGGTACGCGTCGTCACCACTGTGGATGGCGTAACAGTTCGGAACGGCGCAGTATAGCTCCCTAATTGGATCACCACGTGGCATTAAGTATAATTGCTAGAATAATTCGCAAAACAATATCATTTTATTTTAATCACATAAATATTGCATATTTAATTAATAAAATATAAATAATTTACATAACTATTTACGAGGTTTACTTATTACGTAGTACTTTTGTTTATTCTTCACTGTACAAAAACAAAGCATTGAACTTTATCCTTAAAGTAACGTAATATTACGACTTTGCTTGCCCAAGTTCATTATCATCAATACCGGTTCGATGCAAATATTTATTTTTTATAAAACATTAGATGAATATTTAAAAGATATCAACTTATGACTTTTACAATCTTTATTTATTATAAAAATGCTTATAGTATCTAAAATACGAAAGTTATAATATTATAACACATTTACCACCTAAAATTTATTCAGATTTTTATTTTAATAGGAGAGATAACATATTCGTTAAGGAAATCAAATATTTGTGTGACAGTTTTAATGCTTTCTCTTTATTTAAAAACACTTTCATCCAAACACTAGTTTATTTTATCATGTTTTAAAAAAATAATAAATAAATGTGACCTAAAATTAAATCTAAAAAATAAAATAAGTATGCTGCGTTCGACGAACTTTCCGACATACATTTGGTATTATAATAATATTTTGGTCAAAAGTTCAATGCTCTACCACGGTAAATTTCGAGCGCGTAAAAGGAAAACATTCCAATAGACATCAACGCGAGCCACAGCCTGCAATTTTGATAACTTTGCATACCACCAGAATTATCACTCTCATTAATGATGATGTAAATTAAATTAATTTCATGATTAAGTATGTCTTTACCAAATTATCAGACTGCACTGAGATTTTAAATGTATTGTATTATTTTATTTATATTTTTGTATTGTATTAATTTATATTTTTGGTATGATTGCACTGACTTTGTACAATTTGTATACATAATGCATCGCAAACACAAATTCGATTATTACTCAAGGTAATTATAATATGAACAATGAACATAATATATGTGGTGGTTAATACCTACTAAGTTAAAAAATAAACAGAATATAATGTAATCTCCCCCTTTTTTGACGTTGGTTAAAAATACGAGTATTTCTCATTCGGAAAACTTTTTTCGGATTCCGTTATTGAAGCCTTAGCTTAGCTAAGACATAACCTTTTCAACTTCCTTCCTGTACTCTGTACAGTACCCACTTTGTACTTGCTCTACATTAATAGAGCCGAGCATCTTTTTATAAGCTATCGACGAGTTCAATTTATCTTACTTTTTCAATGAATCAATCAATGTTAAACTCACGTGCGCCCAATGCGTAGGTTAACTAAGAAGATCGGCTACATTAGCCATGGCCAAAAACGGTCGGACGAATCACTTTTTCAATAGTTATAAAATATCAACATCTTACATAAAAATAACAAACTTTTACTCAACTTTTTCCTTAGATACCGAAGCTACCTCGTTTTTTTATTATTTCGAGAATTTTATTTGCTGAATTTATATAAATATTTATGTCAAATCAAGAAAGAAATGCTTACATTTTCATTTAACTTACTGCATATTATGTTTATATATTCGCTTCGTTCGGGATTGTCTCTAGATCAAAGCTCTCTAGGTACTTTTTAATTGAGTGAAACATTAATTCTTTTTCTAAAATAAAATATCTTTATAACATCAGCTATCTGTCAGAGAGAGTTCCGTCAAAATTGGTCCCGCCGTTTCGGAGATTAGCGGGACAGACGGACGGACAGACATAAATTCATATAAATTTTAAAATTGTGTTATAACTTATAAGTATCGTGTATGATTTCATATATACATTTTCCATTCCATATTACTCTGTATGTAATACATATACCTATGTTTATTGTAGCTATACATTCGTATAGGTAGATATCATACTATAAATATATTAGATATTATTAATATTATTATTTATAATCTTATTAGATATTTGTAAATGAAATGAAACCTGGGTGAACCTATATAACATCGTATATGTACCGCATGTATGTACACAATTACATGTACAACATTGATATGAGTATATTATAATCGCTAAAATGATTACATACATTATAAATAATTAAGTAACGATATCATCGTATGCAAATACCACGTTATGAGTTGAAGCTATGTTCCGTTAAGCAGATATTTTAATTACTTGTGTGAAATATAAATTTATTTCTATTTTCTTGAAAAATAAGTATTTCAATAGTTACTCGACAGAAGATAATATGTGTAAACTAAATAAATATAAAACAGTGTAAAAAAATGATTGGTGTATTTTTTTATTAAATTAGAATTGTAATTCTCCATATAATAATTCTAAAAATAATATTGCTTGCATCCATTCCTTAACATTTATATTCAAATAATAAATTTAAAACACTAAATTTATAAAAAACCAATAACTACAGATATCTGTAAGCACAAGGCTCTATAGGGATATCACAAGATCTCTAAGGTTTGAAGGTTCGCCGGATCGTGCGTGAGCTTTGAGGCGATGTATTGTAATAAATTATACGATAAACCGCAAAATAAACATTATTATTATCTATTAATCGCAAGAAACCATCGTACGTGTTACCTATTAATTGCATCGTTATTACTCATAATCCAAAAAAATATTTTTATTTTATAAATAAAATTTATTTAGTTTCTAATCGCAAAGAAATAATTTGAGAACATAGCCCTAAAAAAACTAGAAAATTGTCTTAAAAAATGAAAAAAAGTCCGGGGACTCACCGGTTTCAGCGCACTGCTGAGTAAAACAGTTGTGCTCCTCTTCTAAATTGGGTACGGGAGAGCCAGATGCCGCAATAATTAAAGTTAGATATATGAGATATTTCAAAATTGGATCCATTTTGAAGGACAAGTGTTCTAATCGGCAAGTTCGATGAAACTGTGATGTGTTACCTGTTCCGACGCAGACTTCGCTTAGGCAGGGTCGAGGGCTCATATATTCGCTGACCACCAACACCGTGGTGTAAGCGCCGAGCGCGACCAGTGACACCCCTAGCGCGACGATGACGACGGAAGAACATCGCACTGTCCGCTCTCTAGAAAAAAATATTATTTATTTAGATTAAAACGTGTTTAGAATATTTTCTAAGCGATTTTACGACTTATGCGATATATTTGTAAATCGATAATAAAGAAAAATATGTAAGTTGAAATAATGTACATAGGTGACGTTACAGGTTACGGTTTGTAGTTGTACTTTTAAAAGAAATGTTAATCTAAATTGTAGCTTTAAAAGATAAATAGAAAAAATCCAAAATAGGCAATTAAAAATATTCAAAGGATCGAAATTCGTCGAATATAAAATAATGCTTCCGTAAATCTAATTCGTGTAATTTATCTAATTATTGAATATCGGTAATCTCTTCAAACAGAGGGATTTGTACTTAATATTCAGAAGGCGCTTATTCTTTTGAGAATTGTTGAACGTTATTAAAATTACATTTCCTTTTTATTCGAATGCAGAATTAATGTTATTATATTTATTACTAGCCCTTCCTGCGGCTCCGCTCGCGTTCTAAAGGCAGAAAATGAAAAGAAATATTTTTCTCCTGTTTTTGCAACATTTTTCATTAACGATTCGCTCCTATTGGTCGTAGCGTGATGTGATATAGCCTTCCTCGATAAACGGACTATCGAACACAAAAAGGATTTTACAATTCGGATCAGTAGTTTCTGACACTAGCTCTGAATGAGCTAGTGTCAGAAACCAAGCAAACAAACAAACTCTTCAGCTTTATAATATTAGTAAAGATTTACTATACGTTAGTTAACTTAGTTTGCGCATATTAAAAAAATAAAAATAAAATAAGTATTTGCGAATCAGCGACATCTATTATCTATTCACGCAAACAAAAACAATTTTAAGAAAAGCCCGATTTAACACTTTCCCATTTCTTTGTATGGTTCATCAATGAATAATATGTATGGATGAGATAGTACTATGAGTGATGTGTGTTACATTTGATTTTCAAGTTTTTTGTTTTATGATCATAGATGGAGCTAGTAGTTAAGAAAGTCTCATCGTTTGGTTTCATAAAAGGTATAGTAGAAAGATTATTTTCGATATTTGTTAATTCAAAATTAAAAATATTCGTCCGGGAGCTTTTGGTTTAAATGTACGTTATTAGTGCTAGTAGTGAATTATAGTATTTATAGAAACCAAAACACTTTCTGAACTTCAGATGATGTATTTATAATTTATGTGCTGCTAAATGTCGAAATGATTTTAAAGTAAAAGCTTTAAATGGAGTTTTATGCTGAGTTTTATTCTTTGGTATAACTTTTAAAAAAAATTCACCTTTGAATTTACAACTTCAGTCACAATTAATATCTTGTTAATAACATATCGCTGCTTCAAAACAAAAGGGCCACAAATCAAAAATATTCAAAATCCTTTTTATTGTAAAAATTCAAATTTTGTCGGTTATATTTTCATAATTTAAAAAGATTCCCATGAATTTCACATTTTAAGCAATAAAAATACTACTGACGTCTTTTTTGTATTTTCGAATTTACGCTGCAATATCTGTGCAAAGCCGCCATTTTTTTAGTTGCGGCCCGAACGTCGACGAGAGCGCACCTTTGTTTGGTGCTAAAGGGCCATAACGCAAAAAAATCTCTTGATTAAGCTTTTATTATTTAAACAAAAGTGCCATATTTTGATAAACGTCCTTTTTGCATATAATATTTATGTAAGTATCACATATTTTACTTAATCAAAAGGGCCATATTACAAAAAAGCCTGTTTTGTTTATAACACTTTATAGGAGTGTTAATAACAATTTAAAAACAAAAGGACCATTTTTTGAAATAAGTATGTTTTGCATAGAAGATGCATTTAGGAGATAATAATTACGTTGTTTCAAAAGGGACATGTTAGGAATACGTCCGTTTTGCTGGTAATTTTTTCTAGGTTATTAAGAAATAAAAGTTCTTATTTTGATATACGTCATTTTTGTATTGTATATTTTTAAAAGTAAAATCTATTTATAAGTATTATTTTATGAATTAAATGGACTGTTTTTGCTTGTTATTTTTATAGTATGTTTTTTTATTAAGGTAAAAGTTTATTTTATGCATTTTTGTAAAACAAATGTATTTGTTTTAATTATTTTTTATAGAATAAACAACAGAGCACATAGGATACTCAACATGGTAAATTATTATAAAAATACATACATAATAAAAATGGGCTGATTATTAAGATTATAAGAATTAATAAAGAGAATATTGAATCACTTTTAAATTGCTAGTATAATGTCAATTATGACTCTTGAGCGATTATATCAATTATGATTCGTGAGCGAAACGGGGAGGCGATCGCCGTCTCCCTTGACGTTTCGAAGGCCTTTGACAGGGTCTGGCACGCTAGCCTTGTAAGAAAGCTTTCAGCCTATGGTATATCTCCTGGCCTGATCAACTGGATTAAAGACTTCCTGAGCGACCGATCACTCAGAGTTGTGGTTGAGGGTTGTTCATCACAACCCTTAAAGACTAACTCAGGGGTTCCTCAGGGGTCTGTTCTCTCTGCAACCTTGTTCCTGCTTCATATCAACGACCTGCTTATACCCGGTATCTATGGGTACGCAGACGACAGCACTATTGTAGAGAGATACCTGCCAAATCCTCGAGCCAGTAGAGATCAAATTCAGTCTGAAAGAGAGGCCATGGTAGAGCGTTTGAATCTAACACTCAAGACAGTCTCCACTTGGGGCGATGCCAATCTTGTGAGTTTCAACGCCACCAAAACACAGGCGTGTCTGTCCACCACAAAAAGGAGTCCTTTTACCTTGACTCCTACTTTCCGAAATGTACCCCTAGAATACACTGACCGTCTGCAGTTGTTGGGAATGGACATTAACTACGGGCTCCAACATGAACTACGGGCGGTTCATCGAGTCTAAGGCTAATGTAACAGCGAGGAAAGTTGGCATCCTCATAAAGGTCCGACAGTATTTCACACCAGGACAGCTTCTTGATTCATATAAAGCTCAAGTCCGGTCGTGTGTGGAATACTGTAGTCACATATGGGCTGGTGCTGCGAAATGCCATCTGTCTGCTTTGGACTCGATTGAGAGGCGTGCGCAGAGGATTATTGGTGACCTACAAGCCTCGATCACCGACGTAAAGTTGCCAGCCTCTGTGTGTTCTATAGGTTACATTTTGGAGAGTGTGCGCAGGAATTACATGATTTAATTCTGCTCATTTATTATACGTGCGGCTTAGGATTGGAACAACCTGCCTACGTCAGTGTTTCCGTCCGATTACAATATGGGTGTCTTCAAGGTAAGAGTGAATAGGTGGCTACTTAATTAGTGCGACTTACTATCTACGACTGCGTTACCACTTTCCATCAGGTGGAACGTAGTCAAGCACTAATTCAGAACGATATAAAAAAACTGTGATGATTATATTTGAGTTCCTAATTACACTTTGATACTTACATTTAAATGCTACGATTCCTAATAATTTTGGTTCTGTGATTGTGATTATGTTATTACTCTATTTTGTAAGGTTAATTATTTTTCATTGATTTTTTGAGATTGGTTTTATACTTAGCTAAAGTCTAGTTTTCATAATATTATTATTTTGAAGTTAAACTCAAGTTTACACTTCAGTTACATAGGTAATAGCATTACTTACTTTTGTATTTTTAATTATTTTTCAGTAAGTAAGTACAATTTGATTTTGAGATTAATTTTATAACTATTTTTTTTTTAGTTACCTAATAAGTTAAAACTTCAACTACTACTACTTAGTAGTTGTTTTTTTTTTGTAGCATTTCTTTATATTTTACAGAAGCAAAAGTTATTTTAGTAATTATTTTTATGTGACATGGTCACTTTCTTTGGTTTATAATATATTTTTTCTAATTTGTGTAAGCTAATGTCACAAAAAGAACCTTGAATACATATTATTTTTACAAATTGTGACTGTTTTGTTAAATTTTCCCCTTAATTCAAACAATATCTTTATATACAAAAGAGGCTTATCTGCTCATAACTTTTTTATAAGAAAAAATTACACATAACCGAATTAACCATTAAAAGCAGATTAAAAATATCTTTCTAACAGTGTATAACACCTATTTATCAGTTTTAAAATTACAGAGCAATTTTACAAGAACTCATTTTGAAAACTTTAAATGGCTCTCCTGTAAAATTAGGTCTTTTCGCGTTGTGGCCCTTTTGTTTTGAAGCAGCGATATTTAGAAAAAAAATAAGTCAATGTAATGCCAAATTTAATAGTAGCGATGTTATGCAGAAAATCTAGCGAATTTTCCTTCCCTTGCCTTATAATTTCCATGACAACAGCATATTTAATACTACACTCATTTTAATTTGTCTGTCGCTATGAGAACAAACCCACAGTAAATTTGAAATATTTATTGTGTAGACACAGCATTCCAATTTCCACATGGTTAATGACATAAGTCATAAGTGTAATTTTGCTACTGATATGGGTTTCGCTTTTTCCAAATATGTTATACATATAAATAGAAAAATTAAAACCGGGTCAGTCTAGGATTAGTGCATATAAACCGTAGACTGTATCCAGAGTATATACCTAGAATTGAGTTCTAGATCGGACCAACTATAGTTATCACCCACCTGTGCGTTCAAAGAGTAATTAATTACTTTTTAATTAATTAAATATTTTTAAAATAATGGCAATTGAAAATATGTGAACTTGTTTAAAAGCACTTTAGAAAATTTTGCTATACACATAGAGACATTAGCATACGATTGTAATATTTTGGTGATGGATACGTGTGTTGGTAGTACTCGTACAATATATTTACTATTTTTTCAATAGGTATATACCTATTCAGTGAGGTTTGCTCAACCTAACCTAGGTACTTCTCCTCCTTGAAACGAATATTTAATATCAATGAATCACCATATAAAAAGTAGGACTATCTTCATAAAAAAATATATAAATAAGTAATAACACGATGTTTATAACTATATCAGTTTCATGAACGACGAGCAGTAGCCCCGTTGCGATATAAATCACTTAAACAAATACCTACACGTGTCTCACGCGGCGGCGGCGGATAATAATTGCGTTATTGAGCTTTTAACTTATGAGAGTCATTGAGGATTTTATTGTAAGATTGTTTTATGTCTTGACTCAAAAGCTTGAATTACGAGTGCGGAAGATGTTATTTATTTTATACACAGCATTTTGTTATAAAAGTTTAGTGTTTACTCGTAGCGTATAATGCAATCTAACACTTCGCTGATCGCTCGGATTCGTCTGAATTCGACTGAAAAGTAAAAAAGTCTCGAGAAAATGTTGCCTATTATGCTTGCGAGGACCAAATTATTAAATATATAAAAGCGAAAGGTCACTCACTCCTCACGAAATTACAAATACCGCTTGACCTATAAAGATGAAAGTTTCAGGGTTTTTTTGTTAGTAGACATCCGCAAGAACGGATTTTGCGACAGGGCCAGATTAGGAAAGTTTAAGGGCTCACGCAAGTCTGTATGGAAGTCCTTAATTTTCTGTGCTATAATCTTTAAATTTGGCAGGCACACACGGACGAACGATCGAGGATCAGTCGCTAGTACCTACTGTTATAAGCACTTAGTCGCAATTAACTAAGTAAATGCGATTTTTTCCTATCGGCTTTATAAAGCGCAATAAATATGGTTTTCTTATTTGTGTGAATTAACTTGTATCCGTTCTGCCCTTATTACATAAAGAGAAAGCTGTAAATAAAATTGCTTTACCGGTTTCCTAGTATATTATTTTAAAGTTTTGTTTAGTAATACAAATAATATCAATATAGAAAGATTCTCTTGACACTTGCACTGTTATTTTTAGACTGTTACTAACTATTACAAGACCCAAAACTTGTGTAAGTTCTGAAAAGCTTTTTAAGGTTTAAAACACATGACGCCGAAGTAAACTTTACCATTTCCAACTTAAATAAATAAATTTCCAATAAAAACGTATTGGACTCGTCAACTCTAACAATATAAGTCCAAGTTTGAAGTGTCTACTACTAGCCGTTGAAGAGTTCCCTATATACTTTCATCAGCAGCTTTATGATACTTAATCGAGGTAATAGCCCGTTGAGGAAATCACTAAAACTGACTTTACAAAATTTCAAGTGAATATAAATAACAATTAAGAGCATTTTCATTGTCTTTTTTCCATCCTTAGAGTGACGGAAAGTATACACTTACTAAAAAAAAAATTGTTTAACACACGAATATGGAACCTCCACTATTTGGAGTTTGTTAAAAATACATTCTACACTAGTGATGTAGCATTGCTTCGTTCGGATGGACATCGATTAAAGTTGTAAGTACCTACGTAATACGTTATCGATTCAAATTTCTACATCTATGACCTACTTTTATAGTTCGATAATAAAAATATTAATTATTTTATATCAATATATTTATTAACTAGCGACTCGCCCTCGCTTCGCTCGAGCTCTTCCCTACTTTACTACCGATTTAGCTTTTACAAACGATTTAGCACAGGCAAAGCCGCGGGATCCGCTAGTTATGCATATAAACCTTCCTCTTGAATCACTCTATCTATTAAAAAAACCGCATCAAAATCCGTTGCGTAGTTTTAAAGATTTAAGCATACATAGAGATATAGGGACAGAGAAAGCGACTTTGTTTTATACTATGTAGTATGTATAGTGTTAGTTAAACATCGATAGACTATCGATAGTATCGATAACTATTATGGCACTATCGATTGTTAAGTTACTACTATTTATTTCCCTTCTCATCAAACCTGCATAGTCGGGAATTATTTTTTTATAATATTCTTATAATATAAAATATAAGAATTTGTAATTCATATAAAATAAAAACAAAATAAAAATGTAACTAAAGTGTATAAAATAAAATATATAGTATAATTAAATAAAGTATAATATATTTACTACATAAAAAAGAATATTTATTTCCTAAAATACTGTTAAAAAAGAATAGTATAATAATGTGTTCTTAACTCTTAAATCATATTTTGAAGCCGCAGGTTTCGCTAGTCATGAATATAGGTACATTTTAAAAATGTATATTGGTTGCAATGATTGCAGACATTAAATTATATATTATATTATTTATTGCACTTTGTAATAGAGAGACCAGTGCAAAGAGTAAATGGCCAGTGTGAGCAAAGGTGGACTTATCTCAAAAAGAGATTTCTTCCAAGTTCCATCCAACCTATTGAAGTGAAATTTTAGTGTTTAAAAAACAGGCCAGATACGTGCAGTTGTTTTCAAATAAAATAATTATTGAAATTTTAAAAAAAAAATTATTAATTAACCGATTAAGAAAGCGGTGGAGCAATTACGGATTCTGCTGGAGCATTTGAGGAGCAATTTTTTGAGATATAGTTCAAAAAGAAAAAACGAATTTTCGCGACTTTATAGCATAATTAAATTTTTCAAAAAACGGATTTAAAAAAAATTATTATTAATTTACCAATTATGATAGCGGTGGAGCAATGATGGATTCTGCTGGAGCATTTAAGGAGCAATTTTTAAAGATATAGTTCAAAAAGAAACGAATTTTCGTGATTTTATAGCAATATTAAATTTTTCAAAAAATGGATTCAAAAACAATTAATTATTAATTAACCGATTACGATAGCGGTGGAGCATTAATGAATTCTACTGGAGTATTTGAAGAGCAATTTTTTGAGACATAGTTCAAAAAGAAAAAACGAATTTTCGCGATTTTACAGAAAAATTAAATTTTCAAAAAATGGATTCTAAAAAATTCATTATTAATTAACCAAGAATGATAGCGGTGGAGCAATTACAGATTCTGCTGGAGCATTTAAGGAGCAATTTTTTGAGGTATAATGAAATAAAAAAATACGAAGTACCGCGCCAACTTCTTTCCAGTCGACAAACATTGTTTGTTTGTCTAATTAAAATTATTAGTTTCAATTAATTATAACATATATCTTTAATATTTATTTATTTAATACACGAAACTATCGATAGTATCGATACTATCGATAGTTTTTTCTCAAACTATCGATAACTATCGGAATACAAATCTATCGATGTTTAACGTACATAAAGTATGTAGTGATTTAATTATTATTATAATACATAATATATTAAAAATATATAATAATTTTATTAATTTTGTATTTCAAATATTAAGTATTAAATAAATATAAATTAATGAAGTAAATACTTTTATAATTAAATTATAAATATCCCTTAAATATAATCGTATACAAACTGCATATAGCACAGTAGATAACGATTTCAAAAATACTCTAAGTTCGTTTTAATCGGTTAGGCAGATACTAGCGCTAATAAACAACCTATACGTTTTAAGTGAACGTAACGATAGCGCGATGTATTGTACGCGTAGCGCCATCTATGATCCTCTATTGGCACTTAGTTCAAACCTAGATTTACTAAACTGCATTGAATTTTGAGGTTGACGACTGAGTCTTGTTCGGCGTTTTGTTTGTACAGTTGTATTTTTACACTAGCATTTCCTGCTGCTTCGAACGCGTTCTTAAGACCGGACTAAATTCTTCTTGAGTCGCTTCTTAGAACTAACGCCCGCCCTTCCCGTTTTTGAAACATTTTTCATTGATATGCATATATAAATATTCAGAGCCCTGGGTATTTAGAATTATAAGTGTGTACATTTTTAAAAATTATTATATAAATATTTACAATAATGTTATGTGTCATAAATATTATGATTAAAGATATGTTCAATCTTTATCTAATTATACTGTAATGAATTCACAGTGACTCTGCTTTACTTAATTAATTACGAACTAAACAGCTCTGATGCTTCCCGAAGTACTTTTTAAATACATATTATCTATTTAATAATAATTATAGCGATTTGCGAGTATACCTAGGGAGAAAGACGCTAATGCTTATAAGCCAGCAGCCTACGCCTAGGGTTAGAGATTTAAAGTTCTTAGGACGCCTCTATAGGACCCGTTATTCTGTTTTCCTATGGGAGAGATTCTCCTGTAGTAAAAGGTACAATAAATGTTGACCTGAATTATGAGTTATCACTATACATTTTTTTTAAATCGGTTAAGTATTAAATGCGTAAAACCCGTACATCGGCTTATTGGAAAGTGATACTCGTAAACTGTAAGGAGATATTGTTTGTTTTTTAACAGAGTAAATAAATATTATATTGCAAAAAAATACTAAAGCACAAATAAAACAACAGTAACCAAAAAAAAACAACAAGACAACACTCAGAACTAAAATCGCTTTCTAGTCTGTGGATTATCCACTGATTCAATTCAATAAAATCGTTGGATACTGTTTTCAAAATACATTCTTAATACATTAGCTATTGATTAAGATTAAAGATAGCAGTCTGATTAGTTATTAGAGCGAGTGAAGCGAGCCCTAACACTACCCCACAACCTGAGCATTTTGTGGTACTTACATTTTACTGAAATACTATCTAGATTTGTGCTTTAACATAGTAATTTAACTTCATATCTAAATGTATTATCTGACATAAAAAAATTTTTTATAACCATTAAAAAAAAGGAAGATTAACAACTGTCTTAAAAATTATTACCCGATAGAAAAAACTACACAACAAAGCTCGCCTTTTTGCTAGTTTAGATACTTTATAAACATTTTAATACAAGATGGATTTAAATCACGTTCAGTTTTATACATAAAACTTGAATTCCTATTATTTACAAAGAAATATCATAAGTAAGATGTCACTAAGTACTGTGGTTTTCTTGTAATTTCTTAGAGAATTTTATTCATCAGATTTCAATAAACTTTGTAACCACGAAACAGGAATTTTGATTGAGCAGGAAACTATTGTGCATAGTGCATCATAGTGGAGGTAACTACATCGTAATTTTACTTCTTTTAGTTGAAGGTCTTCGTTATAGAACAGGTTTTTATTTTGTTTGTTTTCCATTGTTCACTCTTCCTGTGATTACATTTTTTGTGACATGTTAGATATTTTATTTGATGACATAATGTGTTTATGTCATCGAAATCATTTCAATGTAGGTACTACAAGATTTAAAAAACACTGAGTCAATTACATTCGCGCCTTCCTCAAAAAACGCAACACTGGCAGAATGTATTGCGTCTGTTAACGCTATTCTAAGCCTTTAAGAAAATGAAAGCTAAACTCAAATATATTTTTGCTTCAAAATGTATATCTGGAAACTAAGAATCAGAAAGGAGCCATTTCTTTAACAGAGCAGTGAAACATAACATAATGCAGCTCCTGAGGAAATTACAGTCAAAACACTGTTTTGACTTGGACCCATCATTTTCCACCTATTTTGACTGTTTTTATATTATATTTGCTTACTAAATGAACAAATAAGAATTTTGTATTATGTACGTTAAAATTAAATAAATGTATGAAGAATTTAGGACCTTATGAATTAGATGAAGTAAACTATAAAGTTTAGTACCACTCTACCAACAGGTCATAAATCTTTCGAATCATATGTTATTCGTCAAAGATTAGACCAGATAGCGATCGCGAAGTAACGGTGACAATGCTTTCTGTAAACACGACTACGAGTATTCTCTTCACGTAAAGCACGCGATATGAATACGCTGAATAATGTGACTTTGATTCATGGATATAATAAAGGCTTCTTATATAAAAAGAAGAGCGGTCGCTTTAAAGTTTTAATCTTTTTAAAACATAGATTGTATAAAATTCTTACTGAAATCTCATTAAAATAGTAATTATTATCGTTATAGAGGCTGAATGTCGTTTTTAGAATTTTTGTCTGTCTGTCCTTAACTTGTCTTGACCTTATAACGTTAAAACCACTGAACAGATTTTGAAGAAACTTAGTGAAATTCTCGTATCCGTGGCAACATATAATAGGATACTTTTACTATGGGAAAATATCTTATTTCTGAAATGTATCATCATCATCAACCCTTTTTTTTAATGTCCCACTGCTGGGCACGGGCCTCCCTCAGTACGAGGGGATCAGACCATAGTCCACCGCGCTGGCCTAGTGCGTGTTGGCGGACTTCACATGCCTTTCGAAAACTTGTTAAGTTTTCTCAGACATGCAGGTTTCCTCACGACGTTTTCCTTCACCGTAAGACAAGTGGTAATCATGATTTAAATGATTCGCACATGTAAATATCAGAGGTGCGAGACCCGGATTTGAACCCGCATCACTCGGTTATCCAAGCGACGCATTACCGCTGGGTTACCACTGTCTTGAAATGTATACTAACCGTTAAAATATCGTAATTTGCCAGTTTTATAAAAAATCGCAAAAATATAGCGGTTTATAGACATTTTAATATACTGGAAGCTCTACTTAAATAGAAATTACCGCTTATCTATATAAAGGTATTAAACAATTATTCCATTGTTTACAACAAAATGTTTTTACAATCACATATCCTACTTTGTAAATAATATGGGCATAATGTTCGATTTTATATTATCGAAGTTAGCTCTTGAAATATGCTCATCCGGCTTTTGATATTCATATAAAAATATTATTTTAGTAATAAGGATTTGTTAAAATCTTGGTAGTTATGCCCTATAAGTAAAGCTCCTTTCAATTATGTGGGCATTAAAGCAATTAAATATTGAATATGTATAATAATAATTGATTGTTTTTTTTCATCGCTTCTTTCAACTTTAAATACACCACGCCGTATGTAACCAATTAAATAACATATTTTTGTAACAAGTAGGTATATGTAAGTTTAACAACCTTTATTTTAATAATATATTGCAGTAACACTTATATGCACACTGTATTCAGCCTTTTTTAACGGGCCTTCCTTTAGTGGGGCGAGGGTGAAATGGCCCTTGGCCATATTCCACTATGCTGGCTAAGTGCGGATTGGTGGGCTGCTCATATTATTCGTAAGCTTTTCTCTCATACATGCAGTTTTACTCTCGATGTTTTCCTTCACCCTAAGATAAGTGGTAATTATGTTAGACATTATTCGTTCATGAAAATATTAGCCGTGCGTTATCCGGGATTTGAACCCGCTTCACTTGGACACCACTGGGCTACCAGTTACCACTGTATTTTTAAACACTTAATATGTATCTTAGCTAAACTAATTAATACTTGATTTTCAATTATATTCAAAGCATTGTATTATTTCTGGATACTATAAATAGATATGTCTAATATATCTAACTCTCAAACACATTATTAATGACTGATCATTTTTAATAAAGAATGTGCCATTTCTTTGTTCGGTCGTATAAAGCCTTGCGTAACTGTACTACACTGTACAGCCTACAATGCCGATACAAATGTTGTGTGTCAAGATTAGGGTGCTTAAAAGTTTTATGATTTACGGATTTTTTATTTAAGTAAATTGTATTAATTTAAATTAAATTGTAACTTAAGAGCTTATAAAAATAATTTAATTATTTTTCTTTGAATATTATAAGTCATTTATTTCGTTTAAAATGTAAGGCAGATGATCGCTATTGAATTTTAAATTTAAAAGTACCTATTTAACATTTATTGATGTAGATTTTAATATCATTGCACTTTTAGTTACTACAGCAACAGGCTGCATTTATTTTTAAATAAAAAAATAATTATAAAAAATAAGAATATCTATGAAATAAAAAAAAAACAATAAAACTTAGATGGCCACCGTAGCGACTGATCGGCATCATACTTTCTATAGGACATTGTAACAGTTCGTGTGCAGGAAGTGGGTTCGAACGGATAATATAGAAATATTCTAAGACTCATGCGTCCATTTGAATCTAGGATTCTCTAACGGTAACGGCTATCTTTTGTAGGAACAAAAATAGGAACAGAGTGAGTAATCTCTTTTTTTGACGAAGTAATGAAAGTAATCTATCAAAAATCTTAATAAAAGCATATGTACATAACATTAATAGGTAAAATTGGTCTAGAGCGACTTAGACTCGCTCACCAAGGGTTCCGAACAACACAATATTTTTTAATAACTGTAAATCTTTGATGGAGTTGATACGTTAGAGTGGAGACTGCGTTTAGGAACGCTTAGGATAGATTGTTACGTTTAATCTTGTCCTATGAAACTTATTACAAGAAGCAACAAGGACTGATTAGGAAAAACATTTTTTTTTCTGGAAGGATTTGTTTTTTTTACCTTAACACACTATTTTTACTACGAAAAACTGAAATAATCGAACTAAGTGACAATATTCTATTTGTCTTTAAAATTATTATTATAAATGAAAAAATATTATTATTACATAAGTTGAAAGATACCGCTTAAGACTCGTACGGCCATGGTTTTATTTCAAATCAAGATAGGGCTGAGACCACTGAACTCTAACTTAGTGTGGGAGTTGATGAAAATACGAAGGTTGTTGCACTCAAAGGAGGCAATGCAAAAACCTGGTGACCTTAACGGGACTCTATCAAAAATATTAATTTACTATACGTACTTACTTAAAACGACGTCACGTTTATAATAAAAGAATAACCATGTAACTTATTAACTCTTATTTTTGATCCATGCCTCTCTCTAATACGTACCTAATTATATAACCATAAATAATAAATTATTATTTAAAATTGTATAAAGTAAGCACATAGTGAATGTATTACAAAATGTTTTCCACGTAAACGTAACTTTGTAAGAGATAGCATTTTTTTATTGGCTTGTAGCATCATAAGGCATTTTGACAACGACCCTTTTGTACCTACCTACTTATTTTTTGAATTATACTTATTTCTTCATAACTTCATAATTTTTCATTACTTTATTAATTAATTATTACTGTCGACCCAAAAATCAGCCATCATTATACGAAATTTCAAATTTAAGGGTGAAAGCACCCGACATTTTCATAAAACCAGCATCATAAACATTTAAAATTACACCCAACACATAAGGAACAAATAAGAATGACTTCATGAACATATGACCACATGATATGACTATCATAATTAAGAATTGATATTTTTATTTTAAAATCAAGGATCGTGTTTCAGTTTATTTTTATTTAATATCTCGTCTTCATCCGTGTCTAGATGATCCGACGGAGGACCATAAGAAGTTCGATGTGTTAATGTATTATGTACCTACTCATATAAAACTAAAATCTTAATATTGTTTTGTATTAAGGCAAACCTTTGGATGACATTGATGGAGGTTTTTCTGAGCACTGACAAGTAACATAAAGATTTTATTGTTTTGAAGCTATTGACAAGATACTCAAGGAAAAAGCCCGAGCGGAGTGAGAGTGCGTCACTAGTATATACATATTATATTAAAAATCTAATCGAGTCGACATGACACATTGAGTTTCTGGAAATCTAATAATTGAAATAGTTACAATATTTTTTTGGAAAATAATAAAATAATTATTGAAATAGTTTTTAGAATTTTTGTGTATGTCTGTCTGTGACCGCGTCAAGAAAGGGGCACTAAACAGATTTTGATCAGATCTATGATTATCATCTTACTGGCTATCCAGGTCATCAACTTTTTACTGCTAGAAAATATCTAATTGCTGAGAAATAGCAACTAACCATTATAACTTATGTAGGGTCTAAACCGAGCGGAATGAGGGTGAGTAACTAGTATAAAATATATTTATTGATAAAAGTATCTTTAAATAAGATTCAGCGTTTGGATAATGAAGCGACAGTAGTTCAATGGCAAGGTATTAAACTTGGCCGCTTCGTAATTAACGCAACGCACGTCTTCTTTTCACCGCACGGCCAAGACAGAGCGTATATCGAGCGACGAAAGCGTAATGGTATGTGACGCGAAACGGTGAATATACCATTATTTTATTTAATCCCATATTTAACATTTTTATAGCAGTTATTTTTTATGTACCTAATTTTTTTAAAATAAAACGGAACGTATCATATACTACGTTTAATATTATTTTCTTAAATACTTTGCAGATGACTAATATTTTAATGAATAACTAAACGCTCTACAATGGAACAGCCTTTCAATGTACTGTTAGTAGTGGTAAGTAGTGAAGGCGAAAGGACATTTTTGAAAGCTCCGGTAGCTCAGTAGTAACGCGCTCGCTTGGGAAACCGAGTAAAGTAGGTTTAAATCGGCTCTCGTGCTTGATATTTTCAAGTAAGAATCATTCCCAGCATGGTTAACCACCTTTCATGGTTAACACGATTCCCCTGTAATTTATTCTGTTACACAAATACTTTATAGTACATGATCATTTTAATTCAACTTATATTATTTGGATACTTTATCTATACATATAATAAAACTGTAGAAAAGTCGTTTTTGTACATCAAAAAAAATTACAAAAAAATAGCCAGGGTGTTAAAGGATAACCAATAGAACCCATTTCCAGCATTTTTAGAATTTTTGTCTTTTTGTCTGTTTATTTATCCGGGCATCACGTAAAATGTACGAAAGCAATGTAGATAACTTTTATACACAACGATTGAACGTAACTTGAAGTAACATTTAGTTTTTGTTTCATTGCAATCGGTTCAGTCTATCAAAAGATATTTGAGTTTAAAGTGAAGAAGTAGAGAAATTCCAGAAGTAAAATTAGGGTTATGTGCATTTGGTCTCACAACTTCACGTAACTTTTATACACAACAACATGTGCGTAAATTGAAGTAACATTAAGGTTTTTGTTTCATCGTAATCAGTTCACCACTTATAAAAAATGTAAATTAATAAAAAAAAAATAGTGTTTCCGAAGTAAAATATTAAAACAGTGCCATCTACGAGTATTCGAACTTAGACGGGACTATAACTAGAGATCAACTGCGTGCAGTATTGTTCGATAGATGGTGTTGTGCGTGTAACGTCATTTTCTGAATCGCGGTGTCAAGATTTTCTTTGAAAGAATGACCTTCGCCCATGCCTGCCGGCCATATTTGAGTTTTGTAGGAGTCTTAGCTAATGTTGTTTATAAAGAAGCACTAGCATAAATAAAAAAATGATTTGTATCGGTATCCTCCAACAGCGCTTCGCACTAAAAATACTAATTAAGTTCCGACATCCACGCGAACGAAGTTGCGGGCACAGCTAGTTTATAAATAAACTTATAATAAAGTAGTAATGTTAAAAAGTAGTAATGTTAAAAAGTGCCCAATTTTATTTTCTTTCGTAATCTTGTTTAAAAGAATAACTTAATATAGGTGCCTAAGGAGCACTAGTAATACAAGAAAGTATTTATAATTCAAATAATGTATTGTATAATAGTTAAAATTGCACCATAAGCCAAGTCACGGATGATAATCGACCGCGGGCATATATGGTCGAATAATTCGTAACAGTAATTCACTCTAATAAGGATCTCACTTTCCCTCTTAATTGCTGTTGTTTGCCTGCGAGGCGATCACAGAACTGACTGTCATTATGGCTTCTGAATAAAATATTTATGTCTGTTTTATTTTATTCAGCCCTTTTTAACGTTTCACTGCTGGTGGGTCAACACGAGGTTCAATACAAGGGGGATCATTCTTATATTTTTTATTATCATTAATAACTAGCGATTCTTAATTAATATAATTAACTTAGTATAACAAACATAGATTTATCGTTTAGCGCGAGCGAAGCCGCGGGTTTCACTAGTGTACATATAAAGCTTCCTATTGAATTACTCTATCTATTAAAAAAACCGCATCACCGCAAAATCCGTTGCGTAGTGTTACGAGTAAAAATCTAAGCATACATAGGGACAGCGAGGCAGACAGCGGGTAGTGACTTTGTTATATACTATGAAGTGATAATAAGTTTCTCTACAATATAAGAGAGAGAGAGAGAGAAAGAAAGAGAGAGAGATTAAAATAATATGATAAAATATTTCGATTTAATTTTTGTTTATTATATCGATAATAGGTATGTTGAATATGCAAGAAAAATAGATAGTTTTAGTAACTATTTAATAAACACAACGGAAGTTTCTGAAACGGATGTATAAAGTTATAGAAGACACCAATTAATGACTCTATTAATTTTATGAAAACGGCAAAAGTACCTACAAAAGAAACGGAAGTTTACACGCCATCAGTCCTTCTTTAGAGCATATTTTACATAAACAAAATTACACTTGACATGCGTACAACTTGAAGAATTATCAGAGGTCGTC
The DNA here is from genome assembly GCA_905231865.2 of Boloria selene. Taxonomy (NCBI): domain Eukaryota; kingdom Metazoa; phylum Arthropoda; class Insecta; order Lepidoptera; family Nymphalidae; genus Boloria; species Boloria selene. Next base: position 14,194,480 of record HG993137.1, on the reverse strand, counting down.
AATCAGACTGTGATGTATGAAAGGCTGAGAATTTATTAATCTTGCATAAATCATCTTTACAAAAAAGGATGTACCGAAAAGATGTTACCAAGAATTTACTTACTTTCCGTAAAGCTTTAAATCATTATAGTATAAATAAATATAAATGAACGGTTTATTTTATTTTCAACTAGCGACTCACCCTCGCTTTGCTCGTTTCTAGATTTAGCGCGAGCGAAGTCGCGGGTTCCATTAGTTATATACTTATTACTTACTAAAACCTTCCTCGAGAACCACTATATCCTTTGGTGAAAATAGAATTAAAATCGGTGCAGTAGTTGTTTAGTTTATCGCGAACAGACTGACAGATGCGGGGAGAACTTAGTTTCATAATAATTTATGTATAGTGATACAATTACATCATAAAATAAAAGTATTGTTTACATGTTATTTATCTAAAAAAGCAAAAAATAAGAAATCAATACTTGTATACTTGATATCCTGCATTTATTATAGATGTTAAGGCTTGTTTCATTGACACTATCCGATGAGCATATTTTGAGTCATATTGCGGCTTTCTTTGTGAGGAAACCTTGCAGGGATTTCCGAGCTTTCGTGGAACAAAGGGTGATTAACTGTTTACGTACGTACGATTCTATACACGTACGTTTTGCACATTTTTCTTTAGAAATTGAATATCTTAAGCTTTAGCCAAAACTTGATTTGAAAAGACTTCAACGAGCTCCAAGCTAATAACTATGCGATGTATAAAAGAGAAGAGTACCTAATAGTTCTAAGCTAAATATATATTAATAAGTTTCTTAAAAATAAAGATGAAAAAAATTGTAGTCATTGTTAGGCTAAAGTTACGCGTATTGCGTGTTGCTTAGATGCTCGATTTGTAATCAATTATCTAAATATGTTTATTTTATAATTAAAATGCAATTGATTTCAGTGAAGCAATTCAATAGTTCGCAATTTTTTACATAAATGTAATTGAAAGGAAAGCGTAGGTTATATCATACCAGAAGTTTTAATTGTTATACCTACTAGTTAAAACTCAAAATTAACTTTTTTAAGAGTCGTATTTTTATATGAATGAAGTTAACTTCGTTCATGGTCGGTCTTTAACCGCTACAAAAGATGTCATCCATGTCACCTCTATGGAGTTAACCTATAATTAAAAACTTTACATTCAATTATTTAAAGCAAAGTTAAATTGAGATTTCATAGAATTAATGTTAAGAATGATCGCGTGACTATCCGATACAGTTGTTAAATGGAATTATGTCAAATTGCACACCAGTTGTTGAGCGATCATAATATGTGACATAACAATGCGTTCAATAAACGCTGTTACTCTTAATATCTTTACGACTAAAGGAAGTTATGTTTTAAACAATAAAATATTTAGTGCCATTTGATTTTAATAGGTAGGTAGATATTGCTTTATTACCTACTTCCTTATAAAAATAACTTTCTGGCACAGGCAAATGAAAACATAGCTTACTCAAATATACCTACCTAGCTTTACTAGCACATGTAAATTTTACATTTTAATTTAAATTTAATGTCAGTATACAGGTATTTTTTCTTTTAAAATAAAAGCAAATATTTTACTATGCATTCTATTATATCACATTAAGTACATAATGGTTTGTTTTATTACTTCTACAAATTAACTTTATTTAATCAATTTAGATAATAAACTTAAGTGTTACCGTTTTGACACCATTTTTTTACCCGAACTATTGTCTGCAATAATTGCAAGAATATTTCACAAGATGATAAAGTAAAAGCAAAAGTTAGTAGTAAATATTTACTTTTAAGTTATTTCATTACTATTTCAAGTTGAGAAAGATTATCGTAATTTAGGAATAGCTTGGTTGATTTACGGCCTTCCCTTTAATACGAGAGGGATTACGCCATAGACTACCACATAGGGCCGGTGAATTTCACATGTCTTAGGGAAACTTGCTAGGTCTGCATGCAGGTTTCCTCACGATGTTTTCTCTAGCCGTAAGTCAAATAGTGATCATGTTAGAAATGATTCGCACATGAAAATATCAGAGATGCGAGATCCGGAATTGAACTCGCATCATTCGGTTATCCAAGCAAGCGCGTCATCACTGGGATTCACTGCCAATAGCTAGGTTAAAGTTAATTAATAAAACAAATCAAAACTGTCACGTCACGGTGAGAAAATTTTGTAAATCGAAATTTGGCTAAATTTTAAACCTAAAAGAATATTATATTAAAATTTTGTAGATACAATGGGAAGCAATTCAGAAGTAATAATAATTGTCATGTATGATTTAACGAGATAATGTATTGAGATGAAGACGAAATTGAAATTGATTATTATTTATTCTTGCTAACATTATACTCATATATAGGTACAATGTAATAAACATATTAATTATTTAATATGTATATATATACTTATAATATTAAGTGTATTCAGTATTTTAAAAGATTTTCATTTCTAGTGTAGCATATTTAACTTTGTAAGCACTAAGTGTTTAAACGAACATCACCGGCTTAAGCAAGTAGAAGTGAATCTAGGTTACTGTTATAAGAACTGCATATTCCACATGCTCTCCATTAACCAATACACGACTTCACTAAACGGAACGACTAAATTAAGTTTTAGTTTAGAATTTGGATTAGTTATTTCACAAATTTTGTAAATTGTCCCTTAAGATAATATACCCATAAAATAATTTTCTTATTGTTAAGTTATCGTATCATCTCGACCGTTTAAAGGCGTATGTACCTAATCATGGAAAGTGATAGGAAGTAGCTAACCCGCTCCTAATAATTAGACGGGGTTGCGTCGGGATATTACAGTTTGCGAATTAGATATAATAAGCGAAATCTTTTAGTCATTGGTGAATATATGTTGGGACATTATTACACACAGCGCCATCTAGTTCCGTGGTAAGCTACGAAGCTTGTGTTACGGATACCAGTTAGTTGATATACTACATATATAAGTTTAAATACATACATATTATAAATATAAACACCCATGACTGGAGTACAAACATCCGAGTTTCACAAATGATTTTGTTTATTAGTATAGAATATATCCATCTGTGCTCAATTGGCACGCAACAATTATATTATGCTCTATGTCAGTTTTCTTACCAGGAGACAAAATGGTACAGAGAAAACTCTTTTCTAAGAACAGTAACTACTGTAACCGTAGGTAACTAAAGTCTAAAGTGATTAAGTTAGTACAGCCTGATGTGGAACCTTCAGACTGGCTGAAATTAAAAGATTACTTAGTTTTGCTTCACATTATATATCTAATTATTAGGCTATTGCCTAAAAGGGTTTATGAATATTGTTTTTCTCTCTTTGAGTATCCATCTACTAAGGTAAAGAGACAGGAAAATAGTAGAATATTAATTTGTAAACTACAGCAACATTTAACATAATTGGCGTTCCGAATAAAGTGTTTAATGAATTATTGAGTATTGAAATTTAATAAAAACAATGTCATCAAGTGAGACTATGAGAAAATTCTTGAAAGTAAAAATATAATACTACACAAAAAATCATCTGACGGATAAAGCGTTAATTAATAAGAGACAAAAGAAGAGATTTTATCTATAAGTGAAGAATTTACGAATTCCTGTATAATTAATGATGAAACATCGAAGGCCAAGTTCATACAGTATAAAGAAAAGAAAGACGAATAAATAATCATCTGTAGATATATGAGTAATTTCGTATGCAGGACGCGTCGGGCTTTGCATATAATCAACCAGGAACAGTTTACGCATCGTAACATATTCGATTGAAGATTCTTTGGACTGCATGTGTAAATCTTTCTCCGTCACTAAGTACCGTTTAGTTATTGTCTTTGTTTGACAAATAACAATTACAATATACATTGTCTTTAATATTATATTCGTACCTATTCATATTATTTAGAAAATTATATCACCTGTTTATTGTATGATAGTAAATCAATTTAAGTAACTAAGTATTATAAATAAAACTATCTTTTTTTAATTTTAATATTAAAAATGAAAATAAATCCGCGAAAAATCTGAAAAGTATATCTTATATATAAAATTCTCGTGTCACGGGGATCGAACTTGAACTCCTCCGAAACGGCTTGACCGATTCTCATGAAATTTTGTGAGCATATTGAGTAGGTCTGAGAATCGGCCAACATCTATTTTTCATCCCCCTAAATGTTAAGGGTAGTCTACCCCTAAATTTTTATTTTTTATTTTTTAGACAATTTTTTTTCCTACAGATCAACCCAATGAGGTTGATAAGCAATTAAAAAAATGAACGCGAGCGAAGCCGCGGGTACAGCTAGTAATAAATAAAATAGTGTCAAATATTCACGTAAATCTAAGAAAATATTAACCAAGCATTTTAAATATGTTTGAGTTAAATAATAATACAAGTAAACCGCTATATCAGTAGAGTGAAACAATTTTTACATACGTCATGATGGTGTAAGGTTAACTAAAGGGATCGTAATAACTAACTCTATTATATTATTAATTATTATTAATGTGACTCATTGTCGTATGCATATTATGATAAAGATGTAAAAAATGTAAAAACAAGTACCGTATGCAAACATGAGTTCAAAAGATAGACTTTATTTAAAAAATATTTAATTGAATACTTTTTTCTTATTCTATCTTATAACTAAGGGCTGAGTTTGAAATTAAGATAATAAAATAATATGAATCCCAATGAATTACTTCTTTCCGAACTGGTAATAGACTCATGACGTTCAGTAAGAAATTGTAACAATTTTTATGCTGAATAAAATATTTTGATTTGATTTGATTTGAGGCGATGTAAACGATGTCGCTCGCCAGTTCGCGGTCTACACATATGCTACTCCTGCGGGGGGTCGCGATTGAATGATCCACATATCAATTTTACTGGAATGTACTAATTGGTAGTGTTTGCTTTATTATTCATTGTTTTTTAGTACTATCGGATTCTTATGAGTCCATAGTCACTGAAATACGATCTGACTGCTTATTGTCTTTAGGACTTTAATGTAAATAAATAATAAATAAATAAATATGTTGGGACAATTTTTACAACAGCGCCATCTAGTTCCGTGGTAAGCTACGAGGCTTGTATTACAGATACCAGATAGTTGATATACTATATACATATATAAGTTTAAATACATACATAATATAAATATTATAAAGTTAATATTTTTATCAAGTGTTATATTCTGGGTGTCTTGACTCATGTATGATATAAGGTTGTACATACTTTTATTAATTCCGTGCCCTATCGGTACTGACAAATGTTACCTACTTGAAGTATGTTATAGAATCCGTTTACATAATATGCAGGAATGTCTTAGTGATAAGAAGTTACGTAATACTTATAATATAAACACAGTAATAAAAAATATAATAATATCTTTTGCACATATTAAAAGCATTGAACAAAAAAAAATATGTTACAGGAGAAAATTATCGTTGATATTATTTTTGCAGGTGTTAATGCAAAATCGAAACCTGTGAATAAGAAAGTTCCAATACCTATTTCGTGCCCTTCTTCTGAATCTATGATTTGCGCAAAAGGATTAATAATATCTATCAATACTTTTCTTCACCGTAAAACAAGCGATAATCATGTTGGAAGAATTCTCATATGAAAGTATCAGAGAAATAACCCGGGATTCGAACCCGGATCATACATCAATATTATACGGGAACGGATGTCGCTTATTTAAAATTTTATCATAAAAGGCATATTAAGATATACCTACTAACACTTTATCTAGGTTTAAAGAACCCTGAAAGGCGTTTGTAAAGGAAACGTGCCTCGATACCGTAACACAATTTTTTATCTTGCCATTGTCTTATTCGCTCAGTTAGGTACTAGTTAATTCTCTATTTCTCACACGCGTTGGCAATCATTATAACCTATCATAGTTATATGCAAAAATTACATTAAAATGATTAATATAAGAAACTGTTAACAAATAAAATAACTCAGTCGTTTAAGTATTTCATATTTGCTAATCCCAACGAGGCGATAATTCGGCATAAGAAGCGATGATTGACGGCTTGAGAAATTGACATGCTCTCGGAGACACGGTGATTATCATCAACTTCCCAGCACCGCGTTTTAATAACACTTACTAAAAACAAATATTCAATAACGAAATTTTACCAGACTCGGAGCTCGAACCTATATCCTGCAGATCTAGTACATGCTAGCTACTACACAAGGGAGGTCAATAGTGGAAGTAGCTCTATTAAACAAGTTATATAATGTCTAAAATTATGAATAGTTAAGTTTTTAGAGAACAAGGAAAATTTTAGAAGTTGGTTTTATATGTTTACAATTGTATAATAGCTCAATGGAAAATACCGCGATGCATGAAGTAAAAAAAATATAAATTCTATGTATTCCCGCTGACAGACGATTATAATTTCCAAGATGGCTAATAAAATTATTAATATTATATTGCATTAGGTACATATGTACAGTATGATTATTTTCTCCATTAAGTTCTAAACTTTAAACATATCTTTTTGTTTAGTAATGAATTAAGATGTGTTTTATTTATGCGCATCTCGATTCTCGACGCAAAGTTGTTGTTACATAATGCATTGATGCACCGCGCCGTGCTTCCTAGATCTCGTATATCTTATACACATGTTAATTTATATTGTAAAGTTGCTATAAATGTACACATAATGATTTTGTATTTGTTTATCTAATTTGTTTTATTTCTTTTTATAAATGTAAGTTTTTATTTATTTATTTTTAAAGGCTTACTAAGTAACAACTAATAAACATGGAAGAAACATTTCTTTGACAGAGGCATCTATACTAATATTATAAAGCTGAAGTGTTTGTTTGTTTGGTTGAACGCGCTAATCTCAGGAACTACTGGTTCGATTTGAAAAAAAATTTTTCTGTAAGATAGTCCATCTATCGAGGAAGGCTATATTATATCACGCTACGACTAATAGGAGCGGATCATCAATGAAAAATGTTGCAAAAACGGGAAGGGCGGGCGTTAGTTCTGCAAGGTATCATACCGTACCACTCTGAAAGAATTTCGTTTCCGGTCTTTAGAACGCATGCGAAGCCGCGTTAAATGCTGTGTTAAATAAAATTACCTTTTTGAATTTTTTGCTGGTTTATTTTGACGTTTAGAAATGGAGAGCGAAATCAAAAGTATGAATGTCGGTCGGTTAACAGGAGCAACCTACACTTGTAGGTAATATTATCGAGTAATACTCGATACAAAAATAGCACAATGATTGATAACAGATAATATATCAAATATCAGGTTAGCAAAACCACATGTGTAATAGCCACATATCATCCTCTCTTCCTTCATGCCAAAGAGTAAAGCTATATACCAACAGGCTTCATGCAATCTTGGACATAACAAATATGTCAGTAGTAAAAAAAATATATTATTTCGGAAACATTGGCAAATGACCAAGAGGAAGTAAAAGCGGTTAATGGATGATTTGTAGAAGGAAAGAGATAAATGTCACGGCCTTACCTGTAACTAACACAAAGCTGAAAACTACGAATACCAGATTATGTCTTCCTTCGTGAATTCATCATGAATTTACTTACAGTATACACGTACTTATGTAGATATACGTCTTGGTACACTTATGATAGATTTAATTGAAAAGTAAATTTCTTATTATAACTTTTAACCGAGATTTAATAAGTTCTTAATCCAATGAATCGGCTCAAAAGTAACGTGCGCGGATTCAAATTTTAATAAATTATTCACTTCGGATGGAACATCGATGAAAGATAAAATTTTGAAACAATTAAAGAATGTCATGTATGAAGTAGGGAATTAAATTTTGTAGTACATAGGAAAGTGTAGTTTTTTTATTTTTTTAACCACTGGTTATATATATAGAAAAGATTTAAAATACATCAACTCACAGTTTCTCTTCTAACCCGCTGGCGGTGTCTGGCAGCCTCGAAGAGCGCTGGCTCTCGCTGTCGATATCCTTCACCTGTGACAAAGACAAGTCTATAGGTACAATCTGCTTTTATGTGTAGAATTAATATTTTTTGCACCACAAACAAAAAAAGGTAAAATCCTTATTGTCCTGATATTACACAACATTCTAGATTTTTCCCTTTTTTATAATGAGAGTTATTCGTGAGGAAAGTATCTCCCGAGATAGAACCTTACTTGGCACACACTAAGGTTGACGATATTTTAAATATTTACAGCAGCAGCCTAGTAAACTTATATCATTTATTTTTCATACCTGCATTTTCTACATAAATTTTCATTATAAAATACAAAGTGATGTCTAATAATTATTATTTTGATTTATTTATATAGATCATACGTAACACAAGATAAAGATGATACAACTTCGGCAATGACATCAGATGCATTGTGCCAAAACAATGGTCCCTCAAGATAAATATATACAAGGCGATGATTTTCTTTTATCATGTAAACATTGACCTTTCTTTGAAATAAAAATATACATTGTAATTATTTGATAGCAGGTATTGAAGGTTTAAAAAATATTATGATTAGGGTTGCTGCCATACAGTGGCTGGGAATAAGCCTCCCTTTAATACAAGGGAGAACAGGCCATTGTCCACAAATGCAGGTGAACAGAATTTACACGTCTTTTGAAAATTTGCTTGATTCTCTCGTACATGCTGGTTTCTTCACGATGACTCCTTTTGTCGTAATACAAGTGGTAATCGTGTTGAAAAATAATTTTCAGGTAAAAATATGAGAGGTGCCAGACCCGTGATTTGAACCCGCTTTACACGGTTTCCCAAGCATGCTATTATTTTATGCATTAGAGTACTTGTAAAAGGGTATGCGAAAAAATGACAATGATTATTTATTTACCATATCACGTATTTACAGGATATTAAAGAATATAACCTAATTATATAAATAAATATAAGCAATATCATATAAAAGATTTAATAACGTTAACGTAAGTGTGCATTTGTAAAAGTTACTAAAATGAAAAGTTCTATGAGATATAGAAAAATATACTTATCTAGAAAAATATGTAATACGTAGAATTAAAAAACTACACCTAGTAATGAAATAGAGTAGAGTACTCCTATAAGAATTTTCTAGACTGTAAAGATTAAAGCATTAATAATACGACAGAATTTCCTAATTTCATTAAATAATAAATGAAATTTTTAAGAGCTTTCTTTCTTTTTTACTCTAAATAAAAATATATTAGTAACTAAAATGTAATAATTTCAATATCCGGATGCATTCAATGGTCAATAGTTAGCATTTATTTGCGAGATCATTATGTCATATTGCTTTAGCCGCAATGTGTTGTTCCACTTGCCACACTGTGCTCTACTTCCAGCGTTTTATTCTTTTTTGACCAGTCTCCGAGTTCGTGGATTTGAAAGGAAATAGCTCATCACACTATAAATTTACTATTCTATAAGTTTAAGTTAAAGATTATTGAGTAACATTTTTCGAAATTATATCTAACATTTAATGCATTTGAACGTAAAAAAATAAAATTTCAGTAGGTATACACACAATGTTACGAAAATCATTATACTAATATATTATGGTATTACACGGTATTCGAACCTTCTTAACTCGGGTCCCTAAGCGAGCGCATTACCACCGGGCTTCTACCACATAAGAATTATTATTATGACTTGCCTTTCTGACTTTAGAATGCAGGTGGAGCCGCGGGTATTGCTAGTAATAATGTACTTATGGTGTGAATGAAAAAAAAAACTGACGCAATAGATAGATTTTTTGCGTTTGAAATAGACGTACAGTACAGAAAAAGACTACATATTACCATCTGGCCTGTCCTGTAAACGTATTATCTTTTAAAAACTTTACCTACCTTCGAGTACATGCAGTTACTGCGTTACATAATACTAATATATTAATATTATTATAAGCAATTTTTCCAAATATTATAAAACATAAAACAACGTGGGACCATTTTATTGCTAACGATAAATAGGTTTCTCCTCGATCGTGAGAGAACCAAATCATTTCTTATCATAGTAAGTACTTTCCCTTTTATTGTATGTAGCTTTGTTTTTATTAACATCCTTGTTGAAATGGTCAATATGCAACATGGGTCTACGGATTGCCTTATATTTGGTCTAATGGTTAGCATAAACGAATACAGTTCATTACGTCCGAGGTTCGAGATCCGGGTTCGGTATATTTACTGAGATTTCTTCTTGTTAGTAGCAACTCAGTGACAGCCAGATATGAAAAAGCTAGTGTTTTATATCTCTATTCATCAGAAACCACAGTAGCTTTCGGTCCTGAGCATCTCATTCTGATAAGGATGAAGGTTAAATAAAATAATTAATAAATATGTTGATGCATTAACTCACAGCACTACCTATTTCTATGATTGGTAAGCTACGAGGCTCGTGTTACGGATAACAGGTAGTTGATTACACTACTCATATATAATTTTAAATACATACATATTATTTTATAATATATAGTAATTAGGTTTCCATTATTGTGATTTGTGCCAATGTACTATGAAAGCGAACGGAATAACGAGTGAGGGTGCATACATCCTTGCGCAATATAACATATGCAGAGCCGATAACCGATTGCTGGCCGAAACCCAGAGGGTATCAATAATTAGAAGAATTAGTCGCAGACAGAGTGTGACTGCAACTAAGTATATACAAAACATTATGGTTTTCCTTTTGACAAGTAGAGAGTTTTAAAACAAATAGTGATTTCCTCACTGAAGCGAAAATATCTCATAAGATTCAATGAATCGAGACGCAATTTTTTTTGTAAATTATTATTTTAGTTTCGTTATAAAAACGGGCGTGAATCTCATTATCGTCTTTGTTCCGCAGTTTTTTTATGAAACTTTAGCTTAAGGTTATGTAGTAATACGGCTAATCTCATGCTAAAACCTTTGGACCCTTTTGTGCTTGTACAAAAAACATTAGGTAGCTCTCTCTATAATGATAACAATTTTAAAATTTCTTACAAACTTTTTACATCACTTTTAGCTTTTTACAAAATAATTACCACATAATATGCTATGAATATCTAATAGTTGTTTATATTTCAAATTCAACATCATTGAAATAACTGAACCGTGACAGATTTCCTACAGACCTCAAGTTCAAGATAAATTTTCATAAGTTTAGTTTAGTTCTTGAAATATTACAATTTATGTAAACACCGCGTTCATTGTGTTGTTAACAAATCGTTCCGTCACTCCACCTATGCGAATAATAGGTGCAATTAAACGACAACGCGGATCACAACATCTACATAAATAATGGAACGTCTTCACTGCATCGCGTTATTATTGTCGTGATGGGAAATATAATTATCATAATAAATTATTTTAAATAACTTATTAAGTTCGCTTTCATTTAAAATAAACACGGACAGATACGAATAATTTAGGCTCGCTTGAAAAATCGGGTGCAGCGTTCAAATACCGGGTCGCACTTCTAATATTTTCATTTGCAAATTATTTCCAACATAATTAGGTACCACTTGTCTTACAGGGAAAGAAAAACACCGTGAGAAAACCTGCATGCAGGTTTTTAGTCCGCCAACCCAAACTTAGCCGGCATGGTGGACTATGGCCTGATCCTTCTCGTATATAAAAAAGTGCCCAGCAGTGGGTAGTAAAAGGAAATACAAAGATAATTTTAATGTGTACGAGTATTTATATTTATAATATAAGCAGCATGCATAAATTTAAGACAGAATTATTATTTAGCTTCCTGAGATTTCAATTCTTTTGTAATTTTCACGGCCGTAAACAGACCAAAAATAATACTAAGTTCAAAATAGAAACAATAGAAGGATAGATATTATGGCGTTAAATACGCTAATCGTAATAATGCACACGACGATGAAATAAATATACATCGATAGATACCTATAGGTTTAACTTTGGTTTGACTTACGGTTTCCAATAATTTCGCTATGGGTTTTTACGATAGGACTAAATTTGTATGGAGCTTACGCCAAGTTTCATTTCCTAGTAAAAAAAGCTTTAGATTCATTATCAGGCCTGGATTTACACTAGGGGCAGTCGGGGCGAGTGCCCAGGGCGGCAAATTTTTTAGGGCGGCAAAACTTTGAAAGTAAATAAAAATTTTTAGTCTTATCAAGCATGCTCAATATAATTAATTAATTCTTTTAATTAATAATTTTCTGTTTAATTGATAATTCAAGTGCTAAATACATAAATTTAAAGGTTTCTCCGTAAATACTATGTAAGTGTCTTCGTAAACAGATTTTGTATATATTATTTCCGGCCGTGCGTGGCGCTGTTGTATTCTGTCTCTTATGTCAAAGCTGTTGTATAGAGGTACATTACTTTACTTTATGGTAAGGGGCCATTCATTTTTATTACTTAAGACTATTTTCGCTAGTTGTTGACCCCCTCTGCCCCTATTATGAGAAAAAAATAAGAATAGTCCGACCCCCTCCCCCCCTGTTTAATATTTATTACGTAAGAGTCTAAAAGAAAAAATGAATACACGTTTGGTTTATTTTAATGTAAATTTTTAAAATAACAATTTTTTGAAATGTTCATTTGAATTTTTAAAGGTACAGCACTTTTCACTCGGTTGCCCGCGCTTTTTCAAAGTATAATTTTAACTTTGCGCTTTTTTTTGATCTTATGGAAGAACTATCGAGACTTCCTCCCACCCCCTTGTAAGCATGAGACATGGGTGATCCCCCCTAAATTGTCTTACGTAATAAATGAATGACCCCTAATTAGTAAACTCGAGTGCTTAATATTTTTTTTTAATTTTGAGTATAAATATACCTACAATTAATTGAAAAACATGTTCGATGGACGTAAAAAATTGAGCGGATTTGAGTATCGGAAGCGCGCTTTGGACAAAAGTAGAAAGGAACAAGAGGTTTTGAGTAAAACTCCCAAGCTAGATGATTTTTTACGAAGATAGAACGTGTTACACAAAAAACGGAATCTGTCTATAGAGATTGTACAAACTTGATTGATTGTTTCGAATGCTTTACAACAATCATGGTCACGGCCACGGGAGAGACTAATTAATTCTTATTTAATTCAGCATTAATTTGAATATAAGTTTTAATAAAATTAAAAAGTTAAAAAACAAATTGTATTTTAATTTGATTATTTTAAAAGTTAAATATCAGAAAACTAAAATCTAAAAATATAATTTTAATTAGATCTAACTATGCTCTATTCACATAGACCCCACAAATTCTTTTGAATTGTAATTTTATCTATACTTAATATTATAAAGCTGATGAGTTTGTTAGTTTGTTTGTTTGGTTGAACGCGCTAATTTCAAGAACTACTGGTTCGATTTGAAAAAATATTTTTGTGTTGGATAGTCCATTTATCGAGGGGGGCTATAGGCTACATAACATCACGCTACGACTTATAGGAGCGGAGCATCAATGAAAAATGCTGCAAAAACAGGAAGGGCGGGCGGGTTAGTACTGCGAGATACTATTCCGCGCGACTCAGTAGAATTTGGTTTCCGATCTTTAGACCGCGTGCGAAGCCGCGGGAAATGCTAGTAGAGTATATTTAATTGAATGTCTGTAACAAGTATATAACCCTCTCGAGACGTCAAGTATCTTAGTCTCTCCTGTGACCATGATTGCTGTAAAGCATTTGAAACGTCGTGACGACGCACTGTGGGGCAATTTCGAGAATTAGGTGGCCATAAATCGATTTCTCAAAAATGGTCATTGACAAACAAAACTTACTATCTGAGGTAATTAAGTAGATACCGAACAACATGCCACCCCTCCAATCCTCTAATTAGGGGTGTTCACCATTTTGTGTCAGTCTGAACCTGAGCGTCACTCTAGGTGTTCGTATTACGTTAAGACATTCAATTAAAATGACTTTTAAATAGTTCTTTTTATATGTTAGTGAGTTATTTTTGAAAAAAAATGTAATGGATTCGATTATAACAGGTAAGTGCCCATATATATTTATAAAAAAATGTTTGAATAATGATAAAATAGATATTTTATGGCAATTACAAAATAATGCTTCTGTTTCGGTCGAAAAATCATCTTTTAGATACTCAAAAAGGTTTTACTTTAACTTCCCACCGAGGCCCATCGGTTTTATTCGTTGTAAATAAGAACTGACTAGTGTCCCTAGTTGAATACATTCAGATTAGCCGTTATCTCCCGTTGAAATATATATTTTTGAAGGCTATGAATTACATAGCGGAAAATCGCCGTATTTCATATATTTCTTTTTTTCGGTTTGAACCGGTTTTTATTTGTTTCCAGATTCGGAAGGCACTTCAGGAACCCGGACCGTAACACGTGGATTTCTTTTTACAAAAATGCAAGAACAAGACTTGCCTGATTTTGATGCAAAATTGATTTATTTTGAGAGATATATTTATCACAAGATGAATATTGTGAAGAACAAAAGAAGGAAATTAAACATAATTTCTCACGTCTAAATTCACAATTTAAGAAAAAATGGATCGACTCACATAAAAAGCCCATATTTTCATTCAAAAGAATAATGAATGGTTAAAAGGAACATACGAAATATCAATCACTATCGTTATAATAATCATCACCTATATCAATTATTTTTCTATTTACCATTGCATCTTTGCATTAGATTTTTATATTTTCTTAATTTAAATAATCACAATTTTAATTAACTATTATAGTTTTAGTGTTTTCTACTATGCTTTATGTAAAATTTAACAAATATTAAAACTTTTTTATTTAATAAAAAAAATAAAATCTGTTTTGGCATTTTATGGAGTTATTTTTTGCGTCAAAAAATGTGGGTACGTTTGTTTCTTCTTCGCGGTAAAACTACTGAACCGATTTGGCTGAAATTTTGAATGAATATAGATTATGCCCTGGGTTGGCACATAAGTAACTTTTTATCTCAGAAAATACATGGTTTCCACATGATTTAAATCTGAATTTTGACAAACAGGGTTTAAAACCAAAATATACGTAAGCGGGGCCGCGAGCATCAGTTAGTTTTAAAAAATTAGTTTCCAAAATACTTAAAAATATAATTTAACCTATTTACAACAAGTATATGAGAAAAAATAATTTTGGCCGCCTAATTCCCGGAACTGCCCCACTGTGCGACGTTTCGAATGCTAAACCCGTGACAAAATCTACAATGACTGCTAAAAGACTAACTTAGCTATTCTATGCATCGAATCCGACGTACTTCAACGTTTAGATTGCGAAGATTTAAACGACCAATTCGCAATACAAAAAGTTAGGCGTGTTTGCCTGTGAAAAAAATGATGTTAAAATTGATGCAAAATTTATAATTGTTAGAAAAAACAACAAGTATTTATTTATGTTTTTAAAATATGTAACATATATTAAAGTTTCTACAATAAATTAGAGATTTTAATTTTGAGAAATAAAATATATAAACTATAAGTTTAAGTAAAGTTCCAATATTGGGGCGGATTCTTTTCCGGTGCCCAGGGGCGGCATTGAGTTTAAATCCGGCCCTGTTCATTATAATTGCAAACATGTGTGAGAAAATGTGTTCTTCATTTATTAAAATTCATTATTTTATTGTGAAATTTGTCATAACCACATGTTAACAAAATATAGGTCCGTGAAATAAAAACTAGTCTTCTACATTTAACCGCAAGTACTTTGAGGTGAATAGATAAGGCATACCATAATAGACTATAGTGCATTTACCACTTGGATCTGACGAGCGCATCCTTTAAACAAGGCCACGAGCTTTTACTTCGTGCATTGTTGAGACTATTACAAAGCTTAAAATAAGTTTTCTTAGCAATAACAAAGTTTTATTGTAAAATGGCAAGTAAATATTAGTTCAAGTTTAGCTTTAACGGCGCTTCTATTATACCTTGAATAATAAATGTAAAATGAGCAATTCTTCTAGTACTTGTATATTTATGTTTAAAATTATGCTATTTGTCTTTGTTATTTTAAGAATAACAGTTTGTCTAATTTTCATCATCATCATCATCAGCCCTTTTTAATGTCCCACTGCTGGGCACGAGCCTCCCTCAGTACGAGAGGGATCAGGCCATAGTCCACCGCGCTGGCCTAGTGTTTTCATTAAAGCTATTTAAAAAGTATTTTTATATATTTATTCGTGTTACTGTTAGGGTAAATAATAATAAAAAATAATAGCATGTAGGGGCACGAAAAACTCTATTAGGGATGACCAATAACTGCTAGATTGACACTTACTAAAAACGGAAAAAAAGATTTAAAAAGATAGTATTAGTATACGTATACATATTGTTTACATACAATGTAAAATTACTAGTAATAAAAATATAATAAATATTATTATATTATGCGATATTATGAGAAGTGACTTTGAATATTTCAGTTTAAGAAGTTTGTTATTAATCTATATGTATGTGAAACATGTACTGTCTGTACATTGTATATATATTATATACATTTTCGATGATACGATAGGCAGTAATTTTTACATTAACACGTTAGTCGTTAGTTTTTTGTCGTTCTGACCCAGTTTAACTGATGCGCTATCTTCGAGGAAACACGCACTAGAGTCAAACACTATGCACGGGTACATTGTGTGAATATTTTATTGTTTGTATGTAACAGGGTTAATAAAAGTACTAGTTAGATAGTAATTGTATGCAGGATGATAACGGTGCAACATTAGGAAAAATTCTAGTCCTAGGAATAACCTAGGAAGTAGTAATCCCGAATGACTGACAAGTTTATCAATCTGGTGGAACAAATTTTATGATTGTTGTATTATAATTAAAAAAATAAATGTCATGCGTCGTGTAATCAGCTTTTGTGAAGCGAGATTCCTAATAACTAGTATGTACCTGCGATTTCATAGAGGCGAGATTGTGTTTGTACCATTGCATCGCTCTTGCCGCCCTGCGAATTTAATTTTACAGACATGTTTGGTATAGTATCTCTCTTAGTATTATTGTAAGGTATCTTTTTAAAAATCCTCCGAAATCTTTAACTATAAAAGATTATAATTTAATAAGATGGACAAATATTGTATTACAAGAAAACTAATTGTAAACTATATTTGAACGAATGAATAATCCTACCTCCGAGCTTGTGTGATAAGGCATAAAAATAAGCTTAAATTATTCGACTATAATATATCGTTTATTTAATAGTAATAATTTTATAAGTGATATTTTAAGCAACAGAATAATTATTTTGTAAGTAACATAATGAAAGTTTATGCATGTGAACAAATTTTAACGATTCCCGACTAGGTCACTGATCAAGCGTTATTGGCGAAAGTACGCACTGAATATGCACCTCTGAACTCTGACCCCGGTAGTTTAAGAGTTGCCACTTCCCTTTACTTACTGTAAGGAAGTACAAAAAAAGTATTTATTTATATTGACCATTTTCGGAGAAAGTTAACACTAAAAGTTATGTGGTATTGTGGATTAAATGAAATTAGATTAGATTATTACGATTTGTTTTATTCGTCATTTATTTGTCGAAAGCGCCAAAGAAGTAACTCAAGTTTTTTAATTGGACTGCTTCTTTTAATTTGCAAAATGCTAGCCAATCGTGGAAGGTTGCCTTGGGCTGTAGTACGTGGATAGTACTGGCCGGTCCATAATCCATATAACCACCTGTATGTATACTGCAATTGGTATGTGTAAATCATTAAATGCATTACCGATTTTAAAGAAGGCGTTAGGCGTTAGTCGTTTTAAATAGGTAGTTTTTCGAATAAATGTAGGTATACTCGTACTCATGTAGATGTACCCATATCAAATGTGGTAGGTATAATGTATTTCTATGATCACTGCTGGATACCGCAATTAAGCTATATTGACTGACGTAAACCAAAAAATACCAATCAGATAACCTTTTATTTTTTTGTAGCAAGACGAATAGTTCATCTTTTTTCAGAGTATACGAGAATCAAGATTAGACGATGAGGATTTCTGATTTCACTATTAAGTAAACGTTTTAACTATTAAGTTAAATACCTATAAGTATTTTTTTTTATGCACAGCATCATAACAGAAGATAGGGTAATTGACGCAGCGCAACTAAAATAGGCCACATTGAAAATTTAATAATACCTTTTGGTCTACAGTCCATAGAGAATTTTTAATGATTAAAAAAGCAAAAACTTTGTAAGAAGCTCTCGTAGAAAGTACATTTTGGCGTGGCGCTAAACTATTCTTTCTACGAGAATTTTGATATTGATAGATACAATCGCGGATTTGTTTTGATTTTTCGTTCCCGACATTTCAAATGCATACAGCAGTCATGGTCACGGGTGAGACTGGTATTTACTATTTAATAATAGTATTTAAAATTACTACACAGTTCTACGCTCGGATTGTTCCCCTATGAATTTATTAGGTAAGTCCTATTATTCATTAATAAATGATATTATGGTTTTTCTCGTCAGAGACCAGACAGTACTGTACTACATAATATTCAGAGTAAATTTTTTCATGGAAATATCTTTTATGTAAATTAGCTACATATTATGTATACAGATTTTTCGCTATTATATTTAAAAAAAACTCTTGAAATAAGTAATATTTTTCCGTGTTTTTCGTTATGATTAGTTAGTAGTTCTTTTTAATAATTAAACAAGTGCTAGTCAGACTCGCGCACCGAGGGTTCCGTACAAACCTGTACGGAACGGTGTATGAGTAAAGGGGTAATAAGTTTAAAATTATTAAAAATATTTTTATTATATGATGTAACTAAAAATTTATGCTTTTCGCAATTTTTCCTTTATCTGTGTTATAAGACGTTGCTTCGTACCAAATTTCAAGATTCTGAGTTCACGGGAAGTACCCTGTAGGTTTTGATTCCCTTGCGAGTGTCGAAAATTTGCGGCATAAACGGGAGTATCTTTTGATCGTGTTGACTTAGAAGTTTGATTTTTTCACAGCTCCAAGAGACCATAGACTTGAGTATTTGATATGAATTTCAGCTTGATACCTCCACGCGTTCCTGAGAAAAAAGGTCTTGACAGACAGACAGACAGACAGACAGACAGACAGACAGACAGACGGACAACAAAGTGATCCTATAAGGGTTCCGTTTTTACCTTTTGAGGTACGGAACCCTAAAAAAATATAAAAAATAAAATATTAGATTATCTAAAGATTGTAAACTTTTATAAGAAAGTAAAACTAAAGCGTCTCGTAAATATAAGGGTAAACTCTAAAAACTCTATTAAAAATATTTCTTGAATATAAAGTTTTGTAAAAAAATACTTATTTCTAATCAATGACTTGATCACAACAACCTTGATTCAAAGAATTATAAAATAATATTGAGGTTCTTAATTTATGAAGTAGGTAGGTATATTTAATTCAACAGGTAATTATGCTATTTTTTATCAGTAACAATAATTTATTGATTAAATATTGTCAATGTTGTGATAGATAATATTACTTTTCCCAAATACGCACCACATGAATTAACAGGCGATTCATTGTTACAATAATAAAATTAAATGTAAACTCTTGTTCCAAAATATTTAATCGCATTGTTTCGGTACACTTGTGATGAAAATAAAATGATCGCTACAATAAGTACCTACGCGATAAACACAAGTCTAGCTAATTTACAAATTATCACAATTATTTAAAAAAAACAACTATCTACTATTGAATTACACTTTACCTACTGTTTAATAACACATTGACAATTGAAGTAGGTTATTATAATATACCGTATTAATTTGTTTTTTTTTGTTCAATAATTTATTTTTATATTTATATTTTTTTCTAATAAAAAAATACAAGCAAAAAATTATATGTACTTGGCTGGTGTTCATTGTTGATTGAGACTTAAGATTTTACGTGCTTCAAGACGCACCGTCAAGGTTCTGCGGACAGTTTTCTGATAATTACTGAGATGAATTATACTGCAGCTTACCTACCTTTAGGAAAATCAATTTAGAGATTTATTGATTATATTAAATAAATGTTCAAATATACCTCTTTATTTAAAATTTTGATATAAAATCAAAAACTACTACAGTCCACTACTGTACGGTATGTATATTATATTCTAAGGACTTTTGAAATTAAAAAAAAATAATACAATTTTGCATAATTGTTTAAAACGTTTTAACATTTATTTCACCTACCCACATTTTAAAAAAACATACCTTATATTTCATTGTGGAGTGATGTACTTGTAGTTTTATCCAGCACAAACACTTTAATAAAATATATTTATTTTTTATGTTATCTATTTATTCTGTATATATTTTGACGTAAGTCACAAAAAAAAAAATTTTCGCGCCGTTACGAACTATCCGCGCATGCGTAGTCTACGACCACGCGATAATGGCAGCGCTTCAACCGTCGCCGTAGTTTTGCTTCCCCGCCATAAGTGCAACGACCGTCTCCACTAACTTCCTTGAAGAAACATAAACAGCAATGTACACAAAGTTGAAGGTAAGTGCTTAACGCTTAGGATGCTGAAATCGCGATACAGTTGGTTTCACTAATGCTTTTGAATGTTTCACTATTTCAAATTTTGTTTGTCAATTTAAATCTGCCATTCAGAAGCAAATTAGTGAGTCAATTTTGCAATAAATTGTATATTTCTATTAATCAAGTAATATGTTAATTAAAAAGTGTTTTAATTAAAGTGATTTTGTTAAGTAGTTTATCTATAAAATTGTTTTCATGTATAATAAGGATTTGTCAGGATATCGCCCCCAAAAAGAATAAAATATATATAAATCTAATAAATTTGTGTAAACGCTTTCTATGTCGCTATATTGAATCGTTGAAATGTACATTGATTCTTTAGAAATAAATAGATTTTTGGTTAGTAGGTACGTAATATGTCATTTGAAAACACAAGTACAATTCATTGCTTTATCCTATTTATTATTAGGTTTCTTAGATGCAGAGCAATTAGGTATACACTCAAGTATAAAATAAACTGTTGTTCAGTATAAGAGACGTGGCCTCGCAGTAGAAGTCGCTTATATTTTTAAATAGGTGGGACATGAAGGCGATCTAAATATGTTCTTATAATCTATACTAATATTATAAAGCTGAAGAGTTTGTTTGTTTGTTTGTTTGTTCGTTTGTTTGGTTGAACGCGCTAATCTCAGGAACTACTGGACCGAATTGAAAAATTCTTTTTGTCTTGAATAGTCCGTTTATCGAGGAAGGCTACGCCACGACCAATAGGAGCGAAGCATCAATGAAAAATGTTGCAAGAACGGGAAAAGAAAAATATTTCTTTTGATTTTCAGCCTTTAGAACGCGAGCGGAGCCGCGGGAAAGGCTAGTTATATATAATTTGACTAGGCCCTATAGTTTAAACGAGGCTAAAGTCTTTATACTTTTGAATTAATTTAATTTTTTTATAGATTTTATGATACATCATAATAAGATATTAAATAATTGTCGGCGACACATTTTGGTTGACTTTTTAGTGATCCTACTTGGTAAGCCGTCGGTTGCGGGTTCGAGTTTCGCTGAGGATATTTATTTTTATTTTTGTAATAAGTCTTAAGCACGAATGATTGTACTATATAGTATGTGTAGTGTATAAACTGTCTAGTAAGCTTACCATGAAACTAGATGGTGTTGTGTGTTAATGTTGCAATATTATTATTATATACAAGTATTGTTATTGTATATTAATTCCTTCTGTAAATTGGCGCTATTTTAATTAATAAAACGCTTGCTAGTAACGAACTACGAAGTATTTTGTAGAAGGTAATTGTTTTTAAAGAGGTTCTGCGCCTATGATTAATTCAGAGCAAATATGGAATAAAATACAATTACAATCTTAAATAGTAGGAAACAAATAGGTACTGAAGGAAATGATACCAAACTTTTAAATTTAAAATATAATTAACTTTTTGATATTTTTATTTAAGCATATTTTTATTTCGTTAGATTAAAACTAAACAAAGATACTTTTATGATTCCATTTATTTATTACCTGTGTCATGACCACGACTGACGGCCGGCCGCGAAACAACAGCTGTCAATGTCATCAACATAGCGTCACACATAGCGTGTATTTTCCGTGTCATTTTATTTATTTAGGTGTTTTATGCGAAACTTTTATAGTATTAATCAGATAAATCACGAAAAGGAGTATTAAAATGTCACATGAATATAGCCGTAAAGTCTATTATAGTCGTGATAGAGAACGCGAACGCGAACGAGATCGTGATCGCGATCGTGACCGGGAGTGGAACCGAAACGATTATCACTATGAAAAGCGGCGTTCCCCATTAAGAAAACGAAGCAGAAGTCCACCTCCTAGAGAAAATAAAAGACGAAGCCGCTCACCGCGAAAACATGACAAAGATGTGCTCGATGAAAATATTCTAAGTGAGATATCAAAACTCCCGGAACCAAGTGAACTATGGGATAACCAGGTGCAAGAAGGTGGATTCACTGCTCCATCAGCACCTACATTTCCACAAGAAGTAATGTCTTAAATTTGTTTATTTACCTATGACAAAATAAACAGTGTGTAAAAATACCTATAATGAAATTAGATTTTTAGTGTGTAAAGTGTAGTGGCTTATTGGAACAAACCCTAATTTAGTAATTTCTATTTGTTCAGGGTACTAATTATGGTGGCAACTACACCCAATCATACTCCGGCGTGTACAATGATTTTCCATCTGTGGTGCCAACAGCACCACATCCACCAGATATGGCTTCATGGAATCAAATGTCTCTACCACCACCACCCGCTACACCAGTCTACAATGTTGAGGAACAGATTAAAAAAGAAGGTACAACATATTTTTAAATAATGTCTAACTAATAATGTTCTCTTTTCAGACACTGAATTTATTGAAATAAATAAATATGTTGGGACATTATTATACATAACGCCATCCAGTTCCATGGTAAGCTTCAAAGCTTGTGTTAGGGATACATATATGAGTTTTTAATACATACATATTATAAATAAAAGCACCTATGACTGGAGTATATAGAAAATGCTTGCACAAGAACGTAGGGTCACTACGAACACTCCCAAACTTGTTGTCAAATAGTAAGTAGTATATAACTTCTGTGTTATATTTTACCAACAGCAAAATGTTTGATTCATACTATTAAAATATTTATGCATGTTTTGAATATGTATAATTTAAAAAAAAAACAATGCTTTTATGTCACTACTTAATAAAAGTACTACCATTATAATTATAAAAATAAATATTTATTAAAGGAGGTATTATTTAATTTAATTTAAAAATAAACAAAAAACATAATTTTGTTTGTTTAAATTAATTTACAATTAGTGTGTTCCTTAAGATTTTTGGATAACGTGAGCAGGTTTTGTGAATAAATTTCTTTCAGGTGAATTATGAAGAGTTGACTATTTCTCTGCACAATTGTAAACAATAATATTCTGATGTGAAACTGTTTGTTTTATCTTTCATACACCAGTTTTACTTAGCTACTCAACAAATGGAAGGTTTAATGACTAAACAAATTTTTCTTTGTACTTTTATCAACATGCTACTTTAGAACTACTTTTTTGCTATTTTTGGGTGTAATATTGCTTAATAACTAAATTTTTCAAAAATTAAGTATCATTACACTTATTGTTACAATATAATATGTATTATCATTCACTCTTTATCACAGCTGCCATTGAATCAGAAATGCGTCACCAAAAAGCTGCTCTATCAAAACAGAGAGAAGATTACATTAAAAAGGCAGGAATTTTGAAAAAGGAACTTGACACATTGAAAGATCAACGGAATGAGCTCCGAGGTGATGCAAAACGTTCACCGAGTCCGGACACCAAACGGTTTTTGAAAGAAAACACTAAACTGCAGGTTTGATTAATGATAAAATGAACTATGTTATTTATTATTTTCTTAATGCTAGCTCTAAAATGAATTTACTAGTTGTAAGTGCTTTTGAAAACCCCACTATTTAAAGGTGTCCAAAGCTAATTGCATATATTTGCCCTGCATTTGTATAGTTGGAGATCCAGAACAAGCTGAAGACAATCAACAATGTAGTGGACATGTTGAATGGCATCATCGGTGAGGAGGCACAGGAGGTAATTGAGTCAGATGACGACACTGAACGCAAAAGAAAATCTAGGTATGTTGCTTTAAGTTTATTTTATTTTGCTATAACATTTGTAATGTATATAAGTGATTGTTTCTTTATGAATTCTTTTTGATTATTTCTATTTAATATTCGTTATTGGTAAGTGACTTAAGCTAAGAAGAATAAGGAATTTTTATAGCCGTGGCACCAGATCTTCTCTTCAACTTATTTGAAATGAAAAAGAAGCTATTAATTTTTTTTTGTATGTTAAATATGTAAGCTAATGTAATGCTTTATTGACTATAATTGCTTGATTTTGTTCTGGTTATATGTATTATTATTTTTGAGCTTGTTAAATATTGTTTTTTAAGGATTATATATTATGATTTGTGATTGTATATTATAAATAATTTGTCTATAATAAGTGTTGATTAAAAACAGTAATAAAATATATACAAAAATAAAGTGATATTGTTTTATTGCCCCTTCAGTTAACGGTTTAGCTTTTTTTGCTTTCAGTTCAGTTTCAGTATGAAATGAAAACGTGCAAAATTAACTATCTTGTGTTGCATACAATTGACACATATATATTTGTTTAAATACCGTGATAATGAATTAGTACCGTCATAAAAATCCGTGTGTGTATGGACATTATTTTTATAATCGCATTTAAAAGTATGTATTATCCAGTGTATGTATAAATAACGTGCGGTTAAATACGGTTTCAAACTGCGGTCTACAAATTATTTAATTTACTTGTGCGCCAAATTAATAACTGACGTTTCGCTTCCGAAACTGTGATTGCTGTAAAGCATTCGCAATATATAGCGATAATCGTAAGAAAACTAAGACAGTTTTATTTAAAACTTTGAATATTCGCGATGCTGTTTTAGCGATATAGTCTATTTCTTTCTAACTGGTACGATTTTTCTTACTTTTCGTGAGTAACCAATAAAAAGAATTATATATAAACATTTCCCGCGGCTTCGCACGCGTTATAACGACCGGAAAACCAAATTCTTTTCCAGTTGCGAGGTACTAACGTCCTTCCCGTTTTTGCAATATTTTTCAGTGATGTTCCGCTCCTATTGGTAGTAGCGTGATTTAATATAGCCTATAGCCTTCCTCGATAAACGGAATATCCAATACAAAAAGAATTTTTCAAATCGAACCAGTAGTTTCTGAGAGGGTTCAACCAAACAAACAAACAAACTTTTCAGCTTTATAATATTAGTATATAATAAAAAGCTGAAGATATAGAGCTATAATATAATATAGATTATTCGCGTAAATGTAATAAATGAATAAATGTAAGTAATGTGTAACGGTGACTGTCGGCCATCAGGTCGCCGTCGGGCAAGAAGTTCAACTACGTGTACTACGACCCAGAGATGCACTGGTGTCGCGTGTGCAACGAGTTCCCGCCCACCGCCAAGGACTACCTCAACCACCTGCACTCGCCCGCCCATCACAAGTGAGTGCAATACTATGTTAACCGACTTTAAGGAGTAGGTATTGGTCGCCTACTTGGTTTGTTTATGTTTGTTATCATGTTTCCACTTTACGGGTGGTCCATAGATTAAAGAAAAATCCATTTTTAAGGGTGTAAGTGAGATATTTTTGATGTTAATACTTAACTATTTTACGACTAAACGTCAATTGTAATAATCAAAAGGAGGACACAAATTAAGTGTCACAAAAAAAATAAATTGACCCAAACCATTGAGTGCCATTTTATTTTTTTTATTTTTTTGGACTTGAACTATGATCACCTACCAATTTTTGAAAATAAATATGTATCTGGTATATCTGTACCAAATACGTGTATATAAATTTCAGTAATGTAGCTTCTTTTGTTTACAAAACCCCAGTTACTCGGTATTAATTTTTCATTACGATGGGACCTTTAATATTACTTATTACCTTTTAACTATTATGTAACTAACTTTCTGTTTGTTCTACACTAAATCCTCTGAAATGCAGCTAATGAGTATAAATAAATTTTGTTCTGAAGCCTTTTAAAGTCCTTAATGAAATCACAATGTTTCATAGTCTATTTGCACAAAGATTGTTATAGACATGAGTGATAGAGATTTCAGTCCGCGTTACTTATTTCTTTAAAGTGTACGTCTGTCATATTATATAGGAATTTTTAAACCTAAATTTTGTGTCATTGGTAAAGTATCTGTGCCCAACTATGAGGCCATTATTAAGAGAATTCATTTAACTTTTATCTGTTAAAGTCAACATGTCAAAGAATAAATAAATTTAGGAAGATGTAAGTGTTTAATGTTAACTAATGTAATAATATAATAGTGTTATAAATGAAACTATCTTTTCGGATTTTGTCGCGGATTTATTATGATTTTTGGTTCCCGACGTAATAAATCTGCGACAAAATCCGAGAGGATAGTTTCATTTATAATGTCAAGTATTCGCGTAAACCTAAGAAAGTATAATATTATAGTGCTCATATTATCTTAAAAATAAATGTTTATTGCAATAAAAATGATTTAAATTTGTTTTGTATTCGTGTAATGTGTAGATACAAATTATACATACTCTAAGTTTAAAATACGCAAAGGTATTTTATATTAGAATATTAAAAATAAGGTTATATATGTACATATATGTAACATAATGTAATTGTAATATAATAAGTATAGCAGTGTAATGTTGCGTGCGGTCGCAGGATGGCGGCGGCGCACATGGAGGCGCCGTGGCACTCGGTGGCGGGCGCGCACGAGGGCTTCCCCAGCCACGCCGCCGCGCCCACCAAGCGCACGCCCATACGCGGTATGCACACTCCAGTACATGCTAATATCTTTACTAGTTTATATATTCATCTTACGTAAAATATTTTTTTTTGATTATTTTTT
Source organism: Boloria selene (assembly GCA_905231865.2). Classification (NCBI taxonomy): domain Eukaryota; kingdom Metazoa; phylum Arthropoda; class Insecta; order Lepidoptera; family Nymphalidae; genus Boloria; species Boloria selene. The sequence goes on along the minus strand of HG993137.1, from coordinate 14,167,565 downwards.
TGTGTGTAGTGTACACTACTTATAATAATTGTTTTATTTTAAACTATTTTCTTTTTCGTAAAAAGACCCCATTATTATTAAGTCATAATATAAATTGAAATAATAGAACTTATTGAAATGACCCTCACAATATCTATATACTACATAGTATAAAACAAAGTCGCTTTTTCTATCCCTATATCCCTTTGTATGCTTAAATCTCTAAAACTACGCAACGGATTTTGATGCGGTTTTTTAATAGATAGAATGATTCAAGGTTTATATGCATAACTAGCGGAACTCGCGGCTTTGCCTGTGCCAAATCTAGGGAAGAGCCCGAGCGAAGGGCGAGTCGCTAGTATCTATATTTTATTTAAATTCAGATTTATTACAATAGTTGTCTTTGTATATGGGAGTGTGTACAGTACCACTGTATCATGTGTGTGCAGGGCTGCAGTTCTTCGTGCCGTCGACGGCGTGGTACTGCAAGCTGTGCGACCAGTTCATCGGCGACCTGCACTGCGCCTCCGCGCACCTCAAGTCCATCGCGCACTCCAAGAACTACACCGTCAGTACCTCCCTATACTTATTTATTAATTAAAGAAACAAGCAGTGATATAAAACAAACAATTAAACAATAATAATGGTGGGACATGTTGGGAAATTATTACACACAGCGCTACCTAGTTCCGTGTTAAGCTACGAGGCTTGTGTTACGGATACCAGATAGTTGATATAGGTACTACATATATAACTTTAAATAAATACATAATATAAACATAAACACCCATGACTGGAGTACAAACATTCGTGCTCAACAAATGTATGCCGCCAGCGGGACTCGAACCCGCGACCGCTGGCGCAGCAAGTAGGGTCACTACAAACTGAGCCAAACGTGTCGTCTACACAACAACAATAATAATATATACATACACCAATAAAGTATCTATAACAGGCAATTCTTACACCTACACTTAACAAATATTATGCCTCAATTCGGACACTTAAAATTGTTACTAATAGGCATTATTTTACTTATCTGCCAATCCACACTAGACCAGCGTGATGGACTATGGTCTGATATTGACTCGCTTGTATTGAAGGAAGGCCCACACCTAGCTGTGGAATGTTTAAAATGGCTCAATACATTATTATACTTCTGGCTCTATCAAATGTATTACGATATTTATTTTGTTTTTATTCTTATGGCGGTATGTTTAAACAATAATAAAAATAATATGAAATGTTAAATTATAATAGAAAGCTTATTATTATAGAAAATTTAAACTTTAAACTAAATTAAAATACTCATCTGATCATAATTTATTAAAAGTAATTAAATAAGTCTGTTTACATAGTCATTATGTTATTATATTACAGAACTTTGTCGAACAAAACCCTCACTGGGAAACAGACTGGATGTCGGACCGACAGAAGGCATTTGAAAAGGCGCGCGCTCATAATAAAAATAAGCAAATCGAAGATAAGCCACAGTACGCGGCGCACACTATCACCTTCAACAAGGACGGGTTTCATACTAAACTGAAAATGGAAAGTCCTCCACCGCCAAGCGAGGAGAAAAAAAAGAAGAAAGATAAGAAAAAGAAGAATAAAAGAAAGAGAAGCAGCAGTAGCAGCTCTTCCAGTAGTTCAAGTGGCTCTGACAGTGAACCCAAGAAGAAAAAGAAAAGTAAATAATGTTGATATAATTAGTTTGTTGTAAATTATAATGGCTTAATATAATATTCTATTACTAGTGACTCACCCTCGCTTCGCTCGGGGTTTTCTCTAGGTTTACTTAAATAGTAAAATTCCTGTCTGTCTGTTTATTCCGGGTTATCTCTGAAACGGGTGGACCGATGTTGGCGGGACTTTCACTCGCAGATAGCTATTATCATAAAGTGTAACTTGGCTACTTTTTAACCGACTTCAAAAAAGGTGGAGGTAGAAATTTTATTTATTTTCACTGGCATCCTATTGTATATACTTTGATATACATTTAGTGAGAAGCTATTAATTTGAAATAAAAACAGACACTCCAATTTTATTTGTATGTATAGATATACCATCCCTAGGTATGTTTTAATCGCTATCGATACTTAGAGAAGAGATATTTTCCCACAGTTCTTTAAAATTGACACGGATAAATACCATATTTCATCAAAATCTATGCAAGGCGGGCGCGTGGCGTGTGCGGTTAAACATCGAAAAATGCAATTTCAGATTTATTTATGTGTCATAAGACTCAAATTATATGCGCACATTTCAAAGCGAGTTCCTAGAAGCAACAGGACTAAGCGGAGAACTCGAAATTCACCTTAAGGGAGCTACAATGGACCAACACTGGTCGACGTAGCAAGGGCCGACCTCGGCACCAATCCCAAATATAAATAAACTAGCTGACCCGTGCCCACTTCGCTGGGCATAATGTTAATAATCCTTTTTTAGTACAGAGTGTTTAAATAATTTAAATTATTTTATTAATATTAAAAATTAAAAATTAAATTATCTATACTAATATTAAAAAAACTACTTTTTGTATTTTAAATATAAAAGTTAGACATATGCTGTCGTTGACTTTTTTGTAGGCATTTTCAAGCTCCACATCTTTTTTCTAGAACTCAAAAATATTATACTTCGGATAAATAATTTCATAGTTAAGGCAGCGTTCGTAAGAAACGCTTTCATTTGACCGTTTTTTCTCCGATTCATTTTGCAAAACGGACTACCACGTAAAAGCCTTGTTATTTTTCGGTTTTTTATATAACCTATGACACTCAGCAATAATGTGGTTTTCTATTGGTGAAAGAATTTCTAAAATCGGTTCAGTAGATCCCGAGATTACCCCTTACAATTTAACAAATATACAAACACACAAACTTTACTTCTTTATAATATTAGTATAGATAAATAATTGATTTGTATCCTATGTATTTAACAGGCAAAAAGAGCAAGACAAAGTATTCGTCGAACGACAAGCTGAGCGAGTGGATGTCCTCCATACAAGTGGACCGTCTTAACGACAACGACCGTAAGCTGCTCGACAATATCAAGACTAGGTACATCCATCTTTGTTTATCTATTCTAATATTATAAAGCTGAAGAGTTTGTTTGGTTGAACGCGCTAATCTCAGAAAGTACTGGTACAAATTGAAAAATTGTTTTTGTGTTGGATAGTCCGTTTATTGAGGAAGGCCAGTTATAAGAGCGGAGCATCAATGACAATTGTTGCAAAAACGGGAAGGACGGACGTTAGTTCTGCGAGAGACTCAGAAAAAAATTGGTTTCCGGTCTTTAGAACGCGTGTGAAGACGCGAGAAATGCTAGTTACTAATATAGGATATGTCGGTAAAAGGCAGCATCAACAAAATAGCGAAACCTTACTCAAACGTCCGTTATGACCTACTTTACAATGTTCTGATATACTGTATACAGCTGGCTGAATGATTGAATCTCTTATTTTCGTTGATGATCAATTTTGTACATATTTCAATAGAGAAGATTTTGTCAAAAAGGCTTTTTATTATGTCATATAGTTTTTTTATGTTTTATTTAACATAGTAGCAAGCTTGCTTTCGCATGGCTCGAGTTAATAGGTGCCAAGCTGTAGGTCATTGTAATGAATGCGAAAATCCAGGCGAAGTTTTAGAGTAAAGGAACATATATAATAAACTTTGGCAATTACAATAATAGCCATGTAAATATATATAAAATAATAATAATTTTATAAATTTAAATGGACAGAATCAAGTTGGACAAGATGGAAACATCGCGGCGTTCCAGCGAGCGCGAGCGCGAACGCTCCTCCGCCTCGCAGCAACGCGCCCGGTATGTACACTATATTAGAAGTATATTATATTCGACTGCCTCGGTGGTGTTGTGGCAAGCATGTACGGTCATACATCGAGAGGTCCTGGGTTCGAGTCCCGGGTTGGGCCAAGTTTAATTATTGAGTCTTTCTGTTTAGTAAGCCTCAGTAATAAGTAAGCCTCAGTAATAGCCCGGAGTTGGGAAGTTGGCGGTGAGTCACCCCCGTGCCTCGGAGAGCACGTAAAGCGGTCGGTCCTGCGCCTTAGCTCTCACTGGTCGTGTCTCATGTCGTCCCACCGGAGTATGAGAGTGATAGGAGCAGAGAGTGCACTTGTGTCTGCACTATAATATCTCCTGCGCAGTTGGCCAGTCTCAATGAGATTGGCCGCCATGGCCGGAATCGGTCGGAGAACATTATTATATTATATTCATTTAAAGTATTTTTTTTGTTGTTTATAAATTATACTTGAAAATTGAAAGAAATTTTTATAGTATGCATGGTATATCGAAACAAATATATAAACTGAAAAATTAAATGTATAAATCTTTATAATATTTCTTAAAATTATACATCCGGTAATACAATGTAAAACCAGCGGTAACGCGCTCGTTTAGATAACCGAGTGATGTGGGTTCAAATCCGGGTCTTGCACCTCTGATATTTTCATGTGCGAATCATCTCTATCATGATTACCACTTGTCTTACGGTGAATGAAAACATCGTGAGGAAACCTGCATTTCTGAGAAAACCTAGCAAGTTTTCGTGTAACATGTGAAGTCCGCCAACACGCACTAGGCCAGCGCGGTGGACTATGGCCTGATCCCCCTCGTACTGAGGGGGCCTGTGCCCAGCAGTGGCACGTTAAAAAAGGGCTGATGACGATGATTACAATGTAACACTGTACTAATTTACAAGATTTAGACTAACTGTTAATTTCTATAGAGAACAAGAACGTCGGGAATCCCGCGCTAGAGATGAGCGGGACAGGCGTGACGAGCTTCGTCGTAGGGACGAGCGGCGGGACGAGCGTCGAGAGGAACGACGGGACGAGCGACGGGACGAGCGACGAGACGAGAGACGGGACGAAAGACGGGACGAGCATCGGGACGAGAGACGGGAGGAACGACGGGACGAACGGGACTCGAGCCGGCGCAGTCCGCAGCGGCAGGACGCCAAGAAACCAGACATTCGGAAGATGCCCTTCATAGGTACTAACAGTTCTCGAGGCATAAGCTCAGCTTTGCATTTGTGAGAGTGACAGCTAAAAGCCAATAGCCGCGCATCAAAAACCAGTTAAAACGGGTTTAAACCAATCACGCAACGCCTATCCGTACACTGAACTCACACAAATGCAAAGCTGATCTTACGCCTCGAGAACTGTACAAGTAATAACGTAAACTAGTTTTTAAAAGAATGCCTTTTCATTATAACTTGTTAAAGATCTGTCTAAAGTTCAAGAACTAATAAAATAGTTTTTTTCATAATTCAATATGTTTAAGTTGTGTAAATATTTTCGAATATGTAATGTTTTGTAATGACTGGAATATGTACATTAATTAATTTAAAAAATATTTATATCCGTCGCAGGTAAAATGCCAGTGTATAAAAATTTAGCAAAAACCACCAAACCAGAAGAGAAGAAAGAAGATGAATCAAAGAAAAAAGAAGATGATGAAGCGACTAAGAAGAGACGAGAAGAAATGGACGCAGAAATACAGAAAAAGGTACATTTTTTCTTTCCTTAATTTTTTTAAATATTTAATATAATTCAGCCATTTTAAATATCTTACTGCTGGGCAAAATACTTATATCCAGGAGGTTTCATATCGTCACGGTAAATAAATTGCGCGTTGGTGAACTTCATATTATGTCTTTCTAGTTTAGAGTATCTTTTTGAGAAGAATTTGCAGTTATTATTCCAAAATATGGGAAGAGTCTGCTATCTTTTGACTATTATTTTGTATCTGTAAATAATTTTTTTAACTTTCTTTTTACTGGAAATATTAAGAGTTCGTTTAACTCGTTTTATTTTTAAATCTGGTTTATATTTATACTAAATAACTCCGTCTAAGCTCGTCGAGTGAAGGAGATGGCGCGAAGGTCACACCCACGAGTTAGACAGAGTTAGAAATGTCACTGACTCGCGGTGGGCGAGATCTAAGTAAGGCTAACTCTTCCCCGTCTCTGAGCGCCTGGTACTATGGACTTATTTTTTCGTTTCATCGAGTTTGAAATCACAACGATTCTAAAGAAGTTTCACTTCAAAAAAAAAGGGCTGATTATGATGTAAGTGTGTGTGTGTGTATCAGGTGGCGGAGTTCAAGCAGAAGATAGCGACGGCGCAGCTGGAGCGGCAGCAGGCGGAGCTGGCGCCGCCATTGCTGCTTCCGCTGCAGCACTTCCTGCCGCCCGCACTCCCCGCGCAGCCGCCGCCGCCGTACGACACGCTCCCTTTGCTACACTTTCATATGGCAATGATTGGAATTTACATACTACATAGATATATGTTTTTGGATTTCACCGCTAATTTCTTTTGATTTTGCATTTTTTTTCTGATTTTTTTAAATGCTTTAATTGTAAAATAATAATCAAAGTATACCAGCGTAAAGACCTGAAAATATAGTATGTAATATGTCATTATAGTTGTCGAGTGCATATGTTATATACATCCATATTCTTATAATACTATTAGCACTACCCGCGGCTTCGCCCGCGTATATTTTTTATTCAGTATTAATCTTCATTCGATCACTTGCTGCATTGATCTGTAGATTGCCCAAAAATTCTCCAATTACTCCAGCTATTTTAGAATTTATCGTTAATATACTCCTGAGCCGCGCAGTTAACTATTTCATATATGTGCACGCCCCTTTCCCGCTCTTGGCACTCCCTCCCTTTCCCCATACCCCGCTGTGCTGCGCTTATTTGAACTATTTCTCTATTATTATTATTCTATTTTTCTTTGTTTTTATTTAGATTGACATTTTTAAATTAGTAATATCGTTTGATAGAGTGTCGGATTTCTATAATAATTTTAAAATTAATTACTAATTATCAACTATTTCCCTGCCAAGATCAAAGTTTTTAGCACAAAAAATGTAAGAATTTTCCAAAAAAATTTACTAACTTATTAAAACAAGACACAAGAACTATTATTCACTCTTTATATTAATATATATTATGTACAGTTATTTATAAATAATAGTATCAATATTTAGCTCATATAATTATTTTGTTACAGAGCCACAACAGCGCCACCAGCTAACTTACCAAAAGACTTCCAAGATGCCTTGGACATAATATTTCCATCTGAAGTGAAAAACGCAGAAATGGCACAAGCGCAGCAGGAGCTATTCCAAGGTCTACCCCCGGGGATGGCACCGGGATTCCCTGGTATCCCCGGACTGGGGGGAGTGATGCAACCATTCCCACAACTAAGCATTCTAGGAAACCCCCCACATATGATGATGGGATTCGACATGAACGCGCCCTTATTCCAACCTAGGCCGCAATTATACGACACACACGTACCAATAATGCCAAATCAAAAGGCTCGCCAGAACCAAAATAAGAATAGACAACAGAAAAATAATAAAGAAAATCAAAAGCAGAACCAAAATACAAGTAACGTGACAAGTGCAAGTGTAACCGCCCCTACAACGACCACCACAGAAAGTACTCAGGACAGTACAAAAGCGAACCAAGCTCCAGCCCCTTCTAAGAATAAGGAGGAGTTAGATGACCTAGCGATGCTGGGGATTGACGCTTCTGACGTTGGTGCTGGGATTTAAAAATAAAAAGTTCTATGGAAAAAAGATGGGACGATTTAAAGACTAAGTAAAATAAGTTGTGTTACAAAGCAACAAAAATTTTATAACTCTTACTATATTAAATGTTAGTCGACAATTATAATCGAACTATTGACCTTTCTAATAAGTATTTGTAAGTGTTGCTTAACTAGCAACTTTTGAGGATAGCTCTAAATACCAACAGACGATAGGGTGTTATGATGCAAAGATAGATAGAAATATAGAGAAAGATAGAAAGATAGATAGAGCCACCGTTCAGGCGTCTGAAAATAATGACATTTCTTTTCCATTCTACACGACATTGGCGAAGTAATTTGAGCCCAAATGGCACGCCTAGAAGCCACAGAATAAAAAACATGAACCATGAATAATAGCAGCATTTTTAGCCATCTAATATAAAGTACTAATGTACTTATTATATATATACTATTTAATGAGTAAAAGTAAAAGAAAATAATAATTGACAAATTATTTACAATATAATAATTTTGCTTTCTAATAAAATAAAATAACGCGTTTTGATAAATGTTTGCAAATATGTTTAATGTTTATATCTTTTTTGTTTATACATATCTATCTATCTTTACCTAAAAATAGATAAAGTAAATTTGAATGTGAATTAATATCAATAATAATAACATACAACATTCAATAATGAAAACTGTACTTAAATTTACATCTTTAATGAAAATAGCTTTTTTCATATAAAGTAAATAAGATTTTAAGTAATTATCCAACGTACCTACTATATAATATATAATAATATATAATTATATAATAAACGACACGTTTTGCGCAGTTTACAGTGACCCTACTTTCTTGCGGTCGCGGGTTCGACTCCCGCTGCGGATATTCATTTGTTAAACACGGATGCTTGTACTCCAGTCATGGGTGTTTATATTTATATGTGTGTATTTAAACATACAATATTAAGTATATCAACTATCTGGTATCCGTACCACAAGCTTCGTAGCTTACCACGGAACTAGATGGCGCTGTGTGTAATAATGTCCCAATATATTTCTTTATTTATATTCCATATTTTCTTCCAATCTTTCAAATCAATTCTAGTTTCTCCTAAGGCATTTCGTTAAAACTACTTTTTACTTGTGAAATTGCGTTGTAACTGAGAACGGGATTTAACTATGATATATATGTATTTGAATGTTGTATGTTATTAATATTCCTAAAATGACTTATATTAAAGTTATAGGTATAAAATTTAATGAATTAATTAATAAACTAGGGTACAATCAGCAATAATTAATGTGTTAGAAGGGTTATTATTATTGAAATAATGATGAATAATATGTACTATAAACAATTTAACGCAGTATATAATTTTCATTGAAAACCTGTCAATTGTGGGTAAGCATTATGAGAAATATAAAAATAGATAGTTTGAACTAACATTATCTAATGTTTTTTTTTGTTTTCTCAATACTTAATTTAAGTATTTCTTTAAAACAACATGTATGAATATTCTGAAATGAATTCACTTGTTTATGTGTTCTGGACATTACATTTTCATATGAATATTTGACTTTTATTTACTATAATGACTATGATACTTATCAACGCTTCCATTTGGAAGCAAGAGAATAATAATTGATATTTTTTAATATAAATATTTATATAGCGCGTTGTATGTAACGTCGAACTTAACACAACGGTACAGATTTAAATAAAGTTACTGTACCATAATTTATATTAAAAGAAAAATACAGCTTAGTTCTTTCTGATCACATAATTATAAGACTGCTTTTGTGTAAAAAGTCGAATTTGTTTATGGCGCCCTCTAGTTAGTAGTAGTAGTAATGTATGTGTAGGGGTCTCCTCACGAACAAATAAAAAATAGTTTAAATAAATTTCAATAGATGGCGTTACACGTAACAATTAATTATTTAAGTTTTGTTAAAATAACAAAATATTAAAATATTGATCCCAAAAAGTTTTATTACAATTTATAGTTATATTATTAAAAATATTCTATTTGAAAATAAATGAAATGATGCTGCTTAAAAATGGCAAAGCGCAACTGATTATTTCAAAAATATAAGCAATCAAATTCACTGAACCATTCATGTTAGTATAGTATTATAATATGATCTGCGTTATAGCTAAAAATAATAATCATTTAAATCATTATTGACTTAAATAATAATTAATAATTGTCCTTCTATGGGCTTCTTAACATAAAAATGTAAGCAGTCATGTCGTCAGAAAACAATGCATGAAATGTAAAAAGCTTCAGTTACGAAATAAATTCATCTTAATTATTGACTGATCAAAATCAACTTGAGTACATCACAATTTTTATCTTTCTATTAACTAAAATTATTCTAAATCCTTTTTAAAATTTAGATTTACTAATATTATAAAGCTGAAGAGTTAGTTTGTTCGTTTGGTTGAATGCGCTTTTCTTAGGAACCACTGGTTCGATTTGAAATAATCTTTTTGTCCGTTTATCGAGGAAGGCTATAGGCTATAATACATCACGCTATGACCAATAGGAGCGTATCATCAATGAAACACGCGCGAATCCGCAGATGTGGCTAGTATATTATTTGCTTATTTTTAAAATATAACAGGGTGCGTACTATGAACTCTTATAGCATGAATACTATAATCTTACTCTGACTTTTCGTACCATGACGTCCTTATTGCAAGGAAAGTAAGATTATTGTAAACTTGAAACAAAACAGTCTTGAAATACGAATGTTTTCAAATAGTTCATGGTACGCCCCAGGCGCGGTCCGAAGGGGGGGGTCACAGGGGACATGACCCCCCCCAAAACCTAAGGTCAAATTGAAAAATCTCAAAAATTTGCCAAATAATAAAAGGAAATTTCTAGCTATCGCCTAACAGCGATAAATTTATAGTTTGCTGACATCTAGTGGTGTTTTTATGAACATGATGAAACATGTTAGAAGAGCGATTAACAGGTTTAGCTCTTCTAAATATTCACCCGGAAATAGTACTAGAATAGACGTCTGAAATATTATCACCCGATTCGCAAATACAAAAAGACGACTTCCATTTGTTTTATAAGTAATGTATAAAACCGACTTCAACAATAACTAAGTAATTAAAATTATTTTTCTGTTTTAGTTTCGATTTGTAACGTTTTGTTAAAAAATAATTTATTTTTAATTTTTTTGTGGAAATTAGATATTTTGTTTAAATATAATATTGGTAGGCTAACTAAACGACTGCTCCAATAAGTCAGCAAAGTTTTGGAGTGTACGACAATAGTCAATCGAGATTTGTCGTCTATTTTTCCACGTAACTCCTAGACGTTAATAAGATGTATCTTCTATTATATAAAGAATTTTCTTTCAACTCCTAACCGTTGAGGAGAGGTACCTTACATCATCACAAATCCTTGAACAGCTTTAGAAAATATATTTAAAACGTAATAAATGCCTATAAAATTTGAGAGTTGCCCTGGATTTCCTTAGGATCCCATCATCAGGTCCTGACTTGGTGATAATGTGAATATCTTGAAAGTATACCCTACCGAACAAAAAAAAAATTGTAATCGGCCAACATTTTACGCGGAAATTAATGAACAAACATAAAAAGAACCGTCGAGGAATTGTACCTTTCATCGTCAGCTCATCCACGTGAAATAATTATTTTCAGACACAAATGCTTGAACATCTTTAGAAAATATATCAAAAACTTAATAGGTGCCTATAAAATTTGAGAGTTGTCCTCGATTTCCCTGGGATCCCATCGTCAGAATCTGACTTGGTGAGAATGGGACCCCCTCGGAGCTATACTCTACCGAACAAAAGAAAAATTTTTGAAATCGGCCCACAGACGGCGGAGAAATCGGTGAACATACATAAAATATATACCTACAATGGAACATATAACATCCTCCTTTTTTGAAGTCGGTTAAAAAAAATTGTGTCTTGTGCAATAATATGTATTGAGTGACCCCCTCCAAAATTTCAGGCTGCGACCGCGCCTGGTACGCCCCCTGATCACTGAACTTGTGCCTAACGAAACCTACTACCTAGCACGCTACGTAATTTTGTAGGCCTAATTAAATTTAATCCTAAGAATAGGTATGTAGATATAATGTTATTTCATAAATATTATCAAGAGCTATCTCTCAAATAAATATATGACGATAGAGGTCACGTTTGTGTCAATATGTTTGTTTTAATATCTCCCGATAACGCATAATAATATCTGTTTTGAACCGGATAATAGACAGCGTCATTCGATTGGCTCATATTGTTGTGACCCTACTTGCTGCGTCAGCGGTCGCAGGTTCGTGTCCCGCTGGGGCATTTATTTGTTGAACAGATGTTTGTACTCCAGTAATAAATTAGATATTATGTGTAGTGTATCAAATATCTGGTATCCGTAACACAAGCCTCGTAGATTACCACGGAACTAGATGGCGCTGTGTGTAATAATGTTGCAACATATTTATTTACGTTTTTTTATCTTGCTACAGCAAATATTTAGTTTTCTTATGTCCTTTTCGTAGTATTTAAGCGAAGATGTAGTTTAACGTGAGTTTAATTATTTGTCGGATATAGTCATGAATACGGTCACTAAACAATAACGAAGCGCGGCAAAAATTATAGTAAAATTAATAATAAAGTAACTTCGATATATTTATTATTCAAGCTACCTACATGGTTATATCCAATGACAAAGCAAATTTTTTAGAGTAGGTACTAACTATCGCATGACGTATCATTTAACTAGAAAAACAACTAAGTACCTACAAAGTTAACTGATACAGTGAATTGAGAAACAGTTTCAGTTTCAGTAAATGATTTGTCAGCCTTATCATACAATGTACATAAGAGTAGGAATGTCATGACAACTGACAAAAATTTACTGTGTATAAACAATAAACAATCAGTAGGTACATCAGTAGGTACATACTCGTATAAATAAAATTGAAGCGGCTGGTTTTATATTTTAATTTAAAAGTAACAGCTTTTCACTAAATCCGTTTGAAAGTACTTATATCAGAAAATCTATTTTTAACATTTTTGTTCTGGCTAATTTCCGAAACGGCTCGTCCGATTTTGACGGAACTTTTACTCGCAGATAGCTAATGCTATAAGGAGTAATTTACGCTACTTTTATTTTATTATAAAATTATTATTTATTTTAACTTATGCCCAGAAAAGCAGGCCTGGTTTGCTAGTAGTCTAGTCTTAAAAATTGTTCCATTTCTAACTACGTGTATGTCACTCGAAATAGCAAAATGGATATATCACACTGAAAGAGCAAATCTAAATAGTTTTCTTTAATACATACAGATGTGTTTAAGGAACCTAAATTAAAGTATATAATGCTATAACAAAGCATGGATTTAAAAACCATTTCTATCTTTCTTACAATTCTAACTCCTTAAAAACCAACGTAAAGAATAACACGTATTACATCACACTTGAAAGTAAGATATCAGTGACTGACGTGATGAATTGCCTACTACTTACGTACAAAACAATATTGTAGATAAGTTTGTACATAACCTTTGTAATTGAAAGAAATTCTTAATCAATTAAAATAATAATTAATTGCAATATTTTATTTTACAATCATATTTTTCAATCTATAAATCGCGTAACTCTTAAATTGGTAGACGTTTTTAAATTAAATAAAAATTATTATTAGCTAAGCTTTTTTTAAACCGGTTTAATATACCCAATATGCAGCTTGGGCTCTGCTCACTCTTGGGTTTTGCTCACTCATACGGACTTGTTTTACGGTTGACTAAATAGAGATTCTCAGACAGGTAGAGTCGCAGGCTGTAGTTAGTTGTAATTAAGATTTTATCACGCTATCGCATCCGCTTTTTCCTCAGTATAGGCTCGGAAGCGGCGGCGGCTCGTCTCACACAACATACGCGTCCCTCTTGCATCATTCGTTGTTTGTAACTTTGTAAGTGTTGTGATAACTCACTGCGATTGCTGTTTTACATGGACTCTATATTTTATCATGAAATGTGTATTTGTGAAAATTGAAAGTGCCTCCTGAAAATTCCTGAAAAGTATTTTTTATACATTTTATATTTTAAATCTATCATAACATAATAAGTATATATACTATCTAATTATTGAATAGATGCGAATGTTATTTATTATTGTATAAGTAAGTATAGCACTAACGATTCGGTGATGGACGGAATTAAAAGAGAAGCTTAATCGTCACAGGTTTAGTTTAGTTTCACAAAAAAGTCAATTGAATGAATCTCGCTTTGATTATATACTCAAAGGAATCTCGTCTTAATAATTGTATGAGATTTCTTATGTCAATTAATACACTTAGCTGTCACATATATACCATACGTAATTGCTAATATAATATTTGGGGAAAAATTCAATGAAACTTAACTTAGTAAAGTTAGCCGCATTGCAGTTCAAATATCGCAGGCTCTTCTCGTACACGTACAGTCTAGACTGGCGATTGTCGATTAATTCAGTCACCGCGCTCAGTAATTATAAGTATTACTTAGATAAGTCGGTACTAAAATTGAAACTTAGTAAAAATATAATTTAGATAACTAAAATATTATGAAAGTAAATTTTATAAATTCTAGTGAAATTTGCGTTTGCTAAAATAATTATTTATTTAAAGATTGAGGAAAGCGTACAGCGCAATGGAAATACCAAAAATGGTGTTTAATGACGCGTGCGATTTCAGTAAAATTAATTGTAATAAAGTTAACCGAATGCGAGTTAGACTCGCGCACGGAGGGTTCCGCACCTATTAAAACGGAAAAAAATAATTTCGTCTAATGCATATTTTGTATTTTCTTTTGTCTTTTGGTATTTTTCTTTTGAGAGCCCCCCCTTAAATATTTTTTTTATTTTTGAGCAAAAACGAGTAAAAAAGTCAGGCTTGTTGTATATTAGCCCCTTAAATATTCATTTTATTGTTTTTAGAAGAAATACACTATCTGTGAAAATTTCAACTGTCTTACTATCACGGTTCATGAGAGTCTTCAGTTCTGGTGAGAGACGGACAGACTGACACGATCGGACGAAAAGCAGAGTCTTAGTAATAGAGTAGCGCTTAACTCTTTGGGTACGGAACCCTAAAAAAGCTAGGGTTTAACAATAACTACTATTCTTATATGCGGATGGGAAGGTATACAGTACTTAATTTCATAGAATTACTTTTAAAAACAAAATTACAAACTACATATTATTTTAAAAATGGATTTATATACGCACACGTGGCAAAATGTCACATGAAATCTTGGTCTTGCTGTGGCATAAGGTGTTGTAGCTCCAAACGGATGGACCACTGACTCCAAACGGAAATGGTTTCAGCTATTCTGAAATTGCGAACTCTTTAACAAAGTGATGTATGTAGTGGAAATTAGAATTATTATGTGTATCTAAAACCAGTTTGTTCCTATCAGACATGCCTCATAATTCTTCATAATATTTTCCTTCACTAATGAACGTAATGATTATCTTAAAAATGATTCGCCCGTGAAACACACTTATGACAACCATTTGTTTGTGGTATGAGAATCTGCCAACGCTAGAGGTCATGAATTCAAACCCCGCTGTCAGTAAATATGCATAGTATATTAAAGACGCTAACACTCAGTATCCTAAAGATTAAGATTAAGAACACGTTATATATCAATCGCCCTTTTCTTTTTCAGTAAACATGTCAGCTGACAAAGTTTTCCATTCACGGTCCCAAGGTATCCCTTCCGAGGGAGTGAAGGATCAATATGCGGATGGCAAAGCTGCGAGAGTATGGAAGAAATACATTGGCGACAGCAACGAAAGGACTCAGAACTACAGAGACTTTCTCTCTGGACTCCTGAAGAAACATGGCTGTGTTAAAGTTTTGGATGTGGCCTGCGGGACTGGGTATGTCTAATTACTAATGATGTGCGCCATTTATAAAGTATTATAGGCATAGCTGGGCATTAACTCGTTAATCCGTTAATCGTTAATTAACGAAGTTAACATTTTGATTAACGATTAACTTTTAAGTTAACCTAGAAAAAAATTAACGGACTCGTTAACTTCCGTTACATTTTCTCAAGTCCGTTAATCGTTAATCAAGTACCTACTCTTTACCAAGCACCGCGTCGCGTCGAGTAAAACGAAACCAGGTACCTAAGTAAAGTTTGGTAGGTAAGGTTGTCGATGCGTGTTCACGTGCCGGGCGCCCGGGAAGTATCTGTGTCCATGTCTGAAAGTCATAACACCATGTGGGCCTCCTGGCCCAGTGAAACAGGACGAACGGCATCCACTTTCGCTAGGCCAGCCTCTGGGTTTCTTAGTTGCTCTCTCCATCGTCGGATCATGGCCTCGTCAGCTAGACGGGAGGGATCCCACATTGGAAGGTACTCACCCGAAACTGGTACACTTCGGCGAGTACCTCTGCCTGCGCCTGGGTGAACACCTACCCCGGTAACTACCCAGGGTGAACACCCGCCAGAAGGACATCGCGCGTCATCCCCTTATCGCCTTCACCGCCAGGACCCACTGCGTACTGCACAATTGGACCCCGTTCGGGACGGAGAGGGCGTCGATCCAAACGGGGGCACCATACAGTGCCATGGACCTTATAATCTCAAAACCGACAAAGAGATTCAATGCACCGGACATTCGGCAAAAGCCTGCCGAAAGTCGAGACGGCTTCCATCAGTATCGGGGTGAACTGAGAGAATCGTTTCGCTAATCTTCTTTAAATTATACGCGTAAATGCCTATTTATTACTATTTTCAGGTAATTTATATACCTGAGTGACCTACGAAAAATTATAGCCCATCAAAAGGTATTTTATAAAGAAGTGGGGAAGGGGCTAGGCGGGTCTGGGCCTTACTACATACCTGCTATTTCGTAGCAGCTGTAAAAACCATTAACCTAGCCAGTATTCGAAATACAAAGCAGTGTACGACATCGTTTATAAAAATACACGTGCAGGCTGAGTTTCTTAAAGAGAATTGTGACAAGTTTACCTAAAAAAAACTTTTGGAATCTGAAAATTGAATGACATTTTAGTACAAGATGAAAAAATAATAACCTTCTTAATTTTGCACAAACAAATTTAGTTACACTCACGATAAAATTGTAAGGGCATTATTAATTCGATTTTGTCTTTTCAGATTATTATCAGTATGGACGAATCTGTTTGTATAATCTGCAATAAGGCAGATGATAAGCAAGTGTATGAAACTAAAAAAGCAACTTTGAATCGTTTAGTGGGGTCTAGCACGAAAAGAATCGACAATAAATACAAAACATTTGAGCCTTAGACGTCAGCTTCTGTTTTAATTATTTTACATTTTCTGAAAAGATTTTCTATAGTAATATATAAATATTTTTTCACCATCGGAAATTAGAGATTTCAACGAACAGAAAGTACACCAATTTATTTAAAAAAACTAATATTTTGACGGGTAAATTTTCGGTTAAAAATTAGGCTACTTTTTCGATATTAATTCAAAATAAGGTGAAAAAATAAATATTTTAAATCAAATAGATTACAGCATATTTGAGACATAAAAAGGCAAATTTTCACCAAATTTCGTCAAAAAAGAACTTTTTTTGTAAAAGATAAAAATAAAAAACCAAAAACTTGGTTTTTTGAACTTTTCACATAAATTTTAAGGTTATGTGAGAAAAGTGTAAATACAAAAGTTTTAGATCTTTTTATTACCTACAACTTTTTTCTACTGGACTTTTAGTTTTGCCGGAAATCGAGAAAAACCGTTTTTTCCCATTAAATGCTCCCCCTCTTCCCCTTCCCGAACTCAAATCGCCCCTAATTTATTTTTCCTTTCATTTTTATAATATTCTCTTCCTTTTCCAATGGGTTTCATACTACTGTAATTTTTTTTTGTTTCAAAAATTATCGACACTGGTCTATTATGCCTATTTATATTATACTAGCGACTCGCCCTCGCTTCGCTCGGGCTCTTCCCTAGATTTAGCACAGGTAAAGCCGCGGGATCTTCTAGTTATGCATATAAACCTTCCTCTTGAATCACTCTATCTATTAAAAAAAACCGCATCAAAATCCGTTGCGTAGTTTTAAAGATTTAAGCGCACATAGGGATATAGGGATATAGGGACAGAAAAGGCGACTTTGTTTTATACTATGTAGTGATGATTAATAGGTATTATGTAACATATTAGTAAATAAAGCATACTCATACGTATTTTCATTTTTTTTAATCATAATGA
Source organism: Boloria selene (assembly GCA_905231865.2). Lineage (NCBI taxonomy): Eukaryota > Metazoa > Arthropoda > Insecta > Lepidoptera > Nymphalidae > Boloria > Boloria selene. The sequence continues at coordinate 14,149,764 of HG993137.1, read as the reverse complement.
ACATTTTTAAACAATTTCGAAAATAAAAAACTAGTTACGTTATCTAATGTTTAAATTACAGTCAAGCGGCTATCAAGTCTTTAGGGTGGCGTATAAATTACAATTAATGGAATCACTATTATAAAATAAAAAAATATATTTTACTTTATAATATAGTTATTTTTAAATAGCAAGAAAAATATTTAGTTATTTATTTATTTTGTTCATCTTTGTTAAGATACAATACTTAATATGAAATAATACCTAACTATCGCTAAGTAGTTAATATACCTCGTTCATATTTGGACATTATAGTATAATTTCTGATAAAATATAATTTAAAAGAATACGGACGCATAATATTACTACACTAATTTTGTTCTTTCTTCTAAGTTTTCATAAGCAAGTAGCAACATGAGATACACGGTTGACCTCATATAATTTTTATCTGACGAATGAACTTACGTGATAAATCGTCATTTAAATTGCTTAATGTGTTTTTAATAACACGAGTAATTATTAAACTTTAATTTGCAATTAAATAATTGCATTGAGTATATTATATATTTTGATACACAATATGTATAAAATTCAGCCTCATTTTTCTTTGTTATCTAAATAATAATGTTTGTGTTTTCTTTTTTCAGAATAGACTCTATGATGTTGCTCGATCAAGGTTTCAAAGTAGTATCCATAGATGCTTCAGATAAAATGTTAAAACATGCATTGAAAGCGAGGTGGGATAAGAGAAAAGATAGTAGATACGATGAATGGGGTATGTGAAAAGATAATTTGTAATAGACTGTAAAAAATAAATCATAATGTTTTGGTATTGTAATATTTGGTATTGGTGTTTTTTTAATCAACTGCCATTTGCATTTCAGTGATCGAAGAAGCCAGCTGGGAGACATTGCCACAAGACGTGAATGCTTTTCAACCAGGTGTATTATTTGACGCCGTAATATGCCTCGGCAACTCTTTTGCCCATTTATTAGATGAATTCGAAGATCAAAGGACGCAAAAGATGTGCATGCGCAACTTCGCTAAAGTGCTGAAACCAGGAGGACTTTTGTTCATTGATCACAGAAATTATGACGCGATGATCAACAGCGGTGCTACACCTGGACACTCTATTTATTATAATGTAAGTTGGTACAATCATTTCTAATAAGTGCCCAGGGCCCCGCAATCGACGGGGGCTAGTCTATCCTCAAAAAACACATTCTATCCGCAGCTGCTTCAAAATTTTAGTGATATGCAGTGCGAATTTCAGTATGTTTCTAGTCCATATATGTTACCATTTATTGGTTTCATATACATAATAAAATTAAGTACAATAGTTAAACATTGAAAAAAATTCTATTTACCTACTATCAAAATTATGTAAAATTGTACGAAATGCGGTAATGACTTGGAATAATTATATAATTAGTATAAACGTACTAATTAAGTCGAAAAATTTATCCAGAGTATAAGTAAGCCTATACGTGGGCACTCACCTTTTTTACAATAATGTATGAACGTGAAAAGAAGTTTAATGCTTCAAGAAGGTCAATTGAGTGGAATAGAGTTTGACTTATCATAGACTTTGATTATGCTTATGTTTGAGAATCTTGCTTAGCTACTCTTATCGTACAGGCCGCGAGATATATATGTGTTTAAGGTCTCCAAAAGGTTAAAGAGATTGTATACGCAATTATTCCGTAGGTATAGTTTTCTGTTTTCACCAAAAAAGCCCATTGTCATTGATCTGATATTTCATTGTTATTTTTTTAAATTTTATTACGTGATAATAATAAGGTAATTCAAGATGCATTTTGTATTTGAAAAGATTATTATATAAAGTTTTAGATAAGTATAATAATGAAGGTATTACATAATTAATAAATAAACAATAAAGTACCTAATTTAAAAAAAACCTGGGGGACATTGTCTACAAATTGTACAAGTTTATTAAAAGTAGAAAATAGTGACGTTTTATTATCTCATGTTTACAGAATATATTATGATGTAAAGTTACGCGTTATCTTATAATATGTAATAATATTTAGTGATAACGTATTTTTGTTTGACATCATATCGAGTTTATTATTATTCTTTGTGATATAATAATATTATTATTAATTAATCGTTATATTATACTTAGTAATTTATATTATTTTTAATGATATATAAATTCAAATATTACTTGTAGATTAAGATTAATATATTAAATCTTATCCATCTTGGAATGAAAAGTTTTATTATTGGCATGGTATGTGGATTGGAGGTCGATCCATCGATATGCAACAATCTCAGATTGGTTTTGATCTTGGATAGGAGATACATTATAAATTTCGGTCGTTAGTCTGTCTTCGTACAGCGTACTTTATTCGAGATGCAATATAACATGACAAATATAACCGCTCTAATTATTAAAAAGAATTTTAATATTATTATGAATGATGCTTTAATAATTAAAAAAATATTTTGATAACCTCTTGAACGCCAAATTCATAATATCTACTTGTAAGTAATGTATTGAGTTTAATATACGTTACGTAAATATACGTTACTTAAATATATTGAAATTGTTGTAGTGCAAGTACCCCGTGGATATCAAAACATCGGTGTTGGTGGTACGCGGGAAGCCCGAGCTGGTCGCCCTCGACTACTGCATCGACGCCACTGATGAAGGTCCCGCAAATGAAAAGAGGTACATTTCTATAATATACGAGAATCTTTAAACTTAACTACTACTATAATATTATTGTAAATCTAAGAAAGGCTTCGATCGTTGAAATCAACCGAATCTTTATGCATGGTACAACATTTCGTAGGAAAAGGTTTAAGAAAAAGAATTCCCATAATAGACTACGTATATATATTAGCAGTTTTAATTTTTCAGTAAGTAACATAGTACTACAAGTTTGGCTCAGTTTGTAGTGACCCTACTTTCTGCAGCAGCGGTCGCGAATTCGAGTCCCGCTGGGGGCATTTATTTGTTGAGCACGTATGTATATACTCCATAGGTTTGCCATAGGTTTTTATAGGGAAAATTAAATCTATTAAATAATTAATCTATAATATTTATGTATTTAAAGTTATATGAGTGTAGTGTATCAACTGTCTGGGCCGGCAGTCTGGACATTATAAGTTGTCGATAAAGTGTCATTACTCATTACGTCGCAATTGTCAATGAAAACGACATAAAAATCATTCAGTAACGACACAAATCGATACAATATCGATGATTCACTATATCGAGACTACCGACCCTATAGTATCCATAACACAAGCCTCCTAGCTTATCATGTAATTAGATGGCGCTATGTGTAATAATGTCTCAACCACAGATCACATAATACTAATTATTAAACAATGTGCCATCAATTTCTCAGTGAGTTCCGGCTCTGCTACTACCCCCACCGGCTCGACAGCTTCACGCGGATGTTGGACGAGGCCTTCGACGGATCTGCTCAGCACAATATCTACGCAGATTTCCAGCCTCTCGATCGCGTCGCCAACCCCGCCTACTACATTCATGTAATTCAAAAAGCTAGAGAATAAGATAGGCTAATAGGACACTTTTTATATAAATAAAGTTTTTGTTAATAAAAATCTTGCATTTATTTATTTTAAGGTACGAATATTTACTTACATTATTGATATTTAAGTTTTATAACAGACACCACCCTTAACTTAAATTTTAGAGCTGTCATTGGTAAGTAGGGTTAGAACTTCCAGATACGAGACGTCCCGGGCTTTCGGGTTGAGACTCGAGATGAGACAAGAATGTCGAAATTGTTTATTATCAGTTATTACAAATTATCAGATATTAGAATTACTAGATAAAAGTAAAGTTATCAAAATTAGTATGATTTTTAACTAAATTCGTTTTATAACATTAAGATTTAACTGCTTAAAAGTGAATCTGTATGTGATCGAAATAAATAAACAAAGTAATTGTCATTATTATGACTGAAATTAACGTTAAAGTTATTAAGATTTAATTTTCTGTTTAATAATTGTTTTTTAAAAAAAATCCTTTTTTTAATACGTTTTACCAGAAATTTGTTCAATTAAAATTCTTTAAAAAGGCTTAACACTTTTAAAAAAAAAAACAAAAAAAAAATCTTAAGTCTAAGTCCCGGGAATTCCCTTGACTTTGATTGTAGGCTGTCTCGTGTCCCGTTACCTATTTTCGAATCAACGACATCTATTATTTATTCAAGATAACAAAAATTGCCCGACGCATAGAAATAATAAATAAAAAATAGTGATAAATCATTTGTAACGTCATCTATTATCATTTATTTGAACTACTTTTTATTTTATTTCATTTACTTTGTTTTCGTTAAATTCATGGAAATTTGTTTATATAATTGATTACTTTATTATTGTACTCATTTTGACAATATTTCGAATCTGCACGTAACGTTAAATGCTTTTCGAAACATCTTATTGAAATAATCATTATTATCGATAAAGGTCGAAAACTTTTTGTCTTAAAAATAGAACTGTTGTGGAAAGCGGTTTTAGCGCGATATCCGATGATGAAATTGTGTCTGTCTGTGACCTGAGAACTCGAGTTTCCATAGTGAATAAGACAGTCTAGTCTATACATCTATACTAATATTATAAAGCTGAAGAGTTTGTTCGTTTGTTTGGTAACGCGCTAATCTCAGGAACTACTGGTTAGATTTGAGAAATTCTTTTTGTGTTAAATAGTTCGTTTATCGAGGAAGGCTATATGACATCACGCTACGACCAATGGGAGCTGAGGATTAATGAAAAATGTTGCAAAAATATTTCTTTTGATTTTCAATCTTTACAGCGTGAGCCACGGGAAAGGCTAGTAATATAATAAAATTTTAACTTAGTTGAATCTGTACATAGATTTTTTGGTAAATTTTATTTCAATAGTATTTATTCAAAAGCCAAAACCATAGTTTATAGAATTTTTGTCTATTGTCTGTCTGTGACTTAATTACGAGAAAACCACTGAACAGATTTAGATGAAATTTGGTACGACGATAGCTGGTTATCTGGGTCAATATACATGATACTTTTTATTGACTACATTTATGGTAGTCTTCAATAAAACCGTGATCGTATTGTCTTAATAGTCAGTATCTTTACAATCAACAGCACATGTCTAATTAATATAATCTGTTCAAAAGTTTGAGGATTAACATCCAACATATTATTATCTTTCCAGGTAAGCACCAGCACCACCCATTAACAAATTACACAGAATAATTTTACATCTTGAAACTATAGACATTAAAAAGCCTTCGATAAATAATAATTTTATGTAGAAAAATATTAACTTTCTGTATTCATTATTTATTATATAAAATATGCAGATATCTTTTAAATAGGGTATTTTACTCCATATGAAAAACTATCTAAAATCTATTATTGAGATAGCTTAGGCATAAAGCAGCCAGGAAATGTTAGTTTTAGTTCATAAAATAACAAAATAAATTTTAAAATTAAATTCAAAATTTTCAGTATTTTTAATCTGTTTTTGAACACCACGAAATAGAAGTACAATTATATACAATGTGCATAAATTAAAAAATAAAACAATACTGAGAAATATGAATAATTTATTCTAATAAAATTTGTGGAAAGATGAAAGTGAGAATTAAGTTAGACATTGGGAGCTTAAAGATAACATACAACTACACTAGCCTAGTTTTAAGATCCGACGATTATGTTGTTGATTGGAATATGTATGAGCTTGACGAAGAAACCAATGAAACCCATGATGCAGAAACCAACAGCTGTGGCAATTGCTATCTTTTGGAATTCTGTAAATAATAGAAAAGATTTTCTAAGAAAACTACTTTTTGAAGTTAAAATTATTATAACTTAAAATTAAAATATAATATACTTAGTAACTATATTTAACTAGGTATATGATTATCATATATTTTTTTCTAATTTTATTACAAAGCAAAACTGTGGAACCGATTTTGAAATAGAGCTATAACTATTGTCTTATGCCAAGACAGCTGGTATCTGTACTATGTTTGACAACTGAAATTATATATTTTCATGACAAAGTGTTACTTTTACATTTATTTATTATTGAAACAAAAAGATTAAATAATTGATATCAGACTGGTTCCAACTTGCCAACAACGATTTATCAATCTAATGTTACATTTCCAGAACAATCCAATTAGACTAAAACTCTAATACAATAAAACATATTATTCACCTTTTCTGTCTGGTTTTGTGCATCTTCTGACTAATCTGATAGAATCCTTAGCGAACTGCTTACCAGGTTCCACAAACTTGGCGATTTGGTCCATTTCTGAAATGAATATTATATTTATTCAAATATCATTTTTAGAGTATAAGTAAATGTTTAATAAATAAATAAAAATTAAAGAGCACTAATACGCACTGTTAATTTATAATTTTGCACTGACACGAAAATATAACGAAGTATTGAATATTTGTCCCACAAATAACAACGCCGAAATTTTCACTGCTGTAGTCGAGTCGATGAAAAGTGACAAGTAAAAGCAGCGAACGTCAGCCACGTTTCGACGTTGTACGTCACGTCATCAGATTCAAGTTCGGATACTTTAGCATTATCTGCAAATTTAAAGATATATGGTACTGTACCATAATAATTCTGCTGTTCTGTATTTATCTTAAATTTTTTTCGAGCTTTTACTTTGTTTATATTTATAATATAGATATTAGCTTAAAAAAATCTATGTTTTAGGTTTGTTCATTTTCTATTTTTCTAAAATTTTATTTTGCGTGTTTGGGTCATGTCATCAGTCATGTCAAATCATATGTCACTGTCGACTGTCACACTACTTCTAAAAAATCTACAAGCAAAAGTTTGTTTTTATGAATTTAATTCATAAATATTATGTTTATTTTCCGTATACTTTTAAGAAGTACGTTCATAATATAACAATTTGTGATAGAAAGTTTTATTATTCCCTTTAAAAATTATATATATTTAAAATAAATTATCAAAATGTATGCTGTGGAGAAGAAATTCGAAATCGAAATGAAGCTGAAAAGGGTAATCATTCCTATTTATTTACGTTTGATATTTATACAAATAACTGTTCTATTTTTAATTTGACTAAGTAAGCGTTCTATGGTATTATATAATATATTTATATTTGATAAACCCTGATTAATTGGGGGCGTTTCTTGTACTTTCCACCAGGAAATGACGAATATGCAAGAATTAAAGGCGGCAGCAAAGAAAAGTTCAACGCTCGCTAATGATGTATGTAATGTACTGGGTGCCTGTGAACAGAGGCTTCAACAGCTTGAGACTGCTGTCTTACCTTTATATGGTGACACAGCTAGACTTCAGCAAATACATAACAGTAAGTTCAATTAAACTATATTATTAATTACTATTTGTGTGCATATTTTATTATATTTATATTTTATTATATTTATATTATTTTGAATGTTACTTAGAACTTAGATTGTGAAAAAGTAACAAATTGTATTGATAACTTTCATACTTAAGCTTTTGCTAAACATCTTTAAGAAATGAGCTAATTTAAATGCCATTCATGTGTCCAATATTTAATTTTTTTTGTAATTCTGTATGCTTTAAAAGTTGTTGTATTTATTTTAGATATGGAGCGTACTGTTACTGCTCTAGACCATGTAATTAATTATTATATGGTGTCCAGAGAACTAGTGGATCTCATACAAGCTGGACCTCACACAGGTTCTACAGAATCGCTAAATATATATGTGGAGGTTTGTTTATTATAAAAAAATAATTATAAAATGTAAGTGCTATTTTACAAATTTTTGTTTATTTTTAGGCTCTCGATAAATTGGCAGAAGCACAAAATTATTTCAACAAAAATAATCCTCAAAGTGTTGAATTAGAGAATATTGTAAGTATAAGATTTATTTAATTCATGATTTTTTTAAATGAAAATCTATAATTTATGATTAGATTAAATTAAAATTTTAATAAACTTTGAAATCAACACTTTAATTATTTATAGAACCAGTTATACAATGCTGGAGTACTGAAATTAGAAAATGCCTTTGAAGAACTTTTAAGTCGAAATACAAGACCATTATCTCCAACAACTCTGATGGATATGATTGCTTTGGAGGAAGGTAATCAAGAGGTTCTTAAATAGTTTAGTTTCTTACTTGATATTTTTTTATGTCTAACATATACAGCATACAGCAGCATAAATTATAATAACAAAAAAAAAGTAATTTTAAAAAAGTGTTCTAAATATATACTTGAAAAATATGCAATTAAAATTTGCCAAATTATAATAATAACTTACTATGCTGTCTTTTGTTGTAGGTTTAATAAGGATTTACTTCCCTTATACTATCATAATTTAAATAAACTTATTCACTCTATGTTACCGACCAATCTCCTTTGTGTTTTCTCCATTCTACATTGGCGAAATAATCTGTGCTCAACTGGCACGCTTTGAAGCCATCAACAACAGAATTGAATTGAATTGAATAATAACTTACTTCAATTTAAATTATTTTAAATCAAGCTTTCTATCTAATATAGTTCCTAAAGAACTTGAACAGCAAGAGGTCGTGCTCCTTAACTTTTCACTGGTTGTGTCGAGCAGTTGTCCCATCGGAATATGAGAGTAATAAGGAATAGAGAGTGCACTTGTGTCTGCGCGTACACTTGTGCACTATAGTATTATGTCCCGCGCAGATGGTTAGTCTCAATGAGATTGGCCGCTATGGCCGTAATCGGTCGGGAGGACATCAATATTTTGAAGTGAAACTTCTTTAGAATCGTTGTGATTTCAAACTCGATGAAACGTAAAAATAAGTCCATAGTCCAGAGAAGGGGAGGAGTTAGCTTTAGTTAGATCTCGCCCACCGCGAGTCAGTGACACTTCCAACTCTGTCTAACTTGTGGGTGTGACCTTCGCGCCATCTCCCTCTCTCAAAGAGCTTAGACGGGGTTATTTAGTATATATATAAAGGAGATTTGAAAATTAGTTTGCCAAAGAAGTTTTACTTCTGACATGTGTACTTTGTACACACACACTTTTTTTTATTTTTAATTATTTGCAATCAGATTCAAGCGTGGACAGTGTGAGTGTGAGCAACAGTAACTCGACAACAAATACTGCGCTAGAGACGATGCGTGCGGCGGCCACGTGGCTGAGCGACGCGGGGCGTCCCCCGGTGGGCCCACTGCTGGCCATCCGTGGGCCGGCGGCGTTGAACTCGCTTGTGGCCTTCAAGGACTACTTGCGGTCCAGGTCCATGGGTGCTTCACCGTTAATGGTCAGTATTATTACATTTGTCCATGGTAGCAACATGCTTCAATAACCAAATTATGCGGGATTTTGGGTCTCGCACCTCTGATTTATTCATTTGGGAATAATTTCTAACATGATTATTACTTGACTTACGTCGAAAAAGAAACCTTATACGTCGTATAAACAACCTAGATAGTTTTAAAAAACGTGTAATATGGCAACATGTGTTCATGTACTGTATGGCACATAGTTTTTAAGTGCTAATATATAGTAAAGTTTTATAATCATCAGATAATTAAATAATTATATTATTTTCAGAGAAGTAAAAATATGCTCCATCGCACCGACAGCACTCAGAGAAGAACTAGTAAAATTCAAAAAGTGTAAGCTGTTATGTTTTTAATAAAAGTAAAAGATATTTAATAGTCAGGAAATATATTTTACTAAATGGGAATCGAACTTAAAGATATTATATGGCACGATTTTTAATAAAGCTAAAGCTATCTATATACATCTGATCACTTTCGAAGTATCTAAACTGCACCACCAAATATTGGTCAAACAAAAATATGAAAATACAATTTTGATTTTTGTTTATATACTGTTGTCATTTATATAGTTGCATTAATAATATTTTTAATAGGATTGATAATAATATATTTTTTGCTGTCTAGAATTGAGAAGCGAGCGATCAACATAATGATGAAGGCGTCTCAAACCCTGGAGCAGTCCACGGGGCTGGCCATCGGTCCAAGACGATCTATTAATGAATCATGTAAGTAACAAAGTCCTTAAAGTGTCCCATGTCATGTAGTCTGTGACATAACGTGCTTTTCGCTGTACGAGACTGAGTAACATATTGCTTTCTTTCCTCTTTGGACTGGGAATTTGTGGTAGAAAATCTAAACAATATGTCTAAACTTGTGACTATATTCGAATATTAGACTTTCATATTGCGAGAGTCCTTAGACCTCTTTAATAAACATAAACTACCTCCCTCCCAGACATCTTATCACGAAATATCGGGAACCGCTTGACGTGTAAAGTGAGTGATATTTCGTTCTTATATATTTAGATAGCATTTCCCGCGGCTTCGCACGTGTTCTAAAGACCGGAAACTATCTTTTTTCTGAGTCGCGCGGTATTTTTGCAACATTGCAACATACTTCCCTATTTTGCAACATTTTTCATTGATGCTCCTCTCCTATTGGTCGTAGCGTGACAAAATATAGCCTATAGCCTTCCTCTATAAACGAACTGTCCGACACAAAAAGAATTTTTCAATTCGGACCAGTAGTTCCTGAAATTAGCGCGTTTAACCAAACAAAGAAACTCTTCAGCTTTATAATATTCATCATCATCAGCCCTTTTTAACGTCCCACTACTGGGCACGGGCCTCCCTTAATACGAGGGGGATCAGGCCATAGTACACCGCGCTGGCTTAGTGCGAGTTGGCGGACTTCACATGCCTTTCGAAAACTTGTTAGTTTTTCTCAGACATGCAGGTTTCCTCACGATGTTTTCCTTCACCCTAAGACAAGTGTTAATCATGATATAAATGATTCGGACATGAGATCTGAGGTGCGAGACCCGGATTTGAACCCGCATCACTCGGTTATCCAAGCGACCGCGTTACCGCTGAGCTACCACTGTCTTATAATATTAGTATAGATTAATGAATCAATGACTCGATAGTATTAAAATGTCGTGTGTACAGATTCGGAGGAGAGCTCGCACGCGGCGGACGAGCTGGCGGCGGAGGCGGCGGGGTCGCTGGCGGCGGCGCTGGTGCGGGTGGCGCGCCGCGAGCAGCGCCACGCGCTCGGCCTAGTGCCGCTCGCGCGCCTGGCTGCGCTGCTGGCCGCGCTGCTGCGCGACTGCCACGCGCTGCTCGGTGAGATATACCAGTTTGTATTACAAAAAAAGTATAACGTGTGGTGTCGTGGGACACCGCATAGGAACGAAGTTACTTATTATAACAATATTAGCGGTATAAAGAACATAATTATTCTGGTATACATTTTTTATAATTTTTTTATCGAGAAAAATAAATATCTAAACATATAAAATATAATATACTACCTATAATATTTATTGGCATTTTTAAATAATATAAATATAATTGAAAGAAAGAAAATATCTTACATCACTAGCAACACTCAATAGTAAAACTGTTATATAAGTATCCATTTTTATTAAACTAGAACTAGATGAATAAAATCTTATGTTACGGACGTTTTTTCTCAGTTAGGGTGCGGAGGGGCCGCATCGTCCCATAAAGAACTTCATTCCAAAATTGTCTTGCCTGTTTTGCGATGTACTCAATAGTGTTAGTTAAACTTTAGTAATTGTTAATTTCTCATATAAGTGAATAAAACTAAAGTGAACTGAAGGCTTAACGCCTAATATTCTTCTTGAGAAATAAATGATCTTAAACCTGATATGTGAAAGTCTAATCCTTATCAGGAATTTTTTCAAAGTATAAAACCCTAACCGGTGGCATGTTCGTGACAGCGGCGGAGGTGGAGCGCGTGTGCCAGCGTGCGCGGCGCGCGGCGGGGCGGTGCGCGGCGGGCGCGGCGGCGGGCTGGGCGCTGGCGGCGCGCCTGCAGCGCCTGGCGCCCGACGCCGCGCGCGCGCTGCACCCCGCGCCCCCCGCGCCCTACGCCGCGCTCGTCGCCGCATGCACGCACCACGTCAGTACACCCCACCCCCCACCCTTCCCCTTCACACACCACTGCCTTGAGCTGTGACACTCGATGACTATCAACTTCAAAGATCCTGATGAAATCTTGTCTCTCTCCCTATTAGAACTTGAAATTGCAACTTTTGTGATAAAAAGGAACCTAAGGAAATAAATTTATTGACCTACTAGTGAAGTCTACTACCCTCCCTAGGTCAACAAACTTTAAATTTTGTTTATTATAAAAACATTCCGTGGGCTGCTTTGTGCTTAGCGACATTCATTTTTATTTATAAAGATAAACATGAACATTAAAACATTACAATACAAAATATCAATAATTTGGCTCAGTTAGTAGTGACCTTACTTTTTACGCCAGCGGTCGCGGGTTCGAGTCCCGCTGGGGGCATTCATTTGTTGAGCATGAATGTTTGTACTCCAGTCATGGATGTGTTTATATTTATATTATATATGTATTTAAAATTTGTATATGTAGTGTATCAACTATCTGGTATCCGTAACACAAGCCTCGTAGCTTACCACGGAACTAGATGGCGCTATTGTCTAAAATGTCTGAACATATTTATTTATTATTATAAAGGATATAAAAAATGAATGTTGTATCGTGTGCAGTGCGTGCGGTCGCTGGAGGAGTGGGTGGAGGGCGTGCGCGGCGACAGCGAGCCGGGCGCGGTGGACGGCACCGTGCACCAGCTGGCGGCCGCCGCGCTCGCCTACTGCCACGCGCTCGCCGACCAAGTGCACGTCGTCGGTCTGTCTCGCTCCCACCTACTCACACGCTCTCTCTCACTCGCACGCGCTCTCATACACTCCCGCCCACTCGCAGACTTCCTCTCTCTTACTCGCACGCTCTCTCTCACTCGCACACTCCCGCCCACTCGCAGACTCCCATCTACTCGAACACTCCCGCCCACTCGCAGGCTTCCTCTCTCTCACTCGCACGCTCTCTCTCACTCGCACGCGCCCTCTCACTCACACGCTCCCGCACCCTCGCAGGCTACTTCTCACTCGCACGCTTCCTCTCACTCGCACACTCCCACCCACTCGCAGGCTAAACGTCTAATACTCGTACATTCCCACTCCCGCGTACATTTCCACCATCTCATACACTTCCTCCCACTTGCACGCTCACTCTTACACTTTATTTTACTTTAATGGACTAAACTAAGTACTATAGTGACAATGTTTTTGATATACATATTTACTTTTGAAGATAATTTACTGTTTGCTTATTGTTTAAATAAACTGTTATACACTAACTTTATTGTAATTGCGAGACAAATAAAACTACTGTAATTCCTGCTGGATTAGTTACAAGTGTATTTAGATAAAAAGTAAGATAATCTACATACATCATTCTCAAACATACAGTCCGGTCATTAAATTCGGGACACTTGACGAGTGACGACACGTTTGGCTCAGTTGGTAGTGACCCTACATTCTGCGGGCATTCATTTGTTGAGCACGAATGTTTGTGCTCCATCCATGGGTGTTTATATTTATAATATGTATTTATTTAAAGTTATATATGTATTATATAGTATATCAACCATCTAGTATCCGTAACACAAGCCTCGTAGCTTACCACGTAACGAGATGGCGCTATTTGTAATATTTTCCCAACATAAAAAAATTGATCTTAGCGCATATCTAAGTATTTCATAACAAAATAGTATATCTATACTCGTCACCATCTAAGAAGTCGGATTTGACACTTCATCAAAATTCAGCAACTTGCCTTGTAACGGCGGGCACAAAATATTATTTATTTCTTTGAAGTTAGAGCTGCACAATTGCTTAAATTTTTTCAATTACGATTACATATTTATGGTAATAATTACCAAAGAAAGGAATTTTATGATTTACTTTCATACATTTGACAGATGTCAAATCTGACTTCTTAGATTGTGACGAGTATAGTAGTAGTAGTATATCTAAGTATAATTCGCGTCACATGCTTTTCGGCTCGCTATTGGTTTGTCAGTTTAAAATACCATCGCGCACACAAAAGCTATTAATTACGAAATGATTTTATATAAAAAATATTGAAAAAATATTTTTGACGTATATTGTTTTATAAAAAGAGAGACTGATAATAATGCTGTTAATAATTTAAAAAATATATTAAACGAATTAATTTAATTTTTTGTAAGTAGATTAAATATTCTACGATGAATCAAACATATTTTATTAATTAATAGAATTCTATTTAATGACATTCTATTTAATATATTTTTCAATGTACCTACCAATACTCAATATACATCGTGAGCAAAAGGCTAGTTCAAAAATAAAAGAATAGGCTTAATTTCGTATGCGAATGTACCGATGCGTAAACACCCCCCCCCCCACCACTTTCTTCCAGCGTTCTTTTTAAGTGACGCGAACTGTAGTTCATAACAAAAAAATAATTATAATATGTAATGACCGTGCAGGTCCGGCGCTGGCGGGCGAGGCGGCGTACGCGCGCGCGGCGGCCGCGTTGCCGGCTGCGCAGCCAGCCGCCGGCGACCGCAACGCGCTCATGCTCGCGCTCTACATGCGTCAGTACTACAATTTATTTATTTATTTGGATTACCAACAGTGTTATAAAAGTAACATTGTTTAAAAAAATAGTAGTTATAAAAATAAGGGGTCATCTTTTATACACCAATACAATCACTTCATTCCTCACTCACTTCAGTCCTGTACACACTGAAATTATAAACTTTTGCTCCCGGTGAATAATTTCAGTATGCATGCGCAACAACGTTGCCTAGCAACGACTTATTTATAATTGAATACGTCATTTATTACCTAAATGTATAAATAACTAATTAATTCAAAAATCAATTTTGTAGTGGACCAAATTATAAATCTAAACCTATCTCGAATCCACTCGAACACACACAAAACATTTCATCGAAGTTGTTCCAGCCTTTTAGCTTTAGGAGGAGTTCAATTACACAGACACACACACACATTTTCGTCACACACTCGTTGCTCTCGCATATAAAAATATTATACTTGCAACGAGTAGCACATTGAGTCATACGCCGAATCCCCTGCAGTGGTGTTCGGCGTATAGTAATACTAGCATTTCCCGCGGCTTCGCACGCGTTGTAAAGACCGGAAACCAAATTCTTTCTGAGTCGCGCGGTATGGTACCTCGCAGAACCAACGCCCGCCCTTCACGTTTCGCAACATTTTTCATTGATGCTCCGTTCCTATTGGTCGTAGCGTGATGTAATATAGCCTATAGCTTTCCTCGATACACGGACTATCCAAGACAAAAAGAATTTTTCAATTCGGGCCAGTAGTTTCTGAGATTAGCGCGTTCAACCAAACAAACAAACAAACTCTTCAGCTTTATAATATTAGTATAGATAATATACATTAGATTGATTAAAAAAATACAGTCCAATGTATCAGGGCCCTCGTGAGACTGGAGCCCTGGGCACGTGCAACATGTGTCCTTATGATAAAGGCGAA
This sequence comes from Boloria selene, assembly GCA_905231865.2. Taxonomy (NCBI): domain Eukaryota; kingdom Metazoa; phylum Arthropoda; class Insecta; order Lepidoptera; family Nymphalidae; genus Boloria; species Boloria selene. The sequence goes on along the minus strand of HG993137.1, from coordinate 14,134,356 downwards.
ACTGTGAATACCGAATTAAATAAAATATTCGATGACGTTTCGACCGAATAGCTAAATTGTTTCTTTTTTGGTGCCAAGGAGTAAATAAATAAATAAATATGTTAGAACACATTAGTTGACATATTATGATATTATGTATTTATGTGTGTAATATGTAATCTACTACTTTGAAAGGAAGAATATCATTCAATTGAATTCTGAAAATGGCCATAGAAATAATTTAAGTTGTGTTAGCTTTTAAACGTTTATACATAATTATGCTGTATGTAATAGTTATTTTAATAAAATATAACTTGCAATATTTAAATCTTATATATAAAATTCTCGTGTTGTCACGGGGTTCGAACTCCTCCGAAACGGCTTGACCGATTCTCATGAAATTTTGTGAGCATATTGAGTAGGTCTGAGAATCGGCCAACATCTATTTTTCATCCCCCTAAATGTTAAGGGTAGTCCACCCCTAAATTTTTATTTTTTAGACACTTTTTTTTCCTACAGATCAACCCAATGAGGTTGATTAGCAATTAAAAAAATGAACGCGAGCGAAGCTGCGGGTACAGCTAGTAATATTATGTAAATAAATGTCGTGCAGGCAAGGTGCTGGCGCAGTTGAACCTGACGCTGCGTAACAAGAGCGAGCAGTACAACGACGCGCTCAAAGCCATATTCCTCCTCAACAACACGCTCTATTTGTTACAAGTAAGTTACACGGCTGGTATATATGCCAAAGCTTCTTTGTGTGTATGTTTGCTCGTTAGTCTTTACTCTTTACAGCAGAAAAGATCAGATGGATTTAGAAGAAAGTTTCAAAAATTTTATCGTGAAGATCTATGTATATTTTATGGTCAGTAATTTCTATACTTCGAAAAAAAATTATATTTCTGTAACTACTTCTGTCAGTATCTATACTTCTATACTTAATATTATAAACGCGAAAGTTTGTAAGTATGGATGGATGGATGTTTGTTACTCTTTCACGTAAAAACTACTGAATGGATTTTAATGAAACTTTAGAGTAATATAGCTTATACATCAGAATAATATATACCGCGGGTTCCACTAGTAATAGATAATTAAGAGAACCCAGAGATGTACTATGGGTTCCATAGCCGAAATCAAAAAAACAGTATTATCTCCAAGACTAAACTTATTATTATCTGGATATTGACTAATTAATGTGTGTATCACTTTATAAGATTTTTCTTAAATATAAAAAAGGAAACTTTTAAGGGGGTTTGAAGTGGATGGTGATGTTTTTAAGTTAAAAATGATGCAAATGACAAATTTGACGACACGTTTGGCGCAGTTTGTAGTGACCCTACTTTCTTGCGCCAGAGGTCGCGGGTTCGAGTCCCGCTGGGGGCATTCATTTGTTAAACTCGGATGTACTCCATAAACTTATATAAGTAGTATATCAACTATCTGGTACCCGTAACACAAGCTTCCTTCGTAGCTTACCACGGAACTAGATGGCGCTGTGTGTAGGTAATAATGTCCCAACATATTTATAATTTACTAGTGGAACCCGCGGCTTCGCTCGCGCTAAATCTAGGAACGAACCGGAGTAAAGTTAGGGTGAGTCACTTGTTTAAGATAAATATTTCCATCATACATTACCTGTCATATGTGTAACTCTAGCGGTTTTGGCAGCGCACGCCAGAATAGCTCGCAGATGGTAGATTTTTTACTACTTACTTGACACTTATCGTCATATTTTGGACAATTCACACAATATATTTATAAATTATAGCCTATGTGTTATTCTGATGTATAAGCTATATTATTGTAAAGTTTCATTAAACTACATTAAGTAGTTTTTACGTGAAAGAGTAACAAACATCCATCCATCCATACTTACAAACTTTCACGTTTATAATATTAGTATAGATTTATAATAAATGTGTCTCGCAGGGCCTACAGCGCGGCGCACTACTGGACGTGCTGTCTCTAGCGGAGCCCGACTGCGAGAAGAACTACCGCGACATGATACAGGACTACAAGAACGCCTACTTGCAGAGGTCGGGATATAATGCTGAATTGTTTTTTTCAGCTCTTTTTAACGTCCTACTGCCTTTTATTCAACGTTCAAGACAAGTGATAATCAAGTTAGAAATGGAATGTACATGAAAATATCAAAGGAGACTTGGATTTAAATTAACTGGGTTAAACGTTGGATCCTAATTGTGCTTTTAACCAATTCAAAATGACCGTGCAATGAATAATAATCTATACAAATATTATAAAGCTGAAGAGTTTGTTTGTTTGGTTGAACGCGCTAATCTCAGAAACTACTGGTTCGATTTGAAAAATTCTTTTTGTGTTAGATAATCCGTTTTTAGAGGAAGGCTATTGGCTATATTACATCACGCTACGACAAAATGTTGCAAAAACGGGAAGGACTAGCGTTAGTTCTGCGAGATACCATACCGCGAGACTTAGTAAGAATTTGGTTTCCGGTCTTTAGAACGCGTGCGAAGCCGCGGGAAATGGTAGTAGCGAATAAATTCATAAGATAAATATAATATTGGTGTAATTCCAGTTGGAACAAGATTCTCTCATACTTGGTGCTAGACGAGCCGCTGCCCGCCAAGCTGCGAGATAAGGACAGGCAGATGTTGAAGGATAAGTTATCGGTAGGTTTGCTATTTAATAAACTTATATTGGTATTATTATAAAGAAGTTCAAGCGTTTGGTGCAGTTTGTAGTGTGTACTTTTGCGTCAGCGGTCGCGGGTTCGAGTCCCGCTGGGGACATTCAAGTTAAAACTCGGATGTTTGTACTCCAGTCATAAGTGTTGATATTATAATATGTATGTATTTAAACTTATATATGTAGTATATCAACTATCTGGTATCCGTAACACAAGCTTCCTTCGTAGCTTAACACATTTATTAGGATTTTATAGATCTAACCGATAAAATACACGAAAGTCGTGTAATAAATATAATGTGCAAATTTGATTAAAATCGGTTTAAAGTAGTTTAGGAGTCCATCGCGAACAAACAACGTGACACGTAATTTATATATATTAGATTATATTCTTCCATATATTATGATATTCCGTAAATATGTGAGTGTAATATGCCTGATTATTGATTATTTTTAATTTAATTGCGATATTTGCCAATAAAGATTTACTTGAACCGCGTATAAAGATCACACGCACCGTATTGTTCTCGATTGCGCGCAGGCGTTCAACCGCGAGTGGGAGGAGGTGTGCCGGGCACAGCGCGCGTACAGCGTGCCGGACGCGGAGCTGCGCGAGGAGCTGAAGCGCGGCAACAAGCAGGCGCTGCTGCCGCGCTACGCCGCGCTGCACGAGCGCGCGTCCGCCGCGACCTTCGCCAAGCACCCCGACAAGTACCTCAAGTACACGCCGCTACAGGTACAGTTATCGAACATGGATACTTAACTATATCGGTATTTAACAGCCTCAGTGGTGTGCCGCTCCAGAACCTCAAGTCTGCTATTGCAATGGTGCTACAATTGTCTATCAATGACATCGTAATTGCTACTTTTTGCAATTTTGGTAGTCTACTAATTCAATGGTCTTCCGATGGTGTATCACTGACACTTCAATGACACTTTGCAAATAATTGGTAATCCCGTAAGTAATGACAAGTCAATGATCAAACGTATTGCGTAGTCTGTTAATCTATCTTTTTGGCTTTGTATGATCATTTTACATAATGCTTAGTCTTTAAAACATATATTGATAACATATATAATCGAACTTAGCCTAAATAAACGTTTTACGAACGCTTTTACAATTGACAAAATTGTCAAAATGACAAGACCATTGATCGACCATTGTAAATTTAGTAGACTACGAAATTTTTGACTAATGGTAATTGAATTAAAATTGCATTGTTCTATAAACAATTCATGTAAAATAGCAGACTTGAGGCCCAGGTACAGTTCTCGAACATGGATACTAAATTACATCAGTACGCCGCCTTCGACAAGCACCCCGACAAATACCTCAAGTACACGCCGCTTCAGGTGCGTCACGACATCGATACTAAACTACAGTTCTCGAGGGATAAGCTCAGCTTTGCATTTGTGTGAGTGCAGTGTACAGATAGGCACGACCGAAGGCGTAGCGCGTCGCGAGTTGGTTTAAACCTGTTTGAACTGGTTTTTGATGCACGGCTATTGGCTTTTTGCTATCACTCAAACGCAAAGCTGAGCTTACGCCTCGAGAACTGTATATCGGTATTTAACGGCCTCGGTGGTGTAGTGACTATACTCTATGCACGGCGTGAACCATGCAAAGCGCTTTCTCTGTCCCACAATTGCATATCCTGCGCCTTATCTGGTCGTGTCGAGCAGTCGTCCCACTGTAATATGAGAGTAATAGGAAGAGAGTGCACTTATGTCTATAATATCTCCTGCGCAGTTGGCTAGTCTCAATGAGATTGACTGCCGTGGTCGGAGAACATTATATCGGTATACAGGATGTTCCAGAAGGTAATGAATGATAACCTGGCATGGGGAGAAAGTGGTATTTTTTTTTTAAATGACCCGTTTTATAAATTGTGCCGTCCAAATAAAAGTATACAAAAAATACGGTATTTAGTTATGTTTTGACGCTTAATAAAACACGTCATTCTTGACTAAAAAAATGTTAAAGCTAACAAACTGACAAAAGATGAACATATTGTGATAGCATTTTAGAATCTCCCATGAAATATACTATCTTTTGATTTAACTTGTCTGTTCGTCTTAGTGTATAATTTTCTTAGTATGAGTAGTTATAGTTAGCAGTAAATTTAAAGTACATTTACCAATGTTTACTTATTTTTCTAATAATAGTTTCCGATGAGTTTGATTTTGCGAAAACTAGAATACCTTATTGCGAGGCCGCTGCGGGTGGTATATTGAGTTATTAAATAATATTTTATGTAATTTCAGATAGCAGCGCAGCTCGACGGATATTTTGATGAAGCTGCTTGAAATATTTCAATGATTTTTACAATAATTATGTTATCATAGTATTATAAAAAAATATTTATTTATTACTTTATTACTATTATTATTACTAGTAAATAGGTGCTTATTAGATATACATGTTAAATAAAACACATTTTAACTATTTAGTGTTGTTTTATTTTCTTTAATGTTTCTTCTTCTTGCTTTTCTTACTTTTCGGCCACTGCAACAAAATATTAAAGAAAAATTATTTTTTATATAACACTTATTCATAAAACCGCATTATTCCTTCAAATAAAGGGTATATATAATCGCAGTAAAAGCAATATCTATCTACCTTACATAATATACAATATTCATCAACTGATCACACAATTAAAAAGAAATTTATTTCTTATCTTAACGATAACTATGATATTTGGGTCTTATTTAGTATAAACATTATAGTGAAAAGAAAAGATCTTTAATTTTAGATCTTTATTTTTCATATTGACAATAATATATTATAATATATAAAAATATGATTTTAAATTTAATAATTAAAAAGAATCTCGGTATAAGTTTATAAATTGCTATGTGCGGGAATCGAACCAGCAATCTCGACTATATATCTAATACTACAATACTTTTTCCTTTAGTAAAGAGCGAAGTTTGCATAATATGTTTCACGAAATGAATAGTTTCGTATTACAATCATGAAATTGTCTTTTATACATTGTCATTTCAGTCGTTACTTGTCTAAACAACCAATTTAGTAAATTGATTTTACCGAAATAGTTTTAAGCACAGTGTTATCATTTTTTTAAATCTCAATTCCATTACACATTTTACTTCAATAAAGCTCAAATAACTTTTATCTATATCTAAAGAAAAGAAAAAAAAAACAGTGAAATACAACAATTATTGGTAGTTTGAACAAATAAGTACTAAGGTGACAATATGTGCGAGTGGAAGAAAGATATTGAAACATATTTGATGTCTCGCTCGCTCAGTCACATTTAGCTATGGAGGCTTATATAGCAGTATTAGATATATGCTTCATATAAGATTAAAAGAATGCCTAATAATGAAATTAAGAAGAATATATATAAATTTCCTAATAACAAAGACAACAAAAACAGATATTTTACTGTCTAATATTGTCTTATTTCAATGCAGTTTATAATAAATTATTGAAGGGTTTCTATTTTAACCCTTGAATAATATTCTTATATCTAGTTTACCCTTCATTGCGATGAACAATTCACTCTTACTTAGCTTGGATTTGCCTGCTATATTTTTTGAGCGTAACCCTAATTCTCTTTTAAGATAAAAATAGCTTTAGATCTCCTTATAACATCAAGTATTTGACAGTGAAAGTTCTATTGAAATCTGTTCAGCCGTTTCAGAGATTATTCGCAACAAACAGACAAAAATAATGTTATATGTACCGTATAATTACACAAAAACAGTTCAGTAGTTTTTGAATGCGGCAGGCTGATTACGTATCGAGCAATAAATAAATTCATTCGTAGTTTTTAATAAATTTAGTGGTTTTTGCATTAATTGATTGAATATTATATTAATAGTATGTTTAACATAAGAAAGCTAACGTTATATAAAAAAGGCTCTTTGATTTTAAAATTCTTTAATATTAAGCTAACGTCTAGTGATTAGATCCACAGTTTCAAGTGAAATATGATTAAGTTAAGGTAAATACTATTAAGTTTAATACGATTTTGCGATTGGATAGCAATTATTGTACAATTTTCACTATTTCGGGTGGATTGCTCGATATGTAATCAGCCTGCGGTTCAGTAGTTTTTGAGGCAACCAGTTCAGTGATCTTTGATCATGTACAGATGGAACAGTTAAGCGTTGTTTTAAGATAAATAACTATAATTATAAATTTATTAGGGCTTCATCTAACGTTCCTACAAAATCTAGCTCAAGCCCGCGGTTTTTCTTTTGATATCCCACTAATAGATGGAAGAAGTCGATGCAAAAATGGCCTATTTTGTATATTTTTTAATATTAATTATTGCATTTAATGGAAGGTAGATTTTCGCACAGACGTGGATCATATCACTAACCAAAAATCTAAATAAATCCGCGAAAAATCCGAAAAGAGAGTTTTGTTTAAAATGCCAAATATACTTTTAAATCTAAGATAGTATGTTGATATTGTTTTAGATATATTTATAATTTTTATATTCATTCAAAATATTAATTATATAGCTACTTTTTTTGGCAAGTCTGAAAAGTAATGATAAAGGTAGACGACTGTTATTTTACAAGATGAACATTATTTATATGTTATAAGAAATTATATATAACACCAATAAATAAACATTTATTATTAATCTCAACTATTTTAACTTTAATTCACATATATTACCAAAAATACTGTTTTAAATATTTTTTAGTAGATACACATGTTTTGTTTATATTATTACATGATGTGGTAACCTGTAAAAAAAGTGCATTCATCTCTGTTTTTGAAAATGCAAATAACGTATGAATTTAACGTAACTTATGTTGTCTAATAAATAGATAAGTAAATAAATAAATCTGTATAAGGCCACTTTCGCATCGACAACCTATATTTAAGGGAATTCCCCACTATCAATACACAATACGCAGTTGAAGCCCTAATTTCGCAATACGTTACGTCAGCACTTGCGACATTGAGACAAGTATAAAGTAGCGTGGGATTCCCCGACCTTGCCGCGCCGCCCGACTCCGCCTCACTCTCCAACTAACAAACAGAACATACAATTCGCACTCGATTCTACTTTATATAAATATAAATACTTCATTTTATTAAATTCTCGCTTTCATTAAAGTAATTACGAGATAACAGAAAAAATCACTTACCATTTTATAGGTATGAGACATACAGACAAACATTCGAGTATACAAACAATCTAATTTTATTTATATAAGTATTACTAGCGTATGCCCTCGGTTTCGCACGTATATTTGCATTTTGCTTATTGCCTCTCAACATGCTTTATAGGGACGGGAAGATCATTATTTCTTAAATTAAATTGATCTTATATTTTTAGTGAAATAAAAAAAAAACCGTTGAGTAGTTCCTATGTAAATACCTATATACAGACAGACAAACAAAAACTTAGATGTCTAAAGCACCCAGAACTCTTTAAATAATCACTGTAATATTTATCATTAGGCCATAATAAGATCTGCATTTTAAATATTATATTTGAATTAGAGCTAGAGAAGCTAATTTATGATTTTATGACAAACAGACAATATTTTCATATTAATGATTATTAATATAATTATTAAAACCCCCTTTAGGTTAAGTAACATGGCTTGTGTTATGGATACCAGACAGTTGAAACACTTATAAAATTTTAAATATATGTATACTATAAAAGCAGGGACACATTGTTTGAAATGAGAGATATGCAACGTTGGGAACTAAAAATAAAAAAAGCGCCAAATTATAAAAAAATAGTTTAAAATGTAAAAATAAAATTTCGTGTTCTTAAGAAAGTATTAGAATAATTGTTATAATTTATCAAAGAACAGTTCGCGTCACGTAAAAAGAACGCTGGAAGAAAGTGGTGGGGGGTGTGTTTGCGCATCGGTACATTCGCACACGAAATTACTAAGCCTATTCTTTTATTTTTGAACTAACCTTTCGCTCGTGACGTATATTGGTTATTGGTAGGTACAGTCGTAAGCAATGACATGTATACATTGACAACTTTTCAAATATATGTAAACATCAATCGTTTCAAAAGAAAGTATACAAGCTTTGTGTCAAAATAAAGTATACGTAAGATGTTTCATAATTATGTATACATTTTTATCAATTCATAGTAAATAACATAGAACGAATACTATTATATACAAGTTTCGTGTTATAACTATGTAGCCATTAGTCTAAGAACTAAGAATAAAGCATTAAATATTATTTTCGTATTTAACAAAGTTTTCTAATACAAATACTGTGTTTCTTTCATTAAATACGTGAATTCTTTAAACTGGTCGTTAGAAGTTTAATTTATTTTTATATGTTAAGTGATTGAATCAATTCGACTAATTGCGACCTGATTCTCTAGGATGCGCCTTGGATTCACTTTAGGCAGAGCTCTCCTAAACAGCTTTACCCAGGGTATATGAGATATCTTCTGCAGCCAACAGCACAGACAGGATTTAAAATATTGTAACACCATGATTCGTAAACTTATTAATTAGATAATTAACAGTAAAATATGTTTTAAGATCTTAGGCTTCTTGCATCGGAAAATGAAGCATAATACTTTGCTTTTAAAAATGTATTATTATGTATTTAAATTTAAATATTATAATACATTTTTAAATCATACGTATAATACAAATATTATCGCGTAATAGAGTGTGCATATGTGTATGTGTAAGAGCGTTTGTAACACATTCACAACATTGGATGACAGTTTTAAACTTTTGACAATTCGAGGACAAGATCAGTTTATTTTAAATTTTAATGTGTAACAAAGCATTGAAAAGAATTCGAAATTATTAGAATTATTACAACTGACAATTCTCTATTTGTTTAGTTTGCGTTGTTATGAGAAACTTACTTTTTCATGAATTCGCCCAATGATATTAAGTTGTCATAGCTCAATTGGCGTAGTTGTAGTATGCGTATAATATCCTTGCGACGCGGGTTCAAATCCCGCGCGTGGATAACTTTTTTAATTTTTGTTTCGTGCGTATCTTTTAATTTATGCATTATATACTGGATGGCGATTTAGGGACAAGGAGTGAGCCGTGATAAACGTGGCTCGTCATCATCATCGAGTATATGTTTTCCACATTTGTGAATTTATAAGAATATACAATAATACGTATAATTATAATAGAACAGTGAGTTAAAAAATCTATACATTAAATATTTTTTTTTTGTTTTTATAAAAAAATAGTGCATTGAATATAAATCCCAAAAAAGTATGTTTTAATTTTTTTGTCTGTCTGTCTGTTAGTTTCGGCTAATCCTCGAAACGGCTACACTGATTTTGACGGGACTTTTGACCTCAGATATCGTAGCTAATGTTTTAAGGAGTAACTTATGCTACTTTTAATTATGAAAACTGTTTTATTTATTTTATCTTACGCCGAGCGCAGCGGTCCGGGCTCGCTAGTGGTAAAAAAGTATATACGGTACTTACATCCATACATTCTATGCATTGAGTCTTCTTCTTCTTGCCGAGTCGATGGCAATAGTTAAAGTAAGAAATCCCAAAACCCCTTAAAAATAAAGATTAAAAAAAAAGAAGCCCAAAACTCGGCCACCATAATAATTGCATAAGCTCCTGTAAGATGCAGGTAACAGGACCACGAGGTCATATAAGTAAGTGTAAGAGAGGTAAGAGAGGAAGAGTACAAGTCTGCACTCCAGGTCAATTCGCAAATCCCCACCTGGTTGAGTATACTTATCTATGATTTTTATCACACTATGATTAATTCATATTTTATTTAGAAGAATATTTAAAAAAATGTATCTTTTTAAAAATGTAAGAAACTAGCATTTCCCGCGGCCCCGCCCGCGTTCTAAAGACTGGAAACAAAATACTTAGATTTCACACACCGTGTGACGTTTTATAGTCGGTTTGTAACGGTTAGTCGATATTTCTTACAAAATCATCATCAAAACCTGTCCTGAGGTTTTCTCGTGATGCAGTCACAGAAAGACAGACAGACAAAAATTTTAAAAACGATAGATTTGATTGTATGGATAATAATGTCTATCTATTTTAATTACATTTTTATCTATTTGAATTATATTTAAAAAAAAATATGTACAGATTTGACTCAGTCACAATTATTTTATTATATATGTTTATGATAGATAGTGAATTATTTGACTTTTCAAAATAGATTTTAAGTTGACGTCTTTGTATCGATGCGCAAAACGGCAACGTCGCGTCGCTTACGACGGTTGCCGTTCCGTCAAATAACATGTGGCCTAATATAAATTTATCTTGACACATTGTAATTTGTAGTAGCGCTGTGGTAACGCGCTTGCTTCGATATCCATGTGATGGGGGTTCAAGTCTGAGTTTGAGTATAACGGGCTAAATACATATAAATTTATCTGCCAGTTACTTTATTGGGAAGTTTTATAATGAAACAGATAAAATATATCAGCAACCATGATTATCGCTAATCGACTACTAAACGCTTATTACCTACTAAGGTCAATATTTAGAATACCGTTTACTACAGGATAATCGTTTATTCTTACTGGATAATACAATAACTGGTTCTATGGACCACCCACATAAAAGCGTGGCGGAAATTTAAATGGGAATTTAATTATTATAAGTAATAGCATAATATTGTCATAAAATATGAACTAAAAAATGTTAATGGAAGAGACACACTATATATGCATTAGAAAACTTTGTTTCAAATACGAAAATATTATTTTATGCTTTTCGAGCGCAAACCTGTGCACTTTTTTGTGCACAGACTAATGGCTAACTACTTATATTACGAAAAGTATACAATAATATTCGTTTTATGTTATTTACTATGAATTGATAAAAATGTATACATAATTATGAAACATCTTACGTATACTTTATTTTGACACAAAGCTTGTATACTTTCTTTTGAAACGATTGATGTTTACATATATTTGAAAAGTTGTCAACGTATACATGTCATTGCTTACGACTGTACATTGAAAAATATATTAGAATGTCATTAAATAGAATTCTATTAATTAATAAAATATGTTTCATTCAGTGTAGAATGTTTAATCTACTTACAAAAAAATAATTTAATTCGTTTGATATATTTTTTTTAATTATTAACTGCATTATTATCAGACTTTTTCTTTATAAAACAATATACGTCAAAAATATTTTTTCTCTATTTTTTATATAAAACCATTTCGTAATTAATAACTTTTGAGTGCACGATGGTATTATATTATTGTATTATAACTGACGAACCAATAGCGAGCCGGAAAGCATGTGACGCGTGCACTTCCCCCCGCGCCCCGCGTCTTACCACCAAATTGTCCGATAAATCGTCTCTGCGCAACTTGACAGCCAGCGTTCTTTTTAAATGACGTGAATTATACTGTTCTTCTCATATTATTCATTAGTTCATATTTTAAGTCTGTTTGGCTGGGACATCATGATGAACCTTCAGTTCTCTTATTTGGCGCGCTCTAGTATGTCAAGATGTCGCATTTTTTTTACATTTTTAGCAATTCGCTGCAAGCTTGCGTAATTTTCGAATCGTCGGTTAAAGAAATGGAAGCATCTGTGCGTTCGAGTAATCTCTCGCATGGCCACTTCTACCTCGCAAATCGGGAGATTAATATATATTTTATATCAGAGACATGTTGGAAGCACGAAAAATATCAATATCTGATTTTTTTTTACAATTTATAGTCTGCAGACGCTTCCCCGAGCCCTGAGAGTGGAAACATTATAGGACCATAATGTTTAAATTATCTAATCTACAAGGTTTCCGCGACGCTCGAATAAATCCACATTTAGCATCACGGGCTCCCCTAACATGTATGTTTGTGAGTTTAAACAAATTATTATTTTTTGGCTATCACTACATATTATTACTAGCTGACCCGTGCCCACTTCGTTGAGCATAATGTTAATAATCCTTTTTTAGTACAGAGTGTTTAAATAATTTAAATTATTTTATTAATATTAAAAATTAAAAATTAAATTATCTATACTAATATTAGAAAAACTACTTTTTGGCACTTAAATATAAAAGTTAGACATATGCTGTCGTTTTTTGTAGGCATTTTTAAGCTCCACATCTTTTCTCTAGAACTCAAAAATATATCTTTCATAGTTAAGGCAGCGTTCGTAAGAAACGCTTTCATTCGACCGTTTATTCTCCGATTCACTTTGCAAAACGGACTACCACGTAAAAGCCTTTTTATTTTTCAGTTTTTTTATATAACCTATGACACTCAGCAATAATGTGGCTTTCTATTGGTGAAAGAATTTTTAAAATCGGTTCAGTAGATCCCGAGATTACCCCTTACAATTTAACATATAAACAAACTTTACTTCTTTATAATATTAGTATAGATAACACAACGTCCTCTGCCGTATCTGTCAGTCTGTTCGCGATAAACTCAAAAACTACTGCACCGATTTTCATTTCATTTTATTTTATTATGCTTTTACTAGCATATAACGCTGTTTTTAAAACTTTGAAATAGAGATGTGTGTAGTGACGATATTATATTCATATAAATGTGCTGTAGTTTAAAGTGTAATTGAAAAATACTAATAAATTATTATACATAGATTGTATTCCTTTTTTACGTTATAAAAAATATGTAGGTATTCAGCCCTTTTTAACGTCCCACAGCTGGGCATGGTTCCTTCAATACGGTGATCAGGCCATAGTCCACTCAATAGTCGAGTGTAGGTTAGATCAACATGTCTTTCGAGGAAATAATAATAAAGTAAAAGTTACGATGTTTTTACGATTATTATTTTAAAAAAGTATGTATTGATAGACAACATATTTTTTGAGAAGAGTAAATAAAATAAACAAGCAAAATCCCACAAGGCTAAATCAATCATTAATTTCCATTGACAATATAGGGTAATGCTTTAAATACACAATTTTTGTTGACGTATCTACATACTGCGTCAGTGTTATAAGTGACAAAATTGGTATGTATAAGGCTCAGACCATAGATAGAAAATATGTGGATGTAACAAATTAAAAAAAAACAGATGGTAGTGGCCGATGGACTTTGCGCATACTAAGGATAGTGGGTAATCTAAAGAAAAATGGGCACGCAAAAATAAACCGTATATAGGAGTACATAAGGCGTAAAGTAAAAACGAAAATAATAGTAATACAACTAAGGCTCTACGTATACGGTAAGATGATTACAGACGTCATGCAAAATACGACCCTATACATTTATTGTTAAAGGCGGGTGTTTTTTATCGAATATTTGCTATAACGAAGTACCAAAAACCAACCTTATTACTACTGTAATTCTGCAATTCTTGTAAATGATGAAAAATGAGTACAAATTGGTTCTATCACTTTATACCACGGTCTAGAAAGATAGGTCTAGCAAGAACAGTAGTAGGGGGCCACCAGCTTAATGATTGTATTAGTTCCAATTTACGGCCGCCAGAGGCATGGCGATGGAATGGCGATGAGTGTGATGTGTATAATAAAACAGATTGTGAACGTTCATTCACGTAATATTTATCCCTAACACTTTTTCAAACCCGAAGAAAGCAGTTTAATAACAAAACAAACGTAACAAAACTGGGAACACAACAAAACTAGAGAAATGTCACCCAACCGGCATGCGCAGTGCGCAGTGTGCAGCACTATATAGTAGAAGATCCGAACTTAAATTGACCTTCACCGAGCTGATAATAAAATAAAACTTATTTTATAATAAATTTAGTATATTAGAAAATATGTTAAAAATAGGTTTGCTTAAAAAATCCTGGATAGAATATTTGTAATTATTTAAAAAAAATCATTAAATTTTGCAACATCAAGATAATAAGAAAATTTTATACTGGACTTAAAGTATAAAACACATAGAATGACGAACTACTGGGTGTGCCAGGTATAAACAGGTAATTAGGTCCATGTCAGTTACTTTCACTTGATTGGATAATAGAATTTTTTTTAAATAAACATAAGCGCTGTTTTATTGCGAAAACGTTTATATAGGGTTGTCTGCGAAAAATAGGTCCTAATAGAAGTTTGTGAATTTTAAAGATTTAAAATTTCAACGCGTGTCCAGGATTTTTTTAGCAAACCCTAATATATTTTTTAATATATTAAATTTATTATAAAATAAGTTTTATTCTATTATCAGCTCGATGAAGGTTGATTTAGGTTCGGATTTTAGACCAATAGCAACGACGTACAGCGGCGTTGACGCAAAGCTTAGAAGTTGACATAATCGTACTTATCTCTTACTACTGAAAGTGGGATTGTTGCTAGACCTTTTTCTACAACGTGCTTTATACAAAATGGTAGCAATATTTTATTACCTTACAATCTATCACAACATATAACGAATTACCACGCGAATTGACGCGAATTACGACCCTATTACGTTACGCATAAAGACATCATCTTCAACGGATAATCGCTATACACATCGACGCTACCTTTTAGTCATGCGAAAATAGACCGTATAAAGTTACAAAGAAAGACCATTATACATTCCTTCAACGTGATACAAACATAACAACATACATTCGCTCGTGCAAGAATCGACCTTATTATAATAGTAATAAGGCTTACCTGCAGTGCGCGCGGCGGCGTGCGGTGGCGCTGCGGTGCGCGACGCGGCTCGCGAGCCAGCTGCCTTTCATGCGGCGTGAAGGCGCACGGCAACATTCTCCTAAACCTGTTCAGGTTTTTAAAAGGTTTAAGTCTAGAATCTAGATAGTTTGAAAAAAACATGTTAACCACCCACCAATGGAGGTTTCGAAGCTTTAAAATACACGCCAAAGGTCAATTGAAATGTATTTTCAGACGAACTTATTTTTAAGTATGGCAAGAATCACGCACATAAAAAAAAAACAAAATTCAACTTAATACTTTTTTAGGTTTACGCGAATATTTGCCGTTATAAATGAAACTGTTAGGATTTTGTCGCGGATTTATTTGGATAAAATTCAACTTACTTATGATACGGCAGCAACACTGGTATTAGAGGCGGTGGAATCTTCAAACTTTGCGCTTCGTCCAATTCTGCGAGTTGTGTGTTGAATTCTAGTATCAAAGACGACTGGATTGAAGCTTTTGATACGTAGAGTATGGCGTTTTGGCCGTAATTAGGCTGGAAAAGAGTTTTTAAATTATTGTATCAATCCTCATTATTTATGTATTTTATGTATTTAGCCCTTTTTAACTTCCCACTGCTGGGGGTGGGCTTATCTTCAATACTAGAGAGATCAGGTCATAGTCCGCCACGCTGGCCTAGTGCCGGTTGGCGGACCCTCGCTTGAATAACCGACTGATGCGGGTTCGAATCCGATTCTCGCACTTCTGATATTTTTATGTGCTAATCATTTCCAACATGATTATTTATTAGGCTGTCTGTTTGTACCGGCTAATCTCTGAAACGGCTGGACCGATTTTGACGAGATTTTCACTCGGAGATAGCTAATTTTATAAAGAGTAACTTAACTTTTTTATACGAAAATTATAAAAACCATTCAATTTATTCTAACTAGCCGGGTTTGCTAGTGTAGTACAAAAGCTACTTACCTCGTGCCGTAATACATAGTTGCCAGGCAGCAGGCCTTGCAGCTGATTGAAGGCTGTGTGTATTATGTTGCTTATTTCATCAGTAAAGTCCCCATGTTTTGCTTTGAACTCCTCAACATTCATGTTCTCGAAGGTGGCAACTTCCCCGGTGTCGCCATCTACACGCACTGTATAAATAAAAGTGCGTGTGTACAAAGGCTTTATACACATGTCAGAAGTAAAACTTGAAAATAAGGCTATACTACATAAAATAAGGCTAACTCTTCTCGTCTCTGAGCGTCTGGTACTATGGACTTATTTTTTCGTTTCATCGAGTTTGAAATCACTACGATTCTAAAGAAGTTTTACTTCAAAAATGAGAACATGTTACCTTTACGCATTATTAATATATTTAAGTAAAGCTTATTTGGTGCTGTGGCAGATAAATAAATAAATTAAACCGTAATTAATGTTATAGCTTTTATATAATTACTAGCCTTTCCTGCGGCTGCATTTTAGAGGCTTTACTTTACCAAATACCTAGTTAAGTACCGGCGTCCCTCTCCCCTCCCCCTTTTTTCCCTGTTTTTACAACATTTTTCATTGATGCTCCGCTCCTATTGGTCGTAGCGTGATGTAATATAGGCTATAGCATTTCTTGATAAACGGACTATACAACACAAATAGAATTTTTCAATTCGGACCGGTACTTCCAGAGATTAGCGCGTTCAACCAAACAAAGAAACAAACAAACTCTTAAGCTTTATAATATTAGTATAGATTATTGAAACAGGTTTGCAGAAAAATAACTTAGAATATTATCTGTGGATCTCATATATGAATAATTGTGTGTATGAACCATAAATAATTTCGTATTATAAGATAATTTATTCTTTTAGTTATAAAAAGTATTTACCGTTAACTAAAGAAACATTCTTCCTCAACATCAACGACATGGCTAGACTCCGTATCTTCTGCTTGGACTGTGCACTTGCGCCTAGCTCGATCTGATATTCTGGGATGGGTTCTAACAACACTTCACCTTTTTTATCCTACAAAAACATTATTTTTTAATATATAATATTATTAAAAAGGGTCAAAAATTGTTAAAGGAAATTTGAAAATGCTGAATTTTGATACAAAAATATATTTGAATAATATTTATTCACTTATTTATTTATTACTTATTAATATTTTTAATAACTACCTATACATTTATTAATTCATATTAGTTTTTTCTTCCAGTTAAGAATAATAAATCAGTAAACATCATTAAAATAAAAATATTCTCAAAATACATGCATTTAAGACAAAAATACTTTTCCTAAACATTTTTTTAATTTAAAATTATACATACATTAGTAGTACTCTAATTTCTGAAGTATAATTTTTCTAGAAGCTGTATTTAGCGTAACTATAATAACAGTGCTTAAAGTTTTAATGTTACAAATAGTGAAACTTCGGAAACTTGATTGGTTATTGGACTATATTTATGTATTTAACATTGTAAGTATTGATTGTACTATGTGTTTCCCTCAAAAAGTAAATCAATAAATAATAATGGAAAATAGAAATTTTCTATACAAATAACTAGCAAGTAGCATAAGAGTTACCGCTCACCCTGACTTTATGAGGAGCGTGAACAACAATGTCAAAGTTTTCGCCAGTAGTTTTGTTGTTAACTTGCCATATCTTGAATGATCTAGGAGGTGGTCTCTCAAAGATTGTATCTGATAAAAAAATCTGTACTTGTAATAAAAAATAATATAAAAAACTATCAATTTTATCAATCTATACTAATATTATAAAGAGGAAAGATTTGTATGTAAGTATGTTTGTAACGAATTGGCTCAAAAAGTACTGGACCGATTTTAAAAAATTTTCACTATTTGAATGCTACATTATCAATTAATAATATAGGCTATTTTAATTGCAAGAAAAAAATAAGGATCCCTACTAAAACTACAATAACAGGAGAGGAGGAGGAGTGCACGCCGCACATAATATATGGAATAGGTAGCCGCGCGGCTCAGGAGTATATTAAAGCTGGAGAATTTTCAACCCAGCGAGTGATCGAATGAAGTTTAGTAGCGATTAAAAAAATGAACGCGGGCGAAGACGCGCGTATTGCTAGTATTATGTATATTATGAAAGTTTTGATGTTTGTACGAATGTTTGTTACTCAAGGAAGCCAAAAAAGCTATGAATACTGATGGAAGGCATAACAATAGATTATAATCTGCATAAGCAGATAAGCTACTTTTTAATCCACAAAAATGCTCACACAGTATCCTTCCTAATAATAACAATCGGCTTTAGAAGAAATGTCTTTATTATATAAGTAAATTATATTATTTTATTAATTAAATTATATTATTCAGATCAACATATTAAACAGATAATAAAACAAAATTTTACAAAAAAAAAAACAGAAAATCGAAAATAAACATATAATTAAATTAGCCTACACATTTATTTAGAAGAGTGAGTCTTTAAAATCAAAGTGGTATACCTTATTTAAAAAAAAATATTACCTTTACATGTGCAATTGTAAAACCCAATTTGATCGTCCTCATTTGATTTATTAGCAACATTATTTGCCTTTTCTTTGTTCCCTTCTATATTCTTGTCTTTTGTATTTACCGTCAAATCTTTCATTCCATAATCCTCTAAAAATATAAATAAAAATAGTTTAAAAAAACCATATTTTTGTTCATGTTGCAGTTGTATTTGTTAAAAATTATTTCGATTTTTTTCAACGTTTCAATAACACTTAAGGCTTTAAGGATGAGTCACTAAATGCAGCTATTGAAATTGAAAATCTCAAAATGTTAATAAGAAAGATTGTGGGTTTTGTATTGAAGTTAAAAACAGTTTTATTAAAAAAAAATTACAAATAAAACTATCTTTTCGGATGTCACTAATTTATAAGATAATTTCAAGTATCAAGTAATTAAGTTTAATGTCAAGTATTCGCGTAAACCTAAGATAGTATAAAATTGTATTTAAAATGTCAAAAAGAAATTTAATTTATAACTCTAATAGTATGTTTAAATGACTATAATTGTAATAGAATGTGAACTAACTACCTCTTGATTTTAATGGTTCACTTAATGTTATTTGGAGGTCTTAGGTTAAAACCAATCCTGTTTAGTTTTTAAGATTAATTATAAAGGAAAATTAAAAAGAAAAATTATAAAGGAAATAATAGTTATTGCACTTATTTGAGGGATTTATTGAATTAAATATACTGATTTACATACCGTCTATACATAAATTACCAGCATCTTCTTCATCGGAGGACAAATCTGTGTCTTCAGCTACAATACTGTGGGCTGTTTCTTCAACATTGTCATTTAGATGCTTATAATACAATTTGTACTTTTCTGATGGCCTAAAAATAATTAATGGAAATACAGAAGGCAGAAAAATACAAAAATAATACAATAATATTATTTTTACTCCGTTTCTTTTATTCAATTTATTTTAATTCTGAGTCTATTACGAAATTAATTCATTGAAATAAAAGAAATATTATTAAAACTATTAAAAAAAGATAGCTAAAATATCGCAAGCCAATTTAAGTAACAAAACATTTCAAATTTTTTATATCAATATTTGATAGTTATTCATTTTATAATCTATCCTATATACATGGCAAAGCTATTAAATTTAAAAAAATAAATAAAAAATATCAACTTACGGTACAAGAGTATGTTCTAACAAATGTCTAAATGATCTGTAAGTTCTCATGACAGAGGGTTCTCTGTTCATACAAAACTCATCTCCCAACACCACTACATTTGTTGATTCACCATCTGTTTACATTTAAATATCTAATTAACATATCTTTTACTAGCGACTCGCCCTCGCTTCGCTCGGGCTCTTCCCTAGATTTAGCACAGGTAAAGCCGCGGGATCCGCTAGTTATGTATATAAACCTTCCTCTTGAATCACTCTATCTATTAAAAAAAAACCGCATCAAAATCCGTTGCGTAGTTTTAAAGATTTAAGCATACATAGGGATATAGGGACAGAGAAAGCGACTTTGTTTTATACTATGTAGTTATAATAGAGTATCAGTTATGAGAAACAACTTTAACTCTAATTTAATTTTTATTTTTTTGTTATAAACAAGATGCAAGTACGCATAGAAACCCGAAAGACGTCGCATACGCCATCAGAGACGTCTATGGTAATATCTACTCCTCCAGTAAAACCATCCACTCCCTGAGCATAGAAAGGTTCACCGACGCGCAAATACCATCTACCAAAGAAGGAACCCTATACTTGGTCCACACCCAGGAGGAAAAGAAGCTCCTGATAGACCAGGGATACGGATCCGGCGAAGGGTCGCGCGTCATGACCATCCACGAGGCACAGGGCCAAACCTACAAAGAGGTCATCATCGTGCGGACGAAGACCAAAAGGCTCCGCATTCACGATAGTGTGTCACATGCTGTCGTCGCTGTGACAAGGCACACCAAGACCTGTGTCTATTACTCTGACGATGGCGACGACGCAATTGGCAAATTTATTCGTTGAGCGGAGGGAGCCTCAGCGAAGACCATCCTAGAGCACAGCCTCAAAATGTCCATTCTTAAACGCGACAAAAAAATCACAGAGGCTGTGCTTGCCCAACTGCGGGATGGGGCGGGGTTCTAGAGTCCTAAAAGTCGACTGAAAAAAAAAAAAAAAAAAAAAAAAAAAGTCAGTGTCGGCCCACGTTACATGATTAGCATGTATCGCTAGTTTTAAGTCCAAAAATGTAAAACGCCAAAAAAAAAAAAAAAACAAAAGGCACGGGCGCTTAACGCCTGTGGATGACACATTTACATTAAAAAAAAAAAAAAAATACAGATTTGTTTGAAATGAGATATTTTTCCTACAGTACAAAATATCTTATCTTTGTTTACCTGGATAAATAATAGCTATCATACCAAATTACATTAAAATCTGTCCAATGGTTTTCTTGTGATGTGGTCACATACATACAGACAAAAAAAAGTGCGTGTGTACACTGTACAAAGTACACATGTCAAAAGTAAAACTTCTTTGCCAAACTAATATTTAAATCTCGTTTATATTTATACTAAATAACCCCGTTTAAGCTCGTTGAGAGAGGGAGATGGCGCGAAGGTCACACCCACGAGTTAGACAGAGTTAGAAACGTCACTGACTCGCGGTGGGTGAGATCTAACTAAGGCTAACTCTTCCCCGTCTCTGAGCGCCTGGTACTATGGACTTATTTTTTCGTTTCATCGAGTTTGAAATCACAACGATTCTAAAGAAGTTTCACTTCAAAAATCTAAAAATCTGGCTATATATTGGACTATTTCAAATAAGTTACAAGATAGAATTTTATTATATGTATAGATATCTATCTTATAATGCACTTACCGGGCCCAATGACAGGAACAACTGACACAGTGATGTCCCAATATCTATCTAATTCCATTAAACATTTGAGAGAGTTCTCACTAGCAATGTGCTGCGCGTTATTGTCCAAAGTGTACTGTGCAAGCTCTCTTTGAATTTCTGTTAGTGGCAAGATTGAGACTGATTTTTCATCTAAAACACAAAAAAAAATGTGATGAATCTATTGTAAAAGCTGGATAGAATTAGTGTGGTATTAACTTTTTATTCAGCCCTTTTTAAAGTCTTACTGCTGGGCATGGGCCAACCTTCAATATGAGGCGCATCAGGCCATAGTTCACCACGTTGGCCTAGTGCAGGTTGGTGGACTTCACTTTCGAAAATCTGACAGTTAGATTTCCTCATCATGTTTTATTGTTAGAAATGATTAGCACATGAAGAGAACGGAGATACGGACGCATACTGTTTTGGGTGGAAGATATCAAGAATTTGATATATTGCATAGGAAATGGATTGAAGTACTATGATTGTTGCTGGTCGTCTACTAATCGGATGAATAAAAAGTATATTAATCTTGGAACTATTGTTGGTTAGTACAAATATTGATCCTTTTTTGCTTTCTAATAAAATAAGTTATTTTAAGGTGCAGCTTTAGTTAAGTTTTTTTAGTAAAGAGTGATAATTTATTTATTTGCCCCTAAAAATTTTTTTATAAATTATATGGGAGGGGATAACATTTTCCTTCAAATTTATTGGACAAATTATTAAATTTATTCATTCATTTAGTAGATGAATAGACAATCCAGAATACGAAACATATTAAATCAATTCATAACTAAAACAAAATTAAGTCAAAGTAAAATTAAAACTAATATATTAACTGTATTTGGAGTAAATTAAATAATTCTTAATAAATTACATACTAGGCAGTATAAATCTGCATGGATGCTTATTGCAAGGCTCCGGCACAGCACATTGCTTCATGATAGTCAGTTTTTTGGTTATGTTCCTACATTCAATTTGTGGGAGTAACTTGATATCCACCTGTAATAAAAAACATAATTAAATAAATAAACCCTAAAATATTACATATATATGTTAAAATAATTGATAAAAAACTTACACTTTTTAAATCATTTTTGAAAACCAAGTCAAAATTGCTATTTCTTGTTTCTAGAGGTATTTGTGCCGCCATGTCAAACATTTTAGGGTATGATTGCATTTCATTCTCTCTCATTTTGAATCTAGCATCATAAACAAATTCAACTGGTGGTTTGGGTCTTAATGCTTTTATGCAGTGAACTGATGCCCATTGACTTTTAGCCCATTCTTTAAACTCTTTTTGCTCTTTTTCATATATTGGTTTAAGTTCCTGCAATGTATGCAAAATTAATTATTTATTAATAGATTCTTTTTCTAAGACTGATTAAAAATTATGAATTACCTCAAACACCTTGAAGTCTTTTTTAGTAGGCCTTGGCAGAAACTCATCTGGTAAAATATGAGGGTTTGCTGAACATAACACTTTCAAACATTGGAAGTGTTGATATGAAGTGAGTGCCGATAATTTAGGGTAATACATAAACTTTGGCATACATGGTACAAATATACGGTTATTTCTGGAAAACTAACAAAAAATATTTTATGTTATCATTTGTTTTACTTTTACAGTCTTTTCTTTTATAAAAAAAGTCATATTAGTACTTACATTTTCTTTTTTAGAAAAGATTTTATCCCAGTCAATGACTGGTGGTTCAGTGTCAGAGTCACTTGAAATCGCGGGATCATGGAATTTGTTGCGAAGAATTCTTTCAGTCACACTATTATCTAAGTCATCTGCAGTTAAAAAACAAGTATCTGGCTTAGAGTAAGACCTGAAATTTAGAAATTACTATTATAGTCTGATAGCCAGTAGTGTCATCATTATTCAATAAAAAGAATTTGTAATAAAAACAGGTAAGAATTATAATAAAAACTTAAATTGCTTAAATAGCTTATGTGAAAAAGAGTAGTTAAAATTAATTATATGTGAAAGAATTTCCAAAAATAATAAGTTCTAATAAAAATAAAAAACCTCACCAATCAAATTGCCTAATGTGCTCCATTTTTTAATTAAATAATTTAACTGTATATGATATTATCATTAAATAATCATAATTACTGATTTAATTAAATAGCAGTAAAATTTAAACTTTACACAAAAACAAAGTATTTTACAAAACAATTACGGTAAAAACTTGATACCGGCATTAGAATTTTGTTGTTGTATTGACGGAACTTGTCAAGTGTGAAGTGTCAACTGTCAAGTGTCAGAAAAGGGAACGCCCATAGAGTATATACTATATTTAAAGCATATATAAACTCGATGATTATCTTTGGTATAAAGGACTACTGAACCTATAAGGCTAAGAAATCCCAAAGCTACCTCGTGGGTGGACTTCAAAAACCTACTCGCTGAGGCAGCTAAGGATTTCCCAAAATCAATTAAGACACCCGATTCTCTTAACATTTTAAACAACTTACTAACGGAAGGCATCTTAAATGCCTATGAAAATAGTTGTCCTGTTAAGGAACTAAAGGTTAACACCAATACTCCGTGGTGGAACAAAAAGCTAGAACGACTTAGAGTTACCACCCGTCGCTTATTTAATCAGGCCACTACACCGAAGAGGTGGAAACGGTATAGGAAGGCTCTGACTAAATACCATAAACAGATCAGAAAAGCTAAAAGGGCGTCTTGGAAACGATTTTGTGAGAATATCGCCCAAACACATAAAGGTGCGAGAATCCACAAAATCCTCGCCAAGACACCAAATATCTTTCTCGGCTTTTTAAAAAAGCCAGACAACTCTTTCACGACCACAGAGATGGAAACGCTGGAACTTTTAAGAGCAACCCATTTCCCAGGATCGTACCCTGTCTCTGACAGTGAATTAATCCCAAAGGACTACAGTTTCCACAGGGCCAATAGTAATGACTGGAATATGGCCAACACTATTTTTAGGCCTAACCAGATTAAGTGGGCTCTGAATAAATTCAAACCATTTAAATCAGCAGGTGAGGATGGCATCTTTCCAGCCCTTCTCCAACAAGGCATGGATCTCCTCATTCCACATCTGGTAAAACTATTTAGAGCAAGCTTTGCTTGGGGCATTATACCAGAACAATGGACTAAGGTCAAGGTTACCTTTATACCGAAGATCGGTAAAAGTGACTATTCTCAGCCCAAATCCTTCAGACCTATTAGTCTTACTTCGTTCCTACTAAAAACAATGGAAAAAGTAATCGATCAGCACATTAGAACAAGGTATCTTGTGGCTAAACCACTCTCCAATAACCAACATGCTTACCAAAAGGGTAAATCCACAGAATCTGCCTTAGTAGCTCTGATCGATAAGGCAGAAAGGTCCCTAGAGGATAAACAGACCGCTCTATGTGCATTTTTAGACATTGAGGGAGCCTTTGATAACACACCTACAGCAACCATTCTTAAAGGGCTGAGTGCAAAAGGTGTTGATGACACAACCACCAGATGGGTGGAATATATGCTCTCCAACCGACGTGCAAATGTTACGCTCAACGAACACTCGCACAACTTCTATACTACCAGAGGTTGTCCACAAGGAGGAGTACTTTCACCCCTATTATGGACACTAGCAGTAGACCTGCTGCTTGTAATCATGGCGGATCTCGACTACGACACACAGGGCTATGCAGATGACCTTGTTGTAATAGTAAGAGGTCCCTGCCTGAACACAATTTCCACCAGGTTACAAGGAGCTCTTAACACCATAACTAAGTGGTGCAGTGAAAATGAATTATCAATAAACGCTGATAAAACGGTTATTGTACCCTTCACCAGGAAAAGGAAGCTTGAAAGGCTGACCGAGCTCAGACTAAATGGAAAAACCCTTAACCTATCAAATGAGGTAAAGTACCTTGGAGTCACTATTGATCAAAAGTTGACTTGGAACTCTCACCTCAACAACATTATACAAAAAGCCAAAATGGCTCTATGCATATGTTGTCGAATGGCTGGAGCCAAGTGGGGCCTAAAACCCAAAATGGCTCTCTGGATGTACACCGCTGTGGTAAGGCCGATCATAACATACGCCTCAGTAGTATGGTGTAACAAAACCAAACAAAAGACAACAATGAGTAAACTAGACAGTGTACAACGGATGGCATGTCTAATCATTACAGGAGCCTTCCATTCGGCACCAGGAGACGCTCTAAATGCATTATTGAACATAGCTCCGCTATACCTGCACGTGCAAAAAGAAGCGAAATCTTGCCTCTACAGGCTCTGTACACAATCGAATGTAAAGTTGCAATCGCAATATATGA
Source organism: Boloria selene (assembly GCA_905231865.2). Lineage (NCBI taxonomy): Eukaryota > Metazoa > Arthropoda > Insecta > Lepidoptera > Nymphalidae > Boloria > Boloria selene. Next base: position 14,108,466 of record HG993137.1, on the reverse strand, counting down.
ACAAACTCATAGAGTTGACATTCGAACACAATACTCTAAAAATGCCAGCAGATGGCATGAACACAGAGTTTAACTTTACAAAACAATACATAATAGATCTTCCCAACCGGGACATGTGGCTGAACGGCCAGGAATCTCACAAAAAGGGAAGTCATGTATGGTTTACGGACGGATCCAAGAAAGGATCTGATGTAGGGTGCGGAATCTATGGCCTTAAGCCTAGATTTAACATGAGTGTCAATCTAGGTAAGGAGGCCACCATCTTTCAGGCAGAAGTCTTCGCCATCAATAAATGTGCTGAAGTCATTCTGGAGAGAAAGCTTAGAAACCAAAACATCTACATCAACTCAGATAGCCAAGCAGCACTATTGGCTATAAATTCTCTTGAGACCAACTCCAAGTTGGTTAAGAGCTGCATAGACAACCTGAACGTCCTGGGTGCATCCAACAGAGTTATCCTCAGATGGGTCCCGGGTCACTCAGGTATAGATGGGAATGAAAAGGCAGATGTATTGGCAAAAATGGGCGCTGAAACCCCACAATGTGGCCCTGAGCCATTTTGTGGCATTGCCAAACAACATGCCTATTCAATTCTCAAACATGACTGCAATCTCAAAGCACTTAAAGAGTGGCAATCCGCCTCTGGACAAACTCACTCCAAAGCGCTAATTAAGGGATATCGCAAAACCTTTACAAAAGAGTTGCTCCAACTCAACAAGTATAAAACTAGTGCGGTAACCAGAATACTTACTGGCCACTGCAAACTCAATAAACATATGTTTACCCTCGGCCTCAGTCAGTCCGCAATGTGCAGACTATGCCATGAGTCAGAGGAAACTGCTATGCACATCCTCTGCTCGTGCGGACCACTCATGCACCGCAGAAGTATCTTTCTAGGGCAGCATATCATGCAACCGGAAGAGATACAGAAGCTCTCCGCTCAGAAAATCTGGAAGTTCCTGGAAGCAACAGGACTAAGCGGAGAACTCTAAACTCATTTTAAGGGAGCTACAATGGACCAACACTGGTCGACGTAGCAAGGGCCGACCCCGGCACCAATCCCAAAATATAAATAATAATAATTGGTATAAAGGAACGCCAATGTCAAAAACCTGTAACCGTTCTGTTTCAGACATTTTTTTATTAAAAGTATAAATTAAATCTACCCTTTTTCGTGTAAGGATCGTATTTCAACGTTCAATGTTTTTAAAAATACTTTGTAACGTCCCACTGCTGGGCACGGGCTTCCCTCAGTACTAAGGGGATCAGGCCGTAATTCACCGAGTTGGCCTAGTGCGTATTGGCGGACTTCACATGTCTTTAGAAGCTTGCTAGGTTTTCTCAGACTCAGACATGCAGGTTTCCTCACGATGGTTTTCTTCACCGTAAGACAAGTGTTAATCATGATAGAAATGATTCCGGATTCCGGATTTGAACCCGCATCACTCGGTTATCCAAGCGAGTGCGTTACCACTGGGCTACCACTGTCTTTTTTATCCTGTGGGGCAACCACTTTGGCTGTGTGGTCGGCTTCGTCAAACCTGCCAGGCCATCGGGCGGAGTGGTTGAATGCTTAGGCTATCCCGCAACGTCCCATTAAGACGAAGAAAGGTTTATTGGGCAGCCAGTAAGCTTATTTTAAGCCATAAAATATTGCTACAGTGGTGAGTCACATAACCACCGTGGTAATGCATTAATGCATTTTCCAACTTTAAAAGAAGATACCTAATATGTAATATAAATGTGTAAGTTCTGTCCTACAGGCTATGATTATAGGCCCTTGTTATAAAGAAATTTGTCAAAAAGCTTTAAACTTTCCGCAAGTAAACTTTTTTATTATTTACATTAATGCCTAAAAAGCTAGGTTTTCAAACATATCAATTAAACGATCAGTTTAAATATTATAAATAAAAGCCTAAAACTTGGCGCGACTTTAAATGAAAAATATTACATATTTAACATTTAAATAGGTATAGGTACAGATCAAACTACAGATACCAATCCATGAGAGAGTGGAGATTACGGATGTGTACCGCACCTGGCCTGTTGGATTTGACAGGTTTTTATTGGATTCCCGTTTCCATTGAGTAAGTTCGGGCACGCATTACGTAGTTAACTGAACTGTGAAATGCGTGTCGTGATGTGAAGTCAATTTTGAGTGGTATTCTGAATTGACTTATGAGTTTTCGTAAACGTGTTGTGAAATCTTACTTATACTCCTATGATGAATCATTTATATCATGAAATTGGCCAACCAGACCTGATTTGCTAGGATGAGTTTAACGTGTTGAAGCTAAGCTAAGTGTTTTTAAATTTTAAATAATATAAGAGAGAGCCTATATACTTAATTAATTAGGTAATCAGTATCGAAAAGATAGTTTCTTTTATAATGCCAAATGTTCGCGTAAACCTAATAAAGTATTATGTTATCAGTACTTATTTACGTTAAAGAGCTAAATAAAAGAAGAACATAAAAACCTCAAAGAGAAGAAGACCACAAGATGGAAATCTTACAATATACTACCTAAAGTAAGCAGCTATCTTTAAGTTTATCATAGGGAATGAGAATAAGTTCAATATTTCGTATTAAATCAATGGGTCCTTTAAACCCAAATAGCGACTGCTTTAAAGCAGTCAAGCACATCCCACTTAACATTAATCACTAACATCCCAAGTCTTTCCGACAATCGTAACAAAGAGCGTGTAGTTTAACGAAAGGGCGACCATTGTCCTTCTTCTGCATCCGACATAGACCAATAATTAATTAATAATTAAGGACCACTCTATTGCCCTTTCATTTCACTAATTTAAAGGATCGCAGACAGATGGTCAATGGAGTGTTTAATATGTAGGTATTAAATTTTTAATACGTAGAATGTAGATTATAGTATTATTTCAGTTGGAAATCTATTAAAATTGGGATTAAAAATCAAATAAGAGGTGATATGGATAAAAAAATATTCTTCGCACTCAAATACCCATATATACCAATTTACATGACGTTCGGTCGAACGGCGTAGAAGTTGATATGCTGCAGCGCACGTCTATCGTCGAGTTATAGCAAAATGAATAAAATCTAAAACTTCATATAAAACACATAAAACAACAAATCCACGAACATTACTAAAAGGTAAAAATATAATATGAAATACCAAAACTGTTTGAATATCGATCACATACCTATAATAAAGAAATATTACTAGGTAGATACATATTGAACAAGATTGCGATATTTTTAGAATTTATAAATTGTTTTATAACCTCTTTAAATAAAACAAAAATAATAAATCATTCAAAAAGTAATCTCGTCTTATAATAGCAAAATAAATGAAATAATCTGTTTCACAATATATAGATTAAAAACAAACATTCGGCTGTTTGGCTTGTGATTTTAGTCTAAAAATGGGATTTATAGCTCGAGTTTAAAAAGAATAGACGCGTAATTGAATTCACGTATACTGATACAAGCGATATGGGAGAGGCGTTGGAAAAAGAAAATTGAAGCTTACGCGTCCGTTCCACGTTACACCATCGTACGGACATTTCGACAGGTCCTGATTGCGTTCCATGAAAGCAAGGAAGCTATTTCAAGAGAAAATAACTGTTTGCCAATATTGTATTTTTCAATTCGGCCATCACGAGCATATTTTTTGTAATAAATTTAAATACCTATTTTACATGAAGTATTACCAAATAACTCGTAAACAGAAGAACAATATTTATTACAGTTAACACAACAAAAAAGTTAAAGTAAAAATTACAAATCAATACAAAATTAAAAAAATAATAAGCGCAATCAAAATTACTTAGAAACTACGTTTCTAAATAAAACATATTTTGCGATGTCAAAAGCACTGTAAAAATATATTTCGTCAAGGCATTGGGTTGTTATGACAATGATTTACGGAAACAAGATGACAAAACCCTCGGGGTGCGTTTAATAGTAACTTACGCGAGTGATGGATTGCTAGCAACTTGTACGGAAAACATAAAATTTTGAGACGTTAAAATAAAAATAGGTTAAAGAAATACGTAAGGCGAGATACCTACTCATTTATTTAATAAATAGAACCTATAATAAGTTTTTCGAAGTATAATTTATTATCAAAAGTTTAACGATTTATATATTTATACATTTAAATAAATAGTATGATTGATTTATAATCTATACCATTAATTTGATTTCGACTTGGAAAAATTAATAAAAAGTTTTTCTAAGTTTTTAGGTGGCACTCTTTGACTCTTTGCCTAATATTGTGTTAGACTATGTACCTAAGATTATGCAAATACATTCTTTTTAATAGCTTGCACAAAAATGGCGGATATAAATTATAAAATATACTTTTTGTCATATTCTAAGTGATAAGCTTTTTCAGTGTCTCCCTCTAGACCTAAGTTACACTCGCAATAAACGTTCACGTTCTCCAACACTCCGAACACTTCGTCCCGGAGGAATCTCATGGAAAATATGTGATTGTAGACCAACGATAGCAAAATTAATGTGGGGGTAGGTTTTGATGGATACTTTATATTTCATTTTTCATTTCATTATTACATACGTACGTACAGAACATACGTACTTTAAGATGGTAATAAGATGTTTAGACATTAAGCTATTTATTATATTTATACAGATAAGTAAAAGAAAAGTGTCTCTTTGCTAAATACGTAATATGGAATTATATACCGTATGTATTCGTATAAGAAAAATATAATTATAAAAATGTTTGTCTGTCTGTTTGTTCTTAATCAGCTGTCAGCTGACCCTGAAAGCTCTTCGAAACGGCTGGGCCGATTTAAACGGGGTTTCACTGGAAGAAAGCTGATGCTATTAGGAATAACTTAGGTTACTTTAATTTTAGAAATATAATGGGTTCTGCTCAATTCAATTTAAAAGTACTTAGGGACGCATCCAAGCCAAGTGAAGGTATGATGCTTCTACGACTACTATTATCTATATAAACATCAAATATAAACTTGTAATGATCGTTAATTCTAAAGTAACTATATTGATTATGGCGATAAAAAAAGTTACTATGACATATTCGAAGTTCTTTTATGCGAGTATCAATTTGAGCTGAGTCTAGATTGTAGGCGGCAGCTGTGGGCCATTTGTCGGTGACGCCGCAGACATCGATACGTGTCGCGCTAACAAGTAACACGAGATAAGATGGAGTGGGTCTGTCTGATATGAAATTTAGTAATAAAATTGACACTTGTCTGGGTCAAATAAAACTGTGAGGTTAATTATTTAAGTCTTATAGAACTAGCATTTCTAGCGACTCCGCACGTGTTCTACAGACCGGAAAACAAATTCATAGTTTTAACATCTCTATAGTCTACAACGAGAAATGGACTATTCAACCGCAAAATAACTTATAGTTCGAACCCGCAATTCCTGAGCTTAGAGGGCTTAATTAAACAAACAAACATTCGTATATCGCTGAACAGCCTCTGAACCGCTTTTTGTTAAAAATTAAACGTTTAATCACCGTTTACTTAAATCATTATATAATATAAGCAAATCTGCGAGCAGTAACTAGTTCTTAAAAAGAAATTAGTCAACACAATTTCTTAGTTTACGGCTTTTAGACGAGCCGGTAAATTGTGCTAATATCGTGAGGAATGAGGAAAACACGATGGAGACTGTTATAAACACTTGCAGCGAGCCGAAATCGAATTCCCTAGCGCCTTATTTCGAATGATAATATTGCTCTGTGAATTCTGTAACAACTATTTTATTATGGTATTCAATACGACGTAATTTAATTTATTGGTTAGTTAGAAGTTTACTAACAAACATCGGCTCTTTTCTAAGCATTCAGACCACTCTACAGCGATTAATACGAGGAGTTAGATTTTTTCCCCTTTATTTTTTCCCTAATTACAAATTGAATTAGTAATGATTATTATTACCAGACTCAAAGTACAGAAAGCATTTAAAGTGATAAGTTATTAGTAAAAAATTTGACAAACAAGCTTATAATGAAGAAAGCTTGTAAAAATATCTGACATTACTTGCCAAAGAAATACCAGTAACTTAATCAGTATTAACACAGTTTAATAAAGTTCTAGAAGCAATTTTAATTTTTATCCTTGTTTAAAGTAACGATCGGATTATGTGGCTACGTAGTCATTTATTTCCAGAGCCTTACACTTTACGGTCTTAGTTTGTAATGTAGTGCTTAATCGAGGCGAAGCTCGAGCTCAGTGGGAATTTCGGCGGTTGCATCGTTTTTAGTTAAAAAGTATGCTGGAGAAGTTTATCCTTTTCAATTCAAATCATTACTTAGATTACATATATGGTGGCGATTTCATTGGTTTTAACATGCAGTTCTACGTTTGTTCTAATAAAAAACCGTATAACATATTATATACGTCACGCTACTCACATACAAGTAAAAATTCTCATCTTTGCTTATATAATAATAGTAGCCTTTTTCACATCACGAAGTTTCAAATTAATGTCTTATATAAATGAATTTTCTCTTTCTACAAATGAATCTTCTCTACATACACTTTTTCGCTATTTACACTCAATTAAACACTTGTTAGGTACAATCACCCTTTTTAACGTCTCACTGCTGGGCTCGGGTCCTTTCAATACAAGGGAGATCAGGCTATAGTCCACCGCGCTGAGCTACTGCAGTTTGGTGAATTACACATTTTTCAAAAACTTGCTAGGTTTTCTCAGACATGCAGGTTTCCTCACGATGTTTTCCTTCACCGTAAGATAAGTGGTAATCATGTTAGAAGTGATTCTCACATGAAAATATCAGAGGTGCGTAACCTGTTTAAACCCGCATCACTTGGTTATGCAAATGAGCGCGTCACCACTGGGCTATCACTGCCTTAAACACTTATTTAACAACATTCAACTTAACTTAAATTTCACTGTTGTTTGTTTTTATTTGTCTCTAAAACCCTTTCTCGGTATAGGCCTCCTCTAGCTAGGTCCAGTTTTCTCTTTCTTTCTTATTAGTTTCTTCTCTTCATCTTTAGTTTTTTAATCCAATCTTTTGCTGCTACCATCGTGGACAAGACCTATTTATTTCGTTTCGTCTACCTACTGTCAGGCCAGTACATCGAGCGGACGCTTAGTGGGCAAAAACTTCTTTATTATACAATCAAGTTGTATTATATAACTATTTATTTACCCGCGGCATCCCCTATTAGTGAAGTTAAACACAATTAGCAAGTTAGCACTTCGGTGAGACGTCGCTTCGCTGCCTCAAATCGATTGGCGGTATGCCTACTATATTTTGTATCCAACTATATAACTAAACATATTTTTTACAGGACTCACTAATTATAATAAATATATATTATAAAAAACTAGGGCTTAGAATTTTACTGTGTGAAATTTGTCGAGACCATTTTATGGAACTGACTGCGAAAATTTATAGTAAAAAACTCGACTTTATTTTAAAATTATCATTTTGTCGATATGAGACGAAAATCAGTCAAAATTATTTAAAATGTTTTTTTTAAATGCATTATTTTATCAAAAAATAAAAACAATAAAGTAGACTACTTATAATTCTATAATTGTTTTTAAATAAATTTTTAATTGCAAAAGTTACCATGACAAAATTATATTAATATTGTGAGTATAGCAGTTATCGTATCTATAAGTGTTATTACAGTGGAGTTAAAAATACAATTTCGACAGGAAAAGAAATAAAATGCTATTTATAATTTAAGAATGAACTTTATATTAAATAAAATATGAAACAACAAAGATAATACAAAGAACACGAAAATAGAACTTAATTTAAAGAAAACGAAAGAAATATTCGGAAAAGTGAGAGCTTATATTGTAATATAATCGAATTTGTGGTAAAACTTGGACGAGTGTGCCGAAAATATGTAAATATCTGATCTGATAACACGAACCATCTTCCTTTATAGAGAAATCAAGGAAACAGAAAAGGTCTGAAGGGGTCAAAGTTTAAATTACAAGGCTGTAGGCAATGTTTTATGAATTATATTTCAAATAATTTCAAATAATTATTCATGACGACAAATTATAAAATTTATGCTTCTGAATAAGGCTTAACTCAATAAGCAAATTTGAATAGTTCATTAAACGCATTTAGATTTGTATTACAAGTGGAATTATTAGTTTCTTACTTAATTCCTACTTTTAGATTTTTTGCCGCTACCTAAATATGTGTTTAAAGTAAAAGGCTTAACTCTTTATAACATCAGCTATTTGCCAATGAAAGTCCTGTCATAATCGGTCCAGTAGTTTCGGAAATTAGCCATAACAATTAGACAAAAATATAGATATAGATTTGAATTGTTTTTGCCTTTTACACTACACCGGGCTTTTCCAATTAAAGTAAACTTATTACTTTTTTATTATTTGAAAAAAACTATGTTTTCTTCAGAGTTGCTTAAAAATACACGGTCAATGGATAGACAGAAGATAAAACATTTTGCCTTTAAACAAATAAAATATAATAATTCGAACGAGAAAACGTTTTGGCGTAAAGTATTCATAGTAGCCGCGGGACATATCGCCTGTATTTACACAAGAATGGAAATCAAATAACTGTTGTTTACGCTCTATCGATCCGCTCTTTATTATTTAGCGGCCTATTTGCTTTACTGGAGCGATTTTTAAATTCTATTGGGACAAGTTTAATTTTATTTTGTGTTTTTTTTTCTAGGCAAGTTAGAGAATTTATCGGTAACACAAAGTATATTAATTACAAGAATTGAGTAATTAAAGTAATTTCATAAATTTATACATACTCTTTTTTATACAAGTAGGTTTTTAGCTATTATTCAGAGCTGTTCAACCTACACTGCAATTTTTCAGTCATACGAATATTGTCCCACAGTGATACTTTATTCATTACTTAGACTATAGACTAACTGTATCTTTGTTTAATGATATATATTAATTGGCAGTACTTAAAGGAGGTTTTAGCCCTTTTTAAAGATATTGATCAAGGTACAAGTAGTACTTAGTTAGAGGACATTATACAACTTTTTAAAATCATCTTTATTAAAAGGGCTTTACTGATGAAGAATAATACAAGTGGCAAAGTTTTATTAGCGTTATTTTGAAAGCTAAGTATCTATGTATGTATGATTATTGTTATAAATAAAATATACAAAGTTTTTATATTTAGGTATTGATTAAAATTTGATTTGATTTTATTGATTGATTGCGCTGAAGTATAATAAAAATTTTACTAAAAAAATCTTACTAACTTTATAAACTTCAAAGTTTTAAAGGGTGGATTGATAGAGGTTTGTTGTTTCACGTAAATCTATTGAACGGATTTTGATGAAACTCTACAGTCGGTGAGTATCAAAGTAATATATTATATAGACTATCATAATAAAAATAATGCTAAAACTAAGGCTAGTATGAAAATTATTACTTAATAGTTTAAATTATAATATGCTTACCTCAATACAGTTGGGCCTGTAGGCTGTGTGTAAGCATACTAAGCTGAAATGGACACAAGCTCAAACAATACGATATGAATCGCTATGTGAGGGAAATGTAAATGTTTATGTTTAATTAGAGTTAATTTGGACTGACCTGGAATTGAGCACTTGGAGCACGTTTTCGTACGAAATTAAGTTTATAATATTTACTTAAAAAGTGGCTTTTTCACTTAAACTTACCTAAAGCGTAAATTATTTTTGAGATACTGCAAATTAGATTTTCATCCACTTTTATGTTTTATGTTTTATTTCTATGAAATTATTTGCGAAATGAAAATGTACGAATTCTCAATATACATTTTATTTAGAATGCATCAATATTTTAGACGAATCTTTTTCAATCAATATTTTAGATGAAATCAATATTTTAGACAAATCTTTAGTAGATATTGACTTGTTTAAATTTAACTCATAAACAAACTAAATCGTTAAGTGGTATGCATTTTCACGAATACAATACTTTCTTATATTTACGAGAAAATTATATAATATTAAATAATATTCTTTTCGTATTTCGATTTTTCGGTCCCGACGCGACGTTTCGAATGCTTTGCAGCAATCACGGGAGAGACCATAATCTCACAAGTCCGCGACCAAATGCAAAAACATGGTCATTACAATAGAAGTTACCTATTAAATAAAGTCGTATCACGCATCTGTACGCATAATCTTTTAAAATACGCAACGAATTTTAATGCGATTTTCATCAAAAGACAGGGTCATTGTAATACACGCATATTATAATAGAAAAAAAGTAATAAATAAATTAATAAATAAATATGTTGGGACATTTTTAGGACAGCGCCATCTAGTTCCGTGGTAAGCTACGAAGCTTGTATTACGGATACCAGATAGTTGATACACATATACATTTTAAATAAATATATAATATAAATAATAACACCCACGACTAGAGAACAAACATTCGTGCTCAACAAATGCCCCCAGCGGGACTCGATCCCGCGACCGCTGGCGTAGAAAATAGAGTCACTGACAACTGAGCCAAACATGTCGTCAAATATATCATTTCAGTGAAATCGAAGCATGGGCGAGTTTCATTTAATATTTTTTATTCACATCTAGATTGTATAATATCAACCATCTACATACTCATATATTTAAGTATAATTATAACTTTGTAATCAACAAGCGTACTTAGAGCACGTATTGTATGAAATTAAGTTCAAACAGAGATGCGTGAATGCCTAAGAACATTACATTTACGATTACATTCGCTCTCGGCAAAAATAATGATAATTTACTTTTAAAGCTATAACTTTTATTCATTAAAATGTGTTTGTTAAAATAATTTCATTAGAATACAATTTCGAAGTTAATTAAAGTTTTCTTAGTTAGAGTGTTACAGAAATATGAACATTGAACAATGTGTCGTATATGTTGAGATTTCTTTAAAAAGTATATATATCACGAAGGTGATATGGAAGGAAGGAATGTTGATTTAATGTAACAAGTACTAAAGTTGATAATTTCATTCAACTTGATATAATGTATGTACCTACGAGTATACTTATTAAAATCCTTTGCCTAATACATAAATTATTATTGTTTTTTTGTGTCTACCTATGTCTGTCTGTCCTGTAACGCAACACGAAATACCAATGATCAATTTTTGATAAGGTGTGGTGTTGGAAATATTTCATTTATCTATGAGAAATCTAACGATTGTATCTAGGGGTCTTCTATTCCACCCGAGCAGAGTAAGGGTTAGTTACTAGTTTACTACGAGTATATATTTATTATTTACACAATCTTAAAGACAGGCATTATAATATATAAGCGAAAGTGGTATGTAAAGAAGCTACTCGTAGTAGCACTCCGTTTTTTCTGACATAGTATTTATTCCAAAAGAAAATTGGAGTGTCGTCTTTCTACTTGATGTCCATACAATATATGTATTGATTAATAAAGTAATGTTTTCTTTGCGAAGTCCAATTTTACCAACAGCACTATACTTTTTATAAGAAATGTTTTATGTAAATGAAACAAAATAAATGCAATACAAAATTATTACAGACAGTGATATTAAAACAACATCCTAACCTGCATTTAAAGTTCAAATTTCTATGTGCCATCTTTGTTTCTTCAGAAAATATAGCGTATTCATAAATATTTTCATTTTAAATTTTATAATAGCATGGAATAGAATGCGAAGTAATTTTCTACGACACCTGCATTTATATACTGCTGTTTTTTACAAGTTGTTTCCTGAGGCGGCGAGGCTGCATCCTATAGTTACGCAATTATTTTATACATACAAGACCTTATTCCGTGCGAGTACATATTTGTGCAACGTTAACGTATATCTCATAGTGGTTTCTCAGACCGCTACATGCTCTCAACATTAAATACTTTTTTACAAAAAAGGTACGCTGACTACAAAGTCATTTTAAAATAATTTCAGCATTTCGCCATGGTTTTTTGATATTTGCGGCCATGTTTAAGGTATGTGGTAACAGATTGTTGAAAAATTTGAAAATCAACTTGAAGTAGCACATATTTTTGGAAAAATATCAACAAATTTTAAGACAGAGGACCTTAGCTCTTTCGTCTGCTTGTTACGAAAATTGTCTTTTAAGAAAATTGTGTCGAAAATAATTTCGATAGCTTGCGCTACATGTTTTAAGTGGACGCATTGTGTATATGTCGAAGATACTAAAGAAATAAATACATACTTCATGTTCCCAAGTCCTTAGTTTTAAGAACAAAGAGATTTAGTGGATCTTATCTTATCATCTTGCATGCAAGATATGGGTTTCTCATCTAACTTTGTTATATCTTGTTTCCATAATAGTACACCATTATGATTAATCACGAACCTACTACTGTTTTTACGCCATCCTATATTTAATACATACTTTATAGTTGCTAACAGTTCTCATCTTACAATTTTAATTTACCAGAATTCATCTTCCGACTAACTTTTTTGTATAAATATTAAACGTGTTCTAGAATTATAAATTCCATGGAGACGTTAGGTTGAAACAGCGGTCGGGTAAGTCATGTTTATTACTGAATAAAAAATAAAAAATCTACGAACAAAGCTCTAATGAAACGCGTGCATTTAGTATGAACACCTGCAGCCGGGCTAATTAAAACTGGGATTAAGCGACGTTACGCAGTACACTGGCTCGCGGTTAGTTTACACGGGTATGTTTGTACAGCATTATATTTATTTTAAGACCATCTGGTATAGCGGCGTTTGTTAAATCGTAAGTTCGAATTCTGCACGTTGAAATGGCTGGACAGATTGAGTTGAAATTCAATACACAGATAGACTAAGTATAATTATAACCTAGGCTGTTAAAACTTTTTTTTAACTTAGCTGTCCAAAATATGGAAAGAAAAAAATGTACGACTAACCTTATCTTTGCGAGTTCAAGTTAGTTGACCACATATGACAATAATGGCATGTAATAACGGCAACCTAAGAAAAATTGTTATGCTGAATTCTAGAGTAAAAAAAACAGCAAATTAACATTAATACCTAATTTTTCTATTTTAAATTTATAATGTTAAAAAACTTCACATTTGCATAGACTTAGTTACTAATTGTATAATGCGAACTCAGTACAGCAGATCCTATAATTAAATTCAATATTTAAATTTTTAATAATAAAATGACAATCTGTATGAGATCGCGACTGAATGCCTCAATATTTAAAGCCACAGTCGACTCTCGACTTTCCGTATTCTACGATATACCTGCTCGATACTCGTTATAGAATACGTATTTTTTGTACTAGGTTACGTAAACTTATGCAACTATAGTAAGATATCAAGACGATAGTCGTTTCCTACCGTAAACTGAGATGTTAGAGACGGTGTTAAGTTGTTAGCGAATAGGATTAATGTTTTGACAAATTCCACGCTGGGGATTGCGAGAAAATTGTGGCACTCGGTGATAAATACTTAAATGCTGCTCCAATGAAAGCCAAGTATACATAAATTATACTGTGAATAACTACGGTTACGTTTGTTTGTTGGTGAATGGAACAAATTTAATGAGACACTTAACGTTTACTACGCTTCGTGCCATCTGAGCTGAAATCGTGTAGAGCAGGTGTTTTCATAATATTACATAAGTTAATATATTTAGCTTAGCAGTGATTTTATCAATTTTATAAGGGGGTTATGGATATAAATATTATAAACTATTATCGTTAATACGATGCAAAAGCTCTACGATGCGATGCTCTGCTGTTAAAAAGGGCCAAAGAAACAAAGCTTTTGCAATACTAATATTAAGTAAAAATTGAGTTTTTTAAATTTATATGTACATCTAAAATTCGTTCTTAGATTAACACAAATATCTGAGTTTTCAAAAAAAAAAACTTTTCGGCTTTTTTTGCGTATTTTATCGAAATAAAAAAAATCAGAGACAAAAACCGCAAATGTAGTTTTATTCAAAAATTATGTATAATTCTTCTGGATGTGTTTATGTCATTAAATCTAGAAACGGCTGGACCGATTTTAATGAATCTTTGGCTGAGTGCAGTAATAGAATTCTAGTATTTTTGTGTAGACTATAATATTTGAGCAGGATGATAATAGGCTAGTTGACTAAATTTTAAAAATTGGTTTATACTGAACATTAGCACCTATTTAACATAAAAAATCGTTTTATTTTCAAAACATCCATCATTTACATTAAGTATTTTGCATTATAAAAAACCAATTTAAAATTACCTCGAAAACGCTCCGTACTGTCATGGCGTCTTGAATGACGTCACGTCGTTCGATACGAAAAAAACAACAGTACAGTTCAGTACTAACAGTAGTTACTATAATTTTGTTTTCTTTAATTGAAAATGTTTTTTTATATTACAAGTACTTTGTGTTAAAGAGCAACTATAGAAACGCCAAACAAGTTATTTATTTACGTTCCTAACAATAAACAAATACAACAAAAATGAAATACAACAACTTGCAAAGAGAGAGATAATGCAAATAGTTTACCTACAAATTCCCGAATGTATTTTTATGAAGATCATTTTGATGTTAGTTAGTATCATAGTTATTATAAAAAACACAGATGCTCTTATTTCTCTAGTTGCCAAATGATATGGTTAATTAGTAATTACATGAAATTAGTATCACTTATTGCGCATGAAACCTGGTTATACTTCAGGTAAATTCAAATACCATGAAGACAGAAGAAAACGGATGTGTAGCAGTAACGGAGCAGCATAGAAATGGCTTATACAGAAAAATATTACATATTTAAAAAAAAAGCTGTATATCTAGTTTATCTTTTAAATATACTTCTGATACAAGTTTAAGTATTTATTTATTGAGTACAAAATGAATGCATGAATTTGTGCTCTGGACATACTTTACTATGCACAAATTGCTGTCACGCTTAATGTGCAGCAGTTAAGTTTACTGACGGCTTGACTTCAATATGAAGCGCGTGAGCTCAAGTTTAGCTATTAACACTTGTTTATATTTCGCAAATCTCACCTGATAACCAGTTCAATTATTTGTTACTTACAATACGTACGCATGAAAACAGACTGGTGTTATATAGAAGTGAAATAAATCTATTTAAGCTAATAAAATACATTTTATGCTTGTGTATACTGACATTTTTACATTGCGGAATACCGATGAACAAAACTCATTGTTTGACTCATATTCGATTTTGAGCAAATTGTTACGGTTTACTTTGTAAATCCTAATTCCATAGCAAACTGTACTTGTTTTTGAAGATATAATTTAAAATAACTGTATCAATTCGACAAGAAATATGTTAAAACGAAAAATTTCTACGAAAATATCAACAGTAACAATGGCGTTTCGTACGACGTGACGTAATGCATTCTGATTGGTGTTTACTGTCACATGACAAACTGTCTATTTTAGCTGAATTTATTTTGTAGAAATATTATTAATCCTTATTTATTTTATTACATAATATTGTTTTTTGTGATCTCTAAGTCATGATTAATCATTAGAAACTAGCGTCCATGCGATTTATTCTTAGTGGACACTACCCTATTGTTGGTTTTGCTAGAAACATGCAACTTCTATATATTTTTATCTATTATAAGAACGCGGAATAAGTATTTTACTATGAATTTATTCTAGTTATAGTGATGTAGACATAAACTTATGTATATACAAATATCTACCTAAATATACATAGACATAATAATATATACCTAATAATATATACATAGACAGTTCGTATAGTCATGTAGATGACTACCAACAAAGGTCCCGAGGTGCACGAGCGCGGCTAATCGGGCGCCGCGCCAGCAACCAACCGGTAACGCACGTAACGAGTGCATTTATTACAGAACTCCGCTCGGACTACTCTGTTTTTCCATAGAATTAAATGAACTTGTAATCCCAAAAGGTTAATTATCATCTCTTATATGGTGGGAGAAAATGAAAGATAATATTATGTTCTTTAGAGAACTGAAAATAATTTGTAGTTTAGAATGATTTTTTACAATATTTGAATATCAATACGAGTATTCAGTATTTTTAAACTGTTTTTACACGTTTATATTTCAATGATTGAGGCTTTTCGTGTATCGGCTATCTAACTGTCCCATAAATCCCCGTCAATTGGGCTTTTTATCAGTACACCTGCCTAAACCCGGCGCCCAGACCTTTCAGTTGCCAAAATCCTATACTATCAAGCTTTTGTGGAATATTGTTAAAATATTGGCGGTTAAATGAATATTTAATACTGGATTCAGTATGTGAATTGGAATTCCTAAAAAAGCCTTGTCATTGATATTATTTTTATAAGTTTTCAACTTCCTATTTCTCCGCTCCACCCTGGCCAAGTCTAAGTTTGCAGACATCACATATTTTTTGAAAACTTGATAGATTCTTTTAGATATACGAGTACAAGATCAAGTAAGATAAGCGAAATGTCAAGTTGAACCCGCTTCACTTCGTTTCCTAAGCGTGCCACTATATAAAGCCTAATGCTAATATAAATTATATTTATTGTGATGAAATTTACGATGGAAATAGACTATGACCTGTAGTAACACATTACCTACTGTTAGACATACTGAGTTGGACCTGAACGAAGTCAGAGTATTTCGCTAGTATAATATAGCAAAGATAAATTCACCTTACAACTACCGGTGTCTTAGTTACTATTAAGTACCTACTATACTTTGTATTTACCCAGCCGATTGAAATTCAACATCTTGTTAATTCGAACGCCTTTGTCAGTCCTCAGTAACTAATGAACTATAGCACCAATACTATTAAGCTTACAGTGGTCTCTAATAGAGTATTGAAACAAACTTAGTATACCATGATTAGAGGGGAAGTAAGTTCGTTGAGAAGTAAGTTTCAACGTTATAATAGTCGTTTTAAATTTACATTAATTTACCACTTACATTAATTTAACGATATATTATATGAATAATTCGTTATTTCGTTGCTTTAAAGATGAACAAACTAACAAACACAATTCACAATTTGTTAGTGAGTATTGCTCATCTCTTTTCTTTTTATAGAAGCAGAATTTGTTTTGTTCAGTATTTCTTTAGCCTTTCCCTGATAAAATTAGTTTATAGCCCGCTACTGACAGTCCATTGGGGACACAAAAACGTGCTTCACTTTGCTACAAACTGCAACTTACAAGTCCACGCTTGAACGATAAACTCGCTCTGATTGCTGAGAAAAAAACTTGGCTAAACTTCGAACCTTCCTCGAACAGAGGAGTTGCATTAAAATTCACTTTGTGAGTTACTAATGAAACGTTTCTTGGCAGATTAATATGATCATTGTTTTTGTGAGCAGTGTTGCAAAGTTGAAACAATGCTTGGGGCCACGCCCACTCACTGATGAAATTACTTTATTGCACATTAGCATTTCAAACTCGATTATTCAGATTTTGGTAGCATTATTGCTCTTCTTCCTTAAGTGCCTCTCCATTAGTCATTCACTAAATTATTCTTTATTCAGGACTAGCTTGGATCACATTTTTTTTATTCTGGTTCGTTTTCGGGGTCTCGCAAAGACTTTTAACACATTTTTATAATCTACACTTAAATTGATTTAGCAATTTTCTTCAATCAAAAATCAAAAAGCCTCACATTTTGCTACGACGTTTTTGTACATCATACAAAAGTTAGTTAGTCAATCTTGTATATTTGATGTTCCGAGATATTTAGGTTTCGATCGACTGAAGCCCGGAAAAACGAACGTGAAAGAGCTTTGAATTTAGACGTCGCAGTCTATGTGTTCTCTTAATTTACATATAGAGGATGTAAAAGGAAAAAATATTTTTGTTCACAACACTGCATAAAGTAATGTAATTGGCTATTACTGTCCCGTGCAGGGGCAGGCCTAAAATAAATATTTTAGAACCATGTAGCGGCTTTTACATCGCGCTCGCGGTTATTTTATAGTTCGCTGTGTCTTTATTTATTGCTTAGGATTAGTTTCAACAGTTTAAAACTATTATAGTATAGTTTAGTCCATAATGCACTCACATTGAAGTACAAATATAGCATTTAAATATATGATATTTTATAAAGGCATATTTTCCTGAAAAAAGAATTAGAACTGCACTTACATCAGTCGTAAATTAGTCTTAAAATAAGTTAACTTACAAGTTTATAAATATTAGTATTTAATATTTTACTATTGAATTTTTAAAGCAATTAAACACTGCTGTAAAAGGGAAGAAGCAAGCGTCATATAAAAGTCTATCAAATAAAAACCTTATAAGAGCTCGTGATTATCTCGCTCAACGTATTTTTCCTTCCTAACTTGCTGCTTAGTTCTAACTTTTTCTACAGATAAATATGTATAAGTAATATGTGTAAGATGAGATGAAATAATCAAGATTATTATGATACACTTAGTTCACATCTTTTGGGTCTCTCGAATCTCGAACTTTTATTGCATACGTTATTTCAAAATCATCGTTAAGGGAAATTCTCGAAAGTCAGCAGTTTAACTGCTAATAAAAAAGCAGTGAAAATCTTTTAAAGTGTTGTCATCTATAAAAACTTCCACAATCCCATAATTTTCAGGTCAACATTATTCGTAATCACTTTTAACTATACATTAAAAGAACATAATATCTTTTAAAATAAAAAGAAGAATATCTGAAAAACTTTATTACAAGAAAATTACTCTTTTCCCGATTCCAACGATTCGTGAAGAAGCAATAAATTTTACAAGTTTCCAATACAAAACTACTAAGTTAGTTTAAAACCTCATCAACGTTTTTCATTGTTCGCAGTTCTGGCTTAACGATACACTTCGAATTTAAAAATATATGAGGCTACTTTTTAAATTTAGCAGTCGTTGCGGTGGTTTTTTTTTTATGGTAAAAAGGGGGCAAACGGGCAGGAGGCTTACCTGATGGGAAGTGATCACCTCCGCCCATGGACATCTGCAAGCCAGGCTTGCAGATGTGTTGCCGGCCTTTCAGGAAAGGGAGGGATGGAGGAGGGAGGGAAGTGGGAGGGAGGGGGGAACGAAGGCGGAGGATGCAGGGAAGAGGGAGGGGGGAAGGAGAGTGTTCCTCCCGGACTCTCACTCACCGGTCGAAACGCGACAGCATAGCTGCCACTTCACGCCGGTCTTCTGTGAGACAGTGGTACTAATGAAAATGGATTGGATTGTCCATTGTGTTGATTCCTAGCACTGTGTTATACGAGTATCTTTACTAATCATTTTAGAAAGTCAGTAGATTAGCAGAGCAGATCAAGTTACTGTACAGGTTTTGATGTAGATAATGTATACATATAGGTTTTGAGTCCTGTTCGAACTAAGATTATTATTGTCTTTATGTTCTCCTATTTAACGTATACACATACCAAATAACAATTAGTTGCTAGAAAATAAATAAGCCTTATTTATTATAATAAAATTTTCGCGTAAATTTAAGAATGTAATATAGTAATTACATTTTTATGAATGTTTAAGTATGTACATATATGTACATACGAATACAATACATACAAATTCATATAAACATCTACAACTCAGAACTCGAGCTTGCTTCAAAAAATCAAAGCTTATTGAGTTCAAATATTATTATAATTTAATATATAAAGTATAAAATATACAAGCGAGTATACAAGAAAGTAAATTAAGGACTACAGGCTCGATGAGGGGAAGCAGGAAGGGTTGAATGTGAAATTGAGTTTTTCCAAGCGGTGTTCCGCATCATGCCGATATCTTTGCCACTAACATTATTTAAATAAATGATGAGCCTTGATAACCTAAGCACAGAGTAACTACATACAGAATGTTATTAAAAGATACATAAATATTATATACGTACATAATATGATGCTCAATCAATTTACTTAGTAATTACACATTACTTAAGTTAATTTTAAGTTTATTTTACTTAGTTGAATTTTATACAGCTCTTTTATTTTAAGTTAATATGCTATGTTTATTGTTTTTGTAATAATGATGTTTTATTTATATTTTACAAGCGAATCACTCTAGTTTCGCTCAATATCGTCTCTAGGTAGGTGTCGCTATTCAAAAATCAAATAACTCGGAGAACTTTACTAAACTAACCTAAAGCTATCTTTTGCGGATTTTTTCGTGGATTTATCCGAATAAATTGAATAATTTTAAATGTCAAATTCACTTAGATCTAAGAACGTATCAAACTAACCTGTGTTTTAGTGCGATAAATAGAATTTTACCCGCTGGCATCGTAAATAAGGAGTGGAGTGGAGGTGAGAAAAAATAGAGACGAGCTCACACCCTCGGGAGCTATTAATGAATTGGGCCTAGTTGGGTCGGTGATAAATACTCAAAGCGCAAAAACATCCTTTATGTCCGCTTTATTGATCACGTGGTTTATTGTTGGTATACAGTTAGAATAGTCGTAATCTAAACTACTAAAGCTAGGTGTTTTGTCATTATTTTGTTATTCATAGATAAGTAAGTAGAAACAAGTAAGTTTATTACATAGATAAAAATTTACTAGACATATATCTATATCTTTACTATCTATACTACTACAATAAAGAGAAAAATATGTTTGTTTGTAATGGAAAAAATAAAAATTTGCTAAACTGATTAAGATGAAAATTTAGTATGAAGATAGTTTGTTGTAATAAGAAGGACATAAGGATTGTTTTTATTCCGGAAATAATTGGTTATGGAGTTAATAGGGGGATGAAAGTTTGTATGGGTAATCAATCATTTTTCAAGTAAAGGATATTTTTTTCAAGTTATCGTATTCGCTTGAATTGCTAGTATTGCAACACATTATATCACTACAAAACAAAGTCGCTTCCCGTTGTCTGTCTGTCCCTATGTATGCTTAGATCTTTAAAACTACGCAACGGATTTTGATGCGTCTTTTTTTAATAGATATAGTGATTGAAAAGAAAGGTTTAAGTATATAATTTGTCAAGTTTATGTATACATTTACTAGCGGGACCCGCGACTTCGCTCGCGATAAATCCGGCGACAAGCCCGAGCAAAGCTAGGGCGAGTCGCTATTAATATTATAGCTGTGGAGCAAATAATATTTTAAATAAGCCTGATATTGGCAAAGATCTTAAAGACTGAGCGATATTCATTTCTTATTGTATTATATTTCATTGGAAGCCTTTTTGTTCGCTTCTTAATTACATTGATAGAAATTAATATTTAATAAGATCCTTCCAAATTGTTTTGAAAGAAAATATGGAAGTTTTAATTCGGAAGTCTTAGATATGTATTCAGCCCTTTTTTAACACCCTACTGCTGGGAGTAGGCCTCCCTTCAATACGAGGGTGATCAGGCTATAGTGCACCATGTTGGCAAAGTGCAGGTTTGCGGACTGCACATATCTTGACATGAAGGTTTCTTCGGTGAGCTAGTGACCACTGTGCTAGCAGCCTACCGCTGACTTTATATTATGTACATGTATTATGTAAGCCCTTTTCTATTACAATCAATTTTCAGTATGTACTGACCAGAAAAAGTTAAAAAGTTATATATACCTATAACTTTTATTATATACCTAAGTAAAACTTATTATAATAAAAGTCTGAAGTATTTTTTATATAAGTTTATCATGTAACTTAAATCATTTTTACGTAAGTCCAGCTTGCACTTTACCAATTTTGAAATATATGAATGTTAAATGATTTTTTAATTCGTTTCGTTGTTTGAGATTATGGCAATCACTGTACCAGACTGGCTCCATGTACTCTGTGAATGTTTCATGAACACTCTGACAAGACAGTCTTTGGTTGCAGTTGGGTTGACAGTATTATTATTCTAATATAATACTAGCTCCTCACCCTCACTCCGCCTGACTTCGTCTCTAAGTAATTTGTGTTTAGTATAAATTTTCTCAGAGATGAGATATTTTCCCGTAGTAAAAAATCCTATGAGTATACGTTGACCAGAATAACCAGATATCATAACATTAAATTTCACCAAATTCTATCCAGTGGTATTTCCGTGATGTAGTCACACACAGTCTGACAATTTTAAAAATTATAGATTTGACCTCTGTAAGTTTGTTTGTTTGATCATTTCCTAAATTTTCGACTCAGAATTTTATCGAGTATCGAGACATATATCTCAAACGAATTCCAACGAAATAGGCTAAATTCAAATCGTGCTTGATTTTCGATCCATAGTAGTATTCTGGTGTGCATTACACACTATATATATACAATACTTTTGGAACACACACAATATTATCGGCGAATGTCTTCAAAGCATTCGACGTGAAAATGCGATAAGCCTATCAGATGCGACGTTTCGTTTAGTTTTGTCTACACAAAAAATAGATTTGGTTAAATTTGCAAGTTTATTGGTAGTTTTTTTTTATTTCTACAGATATTTTGGTTTGACGTGCTTAAAATATGTATGGTACAGTATCTTACGTTGTCAAATAAGTGATAGCCAGTGCCTAAACGAAAATAACTATATAATATCTTTAACCCTTTTTACGTCCCACTGCTGGATAAGGGCCTCCCTTAAACACGAGGAGGATCAGACCATAGTCCACGGCGCTAGCCTAGTGTGTGTTGGCGGACTTCATATGTCTTACGAAAACTTGCTAGATTTTCTCAGACATGCAGGTTTCCTCTCGATGTTTTCCTTCACCGTAAGACAAGTGGTAATCATGATAGAAATGATTCACACATGAAAATATCAGAGGTGCGAGACCCGGATTTGAACCGGCATCACTCGGTTATTCAAGCGAGCGCGTTACCGCTGGGCCATACTATATCATACAATATATACGTCTTTTTATATGTGTCTCTGTACATACAGAACTGATCCATTAAGATCATTACCTAATAGGAAACTATTTTGTATAAGGCTATTTTTAATCAATGTCAATTATAAACAAGTTACTGCTACTTGGGTGAATATTTCATTTGGTGCAAATTACAGTTCTGGCCATAAAGAATGTATAAAACGTTAAAATATTTTGAAGATGATAATATTTATTTTTAATAAGCTACGGGTTCTAATGGACGCAACTCGTTGAAAATTTTTTTTTTTTTTTTTTTTTTTTTTTTTTTTTTTTTTTTTTTTTTTTATTAGGTTCACAAAACTGAATGATACATTATAAAAAGAAACTTTGTGTGTAAACAATTTAAACGTTGTACAATGTTCATCCTTACTACAGTGAACACAGCATGCAGTTTTGACATGTTCAACTTAAACTAATTACAGAAACTAAAATCTATTTGACAAGTCTATGAATAATATTCTTGGCCATAGCCAAGGAGCCATTGAAAATATCAAAATTAGGACATAAAGCATTATAGGATGACAGAATTCTATATAGAACTGAGTGATGTCCAATATTAGTACGACAATGTGGTAATTGAAAACTATAAATATTCGAAAGACGACTACCAGAACGTGGGATTTTAAAACAAATTTTATTTAAAAAATCTGGACAGATCATTAATCCATTTATAATTTTGTATAAAGTCAAAATATCCGCTATTTTCCGACGAGTACTTAAGGGATTGAGATTATAATATTTTAGTCTAGAGTCATAAGTGTCTAAATGTTTGCATTTATTGTCAATGTAAGTTAAATGATAAATAAATCTTTTTTGGACCCGCTCAATTCTTTTAATGTGCACGGCATACCCAGGTGACCATATTGGGCTATTATATTCTAATATGCTCCTTACTAAGCAGTTGTATATAGGGATAAGAACTTTAGGGTCTTTGAAAATTTTTGTTTGTCTTGATATAAACCCAGAAAGTCTAGAGGCTTTTTTAACAATGCTATCTACGTGACTTATAAAGCTTAAACGACTGTCGACTATAACTCCTAAATCTCGGATTTCGTTAACTTCCTTTAGATGGGCTCTCTTTAATGTGTATATAGCTGTAATGGGATTTTTTTTACGCGTGAATTTTATGTGATAACACTTTTCAATATTAAGTTTCATTTTATTGTTTTCACTCCATATCTGTACCCTGTCTAAATCTTTTTGTAGTATTTTTACATCATTTTCAGTCTTGATACGTTTATATATCTTTAGATCATCGGCATACATCTTAAACGGGCACTTTAAATGCTGAGCCAAGTCATTTATATATATCACGAAAAACAAAGGACCCATATGCGAGCCCTGCGGGACGCCAGTTGGTATAATTTTACTTCTTGAAGAATAGCCACGTATCATTACTAATTGTGACCTTGTTCGTAGGTAGGACTCACACCACCTTAACAATGAGCCATGAATACCAAGTGCCGAAATTTTTTGAAGTAACATAGCATGGTCTATTAAATCAAATGCCTTGCTAAAATCTGTATATACAGCATGCACTTCATCCCCATCATCTAGAGCCTCAGCGATGTCACTAATAAAACCTATCAAGTTAGATGCTGTTGATTTTTTGGGCATAAAACCATGTTGTTCCGAGTGAATAATTTCCTTAACGTGCCAGTAAATTTTTTTCTGAACTAATCCCTCAAAGACTTTTCCAATTGCAGGGAGAATCGATACCGGCCTATAATTACATATGTTAGACACATCGCCTTTCTTGTGTATTGGTGTCAACCGAGCCTGCTTCCATATTGTTGGGAAGATACCCTCTGTTAGGGACTTATTATATAAGATATGCAATGGCGTAGAGTTTCAGCACATTGTTTTAAAAACTTATTTGGTAATCCATCTAATCCTGGTCCCTTATTTGGGTCTAATCTTCCAAGAGCAGTTAGTATTTCAGTTTCAGTTAGTGTACATTTACTGAAGGATGACGAACTCACTTCAAGCACAGGGTCACAATTTCCAGCACTGTAGTTATTATGTGACGTATAGACCGATTGAAAATATTCTGAAAAAAAATCGGCTATTTCCTGACCACCCGCAGCGACTCTATCACCCAATACCATTTGATTAGGTATAGAACGGCTATTACTTTTTTGACTGTTTACGAATGACCAAATTCTTTTAGGTTGAAATCTAACTGTATTTGCAGCATTTTCTTTATAGATTTTGTAACATTCTTTTAACATGTCATCATATCTATTTCTAAGAAGGTTGAAAGTGTCTTTGTCCCTGGGGTTACCATATTTTTTATATTTTTTATGGAACTTTAATTTCTCTCGTGTACACTTTATTAGTGGAATGCTGAACCAGTTAGGGTATTTTTCATTGTGAGGCCTAGTGTATGGAGTGTACTTTTCTATGATTAAATTTAAGATAGTGTAGAAATCACCTACCATTTCCTCTACATCCATATCCTTCCATCTATCCCACCAATCTACATTTCCTAATTCCCTGTTGATTTTTTGGTAATCCGCTTTGTTAAAGTTTAATCTTGGTATCCTGTTACTCCTAAGTGATCGTCCTACTTGTATCATATTAAAATTAATTTCCAGAGCTGGGTGATGAACGTCTAAATTTATCAAGGGAAACAAACATTCTGAAATTTTAAGTCTTGTCGGTGAGTCAGTTAAGATCAAGTCAAGGATTCGATAATTATTATTTCTAATATGATTACATTGATATAAATTATTAAATTGCATTTCATCCATAAAAATATTATCTGTTGTGTTATTACACGGTAAAGGAATGTAAGCGGATAACTGTTCGTTATACTCCCAGATTATATTTGTCAGATTAAAATCTCCAAATATGATTGTTGTTGATGTGTTGGTCATACTACTAATGGCTTTAGTTACGCTTGAGAGAAAAGTTTTTAAATAGTCCTGATTTATCGGTGGGGGTATATACACTGCACAGATGTTTAAGAATGAGTCGGTACCGTCGACATCGCCTAAACTAAGGCTAAGCCAAACATCCTCACACTCTGATTCCCATTTGACCTTTCTAGTTACTTCTATGTTCTTGTTCACTGCTATACAAACACCACCTCCTTCTTTTTTATATAGAGAGGATGAGGTAGAACTTCGGTCTCGCCTAAAAATGTTGTATCTCGCGTCTAAAAATTCACGATCAAAAATACTATCGTTCAACCACGTTTCTACTAGAATTAATATATCGTAATCATATTTTAGTACATTCAAATAAAACTCTTCACACTTCGTTCTCAAACCCCTCACGTTCTGGTAGTAGATAGATAAATTATTATTACTTGTTACAATCAATTTTACATTTTACAATATTAAATTTTAAAGTCTTTTAATAGCATCTATGGTGCTGATAACCAACGATCGCGATGTAGTATTCTTCCGCACAAATATCTTGCCGTTTCGCACCCATATAAACTGATATTGCTTTTCTTTGACCGCGGCCCTTACCGCTGCGTGCAGATTTTTATTGGCCGGTGATAAATGCTCAGTTATATAAACAGGTTGCTTCTTGTCCGCATAACCAAGATGCCCAGAGTGCAATTTTTCACTTTCGTGTGCCCGATTAAATTGCTTAACAGCAGCGAGAACTTCATCCCTAACGCGAGGGCTCACAAATTTTGCCACAATCGCACGGGGTCTCTCTGAGGCCTTGTTGATTTTAGGCACCCTATGGATATTCATGATCTCGTTGTTATCTAAAGGTCTCGATATAACATTTCCTAATTGCTTGATGACTGTCAGCAAGTTCTCATTCTTGTTCTCCGGAACACACTGTATTTCAACATTGCAAGCTCTGGACTGTTGCTCCATTGTATTGATCTGGCTGTTAATGGCATCAAGTTGTAACTGGAGAGTCCTATTTTCAGTTTTTAAGTTGTCAATCATTTGTGAATTTTCGCTAAGTGAATTTTTCAATTCCTCGTACTGATTACATACAGTACTGACATTTGACTTGAGCTCTTCGATAATACTGTAGATAGCTTTGTTTTCCAGGGCTATCTGCTGCTTCACCTGAAACAGAATGGTAGCGGTTGCTTCCTTTAATCTTTTGTCAAAGTATGATTTGAGATCTTCGATTGCTGCATCATCAGTTCGAGGAGATGAACTTGCTTGCTTGTTTACAGGTGTATGATCCCCACGTTTTACATTGTCCTTGCAGTCCGGACATTTCCAATTTATTTTCGCTTGTTTCGACTCCTTATGAAAATTCTCAGCCGTTATTCCCAGGCATTGATAGTGGTAACTGCCGGTGCACAGGGAGCACACCTTAGTATCCTGATTTCCTTTAATCCCTTTAGTGCAAACCTTACATTTTAAGTTGGAGTTTGATGCAGACATATTGGAGGTGTCTTATTTCTTGACAAACAATAAGTAGAAAGTAAACTCCTATTAATAGTAGGTTGGCAATATTATGCAGTCGTAAGTATTGCTATTATTTTTCTGCAGGAGCAAAATATATGATATGAAGTTGATACTCTAAATTTTGTGAGGGTAGAACCACAGCACTTAAATAATACGGTGTTGTTATTATCGTATTTTTCTAGTAAAAACGCTAGATTCAGCACATGAAACACTTTTTTTTTCAGGACAAAACACGAACCACAACAAACCAACACTATTCACTACCAAACAAGTGCTTTAGTACCACTTTTTTTAAATTTATTTTACCAGCTAAGTGAAACACGTCTTTTGTTTTTGACAGTTTTTAAATTATTATAAGGTATGTGTCAAAAAAATTAACAAAGTCGTAAAATCTAATTACCATTTGTGTCCTTTTTCCAGATTAGACCTAATCAAAATATTTTACTAAAAAACTGTCCTTAAAGAATAAGTTATCATATATATTTATGATAAAAGACTAAATAATCTATGTTTTATTTTTTTATTATTAATGAAAGAACAGTTTTAAGCAACTTTTTACTATTTTAAAAAATGTCCTTACACTTCTTCATAATTACCATTCAGCGACATGTGTGTGTCGATATTTTAATACTTTCGCATCACTATGTACCTTCATTCTCACAAAACGTTCGGCATCAGTCGACACTCTGCAATAGAGCAGGATACACGCATGAAAGACTGTTACCGGCAAAGTAATATAAGTTTCTCCGGTTAAAATTTGGTGTGGTTTGGAATATTTCTACATACCGTTTCGATTATAAAAGGTAATATATTGGTTATTTTTTATTTAATTTTAGCTAGATGTAACCAACAATAGGATATCTTTTAAACAATAGACTGCATAAATCCATGACTCTTTAAAAAAACTATATTTAACCGCATATATTGATGAATCTAATTACCAAACTTCTAATTACCATTATTTACCATTCGTTTATAGTCGAATGGTGATTAGAAAAAAGTAACGGTAATGAGTTTAATGTTAAGATTTGATGAAACCTTAACCATATAAATTAACAATTATACTTACAATTAATGTTAAGTGACGCATTTTCGGAAATTAGATTAGTAAGCTTTTATTTTGGTTCTATTTGTCTGTTTGACCCTCACATACTTTAATTGTTTTTAAAAAAATTCGGCCAAGTGCGAGTCAGACTCGCGCACCGAGGGTTCCGTACAAACCTGTACGGAACGGTGTATGAGTAAAGGGGTAATAAGTTTAAAATTATTGAAAATATTTTTATTATATGATGTAACTAAAAATTTATGCTTTTCGCAATTTTTCCTTTATCTGTGTTATAAGACGTTGCTTCGTACCAAATTTCAAGATTCTGAGTTCACGGGAAGTACCCTGTAGGTTTTGATTCCCTTGCGAGTGTCGAAAATTTGCGGCATAAACGGGAGTATCTTTTGATCGCGTTGACTTAGAAGTTTGATTTTTTCACAGCTCCAAGAGACCATAGACTTGAGTATTTGATATGAATTTCAGCTTGATACCTCCACGCGTTCCTGAGAAAAAAGGTCTTGACAGACAGACAGACAGACAGACAGACAGACAGACGGACAACAAAGTGATCCTATAAGGGTTCCGTTTTTACCTTTTGAGGTACGGAACCCTAAAAAACAAAAAAAAACAGATTAAGGGCTAAAATAACACACAGAAAAAGATATGAAATTGAACCCAGTCTTACATGCTCTAGAAAAAGAAAAAGAAGTCCAAAAATATATGTATAAGATGAAAGGCGTTCCTTTCTGTCAATTGGTGATATGACTCCAAGAAGCAAAAGACAGCAAAGAAAAAGTGGTGAGAGCACATTTTTTTTAACAGCAAGGGGAAAACGAGTTAACAATCCGCGTTAGCTGGTGATGGTAAGTTTGTTGCCCCTCGACACCTGCAACGTAACAGGAGTTGAGAGTGCCCCACATAATAGCGCTCAGAGAAAACCCCAGGAGGAAGATCATTGCACATTTTGCATGTGCGGGCAGAAAGGAGCGAGATGCATGTTCATTTTTGGGATGCCAGACATATAATATATAAGGATGACATCCAACCCGACGGGGAAGAGAGCGGTGACAGAAACACGACGGTGGCATCACATCAAAAAGTTCGTCAGAATATTCCATTATACAGACGAAAGAATACACATAGAGAGCAACATCTATCCGAAAGCTTAAGGGTTCTAAGTCGTATGTTAGTATGGGATCATCGACAATATGAACGGCTTGTCACATGGAAGAAGTTGGTATTGAGGAGTGCCAGCCCAGAGATCATAACAGTATTCCATGAGAGGGTGAACCTGTGATTTATAAAGAACAGGAACTGAAATACTGTTTCGCTCCGTTAAGCACTACTATTGTTTTGGAAGCCAATTTGGCTTTCTGTTCCGAATGACGTAAACTGGACGTGGCATTAAATCTCCGAGGATCACAACTTCCACGCAGGGATATAGCTGGAATAGGAAATCTGACCCTTCTTGGATGTCCGAAGGGTCGGTTTATTTCGGCGTTTCCACTATGAGATACACGTCTATATTGGAGTATGTCCCCCATATTTTATACGTGACCATAAAATTGACAGGTCAGGACGGGGTGGCGACAACAGAGTAATATCTTCCCTGACGAACGTACAAATCCCAACTTTTGGCAGAAAGACATGTTCCAAGCTGTAACTAGGATATTTTAAGCAAGATGTATCGGCAGGACAATATCTGTCTCCATTAAAAAAGTAAGATCGGCTTATCTATTTCAAGATAGTGATGGACAGCATTGAGGTTGGAATGGAGTGCCTTTTTGTTGCAAAAGTCCACATTAAACGCGGAAGGGGTGGCCGCTGTGCAAATTTTTCTTACGTTTGTTGCAACCATAGTGTGTCAAAAAGGGGAAAAAAGGAATTCTGAGATTTCGGCGGACTCGGGTTAAATAAAAATATTCAGTATGTGTATATCTGCACCACTCAAACTGTGTATTTTGCTGGCATGGGGGATAGATCTGGGTACAAACAAACGAGCGGCCAGCGGTAGAGCGTTTCATCAGGTCTCCATGGACTCCATGCCAACACGACACACTTAAACAGAAGCGATGGACTTCACTTAAATACCGATCCCGAGGTCGCAGAGATCATCGGAATTTAGGAAAGGGGCTGGCTTTGAACATATCTGCGACTGGGACATATAGCGATCAAGTTCGATATGAAACTGGTCGCGAGCCAGTAGAGAGCAATACTGGCAAGTTTTAGTGGTAGAGGGCATTGGTGAGTTACTCACATTTTAAGAGCAGCTTTCACAGTGGTAGGGGAGAAATGTATTATAAACATGTCACAGGAACAGTAATGAATATTACCAAAGAAAACTTTTGCTCTGTCTTGACGTAACGGTGAGTAAAAGTGCTAACACACCAAGTTGCAGTGGTACATGAAAATTATAAATCGATTAGTGTTTATTGTTGCAAATAAAGATTGACAATTACTATTATTTACTTTGAGTTGAAATTCCTTTTTTATGATTGTTTATATTATACGCGTTTGATTATTTATACTAATTATGTTTCCTCTTTGTTACTTATTACAAATCATATTTAATTGTTAACGAATAAAATGCTGATTAAAGTACTCTGATGTTATACTTTTTAATATATTTCTAATCACCATTTGAATAAATCTCATTACCATTAGCTAAATATCAATTACCGTTCGTGCTAATCTCATTACCGTTTATTAAAAAAAACAAAGCCCTATATCTTCAATACTAAACGTCACATTACTGTACCTCCTTCATATTTAGTTTATTTTCATTATATATTGTACAAAAAAATAATAAACAACACCATCAGGCTTAATATTTGATTCGTCAAAAAAAATGTAAAATATGCATGAAATGAAATATTCACCCACTTAGTAGATTGGTACTTAAAGTAATTATTACAAGTATTTTGCTAAAGTGTTCATAAAATACAAGTGTCTATATCTAAAATTCGCAAATCGAATTCAGTGTTGGCAGCAGTGCAAACGAGCGGTGTGATTGAGCATTGGGCTTCGAAGTCCGCTGTGACTTGGCAGTTGTTACTCTCCCGCCTTTATCTGAAACGTTCAATTTGTATCGGCGAAGCCTTTCGTAAAATGAATATTTTTAATATCTGCATGTTAGTTTTAGAATCGAAAGGTTATGTGTAGGAAAGAGAATAGAGTAAACACTATTAAGTTACGTCTCGAAATATTCGATAATAAGGTAAAGGCACCTAATTCCGCGGTATTTTCACCTAAACTAGAAAGAACTTTAAATATTAAGCATTTACTATATCTTTCTGCAGAATTCGCTATTTTTATCGGAAGTGTTATTTATCTAACTCTTGAAATACACTTACAGTTTAGCGATAGATAATTTTATATTATCTTTAATTAATTAAAAATGTGAAAAAGTCGAGAGCACCTAATTGCGATGTAAAAATCCTAATTCCGATGTATTTGGTTCCTAATTCCGAGTGTTCAAAATACAAAGAAATGGAGGCGGGGAGAATAATACATGGTGTTCAAAAATCAAGTCTATTTATTTACTCAGGTCTTTAAATCAGTCTTCAGTCTTTTAAGATAAAAAGACACCCCAACATGTAATTTACTTAGATTAATAATATTATTCTAAGTAAAGATGTAAAAAAACATAGTAGTAACTAGTAACTATATATAATTAATTCTTTAACAGTATTTTTTGTTTTCTTCATAATATTACAAATAGATACATTACTACCCTCATTGATTGCTGTAATAACATTTCGGAGAGAGATCTTCTTCCGTGTATTTTTTGGCTTCATTATCCTACACCAAACAAATTATAATATCAATATTTAAAATACTATGAGTTCATACCTTATGAAATTCTATAAAAGCTGCGTAAGATAATGTAACAGGCAGTTATTCAATGTGTCATGACAATTGATTTTCAATTTGCCAAATAGGCAGCGATTCGAGTACTATTTTTTTATTTTATTTTATTCTGAATTAGTGCTTGACTGCGTTCCACCTGATGGTAAGTGGTAACGCAGTCGGAGATGGTAAGTCCCACTAATTCAGTAGCCACCTATTCACTCTTGCCTTGAAGACACCCATATTGTAATCGGACGGAAACACTGACGTAGGCAGGTTGTTCCAATCCTTAGCCGCACGTATAATAAATGACGAAGCGAAACGCTTCATCCGGACGGGTGGAATGTCCACGACATAAGAGTGGAGACCAGCCATTCGTCGAGTCGTCCGATGATGGAAAGGGAATAGGGGAATTAAGTCGTGTAATTCCTGCGCACACTCTCCAAAATGCACCTAATACCGAAATACCTATAGAATACACAAGGTCTGGCAACCCTACGCCGGTGATCGAGGCTTTGTAAGTTGACTTTTACCAGGGTAGGGTCACCAATAAGTCTCAGCGCACGCCTCTCAATCGAGTCCAAGGCTGACAGATGGTATTTCGCAGCACCAGCCCATATGTGTCTGCAGTATTCCACGCACGACCGG
The DNA here is from genome assembly GCA_905231865.2 of Boloria selene. NCBI lineage: Eukaryota > Metazoa > Arthropoda > Insecta > Lepidoptera > Nymphalidae > Boloria > Boloria selene. The sequence continues at coordinate 14,075,816 of HG993137.1, read as the reverse complement.
ACTTGAGCTTTGTATAGATTAAGAAGCTGTGTGTGAAATACTATCGGACCTTTGCGAGGATGCCAACTTTCCTCGCTGTTACATTAGCCTTAGACGCGATGAACTGCCCGTAGTTCATGTTGGGGCTAATGTCCATTCCCAACAACTGCAGACGATCAGTGTATTCTAGAGGCACATTTCGGAAAGTAGGAGGCAAGGTAAAAGGACTCCTTTTTGTGGTGAACAGACACGCCTGTGTTTTGGTGGCGTTGAAACTCACAAGATTGGCATCGCCCCAAGTGGAGACTGCCTTGAGTGTGAGATTCAAACGCTCTACCATGGCCTCTCTTTCGGACTGAATTTGATCTCTACTGGCTCGAGGATTTGGCAGGTATCTTTCTACAATAGTGCTGTCGTCTGCGTACCCATAGATACCGGGTATAAGCAGATCGTTAATATGCAGCAGGAACAAGGTTGCAGAGAGAACAGATCCCTGAGGAACTCCAGAGTTGGTCTTTAAGGGTTTTGATGAACAGCCTTCAACCACAACTCTGAGTGATCGGTCGCTCAGGAAGTCTTTTATCCAGCCGATCAGGCCAGGAGATATGCCATAGGCTGAAAGCTTGCTTATAAGGCTAGCGTGCCAAACCCTGTCAAAGGCCTTTGAGACATCGAGGGAGACAGCAATCGCCTCCCCACTTCGCTCAAGAGCTTCGCCAATGGTGTGGTTGGCATACGCTAGAAGGTCCCGCTGTGAGGTAGATGTGGTGGAGTAGCATTGCCAGAGTCTAGTCGGCGTCAGGGATCCGTCAGATTTTACCAGCGGTGGCAGTGAAGGCCGACAGAAGTTCATCTCGACCGCTTTGGCAAGGAACCAAAAAGCTCTGCTACCAGATGGTTGGGCAGAGAGCTTTGCGCCAAAATATGTAATTCAGTCAAGACGAGCCTTCTTTAATGTCTTTTTGTAGGACTTGGCGGCTAAGTTAAAGGCTCTCTTCTTAGGTCTTACATCCGGAGCTTTGCGGTCTCGAGCATCAACCCAGGCAAGGTAAGCCGAATGCTTACGCTATTCAGCAAAGATGCATTTGGTATTAAACCATGGGCGAGCTTTGCCACCAACGGGTACATTAGAGAATGGGATAAAATATTCCATAGCTTGATGTATCACATCAGTTATAGCATCCGCACAGCTCGACGGATCGGAAGAAGAGAAGCAGACCTGCCGCCAAGGAAAGGATGCAAAAAAGTGTCGCATCTCATCCCAATCTGCTGACTTGTATTGCCATACTGATCTAACACCAATAGAGTCGTTACCAGGTGGAGAATAAGGCAATACAGTTTTTACCAGACAGTGGTCAGAGCTACCCAATGGGGATGAAACCTGGATGTTATATCTGTCCGGATCAGTTGTCAGCAGAAGGTCCAGACAATTAGCTGTGTGGCCGTCCACATCGGGTACCCTCGTCGCTTGGTCAACCAACTGGGAGAGTCCAAGTGACACAGCAAACATCCACGCTTCTCTCCCTCAGAATGGTTCGTCTTCTGGTATGGGAACAACCAATCTTCATGATGGGCGTTAAAGTCCCCCAGAAAGACAAGCTGCGCGGTGGGGTACCGTTGGATAGCCACATCAGCGGCCTCACTGAGATGTTCAAATAATCGAGTTGTCTCCTGGTCACCTGTGTGCGATCGGTAGACACAGGAATACAGGATCTTCTCGATTCCTGTATCTACTATAACCCTGATCGTAGAGAATGTGGGGTCTTCAAGGTGGCGGAGACGCTGGAAAAAGAGGTCATTTCGCACGTACAAACAAACTCCGGCCCGCGAGCTGAAGTTATGCTCCAACGTGTAACCGGGATAGTCCAGGTACGCAGCGCTTAATGGACATTGAATCTGCGTCTCCGTCAAAAAGAGCATGTGTGGCTGCTCAGTCTCGAGATGGAAGTGGACTGATGAGAGGTTTGTGTGCAATCCTCGGATATTTGTGAGGTGCACATTAAGTGAGGGGGAGTGCAGCCGCTTAAAAACATTACCCTTTTTGTTTTTAACCATGAAAATTTGTAATGGAAGAGTGAATAGGATGGAGAATGGCAGTTGAACGAGGTGTTGCGCGAGCCCGGCAGTGATATTGGTGTTGCCATGTCGTTGAGGGCTTAGTCTGGAGACTGCGGGGACGCCCGAACCCCCCCAAGGATCGCCATCGGACCCCCTCTGGTCGCCAACCAGCACGATGGAGCCACCCTGGGATTTTTCACAGATGGCGGGGCAGCCTTTCATGGGTGGGCTAGCCCACTAGTTGGGCCCCCAACTGTCTGCGGTCGGCCAGCGGCAAGCCGTGCTTCGGATCCCGCTGCCCTCTGCGACTAAGCTCTCGATACAACAAACAACGATCCACTACCAACACGGCTACTGTACAACACAACTATTCAGACCCATTCCCCATACGGCCTCATCAGCTCCCACATGCCGGAACGCGCTGTTAGGTGCTTGGCGGCACGACTTATGCTGATGGGTGGTAACTCTGCCGTCGGCTGATGTTAGAGCCTACCACCGAGACTACCGTGGTGTTCGGTAGTTTTTCCCTTAGTCGCCTTTTACGACACCCACGGGAAGATATGGGGTGGCCATATTCTTCTTGCCGTAGCCACACAGCGAAAAGAATTATAATATTGTACAAACATTTGAGAGAGCAATAAATGAATTGTTAACTGTTGAATATTGTTTTCTGGAAACTCTTCTGAACTTTTTAATAATTAACACTCTGTATTTTACTTGTGTCAATACCACGAAATTAGGTGCTCATAGAACCTTATTCCGACTTACATACATCGGAATAGCGTTTTATAATACCATATCACATTTTTTAACTCCGATTATTAAAAACCAAGAGATTTTTTAATATTTTATAAATAAATGAATCTTTAACTGCAATATCTTCGAAAAAATACATAGAACACAAACAGAAATATATCAAATACATTAATAATACAGTTTAATGTTATTAGTCTTTCCATATAATAAATTAATAAAGTACCTAAATAGATAATCTTTGATCATGTATAATTAGTGAGTTTGACGCCAAAACATACATCGGAAATAGATTTTTATATTTATTGGTCATTTAATTAATCAAAACCAAAACAGTAAATTTTGTAATTATCAAATTTCAATCAAAATTTTAAAAAAAGAAAACGTCTATGAAATCGCAATTCCGTGGTATACATCGGCATTAGGAACCAACTAAAATATTTGGCACCTAATGCCGTGGTATTTTTAAACTTTATTTACTCTTAAATTGTTAAGAAAAATACACAAATGTTACGTGTTTTAAATAAAAAATATATCTCTTCTACTATTTTAACCTAAACATGTACTCATATAGTATTAAAATATCATCTAAAACACTATTTAGTAAAACATAGTACTTACGTGCGTAAGGTCCAAAATGTATGGAGCATGCGTTGAAGTCAGCTGCTAGCGCAAAACTAACGCATTATTTAAAAATGTACACACATTAACACACTCTTTTACTCATATAAACACGAACAGATAAATTATGAATTCAATATGGTATCTTAAACACAAAAAGAACTTGTAAATCGCTTGAAATCACTGTTTGTTTAAATACCTCGGAATATGGTGCCATTTCTAGAACCCCTCGGAGTTAGGTGCCTTTACCTTAATAGTGATTATAGTATTTTTCTTATCAAAATCTAACACTTTTATATAATGCTACTAGCACTTTCAGTCGAAATTCGACTGATATCATTCATTTATTGATAACACTTAAGCAAATCAATAGTACTAAACAAAAATCAATTAACAAAAAATTACAGAACTGTTTTTTCTTTGCTTATTAACATACATATAAGTTGCAATATGTACTTATATAAAAATCGTGCTTGAATGAAAATGTGTTGTCTTTAAATTATATGTAAATAGTTGATGTATGCATTCGAATGAAAATTAACACATTAGCCATATCTTGAATTAATATATAGACCATTTTATTCCCGGTAATTTATATAATTTTAAAGAAAATAATTTTTAAATATTTTACAAAAGCGTGTATTGCTTTTAAAACCATCAAAATGATTACTCATCAAAGTTAAAGTGAACGTTGAATGGGCACGAGAAGTTTAGAGTGACTCTTCTGGTCTCAATTCGTAGCAGGTATTCGAGTGCGATCTTATTCAACTCAACTCCTTTTATCAAAAGTTTGTAGAGGTTGAGTTGTGAATACTCTTTGTGGTACATAATATTAAACGCACGATAGTGGTGTTTTGTTTTTAAAAATATTTAAATGCTTAGTTAACTTAATACCAATCTTTTTTTGCCCCGGTGTAGTGTTTAATGTTCAAATATGTGGTGTGAAATATGAAAATCTTGGTTTTTTTGATATAAGTGCACGTCATCTGCTACAGTATAACTTTATTAAAACTTTTAATTGTGCTAATGTTAGATCTGTGAAATACAATATAGTTTCAATATGTTTCTTATAATGAAAGCTAGATTTAACGTGAGCGAAGTCACGGGTTCCGCTAGTACATGCATGCAAAACTTGACAAATTGTATACAAAAACCTTCCTTGATCACTTTATCCATTGGTGAAAACATTATAAAAATCAATGCAGTAGTTTTTGAGTTTATCGCGGACAGACAGACAGACATACAGACGCGACGGAAGACTTTGTTTTATAATATGTAGTGATGTACTGACAGCCGTTAAAACGACCTTTGTATCTTTTTAGTGAATTCTAGAACGAAGGAATGATCATCTAATAATATTCATTGTGTCAACAAATATTTGCAAAATAATACACTCTTAATTTATTCATTAATTCAATTTAATTTAAATACAATATTGTATATTGTACAATATTCTAAACAGCTAATGCAAAATTTAGCCTCAAGATACGAATGCATAGATTATATTACAAAAATCTTACAGTTCCGAACAATATATAGAAAATACGTGGGGGCTGAAATAACTGGCGTCTGAAGTTAACTTTTTATATCTCTCGGACCTTTGATTTCTTTGGGTGGAAGATTGTTCTTGTTATCTGATATATATTTACATATTTTCGTAGTCTCACTTTTTAACCTAAAGTTTTACCACGAATTCGTTTATATTGGCACCCGTCAATGACAATTTTGTTGATATTCAGTTTTCAACAAATCTTTATTTCTGCTATCTTTCATATTCAATTTCATTTTTTAGTTTGTTTGTTAGATTTATTATATTATATTAGGTACACCAACCTCTAAATTTATTAGAAGTAGTCCATTACCACTCTGGTAATTTAATTATTTTTTATTTTACAGTTAATTTTCCTTTATTTAAGAGTCAAAACTTGATTTTTTAAATTTGCGATTGTAAAACCTTAAACAACCTCTGTAATATTTTGGAGCACAGGTAAAGTTAAATTAGAAATAATAGAGCCATTAAATCTCTGAGTGATTTGTAGATAATATTATAGCAAAAGTATTTATGAGTTGAAAATTAAAAAAAAACCAAGTGCTCTCAAAGCTAGCGGCAGAATTAGCAGATAAGCTCTTAGCTGGATTGGAACTCATATTTAAAATTTTCAAAGACTCAAATCGGATACAGTTTTGGCAGCGATACAAACGAGCCGAATGATGGAGCGAGCTCCTTGGCACTTGTGTACATCCGCCCAATAGAAATGTTCAATTACATTGCCGGTATCCAGACGATGCATGGATCGAATCTGATACTAAATGTTGCTCTAAAACTGTGAATATACGTATTTTTTTACTGTTTGGCTCAGTTGGTAGTGACCCTACTTTCTGTGCCAGCGGTCGCGAGTTCGAGTCCCGCTGGGGACATTAATTTCTCCAGTTATAGGTGTTAATATTTATATTATGTATGTTTTAATTTTTTTTTGTGTAGTATATGTACTTTCTGATATTTGTAGTATACAAATAGGCAAAGAAAGTGTTTGGCCTCTGTTTGTTTGCCGATTTTCTTTTGTTTAGTACCTAGTAGCTTTAATGATAGCAATTTTTTTAAACAGTAAATTACTAATGTAATGTATAAGAGAGGTATATACTCGTATATGAAGAAATATAAGGATAAGTTGGTTTGTAATGAAATTGTATGTTTCTTGTAAAGGGAAGTGGTGTCAGTTACACACAAATTTTATTCGTTTGTAGAAGTTCTATTATTTATTAAATTTCTTTTGAGAGATAGTTACAATTTAATACTAAATTGAAATAATGAAAAACAGTGCATTTCTACGGAAAATAACATTTAATATTGAAATTTTATTTCAAACTTTTATTTCAAATTGTGAACTTTAAACTAGTTATAAATATGAAAACTAAGTAAATAGAAAAATCCTGCTTAAAATAAGTGAATGCACGGTCCGACACGCACGACTGAATCGTGTTGTCTGGTAAGTGCTTTAGTATTCCGCGTTCAAAACGCCGTATTCGTGCGTGATTTTATTTACATTTAATTTTATATGAAAACACGTTACTGTTATTTTGTTATCCTTAAAAACCTGTAAATTGTACTTTATACATTTAAGATATTTTCTTTATCATAGAGTTTGTTTGCATTCAAATGAATTTTGAAGGATTGCAAATATTTTTTTAGCTAAATAACATAGTAGGTATCTGCATATATTTTCTTTTTAATTGCATGGAATCCTTTTTAGCTTCCCACAGCTGGTCTAAGCCTACCTGCAGAAGCGATCCCGCTTCGCCTCATTGCACTACGACGAAGGATTCCACTATGGATTTTAGTGAGGAGTCCCAGAGTTCCAGTCACAGGGTTTTTCAACATATTTTGCTTCACCGTAAGATAATTATGTTGGATTCTATCGATATTTATATCGATTATTATATCGATTCGAACTTGGAAATATTAGAGGTGTGAGACCCGGGATTTGAACCCATTTTATTCGAACTCCTAAGCGTTACAATTGGACTACTACTGCTTAATTCTTATCAGGGTTAGAAAAAAGTAATTGTAACTAATGCGTTCGTCTCTGTCACGCACTATTTTCTAATTTCCTTTTTAAAGACATGAGTATTTTGAATATAACTCTTTACGTAAATCGGAATGGCCAGTTAAACCCTACAAACAATTTTAATGAAATTTCATACTGGGGAGTAAACTTTAAGGAAGTCCACTGTGTACCTACTTATACCATATTTATCTCAATATTTTACCTTCAAAATAAAATTAAATATTTATCTTACATTATTGCAACTCATAATGAACATCAAAACTGATTGGATAGTAATATAAAAATTCTACTTATAAATAATAACAGAAGAAACAGAAAAGCAAGCCATACGAGTTATTGTTCCCATTTCAGCCGCAGCAATAAAAGGGTATCGCATCGACACCCAAATATTCATTGGTACTATATGTGATATAATAAACTCTTATATACTGGCAGTAAACTAAACAGCACAATATTCGGCTCACGTTTGATTCTCTTGAATCGCCGAGGCAATATTGAATCTTTTCGTCAGATCCGTCGCATTTATTACGTGTTTGAAATTGCGGTATCGGGACAATATAACCAACATTATCGATGCAATAGGTTGTGCGGCGAGATGAAACTTAGAAATATATTTCATGTTATATTATTTACGAACCGTTTATACAAAATACACCTATCTGATAGGCCTGTAGATTCTAAGGTCCTAGGTTCCAATCTCGAGTTGATACAAGAATATCTATTAAAAGAAATCGCTTATAAAATAACTAAATAGAAAAAGTTGTAAGTCTCACGTGCCCCATGCGGCACGTAAACCTATGCATCCTACATTTGGATGTTTGTGTAGACTGGCCGTCTCGAAGGACTATGAGAGTAAATAAGTAGGGAGTAAATCTTTTTGTAGTAAATACGAGTAACTCTCATCTGTGAAGATAAGTAGTTCCAGTAAAAGTATTCAGTAATTTATTAATTTTAACTTAAGTGTATTACAGCTTTAAAAAGTCTTAAAAAAGTATATTGAGTTCGCTCGCGATTATAGGTTCCAAAAACCATGTCAATCATATGTAATTCAATAGCTTAGTGTCAATACGGGCAGCGCTGTCAGAACGCTCGCAAGGGGTGGCTACTCGTTACACGGATCTAATGGAGTGCGATTTCGAACGACAGTGGTTCGAGATTTGGACATTATTTATTAAAAAATATTGTATATTTTCGCACAATCCTTTTTAAAATGTTGTAGTTATATTATTAACTTAGCCATATGCTAACTGACAAGTTATTGTTTAGTTAATTACTTTTCAAGGGAACCTGTCTAATTCGTTAATGTTAGTCTAATTCAATTTACGATACATTCAACTATTTTTGAAGTGAAACTTCCTTAGAATCCTTGTGATTTCAGACTCGATGAATCGAAAAAGTCCATAGTACCAGGCGCTCAGAGACGGAGAAGAGTTAGCCTTAATTTAAATTCAAGTTTTACTTCTGACATGTGTACTTTGTACACACGCACTTTTTTTTATAGAAAATATCGCGCCTATTTGATGTGCGTTGACGATCTAATAAAAAATTTCAATATAATATTATTAAGAATATTATTGAACCTCTTTTGTTCGTACCTCTGATATGTTTAGTAAGCAAATTCAATTTATCATTGGTCTTACGGTAAGGGAAAACACCGTGCGGAACTATGTATGTTTGAGAGAACCTAAAAGTTTTTGAAAGATATGTAAAGCTGTTCGCTAAACCACATTTGGCCAGTGTTGTGGACTATCTGATCCCTAAAGTAGGAAGGCCTGTGTCCAGCTGTAAAACGTTAGGAAGTGGCTGAATACAATGTAATAGCCAAAATATACCCAAAATAAATAGCTCCACCATATTAGATACATCAAAAGTCAAGCATGATAAATATTCTTTAAATAACGCACGAGTTATCAGGTCTATCTCAGTGTATCCTAATTCAATACGGCTTAGTTTCAATCGGCTGCTGCGACGTGACGGGAATTGCACGGGATAATGGAGTGCTTAAAACCATACTATACCGGACCGAGCGGTACGTGTTCTCTTCGTGACACTTTTGCCTAGAGGTTACAAAGTCAGCCTCAATCCCTTTGAAATGTGGGATGAACACGAAAATAACGTTTCACGTCGGTTTACCTATCGACCTGCAGAGCGTATAATGTCACCGTGCTGTATACTTATATTGAAAATTTGCTATACTTTATATGCGCAGTATACGAAAATATTATATTTATTGTAGTGTACGAGATGGTACATGAGGCAAACTGTTATATATACAAGTCGTAAAAAATTGTTATAATTTCAATCTCAAAGGTGAATATAAGTTTATTTGCTGTCTCACGTTTTTTAATATTGGGATATACATACATATGTAAATACAGTTCCCACTTGTAGACTCACTGGCTTTAAAAGCCAATATTACTTACTGAAACCTGCCCCGTCTGACACTCACGCACTCAACAATGGCCTGCTGTCATCCAGTACCAGGAACAGTTCGTATGGTATTTCATCAAAGTGGGTCATCTTTCTGTGTTTCGTAGTTTTTCAAAAATTTGTTTTTTTTCGAAGTTATTGCAATTTATATACATATATATCTCGCTTATAGGCCAATTAACCATGAGAATGTGTATGAATGAAATTACAGCAGAAATTAACGGCGGTTGGAAGCAATCTTGAAATTACAGATGTGTGGGAAATGGTTTGCGTTGACACGTTGCAATTTGAATGTGACGGACGTGACAATTTGACCTGTGGAAAGGTCAACGGTCAAAATACCGTTGTAAACGACTGATATAAAATTAAACACCTATTTTTCGAGAAACACAAAAGAGATTTTCATTTTCTTTATTTGTTGAATATCTTATATAGCTTAAATACACCATTCTGGCAGTATGGTTACCATTACGGGGGTTAAAGATAGTATTTTCTATCTCCATGGTGGTTCGATGGTCTTATGGAATCTATAACATTATATTTACATTTAATATCTTTTTTCTGATTTTCAAAGTTAAATGTATTATTTTATACCAATAGAACCTGTCGGTAAATTGTTCGTTTGAACAAATAGGCGTTGAGGATTTACGACTAAGAAGTTACGGTTAGCATTCTCAATACAATTCCATCTTTACAAACAAATATGTATTGTAAAGTACCAGTATCAGAAGCCTATACAATACATGATGCTGCTAATTTTGCAGGGTCTGTTTTAGGTATCAGGGCCCCTACATATATTAACATTTGATCTCGCACATTCATGTGCTGTAATTTGGTTCAATTATAAGTGTTGAATTATTAATGCAAATTTCTCCCGGCGATATGGAAACTGCACTTCGCATCAGAATCACTACCAAATATAAATCGACCTCATTTCCATTTTCAACTAATAACATAAGTGGATCTAGCCGATACCAAAGTTCATGTCATTTGAAGCTATATTTAAAGTGAGTAATTGATGTATTGGAAATATTATGGTATACGTATAGTGCATGGAGTATATTTATATATATATATATATATATATATATATATATATATATATATTGGTTTTATCATCCATGGTATAGTGATTACAAGAATAATATTATAAATAATACTTAGCCTTTAGTTGTTAATTTTAACTTGTCGAAGGATGTTTAGAAATCATACAAATAGTTGAAATGTTTTAATTTAAATTCTATAAAGTTTAACTAATAATTACATCTATAAATTTTATATTATATACGAGCACATATATACTTGGCCCAATTTGGGACTCGAACCCAGAACCTTACGATCTGCCATTTACAATAGCCGCTGGAGAAGCGAGGTGAGAAATAAGATAACATAACCTGCTCTTTTTGAAGTCGATTAAAAATGAATTCTACACCTTATTTTGTAAAGTCATTTTAAGATTTGGTAATAGAGCTCTCTGTACTCGACAGAATTACTCCCCTAAACAATATCAGGGTAAATGGAAAAAATGCGTAAATATATAACCTTTTATCTTTTACCTCACATGCTATAATATATCAGAGTATTAAAAAGGGTAAAATTTAAATTGTAACAAAATATTAAAAGTAACGATATTGCAAATAACTAAGCGCTTTTAACTAGTTCTATTAAATTAAGCTGGCTCAGTTCACCTGTAAATTGATTTAAATCAATTATTGCCTCAGCTATAACACTGTGCCTATTGTAAATAAATGTTATTTTTTCTCTTTGATTATATAATGGAAAAATGCATATTGCACAATTTTTTTCTAATATTCTTTTTTTAAATGAGTCTGACAGTAATCTCTACAGAAAAATAAAATGGGTGTCTGTTTGTAATGTATAAATTAAAACTTTTTTCTAAGTGCAAATTTAATTATATATTATTTTATATAAACACATTTTTTTATTTTTTGTGTCGGACTGCTTATTCCAGGTCTTAAAAATCTAATATTATTTTCATCAGATGATATCTTTCGCGTTTTTTTCAGATCTCATGATTGACTGATAATAATTATCAAACAAGAACTGTAATGACCTGCTTTTTTACATCGATATAAAGAAATAATTAAGTTATACATTATCTATCGTTTTTAATTCTATTGTATAAAAAAATACAACAAACAACTACTATTAAGAATGGAATGTTTATGTAAGCTTAAAAACCCGGTATTCCTGTCTTCGTTTAGTGCCTATACGACGCGCGGCGTGCATGTGAAATGAAGTGGGTAATTGCAGAGGCAATTAGACATACAATGCGTCTGCAATTAAGCGATCATTAGGGTGACGCCCCCAAAACAAATCTGCAAATTCGACCTATGACTTGCAATTGGTTTGCGAATTATAAAATGTCTTAGAAACCAATTAAAGAAATTCTAAATGTAACTATCTTTTCGACTTTAAAATTTTAAATGTTTATAATTAAAATGTATAATTTTAAAAGGTACTTTGATGCTATTTAGATTTTTTGCAAATTTTGGGTAGGCACTGTCGGTAATAAGTACCTATATAACCCCCTGAGACGGCAAATACCTTAGTCTCTCCCGTGACCATGATTGCTGTAAAGCATTCGAAACATCGGGAACCAAAAATCTAAATAAATCCGAAACAATGACAAAATCCGAAAAGATAGTTTCATTTATAATGTCAAATATTTGCGTAAACCTAAGAGAGTATTAAAGAGATTCTTTTGAATATTGAAATTTGACACGAAATACTTTTAATTTTAATAAATCCAAATATTATGTAAAAAAGTTCTACTAATCTGCTTTGCCAGATTAGATCAGATCAGCTAATGATACCAAAAATAATAGTACTCTAACTACGAAACTAGACGGCTTATAATGCTGTATAGACCTATTTAACTGACATCAATGAAGTTGAACAGTGTGTTTTTAACAAAGACTACGTTACGCGATATTTGTTAAGAGGCAAATAATATTATAATAAAAATTTTATATCGAAAATATATCAAAAACGATCTAGCAATTGGCTGTTAAATAGTCACAAATATACATTTTTACTTTTTGGTATAACATCAATCAAAAATATTTATGAATAGCAATGTAAAAGCCGTTAAATTATTAAAAATCAACTTTACGCTCTCATCAAAATATTTCGTACATTAACATCGACAATTTCCATCTACTCTCATTAATTTGATCCTACTTAATAAGCCAGGCTACAAATCCACGTATTGGATTGTCGATTTGGCACTCGCTGGCTTATAATCCCTAATTGCTATGGCAATTAACTTCATTTGAATGTAACCAAGACGTACTTGTTTGATGAAAGAGAACTGGCGAAAACTTAATGAAATGGATTGATGGTGTAGGTTCGATGTCTATTGAAGCCATATTAATTTTTTCTGTGTGACTTTGTAAAAATCAGAAAACCATCTATTGGAATGAATAAAACACTTAAGAACTGTTTTTTATTATTTGTAATTATTAACTAGATAAATTTGTTTAGATTTACATGAGATACCTACCTACTTTGCTTTTAGGTCTAATACACATATATGGACAGACAGACCTTGTGAAATTATATATAGGATCCCATTTTAGAGTCTTTTGCCCTTTAGCTAAGGCGATTCCGTATGATACAGTAAAATAAAACACAACATATTTAACTTAAGAAAAAAATGTGGATTCTATGAAAAAATATAATGCAATCTCATAATCAGTACATAAACATTAAATCCAATTTAAAACTACCTATCTTAAATTCTCATCCTGCCTTCTACTAGTGAACCTAAACGCACCGTCAGACTGATTGTTTGTTTTAGGTGAAGAGCCATTCAGACTTGAAACTTTTCTCATAAACTTACCAAACTTGAATGACGCGTTTAATTGCATAATACTCGTACTTCGCTATTGAGAAACTCCGGAGAAATCTTACTACTTTTAAATGTGCAATGAACTTTATTTATTGCAGTAACTTTAAAATAGGATTGACTTTTATTGTAATGCATTGTAGTGTTAAACTGCTGAAGTTTGAGTTAGTTTTAATGAAATATAAACAAAGTGAGTTTATAGGTTCTATTTAAGGACAGCTAAGGTTTTGGTTTACTGACTAGTTACGACGTAGATACCTAACTTCTACGAATACAATATAATAAATAATGTTGGGACATTATTACACACACATATTTTGTATGTACGGATACCATATAGTTGATATACTTACACATTTATAACTTTAAATACATACATATTATAAATATAAATACCCATGACTGGAGTACAAACACGTCTTCTTAAAATGATGACAATGTCCTCAGCGTGAACCAGTTACCGCTGGCACATCAAGTACTTAAGGGTCACTGCCAACTGAGCTAAACGTGTCGTCGCGTTTATGAGTCGTTATTTATAAAGAGTAAATCTGTCAAAATGGCATATGACAATTAGCTTATTTTCAATTGTTTGAACTCCAGTGAAAGCAATTGTCTCTCTTAAAATGATGACAATGTCCTCAGCGTGAACCAGTTACCGCTGGCACATCAAGTACTTAAGGGTCACTGCCAACTGAGCCAAACGTGTCGTCGCGTTTATGAGTCGTTATTTATAAAGAGTAAATCTGTCAAAATGGCATATGACAATTAGCTTATTTTCAATTGTTTGTTCTCCAGTGAAAGCAATTGTCTCTCTTAAAATGATGACAATGTCCTCAGCGTGAACCAGTTACCGCTGGCACATCAAGTACTTAAGGGTCACTGCCAACTGAGCCAAACGTGTCGTCGCGTTTATGAGTCGTTATTTATAAAGAGTAAATCTGTCAAAATGGCATATGACAATTAGCTTATTTTCAATTGTTTGTTCTCCAGTGAAAGCAATTGTCTCCAAATAATGCTAGATCCTCTGCTTCACATAGAAATAGTGCGTGAAAATATATATAGCCTAGAGAAGACAAGCAGATTGGAAGCGATGTAAGAGACTCGACGGGGTCGTGTGGCGGCGCGCATAAAAGTAAACAGCTGACGGTTCACTCACATCCTATCGGCCTCTCGACCTTACAATACACGTGAAATTATAAATATATCGCGAATCATCGTCTATGGATATGGTACTTTTGTTAAAATTATGTGCACACTATAGATGGAATATAATAATAAATATAGACTAATGCGTAATATAAATATAGACAGTAAACAAGATATTCCAATAAAAATATAAAATTTCAGACACTGTAAATAAACGCTCGAAATTTTATTTTATTTAGTGGAAATAAAGAAAAAGAAAACATTGTTGTAACATAAACTTATTTAGTAATTGTCGGTACTGAAAATAACAATCCCTTCTAAAGTATTCTTTCTGCTTTTTATTCAAATTTAAAAAAAATAGAGGGTAGTAAAAGTAGAATTTAAGAAGAGCGGTTATTAAAAAAATAATAAAATTTTTATGAGAGGGTTCTTTTATAAGAAAAATCCATTGTAGACATTCCTTACTTACCTTAGACGATATAAATACTGTGCAATATTGAATGTGATTTCCGATCAAAAGTTTTAGTTATATCATATTACGTAGACTTACTCTCTCTTAGCTCGGGTTCGTCCGTAGCTACGTTGTAACGGTTACGATACAGACTGACACAACAGTAGCTAACTGCTACGTTAAGTTAGTAAAAACTTTTTTAAAGTAAAATGTTTCTAAATCTTAACCCTTGAAAGTTGTTGTTTGACTAAAAAAAATAATTTGAATTGATTTGAGGTCTTCATTCTGTACAAAATATATAACAGTACAAAATATGTATGTATGTAATTATATTTTTAAATAATTCTTTGTATTATTTTATTTATTATATGTATAAATACCATCTCCATAATAAGAGTGTTGCTCGCAATTCCTAGTGTGTAGCTTAAGCCTAGCAAGCCAATCAGACCAAATGTTTTTTGCGGCAGTATCAAGCCCCGAGCGAGCCCTTATTTCCTGTAAAGTTACCGAAATATTTACCACAGTTACTCGATGAAATAAAACTATCTTTTCGCATTTTTCACAGATTTATTTTTCGATCCGAAAAAATAGTTTTTTACTTTAAATTTCGAATGTTCGTGTTAATAAACTAATTCGATAAAATATTATTTAAACGACTCAAAAAAGGTTCCTCCATTTTTAAAAAAAAATTTAAGCTTTTTTATGTTGATAATAAATCTGGAAGAGTTTTCTATCGCTTCTTCTTCTTCTTATCGAGTCGATGGCAATTGTTACAATGTGTCAGCCCAAAACTCGGCCACCATTATGGCTTTATCAGTGGCATGCATAAGCTCCTGTAAGTTGCAGGTAACAGGGCAAGCAGGGCATGTAAGTAGGTGTCTCATCGATTGAGGAATGACACCGCATCTACACTCCAGGCCACCGCTCGCAAATCCCCACCTGGCCAAGTTTTCCTTACTTCGGCCAACCTGAGTCCGAAGTCTATTAAGCGACTTCCAGGTCTGCCAAGGCAAACTATGTCCAGGAGCAAGATTCTCAGACGGTGGAACGAACGGAATAGGCAAAGAACCATGAGTGTCCTGCCAAATCCTGCATCTTTCCTTAGGTATTTCGTCACTAAGTGGTGAGACACTCTTCATGAAACTTTTTCGGCTTTTTAGCCTTTGTGGCACTAAGATGTTGTCGTGCATGGGATGACGCGGGTCTTGTTCCATATTGGCCCTTTCTTTGGAGCTCGCCACTGCTCTACGGATCTCTGGAGGCGCAATTCCTGCCAGTGGGTACAGCATTGGTGTTGGGGTTGGTTTAAGACATCCAGTAATGATACGACATGTTTCGTTTAGTGCTGTATCCACTAGTTTTGCATGGGAAGAACGACACCACACGGGACAGGCATATTCACCAGCAGTGAACGAAACGGCCAGGCCAGTGGTCCGCAAAACATTAGGCGAAGCACCCCACTTGGATGTGACTAGTCGACGCAGGATTTGGTTTCGACTATGGACCTTCTGCTTGATGTTCTCGCAGTTTTGCCGAAATGTAAGTGACCTATCCAGAGTTACACCGAGGTATTTGGGAAAGTAACTGTGCTCAATAGACACCTCACCCCATACAACATTTAATTTTCGCCCAGCCTCTCTATTGCGAAGGTGAAATACGCAGGATTGAGTTTTGCTCGGATTGGGCTTTAACGAGTTTGCGGTGTAGTATGTTTCTAAGCTAGTAAGAGCATTTGATAGATTTTCCTCGACCTCCTCAAAGGTGATAGCTTGGGAGGTGAGCGCAAGATCATCTGCGTAGAGGAAGCGGGATGTGTTTGGGCTTGAAGGTTGGTCATTTGTGTAGATGTTGAAAAGAAGCGGTGCCAGGACGCTACCTTGCGGTAATCCGTTTTTTTGTGGTCTCCAGCGACTTTTATCATAGAGAAGATGGACTTGGAAACGTCGGTTGTGGAGAAGTTCTCGGAGTATTTTGATAAAATTAATGTCATTTGTCATGGCCTCCACCTTCCATAACAGCCGCTTCAGGTTGACTGTATCGTAAGCCGCTGATAGATCCACGAAAACAGCACCTGTCACCATTCCGTTCTCAAAACCATCCTCAATATGTTGCACGAGTTTGAGGGTCTGGTTGCAGCAAGACTTAACAGGCCTAAACCCGGCTTGCTCTGGGATTAGCAAAGGATCAATAGCAACCGTTAGTCGGTTTAGCAGCAGTCTCTCGAAAAGCTTATATGTGTGACATAGGAGAGATATAGGTCGATAGTTCTTAGGACTGTCTGCTGTCTTTCCAGGTTTCAGAATAGCTATGACCCTAGATTTTCTCCAGAGCCGGGGTATGGAAGAAGATTTCAAGCAGTTGTTATAAAGTTGCAGCAACCACGACACAGCAACTGGACCAAGATGTTTGATTTGCTCAACCGATACTTCGTCTACTCCACAGGCTTTTCCACACTTTAGACTTTTGATCGCTGTCACAACATCAGTAAGATTGAAGGGCTTACTGATATTGTCGCAGGGATCATCAGATATCTTTAGTTTAGGGACTCTTTCGGCGCGAACTGCTGGTTTCCCATTAATAATTAACTGATGGGCTATTTGATTGGCGGTAACTTGGCTTGTTGGAGAGGGTCGAGATGGTTCGTTTGTTAGTTTTCGCAAGGTATTCCATGCTTTTTTACTATTGTGAGTCATATCAATACTAGTGACTGTATCTACCCATTTCTCCCGTCTATATTTACCAATTGTAGAAAGCAGCAGCTCTCCTGCCATTTTAGTAGCGTCCGAAAATGGATCTTTCTGGTAAAGTGACTCATACCGGCCCAACAGCTCAGTGGACTCCGTTGGCAATCCTGGTATGTACGAAGTCCTGCAGCCCCTCGGGATATATTTCCGGGATAAAGATTGTATGGTTTCGACGAATTTGTCGTAATTTGCTGAGGTTGGCAAAACGTTCAAGAGGGCGTCGTCAACGGATTCTGTAAAGGAATCCCAATCTGCCTTAGTGTAATTGAATCGGCGCTTAAAAGGCACAGTTATAGGGCTGACAATGGGCTCAATGGTGCACAAAATAGGTCTATGTTGAGTGCGGGGGATTGGAAAGCATACGCTTTTTGTGCACTGTGAACTGATGCAAGAACTGACGAAGACTAGGTCAGGATTGTACCCTCGCTTCCACCTGCCACTATTAAAGGAAGCTGGTAGCTTAGGATTGTGTATCAAACACAAATCGTTTGTCTCAGCCCATGTTTCGATTTTTTGTCCATCTGCATCTGTATCATTATAGCCCCAGTTTTGGCTGCGGCTGTTGAAGTCACCGATTACAATTTTAACAGCTTGGTCTTTATAATTCTCTGGAGGGTCAAATTGAAAGCTGGTTCCAGGAGGTTTATAGATTGATGTAATCGTACAAATTCCAACATCGATGGTAATAAGTTCGATGCCGTTTTGGGTTGAGCATTTGGTGGATAGGATGCTTACGCCGGGAGCAACAAACACTGCGTTACCGTGCTTCGGATGACAGATCTCGGCGATAAGCGTTAGTCCAGGAATGTGTGGTCGACTTTGGGTTTCGTCTCGATGAGTCTCTTGAACACATAGAACGTCGCACTGTGTTTTGCGATGTAAATCAGAAAGAAGTTCTGATTTGTTTCTCGAGAACCCTTCGATGTTAATCGAGACTACACACAAAGAAGGTTTTGAAAGTGGACCTTGAATTGCCATCGTGGTGAAAGGATTGGCCAATCAGCGTTAGATATTACTGATTGCCCAGGGTGCGCCGGACGTATGGGAAGGTATACGTCACTCGGGGAGGCTCCTTTCGTGCTATCGCTTATCCCTATTAAAATTTTAACTATAAATCGATATGAAGTTTTGTATAGTAAAGTATAGTAAATAGTTCATATTTAGATAGAGATTTATAAAGCGATTTAACAGAGAGAGAGTGAAATTTTGATAATTAATCTTCGATTACTAATACGAACTGAAATAATTTCTCGTAAAACTACACGTAGTAGGGGTGTCATGTAAGAAAACGACTTTCTTTCGATCCCGCGTCATCTCCGAAAATGTGCCGCCTAACAACCGGTCTTCTTATTTTTGGCGCTCAAATAAAACGTTTTGTATCGGGAATTGAATCGTTTGCTTTTTGACCTCAGCTCGCACTCGCCCTACACGATTCTATAAATGCTCCTCATGGGACGGATTATACAAATTCGATGTCTTACTTTGGTTACTTTTTTAAAACGCTATTAGCAATATTCATTTATATAGGTGTTTTTTGCACCATATTAATACTAGGTTTTGCCCGAGGCAAAAAAATCGCAATTTTTCGCTTCTAAATTGTATTGTTAGTTATTATAGAGATAAGCGAGTGCAAGCGAACGAGTTTTAATAAACTTGCGGAAATTAATATAATTGGTGTACTACCTTTAGTTTTGTAATATATAAAGTCTACAATCGTCTTTAACCACCTACTTCTTAACACTGACGTACCTACTGTGTATTGTAGCGTATAAACTATCTACTCTACTCTCTACTAACTATTAAAAAATTAAAATGTCGATTTTAACCAAAACTGCAAGAATCAACTATAGTTAAGATCCATTTATCTGACCATATGAGCGCACAAAGAACATCAAAATCGGTCAAGCCGCTAACCAGCACGAGTACGATTGTGAAAAATGATTTAGCAAAATAAACATTTTTATTTCACTTTAGTCGATTTTAAGTTATTTTGCGGCTATATTCGCGGAAAAACATGAATTTCTACACACTTTTATCACGTTCCACCCCTTTAGAGGTTATTTGACGTACGTTGTAGGCTGTGTATAATCCGTCTTTTTTCATATTCTCACTCAGGGGCCTGGGGCACATAGGAATTCTCTATACATTTTTCACTTTGTTACTGATGCAAACTTTATGTAGGTATAATAGCGATACATATGTACATATAAAGGTAAGAATAATAGATTAGATACATTGAAATTATCTTTGCTTAAACGCCAAAAAATATCTTATTGTTATTTTTAAAACTATGAGTTTTTCACTGTAGATTTAACTAAAATCGAATAAGCCGATTATCTTCTACGCTCTATCTCGTATCTTTTACATAAAGTTAAATCTTGCATCCTCTGCTAGCTCTTTATTACAGTTAAGACATATTGATAATTATAAGTTCTCTCACAAAGAGTATGTAACCCTATAAGTTAAATATGAGATTTATTACTTTGAATTTGCATACAGTTGTCAATTACATATTTTTTTTAGTAAAGATTATTTGATCCCAGTTCAGGACTACTAAAGCTTTAAATATGTAAAAGCTCCTTGAACTTACGAGTACTTAAGTTTGGCTACGACTGATTTGAGTACGACGTCAACAAAAATACCCTTTAGTGGTAAGTTTATGCTTAATCACTGCAAACATTATAATTTTTCTCACTTTTAATATTTTTATAAAAAAGAAATTATGAAATGTATAGAAAATACTATTAGTTAGTCGCGTTGGAAAAAGAAAGTGAGCAATTCATAAGGTAATAATATTAACCTTAAGTGATTTTGGCAATGGCGGCCAAATTCATTGAAACTAATAATTTTGCGCAGGAGATGTTAAATAATATACATAATTGGTCAAAAGCAAGTAAAATCTCTATTGTATGTCCTGTCCTGTGAATTATATTACTCTCGTAGTCCAGTAGGACTCGAGTTACGGCGCTGCACTAACGACTTTACGAGGCACAGGGACAAGTGAAATTTCCGCTTATCTTTAGAGAACAACCTATTAAATATATTTGGCTGTTACTCAATTCCAGGGCCAATAAATCTTCAGCTGTAAATGCTAGCCCCTACACCACTGAGGTAAATGAACAGATTTTATACATGTTGGGTGATATGGCAAATTGTGAATCAATTTGCATAATATTGCATGCCTTTTAGTTTCAGTTACGTATAAGTTTCAATAGAAATCTTTAAATTTGAAATAAATAATATGCAATAATAAAAACACGAACTTTTAAAAAAGAATATCTTAAAAATTGTACCATAAATAGATTTTTATTTAAGCTATTTATATTCTTAGTTAACTTTTTACGCTTAGATATTGTATTTTAACCTATGACTTAGGGATCAAAACTCGTAGCACCAAGTTCATTACACCAATAAAGCATCGCTCATAAAACATACGGCGTCTATTCGAACGGAATAGAGGCGTTAAAATATACAAAAGAAAACGATATAACTCTCCATTCGAGTTCCACTTTATGCCCCTACTCGTAAAATGTTACGGCAGGTAGAGCACAAGCGCTATTTGAGGGCCAGAACGCCAATAAAACCCGCTAAATATATAAGGCCTTTATTAAATCATATTATATACGTTTAACTCGTACGGTATTGACTTCGAATATAGTGCAGTTTTTTTTAATTTAGGATATTTTGGAGCTCACTGAGCTCTTTACCTTAAACGATTGGAAAGCAGGAAAGCAATTCAATAGCTTCTTTAAGTCCTTCCTTCTATGCGTGGTAATTATTTTAATATTAGTTGATGAAATATTATTTTATATATTGCTTTACAAATAGATTTCAGTTACAGTTGGCTGTGATGGACTTCCTCGTTTTTAGTGCAAGAGTATGTTCGAAAACACGAGTTCATACAGTATTTTTTTACTCTAAATTTCCTGGAACGATGTTCAATGAAAGGAGGTTGAATGCTTTACGTGTTCTTCGTGGTACAGGAGTGCAATACCGTAAACTTACTGTTACTGAAAATTTCTTTACAAAAACCAATTACTATGCATATGAGTATTAGGTTCTGTTGGGACTCGAACTCATTACTTCTAGACTTACAGTAGTAAATCCTAGTCACTAGATCAATCAGTCAGATGTACGTAAATACATAATGATAGTATAAAGTAAACGAAGAGCCATGTCCACTGACACGAACCCAACTAACAACTCTATAACATCTGGTCTCCGAATACGAAAACCTCACGCACTTATTACTGAATATACCCAAAGGGACGAAACTTGTACGTGAGGAGGCAAATATTTCATTCTGCGCTACGTGTTCGATAGTTGAAAGGAGATTAATGTATACATTGTTAACATTTAAACAAGACACCTACATTATTTAGTACTATTGCATCTGACTTTCATTTTTACCCGACTGCAGTCCTAAGAAAAAAAAACTTCCATACGTCATTAAGAACTGTCTTCGAAAATATTTATTGATAACACTAAAATCGAACAATACTACTAAATAATAAAAAACGGCTCAAATACGGCAAGAGAAGGAAAGTTATTGTACTTAACTGTATGTTTATGTCTATTTACATATATGTTAGTATATATAGGGCTAAATATATCACGTTTTAATTATCTAATATGATGATGTAGGTATAACAAGTGTTTCTAAGCTGCCTTCGTGATTTCGAGTACTCTTTCGATCCGAAGTCGGTATAAATGTTTTTGCATTGTGAAGTCAATACTTAATAAAAAAGTTTGTAAGATCTACATAATATATAATGACCTCTGAGACATCTTAAATCTTAGTTTCTCCCGTGACCATGAATGCTGTAGAATGTAAAGCATTCGAAACATCGCTTCGGGAACCAAAAATCTAAATAAATCTCGAAAATCTAAAACAAATAATAATTTCATTTATTATTATTATTATTTTTAGATTCACACACACAGACAAATATTCCTAAAAATCTAAGAAAGTATTATGTATGTACTATTTATATTTATTGTATCGTATTAGTTGATTGATAGTCATAGCTCTTGGCCTAGATCTAACGTTTTAAACTCAAGTGTTGGGTGAATCTAGTAAGGTCACACTTAACAGCCTCTTCGTACGTGCATATCATTAAGAGTTGCAAATATTTCATATGAATATTCAAAGTTATGACCTTTCCACTGTACATGTACTTTAAAATTTCTGGGGTTGCAGAAGATGGAAGTTGAATGTTTTAACGGTCGATTAAAATAAGAATACTTATGTATATTAAATTGTTTTAAATATTATATTTTAAGCATATTCCACTTAACGAGAGTTTATACAGAGAAGGACTATACAAAGTTAACGTTTATACTTTATTTTCCCGAGATTATTTGTATTTTGTTATTTTTGAGTCTATTGATTGAGTTAGCTATGCATGTTTTCCTTTTTGGATTGGATTGAAAACCAAAAATCCGAATAAATTCGCGAATAACTCGAAAATACAGTATTAAAATAGTTTGGATGCTCTATAATATACAGAGTCATAAAAAAACACTTGAGCTAAAAATATTAGTAGGTACAATTAAAATCTATCTCATTAAAAAAAGCTTGTGTAACGGTAGCCATACTAAAGTTATTATAACATATGATTTGTCTCTTCAGAGTAATTTTTTTCTGGCTTTAATTTTAAGCTTTCTATGACTTTCTACAATTAATTGTTTAGGAAAATAAAATGACTCATTCTCGAGGGACGCGGAGTAGCGACGACGAAAATCCCAAAACAATCTGTTAAGCACTCACAAAAATAAATTTGCAATCCAAATAGTGAAGTTGACTGAATAGTAAGTGTCTTAATACAACAAAATAAATATATTTAGTAATGAAAAGCTTTAGAGTTATATTGAAGTTATAAATTATAAGTAAAAAGTTAGTTGCTAAGAGAGTTATTTTCTCTAGAGTTATTATATTAGTAATGGGTTCTGATATCATTAAAATGTTTAATAAGGAATTTTATTGATTTAGATCAGAGAAATTTAGTAGTGATAATCAACATTTAACGCGTCTTTCATTCCATGTTTATCAATTTAATCACGTATTGACCAAGAAAAGTATTTTTTAAAATTTTTTAAGCTTTCTTAATTCAGCCAAATATATTTCTTGTAGAAATTTATTTTAAATTCTTTTCCGTTCAAAGAGGATTACAGGTTAATTCTTTGTGTATTTGATTCGATTCCGCTAGTGTATTATACATATAAACCTTCCTCTTAAATCACTCTATCTATTAAATAAACCGCATCAAAATCCGTTACGTAGTTTTACAGATCTAAGCATACATAGGGACAGACAGACAGCGGGAGCGACTTTGTTTTATACTATGTAGTGACTTACGGCCGAAGGACCACTAAGAAAACATGTAACAAGCAGAAGAAAAGACAATTTGAAAGAGTCTCTAAATATTATCTACTGTGTAAGTAAAAGGCGTCGTTCATCCAATGACCAATCCATTACATTTCATTTAAAATGACTTTTGCTAGTTTTCTTCATATTCAGCTTTTATAGCTGACTTATTCTAGTAGCTAAATTTACTTCCTTTAACTTAGCTATTTCATTTGTGTAACTTAATATTCCTCGAAAGTTACTCGTAAGTTACGAGTGAATGAGAAAAGAAGGCGTAACTTGAGCAAATAGGTGACTGTGAAACTTGATGCAATTTCAGGACGGTCATATAGAAGCGAGGGATACTCCAAGGTGCACTAGATTTGCAGGAATATACAAGTATCTAATTTCGAGCGAAGCTAAGCCTGGCAACTCGATGTCCACGGAGTAATCTAGGGCCGCGTGCCGGGCGATGACTATGTATATTAGCAGCGAGAAGCCTTCTCCTGACCGTCCATAGACTAATTTGCATATTTCTTACTTCTTCGAGGCTGTTCTTGAGGTCCACATAAGAAGATTTGTGATTTCTCAACGCTTGACTAACTAGAAAACGATCATCCCGTGGTTCGGTACAAGTCTTTCTGCCAGAACCAGGCCTTCTCTTGACGGAACCGGTCTCTTGATAGCGCTGCCAGGTCCTTTGAACTGTCGACCGACTCACATTTAGCCTCTGAGTCACGAAGCATTGACCTTCTTCAAGCAGCGCAATAATTTTGCTCGCTTTTATTACTTTGTTTTTACATTTTCGACATTGCTAAACAGCAATAATAATACTTTTAAATGTCAAGGACATCAGATAATTTAATAAAAATTGACTAAAAGTTAATTAGAGTCCATATTAACTATAGGGAATTCGCGCCACAAAATGTAGTTAAAAGTTGTTTTCTTTGAAAACCAGGCTCAGTCAAAAATTTGAATTTGGAATGTACTCTTAGAAACATAATGACACTTTTATAACTGGCCAGTAACATGTTCAAATGATTAAAACGTTTTTGGTATTTTATTTTTTTCAGACAGGAAGAAAATCGAAACTACAGTTCTGTAACTTTATCTTTTGTGTGTCAAACATTTTCCTTTTTCTTGTTCAATAGCTATTGACGAGCTTTAGTGCTTGCAATAAAACCAATTATTGAGTCTATTTGACATACAAACATTTCTTCTTTTAATATAAGTGTATATAGATACATATTATAAAAATAAACACCCTTGACTGGAGTACAAACATTCGTGCTTAAGAAATGAATGATTCCATGAAACATGCTCCAGCAGGACTCGAACCCGCAACCGCTAGTGCAGAAAGTAAAGTCACTACAAATTGAGCCAAACGTTTATATAAAATTGTTAATATTTGAATCCTTCCATCTTTGAATTAGTGGTAAAAGCCAAGCGAATATAAAAAATTCCACATGTTTCGCTCCACGATAAGCGATATAAAAAAAATATATTCAATGGGTTTTTTGCATAAATAAATTCTGGAATTTTCTAAATTCTACGTCAATAATTCCGAATATACAGGCCCTATAAATTCGTTGTTGTTTCGCCTTCGTAATTTACAACTGGGGTATGTTTTTACACGCGTATGCAAAAACAAAAATTTGAAATTCAATATAGGTATGTTGTGTTTGGCGCCATCTGGTGGGCGCCTGCAATCCGTACATAAACTAGCCTATGTGGACTGCGTGTTATTTACGTGTACCTTTGCTTCATTTTTATCGTTTTAAAAATTTGATGGCTCTTTTTTATTCAATACTAATTTAATTTTTGAATTCAGTCGTTTTATTTAATGTTGATCATCTTAATAACAATCGTTTACTAAAATAATGCTTAATATGAGACCCTTCGGTGGTTAACTGCCTACGTGATGTAGTTAGTGGCTATTATGTACGGGGCGTACATCCTGGGTTCGAGTTCCTGGTCAAGTCAAGTAAAGTTTTTAGGTCTTTCTGTTTAGTAAGACATTGACAGCTTGGAAATACTAAGTTGGTGGAGTTTCGGCAGCGTATGAGAATGGCAGGTACAAAGAGTGCACTTGTGTCAGCGCATACACTTGTACACTATAATATCTACCTAGGGACCAACCTATGCGGAGCGAGTGTGAGTCGTTAGTATAAAATATGTACTAAAAATTTTTCATAAACGTTGATAGCAATTATCATATTTTATAATAAAAAAGCATCTGGCAACAAAATACAATATGGATTCGGCGACCACTCTAATGGTAATAAAGTGGTTTAATTCAAATTTATATAACACAATTACCATGTGGCTGTGCTGTGATGATATTTAACTACTAAAAATCATTTCTATGTTTGATGATATTATAAAATTTTATTAGTTTTTATCCACGAGTTATTTATCCATTTTAAACAAATAAAACTGTTTTCTGATTATTATTATATCAATTTCATGTGAAGCTCATAACCAATCGGCTAGAAAAGCCACTACTAGCCTTTGAACCCGACAAACTCTAATGTTATACATAGTTAATGCTGCAAAAATAAGAAATACCAAAACTTAGATCAGTCTTATGGGCTTTAGACTATTTTATTTAATGAAACTATCTTTTCGGATTTTGATTTTTGGCCTTCTAAATCTTTTTTTTCTTTTTAATAATACGAGGTGCTAAATATTGTGCAAAAAACTGAAACAGGATATTTGATTTAAATGGATAAAATGATTAAAAAAAAAACAAATGGGCGTAGAAAATTTAGAAACAATCCAAGCATAGTTCATCACATTAAACGTCCTGATGACGTTTTGCTAACAATTTCTACGTTACGATATAAATTATAAAGTGAGGGTAATATTATTAGTGGTCGGGAGGTAAATTAATATAATTATGCAAACGAAGCCGCAGGCAGAAGCTAGTTAATAATTATAAATAATGTTTTGTGGTTATATAATAAACGATTTAAACGAATTTATAATAACCCACAATAAAGAAAGTTATGAACATTTTTAAAGTTAGAGTAGTGACTGAAAATTTAATATCAGGCAATAGAACCATATATTTCACAGAATGAAATGATTCTCGTTATATTACGCGTTTATCTTCGTATATTACTTTAGAATCAGGGTTAAAAAGTTAAAGCATGCAACCGTTATCTAAACTATCATATAGATATTAAATGAGCAATCACTACATAGTATAAAACAAACTCGCTTTCTCTGTCCCTATATCCCTATGTACGCTTAAATCTTTAAAAATACGCAACGGATTTTGATGCAGTTTTTTAATAGATAGAGTGATTCAAGAGAAAGGTTTATATGCATAACTAGCGGATCCCGCGGCTTTGCTTGTGCTAAATCTAGGTAAGAGCCCGAACGAAGCGAGGGCGAGTCGCTAGTTCTAAATATTTAAAAAAATATTTATTTAACTACAAGCGACTCAGCCTCGCTTCGCTCG
Source organism: Boloria selene (assembly GCA_905231865.2). Taxonomy (NCBI): domain Eukaryota; kingdom Metazoa; phylum Arthropoda; class Insecta; order Lepidoptera; family Nymphalidae; genus Boloria; species Boloria selene. The sequence goes on along the minus strand of HG993137.1, from coordinate 14,048,385 downwards.
GGTTCATACCTTAGGATAAAATTTTTACAAATTGTGAATGTCTTATTTATTTATATCTAATCAAAAGCTTAAAAAATAAGTTTCAAGCCTCAGCATTAAAAATGACGTTATTTCCATATTTGTGTACCTACCAAATTTCATTTAAATCGGTTCGGTAGTTTTGGCGTGAAAGCGCGAGAGACAGATAGACAGAGTTACTTTAACATTGATAACATTAGTCAGGAAGTAGTAACTCGTATAAACATATAAGTATGTATAAAGGCTTACCAACACCAAATACCAGCATCCCAGTGCTTTTGTTTTCTCGTTAATAATGACGTACCCTTAATAGAATTTAGTTGAAAATTTCGAGTTAGTTCAAATATCTCTTATTATTAATAAAAATATTTCAACGAAAGTCAAGCGAGAATGTGGCTTTATTAAATTCCTTTGATCGGGTTTAAAAATTATTTCCGCACCTCAAAATTTTAATTAAACAAAATAAGACCGTTTGAAATTGATATCGTAAAGAATTCCAACAATTTTACTGGGGGTTGTAAAAAGTTGTCTTCAAATACGCATAATTTGACGTACGGGGTTATGGAAATAATTTTGAGATAACAATCTATAAAGTGTACAAAAACGGTAGTGTTATGAATGTGTGTGTATCAGTGTTGTAGTCTTTATAATTTTCAATAATAAAAAAAGCAAATTACGGCGTTAAAGATTATTATCATCAACGCAGTTATAACTCAGTATATGATTTATTTTAAATGCAAATTGATTTTCTCCTTCTGAACGTTATTTTTAAAGTTTAAATCTGATGAGAGGCGAATATTACGAACTGCTTTTGCTTTTGATTGAAATATAGGTAGGTATCAGTTAGTTAAAATTGATAAGCTGCTTGAACTAGATGATCTATTTTTTGAGCATTTTAAGATAATAAAAGACCTTAGTATTGGTTATCTCAATAGACTATGTAGTATGAGTGAAATATACAAATAATTTATCTACGTTATCTAACACTGCTGAGCTGACGCTCCAGGAGCTAAAGACATACAGGATTCAGTGTGAACAATTGCTTAAGGAAAGGGATGACAATGAGAAGGAATTAGAGAAGATTTTCAAAAAAAAATACTGATTTGAAAAATGAAATGTCAAAAATGCATACTGAATACACTAATATAATGTATGAAAATGAAAATCTTCTCAAAATAGTCAATGGGTTTGACCAGTGCAGAGATGAGTATGAGGAAGCCCTCAAACTCAACAGTGATTTGAAACACCAACTGCATGAGGCAAATAAACAAATTGATAATCTTAAAAATGTTAACTATAGTCTAACAGCCTCTCAAACCCAATGTCTATACAATGAATTGGTTGAGAATGCACCAAACTTAGTATCCTCTGTCTCAAACTTGAAAAATAATATTAGTGTGATAGATTTGACCAGTGATGACTCGAGCACTACCATATCTATGCCGAGTAAAAATAAATTAAAAAAATATATTAAAATTAATAAACAAATAAAAAAGTATCACCAACTCATAAAAACAAAAAATATATATAAAAAGTATAACAACATTTGTAGAGAGAAAATAGCACTCAAAACAAAAATGATATCATACTGTCAAGAAATTAATATTTTAAAAAATGACTATGAGACTGATGTTAGCTCGCTGCAGTCTGAGATTGTAAATTTAAAACAAAGTTTGGAAACATTAACTTCTAAATACAATACTGCTCAGAAAGAAATTGCTGAACACATATCTGCCATGGACGACCTGGTAAAACTTAGTAATAATAATCTTGAACGTTTTGATTCATTTATTAAAAATCATAATTGTGAATGCCATCTTTTAGCCTCAGGTCCAACAGGGAAGATAGATACTAGCTTAACTAGTGAATCCCTTTCTCAGCCTGCGGTGACTCTCACTGACCTCAAATATTATAATGTACAAAAACCTGTACAGTCCATACCTATTCCTAAGGAAACAAAATATTTAAAAATTTACAGTGATGAGCTAGGAAAAGGTATGGGTGTATTATTGAATGATTTTTGTGTGGGACAGAGAGTAATCAATCATTGCATGCCCGGAGCCACTTATAATAATATAGTTAATAGCATTTTGAGTGAGACTCACTGTCCTAACACAACTATTATTTTATTAATTGGGAGAAGGGGTACTGTAAACAAACATTCAATGGAAAATATTTTAAATAAATTGGAACAATTAAATATAAATAAAATTTTATTGTTTACACTACCTTATTTAGCTAAATTGCCACAGGAAAATAGGTTAAGATATGACATAAATAATTTAATGCACACATTAAGTACTTGTAAGTACTTAAATTTAAATATTAAAAAAAGTAACAAAATTGATGTTATTGACATAAATAATTTATGGAAAAATAATAATTATATGTTGACATATAGTAGGCTGAGCCTACCATATTATTTTAAACGACAGATAGCATCTGTGCTATCTTATTATATACAAACTGACATAGCCAATAATCTGGTTGCTTTGACATCTGCTCCTATTGAGCAAAATTGTATTATGACATCTTGTGATGTGGAATCCGTTCCAAATAAGAATTTAAATTAATTATTAAGACAACAGAGGATACCTCTAGCATATTAAAAAGTAATGACACCAAATCATATAAATGTCATAATAATTTAGTGAAAAATGCCCACATTTGTAAAAAATTAAATAGTGTAAACCTGGTGCACCAAAATATACAGGGTATGTTAGGCAAGGATCTTGAACTGGAGTTATTTATGAATGGCGAAAATATTCATATTTTATGTTTAACAGAACACTGGCTTTGCATTTCCCAGTCCATATTTAACTTCAGCGGTCACCAGGTAGCTAGTATGTTCAACAGAGAAAAAGCTATACGCGGTGGCTCTTTAATAATTATAAATAAACTTTTTAAGTATAAAGAACGTAAAGACATTGTGAGCCTCTCTGTTGAGCAAACTATTGAACTAGCCTGCGTAGAGCTTGAGCACTTCATTGTTGTATGCGTATACAGACCTCCTAGTGGGTTATATGAGTACTTTGAGAAAGTATTGGAAGAAGTTTTGTTAAAATTAAATATTTCTAAAAAGGGTATTATTATATGTGGGGATTTTAATATTAATTTATTAGATAATTGTAATACAAGTCTCAGATTTAAATCTATGCTTCTATCATATAACCTACATAACTTATTTACTGAACCAACTAGGATCACTGCTACCAGTGCTACATGTATAGATAACATATTTACAAACTGTAAACCAAATTCTAAAGCTATTATTAATAAGTTAAGCTCAGACCATTGTGGCCAGTTTGCTTCTTTTTCTTTTTCTTTAAATGCCAACAAAAATAATTTAAAAAAGTCTTTTATACCTATAAGTACTACACGTATGGAGAAGTTCAGAGGTAATATTGTGGCAAAACTTCCCTATTTATCCTACACTAATGACCCCAACTTCTTATATAACTCCTTATTTAAATTAGTAAAAACTGAGTTTTCTACAATATTTGCTCCTAAAACAGTCAATTCGGGGGGTCTCTTGACATTCGGTGAATGGGCAACTCCTGGCATATACAAGAGCAGGCAAAGGCTATACGAATTGTACAGTGAAAGAGCCTATAATCATAATGTATCGTTTGCTTCTTTTGTAAGTGCCTACTCAAAATTGTTTAGAAGAGTATGTTCCATGGCAAAATCATTATATATTAAAGATAAAATAAAAAATGCTAATGATAAAATCAAAATGACATGGAACATAATTGCCTGTGAAAGTGGAAAAGTCGCAGATCGCAGCTTCGATTTTAAGTTAAATATTAATGATAATTTTATTACCTCAGACCGAGAAGTTGCATCTGAGTTTGAAAAATTTTTCACTGACATTCCACTTTCAACAACGCAATCACTAAATTCGTCTCCCGACATTGCCGAACTTTTGTTAAAGAAAAACGTCAAAGAATGTGATGTTATATTTAAATTTAAACAAGTAAACCCCAAAGATATAATGGTAGCTTTCAGAAGCCTGGACGTCAAGAAAACAGCTGATCTATGGGGTATATCTGTAAAAGTTATTAGCTCGGTAATAGATGTTGTTGCACCTTACCTAGCTACTATATTTAATGGCTGTATAAAACATGGTGTGTTCCCTGATCTAATGAAACACAGTAAAGTTATCCCTATTTTTAAATCAGGTAGTACCCTAGACCCTAATAATTTTAGACCTATTTCGGTACTCCCAACATTTAGTAAAATTTTTGAAAAAATTATACTCGGGCAAATGTTATTGCATTTTAATGCACACAATCTACTTCATAAGAAACAGTTTGGTTTTACGAAAGGTCGCTCCACAGCAGATGCTAGTGTTGAGTTAGTTAAAAATATTTTTGAGGCTTGGGAGAGGTCACAGGATGCTCTTGGGATATTCTGTGACTTATCCAAGGCCTTCGATTGTGTGCATCATGAGACATTGATCAGGAAACTACATCACTATGGAATTAGAAATAAGGCACTCAGCCTCCTGAATTCCTATTTGAGTAATAGAATTCAGAGGGTTGATGTAAATGGTAAGAGATCTCCTGGGGCTCCATTAGATATGGGTGTTCCACAAGGCTCTATTCTTGGTCCATTTCTCTTCCTAATTTACATAAATGATTTGCCATTCTTTGTACAGGACAAACATGAGATAGTATTGTTTGCAGATGACACTTCACTTATTTTTAAGGTGAAACGTAATTTACTAATGTACGACGATGTAAACGATGCTCTCTCAAAGGTTGTCTATTGGTTTGATTCGAATAATTTATTATTAAATAACCAAAAAACTAAATTAATTAAATTTACAACACCTAATGTTAAACTTGTTGATAATGGTGTAGTATTGGGAGGGGAAATGTTAAAACCAATAACATCAACTAAATTCCTAGGCATTATCATAGATTCGAAATTGCAGTGGAATCTCCATATTGAGGGGCTAGCAAAAAGGCTCAGCTCTGCAGCGTTCGCGGTAAAAAAAATTAGACTTATTACAGACGTAGATACAGCTCGTATAGTATATTTTAGTTATTTTCATAGTGTTATGTCCTATGGAATCTTATTATGGGGAAATGCTTCTACTGTTAATACTATTTTTGTCCTGCAGAAAAGAGCTATTCGTGCTATTTATAGTTTAGGCCCTAGAATATCATTAAGAGAAAAGTTTAAAGAAATTAAAATATTGACTGTTGCTTCTCAATACGTGTACGAAAATGTTATGTATGTTCATAAAAATATACACGAATTTCCCAAGAATTGCGACATGCATAGCATTAATACTAGGAGCAAACATAAACTTGTAATGCCTGTAACTCGCTTACGCCGAGTTAGTAATTCTTTTTATGGACAATGTATACGCCTATACAACAGGATCCCAGAAAACGTTCAAAAAGCTTCTATTGCCAAATTTAAAAAAATTGTGAAGGAACGTTTGTGTACTAAGGGTTATTATACGATTAACGATTTTTTAGAAGACAGTACGCCTTGGGAATGATGTGATCGCCGCCAGGCTATTTCAACATATAGAATTATTGTAAATATGCAATTTAATTTAAAAAAAAAAGAATGAGATTAAGATAAAAAAAAAAACATTAGTCCCGCTGAGTTTCTTTCGCCAGTTCTTCTCAGGTCAGAGGTTTCTTCTTTCCGAACTGGTGGTAGACTCATGACGTTCAGTAAGAAATTGTAACAATTTTTATGCTGAATAAAATATTTTGATTTGATTTGATATGATTTGATTTGATTTGATTAACACGCATATGCATAATATGTTGAAGTAAGTTGTACTGCTCTCATTATTATTGCTTATTAATATGTATTTTTTTATGTTTGTTGGTAAGGATTAAGCACGCTGCATTTGTAGTTGTCATTCAATACTTATACTATAAGAAAAATAAAAAGGAAAAAAAAGATATTATATTCGTTAAAAGTAATTCAATTATTATAAAACTGAAAGGTTTATAACGTCATTAGAGCAGCAGGAAAAAGTGAAGTCGCAAATTTTCATTCAGAGTTCGCAATTTTTATACTAAGCGTAACGTAGTGTACATTTGGGCGCTGTTCCACACAGCCGCGGTGGAGTGAACTTTTTTAGTTTTCATTATTTATATTTGTTTTGGGGAAACTGTTCCAATGGATATTTTGATTAATCTATTTAAGCACTATTTTTATAATGCAGTTGTAAAATTTAAATTCTGGAAAGCAAAACTACTTGTTTTCTATATTACGTACATATTAATTAATACATAGTAATTTATGTTCAAGGGACGTCGTCCTTAATTATTGTGCATGATTGAATTAAGATTAATTCTTAACAATTCGAGACAATGATACTTTTATAATAAAAACTTAAATCAGTATAATTAAATTATAGTTCATCTAAGTTTCTTCTTCAGCTAATTTGGAAACAAATACTCTTATTGTCAAGAGACTCTATCAGCAGTTCGAAAAGAATTGTAGTGAGAAAATCTGACAGACTAGCTTTTTCAACGTATAAAATAGTACATGAAAATATGAATAAAATAATTCGCACATTCAATATGCTAAATTTGGAACTTCCCTTTCATTCAACATAAACATGGCGCTCTATCAATCAATTTATAATTAATTGCATATTGTCAATACACGCAGGTGTAGCTCGATTGTGGTAAGTATAGGTGCCACTGAAGTATAAATTCTTCGTTAGCTATTGCCCGTGGCTTTGCATGCGTATCGCTCGGTTTAGTTATATTCTGGCTAACAATTGTTATTAATTGCTCTCCATTTTTGGATATCTTATTCTTATTTATACCTAACTAGCGATTTAGCGCGAAATCTATAGATAAAGTATATACTAAAACCTTGCTCTTAAATCACTATATCTATTAAAAAGAACGCATCAAAAGCCGTTGCATAGTTTTAAGGATCTAAGAATACATATCATCAATCAATAGGAACAGACAGACAGCGGGACGACTCTTTTATACTATGTAGTGATGATAACAGGTCGGTTTCATATAGGGCTATGTCTCTGACATAACCTTCTAAGCATTCAGTAGGGTTCGTCACAAGTTACGTTTTAACAGTGATGTTTTCTCAGATTGACAGACAGACAGACAGGAAAAATATCTAAAAACTATTGATTCAGGGTCTGTATCGATAATGACAACAATTTCAATAAGATTTTTATTAAGAATTTTGTTATATCTGTTGATATGGATGACCTTTTTAAATGCTAAGAGAAAATATTACTATATAAATATTTTTATATAAAAATATTAGTATATAAATATATCACATATTATTATAATATATATGCGAATTAAAAAATCATTCATGGAATTCAATGTCTATTTCAGAATGAAAATTATTGTAATTTTTGTGTCCTTTGTTCTTTCTCAAATAAGTTTCATATATTTTGCTTAAAATGTTAATGAGCCATAACAAACACACCATATAATACTATATTTATATTGAAATAATGCCTTTTATCTTTATTATTTTATTACAGGCGCAGTCTGAGTAAAAAATGTCGTCATAAGTTCAATGTTTTCAAGATTTAAATGTGTAATATATTTATACTTACTACTTATTGCCTGTGGCTTTGCCTACGTGTTTAAAAGATAACTTAATATAAAGCTGTAACATTATTCTTGGCAGTAGATCATGAAGCCGGATACCCATTTTAGGACCACAATTCTTGATTTTGAAAATCATCAATATTACTCGAGATTAGTCTGCTCTCACTGATAGTGATTAGTTTGCATATTAGGATATTTACATATTTTAAATACCCAAAGTTCAAGTCGCAGATAGGGCCAAGTTTAGTTAAGTACTCTTCTGTCTCACTTCTCATCTCTCTTTTCTGCCTGGTAGAGTACGTAAAGCCGTCGGTTCTGCGCCTTAACTCTCATTGGCAGCATCGAGTAGTTCCACTGTGAGTATGAGGGTGACAGGAATAGAGAACTTGTGAGAATTACTAGTGTTTGCACAGATGGCTTGCGGAGATGGCTAGTCTGAATGAAACTGGCCTCCAAAATAGATCGGAAAGACACCGATATTATTATTATACTCTTATAAATCAATTTCCAAAATTAGTTACATGTTACAACAAAACTGGTTTTTGTCGGTTAGTTTTAGCTTAGTGAGTCGAGAGATGAAATAACCCTTATATCTTTTTCCCTCTTTAGGATATGAGTATGTATACCCAACTGGAAAGTAGGATTACAAGGAGTTATCAAGGAAATGACTTTGACGCATACATTCGTAGGCTTACGCTTCACATATTAAATAACTATTTTTCCTGATGTGTTTTCCTGTATACTAAGAGGTTATTATAACGCACGACGGCAGCGCAACCGTGTACAATATTTTTTTCTTTTTTTCTTTCTTTCTTCTAACTGTACGACCTGTAATATTCCAATGAACAAAATTTTACTTGTCTATTGCTATAACTTGAAGTATTTTATAACCGGGTACATCTATTTTTTATTATATACATAACACGCGAGTAATATTTGCAATGTGCGTATCTCCTACAATTTAGATAGCATTTATATTTTTATGGACAAGCTAATATTCTGTTTTTGATAATGTTTATCTTAAATAATAAATAAAATTTCTGATCCTCCTATTAAAATACATTGTTACTATTTTGTATAAATCTTATGAGCAAAAATAGTTTTATGATAATTATTATATGTTAACTACAATTTGCTATAGTAATTAGATAATAAATTAGCTAAATCAATACTATAAGTAGGTATATTTTTTTAACGTTTGGATTTATGAAGTATTTATTGTAAAGCCACTGACAGACATTTCAAATTGATTTAAATATTAGTTTTCATATAAAATTCAAATATCTATCGGTATATCAGTCTATCGGGTCACGCGTTGGCCTGACTCCTCTATTTGCGACAAAATGTTAATCTAACTCATTTTATTCCCTATAGTGTTGTGTAGAAGCGGGTAAAAATATGAGGAGAGTAAAGAATATGTTTATAAGTGTAATAGTTAAAAGCAATCCGATAAGATCAGCCATCAAGTTACGTCAACGAAGTCTCCTACTCGTATCATAAGAGTCTAATCTGCTATTAGATAAGCACCAGGAGAAATTTATATTATGACATATTTATTATTATCACTACATAGTATAAAACAAAGTCGCTTTCTCTGTCCCTATATCCCTATGTACGCTTAAATCTTTAAAACTACGCAACGGATTTTGATGCGTTTTTTTTAATAGATAGAGTGATTCAAGAGGAAGGTTTATATGTGTAACTAGAGGAACCTCGCGGCTTCGGTCTCGCTAAAACGTATAAGCGGTAGTGCCATGCTTGTTACCTTCGGGTAGCAACCGAATGGGTCGGCACGCCCCGTATAGTTCATTAGTATCACTCTCTCACAGAGGACCGGCGTGAAGTGGCAGCTATGCTTCGCGTTTCGTCCGGTGAGTGAGAGTCCGGGAGGCTCACTCTCCTTCCCCCCTCCCTCTTCCCTTCATCCTCCGCCTTCGTTCCCCCCTCCCTCCCACTTCCCTCCCTCCTCCATCCCTCCCTTTCCTAAAAGGCCGGCAACGCATCTGCAAACCTGGCTTGCAGATGTCCATGGGCGGAGGTGATCACTTCCCATCAGGTGAGCCTCCTGCCCGTTTGCCCCCTTTTTACCATAAAAAAAAAAAAACGAGCCCGACCGAAGCGAGGGCAACTCGCTAGTTATATATAGAAAAAATCTTATTGTTTGCCAAAAAAATGGTATTCAATAGCTGTTAAACAAAAAAAAAATGAAAATCGATTAAGAAACCAAGGTAAAAACGGAACTGAACTATTTTTTCTTTCTTTATAAATGTGTAGGTACTTAACTATATAGACTTTTTATTGACCAAATGCATTGTCTAATGACTTGTACTCCATTAGAGGTCACGAGTTCGGTGATCGTTGTCAAGTTGCTTTAGCAATTGTTTTATCATGTTTGATAGATAGGTACTATACATACTAAAATTCTATACTTCTGTACTATCTATACTTGATACTTCTGTACTTCTATTCTATAATTCTATACTATACATAATAAACTTCTAACTGAGATGAATCTGTACATAAAACATTGTTATTGTGTTTCAATTGTTATTGTTGTTGTTGTAATGGAAAATTTTATTATTATATTTATTATCTATACTAATATTATAAAAATAAAGAGTTTGTTTGTTTGTTTGGTTGGTTGAACGCGCTAAAGTCAGGAACTACTGGTCCGAATTGAAAAATTCTTTTGGTGTTGGATAGTCTGTTTATCGAGAAAGGCTATAGGCTATATTACATTACGCTACGACTAATAGGAGCGGAGCATCAATAAAAAATATTTCTTTTCATTTTCAGCCTCAGAACCCGACCGGAGCCGCGGCTAGTTATTTATATATTTTTTTAATTTGACCGCACGCTTCCTATATTTTATACGCACCTAAATTTAATAAAAGCTATAGGTATACATCGTCTAGCTCTTAATGTTTTTAGCACTAAATGCTATCTAATATATCTAGTATCTAAGTATAAGTATATAATAAAAAAATAAAAAAGCAAGCAATATTAGTTTGTTATAAACTTATTATTATCTCAATATCAAGGTTCCTATTTCGGAGTAAGAAATCACTTTAATACAACAATCAAATTGTATAATTCAGCGCATTCACTGTGCATTAAACCGCAAATAAACACGCGTTTTTTGTTTTTTATAGCAAATTATTAATATTTTAATTTAATGTGAATGATAAACAAAATTAAATTAAAGTAATATAAAAAATTTTGAAAATAATTTATAACGAAGTGTTTGAAAATGGGTGTAATAAAAATTGGTAGTGAAAAGAAAGTGGATTTGGATGATGTGTTGGACAAATTTGGTATATTTGGTCGATATCACTCGGGGTTAATGTGTTTACTTTTCTTAGGGTTTTTCTCTAACCAGATGTATTCTTCAAATTTCATTTTTGCTGTTGAAGAAGTATCCTACAGGTAAGGTACATACGAAAGTATATTAAATACTTATTATAATAATTAAATTACTGAAATTCTCTTATAATAATTAATTAATTATACTCTATATAGATCAACCCGTTTGTCTGTTTGTAGATAATTCATACGATATCTTCGCCCTTTGCTATTGTAAACAAACAAAAGAAAACAAATCTTTAAAAAGTCTTAAAAAAAATTAAGCTTGTGAATAAGTGTAAATCGAGGGTTTACTTCGAAAACCAGCTAAGTGCAGGCAAGTCAAGTCTAAGTTTTGAGTTATTGCGTTTTAAAAGTTTATATCTAGTAAAGTTGTATCCGTAACACAAGTCTCGTAGATTACCACGGAACTAGATGGCGCTGTTGAATATATGTATTATGTATATTTGTGTAGTTTAAGTAAGTATGTGTGATAAAAGTTTATGAAATACAGAAACTCACAAGTGAGGTAATACAGCTAATCGGTTTTACATGTACATATTTATTGACTTTCAAGAAATATTAATATAAAGTAGAAAGAGTAAATGCACAATCTGTGAAATGAATTATTGTTTTCACATTATAATCAGTTTTGATAATAATTATCTTAACTATTCATCTTTACCACTTTCAACTTCATATCAACTGCTGGTGCTTGTTTTCTTTTAAGAATTAAATCATGCCATGGCCATGAATTCGATAATTGTTTATCGTTAAAACTAGCTAAAGTCAACTCGCTTTTGCATGTCAACGACATCATATTGTAATAAATTGGAACATGTAATATTATTTGATTACAGTTATTTATTAAATTTTCGCTGTATAATTACCATAGCGAAATAAACAGAGTTCGTTTAGATTTTTATTTATGTCAAGTTATGTAAGATTATTTTTTTCCCAAAAAGAGGAATCCTTTTTGCTTTTTACATGTAACATTTATTAAGTAAAAGCAACGTATTTTATGATATTTTAGCAATCGAGTATTGAACGATTTGTTGTATCTGTACTTTGTTATATCTTCTAAAAATTTAACGTAGCACTTAGCCGGTTTTACCAGTTATAGTATATTGGTAAAACTTATATACTTGAAAAGATAACAATTTTTGACAAAAAATGTAGTTTAGCAGGTTTTAGCAGTAAAGCCTCGTAATATTGTTTTTTTGTTTTATAATAAACAATTTAAACGAATTTATAGTAAACGATAATATAGAAACTCATATTAGTTTTTATGTTTATTATTTCGTATAACATATGAAAAACTTTAAGTTAGAAGTGACTGAAAATGTTATATCAGGAAAATTATTATTTTAGCGTGTTCTTATGTCTAACTACCTTTGTAGTTGTATTTTCCACAGAACGAAATATTTTTTTATTACGCGTTATATTACTTTAGAATCAAGGTCAAAAAGTTAAAGCAACCGTTATCTAAAATATCGTAACATGTATGAATATTAAATAAGCAACCTTCAATACTTTAAAACCGATTAATATAACTTTCTAGCGGCTCCGCTAGCGTTCTAAAGGCTGGAAATCAAAAGAAATATTTTTCTTCCGCTTTTGCAACATTTTTCATTGATGTTCCGCTCCTTGGTCATAGCGTGATATAATATAGCTTTCCTCGCTAAATGGACTATCCAACACAAAAAGAATTTTTCAAATCGGACCAGTAGTTCCTGAGAGAGAAGAACCAAACAAACAAGCAAACTCTTTTCAGCTTTATTATATAAGTATATATGTATGTATAAAACCAATGAACACCAAATTCCGGTATCCCAGTGTTTTTGTTATAAACATAACATACCTAATAGAATTTAGATAAAATTTTTGAGTTGGTTCGAATATCTATTTTAATTATTATTAATAAAAATATTTCAATGAAAGCCAAACGAGAATGTGGCCTTATTGAATTCCTGTGATCGGGTTTAAAAATTATTTCCGCACCTCACAATTTTAATTAAACAAAATTAGACCGTTTGATTGATATCGTAAAGTATTTCAATAATTTTACTAGAGATTGTAAAAAGTTGTCTTCAAACTTCCTCTTAATTTGACGCTATAAAAATAATTTTAGATAACAATCTATAAAGTGTAAACATTATGATATACTAGTAATAGTGTATTTTTAACGGCCTTGGCGATTTAGTATTTTGAACTTAAGCCTAGTGTGCAGGAGATATAGGTAGTAATAGTGCAAAAGTGTACCCATGTGTAATTATATAGATATGACGGATGAGACTCAGACGTAAATGAATTGCTTTACTTTCTATCCGAGTCACGGTGTTCAAACACTGCCATCTACGTAGCTTCGGTTTGATAATGACTATGTATTGAAGAAAACGCACCCAATAACTACGTTTGACCTAACTCGGTACTCAAACCTATGACATACGGTCTACGGATACGGTCACACATGCCAGCTACTGGACCAATGATCTACTTCTGTAGATTCTTGTTTGCCTTCACTTTCATACTTAACTGGGTGCGAAGATAAGAAACGGCCATGGTGGTAGGCTACTCCCACCCACACTGGTGGGTTGCTTGTGATAGAAGAGTGGACTGTGGAGCAATCCCTTGGTTGATGCGTAAGCGATCTTGCGACACCCCATAAAGACGGAGGGAACTATTGCTAGGTTTTGGTTGGTAATACTATCTTATTTTAAGATGGTGAGTCCCACATCACTATCTGATGGTATGCGTAAATATATTTTCCGACAATAAAAAAGGATATGCTCCAACAATAAAGTATGGCGCGTATATTACAAACTTTTGCTTTTGATTGAAATATCAGTTGGTTGAAATTGATAAGTTGCTTGAACGAGATGATCTACTTTTTTGCGCATTTTAAGATAGTAGGAAACCTTGGTATTGATTATCTTAATAACCTTTGTAGTATAGGTATATACAAATCTTTTTTTCAACGTTATCTAATTATTAGATAGTACGAATATGTTGAAGAAGTAGTTTTACTACTTTCGTTATTATTGCTATTACATATTGATATTAATATTTGTTGTATACGGACGTACATTGAGGACGGTTCGTTTGTTCTTGCCATTTAATACTTATATCTTATACTAAATATATAGCAAAATAAATAGGAAATAAAAACAAAATATATTCGTTAAAAAATTCGTAGTTCAATTATGTATTTTAAAGACGACACGTTTGACTCAGTTGATAGTGATCCTACGTTTCTAGTTTCTGCGTAGTTTCTGCGCCAGCGGTCGCGGGTTCGAGTCCCGCTGGGGGCATTCATTTTTTGAGCACGAATGTTTGTTCTCCAGTCATGGGTGTTATATTTATATTAGTATTACGTATTTATTTTAAAATTTATATGTGTAGTATATCAATTATCTGGTATCCGTAACACAAGCCACGTAGCTTACCACGGAACTAAATAGTGCTGTTGTAAAAATGTCCGAACATATTTATTTATTATTTATTTAAAGCTAAAAGGTTTATAAGGTCATTAGAGCAGCAGGAAAGTCGCAAATTTCCATTCAGAGTTCGCTATTTTTATACTAAGCGTAAGGTAGTGTACATGTTTTGGGCGCTGTTCCACACAGTCGCGGTGAAGCGAACTTTTTTAGTTTTCGTTATTTATGTTTACTAGCAGTATCTATTTTTAGTACATTTTTTTAATCTCTAATCTAATTTTTTTAATCATAAACTTCACACAATCAATCGCTGAGTCTATAGATTGCTTGAAATTTTCATCAAAATCACTCCACCACTTTCAGAACCCATCGTAAATATACTCTGAGCTGCGCGGCTACCTGTTTCATATATGTGCACGCCCCTCTCCCGCTCTTGGCACCCCCTCCCTCTCCCCGTAACCCGCTGTGCTGCGCTTTATTTTTCTATTAGTATTTTGTATAGATAGACATTTTTAAATTCGTAATCTCTTATCTTATCGTCCGATTTCTATAATTCTAAAAGTAATCTACAAACTATATTAAAGTTTGAAGGAATTTTCGTCAATCAAATGAAGGAATTTCCGCCGAAAACAAAATTCAGCGTGCTTTTATTTCTAACCATCTATTTGTATTTTTCTCAGAGATGACTTATTTTCCCACGTAACAAATATTCTATGTATAAACCCAGGTAACCTAAGCTATCATTATACCAAATTTCATCCAAATCCGTCCAGGGGGTTTCTCGTGATGCGGTCACAGACAGACTGACAAGAATTCTAAAATCAATAGATTTGGCCTCAGTAACGATGTGAGTCTAATTCATTTTGATTTTCTAGAAAATATTTAATATATAGATGTGACTCAGTTAAAATTTTTAGTATAACATATTATATGTATATATTAAAGGTCACGAGCTCAATGAGTGGCAAAAGCCTGCTTGACAAGTTGCTTTAACAACTGCATCGTGGAACCTGTACATTAAACATAAAGTTGAGTCTCTATGCTAAATATTTTGTGTTAAGTGTTAGAAATGGGTGTTGGTAGTGAAAAGAAAGTGGGTTTGGATGAAATTGTGTTAGACAGATTTGGAATATTCGGTCGATATCACTCAAGTTTAATGTGTTTACTTTTCTTAGGGTTTCTATCTAACCGAGTCTATTCTTCAAACTACATTTTTGCGGCTGAAGAAGTATCCTACAGGTAAGGTACATACTAAAGATTTAAAGTCTAAATAGATGAAACCGTCAATCTGTTTGTAAGATTACTTATACGATATCTTTGCTTTTTACTATTGTAAATCAACAATTAAAAAATAGTGTGTGGGATTAGTATTTCTTTAAAATTCTTTTTATCTATTACTAGCGACTTACTAGCGACTCGCCCTCGCTTCGCTCGGGCTCTTCCCTAGATTTAGCACAGGTAAAGCCGCGGGATCTGCTAGTTATGCATATAAACCTTCCTCTTGAATCACTCTATCTATTAAAAAAAACCGCATCAAAATCTGTTGCGTAGTTTTAAAGATTTAAGCGCACATAGGGATATAGGGATATAGGAACAGAAAAGGCGACTTTGTTTTATACTATATAGTGATGATGACTCATTATGTTGAAGTATTAGACAGAATATATTTATTTATTTATTAACTCCATTACTGGTATAGAGGCATAGAGGTGTTTTATATGATAGATCATTGTCAATCCCTATAACTCAAAATTTCATAGGATATTCAATTATTTGAAGTCTAACTCAGTATCTATACTAAATACTAACGTCTCCCGTCTTTCAGCGAGAAGGAACAAACTGACAGATCGACAAAAGTTAAAAAATTACATGTTTTTATTATAAGTACCGTATATATTTCTATACAAAGCAATTCTTTTGGAAATTCAATTCAAACACTTCAATTTTATTTATTTATATCATAAAGGTTTGTATGTAAGTATGTTTGTAGCGAATTGGCTCAAAAAGTAATGAACAAGGACAAGAAAAAAATAAGGATCCCTACTAAAACTACAATAACAGGAGAGGAGGAGTGCACGCCGCACATAATATATGAAATAGGTAACCGCGCGGCTCAGGAGATATTAAAACTGGAGTAATTTTGGAGAATTTTCAACCCAGCGAGTGATCGAATGAAGTATAGTAGCGATTAAATGAACGCGGGCGAAGCCGAGCGTTTTGGTAGTGTAGAGATAAGTTATTGAATTTTTATTTAAATTTATGAATGTATACGAAAATTAATAATAATAATCAAATAAAAATCAAAAACAAAATATTTTATTCAGCATAAAAATTGTAACAATTTCCTGCTGAACGTCATGAGTCTACCACCAGTTCGGAAAGAAGTAACCTCTGACCTGAGAAGAACTGGCGAAAGAAATTACGAAAGATACGAGTATCTTAAAGAGTGCTTGGTACTGAAATTAGTACTTTCGATATTTTTTAAACTTTTGTTTATATTTATTGAATAGTACGTTGCTCGAGAACGATTAGACCATTAAGACGTTTTTATTGTAGCTGTTTGTAATATCTTATCATAGTGATAACTTTTTTTTCCAATGTTATCGGTTACGGAAGTTGATCCTAAGTTGTCCTGTATGTATGTATACTTGTACATACATACATACAGGCAGTTTACATTTCCTAACATTTAAAAAAGTATTAATTAACACTAACTTTTTTATATCAAAGACTTAACTAAATAACCTATTGGTTATTTCATGTTTTTTTATGATAAAAGTACAATGAAATTGTGGTAACAATCAATTAAAATGTAATTCATTTTAATTTATGATTTAAAAACTAGTTTTGGTGGTCGCTGTGACGAAATAACTAATGATATTTTATTTGGAATGATAGTTTAATGAGTAAAAAGTTGTATTAATGATATAACGAACGATCGAGGACATACATTACTTTATAGTTACTACAAAGGTAGAGGTATTCTTATAGAGTTTATAATATTTACTTTACTACAAATTAGTTACATTCTTTTGTAGGTCATTGTAAAAAATACTTTTAAAGCTAACTCCAGTCTCCACGTAAGAAAACCTATGTCATACATATGAAATTGTTTAGCTTGTTTTTAGTGACAACACTACTCTTTACTGGGATAAATGATAGTGAAAGATTACTTATTTTACCTACAGATATATACAGTAGGATGCAGTAGTTGAACACAGCCGTAATGAACGGTATACCTTTTTTCACATTTATACATAAACCAGCAGTACCCCCGCGGCTTTGCCCGCGTTCATATTTTTATTCTTTACTAAGGTTCACACGATTGCTCTCTCAGATTTATCTGAGATATATTAATATAGATTGCCTGCAAAAATAATATTGCTCCAGCTGTTTTTGAACTCATCGGAAATATATTCCTGAGCCGCAAGGCTATCACTTTCATAGATGGGCTCGCCCCTCTCCCGCACTTTGGGCCTTTGGTACATCGGCATTCGTCGCGTTCATCAATAGTTTCGCCAGCACATACGATGAAAGACATTTTATTGCTAATTTTAACACATAAATATTTGACTGTTTAATATACTATAAATATTTGAATATTTGACATTATAAATGAAACTTTCTTTTCGGATTTTGTCGCGGATGTATTTTAGTTTTTGGTTTCCGAAGTTCGAGTGCTTTACAGCAATCATGGTCACGGGTGAGACTAAGGTATTTGACGTCTCAGGGGTACACGACGACCTTGAGATACATTATTGAAGTGTTAATAGAGATCCCTATTTTTTCTTAAAATAAGTATAGCCTCTGTCTGTCTGCTTGTTCCAGCTAATCTCTGAAACGGACCAATTTAAGCGGGACTTTCACTCGCAAATAAATAATGTTATATGGGGTAACTTAGGGTAATTTTATTTAATTACGGGATGGATTTTTTGCAAAAACTCTAAATTGTGTAGGGAACACTTAGACATGATCCCGATTCCCGAGCGAAGTAAGGTTGAGTCGCTAGTAAAATATTTAATTAAAATTTAAGCCTCAGTCTTATGATTCAAGTGCCATAGTAGCGTCCATACCTTTTTTACACCACGATGATTTAAAGTAGTCTGAGAGTAAAATTCTTAAAAAATTTTAGGGGAAAAATAATTTAATTTATTTTTGTAAAATAACTACAGGCATTCTGAGATTTCTAAGCGTTGTGGTCCATAGCAGTACTCTTTAAGTAGTTGCGTAAAAAACAGAAAAATTAAAAAATGTGGTCATACCTAGTAGGCGTTTCTAAAAGCTATGTACGTCCTTAACTCTTAATAGGTACTTTTAATAATAAATGTTTAAAATATATTTTTAGTATTTAATATAAAAAAATAATAATACAAGCACAACAATAATAGTTTGTTATATATATTTCAATGCCAAGGTCACTATTACGGAAAAACAAATCACCTTCAAATAAATTTTAATATTCAGCTCATTCACCGTGCATTTAACCGCAACTTAACACGCCTTTTATGTTTTCATTTAGAAATACATATAATATGTATATACTACATAATTTTTTCTATTAAAATTTTTGTTTAGAAAATTAGAAATAAAAATTTAAATTAAATCAATAAAAATATTTTATAAAAAAGTGTTTAAAATGGGAGTAATAAAAGTTGGTAGTGAAAAGAAAGTAGATGTAGATGATGTGTTAGACAAATTTGGTATATTTGGTCGATATCACTCGGGGTTAATGTGTTTACTTTTCTTTGCGTTTCTCACTAACCAGATATATTGTGCAAATTACATATTTGCGGCTGAAGAAGTGTCTTATAGGTAGGTATTTTATTAGCTTAAAACGTTTTGTATTCAGTCCTTGGTAACGGCCCGCTGCTGAAATGCTCCTGCTGTCTTCAGTACGAGGAGGATCAGGCAATAGTCCATCACGCTGGCTTAGCGGATTCCGGATTCCGGACTTCATATTATGTTTTTCAAAAACTTGCTAGTTTCTTTAAGACGTGCGAATTTTCTAACGATGTTTTCCTTCACCGTAAGACAAGTGAAGAAAATATCAGTGGTGCGAGACCTGGATTTGAACCCACATCCATCGGCTATCTAAGTAAGTGCATTACCACTGGGCTACTACACTACTTATTTTAACTTTTTTTAATATTTAAATTATTAAAATATTCTAAAACTCAACTTAATTCTAAAAAGATCAAACCGTTAGTCTGTTTTTTTCTAGATTGTTTGCACGGTGTTTTTACCTTTTACTTTTTATAGTAGTAATAAATATGGAGTGTTGTAACTAATATTTGAAATTGAATCAAAATAATGCAATCAGGCATAAAATCAACTATTGCCGTTTATAGAGTTACTGTCAATCTTTGGAACTGAACTCATAATTTCAATGTTAAATAGCTGAACTTGTTGTTGTGTATCTTAGTCTCTTTGATGCTTTATCCTGACCAAATGGTTGATCCGTATCTGGTTAAGTTTTTTTTAGAAAAATGACAAAAAAATTAAAACTAAAACTACCCAGCCATTTGCAGGCTTGATTGCTTCGATGGTAAAAGTATATGAACAACTTCCACGGATTTAATCGATCCGGTAGGTACCTACTTGGTATCTAACGGGTTTATAGTGACCCTACTTTCTTGCGTCAGCGGTCGCGGGTTCGAGTCCCGCTGGGGGCATTCATTTGTTCAACTTGGATATTTGTACTCCAGTTATATTTATAATATGTATCTATTTAAACTTATATATGTATTATATCAACTATCCGGTATCCGTAACACATGCTTCCTTCGTAGCTTACCACGAAACTAGATCGCGCAGTGTGTAATATTGTTCCAACATATTTATTTATTTATATAATGATGCAGCTTCACCTTGCAAGATACTTAACTCTACTAAAATACTAGTACTATGATTCATGTTAGGGCTCCAATTAGCCAAATCCATTCAACCCAGGTCATTTAAATAATGATCTAATTAAATTAATTATTGTGTTGGGAATGTTTTTTTTTCTCAAATTAATTTAAAATTGCAGGGTATTAAATTTTTAACCTACTAATTTCCTTCAAGCAAAAGAATATAACATACGGAAAATATAGCTTTCCCAATGGGTCGAACTTATCGTAGTGTGAGGGCTCATTAGTGTCTGGGTCCAGCCGGGTACGAAGCTAATATAATATTAGCTTTAGCACAAGTCGATTAAAATAAAATAATCACTTAATAAACATCTTATCAAAATCTATATTTATATTATAAAAGAAAGTCGTGCAACTAACACTATTTATAACTTAAGAACGGTTGGACCGATTTGATTGAAAATTGGTGGGGTCCAAATCCCGATCGACCGCGTTCCTATGTGACATGACATAAATCGTCATAGAGAATACAAGTCACTATAAAACGTATACCTACCTACCTACCTATATACCTACGTATAACCAAAACGCATCTGACATGGAATAACAAAACACAAATGACAGCTAAACGTAATTTTGTCTAAGGTTAAGTATGGTTGAAAATTTTATAGTAATAAAAATTTTGTCAGAAATCAATTTTCAGTAATAATCAGTAATTAGTATTTTGGCGGAACAGAGTTCGCCGGGTCAGCTAGTAGTAAATAGAAAACTGCGTGTTTTCAATTACATTACAAACACCATTCAAAAAAATGTTAATTATAAAGTAATAAATCACTCAACGATCAACAATCGTGATACACGAAGATATTTAAATTCTTATTCTCTATTGTAGAACATACTTAAGTATCTATTTTAACAACACTGCTCACGCGCATCACATAAAGATTTCTTCAAAACTCTTATTTTCCGATCCAATTTTATTTTTTTTAGGTTATGGGTCACTTACTGACCATAAAAAAACAAAATGCTAAAAGATCAAGTTGGAGCTTCTTGAAGAAAAGTTTTTGGCCGATATCTCGGAAACTATGCACTTCAAGGCAAAAGTTAGCTGAACCATTATTGTAGAGAATAAAATTTTGGATCTTTTATTTCTTGTAAACTTTTTTATAAAAATTTCCGTTTACGATTTATGGCCCATTAAATTAACCGGTTTTTCTGTCTCGGTAGGCAACTCTCAAAATATTGGATTAATCAATAAAATGCATGTTCAATAAATTGTAAAAATTCATTATAATATTGTACATTTACATACCTGCAAGTCATGTCATTAAAATGAAACTGTTTTTCAAACAGGTTTTGGAAGATAAACAATTATATTCTGAATACTGTAATTACTACTGAAAACACCAATATATAATATGCGATTGGCAAAAAATCGATTTGATCTGGATATTAAGACATAATGTTAACAGCCTTGCTCTAAAGCGTTTACTTACGCCAATTAATAAACTAGATTTGCTATTTCGATAAACCGCATTATTTTGTAATCTATACTAATATTATAAAGCAGAAGAGTTTGTTTGTTTGTTTGGTTGAACGCGCTAATCTCAGGAACTACTAGTCCAAATTGAAAAATTCTTTTTGTGTTGGATAATCTGTTTATCGAGGAAGGCTATAGGCTATATTAAATCACGCTTCGACAAATAGGAGCGGAGCATCCATGAAAAATGTTGCAAAAACGGGAAAAAAATATTTTTTGAGAGCTTCCGTTCCGTAAACTCTTAAAGTTATGCGAAAATCATGTATGACGTAAATGTTCCCCTTCAAAAGTTCTAAGTAAAAGTCCGCAATAGCATAATATGTCTATCTTTTAAGGTTGACTCGCTGAACGCGAGCGAAGCCGCGGGAACGGCTATATTATTACTTAATATAATTTAAATAAATGTTTCCAGAATTTACATCCTGTAAAATTCTATTACTTTCTTTTTTTCAGGTGCAAATATGAAGAAGAAGGAATACACCAGTGTACAGCCAATTCCACATATCAATGTTCAGAATGGATCTATGATAATCCAGATAGCTTCGTAGCTTATGTAATACGTATTTTTAATTATGACTGTTTAGATACAAATTCTAGATACTAGCCAGTGGTAGCCCAGTGATAAAGCGCTCGCTTGGATAACCGAGTGTTGCGGATTCAAATCCGGGTTTTGCACCTCTGATATTTTCATGTGCGTATCTTTTCTATCATGATTACCACTTGTCTTATGGTAAAGAAAAACATCGTGAGAGAACCTACATGTCTGTGAGAAGCTAGGAAGTTTTCGTAGAGACTCAGTCCAACACACACTAGGCCGGCGCGGTGGTTCCATATTATAAATCCATTAAAGGGCTTTCTTGGACTCGCGATTGAGGAACAAAAATCCTAATATCCAATCAACTCTACAAACTTTTACTTTTTTAATTAGTTAGGTATATACTTGTAGGATGATTTTCGTTGAGAGAGCCAGTTTGTCAAAGAGGTTAAAATATATATTTTTAAATATGTTGTATGATTCATCATATGAGCTAAATTACAGGTTTAAGCCATTGTCCTTTGTAATCTGTGAATATTAAATACTTATAAATTAAATTGGGCTAAACTCATCAAGTGTTTCTTTAATCTTGTTTTAATTTAAATATGTAACCTTATAGCGCTTTTCAAAATATTTCTCCTTTACAGTTCAATTTAGCCTGCCAAGACTGGAAAAGAACATTTGTTGGGACAGTGCACAGTTTTGGATACATGTGTGGGCTACTTCTGGTCGGACCTATGTCAGATAAGTGAGTAATTATATATTATGCACAAAACTAGTTCAAAGCTTTCTTTTTGTGATAATATTCGATATTTAAATAAACCAACTTTTTACGATTTATTTTTATTTTTAATTCTTATTGTATCGTTTTATTTAAACATATAACCGCCTCCTTTTTTGAAGTCTGTTAAAAAGACGTAAGTTGATTCTCGAGTCTAATAGTAGTGTGGTTATTAATTTTATTAAACATTAGTGAAGAGTAAGATGAATTCAGTAAAAATGTGCTATTCCCGAAGATACATTCACTTTAGCCGATTGACTATGAAATGAAGAGATGCGCAGGCATACATGGCAGGTTAAATATAAATATTTGGCAAATTCTATAGAGTTTGTACGTATATAAACAGGAGGCAGAGATATGAACACTTTGAAAGACTTTTAAGATTTATTGTTTAATTACCTTAAAGAGGGACGAGAGTTCGAGACAAGGAAAAAAGTGCGTGTGTACAAAGTACACATGTCAGAAGTAAAACTTGAATTTAAAATAAGGCTAACTCTTCCCCGTCTCTGAACGCCTGGTACTATGGACTTATTTTTTCGTTTCATCGAGTTTGAAATCACATTGATTCTAAAGAAGTTTCACTTCAAAAATAGTAGATATGAAAGGAGAATAAAAATAGTTCATAATATATTAAAATAAGAATATGCATATATATCTATTATGTGTATCTTAGATAAAAATTGCAACTGAATAATTTAAAAAAATAATTTGACATTAAAATTATTATCATAATAATATTATGTTATTACAAAATAAGAATACGTTTATATTTTCAAGTCAATGTACTGTTATTAATAATCAGAACGTGACATTTAAGGAAATAAAATAGGGACCATTATATTTACAATGTGTACAATTGGTTTGAAACTGCATCTCTCTTATCATTTGAAAATAAAACACGAAATAAAAATTATATTCAGATAACAATATGTCACGCATACTTGTTTATATTGGAGTAGCGACATACCATCGCTTCGTTTAGTGTGAACCTAGCTTTACATATTGATTCTGACAATATAATTAACCAGACGCCTTTTTCTGACTTCAATTATTAGGCTTTGTTTACACGCTGGCACCAGTTCTACACAAGCCAACGCTGGCTTGGCTCGTGTTGTTTTGATGAAGCCAGTCAGTCTGCTGGCTTGGCATGACAAACTGTTTGTACAAGAACTAATACCAAGTCAATGCTGCCAGTGATATTGGCAGCGAACGGTGGCTTCGTATAAACAAGGCCTTAATGTTATTTTTATTGACAATGAGGATCCGTACGGTTTTTAGTTGAGAATACAGATTTATAGAGCTAAGAAATCCTTAACATACAGTGCAAAAATTTTTGTTCTACGACTAAAATTGACGAAGTTATAAGGAAATTACTAGCGAATTTTGCTGCGTGCCGCCGCTGTAGCTGTGACGTCATAGTAACGGATAGCCGTTGGCAACGGTAAAGCGCGCAGTGTGTTCGTAACTTTAATATCAAAACTAAGTGTCCAATTTGTATCGAATTGACCTTTTTAACTATATATTAATATTGTATAGTGCATAAATGTATAAACACTTGTTTTAAAACGCTAGATTGACTATTTTTTACTTACCAAAGGGTCCAAAACTTCGTAGAAAATGGTTTTCCGTTGAAAAAAGAGATGATAAATCTCCATCCTCTGTCCCAACTACAAGACATTGTTGTGAAGATTATTTCGATGAACGTACTTACAACTTTACTCAATAAATGATATGTTTAGTTATGTTGGTACTCAACTCAACTAAATAGTTGACACTAGTGATTCTCTCTCGCTTCGCTTGGGTTACTGTCTAGATTTAGCGCGAATGCGGCGTGAATTTCGCTAGTATTGATAAATTATAGCTTATGTGTTATTCTAATTTGTAAGCTATATTATTATAAAGTTTCATCAAAATCCATAGAATAGTTTTTGCGTGAAAGAGTAACAAACATACATCCATACATTCTTACAAACTTGCGCGTTTATACTATTAGTAGAATAAGTTGGTATCTACTATTACGTGTAGTGAAAGTGTACCTATGTATTCTCTTATTTTAAGTCAACCGTATTAATAAAACATAAACAATACTATTACACATACCTACTAATAAACATATGTACCTACTTTTTATTAGTTTTGTGGATAAACCTACATACCTACACAGTGGCGGATACAAGATTACGTTTTGGGTTAGGCCTTGTTTTTTTAACGTTGGGAAATGCATTAACGCATTCCACCAGGTGGTTATGTGGGATTCACCAGCTTAAAATAATCCAGTCCTACCCACTAAAGTCTTATGGGGCGTCGCTGTATCGCATTTAACCACGACGGCCCGGCAGGTCTGCCAAGGCAGACCACATAGCCCAGCGGTTGCTCCACAGTCCGCTCTGATATCAGAGAAGTACCAGGAGCAGGAGCATGACTCACCGCTTGCTGAAGTGGTCCCTTGCATGAGCCGTGAAGCCTCGGTTTTTTTCTTTTCGTTGGAAATGGAGAGACACCTCATGACAAAGAAGTGTCTCTCGTAAAGTCTCGAACGGCAGAGTGTTGAAGGAGTTAGCTGCATGCAATGAGACGACTAAAAGCACGCTTCCCTCCTTCACTGCGGCCAGAGACCCAACCTTCAGGGCATTCAGGGCGTCCACGGTCGACCGACCCGCCTTTAACCCGAACTGAGCCTCTGAAAGACCCGGCCCCATCTCGAGATGCTGAGTGATACGGGCAGCGAGAATGTACTAAAAGAGCTTGCCCATCTTACTCATCATCACGATTGGCCTGTAAGAAGAAGGAGAGTACAGAGAACGACCCTCCTTGGGCAACAGACACAATTTCTCCTCCTTTTAAATCTGCGGGAACTTTTCAACGCGAAGACGTACATTGAACAGGTATTCCAGGGCGATGTACAGAACTCGCCCTGGAATACCCTTCAGTCCCGGAGCCCAGAATCCTCAATTACCACAAGTAAAGGGGAGGAGTCATCTGCACTGTTTTAGACGACTCCAGAAAATAACCTACTACACTAACATGGCTTTTCTCACTAGTGAGCCCAATGCGTTTTTCTACATAAAAAAAGGTCAAAACGTATAGAATTTCGTTTCACTGTGTTAAATGATAAGAAATGGTAAAATTCAGCTCTATTATATTATTATTTTATATAGCATATTATTATTTTATTATATTTCTGTTTTTCATGGGGGTTCTGCTAGTGTATTATACATATAAACCTTTCCGTTAATTGTGTATCAAACGTCATAAGGTTTTCATTCATATTAAAAAAGTTTTTATTGTCTAAAGCGCTAAGGTAAGATTTAAAATAATTTTATATGGTGGTTAATTGTTGTTGAATTTTCTAATTCTCCGCGCAATTTTCGTAATATTTTATTTCGTAAGAACCTTCTCCTGACAATAACAAACACCACAAATAAAGAATTAGCGAAATCGGTCCAGCCGTTCACGCGTGATGACGTGACCAAGGGAAATATTTTTTTATATATAATAGATAATAGATTAAAAACTCTTCAAAATCTTCAAAATTACCGTCTTCAGTCGTTTCTTTAATAAGTAAAAAATCGTAAACAAATATGTTAGTTACTAATAATTAACACCTGACGGTTTGATAAATTTTATCTCTGAGGGATATGAAGGGAGGACCCCAGACTCAACAATAAGTATTTGAATTCACTTTTAGAAGGTGATTGAGCTTGCACAAAACCAGCTTCTATTTTATATGCATTCATATTAAGCTGTATATATACTTAAATATCACAAAATAGCACTCTTAAAAAACTTAAATTGCTAACACTCTTAAAAATAGTTGCCAACAGCGTCGCGCGGTACTCGGGCAGCGGGCCGCCTGTGTTCGATCCATCACAATGACGTCACACGCGCCCGCGTAATTTGAATTTGCCCGCAGAACGGCGTCATGTTTATTACTTAATATCTTCGTAAGTTTTGGTCCGATTTGGATAATTCAAAAAGGTATATCATTTTTATGTCATAATTAATAACGTGGATACTAGTAATATGGCATTTGCTATAACTGTACTGATCCTCATTGGTTTGACTCAGTTTATAATGACCGTAATTTTATTATTACTGTCGGTTTGATTGTTTGGTTATTCATTATGAACTAAACTTAATTCTTGTTCAGTACTTATACTAAGGAAATGTAATCCCCGAGATAGGTGAGAGCTGCTTTGTAAGAGAATATTGTTAGTATGCAGAAAGTGCTGTCTCGATGCAAAGATCTTGCTCTTATTTTTCTCAAGATTATATTTTTAGGAGTTACTTAATATTTTCTTAGGTTTACGCGAATGTTCGACATTTATAGTAAAACTATCTATTTCTTTTAATTTAGTTGACGATGACGATGATTTGCAGCAATTATAGTGACAGGAGTAACAGTTTGTCAATTAGAAAAGATATTCGTAGTTATAGTTATTTATTTTAAGATTTTATACATACACACAAGTACGTGTAGCAAATATTTTTTGACAAACCTTGGATAGAATATTTTGAATTCAATGAGCTAGGAACTAGATTGTTATTATTTTTAAAATCTTATCGATTAATTTAAATTATTATTATTTATTATTAAATTTTTAAAATCTTCAGATTCGGAAGGAAGAACACTGCCATTATTTTAGGAGTCTCGGGAGGTGTGTTTGGAGTGGCAAGGAGTTTTTCCACGTGGTACTGGTTTTACATTGCGATGGAATTTATGGAAGCTGCTATTGGAGACATTTGTTCACCTCTATACGTATTGTGTGAGTATGATTGTAATATACACAGAAGATAGTGGTAGCCCAGCGATAACGCGGTCGCTTGGATATTCGAGTGATGCGGGTTCAAATCCGGGTCTCGCACCTTTAATATTTTCATATGCGAATCATTCATATAATGATTACCACTTTTCTTACGGTGAAGGAAAACATCGTGAGGAAACCAGCATGTCTGCGAAAACCTAACAAGTTTTCGAAAGTCCGACAACTCGCACTAGACCAGCGCGGTGGACTATGGCCTGATCCCCCACGTAATGAGGGAGGCCCGTGCCCAGCAGTGGGACGTTAATAAGGGCTGATGATGATGATGACGTTATTACATTAATCATCATTAATATGTACGAATATGTACCTATTAAAAGTTATAAGAGTTGTGTTTATTACCATGGAATTAGATAGTACAGCTGTGTCTTAATGTACCAACATATTGTTATTTATTACAGTAAGATTTGTGAAATACTATAAAAAGACATTTGTTACAGCATTAGAAGTTGTATCAAGTAAGAAAAAGCTAACGTTTTATATGATGTGCGGATTCGGTTACGCATTTGGAGGAGCTGCTCTAGCTCTCGCAGCGTGGCTTACTCCGAACTGGAGATGGCTCTTACGTAGTATATATGGTCCTGCGTTCCTGTTTATATTCTACAAATTCCTTATGGACGAAAGCCCAAGATGGCTTCTAGTGAAAGGCAGAAAAGATGAAGCGATAACAGTTTTAATGAACGCTGCTAAGAAAAGCAAAGTAGATATTGATAAGAACAGTCTAGATAAATTGTCATGCGATGTCAGTCCAAACGTTAAGTTTAATGAGTTAATTCGTAGTACGTTCTCGTCAAAGCAATTGCGTCTACGTTTCTTCATATGCCTGGTTTGGTGGACGACTTCGACATTTGTAAATTATGGGTTGATGATTAACTCTGTATCTTTACAAGGAAATAAGTACATCAATTTTGCTCTGACATCTCTGGTAGATATTCCTGGCGTCTTAATTATAACATTTATTCTAATTAAGTACAAAAGAAAGTTACCTCTGATGATATCATTTTTCACTGGCGCTGCGTTATGTATAGCTCAACCGTTTTTGCCAAGTAAGTACACACATTTATAATGGTTAAGGGTATGAAAATGTTTTTAAGCTTTCATTTATATTTTTGTACAAAAATCTTCATTTTGATAGAAATATATATACTATACAACTTTGAAAATATTAGTAGTATATATTTATATTTAGTATGTACATTGAAGGCAATGCAATATCTTGAATCTGCAAATTCAAGAGTATAGATATAACAATAAGATGTTCGATAGAACTTCATTTTCGATTTTTAATATATTACAAAATTTGTATTTTTTTAGATCTTCCGTGGCTATCAATTCTATTCTACATGGCAAGCAAATTAATGAGCTCTTTCTTCTTTTCCATCACGTATCTATACACAACGGAACTTTTCCCGACATACACTAGGAACTCGATGCACGCACTGTGTTCCTCACTCGGTCGCATCGGGTCCATTGTTGCACCGCAAACGCCTTTACTGGTAATAAATATATATTGTTTAACCTTCTATCATCAAAATGATCTGTTTGTTTCTTAGCAAATGTGACTTTGGTAAATTTTTATTTTTATCTTATACATAAAATTATAACCCATCACCAATAATATATCAGTACATAGTATAAAACAAAGTCGCTTTCTCTGTCCCTATATCCCTATGTATGCTTAAATCTTTAAAACTACGCAACGGAATTTGATGCGGTTTTTTAATAGATAGAGTGATTTAAGAGGAAGGTTTATATGTACAACTAGCGGATCCCGCGGTTTTGCCTAAGCCAAATCTAGGGAAGAGCCCGAGCGAAGCGAGGGCGAGTCGCTAGTTAATATATATTTTATTTAAAATACAAGCGAATTTTAACAGAGTATATATAATGTATCTATATCTAATTAAAACATAACTTATTATTTACTTGAAATACTTGTTATTTTCAGGAAGCTTACTGGTCGGGCCTACCATCATTGGTGTTCGGGTTCGCTGCGTTAATAGCTGGTCTTACTACTTTATTCGTGCCCGACATATCGAATGACTCCCTCCCGGATACGGTACACCAGGCGGAAGCGCTTGGGAAATCAAAAAAAGCCTTGGAGGCGCGTAACGATGATATCTCTTGACAGTCGATAAATTGATTTATTAAGCCAGATTTTCAATTGAATTTTGATGCAATTTATATTTTTAGGATAAGTTTGGTTTTATTTTGTTATACGCTTGAATTATATATAAGGGAGTTGAAGTTTATATATCTACTATAAAACTACTATATAGTATATAGTCTTAGGAAATATTTGCTTAGAAGTTGATAAGTACTGGCTTTGAAGTGATATAGCTTGTTAGTATGATGCCGTCGGGAGAATGTACGCCTAAGAAAGTATATCTGAATATAAAAGTATATTGAAAATACATGATTTTAGTTACTTTAGCAAAATTTCGAATTATGTATAAAATACACAAAATGTATTATTAATATTGTAATGTAAATGTATTTAAATTATTCTAGTGAAGGCTCAGTTGATTGTTGTTGCTAGATTATTGGCATTTGCAGCATCTCTCATCTTTAACATTCGATGCGGATGTGTAATTGCGATAGAGTTGCAACGCGGGAAATAGTCGCACTTACAAAGTGACGATGTTTCTACGATTTATTTCATAAAATAATAATAAATAAAAATAATTGTGTAGTTTTACTTCTTACCCGATTGCATTTAGATTTTTATATATTAAGATTATCAGCTATCTATATATATATATATATTGTTATTATTAACTAACATTATATTATGAGTTTTGTTTATACAAAGAAATCATAATTGCTCCAAGAAATTATATTTTTATTACTGATTTTTATAACTTAACTTTTTATCTACGTCGTTAGGTTATTTTTTTTTAAATCGACGACGTTTGGCGCAGTTTGTACTTTCTTGCGCCAGCGGTCGCGGGTTCGAATCCCGCTGGGGGCATTCATTTGTCAAACTCGGATGTTTGTACTCCAGCTATGGGTGTTTTTATTTATAATATGTACGTATTTAAACTAAATATATGTAGTATATCAACTATCCGGTATTCGTAACACAAGCTTCCTTTGTAGCTACGGAACTAGATGGCGCTGTATGTAATAATGTCCCAATATATTTATTTATTATTTATTTAAATCGCATCGTACCCGTGAAGTAAAGAGTCGACGATGCTGTCGTAAGCTATTTTCAATTTGGCCCCGCTTGCACCTGCGGGTCTGCTTGCAATATTAATCTGTACCGCACCGCATTGCATATTACATATGCTTCTGAATCCTTTTTTATTTTTAAGTTTTTCCCCAATTTTATGTATAAACTGGCGTAAACTTAAACTACATAGGATATTGTTTACAATTTCACGAGTTTTAAAATTTAGTGAGGAATCTTAACTTTTCCGAGAATAAAAGCTTAGTTACTCCTTAAAAATATCTATGCTTGTGAAAGTTTTGTCAAAAACGTTCGAGCCGTTTCGGCAATTAGTGTAGCTAGCGGACTCTCCTGTGTACAGCATTTTGTTTTGCATTTGTAAGATTACACATTTTATCGAAATTAGCATTGATTATACCTAAGTGAAAGTCCGGGAGATGTTTAATAATTCAGAACAATTAACTTAATATACGATTAGTTAACTTTAATTGTGAAATTAATCTATGGTTAATTGATTTGATAGAACTAAGGGTATTTAAAAATTAACTAAATAAAATATCATTACAGCTAATTGGTAAAAACCATTTTAATATATTATACTTTCCTATTTTCATTTCGTTGTATTTTAGTTATAAAACATAATTTACAACCTACAAAAACTGCAAAGGTTTTATAGGAACTATCACACCTGTTACTCCCTTTCCTTCATTGTTCATTCAGCGATAACCGTACGTATCTTAAAGTACACGAATAGTATTTAGCTAAGTATAGGGCAAAGTTTGTAATATTTATTTTAGAATAATTAGTTTTTTATGATTTTCAAATATATTTACTAAAAATCCACGGCATTTATTTGTAACATAGGGCTTATTCTCATACCTATATATTGTTTTATTCGTGCTTCAGTTAACTTAGCCGCAGGCAAAATCTTGTTAAATAAAATATCTTTAGGAAAACGTTCACAGTATCCCGTTTCAGAGATAAAAAGAATACAGTGAAAGCAGCGTCTTCTCCATCTTTTCACCCTTAACATATTATGGTGTACCTTCTTTTTTGCAATTTATTTTCATGTATAATGTCGCTATACTTCGGATTATTCTTAGCATGCAACTCACTAATTATTATTTGAGTGAAGAAGTTTCGTTTTAGTTATAAACATACACCTGAATTGAAGCACATATACGAGCGATTACATATATATGGACATTTATCTGGATTTTATAATTTATTATTTAACAACAAATTTGTCTGGGGATAGAAATATGTGCTGAATTAGCAATACGGGATACCTATAAGTCTTCGAGTAATATGGTTGAATCATGGGCGATATATTCGTTCATGGGTCGAATATAACTTACGGATCGATGTACTAGTGTATAGTGTTTTGGCTAGGAACACGTTTCCAATTATTTTTAGGGGAACCTAATAAGTTTCTTCTTATAACATAAGCTATTTGCCAGTGAAAGTTCTGACTAAATCAGTCTAGTTCGTTGATTAGACGGAACAAACAGACATTCAGATGGATAGACAAAATACTGTTTTTGGTAAATACATTAT
Source organism: Boloria selene (assembly GCA_905231865.2). Lineage (NCBI taxonomy): Eukaryota > Metazoa > Arthropoda > Insecta > Lepidoptera > Nymphalidae > Boloria > Boloria selene. The sequence goes on along the minus strand of HG993137.1, from coordinate 14,015,754 downwards.
AACAGACGCTTGAATTGTATATATTGATATGGATTTATTGTTAATTAGTGCCTTAAGGGGCAATTAAGTTTAGGTTTCATGTTTCTAGAATAACCTTGAGCTATGAGTTTAATAACAGTAATTAAAATACCACTCGGTTGAATATATTAATAATCTGCTAACAACATAATGTAATAGTAAATTACTCAAAACTGTACTATATTTTACTTACATTGAATTATATATTTTTATAATAGATATTTTTAGGGTTCCATTGGCATTAAACTTTCAACAATCAATCAATAAACGTCACATATATATATACTTATTAACGTTGCGTCATCATCATCATAATCAGCCCTTTTTTAACGTCCCACTGCTGGGCACGGGCCTCCCTCAGTTCAAAGGGGATCAAGCCATAGTGTTGGCGGACTTCACATGTCTATCGGAAACTTGCTAGGTTTTCTCAGACATGCAGGTTTTCTCACGATATTTTCCTTCACCATAGGACAAGTGGTAATCATGATAGAAATAGCGTGCGCGTTACCGCTGGGTTACCATTGTTAACGTAACATATATATTATATATACTTTTAACGTAATTACTGTATTAAAACAAAATTTTAATCTTCCATGCTATACGGAACCCAATGTGCGATTCCAATTCGTATATTTTGTCATATTATTCAATTTCTATTTACATAGTAAGCTTAGTAACTACAGTAGTGGCGTATAATAAAATATAAGAAAAGACACGATATATAAGTGAGTCTATTTTCAGTTACATTTCTTTTAGACAACGAGGTCGGAAAGCTGGAACCGTCGGCAGGCTTGTTATAATTATTATCACGTAGCCCCCGTTCACCAGGTATGCACTCCACGAAGCAACCGTTGGACATTTTTGCTGTGTCATCTAAGTTATTTTGTGGCTTCTACCTTTGGATTTTGAAATTAGATATTGGATTCTACAATTTATCATTTAAGATTTCTGAGATGCTTTCGAATTGTTGTTTTATACTTTTGTTTACAAGATTATCATTTAATAGTTGTTAAATGAGAGAAATTTTTGATTAATAGACTGTTTTAACTGGTTTAAGGATAATAAAATAAAAAATTTACTTAAAACCCCGTAGTTGTTGCCCGTCCAAAGACTTTGTAAGATAATCGAATAACAATATTGTTACAAGATAAATATGTTGGGACATTATTACACACAGTGCCATCTAGTTCCGTGATAAGTTGGGAAGGAAGCTTGTGTTACGTTACGCATACCAGATACTTGATATACTATACTACTGCATACATAAGTTTAAATACATACATATATAAGATTTTTTTATAACTATCAATTATTTTTTTAAATCATTATCCGTCTATCGGAGAATTATAGTATAGTATTTTTTATTATATTTTTATCTTGATATACTGACTGCAGATATAAAATCTATTAGGTCAAAATAAAAAATAAAACTAAATTCGAACACAAATTCACTATCAAAAAGTACAGCAGATATCGCAGACGTTCACTAAATACATAAAGTGTACCGAATAGGTATTTTGCCTTAGAATTTCGTACTACAATGCGCAACCAGCCAGTTGTAGAGGAGAGTGTTCACACTTTTCTTTTTGTAATTGTTGCAAAAAAGATTTCTTACAAAAATATGTTATAACATGATGCTATTTATTAGCAATAAACATGTTATTTATAAAGTCTAAATATATAAGTTCTAAACTTATCAATAGATGCTACTACTCCAGAATTTTCACATAAAGTAGGTACTGATTATGGTCTTTAATAACCTTGATACATTTAAATGTCAAAAAAGAGAGCTAATGAGGAGGAGGCCTGGGTTATTTTTTTTATAAATTCATTAGCCTACGTTAAGAAGCATTAGATATTGAAGCAAAAAGTACTCTTCATTTTTTTATTATTTAAGAAAAGACGTAACAATTAAAGCGTTTTAGACATCACTAACACTACAATATGTACACTTACATATTTCATAAAACCTGTATTTATAATTATTGAAAAGAATTTTTCCAGTTCAGTTTCCGTAGAAATTTCAAGCAGCGATTTCAAGCGAATGAATGTATACACTCCCTCAGAGTTCATAAAAGAGCATCGCAGGAGAGCCGGTGCGCTCAGTATTATGTTTAATATTTTATTAAAACATTTTCAGGGTTAGGTTTTTTATTATTCTCCTGGATATCCTTTTTTCCCGGACACCGGTGGGCTCGAATAATGTTGATATTACATCGACCGGCGTAACTTTAACGAGGGACGTTGTTACCTATTGTTGAATAATATGGACAGCTCTGTACGTGTACAATCTGCATTGTTAATACAATCTGATAGGGTTATTAATTAACTAGTTATCGCTGTCAATGTTGTCTTTGTTTTCATTTTAGTAGCATAATACAGTGTTTTTTGGTCATTAAAAAATTATAATTGATTTGCGTTTCATGCAGTATATATAAGTAGAGTGGATAATAGAAATAATATATACCTACGTTAATTAATTATTAATAGCCTTTTATTAATTTATTCGCGATGGGTTTATTATTGATGTTATTATATTAGGGGCCCTGTCTCAGGTATGAGCCAACTATATCTATATTAGTATTATAAAGAGAATAGTGTTGTATTTTTGTATGTTTGTGAAGTACATAGGGTAGATTTATCTCAGATGTCAGTAAGTAAGGGAACGAAAATGGGGATGAAAAGGTGTATGGATAATCCATGATTTCTCAAGGAAGAGATAAAATGCAGCTATGAGTAACTATCTATGTAGTTAAATAGCTTTCGAAAATACTTTATATAATTTTGGGTAAATAAAATAGTAAGTTTAATATTTAGGCAACCATTTGCGGCGAGACATCTACCGTGCTACTACCTACATAATAATAAAATAATTCTGTCGGCATTTTCTAAATCCTACCATTACATAACTTTCGCTTTCCATAATACATCCTCCATGGCCACCATCAGACCTATTGCTTATTCAGTGTTAGAGTTTATTGTTGTAAAAATACTGAGCGGTCAGTCAACAAAAATTATTTATTCTAAAGGATGCCTCCAACTTATTTTAAAGGCAGCCTAATGTACGCCATTAAAATTCAAAGGTCGTGACCCGACATAAAAATTCAGAGGTTGTATACCGTTTTCCCTCGTCTCTGGATCCGATGATATCTAGTCGTTTAGCGTATTACCGACCGCGATTTTATCTTCATGATTAATTTGTTTAAAATGACCAGGCTATGGTTAATAGCGAACTTAGGCCTAAAATTATTTAATTTTGCGATATGATTTTTTGCCACATGCCATTATTACATCAAAAGCAGGATTCTGAAATGTCATGGCATTTTTCTCATTAACTTAAATGTTTTCGAAGTTAATCACAACACAGTAAAAAACAAAATTGCTCCGCGCTATTTGTCCCTATCTTCACGCTAGTCATCAGCAACAGATTTTGATACGGTTTTTTTAATAGATAGAGTGATTCAAGAGGAAGGTTTTAGGAGACGGCTTCGCTCGCGGTAAATCTAGGGAAGAGGGCGAAACGGTTGTATGAGATGTTATATAATCAACTCAATAAAAAATTTAAAGTGTTTCGGAATAACTTATCTACATATAGAAAATATTTGTTTATGCTTATAAGAATTTCGATTTTTAAATATCATCATCATGGCTCGAACCTAGTTACGTTCTCTCAGACTAACATATTATAGTACCTACCTAATGTTTGCCTTTACCGTAAACCGTAAATTGAAGGTAAAATAAATAAAATATATATATTAATAATAATAAAATATTAATTTGTCTGTAGGTCGTTTAACCTAATTATGAATTACTTGAACTTATGTTAAAAATCTTAGTATTTTTGTAGGCATTTCATAGTTAAGCGTTTGTATTTGAATAAGATAATATCAATTTTTATTAATTAATTGCGATAAATTACTTTCATACTTCTAATAATTGCATTTGACGATAGTGCGAGTTATATTAAAAGTTTAAATAAATCATAATAATGTTTTAAAATTAAATTTTACTAATAAAAACTCAACGTAGAAATTATTATATATATAATATTATTAGGGTATAAATGTATAACGCGCAAGAATCCCAACTAAGGTAAAGGTCTCCTCCAGAGATGACTAATGTTATTATATCCTCTGCTACTCGCATCCAGTGCGTTGGTAGCTTTTTCTTTATAATGGTAAAGGTAATGATTAAATATAATTCACACATGAAAATATCAGAAGTGCGAGACCCTGATTTGAATCTGCGTCCCTAGAATACTAAAACAAGTTTGTTACCAAAAGACTCATACTGCTAACAAATAAAATAAAAATATAATATAATAAGTTAACCAAATACTTCCCACCTACTTACCTCAAAGGATTTTCTCTTTAACGTCTACACTCATCCGGATCAAATGGGGATCCGTTATAATGGAGGGAAACGATAATCTACAGATTTCAGTAATCCACCTATCACAGCCGACGCGCCGCCTGAATCTATAATTTTTATAGCTCCCGATATTGTACACTTTTTATAAGATTCCTTGAATTATCTCACAATTTATTTTAATCTTGCTAATATCGGAGAATAAAGTTAATACTGGCATGATTTTAATGTGAATTTATATAATGTACTCGTATTTTTACTTTTATGCATTTTATAAGTACATATTTATAAACGAAGTGTCTATTCATCCGATAAGCGGACGAATAAATTAAATATTATTCGTATGACAATTGGTGTTTGATATATCGCGACTGAGACTTTTTTGCTTCTTAAATGGCTCAAAGAGAAATCAATTTGTTTTTTAAGTTTTAACATACTCGTGAATGCAATTGCGGACGTTTCTACAGTACTTTTTACAAAATACCATTTCCTTGTAAATTGTTTTGATGTAGGTACATACTCTCAGGGAGTGTTAGTAACGTAAATTTCATAGGACGACTCTATAGAGCCAGCTCTTTTACATAATATATAAACTCTTGGACTTATTAAAAGTGGGTGGGATCTTCATAATAAATTATCAGCTCGGTAGGTTATATTATTTTTTTTTTATTTTTGGCATAGGTATATCCTGCACATAAAAATCGCTTATTTTATATTAGAAATCAAAGAAGTGATAGATATTCGTACAAACCGACAATAGTCGGTCGAATAATATATTTTTTATTAATACGATTATCGGATGACTAGTAACAGCCTTTAAAATAATTTAGTCGTCCAACAATTGTAGGACGACTAAATTATTTTACTCGTCCAACTAGCAGATGACTAGCATCAACCATTTATAAAATATGCAAGAATATCTTTTTAATGTTTCAATACGATATTATTTTTTTAATGTGCTTGGTTCGTCATATGTGTACCTACTACATTGCTGCAGATTTGGAAGTAGGTATTAGGTTTCAGTCGGGCTAACTACACTTATCGGGATTTTCTTTTAAGAAATTCGCAGTGATAGGCTGCAGACGTTTAAAAGAGAGATGAGCAATTACGTGTCACGGAGAGCATATAAAGCCATTGGTTGCACACACTTGTGTACTATAATAAATAACCTGCGTAATACCTAGCCTTTGGAGTATATTTGATTATATTGTCTAGATAGAGCATCAAATGCACGCAAACTTGTCAAAAATTATCAGCCAACAATTGACTTATAAGTACCTACTTATACAGAGACATAGACGCACTGTGTATAAACACGAGCCGCACGCACACATGCTTGCAATTCTTGCCTCGTTTTTTTTGTTTTAATTGTAGGGCAACACTACTTACATCTAGACAGTATATAGGCCGTCATGGACGAAATCAGTCAAATAGGCTTTATTTTTAATTAGCATTTCCCGCGGCTTTGCACGCATTCTAAAGACCGGTACCTCGCAGAACTAACGCCCGTCCTACCCGTTTTTACAACATTTTTCATTGATTCTTCGCTACTATTGGTCGTAGCGTGAAGTACTATAGCTTATAGCCTTCTTTGGTAAAGGGACTATACCACACAAAAAGAATTTTTCAATTCAGACCAGTAGTTTTTGAGATTAGTGCGTTCAACCAAACAAACAAACTTCAGCTTTATAATATTAGTATAGATTTTATACTCAAAATCGCCTAGTAAAGACATTTTGATTCAATTAAAACTCAATTAGTATTAATTGATACTTCATTATTCAGCCTTTAAATTTTAATTCCGGATGTGACAAAAAGTTTCCATAAAAGAATTCAAGACGCGTCTAATGCCTGAACTTTGGCCAAACTTTGACAGGTTGACAAGCGTCATTTTGACATTGTGACACTTGACGTGAGTTCACAATGCTATTAGTACGAGTACGAAGAGAATATAAGACGAGAAAGAGGTAAATTGGATTTCAAAATTTGAATTTATAATGGAAATTATAATTGTATATACGAATGTGCTAAAAAGCAACTTCTTCATTGAGTTCGCTGAAGATAAGAAATGTATTTTGCAAAAAAATAATATTTACATACAACACATAATTAACTGATTGCATTATTATGTTGTTCAATTAAAATATATAAAATTATTTAAATATAACTCATAGTGTGTAAGAAAATGTCGAGGGCACTCAACTGTTTACCAAAGTTACATCGCTATTTGATATAGGCTTGGAACGCGCGATTTTCGCTCTTTATTTTTTCGTAAAAGATACAAACGTTTTTTTAAAGAAAATACTTCTATAGAACTTAAAAAAGAAAACCTTATCTAAATTCTAAATACCAACAAAGATCCATTAGAGCCTTCCGAGATTCGTAAGATCCGTACAAGAAATATATGTATATGTATAAACAATTAATCACTTATTTAATATTGTAAGAATTTATCCCATAAAAAATATTTTTACAGTAAAACCAACGAATAATGTCGCGGGTACCGCTAGTTTAAATTATGCATGGTATATAAAAGTACTGATTTTAATGAAATACATTTCGGCTTTCGGCTGTCATCAGCGGGATAAATAATGAGACCGAATTGAATATGTAATCAATTAATGTATTGCAATTTCATATAGTAAAAACAAATTGTACGGGTTTTGTAATTGTGAAGATGATAATAATGATATATGTATTTTTCCGCAATAAATATAAGTATAATAAGCAACTATCATACAAAAAAAACTGTCCAGTGATTTACTCGTGATGCGTTCCCAGAAAGACAGACAAAATTTTTAAAAAGTACATATACATTAGGCCTTTTTCATCGATAATAATGGCTATTTCAATAAGATTTTCCAAAAAATATTCAATCTACAGATTCGACTTAGTTAGAAATTTACATTATAGATTATTTTCAGTTCGTCGTTAGAGTTACGAGTGAACCTTACCTACGTACGAAGAAAATTATAATTCGTTATAACTAAATGTGTGTTAATATCGATTTTATGGGATTCTTTACATAGTATCAAATTAACGGCGATTTTACTTTGTTACTTTCGTTAATAACTGTTTCCGAACATAGAGGAATTATAGAGACCTTTACTTGTATTTGATTGTTTCGAATAAGACTTAGCAAATTTTGTCATGATACTTATAGGAACTGTGTAGAGAGGGCACAATGTGTTCTGTAGGAACATTTTTCGCTTGAGGCCATAAAATAATTATTGTGTTCTTCTTTGGTTCGTTGTACAAGCTGTAAAGTCGGCAATTCTCATTTTAAGCGTCTACAATTTATTGTCTAGTATAGTCCATATTGAACTTGCCTTTGAGTCAATTTAAATCAAAAATTAAAAATACGTTATTGAATAAGGCTTATTACACTATAGCGGAATACCAAGTAGATGTAAATGTGTGGGATTAGTCACTGGTTGTGTCTCACGTAGGATAAATAGATAAATTGTAATACAATATTGTTACCAAATATTTTTTTGAAAAGAGCAACTGTTAAGTTTCTCGCCGGTTCTTCTCAGCAGAACAGCTTTCCGAGCCGGTGGTAGTTTACTCACAGACTTACAGACTGACTTTTAATTTTGATAATGTAAAAATGACGATTCAAAAGAGCTTGTAAAAGTCTATTTGAATAAAGAATATTTTGATTTGATTTGATTTGATTTGATTTGTCTCTTGCATTATAACAAGACAATAAAAAGGATTTCATTCAAAGGAATGAAACATAGGTAAATATATTTTTATTTTTTTTTAATAATAACCTGTTACAGTATTACCTTTTTAATACTATTTACTGAAAATACTCAAGCGAAATATATCCGAAGCGGAAGTGACCGTCCGGATGCCGCCCGCTACATCTGCCCAGTGACGTCACTACCGGAAATACCGCTCTTCGCTTTCGACATTGCCGTAGCCTTCTGTTATTGTGTACAAAATGTGCGGTTTGCATTTTAATTTTTATGAAGCTATCTAGAATGTATTATACATTATAATGTATGAGAGAGTAAAAAAATTATGGGTGTGAATTCAGGTAATACTTTCGTCGTTTGTCGATTAAATTGAAATTAAAAATAATTAAGCATAAAATTGTTACAATTTCTTACTGAACGTCATGAGTCTACTATCAATTCGGAAGAAGCCTCGAACCTGAAAAGAACTGGCGAAAGAAACTTAGCGGGGCCAATATTATTTTTTATCTTAATCTATTTTTTTACAAATTAAATCAACATAGTAATTTGTTTACTGCGGATACCAATATATATGATTTGTTATAATTTGTACGGAGTTAACGTTTAATTTGGGGCAAGCCTACCCGTCAGAGGCCTTAACTATATATATTATAAGTTTATGTACTATATTAATATTATATTGTAATAAATATTTTTTTTAACAAGTTATGTTTGATATATAAAGGTTAAGCAAATAAAAGGCTATTAATGTTTAATTTCAATCTCTAGTAAGACCACCGTCAGATAATAAAATGTTACTGCCAAAGTAGATGGTGCCGGTATATCATTGCTTCCTGTGGGGTATAAGTCTGTAGTTACATAAAAAAGTTTATAAATAAATAAGTTGGGAAGTTATTACACACAGCACCATCTAGTTCCGTGGTAAGCTATGAATGGAACTTGTGTTACGGATACCAGATAGTTGATATACTACATATTATATAAGTTTTAAAATACATACATATTATAAATATAAACAACCATGACTGGAGTACAAACATCCGAGTTTAACAAATGAATGCCCTCAACGGGACTCGTACCCGCGACCGCTGGCGCAAGAAAGTAGGGTCACCACAAACTGCGCCAAACTTGACGTCACATCAACGTTTATCATAGCAAAGAAAAGCCTAGTGTATCATAAAATAATATTTTTAGTATATGCCTCTGTAGACAGATGGCCTAACAAATGATTGTAATAAGCATCGGCGCCCTGAACGACGTGTCGTATCAATCTCAATTTCCAGCCTATTTTTTAGCTATACACACTCAAGCTGGTGCTTATAATGTACATTTTCATTATTTCAGTGAAAGTGAAATTTGAATACAAATTGTTTCAACCTAGAAAGTCGTTTATAATCATAATAAAATAAATTTTTGACCTGACTGCCTCATTTGCATTCCACAGTTTTTAATTAAGTCCCTAGGTTAGGCTCTTTCGTCAAAAAATCACTTAGCTACGCTCACTTAGACATTTAAAAAGTTTAAAGCACGTAAGTACGTAAAAAAATATAGATAAGAAATGTTGAAACTACCTTTTAGGATGTATATTGATTTTTGATTCTCGTCGTTCTCGGCAGAATCGTTCTAAGATTTTAGACATCAGCTCATAGATGAGATATTTTATACTGCAGTAAAAAGAATTCTATTTATCCAGATGATCAGTTATCAGCATACCAAATTTGTATAATGTACAGAATAGACTTAGTTATAATTTTATTATAATTATATCCATTTAATTATTTACATATCTTTAATCAGACAGTAGTGATAAGAACGAAATTTTGGCTTCAAATATCGAAAGCATTTCTTCCAACCGTCTGCTTATTAAAAAAAAACAGCCACTGTGTTTTATACCGAAACCTTTTTGTTATGGCACATGAAAACACTTATAATAGCATACGTTATGTCGTCGTTTCTATAAGTGTCAGGTTGTGAAATTTTACGGATCGAAATTGTCTTTTTCATTACAAGTATGTATTTCTTTGTAGGACTTCAGGAGGGGTCATATTCTGGAGGACTAGGACATTATCACGATCAATATCATGCGAGATTCCCATCACGTACAGAGTTGGAGATCAAACGCCGTGATTTCCTTCCAATGTGCCGCTTCTTTAGCGTTATTACTCCGCGAGGGAATACTATTTCTTCTTAACCGACTTTTAAGACTTGGTACTGGCTTTAATAATTCTTAATGCGATACGGGTGTAAAATGTGATATAGTATTGTCGGGATTTTTATTACCTCGAGCTATACGTTGGGGGGTGATCAGAGAGTGTCATAGTAACTTACAACTTTATTATCCACTTCCAAAAGATTAGTGATATCAAATTCATGTTCATCTGACTCCAAATTCTCTACCTACCTCTTCTTCCTTTCCCATTCACATCCCATCCCCATCACTATTGGAAATATTTTATTGAAAAATGCGGTATAATTTTCAGAAAATATTTAATCAGATACAAATTAAAACAAGTAAAGTAATAAATTAACTTTACTATTTAAAAAAAACAATGTCTTCCGACTTAAAGTAAAGATTTTATTGAACATAATAAAGTAATATATTGCACCTAGCCTTTTTGTGTATTCTCGTTTTCGATGTTTCAAATGCTTTACAGCAATGATGGTCACGGGAGAGATTAAGATTTTAGATATCTTAAAGGTAGTTATTTACAAGTTTATTTACAAGTTTTAGTAGTGGTAGTGCCATTCTTGTGGCGTTAGTGAGAGTCCAGGAGGCCCACTCCCCATACCTCCTCCCTCTCCCGCCCTCCCTCTTCCCTCCCTACTCCGTCTTCTCTTCCTCCTCCCTCCCTCTTTCCTCCCTTTCCTGAAAGGCCGGCAACGCATCTGCAAGCCTGGCTTGTATATGTCCATGGGCGGAGGTGATCACTTCCCATCAGGTGAGCCTCCTGCCCGTTTGCCCCCTTTTTACCATAAAAAAAAAGTTGTTACAGAATATCTGTTCGAATTTTTCAGAGTAATTCCTCCCGTAACTATGATTACTTCAGTTGAAGATTGATTAATTTTTCAGAAAAAATATTTTTAATAACTGTTAATTTCTCTTTTCATTAAGGATTAATAAAACATACTATCTTTGCTCTATTTCGCAAAATTTTCGGCTATTATTGGAATGGCGATATTTTTCGACTAAATTCAAAAATATCATCATAATATTATTGTCATCAAATTACATTAAATTAAAGTTCATCTTTAACAAAAATCCGTGCAAGCCCGAAAACAAAGCTTCGACTTTTACTTGTAATATACATAGGTACCGTGTACAATAATCCTTTAAATTCATTTATAATACAGGTGTACAACTTCATTGTAAATGGTCCTCCATCAATAAATAAAACAGAAAATTTTAAAATCCGTATATCTAAGTCGAAATGTGAATAAATACTTTTCTCTTGCAGCATCTGTAAATATTTAGCGAGTCGCAGTCACGCGCCACATTGGATGGGCGTCACGTCCCCCTGACGTCGCCGGCCAACTTTCTTGATTATCAATACGCGGAGGGAATCCTGACGACGCTCGCTAATCATAACACGCCTCTTCAGCTCCCTTGATTGGGCCAGCTTGCTTTTATACATATCACATATGTTTAGAAAGTACATATGGAATGTAGTGTTTTCTAATGACTGTGGATATTCTTATGTAATATTTCTATCAGGTACATTAAAACCGTTTTAAACAGTTGTACGAGTATGATACGCTATTTTGAATATAATGTCGACTTTCATAATATTTTTTTAATAAATTGGTTAAAAGTATAATCATACATATAATTTCAAACACATACTTCTTAAAATCGCCCCTATTCAATAAAGTATTCGATAGAATAAGTATTAAGAAAATTTATAGTAAAAAAATCTAATACTCATTATTAAACAAGGCATAGGTAGATAAGGGACGTATAATTAATTGCTAGCTACAAAACGTGTACTACGGATCAAGTACAGACAAGTTATTTACTACGTAATAAAAAAAATATCTTTAAGAGATATTTTGAAAATGATCAAAGGAAACTCTGAAAAGAGTATTTTATAAATTAGTAAGAAGAAGATACCATAAAGTAACTAACATATGATATTCTCAGTTTGGGTTCCTCATACGTAACAGATGGTACTGTACTGTAAGTGAAGCCACAGAATAAATTTAATCTTAGCTTAATTGTAGTTTAAATTTCGTACCAACTTATCAAATCATAATTCAAAATAAAGTATCAACTTAAAATGTGTATTTCATGTAAGTTTATTTGCATTCACACTCCCGCTAGAACACTTAAAACTTTTTATCTCCGTTTAAAGCGGTTACTGTCGCGTACAAACCTCGCTAAGTCAGTGTTACGCCCTGTTGTAAATCACAAAGTATTTATGGAACATTTTGACTCGCTAATGCGCCTTGTCATAAACCCATGTTAATACCGTTTCGGGTCAAATCTGAATACAGACAACCGTTAGTGATTTTTTTGTTTTGTTTTTATTGAAATTTGTTTTTGTTTTTTTCCTCCACTAAGATGTTTTTAATGGATGTCAAGGAATATTTTTTCCATTAGGATCATTTGCGTGGGCTTTTGTGGTATGGTGTGGGGATATTAGGGCAATTAACATCCGGCTTTTAGCTGAAAATTGTTTTTGTTGTATAGAATTTTTATAATTATTATTATATTATACTATGTACTTACTACTTAAAAACAACTTTCCTTAGGTAAGTTTCATAATTATTTATAACATACACATTATACAGCCAACTTTATATTATAGTTAGCTTCTATTATGTTCCCTCACTAAATTATTTACGTTTGCTTAATTTTGTTTCGTTTTGACCGTTGTGTTTTGTTAGATGGATGTTATAGAAAATATCATTCGGCATTTCATAAGAAGAAATAAACAGTAAATAAATGTAAAAAGTTTTGCCCTTCTTCCGAAGCAGATAATTGAAGCATTTTTACACAAAGATAGTTTATGGGCTGTAGACTAATAAACCGTAGAGCACTATCGCCGTAACCACTTGTTGTTTTCGTACTATTTTATTTTATCGCTAAAAGACACTAGAGACGTGTCACTGATTTGTCAAATATTATGTACTTTATGTAATTTAAGTACCTAATGTAAATGTGAATATTTGTTTTCCGTAACCTATTCACGCTAAATCTGCTTTACGAATTCCAATTAATAATGCCAAATATATTGATTGCTTGGATCCGACGAGTATAGCCGCGTGCTAGACTAGTCTTATTATTTATTTATTGGGCTTATGTTACTAAATATTAAGATGCAGTATGATGTTCCTATAATTTTGGTCGGTGGAAATAATTCAATTTATTATATTCTCGAATAACTTTGTAGGTAACAGAATTTATATCGAGCTTTAAACTTAGCTAACATTACAACGGTCAAAGTAAGCCGGCCTCAAAGGCAGTCGTTTTTGAAACTCTAACTATATTAGAAGATGGTAATTTAACTAAATAGCATCTTAATATGGAATTATTAGGAAATATTTATTTATAAAACAAATATACTTACATATACATATAATGAAGTTCTGAGTCGATCTGTACATCAAATATTTTTTGATTTTTTTTGTCACGATTATCATTGCGTATGCCGAATTAATAGTTTTTAGAATTCTCGTCTGACTGTCTGAGAGTGGAGGCATCATAAGAAAACCACTAGACAAATTTGTATTGTATTCAGCCACTTTTTAACTGGGCTGGGCACGGGCTTCCCTTCAACAAGAGGGATCAGTCCATAGTCCACCGCGCTGGTCTAGTGCGTGTTGGCGGACTTCACATGTCTTTCGAAAACTTTGATAGGTTTTCTCGAACATGCAGGTTTCCTCACGATGTTTTCCTTCACCGTAAGAAAAGTGGTAATCATGATAGAAAATGATTCACACATGAAAATACCAGAGGTACAAGACCCGGATTTGAACCCGCATCACTCGGTTATCCAAGCGAGCGTGTTACCACTGGTCTACCACTGTCTTCAAACAGATTTAGTTTCTTTTATTTTTATACTAGCGACTCTCTCTAATTTGGCTCTGACCGCAACGTGCATAACTCTCGCTTCAGGTATAATAATTAGTAATTGTGATCTTTTACGATACGTATTTAAGAAAATGTTCTATATAGGTCTTTGATTGGGGTAATATTTTAGTTGCTGCATGCATTCAGAGAATATATTCTAATGAAATGAGTGATTTGAGGTTAAGCCTAACAAGAAACAAAGCCGTGAGCTCAACTAAATTTATATATATTTTTTTTTTATGGTAAAAAGGGGGCAAACGGGCAGGAGGCTCACCTGATGGGAAGTGATCACCTCCGCCCATGGACATCGTTGCCGGCCTTTCAGGAAAGGGAGGGATGGAGGAGGGAGGGAAGTGGGAGGGAGGGGGGAACGAAGGCGGAGGATGAAGGGAAGAGGGAGGGGGGAAGGAGAGTGGGCCTCCCGGACTCTCACTCACCGGACGAAACGCGACAGCATAGCTGCCACTTCACGCCGGTCTTCTGTGATAGAGTGGTACTAATGAACTATACGGGGCGTGCCGGCCCATTCGGTTGCTACCCGAAGGTAACAAGCATGGCACTACCACTTTATATAATTAAAACCTTAATATGAAACTTAAAGGCTAACTTTAGAACCAAAAACAGAAAATTAAGTCCATCCATTGAGCTTGTCCATACAAAAAACAGGAGTACGGGTCGTTCATTAGTCATGCAAATTTGCTACGGGGTGGAAGCGCTAACGGGTTGATGCAATTATTACAATATCTTGTAATATGCTAACTAGGGCTATGACTGCCTCCAGAGCCGCCTGTTTTGTTCTAAAGCTAAGGTTATACAACGTTTTTTGAAGAACTGATTTATATTCAAATTATAATTTACATCAAGGTGCATTGTGAAACCCTATCTTACAGGTAGAAAACTAAGGTAAAAAATTATAAATTGTGTATCAATTTATTAATAAATATACTCGTATATTCGATAAAATTATATTCTACAACCATATGAATATGGATGTTATAGAATTATAGAACGATCAAGCAATCAATCAAGTAGAAAATTGTCTATACGAGTAGGTAGAAAAACCGTTACTTACAAACAAACAATTACCAGAACTTTTATTATGAAATAAAATTAGGCATATAATAAATTATTATAAATAAATATTTATTTAATAATTCATTAATTTTTTGTAAAGATTTTTAGTCTCAAAAAGACAATGTCACTTACAGAGAACATCTAAAGAAAATATAGAAATGGACGTCACATAGGATATTTTAGCTGTTACAACTTACAAGTGTATTAAACATTATTAAATTATTGTTAGATTGATGATGTACTATTATCCATAATATATTGTGAGAGCTGAAATTTAAATGTGTTAATTGAGCTTACATCTTTTATACTAGGTGGTAACTTGTTATAAAGGTGTGCTCCTTCAAATGTATACATTATATATTTTTAAATAAGTATAAAAAGTAGTGAGTTATGCAAAAGATTTTTTGAAATCTTTCTTCTACCTAAAAAACAGTGTAAACAAAAGTCAACCTGAGAATTATCATTCAACTCTATCCTCCGTCTCCAACAATTTTGCAATTAGCTTAATGACGTTTATTGAAATACTTTGCGGAACTCCAGAAGAAGTTTGCCGAATAATATGAATGAGATTAAGCAATCAGTGAGTTCATCGATTTAATTAAATTTTGCGAAGGCTAATCAATCAAAACTTGAGTGTTCACTTCTAATTTTGGATTTGTGCTTGAATAATTACATGTAATGTAAGTTTGATTTTGTATAAGTGATGTATTATTTTAATATCAAATTAAAATAAGATATTACAACGTAAATTACTATATAATAAGTTTAAAGGTGTTTTGGGGTTGAAACTGCTAGATCGATTCAGAACGAAGTTAAGTCATAGATAAGTTTTAGCCTTGAGTACTAGGATCATATTATGCATATATAACTACTGCTATTAGAACTAAAGTTTGTTAAAAGATGACGCTGTTCGTTCATATTCAAAACTTATATTTTAAATTAATGTTAAAAAGCTAGCTTTTTTATTATAATTACTGCAAAAATAACTTTATATTTCATAATATTATTAAATAATTCCTCAAAAAAAAGTTTATTTTTATTGATGACAGAAATATTTGCATGTGATGCCTATATAATGAATCCTCTAAAATATTAACTCTATTATGACATTTCCAAAATAAATACACAGCTTTTAGCAATTAAACTGTCACACACCGCAAATTGTGTCGCGATAATGATTTTTGATGCGACACTGCGGCGTAAATATTTAATAGGCTCTTCACTCACGAGAGCAGTTGAATGAATTATGTTATTGACTAGTTTTTACTACGATTTCGTTTTATTTTTGTAGTGATAACATATCTCTTATCACTCACCTAAACTGTCCGCCGGACATTAAAACTTCCTGTAAAACCTCTGTGCAGTTGTTTCGGAGTTTATCAGATACAAGATTTTTGAAGTGGTAGTGCCATGTCATACCTTCGGGTAGCAACCGAATGGGCCGGCACGCCCGTATAGTTCATTAGTACCACTCTCTCACAGAAAACCGGCGTGAAGTGGCAGCTATGCTGTCGCGTTTCGTCCGGTGAGTGAGAGTCCGGGAGGCCCACTCTCCTTCCCCCCTCCCTCTTCCCTTCATCCTCCGCCTTCGTTCCCCCCTCCCTCCCACTTCCCACCCTCCTCCATCCCTCCCTTTCCTGAAAGGCCGGCAACGCATCTGCAAGCCTGGCTTGCAGATGTCCATTGGCGTCAGGTGAGCCTCCTGCCCGTTTGCCCCCTTTTTACCATAAAAAAAAAATACAAACTGATGAACAAAAAATATTTTAGTGTCTATCTGTCTACAGATATAATTCTTTATTTATTTTCTATTTATTTATAAAGGTCTACCAGCAGTGTATAATTAGATACATATATAAGATACATACAATTTGAAATATAGGTTAGTAATGGTAAAACTGTTTTAAGGAAAACATAATGTGATCAAAAAACAAATGAACATAATAGTAAAATAAAAATAATAATCAATGTGTTTTATTAACTAGTATCATTAAGGACAGATGTAATGGTTTTCTTGTAGACATAAAGTGAGGTACTGAATATATCGATTGAATCACTGCATCCGTTGAAAATTTTCATAATTCTTGGTATAGCAGAATTTGCCCCTAATATCGTTCTACGTTAAAATCTCTCCAGTTGTTTCGGGGTTTATCATGATCACTACATAGTATAAAACAAAGTCGCTTTCTCTGTCCCTATATCCCTATGTACGCTTAAATCTTTAAAACTACGCAACGGATTTTGATGCGGTTTTTTTTAATAGATAGAGTGATTGAAGAGGAAGGTTTATATGCATAACTAGCGGATCCTGCGGCTTTGCCTGTGCTAAATCTAAGAAAAAGCCCAAGCGAAGCGAGGGCGAGTCGCTAGTAACGTATAAACTGATGAGCACAACACATTTAAGTGTCTTATAACTACAAATATACTTCTTTCAAATCAATTCAATCAAATCAAAATATTTTATTCAGCATAAACTTTGTTACAATTTCTTACTGAACGTCATGAGTCTACCACCAGTACGGAAAGAAGAAACGGAAAAAGAGACCTGAGAAGAAATGGCGAAACAAACTCAGCGGGAAAGCTTTACTAATAATATATACCTATAATATATTATAAATTTTCTAAAGGGACCTTTGTACTTTGTCATTTGGTATGGGATTATCAAACTAAACCAGGCCATATTTCATCAAAGTCTGGCCAATGGTTTTCTCGTGATAGAAAGACAAATAAAAAAAATAAAAGCTATAGATTCGGCCTCTATTTCGATAATAATGAATGAACATTTCGATAATAATGAATGAACATTTCGATAATATTTTTTGACAAAATCCTAAATTCAGTTAGATTTTAATTATAAATAGAAAACTGATATTTATTTTTGGCTTTTTGCTAAAAGCAGATTATAACTTACAAAGCCGACAAATCGTAATATTTTAAGAGAATCTAATTTAACTTGCTTAATTATTCTCTTTGGTGAATAATACCATAACTACAATATGTCGGTTTTTGCTAAGATATTAATATAGTAATATCGTATTGAGTAATTCAAATAAATTATCTTCAGTTCCGTAATGAAGGCCTATTAATTATAAATTTCTGCGTTAATAAGCTGATTTTGTTGCTCAAATAATTTCATGCCTGTACTGAAATATATATGATTTTTTTTATAAAATTTCATAATTGTGTATGAAATATTCAAAAGTAAGTATTAAATGTAAAAATATATCTAATGATTGGTTTTCTAAAAGCATTATTTTTTATAACTTATCCGTTCTCGGTCCTATAATTACTTTTTTTGAATTTAAAAATTGTTTTTCATAAGTTATCTTTGGAGTTTCATAATTTTTACGTACAATAGATCTCATAATAATGTTCTCCTGAGCTATTTCTTTGGCTAATCTCGCTAAAACTTCTCGTAGCTACATGCGCAGGAGATATTATAGTCACAAGTGTACTCTTTAATCCTTTTACTTCTCAATGTTTGTACTCCAGTCATGGGTGTTTATATTTATAATATGTATGTATTTAAATTTATATATGTGTAGTATATCAACCATCTAGTATCCATAACACAAGGCTTCGTACCTTACCGTGGAACTAGATAGTGCTGTGTGTAAATGTCCCAACATATTTATTTATTTATTATTTATTAAAGTCCAATGGGACTGAATTTTAAACTACCGGTAAAAGTTAAAGCGCGGGACCGACGGCTTTACGTGCTTTTCGAAGCGCGGGGGATGAACATCGTCAACTTCCTAACTTATTACTGACGATTGACTGAAATACTTAATAACTAAACTCCCGACTCGGGAGTCGAACCCAGGACTTCCGGATGCTGCTGTACCGCGCTAGCCAAATAGACCACCTTATAATATGATTGGTTATTGGAACTAGTCAATTTAGGATATAAATAATACAAAGTAAAATGTTTATGCCACTTTGTGAAATAGCTCAAGCTAATACGATTTCCCTTTTACTAGAAGATCAAGACAAGAGTGAAAATTAAGTAGTCTAGAAGTAGTCTAGTTCTAAAGAAAAATGGTTTCGGCATGACAAGCTTGAAAAAAGGGAATTTCAATGGTAGTTAGTGAGTCGGAGTAGTAGAGTTAGATTTTTTACGAACTTAACGGAATTTTTCAGATATTTTCAGGTTAATATTAAAAAAAACCATTTATTAATATTACTTAAATCATATTATAAATGTTCAGCATTCGTAAGGTGCGGTCTTAGATGTAGACACAAATCTTACGAGGCATTATATGCTTACCACCTAAGACGAGGTGAAGCCAGTCGCTAATTAAAAATGGATAAAATAATTATTACGAATTGAATACGCAAATGAACCTACCATAACATGTTAACAGATATTTATTATGAAGGAAATTAATTAATTCGGTCTCGCTAAAAGACCGATTGATAAGTTAAATCGGAATATATTTTGGACATATCTCCAATACTTAATTGATTTGACTGAATTCATTATATAGTGAAAATTTATGTCAATTTATAGTTATGGAGAATTTTTGAAAGCATTGATTGGTCCGTTTTTATATAAATTTTAATATTAAATATTTAATAATAATATTCTACGTAAAAACTCGGACATGAATCAGTACGCTCGTTAATTATGTATTTATAAAAAATTCACCGCTAAAGCTCGGTTACTGTGTAAAGTTGATATCGAATAGTTGGTTTTAAAAAGAATTCCTTTTATTCATTTAACTGCATCGGTGATGTACTAGCTAGCATGCCCGGCTGCACATCCGGAAGTCCTGAGTTCGAGTGCCGGGTTGGGACAAATTTGACATAGCTTTAACACTCGTCGTAGAGAGCTATTTCATATACCTGTTACCAGGACAAAATATGCTCAAAATGAATTTATTTATAGGTCTTGTCGTGAAAACAATGCTCTTTTTAAGGATATAGATATTTTGTATTACTCGTTACCAAATTTTAAAAATAAAATAAAAAATGTACTCTTACGAATAGATATGTAATTTGGCTGAATTTTTTTTATGTGTATAATATTATGTTTATTTTAGTATTAGTTAATACTTGCATGAAAATTAAATGTCTTTTCCATAGTTTTATCTAGTGTCTACTCTTATACTATATGAATTGCCTGTTTGTAGAAACTTTATTGGTGGATGTATTTTTTTTTGTTTAATTGTCTGTTTTATATCACTGTTTGTTTCTCTAATAAATAAATAAATAATTAAATAAATAAATCGAGTACACCGTATGTAATTAAGACGGCTTCTTACTATCTACCACGAAAGCCACAGTGACAGCACGGAAATGAGAAGTAGTTAAAATTTTGTAGGTCCGTCTGTTTTCTTGGCTAATCTCCGAAATGGATAGAATAATTTTGACGGTAATTTAATTACTACTATGAGGAGTAGTAATCTATTTTTTTAAGAGTAAGAATTATGCTATCGCGTAATAAATAAAACCCTTAAAATTGTGAACAACATATGCGTACCTAGGGACTCTTTCTGTTTAGTAATAGAGTAATTTTAATAAAACTAAAGTGCTCACTTATTGGCTCATTAGTCATTCTTCAACAAGTTTTTTCAATGATAAAACCAAGGCCAGACTATTGTTCTACAGCAATCAAAATATAGTGCCGGACGCAAGCAATAAATACATTTGAGACGCTAATTTCATCTTAACTGCTTTCTTTACAAGTGAATCAATATTACTGAAATACGATTAGTCACATAAAAATACTAGCAAAATTAAATTTAGTTAAATAAAAAAATTGAAAATAATAATACTGTATATTAAATAATAATAACGTCTTCAATATTTCGGTACCTCTAAATGAATTTGAAGTTAAGAGCAATATTCTAAAGCCAATATGCAATTTACTAGACAGAAGGCCCAGTGGACTCGTTTAGCACCGATGACATTTATAGCCTAGAGCTGAGCCGTATAAATATGAATTATAGAGTACCTAGGTTTTTTAAAATATGACTAGAACTAGGTATTACTGCATCGAGTGAAGTTTGAAATTTAGTGTTCAAATATTTTGTATTTTGTTGCCTGTTAATAGAAAATAATAAAAAATAATATTTTATACGAATTGATATAACTTTTATCTTCAAAGCTTATTTTTGTTATTTGAGCTGTAACTTTGAAAGCACCAAAAATATTGAATTGCAATTTTGGCATAGTACATATTATATATTTTTATTTTTTATTTTTTTATTGTTTTGTTGTTGAAGACAGTGGTAGCCCAGCAGTAACACGATCGCTTGGATAACCGAGTGATGCGGGTTTAAATCCGGGTCTCGCACCTTTGATATTTTCATGTGCGAATCTTTTATATCATGATTACCACTTGTTTAACGGTGAAGGTAAACATCATGAGGAAACCTGCATGTCTGAGAAAACCTAACAAGTTTTCAAAAGGCATGTGAAGTCCGCCAACACGCACTAGGCCAGCGCGGTGGACTATGGCCTGATCCCCCTCGTACGAGGCTCGTGCCCAGTAGTGGGACGTTAAAAAGGGTGTTGCTTTATGGCTGTGGAGCTCGTAGAGTCTGTGGAAATGCAGTTCTAATACTTCTTAAAAAATTAGAATCAATTTTAATTTTGTGAACAGTACGAAATTCAATCTGCTAAAGAATTCAAAAAGATTCAAAATGTAAAAAATAGCGAATACTTGACACATGTAAATCTAAATAAATCTTCGAAGGGACGTAACACTTTGTGGTACACTTGTTGGCTCGTTTTTCGATTCAAACTTACCTTACTTATCAAAAAATCAATTCTAAATTATTTATATCAGATACATCAAAATCCCATGGTACGATCCCCCGTGTAGTAAAGGGAGGGCCGTGCCCAGCAGTGAGACATTAAAAAGGGCTGAATACGTAGATACAATACATACATCAAAATCTCCTCGTTTATAAAATATATTCATAAAGATTAAAGTCTTTGTGAAAATTCTGAATGCATTGTAAATAAAACTATCTTTTTGGATTTTGTCGCGGATTTGTTTTGATTTCTGGTTTCAGACGTTTCGAATGCTTTACAGCAATCATGGTCACGAGAGACTAAGGTATTTGACGTCTCAGGGGTTTAAATACGCGATACAGAATTTACAAAATATCCGAAATGGCACCAAAGTACCTTATAAAATTGGACGACGCGCGTGGCGCAGTTTGTAGTGGCCCTACTTGCTGCGCAAGCGGTCGCGGGTTCGAGACCCGCTGGGGGCATACATTTGTTGAGCACGAATGTTTGTACTCCAGTCATGGGTGTTTATATTTATAATATGTATGTATTTAAACTTATATATGTGTAGTATATCAACCATCTAGAATCCATAACACAAGGCTCGTACCTTACCGTGGAACTAGATAGTGCTGTGAGTAAAATGTCCCAACATATTTATTTATTTATTTATTAAAATTATATATTTTAATTCTGAGCATTATAAATTATAAAATTTTGAATTATATTATAAATATGGCAAAATTATTAACTTATTTTCCGCTACAAAATCCGAAAAGATAGTTTCATTTATAATGTCAAATATTCACGTAAACCTAAGAATATAGTATTAATTCTGAATGCAATTAATAACATTAACATAATGTATTTTTGAATAATTACGATTTAATTTGTAAAGCATTAAAAGCCATGGTTTTCGTATACTGATATGGAAAATTACCGTCTCTTTGCGTAACATGTAAATTCTACATCCCTGGAAGAATTTGCGAGCGTTAATTTGTTTTTCGACTATTTTCATTCCTCGCTTCTACGAAGGCTGCTTCTTTGAAAAAGTTTAATTTTTAATTAGCAGAATATTTAAAGTGCCCCAATTTGGTGAGGATTCTGTATTCGATGGCAGAAATTTGTTTTTGTTTTGTAAAAGGTTTCAGTCACAATTTTCATGATATTAAAATAAATAATTAAGTCAATTTTCTTCAACGTATAAATGTTATATAATAAATGTTTTTAAAATAATATAAAATATATTTCTTAATTACACATTTCCCTATGATATATTTTTAAAGCGAAATTTATTAATATTCTTATATCTTCTACTACGGATATTAATTAGTCTCCAACACTAATGAAAAGTGATACACAATATTAGAACAGAAATAATCGAATAAATCAACTGTATTTAAAATATAAGCAACGTAAGCGAAAAAATGTTTTTTCATGCAAAATCTACAATAAGTATGGAAATACAGATGAGAACGAAATTTTATATGAAATTTTAAAAAGCCTTATTTTAAACAATATAGCCAAGAAACTTATAGCCCTAATTATTTTTGATCCAGTTACCTTCATAGTTAGCTACGATAAAGTTTAAACAAGTTGTTCTGTTATGCAGTCTCTGGTTACTTACTATTCTGCAAAAGGCCTGTTACATACTAAAAACGGAAGCGGAAGAGTGCTGTTATAAACTTATGTAAAGTTTCGATTGAGGATTTCATATAAAATTTATTACAGTGCTTTAAAGTGAGCTTTACAAGCTTTTGTTTAATATGAAAGCTTTTATACCTATCTGTTTTTTTTAGGTTTCCGTACTTTTAAAGGTAAGGACGATCCTTATTGTTTCGTCAGGTCCTTATGTATATATATCACATCAGTAGTAGAGTATGTAACACCCAAATACTTAGTGATATATATATATATATATATATATATATATAGTACTACACAAAGTCAACTATTTTTATTTAAAAAAGCATGTAAGCAGAGTAAGCCAAGAGCTTTTTGCACTCAATCATAATGCAATGTAATATTTAGGTGTGTACTTAATAGTTAATTAAAAATATTCTATTTAGGTCTATTTTTTTAAAACAAAATAAGTTATTAACATGTATTTATAACATTTTTTTATAAGAATAATAATTTTTATCATATTTTTAGATAAGCTTTTGTCTGGTTACCTTATGTTGACCCTAACTCATTAGGTAAGACGATTAAGCCTGTTTTTGCTTGGCAAGTAGCCTTTTAATTACTGAGTAATGTGTAATTACTTATTCCTCGTTTGTATTTCTTATGAACCGTTCCACTTAAAGTATGAAATGATACAATATATGCTTTAGAAATTATCATACTGAGAGAGTAGCGAAGTGTTTCTATGTGTATGAAATGATATTCTCATACCTAAAAAAATATTATTTTAGGGAAATAGTTTTGACGACTCGTTTGGCTTAGTTGGTAGTGACCCTGCTTTCTGCGCCTGCGGTCGCGGGTTCGAGTCCCGCTGGGGGCATTCATTTGTTGACCACGAATGTTTGTTCTCCAGTCATGGGTCTGTATATTTCTAATATGTTTGTATTTAAAAGTTATATGTGTAGTATATCAAACCGTAACACAAGCCGCGTAGCTTACCACGGAACCAGATGGTGCTGTTGTAAAAATGTCCGAACATATTTATTATTATTATATTTATTGTTAAATGTATACAGTAGTATAGTTACTAAAATGCTGTCATTAAGTAGTCCTAATGACAGCATTTTCTTTTTATAAACGTGATTAAATAATATTGTGTAATATCAGGATAACTTTATATCCATACAATCGACTTAGCCTCGTTTCGCTCGGATTCACTTCTAGGTACGTTTTTAAATATATACCTACATAGGTATGATAAGCTTTAAGGTATGATAAGATATATTGCTTGAGAAATGATCGAATTCCCATAAAAAAATTAACCCCTTTACCACCCTCTAAGGGATGATTTTCAAAAAAACAATCATAAGTCCTTACTAAGGCATCACGCTACACTTTACGACATCAAATTTCATCTGAATTGGTTCAGCAGTTAAACGTGAATAAGAGGTTTAGACAAAACAGTCAGTCATACAGATAGACAAAGTAACTCAAGAAATTTATAGTATTCAGCATTTAATTTTTTTTCAAAACACTTTTACCTTTTTATGTTAGAAAAGATACGGGGCACATAATTTAAAAATAAAGTTTCATTCGATATCTAAGAATACTGTTTAAATGCGTGGTTGGTAGACAGCAGATACGAGGAGCAATAATATGCCAATTTTTATTCAACCGCTGCATTGGAGGTAGGTTCGCTACGTATTTGCTCTATGGAATATCAAAATGATAACAGTAGAGAACGAAATAGATTTGACTGTACGTAAATATTTAGCTATAATATTTTATTTATCTGTTATTAAAGCAAATTTTATTCACTACGAATGTTTTTTTGCATCGAGTAGGTACTTAAGCATTTTTCAACATTAATAATGTCCTCCCGACCAATTACGGCCACGGCCGTTAATCTTATTGAGATAAGCCAACTGCGTAGGAAATATTATAGTGCACGAGTGTACGCGCAGACACAAGTGCACTCTCTGTTCCTGCCACTTTCATAGTTCACTCCTGTAGTTCATTCAAAAGCGATAAATTTCTAGCATCGTTTTATAAATCTAACATATTTTGGCATTTATTATATTTCTGAGTTTCTTTCAAAACATATCAAAAAATATATTTTTGTATCTCAATAGTCGCGTGACAAGTAATATACCGTAGTAACATACCACGCTATAGATACCTTGGAACGCATTTGGCGCTTCGATTGCATCCAAATGGCAGTCTTCTGCGAAACAACGTGTATTTATTTATGTAAATGCTAGAATAGCGAACTACTGTTCTGTATAATTTGCACTAATATTTTTGTTTATATTCCTGAAACGTTTGCTTTGCTTTCAACATATGTTGATACTTCGTATTTATTAAATGTATATTGTATATTTAATGTTTGTTGTAATGGTAGTGGGTACATCGACTAATAACGAATATACATAATAATTTAAGACATAAGTTGTTAAATATATATTATACTTAAGTACGTTATCATGAGTTTGAGGCCGTGGAAAAAATTAGTCGGTAGGTAATTATTATTATTACGTACTTAACATTGCAAATTTTCATATTAAAGAAATAAAAGTATATTTATTGGGATTCTATATTTATGATAAATAGTTTTTTGAAGATTGAGATTTAAAGCATATTATTTATTTTGAAATATATTAAATATTTTTGATAAAGTATCAAAATTATGAAAATAAACAATAAACTTGTTACATTCATATATAGAGTCATACCGAAACCGAAAACAAACAAATCTCTATACAAACAATTCCATTAGATCATTTCAACTTGATTAAGAAAATAACTGTTAAAAAATAGTTTTGTCATTCAGGGTAATAGAAATAATTGCACCTTCGCACAACTTAGGTTTTTATTTAGTTTCTCAGAAATAGATGAAAATTTAGGGTTTCCATCTAACATTCAAGTCATACGCGACATTACAGAAACGTTACGAAAAGCAATTCAATAAGGCACATGCATCTGGACTGGACGTTGGGAATTCCAAGACCAGCGTCTCGCCGCATGTTTTATTAATCATTCTGCCTGAAAGTATCAATATATATTTAAAGCATTTCATTCAGAGGTCCTATTTCTCATACATTCGTATTCAACACTAGCTGTATTCTAGAGGCGTGTTTCATTTTCTATTGAGGGACTAAAGATTAACTAAGTTAATATGGTGACCATGTTTGTTAACTGTTTTTTTAATAAAGCAAAATTAAGCAAGCACAAATGTAGCATTCAGCCCTTTTTTAAGGTAATCAAGCTCACTTCAATACGCTGGCCAAATATGGGTTGGCGGACTTTACATGTCTTTCGAAAACTTACTAGTTTCTCTCAGACATGGAAGTTTCCTCACGATGTTTTCCTTCGCCGTAAGTCAAGTAGTAATCATGTAGGAAATGATTCGCACATGAAAATATCAGATATGCGAGACTCGAATTCGAAACCGTATCACTCGGTAATACAAGCAAGCTCGTTACCATCGGGCTGCTACTGTCTATATGTCTATATATACAAATAATGCATAATAACTATAAACAAAGTAATGGGATAGTATTTTTAAATGAAAAATGAAGGTTTGCTTAAAATATTCTTTCTTAAAAAGATGGAATTAGCTAAATTTAGAATTAATGAAAATTTACTGTATCCAGTAACGTTACCAGTGTATAATATGTAAGCGGACCTTTTCAGTTTTACTTAGGTTTCTGAGTAAATTTACATCTCAACGATTATCCAGCTTGGAGCAGTCCTGCGTAAATATTTGTGTTGACCGAAAGCTTATGCTAATAATTGTACCAAAATAACGGTCCTGTAAGAAAACAAATATACTATTTTGCACCTCGATATTATGTTAAAAGTTTATGCTCTTTTTGTTATTATTTCTAAATAACGACGACTCGTTTGGCTTACTTGGTAGTGACCCTACTGGTTCGAGTCTCGCTGTTTGTACTTCAGTCAAGGGTGTTTATATTAATAATATGTATTTAAAACTTGTATAATACGTAATATATCAACTATCTGGTATCCGTAACACAAGCATCGTAGCTTACCATGGAACTGGATGGCGCTGTTGTAAGAATGTCCCAACATATTTATTTATTTAATGATGGACGGACTGGATTAAGTTGTGTATCGAGATTGTGGTAAACGTTGCCCATATATAATAACCAGCAATTCATGGCTCTGCCCAATGGCTAAGAACCGGAAATTATGTTTTAATATTTTAAATATAATAAACCTTCACCGAAACACGATGCATACTATGAAATAATTACCATATGTGTCCGTTTGTAGTTATTGCAGTTAGAGCGAATCGCCATCGCAATTTATTAGCATAGAGATGAAAACAAAAGGCAAGTCTTTATAATGATAAAATTTACAAGTACAGTAAATAAAAAGAATTTTGTATTTTTTATAAATTTTATAATATCGTAGAACTATTTTTATTAAAATATATCAGTATATAATATTTTTATTTTGCTTTATAAAACCTTTCAGCCTGTTGCAATATATGGGGACATTTTCCATTAAAAACGTTATTCTCCGTATCATGTTTCATACAAAACGCCATTACAATCACATAACAGCATCGGGGGTGATATATGACATCAGTTCCAGTAATGAAAATAAAACAACGCATTTCGACTCGTTATCCAATTTGTTATTTTTCAGATTTCCAATGAAGAAAACATTTTCCTTTTCTTCGTATACGAAGACTAGCTTTTACTTACGGTTCCGTCTGCTAACTTAATGGATAAGTGATAAATTTATTAATCGAGGACTGTATATATTTCTGGGATAAAAAGTAACCTATGTGGTATTTCAGACTATAATCCATTTCTGTGCCAAACACCTAAATCCGTTGATCCGTTTGGGCATGATTAAGAAACAAACATCCATTTAAGCTTTTGCACTTATAAGTAATATTGTATGTTACATAAGTACATATGCCCTTTTTTAACTACTGGACACGAGCCTCCCTACAATGCGTGAGGATCAGGCCATAGTCCGCCGCGCTGGCCTAGTGCGTGTTTGCGGACTTCACATGTCTTTCAAAAACTTGCTAGGTTTTCTCAGACATGTAGGTTTCCTCACGATGTTTTCCTTCACCGTAAGTGGTAATCATGGTAGAAATGATTCGCACATGAAAATATCAGATGTGCGAGACCTGGATTCGAACCCGCATCACTCGATTATCCAAGCGAGCGCGTTACCGTACAATCATAATTAATGAAATATATAAATATCTTAAAATAAATTTCAGGAAGCGGTTCTATTTTACGCTATCGAATAAACACAACAGCAATAAAAGCAGAGAGTATTTTACACTCCGGTTCAAATCTTAAAGTATTTTTCCAGCTACCACTGAGCAATATCGGTTTAATTAACGTTGCACAAACATTTGTCCACCTCTTGCGTCGAAACGAGAGTCGGGAGAAGGAATTATTGTCACTTGGCTGAAAAATTTTCGAGGACATTTTGTTATTAGGTTTTTAAACGTAGAGTGTTTATTAATATCTTTTCACTAAATGCATATGAAAGTATATACGGTACTTATATCATAAAATCAATTTTAAAATTTTTGTCTGTTTGTTCCGACTAATCTATGAAAGGGCTGAAACGATTTTGACGGGACTTTCACCCGTAGATAGATAATGTTATAAGGAGTAATTTAGGCTACTTTTATTACATTTATATTATATTTAAAAACCGTTTTGCTTACTTTAATTTATATCGGTTGGTCAGGTCGAGTGTTATATTCGGTCGAAATGCTTGTTTATAATATAAGTATAATAAAACTATGTATAAACTCCCTAGTGGGTACATTTCACAAGGAGCATAAGGGTGAAATAAAAAGATATTCAACGATACATCTCTCATTAACGGTTTACTGCGCGTCAACGTTTTTGTGGACATTTTCGCGTGTAAAAATTCTCTTTGAAAGTTTAAAAGCGCATTCATCTCTGTTTGCGACTCCTCATTTTTGCCTGAAGTTACGGGAATTTTCCCTATCTTTTATAAACTGACGATTTGCATATCTAAAATGTAATATGATTTTCTTTTTTGTTAATTCCTTTTCGCAATTAGTCCTCGCTAATGTTATAAATGAAAATGTAAGTTTGTTTATCTATTTTGTATTTCGACGACACGTTTGGTTCAATTTGTAGTGACCGTACTTGCTCTGCCAGCGTTTGTGGGTTTGAATCCCGCTGGGGGCATTTATTTGTTAAACACGAATATTTGTTCTACACTCATAGGTGTTTTTTTTTATATATTTAACGTTATATAATATTATGTAGTTTTGGTATATTGTATCTGGTAACTATATCACAAGCCTCGTGCTAACAATGAAACTAGATGGTATTGTTAATGTCTCTAACATATGCTATGGATCCAATGACGGGTTTAAGCAATCATAGTATCTTATAGGAGATATATATGAATATAGAGATTAGTTAATAGAAAAATAATGACTGAAAAGCGCTAATCACTACATAGTATAAAACAAAGTCGCTTTCTCTGTCCCTATATCCCTATGTATGCTTAAATCTTTAAAAATACACAACAGATTTTGATGCTGTTTATTCAATAGATAGAGTGATTCAAGAGGAAGGTTTATGTGTATAATACATGTATAATATAATAGAGAAACACTGATAATTTTAAAGGTTTCTGATGTCATGTCGTAAATAAACTCATTTTTTGCGCTTACATTGCGAACGCTGGCTAAACTCTACGAGATAGATCAAAATAATGTACTACAATATTGTACACCTTAAAAAGTTCTACAAAAAAGTCCACGATGATATATGTCTATCTATTACGGATAACTCACAATAACCATTTTCTCGCTTCGCTTTGGCTCTTCCCTAGATTTAGCGCGGGCGAAGCCGCGGGTTCCACTAGTTATAATTATTTCTTTACATTTTTTACAAATACTTTGTATTTATAAACGTACATTTATATTTACAGCATAAATTTAGTTTGTTATGCTTGAAAATAAAGACTTAAGTTAGTTTTTATTTGTAAAATAAGTATTTCGTGGAATAAGTATACAAGAGCATCAGCCATATTAATGAGTATTATTCTACGTTGTTATAAAATAAATCATTTACATCGTAATTGATGCCTACTCAATTAGAGATACATTGATATTATTGGCAAATAAATAAAAATATTTTATACCTCATCCATTGCTAGTGAAAATACCTAGAAGTGTAAGTATAAATATCATTCATAGTAGTCAATAAAATCGTGTAAAAATCGTATAGTATTTTCTGAGTTTTTCTTGTTCAGACAGACAGATATGATGTAATCTATTTGTTTTCTAATATGAAGTAATATGTAGAGGAAGAGAACAATGTTAGGGTAACGCACCAAAGTAGTGAAAACTAATAAAGAAAAATAATTTTAACTATTATTAGTATTAAAAGGCGAGTTATTCAATCGATCGATCAATCTGAAGAAAAAATCCGAAGCATAAATTATTACAACTTTCAAATTCATATTGCAGTTTTTTCCAGGTAAAATTAATGAAAGATACAGCTTATTCGTTTAAAATCTATTCTAAAATAGCTTCAGTGCTTCATTTTCTAAGCTGTATGTAGTAACCTGTTACTGCGTCGAGGAGGTAATTAGGTGAATCTAGACACAGGCGCCGTCGCGTAACAATGCCTTTGATTAGTACGTTACTAGCCGCTTTCAGGATCTACTCGCATCTACCTCACGTTTCTCTCATTCTTATGCTATTGTACATCTCTACAATTTAGCTACTATTGTTCCTGTAATTGAACTTGCAGATAAATGTAGCTTTAGTTCATTCAATTTGTTAAGAAATTCAGCACAAAAAGTAATAATACCTGACATACGAGTTTGTTTTGAGTTTAATGTCTGATGTCTTCAAAAAAAACTTAATAAAAATAAAGAAAACTAAAAATGCATAAAAGACAATTTAAAAGTAAAGCACTTATTTTGATACCCCACTCAAAAGGTTTTTTAAAAATGTACACAAATATGCCATTTTCATTTTTATATTTTTAAATTGGCCATTGTCACTCTCACGGTTGAGACGAATTTAATGACACCTCTCAAACTAACTCTCCTTGGCACATTATTTTTAATTAATTATCTATGTACCTGTAAATATTACCTAATATAAGTGTAAATCACTTATGTAATACTATTACTTAGTAATATAAGTATAAACGTGGGTAAAAAGCTCGAAAGAAGCTTGTTGGAATATTTGAGGAATGCCTGTGTCCAGCAGTGGACTATAATAGTACTGTTTCAGCTGAGATTGTTATTTTCTAAGATTTTTCTCTTAATATAAAATGAAAAAATTGTTTATTATATATTTAAAGTTCAGATAAGTAATGAATTCTGAGATCTAAACACCATTCTACTCTTTAACAAAAAGAACACTCACATTAATTTTAAAGGCTTTGTGTCTCACCATGCTGTGTGTATGACCCACATACTTAAGTATATGTATTATGTATAATTTACCATCTTTATCTATTTATTAATCAAAATCTCTTAAGTAATTAAGATATGAAGCACCTTAAACAAATTTTATCAATGATGAATAAAATTTATGTAGGTACATGCACATAATTATTACATACAGATATTTCTGTATGTCAATACGGACGTTACATTACATTCATATTTACATTCAGATGCCACGTCTAAACTAAAGGTTTTTAAGTTTTAGCTGAGGAACCCTAAAATGTCACTCAGGCAAACTTGGGTGTATGACCCATTTTTTTTTGCTGCAAGCGTAATAACCGTTTGAAGAATCAAAGGACGCAGCTCATCATGAAACACTTATCTCGTTAAGGTTAAGTACCAAGCGGAAGTATTCGATTGTTGTATTAGACGCGTAACGGTAACTTCGTGCCGTGCATCAGACGTGAGTCTAAACGTAGCATGTCTCGTTACATCTTAACCCGAAAAAAGATATCTAACTTAAAATGCTGATAATTCTGAAATGACGTCAGATAAAAACGAAATTATTGGTAAAAGCTACTAAAATCAATGTAGTCAAAATGATTTTTGAAGAAAAAAGTGTTCATTTGGACGAAGTGTTAAAATTGTTTGGTGCATGGAGTCGTTATCACATCCAAGCGATTCTTTTGATAAGTTTCGCCTTCTTTAACAATGGTATGCACTGCATTAATTATGTTATAGTGGCTGAAGAGACTTTATACAGGTATGTATGAAAACTGATTTTTATATTTCGGTTATTTTAAGTTTTAATAAATTTGAAAATGCATTCAAGTATAAAGTTAAAAAAGTAACATGAAAGTTGTTCTCAGGAAAGTCTCTCGTTAAACTTTTTTATTTTCTGAATGAAGAGTAGTTTTGACCTAGAATGGAGTCATTATAGATTAAATATTATCATGTTTGAAAATTTTGGGATATATATCGTTTAAGGTATGATACAAGCAACCAGATTGTCATTTTATTGAATAGTAATCAAACATGACATATAGTAGGTACTATATTTCACTCAGATTTTAACATTCTAACAGAGCCCGATTGACGATGTGTATACAAAAATAATTGCTCCCAGCTGACTGACTTAGTTTTCAGTGATTGATCTCACTGCTGAAATGAAAATAAAAACGTGAGAAACTTTAGGAGATTTTTAACGTTTCTCCATTTATGATGAAAAAGTACACTATCTATATAAAATAAAAGTCTATATTTGTGAAACGAAAAAAGTAATAATATTTAATCGTATAGTACAAGTAACATGACTTACTTCAAGTCATGTAGAACTAACGTTTATTTCTACTTAACTTGTAAAAAGAACGATTACGACAAAATAATAATATTAGTTCCGCGAAGTTTCTTTTGCCAGTTCTTCTCAGGTCAGAGGCTTCTTCTTTCCATACGATTTTTAATTTTAAGTTTATCTTCTATTTACGCTAACGCCAAAGTAAACAGGCCATGAGTGACCTGTAAAGTCTAGAAATTAATTAAAAATATTTTATAGATGTAAGATCGAGGCTTGCGAGCAGAATAGCGTATTCGAGTCGCCATTCAATTTCACTGCGCCCCCTTCATCTAGGAGTTGTTATAAATACCACTCGCATTCTGAAGAATGTTCGGAGCTCAGTTTCAATACATCAATTGTGGAGGCGTGTGATCAATGGGTTTATAAGAAGGAAGATAGTTTTGTAGCTGAGGTGATATGAATATTATTCTTATTATATAGGAAATAAAACAGTAGTATA
The DNA here is from genome assembly GCA_905231865.2 of Boloria selene. Lineage (NCBI taxonomy): Eukaryota > Metazoa > Arthropoda > Insecta > Lepidoptera > Nymphalidae > Boloria > Boloria selene. The sequence goes on along the minus strand of HG993137.1, from coordinate 13,981,915 downwards.
TACAGTACAGTGTAATTTTTCAGTACAGATATATTAGATTAAGATAAAATAATTAAAAAAAGATAAAAAAAGAAAAGTTTGTAGTGCTTTTAAATAAGTACTATTTATTTGTAGAAACTCGTAATTATTATGACAATAATTAAACTTTTAACCCTGTCATAATTATTTTAGGTTGTAGAAGATTGATTTTTCTTTAGTTTTACATCATAAATCCAAAACTCAGTACATGTAGTATTATTGTAACAATTTGACAATGAAAGTTTATTATATTAACTAGCGACTCGCCCTCGCTTCGATTGGGCTTTTTTCCTAGATTTAGCACAGGCAAAGCCGCGGGATCCGCTAGTTATGCATATAAACCTTCCTCTTGAATCACTCTATCTATTAAAAAAACCGCATCAAAATCCGTTGCGTAGTTTAAAAGATTTAAGCGTACAAAGGGATATAGGGACAGAGAAAGCGACTTTGTTTTATACAAGGTGTCTCAAAAGAAAGTTCACATTTAAATCTTTTTTTTAAAGGAAAGTCTTAGCTTTATTGAAAAAATGTTTATTTTATATCGAAGTACACTGTTTGGGAATTTATTTTTTAAAAATAACATCGTCCAAATGTAAACCGTTGCGCTCTCGGCATTCATTTAGTCGGGCACTAAAATTGCCTATGACAGCTCGGCAGGTAGTCTCCGTGATGGCTGCCATTTCATGACGGATATTTTCTTTTAATTGTGCCAGGGAAGTCGGTTTATTAGCGTAAACTTTTGATTTGACATAACCCCACAGGAAAAAATCCATAGGCGTTAAATCGGGACTCCGTGGAGGCCAATTTATGTCACCTCGCCTGGAGATTAATTTGTTCGGAAAAATTTCTCGAACTCGAGGCAGAGATCTGTTGGACGTGTGTGAAGTTGCTCCATCCTGCTGGAACCATGTTCTTTGGTTGTAACCAGGAAAGTTTTGCAGTTGGGGTACGAAAAACTCGTCTAACATCTCCACATAACGCTCTGAATTCACTGTGAGTGTGCGTCCCCTTCCATCTTCAAAAAAGTAAGGTCCGATAATTCCTCGTGCCGACATCGCTGCCCATACAGTGACTTTGGGTGAATGTAGCGGTTTCTGATGTTTTTGTTTTGGGTTGGTTGCACTCCAGTAACGAAAATTTTGCTTGTTTACATGCCCATTCAGGTGAAAATGGGCTTCATCGGAAAACAAGATGTTGGTGAACGTTGGAAAGCGCTCAATCATCTGATTTACAAAGGCAAGCCTCTGACCAGCATCTTGAGGCTTCAGTTCTTGCACTAACTGAATTTTGTACGGGTGCAGCTTTAAATCTTTGTGTAAAATGCGGCATAATGAAGATCTGTGCACATTTAAAGCAACAGCACGCTTCCGAATCGAGAGGTTTGGATCATCTCGAATAGACTGAGTAACACTGTCCACGTTTTCGGCTGTTCTTGATGTTCTTGGCCGCCCAGATTTTGGTTTCTCCAGAGTTGACCCAGTCTCTTCAAACTTCTCAACCCATTTTGCAATGAGTCGAGTGCTAGGCGTATCATTTAAGTGACGAATATGTCGAATACTGCAGAATTTTCTACGCGCTACAGTCGCCGAATTACCGTTTTTGTAAAACTCACGTACGCACAACGCACGGTCCGCACCAGAAAAACGCTCCATAGCGACTAAATTCCCAAGAGCCAGACTACCGACTGACATACCCCCCGCGCCCCTCAGAATAGTTGCTTTCGCGTAATAAGATAAGCAAATGTGAACTTACTTTTGAGACACCCGGTACTATGTAGTGATATAAATTCAAAAAACTGCGCTACATATACGAGCACTATAATACAGGTTTCTAGGGAAACACGAACAAAGCTAGTAGATAGATATTTAATTCTCTAGTGTATAATATTTCAATAAAACGTGTGTTTTGTAGGACTCAATGCACATTTAACATCTATGAAGATGAATAAAATAGTTCCTATTGTAACAAAATGTCGTAATCTTCAGATTCAGATAAACTACTAAATTAGTTAACATTTTGATTAAAAGTTTTTGAAGTTATTTTTACTGTTAGTTCCAGCTAGCATGCCAAGATTGGAAGCGCACATTTGTTGGCACAGTGCACAGCATTGGACTAATGTGTGGACTTTTTTTCCAAGGACAGCTTTCTGACAAGTAAATTTGAACTTTTTTAATTAACAGTTTTCGAAAATAAAATATTTTTTGTAACATTACTAATATAATTGTTCCATGAACTTGACTATTGATGACTTGCATGAAGCACAGCATGAACATTGTTAGCATTTTATTTGTATTAAACATTCAATTAAACATTAATGGACATTGAAAAAATATTATATTATATCTAAAAAAATTAAAGCTTATTAAACACGAATATTTGGGGGCAGCACATAAGTAATGTATACACTGTAGGTCATCTCATATAGTATTCAACTTACTTTACAGAATTGGACGGAAAGCGGCCATCATAATCGCCGGTGTAGCTGCAGCATTATTTGGCATTGCGAAGAGTTTTGCAAGTACATATTTAGCTTTTGTTATACTGGAGTGGTTAGAAGCCACTTTTGGGGACAATTGTTCACCAGCTTTTATATTGGGTAAGTAAAAGACACTTTTCAAAGATTTTATTCTTATAAAAATCTCTGGAGAATAAGAGTTCGTATAATGAATAGAAAAATTGTACCACTTGTTTGAGCCTGAATTATTTAAAAAATGAGGTATTTTTGTACTTAACTTAAAGCATCCAGAAGTTGCGCCGTGCTGAGATCTTTAGTACTTTATGTATTAAGGTTTTTCAATATTAACAAAAGATTGATACTTGTTATAATTTTACTTTGCAACCCAGTTAGGCATAATGTCACTCATAAATATATCTTTGCCTTATCAATCCACCCAAATGTTGAACATGAACTCAGAATTTCCTGCAATTTAGTGCAAAGCAAACTACAAAGTTAGGCAACTATACGTGATTAATTATTATTATTCTAACTGATGGCTTTATATGAAAAAGATATATTTTATTTATATTTATATACCTACTCGTTGATAGATAGTTTTTAATAATAAAGTAAACAAATTTTCGTTTCAGGAGTTGAACTTGTACACAGCGACTATAGACTCCATCAACAGATATTCTTCTGCGTGATCGCAGCTTTGGGTGGCGTCTCATTTTCCATAGCGGCATACTTAGTTCCTTACTGGAGACATTTCGTCCGCGTGATTTATGCACCGTCTTTGCTTTTCTTATTATTCTACTTTATCATGGACGAAAGCGTGCGATGGTTGCTGAGTAAAGGAAAAAAGGATCAAGCGACAAAATTGTTATTAAAAATGGCACGAGTAAACAACATGAAATTAGATAACAAAATGCTTGTTAATATACAATGTGAAGAGAATGGTACCAAAAATTCAGCCTTGAGGGAGACGTTTCATTCAAAAATCGTAATCAAAAGGTTTTTAATATGTTTAATTTGGTGGACTTCGTGTACGTTTATCTCGTTTGGTTTAGTGGTGAATGTAGAATCTCTAGCTGGTAATAAATATTTGAACTTTGCTATAATGTCCCTATCCGATATACCAGCGAGTGTAGCAATGGTATTCGTTCTAAAACGATTTAAGAGGAAAAAGCCTCTCCTCATATCATTCATATGTGCTGGGTTGCTATGTTTAGTCCAGCCATTTGTGCCAAAAGGTACGTAATTTTGGATTTACAATGTAAGTACAAAACTCTTAATAATAACTATCTTGAATATTAAGACATTAAATAAAAATACCATAAAAATATTTTTCATATTATCATAATATTATGCTCGTCTCATTAATTTTGTTGTATGACAATATAAATTATTTTTATAGTAAAATATACAAAACTTCTTGAAAGGGTTAATATGCGGCTGTTACCTTCAGTTTTTTTCTATAATTAGTATCTATAAAAAGTACCTACAATGAAACATAAAATAAAAAAAGATTTTTTTCAGAATACGTTTGGATGTCTACGGGAGTCTATTTTATGGGTAGATTTGTATCGACGTTTACTTTTGCCACTGTTTACATTTACACATCGGAACTCTTTCCAACTTACTCAAGGAATTCTATGCACGCACTTTGTTCTGCGATCGGAAGGATCGGTTCTATTCTGGCGCCAATGACGCCGTTACTGGTAATACTATTGTTTAAAAAAAATATATTTTTTAGGTTTGAACGCGGGTTTATTTTGTTATTGCTTTGGAACGCTTTGCAAACGATAGTTTTGATTAAAATGTTAAATAGTGGCATGTATAAAGTCACATTCTAAATTAGATTAAAAAAATGAAATTAATTAATCATATATATAATATCTTAGCTAGCAAAACTTTGAAAGATGGATGTAAAAGAAAATTTTAGTAAAGCAATATATATCTAAAAAACAAAAACACTGATAAATTAAATTTATGTATCACTAAAATGTTTCTCTTAAAAATGTGCATTATACCTTTTATATTTAAACAATTATAGTACAAACTGCTAATAATTATTTTGCTTTGTTCTTCAAATTTTAGACTGATCTTTGACATAGTAAGCTACAAGTTAACAATGTTGTTTCAGACACAGTACATGGAAAGCCTACCTACATTATTATTCGGTAGTATATCCATTGCAGCGGGCCTTACAACACTACTTGTTCCCGATTTGGCTGATGAGCCGTTACCTGATAACGTACATCAAGCAGAAAGTATGGGCATTAGAGACCATGTTGTATCAAGAGAGGAAACGGAAAAAAGAAGTTAAAAAAATGAAAACCGACTTCAAAACGCTACAAATCGAAACTAAAAAGAAAAAAAAATAATTTTAATTACTTAGTTATTGTTGGAATCGGTACCAGCCAAGAAGGACAGTTTTATCCTGCCTTTGCAATGAACTTTCGAACGGATATTTTGATTATATTTACAAATTGATACATTAATTAAATTGTATTAAGATTATTTTGCTTTGGCTGGCACCGACTCCAACAATAACTAAGTAATTAAAATTATTTTTTTTTATTTTTAGTTTCGATTTGTAGCGTTTTGAAGTCGGTTTTCATTTTTGTTAAAAAATAATTTATTTTAAATTTTTTTGTGGAAATTATTATGTTTAAATAAAATATTGGAAGGCTAACTAAACTACTGCTCCAATAAGTCAGCGAAGTTTTGAAATGAACGACAATAGTCAATCGAGATTTGTCCACGTCTATTTTTCCACGTAACTCGTAGACGTTAATAAGATTTACCTTCTATTATCAATCCACCTAATATCCTGAAGGAATACGACTATCAGTTCATAAGTTCGTATAATATTAAAAGAATTTTCTTTCAACTCCTAACCGTTGAGGATATATACCTTACATCATCACAAATTCTTGAACAGCTTTAGAAAATATATGAAAAAGGTAATCAGTGCCGATAAAATTTAAGGGTTGCCCTCGATTTCTCTAGGATCCCATCATCAGATGCTGACTTGGTGACAATGAGAACATCTTGAATGTATACCCTACCGAACAAAAAAGAAATTTTTAAAATCGGCCCACAATTCACGGAGGAATCGGTGAAAACACATAAAAAACAACTGTTGAGGAATTTTACCTTCCATCATCAGCTCATCCACACGAGATGATGATTTTCATACGTAAAAGCTTTATCGGGTTTAGAAAATATATCAAAAACATAATAGGTGCCTGTAAATTTTGAGAGTTGCCTTCGATTTCCCTGGGATCCCATCATCAGATCCTGACTTGGTGACAATGGGACCACCTCGGAACTATACCCTACCAATCAAAAGAAAAATTTTTGAAATCGGCCCACAGACGGCGGAGTAATCGGTGAACATACATAAAAAAAAATACATACAACGGAACATATAACCTCCTCCTTTTTTGAAGTCGGTTAATGAGGATTTTCTCGTTAACTCTAAGAAGGCTGTCTTAATTTTTGTCAAATAAAATTTGCCACTTTGAGATTTTTTACACAAATTAATTTACAAATCAACAAATTAATCTATTCATATAAATAAAATTAAAATGTCTGTTTGTAACATCACAAGAATTATATACTGTACTTACAAGAAAAACACAATTTGTAACATTTTTGAAAAAACGCTTACAAGCTTTTACTTGCGTGCAAACAAAAATTAAATCTGATTTTATTTACAGCATAAAACTTTCTAATAAATCTACCTTCGCGTTATTATCTCTTGACAATACCGCCTGCGTTTATTTAACGGCTTGCTTTGATGAGAAGCAAAGATGGCCGCCCATTAATTTTAAATGACTCTTTCCCTTTAAAACGGGAAAGACGCGGAACATGCAAAATAATTAATTATACCTTCGAGATTACGAACACAACGAGATATTTACAATTACATATTATTCTTACAAGTCTATACACAAAACATTGTGGTACATTAAACTTTTCTTCATATTTTATGCATATCGTGGAATTATTATTTTAATTTTTTCAAATTGCAGACACTGATATTTTACGATGTAATTAATAGAATTCAAATTTTTTAGTATTAGTGTACACATATTTTGCTAATGTACTGATGGATGAATGGATTCTTTTATATATTGATTAATATCACATAACTTGGTCATATAGTTTTTTTAATAAATAACGCAAATGATGAAATATTTTTTAAATACTTAACGTTAAAAAAATATGGAACAACAGGTAATATATTGAAGAATAACATTACACTAACGTAAATATATAAACCCTAGCGATTCCAGGATTCGTTCGGGTTAGTCCATACCTTTTTCACCCATTTTAGGGTTAGTTTATGGGATATAACTAATGAATGTCCTTCCAAGGGTCTCAAACAATCTTCGTAAAAAAAATTCATCTTAATCGATTCAACTAACTTTTAGTTTATCTATTACAAACATAAAAAAAGTTCTTTCTTTATTATAGATTTATGTTTCTTTTTTTATAGAAGTAGTATAGATAAATAATGTGCAAACATGTTTGTTGATCAAATCCCTTTCGTGCTAAGAAGAAACAGCGTAGGATTTATACGTCGCTCAATTAGGTAAATGGAGTTTGCATTGTCTTATCCCGACTTGAAACAGCGGCACAGGATGTGCTACAAATCTTAAGTGAGTTTTTAATGAAACAAACAGCGGTTACCTTCGCTAGGTTGAGGAATGCATACAAAAATACATCATGCTTCGGGACTTTTTAAAGAAAATTCGTATATATAAGTAAAATTGTATTCAACCTTTTTTAATATTTCACTGCTAGGCACGGCTCTCCCTCCAATACAAAGGGAGACGATGCCGTAATCGATCACATTGACCCAGTGCAGATAGGCACATTTTACAGGTCTTTCGAAAACTTGCGGCGTCTCTTAGACATGGAGGTTTCCTCATTATGCTTTCCTTCATCGTAAGGCAAGTGGCAAAGATGTTGGAAACAATTCACATATAAAAATATCAGAAGTGAAAGACTCTAGATTTAAGCCCGCTTCACTTGATTTCCCAAACGAGTGCGCTATCACTGCCAAAACTATTTCAATACCTTAAAAACACACTGTTCGTTCTGTTTAAAACGATAAATTGTGGTAGAAACTGAAATTAAAATTGGTTGATTCGCTTACATTACACGTTTATTCACTGTATAATGGAAATAATATTTACCAAGATATAATTTTGGTCGTCATAATAACAAATAATTGCTCTAAGACATCATAAGCCTTCCGTAAAGAAACCATCAAGTCAGTGAGTTAATGCAATGAATATTTTATGTTCATTCTGGGTAGAGTATGAAGAACATTTTAATTATTTTAATAGTATCGAGTGAAGCTTAGCTTAATATGTTTCACAAATAGAAGGAAAACAACGTCTTTAATAACGAAGAGAACAAAGCTAATTAATATTGTAGCGGCAATCTCGAGTACTCAAAGTCACAATAAACAAAATTCAAATGGCCCCCATTCTTGAGATAACGGTGTTTCCATTAATACTTAATGACAGGAGTTACAATTGAGTGTCAATAATAAAATGGACAATAATGAATTTGCCTTAGACTAAAAGGTATTATGAAAGTATAATAATTCAAAAATTTGTAGTCGTTTTAGTGATTGTGAAATTATAACAGAATTATAAGTCTATAGTAATATTATAAAGCTGCAGAGTTTGTTTGTTTGTTTATTTGGTTGAATGCATTAATCTCAGGAACTATTGTTCCGAATTGAAAAATTCTTTTTGTGTTAGATAGTCCGTTTATCGAGGAAGGCTATAGGCTATATAACATCACGCTACACCTAATAAGAGCGGAGCATCACTGAAAAATGTTGCAAAAACAGGAAGGGCGTTACTTCATATCGCGAAACTCAGAAATAATTTGGTTTCCAGTCCTTAGAACGCGTGCGAAGCCGCGGGAAATACTAGTATGAAATATAGAAGGTTTGATGATTTCTCATGATAGTAACGTGAATGTTTATAATATGTAGGTATATATTTAAAGTTATTAATGTGCCATAGTGGTACCCAAAACACAACCCATAGCTTTCCATACTAGATAGTTTTGTGTGTTAATATCACAATACATTCGTATTTATATTTATTTATTTACTTTGTTATAGTGTATGTATAAATTTCTCAGAAATGACATGTTTTCACTCTATCGGCATAGTTTACTTTTCATTAAAATCTGTTCATGGCTTTCTAGTGATGCGTATCCAGACATACAGACAAACAAAAAATCTATATTCAGCCTCTTATCTATAATAATGACTATGATTTATTAAAAAAATTATTATTAATGCACAGTTCACTCGATTAAATGGCGACTTATATTTTTTACCTAAAGATTATAATACAAATTCAATAATTTTAAATACGGCTTGTTTATAACTAAGTAAACGATGGAACAGTTTTTTAATTTAAAAATTATATTGGGCTCGTCCGGGATTTGAACCCGGGACCTCTCGCACCCTAAGCGAAAATCATACCCCTAGACCAACGAGCCACTTGGTAGAAATTACGAAAATATTATTCTATAATATACTAAAGCATAATATATGATATATTATTATGATCATAATAGGTATATATATGATCTCTTATTACATATAGATTCATATCTAAAAAAAATTGAACCGTCTCTTTAAGATCGTAAAGTTCACATTTGTTCTTTATTTTAGTTCTTTATTTTATCTTTAATACTGATTGCCATTACTATATTGTTTTATTGCTCACGATCAACAATATAAATATCAGTACAACGAATTTTAAAAAACACTATTTTTCACTCCCGTTATCATGTTTGCTGTAAAGTGTAAAGCATTTGAAAGGTCGAAAACTATTCTAATGGAAAATCCGAGAAAAAATTGAAAAATCGTTTTATTTCTGTTAATTATTAATTTATTAACCAAATTTCAAAAAGGTGGTTCTATTGATATTTGTATGTTTTTTTGATTTTAAAGCCTGATATTGAGTGTTACTCATAGAAGACGGTGGTATAGTTAATTACTTAAATTGCTTAAATTAATATTTTATTAAAGTCACTAAACTTTCTTATTATAAACTTTTCTTCTTATTTATTAGCATGATGATGATGATGATGACTTTCTTATTATAAACTTTTCTTCTTACAAAGTTACAGTGAAAATTTTGATACGAGGTTATTAGAAAGTATTTGAATTTTCGATTGCTAGAATGTTTTTATGAAACCTAATGCGTTGTATCTACACCATGCCACGATTCCTCGATACATAAGTAACCACGAGTGTTTCCATTTTTACTCGTACAACTTCAAAGTTAGTTAGTTAGTTCTGTAAGTTTACAATTGAAATATAAATTTATATGAAATAAATTCAAAACACTTATATTCGGAGATATGTAATGGACGTAAACATGCAAGTCCTCATCTGAAGATGAATAGCTTGTCGCTCTTTTATCCAGACGTTTTTGCACCGTCAAGTACGGATGGTTTGATAAAATATGATGCGACAAGAACAGAATTAATGGATGCGACTGTTATATTAATTACGTTTACTTTTGAAGCGTAGGTTTTTTGCCTTTAATTGTTTTGCGACATTTCAGAAACGGATGGATATATTTTTAAAGAGGTTTAAATTAAAAACGTTTTGATGAATAAAAATGGTTATATTTGATTAATTGTAGATTATGATTAGTTTTTAACAGCTTTTCCAGGTTTAGTGCAGATGTAAACTTAAGAAAACTCAGCAAAAGTAGTGGAATATAATAATAAGACACTTAATTGCGAGTAAAACCGTAGCAATAAACTAACTTGTAATGTCGAAGTTCATTACCTCTCTAAATCCAAAGTCATTAGAGCCCAGGAATTGAAAACGACATTATTAATAGCTAGCGTTAATAGAAAAATGTCAAAAACTGGAGGGCATTAATTTTGCACGCCATTAGCCAATTCCAGCTATTTCTATTAGATATTATTTTCAGCGGGCTCTGATAATTACCTAATTAGTGACGAAAAATTAGCTACCAGCTTCATTGCTCAATGAAATGTTAGGAATCGAAATAAATTTTAGCATTGTAGGAGTATATAGGTATACACTCGCAATTCCGGCGACTCCGCATGCGTTCTTATCATTATTAAAATAGGGATTGATTGTAGAAGGTTATAAATAAATACATAACAAAAATATGTTGGGACATTATTACACACAGTGCCATCTAGTTCCGCGGTGAGCTACGAAGGCAGCTTGTGTTACGGATACCAGATAGTTGATATACTACATATATAAGTTTAAATACATACATATTATAAATATAAACATCCATGACTGGAGTAAAAACATCCGAGTTTAACAAATGAATGCCCCCAGCGGGACTCAAATTCGCGACCGCTGGCGCAAGAAAGTAGGGTCACTACAAACTGCGCCGAACGTGTCGTCACATGTGCCTCGTCAATCAGAAAAAAATAAAACTTAAAAATCTGGAGAGAGCATAAAAGTCGGTCAAGCCGTTTCGGAGGAGTTTGATGACAAACACTGTGGTACGAGATTTTTGTAGTACCTACAAGTTTCCCATGACTTATCAATAACAGTGTATTTTAAACGCTACTTTTTGTAACTCTTGACTTATTTGGAGAGTTCGTTTTAAATGTAATTTTTTAAAGATCTTTTGTAAATAAAATAAAAACTAATATTAAATTAAAAATAAAAATAAAATTTACATATGATAATTTTTAATGTCTCTAAATAAAAACAAATTTCATGTACCTATAATAAAAACTCATTTTTATGTATAAAATATACATAACATGTAGATATGTAATGTATTTTTTACACAAAGTGATTGACTTGTTCTAAAGCTTAGGATAAACACTTGGGATTTTTTTAAATCGATTGTATTATCGGTTATCGATGATATCTATTATTTCATCTATACTATAACTTTATAAAACTGATGAGTTTGTTTGTTTGTTTGGGTGAACGCGCTAATCTCAGGAACTACTAGACTCTAGGTCTGAAATAAAAAAAAAACATTTGTGTTGGATAGTCCGTTTATCGAGGAAGGCTATAGGCTATATTCCGTCACGCTACGACCAATAGGAGCGGAGCATCAATGAAAAATGTTGCAAAAACGGGAGGTATTTTGTTTCCAGCCTTTAGAACGCACGCGAAGCCGCGGGAAAGGCTAGTTTAATATATTTCTAGTGATTATAAGAGATTCAGGTACCTCACAAAATTGACACTTAATTATGTAATTGATATATTAAATTACTCGGAAAAATTCTAACCCTTCTCGTTGCTCAGCTACCTCGAGCTCGAAGTAGTGACAAGACAAACGGTCCTGAACAATCAAACTCCATACAAACTTGTACCCGGAAATTGCACAGAGTAAGCGTACGTTAATATTATACTATTTACATGTGCTGGGTTGATATGATTTTATTATTCAATTGGAAATGAAATTAAGATCTCAAATTATTCTCAAAGTACTGACTGACTGACTAACTGAGCGACTACGCGATACGTACAGTCTGTAGCGATTATTTAACGTCCCATTATACTACGACGGTAAGGTTTCGCTGAGTTTTATTTATTATTTTTTAATAATGATAAGAGTTATTTTTTATTAATAATAATAAATAATAATTAATATTATTTAGTAGTAAAAAATATTTCGTCGCATATTAAGGACTGCATCCATTCAATACTCTAGTTAATGAGTTAAGCATATATTACTTCGCCATTATCTTAATAAACATTCTCAAATCATTGATATACAATTATTTAATACTAGCATTTCCGCGGCTTCGTACGCGTTCTAAAGACCGGAAACCAAATTCTTTCTGAGTATATTTCATTGCAAAACAGACTCTCTCTTAATCATATTATTTATTTATAAAAATCTCTTATTGCTAGTAGCGTGATGTAATATAGTCTATAGCCTTCCTCGATAAATGGACTATGCAAGACACAAATATTTTTTCAATTCGGAACAGAACTTTCTTAGATTAGCGCGTTCAACCAAACAAACAAACAACTCTTCAGCTTTATAATATTATAAGTCAGATTTCATATGATGTCATAAAATTATGGTTGCTTGATACAATGTTTTACAAAATATTTATAAAATAATAAATTTCGACTGCATCTGTTCATTAAAATTCATACCACGGTACGATGATACAGTTATTAGTTAGCATTACTTTAATGGGGCTGTTTGTTTCAACAAGATACGAAATTGCTTTTTGCTCAACTATAGAGTAATTAAAGCGGAGAGGAAAAAGATCTATTTTCATTACGCTGTGACAATATCGTCGGAGATCAGTTTGCGTTCACTCGAGAAAAATAAGGTGATTCATATTCATAATACCCGGGCATAATAACTTCTCATTATTTAGCTATCTCTAGTTTTAATGAAATTGTTGTTAATTAATGAACGTGTTTCATTTAGTAATGTCTTTCCACGTTATTTACATACAAGTCTGCCCGTACTTCGGTCAGAATTGTCTTTTCGTTATGATTCAAACAACTGATATCGTAATTATATGAAACAGCCATCGGCATGATTTTTTCGTCACCTTTAAGATTTATCTTCATATATCAACGAGTTAACTACTACTAAGTTACTAAATTTTCCTCATGAAACTCCATCTGTGGTTAGATCCACGTCCAAATCCGTTCCTGAATTATTATTATTTTCTGAGATTTTGTATTAAGAAACTACGGCTTCTTTCTTTTATTTTAGAGAAATAAAAAAGTTTTACTCAAAAATATTAATATCTAGTAGTAAAATACGATTACTTCTATTAGTTTTCTTTGTAAAATATGACGTAAAATATTACTCTACTATCTACTTAGTGTTTAGTAAAAGCAAGGACGACCTAGTATCACTCATTGATAAAATTTATACCATATTCAACGAAATGAAATTCACTGTAGAATAATCAATATTAGAATTACCAACAAATCCTTTAAAATTTACTATTATTCATATATTAATATAATTTTAGTGTCGACAAGTAGATTAATGTCTCCAATTAAATACGTGGAGCTGTCATCGTTTGTCAAATGCACATTGACCCCTGGATTTACACTGTAATATTAGACTGACGGACAGAATTTACGGTCTTAATATAGTGGGGTAGTGGTATTTGGGGTATGCGTTCGAGATGTTTCTTAGCACTGATTATATAAACGTGATTTGACTCTCACGATCATATTTGTTTTTTTTTAATAATAAGACTAACTCATATACCTAATTGCTTACATAGAAAAATATTGAATATTCTTAGAAGCAAAAAGAACATTTAAGTGTGTTGTTTAGAACCCCTGATATTTGAGTTTTCTTGGAAGCAAAAATAGAAACAAAAACAAATGTTTTGTTTAGAACCCCTGAAACCACCTTAAATCCCTTTAACTGACACATACTGTATGTTCCTTAAACTTGAGAAGGATTGAAGAATGTATCCCATTTATCATTTCGAAAAATATTTACCGACCTATAAAAGTTTTCGCGTTACTGCATTATTATTATTTTTATCACATATTATCGCGTATATATCAATTAATAGTTAAATATTCTTTCAACTTAAGCAGTAAAAAAAGAAATGCAGACGCTGTCTTAACAGGCTGATCCATAATCTGAAATCGTCTTGACATAGCCTACATAACATCTTATCAGCGATACTTATAAATCATTTTATTTTGATTTATTAATAAGGTTGTCTTGAAATTATCTTAAAGCTTTTGTCAATGTTATCTTTTAAGGAACTTAACTTATTTAAGTATCTCAGTTAATGCTAGATACGCCTGTATAGAAACAGATGTGTAAGTAGGGCTTGTCTGACCAGCATTCAGATCGTATAGGAAAACTATAGAAATGTGACAATTTAGAATAAATTACTAAAAAAAATGGTGAAAAGAAATTTACTATTAGAACTGAGTTTTTTTAGTCCTAAAATTAAATCTGAATTTTTCTTATAAGTTAATTTCTAATTGATGTTTTTAAATTGATTCAACAGATTTAAATAAAACTTCAAACGATACTGAATATATAAAGAATACACTAGAAAAATAACGAAAGCATCATCAAATCTCATAAAGTGTAAGGGGGTCGTAAATACCAGTAAAGCTCCAATAAATGTACATTTTGGACTTAATAAGATGCAAACAAAAAGTGAACTAAGTTATTAATTTAGAACAATAAGCTCTAGATCCCACGTAATGAATGCCTGTTAACCAACTTTGGTGCCACCTGAACCTCTCAGTTATTATATTAATTCGCTAAATGTCTGCCTGGGTAGGCGTTAAACTTTAAACTTACAATATAAAGCAAAGCGACCATAATATGTTCAAATATATATTTAAACGTTGTCAATATAAAATCTATGCTACAATATTATAAATTTGTTCGTTTGTTTGTTTCTTTTTTGAACACGCTAATCTCAGAAACTACTGGTCCGAATTGAAAGATTCTTTTTATGTTGGATAGTTCGTTTATCGAAGAAGGCTATAGGCTATATAACATCACGCTACGAACAATAGGAGCGGAGTATCAATGAAAAATGTTGCAAAAACGAGGGGAAAATATTTCTTTTCATTTTCAGTCTTTAGAACGCGAGCGAAGCCGCGTGAAAGGCTAGTTGTTAATAAAAGTAAATATAATTGTAATCATAATATAATAATAAATATGTTGGGTTATTAATGCACAAAATTACTAGTTCCCTAGAAAGGTAACGAGCCTAGAGTTATTGCTATCAAATAGTTGATACATAACACATACGTTATTTAGTAACCGGAGTGGACATTATTGCCCTCCGTGGGACTCAAACCCGCGACCGCATTGTAAGTACAAACTACAAACTGAGGCAAACGTTTCCTTAAATCTGGTATAATAGGATCATCTAAAATAATTACAAATAGATATTGAGTTTAAACATCGCTCGTTTCGTTTAATCAGAAAAGTATTAAATGTAAGTAAATATTAGTATTAAAAAAGTTACAAGTTAGTTATTAAAAAGTAAAAAAATCTCTTTGATGAAATAAAAAATTTAGAAACTAACAAGATGGAAGACGGTTTGAAGCTTTCGTAATTGCTTCTTAAGGCGAATAGTCAAATAAAACCCATTAATGAATATTAATAGATTTTTAATCTTATACTTACAACCACTCTAGGGGTTCGTCCCTCGATACGTTTCAATGCTTAGTGTAGATTTCTCAGAAATATGATATTTTCTCGCAATTATAAAAATATCCTATATGACCCTGAGCTATCATCAAACTAAATATCATCTAAAGTAATAAAGTATAATTTACTCGTGTTGTGGTGACAGACAGACAGTCAGGCTACAAAGATTCAAAGGTATAAATGCATGTTCTTTTTTATAGTAAAAAGTGGGTAAACTAAAAAAACTCACCTGATGGGAAGTGATCACCTCCGCCCATGGACATCTGCAAGCCAGATCTGCAAGCCTGGCTTGCAGATGCGTTGCCGGCCTTTCAGGAAATAGGGAGGAGGGAGGGAAGTAGGAGGGAAGAGAGAGAGAGGGGAATAAAGACGGAGGATGAAGGGAAGAGGGAGGGAGTTTCAGGGAGGAGGGAAGGAGAGTGGGCCTCCCGGACTCTCACTCACCGGACGAAACGCGACAGCAACCAATGTATCATTAATACTAACTATTTCAATAAAATTTTCCCACAAAAATATTAAACAAAACCAGATTCTACTCAATTAGATTTTTTTTATATTTACTACAGATTATTTCCGCTGTAGGTTAGTCAAAGAAAATATACGGATACGTCAATCCATTGTCGCCGAAGTACGACATGCTGCAACGATGCGGACAGTTCTCAAACGTACACAATAATTATTAATGTTTAATATTTATTGTATTATGGTATTTTTCTTTCTATAATATCAATATTCTTACTAATTTATTATAAATGATAACGCTGCTTGGGTGAGTTGTTAGACACCAAGGAGTAGGCAATAGTAACCCAGTGGTAATACGCTTATTTGGATAACCGAGTGCGGGTTCAGATCTGGGTCTCGCACCTCTGATATTTTTATGTGCGAATCATTTCTAACATGATTAACACTTGTCTTACGGTGAAGGAAAACATCGTGAGGAAATTTGCAAGTCTGGGAGAAACTGACGCCAAACCGCACTAGGCCTGCGTTACTGTGACCTGATTCTCTCATATTGAGTGACGCCCGTGCAGTAGTGGGACGTTAAAAATGGTTGAATTCTAAGGAGTAGCATGTGTGCTACCCGGATTATAGTATACCTGTATATATGTACTAAATTTCAGCAAAATATGTCTAATCGTTTTAGTGTGGCATATAGAAATAACTTTTAAATTATTTTTCTGTAATTCTTTATTTGTCTTCTTGACGCATCAATGCTTTAACCAATCGTGATAAAATTGGTACGCACGTAGTCTAAAATAAGAAAAAGGACATTTCTTATATCCCGGTCCATTAAACTTCTCATCGGATTACATGGATTTTAAAGATGGGTTCCTAAATACTAGTTCTTAATTTATTCATTTACATAATAAATAGGTGAAGTATTTTACAAAGATATAAAAAAAAAACTATAAAATCTAAGACGGTTGCAAGTGAACTAGCATTTCGAACGCCTTGTCTTACAAATTTAACAAAATAAAATGTATGAAAATACACGCAACATTATTGAATACCGTCTACCAACACAAAATGACTTATGAGTAAGAAAGCATGCAAAATTAAGCAATCGTACTAGAAATAATCAAAACTATAATAATAAAGCAAACTTAAATAAACTATTAAGAAAAGGACGATGTGAAGGTCGCTTGTATTATACTGAATAGGTAGATATATAGGTACCTATGTAAACACATGTATTGTATTACTAACAACTTACCCGCACTTCACACTGGTGTACCCCTAGGGGCCTAACTGGAGCCTATATATTATTGCAGGCCATAGTCTATCTGTATTCTAAGCATACAAATTCATTCAACCCTTTCACCAAACAAAAAAGTATAAAGTAAACACACATGCAAGCAAGCATGTATGACACTAGTCTCACACTTTCAAATTCAAACATCAAACACATTTTGGGTTTTGTTTTTCCAAATTGGTTCTCAAAGTATCTTGATATTCGTTCAGTACCTACAAAATTTTATTTAAATCGGTTCAGCAGATTTTTAGTATATATATTACAAACAAACAAACATAAAAATCCGTTTTTTTTCTTTATAATAAATAACCATTAGAATTACAACAAATCTACAAAAAATGAAGTACCCTGAAGACGATCACATCATTCTTAATTCCTTTTCTACATTTACTTCATTAAATTCGTTTCACACTTACATTCTAGCTACTTTCATAATTTTATCCTATTAGTGGGAAAACTGTAAAGAAAAAAGAAAGTGTTATAATTTATAGGTACCTAATTAGTACGTTAGTATAAAGTGGCAGTGTAACTAAAGATGCTCGTAAAACTTCTCAAGGAAATACTTAACACATAGTTATGAGTCGTATTATAATTTTAACGGTCATTTACTAAAATGAATGCTCGGAATTTACGTTTTTTACTATCTTCAGCGTTTCTAAATTATATTTCTAGAGTTTATTTTAATATATCAAAATAAATATAAATTTTAATATTAATAAAATTTATTCAGCATAAAACTATTTATATAATTTTATTAACAACCCTACTTTTTTGTGCCAGCGGTCGCGGGTTCGAGCCCCGCTAGGTGCATTCATTAGGGCACCTTCTTATAAGTATTAGGAAGATTAACGAAATGGTAGGCATTTCGAAAAAATGAAAAAATCTAAAGCAATGAACTTTTTATTATATTTTTTAATCAATAATTTATAACTTTACACTAAATATTAATAAGATATTATTAGAATTAGTATTATAAATGTGATTATTAGATGGTATTAATAAATAATAGCTTAAATTTCTTCGCGTGAAACAATTAGATAAGCGACTGGAAGCGATGAACTGTACAGATGAAAAGTGATTTATCCGCATTAAATGTACTAACTTTATTAAAAGTGAACATTTTCATCCACGGTACCATAATTTGACCTAAAAACATAGAATGTAAATATTAATTTCAATGAATTATTTTATGAATACCTTGAAAAGACGGTAATGCTTTCAATGCTTATGTATATATTTATTTCTTTGGTATGCTTTTTAGCCTTTAGCCAAGTCATTTGACTTAATGAATTTTAACATATTAGGAGAGTTTCTTTCACTAATATGTTAAAGCTTGTTGTTGTATTAAAATAGAGCTTTTAGAATTTAAGCTCTTTTATTTTTTTGATAATAAAACAAATACAAAAAATTGAGATTTACTTATTTTTTATATATTTACCTGAACTTTATAATTACAGTTCATTTTTAAATTGTTAATTGGAATTTTAACTGTTTTACCAGAGATGTAATATGGCACATCCTATGTAATCAGAGATCACAAGTTTGATTCCTCATTCGTAACTATTTTCTACAATCTAGATCTAAACTATAAACCTAACTGTTAGCACAATATGTTAATAGCACTAATTTACACACACATTTTCTATGAGGTCTTTTATAAAAATAATAGAACAGTTGAAAGGGTACCCTATACATTTCGCTTCGTTGTAATAACAATAAATCCTAATTTTACCGTCTCCGCCGTCCTAAGTACACATCTCATGAAAAAAATATATATGGCTATACAAGGGCTTTGAATAACAACGTAGACGAATGTGCCTGAAAATTGTTTTATGTTGTTTGTGCGGTATCCGCTGTTTTCTTAGTAATTCATAGTTTGTACTAGAAGTATAATATGACTTGACCTTTCTTGTTAATGGATATGGACAGAAGTTTCGATTTATGTGGATCCTTTGTTTTTTGTATTGGATACTGAAAAATGGAGAATAGAGAATAAAATAAGTTGTTTTTATTTTTTCTAAAACAAAGAAAATAAAAATTATAAAAAAAATAATTCAACTAAATATTTTTTGGAAAATCTTATTGAAATTATAACTAACATTCTAACATTAAAAGGGACAAAACGGAGCAAGCGAGGGTGAGTAAATATATAATTCAGACACTACCTCAGGCCTGGATTTACACTAGGGGCAGTCGGGGCGAGTGCCCAGGGCGGCAAATTTTTTAGGGCGGCAAAACTTTGAAAGTCAAAAAAATTTTTTTTTGTCTTATCAAGATTGCTCAATATAATTAATTAATTCTTTTAATTAATAATTATCTGTTTAATTGATAATTCAAGTGTTAAAGACATAAATTTAAAGGTGTCTCCGTAAATACTATGTAAGTGTCTTCGTAAACAGATTTTGTATATATTATTTCCGGCCGTGCGTGGCGCTGTTGTATTCTGTCTCTTATGTCAAAGCTGTTGTATAGACCATTGGTATAGACTTAAAGGTACATTACTTTACTTTATGGTAAGGGACCATTCATTTTTATTACGTAAGACTATTTTCGCTAATTGTTGACCCCCTCTGCCCCTATTATGAGAAAAAATAAGAATAGGCCTACCCCCTCCCCCCTGTTTAATATTTATTACGTAAGAGTCTAAAAGAAATGAATACACGTTTGGTTTATTTTAATGTTAATTTTTTTTAATTACAATTTTTCAAATTTTTATTTGTAATTTTAAAGGTACAGTACTTTTCACTCGATTGCTCGCGCTTTTTCAAAGTATAATTTTAACTTTGCGCTTTTTTTTGATCTTAAGGAAGAACTATCGAGACTCCCTCCCACCCCCTTCTAAGAAAACATAAGACATGGGTGATCCACCTCCCCCCCCCCCCCTAAATTGTCTTACGTAATAAATGAATGACCCCTAATTAGTAAACTCGAGTGCTTAATATTTTTTTAATTTTGAGTATAAATATACAATTAATTGAAAAACATGTCCGACGGACGTAAAAAATTGAGCGGACGTCGCGTCACGACGTTTCGAATGCTAATCCGCGACAAAATCTGAAAAGATAGTTTCTGTTTGAAGAGAGTTAAAAACTTCTTACGTTCTACAATGACTGCTAATATATACAAGGGCGTAGCTACCGCTGTATCAGCCGTATCAATTATACGGGGCCCCGGGGGCAAAGGGGCCCCCAACCCATGTAAGCAAAAATTCATAAAGTGCTATTCAAAATCTCACTTGAACTCTAAGGCCATACGCTTAATTTCCCGGGAAAAATGAAAATATTATACGAAATTGAAAATTTTTGTATAGTATTTATAGTGCGTTTTGTCAACTTTTTGAGCAGTCTCGAAGAAATAAGAATGAGGTGTCATTTGATTCGGAATGGTATGAAGATCTTTGAAAAACATCAAGTCCCGCTATAAAAATTGCAAAGTTAAATTTTATAGTGGTTAAAATTGGTCTAGTACTTTTTGTGTTAATAATGTCCCAACATAATATGTTGGTAAAGATATATGTTTAAATATTTTTAATGATAAAGTAGATGTGGCTTGCGAAAGCCAGAGCATTCGTTTTCGGCCGTAGGAAAATTATAAATATTGGTCTTACAGTTCCGGAAGTAAAAACTGTTTTGTTGAAAATTTCCTCCTCTTTTTGTATCCTCGTTTTTTAGATATTAGCAAAAAACTAAACCCCTATTTTCTTTAGTTAATTGTTTATAACTTTTTCAAGTTTTGCAAGTAAAACTTGTTTTTTTTTCAAAATTGTTCCGGGAGTAAAGACTCCTTTTTAAGAAATTTCCTCCTCTTTTTGAATCTTTTTTTAGATTTCAAAAATCTCGATTAGCTTTTGAGATATTTGCAAAAAACTAAACCTCTTTTTTCTTAATTATTTATTACTTTTGCAAATTTTTCTTCAAAAATATTATGTTCATATTTTTCTGAGACTACAAAAAATGACCAAAAACGTTTTTATTTCAGTTAGGAAGAAGGGCCCCCCACAAAATTTTGATACAGGGCCCATCAAGGGCAAGCTACGCCCCTGCTAATATACTAACTTAGCTATTCTATGCATCGAATCCGACGTACTTTTTTTCGACCAACTCGCAATACAAAAAGTTGGCGTGTTTGCCTGTGAAAAAATTGATTTTAAAATTGACGCAAAATTTATAATTGTTAGAAAAAACAACAAGCATTTATTTATGTTTTTGGAATATGTAACATATATTAAAGTTTCTGCAATAAATTAGAGATTTTAATTTTGAGAAATAAAATATATAAAAAGGGGCGGATTCTTTTCCGGTGCCCAGGGGCGGCTATGAGTTTAAATCCGGCCCTGCACTACCTGCACTTCGTTTGTCTTTAACTGTACAAAACTGGTATGTCTCTTTATAGTATTACGTTTTCTTTGTTTCTGATTCAATAAAAAATAGAAACTATGTATACAATATGACCAAAGTAGTGATTATAGCCTAAGCCAGGTGCTTAATTCAATTAACGTCTTTTAAAATGACAACAGTACTAAAAAAGAACATATTATAAACTATCGTTGATTCACATATAAAGTTCAGCTACGATCAGTTACTTGTCTTTTGGGATTAATTTGACAGTCGTTTACACCAATACCCTTCTAAGCTACAGTATTTGACCCCTTCACTAGTGTTTCGCTTAGGTCAGGGGACGTTCTGCTGAATACGCAAGCCCGTGTTTCTGCATCATTACGCACTGGTAATCGAACACGCTAGATAAGTTTGGTTCTACTGTTATTTTGTTTAAGGTAGAATGGGGATGGGAAAAAATGACTATAGTTGTGGGCAAATGACGTTTTTAAATATATCTTCATAATATGTTTGAGGTTTTAATACTTGTAAAGAGCAAACGGTTTTTTTATAATTATCAGTTAGTATTACACAAAATAAGCCTCACTAAAGTTTGTGAAACTTGAACATTTCCAAAGTCTTCCTACAAATGTATTTATTTGTTAGAGTTAAATTATTTTACAGAACTTGTGTATATTATATTATACCTTATATTATTTATATTATTATATATTTTACCTTAACATCAGCAATACAAAAGTGGAAAAGACTTGGACAAGAAATAATATCTGTTGTAGTTTTATTATTATACTAGAAAACCCGGCCCCAAGCAAACAAGCCGGTAACAAGCAAGATGCTCCTTATAACATTAGCTTTCTACGAGTGAAAGCCCCGTCAAAATCAATGCAGCCTTTTCAGAAATTAGCCGGAACAAACAGACGGTCAGACAGACTGAGACAATAAAAAAATTATTTTTTTTTTAATGAAAATACCGTATATACTTTCATATGAATTTAGCGAAAAGCTGTTAATTTAAAATTAAAAACATTCGTTTCTACTTTATTTACGTGTACCTACTGATTTTTATAATTATCATATTATAAAAAAAATAAGATACCATCTACAGCTGATAGCGCGTTTTGGTACCACTTTCTAAGAGAAAATCTATTAAACTAAACACTTATCATAACCATTATTACATTCAAACACAAATCCCCGAATTAAGTAACTTCCCTCCCTTTTGAATTCCTTCAGAAATCCTTCAAAGTTAAAACGCAAGGTAAAACTATACCAAATACTATGAAAGTAGTTTATAAAAACAAGGAAAATGAATTACCCAAGCACCTTCGAAAAGATGGATGGCACGGGCGAGCCGGTCGAGGTCCAGCTGTCATCCCTTCATTACTTACCTGTAGCTATAGCTAAAACTTTGTTGTTATTCTTAAAACATGTAAAAAAAGAAGTTACTGTAAAAACATATAAACAAAGTTATTTTTATATTGATTTAGTAAAAATTAATGAAGGTTAACCTGACATGGTTGACTCATTCCTGTCTGGCAGTGCAGCCAGACGTAAAACCTAAACTAGTACTGTGAGGCTGTAGATTGCTCCTTATAGTTCTTAGGGACATCCCCTTATATTCCCGCTTTAATTATGCTGCAACGCGTGATTAATATGCGGAAAATTTTATTGGGTTTCAGTGGGAAGTTCTGGCTTCTCTAGTCAGTAAGTCCTACACAACATAGAAACATACATTTGTAAATCAAGACCTAGTAATAATATAAAAGCTATATAGTAGGTCGATCTTTTTTTCAAACCCTTATTTTGCTTTTAATTGCATAATACTGTTGATACTAAATAAAGGTAGGAGATAGGATTATTAACATTACGCTACAACTTTCATGGTTGTAAGAGTTTTACCACGTTTTGCATAAATAAACTACGCGAGTATAGCCTAAACCAGATTTAGATTACCATATTTATAAAAAAAATAAAAAAAAATATTTTTTTTTAATTTTTAATTTTTGAATTTTTTAAATGTTTATAAATAAAATGTATAATTTTAAGGTACTTTGATGCCATATTGAAATTTTTGTTAATTGTAGGTAGGCACTGACTGTGCAACCACAAGTATATACCCTCTAAATATATACCCCCTGAGACGTCAAACACCTTAGTCCCAGGACCATGATTGCTGTAAAGCATTCGAAACGTCGGGAACCAAAAATCATAATAAATCCGCGACAAAATCCGAAAAGATAGATTCATTTATAATGCCTAAACCATTTATATATACCCGTTTATGTTACTCTACACAGAACGCACTTTAAACATCGCTATATATGTATATTCCCAGCCGCATTCACGTTTTGTCACACCGGAAGCTCTTCCGGAAGCAAACGACGGCTGCCTCTCGGTTGGAAAGTGTGCATCCGAATAGATTTGGATAAAACAAGATACTGTTTATATGAAACTTTATAATAATATAGGTATTTATTTTTCTAACGAAGATATATATTATAGTGTATATAAAATATTAAAGTTTTAATAATTTATTATTTTTGTATTAGGCATAGGCAGTGGTAGCCCAGTAGTAACGAGCTCAATTGATAAAAGTGATGCGGATTCAAATCTTGCATCTTTGACATTCTCATATTTTCAAGTCGGTGTTTGTTTTTAGTTCACAATTGTTTAACTACTACCTAATTAAATATTCCCCTGTACCACTTATTAAGCACTCAGACTGACACAAATATCTCAAGTGCTTTAATAATTACACTTCTTTATTCTCTAAAGAAAAAATATTTTGGATTCGGATTAAAATTCACAATTCGTTTTCAAATACCGTTTCGTTCTTAACTTTACATAATTTAGCGATTTTTGAAACAGCATTTGAAGTATAATGGATATTCACTAAACATTTTTCTCTTTATGTTAACATAAATGTTTATTTGAAACAAAAATTTTAAGGGAAATTTCACTTCGTTATCTCTCATATTTTAGTAAAATCAACAACTATAACGTATTCTGGGAGGTTTTTCACTCGTAATTATTTTAAAAGCATTCTTTACATAACCTTTCAGTTACGCTTTGACGCGTCTGAGTAAAGTGAATTTAAAACAAATGGACTTGATGTACTTGAGTAGATTACTGATATAATATTTATTCGTCATTCGTGCATACTAGTGGTACCTATTATTTTTTATAATACTAATATTTGGCGCGAGTCCTCCCGCTTTCTAAATACCAACCCTACATCCTGAAGATGATCATATTTACATTCCCAAAACTCTCTCCTCTAAAGAATCGTAACATAAGTGCTTCACGGGTTCGAAAAATCAAAAGTTTCCTATTTAGTAATAACTAAAATAGCGGAGTACTAAAAATTTATTCATAACTAGTAGAACCCGCGGCTTCGCTCGCGCTAAATCTAGGGACCAACCCGAGCGAAGTGTGGGTGAGTCGCTTGTTCAAGATAAACATTTCCATCATACATTACATATGTGTAACTCTAGCGGTTTTGGCAGCGCACGCCTGAATAGCTCGCAGATGGTAGATTTTTTACTATTTACTTGACACTTATCGTCATATTTTGGACAATTCACATTATTTATTCTAATGTATAAGCTATATTATTGTAAAATTTCATTAAAATCCATTTAGTAGTTTTTACGTGAAAGAGTAACAAACAACCATCCATCCATTCTTACAAACTTACACGTTTATAATAGTAGTATAGATTACCACTCAGGTGATTGAGTTTCACAGCATCTCAGATAGAGTACAGTCATGGAGTGCTTTAATTCAATAGATCCTGTCGATATCATATTCAGTGCCCATTTGCGGAGTAAGCGTGTGCAGTTCCTAGCTATCCGAGATTCAATTATACGGTCTAATGTAAGATGCAGACGCATGCTCTCTGTTGCGAACAGACACTAGTTAAAATATTCATGCTGTAAATAATACCTGGCAATATCTGAGAATAGTAAACTAATATAAAATGTTAACACACAGGTTTTTCCCGCGACTTTCTTAAGTTTTAAATGTTGTATTTATGAAAGTTTTGCTTTTTAGGATACTGATTCAATATAATTTTTTTTTTTTATTCACATTTTTTTTTATTTACATATTTAAGATGGTTCGTTCTTAATATCTTGTTATGGAGTAATAAGGCAATTCCATTTAAAAGAGTCCCCGGTCGGCCCGTGAGACGTTAAAAAGCATACAGACAATATATACTCGGTAAAATAAATAATATTCCTATAGAAAATATTCCTATAGAGTTGCTCGTAAGAAAATGATGCAGTGAAAAAAATTAACTAAAAACTTACGTATTTGCGATTGTGCAAGAATTTTACGAGTTGAAAGAAATCGCTTGAAATATAATTATGAAACGTTAAAGTCAGCAACTACTAGAGATTAGTACACCGCTATCTGTTTCTAATGGATGCCTGCTATCTACCGCCACTTGAAACTAATCGTTTCACCACCTTCTCTTTATATACTGGGTAGTGTTGCCTGTAAATTCAGTTTTATTGATTTTTTTTTCATTTTTATGGATAAAAACCGGCCAAGTGCGAATCGGATTCCGAGTCCGTACCTTAAAAACGGCAAAAATATAATGTCTGTTGTATGACAGCCCCCTTTAAATATTTATTTTATTTTAATTTAATAATTTATTTTTAAATTAAATATATATCCGTAAGTATTCTGTGATTATCAATGTTGCCGTTGCCGTTATCCATATCACTACATAGTATAAAACAAAGTCGCTTTCTCTGTCCCTATATCCCTTTGTATGCTTAAATCTTTAAAACTACGCAACGGATTTTGATGCGGTTTTTTTTATAGATAGAGTGATTCAAGAGGAAGGTTTATATGCATAACTAGCGGATCCCGCGGCTTTGCCTGTGCTAAATCTAGGAAGAAGCCCAAGCGAAGCGAGGGCGAGTCGCTAGTTGAGCATAAACGAGAAAAAAAATCATTTTTGTTGTATAGGAGGCCCCTTAAATATTTATTTTATTCTGTTTTTTAGTATTTGTTGTTATAACGGCAACAGAAATACAGTATCTGTGAAATTTTCAACTGTCTAACTATCACGGTTCATGAAATATAGCCTGGTGACAGACGGACAGGCCCAGACACTTGCAGAACACTTGTCCCGTTTTACACTTTGGGACCGAAATCATAAAAAGTAACTTACCTAGCGTTGAGACATTGATTTCTCAGATAAACTTCTGAGGTTTTTTTGAGGGATAATTTCTAGGATAAAAATTATCCTATATTATTAATTAGAAAAAAATAACAAAAGAATGTTATACAGCTGACATAGAGGCAATTTTCTTTTCAATTTGAAACAAAATGTTATGTCACTAACTTTATATATGAAATTAGTGTATAATTGCATTTAATACACTACCTATAAGTGAAAATGAAAAATTTTTTAAACATAATTTTGTCGATAATTTCTGTACCGGAACAGAACAACGAAAACCAATTTTAATTCGAACATCCCATTGAATTCAATGCAATTGATTTCTAAAAGTTTTCAATTAAATTGAAAATGACAATTTATTCTCATACTCCATTGCAATTATTTACAATTTGCGGACTCGCTGCGATCAATGGAACTTCGAATGTTTTATTGCATCGAATCGTTTTGGTGAATGCATGATATAATTGCGAGTGTTATTCAAAGTGGATGACATTATATTATAATCAGACTACTATTACAAATAATAATATTACCTAAATAATAAATATTATGTTGTATGCGCCATCTAGTTCCACGGTATGCTACGAGGCTTGTGTTACGGATACCAGATATTTGATACACTACACATATATAACTTTAAAATACATACGTATTATAAATAAACAAAGTAAAGTGAGAATGTTTAAGAATTCTTCATGTTATGATTATGAACGATAAAAGATAGATTACGAACTGGGAGGAAGAGGAAGTATTTATAGGTTTCTTTTTATCTTTCCACGGATCTCTGAACAGTGCAAAAAAATATTTTATATTACATTCCTATCTCCAACAACCTATAGTATTAACTGCCTCGGTGGTATAGTGGCTAGCATGTACGGTCACACATCGAAAGGTCCTAGGTTCGAGCCCCGGGTCAGGCCAAGCTTAGTTATTGAGTCTTTATGTTTAGTAAGTCTGAGTAAGAGCCCGGAGTTAGGAAGCCTGTGGTGTTTCACCCCCTGCTACGGAGAGCACGTAAAGCCGTCGGTCCTACGCCTTAGCTCTTACTGGTCGTGTCTAGTAGTCGTCCCACCAGATTATAAGAGTGATAGGAATAAAGAGTGCACTTGTGCGCGTACACTTGTGCACCATAATATCTCTTGCGCACTTGGCTAGTTTCAATGAGATTGGCCGCCGTGGCCGGAATCGGTTGGAGAACATTATTATTGGTATTATGTGACCTATGTTTCCATAAATTAAACCGCTTTATACGTTCAGAAATACAAATTTAGAAATCAAAGCGACCTGCATGAGAGCTTAATAAATATATTTGGATTGAAGCAATTATTGAGGAAAACAACGATATGGTCGATGTTTGAGATCCTACACCGATGCATGATTAATGATCGGCTATATCATAGTACATATCGTTTGTATGCGCTTAGATAATTGCGGTTCGATTTCTTAGTATTCTTGTATGTACGGATAGATGGTATTATTGTATATTTTGATGATTTTAGAGCACATTTTTATTATAATACAAATATATATTGCATAGATTCGACCAATAATAAAATTATTAACTTGACGCAGATAATAATTTTCATCTGATACAGTAGTTACACTTGAGGCAGTGGTAGCTTGGACAACCGAGTGATGGAGGTTTTAATCCGGGTCTCGCACCTCATTAACGATTCATTTACGAATAATTTCTAAGAAAAATATTCTGAGGAAGCCTGCATGTCTGAGAAAACCTAGCAAGTTTTCGAAAGACATGTGAAGTCCGCCAACCCGCATTAGAGCAACGTCGTAGACTATGGCCTGATCCTCCTAGTAATAAAGGGAAGCCCGTGCCCAGCAGTGGGACGTTATAAATAAAGGACTGAACTGACTGGTTAGAAATAATAAAAATCCTACTCTTAGCAGGGAAATAATATTTTTGTTAATTTTACGTTGTATTTGGAAATATTATAAATAATATTAAAAAACAATACAAAGTATTAGATACTTTGAAATTTTATTAGGTAATCAATTTAGCTAAACGAACTCAATCAAAACTGACAAAAGTCAACACTCCTATGTTAGAAGGGTGAAGGATAAATTTAATTTGTCCCATTACTCTATTGAATTGAGCTTCATATTTTCTGTCCACGTATAAAAATTAGCAAATTTTGTGTCTATACAGTTAGATGTGATGTAATAGAGCATTCTCACGAAATTACCATTCACCGTAACACAAGTAGTAATCATGTTGGAAATGATTCGTATATAAAAACATCAGAGGTGCACACGGGCTTGAACCCGCTTCGCTAGGTTTCTCAAGCGAGCGCGTTACCACTGGACTGCCTTTTTCTAAATAAAAATAAATAATTATACTATAATATATTCTAATTTATTCGTATTTGATTTAATTCAAATTTAAAACAATTATAATACATAATAATGATATATTTCAAGAAAAAAAAAGCTTCGAAAGCTTTTTAAAAAGCTTACTTTAAAGTGTGCCTTAATATTTGATTTAAATGACGGTGTATTTTTAATAAAAATTATGATTAACAGTTTATTACATTATATTATGATTTTGAGTATAATATGTACAAACAAACTTTGACTTTAAAATAATGTCGAATGTACCGTAATAATAAACAAAAAATGTGAAATATAACAAGAAGTACCTACTAGTTATTAAATAGAGTTATCCACAGTCCAAAACGAAAGGTCCCCTGTCCGCGGATTTAGAGTACTGTTAAATTCAATTACTTTTTCAATTTGCAGCTCGGATGCGGATCTCGCGGATTTTCACGATAAATACGGGATAGCTGTTTTATGCAGAACGTGCGAATAAAACACGGCGGGAATGCAATATGGTTTTATGACTGTAAAATAATATTTTTGGTATTTAATCGAATATTATGGGCGCATTGATTTTATATTGTGGAACTAAAATAATCATATTACAATAATAATGTCACATCACTAAGGTTTAGATATACCACAGACAATTTAACCTCTCTGTGAGATATAAGAGTAGAAATTTTAATAATTCTATACGTCGTAATATCAGACGAGAATAATATAAAATATAGCTTTCCACATTAAGCGAGCTAATGTTAAATATTTTTTCTAATGGGATTAGTAGTTTTTGAGATTAACAAGCAAGCAAATAATAGATTAGACACTTCAAGTTACTAGAAGAAGTTTCAAAATTGTAGTGAAAACAAAATAACAATGCATTATGTTATTGTAAAATTTCATCGCAAAAATATTAGTATGATTCGGATATCAAATCGACGACGACTATAGAAAACCGACTTTAAAACGTTACATACCGAAACTAAAAAAACTTCTACTTTCATAAAATATAGTAAGAAATTTAATAGAAATAAGAGTAAATATAATTACAAAATTATATATTTTACTGACTATCGTTAAGATGTAAATTAAAGAACTTTATTTAATACAGATTTTAATTAGGTTTTCAGTAATAGTGTAATATTTATATGGCTAAAAATTAAAAATTTTCGGATTACATCTAAGGTACCAACTACGTAGCATAGATAAAAATATTAAGTTAGAAAAAACTTTTAATTACAAACGATTTTTTATACAAATATTCACGTAAATATAGTAAATTTAAGTCGAAAATCGGTAATACTTATTTATTTAAACAAAATTGTAATAATTTCCAAAAAAAAATGTAAAAAAACTATTAATAAATACAAATATTCATGTAAATATAGTAAATTTAAGTCGAAAATCGGTAATACTTATTTATTTAAACAAAATTGTAATAATTTCCAAAAAAAAAAATGTAAAAAACTATTAATAAAATACATGTATTACAATAAAAACTTTTTACGAACTATAAAATCAGCATAAAGGTGGTATATGTTAATATCAGTGCACGGAGATAGCGGTGCCTGGCACGATGGCGTTCCAAAACCGAACCCCAGTCGAGTCGGTTCAGTCTGTCAGTCATGGCAAGCAGGACGGCAAAGTGCAAACGACGAAAATCAAAAAATTATGAAGATAATGACTGCGCGAGTCTGACTTGGCTCCTGAATTTCAGGTTAGATGACTTCGTAAACGTTAAAGTCCCTGAAGATGATGTACCGGAGCCTAAGCTTAAAGACGAAAGCGTCGTAGCGAAAAAACCGCCGTTCACATATCCAGAGTTGATAGAACGAGCTTTAAGAGAAAATGGAGAATTGACTGTATCTGCTATATATCAATGGATATCGTAAGTATCTCATTTCAATTTAAATTTAATTTAACTAACATCAAAACAAAATCTGTTAAAAGTTCGATAAAAAACAATTTATAAAATATAATTTCCAAATAAATGAATTATTTACTACTATTTTCTGGTTTTATAGTTTTAAATTTAGTGGATATTTAATCCATTGACACAGATCCCTCTTTATTTGATCATGTCATTCTGTCAGTTTTTCTGCAATGCAGTATCGTGGTGAATGCGGCTGATAAAATAGGTTTGTAACCCGAAATCCTTATTCGGTTCAACTTGTGCAAAGTGTAACTTGATGAATAGCTTCTCATGAAGGAAAGAGAATAAAATATGACTTTAGCTATTTATAGTAATGATTTTATGTACAAATAACTAGTTTGTTATTCTAATCAAATCAAAATATTCTTTATTCAAGTAGACTTTTACAAGCTCCTTTGAATCGTCATTTTTACATTATTAAAATTAAATGTCAGCCTGTAAGTCTGTGAGTAAACTACCACCGGCTCGGGAAGCTCTTCTGCTGAGAATTATATTATATTTGCTCTCATACTACAAATGTGTAGTCTTCCATATCCAAAAGATATTCATTTCATATACAATAGTATAATGTATTGGAACCATTGGTGTATGAAACAAGACTTTGTTACTCTTCCTCATAAATAATAATTTATTTTAGGCAAAATCACGCAATACGTTGCAGAATTGTTATTTCAAAGATTGAAAGTAGTATAGAGTTGTCACTAGTAGAGTACAATTTCATAATGTATAATATACATTACATAATTTTATAATCATATTTTTTTCATATTCATATTCATTCATATTATTTTTTTTATTTTAGTATAGATATTGTAAGTGATTCAAGTCTATCTTTTAGGCCATTTCATAGGCAACTTTTATTTTCTACAATCATGTATAATGCCATATCTTCTCTATTTCATAAGTTTAATATATATTGTAACTAGCTGCGCCCCGCGGTTTCACCCACGTAGTTGCCGTTCCCGTGGGATTACAGGGATAAAAAGTAGCCTATGTCCTTTCTGAAGGTCTTCTCTATCTGTGTACCAAATTTCATCGAATTCGGTTCAGCGGTTTAGGCGTGAAAGCGTAACAGACAGACAGACAGAGTTACTTTCGCATTTATAATATTAGTTAGGATATACGCATTTCTATTACATAAGCGATATTTCATAATATCATGTTACTTCTACTCTAATTTATAAAAAGTTCTTTCTATAGTATACAACACGTTTGGCTCAGTTGGTAGTAACCCTACTTACTGCGCCAGCGGTCGCGGGTTCGAGTCACACCGGGAGCAATCATTTGTTTAGCACGAATGTTTGTACTCCAGTCATGGGTGTTTATATTTATAATATGTATGTATTTAAAATATATATCTTTGTAGTATATCAACTATCTGGTATCCGTAATACAAGCCTCGTAGCTTACCACGGATCTAGATGGCGCTGTTGTAACAATGTCCCAACATATTTATTATATTTATTATTATTGTTTATTATTATTTTAACGTCATAACCAAGTAGATAGAACTTAGGCAACTAGTCGACCCACAAATTTATCACCAGCGAGCCCGAACTATACAATAGAATTTTAATTGGACCACTAGTACGTCGTTATTTCATAGATAACTCTAAAACGTAGTTCCAAAATGGATCCATATTTAATCATTATAAATATAACCATTTCATTGGCTGCGACTGCGGGCATGATTTATTATTTGTATTTCGTTTTCATACTGCGTTGCGTTCACGTTGACACTTTTACCTCGCCCCGGGGAAATGTACCAACTGAATAACTTATCGGGATAAAAATTAGTCTATTATATTTTTAAATATAATAGTATCATACTGTTAGGGTTGATATTTTCATACATAGTGTACGGAAAATGTTATTTTGGTTCGAATCGTTGTAAGATTCATAGATGCATACTTATTCATAATGTTTTATTTGATTATTCTTTTGTTAGTCGCGGTTCCAAATTGATGCACTGAAGGTAGGGTAATATGGTAAGGTATCTTTGTAAATTAGATTATTTTTAAGCTATACATATAACCTTGAAGATATTATTTTATGTTTATTTAAACGCGCTTATCTATAGGAACTCACTTTTTATTTGTAATTATTTTTATATGACACAGTCTTGTTTCACAAGGCAAGCGGAATCGCGAGCTAAAGCTAATCAAAAATACATTATTTTATACAGTGTTTATATTTTTTGGCAAATTATAAATGGTTCCTGTAGAGGTAGATCATATATGATGAATCAAGTTGGTCACGTAATAAAAAATCTAGTTGGATGTGATATCCATCTTTATATTCTTTTCTTACAAGTTTATCTGTCACATAGTATACATAATATTATCACATAATATTGGTACTATTAATATATGTGACAATAACTAATAACTATGGTACTACTGGTTTCTTTAAAAGTTATATCTTGGTCAAAAATAGAAAATCTTGAATTTCTAGAGGTTTTATCCAATCACGAAAATATTTTAACGAGTTGTGGTGGTGAGCCTAAACGTACTCGTACGAGTACGTAGTTGCGAAAAATGTCTATCAAATAATTTGCTCTTTACCTATTATTAGGTATATCTGCAACAAAAAGTAAGTAAAATAAATTCACGTTGAAGAAACAAAAGTTTTAAAGGATGATAGTGAAAAAGTTATGAATGTATTGCATTATTACGAGTAACATACAAAAACATTCATATTTATTAAAAAATATTTCTTATAAATTATCAATATTTCTTATAAATTATCAATCTTTCTATACCATTTATATAAAACATAATTAAGTTATTAGTCCAAAAAAGCTTCTTAGATTAAAACGATGAAAAGGAATTCGAAGTCACATACCAATTTCTAAAGAATCCATGAAGTAACATAAGTAAGCCAGTCATTGCTTTATATCAAATTATATTTACAAAGCGAATCGTAACATTACATTAGCGTCGTTGTTCGGCCTCCCTTTGTTCCTTTTGTGACGGAATTTGTATACAAACTTATTGTTTTCTCGTTATTATGCGGTTCTAGAAGCATACCTACTGTCTCGAAGAAATTTTTCTTATATTTTAGTTATTAGAAGTTAGCTGCTATTAGTGCTTCTGTACATAGTGTTGGTAAGAGTAAGAGAATATTGTAGATTCGATTCTAACACAGAAATAATATCTTCAAGCTCATATTAGAATCATAATATTATAAATTGTGTAAAAACCCCTTAACGAGAGCTGCTTGTCTGTATGTTTGATCCGGCTAATCTCTCAAACGACTAGAGATTTTTAAGGGACTTTCATCGATAGATATTTCATTTTATAAAGAGTACAAAAGAACCATAATATTATATATATAAGATTATATTGTGGTCTATGAAGGATAATAAAATAAACTATCTTGCGTTGCTCTGAAAATAAAGTTTTTATTGTTAAAATTACATAACTAAGTAACGCTATTTAGAAAATTACCTTAAAACCTACCTGAAAATAAAGAAACGACAATAAAAGTTTATTATTCCCTCCTTCACAGTTATTATTATATTAATATTTATTTTCAAAACGATTTTAAATTATAATTTTCTTATACGTCTTATTTGACATTTCAATCTTTTTTAATTAAAAACAAGATCATATATATGATAGAAAACATTGAATTAAAAGAAATACCTACTACTGTATTTCTTTACATATATTCAAGAATTATTGACTTGATATTATAAGAAAATACCTAATAATCAGAATAATTTTTAACTTCTTATTATAAGTCAATAACTACTCAATAATGAAGGAAAATATTAACATGAAATGCTTAATATTATTCAATTTCCACCTACGAAGCTCTTCGCATACTATACAACTACAGTCTAAACTCTACTGTGATATAACAGTATGTTGGTATATAATTAAAATAATACGTTGTTAGTAAAAAACAAAAGCTACAAATCCAAACACTACTTTAAAAACAATACCAGAAGAGTTTCTAAGCTCCATCTCTAAGTAGTATTGTTTCTTCATTCAGTGCTATCTTACTTTGATGCATAATAATTTTTCTCGGAAATAAGAAATATTCCATCCCTATAATGGCTAGAACTTGTTTCTTTTTAATGGTAAGTAATTGCTCGCTTGTGAAAAAAATCGTATAGAAATGTTATAGAGTAAGTCTTAACGATGTTTTTATAGAAATATTCCTATATTCAATAATTATTTGGGTCGACTGTTGTTCGTTAAAGAGCTGAATTTTGAAGGTATTGAGATAATTTGTCTAGCCTTATTATAGATACAAAATTCTAGTTATTTTTGTAAACCTTTTAAGGGTTGATATGGTAAGTATATTGAAACTATAGGCATATAAATTAGCATCCCTTACTTAAGGTTGGTCCCTTTTAAGGGTTGGTTTGATGAAAATAATATACATGTAAATATAGAAATTTAGATGTATTGAGTATATTAAAACAATAATGATTTTATAAGTACAGATAGTATTCAAAGAAAACCTGATTGACATTATTTATGCATTTTCTCATAGTAAAAGAATTGACTATAAAAAATTGTACCCTATGAACGAGTATGTCCATTGTACCTTGCCATTATATTTAATCTTAAAATTAAGTTTACTTTATTCTTCTCGACTCTGGGGAAAATGTTCTTGACAGACTGTTAAACTAGGGACAACAAACTGAATTATAGTCCCTTCGGTACTGGTTCCTTTAAGTTACGTATGTAGGCTCCTTTAAATCATATAAGAGTCAGTACGATCCCCTAACAATTAGTTCCCCTCCTACCAATTACTGGTAATCAGAGCGATATCGGCATTATCATAAGGATTTGCCTACTTATCGGAGCGTAAAGCAAACATGTAGCGTGGTTATCGAAACAAGTATTAAAATTGATTATTACTCTCGCGGGTGACTACCGCGGTATTGCCTAGTTATCAGCAATCTGTTGTAAATAATGTTGAATGTGGCCATTGTCCGCTTAATCTGATTTGGTATAATGTTTATTACATTATTACTGTCGATACACCTATATTTTGCACTAGTGACTCACTCTCGCCCCGCTTGGGTTCGTTCTCTAAGTATGTTTAAGCGGTTAGTATAAATTTCTCGGAGATGTAATATTTTTTGTTATAAAGTGTCCTATAAGTTGATTCAGATAACCACTTATTATCATACCAAAATGAAATCGGTAATACGAGAATTGATTCATAGTCACAAAACAGCCAAAAATTCAAAAAAACTTAAATAATTACTAGTATTTTAATAAGATTTAAAAATATGTTAAATTAGGCTACGCCCATGATCTAAAGAGAGGAAACCAAGTTCTTAGATTTTATATACCGTGTGATGTTTTATAGCCAGTTTGTAATGTTTAGTTGAGATTTCTCAGAAAATAGATATTTTCCAGCAGTAAAAAGTATCCAATATCCTGACCCAGATAATCAGCTTTCATCATCCCAAATTCCATCAAAATCTGTCCATTGGTTTTCATGTTATGCGGTCACAGACAGACAAACAAAAATTTGACGATAATAATGACTATTTTAATAAGATTTTCCAAAAAATATTGAATGTACTGATTAATATATAAGTTATAATTTTGTTATATGTATAGATGGAGTTTTAATGTCCGATACAGAATAGATGTGGAAACCTGAATGATTTATAAACAATGTTAAGCTTTGGGAGCTTTGTTTGGATAGAAACAGCTTTTACTAAAATTTACTTATGTATTTTATTATAATTTTGTTTGTAATTAAAATATGGTAAATTATATTTTAATAAATACATAAACCAGTTGTTTATTTGCCTGATTTTTAAATGAAATGTAGGTTGAATTCAAAATTGTTAAAAAAATTACATCACAACCGCAGTATAGTTTTTCGATTAAAATAAAAATTATTTAAATCCTTTCGTAATATGTAAAGGCTTTTTGTAACATAAACTCGAATAAATTTTTGTATCTGGTCAAAATATGTTGTAGTAGATTTTATGTATTTACCTATAGATAATAAATATAAAATGTACTGAAGCATAACCAAATTAATAAACAAAACAGGTGAAGACAGGTGCGTTACGCTTTACCGGATACGCCTAATACTTTTAGTTTAGGGTGATCGCGATCGACCCCGTCAGCCCCGTCGTGCCTGGCACAGGCTGTCTTGCCTCACTGACTGATCAAATTATGAGATTTTATAATAATAGTGTGTAATATGTAAATGAAATGTACATGTGTGTTTCTCTGTTCGTAAATCTATACTAATATTATAAAGCTGAAAAGTTTGTTTGTTTGTTTGGTTGAACGCACTAATCTCAGTAACTACTGGTCCAAATTAAAAAAAATCTTTTTGTGTTGGATAGTCCCTTTATCAAGGAAGGCTATATGCTATATTACATCACGCTACAGCCAATAAAAGCGGAGCAACAATGAAAAGTGTTGAAAAATCGGGAGAAAAATGTTAAATGTCTTTTGATTTTCAGCCTTTAGAACGCGAGTGAAGCCGCGGGAAAGGCTAGTTATCTATAAATTGCAACTGTTTTGGAAAATCTTATTGAAGTAGTCATTATTATCAATACTTAGTCCAATTCTATACTTTTAGTTTGTCTGTCTGTATATCTGTTTCTAACCGTATAGCGAGAAAACGACCGGACAAATTTTAATGGAATCTCGTATGATGACATAATATTTATACGTACGAAAAATATTTAATTTCTGAGAAATCTTTACTAATTGTAAAAGTGTACCTACCTAAGTATATCTCTAGTATAATATGTGTATGCGTACTTATCAACAAAGGTCGCTTTTTTAACAGACAGTGTCACTTACTATAATATTATCAGTAATAATGGCTTATGATAAAATCTTGAAATAACAATATTAATTTTATTCGCTATATAACATTAAAACGCTATAAAAACTTTAACTTTTACTTTACAATTTCAGTGACCGCTTTCCTTTTTATAAAGCAAACGACGACCGCTGGAAGAACTCCGTTCGACACAACTTATCTATCAACCCCCATTTCCGTAAAGGCGCGAGAGCTTCGCAGGGGGCGGGCCACCTCTGGTCACTCGCAGCCAACGCTATAGACCTACTTCCCTTAAGAAACCAGTCCTATGTAGAAGAAAATACTGAAAAAGTGCAAGAATGTCAAGTTATTGAATGTCCAAAGGTACCACAGTTGATTCATATTTTGTTAACTTATCTTTGTTTATGTTTCCCATCGATTAGAGTTTTATTTTATCGGGGAAAAGTAATTATATTATCAGCAAGAATAAATAGCTAATATTATGACCTTTTATAGAAATTTTTTTTTCTATAGTACTATGGTAAGCTTTGAGGCTTGTACTTGAGTGTAATCATAGCACACCGATCTGTAAATACGTAAATCTTGCACGACAAAAAGAAGTAGTGGGCACGAAATTATCCCTTGCAAATGAATGTAATAAAAATTGAACGTTTTTTGAGCTCTCTTTTAATAAAATGCATATTTCAATTCCAATATGAAGCTATTACAATTTTCATTTAAAAATTTAATTTGCCTTGCAATTAGAAATGTATTTTCCATACCTATATTGAATTTGCGTTTTTCTACGGCTCCGCTTACGTGAAAATATTATACGTACTCGTACGTCGATGATAAGTAGACTATGTGTTATCTTGGATACATTCTAATACTTCACGCGCCTGCTTAAAAAATCAAGTGTAGTGGGTTCAAATCCTGGATCTCGCACCTCTAATATTTTCATGTGTGAATCATTTTCAACATTAAAACTTATCTTATGATGTCTGAAAGCATCGCGAGGAAACCTGCTAGAAGCTACTAAATTTAATAAGACATGCCAACTCGCACTTGGCCGCATGGCGAACTATCCTGATCCCACACAGGAGCTCCGTAGTACAAAAATATCAAAACAATTTCTTTTCAATTATAGTATATATACCTAGGTGATGATTTTTACTTTAAAACAAGTAAAATTCTATTTAAGACGTCTTTTCAACATTATATATTACAATGTAATATAATAAAATTTTATCAAAATGTGTCCAGTAGTACGTGAGGTGCGTACAGATGCAGGTTGCTATAACATTATAGTGGAAAAGAGGAAATGCGCTCGGAGTGTGGTTCCATATAAATTTAATGAAAATCGCTCCCATATTTTTCATTAGTTCCCAGAGTGCACTCCGTTCTTGTAATTCATTTTATACTACAATTTTCTATGATTTTAATAAACGTACTACTATACCTTATTTCCATAGTGAAATTTTGTTTTTAATACTTTTTATATTACTAGTTATGGGTTTTGGTTAGCGGTTAATGAACTAATGATATTATTTAATGGTATTTAGATTTCAAATTAGAGCGTTAAAAGCAAAGACGACACGTTTGGCGAAGCGGTCTAGCTTCTTGCGCCAGCGGTCGCGGGTTCGAGTCCCGCTGGGGGCATTCATTTGTTAAACACGAATGTTTGTACTCCAGTCATGGGTGTTTATATTTACAGTATGTATGTATTTAAACTTATATAATAAGTAGTATATAAACTATCTGGTATCCGTAACACAAGCTTCATTCGTAGCTTACCACGGAACTAGATGGCGTTGTGTGTAATAATGTCCCAACTTATTTATTTATTTTCTATACTTAACGGTACTTATGTTCATATCTTTTCAAATTAAAATTGTATGTTACATACTTTTAAGACCCTGCTTCGTCTAGGAATCATTAATTCTACAAAAAAATCGTTACCACTGTACCTGGTGATGGTTCACAACATACCAATATGAATAATGTAATGCTTCAATTTAAAAGAATGAATATTAGGTGGGAATTTCCCAAAGGGAATTGTCGAGGAACCCTCTTACTGGGGGTCATATCGCAAATAAATAAAAAGGTTCGCGAGATGCAGTGTGTTGGATAAATAATAAAACGAGGAAGTTGATTTAAAACCCTTTGGGATATTATCGAGAGACCTGGAAGAGATGAAAATAAAACAAATTTGTAGATATATCTACATATACCTATTATGTAACTAATCCCTTGTTCCTTAAACACATTATTCTAAAATACAATTAATAGTTGAAAAAAAGAATATCTAAAAGTGTGTAGGTGTGTATACGTGAGTTTTTGGGTTTGTTTGTTTGTTTCTTTGTTACACTTTTACGCTCAAACACCTAGAATATAAATAGACAATAAACTTGAGGAACACATAGGCTACTGACCATATATATAGCTTTATGGTATAAAATGTAGGGGAAATGATTCTATAGGGTATATAATATTTAGGGTATTAAAAATGGGGAATGTAATTCTGTAACATGATTGAAAAAGCGATTTATTTAACACAGGACTACAATAACAAAATAAACCCTCACCTATTTCAAAGCAAATTTACTTAATTATTATATATTTTATTAAAGTTTGCGAAACAACTTGAAGGCAAAGTTCTTAATTGACCCGATTCGGTTAACGAAATTGGGCCACAGTACGTACAGTTAGTTAGTTGCTTTTCTAGAATAATACTTGTTAGTATTTGTTTAGGTATCTTGTTTTGCGCTTCTATTTACAAGTAACGGTGGAATTCTCTAGAGGCAAAGAACTTATGTAAAACTAGCTTTTCCCGCGGCTTCGCGCGCGTACTAAAGGCTGGAAACCAAATATGCATGTAAATATATGTATTATTAGTATTGGTCGTAGCGTGATGTAATATGGCCTATAGCCTTCCTCGATAAACGGACTATCGAACACAAAAAGAAGTTTTCAATTCGGACCGGTCTTTCCTGAAATTAGCGCGTTCAACCAAACAAACAAACAAACTCTTCAGCTTTATATTTAACAAGATAATGTCTGTTATACAGATAAGTTAATTTTTGTTGTCTGTTTGTAACATCAACATAAAAACTTTTTATTTAACGCATATTATAAGGTACCTATAAAAAACACAATTTTTAACAATTTTGTGTGTCTGATTATTGCTGCTAACTCCGAAATGAATGGACAGATTTTGACTGGACTTTCATTGGCTGATGATAATAGGGAGTATTTAGAATACAGAATACTTTAATTTGCTAAAAATAATTAGGATTCCACTCAAAAAATTAAAATACATCAACATGATTTCATAAATATTAAAAACTTAACATCTTACTATTAAAAACTGCGAGCAAACACATACATTTTGATATAAATAATAAATATGTTGAGACATTATTACAACAGCACCATCTAGTTCCATGGTAAGCTACGAGGCTTGTGTTACGGATTTGATATACTACACATATTATATAATTTCTTTTAAGTACATACATATCTATATAAATAAAAAAATAAATGTCGGTAAGCGCAAAATTCGAGAATGGCTCGACCAATTCAATTAATATTTTTTTGTATGTACCTTAAGGCCCACGGAATGTTTTTATAATAAAAAAATGCATAAAAAATAATAAATAAAATTCAAAGTTTGTAAAAAACTTATACAAAAGGGGGTAAGTCGCTAGTTATAAATATAATTGATGTTATTAATTTTTCTTTATAGGTCATTGTTTTGGACGAAGCAGCCATCGCGGCCGCCAGCATCATACCCGAGGATGATCTATTTACAGGTAACACAAGTAAGTAAATTATAAATATTAAACGTACCACACTATCACTACATAATACAATATAATACAATGTAAATGTATTTCTGTATGTATGTCGGTCAGTGTGTCTGTTTGTACGTTTCTGAAAATACTAAACGGATTTTCATTAGTTTCTCGTTAGAGAAAATCTTTTTTTGTGTTATTTTCACTTCTATTCTTTACCTAGGTCTAAGATAGAAGATTCATCGATAAGTTTAATATCAATATGTTACGTTAGTTTCGATATACTATGTTTTGGATAGATATTTAAAAAACCTTATAATTTAAACTTGTTACAAACTTTGCTACGTCCAGAATCGAACTCGGACTTTTCGACCTTATAGTCAAAGCTCTTGGATGTTGAAGATAAGTATAATGTTAGAGTTTTGCTCACTATCTCACAAAATATGCATTTTTAAATATTTCTTTTGACGTAACACCTACGTAACAGTATTATAGGATAATATCGCTACATATTATGTACTATTTATGTACATGGTACTGTTGTAAAATTACATGAAAACTTCGTTTATAAAAATAGAAATTTGAAACTTAACTATTTTTATAACGTCATTTGTTAACAAAAATGTGTGCAATAAATAAATCAAATTTATATTAAAATTTATGAGCGACAGACCTTTCTTATTTTATGGTAATCCAGTGGTAACGCGCTCGCTTGGATAACTCATCGAAGCGGGTTCAAATCCGGATCTTGCACGTCTGATATTTAACGTGCAAAGTTATTTCTATCATAATTGCCACTTGTTTTACGGCAAAGAAAAAACATCGTGAACCTGCGTTTCTGAGATAACCGTACTAGGCCAATGTGGTGAACTATGGCCTGATTCCCCTAGTAGTATAGAAGGGAGGCCCGTGTCCATTGTGAGACATTAAAAAGGGTTGAATATATGTATATAATATTTATTCTTGTCTAAAATAACTTAAAAAATTCATAATTTTGTTCCAGTGTTTCTAAACCCGGTGTCAACAGAGCAAGTTGTACGCGAATGCGGACTCATTTCTATGTGATTACATAAATGTCGTACACTGTAGTATAATTAAAAGCTATAAACAAAAATAGTTTAGCATAATAATTGAAATGTACTGATAATTTATAATATCCTAGTGGAATATACAGTTAGGGCTTGTACACATTTTGATAAAAAATGTTCTTTATAACCGACTATTCTAAAGGGGGGTTGTGTTCGTCTGTATGCATGTTTGTTTATTCATTATTGCGGTATTATTATAACCATAACTATATATTTCCATGGAAAATATATTAATTTCATTTTATTTAATTGTTAAATTTCATTGTCATTTCTATATTTAAGTATTATATTATGTGAACAACAAAATGGAAATGTCAAAATTGATTCGTCGCAAATAATTAAAAAAATTAAATGTTTTTTTATATTATACTCTCCATTTTTAACTGAGTAAAAGTTCTCCATTAATTGCTTTTTCTATATATTTAGACCATTGAGTTTTACCATCTAGATGGAGTAAGGTATTTACAAAACTTAAATCATTGTAATGTAAATAAACAATCATATTATGAGTTCGCATATTTTTATTGATAATGTGTTCAAGTCATTAACTGTATTAGCAACTAACTGTAGTTTTAGTTAAACAATTTTAGTATAGTTATGTTAACTGCACCAAAAGTAAATGTTTTTATAATAAAATGATTATTCGCTAACATTTTTATTTTTTCACTCTCTCTCTCTCGATCTCTCTCTGTCTATGATAAATGAAATGAACTTTATTTAATAATTAAGGTCTTATGGATGCCTTTCATAGTAGATGAGTTGGAACCGCGCAGAATAGTTTATTAATTTAAAATTTACGAGGGCTTTGTACAGTAGTTGTGTTATGGCGCGTTCAGATTACTTAAGCAATTATTGCAAAATATACACGATGCATTATTCCTACTTATTCTTTGAATTTAGATTTTAAATACTTAAGCGTTAATTTATAATCCTAAAATGTATTAATTTACAGATAGTGTTTGCGAATTTTAAATAATCAAAAAAATTATGTTATTAGGACTAAGTATTATTGATTTGAAGTAAATTGTCCCCCTGAGAAGTGCAAATTAATACGATAGAATAAACAAGAGAGCGATTTTTTTGAGTTGAATTTTAACAACAAATGGTATGCTATGTATTATTACAATATATAAAAATGCCTCGATAAATTCTATCACAGGTCATAGAATGTATTTGGTTAAGTGTAGTAATACATGAATAAATTATATACCATAAATAATTATGTTTTTGTAAACCTACCTATAATTTAATATTTTTTTATCATAATTAACCCATTTTTTTACTTTAAGCCTATGTACAGTACGATAATTTACGTTGTGTTCTCTGTTTTTTGATACAAAGTTAATTTGGCCTTATTTTTTATATAACTTAATAAATGTATATGAATTTTATTATATAAAAAATCATACATTTCCTAACAAATATCTCAAAAAATTACTGGTGTTGATATCAAAGTTTATCAAAGAATAAAATAAATATATTATTATACTTTTTTAAAAGAACAACGTGCGTTGTAATTTTATCATCTGAAAATCAATGAATGAATACAAATATTAAAAATTCAGTATATTTATGTACGTTTTTTTAAAACAGCACTTCAAATGTAGAGCAAATGGACGGACAGGTAGTTCTTTAAAAAGTTACAAGTAAATATCTAT
Organism: Boloria selene; assembly: GCA_905231865.2. Taxonomy (NCBI): domain Eukaryota; kingdom Metazoa; phylum Arthropoda; class Insecta; order Lepidoptera; family Nymphalidae; genus Boloria; species Boloria selene. The sequence goes on along the minus strand of HG993137.1, from coordinate 13,937,405 downwards.
TCGTACAAGGTTCAACATAACATCAACAATTCGTGAAGGAGATTAACATTTCAAAACAAAGCCTTCAGATCAAAGATGTCGTAGAAGGTGGAACAGAAATTATTCCTATGACCCACATTCTCGCGCGCCGTCCCACAATAATAATACGTCACGGCCGCCCGCTGTCTTGCGGTTACAAGCAATTGTATGCCATACATACATATACCAGTAGATAGACCTGAAACGTTGATGTTACATGCTTTTCTATAACGTAGTACGAAAATTATGTTTAACTGACTTGAAAAAGAAGTATTCGATTCAGATTTTTGTGTTTCGATTGATTATAATAATTTATTTATTTACCTATTATAAGTTTCTTTTATATTTTTGGAATTTAAAGAAAATTTGCATATAGCGATTATTTAGTTTAAAATTACTTAATATGACCTTTTTATTTGTTTGTTTTCTAAAATCAAGATCTGTTACTGTATATTTAATGCAGATAGTGCTATTTATTATTTTTTTCATTTTTAATTATTATAATATATTATTGAAATTATTTCTAATACTTATGAAAATCAACGTAACTTAAAATATGTAAGTAAATAAAACGTTTATCTAAGTATTAAGTATATTAACATTTTTATATACTTTGAATATACATAGTTATTTATTATAAGATGGACGGGCCTTGTACCGTATTGTGTTTAGTTGTTATTATTTGAAGAACAATGAATGGCAGTTCTAACATAATACAAACAGCTTTACCATCCACTATCGAACTTCACGACCTACTGCTCCGTGCTTTATATACTAACGTAACAAGCTTTGCATACCAATTAAAATGTACTAGTTTCTATAGTCGAATCTCAATCAATTATACATGTCTTACAGCCATGAATACGATCAAAACGCTATAGTTTGTCCATTTTGTTAATGGTTTTTTGACAGCTCGCCGACTGACAACCTATAGTGATGACAAAAGGATGCAATAATCGATTTCTCTTATTTTTTTAAGTATAAAATAATATTTATTTTTATATTTATTATTAATATGAAAATAAATATGATTATCGTAATAATCAAGTGTGGTGGAGAGAACTAAGAGAATCATCATGTGATTCGGGCCGTGACATTGCATATTTTGATAATTTATGCACACAAGAGTTAATAATTAATATAACTGAAGACTCCTCATCGGACAAATCTAAAATAAATGATGATTCTGACGAATTAAACTATTAAACTATTTTAGTTGTTTTATTTGTATGCCTTATACTAAGAAGAAAGTAAAACTTTACTATTAACTTTAATATTTTAATTTATTGGTTTAAATCTTATCTTTTTGTCTTCCTTATTAAATAACATATTACACCTTATTTACATATTAGCATTGATTTCTATCGATTATTTGTAATCTGTGGCACAATCGTAGTAATCGTTATGTGTGGCACAGCAATAAGGGGGAGGTGCCCGTCCATGAAGTACAATATTAATGTGTATGACATTTTAACTTTAATGGCTAACCATTAAATACGAAACTTCGTGGGCGTGAGCTGTCAAAAAACCATTAACAAAATGGACAAAGTATAGCAATTATATCATCAACATTGACATGTTGATGAAATAATCTGTGCAAGTTATAACTATACTAATAAATGACGAGACGTTTTTTTTTGTTCCCTCTAACAGCAAAAACTATAACAATGATAGGCGTGTATCTTATTTCATAGGATGCAGTGTATTACGGTGAAGGATTTAGTATATCTATACTAATATTATAAAGCAGAAGAGTTGTTTGTTTGTTTGTTTGTTTGGTTGAACATTCTAATCTCTGGAACTGCTGGTCCGTATTAAAAAAATATTTCTCTGTTGAATACGAGCGGATAATCGATGAAAAAATCTTTGTGTTTAATCCGTTTATCTCTTGAATCGATGAAAAATGTTGCAAAACCGGGAGAAAGATATCTTTTGAGAGCGTTCCGTTCCGTCGCGTACGCTGCGTAAGCGGTTGAAGTTATGCAAAAATTATGTATGACGGAATTATTTCCCTTTAAAAGTTCTAAAAAAAGTTTCTATTAAAACGCGATCAAAGCAGCGGGAAAGGCTAGTGTAAAATATAAGAACAATTCCATGGGACAACATGTTTTAATTTAAAATCTTCAAAAAATCTTACAACTGTACAAGGATAGAGAGGAATCTCTAGGACTCTACGCCTGTTACGATTATTATCTTTCATACGAGTATCTTAACCCCTGAACTATATATGAAAGGCATGATGATGATAATAGTTTAGAGCAGGACTTTTATATCCACGCTGCTTACTATATGAGTTCAACTGAAGAAGTTTTTAATAGTTAAAAAATCATGATTCATTCACAATTAAACACAAACACAAGACTCTTGAAATTAAATAATTATTACATATGAAATCATGATAAGTTATTACAAACGAAGGTACTAAGAGATTTTATATCTATTATCAGTGGCAATATTGCAGTGTGAACTACACAAGGCGCAGCTTGATGCAGCGAAGTGTTCGCCTGACTATAATAATACGTCAGCACAACCGCTTTAGCCCAGTCATATTAGGTAAAAAAAGGGGTCAACCTCGGAATGAAAGATAATAAGCTGCAAATTGGTATGAACCTTTGTTTTGTCATTCTAAATGTTGTCTCAAAAGTCACAATCGTTATCGTGTCCGCGTCTCAAGATATTCAAGGTCAAAGGTCACAAAAATCGGTTTTTCGCGAATATCTGGCTTCCTATCGGTTAAATGAGATTTGCATTTATTATAAAAGTTGTAGGCTATAAAATTCCCTACAACTTTTGTTTAAACTTTTTTTTCATACGACCAACCGTTTTGAAGGTAGAGCGCGAAGTGCACATCGTACAGTCATATACGGCCTAATGCAAGGTCAAGCGTGAGTTATGGTTATCAGTACGTTATAAAGTCAATTATTTACTTGGAAATTATAATTAGTAACATAGTATTGAGAAATTTACGCGTTTTAAAGAAAAGATATATAATGTCGTGTTAACTTAAAATAAAACTAAAATATATAATCCAGAATTAATAATATTTTATACTTAAATAGTTAAATATGAATAATTATATATAAATAATCAAGTTACTTACTTTAATTAAATATAAATAATTAATAGTTAGTACATAAATAATAGGCATTGTTTAATAATTATAATTTCCAAGTAAATAATTGACTTTATAACGTACTGATAACCATAACTCACGCTTGACCTTGCATTAGGCCGTATATGACTGTACGATGTGCACTTCGCGCTCTACCTTCAAAACGGTTGGTCGTATGAAAAAAAAGTTTAAACAAAAGTTGTAGGGAATTTTATAGCCTACAACTTTTATAATAAATGCAAATCTCATTTAACCGATAGGAAGCCAGATATTCGCGAAAAACCGATTTTTGTGACCTTTGACCTTGAATATCTTGAGACGCGGACACGATAACGATTGTGACTTTTGAGACAACATTTAGAATGAGAAAACAAAGGTTCATACCAATTTGCAGCTTATTATCTTTCATTCCGAGGTGAAAGCCCTAATATGACTGGGCTACTTGCTGTCTTGTGGCTACATGCATAGGGCGGGCTTATTCTGGTCCTTTTAAAATATTGTGTTGTAAGTGTAAGAGAATAGAATGTGTTCGATCGTTATTTACGGTCTACTAATAATAAGGGACAATATTGGCCTTTTATTTATACTGTTTCATTGATTTAGTGTAGTATAGCATGTAAAACTAATCCTAGTCCTGAGCTCATGAGTTCTAATCTCAAATCAAATCGAATGGCCAAACAAAAAAAATAACTAATGAGTAATAAAAAATCCCGCAGTTTGGTAACATATTACTAAATTGTACCTATTTACACTGATAAACACAAGTACCTACTGATACTTGTACCCTGTAAAAACATATCGATTATGCTAACTATTATATAGCTTAATTTTTCGATTTTTCTTACATTTTTTTTATTTCTGGTTCCCGACTATTTGAATATTACCAGCAATCATTTTCACGAGAGAGACAAAAGGAACAAATAGTTTTATTATAAATGTTAAATATTATGTCACGTAAGTCTTAAATTAACTAATTTACAAAGCTCTCTGGTACCTATAACACAAGCCTCGTAGCTTACCATGTAACTAAATGGCGCTGTGTGTTAATGTCGCAACATATCGATCATAGAGAAAAGTAATATGATATCGATTTATTCACAAAAACTATAATTTATTCAAATTAAGTAAAGAGGTTGCATAAAACTTAATTTGTAAGCTGTGTTACTCAGAAATTTTTTCAAATATATCCTATATTTCGAACAATATAAAATAAACCTGCTCTAATGAGTATGCGGAAAATTTTTATTCCAAGTTGGAAAATATTTAATGTTTTTGATCAAAATATATCTGAATTGTGAATCAAATTAATCGAAATTTTATACAGAATTTTTTTTAAATATCGTAGTAAAGCTTCAATTATATGAGAAGTAAATAAATATATAACAAGAACAATATAATATGAAAACAAAATATGCAGATTAGAGATTATAGGTCGTCAGTAGGTAGTAGGTACCTAATTGTCTTGCAAATTTGCTTCCCTACAGCTTCCATACGATATTCGCCTAATTAAGAGTCAAATATTTAAAATGGAGTCCCCTCACGTCTTCTGATGCTTAAATAAGTATGGTCCTTCAGACAATTACAGCCTAGATACCTATAATCTTGAATAACGTCTAGAATACTAAGTGCTTCTCGAACAACCTTCAGTTTCATTAAATACGATTTAGTATCTTTATACATTTTAACTAAATAACGGTAAGGAAAGTAAATAATTGCGTACTAATTAATAGAACTGTTTAAATCCAAGTTTTTATGTAAGAGAATAATATTAGTTAAGGATTTTTATTTTTCTTGGTGACCCATAAGAAAGTAATAATTTGACGACACGTTGGCTCAGTTTGTAATTACCCTGTTTGCTTATGCATCGGTCGTGGGTTCGATCCGCTAAGATTAATTTTTATGATGAGCAAGAATATTGTCACTCCATTTTCCAGTTTGTACACATTATGGGTGTTTATGTTTATAACATGTATGTATTTATAGTTGAAGTTAAAAATTCAACTACCTACAATGTTATCTTTTAATCACGAAAGCATGACGAAATTTGTGATATAATATATTTAATTATACTCGTAATTGTTATTTATTAAATCGTTTTACATCAATTTACAAAACAAGAAACTTACGATCGCTTTTAATGAAGGAAAGGGTCACAAAAAGGTGTACTTAAAGCTGTCCTCTAAAGACAGGAGCAAATTGACCGGCAAAATATGGTAAATATTTACTTTACTCCATCAAGCACCTTTAAAGTATAATGTTATTTTTAGAAACATTTTCATTCACTTACACAAAAAGGCCAAACTTTATGATAAAACGACTAAAGAATTTTCTACAGTTAATCTAAACAAATTGTGTTTAAAAAGATAAATACGGTTACTCAAACTAGATACTATCTATCTTAGCCGTACAAAATGAATCTCATTCAAACTTTTAAATTAAGGCCCATTCCGGCAATCCCTGAAGAATTACAACAAATTTAAGCGAGAAATATCTCCAAATACCCATGTCTTAACTTGCATCAGTAACAGGGTGTGGTTGTAGCTCCATCTATTATCACAAGTTGGGTCAAGTATAGTAAATTTAACGTCCTACCCTTAGGGTTTGAACCGCCCACAGCGTAGGATTATAGAGGATCTTCTACAGCTTTGTTTATAATGACCATGGAAATTGATTTAGATGCGCTGAAGACTTAATTTTAATAACTTTAGTCTGGAAATCCTTTGTAGTCTCGCTAGATTATTCGCGTATACAAAGGGATTTTGGTAACCTTCTCCCATTTATCGTTGAAGTAGGTGAGGCACCAACTTAGTGGTTTCGTTTGGATTAAACTAATCGTACAATATTATGGCTGGTAGCTTACAGCTTTTTGACAAATTTTAAAATAAAGAAATTATTTATTTACCTAGCTATAAATTTTATATTAAAGCTATTGAAATATCCAATATTATTAATACAAAGGCTGAATCTATACTTTTTAGAATTTTTATGTGTCTGTCCGTTCATACGATGAAAGAAAATACAACTAATAGTCGGACTTTGATGACATTTTGTATAGTGATAGTTAGTTATGCGAGTATTGACCTGGCGTGTAATTTTTGAAATATCACATCATGAAAAGGAGCAGAGTGAGGGTAAGTATAAGAAGACTTAATTTGGATCACAAAAGCTAAAATAAAAAGTATCTGTTAATAAGTAATATTAATCATTTAGTATTACAGTTGTAACTGTCAGATTCGACTGAGCATTACGAAAGTTAAATTCCAAACAAAGCATTTTCTTACTTGCCACTTATTACTCCAACTTTGCCGAACCATAGCGGTATTGTGGTATTAAAAACTTTTTTCATTACAAGAGCTTATTGAAAATAACATTGTCACGAGAGAGCATATTTTATGGCATTTCTCTTAAGTCGAGGGGTTCAACAAAAAATGTCGGCTTATTGCCGATGTTTTACTTGACCAAAAATAACTACAAACAAAATTTGTATACTTAGTGAAAATATTAAACGATTAACTTTCCCTATTTACAATCATAAATATTTTAGTGCTAAGTAAATATATATTAGGTGTACAATTTATGTAGCTCTTCTTTTTGTATTAAAAAGCTTTTAATAGAAAGCCAAATTTATATTATGCCATACATAAATTGATATATTGCTTCTTTTAATAAATTTAATATATTATAACATTTAAACACGTTTAGCTCAGTAATTTGTACTTGTTGAGCCAAAGGTCACGGTTTCGAATCCTTTTGTAAGTATGAGTGATTGTAGTCCAGTTATGAGTTATGTTCAAATATGTATGTATTTACAGTCATATCTTAGTTTGTGTTTTATTTCATTTTTATATGTTTCGTCGTACTTATAATTAGGTTAAAACATTGGTAAAAAATTAAATTATTTGAATAACAACAAATGCTTATTACCAAAAATAATTTATTTTTATTCAGTTGTAGTAACGCCTGGTTCAAGATGCGTCTTTCTACGTGTAAGAGATTTGGTATCATCTAATGAGGATGGTAGCTCAGTGTCCTTGGTTTCCGGTAGTAAATAACAAAAAATTATTCCAGAAAGTGCTAGAACACCAAATATTGCTCCCGCTATGTTCTCTGATAAAGCATTGATTGCAGGAGTTGATATTTGACCAAGTCTTGCTAACACTGATAAAGTACCTAGCACTGAATTTCTAACTGAAGTTGGAAATAATTCTACACTGTACAATAAAGCTATCATAAAACACATAGAAAATAAGCTGTTGCAAACACAGGCAAAACTAACCCTGACCCAATGTAAATTTGAAGAAATACAAGCAGTTATAATGATAAACATACCGGATAGAAAAAATGTAGACATCAACAATGTCCGTCTGTTTAAGAGTTTTAATAGAAAAATTGCGACTATAGTTCCTGGCAGTAATAAAACGCCAGATATAGCAACATTTACGTGTATATCGCCACTCATTTTGCCAATGAATTGTGAAACACCATAATATCCCATGCCACACAGAAAATATACAACGGACATGTAAATAAGATGTAATGTTACTTTCTTATGTTGGAATATTTGCACAAATTTCATTCTTTTTCGACCTCTAGCAGGATTAGCAGAATATTCTTCAATTTGCTCCTTTATGTTATGTATTGGATATCCATTACTGAAAAAGTTTTTTTTATTATTTTTTATAACGTACTCGTACAAGTTAAAATATTTTTTTTATTTAATATATTATTGAGTTAATCAAAGATATTTATAAAAGTTCATACTTACAGTAGCTCTTTATACGTATTGCGCATCGGAGACAACAATAACCCTTTATGATTAATGAATACGCCTGCCCTTTTTGTTATTTACCGCTATGTTGTACTACCGGCAGGTATACATATTATAAATTAAAAAGTAATCTTATATTACAACTTACAATTTTGCGAACTTTTCCATCACAATAACAGATTTTTCAATTTTACCGATGTCCATTAACCATTTAGGGGATTCCATTATCAACCACGGTACTGCTACATACAATATCACGGGTACTGATAGCGCTAATTGCAGATCGTCACAATGTCGTAGTAAGTATGATAATCCAGGCAACAATGTATGACTTATGTTAATAGGTATATGAAATAAAGCTGTTACAATTTCTCGGTATTTCAAACCAGTGTATTCTATGCACAGGACATAGGAAGTAACCATAGTTCCTCCAGTACCAATACCTTCGATGGTACGTATGAAGATAAAGGACGCCATATTAGGCATGAGAATAACTAGACATCCAGATATCGACAGAATTAAACAGCTCGTGGAAAACATTGAAAGACGGCCGTATCTGAAAATAATTTTAGGTGAATAAAATGCAGATGATATAAAAGACACAAAAGATAACAAAAAGCAGGACTTATAATTGCCATGCCATTTATATAGTAAATGAAAATTAATAAAAAGGTCTGTTATTTTAAGGTTTCCGTAGCGAGGATTACAACCCTTATTCTTCCTTAATGTTTGTCTGCAGTTCATATTTTAAAGTAAAATTAAGAAAATTTAAATCACTGGGGGCACTCCTCCTCATTTTTTATGCTACATGACTTTTAATCTTGTCTTAAACATATTGATCTAAAATCTAAATAAATCTAAAAGTAAAATTTTATAAAACAATATATGAATCAGAATCAGAACATTACAAGAATTTAAGCCAAGTAATTATATAGTAAACGCACCTATCAGACAAGAATCCAAAAACAAACGCGCCAACTAACATTCCTACATACAGCATGCTCTGCGAGAAGCTAATTAGCCAAATACTTTCGCAAAATAGTCCGAATTTCGTTTGCATTGTTTCACTGAATACACTCCTGTCCCACTGCGGTTGGTCGCATGGACAGGCATTCCTTGACGAATTCCCTCCCTCGCCCACACAACGGTAGTCCATCGGTGGGGAGAGGAAGATCAAATTCAGTACATGCCAGAATACAGGTATTTTGCTGGAAAATATGATTGCAAACAAATAATAATGATATTTCGTTATTTTGTTAAACTGTTTCTCAATTGGGTTATGGAGCTTAGGAATGATTTTAGTCATTTTATTTGTGTAAATGATTGAATATAATCTAGGTGGTCGAAATCTGTTAAAGATAATTAAAAAAATGTAGATAATTTTATAAATGTATTGTTTAATTTATATTCAATATTCACATTTTGTATAATAAGATAATAATGTACCTACTAAATATTAATTTTACAGGTTTTTCCCTTCAAAAATTCTAATACAAAAAACATTTCCGACGTCGAGTTCGTATAAAAGCCTCTTAAATAATGAAAGTTTGCGGCGAACAACAGAACTTAGGTTTTGAAACTTTGCAGGCCCCTGGTCGGTAAATAGCTTTTGATAGAATAAATCTTAATTAATTTACCGTTCGGCCAGGATCTTATTATTCAATGACATCGAAAGACTTTTAAGATAAAGTATTAAGGTAGTATTAATGAAAATTTAAATACGCGTAAAATGTGAAATTTGTCATGGTAGCTTTATTGGTAGGTACGAAATGTATTAAATTCAGAGCGGAGTTTAGTTATTGGTGCTGCCGCATTATCATGTCTCGTAGCATCCAATAAATGGTTGCTTTTACACCTTGTTATTTAATTATTACAGTAATTTGAATTCTTATGTAACTAGCGAAATTGGCCGTAAGTTCTAATAAATTTATTTTTATTAAAAAGAGTTTATTTATTTTACAAGTATTCACAACCAGAACTTAGAGCATAACATTTCATTTCAGCTTACTAGTTGATGAGATTTCGGGAATAGGCGAGTCGCTTATACCTTTATATTCTACACTAATGTATTAATATTTTTTTTGCAAACAAATGTTTTACGCTTGTACATCAAAATTACAAGTCTGAAGAAGCCCTTGTGATAATAATTATTGTTAAGGTAGTGTGTGTGAAGTAAGTGTACCACAAGACAGTTATTTGGGGATTGGTGTATCCGAAAGAGACAGGTATAACATATCAAAAACATAGTTTGATAATAATTTATAATACTAAATTATATTACAAGATTTTAATATTAATACACTATATTTATTGCATACATAAATGTAATTTGTATAATTTTCAGAAACCAATTTCGTCTATAAATAGATATCAATGAAATGCAAAATGAATTTTCGATTAATTTTGAAATAGCGACCACGACCAGATATTTAGAATGTTAACGTTTCTGCTATGCTATAATCAAAATATTGCTATCCGCAATATCTCTAGCATTCGTACCAAAATATAATTCGTATTGGTGAAATAGGCATATCATTCATAATCTTTATCAAGCGAGTATTCATACGTATATTGGGCGGAGGCGAACAAAACGCAATATAGCGAAATTATTATGTGTTCGGGTATTGGCTTTGGAAACAAAGTTAGAAGCCTTTTGCTTGTAGCTGAAAATATCATTGAACTTTCTGGGTATAATAGAAGCTCCAATATTTTCAACCAGATCTTATCTAAATAGACATGTATCAGATTATTTTGACTGTTGATTCAAAAATATATTTCTTTAAACAAGATAAATTGTAAATAGATGTCTTGAAATGTGGAATTTGCTTTACTAATACTTTTATTTCTATTCTATCTGGTTTTACGTCTGCGACCGTATCAAGAGAGAACAACTGTACAGATTTTGGTTATTCGGGTGGGAAAATAATTAATTTCTGAGAAATCTAAAACGTACCTAGAAATAAACCCAAGCGGCGCGAGAGTGTGTAGCAACAAGTTAGTGTTTAATAATTTGTGCTATTGATGCATTGTTTATTTATCGCACTTTGATTGTTTGGACATTTTAACATATAACGTCACACAGTTTCGTAGCAAGCTACGAGGCTTGTGTTACACAATACAAATATAACTTTAAATACATACATATTACAAATATGAACCCCCATATCTGGAGTATAAACATTCGTGCTCAACAAATGAATGCCTCCAGCGGGACTCGAACCCGTGTACTCTGGTGCAGAAAGTAGGGGCACTACAAACTGAGCCAAACGTGTGTCGATTGTCTTTCATATGAATTTGAAAAAATGTAATATAAGTCGGTTTCTCTTAGTTCAGCAGACACGCGCAAAGTCAATACATCACTTATACACTATGATACACGTTCCATGTTATTAATCTTTTTAGCACGTGGAAGCTCCTTTCATAGTAAACTTACAAAGTATGTTGTTATGGTTAGTTTAATGTTTCTATAACTTTATTCCCTAAAAAATCTAAAGCGTGGCTTCAAATTCCTTCAATATAAGTTTAGGCTATAACATTGCCTATATGGAGATCTTTCGAAAACTATCTATGTTGTTCAAACATACAAATTTCCTTGTGTTGATGTAAGAAAGAGTCATGTTGAAAAAGTGCTAAAAGATAACCATGTTAGAAATAAAAACGCGATAAACCAAAGAGAATTTCATAGATGCCAAGAATTTGAACCCACATCACTCTATGCCTTTGAAGCAATTTAAATCTAAAATTAAAAATACGCTATTGAATAATGCTTATTATACCATCACGGAATACTAAGTAGATGTAAATGTGTGGGATTAATATCTGGTTGTGTCTCACGTAGGATAATAGATAAATATTGTTATCAAATATTTCTTTTGAAAAGAGCAACTGTTGAGTTTCTCTCCGGTTCTTCTCAGCAGAACAGCTTTCCGAGCCGGTGGTAGCTTACTCACAGACTTACAGACTGACATTTAATTTTAATAATGTAAAAATGACGATTCAAAAGAGCTTGTAAAAGTTTATTTGAATAAAGAATATTTTGATTGATTTGATTGATTGATTGATTATATAAATTTCGGACAAATGTATGAATACATGCAAAGTCATGAAAAAAGATAACTGTAAAAATATTCTACCCTTGTAATCTAAGACACGAATTGTTCTGCTCGAATTCCTCATATATTGAGAGAATAACTCCGTATTACGAATGTATTCATTAACATTTTGTTGTTTTAAACATGCCTTTGTAACAGGATATAAAGAGTTATACGACTTATTTCGTAAGCGATGGAATTTAATTGACGATTGTAATCGAGCCGAAGTTGATCTGTAATTCAAAACTTACAAATTCTAATTCTAATTCTCACTCAAATAGATTTCTATTAAAATTTTAATCACAAAATTTATTTCAGTATTTTTAGCAAGTAAGTAGTAGTCATGAATGTTATATATTTTTGTTTTTAATAAATACAGGTCTTTTAAACATCAAATCTTTTAATCCTGAATGGCGCTGGAAAGGTATTATTGAAGAATATAATAAGTTAAGTAAGTATAGTACATATTACACATTTGTAAAGTAATTCTAAATTGCTAATAGCAATTTTTATACTAAATTTTGGTAGAATATATCGATGTATAATATTTTATAGAACAAAGGAGCAGACACAGTGGGTGAATCACGATAGCCAAAGCCAGCTCAGGTACAACGATAGTGTATAAGGACTTATAAACAAATAGAACTGACATAAGTTATTTCTATGAAATAAACTAATAATCTACGAAAATAAGATAAAATAAGGGTCGGATTAACGAGGTCTATGGGCTTTTTTAGTAAGTTTGTATGGAAAAAGTTCATTTTTTGGTTTTTAATTTGATCTTTAAAATTGGCATGGAGCACCTAGGGCGAATGGCGACAAACTTAAGCAAAGCGAAGGTAAGTCACTATAATTGTCATAATCAAAGGCATGTTTGCTCAGCTTGTAGTGTCACTCTCAGTTGTGTCAGCGGTTTCGGGCGCATTGAATGCAATGCATTTAATTCCCAATGATAAAAAAGCAGTTGTGGCTTTTAGTTCCACTGAGGGCTCTCATTTGTGTGAAGAGCACGAATTGTTATACTGAAGTCATATATTTAAATATATTCATGTATTAAAGTTATACATGTGTAGTATCTATCTGGTATCCATTGGACAAGCCTTACTATGAAACTAGATGGTGCTGTGTGTTAATGACCTAAATAAATAAGCATTTATTTATTTATGCTACTACTGCTGTTATAGCTGAAAGAAGTAATAAAAATATACCTATATTGCAACTTATAGGTAAATATAAAAATAACGATTTTTAAAAAGCTCTGTCTAAAACATTCTACCTCGCAGGGGGTCAAGAGACGAGCAATTAATTATGTAGCGTTGAGCGCACCGCCATTTCAATTGCGATAATAGCCAAAGTGCAAGCTTTATTCCATAGCAATAAAGTACTGGAAATGGTTTGAATCTAGTACTCTTAAAAACAAATTTTTGCTACTTGCCTTGCAGTTTTCTATCGAACCAGTGGCTTGATAACATATTTCTTTATTGTAACTTAAACGAAATAGATATGTTGAACTTCATTTCAATGCTTAAAAGTGAAGGGTTGAATTTTTGAACCTTAAAAGTTGAGATTTTCACAGTAAAAATATTTATTGTCGTTTAAGTTCTATTTTTTACTAATAAAAAGAATACATAATAAACCTTTATGGAGACAATTTACTAGATAAAATAAAGTTAAATAATAAAGAAATAAATTACGTTACATAAATACGAAAAAACGTTTCTGATTTAAATTTCTGTACGCGAGTACGTGGACGTTACATACGAGTATCATCGTCAAGTGATTTATGCGACTCACCGGACAGTAGAAACTGATAAGAGATATTTTACTTTCGCATTTACGGTGAAGTCAAATAGTAAACTTTTTATTGCAAATACACCTTTATGGAATCGTTATACTTTATTAAGTCGTAAAAGTGATTTGTAGTAAGAAAGAAAGAGAAAGAGTGGGAAAGAAGAAAGAGACTGACAGATAAATAGGACAAATACGCCTCTTCAATCACTATGGTTTATATTAAGGTTAAGACTAGGAAATATGGACCTTATTTAGCATTTTATTTAAATTGTTCTCTAGTCAGAATGTGAAGTATTCCGCTAACATTTTCGCTTCTTTAATTCAGTTGTTTGCTTCAGGATGATATTTTTTAATTTTTTGTACTAATATAAATGGATTAATAATAATAATTATAAAAATAATCTTTAATTCAGGCAAGGACCCATAATAATACTAAAACATTAAAATATTTTATCTAATCACTATTTTATGCGTATGTATTATGTTCTTTATAATACTAATTTTTGAATTTTCTTTTACCAGTAAGTCTAAGTCTTTCTACCTAACAATTTTATAATCCCCTTAAGAACTATATTTTAACTTGCTATATACAATACGAAGTAGAAACGCCGACGTATCGTATCAGCAGGGAGTGATTTATGCACTGTGCATCGAGGGAGGTAAGGGCTCGTGAGATTCATTTCGTCTGAACCGTTTTAGTTGGAAAATTTTGATGTCTTAAACCTTATTATACGTACAGTTTTACAGATTTACATTCTCTTGCATAAAATCATAAATAAGGAATCGAATATTCCTTATTAATTACGCCTAGTATTATAGAAGATATTGTGAAGATATTATTTAAATAAATTAATTATAACCTTGTAACAGACGCCATAACGCTCATTTACAAAAAAAATTATATTAAAATACGTTATTGAATAAGGCATATTACACCTTCACGGAATACTTAGTAGATGTAAATGTGTGGGATTAATGTCTGGTTGTGTCTCAAGTAAGTAGGGTAAATAGATAAATATTGTAATGCAATATTGTTATCAATTTTTTTTTTTTGAAAAGAGCAACTGTTGAGTTTCTCGCCGGTTCTTCTCAGCAGAACAGCTTTCCGAGCCGGTGGTAGCTTACTCACAGACATACAGACTGACATTTAATTTTAATAATGTAAAAATGACGATTCAAAAGAGCTTGTAAAAGTCTATTTGGATAAAGAATATTTTGATTTGATTTGATATATACATAGGTAATTATTTCAGGGAAAAAGTTTTTATTAACACCCTTACAGACCGTATATCCTATAATAGTCATATCTTACTTTGTGATAGCATTTAGGGTAGTTTTAGTGAAATCTCTCGCTTTTCAGTTCTATTTTAAAGCTTAGGACGCATCTCAGCAATCAAGATGGCACGAGTACATCCTGTGCAAGTGCATCAGCTTTCCTAAACGCCTTTGAGCACAATAGTGATATTTTTTTCCGTTGCAACTATTTTCTGCTTCTTTCTCTAGAAGCTACCTAACACTAAAGAAGATTTAAAGACAGTAAAGGTACAGTTTTTTATGGTGAATGAATACATCGTGAGTATAGAGAATACATAGTGATAGCGGGTTCGAGTCCTTCAGAAGGATTTCATTTGCTGTGCACATATGTTAGTACTTTGTACATACTTTAGTTATTAACAGGTATAACTACATACACAGGCTTCGTGCTTACCGTGGTCTTAGATAGTATGGTGTTCATGTCCCAAAATATTTACTTATTGTTATTCATTATTTTAAAAATAAAGCTTATCAGCCATGAAATAGGTATTAATTATTTCATTTTTAGTTGTTTGTGTGTGACTTTGTTTTATACTATGTAGTGAAGTTAAATGTTTTCTATTTAATCCCAAAACTAGTGATTTACAATGTAGCTAAATATAGAAACATATGTTTAATTGAATACAGATAGCACGGCGTTAGAAGTAGTCAGAGACCACTATTGTCTGTGAGTCGAATGCTTTGTGCCGAGAACTTCCGTCGTTATTCAATACACACGAATGCGCCGCAAGTCTCATGTACTTCTCGTATTACGTTATTTTGATTTCTAATATTTATGAATATATATTTTCACATATTTTATGATAAACTTCATATAATATTATTTTAGTTTTTTTTATATTATTAGCCTCCTTCCTTTATATTAAAAAATAAAAATCATAAGTTCATTTCTGGTATTGCCGGTGTTACATGAATGCGTCAGAGAAGCGACACTGCTTTAAATAAAATAAAAACTACTGGGCCAAACTATGTAAAATTTTTATGGGACCAAATGGGAACTACATCAACATCGGATCATAAATCATAGAGTAATCGGTGTATATACATACCGATCTAATTGATAACCTCCTCCTTTTGGAAGTCGGTTAAAAATATAGGAGCTTGTTGGCTGCCTATAGGAAGTTAATTACTCACTTTCTCTGTCTCCACTTTATTTTCAGCCAATCCCATTTACTTCAGAAGCTTATCTAATAAGCAGTAAGAAGAAAAGACTTAGAAGTCAAAACTTGCAAAATTCAAAAATAAGTTTAACCTAAATACGTATCGTATCTTTAAGTTTTATTTCGTTCTGAAGAACTGATTTTTCACCCCAAGATTATCGATATTATCAAATATTCAATTTATTCTACCCAATGTTATATTTTACTAAATGCAGGATACATTCGCTATATTCCTTTAACTTAAGCTAGTTTTATATCTCGGCACCCCACAGTTAGATATCGCTTTATACGTGAAATACTCCTGTGTCCAGGAGCTCAGGGCGGCCATTATTGCGTACGCTGATAGGGCGCGGTGACAATCAGGTTTGTACGGGCAAGGTATTAATTTTTACGAATGGCATTTTGCGCACCATTAAACCAAAAATGGTTGACAAATATACGAGTATATGTACGACGTAAACTTTTATGCCGTCATAGTAGATTATATTTTAGTACTAGTTAAATGCTATAGCTAATGTTTGTTAATTGTTATTTTTTATTTCTTTACGATGTATTTTTATAGTGGTAGTACCATGCTTGTTACCTTCGGGTAGCAACCGAATGGGCCGGCACGCCCCGTATAGTTCATTAGTACCACTCTCTCACAGAAGACCGGCGTGAAGTGGCAGCTATGCTGTCGCGTTTCGTCCGGTGAGTGAGAGTTCGGGAGGCCCACTCTCCTTCCCCCCTCCCTCACTCCTTCTCACTTCCCTCCCTCCTCCATCCCTCCCTTTCCTGAAAGGCCGGCAACACATCTGCAAGCCTGGCTTGCAGATGTCCATGGGCGGAGGTGATCACTTCCCATCAGGTGAGCTTCCTGCCCGTTTTCCCCCTTTTTACCATAAAAAAAAAATGTGGATGGTGGATTTACTAATTGTTAAGAAAATTAACAAAATAAATGAGAAAGATATTATATCTGCTATTATAAACGGCCGATCTTTCGTGGAATATAACATTTTATCTTTACTACATCGTGGTCTAATGCGTCTAATTAAGGTAAGCTTATAAAAATCGATTAGTGTATGTTCATATGTTTCCAATGGACTCTAAAACGGCTTGAGCAATTTTGATGAAATTTTAAGTGCTTCTTCACATAAGTCCAACGGATCCTGTGAAGTTTCGTAGTGATTGGCAGTTGGAACGCGAGTGTAGCCACGGGTACTACCAGTACTATGTAACGAAATACTACTCAATGATTAAATAGAAAAGATAAATACTAGATACTTGAATTTGGCCGCATATTTTTCAAAAGAGGTCGTTTTCGATTCATATACTCATACGAACTTATTTTTGAAAATTCACTTCTAAAAAGTTTATATTAAATCCGTTACTTTTATACTAAATGGGCAAACTGGCGGGCAAAGGCTAGTTAAACTATAAAATCGCATAACAATAAATACATAATTTTAACTTTATAAAGGAATTTAAACATTTAAAAATTAAATATACATATACTTGCAAATAAATAAATAAATCCTGTGAATTATGACTCAGTATTTCCATAAAAAATAAGCTCAGTACTGTAAAAACTGAACAATCTCTTGGTTTTATTTTATGTTTAAACAGGCTATACAGAATTCTAACAATAAAATAAGAAAAAGAAGCCATCATTCACTGGTTCGGTACTTAAACGATTTTTCATATATGGATAAGACGACCAGTCCTTTGTATGCATTTAATCTGTTAGTGTGCAAGTAAACTGTAATATCCCTATAATGAGAACGGCACAATAGGCCCTCGATCTCAAGTAGGATATTAAGTTTCCGCAGCTACGACAATGAAATGGTGACGCGTGGTTATAACATGGTGATAAGCGGAAACTTCTAATATTTGTATACTTCCGGAATAGCTGGACCAATTTTGATGAGAATCTTAGTAACATACAGCTGAAATTTACAATAAAGGAAATTACCTATACAAAGCAAATATACACTTAATTATTATTTTACAAGTCGAAATTAAAGTTATAAAAAGAATTAGGATGCCTCGCAAACAATTAAGCCATAATTCGATTATTTCTAGGGATGATAATTGCTAAGTTCAAATATTTGAATATACGTGTTCCGAACACGGTGGTTAATTATACCACTACACTACGACTAACCATGTTACATGTTCATAGGAACGCGATATATTCTAGGGCACATATACTATATGTGCTAACACAAATATACACTATTTCCTTATTTACTATAATAAATGAGAATACATATTTTCCTAAAAATCAAGTGTAATAAGTGTTTGTATAGTTGTTCATTTTCAACCATATTTTTACTGATGAATATAAAGCTCATTCTTATCATCATCATCATTCTAAAGGCTTAAAAATCAAAAGAAATATTTTCTTCCGTGTTTGTAACATTTTTCATTGATGCTCCACTCCTATTGGTCGTAGCGTGATGTCATATAATCTATAGCCTTCCTCGATAAACGGACTATCCAACACAAAAAGATTTTTTCGATTCGGACTAGTAGTTCCTGAGATTAACGCGTTCACCCAAACACACAAACAAACAAACAAACTCTTCAGCTTTATATATTAGTATAGATATGAATCGCTACTCGCATCTCTCATCACAGTCTAATAACACATTTGCCATACATAACGCGCGGACGGAAATCGTCATTCACCGCAGCCGATAGTTCTGGCTGAGATAACGACAATCTGATTCGGAATTATTTGTTACGGAAATCATAGCAATAATTGTACTGGGTTTATAACTTGGTTTGTTAGTTTACATCGATTTATGTACCCTTAGAGGCACAGTGTGTGCTTCATAATATGTAAGAAAGGGTGGTGTTTGTGGATTCGATATGTAACGTAAGATTTTGATTTTGATTCGGTTGAAATTCGAATAAAGCACAATTTTTACATCTTTTTGACGTCTAAAACCTTTTTATCTTTTGTGATTATGATTGCTGCAAAGTGTAAAGCATCCGAAACGTCACCGGGAAGCAAAAAAGAAAATGATCCACAAGCAATCCAAAAACGTAGTTTTTTAAACTTAAAAAAAGCAGTTAAGTGATCATTTAAAAAAGAAACAAATTACTACACTACCATTTCTCTATTTTAAACATTTATAATTTTTATAAGTATAATGCACTGAATTCATAAAATATTTTCATGGGGCCATTACAAAATAGAAACTAAAATTAATTACAAAACTGTATAAATTCTCATTTTTTACTCAAATTCTTCACACTTTAGACAGCACCGAGCTTTTAGAATAATTTCAGCTTTCACCAAAAACTGTCTCAAATGCGACCATTAGAACGCGGTACTACACTGAGCCAGAATTTTTTTATTTTTTACAAAAATATGCATTCCATTTCGTTTTTAAACATGGTATTTTCTTGGCGGAGATGAGTTTGTGTTTACTTTCACAACGATACATTTAGTATGAACGGTTGACTTCCGGTTCTGGATTGAAAGGTGTTTGTAGTAACGTCTGGATGGAAATTAATATTTTAATGTGGAAAATAACGAACTTTTACACACATTATCCAAAAGTTTAAAGATGTTAAGTATAATTAGGTAAAAATTATTATTGCCTTAGTCTTTAAGTTCAGTTTTAGCGGTAAAATAACAATATATTAATAAATAAGAATGATCCATCAACAACAGAAATATAGTTAATTTGAAAATGTACTATAAATTATATACAAAACAAATTTACACTGGGCAAGAACATTTTTCCTCTGAATGGTAATACAGATGTTTTTTAACCAGTCAGTTCCCTTATTACCAGCAGAGACGAATAATGAAAAATATGTCTAAGTTACAATACGTTAAAAAATGATTATTTATTATTAGTATACCAATAACTTTATTTCGGAATTAGATATTTATATGGTATAAGATATTAATTAACCATTTTTTTAAATAACATTGTTGGAAAGTATATCCGAGCAAATAACACAATACATTTGCGGGAATAACAACTTAACTTAAGGCCATTACCCACCATAAATTCCGACAGCTTGGATTTTCAACAATTTAAAAAGTGCCGTAACTTCAACACATCGTTGCGAGACCCAAAATTACATCTGAACAATGTTTATGCGTTCACAATCCGAATTACTAAACTTCTGTAATATCATCTCTGTTGAAAATTACGGGCGAAGTAACCGATTCGAAACAACGCCCACAAATTGCGAGTAAGTTGTAACGAAAAGCGAAAAGAGAGCGTAACTCGTTACAATAACAAGGCCGTTAAGTCGCTGCGGTGCAGAACAATAAAGCCGGGGTGACAGTTTAGCACTTACAATGTGGCTCTAAAAACAGCGATTTTTTTATTCAATCATACATATCGAGCTATTACTATATTAGGTTACTAGCAATTCCAGCGGCTTCGCACGCGATCTAAAGACCGGAAACCAAATTCTTTCTAAGTCGCGCGGTATGGTACCTCGCAGAACTAACGCCCGCCATTCCCGTTTTTGCAACATTTTTCAATGATGTAAACCTATTGGTCGTAGTGTAATATTATATAGCCTATAGAGTTCCTCGATAAACGGACTGTCCAACACAAAAAGAATTTTTCAAATCGAACCAGTAGTTTCTGAGATTATCCCGTTCAACCAAACAAACAAACAAACAAACAAACTCTTCTGCTTTATAATATTACTATAGATGAAGAACTTGAACTGAACCCCCTCGTATTAAAGGAAGGTCCGTACCCGTAGCAGTTGGATGTTAAAAAAGACTAAATATATGTACATATAAAAATTATTGTTATTACAAGTACACATACGCTTTAAAACACAGTATGTGCATTTAAAGGACCAGCAGTTAGTGCTTTCCATATAAGTTTATGTAAATCATTAAGTATTCAATTATTAATAGGATTGTTTCACGTTGTTATTAGTTTCCATTCGTTACTTAAATATCTTTCAGTTTAGTTATCTGTAATGAGTATGAAAAATAATAAATATAGTTTTAATAACATTATACATACATAACTTTTTGAAAAATTCGACTACCTATTTGGCCAGCGGTCGCGGGTTCGAGTCCCGCTGGGGGCATTCATTTGTTGAGCACGAATTATATATTTAAAAATTATATGTGTAATATATCATGTGTATCTGGTTTCCGTAACACAAGCCTCGTAGCTTACCACGGAACAAGATTGCACTGTTGTAATAATGTCCCCAGTATACGCGTTTTTCATAGCTCCGCGAGCTGCGTAGGTAATGAAAAAAGTACACTCGTTTTGGTCCCTCGAATGGTTGCCTTTGAAACTATTTCACACTTCTTAGATCACACATGTTGTTAGGCAGAAACTTTTAGACCTTAATGTATTTTATGATAAAACTGCTAATAAATACATGACATAGAACTAATCTAATATACTAAATGGATAAATAACTTATCTGTTACTAGCTTTACCCGCGGCTTCGCCCGCGTTAATTTTTTTTAATTGCTAATCAACCTCATTGGGTTGATCTGTAGGATGCCTGAAAGTTTCTTCAAAATTACTCTAGCTATTTCAGAACCCATTGTTAATACAAACAATTTTTTAATGTTTCGTAAAATATATAATTTTTTTTACTAAAAAGTATCCTATGTTATTTCTAATACCTCCAAGAATATGTGTACAAAATTTCATGATGATCGGTTGAGTAGTTTTCGCGTGAAAGCGTAACAAACAAACTTACATTCACATTTATAATATTAATATAGTAAGGTTAATTGTGGTTTCTCACAATGTGTATTATAATTTCAAGAATTCGAGTGATTTTTAAATATTTTTTATTGTAAATTATTTTCTTTTTATACCTCTATTTATATAAATGCATGTTGTGATTACCTTTAAAAAGAAATACAATTATACTGTGACCAATTTATTATGTAAATTATTACTGTGTATTACTGTTGTCATTTCTGTTCTCCTCATAAATAAATAAATAAATCAATATTCGAGCATCTTCAAAAAAAATTGTGGAGAAAGAGTAAAAGTTACTGTTATTGTACTCTATGTGACCTCCTTTTTGTATATATGTTTTTATATACTTCAATCACTCCAAGGTATTTTTTTACATAATATCAATACATGCTTTAAACAGCAACATTACTGGATTCAAAGAGGCAGAAAATTTGTGATTTCTATTCTCAAGCCATTTTGAATAACCATTAAGAAAGGAATATTTGTATTCAACTCTTAAGGGAAAGGTCACAAATATTTACATAACATAGCTTTTTTTGACAGGAAGGGAGAATTTTTAAGAAAGTTTATAATTCAGAGTTATTCAGCACTTTTTATCTGTATATATTTCCTATTTGCTTAGTAAAAATCGTGAAAAAGAACACAATACGTACGTAGTAGAGAGAGAGAGAGATCGAGAGAGAGAGGGAGAGAGACCGAGAGAGAGAGAGATCGAGAGAGAGAGATATCGAGAGAGAGAGAGGTAGTGAGAGTGAGTGAGTGAGAAAGAGAGAGAGAGTGATTGGGAGAGAGAGAGTGATTGAGAGAGAGAGAGATTGGGAGAGAGAGAGAGTGATTGGGAGAGAGAGAGAGAGTGATTGGGAGAGAGAGGGAGAGAGAGAGTACAACTATATTTAAGCGTAATCTTAACTTGATCATGTGCTTAATTTATAGATAAAAATCTAGTAGATCTAGTTTTTACTTACTTATGTATCAATTTTCTTTTTTTCTTTTGTGAACCACAAATTTGATGAATTGAAGCCTTCATTCGTTATTTCTACTTTCCTAGAGCCTTTAATATGTTTCGTACAAAAATTGTATCAGATTGTCCTTTAAAGACAAGTGTCTAATCTAATTAATAGGAATATTTGTATGGATTTTATAATAAAAATTATACAATCTACCGTATCTTTTTCGATATAATATAACTCATGTTCTCGTTGCCGACGGCGGTTCAATTTATTTTTATATTAACGTAGCCAATTACTTTTGCATCGATTGGATAGAGTCTTTATGTACCTACACTGTACATTGTAAAGTTGGTATAAGTTCAACTTAATCAGCTTTTTAACGTTAGCAAAATACAGCAGACAGGACTTACAAGCTATTAAAGACAGTACTAGTATTAAACTTAACAAAAATATAGTCATAATGGACATAATGGAGTGCCCAGTCGCCAGTTATAATGGAGCGTCGCAGGATCGCAGGAATATTTGGAATAATTTGTATCTAATTTGTTCTAACATATACATAAGAAAACTTGTATAATATGATTTTTGTAACTCAAAATCTGTGTAGGTATTTTATAAGACTAGCATTTCCTGCGGCTTCGCACGCGTTCTAAAGACCGGAAACCAATTTTTTTCTGAGTAGCGCGGTGTGATGCCTCGCAAGCTAACTCCCACCCTTCCCGTTTATGCAACATTTTTCATTGATGCTCCGCTCTTATTAGTTGTAGCGTGATATAATATAGCTTATAGTCTTCCTCGGTTAATGGACTATCCAACGCAAGAAGAATTTTACAAATCGAACCAGTAGTTCCTGAGATTAGCGTGTTCAACCAAAGAAACAAACAAACAAACAAACAAACAAACAAACAAACTCTTCAGCTTTATAATATTAGTATAGATAATATAAGAAATAACTGCTACTCGTTTGAAATTGTTGTTATTTCCTTATTGAGGGATGTTGTGAATAAAATACAATAAAATACCACAAACTATTACGTGTTTTATTTCCGCAGTTCAGAGACGTTCCGCAATTCCTCGAGCAATCGCAACTCTGCATGAATATTTCATTTTATTTTTTTATATACATAACTTATACGTTAGTAAAAAATGAAAAATTTAAAGTCAATCTTTTAATATGCACAGGAAAAATATATATTTTTATACAGAATATAATAAATAGTTAATTGACGGGACTTTCACTCACAGATAGCTAATTGGTGTCCACTAAACTACACTTGGTTAGCGTAATAGAATATGGTCTGATCCCCGAAAATTTAAGAGAGGCACGTGCCTGCTAGTTCCGGAGAAACTCAACAGTTGCTCTTTTAAAAAAATATTTGATAACAATATTGCATTACAATATTTATCTATTTATCCTACGTGAGACACAACCAGACATTAATCCCACACATTTAAATCTACTAAGTATTCCGTGATGGTGAAATAAGCCTTATTCAATAACGTATTTTTAATAATGCGTTTTGATATAACTTATAATAAATAATTGAATTATTATAGGTAGTAAATTATTCAACATATAATAAAAGTGTAGCTTATAAATACAGTCTTCTAAAAGACAAGGAAAGTGGTTCAGCAAATAAAAGTCAAGGTCAAAAGTTCTCGAAAATCTTAAATACACAATAAAAACTCGGCCCGTATTTGAACACAGTAACAATATGTTTCTTGAACATAAAACGAAACGATTACTATTGGCATTACAGTCCCATTGTAGCTTGTAATGCGAGAAACAACCGACTTAAAGTCGCAATAAAAAGAAAGCAGCTAGGGGTAAACGCGTCTCCAGCCTAACATGTTAGAATTCATCTAAACACTTAAGTACGATTATTATTTACTTAACTATGTACTCTATCATGTATTACAGTAAGTTGAGAATAGCTTGGGTGAAAGTGAGAGAAAATGAATGAATTTTGAATGAAGTTATTTGAACCTACAGTGAATTTTGCATTCCGTGTGTATTGCGAACGTCCTGACGTCCTATTGTTCCAAGTGCATACGATGTAAGAGATTGTTCTCTTTCACTTATAAGCCAAATAGTTTAAAATGTATGAAAAGTGACTTTAAACGATATTTCTACTTGTAAATTGAAAGATATGTGAGATATGGAAATTTTGCTGCGAATAGTAAGCTTTAACGAGAATATGTTAAAGTTGGTAACTATTTCTTAAACTTTACTCTCATAAGTGTCATTTTCAAGGCAGCTAAATGTAGCATTTATGCTCATACGACTAGTAGTGAAAATGTATCTCTTATAAACATCTAAATAATGATTTTACTTTTCTACTAAAAATAACCTTAATTTTAAACAAAACAGAAACCTTAATTTTATCGACAACAATCATTCCGCGTTCATATTATATTTTGTAGAATTTATATTGAAGTACTAAATTCGCACAGATTCTTGTTAGTTC
The DNA here is from genome assembly GCA_905231865.2 of Boloria selene. Classification (NCBI taxonomy): domain Eukaryota; kingdom Metazoa; phylum Arthropoda; class Insecta; order Lepidoptera; family Nymphalidae; genus Boloria; species Boloria selene. The sequence continues at coordinate 13,912,028 of HG993137.1, read as the reverse complement.
TTATACCGTTTTATAAAATCTGAATTAAAATTAAAATGAAAAAAATCATAAATAAACCAACTAAATTTCACGCCTTTCAGCGTACAACGTTTCAGTACAGACGTGGTCTAATAAATTCACACCTTACACTGTGCCTAACTTTAAACACCCACAATGTACAAAGTTACAAAGAATTATTACATAAGTTTAATCGCAGCTTATCACAGGTTATACAAAACAAAGTTCATTTAACAGTTAAATCAGATAATGTTGAAACGAACAATGGCTAATATTATGGAAATATGAATCGACAAAACGAAAACAAGAAACTCGTTGGCAAAAGAGCGACATAGTACTTTTGTTTTGTAATTTTCTTTATTGTAACTATATAACGGCGTAACCAATTTCATTGGGACTATTCTAAGAGTATTGTTATCGAAGAAAATATGGTAAACTATTAATGATCAAAAAGGGTCCAAAGATGACCTTCAGCTTTTCCTACAATCCTATATCTAATAGATAAGCAGATGGAGTCATAGTCCCTTTATATCGTCGTTGATACTGCAATATCGCGTAACCAACAGTGGCTAAAGCCGCGTAACTTGGTAGTGATCAATTTTACAGCAGAGAGAAAAAACTTGATATTTTCATTATTAATACATTTTTGGTGGACTGAACTGCAAAATGTCTTTGAATTTATGTATTTTATTTTCTATTAGGGTTCTTAAGATTTTAAATTCACTATTCGATTAAAAAATATACTTTCGCGATATTGCTTGTTCAATAATGGATCGCAGTTGGGCATTTTTAGTAGTTACGCGTAATTACAAAAAGGCTGACAATAAAAATTATGTATTATAAGGATCATTTATTACTTAAGTTTATGAAATTTAATTATAATTATGATATCTCAGATAAATCAGTCTCAAAATGTCAATCATTATGAACTACAGTTTTATTTACTTAAGAAGTAGAACAAACACCTAATACTAATAATGACTACAGTCACGTAATAAAAACATAAAAATAAACTGTAGAAACAAAACTTAAAAACTTAAATTGTTAGACTCCAAAAATAAAAAATAAACTATATCAAAATCTAGTAACATGAATTATAATAGGAACTTCAATATAAACGAGATCTCACATTTTGAAGTAGAGACTTGCTTATTTTTTTTTAAACGGTAAGCTATCATAATATTGGTGGCAGTCACTAGGAATTACACTCTTTAATTGTTGTAAATGCTCATATTTAGTCTCTAATATTGGCAATCTAGAAGAATAAAGAAACGGTACATCGCTTATCAATGTTGAAATATTCTTTGGTCTTCGAGGTAGTGGACAAAATTCATCTTTAAAATGTTTTTTAAAGTCAATAGTACCATTAGGATTATACTTTAATACGCGTAGATCTACTACACAGTTATCGCCAGAAATGCGCCCAGGCCTTATAGAGTCATAAATTTGGTACTCTTTGATGCTGTAGTCTTTGAAAAAGGTATGATCTGGTTGTATAACTCTATAAGGAAAAGGTCTTTTTCTGGCCTCTTTAGTCAAAGAGGCATACTGGGATGGCAAGAAAATTTCAATATTTTTGAGTTTTCTTTCAATAAGCGAATGGACCGAATCTACCTCCATTTGCGTGTGTCCTTTTTCGAGGTATTTTTGTGTAATTGTAACTTTTTTGTCCATTGCTAGTCTAAGAAGAGCGTTAGAAACAACAGTGTTCCTATTTTGAGCAGTGCATCCGTCAGTCCATATAACTATATCTTTAAGATCTTCACTTAGCAAGTTTGCCAGATAATCTACGAAAAATGAGGCATAGGTTGTAGCTTTCAGATCACAGGTAGTTTCATTAAACCAATAACAAGTAACATCATCTGTACCTAGATTATAAACAGTGAAGTTATGTACAGCTAACTTGGTCTTAAAATATAGCGCACTAGCCGACAAAGAAGGACATAGTTTTACAGCTTGCAAATCAGCAGTTATGGTATGAACTTGCCCATGTTTTGCAAGTTCTTTATCTTTTGTCTTTTCAGATCGAGCCAAGTTTTTCAGCTGGACGTGGCGGTGGTAATCTTCCTCTCGAACGTTACCTGCCTTGTATGAGCAGCAATAGTCACAAGCATCTTTTTTAGGTTGAAACAAGGCGATATTTTGCTCCACAAGTATATCAAAAAAGAGCTTCCTCGAAGCTACTGGCTTAGATGCTGATGAGGCATATTCGACATATAAGTTATACAGCTGTGACTTGGATTGTATTATAGGTTCTACGTATTGTTTTGTGCTTGTTTGACGGCAATAATGTGACGGCAATTTGGGCAGTAAACTCAGGTAACTTTTTACTGAATCTCGTTTAGAAGTAGGCAAACTTGGAGACAAATTTGTGTGAACAGAATTATCAACTGCTGTTCCACACAGCCAGTAGCGAACAGTCCACTCCTTTATAGCTAGTGTCGCCAGAAATGTTTTTAAGCAAACTCGTTCCTTTTTACCATGTACTTGCAGGTAATATGATCTAGTTTCTGACCGTCTAGATTTACTTCCTGTCGTCTTCCTTTTTACACTTTCTGTGTCAACCATCGACCGTACATACATTTTTTTCTCTTTCCACGTCATGTTCCAGAAACGTTCAAAAATCTGTTGTCGTATGTCCTCAGTTAAATTGGAACAAAATAGAATTTTACTACGAGCACAAAATGACGAACTGCACTTAGGGCCCATAGTCCTTTGAGGTTTTGGCTCTTGTTGAACATACTTATTATTAACTTTTCTAAACCCAATATAAGCTTTTCCTAACATTCTATCTTTTTTGTTTAATTCTTTTTTCCAAGTTTCACGGTCAGCCTTCTGTTTTCGTTTTCTTGACTCTTTTGCTGCATCTGCCTCTAAACTTTGTTCCGGAAACGAATTAAGATCATCGGATATCATAGGCTCTACGTTGGTGATATCAGATAGCGGCACAAAATCCGGGTCGGCGACAGAATCATCAGAAGAGAAATCCACAACAGTTTCTTCGGCAACATCAGTATATGATATGAAGGGGTCAAGAGAACAGCCGACAGTTTCTTCTGCAATGTCCGGTGAAACAGTGGCTGAACTGTTGGGGCAAATAGGTTGAAAGATAGTCGTTAAGGTATCACAATTAGCTATATCATAATTAATATCTGTAGAAAGGCATGTAGGTGAAGCTGGAAACTTAGGTTGAGGTGGACCCACAATTGTGGTTGGATGTTGAGAATATGATTTGTTTAAAATGTTTTGTCTTTTACGAAGAAGTTCCTGACGTCGTTTTTGAAGATCCCTTAATGTCACAACTTTTATGTTGGAATTAGTGTCTATTTCCGTCTGCACCTGTAAGAGCTCTGCTTCGTTGGCATCCCGTTTTTTTTCCATTATCATCTGAATAAAAAAAACTACTTAGTTATATGAACTTTTTACATAAATATAATTTGATTGGGCTAAAATAAAAACTACATTCGTATTTAGTTAAGTTGATTACATCTTTTCCATTAATCAGTTCCCTTAATTATGTTTTTTTTTCTTTTAAATACTATTAATATAAATGTCAAACCCGCGTAAGTCCAAAAAAAAATAAAAAACATGTAACGAAAATACCGCGTATCTACCATCCAAATTTTACAATCGTTATTCTTAAATAATATTATAATCTTGAAATTGCCACTACTTTCAGTGAGTAACTAATTTATTTGTCAACCAAAAATTTACATTTACTTACCCGTAAGTCCAATATTTCTTCAAAATAACATTTATATTCACGAACTACAAACAAAACGACCACTCGTTCTATAACATCAGTCGCAGATACGCGGTGTTAAAGTTACACTTTCGTGTGAGTGCTGCTCCCGCGGTTTTGGATGGTGTCGTTTCAAGCGTTTTGATTGGATAACGCGCTCACCTGACGACACAGGGCGAAGCCAATCGCTATCAAGAGCCTATACGCGCGAAATCTCAATTTTGATATTTTTGTAGTTCCGCGGTATCGACCACTGTTAGTTCCGCGGTATTGCAGTATCAACGACGATATATCCCACTACTGGGCATGGGTTTTATCTTTATATAGATGTTTTATAAGGATCTTTGGTCTGTGTCTAATAAACTGGCGAAATATGTTGGTGGACTTCGTATATATTTCAATTCGCAAACTCATACATTCATCAAATATTCTTAGTCTCCATGATATTTAGAATATTGTGTCGTCTTTCTTTTCTCTGTTAAAACTTTGGCAAACTATACTTCGTTTCATATTCATTCTGAGGTGACTTCTATATTTGTACTATTATGTACCTACTTATTATTATCTAGTATATAGTTTTCTCGCACGCCTGAGTACAAACTAAATATAATACACTTACATACATAAAAATAAATAAACATACTTAGACATTACATAAACAAATATTTGTAGGAGGAGCACGGACGGACGGCAGGACAGACTTAACGGCCGGAGGTTTGGTTATTATTATTATTATTTTCACCAAATATAGAGCAAAGCTGTCTCTATTAAAAATCATGAACTTCATTGATAAACTTCAAATAATCGTTTTTATCAACAAAACCATTAAAAACATGCCGAAATCAATGTTATTTTTTGAATAGATATATTTTGAAATCCAATATTTTTATGTCAATATTTCTGTTCGAAAAATATAGGCCAGTTTGTTTTCAATATCACAGTTGATACGTTGCTTTGTTTGAAGGCGAAAGAAACCATTTGTTGTATGCCGCGATTGCACGCCGCATCCACTGTAAACATTTGCGTTAACGCTTCAGCTTGTACACGTTGTTTTACTAGACGACTCGTGTATTGCAAATATTTCAGTTTTTATATATAACTAGCATTTCCCGTGGCTTCACACGCGCTCTAAAGACCAGAAACCAAATTAACGAAGAAAGAACAAAGAAACCTTACTGAGTCGCGTGATTTGGTATCTCGCAGAACTAACGCCCGCGCTTCCCGTTTTTGCAACATTTTCATTGATGCTCCGATTCTATTAGTCGTAGCATGATGTAATATAGCCTATAGCCTTCCTCGAAAAACGGACTATCCAACACAAAAAGAATGTTTCTAATCGAACCAGTAGTTTCTAAGATTAACGCGTTCAACCAAACAAACAAACAAAATCTTCAGCTTTATAATATTAGTATAGATTATATTATATTGTTTGCGATGTTTCAGAGTTCATTTTTAGTTTGTGATTGAAACGATGTAATAGACGCTAAATTATATTTTATAGTTATTCACGATTCCGTAAAGAAAAGAAATTAACATACATTGTAAATATATAGGTAAGTCCGGGAGGCCCACTCTCCTTCCCCCCTCCCTCTTCCCTTCATCCTCCGCCTTCGTTCCCCCCTCCCTCCCGCTTCCCTCCCTCCTCCATCCCTCCCTTTCCTGAAAGGCCGGCAACGCATCTGCAAGCCATTGCAGATGTCCAATGGCGGAGGTGATCACTTCCCATCAGGTGAGCCTCCTACCCGTTTGCCCCCTTTTTACCATAAAAAAAAGTCCCGTTTTAATTTTTTTTAGTGTTTTTTTTTCAAAAATAATAGTAGCCTAAGTTACTCTTATAACACTAGCTATTTTATTAGTGGAAGACCCATAATAATATGTCCATATGTTTGAGAGATTAGCGGGAGCACAGTGTGTTTTGTGTCGTGTACAGACAGACATTTTAAAAGTTATAATTTTCTTATCAGTACCGTACATAAATAACATATTATATACATTTAGTAAGAAGCTGTTATGTTGGCTTATAATTTAATATATGTTTATTTTTACTTTCTTTGACAGTTCATTACTTTTCGGTACTTTTTGATATTCGCCAATGATTTGTACGGTATGATATTTTATGCTTGGATACACCAGCAAATATTAAATAAGCATTTTGACTTATCAAAATAAAACGTGACAAGAACGATATTTGTGTTATTTAGAAGCCTGAATACTTTATCGCGCTTATTTACACAGCTTAACGCTCGGGAAAAACAACTAAAATAATAAAAAGTAAATATTTTTTATGTATGTACATTTTATATTAGACGTATATAACACTAGCAATTCAGTTAGTTGCGTTGCGTAAGGTACGTTTTATTGGAATATAGCGTCCTCAAAGATATGTTTATCATAACAAAAAAGTATTATAAATGTTGACACGGATAACTATCATAACACTAAATTTAATCAAAATTAGTCCAGTAATTTTGGCGTAATGTGGTCACAGACAGAAAGACTAACATTCTTAAAACTTTAAATTTATCCTCTGTGTAAGCAATGACTATTTCAATAACATTTTCGAAAAAATATCTATTTATAATATTATTATGTAAAGAAGACGTTACTATTCAAAACGTTAACAACATTGTAACGTTATTAGTGAAAACACTACTCTATAAAGAGTTTGAACTAGCCTCAACTAAGTAATTCATTCAAAATAGCAGAACTAAGCAGTACTGTAAACAGCTCGAGGTGATCTAGCGACACACAAACGGGACGGACTGAAAAGCGTTCTTAGCCGTACAGTGGCTTTATACATAAAAATCCTACACAAAATTTAAAAAGACCTAAATTGTAGTAATTCTGTTGCAGTTTAAATCCTAAATTTTCGGGATAAAGTCGAATTTACACTTTCATTAATGCGTGCTAAAGAAAATTTTTGTTAGAAAAGATTTTCCTGCTATTGTTTCAGAATCACCACCACCTACTTAAGTACTTAACTGTCCCTAAATGGTAAGTATTTTGACTTATTGTTATTAATAAACGAAAGTTTGTAAGACTACTTGTTGTTAAAAACTTTTTTTAAATCCCTACATTTGTATAAAAATAATGATAATTGCGTGAAAAGTCTAGATATGCTTACCTTGTCCGTCTTCTTACAGTACTTTACTATTCTAATAATACTCATATAATTTATACAAATAAATATAAATGAAGTGTCTGTTTGTCACGTAAGAAAAGCTGTTTAGTTTTTGCTTAATGTGTATGAAATTATAGGTTATTAGCTTTCCCCGCGGCTTTGCTCGCGTTCTATAGGCAACTTTTTGCAACATTTTTCATTGATACTTCACTCCTATTAGTCGTAGCATGATGTTATAATATAGCCTATAGCCTTCTTCGGTAAACGGAATATTCAACACAAAAAGAATTTTTCAATTCGGACGAGTAGTTTCTGAGATTAGCGCGTTCAACCAAACAAACAAACTCTTCAGCTTTATAATATTAAGTAGATATAGATAATAAACAATAAAAAAACTGTGTATCTGCTTAGTCTCCAAAATAGCTGAGCTGGTTTTAATAGCAGTTTTAGTGGTTGTTATTAAATTAACTTTTCTTATATTATAATAAAGATCATACATTAGTCTCATAAGCTACTTATTACGATTCAACTGCACTTTACCATTTAACCTAGACAAATGTTCTAAAGGAAATTGCATATATATTTTCAATTCGACTTCCTTTGTGCGGAATAGCCGGTATTATTGCCTGATCAGGAAACAAGAAACGTGTGTTGGACTCCTGATGCGTCTTTAGCGGGAGATAAAAGATGCATTTGTCGGTACCATTACAGCATCCTTTGATCATCATTGTCCAATAAATTTTGCTATAAGATAATATTGCAATGTGTTCTTTTGTCCGCCTGTTACTTACATTCAAAGTAATTTTATTGATATAACATCTTGTAATATTTTTTCCTGGTGCTAGTTAAGTTAAAATATTGTACTATTCTAAAAAAGTATATTAAAAAATAGTTGGAAGGATGTTTGACATGTGATAAAAACTACATTTAAATATTCTATCAGTCAAGTTGTCCAATTGCACATCAATCAAAACAGATTTTGGATTTGATTTAGATTTTAATAAAACATTTCAAGTCCTCGATTGAAGTGAACCCGGCAAGGGATGTTTATGTACAAAATTTATTTTCTACGTGATAACCACTATCACTTATATGACTATATATTCGTAGGAAGAAAAATTGTTATGAAAGACAAAAAAATATAAAAATATCAAACAACGTTTGACGACGTGTTTGGGGCAGTTTTTAGTGACCCTACTTTCTTGCGCCAGCGCGGCGTTTGCGAGTTCGAGTCCCGCTGGGGGCATTCATTTGTTAATCTCAGTTGTTTGTTCTCCAGTCATAGGTGTATATATTTATAATACATATGTGTTTAAACTTATATATGTAGTATATCAACTATCTGGTATCCGTAACACAAGCTTCCCTCGTAGCTTACCACGGAACTAGATGGCGCTGAGGGTAACGATGTTTCAATATTAACTTAGTTTAAATATTTATATTGTGCAAGTATTCAGCGCTTTCTACGTCTCACTGCTAGGGACAGCCCGCCCTCTAAACTATTGGAACTAGGCCATAGTCCACTGTATCCACCAACATGTAAATATGCAGGTTTCCTTCACTGTAAGATAAGTGGTACCTAATCATGTTATAAAAGATACGTACTTGCTAATATCGTAGGTGTAAGACCCGGATTTGAACCCTCTTCACTCAATTTTCTAAGCAAGTGCGTTACCACTGAACTACTATATAGTTTATATTACTTATAGTTTTCAAAGCACGTGTGGAGTCCACTAGTTTAATCACATTAAGTGGGGACCCGTGCCTACGATAGGACATTTAAACAGTTGAATTGCGATTTGCGATAATTTTAAGTAACCGTAACATTTAATAGAATTAACTAAAAATATAATTAAGTTTTATTTAAATTTGTAAAGGATTTACTAAGAATTAGTTATATCAAGCATATGATTTTTAACCGACTTCAAAAAAGGAGGACGTTGTATGTATTTTTTTTTATGTATGTTCACCGATTACTCCGCCGTCTGTGGGCCGATTTCAAAAATTTTTCTTTTGATTGGTAGGGTATAGTTTCGAGGTGGTCCCATTGTCACCAAGTCAGGATCTGATGATGGGATCCCAGGGAAATCGAAGGCAACTCTCAAAATTTACAGGCACCTATTATGTTTTTGATATATTTTCTAAACCCGATAAAGCTTTTACGTATGAAAATCATCATCTCATGTGGATGAGCTGATGATGGAAGGTAAAATTCCTCAACAGTTGTTTTTTATGTGTTTTCACCGATTTCTCCGTGAATTGTGGGCCGATTTTAAAAATTTCTTTTTTGTTCGGTAGGGTATACATTCAAGATGTTCTCATTGTCACCAAGTCAGCATCTTATCATGGGATCCTAGAGAAATCGAGGGCAACCCTTAAATTTTATCGGCACTGATTATCTTTTTCATATATTTTCTAAAGCTGTTCAAGAATTTGTGATGATGTAAGGTATATATCCTCAACGGTTAGGAGTTGAAAGAAAATTCTTTTAATATTATACGAACTTATGAACTGATAGTCGTATTCCTTCAGGATATTAGGTGGATTGATAATAGAAGGTAAATCTTATTAACGTCTACGAGTTACGTGGAAAAATAGACGTGGACAAATCTCGATTAACTATTGTCGTTCATTTCAAAATTTCGCTGACTTATCGGAGCAGTTTAGTTAGCCTTCCAATTTTTTATTTAAACATAATAATATCTAATTTCCACAAAAAAAATAAAAATAAATTATTTTTTAACAAAAATGAAAACCGACTTCAAAACGCTACAAATTGAAACTAAAAAGAAAAAAAAATAATTTTAATTACTTAGTTATTGTTGGAGTCGGTGCCAGCCAAAGCAAAATAATCTTAATACAATTTAATTAATATATCAATTTGTAAATATAATCAAAATATCCGTTCGAAAGTTCATTGCAAAGGCAGGATAAAACTGTCCTTCTTGGCTGGCACCGACTCCAACAATAACTAAGTAATTAAAATTATTATTTTTTTCTTTTTAGTTTCGATTTGTAGCGTTTTGATGTCGGTTTTCATTTTTGTTAATTTATATATTTATTAAATACTAGCATTTCGCGCGCTCACGTTCTAAGGTCTGGAAACAAGTTCATATTGGTATTTTACATATATAAATTTTCGCCTAAATACGCTGCATAATATAAGTTCCATGTCTATCCGTTTTATAATTTTTGCAGTTAGAGTGAATAAAAAAGGTCTTGCCATTTATTACTATAGAGACTTGTGTATACATTTTTTAATTGCCTATAAATGTGCCCAATAGTGTTAGTTAAACTTTAGTAATCGTTAATTTCTCATATAAGTGAATTGTAATATTCTTCTTGAGAAATAAATGATCTTAAAGTCTATGAGAAAGCTACTACGAGTACCAATTTGGCTAAAATGCTTTAGGACTGGATCTAAAGCATTAAATATTTACAAACTAATAAGTTTCCCAATATAAATATAAAATTACAAACATTTGTATTAAATAATAGAAGTGAACAAGAAACCCCACAAGCAAGAACACTCAACAGCTAAGTGTAACGTCGCAAACGATTTAGGCTTTGATTTAAAGTCGTTAAGGTGTGGTAATTTCTAACTCGCTGGGACCTGACAAACACTATTAAAGCAGTCGAAATTTAATCCGGCAATGTCGTCGCCTATCATTAAGCGTTAAAACCACTTATCTCTACCCCAGGGCCCCTTGAAATTAATTTTACACGAGTTTAAATTGTGAACGAGGTTACGTATGTCGAAAAAGTTTACAATGTTGTAAATCGTATTTCATGTTCGTTTTAGGTTATATAATGATGTTAGACTTTGGATATTTTGATGATAGTATCTATTCTTTATCAAACAGTAAAAAATATTTTTAAAATAGACGAGAAATAATAAACTTGGATGACTTATTTTCAATTATAATTTAATTTACTCTTAAAAATCCGGTATTTATTTAACGGCCAGATACCGTAGTTCTTTTATGTAAAACTGATAATCTAGCTTTAGGCACAACTTTTTGGTCTATCTTATAAACAGCGTAATAAAATAATACCAAATTAGCCTTACTTCGCTCAGTACGCTTAGTAAGCCTTTTGGTTTTCATTACAACTAATATACTAGTGTTAACTTAGCTCACTTTGACTTTAATATGTAATAAAAATAAATATAAAATTGAAGTGTTTGCTTATGATGTATGAAAACAGCTTTTTACAAAATTTATTTTGTCTGTCTGTTTGTTCCAGCAAGTCGCCAAAACTAGACCAATTTATATCAGATTTTAGTGGCAACTGCAGTTGTTATGAGGAGTAACTTAAGCTTTAAACGAAAAGATATTAAAATTGCTAACAAAATCCGCATAGTAGGAATATAAATAATAATTAATTAAATAACTTAGCATAATTATAAAAGAAAAAAGCTTTAGAACCCCTTACCATTTTCTATGCATAAGCATTCTATCACGAGTTACATTCATTTTAATTGTAAAACAGTAAAGTCGAAGGATTCATCTCAACAGTGAAGTGCCAGATCATACTAGATGTATGAGGGTTAAAATCCATTATCTCATACGTTTTTTATGAGTACTGGTAAGTGGTGCAGCAATTTTACGGGACCCTACCTGCATTGTTTCCTCGTTAAGGGCGACCGTATACTTGAACTTAAAGCTACTAGATAGGTTAAGGTTTAATAATATAGGGTTTTAATGAACAATTTTAATGAAAGATGATATTTAATTCTTGTTTTTTGTGTTTGCTGTAATTGTGTGTATATTAAGTTACTTTCTTTACTAGATGTAAATTAATTTTTGAGGTTCATTTTTAATAAAAATGATGGAAGATCTTTATGGGTAAACAATACGAATTTTTATATGATATCATGTATTTTTTTTCGTTCAATTCCTTTCATCCTTAAAAGCTGAGAATTAAAAAAATATATAAAAATTATATGTCCAACAAAACTTTCACTTCTGATATAGCTACTAAAATTATTAAAAGTATAACCTTACTTAAAAATAATTAATGACGTCATGAAGTCATGTAAAATCACATAATCCAACATAAGTTGTTACTAATAAGAAAAAAACTAAATATTATTATAAAGAGGAAAAATATAAAAATGAAAGGAAGATTATTCTAGAAAATCAATTATCTTCGCCAACCTCGTACAGGTTATATATTAGCGAATAAAACCTGCCGTTGAAGCCCCCAGAGAGGGACTTAACGTACGATTTATTATAAATTCATATGCTTTCGGACCCTTTTGTCCCGTGCCTATTATCTTGACCGTAATGACGGATTTGCCAGAAACCTTTTCGATTATGTCAATTGAGATCCATTTTCATAAGTAAATGTTGTAATAATTATTATTATAGGATTACTTAGTATTTATTTAGTATGTAACAATTAGTATTATTAGTATAGTATTGGATTAAACAGTTTGTTTAACGAGTCGAATCAAAAGCAAAGAAAACAAAAAATCTAACAAAAATAGGGTAATATTTTGTTTTTTATTTTACACATCTTTTTAATACAATTTAAGAATGAAAATTCAAAGAAAATACCTGTTACTTAAATATTTCTTCTAATTCGTAAATTCTTTCGAAAAAATAAGCGAAACTTGCGTAAAAAAACAATTATGTACTATCTAATGTTAATATTAACACATAAGTAAGTAACATGGGGATACTTTCTTAGGTTTACGCGAATGTTTGACATTATAAATGAAACTATCTTTTCGGATTTTGTCGCGGATTTATTATGATTTTTGGTTCCCGACGTTTCGAATGCTTTACAGCAATCATGGTCACGGGAGAGACTAAGGTATTAGACGTCTCAGGGGGTTATATACTTGTTACAGACATTAATTAATTATTAATTAATAAACTTACTTGTTACAGACATTAATTAATAATTAATTAATAATTAATTAATTAAAAAACATCCTAACTTTAATAGAGAGGACGGCTGGGTACTACCATCATCTTGGGATCCTGTCATTAATATAATAAAATCATCCAATAAAATTAGTCACAATAGACAGCCAGATGTAGTTAGCTCATACTGTGTAGATCTTAATGATAGTAGTGAGGATTAAATATATATTAATTATTGTATTGCAATATTGTAAACTTAAGTAAACTTATATATTTTTGATATTGATAATATTGAAATTGTAAACACATTATTTTGAGAAAAAAAAAATGCAAGAGCTGAGTTTCTTGCCGGTTCTTCTCAGTATCAGTTGCATTCCGAACCGGTAGTAGCTTCAGACTGACAACAATTTAACTCTATAGTCTCAAATCCCTATAATAACTTCAGACAGACATACCAACTGACATACTAAATGACATTAACTCATTTTATAGTTTAAAAGTTATAATTCAAAAGAACTTAAAGAGGTCTATGTGGATTGAGCATAGTTAGATTTGTTTAATATTATATTATCAAATTTAAAAATGATTTAGTTTGCAGTGGTGTTGCTTAATATTTAACTTAAAATTATCAAAACTCAAGTTGTTTTAAACTATTAATCTTTAATTTATATATGAAAGTTTAATATTGCTTTAATAATTTATATTTTAATATAACACATTATACATATTTTAATAATAGCAACACTACTTAATATTATTTTAACATATGTTAGAAAATTATAATAATTTTAATTATAGTAGCTAAAAAATAAGTTAATAATATTGCCATATTTATAATATAATTTTAAAATTTTAAAATCTTAAAAGAATAGAATTGAAATGTATAATTTTATAGTCTATCATTTTGAATATTTGTAAAAAATTGTGGGTAGGCACTGTCTGTAACAAGTATATAACCCCCTGAGACGTCTAATACCTTAGTCTCTCCCGTGACCATGATTGCTGTAAAGCATTCGAAACGTCGGGAACCAAAAATCATAATAAATCCGCGACAAAATCCGAAAAGATAGTTTCGTTTATAATAACATGGGGATATCCATGGGGACAAAGTTTCATACGACCATATAACGAATGGATCTACATAACTACAAAAGGTGCAGTGCGTGCGCTTTTTTTGAGCATGGGTAACGTGTTCTTTCTGATGTTGTCAATAGTTTGAATCTGAAAATACCGGTTTCGTCAACAGGCAGCGTGTGAAACCGTAGTGAACTGTCACCATGTAATAATGTAGGTACCTATAATAATTGTTGTACGGTTCTCAACTCACGTCGGTTGCTACTTTACTACGCAATGTATGAAGGATGAATATTATAAATATGTTGGGACATTTTTTACAACAGGGCCATCTAGTTCCGTGGTAAGCTACGATTGTGTATGGACACCAGATTGTTGATATACTACACATATGAATTTTAAATACATACATAATATAAATATTAACACCCATGACTGGAGAACAAACATTCGTGTTCTACAAATGAATGCCCCAGCGGGACTCGAACCCGCGACCGCTGGCGCAGAAAGTAGGCTCACTGTCAATTTAGCCAAAAGTGTCATCAAAAAAACATACAAATACTTTTACAATTTAATATGGATAGAATGTAGATGAAGTTAAGCACTACATAGTATAAAACAAAGTCGCTTTCTCTGTCCCTATATCCCTTTGTACGCTTAAATGTTTAAAACTACGGAACGGATTTTGATGCGGTTTTTTTAATAGATAGAGTGATTCAAGAGAAAGGTTTATATACATAACTAGCGGATCCCGCGGCTGTGCCTGTGCTAAATCTAGGAAAAGCCCAAGCTAAGCGAGGGAGAGTCGCTAGTTATATAATAATATAATGTGACTAAGCCTGTCTGTCTGTAAACTTTCCTTAAAATACATAAAAAAATTCAAGCGGTTAAAGCAAATTCATTGCTCTTCGGCTTAGTATGTGCGCGAAGCCGTGGGCCCTAGCATCCTCTAAAGCGATACAGCCAAGTTTAACTTTTAATGTGACTCAGCTTAGGTGAACTAAGCGGTGTTAGAGTTTCACACCTGGCTTAACATGGTTTTTTAAATTATAGTTCTTTTAAAACTACTTTCTAGATCTCGACTTCTACATTTCTTATATTGCCCCTAACTTTCAAATTTAGTTATTTCCACAGAAACCGGGTGATTTATGTTTAGAATTTGTAAAAGTTTTTACTTCAAATAGATATTTCGCTTGTAAACATTAAAAATGGACGTACACGAGACTCGAATATAAGTGAGTATATATACTCAAAGTATCCTTACTGTAGCATTATAACATATATAAGTTAATTATAGACATACTAGCAATTCCCGCGGCTCCGACCGCGTTGTAATCACTATTAAAAATAGGGATTGGTAGTAGAAGGATGAAAATATAAAGTTATAAGTATTTTTGGATACCAAATCATAAAGTAATAAAGATTTGGTCTAAAAATTAAAAATAAAAATACTAGAGAGTTACCCTTATCACCTAAATGGATAAAAAATAGACTACGACCTATTATCTCAGATCTACCAAATATGCAGAACAAAATTTCATAAAAATCGTTCAAGTCGTTTTGGAGGAGTTCGATAACAAACACTGTGACATAAGATATTTGTATATTAGAAAGAAAAGAATATAGATATTTCCAGATTTTTTTAACATTAGCAATGCAAGTCGCGTTAAGCTGCACATGCAATTGTTAGCGAACATCACGTACGTGTAATTTCTTCAAATCACTACAAACGTCGTAAAACCTAGAAACCTTTGTGGCTAATGGTATCTTAGATTAGTAATCAGGAGGTAAAAACTTAAAGGGGAAGAGGGAATATGTATGTATGTAAAAGGCTGTGTTATGATAATGATTGTTCTCTACATTTTTATTCACTCTTTGTTAATATGTGCAAAAGTTTTAAATAATAATTACCTATATGAAATTTAGGGATGCATATTTTTAGTCTAAAGTGAAAACTAGAGTCGCAAGTTGCCTTTTATAATTATAATATTACGAAATCTTAGGAGAGATGAATTTTTCAACTCAAAATCATAAAGCACCTATACTCTTTTACTAAGGTTCATAAGTTTAATAAAATAATAATAATAATATAATGTAATAATAATAATTTACAAAAAACTATAACAGAAAAAATACATAAATATACAGAATTAAAAGAAGAAGTTATTAGAATATGGAAAATGAATAAAGTATACCTGGAGAGTACCATTGGTGCTCTCCAGTACAGGCGTTATACCAAAGTATTTGTTGCATTCTCTCCGAATTCTAGATTTATCACCTAACACTTTCATAAATATGCAAAAAGCCACAATTCTTAATACATGTCGCTTAGTCCGAAAGTTTCTACAAGACGATTCCCCTAACCATCAAAGCTTTAATAATGATGATTCTCACTTGGCGTAAGCCCGTGAGATTCATTACACCGAAATATATATTTCGAGAAAATAAAAAGGAAATAATAATAATATAATGTAAGTTTATTAGGTATATTTATTTTCGGCTTTTTATACCTATATATTTCTTTTGTGCTCGGGCGTAATAGTAAAGTATATAATAATAGTAACAAATAACAAAAAATAAATAATATTCATAAATCATATTTTTTTATTAGTGAAAACCGTGTGAAAAGGCTAACTAAATAGTTTTTGAAAGAATAAACACAAACTTAACGCCGCAAGAGAGTTCAACTAACTTTATGTAGTGATAACACACTACTCAAAAATATCTATCGAGTACTTTCTTTGTGATGATACACAATAGTGTTCGTGTTATGATTTTCATAAAACACACATAATAAATCTGAATGCTTAACAATGTTATCAATTCGCACGTTATTTCCCCGGAGGCAGTCGTATGGAATGTGATACTTTATAAATATAGGAACTTTATTTCGGCTTACATAAAAACTATTGGGAACTATTCACTTTTGCTACCGTTTGACGTAAAAAGATATGCCAATAGTAGTAAAACATCCATATTAAAATAGGGAAAGTCAAAACTTTTAAATACCTTTTCTTCACTGATGTTCAGACCATTTTGTTTGCTTATTAGTTAGTGACAAGTTCTTGTGTTATAAATAGATGATTTAACTGTCCAATTTTGACCACTGGGATGAGATGAAACTGGCATGGAATCATAAGTATATGTAATTAAATTTAATATAAGTCTTAATTCTTCATAGTTTGTTTTTTATAACGTCCCACTGCTGGGCACGGGCCTCCCTCAGTACGAAGGGGATCAGGCCATAGTCCACCGCGCTGGCCTAGTGCGAGTTGGAGGACTTCACAGGCCTTTCGAAAACTTGTTAGATTTTCTCAGACTTGCAGGTTTCCTCACGATGTTTTCCTTCACCGTAAGACAAGTGGTAATCATGAATTAAATGATTCGTACATGAAAATATCAGAAGTGCGAGACCCGGATTTGAAACCGCATTACTCGGTTATCCAAATATAAAAAATGCGTTACACTAAATTCTGAAGTACATATTCGCATTTCGCATACATTACAAATTACATTACACGTTGAAAATTGAGTTATTACGTAAACTGTTGATAATGTGAATTTCTCACTCCACGCATGGATTATGCTGATGAAATTAACTAAATTTTAACTAGGGCAATCAATTTATGTGTGATACTAAAGTTTGGTTCGACGTGTAATGGGCTATTTATTGACTGATATTTCCTAATTCTACCAAACTAAATTTGTACTAGTTTATTTCAGTTTCAGTAAAACATTATTCATTTTTTTAATTTGTCATCGATATAAAATAATACTTTTACTTATCCAAAAAAACACATAATATTATTAGAGTTCTCTTCTCAGAGTTGTGATATTTCCCGCAGTAAAAATTATCTTATATTGTGTTGAACCGGATAACCAACTGTTATCATAATATTAAATTGCGTCAAAACCTGCATAGTGGTTTTCTAGGTATCACAAACAGACAGACAAATATACACAAATTATAAAACTATAGATTGGTCTCTGTATCGAAAAAAACACTATTTCAATGAGATTTTTCGAAAATGTTCAATTAACAGTCTTAAAATATTTAACCCAGAATTTTATTATATTGGTCTAAGAGCCGGTGGGAGATCGACCTTCACCGACCTGATAACCAGATGAGACATATTCTTTATCGAATATAATTTATAAACAAATATGCCTATAATTACTTGCCTATCTGAAAGTGCTCATGGCTATTTTTAATTAAATTAACTTTAATCGATTTTTTTTTCATCAGTTTCATTCTTTTGATAACCAAATGAATTTTATTTCACTGTTGTTTTTAACACACAGAATATGCCGCAGAAGGCTTGCCTACTCATTTTTGTGTATAGCTACCTGGCAAGCCGATGTGAACAGGTAAGTCAATATAGGTGACTCCATCGTTCTGCTAACTTATCGAAAGTTATATCAAATTTTAGATCATTCTATTACAAAATCAATCATATAGACTTGCCTGCAAAAAATCATACTTAAAGCACTGTTGCCTAGCTAAAAATAGCCATGAGCACTTTCAGATAGGCAAGTAATTATAGGCATATTTGTTTATAAATTATATTCGATAAAAAATATGTCTCATCTGGTTATCAGATCGGTGAAGGTCGATCTACCACGGTCTCCTCTACCATATGTAATAGAAACCTATGTAAAAAATATTTCATACTGCTGTCTGGTCAACACAAAAGCCTCTAGATAGGTAGCTCCTGTTACCTTATCAAAGAAATTTAGTTTGCCTATTGTGCTTTATCGTTACCGTTTTTTATGTTTAGCTATATTTTATTATTTGATCAAACAATTTCAATTTTCTTAGTATTTAAAAATGTTACTACTTTTTATTTGTAATGTTGCATTTTTATTAAATACTTCAAAGAGTCAACCTAAGCTTATAATTAACATGTCAACGATTAAATTTTACGTAAGTTATTGAAAGAATGATTTATAAAATTATATTCATATCACATATTATTACAATTAATTACTGGGACTAAAATACTATTACCTCGGTTCGTTAACTTGAACAAATCTCACAATAGCAGAGATGACATTTAATCTTACAACTATAATAAATGAAAAGTTTAGATTATGCCAGAACTGCTGATTAGATCTTGATAAATTTTAGCACATAGATAATAGTCTAGAAAGCATATAGCTTACATTTTGAACTAAAAAAATACACGGTTTTCGTGCTGAAATACGGGCAAATTCGCGGGTAATCCTAGCTTGACAATATAACCGAAATGAAATTCCATCGCGGTATACAGTCAATTACGCGCAATCAACGATCAGACCTGTTTATTATAATAATGAGCACCTAATTAACTAGTGCATAGTTCATCTGGGTTAAGTCAACAAACTGACAAGTCCTAATCTAAACTGATTGAGTGATCTAATAACTATGCTCATGTTATATCAGTATTATAACACTATAAAATATATAAAAATAGCCTCTCTATGGTACAAATCTATACTAATATTATAAAGCTGAAGAGTTTGTTTGTTTGGTTGAACGCGCTAATCTCAGAAACTACAGGTACGAATTGAAAAATTCTTTTTGTGTTGGATAGTCCGTTTTTCGAGGAAGGCTATAGGCTATATTACATCACACGAATATATATACGAATAATAAGAGCGGAGCATCAATGAAAAATGTTGCAAAAAGGGGACGGGGGTTAGTACTGCGAGGTACCATACCGCGCAACTCAGAAAAAATTTGGTTTCCGGTCTTTAGAACGCGTGCGAAACCGCGGGAAATGCTAGTACATAATAATATGAATATATCAGTGTATAACGTTTATCGAGAGAGACATTATTGAGTCTTAATCCCAGATAATTTGAGAAAGCATTAACAAGTAGATATTATTTTGTATGTTAACTATCACTGGTTTATATTTGCGTGTAAAATAATATAGATATCTAATGTTACTTTCGCAAGAGTTAGGACCTGCATCTTAACGCTAACTAATCGTGTCGAGCAGTCGTCCCACCGGAGTCTGAGAGTGATAAGAAATAGAGAGTGCACTTGTATCTGTACGTACACGCGCTACACTACAATATCTCCCGCGTAGACGCATCGGAGAATTACTATCTGGTACCAAAACAAGCGAATAGCTGTTTTTTTTATTATTTATACTCTTATTCGAAAGGACATTGATTTTCTTTCTATAAAAGATACTTAATATGAATATTGTCTCTTCGATCCTGGTTGACCTTTTCAAAAACTAGTAAAAAATAATAAAAATTGACAATGAAGATGATTTAATGATCGTCGGGCCGTAGCACTTAAAATGAAATATTAGTAATAATAATAAAAAAAATACAATTCAATTCTCTTGTTAATGGCTTCAAAGCGTGCCAGTTGAGCACAGATTATTTCGCCAATGTCACGTAGAATGGTGAAGGCACGAAAAAAAAATTACATACATATAAAATAAATTTAAGCTACAAAACATCAAAATATCTCTAAAGCCTAAGCGGATCTCTGAAGAGCAGCAAATAATTTCACAAATTCAATTTCCGCACAAGCGTATACTGGTAACACTAACTGTCTAACTTTGTTTCACTATTGAGCTTTAAAGGCTTCCGGAATACCCAAGTTTCCTCTATGGGCTAGCGTGGATACTGATATTTAGGTAAATTTTGTTTGAAAAAGTTCGAAATAACATGTACTCTACAACAGATTTAAGTCGTACGTTTGTTTTGAACATAGAATTAATCAATTAAATTAAATTGATTTGAATCCTTTTTGAAGATTTTTGAAAATTTCAAAGAAATGGATAAAAAATATTTAACAATCTAATTGTAATTTTGGACTGTGTTTATTACGTTTGTTTTTGTGCAGAACCCGTTCAAAGGCGTTTACAAATCAAATTGACTATTGAGTTCTCTAAGGGCTGGCGTGATTTTAAACAGAAAATTCTATACTAATATTATAAAGCTAAAGAGTTTGTATGTTTTTTTTTTGTTTATTTGGTTTAACACGCTAATGTCAGGAAGGACCGTCCCAAATTGAAAAATTCTGTTTGTGTTTGATAGTCTGTTTATAGAGGAAGGCCATAGGCTATATTACATCACGCTACGACCAATAGGAACGGAGCATTAATGAAAAATGTTGCAGAAACGGGAATTATTTGGTTTCCAGCTTTTAGAAAGCGCGCGAAGCCACGGAAAAGGCTAGTCTATATATAAAATGCAAATTGTAAATACGAGATTTGAAAATGGACGTGTGAGAATATTTAATACAAAGATGTTATCTTCACGTTGTAAAGGCTTAATATATTATAATATTATGAATTAAAAATTATTTTTAGTAACTATTACTTCTTAAATTTCAGAAACATTACAAAAACCCGTATAGTCCAGACGCTGTTCGTACCCGCTAGTATTTTATAACTAAAACTTAAAATAAACTTTATTCAAATATACTTTGCAAGTTGAATTGACATTTTAACTTAAAATTTCAGTGTCCCGGAGAAAGCTTCTTGAAACTCCGAAGCAGGTTCTTGAAGAAACCGATGAATCTTAACATTGGTTTTTAAACATTTTAGGTTAATCATATTATTTTATTGACCATATTGTTAACTAAAGTATGGTCTAGTTCTCGAATGTATTTGCACCCACTGATATATTAATTCTGTGATTTGTACCAGTGCTACCCAAAGATATCGTACACGTCTATTGAAAACTTGTTGGTTCTCTCAGATATTTGTTTTTATTTATTTTATTAATTTAATTCATAATCACAAAAAGATGCAAATATACTCCTTTAACTAAAAACAATTGTAAATTTATTTATTTTATAAATCCTTTATTTTTATTTTTATTCTTATTATATACTTTTAATTATTTTGAATTTGAATTTTGTTTTGAATTGTAATTGTAATTTAATTTTAGTATTGATTGTACTTTGGATTTTGATTTTAATTTTAACAGAAATATGGACTGGTGTCTGAAATAAATTATATTATTATATTATTATATATTATTACACCAAAAAATAATATAAAGATACAGTAGGTACATATACTTCTTATAAGGAGAGCAATAACTGGTATAAGGGCGGCCTTATCACTAAAAGTGATTTCTTCCAGGCAACCTAGTCGGTAGAGAAGCCTGTGGGGTTGCACGGACAGGGGATGGTGTATTGAGGAAGAACGAAAAATACATTATACATACAATACGCTAAATATACATATTATAATATAAATACTATACATATATAATATAAATATATACGTGTATATTCTACAATATACTTACTTAGAGATAACATAAATATACCTACATAAGCTTATAGCGATAAATAGTAGGTTTTAAGACGACGTTTGAAGACTTCTACTGACTCCGATTGACGAATTTCATGTGGAAGGGCATTCCATAAAATAGCGGCTTTGACAGTATAGGAGTCACCATAGGTTTGAGTGCGGCTGACTGGTAGGACTAATTTATTGTTGAATTTTGAACGAAGGTTTAAGGAATGAACAGTAGCAAGAAATTTGAACCTAGTTTTAAGGTAAGAAGGAGTGTGAGGCTGAAAAAGGATAGTATAAAGAAGTGTGAGAATATGTAGATTACGACGTTGTCTAATGGTGAGCCATTTAAGCTGCATTCTATATTGGGATATGTGGTCGTATTTCCTCAAACCAAAGACGTACCTGATTGCCATGTTTTGTAAGCGTTCCAGTTTATTGAGGTGTATCTGTGACAGATCAGGATAGCACACATCTGCATAGTCTAGTAGGGGAAGGAGAAGGGATTGAGCTAGGGATAATTTGGTCTTAGTTGGTAGGAATTTTTTCCATCTCCTCAAACGGCCAAGGACGGCGAAGAACTTCCTGCTTACCTCAGAAATTTGGGGTACCCAAGATAAGGTACTATCCATAATAAGGCCCAAGTTTCTGACGGAGCTACAGAATTGAAGTCGAGTTCCATCGTATGTAATAGGAGGAAGAGACGACAAGCTAACCTTGGATATTTGTTGACGAGAGCCAAAAAGGGATACTTGTGATTTGTTCGCATTAACAGATAACCCAAACGATTTACTCCACGAACTTACAGTGTTAAGATTTGAATTGAGTTTGACTATGGCATTGTGAAGATCATCTATAGAAGTAGTTACGTAAATCTGCAAGTCATCAGCATAAAGGTGAAAGGGTAAAGAAAGAAGCTCAGTTATGGAGTTAATGAAGATAGAAAAAAGGAGGGGAGACAGGACACCACCTTGAGGGACACCCGCTTTAAGGTCACAGAACGTTGTGTACTTGTCCTCAATACGTATGCATTGCTTGCGACCATAGAGATAGGAACGAAACCAGGCAATAGCATCTAACGAAATATTCATTGACTGTAATATAGCAAGGAGAATGTCAAAGTCGACAGTATTAAAGGCATTTGAGAAGTCTAATAAAGTAACGATGCTAACCTGATGATTATCAATTCCTTTTCTTATGTCATCGCAGATTTTAATAAGAGCAGTGGTTGTGCTATGTCCGGCTCGAAATCCAGATTGGAAAGGGTTGAGCAAATTATACCTAGAAAGGTGTAAAGAGAGTTGGCTGTGAACTATACGTTCGAGAACCTTGGAGAGAAAAGGAAGAATTGAAATAGGTCTATAGTGACAAAATAAAGAAGGATTCGAAATTTTTGGAATAGGAATAACATAGGCAGAACGCCAGCAGTTAGGAAATGTATTAGAGGAGAGAGAATGGTTTAATATATGACAGAGAACTGTAAGGATGTGCTCGAGTGCGAGGAGAACCATCTTTCGACTTACTCCATCAATCCCGATGGCATCAGATTTAACGGCCATTATATGCGTCTTAATATCCTTAGGAGAAATAGGCGAGAATTTAAAAGGTGTATTGATAGTCTTAGAGTTAAGTGCAAGTGTATTAAGTGTGCGAGCTTTAATTGAACGATCCATTAAGGGTACTGTTGCAAAATGTCTATTTAAGGCTTCTACGTCGAAACTGCTGGAAATAAAAGAGGATTTACGTTCATTGCCGATACCCATTGCATCCAAGAATTTCCAGACTCTAGCAGAATCCTTATTGTCTACTGAAGCATGAACATATTCGCGCTGTGCATCTCGACAGAGTCTGTTACATTTATTTCGTAACTGTTTGTACTTACGCAAATTATCATCAGATGGACTAATTTTATATTTTGATTTAGCTCTATTGCTTTTGATCATAATCAATTTAATTCCATTTGTCAGCCAAGGAGCCGGGAGATGCTTGATTTTAATCGGCCTTAGTGGAGCATGGACATCGAACAGATCCGTAAGCATGGAGTTAAACAAGGTTAATTTCTCATCCGTAGACGAGGCATTTAAAACTGAATTCCAGTCAATTAAACTAAGGTCATGCATGAATCTATCATTATGGAAGTTCTTAAAGCTGCGACGCATAACCACAGTGGGCCTGGCTTTGGGCGGACGCATTTTATAGGATAAATATACCAAGTCATGGTAGGATAACGCATCAGCCGAGATTTGTCCATGTACATTAATTAATTCACAAGAAGAGACGATCATCAGATCCAGCAGCGAAGGAGTACAGTTAGGAAAAAAATGTGTTGCACTATTTTGATTGACGATATTAAGATTGGCACCATTTATTATGTTGACCAAGCGCTTTGCTCGAGAATCATCCTTGTTCAAACATGTATTGAAGTCCCCCATGAGTATAGTATGATCCGCATCTGGGATAAATCTCTCTAATAAGACCTCAAAATCATCGAAGTAATCAATACGCACTGAGGGACTATAAAAAACTCCTAACAATAGTTTTGAGCGTCCGAACAGGACTTCGATTAAAATATGTTCAGCTGATTCAGTGTACTGAGTGGGAGATTTACTTAAGATGTTAAAAGGGATATGTGATCGGAGGTAAATGGCTACCCCCCCACCACCCTTACCAGTTCTATCGTTTCTTATCAGGTGAAATCCCGGCAAGGCATAGGAAGTAGAAGGAAGGCAAGGTTTTAGGAAGGTTTCCGAGACCAAGATCGCATGTAGGTCTTTTATGTCAAACATGTTTAACAGTTCCGGGTAATGTGCCGGGATACTCTGTGCGTTTACGTGAGCAACATTAAAGCCTTTTGAAAACTGAGAGAAAGTGGAGTGCAAGATTGTATTGGGGTGAGTAGAGGAGCTAAGAAAACTAGAGTCGCCAGATGATGAGGAGTCGCATGGGAAGTAGATGTCGTCGTCTGAAGTAGTCTCATTTTCGCTATACGTCATATTAATATAATATACTGCTATATAATAGTAAACAATATAAAAAATACAATATAATATTATAATAAATTATTATAAAAATATATATATAGTAATAATAATAACTAAAAATAAAGTGTTTACTGTGCTAGCCCACCAGCCAAACTAATTCACAAATTGCCTAAACACATTTAATAGATCTCTATGTAATAGTGCAGAATTTATTAAAATATTGTAACTCAGCTATACTTAATCCTTGAACAATAGTTACTATAATAATAAATGGCACTACACTAAAATTACTTATGGCTAACAAGAAAAACATACTTTGATAATAACACTAAGAATCAAAACAATTATATGATCAATATTACACTACCGATAAACACATAGTGCAAAAAAGAAAATACCAGTAGACATACATTAACGGCTAAATAATTGAACAAATATAAAGAATAGTTTTTAATAAAATAGTCTACCACATTTGTGTTTTATAATAGACGAAGCTAACTTTAAAGAACGAAACGCATCAAAAGCTGTCACTTGTCAGCTGCTGTCAATTGTCAGCTGTCATTTTATATACTGTCATGTCAGTGTGGTTAAACAATAAACATTGACGATTTGACAAGATGAAAACAAGTGAAACGAAGTGGGTATTTCAATGTGTTTCGAAATTGTTAATAAGTATGTGTAAAGTTAGAGTGTATAAACAGGTGTTTTGCAAAACAACTAGTAAACAAATTTGTTACCCTTGAAATTTTAACATGGAAACAGATAATTATTTCTTGACGTTGCGCCTGAGCCGATTCACTTGCATGGACGGAGGTGCTCTTGCTTTAGAAGTTGTTTGCGAGATCGATGCGCTAGTACTAGAACCCGGCACACGTACATCGGAAGGACCAGGAATGTTCTCAAGCTCCGTTCGCGAACCAATGCAATGTCGAGTTCCACTTGGCGCAATAACGAAAACGTGTTCTTCCTTTGTCCAGCATTTAGATACACCAAAGCGCTGCCTAGCAGCCATAAAAGCATCATGTTTGGTTTTAGTAAGAAATTCAGATATTGTTGTACTTGTACCTTTGAGCTTAGACTTAGCATACCAAATCTGATTCCTGATCATAAGTTGCTTGAATTTGATAAGGACTACACGATGTTTATCGACTTTGGAGCTTCCTATGCGATGACAACGGCTGATATCTTCTATTGAAAGTTCTGGCATGTTGAGACGGTCAGATAAAAGATTGACCATTACTGCAGCCAGGTCTTCCTGTTTAGCTTCAGGAACACCATGAAATAGAAGGATTTTCTTTCTAGTATTCATTTCTAGGCGATCCTGTTGTTCCGTAAGATGTTTCACTTGTTGCTGCAGATTTTCAAGGGCTGAGAGGACAAATGTTCGGAATGTACTAAATTGTGCCGCTATGTTTGAGGTTGGACTTGTTGCAGGAATTGAAGAATTCAAGTTCTGCTGGAACTCAGCCATAGTAGTGTTAAAATGATGTGCCAGGTCATTAAGAGATTGTTTGATTGATTCCATTGTATATGAGTAACAAAGATAAGAGCAACAAAGAGAATGCACTGAATTTCTTGGTGTTGAGGCAAAAAGTTCTTCTGGAGATTACTTAAGGAATTATTGCTGGTAGGTTTGTCACTATTAGCACATAATTTGAAGTTATATAAGGGTTCTAATAATTTTTATTTAATTAGTTTAAGACGAGCTAAGAAAATTATGAGTTACTTCTTATACACCTACCCGCGAAAAAAAAAAAAAAAAAAAAAAAAAAAAAAAAAAAAAAAAAAAAAAAAAAAAAAAAAAAAATTATATGCAGGATTTGAACCGGCTTCACTCCGTTCGACAAGAAACTATGTTACTACTGAGATGTCACTACTTACTTATTACATTTAGCTTTAAAATGGGCATTACCTCCAAAAAAGTGCACTTACGTTTAGAAATTCAAATGTAAAAATATTATAAATAGTTTATAATTTAAGCAGTGGATATTACGCTTTTCCTGAAAATAGGTAAAAGTCGATTAGTCAGTCTAAAGTGATAGTAATAATTCGATCAACACGAACTATTCTTACTTACTGTAAAATTCAGGAATTAATTCGAATTGCATACTCCATTGTACAACAGGAAGAAGAAGTTGGGAGTAAAAGTTTGTAACTTTTAGCGAACGCGATTGTCTGAACGTGACGTGCGCTGATTTCTAATATCCTTTTTCACCTGACGGCGAAGACTTTGTTTCTGAAATAATTAACGTGGTAATTAATTACTGTCATTAGTTATGTAGGTATAATATTAATATTTTTACTTTCGCCATGTCTGTCAGTCTGTCCGCAACTTATATGAAATAGGTAGCCGCACGGCTCAGGAGTATATTAAAGCTGGAATAATTTTGGAGAATTTTCAACCCAGCGAGTGATCGCATGAAGTTTAGTAGCGATTAAAAAAATGAACGCGGGTGAAGCCGCGCGTATTGCTAGTATTACGATAATTTAGTTTTTTTACTCCAACGTCTCAATATTTTTTACGCATCTATCTATGTATACTGTACGTATACTTCATGTTCCTGTCCCATTTATATGCCACGTCGGTTTTAGACGACGTTAACTGCCACAATTTTTGTATATATTTATTTTGTTAGGCGAAAACTAAAAAATATTTGAAAAGCCATGAAATAGTGACATTTATCGTTAGGTAGGTTGACCGAAAACAGCATTGAAACAGCATTGTTGTTATATCAATAAATATCTTTCCTCTTTTTGTTTATTATTTTTTATTTTAATTTAACATTATTTTATACATTGTACTTTTTTATACATTATAATGTAAAGTATTCATAAAACAAGTTAAAGTGCAAGAACAGACTGGCTCAATAGTTATAATTATAAATATTTATAAGGATTTATTAAGTTTTAAACTAAATTTGAACACGCTAATCACTTTCACTATTCACTTCAACTCAACGCCTTGTTCTCGACGAGGAGTACAAAATAATACTGTTAAACCTACCGTCAAATAAGTTTAATTTATTCTCTATGTTACAACGTCACATTGTTTATCTAATCAATTATAGAAATCAATCACTTATTGAGTAGTGTGTTCGATTCTCGTGTAAAGTTAACATTTAACATTTATCATTTATCATACAAAATGTAACCTCATTTAGTTAATGAAAACGATAATTCCATCCAGCTATCTGCCAAAGGACCCGTCAAAATCACTTCAACTATGTCCGAGACAAATCTCGGCAAACCGAAACCAATAGACCCAAAAATTATTTTACTATTGTGTTTTATATAAAAAGCGGTTATTTTAACATAACAAACTGACAATTCAATTTTATTTGTCTGTATAGATATGACAAATGATAATTTTTGATAGTGTTATTCGAGAAAATCGTCAGTGGTAGAAACACTTATTTTTCTGCCTTACTTTGGATGTACAGAACCCTAAAAATACATTAAATCCTTTATTTAATACAAATGTCTTCGAACCCCTAAACTTTCCTTCGTTAACTCTTTATACCCGTGATTACAAAAGTATGTTAATTTTCACTTGATCTTTAGAGATTCCATTTTTTCTCTCGACTCGTCGTATAAATCATCATTAAAACTTCTCTTCGTCCAATCTGCGTACAGCTTGGATTATTTCAGAACTTCTATTTGATTCATTAATTTATTTTGAAGCGACTTCGAGGAAACTCATTTGTTATGTAAATTGAAACACATTGTGAAATATATTGAATTTTATTATCTAAGTAAAGTTTGTTAATATAATTGTAGAAATCTTCATTTTAAATTAATATACATTAAATTTGCTGTATTGTGACAGTCGCATCTCCAGTCGCTAGAGACGCAAAGAGAAAAACTTTGTTGAAAAACAGAAACACTATGACTCCATCTAAAATATTATTCCTTACTGTAGCAAATAAATAAGATCTTAATTCGTTACAGTCTTTAAAAATTATCCGAGCTACATGGATTCACCGAAAGGCGGACTTGCAAATACGTATAATTTAAACTTTCGATTTGCATTTTTGATTACAAAACTGGCCGTCAGGGAAGCAATTTTTTGGAGAATTTAAGATAGCTTACCAAATGGTAAAGTGGATAAAGTGTGGATAACTAGCGAACTATTTAGCGCTAACGAAGACGCGGGCTCCACTAGTTATACATATAAACCTTCCTCTTGAATCACTCTATCTACTAAAAAACCGCATCAAAATCCGTTACGTAGTTTTAAAGATCTAATACATAGGGACAGACAGACAGCGGGAAGCGACTTTGTTTTATATTATGTAGTGATTTTCTTCATCTTAAAATTACGTCTAGATATTACATACAACATGCACAATAAATTCAATAATAAGCAATATTTAATGTGAAAAATTCAATGCAGATCGATTGTAAATAATTATGTTGGTATTTTTATGGATATTTACAAAGATTTTTTTTAATATTTCATACTTTAAATAAATAGGAAAAATAAAATATTGCTCACCATCTGTTTTATTTTTACTTAAAAACTTCATAAAATTAAAACCAAAAGTTTTTAAAGTTCTTTTTGTATTACAAACATATATTATATATGTACTCGCACATAAACGTTATATATATTGACATTATGTAACATTAACATATCACTTCTTATAAAACTTTTGCAGGTTTGTAAGGCACACTAAAGGGTAAATTAAGATTTAGTGTGCATTCAACTGACGACGACTCACTGACAAATAAAAATATTTAGAGAAATTTATTTTAAATTAAATTAGTATGTACCTACATATAAATAAAATTGAAGTACCTATCTGTGTTTCATTTTAAATTAGCAGCTTTTCACTAAATGCATATGAAAGTTTACAGGATACTTGCATAATAAATCAATTTCTTATTATTTTTTTTGTCTGACTGTCTGTTTTTTCCGGCTAATCTCTGCTACTTTTCTTTTATAATTTTAACTCACGCCCAACGAAGCGAGCCGGATTAGTTAGTATTGTAATATAATAGAGATTTTACATTTTAACTTCATGATTCATAGATGATTCATACCAAAAATAAACTGCTAACTTTAAAAGGTTAAAAATAATAAAAAGCCAGCGAAAATGTTGATTCGCGTGGAAGTTTTTTTAGGATTCATCAAAAATGCAAAACTTTATGAAAATATATTCAGTTCGGTAGTGAGCCGGATTTCGTCGCGATCTGAAAAATTTCGCCGACGTTTGTGATGCAGATGTAGCCAGAACACTGTAACCCGTGGGACCACTGTTACATTTACTTCCCACGTCTCATTTTATTTTGGCCAACAGTTTACAATTTCAAAAAGGTGTTTATGGTATTATGCTCAAATTATTTCAATAAGCGAAACGGTTCAATATTCAATATATCGTCTTTTAAATAATTTACATAATGGTTTTTCGAATATTTTTTTATAAATGTAATGGAAACTTATTTTAAGCATCTATCATACAAATATTTATTCTTTTTACTAGGTTCAGAGGTAACTCTTACACACCCCCAACAAAACAAAATATTAAAATCGTCTGTTTGTAAGTTTAGACTAACAAACAGCAATTCATTTTTATATATTTAGATGAACAAATAATTTCATACAACACAATGTTACCTCATTCATTCAACGTTATAATTAAATGTTATTTGGCATTTAACACAAATTAAGAAATCTAGGCCTATAATTACAAAGGAATGCGAATTTCGTTCAAAGAGAAGGTTCAAAATTTAGTCGACAAAAACTGACTTGCAAATTAGAGTAATTTTAGCTCTTGGATTTGCATTTTTGATTAAAAAAATTTGTAACGAGGGTCGAATGAATTTTCGGTGATTTTTAGAGTACGACATTTTTGATATATGTACAGATATAACTGGTTTGACTTTCTGAAATATTTTAGTGTATGGATTCGTAGTATCTATATTATGTTCGTCCCGCTGAGTTTCTTTCGCCAGTTCTTCACAGGTCAGAGGTTTCTTCTTTCCGAACTGGTGGTAGACTCATGACGTTCAGTATGAAATTGTAACAATTTTTATGCTGAATAATTTTGATTTTTTATTTTTTTTATTTTTGTACTTAATATTTGTTTTATCGAAATAAAGATAAATATAATACAAAAATAATTACTAAAAGTAGAAAGTCTAACAGATGACTTATCTTTCAGGCTCTAAGGGGAACAGGTAAAAATGGAGATATCTTTCATACTCTCCGTTATAGTCCACCAGCAAGAACATAATATCATGTTACGTCTAAACTAAAGAAATAAAAAATGAAATATATATTTTATGAGCATAATATATTTATAAATGGAATAAGCATATTTAATTAGATGCTTTTTATTTCTACTTCAAAGCACTTATTATTAGCTGTTAAGCATATTTTATAAGTCAGTAATTTTTTTATTATTCCATTTCAAAAGAACTTTTTTAGAGCTTTTAGAGTATTATTAGCATCAATAAGAGATATATATTTCATACAACTTAATTTTTTTAATGTATTATGTGTAATAGTGTAAATAATATTATTATGTAAGAACATAGACGGAATGTGAAACGATTAATTATTAAAATATTATAAAAGTATACCTATAAACATAGATTTATCGTTAAAATATGAAAATTTAATTCCATAAGTTTGAAGTCATCAATCACTATCAACAGTATCATAAATTCTGAAACCATAATGCGTACTTTTGAAATTGGTGGTTGAAGTTCTCTTTAAGTGCTCTGTGGTAATTTTAAAGGTATTATAATAAGAGATTGTTTTTTGGTTCCGTTATATATTTCAGTAATATTTATTTCTAGGCAAAATTCTACAATTTAAAATATTACCAGTAATCTATACTAATATTATAAAGTCTCGAGTCTTTAGAACTCGTGAGAAGCCGTGGGAAATGCTAGTATTATATAAAAGCGAAGAATACTATCACAGTCATGCCCTTTTTGCATATTAAGTTTATCTATACGTATAAATAAAATCCAACAGAGTCGTAACTGTACATTAAATATTTTTTTGGAATTCTTATTGAAGTAGCCATTATTATCGATATAGAAGCCGAATGTATAGTTTTTAGAATTATTTTGTCTGTCTGTTTGTCTGTTTGAGATCGCATCACGAGAAATCCACTGGACAGATTTTGATTTTGGTATAACTATAACCAGCCTAGTAAGAAAAGTAAAAGTACTATTAAATTATCCAACCATTGGAAATAATAAGGGAACTTTTATAGGGATCCCCTATCTCAAATAAAAACCTATATCTATACTAATATTACAAACGAGAAAGTTTGTAAGCATAGATGGATGGATGTTTGTTACTCTTTCACGTAAAAACTACTGAATGGATTTTATTGAAACTTTACAATAATATACCTTATACATTAGAATAGCTCATAGATTAAAATTTATAAAGATATTATGTGAATTTTCTAAAATATGACGATAAGTGTCAAGTAAGTAGTAAAAAATCTACCATCTGCGAGCTCTTCTGGCGTGCGCTGCCAAAACCGCTATAAGATTTACACACATGTAAAGTATGATGGAAATGTTTATCTTAAACAAGCGACTCACCCTCACTTCGCTCGGGTTCGTCCCTAGATTTAGCGCGAGCGAAGCCGCGGGTTCCACTAGTTTTAAAATAAAGTAAAGTCTCAAAAGTTTCTTATCTACAAGAGTATACTATATGTAGTGTCCTCGTTATTGGTATAGTTTACGGCTCAGCAACACCTCAACACGCACACAACGACCGTCTCGGACGACCGCTAGATTGTGACTGACAGTTGACACTGACGTGTCGTAGGCGCATGAGACAACCAATACATTACATCCCTTATTTGTTATATTATTTTTTTTTTCAAATTATATCCATTCATACACTTTTAATGGTTTCATAGCGTTTCAATAAATTATACTCTCCTTTCGTTACTTAATTAATTTATTGAGTTTGACCATTATAGTTTATTATTTTACTTATCAAACTTTTATGTATCAAATTCCTTTCATTTATGTTAGATTCATTTAAATCTTAATTATCGCATACTTTGCATTATCCTTGAATTATTTTTAAATGAACGATATTCTTTTTACGGATTTGAACACTTTCATTCTTTTGAACTGTGATATCTCCACTAATTCTATTTTACACTGTGTCATAATCCAAATTCAATATATTTTAATACTTTATCTCCATGTCTCTAGATCACACTTGTCCATTTCCTGTATCTCTTTTTCCTTTCCTTTTTCTTTCCTTTCTTGATCTCTATCTCTAACATCTGTATCATTTGGTATTAATTTAATTGCATCAGTAATTAAAGTTTGATTTATTTGTATTTCAACTCTACTACCATTACTAAAGATGTAATCTTACGCCAAATATTATTTTTTTATAGCTGCTATAATAATTAATAACTAATAATAAGTAATCCCAATAAATATCAATCTTCTGCAAAATCAATCCTCTTCATTGGATTTGGTGAATATTATCGCAGAGAGAAGGGTGCATCCTTCAAAAGTTTTTCTAAATTCTAGGTGTCTTAATTAAATTTAAGCCACCAAACTTTTATGCTAAGTTTTGCCCTTGTCAACATAATACTCGTATGGGCTTTATTGGCGACATCCACCTGCTGACGTGTTTTATAAGTTCTAGATATCATTCTAACTCTCCAATAGTCTAAAACTCTGTATGGCTTAACACTTTTTGTTACGTTGTTCATCCAAAGCAAACACTTGTCTTCCCTTATTACTTCATAATTTTCTTTTAAAACAGACTATACCTTCTGTAATCGTGCGTCATGTTCTTCAAGATCTTTACCAAAAACGAGAGCTTTACCAAGAAACAATACGCGTTCTAATGTTTTTGAAAGATTTCTTGGGCACACGATAAGCCAAACATCAGCTCCTTTATCAAAACTTTGCAAGTGATGTGCCTAAAACTTAGATATAATTCAATTTCGTGAAAGACGCCTTTATATCTGATGACGTGAAGTGAACTTTGACATGCCTAATTTAAGGCAACATTGTCCATTGTCCGTGGTGGGTGGTTTACAAATATAATTGCTTCATTGCTTTTTGCATGTCAATACAAAAACGCACTCCTCCATTATCGTTCAACACCGGAACTACAGGAACACCAATTTTCAATAACCCACAACAGGATTTATTATGTCTCTTTGCTTAAGCTATTTGATTTTCTTTTTATTAGCTTGAGATTCTAAAGGTATGGAAATCCTCCAGTAAGGTTGTAATTATCCATAAGTAAACTTATCAAGGTTCCTATGAATATAGGAAACATCCCAATCCCAATTTTATTAAAGCCATTCCAAAGTTTCACCTAAAAGGTTCATCGTGCCATCGAATAATCCTTTTATTTTAATAAGTGTTCGGATGTTTATATAATTACTGAAGCTTATTCATTTTCAAAAAATCACAAGTGGTTTCTGTGATTATGATTTTCAATGTGAAAGACGTACTGGATTTCTTTACTATTTCATATCTTATTACTTACTTGATTAACTTCTTCATCTGATTTTATGCAGCTTATCTTTGTCCTTTGATTATTTTCTCATTCTAAATTCTAATTCTCTTATAAACTTGTCAGCGAAATTGTCTTTCACGGAACATTTAACATCATGAAGTACGTTTACCATATTCTGTAAATAACAATGTTCTCTGATCGATTTCGGTCCTGGCAGCCTATCTCATTGAGACTGGCCAATTGCGCAGGCGCTGTTATAGAGCACAATATTGCTCTCTTCATTGCTATCACTCTTATACTTCGGTGAGATGACTACTCGACAAGGCCAGTGAGAATTAAGACCAACCGAAGGAGGACCAACGGCTTTACGTGCTCTTCGGGGCACGGGGGTGACACACCGCAACTTCCCAGCTTCGGGCTTTTACTGAGGCTTACTAAACCGAAAGGCTCAATAACTAAACTAGGCCCAACCCGGGACCCGAACACAAGACCTCTCGATGTGTGGCTCTTGTGTACCCTGATTGATTAGCCTTATACTTATAAAATATATTTTATTGTATCATTATTTTACAACTTTCTATCATTCTTCTTTTCCATTTGATTTTGTGTTGTTTCTTAATTTCTCTAGATGTTTATTAAAGGCTTCTAACGAATGCACTTCCATAACTTCTCCGTCTACTGTTATTTAATCTCCAAGGTATAAGATTCTTTTGCTCACTAATTCCGCCAGGTAACATGTTTATGTTACCTGATCGATAATATTTTCGTCCCGATCTGTAAATTGACATTTACCGGTTTGTGGCATTAATCTTATTATGAACTCATTCACAAACTCTTCATCGGGTTCTTCTCGGCTCGGCTTAACTCTATCTTGGTGACTTAGTATATGTATCAAGCTTAGACATAGCGTAGATATATCTTGGAATACATCTTGGAGCACATCTACTTCATCCCAAGGGTTGATTTTAGGTCCAGGTATATCTATATATGTAATACGAGTTCAAGTCCGGGTCCCCACCTCCCATATTTTTATGTTCGAATCATATCTACCAGTAATACCAGTTTTCTTACGATGAATAAAACATGGTGTGACAAACCCGCAAGTCTGAGAGAACCCAGCAAGATTTCGAAAGGCATGTTAAGTCCGTCAACCCACACTCGGCCAACGCGGCAGACCATGGCCTGTTCCTTCTCGCATTGAAAGGAAGTCCGTGTCCAGCAGTAGGACGTTAAATACATATTGCAGAAAACTTCCTGCATATCTAAGCCGTCTAAATAAAGAAGGCTATGTCTTTTTTTTTCTTTTACATTATTGTCAATATTGGATGTTTCTAATAATATTAGGAATGCCTTTTTTTCCAGCGCTTCCATTGTGAACCTGGCATAATGAGGCTATCTGGAATGATCAATTGAATGTGTCAGATATTTTTATCTGCTACTTAATATTGCCATCAAATTATAATGGTCACGTGTCAATTTAATGACCGGATATTTCCTATTTCCGTCAACTTTTGTCTCATCATGAATGTACCTATATAATATAATATATTATATACATTCTCTAGTATCAATTTAATAATCAGACATAATCTGCTCATGTTGTTACAAAATTAATAATATTTCATTTTTTATTTCAATTTAATGATCAGGTAAACAATTTTATCTGCTTGAATTATTAATAAAATACAGCTATGTCAATTTAATGACCGGATATTTCCGAAAAGTTTTGGTTCCAAATAAATATGTATATATATACCTGTATAATATATTACATACATTACCTATTATCATTTTAATGATCAGACATCATAATCTGCTTATATGTTGTTATAAAATAAATCATATACAACAATTCATTTCTTATTTCAATTTAATGATCAGATAAATAATTTTATCTGCTTGAATTATTAATAAAATACAGCTATGTCAATTTAATGACCGGACATTTTCGCTAAGTTTTGTTTCCAACTAAATATGTATATATTACATATACAATACATTACATGCATTCTCCATTATCAATTTAATGATCAGACACAATCTGCTTATGTTGTTATAAAATAAATCTTAAACAACAATTCATATCTTATTTCAATCTAATGATCAGGTAAATAATTTTATCTGCTTGAATTATTGATAAAATGTCAATGCTATGTCAATTTAATGACCGGATATTTACGCTAGATTTTGTTCCGATTAAACCCAAATCTATGTACTATATTACGTACATACTCACTAATATCAATTTAATGATCAGAATTTTAATCTGCTTATGTGCTTAATATTGTAGTAGTACGAACTAAATACTTAGTATTGTTCAATATCAACCTTTTGTATACAACAATTCATTCCTTCTGCCAATTGAATGATCAGATATTATAAAATACACCTTGTATCCTATATATCATAATAATTAATAATACATTTTACACACAAAGTTCAGTATCAATTTTATGATCAGACTTTTAATCTGCTTAATATGTTCTTATATACTTGTATAAACTAAATAGTATTGATCAATACCAATTTTTCGTTACAACATTTTCATTCATTTATTTTTCAAGTTATTGATCGAATAAATAATTTTGTCTGCTTGAATAACTTATAAAATATGGTTTGTATGCTTCATAATATTATAATTATACATATTATACACATAGTACAGTATCAATCTAATGATCAGATTTTTTTATCTGCTTAGGTACGTTCTTATATAGTTGTACAATTAAATAGAATTAATTTTAAGCTTTCATATATAAAAATTAATTTATTTTTTTTAAATGATCAGATAATAATTTAATCTGCTTAAATTACTTATTAAGTACTGATTGTATTTTATTTCACTTAGATCATTGATTATATTTTGACCACAATTAAGAATACCAACGTAATTCCTTACAAAATAAACACACGCTCATATTTTCATAAAAGATGCATATTTAGTCATACCGATTGTTAGTGCGGCAGATATCAATAGCTAGGTACATAAATTCTTTTAAATGTATAGTGCTTACGCACCGATAGTATCACTAGCGTGAATCGGTAGGCACTTCCAAATTGCCTACATAGTTTAATAATATTGATTATTCTACTAAATAATTATTTTTTATATTTCATAATTATTTTTTCTTAAAAACAATTTCAATATCACTATTATACTATTATAATGTTTAGTTACAATTAAATACACTAAATCCAAAGGCAGCTTTTTACTAATATAGAATTCTTTATGCTCCGTAGTAGTGTAACGTAATTCGTGTTATGCAGCTTAGCATCATAAGCGGCAGCGTCGATCATGCTGCGCGTAGGCATAGGCTTTTAAATGCAAAATTTAAATATTCATAATGAAAAGATGTTATAACTGCCTTCTGAATCTCTAATTTAGAAGTTTCATAACTTCTTAATTCCACTATTATTTCGAAACAAATCATTTGTAAATTGGAACTTTATAATGCGCAAAATAAAGCACAAAATCTGAAAGTTGTAGTGTATTTACAATATTATCACATCTTTGGTTCATTCAAATATAGATCATATTATACAATATTCAATTTGCATTTTACAAATTAGAGCATATCAAATGTTTATATATTTTTATTTAATCACAAATAAATACATTTTAACAAGTTAAAATTGTTTTAAGGACTTCAAAAGGTGAACAAAGAAGTAAGTAATTTTATGCAACTACCTTCCCTTCTTTTTCATTTTTTTTTTAGACTGTTATACTACTTTAATAAGATTTTTCTATTATGTTCTATAACTATAATTGTGAATACTCACATGTTTTGTCCTCGTCGCCATTTGTAGTGTCCTCGTTATTGGTATAGTTTACGGCTCAGCAACACCTCAACACGCACACAACGACCGTCTCGGACGACCGCTAGATTGTGACTGACAGTTGACACTGACGTGTCGTAGGCGCATGAGACAACCAATACATTACACTATACTTACATATTTAAAAGTGATCGATAAACTGTTGTTTAGTTCTAGAACAAATCGTTTGAAGTTCTCCCTTAAATCACGCTAAGTTCGGGCATCGTTAAATGCACGCGTACTCGAACTCGTGCGTGAGGGCTCTCGCGGATAGTTGTTCACTTAACCCTTTCATAACCATACTAAGTACATACGCAATGCAATCAATAATAAAATAAACTAAAAACCCAGGGTGGGTACTTACCCAGTCTGACGTAGTTCTTAAGGCCATAACTCTAACGCCAGCATGTACTTAGTACCTACTTCTTTTAATTTTACCGATATTACGTATTTAATTTCGAAGTGTCTATTCATCCGACAATCGGACGAATAAATTTAATATTAATCGTCCGCTAATGATGTTTGATATATCGCGACTGAGACTTTTTTGCTTCTTAAATGTCTCAATTTGTTTTTTAAATTTTAACATACTCGTGTATGCAATTGCGGACGTTTCTATAGTACTTTTTACAAAATACCATTTTCTAGTACATTGTTTTGATGTACGTACATACTCTTAGTAAGTGTTAGTGATGTAAATTTCATAGGACGACTCTATAAAACCAACTCTTTTACATATAAAAACTCTTGGACTTGGGTCTTGGTGGGATCTAAATAATAAATTTTCAGCTCGGTAGGTTAAGGTTATTTTTTTTTTATTTTTGGCATACGTATATCATGCACATAAAAATCATTTATTTCATATTAGAAATCAAAAAATTGATAGATATTCGTACAAAAAATAGTCGGACGAATAATATATTTTTTATTCATACGATTACCGGACGCCAAGCAACAGTATACTATACTAAATTATTTTACTCGTCCAATTGTTGGACGACTAAAATAATTTAGTCGTCCAACTAGCAGACGACTAGCAACAGCCATTTAATTTTCTGCTTTGTTACAAGGGAATTTCTCCGTGTGTTGGGATTAGCCAAGTATATTTATGGGATGTTTTTGTAGCAGAATTCAGATTTAATACTTTCTTAGGTTTACGCGAATATTTGACATTATAAATGAAACTATCTTTTCGGATTTTGTCGCGGATTTATTACGATTTTCAAAGTTTGATGCCATCTTGATATTTTCATTCAGATTTTTTTAACTTCATTCTCAAAAATTCAATTTCGTTCTTAGTTGCAAACACAGCATGCATCCGCCTCGGAGAACACGTACAGCGGATTGTCTCGCGCCTGATCTTTCACCAGTAGTATAGTCCTATCAACCGTCTCCGAGTAATGTGTTAACTTATGTACATATACATAGATTCAGACGAGCATAGTATAGTATAAAGAGGTTATAAATGAAA
This sequence comes from Boloria selene, assembly GCA_905231865.2. Taxonomy (NCBI): domain Eukaryota; kingdom Metazoa; phylum Arthropoda; class Insecta; order Lepidoptera; family Nymphalidae; genus Boloria; species Boloria selene. The sequence goes on along the minus strand of HG993137.1, from coordinate 13,872,226 downwards.
CTATCTTTTCGGATTTTGTCGCGGATTTATTATGATTTTTTATTTCTGGGCAAAATTCTATATTCAAATACTTTAGTCTCTCCCGTGACCATGATTGCTTTAAAGCATTCGAAACGTCGGAAACCAAAAATCATAATAAATCCGCGACAAAATCCGAAAAGATAGTTTCATTTATAACCTCTTTATACTATACTATGCTCGTCTGAATCTATGTATATGTACATAAGTTAACACATTACTCGGAGACGGTTGATAGGACTATACTACTGGTGAAAGATCAGGCGCGAGACAATCCGCTGTACGTGTTCTCCGAGGCGGATGCATGCTGTGTTTGCAACTAAGAACGAAATTGAATTTTTGAGAATGAAGTTAAAAAAATCTGAATGAAAATATCAAGATGGCATCAAACTTTGAAAATCGTAATAAATCCGCGACAAAATCCGAAAAGATAGTTTCATTTATAATGTCAAATATTCGCGTAAACCTAAAAAAGTATTAAATCTGAATTCTGCTACAAAAACATCCCATAAATATACTTGGCTAATCCCAACACACGGAGAAATTCCCTTGTAACAAAGCAGAAAATTAAATGGCTGTTGCTAGTCGTCTGCTAGTTGGACGACTAAATTATTTTAGTCGTCCAACAATTGGACGAGTAAAATAATTTAGTATAGTATACTGTTGCTTGGCGTCCGGTAATCGTATGAATAAAAAATATATTATTCGTCCGACTATTTTTTGTACGAATATCTATCAATTTTTTGATTTCTAATATGAAATAAATGATTTTTATGTGCATGATATACGTATGCCAAAAATAAAAAAAAAATAACCTTAACCTACCGAGCTGAAAATTTATTATTTAGATCCCACCAAGACCCAAGTCCAAGAGTTTTTATATGTAAAAGAGTTGGTTTTATAGAGTCGTCCTATGAAATTTACATCACTAACACTTACTAAGAGTATGTACGTACATCAAAACAATGTACTAGAAAATGGTATTTTGTAAAAAGTACTATAGAAACGTCCGCAATTGCATACACGAGTATGTTAAAATTTAAAAAACAAATTGAGACATTTAAGAAGCAAAAAAGTCTCAGTCGCGATATATCAAACATCATTAGCGGACGATTAATATTAAATTTATTCGTCCGATTGTCGGATGAATAGACACTTCTCTCCGAGTAATGTGTTAACTTATGTACATATACATAGATTCAGACGAGCATAGTATAGTATAAAGAGGTTATAAATGAAACTATCTTTTCGGATTTTGTCGCGGATTTATTATGATTTTTTATTTCTGGGCAAAATTCTATATTCAAATACTTTAGTCTCTCCCGTGACCATGATTGCTTTAAAGCATTCGAAACGTCGGAAACCAAAAATCATAATAAATCCGCGACAAAATCCGAAAAGATAGTTTTATTTATAATGTCAAATATTCGCGTAAACCTACGTAAGTAATATAGTACTTCCTTCTATTCGAAGTCGGTTAAATAAAAATGATAGTTCCTATTCTGTTCTCTATAAAGTAGAATCATGTGTGAGTTACCTTGAGGTCGCTTATGAATATATTGCTACATGACAGAAATAAAACGTATTTAAATTGTATGCCGTTGATAAAACAGTAGGTCTTCACATCGTTTGAATGGTCTGAGTGCATTCTATATTACGAGTCGCGCTAATGCACGATAATATATTCAAGCGAGACTTGACGCAATGATCTTAATGTACTAAATGTTAAGGGTTGACTTCCATCGACGAATATCATGAAATTGCTAGGCACAATTTAATAGTGGGCTTTTTTAACATTGACATTTCAAAAATACTTTTTGATCTATTTCTTTTAAAAAAGAGTTTTTCTCTCTCTCTCTTTCTTTCTCTTAAATCCCACTGAGATGTCATCTGTACATAACGAAACATTAGACCATTTTTTGTTCTTATAATTCATCTTCATCATTCAATCAATTTCGATGGGACAATAATTCACAATAAACAAAAAATATAAAAGTTACTTTCCATACAATCAATGTTTATGAATAATTTATTAGTTGTATAAAAATTTCAAAGTGTTTTTGTTTATTTGATTCTTCTTTTACGTGAATTGGGCATGATTGATGTGATTTTTCTATGTAAGCATCTCATTCCCACTGAATTATATTACTTGAATTAAACTAAATACATCCTACTAATATTAATGAAATTCTATAATAATACGAGTATACAGCCCTATATACCCAGTGTGCACATCCCTATTATTGTAGAGCATCCCCGTGGGGTTCAAACAAAGGTGAGTCGGATAATAGATTAAAAATGTACGAGTGTAATGCTGTGTTCACACTGGCGGTCCCTCATTAGTAACTGACAGGTTGTCCCCAGCACGGCGAGGTATATCAATGGATGTTTAACCTTTCTGTACGTTACACCGTATCATAAAGAAGACATGGTAAATATTAGATAATATTTCGTGTATAATTTTTCCTCTATTGTAAAATAACTAGAATTTGCCAACCACTAATTTCTATAACGGATTTTACAACACTAACCTTTTATTTCTATTAAGATCTTTCAGACAGCGCAATTATTTGATTTAATTGTGGTAGGTTCAACGCTTATTAAGGATTTACTTACCTTTTATATATCTTACAATTTAATTATGTTTAATCAAATAAATCTTATTCTACCAACCAATCTCCTTCGTGTCTTCTCCATTCTATCTGAAGAAATCTGTATTAAAATGGCAAGCTTTGAAGTGACAAGTGAATTAATTTGAATTACCTTATTCTTCCTCATCATAATGAGGATAACAAGAATAATACAAAATCAACACAATTAATCACAAAATTTAAACGTCCCGAAGTTGGGATAATTAAAGTTTAGATAGAAGTTAGCGTGATATCTGCTATAATAAATATTGATTATTCAATCACATTAGGCGATTTATATTTTGAGTAGAAAAGGGTGGTTGACATTAAAATCAATCTTTGGAAACAGTATGCAGCGAAATTGATTTTTGATTATATAAAAATTATGAAATAAACTGAAATAATTTTTATCAAAATTTTACCCCATAGGGTAGTATATACATATTATATCAATGCATACAACGTACACTTAAATTGTTCTTCTTCTTCTGCTTCTTCTGCCTGGCATTAATCCCGGCCATTGTTGCCAGGGTCTGCCTTCCGACTAAGTCTACTCCACTTTGCGCGATCTTTAGTGTCCTCCAGGATAAGTCCGTTGGCTCTCATGTCCTGCTTCACGACATCCAGCCATCGCTTCTTTGGGCGTCCGGGAGGTCGAGCTCCGGGAACAGACATATCAAGGCACTTTCTTCCGACATAGTCCTCAGATCGACGCGCGACATGGCCATACCACCTCAGACGACGTTCTTGGAGCTTATCCGCTACGTCACGGACCCCGAGACTACCTCGGATGAACGTATTGCGTATGCGGTCAGCCCGCGTTACGCCACACATCCACCTCAGCATCTTCATCTCCGTGACGTGAAGCTCCTTAGTGTGTCGAGATAGTGCTGGCCAGCACTCGCTCCCGTATAAAAGGACCGGTCGGATGATGCTCTTGTATATCTGTCCCTTGAGCTTGGGCGGTATTTTTCGGTCGCAGACCACACCTGTGACCTCTCGCCATTTGGCCCAAGCAGCGCTTATACGGGCTTGGATGTCGTGATCGATGCTTCCGGACTCGTGCAGGACGGATCCAAGGTACTTGAACTTCTCCGACTTAACGGCTGGTTCAAGCCCTATTTGAATGGTGCTAGAGTCCGGATTCCCGCAAGTCATGTACTCGGTCTTCGCCACATTTAGCTTAAAACCACCGTTCTCAAGCGTACCCTTCCAGAGGTTCACCTTACGCTCCAGCTCCAGCCGGTTCTCATCAACGAGCGCGATGTCATCAGCATACATCATTAGCCACGGAGGCTGGTCCTGGATGCATGCCGAGACTACATCTAGTACTACGTTGAATAAGAACGGGCTAAGAGTCGAGCCCTGGTGGACCCCAATAGTAATCGGGAAGGGCTTGGTATCGCCAACAGAGGTTCTAACCACGGAAGCGGAATTGCGGTACATGTCTCTGATAATGTCAATATATACTTCAGGCACACCTTTAGATCGCAATGCCCACCAGATGCATTGACGCGGCACACAGTCAAAGGCCTTCTGCAGGTCCAAGAATACCATGTGCAGAGCTCTCCTTTTCTCTCTGTAAGCCTCGATTAAAGTTCTGAGGGCAAAAATGGCGTCCATGGTGCCCGATCCCGGCTGAAACCCATATTGACACTCAGAGACAGTACACTCTTGACGGAGCCTGAGGTCGATCACGCGTTCGAAGAGCTTCATGGTGTGACACATGATTTTGATCCCTCTATAACTACCGCATTCCTGAACACTGCCCCTGCCTTTGTATACAGGGGTGATGCAGCTAAAACGCCACTGATTAGGCATCCTTCCAGTGTTCAATATGCAGTTAAAAAGATCAGTAAGCATGAGCACACCAACAGAGCCCAACGATTTCCACGCCTCGATTGGTATGTCGTCAGGACCCACCGCTTTTCGGTTCTTCATGCGGCGAAGACAATCTCGAGTTTCGTCAGGTGTTATTGGGGCAACAAGTCCAAGGTTAGGAGGTGGTTCGGGTGGAAGACTATATGGGTGCTGATGGTTCAGCAGCTCCTGGAAGTAGCCTCTCCATCTCTCCTTCACAGAGGCATGGTCACAAAGCAGCGTGCCGTGGGAGTCCCTGACGCAAAGACATTTTGTGATATCTTGCGTCGCTTTATCTCGGGCACGTGCCAGCTTGTATATGAACTTTTGCCCCTCCGCAGTATCTAGCTTATCGTATAATGGTGACAAACTATCACTGCGGGCTCTGGCTACAGCTCTTTTGCTGGCACGTTTGGCTGCATTGTACTTCTCTCTGTCTTCAGGAGAGTTGGTTTGCTGCCACTCTTTAAACGCAGTCTTCTTTTCCCGAACCGCCTCCTGCACCCGATCATTCCACCACCACGTTTCCCTGTCGATAACTCGTCCTCCCTTAGAAACGCCAAGAACGCGTCTTCCCGCCGCGGTAATTACCGACTGGGCTCGATCCCAAGCCTCCTGGGCATTTTCAGTGTCGACCCTTAGGTTCAGTCGCTCCACCTCTGCTAGGAAGTCCGAATGCATCGGTCCATTCAGTAACCACCACTTGATCGTAGGTTTACGTTTCTCGGCTAGTTTCTTTTTCGGGGTAAACGCATAGTCCATGACAAGGAGACGATGTTGGGCCGTTAGGCTTTCACCTGGAATGACCTTGCAGTTTGTCACCTTGCCGATATGACACCTTCTAGTCAACAGATAGTCAATTTGGGTTGAGTGGGACGCGCTCTTATACGTGATAAGGTGCTGAGGATTCTTTTGGAAGAACGTGTTCACGATGGCCAGATCAGACGCAATACAGGTTCTGAATATGAATGTTTACTCCCTCTGTATTGCGACGACCATAGCCAAAACCACCATGGACACGCTCATACGCCTCAGCTGCCTTACCCACGTGACCGTTCAAGTCCCCCCCAACTACTATCACTTCGGTAGTCGGTATAGCACGTAGTACCTCTTCAAACTGCTCCCAGAACGATTCCTTCTCGGCCTCACTGCAGCCTGACTGGGGGGCATAGGCACTGATCAAGTTCGTGGAAACCCCCTCAATCAGCACCCTAACCCGCATCAGCCGGTCGCAGCGACGGTCAACTTCAAGGAGACCATTCTGGAGCTCTTCAGAAAGCACTACGGCTACACCGTTTTTACCTGAAGGTGACCCGGTGTATACAAGCTTGTAACCCTGTCCGATGTTACAGGACTTGTTGCCCTTCCAGCGAGTTTCCTGTAGAAAACCACACTGGACTCGACGTCTCATGAGTACATCTGCGAGTTCTCTGCATCGTCCTGTTAGAGAGCCAATGTTCCACGTTGCAAAGCGGAGTTTCCGTCTGGGTACTAACTTCTTTAGCCGTGCCCGTACTTGACACGGTAGCCCTTGCCCATTTGTCGCAGGTATAGGGCGATGTTCCTGCGCGTCGTTTAGCGGCGACGCCCTAGCCGTACCCAGCCTTTTCTTATTTCTTATCATTGGAGCGGCGAAGTTGGTTTTAAGCGGAGCGATTGCCATCTGACCTCCAAAACTCACTTCATGTGAGAAAACCTGTAGAAGGAATGGGTAAGGATAATAAAGGGGGGGGGGAGTGGGAATAAGGAGGGGGGACACCACTATTACGGACTGGATGGGGGTGTAATAGTGGTGGCTCGAGGACCCGGGTTCGCATACCCGTATGCCCTGGAATCAATATCGGACAGATACTGGACAGGACACCCTCTGAGGCTAATGCTAATTCTGTATCAAAAGGGGTGGTTTTCGAACTAGTATGTATAATGTATATACATACATATTATGATATAACGATGCCGTTGTCCGTAATTAAGAAAGGAAAATAAACGCATACCACTTATTATAGTAGAATAAAAATTCCTCGGTAACATCTACTTATTATACGTTGTTAAATATTCATTTAATTCCCTCGGGACTCACTTTATTAATCCAACTTGAAACTTTTAATAATTTCTAAGTGGATTTCATGGTATAATTGGACGCGGTTATACTAAAATGTACTTAATCTGAAAATATCAAAATTTTAAGAATAAGTTTGAGAGACGTGAACGTAAAATATATTTAATTAAGTTATAATCAAGAAAACTTATTAAAATAAGTTATTACATTTTAACATCATATTACAATCTTTTTGTAATTGCTAAAGCATACTCAAAGGTGCGAAAGCTTACAAAAGTTCTATTTCAAAGCTTTGATTCTTCTACCGTTTCTATCTATCAGTCCCATTTTTAAAGGGCTGTATCTTTTATAAAAAAAACGTATTTTATTTATTGATATATTTATTTTGTAAATTGGAAAACAGATAGCTATTTTGCGTATTGTACGTACTAATACAGTTTAAGTCGGTAAGTATTGGTGTAACAGTCGGCCGGCAAGCGTAAGCAAGCCGCGCACCGAGATAATTTGATTACGTATGCATTAAGTGCATTTCCATTTCCCTGTGGATCGCATATCTGAGATCTCTTTCGAGCGGACGCTGACTTAACGACTGTTTGACTCACTTGTCTCCTCTAAAATCGTGTTTAGCTTTTCTCGAATTGCTTTTTAAGTCCTTTGAGTTTTGAGCTTTAATGTTCTTGTTTTATTTTAGATATAATTTGTCTTCTCGCGTGCTTTTTGTGTAGTTTTTATTAAGTTAATAAAGACTTGTTGATATATTTTTGGTACATTAACACACCGCACGATGCAAGCTTATGGGACTGATCATGAATAGAGTAGACTCCATGCTCAACAACTGAAAGCTCTTAGTGGGACTCGAACCCACGAACACTTACACAGCAAGTAGGGCCACAAACTGGCACAGCAAGTAGGGTCATAAGCTGAGCCAAACGTGTCGTCTATATGTAAAATACACGAACGGAGCCACGGGCAAAGATAGTTTTACATAAAATGCCCTACTTGGTGCTACTAAACTGAAGTTTGAGCGATATCGCCTTAAACATCAAATACAACTCACTATCAGCAATCTAACTACGAACGAAACCATTTAAAATCATATTATATTTAACGGTCGTTTCAGACGTTCCAGTCAGTCATGCTCATTTAACAAAACATCGTTTCTCTACGAATTTATTTCAACATTAATATAATGGAAAAATAACATCGTAAAATAATGTGAGAAATGCAACTGTTAAACAATTAATTCTATTTATCTCAAAGATAGCAAGATCGATTCCTATTTGAAGCAAAAAAATTGAAAAACCATAATAGTTTCAATAATATTTAGGTAGTTTATAATAAACATATAACAATTACATATTATATTATGTAAATATTTAACTAATAAGTTATTAATATCTAATATTCTAAAAGCAGTTTAAAATTATTTTTACAAGTTAACAGGTCAAATGTTGCAGACACGTTTTGTCTCAGATTCCACGCAAAAAATTGCGAGTAAAATCACATATCTAGCTATCGCATAATTTAATAGAGTATTGAAGTTATAGTATTTTATTATTTCTAATATTTATAGAATATGCCTACCAATTTAGTAAATATGATATTATGTACATTTTAAAACGGTTATTGTGTTTGATAAATGTTCTTCGCTTAAGACAGCTCTGCCCCGCCATTATAGCAGGTGAGCATGCAACGTTATCATTTTAGTTTTGGGTAGCTTATTCCGAAGTATCCCACAAAATTTATCGCATAATTTTCGACGGTTCGAAATATTTCAAATATCCTAACCCTGTCAATGCAAACTGAATACTATAAGCACTGTATTTTTCATTGCGTTATTACCATATTCTAATACTGCTATACGTTTTATTGATTTAAAAATATTTATGAATTTTAAATATTACATTTCTGAACTTATTAATTAATTTTATTTTCGTTTTGTTTTGATAAAACACGTCTGTACTATTTTGTCATGTTTGTATATCACGTCATCATTTGACGTATTTTGATAACGTGAAAAATACTTTTTGTAACAATTTGTTATGAAAAAAGTTAGACACTGACAAATAAACTTATCTCATAATATTAAATGAGCAATTCTTGTATATATTTATATAAACTAGGGTACGGCTCTAATGCTGAAGTTTAAATTTTGTATAAGTCAGGTAATTCCTTCCGAAAACGGCTAGAGAAGCTCGGTTGCTGAAGTACCTACTTAGATACGAAATAGGTAAAATCAAACATTTTAAACACACATTTGTTTATTTATTAATTCGACAAATTTTATTGGTATTTAATCTATAGTATAAATAAAAATGAATGTTTGTAAGCGCATAATTTGTGAATGACTCGACCAATTCGGCTAATATTTTTTTGCAGTTTCCTTCAGGCCCACGGAATGATTTTATAATTAAAAAAATATTAAAGTTTGTAAAAACTTACACAAAAGGGGGTACCTAGGGACGAACGCGATCGAAGCGAGGGTGAGTCACTAGTTACATATAAAACAAAGAAGAAAATCTTTACATACACCAATTAAGTCTAACATGATAAATATTCATTAAAACAATAATCAATTATCAAGTAAATCTACAATAACTATAAAAAATATCGATTACTCAGCAAATACCATCTAAATCCATTAATTTGTACAAAGTTATCTTAAATGTTAGCGTGATGTGCGCTATTTTATAGTACTTAAACCCGTCATGGAAATAAAAATTTCCGCTTAATGGCCAAAATAAAATAAGCATTCACGTTTCATTCCGGTTGTGAAACAATAAAATTATATTGGATTTTCTTCGTATCGTTTAGTATCCGAGCGCATCACGTGACGTGTGTAACAATCGACCAATGAAATTATAGCTATGCCTAATTATTATCGTCACGGAAGGAAACTTGATTAAAATTATTTTGGTAATATTTGTGTACGCAAATTTTATGTTTTGTCACTTTAGTATAATATAGTAGTAGTGATTTTCAAATATACTACAAGGAATTAATTATTTTAAAGATTTAAAATTTGGCACACACTGCCAAATCATAGTTTCACACTGCCAATTCCTAGTGCCTCTATTGGCTTCATGCTTGGCTGGATTGCCAGACGTGAATAAGAACGCTATACCTCTCCCCTCACTATCCGTACGAGCCGGTGTTGTCCCTTATAATAATGATAATTAACTAAATCAAGATTCCAACAGTTGTTAGAACAAGCAACTAAAGTAGTTAACTTTTAAAGGGCTATGTATATTGCCTTACCCTAAATTCCCTCGCTACTAACTAAACAAAGTAAACATGTTACTTTTACAAGCGTACTTCAAAGTATGTAACAATATTTGCAAATCTCATCTAATTCCCTTTCAAAGTCTAAATTCAATTCATAGGGACGAGCAGTGAACGGTCGTGGATTGAGTTTGAATGCGATTGAGTAAATCACGATCTGGATATAAAACCGTTGTTTGCACGACGATTGTTGACATCTTTTGTGTGATGTCTTCCTCAGGGACAAGTATGTTTAAAATAAATCTTTACATGCACTAAACTCATCTTTCGTCGTTGCTTTATACTTTATTAGTACAATAAAAATGTTTGTAATTATGATATAAATATTTTCACTCATAGCCTGAGTCTATTCAAAAATAAATTTTACTTACATATTATTATATAATTTTGTATAGAAAATAGAGAAGTATCACAATGGTAAAGTCATGTCACTATGTAAAATTTTAAACTTCATAAAATGATATTGCAGTAAGTTGCAACGTAAGTTACGTTTAAAGAAAATATTTTTTTTATTTTATGTAATATGTTTCTTTAGATATCTTCAAAAACGGTTAAGTTGTTGTAATAAGGCTCTATTAGATTTTAAGAAAAACTAGATTTTTAGATTACCTACAATATTAAGAAAACAATTTTGTTCCAATATTTTTTACAATTAAAAACAATAATTTATCAAAAATTATTTATTAATACTAAATAAAAAAAATCTAAATAAAATTTACTACCAACAAATTACTTATAATATATACCCATGCTACGATTTTACATCGAAGCTACACACGCTCTTACTTTGTGCTATCTTAGAAGAACAAGGATACCCCTATTCTTAGATTACAAAGAAAAATTGAATAGCAATAGAGCTTTCACTTCGATTTGCATCCAATTCAGCGCTCAGAATACAATACTGCCTGCACGCTCGTCGGTTGTTGCTTCCTTTGTGAGCTAAGATCTAAGCATCGTCTTGAAAATATGAAAAAAATACTTGTTTTCTTATTGGATTCTCAAAAGGACGTATAAACGTATTAGTTTGAAAGGGTACTCCTTTATATATATTGTCAAAGAAATGAAAAAGTAAAGCATGTTTTCTATTTATATAAAAATTGTAACTAGGTAAATCTGTACATTAAATATTTTTTAGAATATTTTATAGAAATAGTCCTTATTATCGATACGCAGGCCAAATCTATGGTATTTATAATTTTTGTCTCTCTATAACTGTATCACGAACAAACCACTGGGAAAATTTTGATGAAATTTGGAATAATGATAATTCGGGTGAACACATATAATACTTAATATTTTTTACGGGAAATATCATATTTTTGAAAAACCTATATTAACTGTAAAAACATAGCCGTTATAAAATAGGTACATGAATCACTAGTAACTTTATAAACGTTTTTCGTCATTTGAATATTTAACCTTATTTCTGCTTGTCTTTTCCATTGTACGTGACCATTACAAGAAAATCTATTTAAATTGAATTGCATTTTTCGTTCTTCATCTTTTTACCATAAATCTAAACCTCTACTTTTACTAGTTAGCTGTTGGTTTTACATACCTATTTTTAACGCTAATTATAATACCTCATTAGTCAAAACTAAATTAATGAATAAAAATAGAATAATTAATACTGACATTATATAGCGATATACCAAGATTGAATTACATATTTATTGCTTGTAAGGCTATTAGGCGAGAGTGCCCTAAGTCGTGATAATGCATGTCTGCATCCCACAGGGAGTAGTACGGCTTTTAGCAAATATATGCACATAGCGAAATTCACTTAAGAATAAGAGAGTAAATCTGGATATATCAATTAATAATATTACTAACTAGCAAACCCAGCCCGCTTCGCTGGGCGTAACTTAAAATAAAATGCGCCAGCGGTCGCGGGTTCGAATCCCGCTGGGGGCATAATGTTTGTACTGCAGTCATGGGTGTTTGTATCTATAATATGTATTTATTTAAAGTTATATATGTAGTATGTCAATCTGGTATCCGTAACACAAGCCTCGTAGCTTAACACGGAACTAGATAGCGCTGTGTGTACCAATATCTCAGCATATTTGTTTATTTATTTATTTTATAATTAAACGGTTTTAATATTTTTATAGTATAATAAATTAGCCTAAGTTACTCCTTATAACATCAGGCTACCTGCGAATGAAAGTCCCATCAAAACAGGTCCGGTCGTTTCAGAGATTAGCCGGAACAAATAAACAGAAAGACAGAGAGACAAAAAATTATTTTTTTAATGTATTCAGTACGTATATATATATACTTTCATATGGATTTAGTGAAAAGCTGTTAATTTGAAATTAAAAACAGTTACTCGAATTTTATTTATATTAGGTATGTACTGAATGAATAAAAAATTAGGTTCGTCTCTAAGTACATACGTTTAAATGGCAATTATTTTCTATACCTATTATCTATACAATACAGACTAGTGGTTTCGTGGTAGCGTGTAATTTTACTCAAGTTTCTCCATAGGTTCGGTGAAAACATATGTATAGTGTATATATTATTTGTATTGTAATGATATAGAATTCTTATATACTACAGGCTTCGTCAATAAATTTGATATCTTATGCATAAGTAATTTTTCAAATCTGGTTACTAGATAGTTCCTGAGATTTTAGTTGTTCAAACAAACAAACAAAAAACTCTCCAATAAAATATTGGTATGGAAATTAATGGTTGCATATATTTCATTTACCATAGTAAGTACTTTCTCACACCTTATATTATACCGACACTTAAAATTATATGAATAAATTAATTTATCTCCAAACTTCTTTTAAAAGCTTCCAAGATTTTCTTTTATTTGAAAACGCATTTTAAATCCAATCTGGGCGATCCATATAATTACTTAATTACAAAAGATGAACTGCGAGGGAGATGACAAAAAGCGGGAAAAATTAAAAGGAAATTAAACAAGCTATGAGAAATGGCGATTGTCGACATTCTTTCGCAATATTGCTTAATATTACGTTCTTCACTTAAAAAGAATTGTTTGTTTTCTTTTTGTTTGTGCGCGTCTTTTAATTTATTATTTGTAATTTTTTAATCGTGACTTTTCAATTCGCTTAGATTCATTTGAGCTATTATTCTTCGTAAGAAAAGATGGTAATGACTTATCATTACTGTTGACGGCACATTTTTTGTTTATAAATGGACATTTGCAAATTTTACAACTTAGTAACTCAGTTAAATATGAGAAGCTTATTTTTCCGTTTTATCTCAATTTTTTATTACAGTACATGGTATTTTTGCCTTAACAATGGCAGGATACAGCGTCTACTTTATTCTACTGATGTAGAGACATCCATTCACATACTTTTTGTGAGCCGTTATTTTGTGTTTAATTATTTATAAAGGATTACCAACAGTGTAATTTAAAGAATTAATATCAAAAAAAAATTAATTCATAATTTGTTATAATACTTTTATATTCACTTAACCAATAAATAATATATAAAATTTCCCTTATTATTTCGAGAAACTATATTTGTATGGCGAAATAGGAAAAGTAGTATAAACAGCTAATTAAACTACTCTTTTTGAATTTGACATTTATTTTGACGGACTCTGTATATTAAATTTATGGTTTAGTCTTTTATTATTTATCCATGTTGGTCATTCTATATATAACGTGTCTTCTTCATAGGCGAAGCCAACTGTGCCCAACCGGCACTCCCGGAAGCCATTAAAGGAAATAATAGAATTGACTTATTTATCCATGGTGTAGTCTGAGAGAAGGTGTTATACATTATCTTGATTCAAGTGATAGATCTACCTTCTAACACTCTAAAAACAATATTAAAAATAATACTTTTTGGAGCTTACGCGAATATTTGACATTATAAATGAAACTATCTTTTCGGATTTTGTGGCGGATTAATTAGATTTTTAGTTCCCGAAGTTTCGAATGCTTTACAGCAATCATGGTCACGGGAGAGACTAAGGTATTTGACGTCTCAGGGATTTATATACTTATAACAGACAGTACCTACCTACAATTAATATAAAATCCAAAATTGCACCACAGCACTTATAAAATTATATTGAATTTTTAAACTTTTTATTTGTCTCATTTATATACATATACATACTATATAGATATTTTACAAAAGATTGAAAAGAAATTGATTTAGTTACAACAATAGTCCGTAGAATGAGTTACGTAACGAAGTCTAGTGCCAACTTTATTCATTATCTCTCAACGTGAATCTCATTTACTTACACAAAAATATTTTAATCTTCTTCGAGTAGAGGATAAAACAGAAAAAAATCTAGTCACGTAACTCAAACTGACAATCGTACTAAAAGTTGTGAACTTCTGCTCCAAGTGTCCATTTGTTTTACAATTTCATATTCAGAGGTAATTGTTGGCAACTTGCCATCATTATGACAATATATTGGGACACTTTCGAAGTTATCTTACTCGTGACATGGTTTTTGCCCTTTACGTGTATCTTTCTTAGTTTTGACCGACTTTAAATAGAGGAATTACTCACTTCGGTCAATTCGAGTACAAGTTTTCGTTGTGGATTTATGTTTTTTATTTGATATAATATGATCGGTATGTTATGAATTTCTATAGATTTTTTCATAAATGAATTTCATTTGGGTTAGGTATGTATATACACCGCTCCCAACACGCGTTGGGCCCACTTCGGTGGTCGATGCAGGGAGGGCCCATTTCGGTAGGCGATGTGTCTTGTGGGTTGCTCCTGGTACTTCTCTGGACAGCAGAGTGGACTGTGGAGTAACCCTATTGGCTGTGTGGTCTGCTTCGGCAGACCTGCCCGGCCGTCGGGGCGTCGTAGTAGAACGTGCAAGCGATCCTGCGACGCCCCATTAAGACGTGGTTTTAGTACGTAGTTCTGGCTTGCCAGTGAGTCCCACATAACCTGTTTCCTACAGGTGGTATGCGTCAATGCATTTCACAAGGATAAAAAAATTATATATACACAACGTACCTAAGTCCACGGTTTTAAATATCTTCTTATACTATTAAATGCGCAAATAACATAGTATATTTAATATTAAAAGAAACTACAATAGACACAAACAATAATGATAGAAAAAATAAATATTGTCACTCGCAGAATATAAGGTAAAGGCACCTAACTCCGAGGGGTTCTAAAAATGGCACCATATTCCGAGGTATTTAAACAAACAGTGATTTCAAGTGATTTACAAGTTCTTTTTGTGTGTAAGATACCATATTGAATTCATAATTTATCTGTTCGTGTTTATATGAGTAAAAGAGAGTGTTAATGTGTGTACATTT
Source organism: Boloria selene (assembly GCA_905231865.2). Lineage (NCBI taxonomy): Eukaryota > Metazoa > Arthropoda > Insecta > Lepidoptera > Nymphalidae > Boloria > Boloria selene. The sequence continues at coordinate 13,857,078 of HG993137.1, read as the reverse complement.
TAAAATAATGCGTAAACTTTGCGCTAGCAGCTGACTTGAACGCACGCTCCATACATTTTGGACCTTACGCACGTAAGTACTATGTTTTACTAAATAGTGTTTTAGATGATATTTTAATCCTATATGAGTACATGTTTAGATTAAAATAGAAGAAGAGTTATATTTTTTATTTAAAACACGTAACATTTGTGTATTTTTCTTAACAATTTAAGAGTAAATAAAGTTTAAAAATACCACGGCATTAGGTGCCAAATATTTTAGTTGGTTCCTAATGCCGATGTATACCACGGAATTGCGATTTCATAGACGTTTTCTTTTCCTTAAATTTTGATGGTAATTTTATAATTACAAAATTTACTGTTTTGGTTTTGATTAATTAAATGGCCAATAAATATAAAAATCTATTTCCGATGTATGTTTTAGAGTCAAACTCACTAATTATACACGATCAAAGATTATCTATTTAGGTACTTTATTAATTTATTATATGGAAAGACTAATAACATTAAACTGTATTATTAATGTATTTGATATATTTCTGTTTGTGTTCTATGTATTTTTTCTTAGATATTGCAATTAAAGATTCATTTATTTATAAAATATTGAAAAATCTCTTGGTTTTTAATAATCGGAGTTAAAAAATGTGATATGGTATTATAAAACGCTATTCCGATGTATGTAAGTCGGAATAAGGTTCTATGAGCACCTAATTTCGTGGTATTGACACAAGTAAAATACAGTGTGTTAATTATTAAAAAGTTCAGAAGAGTTTCCAGAAAACAATATTCAACAGTTAACAATCTCATTTATTGCTCTCTCAAATGTTTGTATTATAGTTCTTAGTACTCGAATCGCTGCCTATTTAACAAATTAAAAATCAATTATCATGACACATTGAAAAACTGCCTGTTACATTATCTTACGCAGCTTTTATAGAAATTCATAAGGTATGGGCTCATAGTATTTTAAATATTGATATTATAATTTTTTGTGTTGTAGGATAATGAAGCCAAAAGAACACACGGAAGAAGATCTCCGAAATGCTATTACAGCAATCAATGAGGGTAGTTGTGTATCTATTTGTAATATTATGCAGAAAACAAAAAATACTGTTAACGAATTATTTATATATAGTTATTAGTTACTCCTATGTTTTTTACATCTTTACTTAGAATAATATTATTAATCTAAATAAATTACATGTTGTGGTGTCATTTTACCATAAAAGACTGAAGACTGATTTAAAGACCACAGTAAATAAATAGACTTGATTTTTGAACACCATGTATTATTCTCCCCACCTCTATTTCTTTGTATTTTGAACACTCGGAATTAGGAACCAAATACATCGGAATTAGGATTTTTACATCGCAATTAGGTGCTCTCGACTTCTTCACATTTTTAATTAATTAAAGATAATATAAAATTTTCTATTGCTAAACTGTAAGTGTATTTCAAGAGTTAGATAAATAATACTTCTGATAAAAATAGCGAATTCTGCAGAAAGATATAGTAAATGCTTAATATATAAAGTTCTTTCTAGTTTAGGTGAAAATACCGCGGAATTAGGTGCCTTTACCTTATTCCACTTTATTTAAAGAATCGTCTTCAGAATACAATTTATTTTTCCAGGGAATTGGGAGTTATGTGTTTCAAAGTTTGAGAAACTTTACCGAACAACACTCGTTGTTTATTGGTCACACTTGATTAGATTGTAGCGTTCCTTAAAGCTTTTACAAATAAAGCTCTTTGTTTTTATTACTTCTATTATAAAGAATAGATAGGATAATTTTGGCGTTCGTTTCTTGGTTGATATATTTAAAACTAGCAACTCGCCCTAGCTTTGCTCGGGCTCTAGGTACTCCCTGCCTTTAACCTTTGTAATGTTTGCACCGTATATTTTGAAATTAAAAACAGACACTACAATTTTATTTATATGTATAGATTAATATGTTATTACCAATTTGGGCCACAATAATAAGAATATGTTGTCCCAACAAAATTTGTAGTATTAGCGACTCGCCTTCGTTTCGCTTGGACTCCTCTCTAGATTTAGCGCGAGTGAAGCCGCGGGTTCCGCTACTGTATTATACATATAAATCTATCTCTTTAACCACTCTATATATTAAAAAAACCGCATCAAAATCCGTTGCGTAGTTTTAAAGATCTAAGCATACATAGGACAGACAGCGGGAAGCGACTTTGTTTTATACTATGTAGTGATGTGTATATATATACTTGTAGTAGTGAGTGGTATTATTAATCCTTTTACCAAAGGTTGTCAGTAAAATATTGCTCACAGCAATAAGACCGCCTTTACAAGGCTTTTGTTATCAGCTTTCCTTTTATTTTCTGCACAAATCTTATTTGTATTGAAGTATTTATAAATAAATTAACAAAGGTTAATCAAATCAAATTAAACAAATTTACAAACTAGGTATTCATTTTAGTAGCAATTTATTATAGATACTTTGAAGAAGCTATCTTAGCTCCAAAATACTACATAAAATATAAGAAACTTTATCGGAATACAAAATTCAATTCAATATTGTGTTACTTTGCCTCATGCTTTTTTCATTTATGAGAAAGATTAGAGATTCTAGAGTTATACTTTAATTATTCAGCTTTACAAGATTTTAATTTAGGACACAATATAATTTTCATTCCATCATCATCATCATCAACAGCCTTTTGCAGTCCACTGCTGGACATAGGCCTCCCCCAAGGCGCGCCACTTCTTCCTGTCAGCTGCCGTTCGCATCCATTCGATGCCGGCATGGCTGCGCAGGTCGTCTTCCCATCTCGCGGGTGGGCGTCCCACGCTACGTTTGCCAGTACGCGGTCTCCACTCAAGGACTTTCTGGCTCCAACGTCCATCAGTCCTTCTGCAGATGTGGCCTGCCCAAGTCCACTTCAACGTGCTAATCCGACGCATAATGTCGGTCACTTTGGTTCTCTGACGGATATGCTCATTTCTGAGGTGGTCCATCAGAGAGACTCCGAGCATCCTCCGTTCCATAGCACGCTGAGCGACCTTGAACTTGTGGGCAAGCCCTGCCGTGAGTGTCCACGTTTCAGCACCGTAGGTCATAGCGGGGAGCACGCACTGATTAAAGACCTTGGTCTTTAATGATTGCGGGATAGGCGACGTGAGGATCTGCCTCAGCTTTCCGAATGCTGCCCATCCTAGCTGAATTCTTCTATTTGACTCCTTTTCGAAATTGTTTCTGCCAAGTTGAATTATTTGGCCCAGGTAAGTGTACTCAGAAACAACCTCTAATGGGGAGCCTTCGAGCATCACCGGTCTGGGAAGGGCATGTTCATTGAACATGATTTTGGTTTTATCCAAATTCATCCCAAGACCGATACTCCTAGAAGCAGCGTTCAGATCAGACATCATTCCCTCCAAATCCTCCAGCGATTCTGCCGTGATGACAATATCATCAGCAAACCTTAGATGTGAGATGTGCTCGCCGTTTATATTGATTCCCCGCCCAGTCCAGTCCAGCGTTTTGAAGACGTCTTCCAGTGCATTGGTAAACAGTTTCGGGGATATAACATCCCCCTGTCTAACACCTCTTTGCAACTGGATAGGTCTCGTCTGGTGGTCTTGGAGCTGGACGGTCATCGTCGCGGTCTCATAAAGGCATCTCATCAAGCTGATGTACCGCCAATCAATTTGGCATCGCTGTAAGGATTCAAGAACAGCCCAGGTTTCAACCGAGTCAAAAGCTTTCTCGTAGTCCACAAACGCGAGGCAGAGAGGTCGGTTGTACTCTTCGGTTTTTTGTACAACCTGCCTCAGCGTATGTATGTGGTCCAGAGTGCTAAATCCGCGGCGAAACCCGGCCTGTTCTGGAGGTTGAAAGGCATCTAGCCTTGGAGAGATCCTGTTGGAGATGACCCTAGAGAACAACTTATACACGTGGCTCAGGAGCGATATCGGTCTGTAATTCTTCAAAAGGGTTTTGTCCCCTTTCTTGAAGAACAGTACGACCACGCTCCTGCTCCAGCTTCCGGGAGTTCTTCCAGAGAAGAGGGAGGTGTTAAATAGTCTCTGGAGTTCCTTTAAGATTGGCTTACCGCCAGCCTTTAGGAGCTCCGAGGTAATACCATCTTTTCCTGGAGCTTTTCCGTTTTTAAGTTGCGTCAGGGCCATCTCTATCTCATCCAAGGAGATGTCAGGCAGGTCTTCCGTGAAGTGACGTGTTAATGTGGCTCTTGGATCTGCAGGGTCGGCATCTGTTTTGTTTCGGTGCGAACGGTACAGTCTGCTATAGAAATCTTCAATCTCGGAGAGAATCTCTGGCTTCGAGGTGACCATGCCTCCACTAGCATTCCTCAACTTCGTTAGGTGGCTGCGTCCGAGGTTTTGGGCGAATACGCGTGCCCCTCGGTTCCGCTCAATCGCTTCCTCGATGAGGATCGTATTCGAGCGCCGTAGGTCACGCCGTATTGCTTTCCTGATTTCCTTATTACGCGCCCTTTCCTCCGAAGGATCGGCCAGTGGAGTTTCTCGTCGAATCCTCATCAGCTCGAGAGTCTCGTCCGAGAGTTTTGATTTTTTGGCGGCCGTCCGCTTCCTGCAGAACTTCTTGCCCTCGCTGCAGATAATTTCAGCCACATTATCGAGGTCCTGGTCAATGTCGCAAGCCGCGTCCAGGGCGGCGAATCGATTTTGAAGTTCCAGTTGGAACTTTGTGGAACCCGCTGCCACTTGCAACCGTTCGGGTCGGAGCGTAGACTTCATCAGACGTAGTCTTTCCAGTTTCAAATTTATATTCAGGGTGCCTCGGACCAGTCGGTGATCACTACCGGTTTTAAACCTGTTGATCACCGAGACATCCCTGAATATGCGCTTTTTGTCCGTCATGATGAAGTCTATCTCGTTTTTTACCATACCGTTGGGACTTTCCCAGGTCCACCTCCGCTGGGGCTGCTTCTTGAAGAAACTATTCATCAAGTATAGCCCCTGGGATTCAAGGAATTGGACCAGCATGTGTCCCCTCGGATTACGGTTGCCTAGGCCGTATGGTCCCACGACCGATTCGCCGCTCATCTGATTTCCGACTTTTGCATTAAAGTCCCCCATAACAACGCTGTAGTGGGCCTTGGTGGTGGTGTTTAAGGCTCGCCCTATATCTTCATATAGGGCTTCAACTTCGTCATCCGGTTGTGCCGACGTGGGTGCATATACCTGAATCACCTTAATTTGGTACTTTTCGGTGAGTTTAAGTACGAGGTACGCTACCCTTGTCGACACACTGGAGACTTCAACAACGTTGTTACAGAGGGCTTTATTGACCAGGAAACCTACGCCACCTTGGGATTTGCGGTCTCCTTCCCGAAAGTAGAACATATGGCCAGAGCTCAAGGTTATGCAGTCCTCCCCCTCTCTTCGGACTTCGCATAAACCCAAGATGTGCCACCGTATCTTGTTCAGTTCTACCTCCAGTTCGGACAGATGTTCGTCCAGCCGGAGACTGCGTCCATTAAACGTCGCCAGGGTCAGTAGTTTTGGTGACTCGGTCCGCTCCTGGAGATTCTTCGCACCCCTGGCACCGCTGTTACCCCGACCGTCACCGTGGCCGGGAACAGTGGCGCCGCCAGGAACTCGGGGCCTTCCATTTTTGGAGTACTGCATGGGGGGTTATTGCCCATACTCACCACGCTGGGCAGGCGGGTTGGTGAGCGCAGTGCCATAAGGTTTTTGAACCAGTGAGGCTGCTGCCCCTCATTGGCTAGTATTTAGCGCCGTATGGCTTTTACTGGTGGTTATACCGCCATCCGTCGGTTGGATTGCCACAAGGTTCTATTTTGTGACCCATCCTGTTCCCTTAGTAGACTCTTACTACACCCACGGGATGAGAGGGGGGAGCAGTATTCTTGATTGCCGCTGCTCCACAGCAATTAAATTTTCATTCCATGAAGTAACAATTTTGATTTTTATAATTTAAAGAATTATATCGAACAATATAATATAGTATATCTATATAGGGAATTAAACTTAAGGTCTTTACTTTTTAAAATTAAATGTACATAGACATAGGTACAGCATGCATGTACAATTTTTATGATATTTTTTAATTATTATAAACCTAAAACTCGTACACAATCACAAACGGAGGAGATAAAGGCACTAATCGTTTTTAGCTTTGACTTATTATATATCAGTATATTCTTCAAAGCAAGAGCTTAGAAAAAGCTTCACTGTCGCTTACAGCTTACATCAATTAAAGGGGCATTTTTAAACGCATCTTATTTTAATTTACATAAGGGTTAAAATTACAAAATGCACGCCTACTGTAAGAATTACATCATGCGAGTATTTTTAATGACGCATTTATTTTACTTCTTACTCCTTGTTTACTCTTATTATAAATGGTTGTCACCGTTTCTTTCAGTCTGTGTAAATGTACAAATATATACGCCTTTGGTTAGATTTAGTTTATTTATTTTTGACTTTGAGATAGATATTATGTTAAGAAGTGATTGCTGATTCAAAATTATTTAATATCGCTTTAGAAAATAGAGCTTTATGTTATTTTAATAAATATAAATAGATTTATATCACATTTCATGCAACTTTTTCCGTTCGTCGCTTCATTCTTCATCCGTTCATCTAGATTCGTTCAGCAGTTGTGGCGTGATTTAACAATTTTTTTCACATTTATAATATTTATAGGATAATAATAACCGATACTAATACTTTAATGTAAAAGTTTGTGAGAATAGATGTTCATTACTCTGAAGTAAAAATGTAATAACATTATTTGACCCAACTCGGGATTCAAACTCAGAGCTTTATAATCCGTTACTATTAGTAACTAATAAACCAACGAAGGGTTGATGAACAATAATAACAATGTGTAATAACAGTATTAGAACAATTAGTGCGGTCTATGTTTGTTGACTTAGCTCTGATGAACTGCACGGGTTAATTATATGCTCATTATTACATCCAACAAGTTTGCGGGACTGGAATAAATAATAGTTCACGGTGGTTTGGTTTGAATTTGATGCGATGGTCTTTGATTTAGATAGAATCTGTTCCAATAATTATGCTGATTTACTAAAATGTAATTACATTTTGATTTAAATTAAGTTAGGTATATACGTTTAATTTTGACGAAAAATATTACTTTTAGTTAAGAATGTAGTTTAATTTAGTTAAAAAGTTAGTTTTAGTTATAAGCATGTTTTGTTGGAGTCACAATCTAATCTACTAATACATAGAGTCGTCTCAACAAGCTAATCGTGCGAGGTGTACAGTAGACTTGAAACCGACTATCCTATTTACTTTTATATGACATTCGGGAAATGTCTTTAGGGTTGCCACAAAATGGCACTTCTTCGAAGTTTTAACTTCGAACACATTCGCCATGTAAATTGGTATTTTTGTCAACCTTGCATATTTTGACAAAATTTCACATTACGCAAAAATCTACATATTATATGAAATTTAAAATAAAAGTATTGACATAGTTTCTCTTAAGTATTATTTTCTAAGAAGATATTAAAAATAATAATTTTGATATTGAGTATTTCAATCTTGATTATCATAAACAGTATCTATTAAATTATATCATCACCAATATAACGTTCAGAAACAAAATCTAAACAAATATATACAGATTTTACTTACTACTTAGATAGTTTTAAAATAAACATTTCGCCAACCGTCAAGTTAAAGCGAGACTTAAGTGTAACGTAAGAAGAAAATTGCGAATTCTGTTTCCTTTCTCGAAGAATTTCCTTACATCAGGAGCTTGGTTTAAAAATTCAACAGTCCACATCCGAATGTAGGACAGGAGGGTCGCCTCTAAATCTAAATTGAAAATGCTCCAAACTACCGCTCAACTGTATTGACCGGGATGTCTGACTTATTAGTAAGTTTAACCCATATTATCCCAAACTAATAAAATTGCATATATTTAAAACTTTTTTACTGTTATGGGAAATTAGCTTTCTAAAAGAGATTTTTTTTAAATGGATACCGTAAGCTTAGAAATATAATTCATACATAATTCCGCTCAAAATTAAAGCCAAATTAGAATGAATGTATGCGTAAGTGTCACGTAATTACAACCGAAGGCACACACACTATAAGTTGTCGCATAGTTCTTACTAGTGAAATGTAATTTTCTTTTTCTTATTTTCATTATTCGTCTAATACACCCTTTATTTCAGAAGCACATTTCCCTGCACAGTAAATCATTTTTAAATAAAATTGCGGTGTCTAATTATTATAAGAAGACTATCGAGACGAGAAACGTATTCAGTCTTAAGGCCGATTTTAAATGGCTTCAATTAGCTTGAACCTACTCATCTTCTATGCGTTATTATTCTATTTCGTAAGTATCATACTGAATAAAGTTATGCTGTTTCATATATAATGATTTGTTATTTTATCCTGCTCGCAAAATTAGGTAATATCTATAATTATTTATCTTAAATTATAAAAGTAAAAGTATGATGTTATTAATATTACTTTTGTGTAAATCCGTTAACTTTAGGATTCTTATAATATTATGAAAGATATGTTTATGTAGTTATTTATACATATGTATAGTATTTATTTATACATAAAGTGTATAATAATTTTCAGCTATGTGAATGTTACTATGACTAATATATTATTGTTTTATTTATCTTCATGAAATTTTAAATATCAGAGTAGTTATCATTTCCTCCAATACGATATCTTAAGAACTATGAATTAGGTCTTAGGATTAGGATCTACGAAGAAGTGATTATTGATATCTCAGGTTTTAGATATAAAGGTAATAAATAGTTAGAATTAAAACTATCTTTAAGTTTTATTAACGTCGGTCGAGAGCATCTGAAGTTACGGCTTTAGTTGGGCAGTTAAGAAAGCTGTTAAATGAACTTTCAAATTTTACATGATAATTCGAAAGTGCTTGGGTCAAGTTATAAAATATAACCTAGATAAATAAGATATTTTCAATACATAGGTAAGTATAGTATGTGCAGTTCTAAATAATATTATAATAGATATGATCACTTCTTCTTTGGCCTTTTAGAGCAATATTTTGTATTCCTCAAAGGGTTCCACGACAAACTGTCTTGTACCGTCCCCATCCATTAGCTTAAGCGACTTTTACCAAGTCCACCTTGTTCTGCTCACATACTTTCTTACCTTCCAGTTGAAAATAGTTAATCATACACTAATATTTTTTTTTATGGTAAAAAGGGGGCAAACGGGCAGGACCCATCAGGTGATGGGAAGTGATCACCTCCGCCCATGGACATCTGCAAGCCTGGCTTGCAGATGCGTTGCCGGCCTTTCAGAAAAGGGAGGGAAGTGGGAGGGAGGGGGGAACGAAGGCGGAGGATTAAGGGAAGAGGGAGGGGGGAAGGAGAGTGGGCCTCCCGGACTTTCACTCACCGGACGAAACGCGACAGCATAGCTGTCACTTCACGCCGGTCTTCTGTGAGAAAGTGGTACTAATGAACTATACGGTGCGTGCCGGCCCATTCAGCTGCTACCCGAAGGTAATAAGCATGGCACTACCACTTAAAAGTACCATTTACGACTATTTACCACTCAGCGATCACTACTTATTCACCATATTTTAGTATAATAATAAAAGGTTGGTAGAGACATTAAGCACAATATATTATTTAAACAATAATAATTCAGCCTAGTTTTACTGGATCTGGTTATGAAAGGGTTGCGCAAACAACTATCCGCGAGAGCCCTCACGCACGAGTTCGAGTACGCGTGCATTTAACGATGCCCGAACTTAGCGTGATTTAAGGGAGAACTTCATATCTTCGGACTGTTTTTATTATCCCGACTAACTTAGGTTTAAGTACAAAAATATTTTAGCTTAGCTTTAGTAAGAATATTTAAAAGTACTGAGTTATTTCATTTTAATATAGCCTGATGTCATTAGTTCAATGTTAGTTGTATACAAATATTATTTTAGAACCTTGTAGTTCCATGATGAGGTATGAGCTTTTTGTCATGGATACGAGATAGTTGATTCACTAAACTTATTATAACACCCATAGCTAGAGCACAAAATTGTTAAATGACTGCCCCAGCGGGACACGACCCCACGACCTGAATCAAACGTTTCAAATGTAAAAAAAATGAAAGCTGTATTTTTTTTTATTCTTTATTTTTAAAGAGAGTTTGTTCAAAAGCTGTATATTTAATAACAATTTTTAAATCCATTTTGTTAATAAACGTATTTAAAAGTAATGGAATTTATGCGTATGTACCCATTATGTGATCAATAGACTGTAGGTGGAGCAATGTTATTTAATACACTTAAAAAAATCGTTTAAACGATTATTCGTTATCATTCGTTATTGTTCTCTAGTTAAATATTAAATTTAAAGCTATAATGATTTCAAAATTACTTAAAAGACTTTTTTGGTTAGGTTCGTCGTTGTTGAGACTGTAACATCGCTTCTATATAAAAAGCAAGTTGACTGATCCTATTTGTTAAAAGTTATTTGTAGTTCAGATAACTACGTACTCCGATACACCACACAAACTATTGTTTTTGATCTAACCAAGCTATCTCTGAACGTATTTGGGTATTTGAATATGCTAAGCGGTGCTTCATATTGATATACAGTAATGTTAGCTTAAATATATAATACACAACAATATATATGAGTTCTTACTTCTAGTAAATTTATACATAATATTTAAAATTATTAAATAAAATGCACAGTAAATGCGGTATACGCACTACTTTTGATACAATCACGACGTTTGGACCTTTATATTATGGTTAATTATAATTATTAGAAGATACATATGAATAAAATTAAAATGTCTGTTTGTAATTTTTAATTAACAGCTTCGCTAAAAGCATATGACAGTATATACGGTACTTACATTAAAAAAAATCAAAATTCTGTCTGTTCCGGCCAATCTCTGAAACAGCTGGGTCAATTTGAACGGGAATTTAACTCGCAGATAGCTAATGTTATACGGAGTAACTTCGGATACTTTTATTTTATTATAAATTATAATTTATTTTAAGTTACGCCCAGCGAAGGCCCGGGGGTTTGCTAGTTAACTATACAAACACCAATTCAATATATTACTTTTAAATTGCAATAATTCTATTAAGTAGAAATTTAAATATAATTTAAGAAACCAAGAAATTAGTCAACAACTTTAATAAATTATTCTACCTCAACTTAAACTTTTCCATTTAAAATTAGTCTTGGAATGCCTATTAAATAACCGCCCGCTGATTAAAGTCATATCAGGGTAAAATATGAGCTTATATTATTTATTTCTTGCTCTATATACGAGTATGTTCAGTGTACAGTGTCTGCAATCAGGACCGTTAAGCTTTGTAAGTCACATTTATACTAATATTATAAAGCTGAAGAGTTTGATTGTTTGGTTTAACGCGCTAATTTCAGAAAATACTGTTCCAAATTGAAAAATTCTTTTTGTTTTGGGTTGTCCATTTATCGAGGAAGGCTCTCTATCTCTTCTATCTGTATCTGACATGTATATATATAATGCAATTCTGCGAGCGAGCAAAATGAACAGTAAATATTTCATTAATAAATATGAATAATAAACCAACTGTAAATATGTGGAATATAAAGAGAATCTGGTAAATCCTTATTTCCCTCGCACCATCCGAAAGACTAATGATCTTGTTGCTAGGATGTATGATTGTAGATTCGGAGGTTCTGGGTTCGAATCGGTCGTGTAAAATAACGGTGTCTAAACTTTATACGAAAATAATCTTAAAATTGAGAAGTCAGCACTGTTTTATCCTTGTGCTGTTACATACCTATAACATAAAGTAGTCGGTCGTACATATGACCTCTAATTGAAATATGAAATTGTTGTCTCAAAGACGGTTGAGAGTCAAAAATTTGAACTTAAATGTTGTGTTTATACGTTTTCTTTTACACTTAAAACGGTCAGGAGATGAAATCATTATATTATTATATCTGAATAGACTATTGGTATGTAATAGGCGGTAGTCAAATTCGTAACCTTCAGCATGCAATCCCCTAATGAAAATATAATATTTACCTGTATTTAATTTAATGTTTTATGTATACGCTTTATTAAAATTTAAATGAACTAAAATCAAAGCTTCTATTGAAAAGTTCAATTTCAAAAATAGAGTTCATAGTTTAGAATATGTGGAAAACAAATGTATGTAGCTAAACAATTGATTGTTAGGATATTTCACAATGTACGGAAATTTTGCGATACTTCAGTTTATTTATGGAACTAAATCAAACAAAGCAATTTCAACAATTTATATTTAGTTAATTTGAAGTTATTTGTTATGTAAATATTTTGATTTATTATTTAAATATTTCACATTTAATCTACACATGTTATAATAAAATTCTAACTAAATATTTTTTGGAAAATTTTGTTGCAATAGTTATAACTATGGATCATCATCATTATCATCATCATCAGCCCTTTTTAACGTCCCACTGCTGGGCACGGGCCTCCCTCAGTACGAGGGGATCAGGCCATAGTCCACCGCGCTGGCCTAGTGCGTGTTGGCGGACTTCACATGTCGATAATAACTATGGATACGAAGGCTGAATCCAATTTTTGTCTGTCTGTCCGTGACTATATTTCGAGAAAACCAATTGATAAAGTTGAGTATGATAATAAGTCGTTTTCTGAATCAAATATTTATCTTCTTTCACCTTTAAGAAATATTTACATACTAAGCAATAAAACGTACGCTAGCAACAAACCAGAGCGGAGCAAGGAGAGTCACGAGTTTGAATAATATTTTCAAAGGCCTATTTTGATATTTATTACTTGTTTCGAACAGTTCACTATACAATTTCAAACATTATGTTGGATAGAATAATAATGTTTGTAATATTGTTATATTCGAAGGTTTGTATAAAATAAAGCATTTGTAAAAATAGTTTACATTATTATAATTTGTAAGAACATACTTTATTTATAACTTTAAGCCTTCAGGTCATATGATTTTATTTAAAACGCACATGTCTTGCAAAAACTTTTTGTTCCTTCTGATATACAGATATTCGCACGATGTTTCCTTCATCGTAAAGCAACTGATAATAATGTTGGAAATAATTCACACTTGAAAGTATCAGAAGCGCGAAGCCTGGAATTTGAACCCGCTTCACTTTGTTTTCTATTCGAGTGCATTACTACTGGACTTTCACTGCCTGCTCTTTATGCTCCCAAATTCATAGTTCATTAATAATTAAATTTATAAAGAAATTAAAATGAAACAATCACAAATAATCCAATTGTTTATTTTCAGTACATTCAAAGCATTGTCAAGTGCCTTTAGTCTACCCTTAAAAATAATATGTACATTTGAAGCATACCTCTAACATGAGTTAACTGTTCGATAGTCGCTAGCGATCACGTAAAAAGGCTAATAGAATGGTTAATGGTAAACTCGATAAAGATTAACGAACCGAAAGATATGGGAATGAAGTAATGATATTGATATCGTAATACTTGCTATACGGTTACGATAGCAACGGTAGTTAAGTAAGGTTTCTATAGTAACTCATGTTAAACGTAGATAGTTGTCATAGATATAGAGTGGACTTTTTTGCCAGCCGTCAGTTTAAAATGGCGGAGAAGCGATAGAGATAATACGTAAGCCAGATGTTTTTTGTATTATTTGAAATAACATCAATGAAGATATTTATTAACAATTTAACATTTTCGTATAAAATTATACATATAAAATCATTGTCTGTTCGTTAGTCTCGCTAAAACTCAAAAACGTATGACCCCTTTTGAATTATTTTTTAGTTTTATTTGAGGCGTGTCAGCAGTAGTATAAGTATTATAACGAAGGAAAAAATACAGCTGGAAAATCGAATAGTTCAGGTCACTTCCACTTTATTACTCTAAGACGGAGTAGCAGCAAGATTTTAACAAATTTTTTTTTACATTTAACTTAATAATATTCAAGTTGGAATATAAGACGATTATTGGGCTTACGTTCGCTTTCTCTCTCAAAAAGCGTTCAAATTAATGAGGGTATTATTCAGTCCATTCTCAAGCTCTATGGATTTAGTAAATTATAGATTATTCAGTTATAGATAACGTTTATGTGATTATTGGAGGCCAAGCAGTATGTAGTGGTAGTCTTACTCTTAGCCGTGCTTTTCTTTACTTTCTGTTATAAACAGTGTTTATATATGAGTATTATGAAATACGTCTGTTTGTATGTATGTTATTAAAAAAAACATCAAATTTAGTGTATTATTAGTATATACATATATTTAATTTTAATAAGAAACTCCGGGTGACAAATCCTTTTTATAATTTTTCTCCATCCCTTTTCTAAGTATAACAGAAAGTAAAGTATTTTATTAATTCAAGTTACTTAATCTAGCGTAAAAACCGTTACATTATCTAATACAGTCGTCTTTCTGACAAAAATATAACTTTTTTTCTACAAAATTGTCTTTAGAATTATATTCCTATCTAATTTTATCGATGCGAGAAATTTTAATCCATACTAAAAAAAATATCCGGCTCGAAGGATCAATATAAAAAAATAGCTTTGGCTCAAAATTGACAAAATACATAAACGTTACTAACTTTGAAATTCCGTTGAAATTAAAGTTTCTCACTTCGATAACTGACTTATCTTGTAACCTCGCGGTATTGTCGGCGTATTATACAACTAACTTCACTGATATCTCAAAGGTCAAATCACTTGAAAGCCCACAGTGTCACTTTAACCAAAACTAGAAGCGTCAAAATTAAAAGGTCTTCATTAAAATGTGTTCAGCAAGCGGCGCTATGTTCGGTATAACATCTTTATTTTTAACAGTTTTTTTCCTATGCATTGTACATTTCTTTTGTTTCAGTCCGATTTCTGATTTGTTGTGTGTGGTCTTTATTTGAGTAGATATTGATAAGTTACGTTTTTTAGTCGCACAATTTTTAGGGTCGCACGAATTACTATCGACTATCACATTTCTATCACTATCGTCTTCTTTTGAGTTTTTAACTTCGTCACTTGTAGCTTCATCGTTCTTCAAAGTTTTACTTGAAGTACTCACTGTCAGCTGAGAATGGTCGAAACATGTCGTCGTTTTCTGTGTATGAAATAGAATACTATTAATCCATATCGTATTAAATTTATAATATCACGATAATATTTTGTTTCTTTTTAAGAAGAAATGTGCTTATATAAAACCAACTTCAAAAAAGAAGGACACGCGAAGTTTTCTTTTCTATTATTTTAACTGTTTTGGGAAAATGAGAATATTCCTCAAAAAATGTTTTGGACTTTAGAGTGTACTTGTACTTGTTGTACCTAGTACAACTTAGTTACTATATCGGTTTGTAAGTTAGTTATGTACAAGTACACTCATTGCTTCATGTAAAAAACATGTTCGCGACTGATCAATAATTTAATAAACTAAGTAAATAATCATAAAATAGACTCATGTACGTTAGACAAACACACATTCCGATTCTAAGAAACCTCTACTATAAATGAACGAGCATTCATAACGTACTAGTATACATAAATGTAATAGTACATATGTGATATTCCTTTGAGCTCTACCTTTAAGCCCGTTCATACGCTACAATCTTACTTAGGCTAAAAGCACGAAATACGAAGATACCCACAACTAATATAGATTTGTTTCATTGTACGTCTGTAGTAAAACTAGTACGTTAATAAAAAATATTAATAGTGTGTGTGTACAAAGTACATATGTCAAAAGTAAAACTTCTTTGGCAAACTAAATTTTAAATATCGTTTATATTTATACTAAATAACTCCGGCTAAGCTCGTTGAGTGAGGGAGATGGCGCGAAGGTAACACCCATGATTTAGACAGAGTTAAAAATGTCACTGACTCGCGGTGGGCGAGATCTAACTAAGGCTAACTCTTCCCCGTCTCTGAGCGCCTGGTACTATGGACTTATATTTTCGTTTCATCGAGTTTGAAATCACAACGATTCTAAAGAAGTTTCACTTCAATAAGAATCAGGAATCTCCTACATTTTTTGAAGTCGGTTAAGATACGACGTTTTTTTCATTCACAAATCTTTTAGCTCACTTATAACCAAATCATAAATATTTCACAGTAAAATACTTACAGTGGGATTGACAGCTTTGGAGTATATTTTGACGCGGTCCTCGAGCTCCTGCTTGAGGCGCCACTCGCGCAGGTAGGCGTGCGCCGCCGCCGCGCGCGGCCAGCCTCGCCGCCACGTGTGCCATCTATACACAATACATAACAATCTATTATATTATTACAGTTCGCGTCACGTAAAAAGAACGCTGGAAGAAAGTGGTGGGGGGTGTGTTTGCGCATGGGTACATTCGCATACGAAATTACTAAGCCTTATTTTATTTATGAACTAGCCTTTCGCTCGCGACGTATATTGGTTATTGGCAGGTACATTGAAAAATATATTAGATAGAATGTCATTAAATAGAATTATATTAATTAAAAAAATATGTTTGATTCAGTGTAGAATGTTTAATTTACTTACAAAAAATATAATTAATTAATTTAACATATTTTTTAAAATTATTAATTGCATTATTATAAAACTCTCTCTTTATAAAATAATATTGGTCAAAAATATTTTTGCTCTATTTTTTTATATAAAACCATTTCGTAATTAATAACTTTTGTGTGCGCGATAGTATTTTGAACTGACAAACCAATAGCGAGCCGGAAAACATGCGGCGCGTGCCTCGACGTCCCGCGCCCCGCGTCTTACCATCAAATTGGCCGATAAATCGCCTCTGCGCAACATGACAGCCAGCGTTCTTTTTACATGACGCGAATTATACTATATTATAATATCTAATATATAAAATTCTCAATCTCAATCAAAACGACTTGACCGATTCTCATAAAATTTTGTGTGCATATTGGGTAGGTCTGAAAATCGAACGTCTATTTTTCATCCCCCTAAATGTTAAGAGTAGTCCACCCCTAAATTTTTATTTTTTATTTTTAGATAAATTATTTATTTTTTATGATACAATATTAAAAAATACGTACAACACTAAATTTTCAACCCTCAACGATCAACCCCTATTTTTTATTTGTTAATTATAAAGTTTATTTTTTTGGCAAGATTTTTATTTTTATTTTGTCATGACTTAGAATAATAAAAATTAGTATTACTGTCAATTTTTCACCCTTCTTCGATCAACCCCTATTTGCCAACGCGTTTTTTTATTATTATATCCCACAGATCCGCAATAGGGTTGCAAAAAATTAAATTTTCGTTCAGAGTTTATAATTACAATTTCCTTTAATTATATTTTTTTCTCAATTTAAATTGATCTTCAACCCTCGCCGGTCGATAACTGATCAAGTATCAGTCGATCAGTTATCCCCGCCACCTTTGTCACCTCTCATTCAGCAAATATCACGGAGTAGGGATGAGAACGAAGCCGGTCTCCTGTCTCACTCACTATACAAATTCGGTCATTTTTTGGGTTATGTTTGTGTATCGTAGAAAATACTAATAGAAAAATAAAGCTCAATGGGGAGAAGTTGGGGGTGCCAAGAGCGGGAGTGGGGCGTGCACATAATATATGAAGTAGGTAGCCGTGCGGCTCAGGAGTGTATTAACGATGGGTTCTGAAATAGCTAGAGTAATTTTGAAGAAATTTTCAGGCAACCTACAGACCAACCCAGCGCGTGATTGAATGAGGTTTATAAGCAATTAAAAAAATTAACGCGGGCGAAGCCGCCGGTACAGCTAGAAAATTTAATAATTTTAATTAAAATTTTTACAGACAGAAATTGGTTTCCGGTCTTTAGAACGCGTGCGAAGCCGCGGGAAATGTTATATAATATAATTATAAATATTTTTTGGAAAATCTTATTCAAATAGTAATCGTTATCGCTACAGAGACCGAAACTATAGTTTTAAAATTTTCTACCTGTCTGTCGGTTTGTAACCTCATCATTTTAATAAAATTTGTTACATAGATGACGAGATGAGAGACGACACGCTTGGCGCAGTTTGTAGTGACCCTACTTTCTTGCGCCAGCAGTCGCGGGTTCGAGTCCCGCTGGGGGCATTCATTTGTTAAACTTGGATGTTTGTACTCCAGTCATGAGATGAGAGATGCTTACCACGGAATTAGATTGCGCTGTGTGTAATAATGTCACAACATATTTATTATTATATTATTATAGATGGTTAGTCGGGATAATATAGGATAGTTTCGCGTGTAAATACTATACTACGTAAAATTATGTCACCTCTAAGGAATATAAAATAATTTTAAATATTAATATGTAGGTAGGGCGAACCGAAATTCTAGTAATGTAATAATTATATTACTGATATTTGTGCGAAATTTTATGCTTGATTGAGTTTTTTTGTTACACTGTGAAGACTGGACATATTATTTAATTTATTAATTATTTAATAATATAGGGCACGCACGCAAGCACCCGAGCAATGCAAGTGTTTTAGTTTTTAAAGCATTTAGTAACAAGTGCCACTACTATAAATAAGATAATTCGTCAAGAGGGAATAGTTGATAGCTCTTAAGTGGCGAGGTGGTTGAAGCGATTGACAGCTGTAAATATTTAAACGCTTTGAATTAGTTCATTGAAATATATAATTATTTCTAAGTGAAAATTATCCTAACATATATTTTGCTGTTTAATATTTTATAAATATATTTGCACTCAAAGTAAATAGAACGAAGAAGTTAAGAATATAGTTCTACTGACAAGAGATTACGAGAAATTCAACAATTGCTCTCTTAAAATATCAAGTTATAATAATATGTTTAATTCACTATTATTCTATCAGAGTAAATAAACTACGAAATTATATTCATTATCATACACCACCTACATTTTGCTTTCAGTCTTACTTGTAGTCCTTTGGGACGGTTCAAATACGACGGATCGGACATAAGACAGAAGCGACGGATAAACGTGCTATCTCTCACAAAATTATAATACATACTTGTAATTTTTCAATTAGGAATTTCTATTTAAGAATCATTTAAAAACTCAATGCCTCTTGAGTCAAGATGTGACTATTATAATTTGTTTATTCAGGTACAACCTAGATACAAAAAGTTTTCATAATAATGTATTCGCATTTTTAATCTATAGTGAATTTTATTATTCCTAAACTTGAAAAAACTTCTCTCGCTGTTGAATCTTGCTTTGTTTGGAAAATTCCCATATGAAAAACGAAAGCACTTCTTTTCTACCATGCATTTTTCTGGGATAAAAAGATACCTATATGCTTGTGTGACCATGAATCTGTGCCAAATTTCATCCAAATAGGTTCAGCCTTGACTGAGTAACAAACATCTATCCCAACTTTATTTATAATAATTATTATCGCTCCAATCACTATACTCTAAGTGCTAAATGAAGCCAAAATCGTCCTATCGTATTAGGTATATTTAAATGAAAACTTAAAATCCCGAGAATTTCTAATAAAAAATATTAACAGCCGCTAGTGGCTCTTAACTAAGCAATTCAATAGCATTTTACTCTCGGTGGCCGTGATTTTATTGCTGATCGGTTACGCCAATATACGTAGAACCCGCATTGTTTTATAAACGATGGTTTATTTAAAGTGAAAAAGTTCACCTTATAGTGGTCATTACAAAAACTGAATAGCATTTCTAATATTTATAAATCAATTAGCTTTGTTAGTTTCAATGCTTATTATTATTTTAACATATAAAGAGGCCTTTATAGGTAACTTTAAGACTAATGTAATGTTGATTCGTATCTCAATTTAACTATATACTAGATTTACTTTATAAAATTATATATAAATAAAGAATATACATAAATTATTATATAAATAAATAGATAAAATGTTGATACAAATTGGAACAAGATAGGCGATAGACTTACTCCTTCATCACGAAATATCGAAATTGGCTTGACGGATAAAGATAGAAGGCAGGGAGGTTAGTAGTTATTAGACGTCCGCTAGCAACGGATTTAGTGATAGCGTATTATGGAGGTCTAAGGTCTCGCAAGTTATATAAAAGGCAAAAAAACAAACAAACTTTAATGGCAATTAGCATCTTGAGACAAATACGAGCGAAGCCAGGACGAGTCGTTAGTATTGGATATTTCTAACTACGAATAAATCTCACATTCCTAAAAATCTATACTATCCTATAAAACGTACCCAGGGAACAAACTCGACCCGAGTGAAAGTGAGTCACTAATAAGATAACTAATATATTTTATTTCATTGCTTCCTAAAAAACTTAGTACAATAATACGATATAACGCTATTGAAATTGCCCAGTATTTATGCCCACTATTTGCAATTTTTAACAAAATGCATATAAAAAACTTGAACCGACACATAATTTTCAAATATTTCATTAAAAAAATGTATTAAATTTTTTACGAATATTTTCAGCAAATATAAGTTTTAATTTGTATGATGTGAAGGAATTAGACCCCTTTTCACTCCATTCTATATTTATACATCACAGTAGTTACATTTAAACATGAGTTTAATTGGATCGTTTCATATAAGTAATTATAAATGAACGAGATCATCGTAAACCACATTTTATTATTAGAAATATGATTTTGATTGCTTAATTATAGTATTTGGTTCGAAGAACAAAATTAATCGAAAACCTAAATCGTGTGCTATCATCTAAACATATTATAATTAAATAGATTTTTTTTTGGAAAATCTTATTGATATAGTCATTATTATCGATATCTGTATCGAATATACTGCTTTTAGAATTTTTGTCTGTTTGTATGTCTGTGACCGCATTATGTGAAAACTATACAACTAGTTATCCTGATCAACATATTATAAGGAATCTTTATACAACAGAAAAATAACACTGGTTTGAGAAATCTGAAATACATTTCTAAAGTAATGAGTATGCTGCGATATAAAAAAGTAAGCCAAAAATTTTAGGGTGCTTATGAATTAGAGACCTAACCTCATTTTTTCAATAGATATAATATAATAATTTAGTTATATTTTGTATCAGTTAGCACAACTTAATATAGATATTATGTAAAACATATAAAGTTATTAGTTACGTAGTCCTTATTCCGTAAATACTGCGTGTAGTAGGTTAACTTTTTCGCGAAATTACTTATCAGGAGAGGAACTGGGTCAGAATTTACATCTTTAATATAATTTTTAAAGCCTTCCTTATTTAGTATTAAGAAATAAAAAAAAAATATCTGAAAGACGATCAGGTTGTTTTGATGTGAAAATAAGAGATTTTTATTTAAATATTGGATTACATGGAAATTGATATCAAACGAATTCGGCACCAACAATGCGTAAAGATTTAGAAACCGTATTGAATATCAGTGAAAAGTGAAGCTCAAATAAAATACTGCGAAACAAAC
This sequence comes from Boloria selene, assembly GCA_905231865.2. Classification (NCBI taxonomy): domain Eukaryota; kingdom Metazoa; phylum Arthropoda; class Insecta; order Lepidoptera; family Nymphalidae; genus Boloria; species Boloria selene. Next base: position 13,835,701 of record HG993137.1, on the reverse strand, counting down.
AAAAGCTTGTTTTGCTAGAAAAACAAAATTGTTTGGTGTAATCAATAGAAAAAATTGGGCGTTTTAAACGAAATTATTGCTTTTTATGTAGAATGTAGATATTATCATAAATATGTTTTAGGTTCATAATTTCTAAAACAGGTATTTGAAAAAATAAAGGTATTTACTTATAAAATGAGGGAATTTTCAAATTTATTCATCTATTTCAATCCTATTCAATTTTAAAATACGTCTGTCACACGCGCGCTGGTCGTTATTTGTACGATACATTTTCTACTCAGTTGAAATAAAAACATCAATCAGTAACACAAACATTTATGAATGAAGCAAACATTTCAACATATTTAATTTTCAAATTACTATTTATACTAGCAAAAACAAAAACAAATCTATCCCACTTATTATATACATAATCCATTATTCCATAGTAAAAGTAATGTTAAATCAAAACAAAGTCTATTTTGATGATTTTCATACAAATTCGTTCTAGCGTGATTAAGTAACAAACATCTGGACCCAAAACTTTCGCATTTGCCATATTAATAGTAATGGGAGTAATAGGATAATGAGATTTTCTAAAGGTAAAACTGATTCACAATACATTTACCTAAAAACAAGAATATAATTTTCAGCGTAAATTGCTGTTTTTCAATAATAACAGTTGTTTTTGCAAGATGAAAGTTCAGTTATATATTATGTACTAGGAAAGGAATGAAACCTTCCTACACTAATTGATCACGCACTTACATTCCAAGAACGATGAAATAATAATTTCAAGGAATCCACAGAAAATTACATCGAGGCATCATTTATCAAAATCAGTTCCGACAACTCCCAGTGAGACGTAAGGGAGAGAAAATTTGCGCTCACACATGAATCTTAAAAGTAATACGTAAATTACGCAATGTTATGATATTTTTCAAAACCCGTGGGTTTGAGCCAATTATATAAGCTTCAATCCAAAACAAAACATTGTATTTTCTAAAATTTTATTATATTCATTTATGTTTTTTTTTTCACCTATTCTAAGTTAATCTATATTTAAAAAGTTACAGTTACTGGTACGTATATGAGAAAACTGACCTTCAACTATAGTCTAATGTAAAGACAAAAAACTAAAACACCCTAACACCATACTGGATGGACAAAACTAAGAAAACTGTATAAGAAAGTATAATTTCTCTTACGAAATCCAAGTTAGTCTCGAGGAACTGATAATCTTTGCCCTAATCTATAAAAACACCACACAAAGGGCTATATTATAGTAGGCAAATCTGTCAATCTTGGGGCAAACCAAGCTTTGCTGAATCGATATATCTGAAAGAAAATCATCAAAAGTCGCGATTCTCATTAGCGAGAGAAAGAATAAAATATAATAAATAAAACAAGAAAGCTTTATGTACCTCGTTAGCAGTTGTAGCGTCCTTGACTTTTGCCCCAAACTTCTATACATTAAGGCCGTCGATCGGAAAGATATTAGATCTCCTCTAACTGCCTTCTCAATGTTTCGATTTTTGAAGCTAAGTCTTGTTGCTTCTAAAAAATATTTTGCTGCTGCTCCTGGTAAGCCTGTAACAAAAACTTTTTAAGTGAACATATCCTATACAATATTCATCTTATAATATAATACATCCCTACTAATATTATAAATGTGAATGTAAGTTTGTTTGTTACGCTTTCAAGCGAAAACTACTCCACCGATCATCATGAAACTTTGTACACATATTCTTGGAGGTATTAGAAATAACATAGGATACTTTTTATAATTTACTTACTTTTTAAATATTGTTTGTATTAACGATGGGTTCTGAAATAGCTAGAGTAATTTTGAAGAAACTTTCAAGCATCCTACAGATCAACCCAATGAGGTTGATTAGCAATTAAAAAAATGAACGCGGGCAAAGCCGCGGGTAAAGCTAGTATTATAATATTATATCTGGTTCGAATATGTGCAATAAATATTGTTTTGGAAAATCCTACTGAAATTGTCATTATTATTGACACAGAGGTCGAGTTCATAGTTTTTAAAATATTTGCCTATCTGAGAGCTCATCTACAGAAAACCATTGGACAATTTTTGATGAAATTTGGTATGATGACAGCTAATGTAGACGAACTAAGACGATTTTTATATAAATAATATAACCATGAATTGGACACAGTTATGCAAGTCAGAACCAACCCACAATGGTGGTTACACTGCGTTAAGTACACAGGTCCAAAATTGCGTGATTTATATATGCTAAAAAGATCAAAGCTATCTACATATTTTATAATGTTATAAAGGTATTTTTGGGAAAGAGGTTTATACAATCTTTGTATACAGTTCTTTATAAAAATCGATCATATCAGGTCATAGAATGACTTTTTTCATTCTGTGGGTTGGTTCTGGTTTGAATAACATAGTTATCATCCCCGCTTTAAAGGATTCATCGATAATAAGACATGTTAACAGATTTATCAAGTATTTGGTTGAAAGCCTCGTGAGTTAAAAGGGTATACGAATTTCAACTTTGAATGAGCCTATTAAACGATAAGCAAATTCTTGTTAACTAGTTCGTTAAAAATTCACTGTAGAATTTAGAGGGTATTTATCATAGATATAGCTTAATTTAACTTAGTTATTTTTTCTTTTAAAATTTAATTATTTGTATACAATATTTCTTTAAATATTTTATCGTTACACGTTAACTAATGATGATTTACCGTCGCTTGCTATGGAAGAAGCCGAAGGTTCTTCCTTAGTTGACTTTTAATTTTTTGAGCGAAACCCTAATTCTATCGATTTGATAATGAATGCGTTAAATCTATTCAGCCGTTTCAGAGATTAGCGGGAATAAACAGACATACAGACAAAAAAAGCTTTTAAAACTCGAGTTTTTAAACTAGTGCGTTTTTGAAACGTTATTCAAAAAACACCTTAATTATTATTTTTGTAAACAATACCTTAAAAATAAAAGTTTATTTATTAATTCTATAGAACAAAACAGAATATAAAACAAGTTTGTCGGCCATTATTAGTATATTATAACAAATAAGCAAAAAAAAAACTCACCTTTAGTCTTCAGCCAATTCCCGTAAAGCACATAATGTTCCCAATTATTAGGTTCCAGTTCCAAAAGTCTTGTTAGTATTTTCCGTTTCTCAGTCTCGGGCTTCAGCGCGAGCAGCTCGACGTGCGCTTGCACGAAGCGCGGCTGCAGCGCTATACAGCGCTCTAACATCTTGATCGCTTGAGATGTTCGACCACTTTTCCTAGGAAACATTTTAGATTATTTCAGCCCTTTTTAACGTCCCACTGTTGGGCACGGGCCTCCCTCAGTACGAGGGGGATCAGGCCATAGTCCACCGCGCTGGCCTAGTGCGAGTTGGCGGACTTCACATGTCGCACGAAAACTTGCTAGGTTTTCTCAGACATGCAGGTTTCCTCACGATGTTTTCATTCACCGTAAGACACGTGGTAATCATGATAGAAATGATTCGCACATGAAAATATCAGAGGTGCGAGACCCGGATTTGAACCCGCATCGCTCGGTTATCCAAGCGAGTGCTTTACCAATTTCTACTACACTATAAATTATACACAATAAAATATGGAAAAATATATTTTTTGGAAAATCTCATTGACATAGTTAAATTATCGATACACAGGCAGAATTTTTTGTTTCTAGAATTTGTTTGTTATCAGTCTGGTTTTACTCTAATGGTTTCACAGGAAAACCACTAAACATATTTTGATGATAATGAGAGAACGTATAGTTTAAGTAGATATAAACTGAGGTAGATACGGGTAAGTCGCTTGTACCTTATAAGTGTTTACGTGTACCTATAGGAACATGATTAAAATTATACAGATACGCGTGAGACGAAATCATATTATTTATTTCAGATATTTTTTCTAAGAATATTGCTAAATATAAAAATTGCATTGTCAATTATAATATATCCATGATCGGACGCATGTCAATTATTTATCACTTAGAATATAAGCGATAGCGATAAGGCCGCCTCTTGTGCACTTTCCTGTATATGTATTGTTGTTGTCCTTTTTCCTGTTTTTTTATTAAGTTGTGTGCAATAAAGAGTTTAAAAAAAAATATACGAATATCTTAATAACGAGGCATACCCAAATACTTTTCCTATATACAAAAAAAATATTATAATCACTATGTACCAGCCTAAAAAGTGTTCATTCCCGACAAATTTCCCTAAAAATATTTTTATTAGCATTGTACAAGTTTATTATAGCAAGAAATGTATAAATATTATATTACATCATCGTACGCCTGGCAGTTATTTATCACTCAGGGTATCTAATTCTGTGATAGCAATTCTACGTGTGCTCGGATGAAGCGAGGCGGTAATATACAGCGTTCTAACATTTTGATTGCTTTTGATGTCCATCAACTTTTCTTAAACATTACTTTGTATACTTTTGATTTTAATATAGTATAAATAATAATGTTAAAAAAAATTATAAAATATGTTTGGAATTTTATTAGAAAATCTTATTGCAATAGTCATTACTATCGATTGTGTCCTAATATACAGTTCTTAGAATTTTTGTCTGTCTGTCTGGACATATTTTGATGAAATTTCATATCTATACTAATATTATAAAGAAGTAAAGTTTGTTTATTTGTTAAATTGTACGGGGTAATCTCGGGATCTACTAAACCGATTTTAAAAATTCTTTCACCAATAGAAAGCCACATTATTTCTGAGTGTCATAGGTAATAAAAATAAACCGAAAAAAGGCTTTTACGTGGTAGTCCGTTTAGCAAAGTGAATCGGAGAAAAAACGGTCGAATGAAAGCGTTTCTTACGAACGCTGCCTTAACTATGAAAGATATATTTTTGAGTTCTAGAGAAAAGATGCTTGAAAATGCCTACAAAAAAGTCAACGACAGCATATGTCTAACTTTTATATTTAAGTTACAAAAAGTAGTTTTTTTAATATTAGTATAGATAATTTAATTTTTAATATTAATAAAATAATTTAAATTATGTAAACACTCTGTACTAAAAAATAATTATTAACATTATGCCCAACGAAGTGGGCACGGGTCAGCTAGTTATTTATAATATATTTCATATTTTCATTTTCATTTCAGGAAAATCTGATAAATTGTATACTATCCGATAAAATTTATATTAGTTAATAAATATTTATATTTACACAATTTAAATACATTAATGTTAGGTAAACAGAACAATAGCTATTAATGTATCATGTATGTACAAATAAAACAAGCACTACAATGTAAACATTTTGTGGTTTTAATAATTATATCGCACGCCCACGTTTACATTACATTTTAGTTATAATTTAAAATAACCATTATTATAATGTAAACGGGTCCTTTTCAATTTTAGTAGAATTTTAATAATTTAATTAAAGTATTCATTATTTAGTGTTCAAATTAATACTAGAATGTTGTGTAATTATGTGGTAGAGCTTTATTTAGTATGTGAAATATTATTTTGCGGTGAATTTATTCTAATTTAATACTGTTATTTTTGTGTTTGTTGTTATTTTCCTTTAGCTTGCTAGAGTCTCTCAGACATGCAGGTTTCCTCACGAGGTTCTTTACTGTAAGACTTTGTGGTCATCATGTCGTACATGATTCTCACTTGAAAGTATCGAGATTTTAACTCGCTTCACTCGCTTTCCAAGCAAACGATCACGACCACTGGACTATCCCTGAACAAAGGCCAATTAATATATCGAAATGTAATACTCTTAGGTTTACGCGAATATTTGACAATATAAATGAAACAATCTTTTCGGTTTTTGTCGCGGATTTATTATGATTTTTGGTTCCTGTTTCGAATGCTTTACAGCAATCATGGTCACGGGAGAGACTCATCAGACATCGAAACGTCGGGAACCAAAAATCATAATAAATCCGCGACAAAATCCGAAAAGATAGTTTCATTTATAATATCGAAATGTATTAAATACTTACTTATAAAGCTTTCCGAGATTGTAATGTGCATTGACGTGATGCCTGTTGTACTTGATGGCTTGCAGAAAGTGTTGCTCGGCGCTGTCCGCGCTCAGGAGAGTCCCGATGTTGTTGTGCGCGCTCGCGTATGTTGGCCACAACCTGCGAGAGAGGCCTTGCTTACTAAAACTGACTGACTGAGTGAATAAATAATATGTATGTATTTAAAGTAATATATGTGTAGTGTATCAACTATCTGGTATCCGTAACACAAGCCTCGTAGCTTACCACGGAACTATTATTTTTCCGAGTTGTGTGTAATTGAGAGAGAGATTGAGATTTCGGTCTCAGCAGCAACAGGTGAGTTATAACCCTTTTCTTTAGATTGAATAATTTAATTTATATTGATTGTAATTTTTTATGACAGTTTATAAAATCTATACATATAATAAATTATGTATATAATATGTCTACATAATTATGTATCTTCTTGCTTAATATTTGTTTGATAAATATTATATTTCATATATATACTTGATATATAGATCAAGTAAAACTAACACAAATTAATAAAACTAATAAAAACTTGTCTTAAATGTATTTTTTTGAAACCAGTATACACGTAGCTCTACCTTAAATACTTACTAAGAGTCCTAATAACCTCTATCTGTTCAAAAGCAAATGGAGTTTCTCTGTAACTTTCAGTCGTTCTTTGACAAAAGATTAAATATTAAGTTGAAGTAGTTCGCAATTAATGCGACAAATATTAACCGCGCACTTAAGAGTTGCTTTAGATTTTGATATTGTATGAAACGATGACATTGGTGAAATAATAATATATTAAGTACCTACTCTATAATTTAATAGCTACGTTTCAATTCTTTTTCGAGAAAAAAAACGAAATGTCCGCTTATAATATTAAACTAACCATTTATTACTAAATATACGTACCTATATTATTTTTTTATATTTATAAGAGAAACAACATTTAAAATTTAGTAGATTTATTCCGACTTATTTCCAAAATTGATGAACCGATTTTGACAGAATTTCCACTACACTGGCCTATAACTGATATTATAAGAAGAAAATAATTAGGGTTCCGCGTAAAGATACTCTATGAAATCGTAAAAACAACAAATCCCAACAATAATACTTTTATATAAAAACAATCACTATTTCTAATTTTACCTAAAACCCTAATGCACGACAAAAAACTTTATTCATGAACTAAACCAAGTAAATAGTCCTCAACCCATATACGAGTATGTATACACTAAGCCTACAACTAACCCTTCTAATTACATTACATCGACACGCAAATGCCATCTTTACACAAAACTAGTTCTAAGTACACACAAGGTACCTTAAAGCTTCTTTGTAATGTTTGATCGCGTTCTCTTGCTGTTCCGTCTCGCGGAGAAAGTTACCGAAGTTGTAGTGCAGTTTGGCGTTGTGAGGCAAAGTCAGTAAATCCGCTCTGAAACAAAACACATTTACGTAATTTTATGAATGTGAGGGAAAAATGTGGTAATAAACTGGGATTTGAGCTTTGCCTTTATGAATATTAATGGGTTGACGTGTTTATTTACTTTAATTTGCAAATGGTGTTTATGTTCTTGATTTGTGTGACTAGCTACATGCTATGGTTTCGGTTGTACGTACAGACCGACACACTGTATTTTGTTAGGTATTAAAATATGATGTGTCGCTTCGATTTTTCCTTTAATATGTAATTTAATGTCGCTAGGACATGATTTGTAATGATGTGGATTTTTCTGTAATAAAATTTTTCCTATAATGTTGACCCAGCTCTCATCATACAAAATGTCATGAAAATCTACACAATGGACACGGTCAGACAGACAAAAGTCCTAAAATTATAGTTTCGGCCATATTTACCAATAATATTAACTATTTCAAGAAGACTTTCCAAAAATATTTAATATACACATCGACTCGGAAATTTATGATATGTAGGTATATTGCATATGTATATAGTATCTAGTAGTAATAGTTAGTAGTTAACCTAATTATATGGGTCTCGAATTCCTGTGATCTGAAAAGGAATTAATTTCGATGCGTAATTTGATTTCTGATATTACTAACTAGTAATGATCGAAATGTCCTACTGCTTAATGGGTTATTTCAAAGTAATTTAGCTATTTAACATAACATACATACACGCTTTTATTCGTAGTACCTACTTATATTTCTATTAAAAATTTGAATATATCATTTATATCACAAATAATATTACTTACATCAAAAACCAATTTTTAAATTAATGTTTGTCTGTTTGTTGGTTTCGGCTAATCTCTAAAACGGGTGAACCGATTTCGATGGGACTTTCACTCGCAGATAGCTAATGTTATAATAATAATCTTTATTTATAAAGGTACAAACCCAATTTAACACAAAATAATTATAAAAATTATACCTATAGTATGCGTATGTTAAGGAGCAACTTACGCTTCTTTTAGCAGAGCAAAGCTAGGGTGAGTTATTAATTAAATAAATATAATTCGCGTCATGTAAAAAGAACGCTGGCTGTCAAGTTGCGCAGATACGATTTATAGGCCAATTTGGTGGTAAGATGCGGGGCGCGGGACGTCGAGGCACTCGCCGCGTGCTTTCCGGCTCGCTATTGGTCCGTCAGTTCAAAATACCATCACGCACACAAAAGTTATTAATTACGAAATGGTTTTATACATATAAAAAATAGAGAAAAAATATTTTTGAGCTATTTAAAAAGAGAGTCCGATAATAATGCAGTTAATAATTTTAAAACATATATTTAATGAATTAATTAAGGTTTTTGTGAGTAGATTAAACATTCTACACTGAATCAAACATATTTTATTAATTATTAATAGAATTCTATTTTATTCTAGTTAATACATTATATCTAATATATTTTTCAATGTACCTGCCAATAACCAATATACGTCGCGAGTGTAAGGCTAGTTTAAAAATAAAAGAATAGACTTAGTAATTACGTGTGCGAATGTACCGATGCGCAAACACACCCACCACCACTTACTTCCAGCGTTCTTTTTACGTGACGCGAACTATACCTCAAGAGCGTAGCGCGGTCTCTCCAGTCTGCAGCGCGACGGTGCGTGCGCGCAACGCTACCCGCCGCTAGCGCCGCCACGCCTGCTAGCAGTAGCACCCGCGCGCCGGGACGCGAACACCACACTAGCTGCGCGCCGTACGCCGTTATTATCACACTGCCCACGCTGCAAATTGATTCTAGCTGTACCTCTTTTATGATATTACCTGTAATCTAGACTTCTTATCCTAACTAATTTTATAAATCCGAAAGTAACTCTGTCTGTCTGTCTGTCTGTCTGTTACGCTTTCACGCCTAAACCGCTGAACCGAATTCGATGAAATTTGGTACACAGATAGAGAAGACCTTCAGAAAGGACACAGGCTACTTTTTATCTCTGTAATCCCACGGGAACGGCAACTACGTGGGTGAAACCGCGGGGCGCAGCTAGTATTTTATAAATGAAACTATCTTTTCGGATTTTGTTGCGGATTTATTATGATTTTTGGTTCCCGACGTTTCGAATGCTTTACAGCAATCATGGTCACGGGAGAGACTCATCAGACATCGAAATGTCGGAAACCAGAAATCATAATAAATCCGCGACAAAATCCGAAAAGATAGTTTCATTTATAATGCCAAGTATTCGCGTAAACCTAAAAAGTAAAAACTTCTTACATTTATTTGACTGATTTATGATTTTTGACTTTAACAATGAAAGTTTAATATTTTGTTGCGGATTTTGGTAGGTACTTAGATTTTTAAATCCCCATATTTTCCACATTTGGTTCAAAATGGCACACAAGTACGTTACAAACTTGATGATAGGAATTATAAACGCTTAAAATTTTATTTTTAGTTTTAAAAGTATTCAGCCCTTTAACGTCCCACTGCTGGGCACGGGCCTCTCTCAGTACGAGGGAATCAGGCCATAGTCCACCGCGCTGGCCTATTGCGAGTTGGCGGACTTCACATGTCTTTCGAAAACTTGCTAGGTTTTCTCACACATGCAAATTTCCTCACGATGTTTTCCTTCACTTCATTTTTAAATGATTTAGCACTGGTCTATTAGCCAATTACTTAATTTATTAATGTAATTATATATCACTTTAACTTTCTGCAAATTACTAATTAAAACCCAACTATTAAAAAAATCTGTTCATTGTTTACTTTTAAAAAAATAAAAAAAAAGTATAATTTTTTGATTATTTCTTTACAATACATCAATCAACTGTAAAAATCCTTATCTCTTATAAACAAATGGGTACGTTAGTAAACGTTTAAAGTAAATATACTTACCTCGGTATGTACAAGACTCGTTCAGCAATAACAAAACCTACAGTGACGAGAAGATTGCTCGCCGGCACGAAAGGCACCACGAGGAGTAATACACCGATCACGGCCGGCGTGTGCCTTTGGACCTGGTTTCAAATAAAAAAAAATTGTATATTATATAGTAAACTAGCGATTCACCCTTTCTTCGATTGGATTCTTTTCTAGTTAGTATAAGATTTCTTGGAGATAGTTTCCCGCAGTGAAAATTATCGTCTTTATTGTCCGGAGTTGACTATTATCATAGCATCAAATTTCAGGAAAATCAGTCCAATGGTTTTCTCGTCACAGTCAGATGATGATGATGATGATGAGATGCGTTATACAAATTATTTTTCAAGAGATTAAACAAAATAAAATATTTACTACATATAATTCTACAAAGTAACTATAAAATTAAATAATACAGTTAAAATCATTAATAGTTTACTACCAGACAATTTTCTTAATAAACCAAACTTTAATATTAAGTACACACACAATATGGGTGTTTCATTTATCCATTAGATAGAAAATCAAAGAGATCAGACATCAATCACATAGCGTTATTAATGTTAGCAAATACATTATATAAATTATACAGACCCTATTTCAATCAAAGTCAATTTCGTAGAGAATATTTCGCTCGACAGTAAATATTTGTATGACGCGAATTTCCGATTCATTAAATTTCTATTCATATGAAACTGATATTATTTTGTATATTAAAATCTATGAAATAATACTTATAATAAAATAATTCTAATAATAATAATTCTAATAACTAAAACGAATAATTCTAATAACTAAAACGCATAAAATAATTCTAATAACTATATTTTAAACATAAGATTAACGTCTTTCTACAATTTAAAAAAAACCAACTTAAATAAAATAAATATTTTGATGATTAACATGTTCTAGTTTATTTTAGGTATCACTCTCTTTCAAAATAAAATATTTAAATAGAGAGTGATAGTGATGATGATTTATATAAAAAAGCTCATAAATGTACATATGTATGTTTGTTTGTAGCAAATTATTCCCTTTACTAATAATATTCGGCTGTAATGAAACTTTATTAATATATTATAAGCACGCTCGTATACTAAATGTGGTTAGGTACTAGGTACGTTATATCGAACATTTGAGATTTATCAATGAATATACCAGAACCAGGTATATACTATTACACTTTATCCAAACTTTATTTTTAACTTTATTTTTTGAAATAACGGATGTCGGAAGGAAGAGGAAGGAAACATGTTATGCCAGCACTAACCAGGAACAATAACGAAACGGACATTAAACTACTAGTAGTTTCAAAAATTATAAATATATGTAATAAACAATCCTAATATATCCTAAGACTCACCTCCAAATCAGCCACACATCTGTAGCATAATAGAAACAAGGCGCCGAAAGCCGCACAAGTGACAAAGTTCCGCGGGTCCCAACCACTTGTTATGAGCGGGACGGAACCCATCTGCCAGTCGTGGCTGAGCGACCATGGACACAGGAGCAACCACCAGTTGAACGCCGCCAGATAGCAGAATGTCATCAATCTGTATAAATAAATATAGAATTTTAATCTATTATTATAAATAAAACTATCTTTTCGGATTTTGTCGCGGATTTATTATGATTTTTGGTTCCCGACGAAAAATACATTATAGTATAGTCTCTCCCGTGACCATGATTGCTGTAAAGCATTGGAAACGTCGGGAACCAAAAATCATAATAAATCCGCGACAAAATCCGAAAATTTAGTTTCATTTATAATTCAAGTATTCGCGTAAACCTAAGAAAGTATTTATAATCTATTGTTTGGATAGGTACCTAGTGATACTACTTGTTGTGCAAGCGGTAGTGGATTCGAGTCCCGCGGGGGCATTACTTTGTATTTTGTGACTTAACAAATATTTGTACTTCAGTTATGGATGATTAGTGAATTAAATATCTGGTATGTAGTATGAAACATGATTAATAAAACAAGCGTAAAATTTTGTGTGAAAGAGTCAACGTAACATGAAAAATGCTTTTATAATTTTAACCGACTTCAAAAAAGGAGGAGGTTATAATGTTCCGTTATAATATTTTTTTAATGCATGTTCACCGATTTCTCCGCCGTCTGTGGGCCAATTTCAAAAAATTTTCTTTTGTTTTGTTGCTTATTTTTACTAATTTCTTGTATTTCTGTGCGTAGTAAACGGCTTCTAACCATTTAACTAAATTCTCTCTTTAGCCCCATTATTGAGTCAGATACATGTCTCGTGCGGCATAAAATGGCCCATTGTTGGTTTAATGTGCAAAGTTTGAAACATTTCTATTTAACTTAACTTAATAGAACTATAACGAAATTCGTCACGTTCTTGCCTTCATTGGATACGATTAGAAAACTTACTACTTACTGTATTTTAGTACTTATAAAGTTTAATTTAACTGTACTTTTATATAATTTAAACAACAAGCCTTGCAATTTGATATCTAAACACGCTATAAATTTCAAACTTAGTCGAAAGTGTACTACATTAAATATTTTTTTGGAAAATCTTAATGAAATAGTTGATGTTATCGATTCAGAGGCCGAATGTATAGTTTTTTTTTAATTTTCGTACGTCTCTAAGTGTATAACGAGACCACTAGAGAGATTTTGATGAAAAATGATGAGAGCTAGGTTACGCACCAACCTACTCGTATACGATACTTTTTGTTGATCACCTTTGAGAAATGTATCAATCCATTGAGTTAAAATATATATCTATGTATAAATCCGTTAAAATGTATACTTCTTCTCACCCTTAATATATGTTAGTGAACAAATTATAAATATATTGGAAGAAAAGAAAGAACGACTCTTCTCATTCACCCACTTCGTTCTTCTACGTCCGATACGCTCAAACACTGCTGTAATGATTTCGAATTCGCGTCTAAAGTCATCGGCAGGCGAGTTAAAGTTTATCCGAGGACTAACAATAGAAAACAAATTAGAACCGAGTTAGAAGTTGGCAACGATACAATAGAACGTAAATTAATGTCAAGTGAAGCACGGTGAACTTCACAATGGCGTATAAATTATGAAGTTCAGCTTAAAGCATTTGAAATTTGTCTATTTTTTGCAGATAAGTCTATTTGTGTTACGCCGTTTGAATTATACTTAATTTGATTATTCGTGCTCTTTTCCGTATTTATAAAAGCATTTAATATTAGGATTACTTGTTTACCATTACGTTGAATGAATCCATGGAATGAGACATTATAGCACAATTTAAGTTTGCAACTAAACGGTCTTAAATATGAATTTATTGCCTAGTGAATAACAAAACAAATCAATCCGATGACAATCGTTTTTTTTCAAAATTAAAGATAAAGTTTCTAAAGTTTAACATTTATAATATGTTTTAAGATTAAACTGTAAGAACCTTTAGGGTTTGAATCTCGAAGAATATATCTTAATGGAAGCTGACTCAAGCAATCAACGTTGTCTTGACGAAGTCAATTCATCCCTAATTTTTAAAAACCAGGCAAGAATATAGTGCCTACAATGTTCATTTCATAGGAACAGTCGCAATTTTTTTAACCAGAATCGAACTTTCGGCCGTTGATTTAGAAAGCAGGCCCCTAGAAATTGAGACAATGAGTCGTTTTAATTTTTTTTATTCCTGTAACATTTATGCTTTTTGAGATTTTGTGAATCAGTGAGTGGTATTACACTCGTTTACATATTGTAGGTATATACCTACACACCTATAGATTTTTCAATGTAAGACATTAATTTTATATCATAATCTCCGAAAACTTTCAGTCAACTTCTATATCATTAAAGTAACGATATGGTGTTGAAAATCGATAACGATGTGGATTAATTCGCGGGTTCTAAATGTTGAGTTTTTCGTAGAGCACTTAACAAGTATGTATGAGTATACTGCAGTGATTTGAAGAGTCAATTACTAAACTTTACTCGAATTCAATATGATACATTTCTAATTAAATGTATATAGGTATTTAATTCATAAAGAGCCTTTCGTTGGTAGACTTAAGAAATTTCTCTACAGCAAAATTTACAAGATAATCCAACCTGTGACTCCGTTTTTTAGACTTTGTACTTGTAAGTTTGTTTTGAGTTCGTAAGTACGTCAATGTAGGTAATTTGAAATTTTTTTTCTTATAAAAAAACCAAAATGAGAAATAATAATGTAATTCCGAACGATTTTGGCCACTAGCAAGAATATTATATCACTAGAATTCTTAAAGTGTCACAAGTTCACTCTCATACTTGGATAGGATTACATTAGACATTAGCAGTCAAAGATAAGGCACAGGACCGACGCGACACGTTCTGTACGAGGCACGGGGATGCCATTCAGAAAATTTTTAACTACGGGCTGTTATTAAAGCTTACTATACAGAAAGAGTCAATAGCTAGACTTATTACTTAGAGCTAGACTGACCTAGGATTCGAACCAAAGATATGTAGCCTTACAACTAGCCTACAGTCTACACCACTAAAGCATTTGTATGTATAATATATTATGTATGTATTTTTTGAAAGTGACTCACATTTATAATACGAAAAAGTATTGTAAATGATATTTAAACATCTACAAGTAACTACTAAAGTAATATATTTTAGTTTATGTCAAAGTTTTTATACAACTAAACTAACAAGCTAGTTCCGTTATAAGCTTGTCTACTGTTACAAGTTTCATGAATGAAATTCTAAACTTTGTCGTTAGTCTTGACTAAGAATAGCTAGCATCATATTGTACTAGAATTTTACAATTTTAACATTATTTGCTACAACTTATAAATCCAAAATAATAAATATATATAAGGATTATAAATATATATAATATTATTAACTATTTATAAACTTTGTAAGGTATTTGTCACTGTTCGATTAAGTGCATACTACGTAGATACATCGAATAATTAGCTTTCCAGATTTCGAATTGTTATAGCTTAAGTAGTCGATGATTCCATCCCACATCCATAATTAATAATTAAGTATAATATTAGTGTGAAAGTAAACATAAAAATTCGAATGGAGTATTTCACGTAAAGAACTTGTTACAGTTAAATAAAAAGTAATTCTTTGTTCCTCTCATACAGTGGTTAATTCCAAGTCGACACATATTCAGTTATTGCTTTTGATTGTTATTTAGTATCTTATATTTATAATTTATGTGTTTTGTTATAATTTTAATACTCTTTAGTCTAAAGATTTTTAGTAAGAAGTTACAACTAAGTAATTCTAGTTAGTCACTTACCTTACAAAGAAGCTAGGGTGAAATGCAGCAGGGTTGTCCTGGGGTGAGAAAGTTGGCCAAGTTCCTTGTAAAAGCGCGAGGCGAAGACACACTAACAAGGCTAACGACACCAGTACTTTTGTCGTCCTCAACGACAATCCTGTACATTTCTTTTCGATCTTCAGCGAGCTAAGTGATCTAGAACAAAATTTTTATTTACTTATTTAGTGTCCATGTTATAGTAAAAATAAAATAAACCGTACAGGAGTTGTCTGAGAAAATACATGTTATAATATAGCATTATATGTAAAGATGGTCTTATTAATTATTATATATCTAAGCATTGGATATATAATATGTTGTGATTTTGCTGGAGTAAATTATAAGACACAAAAAATAAATTCATTTTCAAATTCAAGCTTTATAGTAGTAGGGTGGTGTAGGTACCTATTGCTTCTTTTTAAAAAATGTTCTTGAAAATATTTTGGAACTACTTAATTTTTATACCTAATAAAAAAAAATATTTATATGTTATTTATGTTAGAGTTAGATTAATGTTAGAATTCTTATAAGCAGTTAAAACAGAAAAATAAAATTGATGACTTTTTTTACCAATTTTAGGGCTCCGTAGCTATTAAGCAATAAGCAATTACAAGAAAAACTCTTTTTTAGGGTTCCGTACCCAAAGAGTAAAACGGAACCCTATTACTAAGACTCCGCTGCCATTCTGTCTGTCCGTCTGTCACCAGGCTGTACCTCATGAACAGTGACAGTTAGTTGAAATTTCCGCAGATGATGTATTTCTGTTGCCGCTATAACAACAAATACTAAGCAACAAAAAAATATGTAAGTCGGATCCCATACAACACACGTGATTTTATTGCTCGTTTTTACTAGATATTAATAATGGCATCAGGTAGACGCTTGAAATATTCACAGAATATTTACTCATATTATAAATAATTGAAATAATATAAAACAAATATTTCAGGGGGGCTCGCATACAACAAACATTATTTTTTACCGTTTTCGTAGATAATTGTACGGAACCCTTCGTGCGCGAGTCTGACTCGCACTAGACGTATTTTTTATTTTAAACGCGTATAATGCAACAACTTAAGCCTTTCATTTATGTTTCGAAATAAAAATAAAAATAAAAATATCATAATTCATAATCTAAATGATACACGTAGCATAATAGTTTCAACAGAAATAATTCACTCGAGGATTTTCCGAGTGAATTTTATATTTAAAAATACATATTTACACAGCTGTAAATGTCATGATATGCGCTTAGTACTATTGAGTCGAAACGCACGTTTGAGTGTCACATTAAAACTGTTTATGACTCCGTTTTAATGGATTAAATGTACAAACGAAACATGTGTTAGAAATTGGAATGTTAGAAATAAAAACTTATTTGAAAAAAGAGAGAGATTAAGATAAAAAATAATATTAGTCCCGCTGAGTTTCTTTCGCCAGTTCTCCTCAGGTTCAGGCTGGCTCAACTGGTAGTAGACTCATGACGCTCTTTACGACGAGACGAATTTTATGCTAAATAAAATATGTTGATTTGATTTGATTTATTAAGCAACAAGTATGAAGGAGCATCCTTCCACCATCCGTCTCAGAAGTTGAATACTACGGCATCGCTCGTAGTTCTTCGCTCGTACAATCCTTATTGATATTATAAATGCGAAAGTAACTTTGTCTGTCTCTCTGTCTGTCGTGCTTTCACGCTAAAACTACTAATTTGGTGCACAGATAGTCTAAAGACTGAGAAAAGACATAGGCTACTTTTCAAGGCGAAAATGAGCTGGGAGGAGCTTGATAGTTTGTATGGTAATTACGTTATTTTTAAAGCTACAATTATATTATTTTTTAGGCTTTTGATTTGATATAAATAAATAAAACATTTAAAGTTTGTAAAAATTTAGTCCTAAAACGACGAAACCAAGCGAAGCGAGGGTAAGTCGCTAGTACCGAATATTTAATCTAAAACCATTCGTTAAAAAATAAAAGATATACATAAGTATTATATTTATTAAATATTTTGTTTAATTGTAGAAGTTAAATAAAATGAATGTTTAAATATAAACTAACCAGTAGCATAAAATGTGGTCAACCGTGTTCGGTTAGTGGCTATAAGTGGTGTGGGGTGTCATTTATAATAGCAAATGAAATATACTGACATAACATCTAGCGCAATACATACTTTATTAGTGAGTATATCAATAAATTCTAAGTACAAATTCAAAGTTTTTTATTATTTCCCCGCTTTTTTAAATTATCCACCGCGGGGTACCAACTTCCCTTCAGTATGAAGGGGATCGGTCATAGTCCTAGTAATTTGTACCACTAAGTAATAATGGGAAGGATGAGAGGGCGCGCGTGTGCTCACGTCAACATCAGCTGTGCAATATAACTGTGTTTTTTAAATATAAAAGGCATTAAATCGAAGTGAAAAACGAACAAATACGCGAAGTTATCTGTGAAATAAACGGACAAATGTTATGTGCATCACAAATTCGATATTCACGAAGAAATATCCAAAATACCGGTGAAACCTAAATTCAACGTCAGAAGCGTCTACAAGTGAAATACTGAAAGAAATCAACCTACTAAGTGAAGCCAATAAGAATCATGGAAGATATAACAAAAATTTTAAAATCAATACAACTAGAACTAGCAGAACAAAAGAAAGATATGAAAGAACTTGAAACAAATATTACAAACAGCATAAACAAAAATATCAATGAACATTTTAAAATAATAGAACATAAATATAATCAATTAAATGAAAAAATACAAAATCAAGAAAACATTTTGGACCGTATTGAAAGACATAACAGAAAGAAAAATTTGGTATTTTTTGGAATAGAAGAAGGTGAAAAATCTTATCAAGAGTTAGAAAATAAAATCTTAAAATTTTTAAACGAAATTAATATAACTTGTGAACGAAACGATTTAGAATGTGTAAAACGACTAGGAAGAAACAAGGAAAAACCGAGACCAATTACAGTCACCTTCACTACGTTGGGAAAAAAAATTATATTACTACAAAATCAAAATAATATAAAAAATAGCTCTATATATTATAAGGAAGACTATCCATATAAAGTTTTGGAGAAAAGAAAACAATTAAAAATAGAATTACAAAAATATAAAGCAGAAGGCAAGAAAGCAATAATTAAATACGACAAACTAATAATTCTGAATGATTATAATACCAATAAAAACCAGAAAACCCAACATCAATCAAAAAAACGTAACTTACAGTTTTCCCCAAACCAAAGCGAAGCGAGTCAGGAAAAACAAGCCTTAAAGAAAAATAAAATAACAGCTTTCATGAGACAAAGAAAAGAACACTCTGAACACTTTACGAAGAATGAATCTTCTACTTCCAATATCTAGCAACCAACTTACGCCCCTCTACCACCTCAAAACCCAACACGGCTAGTCACCGCGGGGGAGAAAAGTGAAATATGCTTTTCTCCTGACTACAACCCTCCAAGAAAACGGAAAATAACTACCAATAAAAAGAAAAATAAAAAGAAAAATAAAAACTATCTCTACATTTGCACGTACAATGTAAGGACGTTGGCAAGTCCAGTCAAGCTCATAGAACTTACGAATGCACTTAAAAATATTAAATATGATATTATCGGATTATCAGAAGTGAGAAGACTGGGTTACGGCATAGAAGAGTACAACGAATTTATACTTTGCTACAACGGTCAGACGAAAGGAAGACATGGAGTCGGCTTCATTATAAAGAAACACCTTAAAACCTGCATTAAAAGCTTCAAAGGATTATCAGATCGAGTAGTACTTTTAGATATGGAAATCAGCGACATACCACTTACTATTATTCAAGTATATGCACCTACTGAGGAGTCCGAAGAATCGGAAATTGAATCTTTCTACGAAACTCTACATAAAGCTCACGAACTTTCAAACAAATATCTTATAGTTATGGGTGACTTTAATGCGAAGATAGGAAAGAAAAACTTACAAGAAAATAAACTTTTAGGAAAATATGGATTTGGAAAACGAAGCCCTAGAGGACAAAAACTAATAAATTACGCTCAAGAATATAATCTATCCATTATGAACACTTTTTTTAAGAAAAAGTCTAGTCGAAAATGGACATGGAAGTCTCCCGACGAAAAAACCATGAATGAAATAGACTATATACTCTCAAATGTTCCAAACCGATTCCATGATGTGTGTGTTCTAAATAACATTATGTTTCCATCAGACCACAGGATGTTAAGATCAAAAATAACACTTACACAAACAAAGAAGAGCCGTCTAAAGTACAGAAACCCCAGCTGCACACTTACAAACCCAAACGAAACAAATCACTACTTAGGAAAATTGGAAGAAAACATAAAATCTATAAAAATAGAAGAAACACATACAGGACAAACTTTATACAATAAACTAGAAAGATGTTTACTGGAAAGCATGCAATTAGAAAGAAAAATAGAGAAACGCACACAAAACAAAATTCTTACAGAGGAAACACTAAACCTAATTAAACAACGCCACATACTACAAACATTAAAACCTAAAAACCCTGAACACAAGAAAACACTCAGCTCTTACTACAAAATCACGAACAAACACATAAGAAAAGATTACAATATCTACAGGTCAAAAATTATAGAAAAACACCTAACAACCAGTGGAAGTTGCAAACGCGCATATAAGGAACTTCGTACCCACAAAACCTGGATACCAAGCCTTACAAAAAACTCAATCATGACAACTAATAGAGAAAATATAATTCAGATAGCAACGAACTTCTACGCAAACCTTTACGATCATGAAGACCATGGCAACCATGAAACTATTACTTTTGATTCTCACACTAAATATAACATTGATTGGAAAGAAGAAGAAATAGAGCGGGAAATAAATAAACTAAAATCCAACAAATGTCCAGGACCAGACGGAATTCCAAATGAGGCATTAAAACTAGCGAGTACACTACTTACACCTATAATAACCACTTTATTTAACACTATAAATAAAGAACAAAGCGTTCCCGAACAATGGACCAAATCAAATATTATACTATTGTATAAGAAAGGAGATCCAAAAGACGTAGGTAATTATCGACCCATTAGCTTGCTGCCTAGCCTCTACAAACTATTCTCACAGTGTATCCTAAGTCGAATATCAGCAAAAATTGATGAAAATCAACCAGTAGAGCAAGCAGGTTTTCGTAGGGGATATTCAACTGTCGACCATATCCATACACTGGAGAGCGTAATGGAGAAATACAACGACTTACAAAGGCCTCTCTACCTAGCCTTTATAGACTATCAAAAAGCCTTCGACTCCGTACTATACAACTCCATATGGGAAGCTTTGAAAGAAAACAATATAAACGATACTTACTGTAATATAATAAAGAATATCTACGAGAGAAGCACAAGTAGAGTCAGCTTGGAAACCAGCGGTCCCGAGATTAAAATAAGAAGAGGAGTGAAGCAAGGCGATCCTCTATCTCCCAAGATATTTATTGCCGTGCTAGAGATGATATTCAAAAAACTAGACTGGAAACATATTGGTATCAGAATAAACGAAAAATACCTCAGTCATTTACGTTTTGCTGACGATATTATATTATTCTCAAATTCGAGCTCTCAACTAGAACAGATGATACAGCATCTACAGGTAGAAAGTACGCGTGTAGGACTAGAAATGAATCTGGATAAAACGAAACTGATGACAAATACCTTAAAAACACCTATAAAGATAAGAAATAAAGCGCTCGAATATGTAGATTCGTATGTATATCTCGGTAAACAAGTATCATTCCATAAGAATAACAACATAGAAGAAATATTCAGAAGAATCAATATATCTTGGCAAAAATATTGGGCTCACAAAGAAATAATGAAAGGAGACATGCCCCTGTTTCTTAAAAAGAAAGTAATGGATAGTGGCATCCTTCCATGTCTAACGTATGGATCCCAGACATGGACATACACAAAACAAGCAAAAGAAAAAATTAGAATATGTCAAGCAGCCATGGAAAGATCCATTTTAGGTATCAGGAAGAAAGAAAAAATAAATCACATCAATATAAGAGAAAAAACACAACTATTAGATTTCCTACTACACTCTATGAAATTAAAATGGAAATGGGCAGGACATCTAGCCAGAATGGAAGATGGCCGGTGGACGAGCCGTGCAGTGACATGGGAAGGACCAAAAGGGAAAAGAAAACGAGGAAGGCCACTGAGAAGATGGGTTGACGACATAAAAGAAATAGCGGGAGACAAATGGCAAACAAAAGCAAAAAATAGAAAACAATGGTGCAAAATGGAGGAGGCCTTTACCCTAATAAGGGGTTCTCATTTAAAGAAATAAAAATTAATAAATAAATTTTACATAACAAACATATCAATATATAAACATAATAATACTTATCATATATCAATATATTCTTAGATAAATATGAAAATAAATTGAAATCGAATGAATTGTATAATATAAGTTAAAACTTATTAATAATCTATTAAAAATATAAAGTTATAATTAAATTTAATAAGTATATTGTTAGATAAATATGAAAAATAAATTGAAATTGAAATGAATTGTATAATATAAATTAAAACTTATTATTAATCTATTAAAAATATAAAGTTATAATTAAATTTAATAAGTATATTGTTAGATAAATATGAAAATAAATTGAAATTGAAATGAATTGTATAATATAAATTAAAACTTATTAATAAATCTATTAAAAATATAAAGTTATAATAATAATAATGTTAATGAAATAAAAATATTGTTTACTTTGCATGTGAGAAATATGTATATTATTATAAACATTGTAAAAAAATGCATGTAAAAAAAATGGGAAATAATAAAAGGCTTATTTATTTATTTATTTATTTATAAGTAATAATGGTAGAAAGAATATCTTATACATGTTTTATAAATTAAAATTATTGTTTAAAAAAACTAAAAATATTATAATTTTAGTTCTAATTTTTATTTACTTGCGAGTTTTATATAAAATTTTCCGAATTTTTCGAATATATTTTGATTTTTAGTTCACGCTGTTTAAAATGCTTTCAGCAATCATACTCGTATAGTAATTAAATATTGAACAGTTGTTCTCATCGGTACCAATATATAAAGCTGAAGATTTTTGTTGTCTTTCATTTCATAGGCTATCTGGTATCATGCCAGGACCTTTGATTACGTAGTACCTATAAATTAATAATTTATGCAAACAAAGACGTATACAGCGGTAGTATTTCAACATATAAGAAAAGCTTAAAAATAGCAGCCACCAAGTAAGAACCGATCGGTATGTTAAATAAATCACACATCGCTTTAATTAAAACTCATTAGTCAGTTACATGGAACGAATCGCATTACATAACGTTACTCCATTACCAGCTTACGTCACGTCCAATAAATTATTTGGGCTTAATGAGACAATTTCATCTCAAGTACTCTCGTTCGTAATTTAGTATTTCGCTATCAATGATGAGGAAAATTTTATTACGTTTAAATTTTAAAGCAATTACGCGACTTCAGAGATAGAATATTGAGCTTGGAATTATATCGCGTGGAGTGTTTTTTAATGTAAAAATTATTTAAATATGTCATAAGTTTGAAATTATTAAAATATTTTATGCGGTTGAATCAAAATTGACGGGTAGAATTTTAAAATATGGTGCTTATAAATCTCTTATTATACTTAATGGATTTAGCTCTTTTTAATGTCCCACTGTTGGGCATGGGCCAACTTTCAATACGAGGGGGATCAGGCCATAGTTCATTAAGGTGGTCTAGTGCGGGTTGGCGGACTGTACAGTGTACATGTCTTTCGAAAATTTGTTTCGTTATGTTAGTCTCTAAGAATCAAAAATATCAGTTGTGGAACCAGGATTTGAACCCGTTTTCTTATTACCCTAGTCATTGCGTTACCACTGGGTTACAAAACGGAACGGAAATTTTTTTTCCATATTTAGAACTAAAATTATGTTTTAAAGTTAACAACCTATAGCAAAAGCTTTTTGCAATGTTAACAGTAAACAGAATATTTATTACTTCGTAAAGAAGGAAAAACGATGAAATCCTAAAAGTTAAGATAGAGTGCATCCATTTTTATTATATTAGTTAAAAAATAATAATTTAATCAAATAATAAACTTAAATCCTTACCTTTTAACCAGTGGCCAACATCTGTAGAAGTCGATGGCTAAGTTCAACAACAGTATTGTAACTCCAGTCTCCTTTGCTAACATACTCAAGGCTCCTAAGATGATACTCAGCCACACACACTTCTTATTGCTGGTAGGTCTGTGGAGAAACGAAAAATATTACTATTGAACTAATAAAGCAAGTTATAATATCTTAGTACTAAAAATAACTTTATTTTAAGGTAAAAAACTACTCTAAAAATATCTTGAAATAGAGCACGTTTAATACGACAGTCTAAGTGGTTTCTATAAATAAACTTTTAATAATTATTTATATAAAGCTTAGGTTATACTACAATTTATTTCGCTGTATCTATTTGCCATCTCTTCGCTCGGATTTGTCTCTAATTTAGGTTTAATAACGTTTTACGTTAGGTATGAAATATACCTTATTTGATAAATTATTGATATTGATATTTCCACTTCCTTGAGTGATGATAAGAAACTATCATATTATAGTGGATCTTTTAAGGGTTTCAAACTAATTTTATCTTAAAAAGTCTTCATATAAATCGGTTTAGCAAATTTTTAATGTTTCCATTTCAAAAAATACCATACTATATTTTTATAACAGCAAAATTATTAATGTATAATAAAATGGTTAATATTATAAGCATTATATATGTATATATAGATTATATAAAAAAATATCCATAAGTATTATATGAGAACACTGCCTCATACGTAGCAATGAACTAAAATTGATTCTATCGATAAAAAATTCAACCCAGCATTAGATTTATCGAGCTCAATCTAGGGATATGTTCCACAACAATTACACAACGTTTTCCTCGACTACTCCGCCCAAAGACGTTTTGTAAATGACCGCAAAATTGTAGGTTGTTACCGTTCAGGAAGAAGTCCATTATACTTTTCCGATATATAAGCTGATTGAGTGAAAAATAATGTCATACCAATTTTGAAAATGACTAACGGAATGACACGGCTTTATATTTTTAAGGGCCTGTCCAAGAGCTTTTGTACGTTGAAAAGAATTGTGTTGTAAATTGCGAAACTTTTTCAATTAAACAGTTTGGTGTCTTCATGCTCTGATTTTTTTCGAAAGTTATATTAATTAAAGCTTGTGCATTAGCTATGAGTCCTAGTTTCTAAAGAACTTTCGCAAAGTTTTACTTATTATTAAGTAAGAAATTATAGTCTGAAAATTGACTTTTCTATATAATTATTACATCTATAATCTATATGTATTTACTTTGAACTTCGATCAAACATTGTAGCATGAGGCATACAAAACATACCTATATCTTGTCACAAATAAACACGCAATGTTTACTGAACGTTTAACCAAGTTGACATATCCCCATAGATGTCTCGTGTATTTAAGTTTAGTTACTTTATTATTTATATGAAACTTAAAGGTATGTTTTGACATATACTTCTTTAATAAATATCTTGGCAATATACTTCAAAGTAGACGAATATTTTCTAGAAAAACTTATGAAGCACACACATGTTATTTTTGTTTTGCAAATCTATCCGACGGATTATTATTGATTATATAGGTACAACATCTTTATATAACGGTTATAAAAAAATAAAATTTTCATTCTTGAATGCGGATCTGCCACAGTCTATTAATACATTACGCAAATTATACGGTATCACAATGTTTTTAAATTCATCTTACTCATTCGTGAAAGCAAATATTAAATTTAAATATAATCTTTGAAACCGTGCTAAAACAAATATATTATTTAAGTAATATTTACCCATAAGAATAGTGTGTAATAATTAATTGTAATGTTAGGGGTTCGAATCCCGTTGTCCCCCACGTGTCCCCCCAATGCCCCTACCTTTTATCCGTAACACAAGTCTCGTAGCTTAGCACGGTACTAGATGGTGCTGTTGTAATATTTTCCCAACATATTTATATTTATTCTTACCTGTGGTAAACTAGCAGTGACGATAGGAAGAATATACACGCAAGCACATCTGCTCTACCCACCACGCCGGCTACCTGCGAAAAGTGAAAATATTATTAGGAAAACATTTGAAATATATTTTATATTTATACAGCTAATTAAAATAGCATTTCGGATTTTTATTACCAGTTTGTGTGATTTTTCGGTTTTATTACTTTTAGCCTAAGTTGTAATAACCAACAAAATAATATTACTTATTAACACAGAGCGGCACTGGCGTCTACAATTTCCCGCGCATTTTGACAGATGAGAATTAATTGTTGTTGTTTTTAAAATTTATCCCCAATAGGGAAAGGCAAAGGACTATAGCCCATACAGCCTAGTCTAAATTGATGAGAAAAAAGTATGGGGAAAGACCCATTCTCATTTTTTAATATATCAATAATTGCCGAAGGATAAAAATTATATTCCAAATAGTCAATTATCGTCGAAGTAAAATTCCTTTAAAAATTAAAAGTAATTTTAACTTTTTAACAGCTTTACTATTTTATGTTAGAAAAATTATTATATTTTTTATTAGTTTTATTAATTTTCTAACAACTTTAAAACGTTGTATAGGTATATTATTTGTTAGTTATCACAAAACAAATGATATAAAGCACTCTCTATAAACCCTACTTTGAAACATAATTCAAAATAATTAATTTTCTAGTGAATTTCGAGATTAGTGTGCGCAAAAACGTTCTTAGAAATGATATATTGCCTCACTGTATCATTTCCTAGCTCGCTTTTCTGAACCTCTTAATAAGCGGCTTAACTCGATCCTGATTGGCACTAACTGTTACATTGATATATATTTACTAAATCAGATAGAATATTCTCTGAAGTAAAAACAATGCACCCAACAATTATAATTTAGAAGTCTTTAGAGCAAGTACTGTGCTTTGATATTAAAAGGTGGCTTCATACGTCGTTATTTATGTATTTAAATAGATATTTACATACAAATCTACATGATATTATTTATGGGGATATCATTATAATTATACATATTAGGAAAATTCGATTGATAGTATAAAGGTATCATTAATCTATACGATGTCCTCCCACGGCGGCCAAACTGATTGAGACTAGCCATCTGCGCGGGAGATATTATAGTGCACAAGTGTATGCGCAGACACAAGTGCACTCTCTATTCTTTATCACTCCCATATTCCGGTGGGACGACTGTTCGACACAACTAGTGAGAGTTAATGCGCAGGACCGACAGTTTTACATGCTCTCCGAGGCACGGGGTTGAAACACCGAGACTTCCCAACTACGGGCTGTTACTGAGGCTTACGAAACAGAAAGACTCAATAACTAAATTTGGCTCGACCCGGGACTTGAACCCAGGACCTCTTGGTGTGCGACCGTACAAGCTAGCCACTACACCACTGAGGCAGTTTTTAATCTATTTACTTAGGTATGCAATAAATTTTCTTAGTTTGTTCGTTACAGGTTCACAAGAATCCTATTGAATATTGTAGTATATTCATCCAAGAAAATTACCGGCTGTCTAACATCACGCTACGAATCTACGAAGCAGTTACACATAAATAAATAAAATTTGCGAGTACGACCGCGGACAAAAACTAGCATTATCTGTTATAATTATCTATCTAATTTTAAACTTATATTATTATCTATCTAATTTTAAAGTTACCGCTTCTGTATGTACAGGATGAACAGCAAACAGCAAAGCTGCGAGCGCAGCGAAAGGGCGCTGCAAGCGTGCTATAGTGACACACGCGCGTGCTACGAGGACGCAACATGCTGCGTGCAATGCAACGTTACACGCATGCCACCACCACGGCCTCAAGCCGGCTAATGCATAGTTTAATCTGTAACAAAAAAAAACATATTTAAAATAGAACAGAAATAGTTACAGTCTCACAAAAGAAAAAAATGTAAGGAATCAACACAATAATCTATTTATTAAGCAAATTTCAATCTATACTAATATTATAAAGTTTATTTGTATGGTTGAACGCGCTAAACTCAGAAACTACTGGTCCGAATTGAAATATTCTTTTTGTGTTGGATAGTCCGTTTATCGAGGAAGGCTATAGGCTATATTACATCACGCTACGACTAATAGGAGTGGAGCATCAATGAAAAATATTGCAAAAGGCTAGTGTGGTCATATTTTAATAGAGTTTGATTATCTTTCAAATTCTTTTACCATCTGGAATGATAATTTCTTGATTCATAGTTAACGAAGTGTTCTTATTCAAAAATAAGTCTCCTTTCAAACAAAAACAATAAATTAAAATTGGTTGAGTTAAGTTTGAGCGTAACACTACTACAGACAGACACACAAATACATACGTTAATATTATTACTTAGTCGCGTGTTATTAAAATTTAAAACCAAGAAAACTCATAACTCAACACTAAATCAAAGCAAAATGTCTCTACCCCATAAACAAGCCTCTGGCATCAGACTTCACAAGTACAAAAGATCTTACAAAGGGTCTTTTGTAAACGGAACACTAATGTGCGCAACAGATGTACGCCTTGTCATCATTTTACCGCAGGTCTACCTCACGGTAGATTACAGATGCCCAAACGTACTCGTAGATACAAAAACATCAAAGTCAAAGTAATTCCGCAACATTTTCTTGTAATTAAGGTGTTTCTGTTTATTTACTAAGTCTTAAAGTAAAATATCTCCCGTGACCATGATTGCTGTAAAGCATTCAATCGAAAAATCAAAATAAATCCGCGAAAAAGTCCCGTAATCTTAATGTATATTATTATGAATGAAGCCATTACATTTATAAGTAGTAAAAAATTACGAATTAAACGGCTATAGCACTAAGTTATTCAAAAATCTGGATTTCATAAAAATATTGACTTCTTATTTGCAGTTCGATCATAAAATATCACACATACATACATACAAGTATATACATAGGCAGTGGTAGCCCAGTGGTAATGCGCTTGATTGAATAACCGTGTGATGCGGTTTTAAATCCGGGTCTCGCACCTCTGATATTTTCTATCACGATTACCACTTCTCTTACGGTGAAGGAAAAAATCGTGAAGAAACCTGCATGTCTCAGAAAACCTAGCAAGTTTCCGAAAGACGTGTGAAGTCCACCAACATGCATTAAACCAGAGCGGTGGACTAAGGCCTGATCTCCCTCGTACTGAGGGAGGCCCGTTCCAAGCAGTGGGACGTTAAAAAGCGCTGAAAATGATACAAGTATATCCTTATATCTGTTCAAACACTTTTGGAAGATAAACACCCAATTACAGAGTATGCTAGAGTTAAAAGGTCGCTAGACATCAAAGCGTAATGAAAATAGACGATATTATCCTTCTGCTATAATCGGATAAAACCGCATACTTCTAGTTAAATAGTAAAAAATTCAATTCGAAAGTTTATAGTTTGTTGCATTAAAAACAAATTCTTTATCCTTGTGAAATTCCTGTAGAGCACGAGTACCTCCGTGTTGCATTGTATTTCTGGCACAAAGCTTTAAGGGCAAGGGCCAGGGTAATTGTTCATACTTGAGATTCTCACCGTACCATTCTTGCATTCATCGTTTACTGACGCAACTTTACATTGTACAGTGACACACTGCTACAAGAATAAAACTTGAAATAAAATGAAAAAGCGAAAAAATGGTTTAGCATTGCAATGGCGTTTATCGAATTTTTAAGAGAAATAAAGGGTGAAGTAACACAAATATATGTTATGAAATGCAAAAGTAACCCTTTCTGTCCGTCTATTATCTTTTACACTGAAATCGCTACACTGATTTGGATGAAATTGAGTATAGTGATAGTCTCAGACGCTGAAAATTATGTAAGACAGTTTTTTTTTCGGAAATCTTGCCCTAAGGGGGTAAAACCATGAAAACTCTTAAAAAACTCAAGCGAAACAATGGTGAGTCGCGCCACTCAGAAAGAATTTGGTTTCCGGTCTTTAGAACGCGTGCGAAGCCTCGGGAAATGCTAGTAAATGATGTAAATAATACTAATATTGATTATTATACATGAACTTTAAGTCCTACAAATTATATTAATTAGATTTATCCAACTTACTATACATGGACTTTTCAAATATTTTGTTGAATAAACAAACTACAGCACTACATGCTTTGGCAAAGTTCGCCTTGTTTATGAGAATTGGTGACATTGTTATAGTTCGTACGAGATAAAGGACTGGCGTAATATTGTTCAAGAGAGCCTCCTTCGTATTTGTTGGCCTCTTGTAGTCCTAGTATAGACTTAGAACTACAAGCCTTAAGAGTTGTACGCTCTGAATTGTCTGACTTCGTATTATATACATTTTATATCTTACTTGGTTTTAACCTCGGTTTTGATCGTTATAAATCACTACTATTGCTTCAGTTTGAATGTACCAAAAACTTAATATTAAAGATATTATATTATAAGAAAAAAAACGTATATTATCAATGTGTTTCTTACTTTTAGGTACCTATATTTAAAAACAATATTATTATACATACAATGTATTTTGGTGAAGGTTTTAGTATATGTGAAATTTAATAACTTGGTTTCCGATCCATAAAACGTGGGTTAGAAGAAATACTAATATTTAATATAATACTTTGATAACATTACGATTATTATATGTATAGTAACAATAGGGTTAAAAATCTTATATGATGAAGCTGAGTGAGCTGAGACCTTACCTGATCCCAAAATCCAAACTACCATTCCAGAGAATATAATCTTAACGGTGCCATATAAGTAAGTGTATAAAATTTTATCACTGATATAAAATGTAACAGTTTACGCATTAGCATTATCAGGTTTTCGCTAGGTAGTGTCTCCATAGAGTCCCATTCCTTAGCATGTTCGTAAGTAAACTACGTGCTAAGACCTTTTCCTCGCAATTTGCCACGGTGTGTGAATTTCTTAAAATATATAAGACTATTTATCCTTCGCTCTACGAAACGTTGTTTGAATAAACTCGATGTTTGTT
The DNA here is from genome assembly GCA_905231865.2 of Boloria selene. NCBI lineage: Eukaryota > Metazoa > Arthropoda > Insecta > Lepidoptera > Nymphalidae > Boloria > Boloria selene. The sequence continues at coordinate 13,805,015 of HG993137.1, read as the reverse complement.
AGTACGAAATACACTCTGTATTTCGTACACATGTAACGGTGTATTTTTTTGATATTTGTTGTAAAATATTATCTTGTGGGGTTAAGTTATTATTTTTTATGATTTGATTAATAGAATACATAAAAATTATAAATCTTAGGAAGAAGGAAGAAATTTTTTATTTTTATTTTGAACGATACATTTTTTGTTCTCATTAAGGCAAAGGCCAATAGTCATTCTGCCAATACAAAAAAGTGTCCTAATAATAATAATAATAGAAAATGTAGTAGAATAATGAATAAACTTTCGAGAATATAGAGTAAAAATTGTAAAAAAGTAAAAATCCCACGCGAAGGCTAGTTACACTAAAGCTTTATATAACTATATATATTTAAATATGATTCCTTTACGATGCAATTTCAGCAGTGACATTTTAATTTTCGCGCCATGTTGTTTTATAATTTTTTTTCAGTCTATACAATGTCAACTGCCAGTCTAAGATATCAGCTAGTATGAAAAGTTTTAAATTAACAATTCACGGTTTGTTTCAGTAGGTTCATATATAAAAATTAAAACTTCGTAAGCATAAAAATAGTTTTTTTGCATATTTGCATTTACAGGAAACAAGTGTTTTAAGTTCAATCTAAGTACGGACTCTCAAGATCTATGAGTATATATTCAAGCCTTTACTTTTTCTCAATAAATAGGCTTGAAATAGCTATAGCTGTAAAACGCAAAGTTTATATGGTATGACGGGCAGTTGCACAGGTTAACTTGTTTTAACAAACAAACATAAAAGCATACTTATTAAATAAAAATGCTTGTTGCAATATAAATCTATAATAATATTATAAAGCTAAAGAGTTTGTTTATTTGGTTGAATGCGCTAATCTCAGGAACTACTGGCCCGACTTCAAAAAATATTTTTGTGTTGAATAGTCCGTTTATCGAGGAAGGCTATAGGCTACATTACATCACGTTACGACCAATAGGAGCGGAGCATCAATGAAAAATGTTGCAAGAACGGGAGAAAAATATTTCTTTTGATTTTCAGCCTTTAGAACGCGAGCGGCGCCGCGGGAAAAGCTAGTTAAATATAAGATAGATAAGATGGCGATTCATACAAATATATTACATTACAATTTCATGGTAGAGCGATATCCCACTTACACTTTCTGGGTGACGAGGCTGTAGGTCCCAGATAAAACCTTAGGCTATTTGTATGAGTCATGAGTCAGCTCAAATGTAATATGGGCTAAGTGGTATTAATATCGTGTAGGTTACATTTTAGTTATATTATTATTTTTCATAAGCCCGCATTGAGTTCAGTGTAGCTAACAAAAAATTATCTTTTTAATATCATAGGGAAGAAATATGCCGCGAAATGTTTAATATAAAAATATTTCTGGACTAAAATATTCGTAATAAAAGCTAAAGAGAATGGTATGTCGGTTCGGATATTTTTGTAATGTATTCTGCACTAGCAGTTTACACTTGATTCGCTTGGTTTCATCCCTAGTCGAAAAAACCCACGGGAACCGCTAATTTTTCCAGTCTTTTCTATTAATGTGATTATATAATTAGCAAAGAAGTGCAAATATTTTATTTTTTATAAAATACAGTGCCATCTAGTTCCATGGTAAGCTACGAGGCTTGAGTTACATTCTAGTTGTTGATACACTAAATATAGATATAAGTAAGTTTAAATACATTCATATTATCATTATAAACACCCATGACTGGAATACAAACATTCGTGCTTAACAAATGAATGCCCCCAGCAAGACTCGAACCCGCGACCGCTGGCACAGCAAGGTCACTACAAACTGAGCCAAACGTGTTGTCATATTTTGCTTCGTAGAAAATGGAAAGACGATTTATGATCCAAAGTTGTACTACAAAATACTTTTAACAGAACTATAATAAAAAAACTTATTTTTGTTTATCTATTTCTTTGATTTTGACTAAATGTGTCTTTTAAAAAAAGACTTAAAAACACTAAGGCAAGAGATGATAAGTTTTCGTATTGAAAGTGAGTCCATTAAGTTAATCAAGACCTAGTTTCAGTGCGCAAATAGATTAGATAAGTGTACTAATTATAAATAATAATAAATATGTTGGGACATTTACACACAGCACAATCTAGTTCCACGGTAAGGTACGAGCCTTGTGTTATGGATACTAGATGGTTGATATACTACACATATATAAGTTTAAATACATACATATTATAAATATAAACATCCATGACTGGAGTACAAACATTCGTGCTCAACAAATGTATGCCCCCAGCGGGACTCGAACCCGCGACCGCTTGCGCAGCAAGTAGGGTCACTACAAACTGCGCCACGCGTGTCGTCAAATTTTTGAAATTGTATGTATATGTATTATATACATAATACATATACATACAATTTCAAATTCTACTACTAAGCAGTATACGAGTAATAATTCGTGTTCAGTGGACATATTTAGCAATTAGCATCTTTACTTTGTGTTCAACAGTTCGACACGTCAGTATGTACCTACACGACGTACATTACCATACATTATTGTCGCGACATTCAAAGGCTCTGTATGATAATTATAATGATAGGCAATTTGAATAGAACGTAAGCATTAGTGGCACGAAACATCACTGACGCAGTCATGCGATTTGATTGTTTTTCAGAACCATGTGGCTTGTTGGTGACAAACTTTGATAACTGTAAAGTAGTTATTACCTACTACTGTTTATTAGGTTTCCTTTAAAAATTAATATAATACTTATATCTTAATTAATTGTCCGCCAACCCGCACCTTTCCAGCGTGGTGTACTATAGCCGGGTCCTAATCTTATTAAAGGGACGGCCGTGCCCAGCAATGGGACGTTAAAGATTGGGCTGAAATCGAATATCTATTCAGATTGATTTTTTTATTAACTATTTAGGTTAATAATTTAGATTAAGGTGTTTGATCATTATGTAATATAATAAAATATATTTTTAAAGGTGAAGAAGATCAATTATATTTTTAAGTACACAATTGTTACAAACGTTTAGCATATTCATTGAGTTTTCCCATCAAATATTTTTTATTGAGATAAATTATATAATTTTATGGCCAAAGGTAAAATTGACTGTTGACTCCAATCTGAATCTGTTGTAAAAAATCAGTGACAGTTCCGTATAAAGTCACGCAAAGGAAAAAGAAAATGTACAAAACGTATTTTTATTTCCGATTCAAAAAACGCAATGTCATTAGTTAAACGCGATGGTTTATCGTCTATATTTGCATGGACAGAATTAAGTGCAAGTTTTTATAATTAAGATTATGCTTTTATTGTTGCAAATAAAAAAAAATCGTCATAACATATATTTACCGGTTTTTTAAGTGCATATTTGCAATATAAAGTACATTACATTCTTTACTCAAGCTTAACAACAATCATCAAGTCACCTCAGTCCCTGTTTTTATTATATGGGATTTTAAAGGAAACATCAGAAATGAAACATTCAAAAAATTAAAAACATTCAAAAGAAAACATAAATATATTTAAATTTACATATAAAATTGAAAATATTTTTGTCTGTATTTGTTTGTTTGTTTGAATGTTCTGGTCTGTAGATCCAAAAGATTATTGATTGATGAATTTAATAATTAAATTTTGATTTCACATTCAATGAAGAAGAATACGCCAACAATAATTTATATCTATTTTACTCTTATTGCAAAATAACCTCATATCTCTTCAATACGACAATATTTTTCTCAATAATCGAAAGGTGTAAGAGTTCAAATATAATAAAATAATATGATACGTACTACGGCAACAGTAGAGCTATTAAAAACCAATCAAGCGGATACGTTAGGGTCGGAATAGCTAGATTTTGCTTGGGCATGTGTGGTGCAAGACAATGTAGTGGAAAGTAGAATTTAGGCCAAATAAAGTGGAGTAGGCTATTTCGGTGTCGCTTCTAACTACGAGTAGTATGTCTATTGTCTATAGCTTAAAATTTGTAGTTCTTAAAGTGTATTTAAAGAAAATAATATAAAAAAATGATAAATGCATATTTAACATGGCCTTTAACACTAATGTTTTTTTAAATTATTTTATAGAAAAACTCAACATGTAAAAATTTAATAACATAAGGTTTCTAATGATAGCTGTTTTAAGACTAGTTGACACTATAATAGTTGACACTATAATCACAGTATAGTAAAATTGTACCATAAATTATGTAATTCCATAATATGCATTTATTCAAAATCTGTTATTTTGTAAATCAAGGGACAATCCAGCTTTATTAATTTGTATACAGTACTGCGCATACAAAGGGTATGTATGTGTAAGTATAGATGAGACAAATATACATTGTAAGATTCTATAGAAAAAATGTGCTTTAGACATAATTTCAACTGAAAATTTCCAACATCTTCCAAAACCAGAATTTTCACTTAAATCCCTTAAATTCAATTTCGCAGCAACATCGCTGTACGTATATAATGCATCGGTTAACGCTACCTGCTTGGTCGACACTAACGTAGCGTCCGCTTGATTGGTTTTTAATAGCCCCCGCTTAGATACTGCTGAATGTGCAGGATCGTTCCGAACCACTCTAGGTTCATTTTTTATCACATTTACATGTCCTGGAGATTAATTTATCTAGTATTAGGTGATCTATACTAATATTATATTATAGAGGAAAGATTTGATTGTTTGTTTGTATTGAATAGGCTCCGAAACTAATGAACCAATTCGATCTTCTTTCACTGTTGGAAAGCTACACTATCATATGACATAGGCTATTTACAAAAAAAAATAGGGATCCTTCTTAAAACTCCAATAATGTAACCCAAGGTAGCTAAATTTAGGGATGAACCCGAGGGAAGTAAGGCTGAGTCGCTAGTCTAGAAATATAATGAATGTGAAAGTAATATACACATACCTATATTATTACAGTTATTTCGTGAGTATTTTTATTAATATATTACACTTGGTAATATATTAATTAAAATATCTTTATGTACTCGTAATCTTAATCTTTATAACTTAATCCCACCTATTAACAGTTAACGGAACTACTTTTTTTCAATCAAAATCAAACTCCCTTGTATACTAGTATTTGCAAGCATAAAAGTAAGTGAATCTTGTGTAATAGAAGCCGCGCCAACCGATAGTGTCAGTGCGGTAATATTAATACCGATATCACGCGATCGCGATTAAACTTTCAACCAAACGCTGGATTCATTAAGGGAAGTGTGGCTTAAGAAACCAATTTGTAAGTATTATATTGAAGGAATGTTTCATACTTTTGATTCGATTTATTTCACTGTAGTTTAAATTGCTGACTTGCTAAATCTTGAGTAAGTAGTTATTAAATTAATTTTACTAACTTACAGAAAATTTACAAATTTTAAGAGTAATTCTAAGCGGCACAAATAGTATTAAATGTCATTGCAAGATTTTGAGAGTTTTAACTTTTAAATACGCTTTGAAATTGCTACTTAAAAAGCATAACTCAATTATTTTACAAAACATCTAACATGAAAGTGGGTTACTTGACATTTAGGTACTTTTGACTTTTGAGAGTCAAGCGTAATGCCTGTTTTGTGAAGTGAAGAAGTCAAGCGTACACCGAAACAGCGAGATGGAAGTAACTCTCGTATACAGTACGTAACAGTTTAATGCTAATATACATTTTATTTATGAAACTTTAAAGTGTAAAATGAATTATTAATTCTATAATATAGGCAGGCATATAATATGAGGCATTGGTAGCTCAGTAGTAAGGTGCGCGCTTGGAAAAAAGAGTGAAACAAGTTCAAATCTCGGGTCTCACACAATAATATCAATATGATTATCACTTGTTAATGCAAGTGTTAAAAAAGTGGTAACGTAAGCGTCAAAGGAAAATATCGTGAAGAAACCTGGATGTGCGAACTTGTACAGCGTGATGATTGGCGTTATCCTCTTTGTTTGTCCTCTTTGCAAAGACGGGCCTATGTCCAGCAATTAAGTTAAAAAGAGCTGAATCTAACTTAACCAACTCTACACTAATATTTATTGAGGAGGGTTATTCACAACACTGAGAGCGTAGTAGTTCTGCAAACTTAAGCGTTAATATAATACAGAATTTAATTACGCTGCGTCTAAGATAACATGACATGTATAATGTGATAAAATAGTTATAGGTACTTTAATTTTAGCCCATTGCCATTTTTGAACTAGAACGTCCTCCTTTTTTACATTTAATACATACAGTTTCAAACAAAATCATCAGCTTTATGTATCTATTTATTACAAGTGTTTGTATAAGTCAAATAATGTATAATGAATAATTTATTATACGTCACTAAGTACAAAACTGTTGTAGAGCAAATATTTTAGTACGTCAGTATTCACAAGCCTTTAACACTTGATCGATATTGTACGAACACAATAAAAACTTGTCTCTTTAGTCCGTGCTGGAAAGCGACGAAAACCTTTTAAAAGGCAATAGTGAGTGAACAGCCCTAAAAATAAAATCGCACAATGCAAAGCCACGCCAATTTTAAGCACTATAGTCGGTTGTCATCGCTGATTGCTTTTTCAATTAAATTTTTGACTCCCATCGCCTCCGACAATGTAAAATGTAATACCGAAAGACGTAACGTGTATGGAAAAATAAACAAAACATCACAAAAAGATGTGTTTGCTATATATTTTTTGTGTAACTTGTATTTGTATTTTTTGCAATAGCTTCATCTATGTATTTCCAAATGTGTGGAATCGACATTAATAATAATATTATGGAATCTTATCAGTTGAAATCGTCTCGACTGATTTGACTGATTTCATTTTCGTTGTATTTAATGAAAAATTAGATTGTTTTCAGATAGTAATTTTATGTCTGATGATTTCTTTACTAAAGAATATGACGCTCATTTTGACAATATAATTAACAGTTACGTAGTTATTGATTTTGTCTATTTATCTATTAACTTTTTATGCTGCAAATACTGAACGGATTATACGAGTAACTTAATACTGTAGAAATTACTCATTAGAAATCTAAATTAAACACTTTGAAATAGTATTTTTAATATAGATTACGTAGGTAAATTCTGTTAAGAGTAGATACTAATAATTTTATATTTTCTTGAATTTTAGTTGAATTTTGACCACCAGGTGAACACAAGTGATCTTAATCCTACGAAATTGCAAAGTTCGTAAAACATGGTATATACCATTAGAAATAAGGTATATCAACACACTTTAAATTCGGATAGATTAACTTCAAAATAAAGCTTAGTCACCAATCAAATAAAGTTCAGCGTTCAACAAGATGGAACTGTAATGTAATTTTTTGTATCTGTTTCTAGAATTAAATTCAATTGAAAATATTAACATTTCAAACAAATAATTACAACTTACACGAGGGAAATAGCATCGTAATATACCCTTCGTATTTCTAATATTATAAAAGCTCTCAGAAGAGGGAAGCTTATTTCGAAAAATATTCATAAATATTATATTATTTATTAACCTTTTTAGATAATCTCTCTTTCCATTGATGAAAGCTGTATGAAATATGTATTGTGCTTTCTGAGAAAAGCTCGAACAAACAACTCAGCGCAGCGAGGGACTTTAATTAATCGACTTCTAAGAAGGAGAAGTATCTATGTTCTTCTGTATGTACTCGTATATTATTAATAATACTTAATGACATAAAGCTTCTATAAGATAATCGCCATTTATAGGATGTATTTTGTTTGACGCATAGTCTCAAGGGAGTCTTTTACTAGTAAGAGCAAAATATATATTATTGATGGTTTAGACTCAAAACAGTATGTATTTAGCCATTCAATACGAGGGGATCAGGCCATAGTCCACCGCGCTGGCCAAGTACGGGTTGGCTGACTTCACTTGTCTTTCGAAATCTTGCTAGATTCTCTCAGACATGCTTCCTCATTATGTTTTTTTGTAATCGTGTTAGAAATGATTCACACATGAATATATCGGAATCGCAAGACCTGGATTTGAACCCAAGCGAGTGCGTTAGTACTGGGCTAGAAAAAGAGTGGGTCTTTTAAAATCAGTTACAATAATCAGAAAGAAATGTAAACTTTAAGTTTTTTCGATTACGAAAATATATGCAAAACTTAAAAATTGTATATAATATAATAGATAACTATTAAATACAGGACAAAATAGTAAAAAAGCTCGCATAATAAACATATTTTCTAACGTAATACTAACCTCATTATCATCTATCAGGCGACACTGACTGCGTACTTTGTTCAACGAGTTTGATTAATGATAACCCCGCAAATAATGACAGCACAACACACCTTCAGGACTTTCAATAGGTCATTATGTACTACAGTTTTATCATTTTTCAATATCATGTTTATGCATTACGTACATCAGATATGCAAAAATTATTTCTTTGCAGGCAAACCAACTTAGTTTCAACTTAGAACTAGCAAACTGGGCGCGCTTCGCTGGGAGTAATTTAAAATAAATTAAACGGTTTTTTACAATTTTTTAATAAATCAAAAGTAACTTAGGCTACTCCTTATACCATCACCTGCGAGCGAAAATCCCATCAAAATCGGTCCAACCGTTTAAGAGATTAGCTGGGACAAAGAGACATGGAACAAACAAACAAACAGACAGACAAAAATATATGTATTTAGTGTGAAACTGTTAATTTGAAATTAAAAATAGACTTTTAATTTTATTTATATGTTTTAATTTTATAACATGTATATATATAGACTTAAATTATATTAAAATATAGAAAAAGAATAAAATACTATATTACATAAAGTATCCTAAACGGAAATCTTTTCTGTATCTACTGAATCTAGCCGATTATTTTAACCCCAAGTTAGCCACCTGAATATCTAAGGAGTTTATCAAGCTATTATGAGGGTATCCTAAACAAAAAATACAACCTATAAGTCGTCATCGACATTAATAATAAAAGACAAACAATTACTATATGTATATTTAATTTCCGTTCCAAGGTTTGAGCGTTACAATTAATTTAAAATCAATACTGATGTAAAGGAAACTCGAATAATATTTACCTTACAATTGACATATATCTATTTGTTCACTACTAAATATTTTGAAATAACAGTATTTGCTCTGTACATAATTAACGTTAGTCGTCAAGTATGAAGGCGATAACTTGAAAAATAATTAAATTGAAGCTGTGGAAAATACGCAAACAGGCTTAAATTAATTTTGAAATAATCTATAATTTTAAATTCATTGTAATTTAGTTTCAAAAAAAATTGTGAAGAAAAAGACGTACTATTTTAGGTAAAACTATATTTTCGGATTTGTAAGTAGTTTAATTTTAATGTGTATATCTTTGATCCATATTAACTATAATCTTTGAGACATCTAAGACCTTAGTAAACTATTCGAAACGTAACACACCAAAAATCTAAATAAATCAGACAAAAAAATCGAAGAAATGGTTTTACTTAAGTTTTAAATTAATAAATATAATTTAACTGAAATTACAGCACGAAATATAATATTTAATATTATTAAACATAATATAAATATTTAAATCCTTAAGCCGTTAAGTGTAAAGGTAAATGTAAACAACGTATTTACCGAGAAACGATTTTTAAAGCAAAATAAACGAAAGGGCGACCGCAAACGCGACATTGAAGCGGGGTTACTTCTTTGTGACGTCACTTGACGAATGATCTCCACGCTGATATGACAAAGGCCGGTCATGCATAATTCCTGAATCATGTTTGATTCTCAATACTTTAATCAGCTTAAAATCATTGATAAACAATTTCAATAATACGATTTCTATGTAAATCGTCATTCAAACGTTTCAATTTAGCTCATATCATTGTATCGAATGTATTAATTACGTATTAAATTGATATTTTATTGACTATATAACTGCTATAACTGGCATAGTGTGGTAGAACACGTCTGAACAACTCTGTATATGCATTGTGCCAAATGTTTTGTTTGAATGGACGACACGTTTGGCGCAGTTGGCAGTGTCTCTACTTTCGGAGCCAGCGATCGCGGGTTCGAGTCCCGCTGGAGGCATTCATTTGTTTAGCACGAATGTTTACGTACCACAGTAATGGGTGTTATATTTAAAATATGTATGTAATTATATATATTATTATGTGTATGGTATCCGTAACACAAGTCTCGTAGCTTACCACGGAACAGGATGGCGATTGGCACTGCATGTAATAATTTCCCAACATATTTATTTATTTTCATATACTAATGTAAATATCAGAAATCAGAAATAAAATGTACTACATAAAATAATAAGTAATATGTATTGTGATTCTTGTCATTCAATAAGTCTGTGATTTTGATATTCCATTAATTGCATTTCGAGAATTAATTTTTGATTGAGTATTCGAGTATTTTATAATGAAATTCATCAAAATAATAATTATTATTCATAAAAGTTAATACCTATTTTATATGTATTTTATTAACAATACAATATCATCATCATCATCATCAGCCCATTTCAACGTCTCATTGCTGGGCACGGGCCTTCTTCAGTATAAAGGGGATCAGGCCATGATCCACCGCGCTGGCCTAGTGCGTGTTGGCGGACTTCATATGTCTTTCGAAAACTTGCTAGGTTTTCACCGTAAAACAAGTGGTAATCATGATGGAAATGATTCGCACATGAAAATATCAGGGGGTGCGAGACCCGGATTTGAACCCGCATCACTCGGTTGTCTAAGCGGCCGCGTTACCTTTGGGCTACCACTGTCAACCATACAATATTGATGTTATCGACATACATACATTAGTATACGTATTTCCCCGAAAATTACAAAGGCAACTTATTATATAAAAGAATATTCTACAAAAAGTTTTGATTAATTCGCCATGTTTTACCAAACGTTTTAATCATGCGGAGACCTTTGAATTATTTTTCTTATTTAAAAACAGAACAAAAAGTCTCATCCAGGACTTAAGCTATTGTCTCGACATGATGTAAAAGGCCCAAAATGAAGGCGGTCGTAGCCGCCTGAGGCAAGAAGAAAATATTTCAGCATCTGACCGGATTCCTGACAGGGTCGCTTACAAAGAACTGCGTTTCATTATTTACTGTTATTAAGAAAAAGAACTTTTATCACAACGGCTGTACAATGTACACATGTTCTAGCGATTCAACGGTCTTTGAATTGGGTTTTTTTATTTAAATAGTAAATTTCACTGTTTTTTATATTTTACTTCAGAACATTAGGTAGGTTTCTTCATTATTTGCTTGTCTTTACCGTCGTCTTAGTGTTTATTTGTTCAAACTACAAATTGTTGGATTTTAGATACGAATGTATTTCTCTATTTGAAAACAAATTATTATTTGAACGATTTACATATATGGAGAAAATAAACAAATAAAATACGTAGTTTCGGCTTTCTTAGGTGAAATATACGTTTTATATAAGAGCTTAACTCTGTAGTTTAAATAAAAGAGAAGGTTGGTTGAAAGATAGTTTTACACGTAATATTTTACGAAATATATAGGTACCCATTATAATTTTTCAACGACTATAACAATATTATGCATAAAAAAACGTTTAAAGCTTAAGGCTCAGTAAGTATTACTGAAGTACGTTCGAACAACAATAAGCAACGCGCAAAAAATAATCCCCTACAAAAAGATGAATACAAAAACTGTCCCAGAGATAATGTCTGCTTGGTCGATAAAGGCTTTCCAGAGCTTTATCCGAACTCGGACGCTGATAAGTTAATTTCCTTTTACGAGAACCAAGCTGTTCTTCCAGTTGAAATTAAAAGTACGAGAAAAAATTACACACGATAGCAAAACATTAAAGCATTGCCGACTCTACATTTCGTTCAAAAGAGCTTTGAAAAAGCTCCCTCTTACGTGTTTACGTTCATTTATTCAAGGTTATATGTCTATATTTGAACGTACTTTTTTTAATTATTCTAAAGTAGAACGCGTTGATTGCTGCTTCAATTAGTGAAACTATATTTGTACATATTATATGATTTTAACTAAATCGAACACTTTTTGAAATAGTTATTTTCTGTCTGTGACCCATAGACGTATTAACTAAGGACGAGACACATAAGCTGACGTACCTTTACCGGCCTTGACAGTAATCAGGATATTTTAGGCCTGGCCGTTTGATTTTACGTCAGTCTCAAGCACTTACTTGTCAACAAAACATCTCCCAAAAATGACTAAATGTTCTATTAGATGGTGTAAAAACTAAAGCAGCGGAAGCAGCACTATTTCTTTTCACTTGTAAGTAATATATTTTATTACATTTAATGTTATTTATCACAAAATTTAAGTAAATGTAAAATAAAATTTCGTATTATTCAACTATGTTAAATATAGTCGATATATCTATGTATTGTTGACATCTGACAACCATCATAAAATGGCTGGATTATACCGTTCAAAACAAATGACAGAACCGTCGAGTAAGTCCATTTGACATCGACTAGTGCTTGACAATGTCGAAAAATATATCGATATTTGACGAAATAACTAAGCGAATAATGGATGTTATTTGTACAGTACAATAACATAAAATACTTTTATCGCAGTATCCTACAATCTGATGACAATAAATTTATAATAATATTTTTATAATTAAATAAAAACATTATAAATGCAAAAATTATAATTAGTATGTGTACTTAATTTTTATTTTATTTTAACACATAAATTACACAAAATTTTAGATTTCCTAGGGATCCTTCTCGAAAGAGAAAAGAAATTCTTAACAAAAAATTTGAAGTCTATAATAACTATAATTGAGTAAAAAGTTCATAACAATGTCCTGCTTATTTTAGTATAATTAAAATATAAATACCGGAAGCTTACCCCACCTTTATTCTCCCTTTATTTTCTTTGCCTTACAGCTTATTTATGATACGCCTTTTCTTTCCCATTCGAACGTTCTGGGTTTGATTGTCGGCGAAAAATCAAACAATATTTATTATTAATATTTAAAATGTCATTGATGTATGTATTTTATCGACTACGTTCAAGCACTAGCATTAGAGTGAATTTTGATGTATTGTGTCAATTCTTTGTGTGCGTTATACTTCAAATGGTTGAAAGTGTTTTCATGCATTTGTATTTTATGACTGGTCCTTAGGTAATACGTCCATGCTGTGACCATATCTCAAAAAAACCATATGACAAATTTTAATTTATTTATTTATAAATAAATATGCTGGGAATTTTTTACAACAGCGACATATAATTCCGTGGTAAAGCTACGAGGCTTGTGTTACGGTTACCAGATAGTTGATATACTACACATATAAATTTTAAATTATTTATTTATTTATTTATTTATTATTATTAAAATGTACATATTTTTTTTTAATTAAATGTAACATTGTAAATCACTTAAGATTTGTATAATGTTACTTCCATAATTCATTATAATATATATTACATTATTAATATTAAATATATCATTATATATTATTATATACAATATTGTTACAATTTGGAACTAAATATTTTATTTAATATTAAATATTAAATAATTTAATCTAATTAATTAAAGATAAGAAATAGTTTTTTAGTTTTCCTTAATATTTTTACTGTTAATTTCATTAATTAACTTTGGGGGCAAATTATTCATAAGCCGTGGAGTAATGTGCATAGTTGTTCTTTCTCCGTATGTATTCATTGCCCTCTCAGTACACAAGCGATCTTGCGCCACCGCTCTGGTATACACAGCATGTTCTATTTTTTTCTGTAGTTTACGGTTGAAAAAAATTTCTTTTAGAATTGTATATTTATATTTTTCATGAATAGGTAGTAATAATAATACATACATGATATAAATATTAACACCCATGACTGGAGAACAAACACTCGTGCTCAACAAGTGAATGCCCCCAGCGGGACTCGAACCCGCGACAGCTAGCGCAGAAAGTAGGGTCACTGCCAACTGAGCCAAACGTGTCCAAAATTTTAATGAAATTCGGTATGTAGATAACTGGTCGAGTCAACATATAGAATATTTTTTACTTTATGCAAATAACTCATCTTTGAGAAATCTATGACCGCTGAAACGTACCTACAGACGAACCCAAGTGTTGCAAGGATGTCACTTAGTTTATTAATATATTCATACTGTACTTTATAATTATTATTATTATTACTTTATGTACGAGTATCTTTTAGCTTTGCCTAATTATTATACGAGTATATCTAATATAATTTATTATATATTAGTATTTATTTAAAGTTATATATGTAGTTTATCAACTATCTGGTATCCGTAACATAAGCCTCGTAGCTTACCACGGAACTAGATAGCGTTGTGTGTAATACTGTCCCAACATATCATTTATTATTCTAACTAATTTCTTTTGACCCCAGTTACTTATATAATACATATTGTACGTATGTACATTGCAAGCGTGACGGGTAAGCACAAAAAGCTTACCCTAATTAAGTGTTTATTCGCCTAATTGTTAAAACGCTTGAAATGTAAATGCACTTTAAAGTCTTCAAACAAAAACTCATAAAGCATTGAACAATGCTCTCGCGTATTAACTGAATTGCCATTGTTCGTATAACAAGCATCGCGTATTATTACAATACGCTACTGAGTTTCAACACTTATGATAAGCTCATTATCTTACGTTTGTAAACTTAGTGACTTTCTCGCTCTAACTCGCTAGACTTGGATTTAATTTTTATCAAAATTGATCCAGCTAAACCAATTTTGAGAGTAACCAGATTAAACGAACTGACCAGAGGAAAATAATAAGATTAGTTTAGAGCCCTGCTGTCTACGTCGTAGGTGACGTAGATGTTGTAGACATGAATAAGAATGCACAACAATAATTTTTGTTTACGGAAAGGTTATAAATATGTAAAGAAAATGGTAGCACAGTGGAAAATCATTCGTTTGAGAAATCGAGATAAACGGGTTCGAATTCCGTGACTCACACCTCTGATATTTTCATGTGTGAAACATTTATAACATGATTACCACGTGTAATAATAAAGCAATAATTAAGTTACTACCACGAGTATAATATGTGAACTACAAAAAGTAACAATTTTGTTTAATTAAAACATCTATATTAGGGGAAAAAAGCGCTTTTGTTCCCGATCCCTATACTATGCAATATTCCTCTTGGCTAAGTTCGTTACTGTTCATTTTCTAAATACAAAATGAATTTTATGTAGAGATAATCATATAGACTTCGCTGTGTAGTGTGTATTATAATTATTTTAATTATAGCACCTTCAACATATGAAACGAAGCTACTCTATTATTAAATATTATTACACTTGTACATGTACTGTAAAATGAAGGCGTACTACAATGTTGTAAACGATTATAAATATATACTAGTGTAATGGTGGGTGAATACATCTATTTAATTGGTATGTAGCATTGAAAAGATTTGGTTATTATTTTCAGAAGGAGCAGTGGTAACTAAGTGGTACCACACATGCTTGGGTAAATGAGTGAAGCGGGTTCATACCCGGTCTCATGCCAGTAGTGGGACGTTAAAAGGGCCGAATACATACTCTTTTCAGATTATGCAGATATATGTATTTAACTTTAATAATAAGGTCACGGAAAAGAGTCTCTCCCGTGACTATGATTGCTGTTAAGCATTAGAAACGTTGGGAACCAAAAATCATAATAAATCCGCAACAAAATCCGAAAAGATAGTTTCATATATAATGGCTTAAAGACAGTATGCTTTTAGTAAGAATATAATTATTATAAATCAATATTGAAAATTAAACAAAACATTACTGTAGTTAACTAAAATAGTCGTAGTCGATAAAGCTCTAACATTATCATGCGCCATACTAAATGATTTATTTAAAAATACCGCTAGAGTACTATAGATTTGTTTTGATTTACAATTATTGAAGCGCCATCTGAACATTGTTGTCAGGTGCGTTATTAGCAACTCTGCCCGTGATAGCGAAGTAATTATACGCCAATCTACTTTATTGTGTAAGTGAATGTATATTTTGGTATTATTTCATACTAGCCTTTCCCGCGGCTCCGCTCGTGTTCTAAAAGCTGATAATCAAAAGAAATATTTTCTCCCGTTTTTGCAACATTTTTCAATGATGCTTCGTTCCTATTGGTCATAGCTTGATGTAGTATAGCTTATAGCCTTCCTCTATATGGACTATCCAACACAAAAATAATTTTTCAATTTGGACCTGTAGTTCCTGAGATTAGCGCGTTCAACCAAACAAAGGAACAAACTCTTCAGCTTTATAATATTAAGTATAGATTATATTATATTTTATGATGTGCTTTTTTAATATATTTATAAAATATATTATAAACTTAACATAAACTTAAGTGAATTCTTAAGTGGTTTTGTTGTTTCATTCGATTCGTAGGTTTTTCATTTTGTGCGTAGAATATAAAAAAAAATGTTTTTTTAAATAAGTGATTTATACAATTTTGCGAAATACTAATAGTACACAAGCTAAAAGTAGAAATATTTTCAACGTAATGAGCAAGATGGGGTAAGCAATTGATTAAAAAATCAGCAAAAATTGACCCATCTTTATATGCAACTTAGATTTCAAAAGTTTATTCACGTATAATCGGCGTATTATTCTTTATTGTACATGAAAATTCGAAACATTTATGTATATAACTTTTTCTAATGAAAAAAAAAAAACTTAAGCTAAACTAAAAATGTTCGATGCGAAGAAACCTATTATGTCCTAAAATAACATTTAATTTTAAAAGATTTCCTCACTTTCTTAAATTTTGCATTTTTCTCTTAGAATCGGAAACCACTTAGAAGTAATGGTTTACGTCACTCTTTGATCTATAAGCCTATTTAAAATTCATCAATCAACTCTTCTAAGTACAACAAACTAAGATTTTTTTTATATCACACGATATTTTTACCACTTATATATTTCACATTTCTTTTAGTAGAGGAGACCGTGGAAGATCGACCTTCACCGATCTGATAACCAGATGAGACATATTTTTTATCGTATATAATTTATAAACAAATATGCCTATAATTACTTGCCTATCTGAAAGTACTCATGGCTAGTTTTAGCTGGGCAACAGTGCTTTAAGTATGATTTTTTGCAGGCAAGTCTATATGACTGATTTTGTAATAAAATGATATAAAATTTAATATAACTTTCGATAAGTTAGCAGAACGATGGAGTCACCTATATTGACTTACCTGTTCACATCGGCTTTGGTAGCTATACACAAAAATGAGTAGGTAAGCCTACTGAGGCATATCCTGTGTGTTAAAAACTAACAGTGAAATAAAATTCATTTGGTTATTAAAAGAATGAAAGTGATGAAAAACAAAAATCGATTAAAGTTAATTTAATTAAAAATAGCCATGAGCACTTTCAGATAGGCAAGTAATTATAGGCATATTTGTTTATAAATTATATTTAATAAAAAATATGTCTCATCTGGTTATCAGGTCGGTGAAGGTTGATCTTCCACCGGCTCTTAGACCAATTTTTCATATTTTGATACAACTACAAAGTTTACGGTAACCATGAAAAACTTACGAACTTTATAAGATATAAAGTAATAATATAAATAACTTAGTATTTAATAATGTCCGTTGAAAAAAAAATTTGAAACATTATTTCACACAGTGCCATCTACTATGAGCTATGAGGCTTGTGTTACAAATATCAGATATTTGATAAACTACACAAATATAATTTTAAATACATATTTAAAATATAAACACACATGACTGGTACAAACATTTGTGCTCAACAAATGAGTTCCCCCAAAGGGACTCGAACCCGAACCTGCTGGTACACTATGTAGGGTCATTACAAACTGATCCAAATGTACGACACATAAATAATAATACTAATAAGGACTTCATATACCAACAACAAAAGCTCCGTGATATACGATTTACAATTATTACTAGCAGGCGGTACCTGTATTGAGCAACGAGCATTCATTGGTGTAATTAGCGGCTACAATCGCGCTACATGCCGATCGCCATTATTGAAATTTCGACAACGGGTTATCTACGAAACGTGTTTCGCGTTATAAACGCGCCCAATGTAATTCTAATATGAGATATATTTCGTTGGCAACTTATTGTTACCTTCTTTTTTATTGTTTTATTAAAACCTTGACATTCGGCTTACTTTGTAGTGTTATTTGCTGTGCCAGAGGTCGCAGGTTCGAGTACCGCTGAGGGAATTCTTTTGTATGATGAGCATGAATATTTTTATTCCAGTTATGGATTTATATATTCATAATATGTATTTAAAGTTACATAATAATATAATAGCAAGCCGCATAGCTTACAATAACTCTAAATGATGCTGTGTTATGTTTCAACATATTTATTTATTTAGTCACCTTACTGCATTGCTTGGGCATATTTTATTCAGCTTAAGAAAACATTTTAGCCATCAAAACTCATTTGTCATAAACTTCATGAATATATTTAACAGTGTAGTAGAGACGAGTGCTTAAAATATATTATGATGAATCGTATTTCCTTTGGATTTAATAAACGTATTTACTTAGCAAAATATTATTGATTAAAGAAAAATATGCCGAGTTTATTTCAAAAAAATCGCTATTCAAAGATTCAAAGAGATTATATATCGGTACTTCATTGCTATCAAACATGACGTGAAATTAGAATTAAATATTAAACGAAAATTTATAAACGTTTTAAAATAAACCTCTCTGGAGTTCATTGCTCTATCAGACCATTCATTTCATTCCTCTATTCTTTCATTCAACAGCTGACGTCGCCTAACGAGTCCAAATGATATATTAAAGTAGGTTTTTTTGGGGCTTTTCAAGCTATTTTCCTATTCAAACCGGCATGCTGAATGTTGTCAGTATAAATCAAACAATGGGATTGAGTGAGCTTTCAACCATTGTGTAATATGATTTTTGTATGCTAGCTTTTCTATGAATTAAAGAAATCTTTAAGATATGTCTCGTCATGCTTATACAAAACTTACAATCTGGTCTCAGATTCAAGTATAACTGAAACTTTGTTAAAAAAATGTGGAGCTTTTTAAAACTTCTCTAGTCGTGGAAGAAACTTATATACAGAAGAATCTAAAAAATATAAAAATGTTCTTATTAGTGAATTATGTCTAAACAAAATATCTAAATACATTTTTTACTATATTTTATATAAAAGGTGCAAGAATAATAATATAGGTTATTCAGCCAGTTGAAATCTAAACATGCATTATTCGTAATACACGAAAGCTTAAACTGTAAAGTAACAAATCACCTAACCTTTCTCGTTAGTGACCGCATAAAATTATGATAACTTTCTGGTTTCACAAATAGCTCTACTACGTTCAAAATTACTATCTATAAAAATTCGATACAAAATATTTTAGTTGTTAACATAATATAATAATGTTGTAAATACAGTTACTGTCCAGTGGTTACGCACTCTCTTGGGAAACTGAGTGAATTGGGTTCATGCCTAAGTCGCACACTTTTAATACTTTTAACACTTATAATATTATTGAAATTTACAAATTTATTTATTTCTAAAAACACGCACTTGGCCAGCATAATGGACTATGGCCTAATTCCTCTTGTATTGAAGGAGGCTTGATGGACTACACATATCTTTAAAGGTTTCAAAAACTTACTGGGTTCTCTCAGACTTAGTTTCCTTCATAATATTTTCCTTTAACGTAAAACAAGTGGTGGTAATCAAGAAATGATTCTCACATGAAAATATCAGACACACGGGATTCGAACCCGCTTCATTCATTCGCAAACGGGCGACTTACTTTAAAGGGCAAGTCGATACAGTGCAGGACGGAATTAGATTCAAGTCCTCCAGAGCCTGATTTAACGAAATGCTCGACGTGTCACGGCTAACGAAGGGGGAAATTTCACTTGTAGCGCCCGCGATACGGAAAAACGCAATACCTTTCACACTGTGTGTAGTGAGTGGGAAAATGCGCAGTTATCTTGCTGTATTGATCTCTTATGGGTGGAGTACTGACTGTTTGATTAAACATTAAATCGTTATCTCGTGATATAAATAAAATAAATATGTAAGGACATTATTACAATAGCGCCATCTAGTTCCGTGGTAAGCTACGAGGCTTGTGTTACGGATACCAGATAGTTGATGCACTACACATATATTACTTTAAATACATACATATTATAAATATAAACACCCATGAGTGGAGTACAAACATTCATGCTCAACAAATGAATGAGCCTAGAGGAACTCGAACTTGCGACCGCTTGCGCAAAAAGCAGGATCACTACAAACTAAGCCAAACGTGTCGTCAAACGATATAGTATCAGCCTATTTCATTTTATTCTAATGTAACCTACCTACCTTTCAACTACCTAAACCTTTTTGTAAAGTGGTTGCTAGCCGAAGAGGGAGTACAAAATATACTTGATTAACTCCACATGTATTTTCTTTAAATAACACAAATATATTTTTTTTGTGTAGAGTTATTCGCGAATTCTTTTTAATGTTTAGTCTCTGATAGTATTAAAAAAAGTGAAGCCGATATTGCAATAAAATATTGTTTTTACTAGCGACTCGCCCTCGCTTCGCTCGGGCTCTTCCCTAGATTTAGCACAGGTAAAGCCGCGGGATCCGCTAGCTATGCATATAAACCTTCCTCTTGAATCACTCTATTAAAATAAACGCATCAAAATCCGTTGCGTAGTTTTAAAGATTTAAGCATACATTAAGTTATTAATTAAGGATATAGGGACAGAGAAAGCGACTTTGTTTTATACTATGTAGTGATGATATACTTCATAAAGCCGGTCTTAATAAAATGTATGTAGTTCACATTATTAAAAATGTGTATATGTTAAATATTAGGTACAAAACTTTTAGAATTTTTTAATAACATTTCATTCAAAGATTTGTAGCTAGAATCTACCAATTTATTTCACTTTCTTATACGTCACACTTGACGAAGTAGATATTTTGCTAAAATCCCTCGCGATTGGTTTTAAATCACGCGATTTCTTTTGCACGTTGTGTAGTGACAGGGAAAATGTTTTTATAAAGCTTTGTTGAGGATAAGTATATTATTATAAAGAAACTAGGTTACTTTTCATAGAATAGTATAGTGGAAAAATTGTACTTTCATTTAAGTTTACATTTTAAAGTCGTAGGTCACGGTTTCGATCTTTATAAAATGTAAGACATTAATTGGACCTTGTCCTACGAATAATCATTATATAGTTAATGCCCTAGAATTATCCACATTTGCGATAAATGTTAGTGAGCTACTAAATGCTCTCTAGAACGACAAAATGAATGTATTAAGATATAGTAGTACGAGTATATAAGCTATAAAATAAATAATATCGGTGACGTAACTGTAATTATTTTCGAATCATGTTGTTATTAAATACTAGCACCTCATCCTTGCTTCGTTCGATCCGTTCGTCTCTCGATACTTAGTATTGTTTAACTCCTTGTACGTAACGTAGAACATACGTCAGTGAGTTCCGTTAAAATCCGTCTAGACGTTTCAGAGATTAGCGGGAACAAACAGTCAGGCAAGCAAACTGTCAAAAATGTTTTGGAAAGTACAGTATATAATTTACCCTACACTTGGTAAAAAGCTCTTGTGTTGATGTTATAAACATACAGTTTTTTATACGTACACTTTCTATTGCTCTCTCTTAGATAATTGAAAATTTTGTACTACATTTTAATATTATCGCTTTTAACTTTTAACTTTCAGCAGTACAGTACTGTAAAATCAATATGAATAAAACATTTAAATCTACATTTTCAATCCAATTAGGTCGAAAAATTGAAGTTATTAAAAGTAATTTTCGTAAAATATTAATAGGAAGCTTAGACTCAGGTTTAATATTTTAGTACTTTTTATTGAATCGGTATTGCGATTAAACTATCTTTTCGGGGTTTTGACGGATTTATGTGATTTTGGGTTCTAGACGTTTCAAATGTTTCACAGCAAGCATAAACACGGGAGATACTAAAACTTCGGAAATCAAGAATCACAATACATATGGGTAAAAAATCGATAACATATTCACTCATGAAATATCGAAAACCGCTTAACATATAAAGATGAAATTTGGTAGAAAAGTAGTTTATAGTTAGCAGATGACCACTACTGGATATCTGGATGGATGGATAGACCAATTCTGGATCAGTTTTTATCAAAGTCCTTTATTTTTGCTGTTCCAAACTTTAATCGTGGCAGGAAGTACCGTGGCAGGAAGTAAGTAGAAGACGAACCTAAGCGAAACGAGGAAAGTTTCATATTAAAGTTATTACTAAATAATTTCAAATACATTTGTTATTAATTAATTCTCAAACAATACCATCAAAGTACAAGCTAATTTAAATTCCAGAATGGGTCTCTCACAATTCACCGAAAGCTGTCACTTAGATTTATTCACGCTTACGTAAGCTCAGCGAGTTACACGGTCTTCCCGATAAGGGCTGGATGAAAAGTTGGTGAAGTCTGCATGAAGAATGTAGTCTTTACAACGAAAATGGTGGTAGTTTATCAGCCTGTTTTATATACGCCGATTGGAACGTGCGTGCTCAAACGTATGAGTTATGCCAAGTCTTCAACTAATGGGGCGGAAAATTTTTTGTCGCTCTACCATTAATCACTCCGATTTTCGTATAATATTTAACGTTATTAAAGTATTAGATATTTTTAATGGATTAAAAAACCTGTAATCTTAAAAAATAAATACAAATTTAAATATATCAAAGGCGTCTTTCATTTTAGAGCTTGATATAACGATTTTAAAAAATAAATACATGCTTCTAATATTTAAGAAACTGAGGATTACGGCTTCAAATAAATAACAAACAAAAAACCACAATAAACTTTAAAAAAAGTTAGAAAGATAATTTTAACACTTCTACTAAAAGATCGGTTAAAAATAGAAGTGATTATATCGCAAAATAATAAAATATCAGCACTGAACAGCTGGTTGGCATAAATAAAGCCCATAATTACTCTTCACTCTCTCAAGAGCACGCATCATGCATAATGCATAACACTCTTTACATGTATGAAATAATATGAACATACTTTCGCATAACCGATAATAATTTACATACTTCTAGACAATAGAAAATCAAGAAATGCTTAAAATGAGACACCTCATTTAAAGCATTTCTTAATAATATAATATAAGGCCTTTTCACTAGCAGGGAAATATTTTTATCCACTTAGCACTACATTAATTACTTTATTTACTGTTGTTTATGTAACTGATTACTAGTGAAGCGTTTAACTCCACTGTCTCTAAATAGTGGCGCAGGTTTGCTTGCGTACTTAAACAGCAAGTTTGCAGGCTTGAAGCAGACCACACACATCCATAGTTTGATCCTATAGTAAAAATTAAAAAAAATAGAAAACTCTTTTACATATAAAATAATTCATCAGTAGGCTTACATCCCATGCTATGCAAAATTATTTTAAAAAATTACGGTAACTGAAGCGACAGTAGTGAAATTATATTATTTTCATATTAAATATCGCAAAAGCATCCATTACGCGTTATAACATAATATATACGTGCATCGTCCCTTCAATATTCTTACATCGTACGAACATCGTACATGACATTATTATTAAAAATATGATGTAGTAAACTAAGCTTTCCTATACATTGAAAGCTTATTAAATATTAAACATAGTGCTGTTCTGCACTAAAGTATACAATTTACATAAATTAAAATAATACGTTGGTACTAAAGCATGGGAAGGTAAAAGAACATACATTCAAAGATCTTAAGAAGGTGATTTACGCTTAAATATGTGTTAGAACTTAGGCTGGTCACCGTGGGAGCAGTAGACCACCACCCTCCACCCAAATCAAAAACTACATATTGAAAAAAAAAAAAAAAACTACATATTGAATAAGAAAAAAAAATGAATAAGAAAAATTACGTACCCATAATATACAAAGAAAACAAAAACGAAATTAAATATATATTTAGCTTGTCGGAAATACAAGAAGGAACTATAAGCAAATAATAATGAATATGAAAACAAGGACCGACAGACAGAAGTGGAAGCGGATGGAGGAGGCCTATACCCGGAAATGGGTTCCCAAGAGACAATATTTTACATTTCATTTATTATAATATCATATTTTATTATATCAAAATTAAAAAAAAAATGTTAAAAATGTAATATTTATAAAAAAAAAAAGAAGTATTTACAATAGAATAAAATATTATGAAAATGTACTTAAATGAAAGTAATTAAAAAAAAATATTAGATATATTTTTTTAGTTAAAAATATATTATTATATATGAGATATTGTAATATTATGTCACAATAATTGTATTTTGTAAATTATTATTTAATCTTTTTGATTAATGTAAATATCAATTATTTAAAAATCTGTAATTATTTTTTCTCTTGGAAAAATAAAGGCTTATTATATTATATTATATATATGTGTTAGAAACAAAATTAACAAGTGATTTTGAATATAGGGAATAATATTTATGTATATAATATTTTTATACCATTTCTATCTAAGCTCCAGTGTGAAAAGTTCCTGAAAAAGCCTCTATTTACGTAAACTTTATAAGAGCTACTATACAAATTCATGATGTTATAAGTACAAAAGTTGCTTTATCTGCTTAATTTCTAGTGTGGAATAAAAATATAAAAAAGGAACAAATTATTTTTATTTCATGATAACTAGACCAGTATCTTTTAATATACTAAATACAAACAAAGAAGTATGTTTTTATTTGTTAATTGTTGAATTCGAAATCTTATATTATAACAATAGCGACTAGACCTTGCATGTCTTTCTTACGTCGCTATTATAAAAATTGTATAGAAAACTGTATGGGAAACAAATGATTTCTTTTAATAAAAAGCTTTTTCTACCCATATACTATTTAAAAAAAAATATTTCACATTAACTTATCTCGGACAAATTTATGTGTAAATTAAGTTTAGGAACAACCATTATGATTTCAAACCGCATGTCAGAAGCGACGCGCTCATTAGTGTATGTACATAGTACATACTACCCTACATACGTAAAATGGTTGAGTATCAGCCGAGTGAGATTTAGTCTACTGTGTGTCCATTGTTGGAATGGTCGCGAGGTCCGTACAATTTTGCGGTCCATTTGCGGTCAGCCCGGTATTCTACCGGCGCAGCGGTCAGAAATGGTAGAGCTTACCCTAGTTTATTCTGCCTCGTATATATTATGTAAATTTTATTGGAAATGTTAATAACGATTAGATAAATTCAATGTTTGAAAGTTTATTGATGTGAAACCCGTTTTTTACTGTTAACACTACGGCTCTTCAACAATCGATTAACTCACGCTTAGCAATAAGTTAACATTTTGTACGAAAGTTCTGTAGAATCCAAAAATATCCATTTTACCATAATATTTTAACTATTTAACCCTTTAATTTCACACTACTGAATATTTTTTATTGAAGACTTACTCTAAGTGAGGATAAGCAATAATAATCATAGTCCACTAAACTTGCCACTTACAGGATAACTTTACATATCTAACAAAACTAGTTAGGTTAAAGCAGATATGTATTTCATATTTTCTTTAATCGAATGTCAAACAGACAGACAATGTATAATATTACTAATACATAAATTAGGTATCACCACTCCAAGCAATCCTGTGCCTTAAAAATTTTAAATAATCAAAGCTATTACCCAGGACACATTTTGCATATAAAACAAATAAAATTTCAAGCCAACTTCTTTAAAAATATACGGGAGGCACTCCTTAAATTCAACAAGCGCATCTTATATCTCGTGTAGCCATTAAGCTGGTACAAGCAGGTCTAAAGTATGAGAGCCGGGAGCCACATAAAATTGCTAACGTAGTTTCTCGACCATTAAATGTCAGGGATTGAAGCATAGCCTACGTGTCACGCTATATTCCACTAGCGTTGTGCCAAAAAACGCCGAACAACCAGCCGGTTAGATATTCTCCAATACTGATTTAAATTTTAATCTCTTTGAACGATTTATTTTGCTATATAAAAATATAAAGGATTTTACAGATTTAATAAAATATTTTAGGCTTTTATTTTTCGTTTAGTTTAATAAATATTGTTATTTGTTTTGTTTAGTAGGAGGATAAGGAAAGCATTAGCTTATAATGTAAATGGAGAGAATCAAGGAATAGGTGGTGAGCAATGTAGTATAAAAGTGAACGTAATATATATTTTTTTTTATATTTTAATAACAGCATTTAAATATAAAGCTTCGTTTTTTAAAAGAATTATTGTTAAAAAGTATTTATTATTTTATTATATATATTTACAAGATTTTAATATTTATTTATATAGAATTTCATAAATACATAATTATAATACCAAATTATATTCACTTAGCCACTAATCTAAAGATAAATCCATCGAAAGTGGAAACCAGCCAATCCCGCATACTTGAAATATTTGATTATGCAAATTCTAGCACATGTTCTACATTAGAATAATATTATATAAGAGATTAGCTCATATTTTAACAAGTTTCTGCCTACGGTTTTGTATGTACAAACAAAAAAATATGTTTTTGAGTCCTTATATTAATTAGTTCATTATAACATTCATAGTTGTTTAATTCTTTATATATAAAACTATTATTTAGCATGGATGTTTGTTTGTCTGCTTAATATCGTACATCATATTATAATTTAAATTATTCGTTCATAGTGATCAAATTTCTAATATTAATTCACTATCTATTATTTCAATAGTATGGTAGAAGATGCGATCACGTCATTTCTAAGCCTAAGCCTTTAGCACGACAAATGTTAGTCAATATTTGTTTAAAACCAGTAATAGAAGCTTTATGAACGATTAGTTCAATTTCAACTTCACTAATAGCGCCTAGAAAAAATCCATACAGATTCTCGTTGATTAAGATAAGTAATAAAAAAAAACCAGTGTCTTCATTTACTCCTATTTGAGGGAAGGATTACAATGTTCCATAAAATATTGCATAATTGTTACATATTATAATACAGTCTCTTTAGAAATATTAATGAATATTATATTACTAGTAATATTTCTGTCCAACTTGGCTCGTAACCAACTGGGACATTTTCGTGGATTTCCTAAGTATCTCAGCGGTAAGAAGAAAAATGAATAATTTATCGGGGTGCATTTTGCTTTTGCCTTGTCTTTCAGTATATACTTGCGATTCTGTTGAATCTAGAAAAAATAAATTCTTATTTAAGTGAAAATACTGTAATCCCAAGAAATACTTGTTTTTCCAATTTCCTTCTTAACTAGTTTGTTGCTTTAACCCAGATACTTCTGAGATTTATGCTTAAGTGTATTTTAAGTAAACGTTTGTTCTGTATTTCAATTTACTTTGAACTAAGCTATGTACATAACACTTGATGTAAGCTGATAAATGAAATAGATGTTAATTCAAAAAAATCTTAGCTAAGAAATTATTTCTTATAAATTATTGTCCGTCCGATGAGATTTTTCGTTTGGAATATCTGCAGTGATTTTCATATTTTTTGCGAGCTTTTATACAAAAACTTAATGTTCTATTTCAGTCCTTCCGGCAATTTCTTGTTTATTATATGTAACTCCAGGGTAAAATTTCAAACTTTTAGACTCAGCTTAAGCTTCATTTAATGCAGAGATTACTTATTAGTCAGTGTATGTGTAGCGTCAGTCATATTTTACAAAAAGAGTTAAAACCTTAGATTAACATTTTCTTACAATTGAACGATCGATCTCTAATAGTAAATATATTATAAATACGTTAATTTAAATTTAAACTTAATTCAGAGTGAATCTTGCTTTTATTATCTGAAAAAAAAAGGCAGTGCTTAAAAAGTGAATACACAATAAAAGTGCATTATTGTTTCACATTAAAACTCCTTAAATAGTATACAATGGATGAGCAAGCTCTTCTAGGTTTTAATTAAAATTCTTTTAATAATAAAGGAAACTCACCTCGGAATACGAATATGGCTACAAGAAAATGTACGTTACACAAAAATGTTTCTAAATATTAAAATAGA
This sequence comes from Boloria selene, assembly GCA_905231865.2. Classification (NCBI taxonomy): domain Eukaryota; kingdom Metazoa; phylum Arthropoda; class Insecta; order Lepidoptera; family Nymphalidae; genus Boloria; species Boloria selene. Next base: position 13,777,000 of record HG993137.1, on the reverse strand, counting down.
GCTAGTCTTCAGTCATATTTAAAACTTAGTAATATGAAATTCTATGAAAAATAGATTTTAAGTCAAATATATGAAAAACGTGTTTATCGTCATGAATTTAGGTATTTTTAACGTTCCATTGCCTACCATAAATACGAGAGGCCAAAGAGTGTTAGCCTTTTTTGCTGGTTTCTCTCAGACATGCAGATTTCTTCACGAATTTTTGGTTTACTGTGAGAAAACTAGTAATTATTTGGGAACAATTCGCGCATAAAAACATCAAACCTTAAATTTCAACCCATTTGCCACTTCCTAAAAGATTTAGATTAGCTCCAAGCTCATAATGATATAACATTAACTGATGCCATCATAATTTTACAAGCGCATTAAAGACAAAAATCCTTACTTTAAATCTCTTTATGAACATTCTAATTTAGGTAGTAATAATTATTATGACGTGCTTCATAACTCATAAACGAAGAATTATATTATATTAATCATATAAAATATACATGTATTGCCATACAATGGCACACAATCTGTGTACGTACAATACACATATTATCTTGTAAGCGACAATATTATAATTAAGTGAAGTATGACTGATCTTTAACAAAACATTTATATTATTATTTACTAATTAAAAAAATCGTAAAGAAAGAAAATTTAACTTAATTCGTTTTTTCATAATGTCAAAGTCAAAAACTACCAGAATATTTTGAATTCGTGAATGCGTTTTCCAGACCATCGTAGATGAAAAACATACTATATATTATAAGTATGTCGATGCCAAATATTTAAAGTCTTGCTAACATCGTCTCAAGTACTTAGTCGTGTCAATACTAACTTTGTATCAAAAATTCTCGACAGGAGCTCTCTTAGCGAAGCGTCAAATAAGTTCACTAACGGGAACGTCGTACCTGATTTATAATTCCCCACCTTCCTGCAATCCTCTTTAATATGTATGTATTCCTCGCGGTACGACAAAGTGCTAAGACAATTTAGTAGCTAAACATAATTGTGAGAATCTCGAGTGAATTTGATTTTGAAACTCAATGAAGCACTGTTTTAGTTCGGTGTTTGCGTTTACATCCAATAGATTAGACAGAAAATGTTTAGTAAAAATTTCAATAGACGTTGTTTCTTTGAATTCTTTCTCTTAAGTATTTTATTTGGTATTTACTGATTAAGATATTTTATAATACTACTGATGTGCTTCCGCTTTGATCGTTACTAAGCAAGTTCAGCGTAAAAGAATATGGAAATACACAGACAGTCAAAATTTTCTCATCACTACATAGTATAAAACAAAGTCGCTTTCTCTGTCCCTATATCCCTATGTATGCTTAAATCTTTAAAACTACGCAACGGATTTTGATGCGGTTTTTTTAATAGATAGAGTGATTCAAGAGGAAGGTTTTTATGCATAACTAGCGGATCCCGCAGTTTTGCTTGTGCTAAATCTAGGGAAGAGCCAGAGCGAAGCGAGGGCGAGTCGCTAGTTACTAATAAAGTCCGAAACAGCTTCACCGATTTTTATGATTTTTTTATATTTTTGGTAGGTCTGAGAGTAGGTCGTAAGCTATTTTTTATTCTTCTAGGTGATAAGGGTGGCCCTCTTCAGATTTTCTTCCTATATTTCTAACTTTCTACCAACAATTCCTATTGTAATAGTGATAAGAACGCGGGCGGAGTCGCGGGAATTCTAGTATCTTATACTACTTTTTCTGTGTATTTATTCTCTGAGTACTGTGATATTAAGACGACGCTAAATATTTGAGGAAGTAACTCACAACATTGCACAACTTCTTACATAATCTGTATGTTTAGTCAAAGAAAGGTTAAGTACCAACAAACTTCACCACTCGCTTGTCAAACTTCTATTATTTCAAAGACACCTACAACTTACTAAGTAGCCCTTAACTCTCACCCCTAAATTGTTAGCAACTATCAAGAAAAATCTTAACAACCCTACACTTTACAGTAGATTTGACAGTAAAGGAAGAAGCTATTAATCCAAGTAAATAACGGCTTATTACCTTTTGGAATTTGTTTGTTAACTAATTTTATTTAGTTGCTATTGGCAATTTCTAAAAACCTTAGTAAAAAAGGCGGAATTTCAATGACTGGATGAACACATGTACTAAGAATTAGCATTTCCGGTTTATCGTTGTATGTTATACATAGCTTTAGTCTACATAAGGCACAAATATTACGCTTGATGATAACGCACAATGGAAATTTAGGGAAAAAACTTGAGAGGGTACTACCCTTATCACCGTGGAGAATTAAAAATAGTTTACCTATTCTCAGACCTACCAAATATATAAAAAAATCATAAAAATCGGTCAAGCTGTTTCGGAGTTCGATAACAAATAAATACTGTGACGCAATATTTTATACATAAGAAGATAAAGAAAATATTCATGTATAGCCTATTTTATACCAGAAACTATAACCTATATAAGCTACATATACACTATTCATTCGCAGCTGAAAATATCCCTTGCAATTTACTATACGATATATCAAAAGCTTCGAAAAAAGCTATACGTTTTAATCCCTGCACAGGCACTTATAACGAGTTTAATAGCGAGCCGGTCGCATTCCGCAATGCAAGAACGAACGGTAATCGAAATTGCGTTTTTTTAATTCCGATTCTTTCAATATGTCGGATTGATTGAACTGCAACAGTATCGATATCGATGTATTACTTAGCTTGTTTTAACAGGCATTTTTCACATGTTCCTTTTATCGCTTGAACTATTTAAAGATTAAATCGTGTCGGGTCAACGTTTAACGTTGTTTATTGCTATACGGGTATGTACGTTCAATTTCAGTTTAATTATATCTGTCGTAGTGCAAGTCACGTGTGTGTCCAAACAAATAGTGGTTGAAGTCGCAGGTTCGATTAAGTACATATTATGGCGACAATTTCACGAATAGAGTATTAATAGCTATGTACCTGGGGATATTGTGAACACAGAATTATCAAAAATCGTATATAATATCGTAAATTAAGTCGATTTTTTCACTTCATTCGTCTATGTACCTAAACACTCTACAAAACTCTCAACATATCAGTATCAAAAATGTAAAATTATAAATAATAATTTAAATTCTATATAATAAAATCATAATATAAAATTTAGCAAGCAAATTTTTGACAGTCCCCTGGCATTTAGAGTAATGTCTGTTATATCTAAGGCTTTCAGGCTTTAAGCCTCCTAGGAACGATTTATAATAGTACCTTGTCAGGCATGAAATTTTGCTGTATATCCTTATACAGTGTATGTCTGAAGAAACTCAAATACAAAATGAACTATTTAAACGTTAGAATAGAAAATTTGTATATAGTATGTTTGTAACTCATTCGATTAAAACGGCTAGACGGTTTTTGATGAAATTCAGCAAATAGATACATTAGTATCTAGAATCTTGATTTTTTGGGAACACAAGCTACTTAAAGTCACCTAGTAACGGACGAGTAAAGACACGGTAAGTGGTTAGTGTATACAATAATACCTTACATGAACTAACAATCTTAAACTTACCAGTTAAACTTTACAGTGCATTTTCAGATCATAAACATGAGCGTAAGTTGCTTAATAACCCAACTATATTCATATCGCAAACTCGGTTACATAATCGTTTGAACTATCATAATTACAAGATTGGACGGTCGAGTTTTAAACTAATCCCAAGTTTTTAATTATATAGCCTTATCTAAGGGTAGGGTGATAATGTGCTTAATAGAAAAAATATTATATAATTATAAAGAAATGTGATTTGAAAGTTTGTTAGTACCTAAGTTATTTATCTACGCTTTTAAGATTAACTGCCAGTTTCTATAACCTATCTACCGATAGACCGGTAGATACTTTCATACGATTTTGACAGGTTGTAACTTTTAATGTGTCAAAATAGTATGAAAGTAACTACCGGTCTATCGGTAGATAGGTTATAGAAACTGGCAGTTAACCATTAAGTAAAATAGCTTATACTAGCGACTCATCCTCGCTTTGCTCGGGTTCATCACCTTTCGTCTACTATTAAGATATCATAACAGACAACGTATGTAATTACACCTAAGACTCGAACCTAGGACCTAGTGACTAAAACTATTAATTTCAATATGCATATATTACTATATCCAACAATTTTTAAATTTTTAAGTATTTAAGTTTTTCAACGGATGCAGTGATTCAATCGATACATTCAATACCTCACTTTATGTCTACAAGAAAACCATTACATCTGTCCTTAATGATACTAGTTAATGAAACACATTAATTATTTTTATTTTACTATGTTCATTTATTTTTGATCACGTTGTGTTTACCTTAAAATAGTATTACAATTACTAACGTATATTTCAAATTGTATGTATCTTATAAGATACTAGCTGTACCCACGGCTTCGCCCGCGTTCATTTATTTAATTGCTAAAAAAATCGCTTTGGAAAAATAGGGGTTGATCGTAGAAGGGTGAAAATTTAGGATTGTATGTATTTTTGTGTGTTGTATCATAAAAAAATAAAAAATAAAAATTTTGTCTAAAAAATTAAAAAAAAAATTAGTGGTGGACTACCCTTAACATTTAGGGGGATGAAAAATAGATGTTGGCCGATTCTCAGACCTACTCAATATGCTCACAAAATTTCATGAGAATCGGTCAAGCCGTTTCGGAGGAGTTCAAGTTCGAACCCCGTGGCACGAGAATTTTATATATTAGATATATGTACCTAATTGTATACTGCTGGTAGACCTTAATAAATAAAATGAAATAAAACAAATAAAAAAATACACATAAATTTTATAAAAAAGTCTCTGAATTGTGAAAACATTAAAAGTTATTGGTCTTTTTATACGTTTCGGATAGAGTTGATAATGTACCCCGCGGCTCGAACGGCCGCTGCAAACGAGCGTGGCTTCAACACTAATAAGAATATTTTGCATTGTAATATTTTTATACTAGTTTAAATGTACAAGTATTTGTCTAGTGGTCGAAATTCGAATAGCGTTTTTGAAAATGTAAAAAATAATACTTTATTTCGCCTGTATCGGTAAAGATTAAAAAAAATCATTTTTGTTTTTGTTTACGATAGAGCTTCAAAAATCAAATTAAAAAAAACGATTCACTAACAAAGGTGAAAAAGATGCTAAACTCTTCTGTTTTTGCCTATTAATATTTGGTATTTATTTGTAATAGTTGTAATATTGCAGTGAGTAATTGAAAATTTGTTAATTTTTTTTTATTTAACTAAACATAAAGTAATGTTTTGAAAATACTAGTAGAATAAAATCAGAAACTTGATGGACACATATAAACCGACATCTTTTTACTCAACATAACTTTCATAAGTATTATTTAATAAAAAACTTTATAAAAACCGGAACCGATCTCTAAAATAACTTGTTAATCCCTACTTAATATTATAAACTAGCGACTCGCCCTCGCTTTTTCCTAGATTTAGCACAGGCAAAGCTATGGGATCCGCTAGTTATGCATATAAACCTTTCTCTTGAATCACTCTATCTATTAAAAAAACCGCATCAAAATCCGTTGCGTAGTTTTAAAGATTTAAGCGTACAAAGGGATATAGGGACAGAGAAAGCGACTTTGTTTTATACTATGTAGTGATGAGAATGTAAGTTTGTTTGTTACGCTTTAACGCATAAACTAATCAACCGATCATCATGAAACTTTGTACACATATTCTTGGAGGTATTAAAAGTAACATAGAATACTTTTTATTGAAAAAAAATTTTTTTACGAAAAATTAAAAAAAATGTTTGTATTAACAAGGGGTTCTGAAATAGCTAGAGTAATTTTGAAGAAACTTTCAGGCATCCTACAGATCAACCCAAGGTTTATTAGCAATTAAAAACATGAACGCGGGCGAGGCCGCGGGTAAAGCTAGTATTATATAAAACTTGTAGCATAATTATATTGAACATATTATAAAGGATCTGTAGCATGAAAGTTATTGTTTGGAACGCTTAAAGAACTTAATAGAAACATTGTCCGATGATTAATAAGAGAAATAACGAAGGACCCAACAATACATTAACGATCATTAATAAACATTCATTCATAATAAAACGATGCGGCAATAAATAAATTACGAGCACATTTTATTGGTTTTTACGAATTTAAATTGAACTCTATGGGTCAGTGTTAAGCCTCTCATTACTTTAGCAAGAAAAACGATTGTCGGTACACCAGTTTACCAACTTACACCATTTATTATGTAACCTCCGGAGCAATGGGCGGTAAATATATATTCGGAACCTTACTCGCCTTTTAGGCAACTGAGTGTTGTTTTCGATGCGAAGGAGATTTAAAATTTAAACACGCCGTATTCATACGAAGTATGAAATAAATGGACTTTTAATTACTTATTTGTGAATGTATGTATACCTAGTCTTTAGATGATACTCGTAAATATTAATTTATGTAAATCAATTTTAAGCGGACAAATTTAAATTTTGTATAAGAATTTTTATACTAATAACAATAAAAAAAGGAAATAACTAGAACAAACTAAAAATTCTTCGTTTATTCGCTGTATAACTATGAAATGTCAATGAAAACTGATAACTTCTATATCCCTAGATATTGTATAGAATATCTTGTTTGTACTTTAGTAGTTTGTACCAAACATTATTTATTTACCATTAAAATATTATACTCCACTGCTTATATAATGGCAGCATATATTTTGAGTTGATGCCGTTCAAATGTATAAAAAAACATTAAATAAGCAAAATTATTGTAAATGAATACGATATAATTATGAATCAAAAGGACTTCATTAAAGCTTTACCCGATATAAAAGCTCATAACTCTAATTACATAATTCTTAATGTTCAAAAGGATTATGAAGTGAATTAAAAGAGAAAGCAATGAAAAAATTAAGCAAGTGGAAGATGAATGGAGGGTCTGACAGGTAACCAGTGAACCGGGTTTTTGTTTCGCCCACTTTTACAAAACGCTTAATCAATTACAAAAACGACTGTTTTCAGAAAAAAGAAATTTTCCTCCCTAAATGCGGAGTTACAAGATAATACTTATGAATTTTGTATAAGCTATTTTTATTGAACAGAATACTCTTGTAATAGAGACAAATATTTTAATATATAGGTATATTATTACACATATTATTTATGACATTACGTACAAATAGCCTTTAAGCTATTTTTTATCAAAATCGATCTATGTTTCATGGGAATTCGCTTAGCCGTAAGAGACATACAAACAAACAAATTTTAAAAATAATAATATGAGACTTTTATGCTGTTGGAGGTATGCCTAAATGCATTTACCAATGTCCAATGTAGAAAAAAAATATTGCAACCATCACAAAAAATATTAAAGTACAAGTAAATATATCAACTTTATGTACTTGTACATATATACATAGGTGATATTTTCCCCACTTATGTACTTGTTAATCTAAACCTAGTAGTAGTAGTTATGATAAACATGGTATTCAATTTGTAATTACATAATTTTGTAATACATACAAGCCAAATTGATGGGCTTAGAGAACTTTGGCCTATACTTCGCTCCTACCTACCTTCGCTCTATGAATACTTACCGTTGCTAAGTTTACAACTTACCTGAAAAAGAAAGCGAAAAATTAGTTTAAATCAATAAGTTATATGTAACTATTATAGTGAATATTGCAATAACATTAAAAAAATGTAAAGATTCGGCTGACTTAAAATTATATTCTATGTCAAAAGCCATAACACTTCTAAATAAGTTCAAACCAGTACAAGTATAAAATTCGGATTTCAGAAAACTGACGGTGTTTTAGTGAATTTTGTGATAAAAAGATTTGAAGCTCCATCATTCTGTTGTGTTATAAACAAAGTCATACGTGCATGAGTGATAAATTAGAAAAATGTCAGTTTAGTATTGCGTTTTTGTCTTTAATATGTCGAAATTTGTTTCAAACTAAGCATTTACGAATAGTATTAATTTAAGTATTGCTTATGAATAAAAAAGTGTTTAGAGATTCTTAATTTACGGTGATGTCACAAAAACCAATTAAACATGTATTTGTCTGTCTTTTGAAGATATTTTTGAAAACATAATTGCAAACACAAAAAATTGTTAAAACAGTCATATCAAATTTATGTCAAATATTTTGTATTATTACTTTTTTGCAGTGGATCTTAAGAAATAAATAATCTTCTGAGCTTTAAACTATAAGCTATTTAGTAAAATACACTATATAAGGTCTTCTGGAGCATTTTCTTTTCTTAGAAGTTAGAAGTAATTTCTATAAGAATCGAGCTAATTTTCACTTCACAGTAATTGAGATCTAAGATTGAGTGTACTTTCATTATTCTATCCATTTGTTATTAGTTAATGGATAATCTGATGCTACGAGTTACAAAGTATTATGGTGAAATATTTAAAACTTAGTTTATATTGCTTTCTTCATATATACAGGCCACCTCTTAAATTATGTAGCGTTTCTGTTTCTGTTTAAATAATCAGTTCCTTAAAACTTAATCTATTAAATTAGTCCGAATATTACGAAAAGAAATTCTAATTATAACTAATAGTTTGATACCAATTAGTATACTAGAAGTGCGTACGAACGAAATATATGCAATTCGATAATGTTAGTATTCGAAAACATAGTTATCTTGTAATTAAAGCTATTGACTATTGAGGAGCATGTTGTAACTAAATGTGGCGTGACTTTATCCAGTTAAGCGAAAAGAAATTAATGAATAAATTACTTATCTCTAAAACAAAGAAACTATGATAATACAACAGGAAAAACTAATTTCAATATGGAAACAACTCATTTGTATACGTAACTAGCGACTCACACTCACTTCGCTCGGGTTCGACCCTAGGTATAGCGTCAGCGAAGCCACGGATTCCGCTAGTTAAATTAAATAAATTTCAATCTTCTATCTTCTATCTGCGATTGAAAGTCCCGTCAAAATCGGTTCAGCCGTTTCAGAAATTTGCCGGAACAAAGAGATAGACAGACAAAAAAGTGCGTGTGTACAAAGTAGTACACAATGTCAGAAGTAAAACTTGAATTTAAATTAAGTCTAACTCTTCCCCGTCTCTGAGCGCCTGGTACTATGGACTTATTTTTTCGTTTCATCGAGTTTAAATCACAACGATTCTAAAGAAGTTTCACTTGTTTTGTTGCTGTTATAGTATATACGAGTACTTTTATATACATTTAGTGAAAAGCCGTTAATTTGTAATGAAAACCAGACATTCCAATTTTATTTATATGTGTAGATAAAAGGTATAACTTGCTCTGCCCTCATGTAATGATGTTTTAAACGTCTTCAGCCATAGTCTCAACCATCGAAAAACATCGTAAAATATTCAAATCTGATTTAATCAATTAAGATTGATGATTTTTGCAATCTAATACTTTTTAATATGGATTTTTCCAACAACAAAAATTAATATTAAGTTGAACTTCGTCTCTTTTATTACTTCTGCATACCCAAACCATAACATGTCCGTCAACCTTAACTCTAATCATAGAAATTATTCCTCAATAAATAAAGTACCTTAATTAAAATTCTCTCAATACGCTTTACATTTTATAATAATACATAGTATAATATATAATTCTAGCCTTTCCCGCGGCTCCACACGCGTTGTAAAGGCTGAAAATCAAAAGAAATATTTTTCTCCCGTTTTCGCAACATTTTTCATTGATCCGCTCCGCACCTATTAGTCGTAACGTGATGTTATATACCCTAAAGCCTCCCTCGATAAACAGACTATCCAACACTAAAAGATTTTTGCAATTCGGACCAGTAGTTCCTAAGATTAGCACGTTCAACCAAACAAACAAACTCTTCAGCTTTATAATATTAGTATATATTAAATATAGACGTACCTACCTCATTATTCAGTATATTGCTCTATTTACTTGTTCGATCAGCCGGTACGGGTAGCACTTTGGTACGGTATGATAAACTAAAATATCCTTGGGACTATATTTGACAATAGCGTGGAGTACCCGCCTATGATTGCGGCTGAATCGCTTTTTGATAAATGGCCTTAAATTTAGCTACTTTATAGATATCATGTCTGGTTATTAATACCTATTTTTAGCATGATATTGGAAATCAGAAACCGATATTGCTAAGTCTATTTAAGTTTATAATTACTGTAATTATTTATATCGTAAAGCTTTTATTACTAAAACTTTTTTGATTGGTCTATTTCTATGTACCAATATTTATATGTGAAATTTCACTTGGATTGAATGTTTAAAAGTAAATTATATAAGTTAATTATTTATAAAAAGTCTGTTTTTATGTCTGTCACCGCATAACGAAAAAACGACTGAACAGATTGCATTGAAATTTGATATAATAATAGATCAACTAACTGTTATAACGTATCTTTTCGGATTGATTTTAATTTTTGGTTCTCAACGTAACGAATGTTTTCCAGCAATCATGGCCGCGGCAGAACTAGACGTCATGTAGTTGTTACAGACTGTAACAATTATGTATATACCTACGCATTTGCTTAATTAAAGTACTATTTACTATTCAAAGTTAAATAGTACGAATTTATAATAATATTTATCCTACCTAGTATCTGAAAAATATTTCCAAGATTATAAATAGCTGTCTACGCAATATCACAGGCTCTAACAAACACTAAGCTTTTCATAAAGGCATTCAACTTTTTATATTAATAGTAATTTCACCCTTTGACCTTCCATAAGATGTGTAGCTCGATTCATTGAATATTACATCAATTACTTTGATCAAATTATTTGAGGATCATAGCCATAGGTAATATTTTAGGGCGCAAATTATATTATGAAGAACGAATTTATGAAAGGTTATATTAGGATTCTTTAAAATATACCAATATCTTTTAGATTGTACATATTTTATTTTCACTACTTATTGGTTATTTATTTATCAAAACAACATTTAAATTATATATTTTATTTTATTATGATTTTTAATATGACTATACATAATAAGAAAGGAATACTATTTATTGCGGCTAATCCCATAATAGCATAAGTGCACTCTCTTTTCCCGTGACTATTATACACTAGTGGGACGGCTACTCGACACGACTAGTGAAATAGGGTCTAACGCGGAACTCGAATCCATGCCCACTGAGACAGAAAAAAATATGACCAGATGCACCCCCGACATGCGTTTTACTTGTCGCTATAGGGTAGGTCATCCTTTGTGTTCGGTAGTGCAGTTGGTCGCGAAGCCAAAAAACGTATTGGGAGTTGGTCCACTTTTTTTTTTGTTGTATACTATGCGAGTGACTCTTGATACTACTCTAGAAACAGAGTGAAGCGTAGTAGCAACGCTGAGGTCCTGTGGTCTGATTCGGTAGATCTGCGTTGGGGTGTCGTGGTTGAGAATCGATACTGCTATGTCCCATTAAGACGGTGGGGAATAGAATTTAACTGGATTTTCTAGCTGGTAAATTCCATATAACCTTTAAAAACAGATGTTACGCATAAATGCATTTCCAAACATTAAAAAAATTACATGTTAAAAAAAGTATTAAAAACCTTGCCTCTTTTATATATAAAAATATGAGTAAACGCAGTCCCGTTACATATACTCGTAAGCTGTTTACGCGGGATAAGTGAAAATATGATTCTTCGAACAATAAACCCGAATAAATCTGTAGTTTATAAAAGGCATATTGTATTACCAATTCAATAGGCTTTAGAGAATGCGGGAATATTTCCTCTATTTATTTGTATTGCTGAGTAGACGATTCATAGAACATCACAAATCCTAACGTCAGGCAATGAAAACGTTTGAGCAGACCGGAGGGCCGCTTTGTGCCCTGTACGAGACCCTATAATAATACAGTCCAAGTCGGTCGGAATATTTTATATAGTGGGTCGTCAACGGTTTGGGGATGCAATAAAAATATTGTATACCTAAGTACTTTGCCATCCTCTTCTGAAATGTACGGCTTCTTACATTTGTATTATTTAAGTCTGCAGAAGTTTGATACAATGTGTATTCTTCTTAAAAGTCAGTGAGGCCTTTATTTCATCGAGCAAGCAGTACCAGTCGTGGTCTATTCTTATTATGCTTTTATATAATAAGGTCGCCGGATTATATTCATTTGTACTGATGTGCATAATAATCTCAAGAATTAGTGAACCAATATTGATTAGGTTTGAACCGTTATTATAGACATTTATATGGCAAATATATTCAAGAGAAGTTGCATGTATGCTAAGCAATGATCATAAGCAGTATTAGTTATTTATTTATTTATTTATTTATTTATTTATTTATTTATTTATTTATTTATTTATTTATTTATTTATTTATTTATTTATTTATTTATTTATTTATTTATTTATTTATTTATTTATTTATTTATTTATTTATTTATTTATTTATTTATTTATTTATTTATTTATTTATTTATTTATTTATTTATTTATTTATTAGAGAAACAAACAGTGATATAAAACAGACAATTAAACAATAAAATAATACATACACCAATAAAGTTTCTACAAACAGGCAATTCATATAGTAAAAGAGTAGACACTAGATAAAACTATGGAAAAGACATTTAATTTTCATGCAAGTATTAACTAATACTAAAATAAACATATATACACATAAAAAATTTAGCCAAATTACATATCTATTTGTAAAAGTACATTTTTTATTTTATTTTTAAAATTTGGTAACGAGTAATACAAAATATCTATATCCTTAAAAAGAGCATTGTTTTCACGACAAGACCTATAAATAAATTCATTTTGAGCATATTTTGTCCTGGTAACAGGTATATGAAATAGCTCTCTACGACGAGTGTTAAAGCTAGGACATCTAAATTGTATATTATTTAACAGATAAGGGGAGTCAACAAAATTATTAATAATTTTATATAAAAATATTTGATCTTTAAATCTACGACGGCTTGCAAGAGAAGGCACAGCAGGACAGCATTGGCCAACAGAGTGGCACCTAAACTTCAAGTGCTTAACAAATTTAGATTGGACTCTCTCGATTTCCTCGATATAAGTTTTATGACAGGGGTTCCAGACAATTGAACAATATTCCAAAATTGAACGAACTAAGGTATTATACAATAAAAGAATAGTAGAAACATTTCTAAAGTCCCTGCTTACTCTGAGTATAAAACCCAGCATTTTATAAGCTTTGGCAGTAATTTGATTAACGTGGAACTTGAACAATAATTTACTATCCAGGAGTACTCCCAAGTCACGCACTTCAGTAACTCGATTTAATCTTTCTCTACCAAGTGTATATGGGAAATTGATGGTAGAATGCTTCCTAGAGAAAGAAATGACAGAATATTTAGAAACGTTTATATGTAAACAACTATCAGAACAATACAAGTAAAGCCTGTCTAAGTCTTCCTGTAATAGAGCACTATCTGAAACGCATGTTATTTTTTTGATAATTTTCAAGTCATCAGCATACAGGAGGAATGAACTATTCCTGAAGATAACCTTTATGTCGTTTAGGAATATATTGAAAAGTAATGGTCCCAGATGAGAACCCTGAGGAACGCCAGACGAAACGGGCACAAAGGATGTACGTATAGCCTTTAATAGTTACAGCCTGACTTCTATTCTGAAGATAAGAAGTTAACCAGCGCAACAGATCACCATGAATACCTATTCCTGCAAGTTTTTGGATAAGAAGATGATGGGCAACCTTGTCGAACGCTTTCGCGAAGTCGGTGTACACTACATCAACCTGGTGGCCCTGGTCCATGTTAGTGGTAATGCGATGAACTAATTCCACGAGATTTCCTTCTGTTGATTTTTATTAACAAATCCATGTTATTAGAGTCAAGTCTACAGAAAATGCGCTATGACAATATATAGATTTAATAAACTTATTCATGAATACAAAAAGCTCTCTTAGATATTTTTATATCGTTATAATTTTTTGCTGCTCTCCATTTTAGTAGGTCGCTCTCAGCCATCTTATTCTAAATATTTGTAAGCTCCGAATCTTTCGTCGCAATCAATACTCAGTTTTAGTATTCTCTTTTTTATTACACGTACACGTAAAGAATCTTACATTTTTTTCTATATAAAATACATCTGCGAATGTTATTGGTATACGTTTCTATAAAGCAGGGACATTTTATGGTCTAATCGTAAAAGTATGCAACAGTGCCTCCAGTACGTGACGTCTTATAAGTTCAAATGATTTTTTGTGGAAATTTATAAGTACATGTCTTGCGTTGTTATAAAAAATATGTTAGCTTTCTTTTCACAATAAACAATTTAATGTATTTGGGACTTTTTACTTTTTAATTAAATCTACCCACGTAATAAAATTCCATCTCTCTTGAATCTATATATTATAAAATTTGTGGAAAATCTTCTCTCAGATTCCGACTCATAGTTTTTTTTCCTTCTGTTTGGGAACGCAAAACGAGAAAACCACTAGACGGAAAGTCGTTAGTTACATGATATAACAAGCTTTAATTTTTTTATTAATTAGTAAATTGATAAGAATTGATTAAAACATGGAATTATAATAAAATACAGCTGTACCATTTTTCAAATTCACAAAATATAGTGATTTGATTTACTCATATTATTATTTCAAGAATAAACCATTTCCTAAGCAAGGCCTAATATTCCGCATATTTATAGGACGATTACAGAAATCCGACAGGCGACGATAGCATGCTACTTCGCAATTAGGTTTCGTATTGTACCGAATTTTCGGCAAGACACGTCAGTGATGTATTTTCTTCCTGGAAACGACAATTTTAGTAACAATAGATATTTTATAACTTTAAGTAAAACTAAAATGTATATCACTTTCTTATAAAATTTGTGTAAAACGTGTTAAAGCCAACTTCCAGTTAGTTTTGTTATTGACACATTTATATATTGTAATATAAACAATAAATATTTATAAGTGGTAGTGCCATGCTTGTTACCTTCGGGTAGCAACCGAATGGGCCGGCACGCCCCGTATAGTTCATTAGTACCTCTCTCTCACAGAAGACCGGCGTGAAGTGGCAGCTATGCTGTCGCGTTTCGTCCGGTGAGTGAGAGTCCGGGAGGCCCACTCTACTTCCCCCCTCCCTCTTCCCTTCATCCTCCGCCTTCGTTCCCCCCTCCCTCCCACTTACCTCCCTCCTCCATCCCTCCCTTTCCTGAAAGGCCGGCAACGCATCTGCAAGCCTGGCTTGCAGATGTCCATGGGCGGAGGTGATCACTTTCCATCGGGTGAGCCTCCTGCCCGTTTGCCCCCTTTTTACCATAAAAAAAAAATCTTTAGGAATATTATATTATGAGATGTGAGATTTTTATTCTACAAAAACATATTTATTTACTTGAGTTAACATTCACAGGAAAAATGGAAAATAACCTATTTTCACCATTTTATGACTACAACACATGGGTTTAACTGCCCCATTACGATACTCTGACAACAAACAAGAGACACTCAAATTCTGATAAATATAAATAAATAAAGTAAACATTTTTGCATAGCAAGAATAGAATCCACGAACACCTATATGAAGAAACTCACTAAACTACCTTAATTTCCTAAATAAACGATTCACAAAAACGCTTCAATTATACGTTTGACGAACATCATATAAAAGCACTATATTTACTAACCATAATCGCATTATTTCCAGTAAATGACTTATTTTACGATCCACAATATAGTATTATAAAATTAACGGCGAAATGCATGCTCGCTTACATAGCTAACGACCAGACCCTTGTAATTACGTATGGCGATTGCATCGAGTGATCATTGCGGCTTATTAATTGTTAGACCTGCCCTCTTGTTAGTTGGTTAATTTAACGTTTAGTTGCGACACATGTCTATTAACATTTTATTGCATACTCGTATATTTTGGTTATACTTGATATATAAAACTATATTTAAATATATAGGCAAAGATAACACTTTAGTAAGTACTTATTTCTCCTCCCTTTTTTTATTGGAAGATACTTATTTCTATTGATTTATATTTTTCTTAAATGATTAATAATAATTATGGTCTATTTAAGACCACTATTTAAGTCCACCCTTTTGACATTCCACTACTTGACGGCGGACTAGATCGTTGTCACATACACGAGCTAAATCCAAACTTTACACGTTTCTCGAAAACGTGTCTCTGAAGAATATTTCTCATTATCATAAAAGGAAGGGTTAGCAATTGTAGTTTTATTATAATTTTCACCTAAATTCAAAATATTATGTTACCGTATTTCTTTTTATATCTGCGTAAAATATTACCACTAAATGGTACAACGTGGCACCGGAGCGCCCGATATAATTAAGTAGGTACATAATAAGGGATGTTTGAACTGTCGTTACTTTTTATATCCTTTATTTATTTATACTATGAGTAGGTAGTTAGGAAATTGATTTATCTGTCGACATGCTTGGCACATTTTGTAGTTCTTGTTCTTGCGCCAGCGATCGCGGGTTCGAATCCCGCTGGGGGCATTCATGTTTAACTCGGATGTTTGTACTCCAGTCATGGGTGTTCATATTTATAATATTTATGTATTTAAACTTATATATGTAGTAAATCAACTATCTGGTATCCGTAACAAAAGCTTCCACGTAGCTTACCACGAAACTAGATGGCGCTGTGTGTTATAATGTCCCAATATTATTATTATTATTAATGTACCAATATTATTTGTTATATAATGTTGGTCGCGTCTCCAATGGTGGAACTACGTTTAAAAAATACTAGCGATTCACCCTTGTTTCGCTTGGGTTCATCCCTAGTTATCGAAAACAGTCTAAAATCTCGTGTCACGGTGTATGTGATAGCACTCCTACAAAATAGCTTGACCGATTTTAGTGATTTTTTGCTTATTTGGTAAAAATGACAATAGTTCTTAGGTGTTTTTCAACCTCCTACCCCCACTCCCTTCTTACATGGCAGAACAATGTTTGTCGGATCAGCTAGTAGTACATATATTAAATACCTTCACTCCTCAATCAATGGACTATATAATACAAAAAGCTTAAATACTTGTTGTTTTATAATAATATTTTTAAGAAATAAAAGAATTTCAAGTGTGATTTACCAGCTACTATCAAGCACTCTACTCGCGTGTGTCTATTCAATGCGCTGCCACTTAATATGAGAGCTTTGTTTAAAATTGTGCAGAAAATACACTTCAAGCTGTATCTTGAAAACACTATAATTTTATAAAAATTAACTTAATTTTATATTCAACATAATTAGCACTTGTTTACTAGTAAAGAAAAATATCGCTAGGAAAGCTGTTTTCGATAGCCATGTGAAGCCCGCCAACCTGCATATGCTCAGAGTCTGTGGCCTGTTCCCTCTCGCAATTTTTAATTGTGAAAGAGACTTCAAAAGAGAAGGAGATAAAAAGGCTTATTAAGATAGAGATATGAAAAAATAATTATTCTGCGGGTATGGCAAAGAAAATAATCTTAAGCTGTGAAAACGAATGTGAAATGACACGAAGTCAAAAATTTTGTGTCAAATATATTCTTCTTGTGTACTTTTATTTTCATAAAATAGAAAACAAAGTTTTTAACTTTAAAATGGCTTATTTCAATATATTCAAATAATGTAACGTAATTTAAATGTTATTATTTAATATTTAACAATTTACACCAAGTTCTCAAAGTTAGACACTTTGTACCAATTGTTATACTGTAGAACAGTTAAGCTTTATAATATTCAAAATTATTCATTTGACTTAGTGCTTACGTTGTCTTCTTCAAAGTATTTATTAATATATTCATAAATTTGAATTATTGAATAGTTACAACATTTTAACACCAAAATGATTACTTGTTATTTATTTTGACTGGCCAAATAGAATTAAGTAACAAAAAATATTTAGGTACAATAGTAAAAATTGTACGCATTTGATTGTGACACGTTACATGAATAAATCAAAACATTGCAAATTGAAAGCATGTCCAATAACTAAATTTAATAAAACGGGTTTTATTCTCGTGGTAACGACAACTATTTAATTTTTTAACAGCAATAGTTACATTTTTAGAATGAATAGTTCTTAAATATTTTAACAAAGTTTTGGGCCTTTCTAATGTAATAGTAAGATCAAACTAATTTCAATTTATTCAATATTGGATTCAGTGGTTCAATCTCGGGTCAGAGGTGCGACTTCTGATAAAAGCAGATACACATTATTGATGAAAAAAACATTGTGAAACACCAATAACCACTTATTATAGAAAAATGTTTGATATTTAAAAATAAAAGCAGCTATTCAGATACAATTTTTGTTTAGTTTTTGGTTCCTACACGTTTTGAATAACAGTCAGAATCAAAAATTCAAGTAAGGCATAGAGACAATTATTTAATTTTAAATATTTATCAAAAATCAGACCACCACTTAGGAAAAGTCTCTCAATTTTTAAAATTGTAGCCAAAGATGAGAAGCGGGCCCATAGATTTTTTAAATTCTTTTTTATAAAAATCAATTAAATCGTACAAGAGTATTAACAAGTACAATATACAAATTTTTAAGCATGTTTTAGGTTATGAATCTAAGCTAGGCTTTAAGCATTTCTGAGGCCGTGGGATTCCGCCATCATTCGTTACATTTTAGTTTACGCTGTGAGTTTCATTAAAATAATGACGAGTGTTCTCAACGTTTACGCTGGTCCTCATTACCGCGAGGAAATATCGGTCAAGTCTACAGAAATAATATATAAACAGGCAACATATAGAAAAACTATGGGGTTTTCTACGCTCCATCATCTATTAGTTCAGTTTTTATGGATGTTTAATTTTATAATGTAGTTAAATCAAAAATATAAATCATGATAGTTTATTAGGTTGCTATGGTGATAAAAACCACGGAATAGGTAAGAAAATACCATGGTACTTTAATATTACTTGATGTCTGAATCAATTTTAAATGGAGTGCTCCTGCGCACAGCGCAAGCTTTGTTTGCTGTTTTCTTTATTTACATATAATTAAATATATGTATAGTACGTTATTTAGGACTGTTACGCGTTTAGATCACTTTTTCATGAATAGCTTATATTCCAAATATACATGTATTTTCATGCCTACTTAAATCGTTCTAGAAATATGAGTGTCATTTAAAATACATAAAAAAATGCCAATTGTAAGAATTTTTTATTTAATTTGAAGAAAGTTTATTCAGCCCTTTTTATCCATATTATCAGCAAACATGATGTATACAGATAGAAAGTAGTAGAGTTTTAATAAATTTCTGAGTAAAACCATCGGCAAAAGCTAATATTCCGCAGGACATGCTTACCACGGTTCATCCCATTAACCTTGTCCGTAAATAACGTTTATAGTATCATACAAGTATGCATTAATTTAATATTCGCTGCCTCTGTCACAGAGTTGGCTCTGTACCAAATGTAAGGCGCCTTGTGCGTGCGACGTACTCAATTTGCCGTAGAATAATTTAAATGTTTAGAAGAGATAAGATAGTTCATCTTTCTATTTATTTTGGGCTAAAACTCGCTGATTATTACAAGCGAGTAAATATCGTAGGTTCAAATCCCGTGTCAGAGCCAAAGAGATTTTTGCTTATTTTATTTAGAAACTAGCTTTCAAGAACAGGACAGACAGTTTACCAATTTACTATTATAAATACAAAAGATTGTATATGTAAATGGTAGTATGTGTGTAACACAAACAAAAACTTGTTTGTGTTGTGCGTTTGTGTACCTTTATGTGTCTAAAAATTTAGTATCCAGAAAGCTAACAACCGGAAGTAACAAAAGACTAATGACTAACTGACTGACTGACTTTTGTATATGTACTAGTATCTAAATAGTACAATTCTGGTCATTTTAATAGAATTACATGTCACTGTCACGTAGTGTATTCGACAAGCTATGGAAGGAGCATTATGCCAAGTTCAGAATGCATTGTTTTGAGATATGAATTGAGAAGACACATCGATCATGTATGTGATATGCTGAATTTACTAAATATATCAAATTCACATTTTCTGTTACTTTTAAGATTTTGACTATAGTAACCACAAGTGAATATAACATAATATTAAATTTATTTGTGGAATCATATTTGTGATAAAGCATTTTCATAAAAATTAAAATTTTTTTACGAAAGAACGAACTTTATAATAAAGCATTGTGATAAAAACTAAGAATTTTTACAGAAGAAAAGGCGATTAGTTGTTAAAGCTCATGTAAAGATCGAAGATCATTGTTTGTTAAAATGACTTAAAAAAGCCATTAATTTATGATTATTACAAAACATTCCATTACAAAAAAGGTTACAAATTTGTTCAAGATTCCCTATGACAATCCTTACAAAAGCACAAAATCTACGATTTACTTCTTTTGAACTCGGTAAAAATACATACAACAATAAGTTTCATATCTTTTATAGTATAGAAACTTCAGGAAACACATATTCTAATTAGAGCTAATTAGGTCACTAATTTAATGCTCATAACTCTGCGTTAAACGCTTTATTTTTACGGTTATTTTCACTCAAAAGCAAGCTGCATAGTTAAATAATAATTATAGGTTTCCATGGCATGCCAAGTATGCCAAGTATGTTAACCATGAATCCTAGTGGTTTAAACATAGTCCAAAGTCTTGTTTGCAAAGTTCATAGATAATTCTTGTAGAAATTACCTACACTCTACAGTATTTACGAAGCATGCGCTGCTTTAAATAAATTTCTTAACTAAACGAGCTTTTATATTATGTTTAATTTATAAACTGTAAAAACTAGTATTCTCCGAGTGTTTGAAATTAAACTTTATTGATTACTTATTGTATGAAACATTATAATATAAACATTATATATGAATTGAATTATTCTCCCATTAGAAATCCAAACAGTTTCCAAAATTGATTACACCAAAATCATTAATATCAACTAAACAAAAAGGGATTTCTTTTAACAAGCTTACATTAAGAAGAAAAAAGTACTAATCTGTTGTCTTTGCATTTTTATGTATAGATATAATATGTTACAAACTTAAAAACTTTAACAAAATCTTAAAATTACGAGAGTAACAAGTATATTACAAGCTAAATTACATAGGAGCTGTTCAGAGTAAATCTCGAATTCACCTATTGTGTTTTTTCCTAATGAAAAAAAAACAAAGTATAACAGTAACAAATTAAAGAAGCCTATGTATTATTTCAGAATATAATCAATATTGAAGGTGTAGCAAAGATCATATTATTAAAATCTTAAAATCATCTATACATATACAGACAAAAATATTTATATTATTATATAAGTAAAAAATATAAATTATGTCTAATTTATGGTAATATAATGGTTTTTCAAGACTCGATTATGTGCTCGTAGCAACTAAATATCATACATAAAAGTCTTAAGAGGTTCCACGATGCAAGACACGATGAAAGCATCTATCACGCTACAAAAATGCGAAGGTAAAGAGCGTGTCGTCTGAAATATTTATAAGTTAATGGTTAAAGAAATAAAAATGAACTCGCAAACATTATACAATATGGAAGGAAACTGTGAACGGAGAATAAAACTTGTAATTACTATACCCATAATAATTACTATACCCATAATAGATGCTTTTTAAAAGTAATAACTATTCAGAATCACTTGATTTACACAATACTTTATACACACAATAATATTTTTTTCAGATTTTCTAGAAGCCATTGAACAAAATAATTGAATTAATTCTATTTTGTAAATCATTAGAAAGTTTAGGAAATTAGAAACAAAATAAATCAGAAAAGTTATCAAAAAAATAAAAAAATCTTGTAACAAAATCTGGTTTTATTTAGGGATTATAAATTTTTATGGATTGATCTGCCGAAAGGAAAATTTGCCTTAAAGAAAATCAAACCTGTGAATTGAGACATTTCTTATTTCTACTGAGCAACAAAACTCGATTACTTTATATTGATCCATAAGACAAATGCTAGAATCACCAAGATGTTTGATAAGTTAACACAAGTATGGTAATAACATAACGTGCCAAGTTCGCGATTACATTGTTTTGAGATATGTTTCGGAGAGACGCGTTTGCCAAGCTTTTAGGATTATACTCTAGGAAGGCCTGCATACATTCTAAACAACAGTTAAAAAAAGTTGTTCTAGTTTAGAACACTAAATGTTTTATTTGTATGTATTGACTTTTAATATTATTTTGTAATTTTTCTTATATATAGTTTTTATTACCCGACTCCGTCAGAAGGAGGGTTATGTTTTTCGAGAGCATGTGTGTATGTATAACTGCTTGGCACGCTCTGAACGGCTCGATGAATTTTAGCTTGAGAGGTGTCGTTAGATTCGTATTTACTGTGACAGTGACACTGGGTATATAAATAATATGTATTTTACTATATACTGATTTAGACATGTATTACATTTTAACTCTACTTACAATATCGCCAAGTAATTATTGGTTCTATTAGAAATATTCAATAAATTAAATATATTTTAATTTAATGTATATATTTAACATATTATGCTCACTTTATTTGGAGGATAAAAATTAACGATACTTATATATAATAAAATTCAAACTGATACGAACGTAAACTAAAATTAAAACTACTTACATTAAAATTATATCTTTTAAATCACATATTGAAATAGACAATACTATTTGAATTAGTATGTTTGTCTTTGGCGGTATTGAAAAAACTACTGAACGGATTTTAATTGAATTTAGTTTGATGATAGCTGGTTTCCGGGTCAATATTTAGAATGCTTTTTACTGCGGATTATTTCTTCAAAGAAATCTAAGTTTAAAAAATACTAATTATTAAAGTATACCTTAGAACGAACCCAAGTGAAGTGAGGGTTCGCGAGTGATAATAAAAATCCACAATTGTAGTCAATTTTATAACAATATCAAAGGTGCGTGCGACCTCCAAAGTTATGTAAAGCTATTGAAGTACGCCCATAATTCTTGTACTAAGCCTATCCATTACTATCATTCAAAGGTGAACCTCTACTGAACTCGTCGCTGGGTTCTTTTCACGCAGTAAATTAATGGCCGAGCTCACGCGAACTTTTTTATTTAATACTGTACGGTCCAAGATTTTATTAAAGCGAGCTTTGAAAATTGTAGTTCCTTTTTTTTCCTTTCCTTTTTGACGACACGTTTGGCGGTGTTTGTAGTGATCAAACTTTCTTACGCCAGCGGTCGCGGGTTCGAGTCCTGCTGGTTTCATTCACTTGTTAAACTCGGATGTTTGTACTCCAGTCATGAGTGCTTATATTTATAATATGTATGTATATAAAACTTATATGATATGTAGTGTATTAATTATCTGGTATCCGTAAAACAAGCTTAGTAGCTTACCACGGAACTAGATGGCGCTGTGTGTAACAATGTCCGAACATGTTTATTTCATTAATTTATTTATTTTAGCTATTTGTCTTATGAACAGAGTTAGTTAGCTTTTAGCTAATTTTTAATTGCTAAGCTATTTCTGTTTTCATTCTACTTATGTTCGCGTTTCAGTTTACTTACAGTATTCCCGTTCAGATTATTGAGTTAATAAGGAATAAACCTAATAATCTAACCTTAAATAACGTCCTCGATTCACTTGGGTGTAATCCTAGGTAATTAAGGCATTCTAAATCTTTATTTCATATCGCTATCGAAGTACACACAAATAAAGCTATCCAAGAGACAGTCTTTTTCGAGTTAAATCAAAATTATTATGATTTATGATAGGGAACATATTTTATAAAAAATACCTCATAGCACTCGGTGGCAATGTTAAGAAGGTACAGAAAACAATTTTTTAGAATCGAAAATGTTTACCATCTTAATAGAAAACTTAAGTACTTATTTCCTGATTAAAATATTAACATAGATTCATTCATTTATGTACGAGTATAAATATTGCGTAGCAAATTATTCAGGTAAAGTATTTATAGGATTTAGCGTATATATGCCTTTACTCTTACTAACAAAACTTTATACGCAAACATAATTCATGCTAAACGTTCACCCTCAAATTTCTTATCGAAAGTAAGGAACCACTTACATGTAAATATCCACTAAAGCAATTCAAATCAATTAAACGCTATAAGCTTATTACATACAACAGTCTCTTTAAAGCAGCTTGCTGATTTTGTCATGCTAACGTTCACCTCAGACGTCGTGCCATTCAGTGACAGATGCAGGAATAATATTTATATATAAATTGTATGAGCTTGTCTTAGTCCTTTAATTAGTGTTCGCGTAATTAGTCTCGGTCGGTCTTAAGGTGCCTTCAAACATTATCTTAAATCAGTTTACCTGTCTGCACTTTTGAAGAAATGAGCACTAGAACGGGTTAAATGACATGGCTCTTTATACTTTGTATATAAACTTGTACTCCCCGTGGCTTCACCCGACTAATTTATTTACTTGTATATAATATTTACTTGTATTTAAAATATATGTCCGCCAACTCGCACTAGGCCAGCGCGGTGGACTATGGCCTGATAACCCTCGTACTGAGGGAGGCCCGTGCCCAGCAGTGGGGCATTAAAAAGGGCTAATGATGATGATGATGAATATATAAACATGAAAGTTTAACGCTATATAGCCTATAATCTTCCACAGTAAATAAGTATAAAAATTAAAATGCTTATTTTTTTACCTAATATTGGTCGATTACTAAACACTAGCGTGATCAAACAAACAAAATCTTCGGCTTTATATATTAGTAGTGGGTATATAGCCACGTTGATCTACTGGCTAATGCATAGATCCGTCGGACCAAGCAGTCCAAGTCAGTACTAGCCAAGTAATAATAGTAATTGGTTTTTCATTCATTTATTTATTTGTCATCGCAAGAGGCATTATGATAATATATTTTTGATATATTATAATATTATTAATATTAACCATAATATTATTATGATAACATAATATATTTTTAGAACTTTTTAACTTTACTTAATTAAATATTATCGAAGACGTATGAAAACTTGACAAGCTCATCCTTAATTATAAAGCTTAATTGCTAAACAACCAAGTTTAAATTCTCAATCCAATATTAAATACAATGTTTTTTTAATAAATTAGGTATTATATAATTGGTATGTACACCTTATATTGATTATTGGTTCTGACGAGACGATATTTTCCACTTGTAAACGTGTAGGCGTTTGTCAATAAGAGTTATTAGTCAAATATGATATAGAATATAGCCTTGGAATAAATAGAAATTTATGTACATAATATAAATTATTTTTCTGCTTGTAAGAGTGATATTAGATAGCATTATAACCTTTCTCAATAATGAGCGTATGAAACGCAAAAAGAGTCTTAACGTTAGTTGGTAATTAGTAAGATTTAATAAAGTTATTATTATAACATGAGTAACATTTGGAGGATGGGTCTGGACCAAGGGATTATTCTGCAACGCCTCATTGAAACATGTGAAGAGAAAAAGGGGGAGATTGCGTTGGATTTTAGTGTTAAGTTCGCGATAAAATCCGAAAAGATTCATTTATAATGTAAAGTATTCGCGTAAACCTAAGATAGTATTATGAGTAGTATTAGCTTTATTATCCAGTGAGTCGGTAGTATGCGCATACGTAACTATCGTATTTTTTTTATTCTAGGATTAAAGTCTGACTAAATAATAATCCTATAAGCTTAATTAAAAAATGAAGTTAATTTAATACAAACTTTAATCCCCTATTTCAAACCCTTACAGCCTTATTTGTCTTATATTCTTTCTCAGATTTTAGACTATCTGTGTACCAAATTTCATTGAAATCGGTTTGGTAGTTTTAGCGTGAAAGCGCGACAGACAGACAGAGTTACTTTCCCATTAATAATATTGGTAGGGATTTTTAAATGGAGTTGAATTACACAACTACGAATGTTCACCTTCAAAATGAAATAAGACGTTATTTCAAAATTAATCGTGTATACTAACATCAAGTACATGGAAATTACGTTATCGTTAATAACGGTTCGTTATCAATTTTAATGACTGCTGCTCTACAACATGCGGGTACTTTGCAAATCGGAATAAATTATTTAATGAAGCACTCACATTTATTTGATTATTAATGTCAAAAGCTTCTATATTCCTGGATGAGAAACAGGATTTTGAGAATATAATGTAATATTTTAATTTCTTTTAAATTCAATCAGTATTTTAGTATAAAGTAATGAAGAAAATTACAATTGTCTTCAGCCATTTTTAATGTCTCACTGCTGGGCCTGCCACAGTACGAGAAGGATCAGGTCATAGTCCACCGCGCTGGCCTAGTGCGAGTTGGCGGACTTCACATGTCTTTCGAAAACTTGCTAGGTTTTCTCAGACATGCAGGTTTCCTCAAGATGTTGTCCTTGACTTTTTTCTTCTGTTTTTCAACCGATATTTTTCCTTTTTGTTTATTTTTTTATTAAGATACTAAAGCCTAATTCCATTCGAATTGAAGAGAGGCCCGTGTCAAGCATTGGAATGTCAAAAATGGCTTAGTGAGTAATTACACAAAAATTCCCATAATTTTTGTTTATAGTACACAAAATATACGAGTAATACAACAGTGCATTTATAGTACCAATACAAACTTATTCCCTATTGTACAAGTGAGGTCAATATGCATCAATATTTAGCTACTAAACTAGAAATATACGTTCAAAATAGAATACGGTTTGCTTGTTAACAACTCTAATGACTGCTTCAACGTCGTATAATGCAGCCGTGGATAATGTACCGCTGGCGATAATAGTCCCGCATTTTGTTAGTCTATGTTATATTTACATTCATTAACGAATATAAACTGTTATGAAATACACTAAAATGTTGAAAGTTAATTTATTTTTTTAGTTTATGATTTACACAGACTGTTTGTGTTTATTCAGCGATGTAATTTGGCTGAATTTAAAATGAAATGGTATATTGAATTTTCAGTGTTTTTACGAGATATCTTCATTAGTTTTTGCCTTAAAGACGAGCCTACATAGCATATTCTAGAAGAAGAAGGATTTAATACCTAAATGTGTTTAATTATAAGTTAAAAAAAATAATATCAGTGTAATTGTTGAGTAAAAAGTAATTATATATTTTTTTATTTAGAACATCTGATTATGAACGTACGTAATTTGATTTTATTTACATTTTAATATTGTATATCTCTTGCTCTTTCCTGAAGCTATCTCTATATATTATTCTTTATAGCACTTAAATGATATAATATATAAATTATACAAAAAATATTTAAATTGTGATTATTTGTATGAATCTATGTTAGTATGTATTAAGTTACTCAATAATCTAATTTAATTATTATTGTTAAGTTTTTATAATTTTCCTCTCTATCTTCAGGTGGATTTTGAATCACCAAGAATTACAAATAATTTCCAGGTAAATTTGGGCTTGAACTAAGCGAGGACGGGACGCTAGTTAGTTAAATACACTGAATATAAATTAGGGATGTTGAAAGTAAATCAGTTCATTTCTGCTATAACTATCCCATTATCATACAGATTAAGTAGTAGGAATAAGGTTTTTTGCCAACAGTGTAGAGTAAATTATTCGTTTAGTGGTACAGTATACTTACTTTATACTTTACTAGCATTTCCCACGGCTTCGCACGCGTTCTAAAGACCGGAAACCAAATCCTTACTGAGTCGCGCGGTATGGTACCTCGCAGAACTAACGCTTACTTATTATATTCTATAAAACGCAAATAGTATTTAAAATAAAATTTATTTTTGAAGTAATTTTAAACAGTTACTCTTTGTTTAACTTGTTTACTTTGAATTAACGGAAAGCGATAAATATTTGATTTTGTAACAGCTAATGCAATAATGACTAGCATAAAGTAATTTATTCACTGTTTTGCCGAAATGCTGTTTTCCTGAAAATAATATATTACAGGCGACGCTATTCCGTGTCATAAATAAAATGAGGCCACGTGGAATTGTAGCCGTTAACCGTGAATGCAATAAAACTGTTACAGAGGTATGTTTGTTTATTGAAAAATTGAATATTTATAGCCCTATATATTGTTATTATATTATAACTACGACTTACTCACGCTTTTCTTGGGCCCCTGGGGGCCATTTGTATTTTTAATATCTAGTATACTAATATTATAAAGCTAAAGAGTTTGTTTTTTTGTTTGTTTGTTTGGTTGTACGCTAATCTCAGGAACTACTGGTCCGAATTGAAAAATTATTTTTATGTTGGGTTTCCGTTTATCGAGAAAGACTATAGGCTATAAAACATCACGCTTCAACCAATCGCTCTTATTGGAGCATCAATGAAGAATGTTGCAAAAACGGGAGTAAGATATTTCCGTTGATTTTCAACATTTAGAACGCGAGCGCAGCCGCGGGAAAGGCTAGTTAGATATATATACAGGTAGCTTACAGATACCTTTTGACGTAACGCGAAGAAGTAATAAATACATAATACATACATACGCATACATACAAACTCCTATTAATAAATATGATAGTAGTCCGATATCACAATAATATTGTTTAATTTTTTTTAAGTAACACAGTTTACTAATATTAATACTTGTTTTTCATACGCAAACTTGCTCGCGCTCTGCTTCCAGGTATTTTTTTATCGACGTGTAGATTAATAGATTTTTTGAAACGTAGTACTTGTAATTCATATAAGTAATAGTTTAATTTAAAATTTTCGCATTGATATTATGTAAATTGTACATCAATAACGACTTACCTGCAGTTCATTCCGGTGCGTCTTTAAAGATATACAGTAAGAAGAAGGTAAGGTAGATTTAGCCATTTTGTTTAGTATTTCCAATGTCATAATATAAGCATATTAGTAACCAGACATGATATCTATGAAGTACCTAAATTTAAAAGCCATTTATCAAAAAGCGATTCAGCCGCAATCATAGGCGGGTCGTAAATAAAATTCGGCAACGTGGCAATATTCCACGCTATTGTCAAATATAGTCCCAAGGATATTTTAGTTTGTCATACCGTACCAAAGTGCTACCCGTACGGTACCAGCCGATCAAAGAAGTAGATAGAGCAATGTACTGAAAACTTTGGGTTGATAAAATATGTATATAATAAAATTCTAGTTACTCAGGTCAATTTTGTTCCTAGTAAAAGCTAAAAATCAATCTATTCCACAGGATCCGTAATTTTTTCCGGGATAAGCAGTTAAGTAGCTTGTATTATTCCATAATATAATAAATGACTTAAAAGCATTTGACCGATTTTAGAAAGAAGGTTATTAGTCATAATTGAGAATTGTTAAATTTTAAAAGAATGGCTAATTAGTCAAACGTACGAACAAACTGAAAACTTTATTGTAATAAAATACGATGTTCAGTGTTCACAGCTTAACTGAAAAGTTGCAAAGTGCAAGTTGAAAATGTAGACCATCACTGTACCCATCATGCAATCTCATGACGTTTAATATCTTTACAGTTTAAGCTCATAGAGATAGTACTCATACAGATAGGGAGAATATTAGTTCGTTTATAATAATGGTCACGGGACTGTCAAAGTTAGTATATGTCAAAATACAGGTACAGGTTGTCAAAAAAATTGAAAAATCCAAAAAAATATTTATATTTAAAATGTCAAACAAACGAGTAAATCTGAGAAAATATTATGGAAATTAGTTTTTCCTGTTGTCATTTAACATCAATTAAATCAAAATTTATTTTCATAGTTTGTTTAAGAGTTAAGTTTTGTTTTATTTGTTCATTTAGTTCGTTTCGCTTAACTGGTTAAAGTCACGCTACATTTAGTTATCACGTGACCCTGTCAATAGCTTTAATTGCATGATAATTATGTCTTTCTATACTATTATTACAAAGTTAAATTACGAAGTTTAAAATAAATGTGTTCGTACGTACTTCGCTCAGGAACTGATTCTGTGATACAATTAATAAAATCTCTTGAGATTATGACTTGTTTGTATGTTTGTAACTTCATCATACAGTAACGTCTATACGGACTTGATTGAAATTTAGTAATCAAATCGACTAAGACATATTAGATGTTATGTATATAGTTTGTATATGTATAAAATAATTACTATTATTTTAATATTTTTGATTTTTATTATTCGCACCCCTTCCCTTACTTTTTGTCAATTCTACACCCTAAGGATGCCTGGAAGAGATCGCTGTTTTAGCGATAAGGCCGCCTCATGTACTCAATCCTTGTTGTATTTTTTTTTTTTTTTGTTTCTTGTTGTGTGTGTGTACAATAAAGAGTATATTATTATTATTAGAAATTAAGCCTCTCTCTGTGTATGAAAAACTGCTAGGAAAAGCTTTTTTTAATTACTCTTTCTCTTTATCACCACCTTAAAAAAGACCACTACACAAAAATGGTCGTATTACAGCTTTGACTGATAGTGGTAGCCCAGTGGTAACGAGGTCGCTATACAACCCGCATCACTCGGTTATACAATAACCGAGTGATGCGGGTTCAAATCCGGGTATTGCTCCTCTGATATTTTCATGTGTGAATCATTTCTAACATTATCACCACTTGTCTTACGGTGAAGGAAAAACATCGTGAGGAAATTTGATCCCCTTCTTATTGCAGGGAGGCGCGTGCCCAGCAGTGGGATGTTAAAAGGGGCTGAATACAGTTTTTACTGTTTATTTACACGGGTAACCTTTATAGATATGAAGGTTATATACGTAACCTTTAATTATTACATCATAATACTTTGTAGCTCCTAGCATCAGTTTTCCCATTAACTTATAACAAGTAGCTGGAATAATTAAATTACACTGAAAATTATCTTGATTTTAATAGAAACTACTTCTAAGAAGAGAAAACGCTTCAAGGTTTTTAGTATAATGTATTTTATTTATAAAACCGTTTATATTTTACAGCTCAGATTATTATTACTAGTTACATTAGCAAAATGATATTAGTAATATAGAAATTCTTGAAAATTATGATTAATAATATAACATATATACCATTTTATTTATAAACTAGCGACTCACCCTGGATCCTGGCTGGCTCGGGTTTTACTTTAAGTATGTTTAAAAGTTTAACTTATATTTATCATGTGATATTTTCAAGCAGTAAATGTATTGACTTAGACAACCAGCTATCATCAATTAATATTCATTAAAATTCAAAATCTGATAAAAAGACAGTCAATCAGACAAAAATTCTAAGATCTATAATTTCGGCCTATATATATTTCATTCATGACTATTTCAAAAAGATTTTCCAAAAAAATAAATACTGCAACCTATACTATAACAAATATAATAACTAAAAAGAAAAATTAATAATATACAAACATACAAAAAATTTGACTGAACATAAAACCTCCTTTTCGAATATCGGTTAATTAAAATATGTATATAAGATTCTCATATATTATATATATATATATAATGAACTCATATTTATATATATATATATATATATATATATATATACAATGAATATATAAACAAACTTTGCACCCTAATCATCGTATGACGTGGAATATTTCGGGCCATATCTGAACTAGCACCGTTACCGCTCAGGTAATCAATCCATCATATCCAAAGTTTATTGCGCTATAAACGACGAACGTTAAATACTGCGAATTTATGTTTGCTTCCCTAAAGTTATTTTATTAAGGGTATACAAGTTTTACTGGGAAGCGTTGTTACGGATATTTTTAGCTTTTCTATCAATAGTGTTATATTCGGTTAGCATGCTACAGCTTGTATGTAAATATACTTAATATTTTTATTAAATTTATATAAACCAGTGGTAACTTGATGTGGAAACCAAAGGGAATATTAAAAGTGCGAATCACTTCTCAGATGATGACTTAAAACGAAGGAAAATATTGTGAGGTAACTTAAAGCATGACTAATAGAATTCAGCATGTTTTCGAAAGACGTACGTAAGTCAACCTGCTTTTGGCCAACGCGGTGGATTAGGGTTCGATCGCCCACATATTGAAAGGAAGCTCATGCCCAACTTAACGTCCCATACGTTAAGTAATGGTTGAAGTCCATATAATGTATATATATATTAAAACACAATACATACTTTAAGGTAAGATTAAACTGAAAATGAAGAAAATTAAACATTTCACTCGAATACACTTTAAGTCAAAAAGTTAGAGGAAAGTTACACATCTCTCGACAAAATCAACCCTTTTTCGGTGGAAAGCAAAATAATTCAGTTCTCTAATTGAAACGCCGTACAAACTTTATTAAGTGGCCCAGTTTTAGTGCAATAAAGTTTGGAGCGCGTCTAATAAATATCACCATTCGCAATATGGGAAAGAAAGGCTAGCTTTAGCTTTAAGTGAATCATGGAATGTCCTTGGAAATGGCATCAATCATCGACAGAGTATACACGTAACTTAAAATTATGGCTTAGACTTAGAAATAGCTTGGAAGTAATTAAGCAATCACGTGTTTTATATTTATCTATTTACATACGAAACCAAACTTTAAAATATTGTTTTTAATTTAAAAAAAACATATGAAAATGAATTATTCTTTATTGGCAAAAATATCGCGTAACATGCACAAAAAATACAGTCGAACAGTCTTCTTTTTTGAAATCTAATAAAAAGCTAATAATAAAGTCAAGTCAAGCTAATAATATTTTTTATATTAAGTCAAGAGAAGATTTTAACGCTTTCTTCTTCCGCTTGAACGACCCTAATGAAAAGCAATAATTAATAAATAAAATTGTTATTTTGATTAACTTACTAAGTTATATAAGCCTATGCTAGATTAACATTAGGAGTTAAAATCAGCCAGTACGTGAAGTTTAACTTGATACTTAATCTACTTTTAATCTATAACAAAACTGTTCTGATGCTATTTCTACTAACATCTGTACTAAGGTCGAATACCATTTATGCACTATATGTATACGCTATACAACGAGTTTTTACTGACCGCAATATTCAGTGTGTACACTTTTAGTCTAACTGGAGCTTTAGAAGATTGGTGAACATTTTAAAATAACGTAATTAAATAGTGCAATGTATAAATATACGATTACAACGCAAGCTTTCGTTTTAATATGCTTATAATAATTGTTTTGACATATCTATAAGTATTTGTGTTTAATCTATATAATATTTTTTGATTAACTTTGTTTTCTTTTTTTTAATATTTATTGATGAGCATTAGTGTTATTTTTATTCTTATGTAACTTTATTATATATTTATTTTGTACACGGGCGTGAGAGTAGAGTATATAAATATGGCAAGATTTACACCCCACTGCTGGGCAAGGCAATAATGTAAACGAGAGTACGTTTATAATCCGCTGTCAAAATGTAGTTTAACCAACTTCACACGTCTTAAAAAATCTAGTTAGGTTCTCTTAGACGTGTACGATTCCTCTAGACTGTTTCATAGTTTTATCCAACGGTAATCACAATTTGCATATAAAAACCTACATGTGCTCCAGATTTAAATCCGTCTCTCTTGAATTAAGGTCTCGGATTCAGTTCAAAAACAAGTAATCGAAAGACACTATACTGTGGATATGTAATAATTATCTTGACACTCGTAATTTAGATTATGGGTGTAAAAATTATACACTTCATCAATTCTATATATTTCACGCTTTTATCATTTAATTGTACAAACATTTTTGGTCACGTCCATGACTGTATGACATAATTAATTGATATTTGACCACAATATTTTCATATTATTTTGTTTTGAAAACAATGGCATATGTATTTGCAATATATTTAAGCAATTTCGGTTAAAGTTTGATACCTATTAGTATACTTTGTTTAATAAATCGTATATCGGTTATCCAGATACGGTAGTACATAGGATGATGATCCTATTGATACAAAGTTGAATTTTCATTACTTTGGTCATTACAATGCTTTATTAGATCTAAGCAACGTATTTTTTAGTTTCATCATCAGCCCTTTTTAACGTCCCACTGCTGGGCACGGGCCTCCCTTAGAACCAGGGGTCTTAGGCCATAGTCCACCGCGCTTGCCAAGTGCGTGTTGGCGAACTTCACATGTCTTTCGAAAATTTGTTAGGTTTTCTTAGACATGCAGGTTTCCTCACAATGTTATCCTTCACCGTAAGACAAGTGGCAATCATGATAAAAATGATTCACACATGCAAATATCAGAGGTGCGAGACCCGAATTTGAACCTGCATCACTCGGTTATCCAAGCGAGCGCGTTACCACTGGGCTACCACTGTCATTTTTTTGTTTAGTCAGCTACCAATAAAAAATGCGTGATTTCAAATAGTATTTTCTATTCTATATTCATAAAGTGAAACGTTAAATAAAACCACTTTTATCGCGAAGGCAATAACAAAATACAAGTAGGTATTTTTATCCTAATATCCAAAGCAAATCGACAGGCACAAATTACTAATTACATAGTAATAAGCACGTTGCTTATATATAACTTGATATCATATAGCAACCTTATTCGGGATGATCGATATCTAATTCGATTAACTATCTCAGCGAAAACTTTCCTAATTACGGGAATAGCAACTTGACACTCTTAGATTAATTACGCTATTGGTGAACTAATAATATAATTATTAAGTACCAGCTTTACCCATGGCTTCACTCGCGTTCGAAATTCCCATAGCCAACCTTCATAGGATCACCTGATAGGCTAATCTGATTGTCATCTATTGCCTTTGCCTGTAATGTCATGAAAATCACTACAGCCTCGTTCAGCATCGATTTTTATAATATTTGGCCGATATTATTAAAATCAGTGGCCTGGTAACGCTTGTTTGGAAAACCCAATGAAGTAGGTTAAAATCCTGCGTCGCGTAC
The DNA here is from genome assembly GCA_905231865.2 of Boloria selene. Taxonomy (NCBI): domain Eukaryota; kingdom Metazoa; phylum Arthropoda; class Insecta; order Lepidoptera; family Nymphalidae; genus Boloria; species Boloria selene. The sequence goes on along the minus strand of HG993137.1, from coordinate 13,742,240 downwards.
AATTGAAATTCTAATTTGCTCTACAGTGAACGAAAACATCGTAAGGAAACCTTTAGGAGCTTTCAAAAACTTGAAGGACATGTAATATGTTTCATTACCGACCCACACTTGCTAGACTATGGTTTGATTTCCCTCAGCACGTTAAAAAACTTTTTATTTTCAATATTTATATCATAAAAATTACAAGTGTATTTTGTGTGTAGGGTATATATGAAAATATATTGTTATGAAAGTAAAATAAACAAAACTCGAATCCGCAATGCTTTTAGCGTATAGTATAACTTTAAATAAATCTAAAGATTACCACTACTATTTTTGGATCAATCTTTGAATCTACCGAACCGTATATAAATGAATTTTAACATTTATAACGACGAAGATTATAGGATTATATACTTAAATATACGGGTTTTCAGACATTTATTTGGCTATATTCTATTTCAACCCAAAATTTTATCTGAATCACGATTCGTCAGACCAGTTTTTCGTCAAAGCATTCATCAAAAACGTGATTAGTTTATGTTAGAAGCATTTTTGATTTTATATCTCATTTAAAATAGTGATATAAGACTAACTAGAAATAAATACACATTTTACTCGTAATACATACCTATATAATAAATAGAATATTTAACTACAAACTTGAATGTTGAAGAATATATGAATTTAAGAAGAATGATGATATTCACCGTTCCTACGAAACTTTAATGCTCGACCACTCAATTGACCGAGTTTTTTCCAATTTCCGTGCTGTTTCCGAGGATCAACTGTATAATCTTTTCTCCATGAAGATTTCAATTCGAAGATAAACAATTTATACGTATTTCGAATTTCGGGGCAAAATCGTTCATAATGGACGAATAGTTTCTACATATTTTTAAGCTCTTTCCGAATGATAAATAAATGGAACTAGATTTTATTATTAGTAATACAAAGTACAGATCACTGATTACTACTATTTTTTACTGTATAAAATCTTTGGTGGGAATCTAACAAAAGCAAACTTCAATTTTCAAACAATCTTTATGTTATGTAGAATAGAAAATCGCAAGGCGTACTGCTTTTATGCAAATAAACATTTGACGTTGTTTTTATCACCTGAAATTTTCAACTAATAATAAAATTATGCGAAATGGTAGATGTAGCTTTATTATTTCAAACATCGTACACCTAAAGTAGATGTAAAAGTTCTGAAAAGACTTAAATCTAGCGAAAAATATTTTCGCTACATTTTAAATAGTCGACTACGACTGTGTAATTAGTAAATGTTATTTGTACAATGTATTGGTTCATAATATTACTCTTTTTTGTCTAAACAGTTATATGCAAATACAATAATTACTAAATTTAAAATTTAACATAAATATTTATAAAAGAAAAGTAAGTAAATCAGTACAAGGTAAAGTTTATTTTAATATTTTATATCGAACCAGCCTTCTAGAATGTTCAAGGCCCGACCCAATAAGATTAAAGACCTGCGGACCCTACAAGTTTTTGAGAAAGCCTACCCGTGTAATCCGATTTTGGCGACGTTGTTTCTATTTTCTGGACAAAATTCTACTTTGCGTATAGTTTTAAAAAATGTTTTAAGATACCCTTTTTAATATATTTTTTATTAGTTTTAAGTATAAAGCCAAAAGCTTAAATAGGTTACGTTATAAACAACTAATGTGTGTTTCTTATAATTAGTAAAATGCACATAAATATTATTTGAAAGCTTAAGTAAGCAAGCTTTTTATAGCTAACGAAATAATCATTGCAAATTCAATGTTTGAGTACAAAATTATATGTACGAGTATCTCTCTAAAAACTATTTTGCGTTTACATATTTTAAAAATAACATAACAAGTTATATAAAATAATTTATTCTGGCATAACTTTAAATAAAAACGTGTGAATATTTCAATGCTCAATATGTTTATGAATATTAAATAAATATGACATATGGCTCCTTGGAAAGCTACCAGGCTCGTGTTACGGAGACCAGATTGATGATATACTACTCACATATACCTAACTTTAAATACATTGATATTATAAATATACCCATGACTGCTCTACTACTGCAAGTACAAACATTCGTGTTCATTGCTCAACAAATGAATGGCCCCAGCGGGACTCAAACCTGCGACCGCTGACACAAAAAGTAGGGTCACTGCCAACTGAGTCAAAAGTGTCATCAGTATGATAATGAAAAAAGAATTTTTAAACATTGGCAATCTTTATACTAATTAAAACATATTTTAAACTACCTTATATACTGATATATAACCATAGTTAAAATCATATAATTAGTTAATCTAACATAATACGAGTATACTATCTAGAAATTATTATTAGGATATAATTATTAGCCGTATACATTGAGATGGTATCTCAATAATAGGCACAATATCATGGTGTGAGCCCTATCAATTGTAGCGGGTAATTACCGGAGGCCTTTGTTCATGTGAACAATAGTATAAATCCGCTTTGAAATAATACTGTCTAAGTGATATGCAATATCAAGCGTATACATATTGATAAGCTTTCAAAATTAGTCATAGTTTTTGTATTAGAAGCTTGATCTAATTTTATATGAGACATCTATAATAAGGCATTGGTACACGTAGCTTAGGAACGCCCTTGCAAGAATCGCGTTAGAAATGATTGGGTAAAAGTTTTAAGTCTAAGCCAAGCGAAGCAGACTGTGTTTGCTGATATACTCGATAGTTCAAAGACGATTTCCAAGATTTCTTGCGTTTATTATAAAAAAAACTTTTGTTCATTTAATTATTCACCTGTAATTAAAGCTTAAAGCTGTAATTATGGGTAATTACGTAAAAATGCTTGCCTTTATTTTATTTTCTTTTCGTTAATACGAGTAGGTATATCCATTAAATTTATTATGATAACTTATACATAAGTATATATTTTAAATCATATAGTTTAGTAATAGTTAGCTTATTATTTGACAATAATAAGCTTATATTTAATACTTATATCATACTAGCTGACCCGTGCCCACTTCATTGGGCATAATCTATACTAATATTAAAAAAACTACTTTTTTTTAACTTAAATATAAAAGTTAGACATATGCTGTCGTTGACTTTTTTGTAGGCATTTTCAAGTTCCACATCTTTTCTCTAGAACTCAAAAATATATCTTTCATAGTTAAGGCAGCGTTCGTAAGAAACGCTCTTCATTCGACCGTTTTTTCTCCGATTCACTTTGCAAAACGGACTACCACGTAAAAGCCTTTTTATTTTTCGGTTTTTTATATAACCTATGACACTCAGCAATAATGTGGCTTTCTATTGGTGAAAGAATTTTTAAAATCGGTTCAGTAGATCCCGAGATTACCCCTTACAATTTAACAAATAAACAAACTTTACCTCTTTATAATATTAGTATAGATATAGAATTTAAGCTTCAGAAATCTAGTTGACTAATTAGTACTACCTAATTAGTAAGAAATCCACTACGTCTATATATCGAAAAGTCAACTATAATAATACACGATCATTTTCCCCCGTAATATACGACCTTTCAACTTGTCATTTCATTTAACACTATTTATTTTTAGCATCCTGATGTGTAGCGAACGAGATTAAAATGACAATTCGTTAAAATTTAGTATGCAAAAGCGCCATAAATATAAATTTCATGATGCGCAAATTCGGCACGCGATAAGAGCTATTCTTGCTTGCGTGGGTGTCACGCGTTATCATAATTTATTATGCACGCTTGTACGTACTCTTTCAGGGGAATATCGTTTTTATTTACATACGTGGTAAGTTTTTAATGTTGTACAACGATTTCATAGGATTATTGTGTTGTCTCTAAATATGGTGATACATTTTGCAAGCATTTGTTAAGTTTAAGGTTGGATTAAATTGTTCCTGTGAAAAGGAGCTGTAAAAGTAAAATCTTAATAAAGTTTGTATATAAAATTCTAGCATTTACCGCGGCTTTACACGCGTTCTGAAGACCGAAAACCAATTTTTTTCTGAGTCGCTCGGTAAGAACTAACACGGCGCCCATTCCGTTTTGCAATATTTTTTATTGATACTCCGCTTCTATTAGTCGTAGCTTGATATAATATAGCCTATAGCCTTACTCGATAAACGAACTATCCAACACAAAAATAATTTTTCAAATCGAACCAGTAGTTCCTGAGATTAGCGCGTTCAAACAAACATGCAAACTCTTCAGCTTTATAATATTAGTATAGATATAAATTTTATTTAAGGGCTGATTACATATTTTTTTGGTTATATAATCAACATTAATTAAAAGTCAGTAATACTGCATTAAAAACTCTTTAGTTGAATAATTGGTTATTTTGACCAAACACTATGAAGCTTCTACTGTAACTGTGTCGGTGCTATGTTTATGTAAAACCAAAAAATATACCAGTCACCGAAGTTCGATAGAGCTCAAACAAAGTTGTCGATACATCCACACGTGTCTCTCGCGTAGTTAGTAAACTTAAATTCACGGAACTGCAAATACAAATGTTGGGAGAAAATCAACTTGCCAACAGATTTCTATCACGCCGCGGGCTAGATCTTAACCAAACGATGAACTTGCGAAAGTTTTATAGCATAGTGCATAACTTAAATATATCGTGTGTAACATTCCTAAGATGTAACTTATGTGGCGTTAAAGTTTAAATGGGCTTTATTATTTACTTCTGAGACATCAAAGTTCGGAGAGATTTTCAAGAATTGCGACAACTGTTAGTTTATACTGTTAGGGGTTGAATAAAAGTTATAATTTTCGTAAACATATAAGATCACTCATTAATTACGAAATATTGAACACCGCTTGACGTATAAACATGAATGGCAGGGAGGTAGTTTATAATAAGTAGACATCCGCTAAGAACGGATTTAAGAAGCGACAGAATTCGGGAGGTTTAAGGGCCCTCGCAAGTTTGTATGTTTTTTTTTGTTTTTCTCAAAAGGAATATTTTTCTTACGTTTTTGCAACGTTTTTCATTGATGCTCCGCCCCTATTGGTCGTAGCGTGATGTAATATAGCCTATAGCCCTTCTCAATAAACGGACTATCTAACACAAAAAGAATTTTTCAATTCGGACCAGTAGTTCCTGAGAGTAGCGCGTTCAACTAAACAAACAAACAAATTCTTCAGCTTTATAATATTATAGTATATATTACTAAATAAATAACACTTTTATTTTGATATACTTAGTTTAGAGTCCACAATTCATGAAAAATAAAGGCTTTGCTAGTAAAATTTATGGCTCACTTCGAGACGCCGGAAAGGAATAGATGGTGAATACATGATGAACATTTTTTTGAATCCTAGCAACCCGATTTCACTTTGTTCAGGCACTGTAAGTACAAATAATAGAACTTAAAATGATGTTATACAAGTTTAACTTGCGACTTCACTCGCAATTGAATCTCTACTTCCATATTCTTCACCTTCATATACCTATTACTTTTTATCAAAATCTGTTTAGCATTGCATGCGTGAACATGTAGTAAAAAATGTTGGGACATTTTTACAACAGCGCCATCTAGTTCCATGGCAAGCTACGGGGCTTGTGTTACGGATACCAGACCATATATTTTTTTAAATACATACATAATATAAATATTAACACCCATGACTGAAGAACAAACATTCGTGATCAACAAATGAATGGCCCCAGCGGGACTCGAACCTGCGACCGCTGGCGCAGAAGGTAGGGTCACTACCAACTGAGCCAAACGCTTTCCCATTCATAGTGTTGATAGGCTTTTGTGGGATGTCATAACAATTCTATTATGGATTGTTAAGACATCCCACGGAAACCTATCGACGGATTACTATATTATGAAGTGATAAATGGCTTTTGTCCTCCTCTATTAATAACATAGACAAATATTGTGATAAAGTTTATAATATTACTTAGGATACTCCATAGCTTTAAGCTGATCTATTTATTCAAACTATAGGAAATAATATTAATATAAAAAATACAATTGTTAATTTATTTAATTAATTTATTTCAAATATCGTATGTCTGTGAAATATGAATACCTAGAAAAAGTACTTTAAAACAATAACTGAACTAACTAAATCGCTAAACTAAGTATATCTAAAACTTACCGAAACGACAATGTAGTTAGCGGCCGATACGACTTATGGCTGTTAGGGTCAGCCATGGGAGTGCCCCAAAAATCATCCAAAAACAACTGTTTCAAACTATTAGTCCCCACCACGTCCCCATTAGTCACTATCGCTGGTATATCATCATGTACAAAATCCCCATTCAAACTGTTCACATAACTTAACACTGCTATAGAAACTACCATGGTGTATACTGCTAGGTCACTATTACATATGCCTTGGCTCCTAGGCTCTTCCTTGACCGCGGGCAAACGACGTTTCATTTTCGGACTAGTTCTTGGAGATCTTAATATCACATTCTTACATTTGCACATTGGCTTAGAGTTGTTATCTGAAACAAGAAATATTTGAAAATTAATTATTATCATAGTCATCAGCCCTTTTTAACGTCTCACTGCTGGGCATGGGTCTCCCTCAGTACGAGGGGGGTCAGGCCTCAGTCCACCGCGCTGGCCTAGTGCGTGTTGGCGGACTTCACATGTCTTTCAAGGTTTTCTCAGACATGCAGGTTTCCTCACGATGTTTTCCTTCACCGTAAGACAAGATCATGATAGAAACAATTCGCACATCAAAATTACAGAGGCGCGAGACCCGGATTTGGTTTCGGTTATCCAAGCGAGCGCGTTACCGCTGGGCTATCACTCACTCGTTAATTAACATAGCAAGTGAGAAAAAGTGTGTTCACAATTTTTTTCTTTTACAAAAAAGATAGAAAAACCTTTAAATCTTCCTAAGTATCGAAACATTATATTGGCAATATTCCTTTACCTTAAGCCTAATATGACTCCTTTATTTATGTTATCATAAATAAACAATAATTTGAACCCCGACAAAATTTTACCCATTTAATATGTTATATATAAATGTGTATATACTTATATATAATTAAGCTCTCCATGAGATCAATGGGGTCTTAAGATATACAAAATAATTTGACGAAATGATGAGGTTGTTTCTTCCGCTCATAGACTTATTACTGATATAATTATATACTTATACAGTATATATAGATGACAGTACTATAACGATCGACTATCCGTTTCGTTTTTGCTTTTTTGCTAACGGAACATGACGACACGACTTTGGTACGACCATTAATCTTGCATGCATGATGCAAGCTGCCTGCTGCTGACGAAAATCATAAGTCGAGGCACAGTCAAAATATATTAAGAGTATAATATAACTGCATTTTAATATTAAGAAGACATTAAGGTAAAGTTATTTATTTAATTTATTTCTTAATTATACGAAAAAAAAACTCTTTTTCCATTAGAAACTTACATTATAAATGAGTAACAAAGGCTATATTTATTACTAGAGGAACCTGCGGCGTCGCTCGCGCTAGATCTAGGGAGGAACCCGAGCGAAACGAGGGTGATGCTAGTATAATAATAATAATTATAGTGAAAAAAATATTATACACTATATCTTTCACGATCATTTTTTTCATAGAAAGCTGTCGTTGTAGTAGAGTGTATTCACTTTACAATTTTTAAAGTTGTGAACTTATTCACTTATTTACTTAACTTTTAAATAGGTTACTATGGTTAGTATATTTTAAACCCACACACTTTAACCGTTTTAGCTCGTACGTTTGTTTACATTTTATCTTTTTAGCTATCGTTATATCGGACCCCATCATTCATGTTGCTATCATTTATCTTACGTGAATGATGCACGCCACTTCCGGTTGATGAAAACCTTATATAGAAGCAATTTTTATACTTAAAACTTAAAGAGGTATTTTATATCAGCAACCTGTAGTTGCATCGCTGTGTATTTTTTTCCGCTCCTTAATACCTTTAAAAATTTATGAAACTACCCATGAGGTATAATCTATTCGTTAAATTGTAAAGTGTGATAAATATTACAAATAAATGAAAAGTAAACCATGGTAAACTACGAAGCTTATATGAAAATCAGATAGTCCATATACTTCACATAATATATAACTTAAATATTTACAGATTATATATAGATATTTAATTGCCAAGAACCGAATAAACAAATCATAACATTATTATTGTAAAATAAAATTATTCAAAAAAAATATGGATCCAAAGGATCAACTGCATTTTGTCTTTTTTTTTGTAGATCGTAAGCTTTGTAAATCTTTTAAAACTACAACTACAGTAAATAAAATAAAAAAATCTAGATCATACAAACATTAAAAAATCTTTATTATCTTGGAATTCAAATAATACACAATGTAAAGAAGACTATCTCAGCTAAAACATTAAATAAAGAATATAACCATCTCCATGAAAATGTGTAATTTGCGAATATTTTCGGCATAAAATTTTGAACGAGCTTCATCAAGCGGGTCGTTCATTAATTTTATGACGCTAATAAACATGGAAAGTACACTACATGCGATAAATTAAGCAAACCTACCTGTGAATTACCCAGCTTGATTATTATTATGTCAGCATTGAATAATCACGTAATTAAATGGTAGATTATTAATAAATATTAAACATTGTTACAGATAAAAAATATTCTTGTGAGTATGTCAGTTTGTTGATGGAAATATTAATTGGTTATTTGATAGGTTCAATGTTAAAAATATAATAGTAAAAATACGATTTTCTTATATTTTTCAATTTTTATAGTAAAATGCATATTTAGTTTTGAGTTTAAATCAATCTATGTATATCTGTGTCACAGTTTATTATAAAACAAAGTAGATATCTGCCTGTATTTACTGTATAAAACGAACGATTTTTTTAGTAAGAAATAAAAGTAAAAAAGTATTTAATTTATGATTTATTAATTAAAATACATAGGTACATTACATTCATCATCATCAGCCCTTTTCAACGTCCCACTGCTGGGCACGGGCCTCCCTCAGTACGAAGGGGATCAGGCCATAGTCCGCCGCGCTGGCCTAGTGCGTGTTGGCAGTAGGCCAGCACGCACTAGGCCAGCATGTCTTTCGAAAACTTGCTAGGTTTTTTAGACATGCAGGTTTTCTCACGATGTTTTCCTTCACCGTAAGACAAGTGGTAATCATGATAGAAATGAGTCGCACATGAAAATATCAGAGCTTCGAGACCCGGATATGAACCAGCATCACTCGATTAGCGAGCGCGTTAACACACTGCATTAATTTTATTAAAATACAAATAATAAAATTAATACTATTAAAATCATTCATTCATTCACAACACTAATACAAATGTAATACTATTTAGAGCATTTCGAAATAGACATGGCTGCCCCATTACATATAATAATTTTATATGTATAAATTACATTAAACTGAACGCAGTAAAATAATGGTGCCGCATATGGTGACTGTGCAAAAATATCTTTCAAACTAAATTATAATACTGCAATGCTTAGTCATTAAATGCTATGTAATAAAGCTGGCTATTAATATTTCAAGCCAAAACCGATGGCGTATTAGCGCAGTCATGAATTATGGCCGATTAATCCCATTCAGGGCTTACTTAATCTAAATAACTATTTTTCAATAAACTCTCCAATATCTCCCTTATGAATTTTCGCCCGAAACGTGCCTCAAATACAATATTTTTTTGCTTTCCAATATACAAAGGTGACCCACAACATTCAAGCGGTAGTTCATAACTTTTGTTGGCTTCGCTTGTATTTGGGAAAGATATTTCATAAAAATATTTAGAATCTATTTAAGTACTTTAAATATAATTCATAAATAATATTTCGCCTATTATTGTATGATATTAATAACATTAATTTATGTAAGTTACGTATAAAAATCTTATCTTCATAAACAGTTTCTTTAAGTTTTTTAAGAATCGTCTAATTAGCTGTGCCAGCATTCATGGGTGTTTACGTTTATAATATTATGTATATTTTTTAAATTATATAATATATATGTGTATGACACAGGTTGCAACTTATCATGAAACTATATGATGCTGAGTGTTAATTTTTCAACCTATGTATTTATTTACTATCTATTTATATTCCTTTAAGTCCATTGTTTATTTTAGGTCAAAATCCAGCTACAATGTGTTATGATTATGTGTAAAATAGAGTAAATCATGTTACGTATTCTATTTAAAGACAGAAGACAAACTTTTTCTTCACTGTTTGTCATACATTTTTTTATTAGCAGCTCGAAATGCTAATGGTACAGTATAACATAGAATAGCTTGGTATGAAGTGCAGTGTGGGCTCTACTTTATATGAAGCGCTCATTTTCTAGATATAGCCGACCGCCCATTAGCGTAAGCTTTCATTATATGTGTACTAAATACTTTTATTTTTATTTATGTGTCCGACCAAAGACGTTTATCTCTAAACATCCAAAACTTTCCACATTTGAAGCTTATCATGTCTTAGTATTATCAATAAATAAGTTAGAAACAGTTGTTTTTATTTATGTTATAGGTAAATGTTATTTATATGGTATTTTTTCCTTAAAATCTACGACACAGTTTGTACTATTGTAGCTTTTATCATTCATAATTTGTATATAATTAAATTAAAACTATAATAGTAAAATGTTGGCCAATAGGCGAAAATAAGTTAAGTTAAAAATTAGTAATTTTGCTTATTTGGTCATCATTTCATTATTTATTCATTTAGAACTAAGAAGTTAACATTAGTTTTATTATAAATATACAACTTACTATTCTTATAAAGACAAAAGTCAAGATATTAAAATATTTAAAAAAAATATTTAACGTTAAGAATAAATACTCGCCCATTGTTCGAAAAGACTTTGCACGGCATTTCAATTAAATGGGGGAATTTTTATCAATAAAAGAACTTCGTCTTATAGGGTTCCTTCAACAAAAGTGACAGTTCAATTGAAGATTCTAAGACTTGTAGTGAAGAATAGATATTACAAAACCGTATTTTTTATAGAACTGAGTAATTGCATAAATATATTTTGCATCAAATATGGATTTTTGAAAAAATTGTCATTGTCTTTATATGAAATATCTATTGAAGACACGCTTGGCTCAGTTTGCAGTGACCCTACTTTCTACACCAGCTGTCGCGGGCTCGAGTCCCGCTATGGCACTCATATTTTGAGCACGAATGTTTGTACTCAACTCATGGGTGTTTATATTTATAATATGTATGTATTATATATGTATGTATTTATATATGTGTAGTATATCAACTATCTAGTATCCGTGATTCAAGCCGCGTAGCTTACCATGGAACTAGATAGCGCTGCTTGTTATAATGTCCCAAAATATTTATTTATTTATCATTAATCATCCCACAAAAAATGACCTACTACCTGATATGAATAATAATACTTTTTATGGTAAACTAAAGAAAAAATATATATAGACAATAATTAAGAATAAACATAGATTAAATACAGCGACCTTATCGCTTCAAGCGATCTCTTCCAACCAATCAGCTACTAGGCAAAGGAGAGTGCGACAAAAACTGTAGGTGTACTTACTATATTGAGTTAGTAAAATATTAAAAATATGTTATACATAATACTATTAGGTATATACTGTTACAAGTATAATTATTTTTTTATCTTTAAATATGAAGCAAGTTAAACCGATTAACTATGACTCTTTTATTTACTTTCGTGCGAATGAAGCAGCTGATTTGCTTAATTATTTCTCACAATTTATCGTTTCTACAAAAGCTATATTCAAAGCTTGGGTAAAGCTTTAAAATTGCTTCGTTTCTTTTTGTTTCTGACGACTAAAGACTTAATAACTGTAATTTGTTTCGCAAACAAATACTTATGTAGTTATGTTAACTGTTGTGAGGAACCAGCTTTTTTGTAATCATAGGTAACGATGGAAAAAAGCATAGAACTGAATATGAGTACTAGATAAATTATTTAATTTTTTAACTATACCGTTATTCAGCTAAACCTTAAAAGGTCAAAGGCATATGGCCTTTAGTAAGCCGTAAACAATAGTAAAATGAAAATCGTTTGACAAAAAAAGAAGAAAAGCTTTATTTCTATGTAAGGTATAAGTAATTTTCTTGAAATTAAGATATTAATTCAGTAAAGGCCAACTAATAGATAGCCTTCAACTAGTTTTATTAAAAGTGGTATAGAATACATTTAATACCAAATTACATTTTTTTCTGTTAATACTCGTATGTAACAAAAAGCTACGCTGGTTATATCTTAACACAAACGTAAACAAAAGGTTTAGTATAATTCATAGAATGTATGATTACGTATGGGATAAGTACGGGATATTTATAATTTGAAAGATTTATCTAAAATCTTTATATCAAATATTTTTCGAAAAATCTCATTAAAATAGTCATGGTTTTCGATACACAAACCGAATTAATAGTTTTTAGAATTTTTAATCTGTCTATGGCCTCATGACGGGAAAATCACTGGACTAATTTTGATTCAATTTGGCTAGACCATACTGTGTTCACAATACATTTTACTGCGAGTAAATATCTTATTTCTAAAAAAATAACTTCTTGTTATTGTGTATCTAGTATAATATATTTTTCAATGTTTTTCTATTCAATTCAACCAAAATAAAAATAACAAAATTATAAACAATGTTAACTTTGACTGTATGGCCGCAGTCAGCATGTGTGAAATCGTTCGTAGAGCGTGTTAAATTAATTCCGGTCGCGGGCGCCATGCGTGTTTTTCCTGCTAATTTGATTTATGTAACGCGTTATAATAAAAAGTGGTCAGTGCGTATTTTAATTAAAAAAATAAAGTCACAATTGTCATGTCCCAGAGAAATCTTATGCAGTATGGCATATAAATATATAGCCTATAGTACTTCGCCATATCTAGAAATACTGTTTTGGCGTACCTAAATGTTTTGTAGTAATTAAAAAAGCGACAAAAAATACAATTTATATAGAATAGCTAGATTAAATAATATGAAACATAAAATAAATAATATTACCAATGTGTATTAAGTTATACATATTGCGGATTTTACTGTTTTACTGTTTTTAGTCAAAATTGTTTAGTAACTTTATCTTCTTTGCTTTTTAACCGATTTTCTTTTCATATTTCCGAATTTCTTTTCATATTAATTTACGAATTGGCGAAATTTAGTGATATCGATAAAAAAATATAAAGGTAACTATTCTTAATGTACCTATATCTTTTCTACAAATTTTATTATACAATAATTATTTTCATCGAATTTCGAATTTCTAAGCGGAAAAATCTTTTATTTCTCTAAATTTATCTACTTACTTTTTCTTCTTAGTTTGACTCAAACACCAAACACCCTGTTTTGTGAATAATTATTTACTAGTGAAAAAATAAAATAAAATTTGTGGGAAGATAGAAGAGACTAAACATAGTGATGTTTGCTATTCAAGAAATATTAAAGAAATAAAAAGGTTTACTTGTACTTTTTATTTATATTGAAATTAAGTTTATCGTTAAAAGTAAAACATTTTATATTGTTACAAATCGAAAAGCTCCGTTTACATTGTGGTATCCGTGTACACTGCGGTATCAATATCGTGTCATTTTCAATATCGAATACGACATAATTAAATTAATTATATTTTAAACTCTTGATACAAAACAAAACAATTTATACAATGTTTACAAAATATTATTTCTTTACTGTTTCTGTAAATAGAAATCAAAGTGTGTCACAGACAATAAAAAATAGAAGAATAAGCGATCATAGTCCGTTTACATTGTCCACGCTTCAATAATGTCAATAGACGTGCTGGTTTCATTCGACAGCATTGTAGAGCATATTTCAAAACCCATAAATTATTTTCAAAAGTAATAAATAAACAAAAACTAGTTTATGTACACTATTGAATGATATAATACCTATTACTTTAAAGTCATATACGATATGAATTAACAATATTTTCCAGCGGCTTCGTCCACGTAATTTAATGATGGTTCACAATAAATTATAGTTTATGTGCTGATGTACCTTTAAGCTACATTACTGTGAAGTTTCAACGAAATCTGTTCAGTAGTTTTCGCGTGATAGAATAACATACATATTATATACATGACGACATGTTTGGCTCAGACGGTAGTAACACTACTTTCTGCGAAAACGGTCGCGGGTTAAAAATTATATACGTGTAATATATCAACTATCTGATATCCGTAACACAAGCCTCGTAGCATACCAAGGAACTAGTTGGCGCTGTTGTAATAATATCCCAACATATTTATTTCTCCTAACATACAACTAAACTTTCGCTTTTATAATAATTTATAGTAAGTATTTTATCATAAAGACTATTAAGGTTTTATTTCGAATGTTTACATAGATTATATTTCATAGAACTAATCAATTTCAAGAAAAAAGATAAAGTAGGAAAATTTCTCAACCATAAAATCTTTATACCCGTCTACTCCATTATTTTTGGAATTATAAGATATCAGTAACGTTAAAAAAGTTATAAAATATTAATGCCCTAAAGCACAGGTATAGGTAAAAGTTTTATGCTATATAGGTATTGACCCTAGTATTGACCCTAGTATTGACCCTAGTATAAACAATCGTACTTCCGTTTTTTTTCTTCGAAAAACGAAATATACCTACTACACACTATGTAAAAAAATTAAACAAACAAACATGTTTTTGTAGTGTAATATAGATATTTTTATCGAAAATAAAATGCATAGTTTAGAAGAAGAAATCTATTATTTTCCCACCAACAATAGTGTCATAGCCATTCCGCGATTCTATCGAACATCGAATACAACGTCTTAAGAGAGACCTTTCAATAGAATTGTAATTATTGTAGAAAATTCGAATATTTCCTTGTTTATAATAAAATAGGTCATTCAGAAATATAAACAGATTCTTAAATTTTCGCCATTAGTTCCACGAAAAACCAAAATTATTATTTTTATGCAGTAAATATTTCGAAAAGTTAATGCGCGATTTTTATATATTTGACTTTCTTTGTGTTACATATTACATAGAAATAGTACATTAGTTAATTAGAAAGGTAACATTACTTAATAACCTACTTTTGACCGCGGGTACACTTTTGAGGCAAGCACGGAGCGTCGTAGTAGAGAGCGTACAAAAACATGTGATGCCACATTAAGAAATGGAGGACATTATTTCAAACTAGCAAACTAGTATTAAACGGTTTTTATATTTTCCTAATGAAATAAAAGTAGCTCAAGTTACTCAGATATCTGTGAGAAAAAAAATCAGTCTAGCTGTTTCAGATATTAGCCGGAACGAACAGACAGTCAGACTGAATTTTAAATTAAAACCGACACTTCAAATTCATTTATTTGTACTGGTAACTTATAATAACAGTTTGACTGTATTAAAATAGAAAAACACTTTCTCTTTATATAAGGATAATAAAGTGGCCTTTTGATATACGTAAACAATAAAAGAACGTTGTCATATACATGACTTTCATCCCATTTGTGAAAGAACTTTCAGAATGAGTTTGGTAGCTGCGAATATTGCTTCAAAACTTTCAAGATAACAAACTTTTCTTCTTAAGATAGATATTCATATAAATTTAAATCAACTATAAAATAATAATAATTTTTAACTACTTTACACCGACCGATTTCATAAACGTACTCAAGTCATGTTTTTATGAACTTTCTGAAAATATTCTCCGACCGATTCCGGCCATGGCGGCCAATCTCATTGAGACTGGCCAACTGAGCAAGAGATATTATAGTGTACAAGTGTACGCGCGGACACTATTAGTAGTCTCTATTCCTATCACTCTCTTACTCTGGTGGGACGACTGATCGACACGACCAATGAGAGCTAAGGCGCAGGACCGATGGCTTTACGTGCTTTTCGGGGCACTAACTTTCTAATAGTGTAAATTAAGTAACGAATGAGTGATTAATAGAATTAATTAAATAAACACAGTGCTTATTAACGAGTTGTTATATAAATTCATTAACTTATATATTTTTTTCTTACTTCTTTAAGTGTAAAACGAATACCTCTCTGTACCGTTGGAATATTAGTAATAATTGAGCGAGACTTAACCCACATTTCTACGCTTCTCATGCCCTTATAGCGAACATTTTATATTTGCTCCACTTTTAATCAAACTTTCCATTGCTTTGACCCGACCCGAGACGGTTTTTATTTTATATAGTGTTATTAGTGTTTCAAGTGGTTTTCTCTTGATATTTTTAGAGACAGGAATTCTAAAAATTAATATACCTATATAACTAATAATGACTATCGATCGAATTTTCCAAAAAAATATTTAATTCACATATACGAGACTATGCTTGAATTTTATTATAATTTATAGATCAATCTTCTAATTATTTCAAATTATCTGATGATGAAGTCAAAATAAGCCAAGATTGGACTTATTTGGCTAAATTTGAAAGAATCTGTTAGAAAGGCATGTTTCATTAGTTTTCAAAACAATAAACGTTAAACTCCCCAATAGTAAAATAAAGAATACTGCATGTATTAAGACTGTTATTGGTTCTTGTGTATTTATTATGATTTAAATCAAATTTTGTTTTGTCTACACTTTAGTTTTATTATTATTACATGGCGCTTTCTTCGAACGCTAAAAAAACGAAAGAGCTTTAACGTAAACGGGACTTTAAATAAATCTGTTTAATACGCAGTTATTTTTAACGAACGAATTAACGAAGCTTTAAATAGTCACTATCGAGCTTTCTTTATTAATTCTATCGTTTATTGTCAGGAAATTTTATAAAATGGTACTGAATTTAATATAATTTTCATATACTGCGCATATTTCGTAGCTTAAATATTATGTAATTAAGTTTAATGGATTCGTCTAATATTTTAATTGGTTTTAATGTTTCTTTTAAACAACTTACAAGGTTTTCATATTTCTAAAAGGTTCGCTTTGTTTTTTGTATCATTATTTTTGTAAATAATCATTCATTTATAAACCACCCACAAAAATGAAAAAAAGAATATTCTAAATCTATCCAGCCGTTTTTGAGTTACGAAGAGCAGTTGATTTTTTTATAAAAAATAAAACTATCTTTTCGGGGTTTGTGGCAAATTTATTATGAACTTTTGATTTAGGGGAGACCATGATTGCTGTAAAGCATTCGAAACGTTGGGAACCAAAAATCAAAATTACTCCGCGGAAAAATCCGAAAAGATAATGATAATAATTTAATTGAGAGATATATAATAAATGATTTATAATGTAATAATAATAATTCATAATTAATTAATTAATAATTCATAATTTCATCTATAATGTCAAATATTGACGTAAACCTAAGAAAGTATTATGTTTTTTTTTTAATTTAATTTTATTCAAAGAAATCGAAAGAATTACTCACAATATATCTGAAAATATTCCTCGTAATATAATAAATTGAAAATCTAGTACACACACGTCATACCATAAATAAATTATTATTTCCGACGCACATATTTGTAATAACTTCATTTATATCTGATTACATGGGACATTGCTATGGAATATTGATAAGACGCTTTTACGCTGTTTGTACATATCATTGCTTATTCAAAGAGCTTACGGAAAATTTAAAAATAATTGCGAAGCTCTTCTGCCAATCATTTGCCTGAAAGTGAGTGGAGAAAAAAATACACGCATTTTTTCACTACGTACTTTGTATTTGGATATTACACTTATTTTTTTTCGGTTTTTGGTGGTTTTTAAACATCTACAGTTCCCTTTCTAGATACGTTTTATGAATATGTTATGTAAAATATAAAATATTATAATAATTGAGTATGTGTGTCAGCACGTTTGGAAGCTGTTTTTATAAGAAACAGAATATTTATTGTTATTTATGTAATGAAAACAGTTTTTTACGGATTGTAAATCGTTAAATTGAATAAAATTACTTCAAAATATTCAAAACAAACAATTCATACCAAGAATTTACTTCCATGCAGCACAAAAAGAACTAAGCGCAAACGAGCCATCGTATTTCCATTCACATTTAACGTCAAGTCAACTTTTTAGTCTATAAACGGTGACTGTCGAGTCAAGTAGCGTCTGTAATCCAGCGTCCATTTCCTCCGACGTTTAGTCGCAAATTGTTCTAGGGTGCGAATGGCCGGCTTAAAAGCCACCTCTAATAGTTGTTTCGAAACCGTAATGGGACGATTAGACCGTTCCGTACAAAAGAAAAGCGGAAATGTGTACGGATTTATGTATTTTGAATACGTTTTGTAGAAAAGCTTTGTACGTCCGTATGTGTAGATTATATCTTACGCATAAGTTCTAATTTGTGTCATAACAACTGTATTTAAGCATATATAAGCTTATAATTAAAAATATATGTATTATAAAAATTATAAATATCATTTGAAGAATCTTTGCAAAAGAAGCAGACGTATAAATTAAGCTTAAATATAATAAAAGCATAAAGTTTTTATAATTTAACTTTATATTTGAAACATACAACTCAATTAAAAAGCTGGAAAACAGCATTCTATGCATATATTTTATTTTCTGTTATGACTATGTGAAAAGTTTATCCTATTTTAACCGACTTTAAGGATATGAAATTTTGTTCGCTCGCTTGAATAACTGAGTGATGCGGGTACAAGTAAGGATCTCGTCTATCCAATATATTCGTATGCGAATAATTTCTAACATGATTATCCCTTGTCTTTCGGTGAAGGAAAACATCGTGATAAGTCCAAATCCAAAAAAAATGAGGAAACCTGGACTTGATCAGCGTGGGGGACAATGGCCTGATAAATTAAACGGTTTTTATAATCTAATAAGATAAAAGTAACCTAAGTCATTCCTTATAACATTAGCTATGCGAGTGAATGCCCCATCAAAATTGATCCAACCATTTTAAAGATATGTTTCACATAATACTTCACTAATTACAAAGTAAATCCGCAAATACATAGATTTATTTAAAATTATTATTTTCTATAAAGATAAAAACAAGGCAGACGCATTACATAGTTATTGAGAAACAAAAGTTCCACAAAGTGACATCACATGAGTAACAAACAATTTTCCTTAGTTTATTTCTTAAGTTTTCTCACTCATATTACACGCCATTGAGCAATGTAGCGTAATATTCCAAGAAAGCTTCTTGGAAATGAAATTATGTTTGTAACATTTGTTGTAAAATGACGTAAAATATTATTTTATGTTGAAAATATGTTGATGTTTCTAGATTTAATACGAAAAGTGACATTAACATGATAGAAACAGAAAAATTGCCTTTATTTTTATATGTGGCTGGAAGTATTTTTTCTTCTTCTACATAATATTATGTATGTATCTACAACAAAACAATCAATCCTTGTGATTTTTGCATATTATGTAGTAAATACTAATAGGGATAAGTACGTATTTTATTAAGATATACTAAGCTAAGTTTGTTTTTGTTTTTATTTGCTTAGTTACAAAATTTTAAACGGACAAAATATTGTGTATGTTGTGTTTGGTTATACAATATTGTATTTATTTTTGTAGTATCTAATTTTAAATTATATATTAATGTAATAACCACTAGCAAACCTGATTAAATAAATAAATAAATAAAGTTTTATTAGAAACTGGAAACGGTGAAATATTTGAAATTGACTTCTATTATTTGATTGCAAATAACCTCTGCACTCAGATAATGAGAGTGAGCACTATAAGGTTTGTCTTTTCGTTGCTCTCGCTATCATAATAACATATCGACTAATATCTCATCAATATATGTAAATATCAAGAATAAACTAATAATGATAGGTAAAAACAAAAACATACATTAATTATTCCAGTTCCATGGAAGTTTATGAGGCTATATAGTTAGCTGATTGTTGATATATATCTTTAAATACATACATATTACAAATATAAATACCCATGACTGGAGTATAAACTTCGTTTTCGACTGAATTCAACTGAATTCCCCCAGCAGGGACTCAACCCCCAGACCGCTGGCGCAGCAAATTAAAAGATTTACCAACTCAAAGACTTAATTCAATAAAATATTACACTATTCCATGACTCTTTACAATCGAATGACATACTAATTAACTTTGAAAAGAAAAAGGAAACTATTTATCATATTTCATCATAGCGTATTAGAGACTTTAATAATAAATAACTTATACGGAAAGTAGGTATATTATAGTGTACATTTCTTACATTAAATATATAATATTATAATTATACCCTTTCTTATATTAAATTAAGTGATAATATTACGTGATTAAGTGACGTTTAAAACCTATAAAAAAGTTAAAGCTTCATTTATAATCTATAAAAATAAAAATGAATGTCGCTAAGCGCAAATCTCGAGAATGGCTCGACCAATTCGGCTTAATTTAAGTTTTAATAATAATTAAAAAAAAATTCAACATTTGTAAAAAAACGTATACCAAAGGGGTTAAATATAATCATGTGGTTAATTTTAACATTTGCTTACTTTATACATAAATTCTTCTCAAAGTCCAAATAATGTTATTAAGCTAACGAAAATATATGGCGATTAAGGTAAGACTTCGCTCTAAAAGTTGATGCAAAGTTTAAAATACACGTGCTAGGCAGAAGAGAAGACTGAATAGAATAGCAAAGTTGCTTTCATCTAGGTGGCTTAATAATCTCAAAATAACTAACCCAGTTTTGGTTAAAATCTATAAATCCTACTCTCTATTTCCGGGCAAAGGTTAAGGTCTGGTCGTTAAAAGTTGTAAATGGGGTTCAAGTTGAACATCGATTTTATCTCAGATTCGATAAAGACAGATAACAAGAAGTTCAAAACTACACTTAGTGATTAGTTACGATTTGTATTAGAATTTCTCTCAATCAATATTACACTTTAACCCTTATTTGTTACGAGGTAACCTGCACAGGAAATCCCAAGGAACCCAGACCTGTCAGTCTTTAGATTAATGTCAGTCTGTCAGTAATTAGATTAATTAATTATATGTATATAACCAAAGTAAGACCGCGGTAGCCCAGTCATAACGCGCTCGCTTGGATATACGAGTGATGCGGGTTCAAATCCGGATCTCTCACTTCTGATATTTTCATGTGCGAATCATTTCTAACATGATAACCACTTGTCTCACAGTGTAGAAAATGATGTCGAGGAAACCTGCATGTCTGAGAGAACCTAGCAAGTTTTCGAAATATATGTGAAGTCCACCAACCCGCACTAGGCCAGCGTTGTGGATTATGGTCTGATCCCCTTATATTGAAGGGAAGCTCGTGCCCAGCAGTGGAACGTTGAAAAAGGCTGAATACATATAACCAAGGACTAATAATGACATTTGTCTAGTCAATGCCTGTATGTATGTATAATCACAGATCATATTATAATACTGTACTAGTAGTATACTAAGTAAACTAGTCGTACTCTTCATAGTATAAAAAAGAACAAAAAATACAAACAAAAATACGAATAAAAGTAATCAAGATCTGTATCATAAAAGTGCTTGCTTTCAACCTAATAGAAAAATGATAATAATATTATTTAGATATTTATTTGTTGTAAGATTTTTATATTAAGAATTTGCCCTTCTACTTCTAAAGATTTTCTAACACATCAAAATCAAATAAAACTACTTAAAAATTTATACTGATAAAATTTTCTTAGGTTTACGCGAATACTTGACATTATAAATGAAACTATTTTTTCGGATTTTGTCGTGGATTTATAATGTTTTTTGGTTCCCGACGTTTCGAATGCTTTACAGCAATCATGACCACGGGAGAGACGGTAAATCCGCGACAAAATCCGAAAAGATAGTTTCATTTAAAATGTATGATAAATAAGTCAAATGATAAAAACTAAAGAGCCACTATTCTAAACAAAGGAAAAGTACAAAATCATCCCACGTATCACCCTCAGAATGACGTTAGCTTATACTATAAGTGAATGTGGGTCTAAAGGGCCCCCATTTTCACGTACAACACTTATCTCACAGAACAAAAAACTCAACATGACTTTCATTTTCATTTCCCCTACTCAGGAAGTCATAGCTCCGACGCGGGTACAGTCATTTATCGACACCCATAAAAAGGCGATAGTTGGGTCCTTTACACCCCGTTACGGCGAAGGGTCGAGATAGGCTTGTGGGAGATTAACTAATAAAATACATGGGGCTTGTTAAATTACTTATACAGAATATATTCTATTGACTATTATTTAATAATTATAACTCTTACAAAAGAACAAACGATGCAATAAAATAACACCTGTATTTTAGAATTGATTTTTGAAAAGTCTCTTATTAAAGCTCGAGTTATCAATAACTTTAAAATTGAAGATTTTTAAGTTTATAATATTATCAACTTAAATTATTGCCAAATATCTTCTTATACCTTTAAGCATCTATCGTGCTTAATTGTGGGGAACCGCTACCTTATAAAGTGGAAGGTTATGTATTAGCATTACAAGCATCTGGAATTTTTTATATTATATATATAGTTTGGCATCGCTTAGATCTTTTTAACTACGCATCAGATTTTAATGCGGTTTTCATCAGTTTAGTGATTCAAGAGAAAGGTTTATATGTATAATACATGCATCATACATAATATAATAGAAAAAAGCCGACAAAATATTTTTTCTGAGAAATATATATTAACCTAATAAATATATATAACTACCTAGGGACTTAAGCGGAGCAGGGGTGAGTTACTAGTATAAAACAAATGTATATACATATTTCAAAATATAAAGCAAATACAAGTATGTTGTAATTTCGGAAAGAATAGACACGACCTATAATTGCTATATAACGAAACAACCATCACTACATAAAATATGTAAATATTTCAATGGAATACCTAATAAGAAAACTAAATTCAAAATAAACTTTATTCAAATAGACATTTTGAAGCACTTTTGAATCGTCAATTTAAGTTTTTAAAAACTTTGTGTCGTCAGTCCATCGGGATTCGGGAAGCTACTGTTCGCTCGAAGTTTACAGAGGGAATCCACCAAGGAAATACTATCAACTTATTTGTATCCAGTCTATATAAACTTTACAAAAGTAGGCAAATATTTATATTATACTAGCGAATCGCCTTCGCTTCGCTCGGACTCGTTTATAGATTTAGATCCCTAGATAAACATGATAAATTATATACGAAAACCTTTCTCTTGAATCACTGTATCTATAAAAACACCGCATTAAAATCCGTTGCGTAGTTTTAAACATCTAAGCATACATAGGGACAGACAGACAGCAAGAAGGGACTTTGTTGTGAAACATGGAAAATAAAATAATAATAAAATTGTATCTGAATAACTCTGAAAATACACTTTATTAAATTTTATTTGTATAAGTATTTATACATATATTATAGGTATGTTAATAACGATTATTATAAAATAGAAACTATATAACAATAGACATATACATTAGTAACCTTGAGATAAGATTGATTCTTTATACAAACTTCCATCGCTTTTTTCACCCTGTTAAGGGATGATTTCCTGATATAAACTACTCTATGTCATTCTCGGGATCTCATACTATCTTCATGGTTCATATCAAATATCATCTAAATCGGTTCAACGGATTCTGATAATATTAGTTTACTTAATAAGTAGTACTTAAAAAGCGCACTTACAAAAAAAATATTTTTTCTTAACACTATGTTTGTGTTGATACTTCAATTATATCTCTTTAATTATTTATCTGATCTTTGAAAGGCCAGTGGTAGCCCAGCGGTTACGCGCTCGCTTGGATAACCGAGTGATGCGGGTTCAAATCCGGGTCTCGCACCTCTGATATTTTCATATGCGAATCATTTCTATCATGATTACCACTTGTCTTACGGTAATGGAAAACATCGTAAGGAAACCAGCATGTCTGAGAAAACCTAGCAAGTTTTGGAAAGACATGTGAAGTCCGCCAACACGCACTAGGCCAGCGCGATGGACTATGGCCTGATCCTTTATACTGAGGGAGGCCCGTGCCCAGCAGTGGGACATTAAAAAGTGCTGATGATGATGATGAATTATTTATCTGTATAGATTTGTGCTAAATTATAATATTTTTGGTTTGATTCTGACTGTCTCGTTCTTCCCAATTTCTAAAAAGGCTTGCAAACCTACAAAGAAAGGGTTTTATATTCGTGTTTTTATGGTCATGGATATTATTTTTGTAATAGGTTCGCCGCACCCGAGCGTCATACTTACTTTTGTATGTCAGTCGGGAAACGGCTTTTGGCTTTAACGGGTATAACTGTGACTTGTCACGAGATAGCAATATGTATGAAGCTTTAACTTCGAAACTTTATATGAAAATTAGTATTTTGTCAACCCTTGCATTAATAATAAATATTTCCATTCATCAATGAGTGATCGATCTCATACGTACAGATTTTATACTGCGACAATAATAAATAAATTAATATGTTGGTACATCATTACACCTCGCCATCTAGTTGTAAGCTACGAGGCTTGTGTTACGTATACCAGATAGTTGATTTACTAAACATACATAAATTTTAAATACATACATATTATAAATATGAACACCCATGACTGGTGTACAAACATTCGTGCTCAACAAATGAATGCCCCAACAGGACTCGATCCCGCAACCGCTTACGCAGAAAGTAGGGTCACTGAGCCAAACGTATCGTCAATATTTCCATGCTAGGTCAAATTTATAAGAGAGTGGGCTGATCCCACTCGACGGAGACAAAGGCGCAGGAACTCTAATTGACGATTTAGTTCTTGTGCTTCTTATTGAGATCGAACCGGGAGGCAGTATCTAAGAGATTGTGGACTTCGAGATGTGCTTAATTTAGCATCGCGCAAGGGGAGCACCGGTGCGTTCTAAAAGAGATCCCGGTGCTTTCCGTTAAACGCAGAGGATGGTAACCGAGGGGGTTTTAGTAGGTAAAAATCCTACATAAGCGAATCTAATGACGTTGATTCGGTATCTTTAGAAGATTTCCCCCCCCGTTAACAAAAAAAAAGGTCAAATCTATAAAAATTATGTCCAATTCGATGTGAAATATCACCTGGTAGCTTCAGCGTAAAAACAACCAATACATATAAATCAGTCTAGTTCCCGCTATAGTCTATACCTGAATTATTTAATTTATAAAGACTATTTCTTATACACGATAGACTCGATATTTCTACTCAAGTGCCTACATGTACTGTCTAAACACGATGTTTTATTTAATTTAATATTTTAATTGATGTTTTATTTTAAAAATCGTTCCCCTTAATTTGCAAGTCGGCTAACTACGTTTAAGTGCACTCAGGGACACTATAAACGTTATAATAAAAGCGTTATTAGTTGAAGTTATTAGTATATCGTTATTAAAAATGGAATATTTATTGTTCCAAATTAAAATAAATATTATTGCATTACTTTTAGAAGCCATTGAAAAATGTACTGAGATGGAATTATTCAATTTAGTCTACAAGACATAGTGACGAAGCCTTTTTATAGGTAAAGTACTTTTCTATAATTAATTAATATCTAAAATATATCTAAAATGTAGGTAAAGATGTGCCTTCGTATGAATTTACTTGTAGTATCACTGAGGAGAGCTTCATTTACTAAAATTTCCATTGCGCTGTCTTAATAATATTGTGCGTTGTATTGAAATTCAACAAGCAATGAAAACCAAAATGTACATACAATTAAATACTATATTAGTAAATCGAATGTCTGGTTAACCAGACACGCGGCGCGTACTACCGCCTCGCATAATTCTATAATAATCACAAGTTCTATGTTTGATACTTAGACGACTACTATTTTCTTGTTTTTTTATATATATTGGAACATTATTACACACAGCGCCATCTAGTTCCGTGGTAAGCTACGAAGAAAGCTTGTGCTAAGGATACCAGATAATTTATATACTATATATGTATATATAAGTTTAAATACTTATATATTATAAATATAAACACCCATAACTGGAGTACAAACCTTCGAGTTTAACAAATGAATGCCCCCAGCGGGACCCGTACCCGCGACCGCTGGCGCAAGTAAGTAGGGTCACCATAAACTGCGCCAAACGTGTCGTCAAAAGTTGTAAGTAACAAATAATTTCTTCTATAACTAAATAGCAAGAAAAGATTTAATATCAATAAAGTTGATAATTATAATATCTATGATAAGTTGTAAATAATTACTTCGTTTAAAAAGTTGACAGCATGAAGCAACAAGAAAGAAATAAAGATAATAAGAAATGAATGATAATAGCAAGAAATATGAAACATTTCAATACAAAGTCGGTCAGCGCATAAAAACAGATCCATTTTCTGAAGACCAAAGCGATCTTAGACGTGATATATTATAGCAGCATATGTGAATAATTCATACAATTTGCCTTCCATTCACATTCAATATCCAAAACTGCAAAAACACTGTCGCGAATCCCACAAATGCGTTATTCCCAACTATGATTTATCACGCGGGATAGCTATCTTAATAACTCCTACGACCCCATAAATCAAAAGGCGTCTATTTTCAAGTATGTGATAATCGCAAAAGTTTTTGACGTTTACATTTTTATTCATTTTTACTGAGGGATTGGTGATATGTCTGGGCTAATTGGAATTTTCGTAACCAAAGTGTTATATTTATATAAGTAATTCATTATTTTTTTAAGCTTTACATCCTTTATAATCAAATATTTCCATTTAGAAAAAGAACTTAACATAACAATAATTATGAAATATAAACAGAAAGATATCGCACGAGTTAGCAATAACAGCCCCAAAGGGATATCCTCCAGTACGTCGAGCTCGTATATTTTTTTGTACTGGTACTATTGACTTAGCAGAATCCCCGTTATTAATTCCTTCGTGTCAATATCGTTATTTGTACAGATGATTTTCATAAGATTAACGTAATCGTGTGTGGGCTTGTAGAAGGGTAAGAGGATAAATATGAAAATAAATATTCAATGAATTACTCTTAATAGAGACTCTTTGTTGAGAGTCTAAATAGATAGAGCTTGGGCCAAGATAGGGTGGTCTAGGGCAGTCTAGGGTGGATGGCAACATAGCATAACACTATGTAAATATTTCAATGGAATCACTTAAAAGGTATAAAGATTTCTAGACAAGTTTACTGTACATTACATCGACTCTATAATATAAGTATTCCTAACTTCAGAAGTGATTGATTCCCAATTCAAAATTTCAACCCCCCTTTTTAACCCGGATGATTTCCAGAATAAAATGTATTCTATATCCTTCCCAAGTCTCAAACTATCTCCATACCTATCATCTATAATACATCAATCGCTTCGCGCATTTTAGTTTATCCATTACAAACTAACATTCAAAAACACTTTTTTATATTATAATAGTTTAGAAATGGTAGACTACACTATTTCTGAACAATTATTATAAAAAACTGTAGAGAAATATATTTATCCAATTATAAATACGCCCCATGTTTAATCAAAGTGAAATAAAATCAAAAGAAAATGGAGCTTAGAAATTTCAATCTAATTTATTCATCTATTTATTCAATTATATAAAAAAATAAACGCTTCAAAGAGTTCTAGAAATACCCATAATTATGGTATATGCAGAACCATTTAATGTTGTTTAATAAAATTCTGAATAGAGCTAAAATGGAAATTTATAGCTTTGAAAATCGTCAAGCTTATTATCGCGGGAGAGCACTTTCATTCTGAGCATTCTGAGGCCAATTGCAGCTCTGCCCTTTGCAAACTTGACCTAAATACGGCAAACCTGAGCCAACTTGTTATGTTTAACTACATAAATCAATAAAAAGTGGTTGACCACTCACAACAATATCTGTACAATTTCATTTTCATGTGCTTCATCTTACGCGAAAGATAAGCAATATATTTCTATAATTTTACTTGTATTAAAATAGTAATAATTTCTTAGAAATGGGATATTTTCCTCATTAGTAAAAAGTTTCATATAATATGTGAAACCGGATCACCAACCAACATCGTACTAAATTACACTAGAATCTATGCAGTGGTTTTCTCGTGATGCAGTCACATAGACAGACAAAATGTTAAATTATAAAAAATATTTAACGAACAGATTCGGCTAAGTCAAAATATTATTATATGTATAGATATAGATAATATGGACTAATTTTATGACTTGGCATTAGTTGTTTTACTCATGTACTACGTTATAATATGAGGATTTTTACTAATAGCTAACTTAAGGGATAGTTTGGTACGAGATAAGAATTGGTTCAGTTCAAAAGATTTTTCTCTACATAAAACTGGAATATATTTTTTATTTCTCTGATATATGAAGCGTATAAACTTTAAAGAACAGATTTAAATATGTGAACATAAAAACATCTAACATGGTTGGTAAGAAAACCTACCTTCTACAAAGTTCCCTTCCCTCTTTTGAGGCTAAAGCGCTTTTCAAAATTTACTCGTACTGCTTCAAAGTCGTTCAAACCAAAGCTTTCTATGATTTTAAAGATTAATTTTATCATAAAATATATACAAATATATGTATAAGGCTAAATGGTGAAGGAAAAGTACCTGAAAAGTAGTGTTTAATAATAAATAATCGTTGTACAACGTCTATATAAGCAAATAGCGTAAACCCCTCCTAATTTACGGGATAAGGCCCGCAATCTTCCTACACGCCATTAACCCACGCTCGGAGGAAACTGTTTTATCAACCGGTAAGTGACCGCCTTGGGAGGTGCCAAAACTATATATCTTAATATATTTCTTTTTAATTTTAATTTATATATAGATATGAAATAGCGAAATTTGTATCATATTATTTTTAGTTTAAAAAACGTGAAAAGCAATAAGTTTAATTTTAACACAAAAAGTACTAATCGAATATACCTATAATTTTTTTGCTACAGGAAAATCTTTAGTTATTACTAGAGGATTCTAGTAGAAACTCTGAGTTGAAGGGCACTTCGATAGATCCAGTTATTGACAATACAATAACTGGTACGATGGAATCGCCCTTACAACCTTTAGACGTGCACGAAAAATGGAGGTCTTTTTAACACCAGTAAAAAAAGGAATAGCATCTTATCTACTAAGATACAATCGCAATAACAGCTATTTTCATCTGTTTTAAATCTACCCAGGGATGTACCTGAGCCAAGCGAGCGTTAGTCGCTATTAATATAATATATAAAAACATAATACCATTCGCTAAAATATCACAAAACTTCAGAAAGTATAAGGCTACGTACTTAGCAGGTTGATTCACCATAAAATACACCATAATAAATAAATAAATACACCGTAAAAACCTGATTTACATTGACTTTAAAACTAAGCAATCAGTTCCACTGATATAAATAGTTCTTTTTTAAATATAGTTTATATCATATCGTTATTACATAAAATTAAGCGTAATAATATATTTTCAGATGACTTCGATTGATAATTCTACAGTATTTTAGGCTTTCAAATTGACTGGTTTCATGGGATCTTGTATAGAAAAATCAAGGAACAAAGAGAGTACAAACGATATTATATTAAAACAATACTTAGAAATTACTCAGTCTCGTACAATTGGCATAAACTTTGCAAATTCCTGACTTCGAAAGAATGAATTTCTGTAAGAAAGTTTTCGCTATTATACTTTGACTGACTTAGATTTATTTTGAGCAAAAATTATTAAACGACCTTATAAATGTAAATATACTTAATTATACTTACTTATACTTAAATATATATAACTTTACATAATAATTAGTATTTTATTTACATAAAACTTAGAAACAGTAGTAACACATTTTCAATGGGCTTTCTTTATTTCTTCATTCTAAGCGGATTTGAACCCCGGGTCTTATATCAAAGACTATGGCCTAAACTGTCCGATCAATAATAACTAGTAGCAGAAAGTTTTGCACTTCTTCTAAAAATTGTCATAGTACAATCGAGAGTCCATAGTTTTGTTGTATAAAACAGTTTGAAAGAAAGAACTGTTTTAAAATATGACATTTAGCCGTTCAGATAAATCAAGTTTCACGATGAACGGCGACCTTCTGAAAAGTCAATTTGCCTCCACCCCCAGTTTGACGGTTAATAAAAGCCCGATAGGGGCGTAATCTGAATTGCTAATGTTATTTTTCTTTAAATTACATCGCTGTGCCTTAGATTAAGAGGCCATTATATTCAAAGATTGTTTGCTTATCGACGCCTTTGAGTTGGCCTTTTATCATCGCCGGTACGGGTTTTGTTAAGTTTTCCTTTCATCGAGTTAAATTTTTAGATGGAAGCTATGTAAAATCGATATTTCTAATCGATTTATACAAACCTATTGAAGCTGAATAAAATACTATTAAAATTATTCGTTTAGTATTGAAAGCAATTACAATATCGTGTATTTGAAATTTTGATGGATTATTATCAACTCTATCTAGAGTTATCTAGATAATATCTAGTCATCTATTAGAGTATAACTGTAATAAATAGTCACGTTTAAACAGTAAAATACTAATTTCTTAATTACTACAAACTAAAATGAATACAATTATTATTTACTACTGTCAGGAATGGAATTTTTGACGTCGTGTCAGTTAATAAAGCTTTAACGAATATTTAAAACCAATGAAAATTTCGTTCTGGGTTCTTTAGGGATGCCCTTTCCAATGAACGATATCTCATTTACTTTATACACTTACATATATAATTCTGGTCTTATTTCAGAAAGACCCAACAACTGTCACACATACGTCTACTTAAATAATATTATATTTTTTATCTGTGACATGTCTTATGAAAAATTCCATTACCTGTCATTTAAAATTATCACGAGTAAAAATGAAATAAAATGTATTCTTTTCTGAATCGTACATGAAATTCAACAGCCATTGGGTTTTTCATGATAAATATTTTATAAACAGCCGACATCTTGGCGGCAATTTCAAATGTCAGAGGCCTTGTTGAAAGGGTTAATTTAACCCTGCCATGTCTCTATTAGCGGTTATATTTTTGTATTTTCCCTTACATTTTTTATCGCCCGTATACGAATAATGTCACTCTTTATTACTTAAGTAAATTGATGTTAAATATTGTCACGGGAATATTAACATAGCAAGCGTACAGGGTTTGAACTGTTATTTGAATTGATGATTCTGAAATTGACATATATAAATAATTGAATCTCATTACATTGAATTTTTACTATATAATCTGACTGACTAAGTCAGATAGGCGTTTTACAAAAATAGTAATACCCTCTTGAAAGACGAGTTCGTCTAGTCAAAATAAAAGTTTATTGACTTCAATGTTCGCTTAGAAACTAAGTTTTCAATATAATGTCTGGCATGTAAATTACATTATGGAAATTGATATAGATAGCCATTCATGCACACCTCACAATCAGCCAGTAATTAGGGGACAGTGCTGCCGGCAAAAGGCTAGTATGCCATAATAAATTTGAATTTTAAGTATAGTATCGAATACTATATTAAATGTTCCTATTCAGCACTTCTTAACGTCACGTCAAGAACCTCCCTCCAATACAACAGTAGGGTGGCTGACTTCACATGTCTTTCGAAAAATTGTTAGATTATTGTCTCTTGAAATGATTCTCACACTCAATTTAAACCTTGCTCACTCGGTGTATCTAGAGAGCTCTAAAATTGTTGATTCACCATATCTATAATCTTTATAATATTATAAAATGTTATTTAAATCCACAAAATAAGTTGAAGTAGATATAGAAAAGTCAATGGCAAAGTACTAAGTAGTTCTAAGACCAAAGCCTGGTTTCGATAAGTTTTCATTAGATTACGCAGTTACAGCCTGTTTGCCCAGATCTTAGGCCGGATTGAATATTCCCGAAGCGCCTGGCCGAATGTTGGATGATTGATTCGATCCTGAGAACTTGAGAAATAATAATTTTACTTCTAAATTATTTATTTTCTTTCTCTTTCTGCCTTTTACTTTGAAAAGCTTTCATTTTTTATAATAGAAATGAATTATAAGTATATAATTATAATGTATGCGTAATGTAAATTTAACCGATTTAAACAATGAGAAGGTATTTTGTGTGTTTGTTTCCTAATTATTTACATTTGCATGATATTTTAATGTTTCTATTTAAAATGTTCTTAATATTTATTTTTTTATTTAAAATACTATAGTCCTGCCTAAATTATATTGAAAACTATATCCACTCTTTTTCAAAAATTGCAAGTAAAATTCAACTATCTCTTAACTACCTATTACTAATCATATACTGGAAAAAGTATATGTTGTTAAAAAAAAATCATTCATTATTTTAATGTACCATTCATTCATATAAGAATTAAGTTAATATAGTTTATCTATTAATTATCATTATTTTTCACTATTAATTCTGCTACGTTTGCCTACGCCATGTTCAGTAATAGCTACGACTACAAGAACACAACGTTAACGTATGCCCTTTGTGGCGCTACGTAGAGATTTCCACAGTCCGTATGTCAGTCACTGATGTACTGCTATGTATTTTGCTTTGATATATAAGTTATATGAGACAAATGTGTTTGAAAGCTTTGCCTATTATTGTGCTTGTATCTTAACCACCATTATAACATTTTCATATTAATATTATAATTTTTTATGGTCTATTACCTTTAAACGTGATTTGTGAAAGAGTATCATGGGAAGGCTAGAAAAAATCCGATGAAATTTAGAACACGAATAGGTTATAACCAGGTTTATAGTTTATGGCAAGTTGAGGACTTGCTTATTGATTATATTTATTATTTTCATATACATAAACTGCATATCTAATTGTTCCACAATCTACATATTGAATCTGAAGCAATAACGCACAATACTTCAAAGTCATACATAACAAATATGATATACTCGCAACTTCTTATTTTTCTAATCCATTCCAAACTTTAAGCCGACAGCACATTTCTCGATTAAATATATCGTTTAATATGAACCAATATAAGCTTAATTTAGCAATAAATAAGATATATATTTCTTTGGCGACTTTCTATCGTATTGCCTTTTACCGAGCGTTGACAGAACAAATTATAGCCGCCTTGTCGTTACAACTGACATGAAAAGATATAATAAAGTTTGTTTTATAAGGCGTTTCATACACTAGCATTTAACGTAGTTTAAAGCTTATCATAAAAATGTCAAATAAAAGTAATGAAATATGGTTCTATATATGTTGAATAACATAATATATACGGGTATTACGAGCGACTAACTTTAATCCCTAGGAACATTTTAACGATTAGTAGAGATTTCTAGTTATACGAAGACCTGAATAATTAGCTAAGATCACACTAAATTTCATTAATTCACTATTTTTTTGTGATTTATTCAGGTTTAAAACAACTAGCACTAGTATACTTCATAAGCGTTTTATATAATAACTAGCGAATGACCCACGCATCGCTTGGATGCGTCCCTAAGATTGAATGGTTTAAAAACGCGTTAAAGACATATGGCTTTTTACATTTTTTACAGCAGAAACCTTCGAAAGCCTCTAAAGTTTCATTGCAATCAAATCTATGGTTTAGGAACGCTCAAAGGCCAAAGAATATTGTAAAGTTTTTCTAGTACATTATATTGGTTGTTAGTCTAACGAAATGATAATAATACTTTCTTAGGTTTATGCGAATATTTGACATTATAAATGAAACTATCTTTTCGGATTTTATCACGACAAAATCTGAAATGATAATAAATTAAACCGTCAAAATAAATTACAAAAGTCGCTAGTGTGCAGTCAAAAGTACTATGAAAGTTCAAAGCGCTGAGTTCTTAATAATATTATTGCCTCACTTAACGTAATTTCACTGGAAGTTCACGTTAACTGTGATTTGGCTTTATTATTTTTGAAGTCTTTTATTGAAAATAATTGAAAGGTGATTTTGCATTCTTTGACAAAATCATTTTTATGTGATATTATCGTATATATTTTACATATTTGACTCGTATGTTAACGATATGTATAGCTTCTTTTTTATGTGATCTGTGGTATAGCTATGTTTATTTGTGTAGATTGAACCTTCTTTATTTGACAAGACTGGCGAGACATATTTCTAGCAATTTTTGGAAATATCGTTGTATATAAAATATCAATGAATATATTTTTTTGATCACATTTTCTTGATTTGGTGTACTTTTGGTTTTTCAGATAGTAAAAACCGTAGGTAGCGCTGTTGTTGTTAAATAAATTTATATCACACATAACTATGTTGTTTGGGCAGATATAAGTGATTTAGAAAATACAACACGTATTTGTCCAAACTAGACAAAGTATAATAAAAAACCCAAAATTGCCTTTCGTATCTACATGTTTTTTGATTAATAATTCATATTTATAAAGTTTTCCATCCATATAGATAAAGTTTCATTAATAAAATGGAAATTCAAAGAACTATAATTACAGTCATTTCGTTTCATACATAAATAATGTAGATAGTACATCAGATCAGAAAAATCATTTGAAAGTCATTACGAAGCCTGGAATGTTATCAAATCGCGTGTGACATGAACTTATAAAAGCTCTGCCATAAAGTTTAAAAATGTATAAAATGTAACAAGACTAGGATATCATAGGTTCTAATCGTGTGCAACGAATGTTTTGATTTCGATTTTTTGAGGTTTTCTAAAGAAATATATAAATATTAATAGTATACCTTTTATAAAGTAATATCTTTGTGTACGTATGTTCACATTTTGGTTGGGTATAGTGTATGTTATTTTTACATTCTTTATATATAACAAAAAAACTAGAAGTATTGATAATTTATTTATTTAAATATTATAGAGATACTCGTCAAGTCTTCGCAGAATAATATCAAAAATGTGAATAAATGTATGTGGTATGATTAGAACTTATCTACGTTGAAACGACTAGACGAACTTGGATGAACTTCACTACATAGTATAAAACAAAGTCGCTTTCTCTGTCCCTATATCCCTATGTACGCTTAAATCTTTAAAACTACGCAACGGATTTTGATGCGGTTTTTTAATAGATAAAGTGATTCAAGAGGAAGGTTTATATGCATAACTAGCGGATCCCGCGGCTTTGCCTGTGCTAATTCTAAGAAAAATCCCAAGCGAAGCGAGGGCGAGTCGCTAGTTATATATATAATATTGTGATCTAGAATGAAACATAGCCTGTTTTGGTAGTAAAACCTAAAACATATTTTTTATAATATATTAAAGGTAGCTAGAGACCGAGCGAGGTAAGGGTCAATCACTAGTAGTATAAACGTTAATTGCTTCAAACCTGAATAGTGAATATATCGATATGAGAGCTGTATTGCACGTGCCCAGTAATTGCATGACGTAATTGTAGGACTATTATGCGAATAGTTGAATTGATTTTGCCTTTGGGATTTGTAATTTGATGACTACGTTGTTTTAAAAATAGCACCCTTATGATTTGTTCGCTTATAAGTTTTTTAAACCATGTCTGGTTAAGCACAAAGACAGACAATAAGTTTTGTTCATAAAGCATTATTTTTCTTTTGGTTATGAAATCGAAGCATAGAAAGGGTAAGACGCTAGCATAAAATATTTCTTTAATAAAATTAATATATTTTTAACTCAGTTTAAATAATTAAATGATTCGAATCGAATTAATTATATTAATAAAGTAGACAACTCAAAGAATTCGGAACGTCTAAGTTGTATTAAAAATAGCACCCCTTATAATTTGCTCGCTTATAAGTTTTAAATAACCATGTCTGGTTAAGGAGAAAGACAGACAATAAGGTTTATTCATATAGCATTATTTTTCTTTTGGTTATGAAGCTTGTTGTACGTCGTTGGTTCGTCCATAGATATTTTAACTTTTGTATACATTTTTCAGAGATGAAGTTTATTCTTATAGCACTAACCCCGCAGTAAAAAGTATTCATATGACAAGCTCTTAAGCATCACACTAAATTTCACCAAAATCTGTTAAGAAATTTTCTCGTGAATCGTGATGCATTTCCAAGCAAACGAATTCTAAAAGCTCTTTGATTTCGATCATGACTATTTAAATAAAATAAGCAAGCTGTAGTCTCCTATAATTGAAGGAGCACACATATTGTTTTTTATAATAACTTTGTATTTTTTTAAAGTAACGTTGTTGGAGACTCTTATGAAAATAAAAAAAAAATAAAAATTATATACCGATGCAACTCAGTTACGATTTTATTATTTTTATATCCTCGTAGATACACTTTACTTAAGTGAAACGAAAGCGAAATGTTATTTTTACAGCATTAATACATGAAAGTTGAGACGTAGGGAAATTAAGTTAGAAGTTACTGTATGCTTCATGTACTATAAAAGGGAAAGTGTACGACGGTAAATAAAATTTGTGGAGTTTGTAAAAGGTACTCAAATACAGTTCATGATACAGCTTTAAAGATATTTTAAATAAAATGAAAATGAAAAATATACATGTTAAAAGTGTTGTGATTAGTTATTTTTATATTCTATTCTATTATAAGCCTATTATCTATACTAATATTATAAAGCTGAAGAGTTTGTTTGTTTGTTTGGTTGAACGCGCTAATCTTAGGAACTACTGGTCCAAATTAAAAAATCTTTTTGTGTTGGATAGTTCGTTCATCGAGGAAGGCTATAGGCTAAGTTATATCATGCTACGACCAATAGGAGCTGGGCATCAATGAAAAATGTTGCGAAAACGGGAGGTTCTTGGTTTCCAGCTTTTGGAACGCGCGCGAAGTCGCGAGAAAAGCTTTTCTATTATAAAGACGACACGTTTGGCTGAGTTTGTGGTGACTTTACTTGCTGTGCGCTAACTGATCGCGGGTTTTAACCCCACGGCATTCATTTGTGAGATGTTTGTACTCCAGTCATGGGTCTTTTATATTTTTAACATTTATAATATATTTATAACTTATTATTATATATATGAAATTAAACGTGATAAAAGTTTAAAGACAATAGTTAATCAAAATAACACAGGCTGTATCCTCTATTACTTAACAATCCGGCTGAACTAATTTAGATGAAATTTAATTCATAAATAGACAATGATTTGGAGTAGTATATAAGCTTTTAGATTCTTAAATCAAAGCAAAGCAAGGGTAAGACGCTAGTACAATATTTCTTTAATAAAATTAATATATTTTGAACTCAGCTTAAATAATTAAATGATTCGAATCGAATTGTTTACCTTAATAAAGAAGAAAACTTAAAGGATTTGGAACGTTTTGTTTGCCAATTAAATATTGTTCTCCCAAATCAGATTACGGTTCTATATTAAGTAACTTTGTCATAAAATTGTTCTAATGAAAATAATAGCATTGAATTCTGTTGTTTTTTTGTTTGGATTTCTAAATTCTTGTTATTATAATAAATATTTAATTTAATAAATGAAATACTTATGTACTTACTAGTAATTCATCCTCGCTTCTAGGTACCCCGTTAGTACAAGTTTTATACAAATTTTGATTTTTTTTGTATTAAAACCTTGCGTAGTCCTTAAGGCACATACAAAAAAAATTGCCGAATTGGACCAGCCATTCTCGAGTTATGCGCTTAGCAACATTCATTTTTATTTATATAGATTTTAATATCATTTACTATATTTATTACTATTACATTATTATTAAATTGTTTAATTTTTTGACAGGCATGTGAAATCTGCCAAACCGCACTTGGACAGTGTTATGGACCCTGACATAGAACCCAGCAATGGGACGTTAAAATGAATTTACTATTTCATTATGTAATATTACAATGGATGGATCTAATGACAGTACTGCCATCTTGTTCCATTTTGAACGAGGAATCTACGAAGTATATCTGAAAGGCATCATCGTTTAAAATGTGTTATACTGAAGGCACAATTTTAATAAGCAGCTATTTTATAACCCCAAATCTATCTGAAAATAGTATGACGAGCATAGAATATTAATATAAATATTCAGTGGTATAACTTAAGTATGACCAACTATGCTAGTCCAAGCTGCCAGCTGTGGGTTGGTGAACTATACATATTGGACCATAAGCTTAAGCAGGAATCGATTGTACGACCACCAATAGTATCTTAAGTTAGTGAACTGACAATAAAATACTGTTTCCCATACATTATTTTCTATCATACGAGTACATTTTGCGTAAATCCACATATTTTTCTTTGATGTTTATTTTAAAATGCAAACCGAAGGATTTCTAGAATTCCGAACCAAATACAATTTATGTTTACAGAAATAATATTTATTTGAATTCCACTTCGACATTCCCGTTGTATTTACTATTCTATTTTACGTGACTGCGTCTGAGTTATGATTTTCACCCTTCAATAGTTGGTATTGTTTTAGAATTAATATTGAATTCATTATTTCTATTCTCATATGGGAGTATGTATGAACTACAGACTAGCTCTCTCTTTGCTCGAATTGTTATGTATTGCATTGTAATCAGCTCTTTATAGCATCCCACTGCTGGGCACGGATCTCCCTTTAATACGAAGAGAATCAAGTATGATCCACCATACTGGCCAGTTGTGGTTTGGCGGACTATATATATGGGACTATATATCTCAGAATTCGAACGTGAAAATATCAGAGGTGCGTGAGCCGGAATTTGAACCCGATGCACTCAGTTTAAAAAATGACCGCGTTACTACTTTACCGTATTAATTTTTGATTAACTTTATAGTGGTAGTGCCATGCTTGTTACCTTCGGGTAGCAACCGAATGGGCTGGCACGCCCCGTATAGTTCATTAGTACCACTCTCTCACAGAAGACCGGCGTGAAGTGGCAGCTATGCTGTCGCGTTTCGTCCGGTGAGTGAGAGTCCGGGAGGCCCACTCTCCTTCCCCCCTCCCTCTTCCCTTCATCCTCCGCCTTCGTTCCCCCCTCCCTCCCACTTCCCTCCCTCCACCATCCCTTCCTTTCCTGAAAGGCCGGCAACGCATCTGCAAGCCTGGCTTGCAGATGTCCATGGGCGGAGGTGATCACTTCCCATCAGGTGAGCCTCCTGCCCGTTTGCCCCCTTTTTACCATAAAAAAAAACTAGGTACCTACCTATTAAGAATTTATAATAGAGAAAATATAGAATCATACCAGGTCCGGCCCTGGCTTCGAATCCAGAACCTCAAGGTCTTCATTTAAAGGGACTAACATAATTATTTCGCTTTACAAATTTATTCATTAGAAGTATGTCAAATATTACTGATTAATATTACTTTTAATATTTATATGCCATTAAGCAAATGACTATTGAGTATCGAGTGCATGTTGACACAGTCGAGGCGCGGCGGATTCCCATAATCGACGAGTAAACCGACACAGCTCGATTGAGTGATAGATAAAATAACTATTGACTTACAACAGTGTATATGCTATATTTATTAACTTTTTTAACCAAATTCAAAAAAGGAGGACTCTGTGGTCATTTTTTTATTATTTAAATTAAAAGATTACATTATCTTTAAAATAACTTTTTTTTTATTAATACGAAACCTTTGTTAAGGTATTGATTTAAAAAAAAACATGGTACATACACATGAGTAGAGTATCTCTTCCTTTTTATCTTCTTTTTCTGCCTGGTATTAATCCCAGTTATTGTTACCAGGGCCTGCCTTCCGAATAAACCTACTCCAATTTGCGCGAACTCTCCCTTTGTAGTCGGATAATAATATATGTTACTAATCCAAAAGACATAAGTAAGTGCAAATACATCACTTCTATTCTCACTTTCGTAGTTAAAATGGCTAGCAATGTAATATACTATGAAAAATCAGGTGTTCACTTTCCAAAGTCATGGTCTAACTCTAAACCATATTCGTCTATCCTAAATTAATGATGGAGTGCATATTTATTAAAAAATGTTTGTCTGCCATATTTCGTTTTAGTTAGTAATTTATAAGATGTTTATTATCAAAGCACATAATGTAAGTAATTTATTCAATATAAGTAATTTAACTCAATGGAACTTAGGTTTTATAATAACACGATCTGTAAGCTCATATCTTTATAAAAATTTAATTTAGTTATAAAAATGAATTTTAGAACAAAATTATTATTCATATGAAATTAAAGCTATCAAAAAGCAGTTCAAGAGTCATTCACTGCAAGAAGCGATTTGTTAAGAGCAAAAGGACAAATCAATGTTTCATACAAAGTATATCGTAGGTTTTTCTTCGATAAGCAAATTTATCGGTTCACAGTTCACTTCGGAAAGATATTTTCCCTGTCACTGCAATCTGGCACGTAATTTGAATTGTATGAATCTGGCATTACGGAGTGAATTTTGAAAATTTTGCGTTCTACGTAATGACATTCTTTGTTCTCATTTGTATTACGATGTACCCACGTTTCACTTAAGCAAGTGATTTATATAAGTAACAGTAAATATACGTAGGTACGTACAAACGTCTCTAATTAGTCAATTTATAAGGGTTGGTTTATAAATTAAGTAAGTTTCAACCGACTTAATTTAGGTTAATTTTTTGGCAAAAAACTTAAATCTGATTGACAACCAATCTTAAACGCAATTTTAATTCGTTATTTTGAATCGTTACGTGATACTTTAATGTGATAGTATTCTTTGAAGATATAACTCATAATAATATAAAACATTCATTCTTCTAATATTACATTCGAAACAAACGTTTAACTATCGAAATACATTTAATGTATATAAATTGTATACATACAGTCTGTACATACAACAAAATTAGTTGATATCAAAAAATCCGAACTAAAAATACATTCTACAAAAATTATTGCAAAGCATTCCAAAGACAGCTTTTAGAGCTTTTTTATACATTCACTCTACTTCTTAGCTATGGAAAGCCAACTAGCAAGTCATTAATAAGCCGTTTTATTCACATTAGTTTAACTAGCATAGGAGGTTAGTTAACGACCCTTCAAACTTTTCCCATGGGGATGATTCTCTGCCTACCAGACAGAAAAGACTTATCAAAACATAATGAAATAATTTCATTTAATGAGAAAATATTTTAGTTTATACGATTAAAATGTGAAGGAAAATATTTTTTAAAAATCTGATTTGTTTTGCTTGTTAGTTTATATTTTATTCGAATTAACTTTTTATAGAAGTAATGATGATAAATCGTAAATTATTTTTCTCTAGTATACAGTGTGGAGCAAATGTATGGGACATTAAAACAATGTATAATTAAAAAATTTCAATTACAACTATTCATATTGAAGTTATTTTTTACTCAAAGGATAAATTGCTTATTTTAAACAAAAATAACTGTATGTAAATAAATAAAATATCCAAAAAAAATTGCATTTTCGTTGGCTCAGTACCGTTTTACATCTTTTTAAAAATATTTTTTTATAGTTTTCGCATTTCATAATTTCTTTTGAGTACCTATTATGATGACTTCAATATTTAAGCTATAACTTTTCTTTCATGTCCATATAAAAAAACTATAAGGCACATAAAAGCGTTCCTATAAGTAATTATGTATTTATAAATAATATAGGAACGCTTTTTGGCTTTTGTTCGTCAATTCTACCTCTGCTCAATAACGTATTTTTCCAAACCACTGGTAAAAGAAGGATTCGACTCTATATGAACACGATAAGCCTAGCTTAACTAAACGAAGAAAACAATGTAATCCGTTATTTTCTTAAACATGTAAGAAAAAAATAAGAAAATCTGATATGAAAGATTATATGTTCAAATTCTGAGTGTCGGACTTCTGATATTGTAATGTCATTTGTATGACTAGGACAGTCTTCGAAAGTTACGATGAAGGAAAATATTGTAAAGAAACCGAGAGTCTGAGAGTACCTAATAAGTTTTTGAAATACATTTAAAATCTAAAAACACGGACTTTACGAGTGTACTGGATTAAGACCTGATTCCCTTCGCATTCTTCCAATACGCCCCATATGATCTATGCCCAGCAGTGGGACGTTAAATACACACACTAAAAATCCTAATCGATGCACCACACATTATGCAAATGTATGTTGGGACATTATTACAACAGTGCCATCTACTTCCGTGGTAAGCTACTCAGGAAGCTTGTGTTACGGATACCAGATAGTTGATATACTACATATATAAGTTTAAATACATACATTGTATAAATATAAACACCCATGACTGGACTACAAACATTCGTGCTCAACAAATGAATCCCCCAGCGGGACTCGAACCCGCGACCGCTGGCGCAGAAAGTAGGGTCACTACCAACTGAACCAAACGTGTCGTCAAATGTTTGTATTTATCATTAATCTATCGAATTGCGCTAAGTAACTACTTTTATGTTTGTCATAAATTTGACACCGTGGAAAGGCCACTTTCGTTCACAATCATTACTAAGTTCCATTTAAAGCTAACGATGAATTATTACCGATAGCTTTGCTTTTGTTATTCCTTTCCTTTGTCGCACTAATTCCATTAACAAAACTGTAACCAATTTGCATATTTTTGTATTTGTAATAAAGGTTATAGTTCTTTGCACGACATATATGTAAAGCTCATGCTTAGCTTAGTGTATATCAGGTGATCAGTTCCATTGTACTATGCGCCATTATAGTGTACTTTACGGCTAATATAAATCATTTTGATAATATTTTATTCAATAGCATAAATATCAATAATCCCACTAAAAAGTAATATTTTTATGTTAGTTAGCCCAAAGTTCGTTCGCCTTGTCGAGGTGGTGGACAAGATTTAAAAAACATATTTAACTAGCACACGTAAGTTAAAATAAATTAAGTTTTATAATAAAATAATAGTAGCCTAATTTACTCAGAAAGTTCCGTCATAATCGATATTGATATATTCTTTAATATTGTGGAACATTTTTTTGTTTTATCATCAATAGTTTTCGCAACGCATGCGATGAAATATAATAATTTATAGGCATTTAACACCTTAAGTAACATTATTGTAGTTTTAGTAGGGATCCTTATTTTTTCTTGCAATTAAAATAGCCTATATTAATCAGTGATAATGTAGCATTCAAATGGTAAAAGAATTTTTAAAATCGGTCCAGTACTTTTTGAGCCAATTCGTTACAAACATACTTACATACAAATCTTTCCTCTTTATAATATTAAGTATAGATGTACAGATTTGACTCAACAGGGCTAACACTGATCGACTCATAGATCTTTAATATAATTAACATTTATTTGTTTAAAGAAACGCTGTTTGGAAAATTCAGAAGGATAAAAAATAAGTATGTATTTGTTAGTTACATCTTCAATTAATAATATAATGAACACAATTTTATAAGATCAAGAGACAAAATTCGTTATCCATTTGCTAATTTGATTGCTTTTCTTCATTTATTGGTCATAATCTACATCAATAAACACTATATGAATCGTATCTTATCTCAAAAAACATTAAATGGTACAGTAAAGTCAACAATAAAATTTATTCTAGGGTGAAAATTAATCATACTTTCACGCTTCTTGGCGACATCGATACGATCAAGGCGGAGCCGTCATAAAATACCTAATAGCTAATGTATGTTGCGTAAAACTACTGCTTTTGTAATCATACTAAATGTTCTCTTTCTGTTTTAGATATTCAGAGATAGAAGTGACCTTTCTTCGCTCGTATACGCCTAAGTACTCATCTCATCATCATCATCATTATCCCTATTTAACGTCCCACTGCTGGGCACAGGCCTCCCTCAGTACGAGGGGGATCAGGCCTTAGTCCACCGCACTGGCCTAGTGCGTGTTGGTGGACTTCACATGTCTTTCTAAAACTTGATAGGTTTTTTTAAGGCCTAAGTGCTAGAGAAACAATAATATGTCTTTCCACATAATAATCTATTATTTATTAAAAGATAATATTGTGATATTTATAAATTCGTTACTTACAAATGTTTATTAATAATATTTAAAAACTTGGTGTTTAATTGTGTATTGACTAAGGCTCATCAAAATTAAAAATATGTTTCATATTATAGTGAACATAATGCATGTCTACAAAATTTGTAATTTCCCTCTAAAAAGGTAGACAACAAAAGCGTTAGAAAATTTACGTCGTGATTGAGCTGTACTCGTACAAAGCTTTTATGGTTATATGTTCTCAAATTACTTATTACCCTGGTATATTTTGTTAGCATGTTTTCACTACGGATTCTGAATAAATTTTTATGTAGGTATTCCTTATATTATTGTCATACATATTGTAATCTACAATATCTACTTTAAATCGCTATAACTCGTCGTCAACTAGCACTTGGCCAGCTCTAGCACACGACGCGACGTCTGTACCAATAATAAATAAATAAATATGTTGCGACATTTTTTACAACAGCGCCATCTAGTTCCATGGTAAGCTACGAGGCTTGTATTACGGATACCAGATAGTTGATATACTACATATATAAATTTTAAATACATAAATAATAATACCCATGACTGAAGAACAAGCATTCGTTCTCAAAAAATGAATGCTCCCAGCGGGACTCGAACCCGCGACCGCTGGTGC
Organism: Boloria selene; assembly: GCA_905231865.2. NCBI lineage: Eukaryota > Metazoa > Arthropoda > Insecta > Lepidoptera > Nymphalidae > Boloria > Boloria selene. Next base: position 13,697,842 of record HG993137.1, on the reverse strand, counting down.
AGAAAGTAGGGTCACTGCTAACTGAGCCAAACGTGTCAATAATGACTATTTCAAAAAAATATTCATTGTAAACAGATTCGACTAAGTTTGAATTTTATTATATGTGTAGATTAATAATATAGATAAGCGGATATTCATTAAACTTTATCTCGTACAAATCAAAACGCTTTCCAATTGAACAGTAAACTTAATATAGTAGTGACCTTAACCTTTACGCAAACACATAGCTCTAATAAAACTGGCAGTCTTGGACCTTTCGCTGGGTCTCTTTGTTGACTCGCGAAGGTTAATGTATTGTGATGAAGCTCTTGAACTTTTGTAGCCGTTTATTAGTACACTAAATTTGCATAGTAACTATAACTACGACTAACTCTAAACGTAGTTTTGTAGTAAATTTAGATTTTCTGATGATAAGTACTAGGGTTATAGTACTAGTTTATAAATAGTAATATTATTGCCGCAATTTATTTATACTTAATAGTTATGTACAACTTGAGTTTATACTATACATATATTTCATATGTACCTAGAATACAATTTATATACATATTTTTTTATTAATTACAACATATATGGCTCAGTTTGTAGTGTACTTGCTGTGCCTTCGGCCGCTGGTTCGAATCCCGTTGGAGATATTCATTTCTCGAGCACAAATCGTTGTATTCCAGTCTGTATGTATTTAAAATTATATATGTGTAGTGTGTCAATTATCTGGTATTCGTAACACAAGCTTCGTAGCTTAAAACGGAACTAGGTGGCACTGAGTTTTAATGTCCCAAAATATGTATTATTATTTATTTTAATACAATTAATTTTTTACAATGTATTTGTTTCAATAAGAAATTGGTTAGAGTTAAAATTAAAACGGTAGAAGGCATACCCTGATCGTAGCTTTTTAACAGATATTTATTTCCTATTGCTATTAAAAAAATGCGTAAATCAAAAACATCTATTACATCAATACGATCTTTTTTCGTTTTTTAGCTTCAAGAAAGGCAAAACAAAAACTAAATATGAATTATTATACATTTAAATATTTACAATAGAAATATATTAGAAAGAATAACTAAAAAGATGCATAATATTGTTAGAGAATCAGTTTATGCACACCCTGTCTGTTTAAGTTAAACTATGGCTCGAGATTGCTAATCCTAGGATTGCTTTGAGCCTCGGATGACATTGTCATTTTCCTTTGATGTTTAATGTAGTGACAATGGATTATAAACAAGCAATTTTATATAGAGGAATGGAGACAAAGAATAATATGTATAAAAGATTAGTATTGTTATATGTGGATTAACATTTCTTTATGTTTTTACGCATCAACTCGCACTAGGCCAGCGTGGTGGACTATGGCCTGATCCCCCAAGTATTGAAGGGAGGGCGTTAAAAGGAGCTAAATACATTTATTTACGCATACCAACTTAAATGGTTATGTGGAATTCAATATCTTGAAAAGCCTTCTAGTACTATTCACTAAAATCCGACAAAACCTCACTCAATGAGGGCCATTTTTTACAGTTGTGTATAAATAGGAAAAATATAAGTTGTTATTTTCTCAGTTTTTTTTGTTACTGACATCAAGATAAGTTTGTACAATATAATAATACAAAACTGGATCATTAAATTTGATTGTGATATACACGTGTCAATGTCAGACAGTATGTTAGGAAGCTACAAGCCGCTCCATTCTCATTTTCACCGTATAAAGTTACATATAATAAGCTAATTAGTAGAAATATTCATTCACATTAAACTTAATTAATGATTACAAAACCTAAGCAATGTAATTATAAATGAAATGTATACTTATTCTTTCAAGTGTATTATGTAAAATTAGTTTAACTCTGCACGTCTAAAGAACATTTTTTTTAAATGAAGTAGTCTTCTTATCTTTAAATCAATAAAAGGAATGACATATCATTTAGCCTATTTAACTTCTCGCTACAACATGCCTCGTATATACGATGAACAAGAGTATCAGAATCTAGTATTTTTCAGGCTAGGCTTTCCGTAGTAACAAGTAGAGTCAGTTAAAAGCCATCTAACCAGAAGTAGGTAAGTATTGCAAAATAATGTTCTTAAAATAATATTTTTATTTTCTTCCCTTACATCCTACATACAAAATATTTTCATAATTTATTTAAATATATTTATAATATGTAATAATATGTATGTATTTAAAAATAGTTATATATGTAGTATATCAACTGTCTGGTATCCGTTACACAAGCATCGTAGCTTACCACGGAACTGGATGGCGCTGTTGTAAGAATGCCCTAACATATTTATTTATAAAAAAAATAAGAAATTATTGCACTATTAGGTATATACAATTTTTATCACACAATAGGTTTTGCCTCTATTATCACTACATTTAATCAGCATCTGACATCCTTCTAATATATTATTAAAGAGATACATACGTTTGTTGTACTAATTAACACTGCATAGCGTCTTACAGGATTTGCGCAGAACTCTGTATAAACCACAGTAGCTAGCGGCGGTACCTTGTGTTCTCACTATAATGAAGTTATTTTATTGAGAGATTATTAACTTAGATCTTAGAATTATGAGGTTTACGCGAATATAAACTATCTTTTCAGCGGACAAATCCGCGACAAAATCCGAAAAGATAGTTTCATATACAGATCTTAGAAATTTATTTTGTTATATAATAATAAAGACAAGAATGTGTGAAAATGTAATGAGAGCGAAAAAATAATTTTCTAAAGACAAGTTAGTTTCACAAAGCCATACTTTTTCAGATGGTCTTTAGCCTCATCCTATTCTCAATAAAGAAATAACCCAGTAGTGGGACATTCAAATATGCTGAAGTATATTTTTTTTAAGTTTATATGCTACATACATTTAAGCAAGTTTATTTTTCCTTCACCTAGAGTCAGGAGCGTAAATATTACTGGTACAAATAAAAAGAAAAAACAATTTTCTTTATAAAATCCCACTCATAAATCTGTACTGGAATCTATTTAATAACATTATTCATAACATGACGTGTTTAGTAATTTAATACAATGGCGCCTGAAAGCGTGAGGACGACAATCATTAGTGACGTAATAAAGTACAGTAATATTATTAAGAGCGGAGAAGACGGAATCTGGGAAAGGCGTTCACGTGATAATACGATGAAGTGGGAAAAAATATAAGCGATTGCGATTTTTAACTAGCTTTTACTCGCGGTTTCACTTGCAACGTAAGAGGTTAAGGTAAAACCCATTTCTAATATTAGACCATCCCCAGTATATCTATTTATTTCTTATACAAATTCTATCAAAATTGGTTCAATGACTTGACGCAAAAATGTGACCAACAGACATTTTTTTAATTTTTGTGTTGAGAAAACTTGTTATGACTTATGAGTAAAATTCGTTTCGTCGTTTGTCGGATTCGTGCATCATCAGTATTCCATGCAACCATACAATATATTTTATTACTATACATTAACCAAAAGACTAGTGAATTTCGAGGTTTACGACTTAATATACTACCGTAAATATGATATAATAAAGTAAAACTAAAAAGAAACTTCAGGAACACGGTTCTCTTCTGAAGACATGTTTTATTTATATTATATTTAATATAACATATGAAATTACAACCAAAACTAGTATTAAGTTTAAGATTTCGAAGAGTTCAGATTTCGTGGCATCATTCGTTACTGGTTCGCATCCCGCTAACTGCATAAATTTTTCTCTCCAGTTATGGATGTTTATATTTATAATATGTATGTATTTAAAGTTATATATGTGTAGTGAATCAACTATCTGGTATCCATAACACAAGCCTCGTAGCTTAGCATGGAACTATTTGGCGCTGTGTATTAATTTTTTTGTACCTTTTATATTCAAGAACATTCAAAGTGATCTACATTTAAATACTTCATTAGTTTTGTTTTTAAAATATTGTAGAAATACACTTTACTGTAAAGTACAAGTACTTATTGGTAGTTAAAACATATAATATAAATAAATAAATAAATATGTTAGGACATTCTTACAACAGCGCCATCCAGTTCCATGGTAAGCTACGATGCTTGTGTTACGGATACCAGATAGTTGATAAACTACATATAACTTTTAAATACATACGTATAAACTATAATATTATCTTTATTAAGTTATTTCTTTAAACGTCTCAACACTTGTACCACACATCTAAGCGCAGGGTTGTCAAAGCTGAGAATTACACGTTTACACGCCAACACATTGGGGTTTATCTTGTTTAGTCAGACGGCCCACCCGCCTCGACTTCTCATATTTGATTACTATTGAAATACGAAAATACGCTATTTCAGCTTTACTTAAACGATGTTTTTGCATTGTAGAAGCACATACTTGGCTTTAATACTCAAGGGCTTATTTCAGCCCTTCTGTAAGTTATACATAATAACAAATTAGGATAGTAAACATGTTTTGTATGGAGAATTCATATTATACGCATTTGTATGTCTTTTGTTATTATATACGTTACATATAAAAAAATATTACATTGGTAACTCTCTCAAGCTAATGATTATTTTTACGTTTTTAAAATGTACCTAGAAACGCACCTGAGGGAAAAAATAAAATAAAATAAAAGGAATAAAAAGATTAAAAAATATATGAGTTCAATTATTGTTCAGAGTTTTTGCAAAATATTTTAATGTAAAAACGCATGTTTATTTAGAAGGATTACTATGGAAAATACATGGTTTCCAGTCTTATACACAACGCCCGCACTATCCTTATCTTTCAAAACAAAAGTTGAAGTATTATTTTATTCAGATATAAGTAAAGAAAAATACAACTTCTCTTATAACAGTTATAGAGTTATAAATAGATAAAGAGGGTCCATTTAGAGTACGCTCGCAATGTCAACAGAATGATGCGGGTTCAAATACCGGGCATCTTTTTATTTTTAAATCTCAATTTCATTTTTAATGTATTTATGTAATACTAATACTACATTCATCGTAAGGAAATTTTAAATAACTTAAAGAATTTTCCAATGACATGAAATAACTCAAAAGCTAGTGTGGAAGACTACAGTATAATGTATATATTTACTATCTAGTACCGTAAAAAGCTAAAAAGCTTGTGTTACGGACACCTAATAGTTGATATAAACAGTTACATATACGTAATATATAACTTTAAATACATATTATAAATATAAACATCCATGATTGAAGTACAAACATTCGTGCTCAACAATTGAATTCCCCAAGCGGGACTCAAACCCGCGACCGCTTGCACAGCAAGTAAGGGCTAACTACTAACAAAGCCAACGTGTCGTTAATATTTTTTATTATATAATAATTTCCTAATATCACACTTTAATCTCAAAAAACGATAACGATATTTTATCTTCTCAAACAATAAGTCGTAAAAAGTCATCCCTGATACATTATTTAATATGCTTTTAAAAGATTTGCTTCATAGTCCACTGCATTTTAAAAATAAACGCTTGAAAATAATGTAAATAGAATTTAGTCTGAAAGATTCAATGCCAGTAAAATTTATTTAAGAAAATCCGGCACTCATTGGATATAGAGGATTTAATCGAAATTAAGTCGAATCAATACGATGTGAATAGCCTTTTAGGACAATAAGTGATTCTTGAAATTGGTCTTACAAAGATTTTTTATTATAACTTATTCGGCATTCAAAAGTAACTTGCAAAATGTTTGGAATAATAGTTAAGTAGTTTTTAGAACTAGCTTTCAAAAAACATTTATTGCTAAATTTTTTAAAACTATACTTAACATACCACCTATTGGTTAATTTAAATACTAATAGTGCTTAACTTAAGCAAGTTTATTACAAATGATGAAGAATAGGTCATTATTCTTTCTAACAATTAACATTTTTCAGCGAAACCCGAATTCTTTTCTAAAATAAAAGTAGCCTATGTTACTCCTTATAATAGCATCTATATACCAATGAAAGTTTTTTCAAAATCTGGCCTGCTTGGCCTAAAAGAACAGACAGACAAACATGTTTATAAATGTGTTTTTCTTATAAGTATCGTATACATATACAGTTTCTTAAAAACGTTAGAAAGAGACAATTCAGTTTTATTTATCTGCATTGATAATAAAATAAATAGATTAAGCGTCGTTCTTGTCAACTCATTACGATAAGAATACAATAAAAAATAATGTTGTACGAAAGTACGTAGTTAACATTTTATTTTAAAAGAATTTTAATCAAATTTCGTATAAATTGTTGCAATAAAACCGTATATAAAACACAAACTCATGTTGCTTCGACACGTAAAGTGTGACACAAGCCTAATTATCATAGCCTTTGCAAAACAGCTAATATAATTAATATTTACGCTACCAATTTATAAATAGATGTTGGGATATTAACACATAGCGCCATCTGGTTCCGTTTTAAGCTACGAGGCTTGTGTTACGGATAACGGATAATTGATACCCTACATATATGTATATAACTTTAAATACATACATATTGTAAATAAAATCATTACTGGAGTACAAACATTCATGCTCCAAAAAATGAATGCATTATCGGGCATCGAACTGGTGACCACTGGCGCAACAGCAACAATAATGAAGTTAAAACCAAAATAATTACTTTCAAAGAAGTTATACTGTCTTCAAAACACTTAAAAATAATGAATATAATATCATCCCTACCCTTAAAATTTCACCCTTCACTCTTAATAACAACCACTAATTTTATTATTTTTTTATTCTGCAAAGTTGTCGCGGAATAAGCCCGCATAAATACAGCCAAAGAACTACCTTCTTTGTAATCAGTCAAAAAATGTATGACTGTTTAAAGATATCGAATCTATCTCCAAAACATATATTACTCCGCCAAAGTGACCATAAAAGATCTGACTTTAGCTCATTTTAACAAAAAAAAAAGTATTTTGTATGGTCCCAAAACCCAATGGTAAACAGTTTTGTATATATAGTATAGTGTGAGTAAGGGCTTATTTGAGCTAACACGTAAGTCCAAGGTAGTTTTTCATAGAATAAATTAGGGCATCCTTTGAAAATCACGAAAATGAATGCATTAGGCTTTCAATGGAAATTTTACACGTCACTATAAAGGCTATTCTTGTGTATACGATAGGATAGAAAGTTCCCACAATGAACTTGTTTGCCGATCATAATAGGATCTCTTTAGAATGTATTAACGAGGCCGGAGCGGAATTTTCATTATTTTTTGATAAAAAATAGCGAAAATTACATAGAGCTATTGAAATAATGTTTGAGGTAAAGAAAGAAAAATGTTTTCATATAATATTTATAGTATTCGGCAAGATAAAATGAATGTATGCGATAAGATTTTGGTGGAGTGTTTTTAGACAGTGTACTTTAGTGAACTCTAAAAAAATATAAAATATTTTTGAGTAAAATGTAACCTATAGCAAATTCACGATACTTAATGCTATATAATTGCTTGCAGGCTTCTAACATAACGCTCTGAATAATTATTATACTTACAATTAAAAACCCCTACTACCTACTTGCAACGCCAGTAGTTTTGGATTCGAATCCATTCATGTGTTGAGCACGAAAGCTTGTACTCTAGTCATGAGTTAGTGAGTTAGTCAGTCCAGTTAGTATGTTTAAAATATGTATGTATCTAAAGTTATATATGTGTAGTATCAACTATCTGGTATCCGTAACACAAGCCTCGTAGCTTAACACGGAACTAGATGGCTCTGTGCGTAATAACATAATATATTTATTTATTTAAATAAAAACAAACCCATTCATTGCATCAGTCACAAAATAACTTTATCTCCTCCCTAAACCGTATTTCATCTCAACCGTACCGTAGGCGTAGCATTATACGATTAATGTAGAACTCGTAGCCGCAGATTAGTAATCGGTACGTGCTACGACGTTTCGTAGCTATGTGAGGGACATGCTGATTGCTGGTATCGTAGCATCCAACAAATATGTATGTAAAGTAAGTTAGTCTATCTTTTTACTTTTATAAGTATATATTTTATGTACAAATCTTATTTTCGTCAAGGTGTTTGACGTTAAAAGCTTAAAGTAAAAACAACAGCAAAAGTTTGTTAAAGGCAACCAATTCAATAATAAACGTTATTTTTATTAGAAAATACGATAGAACAGAAAGTACGTACCGTTTTTTTATTTATTTCTATTTTCCTTTCATGTAGGCTAATTGCAAGATGAGTACTTTGCCTCAGTGACACTTGGTGAAAATCGAACCCACCGACTTATTGTATATTAGAATAAAATACTATTTACATAATTTATAATACATTGGTTGTTAGAGTATCTACTATGAATAGTTCAATCTTCACGCCAAATGAGCACTAATTTAAAGCTAATGGTAGAGGAGACGTGGAAGATCGACCTTCACCGATCTGATAACCAGATGAGACATATTTTTTATCGAATATAATTTATAAACAAATATGCCTATAATTACTTGCCTATCTGAAAGTGCTCATGGCTATTTTTAGCTAGGCAACAGTGCTTTAAGTATGATTTTTTGCAGGCAATTCTATATGACTGATTTTGTAATAAAATGATCTAAAATGTGATATAACTTTCGATAAGTTAGCAGAACGATGGAGTCACCTATATTGACTTACCTATACACAAAAATGAGTAGGAAGCCTACTGAGGCATATTCTGTGTGTTAAAAACTAACAGTGAAATAAAATTCATTTGGTTATCAAAAGAATGAAAGTGATGAAAAAAAAATCGATTAAAGTTAATTTAATTAAAAATAGCCATGAGCACTTTCAGATAGGCAAGTCATTATAGGCATATTTGTTTATGAATTATATTTGATAAAAAATATGTCTCATCTGGTTATCAGATCGGTGAAGGTCGATCTTCCACCGGCTCTTAGACCAAAATAACGTTTCTGACTGCGAAACTGTGCATTACGCTATTGTTGTATCAATGTATTTTAAGCCCTATTACTGTTCTGAATATAATTCTCCACCATTCATGTAAAGTGGACGATAAAATGTAGGTCAAGAGAATAAAAATAATGTTAAATATAAATTTTGATAACTGTATTACATTGAAAATGTATCGAATACGTCATATTAGTTTTTTTCCTTTTAAGATACAAATAATCTTCATTAATTTTAACTAACTAGCCTTAATTATTTCAAAGACTAATTCCTAAGGATCTTATATAATTATCTATCCTAGTGACTCATTTTCACATAAGTTTATCGTAAAAAACAAAATAAATTTAAACCACGATTATCGTACATTTTCCGGATGTGAAAACTTAACTTTCTTTCAAGCATCCTCTTATAAGAGCACATCTATGTATGAAATCATTCAACATTAATTTCACTTAATTTCCCAAACCAACGCGTTACCACTGAGCTATAACCGCATTTTTAACTAAACATATACGTTTATATTAATGAAGATAGAATAATTTTATATTGTGTATTCGATATGCTAGACCCAAAATGTCATATAGCAATATTTAACTTGCAAAATAAGAAGTAATTAGGTCAAATAACGAATATGATTAAGAGCGTTACACTGAAGTCTACTTGGCCTGGATTTTAAAAAAACATCCATTTTATTACTTTAACTTTACGACTTAGAGGTTCAATCCAATATTATAGGTACATGTCTTTTTACTTAGGAAACTAAATAATTCTTAAGAAATAGGTTAAGCTGAAGCAAACGCGAGTTTTTGTAATACATTTTACGTTACGTTGTTTTTGTTTACTCTATGTAGGTACTTTAACTGTTATTTATGATGAAAAATATTTTGTTTGAATTCTATTAACAATATACATAAAAGCTAATAGTTTTAAGTATAGATTTTTTTCCATACTAAAAGAAACAAAAGAATTAAAGTGTAAATACTATACAATGAATCATCTATAAATAAAACAATTTATTTATAAAGCTATTTAAATTAAGTTTGAATTCGTTCTGTAATTTTAATTAACAGTGAATAAAAAGCTTTTATCCACAATTATTCTATAAAGCTCTCCATTAAAATGCCAATCGTTTACGTTCCCTTCAAGCAATGTAAAGCAAGAAATTGTTTACAGTTATAAATGCTAACAAAAATATAAAGATGATTTATATTTTAAATAGGTTTTGATTTAAAATCGATGCCATGCCGATAATTGTGCGTAAAACTATAGATAAATAAGATTTAAGTGTTTGTTTGTAATTTCAAAATAAGAGCTTATTTTTTTTTAATTTCGTCTGTCTGTCTGTCTAATTGTTCCGGATAAATTCTGAAAAGGCATGACCGATTTTATGGGATTTTCACTAGCACTAGTTTTATTTTGGAAAAAGAATAATTAAGCGTCCGCTCAAAAAATTAAAACGCACTTAAAATACAAATTAGTGAGCAAAGCGAAAGTAAAACCTTATTACTTAATAAGAAGATTTCATTAATGTTACAAAACATCTTTAAAAAACAAATAAAATTCTCAATAAAAGTAAATAAAAATAATTGTATGGTTTATTTTAATAAGCTTTCAGTAAACACAATTGTCACTTGCCAATAATTGTACTTAACTTCGATATCCGATCTAATATTACTAACTAAGAAGCTTTCATCCACAAACATCTTAAAAAGCTCTTCATTAAATTGCCGATCAGTTTACATTCCTCTAAAACAATGTGTAGCAAGAAATAGTTAATTAAACAAATCGCGCGTGGCCCGGGATTCAGTCCGGGGATTATCCGCCTCTTTACTTCGATCCAGATTCTTGCGCTAACAGCTTTTAAATTCCCTTCTCAGTACCCGTTAAAGGATTATACGAGTTGTATTATAGATACAGTAATTGATCGGTCGGTTGGAAATTTAAAAGGCGTAATTATGTTTGCTTTTTATTAAGATACCGATTTTGTTTTGGTTTTTATTGGATCGGCTTAGCTTTTTCGTTTAACGCCTTGCTGTGGTTGGGTTGATTATCTTAATGAAATTAATATTTGGTTTTTGCTTAGTTCAAGAACTTGTTAAGAAAAAACATTGTGTGCAAGAATCTGTTAGTCAATAATTAAATATGTTAAATACTTCATCATCATCATCATCATCAGCCCTTTTTTAACGTCCCACTGCTGGACACGGGCCTCCCTCAGTACGAGGGGATCAGGCCATAGTCCACCGCGCTGGTCTAATGCGTGTTGGCGGCTTTTTCACATTTCTTTCGTAAACTTGCTAGGTTTGCAGGTTTCCTCACGATGTTTTCCTTCACCGTAAGACCAGTGGTAATCATGATAGAAATGAATCACACATGAAAATATCACAGATGCGAGACCCGGATTTCGAACCCGCATCACTCGGTTATCCAAGCGAGCGCGTTACCGTTGGGCTACCATTGTCTAAGTAGTTATATTCTGCATATTATCCATATAATGTATACAATAAACCAGTTTTTTGTTTAGTCTCGATAATTGTAAAAAACTACGATTATTTTTAAATTTCTATTACATAAATTAAACATAATTTGGGTATCTAATATATAGTTTAACACCTACAATCTACATATTTGAAGACTCTCTTCATATATATTACGAGTATATATAAAATTTAATTCTAAACGTTGCATGCTCAACTCACATTTTAGGGAACTAACTTTCCACTGTGAAGTTCTTTTATTTTCATAAAATAAGAAAACTTTTATAATATTATACTAATCAAAATCCAATATACAAGTACTGTTAATCCAAAGCTTAACGCTAACAGTTTATCGTACCACTAAATTATTTTAAACCCTTTCTTGTTAAAGTAATAATAAATTTCTAATAACTTTAATGTTTATGATCCACTTCAGCTCAGTAATTATCAAGCAATCAAATTAATTAAAGTAGAAGTTTTATTTTCAATTTCAATAATTAAATCGCAAACTTTGTCTGGCATATAGATGTTATCCCTTCGACATTGCCTCATTGAGTCTTGTCATCGTAATTTCTACATCCTATGTAAGTAACATTCTCATAAATAAAAATGAAAGCTCACAAACTTGACTAAAATCTGCAACTATTTCGATAAGACTTATACGCGTAAGAAACCCGTTTAGAGTTTACCCGTTTTTTACGAGTAAGAAAACGATTCGAAACCGATATCGATTATCAAGAAACGACATAAGTTACATAATAATAATAATACATAATGATAATACATATTAATAAGGTCTTTTTAATTTTACTTAAAAATTCCTTAAAAACTGATCATTCATTTAATGAATATACCTTCATTAATGGTGTGTCAAATGAAGCGATGATTTCAAATTAATCAACGCTATTGAAGTAGTTCAACACTTATTTATTTTATCAATTAGATTGTATAGACATTTTATTGAATTATTCACTCTTAAATTTAAAGAATTTATTCTTAATAATACTAGATAAAATTAAAAAAAACAATATTCTAACAAACTAAAATATAAAGAGCCAATATAAAAAACGTTTATTACTTTCATAATTGCACGAAGAAAACCATATAAAAAGCCTTTCTTCCTACATCTTAAGCTCGCCTCAAGTCTATTAAAAGTCAATTCACATAAAGCTCTGAAATATTTTTATTAGTGACCGTATCGATTTGATATGGCGTATAATTGCTTTACTTCTGATTGACTAACCATAGAACGATTCAACGAATTCAAAGAAAAAAATGTCTAATAATACTTTCTTTGGTTTACGCGAATACTTGATATTATAAATGAAACTATCTTTTCAGTTCTCTCCTTTGACCATGATTGCTGTATAGCATTCGAAACGTCGGAAACCAAAAATCATAATAAATCCGCTACAAAATCCGAAAACATAGTTTCATTTATAAAAAAATGTCTGTATAAAAATCAAATACCGTTCGTTATTCGCTAAACCAAAAAAGGCTGTACCGATTTGGATAATACTGTTAATGTTTTATCATCGGCGAGGGTAGTAGTTGCTCAGTAGTGTCCTGCAATCCAACCGAGTATGAAGCTAAGAGACTTAAATGGTGATAGCCTTCATCGATTGGCGGAGAGCAGTGAGAAAGGTAGAGTGGACTGTGGAGCAACACTTGGCTATGTGGTCTGCTTCGTCAGACCTGCCGTCGGGACGTCATGGTTAAATGCGTAAGCGATCCTGCGACGCCCCATTAAGTTGACGACACATTTAGCGTAGTTTGTAGTGACCCTACTTTCTTACGCCAGCAGTCGCGGGTTCGAGTCCCGCTGGGGGCATTCATTTGTTGAACTCGGATGTTTGTACTCCAGTCATGGGTGCTTATATTTATAATATATATGTATTTAAACTTATATATGTAGTATATCGACTATCTGGTATCCGTAACACAAGCTTCCTTCCGCTTACCGCAGAACTAGATGGTGCTGTGTGTATTAATGTCCCAACATATTTATTAAGTCGGGGGACGGTTTGTTGTGTTTTAATAGGTACTGGTTTTAGCCGGTGAACTCCACATAACTACCTGTCTACAGGTGGTATGCGTAAATGCGTTTTCCAAAACAAAAACAGATGATTTAAGTTTTTTTTCACGTTAATGTAATAATATTTATTTTCAATGAAGGAAATTACAAGTAAACTTAACAATATGTACAAAGCAAATATACACTTAATTATTACTGTACAAGTCGTGTCCGCGTGGAATAGTGGCAAGAATGCTGGCCGCATTCCCCCGCTGAATGGCAATGCCGATTCTTTGGACGAAAAATGAGCCAGCTCTCCTGTCGCCAGTAGAGGCGATAAGACGAGGTGTTATGTCTTTTAAGTGTTAAAATAGTAAGAACAAAAAACCGGCAAATCAAAAATTGAAAACTGTTTATTTTAAGTAAGGAACCGTTAAAAGTTTTTTAAATAAACCGCGAATCGTAGAATATATTATCGTGTTGTGAAACTTCAATTAATACTAATAAGTATGTTTTATTCAACAAATAAACTCGCATCGTTTGAATTTACTTTCCTACTTAATTGGTGCAATTTTGCGCATTGAAAATGTAAATTTTAAAATAACCTTTAACCGATTTAAAAAAAGGGTAAAATATTTATATAAAGTATTCATTTTTTATTCAGTTTTCTTTTGTTATAGGTATTGATAGCTTAAAAAAATGTGATATTAATAAGAATGTATATAATATTTTCACTGCAAACAATATTAAGATCCTATATCTTTAAACATACATAATATTTACAAATTACATAAAGGAACATCGAAATTTTCTATTTTTCCTCTGTTTTCAACTAATTTTCTTGTTTTGTAGTAGTGTTTAAAAGGTATGAACCTCGTGCTTTAGTGTTGTTAAAAAGAATTATTCTTTGTAATACAATAATAATATATAGTCATAAAAAAATATATAAATATTTAAATATGTTGGGACATTATTACACACAGTGCCATCTAGTTCCGTGGTAAGCTACGAAGGAAGCTTGTGTTACGGATACCAGATAGTTCATATACTACGTATATAAGTTTAAATACATATATATTATAAATATAAACACCCATGGCTGGAGTACATACATCCGAGTTCAACAAATAAATGCCCCCAGCGGGACTCGAACCCGCGACCGCTGGCGCAAGAAAGTAGGGTCGCTACAAACTGCGCTAAACTTAAAAATACTTTAATTTAAAAGAATTTTGTCTGTCCGTATATACATAAAATTATGCTTATAAACATATTATATTGTACACGAACTAAATAAAATAAAGTGAAGCCAAAGGAAAAGCCTTGTATACTATATTTACTTAAAATAATATTTCCCACGGGCTTACAATGAAATCTGTTCGAGTAACAGTTTGCATCTTACGGTTTATTGTCCCAAAGGGTTTAGGAGGCGCCTGCTACGACCTACGCGTGATGTAATATTTTACAGAATCAATTTAAAATAATCGTTCGGAACTAAATAGGAGTTTAAATTAAAAGATTACTTTTGATTTTGATTTTTATAGAAATACAGAATGTATGATAATTTAGAGGTAAATTAAATAAAATGCATCAGTTTTCGTTGTGATTTCAATTATATTATGTAATAATCGATATTTTCACAATTATACGAGTGAATACCTAGTGCTTACTCTTAATTTGAGTGCAAAGTGCCTTACTGAACCTTTGCCTTACTCCCAGGATATCTATTTATTTATATAAAATTTTATCTAAATCAGACCAGCCATTTCAGTTTAAAAACTTGCATTTATGTTATTACTAATCTGTTTTAGCAGTTATGAAAATCGAACTGCCAATATGTTTACTAGCATTTTAAGCTACTGAACTATGTTCTAAAGCTGAATGGTATATGAAATATATTTAAAAACGTTAAAATCAAACTTTTTAATCATCGAATGAATGTTTCGTCAGATTAACGATAAGCTAACTAAATAAAAGGAATGACAGAAGAACATTTTTTTGATTTGTAATTTTCATGTATTCGTATTTTATCCTTTGAACAAATTTTATCTGATGTTTGAATAATTAACCCTTAATAAATAGAAGACTTAAATCGAACATTATAGTTTACTTTGATTA
Source organism: Boloria selene (assembly GCA_905231865.2). Taxonomy (NCBI): domain Eukaryota; kingdom Metazoa; phylum Arthropoda; class Insecta; order Lepidoptera; family Nymphalidae; genus Boloria; species Boloria selene. The sequence continues at coordinate 13,682,350 of HG993137.1, read as the reverse complement.
TACCTTATTTAAAATGAAAGAAATTACAAATACATCTAAGAAAATACTATTTTTTATACACTCGTTAACTTCTAAATATTTTAGTATTAAAGCTACGATTTTCGTAGCTACTTATTTACACATTAGATATGTATATTTTTCATTACTACGCTAAAAGTTATTAAGTCATAACACCAATAGAACTATAAAAACAGTTGTTTACAAATCACTACGCGAGCTTTCGTGTAGAGACGGAAAGCACTTGACATCGAGAGTTCGTAAGTTCGACTATTATAAGAAGATTTGTTTGAAAATAACAGCTTTCTCTAACAAATAGCCCATAAAGTTAATGTGAGTTTAACTAATATAATTTTAACTGTATCTAGTTAAATCTTAAACTTTAAATTAGTTTTAAACATACTCGTAGCTAATAAAACTTGGACTTGTTGTTTTGTTATTGCATAAATCCAGAAAGGTATCATTTCATGATAATATAAAAAATGTACAACGAAAAGTGTAAAACAAAACATTTTTACTCTAAAAAAACTTTTTATTAACAAAAATAGGTTATTTTTAAAAATTTTAAGCTAGTAAAGTTGATGAAATTTAAGAAAATGAGCGATTACGAAGGGAAAAGTTTAAATGTTTTAAGTAAACATTAGTAGGTGGTAGGTTTCTAGACGTGCTCTTAGAGCCAACGTTACAGAATGTAAGCCTTTTAACCATTCAAAAGAGCTTGTAAAAACGTACTTTAACTTTGAATTGAGGTGAAATGAGTGTTTGAATTTTCTTAACTATTTCATAATATGCAGTAAAAGGATTTTTTTAATAATATATTTTTCAATGCTTTTAAGATTTAAGCTTTAATTTATCTAAAACTAAATTGGAATAACATTTACACATGTAAAATATACAAAACTCTTTAAAATTTAATACAAAAAACAACATAGAGATAGTATAGTCGAAATTCCGCCCTAAAATGAATTTTCTACGATTTATTAATGATATTATTTGTCATATTCAAAGAAATCATTTACTTAGAAATCATATTACAAATTTTAAAGGAAAAGATCTATTTTATACCAGCTTCTGATTCCCACTATACTTATCTTTTTACTTACTGAGTTTTCCTCATAAATTCGACAAACTAGATTATAAGATTAAGAGCAAAACAAAAAACTTTAAAAGAACCATACAAACGAAACTAACTAATATAATACTTACTTTGAAAAATCACATTAATTTTAACACAGCATTAAAAAATACTTTTCTAACGTCAACACTACGTGAACCGACGTGTTATCAACAAGGGTGGAAAGCGCGACCACCCCCTTCTGTGGTCGCCTATCGACTGACACGAACAAAATGTACACCACGTTTTTGACCAATCTGCAGTGATCACTGCGCATGCGCGATGCAAGCTGATTCCTCTCATAACATCTTAACGTGAGGCAATTTGAATGAAGATCCAATTAAGCAATAAAAGCTCTTATTTTATGAATAATAGAGTGTATAATAGCGTCGAAAATCATCAAATCAGTTATCATATTTTACAGGAAGAAAGTTTTAAAGCACATGTCCGGAAGTTTCGATGTTTGACCCTTGTTTGTAGTAAATTAGGCGGCGATTGTTTTAATTTCTTGTAAACTAATAAGATTATAAAGACTTTTTTTAAATAAAATCAAATAAATAAGTAAAAGTAAGTAAATAATATTTTATTTACTGCCGACATATCCTTTCTTCACTCGGCTACTTGTACTTACGCGTACTTGTTGTATAAAAGGGAAATGGATGATATTGAACTTGCCTTTGAGGCAATTTAAATCAAAAATTAAAAATACGTTAATGAATAAAGCTTATTACACTATAGCGGAATACCTGGTAGATGTAAATGTGTGGGATTAGTGACTGGTTGTGTCTCACGTAGGATAAATAGATAAATTGTAATACAATATTGTTACCAAATATTTTTTTGAAAAGAGCAACTGTTGAGTTTCTCGCCGGTTCTTCTCAGCAGAACAGCTTTCCGAGCCGGTGGTAGCTTACTCACAGACTTACAGACTGACATTTAATTTTAATAATGTAAAAATGACGATTCAAAAGAGGTTGTAAAAGTCTATTTGAATAAAGAATATTTTGATTTGATTTGATTTGATTGTCTGGTATGAAAACATGTGTCATACTGAATGTCACATAATACAGTAAGAGATTTTACTACTAAAATACCAACCTTTTCAATTAAATTCAATGCAAATTCAATTTCAAAAAAAAATCGCTCCAATCTCAAGTGATACATTTACATACGTATGAACACACGGCAATTAATTTTTATTTATATAGATAGATAGATTAACATAATTACCAAATACGAATGTGTATACGATGGATTATGGCATGTACTATTTACGCATCATTCAGTTACGAGGGACCTTTAAAAAAGGGGTCGGTATGATTATAAACAATTTAGATATTGATTAAAGTTGGATGGTAGCTGTAAACTTTTATTTTCTACTTAATATTGTCGTCTATCAATTCATTGTGTGTGGTATATTAGTAAGAGCTTTTATAAAAGCTTATTTACTTAAAGTATTTCAAGGAAAAGCTCAAAAATATTACTATACCTATATTTTAATAAGATTTGTGATTTACATTTTTTCGTCTTGTTTGAACGCAAATTCTTAATATATGAAACTATTAAGGCGAATAAGATTTAATCTATTTATTTAAAAAATCGTTATATATGCATTCTAACATTACGGTACAATAAGCTACTTTTGAGCAGAGTAATTAAGATATACTTTTAAGCTAATTATTATTATCACGTGAGTGCAGACGCGGGCGTTTACTAGTTTATTTGATATTAAATTCTAAAGGTAAAATTTTCAATTTCATTTTAAGACTTTTTGACCTTTTAAACATTTAGCCCATATAATTGAAGTTTTAACCTCGCATTGGAAGGAAATAAGATATACGCTTGTTTATATATTTATTTTAGCATTTTATTTGTTTATTACACTTAAAAGTACTATTAGTCTTAAAAATATTAATAATATAATATCAATACCTATAAATCCTTAGGAATTAAAACTAAAGAACCGTTTAAATTAAATAAAAATAGTAAAAAACAAACCAACCCAAATTTAAATTTACAACCCTCTGTAGATATCTAAAACCTTTTGTCACACACCCTCAGAAAAAATTTAGGATATTTGCACGCAATAAATTGCAATGATATTCATCTATCGCCCCTATATTTTGACCCCATCTCAATAGCCATGATTAAAATACCCCTGATATCGTCCTCTGTAGTAATACCAAGCGTGATGTAAAAAATCAGGATAAGTGACGGTACAAAGTATGAATAAAATAATATTAGGAGTGTGTATATCTTATTAAACTGATCAATTAACCAATATTTTCCATGTCTTCTCCATTTGTATACAACTCTGGCGAAGTTAACTGTGCCAAAATGGCCAAAACACTTGTAAGTCGCATAACTAAGCTGAGAAAACAACATAAAATAGCATTTATGTTTTTATTTCTCTAAAGTTACATGTATCATTTTTTATATTACGTATAAAAAGTAATAAAAATGGCGCTATAGAGCCTGATTAAATACCCAATAAAGTACTTATTAGCCGACTTTAAAAAAGAAAATCGAATTTTGATATTTGTGTACGCAATGTCTTAGTCAATTTTCCGTCATAACTTAGCAGATGGCATTATAATTGCTAAATGTTTATTCAGCATGAAGCAAATTATATATTTTATGAACCCTAAGTTAGATCCTAAAAGTTCTTATTTTTTGGTTAACTCAACCTCGTCCCTCTCTTCATAAACTTGGCGTGGTCTTGATTTGCATTTTTTAATTGTATTAACTGCTAAACGTTTATACCGTCAGTAGACTTCGAGATTGTTTTTGCCTTTCAATTCATTTAACTGCCCATAACTTAATGGAAATGCTAATTCAAGAATTTTATTTCTGAAACTTTATTTCTTTCGATTTAAATACCCCGATGGGAATTCGCTTGATGACTGCTACGTTCGAAGGACACGATTTAATGTTCAGATATTGTCGTAGAAACAAAGGGATATATTTGCTATTGGGAATTTCCTTTCCAGATTGCTAATATATCTTTTTCCTATCACAGGTTTTAATGATTTTTTAAAATTTACTTGCTCTATGTAATTTTGTTTTTGTAGGGTTCAAAAAATGTTGCTTTACATTATTGTACTTTACTAAAATTTATTTCTCATAAGAAACTCTTAAATATTCTTTATAAAGTTATTAAAGTTAATATTTTGCGTAGAATAGAAGTACTAATTGAGATCTTCTATCTCAATAAGTACTTCAATGAAGTTTTACATAAAATAACTGATAAGAAGAGGGAGTAATAATCTTTGGCTATTTAAAAGAGCTAACTTAAAATATTATTTTTATTTATCCTTGTTAATATTATCTCCCAATATATTAATAGGTAAAGAGTAAACTATTTCGTATCTTTTGCTTCTTTGTCTGGATTTTTTTAATAATTTCTTAGGTTCACGCGAATATTTGACATTATAAATGAAATTATGTTTTCGAATTTAGTCGCAGATTTGGTAACGGAAGAGACTGTGTCTCCCGATAAGATAGTTTCATTTATAATGTTAATTTTTTGTTTAGTTTCTAATAGCTCTAGTATTAAACCCATAAAAGCTTATTACATAGATAGGTAAATTATATTTAAACTTGCATGTGTGTTCATTAAATATTCATAAATGGTGGTAGTTGAATAGTTATTACAAAAATATTTGTTAACGTACTTTTGTTTGACTTATTATAAGTGAGCTGCCTTAGTGGTCCCATGATTACGGTTCGACGGGAATACCGATTACCAGTTGCAAAACATAAGATCGCGCATAACCTGATTATATTTTTGCTTTTTAAGTATTTTACAACATTTTCATTAAAAACCCCATTCTATAGATATTTTAGCTTACAAAACACATATTTTCAATTATTTGTAATGCAACTGATATGTCTTCATTAACAATCGTTGATAAAATTATCTACTAACCGGGTTTAAAATGACAAATAACTTCCCTATTCCGTAGTCTACATAATATTTCAAGCTAAGAGGATTGTGAATTGGAACCGGCGTAAAATATTAAAGTGCGACCATATCGTTTGTTCAAACGAGGTAAGTAGAATTGTGTTAAATTCTTTATATTTACTCGACTAATACAAAAAGATGGTTTTGTTCATTAAAATAAAAAGTTATTTATTTGTTTTAATCTTTTTTTTGTAATTATGAAGAAATAAATAAAAAAAATTGTTGACTTTATTACACACAGCGCCATCTAGTTCCGTGATAAGCTACGAACTTTGTGTTATGGATAGCAGATAGTTGATACACTACACATAACATATAATGCCCTAATCAGGCTATAGTCCACCACGCGGGCCTAATGCGGGTTGGCGGACTTCACATAAGTTTCGAAAACTTGTTAGCTTCCCTCAGATCTACAGGTTTCCTCACGATATATTTATTTACTATAAGACAAGTGGTAATTATGTTAGAAATGATTTGCACTTGAAAATATCAGAGGTACGAGACCCGATTTGAACCCGCTTCACTCTGTTTTCCAAGCGAGCGCGTAACTACTAGGCTACCACTGTCTTATAAAAAAAAACGTTACTTCATAGGAAAATACGAGATAGAGGTAGCAGTTCGACGACTCGTTTGGCGCATTTTGTAGTGACCTTAATTTGCACCAGCGGTCGCGGGTTCGAGTCCCGCTGGGGGCATTAATTTGTTAAACTCGGATGTTTATACTCTAGTCATGGGTGTTAATATTTATAATATGTATAAATAAATATTATATATGTTCGGACATTTTTACAACAGCGCCATCTAGTTCCGTGATAAACTACGAGGCTTGTATTACGGATACCAGATAGTTGATATACGACGCATAAAAATTTTAAATACATACATAATATAAATATTACAATGAGAACAAACATTCGTGCTCAAAAAATGAATGCCCCCAGCGAGACTCGAACCCACGACCGCTGGCGCAGAAAGTAGGGTCACTACCAACTGAGCCAAACGTGTCATCATGAATGTATATAGTTAAACTTATATATAATATGTAGTATATCAACTATATGGTATCCGTAACAAAAGCTTCCTTCGTAGCTTACCACGGAACTAGATGGCTCTGTGTGTAATAATGTCCCAACATATCGCAAGCACTAACTCAGAACATCAGATTCCATTGTAATAATTAAAGTTGTCCCATGACACGACCAAGTTGCTAGTCTTTGAGTATTCTATAGGTTGCATTTCGGAGAGTGTGCGCAGAAATTACACGACTTAATTCCCCCATCCTCTTTCCATCATCGGACGACGCGACGAACGGCTGGTCTCCATCCTTATGTCGTGGACATTCCACCCATCCTGACGAAACGTTTCGCTTCGGGACATTCCATCCGTCCTGACGAAGCGAAACGCTTTAATTTATTATACATGCGGCTAAGGATTGAAACAACCTGCCTGCCTCACTGTTTCCGTCCGATTACAATATGGGTGTGTTCAAGGCAAGAGTAAATAGGTGGCTACTGAATTAGTGCGACTTACCATCTCCGACTGCGTTACCATCAGGTGGAACGCAGTCAATCAGTAATTCAGATGTTTAAAAAAATCATGTCAATAAAACCCTACTCGTGGGAATAAAAATAAACAAGTTTGAAAACAAACGCAAAGAAAATCTAGGTATCGTACGTACATTAAAATTGCGAGTTACATTTGGTTGTGAATATTTAAATGAAAAGTAGAACTATAGTTCAAGAAACATGTTTTTATCAGATTACTTATGAAAAAATAATAACAGTTTGAAGTTTCGTAGCAGTTTGATAGAAGTTGTGTTAAATCACTACTATTAAATACGAAAGTAGATATATGTGTATGTTTCTATAATATTAACGTACTGGTATAATTTCATCAAAATTGGTTCTGCAGTTTATAAATTATAATGTATGTGGCATTAAAAGATATAATTACATTATGTAAAAAATTGTGATAGTTGAACTAAACCATAACGTGATTCGGATTTAAAATTTATGTAACGTAATTCATACTAATTAAAATAAACCAAAAAGTATTTTATTAATATAAGTAGGTATATATACATATATCACAGTCGTTAATATGTATTATTCAGTGTATTTAATGGTTCAGTGCTTTCGGGATTAGGTAAGCTATCAAAACTTATTAAAATCGGTTATTCTATACTGGATGCGACTCGTGCTCGCTTCGTTCGGGTTCTTCACTAGGTACCCCCTTTACGATAATTTTTTTAAACAACTATAAATGTCTTATTTATTTATATCAAATGAAAAGCCGTAATAATAAGTTTCAAACTTCTAGGTTTAAAAATTACGTAATTTCCAAATGAATTTTAATCCCCTATTTCAACCCCTTACAGCCCTTTTTCTTACCTTGAAAAGTAACATATATACTTTCTTAGGCTCTACACTATATATGTACCAAATTTAATTTAAATCGGTTCAGTAGTTTTGGCGTGAAAGCGCGACAAACGGACCGACAGACAGAGTATAATCTAAGTAAGGGTAAATAATACTCTACACGCAATATTTGGAATATTACTAATAAAAGTAATATTTTTTTATGTCTTTCTCCTAATACTTTTTTATATATAGACAATAATTATAACATGACAGAAGAACTTACGTACTTTACATTTTTACCTATTTATTTACACAGATAACATTCTAATAGTCGTAGATTTGTCTGGTTTACTTTGCTTATCTCTTCGTCACAACTTAGGATTTGCGTCACCAACTCTACAATCTCTAGTGTGTATGTAGTGAGAATTTAAAACTGAGCTTTAAGCTGAAAAGTAAATTATACATTAATGCTAAAACTTGTATTTAAATATTACTTTCTAATAAAAATGTTGTTAAAGAACGTTATAAAACAATATTAGTTATGTCATTAGAAATGCTTAAAAACATATTGCGATTTTCACTTTTCTTCGATGACTGCTTATGCAGTACGCAAATATATTTAATTATATTTTATTTATTTTATTATATTGTTTTTTAATATTTGTTGTTATAGTGGCTACATTAATATATCCTCTGTAAAACTGTCAACTGCCTAACTATCACGGTTCATGAGATACAGCCTGGTGACAGGCTTGAATGGCCACATTGCTTCTTAAAGCTCATATTTGGATCGAATAAGTTAGGTTTTCTAAAATTTACAGGTATAACAGGTAATCTTGTGGAAAATATTAGATGTATGGAGACTGAGGTTTGAATCCTTTTCACTTTATGTCCGAAGCGAGCATTACCAATAGGCTATCATTTGCTACCAACTTCTTTACTACTTTACAAATAGAACTCCATAATATTATGGGTTATAAAAGGCCCATAAACATGAAATAAAATTTCGCTATGCCCATTCCATTTTCTATACCTTGATCATTTGTTTAATACACTTACATATAATACTTTAGCAACTATTCACATAGTGATGTCTCTTGAAATACCGAGATAATTATTTCTCAAGTAAAAGGTACACGGACTTTAAATTAATTAAGTACCTAGTTCATTCAAATTGATTGATTATTTTGAAATCTTTGGACCGTTTCTATCGTTATTTGGATTTGTATACCTATTATTATTTTTGTCCCATATTAATATAATGCTTATAATAATATGATTCTATGGAAAACGACTGTAGTCCTTAATAAATAAAAGAAATACCAATAGTGAAAATATATGGTATCAGTATACCTAGATGATACCTCGCATGTAATTATTTGATCTAAATATGAGAAGATAATATTGAATAAATGAATATTTTAGATGTGAATAGTAGAATTCTTCAACTTATTAGTATTGTTGTAGTATGATAATTCTTAAGTCCACTTGCAGACTGACTTCAGTGAAGTTAAAAAAAATCAGTTTCAATATTGAAAGAGAACCTAATCATTAGATTACTAATGATTAATAAAAATTGTAATTACCTATACACTAAATTAAACGCACAGTCTTTCGACGCATCTAGTTCAGTTTATAAACCCACTAGTTGTGTCAGCGGTCACAGGTTAAACTGACGCTGAGAGCATTCATTAGTGTAATGCTCACGTATGTGTTACATATTTAACGTTTTAATATGTGTAGTGTATCATCTATCTGGTATCCGTAACACAAGCCTCGTAGCTAACCACAGAACTAGATGGCGCTATGTTAATGTCCCAGCACATTTATTTATTACTAACGGTTCCGCTTGTTCCGCTAGCTAAAATAAATACAATTTCTTAAAAGATTTTTAAAGTCGGGTAAAAAGCTGCTAAGTTTCGCATTATAACATTAGCAATCTGCAAGTGAAAGTCCCCTCAGAATCGGTCCAGCCGTTACAGAGATTAGCGGAAACAAACAGACAGAAAGATTAAAAATATTAAAATAGATTGTGTAATGCTAGTACCGTATATATACTTTCATAAATGCATTTAGTGAAAAGCTGTTAATTTGAAATTAAAAACAGACTCCCATTTTATTAATGTATAGATACTAGATAGGATAGATTATTAAATTAATACTGCACAGTAAAGATTTATCCATTTTACATGGAAAGTATTTTTATGAATAAGCTCTTTTTTAGTATTATACGTGAATATAAAAATCATTTATTTCATAAAACTTTTTTCTGTTAACTCAATGTTTTGATTTGCCAAGTCTACGTTTTTAAACCTACTTATATTGTAAGTACTTTAACCCTAAACTTTCAGTACTCGTTTCCAACAAACGCTTTAAGCTATTATATAAGTTAATTGCTTTTCACCAAAAAAGTTACACTAACTTCAAAACCACTTAAAATGATTATTCCACCCTTCAATTTACCCTTTTAAATAAAGAAATAAATATATAAATTTAAAAATACAATTGGTAGAGTTATTTTGCGTCTTATCCTTAAAATACAGATGGAATAAGTAGTTTTTTTAATAAAAAGGTCAATGTACTTATTTTGATTTATATCTAGTTTTGTGAATAGATCGTTTATAACCCTTTTAGGATGTTATAATACAAGTTTTATACCTTTGATAGCCCCTATATATTAATATATTATAACCTTTGAGACAATATACGTTTGCTGTGAAGCATTAAACGGCAGGAAGCAAAACTCAACATGAATCCGCGAAAAAATCTGAAAAAGATAGCTTTTTCATTAACGACGTCATTCTAGGAAGTATTTGAATAAAAATATATATTCAAACAACAAACGATAAAGAACTAAGTTGTATAATTTTAATTTCCGTCAACTGATACTTGTCATTTAACTTTGACATTAAATAAAGGAAGAGAGAACATTATCATTTATGTGCGCTATTAATAGCTCGAAAGTTTGTATGTTTGTCTGTTTGTTACAACTTCACTCTATAACGGCCATTTAAAATGAACTTTAGTACAAAAATAGACCATAACTGAGTGAAATATAACCTACGATTAATAATAAAATTTCCATACTATCATACAGGCTACTTACTCTACGTATAATAAAAAGGTAATTGAGCAATGGTAAGTACGCTAACTATATATGCACAATAGAGTAAATATATAAAATACATTAAATATAAGAATTAATAATGAGATAACTCCTGCTCCTCCAGGAACTCTATTAAGCAGCCCATCTGCCATACACAATTTATTATTTAAAAGTGAGTGCATACGAGCGAGCCCTCTCAGAGGCCAAATGGACGAACAGAAGATGTGCTCCCTTAAATATTTTATATCCTGCTTCATACCAGGTCCATGAATTATGTAATTCATACATCTGTTAGAAATGTTATGTTGTTATTATTATAGCATTATAGTGGATTAACAAACACTAAACTAATTAAGTTCTTCACAAAGTTTAAGTGATGTCTTAAATGAATGAAAATATTAAAAACTATTTTGTCATAGTTCTACCAAAATCGGTTTTCATTATTATTAGATCATCATTTTTTGAAATCGGTTATAAATAAAATGCTAATGCTATGCTTAAACTATGAATATATTAAATAATTCTTGTAAATTTATTTTGTGTATCACAAAAAAGACTAACAATTTGGATCAAATTTTGTATTTATGTAAGTTTTATCTGTAAACTGGAACTCCGAGCGAAGCTCGAACGGGCAGTTCATATATATTGAATACTCCATACAATTTCCAATGTCTTTATCTTACTAAAGGCTATTTATTCTAATTTGAGTACACTTAGTAAATCTTGAAAGCCTCAAATTCAGGAGGTACGAGAGAAGTGCACCTGAACTAGTACGTCTTGGCAACCGCAAGCCAGTGGGAGTAGTTTAAACATTACCCATTTGAAATTTACTCGATCTACTATAGATTTTAGAATAAAAGATCATCTTAAAATACATGAATAAGCTATAAATACTGCCGTCTTGTGATGTAAATGCAAAAGTTTGTGTGTGTGTGTGTGTGTGTGTGTGTGTGTGTGTGTGTGTGTATAATTTTGGTACTTCTTTTAGCCTTTTAGATATTACTAGCATTTCCCGCGGCTTCGCACGCGTTCTAAAGACCGGAAACCAAATTCTTTCTGAGTCGTGCGGTAAGAACTAACGCCCGCCCTTTCCGTTTTAGTAACATTTTCCATTAATGCTCCGCTCCTATTAGTCGTAGCGTGATATAATATAGCCTATAGTCTTCTTCAATAAACTGACTTTCCAACACAAAAATTTTTCAAATCGAACTAGTTGTTCCTGAGATTAGCGCGTTCAACCAAACCAACAAACGAATAAACAAACAAACTCTTCAGCTTTATAATGTCAGTATAGATATGACCTAGTATGATACCTGGTAATAGTATGAAACAAAGCAATAGTCGCTTACATAATTATAATTATTACAGTATTTATCTTTACTTTCTTCTATCGTAATGTATTGTGTGATTTTTATATATTTTAACCAAGACATTAAATGTCGAGGCATTTTAAGTATATCACAGAGAATGACCTACTGAGGAAATATGAGCGAAGACGGGCCTATAATAAATTCAAAAAGTAAAAAAAAAGTTAATACTCATTCTGCCAACTAGCATGGAAAAGTACGAAAGTTGGTACGCATAGATTTTTTAAGTCAATGGTTAATGAAAAATAAGTGAAATGTATAAAGAAAATTTAGATTTGCAACTAAAACGAAAATTATCAAAAATGGTCGCCGAAAAAAAATTATAAGTACTCAATTTTATCAAAATTAGTCCAGCCATTACAATGATAAAATAGGTAAATATTATTTAGAAACATTAATATCGATTACGACTTAAGACTGTGGTAGCCCAGCGGTAACGCGTCGCTTGCATAACCGAGTGACGCGGGTTCAAATCCGGGTCTCGCACCTCTGATATTTTCATGTGCGAATCATTTATATCATGATTACCACTTGTCTTACGGTGAAGGAAAACATCGTGAGGAAACCTGCATGTCTGAGAAAACCTAACAAGTTTTCGAAAGGCATGTGAAGTCCGCCAACACGCACTAGGCCAGCGCGGTGGACTATGGCCTGATCCCCCTCGTTCTGAGGGAGGCCCGTGCCCAGCAGTGGGACGTTTAAAAGAGCTGATGATGAATATCGATTACACAAAGGTATTAAGTAAAGCTGTCGATGTCGTTGCCACTAGTTGTTGCAAGCACTCTAATCATCTCCGCCAACAATGTAAGATTACAAATACGAAACTAATACTAAGTTGTTCAGTTTGTTACCAAATATTGGTAACGCCGAGTGCGTTACCTTATCTTGGGTTACCGAGTAAAGCAGGTTCAAATCCTGAGTTTCGCACCTCTCATATTTTCATGTGTGAATCATTTTCAACCTGAATTACAATATATAAAAGTTTAATATTGCTTAAGCAATTTATATTTTAAATTCTTTGTTATAACACAAAAAAAAATATATTGTAATAATAGCAACACTACATAACATTATTAAACAATAATTATTAAAAATTCTTATAATTGTAATTATAGTAGTTTAAACTAAGTTAATAATAAATTTAAAATGTTCAGATTTAAAATGTATAATTTTATGAGGTCCTTTGGTGCCATTTTGGATTTCTTTGTAAATTGTGGGTAGGCACTGTCTGTAACAAGTATATAAACCCCTGAGACGCGTGACCATGATTGCTGTAAATCATTCGAAACGTCGGGATAGTTTCATTTATATTTCAATCAGTTAGGAATCCTTCGGTTATTTTTACTATATCTCAAGTATAGGGTACATTATTATTGAATTACATCCCCTTTGCCCAATGAAATTACGTCATAACCTGTCAACATCATATCAAACATTAAATATTTTTATTGGAAATTTTTCCTCAAAAACAGCAACACAACAGAAAACACTTAAGTGATAACAAATATAGAGACCGCACCTTCATTCAATTTTGATTTTTATAACACATTAAACTAGGTTGATTTTCTATCGTATACATATTGTCCATAGTTATTGGAAAGCAAGCGCAGCAGCATCTTCATATTCATGAAGTCAAGCACTAAGTGACTTCGGTACCGCTTACGTGGTGTTTATTTTCTCGGCCTATTTCCATACACTTTATTGGTATTGACACTGCTATAGCGAGCTTTTTTAATTAAATCAAAAGAAGCTTTCATTGCAATTTACTTTTTTATTATCTATGCTAATATTATAAAGAGGAGAGATTTGTATGTAAGTATGTTTGTAACGAATTGGCTCAAAAAGTACTGGACCGATTTAAAAAATTCTTTCACCATTTGAATGCTACATTATCACTGGTGAGGCTATTTCAATTGCAAGAAAAAATAAGGATCCCTACTAAAACTACAATAACAGGAGAGGAGTGCACGCCGCACATAATATATGAAATAGGTAGCCGCGAGGCTCTGGAATATATTAAAGCTGGAGTAATTATGGAGAATTTGCAACCCAGCGAGTGATCGAATGAAGTTTGATGCAATTAAAAAATTTACGCGGGCGAAGCCGCGCGTATTGCTAGTAATCAGACAGATTATTAATAAAATGCAAATCGTTTTTCTTATACAATTATACTTTTGTGTGCTTAATACTTAAATACTTAGACTTTTATCTAACTTCCGAATTTACATACTTTCCCGTGACCATGTTGGATGTAAAGTATACGAAACGTCCTAAAGCAAAACATAAATAAATCCGCAAATAAATTTGAAAAAATTATTTCATTTGAAATATAGGTTGCTATAAAATATTATAGTCTGTGTTTTAAAATATATAATACTCGTAATGGCTTCAAACACAAAACGTGTCTAAGAAGCATAGTGGGTTTCGATGTGTACCCGCTCAAGCTATACGTATATGAGTATATAAGTTTAAGTAATATTACTTGCTATCCACTGTTAAACTGAGACTACAAAATTTAATATCTACTAACTAATAATTAATACGTCTATGAAATCACTTTATTTGTAATTATCGCAACTATTCCTATAGTAATTATATCCTAGTAAAATTTATATTGATTATTGAGCCATCTTTGAGGTCATAAAGACTTAGACCTCCCTTTTTCAATTCCATCCTATATACTTCACACAAGAATCGAACTTCCATTTCCAACCAGACAAATTCCCAGAACGTAGTAAAATTCCTAAAGAAACTCTAAACTCTCCAAATCAAAACTGAATCACGTACGTTTTAAATTTGTTCGACGTAGCTATCAACTTTCCACCCCATAACTGTCCCAGAGTGGCCATTGATTGTTGATTCTCTGATTAGCATTTTATAATTAAAGAATTACGTCGGTCGCGAGTTTAGCATCGCGGTGGCGTCTTACATTCAAATGTCTGTCTCGAAGACTGCGGTAGTCGACTATAAATTGTATTATTATATTATACGAGTACATTACAAACTTAAAGTATTTTAACGACGGCATTGGATTAGTGAGACAGTGGTAGCCCAGCGGTAACGCGCTCGCTTGGATAACCGAGTGATACGGGTTCAAATCCGGGTCTCACACCTCTGATATTTTCATGTGCGAATCATTTCTCATGATTACCAGTTGTCTTACGGTGAATGGAAACATGGTGAGGAAACCTTCACGTCTTAGAAAAAACTAGCAAGTTCTTCGATAGACATGTGAACTGTGAAGTCGGCCAACACGCACTAGTTCAGCACGGTGGACTATGGTCTGATCCCCTTCGTACTGAGGGAGACCCGTGCCCAGCAGTGGGACGTTTAAAAAAAGGGATGATGATGATGATGATGATGATTGGATTAGTGACGAGTATGCTCTTCTAAGTTAAGAAAGTCGTAGTAACAGCCCGAATAAAGTTGGAAAGTTAGCGGTGTTTCACCATCGTGTCCCATTAGCAGGTGGTCCTGCGCCTTAAGTCTTTACGGTCGTGTAGAAGAATCGATATAAGATTGCTCGTTGTAGCCTTTTTGCTACTTTCAAAGTTATTATAGTCCCTATTTCGGTATAGTTTTAATTTATGTTCAGTTCTAGACCTAAACCTGTTAATCACGTATTTATCATAAATGACTAGTAAATATTAACACTCTCGTAGCATTTTAAATGAAATTTAAAACTACCTATGTATTAATTATATTTTTTTAAATAGCTTTGGAAAAAAGGCTAAACTATTACATCATGCATTCTATGCGTTCATACTATTAAAGATTGATTTTAACGTTAATTTGTTATAATTAGTTTGTCATTTCCATCGTAATATAGAAATTACGTCTATTTTGCTTAAAATCATTGACCAAAACGTTAATGAGATTCGCGAACCACGCATATTATTGTTTACATTAGTTGAATTTTATGTACATATGGTGAAGCGAACTAGCGAAATTATCATAGTAAATAAGTGTAGCGAACCCAATAAAGTTTGTGTTCCACTAAAGCTCACTCGTTTTGCGAAACCACAGAATGTCAATTATTAAAACCTATGTTGACTGCAGAGGACGCCACAAAGGAATGAAATGGATCTGCAAATTGTAAAATCAAATTCACGTCTCGCTTATTCGCCTCGAATTACTAATATTCATAAAACAAAGTTTGAATGAGTAATGTTAGTAAGTGAGACAAAGACTAGTATTTGTCATGTTTGATCACAGGTTCGATTTCAGAATGAAGAAATTATAGTTAATTTTTGCGTACCTACATTTATTTTACCTTACAAGTATAGTTTCTACAGTTCATACTTATTTTAGTAATTCATACTAAAATAATCATTATTAATTTTATATTATATTTTTGAAAAGCCAGCAACGCATTTGCAAGCCCTTCGATGTTGCAGATGTCCATGGGCGGTGGTGATCACTTTCCATCAGGTAGGCCTCATGCCCATTTGTCCCCTTTGTTTCATAAAAAAAGAGTTAATTTATAATAAATATATTTTATAAGTACTGACTCCGGTAATCCGCAATAAATCGATGGCCCATCAAAAGTATCATCTTAACTTTAAGTTAAGATGATACTTTAGATGGGCTTTAGAAACCCTTTTACTACAACAAACACATTGACAAAACATCATACATTTACGCATTAGTAGATACAATTTAATCAATTAATCGCTTCATAATTAGCTAATATCGCAAACAATGCCAGTAATCACTTAGCCTGACCCCGTAAAATAGAAAACTAGTGAAGTGGGTGTACGAAATCGTGTTTGTTCAGAGCACCTCGCGCGGGCGGATAACAACGTGCTTATTGTAACAAGTAACATGCTAACGGAACCGGCAGCTATGCTAATATTTGCATTATAAGTGCCGACTCATCGCTGGTACCAATGGTTTTAGTTTTTACCTGTTTACAGTATTTTTTTTATGTTTTTTAGTTTGATATATTTCAGTATCACAGTGCCTTGTAATACTTTTTTATATGCCGTTTTTTATCAAGAAATCCAAGTAATTGCCAAGTGGCAAGACCACAATGCCACTGAAACCAATGCCTAGGTATGTAAAGCTGATATTTAGCATTTCTTTCTAAAGAAAAGGCAAGTTTACATCCTTCTTCTGCTTATGCAGAACCGTTTGTTTGTACTCGTAGTATATATTCAGTAAGCTATATAACTATTCGACAAAAGTAACGCAGGTAACTTGCTCGCTTGGAAAACCGAGTAAAGCTGTTCAAATTCGGGTATCACAACTCTAATATTTTAAGTTGCGATCCATTTCTAACATGATTAGCACTTGTCTTACAGTGAAGGAAAACATCGTGAGAAAACCTGAATGACTGAGATAACCTACCAAGTTTTCGATACACAGATGACTAATCTCTGTCGTTGCTCGTATTAAATGGAAGCCCGTGCGCAGCAGCGAAGCTTTAAATAGGGCTCGATACAAGCCCCTTTTCAGACCGGTAATTACTACGTAAACACAAATATCATATTATAATGTCAACTAGCATTTCCCGCGGCTGCGCACGCGTTCTAAGAACCGGAAACCAAATTCTTTCTGAGTCGCACGGTATGGTCGACGCTCTGCCCGTTTTTTTGTAAAATTTTTCGTTGATGCTCCGCTTCTATTGGTCGCAGCGTGATGTAATATAGCCTATAGCCTTCTTCGAGAAACGGACTATCTAACAGAAAAATAATGTTTCAATTTGGACCAGTACTTCTTGAGATTAGTGCGTTCAACCAAACAAACAAACAAACTCTTCTGTTTATAATATTAACTATAGATAATTGAAATAATATAATTACTTACATAATAAAACAAAGTTTTAATTAAGATTTAAGATCGACAAAGCTTAGTAACGAATGTAGGGGTATAAACAGCAAACGCTTTCGAATAGTTTGGCTGTGAGTAAATTACACTCACACGGTGTAGTTCTCAAGACGTGCCACCTCACATAGACTGCTCCCGGAATCCGAGATATGCATTTACTATATGGAAATCTTTAAACGTAACACTGATCTTACTGTTATAATGTGCTGGTTTGTTTCTAAAGGATTGACTCTATTATTACAGAGCTGAAGTAATTATAAAACATACTAAATTAAACTAAAATTACTTATTAAAAATATTCTTTTGAATTATTTAGTGGAAAAAAATACTTTTCTTAATATGTTAGGTATATAATATTATATACTATTTATATACTATGTATATAGTAAGTTAGTAGCAATCGAGACATTTTTTTTCATTTACAATTTACGAGAGAAGAATTTAAGAGAGAGAAACTTACAAGAATAGCTTTCATCCTTCTACAATTATGGTCACTACATAATATTTAAGATTTCTTATAAAAAAATTATATACAACCCAAAAAATATTCCTTCGTACAACTGAATTAATATAAAACAATACAAATTAAATTAAGAAACTAAACAAAAAAAGCAATAAAGGACTATCTTTATTCTGTATATCTCACCGTCCAATTAATGTCCCAGTTAAGTACGAAGCGTGCTACGGAAGCCTTAACTTAGACACCTTTGCTTATCTTTTACAAACAATTAAAGCGTGCCTTATCGCGGTCGGTCGTGTCCGATCCGAAACAAATAGCAGGTATATCAACGCACTCGTTATACGCTTTTGCAGAATTCATACAAATCGTTTCTAGATCCCCAACGCAGCTGTCCTTTACGTATTTATACTATACGATTTTTTATATACGTAATAATTATTCTTTTTTATGCAATCAACTGCCTCGGTGTTTTAATGGCTAGTATATATAGCTACACATTTGAAAGTCATGGGTTCGAATCTCCGGTCAGACCAAATTTGGTTATTGAGCCTCAGTAACAGCCCAGAGTTGGAAAGTTGGCAGTGTTTCATCCACGAGCATGGTAGAACAAGTAAAGCCGTTGATCCTGCGCTTTAATTCTCACTGGTCGTGTCGAGTAATTATCTCGATCAGTATGACAGAAGTTGAGAGTGTACGTTAATGTCTGCGCGTGTAATTTTACAGAGGTGTAAAACCGGGGATTAGAACCCACTTCACTCGGTTTCCCAAGCCAGTGATTTACCACCAATGATTTTATTATTATATAAAATAACTAAAAAATCTCGAAACGTCGTATTAACTAAAAGTCCTCACGCATATGAAGTGCCTACAACGAATGCCTTTTAATATTTTAAAGTTCATTTTATTTTATGGCTTGAAATAAACCCGGTCAAGTACCAACCGGACTTACGGGTCGAAGCTCTATTAACCTTTCCGCGTCGAAGTTTTTACGTAAAGTTTAGTTAAAGCTTATTTTTGTTAGGAATGTGACTTGGCAAAAACAATGAACTAAGTACTACGATTTTTTATCGTCCAGTAGTTCAGAGGTTAATTGCAATAGAAATATAGAGGTATTTCAAATAACGAATAAAAGTTTGAGTGGTTAACTTCACCAATTTCTGGTATGATTTAAGTTCATTTATATGTAAAATATGCAATAAAAAAGAGATTTTAAAACTGAATTATTTAATAATTTATATATTTATTAATGTACATATAATCTCTATATATGTTTTATTGTTAGTCGCTGGTAGTTTCATAAATAAAGAAAAAATATTTTATACTGCCTCAAGATACTTTCTTCATAAACTAATGAAAACAATATATAATATTATTGAGTACTGTACTTCTTGACATTATAAATGAAACTATCTTTTTGGATTTTGTCGCGGATTTATTATGATTCCCGACGTTTCGAATGCTTTACAGCAATCATGGTCACGGGAGACACTGTGTACACACTAACCTAAGTGATGAGTGTAATAATGACAACACGTAAAATATAACATCAAAGATAATTGTATCTACCATATTCTAAAAAATATTCATTGGCAAATTTGAATGTAAAATAATATATTATAAAACAATAAAGTTAAAAACTCAAATCCTTCCGGCTAAAAAAATTCTCATGAAATAAATAAAATTGTAGAAAAGGGCTCTGATCATGTTAGAGGACATCGGTCTTAAAAAGATACCTAAGTCATGATAAAATAAAATATTTTCATACAAAAAAGCATACTTGAATTACATAGTTAATTAGTTATTAATTAAAATTTTATATAGAAGTAAACTTTTATTTTTAAGTTTTTGTTTTTGTTTACAGGAAGGTACCTACTTTATTAACTTTTTAATAACTTTTACTTAGGTACCTTCTAATTTCAGTCTGTTCTTTTATTCTATAAGTTTTTTTTATGTTGTCATGTCATAGGAATGCAGTGTTGCTTTTAATTAGGGCATCATTTAGTCTAGTATTTGTCTTTTTTATTGTATGTGATCTACTTTTGTATGGATGTATGCTCTGTTAGCAACCTATGGAATAAATAAATAAATAAATAAATGTCAATAATAATGTATGAATACAAAATATACACATTGGGACAAACAAAAAAATTGAGTTGGTATAACTTGGTAAGCTGAAACAAATTTTCACAACAATATATTTAAGTCATATATTATGTAACGTTTCTCTTTACGTATTTAGTTTAATGGAACTGGCATATTCTATAAAAAAATCTAAATTGTATAGAAAAGACGGTATACACGTTTATTTAAGTATAGGGGATGATAAGTTATCTTATTTACGTTATATTGCATATAGCAATTTATTATTTCGCAGAAACTAAGCTTCGTACTTTGACGGTGGAGATCCAATTACAAGAGAGATTTAAAGGATAAACTATTAAAGCGTTATCCGAAACTTTTTATGAGGACATCAAATTAGATATCATTTTAGTAGAGCAATGGATAGAGGCGGGTTTACACCCTTTTTACGATTATTGGATTATTAAGATAATATACTATAATAAGAAAATAATATGCCATAGCTACCATCTAATAGATTAGTGATTCACATCTTTTTGAATGTATTCATTTAGACAGTTTAATAGATGATCCCCTGTTACTAATGGGAGGCCTGTGAATTTGTTTTTTGAATGGATACTGTTAATTTAAAGTGCAATTTAAATGCCATCATACCTAATTATGTTATAAAACAATTCTTATAATAATATTACACTGACGCATTGCTAAATGGTGACCATAAATTTGATATTTCCATGGGATAACTCGCATATCCCTCGCCACGTCCCTTCCATCCTCCTTCTTCTCTAACCTCCAAAAGCTCAACCACATCGAGACGCAATTCTATATAAGATTGTTCCGACATTAAACTTTGTTAATTTTATCCAATTGATTAGTTTTTTGATCTAATCGGATGTATCTCATAACTTTTATTTATTTTAAAACTTTGAACAAACAAACTGAAAATTACTCGTTCGGGTTCATCTCTACCTTACCTACCTACCTTATACTCGTAAAATAATGGTATGGTATAGATTTACCTGAAATTTAATACTTCCACCAATAAAAATTATCCTGTAATATGTTGACCCGAAAGACCAGATGTAATCTTATATCTTTGATCAAAATCGGTCCAGCCGTTTGGAAGATTAACCGGAATAAACTTGCAGATAGACAAAAAGTTAGTGCAGACAGGGTGCTCCATATTATGAGAATGACATTACTCTTACCCATACAGTTTTATGTTTTTTCTTTTTCTTAGTTATTTCAAAGTCTAGTCTAGTCTAGAGTCTCATTAATAGAAAAAAATTCGACAAATGCATGACAGTTATTATAATATTCGCAAAAAATAAACCAAATTTTTGTAGCTGAATTTTATAGAGATCATTATACTTGTAAGTTTAAATAAAATATTTTCAAGTCTAATGAATCTAAATTTTAGATGTCAGGACAAGAATAACATCTCGTTTCTAAGACGCTTTATTACTTGGAAGCGAAAATAAAAATTCAGCTTAAAAGTACATACGTACCTACTTACTGTACTTCATTTTTTTATTTTGTTGTAGCTTGTTGCTTGTAGTTATCGGATTCGTAAAAGTCATTACAAAATTAAATGTTTTATCATTTCTGATAAAATTCATAAAGTTTATTTACGTCCATAAAACTAAAAACCTACTTTTTTATTTTTCTAATATTGTACTTCATAAATGGCTATAATATATTTAAATGAAGTTGGGTTATCTGACTTAATATAATATGTAGTAAATTGAGAAAAATGGACAGATCAAAAAACAAATGGACAAACATCATTTAAACTTATGCAAATAGAAAATTGACGATTAAGTAACTTTATACAATTATTTAGTATTACCAGATTACAATATTACATAAAATAACATAAGAAAGTAAAATAAAGCCCTCAATTTAAACGCGAAGTACTAAATAAGGTTAGTATATCAAAATTATTCACCGTAGCGTCGTGTAATGCATCCTTCACAATGGACGCTACATTTACTTTACGACTTAAGGAAACTACAGTCTTTTAGAACTTTTAACGGTTCGTATACATGTGTTATGTTCGAGGTAAAACAATAACTTGTATTTAAACTTGATATGTCAAATATTAATCTATATAATAAAATTATATAGGTAGGTAAATATAATTAAATTGTAACGAATCTATACATGAAACACTTTTTGAAATTCCTATTGAAATAGTTATTATTATAGTAATATCTATACTAATATTATAAAGTTTGTTTGTTTGTTTGGTTAAACGCGCTAATCTCAGGAACTACTGGTCTAAATTGAAAAATTCTTTTTGTGTTGGATAGTCCGTTTATCGGGGAAGGTTATAAGTTATATTACATTATTTTACGACAAATAGGAGCAGAGCATCAATGAAAAATGTTGCAAAAACGGGAAGGACGGACGTTAGTTCTGCGAAGTATTATACCGGGCGACTCAAGAAAAATTTGGGTTCTGGTCTATGGAACGCGTGCGAAGCCGTGGGAAATGCTAGTTATATAAATAAAGCCCGAATCTACATTTTTTTATCTATATGCCTGTCCGTCTGTTTGTCTCTCTTTCTGTAACCGCGTAATGAAAAAAAAAACACTGAACATATTAAAAATATTTTGATATGATGATAGCCGAATTCAGGTCAACATTTACAATACTTTTTATACAAGAAAATATCACATCGCTAACAAATCAATAGTAAATGTTAAGTTGGATTTCTAAAAGATTGAAAACTACTTATTGCCAATGACTTTACACATGCATGTATATTTTAATTTCATCATCAGCCCTTATTAACGTCCCACTGCTGGGCACGGGCCTTACTCAGTACGAGGGGGATCAGGCCGTAGTCCACCGCGCTGAGTGCGTGTTGGCGGACTTCACATGTCTTTCGAAAACTTGCTAGGTTTTCTCAGAAGTGCAGGTTTCCTCATGATGTTTTCCTTCACCGTAAGACAAGTGGTGATCATGATAGAAATGATTCGCACATGAAAATATCAGAGGTGCGAGACCCGGATTTGAACCCGCATCACTCGGTTATTCAAGCGAGCGCGTTGCCTGGGCTACCACTGTCTTATATTTTAATTTAGTTATTTTATTTTATTTAGTTACTAAACATGTTCATGTGATATATTAAGTCAAAAGCACATTCATTAGGAATATCTACGGAAAAGTAATTTTGTTAATATTTAGTTTCTAATAGTGTCTCTGGATTCTGGCTGACGTGGCTTCTACTATATGTAATTTGAATAGGACCTATTCCACAACACGGGCGAAATCAACATGAAGGAATATCATCTGTCGTCTTATTTAGATATTGCTACCATATTATCTTATACATATACCTATAATTTACTTCGTCATATAATATCTAAGATGCAATAGAGTTCGCACACGAATATATATAATTTTATAGTGCTTAAAATATGAAATTTTAACTTCAAGTCTCTCAGATACATAGTGACGTGATCACCAAATATTAATACGCACTATTAAGATCGACGACCCTAGTGAAAGGACAAAAATGGATAAAAAAGTATAGTTCATTTGACTAAAGAATAGTAAACTTAACCAAAAATAACTAAAATTGGCTAACCTCCTTTTTTGAAGTCGGTGAAACATCTCAATTCAGTTAAAAGACTGCAGTACGCTCTGTAAGACTACCAAATATATAATAAACAATACTTATACAACTTCGCAAGCTCTATTCTAAGCAATAATAATAGGACCATTGATGTTTTATTTCACCACGAACTTTACGCTTGGTTTCTCAAATAGAACAAGTAACAAAAAGCACTGTGTTGAAAAATCTTAGTTTTACATTTCTTAAACAATTCGCTATCAAAGTTCGAATTTGTTCGCCACGTATGTCCTTTGAAATTGCTGATGCACTGAACAAATTTAAAACTGCTTGAGCAGAGTTTCTACTGAATGATCGCGTTTAGTAAACATACGACTGTAGAGTATAACATAAGAAATGTAAAAAGTAGCAAATCAATAACTATTGTACTTGTATTTTTTTATCAAATTGTCAAAATCAAAATCAATCTTTGGAAGCGAACATAGATTTTTTTTTACTGAATACATCCACAGGCGTTAAGCGCCTGTGCCTTTTGAATTTGAATTTTTTTTGGCGTTTTTAAAACCAGCGATATATGCTAACTAACTACACTTAAACTAAGTGGACCGTGGCCCGACACTGTTTTTTTTTTCTATTAATACTATTAGCGAACATAGATTGTAAGCTGTAAGTATTATCAAACAAATATTTTCTTATTGTTAATGGATTCATAAGGAAAACATTTATTCAATTAATTCAAAGGAAATACATCCTAAAGAATTATCTTAAGATAAATATGAGAAAATAATTTCGCTTTAAAAACCCCTAAAAAGCTCCAAACACAGTTTTCTTTTGAAGTGGTTTTTCTAACATTTTTACATTTGATCAAACATAATAGGTACAATCTGTTTGTACTTACAGCAATGTAGTCTTGTATATAGATAAGTATCTCGCTTATAATCCTGATCACATTTTCAATATTTTTTTTTATTATACAAATCACTATAAATTATAACAAAATTGATATTTTCCAAAAAAGTAATATAAGAAGTTAATCACCAGAAAGTTAAAATTAACCCTATAAAGGTTGAATAAATGAACAAAATTCAAAAGAGCTTGTAAAAGTCTATTTGAATAAAGAATATTTTGATTTGATTTATGTTACCTTGTTGTAGTGTGGGTTAAATTAGCATCCAGCAATCCAGCTGGGCGCGAAGCCAAGTAACGCAATTCGAGAAACTTCGGTAGTCAATGTACCTTATCCAACATAAAAAAAGTAGTTAAATAAAGGGTTTAAAGGTAAGAAATTGATATAAAAATTAAAATCAGTTCATAAAAACAGTACCTATTTAATATTGCGTGTAAGACTTATTCTATTCTAACTGTACTTTCTATTTTTTCTTATCTAACAATGATATTTTATCATTTTAAGCCATACTTTTTTATTATAATACTCTCGCGAAAATTTTTGTTCGTAACAAAAAACATAACAAATAATTACATTCATATATCATGTAACACATAAAATTTACATAAAGACAAAACATTTATTCGTTTCCAGCTGTCATACGTGAAAATCCAATTTCCTTGCAGAATGTGAACATTTTCCGATCGGCTGAAGCACCGATATTGTTGTATGTTAACGCAACGGCGCGGTGTTTCGTATCTGATGCTGAGGTGTTCGATATTAGTATAGATTTATCTATACTAATATTATAAAGCAGAAGAGTTTGTTTGTTTGTTTGGTTGAACGCGCTCATCTCAGGAACTACTGGTTCGATTTCAAAAAAATCTTTTTGTTTTGGATAGTCCTTTTATCGAGGAAGGCTATAGGCTATAGTATTACATCAAGCTACGATCAATAGGAGCGGAGCATCAATGAAAAATGTTGAAAAACGGGAAGGACGAGCGGTAGCTCTGCTAGGTACCATACCGCGCGACTCAGAAAGAATTTGGTTTCCGGTCTTTAGAACGCGTGCGAAGTCGCGGGAAATGCTAGTATATAATAAAATTTTAAGTTACGTATGTATAATTTATATTCTAAGTATATTTTAATGTACTTATTAGATTATAATAACTATCAAATGAAACTAAAACTAATTATCAAATTAATCTACAACTCTTGTAAGGGGAGGCCCTAGAAGTATATAAATGAAATCGATAACTTTATTCGCCTAACGACTCGGTCAATGCAGCCCACGGCACTCTCTCCTCCAAATTGAATACTGTACAAATGGCCTCTATTTCTATTCGAATTTATGAAAATGAAATCAGAAAAAATGTGGAAGAGAAATGTTGGATCCATTTTTATATTTTTTTAAATCATTACTACACTATACTGCAAGTACACAGTACATTTTATACTGTACTGCTAGTATTATAAAGCTGAAGAGTATGTTTGGTTGAACGCACTAATCTCAGGAACTACTGCCTCAAATTGAAAAGAAAGTATAAATAATTGTACAAATAACCGTTAAAAGTACATGTCAAATGTCAAGTTTTCCTATATAAATATTTATTTAAATACGATGAATTAAAATATTTATTAAAATTTTAAAAACTATCAAATAATTTTTTCAAAAAAAAAATTTTGTTTAAATTTTGAAACGACATATTACATAGAATCATAAAACAGATATTTTCCATTTTAATTTTTCATTTTTTGACTCATGAACGTTAAAAAATTGTGTTGTTTCTATTTTAATTTTACAATTATTATTCCAAAATCATTTAATTTTTTTTATAAAAAGCCATTATAAAAAATACACAGTAACTGTATGAAGTATTGCGATACAAATGAAAGCGGCATAGAGAGCGGCAAGAACTTACATAATCGATAGGCTTCCGATATGCAACGAGCAATTTCGTTGCAAAACTATCCAAAAGTGATGGATGACAACTCGCGTCGTCTCTTTTCTAATACTTTTCAGTATACGCCATAATTGCTTTTCAATCGTTCGTAAATTTCAAATGAATATTTTCACGTACTGAGTTACTGGTGGCTAACTTATTTGCTTTTTAAGTATAAACAATACGGATTATCTTACATCTACAATAGAAGTCGCAAAATTTTAAAAAAATATATAAAATAATTGTAATAATATGTATTCATGCACTCTTAAATGTACACACACATTCATTTCATTTACTTCATTCTGTTATATAATATACTAGCAACTCACCCTCGCTTCGCTCTGGTTCTTCAAGATTCTAGATTTAGCGCGAGTGAAGCCGCGGGTTCCACTTGTAAATGTATACTAGAAATTTAAAATTATATACTAAAACCTTCCTCGAGATCCACTCTATCCATTCGTAAAAAACGCATGAAAATCTGTACAGTAGCTTTTGAGATTATAATAGACAGACGCGGTGGAGGACTTTGTTTTATAATACTATATAGTGATACATTAAATCTCTCCACACAAACTTATAATGAAAATACTAGAGTCATAATATATACATATGACGACACGTTTGGCGCAGTTTGTAGTGACCCTACTTGCTGCGCCAGCGGTCGCGGGTTCGAGTCCCGCTGGGGGCATACATTTGTTAAACTCGGTTGTTTGTACTCCAGTCATGGGTGTTTATATTTATAATATGTATGTATTTATACTTATATATGTATTATATTAACTATGTAGTATATCAACTATCTGGTATCCGTAACACAAGCCTGTAGCTTACCACGGAACTAGATGGCGCAGTGTGAAATAATGTCCAATCAATCAATCATATGAAAGTAAACACCTGTATTTATTTTGTACCCAGATTTTCATACTATCTGCTTCAGCTATTTTACTAGTTCTAGATTCTTGATCTTGCTTGTAACAGTAATTCTTACTCATAGCACAGATAAGTTAAATAGAAAAAGCGATTCTTTTCTAAGATAAAGTATACCAGTAAACTTTTTATAAAGTTGAAACATTGAAACATTATAGTTATGATTGAATGTATTAGAGTTTCTAAAAAGTACCTAAGTTGAACTTTATGCTTATTGAAATTATTTTACAAGTGTTTTATTCTACGATACTTCAATAACTTTATTCTACGTGCAAATTAACAAGAAGATGGAAGTTATTAAGTAAGAATTGATGTTTATTTGTTATACAAACCAAACCATAATTATTTATGTATACGTCTGAGGAGACTGATATGTAAATATATAAAGCGAAGGTAACCCTCTCACTCATCGCGTCAAATAATGAAAACCGCAGTCATTGGCCGTAATCAGTCGAAAGGACATCATACTTGTACGTGTTCCCTTCATCCTCCGCCTTCGTTCCCCCCTCCCTCCCACTTACCTCCCTCCTCCATCCCTCCCTTTCCTGAAAGGCCGGCAACGCATCTGCAAGCCTGGATTGCAGATGTCCATGGGCGGAGGTGATCACTTTCCATCAGGTGAGCCTCCTGCCCGTTTGCCCCCTTTTTACCATACAAAAAAAAAAAACTAAAATGTACATTTTTTATAGTTTTAAATTGACCTTTTAATTTTACTTTAAAGCCTAATTTAAAACTATAAAAAAACAAACAGAATATAAACTATAAATATTGACTTTTAACGTAGAGAATTACGTTAGTAAAACTAGCCCGCCTACAAGCTACGAAACTCAGGGTGCAAATAAGTTTCGCCCATTACTACAATTTAAAAAAGTTGAAAAGTATTACCATATGCTTAAATTATTTTATGTAAAAGTAGGCCTCTTAAGCTAAATATGCCTTATAGTGCATAATAAAAGTGTTATTTTTATATCAATTATATTTATTTAAATTATAATATATTAAATTTTTATTATAAAATATATTTTTACTAGCAGTACCCGCGGCTTCGCCCGCGTTTTTTTTAATCGCTACTAATCTTTATTCGATCAATCGCAATCGGATGATCTTTAGATTGCCTGAAAATTCTCGAAAATTACTCCAGCTATTTCAGAACCCATCGTTAATATACTCCTGAGCGGCGCGGCTACCTCTCCCGCTCTTGGTTCCCCGTCCCTCTCCACATTTCCCGCTGTGCTGCGCAATATTTTATTATTATTATTTTTAAATTCGTAATATCCTTTGAATGAAGTGTCCGATTTGTAGTATCGTAAAAGTTATCTACTAATTCAGTGCAAAATTTGAAACTTGTAGCACAAAAAATGAAGGTATCTCGAAAAAATTATGAAGCCTTTACACCATCTTAATCCGGCCCTATAGAAAAAAAACGTTTTTAGCGTACTTGTACCAACAATTAACCACCTTCGTACCAAATATAAAGATCGTAGCACAAAAGATGAAGACTTTCATACAAACTTGCTATGGCCCTAAGACCTCCTCGATGCGACCCATCGCGTAACTTAACAGTAAAGTGTCACTATCACAAAATATCAACAAAAAAAGAGCACACTACTTGGAATGTCACTCACAAAGATAGAAGGATGCACACATAGAATATCGTAACCATGATCGTAACACAATATCGTCAATCTTAATAATTTTTTCCGTGTTCTGATTTTTTTTTGAGTTTACCTTTAAGCCATAAATCTCCGTGTTCTGAAGTGCGACAGAATGATTGACATATTAGTTGGTTGTCAAATCTAATGTCAAATATTATGGTTGTGTTCAGAAACTTAATTTGTGACAAAACTTAATATTTGTCAAACTTAAAAAAATAATCTGATACAGTTACAACTGAAGTTAGCTAAAATAAAGTTTCGCGAAGACGACCAAATTAATTGGAAATCAGTACTACTAATAGTTTATTACATTTTTTGTCGCGTTCGCGATTTACTTTTGTTTATTTTCGGAACGCGACATTAGATCCTCCAAAGTGCACGCGAAGACTATTTTCATAGATATGATTGAATTTGAACTTTATGCAGCGGTAATAAATTGCAAATTGACTCTTTGACGTTAGGAACACGCCTTAATTGGTTAGACAACAGTGAGTGATTATAATTTAATATGAACTTTATTGAATAGCAATAAAGTTCAAATTGACTCTAGAAAACGTTTGTATGGGAAATAGAAAAGGGCTGTTTTTAGGGTTTTCCCGGAAATTATTAGATTTTTTCTCGCCTTTTAAACCTTCCCTAGACCTCCACGAACATTTCAAGACTAAGATAAGATAAATCCGTTCAGCCGTTCTCGAGTTTTAGTGAGACTAACGAACAGCAATTCATTTTTATATATATAGATTATCATATATAATATTAATTTATATTACAATAATATTTTTATATTACCTTATATTTTAAATGAACCTCAGAAACTTTTTTAGTTTATGGTAGGCGTTATTAGCAAAATCCCAGGAAGCAAGATGATCGCTTTTTCAATTTCACTTATCTCTTCTGAGAACTGTAGCGAGCGCTAAAACTAGTTTACTAAGATTTACTTTACGTAAGTAGACTTCAAATCTTCATTATACATATTTTGTGTTAATTTACGGTGAATGAAAACACCGTGATTAAAAATGCATGACTGAGAAAACCTAGTAAGTATTCGTAATATATGTGCAACCCGCCACCCCGTCCTTGGTCAGCGTGGTGGACTATGTTCTGATCCCCTTTGTATTGAAGGGATGCCCTTGTCTAGCAGTGCGAAGTTAAAAAGGGCTGAAAAGTTATAATTGTAGCTGCATTTACAGTTTATCTAGTGAGAAATATTTTTTATTTCACTAGAATATTATAAGTAGTTATACTGTTAGTTATAATATATTATAATATTCTTGTGAAATAAAAATTATATTATAACTAGCGACTCACCCTCGCTTTGCTCGAGTTCGTCCCTCCCATACTCCTTCGATACGGTACTCCCTACAATATTTTCAGTTTGTAGCACAAAAATGAAGGATTTTTATACGAATTTGCGAGAGCCCTTAGACCTTCTCAATCTGGCCCAATCGCAAACTCAGTTCTTAACGGACGTTTACTAACTATAAACTACTGACTATTGAGACTAGCCATCTACGCGGGACATATTATAGGGCACAAGTGTATGCGCAGACACAAGTGCACTCTCTATTCCTTATCACTCTCATATTCCAGTGGGACGACTGCTCGACACTACCAGTGATAGTTAAGGCGCAGGACCGACGGCTTTACATGCTATCCAAGGCACGGTGGTGGAACACCGCCAACAGCTCAACTCTGTTACTGAGGCTTAAAAAACAGAAAGACTCAATAAACTAAACTTGGCCCGACCCGGGACTCGAACCCAGGACCTCTCGGTGGGCGACCGTACATGCTAGCCACTACACCACCGAGGCAGTTATATTTTATTGCGAAATGACGAAGTCCTCAAACGAGGTCACAATTTTTAAAAAACACTTAGAGATCACAATTACAAGATACAATAAACATATTATGAAATACAACATTCATCGTATACTAACATGAGTATAATTAAATATAAATATTCTCCCAAAACCTAGACTCCCATTATTCGTTGTAAAAATAAACGAAATTTATTCAAAGAAAACAATATGAATATTTGAATAATGCCATCAACAAAGAAGCTTGGAATAACACAATTTATTGATAAAAGAATCTGGATTAATTCGAATGGCCGGAAAGCGACAACTAATCAACCAGTGAATATTTTCGATAAAAATGGGATTTTTTTACCAAACAGCGGCTCCCCCTCTTTATCTGTTTTGTCACGGTTCCGTTGAGATTGAGAACCTTTATATTAAATCATTGTTAGTTAATGTTTTTTCTGCCTTGCTTTTTTATTTACTATTTTTTTATTTCACCGACTTAAAAAGGGATCGATTCGATGGTTTTTATCTATATTAAACGAATCAATTTTAATAAAAATGAAGTACTCAATTTATTCAGCCTATTTTCTATGATCTATGTTAGTATATAGAAGTTTTCCCTGAAGGAGAAAATGGCGATTTGCAAGATAGAAGAAGAAGGATAAGTCAATATTTATAAATATAATAATAGAAAATGATACAATCATACTTATTCTACCTAATAACTAGAGCTAAATTATAAATTTTACAGTTTAGTTAGATCTTGAAAAAGAACACATTTCAACTTATAACATTATTTTATGATAAAACTAGAACTAAGAGATAAAAAATCCAAACTAAAGTAATTTTAAGAACAACATTCAATTACTTCAGAAGTTAGTTAGTTCCCGTATATCTGTTCGACATTAAAAATCCATTCGTTATGGAAAAGAACCGCTCTCGTTATCTTTATTGCGGAACTTGGCTCCTATAGACTTAGATCAATATTCTACATACCACAAATACGAGAGTCGAAATGCGAACAAATTTGAACTTTAATAACGTATGATGAAATTTTTCCGAACATAAGTACTAAACAATGACGACACGTTTGGCTCAGTTGGCAGTGACCCTACTTTCTGCGCCAGCGGTCGCGGGTTCGAGTCCCGCTGGGGCATTCATTTGTTGAGCACGAATGTTTGTTCTCCAGTCATAAGTGTTAATATTTATATCATGTATGTATTTAAAATTTATATGTGTAGTATATTAACTATCTGGTATCCGTTATACAAGCCTCGTAGCTTACCACGGAACTAGATAGCGCTGTTGTAAAAAAATGTCCCAACATAAAAAAATGAATTGAATTTATTATTCAGTTCATTTATTATTTTATACTTGCGAATCACCCTCGCTTTGCTCGGGTTCGTCCCGAGATTTATTGCAACCGAAGGCACGGGTTCCGCTAGTTATATACTAAAATCTTCTTCGAGAACCACTCTATCCATTGATGAAAACAACATGAAAATCGGTGTTTAGTATACTCTCTTTTGTATTAAAGGGATGCCCTTGTCCAGCAGTAGTGTTTGAGTTTATTTCGAACAAACAGACAGAGGGACGTGGGGTAGGACTTTGTTTTATAATGTGTGGTGATACTCTCAGTAGATTATATTGTAAATTTTTTTCACGTCTTTAAAGTCATGGTCACTGTTAATAAATATTTACCATATTTTTAATGACCACGGAAGTCCTAATAACCTAGTTAAGACTTATTAATAAATAAAAATATACTATATACTTTTGTTATAATAATTGATAAAGTGGTAGTGCCATGCTTGTTACCTTCGGGTAACAACCGAATGGGCCGGCACGCCCCGTATAGTTCATTAGTACCACTCTCTCACAGAAGACCGGCGTGAAGTGGCAGCTATGCTGTCGCGTTTCGTCCGGTGAGTGAGAGTCCGCGAGGCCCACTCTCCTTCGCCCCTCCCTCTTCCCTTCATCCTCCGCCTTCGTTCCCCCCTCCCTCCTACTTCCCTCCCTCCTCCATCCCTCCCTTTCCTGAAAGGCCGGCAACGCATCTGCAAGCCTGGCTTGCAGATGTCCATGGGCGGAGGTGATCATTTTCCATCAGGTGAACCTCCTGCCCGTTTGCCCCCTTTTTACCATAAAAAAAAGATATAAATATGTATATAAGATCACAAAATTTCCCTATAGATTTGTATTTTAATTTAACTAATAAATATATGAAAGTTTATGTGTTTCTCTGGTTTTTTTTTGTTGCTCATATACGCTGTGACAGTGGTTGCCGAGTGGTAACGCGCTCGCTCGGATATCCGAGTGATGTGTGTTTGAATCCGAGTCTCGCACCTTTGATATTTTCACGTGCTAATAAGTTTTAATATGATTACCACTTGTCTTACGGTGAAGGGAAATATCGTGAGGAAACCTGCATGAGAGAACCTAGCAATTTTCCAATGACATGTGAAGTCAGCACTAGGCCGGCGTGATAGACTATAGCCTGATCACCCTCGTATTTAAAGAAGGCCCATGCCCAGCATTGGGACGTTAATAAGGGCTGAATACGTATACGGTGAAACTGCTAGATGGTTTTGGGACATCAACACGGATAGATTATGAGATGGAGTATACATAGGCTACTAATAGGCACCTATGAGAGCGAGCAAAGCGAGGGTTAATAACTATATTAAGAAACCTAATCTTAAAAATAAAACAAAAAAAACGTTAATGTGAAGAAACAGTTAACTTTCGCGACAACAATTAGTCGAGCAGTCATGTCACGCTCGCAATCGAGCGAGTTGCGTCAACTTAGATAGACTTGTGCGAATTACTGACATGCTGCGACGTGACCATACTTCAGTATAATGACTTTGTATGGAAGCTATAACTTAGTAATACACGAACACCTCAGAAGTATAAGGTACGTGTATTATCAAGGGGAATGCTTGTTTAGACTTTACAGTTCATCCTTCAGGATGTTGGGGTCTTTAGGGAACAAAATTTTTATTAGCCCATCTAACTCAACTGCATGTGAAAGGTAACGATTTATTCGAGTCTATTCATCATTTAAGGAAGTTTAAATATATGGAACATTGAAGAAAAGTACTTTAACTGAAATTATGACATTTTACTAAAAAAATATTGCTTATGTTCTGAAATAATAATAACTGAATGTAATTTTGTTTTAAAGATTACCTCAACCGGTAATCGAATTAACTATAAATACAGTCGAACTGAGAACACTATCATTTTATTTGTCACTATTTTATTGAGTTCGGCTAGTTAGCAAATGATTGCTGACACCAATATACAATATAACATAGTGAAATACACTATAAAGAAGTAAAGAAGGAGAAAGAGAGAAAATAAAATAAAGCTTTTACATAAATATGAATACACTAAAATTACTTTTTTAGATATACGTGACTATTGGACATCAGTTTTGATTAAAATACCATTTTAAAATTTGTTTCGAGCGAGATGCGACTTGAGGAGTAAAGTCAAATACCTCGATCTAACTACTTTCCAAATCTTAGCTATTATTCATTGTTAAATAGTAAAGTAAAACAAAACAGCTTGAAAAGAAAATATTCTACTAAAAGATAAACAAGACAACAATGTTTATGATTTTGCGAAGTCCCTCCAGTAACGTAATCATCGACAGATTATGATAATGCGGCATAAGAACTCTAGGTACGAGGACGGACTCGGAATAAGGAAGTGGGCACAGTTCCAGAATTTACGATTTATGATCATCTTGATATCTACGGATATATCTTGAGATTAAAGCTCTAACTTTCGTATTCACCACTTGGATTCGGCCTAAATGATTTTAGTAGAAGTATGTATAATTCTTTTTAGTACACATCAATATAATATATTCACATCAATGTAATATAAGTATTTAAAGTAACTTTTAGGATTGATTGATTGGACATTGGATGCATTCGAAACGTTATCAACCATAAGAACTAAAAATAAAAATAACAATTCTAGGTGTATGTTCATAGAATTGACCTAAAGCTACTTCTAGACTAATGTTATTAAGAAAAATTCACAAAAAAGGTATAAGGTTATTTAAAATGCAAAAAGATGCATAAGAGCAAAGCACAAATAAGTCGCTAGTATGTAATAAAATTTCAAGTCGACCCACGTTTCAGATACTTAATTATTATGTAATATCTAAGAAAACAGTAAACGCGGGATAGTAGTGCAATTATCGGGAGATTATGATAATGCGACATGAGAAGTTCAGTTCGGTGCGGACGCCGCGGGAATTATAAAGACTCGGCAAACCTCCAGAATTTACGAGTTATAACGTATGGACTAACATTGTAGGAAACATTATGTAACTAATTTGGGATATATTATTTGTAAGACTATTTGGTTTGCAAAAATCATATCGTTTTTGCTTAATAACGTACTAAATGTCGTAATTATTACTAATTATTCACTTGTCTTGTTGAGTACTTCAATATGTTAGGTATACGGTATATTAAAACAAAAGTTTAACTCATTCTTCACGATATTAAAAACACAACTGGTTTTTGACCCTTGACCTCTAATAGCCCAAATTTTCGACCTTAAATTTTATCAGCATTTACCAAAAAATGGAAAATGGAAAAATTTTTGATAACGTCAGAGATTGAAAGAAAATCTGTTTATGAACATAGCAAGGGAATTTAATTATTTTGTCTTTGCCTATTTAAACATAGTCTTGTATTTTAGAGACAAAAATAAGTTAATCTTAATACACATAAATACATAACATTGTAATAATGAATAAGTATTAGATTTTAATATATTTTGAACTATTGCTTCGAAATTTAAACAAAGCTAACTAAAACGCCATTAATTATTCAGGTACGAAAAATGTGATATTATAGAGACCTTAAACGACCACGCCAACTATGTAGACAGCTTTCATAAAGCTTAATTACACGGGCAAATCGAATACCTAGCTGCTATTAATGTACGAAGAATTCAGACGATTCGAGGCTTGAATACCTCAGTTTTTGAGCTTTCGTTAGCAATTTTGTGCGTCACCCACGTTTGTTTGACTTAAACTCGAACTTATTTAATTAACTCGAGGTTTACCTTTCTACGCTAATGCTTTACCCCTTTGCCCTTGATTTAAAATCACCCCTCAATACTGAACTAAGTTAATTACGGCCTGAGCTTTTGCCTCATTTAAAGCTTTGTTGTATATTAAACGTGCATTTGTAAGTACGTTCGTAATTATGAAACAAGCAATTCATTTTGAATGTTAGCTTAGCTTCGATTTTCTTTATTTTTATCTCGCGTTCAACGACCTAATATTAGTTACTTTTAAGAAATAAAAATCTAAAAACATTTCGTGTTGAGACATTGTATTTTTATGGGATATAGCGTTTTGGTTCTTATGGTAGAGCCGGATACAATAAACTCATCTCTTTTGTTGTGTACATAATTGTAAAATGAATTCAAAAACAATGATGAAGTCTAAAGATAGGCATACAAACTTTACAGCTTGCCACCCCACTTACTTTATTTAAGTATCCTCTAATAGCTCTATATTATATCTAGATATATTGATTTTGATTTTGATTTGAGATACGCTACAGATAATTTTAAGAGGATAATAAATAGGTAATAAATTAATTTAACAAGGTTATATCTGAAGTCGCAAAGCCGAAATGTATGTAAATATAGTACCTAATGCAATGTTTTAAAGGATTATTAATATAGTATATTTACCTCCTCATCTATATAAGCCACAGCGGCTAATCTCAATAAGTCTAGCCATATGTGCACTTTCTGCTCTGTGACTCATATAAATCGATGGAACTACAATAATTTTAAACACCAATGGTAAGAGATCAACCGCTCAATCTCAGCACCAACGGCTTTATGTACCCTACTCTAAACCTTTACTAGGACTTTCTAAACAGAAAGACGATAAATAAATTTTTCGCGACTCAAGACTCGAACCTAGGATCTAGACCGCCGAGACAGTTATATTATTATGGCTATTATTTCTATGGACCCCGTATTTATGTTATAACTTTCTTTAAAGGTTGCATATATACAGCAAAATAAAAAGAAGTTGGCTGACACACACATTACGCTGTCTAAGCACAACTGAACATCAGAGCATTCGATTGTTTATTCAAAACCGCGTCTGTTTTAAACTTTACGCGACTCTTGATCAAATTAAAGTTAATGTAAGCATTTCGCGTGAATTCGCAACGAGATGTCATCTTGTAGTATAAGAGCCTACAATTTAATTTAGCCTTCGCTTAAAAAGCAAAAATTTCATTATTTTTCTTGGTTTATGGATTTCAGGTGTTTCGTTTTGAATATTTACTAGGGCTTATTAGTCATATGAAAGAAAACACTAACAAAATACATTTGACAGCGAGCGACATTCCTCTACAAATGCCTAATGTGAGATTGAGAATATGAGATGATCTTCTTCTAAGAAAGAAAAACCTTAGAGCCTTTGAAATTGTGTTTATTTTGTTATGAAAAATCATTTTAATTCATTTACATACGTCAACCTCTTGGACTATATTTAAGATGTAGATATTGTAGACGTCGCTTTTAATTCGTTTTGCTAATTCTGTTACAATTTGTAGCGGAAAATTTCTTTTCTGCGTTCTCTTCTTCTAAATTTTATCTAAGATTTTATCGAAAGAGCTTTTACTACGGTTTATCTATACAGACAAATAAAAGTAAAGTGTATATTAAACAAATTTTTACTAAACTAATATTAAAGTATATACGGTATATCTTGTACAAGAACAATACATTTTATAAAATTTTTGACTCTTTGTCTATATGTTCCGGCTAACCTCCGAAACGGCTGAACCGATTTTGACGAGACTTTAACTGGCTGATAGTTTAGGCCGATATTTATAAGGAGTAACTAAAGAATTTAAGAAGAAGTACAAAAATTTGTTAACCTTTTGAATAAGTGTAGATAATTTATAGTCGTACATAACACCTGTTTTAGCCAATTGTAACAATCTTGGCCTGAAGTAGAATAAGTGACGTAAGCAAACCGTCGAGATACAAAGTGCGCGCGGACGGCCGCTAGCGCTTAACAAATGTACGGTGTAAATAGCGTCGAGTGCACTTGAAATACACTCCACTTTAAGAGTAGGATACACGGATACAAGGATCTCATGTTTATTTTATATTTTAGTATGAAAAACCTTTTAGGGTTCCTTAGTTAAATATTTTGGCATTGTTTGTCGTAACAAATATTTATTTATTTATTTATTTATTTAATATTTAATACATGTATGACAGAAACAACATAACGATAATAATAATTGAAAGTGGGTATTGAAACATAAAAATTATGAACTGGATTCAAGTTAGCAGTGAAGAAACAGACTGTTATAGTATTTTTAAACATGAGGAGGTCAAAGTAATTTTAAAATTATCAAACTGATTGTTTTCATGAGATAATTCATTATCAAACCACATAAAAATTATCATGATAAAAACACTAGCGAGATTGTCGCAGTATATTTTTATATACCAAAGTAAGAAAAACATAAAAAATGAAATATTAATTTATAACTGGCAAATTAAATAAAAATATCACAATTTTCTTACATTTATAAATAAATATAAATATTTCTAACTACAACTAAAGTTCTTTTCTTAACATTACAGCACCATTTTCTTGTCTGGTCAAGTTTAATTTGAAGGTACACAGTTGTATCAACCACCTAACATTAGCTTCGTAAAAATACATCAAGGCGATGCGAGATACTCGCTCGTGTAATGGAAAGGAGACGCTGCCATCGGTTCTTATTCTTCACTTGTGTCTACTTTAAAAACTTTATTGTGCAAAGTAAAATATACCTTGTTTTGAAACTTAAAAGAAATTGTAAAGATCTAATGATTGTTTTTACTATCGATAACAAAGCATTTACACTGTAGTAAAAATATCAAGCAATTTTATCTAAATCTATACTAATATTATAAAGCTGATGTGTTTGTTTGTTTGGTTGATTGAACGCGCTAATCTCAGAAACTAAAACTGAATTGAAAAATTCTTTTTGTTTTGGATAGTCCGTTTATCGAGGAAGGCTATAGGTTATATTACATCACGCTACGACCAATAGGAGCGAAGCATCAATGGAAAATGTTGCAAAAACGGGAAGGGCGGGCGTTAGTTCTGCGAGATACCATACTGCACGACTCAGTAAGAATTTGGTTTCCGGTCTTTAGAACGCGTGCGAAGCCGCGGGAATGCTAGTAATACAATAAAGCTGAAAAAGTGAATTGCGGAGATTTAAAGCTCTTTAAGCTTAAAAAAGTTTAGTTTAGTATTAAAGAATTTTAAATAGAAAAAGCTTCTTCAACTATATTCAGTCCTCTTAGGTCCCACTTTTGGGCAAGAGAGTCCTGATTCTCTCAAACATACAGGTTGCCTTAGGAAGATTTTCTTGGCCGTAAAACAAATGTTAATTAAAGTTAATTATAAAACATTAAAAATGTCCGAGAAATACGAGATTTGAACTCGCTTCACTTGGTTTCTTAAGCCATCGCGTTGCCCAAAATGTTCATAAAAATTCATACCATGTATTGGTAAAAAGTGGTTCACTAAATCTTCGTAATAAATATTGATTACAAATGA
The DNA here is from genome assembly GCA_905231865.2 of Boloria selene. Lineage (NCBI taxonomy): Eukaryota > Metazoa > Arthropoda > Insecta > Lepidoptera > Nymphalidae > Boloria > Boloria selene. The sequence goes on along the minus strand of HG993137.1, from coordinate 13,642,646 downwards.
TTGTTACAATAATACGCACAATGTATACAACTAATTAAATTAACAACAATTAACTACTACCAAAAATTAATTAAATTAATATTAATAATAATATTATTGGCAATTATCATTTTCTAATCATAAGTTAAAAACGTATACAAAAGCATCTCTATAAAACACATAATAATTTCACAAACTTTCTGACGGAACATTCAAGATGTACTGAGAGTAAAAAAAAACTTAGAATATTTTTTATAAATATATAAACGGTATAGTCCAAGCTTTACACAAACACGCCGCAATGATACATCACAGCAGGTGCGCTTTGCTTCTGATGGAGACGAAGTTGAATACGAATTGAAATCTGAAAATCCTTACTACAAACTCTATATTCAACCCTTACACTGCCTTGCTTAGATTCAAATAATTAATTTGCTTTTGCTTTTGTTGCGACATGTTTAAATTATTTCATAGTGACTCTACTTGCTTTACAGTCGCAGCTTCAAGTCCCGCTGAGGGCATTTGTGTGTGTGATAACGAATGTTCGTACTCCATTAATGGGTATTTACTATATTTATAATATGTTTGTATTTAAAGTTATATAATATGTATAGCGTAGATCTAGTGTCCATAACACAATTATTGAAGCTTATCATGAAACAATATGCTTTGTGTTGATGTCCTAAAATATTTATAGATTTATTAAAAACTAAATAACTAGGCTACACAAAAGAAGCTCCTACTTTAAATATGTTATAGTTTTAAGCATATCATATATTTCTAACTATTAGTAAAAAAACATTTAAAAGTACAAATAAAAAATAATAATATCAGATTTTTTTATAAACTAAAATCTGAAACTTTGCCTTTATTAACAGGATAATAGACTAGATTAAAAATTAGAAATCCAACACCCTTTACAATCAGTGAAGTAGAATAAGGCATGTAATCAGGCGTCTGTCGAACGTCGGTAGTGACGCTCAATCTACTCCCTATATCAGGGTAGCCGGCCAAGCGGAATCATTGGAACAAAAACATTTGCAAATTCAATTCTATTATTCTCTTTCCTTCTATTGGAATATATTTAGAGTTCTACGAAGCCGATAGTGGATTTTAAAAAAATTACATTTTCTTTATTATAATTATATTATATTCATGCAAACTGAGTTTACTTATAATATTGTTATATAATATATAAGTTTTATAATGATAAATATTTAATATTACTTTTTGTTTCTGTCTGTAACTAATAATACCTATGTAGTTTCAAATATGCTTTACTAAAGGTGTTTGTTTGTTTAGTATTATTATGTTTTTACATAATGTTGTATTTTTCCAAGTATATATTATTTACTTGCTTAAATGGTTAAAATAATTTAGTTTTAAAGATTAAGGAGTCCTCTTAAACTATAAACAAACATAGTTTACTTACTTTTATTTATATTAATTAGGGATCGAAATCGCTATCTTAGATATTATACACTAGTTTTAGTTCGTGGTAAGTAGGTCCAGGTCCAGAATTAGAAGTACTTAGACTATGTCCGTCCCCATGTTGTTATTTATACCAAATTTAATAAATAAAAGTTTCAGCGTTTTTAGTTTAAAAATTCTAAAAACAAGAGTTAAGTTTAGATTTGCAAGTGTATTAGTGCTTTTTATAGTTTTTTTTTAATTATTAAGAAAACTAAATAATTATATAGAGTATCTATGAATGTTGCCAGCTCTACAATTAAAACTTAAGTAGCCTTATTTCTATAAAAACATTGTCTTACGCCAAGTGAAAATCTCTCGAAGTTAACGGACGCTGTCACTTAATACCTCTCTAATTGTTTACTTTCTTCTTTCCTACTTAGAAGTCTAGTTACGTAATTGACTTTTAAGTTTTGTTTATATTGGACTTAGATATATTTACATCATATTTAATTAGTGTTGCCGTTTTATAAGATAAGATCAATTTAAAATTACTCTTAGTTATAAAATATTTTGTTGAACAGTGTTAAATAAAATACTACGAGTATTTAATATGTTCAACAAAACAAGATGGATATCGTTTATGGATAAGCAGTTCAAAGCCATTTTTATGTACAAATATTTATTTAGTTTTTGATGTGTAACGTAAAATAACTATTATTTCATAAAAAGGGAAAGCCGAGAAATAAGCGTGCTATTGGATTTGACTATTGGATTTAAAGTTGACCGTCATATTAATAAATGTATTTTCTATTGCCACATTCTAAGGTTAAGGTCTCTAAGGTGTGAAGTAAGGGCGTGTATAGTTAGAAGCTAGGCTCTATATGATATCTTATAACTTTTTGGCAGTGCGAGCCATGATCTCGTCTAGGCAACATTTTATATGAAAATGTCTTTGGTGGGATAATTATATCAATAATTAATACTTAATAAAAATGAATATTGTCAATACACAACTTAAAATAGATAAAAAGCGGTTATTTTAAGACTTTTAAGTATAATTTTTAACCCAAACTGAATATTTTCAATGATGGCACTAATTTAGTAAATGAACTTTCATTGTACATGTTTAATATTGGCCTATCAATTAACTATTTTTAGTTATAATAAACATCTCAATTTATTATTCTTTTTCTACTCCTAAAGATTTACTTCAATTTACTTTGACAAGACTCGTCAATATATTCATGATCACGAAGCGTCGTCTCGTATTTTAAATAACGTTAAACAACGATGCACTTTAAACTACATTTGAGTTGAACATTTCTTTAGTTTACCGAATAAATGAAAACATTCAAAATACAAAGCATAAAAAGAATTGATATTTATATTAATAAAGTTTATTGAGTAGGTTTATTGAGTAGGAAAGTTTATAAAGTAGGCATACACAGTTATACAAATTCCTAATTGGAAAACAAAAACAAATGTTTGAGTTAAGGTTCATTTCTCTTGCACGTCACATCCATTGTTACATTGTTTTAAAGTATTTGACATAATTAACCTTAAAGAGAGAGAGTAGAGGCTTAGATTTTTTTAGATATTAAATATTTTCCCGCAGTAAAATGTATCCTTTATATTGACTCGGATAACCAGCTATCATTATACTAAATTGCATCTAAATCTATCTAGTGGTGTTCTCGTGATGCGGACAGACAGACATTATTCTAAAAGCTATTCTTATAGATTTAGCCTCTGTATCACTCTAGTAACTGTTTCAATGAGTCTTTCCAAAAAATATTTAATGACCAGATTTGATTAAGTTAGAGTATTATTATGTAATTCATAGATGTAGGTATATGTAGATAAAAAATCCTGTTTTTATTTAAGTCACAACACGGTAAGAAGTAAAAGATAAAAAGTAAAAGGAGGTTCCACACAGCTTGCAGTGTCGGCTAATGAAAAACATTTCAGTTGCCCGTTGAAAGTTAAATTAAATAAAAATATAATATTTATGTAGCTTTTCGGAATATAATATTTAAAATACTTATTAATAATTGCATAATATAATAAAGACAAACATGAAGTACCTACATCAGGAAATATGACAAATTTGACATGAGGAAAAAAAATTATTTAGGATATACAATTTGTACAAAATTTATTGTTGTTTGTAATTCTTCTCCTCTTAAGCGACCGAATTTTGATCTTTTTGTAATCGTGGGGTCACCTGGAAGATCTTTAGCTATTTTTGAATCCGGTAGATAGCGCCAGTATTGGTAGATTTCACGTCTTTCAATAACTTGTTAAGTTTTCTAAAACATACAACTTTCAAGATATTGTTAGGTTTTCTTAGACATGCAAGTTTCCTCAAGATATTTTTCATCGCCGTAAAATCCGTAATATATACCGTAGTAATTATATGTTAGAAATGATACCCGGGGCTTGAACCTGCTCCACTCGGTCTCTAAAACGAGCGCGTTTCTACTATAATTGCCGTTGTAATAATTCGCAACAAATAAACACTGGAATATACTGGCAATGATGTATAACTAATATCTTTTCCAAAATATATTAACTAATTTGTGACTTAGCTTTTCTAAAGCTTCTTCTTCTCAAGAGATGAAGACTCGCAATGAGAAGAGAAACATGAAAAATCGTATTACTTTTTATATAGTTTTATTAAGTGGTAGTGCCATGCTTGTTACCTTCGGGTAGCAACCGAATGGGCCGGCACGCCCCGTATAGTTCATTAGTACCACTCTCTCACAGAAGACCGGCGTGAAGTGGCAGCTATGCTGTCGCGTTTCGTCCGGTGAGTGAGAGTCCGGGAGGCCCACTCTCCTTCCCCCCTCCCTCTTTCCTTCATCCTCCGCCTTCGTTCCCCCTCCCTCCCACTTCCCTCCCTCCGCCATCCCTCCCTTTCCTGAAAGACCGGCAACGCATCTGCAAGCCTGGCTTGCAGATGTCCATGGGCGGAGGTGATCACTTCCCATCAGGTGAGCCTTCTGCCCGTTTGCCCCCTTTTCACCATAAAAATAAAAAAATATATAGTATTATTTCGCTGTATACCTACTTTTTGTAACATAATGTTAATACTTTTTAGCATGATATTTTTATATGGGTAATCTCTTTAAGTGCGCTTAATGTGATGTTAAGTGAACCGCTATAAAATTTTTATAGATATTGGCGTATAAAATCTTAACTTATAGTTAAATGGTAACTTACGCACTAGATGGGCTTTATTTGAATTACTAGATGATCTTAGTGCACGATATATTTATAAATTTTATTCCCTAAGCGTTTATTTTTAACGACACATTTGGCTCAGTTTGAAGTGACCCTAATTCCTGCGCCAACGGTCGCAGATTCGAGTCCCGCTGGGGTCATTCATTTGTTCAGGACGAATGTTTATACTCCTATAATGCCTTAAAATGTAAGCAGTTCGATTCACCTTTCGACAGTTTACAATCTTGCTATATACATAGATAAGAATCTAACGATGTTTACAATTTGTCGGTACGTGTATAGTTGATTTTGGTTCACAAGAACCAATTATATTATTGAATCGTGTCCTAGGTTATGTTTTCTCTAGTAAGAACAGGCTTTTAAGACTTTTAGATACGGAATTCTAAAAAATATGGAATGTGAGAAAAACAATACAATTATATAGCAGCAATCAACAGCAGTCACATGGGGCCGGCAGCCGCAATTTGTCATCGACGCGGTGACAGACGGACGATTTTCCTGATTTACTATATGCACACGATAATCTATGGCATTTCGTGACGAGTATTGTTTATTGATGATGTAATTGACATTCTGGAATGATTGGTTTGATTGGTTTTTGTCCTTTTTATAGATTGTGACAATAAAATAATAAACTAAGTTATGGATGTTGTATTATATTTAGGACTACTGTAATTTAGCCCTTTTTAACGTCTCACTGCTGGGTACGGGTCTTCGTTCAATACAAGGGGGATTGGGGTTGGCGGACTTCAGATGTCTTTCGAAAACTTGCTAGGGACAGACGTTCAGGTTTTCTCACAATGTCTTCCTTCGATAATATATTCGTATATTCATATATTCGTATACCTCGGTTATCTAAGCGAGCGCATTACCACTGAGCTACCACTCCTTCAATAAATAATTAATTAATTTATTACTCGTTTAAGCTAAAATAGCTGGTCTAGAATAGATGAAATTTATTATACAATGAAAAATATACCTAATGTTCCGTCTTGTCTACACTTTAAAAGCACTATTCTGAAAATATCCAGAACCAATTCAATTCAGATTTCTACTAACAACTATTTCTCTAAGCTAAGAAAAAGCTAATTAAGCTCTTGATACACTCTACTGATGCTTCGGTAACAATAACTATATTTAATAATAAATGAATGGATTTACCAAGGATCGGATGTACCCAAAAACTTTACTGTTGGAGGAATAATACTTGTTACTTATTTTTTTTTTATATGTAGCATTATTATAACACAGCATCATCTAGTTCCATAGTTAGCTATGAGGTTTGTGTTATGGACAGGTACTAGATAGTTAATTTGGTACACATATATAGCTTTAAATACATACATAATATGACAAATGTAAACACCCATGACTGGAGTAAAAATATTCGAGCTAATCACACAAACGAATGACCCCAGCGAGACTCGATCCCGCGACCGCTAGCCCGTCAAATACGGTTGCTACAAACTGAGTCAAATATGTCGTCAAATCTATTAATATAATATGTATTAAAAATCAACTAATGTTAAAGCTCACGACATAATTTCTGAACAACAGGAAGGAGGTCAGACCACTCCATCAAAATCAATTAAGCTCCCTCAAAATATTAAACTGATAATTTGAATATGATGTGAATATCTACAAGCTTTTTATTCTAAAGCCATTGCTTGTCAAGCAATTGTATTGGATATATCACGGTTTAACTATTTTTATTAAGGAGGGTTATTACAAAACATATAGACTAATGTTAATTGACTAGTTTTAGTCTGCTATTTGATTTTAATGGAATCAGGCGCTGTGATTTAATCCTATAGTCGTATTTTAGAGAATTGGCTACTTTTGTTACAATATCGTATGGATATCCAAATTAAATCTTTTTAAATACATTTCTGGTAATTAGTGCCAAAAACGCAGGGTTGGTGAAACAAATAATGTTTATTTTATAAAATTATGGGGGTAGAATACCGTATAAGCTATATCGTATCAAGTGTAAATCGCAATTGAACTACGTCCATCCCTTCTTATAATTTCTATTCATTATTTAATGTGCAAAATTGTAAACTTTATCGCCTTTTTTATAAAATAGTCAGTAAGTCAGTATGTAGGTACATGTAAATGTTATTACGTATGCATGTGTAATTAATTTGAGATACCAAAGCGAAGCTAACGAGCAATCATTAACAGGATTTTAGTAAATCGATGCGGGGGAAGTGCAGAAGCACAATGCAATGTACCTATTTGAGATTTAAATGAAATTGGCACGGGCCCTGACAAACGGACATAAGGCCGCTTTCACAGATCGCCGTTATCAATTACTGAAACTAATACCTACTTGTAAACTATAACATTTTTTTGTTCACGTTTCGTATGATTTACATTAACCATCAAGATCCTCATGGCAGAGAATGACTGAAAAATAATAAGAATATAGTTTTATTTATAACATATATTTTATTAACTTATTAAATATAATGATGCACGATCATCAATATTACGGCTAAAAACTTATCTTAAAAATTAAAGAGAATCCCAAACATCATTTTATCAAGCAATACATTCAGTCATGTTACAATTACATTGACTAACTGTATAGTAACTGCATAGTAAGTACGGAAAAGTTAACTAATACGCAAGATCCTTATATTAAAATATAACATAAAAATCTTATCTGGCTTCAAAGAATATTTTTTAATATAAAATATGCTACATGGTACGTTGCAATATATTCGTAGAAAAAAATTATAATAAATAGCGTCTAAAATGTGTCGCAAGCCTAATCTACATTGTGCCATTTGCGTCCCATTCATTTAGTCTCAGCTATGATCAAACGCGATTGGCTAAATATATAGGCACTCGGCGGAATTAGAGTAAATTACTCGTCACACATTAGCTCGGTTCACGACACTTCAGCCGTTTGCTTCAGTGAATGGTGTCTGGTAATAGAGTATTATTTGACATGTGATGTTCAAAATTACTTCTACTTTTAGTTATTTAATTGATTTCTTTGCAAATTGAAATTATTTTTACTTTTTCACGAATTTACATTTTATTTCATACGAGCTGGGATGAAAATAAATAGTTATACAATTTTTCAAGCTTTTCTTTGGGTATAACCATCCCACTGTTAGAAAAAAAATTAAAGGGACCACAACACCTTAGGGTCTTGACAGTGGTATTTTCTAACAACATACCCCAGGCCGAGATTTAAGCAACCTGATCTTAGTTAAAATCGTAGGTAATGCTAGTGAATTTGTCCCGGTTTCGACCAGATTTTTCAATAACTATTAAAACACAAAAATAGAAAAATAACTTTTTCTTTTATAAACATATATATATAAGTAAAATCTACAAGTGAACAAAAACCTAGTTAAACAGTTCATACTTGAATCATCACCATCATCATTCAGAATCATTTCAATATGATTAACAATACAGTTAGGAACAACATGGTATGGAAACGTATAATTATGAGATAAATCAACTTATTATGAAAGTGTGATTTCCACCAACCGTTTTTTAGCTTACGTGGTAAACTTACACCTTTACATAAAAGGGAAACCCATGTGGTAGAACATTAAAAAATAATTAATAGGTAAGTAATAAAGGTAAGGTATAGGTAAGGTATAAAGGTAAACGTAATAAATATCAACATAAACAAAACTAGGTTACAGCGTAGTATATAAATAAACTTGCAAGCATGAATCGTGTCGTTATCTCCGGACCTCTATATTTTATTCAGAGGTTTGTTCCTTACATTTGGTTTTTGATGGCGTTCCCCTGTTTCACTAAGCGTTGCGTGTTTCTTTTGTGTTCGAGTATTTGAGTTTAGAAAGGTACATTTTCGACTTAAAAGTACATTCTTTGTTATATATTTCACGTATTTCTCAATTTTAAAACATGACTCTGTAGAAGTCTTTGTCATTTGTTGATTCCTCATTGTCTACCGTTCTTGTCCTAGGTTCGACTCCTCAGTCCAATACTTTTTTCACCTCAGTGCCATAACCATTTTTGGGTTAGCAGCTATAAATAAGCTTTAAAGTTTTTAATATTAATAATAGTCGAATTTCGAAAACAATATTAATAAGATATATAGTAATAAATAAGCTTTCGTAAAAATTTCAGTGTTACATAATTAATAAGGTACCGATGTTACAACCTCTTGCCTTGCATAACCATATTGGCATGCTCTTTTCTCTCCCAGACTTTAAAAATAAAAGAACCACTATTTTTTTGATAGATTTCATGGAAAAAATTAAAAAACTTAAACTAACATTTATACTCCGTTGGTCGTTAATATTTTCCCTCGATCAACTGTTCAATAATCCAGTGAAATGACGTTATTTAAAAAAATAGTATATAAAAAAGGTATTACCCACATTCTAAGTTAACTATTATCGCCTTATTTTACCCCAAAAGGCCTTTGTAGGTTTTTAAACTGAAATCAATATATTATTTTAACTTACAAATTACCATAAATAACTACGAAAAAACATTTTATTTACTAAGGTTATGGAAAACAAACAATATACTAAATACAAAATCTGTATACAAAATACAATTAGCCAATAATAAAGAGATTCACCCACATTAGTTATGAATAATTTAACAAAATACATAAAACACAATGTTTATGAAGAGAAAGCTGACCAATAAGTGTTATTAGAATACTATATGAGAACGTTCGGGATAAAATTTCATTGGAATGTACTCTTTAGATAATGAAAATGTTATTAGGCCTTGTAATAAGCATTATTCAAATTATGTTACCTATGAGTAAGTCCGTTGAAATCATGTACTCTATTATTAGCATAGTACAAACAGAAGGGTCAATTTTAAACTACCCTACATACTATCTTTAGTTTTTATTAGATATAAAATATAAATATAAAAGTATATAGAGTCATTTACTAGTTTTAGATTTTTAATCATTTGACGCTTATATTTAGCAAGACCTACTCACGGCAATATTCTATTTAATATACGTGCAACATATTTATTTATTTCTATGCAATATCATCTAAGTGAAGAACAACATATTATATCGGAAGAAATTTTAGTCCTACTTTGAATCGTGGGCTGGGCAAAAAAGTGATTAAGTCTCATGGCAAAGAAGTTCTTAGTAGCAGCCATGCAATCTGTCTCTGATATCACTATTATTATCATGGACTGACCCATCATCGTATAAAAAATATATAGTATTTCTTAGTAGAAAAACTTGTATTCATTTATGAGCAATATTTTTATGTGAAGTAAATATGCCATGAAGTGATTAATTTCACAATCTGGTTACGTCATACACACCTACATACATATGTACACACAATGTCCATAACATAATATTTAAGATGAAGACGGCTAAAATATAATAAGGCATCGTTTTTTTGTAATTTTTATGAGAATATTTTTCGTTTTCACAAAATAACTAATGAAATTTTGTGAACTGTTCTAAAAGTTCCAGGAATTATATTATCTTATATAACTTGATTACTTCAAGCGCCGAGACAACTTAAAATTGTTATTAAAATTTAACTAGGTCCAAAAGAATTAACCAATCGCTCGCAAAAAGTTCTATATTTTGAAATAAACGAAATATTTTAACTAACGAATGATGTGACGTCTAAATAAGTTTGGGTTCGATTCCCGCGTACAAAAGTAAGAAAAGGTTATTGACCACAAAAGGTCAAGGAAAGTTCTAATGTGTTACTTCTGTATAGTTTAGTGATCTCATTAATAACTCCTTGTCTTCGAAATTACGTATAAAATACTTTTTTTTGATATCATCTTCTTAGGCTCACTATGTCAAGAATAACTCATAATATAAAAATATAGAGCGTAAGTCGTACAGCTTTCGTAAGAAACATGTATCAATTATTACCCTTATCTTCATTTTCAATGATAAAAGTGTAGTCAAGACAATTATTGGGAAAGCTTATCTGAATAAAAAAAGCAGTGGTAGCCCAGCGGTAACGCGCTCGCTTGTATAACCAAGTGATGCGGGTTCAAATCCGGGTCTCGCACCTCTAATATCATGTGCGAATCATTTATATCATGATTATCACTTGTCTTACGATGAAGGAAAACATCGTGAGGAAACCTGCATGTCTGAGAGAAATATAGCAAGTTTTCGAAAGATATGTGATATCCGCCAACACGCACTAGGCCAGCTCGATGTACTATGGCCTGATCCCCCTCGTACTGAGAGAAGCCCGTGCCCAGCAGTGGGACGTTAAAAAGGACTGAAGTATCTAAATAAAAAGATATATATTAACCGGAAAGTTGTATTGAATTCAATTTCACCTCACGAAAAAAAATTAAAAACAGTTTGGTCGTACCAATTTTCCAATATGACGGTCCGATGGCGGTCACTCAAGGTCCCAAACCCGGAATACAAATGAGGACTTAAAATACATAACACCTCGTCTTATCGCCTCAACCGGTGACAAGTTCTTGCCACAATTTCCCTTGGAAATTACTTACTTGTAATTATTCAGTGTATATGTATATTCATTTTGTATATATTTTTTACTATTTAAATTCATGTTTGACCACACGTTTGGCTTGTAGTGACCGTGTGCCAGCGGTCGCAGGTTTGAATTCTGTTGGGGCTTTCATTTGTGTAATGTGTACCAATGTTAGTACTACAGTTATAATTTTATATGTTTTTATTTAAAAATAATATTTATCGTATCAATTCTTTCTATAAATACCCCTTGTAGTTTACCATGGAACTAGATGGTGATGTGTGTCCAACATATTTATTTACTTATGTACCTATGTGTGTGTTTTTTCTACTAAAGTTAAATTATTAAACAGTACAGATCTACCAAATAACCACTCTGCTATAGTATTAGTATTCAGGCCAAAATATCTCCTTAATGACGTACATAAAAAAATATAACATAATTTTCGTCTTCCCCACCCTCCATATAAAATCTCATCTGTACACTCCAACAGAAAAATTACACCATTCATTTCCAACGAAGTTTGTTATAAACAAAATAAAAGATGACAGAATATTAATTTGGGCTATTTTAAAAGTGCTTTTAGTCTTACCAATTAAGGGTTGTTTGAAGGTTTTCTTCGGCTCTCTCATTTAGGCATTTATTTATTACTGAAGGCGGGAAGTCCTTGGAAGTTTGGCGAATAGCTTGTATATTGGAGTAATTTACTGAGGGATCAGTGACTCTGACTCGCTTGACTTTTTTATGCGACAGACCTCACGTAAACGACATAATGTGGCGAAAGTACGTGGCCGACTTTGGGAGTTTGGGTATTATGTTTTGTGGAACGAAAAAATTGGAATAACGACGGGAATAAAATGAGTGTATCAGAATAAAATTGTGAATAGATATTGTAAGGCTTTTATCGTACATTACTGTAATAAGGTATGAAGTCGTTTGAAATGAAGTTATAGTAGTACCTACACGATAATTTGAAATAATTTGTTATGCGTATTTAATTTTTTTTATATATTTATACTAGCAATTCCCGCAGCTCCACCAGCCTTTTAATTACTATTTAAAATATGGATTGATGGTAGGAAAATGAAAATTTATGGTTATAAGTATTTTTGATACCAAATCTTAAAACAATAAAAATTAGGTGTAAAATTAAAAAAAAATCTGAAGAGGACCACCCTTATCACTTAGGCAAATAAAAAAGGAGGAGATCGATAACAAAAACTGTGACACGAGATTTTTATATATTAGATCACAATGTATTTTGAAAAATACATTTTTTAACCTATTTGTCACCGAAAGCTATAGCCACTCACATCATTCTGTGATAATACAGAATGGAGCAATTATACTAATTACATCTTGGAGATTTATAATATCTTAGTTTTATTATTTTAATTGGGAAAAAAAGAGATAGCATAAAGTGACATCCCTAAAATGGCTCTAAATATCAAAGATACATTAAGATACATTAAATAAAATTAATTTGCTTGAAATTCTCTCGTAGTAAATAATATTAATAAAGCTTCTACCAACTAGTAACTCACCCTCCCTTCCCTCAGGTGTGTTCCTAATGAAAACCAAACAAATTATCTAACTAGAACCGTACATATTATTATCTCCGGAATAAAAAGTAACCTGTACCAAACTTCATTTATTTGTATCAAACATTCAACTACCAAATTATTGAGTAACAAACATCCATCTAAACATTCATACTTATAATATTAACGAGATTAACTTAATGTAATGTCTAGAGCACAGACAATGGGTTTTGAGACACATCCAGGCCGTGTTTGCTGTAAAGCATCAAAAGTCCGTAATTGAAAAACTAGCATATGACAAAATAGCTTACAATATTTATTTCATTCAAAATATTCATTTTTAGCTTTCTAGTAACGATAGAGTGTCATCTTGTACTCCCTGTTCCACTACTTCCTATTTGCAAAGTTAATAGGCAAAAGTTTCCTTACATGTTTACATTTAATATGACCTATATTTGAGTTCTCAGTCAAACAGGATGTGACAAGTTATAATTTAGAAGCGAGCTTGTCAGTAACTTTCAGTCCCAAACCGAGTGAGTGGACATAAAGTTTCTTCGACGCATCACGTCGGCACCGCAATACCAAAATCCATTAAAACTATATAGTACTAATTTTAATATTTTTATTAAATATTGCTTATTATTTAATATTATTTAATTAAATGTCAAAATTATAGTACTTACTCTAATTTCGACATGTAATTTACATTTACACTCTATTTTCTTAATTCAACTCATAACTGGATTTATGACTTCACTGTTAGTGACATAAGGAGATACCTACTTAACGTTAAACAATATTCTGTGATTTCGAAAAAAAATAACCGTTTATGGCATGAAGTAATGAATACCACCTATAGAAAACAGGTGGTTATTTGGGAATCCCGGCCAGAAACCAGTCAGTACTATCCACTTAAACAGAACTAACTTGGCTCGACGCAAGATTCGAACCGAAGACTTGTGGTCCTACGAGCATGATGCACTATTACTATTATGTAATTAATGTTTTAAAGTTTTTTTTCCTAAAGCCAAAGTAGATTTAAACCAGTTATAATAAAGTCAGATTAGTTTGTACACTTGAAGACGATATGAAGCGCGATGCCATGCTCTAGGGAGCAAAGTACACTTTGACCAAATGCAATTAAAAGTTACCCCAAAACCGTACAAGTGGAAGTTTTATTTATGTAAGAAATGGATTCGGTGACACAATATTTAGGTTTGAAAAGAAAAATATGGACGTGAAATATATTTGGTATATTGAAAAAACGGATACAATTGTGCTGAATGGTTTCCCTCGTGTTCTGATAATAATAACCAGAGTTATATCATTTTGCCATTAATTGACAGATAACTTACTACTGTAAAAGGTATTAAGGAGTTCGATTTCAGCATTACATATTTTGTCAAATTAAAAATCTTTCTACACCATCGGTAAAAAAAGGGAAAAATTATATTACAATTATCGTTGGGATTTTATACACACAGCGCCATTTAGTTCCGTAGTAAGTAACGGCTAGTGTTACGGATACCAGATAGTTGATACAATGCACAAATGTAACTTAAATACATTATACCCATGACTGGAACACAAACATCCGTGCCCAAAAAATGAATGGCCCAGCTGTTCTCGACCCGCCGCGCGACCGCCGGTATAGAACTACTTCTTATATAATGTCATTATAATTATTATAATCACTCTGCTCATTAGTCTAGTAATAAGGTTTTAAGCAGATCCAGAAGTCACATAGTTATTAAATGTTTCAAACAAGAAATTCTCAGTAAAAGGCCGGAGTTGAAAAGCTAGCGGTGTTAAGCCTCCTTTCTCGGAAGAGCACGAAATCCCACCGGTGCAACGCCTAATCTCTTGCCAGTGTTTGTAACTTCAATGGAATTTGAGAGTAAAAAAAGTAGGAAGCGTTCACGTCTCAGAACGACTGATATTACAGAAGTCATTCCAAAGGACATTACATAAGACTAATTTTTAATTACAAGACATAATGAAATTAATTTTATATTCTATAAAAAACTCATACTTACAAATAACTATATCGGAATATACACATCAAGAGGAAAAATGAATGTTCATATTAAAAATCTCTCATATATAAAAAGATTATGTGAAAATAATAATATTAGTCCTGCTGAGTTTCTTTCGCCAGTTTTCAGGTTTGAGTCTTCTTTTTTCCGAACTGGTAGTAGACTCATGATTTTCAATTGTAACAATTTCATGCTGAATAAAATATTTTCTATTTTAATTTGAACCCGGTTTCCATGCACACTTTCATATGTAGGAACACTAAAAGAGTCAAATAGAGGCAAGAGAGGCTAATTAATTATCCCATAGCAAACTGAAGTCGAAATTCAATCATGGTATAAGCTTAAATCTATGTATCGTAGTATAGTCATGTTGGAACACAAACGCAGTGTCTAATTGAAAGCAAACAGCCCCTGGCGTTACAAAGGAGCGCGTAAATTAGTAAACGTTTCAGTGCGATGTCCTGCGCCACCATTGTTTTGTTGGACTTTTTTTTAGAATATTTATATGTACTGTTATAGTCGTGTCTATTGCGTTACAATGTTGCCAGGCTAAAGAAATTTTTTTCATTGGTTTTAGTTTTACTTTACTTCCTTGTAAAATTATTTACGATATATTAAATTATTTTTAAAGTTGGTAAACAAATAAATGGAGTATGTTTATACTTAATGTTTATACTTAATGGTTATACTTAAGTTAATTCAGCTATTCAATACAAAGCAGTATTCCACCACGCTATATATACGCCATTCGGAAACTTGAAGTTTTTTTTATTTATTAAAATTACACCAACAACGTTACACACAATACATTATTAAAAAAACATACATATAATAACTAAGTTCTAGAATGTTAGTCACTTATAGGTGTCTATACCTATCATTGGCCAACAATTTACATGCACTGCTTAAAAATAACAACTACAAATAAAAGTTAAAATTTATAGGGTAAAAATCTTATAAAGTAAAATAACAAAAAAACAATTCTAGAAACGGTAAAACGGTAAAAGTTTTCTAAGATTTGCAGACAACCATAAGACAAGTGATAATCATATTGGATATGATTTGCACATAAAAATATCAGAAGCAAGTGACCCAGGATTTGAACCCGCTTCAAACTTACCCAAGAGAACACGTCACCACTAAGTATAACGCTAAAACTCGAAGCTAGGACGCCATGATCTGTAACCGGCACACTAACCAGTAACCACCAACCGACAATTCAATGAAATTACTTAACCATTTACATTACACGATCTAATACAACACGTAAGTCCATTAACAGGTCGATCGAACAGCTTAAGGGTGTAAGAAATATTCCAGCAATAAAACCGCAATTACTAAGTGCCAGTAATAAAGTGTCTGGAAAAAAGCTCGGTGTTTTACGCTAACACCTTTTTAATGAAGACCGTTACTTCGGTATAAATTGAAACAAATGTATGAAAATGATAGTTGTAATTAAAGAAGGAGTTTTCCAATGAAAAATCTAAATGTTTTTAATTTACACAATTATTATATAATCTAACTGGAAAACGCTGGGCGTAAGTTAAAATAAATTAAATGTTACAATAAAATAAAAGTAACCTAAGTTACTCAGATAGATCCATCAAAATCGATATTGATATGTTCTTTAATATTGTGGAACATTTTTTTGTTCTATCATCAATAGTTTTCGTAGCGCATGCGATGAAAGATATTTTATAGGCATTTTTTACACCTTCGGTAACATTATTGTAGTTTTAGTAGGGATTCTTATTTTTTTTTCTTGCAATTCAAGTAGCCTATATTAATTAGTGATAATGTAGCATTCAAATGGTGAAAGAATTTTTAAAATCTGTCCAATACTTTTTGAGCCAATTCGTTACAAACAAACTTACATACAAACCTTTCCTCTTTATAATATTAGTATGATAACAACGAAATTTAAGCTTTTAGCGAATTTAAATTTGACTCAGTTTGTAGGAACCGACCTTGCTACGCCAGCAGTTGTGGGTTTGAGTCCCACCAGGGGCTTCATTTGTGTGTGATTTGACCACGAGTAAACTATCTGGTACCCATAACCCAAGCCTCGTAGCTTACTATGAAACTAGATGGTACATATTATGTAAACTTACGCCAAGTAAAGCAAGGCATGGGTAGTTAAAATACGAGTAGTTCCAATCACATTATCCACTAAGTTAAATGTAACTTATACATAAACTTAAGCATATATGTATATACTCAATATAGCTTAATCCAGAACCAACATGTCGAGTATGTATTGCAATGATTTGTAAATGTAAGTCCGATACGATATCACTAAATACAGGTGCATTAGCAGATTAGCCATCTCGTGTACTCTAAGGAATACGAGTTTACTATTACTTTGACATTTTGTATCATACCGGCTGTTGCTTACACTCTAACTTCTAATTTTTTAACATTTCTACTTGATTAAATGCAGTTGAATATGTACATAGCCAATATACGATCAATGTTATATAAACTTAAATTCAAATCTAAAATTAAAAATATGTTATTGAATAAGGCTTACTACACCATCACGGAATACTCAATAGATGTAAATATGTGGGATTAATGTTTGGTTGTGTCTCACGTAGGATAAATAGATAAATATTTTAATGTATATCTATTATTTTTTTAACAGAGCATATGTTGAGTTTCAGCAGAACAGCTTTCCGAGCCTACTCCGACCGGTAGCTACCGAGTGGTAGCTTACTCACAGACTTACAGACTGATATTTAATTTTAATAATGTAAAAATAATGATTCAAAAGAGCTTGTAAAAGTCTATTTGAATAAAGAATATTTTGATTTGATTTGATTTGTAAATGTCTTGATTTAGAATTTTAATTAGAAATTTGAAGTATAACTGAATCAAAAATCTATCTCAATGTGCAACTATTAAATAATTTCTGGCAATTTCGTTCAAACAAATTATGAAGGAAATATGATCCTTCTCGTCGTCACAGCACGACTGTAATTATTATAATTGTACCATTTGATTATTACTTTCCTATCAGAGGACGAAGATATTTACAAATTTATATAATTAACTTCCTTGATTTGATTACGTATTTAATAGTACAAATAATACGTCTTAATCAAACATTTTATGATACATAACGCTGCTTCTCGGCATAGATTTAGGGGTTGATCTAGGGTTAGTGCCTTGTTGCTCTTGGTACCTCTCTGGATAGCAGAGTAGACTGTGGAGCAACCTTCTTGGCTGTGTGGTCTGCTTTGGCAGACCAGCCGGGTCGTCGGGGCGTCGTAGTATAATGCGCGAGCGATCCTGCGACGCCCCGACGATGGGTGCTTGGGTTTTAGTGGGTAGTACTGGCTTGCCGGTGAGTCCCACATAACCATCTGTTTCCTACAAATAGTATGCGTCAATGCATTTCCCAAGGATAAAAAAGGAGGGTAGTACTTTATCCAGCTATAATATTAACAAAATTAAGATCGACCTATCCACCTATTGAATTTCCTCCTTTTTCAAGATAATATGTAAATAATTTAAGACGACAATAATAGAACATTTAAACAAAACTATCTTTTCAAATGCTTTACAGCAATCATGATCCATTATACAAATAAGTTTGTTGCCAGTGAGTCGCACAAAAGGTAAGTTTCTCCCGTGGCTAAAAATTAAAATAAATTCAAAATAAACCAGAAAGATACTTTTATTAAAAATGTAAACTTTTTCGTTCGTCGTTCGTCTGAATCTAAGAAACTAACGTTATAATATATCAATAATAATCATTAACTAAAACTTCTACAATATATGTATTTTTAATATTTTCAATTTTATCGGCGTAGGACGTGACGAACCCACCGCCCGCTGGTGGGATAATCTAGTGACAGAGATTATTCCACCAGTGCAATCAGTCAAACAAAACCAGTGGTAGTGCCATGCTAGTTACCTTCGGGTAGCAGCCGAATGGGCCGGCACGCCCCGTAAAGTACCACTGTCTCACAGAAGACCGGCGTGAAGTGGCAGCTTTGCTGTCGCGTTTCGTCCGGTGAGTGAGTGTCTCGGAGGCCCATTTCCCATCCCTCCCCATGATAGTGCGAAATTTGGTTTATCTACCCCAGGAGGGTACCACCAGCGCACATCGCAGTGGAGAATCCCTCTCTGGACATCCATGCTCAGGTCGTACAAAACCTGAGCGTGGATGCCCAGGCTGCCCTCCGAATTCTGGGGGGGGCAATTTTGCGCTCTCGTCTTCTGTTCGGGGCAAACGGAGCAGGCAGCATAAGGCTACCCCTTTCACACTCGCCGTGGATTTCTGCAACATAAGGGGGCTGAATTCCAACCTGAACGCCGTCCACTTCCACCTTGAGACGACGAAGCCGGCCTTGCTATTCCTTACTGAGACGCAGATATCTTCTCCGGCTGACACCTCTTTCCTCTCTTACCCGGGGTATAAACTGGAGCATTCCTTTGTACCACGGGCTGGGGTGTGCGTGTACGTCAGAGAGGATATCTGCTCCCGCCGCCTCGACAGCCTTGAAGGGCAGGACCTATCCATCCTCTGGCTACGTGTAGACTGCGATGATCATCCGCGAATCTACGCGTGCCTGTATAGGTCTCATAGCGGTAATGCCGAAACTGACCGACTCGTTGAGCACATGCAAATGGCTACAGATTCCGTGCTGCAACAGATCCCATCCGCAGAGATCGTGATTCTCGGCGACTTTAACGCCCATCACGCCGAATGGCTTAGATCACGCACCACCGATCATGCGGGGAGATCTGTTTACGATTTCGCATTAGCATATGATCTGACACAACTTGTTACCTCGCCAACGCGAATCCCTGATGTAGAAGATCATACACCTTCCCTGTTGGACCTTCTGTTGACCTCTCACCCGGACGGCTACCTGGTCTCCGTCGACCCTCCTCTTGGTTCGTCGGACCACTGCCTTGTCCGGAGTACAGTGCAGGTTACGCTCTCAACAAGGCCTCAATTTGCGGGTTGCCGCCGAGTATGGCACTATAGGTCAGCGGATTGGGACGGGATGCGGTCATTCTTTGCATCCTACCCATGGAGGGAGATATGCTTCTCGCTGGATGATCCAGACGTCGTTGCTGACTCTGTCACCGATGTGGTACTTCAGGGTATGGAACTATTTATTCCGTTCTCTGCAGTGCCCATCGGAGGCAAATCCCAGCCTTGGTTTGGTCGCTCCTGCAAGACGGCATCTCGCCGAAAGCTGGAATGCTACCAAGCCTGGGCTGTCGCGTCGTCGTCTAGTGATGCAAACACCAGCGCTTTGAAAAAGGAGTATAACTTTGCCTCCAGGTCCCTCAAAAGTGCTATTGCTAATGCAAAGTCGAAGCACATTGGTAGAATTGGCGAGAGATTGGGACGTCTCCCTTCAGGGACCCGTGCGTTCTGATCTCTCGCCAAGGCTATTTTAGGGAATTTCTGTCAGCCATCTTTTCCACCTCTGCACACGGAGGATGGCTCGCTGGCCCATGCCGCGAAGGAGAAAGCTGATCTTTTGGGCTCCCTCTTCGCGTCCAACTCGACTCTGGATGACCAAGGAAACTTACCACCGACAATCCCGCGGTGCGATACTATGATGCCGGAAGTTCAATTCCGGCAAAGTGCAGTCCGCAAAGCACTTCTTTCCTTGGACATTTACAAGTCGAGTGGGCCTGATGGCATCCCTCCGATCGTGTTGAAGACATGTGCTCCGGAGCTGGCACCGGTCTTAACGCGTCTTTTCCGGCACTCCTATGCATTAGGCGTAGTCCCGAAATCTTGGAAGGCCGCTTTAGTGCACCCGATCCCAAAAAAGGGTAACCGCTCGAATCCGTCCAATTACAGGCCCATAGCCATTACCTCCTTGTTCTCCAAGATAATGGAATCCATTATTAACTGCCAGCTCCTGCGGTACCTAGAGGAGCACCGCCTGATTAGCGACCGTCAGTATGGCTTTCGTCGAGGTCGTTCAGCCGGTGATCTTCTAGTTTACCTGACACACAGATGGGCAGAAGCAGTTGAGACCAAGGGGGAGGCGCTTGCAGCCAGTCTGGACATAGCGAAGGCCTTTGATCGGGTATGGCACAAAGCGCTTCTTTCGAAGCTACCTTCCTATGGGCTCCCCGAGAAATTATGCAACTGGATCACCAGCTTTTTGGCAGATCGGAGCATCAAGGTCGTTGTTGACGGTGCTTGCTCTGATCCTAAATACGTCAATGCTGGTGTTCCACAAGGCTGTGTACTGTCTCCTACTCTGTTCCTTCTGCATATCAATGACATGTTGGAAATCAGCAACATTCATTGCTATGCAGACGACAGCACTGTGGACGCCCTGTACACTGGCCGCGCTAATATTTCTCGGGAATACGTCGACGAGTGTCGGAACAAACTTGTGTCTGAAATCGAATCATCATTAACCAAAGTCTCGGATTGGGGTCGACTAAACTTAGTCCAATTTAACCCCAAAAAGACACAAGTTTGCGCGTTCACCGCTAAAAAGTCGCCATTTGTCGTCACTCCTCTATTTGAGGACACTCCCCTATTTGCCACAGCCAGTATCGGAATACTTGGCGTCGACATTTCGAGCAACGTCCAGTTCCGTGGTCAATTGGAAGACAAGGCCAAATTGGCTTCAAAGAAGCTTGGTGTGCTCAGCAAGGCGAGACAGTACTTCACGTCGGGTCAGCGTCTTAATCTTTATAAGGCGCAAATTCGGCCCCACATGGAGTACTGTTCTCATCTCTGGGCGGGAGCTCCCCAGTACCAGCTACTTCCATTTGACCGCATTCAACGTAGGGCGGTTCGAGTTGTCGACGATCAAGCTCTCTCCGATCGGCTTGATCCTTTAGCTCTGCGTAGAGATGTTGGATCACTCTGCATCTTCTACCGCATTTACCACGGGGAGTGTTCCGAGGAATTGTTTGGACTGATCCCGGCCGCAGAATTTCACCATCGGACATCGCGTCAAAACCGCAAATTCCATCCACACCACCTCGATGTCCAGCGTTCCACAACAGTGCGATTTTTAAGACATTTTCTGCCACGCACAACCACTCTGTGGAACCAGCTGCCGCCGACGGTCTTTCCAAACCGTTACGACCTGGCAACCTTCAAGAAGAGAGCGTATTCCTTCCTGAAAGGCCGGCAACGCATTTGCAAGCCCTGCGGTGTTGCAGATGTCCATGGGCGGTGGTGATCACTTTCCATCAGGTGAGCCTCCTGCCCGTTTGCCCCCTTTGTCCTATAAAAAAAAAAAAAAAATAAATATATAAAAATTGTCATTTCTAACCATTCAATAGCCATCATGAAAAGTTCTTGTTACTTACAGAAGGACATAGCGTACTGTAGAATGTACATTTGCATTTTAGATTTAATGGCGTTTACACTTTGAAATCCTTTGACGTAGTCGTTTTAAGCATGGGCAGTTTATAAATGTTGAGCAATTTCATTGCAACTGGTTCCTTCATACTAAATACCTTACTATATTAAATATTCATCGTTTTCATCAAACATTATTTTAAATCTGAGAACCTATTATTATTATAGCTATATTTTATTTTACGGTTAGTTTCTCGTAACGCACACATCTAGTTCAATGGTACGAGACTTGAGTTATGGATACCAGATAGTTGATCTACTACACATATGTATTCACCTTAAATAAATAATATAAATCATTCAAATATAAATTGAATTAAATCACATGTGTTTGATTAATATATTAGAAATATATATTGAGAAACCTTGCTCTACAAGGTGTTTTTTTTTCAATTGAAAAAAAACTATGCACCTATTCTACGTAAGTCTTTAATGCAATTAAATCTTCTAGACATTATTGTTGAAGATATTAAGATTTTAATATTTCTGAAACAAGGCACTCATAATATTTATTCTGAAAAAACACCGGGCGAAGGTTGATCGCCCAGGTAATTAAACTAGTAGGTAACTAGTTAAATCTTAACTGACAGTTTAAAATTAACTATATCCACTGTGACTACAATACTACGATTTGTGGCTTAACAAGAAACTCAGTAGAATTTAATTAGTTCTAACTGGCCTTGATTACCGCTCAGTTTCATAGATATGGTAACAACTTGCTTTTCATTAGTGTAATATTAGAACTATAAAATCTCTGTTAAGTTACAGTTTGAACGACGCGGACGCCCAGTCACTGCAGTATTTCCATTATTTTAAATTATATATCAGAATATCTACCTATATTTATATTTTATCTTGTTCATTTTATTCATCAGATTTCCTATACCGTTAGACAAGTGATAACCATGTTGGATGATAAATATTGGTTTGAACCCACTTAATTTTCCACCAGATTTGCCAATTGAGCTACCACTGCCTTTCTTTGCTAATTACGACAATTTAATCAATGTATAAATATATTTGACACCATTAGTTTAGCTAGCGTTTAGTAAATTGTATCCAACTAAGTAAATTATTTGGATTAAATTTACATATTTATTTACATGAGTATTTTGCAAACACCACATTAATAAACAAATATAACAAGCTATTTGAACTATTTAGTGAAATCTTAAATATTTCAGAATATATAATATATATAATATATAATATATAATATATAATATATAATAATTTATATAATATATAATAATTTAAAATGAAAGAAATGTCGGAAATATATTATATGTAAAGTTATTTAAAGGCAGAATATGTTTTAAGCTTGGTAAATTACGCTGTCTGTTATTAAATTTAAAAATGGGTTTAATTGCTGGCAATTAGTCTCTACATACCTATAATAAAATACTAACTTAGTTAAATGTGAACATTGAACATTTTAAATATAATAATAATAATAAATAATAAAATATAATAATAAAAATAAATAATAATAAAATAAATAAATAATAAATAAATAAATAATTTTTTAACATTGTCTCTGTCTGTCTGTCTGTGACCGCATCACTAGAAAATCTGTGAACAGATTTAGATGAAATTTAATGTGATGAATGCTGGCTTATCCGGAACAAGTTATAGGATATTTTTTACTTCAGAAAAATGTCATATATCTGAGAAATATATACTAATCATTAAAATGCACCAAGGGAAAAAAGAAAGAGCGGGTCACTCTTTATAGTGTTAATTTTTTGAAATAGTTTAAATTTTATCGAAACCAGTCCTATAACTAGTTTGAAAATCACTAGACTACGTACCAAGATTTTATACTGTAGTAATATTATTACAGTAGAAAATAAGGATAAATATGACTTCGCCTTTCTACCAGCCCATTTAATCAGACGCTACAACATATGCCGCAAAGCAACTGCCCCCCGAAGGCCACTAACGACGGCCCGCGATCTGTCCCGTTAATAAACGACAACATCAACGACTGTCCAAGCAATTTAGACGACTTTGTGAAAATGGTAAAAATTATAATGCTGCTTAAAGTGTTAATTTTAATATTTTAAGCGAATAATATATTTTTGGATGTTCTGACCTTTTTTTGTTCCAATTTTATTAACGACTAGCATTTCCGGCTTCGACCGTAAACCAATTTCTTTCTGAGTCGCGCGGTATGATACTTCGTAGAATTCACGCCCGCGCTTCCCGTTTTTCCATTAACATTTCGTTGTTTTTTCAATGATGATCCACTCCTATTGGTCGTAGCGTGATATAATATAGCCTATAGTCTTCCTCCATAAATGGACTATACAACACAAAAGAATCGAACCGGTAGTTCTTGAGATTAGCGCATTCAACCAAACAAACAAGACTGATAAATAATGACTTGAAGTAGTAAACGAGCAAAGTGAGGGTGCGGTGCTAATTATTGGTGAATATCTTGCTTAACTTTCTCTCAATTACACCTTGTAGAAGAAGGCTCAAGAAAGTATATTTATATAATATAAAAAGTTAAGATAAATAGCCTATTCACTAAAATAATAATCACAAATATCGATTCACAATTCGATCAAGTAACATACCGTAAGAATACGTCTAGTCTAGAAATTGTAAAATCAACAAAGTAACTCGTTATGCATTCGTTAAAAAAATCCAAATTAGTTTATTTTTATGAAAATTGACTGCGTGACTTCATATCACATAAATTATTTTCTTATAATACTTTCTTAGTTTTACGCGAATACTTGACATTATAAATGAAACTATCTTTTCGGGATGTCTCCCGTGACCATGATTGCTGTAAAGCATTCGAAACGTCGGGAACTAAAAATCATAATAAATCCGCGACAAAATCCGAAAAGATAGTTTCATTTATAAATTATTTTCTATTTTACACATATTATATAGTGTAAAAATAAAATCTATTTTAAAAAATATTTAGAAAGAATAATAATAATAATTTTAACATTCATATACATATTTTTGTTCATTGTAGAATGTCACCTTAACAAAGTTTTCCTTCACTAAAATCCCTTGAACCTGCAATATCTTTGGAACAAAAAATTGTACCTAACCTACCACCACACTCTATTATCCTAACCACAACACAACACTAAATAGCTTAATTCATTTACATACATACTCAAATCAACCGCCTCACTACACATCACTGTGTAGCTCCCGACGGTACACGATGGTCTAATTCATGACATCAAATTCTGTCTAAACGACTGTCCCTTGACATATTACAGCATTACTCCTGAACTAATTACTGTTACTAGCTAATTTACAGTACATGGGTTTAAATGCACTTAGGCTTAAGTAGGTTTTAGTGTGTGTATGAAGGCTAACTTTTTTAACCATGGATTAGATGAGTTTTTTTAATTCTTTCTCTGTAACAGTTGTAAGAGGACCAACCTACAGTTGTAAAATAGAAAATTTCAAAATTCTATTGAAATGATTGAAAATCTTTTATGTGATAAATAATAATAAATAAATATGTTGGGACACTAACACAGCATCATATGATAAGCTTGCTAGCTGAGGCTTGTATTATGGATACCAGAATGAATGCCCTAAACGAAACGCGAACCCGCGACCATTGATACAGCTCATAGGGCCAATACAAACTGAGCCTAAAATGTTGGCGAAGCGTAATTAGATATACCTAGGTACATATATTTTTGATCGGATGTGTGTGTGATTCTGTAGTATATAGTATGAAGTCTTAATGATTACTATTTTCTAATCTACCTTTAGGTCTATGTACCTAAGAATGCGGTAGTATTAAATATACAACTTTTAGGTATTGCTAATTTTTATTTCAAATAAAAATGGTCTATTCAAGTAGTATATGACATAAAATCTGACTAAACAAACAGTCCTGTTTGTCTCCGGTGGAACGATAAGTCTACACGATTGGTGAAACATCAGATGCAAGGCTGACAACTTTATATGTTATTTGTCGCACGTATGTATAAAATCCCCAATAATCCATCCCGGGCATCTCGTCAGAAAATCTGAATAATAAGAATCTTAAACTTTACGGGCTAGCCATTAGAATAAGATTAAAGATACAAAATGAAACATAGCTATGTATGTAGTTATAAACTATTTTTCCACAGTACTGAGTATTAGTATTTCCATTCTAGGTTTCTGTGTAATATCAGCTTATAACTATAAGTTTCAAAGGTCGTGCGTGATGTATTTGGGGCATGCACAAAGCGAGGATAACTCACTAATAATATTATAAGGCAGAAAAGTCGACGATTCACTAAATTGAAGCGTTGTTGGCGTAACTAGAAATAGTATAATAAACATATACTATAAGTCTATAAGAAAAAAACAAAATATTTCTGTCAGAAATGCAAAACATAAAATATGTTTTTCTCGGTTACATTCAGAAATCTCAAGAACTACTGGTCTGAATTAAAAAAATCTTTTGTGTTGGATAATCCGTTTATCGAGAAATGCTATAAGCTATATTACATCACGCTACGGCCAATAGGAGCTGAGCATCAGTGGAAAATGTTGCAAAAATTTGAGAAAAATATTTCTTTTGATTGAAAGGCTATTTAAAATATATTTCGAACATGAGTTTATAGAAGATCCATTCCAGCCGATAATAATGAGTAGCACCGAAAATTTTCATATTTGTAATATAATTTAATTATTACCCTATCGAACAGACCGCTTTTTAATACATCCGAGATATTTCCTAGTTAGCGTCAGTGAGTGTTATCGAATACTCTACCGTCTTTAGAGCATAACATTACGTAGGTATCTTTTTTTGACGAAAAGATTTTCATTTAATCACTAGCATCTCACCATCGCTTCGTTCAGGTTCAATTTTAACGGTTACTATAATTAATTATTTATATAAAAACTAAGGTAGATAGATTGAAACTATCTTCATACCAAATAACATCTAAAAAGCTACAGCGAATTTAAGTTAATCTATTATAAGCAAATTCACAAGCAAACAATTTCGCAACAACAATAGGTTGTTTCTATTTAGACCATTATTATTACATAATTAACAAAACACGTTCATTTTTAAGGTCATCAAGGCATCTGTCTAATGTCACATTACAATTAAAGCTTATTCATTATTGATTCTACAACCGTAAGTATATTTTATAGAAAAAGCTCTATATTTTAAGTTTAAGCTACACTTTTTTCATGAACAAAATAGAAATTGTGTGTTCTATTTTCTAGTATGTACATATAATATATAAGCATGTAGAGCTGTATGCACAAAACAAATGAATGCCGGCAGTGACCATCTGCTCACACGCTAACTTCTGACTAAATTACTGAATAACTTCAATTTCAACTTTCCCAACTTCAAACAAAGCGTATAATAATATCATTTCATGCTAGAATTTTCCATAAACTTTAGTTAAACGCAATATTTTCTTAATAAGTAATAATTATTCTACAACATAATATACCGAATGAAGATAACTTTAATATTCTCTACACTAAACTAAATTTATAGTCCAAATATCACTTTTTAGATGTATCTAAACATTTCGAAAACTTTACAACGACAAAAACGCGAAAGCACTAAAATATGTAGGTATGTAATGTCAGATAGTATGTTATGTAATATGCTAGATACATATTACACATATGTACTCGTAAATTGAAATGCATACAATATAAATAAAAATAACGTAATAATAAACAGATGGGCCCTGCATATTGTTACATTAAATGTATATTAGAACTACATTATATAATATAGTCACTGAATATTATGAAAGTTTAAAATGTATTTGTAATTCTTTTGAGATTTATTGCCTTAATTATAATATTGATAGTGGAAGTCCAGTGGTAACGCGCTCGCTTGTGTGGTAGCGAGCGCTTTGTCGTGTAGTCTACAGTCGATTTTAAGGGTATAAACAAACAATTTGAAATACATCATGCTTTTATTTCACATTAAAATGTTTATAACTGGAAGGTAATTTAGGGACAGTTTTCTTGAAGAACTTTTAAATGAAGTACAACTTCATTTTCGACTTCGTTTAACAAAAAAAAACAAAGTATAGATTTCTATGAGATTTCTTAATATTTTTATCACAATACTTCATTTTCTTTCAACGTATAATTTTTTTTTATTTTACATAAAATTTTAATGTTTTTGTATAATAAAATTACCTTAATAACATACTAAACTGTGAAACAGCCTCAAAATCTGCTCAGTAAATTTTGAATTATCGACGCGTTTATAATGACAGGCCATGTTCCACACGAGAGCCGATACCGCATCGATTAATGTCCCGTGTCTGATAGATGAGGGCTTCGCAAATGAGTCGCTTTGTCACGCGTTCCGTCTCACATCTATCAAACAAATATATGTTAAGTTGCTTAAACTGTAATATGAATGAATTATGATTGTTATTTTTAAACGTTTCAATTTCATTTTTATAAAATAACAAAATAATATTTAAAACCAGAATATTTGTATGTGTGTGTATGATTATTACTCCGTCTGGATTCTTTGGATGATCAATGCAACGCCATGTTATATAAATGTACATCTTCATACACGATTGTCGTCGGATCTTCAAACTTTGGAAATTACTTTCTTTATAATATACTAGCATTTCCCGCGGCTTCACACGCGTTCTACAGACCGGAAACAAAATTCTTTCTGAGTTACTCGGTGTGGTACCTCGCAGAACTAACGCCCTTCCCGCTTTTGCAATATTTTTCATTGATGCTCCGCTGCTATTGGTCGTAATGAGATGTAATAGAGCCTTCCTCGATAAACGTACTATCCAACACAACGAGAATTTTTCAAATCGAATCAGTAGTTCCTGATATTAGCGCGTTCAACCAAATAAACAAACAAACAAACTCTTCAGCTTTATAATATTAGTATAGATTAAAAATACATGGCTTTCACAAGTCCTCAGAAATGTTTTTTTTATTTAGCACCCCATTAACACTACCTACCTAGAAACTATATAACTATATATACTGCATATTCTTAATCATTTTTTCATCATTCATTCAGTTGACGTGTACAAATATCATTTTTACTATAATAACACTAGCATTTAAAAAAAAAACACTGTCGATAAAGTAAAATTGGATGAAATATACTATAGTTTACTAACTACTGATATGTCGTGGAGTACACATGTGACATTACTTTGAGGCACCTAGGGACTTACTCGTACAAAGTGAGGACAAGCCAAAACTATTTGGCAATTTAATCTTTTGTCACGTAGTTACTACAATATTATTGAAATAGTTTATTGCCCGTTAAGTTCAGTATATTATGCTTCTTACATTGTTATTGATTTTACATCAAACTTGCACGTCTACCGACGTTTGGCGCAGATTGTAGTGACCCTACTTGCTGCGTCGGAGGTCGTGGCTTCGAGTCCCGCTGGAGGCATTCATTTGTTAAACACGGATGTTTGTACTCCAGTCATGGGTATTTATAATATGTATGTATTAAAACGTCTACCGAGTATTTGATTATTATATAATTGCTACATTCTGTACACTACGAAAGACTTAAAGCCCAGATAACAATATGGTAACACCTAGATATACGAGTACATATTATAATTTTATAGCCAAAATATATAACGCTAAAATAGCACTAAGATATTGATGAGGATTATATAATCTTGCAATTAAATCATGAAAGAAAATGTCCAAGGCGGACATTTTTAAATAAGTCTTAAAATGTTGTAATAGCTTATACCCAGTGTAATACTTCTAAAGTTAGAAACACCGTCCTTATAAAGTTTGTGTACTGTATACGTACGTAAAATTTTAAACTTACAGATACTATCTACATATTTTAATTGCTTCGCTGGTGTAATGGCTACCAAATTTGGCTGCACATCCGGAGGTCCTGGGTTCAAGTCCCGAGTCCCCCAAGTTTACATTTGCGTACTATAATATTTCATGCGCGGATGGCTAATTTCGAAGAGAATATGCGCCTTTATTTTAGGAATCCTTTGGGAAGACAATATTATAAGGTTTTTCACAAGTTGTAACAAAAATTTCAACCACACTCGTCAGAATATCTTTACGCCTTAATATGGTCTAATGAGTTATGGTAACGCGTGAATTTGAATGAACCGCAATTATTAGACATATTGAATATAATGACACGAGTCTGTATATATTTCATCCCCAAATACGAACAATCTAATAAGGGTGGTTTAGGGCATGTTTATTTAAATGAAAATTCATTAGACTGTAATGTCTATCGAAAACAAAGGCTTGGTACAACGCAATTCATTACTTTATCTAACTAGATCTCATCTATGAATCTTGATCGAACGCCTACCTTGTATCCATTTTCGTCTTAATAGGCTCATCAATTGACTATCTAGCACTATACAGAGCGTGAAGCAATTAAAACGTCTTCTAATTGGATAAATTTCCTATTTATTTCTACTTAATCAGATTTATATGGAACGTTTTTTTTATTTACTGTATGTAATACTAGTGATTTACACTCGCTTTGCTCAGCGGCGTCCTTTCTGCTTTTTTTGTACATTTATTCGTTATTTTTCCCACATCGATAAAGTGAATCAATAAACGGACCTTTTCTGACTAAAATTATTCTAGAAGTATACTTTTCTTTTATGGTACAAAGGGGGCAAACGGGCAGGAGGCTCACCTGATGGGAAGTGATCACCTCCGCCCATGTACATCTGCAACACTGCAGGGCTTGCAGATGCGTTGCCGGCCTTTCAGGAAAGGCCGGCAGGGAGGGAAGAGGGAGGTAGGAGGGAGGGAAGAGGGAGGTAGGAGGGAGGGAAGAGGGAGGTAGGAGGGAGGGAAGAGGGAGGTAGGAGGGAGGGAAGAGGGATGGGGAGTGGGCCTCCCGGACTCTCACTTACCGGACGAAAGGCGACAGCATAGCTGGCACTTCACGCCGGTCTTCTGTGAGAGAGCGGTACTATACGGGGCGTGCCGGCCCATTCGGGTATAAAAATATACAGCACTTAACGATAATAATTAATAACGCTTCCTATTAGTGAATTTAATTTTCAGAATCAGAGAGTTCCAAAAATTATCTCATACGTACCACCAAACAGGTTATTTCAATTGTAGATAATAATGTGAATTTTAGGGTACTCTTAATTTACTTGGTAAAAGCGTATGTTAATATGACATCTGAAAAACTCGTCGACCATTTAGTGCTGAAGGAAAACTAGCGGTCCAACAAAAAAAATACTTACATGTATTCTTAGCATTACTAGGGATAACCCTCCTCCACTACATTGCTCATAATACAATTTACAAAAGGGTTCGTACGATAATTCCACGTTCTATGAGCTAATACTTTACATAGTCTGACTTGCAAATTTTCACAAAACGTTTTTCACGCTACAGTGAACTAAATAAATTACTAGCAGAGCCTTATTTGTATAAGATCTAAACAAGATTTCTCTGTAAATGAAGAAAAATTGAATTATGAATTTAGGATATATTTTTATACAAAATCTTTATATTGTCATTACTAATAATAAAAACCAGTTATTTTAAAAAAAAAGAAATTAATAATTATATTAATCTAAGAAAATTGAAATAAAATTATATATTGTTCTAGCGACTCAGCCTCGCTCCGCTCGAGTTCGGCCTAGGTTTTAAAGGTTAATATAGATTTAGATTTGAAAGTATCCAATATATATAACTGGATAACCTTTCATCATCTTCACGTCTTTGGTTTTCTTTCATCTGGGAATGCCCAGATAGGAGACTGACAAACACATTAAAAACTAGAGATTCGGTCTCTGTATCGATAATAATGACTATTTCAATATTTTTTTTTAATCATATCTACCATATTTTTTTTTTATTTTTCACTTGCCTTTGTTATCCAGAGTAACACAAGGATACCACGTACATTGAAATTAGTTTAAGCGTTTATAAGTTGTGGTGAAGTAAAGAAACTCACAAATATACATACATATACATACATACACGAACCCTGAAAACATATATAACTTTTTTTGGGCAGTCGTGTAAATAAAAAAAATAATCACTTCCCAATTCTAGCACATCGCTAGAGAAAATTTAGAATCAACCAAACTTTAAGTGTTTAGACTGAAACTGAATATCCCCGGGGTACATTTGGTGGGATCGACACGAAATGGGCGTGGCATCAGGTGATGTATCTCATGTTCGCTACTTTAGCAGCCAATTACCTCACATAAACATGGAAGCTCTAACAACAATATGGTCTCAAGATTTGTCCAAATATATTTGCGGTGTGAATTTCCGACGTCATGTAGAGAATGAAGATAAAATAGATTTAGGGAATCATTTTGTTAATACTCCTTAAAATCATAATATTCATTTTCGATAAATAAAATTAAAATGTATGTGTGTATCACAAGCTTTTTAATAAATGCAAATGTATTAAATTATATATAATACTTATAAGAAAAACATAATATTGAATATTTTTTCAGTCTGTTTGTCTGTTGGTTCTCGTTAATCTCTTAAACGGCTGGGCATATTTTTTAATAGAGCACCCCGAATAGAACAGCCACGAAAATGGGTCATCTCCTAGTGTGTCTTACCTTCAGTCCAGACTACATTGTCGGCAGCTCATTTGCCTCCATTCACTATAAGGTGAGCACATATCAGGAGAGCTGATTTAATATTTACTAAACCTGTAATAAAGACGGGTACTTTAATCACCACCTTCATCACCCTTCATCAGACCAGTTTAAGGTTCTCTATTCATATAACTTTCACTGAATTAATGTTAAGAAATTTAATTATCCAACCAAAGACAATCACAAACAGAACATAAATCAATTATGAAACATAAAACAATAGTGATCACTCAAATGGACCGGCGTCCAAGAGTTGGAGACGTCCCTCGGGGCCATCAATCTGCAACGTCACATCGCTTCTTGATTAATTCATTGCCTCATAACTAAAGGCCATTAGTCCACAGACTGCATAAACTATAGTAGATTGAAGAGATTGCTCTTTTAGCGATTGGACCTCCTCTTACATTGATTTTCTTGTATCGATTAAATTATTATAACCGTTGGGAGATTTCTAAACTTTATTTTAGAAATTTTGAGTTTTTTCCTCTGGTTTTAAAAAAAGGTTTTATTTCTTATTTCTAAAGTATTGCTAATATTGATTCAGATAGCCATTAAAAAAAAACACTTTCCTATATATTTAATACCAATATCATCAACATTTTAAAGTACTGACGCGATATATTGCCATCCTACACTACTTTGAGTATATAATTCTACAGAAATAATCTAACTTTAAATTATATATTTTATCGCTGCATCTGGTGTGCAAGCTTAAACAAATTAAACCGCTTTATTGTTCTGTTGCTGATTTATCATTTCAGTTGTTGACAAGACAAGGAGGCCATTTGATCCCAGAATTATTAACTATTCTAAGATAATCCACTTTCAGATACACGATCGGTTTAACGAAGTTTAAACATCTCATTCATCAAAACTGCCTAACAATCGCATAAATATCAAGGACTTTAAGCCCATCTGATAATTTGATTCTATAGGATTATTGTAAATAATAATATAGTTGATTATTTATTGAGTTCGATAGAATATTGTATAAGTTGACTGGAGTGAAAGAAAAATACATTGTTTTTGACTTTTTGGATAAGTTACAATTCAATGTTTCATGTAGGTTACTTCTATATTATATAATATTATAAAGAGGACAAATTTGTATTTTTGTATGTAACGAATAAACTCAAAAACTACTAGACCGATTTGAAAAATTCTTTTGGCATTAGACCTACATTATCACTGAGTAAAATAGGCTATATATCACTAGCGGAACCCGCGGTTTCTCTCGCGCTAAGTCTAGGGACGAACGAAACAAGCAAGAACGAAGCAAGGATAAGTCGCTATTGTATGGTAGTAAGTTGTGTAAAGGTAAAACAAATATTTTCATAAAATCATACGTTCCTGAAATAGAACCCAAGAGAGTGCAAAAGGAAAAGCTTTGCTTACGAGTAGATGAGTAAATAAAAATTACTAAATAGATGTGTAGTTTATGAGATATTTGAGTAATATCTGTATATAAAAACTTATAAACAAACTTTTGTTATATAGTACTTATAATATCTGTATTAAGTACAATAATATACGATCCGAGCGTTCCAAGAAGACAAACAAAAAATAAAACGTTGACAATGTTATCATAGAATTTCTTTAAAAACGTTTTAACAAAAGAAACATCTGGAACGAATCAATTAAAATAAAATAAATAGTGGATTTCGGTAAAGAAAGCTTTTATGGTATTCTTTAATATCACAAGAAAAAATACTACAGAGAAAACTTAATATTAATTGGCATACAAACGTTGGGTCAGATAAGTATAATGTACTAGGATAGACAGACCTTATTATTTCTCTACAAATCTGCCTAAAAGGATTTATCTTTTGATTGTGATTCCTCTTTAAATATTTCTATGTAGGTACTTCAAAGAAATATGGATTTCGACTGAAGTTTCTTTTGATATGTCGTTTGTAAAGGTCCGGTCCAACAATGGGGGCCTATGTACACGGAGATTTTTAACGCGCTGTCAACTTACTCGGTTCACTTGCTTTCGAAAGTGAATGGCTACCGCTGCCTTTTTTGAGTTTATATAAACGTATAACATTATGTCTAACTTGCTCGAAATATAAAACCGAGCGTAGCGAGTTCAAATTCCGAGTCTAGTACCACTAAAACTGTCGTTTGGAAATGTGTTATAAGTGACGAAAACATCATGAGGAAACTTGCATATCTAAGAGAATGTAATAATTTTTAGAAGACGTGTGAAGTCTGTCGATATCCCCCACTTGGGAGCGTGGTAGACTATGGCCTCATTCCTCTCGTATTGTAAGTAAATCCAGCAGTGGGATAATATTTCTTGACTGTTTGTTTGTAGAATTGAGCATATCTGAATATATCCTAAACTAGCGATATACGCCTCACTTCGCTCGCCCTCACTTCGCTCGGGCTCTTCCCTAGATTTAGCACAGGCAAAGCCGCGGGATCCGCTAGCTATGCATATGAACCATCCTCTTGAATCACTCTACCTATTAAAAAAACCGCATCAAAATCCGTTGCGTAGTTTTAAAGATTTAAGCATACATATGGATATAGGGACAGAAAAAGCGACTTTGTTTTATACTATGTAGTGATATAAAATATTAGACAGTGGACGGCGATAGGCTGATTGATTGATATTTTTTTTACTTTTTCAGTTTACCTTCCCTAGTTAGCTACTATGTAATATAATATTGGAGAATTCTAATCTTTTTTCATGAACTCTTACATAAATTTGAAAGTTTGTATATGTACGAGTATGTGATATCTAACAACAATACAGTATTGGATATCTAGTCTTATTACAATGAAAGATTCATTCTGGCTCTTTCATTGTAATAAGACAAACTAATAGTGAAACTATTTAATGACTTGTACGGGTCTAGACCGTATACAACAGTTGCTTAAAGCGAAGATTATTAGTTTTAAAAGATCTATAGATAGTGTATTTATTAATATTTGTCTCTATAATTTCTAACTACCGCCCACCATTCCTTGCAAACTATTTTAATAATAATTCAAACTAATCTGTGTCAATGTTAGAATACAAAGTAGAATATAAACATACATACTGTTTGATATTTCCATTACAATTGAGTTTCTAAATTCGAAACTCTCAAATCCTACGCATACCTACTATTTGAGTTTCATTGAAATTATAACGTACGCCAAATTCGTCGTTAGAAAACACGAGAGATTTGTTACTAACGGTATACAGACATTTTTGTTAGTAAAAATAAAATATTAATTAATGTTTTCGTCATCTATATGAAATACTTATGTGATAATTTATTTGTAAACGTAATATATTAAATATATACTATACATTTATACTATGTAATAATTCAATGTCTGCCTCGGTGGTGTAGTGGCTAGCATGTACGGTCATACATCAAGAGGTCCTGGGTTCGAGTCCCGGGTCGGGCCAAGTTTAATTATTGAGTCTTTCTGTTTCGTAAGCCCGGAGTTGGGAAGTTGCACGTAAATCCGTCGGTCCTGAATATGAGAGTTATAGGAATAGAGAGTGCACTTGTGTCTGCTCTATAATATCTCCTGCGCAGTTGGCCAGTCTCAATGTGATTGACTCAATGAATCGGTCGGAGAACGTTAATTCAACGTTTTCTACGTATTTCTAAATTATCACGTTAAATATGCGTTAAATGGACTAGGATAGAACATGTATATAATCAAAGGATAGAACACTCTATTTACCCCCACTTTTTACGATCTGATTATGAATTATACTGAAGTAAGCTTGACATCACTTTTGTACCCTATATTACATAAAGCAAAAGTAATGATTAAAATAAAATACTATACAAAAAAATGTTAAACCAAACAAAGTAAAATGTAATACCTAGTACGTAAAAGGCCCAAGGGAAATACGTTCACTTATTTAACTGGTACGAAAACCGCAGGACTGAAAGCATACAACACTAGAATTCGAACGAAATATTTGGAAGTTTGAATGGTCAACCGCGGTAGGACCGGAGTGAAAAGTTTTCTTTGCCGGCTGTTCACATTGCCGGGATTTTTATCGCGGTTTCATGGTATGCTACACTGGTATAAAAGAATGCTTTGTTATGTTTCACTTTTATACTGGAACCACTAAATAAATTTGTTTTATAAAAATATTTGTAGTGGATTTTTTTCCATCTATATTTGTAGTGGCTTACGGTTTTTAACGCTTTCATCAATAGTTTGTTTTATACATCTATACTCTATACTAATATTATATACGCGAAAGTTTGTATGGATTTGATGGATGTTTGTTACTCTTTCACGTAAAAACTACAAAATGGATTTTAATGAAACTTAACAATAATATAGCTTATACATCAAAACAACACATAGGCTACAATTTATAAAGATATTATGTAAATTGTCCACAATATGACGATAAGTATCAAGTAAGTAGTA
Organism: Boloria selene; assembly: GCA_905231865.2. Classification (NCBI taxonomy): domain Eukaryota; kingdom Metazoa; phylum Arthropoda; class Insecta; order Lepidoptera; family Nymphalidae; genus Boloria; species Boloria selene. Next base: position 13,605,602 of record HG993137.1, on the reverse strand, counting down.
TAAAAATCTACCATTTGCGAGCTATTCTGGCGTGTGCTGCAAAACCGCAAGAGTTACTCATATGTAATGTATGATGGAAATGTTTAACTTAAACAAGCGACTCACCCTCACTTCGCTCGGCTTCGTCCCTAGATTAAGCAAAGCCGCGAGTTCCACTAGTATGTCTATACAGATAAAAAATGTAGTGTCACAACGGTTTTCTACTACATATTATGTAATGATATTATAATCGATACAGGGGCCGAATCTATAGGTTTTCATAATTTTTTTATGTTCGCGTACTGTTACCGCTTCACGAGAATACCATTGGGCGGATTATGAAATTTAATGTGATAGCTAGTGGATTGCTGGTTATTTTTTACACCTGGAAAATATTACATTTCTCAGAAATCTACACAAGCCATTGTAATGTAAGTAAAATTCTTATAGATTACTATTTAAAATTGAATAAATTTACTGTGAATGTCCCTTTACATAGCAAAGTGGTTATTGACTCTTCATAATAACGTTGCAAATAACACTCTCCCTAGTGTACGTTTTATCCTAAATTAAATGTCGTAACAATTGATGTTTATTATGAAAACAATATTGAACCGGTTAAAATTAGAGTATTTATTTCAACATTTTGTAGTATAATTTATTTTGATAGTTTCGTGGCTTAGGGAATTTTAGTTATTGTTTTTTAATCAATGAAACTTCATATATAATACTTTATTAAAATATAGACTATCTCTCATCTTGCTAAACTGTAACGGTAGTTTTGTACTACATAACTGTAATCTATATAAATAAAATGATAGAGGTCTGCAGTTGTGCGCGCATCACGGAAAAACTACTGGATAGATTTCAATGAAACTTTCTAAGTTTAATTTCTTAGACACTTGGCCCTTATCAAAAAAAATGATTGCGATATCTTCATTTAATAAAAAGTTATTAAAGTTTCAAGAAACAACGATTTGTATATGCACTGCGTGTTCAGTGATGTATGTTTCATTCTCGCGGAGTATAGTGGGGCCGGCGCGCATGCGGAAAACTTTGTTAATATTTCAAGCAACGCGGACGAAGTCGCGGTATCAGCTAGTTACCAGCTAAAACAGGTACCTACATGTCTAAGAGAACCTAGCAAGTTTACGAAAGATATGTGAAGTCCGCACTTGGGCAGGCTGGTGTACTAAATACCTGATCCCCCTCGTATCAAATGAGGTCGTGTCCAACAGTGGCACTTTAAAATTAGCTGAAAACCTGTGTCAATCCAAATTTAAGGATTCACAATTTGAATTTCACTTAAATCTTTGTGTTGCTTATATTGCGTGAAGAACTAAACCAGTCATTCGGTCATACACATTAATAATATTGTATGAGAGTTTTTTATACTGACTCGTTTGTCTTGCTATTTATTGGTGTATGCGGCTACAGTTCAGTATGGAATTGGGACCGTCCAAGGGCATATTAGGGTTTCCTGAAAAGAAATTCTTTGAGAAATAGGTATTGCACGTAAAAATCGATAGAATTTGGATAAAAACAAGGCTTTAGAATAATAATAGAAAAATGAATGCAGAAAAAATACAAAATTACATGTCTAAATGCACGTCATATTGTCGTGACCAAAATTTGGCTAGCAGGACAAATATCTTTTTTCTAATGCTTTATTTTTGTAGTATGTGCTGCTTTTATTAGTAATAAACGCTTTCACTAGAGAATGTTTGAAAAAAACGAGTACAAAACTACAAGCAGTAGTTGAGCAAGAAATATAAATCACTAATGTTCACACCAACGTTCAACTTTAGCAGCCCTCGAAGACACCAAGGCGTATCCAAGCATATATATTCTATAAACAGGACCCAACTATCCATCAACGGCTAAATTTTATATGATAGTCCGACACGGACAAGGGTCCATTGTAAGGTGTCTAAATTGAAAATTTATACAGGAATCGGGCAGGATGGAATGGAAATCAGCCACACAGGTGTTACGATATTGTTTTGGGGAATATTGAATTTTGCTCGACTTTTACAGGTTGAATTAGATAGGGTACGGACTGCATACATTTGAATAATGCTACAGCTGCGCCTTCATCATCCTCTAAGTAATTGCTTGCCTTTTAAATTTTTTACCCAACAAGTTAAATGTATTGCCAAACAAGTTACGTATAGACTCTGTCGCTAGTTTATTGCGTATTAAATTTTTAAAATGTTTGGTTTGGTTGGAAATTTTAACGTAGATTATCTGCTCAGAGTGCAGTGATACTTCTAACTTCGCCCTTTTGTAAAATGATCGAGGTCATACGTGTGGATTTTTAGGAGAACTAAAACCACTGTCTGCATTTTTTTTAATATAAGGCATTTTTTAAGAATACAATTAAATATGTAAGGGTTTGACAGATTTCCGTATAAATTCGAATCTGTACATTAAAGACTTTCTGGAAAATCTTATTGAAATAGTCATTATTATTGTAATATACACATTATCATCATATAAGTAGGTTACTTTTTTACTGCTGGATTATAGGCTTATCTCTGAGAAATGTATATTATCCGTTAAAACGTACCTACTCCCTGTAGGGTAAGTAGCTAGTAAATAATAAACTATGAAAATTGCACAGTTGCAGCTGTAGACCAAGACGTATTCGTTGCTACTAATTTTAAATAAAAGCGTATTATATGCATAATATGGCATAATATACCAACTGCCAAGCTTACCTAAAGTCTAAAGACACATATTCTGAGCCCTGAATTGCTAAATCTTCTCAGTATTGAAATTATTTGTAATTAATTGGCAGTCGGAATAAAAATAAATTCGAATACAATAACTGTAATCTCGAATGTTTCATTTTTTTGATTCATCTTAATTATCCATTATATCAATAAATAGCGACTCACCCAAAAGAAGTTTTACTTCGGACATTTGTACTTTGTACGCACGTACTTGTAAATTTAATTTTAGGTACTTAACCATTGATATTATAAATATAGATGAAAAAAATATATATTTATTAAAATGGTTTTTTACACTGATGCCGGTGTATTTTATTCATACAATAATTCAATTAGACGAAACGCACCGTTTTCGTTTTTAATGTAACGTAAAACTATGAGCGACGATCTATTTAATATTTTTATTTAAGATCTTGGACATCACCCAAATGGGTTATCTAAGTCAGCTCTAGGTCATCGCTTCAAAAAATGTAATAATAGTAATATGAAGTTAAATGAAAAAAACACAAACGCAAAGACGTATGCGAAAGACTGAAATAATAAATAGCCCTTAAACGAAGTTTTTATTAAATTGATGATGAACATTTGCGTTAAACATTACATGTTTTCTTTCAGGCACATTAATTAAGTTACCGAAAAAAAGGGTTTGGAACAGACGGACATTGCAACTGAGACCTGACAGTGATTTATGAGAGGGTCCATTGCTATTATGATCTTGGAAACGTTCGCAGAAGAATTTTCCGATGAAAGATTATTTTGAGATTTCGTTTTGAAGTTAGATAGAAAACTAATTTGAATTTGACATTGACGTCAGTAAATAGCACTTTCTTAATGAAAATTATAGGCCGTATCTATAGTCTTTCTTCTATGTGTAAACGCGTTACAAGAAAACCATTAGGCAGATTTTAATGAAATTTGGTATAATAATAGTCAGTTATGTGGATCAGCATATAGAATACTTACTTACTACAGAAAAATATCTTATCTCTAAGAAATCTATACCACCGTCAGACCAACATACAAAGGCTAGCTGAGAAAATTTTGAAAACCGAAGAGGGCCCACTAATTTATCTCTCCACGGCATCTAACCTGTTACCTACGTAGTTGTAGCACCAATCAGAACATTCTAACAAGGTACTTAAGTATCTAATTAACAATGTATTTATTCAACTGTAGTTACATTATTATATAGAGAGATTAATTTCTATACGAGCATAATCCTAAGTATCAGTGTGTGATGTGTACAAGAGCTAATTTAAGCTAATCGAGGTGAATGAACGTTTTTCCTTCATTGAATTTCAATTATACATGTTATAATATTGTAAGACAGTGGTAATCCAACGGTAACGCACTCGTTTGGATAACCGAGTGATGCGGGTTCAAATCCGGGTCTCGCACCTCTGATATTTTTAAGTGCGAATCATTTATATCATAATTACCAATTATCTTACGGGGAAGGAAAACATCTTCAGGAAACCTGCATGTCTGAGAAAACCTAGCAAGTTTTCGAAAGATATGTAAAGTCTATGCCCTATGAGACTATGGCCTGATCCTCCTCATATTGAGGAAGGCCCGTACCCAGCAGTGGGACGTTAAAAAGGGCTGATGATTTTTTTTTTATGGTAAAAAGGGGGCAAACGGGCAGGAGGCTCACCTGATGGGAAGTGATCACCTCCGCCCATGGACATCTGCAAGCCAGGCTTGCAGACTGGCTTGCAGATGCGTTACCGGCCTTTCAGGAAAGGGAGGGAAGTGGGAGGGAGGAGGGAACGAAGGCGGAGGATGAAGGGAAGAGGGAGGGGGGAAGGAGAGTGGGCCTCCCGGACTCTCACTCACCGGACGAAACGCGACAGCATAGCTGCCACTTCACGCCGGTCTTCTGTGAGAGAGTGGTACTAACTAACTATACGGGGCGTGCCGGCCCATTCGGTTGCTACCCGAAGGTATGACATGACACTACCACTTCAAAATGATGTGAATGATGATGATGATAATATTGTAACTTTAAAGATCTTTATCAAGATTATAAGTGACTAGTAACTTACCCTTGCTCCACTCGGGTAAATTTAAACGTTAAGTGTACATTTCTTAGAAATGAGATATAGATTTCCTGGGGTAAAAATTTTAATCATACCCAATTTTATTAAAGTCCCTCCAATGGGTTTCTTGTTATGCAGTCACAGGCAGACGAACAGGCCGATATTATTAAAACTACAATTTTTGTGATAATTTGGTCTCTATATTGATAATAATGACAAATGAAAAAATATTAAACGTACAGATTTGGCTTACAATTTTATTAAGTATATGTATAAACAACGTGGTACTTCTGTCGCCGTCCAATACATACTTTGTGGGACAAACGTCCTTTTAAACAACATTGACTTTTGAAAGCTCTTTTCATATATTTTAGAGTTATTTGATAGTTATACAGAAGATTGAAGTTAAGATCACGCTATCCAATAAAGTACGTAATGACTAAAATGCATCAAGATTGTACTCAGAGATGTCTGGCTTGAAATCGATTCAATTTTTCTTATAAACAAATCGATGTTGCCATCAAACTATCGAAGTTTTAATTAAAATGGGACAGTAGATAATTAATTTTACGTCGATCATTTTTTAAAAGATTTAAAACTTGGTTAGACAATAGTCTTTAGTCTCGTGTTTTTAAAGAAAATCAACTTCATCTGATTTTTTTTATGTTACATTCATTATACTATAACAATTTATTATTTCTCCCTGAAATTCACTAACGTTTATTTTTGCAAGTTTATTTGTATATGCCACTGTAAGTATCATAACTATTTTTATTTCGTAAACCAGAGACGAGCAGTTATATATATTAGGATTTTTTGTATCGAATAAACTGAATTATTTTTTTTCAAACGAACTAAATTAAGTTTTTTTCTGTTTCAATTCTAGTAAATGGGAAAGGAATCTTATATGAACTTTAATATCCATCTTTCGTCAAATACATATTTACGTCCCCCTACTTTACTTTGCAGAACATGCATTTTTATGATAAAATCTAAGCTCAAGTTGATCTAGACTTCAGGTAAGCTAACTGCAATGAGATAGGGCACGACGTCCTTAAGACGACGGCCCGGCGCCGTACACTTCTTAGTGAAGTTTGCGAAATAAGTAAATCTTTTTAGCTTTTATTAGCTTAATACGTAACTTTTTTTAAAACAATTTTTAATAATTTATTTTGAGCTATTTCTAAAATCATTTGATTCTTATCAATTTAAGTACAACATAAGTGGAAAAAATATTGTAATTTTATACCATTGAGGTGATTTTTTTTAATTTCGTTTTATGACAAACTAGTGACTCACTCTCGTTTTCCTCGGGTTCGTCTATAGGTACCCCCGTTAGTATAAGTTTTTTTACAAATTTGAATTTTTTGTGTATTAAAATCTTTCGTAGGCCTTAAGGCACATACAAAAAACTTAGTCGAATTAGCCAGCCAGCTAGTCCAGCTATTCTCGAGTTATGCGCTTAGCTACATTCATTTTATATATATTTAATTATTCTTATTTAAAACAAAACACTTGTAATCAATATGTTTTTAACTTCCTATTACATCAAAAGGAGCAATTTGTATTCGAAAAATATTTTAGATATTACGTTAATGTACACACCCTCGCTCTACCGTATCAACTATCTGGTATCCGTAGCACAAGCCTCGTAGCTTACAACGGAATTAGATGGCGCTGTATGTAATTATGTCCTAACATATATTATATAATAAATACTTAAAAGTGCATATTCACCTAGGTATATTTATCTCGTAAGTAAAATAATATTTTAAAATGGTTTTAAAACTGACGTACATTTTAACTACAAATATAAATTATTAAAACTTTTACTTTTAGATCATTAAACAAGTGAACATGTATAATTTTTGTACTACATATTATTTACATTTTATACAAGGCACTTCACTTAAATCTGAATCCGTCTGATGGACTATAAATCGTTTTTGTAACTTTTTTCATAACACGAGTCGGTCGCTATCCTCCAAGCCTGTTCCGTTATTGGCACTAGCTCTCTTATTGGATTGTTTTATTTACTACCTTTGGGTGAATCTTTTGTACAATTTTGAAATACAAGAAAAAATGCCTCGATATATTCGTTTTCATTTCAAACAAGTCTTTTTAGAATTGTGAAGGTGAATGGAAAAAGGATCGTGATTTGGACTAGCCTTTTCTTATGGTTCTGCTTGCATTCAAGGAAAATAGTTATAATAAAAGCAGAAAGTGAAATATGTATGAATACTACTCACCCTCGCTCTGCTCGAGTTCTAAAAACCGATATACTTCTAAGACATGAGACAAAAAAAGTATTCTATATGTCTATATTCTTCAACCCTTTTTAACGTCCCACTGTTATGCATGGGCCTCCCTTAATACGAGGGGGATCAGGCCATAGTCCACCACGCTGGCCTAGTGCGTGTTGGCGGAATTTACATGTCTTTCGAAAACTTGTAAGGTTTTTTTCAGATATGCAGGTTTCCTCACGATGTTTTTTTTCACCTTAAGACAAGTGGTAATCATGATAGAAATGATTCACACATGATAATATCAGAGGTGCGAGACACGGATTTGAACCCGCATCACTCGGTTATCCAAGCGACCGCGTTATGTCTATAAACATCAAAATTTGTAGAGTTTTTACTCATAGTGCAATCAAAAACAGACAGAGAGAGAAAAAATCTAACAGATAATCTATAGGAGATTTAGCCTCTGTATCGATATTAATGTATATTTCAAATATCACGAAATATTATTAATAATACAATTAAAAAATATTCAATGTACAGATGTGACTCACAATTTTATTATATGTATATAACACTAGTAATAAAATATATATTGCCTTTTATAAAGCGAAAGTAACTGTCTATTAATTGAGCCCTGTGGGCAAAGCTTGCTCCTAATGAGAGACTAAAGTTAATCCACTATTTTGCGATGTGGCAAATAATGTAGCCTCGTTTACTTTATATTTTCAAGATCTTTTATCATTGAGTTTCTTCTATATATATGTGGGAATGGTAGTGAGTGAAACGTTTTAAATTAAGTGATATTTCTTTAATAAATTCGTAACAAAAATAAACACGTCTTACATCGTTTTTCTATATCTGACAGCTGTCTACTCTTACATTTCTTACAAAAAACAAATCATCTAGTAATGAGTTCATATACAAAAAAAATAATAAAAAAATAAAATAACCTTAACTATCTTAGTATACCACACGGTCATCCTGCTTATTCATCTGACCCAGATGTGTCAGAATCTTGACTCATCCAACGCTTCATCATATCAGCGGAGCTGGTGGTATTAATCGGACCTTCACCATGACCTACTTTCTTCACTTCATAACGGTCAATCCGTTTTTTCCGTACCACTTCATAGGGCCCCAAAAATTTAGGGTATAACTTGCTACCCTGTGTGAACTGGGTTCTCTTAATTGCAACCAAATCACCAATTTCATATTGATTAGCCTTTTTTCTGTTTTTATTATAGCTTTTCCTGTTCTCATCTTGTATCTTTTGTATAGATTCTTTTGCTTTCCGTCTAAGTTCAGATCTATTCTCACTATAACTTGCAATGCTCTCTTCTTCAATTAACTTTAGTATCTCATCATTTTTGTCTTTCATCTTTACTCCAATTAGCAATTCAAATGGCGTGTTACGGAACCCAATCCGCCGCATCAGCGGTGCCCTACAAACCCGCGTAGCGACGACAAGACGACGCTGCCGCGATGCACGGGTGCTGTATCAGCGATCACCTACTTTAAAACTAAGTCAGTAGTCTAACTTCCTATTCGAAATGTATTTGAAATGTATAAAAGCGGATCACTGGTTCACTCATGCACTTCTTGCTCTAATATCGACAAGTTGTCATCTAGTTGTGTAATTTAGTTGTAATTTCTAATTAATAAATTAATTTTAAGTTAATTGGATTTTCTCTGCATCCCCTGGCTGCCTCCAAAATATAACTGGCGCAGTCGGTAGGATAGTCGCAGTATAGTTGTGAATCGTTCACCAACGGAACGGCGGCTATCTACGAATCTACGGGAGCTGTGGCTAGGAGGAGCGTCCAAAAATTGACACAAGCAGAGAAATGAAAATTATTTGGTAAGTACCTAAATCTTTCTAGAGTTGCTTACCTTTCCTATCTTTAATTTCCCTTAATTTTCCTTTGTACCTACCTATATTACAAATCGTTGCGAATGGGAGCTTAGGAAATATTTTAGAAAATAGGCCTAGTATAGAATTAATTAATTAATTTTCTTTTTATATCGCAAATCGATGCGATAGAAAATATTAATTGTATATTAAAATTTCTTTTTTTATAATTCTTTTCCACGGACGTCGCGGACCCCTAAAGTATCGCAAATTGATGCATGCAGGGATGAAATTTTAGAAAATAACTTAATTATAGAATTAGAAAAAATAGTATTTTATTAGGTAGCAAAATGAGCGTAGATTTAGTAGACCAGGTATATAAGGCCTTACGCCTGTTACCCGAATTCGATGGGAACCCTAACGTACTCACACGGTTTGTGCATTTATGCGATCAGTTAGTTGCACAATTTATTAGAGCGGAGCCCGGATTCGAGCTTAGTAATTTAGCTTTAATAAACGGGATCCTTAATAAGGTTACCGGACATGCTGCCCGCACGATAAACTCAAATGGCATCCCTGAGAACTGGCAGGGTATAAGAAATGCATTAGTTAATAATTTCTCTGACCAGCGAGATGAGACCGCTTTATATAACGACCTTGCTCTTTTAACACAAAAACAACTGACTCCCCAAGAATTCTACGAAAAATGCCAAAGCCTTTTTAGTACCATAATGACATACGTAACCCTACACGAAACTATACCCACTACCATAGAAGCAAAACGCATATTATATAAGAAATTAACCCTACAAGCGTTTGTTCGTGGCCTCAAAGATCCCTTAGGTTCACGTATTCGGTGTATGAGACCGGATACAATAGAAAAAGCATTAGAGTTTGTTCAAGAAGAAATTAACACCATGTATATACAGCAACGTAATGATTATGCTTATAATAATTTTTCCAATGTACCACCCTCGCAACCATTTACTTTCTCTCCTACACGAACGCAACAAATGTTGAGTGCACCCCGACCTAAATTTAGACCCCAAAGCAACGTATTTCGAATGCCTCAACAAAGATTACGTTACCCACCTATTCGATCGGATAATAACGATCTGAAGACTATGAGTGGTGTGAGCCATTTCGTTTCCAAACCTATTCCAGGGACTATGACTGGACATGACTTGACGAAACACGAAAATCCATCCCCTTCTAGTTATTTCAATACAGGTGAAATGAATGTCAACGAAATAGATTTCTATGACTGTTACGAGTATCCCGACTATAACTGTGACTATTACGAACAGACGTACCTAGATCCTAAATACGAGCCCATGTATGAACAAATCTATAGTAATTATGTCCCCGCTTATGTAGAAGAGCATCAAGCTTCTTCTGAAAATCAAAGTTTTCAAAATTACTCTGAATTCAGACAAGCCAAGATAGAAATTAATTTACAAACCCAAAGACACCTACCATTCATTCAATTAGCAGATCCACCCCTTAAATTATTAATTGACACAGGCGCGAATCAGTCTTTTATTAGTCCTGACGCTGTGGAAAGGTTTTACTCGAACTTTCCGTGTAATTATGAACCTTTCCAAGTAACTAACATCCATGCAACTACTCAGAACTATTACTCCATCACTTTACCATGCTTTCCCGAGCTTAATGAAAATTTTGACATTACTCTTTTCATATACAAATTTCATAACTATTTCGACGGGTTAATAGGCCTAGATTTATTAGAGAAATTAGAATCCAGCATAGACTTGAAAAATAAAATCTTACTCACACGCAAATCGACCAACCCCTTGCACATGTACGATTCGCGAAATTGTAATCTTTATGAGGATATAATACCGGCAAATACATCGAAATTGATCCGAGTCCCCATAAATTTCCATGATGGTGAGGCACTAGTAACTGAACAAACAATATCTAACTGTACTATCCGTGATTGTATCACCACAGTTAAGAATAATCGAGGTGTTATAGAAATAACTAATCCAACTAAGCATGATGTAGTATTCTCAATGGATAGACCAGTTAATGCAGAACTTTTTAATGCTCAGTGCACACGTACTCCACAACCCAGCAAGCGTGCGTCAGAAGTACTATCACGATTACGTACTGACCATCTAAATCCAGAAGAACGAGCCAATATAGAGTCTCTCTGTGCACAATTTGCCGACATATTCTACCTCGATGGTGAACCTTCTAGTCTCACTAATAATATAAAACATAGTATTCGCACCACAGATGAATTACCTGTCTATACAAAGACCTATAGATACCCTTTCGTTCACAGACAGGAAGTTCAGGAACAAATCTCAAAAATGCTTGATCAAGGAATAATTCGTCCTTCACAATCAGCATAGAGCTCTCCCATATGGGTTGTTCCAAAGAAATCTAACACATCCGGTCAAGTTGAATGGCGTATTGTCGTTGATTTCCGAAAGGTTAATGAAAAAACCATCGATGAAAAGTACCCCATTCCTAACATTAATGAAGTTTTAAATAAACTCGGTAACTGTCATTATTTCACTACGTTAGACCTTGCAAGTGGATTTTACCAAATTGAAATAGATCCAGCCGATATTCACAAAACGGCTTTCAATGTAGAGCATGGGCACTTCGAATTTTTGCGAATGCCTATGGGTCTTAAGAATACACCATCCACATTCCAACGTGTTATGGATAATGTCCTTAGAGACCTCCAAAACGTTATATGTCTAGTCTATCTAGATAAAATAATCGTGTTCAGTGTGTCTTTACAAGAACATATTGTAAATTTAGAGAAAGTGTTTAAAAGACTTAGGGAATCGAACTTTAAAATTCAAATACGTAAGTCGGAATTCCTAAAGCTAGAGACCGCATACTTAGGTCATATAATAAGTAAAGACGGTATTAAGCCTAATCCCGACAAAATCGAGGCCATCCAGAGATTCCTCATACCTAAGACAGCTACAGATATAAAGCGTTTTCTCGGCTTACTCGGATATTATAGAAAGTTTATTCCAGACTTTGCACGTATTACAAAACCTATGACGCAATGTCTGAAAAAGGGATCTAAGATCACCTATAACGACCCTCAGTACATCAACTGTTTCCAAAAATGTAAAGTACTACTGACTAACGACCCTATCTTACAATATCCCGACTTTACCAAGGACTTTGTATTAACAACTGACGCTTCTAACTTCGCCTTAGGTGCTGTCCTTTCTCAAGGATCAATAGGTAATGATAGACCGATAGCATATGCGTCTAGAACATTAAATTCAAGTGAAATAAACTATAGTACCATCGAGAAAGAATTGTTAGCCATCGTTTGGGCTACCAAATACTTTCGTCCTTACTTGTTTGGAAAGAAGTTCAAAATAGTGACGGATCACAGACCTCTACAATGGGTTATGAGTCTTAAAGAACCTGGTTCTAGACTCACCAGGTGGAAGCTTAAATTGAGTGAATATAATTTTACTATCGTTTATAGGCAAGGTAAGCAGAATACCAATGCAGATGCTCTTTCCCGTATTGAACTCAATAATGAGGATGCTAATATCGTTTTACAAAAGCCATCCTCTACTGCAGGTTGTGACACATTGATACTGCCAAATCAATTTAATTCAGATACTACCACTATTCTAACCAGTAATGAAATTCCGACCTTAGAAATACCAAATTTTGACGACCGAACCCAACTGACAGAAAATTTAAATATGGAAAAGAAACCCGAGATAGATAACACCTCCGAAGTCCTTATACAAAATTCTATAGCATCCCGACGAAAGTTAGCCTCGCAATATTCTCAGGGCACAGTACTCGCAAATCTTCCAATTCATATATATGTAAAAAAGAAGAAACGCGGTCCATTAGTCAAGCCTCTACTTTATCGAAGTCCAATGACTCCACTCCTATTCTTAAAATAGAACTATCTCTTCACAAAGAACATCTTTATTGTAATTAGTTATTCTGAACGTAGTAAAAGAGGTCTCATTGATGGTCCAGATTCTGATATATCCATTTCAATTAAAATTAAATAGTCTAATATATATATAAAAAAAGATCTCATATCACAAGTAGGTAGTTAATAGCTAATAAAAATCTTTACAAAGCGTTTAGGCATTAAAATTCCAGTCATCGACTTTTACCCTTCAACTTCTATATCCCTTTATCCTACAAAATCCATCAAATTCACCTTTTCCTTACCCTGTAGCATTCTCTAGCCAAGATTAAAGGTACATAGAGACAGAATGTCCGAAGATAAACTGGATTATCTCTCTCTGCAAGTCGAAACTTCTTCAGATTTATAAACCCAGGACAAGAACAATATCGGACTCTACGGGGCACCAACCCAGCAGTTATCCCACTGAATTGCCACCGCTTTCATTTACCATCTTTAACTTAAACGACCACATCAATGGATCACATTACTACACTATTGTACAGCCAGCTACATTAATGAGATGGAGCCGAAAATCACAGTAATTTAATGTAATAGTAATAGCCTTGAAACGAAAAATAAGTAAAGGCGGAACACCGATGCCTACCAGCGACCATCTTGAACAAGTCCTGCAATAGTCGCTGTTCTACGGGGGGAGGTGTTACGGAACCCAATCCGCCGCATCAGCGGTGCCCTACAAACCCGCGTAGCGACGACAAGACGACGCTGCCGCGATGCACGGGTGCTGTATCAGCGATCACCTACTTTAAAACTAAGTCAGTAGTCTAACTTCCTATTCGAAATGTATTTGAAATGTATAAAAGCGGATCACTGGTTCACTCATGCACTTCTTGCTCTAATATCGACAAGTTGTCAACTAGCCATGTAGTTTAGTTATAATTTTTTAGTTAATAAATTAATTTTAAGTTAATTGGATTTTCTCTGCATCCCCTGGCTGCCTCCAAAATATAACTAACAGAAGATGAATAACAGAAAGTGAAATATGTATGAATACTACTCACCCTCGCTCTGCTCGAGTTCTAAAAACCGATATACTTCTAAGACATGAGACAAAAAAGTATTCTATATGTCTATATTCTTCAACCCTTTTTAACGTCCCACTGTTATGCATGGGCCTCCCTTAATACGAGGGGGATCAGGCCATAGTCCACCACGCTGGCCTAGTGCGTGTTGGCGGAATTTACATGTCTTTCGAAAACTTGTAAGGTTTTTTTCAGATATGCAGGTTTCCTCACGATGTTTTTTTTCACCTTAAGACAAGTGGTAATCATGATAGAAATGATTCACACATGATAATATCAGAGGTGCGAGACACGGATTTGAACCCGCATCACTCGGTTATCCAAGCGACCGCGTTATGTCTATAAACATCAAAATTTGTAGAGTTTTTACTCATAGTGCAATCAAAAACAGACAGAGAGAGAAAAAATCTAACAGATAATCTATAGGAGATTTAGCCTCTGTATCGATATTAATGTATATTTCAAATATCACGAAATATTATTAATAATACAATTAAAAAATATTCAATGTACAGATGTGACTCACAATTTTATTATATGTATATAACACTAGTAATAAAATATATATTGCCTTTTATAAAGCGAAAGTAACTGTCTATTAATTGAGCCCTGTGGGCAAAGCTTGCTCCTAATGAGAGACTAAAGTTAATCCACTATTTTGCGATGTGGCAAATAATGTAGCCTCGTTTACTTTATATTTTCAAGATCTTTTATCATTGAGTTTCTTCTATATATATGTGGGAATGGTAGTGAGTGAAACGTTTTAAATTAAGTGATATTTCTTTAATAAATTCGTAACAAAAATAAACACGTCTTACATCGTTTTTCTATATCTGACAGCTGTCTACTCTTACATTTCTTACAAAAAACAAATCATCTAGTAATGAGTTCATATACAAAAAAAATAATAAAAAAATAAAATAACCTTAACTATCTTAGTATACCACACGGTCATCCTGCTTATTCATCTGACCCAGATGTGTCAGAATCTTGACTCATCCAACGCTTCATCATATCAGCGGAGCTGGTGGTATTAATCGGACCTTCACCATGACCTACTTTCTTCACTTCATAACGGTCAATCCGTTTTTTCCGTACCACTTCATAGGGCCCCAAAAATTTAGGGTATAACTTGCTACCCTGTGTGAACTGGGTTCTCTTAATTGCAACCAAATCACCAATTTCATATTGATTAGCCTTTTTTCTGTTTTTATTATAGCTTTTCCTGTTCTCATCTTGTATCTTTTGTATAGATTCTTTTGCTTTCCGTCTAAGTTCAGATCTATTCTCACTATAACTTGCAATGCTCTCTTCTTCAATTAACTTTAGTATCTCATCATTTTTGTCTTTCATCTTTACTCCAATTAGCAATTCAAATGGCGTCATTCCAATACTTCTTTGAAAAGTACTATTTAAGGCACGAAAAGGCAGGAAATGTCCTTTCTCGCGAGTCTTCTTCGGTACTACAATTAGTTTTGCCACCTTTAAACGGTCCAATTGATCTTCTATCAATGGTAGCGGGAATCTTTCCTTTATTATCTTCTTATTCAATCTCCTGTAATCAATACACAATCGATATTGGCCATTCTTCTTTTTATCTAAAACAACCGGACTTGCAAAATCAGAGTTACTGGGTTTTATGATTTTCTGCTCTGTCCATTCTTCTATCTGTTTGTCAACAATTTCTTTTTCCAGAGGTGATAATCGGCGTGGTTGTTGGTAAATTGGGGTTTCATCGGTAAGTACTATCTTCATTTCAACATTACTTTCTTTCTTAGCTTCATGAATTTTGTATTCTTTAATAATCTTTTTTATACTTTCAGAAAACACCGTTTCTCCTATGTTCAAGTCGTTGCGTATATTATTCTCTTCAGTTAGTAGCGTGAGATGTGTTATCTTTTCTACGGTAATTCCATCTGACGTAAAGTTAATGTTGAGGTCGTTCAATATTGGATTGCCAAGAATTAAGTTGACAGGTATAGTTTCGTCTTCTACTACATGGAGAACTGTGTCAATAAAACAATCATCTATTTGTAATTTTACTGTGAAGCATCCCTCCGTATTTACTTCTTTTTTTCCAATTCCAGTCAGACAAATTTTAGAATTATTCTCGTATTTCGGCTTATTATCTGTAAATACTTTCAATTGTGTAGACCTTATTAGGTTTACGTCACTTCCGGTGTCAATTAATGCGGTCATCTCAACTCCATTAATCTTAATCTTCTTAAAAGGAGTCTTTTCTTCTTTGTCGTTATGGACGTTTAGAGCTTTCTTCGGCTTTCCTAGGCATTCGGTACCTTTATGGCCATATTCATTGCATCGAAAACATTTCACTCCTTTCGTTCAAGCTCGTGCAAGGTGATCTGTGTCGCCGCAATTGAAACATCTTTTAGTCGTCGATTTGCGTCCTGTAACGGCAGCTGACGAACTTGTAGTTACAGAATTATTCTGTCGGGCACTATTCTTACTCTCGATTCTTTTCCTAAGATTACTATAGGAATCTAGCTTAGCACGGAATTCCTTTATGTCTCTGGCACCGTACAATATAGCTTTATTCATTTCAGAATCACAAATGCCATCAATCACATATTCTATTAAAGCATCATCTTCTACACTGGCGTGCAAAGCCAATTCCCTCATATGCAGAAAATATTGTTGGAATGTTTCTTCGTTTTTCATTTTTCGAGAGGCAAGCTTCTTATGGACTATAGCGCTATTTAATTTGGGACCAAATTGTAATAAAATTTTAATTATAGCTTTAATACGTCTTCTTAAATCATCAAACATCAGTATATAAACCTTCAAAACAAATATTCATAAATCGTCTTTCATAATAAAAATATCTTGACGTCACAATCAGCGTCCCGAAGCATTCGGTTTGGAATTCATCGTTAGCGCATCCCGAAGTATTCGTTGGTTACACAAATCGGTGCGTCGCGTCGCTTGTCAATACCTTTCGATTCTTCGATATTAATATCTCGTAATCTTCGTCGTTGATCACTTTTAAAACGATAGACGATCAATCCCGGACGAGCCCCCAAAAGTTGTGGGAATGATAGTGAGTGAAACGTTTTAAATTAAGTGATATTTCTTTAATAAATTCGGAACAAAAATAAACACGTCTTACATCGTTTTTCTATATCTGACAGCTGTCTACTCTTACATTTCTTACAAAAAACAAATCATCTAGTAATGAGTTCATATACAAAAAAAAAATAAAAAAAAAATAACCTAAACTATCTTAGTATACCACATATATATATTGATTAGTCCGTTTTTAATTTTAAATTAACAACTTTTCACAAAATGCATATATACGGTACTTACATCAAAAAAAGCAATTTTGTTTGTTTCGGATAATCTTGGAAACGGCTGAACCGATTTTGACGGGACTTTCACTCGCAGATAGCTAATGTTACAAGGAGTAACATTAGCTATCTGCGAGTGAAAGTCGCTAAGCTACTTTTAAATTAGAAATTTTGTTTATTTTAACTAGCGGAACCCATAAGATTACAAAATCATCTGAATGTACAATGGATATAAAAATACCTAATTCCAAAAAATATTTAGGTCAGTTTTTTCAATTAACATGTTGCAATTAGTTAACCTGAAATATTTGTCATCTGTGCGAATATAAAAGGGAAAAATTCATTATTTAATATTTATTTTATTCTTCGATCGAGTTTTATTTGATAAGTTCAACATGACGTGATATATCGCTTTTAGGACTACGACAGCTAATGATTGATCAAAAGGGATAGTAAGTTCATAATTAAGAAAATGAGAAATAGCAAGTAGAACTTCTAGAAGATATACAAGATATACATTACTATACGAAAGCATTGAACCAACTAAAAATAATTCAAATAGTTCGTTTATATGGTAAGTGGTAACACCTTTGAAATATAATCAATTATTTAATAAAATAATAATTTAAAAATAAATAGAGATTAAATACCTCCTTGCTTGAAATAAGCCAATAAACACACTCGTAACTTTAAATGGCAATAACCAAACAAATAAAAGCACCAGCGAATACATAAAATTTTCAATTGCATAAAGAAATAATAGAAATAAATAGAAAGTACACAAGTTTTACCAATATTCTCAGTTGTAAAGTTATCTCAATTCGAACACTAGTGATAAGCACTCGACTTTGTAATTTGTATGTAGACTGCAACGTCTCGAACACTCAAAGTATTCTTTTAGAAAACTTGAAAATGTCCCCTTGTTATTGTTATTGTTTGGTGGCGCAGACCGGCGTTTTATTGCTAGTTCATACCTTAATATTTATATATCTACGAATATTATTGCTATCTGTAATGCCTCGATGGTGTAGTGGCTAACATCCACGGCTGCCCATTTGGAGACTATGGGTTTGAGTACCGAGTCGGTTTAGTTTAGTTATAGCTTAATTTTGCTAAGTTGGCAGTGTTTTACCCCCATTTGATACTCCCACTCTTTAATAGTAGTGGACTGTGGAGCAACCCCATCGGTAGTGGTAGTCTGCTTCGGCAGCTGCCGAGCCGTCGGGTCTTCAGGAACTTCTCTAATAGCAGAAGGGTCTGTAAAACATTCCCTTGGCTGTGTGGCCTACTTCGGTCAACCTAACGGGCCGTCGGAGCGTCGTGGCTGAATGCGCAAGCGGTCCTGCGACGCCTCATTAAGACGGTGGAGGTTTTTTGGGTTTTAGTGGGTAGTACTGGCTTTTCTAGATATTATTTTAAAATATTACACTAAGTTCTAGAGTAAATATAGCAATGCACTAAATAGAGCTTAACAAAAATATAATTAACTTTTATATAGTATGTAAATATCGTAATCAGATATATTCAGATTATATTATTCGTTAATAATTCCAAGCTTAATCTGAAATATGCAAAAACTAATATTACTTTATACAATATACAAAACATATTACATATACTCGCAGTTACGGCATAATTTGAATCTGTTTCAAAAGGAAACTAAGCTCAATTTTATTTAGCTTCACTTGCTCTATTATTGTTTCTTAGGGTTCCATACCTCAAAAGGAAAAACGGAACCCTTATAGTATCACTATGTTGTCCGTCTGTTAAGCCCCTTTCTCAGGAACTCGTGGCGGTATAAAGCTGAAATTCATAGAATATTCAGGTCTACTATCCCTTGGAGCTGTGAAAAATTCTAACTATTAAGCCTGCGCAATCAAAAGATACATCCGTTTATGCTACAAATTTCCAACACTCGAAAGGGAATTAAAACCTTCAGGGTACATCCCTTGAACTCAGAATCTTGAAATTTAGTACGACGTAACGTGTTATAGGACTGCTAAGGTGACTACCATTATAAAAAAACGAATTGAGAAACTCCTCTTTTTTGAAGTCAGTTAAAAAAAGAAGTCACATTTTTACCAAGTAGGTGACATCCAAGTGGATGACCAATTTTATTGTCATGATATGAATTTTAGTTAAGAGAAACTGACTACAATCTACTACTATTAAATATTTTAATCAAACAGCGTTTCAACCGCTGGTTTTCATTTACAATATATAAGTAGTAGTTTCAGAACAAACTACTCGAGTGAACTACGGTCGGCGGCAAACGCCTAGAGACCTCCGTGACTCAAATACAAAATCCGAACGCATAATAGAAACTGCACCATAGTGAAATGGTTAAAAAAGGTATACCTACTTTTCTGGTCTTATATTTCAGTACAAGTTTGGACTAAAATAAGCTGAAAGTTATCATAGTATTCATCAATCTTGACATTCTTTGTTACAATGAAGTATTTCAAAAATTTAGTATATATTTCTCAGAAATTAGGTAGGTTCAACAGTAAAAGTATCCTATATTTTGAACAAATTTCATGAAAATCTGTTCAGTAGTTTTCTCCTGATATCGTCACAGACAGACAAACAAACAAATCAAAGATATTATATAGACTATACCTGTGGCCTCTGTAACAATTATTTCAATAAGATTTTATATAAAACTAGCATTTCCCGCGGCTTCGCACGCGTTCTAAAGACCGGAAACCAAATTCTTTCTGAGTCGCGCGGTATGATACCTCGTAGAACTAACGCCGGCCCTTCCCGTTTTTGCAACATTTTTCATTGATGCTCCGCAGTCCGCTCGTATTGGTCGTAGTGTGATGTAATATAGCCTATAGCCTTCCTCGATAAACGGACTATCCAACACAAAAAGAATTTTTCAATTCAGACCAGTAGTTTCTGAGATTAGCGCGTTCAACCAAACAAACAAACTCTTCAGCTTTATAATGTTAGTATAGATTAGATATTATGTATATTTTATGACTCAGTAACAGTTTTATTATCTAGATTGTAGAATATAGATTATATTTGTAGTACAGAAAATTACACTTTGCAGAGCAAATTAAACAAATAATTCTATAACGTAAAATATTATTCTACGAGACGCTTTCATTCAACGTAACGAGCTCAAAGACTCATTCATGTCAAATAAACATCATGCGTGGTTGAACAATTTGTATATGCTTAGGTTGCTCTAAGCACATATTTTGTACTAGTGAAGTTTTAACGGTTGGTACAGCTTTTTCAGAAATGTTATATTTTCACGCAGTACAAAGTAAGACAGTGGTAGCCCAGCGGTAACTCGCTCGCTAGTATAACCGAGTGATGCGGGTTCAAATCTGGGCACCTCTGATATTGTCATGTGCGAATCATTTCTATCATGATTACCACTTGTCTTACGGTGAAGGTACACATCGTGAGGAAACCTGCATGTCTGGGAAAACTTAGCAAGTTCTTGAAAGACATGTGAAGTCGGCCAACACACACTAGGCCAGCGCGGTGGACTATGGCCTGATCCCCTCGTACTGAGGGAGGCCCGTGCGCAGCAGTGGGACGTTAAAAAGGGCTGATGATGATGATAATGAAAAAAGGATCCTAGCGTAGCTTCAAATTCCCTCAAAATCTGTCCAATTGTTTCGTTATAATGTGGTAACACAAACAGATAGACAGACAGTCGTCAGGCAGTCAAAAATATAATTTTTGTCTGCCTGACGACTGTCTGCCTGAACTGACTGAACTATAGATTCGGCTTCTGTATAAAATAATGACTGATTAGTTGAATTGTATCATGTAAGTATACACTAATGACTATCCCTCGCTACGCTGGGATTTATCCCTAGATTCGTCCTAACGGTGAGTGATCGGAACAGGGAGATATCTAAGATAGAGATGTGTTTTTCGAACAGTAAGACTTGTTTTTTTTGGCTAATTTTAAAACTATGCTAAAATTGAGCTAAAATCCAGGCCGAATCCTCGATTCCAATAATAATGCCTAATTCAATAATATATTTTTTTAATATTTAATGTACAGATTCCACTCAGCATTTTATTATATTTAAAGATAAATAGATAGCAGAGGGACAAAGGTATATTATAAATAAGTATTGAAATAAGAACGACTTTCCTTAGTTATTATTTAAAAGACAATGTAAGCTCGGAGTCATAGTTTCAACAATACGCCATTAGTTCATTGATGTTGCAAGGCTTATCGCAGCACTCGCTGACGACCAAGCGTTTGCTTAGTGATTGAACACCCATGCTTCTAGACTTGTGAAGAGGTATCCACCAATCCTTTTGATTACCGATCTCTTGGTCACGTTCTTTATAGAACGGTTGAAGGATTGCATCTGAAAGAATAGTTTTCTATAATTTTTATCTGATGCACATTAATCTGTGCATATGTACCTAATATTTAAAAAAGTTTGCAAAAATGTTGTGACGTACAGTTCCTGGGGCATAAGCTCAGCTTTGCATTTGTGTGAGTACAGTGTACGGATAGGCATGACGATACGGATAGACGTTGCGAGATTGGTTTAAACCCGTTTTAACTGGTTTTTGATGCGCGGCTATTGACTTTTAGCTATCACTCACACAAATGCAAAACTGAGCTTATGCCTCGAGAACTGTACCATGTTTATATCAGAAATCAATACCTTAACAAAAATGGACTAAAATAAAGAAAATAGTTGCGTGAGCAGATTCAATTTATTTTTCTTATTAATTTAATATTAGTAATGATTACAGAATATATAGGTTAATACATTAGAAATTGTCAAGTTATTTTTAAAAGGTACTGTTTTACAAAGTAGCGTTGGTAGTATTCGCGGGCACAAGGCAGATGAGAACTATGGAGTAGAAGTAGCATGGCTTGCGGCATGATGGCGTCACGCCACCTTTGGCCGTCCCACCATGAGTCGGTTTTACTGTCAAAATAACATTATTTTATCCTCTAACCTAGTCTAATAGAAATTTCTTTCAGCAAAAAGAGCCTTCGCATGCTTTATTTCATATTCTTTCGAGCGTCGCTTGAAGGAATCGTTTGAAGATCCAAAAATAGTTTACTATAAAATCCGATAAAAACATGGTGTTATGTTCAAGAATCGGAAACTAAATTATTTGTTATCACTAAATTATAGTTTGTTATCGTAAATAATAAAATATGTCATAATCTTATTGTTGATTGATGCCCAACGTTAAACTGATTACACGGTTTTATGGGGTTATGGTGTCAAGAAACTTATATATTTTTCTTTTCTTAAGTTAAAATTTTATTATTTGTATCGCTATTGCTGCTTGTTCACTTTTTAAACGGTATGCAATGCCACGCTACATCTTATCCTGATACTACGCTTAGGCTCTAAATATAATGAAAACAAAAGCAATTTTTCATTTATAATGTGAAATAAATAACATAGATAACATATGAATAACTCACACCATAAAAATTCATTCACAATAAAATTTTAACTGAATCGTGCTATCTGAACATTGAATATTTTTTGGAAATTCTTATTGAAATAGTCAATTATTATCGGTACAAAGACCGAATGTATACTTTTTATGATCTTTGTCTGTCAGTGTAGTAGTGTAGTATAGTTTTTGATGAAATTTGTAAAAATAATGTTAGCTGATTATCTGAGTCAACATATAAAATACTTATTAGTGCGGGAAAATTTCACGTCTTTGTAAAATCTATACTTACCATAAAACACACCTAGCTCACTGTAGGCCAATAGTAATAAATAGAAATTAACACAGTATATAAAAACAACTCTAGTACAGTTGGCAGTGACTAAGTACTTGTAGACTTGTAAGCATAATATACTTACTATATAGATAAGTACCCAATAGCTAACACTGTAATTATGTAGCTTTCAATAAATAAATAAATTATAAAAAACTTGTTGATACATACTATACATAGTTCCGAATTCCGATTTCTTCTCATGCGTAGGTTCGTCGTAGCACAATATCGCTAAGCTTCTAGCGAGGGACCGCCCACAGTACACTTGTGGGGAGATGTCTTGGTACATCCCTTGCGAGTGACCGCTGATGTGGCCGCAGCATGTAGCTACCATAGCGAACGAGACTAACGCAATGAGTTGAAAATTCATCTACAATATTTTTCAATCACTATAATAAATGTTAAAATATGTGTGTGTATGTTTGTTTGTTCATCTCACTGGGATTCAAACTAACACAAACTCTTCCTCTTTATAATATTAGTATAGATTAGTATACATTGGTCGTTGAAAATAACAAAATTATTTAAAAATGTTTGACGTCGATAAGTTGTAGGTAAATCTAGCGATGTGATAAGATACTTACCTATTCTAAAAACCACCCAATTACTAAAAAAACCTCAGTCCGCAGGATGATAAAACCATCAAAAGTTAATTCACAATTTTATATCGTTTATTTAATTCAATGAAATTATACGTATATGTATATATTTTATGTCCCTATGTAATTCACTGAAGCTTCCATATTAATTACACTATATTTGAATATATTCATCCATTTCGAAAGCTTCAACAAACATAATATTTTTAGACTCCTGAAAGTTTATATGCCAAACTAATAGATCACTATTCAGCGAACCTATTAAATATACGAGTATCTACATAATGTCCTCTCGACTGATTAAGCCACGGTGGCTAATCTCATTGAGCCTAGCCAACTAAGCAGGAGATATTACAGTCCACAAGTGTACGCGCAGACACGAGTGCACTCTCTATTCCTATCACTCTCATACCTGATGGGACGACTACTCGACACGACCAGTGAGAGCTAAGGCGCAAGACCGACGGCTTTACGTACTCTCCGAGGCACGGGGGCGAAACATCACCAACTTCCCAACTGCCGGTTGTTACTGAGACTTACAGTTCTCGAGGCGTAAGCTCAGCTTTGCATGTGTGTGAGTGATAGCTAAAAGCCAATAGCCGCGCATCAAAAACCAGTTAAAACAAGTTTAAACCAACTCGCAACGCGCTACGCCTTCGGTCGTGCCTATCCGTACACTGCACTCACACAAATGCAAAGCTGAGCTTATGCCTCGAGAACTGTACTAAACAGAAAGGCTCAATAACTAAACTTGGCCCGAACAGGAACTCGAACCCAGGGCCTCCGGATGTGCGACCGTACATGCTAGCCACTACACCACCGAGGCAGTTACACATACATAAATACAAAAATATAGATCAATAATTTTACTTACTTTTACTGTCGTAGCTTCTTATCAGAGATTACAAGTCTGAGTGTGAAGATACACCTGAAGCATTCCCTTTTATACCCTTCCATGAACTTTAATCGGTTATAAATATTCAAAAACATGTTTTGGGTAAAATGTAATTGCTTAATCGGTGGTAAATATTTTGACAGATTAAATGGCACAAGCTTTGCGCCCTGGTTGTTAAAATATTTTCATTTTTATTCTCATAGTAAATAATTCATAAAAACTATTGCGCAGTTTGTAGTGACCCTACCCAGTCTTGCGCCAGCGGTCGCGGGTTCGAGTCCCGATGGGGGCATTCATTTATTAAACTCGCATGTTTATATTTATAATAAATATGTAATTAAACTTATATATTATGAAGTATATCAACTATCTGGTATCCGCAACACAAGCTTTCTTCATAGCTCACCACGAAACTAGATGGCGCTGTGTGTAATAATGTCCCAACATACTTTTTTTTTATATCTGGGGCATATTTTTATTCAACAAATGCTAAATGAGCATGTACGTAAAGACTTTGCATGATATCTCTTAAATACGTAGCAGAGTAGTAAATCGGAGGTAGAGCGGGGAAGAGAACCTTGTGATAGAGTCGCTGACGCTCTCACTTACCAAATGAAGCTTCATGAACCGGTTCACTAAGTCAGTATAGTAGTATCTATAGATAGGTTTTTTCGTAATGGTAAATTGGTTGATAAATGATACCTAATCGGTGTAAGGTGAAGCGTTTGTACAGCGCTTTTTTTCTTCAAACTGAGGAAAAATTTTTCCTTCAAACTGAGGAAAGTTCGAGATCAAATATTTTTAATAGAATATTAGCCACAAAAACCTATTAATTAAAATATGAATATGGAGACTGTTGTTAAGCTATCTGATGTGATCTTTTTTTTCTTAATTTCTTTTTCACTTTTCTAAATCCAAACAATAAATCTCAAGTCTCAACCACAGAATCGTCTCCTTAATTTTGTAGGTGTATCGAAAAAAGATTCAATTTAGCAGAGAAATAACGCTATCGCTCTCAGGGATTTACGGCAATCTAAATCAAAGCTATCGGCATAAATTTAAAATCACGTATCGGTGTAAATTAAGTAAATCCGTCAGTCCCCCGTTTATTTTATCGCAATTTCGCGTCGACAAGGCGCCGATTCTAATCTAAGGCGCACTTAAGCCGTCAAATAGGATGAAACGGCGCGTTACATTGAAACTGACATAGTCTACCAGAACTTGCATAGTAAACTTGATAAACTTCCGCCCCATCGGACAATAATTTCCTGTGGCATGTTTGTTCAGTGAAAAGAAAGTGAGTGACAAAATTCTAATTACAATTTCAAATACTACATTTGCATAATTATGTTTTCAAAATTTATTAATAATTATGATATAATTTCTGTTTGTTTTTTTTTTGTTGTAAAAGTTTAATTATACGTAGTAGGTATAATATATTATATATACCTATATAATATACTACATAGTAAAATGTAGTAGAAAAACTTATTAGTTTCTACGTACCCTTTTGTATAATGTTAATTATTATAAATTTTTCTTAATTTATTTCGATGGTGTACGTTTATAGCTTATATAAAGTTTATTAATTTCCTTAAATTCGCCATTTCTAATTCATTACCCTTATGTACTCGTACCTATAGATTTTAAACATGAATTATTTTTTTCCATCATTATGCTAAATGCAATATTGTATGTATGATATGTCTATATCAAAGTACATTTAGTACTATTTATAATAATATTTTTGTAAACTTTATTTAAATCAATTTTATCAATCATTTTTCTTTTTAAAAAGTCAATTTATGAACGAAAAGTCAACTTTTGCCTTTCCCTATTGGGGATAAATTTTAAAAACAACAACAAACGAAACGTCAACTGCACTTGTCAAATGTCAAATTCACGCGAATACTGTCACTACAACAATACATTGCAAATTCATTCTTATTTCTTTTAAAATAAAACCTTTAGGATAGAGCTTAGCAATGTTTTACTGTTGTAGAATCACAAGTTTTAATTGAGGACAAAAAATTCAAAAACACGAATGTAGGGGACACCGCTATGTCCTACTTATCTTAACTTTCTAAGTTTCTATATCTCTAGGTTTTCTCCAACGAGTGCTTGTGTTTATCGGCGATATTTACAATGTTAAATATCTTAGATCTCGGTTTCCTTAGTTTAGCTTTTACTGTTGCATTTACTGGGTTTGTAATTAATCATTATGAGAAACACGTACCGGCCTTTATTATCAAAGGATTTAAATACGGCAGTTTCGCATACCAAGGATCCGATGCTAATTATCTTCAAATAATCGAAGTACCGAAAGCTTTGTATCGTCATTTTTACGCTTTCTCTTCTGTATTTAGTGGACTGACTTTGTTGTATACTTTATTAGTGTACTGCTTCAAATTCAGTGTTCATAGATACATAGTTGTTATATTAAAACTGTTATTAGAGCAAGATGAGCCATCAGGTATGACCTATTTATTTAAAGTTATTAACTTATAATTTTCTTATGTAAATAAACATGATGGCTCAGCATATTAACATATCTCTGATATTATATGGTATAATGTAAAAGAGTAGTTAATCTTAAATAGATAAAATTAAATCAACATCAAATTGCAAATGCAAAGAACAAAAAATGTACACTAAATAAAGTACCTAAATAATGTTATTTTTTATACTAAGAAGTTTAATGCATTAACAATTATTAATAGAAAGTATTTTATTCCAGTTTCAGCACCAGCCGACTTACTGGCTCTATCTCTCCTCACAATACAATGTATAAGAAGATGTTATGAGACTTATTACTTACAAGTCTTTGCCAAGTCTAGTAAAATGAACTTAAGCCACTATTTGGTTGGATTAGTTCATTATTTTGCTGTAATTGTTGCTGTTGTTGGACAAGCACCTTTATTTTGTGGTATGAATAACTCACATTACTCTTTGTACTCTTAACGCTTGACTTCTAATTATTATAAAATAATTAATTTTATACTACAGGTACAATAATTATACTCAGTGAACCTTTTTTTGTTTATTTCTTGTTACTTACAACTAATTAAGAACTTATGAACAATTTCAATTTTTTTGACTAGAAAAAGCTTATAATTTTTAAAAAACCAAATAAATATAAGTCCTCACTAGTTTTAATCAATAAATATTGGAATTAATTTGTCTTCATTTCACTGTCAATAATTATAACTTGTATTGTCTTCATAGGACCTCACAACCGAGAAAAAGTAACATGGAATGACACAAAAACCTTCATATTGTCTGTACCTTGCACAGTAACCTTTCTATGGGCCTGGTATGAACAGTATAAATCTAATATAATATTCGCTAATCTTAGAAAAGATAAGAAGTCCGGAGAAGTTGTCACAGAAGAACATAAAATACCCCGTGGAAGGCTTTTTGAGCACATCTCTAGTCCCCATAGATTGTGTGAAATAATTCTGTATGTTGTATTACTTTTGCTAATACCAACAAAGACATTCTTTTGCATATTTTTATGGGTCATCGCCAATCAGGTTTGTATATCAGACTACTTAAATAATATGTAAATGTTTATATTAAAATTGAAGGCATGAATGGTTGAAGGTGATATGTTGACAAATTATAATTTGGAAAAAATTGAGTTTAAAGTTTGTGTAATGTATGAAGTGCATATACATATATATATAATGCCTGTCAAGCAAAAAGTGAACTAAATAGTCATAAATATGGCTGTTTTTAGATTGAAAACTCTTTATTCCCATATCATTGGCATCTATGTATAAAACAGCAAAATTCAAAAAAGCTATTGCTTTTCATTTACTTCATAAATCAATATAAGTTACAAAATAATTATGAAATTGGTGTAGTTTAATTAATAAAAAAAAAACAATTTAGTTACTATTTGTATATATATATATATATACATAAATAGTGTTTGTTTGTCATTTTAGGTACAAACTGCAATCCATGCCCACACTTGGTACAAGAAAACATTCAAGGACTATCCCAGTAACAGAATGGCTCTTATCCCGAAAGTTCTCTAAAATTTTACATAAATTTACTTATTTATTAAATACAGGTAAGACAAATTATGTGACTCATAATAAGACTGCATTTTTTAAATAGATTAGTGGCTATGTTCAAAACCAATTATTAATTAAAATTACAATATGTAATATGAAAATACTTTTGTACAATTTCCATTTTAGAAATGCTAAGTTATTTATTATTTTTTTAAAAAGAGACTATTTTTTAAAATAAGTGCACTATAAGAAGCCAAAATATAAAATTATTTATTTTTCATTAATAAAAACATTAAATATATTGTTCTCTGTGACATTGAGTGCTTTAGAAAAATCTACAAATAGGAAACTGGAAAAGAAAAAGGGAAAATGCTCATTCATTACACATAGCATTTATGTTTAGATTAAATGAATATTTAAATAAAATGACAATATATTTTTTAAATGTTTATTTACAGATGTTAATAATAAACAAATCTAAATAAATAGTAGTTTTATTTGAAACAAAATAATAACACAACACACCTTTGATTGCACACAGACTGACACTAAGTCATACTATTTGAATAGGAAGCTGAAACAAAGTAAACATATATAAATGCAAAATAATTTTAATGAACAACCTTTATAACATAGAATATAAATATTTGTCATATCAGAAAGCAACAAAAATGATTAGGCTATTTCTTTTTACTTATAATATTAAAGAAAAAAAATTATCAATAATTCAACAATATTCTAAAATACTAACTTTTTAAGGTTACCATAAACAAAATATTTATATTTAAATTAAAAATAAATAACTCTTGAATGGATATCGATAAAACCATTAACTAGTACTAATGTGTGCCCATCGCTGGGCACGGGCCTCCCTTAAACATGAAGGGGATCAGGCCATAGTCCACTACGCTGGCCTAGTTCAGGTTACCAGACTACACTTGTCTATCGAAAACTTGCTAGGTTCTCTCAGTCATGCAAGAATCCTAACAATATTTTCATTAACACCATAAGACAAGTGGTAATCACGTTTGACATGATTCACACATGAAAATATCAGATGTGCGAGACCCGGATTTGAACCCGCATCACTTGTTATCACTGGCCTACTGCTGTTTCATACTAATATTTTTACCAACAAATTTATTAATAACATGTCTTGATCTGTTGAATTATTTATTTTTAATGATATCTTTTTACTAACATTTATTTATTTTTAAAATAATATTAAAAACTTACCTATAAGGATAACCTTGTGTTTTAGCTCTAAATATGGAGAGTAGAAGTGAGAAGAACACGCACACCATCACAAGTCCAACAACTGACTGGAACCGCCGTCTCTTTCCTTCTAATGGTCTTTGGTTTTCTGTCCCCGGTACTCCTCCTGCTGCCTCAATCATTAGTATCATACCAATTACGACAGCGCCATCTAAGGTGGACTTGAGGAAATTATTTGTTTTATATTATGAATATTTTTTTATATGTAAATGATAAGTAAAGAGAAAAGATATCAATATTTTTTTGCTTTTATAGTAAAATTAATTTTTATATTCTTAGGAAAAACAGACAAATTAGGACAACAATTTAAATATAGGATGCATAATATTAAGAAACTTTCAATCAATAATTTTGCCTTTAAGTTTAGGGCTCTAATATTGCAATCCGAATTCATTAAATAATTAAATAGTTTTTTTTTAAATATGATTTTTCATAATATAAATGAAACTACCATGACCATGATTGCTGTAAAGCATTCGAAACTTCGGGAAACAAAAATCATAATAAATCCGCGACAAAATCCGAAAAGATAGTTTCATTTATAATGTCAAATATTCGCGTAAACCTAAGAAAGTATAACGGTTTTTCATATCAAATCAAATCAAAATATTCTTTATTTAAATAGACTTTTACAAGCTCTTTTGAATCGTCATTTTTACATTATCAAAATTAAAAGTCAGTCTGTAAGTCTGTGAGTAAACTACCACCGGCTCGGAAAGCTGTTCTGCTGAGAAGAACCGGCGAGAAACTCAACAGTTGGTCTTTTCAAAAAAAATATTTGGTAACAATATTGTATTACAATTTATCTATTTTCATACTTAACTGTATACTAGTAGTAGTAGTAAGTACTTAATATATTTCATGATTTGTAAAAAGGATACTTAAAAACGCTACAATGTAGCTCTCGAACACAAACTGTGAGTGAGATCCACCATTAATGTACACAACACCAGTCTTAGTTTTATGGAAAAATGGAGGACCTCTAATTTGATTCCACATCTGTCCAGAGACCATAACAAAGCAGAAAAATAAAGCGCAAATTGCCCACATTTGCTTATTGTAAATAAATTCTAGGTTGTCTCTTTTAACATATAAGAGTCCTGACACAATCAGGAATAGAACCGAAATTGTAATCACAAATGAGTAGTTCGGTGGACGGATCAGTTTGACCTGGAAAAATTATAGAATAAATACATGAGTTAAGAGTATAAAAAAAACTGCGTGTGTACAAAGTACACATGTCAGAAGTTAAACTTTTTTGGCAAACTAACTTTTAAATCTCGTTTATATTTATACTAAATAACCCCGTCTAAGCTCGTCGAACGAGGGAGATGGCGCGAAGGTCCCACCCACGAGTTAGACAGAGTTAGAAATGTCACTGACTCGCGGTGGGCGAGATCTAACTAAGGCTACTCTTCCCCATCTCTGAGTGCCTGGTACTATGGACTTATTTTTTCGTTTCATCGAGTTTGAAATCACAATGATTCTAAAGAAGTTTTACTTCAAAAATACCTTTAATTACATACATCATGTTATAATTTCCTCCATGATGGATTTTTTCTAAAAATGAATATAGACCTTTTTTAGGGGGCTTCCATTAATCACGTGATGTTTTTAAGCAAATTTTAAACCCCCTGGGTTTAATACCCCATGGTGATACATAGTGAGGTTTTAAACTAAACCACAAATCTTAGCAACAGCGAGTAAAGATCACGCATCGAATTTCGGTCTAGAAATCGCGCCTTCAAAGAAAACACGTGATAACTCACTACATTATCTGCGATCTATAATAATGTGTATTATTTACATTATTTAATTGATATAATAGGTTTAGAGTTAATCCCTGCTCAAAGAAAAGTCAGTGGCACCGAACCGGTGGTCACTGAAAATCGGAGGTGGTACTACTATTGGGTAGTGTGATAACCAGTTATAACTGTAGAGGTGGGCGCAACGTCCCTAGGTTTAGCTTCAGCAAAGCTACAGGTACAAAAAGTAGTCTAAGTTATGCCTTATAACATTACCTATCTGCAAGTGAAAGTCCTGTCAAAATTGGTCCAGTCGTTTCAGAGATTAGGAACAGACAGACAGACAAAAATTTTAAAAATTGATTTTTGTTGCTAGTACTTTATGATAAATCAATCAATTATATGATATATGATTTACAAATGTAAATAAATAATTTCTCATTATAATGAAATAAAAAAGACCCTCTTCAGATCTTACCTGAATATCTGTTCTATCTTGAATCCATTTGGCAATAGCTTCTGCATGGATACCAGCTCTTTCAAAGTCCATAGAATCAGCTGGTTTGGGCTTGCCTTTAGCTGGAAAGTGCATGATAACTGGGGCTGTGTTAAGACGCAGCTGAAAATATGAGGTTATTTTTGTACAAATTATATTTATATATCCTGAGGAAATTTTATTATTCATTTATAATGTTAGCCAAAAAAGCACAACTAAATCTATTAAATATTATGCTACTACTTTTTCAAATAATTTTTAAGTTTGTATTTATTATGTTATTTATGATGAAAGTACACATCTATAGAATATTAGAGCCGCGTTGGCGTTAGTACGTAAGTACCGGTGTTTATCGCAATATTCTATATAACTCAATAACAAAAAATATTCACCATTTGAAAGATATCTGATCCTTCATCAAAGTCAACCATTCCAAAGAATAATTTATTAGTATCCTGTGAATATGCATAGCGCTTCGAGTGTGAAACAACTGCGAATTCATCATAAACATGTTTGCATATAGCACAACGCCTTGAAGGAGCCATAGCTGTAAACATCACAATAAACGAGTAATTTCTTGGCGGATTTTTCACGTAATCCCTAAATTTGTTTAAATCCAGAGATATTATTGCTTTCTTCCCAGACATTTCTGTTAGCTGTTGTACTTTTTCCTCAAGCTGGAATACAAAAAAAATCATAAGAAAATTATAGGTTTATCGGTTTGTGAAATTTGTAAATGAAACGTACTCCCTTTGCTCGATTTTGGCAATTGACATTGTAGTATGTTAATAAAACAACAAAACAAAGTAGTAACTTAAGCTTCATTGTAATATTTAATGTTGATTTTAATAACTACTAGTTTTAATAACTTTTATATAAATAGGAATAAGGAAAGAAACAGCCAATAATGAAACGCCAACCAAACTTTACAAATTGACATTTGAGTTTGACAATTGTAACGTCACCTCACTGCAGTGTTGCCAGTGGCAGATAGTGAAAAGTAACACGAGACAGCTCAAAAAGAAACCCCTCCTATAACAATAGATATTGGTCTAGTTAAGGGTGCTGCTGATACCAACACGAAGTTCCAAGCTCTTTTACATCAAAATTGGCTGAACCACGTCCACATATATACAGATGCCTCTAAGCTGTCTAAAGATGGCTGTGTTGGTTCAGCGTGTTGGATTCCTAAATTTAATATTATTCTGCAATTTAAATGTCCTCCCCTATCTTCAGTGTTTACAGGCGAGGCTGTTGCTATATTAGAAGCAATCTTGTTCGTCCACTCTCATGACATAAATCAGGCGGTTATTTTTAGCGGCTCCTTAAGTTGTTTACTGGCCATTAAAGAAAACCCTTTTCGTAGCAAAACAAGGTATTCCATTATATTGAAGATCCGTGAAGCTTTACTCTCATGCCTCAATAAGCAGCTTAGTATTCAATTAGTTTGGATCCCAGACCATTCTGGTATTATTGGTAATGAGTCCGCTGACTCTTGTGCTAAAGTTGCGACTCACTGTGGATCTCTTGAACACTTTAGTAATTCTGCTCAAAATGTATTATCCCTCGCTAAAACTCATCTAGACAACTCCTGGATCAGCTACTGGAATTCATCAAAATCTTTTAAGGGAAAGCATTATGCTTCTATCCAGGCGGATATTCCAAAGCGTCCATGGTTTTTTCATCAGAAACATACTGAACGGAGGGTTATTACTACTATTAGTCGCCTACGCTTTGGACACGCAAGTACCTACTCCTGTTCATCTGGCTAAGATCAGGGTAAGGGATCACTCATTATGCAAGTGTGGCTTAGATGAAGGCTCAGCTTCCCACATCCTCTTTAATTGTCCCAAACTCCGTCGCCCCCTCTATGATATTCTTCCGTCCAAGGTCCCCCGTCCCCTCAATGTTCAATCTTTGTTGATGTTCGTTTTTGGTCCCCTATGTACTTTTTTATGTAAATATGTTAAATATAATAAAATTAAGCTTTAATAGTAGTATTAGTTCATTAACATGTTTTTGTTTGTTTTTTTTTTGTGTATAAATTAACTAACCCTTGTGCCGTTTATATGTTTTTAAGTATAATTGTGGAAATAAAATCCGACTATTTAATACTGTGAATCCAGTCTTTTTGTGGAATTAATTAAAATATAACCGGCCAATCTCGAACGTGACTCTTCCAATCGACTTGACATTGGCGAAATAATTTGTGCTCAACTAGCACGCATTGAAGCCAAAAAACCAAAGAATTGAACAAAAAGAAACATTTTCACAAAAAAGTAACAGTATTTTATTTTGCCGTGTTGCCGATGGCAGATTGCCGTGTGTTATGGTAAAAGTTAAAAAATTGCCGTGTCTCATACAAATGTAACGAAAATGTAGACTTTTGTACATAATTGTAAATAGTTCCTATAGTTTTAGTGGCGAAAAGGGTTCCTTAGATAATTTATTAAAATATGTTAGATTAACAAATTTTATTTGAACAACTTTGGTAAAAATTATAACCATAATATAACTGTCTGATACCACTAATATATATTTTAATTTTAATCTATATAACTTCTACTTTTTCTTTCTTTTAATCGTATTTTGATCTAACATTTGTTTGGTTGGTTTAAAATTAGTTTGACTTCCTATACTAGTTATATAAAATTATTTATCGACTAAACATAAATAATAAAGTTAAACAGTTGAACGGTGTTATAGATTATATTTAATTTAGTTATAGACTAGCTGTTACCCGCGGCTTAATGCGCGTGTGTTGTGCGTGTGCGCTGATTGCCGTGTTTCAGGATACGGCAACGATTGTTCCGCCGTATGCCATGTTTTTCTGGTAATAGCCCCCAAATACCGTGTAACACGGCAAAAGTATAATATTACTTTTCTCTATGCACGGCAATTGCCGTGTAAACTGTAAATGGCAACCATGAAACGAACTGAGAGTTGAGACTGACTATGACATTACGTGACATGTGCGCCAATACAACAAACGAAATTCCGTTCCGAAACGAGATGCGTTCCGTTTCATGACTAATTTTGGTTGATGAAAATAAATATTTTTGTTACTTCCTTAAAGTAACGTAAAAGTAACATTTTGAGTCGTGTAACATGTAGGTAACATGAGGTAGTGAAAAGTAACGTAAAATGTTACAAAAGTAACATTCTGGCAACGCTACTCACCTGTTATGGTACTTTTATTGCCATAATTTTTTAATCATTTATAATAAATTGTCACTAACTTTTTTGACTAATGATTGCTTTTCTATAAACATCTGGGTTACATTATATATTTATATGGATTACTTTTTAAAACATACTGCCTCCAAGATAAAATATTTTATGAATTAAAGGAAAGAAATAATCTTTATATGCAAAAATCGATCGCTAAGCATCAGTTCATACAATATCGGCCATTCCAAACATATTTGGTTATATGATCAGGAGTCGACACATTACATATGACAAAATATTGCAGTCTGGCTGGTTCTGCTGTTTATTCATCCATGGTATTCGTAGATAGAGGACGCTAAAGCACGGTCAAGTAAAACAGGTGCACTAAAGCATTGTAAAGGAAAGGTATACGTAAAAGGACTAAGGAAGAAGTAGGACAACATTATTATGATCCATCCATAGATTTATTATTTACTAGCGTGATAGTTTATTATATGCATGGAATTAGTAAGTACTAAGTAATTCGGTTGTACGAAGTGCTTACTAATTCCAAGATTATATGTAGTTATTACTATATACATATTTTTTGTCTTGCTCTTGCAGGTGTACGCTTATCTAAAAAGCATCTAGCATCAAGAGTTGTGGTGCTACGTCGGCTTATCGTGTCAATAGTTTCCATTTACGACTGTGGCGTGACGATAGACTAGAGTGTCTGTGACTTACGTTAGGTACAGTGTTGCCAGATGGGGCTATTTAGCGCCAATGGGGCTATCTCTCTTACTGAGCGGCGATATTATTTTATCCGCTGGCTACAGGTAGCCGATTCGGCAATTTTTTTTTTCAGAGATATTTAATTAAAAAATCATTTTTATGCAGAAAACAAAGAAATTTTCCAGCAACAATCAGTTTCAATAGTTTTTATGTATGTTTTTATGTCAAATCCGAGTACTATAGTACTCGGAATTTTAATTCGATTCCAGATTTGACAGTTTCAGTGTTGCAACATTATGACAAGTACTAAATAGTGACGTTGCGAAATTATTCGATACAGAAATGGAATATTTTCGGATCGATTCCTCTCGTTTATAGTAGTATATCTAAACAACTAC
Organism: Boloria selene; assembly: GCA_905231865.2. Taxonomy (NCBI): domain Eukaryota; kingdom Metazoa; phylum Arthropoda; class Insecta; order Lepidoptera; family Nymphalidae; genus Boloria; species Boloria selene. The sequence goes on along the minus strand of HG993137.1, from coordinate 13,569,402 downwards.
TACTTTAATAGAAACTAAGTATATAAGGAAATTAAATATTTCTGAGCGGATAATTTAGTAATGACGATTAATTTTATTAAGAAATTGAGAGTTTTCTTTAATAATTGAGTGTGGAATAAATAAAAAAATGTAATCATGAAGGAACATGAGAAATAAACCAAATAGCTGATGTATTATGATAATAATTTATTTTATTTTATAAATCGTCGCAGTCATCGCTATCGCTATCGCGGACACTTTCTGTAACGTTTATTATAAATGTGTCTGTGATATTGTCAATTAACATATCTAGCCTACTCATTTTTTCCTCTTCTTTGACAACATGGGATATGCATTTGGACCATTCGGTAGCCGTAATTTTTTGAATTCCTTCCTCAAATAAATTTCTCAGGTCTGTCAATTTGAAGGTTTTATTATTTTGATCTACATGCCCCTTTACCTGCGCCCATATCAATTCGATAGGGTTCAACTCGCAATGGTAAGGGGGCAGTCTTAAAACCGTGATCCCATGTTGTGTTGCCATTTTGTCTACAGCGTACTTATTAAAAGACTCGTTATGTGGAATCAGTTCTAAAAGCGTAGCTTTAACCATATCTGGTTCGTAATGAAATTTTTTATTTAAAAGCCAGTCTTGAATGGCAGCTTTTTTCCAGCTCATTGGTGCCGTTTCCAATTTTCGGAAGTGGTAAGGTGCGTTATCCATCACCACAATTGAGTTTAGTCTTAATTTTGGTAAGTCTCCAGCATATCTACCACTCCTCAAAACTAACTGAATTCATCTCATCATGGTAATCTTCACAATTTTTCTTTGCTTCAAAAATCATGAGCCCCTCTTCCAGGAAGCCTTCTTCACTATCTATATGGCTAATTATGAGACGTAACAGTGAAAGCTATTCGTGGACGTTTTTTTCTTGGGGACAAGAAAACATCCACGTCTTTTTGTGATGTACTTGGCTGAGGATCCATTTTGATGTGTTAGCATACCCTTTATAATCTGTACATTTTTTAAATTTAAATATCAATGTTTAATATAATCTGTACTAATAAGAAAGAAATAATTTATGAATTAATAATTATTTATTAATTTTATTAATATGTGTAAGCATAGTCTTCACAGTTTTTTTACATTTCTTTAATAATATTATTTGAATTTACAGAGCAATAATAAAAGTTAACATCGATGCAACACAGCTAATAGAAACATTGACAGCTGTCACTTTTGATTACTATAAATATAGGAGAGGTGTCAATCAGAGGGCAGTACGTTAACGACCACGGTGATAGCATGAGCTATGCCTCGGTGTGATATTTCGATTATTGTGTATTATTTGTATAATCATTTATGTGTGTTAATAAACAAAAAGTGATAAGTGAGTCTTTTATTCTGAGTGGTATTCCAACAAATCAGAAGTGGTGGATCAGCTCACATTGGTATGTACTCTTTGTTATTTTAAAATAATTTTACAAAACGAAGTCGGACAAAGTAAAAATATTTATCAGTTTATGTTCACTTTGAAATAACAATTATTAATCTACATAATGTTACTGTCCTTACTCAACATCATTTGTCAATCTACCCTCATTTTATATTTTTTTTCTTAATTATATTATCGGTTTAAAATATCATTATCATGATATTAATGATCATAAATATATTAAACAAAATAAATTGAGAATATTAGCATTACTGTTGTTTTTTTTCATTTATTTGAAGGATTTAAACATGTCTTATATCCTAAGTAAAATAATTATAAATTTTCTTTAGACATTCATGACTAAATTAAATGTTATTATTATTATCAATTGGATTTTTCAAAGTAATAGTATTTATATTGAATAGATTGCACTATAATGAATTTACTACTATAATATATTTTATGATATTGTGCTTAATGTTTTTCTTTATAGTTGTAAAATTTGTTTTATGATAATTTAACTTAATAAATTATTTCTTATAAAAAAAAATCACATTCAAAGAAAATTGGAATCGGATAAGAATAATAATGTTATATAATCAACTTTTATAATCAATCGAATGTGGATTGAGCATAGTTAGATTTGTTTAATATTATATTTTCAATTTTTTTTAAAAAAAAAAAATGATTTAGTTTGCAGTGGTGTTGCTTAATATTTAACTTAAAATAATCAAAACACAAGTTGTTTTTAAACTATTAATCTTTAAATTATAATATATGAAAGTTTAATATTGCTTTAATAATTTATATTTTAATATAACACATTATACATATTTTAATAATAGCAACACTACTTAATATTATTTTAACAAATGTTAGAAAATTATAATAATTATAATTATAGTAGTTAAAAATAAGTTAATAATATTGCCATATTTATAATATAATTTAAATTTTAAAATCTTAAATGTTTAGAATTGAAATGTATAATTTTATAGTCTATCATTTTGAATATTTGTAAAAATTGTGGGTAGGCACTGTCTGTAACAAGTATGTAACCACCTGAGACGTCTAATACCCTAGTCTCTCCCGTGACCATGATTGCTGTAAAGCATTCGAAACGTCGGGAACCAAAAATCATAATAAATCCGCGACAAAATCCGAAAAGATAGTTTCAAAGTCATTGAAATTCAAAGAAATTCAAATAATTAATACCCATATACTGATAAATGACAATATCTACCAGTAAAACTTTGGGCTCTTAGCAAAGCGGCTATACGCCGTAAGTGACGCATGATAAACACAAGAGAAAGAAAGTAAGGAAAAAAACTACAAGCCCACGTAGCATATGTTACATACATAATACGTTGGGAATCACGCGTCCGTTCATCGGAGATGGCTAAGAAATATTATACAAAGAAGAAGTGAAGTAGCTCATAATAATGCGAAGATAGAAGCCATTCATCACATCGAAAACTCAGAGAGAATGCCAAGGCATAAAGAGTTACCCGTTTCCAGTTAAGTGTTGAGATTCAGTTAACGAGATTGAGCTCAACGTGCAGTACCATTGCCAAAAAAAAGAGAAAAGTGAAAATCGAAACGAAATCCAGTTAGACGCATTCAGGTAGCGCTATCGTCCAAATTCACAAGTTCGAATCTAGGACCGTATAACTTGATGGATAGATTCATCGATACACCCAGTAGTCATACACAGAACACGATTGGTGGTTCAAGTAAATGATACCTACGAGTAGTTTCAACCATAGCCATGAAACTCGATACATTAAATAGATCAAAAGGTTAAGGAGACGGCCGTTACGTTTAAATAGAGTGGCGGTTTTCTATGTCCTGCTCAAGATGTCTGGATTGGCACGAAGTTGATATGAAGGTTTATCCTCATTTGAATGCCTACAGAAAGCGTGGCAGAGAAAAAAAATATTACTAAATTTACTTTAGTAAAGATCTTAATTAGTTGACAGATTGAAATTTTGGCAATAGGGAGCCGTAGTGAGGATACACTTGGAGACTACTTTTGTGAGAAATCCAGTCTAGTCAACTCGTGTAACGTAAGCGGAAAGGAAATATTACAACAAGGAATTTACACTAAAATTTCAAGTGAGGCCGTTTAGTATTACCGAATGCATTTTTAAATAAATTTGCTATTTAGATAAGAAACATCACGAATGAAAATAGATATACAAATATTAGTTTAATTTTGTCCTCCGATGAGGCAGAAATGGATAGAATAAATATAATGCACACTTCATCGCCGTGAGACACATACCGGTAAAGATAGCGACGAAAACTACACTAGATATGTTTATTTACTGGAAAATACATAATTTAAAGAGAGAAAACACACTAATTACTACTTGGCGTACTTTTCGTTAAAGAAAGGAAAACTTTTAGCTTGTGATCATATGTTATGTACAAGAATATTATATTTTAAAAAGGCTTTCAACTGAATTGACGATGAGACTAATGAATCTCGATAAGAATCCTGACAAGCCTACGAGTATAAACGGAAAAGTTACATATTGAAGAAAGTCTAACGAAATATCAAGAACAATAGGTGTTGGACTTACTTAACGAATTAAGAAAATGTGTGGCATTAAGTCTGAATGAAACGAGAAAAATCAATATAACTGAGATACATATTGGATTGCACGAAGTGGCAGTAGTTTACAAACCTTATAGACTACAGCGAGAGATATATGAATAGCTATACCAATTATAAAAATGAAATAATAAAATATGCTTCCCAATAGTCCCAGTTCAAAAGAACAAAGGTGAACGCCGATTATGTTCTGATTATCAGGGGTTGAACAAGAGAACATTAAAAGACGATTGTTAGCTAGTTTATCTCAGTGGTGAGGTTTATATTACCAGTCTAGATCCTAATCCGGTTATTATCAAATATGCAAGTCAGAAGAGCACTTAACAGCACTTGTGACGCCAGAAGAGCACTATGAATTTACGCTGATGTTTGTTATGCACCAGCTGTGTATATAATAAATGAACTCCTCGGAAAAGATAGGTATGATTTGGCAATTCGATAGATGGGTAGCCTTCTATCTCCTGCTTCTGCCACTGATAAAGAAACAGCCCGACCACTTGGTATATGAAGGAAGTATTACGACTGGGTAGTAAGAAGGCGAATGCTGTATCCTAAATTGCTACACCTATGAATTAGTTTTACCAATTGAGGTAGTTTGTATAGTTAGTACATTTTCTTGGAGATTTATCTTTGGATTGCTAGCATAGCAAAACTATTTACGAATCTTATGAAGACTTATTAGTCTTCAAATCCATCTTCGAAATTGGGATGACATTCATCGCAGCGCTGCATTATCCGAAGTACATTGCAGAAGCGCAATGTTACGCAAGTAAAACTATGTGTGGGTGATATTTTCATGCAGAGACCCGATGAGAAAACCCTATTAAAACCTGTTGCATACTACAGCAAAAAGACAACCAAGGAAGTTCTTTCAGTAAGGAAGTTTCGTACATATTTTGTTGTTGATGCGCAGTCTGCATTGCATTACATGTGTATGCTTTGGGCTGCCGAACGAATGCCTTCAAGTCACAAACTGTGATCATTCCGAAGATACACGTATAATGAGTTACAAATACCGAATAGTTACAAGCGGTGCAAATACTTACAGTTATCTTATTATAATAAATAAATATCATAAAGGATAAAAGAATAAATATATGAATAGATTGAAATGGGTTTTCTTTACTATAGCCACAGTGAATCAGGACATCGCGATAGGATTGATATAACTTTAGGTAAAGTTTTCTGTCCTAAAATGAGTATATTTGTACAAGAATACTATGTATCCGCATGCTTCAGTTGCACATACAACAAATCGTCTACAATGGAAAATATTTTTGCATCCAAACATAAAGCTAACACAGTTCCGTTTCTCACTTTACAATGGACCATGTAGAACAATTTCTTATAGATGAAAGTGGAAATATGTATATTTTGAGAATAATTGATGGACTTAGCGTATTTATATTCATTAAAACTCTTCGGAATCTTAAAGCAAGACAACTTAAACATTTTGAAAGATATACAATTAGAAGAGAGGATACTTAGAAAGAGGAATTAGTCTTACGTTGTCAATACTTAAAAATATATATGTAAAAGAAATTGAAACCAAACATGTTGTGAACGCTGTCGCAACCCCCTGAACAAATAGATAAATAGAGAGATATAACCGAACTTCTCGTATATTGGAATCACAAGCGGCATCCCAGTAATCCAATCAAAGTTTGGACGAAAAGGTTTGAGACAATCACCCAAACAAAGTGCAGTGGAGTTTTAATAACACTAACGGAGATTACTAAGTAGTACATCCAAAATAGTTTTCGATCGTAAGATCGTGAGTCTGGAAGAGGCACCTATCCTAAACATCACTCAAGATTGTTCAGAAAATTCCAAAACAACAACAGGACAGATTGTTGTTACGAACACTGAGAAAAGTCAGACTGCTTTGAAAGAATGAACATGTAATCAACAATAACATGGATAAAAAAAAAAAAAAATATTTGCTCTCAATGATCGTTCTGATTACAAATCATTGTTGTTGAAATAAAATTATTAGTACTGACGGGGTTACAAAACCTAAATACAAAAGTTTATAACAAAAATATAAAATATAATACAAAAGTTCACTACGCGAATGCGTTCAAAAGATATCATTTACTTTATCATTCAAAAGTGATAATAGAAAGATAGATCAAAAACGAGAGACGATATTGATATCAAAAACTAAGGGTTCCCTGAATTTATATATATTTTAACGAAATCAAAAAAAAAAAGGACTTTAAACCCTTTATAATATCGTAAAGGGTCATGTTATGTTAGCGGAAAAAAAGGTCCTCCCTATCGACTAGTGGTATCATAACCAACCGATGCCCTGATGATGCTGCCATGCGTATGGAATAACGCAGATGGGAATAATTATGTGTAAATGGTATATTATACTTAACTACACAGATACGATGCTTTATATGTCTATCATATATATATGTAATTATAAGTGAAATATGCCGCTGTATGCGGTGATTACTAGGAATAATTGTGTGAAATTTGCCCATAAATGGGGTGATCAGTTGTTTAAACTCTAGGTCATATGAAGTGAGACATTCTGCTGAATGCAGTGATCACTAATTATAAGTGAGACATTCTGCTATATGCAGTGATCACGAAAGATTTAAGTGAGACATTCTGCTATATGCAGTGATCACGAAAGATTTAAGTGAGACATTCTGCTGAATGCAGTGATCACGAAAGATTTAAGTGAGACATTCTGCTGAATGCAGTGATCCCGAAAGATTTAAGTGAGACATGCTGCTATATGCAGTGATCACGAAAGATTTAAGTAAGACATGCTGCTATATGCAGTGATCACGAAAGATTTAAGTGAGACATTCTGCTATATGCAGTGATCACGAAAGATTTAAGTGAGACATTCTGCTATATGCAGTGATCACGAAAGATTTAAGTGAAACATTCTGCTGAATGCAGTGATCACTAATTATAAGTGTTGTGGATGAAGAACGATGATGGCCGAGCGTGCACGACGGCACGCGAGAGCGAGACAGCAGCGACGACACCCGATGGCGAGGCAGCGACGACAGCTACTGAAGAAGCAACAATAAAGAAAACAAGCGAATACAAGTGAAATTAGTGTTTCATTGAAGAACCCCCATACAGTCCATGACAATAAGTGAGACATTCTGCTGAATGCAGTGATCACGAAAGATTTAAGTGAGACATTCTGCTGAATGCAGTGATCACGAAAGATTTAAGTGAGACATTCTGCTGAATGCAGTGATCACGAAAGATTTAAGTGAGACATTCTGCTATATGCAGTGATCACGAAAGATTTAAGTGAGACATTCTGCTGAATGCAGTGATCACTAATTATAAGTGAGACATGCTCTCTGTGAGCTCTCAATGAGGTGTGCTGCTTAACCGATAATGATTATTAAAATCAATAAGTGAAATATGCCGCTGTATGCGGCGATCACTAGAAATAACTAAGTAAACTTTCCTATGTCTATATGGGGTGATAATCGTTTAAGTTATAAGAAGTGAGACATTCCGTCGAATAAATTGTTAAATACTGACAAGTGAATTATGCTGTCATACATTGCAACGACATCTTTTTAATATATCACTATATGTATCACTGAATATTACGGTATGGTTTAAACTATTACTTATTGTTTTGTTCTATAACTATATTTGTGTGTCGTTTACATTAAAATTGTACTCTGGTTATTTGAAACTACTACATACTTTAAATGTTATACTAAATCAGCTTCTAATTATTATTTGAGTTTTACAGGTGTCCCAGTAAAATTCCAGCTACGTCAATCATCTGAGAGTGCACAGTACATCAAAATCAAAATTCTATATCATGATTTAAATCTACTAATGAGAAAGCAGGAATTGTTATATAATTCTTATTGTTTATATTACTTCTCTTGTTGAGTTATATTATGTTATTCTGTTTTATTATGTTTGATTTATCTTACATTATTATGTTTCATTTTTTTTTGCTTTCTTTTCGGATGGCCGAGCCGGAATGGGGACATTCCGTTCACAGGACGGCCGTCTGTTAGCATACCCTTTATAATCTGTACATTTTTTAAATTTAAATATCAATGTTTAATATAATCTGTACTAATAAGAAAGAAATAATTTATGAATTAATAATTATTTATTAATTTTATTAATATGTGTAAGCATAGTCTTCACAGTTTTTTTACATTTCTTTAATAATATTATTTGAATTTACAGAGCAATAATAAAAGTTAACATCGATGCAACACAGCTAATAGAAACATTGACAGCTGTCACTTTTGATTACTATAAATATAGGAGAGGTGTCAATCAGAGGGCAGTACGTTAACGACCACGGTGATAGCATGAGCTATGCCTCGGTGTGATATTTCGATTATTGTGTATTATTTGTATAATCATTTATGTGTGTTAATAAACAAAAAGTGATAAGTGAGTCTTTTATTCTGAGTGGTATTCCAACAGATGGAAAACCAAAACAAATAGATTCACTCAAAGTTCACAAAAAACTATAAACGTAACAACAAACACAACGTAACAAAACTTTAACAAAACCCAACAAAATAACAAAATATCGACGCGCAATGAAACAATATTCGTGCAGTCAGACTGGGATAATGAACTATGAAGCCGAATGACAAGATAAACAAAATGGCGATAGCTGCACGAGCGTTAAAGTTTTGTTTTTAATATAAAAAACAAAAATATTAACTTTTTATAAAATAGAGCAAATAATTATTACGAATAATTGTATTTATTTAAATAAAAATCAATAATTTAGTCTTTAATTGGCACACTAATATTATGATTACATAAACATAAATCGCGATTGTTTATCGATTTTTGTGTTCATCACTACACTGTTATATGTGGTATCATTATTTCACAAAATGACATTAGCTAATGTCAAATGTGGAATCGAATTATAATTCCGGGTATAGTGGCGTCACTACAATAGGGATGGAAACAGCGCAAAAAAAGTCGACTTTTGACTTTAGAATCGACTTGAAATTTTTCGATTCTCAAAGTCGATTAATCATTGCTAAAAGTCGACTTTTCGACTCTCAAGTCGACTTTTTAAAAGCACAATAACTATATAACTCATAGTTAAAAGATATTTTACAAATTGTATTCGACATATTTCTTTAATTTTAATAAACAATTTATTTATCATTTGCACTTTTTATTTAAACAACTTACACACAAAGGATTGTTTTTAACATTTTTATAAAAGATACATTCTACATAAAAATTGCACCGAAAGTAAGTTTGTAGTATTTAAATTAAGTATTTTTGAAACGTTAAAATCAATATTTAATATTAAATATCAATAAAATTTTTAAATAGCAGTTATAAACTGTTAAATAATAATTTTTAACTTTAAATTTAAAGTTTACTATTTAAATTAAGTATCTATGAGACATAAAAATATAAAAAATCTGTAATTTAAGAATCCCACATATCTTCACTAACTGACCTTAGAAATACAAGTTGATTTAAGTGCTGAGGCGATAAACGACTTCTTAATTGATTTGCAATCAGGCCAGCATGAGAAAACAATCTTTCGCAAGGTACAGAAGTTGCTACAATTGATAGAAACTTCCTCGCTACACTCCATAAATGAGGATATTCATATTTGATTGATTCCCAAACGACAAGTGGACAAAACAAAATGGTACAAACTATACTACCATCATGTGTTAAGTATTGTTTAAAAAAGTCAAAGTCATCGAGTGAGAATCGATTTTAATCGACTCGAGACAGGTTCAAGTCGATTCTAAAAAGTCGATTATTTTTATGAAAAGATCGATTCTTGACTAAAGTCAGAGTCGACTTTCCTATCCCTACACTACAAATGTGCTGGTTCGATGGTATGTACTATGTTATTTATTTCAACTTTCCCGCCTTAACTACCTGTGCGCCATGATAGGGCTATATCGGCTACACGCGCGCTCCGGTAGGGCTATTCGAGAAAAAAAAATCTGGCAACACTGGTTAGGTACGTGAATATATGCAAGCGTACTAAACCCTTTACATTACTCGGAATTTATTTCGTATTTCATAAATACCATCATTTAATCCAGCGTTCGGAACCGTACGATAATTATCGTACAGTTACGTTATTTAATGTTGTGCCTACGTACGATGTACGATAGCATTATTTTTTCATTATTATCGTACGCAGGTCTGTACTGTATATCACGTGTAAAACATTTGGGTTTCAGTGTTCTGTTGATTTGACAGCGGTGGTTTAAAAAAGATAAACTATAGAGTACTTGCATGCATATCAATATTACAATTTATATGATTTATTTATCTATAATAGACATTATCCTAAAAAATACGATAATGTACGATAATTTTTACGCCCCTGGTACGATAGTTAGTCCACTTCAAGTTGCTAACGCTGATTTAATCATCGGCATCCTCTGCGCGGGGTCACTGAAGTTAGCCCCCCCATGATTATTTTATAAATTTTTGAAGGTTTTTTTTATTACATCATTCGTTCGTCGTTTGTTATTCTGTTCACTGTTTCTTCTTTTATTTATTTAAAAATGTGCCCGTAAGGGCTTGAACACAAAACTGCGATACGACGCGATGCGAATTCGCAACGCAGAAAGTTGCGACACGAATTGCTGCGATGCGATTTCGTGCGGCAAGGCGTCTCCCAGGGTGAACATTCCTTCGACGACCGTCAACCGTACTAAACGTATTTTAAATTGAATACTAGGTCGTGACATGGATCGTAAAAAGAAGTGTGCACTTTTGTTATTGCTAAGGAGATACAGGAATAAGAAACAAAGAAGATTTTGGGTTCATCCATTTATTACTGTTATGAATCCCGATGGGAACTATTTCCATCTAAAATATGAAGCTTTGAAAACCGACGAAAAAAAATTTTTTGAGTATTTTAGAATGAGCATATCTTCATTCGAACAGCTTTTAAGTTTATTATCACCATATCTTCAGAAACGATCGTACAAGGGGAGAATTCCTGTTATGCCTCTGGAAATGATTGGCCTCACTATCCGGTAAGTAAAGTAAAACATTAATTGTTTACATAAGTTTTTATTGAGAAAAGAGTTTTCCAAATATTACAATCGATTAAATTTACGTAAAATCAAAGTCTTCTTCAGTTGAAAGTGTGCTTAATATGCTTGAGGTAGAAAAATCATTACTAGGTGAATCAATTTGATCTGGTATGTAACTCGCAGATGACTGTGGACGTACAAGTGGCGTTTGTTGAGATGTAGCGAAATGTTGAGTTTGATAGCCACCCTGGTAGTTGCTATTCGGATAGTAGTAGCCGTGAGGTTGATGCAATTCTGTTAAAATTTGAAGAACTCTGCTCTGAAAGATTAGTGTTTTATTGTCATCTAACCTTTCAAGAGATGGTAGAATACCTTTAAAAAAAGATATGTGTCTATTCTCCGTTTCCTTTAAAATCTTTACAATATCATCTTCAAAATTATTATTAACCATCTTTCTTTTTGGTGGTTGCTTTTGGTAACGTGTTTTAGATGAACCTTCTTGATTATCTGGCTCATTTTCTGATTCTTTTATACTGGTAGTGGTCTCATTTTGTAAATTTTTCTTAAGAAATTGTAATTGTTTGTACAGATGGTATTCTTTTATATTTTTTGATCCAGACCCTGACCTACTTGCATCTTTGAGTTTCTTTTCATATTTATTAAAGGTATCCTTAATCCCCCTCCATCTTTGTATTACTGAATTACCTGCAAAAAAAATAGACAATATTTAATTTATGTATGTTTATATCGTTTTAGGTTAGTGTTCTTTACTTTTCAAGTTTATTATATAAATTAATCCTTTTTTTTTCTATTTATGTTACAGATTCCTAGCGACCGGAAATGAAATCAGAAATATACATTTAGATTATTATCGAGGAATAAGTACAGTTGCTAAAATAATACGATTAGTTTGTAGTGCAATATGGAAATTTTGTTTAAATGAAAACATACCAAAAATAACGCAACAGCTGTTTGAAGAAATTGCTGCGAACTTTGACAAGAAAGCCAACTTCCCTAACTGTATTGGAGCCGTTGATGGGAAACATATTCGTATTCGTAGTCCCTCAAACAGTGGATCACTTTTTTTAATTACAAGGGCTACAATTCAATAGTTTTGTTAGCTATTGTTGACTCGAAATACAGATTCATCTATGTGGACATAGGAGCGTATGGAAAGGAAAGCGACTCCACTATTTTCCACAACACGAAATTGTACGACTTACTGATGAGAGGTGATTTGCCTACACCAACATCGAGGCCGTTACCGGGTTTTCAAGAACCGGTTCCATTTGTTTTTGTCGGAGACGAAGCTTTTTCTATTTCGAATAATGTCATGCGCCCTTATTCTGGCAAGCATTTGTCCGTTAAACAAAGAGTATTCAACTACCGTTTGAGTAGGGCAAGAAGATATGTCGAGTGTACTTTCGGCATACTGGCCAATAAGTGGCGAATATTTCACCGGCCCATTAACGTCTCATATAATTTTGCAATAGACATTGTCAAGGCTTGTTGCATACTACATAACTTTGTAATTAACCGTGATGGATTAGACACCCCTGTTGAAATGATCATAGATGATTCTGAACTACAACCACTTCAACAACAACTTACCACTTCGAATGTAGGTAGTCAGGTAGTAAGTGCAAATATAATAAGAAACGAATATTCGGATTACTTTACTAGTGAAGTTGGAGCATTAAGCTGGCAACTACAAAAAATTTAAGAATATACAATGCGGCTTACATTGCTGCTCGCTTTCTTGATATTAAGTCAATACAACAGGTACAAAAGGATCACATCGCAAAACTAAAAATCGGCCCAGTGCGAGTCGAACTCGCGCACGAAGGGTTCCGTACTATTATCTATAATAGAAAACACGTTTATTGTATGGGGACCCCCCTTAATATATATATTTTTTTAATTTTTAGTATTTGTTGTTATAGCGGCAACGGAAATACATCATTTGTGAAAATTTCAGCTTTCTAGCTATCACGGTTTATGAGATACAGCCTGGAGACAGACAGACAGACAGACAGACAGACAGCGGAGTCTTAGTAATAGGGTCCCGTTTTTACCCTTTGGGTACGGAACCCTAAAAAGTAACTCGCTGTCGACGCCTAAACATTGCATAACATTTAAAGAATATTTTTTGTGCTTATATAATTATGAATAGAATGTTTGATTTGTAGGTAGTTTTAGTAAAAAGAAGTTATACTTAATAAATGTATTTGTCTACTTACCAAGTTTAGTTTTTTCATTGTTTTCTTTTTCCTCGAAATTTGGAAATAAACTTTTACATACGTCCTTCCAAGCATCTTGTTTGATGAATTTGTTTTTATAATCTTCATTACTAGTGTCCCAAAGAACAGGGCGCTCCTCAATCAGTGATATTAAAAAATCAACGTCGTACTCTGTCATTTTTTTACATTAAAGTACACGTCTTGCCCACGCGCAGTCTCAGAGCGAACTAAACATAATATGGTCAACAAGTGTGACGTAACATCGCAGAAATACGCGATGCGAATCAGTTCGTATGTTCTTGCGGTGGGTCGTGCGAGGTCGCAGGTTTTTGCGATGCGACGTCGCACCGCAGTTTTGTGTACAAGCCCTAAGTAAGCCCCCCATCGCATTTTTCAATATTTTTTAGCAAATACTGGTCAATTTACCTCTCGTTTACGATTGTTCATTCATAAAAAACGTTTGTTCCTACTTCACATTATGAATTTTTTAACCGAAGTAAAGCATTTAGTTCCACGGTTCCATGGTCTATTCGAAATTAGTACACATTTCAAAATGTGTCTTATAGTATGTGTCTTATATTATTTAGAGCAACTGTATTAGATTTCTTTTTTATTTTACGCGTGTAAATTATGTTATAATTTTGAATACTAATTCGTATTTTATTTCATACTTTATTTATGTAATAGTAAAAATAAGGTGAGTGAAATGAGCAAACAAAACTGGACATCAAGAGAAACACTCGATTCATAATTTACAGTAGTTTTTAAAATATTTTATTAACACAATTCATTCAATAACACCAAGATTATAACATTCTAACATGAAACCTAAAATAATACAATTTTATCTATTTGTATTTATTTTGCTTACCATTATCATTCAAACATCATTTGACTATTAGGTATACATAGTAAAAATATTTTATAATTTTCCACATATAGTAAGTCGTCAGAAACGTTTATATACTATAATAAATATTTGATAAGTGCAATGTCTAGACGCCATTTAATAAATATTGTTCGCTCATAAAGAGATAAGATGAGGAAAATAAAACACACAAAACAATCAAGTAGAAACAAAATAATATGGAATGTACAAATCATGTTTATTAACTGATCCCTGGCATAACATTGTTTGTGACTCACTTTTGAATAGACAGACTGACAATTTGTTTATGAATATTATATAAAGTATGGTCACAGCATACATACAGGCAACAACAGCGCAGGGATAAGTACACCCATTAAGACAGCAAGTATACTAAAGCCAGGTTTTGAACTCAGCAATGTAGTGGTACACAGTACCTGGGGGGTTCGAATCATAAATATCTCGTTTGGACTTAACCTTCTACTCTAACTGTACATTAGTTTCGCCTTACACTAAAATAATCTAGAAGTGATATATTCCGCAATAGGTAACGCGCAGGTATGTAGGTAATACTCCGGAAAGAAAAGCTGAAATTTTAATCACTCGGTAGCTGTGAATTGTTTAAACATATGGGTCTCTTTCGATCTCAGCGGACGCAGCATCCAGTCCGCAGAGTCGTGAGAAGACACTATGTACTATACAGACCCCGAAGCGCTATGCGGCTACCGGTGATTATTTTGCGCGACTTGAAATGAGCAGATAGTTTACATGGCATAGAGCTTCGAGGGTAATTGGGTGGGTGTTTACTGTTGTTTCGTGTAAAGATAGATGGCTACGATAAGACCGTATAGACCCAACACTTCAGCGAAAATGAGGATAAGGATCATTCCGACGAATAGCCTAGGTTGTTGAGCAGTACCGCGGACACCGGCATCACCCACAATGCCTATGGCGAAACCTGCGGCCAGACCCGAGAAACCTACGGCGAGACCAGCTCCCAAATGGATGAACCCTCTGAAAAAAGAATTATGACCATTTAACTACAGTAATATTATACCATTATACATATAATAAAAAAAAGAATTTTAACCATTAACAATAATAGTTAAAATTCAATTCAATCTCCTCACCTACAAATAAATTTATAATTCAGTTTCAATAATATTATAACATATACATAATTTCATTATTATATCTTAAAGTTAAAGTATTGATACTCTTGGTGGTATTAAGTAAAAAATATTATTTATGGAAAAATATTCCAGAATGATATTATTCAAAGTAGAAAACAACATCTTGTTTTTGTTTTTAAAAGTAGCCAATTTAGGAGATATGCTAAGGAAAAAATGTCAATTCAAAGTTAAATTCCAAGTAAATTGACATGTCTTTTTTTCTGTACCAGTCAATGCTTATTGCAACATTTTGTCAATGTCAAATTTAAAACCAAGTATATTAAAAGGAAACTACTGATGCATATAGATCTGAATTATGGAGGATTAATGTAAGCTTTAAAAACATTAACAGACTAAAATCTGTTGTTCAATACAAAAGAATATTTTTTGATCAATCCAATGTAATAAATTGATACTAAAGTAATAAAATAAGTGTATAATTTAAAACTATCCAATAAGACCACAAATATAAACATCTCACCTGAACAAGGGGTAGTTGGCTGGTGCTTCCAAAGAACCAGCAATAAGTACAGCTACGACCAGCCCATAGATGGCAATGATACCTGCCATGACAACGGGAATGATGGACTTCATGATCAGCTCGGGCCTCATCACCGACATGGCGGCAATACCCGTTCCTGACTTGGCTGTTCCATAAGCTGCTCCGAGGGCTGGAAATTAATAATTTAAAGTTATTTGAAGTGTTAACAAATATAAAGACTAATTGTTAAAACAAAATATGAAACTTAAATTTTGCCCTAAATGCAAATTTTTATAATAGTTATGTAATAACTAAGTAATATTTTTAGTATTTCTTATTTTTTAAACAGCTTTCTGTGGACAGTTCAATATAGAAACCCAATGAATAAGTAATTTTAACAATTGCTTATTTATGTCTATATATATTTAAATAAATGATGATGATGATAATTAAGTATATAGTGAAATGAAGTAAGTAATGAATAAGTTGAACAAGTCAATCTTTGGACACTAAGTGAGATCCTGTATATTTATTATAATAACTTATGTAATTGATGGGGTGTGGCTTTCCATGACCCATTTAAGTAAATTACATTTATTTCTTTACAAAATAATAATTCATTAATGAATAATTGTTTCTATATGTAAAGCATCTGTTAAGATTGAAATAATTAAAATTTAAGTTTCAATAAGTACATGACATTTTGCTTAAATTTATCGAGCATTAGACTAAGTCATGTGATTCAATGACATTTTTCAGTTTATCTATCTGAAGGCCATGCTTTTTAACTAGTAGCTACACATATTGTATAGAAATTATAACAGACTGACTAAAGTTATTACATATTTACATTTATCTACAATTTCATCAAAATCTATCAGATCCAAAGTAATTTTGAAATATTAAAATTTTCCAAACCTACACATAAGTTAATAAATGAGATAACATTAATTAATCCCTCTTATATATTACCTACTTATACCTACTTAATGATAAATTGTTAAGATTAAAATATGCACAAGATGCTCAATAAAATCATGTGACCCATTTGCTAAAAATTATGCTTAACCTACATACTTAAGTGCTACTAAGAATTGTGTAATAGAAGTAATTTATCTTGATTCCAATTAACTTTTTAATTATGAGATATTGAATGGTGCAAATATCCATTGAATATAAGATGGCATTTACATGCAATGAAATTAAATACTTAGATGAACCATGAGAATTAAAGAAAAGTAAATTGCTTGAAAATTAAAGACTTTCAATAATTTCATGGATACTATGGTTACTATCCAATAAATAAAGGTAGAAGGGAACTTAAAAAAATCAAATAGTACCTCTACTTGACTTAAGTCAAAACTACCTCCACATCACATGATTAAGTTAGGTCATGTGATGATAAAGTTATGACAACCTTTATATCAAATTGCCTATATAATTGAAAAAAAAATAACCAAGAGAACGTGAAGTGAAATGGTTTTTACGCAAACCCATTACCTTCATCGTCGATTCAGAATAATGTTTTTTAGGCGTCGGCGAATATACTTTACTAAAAATCCGTAGGATTTTTCATTGTAGTATCGATATGAATTAGCTGTAGGTATATAAAAATTCTATGAATGTGTCATTACGGGATTTGGAGCTACAGCCTACAGCCTACATTAACAATGGTGCCAACATTAAACCTTTTCGCTATCATGCTATCAATCACATGATGGGAAATTTTCATTTTTGCAAATCTGTACTATCTACGTACAACGCCCACCAATATTTAGAATCGCCCTTTTCATGAAAAACGTCAATACAAATACAATCGATTGAAGTATACTATAGATATCTAGATTTAGCGTACATTCAAGGTGCGGCTATTCCTATATTTAGGACTCTTAAAATAACCATATTCAAGATTAAAAGATAAGTTAAATGTTTAATATGACGGAAGAACTGACTAGCAAAACTAGAAACATGAATTTGTAGCTTCCAAAAACTTTTCAGAGCTTACTGAAGGCAGCCATTCCAATTACGATAATTCGTTGTAAAGTACATACCACTAAAAATGATAGCAGACGCCGCCCCCATAACTCCAAAGAAGGGTCCATAGATAGGATTTTCGGCCATTTTTATGTGAAGTGTGGGAGTATTTACAGGTCCCAAAAACTGTGATGACTATCTGCACACACTCACTCCACGGAACTATTTTAGCACAGACAAATATGGCCCAAGCTTTGCAGACTCGATAGAATGGGTCATATGACGATTGATGTTCAAGGCAGTACTCGATATGCCCTAACTTCTGATTGGTGTAGATGCGTCATTTCCGAAATGCGCAACCAATCCTGAGCTAAAGATTCAACAGTGGTATGACGTATAACATTGATGTGGATCGCTGGCCAGCAACTTTTCCATTGCGCATGGTCAGCTTTTCCGTTTTAATACTTTTAATTATGATATATTAACTGATTCAGGCAAATCCAAGTATATAAATAATTGAAATATTATTATATTAGATTTTAATTGCTATAAATTTAAATATATTGGAAACTAAATACAATATATTATGTTTATTATAATATGTAATTTAGTTGACTAATACTTGATGTTGCCATATCAAAAAGCGCGAAATTTAAGATTTTCACCTAAAACAAAAAATTAATACCTATATTTTCAGCCTTGATTGAGTTAAATACAATATATTTTAACGTTGTGTAAA
The DNA here is from genome assembly GCA_905231865.2 of Boloria selene. Lineage (NCBI taxonomy): Eukaryota > Metazoa > Arthropoda > Insecta > Lepidoptera > Nymphalidae > Boloria > Boloria selene. Next base: position 13,550,880 of record HG993137.1, on the reverse strand, counting down.
GTTAATTTTACAAACTTCAATGTAAAAAATCAATCTTATAAAAATAAATTAAAACTTGCGAATTCTTAACTACAATAATTAATTTTTAGTAAGAACGCTTTCATAATGTAAGCGCAATGTTAAAATCTGTCTGAAATAAACTATAAACCGTTAAAATTAATTAACCCTTAATAAGGCGCATGGGGTCAAGAAAATTTTAATCGAAAAAAAAAATGTTCGAGCGTATAGAACGCGACAGTGCTCTTTCTAGCTTCCTATCTTTCCGCGCGGTATGCATAAAAGTTGGGAACAGACCACCAAAGCTGATGCATGTATATGCACTGCTCTCTTGGGAGCTGACCCCATGCGACCAATTACGTAACATTTTTGGCAAAAAATAAGTTTTTATTTTTGTGGTTTTACGCGTATATATATATTTATTTATTTCAACTTATTATAGCGTATTACTGTTTTGCCTAATATAATTTACATGCTTTTTTATTTGTTATTATGAATCAAGTAATCCATGTACGGCAATGGCTGGTGTACACTGGTACAGTATAGTTGTCGTATGATGAGCAAGATGCGCATGTTCTACCTCGTAAAAAGAAATTGCAGGTAATATTTCTGAACATAGCTAGCATACTCATGAGTCGAGAATGAAGCGAGATACAAGAGTCTAAAGAACGTTAACGAAAAAAAGAAAAAGTGCTCAGAAATCAGCAATTTTAAAAAGTTACCTATAATTATAATAGTATTTGGTATGGTATATAAGGTGTCGACTGCATTGATCAAGTATACACACACACTTCAGGGCTTACTACGCATTGGATGCGAAGTAGATGGTTTTGTTGATGAATCACGTTTTTATTATATATTTTTTTGATCTTAGCTATGCCAAAAAATGATAAATTGAAGAGCTATTAGAATTTGCTCTATGTTTTCAATTATTGTAAGTGAAAGTATGTTTTATTATTTTATTATAATTTCAATAAACCCTTTAATTATGTTTAATATTCTACATTTTATTTTATTAGTTCCTTTCAGTCCTTTTTTATTCATAACTTTGGTGTGTCCCCATGCGACTACTTGTGTGATTTTATTAATGTGCCTAATTAAGGGTTAATCATTAATTTCTTCCTTAATAAACAAATGTTTGGGTGAATCAATAATAGAAAACGCAGCAATTAAAACAATGAATGTTAAGAAAGAACAACAAAAATTGCGTAGGGGTAAGGTAGGTATAATAATAATATTTCAGATACATCGTTATTCAGACTTGAAATAATTTTGTCTAATATTATATTTATTATCATTAACATTCCTACTCAAGTTTTAAAGGTGCAATTTCATTCTTTAATCTCACGTAGAATAAAGAAGAGCGGATAAGCTCAAAATACGATTTAAAAAAAGAAAAAGTAGAACAAATAAGTCGTATTAGCATGTGTATCAAACATTTATATTATGGTGATAGTTTTAACCAAAGTTGTTCAAATAAAGTTTGTTAATCTTATATATTTTTATGAATTATGTGAGGAACATTGATTTTTGCCCCTAAAACTACAGGAACAATATACAATTAGGATCAAAAGTCTACATTTTCATTACATATGTATGAGACACAGAAATTTGTTAACTTTTATCTTAAAACACGGCAATCTGACATCGCAAACACGGCATCGGCAACTATATTTTTTAATGGCAGCCCTTGCTCGACTGTCATTTCATTCATGTTTATTGTTTGTCAATGTCAATGTCATGAATTTTATTGGTTATGTTTTTATTCCATACCATGTGATATAAACATATTTCAGTTTTTAATTCAATCAAAGAAAAATCTGTGTTAATAAGCCAAAATGAAATTTAATTATAAGGTATGTTTCACTTTTTTATTTAAAGAAAATGCTATAGAACTTATTGGTAAAGTATTACAAATAAAACTCTGTGTCTTTACAAAATCATGTTTTTCATTTGAATTCTTTTTGTTTCGTCTTGCTATTACTATTATATATATACCTTTCTATTACCATAAATTATGTGTGATTTCTTTCAGTTCCAAAACTTGCTGGGAACGGTATATCGGCGTGGAGACATTCTTTTTACGAATGATGGAAACTGTGTTATCAGCCCAGTTGGTAATAAAATTACTGTTTACAATCTTAAGCAGTAAGTATTAGTAACAAATACAACACTAACATTATCTTTATTTTAATGTTTTACTCTTCATACTCTTATTTTAAGTTAATAATATATTTTAAGGTTTACGCGAATGTTTGACATTATTAATGAAACTATCTTTTCGGATTTTGTCGCGGATTTATTATGATTTTTGGTTCCCGACGTTAGAATGCTTAACAGCAATCATGGTCACGGGAGAGACTGAGTGAAAAGCTAGTTTCATTTAAATATATTTTAATCCAAAGACAAATAATTATATTTAAATTTTAGAAATAAAAGCAACACCTTGCCAATTGAAAGTCACTTTAATTACACTGCAATTGATGTTTCACCAAATGGCTCTATGCTGCTAGCAATTAATGAAAGTAAGTAAATGATACATATTATTTTTGGGCAACTTTTAACAGAAACAGGCCCAAATCAGCAATGTTTGTGTGCCATGTTGAACCATTTTTTTTATTTCTAAAAATATTTGTTTATATTTTAAGGGGTTTCTTGAAGACATGACATCAAATTTTAATTTCCATAAATAATATTGATGTTTATTTTATTAATAAGTATTTTAATATTATAACAAGTATACAACCTGCATAACAAGCTTTCGCCATTAGGCTTAATTCTTATTGTTATTTCATTCTAAGCTAGACCTTACAAAAAGGTAGTTTAGTAGTGATGCAGTCGAAATGATGATATACCATATACAAACTTTTTACACTCAAGGTAACAAGTAAATGTGGATATTCTATTTATTTTTGTTCATATTATATATATTTTTGGCATATCATAGTATAAATAAGTAATTAATTAAATATAATTGTAAATTTTTAATTTTATTATCTTTCAGAGGGAGAAGCGCAGATGATTAGTTTACTGACATGTACAGTGATACACAGATATAAATTCAAGCAAGAAGTAAATGCTGTTAAATTTAGTCCTGATGGGAAATTATTTGCTGCTTGCTGTGATGATACAGGTTTGTTCCAGATTTATGTAAAATAAAAAATTAAAAATAAAAAGTTTTTTTTAAATTTATTAATATTTATTGTAATCATTTGTATAATCTATAAGATTTTTGTGACTTGATATACAATTTATTACTTACTACTACAATTGTTAATTTTTGCAGTTTTCATAATGACAGCTCCGAGTACTTTTACTGGTGAATTTCGGTCTTTCGTAATGAAAAGAGTATTTAAAAAAGCATCAGACCAAGTAACATGCCTTGACTGGTCTACATGCGGCAAATTATTAGCAGTCGGTTCAAAAGATACAACAACCAAAATATATACATCAGAATATTTGGATAATCTAAACATGTATTCACTTAGTGGACATACGGACAAAATTGTTGGAGTGTTTTTTGAGAAAAAGAGTTTAGACCTTATTACTGTTAGTCGGAACGGTCAGATTTGCTTGTGGGAAGCAAGTATTGATTCAGATGATTTGGTTACTTCGACGGTACAAATTTCACATAAGAAAAGAAGGAAATTGCAAAAGCAAGCAGAACTTCAAGAAGATGAAGTTGATGAGGAGAATGTTATTGAAAAAGACAAAGAATATGTAAGTTTGTTCAATTTTTTTTTATTAAAATACAATTTTTTTAGATAATTTAAGATTTCTACCATTAATTTTTTTTTTTACTTTTGTTTTTAAATACTCATTATTATCATTATAAATGAAACTATCTTTTCGGATTTTGTCGCGGATTTATTATGATTTTTGGTTCCCGACGTTTCATTTATAATGACAAGTATTCTCGTAAATCTAAGAAAGTACTACTCATTATTATCGTTACAGAAAACAAACTGTATTTTAGAATTTTTGTGTGTCTGTCTGTCTATGTATCAGCCTGCTTCTGAACACTTCATAAGAAACCTATCTATACTAACTAGTAAAATGTGTGTAGGGATGAGCCCATTATAATAAAGACTTATTCTGTTGCTCTTTGAGTGAATTCACAAAAAGTACTTTGTATATATTATCATTCAGATTATAGAGTATAAAATTAAAAATTAAGCTTATTCCAGAATATGGTTAGTTGATGAAAAATGTTTATAATAGATTTTACGTTTAGGTCACTGTGCTGTTGCATTAGGTTATAACCTGTAAAAATAGCATAAGTTTGTTGAAACAAACAAACAAACAAACAAACAAACAAACAAACAAACAAACAAACAAACAAACAAACAAACAAACAAACAAACAAACAAACAAACAAACAAACAAACAAACAAACAAACAAACAAACAAACAAACAAACAAACAAACAAACAAACAAACAAACAAACAAACAAACAAACAAACAAACAAACAAACAAACAAACAAACAAACAAACAAACAAACAAACAAACAAACAAACAAACAAACAAACAAACAAACAAACAAACAAACAAACAAACAAACAAACAAACAAACAAACAAACAAACAAACAAACAAACAAACAAACAAACAAACAAACAAACAAACAAACAAACAAACAAACAAACAAACAAACAAACAAACAAACAAACAAACAAACAAACAAACAAACAAACAAACAAACAAACAAACAAACAAACAAACAAACAAACAAACAAACAAACAAACAAACAAACAAACAAACAAACAAACAAACAAACAAACAAACAAACAAACAAACAAACAAACAAACAAACAAACAAACAAACAAACAAACAAACAAACAAACAAACAAACAAACAAACAAACAAACAAACAAACAAACAAACAAACAAACAAACAAACAAACAAACAAACAAACAAACAAACAAACAAACAAACAAACAAACAAACAAACAAACAAACAAACAAACAAACAAACAAACAAACAAACAAACAAACAAACAAACAAACAAACAAACAAACAAACAAACAAACAAACAAACAAACAAACAAACAAACAAACAAACAAACAAACAAACAAACAAACAAACAAACAAACAAACAAACAAACAAACAAACAAACAAACAAACAAACAAACAAACAAACAAACAAACAAACAAACAAACAAACAAACAAACAAACAAACAAACAAACAAACAAACAAACAAACAAACAAACAAACAAACAAACAAACAAACAAACAAACAAACAAACAAACAAACAAACAAACAAACAAACAAACAAACAAACAAACAAACAAACAAACAAACAAACAAACAAACAAACAAACAAACAAACAAACAAACAAACAAACAAACAAACAAACAAACAAACAAACAAACAAACAAACAAACAAACAAACAAACAAACAAACAAACAAACAAACAAACAAACAAACAAACAAACAAACAAACAAACAAACAAACAAACAAACAAACAAACAAACAAACAAACAAACAAACAAACAAACAAACAAACAAACAAACAAACAAACAAACAAACAAACAAACAAACAAACAAACAAACAAACAAACAAACAAACAAACAAACAAACAAACAAACAAACAAACAAACAAACAAACAAACAAACAAACAAACAAACAAACAAACAAACAAACAAACAAACAAACAAACAAACAAACAAACAAACAAACAAACAAACAAACAAACAAACAAACAAACAAACAAACAAACAAACAAACAAACAAACAAACAAACAAACAAACAAACAAACAAACAAACAAACAAACAAACAAACAAACAAACAAACAAACAAACAAACAAACAAACAAACAAACAAACAAACAAACAAACAAACAAACAAACAAACAAACAAACAAACAAACAAACAAACAAACAAACAAACAAACAAACAAACAAACAAACAAACAAACAAACAAACAAACAAACAAACAAACAAACAAACAAACAAACAAACAAACAAACAAACAAACAAACAAACAAACAAACAAACAAACAAACAAACAAACAAACAAACAAACAAACAAACAAACAAACAAACAAACAAACAAACAAACAAACAAACAAACAAACAAACAAACAAACAAACAAACAAACAAACAAACAAACAAACAAACAAACAAACAAACAAACAAACAAACAAACAAACAAACAAACAAACAAACAAACAAACAAACAAACAAACAAACAAACAAACAAACAAACAAACAAACAAACAAACAAACAAACAAACAAACAAACAAACAAACAAACAAACAAACAAAAAGTCTGTTTTAGTAGATATTTTCAAAGAAACTTTTTATATTTAATTATAATAGATATTTTCATATCTAAGGAAAGCGACAAAGATGAAAATATGGATAATGAGCCAGTGAAGAAAATTGAAGATGACAAGAGATTGCAATACAAAAAGCTAGGACGCCATTACATAGGCGATGCCATACGGAATGCTCATCATAAAGTTAAATTAACAGCTGCAGCCTATCACAAAAGTACTAAAATATTAGTGACTGGTAAGACTTTTTTTTATATTGTTGTATTATCCAGACTTTTTATATGTAGTTGGCAGTTTTAAAGTAAAAGTTAATTTCCCAGTTCAATTTTTAATTTATTATTACTGTTAAATCTAAGACTGGGTATATTTTACTTAAAAAAAAGGATTCTAATATTATAAAAAACCATTTCTATTGCTTAAATGTGAAGTACTTTGGTGAAATTCCTCTTTTCTTACATATCATTGTAAAACATTGAAGAGTGGACATTTGTATTTTTATTTATAATAACTATAATCAGGTTTTTTAGGTATTAGAAATATGGTAAGTAAAAAAAATGCAAAAAAACAATGGAAAAATATTTTTTTTTAATAATTTGTTTTTTTTTAATTTCTCTCCTCACAGGTTTTTCCACTGGTATATTCTTCCTGCACGAGATGCCAGATGTTAATCTCATCCACACCCTCAGTATATCAGAGCACAGGATCAGTAGCATAGCGGTGTCAGGTCAAGGAGACTGGATAGCTTTCGGTTGTCCAAAGATTGGTCAGTTGCTTGTGTGGGAATGGCAGAGTGAGTTCTTTGTTTATTTGTTCATTCATTCATTCGTTCGATCATTCATTTGTTCATTACTTAATTAATTCATTTATTGAAGTGAAACTTCTTAGGAATGGATGTGATTTCAAACTCGATGAAACGAAAAAATAAGTCCATAGTACCAGGCACTCAGAGACGGGGAAGAGTTAGCCTTATTTTAAATTCAAGTTTTACTTCTGACATGTGTACTTTGTACACACGCACTTTTTTATTTACTAGGTTCACCAGTGACAATTACTAAATTTATTATTCTTAAATATGCCTACAATGATTCTTATAGCTGAATGCAAACAAATAATGTAATAAACACACAATCAAAACAGAAACACACACAAAAAGGTATCCTATATAATAAACTAGCCTTTTTTCCCGCGGCTTCGCGCGCGTTCTAAAGGCTGGAAACCAAATACCCCCCGTTTTTGCAACATTTTTCATTGATGCTCCGTTCCTATTGGTCGTAGCGTGATGTAATATAGACTATAGCCTTCCTCGATAAACAGAGTATCCAACACAAAAAGATTTTTTATATCGGACCAGTAGTTCCTGAGATTAGCGCGTTCAACCAAATAGTCCGGGAGGTAGTGTCAAATTTGACCGGAGCATTTTGGCATAGCTTTTGTTTTTTTGTTTAGTCAGTTGTTCCAACGCTTATTAATAAATAAATTGTCAGTTGGCCCAAAACCGGGGCATAAGATGAGAAAATGCCAGGAAACTTGATAGTAAAAAAATGTTCTTAGACTATTTTGGCAAAGATAAAAATGTATAAATAATTAGTTTATGAATTGTAGATCTCAAAAAAAAGTGTCAGCTGTATCATGTACGTGACAAAATATGTTAGCTTATCATGTGAACATGTCAAAAAATCAGAAAACCTTGTAGCATTTTGGCAAAGCTGAAAATTGTATATATTGAAGATTATAATTCAATAATCATAATAATTTATGTCAGCTGGAATTTTAACAAGGCACAACCTGTTAGCTTGACTTTCAAAGTTTGGTTTTAGGTATATCAGATCATTATGGCATGGTTTTTGGTTTTTTGTATAGTCAGTTGTTCCATCACTTATTAATAAATGAGGTATCAGTTGGCCCAAAACCGGGGCATAAGATGAGAAAATGCCAGGAAACTTCAATAAAAAATTTTTTTTTTGGACTATTTTGGCAAAAATGAAAAAGTATAAATAATTAGTTAATGAATTGTAGATCTTAAAAAAAAGTGTCAGCTGTATCATGTACGTGACAAAATATGTTAGCTGATCATGTGAACATGTTAAAAAATCAGAAAAACTTGTAGCATTTTGGCAAAGCTGAAAATTGTAAATATTAAAGATTATAATTCAATAATCATAATAATTTATGTCAGCTGGAATCTTAACGAGGCACAACCTGTTAGCTTGACTTTCAAAGTTTGGTTATGAAGTATAATATCAGATCATTTCGGCATGACTTTTGTTTTTTTGTATAGTCAGTTGTTCCAACGTTTATTAATAAATGAGGTATCAGTTGGCCCAAAACCGGGGCATAAGATGAGAAAATGCCAGGAAACTTGATAGTAAAAAAAAATTTTTTTGGACTATTTTGGCAAAGATGAAAAAGTATAAATAATTAGTTAATGAATTGTAGATCTTTAAAAAAAGTGTCAGCTGTATCGTGTACGTGACAAAATATGTTAGCTGATCTGATATACAATTTTCAGCTTTGCCAAAATGCTACAAGTTTTTCTGATTTTTTGACATGTTCACATGATCAGCTAACATATTTTGTCACGTACATGATACAGCTGACACTTTTTTTTAAGATCTACAATTCATAAACTAAATTATTTATACTTTTTCATCATTGCCAAAATAGTCCAAGAATATTTTTTTTTCATCTACGTTAGTATTTTCTCTAGCCCAAAAGCCCCCGAGGCGCGCCAGCTGACAATTATTTTAGTTCTCATACAAGTACTAACTATCAAAATAAGTTCATAGAGTCCATGCCAAAATCACCGTAAAAATTTGACACTACCTCCCGGTGTAAAACAAACAAACAAACTCTTCAGCTTTATAAAATTCATATAGATGAATATACATAAAAAAAGCATTTTTTCATTAGTGCAATAAATATTATTTTTAATTTTAGGTGAACAGTATGTAATGAAGCAGCAAGGCCATTCCTTAGACATGACGTGTCTGGCGTATTCCCCCGACGGCCTCTACATTGTGACCGGAAGTTACGATGGCAAAGTCAAAGTGTGGAACACCACTTCCGGTTTTTGTTTCGTCACTTTCAACGAACATAAGTCGACTGTGACGAGTATAGTATTCAGTCCGAATAAGAAATTTTTTGTGTCTTCCTCGCTAGATGGCACTATAAGGTGTTATGATCTCAATAGGTGAGTTTTTTATAATCTTCATAAATAAATATAATTTGAACATTGATGTGCCTCTGTAATGAAAATGTAGGATCTATTTAACTTTTTACCATCCAACTGCTGTGCATAGGGCTTCAGTCAAGGGGGATAATACTTTAGGTGCCGGCAGACTTTACGTGTCTTTCAAAAACTTGCTAAGTTTGCTCAGTCATGCAGGTTTCCTCTCGATGTTTTCCTTCACCGTAATACAAGTGGTAATCATGATAGAAATGATTCACACATGAAAATATCAGAGGTGCGAGACCCGAATATGAATCCGCTTCACTCGGTTATCCAAGCGAGCGCGTTGCCAATGGGCTACCACTGCTTTTCTACAATACAATATTTGTATTAAGATACGTTAAACGTTCCACAGCTGGGCACAGGCCTTTCTTTAATGAGAAGAGGATTAGACCTACAGGTATTAAATATGTTGGGACATTATTACACACAGCGCCATCTAGTTCCGTGGTAAGCTACGAAGCTTGTGTTACGGATACCAGATAGTTGATATACTACATATATAAGTTTAAATACATACATAATATAAATATTATCATTATATATTATTTTCCTGGAGAGCTGGAGTAATATAGCAAATAGGACTAAAAAATATGTATTGCCAAACTTGTAGCAAAACTCTGAATAAATAGGCTTTATTATTATTATTACTATATTATTTTCCACTTATTATAATATTCCAGATATCGCAACTTCCGTACACTGACATCACCCAGCCTGGTACAGTTTGGTTGTGTAGCGTTGGACTCCAGCAGTGAATTGTGTGCTGCCGGGGGACAGGATGTGTTCGAGATATTCATATGGTCCATCAAGTTTGGCAAGCTTTTAGAGGTTGGTTTAAGTTCATTTTTGTTTTATTACAAGTGTCCCATACTTACTTCGCTTGGGAACGGGGTTGGATTTTAACGCTTAGTGGAATAGATAGGCTATGCATTATTTTGTATTATTAGTACAATTGAGAGTAGAGTGTACAACTATACGTATATTATATTAATTCAAGTCGTGTAGTATGGTCGGAGATCAAAAATCATGGAAACCGTTTTTTTGTTGTAAAAACCGTATTTAAAATTATAGATTCTGCCTCCGTATGAACATTATGATGATAATAATTATGACTATTTCAATTATTTATTATATTCTTTATTGCATTTGAGTAAAAATATATACGCTAATGTAAAGTCAATAATATTTTTCAAAATATATTCAATATACAGAAATATTTAATGTACTCAGTTAGAATGTTATAACATTGTTTAAGGAATGGGCTGTCTAATTGTGTTTGCATCTAAAATACTAACCAAAATAATAAGAAGTTTTAAATCCGAGTATTACAAAAAAATAGGAAGGTGTTCAGAACATTCTAAAGAAATTGAAAGACCTTTTTCCCACGCTATTTGTTTTATAACCTCAAAGTATTTTTTAAATTATTATATAGCAATAATTAATAATAATGTTACATCTATACTTACTAATATTATAAAGAAGTAAAGTTTGTTTATTTGTTAAATTGTAAGGGGTAATCTCGGGATCTACTGAACCGATTTTAAAAATTCTTTCACCAATAGAAAGCCACATTATTGCTGAGTGTCATAGGTTATATAAAAAACCGAAAAATAAAAAGAAATTTACGTGGTAGTCCGTTTTGCAAAGTGAATCGGCGAAAAAACGGTCCAATGAAAGTGTTTCTTACGAACGCTGCCTGCCTATGAAAGATATATTTTTGAGTTCTAGAGAAAAGATGTGGAGCTTGAAAATGCCTACAAAAAAGTCAACGACAGCATATGTCTAACTTTTATATTTAAGTGACAAAAAGTAGTTTTTTTAATATTAGTATAGATAATTTAATTTTTAATATTATTAAAATAATTTAAATTATTTAAACACTCTGTACTAAAAAAGGATTATTAACATTATGCCCAACGAAGTGGGCACGGGTCAGCTAGTTAATAATATTCTAATTACAGGTATTAGGAGGACATGAAGCTCCAGTATCATGTTTATCGTTCAGTCCAACGCTTTCCAGTTCTAAGTTGGCCTCGGCCTCGTGGGACAAAACTGTCAAAGTATGGAACTGTATAGAAAGCAGTTCAGATTGTGAGACAATACAGCTAACTTCTGATGCGTTGCAAGTTGTTTTCAAGCCTGATGGTGAAGAGGTATGTATGTGATATATGTATATTAGGGTGGCGCAAAAAAACCAACTATTTTGTTATTTTGAGTCTCGTGTGAAAAATGTTAGTTTTTGATGTTTAAGGAGCCCTCTCCAAAGGACAGCTCAAAAAAAATTTTTAAGAGGTCGCTCCGAATTTTTTAAAATTTCAAAAATCGTCAACTTTGGGATTTTATGTACATACATATCTACATTGAGAATTAACTTAAATATAAATTCGCAAAAAAAGATAACTTAATTTTTTTTGGGTTATAAAAACTGTTGATTGACTGATTTTATCCTTTTGTTTTTTTATTATGACATAATTAAAGTAATAATTGATGTTTAGTATTTATTTCATTTTCATTTGATGGTAAAAGTCACTTATTTGACTCCATATTATAATGTATAAAGTTAAAATAAAATTATACAAATATAATTATTGTTTAAAATATTAATATCAATCTCATAATTAATTTATTAGCCCAATATTATATAAGATAGACTATATAGCGAAATGGACTATCTTCTATATTATAGTCTAGTCCATAATACAGACTTTATAATAGTCCATAATCTTTTTTATAGATCGCAGTATCAACACTAGATGGTAATATATCATTCTTCAACACATCAACAGCAGAGCAAACTGGTAGTGTTGAGGGAAGGAATGACTTGGGCTCCGGCAGAGCTGACACTGACTTGATTACTCCGGAGAAAATGTTGAAGACTAAGTGAGTGGTTTATGTTAATTATAGTGAAGAAACCTACATTTTTGAGAAAACCTAGTATATTTGAGTGTTATGTGTAGTCCTTTAACTCAAACTTGAAGTGTGGTGGACTATAGCCTAATCTCCCACATGAAACCTGCATGTTTAAGAGAACCTATCGTGTTTTTGAAAGTACATACCCAGTGTAATTGACTATGGCCTCCGTGTTTTTGAAAGTACATACCCAGTGTAATTGACTATGGCCTCATTCCCAAAAATTTTAAAATTCAAAAATTGTAAATGAACAGTTACATTTTTATTAAGAAAGTGATGTGAAGTTAAAAATCGTATTTTGGGGTATAAGTGTGAGTATATTATATACTAGTATTAAATAGTGATACATAATTTTGAATAATTTCAGAGCATTCACAACAATATGCTACTCAGCCGACGGACTATTCATTCTCGGAGGAGGCAACTCTAAGAACATTTGCTTGTACAGTGTGAAGGAGGCGGTGCTTATTAAAAAGTTCATTATAACCCAAAATAGATCTCTGGATTCAGTCAATGTAAGTCTGTAATAATAAGAAGAAATATATTTATAAAAAATATGTTCATTTTAAAATTTAAAATTAAAAAAGAAAAAGATATATATTCTAAAAAAAACCTAGAAAATACTTCAAATTAAAATACGCTAAATAATAACTTATTAGTTAAATAATAACTAACAATTACAGACTTAATGAATTTAATTTTTAGTTGTGTTTTCTATGACACTCTTTTTAAATAATTAATGATATTTAAAATATTATTTTCTTTAATTTTTTATTGTGTTATTAACAGACAACGCTATCTAGTTCCAATGGTAATATATGTATAACTTAAAATACATATATTATAAATAAACACCCCATTATAAATAACATTTTTGCTTATAACACAAAAATGAATAGCGAACTCGAACCTACCACCACTGACAATCTGAGAATATAATATTGTAAGCATAAAAGAACAATACTAAAAACTGTCACACATAAATCTAACAATTAATAAATAATTCTTAAACTTGTATTAGCTTCAGTTATCCATTTATTCAACGAATCGTATATCGCGTTCGCGCCATTACGTTAAAAAGTAGAGTCAACTTCACAGCTCGGTCACAGATTACCAAATGTAAAAATTAATGAGTTTATCCTTATTATATTATATATCTTAATTCCAGGACTTCATAAACCGTCGTTTCTTAACGGAGTTCGGTAACATGGCGTTGGTAGAAGAAAGAGAGGCGTTAGAGGGGGGCGATGTTAGTGTGAGGTTGCCTGGAGTCAGAGATGGAGATATGGCTGATAGGAAAGTCAAACCTGAGGTAATCTATACTAATATTATAAAGCTAAAGGGTTTGTTTGTTTGTTTAGTTGGTTGAACGCGCTAATATCAGGAACTACTACTGGACTAAAAATGGACTATCCAACACAAAAATTATTTTTGTGTTGGATAGTCCGTTTATTGAGGAAGGCTATAGACTATATTATTACATCACGCTACGACCAATAGGAGCGGAGCATCAATGAAAAATGTTGCAAAAACGGAAAGGCGTGCGTTAGTTCTGCGAGGTATCATACCGCGCGACTCAGAAAGAATTTGGTTTACGGTCTTTAGCGGAAAAGCTAGTATATAATAAATAACGTAACATTGAATATTCGGAATCTATAGTTTTTAGAATTTTTATCTGTCTGTCCGTCTGCGACAAGAAAACCACAGAATCTGTGGAATAATGTATGGATTCTGCTGGAAAATATTCAATTTCTAATTCTAATAATAATAAGTCACTAATCTATAATAATAATAATAACAAAAGCGATTTCTATACATAAAATATTAAAAAAAAATACTATTAAGTATGCATAATTAAGATATTATGAAAATATGCTACTAATAGCTGTTGAAATTTTTGACCATTTGTCTGTATGTATGTAAAAAAAATATGATTTACAAATGTAATATCCTAAGTATATTTTCAGGTACGCGTCCATTGTATAAGGTTTTCTCCCACTGGGGAGAGTTTCGCGGTTGCCGCTACTGAGGGACTATTGATTTACAGTCAAAATGCCGGTTTTGATGGAACTTTTAGGTATGGCCATTTATTTTTTAATATCTATTCCTTAAAAAAATATTTATAAAGCAAATTTAATTTATATACAAAGTTACATCCAAACCGTTAATGCCGATTTCAAAATACAGGAAATAATTGTATACATTTTCGAAAACTGCTCATTTAATATTATTAGGTTAGTGATATATGTTATAGTGATTATAAGAAAATATTTCGAATCCTGGGTTCGATTCCTAAGTCTAGTAAAGTATGATTCTATAATTATACATCATACATATATTATATGTGCATTTATAAGTATATTGTTTACTTACTGTTGAACACGGTACCTAAGAGTGAAGGGAAGCAATACTAAATCACAACTAGTTTTTATATAGTAAAATATATTGTAAATTTATAGTTGATTGTATGTACTTAGCACTTTTTAACATCCCACTGCTGGGCACGTCCCTTCGATAAATGTGGTATTAGTCCATAGTCCACAAAAACTTGCGAGATTCTAATACTAATAAATACTCATAAATATATATTTCAGGCCATTCAATCTCACGATATCATCCACACCACTAGCAGTGTCCCAGTGCTTGTCTCGCCGTGAATGGGGCGCGGCTCTGGAGCATGCTCTACAGTTGAATGAACATACTATCATACAGCAGTGTGTGGAGGCTGTGCCGCCGGCTGATAGTGAGTAGTGGGGTGGAATGGGGGTGGTGGTGGAATAGGGGTGGTGGGGGAATGGGGTGGTATAGAAATGGGGTGGTGGTGGAGTAGGAGGGGGGAGGGGGAGGTGTTTTGGTGGAGGGGGGGAGGTGTGTTGGTGGAGGGGGGGGAGGTGTGTTGGTTGGTTGGGCACATTAAAAATCAATATACATGACACGTTGAAAAACTGCCTGTTACAATAGGTAGTAGAGTATAGAAGAGTTTCGTATTTCATGACAATAATACAAGATTTAATAAGTAATATTGAGAATAGTATCTGGTAAAGAAATTTCTAAATAATTAATTCTCTTTACAGTTCAATTAACAGTATCCAGTCTAGAAGAAGAATACGCCCAGCGTCTTCTCAACTCCATAGCGCGTCTTCTAGAAGATAGTCGGCATTTAGAACACTTGCTTATATGGGTGAAAAACATTGTGAATAATCAAAAGAAATTTCCTCAAAGCGTACTTTTGTCTTTGGAAAAAGTGTTAACAGTGAAATATTCTCAACTAAGTAAAATGTAAGTATAATATTAAAATATTATTTTTTATTAACGGTTTCTTCTTCTTCGGCCCTTTTTTTAACGTCCTACTGCTGAGCGGATCTCCCTCAGTGAGAAGGGGATCAGGCCATAGTCCACCGCGCTGGCCTAGTGCGTGTTGGCGGACTTCACATGTCTTTCGAAAACTTGTTAGGTTTTCTCAGACATGCAAGTTTCCTCACGATGTTTTCCTTCACCGTAAGACAAGTGGTAATCATGATATAAATGATTCGCACATGAAAATATCAGAGGTGCGAGACCCGGATTTGAACCCGCATCACTCGGTTATCCAAGCGAGTGTTTTACCGCTGGGCTACCACTGCCTCATACAAATCTTTAGGCGTGATAGTTTTTCAGTAAAGTGTACGACAAAATGCTCAGGTTGTGGGATAGTGTTAGGGAACTCATATTCAACTTATAGGGCTTTCTCTACTTTCTCTAAGTTTGACGATTCGTTTGGCTTAGTTGGTAGTGACCCTACTTTCTGCGCCAGCGGTCGCGGGTTCGAGTCCCGCTGGGGGCACTTATTTGTTGAACACGAATGTTTGTACTTCAGTCATGGGTGTTTATATTTATATTATGTTTGTATTTAAAAGTTGTATGTGTAGTATATCAACTATCTGGTATCCGTAACACAAGCATTGTAGCTTACCACGGAACTGGATGGCGCTGTTCAAGAATGTCCCAACATATTTATTATATTATTATCTATTTTATAACTGTACTATGTGTTCTATATCTTAATAATAGTAAAGATTATTCTGGATTTTTGGGAATTCACCTATTTTCCATAAATATTAACGAATTGGTTTACATTACATAAAGCATCACATGCTCTTATCACAGATAAGGTCAAGTGTATGATAACGGTCGAGATGTGGTTGATAGCGTGTGGAAATCTTTTCAAGTCAAACATATGGTTTTTTCGTGTTATCAGCCATGAAATAATGATATATTGCATTTTTTTCTAAGACACTTCATAATAATTCTTTGTTTTATTTATATTGATAATATTATTTTTATGATGCGTTTGGTGTAGTTGGTAGTGAACCTACTCGCTGTGCCAACGGTCGTGGGTTCGATTCCCTGGTATTTGAAGCTATATTTGTGCAGTGTATCAACTATCTGGTATCTTATAAATGAAACAATCTTTTCGGATTTTATTTCGGATTTATTTTGATTTTTGGTTCCCGACGTTTCGAATACTTTACAGCAATCATGGTAACGGAAGGTAGTTTCATTTATAATGTCAAATATTCGCGTAAACCTAAGAAAGTATCTGGTATCTGTAATATATATAAGCCTCGTAGCTTGCCATGGAATTTAAATGGAACTTATTGAACTACAACTTTAACATCTATCTATACTCGTAATAAAATTCTAAGTTCTAGTCAATTGTGTATGATGAAATATTTTTTATAGAAAATCTTATAGAATTATTTAAAAAAAAATATGTTGTGACATTTTTTACAACAGCACCATCTAGTTCCGCGGTAAGCTTTGAGGCTTGTATTACGGATACCATATAGTTGATATACCACACGTATAAATTTTTAAATACATACATAATATTAATATTAACACCCATGACTGGAGAACAAACATTCGTATTCAACAAATGAATGCCCCTAGCGGGACTCGAACCCGCGAACGCTGGCGCAACAATCAGGTCCCTACAAACTGTGCTAAACGTATCGTCAAAATCTGAAGTAGTATTTTCATTTTATTTTTCTTTCAGATGTGATTTCAATAAATACACAATACGTTGTATTAAAGCAGTGAGTGAGATAACTCCTAAGCAAGAAGATGTTGATATGCAAAGTGACCAGTCCAGTGGTCGTGGAACCTTCTCTGACTCGGATAGTGACTGATTATTAATAAATATATAAAAAATATTGTCTTTTTGTTTGTTGTACCCCATTTTGTTATCTATTTATTTATTTTTTATCCTATGATTAATTGTCAAAATTATCTAGTTTCTGTGCCTTATTATAACAAATAGTTTCAAAAAAAGTCTGAAATTATTTTGTCACAAGGTTAAAGAGTTATAGCCATTTTTCTACGATAATGAATTTGCAGGCACGATACTTTCGCATTCATTGGGGTGGATTCATACAGGGTAATTAAAAAGCCTATTAAAGTTGTTAACTTTTATTAAATAGTAAAGAATATTTGTTTATCATAAAACTAACTACTACATATTGTATATATATATATAATAATACCTATATACTTTTGTATAATTTTATCTTAATAAAATTATTATGCTACTTTATTTACAAAATAAATTAATTATAAAAAATGATGTCTGACGTAAGACCTCATTAGTCCCTACCAAAGATAACGCCAGGCAGCCGAGTTAAATATAATATCGTCCCCGTAGAGCGAAAAATCATTAAGTCGAAAATACCTGTTATGAGATATTATAGAAATTAGAAAAAAAATATTTTTAATATCTTAATCCTATTTACATCTTATATTACTATTAGAGTAAAAATAGCCGGTTTTTTATCAACCTCGCACTAAATTTCCCATCCAATATTTTTTATAAGGTTTAGTCACTTACTAAGCATAAAATCAAAAAATGCGGAATTTGCTGCAAGCGCAAAGTTTTTAGCCTATATCTCGAAAACTATGCACTTTACAACAAAAGTTGTTGAAACTATTATTGTAGATAATAAAAATTGCATATTTTATTTCATGTAAACTTTTTTGTAAAACTTACTGTTTTTGGCGCTTGAAGCTCCACCTGGATCTGTCAGCATTTATTGATTTTATACTCAGTATACAAACAAATAAATAAAAATGGATCGGAAATTTTGTGTGAGGTTAAATTCTATTTTTACTGTCCTATTCTTTTTATTTGAAAAATAAAAGTAGTGTCGTTCATTCACACTAGCCATTGGTTATACACATCTACAACTAGATGGCGCTGTACGGTTTGAAGCGATTCCTACATCGCGCTGGCAAGATGTTCTCGCGAACAATGACCCCCGGCGGGTGGACGCTAGCGAGCATACTTACCTGGCGTAGGGGACACCGTGATCACGAAGGCGGTTCCCCCAGAGCGAGGCCCTCCCATTGCACTGCGGCTGGGTTGACCTCTGCGATTATCCCTAATGCGGATAACTCGGACGCGTAATTTTTGATAATGGGGACTGCGTACGCGCCGTCCCCCTCAGAAACTGCTCTATATATAAGTTCTCTCTGCGCTTTCGAGATATCTGTTTGAACTCTTTAAACCTAGAGTTCTAGACTGTACTCTGTAGAAATGATAAATTAGATTAACAGATATAGTAAATAAAAACCGTTTTTAATTTATTTCAACTTACTTCGCGCAGCGTGCCGGGTTGCTAGTTTAAGATAAAAAAAGCACATACATAATAATCTAACTAGATGACTAGTATATTATGAATATCGTTCCCGAATTCGTGCGTAACTCGGTTTCCAAGCGAATGCTTTTAGTCCACTTGGCTACCACTATCTCAGTGAAACTTATCTATAATCTATACTAATATTATAAAGAGGAAAGATTTGTATGTAAGTATGTTTGTAACGAATTGGCTTATAAAGAACTGGACCGATTTTAAAAATTCTTTCACCATTTGAATGCTACATTATCACTGATTAATATAGCCTATTTTAATTGCAAGAAAAAAAAAAATAAGGATCCCTACTAAAACTACAATAACAGGAGAGGAGAAGGAGTGCACGCAGCACATAATATATGAAATAGGTAGCCGCGTGGCTCAGGGGTATATTAAAGCTGGAGTAATATTGGAGAAATTCAACCCAGCCCCAGCGAGTGATCGAATGTTTAGTAGCGTTTAAAAAATGAACGCGGGCGCAGCCGCGCGTATTGTTACTTCTTGCTAGTCTATCATATAATTGTTATATCTCTTAATCTAATTTATCATCTCTACAGAGTACAGAGTTAAAGAGTTCCAACAAATTTCTCGATAGCGCAGAGCACTTACTATATAGAGCAGTTTCTGAGGGGGACGGCGCGTACGCAGTCCCCACTACCAAAAATTACGCGTCCGAGTTATCCGCATTAGGGATAATCGCAGAGGTCAACCCAGCCGCAGTGCAATGGGAGGGCCTCGCTCTGGGGGAACCGCCTTCGTGATCACGGTGTCCCCTACGCCAGGTAAGTATGCTCGCTAGCGTCCACCCGCCGGGGGTCATTGTTCGCGAGAACATCTTGCCAGCGCGATGTAGGAATCGCTTCAAACTGTACAACGCCATCTAGTTATAGATGTGTGTAACCAATGGCTGGTGTGAATGAGCGACTCTACTTTTATTTTTCAAATAATAAGAATAGGCCACTAAAAATAGAATTAAACTCACACTAAATTTCCGATCCAATTTTAATTTATTTGTAAGGTCACTTATCGAGTATAAAATCACAAAATGCTAACAAATTACAGGTGGGGCTTCAAGCGCCAAAAACAGTAAGTTCTACAAAAAAGTTTACAGGAAATAAAATATGCGATTTTTATTCTCTACAATAATGGTTTCAACAACTTTTGCTTTAAAGTGGGTTATTTTACGAGATATCGGCCAAAAACTTTGTTTCAAGATGGCGCTTGAAGCTCTACCTGGATCTGTCAGCATTTTGTCATTATATGCTCAGTAAGCGACCCTTAACCTTATAAAAAAATATTGGATGGGAAATTTAGTGCGAGATTGATGAAAAAAAAACGTCTATTTTTACTGCAGTAGAAATATAAGATGTAAATGGGATTAAGATAATAATTAAAAATAATCTTTTTTTATATATTTTACTCTGCTGGTGTTATCTTTGGTGGGGACTAAAGAGGTCTTACGTCAGACATATTTTTTTATTATTAATTTATTTTATAAATGAAATAGCATTATCATTTTATTAAGATATAACTATACAACATTATATATTATCATATTAAGGTATGTATATAGTCAGATCTCATATTTTTATTCAATGAATATTTAGATATAAACAGATATTATAATAAGATCCAATTATATCTACGTATATTCTACGATAAGCTTTCATATCAAGAGTTATATCTTATCACATACTAGCGACTCGCCCTCGCTTCGCTCAAGTTCGGGCCTTGCATTAGCCCGAGCGTAGCCGCGGGTTCCGCTAGTTAAACATATAAACCTTCCTCTTGAATCACTCTATCTATAAAAAACGCATCAAGATCCGTTGCGTAATTTTAAAGACCTAAGCATACATAGGAACAGACAGACAGCAGGAAGCGAATTTGTTTTATACTATGTAGTGATTTACATCCACTCATATATAGTAGGACATTTTCTTCCGGATAGGCAGTGAAAATTATCAAAATTGAGTTTTTCTTGTACCCACTACTTTTCTTGTACATATTTATTATATTGTATATGCATTTAAACGTAAATAAAGGCTGTTATGTTGATGTCATGTATAACATAATTGTTACAAACATACCCTTTAATTTTATTATTGTCTGTATAGTTTAGATATACGGTAAACCTCAATCGAATAGCTAATTTAAATTTTAGAAGACTGTATAGTTTGTGCTACTTTGGAAGTTGCAACGGAAAATGCCTATATTTACTCGTAGTGTACATATAGTGCCTGCGACAATTGTGACGTAACTATATGTTACATGAATATGTTTTCTGTAAAGTGTAAAAGCATCCATTACCAGTCCTATGATGCAAAGTTGCGGCCGTTTCAGGCGGAATTATTTATTATTATTATATATATTATAAAGATTTGAGTTGATTTGACTCGGTTAGAATTTTATTATGTACTAGCTGCGCCCCGCGGTTTCACCCACGTAGTTGCCGTTCCCGTGGGATTACAGGGATAAAAAGTAGCCTATGTCCTTTCTGAAGGTCTTCTCTATCTGTGTACCAAATTTCATCGAATTCGGTTCAGCGGTTTAGGCGTGAAAGCGTAACAGATAGACAGACAGACAGACAGAGTTACTTTCGCATTTATAATATTAGTTAGGATTAGTTAGGATAGTTAGGATGTAAATATTATAGTAAGACTTACTAGAAATTAACTTCTCATGTAATAAATACTATTTGCTGTAAATAACCGACTATAGACAACAAGTTGGTATGCGTAAATAAATTTCCGAACAGTAAACAAGTTCTAAAACGAGGGTATGATCAAAAAACAAATAAGAAACCATTGAAATCGTATGAAATATCATACTCTTAATATTATTCCTGAGGTCCATCGTTCGATTTAAGTCGTATGTAATCTGATAGTATTGTGTACTACGACGATTTTCTTCCTTGAAAATGTTGACGTAATTGCAAACGTGCCAGGACTTATAGTTATTTAGCCAGTCAAAAAAGAAATTTATTTTCTCAGATATAGAGTTTACTTTCATTTGATAAATTGGTTAAAACTACTGAATTTTTCGTGACTTTACTCGTCGTTAGTTACTTGTTTTCCATTGTTTGTATTTTCCGTGATATATTACGAAATGTATTTTTAATTTTTTAATATATATAAGGTGAGCAAAATAATAATTAAATTATTAAATATTAAATTTGATATACTCAATATCACTCTCATGGTAGAAACGAATTTACCGACACATTTCAAGCAAAAATCAATCATGCCGTATATGCTACAGAGCGTGCCATAGAAATAAATACTATATAGGTACATACAATATACATATATTCGTAATACATTACCCTCCTTTTGGCGCAGTCGAGTAATAAATATCAAGAGTCACTTGCACCAAATCCTTAATTTGATTGACTGTTAAGTACTTTGCACTTAACAAAAGCGTCAGGTTGTTTGAAGTTAGTAAAACTTATTAATGACCGAAGAATTAGCAATGGAATTAGGAATTTGCCGTTAATATTTTAACCAATAATAGATCCAACTTAATATTCACGTGACTTCTCATCCATATTGTATTTTATACATATATTTAATAATAATTGACATGGGTTCAGAAATAAATAGGTTTAAACTTTAAACTTTTAAGCTTTAGTACGAGAGCGAATGCTCTAAATATTTTAATTCCGAAACATTATGATTAGTAGCTTAATTCCAAGCCGTGTTTATCAGAGTTAAAATAACAAGAGTTTTGCCTACATCTATGCATATAAATAAAATTGAAGTGTCTATTTGTATTTTCAAATTATCAGCTATTTACTAAATACATATTATGAATGTACTTATACATATAGGGTACTTACATCAAAAACGCATTTTTAAAATTTTCGTTTGGCTTCACCGATTTGATTCACTTTCAGATAGCTAATGTTATATGACGTAACGTGAATGCTTTTACATTTGCTTTATTTTAATTACAGGATGGATTATGGATTTTCCTTGGACAAAGAAAATTGTTAGTTGAGAAAGTAGTGTAAAATTATGTACAGATAAAAACTTTTACAAGCTATTAAAGTATTTAAGTGCTATTCTTCGTCTAATAGGCAATATTGCCTTAAAGTGAAGAAAAACGTATATAAATGCTTCTACTTCTAAAGGGAAAAAAGGCATTGGAAGTGTATATGGAATATTATTTGTAAGGTACGCGGGCAGAACAGCGTGCAAATATTGGTATTTTAAATACGAGAATTATGTAAATATAGCCATATAATAAACACCTACATAAATATACACAAATGATTGTTAAGCAGATATACGAGTATATTTCAAGTTTAAGCAAGAAAATGTGCTTTTATGTTGGCTATAAACGCGGCAATAGAGAGGCTTTCCAAATGGATTTTAGGGAGTCTGTTCCATAATACTGCAGCACTTTATCTCACTAAGTTAACAATTTTACTATCTGTCGTATCAGACAAGATAATGGAGATATGACGATGTTTTATTGATATACTATCTCGGTGGTGTAGTTGCTAGCATGTATAACAAATTGAAAGGTCCTGGGTTCGAGTCCCGGAGTCCGGCCAAATTTAGTTATTGAAAGTTTAGTAAGTCTCAGTAAGTTGGCGGTAACCCCGGGGCCTAGCGAACAAATAATGCGTCAGTCGTCTAGGTTAACTCTCACTGGTCGTGACGAGCAGTCGCCCCACCGGAGTTATCTCTATTGTATTATTAACACTAAATTAGTTAAAATGAAATTTTAATCAAAAATTTTAACATCACCGAATAGATATATCAAGCAATACCTTAAAATGTAATTAGCTATGAAGCATTAAGCATTTTATTGGTTAATATATTCTACGGCTATATTAACTATAGAGTTAGCTTTTTGTGTTCTATAAAATAATAAATTATTAGTATTGTTTGCAACAAAGTAACTAAAAAAAATACTCAGCCTTAGAGGTAAAATTTACCAAGCAAATAAATATTAACTTAGCGTTTGACAAAAAACGTTTAAAACTTTTGGCTTTACTCGAAAGTCTTTAAATAGGCTGGAAGCTATTTGAAACAAAAATAAACAATGATTTATTTTCACCAAATCGTTTAAGATTAGAAGATAACTTTAAGTAATATAAAATTGAAAACAACATTTAAACTCTATAATTTGACTTTGAAATTAAAAATATATTTTTAAATAAGGTGTATGTGTATTCAGCCCTTTTTAACGTCCTCCCTTCAATAAGAGGGAGATCAGGCCATAGTCCACCGTGCTGGCCAAGTGTGGGTTGGTGGACTTCACATGTCTTTCGAAAACTTGCTAGGTTCTCTCAGACATGCAGGTTTTCTCATGATGTTTTCCTTCACCGTAAGACAAGTGGTAATCAAGTTAGAAATGATTCACATACGAAAATATAAGAGGTGCGAGACCCGGATTTGAACCCGCATCACTCGATTATTCAAACGAGCGCGTTACCGCTGCTAACTAAATGTAGATATTTTTATATGAAAAAAGAAAACACTTAATTATCCCCTATTTAACCTTTATTAACATTCATGCTAGTCCCCGGGCGTAGTATAAAACTGACACTGTTATGTGACTTCGTCCATGCTCCCAATTTGTTTCGCAAATACAAGGCGCTAGCGAAACATAATACTAAGGCTAAAGCTAATATCGCCCACCGCACTATCTCTACTATTGCTAACAGGTTGTGTGCAGATTGAAGTTCTTCTTTCAGTTCCTCATTTAGTTCTGCACCCTAAAATAAATAATCAGTACATATAAATAAAATTGAAGTGTCTGTTTTTAATTTTGAATTAACTACTTTTCCTAAAAGCAAATGAAAGTATATATACGGAACTAGCATAAAAAAATCAATTTAAAAATTTTTTGTCTGTCCGTCTGTTTGTTCCGCCTAATCTCTGAAACGGCTGGATCGATTTTGATGGGATTTTCACTCATAGAGAGCTAATGTTATAAGGAGATACTTGGGCTAATTTTGTTTCAGAAATTTTATTTATTTTAACTAGCGGACCCCTTCGCTCGCGTTCTATATAATAGTTCTCTAGTGTCTTATAGTTTTAGATGTACAAATATCTTTAGTATTGCTTATTTCATGTCGATACAAGATGGTGAAGATCGATGTATGATAAAAAATAGATTTTTTGAATATCATTTTATAAGGCAATGATTAAGACACTATATATTACTAGTTTAAAAGATTTGTTTAGACTATAAGAATGCAAAAGTTACCTCTTCAATCCACATCAAAGGAAACACTCCTGTCTCTACATTTTCTAACTGAGGCACTCCTTTTATGTTCCTTAACTCTATATTAAACTGCAAACGTTGTATACCTTTTAACACAGTCCCAGTTTTCTGCGAAAAAAACACGAATTTTATTAGAATCCTTAATAAAACTTTTAAATTATCTTAGGCTTATGCGAATATTGAACATTATAAATGAAACTATCTTTTCGAACTTTGTCGCTTACTTATTTAGATTTTTGGTTCCCGAACGAATGCTTTACAGTAATCATGGTTACGGGAGAGTCTCTCCCGAAAAAGATAGTTTCACTTATAAAATTGTTTAATATTTGATATAAACATATTCTTATCAAATATGCTTAACCGTCACATAACTTAATTTAGAGGGTTTCTGTTGTTCACTGATATCTTAGTAACTAATCGAGATGTCCCATTGGCGATTATCTTGAAATCACGACATAGAAAGCACAGATGAAGTTTTAAAATGATTATTTCATGCATTCTTATAAATTCTTCCGTACATCAAAAAACCAATTTTTCCATTTTTGTCTGTCTGTCTGTTCCGGCTAATCTCTGACATGGCTGGACCGATTTTGACGGGACTTTTACTCGTACACAGTAATGTTATAAGGAGTAACTTAAGCTTCTATTATTTGATTAGAAAATTATAAAAATCGTTAAATTTTTTTACTGCTAAAATAGCTGTTCTTAATATGTATTTAATAAAATGTCTCTCGACGAGACAAAGTTGGTGGTTGCAATATTAAATGTCTTTAATTCTATAAAACTTAATAACAGAATTTTTAAAGCTACATTACTAAATTATTATTGATATAATATGTTCATGAAAATAAAATAAATATAACGATTCTACTCCACATAATGCTTTAATCTGCGTGATTCCCGAAAGCCATCGATATTCGCAAGACAAATTAAAAACTTGACATAACGCACATTGTTCTGCTTAATTAAAAAATAACTTTATCAAACTTATTCATAGAGATTTTCTTTTAAGCGTTACTAGGTACAATCAGGACTTACGGTTTTTGGATTTTATTCTTTATTGATTTGACTTAACGTTATTTTTACTACAGACATTTGCAGGAAACTGTTAATATATGGTTTAACATCTCAACAAAATTCTCTAGTTAGGTACGTTTTAAGGGTTCCCATACAAAATAAACAGTTCTGAAATTTTGAGATATTCCAACCCTTTATTTTTCAGATATACCTTTTTTATAAAGTACCAACTACTACAAAACAAAGTAAGAATTATTCAAATGGGTCCTGCCGTCTCCGTGTTTCAGCGAATGCCGTATTAAAAATGCCTTGCAATATTCAAAATTTCCATATCACGTTATATAATTGAAAAACTAAAACGGTAATATAAATCATTTTTATTTATTCAAAGTCCAACATATTTTATTTATTGCCGGATTCGGGACACCATTTTGAGATAAAACTTTAAAATCACTTTAAAACTGTTTCTGGTAAATAAGTTTTGTAGATATTTTTATCATTTAAATGAATTGTTAATTTCAAAGAAACCTAGTTATTTATAACTCGAATAACAACTTTCTTGAGTTTTGTAGCGAAAGAATCTATATCTCTTTTTTTCATTTCATTCAGTAAAATACAATTCAAGAATCGTCGAAGAGTACTTAACCGTTTCTCCAATTACTGGTAGAGTTTTTGACAAACAAGTGTTTCTGAAATATCTATTATTGGATATCTGTTGTTCTCTTTGAAATTAATCCTTTTATTAATAGTTAAAGTTAAAAACGTTTGAGTAAATAAAATGCTTTATATACTTACAGTTTCAAGATACACAAAACTACTATGTTTTTCAGGATCAGGTTTGAGCCCTTCTTCAATATATTCGAGCAGTTCTTCAGAAGCGAGGTAGAAATGTGGAAGAGAAACGACTGCTGGTGCACCTTTACATGGATTTAAGTTTAACACACCCATCAAGAGACACCCGTCGTGCTTACTGCTCCAATTCCTGTAAAAATTTTGGCTTTAGCTTTATAAATGAAACTACCTCTCTCATGATCCCTATAAAGCATTCGTAACGTCGAGAACCAAAAATCAAAATAAAACTTCGACAAAATCCGAAAAAATATTTTTTTACCATATTATATTGTCAAATATTCGTGTAAATCATGAAAGTTTTGATATTTTGGCCTTAAGAGATTACTATTAGGTTATTTAGTAGGTACATATTTTCATTCGCCATGTGCATTATATAAGGTCCTTGCTCAAACACGACGCTTTCTAAAGGGATTTTATGATCTTATATCATAATCTTATATAATAATATTATACCGAACTGAATACTTTTGAAATTGCTTACGGGTTATTGTTATTATAAGCCAAATATTATATACCTTAGTGACCTTACATTATGCGCCAGCGGTCGCGGGTTCGAGTCCCGCTGGGGGCATTCATTTGTTAAGCACGAATGTTTGTACTCCAGTCAAGGTGTTTATATTTATAAACTATATGGAATTCATAACACAAGCCTCGTATATAGATGGTGCTGTTGTAATAATGTAGAAATAATAATAACAGATAATATTTATACTTAATATTTAAATCTCATAAAATACACTCCACATTTTTATTTCAAACACTTCCCTTTTAATTAAAAAGGAAGATTTAATTCGCTGAGGTAATTGAGAGCTTTTATTAAATTACATGCTTCCTTAATTTTAAGATTATATAAAACTTTCCGGAGCTTTTTTACATTGTATTATTCCATATTTTTTTATAAAATAACTTTTTCGAATTCTAACCTGTTCTGAATAATTTAAATCAGAATGTAATTTTGATCTCAATTTCCGGATCCTCGAAGGACTTTTATAATATTTTACTGTCACAGGTTTCAGAAAATTTCAAAGTAACTTATATTAATGTATCAATATTAAAATTTACATTTTCAGTCAATTTTATTAGATTATTAGTATATTAGAAATAAATATGAGAATGGTCAAGTCAGAGTGGTCATATTAAAAAACTGTATTATATTAATAAACTCTCAAAAGTCGTAGTCGTAGTCTCAGCACTCGTGAATTTTATTCAAAATCGTTTATATACATAAAACGCCCATATTATTTTCTATACGACGACAAGCTTGTAACACTTTAATATTATGATTGATTAAGGCGCTACAATGTCAAGAAACAAACAAACTTTCTATACTCGTAACATATATTACACCAACATAATATAATAAAATTATTACTTATCGAAATACCTCGAATCTGTACATTAATTATTTTTTTTTTAATTCTAATTGAAATAGCCATTATTAACGAGGCCGATAGTTTTTAGATTTTTTTGTCTGTCTGTCTGTTTCTAATCGTATCACGACAACTGGACGGATTTTGATGAAATTTGGTGTGGTGATAGCTGGTTATTCGGTCCAACATATAGGAAGGAAAATATCAAACTTTTGAGAAATCTATACTAATCGTCACAATGTACGCTAGTTTGTTATATTATTATATTTATATTATTATATATATTTTGATGACACGTTTGGCTAAGGTGGTAGTGACCCTACTTTCAGCGCCAGCGGTCGCGGGTTCGAGTCCCGCTGGGGGCATTCATTAGTTGAGCACGAATGTTTGTTCTCCAGTCATGGGTGTTAATATTTATATTATGTATGTATTTAATCTTTATAAGTGTAGTATATCAATTATCTGGTATCCGTAACACAAGCCTCGTAGCTTACCACGGAACTAGATGGTGCTGTTGTAAAAATGTCCGTACATTTATTTATTATTTATATATAAACATAACACTGACTTTAACAATAATAAGTAAGATTGCGATGAAATGCGATAGTTCAATACACAACGGCACATATTTCATTTCGCTTTAGTAAACTAATTAATTTAGAAAGTAGGTATTAGATAAAAATAGATATATTGTTCGCTCTCTTTTCAAATAGCAAATCTTCTATATTAAATAAAAGTAAGTAAATGAATTAAATGACGTAAGTAGCCTAGTGGTAATGCGCTCGCTTGGATAGACGAGTGATGCGGGTTCAAATCCGGGTCTCGCACCTCTGGTACTTTCATGTGCCAATCATTTCGAACAGGATTACTACTTGTCTTAGGGTGAAGGAAAACATCGCGAGGAAGTTTCACGTCTGAGAGAACCTAGCCAACCCACACTAGGTTAGCGTGATGGACTATAGCCTTATCCCCCTTGTGTTACAAGGGAGACCCATGCCCAGCAGTGGGACCTCAAAAAGGGCTAATGAAAAAAATATTACTTACTTTTTACAGAAACACTTGTTATTAGGGTTGGCGCTTTTCGAAGCAAAAGCCATGTTGTCTATTTCATAATAGTAGGCACTCATGTTGAAAATTTCCCGCTTCCCCCTCAGAGGTATATACACGGATCTGTAAACAATGATTTATAAAATCAATCAATTGTTCTTTGAACCTTGGAAAAGGGCTGTAGTAATAAATTGAATTTATATCAAGATTTTTCCTTTACATTGTGAGTCTTGCACGATTTATTATAAAATGTTACACGTTAGAAGTGAAATGATAGAAGAAAATGAAAAAATAATTACTATAATCGAAAATTACTATTTCGAATGGATTTTTATACGATTTTCAGAAACGGACGAAGTCGAGAGTGGTACTGGTGCAATGTAAACTAATACTATAAACACATATAATATTATGAAATTATTACTCTTCAAAATCGCTCTCTTACTAATAAAACAAAAAAATATTTTTGTGCCTACTGCCTATATGATATTCCTTACAATCTACATTTAAGACAGTTTCAATTTAAAAATCTGACGTATTCCTTACCTATATTGCATTATATGACAATTTGTTTATTAAATTAATTTTGACCAATTAATAATAATTTTATTTATCGCATTTATATTACATACTGTATATACTAAAACAAACCTGCATATCTCTGATTCAAAAGAGTATATTCTTTTAGGAGGGTTTCCATCGAAGGGCGGGAATAAGGAGCCGTCAGACCCATTTATCTTGCCACAGTATTGATTTCCCCAATGTTTCATGATGGGTTCTCCTTTGAAGGCAACTATATTACCCAGTTTACTTATATCTTTTACACCTCTGTTAACGTCGTATGGCCCAGACTCCGTTGTGTTGAGCTGAAATTGGATGATTCATATGTAAATGCTTTGACCATATTGTATTAATATGTATATTATATGGTCTGTATGTACGTAACAGTGTATAATATGTTATCTGCCTCGGTGGTGTAGTGGCTAGCATGTACGGTCACACACCTGGAGGTCCTGGGTTCGAGTCCCAGGTCGGGCCAAATTTAGTTATTGAGTCTTTCTGTTTCGTTAGCTACAGTAACAGCCCGGAGTTGGGAAATTGTCGGTATTTTACCACCGTGGCTCGGAGAGCACGTAAAGTCGAGCAGTCGTCCCACTGGAATATGAGAGTGATAAGGAAAAGAGAGAGCACTTGTGTCTACGCATACACTTGTGCACTATAATAACGCAATGGGCTAGTCAAGTGATCAATGAGATTGGACGCCGTGGCCGGAATTTGTCGGGAGGACATCATCAATAGTGTATGACATAAGTTAAGAGTACCTAGTACTATTATAATAGTGTGTGCTGGACAGATTTTGATTAAATTTACTATATAGATCGATATGATGATCTGAAGTTAGATAATGATTACTGCTAGAGGCACCTGGAGAAACGTCTGAATAAAGCGAGGATTAGTCGTTAGTAGTTGATGTTTGATGGCCGTTTATAAGTTTCATTGCGATAATTGTAATAATATTGACCATTGACGGTAACCTATGGTGGGTGATGTGTAAGAATGGACTAATTTGAGATATAATACATAATAATAATAATAATTATCTACACTAATATTATAAAGCTGAAGAGTTTTTTGTTTGTTTGTTTGTTTGGTCGAACGCGCTAATCTGAGGAACTACTGAACGGAATTTAAAAATTCTTTTTGTATTGGATAGTCCGTTTATAGAGAAAGACTATATTACATCACGCTACGACTAATAGGAGCGGAGCATCAATGAAAAATATTACAATGTGATTTTGTGTGATTACGTTGTGCATGAAAAAGAAATAGCTATAAATTGTGTTAAGGTAAGAACTTTATTTGCAAAATTATTTTCATTATGATATTAACTTTTATACTTCTCCTTTCTATTTAAATATATGAGGAATTCCCTTTATATTCCGTTTCGCTCTCTGGTTTACCGAGTTGGGAATTGTAATGCTAAATTAAATTCCTATTTTATAGGTACGGAACAAGCAATTTACTCAGTGGCTTGACTTTATTATGTTTGACAGCAGATAGAGTTCTCGTCAACGGAAAAGCGCTATAAAATTTTAATATAAAGTCAAAGTTCGCGGTTAATCATTATTAACCCAACAGGTAATAAACCTAAGAAAAAAATTAAATTGGTTATGCATTAATTAACAATGCTAACAACTTATTTCCGTTTTATTATAACTTTTTTACATAATATATTGTTAACATTATAAAAGGCAGTTATTTTTAAATCTATGAATAATAAGAGGTATCAACATTACCATAATGAATGGATATTTTTAGGACTTCTATATTATAAATTATTGTTATAAAGTGTGATTTAGTCTCTATTTGATTCTCAATTAATTAGTAGTTTACGTCATGACTCAGTGACTTTAGTAGGTTAAGACTTCAATCCTACGAACTTCTATCGATTGTTTCGATTTGTGTCCGGAGTCCGACTGAAGTTTTAAAGAACGCACTTGTGTTTAAGCGCACATTGCTGCATTATATCTACCTAAGTGGTTTAGAGGTTAACATTTACAGCCGCAGATTTGAAGGTTCTGGGTTAAACTTAATAAATTCACAGTTATAGCCCGGAAACACTTCATGTGTGCGCCTTCATTTGTGGTCGTGGTGAATACTCCCATCGGATTATGAGAGTGATAGAATATAGTGCACTTGTGTTTAGTATATAATGATATTAAAAATATATTTTTATTGTACACAAAGAAAATAAGTATGAGAAAAATAAATCTATAATATAGCACAGTTATGTACATTGTGTATAATATCTCAGGCGCAGATACGTAGTCTCAATGTGATTAGGCGTCGTGGCCGAAATCGATAGATAAGTGCAACATAATATATGCAATTTATTAATCTT
Organism: Boloria selene; assembly: GCA_905231865.2. Classification (NCBI taxonomy): domain Eukaryota; kingdom Metazoa; phylum Arthropoda; class Insecta; order Lepidoptera; family Nymphalidae; genus Boloria; species Boloria selene. The sequence goes on along the minus strand of HG993137.1, from coordinate 13,518,350 downwards.
AGAGAGAAATTAGATTATATTAATGTTGGTGCAAAACTAAGTTTATGCCATGTTATAATTTTTTTGTAATTTTTGTTAGAAACTTACATGTGAAAACATGGAGAAATAGAATCCAGTGCCGTCTTCAGCCGGCCTCATTACCGGTGTCTTGTCCATTTTTATCTTTCCACACACTAATTCTGAAAATAATTAATATAACTTTAAATCTGTTTATCCATTCATTCATCGTTACTACTTTATAATTTTAGACCTAGGTTAATTTGAAAATGAAAATAATCACTATTATTTTCATTTTCAAGTTAACCTAAACCTAATGATAGAAAATTCTAGTGATTTAACGATTTAATGTCGTTTCGTTTGTTTGCGTCTACGAATTAAACAGATAAAAATAGTTCATACGAGTGTACCTTAGGAGATACATTATATGCTTTTGTAGACTTTCCTATGGGCTTTTTTAGGCTTTACTTCTAAGTAAATTTGTGTGATATGTACGTAGATACAGCCAAACATTCAAGCCTTTCATTTCATTAACATAACTTTGACCTTCTTATACAGATACACAAACAAGCTTTACCAAAAGTTCATTTTAAGCTCATTGCCCTCTCATAAAAGCCGTTGCGAAAACTAGTTACGAGATAAAAAAGTTTATATATAACTTATAATTTGAAGTGTTTTGTTCACAGAATAAGGCCGTTATAAGAAATGATTCCATTACAGAGCTGTCACAGCTGTTCACACTTTTGCTTTTTATCTTACAATACTAAAAGCTGAAGAAAACTTGGGCCGAAATTTTCGTTAAAGTTAAAAGTGAATAAGAATAAAAAAGGTTTTATACTTTATATTTAAACTATTATTATTCAAGCCTGTATAAGCTTTTAATAAATATAATAAATATGTAGGGACATCAACACACATCGACCTCTCGTTCCGTAGTAAGCTGCGAGTCTAGTGTTATGGATACCAGATAGTTACACAACATTAAATGCATATTTATTCTTAATATTATAAAGCTGAAGAGTTTGTTTGTTTGTTTGTTTGTTTGTTTGTTTGTTTGTTTGTTTGTTTGTTTGTTTGTTTGTTTGTTTATTTGTTTGTTTATTTGTTTGTATGTTTGGTTGAACGCGCTAATCTCAGGAACTACTGGTCCGATTTGAAAAATGATTTTTATGTTAGAAAATCCGTTAATCGAGGAAGGCTATAGGCTATATTGCATCACGCTACGACCAATAGGAGCGGAGCATCAATGAAAAATGTTGCAAAAACTGGAAGGACGGGCATTAGTTCTGCTTACGTAGCATACCATCCCACGCGACTCAGAAAAAAATTTGGTTTCCCGTCTTTAGAACGCGTGTGAAGCCGCGGGAAATGCTAGTATATTATAAAAATAAACACCCATGACTGAAATACAAACATTCGTGCTCATCCCACAAATAAATGCCCCCAGCGGGACTCAAACCCGCGAGAAATAGCACAGCAAGTAGTTTCACTTCAAACAGAGACGCAGGATTTTCACCCGTTTACCAAGCAAGTGGTTCATCACTGGGCCACTACTACCTTTATTCTTACTACTCATGGATTGCTATTATAAATGCTTGTATTATATGTGCTATGTGTGTTTGTATGTTTGTATGTATGTTTGTCACTCATGAACATTAAACCGGATATTAGCGTATTTAGATAAATATGTTGGGACATTATTACACACAGCGCCATCTAGTTCCGTGGTAAGCTACGAAGGAAGCTTGTGTTACGGATACCAGATAGTTGATAATTATACTAAATACGAGTTTAAATACATATATATTGTAAATATAAACACCCATGACTGGAGTACAAACATCCGAGTTTAACAAATGAATGCCCCAAGCGGGACTCGAACCCGCGACCGCTGGCGCAAGAAAATAGTGTCACTACAAACTGCGCCAAACGTGCCGTATATACCTTGAGATGGTCCAAATGAAGCAAGTGAAGTATTCTTAATATGTAGGTATACTTACTTAGTGCAGCATCTTCACCCGTACAATTCAAAAATGTACCATCAAAGAATAGATCTTTTGCTTTCACCCGAAGAAAAGGGTCAGTTAAGTTGGGAAAGAATGAACCAAGAGCTTGATTTATCAGAGGAGTTGCAGATGGCATCAAATCTTGCACTGATAAAATCGCTGCCTGGAAGAAAAACATCGAAAATTATTTTTAGAATGTGTAGTATTAAATTACGTTTATATATACTTTAAAAAGATTTAATCCTTAAAACACCTTAAAAGTAAGTTTAGAACTCGTTCTTTAATCAAAATCGGAATAATCATAAAATGAAACATAATTATATATTTTTTGAAGCAACTCATAAATAATAATGCTTAAAAATTACATTTATAACGTTATATATAAGGAAAGATAGATAAGAGAGTCAACAGTCATGAAAAATAGCTTTCGGAATTGGGAATCTATTGAAGATGATAATGTACTACAGTATCGTCAATAGTAAACTAAAAATGTACATTGTATCCAGTCCTTTTAAACGTCCCAATGGACGCGGGTCTTCTTTCTATAGGAGGGGATTCGGATTTGAACCTTCACTCAGTTTTACACACGCAAGCACCTAACCACTGGGCTACCGCTGCCTTATGCTTACAATACAATTAATTCAATATTCCTGCGTAAACAAATAACAGTCACACGCTGACATTTGTACAAAATAAAATACCTAAATAGCGAGTTAAATATCCCAAGAGCCACATTAACATAAAGTTTATTTAGTAATAATTAATAAGATATTATAATGGCCCCGCTTCAGGTAGAATTCTCAGAAGGACTTTTTACAATAAAAAAACACGCACTTGTGAAACTCGAAGATTTATGTCTTTCGAAATCAATGTGAATAAGTGATAATCATAGTTAGTCGGAAATAATTTGCATATAGGTAAAAGTATTACAGGTGTTATACCCGAGATTTGAACCCGCTTCACTCGGTTTCCCAAGCTAGCGCCTACCACTGTTTTACTACTGTCTGCCCAAATACGTACTTAGCATCAATTCTTTCATTTTGCAATTTATCTAAACCTATGAAAATAATATTCTTCACGAAGATAATACGTTGTTTGTACTTTGAGGTTTTCGTTGCAAACAATCACGTTAATATTCCTTTCCGTTACTCCGTGGAAAAGAGCGGAAACGTTTTCGCATTTATAACACTATTATACTCGTAGACCGTAGTAAGGGTTATCTAATTTCTATGCATAAAATAAAAAGGTAAGAGACTTGAATTTGTAAATTTTACTGTTTGAAAAAACTTATGGAAAAAGTCAAATTTATCGATATAGCCTCTATATTTTACGTTATGTACAGTTCTTTCTTAGGTTTACGCGAATATTTGACATTATAAATGAAACTATCTTTTCGGATTTTTATGATTTTTTTGATTTTTGGTTTCCGACGTTTCGAATGCTTTACAGCAATCATGGTCACGGGAGAGACCTCTCTTCTAAAGAATAAAGAAATAGAAAAGATAGTTTCATTTATAATGTCAAATATTCACGTAAACCTAAGAAAGTATTATTTGGTATGATGTTAGTTGGTTGACCTGGAGTCAACATATAGGATGATATTTACTGCAGGAAAATATCACATATCTGAGAAATCTGTACTAAACTTTAAATCGTACCTATGGAACGAACCCGAGAAGGGCAAGGGCTAGAGTGAATAACTAGTCACTACATAGTATAAAACAAAGTCGCTTCCCGCTGTCTGTCTGTTAATATGCTTAGATCTTTAAAATCACGGAACGGATTTTGATGTGGTTTTTTAATAGATAGCGTGATTCATGAGGTTTATATGTATATAACTAGCGGAACCCGCGGCTCGTCCCTAGACTTAGCCCGAGCGAAGCGTAAACGAGTCGTTAGTACTGAAGAAATAGTATATTTAAAATTATAATATTATGAGCAATAGATAATATACTCAGCTAAGTTAAAAAAAAAAATTAAAAACAAAATTAGGTATTATTTGAAATTATGATGAAGCTTGATTATGATTATATTAAGTAGATAAAGCAAATTATTTATACTATAAATAATAAATTATACCGAATACCATAAATAATATACATTATGTTGTATTATTTACTACTTATTATATTTATAAGTATATTTATTTAGAACTTGTTTACTTTAAGTACGGTTAAGGCGTGTACCTAACCAGCGTCTTAGACTTATAACTTCAAAGACATAAAACCTATAAACCTACGTATGTAATTACGATCTAGCTTATACAAAAAATGAATATTATTGTCTATTAATATAATGTACATGTGTATATTTTACATATATACCTTCAGAAATAAATTATCTTGTGTGAAAACAATATCAAATTCGCTGCGTTAAATGAACTAAGCCCACAAATACAAAGACGCTGTTAGTGATTTTCTATTATATCTGCTAGTTCTAGATAAAATTATTTATGTACGTTATACATTCAAGGAAAACGAATAATGAAATAAAAAATAATAATAAAATTGTATCTTTAGCTAAAAAAACCTTTTAATTTATTTTTATTTATGCTCAGCGAAGCGGGGCGGGTTTATTAGTAAAAAATAAAGTTTCATGCTAGAATTCCTTCAGAAGAATAACAACAAAATGGATTATTTCAAATAAATACATATTATATTATATTTCCATCTAAATTCTAAAATAAATAGCACCTTTGCCTAGTGGTAGTGCCATGCTTGTTACCTTCGGGTAGCAACCGAATGGGCCGGCACGCCCCGTATAGTTCATTAGTACCACTCTCTCACAGAAGACCGGCGTGAAGTGGCAGCTATGCTGTCGCGTTTCGTCCGGTGAGTGAGAGTCCGGGAGGCCCACTCTCCTTCCCCCCTCCCTCTTCCCTTCATCCTCCGCCTTCGTTCCCCCCTCCTTCCCACTTCCCTCCCTCCTCCATCCCTCCCTTTCCTGAAAGGCCGGCAACGCATCTGCAAGCCTGGCTTGCAGATGTCCATGGGCGGAGGTGATCACTTTCCATCAGGTGAGCCTCCTGCCCGTTTGCCCCCTTTTTACCATAAAAAAAACCTTTGAAATGAAATTTATTTTCGGCATTCGATATTGTTTACTACAGATTAAAGTTGTTTATTCTGTTACGTGTACTGTATTATATTAAGTAATTCAGCTTTTTTAACATTCTGCTTGCACGGGCCTTCCCTCAATACGAGGGGGATCAGGGGAGTCCACCGCGCTGGCCAAGTGCGGGTTTGCGGACTTCACATGTCTTTCGAAAACTTGCTAGGTTTTCTCAGACATGCAGGTTTCCTCACGATGTTTTCCTTCACCTTAAGACAAGTGGTAATCTCGATAGAAATAATTCGCACATGAAAATATCAGAGGTACGAGATCCGGATTTGAAACCGACATCACTCGGATATCCAAGCGAGCGCGTTATCACTGGGCTACCACCTACTACTTGCTCTCTTCTTCGTCTTTTTCATTGTATTTTTATGGTAAAGTACGTATTAAAATTTTATAACTAATACCAAGCTAGTTATTATATTTCGAATCAAAAAGGTGTGAGTATGAAATTTAATCTATTCTTATAATAAAATTCATACTGAATTGAAAATTTACATTAAATAAAATAGCTTCTACGGCCTGCATTCTATTATTCATTCTACGACGACTTCTCTCTTTGAATAATATTAACTATTTCACTAAGATTTTTCAAAAATGTGTATAGATTTTTAGTGCATTAAATTAAAATAAACAAGAGTTATGGTTACAATTAATAAAATCTATTACTTGGTAGTGATCTAAGACTCGCGTTATGATAACTGACCGACCTCGGCAAGGCGGGTTGACCTAGACGTCTAAGATTGCAAAATTACTTTATATAGAAACATATATACCAATATATCACTGTATTTGTTTACAATATACCCAATGGATCCATTTTTTCGTTTCATCCATTCAAGAGAGCGAGAGTAAAATTAGAATTAGTATTAGTTACAGTAGTCTTTAACGAATGATATAAAAAAATTGCCCTGAATTTTATCAATTTTAACAAACAACAAATGAGATTGGAAAGATATAAGAATGTTTATAGATATATTTAGATATCTATTCTAATATTATAAAGGTGAAGAGTTTGTTTGTTTGTTTGGTTAAACGCGCTAATCTCAGGAACTACTCGACCGAAATTAAAAATTCTCTTCGTGTTGGATAGTCTGTTTATGGAACAAAATTATAGGCTATATTATAACATCACGCTACGACTAATAGGAGCGGAGAATCAATGAAAAATGTTGCAAAAACGGGAGAAAAATATTTCTTTTAAATTTCAGCCTTTAGAGCGCGAGCGAAACCGCGGGAAAGGCTACTACGTATAAATTAAATAAACTTAATTAACAAGAAAATGTAGAACTATAAGGAGTAACTTGAACTACTTTTATTTTAGAAATTTTATTTATTTTAACTAGCGGAACTCGCGGCTTTGCTCGCGCTAAATCTAGGGATGAAGCCGAGCGAAGCGAGGGTGAGCCGCTTGTATTGTCAATAAATATTCTTCTTGATATTACTAATTTATATAAAGACGTGTTGGTTTGGATGAAATAGATGAAAAGAATTTTTTATGTCACACTCACGCCATTACTACTTTAATGACATTAAATCCCACGGCATTGTATTTATCCATACTTTAGTCAGTTACGAAGCTCCTAAATAACATTATTTGTGTAATTTAAAAATATTTAGTAATTTTTTCTTTCTTAATTATTACCATTTATGATATAATTTTAAAAGATTTTTCGTTATTATACCCACCTATTATTATCTATAGGTACGTATAGTAAAATTCTGAGTCGAAACTATACATAGAATGGTTAAAAAAATCCGAATATAATAATATAGTTTTTTTTTAATTTTTTGTCTGTCTGTAAAGCGATCCTGGGTTTTAATGACATTTACTATGATGAAAACTGCTTTTTACCAAAGAAAATGATATCCGTAAAAAAACAAAAATGTTTAATACAGTACAGATTTTACTTAGTTTAATTTTACTATAAAATGTAACATGCTTGGAATGTTTTTCAAAACCCCTCATCCTACCTATTTTCTATGCAATTAACTTTTACGAAAATCGTGTGGGATTTCTACGTATAAATAACAATGGTGATGGCGATAATTGAATACAATGAATGTATGAATTTTTCTTACATGTTTATTTTAAAAATATGAAGAGCTAAGACTTCAACCAAATAATATAGGTATAAGTATATTTTACTGAATTTAATATAGTTATTAGTAAATTCAGCAGTATTATAAAAAGAATCCCTATAGAAATTGATCGTTTGAAATATAACTTTGCTAATTTAAACATCACTTTTTTAATTAGATTTGGTTTAAACATGATAACATTAAAATTCTAGTTACATCTGTGACTGACAAGATAATTATGGCAGTTCTTGGTGCAGTTTTAACTTTTAACATTTAAGCTTAATGTACCGTGATATAACGTTCATATTGCTCACATAAATATTTCAATAATAGGTATAATTATTGTTATAAAAATGAATATTTTTTACCAGTTGTTTAGTAAATAATATGTTTTTAAATAATCTAAAATTTTCAAAATCGTATCATCGATACAGAATTTCTAATGCAGATTTATATACTAGTAATAGAAGGTCTAGTTCCTTCTACAAATGATTTAATGTAGCATCCGGTAAATTACATTTCCGCTTTAGGCGGAAAGACCGATATTCATATGTGCGAGTCACCCACATTTCGCTCGATTTCGCTCATTACAAAGGCAAGATAAGAATAGATAGGCTATTTTTATAATATTTCTTGATTCTTCTCTACCATATTATACATAACTCATATAAAAATTTCGTAAGAAAATATCTAATTGGTACTGAAAACTGTTGTTAAGTAGAAGTTCGCAGAGAAACAGACAGACCCAGAACGAACGACCCCGAACCAGTAGTACGTAACAATATATTGAAAGATCTTACCAGATATGAGTAGTTGATGACAGTAATTTCATCATCTTCTTTAAGGCTTCCTGACGCTTCTTGGTCGAAATAAAACGTTTTCTTCAACATGTACTTAATCGTGTCATTTTTACCATATCCGAGTATTCTTTTTACACGATATTCTCTGAAAGAAAATATTTTAAAGTATAGATTAAAATAGAATTGATGTATGTGTGACTTAGTTACAACGATGCACGGTGAAAATCAACATTTGCTTGCTTATCTACTTTATGATTTGATGAACGTTTCAATCATTCGCATAAATAGCCCATAGCATAGCAGTTAGTATCTTAGATTACTTGTGAGAAAAGCCACGGCGGGAACTAGTAATTTATATAATGAAAAATGTGCTGTCCGTTTGTAATCGCATCAGTTCAGAGCCATGTTATTCGATATGTATTTTTAACATTCTTAATAAGATTTTCTCGAAAGAAAACTTGAAAGGTCCCTGGATAATTGGAAAACTTTTTCCTACAATTACGAATGATTTCAAAAGTCAATAAATACATACATATTATTAATATAAATGCAAACTGGATTACAAACATTCGAGCTCATCACACAAATGCCCACAACGGGTCTCGAACCTGCTACCGCTGGCAAAGCAAGTAGGATCACTACAAACTGAGGCAAACGTGTCGTTAAATAATAATATATATAATACTAGTAATTCCCGCGGCTTCACACGCGTTCTAAGACCTGGAACCAAATTCTTTCTCAGTCACGCGGTATGATACCTCGCAGAACTACCCGCCCTACACGTTTTTGCAACATTTTTCATTGATACTCCGCTCCTCTTGGTCGTAGCGTGATGGAATTTAGCCTATAGCCTTTATCGATAAACCGATTATCCAACACAAAAATAATTTTACCAATCGTACCAGTAGTTCCTGAGATTAGCGCTTTCAACCAAACAAACAAATAAACAAACAAACTCTATTTCTTACTTGTAAACATATGGGCCGACTTCTTTCAATATAGGTTTGCCTCCTTCATTTACTTCTTCTGTGTTGGTGACATTGAACACGTATATTTTGAAGGTAAGTGGTATTGGCAATTCGCGCCATTTGTCAAATACCATTGAGGTGTTTGTGAGCTGTACATTCTGAAAAAAGAAAATTAAATCTTTATATTGTTACATTTGTAAAAATGTGGATGGATTTAAGATGTTGTCCTATGTTGTCGACTTTTTATGATAAAAATGCGTTTTTATCATGAAAAAGTCTGTTTTTTTACTAGTGACTGTATAAGTATTAGTACAAATTTCTCAGAGATGTCGTATTATTTTGCAGTAAAAAGTGTTATACTATATATTGGTCAGAATAACTACCTATACTCGTTATAAATTACATCAAAATGTGTTCAGTGGTTGTATCGTAATGCCAGTGGCATAACTATAGCATAGTAAAAAGAATGACAAAGTACGGCAACTTCGGCCCAATCCGCGATATAATTACCTGTCAAAGTTACCATAGTTGCCTGTCACAGGGTTGTCACTGTAGCTAAATTTTAATTCAGTGCTCAGAAATTGGCATTGGGCCGGGAAGTGTGTTATTAAAAAATATTTATTATTTATATATATTTAAGAATGTAAAACATTTGGTTTCTACATGATTATGATTATTTTTATTAGGCCTATAGTTACTTGCTTAACTGATATATCAGTAGAAAATAGTATTAAAAATGTTTCTTGCGTTTACAAAAACATAAATATGCTATTAATAACAATTAAAAAAATGAAAAGTATAATATGTATATTAATAAAATCATATCACATCCTATTAACATAATAAACTAATACAACAAAAATAAAAGTACCTACATAAGTATTTCATCATCAAGTATATTTTATTTTATTTATTTATTTATTTTTCATATAGTAAAAAGCCGTGACGAACGAAACTTGTGCGGCGTTAGCCTTGACTGGCGCACAGATAAACGGTTCGAGATATTGTTTGAGTGTGCGTGCGGCAACGTAAAGATACTATGACGCACACATACAAGCCGCGCGCGGTGCGTTTGTATGAAGTTGCCCTACTTTGTCTCTTTTTACTATGACTATAGGGTGGCAGGGGTGGCAAAATGCCACGGACCTCCGACCCAAAGGGGCCCCGACCCAAGAAGAAACCAGAAATAACCTAACATTTTTAACAAAATTTTGTACCGAAGTACTTAAAAATTATATTTTTTCTGGGATGCCAGAGGGCCCCATCCGAAGAATTTGCCACGGGCCTTAGATAGTAGTTCCGCCACTGCGTAATGCGTTCCATGAATAGACAGATAAACAAAAATTTAAAAAAAATAATCAAGATTTAAAAAAAAATGGTTAAATGTAACAGTTATGATTAATTATATTATTTTATATTACTACGAGTATATACAGTAGCAACACACCTCGTTAAACGTATTCAGGTCATGAAATTGGAGAACAATGGTTTAATCATGGAAAAGTTAAATATACACAGCCGCTCTTAACGTTTAAAATAAATTTGATAAGAAAATTTCTTATTCCCGATAATAAATTCTTATGTCGAATAAAAATAAATTTTTAACATACGATAAGCATTGTTATTATTAGACGAAACTATCTATTATTTACGCAGAAATATGAAAAATCAGAACGACTATGTAGTAACTTGTCTTCTTATTTAAATTATCTTTGTATTTCTATGTGTTAGGGGTCGTCCATAAATCACGTGATGTTTGAATGGGGGGGGAGGGGGTTCGGAAAAAATCACGAAATATCACCAGGAGGGAGGGGGGGTGTTGTGAGTTATCACGTGATTTTTTTTTACTCACCGTTGGGACCGAACTTTTATAATAATAAGCCTAGTCACCTCCAAAACTTCTCTGAAAAGACCTGTACGGGAACTACTATTGCAAGAAATGGCACTATTAAAAGCTATGCTATGCTTTAAAAAATCGTGTATTATAAATTCTTCATAACAGATGATGAGACCAATAGGATGGGCCAAACATTCCCCCAGACACACGAAGCGTCGCTATTAGTAAGAATGGAAACTTGTAATAATGAACCGATTGGTCTTAATTGCTTATAAAAAGTATTGACATACTTCCATTAATATCATGTATAAAAATTAAGACATACATAAATTATATTGTTATAGTACTAGTTATAAGTTACAGACGGACGAATTATACATTTTTAATGATATCCTCAAAAACTTTTACTATATTTACATATGTGAATATCAGCACTGAAAGTTTAAGAAAAGTGAATACTATTATGACTTAACTTTAGCACCGGGTGATGTACCTACCCAGTGCTCAAAGTTAATTGACTGTCGGCCGAAACTAGAGGGTATGCATACAGTCAAAGACCATACATATACGTAAACCACCTAATCCCATTGATTTTGTTAATGAGAAAAAAGAAAATTCTGGCAGGATTTTAGTCGAGTCGTAAGGATTCTGTAGGTGCTAGTGCACAAAAAAACTACGGAAAAAGGAGCAGTAGCCTAAGTATATTATGAGTCACTCCCAGTCACATAGGCTGGACTCATACTTCCGCATGACTCTTATGGAACCCAACTTGATGGTCAAGGAAGGACAACAAATCTTGAAAAAATTTACTTTTAAAAAAGGCTGCAGAAGTCCACACAGAAGTGTGAAATAATAAGGTTATCGACAGCCATGACGTCTTAGTAGTGTATGTCGTATGTCGAGTAGAATGACAGTGCTTTATTGTATGACTTCCTTCTCCGCAGTAGTATAGCGAGCATGTCTGAGAGAGCCAGTATTTGCTTCAGGTACAATAGTAAAATTTCACGATTTTCTTCTTAATAAAATTTTTACATTTTTATCACGGTGCTTAATTTATCAAAACTATGTTAGATTATACCAACCTTTATTCAAAAATAATATTCAGATTTTTTAAGGTACTTTGTAAAAAAATACACGTGACTTTGAGTGGGGGGGGGGGGGGAATCTTAAACCTCACCACGTATCACCATGGGGGAGGGGGGGTCTAAAAAGTTGCTTAAAAAAGATCACGTGATTTATGGACGACCCCTTATTTGGATTATTAATATTATATGTGTGGGTTCAAGTCCCGCTGGAGGCATATATTTGTAATGATAACGATGTTTGTATTCCAGTAATGGGTGTTTATATTTATCATATGTGTATTTAAAATTTATATATGTGTATCAACTGTTTGGTATCCGTAACACAAGCCTCGTAGCTTACCACGGAACTAGATGGCGCTGTGTGTAATAATGTCCCAAAATATTTATTTATATTGGAACATTAGTAGGGATATCATAAATCTTAACTTTTTATTGCACGATTGAACAAGTTAACAATAGAGCTATCCGATGTCTTATTAAGCGGCCTTTAAGTCTATTATTTAGGTCAAGTGTTTTCAAGGTACGATTCAGAGTATCATTGCAGTATAGGTTCTTGATTATCACCACCTATGTGTACATTAGTAGGTACATACGAGTATGTGGTAGATGATCGAGGTGTTATACTTGCTAATGCCAAATTAATTAATTTTCCAGCTCGTTTGTTTAAGCTTGCATTATCTGAGAATACTCGTAGTTGTACAAATGATAAGCATTTTAGTGTAACAAGCAGTAGTAGATCAGCGGTAATACACTTCCTTAGGTAATCGAGTGAAGCGGGTTCTAATCCATGTCTCACACCTCTGATATTTTCATTTACCACTTGTCTTACGGTGAAAGAAAACGTCTATACTTTTATAATATGTATTTAGTCAAAGCAGTTAATTTAAAATTAAAAATAGACACTTCAATTTTATTTATTTGTCTAGACCTATAATTTTTTTTAATTTTAGAGATAGAAATTTTAATGGAAATTTAATTCGATATTTTGAATATATTTAAAATAAATTACGTAAATACAAATAACCGGAATGATCTTTTCTTCTTTGAAATTTGTAACGAATAGTAAAATTTTAAAAGGGAACTAATTTTGTTCATGGCTACTCAGAAGAAAGATATGACCTTTTAGTCACTTAATACTTGTCACTGACTAGGTACAAGGTTGCTATGCGAAGGTAAACTAATAATTATCATTATGCCGATATTTAAGTATAGAAGAAATACATATTATGTCATTATAATACTAGCAAAAAGCTGAGATTTGTGAGGGCTCCCGTAGTTTTTTTTAACGGGTAATCATTTTTAAGGCACTTGTTAATGTTCATTGTTTAATGGTCATATAATTATATTTTTTGAGAGATAACATATCTATATATAAAGTTAAATTACTATGTTAAAGCACAAATTTATAGGCGTGCTAGTTTTTCAGTAAAGTGTACCACAAAATGCTTATATTGTGGGATAGTGCAAGGACTCGCTTCGCTCACCATAATTATTGTTACATTAAATTTATTTATTAGCCATCTATTTTTTATATGGTGGGACATTAAACCCACAGCGCCATCTCGTTCCGTGAAAAGCTATGAGGCTTGTGTATATCAGACAGTTGATATATTATACATAATAACTGTAAATACATAAATGTTATAAATATAACATAAGCATCCATGATCATCACGAGAACACAAACGAACGGACAGACAGACAAAAATTCTAAAAACTATAGATTTGGGACAATAATAATAATTATTTAATAAGATTTTCCATTTTTAAGGAAAAATACTAAGCGCCCAGATTTAACTTACTTAAAATTTTATTTTATGTATAGATTTGCCACCGAGTAGAGACGAGGAGCAATAAAAAATTCGCGTGAGAATTATGTGTTGAACAATCGCATTAAACAGGTGTAATCGCGGAACTTGGCAAAATATTACATTAAGACTGTATTATTATTTAATAAAATATTATTGTTTGTAAAATTACATTTTTTATTATATTTTCCATGTTATTAACGTATATTATATATAAAACTGAGTAATAATACATATATTTATTATTTAATAACATGTTAATTATTATCATTGTATGAAAAACAATTGATTTTCGTGTTTTTTTTATAATATTTACGTATAAAACTGTGAAAATGTATTTATTTAATACTAGCGGAACCCGCGGCTTTGCTCGCGCTAAAATACATAAAATATCAATGGCTTTATGCTACTTATAGTGTTCCAATGATAGATTTTCCATTAAAAGTTTCACCCCTCTTTTATGAGGACTACTCTAAAGATCCAGTTATTATGTTTTCCTATGAAAATAAATTATTTTCATGACCCAAGTAATAAGTAATCACTACATAATAAAAATAAAAACAACTAAAATTTGGTTAAAATTGGTCCAGTACTTTTCCTGCTTATATACATACTAGCAGACCCGACAGCCACACAAAACATTTCATCAAAATCGGTCAAGCCGTTTAGGAGGAATTCAATTACATATACACACAGAAGATTTTATTATATATTTATATATATGCTTACCAAGCTTCGACTCCGACTGACTTACAGAAAACATCTTTTTTTAAGCCTACTTATTGCAAAGGATTTAACGCTACATAAACGAGATGCGACTAAACGTCAGGAAAAGATATAAAAAGGAATATTTAGAGACATTAATATATAAGTCACGTATCTATAAGTACCTTGAAGCAAAATTACTTGTTTTTTATGTTGGGATTTAATACATAGTTTCATGGTAAGCTACAAGGCTTGTGCTATGGATACCAGGTAGTTGATACTTCACATTATAATAATATAAATTTAAATACATACATATCTATATAAATATGTTGCTAAGCGCAAAACTCGAGAAGGGCACGATCAATTCGGCTATTTTTTGCATGTTCCTTAAGGCGCACGGAAGGTTTTAATAAAAAAAGTGAAACCTTTTAAAAAACTTATACTAAAGGGGGTACCTAATTTAAAATATAAATACCAAAGGCCGGAGTAAAAAACGTACTCATCACACAAATGAAGTCCAGCGGGACTCGAACCCGCAACCGCTGGCACAGTAAGTAGGGTCAATGCAAACTGAATCAAACGTGTGTTCAATAATTTGGATTACACTAACTTATTTATTTTACATAAAACTAAGTAAAATAGAGTTTAATTTTACTGAGTTTCCGCGGAAAAAATCGTTTTGGAAACTTGGCATTTTTCTATTATATTATAGATGTTTGAGATATAAGAATAAAATAAAATATAAAGCTTAAAAGATTTGAACTGCTTCTTATTATTAAGGAGATATCCAAAAAAGAAAAAACATAACCCAGAAAAATATTTCAGTACAAAAATAACTTAAAAATTGCAGAGTAAATAAAATACTGCAAAAGCGTTAAAGATAATACAGCATAGTATAAGGCGAAATAAACTTAGGTTAATTACACATAGAAACACTTAAAACAGAGCAATTTGAAATTTATCTAATTATTGTAATCTAATATTTTCTTAGAATAAAACTATTTTCTCGCAATATTTTGCGAATTCATTTTGATATTTAGATTTTCGGTTTTAGGAATATCATCCGAAAATATATCTTTATTTATTTTAAACTAGTCTTATGTCGCGTATCTGATCATGTATTGATAATAGAGTAAAAGCATATTAATAATCAGTTTTGTAATTAGAGTAATTCCTATAAAGAAAATGAATTTGTGTACATTATAGAGATAAAAAAAAAATTACCTTATGTATTTGACTCTGGACGATCTTCGGGAATCCCCAAGAAGCGAGGATGATGGCCACTACCAGAACACCCACAGATACACCAAAAAATAACTTAGCGTTCCTTCCCAACATCTTTAAACTATTCAAAACTCAAAGATTATAAAATAAATAACTAAAATTAAATGAGAAAAAATTTACGTCAGTTTATATTATTTTATTAATCCATTGAGATTTAATCCGAAGATATGACTGTCTCCGCTCAAACCGTAAACAATTATAAACTTGGAACACACGTGTTATTCTTTACTCCGTCTTTTCCGATAAGCAAATGGCCGACTTAAAGCCAGTTTGCAGAACATCTTGCTAAGACTATCGCACATTGTACAGACTTTTTTGTGTCACTTTTTGTTGTATTTTTAACCATATCATTTATCCCATTATGATATTGCCTTAATTATATAAGTTGATTTTAAATATATGTACAAGTAGTTTTATACAATATAATGATATGAAGACGTAATGCAAATCATGGTAACATTAGTTCAGTGGTAACGTATTCGCTTGGGAAAGCGGGTTTGAATCCCAGGTCTCGCATCTCTGATATTTTCATGTTTAGAGTCTGAGCGGGACGAGTGATATCTACTAAGACATACCTGCATAAAGTTTAATGATATATTCTAATAAATAAAAATCTCGTGACACAGTGTTTGTTATCGAAATTCTCCGAAACGGCTTGACCAATTTTTGTTATTTTTTGTGTTTATTTGGTAGGTCTGAGAATAGGTAGTTGGCTATTTTTTCTTAGACCGAATTTTTATTTTTATTTTTTTTCTACCACTACCACTAATACCGATTGTTAATAGAGAACTTGCTATCCATTCAATCCAATATACTCAAATAAACATGTTTTTTTAACAAAATGCGAACATCGTGGTTAATCAAACAAAACTGTTTCCAAAATTTTTTATTGCTAAAGCTCGTCAATATCTACTAAACGTAATCTGCAAATTGGACTATGGTACTATGATACTAATCCAGATAATTTATTGGTATAAAAAGTATGTACTTCAAAGGGCTTTAATTGTATTGATGGATATAATATATGTAAAAAAACTTTTATCCGTCGAGCCGTTTTTATTTTCCCTACATTTTGACCGAGACAATAAACAAATTTTCATTTTGTATTTGCCGTCGGTATTCCGTATGCGTAATTATTAACCAATATTGGTTTTCGAATTCGCATATAAAATATTTTGGCCTTAATTTAAAGTGTCTTTTGCGATCGCGTAATAAGATACGTATTTGTATTGTTTTATCAATAGACTAGTGACTCACCCTTGCTTTGCTTGGGTTCGTCCTTAGATTTAGTGCGAGTGAAGCCGCGGGTTCCTTTAGTATACACTTAAATCTTCTTCTTGAATCACACTATCTATTAAAAAACGCATCAAAATCCGTTGCGTAGTTTTAAAGATCTAAGCATACATAGGGACAGACAGACAGCGAGGCGACTTTATTTTATACTACGTAGTGAAGTGAGGATTTATATCAGACTAGCTTGTTTATATTTACTTATATTAAAATGTTATGCAACGAACAATGTCATATAATTAGCCTAATAAGAGCGTATCTATATTATTAGCATGTAAATTACAATTCAAATATGCAGTCTAAATTAAATATTTGATATCTAGATAATAGCACTAAGTATAGGTATGCATATGGTATGCATGAAAGCAATCATGTTCTCAAAGTTTTTCTTAAATGGGCTGTGAAAACTGCTTTGCACTTGACTTCTGCTATGAACTCTCTATTAAAAGAAAATTAGGTAGACTTTTCATTCATGATTACCTATTCGATACCAATAAATATAAAAATATTTTGGGACATTATAAACACAGCGACATCTAGTTCCGTGGTAAGCTACGAAGCTTGTGTTACGAATACCGGATAGTTAGTTGATACACTACACATATACAACTTTAAATACATATATATTATAAACATAAACACCCGTGGCTAGAGTACAAACTTCCGTGTTTAATAAATGAATGCCCCCAGTGAGACTCTAAATTTTCTTTCTTGTAGATTAAAATGTATTTACTCATTTTTAGTAGAAACGATTTAGCGCGAGCGAAGTCGCGAAGCGGGTTCTGCTAGAAAATGTATACAAAAATTTGACAAATTATATACTAAAACCTTTTTCATGAACCACTCTATCCATTGGTGAAAACAGCGCGAAAATCGGCGCATAAGTTTTTGAGTTTATCACGAACAGACAGACGCGACGTAGGATTTCGTTTTATAACATGTGACAAGGATCTGTATGAGCCCATGGGTTTAAAGGTGAAATTTTTATAGTAGAGTTCCTCATGTTACTTTTAATCTGAAAGTTTTTTGAAAGTTCATCTTCTTGAGACTTTAAACAAGGGATAAATGTTTATATATGGGAACTAAAGCTTATACATATATTATATATGCATATACATAGGCATTGATGTTTAAAAGTGTATTTATTTTCATCACCAGCCCTTTTTAACCTCCCACTGCTGGGCACGGGCCACCCTCAGTACGAAGGGGATCAGGCCATAGTCCACCGCGCTGGCCTAGTGCGTGTTGGCGGACTTCACATGCCTTTCGAAAACTTGTTAGGTTTTCTCAGTCATGCAGTTTTCCTCACGATGTTTTCCTTCACCGTAAGACAAGTGGTAATCATGATATAAATGATTCGCACATGAAAATATCAGAGGTGTGAGACCCGGATTTGAACCCGTATCACTCGGTTATCCAAGCGACCGTGTTACCGCTGGGCTACCACTGTGTTTATATTTGCGATGGGAAATTCCATCAGGGTTATTGTGCATTGTAATTTAAGATTTTTTGTTCCCCTTCAACCTCTACTACCTTTATGGTTGTAATTTTACTAAATAATTTTACTAAAATATTTTAAATAAATAATTTAAAAGTTTTTGCTATCAATAAAAACAGTTTGTTTTAACACATAAATTCTTTTAAAATAATTGTTTACCTCAAATTTTCATTAAAGATTATGGTCGAATTTTAACCACTGTGTGTTATAATATGTATACAGATGATATATTAAGTTCAAAGTTTATATAAAAACTAATTATGTAGTTGAAGTATTACGTTATTGTTAAATATGAGTTCTGGCACAATTAGGTATACATACTTACTGGTTATTTAAATATTTTTGCTATACCTATTTCATATTAAATTACTTTACCTACTTATTATCAACTTGAATGTACTTTTTATCCTCTAGATACGAATAACAAGATAGGGATTAAAGCTAAAATTTATTTTAGACTAGAATAATATACGTTGAAATATAAATTTTGTTAACATGGATTTTATTAAACAAATTTAAAAAAGGAGGAGATTCTCAATTTTACTATCTTTTATGTGTGTCACCTTACAACTTTTTTGATGAACCAATTTTGATCATTAGTTTTTATTCGAAAGTTGGTGCTTCTTATGTAGTCCAATATGAAAGATCAAGAAATCGAAGAAGACCAGTATACCAGGACTTTTTGTACACTATAAAGAGAAATAAAAAAGATTTGAATTTTTGTATGTTTGTAATAGATATACCTACTTAAAACTACTGAACCGATTCACATGAAATTAGGTATGAAGAGTATTTGAGACCCTGAAAAGAACTGAGGGTAGTTATTTTTCCGAAAGTCATCCCTATAGGGGTTCAAAAGGGGGTCGAAAGTCGGCATAGGGAATCAATCACTTCTCAAGTAAGGGATACAAGACGTACGGAAGGGACGAACTCGAGCGAAGCGAGGGTGAGTCAATATCCTTGATAATTTGCAAGGAATCTGTTAAAAGTCTTCGAAACTTTATCGTTGCTACCTCAGAACTGCGTCATCATGTACAAACTTTATTATCTTTTTTTTGTTTAAAAGCGTATATTTCCAATAGATGTTCTAAGTTGGTATAAGCCGATGCAAATCAATGCAAAGCTTACATCACAAATTATCAGATAAAGCTATAAATTTGCCATTTTTTAGCTTTTTGTGTTTTTAATTTGAAGTCAGTTTTTAATTTGTATTATTTAGTTAGTGTTTCCTTTAGTTTCTAGCGACTACTTAGTTACTACGGGCTTTTCTGTCGATTTAGCACGAGCAAAAGCGCGGGTTCGGCTAGTAAAAGTATAAACTTGACAAATTATATACAAAAAATTTCATCTTGAATCACTCTATCTATTAAAAAACCGCATCAAAATCCGTTGCGTAGTTTTAAACAGACAACGGGAAGCGACTTTGTAATACTGTATAGTGAAGCATCTGATACTCTTACGTACAGGTATAGTTGATAACGTATAATTTAAAAAAATATATTTTATACCTGTTGAATATCAAAAGAACTACCCCTCAGTACAACCCCTAATAGAATACTTTTTATTATTTTTTACAATACCACTCCTACTACGATTATAACTTGTAAATACGACATGTTATGAAGTATTTTTTCTTTCATATGCTGATTTTGAAAGCTAAATATAACAAATTGATCAAACAATCTACAATCGCATTATATATTATTATTTATTAAAAACACAAAATTAATAGAATTTAATTATTTGTTTACTTATTATTTGAAATTATTATTTATATCATGATTACCACTTGTCTTACGGTGAAGGAAAACATCGTGAGGAAACCTGCATGTCTGAGAAAACCTAACAAGTTTTCGAAAGACATGTGACGTCCTCCAAGAAGCACTAGACCAGCGCGGTCGACTATGGCCTGATCCCCCTCTTACTGAGGGAGGCCCGTGCCCAGCCGTGGGGCGTTAAAAGGGCTGATGATGATGATTAAGTTAATATTAATAAAGTTGAAAGATACACTTATTTTATAATGTTCCACTAAGGCACTATTTATTAATAATAATTTTTAGTTACACAAAACTCAAGTACAATAGCTGTGTAGAATTGAAATATCCACTAAGGACTTCAACTGCGCATTTACTTTTATATGTATAGTAATAGCTATTAATTCGTTTGAGTATTAAAACTGTACATTAAATAAATTACGCGATGAGCCATTATTACTTTGATTGTTACAATATCGCTTAATTGTTTTTACTTAATGTGTAAAAATATAAATGGTTTGTTTTTCTGATTATAAAGAATTAAGTTGCAAATTTTTTATTATTATTATAAACTAGTGATTTACCTTTGCTTCGCTCCAGTGCGTAGTTAGTTCCGCAGTAGGTAGTTTAGTAATGTAAATTAATTTTTTTGCATATTTTTTTGTGTTTTCGATGTGGGCGTTGAATCCCTAAATATTTCTGATTTCATATATTATAATTAAAAAGGTTAAGCCGTCCCAAAGTAATCTTTTACCCCGGACAAATAAAGACAGACAGACACAAATATTATTAAAACAGCTTGTACTGGTATCCCATAGATAGCCCTCTCGAAAAAACATAGTTATTTTGCAATCATAGAGAGATACCCGTACTTCTATTTTATTCTATTTGCTTTGATTTTTACTTAAGATTATCCAAATATTAATTAAAATTAAACCTTGAAAATTCAGGCGAGGGATGATATTATGTGCGTGGAGATGTCGCGTTCTACTATCAATCATTATTTTTAAAAGTGATAAGAACGCGGGCGGAGCCGCGGGAATTGCTAGTAGTATATAAATATTCTTTATTACCTGACTGCGGCGAATTCAAAAGGAGGGTTATGTGTTCAGTTATGTACCTAACTATCATGCTTGGATAAGAAACGAAGGTTTTAAGTGGCGGTTAAAAAATATAAACGACCGATAAATCTAAAATTATTATCAATCGCAAATCGACAGTAGGAGTAGGTTTAATTTAAGTATAAATAAATACCTTTATTTAAAGAATGATAATTTATTTTATTAAACTTGAAATGCTTTAGTGACCTTAATGAAGATATTATCCTACAAAATACTTCTTAATGGTGTTTACATTAAAAACGAAAAATTACAATTAAAATAATAATAAACCAACTTGCAATTGCTTAAAGTAAACACTAAGTGAACTGTGATTTTCCATTTACAATACCTCACCAGGTACGTTATATGTTTAATGTATGTGCCAGAATAGGTAAACTAAAAAAAAGCAGTATATTCAGATACAAACATCATCAAATCATCAAAAACAAAATAATTTAGTTAATTTTTTCGTGTGTTAGTTAGTTTGTTTTCTAGTTAAACTTAGGTTGTATGTTTTCATTGTTAGTATGGATTTCTTGGACATTACATATTATCCTGCAATTAAAAACTATCCTATATTTTGTTGGCCCGCAAAACTAAATATCATACTGGATTTTATCAAAATCTGTGAAGTTGTTTTCTCACGACGCGACGCAGTCACAGACAGACGGTCAATTCTAAAAACTCTAAATTCGGACTCTATATCTAATTAGATTTTACAAAAACTATTTTATGCACTGAATCGAGCATTTTATTTTTTTTATTTTATTTGACCACTAACAACGTTAAGTACGTGAAAACACATGAAAATATTTGTACATGGAAAACAAAACATAAAAAGTAGTACCTTAATTATAGATGATAAGGACATTAAATATAGTAGGTAAAACAACAATATTTCAACTTTACAGTTTAAAAATTACAAACCAAATACTTAACTTCTATTATTAACACCTTAACAAAATTCTAAGAATAAATAAACAAAGATAAGACTGTATCTCTATAGGTATTTATTTATTATAATAATTATAGATATGTTATAATATAGAAAATTTCTATTCTTATAAGTGTTTTTCTATTTTTCAGTAATGGTTTATTTCAACCATTGGGCGAACTCTATTTAATTGTAATCGACATATCGATATGATTTTCATTGCTTTAAAAATTTTTGAAATTGATACGATGAAAATTTCAATTGCTAATAACAAGTTGCAAAACTTAAGTATTCTTAAGATTACAATGGCCTCTGTAATTAAAGTTCAATAAAAACTGCTTGACGTATGCAGGAAGATGTAAGTATCATATATTATAATCAATTTTTTTAAGAACCTTGTACTAATACCTATGTTGACTATTATCATACGAAGATTTTATACCACTTTACGAAGTTAATGTTATATTTAAGAGGTAATTTTGAATTTGTGAGTTTTTACGTATGTATGGGCTAGTCTCCGAAACTAGGGATTCGACTTTGAAGATCCTTCGATACGTATATTATAAGACAAAGTGAAACGTGGAAAAGCTTTATTAAATATTTAATTATACCTAATAATATATAAATCGAGCTACCATAGTTTTTCTTATCCAGTTATGAAACACACTACTGCTAGACGGTTACATTATACTGATACATACATGAATATTACTAAAAATTTCCATGACTTCATTCATTCCATTACCTTAGGTTTACGCGAACATTTGATATTATAAATGAAATTATCTTTTTCTTTTTCGCGAATTTATTTTGATTTTTGGTTCCCGACGTTTCGAATGCTTTATATTAATCGTTTCATGATAATCCGTTCAGTCCGTTTTAGCCGTGAAAGTTTACGTCGTTTTCGTCGCAAATTTTATATTAATAAGGTATACATTATTATAGATAGTTATTTTAAAAGTCTTTAAACAATATTTACACGATTATTAAGTTTAATTCTAATCTATACATACTATAATATTCTAAGAGACAAATCTGTGGGTATATTAATTACTTTTTGAATATCTTATTGAAATAGTAAAAAATTCTAAAACTAGTAAATCTCTAGTTTTCAGATATTTTGTCTGTCTGTCGGTCTATCTGTCTGTCTTTGACCGCATCACGAGAAAACCACTGGATTGATTTTGATGAAAAGTATGACGATGGCTGGTTATCCGAGTCAACTTTTTATTGTAGGAAAATTTCTTATTTCTGAATAATCTATATACTAAACTTATCACTACATAGTATAAAACAAAGTCGCTGTCTCTGTCCCTATATCCATATGTCCCTATATCGTTATGTATGCTTAAATCTTTAAAACTACGCAACGGATTTTGATGCGGTTTTTTAAATAGATAGAGTGATTCAAGAGGAAGTTTTATATGCATAATAAATCCAGGGAATATCCAGAGCGAAGCGAGGGCGAGTCGCTAGTCTAGGAACTAAACGTTAGAACAAAGTTCCTACAGGTTATGTAAACGATATCTAGGGTAAAACTTAGTATGTTTAATAGAAGACATGGATGGTTGAATCTGAAACTAGAACTATAAACGAACGAAACGACGCTTGGAAGATTTGAATGGACTAATTAAAAATTTTATTTCTTAATTAAGTCTACTTAAACCAGTATAAAGTTAGGTATATCAAAATAAAGTAAGATGTTATTACATCAATTATTAATATTACCCGTATAAAACAACGAGTCGTTCACTCATACATTTGAGAAAGTTGAAAAATAACAAAAGATTAACGCATAAAGAATATTACCACAGATTACTTAATAGTTACTACGTAAATATTACTTATATCCACTCATGTCAAACAATATAAAGAAAACTAAAAAAATAAAAGACTCGATTGCGTAAAAAGTGAACTAAAAGGATGAGAACACGTTAACAAAGGATCACTCCAGGAATGACGGCCAATTTCATTGAGACTAACACTCACTATATATTTTCTATTGTTTTATTTTTCAACGATAGGTACTTAACCTATTTTTCTATGCTAAATTTATAATTTCGATATATTCACGATGATATACGATATTTTATATGTATTTAAATATTATTGCGATGTAAAATATTGATTAGTAGCTGTAACGGCAGTTTCAAGGAAACCTGCCATGTTGCCATGGTGTGCCTTCTCTTCGCATTTTTTTATGAAGTCGGTTAATGCATATTAATTTTTTTGCCAGAAAATGAAACAAAAATTTCCGCAAAATAATTTAGCTTTTAATTAATTTAATTTAATTGTTTATACTCAAAAATAAGCGAAATATTCTCATCACGTTAATGTTAATGTAGAAGAAAAAAATAATGTGTATATTATTAAAAATATTTTATATAAATTAAATTATATTATTTTACATATTATATCAAATTTTCGCAATCGCAATGATTTGATGGCAATATTTTATGGATCGTATATATAGTAGATTCTTTTCTCTTCTCGGCTTAAATGAAAGGCCACGAAAACTTCTAGACTAGTGTTCCCAACCTATCTTTTGTTGGATCCACCCGGATTTAAAAATATCATGCCACCCTTTACTCAAATTTCATTCCCCAATTTCTTTTTTTAATATAACATTATATTAGAAAAATCAATCATAATTTAAACGATTTTCATTTAAGGTATATTAAATGAACTATCTCTACGGGGGCCTAGGACTATTTGTGGGACACTTTAGTGGGTGGCAAATTCCTATATTAAACTCAATGAGAATGAGAAATAATAAATATAAATAAAAGATGCTATAATATAGATATAAATATGAAATATTAGTTTAGTTCTCCTTTAATTTGAACTTCATTGTGTTTTACATAAGTTATGCCTCAACTTTAACCTGAAAACTTGTGATGAGATAAAAAGTAACTTTAAATATCAAACCAATACTTAGCTATTGATTCGTTATTAAAGCTAACTATGACACTTGCAAAAAAACCTTAGATTTTTTATTCCGTGAATCAAATCAAAATTATTAGACGCCTTTAACACATAGAATTTCGTCTATTATTTAAATTTATCTAAAATATGAATTTCCAACAAAGAAATAATTTAGTCACAATCACTGACCACTTGATACAATAAAACATGTACTGAAAATATTAAACCATACATCGGGCCATTTTCAAGGTTGACATGATTTTTAACGTCACGCTCACTCTAAATGCATAATTATTAGCTAAATACCTGCACACAAGCTGGTTGACATCATACAATCGTTATCGTTAATAGATTACTGAAAAATTGGAAAAGTACGTATCTGGTTAGCAGAGGGTTCCGTATTATAATGTTTTTTAAACGTCAATGCGAAGAGGATCAGCTCATAGTTCATTAATCACAGTCAGGTTTGTAGACTTCACATTTCTTAGACCTGCAGGTCTCTTCAGAATGGTTTCTTTCATTAGGAAGACAAGTAGAAATCAGATTGCAAATGAATATTTTGTATATTTTTTTAGATTTATGAACATTTTTCAATTATGTGTATTTAAAGATAACATCGAATTAAGTATATTCGGGTATTTTCCTTTGTTTGTATTCCTTACCTACCTTACGAGTAGACTTGGGTGTCAATATTATAGCAAAAATAGTCGTATTTTATTATTTACTACGTTTTTTCTTAGTAAGTATATAATGTTAATTTTAATTTCATACCTTCAGGTCTTCCTGAGCATATAGAAAAATGGACGAACGGCAAGACGGTCATATAAACAACAAAGTGATCTTATTCAGTGAAAAAAGTACATACTTAGGTACGTATTTAAAGTAAGACGTTTAAATATATCATACCTCCCACAATAATTATTCAAAACGATCTTTCATAAGAATAACACTTATTTTTGTTATAAAGTAAGGGATTTTGAAAAGGTGTCTAGTTAAGGATACACGTTACAATGACAATTTGAGAAGACATAAGCTTACGTTTTTTTTTATGGTAAAAAGGCTAACCTGATGGAAAGTGATTACCTCCGCCCATGACATGCAAGCCTGGCTTGCAGATGCGTTGCCAACCTTTCAGGAAAGGGAAGGAGGGAGGAGGGAGCGAAGGGGAGGGAAGAGGGAGGGGAACGAAGTCGGAGGCTGAAGGGAAAAGGGAGGGAGGGAGAGGGAGGAGGGAAGGAGAGGGAGGAGGGAAGGAGAGTGGGCCTCCCGGACTCTCACTCACTGGACGAAACGCGACAGCATAGCTGCCTCTTCACGCCGGTCTTCTGTGAGAGAGTGGTACTATACGGGGCGTGCCGGCCCATTCGACTGCTACCCGAAGGTAACAAGCATGGCACTAACACTTTTGTACACGTACAAAATAGGTCTTAGGAGAAAAGCCTAAAAATATGCTACGAGATTTACATATTAAACGTTTCTATATAATCATTTTCCTCTAATAAAATCCTGGCTAAATGAGTTGTGTTCTATAGATTACAAACGCAATATTTTTAAGATAATTAAATGCAAATAAACGGCATTTCTATTCGCTTTGACGACACGTTTGGTTCAGTTGCTAGTGACCCTACTTTCTGCGCCGATGGTCGCGGGTTCAAGTCGCGTGTTGAGCACGAATGTTTGTACTCCAGTCATGGGAGTTTTGTTTTGGTTTTTATTGTGTTTGTATAATAATATATCTGTATTTAGAATTTATATATATGTACTGTATCAACTCTCTTGAATCCGTAACACAAGCCTCGTAGTTTACCACGTAACGAGATGGGGCTGTCGTAATAATATTTCAACATCAACATATTTTATATAATGGCATTTCTAAACGCTAAGTTTGCTTACTTATCTTCTTTATATAATAAATTGATAAATTGTCCTCAATATGCCGCTAATGCGTTACGTTTATAAATGTAATAACCGGGGACTGGAATGCTATCTCTCGGCTTTTTAAAACAGATCTAATTTTAGTAAATACGAAAATTCACTCAATATTGAAATTGAGCTTGATGACCTCTGGCTAGAATCATCGAACATCAACTCTTCGCATAGTGAGGGCAGTTAAGGAAAAAAAACATATGGAAATATCATATATTATTTATTTTATGTCATACTCTGAATCCCAGACAGCCAGATCTACAGCTGTACATTCTAACCACTGTACCGGGTCACTTTGAATAATACAAATCTATCTAACAGAGTACTGACATTTAATAGCTTTTATAGAAACGACTGTCATCAAAAAACGATCAGATAACTACACACAAGAGACGTTTGTTCTAAAATTATGTATAATTATACAAAATTGTTATATAGAATAAACTAATTTTATTATTATTAGTTTATTCAATAGGGAACAATTATAGTCATTTGAGGCAATAGCAGCGTGTTTAATTTGATTCAATCCTTCATGTTTAATAACTTAGAAGCGTGCTGTTGAAAACAATTTACATTTAAGGTCACATTGAACGCTAAAATTAATAATTGAATAATGTCTAGACTACATGTAAAGTTTACGTAGTTATTTGACATTATAAATGAAACTATCTTTTCGGATTTTGTCGCGGATTTATTTTTATTCTTGGTTCCGGCGTTTCGAATGTCTCTCCCGTGACCATGATTGCTGTAAAGCATGGTATTTGGTTTCTAGTCTTTAGAACGCGAAGCCGCGCCGATAGGCTAGTTGTTATTATAATATCAAAGTTAATAATATATTTTTCTCTTTAAGAAATGGCGTTGGTTCTCTTTTAACGAGAAGTAAGACTATAGCTGTAGTAGGTAATTTTTTTATTAGTGAATATTTTTTAGTGTTTATTTTATAAAATGACTATCGTCATTATCGTTTGGTTAGAACTCTCATTCTTTTTCTAAATTAATCCTTGATTACCTGCCAGTGTAAGATATTACTATTAGAACAAACTGTCTGAAATAAAAACTATTCACTTGATTAATACTCTTATACATATAAAAATGTTCTTGTTACTTAGAAATATCTCCATTCTAATGAAAGCCAGTTAGCGTAATCGCTTTCATTTCTTTTTTTCTTTTCCCTGCATTTAATTTGCAAGGGAGATTAATACGATTCAGGATAGCGTACTTAAAGAAAAAAAATATATTAAATTTATTATTTAATCTGTAAACTCTTAAAGTTGTTGACTTTACATAATTTGACTCTCCATCGCTCCTTCATTCGACCCTTGATACTTTTTAACTGTTAGTATACCAGATTTAAAATATAAATCGGTCAGTATAGGGAAGTCTGAAACTATAACATATACGAAGGTCTGTACCATGTCATCGATTTTAGTAACAAAGAAAACTGCATACATTTTAAAAAAAACTTGTACTCAGCGCGGGAATCGAACTGGGATGCTTTGAAAAATAAAACTAACATTATTTCTATTTAAATGTCGATCGTGTAGGTCTTAAGCAGTAAATGTTATTATGCAACATGATATATTTCTCAGAAATTCTCATTGCTGAGTTTCTTTCGCCAGTTCTTCTCAGGTCAGAGGTTTCTTCTTTCCGAACTGGTGGTAGACTCATGACGTTCAGTAAGAAATTGTAACAATTTTTATGCTGAATAAAATATTTTGATTTGATTTGATTTGATGAAATAAGATATTACCATGCAGTAAAAAGTAACCTATTTTATTCATAAAACTAGATTCAGTTAACAATGACTATTTTAATTAGGTTTTCCAAAAAAATATTCTATTTACAGATTCGAGTAAGTTAAAGTTTTATTATAATTAGAGATTAATATATCTTCCCATGAGGGTTCTGTGTGGGCTAAATTAGATTAAAATGGAAACGATAAGATATTATTGAACAATAACGAAGGAACTTTTTATTTTTGGATATAATTACACAAAAAAAATGAAAACCGACTTCAAAACCTTACAAATTGAAACTAAAAAGAAAAAAAAATAATTTTAATTACTTAGTTATTGTTGGAGTCGGTGCCAGCCAAGAAGGACAGTTTTATCCTGCCTTTGCAATGAACTTTCGAACGGATATTTTGATTATATTTACAAATTGATACATTAATTAAATTATATTAAGACGCTTATTACTCAGCAACATGGATTTATCAACAAGCGCTCCACTGAAACTAACTTGTGCGAGTTTCTTGACATCGTTATTTCTGCTTTAGAAATCGGATATCAAGTGGATACTGTATACACAGATTTTTCAAAAGCATTCGATAAAATTTCGCACTCATTGCTCGTATACAAACTTGAACAAGCCGGCATACATGGTGATCTACTCAGATGGTTGAATTCCTATCTTCGAAATAGAACACAGGCAGTAGCTGTTAAAGGTTTTGTTTCGAGTTTCGTCCCCATAACATCAGGGGTTCCCCAGGGCTCTCACCTCGGCCCTCTATTATTTAATATCTTTATTAATGACATCCTTGAAAATTGTCAGCTTTCAAACTCACTTTTATATGCAGATGATATTAAGATATTTAAAATAGTAAAGAGTATAGAAGACTGTGAGGATTTGCAAAATAATATTAATAAAATTAAAAATTATTGTATAGCTAATGGATTACATATTAATATTGATAAGTGCTGTGTTATTACTTTTTCAAAAAAAAAGAATCTAATTTCATATAATTACTCTATTTTAAACAAACCCCTTAAACGTGTAACAGAGGTGAGAGACCTGGGAGTACAACTGGATTCTCAACTTCTTTTTGATAAACACATCTCTAATATTACAGCTAAGGCTTACAAAATGCTTGGATTTATTTTTCGTCAGGCAGATGATTTTAAGAACATACAAACATACAATCTACTATATAACTGTTACGTTAGATCCATTCTGGAATATGCCTCAACTGTTTGGAATCCTCAGTATCACAAATATATTAACGCTATCGAGCAAGTTCAAAATAAATTTATTAAGAGATTACATTTCAAATTTGGAGATATTCAATGTAATAACCTAAACTTGTGTGCTTTGGAAAAAAGAAGGGAAGTAAAAGACCAAATTCTTCTTTACAAAATCATTAATAACCATATCGATAGTAATTATCTTTTATCTAATATTTTCTTTAAATGCCCTCGAACTAACAGCCGATCCAGAGATACCTTTTCTGTTCCCTTTCATAGAACCAAATATGCCAAGAATTGTTTCCTGACTAGAGTCTGTAACATTTATAATAATTACTACAAGCATCTTGACATATTTGGATATAATTTAAAGAAATTTATAGCTGAACTTAAAAAAAAACACTAGAGTCTGATAAATATTATTCTTTTTATTTTGTAGCTACACATTTTATTCATACCTGTTTTTATTTTACTGTTAGTAAGTTTACTCTGCTATGTTTATGTATAAGTGGAAACTTTATTGGCTAAGTGTATTAATTCTAATGTATTTTGCATTTTATGCCTATATATGCTGTCTGTTTTCCAATTTACAAATAAATAAATAAATAAATAAATTATTTTGCTTTGGCTGGCACCGACTCCAACAATAACTAAGTAATTAAAATTATTAAGTCGGTTTTCATTTTTGTTAAAAAATAATTTATTTTTAATTTTTTTGTGGAAATTAGATATTATGTTTAAATATAATATTGCAATGCTAACTAAACTACTGCTCCAATAAGTCAGCGAAGTTTTGAAATGAACGACAATAGTCAATCCAGATTTGTCCACGTCTATTTTTCCACGTAACTCGTAGACGTTAATAAGATTTACCTTCTATTATCAATCTACCTAATATCCTGAATGAATACGACTATCAGTTTATAAGTACGTATAATATTAAAAGAATTTTCTTTCAACTCCTAACCGTTGAGGAGATATACCTTACATCATCACAAATTCTTGAACAGCTTTAGAAAATATATGAAAAAGGTAATCAGTGCCGATAAAATTTAAGGGTTGCCCTCGATTTCTCTAGGATCCCATCATCAGATGCTGACTTGGTGACAATGAGAACATCTTGAATGTATACCCTACCGAACAAAAAGAAATTTTTAAAATCGGCCCACAATTCACGGAGAAATCGGTGAAAACACATAAAAAACAACTGTTGAGGAATTTTACCTTCCATCATCAGTTCATCCACATGAGATGATGATTTTCATACGTAAAAGCTTTATTGGGCTTAGAAAATATATCAAAAACATAATAGGTGCCTGTAAATTTTGAGAGTTGCCTTCGATTTCCCTGGGATCCCATCATCAGATCCTGACTTCGTGACAGTGGGACCACCTCGGAACTATACCCTACCAATCAAAAGAAAAATTTTTGAAATCGGCCCACAGACGGCGGAGAAATCGGTGAACATACATAAAAAAAATACATACAACGGAACATATAACCTCCTCCTTTTTTGAAGTCGGTTAAAAATAAAGAAAATGGGTGAGGGGTATGTACACGATGACTTTTCAACGCGCTTACGACGTAAGCTTGAATGCGTTATTGTGGGCACAAACAAACATTATTAATCTGTAATTTTCAATCTGGTTTTTAACTTTCAATCTCTTCAACTATTGCTCGTTCATGAAACTTGGTACGTTTAGACCCATACTTTGGGTTTTCACATAGGTTCAAAAGAACAAGTACTAAAAAGAAAGTGCACCTAATGTTATATAGTAGTGATTGTATGTAATTGTATTGTAGGCAGGTATTTAATATATTAAGTTACAAGAGCATAGTTATTTGAAATATTTTCCTAGTACATTTCCAAATGAACTTGCCCGCATTTCGTAAAATCTAATATCACGCTGAGATGTTAATGCGAGTTCTGTGTAGTCTTATCTATTACTATATTGTTAAGGCCATTTAGCCTTTATGGGCTTTATCTGAGATCTATAGTTAAATGCTTTAGGGTTCATTAACTATAGTTATAATTTAAACAACTACAGTATAAAAGATTAACAAATATATATAGGTATCATCATCATCATCAGCCCTTTTTAACGTCCCACTGCTGGGCTCGGACCTCCCTCAGTACGAGGGGATCAGGCCTTAGTCCGCCGCGCTGGCCTAGGGCGTGTTGGCGGACTTCACATGTCATTCGAAAACTTGCTACGTTTTTCAGATATGTAGGTTTCCTCACGATATTTTCCTTCACCGTTAGACAAGTGGTAATCATGATAGAAATGATTCGCACATGGAAATATTAGAGGTGCGAGACACGGATTTGAATCACTCGGTTATGCAAGCGACTGCGCTACCGCTGGGCTACCACTATAGGTATAAAGTTAGTGAAATATTACGAGTAGTGGCCAGGAACTTTCTTCAAAGCTATAACTCAAACATACGTACATAACTCGCTACAATTTTCCATTGAGTGTCCTTAGCAGCAAAATACATTGAAAAATAAGCGCGTATGTCTGGCGTGTAGAAACAGAAGAAACTGGTTTTATAGTTTTGCCTTTATTAAGGTTTTCAATTTAACGTTAGTTTGAATAGAAGTGCAGACTTTTCCTCTTCTTTACTGTACGGAATGTTTTAGCAGTTAGTGATTCCCATACAAAATAAACATTATTATTATGGAATTTTTGAATTTCTAATCATTTTTCTTTGGTGTTTCCTCTTTTTATACTTAAAACAACCGTGACATACCCATGAAAAAAGATTTATTCCAATCGACTTTTTTTTTAAGTAATGAACAGCAATTGATTTTTATAAAGATGACTAGTGATTTACACTCATTTCGCTAGGGTTCGTGCCTAGGTGCCTTGATGGTACTTTAAGTTCTAAGAGTAAGAGATCCATTTGAAATCTTTTGAATAAAGAGTAGGAATCAATATAAAGGTACTTTTACTTTGGTGTATAATTTGTAATATTACGGCGATGGCGGTTAAAGGGTTAAAACTTTAAATATTCGTTTAAATCTAAGAAAGTGTTGTAGGAATCAAAAATCAAAATATTAAAGGTATTCCTTTTCTCTTTGAATGAGTCATCGACCATCAAAATATTACCTAAAGCTATTCTTTTTCTCTTTGAATGAGTCAAAGTTCGACCACGGTGATTATTCTGGTAGTATATACATGATAGAGCTTCTTTGTGCTTTGACTAAAGTAGAATATATTTGTGCCGTAAATTTGCGTTTTCATATTTTGCACATTAGGATAATGTTTTCATAATGATAAGTTATTTCAGAGGACGGTATTTCTTCTCATAATGGACACACGATACAGTTTAAAGATCATAAAAAAATACATATTTCACGATATTTTGTAAACGTGAATGCTCAAACTTTCTTTTTTGATCTACCTTATTATTCTAGTAGCTGAAAATCTGGAATTATTGGGTTTTGAAACCTAGGTCGGGTTAAGTTAAAGTATTTGTTTGTTTTATTGAACAATTTCTCAGTCATGTTTTCCCATAATTCATAGAGCACGTCATTTTTCACCTCTCGAGTCTCGAGATCTTTTGCTTTCAACAGATTCATCATAACATAATATAATATGTCCCTATATATAAAATTCTCGTGTTACGATGTTAAGTCCAGGAAGAACTCCAAATCCCATATTACCATTTTTTTCAAATATGATATGTATATAATATATCAGATGTATATAATTGTGTGATTTATCCGAACTAAAAAGATAGGACAGTCTTTGAGACGAATTTCGTAAGCTCAGAAGAAACTTTTTTAGTTATTATTTATACGCTTTATATTTGATCTTTTTTATATTTTCACTTTTTAATAAATTAGATGCTACCACTGGTAGTTTAATAATCTGGTCAATAGTTATTGATAGCAAAGAAAGGTTGATTTATAAGGCTATTTCGCGACCTATAAGCAGACGTGATGTGGGTATTGCATAGTTATTCAAATGAGTAGAAGCCACTATATAGTATTTAACTTTCGTGTGAATGCTCACTTAAGTCAATTAGGTTAGCTACTTTCCAACATGTGGTGTTGTACATTCTTATTCTCTTTGGTGTTCACGCCATACGCACTAACAGGTGAGCTTTAGGAGATTTAGTACTGTTATTAAGAAACATTCATACAGACATACATACATAAAAGTTTTTTTCATTATTACATATTTTGTTTATATTTACCACTATGTCGATTTTGTGTATATATATGTTTATGTATAAGAAATAATATTTATTAATGATTCTTTTTAGTAGATTTTATATTACTATTGATTTTTTACGACTTTAAAAATAATTGGATTAGGAGTATTATAATAAGTGCACGTGCGTTTGAAACTTTAGGATATTATACGTATTTTACCTATGTTCTTATAATATTATCTATATATATTAATAGGCAAAGAAAATCAGTTACTAATACTTTTTCTCTTACTTTTCCTTACATTTGTGTTAAATAACAATGTTCGAACTACAATTTTCGAAATATGTAATTTTCAGTAGATATAGTCTGGTTTGGTTTCATACAGTATGGTGGTTTATGTATACTATAATTATTATTATAATAGTCCAATTTTAACCACCATAGAATTTAAACACTAACTCGGCAACACTATTGAATTTAAAAAGTAATATTTATAAGCATATCTACACTAAGCATATGTAAATGTATGTAGTTATCATTGAAATGACATTAAATGGGTGTACATGCATCAGTTATTATGTTATGACGTTATATACATATCTAACTGCATTCATACATCGTGTTTACTGATTTTGACCTTTGCAATAATGGCTAGCATTAATCATTGTGAGATAGAAGGCAAAATTAATGTTTTTTTTTAATTTTACATAAATATAATTAGTACCTTATGCTCATTGTTGCTTAGTAGAATTGTAAAAAAATCACAAATTTTATGAGAAGCCTCTATATAATATATTTTCAATCAGATAGGGAAAAACATAACCCTTCTGTAAGCGTTGTCGGGTAAAAAGGCAGATTTCATATAGTTTCCTTCTTACAGAAATTGATTGAAGGCATTTAGCATTTGTAAGAGTAACAATATAGTTTAAAAATATTCAATAATTTCTTTCATTATCCTATTTAATTATTTCGATTTTTATGTCTTAGAATTCTACTTAATATGAAAAGTAATTTATGTCTATAAGTTTCAATTGAAATAGATACATGAAACATATTCTAAACACAAAGTAACATTTGTTTTTGTATTTTGCAAGTTGCGCTCTGTGACAGATGGTCT
This sequence comes from Boloria selene, assembly GCA_905231865.2. Classification (NCBI taxonomy): domain Eukaryota; kingdom Metazoa; phylum Arthropoda; class Insecta; order Lepidoptera; family Nymphalidae; genus Boloria; species Boloria selene. The sequence goes on along the minus strand of HG993137.1, from coordinate 13,482,995 downwards.
GATATTGAATTTTAGTAGGTATTAGTTCGTAGATATTGAAGTACGAGTAGAATGATTTATAATAGCAACATATTACTTTTATCTATACTATATTACTATATTACTATATTACTATATCTTTATAAAGAGGTAAAGTTTGTTTATTTGTTAAATTGTAAGGAGTAATCTCGGGATCTACTGAACCGATTTTAAAAATTCTTTCACCAATAGAAAGCCACATTATTGCTGAGTGTCATAGGCTATATAAAAAACCGAAAAATAAAAAGGCTTTTACGTGGTAGTCCGTTTTGCAAAGTGAATCGGAGAAAAAACGGTCGAATGAAAGCATTTCTTACGAACGCTGCCTTAACTATGAAAGATATATTTTTGAGTTCTAGAGAAAAGATGTGGAGCTTAAAAATGCCTACAAAAAAGTCAACGACAGCATATGTCTAACTTTTATATTTAAGTGACAAAAAGTAGTTTTTTTAATATTAGTATAGATAATTTAATTTTTAATTTTTAATATTAATAAAATAATTTAAATTATTTAAACGCTCTGTACTACAAAAGAATTATTAACATTATGCCCAACGAAGTGGGCACGGGTCAGCTAGTAATAGATAAAAATGTACTCCTACAAATATACTATTCATCTAATAAACGAAACCAAAAATCAAAATATAATTATTATGATAAACTTCGAAATGAGCAATGCATATTTAGTTATTCTATTTATTTAAAGGTGTTTCTAATTAAGTTGCCTTTTACTTATAATTACATTGACGACTGACATTAGCATTTTTCCGGAAAATATAATAAGAAAATCATTTTATTAGAAAATACACATCTTCTTCTTCTTAATCGTAACAATAGTTTTTGAGATAAAAGAAATACAACGTATATACTGTAATTGGTCGTTAATACTTAATAAGATAAGTTATGCATTTTATATATGTATATAATTTTTTAGATTTTTTGTATAAACTTGCATTATTATATACTACAATTACACGTTTAATATAAGATAAAATTTTTGTTATGATTATTCTTTAGTTATCGTAACCTTTACTTGTATTATAAATGGTTAAACCTAAATACGATTTGTTTTGATCGAGCAATGACTAATGGCAGTAACAACTTTCGTTGGTTGTGAGAGGAATATGAATTAACTGAACAGGACAAAAGGATATCGCCATTTAACCTACTAGATGTGACTTTTAATCTTATACTATTGAAAAAATAGAAAGTTGATTCATTTATATCACTTTGTTCAGTAAAATCAATAAAATATTGTTAGATATACCGATCACGAGTAAAGCCGCATATGAAAGCTTGTATAATACAAAAATTAATTTATTCTGACTATGTAACATAATTTGTATCTATAATATCTTCGTCTCTACAGAGCCTGTACCTGAATCATAATTAATAATAATATTAATAGCCTTTATTCAGATCTGTTTAAAGTAAATTACATATTAAAATTGAAACTTAGGTCTAGTCTATGAATTGAAATTTAGTTGTCTTCTGCAGATCTGTTTGCCAATCAGCATAGGCCTCCTCCAACCTTTTCCATTCGCATCTATCTTGAGCCACTCTGTTCCACATCACACCTGCCACTTGTCTGATGTCATCATCCCATCTTTTCTGTGGTCTTCCTTTTTTCCTTTTTCCTTCCCTAGGATTCCATTTTGTCACAATTATGCTCCATTTATGAATCATAATTATTATCTCCTATATACCTGTATACTTACCGTTTGCCCCAATACTTCATTTACCTACCTAAATAAACCAATATTTATCTAGAAAAACATTTTTTTATAAATTAATAGAGTTTCGAAAATTCAGATAATTTTAAATAGTAATGTAGGCTGAATATTTTACTTTTTTATGGGTTTTCAATATTTATAGGGCTGCATCTATTTGTTCAAATCTTTATAGGATCCCATCGTATTACTTATATCGTCTGCGTCTAAGGATAAAATATTTAAGGATATAATACACACGTTTTAGCTACAGTCTGAGAAGTGGCAATGTGATCCATGTATATTTTTACATATCCTAAGACATATAAAAGGGTGGTTGGACTTAAAGCGTTTCGCAAAGTAAACGTCTAAACTAAGCATTCTGAATACTAGGACAATGTGATTTGCAATTGCAAATTCCATCAAAATGTTTCCAATGGTTTTCTTGTGAATAGGTCACAGACAGACAGACAAATATTCTAAAAAGTGTAGATATTTCCTCTGTATAGTTAATAATGTTTATGTCAATTAGATTTTCCAAAATATATTAAACTAGCGACTCGCCCTCGCTTCGCTCGGGCTCTTCCCTAGATTTAGCATAGGCAAAGCCGCGGGTTCCGTTAGTTATGCATAAAAACCTTCCTCTTGAATCACTCTATCTATTAAAAAAATCCGTTGCGTGGTTTTAAAGATTTAAGCATACATAGGGATATAGGGACAGAGAAAGCGACTTTGTTTTATATTATGTAGTGATAAACAGATGCGACTAGTTAGAATTTTATTATATATATAGAATTTACTTCACAGAAATAATACTATCAGAAAAAGTACCGGTGAATGGGGAATACAATTTAGACAAACATGTCCAAGTGGATGAGAGAATTGTTGGTGGAGAAGAGGCTACAATAGAAGATCATCCATACCAAGTATCTTTTATTGTCAACAATTCATATTTTTGTGGTGGATTTATTGTAAGCGAAAACTATATTCTAACCGCAGCTCATTGTGCTCAAAAGTAAGTAAAATTAATTTAAAATTACACAACACTAGTATATATATATTTTTATATGGTTATGACGACGATGTGTGTGGCCATGCATATTATTTTATATTCATGCTGTAAGCCGAAGGTAAATAAATAATAAATAAAAATGTTGGAAAATTATTACACACAACGCCATTTAGTTCCGTGGTAAGCTATAAGGCTTGTGTTACGGATACGAAATAGTTGATACACTATACATACAACAATTATATTAAAATGTCTGTACATCATTTATAAGTGCAATAAAGAATATTATATACATATATAACTTAAAATAAATACGTCATACATATTATAAATATTAACACCCATGACTGGAGTACAAACAATAATTGTGCTCGGCAAATGAATGACCCCAGCCAGCATCTAATCCGCAATCGCTGGCACAGCAAGTAGGCTCACTAACGAATATCATTAAAAAAAGCGATAATTAAAAAGTAATAAAGTAAAAACCTTAAAAAAATTAAGCCTTTATTAAAAAAATAAAATAAACCTTTTCTTTAAATATTTTACTATCTTATGACTTATAACGTTATTATATAATTTATATTACAGCCTAACTCGTTCATCAAGTTCAATTTTATAACAGCTTTAAACAGATTGGAAAAAAAGGTTAACTTTACAAACTAATTAGGTAGGGAATTACAAATCCCATAACTGATTTAAATATTCATTTATTGAGGAAGAGTTTAGAAATCCGTTATTAGGGCACAAAGCGAGCTCTAGCACTATCCCTAAACCTGAGCATTTTGTGGTATACTTTACTGAAAAACTATCACGTGTATAGATTTGCGCTTTAACTTAGTAATTTAACTTCATATCTAGATGTGTTATCTGTCAAGAAATATAATTTTATAGCCATTAAATAATTAACATTAACAACTGTCTTAAAAATTATTACCGTTAGAAAACTACGCGAGTCCTCACAAAGCTCAGCTTTTTGCTAGTTATAAAAAATAGGTTATTGTTTTTTCAATTTGCCTTTATATTTTCAGTGTTGACCCAACAACAGTGGTACTACGAGCTGGCAGTTCTTTTCGTAAAAACGGTACTATAATTCCTATAGCTGAAGTGAAGCCACACCCAGAATATGATAATCCTGCTTTTGACAAAGATGTGGCGTACATGAAAACAGTTGAACCTCTAAAGTTCAGTGACACCATGAAACCTATAGATCTGCCGCCAAAAAATAGGCCCTTAAGTGGTGAAATTATGGTTAGTGGATGGGGACGAATGAAGGTAAGGAAGATCATTATTAGCTATTTCTTTTAAGCTTCCTGAAAATTCTGGTAGTACTTAGTAGTTATCAGAAAAAATAATTACACCCTTCCGTCAATTGTTACAAATATTCATGTGTATAAGGTATAAAACTTAAAATTAATTATCCAGCCACAATTAATTCAATTCAATTCTCTTGTTAACGCGTGCCAGTTGAGCAGAGATTCGCCAATGACACGTAGAATGGAGAAGACACGAAGGAGCTAGTTACATTTTAATTTGCTTTATTTAACTAGCTCCTAACTACTCCTCTTCCTAACTACTACCTCCTAACTACTAATTTTAAATGACTTGCTTTGCATTTTTTCCTTGAATTTCTTTTACAAACTTATTTTTGTTAAGTGCGATAGTTTCATGTAATTTATGGAATTTTATATTTATAACCCAATTCGAGGTTGATAAGATAAAAAAATCTACACTTAAAGTGATAAACAGGTTAAGAGATGAGAATTAATGTTCCGGAACAGTTCATCCTATAAAGCAAAAAGGTCGCGCCACGTGTATAAATAAAACGTAGGCGGTTGTTATTTGACAAAAATAAATAGCGCTGTAATTTATTTTTTGATATAAACTACCTTTTTTTATCTTTGTTCGTGTTTGTGTGCTCCAAAACATTTGGAATTATTTTTATGAAATTTTCAGGCTATTTTCAGATTAGCTTATTGCTTTAATCTATGAAGTTTTTTAGCGATGGGAAGTTTGAACGCTGGTGAAGCTGATAGATAGATATATTTAGATTAGAACGTTATACAGAAATCACAAAGACTGACAATTGTTTTTTTTTACTTTTGAAAGATATTTTCACATCTAAAACGTTATAATTAGATTGGTAGATTTTCGCCAGTTAATTCCTCTTCTGGAGTGTCCTCTAACATTTGAGGTGTAACTGTAGTTATATATTCGACTATTTATTTATATATTTCCAGCAAGGAGCATCAACAATTCCAGACCGTTTGATGCACGTTGAGCTTCCTGTTGTAAACTTTTACCAATGCTTCCTAGTGTATCCAACTGTTTTGACGAGAAACATGTGGTGCGGAGGAAACTTCTTTTTAGGCGGAGAGGGTACTTGTCAGGTACCGTCATTTTTATATTTTTTGTTTATTAATTATGTTTTTTCGATTTAGTAGACTTCCTTCATTAAAAATGTTATGAATTAAAAAATTTGGCTAAAAATTTGGCGATGATTAATTAAAATAATGTCTTCAACGTTGAATGAGAAAATAAAATTTCTATGATTTTCCCTTTTTGAAATTTCTACATACTTAAATCATAATCCTTTCTGCTTATTGCAGTCTTTAAGTCCATTGTCTTCACTATATATAGTATAAAATAAAGTCGCCTCGCTGTCTATCTGTCCCTATGTATGCAGATCTTTAAAACTACGCAATGGATTTTGATGCGGTTTTTTAATAGATACTCGTAAAGCGATTCAAGAGGAAGGTTTAAATTAATGACTAGCTGAACTAGCTTCGCTCGCGCTTAATCTAGGGACGAGCCCGAGCGAAGCAAGGGCGAGACGCTAGTGCCATATAAAATGAATAAAAGTAAAACCCTTAACAGTACTTCATTCATTAAATCTGGCTTGTAGCCCAAATATAAGTTCAAGAAACATTTAAAACTATTATAATCTAATAATATTTAAATACTTTTAAATGTTTCTTGAACTCATACTCGGACTAGAAGTAGTATTAGGGCTAGCTATTGTATTCACCTACAACTTTGATATTTATATATGATTGCACTTTAATTTAAGGGTGATTCTGGAGGAGCTGCGATACAGGATGGGATGGCGGTGGGCATAGTATCGTTTGGTAGAGGTTGCGGACAAGCTCTCTCTCCGAGCGTATTTGCTAACATAGCATCACCGACTATACGGGACTTTATAAGCGAGAATACTGGACTATAGTTGCATAGTATCTATAAAAATACGTCTGAAACATTTAAGACATATTTAAATATAAATTAAAAATGAATTTAAGAAAAGTTTTTGTTAAAGTTGTTTGTTGTGTTTTTAGTTGTTTTTTTGATGTTCAAATTCTGTAATTTAAAATTAAATATTTTGGTTACTAATGAAGTAATAATGTATTTTTTGTGAGTAACGTATGCATAATGTTATCATATAATTACAAGAGTTATCATATAATTACACGAGTTATAAGTATACACGTGATTTGTTTCCTTTTGACTAATTAAGTAATTATCATATTTTACACGTCGCATTGTAAGATAGTAATATATTTTTGGTGAATATTGGCAAAATATTTGATACAGACTTACACGTATTTTTAATTTATATGAGTGACCTGTGACAGTAATGTATTATATATAGGTTTCTAATTTTGTTAAAGAAATATTTACTACTAGCAAGCCCGGTTCTTAGCTCGAACAAAAAGACAGACAAAAATTTTAAAAATAGATTATTTTGATGTAAGTACCATATTATAATATATCATATTATAATTTAAAAAAAATTGTGAAGGAACGTTTGTGTAAGGCTATTATTCGATTAACGATTTTTTTTTTAGAAGACAGTACGCCTTGGGAATGATGTGATCGCCGCCAGGCTATTTCAACATATAGAATTATTGTTAATTTACAATTTAATTTAAAAAAAAGAATGAGATTAAGATAAAAAAAATATTAGTCCCGCTGAGTTTCTTTCGCCAGTTCTTCTCAGGACAGAGGTTTCTTCTTTCCGAACTGGTGGTAGACTCATGAGTCATGACGTTCAGTAAGAAATTGTATCAATTTTTATGCTGAATAAAATATTTTGATTTGATTTGATGATCAACTTTCCATTAAGTGAAAAGCTGTTAATTTCATAAAAACAGACACTTCAATTATATTTTCACAAAATCCCTAAAACGTTTTAAAACCTTTTAAGTTAAATAAAAAATATATATTTAAAATCATTTGTTTGTTATCGAACAAGTAAATATAAATTATTATGTTTATTTCAAAGTTTCCTCTAACCTTACTAACCTCTCTTTGCATGTTGTATTTGGTATTACTATAATAATGGTAATAAATTTCATGATTATTGAAATGAATAGTTTGTACTTTGTTCAATGCTGCTAATTGCTATAAAACTAGAATTCTAGAAATAAAATACGATATTGTATATTATACAGTAAAGATGAAGCTATAAATTTACGTCTATATGCATCTCAGTAGTTTGGCCGAAGTCGATTCAAAATAGTTGCCAAATACTAAGTAGCAACACAAAGTTGGGATGGTGGCGGCTTGTCAAATAGGGCTGTCGTTCACAGAAGTGGACCATGTATTTAGGGCCTTGCGGTGATACTTCTTACTGCCAGTTTCTTTAACTCTATCTACCGATAGACCGGTAGATACTTTCATACGATTTTGACAGGTTGTAACTTTTAATTTGTCAAAATAGTATGAATGTAACTACCAGTCATCGGTAGGTAGAGTTATTGAAACTGGCAGTTAGAGGCCTCAATTAATTGATATTTGGATTAATAAAAAAATTTTGATTTCTAACAGTTCGTTTACTGAAACATAAATTCAATAGAAAATTAATAGAAACTCAGAAAACAACTTACTTTACTTTTATAAATAAATAAATATGTTGATTATTACAGCGCTATCTAAAATCTAAATCCGTGGTAAGTTACGAGGCTTGTATTACAGATACTAGATAGTTGATATACTACATACATATACATTTAAATTCATACATATTATAAATATAAACACTCATGACTGGAGTGCAACCATTCGTGCTCAACAAATGAATGCCCCCAGCGGGACTCGAACCCGCGACCGCTGGCGTAGAAAGGGTCATTGCCAACAGAGCCATACGTGTCGTTTATTATTATTACTTTTCTTCCCAGAAATAAAAGCGAATTATGCATTCGATTAGCGTAGCTGAAAAATATCGAAACTAGCTGATCGCAATACTAGCAATGCACAGACAATTTATTAGGTTGAAATGTCTGTGTAGCAATGTCAAGGAACTCTAAGCTAAACTAGCGAAAAAGGAAACTGACGGATAAGGAAAATGTCTAACTAGCGAAACTGTCAACCTAACGGAACTGTCTAATGAGTAGACTGACGAATTGACCGGTGGTACGCTAACCCTTGATAATGTTAAATTAAATGTACCTACCTACCAAACAAAATTGAGATAACGCTAGTGTTTAGAGGCTAGTGTTTTTACATATTAGGTTATAACACAAAAATAACAATTATAACATAAGTTATTCCAATAGTTAACTAACAACGTAATATAATACATATATCTCTTTTTATCGCTTATATTATAAGTACGTACGAAAATATAAGTTAACGCCAAGTTTTTGCTAATTAGCTTCAAAATTTTTTTGCAAGTTGTGTTTCAAAAAAAATACTTAATTGTATGTAAATTGTTTGGATTATATTATATTGTATCTTACGCGATATAAAATCCTACTAAATATTAAAAACATATATTTATGGATCTGATGTTATTCGTTATTCTATGAAACATAAGAGTCATTTTTATTTTGTTGTTACTATTTATTATTATTTTAGAACTATGTTTGAGGTCAGAAAAACAAAGTAATCTCTTCCGATGAGATTTTTCAGACAAATCTGCATTTTGCATTTTTTATTTGCGCCGCTCGTAATAGCTCGTAATGAAGGTAACGCGGGCTATTAGTGGGTATAGCGTACACTAGGTACTATTTGGCGAGCTCCATTTTACTAAACATTTGTGGACAGTAGAAGGTAGAGCATAGTAAACGTATAAGCGATATAAACATGGACGAGTAATTATTTATTTGCTTACAATAAAGGAAATTACAAGTATATAAACGTAACTATATATACAAAGCAAATATACACTTCATTATTACTGTACATGTCGTGGACGAATTGTACACGATTAAGGTGAAAATGACATAGTATCTTTTTAATTAAATATGTAAAAAAAACTGTATAATTAAGACAAAAAATAATATAAATCCCGCTGAGTTTCTTTCGCTAGTTCTTCTTATGAGGCTTCTTTCCGAACTGAACTGAACGAGTAAAAAATGTTAATAATTTTGTGCTGAATAAAATATTTTGAATTTGAATTTGAATTTACCATATGGTATATAGACGAAGTCTAGTGGAGTAATATTAAATAGAAACACTATTTATCTGACTCGTGTTATGACATAGGTATAATATTATGTTGTTCTATCACATAGTTACGTGATAAAGAAGTGTACGTGACAACGTAGTGATGAAGTGTATGTACGAGTTGTAGTCATTATAATCGAATGTAGTAGGAATAGAAAAAAAAATCTATTTCTGCTATTTAAATAGTTTTAATCCCCCTTCGCTGAATACATAATATTATTATCATTTTATTTTAAGTGATAATTTTTATTCCAAGTTACACTTTTACATTTTTATTACAAGTTAGTTGATACACTACATATTAAATATAACTTTTAAATACATACATATTATAAATATAAACATGTATGACTGGAGTACAAATATTCGTGCTCAACAAAGGAATTCCCCCAGCGGGACTCGAACCCATGACCGTAGGGTACACAGCAAGTAGGGTCACTACCAACTGAGCCAAACGTGTCGTCAATTGTATGAATGAAGTGTCTCATCCTGAATATTGCTCACTAGCGTCACTATACGTTTTATCTTTATCTTATACTAGCGACTCGCCCTCGCTTCGCTCGGGCTCTTCCCTAGATTTAGCACAGGTAAAGCCGCGGGATCTGCTAGTTATGCATATAAACCTTCCTCTTGAATCACTCTATCTATTAAAAAAACCGCATCAAAATCCGTTGCGTAGTTTTAAAGATTTAAGCGCACATAGGGATATAGGGATATAGGGACAGAAAAGGCGACTTTGTTTTATACTATGTAGTGATGATGATAGTGATGTTAAAAAACATCAAAATATGAAGTAAAATAACCATTTTCTACCCTGATAGAAGGGTATGAAGGGGAAGTGATATAAAATCAATATTTATTAAAGTTAACTATAATATTTCATATGAATATTATTTATTTTTAACTAACAATGGTATGTTTTTAGGAAAAGCGCAGCCATTACGCGAGGGAACATTCAATGGGACCGAAATTAAGCTGAAAACAACTCAACAAAATAAACAAATGATTTTCACGGTCTGGTTAATATTGGGATCGTTCTATTTACTGTGTTTTAACACGCATAGACTCAATTTCACTAGAAAAAATGTCATGAGTTTTATTTTATTTACACTTTACTCTTTGTAATCTATATGTTAAGTAAGTTTAAATACAGAAATGACACGTGGATGAATGAATATGAAAATAGCACGTGGAAAGTATATTTTCGTAATTCAGTCTAGTTTTTTTAGTATTATGGATCTGCATATATAACTTATATAATTTGTAGAAATTATCTATGAATTACTGGCTTTCTTACAAATCTAATCTTATTAATCTTAGTTCCAAATAATTCTATATTAATTTTATGAATTTTAAGGCAAATATTGAAATCGTAATCTATAAAGATTAAATATAATTTTATAAGTTTAGAAAAGAGATTCAAAGAACGTACTACCTTACGAAGTATTAACAATCTTCGAATCATTTAATCATATGTTTAACAGGATGTTTTTATAAGCGTGACTGCTTCCTAGCCTTGAGTTGTCCCGAACATGACACAACGGTTTTCTAATTATGCATTTCACGATGCTCTACGACCTACGTATAAATTACTTATGAGCAGGGCAAGTCAATAATTTGTGTAGCTTATAATTAGTAAATGTAATATTTATTTCTATATATATTTTATAGAAATATTTTTCTGAGAAAATTTTTGTTTATAAGGATAAAGAAAAATTTTATGAGAGAGATACCTATATGGGGCATGACTTACGACAGCAAATGCATGCATGTTTTGATATTGTTGGAATTAATTGTGACGAAGGTGTACAATATAATATATTAAATAAAATAATGTAAGTAGAATTAAAATTGATGTGAAGTCCGCCAAACCGCATTTGGTCTTTGTAGTAGATGATACGGGTATGAGGCAGTGAAAACCCTAAAAGGCACATAGTAATTTTTTGAGGGGTTTTGCTTATATATGTAAGATATACACGCAAGTTATCATGTATAGTTTTATAATAGTTATATAAGTATATAATTATTAACATTATACATTATAATATTAGCAATCGTAGTGGTAGCGCTTGGGAAACTGAGTGAAGTGTGTTCAAATCCCGAGTCTCGCACCTCTGATATTTTCAGGTGCGAATCTAACATGATTATCACTTCTCTTATGGTGAAAGAGAACATTGTAAAGGAACATGTCTGCGTCAAACTGCATGTCTGAGAGAACCTACTAAGTTTTCGAAAGACATGTGTAGTCCGTCCAAAAAACTTGACCAGCGTGGACTATACTATACGTCCTTATTATACGTGGACTATAGAATATAGTCTCCTATTAAAAAGCCTTGCACAGCATTGGGACGTTATAAAGGGCAATACAATACAATAAAATGGTCTTAATACAAAAAAATATGGTATTAAGACATTCTATTTCAATCAGGGAGTAGGAAAGTAGGTTTTCGAATATAATCCATTTGACTTCATTAATAAAAGATGTTGAGTGCTATTTTATTATTTCTTATTTGATATTTCGCTTCATTTTACGTTCACCTTGAGTATTAGGTAACTTTATTTATTAAATATGAGTATTAAGAATAGAGATAAGTAACATAAGTAACTTTTTACTTGCGATCTTATATTTGTTTCTCTGTAGGTACATATAAAGAATTATTCAAATGAGTTCTGCCGTTTTTGACTTTTAACGAGAGTAACTTAAATATATTTATATACTAGCAAACCCGGCTCGCTTCGCTGGGCGTAAGTTAAATAAATAAACGGGGCTTATAATTTTCTAATAAAATAAAAGTAGCCTTATATATTAGCTATGTGTGAGTGAAAGTCCCGTCAAAATCGATCTAGCCGTTTTAGAGATTTGCCGGAACAAACAGATAGACAGACAAAGAGATTTTTTTAATGTAAGTAACGTATATGGGTACTTTCATATGCATTTTGTAAAAACCTAAGCTAATCTAAAAACAGACACTTCTATTTTTTTTTTAATGGTAAAAAGGGGGCAAACGGGCAGGAGGCTCACCTGATGGAAAGTGATCACCTCCGCCCATGGACATCTGCAAGCCTGGCTTGCAGATGCGTTGCCGGCCTTTCAGGAAAGGGAGGGATGGAGGAGGGAGGGAAGTGGGAGGGAGGGGGGAACGAAGGCGAAGGATGAAGGGAAGAGGGAGGGGGGAAAGAGACTGGGCCATTTATATCTATTATACTGATACAATAAAGAGCCAAATTATTTTTTAAATATTCAGATCGGCTGGTCTAGATACGTGACTGTACCTATACTGAAGACTAATTTATGATGGACATATCCAACAGAGCACTTTGTATAATAATCTCTTTATGTTAATCTCACGCTTGAGTTGAAAAAATACAAAATATTAGAAAAATAAAAGAAATAGAAAAGCTTAAACATATTTTATTTTACAAACTATTTAGGTATACAATTAAATTATTATTTACAATAATATCACAATGTGTCAATAATAGATTTTATCGAGAAAGTTACTCCAGAGACTAAGGCCACTAACGAGAATAACACTATAAGGCAGTTTTTCCATAGAATCCAGTAAAAGGGACCTAGGTCTTTACCCCATCGCCAAACGGTTTCGACGATAGCAGGGAGAGACAGTCCCATAATAGATAAGCATACGGCGCCAACTAGTTCCATGAAGAGTTCTAACCTCGGTATAGCGCAGGCAAGACCGACTGAAACAACGATATCGTTATGTAAATAACAGAATAACATAATAGGTATGAGTTAAAGTTGTAACGTTGTTAAAAGTTATTTGAAATTTCAGAATATGGATGACAACTTTACTAAAACTAGTGGTCCCTCTGTGGTCGAAATTTGACCATTAATTAATAACTAATATACTTATATTCAGTTAGTGAAAGTAATAAAAATGAGTTTACGGTTATGTATGACAATCAGAGTGTTAAATACATACATATATATGTGTGGTAGTGTGTGTCATGTTATTTATATTGATTTATTGTATTTTTATGCATATAATTTTACTGTATTGTGCAATAAAGAGTATAATATAATAAACTAACTATAAGGTGCGAAATTTCATACTAATTCGTTCGCGTAATTTTCGTAAAAAAGGGTACAAAGTTTTTGCTTCACGTATTAATATAAAAATTCCATTCTAAATACGTTGTTAAAAGTGATTTGACTGTTCAGAATATGGATGACAACTTTACCAAGCAAATATATTTCGGTTTATAACGGGAATTTAATTGCACATAATTTGTATTGAACCTATATCAAACGTTTATTTCTAAGGAAAGCCGTAGGTAGATAGGTTAGTTTTTGCAACAGTAAGTGATATATAAAGAATTACATTGATTTTATTAGTATAATAATTATAATATGAGTCTAGCGACTAAGCCTCGCTATGCTCGTTATATTTTTTTAGTTAAGATGTTATTCAAAAATGTAATATTTTCACGAAGTAAAAAGTACCTTATATGTTGACTCGGATAACCTATCATTGTTAAAAATAGCACACATACTCGTGACGATTGTAACAGACAAACAGACAGACAAGTATTCTATAAAAGTAGAGATTCATCAATATAATTTTCGAAAAATTTAATGTAATTTTATTATATAATAGAATATAAATAATTAATTGATAAAGCTATGACACTTAATGATATAATTTTTCTTTTTCTTCATACATACCTGTAAAAAGTGTTCCAAGAAGCCTTAAGAGGGCGACACCCCATCTATGGTTCCTAGCGGGGACTCTATCTTGAATCCGTCTCCAGACTACATCTACTGGCACGTAGAATATTAAGGCGTATGAGAGCACCATCACACAGGCTACTAGGATTTTGGCAGATTGTGCTAATCTAAAAATATTATTTTGTTAATTACTAGATTTTTCACAGTTAGTAGTATAGAGCCCCTTCTAACGTCCCACTGCTGGGCACGGACCTTCCTTAAATACGAAGGGGATCAGGGCATAGTTCACGCTGGCCTAGTGCGGGTTGGCACACATATCTTTTGAAAACTTGCTAGGTTTTCTCAGGACATGCAGGTTTCTTCACAATGTTTTCCTTCACCGTAAGACAAGTGGTAATCATGTTAGAAATGATTCGCACATGAAAAGATCAGAGGCGCGAGACCCGGATTTGAACCCGCGTCACTCGGTTATCCAAAGAAGCGCGTTACCACTGGGCTATCTGTTCTGTTGTTCTGGTCTGTACTGTTAATGTCAGTTAGTACGAGTATTATATCTAAAAATATTCATTACTAGTAGAAGTAATAGCATTTGCAGCCATCTTTTCCATCCCTTTTCACCCCTTAGTGAATGTATTTCAATAATTTTTACTGTACACCTACGTAAGTGTCATCAGGTGAAGGAATACTCGTATATTTTGAATAATATATTTTTAAAATTCATCACAAAAATATAGGTATAATAACAAACTTTTTAAAGCTTTTACTCAATTTTATTTTCTTACATAAAAATTTAATTATAGGTACTTTTAACATCTTAAACCATTATAAAAGGAATGCCTAAAGTTACGAAGTTAAGTGCTTTTTCTACCCACAGATTATAATATAATATTTACTTTGGAAAACACTTTTTAATGTTTGAAAATATATTTACGCATGCCACCTGTAAACAAACTAGTACCTACTGTAGACGTAAAATACCCTAGTCTCTCCCGTGACCATGATTGCTGTAAAGCATTCGAAATGTCGGAAATCACAAATCCAAATAAATCCGCGACAAAATCCGAAAAGATAAAGCGACCGGCTGGATTTCTAATTTCCAACCACCAAGGAGAACGCGCGTTGGGAAGGAAGAGCAGAACCTGTAGCAACTAATAACCCGTACAGCACCAAAAAGGGCTAACTCCCAGTGCGGTCTTTGGCTTCGCGCCCAGCTATTTTGCCGGCGCTTACTAGCCGCCCCACACGATAACGCGAAAGGATAAAAAAAAAATTTAGTTTTAATCTATATTATTATACTATAATATTATAAAGAGAAAAGATTTGTATGTAAGTATGTTTGTAACGAATTGGCTCAAAAAGTACTGGACCGATTTTAAAAATTCTTTCACCATTTGAATGCTACATTATCACTGATTAATATAGGCTATTTTAATTGGAAGAAAAAAATAAGGATCCCTACTAAAACTACAATAATAGGAAAGGAGGAGGAGTGCATGCCGCACATATATAAAATAGGTAGCCGCGCGCTCGTATATTAAAGCTGGAGTAATTTTGGAGAATTTTCAACCCAGCGGGCAGCGAGTGATCGAATGAAGTTTAGTAGCGATTAAAAAATGAACACGGGCGAAGCCGCGCGTATTGCTAGGTATAGAGATAAAGTTATGGACATTAAAATATAAATAAGTACTCACATTTCGTCTTTAGGCAAGTTTAATGTTAAGCTCCCTCTAACTTCTTCACCGAAGCTTAGGTATCCAGAAAATCCGACGAAGGCGTATAACGCAACAACAGCGGTCATAGCGATGTTCAGAACTCCAGGACATCCCAAGAATTCTTGGGGCTTGGTCATTTCGTTTTCAATTGGCATGATCACTCCGATACCCTCCATAGCGAAGAGGCAAGTGCTGTAAATAAAAAAAATCTCGTAAAGTGCAAGTTAGACTCTAGCACGAAGGGTTCCGTACCTTTATCTATAACCATTAAGCTAGTCATTTAAATTGTATGAGCACCCAAACAACTCAGAGGACATCTTTAATATCCATTTTTTTTATTTTTTGGATTTTTTTCTTTATTTGAGCTGTAAGACCTTACTTTTAATCAAAATTGACAATTTAGAAATAAATGAAATTAATTAATTGTATATTCCGACTAATCTGAACGATACACTGGTTTTGATGGGACTTTTTACGATCGATAGCAAAATACAATAATTTCAAGACTGTTGCTGTAATAAAAAATAATTATAAGTTTGTAAAGCGCGCTGTAGAAATAGAAAAATATGTCATTTTAATAGTAATTCTTTACGAAGTAAGTTAGTTAAAGCTTTATATCAATAACTTTGAAAGTAATTTTAACCAGCAATAATTTGAGTTCTAAAATTGCTCATTACATCACGCTGTCGTTATAAAGTTAGACCGCAAACTGCTTATTATGGTTGATTGTTCCAGACATTTTAATACTACTCGGCTTATATAATAATTTTATAGAACAAGTTTTCAATTAAGGCAAGCATAAAAGTCACAATAATTGGGACTACACTTTTTTTTTCAAATAGTTTTTTACTTTGAAATCATCCGTAAGGAATCTACCACCGGCCATATGATCCATCCTCTATATAAATAACCACCATCACCATCTATATACATAAATAAAAACCAATTCGCCTTTTTTTGTATGTTCTTTCAGGCACACGGGAAATTTTAATAATAAAAAAATAAAAAATTTAAAGTTTGTAAAAAATATACTAAATTAATTATACTTATACCTACGGACGAACCCAGGCGAAGCGAATAATCAACAACTACTAAGATTTTCTTGTATTATATCTTTTATCAAGGCATTTCTCACACACTTTTATAAATAAATAAATATTTTGGGACATTTACACACAGCACTATCTAGTTCCACGGTAAGGTACGAGCCTTGTGTTATGGATACTAGATAGTTGATATACTACACATATATAAGTTTAAATACATACATATTATAAATATATATAAATATAAACACCCATGACTGGAGTACAAACATTCGTGCTCAACAAATGTATGCCCCCAGCGGGACTCGAACCCGCGACCGCTAGCGCAGCAAGTAGGGTCACTACAAACTGCGCCACGCGTGTCGTCAAAATTCATCACTTTTATGTAAATCAAGAGAGTAGTGCTAATATATATCTTTGTAATATTATCTTGTATAATTTATATCTTTGCTTATCATAGCTTTGCTAATCTTTGCTTTGTTAATCATTTTTAAATGTACTACTTAAATCAATTGCTAATTTATATCTTTGCTTTATATTAATATTTTTTTAATTTACCTACTACGTGTCTTACGGTGAAGGAATACATCGTAAAGAAACATGCATGTCTGAGAGAGCCTAACAAGTTTTCAAAAGACATATGAAGTCCGCCAACCCCTAAGTAGGGGCCGAGCCCACCACGCTGGTAAAGTTACCAGCGTGGTGGGCTCGGCCTGATCCTCCTCATATTGATGGGAGGTCCGTGCCCAGCAGTGGGACGTTAAAAAGGATGGAATACGTATTAAATCTTAGTAATTGACTAAGACATATACTAAAGCAACATTGCATTGCAAATGTAAAAAGACGATATGTTTGGCTCTGTTGGTAGTGACCCTTCTGCGCCAGCGGTCGCGGGTTCTAGTCCCGCTGGGGGCATTCATTTGTTGAGCACGAATGTTTGTTCTCCAGTCATAAGTGTTAATATTTATATTATGTACCTACATATGTATTTAAAAAAATTATATGTGTCGTATGTCAACTATCTAGTATCCGTAACACAAGCCTTGTAGCTTACCACGGAACCATATGGCGCTGTTGTAAAAATGTTCCAACATATTTATTTACATTCTTGTTACAGCCTTTTTGGATTAAAAAATACATTAAGATTCAATATTTATCACATTACCTTATAAAAGTAGGTATTCCAGAGATAGATGTAGACATATTTCTTGTAGAAAGTGGCGGTGGGTTCTTCAGACAGTAGTATACAGATATACATATTGATGTTAGCCATACAAAGTTTGCTAAAGCTGAGAATGGCACTAAGTATTTAAGTTTTGTAATTTGAGTCAGCGGTATAAGCACTACTAGGGTTAACGCGCAAAATATTGTAACTGACCATTTCGGTCCACCGTATTCATCTGAAACCTGAAACAAACATTAAATGTGTATTATAAATTATGTATACGAAACCTCGATTATTTCGTTAAAGTTTAAAATAACATCCGAAAAGCATAATTATAAACTTGGGTTAGGTTAGTTATTATAAGCTCCCTTCACCTTGTCGTGGTGGGGGACTTAGAAGTATCTGGCAGCCAGCCGGACGCGAAGCCAAGAAATGCGCAGGAGGGGCCCACTTCGGTGGGCGGTGCAGGGAGGGCCCACTTCGATGGGCGTTGTGTCAGGTGGGTTGCTCCTGGTACTTCTCTGAATAGCAGAGTGGACTGTGGAGCAACCCTTTTGGCTGTGTCGTCTGCTTCGGCAGACCAGCCGGGCCGTCGGGGCGTCCGAGTTGCATGCGCAAGCGAGAATCGCTCGCGACGCCCCATTAAAACGGATGAACGTTGAGTTTAAGTGGGTAGTACTAGCTGATTTTAAGCTTGTGAGTCTCACACAACCACCTGATGATATGCGTCTATGCATTTCCCAACATCAAAAAAAGTATTATAAGCGCCTGTGTAAAATTAATTATAAATTTTTAGTATGCTTCATAGTTTAAATTGCTAAAAAGACGTTTATGTTATTATCACACAATATTCATAATATACGTAACTATATCGTTAGTCATATATCACATTCAGAAACAGTTCTGTGTTGTTAGCTTAGTTCATAGGCACCTAGAAATTCTGAACGTCGAACAAATACTAAATACTGTACTAAATCACGAGCACTTTGTAAATCAAAATAACTGTACGAAAGTTAGAGTCTTGAGTCCATAAACATTATGAAAAGTTCTTTAGGTAGTGATTTATATAACAACTTACTTGTTTGAAAGATTCAGCTATAACGACTATATAAACACAGCAGGCACCTATATGCGTGACAGCAAGCGCCCAATCTGCTAGTTCTCTGAAAATAAAATTGATTTCTTTCTTACATTAGGTATATACACGTAGTTTCTCCTTTTTCTATAGATATAAATAAAATTGAAGTGTCTGTCATATAAAATCAACAGTTTTTTAGTAATTACAATATGTATATATGCGCCCCCTTTTCAACGTCCCACTGCTGGGCACGGGCCTCCCGTAAATACTAGTGGGATCAGGTCATAGTCCACCGAGCTGGCCAAGTGCGGATTAAATGACCTCGCATGTCTTTAGAAAACATGCAGGTTTCCTCACGATGTTTTCCTTCACCGTTAGACAAAGTAATCATGTAAGTAATGATTCGTTCATGAAAGTATCAGAGGTGGATTTGAACCAGCATCACTCGGTTATCCAAGTGAGCGCGCTACCACTGCCTTTTCACTAAATACACAACAAGTTATTATCATTGAACAAATAATGTTTTTTTAGTAAATAAATATAATATAATCTTACCTTGCATATGGGGCATATTTTCTCATAGGCTTCGGTCCGTTTTGGAAAACCAAGTCGCAAGTATCCGCATATCCTAAACATGGCTTTTTGATTTCTATACAAAGTTGTTGTGATGTTTTTACCTAAAATAATAGAAATACAAATGATTTTATAAGTGAATTTATTGATATTAGGGAATGTAACAAAATTACAATATAATTACAATTATTAAATTTAGCGCTCCTAGTAGTAAGCAGTAAAAAGGCTTTGACAGTCAAAATATTATACTACTTTATTCTTAGTTCTATTTAGCAAATAAAGTCACATTTATTTTCATCATATTTTTCAAAAGGACTTGTTAAATAATAGATTAGAATCTGATGTACATACATGCGAATAAATGTACATAAGATATTATACATAGGTACCTACGTGTAATATATACTACTTATATTATTTTATGACGGGTATAAAAGCAAAATCGCTTCAGTCCGTATTATCATTTTTAAACCGGTTATACTAATTTGTCATTCTTGAAAGATAAAACAAAGTAAACAGTGGAGTGCAAATTCACCTCCATCAATGTTACATGTTATGTGTCATAATGACTAGCTGTATTTGTATTCTATTTAAACTAATATAGGTTTTTCGCATTATTTGGACGTACTCGTAATAATACTAGGTATTTGGTACGTTAATGAAACTATGGCAGAAACTTTCCGGACGTATGGACTACAATAAGTTTATTTCTAAACCTTTCTAGATTATAGCTATTAAACTTCTATTTTTGTAAATTCACTCCTAAACAAAATACCACAGTACTACAATAACCTTTTTATATTCAAATACTAAAGTGGTAAAACGATTTAGAAAATTTGCATGTCCCCTCAATTTTTGCCTTCAATGGGAAATGGGAATGCGTTTCGAAGCCGAAACAATGGCACTTTAATCGCCGTAACAAAATAGATTGCGGTCTGAACTGTGATAGTGAAAGTTATTATGTAACTTGTTTGTCGTCGAAGATTGCCTTTAGGTTTATATAAGTCACGTTTAAGTCGAGCCTAATCACAAAGGATTTAGGTTAATTGAATAATCCAAACTATTAGGATAAGATACCTATGATATTTAAATTGCATTGATATCATATTAATCACCACCCTATTCAGATATTTAAATAGAAGTGTCCGTTTGGAACATTAACATGATAGATTTTTAATAACATTCATATGGAATGACTAGCGGGACTCACGGCTTCGCTCGCGCTAAAAGTACTGAAAATGTCTTTAGTTTTATGCTATTACATAATGTACCAACTATGATTCCCAATTTAAAGGTATTTTTGAGCACTCTTGAGCACTAAGGAGTATTAATATCAACTTGATGCAAATCACCCCCAAAACAACTTTCTACTACTTATTAACCCCGTTAAGCGATGAGCTTCAATAAAATACGAAACACGTCTTCCAACAATTCTGTTAAAGAATGTTTATGCTTAGAAGTAGATTGGACACACAAACTTTGCCCACGTTTTTCACCCCCTTAGGGGTAGAATTTCGGAAAATCCTTTCTTATCGGATGCCTACGTCATACAAAGAACACATCCTCCAAGTTTTAGGTCTGCCTGTTTGTTCAAAATAGTTTTTTTTACTAAGGATGTATGTGAGCGAAGCTAGGGTAAGAATTTAGTATCATAAAATAAAATAACAATAACGATGAAAATAAGTAACAAAAATAGTCGTTCTATAAATTATATGTCATTAAGAAGAAATAAAAGAAAGGCTTCTTTTAGTGTTTTGTTTTCATTATCGCATTCCATTACATTAAGTCCTTTCAAGTCTAATATTTCTCGTCGTCCAATGTTTATATGAAGAAAAATTTATTTGTGAATCCCGCGGCTTCGCACGCGTTCTAAAGACCGAAAACCAAATTTTTACTGAGTCGCGCGGTATGGTATCTCGCAGAATTAAAGCCCGCCCTTCCCGTTTTTGCACCATTTTTTATTGATCCTCAGCTCCTACTGGTCGTAGCGTGATGTAATAATATCTAATAGCCTAGCCTTCCTCGATAAACGGACTAACCAACACAAAAAAATTCTTCATATCGAACCATTACTTTCTGAGATTAGCGCGTTCAACCGAACAAACAAACAAATGAACTCTTCAGGTTTATTATATTGGTATAGATATTAAATCTGACAAACAGTCATACAACTAAAATAACTTTGTTGAAAGTTAGTTTTCTTAAGCTCTATAGAAATTAAAACTCACCAAAACATGAATGACGTGTGCACAAATGAAGCCAATCAACATTGTGCCTATAACACCAACGGCAAGTCCAGCATTTTTGAAGGCAAGAGGCATAGCGAGTACTCCGGAACCGAGAGAGGCTTTTAACAAATGTGCCAATGCTCCAAAGCTCCTGAAAATATTATATGTATAATGTATATATTAAGGACATTTATTTTTTCAGAAATTTGGTCATTGCTAATTACTTTGTCGGGGATATTATAGCGCAAGTAGTGCGTGAAACAGAGGAATTAGATGTAGTACCGATGACGTTTCAGTTATAGGCTTCATATTTATGAGCCTGACCCGCGATTTAAATCCAAGAATAGAATCCTCAGTATCTGCCTTTACTGAAAACGACCTTATTAGAATGTTATAACACTAGTTAAAAAAAACGCATTAGGCCAGTAAAAGTAGAATTTGTGCGAGTTAACCAAAATAACGGCTATTTTTACTAGCCTATATAGCATTTAATATTTTTGAACCACATACACTAACAGCAAATACTAACTTTGACTGTTAAGAAAGATATCAGTACCATTACGGCATTATATAACATGAAGTCACTAAAGTGCCAAAACAGATTAAATAAATTCACTATTGATCCATTGTAATCAAAACAATGTCATAAACAATATTACTACATTACTTCTAATAAGCCTTATGTAAATAATAACCCTATAATTCAGTCATGTTTTTATATCTGTAAGTTCGTCTAAATTCCTACGTACCGTACTATATGAGGTTCTAATCTTAGGAGCAACAAAGCTGAAATGAATTAGGTAAATTGCTAAACTTAAATTATGAGTTACTTTGGTATTCAAGCTTTCGGCTTCAAAATTAACTTCGTTTTAATAGTAATATTATAAAGTTGAAAACTTATTTATGCAGTCAATAAAATAAATATTGTTCATAAGAAATTATGTTATCTAACAATAATATATTCAAACACAGTAATATAAATTTATTGTTTCATGCTTTGAATCCTGAATAAACTAGAACTTAATTCTTCATAGTGAGAATCTAATGAACTTACGATGTGTTTGATCCCTGTGGTCTATGATCTGCAGGCACGTAGGGGTCGAGGTCTTCTCTCGAACCATTGTAAGCTAGTTCGATTCTGAAAAAATACATTCAATTACAAAAAAATATATCAGTTTAACTATTGATCCTTTACCCCAAAATATTTTCTAAGAAACAAATTTATAACTGTAATAAGATATTTTACCGAACCTTATTATTATTGAATTTATAAATCCTCTAGGATTTCGACTCATATTCATTTATTTAAACTTTGGAAAGAAGTTTCTCTGAATACAAGCAAGAGCTAACAATGTTTGTTGCGAGTGACAATTAAAAATCACTACCAAAGGTTATACGCTACATTGGTGTGGTGTATAGTGAATTTATTAACCCCAATCGATGCAGATCATTTAAAGTGATGGAATTGATATCTGTTATTGCATCATCTATAGTATTTGCGTAGTATTTTCAACTATTTCACATTTATTTTAATGTAAGTTGTATGAGGTTCAATGTACTCGCAATGGGGTTGGTTTTGATTTAAGTTTGTCATTCTGATAAACGTTAATTGTACCTACATTTATAAGAAATGCTACGTTAACAAGGAATTTCGGCCAAAACTAGATTAGCAGGAATAAACAGACAGACGGACAAACAGAAAGACGAAAAATAAATTAAAAACAGACACTTCAATTTTATTTATATGTATAGATGTATAGATAAATTTTAGTACTTGAATGTTGAATATTACATATATTTTTATTTTAATTTTGGTTTCTATTATTACAATTGCGGTAACAGAATGTTGGAAACCAGAATTCAACCGTGACAAAATCAGAAAAGATGGCTTCATTTAAATTTTAAATATAGCTATGAAAGGGACAGGCCAGCAAGGCATAATAATATTTTCATTATAATTTTGAAATTTTGTCCAGTAAATTGCTATTGCCCATTTATACAAAAAAAAATCTAGCTACTCTATTACTGTCACGTACATAGAATATAAATATCTGAAGAAAACCTTCACTTTCCCACCTAATCTATACTAATATTATAAAGAAGTAAAGTTTGTTTATTTGTTAAATTGTAAGGGGTAATCTCGGGATCTACTGAACCGATTTTAAAAATTCTTTCACCAATAGAAAGCCACATTATTGCTGAGTGTCATAGGTTATATAAAAAACCGAAAAATAAAAAGAAATTTACGTGGTAGTCCGTTTTGCAAAGTGAATCGGCGAAAAAACGGCCGAATGAAAGCGTTTCTTACGAACGCTGCCTTAACTATGGAAGATATATTTTTGAGTTCTAGAGAAAAGATGTGGAGCTTAAAAATGCCTACAAAAAAGTCAACGACAGCATATGTCTAACTTTTATATTTAAGTTACAAAAAGTAGTTTTTTTAATATTAGTATAGATAATTTAATTTTTAATTTTAATATTAATTAAATAATTTAAATTATTTAAACACTCTGTACTAAAAAAGGATTATTAACATTATGCCCAACGAAGTGGACACGGGTCAGCTAGTATTAAATAAACACAATTAAATAAATTAAAAAAAAAACCCCGACACAAACTAATTAAAACATGTAATTTGCCATTTTGTGGTGGCGGCCATCTTGGATTTGAAATGTGTTAAAGTGTATTGTATTCTATTTGTCAAGTCCTTTCATTTGAAAAAATAATAATAAAAAATATATAACCGTCCATTTTGTGACGGCAGCCATCTTTGACCGATTATCATCAAACAAACAAACAAACTCACCTTTCAAACGAAACAAAATGAAATCATTACACACACACACACACACACACACACACACACACACACACACACACACACACACACACGCACGCACGCACGCACGCACGCACGCACGCACGCACGCACGCACGCACGCACGCACGCACGCACGCACGCACGCACGCACGCACACACACACGTACCCCGTCTCTTTCCGTCTTTTTATGCACTATTATCCAGAAATAACATTCGAGAAATACTGATCCTCCATAATATAATAGATTGTGTACAATGGACAAGTCGCGCAAGAGACGGGTCGGTACAAAAAGTTTGTCAAACTATATTAAATTACAATGTGTAAAAAAAGATAGCCTTTATAAAAGCTTTAGGTTAATTATTTTCTTATCTATACTAATAATGTAAAGCTGAAGAGTTTGTTTGGTTGGTTGGTTGAATGCGCTAATCTCAACAACTACTGGTCTGAATTGAAAAATTCTTTTTGTGTTGGATAATCCGTTTATTGAGGAAGGCTATATTACATCACGCTACGGCCAATAGGAGCGGAGCATCAATGAAACATGTTACAAAAACGGGAAGGGCGGGCGTTAGTTCTGCGAGGTACCATACCGCGCGACTCAGAAAGAATTTAGTTTCCGGTCCTTAGAACGCGTGCGAAGCCGCGGGAAATGCTAATTACAAATAAAATATTTAATGCTTTTAGTATATCTAAATTAAATCTTCTAAATTTAAGTTAATGTTAAAAGTAAGCAATCGTGCTTCCAAAATCACGCGTGATGTAGTTAGGTCTAAGCGACGTAAAAGCGGGGATGCACGACTTACACAATAAGCTTAGCTTTAAAAAATATTTAATTTAAACTTTGCTAAGCTTTGGTGGTCGGATAATACACAGAGGCGGGAAAACGTGTTTCGCGTTTAAAAAGTAATTTTAGCATATTTTTTTATTAATATTAATAATTTATATATTCTTAACAATTTTTAGTGTAGATATGTATCAGTAACAAAGTTAGAAGACACTTAAAAGTGGATATTTATTTTTCAATATTAATATGACGATTTGAAGGTATACAGTTTAAAAAAAGTAAAGATTTTTCCAAATCAGTTAACTCCTTTTACAGTCGGTTGAAAACAAAACGAAAATTTAAGTAAGAAATGTAGCGTCTTAGTAAACGGAAATTGTCGCGTCCTTTCACCGTAACATTAGAGACGGTAGTTTCCATTGTTCTTCTTATTTTATTCTGTTTTAATCCCTAAGAATGTTCTTTTAAAACTTTACTTACAGTCTATATATGTATAAATAGGCAAAGACAAAACAGAACACAACCTTTGTCTCCTCAATTTGTCAATTATTGATTAGAGATTTTAGTATAAAAGTTATTACTTTCTAAGTTAACATTATAATAGTTATAAAGGGTAATGACGAAGGTTAAAAAACATATTTTGGCTTCATAATATCGCATTATAATTTTTATTTGTGTATGTACGTCATTAAGGAAAAAAATGTATTTTAAGGGTGACGAACTGCAGTAAAATATTAAATCGTTTTTCTAGTTGATACACTATACATATATAATTTTTAATACATACATATCTATACTAATATTATAAAGCTGAAGAGTTTGTATGTTTGTATCATGTTTGGTTGAACGCGCTAATCTCAGGAACTACTGGTCCGAATCGAAAAATTCTTTTTGTGTTGGATAGTCCGTTTATCGAGGAAGGCTATAGGCTATATTACATCATGCTACGACCAATAGGAGCGAAGTATCAATGAAAAATGTTGCAAAAACGGGAGGAAAACATTTCTTTTAATTTTAAGCCTTTAGAACGGGAAAGGCTAGTAATAAATATAAGCTTTCATTACAGTACAAACATTCGTGCTCATCACACAAATAAATGCCCCCAGCGGACTAGAACCCGCGACCATTGGCACAGCAAATAACCACTACAAACTGACGCAAACCATTATTTTTTATAGTATGTGCAATGAGCATAGGTAATAATATATCCTGGGTACATACCTACTCTCATTAACGTTTGGCCTATAAACATTGCTTACGTATTTTCTTTAAGTAGGCTTTCTACCATAAGAACTAGTAAAAATTATTGTTTTACTTATATTTAAAAAATGACGAATTATATTAACATTACTAAGGTATATGCTAGGCTAGGTAAGGTAAGGTAAGGTTATATATACCAAGTGTATGTATGTATGTGTGTATGACTATTTACTTGAGTATACATTATTTTTATTTATACAAATATACTCTATAAAACTTTGTTTTGCACCCCTCCCCTATATCTTTTTTGTTCTTTCTCTCTACCCAATGGTTGATAAGGCCGCCTATTGTGCTATTTCTACTTAAGTTAATAAATATTTTATGTAAATTTGTGGTGTGCAATAAAGAATATTTGAATTGTAAGAATATTATGTCGAAATTATTAATTTCTAGTTTATTGCTATTTGTTGTGGTGAAACTTCATTATGGTGAGGCATTTTCATGACTGCATTATTTAGTGAATCACTAACCAATGTCATGATCTCATGCAAATTACGTTTAATATTGGTTAATGTAAAGATATTTTGTAATAAAAAATTACGTGGTACGTATTGTTTGTTTAAAACAAAAGCGATTTAAACTAAACAGATTTTTCCTTATTCGTCAACACTTAACACACGAAATACTTTATTTTTCTAATTAAAATGCTTGTAGCGTTATTTTGTGGTGGAAGAGACTTTTGGAGACTTTTTGTATTAGGGCTTATTCAAAGACGTTACGTAGTTAAGATACGTTTAACGATTAGTATAGATTTCACTGAAACGAGATATTTAATCGTCTTTTTCCTATTAAAATATGTAAGTATGTACTTATTAATCGTTCTCTTAAATTACCATATCTATTTATGAAAATTGTATTAAAATCCGTTGTGTAGTTAAGATCTAAACGTACAAACGAGGGAAGCGACTTTGTTTCATACTATGTAATGATTTTATAAGAAAAACATATCGCATAACATCGCTCTTATTTATTTTTATAAAAGTCCTTATTAAAATATGTGCTGATATGTTATATACCGTAACTGTTCACAGGACGAATTAAGGAAATGAAAATTTAAAATATATGTACATTAAAATAATACGTACCTACTTACTCGTAGATGTAAGATCTTGATTAGGTACTACCGTTTAGAATATAGAAATCGAGTATTTGGTTAATCCTTTATATATTGAAAATATATAAAAGATCAACAACAGCTATGAAAAGTGAAGAAATAAATTAAAAAAAAAGTAAAAAAAGAATGTAAAAAATAAAAAGGGAAATGGTTTTTTTAGAAATAAGAATCTATTTTTATATTAAGTCAATTAACGCATTTAACAAGTGCTTTCTGCTTTACGTTTTTCAAAGCAGCGTTAGAAAAAAATGTAATAGGTTTTCTTTCTGCACGAAATATTTTATTCTGCAATTTAACTTTAATAGAAGTTCGAACTTAGTTTTAGAAACACAGAAAAGATCTACACTCACGCTAAGTTTGTCATCGGAGTTCATCTCAGTTGAAGTATTTCCCATCTGAATTGCTGGTATAGAGTTTTAGACAAAAGATATGTTACAGGCAAGAAAAAATACATTTAAATAAATAAATAATTATGTTGAGACATTATTACACACATCGCCATCTAGTTCCGTGGTAAGCTACGAAGGCAGCTTGTGTTACGGATACCAGATAGTTGATATACTACATATATAAGTTTAAATACATACAAAATATAAATATTAACACCCATGACTGGAGTACAAAAATCTGAGTTTAACAAATGAATGCCCCCAGCGGGACTCGAACCCGCGACCGCTGGCGCAAGAAAGTAGGGTCACCACCAACTGTGTCGTCATTAGTTTTATAAATGTAAAAGTTTACATTTATAATAGAAGTAATAATGTCGGAAATTTTGCAAGGAGAGGAAATTTGGGAATAGATTTTTATTTAGCACTTACTATCCAGGAAATGTAATGTAAAATTTACGGTTCCCGAGGGAACCCATTATTTTGTTATTCACTAGGAACGAATCTAAGGAAAGAGATCAATATACAAATAAGAGATCTGAGCCAAGCTTTGTTTACAATTTAAAAGCAAAACCTACAAAAACTTGTTTTGTATTTAAACTGGAACTTCCGGTGTCTATAAAAGTTAAAAAGTAAACGTTTTAACCCGACTGTGCCAGAAGGTATGTTTTTCGAGAGTATGTAATATATTTGTATCTTTAATTTAGATTATATCTGTGATAGAAGATAGAAGAAAAGCATTCCCGATGGTTTCCTTATTCGGCGTCAGGGAACCCTAAATATTAATGATGATCGAGAGTATGGTGATAAACTTAAAAAGTAAATAAAATTTCTCTTTATATTTGCTTATTACCTTAACACTACTTTCACCATAAAAGCCTTCGTAAATTTGTTACTTATAAATACAACAAAAACATGATTGAAATGCAAATACATGGTAATGAAGGAAACTGATATTTTATCAGTGTTTGTACATCAAGATAAAACAGCTGGAGAGTGGATTAGTGCGTTAGAGATAGTGAAATTACCTTGTTTATGTTTTATTGCAGCTTTTCTCGCTTTCCTATACATTTTTTTATTTCGTATCGGTTTTTTTTGAAAATATCGTGAGAACCCAGTAGTAACACTCTGAAAACCAAGTGAAGCAGGTTTAAAAAAAGGTTAAAAAGACTAATTTTTAAAACTAAGCTTTCCCTACATTCGGCGAGTGCGGCAAATGTAGAAGATATTTAACAAGCTAGCAAAAAGCTGAGCTTTATGAGGACTTACGTAATTTTTCTAACGGGTAATAATAATGTTACAGCGATGTTAACTCTTTGGTTTTCTAACATATGACGTTAGTAGTACAATAACATTTTATCCAATGAACACAAAAATATTAATGTTCATTTTTCTTAATGATTATAATATTACATGTTTTTTTAAACATCATAGATAACACATCTAGATATGAAGTTAAATTACTATGTTAAAGCACAAATCTATAGGCGCGATAGTTTTTCAGTAAAGTGTACCACAAAAATGTTTAGGTTGTGGGATAGTGTAAGGTCTCGCTTCACTCGCCGTAATAACTAAATAGAAATAAGTAAAACCTTAAAAGAGGAAACCCGTGCAAGAAAGTTATTTTTAGGTTTAAAATTAATATTAATTTTAGTCGTCACGTACGTCATTAAATAGCCATCTGTAACAGAGTACACTGTAGTCTCTCAGTTAATTTTATTTAAAACATCTATCGTGTATTGTGTAGATTTACAAAAATCTAAGAAAATATTACGATTACGTACAGCTTTATAACTTTACGTTTTAATACCTATATGGGCGAGAATAATATAATTATAAAAATTATAACCTAATAATGTCTTAATAACACTCATGATTAAGCTTTATTAGTTAGTCTTTCTTTATGATTTTAAGTCCATAACTTTGTTAAACAAACATTGAACTGCGTTCAATACCTAGAGAAAAGTTATTCCAAGTCATGGGAATATATGTATGTTACGTAATTTATTTTATAAGTTGTTTTATGAGCGAGTCAAATCAGAATAATTTGACTAGCAACAAAAGTGATGATGTCCACAAGTGTATGCGCAGACACAAGTGCACTCTCTATTCCTTATCACTCTTAAATTAAGGACGACTGCTCGACACAACCAGTGAGAGTTAAGACCCAGGACCGACGGCTTTACGTACTCTCCGAGGAACAGTGATGAAGCACCGCTAACTTCCCAACTCTGCTTTTTTACTGAGGTTCACGAAGCAGAAAGACTCAATAACTAAACTTGGCCCGACCCGGGACTCGAACCCAAGACTCCCGGTGTGCTAGCAACTACAACACCAAAGTGAACAAAACACAAGTAAACAAAACTTGAAACGGGAAAGTACCCACAGGCCTTAACTTTGTGGATTGTTCAATAAATTATATACCTACCTCTATACATATAACAAGATTCTACGTGAGTTGAATCAGTATATAAAATATTTTTTTAAATTTTTATTGAAATACTCTTTATCATTAAATCAATAGTTATTAACAGATTTTGATGATATTCTATATAATGATAGTCTAATATCTGGGTTTACTCGACACGATAAATTCGACGGATTTTCATGCTCTTTAAGGCACCAACTTCTCTTCTCCAGACTGTAAATAAGAATTTGCTGACATAAATTCTCAATAACTTTACTTGGTCACACCCAAGAATCGAAACCAAGACCTCCAAATTTGAGATTGTACATGTTACCCATTACGCCACAGCAGTTACAATACAAACACGGGAAAATCGTCTAGATTAGTCACGTATGTCAATTAAGTTTAGTTTTTTAGTGTTTTATCCTTTTGTAATTTTCCTATAGAATATACACGTACTATATAATAGTGTCGATACTTTTGGTTCAGTTTGTAGTGAACCAACTTGCTGTGTCAGGTCGTTGGCTCGAGTCCCGACACCATTTATGTTTGTTAAAATATTTATGTAGTACGTAGTATCCATAACACTAGCCTTGTAGCTATTGAACTACATAGAACTATGGTTTAATTATCACTATTTTGTTTTTGCTTCTTAAGATGTGTAGTTCTGTCGAACAAACAATATTAATTAAAATAAAACATGCGCGAAACATGTGACTATACTATCTAGCTTCTGGGTATCTAATTATCAAAGGAAATAGGCCAAGCTTAAAATCGTTTATTCAAATTTCCTTGGTTTTCCCTCCATTCATGTGACATCCAAAATAATTTGTCTCTAACTGGCATGTATTGAAGCCACTATACTAACGAATTTATATATTTTTGTAACTCACCCTGGTTCCATACGTGTCTTGACAAGTACACATTTCTTAGAAATTATACATTTTCCTATTGTAAAAATATTCTATATAAATGTCGCGGATTTATTAAGATTTTTGGTTCCCGACGTTTCGAATGCTTTACAGCAATCATGGCCACGGGAGAGAATCCGAAAAGATACTTTCATTTATAATGTCAAATATTCGTGTAAACCTAAGAAAGTAATATTCTTATATGTTGACCTTCACATACCAAATTTCATGAAATCAGTCTAGTGGTTTTTTCGTGATACGGTTCAAGACAGACAGACAAAAATCTGAAAACTATGAATTCAGCCTCTGTCGAAATAATGACTACTTCAATTAGATTTTCCAAAAAATATTCAACTTAGGTACACATTTAACTAAGTTACAATTTTAATAATGTAGATATACATTATTTATCAGAATTGTATTATGTACATTATATTATTTATAAAGGCCACTTATTAATAACGATATTGGAGTTATTATTCAAAAAATATTGAATTAAGAATTCGAATCTATCGGAAATAAAGCAGTACACTTGCACTGTAGATGTTTTATTACTTTCGTACCCCGCTCGTTAAGCAATTCACTAATGTAAGAGTACATCACTAGCTTATATTCTTTTAGATTTATTTTCCACTAGCATTTTCCGCTTCGCACGCGTTCTAAAGACCGGAAATCAAATTCTCTCTGAGTCGCGCGAAATGGTATCTCGCAGGGCTAACGCCCGCCCTTCCCGTTTTTCAACATTTTTCATTGATGCTCCACTCTCTTCCTCGATAAATGGACTATCCAACACAATAATATTTTTTCTATTCGGACCAGTATTTTCTGAGATAAGCGCGTTCAACCAACCAACCAAACAAACAAACAAACAAACTCTTTAGCTTTATAATATTAAGTATAGATTATTTGTTCTCGTTGGGGTGAGTCGTTGTTGACATTTACCAGTATATCTTGATAAATATTCTTAAACATGATAATATAGGTATGAAGTTATAGTAGAAATCGGTAAGCAACTAAGCTATTATAGAATATTAATCACCTTTAAGGTGGAAAATACGACATTAAAACCTTAAAAAAATCACTACATAGTATAAAACAGAGTCGTTTCCCGCTGTCTGTCTGTCCCTATGTATGCTTAGATCTTTAAAACTACGCAACGGTTTTTGATGCGGTTTTTTCAATAGATAGAGTAACTTAAGAGGAAGGTTTATATGTATAATACACGCATAATATAGTAGAGAAATTAACGAGTCGCTAGTCTAAATATATAAAAGACAAAGACATAAAAGACGAGTTCTGCATAACTGTGTTGTAGTAAGAATTAAAAAAGTTGTTTATATAATTTTTAAAACGATTTGAATTATTATTGTTATTTATTTAATTTGTATTCTGGCAAAACATTATGTGTAAAAGCATTTTTCAAATTTTCTTTGAGCATTTTAAAAATTCTTGAGACTTAGAAAGAGACCGGGCCGTTTGTAGGATGACGTACTATGCACTCTTTGATTATATACATGAACCGTCCCGAACGGCTCAAAAAAAGTCTACTAAAATTGGTAGACTTCCTTCTCACCTACGTCAGTGTCATTTAATAAACAAATTAAAATAAATAAAATGGTTTTTTATTTCTTAATCGTTTTTACAACAATTTTGTTCGGGTCTTCCCAGTAAGTAATCCGAAGATACTTGTGTTGGGAATGGCCCGCTCATTGAGTCACTAATGGATAAAAGCTCGCGAAAAAAATTAATTATGCCGGTGTGTGCTGTCAAATTGTGTCAAAATTATGTGGGAAAACCGTATAATAACACCATGATCAGTTTTCATCGATAATTTATGATATTTAACAACTAGTTTTTAAGGAAACATGGATTTTTAATTCGTTACTATTTAGGTAAATTTGACAGGCCTGTGATGCCAGCTTATTACTAGGGAGAGTTAGCCAAATTATAATGGAGACAAATTATAAATATTATTATTTATTTATCACTACATAGTATAAAACAAAGTCGCCTTTTCTGTCCCTATATCCCTATGTGCGCTTAAATCTTTAAAACTACGCAACGGATTTTGATGCGGTTTTTTTTAATAGATAGAGTGATTCAATAGGAAGGTTTATATGCATAACTAGCAGATACCGCGGCTTTACCTGTGCTAAATCTAGGGAAGAGCCCGAGCGAAGCGAGGGCGAGTCGCTAGTTTATTTATATAGGATTACCAACAGTGTATATATAAGTAACATTTTTAAAAAATTATAAAATACTAAAATTATATGATATTGAATATACATAATTATTGTGTGTCTTTCGAAAACTTGCTAGGTTTTCTCAGACATGCAGGTTTCTTCATGATATTTTCCATCACCGTAAGACAAGTGGCAATCATGATAGAAAAAAAAGAGTCGGACATGAAAATCTCAGAGGTGCGAGAAACGGATTCTAGCGCGTTACCACTGGGCTACTACTGTTATCTTATTATTAACTTGATTATAAGTGGTGGTTATTTATATTATCTCTAAGTGGTTTAGATTAGTTGTTCGATCAATATTATCGTAAATCTTGATAAATATTTTAACGATATATAATGTAGAAGCAAAGCGTTAACGAAAATAAATAATTTGTTATCTGCTTATTACATTCGTATATTATAGTCTATAGATTTTCAGAAATTCTCGATACTTAAAGTACTGATGTAAAGATTCGGAGATTCCAATCTGCGAGTGTTTGTGAGAGTTTTCAGAAATACACTTTCAATAAGATAAGTAATATGTTCGATTCAAATAAATAAATTTAGAAAAATAAAAGAAACACTACTAATATTTTTCTTACTAATAAATATAATTGTATATATCTACAAGAAATTGCATGAATTAAAAATTACTTACTTTGAACTGTATGTGTCCGCCACATTTCGTATGGGAGGCGTTTCGTTTTCTTTCGCCATAGCTGTTTTCTAATATTTACAGGAAAGATAGTTTTGTTTCACCTGTAACCATACATTGCCTCAAAATTTACCTGAAACAAATTAAGAAAATTATAATTATCTAAATGATAAAATAATCAAATGCTTTTTATTACATTTTTATAATGCTAATAATCTCTGACTAAGTTATTTCATATTTGCATAAATCATAAGAAAAGTGATGCGCTCAAACACAAAGAGATGAATGGGTAAGGGTAAGAATTCTACAACAAAGAAGACCTGAAAACGAATCATCGACTTGTATATTAGCTGTTCTGTTTATGTTAAAGCCTAAATAGTACCTAAGTTCTAGTCATATTAGGTAGGTATATAATTTCATAAAAAATGTAATTTAATGCCATTAAAAAATTTTAATCAAAAATACTAAATATAATTTCAAAACTAATAAAAAGGCACGAATTAAAAGCCTATACTGCCTGAATGAAGAGTAGGTACTAGCGACGTAACCTTGCTTGTCTCGGGTTCGCCCTTAGCTGGTCCCTACGAAATATAAAGTTTGTAGCACAAAATATCTTTCATATAAACTTGCGGGAGCCCTTAGACCTCCTTAATCCGTCCCTTTAACAAAATCCGTTTTTAGCGGACATCTACTAATTATAAGCTACTTCCCTGCCTCATCTTCATACGTCAAGCGGTTTTCGATATTTCGTGACGAGTGAATGACCGTTCGCTTTTATATATTTATAAGACGAGTAATAATATAATAACAAAGTATTTTAAAATGTGTAAAATATATTTTTACGCACAACAGTGACTAAAAGTAGTAAGAATAAAACTGTCTTAGATTACTGATAGGTCCCCGCGGCCTATCCATAACAATATAAGACAACTCCGTTATTCATTCATTACTTATACACTTCATCTTGATTATTATTTAACTTTCATGGTCACCAATACCATTATTATGATATAAATGGGATATTTAC
Source organism: Boloria selene (assembly GCA_905231865.2). Lineage (NCBI taxonomy): Eukaryota > Metazoa > Arthropoda > Insecta > Lepidoptera > Nymphalidae > Boloria > Boloria selene. The sequence goes on along the minus strand of HG993137.1, from coordinate 13,447,736 downwards.
CATGTTTTTGTCTTACTCTTGAGAGTACCTCATATTTTAGCTTTAGTTCGATGTTATTGTTATATCATGTATGGCGAAATATCGGCAACTTAAATAAGTTAGTTAAAATGGTTAGGTATACATCCAGTTTTAAATTATTGTAATATTCATCTTAATATGTTTAAAAAGTATCCACAAATATATTTTTCTATTAAATTACTGTTGAATAGTTGATCCTTGATTAAAACAAATAAAAAAATCTGCTATCTTCCATATAGAGTCTATTGATTTACGTCACTGACATGACTTAAAGACATACACACAATTTTCCTTACTAAAGCCATTAAAAATACCGTTTATATTCTACGAACTCTAATAATTATAAATCACTATTATTTCCAAACTATAAACATCACGTATAATACATAGCAGAAATAGAAAAACCGTAACGACGTATTTATCTTTTTCACTTCAAAACTTTAAACAATAGAACAATGCATCCTAATAATATATTTTTATTTAAGTATTTTAAAATGAAAATAAATAATATTTCTATATAAGCCAAGCTATATTTAAAATCCTTCGAAATCCTTACCTGTACTTTCAATTGAGAGAGACAAGTGGTAGCCCAGCGGTAACGCGTCGCTTGCATAACCGAGTGATGCGGGTTCAAATCCGGGTCTCGCACCTCTGATATTTTCATGTGCGAATCAATTTATATCATGATTACCACTTGTCTTACGGTGAAGGAAAACATCGTGAGGAAACCTGCATGTCTAAGAAAACCTAACAAGTTTTCGAAAGACATGTGAAGTCCGCCAACTCGCACTAGGCCAGCGCGGTGGACTATGGCCTAATCCCCCTCGTACTGAGAGAGGCCCGTGCCCAGCAGTGGGACGTTAAAAAGGGCTGATGATGATGATGATGACTTTCAATTAGCTATGAAAAGTAATATGTTTGTCTTAAAGGGTTCATTTGATATTATTAATTTGTTTCAAGAAGAAATACTGGGAAAAGGATTTTAAAAACGATGTTAGAAATTGTACTAAACTGAAAAGAACTTCTTTCTTCTGATAAACTAAATAAAAATACTTTAAGATAAGTTTTTACGTGCGTCTAAAGATCGAAACCCAAATCTAAAAGTACAAAACTAAGTGTCCTAGATTTTAATGCGAATTTCTCGTTCAATTTCACTACAATTTCTACATCGACTCACCTTTACTACCCTTTTATCTTTATTAATCAAGGGAATACATCCGAAGGCCTACTCTACCAATCTTTATAGATGGAAATAAAGTCCACAGTCGAATATTCTGAATCTTATGTTGTTTAAATAAATATCTACCTAAATCTTTTATATAAAACCATGTAATATAATTCAAAGTAAGTCGAATCTGTACATGGAAAATGATTTGGAAATTCTAATTAAAATAGATAAAGAAGCTAAATCAATAGTTTTTAGAATTAACGACGACGCACGTGGCGCAGTTTGTAGTGGCCCTACTTGCTGCGCAAGCGGTCGCGGGTTCGAGTCCCGCTGGGGGCATACATTTGTTGAGCACGAATGTTTGTACTCCAGTCATGGATGTTTATATTTATAATTTGTATGTATTTAAACTTATATATGTGTAGTATATCAACCATCTAGTATCCATAACAAAAGGCTCGTACCTTAGTCTGTCTGTTAGTCTGTCTATATGTGTTCACATCACTTCAAAATCACTGTACAAATTAATGAAATTTGGTGTATATATATATTACGCTTATATTTTTAAGCTAACGGAAACATTTGTTATTTTTTAAGAAACAAAATAGGCGTTTGACCATCCTATACATGCAAAAATGATAAAAATCGCTTTAAGGTTCTGTATCTTGAGATAAATTTATATGTACAAAATATATACGTTTAAAAAATTTTACTTAGCAAAAATAAAAATGGCACGCATCTATCTGAAACACTGCCCTATAAGGGGTATTAGTGCCAATCATGTTACAAAAGAAGAATAAACTTTCGTAGTATTTTCTTTGAAACAATTTCTAGTGAATTAAATTTTACTAAGTTTTTATATGAAACAGTGGTAGCTAAGTGGCAACGCGCTCGCTTGAATAATCGAGTAAAACAGGTTCTAATCCGGGTCTAGCACCTCTTATGATTTCATGTGCGAATCATTTCTAACATGATTACCGCCGTGAGACATAACGGTGAAGGAATACATCATGAGAAAACCTGTATGTCTGAAAGAATGTAGTAAGTTTTCGACAGACATGTGAAGTCCGCCAAATACATAACGGTAGGTTTAATAACATAATCGTTAAATAAAAACATTACAATTAATTGAAGTATTTAACAAAGTGGTTATACACAATATATTATTACGCTAACACGAAAATTTGTTATTTTTAAAGAAACAAAAAAGGCGTTTGACCTTCCTATACATGCAAAGCTTCGAGGATAAAAAATCGCTTTAAGGTTCTGTATCTTGAGATAAATTTATATGTACAAAATATTTACGTTTAAAAATTTTTACTTAGCAAAAGTAAAAATGGCACACTTCTATCTGAAACACTGCCCCTATAAAGGGTATTAGTGCCAATCATGTTACAAAAGAGGAATAAACTTTCGTAGTATTTTCTTTGAAACAATTATTTCTAGTGAATTAAATTTTACTAAGTTTTTATATGAGACAGTGGTAGCTAAGTGGCAACGCGCTCGCTTGAATAATCGAGTAAAACAGGTTCTAATCCCGGTCTAGCACCTCTTATAATTTCATGTGCGAATCATTTCTAACATGATTACTGCCTTCAGACATAATGGTGAAGGAAAGTCTATATGTCTGAAAGAATGTAGCAAGTTTTCGAAATACATGTGTAGTCTGGCAACCTACACTAGGCCAGCGTTGTGGACTATGGCGTGATCCTGGTCTTCGTATTGAAGGGGTATTTATAGAATATTGAATCAAATTCTAAAATGTAATGCCCCTGCCAAGCAGTCAAACGTTAAAACGGACTGAATTTAATAATAAAGTTTATAAATAGCTTCAATTTTTAAATTATTAACCTAATCAGTCTCATTACCGGTTATAATTATTAATTTACGCAATAAAACACCTACTTTGACTTTATTTCGCTTGATATAATTATTTTGTATTAGAAGAAATGAGAATTGTTCGTGGAATAATATTGCGTTACGTGATATCTTCGCTTTTGCAAATCATTTTTGATAAAACAAGTAGATTAGTTTTTTATTTAAGTTGAATAAAATGGCCTTTTATGATAAAAATATTCTAAGCGATTATTAGATTTTTTTAGAGTTGCTATAAGTAATAGCACAGACGTCCAGAAGCAAGACTGCGAACAGAGTCTATTATAATTGCTTAACAGCTTATAGAGGTTTAACTTCTAAATGAATAAACTGGGTAAAAGTTTAAGAATACTTTCGTAAAATCATATTCGCTTCATGTGAGATGTAAATTCATAACATCAAACAATTTGAAAATTCGTAACATCAATTTGAGTCGAAGTTTAGCACAAAATATGCAAATGATTGAAAATAACTTCGAAGTTAGTGAAAAAGTACTTTATATTTTTGACTAAGTAAGCCTTCGACTGGGGAATTCAAAAAAGGAAAGGGAAGCCTTTGAGAGATTTTTCACGTAATGTGGCAAAGGCATGTTCAATTTCGTGATAGATTTTTAGTTTTATTGAAGTTTCTTATTATTAGACTATGACGATGTATTTTACTCAGAAAATCTCGGTCTAGATTAAACGAACCAACAGACAAGATACAGTCCTCTTTAACGTCACAAAGCTGGGCATAGGCCTCAAATACGTGGGGATCAGGCCATAGTACACCACCTAATTGCTATGCTAATTTCTCTTAGTAGGTTTCCTCACGATGATGTCTTTCAAGATTAGACAAGTGGTAATCATGTTTGGAATGATTTTGCTTGCTGGTTCCTTACTGCTGATGTGGTCATGATTCTTATTCTATTCTCTCAGTTAAACAATACAAACAAACCAATGATTACAAATAAAGCAACATGTCATATATTTCTCATGAAGAACGAGTTATTATTTATATGACGACACGTTTGGCTCAGTCGGTATTGACCTTCTGCGCCATCAGTCGCGGGTTCAAAAGTAGTATTCAATCCTGTAAGTCATAGCATAAGCCCCTTCAATAGAAGTATCTACTCTTTCTTAAATTAAATTATTTCGATATAAATATTATTAAGAACTTGAGCCCTAGGATCAGATTTACAAAGTCACTTTATTAAATGTTATATTTATATTGTATTTATAGAACAAACGATGGAAATATGATATGAGATTTTCAATTAGTGATAGATTTTTTAATAGAAATTCTTCAAAGTTTACTCTTAAAAAGATAACATTTTAATCACGCGTTATTGGTATCAGAGACATATAGTCTATTTTTTCTTACTTGTCCTAAATGGTAAACAAACACTGCCTTGAACGAAAATCACTTATTTTCGGAAAATCCCGCATTTTAGACTTGGTTTCATCGTTTATAACTATTTTAGAAACACACACACTATGAATTACACTTATAAAAGCTGTTTATTTATGATTTGAACACATTATTTTTGCTAAAATTGAAATTTTAACAGAACTAAATTCTATAGATAAAATATGAACAAAACATTTTGACGTTTCGATACGCTACTTTGTCTTTGAATCATAGAGATGTAACATGTAAAATTATTTGGCGAGAATGGAAACTGAACTTTTAAAAAAATAACACTATTTGTAAATTACAAAGTACGATATTTTTCTTCAAATTTTATTAGGTTTTAAAATAGGAGTGTCATCTGTAGAATATAGAAGATTTTTAATTGCTTTTAACCAACTTATACTGATTATTTATTTGTTATTGTAATTATTATTATTTCTTATCTTATTGCACTGTGTAATAAAATGGAGTGAGGGACTTCACTCTCGGAGATCTTTCGATCGCTTATTTCCTTTTTGTAGTTTAAAGTTTTAAAATAATATTAAAACAAAAAGGAAAATAAAATTATTATTAATAAGGAGGTCATATCCGAGTAATAAAATTATCAAATTAACTAGTCGTATTATTTCTACCCAATACTTTACGTTCACTGCATAAAAACCATTAAGTTCAGTCGTTGTCATTCATTCGTCATTGCAATCTCTATGAAATTATCTCTGGTTACCTGTCCGCCATATTTGTTTACTATTTAAGACAAGTAAGAAAAAATAGACTATAGTTAAGTTATTTTAAATATTCATGCTTGTGCAGAAATTAAACTATGCATTCACTTAACTAGAAAAACGAATCGTACGTAGCATACACAATTTTTCTAAAAAATATACAAAAAATGCGAAATTGTTTTTTTTTATAAATTATATTAATATTTTAAAGCTAGAAAGAGAGTTAATTCAGATTAATCTAGTACTTATAATGCAAGAACTAGCTACAAAAGTAAGAGAATTTAAAATATGTAAATATAATTTTGTATTAATCGTTATTTAATTATGTAATATGAAGTACAAACATTCGTGCTCAACAAATGAATGCCCCCAGCGGTACTCGAACATGTGACCACTGACACAGCAAGTAGAGTCACTACAAACTGAAGCAAACATTTTTAGTCCATGTCCTGCAATAATTTAATGAGAAACATCTATAAGTATTTTCCTTTTAATATCTTTTTAAGAGGTAAATACCCTTCGTTTCTATCTAAAGCCGTCCTGATAAGATTTCAATGTTAGTACATACTTTAGTAAAATATACTGTAGTCGTTTATAGATATCGTTAATGATTTTAGTCTCTGTGCCATGCGGCAGTCGTGAAACAAATTAATAATATTTCATCATACAATTTTCTCGATAACCATGAATAAGCAATAGCACGAGAAAAACGATTTAATGTAGAAATAAATTATTCATAGAATTTCCACTAATATTGCTTTGTAAAATAATACAAAAATAATTCACTTGTAGTTATATATCAAATAACGTTTGTATACACTTTTACTTTTAGTATACAACCGATTGAGCATACACGTTTTTGATTAACAAGTGCATGTATTTAGTTAGTGACGTCATTTTAATTCCAAAATGGTGGACTACAAAATGTGGTGGATTCAAATCAAACAAAAAATTTAGTTGATCAGAATACATATTATAATATAATATAAGAATTAAATAAGAAAATATTTTTATTATTAAAGAAGAAAATTAACTTTAAACATATTAGATATTACATATTTTATTCAATGAGCGAGATTCATATCGTTAAGCTGTTTAACGTGAAGACTGAAGGGAAAGTCAACAGACATAAGTCGAAGGATTTTCATGAAGTCAAGGACTAAAACTTTATTAAATTTTGTCTTATGTTTACCGAAACCTATTTACATTAGACCTAATGCAAACAAACTCATGCCTTCTTTATAATATTAGTTTAGATTATGATTGAGCTCGAAATACGCAGTTTATATTATTTGAAGTATTTGCTGTTCTCACTAAAGGATTCTTTAGATAAAATACGTCAAGTTCTTGATTTCGTCCATGATGCCACATTTAATACTCACTCACTCACTCACTTATAGCCACTATGTTGCGTTACAATGAACATTTAAAAGTAATATTATGTAGTTATTCATCATTTTTAAGTGTTATTGCACTTTGCTCAGGTTGAATATAGTTCTTTTAAATTATTTTTACATCACTTTGGGAATTGATACCTCAAAAATTTAAAAATAAAGTATGAGAAATGCTGTTTGCTTCATTTTGAAAACTATTTAAACTAGAGAACAATAATACTATAATGTACGTATTTCTAGCGACACACGTCTATCAAGCATATCGAATCAAAATTATATGTGGCATCGATATCGACTGTTTACAAAGTGTTTTCGAAAATTAATTTAGAGTATTTTTTTAAGGTAAAAAGGGGGCAAACGCGCAGGAGGCTCACCTGATGGGAAGTGATCACCTCCGCCCATGGACATCTACAAGCCAGGCTTGCAGATGCGTTGCCGGCCTTTCAGGAAAGGGAGGGAGGGCGGAGGGAGGGAAGGGGAAGGGAAGAGGGAGGAGGAACTAAGACGGAGGATGAAGGGAAGAGGGAGGGAGAGGGAGGAGGGAAAGAGAGTGGGCCTCCCGGACTCTCACTCACCGGATGAAACGCGACAGCATAGCTGCCACTTCACGCCGGTCTTCTGTAAGAGAGTGGTACTATACGGGGCGTGCCGGCCCATTCGGGTGCTACCCGAAAGTAACAAGCATGGTACTACCACTTTAAGTATTAGTCATACAAGTACGTAATGATAAAATAAATTATTTAAAACAATCTACCATTACAAGGTTGAAACGAGAAAGTTATATTATGTTTAATAGGTTTTAATTCCCTCACGAGTTGACTTAGAAGTTTGTACAATATTTAGGCTGTTTTGGAGTGGAGTCGCGTCCCAACACTAGTGTTTTATGTATCAAAAACCGTTCCGATAGAAAAGTACTAAAATGTTTTTTTTATTATTTTAGCAATAAATGTAGTTCTAATTATTATATATAAGTTATTTGCATATTCTATTGTCCTTTCTATAAAACCTTACACGTGATTGTATTTCAAATCAATTTTATTAATTAATGATTTAAAAAAAAATCGTACAAGTAATTAGACTCTAGAAAGTATGTAAATTGAAACCGTATTAATTTTGATTAAAAAGCTATAATTGAAAAATATCGAACGTATATAAGGCTTACCTTGTGTTCCTTAATTAACTGAATACAAGTTGATCTCACAAAGACTGATCGCAATCAACGTCTACGAACATATGTGGCTTCACTTCAAATAAACGTGTAAGAAAATCTACTCGTGACTGAAGTGTTTTAATTTTGTAATATAAAAATGGTACTCAATATATCACTACATACTACAAAACAAAGTCGCTTCCCGCTGTCTGTCTGTTGCTATGTATGCTAAGATCTTTTAAACTACGCAACGGATTTTGATGTGGTTTTTTTATAGATAGAGGCAAGAGGAAGGTTTATATGTATAGCTAGCGGATATGTATAACTGATAATCTGCAAATACCGGTTTTTCCCAGGAAAAACGGTTAATTCTATTCTAATTAAGTACACTTTCACTTGAGGTTTCTAACTATTTGTTTTTTTTAATTATTTAAAAGAAATTGGAGTTTAGTACAGAGAAACTCATATATAAATAATTTGTAACGATTTTTTTAACATACCTATATTATACTTTTTTATTTCTGACTTTAATACAATTTGCACAAATTTTAAACCACAAACTTATCGCTTTATGTATTTTTACTATGAATACATAATATAATAATATTTTAAACTTCTTTATTCATATTTGAAAAATATATACTGAAAAGTTCTATATGTGTAGTGTATCAACTATCTGGTATCTATAATACAAGCCTATTAGCTTACTACGGAACTAGATGGCGCTGTGTTCATGTCCCATCATATTTATTTATTTATTAAGAAAAGGTTTTCAGGTAGAGGTATGTACATTGTACGTACATATATTTGTATTTTACATACTACTAACATTTCCCGCGGCTTCTCACGCGTTCTTAAGACCGGAAACCAAATTCTTTCTAAGTCGCGCGGTAAGAACTAATGCCCGCCCTTTATTAAAACGTTTTTCATTGATGCTCCGCTCCTATTAGTCGTAGCGTCATATAATATAGCCAATAACCTTCCTCGATAAACGGACTATTCAAAACAAAAAGATTTTTTCAAATTAAACCAGTAGTTCCTGAGATTAGCGCGTTCAATCAAACAAACAAACTCTTCAGCTTTATAATATTAGTATAGATTTACGTTACTTAGTTATAGAACGTTATTCAGCTCCATGATGGTATTACGAACGTGACTATCCCTAATACTCAAACAATAGTAATATATTAGCTATCGTTATGATGACAAATAGCTTTTATTGTCAGTTTAAACACAAGGTAATACTCAATTTTCTAAGAGTTTAAACGTTTCATTTTTAAAAATCATTTTGTTGACTCTAAGCGACTCTTTATTTTGTTTATATTTAAATAAAATAAACGAGATAATTTTGAATGTTTTTTTCATAAATTAAAACTTTTCAAATTACATTCTTTTACCTACTATTTAAATTTAAAAACCGAATCAGTCCAGTTGTTCTCGAGTTTCATAGCAACATATATTTTAGCGTTGCATTTTTTTTACAATTTGTATTTCTCGATCACATTGACATTATTCTTAATACAAGTGCATTCTATTAGACCTATAATTTGTAGTAATTTTAATCTGAATTCTATAACCATCTTATGATCATAAAACGCAACATAAATAAAATATACCGAATAGTTGTTAAACCGTCATTTAGAATTGTAGAAATGTCGCCAAGTGGGCACAAAATTGACAATTGTTTCTATAAGAAAATAAAAAATATAGTTTCTTATTTTAGATACATATTACATTATAGTATTCTTGAAAAAATGACTAAAAACATATGTTACTTTAAATTAACTTACAAGATTCAATATTGATTAAAACCGATGTTCTTATGTTATAGAAAGTACCTACCTTTATACGACTTTACTATAAAATACTTTAACACTTTATTCGTACTTGTTTTACAACTAGGTATGCATAAAGTGTTCCCACCAGTGTAAATTTTATTGGATTATATTGAAATTCTCGCGGAATAGTTAATCATCTTTTCTGTGGAAATTTTAACTCGTGGTTAATTTTGCTAATTTTAACTCTGCGGTAAACTTTTCCACCTAAAGCACTTCACTAAAGAAGATTTAGAATATTAGGTAAAGAAGATAAAGAACTTTACTAAAGAAGATATAAAGAAATATTATAGAATATTTTAGGTAGTATAAAATAATGGCCAGCTTTTTTCATAGTCCTAATTGCTTTAAACTAATACACTTTAAAAATGTTAGGATATTAGATGTAGGTCGCCGGTTCGAGTCGCACTGGGGGCATTAATATGTTAAGCACGAATCTTTGTACTTCAGTCATATTGTGTTTTTATATTTTTATAATATGTATTTAAAGTTATCTGGTATCCGTAACACAAGCCTCGTAGGTAATATTTATATATTTTATGGAATGTACAACAAATACACAAAGAATCACTGAATCGTACCAACTGTTACCTTTTAAGATATTATATTATGGTCTTAGTAGAACTCACGTATGTAAATATATATAAATAAATTATTTGAATGTATCTGTACATCTAGTTTTTAAGATTAGATATCGATTTGCATTTGTTAAGCAATATACTATGAAAATAAGAAAAATACCTGTAGGTACCCGTAATTAAGCTAACATTTTTAGGGCGGAGATGAGAGCCGAGTTTACTTGTCATTGTATAGGAAGTAGCTTTTACTTGTTTTTTGAGTTCAAAATTGCCTTTCCAATTTCTACTGTATATTATCAATAGCTTATTAGTCACCCCTGTCTAATATAACTTTTTTTATTTCAAAATAATTTAATCTGTCTTTGTATCATAATATAAAAATAATGAAAATTGGCGCTTATAATTCTCATAATGATTTTATAACTCATAAGCTCGATAATTCTTATACGCAGCATAATACTCTCTATATAGAGCGTTTATTTTATGTTGCGACATCTGTTCCTGGTCGCAGAAAACGTGTAATGCCTTATTTATAATTGCATTCCTTTGTTCAAGATCTTGAGGTTTGATTTAATAATATTGAAATTTTTGCAATTACTCCTACATGTGGTATTTAGATGTTGTTTGATTATTGTAAAGAGTTATTTTTTTTCTTTGTTTCTTTGTTGTACGCGCTATTCTTAGGAAGAAATAACAATTTTTTTCTTTTTAATAATAAATAATTAATATTAATAAAAATAACCTTTATTAATATTTTTTTTCTTTTACAAAATGTTTCTTGAGGCTAAAAATACAAATACGGCACATTCTCAGTGTTTAAAAAAACAAAAAATATATGAAGGTAAAAAACGTACCAAAAGGTAAAGATTCCTTCTTTATGTCGTAATCGTGAGGTACGAGTACGATATAAAAAAGGAAAACAAAAAACAGACTAGTTTTTTACTATAAGTTTACTTAATATGATCAAGTACCTTCTTATGAAGTACTTTTAACGGGAGTGGACATTTAATTTTATTATTATAACACTATATCATATTATACTAACAATTAGATAAAGTATTCTTTTTGGAACAAATATTAAAATAGTCATTATTATCGATAAAGAGGTCAAATGTACAATTTTTTGATTCTTTGTGTGCATCACGGGAAAAATAGTGGACAATTTTATTTACGGTGGGAAACTACATCTGTCTGAGAAATATTCTTAATACTCATTAAATTTAATAATATTTGAAAGTTAGCTTTAATTAGATAAAATAGATAAAATATAGATAGAAAGTCCAGCGAGTCAATATTTAAATTTTTATTTCTAACGTAGACTTAAAACTAGACAAGTTGCAATATAAACATAATACATTATCTGAATTCATCCACTGGCACACTATTTTAAATGGGTTACATACTACTTTAAAACTTTACGGCTTAAGTGAATCCAAAAATATAGTTCGATATTAGAGTGATGTATTTCCATATATGTGATACTAGCGACTCGCCCTCGCTTCGCTTGGGCTTTTTCCTAGATTTAGCACAGGCAAAGCCGCGGGATCCGCTAGTTATGCATATAAACCTTCCTCTTGAATCACTCTATCTATTAAAAAAACCGCATCAAAATCCGTTGCGTAGTTTTAAAGACTTAAGCGTACAAAGGGATATAGGGACAGAGAAAGCGACTTTGTTTTATACTATGTAGTGATGAGCAGAAAGTTGTATAAGATATATTCAAAAGTTTCACTATAGAGATTCATGATAAAACCTATTAAAGGTCGCAAGTTCAAGCCTCAATAGGAACAGGTAGATCCAAATTTGGCTAGACTTGTAAATTACGCACTATTTACTAGAAAGCGGTGTAGTGAAGAGATTTATTGCAATTGCCGTTTGTATTACTTCTGCGCCTCCATTTGCAATTCTCGTTTTCATCGTGTTCCTACTGAAGGATGGAAAATTTCTAAAAGTCTAATTAGATACTGTTGCTGATAAAGTTAATGATATTAGAAATACTTTTAGATATACCAGTACATTTAAATCCGGATCTCACGACTCTGATATTTTTATGTGCGAATCTTTTCTAGCATGATCACCACTTGTTTTACGGTGAAGGAAAACATCGTATGGAAACTTGCATATCTGAGAGAACCTAGCAAGTTTTCGAGAGACACTTCGAGTCAGCTACACTAGGCCAGCGTTGTTGGCTATGGCCTGATCACCCTTATATTGAATGGAGGCCCATGCCCTGTAGTGGGACGTTAAAATAGTCAGAATACATTATTCTGTATTATTCTTATTTTGTTAATTCAGCAAATAAACACTATTAGTACTAAAATAAATATTCCTCATACTATCAACTTACACTGGGTTCACTCGGGTTCTTAGTATAACTATAAAAAGTTATCTATGTGCTTTAAAATTTAGAAACAAATATCCATCTATCTACATAATGTACTTAACTTAAAATCCCCTGAACCGATTTAGATGAAATTTATTATGACTATACTTTGAGAGCCTGGAAACACTAATAGTTTTTACTGGCACTTAAAATAGTTTGTATCCGTAAAATAAGTCTTTGAGAGTATGAAAAAGGGTAAAAACGGGTAAGTTCATTTCTAAAGTAAGAGATACTATGTAGGTATAACTAGTTTCTATTCCACACAAATGGTTAAATTGTACTAAGAGTCGAGCCGGAGTTAAACATTAACTTTTAAAGTGATTTTAAAGCCGTATTTTTTTTCTTTTAAGAATAATTTTCCTCAAAAAATAGCGAGAAAGATATTGCGAACGGCCTTACTCAATGTAGTACAAGGTAAGTAGACTAAGGTGACGGGAAACTCCGTGACATTAAACTTATGTGTCTGATAATGCATAATGAAATGCCTTATATGAAAAAGTAGTTAAATTGTAAATATCGCAAATATATTTGTATTGGAATTTCGTAACACTTTTTTAAGGTAATTCAAAGTAAAGTGCCACCTACATCCTGCCTTCAATAATTATACTAAGCTGTATTTGCTTTAGTAAAGCTCTGTTCTATTCCTGGGTCGGTCTTGGTGTAGTTTTCCCACCGAGCTTTGAGAGCATTTCTAATTTAAAATATATAATTTTATAAGGTACTTTGGTGCCATTTCGTAATTTTGTAAATTGTGGGTAGGCACTGACTGTAACAAGTATATAAACCCCTGAGACGTGAAATACCTTAATCTCTCCCGTGACTATGATTGCTGTAAAGCATTCGAAACGTCGGGAACCAAAAATCCAAATAAATCCGCGACAAAATCCGAAAAGATAGTTTCATTTATAATGTCAAACATTCGCGTAAACCTAAGAAAGTATTATCTTTTGTACTGATGCATAGTCTCAATGAAATGAGAGTACTTATAATGCAACGTACAATTTATCGTCAGTAAATATAAGGCGTCAAGATATAAGAAATAAGAAACTGATAAACAATTAGCTTTTATTTATTTTTTTATTGTTTTGATTACTTTTTAAATATATTTATCTAATGAAAGCCCATTTCAAAGCATCATATGATACTACATAACCACATTTGTACGTAAATAGTAAGAGTAATAAAATTGCACAACACACATTTGATTCAAAAATAATAATTGGTGTGAAGCAACGCGTAATATTAGTGGTTCCGCCTTTCATTTTAAATAAGTTAAGTACTGTAATGGAACTATCTAAAATCTTTGCTATGAACAGCGATGTTATTTAAATTATCCATATATTGTAATATGTATTTTTCACTTTTTACTTAATTTAGTTGTTAGGCAATCAGATATTATAAAGGTATATTATGTCTGTCATGGGTTTGATTACATATGGCTATAAGTTTATCATTACCAATCAACACATACATTAGATTCTCTGCTATATGGAAAAATCTAGTTGAAAACATATTTTATTTTTAAACTAGCAACTGGCCCTCGCTTCGCTTAGGTTCGTCCCTAGATTTAGCGCGAGCGAAGCCACGGGTTCTGCTAGTTATACATAATATAAATCTTCTTGTATCTTCTTGAATCACTCTATCTATTAAAAAAACGCATAAAAATCCCTTGCATAGTTTTAAACATACATACATTTACCTTATTTAAATTTATTTACTTCTTTTTAGGCGAATAAACCTTTTTATAAAAATAGAATTTTCCGTAATTTAAGATAAATAATAAAAATTTTTGTACCTACCTAAAATTAGTTTTGTACTAGTATCATTTATTTTATACTATATAGGTAGATCATATATTCACTTTGAAGAAAATGGAAAAACGAAATGAGTTTGGCACCTTTTTCCTTAAGCATTATAACAATTTACCATAATTACGTTTAGTTATTGACAGTATAACTTCAGTAGGTACCTACTATTTACATTATTTTCCACGTTTTTATTTCAAACTAATCATTTAATGTCTGTATTTTCTTCTTTAAACGTTTTAAAAGGCGTAATTAAATAAAATCGGTAATAAAGCGTAGTCCAGCTGTAAGTATCTATAATACCGAATATTAAATATAATATCGAAGAATAGAATATCGAAGCAAGCTTATTGATTCATTTTTAAATCATCATATGTCTTTTAATAATAAGGAAAGATCTTTGACGCAGGTCCTTGAAGTTTTTTTATAATATAATATTACAATTAATTTACATATGTTCTAAAAAATATAATGTATAGAATATAGCATAAAAACAAACTTATATGGGAACCAATCCTGTTTTCGATCAGGCTCACACCTGTTAGCTTGCTAGGCTTAGATGATTGAGGTAAAATCATTCAACCATTTCACATGAGGTGTATCACAAGGAGCCCTCAAATAGAATCTCGAAGGCAAACTGAAGGTATTTAAGAGTTTACAAAATTTTCGAAAAGAATATAGTAAAAATATTCCAAACCATCAATTTTCAGAATATAAATCTATTCTTACTGAAAGATAAAATATCAATTATAAATAAATAAATTATTAAAAAAACGAACAAACGTCTTTTGTGACTAGTTTACCAAAAAATATTTTATAATATCTTTTTAGTTTTTACGTCGAGTGGTAATGAAAAACACAAGTGTAATAAGTAAGCGTAGTGCAATTATACTCGTTATGGAAGGGCTTTGACTGCAATTTTATAAGGCCATATTTTATTCATAAACTAACGACTTACCTTCGATTAGCTTGGGTGTGTCCTTAGGTAAAACTATTTACTAAAAGTAAGTTAAAACTTACTCATCATATCTATTTGGCAGTGAAAGCCCCGTCAAAATTGGTGCAGTCATTTCGGAGATAATTGGATCAATAATTAGGCTGATAGATAGACAGAAAAAAGAGATTTATTTATACGCCCCATATATTATAATTTCATATGCATTTAGTACAAAGTTAGTTAGTTTTATTTCTGTATGTATAGAAGATGTGTAATGTGAATAACTAAATGAGTTATGTGGTGTGCAAGCTTCAGTATTCGCACTTGATCGATTTTTAACCATATTTATAAGTAAACGATGCATGACTAAACAGTAAACTTTACATATTACAATAATTAAGCGCTATATCACTATCAACGAAAGTTTACAACGTTATAAAAATAATGTAGGAATTAACCGTTTTTTATTTTAAATGGGTTACTTTATTTAGTTAAATTTAAATATGCTACTTATGTATATAATGTAGTATCTGGGGGCACGGTAGTGCCCCCGCCAAGACGAGCCAAGCGAAGCGCACGGGCACTACCTACCTTTTCTCGAAGCGCTTCGTCGTTTTTTTGAACCCTCATAACTTGGGTTTGGATTATGCTAGATCAACAAAATTTTCGGGATATATTGTCAATAGCGGACTTATTGAACATATTAAGTTTTAATTACATTAGCTTTTATACTTCAGATTTTATTTATATCTAAAAAACGCTGATTTCGTCACTGACTCACTGATGATCATCAAAATTCTTAAGGTATTTCCTAATGTCCTAGAAAGCTGAAATTTTGTATGTAAGCTAGTATTAGCACACAAACAACAAAAAAATTATAAAACTTGTAACTTTCATCCCCCAACCCCTTAAACTAGGGGATGGGAGTTTGTATGAGACCTGTAATTTTAAATTAAATTTTGATGATATATTATACAATAAACATAACACCGCGCGGTAACACTAGTATCTATATAATATAATGGAAGAATATTTCTTTGATCTCTTTTAGTTGGCTTTTAAAGAGTCGTTTGTAAGTTATTTATATGACGCTAACACTTAGTGAACAACCATTTTAATTTTGCAGTGAGCGAGCTCATTCTTAAAATAGCTAAGCCGTTTTTAATAGGATTTTTAATGGAATATAGAATGTATAGATTTGTCAGTACTTGAAAGGCTCACTAGGTGACATATTAACGTTATAGGAATTAAACAACTATTTTTGTAGGAACTGCATTTTTACTCAAATCATACATTCAAAGAATTTCTAATAACCAATAATAATTAACAGACTAGGTCAGGTAAAATAACATTCTTAATTAATAGCACAAAATGACAATATAAAACCAGTATATAAGTAGCACACATTAACTTTACCTTTTTAAAGAAAAATCTAATATTTAAAGTAACAGAAAACAATGAGATGACTTCACTTATTACCCTACTAGCCTTTCCCACAGCTCCACTCACGTTCGAATGGCTGAAAATAAAAAGAAATATTTTTCTCCTGTTTTTGCATACATTGATGCACCGATCCTATTGGTCGTAGCGTGATGTAAAATAGCCTTCCTCAATAAACGGACTATCAAACACAAAAATAATTTTTCAATGCAGACCAGTAGTTCCTGAGATTGGCACGTTCAACCAAACAAACAAACAAACTCTTCTGCTTTATAATATTAGTATAGATTATATACAAAAAAACTCTATTTTTAAGATTTCCTAGCCAAAAAATATTCTTATTCATTCATCGTATAATTAATATAATTTTATTCTATTTTAGAATAACAATCTGAAGAATCTCAGAAGTTTAGAAAAAATATATGTGGCCTTCATAAAACGAGGTTAGTATTTCAATTTCATATTAAAAAATAATAAGCATAACTAGTAAATGCAACAACAGCATAAAAACCGAAATTAATAAACACTTATATAGGAATTTAAAACCGATTCTATATTAATTATTAAAATTTTCAATTAAGCGATATCGATAAAAACTTATGACTTTGAATTGTGGTCATATTAAATGAGAATCATTCAAAGGATGAATAGCATTTATAAAGTATGAAGGTACTCTACTTTTTCTATATCTTTACTAATTGACTCTCTCTCTCATAATTATCTGAGTATCAAATTTTATCTAAACCAGTTCAAAGCTTTTTTAGTTTTTAATTAAAAGCAATCAATAGATTTATAAAAATAAAATATATTTTTCTTGTAGTGCATAATTATACTGATCCGCATAACCAGCTATTATTATACCAAATTGTATCAAAATCCAGATGTTTTCTGGTGACGCGGTCACAGATAGACGAACTAAAAGTCTAAAAACCATAGATTGGGCCTCTATATCGAAAATATTGGTTAATTCGCTAGCGCTGGGCACTGGCCTCCTTTCAATATGAGAGAGATCAGGCCGTAGTCCACCACGCTGGCCTAGTGCGAGTTGGCGGTCTTTCGAAAACTTGCTAGGTTCTCTTAGACATACAGTTTTCTTCACGATGTTTTCCTTCACCGTAAGATAAGTGGTAATCGTTGAAATGATTCGCACATGAAAA
Source organism: Boloria selene (assembly GCA_905231865.2). Lineage (NCBI taxonomy): Eukaryota > Metazoa > Arthropoda > Insecta > Lepidoptera > Nymphalidae > Boloria > Boloria selene. The sequence continues at coordinate 13,429,882 of HG993137.1, read as the reverse complement.
TATCAAAGGTGAGACCCGGATTTGAAACCGCATCACTCGGTTATCCAAGCAAGCGCGTTACCACTGAGCTAGCCTTTTAATTTAAGATGAGTGTATGATGCTAAATATTTTTAATGTTTTCTTAAAGATTTAACTGGTGTAGACTAGTACTACTGCATAGTCTGAGGTTAATGGTTCAGTCCGGAGTTGATATAGTGATGTTTCGTACCCGTGCCTCGGGCAGTACGTAAAGGTCCTGCGCGTACTCTTACTGGTGAGTAACAGTTCTACCGGAGTATGAGAGTGATAGGAAAAGAGAGAGCACGTGTGTCTGCACGTATATTTGTGCATTATAATGTCTTCTACGTTTCTTAATTATTTATTAAGGTCTACCAGCAGTTTACAATTAGATACATATATAAGATATATACAATTTAAAATATATGTTATTAATTGCAAAACTATTTTGAGGTAAACAAACGTAATAAACAACGTATTGGCCGAATGTTAGCCGAATAATTTTAGAGGGCATTGTTATATTACAAAAAGATAGAGAATTTAGCAGCAATAGTTTAAGAAGGATATATCTACTACTCAACTAGACTTTTTTTGGTTGATTATTATAATTTCTTTTTTACTGACTTGGTGGACAAGGATGTCAAATATATGATTAATAAAAAATCACCACAAAACAGCGTTATTATAATTATTATCTTTGAGTATTGGGTCTTAGTATTTTGAGGCAGTGGTAACGTGCTCAATTGAAAAATCGAGAGATGCGGGTTCGAATCTCGAACCACCGATATTTTCAAGTGCAAATGATTTTCCAACTCTTGCCATGCTGTAAAGAAAATTATCGTGAGGGTACTTGCATGGCTGAGAAAACATTGCAAGACCTTGGGCCTGATCCTCGTTGAAGGGATGCCCGTGTTCAGCAGTGGGACGTTAAAAAGAGCTGGATAAATACAAAAAATAGTTATTTTTAGGATTCCGTACCTCAAAAGGTAAAAATAGGAACTCTTATAAGATCACTCTCTTATTCGTCTGTCCGTCTTACACCACCAATTTGACCAGGAATGGGTGGTCCTAGCAAGTTAAAATTTATACCAGATACGTTATTCCCTTACTAGTTACCTTAGAATTAGATACTTAGGTGTATAAAAACCAAGCTCCTGAGTCAACCGACCATAAAAAGATTTGGGAAAATTTAGATTTTCACGAAAACCTAACAAAAATTCATAATTCTAAGTCAACCGGAAGTACCCTATAGGTTTTGGGTCAAAAACCTTTATAAATAATATGGTAGTTCCCGTTTACATAGAATCACGAGGCAAAAAGCAACGTCTTACAGCAAAAATAAAGGAAAAATTCCAAAAACAAAATAAAAGTTAAAAATTAAAAGGTTGCCCATATACATAGTTGGCGCCAATTAAGAAAATCCTCTGAGTTTTATGGTCTCTCATATAATTTAGAGGACTAGCTTAATTAAATATTTTAATAAATATTTTGGGACATTTACACACAGCACTATCTAGTTCCACGGTAAGGTACGAGCCTCGTGTTATGGATACTAGGTGGTTGATATACTACACATATATAAGTTTTTTTTAAATACATACATAATATAAATACATACATAATATAAATACATACATAATATAAATATAAACATCCATGACTGGAGTACAAACATTCGTACACAACAAATGTATGCCCCCAGCGGGAATCGAACCCGCGACCGCTTGCGCAGCAAGTAGGGTCACTACAAACTGCGTGTGTTATAGATAATTGTGCGGAATCATTCGTGTGTGAGTCCACCTCGCACTTTAGAATAATTTTTGTCTTAGGAAGCAATATTGTAAAGCCTTGTAAGACGTAACAATTATAAAATCGTGAGAGCTGCAATAAAATTAATAATAGAGAATCCTATTATGTTTTTATGTAAACTATTGTAATAACCTTACCAAAATAGTTATTTTAAGCAATTAAATAACATAATTCAAATTGTAAATTATATTTGATTTTTAACATAAAACAAAATATTTATAATTACTTACCACGTAATAATTCCACTAATTTGCACAGTATTTAGTCACAAATGATCACTTAAACTAAACATAATATAATGTTGAAATATAAGAAATGTTATACAAATAAAGTTCGAAAATGGTTGAAATCGCAATATTTATATATATAGTATGTCGTTTGCGTCCGCGCAGCTGATCGTTTCGTTAAACAATGGCGCGGGAACCGCCATCGGTTTTGAAAGTCTATGCCTTTGAAGTTTGAACGAGAAGGGCTGATCTAGTATACCTAAAGTACATAATATATTTTATTACGCTTCTATACCACACGGTCCATGTCAGCTTCAACAAAACAGTACACTATACAAATAAAAAGTATGACTAAAATCCCAGTTCTCATCCAAGACTGTGAAAAACTGGTTATCATAAGGAAAAAATAAGGAGAAAAACAGTTTCTTATTTGTATTTTTATACCACTTGGTTTTATGTATGATTGTGTACATGTTACGTATGTATGTAATATTAGTATTGTAGCAAAAATAATAAAATACGAAAGTGAATTTATTAGTACCTTCTCTTATGTGTAATAGTGCATACATAATATGCTCCAGGATATATTTATAGATATTTTCATAAATTTATGTAGTCTGTATGCCTGTCTGTCTGTTCGCGATAAACTCAAAAATTACTTCTCCGATTTTCATGATGTTTTCACCAATAGATAGAGTGGTTCTCGAGGAAGGTTTTAGTATATAATTTGTCAAGTTTATGTATACATTTACTATTGGAACATGCGGCTTCACTTGCACTAAATCTATGGATGACTCCGAGCGAAGCGAGGGTGATTCGCTAGTTTAAAGTAATAAAATGATTATGCTAATTGCAAATTTGTAAGGTCATTAAAAAACTAGCTATTTAGAAAAAACCTCGTTCGTTAAATTAAAATAGCTGAATTTTGCATAATTTGAACAGAAAATTTTAAATAAGATCTGACATTGACTTAAGAAGTTTTGGATACGGCTACTGATATAGAACCATCTACAAAAGTGATCAAATATAATGAATAATATATGATTTGATATTCTTTTTATTTAGCACTTACTTTTCACATTTAAGTTTTTCTAATACATTAATAATCTATAAATAAACTGCAGAAGCGATAAGTTGTGGCCCATTTAAAAATGTCATTTAGAACGCTAATAAATTTCAACCGATTGCTGTAATTATCATAGGCCTTAATGACTTAATGTATAGACTTAATGCATTTTAATTTCTTTTCATACTAACTACGCTGATGACGTCTCACTGACCGGTTTCAGTCACGGCCACTAATTTCATTACGAATAGTCAACTTGTACGGTATACTACAGAGAGCAAGGTACTTGCACTTATGACATTCTCTTTCTCTATTTTTTCCTATTTCTTGTTTATATATTTCTATCATACGAACACGGTAGAAGGAAAAAGAGAGAGAGAGAGAGAGAGAGAGTGAGAGGAAAGTTAGAGATGGTGTTATATAGTTATCGAATGAACATTCCCAAAATTTGAATTTAAATATAAATATGAATCCAATTTGAATTGTTTAATTTAAATTAAACGATTCTTTTTCTTTCTTCACGTTTTTTCTCATTCTTTTTCGCTCACCCTCGCTTCGCTCGGTTGGCGACCCTAGTTCTAGCGCGAGCGAAGCCGCGGTTTCCGCTAGTTATACATATAAGCCTTTCTCTTGAATCACTCTATCTATTAAGAAAACTGCATCAAAATTCGTTCCGTACTTATAAAGATCTAAGCATACATAGGGACTATGACAGACAGCGGGAAGTGACTTTGTTTTATACTATGTAGTGATAATGATGTTACATCTGTTTGGTAGTTCTATAGTGATTCAAACAAAGAAACAAAAGAATATAATATCTTAAGATTTATAATATTATTTTTAAAACATGATAATATCATTATTATCATCATCATCATCAACCCTTTTTAACGTCCCACTGCTGGGCACAGGCCTCCCTCAATACGAGGGGGATCAGGCCATAGTCCACCGCGCTGGCCTAGTGCGTGTTGGCGGACTTCACATGTCTTTCCAAAACTTTAAAAAAAAACATGATATATTTTACAGCAATTGTCTCTTTATTTCAATTCAATTACACATAATATACGTGTACATTACTTATTGCGGGCCTTCACTTTCAAACCTTCACGGTCATCCGCAACGGTTTGATAAACTATACGACATAGCCAGAACAGTAAGATCAATAGACTCTCAAATCTTATTATGTATACTAATATTATAAAGAGGAAAAGTTTGTATTTTTGTATGTAACGAATAAACTCAAAAACTACTGAACCGATTTCAAAAAATCTTTTGCCATTAGAGACTTACATTATCACTGAGTAACATAGGCTATATTTATTACTAGCGGAACCCGCGGCTTCGCTCGCGCTAGTGTTATAAAATGATTATAACATGTTACAGGTATTCTTATTTTTTTACGTAATTAATAATTAAAGAGTGTATTGAGGCCAAGGTGCTGTTTCGAACTTCATTTATTTATACTTTTTAGATCCTTTTGCAGTTTATACTAATTGTTTTTAAACTTTAAATTCCTAAATGGTTCTTTTTATTCATATGTGAATGTATACGTATGCGATGATGTAGGTACCTACTCGTATACCCAATATGGTCCTGAAGAGTGAGTCGTTATATTGGACGGGCTTATAAAAATTAATTTATAAATATATGTTGAATGGTTTTTGTATAATACAGCAATTGTTATATACATACGATAAAAAGTTTTACATTGGATTAGTTGTTCGTGATAAACAAATAAACACACTCTACCTCTTTATAATATTTGTATATACGTATTACTCCTAGTACACAGTATTATAAAAAAGATTAACAAATTGAATTAAACTACTCAATTATTTCTTACGTTGCAAAGTAAGCATATAGCCCTTTCTTGTCCTTTCATTACATCAATGCAGGTTTTGTAATAACAGGCCTCGTACAACAGCCTTCACAGTGACTGCCTCAAGCGTGCATAGCTTACAAAATATAAACCCTATTATCGTATAATTATTTTGCTGAGGTCGTGAATTGTCTATAATAGTTATTTTTGTTTATTATATACTAGCAAATCCACCCCGCTTCGTTTGGCGCATGTTAAAATATTTTTTTATAATTTTCTAATAAAATAAAAAGTAGCCTAACTTACTCCTTATAACATTAGCTATCTACGAGTGAATGTTCCGTCTAAAATGGTCCAGCTGTTTCAGAGAATACCCGAAACAAACAGACAGACAGATAGACAGCCATATAATTGAATTTATTATATTCAAAATGGATTTTTTGATGTAAGTATCGTATTCAATTTTATATATGTGCTGATAGGTTTCCTTTGTATTTGTTTTTTTGTGTTTTAATTCAAATCAATTTATACTTTATTCAAATAAACTTTAACAATCACTTTTGAAGTGTTCATTTTACATTTTCAAAATTTTTAAAACTAAATGACATGTAAAGTATAGTATATATAAAAATAATCTGAATCCTCTGCTCCCTGCCAGTAAAAGACCATTAATTAGTATATGTAGAAATATGTTAACTGGGTAACATCGTGACAGCTCACAGATCAAGTGTGTGCTTGCAAAATCAAGTTCTCGCACTCATATATTTTATATGCAAATCGTTTTTAGTCTAATAGTTATAGGCCTTACAATGAAGCAAAACAAAGTAAGGAGAGTTTGTTTAACACTAACTTACTAACTTAACTAGATTTTAAAAGAAAGTCGAGCCCATGCCCTAATCCACCCAATATAAAAAAGTTTCAAGCAGTACGATAATAAAAAGTGATAATGAGAATGTTTTAATCAACTATTAGTAAGGGTTCTTCCCTTTCCATATAACGTCTTAAAGTTTAATTATTTCGGAAAGTTTAGTTTTGCTAAAGTGTTTTCACTTTAATAATATTTTTAGTTTAGATTATTCTACATATACTCGTATTTCGATTAGCACAATGTCTTGGCCGGAAGTTGCGGTTTTTCGGGGTTAATATTTATACCGATCATAAAGATATTCGTTCTAGTAAGATAAAACTTATAATTTAAACACTCTCATTAGGTCAGAGAAAGCGATGCGTAGTAAAATAAGATATATAAATAAAATAAAATATCTAGAAAGAAATCCTTCTTCATATAAATCATTCGTTAATGCCATAAGTTGTAATATACATGTGTGTGACATAGCTTGATGGTTGTAGATATTTTTTTTACTTAACTAGATCTTAACTTTTTTTAGAGGTGGGAAAAACCAGCCATAAGCTATTAAAACGTTAAATTAAAAGGGGGAGGCCCTTCTTAATGCGGTGTCATAGAATCATTATTCATTTACACACTCAGCCATGACGCAACAATTCAACAACAGCTATGGGGTTGCCCCAGCGGTCCATTTTGCCATTAGAGGAATACCATGAGCAACCATGGTACACTCTTTGCGAAGTAGGCCACCGTTTTATGCAATATGCACTTCTTGGCTTCGCGTCCGGCTGGATTGCCAGATGCTAACGAAGCACCCTCACAACAAGTGAAATGCTAATTGGGGGGAAATATACTAGTAATAACACTTTAAACTAGAAATACAATTTATTGACGACATGTTTGGCACAGTTTGTAGTGGCCTTACTTTCTTGCGTCAGCGGCCGCGAGTTCGAGTGCCGCTGGGGGCATTTACTTGTTAAACTCGGATGTTTGTACTCCAGTTATGTGTGTTAATATTTATAATATATATATGTATTTAAACTTATATATGTAGTATATCGCTTATCTGGTATCCGTAACACAAGCTTCCTTCGTAACTTACCACGGAACTACATGGCGCTGTGTGTAATAATGTTCAACATATTTTTTTATAAAAAATTTACAAAAGGTGCAGCTACAAATAATATTATTAATGTATTAAAGGCACATAGAGACCTGTGAAGAGCGAGCTATATGATGAGAGACGCTATGAGAACTGTGGCGAGCTAGTTCAAAAATAAATTGACCAATTAGTGTGAATTCTATGCATAAGCAGAATTACTAACTTTTTTTATTGATCTAAGTAAAAGAGAGAGAGAGAGAGAGAGAGAGAGAAGAAGTAAAAGAGCAAAGAACATTTTGTATCACTTTTCTTACTACGTTAAATTAGCGTACATTATACGTATGTCATGAATAACTAAAAATCACAGTACTCATTTTTCCGCAAAATTTCGCTTTATTATGTAAGATATTTTCGAAAGAGTGATTGTACTTCTTTAATTAGCATAAATGATCTAGAAATTAATGTCTGTCTATTATTATGTGAAAGTTTGTGCGTATGATGTAATTTCAAGCTAAATGGCTAAACGGATTTGCATGAAATTTAGTATGCTGATAGAGAAATATTTAGCGTAAACTTTATACTTTAGTACCTAAGGATGGTCACTACTATATACAAGACATAAATAACTTTAAGAGATATTTATTTTAAGGCCCCCTATTACATTAGGTAGGTTTAGGTACATTTTTAGTGCGATAAGTAGGTACTATATAATTAAGGTACGAATAGTTTCAAGAGAGAGGACAGTTCTTCTTTGGGAAATATAATATCTAGGTTGAGAAAGCTTTAGACAAAAACATTTTTGTTTAAGAATTTATAAGTTACTTAATAGTGTGTGAAAATTTTACGTTAAATTACAATAAATGAAATCTTCATTGTACCTATCATAATTTTATATATCTATACATCCATATAAATAAAATTGGAGTGTCTGTTTTAATTTAAAATTAATAGCTGTTCACTTAATGCATGTGAAAGTATATACGGTACTGGCATCAATAAATCAATTTTTAATTTTTTTGTCTGTCTATCTGTCTGTCTGTTTGTTCTTATCTCTTGACCGATTTTGACGGGACTTTAAATTGCAGACGCTTCTATTAGGCTAGCTATGCTTCGACGCTCCATTTAAGCTAGATTCTGCCAGTCTCAATAAGATTGGCCTCCGAAGCCGAAATCCCGAAAGCCGAAGTGTTTAAAAATTACTTTTTCTAATACATATTATTACGTGGATATTGTATATATATCAAAAAAATCATTTTCATACTAGGTAGGTATATAGTTTTTATAATATATTATTATTTATTATTGTCACAATGACAGAAAATTAAAAGTTATTATAATTTTTATGATCATTTATACGCAACGGAAAGGTACATTAATTTAACCGTGTCATCTATTTTTGTTATTGTATTTGTAAAAAACATATTAAAGTTGTTATGTTTAAATTTTTACATTTCACCCCTAGTTTAAGTTTTCTAAGGAGAAACAAGTATTTATAAAGAGTGCAACCCACGCTCTAGTTATAGGTTGATTGAATTTCTTCCGATACACGATATTTATTATTTAGTTCATAAAATAACAGTATTATTATATAAAAAGCAAGAAGATTTGTTAGAAGAATAAAAAAAAACGTCGTTTCTGGGCCTTCACATTGGAAGACGCGTCAGATATGTTAGATAAATTAAATAGAAGTGTAGATTTGTAACATCAATATAACAGCTTTTAAAAATATTCATTTGTAAGCGTTATTATATACGGAACATATAAGAAAAGCACTTTAACATTTTTGTCTGTCTGCTAATCTGTTTCTTCCAGCTGATCTCTGAAATGGCTGCACATATTTTAAAGGAAATTTCACTTGCAGATAACAACTAACTTAGGCTTCGTTTATTTTAGAAACAGGAATTTACAGGATTACGCTGAAAAAATTTAATTCAAACATTATTTTAGGGACAACCCGTACAAAGCGAGAGTGAGTGAGTCGTTATATGATATAAATATTGAGAAAATGTACAGATTCTTCAAAGACAAAAATATTACGAAGATAATAATATAAAAAATCCCTCATTCTAATTTTTTTTAATATGTCTCGTCAGTTTGTACACTAAAATCAAACAAAGTATATTACAAACTAAGGCCGGATGTCGACAAAGTGCCGTTCTCTTTCGGAGGTTTCACAATATCTTATGTCTCTTATACAACAGTAATGGTTGCATTGATAGCTTTACGACTCTTGCTTACACAAAAATAGAGCAATTTACATACTATCTTACCAAACCTTTCTGCTTTGTTCTGAGTAAAGTTTAAAAATTCATCGTCTAAACCCTATTATCCCTCAAGACCGTAATAGCTGTTAACCATTAAAAAAAATAATTCGCGAATATAATCGAGAAGATAATCGATAATTTAAGAAAGTATCTTTTAACTGCCAAACTTAAGCACTTTTAATTAACCTTAATGGTTATCACACTATCAAAACGTTAAAAATGTAAATTTATAACTCAACTTTATTTTATTTTTTATTATTATTATTTTATTTATTAAATTTCAAAATTATTCACTATTGAGGTATTTGGACGATAGTAAGCGTTGAAAAGAATATTATAAATTAAAAAGAACTCTAGAATATTTATTTAAAACTTAGATTTAATTTACAATATATAAAGTATAAACATAGACCCAGGAATAATATTAATATAATATTTAACTTTGTGTTTGTAGTAAATTGCGAGTGAAGCTGTTGGTCTTGTTTAGGGATTGCAATCCGGAAAACCGGATCCGGTAATCCGGCGGATCCGGCATCATTTCACGGTCACCGGATCCGGCGACCGAATCCGGTGTTACTAATTTTTAGCAAAATAATAGAGCTTTTGCATTAGTTGGTACTTTAAATGCGTAGTGCGTGGTGTTCATGCGTGCGAGTTGATGTCTGACATAAATATAAGACTTGTTTGTTAGCATTATCGAATACTTTAATAATTATAATGTTGAGACCATCAGTAAAGTAAGGTAATTATATTAGATTTTATAAAGTTACTTTATAAATAAAAAATAATTGATCTATCTGTGAAAGTGACATCTATAGGAACACTGAGCTACTCGTTACAACGTTTAAATTTACCTAGTTGCCTACACTAGCCACGGCTACATTTTAATTGTTTGCTTATTGCCTACTTTTAACATTGTGTTAGAAAATGCTCCATCCTGAATGACTGATGAATCAACGCTCAGCCTAAACTGCTAATCGTAGAGACCTGAAACTTTTAGGGTGTGACCTTGTAGTTTATGACGTAGTTATCGGATTAGAAAGGAATTTTCGAAATTTTATATAAGGGAGTGAAAAACGGGAGCAATGTCTGTATGGTGTGATTCCAATCTACTTCAAATTTTGCATAAAGGTACTTTAACAGAATTGATGGAAAACGTCTTTCGTATTTTATTGAAACCCATTGCCTTACATGTTTGAAAACGTAATACTTTTCTCATCAAAGTCAACAAAAAGTTTGTAATAGTAGGCATAGGTCTATCTCTATGTCATCTACTATGTGCTACAACTACGCAAAGAAAACCGAATAATTGGTTTAAAGAGTAGTCCTCATAACAAAAGGGATGAAATGGTAAATGGCGAATCAATTTTTGGTATATTATAAGTAAAAGCGTATAGCCAAACATATTTTTTGTACTTTTAGTTAGCGAAGCCGCGAGTTCCGCTAGTTTTTTATAAACTACTTACCTATATTAAGTTCAATGATACTTGAATAACTTACTAACAGTTCATTTTGAACCAAAAAGTTGCGAAAATTATATCTATCTGGTCAATCCAAATTGATTGATGGAAATTCAGCCGGATCCGGCCGGATTGAAAATGACGCCGGATTGCAATCCCTAGTCTTTTATTATTATTAACAATATTGAATGAATTTAGAGTGCATACAATATAAGAAACATGATTTAAAGCTATTTTAATTAAATTACTTCAAAGAAAACATTAAAAAGGCTAAGTAATAACTTTTAATTAAAGTTCTTTGTAAGTTTTGATTTATTTTATGTGCTTCGCGAACTTAAATAATATTATAAATGCGAAAGCTGGTGGAGATGGATGCACTTGTATGTACATATGAATGTATAAATGTGTATTTGTTACTATACAAAAAATATTAAACAGATTTTGATGACACTTATCACTAATTTTCATTAACTTTCCTTAGAATGAAATGAAATGAATGAAACTATCTTTTCGGATTTTGTCGCGGATTTATTATGATTTTTGGTTCCCGACGTTTCGAATGCTTTACAGCAATCATGGTCACGGGAGAGACTAGGGTATTAGACGTCTCAGGGGGTTATATACTTGTTACAGACGGTGCCTACCCACAATTTTAATTAATTATATATATTAATTATTGTATTGCAATATTGTAAACTTAGGTAAACTTATATATTTTTGATATTGATAACCCCTCGAACAGCGCAAACCCGCCGGCGGGTTGGTCACGTGACGTCTAAAAAATTCCGCTCATAGTATCAAACCCCCTGGCGGCTTCGCCCGAGCATCCCACTTTGAATCCAATTTTCACTAATACAGAGTCTACTTTTATATGGAAAACTAGTATTCATTAGGTTGACTATTAAATTTTACGTAATGGTAATACTGCTATATACGCGGCAACACAAAAATGACGCAATCCAACCAGTACATTGTGTCAGTGCGGTTAGTGCTACAACTCGCTCGTGCGCTCCCGTTATTTCTCAAATATAATAAGGTAAGTGCTTTATTAATTAATAACTATTGTGATAATTGTATTCCTTGATAAATACTAAAGCTATTTATAAATTCAAACTTATCGTTTTAGTTGTATTTTTTACTATTTTCGTATTATATAGACGGTCAAATTTCTCGCCTTGTTCAAGTGATTTCCGTGTGAATGTAACTAAATATACGTATTTACAATTAAAACAAACCCATTTGTTATAAAATAATAAAGAATTCAAAGCTAAAACGAACAAAAATGTTAAATAAAGAAACTTTATATCCACGGCCGCCATCTTGTAGCGGACATTGAAAATTCAATTAGCAAAAGTAGTCTTTATGTGTAAGATAGTGCCTAATGCCTAAGGCCTATAATAGCATCGCAGTCCATATTAGTGGTCAAAGTCGTAGGAATGTGGCATCTATTACATCGTTTTTTATGCTCGATACTTTTATAGTGCAATCTATTTTTAGATTTTATGTTTATATAAAATATTGAATATACGAACTTTTTTTTAAATATATTTTTAAATCTTCTTTTTCTTTTTATATTAGTTAGTTATATTTATAATTTGTATATTAATATTTATACATAATATTTTTATGTATGTATGTAAATGAAATATTTTTATTTAGATTTTATTTTTGTATAATAATATTGAATACAAGAAGTAACCATACAATATTTAGCGAAAACAGTCATTTGTTCAATTTTAAATTCCGTTCCGCCGTATACTACGTGTTTCGCGCGGCTATGCTTATGGATTAAATTTATATCAATAAATATTATAGTGCAATCTATTTTTAGATTTTATGTTTATATTAGTATTTATAATTTGTATAATAATATTTATATATAATATTTTTATGTATGTATGTAAATGAAATATTTTTATTTAGATTTTATTTTTGTATAATAATATTGAATACAAGAAGTAACCATACAATATTTAGCGAAAACAGTCCTTTGTTATAACAAACAAAAGCGCGCGCCGTATACTACGTGTTTCGCGCGGCTATGCTTATGAATTAAATTTATATCAATAAATATTATGAACTTATAAATATAAGTAATTATATATTCGTGTGTGTAATTTGTTGTGTTATTTTTTCAGCTTCAAAATGTGGAATCCGGGAGTGGATTCCCCGCCAAGAACTTTCTTGGACATCCTAGAAGAGGAGGATGAGGAGGAGGAAGTTCCATTATCAGACGTCGATGAGGAGATGGAGGAGCTTTTTGAAGAGATCGAGGTATTTACCATATATTTAATTTGATGTACGATAGGTACATTTTGAACTCTCACTTAATGTCTTGCTTTCTTTTTTTAAAGGACCTATCAGTACAGCCCCTCGAAAGAGGTGATGAGGCGGCCCTGGTGAACTGCGATGAAGAGGTATGGACCATATTTTTGTAATTTGATGTACGATAAGTACATTACAATTTCAACTTTCTAGCTATCACGGTTCATGTGATCCACCCTGGTGACAGACAGACGGACAGCGGAGTCTTAGTAATAGGGTCCCGTTTTACCCTTTGATTGATTCATCTGTATCGTCAATGATAACTATTTCAATTTTCAAAAACATTTCAATATACAGAAATATTCGACTGTTTGAATTTTATTTTATTGTACAGATTTTACTAATAATAATAATAATATTGTAAATAATTTTTTTTTTTTCTTTTTATCTTTATTGTTGGATTTAATTGTAAGTAAAATTTTACACATCATCTGTGTAAATTTCAACTTTCTAGCTATCACGGTTCATGTGATCCACCCTGGTGACAGACAGACGGACAGCAGAGTCTTAGTAATAGGGTCCCGTTTTACCCTTTGATTGATTCATCTGTATCGTCAATGATAACTATTTCAATTTTCAAAAACATTTCAATATACAGAAATATTCGACTGTTTGATTTTTATTATATTATGTACTTAGATTTTACTAATAATAATAATAATATTGTAAATAATTATTTCTTTTCTTTTTATCTTTATTGTTAGATCTAATTGTAAATTAAACATTTTATGAACATAAACATTTTTTATTTATAAAACCTCAATACATGTATCATAAGAAATAAATATCGACACTTATCGACTTTGTTCAAATATATGGATGTCACGTCACTACGGCCAATCGTCTTTTTTAGGTAAAAACGCTTGTTTTAGAATTAGTTTGTTTTCCTTTTTTTTGTATTGAGCTGGAACAAAACTTTATATTATTATCATAAATAAACCTTTATAATGCTTATCTAGTAAAATTCAATATAAGGGGTCGTCCATAAATCACGTGATGTTTTTAAGCAACTTTTCGCATAATGTACTTCCTGCCTACAGCTCCTTTTTCCGTAGTTTTTTGTGCACTAGCACCTACAGAATCCTTACGACTCCACTAAAATCCTGCCAGAATTTTCTTTTTTCTCATTAACAACATCAATGGGATTAGGTGGTTTGTGTATGGTCTTTGACTGTATGCATACCCTCTAGTTTCGGCCGACGGCCAATTAACTTTGAGCACTGGGTACATCACCCGTAAAACATACAGTCAAAATAGTATTCACTTTTCTTAAACTTTCAGTGCTGATATTCACATATGTAAATATAGTAAAAGTTTTTGAGAATATCATTAAAAATGTATAATTCGTCCGTCTGTAACTTATAACTACTACTATAACAATGTAACGTTACTTATAATTTATGTATATTGTCTTAATTTTTATACATGATATTAATGGAAGTATGTCAATACTTTTTATAAGCAATCCAAAGCAATTAAGACCAATAGGTTCATTATTACACTTCCATTTTTACTAATAGCGACGCTTCGTATGTCTGGGGGAATGTTTGGCCCATCCTATTGGTCTCATCATCTGTTATGAAAAATTTATAATACACGATTTTTTAAAGCATAGCATAGCTTTTAATAGTTCCATTTCTTGCAATAGTAGTTCTCGTACAGGTCTTTTCATAGAAGTTTTGGAGGTGACTAGGCTAGTATTATAAAAGTTCGGCGATTGTCGCGGCGCGCGGGATAATCCCAACGGTGAGTAAAAAAAAATCACGTGATAACCCCCCCTCCCTCCTGGTGATATTTCGTGATTTTTTCCGAACATCCTCCCCCCCCATTCAAACATCACGTGATTTATGGACGACCCCTAAAATAAAGTAGATTTTATGGAAAAAAATGTCCCTAAAAAAATGTCTTAACTTTTTTTTGCGCTTTTCGCTTTTATTATTCTTACATTAGATATAGCTTTAAGTATTTTACATCTATAAATAGATAAACTATTAACCTAGAAATATCCGTTTACAGAACTAAGATAGGTAGTCTAGTTCTGTTTATATTAATCTTTTCCCGCCGCGCGGCATAAAGTCGCGTAAAACAGTAGCGCGGCGGGTGAGTTTATGAACTCTAATGTTATTAGTATAATTTTTTTGCGTTTCTTGAGGGGATAATATTGAAATTGTAAACACATTATTTTGAAAAAAGCAAGAGCTGAGTTTCTTGCCGGTTCTTCTCAGTATCAGTTGCATTCCGAACCGGTAGTAGCTTCAGACTGACAACAATTTAACTCTATAGTCTCAAATCCTTATAATAACTTCAGACAGACATACCAACTGACATACTAAATGACATTAACTCATTTTATAGTTAAAAAGTTATAATTCAAAAGAACTTAAAGAGGTCTATGTGGATTGAGCATAGTTAGATTTGTTTAATATTATATTATCAAATTTAAAAATGATTAGTTTGCAGTGGTGTTGCTTAATATTTAACTTAAAATTATCAAAACTCAAGTTGTTTTAAACTATTAATCTTTAATTTATAACATATGAAAGTTTAATATTACTTTAATAATTTATATTTTAATATAACACATTATACATATTTTAATAATAGCAACACTACTTAATATTATTTTAACAAATGTTAGAAAATTATAATAATTATAATTATAGTAGCTAAAAATAAGTTGATAATATTGCCATATGTATAATATAATTTAAAATTTTAAAATCTTAAAAGTATAGAATTGAAATGTATAATTTTATAGTCTATCATTTTGAATATTTGTAAAAAATTGTGGGTAGGCACTGTCTGTAACAAGTATATAACCCCCTGAGACGTCTAATACCCTAGTCTCTCCCGTGACCATGATTGCTGTAAAGCATTCGAAACGTCGGGAACCAAAAATCATAATAAATCCGCGACAAAATCCGAAAAGATAGTTTCATTGAAATAGTAATTTATAAAGGAAATATGAAGGCGGAACCGCGGGAATATGCTACTTTATTATGATAAATATCCTCCTGATGGTATTGCTTAGTGACAGGCAATACACAATGACCTCGAGAATGGGAGTTGGGTGTTTTTAAATATTACAGGTATATTTATTTCAAGTTCTCCAAACTGAACATATCGTTAGTCTAAATACCACTCATTAATATACTAGTTTAACTACTTCGTAGTCTAGTGGCTAGCATGAAAGGCTGCCTATCCGAAGGTTCTAGGTTCGAGTCCCGGGACTCGATACCAATACTTGGGCCAAGTTTAGTTACTTTATTCAAAGCACAGCGATAAACACGGTATAAATAGAAGAAATAAGGATAAACTTGTAACACCCAGTTTTCGCCTACAAAAGGTAAATCGATCGTTTATGGGGCAAGGTGTACGCATGTATAATAAAATTCCACAGTCCATATTAAACTTGCCTCTGAGGCAATTTAAATCAAAAATTAAAAATACGTTATTGAATAAAGCTTATTACACTATAGCGGAATACCTAGTAGATGTAAATGTGTGGGATTAGTGACTGGTTGTGTCTCACGTAGGATAAATAGATAAATTGTAATACAATATTGTTAACTTGCATATATTTAAATATAAATAAAATAAAATTTTTAATGTTAAATATTCGCGTAAACTTCAGAAAAAATTATAATTTGTTGTGCAATTTTACGGAACTTTAAAAATGAGCTTACAGTCGATCTCTTTAATAAGGATTGAACTTGTGTATAAAAGTAACGGTTTGCGCGAACTGGTTTTATACTAGTCCGTTTATAAGGACTTAATATATACTCTTAAGTATACACACTGTTAAGTGTACACACTGCCAATAGAATTTTTGTAAAGAAGACCCAGTTTACTGCACAAGTGGTCTCACTTGTCTGACAGTTATTAAATAAATCTAAATATATAAAAGCGAAAGGTCATTCACTCATTCATCACGAAATATCAAAAATTGCTTGATGTAAATATGAAATTTGGCATGGAGGTTGTTTTTAGTTAATAAACTTCCGCTAAGATTTGGTTTTGAGTCTGGGCCGGCTTAAGGAGGTCTTAGGGCTCTCGCAAGTTTGTATAAAATTCGTACATTTACGTGCACCAAACTTTGAATTTGGCAGGGGGTATCTGAACGAAGTGACGGTGAGATGCTGAAAATAAAAGCCCATGACTGAAGTTTGATAGACTCTTTAAAATTATATAAAAAATGGAAAAAAATAATCAAAGGTAAATTCGAAATGATATCTTTCAAACAATAAACAATAATAAAACAAAAACGGGAAGGGCGGGCGTTAGTTCTGCGAGATACCATACCGCACCAATCAGTAAGAATTTGATTTCGTGGTGTGTGTCGCTAAACTATATTAATTTTAGCATAACTAGTTTATCTTCATTTTTAAGTATTTCTTTTTTTTAGTACTAATTAAAGCCTAGTCTAGGTAATTCATTTTATTAACTATCCATTAATGTAAATTATTCAAATAAAAGGCTAACTTTCACCATATTTTAGTGAGATAATAGATGATTAAAGTACCTACTTACCTACATAATAATATATTTTTGGATATTCTTTTATTTTCTTCTTACGAATATGGCGAGATTTCTGTTGAAATAACATGTAATTTCGGTAAATGGAAGCGCTGGTACGGGCTTTTATTTTTTACGAGGGGGATTAGTTATCTTCGTTACCACTCGTAGTTAACTACTCTAATCACTTGCGGGCTTACCCGAATTAGTATTTTCTTCATATTGGAAATGATTTGGATATGCAAATATATTATAAGGTGTGAGAAACGGGATGTGAATCTGATTCACTCGGATTCTCCATTGAGAATCGTTCATTAACGAGCGAGCACTAAGCCAAACACGCATATAAATATATGTCGTTGGGACATTATTACACACAGCGCCATCTAGTTCCGTGGTAAGCTACGAACGAAGCTCGTGTTACGGATACCAGATAGTTGATATATTACATTATATATAAGTTTTCATACAAACATATTATAAATATAAACACCCATGACTGGAGTGCAAACATTCGAGCTTAACAAATGAATGCCCCCAGCGGGACTCGAACCCGCGACCGCTGGCGCAAGAAAGGAGTGACACTACAAACTGCGCCGAACGTGTCGTAAAATACAAGAAAACGTAAATACAAGAAATCAGAAAGTATTGTACTTATTTCTCTTTTCTTCGATTTTTATGTTCATTTCTTCTGTCTTTTAGCTAAAATGCTAAAGCTATTATTCAGGCGCTATGACATACTAAAAACGTATTCATGAAATTATTATACAATAAAAATATACGTGTTCAAGTCCAGTTTCAAAATATATACATATCTATCTACTTACGTAAATCAAAATTTAAAAGTGATCTTATTTATTGATTTTCACGAGTGCTTTGTCACATTATACCTACCTATCTATGATATTATTAACTGAATTTAGCGCGAGCGAAGCCGCGGGTTTCGTTTGTAACTGTGTACAAAAAAAATGACAAATTATATACTAAAACCTTTCTTGAGAACCACTCTATCTATTGGTGAAAACAGCATGAAAATCGATGCAGGAGATTTTGAGTTTATCTCGATCAGACAGACAGGCGGACGGACACGGCGGAGGACTTTGTTTTATAATAATATGTAGTGATGTATCTATATAAATAAAATGATAGAGGTCTGCAGTTGTGCGCGCATCACGGAAAAACTACTGGATAGATTTCAATAAAACTTTCTAAGTTTTATTTCATAGACACTTGGCCCTTATCAAAAAAATAATTGCGATATCTTCATTTAATAAAAAGTTATTAAAGTTTCAAGAAACAACGATTTGTATATGCACTGCGTGTTCAGTGATGTATGTTTCCTTCTCGCGGAGTAGTGGGGCAAGCGGCGTAGCGCGCATGCGGAAAACTTTGTTAATATTTTAAGCAACGCGGACGAAGTCGCGGGTATCAGCTAGTAAATAAATAAATAAATGATTAAAAATAAGGGAAAAGAAAGTAATAGAAATAACATAGAAAAAGTGTCATGAGGACAGACAGACAAGAGGGAGTTATCACTATTCCTAATTATATCATAATAATTATAATGTTTTAGCATATTTTTTCAACTATTCGTCTTGACCCTACCTTCTGCGCCATCGGTCGCGGGTTCGAGTCCCGCGGCGAGCATTTACTTACTGAGCATGAATGTTTAAACTCCAGGTTTTAATATTTACAATATGTACCTATGTATTTAAAACTTAATATGTGTAGTATATCAAGCATCTGGTATCCGTTACACAAGCCTCGTAGATTATCACGAAATTAGATGGCGCTGTTGCAATAATGTCCCAACATACTATTATTATTCCTTTTATAAATTCAGTTCAAACCAGTCTTTATATAGACTGGTTTTTCAGAAAATTTTGCTAATCAAGCCTAGAGATTAGGTATTGGATACTGATATTTTATTAATTTTCTAAATTTAATTTTTTTATCTTAATTTGTCAATATATATCTAATATATAATTAAGGTGACAAAAATATTAATAAATATTATGGCATTTTTGTTGAAAAGAAAGACAATAAGTACATAGTTCAAAAAACCATTTATTTTTTAAAAATAGGTGTCTAAAAACAAATATCACATTTTTAAACTTATCTCCTTAATTACAATTATTATTATAATTCACAGAATATTATTATTAACGTGAAGTTATAAAGAAAGCGTTAGAGTTAAGCCTTAACTTAATCTTAAATATAACGTGGTTTGTTTCTCCGCTGTCTATTTTTCGAGAGGATTTCATTAAAATCGTTACATTATAATAATTTTAATAAAATTTAATTAATAATTATTACTGAAATTATTATTAACAATAAAAAAGATGTAAAATTTGTTGTGTTGTGTAAAAAATGTTTATAGCAACTCGTCAAGTTGGTACTAAATTTTAATTAGATTATTATATTTTAAGAAATGGTTATTAATCGTGGAAAATACGCAAGCGGTCTACAGGACCGGCGTCAGGTGGTAGTCTAATTGAAAAACACATCAGGTGACCAAGGGTTAAATTTTGTATGTTATTCGAATTATTAGATAGTGTTACTTATAATTTTATAATTATTTATATTGTAATAAAAAATGACCATTATTAATCAAATAGATACTTCATATTTTCTGTCTTTATATTTATAATTTTATATTAATTATTATAACTTATTACTAATACTATTATAACTTATTACTAATACTATTATAACTTATTATTAATGGCAGTGATAGCCAAGTGGTAACGTGGTTGCTTGGGAAACCGAGTAAAGCGAGTTCAAACCCCAGGTCTCACACTTCTGATATTTTCATGTGCGGATCATTTAAAACGTGATTACTACTCTTCTTACGGCGAAGGAAAACTTCGTGAGCAAAATTCCATGTCTGAGAGTGATGTAAATTGAATTCTAATTATTTACTTAAGGCCTTACTGATACTTGAAATTGATTGCATCATTACTTTATCGTCTAGTACTTTAATAAAATCGAATAAACGTATTTTATCTATAAAGGTATATTTGAGAATTAAAACTTATACTAAAGTAAAAATAGCGGTTTTTTTGGTTATCCTCGCACTAAATTTCTGATCCATTTTTTATAAGGAAGGTCACGTACTGAACATGAACTCACAAAATGCTAACAGATGAGATTTATTGAACATGTATTTTATTGAACATGTATTTTATTGATTAATCAATATTTTGAGAGTTGTCAGGCGAGACAGAAAAACCGGTTCATTAAATGGACTATAAATCGTAAACAGCAAATTTAACAAAAAAGTTTACAAGAAATAAAAGATGCGAAATTTTTTCTACTACAATTATAATGGTATCAATAACTTTTGCGCAGAAGTGCATAGTTTCCGAGATATCGACCAAAAACTTTTTTCAAGATAGAGCTTGAACCTCCGCCTATATCTGTCAGCATTATGTGATTTTAGACACAGTAAGAGACCCTATAAATAAAAAAATGGATCGGAAATGTAGTGCGAAGTTAAATTCTATTTTTAATTTACCTATTTGTATTTAAAATAGATTTCTAAAATTCCACATCATCTATTTAACTTTTCGTAATAACTGGAGTGATTTTCATTTTCTGCCTGAGAGACCCTAAATCTTATAAATAAATAAAAAAATGGATCGGAAATGTAGTACGAAGTTAAATTCTATTTTTAATTTACCTATTTATATTTAAAATAGAGAATAAAACTCTCTCGTATACAGTGCAACAAGTAGTGGTTGTTTGAACAAATAAGCAGTACACTACTCTGGTTTAGAGTTTAAAATTGGGTTAGTTAAAATAAAATCTTATTATCTTAAAGTTAGTGGTAAAATCGTCAGTCCACCTAATACGTTATCGATTATATCGAATTGTCTTAGAATCAGACTTTAAGTATTGAAGAATAGAGAGTGCCCAAATGGCTTATGTACATGCTTATATACTAAAATATCACCACTATATAATTTTAGAATTGGTCATGGCTGTACATTCTAGTTTTATGACGATATCTAAATAATCGATTTCAACTTAAAGTGTAGAAAATCGATTCAACATTATACCAAATACTAAAATGTTATTTATTACTGGTAGTTTTGTTATGATTATATAATAATAGTTAGTTAAAGAATACTTCTTACAGTTTAAAATTATTTTTAGACTAAAATGCTATCATATAATGGCTAAACACTTAACACAATAATGTATATTATAAAGATTATATTGTATAAGATAAAAATATCAATATAATTAGTCAAAAAAATCCAAAAATTGATCAAGTCAAGTTTTAATTTAGTTGGTCAGTTCTAAGATGAGCAGTTAGACTTCAAAATTTGTACTTATATTCTTTTGTACTTAAAGCAATTACATTTGTTCAAAATATCACATGTTACAAAATGCTTTCACACCTACGTTTGTGTACTGGTCATATTCGCCATATCTAAAGCCTGCTGTATGTTGTATTTTTCGATCATACTTTTAATTGATACGGACGAACCAGCAAAGAGAGCTAGGAATGATATGAATGCTACAAAGATGTTCTTCCACAGCTTCCACTTAAGAAATCCTAAATCCCTATCCCAATTATGTACAGTGTCTACAATCGCTGGCGTCAAGAGCCCAAGACTTGATAAAAAGATGGCGCCACTTAAATTGATGAAAAGTTCCAAATTGGGAAAAGCGGCGGCAAGGGCGACTGTAAAGAAATATATATTTTATAGCTCAACAAATTATTCATTTAAATGTCATGTCAGCAAGTTTTTAGTGACTCTACTTGCTGTGCTTGCGGTCACATCACGAGTTCGATTCCCGTTGGGAGTACAAAAAAGGTTCTATTTTTTAATGTAATTATTTTTCAAGTATATGTTTAACTTCAATATTTTATTACTTTTTATAGCTGTAATTTCTTCGAATTAAACGTGTAATAGTGAGCAAGGCTCTAAGCAAGTAGTCTATGAGTCAAATCAATATATTCATATAAATGTTATCTCCATTACGAATTTTCGAAAACTTTGAAGTCTTCTTAAGGGGTTTAATAATAATTTAATAAAATATATATAGTACCTGATCCAGCAACAATAGTTGTTCTAATACTGATTTGAGTGAAATTGTGATATTTAACGGAAATTTTAGTATGAATCTGTCTCCATATCATTTCCATGGGTACGTAGAACTGTAAGCTGTACGTGAAGAGGATAGCCAAAGCCATTAGTATTTTGGCACTTTGGGCTAATCTAAAACAAAGTAAAGTAATTTTAATAAATGTTATGTATAGAAAATTCTAGAAAAACAAATCATTATATGACAATATTGATAAAAACTATGATTATTAAGTTATAATATTATAAGAAAAACGTTACAGGGCTAAGCTTTTTTCAAGAAAAATCTATAAAAATCAGTTATATCTAACAAAATAATAAACCTTTTTTAGCTAAAAACTTACATTTCATCTTGAGGTAGGTTCAAAGTCACGCTGCCGCGAACTGCGTCGCCATATTTGACGTATCCAAAAAAGCCGACAATACCATATAAGGAGATAACGATAGTCATAGCGATATTGAGGACTCCGGGACATCCGAGGAATTGTTGAGGTTTGGCCATTTCGTTTTCTACAGGCATGACTACTCCAATGCCTTCCATTGCAAAGATTACAGTACTGAAAACAGTGTTATTAAGGTAAAGGCACCTAACTCCGAGGGGTTCTAAAAATGGCACCATATTCCGAGGTATTTAAACAAACAGTGATTTCAAGTTATTTACAAGTTCTTTTTGTGTGTAAGATACCATATTGAATTCATAATTTATCTGTTCGTGTTTATATGAGTAAAAGAGAGTGTTAATGTGTGTACATTTTAAAATAATGCGTAAACTTTGCGCTAGCAGCTGACTTGAACGCACGCTCCATACATTTTGGACCTTACGCACGTAAGTACTATGTTTTACTAAATAGTGTTTTAGATGATATTTTAATGCTATATGAGTACATGTTTAGATTAAAATAGTAGAAGAGTTATATTTTTTATTTAAAACACGTAACATTTGTGTATTTTTCTTAACAATTTAAGAGTAAATAAAGTTTAAAAATACCACGGCATTAGGTGCCAAATATTTTAGTTGGTTCCTAATGCCGATGTATACCACGGAATTGCGATTTCATAGACGTTTTCCTTTCCTTAAATTTTGATGGTAATTTTATAATTACAAAATTTACTGTTTTGGTTTTGATTTTAAATGGCCAATAAATATAAAAATCTATTTCCGATGTATGTTTTGGCGTCAAACTCATTAATTATACATGATCAAAGATTATCTATTTAGGTACTTTATTAAATTATTATATGGAAAGACTAATAACATTAAACTGTATTATTAATGTATTTCATATATTTCTGTTTGTGTTCTATGTATTTTTTTGAAGATATTGCAATTAAAGATTCATTTATTTATAAAATATTGAAAAATCTCTTGGTTTTTAATAATCGGAGTTAAAAAATGTGATATGGTATTATAAAACGCTATTCCGATGTATGGAAGTCGGAATAAGGTTCTATGAGCACCTAATTTCGTGGTATTGACACAAGTAAAATACAGTGTGTTAATTATTAAAAAGTTCAGAAGAGTTTCCAGAAAACAATATTCAACAGTTAACAATCTCATTTATTGCTCTCTCAAATGTTGTATTATAGTTCTTAGTACTCGAATCGCTGCCTATTTAACAAATTAAAAATCAATTATCATGACACATTGAAAAACTGCCTGTTACATTATCTTACGCAGCTTTTATAGAAATTCATAAGGTATGGGCTCATAGTATTTTAAATATTGATATTATTATTTTTTTTGTTGTAGGATAATGAAGCCAAAAGAACACACGGAAGAAGATCTCCGAAATGCTATTACAGCAATCAATGAGGGTAGTAGTGTATCTATTTGTAATATTATAAAGAAAACAAAAAATACTGTTAACGAATTAATTATATATAGTTACTAGTTACTCCTATGTTTTTTACATCTTTACTTAGAATAATATTATTAATCTAAATAAATTACATGTTGTGGTGTCATTTTACCATAAAAGACTGAAGACTGATTTAAAGACCACAGTAAATAAATAGACTTGATTTTTGAACACCATGTATTATTCTCCCCACCTCCATTTCTTTGTATTTTGAACACTCGGAATTAGGAACCAAATATATCGGAATTAGGATTTTTACATCGCAATTAGGTGCTCTCGACTTCTTCACATTTTTAATTATTTAAAGATAATATAAAATTTTCTATTGCTAAACTGTAAGTGTATTTCAAGAGTAAGATAAATAATACTTCTGATAAAAATAGCGAATTCTGCAGAAAGATATAGTAAATGCTTAATATATAAAGTTCTTTCTAGTTTAGGTGAAAATACCGCGGAATTAGGTGCCTTTACCTTATATTTATTGAAGTGAAACTTCTTTAGAATCGTTGTGATTTCAAACTCGATGAAACGAAAAAATAAGTCCATAGTACCAGGCACTCAGAGACGGGGTGAGTTAGCCTTAATTTAAATTCATGTTCGAGAATCGTCTCTAGGTATGTTTTACGTTTTGCCTATAGATATCTCTATAATAAGGTATTTTCCAGCAGTAAAAAGTATCTTTATAGAAAATTTCAACAAAATATGTGTGGTTATCTCGTGATTCAGTCACAGACAGACAAAAATTGTATAAATTCTGAGATTCTTAGAGAGTATGACTTTCCGAAAAATATTTAAATAAATAAATATGTTGCGAAATTTTTACAACAGCGCCATCTAGTTCCGCGGTAAGCTATAAAAAAAATTAACACCCAGGACTGGAGATCAAACATTCGTGCTCAACAAATGAATGTCCCCAGCGAGACTCGAACCTGCGACTGCTGGCGCAGAAAGCACTACGAAGTACTAACTGAGCCAAACGTGTCGTCATTCTCGTAAAGTCACTCATTTGAAGTATAGATTCGACTAAAGACTTTTATTATATTATTTTTCTGTTGAGCTATACAGTATTGTCTTTTATTTGTTCTTGTTCTTTTTATGTCTTTGTGATAAGTGTAGCAGAAAATTTGGAAGACATCGATCTTATATTAATATTATTTTTCTTGTATAAGTATGAAAAGTTTTTTTATATATATACAATAAACTTTACATACTATAAGTACATCTTAGAAAAACTTTCTCAAATTCCACATCACCTATTTAACTTTTCGTAATAACTGGAGTGAATTTCATTTTCTGCCCCATAAATTATCCCTAGCGATAAATTTCGCCATACACAGCAAGAAAAGGAAAAGCATTTTTTTCTATTTGTTACGTACGGATATGTTGCAGTGTCATACCACTCATCTGATTGCAAAACTTTGACTGTAATTTATTGTATCTAAGTCGGCTTTTTACGCAGATCATTAATAATGATAAGTGGCTTTTAAGCAAAAGTGCCTGACGCAGTACCTACACTCTTACTACCGTACGTTACGTACGTGCGTTAAAAATTAAGAATTTTCTAGATTGTATGAGCTTACTACTACTAAAACAATAATCTTATGTTCATGTGTATGTTTTTATATATCTTTAACTAACTTACTAACTAATTAACTAACTAATATTAAACTTATTATTATACAAACCTTATAAACAGTGGCCATACGGTCACACTTGCGGCCATATTCCTTTCAGAAGGATTAGGCATATCTTGAAAGATGTAGTACATCGTGATGGAGAAGCAAATCACCAGGAAAATATTAGCGAGGGCGGAAAATGGTACAAGCCATTTTAAATTACGTATTTGACAGATCAGGACTAAGGGAACAAGTGTCAATGCACAGTAAGCTTCTACTGATAGCTTGTAATCTGGATAGTATTCATCTAGAACCTGAAAATTAATATACTATTAAAGCATATTAGTTAAGGACTGTCACCCACCACTCATTTTTAAAATCGTATTGTAGTATATATACATACATACAGAGTATAATTTGCTTATATTTTTGCGTAATTCAACGTTAGTTTATATTATTTTTTCAAGAAATTTACATGTTCTATAAATTCTTAAATTGAATATATATAAAACTTTCTTAGAACATTAACACGCAGCACTATCTAGTTCCATGGTAACTTAAGAGGCTTGTGTTATGGATACCAGGTAGTAGATACTACATTTTTATAACTTCAAATAAATACATATTATTATTATAAACACCCACGACTAAAGTTCAAACATTCCTACTAGTTAGTGAAATACATAAAATTTTAATGGTATTCTTCAAGGATAAAACGAAAAAATAAATAATCGTGCTAGTGAATCGTTATTGAGCTAGTACCTATTATTGAAAAAAAAGAAAAATGTAAAGACATTAAATTAATATAAAAAAATATAAAATTAATATAAAAATATTAAATAAGGAGGTCCATATATTATACGATACCGAGCTTAACAAGGCTTAAGTAATCGGACTAAACCCAAGGGATTGTCAAGAACAAATGGGGTTGACGACATGAAATGTTACGCTTACGTTGATCGAAGCTCTTCTATTTCCATATAAGGCACACATTGTCATAAGGACATTTTTCAACAAATTTGTTGATTTTTAATATTAGTTATTTGATTTTACAAGATACAAATTGCCTAATTCGTTCCGTAGCAAATAATAAAAATATTTACAGCTGAAAATATAAAGTACCTATTACAGATTGAAAAAATACAATAACATCTAAATCGCTTTGTCCCTAAACAAAAAGCGTAATTGATTACAAGTCACAACGCGCTACCTTTCCTTATACAAAATTTATGAAGGTATAGCTTCAATATGTTGGCACCCCATGCCTCAGGTGTGAATGATAATGATCCATATATACTATAAAGTCTTCTAATAATGTGTATACATCATATTTAAAACGTTTGTATCAGCTTGTAGTGACCCTACCCGCTGTGCCAGCGGTCGCAAGTTCAAGTCCCGCTGGGACACACAAATGCTCATACTCCAGACATGTATTTATTTATAGGTGTATCCATAACATAAGCCTCTTAGTTTACTATGGAACTAAATGGTGTAGTCTGTTAATATCTCGATATATTTATAACTAGCCTTTTTGAGGCTCCGCTCGCGTTCTAAAGGCTGAAAATCCAAAGAAATATTTTTCTCCCGTTTTTGCAACATTTTTCATTAATGCTCCGCTCCTATTGCTCTTAGCGTGATGTAATGTATGACTATCCAACACAAAAATATTTTTTCAATATGGACCAGTAGATCCTGAGATTAGCGCATTCAACCGAACAAACAAACAAACTCTTCATCTTTATAATATTAGTATAGATTTCGAAACTATATTAATAATAATCTTTCCATTGAAAACCTTCTAATGCTAAAATATCTTACCTCTTTGAAATTCTCAGCGATAAACACCACGTAAACACATAGCGCCGCTAAATAAGTGCACGTTAGTACATAATCTATGAATATTCTGAAAATAAACAAAAGTTTCTATTAACACTTGTGATCGGGACATTTATTTTACTATTTACGAAGAAGAAATGAACTAGTCAAATTATTAACTCTAGAATCAATATAAAAAAAAAATCACTTAAAACCATATTTTAATTATTTTCAGTAAGATGATATTTTTATGATAAATCAAATGTATACAAAACTGGAAAATTTTTATAGCAAAAACTTTTACAATCATATTCGAAAATTGACCTTACCAACAGTTTGAAAAGGAAATGCTTGAGACTTGATAAGATGTGAAAGAAAGTTCCAACTGACTTCAAAACATAAGTACTCGATTTGAGTGGATGATGTTTTGAATAAACTTGAGTACTAATACCTAGTGACTTTTAGAACGAAGAAGAAGAAAATATAGTAACTAATATATGTAATTGATATTAATGTGAATAATAACCTTGCAAAATTAGCCCATGGTCGCAATCTTTTTGGTCCAAACTCAAATGCTGCACCGCATGTTTCAGCGAAACCCATGGATGGTTTCTTCGCTTCCACGCATACTTCTTGTGATGTTTTTACCTTTAAAAAACATGTTATTATATACATAGAAAATAAAGAAAGAGAAAGAAAGAATGATTTACCAAATTAGGGATGACGAAAATTAAAATTTCAATGAAATAATTATAAAATACCCTTTGTCTCCTGACATAGTTTTTTTACTATGTATATATGTACTATAAGTATTAAATGAAACTTTAAGGAAAAATGAAATCCCAATCCAAATCGGATCAGTAGTTTTGAGAAAATTACGGACTTACAAAAATACACACGAATCGCATACAGAACCTCTTTTTTAAAGTTGGTTAAAACTAATTATAACTATCTATTTAATTTATTATTTGAAAGTAAAAAATATTCAACTTTCTTACCAATACATAAACGCAGTGAGTACAAATAAATCCAAGTAGCAGAGTCCCGATGGCTCCAACGACTAGTCCAGCATTCCTGAAAGCTGCAGGCATAGCCAGGATACCGGATCCAAGCGAGGACTTCAACAGATGCACTAAAGAACCAACTGACCTAAAAAAATTATACATATTATTCATTGGCCTAGTTCCAAGTAAACGGGTACAAATTCTAATTAATTAAACCTGCTGTTTTTCTTTTTATTTATATACTAGTGAGTATAAGTCCCTTTTGTATAAGTTTATACAAACTCCGATTTTTTTATTTTTTTTAATATAAAAACATTCCGTGGACCTTAAGGAACATACAGAAAAAATATTAGCTGAATTGGTCAAGCCATTCTCGAGTTATGCGCTTACCAACATTCATTTTTATTTATTTAGATATCCGATAATTTGACGACACGTTTTGCTCTATAGACGCTATTTGCTGCGAAAAAGGTCGCGGGTTTGAGTCTCACTGGGGGCATTCATTTGTTGAGCACAAACGTTTGTACTCCAGTCATGGGTGTTTATATTTATAGTATGTATGAATTAAAGTTATATAGGTATGTGTAGTGGAACAACTATCTGTTATACGTAACAAAAGCATCCTAGCTTACCACTGAACTACGAGTAGATGGCGCTGTGTGTAATATTTTTGCAATATTTATTTGAGTCTTGACACGTACATACATATATCAATATGTATATTGTATATAGTATATAGTCTATATCTAAAATTCGTTAATCAACAATATTCTTACCGTGCCTTTGAAGTAGCTTATATTAACGCACTTTTTAATTTGAGGTCTAAGTAGATACACGAGGGAAAATCAACTTTTTTGAATAATCCTTTTATTGATAATTAATTTACAGAGTCCCGAGAAGGATTTTCCCGAGATGGGCGAATCGTCCCAAACAAATCAAAGGCAACGTTTAAACATAAATTTCGATTTCCATTTAATCTAGATTGGAATATGATAAACATATAAAATGATATTCTAGTAACCTAATCTCACTTCAAAGGACCTTTTTGTTTTAAATATGTAATGTATACGCCTAAGTTTTCATCGATTTTATAACAATACATAACCTATGCTTATTATTATAGCTTCTATCTGTTTACTAACTTTAATCCAAATAAAAAAAGTAAAAACTATTCTCAAAAACAATCTTTCAATTAAAAAAACAAAAAACAAAAAAAGCCTTTGACACCATTAGTCATAATTTACTTTTACAAAAGTTGCATAGCATTGGTGTTACCGGTAAGGCTTACAAAATTATAGAATCGTACCTCTTAAATCGCTTTCAAATAGTAAAAATAGGTGAGAATCAAAGTAGTCAAGCATCGATAACATTTGGCGTCCCTCAGGGCTTGGTCTTGGGACCTTTGCTTTTTCTCATTTATATAAATAACATTCACGAAATTGGCCTCAAAGGCGAAATCTCACTGTATGCTGATGACACCTCACTTGTTTATTTTGGAAATTCAATTGATTCCATCACTGAAGACGCACAAAGCGACTTGAACAAATTAAACATATGGTTCCAATGTAATCTACTCACAATAAATGCTAGTAAAACGAATTACATTATTTTTACTCCAAAAAATAAAAAATTAAAACACTACAAGCCGCTTCTAGTAAATAATAATGTTATAGTTAAAAGTAACAACCAAAAGTATCTTGGAATAGAGCTAGATTCCCATTTAACATGGAAACCGCACCTAAGAAAACTGCGAGGTAAATTCTCGTCTCTTACTGGTATTGTACGTAGTATTGCAAATTGTATTCCAAAAAACGTACGCTATATTATCTACAACTCTTTAGTAAAACCACACATAGACTACTGTATTGAAATATGGGGTACAGCAGCTAAGTCCAATATAGATTTAATTCAACGCGCCCAAAATAAACTAATAAAAGTATTATTACAGTATGATTACCTAACACCGACGAATACAATATATAAAGAAACGAAAATTTTAAATATTGAACAAACATATGTCTATAATACCTGCATATTTATTTATAAAATACTTAAAAATAATATACATTCAAATATTAATTTTACAAAAAATATAGACATACACAAACGGGCTTTAAGAAAATCTAATCACATACATCTGCACAGTCCTCGTACTAACTATGGTAAAAGAAATATTATGTTTGAAGGGGCACAGATTTATAATAAATTACCAATCGAAATCAAAAATGCAGAATCCATACATATATTCTTTTTTTTTTTTTTTATGGTAAAAAGGGGGCAAACGGGCAGGAGGCTCACCTGATGGAAAGTGATCACCTCCGCCCATGGACATCTGCAAGCCTGGCTTGCAGATGCGTTGCCGGCCTTTCAGGAAGGGGAGGGATGGGAGAAAGGGGGTAACGAAGGCGGAGGATGAAGGGAAGAGGGAGGGGGGAAGGAAAGTGGGCCTCCCGGACTCTCACTCACCGGACGAAACGCGACAGCATAGCTGCCACTTCACGCCGGTCTTCTGTGAGAGAGTGGTACTAATGAACTATACGGGGCGTGCCGGCCCATTCAGTTGCTACCCCAAGGTTATATTCTAAATAACCATTTACCACTTCTAGTATAATTTAATCTAAGTAACTAATTTGTACGAATACCTCACAACAATGTAGTGAGTATGCTTGTATTTTTTCTCAGATCACCCTCTTTCTTACTGGTTGTGTTTATAATATAAATTATAATGTTCTTGTTTTTGTAAAATAGTAATTTCTACATTTAGATCGTAACAATCTTTTTATTTAGAATGTAACAAAGTGCGCTCAGTGCTTAAGTGTTAAATGTTACTAAGTACATATAAGAAAAAATGTTGTTTCTCATGTAAGTGAATTTTTTGTAATTCTTTTGGGAAATAAATTCTTTAAACCTAAACCTAATTTAAAATTAGCGCGATATACAACCAGAATTGCTTACGTACCTTATAAGCATACGCCTACTCTATTCAAGGACTGCTAGTTTCATTCCAAATTCTAAGTCCAGTTGCATACATTTAACTCCTTAATATAATATAATATGTTCGGACATTTTTACAACAGCGCCATCCAGTTCCATGGTAAGCTACGAGGCTTGAATTACGGATACCAGATAGTTGATATACTACACATATAAATTTTAAATACATACATAATATAAATATTGACACCCATGACTAGAGAACAAACATTCGTACTCAACAAATGAATGTTCCCAGCGGGACTCGAACCCGCGACCGCTGGCGCAGAAAGTAGGGTCACTACCAACTGAGCCAAACGTGTAAATATATATATATATATATATATATATATATATATATATATATATATATATATATATATATTATTTGTTATCGACAATTTATGATACTATGTCAAGGGTTCCATTACACAAGTTATTACAAGGTTGGTAATCTGCGTAAATCGTTTTAGTATTTTACTCGATCGTTCTTTGGCCCTAACACGATTTTGAAATTGATAGTCGTAATTGAGATAATTATTGTCATTAGCTATTTAAAGAGGACTTATGTATGTCCTTATTTAGTGTTGACCGAGTTTTATGTTTTTTTTATAATTATAAATTATTTAATAAAAAATCCTAAAAAATTGTTTCATTTATAATATAAATTATTTCTTGTTTAGTCTCTAGTAAATCTTTAATTTTATGACACACTGATTATGTTATTCCTTATTTAGTTATTCATATTTGATCAAAATTATATGGATTTTTATTTTTCGTTTTAATGAAAAGAATGTTGGGACTACATTTTGACATGAATTTAAATAGAAAATAAGGTACCTTTTTAGCTAATAAGCAGGGACTTTATAATTTGTTATCGCTCAAAATCGTTTTTTTTCTCTTTTCTCGTTGATACTTTATCACGGTTAAATTTATGAATAGGTTTTGGTTAAATAGATCTCATCATGGGGGCAGAAATATACCCTTACATATAAGGCACGAGAAGCATAACTTACAGCAAAAAAATTAGTACTTACGAATTAGGATGTTCCACTTTTCTATGCTCGAAAGGGTTATATGCTTTTTCATTTATTACTTCTTTGGAACCGAGACTTAATGTCGACTGAAATCCCGGATTGGATGCTAAGTTAGCCCTGAAAAAAATAAACAAGGATTAGATAAAAAAGTAAAAACATTCTAAACACGTTTTCATTCATTAATAAGTAATTAGTACTCTACTACTATAAGATAGTGTTGCTGATCGATAGTCGACTATCGATAAGCAAGGGTAATTATCAATAGTGATCGATAATTAGAATCGGTAATCGGCAATACTATCGATACAATCGATAACATCGAGAATATAATAGAAACAGATGGAAATGTGACAATACTATTGACAGACCACAATTTTAACAACATTTTTATAACTAGGTAGGTTATTAGTCCATAAGAAAGTAAAACGGTGTGACAAAGTTTATATATAAAATTATATTTATGTAAATAAATCACAAAGATATAAGATTTATATAGATGAAGATAAAGTATTATCTTGTTTATTAAAATAATTTAGCTTTTGTATAAGAAATAAACTCTTTATTTTTAAATTTATTTAACATCTAACTCCGCTTAAGCACTTCTCAAGGGACACTTAAAACTGTATTATTTTATTATTATTATGAATTCAGAATGCCTTAACGCCTCCATTTAACTTCACGCAAATTTGTGCTCAACTGGCACATTCAAAAAGTTGAATTGTATATATATTTATGACTAGCATTTCCCGCGGCTTGGCATGCGTTCTAAAGACCGGAAATGAATTTTTTTCTGCTTCACGCGGTATGGTTTTTGTAAATTTTTTTAAGATGCTCTGCTCCTATTGGTAGTGGCGTGATGTAATATAGCCTATAGCCTTCCTCGATAAACGAAAGAAAAAAGAAGTTTTCAATTCGTCCCAGTAGTTTCTGAGATTAGCGCGTTCAACCGAACAAACAAACAAACTCTTCAGCTTTATAATATTAGTATAGATTATTGAAAAATATATAGTTCCGAATTCATAGTTACTAAAATTTAGATAGCCTGTGGAAAAAATACTTAGCATTTTTCCGAATTACGTGTAAGATATTGATATGAAAGATCAGGTTTTGGTTTTCAGAGCAGTAATTGAATTACGAAATCTAATAATAGTAGTAGGTAAAAGAAAAATAATAGATTTTCAGAAAGATATTACTAGTAATAGATACGATGCCTATTTTAAATACAAAACTAATGCGCTATAAATGATTTAATGGTATACAATTTTACGAACTTGATTTCAAATAATAATACCGCAAATAACTTTTTCTTAAAAAACTTTAAAATACAATAATGAAAGAAAAAGGTGCGAGACTGTGGATTTGAAGCCGCTTCAATAGTTTTTATAAGCACGACTGCTATCACTGAGCCTGTACCTACTACCTTAAAATAATCACATCGCGGTATTTAATTTTGCACGGCTCTAACGAATTAATTCTAACTGTACTATTAACGGTTCTTGAAATTATACTGTATATAAACCACTTTTATTTAAATACCGTTTTAATTATATAGTAAAAACAGAAAACTTTAGACTACAAGTAACTCCAAGTAGTTTTTAAAAATAATATTTTTATGCAAATACCATACAAATTAATGATTATTGTATTGAAATATTCCAATACAAGCTATTATCGTGCCTGGGTATTTTTTATCCCCCCACTTTAACCCCCTCTAGCTAATATTTCCGAGATATATTCTTTATCCTTTCAAAGGTTTCAAACTATCTCTATACGAAATTTCTTCTAAATCAATTAAGTAACTTAAGCTTGAAAATGTATTAAACAGACATACAGTAAGAGCATATATTATATATTATATTACACTCGCATTTATAATATTAATATGAATATGAGTTCTTAATTATCTCTTTGCAATGCATTTAATTGCAATGGTCTAAACAGCAAACGCTGATAAAGTAACAGAACGGCTAGGTCCGAATTCAGGATAGGTTTTAAAAATTAAAGCCTATATAATATTATAAATAATATATATTTACTCTAAAAAAGGTTCATATTATAAAGAGGCAGTTTTTTTTGGTTTGTTTGTTTGATCTACTAATCCGGTTAGAAAAATTGTTTTGCATTACAATTTGGATTGCCAGTTTTTAGAGCGCTGTAGGCTATATCATACATCTATCTTTTCTATACTAAGAATGTAAACGAAGTTTTTTTGTTTGTCTGCCTTTTCTGTTTAAGGTAATCTCTGAAACGGCTGGACTTATTTCGACGCTAACTACACTTATTTCGACGCTATTTTTTTTAATTAGGAGTAACTAAGGCTACTTTGATTTTATTAGAAAATTTAAAATTATTTAATTAAAAAACAAAAAAAAAAAATTAACTTACGCCCAGGGAAGCGGACCGGGCTTGCTACTAGTAATATAACAATGTATAAAATTTTTCACTTACGTTGAATTAAAGTTTTCCAAGACAATAGTCCCTTTCTTCTCGTCGTGACCCATTGTGATCTGCAACAATGATATTTAATTGCTTATTAATAATATTGAAAGTAATTAAATTTATATATAAAGATTGAGGTCCTATTATCCGGCTGTATAAGAACTTAGAAGTCGAAGTTTCATATAAACTTTTGAAGTTAACTTTGAAGAAACTTTCCTTTTTGAACTTTTGAAAAAACTTTGCGGAAGCGGCGACTTTTTTATTTTCGTCGACTTTCGTTTCTTAAAGGATCTTTTACTTTTGCCAGAGTAATATCTACACATATTCTAAAGAGTAGTAAAATAATTAAAAAAGAAACAGTGTAGAAACCTGTAGTTTCTTTTGGAGATATCATATTATTTAAATAAATAAATTTTCCATCTAAAATTAAAATATTGTTATTTATTCTATAATATTCAAATAACAGATCACAAGATTTTCCTGTCAATTCATGCATAAATTTTAATCTCTAGAATGACAAAAACTCACGGTTGAGGATTTGAGAGAAAATGACAAAGGCTATTATTATTCCAAAACAGTAAAGATTTATTAAATGCATGTAAGCGAAATATCATTTTTATATAATTAAATCATTAGTAATTTATTAAATATGATACTTTCTTAGGTTTACGCGAATATTTGACATTATAAATGAATTTATCTTTTCGGATTTTGTCGCGGATTTATTATGATTTTTGGTTCCCGACGTTTCGAATGACCTCTCCCGTGACCATGATTGCTGTAAAGTATTCGAAACGTCGGGAACCAAAAATCATAATAAATCCGCGACAAAATCCGAAAAGATAGTTTCATTTATAATTATTAAATATGATTAACTTGTATCTAATAGACTCTACGATTCGGTCGGTTTCGTCTCTAGATTTGGAGCAAACTCTCGATTTTTTAATAAAATGTATACAAAAAGTATACAAATTATTATAACCTTCCCCGAGAAACACTCTATCTATTCGTGAAAACAGCATAAAAATCGGTGCAGTAGTTTTTGATATTATTGCGAACAGACAGACAGACCCGGCGTAAGACTTTATTTTATAATATGGAGTGATGGACTTACCGTTTTTATTTTGATCAAAATATATAAAAACACCAACTAAAATAAATTATTCCCTTATGAATTTTGTTATTATTTTTAGTTTACATGCCTATTTATCTTTATTTTTATTCGAAACTATTAAACAGTTATTAGAATGTAAACAGATTCGTCTTACCTAGATGCTACGAAGAGGCAAGCGATACTGCTATAACTTTTAAAAAATGCAGTATTATAAGTAATGAAAACAGAGGATAATCATTGCCGTAAGGAAATTATATAATTGCTCCACTTAATAAATCGACCCACATTTAATTAATTTTCTAAGCAATTAAAAGGATTTTGGTTATTTGGACAAAATACCACTTATATTACTTAACGTTACATTAAGAATAATTAACTGCTAAAATTAGTTCAAATAATAAAGAGCTTCTATTAATTTAAGACAAGGTCACTTGTGGCTTGGAAATTACGGCGGTTAGTTAAAGGTGTGTTCGAAATATCTATATACATTTTATAGATGTAATCAGAACACGTTTGGCTCAGTTGGTGTTCGCGGATTCGGGTCCCGCTGGGGTTTTTTTTGTTGAATCGAATGTTTGTACTCCAGTCATGGGTGTTTATATTTATAATACGTATGTATTTAAAAATTTACATATGTGTAGTATATCAACTATCTGGTATCCGTAACACAAGCCTCGTAGCTTACCACGGAACTAGATGGTGCTGTTGTAATAATGTTCCAAATAAAAAATGCTAATATCGACTACTTATATATTATGTATATTTTATATGATAATATTATATACTTTAGACTACAGAAGTGTGACAGATGGAGAAACGGAAAGACGGACGGAGAGACAAAATTATTAGGATTCTGTTCTAGGTTAATGCCCACATCACTATAGATATGGAAAAATCGATTTTTACTAAACCTACAGAAATATAATATTTACCTTTATGAGAACGAGGTGAGATAAAAATAGTAAGTGCTAGTCTGAGATCTCTCTAAGAGATGACAGTCGTAAGGTCATCCTATACAAGGATGGTATGGTAATTATTATCGATTTTTTATTTATTATTATTATTATGAATATCATCCATTTGTAAGTAATTAAAATATATAAATGCAAAAAATTACTCAGTTACTCACTCACTCACTCATCACAAAATATCGAAAATTTGGCAGGGAGTTAGTTTATAGTAAGCAGACCGCTAAGATTTTTTTTGCGACAGGGCCTGATTAAGGAGGGCTAAGGGTTATCGCAATTTTATATGAAAGTTCTTTATTTTTTGTGCTACAATTTTTATATTTGACTGAAACCTAGAGACGAACCCGAGGGAAGCTAAAGTGAATCGCTATTTACGACATTATCCATATAAACTAAAGTTATCGCAGATTATCAAATAAGTTATTTTATTTAATATGTTTCTGAGTAAAATGTAATTAAATAAATTCATAAAAAATATGGCTAATTAACATAATATAAGCTTAATTACTGGTGCAAATTTGCAATACGGGTTTTAAAGTTAATTAATTAATGATATTACATTGTTATCTATGACACACTATGATAATAGTATTTTATTATAGGTAATACAATGTATTTTAATGCAAAAGATCCTAGAGAATAAGCTCCATATATTTTAAGTCAAATTTTTATTTATAGTATATAAAGAATAGAGTTAAGGAGAGCAATTTCTGTGAAGAAAAAGTGCCTCTCAAAAAGCGTAAAATTATTGTTTTGAAGAAAGTACTAAATTTTAAATAAAATTTCATAAAAAACAAATAACTCTCTATGTATATGTATAATGTATATCGCCATAGTATTTTTCAATTATATTAACTTAATTATTTTGGACTACTTAAATAGTTTTTAATAATTACTCAAGTCACCCAATTCTTTTCTTCAACTCACTTTAAAATTACTTTAATTCGGTGGGATTTCGAACTGTTATTTACCGCTTATAGATAGATTTTTTTTAACTTGCCTCTTATATAAGATATAAGTTCTCCCACAGAGAAGATAATTTTATCTATTCCGTGAGTTCTCATTACTCTACCTCTAGTATAATAGAAAACGAAATACAAATACTTTTGATTGTGTTTGTTTGTCTTTTAATCTTTATTATTATAATGGCTGTAGAAACCTTAATTTCTGGTATAGCATATCTTAGGTATACTAATAGTTAAAGCTGAAGAGTTTTTGTTTAATTGGTTGTCTTTCTGTTTATTTGTTTGGTTGAACGCGCTAATCTCAGGAACTATTGGTCCGAATTGAAAAATTCTTTTTGTGTTGGATAGTCCGTTTACTGAAGAAGGTTATACAATATATAACATCACCCTACGATCAATAGAAGCGGAGCATCAATAAAAAAAGTTCTGAAATGGAGAAATATACTTCTTTTGATTTTCAGCCTTTAGAACGCGAGCGGAGCTGCGAGAAAGGCTATTCTAGGTATAATATAAATGCTTTACTTTAAATGCTTATTTTAGTATATCTAAGGATTCAAAATGCAATATTTTAAATTAACACAAAAATCTTAAATGAAAACTATGTACTTAAGCTTAAGAAAAGATTTATACTAATTATTTCGTATAATGTAGTGTTATAATCTAAACTTGAAACTCGACTTACAATCACATAACTCGTCTCTGACAATATAATGAGCGTTCTCCGCGATCACTGGATCGCAGTTTTTGCGACATCAATGTAAGGCGGTGGAACATGTTACTCATTCTTGTAAGACTTGCCTGCGCATGCGCATTTAATCTTATTATTATTTTTATTAAGGAATAATAAGCTGCTATTAATTAATTTTACTTAAATAAAGTAAAATAAAGGAAAGATATAGATATTGATATATCCTATATTACTATTTAAAATGAAATTTTCTTTTCACATTTCGCAGCTCGATGGGATTTTTGAATGCATAGTACCTACATTCAATTATACAGCAAACATGGTCATAGAAGAGATAAAGGTTCAAATTCAAAATAAAAGGCAAAAGCAGAGAAAATATGACAATGAGAGTAATTCTAAGAAAATATTATCCCGTAGTAATTATTTTTAAAAATTAAAATAAGATTATTTTTTGAAAAGGGATTAAAAGAAAAGGGAAATTTATTTATTTGAGATGAATAAATTTACTAAATTAATAAATTATTTTATTTTTTTGTTAAAGTGAACACGCCCTAAATTATAAGATTGCAGCCTCATTAAACCCGGTTTTCTGGTTTCACATGAAACAAAGATACGCAGACATTTTCGTTTACTACAAAGTATGATAATTATAATAATAACTATCTTTTGCATTTGGCTTTTCTCGTATAGTTTATTTTAGTTCTAAAGCCTGTAGTAATATGAGATAGCCTAGAGAATTTTAATGTAACCTTAAGAATATTCCTAATAATAATTAATTAGTATAAGTAGTTCTTGAATTAAGCACGTTAAAATAAATTATAAATAAGCTTTAGTAAGTCA
The DNA here is from genome assembly GCA_905231865.2 of Boloria selene. Classification (NCBI taxonomy): domain Eukaryota; kingdom Metazoa; phylum Arthropoda; class Insecta; order Lepidoptera; family Nymphalidae; genus Boloria; species Boloria selene. The sequence goes on along the minus strand of HG993137.1, from coordinate 13,390,037 downwards.
AAAGATATCGTTACTTTCTACTTTTTTTATATGTTGGGACTTTTACACACAGCACTATCTAGTTCCACGGTAAGGTACGAGCCTTGTGTTATGGATACTAGATGGTTGATATACTACACATATATAAGTTTAATTACATACATATTATAAATATAAACATCCATGACTAGAGAACAAACATTCGTGCTCCCCCAGCGGGACTCGAACCCGCGACCGCTGGTGCAGCAAGTAGGGTCACTACAAACTGCGCCACGCGTGTCGTCAAAACTTAGTCCTGACTATAGCTCGCGCCAAACTTTGTGGCCGTCCCGAACTAGGCTCATTGCATTGCGCAGAACACAAAATCAGGTATTAGCGGGACGCACAAGAGCTTGGGGGCAGGGCCACACCCCGCGCGCCCGCACCGCTCACCCGCGACGCGCGCTGGCACCCACGCCTTAGTGTGAGTGCTACGTCCGTACACGAATCACGCACTTGTGAGCTCTGAGAGTACTGTAGCGTTCAAAATTCGTTCGATCGTTTCGTTAATTTGTTATTATAGTTTTTAGTTATTGTTACTTGTTGTTATTGTTACTCGTTGTTATTTGTTAATAAACATGCCTACCGGACGTTGTAATGTTTTACGACGCCAGGCTCGTAAAATGGTCTACGATGTTTATAAATTTATGAAGAAAGAAGCTGAAGAAGGCCTTAAATACGATTTGAAGGCAGTACATAAACGGACTGCAGCCGCTACAGGAGTATCAGAAAGAACTGTACGACGTATTATATCGGTAGCTAATGAACCAAGTTCCAATTTATTAGCAGTTTTTCGTACACCCGGAAAGAAGAGGCAAGGGGTAAAAAAGGTAACCGGAATCGACAATTTTGACCAAGGTGTCATCAAAAGATGTATCCACAATTTTCATTTAACACAGAAAGAGTTGCCGACAATTTCTCAACTTTTAAAAAAATTAAAAGAAGATATAAATTTTGAAGGATCCGCAACGAGTTTGAGGAGAATTTTGAATGAAATGGGATTTAAATGGAAAAAAACTGAAGACAATCGCAAATTATTAATTGAAAAAACAGATATTCGCTGTAAGCGAATTGAATATTTGCGTGAAATAACGAAATATCGCGCAGAAGGAAGACCGATAGTTTACACTGACGAATCGTATGTCGATTCATCGCATACCACTTCGAAGGCATGGAGTGATGGTAGCACTAAAGGTTTAAAAAAAAAGATATCAAAAGGTCAACGTGTCGTCATTGTACATGCTGGATCCAAATCAGGATTTGTACCCAACGGCCTTTTGATGTTTAAAGCAGGTACGAAAACCGGAGATTACCATGATAATATGAACTATAATAATTATGAAAAATGGATACGCACAAAACTTTTGCCGAATCTCCCACCAAGATCGGTGATGGTGATAGATAATGCACCCTATCATAACAAATTAGAGGATGCAGCGCCGACGTCAAATAGCAAAAAGGTAGAAATGGTGGCATGGCTTACGGCAAAAAATATCCCTTGCAGTTCTGACATGCTGAAACCAGAACTGTATAAATTAATTTCAATACATAAAGAAAAATACAAAAAATTTAATATTGATAAAATTTTAGAAGAACACAATCACACAATATTACGGCTTCCACCTTACCATCCCGACTTGAACCCCATAGAAATGGCTTGGGCATCCATAAAAGGTTACGTGGCGAAAAAAAATGTCACAAATAATATAACTAATATTATGAAATTAGTGGAGGAAAAAGTAAATAGCATGGGTGAACAGGAGTGGACTGCACTATGCGATAAAGTTATTAATATTGAGGAAGAATATAAGAAAAGTGATGTCATCATAGATGACCTAACTGAAAAAATAATAATTCACGTGAGCGATAATGAATCAGATGAAGAAGATTTGGATATTTTTTGGGAAGAGAGTGATTCGGATGCGGAACCATCCACTAGTAAGGGAGATGTTTTTATGGAAGGTGTGGCCCCATTGTGAATATAGTTTTTATTTATATTAATGTTTTTTATTTACATTTATCCTATTATTACCTAACCTATATGTTTTACAAATAACACATACATTGTATATTAAATTAAATAAAATAACCTATGAAATAAACACGATCTTTATAATCAACAAATAAAAATAAATTGACATAATATAATAAGTATTAAAAATGTTAGAAAACGAAAATTGTTTGGTTGATTACGTATTGCCCACTCGACTGTACCATGCGCAAGTTCGGACTCGCGACTATACTCAAGGCGGTCACAAAGTTTGGCGCGGGCTGTACTTGGGATTGTCGTAAAATACGAGTAGAAGCTATCAAAATGTAAAGTGACTAATAACAGAGGAACAGTTTAAATCTGAAATATTTAATTTAAATAAGTATTTAATATTTTAATTGTCTTTTGTCTTCAGCCCTTTTTACCGTCCCACTGTTGGGCACGGGCCTCCCTCAGTACGAGGGGGATCAGGCCATAGTCCACCGCGCTGGCCTGGCGTGTTGGCGGACTTTACATGTCTTTCGAAAATTATTGTAATACCACCCTAAGTGCAATAATCATTGAATAAAGTTCTTTTAGGTCACATTTAGGATATATCTAGCTTATTAAACCTTTGAAATGCTTGTTTCATAACGGTTGACACCTTTTTTTAGTCCAAAAGCACGCAATAAAAATGCAGTAAAACGGATTGCACCTTGAATGGGACTTAAAAAAGCTGAGAAATCAAGTAGTAAAAAAATGTTTTATCACTATTTTATTGGCAATTGGTAGAAGTATGTCAAAATAATCAAACAAGTATGTTTATTGATAACTAGTGATTCACCCTCGCTTTACTTGGGTTCGTATCTTGGTAGGTTATTATCTAACATAAAAGTAGCCTAAGTTCTTTATAATCTTAGCTATCTGCCACTTGAAATCCCATCAAAATTTGTCCTCCGTTTCAGAGATTAGTGGAAACATAAACAGATAGACCGACAAATATGTAAAATGTTAATGTTACAAACAGACAACTTTATTTATCTGTATAGATTTATAGATTAAATAAATAAGAAAATGAAATAGCCTTTATTAATGAGAATAAATATTACATAGTAAGTGGGCATTTAATATAGGTTAACTAACTAATTCTTAAACATTTAAAAATAAAAACTAAAAAATAAAGACTAAAAAAATATAGTAGAGGAGACCGTGGAAGATCGACCTTCACCGATCTGATAACCAGATGAGACATATTTTTTATCGACTATAATTTATAAACAAATATGCCTATAATTACTTGCCTATCTGAAAGTGCTCATGGCTATTTTTAATTAAATTAACTTTAATCGATTTTTATTTCATCACTTTCATTCTTTTGATAACCAAATGAATTTTATTTCACTTTAGTTTTTAACACACAGAACATGCCTCAGTAGGCTTGCCCACTCATTTTTGTGTAAGCTACCTGGCAAGCCGATGTGAACAGGTAAGTCAATATAGGTGACTCCATCTTTCTGCTAACTTATCGAAAGTTATATCAAATTTTAGATTATTTTATTACAAAATCAGTCATATAGACTTACCTGCAAAAAATCTTAAAGATTAAAGTTAATTTAATTAAAAATAGCCATGAGCACTTTCAGATAAGCAAGTAATTATAGGCATATTTGTTTATAAATTATATTCGATAAAAAATATGTCTCATCTGGTTATCGGTGAAGGTCGATCTCCCACCGGCTCTTAGACCAATAATAATAACCGTTACTTCACTACATAGTATAAAACAAAGTAGCTTTATCTGTCCCTATATCCCTTTGTATGCTTAAATCTTTAAAACTACGCAACGGATTTTGATGCGGTTTTTTTTAATAGATAGAGTGATTCAAGAGAAAGGTTTATATGCATAGCTAGCAGATCCCGCGGCTTTGCCTGTGCTAAATCTAGGGCCCGAGCCCGAGCGAAGCGAGGGTGAGTCGCTAGTTTATTATATTTCTTACCTCAGTGTGCCTCTTGGCAAAGGCTCCTCTAACTCTCTCCATTGGATCCAATGGAGAGGATCCAAAGATTTATAGATTATCGTATGATTAATCTACAACTTTCTTATTTTACGGAATAAAAAAGAAGATACATTAAAGTGGAATGAAGGCAACACACCTTGAAGGTTTACAAAGAATTCTCGTATGTATGGTAGAGATATGTCCTGCCAAGTTAAAGCCTCACCTTGCAATTTAATGTCGTGGAAAGCACCCAACTAATCTGAGCGAGGTTAGACCATGATTAAATGGGTTCTCCCAAATCTATTTATCTCCACAGGCGGATACAGTGATGTGTCGCTTTGTATTTGCTCACATTGGCGAATATGTGATGGGACATAATTACTTTGGATAAGTAATTTGAATTAAAATATTTGACGACATCTTTGGCTCAGTTTGTAGTGACCATACTTTCTGCGATAGCGGTCGCTGGTTCGAGTCTCACTGGGGACATTTATTTTTTAAGCACTAGTGTTAGTACTTTAGTCATCAGTATTTAAATTTATGTATGAACTATTTGGCATCCGTAAAACAAGCCTCGTAGCTTACCACGGAACTAGATGGCGCTGTTTGTAATAATGTTCCAACATACTTATTTATTTATTTCTAACTACTTTATAATTGATATATTATATTATAACATTTTATCCAGATCAAATTTAATATATTATATACACAAAAATATTTTAAAAGATGTGCAAAGGCGGTTTTATCCGGCTTATCCCTAAAAGTGATCTCAACAGGCAATCAAATATTATTATATTTTATTAGGTTTGGAAACCGTAAATACGACTACCGTTAATCTTCTTACTATGTTGAGAGTCTTGTAGAGTTGATTAAAATAAAGTTGACCTCTATTCAGTATAATTGAGCGAATACTTGTTCGTCCGGTCAATACATTGTGAATATGAACTTAACCGGTCAAGTGCGGAAGTGATTCTTAGTCACCTAAAGATGAACAAAAAAATATAGTATATAGATATATGTACATATATTGACACCCTCTAATACGAGGGACGAGTATGGCGAACTGCACATGTCATTCTAAAACTTGTAAAATTCCCTTACAAGAATTTTTAATTTTTTGAAACAACCTTTTATTAAAATTTTCTAAAAAGGAGAAAATAAACTTTAAATTAAATCTAACCCATGAATAATTATATATTATGTATGTTTTATAACTTATACCTACCATGTAAAAGGTGGTCGCATAAGTAGAAAATAACATAAAGGATACTTCTTACTGCGGGAATTTATAATTTTCGTATTTCTGAGAAATCTTAACTAACCGTTACTATTAACTGAGTGAACCGGAGCGAGGATGAGTCACTGGTCGTTATAAATTGAAACACGCTCAAGTTTATTGTTTTTTTATGTAAATATACATGGGGCATTATTACACACAGCGCCATCTAGTTCCGTGGTAAGCTACGAAGCTTGTGTTACGGATACCAGATAGTTGATATACTACATATATAAGTTTAAATACATACATATTATAAATATAAACACCCATGACTGTAGAAATACAGTCCAATAGAATTCAATTTTGTTATTTGTGTACAAATTAAATAATAAACTTGTTAACGTTTTTGTTTTAAATTATAGAAAACTTATAAGTTTCACTTATTTTTTATTAAAATAAGCTTAGTGGCCATGATTGTTATGAAGGATTGTTGAAACGAATAATAATAAGTATATAGATTCGCGAAGAAAATCCGAAAAGATTTGTTACAGATGCTTAAACTTAAAAATGAGAAACAAATATTAACTAATTTTAGAATTATGTTTATAAAAATAAATTTATTAAATTTTTGAAAATTTAATTGCTTTAAGGAAGCTATAAAATGGGTTAAAGACCCATTTTGTAGCTACCTGATTGGTAATTTCATTGTTTATAAAGCATCAGACACTTTGATAAAGTAGGTACTATGTAATTTTATAATACTAGCATTTCTAAAAGTTCCTTGCTTTTACTAAGAAAATAAGACACGTCAGGAGCTTTTTTATAATGATGTCAATTTTACAAAAAAAGCTTTATATTTATAATTTTTATTTTAATTACTTTATCAAATAAGCTTTTAGTGTATAAATAAAGCTCTTTTAGTTTAATATGTACATAGTTTAATTTCATTGCATATTCATTTTATACCGAATTCGATATAACAAGCTCTAAATTGAAAGCAGAAAAAACTTTATTCGTTCCGAAAGTTTAAAAATATTATTGTTACGTATGTAATTAAAATATTTCACTACTCGATGTTGTTTTATGATTTTGCATTCATTTATGCTGTTATTAATAGCTTTAATATTATAAAATTGTGATTTGAATCTGTTCATTCAATGTTTTTTTGGAAAATCTAATTGAAATAGTAATTACATATTATTATGCATAAATAGACCGATTCCATGGTTTTTAAAAGTTTTATCTATCTGTCTATGACCGCATTACAACAAAACTACTGGACAAATTTTGATTAAATTTTGTATTATAGCTGGTCATCGAATCAACATATACAATACTAATACTTTCTTAGGTTTACGCGAATGATTGACATTATAAATGATCATTATAAATGATCTATCTTTCTTTCTTTCTTTCTTTTTGGTTCGAAAAATCAAAATAAATCCGCGACAAAATCCGAAAAGATAGTTTTATATACAATACTATTTATTGCGGGATAATATCAAATCTGTGAGTAAACTACACTCACCGTAAAAAAGTCCTTAGGGAAATGTGCCGAGTGAGATTGAGTAACTAGTTTATTACCATTATTTCGTTAATATTACACCAAATATTTGTCGTAAAAATGAGAAATTCATCTTTCCATTTTTATCACTTTTCGTAGAGTAGAAATTAATTATTTTTAAGCTTACTTCGCATCTCGCAAGCCAGCGCTGTTTATTCGTGCGTAATTGTTAGAGTCACAAACATTTCCATAAGTCTTTTTGGGATATATATTTAACGAATCTAATATTTCATTTGGTAAGATTGTAATAAATTTCGCTTCCAATTTTGATAGCAAAGGTAAATAAATCGATAGCTGTTCTTAACTTGCCAGTATTTTCGTACTTGATCTATATCTTTTTAATGAAACTTTTGTTGCTCAATAGGTAATTTAATATTAAATATAACTTTGCTAATTTTATGTGGAAACGCGCTCGCTTGGATAATCGAGTGGTCCGGGTTCAAATTCGGGTCTCGCACCTCTGATATTTTCATATGCGAACCGTTTCAATTATCAATTACCACTTGTCTTATTGTGAAGAAAATATCGTAAGAAATCCTACACGTCTATAGGGAACCTAGTAAATTTCCGAAAGGCATGTGAAGTTCGCCAACCCCACTAGGCCTGCTTGATGGAGTATGGCCTGATCCCCCTCGTGCTGAAGGGAGGCCCGTGCCCAAGACTGGGAAGTTAAAAGGGGCTGAATACATACAACGAAGAGCGAAGTATATATCTATAGTATATTATCTGAAAATTAAAAAAATATTATAGTATTGGTAAAGCAATATTCCTTAATTAGATATTTCGATTATTAAAATTTGCGTAGGAATGCCAAAAATATGATGCTTTAGAAACAAAATGAGGACAACGCCTATTTAAGACTTCCAAGGTTTCGTCATTGTGCAATCCTGAGGTCGGATTTAACATTATGCATGTGGCGTTGAGGTCAACTAGTGGGATCTTTGTTCCAAGGTAAATCAGTTCAATTTGGATGGCATATAATTTATATATTATAGGTTTTTCTATTTTATATATGCGACTTTGCTCAATAAATAGTTTTAAAGTGCAAAAAATAATATTATTTAAAAAGTAATAAAATAGGGCAAGTGCGAGTATTATTCCTCACCAAGGGTTCCGTAGCATAAAACATTAAATTTATGTATAGTGATTTAAAATATATTACATTATCAGAGCATTTTTTCATCCTTAATATTATTATTGATCAACAGTCCAAATAATATTTATAAGAAATATGATTTTCTCTTTCTTTCCAACTTTTGTGATACTAAAAATAAAAAATAATTTTAAGACCTATCCTGAAAGTCTTTAAAGAATGAAGTAATAAAATTTCATTAACAGTATTTCCTTTATTGATAAAATAAGGCGTTGACTCGAAGTCAAAGTTAGCCAATTTTTTCTATTTTGTTAGGGTATTAGAGCTAATAGACTCTCGAGAAGAAAGTGTTTAGTGAGAATTGGGGTATAGTTTTTGTTATATAACCTATACGTACAGTAAGGTTCAAAGTACTAGTTTAATAAAAACAAATTGATGTTAATGTAGAAAGGCTAAAGTCTATGTAAGGAACCTAGAAACAGTACCTTTTGTAGAATAAAAACGAATAATTTCTTAGATTTACTCGAATATTTTACTTCATAAATAAGGCTAATAATCTTTTCGATAATTATAATAATCTTTTCGGGTTTTTTCATTGAAAATTGTGGGTAGGCACTATCTGTAACAAGTTTAATAAATCTTTGTGTTCGTGACGAGACAAGACGAGGCGAGACATCGGGAACCAAAAAGTTTCATTCATAATGATTTAGCGCGAGTGTAGCCGCGGGTTTCACTAGTAAATGTATACATAAACTTGACAAATTGTATATTAAAACCTTCCTCTTGAATCACTCTATCTATTAAAAAAACACATCAAAATCCTTTGCGTAGTTTTAAAGATCTAAGCATACTCCATAAGGACAGACATAAACAGTAGTAAGAATTTGATCCTCTGATGATACTAAAATTAAAGCCTATGCCACTCCTATAGCTATACCAATGCTATTATCCATAAGACAAACATACGAAAATGAAATATTAGATATATTGGTTTAGTTAAATATGCATGGACTTCATGACTTCATGTATCTTATTGATAAAGTCTAGGTACGTATATTTTGTATTTATAGTATAGTATATTTCTTTTAAAATATATATCTGTCGAAGAAAACTAAGAAGGAAAATATCAAAATATTATATTAACTTTATGTTTTTTTAAACAAAACACACGACATGTTTGGCTCAGTTTGTAGTGACACTACTTTCTGGGACCGCGGTAGTAGGTTCGAGTCCCGCTGGCATTCATTTGTTGAGCGTACTGTTTGTACTATTATAATATTTATGATGTATATGCATTTAAAGTTATATATGTGTATCAACTATCTGGTATCCGTAACACAAGCTTCCTTCGTAGCTTACCATGGAACTAGAGGGCACTGTGTGTAATAATGTCCCAACAAATTTATTTATTTATATTAATAATGTATTTACTGGCTCTACTTAGTTAGACTTCGTATTATTTTGGTTAATATTCGAAGTATTCAAGTGATAGTATCGTTAAGACCGTTATTGTTTTATAGTAGACCCAAATGGTTATAATTACTACATTGAAACTAATTGTAGTGTAAATTGAAGTATATCTAGTGTACCCTAAAATAAGCTTAACTAGATGCCTACAATACTTATTAGTAAGTATGTCTGTACTCATAAAGGCATTTTGAAACATATTATTTATTTCACTGGATATAGTATTATTTTTTATATATTTTTTATTATAATAGGTTTATTTATAGCTAATTAACAAGTAAATTTTTATACTATAATGTAGTTTGGATTGATGGAGACAGTGGTAGCCCAGCAGTATCACGCTCGCTTGGATAACCGAGTGATGCGGGTTCAAATCCGGGTCTCGCACCTCTGATATTTTCATATGCAAATCTTTTCTATCATGATTACCACTTGTCTTACGGTGAAGGAAAACATGAGGAAACCTGCATGTATGAGAGAAACGTAGCAAGTTTTCGAAAGACATGTGAAGTCCGCCAACACGCACTAGGCCAGCGCGGTGGACTATGGCCTGACCCCCCTCGTACTGACTACAGAGGGAGGCCCGTGCCCATCAGTGGGACGGAAAAAAGGGCTGATGATGAATGTAGTTTTACATTTGGTTATACGGAACTCTCGTTGCGCTAATTAGGCACACACTTGTCCAAGTTTTATTAAAATTATGAAACTGTAGAAGTTATATTAATAAAAGCTCAATGAAAATCCTTTATATATTTCTATACGAAAAATCCACATAGTACTACATACCAGTAAGTATATAATATTTATCAGGTAAGATAATCGAATCTGCAATTATTGATTATAGTTCCAATATAAAAAAAAATACAATGATACATAAAATCATATTGATGTAACTCATATTGCATAATAGACATGCCTTAGTGCTCTGCGAAGACATGCATTTACGAGTATTAAGCAATATGAGAAGGCCTCTGTTATGACATCTTAGGCATCCTACGCATTATGTGGTTAACCGTTTCGGAGATTAGATGGAACAAACAGAAAGATAGAGAGAAAGTCAATCGAAAAAAAAATTATAACGTTGAATGATGCTTATTTATACACACTAGCGACTCGCCCTCGCTTCGCTCGGGCTCTTCTCTAGATTAAGCACAGGCAAAGTCGCGGGATCCGCTAGTTATGCATATAAACCTTTCTCTTGAATCACTCTATCTATTAAAAAAACCGCATCAAAATCCGTTGCGTAGTTTTAAAGATTTAAGCATACATAGGGATAAAGGGACAGAGAAAGCGACTTTGTTTTATTACTATGTAGTGATGTGCCATAAGTAAATACTTTACGCAAATATAACAGTAGGTAACTAAATTAATGTCATGTAATAAATTAAATATTACCAATTCATACGGTTCGATAGCTGTTTTTATTTGACAAATGAAATAAAAAGACGACCAAAGATAAATAATGGGACTGTTAAACTCGCATAAACAGTTCACATTTAAAATTAGTCATCGATACTAATAAAATATATTATTATATAGAATAAAATGTATTATTTATTATAAAATATATTATTTTATGCTCATACTAGTGACTTACTGCCGCTTTGCTCAAGTCTTTAGGAATCTTTATTTTATTACTAATATATTATGCTGGCATCGGCACTCAGGAGTAATAAATGTCTACAGGGCTCATAGGGAAATCATGGTCCACTTCGGTGGGTCGTGTACTATGCTTCCAGTACTCTTCTAACAATAGAGTGGACCGTGGGAGAAACCTCTTGCTTAACCCCTTGGTCATGTGATCTGCTTCAGCAGACCTGTCATCAATCGCATCATGGTTGAGAAATTTAGACAAAAGGAATATTATTATTCTATCATTTATTCCGAGAAAAATAAGTTTTTTTACTCTAGAAGGGATTAGTAAGAACGGAACAATGTAGCAGTCAAAATTAACGGAACTGTCATTAGAGTTAGAGTCAACATTATAAAGTTTAATTGAATACTTTTTTATAAAACGTACTTTTTGTTTAATATTTATTTAAGATATTAACTTTATGAATAAAGTAAATCTTAGTCAACTCGATAAACATGACAGTGTTATTCGTTATCTCTTGATATAAGTATGATTATTATTTAATGCCTACACAGTATTTCAGAACCAAAAAACTTAGTCACTACATAGTATAAAACAAAGTCGCTTTCTCTGTCCCTATATCCCTTTGTACGCTTAAATCTTTAAAACTACGCAACGGATTTTGATGCGGTTTTTTTGATAGAGTGATTCAAGAGGAAGGTTTATATGCATAACTACTGGATCCCGCGGCTTTGCCTGTGCTAAATCAAGGAAAGAGCCCAAGCGACGCGAGGGCGAGTCGCTAGTTAAGTATAAAACTTTTGACCTTGGAAGTGTTCATATACAAGTAATATGTCATTTCATATATTATTCATTCGTTAAACTAGCTGCAAAAAATCAACTGGATCAATTTTTTGCCGGCATAACACAAAACTTGTATTAGCGTGGAATCATGCTACTGCCAGAAACATGGCAAAAGGTTAACCACAGTGTACAATATATAATTTAATAAATTATTTACTATAGTATAATAGTAATTATATGTGAAAACTGTCTTTCTTTATTCAATCAACTTTAAATAACTAATCTAATCAACTTTATTTACCAAAATAAAATGAAATTAATTTCCGAATAGCTAATTATAAACATTGTATCTAACAGTAAAAAATGGAAGTACGTTCGATTTTCTTGCTTTTTTAATACTATTGAAATAAAAAAATGTGCATTTTGATAGTTTTATTTAAAAAGTAAACCTATAGGAAATTATTACTTAAGCTAATTTAGGTAATATAATATTAATAATTACTTAAATAAAACTAAGTTTATATTTTGAATGCGGGTGGAGTTGGGAGCAATGCTAGTTATTCTTTAAGTTACCATTCAGTTACGTATCCTTAAGGGTCTTCAAATAGATAAATATTACCAGAGGGCATAAGCCGAAGCCATCCCAAAACTATGATAAGAATGGGCAAATATTTTCTTAAAGACGTCCAGATTCTTAGAAAATGTAAGAGATTCCTTGAATTGTTTATTGATGATATTTAATTAAAAGGTTTTTTCCTTGTAAGTAATTTGTAAAGCGAGATAATATCAAGGTTTTTAACTACACCAGTTTCCTCATTTTTTATCTAGAAGAATATTTTTTTGAAGTTTGTACAATGCTTACTATTTTTACCTGTATTTGTATAAAGGTAAAGGCCTAATTAGTGATAAAATGTAAAATTTACATTTTTTTTCTTACCTATACTTTAATATTATAAAAAGGAAAGATGTGTATGTAAGTATGTTTGTAATGAATTGGCTCAAAAAGTACTAGATCGATTTTAAAAATTCTTTCACCATTTGAATGCTACATTATCACTGATTAATATAGGCTGTTTTAATTGCAAGAAAAAAATATGGATCCCTACTAAAACTACAATAATATATGAAATTTATAGCCGCGCGGCTCAGGAGTATATTAAAGCTGGAGTAATTTTGGAGAATTTTCAACCCAGCGAGCGATCGAATGAAGTTTAGTAGCGTTAAAAAAAATGAACGCGGGCAAAGCCGAGCGTATTGCTAGTCTTTAATATAAACCTGTATTATTTGTATCTACTAAGTATTTGTCCACAATTATCTGTTCGATTATGGTCTCTATCTCTTTATAGCCTAACTTAAGCGTTTATATTATTAAAAAAAATTACCTATATCTCATTGCTTATTCCTTACATTATTTATTTATCGAGTTTAAATACTAAATTCAGTTTCGTGGAAGTTTCTTTGAGTTTTTTTACCTTCAGTAGGTACTTTTAAACACATTACTTTACATTTGTTGATAATATAATGTCTAAAACATGTTTTATTTGCATACAATATCTATATTTAGGCCTCGCATCATATAAATAAATTAAACTAGAGCGCCTACTTGTGAAAGGCAAAATGTTTGTTTAAGTTTCTTATGATGTGGTCATCGACTCCGCTTGGCCGATATTACGAATAAAAAATCTGTAGCAATCATAACCGAAATATATAAGACATATTCGCGTTAGAGTTAAAAAGCCGTTCTTCTACTATCATTTAGTAAGAGCGAAATATCATTTTTTGCGAAACGAAAAGTAGGATAGATTTAGATGACTCATCCTTTAGATTTTTCAGTAGTACTATAGTCTATGTGCTCATCCCTTCAGGATATTTTTTTACAAACTTTGAATGTCTCATTTATTTATATCTAATCAAAAGCCTAAAGAATAAGTTTCAAGCTTGTAGCTCTAGAAATGACGTAATTTCCATACAAACTTACATCCTCTATTTAAAGCCCTTAAAACCCTTTTTTCGAATTGAAAAGTAGCCTATGTCCTTTCTCAGGCATTATACTAACTGTATACCAAAATTTATTTAAATCGGTTTATTAGTCTTGGCGTGAAAGCGCAACAAACATACAGAGAGGTATATTAAGTTATGCTCTATACTTTTAAAAATCAATAAAAAGAAGTATTACCTAGTTGTTTAAATAGGAATCTCGTATTTAATATTTTTGTTTTTCTACGATTTTTTTAAGTTCCGTAGGAAACCCTATATTTTTACAATGTCTGGCAACTTGGCTCTCTGAGCCTTTTACTACTAAAACTGTAATGAACATGGATATTCGTCACGCCGACAAAAATAAAAAATAAAATCAAGAAGATTTCTTTGAGTAAATCAACCGCAAACGTTGACCCGGACGCTGATTTTGATATTAGCACTTCTGGTTATAAGATTGTCATGATTTAGCAAATATTTATTAATCTCACTATATTAAATATTTCCTTAAACATTTTTTTGGGTGGTTTAAAGGGTCAGGTTACGACTTTTATAATTACTTTTATTGTCTTCGTCATCAAGATTGAACACTCGCTAGGGAAGGCATAGCGTGAGAACTTAGCTTTTGAAAGACATGACGTGGAGTCCATCAATGCATAGCATAAGGACGATATAAAAAATGGTCTAAATATTTTTAGTCTTTTTCTAAATGTATCTCGAGAGTGGCTCACATAAAATAACATCCAAGAATATAGTTTATATTTTATTTTTAGTTTTAAAGTAAGATTTCCCCTATTGTTAAGAAATATTTTTTTACTTTATACTGACCGAAATGAAATAGGCGCAGAGAAAATAGGTTACTGTTATCGTTTTTTCATCAAAGCATTTTACTTTGTGTCAAACGTGTCGTTTGACCACATTTTTATTCGAATTTAAAATAACGCTTTCAATTTTGTTAAATAATTTTGTATTTATTTTGTTCATTCATACTTAAACATTCGTTTTATTTTCATTATAATTTATTTCGATAATTTTAAGTAGTAATAAAAATGTTAAACTAAGTGATTCAATCACCACTACGATGAGAATTCGACAAGGATTCCGAGAAAATTGGCGACAAGAATGTCGATATGAATTTTTTTCTTGTTATTATATAAAGTAACCTTGAAGTATTAGTAGTCTGAAGGCTCGAAAGCTTAATATAATTTAATTAAGCTCAAATGATTATTTACATCTAAAAGCACCTGTTAAATTTCAATTTTGCCGAATTTGTATTGTAAATAAAAATATTCTTCAGAAATGTATGTATGTCAATCATGTAAATATTTAATTTTATATATATATACACATAAAATATTCAATCATGTAAATATAATTTTTATCAGAAAATCGTATTGTAATAGTTATCATTATCGACACTGATACCTAATATATACTATTTATAATTTTTGTCTGTGTGTTCGTGGTTGGGTACAGTGGGTACAATGATGGCAGCGGGGAAATATCTTCGTACGTTGGGGTAGGGTATGAGGGTACGAACTCAAGCCTCAAGCGGAGCGAGGTTGAGTCGCTAGTTAAAAAATTTGACATACATTTGTCCTATCGTATAAATATTACATACATAAGTAACATACATATTTAAGTATGTAAAATTGTTATGTCGTATTACCATCTCTTTCCCACTCTCCTTTTAGGAGTAGTTTCCAAGATCCCACATCCAAGATATTTTACTTAATAAATACAACAAGATATTAGTAGGTACAATAATAATAGAAAGTGCATTGTGGTGGTTGTTAAAAATACTGTTGGGTCATTTTTTCCAACAGCGCCATCTAGGTCCGTGGTAAGCTACGAGGCTTGTGTTACGGATACCAGATAGTTGATATACTACACATATACATTTTAAGTACATACATAATATAAATATTAACATCCATGACTGGAGAACATACATTCGTGCTATACAAATGAATGTCCCCAGCGGGACTCGAACCCGCGACCGCTGGCGCGGAAAGTAGGATCACTGCCAACTGAGCCAAACGTTTATAACAAGTACCTTTATAAATACTTGAATAGTCTCACTGTAGTCTTTTATTCGTTAGTCATTTAGAAACAGTGTTTATTTTCTGACAAAATTCCTTTCTTATCTCGATAACTGAATAGACATTTTGACACAGTTTGTATACTCCTGATTAACTGCAAATATTAAACTTTAAATGATAATCCATTTATTGTTGTTTTATATCATCATCACTTTGTGGAATTTAGTTCACTTATTAATAATGTGAGCGTGAGATACTAGATATTATTTTACGTATCATACTTTTATGGAATAGGAAAGTTATTGAGTCTAGATTTTTGGCAATTGCGAGTTACAGTATAGATGACAAGAAGAATGAACTCTATCCTTTTCTTTCCTGACTGAAAAAACCGAACACACCAAGCCCGCGCAGTCCAATCTTTAACACCGCCGCCTACACGACTTCTTCCGCTTACATGTTCTTTTACGTACAGCTTTATGCGAGTAGCCGGGCTCTTATACTATATAGAGAAAAATCTAAGGCAAGATCAAAATATTCTTATTGCGGTATAAAAAATGTAAATGGATGTTATCGCCGGTTTATTGTATAATTTCATCGTTATGCAAACGGCGTTGTTGGCAAGCGCTTTCTGTTTTGTAAAATACTTCAGGTTCTTCACTAGAGAAAAACAAAAACATTGATTACAAATATTCTCTGTGCCAAATTACATCTAGATCCGTACATCCGTTTTGTCGTGAAAAATCGGTTTAGCCGTTTCAGAGATTAGACGGAACAAACAGACAGACATACAAAAGTTTAAAAGTTGCTTTTTTGATGTAAGTACCGTATATATATTAGATATACTTTTATATGCATTTAATGAAAAACTGTTAATTTGAAATAAAAACAGACACTTCTTTATTTATATGTACTGATTTTGGATATTCTAGCTTTTATTATAGTTTGTATTTGTTACGTTAGAGACTGCCTACTTTTCGATTTTTATTTTAGTTCACCGTTAGATAAAATAGCTATACATATATATGTTACGGTATTATGATAGTTTTTTATTTGAATGAAAATATCAGATTGGCAAATGCAAATAGCAAATATCAGAAGCGCGAGACCCGGATTTGAATCCGAATCACTCGGTTATCCAAGCGAGCGCGTTACCAATGGACTACCACTGCCTACTTCCTGTATATCTTAAAGTATTAACTGCCATAAGCTCGGCGTGGAAAAGTTTACGAATAAATAGTTGAACTCAACTTTAAATGTCACAGACTACTTTGTAATAAAAAATTAGTTGTCGTGTTCATTTATTCATAGTCTATTTAAAAGTGACTAAGCATTTTATCTTCAGCATTTAAAAAAATGTAAGGCGGTTGCTCCCACTGGTGTCATTTGTATAAACACGCATGACATGCTAAAACATAAATAATTTTGTACTTGTGACTCGCACCTTGCTTAGCTTGTCTTTTAATGGTTAGTGATTTCCGCTATCCATTGATCAAAACCGCATTAAAATCACTTGCGTATTTTAAAAGATCTTAGCGTATAAACGCGGGGAGTGACTTTGTTTTAAATTATGTAAAGATGAACATAAATAAAGTTTATTAAGTTACTTTAGAGCTGTAATATGAAGTTCATTATTCATTTAAAAATAAATTCTATATTTCAAGAAAAAAAGATACTTAAATCCGCTTTAACATTTCAATGTATTCAACAAATGAATGATATTATTTGCTTCAAACCAGTTTTAAAGGAGGCCAACGTCATTTGATCAGGAGATAATTCGCAGCAATCATTGTACTCGACTGTTGACCGATACAGTATTTTATTTTTATTATGCTGTATGGAATAAATAAGTTAGGATTTTTGCTAAGGAAAAAAGTAGAAAATAATACCTAGTAGGAAAAGGAATCCTAGTCTTAGTCGTTCTAGAATCTAGGGTCGCAAAAGTGCTATTTTGGACTAGGTACTTATTAAAGTTATACTAATAGTAATAATATTCGGTAAATATTAGATTTACACAGTTTAAAAGGGCTGTGGATATAAAAAAAATATAAAAAAGGCTCTATAGGTAAGTTACCATGAAATAAAAATATATACTCTGTATGTATATAAAGATGGAGTTTATTTTGTTTACAGCCTATTAATTTATATATTAATATATTATGTATTCACGCTTTACACTATGCTATTTCACCTAAAGGTTGCCAGAAAGTTGCATTTTCCTATCATTGTATTGCTTATGTCTTATTGTATGTGCAATAAAGATTATGCATTATACTTTGCAAGCTGAGTATTTTGCAATAATATATAAAATAATGACCGCGAAATGGAAAGTTTATATACTTTTGCTATAACATTGTATTTTATAGGCATAATTTACATCACAAAGATCTATCACTGATTATAATAATAATAATAACTTTTGTGTGTACGTACACTTACAGAATACATATTCTGTGTTAACCCCTAAAACAGGTTGCTAGGTTTTGATTTGCACTGATAAAAAATAGATATAGGAACTTCAAAATTTAATAATATTATAACATATAACAAAAAAATGTTTTCTTGATATTCCATTGGTGAGGAAATATACTATGTATGGTATTTTTATGAAAAGTGAAATATTAAGATCAATTGAAATTGGTTAAAATATATAAAATATATAAAATATACATATTATGTATGTATGTTTATTTATCCTTTTAGTATATAATGTATGGTATTAATAATAATTAACTGTATTCTATTACATCTGCACGTGTTTGCCCGTTGTTTTTTAACCACTATCTCTTACTTCCATGGGTTGGCTGGAAGAGATCTCTTCTAGAGATAAGTCCACCCTTGCATACATAAAATATTTTTAAATTACTCTATGTGTTATTTATATTGCAATAAAGAATATATATAAAATATATATCCAAAATGAGAGATTTCTTTGTAAATGCTCTGAGGTAGCGACAAAATTACAAGGCAAGATTTTACCACATGTTGGCGTCACGCCGGAATATTGGCATGATTTATATCTGAATATTTTTTTCAATATCATAAACCTTATATTTCAATCTCGGGCACAAATTTCTCATACCTACTTAAAATGAAAGTGGCAACAGAAAAATAATTTCGATGTCCTCCAATTTTCCTTATTCGTTACGAATTACGTGTAAATATTTTGTGGAAAAGAGCAATTTTTTATTTGACGAATATAAGCCATATTATACTATAGATAACATTTTTAAAAATGTATGCCTTGAATGTACATACATATTAAGGCAAAATTTATAATAGAAGATCGTCGTTTTTTAAGTAAGAAATATGAAATTAATTATTATTATTATTCAGAATCTTTTGATTAGATTCTGCTTGTAATAACAAGTTTCTACTAAATGGATATGAAAATACCTATACAGCACTATAAAATATTTGTCAATCTGTCGTTTATCTTTGTGTTTGTTTCGGTGAATCTTCGATACGGCTGGACAGATTTTGAGGAGATGGTAAGTTGACATTATAAAATAACTTCTTTCTCTTCTTTTATTTTAGAAAAAAAATAAAGCCCATGAGATCGTGAACAAAATCCAAGTACCATAGACGTATTAACTAAGGACGAGACACATAAGCTGACGTACCTTTACCGGCCTTGACAGTAATCAGGATATTTTAGGCCTGGCCGTTTGATTTTACGTCAGTCTCAAGCACTTACTTGTCAACAAAACATCTCCCAAAAATGACTAAATGTTCTATTAGATGGTGTAAAAACTAAAGCAGCGGAAGCAGCACTATTTCTTTTCACTTGTAAGTAATATATTTTATTACATTTAATGTTATTTATCACAAAATTTAAGTAAATGTAAAATAAAATTTCGTATTATTCAACTATGTTAAATATAGTCGATATATCTATGTATTGTTGACATCTGACAACCATCATAAAATGGCTGGATTATGTTCATGTTCATGTTCTTTATTCTGTGGCTTTTAGGCGTGCCAATGGCTGGATTATACCGTTCAAAACAAATGACAGAACCGTCGAGTAAGTCCATTTGACATCGACTAGTGCTTGACAATGTCGAAAAATATATCGATATTTGACGAAATAACTAAGCGAATAATGGATGTTATTTGTACAGTACAATAACATAAAATACTTTTATCGCAGTATCCTACAATCTGATGACAATAAATTTATAATAATATTTTTATAATTAAATAAAAACATTATAAATGCAAAAATTATAATTAGTATGTGTACTTAATTTTTATTTTATTTTAACACATAAATTACACAAAATTTTAGATTTCCTAGGGATCCTTCTCGAAAGAGAAAAGAAATTCTTAACAAAAAATTTGAAGTCTATAATAACTATAATTGAGTAAAAAGTTCATAACAATGTCCTGCTTATTTTAGTATAATTAAAATATAAATACCGGAAGCTTACCCCACCTTTATTCTCCCTTTATTTTCTTTGCCTTACAGCTTATTTATGATACGCCTTTTCTTTCCCATTCGAACGTTCTGGGTTTGATTGTCGGCGAAAAATCAAACAATATTTATTATTAATATTTAAAATGTCATTGATGTATGTATTTTATCGACTACGTTCAAGCACTAGCATTAGAGTGAATTTTGATGTATTGTGTCAATTCTTTGTGTGCGTTATACTTCAAATGGTTGAAAGTGTTTTCATGCATTTGTATTTTATGACTGGTCCTTAGGTAATACGTCCATGCCAAGTACGTAAGCATCAGAAGGACGTGAAGCGAAAAAATAAAATTTTGTAGAGCAATATTAATAAAGTTATTTGAAGTAGTTCAGAAAGAAACTAATTGGTTCGAACTATACATCATTATAGGGTATTGTATGCACTTACTTCACCTCTAAATATTTCTTGAAGTATTCATTTGCAAATAACGTCAAATTTTAGTTCTGTTCTCTCATACTTAAAAAAATATGTCTAAAGCCGAAGCCACGTTTGGCTCAGTTGCTAGTGACCCTACCTTCTGCGCCAGCGGTCACGGGTTCGAGTCCCGCTGGGGGCATTCATTTGTTGACCACGAATGTTTGTTCACCAGTCATGGGTGTTAGTATTTATATTATGTATGTATTTAAAATTTATATGTGTAGTATATAAACTTTCTGGTATCCGTAATACAAGCCTAGTAGCTTACCGCGGAACATATTTATTTATTTATTTATTAAGCCATGTTTAAGCTGAGAGCAATTTATAGCTATACAGTAATAAGTATCTATAAAGTATAAGTATCTTATTTATTCATGCCACGAGTAGATAAATAATCGTGCGACATGAATGTTATATTATAATGACTTCAAATAACGCAGTGGTAATGCGCTTGCTTGGGAAATCAAGTATTGTGGGTTCCAATCCCGAATTCTAAGCCGTTTTTATATCGTTGGGAATCGAATACATAACCTGTAAGAAACAAGCGGCTATATGAATAACCTAACGAACCCTCCTCCGTCTTAATGGGGCGAGAGGTTTAGTTGGGTTTTAGTGGGTAGTACTTGCTTCTTTGAAGCTGGTGAAACTAGAGACTTTATACTTGATGCCACCCTGTGGTCGAATTTCGAACATAATTAACACCTTATATATTGTAATAAATGAATTTATTATCGTTATTTGTGGAATTCAGTGTGTTAAATACATGGTAGAGTGTGTATAGTTCATTTTTATTGATTTAATGTATTTTTATGTATAATTTTATTTAATATTATAGCATTCTGCTCTCCTTCTGTATATAAATTATAAGTGTGCGAAATTTCATACTTCCCCGTCCGCGCATTTTTCTTTTTTTTTTATGGTAAAAAGGGGGCAAACGGGCAGGAGGCTCACCTGATGGAAAGTGATCACCTCCGCCCAAGGACATCTGCAAGCCAGGCTTGCAGATGCGTTGCCGGCCTTTCAGGAAAGGGAGGGATGGAGGAGGGAGGGAAGTGGGAGGGAGGGGGGAACGAAGGCGGAGGATGAAGGGAAGAGGGAGGGGGGAAGGAGAGTGGGCCTCCCGGACTCTCACTCACCGGACGAAACGCGACAGCATAGCTGCCACTTCACGCCGGTCTTCTGTGAGAGAGTGGTACTAATGAACTATACGGGGCGTGCCGACCCATTCGGTTGCTACCCGAAGGTAACAAGCATGGCACTACCACTTAAATAAAAAGGGGTACAAAGATTTTGCTTCACGTGTTAATTTATAGACAACATTGTCTTAGTATCAACTAATTGTACCTATGAGACGTCTAAAACCTAAGTCTCTCCGGTGATCATGAATACTGTAAAGAATTCGAATTTTCAGAAACCAAAAATCAAAATAAATCTGCAAAAAAAAATCGAAAAGATAATATTATTTTAAATACCCTATTTATTAAATGCCTCGTGCTTTGAAATAATTATATCCCCATGAGTGGAATTATCGGAAAAATCCATCGAATATTGATTCCTTGATTTTTCTAAAGAAAAATTCTAAGCTAAGTAGATTTTCACTACATAGTATAAAACAAAGTCGCCTTTTCTGTCCCTATATCCCTATGTGCGCTTAAATCTTTAAAACTACGCAACGGATTTTGATGCGGTTTTTTTTAATAGATAGAGTGATTCAAGAGGAAGGTTTATATGCATAACTAGCAGATCCCGCGGCTTTACCTGTGCTAAATCTAGGGAAGAGCCCGAGCGAAGCGAGGGCGAGTCGCTAGTAATGAATATTGTAATGTTCATATATTATAGATTTTATTACAATTTTCAGGTCTGGATTTCTTATTTGCGTGTTGGTTTGATGAAAAATATCTATTTAGTAGATCAGTTTTCATGCATTTTAGCATTATGAAGTAACAAACGATACACACATACAAAAATTATCTCTATAGTACAACATAAACGTTTTCCTATGTGTTACTCTGATGTATTAGCTATATAGTATCTATATAATATAGTAGTAGTAGTAGCTATATAATATAGTAGTAGTAGTAGCTATATAATATAGTATCATAAAAAATTGCTCAGTAGTTTTAATATAAAAGAGTAACTTTTTTCATATCAAAATCCTCCAATATTAAATAAATATAAATAAAATAAAATAACTGAATATGAAAATGCTTACATTAATTTCCTTCTGACAAATCACAGTTATAAAGCACAGGGCCTATAGCACATACGTTTTAGAACGGCACGATTGTAGCTGTGGCCTTGGGGTTCATAGCCGGCCCTTCTATTACTGAGTTATTAGCACTTATTTAACTTGAAATGTATGTAATGATGAATGATTTTATTTTACTGACATCATTCCCTACGTTATTTGTTTTGTAATACCTATTTATTTACTTAAGTTTAAGGTAAATTGTTTATATTTCAGCTTATCTTTATATATATAATTCTACTGTACGTGTGTATGTCACTGAACTCCTCCTAATGGCTGGACCAATTTTGATGAAATGTTTTGTGTGTGTTCGATTGTATTCGAGAATGGTTTAAATTCTCAATTCGGTCCACCACAAAATGTATTTTTTAAATTTATTAGTTATTTACAATAACTACAAAAAAATTTTTGAGCCACAAATTTTGTGGCGAATGACTAATGTGTAGCACTGACATCATGAATTTTCTGATGACTAAGCTATATTCCCCATGAACTTTAAATTTAAGTTGTGTACTGAGATGACATGAAAGGTAAAAAAAAATACTTATTTTTTTTTAAATTCTATATTGAGAGCAAATTGTTGTAACGCTACACTTTTTGTAAGTATCGAAATTTATTATATAAATATTTATAAAGTAAATTATCACTTTAAGTAAACATGAGCGTTTACTTAAAATAGCGATGGATGAAGATGCTTTATAATGATAGCGATATGATAAAGAAAACTTATTGTCTATTTCAATACTAACGTCTTTGATTATATACATAAAGATTAAAGACTAATAATAAAATAATAGTAATAGGCATAATTAATATAATATTTAACTATTTTTTTATATAACCAGATATTAACAAGGAAAATTAGCCATTCGACTTAAAAAATAGGTTTTTTGCCATTTATGTCAAAATAACATAACAGTTGGTATTAATAATACTAAATTAGCATATTATTGTTATTTCCTCTTTATTTTTATACGTTACATTTACATATGTATAAGATCTTTTTAAATATTCTATTTATGTTTCTTTCATACTTTGTTGAATCTTAAGTCATTTCTAGAGCAATTACAGAGTGTCCTAAAACGTATACATTCACCTTTTCAACCGACTTCAAAAAGGAGAAAGCTCTACAGTTTTGTTAGGAATCAAGATTTAAATATTCATATACACTTCAGTTTATTATCTCATTTTCAAAAACACTGTAACGTAATGCGTTAATTTAAGTGACTCGAAAAAATTCTTTTGTGCCTAAATTCAAGAACACATAAAATATGAGTCACTGTCAACGGAACACTTTATTGCAATACATAGAAGTGTCTACGTTCACTTTCACTTGACAAGGCCATTTTGGCATAATAATGTAGACGAATGACCACAAGGTATTAAAACAAAAGTATCTATTGAGTAAAACGCCCGTTTCCGGTTTTCGAAGCATTCACACCTGTACATTTTCATCCGTAAGATATTTGTGAAATAAATAGTAATTGGAAGTTTTCACTTGGCGAAACATACTGTTCCACAAACTACATCAACACATGCGAAAATCAAGCAGAAATATCTTGGAAATTTGTCGAAATTCACCCAGTGAAGTGAAGCTTTTTACTTTCTACAACTACAATTGAGGTTAGAAAAATATTGTTTATCACTCAATCAAAATTCAAACGTCAGTTGTTAAAATACAAAATACAGACCATAGATATTCGTCTAGCTGTCAGAATATCCAATTGGCATTAGCTTCAGTGTTGCTAGCATCAAGAAAAAGTATTTGTACGTTCCGTTCTACGCAACAAGATAGAATGGAGGAACAATTTCAATTATTATTTGATAAGATGAAATTAGAAATGCAAAAACAGACAGCTGAATTAACAGAATCTTTAACGCAAAATATAATGTACCGGATGGATGAAAAACTTACTCCTATCATCGAAGAAAATGAAAAATTGAAACAAAAAATTATCAATCTAGAGAAAGAGGTAGAATATTTAAAAAGAGAAAAAAAAAGCAATAACATTATTATTTTCGGACTAAAAGAAAGTGAAAAGTCAACATCGGAGTTATTTCAGAGCGTTAAGGAGAACCTAAAAAAAGACTTAAATATGAATTTAGAAGAAAACGAAGTAAATAAATTATACCGCATAGGAAAAAATAAGGTTGAGAACAAGTCTAGACCAGTCCTATGTTCTTTTATAAACGGAATGAAAAAAGAAGAAATAATGAAAAATAAAAAGAGTCTTAAGGAAATTAATATATCGGAGGACTATTCGAAGGAAGTTTTAGAGAAAAGAAAAGCTTTGCAACCGAGACTACTAGAAGAGAGAAAAAAGGGAAATATAGCTTATTTGAAATACGACAAACTCATAGTCAAAGAACCCAGCAAGGACAAAAGGAAAAGGGAACCATCTTCTTCTCCACAGTTAGCCTCAAAAACTCAACCCAAGAAACAACCAACCTTATCGTCTATCAAAACTAACAGGACAAACGCCTTCGATGTCATGAGATCCCGATCATTTTCTCTAACTAACAACCCTACGCAAAATAACATATAGCAACGAACAGCCAGTAAACGGAAAATCCAAACAAAGTATGAAACCCGACAAATAGAAAAACCACAATCTCCCCCAAGCCGACTGGTCCTCGTGGGGGACGTAGACCACCACCCTCCAACTATACAGGTAAAAGAAAACCAAAATTCAAAAATTTATATTGCAGCCCTCAATGTTCTTACACTTAAAAATGAAGAGAACCTAGTAGAACTAACTCATGCACTAAAACAAATCAAATGGGACGTCATCGGCCTGAGCGAAATAAGACGATTAGGAGAAAGAATTATTTCTCATCCAGATTTCTTATTATACTATATAGGAACCACCCCAGGTTACAATGGGGTTGGCTTTATTGTTAAAAAACATCTCTCAAGTTATATTGAAGGGTTTATAGGAATCTCAGAGCGCATTGCACTTATGAATTTAAAACTGCCAGGATACAAAAATCCATGGTCTATTATACAGCTATACTCGCCTACAGAACAATCAGACTTAGAAACCATAGATTTATTTTACCTTGAATTACAGAAAACTATCCAGGAACATGCCCATGATAACCTGATTGTAATGGGGGACTTCAATGGCCAAATTGGGGAAAGGCGCCCAGAAGAAAACACAGTACTAGGACCATTCATATTCAGCAACAAAAGTAGAAGTAGAAATGGAGAAAGAATCATAAACTTTACTCTAGAGAACAATCTAACCATTTTAAACACAATGTATAAGAAAAAGAAGAAGAAGATGTGGACCTGGATCTCGCCCGATGGAAAAATAAGAAATGAAATTGATTTCATAATGACTAATAGAAACAGGTGCTTCACTAACTTTACTGTCATCAACAATTTCAACTTCAACACAAACCACAGATTGATACGAGCCGAAATGAAAACAGTACAGCCAAGAAAACCTAGACCAACACAAGAACCAGAATATGCTAAACTCGGAAAGCATCAACTGGATAAACTAGAAATCACCCTCAGAGACAAATTTACCGAGCTTAAGGAGGCAACAAAGAATCTAAAAACACAAGAAAAATATAACTGGATAGAGAATATCATCAAAACTGAGATGCAACTCATGGCAAATATCAAAGATCCACCGAGAAAATGGCTATCGACTAATACTTTAAAATTGCTAGAACAAAGAAACAGCCTAATTAACACAAGAGATGCAAAAGACAGAAGAAGGCATTTAACAGAAATCAGTAAAGAAATCAGAGAAAGCACTAGAACGGATAGGAAGAAAAACAGAATGGAAATTATCGAAAAACACATAATCAAAAATGGAGGCGTCAAAAAAGCTTACAGGGAATTAACAAATTCCATGGATTGGATCGTAAAAATGAAAAGTTTTCGCGGAAAATGGAAACACCACAGAAAGGGTATAATAGGAATTGCCACGTCTTATTATAAAAACTTATATGAATGTAACACCACACAAGAAGAAATCGAATTATCGGGGACCTCAAACCCCCCTGGCATCCTTCACGCCGAAGTTGAGAAAGCTATTGATTCCCAAAGACTAGATAAAGCACCAGGGCCCGATTGCATAAACAACGAGATCCTAAGACATTGCAAAAACGTAATAACACCTGTTCTCGCAGAAATGTTCAATGATATAATTGCCACCGAAATTGTCCCACAGCAATGGACAGAGTCTAATATTATTCTACTGCATAAGAAGGGAGATAAATACGAACTCGGGAACTACCGTCCAATCAGCCTTATGTCTAACATATATAAGATATTTGCCAAGATCTTATTGAGACGAATAGAGAGAACATTAGACGAACACCAACCCATTGAACAGGCAGGTTTTCGCAAAGACTACTCGGTGATCGACCACATTCACGTAGTGAGACAAGTTTTAGAGAAGTACAACGAATACCAACTTACATACTATATTGCATTTGTCGACTACAGTAAAGCATTTGATTCCTTATTTCACGGAAAGATTTGGGAAGCACTTAAAGAGCAAGGAATTGAACACAAATACATTCGAATAATAAAAAATATCTATTGTAACAGTACTGCGAGAGTTCAACTAGAAAAGAAAGGCGATCCATTCGTAATAGGGAAAGGTGTTAGACAAGGAGACCCTCTGTCTCCAAAATTGTTCTCGGCAGTAATGGAGTCAATCTTCAGAGGTCTCAATTGGGAAAATCTCGGGATCAATGTAGACGGCACCTTATTGACACATTTAAGATTTGCAGATGACATAGTGTTATTTGCGAAAACATCAGAAGACCTTAAAAGAATGATAAGAGAAATAGCAACGGAAAGCGAGAAGGTAGGTCTAAAACTGAACCCGGGAAAAACAAAATTAATGACAAATGGAGAGAAAATCCCCATAAATTTAGGAAACAACCAAATTGACTACACGGACGAGTACATTTATCTGGGACAGTTAATCACGCAAAACGATTCTATACGCAAAGAAGTAGATAGAAGAATTACCAATAGCTGGAAAAGATACTGGGCCTTGAAAGAGGTTATGAAAGATAATAACGTACACATAAAGTTAAAAAGCAAATTATTTAACACCTGCGTACTACCTGTTCTTATGTATGGCAGCCAAACATGGGCCTTAACAAAGAATATTACAAGAAAACTCACTACTTGCCAGCATGCTATGGAAAGGAGTATGCTAAATGTGAAGAAATCTGACAGACTAAGAAACTATGACATCAGAAACAAAACTAAGATTTTAGATGTAGTACATAAAATAAGACGACAGAAGTGGAGATGGGCAGGGCACATGATAAGAGGACAGGATAAATGGAGCAAAATTGTGACAAAATGGTATCCTAGGGAAGGAAAAAGGAAAAAAGGAAGACCACAGAAAAGATGGGATGATGACATCAGACAAGTGGCAGGTGTGATGTGGAACAGAGTGGCTCAAGATAGATGCGAATGGAAAAGGTTGGAGGAGGCCTATGCTGATTGGCAAACAGATCTGCAGAAGACAACTAAATTTCAATTCATAGACTAGACCTAAGTTTTAATTTTAATATATAATGTACTTTAAACAGATCTGAATAAAGGCTATTATTATTATTATTATTATTATTATCTATTGAGTAACAACACTTTTAACAGCACGTTTTGCTTAGTTTGTACCCTACTTATATTTATTTATCTACGTATGTATATTGTATATGTGTAGTCTATCAACTATATGGTATTCCTACCATAAGTTTCGTAGATCTCAATGAAACTGGATAGTTTTGTGTTGATGTCCCAACATATCAGAAACTACTCATACTAAAAAAACATATTAAAAATCGCATCCACAAATCGTCATATCAAAGTAACAATTCAAAATTCACAATAACTTATTTAACTATTAGTTAATTAGGTATTCTATACGGTCTTGTCTTGAAACTTATGTGTGAACATTCAAGTGCTAGGTATTTATTATATGGTTCTTTAACTAGTGATAAATGTAATAAAAATAAAAATCCACACCAAAAAAATAAAAATAAATGACTTATTATTATTTTAACTTTTCATAGATCTTTCTACTACATATTTTCGAATTCGGTGCTAACTACAGTATCACCACCTATAGGTACATGCAAATCAAAACAAAGGTTACATCACTTTATGTAAATATACCTAAGTATAATTTAATTTATAACTACTGACAAGTTCTTTTTTTAACTTTCGCGTTTAATAACTATATCTTATACTCGTGTATTCGTTAAGTCCCGTTGTACAATATATGATATAAGTTATAACTACTGACAAGCACTGATAGCCCAGTGGTACTGTGCTCACTTGGGAAACCGAGTGAAGAGGGTTCAAATTCTAGGTCTCGCACCTCTAATATTTTCATTTGCGAATCATTTCTAACACTCGTCTTACGGTGAAGAAACATCATCAGGAAAACTGCATGTCCGACCTAGCAAGTTTTCGAAAGCCATGTGAAGTCCACCAACCTGCACTTGGCTAACGTGCTGGACTAGGGCCTGATCCCCTCATATTTATAAGGGATGTTTAAAAAGGCGAAAGACTCTGTAAACGCAACCGAGCGAAGCGAGGGTAGGTCACAGTATAAAAGTTAGTTGTATGTTAGAGTTTCGGCGTAATAAATAGCATAATATAATATTTATCAATTACGAAGATGCCATGTTCGAGTCGATAAAGCTAAGGCTAAGTCAAACAATACGCAATTATAAGTGAGAACGCGATTGTATTACAAATTTTCATTAAGTAAAACCAACTCTGCCCATAATTCATGAAATATTTATTAGCTATTATTATTGTTATTAGTTTCAATTTCACTAAAACCTCTATGTATAATAAAATTCGTAGTCATCTATACATCTATACATATAAATAAAATTAAAGTGTCTGTTTTTAATTTCACATAAGGATGATTCACGTTACACTGTGTCGGGGCCGGGCCGGGCGCCGACCGTGTTGCTCCGGCCGGGCCAGTCATTCATGCTACACCGGGCTGTTTGAAAGTATTCATTGCACGGCCGTGTCTGTCTATACAAATAGTGATTTCAACAATCGATGATAAGATTTTTTATTTTTAATTTTTCATTTGAGTGAGAAGAGCGTTATAAATTTAAAATAACAGTCGCATTATAAATTACCTACTAATAATCTAATAACCTACTTTTTCATAAACTACTAACTTAAAAATAAATGTTTCTACTTCAGCAGGTTGTTTAATTTCGTCTATATTATTTTCGAAACAACATTTTTGTGTTTATTATCCAGATACTTAGGATGACTCATATCATAAACTACAGTGTAGTTGCGCACACTTTCCAACAATTTTTCATCGCCCATTTTGCGAGTGCGCTGCTCACCTCACTAAGATATATCGTGAACTGCCCTCCGGGCGCCCGGCGACCGCGTTCATGTTACAACGTGCCGGGGCCGGGCCGGGCCGGAGCCGGGAAACAATACCCACCGACATTTCAACGCCGTGCCCCGGCCGTGGCCGGCCGAGGCACGGCCGGGGCACGGTCTACCATGAATTACTTCATACAAAAGCATACTATAGATGTTTGACCGTGTCCCGGCCGTGCCACGGTCGGCGCCCGGCCCGGCCCCGACACGGTGTAACGTGAATCATCCTTAATAGTTTTCACTAAATGCATATGAAAGTATGAGAAATATATATTTTTTTATTTTTGTCTGTCTGTTCGGTCTGTCTGTTGTTCCGGCTAATTCTGAAACGACTGGACTGATTCTTATGAGACTTTCACTCGCAGATAGCTAAATTTATAAGGATAAAATTAATATATAACTAGTTATAGTATAAATTCGGTATCTGTATATAAAGTATTCAAAGTAATGACAGATTCAAAAATAATTAAAAAAAAATATTTAATGTACTGTTTTTACTCAGTTACAATTTTATATTTTTATAATATGTATTTAAAGTATGTACTCCTATGTATAGTATATTAACTATCTGGTATCCATACCACCATAAATATTTATTTATTATACTGCATAACCATTGTAATATTAAGTTATAAAAACATCAATTATCTGTTGTTCGTTGTAAGTGGCGAAAAAAAATACAACGTCTGAGAAAAATCACAATAATTAGCAAGATGTAAATGATGTTGTAATGTCTACAAGATTGTTAAATTATTCATTTTCATGTATATTTAGTGGAAAACTTAGCTTAAAAACTTCTTAATATACGAGTAAAATAATGAATTTAAATATAATAATTTTTATATATTTTTTTACGATTACAAAGCTCAACAAATCTTAATATTTTACATAGAAACAAAGAGGAAGGGAAGCACGACCATACAAAGGAAAGCAAGTATATTATATACCTATGTAAAAAATAAAATGTATGTAAATTAAATATTTTCATACTATTTTCTACCAATAACACAAAAAAATTGTGTAAATGTATTCTACACATTTATTGGCAATCAATGTTTCATCCCTTTATACTATGAGTATATAATCAATAACCCAACCCAGCGGTAACGCACTCGCTTGGATAACCGAGTGATGCGGGTTCAAATCCGGGTCTCGCACCCTGATATTTTCATGTGCGATTCATTTCTATCATTATCACCACTTGTCTTACTGTGAAGGAAAACATCGTGAGGAAACCTGCACGTCTGAGAAAACCTAGCAAGTTTTCGAAAGACGTGAAGGCCGCCAACACGCACTAGGCCAGCGCGGTGGACTATGGCCTGATCCCCCTCGTACTGAGGTAGGTCCGTGCCCAGCAGTGGGACGTTGAAAAGGGCTGATAATGATGATACTATGAGTATACTCGTATAATATTATGTACCTACTAGCGGACGCGACTAACGTTGCCATGAACACACAAAAACCGAAAATTTCGAAGTTTTTTGAATAAGCTGTAACAATCTGGATCATTTTGATAAAAAAATTATAACTATATAGTATAGTATAGTTAACATAATCATGAGATTCGTTAAATAATATAAAGAAACGATGCTTTTATTCAACAGAATACAAACTTGTTTTAATTTAAATATTTTTTATTACACTACGAGCGAATATTTTAGTACGCATGCGCATAACAACGACTTATTTATAATGTGAATATATTATAAATGACAAAGTTTAATTATTTAAAAAATAATTTTGTAGTGGATCGAATCAAATCCACTTCAACACACACAAAAAATCATTAAAATTGAACCAGTCGTAGAAGGACTTCAGTCAATATATAAAAGTGAATGCCTGTTTTCCTTCATCACCCTGTAATTTGATAACAAATTTACCGATTTCACGCATTTGGTTCTTACTCAAAGAAACGAGGAAATATCGCAGAAAATTGGATAACTGCGGAAAAGTTAACGCCTATTTTACTTCTCTCGACGACAGGTACCTAGAGACGAACTCGAGCGAAACAAATATGAGTCTCTTTAGGTACTTTTATAAGTACTCTATTATTGGTTTCTAAATTTGCTTTTTATCTCATGTTAATAACAGACGATTTCTCATATACATCACGTATTATAAATATAAACACCCATGACTGGATTACAAATATTCGTGCTCATCAAAGGAATGCCCCTAGCGGGACTAGAACCCGCGACCGCTGGCCCAGCAAGTAGGGTCACTACAAACTGAGCTAAACGAGTAGTTAAAAGTGATTTATCTACGAGTTATCTTTAAAATGTATATAGCGCAGTGTCAAGAGTACTCAGGTGTACATTAACTCTGACAAAGTTTAAATAGGCTAGAATCTAGATTAATGAACAGCCGATACATGTTATGTTGATTATCGACAGTGAAGTACTTATGAAGGCTATATACTACTACAAACTGCCTTTATGGTGTAGTACTAGTAGCTAGCGTGTACGGCTGCACGTCTCGGGTTCGAGTCTCGAGTCGGGCCAAGTTTGGGGTTGGGAAGTTAAAGTGTCGGTCCTGCATCTTAACTTTCACTGCTCGTGGTGAGTAGTCGTCCCACCGGAGTATGAGAGACAGGCACTTGTGCACTATAATATCTTTCTTTCTTTGTATCATTTGAATAACTCGTAAATAAAAGTTCTCTCTATGAACATTATAAATGAAACTATCTTTTCGGATTTTGTCGCGGATTTATTATGATTTTTGGTTCCCGACGTTTCGAATGCTTTACAGCAATCATGGTCACGGGAGAGACTAAGGTATTAGACGTCTCAGGGGGTTATATACTTGTTACAAACAGTGTCTACCCACAATTTTTTACAAATATTCAAAATGATAGACTATAAAATTATACATTTCAATTCTATACTTTTAAGATTTTAAAATTTTAAATTATATTATAAATATGGCAATATTATTAACTTATTTTTAGCTACTATAATTATAATTATTATAATTTTCTAACATTTGTTAAAATAATATTAAGTAGTGTTGCTATTATTAAAATGATTGCTGTAAAGCATTCAAAACGTCGGGAACCAAAAATCATAATAAATCCGCGACAAAATCCGATAAGATAGTTTCATTTATAATGTCAAACATTCGCGTAAACCTAAGAAAATATTATTCTCTCTATGAAATTAAACTCTGTCATCATCCTACGCTAAATAATAAATAAAATTTATGCGAATTCTTTATGGATTTTTTAAGAGGTTACAATAGCTTATTATTCATAGCGAAAAAGTATAATTCATGAGAACTTTAGTAGAACCATATTTAATGCAAAAATAAGACGGGTTACTAGTTTACGACATATAACAGGATATTCATAAATGTCTGTATTATAATAAATTTTGCTATGGCGTTAATAGCCATATAAGGCATTAACCGAATCCCTCGATAGCGACCGCAATAATCAAGGTTTTATTACTAAACTGAGTGCTTCTTAGTGCACCCCTCGGATTTTCAAGGAATTTCTAAGAATGCAATAGCATTTTGTATTTTATATTTACTACTCGCATAATGATCGATTTTATCTCCAAGTAATTGATATAATTTTTATTTAAATAAAACACTATTTTTATAAAGTAATTATGTCCTTGTGACCTATTTGGTTCACAGCGGTCTCATTATGATTAATAAGGCAATCTCTTTTCCCTTTTATTCTTAATGTCCTATGTGACGATAATTCGACACGTTTGGTGAATCTAGCTCCATACCACCGACTTCCCAACTCCGAGCTATTACTAAGAGGATAATTACAGAAAATTTAAGTAATTAAACCTGGCTCGAAATGAGACTCGAACCCAGGACGTCCGAATCTGAAGCATTATACTATGCAGTTAGTTATTCACTATTCTAAATAACTGTCTAGTATTCATAACACAAGTGATTGATTTTCCATATAAAGTATCATCCGCCTTTTTACCACCTTCAAAAAATATCCTATGTTGTGCCCACGTTTTTAATTATTTTTAGGTATATCAAATTTAATATTAATTAGTTTGGCGGATTTTGGTTTATCAATAAACAAACTAACAATTTTGTAATATCTTTGTAATATCACTGTTTGTAGTAGACAATAATAATTTCTGATCACGATCTTTTTATGAAAGCGAGCTTCTTCTTGTATTTGAACATGAAAAGCAGGTGTTATAACAGATTGAGTCATCTATAATAAAATTTCGACCAATTGTGTGGTGATACGTGAGGAAAATGCTTTATTTTCATTAATAGAAATTTATATAGAGACATTATATATCTAGGACTGTAAAATGGAAATCATTTCAATGTTGGTATTTAATCTTTATAAATAAATTAGATAGGTATTTTAATATTCCTTTATATCCACTTCTTAAATTATTAAAATAAACACGTCAATGAAACTATAATAAGGTACCTATTTGAGAATTAACATGCAACCTATGTTGAAGACGGCTATAATTAAACGTTTTTACTATTCTATCTACGTATTGTATTAAGCCCTTTGTAACGTCCCACTGCTGGGCACAGGCCTCCCTTTAATACAAAGGTGATTAAGCCATAGTCCACCGCGCTGGCCTAGTGCGTGTTGGCGGACTTCACATGTTTTTCGAAAACTTGCTAAAATCTCTCAGACGTGCAGGGTTCCTTACGATGTTTTCCCTTCACCGTAAGACTTGTCTTACGGTGAAGGGAATCGTGATGGTAATCACGATAGAAAAGATTCGCGCAAAATATCAGAGGTGTGAGACCCGGATTTAAACCCGCATCACTCGGTTATTCAAGCGAGCGCGCTATCACTGGGCTACCACTGTCTTATACCATCGGGTAACATTTTTTAACGTTACCGTTATGGAGGTAAAACTTAAATATAAACAGACCTCTCTAAAGTAGATTTAATATATTATATATGTTGTGAATCTAAATAGAGGTTTTACCACAGAAAACATGTTTTTTACCTATTCCGTGGGTTTTACCAATACCATTAAATTTCCTACAGGTGAGTAGCTTGATGTTGTTATTATAGTAAATTCGATGGTACTTAGTTTAGATTTTACGCTTTCGCTAAATTTGTATCGGTCTTTTACCAAAAAGAAAAAGATCTCTTTCTTGAGGACACGTTTGGCTCAGTTGGTAGTGACCTTTTGCGTCAACGGTCGCGGGTTCAAGTCCCGCTGGAGGCGTTCATTTGTTGAGCACGAATGTTTGTTCTCCAGTCATGGGTGTTAATATTTATACTATGTAGGTATGTATTTTAAAATTTATATGTGCAGTATATCAACTATCTGGTACCCGTAACACAAGCCTCGTAGCTTACCACGGAACTAGATGGCGCTGTTGTAAAAAATGTCCCAATATATTTATTTATTTATGTTTATCTCTATAATTGTCACGTAAAAATTACTGTTGTGAACATATGCATAACTAGCGCCTCACCTCGCTTCGATCGGTACCCTCTTTAAGATAAAATTTTTACAAACTTTGTATGTCTTATTTATTTATATCTTATCAAAAGCTAAAAAAATAAGTTTAAAGCTTCTAGCTTTAAAATGACGTAATTTCCATATAAGCTTTTATCCGCTATTTCAGCCTACCTCAGCAGTATGTCCTCTCTCAGGCTTTAGACTATCTGTGTACCAAATTTCATTTAAATCGGTTTAGTACTTTTGGCATTAAATCGTGACAGACTGACAGACAGACAAAGTTATAATATATATAATACGAAATATACCGAGAATTTCTGGTGTCACCGACTGTAGCTTGCATCTGACGCGCCCTATTGTAACGACAACCGTATGAATGATAGTACTGAAACGTTTTCAAAAGATAACTTTGTATAGTAGTAAAGTGCTAAAGTGAATTTCTATGTTAATTTGTCTCTATCTAAGCTTATCTAAAGCTTAATACTGGGAAATTTTCAATGTACTGAAATCACAATATAAGTTCGTTAACCTAACAAAAACTACCAAAAGTAAGTAGATTTTATACACAATATATGTTAAACAAAAGGCAGTAAGATTATCACTTATAATTATTTGGCCCTTGACCTGAATAAACATACTCATAGACACAGTCACTTATCAACTTTGTAATCTTTAGATGTGATAAAATTTTAACTGAGTCGAATCTATATTAATAATTTTTATATATAAAGCTATCTTTTTTTTTTTTTATTTCTAAATTTTTAAGGGAATAAAGCTATCTATTTGACGTTTTTTTTTATTAGGGAATTCGATTTTAGTATTTTAAGCTTTTACGTCTAGTGATTTGTTACATAATTAATAATAATTTAATAACAGAATCGATTATTTATCGATCGATTTTTACGTCATAAATTATTATTAAGTATAAAGTATAATATAAAACAAAGTTTGTACGCTTAGATCTTTAAAACTACGCAACGGATTGCAGTTCTCATCAATAGATAGTTAAACAGGAAGGTTTATATGTGTAATACATGCATATTATAGTAGAAAAAACCGATAAAACATCTTATTTAATTGAAATATTAAAATAAGATAGTTTATTATATTATACTTAAAAATAAAATATAGAAATATAGAAAAAAATTTAAGAGGTAATCTTATCGTTAAAAGGGTGCTTCCAGGTAACCTTGAGGTATAGGAAATAGTACAAAGAAAGAAAGGTAAAATGGCATTTGCCAAAAATTCTAATAACTACAAGAGTTTTAACGTCGAAAACAACAAAAAAATCGTGCATTATACGTATAACCCTTCATCTTGAAACACTCTGACTATTTAAAAGAACCGCATCAAAATCCGTTGCATAGTTTTAAAGATCTAAGCATACATAGGGACAGCAAGGGGGAAGCGATTCTATTATTTACTAAGTATGAGTGATTCAATATTTCCCGCTGTAAAAAGCATGTGCGTTGACCTGAATATTATCGTACCAAATTTCATTAAAATATTTCTAGTGGATTTTCTTAACAGACATACAGACAAAAAATCTAAAAACTATGTTAATCCAGCCTGATTCATAATAATGACTAGTCATTATTTCAATAAGGTTTTCCAAAATAATAATTACCTAGCGTAGGTAATTAAAAGGTAGGTTCTTTTCAGTATAGAACAATAGACACTTGACTATGACGATATATGTGAATTAGTTTGTTAAATAGCGATTTCCTTAAAATCACACATTACGTAGTGTTTATCTTTGTTAGTAAATTTACTACACAATTTTGTACAATTTTATGCTCAAAAGCATTATGTTAAGTGGTAATGATACATAAAAATATGCTTTTAAAATTCTTTATACTAATTTACTATACATTATCTATACTTATAATAAATCTGTAGAGAGGTCAATTCTGTACATGAAATATATTTCCGAAATAACTATCAGGGGTGATTAGGGATCGATACTGATGCCAAAAATGGAATCAGTAAAATTTTTGTCTGTCTGTCTGTATAACCGTTATAGAAACAAAAACTACTTAACGGATTTTAACGATACTTGGTACAATTATTTTTCATACTCCCGAGCTGGTTATAGTATGCTTTTCATCACGCTACAATCAATAGGAGCAGAGCAGTGAAGGGAAATGTCGGGAAAACGGGAGAATTTACTCCATTTTTTAAGCTTCCGTCGCGTGTGCGACCTTAATGGTTAAAGCTACACAGAAATCATGAATGACAGAAATGTTTTCCTTAAAATTATATAAAAAATATCCCACGACAGCATCTATCTTTTATGGTTGACTCACGATAACACGTGTAACTTCCGATAGCTTAGCAGCTCGAATTCGAATAGATTTAACGCGAGCGAAGCCGCGGGTTCCGCTAGTTTATACTATAGATACATATTTGACGACTAGCCTTCGCTTCACTCGGGTGCGTCCTAGGGTGGTTTTAATTTAATTCACACTTAAATTTTATTTATTTGGTGAGGAATTTCTGTTTGTCTAAATTGAATTTAATATTTATTCTCTAAAAATGTTTTTATTAATGCTGAACTAACTAACAAAAAATAATTATTCATAATTAAATTCTCAGATTTAGTGAATCAAAGAAACCAATGCATACGGGACGTAAAAATATGTTATAATATCTCAAATATATAAAAATCTCATGTCACAGTGTTTGTTATCGAACTCCTCCGAAGCGATTTTTATAGAAGATTTAGATTTAGATTTTTATGATTAACCTACCTGTTGGTAGGTCTGAGAATAGGTCGTAGGCTATTTTATATTTTATTTTTAGACCAAATTTTTATTTATTATTTTTATTATGATTTGGCGTCAATAATACTTATAACCCTACATTTTCATTGTTATACAACAAATCCCTATTTTTTAATAGTACGCGGGCGGAGCCACATGAATTTCTTGATAAAAATATCATAAGAAGATTAAATCTATTTATTAATTTACGCTCCATTAGGAGCATAAATTAATACCCCTGTAATAACTTTTATGTATTAAAATTGTAGCACAGTGATTTTGAAGAACGCAAATTTATTAATGAACTAGCGACTCACCCTTGCTCTACTCGAGTTTCTATATACTTTATACGTTAGTATACATTTCTCAGCGATCAGATATTTTCCGCAGTAAAAATTATCCTATATGATGAACCGGATAATAAGCAGCTATCATTATACGAAAAATCAAAATCTCTGTAGTGGTTTGGACAGACAGATAAAAATTCTTATAACTGTAGATTGGGCCTGTGTATCAAAAATAATAACAATTTTAATAAGATTTTTCTAAAAATATTTAATGTAAAGATACGACTCAGAAATTTATTATATGTAGGAACCTATAGATACTTTTTAATCGACTTTAAAAAAGGAGGAGGTTATATGTTCCGTTGTATATATTTTTTTTACTATAGAATAAATAACGTGAAAGTCGGTCAAAAAAATTTCCATTTTGATAACAAACCGTAACAACACATAAGGAACTAACTATTTACCGTAGTATGGACTAACACAAGGAAAAAAGTATGTAAAATCGCATATAATATTTCATATCGAAAAAAATCGTTTGAAATAACTTCACACCAAGAAAAAGTTTTTCAAGTTTAAGCTTTAGCAATTAATTTCCCACGAAAATTGTGTAAAAATCAACAGATAAAAATATGGGATCAACGTGCGGTTTTCACATAAAAAATGTATCCTGTTAAAAAAAAGTAAAATAAATCTTAATATATTTTTAAATATTACAAAAAGTGTATGTAATTACTAAGTTCTAGATTTCATAGACCTCATAAGTATTATAATTTAAAATAGGTACTAAGTATATAACACCAGAATAAGAGGCTGTAAATAAATGAATTTTATCATATAATAACGGTATCGCCTTCACTAATTTTCATTAAAACAATGGATTGTAAAAATTTTTTGTCATTAAAAAAATAAAGTAATTAAATACTAAACGTACCTTATTATAATACTGATGGAAACGATGTCACTATTAGTTCATCACTTAACTAAACCAAACGTGTAACACATTCAAGAGTCAACAGTATACTGCAAGCAGGTGTTTAGCGAAAATGCGCACGCGCAGCCTTGTACTGAACCAACGTGAAGACCTCTAATCTTTGCCAATCCCTTCATAACGCATAACATGCTAGGAAAAGTGAGAGGTCACTAGATGTGGTCGATAGAAATGAGTATTTAACATGTTAATTCAGTGGCTTACAAAGTTAATATTAACTTTTAAAGTTAGTAATTAACTTTTTGGTATTAGTAATCAATGCTTTAAGTTTTAACGTGAAACTTAATCTACGTAATAAATTCAGAAACTAAAAATAATAAGCTTAAAAATCTATCCATCCTAATATATGGTCTCTTAGCCAGTCTCTCCTGTGACCAATGACCATGATTGCTGTATAGCCTTCGAATCACCAAAAATTAAAATAAATCCGCGAAATAATCCTAAAAGATAGTTTAAATTTAAATAAAATTTATACGAATATAATTGTTTATTGAACTACAAAAATGAATCTTAAAAATACAAAATTAAAAAAAAAAGATATGATGGACAGCAGGTGGCCTTATCTCGGAAATCGATCATTTCCAGGCAACCTTGAACCTTCTTACTAACATACATACACACGTACACACATACATACATACATAAAAATTACATAAATACATATAAACAAGGGATCAGAGCTGTTGGAAAAAACATGTTTTTTTCTTATGAGTTCCTTTAAGGAGGTATGTAGGTTACGGTTCATGGGTGTCTAATACGGCATGTATCCGTTACTTGATGGTGTGATTATTTAAATTCTTAGTTCCGTGTGTATACTTCCTTATGTATTGTATAATAAAGGCTTATAACTAGTATGTTCAACTGATATTTTCAATTTCATTTGAGAGGATTCATTTTTATTTATACTAGGTATTTTTATTTAGGCTTGGTCCTTAATATATTTTAAATTTTATTATGAATATCTATGAAATGAAATTATATTGCTCATACTTTTTGGTTTTTTAGTGATGCGGTCGCAGACAGACTGACAAATAGACAAAAATTCTAAAAACATCCATTTTGCCTCTGTACCTATCGTGGTAACTGTTTCTATTAACCTTTCCAAAAATATTGAATGTACAAATAAGACCAAGTTAACATTTTAGTTTATGTATAAATGTTAAACAAAAATTATATGCATGTGTACCCCAATTTGTAGGATCATAAAAATAATAAATAAAAGCACTTCGTTAGAACGTTCGATATAACATTCACGCGTTACGTCGTGTCGCCATAAATGACAAGACATCCTTCTTTCTTCCTTTTATTCTTCTCACGCATTCTATTCTTAAAATCATTACATTCATTACCTTTTATTCTTACATCCATACTCCTTTTACAAATCCTACACTCGGTAGTATTTACATTTCTTTACTAATATAGTGTATTTTTAACCATAATTTTAATACAATCTACCCCCGTTTAACTGGATAAAACAGGAGCTACGTCAGTTTCCACTATCGATAATTCTATGCATAATTAAGTTTATTATTCATGAGCTTTTCAGATATTAATGCTTAGTGACAGATCTGAATAACCAGTAGAACCCTGTCAAACGCAATGAAACTCGTTTATACGTCATGTTAATTTTATTATAAATACATCAAATAGTAAATTATTGTAATCTATTTAATTAATTTATAGTGGTTTTAGTATAATGTAACTGTCTCGGTGGTGTAGTGGCTAGCATGTACGGTCATACATCGAGATGTCCTGGGTTCGAGTCCTGGGTCGAGTCAAGTTTAATAGTGGAGTCTTTCTGTTTAGTAACAGCCTGTAGTTGAGAAGTTGGTGATGGGTCACTCCATTGCCTCGGAGAGCACGTAAAGCAATCGGTACTGCGCCTTAACTCTCACCGGTCGTGTCGAGTAGTCGTCCCACCAGAGTATGAGAGTGATACGAACAGTGTAAGTCTAAAAGTACAAAAATATCCTCGTTTTAGTTTAAGAAACTTTATCAGTGATCAGCGTTTTTAAACTGATCAATGCTTAATCAGTGATGATTGATTGATGACAATGAAGTGCGTTTAAATGGCACGCCTATAAGCCATAGAAGAAAGAATTGAATTGAAAATAATAATAACTTAAAATATTGAAACCTCTTTGTTTTTAAGTAAAGGATCTATAACTTTTCAAACTTTTGCGCTTCATAACTATATTATATATCTTACTACGGGACTTACGCGTGTATTTGGTTCTGATCATGACCACGGCTGGTGCAATTCGGTCGAAACGTCGGGAATAAGGTATTTACCTATAACATATACACGCGTTAAGTCCCATTTACATGTCACCGTTTATTACAAGTTTCAAACGCAGCTAGACAAAGTATATTCCAAAATGCTTTATTATTTATCGAAAACATAAATTTCTACTAGCATAAACTATTGCAGTCATCTTGTCTCAATCCGCAAGTCATAACAAAATAGTATTGAAATAAAGAAATTACCTGAAATATAAAAAGTAAAATATTACTACTATAAATCCACTGAACCCAAATAGTTACGATTTTTCACCTTTAGAAATGTGATTGCTTTTCGCTCGAGAGACAGAAAAAACCACACGCTAGGTGGTTCTCAAAACCGTAATTTGTCAAAGTCTAAGCTAGATATAGGTACGTGATTCCAAATAAGTGAGTACTATCTAAGTGATGTAAAAAGCATATGTATTACTTTATAAATAGTGATAATATGTTATATGAAGTCGGTTAAAAAAATAGTGCATAACAACATGTTTATTGAAATTTACCGGCTTTGTGTATGTCGACATTTGATTAATACATCATCGTGGGATTTGTGTTGATTAAAAGTTAATTCAAGTTAATATTCCAATCTAAAATTGTGGCAATAGTGTTGCTTAATAATTTAATCTATACTAATATTATAAAGCTGAAGAGTTTGTTTGTTTGTTTGTTTGTTTGTTTGTTTGTTTGTTTGGTTGAACGCTAATCTCAGGAACGTTCGGTCCGAATTGAAAAATTCTTTTTGTGTTGGATACTCCATAATTAAAATAAAATAATAATAGCAGCACTAAGTATTTTAAAACAATTATTGAAATAATAATTATAAAACCTTATCTAAACACAGATTAGAACCGTTAGCTGTTTCCGAGGTACAACTAAACAACTACAACTAAATTTAAGTACCTTCAAATTGCTCATATAATGATAAGATAAGATTTTTATAACATAAAATTAACTTAAAAGTAAACATTTATAAATTACTTTTTATTATATTGTTACTTTACGCTAATATAATATTTAACGTATTGTGTCCCAATAGTAACGCACCAAGTAAAGACGATTTAAGTCGAGGGTTCTGCTTTCCATTTTATTTTTCCATTTGAAAATCATCGCTAGTTCGTACTTGGTTAACATGCTCGACTATGGCGTGTTCTTCTTCGTGTCAAGGTGAGTCGTCGTCAGGGGTCAGTAAAAATAGCTAAAATAATAACATAGTAAATCACGTTTGGCTCAGTTAGCAGTGACCCTACTTTCTGCGCCAGCGGTCACGGGTTCGAGTCCCGCTGGGGGAATTCATTTGTTGAGCACGAATGTTTGTTCTCCAGTCATGTGTGCGTGTGTGTAATATTCATAATATGTATGTATTTAACATTTATATGTGTAGTATATCAACTATCTGGTGTTCGTAATACAAGCGTCGTCGCTCACCACGTTTATTATATTTACAAGTGATCACTTGTCTAGACTTGGGAGTATTCAATAGATGCTAGAAATATTATCAATGACCATGAAAGCCTAAAAAATTACGTTTTAACTAACGTATTTACCTACTTGGTATAGATTTCTAATATATGAGATATTTTCCCTTCTCCCAATAGTCTTTACAACTTCATCAAAACTGGGTTAGCAGTTATGGTGTGAAAACGAAACAAACACTTAAAACTTACGAATATGACAGTATATTATACCTACACAAAAAAGGTATTCAAAATTGAATTTTTTTTAAGAAGTTGTCAAAAACTAATTACAAATGTTGAATTATTAAGTTAAATGCTGTAAGCGAAAGAATTAATTATTTAAAAAGGAAAACAGGATTTTGCTTTATCTTGACTTAAATTATTTCAAA
Organism: Boloria selene; assembly: GCA_905231865.2. NCBI lineage: Eukaryota > Metazoa > Arthropoda > Insecta > Lepidoptera > Nymphalidae > Boloria > Boloria selene. The sequence goes on along the minus strand of HG993137.1, from coordinate 13,346,174 downwards.
AGTGTAAGTACTAGATTAAATACTTACCATAAGCCCTTAATTACTTTCTTACAAATAAATATACAATTAATATTCGCCCTTTTAATGTAACAAGTAAGGTAAATTATTTATTTTTTTCAAACAAAATTGGAATGCGTAATGAACATAATTTTAATTAGTCATAGCTACTTATGATCACCGACTCTTAGATTAGAATCCCGCGTGAGGCAAATAATAGTATGTTTCTATGGTTAAGTAATAAGTACAAAAAGGGTTGTTTTATTAATTATTATTATAGACACATTTTTAGTGCAATCTGATCCCATCAATGAAATCTCCGCTCCCGTTCTAAAGGCTGAAAATCAAAAGAAATATTTTTCTCCCGTTTTTGCAACATTTTTCATTAATGCTCCGCTCCTATAGGTCGTAGCGTATTGTAATATAGCCTGTAACCTTCCTCGATAAACGGTCTATCTAACACAAAAAGAATTTTTCAATTCCTGCAGAGATTAACGCGTTCAACCAAACAAACACACTCTTCTGCTTTATAATATTAGTATAGATATAACATAAGCAATTACACTTAAATTTTCTAGTATCATCGACACAATAGGCTACATGTATAGAATAAATATATTTTGAGGTTACACGATAGATGGGTGAAATGGATGAATGGATGGAATGGATGAAAATTGTCGAGCCGTAAATTTTCTTCTCCCATTCACCGTCAAACAAAGTTTCATTGGGAAGCTAAAATTACTAAGGTGGCCTTGTATGTCAATTTTGTTTGAAATCTCTTTTCTTTTTTCCATTACTAGTACTGAAGTACTTCAATTATTGAAAAATGTTAACAATAACATATTTTCTACAATGTTTATTGTATTCTGTCAAAGTGAAAGAAAATAATTGTTTAGCCTAATTTATATTCAATTTATTAATACCATTTTTTTATTAATTACTTATAAAGCTTTGAAACTGTAAGATCAAACGGCAAAGTATATGTTTTTATAAACTTTTCCAATGGTATTATAATATATTGAAGCAAGAAAAATCTAATTTTTGTTAATAACTTATTTAATTATAAGATTTTATATTCTTTAAGAGAATTTTACCTTCAAAACATACTGTAGAGAGCAAAAATAAAGAATAATAATTTATAGTATGTACCTACTTACATTATTTCAGATTAAACATGAGATTATAAGAATGGGTTTTTCGTACAGTTCGAAACTCTGGTACACTATAATTAGCGCTCAATAAATAATGTATTAATTTAATGCCAAGTAAAATATTTTTGATTTTTTTTTAATGTATCCCTTATATGCTTAAATTAATAAATTAAATACCATTTTCTTTTGGTTTAAGTTTTGGAAGTTTACTTTTTTATTCATAATTCAATATTTTCTTTACGAAATGGAACTTCCATCGTTTATAGTTTATTTGTTAATCCATCCAAAATTTAAAATTATGAGAAGAATTTTAAAAATATACATTTTTAAAACAAATCTACTTACATCAACTTATTGTCTTAGAATCATCTTTAAATTTCTCATAAAAAGCAAGTTTAATCAAAAGCAAGTGAACATTTATCTAAGGGGACTACTTAAATATTTACATTACAATTCCCAGAGAAGGTCGTACATGATGAAGATGTGTCTAGTGAGGTATTACTAAGCAGTTGCAAGCATAACAACATAGGGTACCTATTACGTCTTATTTAGATATGAAAATTCATTGCCATTTTATTTTTATTTTTCTTTTATTATTGGAGTTCGTTTGGAATTTTGGCTGAAAATAACAAAAACTTAATGTTGTACGTCATTGTAAATCCAATATGGCGGACTCTCAAAGATGGTGGACTATTTTTTATGCATCTCCATGATATGAATATTAAAATATGAAAGGGTAAAAATATGAAAAAAACATAATTTAGAAAAAAAAAATAACATATAACTACTAATATACAATAAAAAAAAATATAACTACTAATTATAAGATTTTTAATTTAATTCGCATTTTTGCATTTATAATTGTAGTCAGAATGATTTAAGATTACTCTTCTATCGACAAATATTTTGTCAACAATACATCTCTAGTTACGAGAGCGTGAACCGTGAAGGCATTATGAGATGTAGCCATGACATAATTTCGGTTTTATACTTGTTGCTTTAGTCATAGTTGTAGCTTTATTTAGCTTGAATTTTTTATACCATATAAAATTGGTGTTTAGTTCCGATATTTGCATAGAACCGGTCAGGTCATAGGTTAAGAAGCAGGATCGACGGCTTAACATGCTTTCCAAGGCTAACTTTCCTACTACTAAGATTTTCTTGACAGAAATAATCAGTAATTAATAATGGTCTGAGCTGGGACTTGAACCGAGGACCTCTAAATTTGAAGCCGAACATTTTAGCCACAAGGCGGTTATAACAAAATATACAATGATAACTTTAACTTAAATCACCAACGATTGCCACACTACTGTAGTAAACTCACATTAAGGTTGATTTGTTAAGACCCAGAGTGGTTTGTCGAGTTCTCCTTTATATCTAGTCGTTAACTATTGTTACCCAATCACGTATTACATAAGGGCTTTTTTGTTACTAGATTTTATGCGAAAGCATGAAAGCACTCGGTTGTTAATAATTATAACTTATATAAATGCGTTTACAGTACATATATAAATAACGCTTAAGCGTTAAAAGAAGATTTAGCGCCAGCGAAGCCGCGGGTTCTGCTAGTATATTTATACATAAACTTGACAAATTATATACTAAAACCTTTCTCTTGAATCACTATTAAACTATCTATTAAAAAACCGCATCAAAATCCGTTGCGTAGTTTTAAAGATCTAAGCATACATAAGGACTGACAGCGGGATGCGACTCTGTTTTATATATACTATATTATGTATTTCTTATGCATATGTATGACTATTACTATTAATATAATTATAATATACATATTGTATAGTATAACTATATTAATAATGATTATAAGTTATAACATACTTAGTTAAATATATCGCAAGATTGACTCCTAGACTCAAACTAAAATACTAGCGACTCGCCCTCGCTTCGCTCGGGCTCTTCCCTAGATTTAGCACAGGTGAAGCCGCGGGATCTGCTAGTTATGCATATAAACCTTCCTCTTGAATCACTCTATCTATTAAAAAAAACCGCATCAAAATCCGTTGCGTAGTTTTAAAGATTTAAGCGCACATAGGGATATAGGGACAGAAAAGGCGACTTTGTTTTATACTATGTAGTGATAGTGATAGTGATAAATCGTTTAAGTTAAGGTTAATCAATAGCTTATTTTAATTATTATCAACTTAATTTTTGAAAGACGTATATAATATTTTTCTTAAATTTTTTTTCATATAAAATAAACACTTATACCTACGTCTTTAAATTAATTTTAAGGTATTGTACTTTAAATGTTTAAGAGAATACTAATTACTATTAAATAAATTCGTATATTTTTCATATTTTTAATACATGATCTATAATTCGCGTCATGTAAAAAGAACGCTGGCTGTCAAGTTGCGCAGAGGCGATTTATCGGCCAATTTGGTGGTAAGACGCGGGGCGCGGGACGTCAAGGCACGCGCCGCATGCTTTCCGGCTCGCTATTGGTTTGTCAGTTCCAAATACCATCGCGCACACAAAAGTTATTAATCACGAAATGATTTTCTATAAAAAATTGTGCAAAAATATTTTTGACCTATATTGTTTTATAAAGAGAGAATCTGATAATATTGCAGTTAATAATTAAAAAATATATATTAAACGAATTAATTAAATTTTTTGTTAGTAAATTAAACATTCTACACTGAATCAAACATATTTTATTAATTAATAGAATTCTATTTAATGACATACTATCTAATGTATTTTTCAATGTACCTACCAATAATCAATATACATCGTGAGTGAAATGCTAGTTCAACAATAAAACAATAGGCTTAGGAATTTCGTATGCAAATGTACCGATGCGCAAACACACCCCCCACCACTTTCTTCCAGCGTTCTTTTTACGTGACGCGAACTGTACATAGTTTATATTCAAATAGTCGTACACTTGTCACTTGCCACGTTGTCACTTTAATTCTATGCCATAAAACCCTTTGGAGATAAATAAAAAACATTTAATATATTTTTTGAAGTGAAACTTCTTTAGAATCGTTGTGATTTCAAACTCGATGAAACGAAAAAATAAGTCCATAGTACCAGGCGCTCAGAGACGGGGAAGAGTTAGCCTTAATTTAAATTCAAGTTTTACTTCTGACATGTGTACTTTGTACACACGCACTTTTTTTTTATTTAAAACTATTCCAACTATCGTGTTTAAAATTACATGATTGTCACAAAAATATGAATCAATATAACTTAACTTTAGTATGAATTTAGATTACTAGCGCCATAGATGGGTATAAAAGCGCCAGTAGAAAAATAATTTTTTACTGGCGCTTTTACTACTTCAGCCCTTTTTTAACGTAACACTGATGGGCACGGGTCCACCCTAAATACGAGGGAGATCAGCCCTCACTCTGCCACGCTGGCAAAGTTCTGGTCGGGGGACTTCACACGTCTTTCGAAAACTTGTGAGGTTCGCTCAGACATGTAGTTTTGCTCACGATGTTTCCCTTCACCGTAAGACAAGTGGTAATCTTGTTAGAAATGATTCGCGCATGAAAATATTGGTTATTCAAGCGAGCGCGTAACCACAGGGCTACCACTGCTGTTTATTTCTTTTCTATTCATATAATTGATGAAATTTCGAGCCTAACTATCGTTACTAAATATAGTTAGAGACTTCTCATAATTAAAAAAATAAAAGTTAATTTTTCAAGTAAATAATAAAAAAGCGAATACCTACTCGTATTCTATTTACTATTTCAAAGGAAAGATAACTGTTGCTTAAAAACACAAAAGAATGTAGTCTAAGGATATTATTTTAATCTCAAAGATTGAATAGTTATTAATTTAACTACATAATATATCCATATCATTACATAGAATAAACTAAAGTCCCTTTGTTTGCTAAGATCTTTAAAACTACGCAACGGTTTTTATTATAAGTTTTTCTTAATAGATAGAGTGATCCAATAGGAAGGTTTTTATAAAGTCATGCGATTATTTATGACTTCGACATATATTTCGGCAGACTCCATCGAAATAATTTAGTCTTAGGCTATATTTTAAGTTCAGTAGTATTTTGAACTATGCAAATAGGACGAAATAATTACATGAGAACTTACCAAAAGTAGTTTTTATGCAACATCACATGATACGAAGCAATCTTAATCTAAAAGTATAGCACTTATGTTATCATAACTTTGTTTGATAAAAATCGCAATAGATTTTGAAGAAGTCAATATAATTTTTTAATTAAGTAACTATTCGTGTATTCTGAAGTTAATATATTGGGTTTCATTACGAGTCTTAACAGCACCCCTGTAATTTAATTCACAAGAACTTCGCCTGAATTAATAAAGTTGAGAAAGTTTTGTGTATTTTTCTTCAAATTTATGATAACACTTAAGTCAATATAAATATTCGTGGACAGAAAATTTGTTATTTTTGAAGTTAGAAAAATGTTACAGTCATTATTATAATAGCCGCTGGGAAATTTCATTGCGTAAGAATTTAAAGTGTTAAAATGATGTTAAAATAAAGAAATGTTAATTCAATATTGGTACTATACATATTACATTTACATAATATACAAACGTTTTAGGAGTTGTATTAAATACAACGCTAATCGTTTATGTTTTTAAAGTGAGCTCACACAGTTTGGCTGACATATACTCGTATTTTGAGCCAAAAATATATATTCCTACCCAAATGTTATCTATACTAATATTATAAAGCTGAAGAGTTTGTTTGTTTGGTTGAACGCGCTAATCTCAAGAACATGAACGAATAAACTACTGGACCAGTCACAAAATACAAATGCATGAAAACACGTTGAACCAATTGTAGTATAACGCACACAAAGAATTGACACAATACATCAAAATTCACTCTAATGCTAGTGCTTAAACGTAGTCGATAAAATACATATATCAATGACATTTTAAATATTAATAATAAATATTGTTTGATTTTTCGCCGACAATCAAACCCAGAACGTTCGAATGGGAAAGAAAATTTATGTGTTAAAATAAAATAAAAAATTAAGTACACATACTAATTATAATTTTTGCATTTATAATGTTTTTATTTAATTATAAAAATATTATTATAAATTTATTGTCATCAGATTGTAGGATACTGCGATAAAAGTATTTTATGTTATTGTACTGTACAAATAACATCCATTATTCGCTTAGTTATTTCGTCAAATATCGATATATTTTTCGACATTTTCAAGCACTAGTCGATGTCAAATGGACTTACTCGACAGTTCTGTCATTTGTTTTGAACGGTATAATCCAGCCATTTTATGATGGTTGTCAGATGTCAACAATACATAGATATATCGACTATATTTAACATAGTTGAATAATACGAAATTTTATTTTACATTTCCTTAAATTTTGTGATAAATAACATTAAATGTAATAAAATATATTACTTACAAGTGAAAAGAAAAAGTGCTGCTTCCGCTGCTATAGTTTTTACACCATCTAATAGAACATTTAGTCATTTTTGGGAGATTTTTTGTTGACAAGTAAGTGCTTGAGACTGACGTAAAAACAAACGGCCAGGCCTAAAATATCCTGATTACTGACATTACCGGTAAAGGTACGTCCGCTTATGTGTCTCGTCCATAGTTTATTCGTTCATGCTCAGGAATTACTGGTCCGAATTGAAAAATTATTTTTGTGTTGGATAGTCCGTTTATCGAGAAAGGCTATTAGCTATATTAAATCATGCTGCGACCAATAGAAGCGGAGCATCAATAAAAATGTTGCAAAAACGGATATTTTTAGATATTTCTTTTGCTTTTCAGCCTGTAAGCAAACCATGAAAATAAAACATAAAAAATTAACTTATTTTCATGAAATTGCTATAAATTTAAAATTAACTTTAATACAATAATAAACTTGATATTAAAAGTAAACACAACACACACGTCGTAATATCTCAAAAACGGTGGCTCTTAGGAAAAAACCATTTTTTGTAGATAACTATCTGATCTACAATTTTTGTCTAAGCTAATTTTATGATAAAACTTATCGTTTTGTTGAAAATCGCGAAAAACCCGTTTTTGTGATCTTTAACCCCGAGTAAATTTTTTGCACGTGCCGGATCGATGAGGACTTTTCACATTTCCTTTATAATAGTGTATTGAACAATCCTACCAATTTTCAGCCTAGTCGGAATTCTTGTAACCTCACCCCTATTTTTTAGTCTAATTTGAGCAGACTATTGAACGCCACTACAATAATTTTGTAAGATTTCGTAGCGATGCCGCCCAATAATCGCAATCACGCTCGGTATGTCCGCGGCATAGCTAAGAAATTTTATACACGAGCACGCTTTGCGTGTCGCACTGATTGTGTTAAAAGGGAGGTCGGAGTGGAAATTTATGTAACTGTTTAAAGTTTAACAAAAACCGTCTTCGTATATTGTATTGACAATTATTAAGAGATTGAATATATTTTATCTGGATACAACAAGCATGGCACTACCACTAAAATTATTTTATACTGTATCAGCTTTAATTTCCGAATCATATAATGTCGACTACAACTTTCAGTGCCTGAATTACTTCCTAGAAGTTGTGTGTCTGACATTTAATTTGTATCAAGTTTCAAGTTAGTCAGTTTCAAGTTCATTAATAAACACCTATTAGATAACACGTTTGGCTCAGTTTGTAACCTTACTTGCTGTGCCAACGATCGCGGGTTCGAGTTCCATTGGGGGCATTAAATTATGAGCACAAATGTTTATATCCAGTCGTAGGTGTTTATATGTATATTATATATTTTAAGTCAAATATGTGTAGTGTATCAACTATATAGTATACAAAAAGGAAACCTCGTAGCTTGATGGAATAGAACCAGATAGTGCTGTGTGTTAATATGCCAACATATTAAAAAAAAAATATTTAAATTACAAAAACTTAACTTGTTCATCAGTAACATTTATTGATCAACATATGACTATGAAAAACAAAGTTAATTTACTATTTACAGCCGTTAATTTGAAACAACTTGATTTCGAACCAGCTTTCAAGTAAACCTACGAAATATCATCCTTACCTTATATTTTTAATAATTTAACATACATATTACATAAGTATTGTATTTTACTACAGAAATATTGTCTAAAATTTTGTTTTTTATAGAAATACTGCCAGTTTCTATAACCTATCTACCGATAGACCGGTAGATACTTTCATACGATTTTGACAGGTTGTAACTTTTAATGTGTCAAAATAGTATGGAAGTAACTACCGGTCTATCGGTAGATAGGTTATAGAGATGTGTACGATGAAATTATAAGACAAAATAAAGTAAATTTAGATAATATAATCAATTACAGACTTATTTTAAAACCTGCTGCTTCAATATAAAAGCGATAATAAATATAATTTATTTATTTTTATGAAAATATTAATGTATTCATTAAATTTCTCTATCACATAATATACTATAATACTATATAATTAAACTATCACAATAAATTAAAGCTGTATTTGATGATGCACAACGAAACAGTAATAAAAAGACAAAATAAATACCTAGGTAGGTATATAAAGTTAAGAAATATTTAACAATTAAAAAATCGCCAAGAAGAAAAATACGTCGATTGATTCGAACTAAGCTCAGCTTATTATACCTAATTATTATAATATTATGCATTATACATAGTGTTATATATTTTTTAAATTATTTAATTTTATTTTTTTCTGATATGCTTCTAGAAGTTATAAATTTTAAATATCACAGAAACAAATAACAGTAATTTATTTTTACTATGTACATGTAAATTGTTTTCAACATTCAGCACTGGCTACTAAAACTTATTTTTTTTCTTATTCGAGACCTACTATACTAGGTAACTTAAAAATAAAAGAATTTTTTGTGCGTTATAATTTTCACAAACAAATCGTGTTTTATATTAGATATAAAAGAGTAAATAAAATTTTGTACAATATTTTGCGCGTTTATTAAAAAACCTAATATTTATAACAGATGAATAAGTATCCCTAGATAGTTTCATAAATTCGATTAGTAGTAGTAGTAGTATTTCGATAGGTACACTGTGTCAGGATGATTTGTGTTTGACGCATACAAGTTTACATACACGATGCCCTTTGACAAATCCTTATTTGTCCGTCTCGAACCGTTGGCAAACTCAGGTTGAAAGCGTTACACTTAAGAGCTTTTTACACTACTCAATATCAAGACAAGTCTTACTAAGATTTATCATCGCTACATATAGTATAAAACAAAGTCGCTTTCTCTGTCCCTATATCCCTTTGTACGCTTAAATCTTTAAAACTACGCAACGGATTTTGATACGGTTTTTTTAATAGATAGAGTGATTCAAGAGGAAGGTTTATATTTAAAGCCCAAGCTAAGCGAGGGCGAGTCGCTAGTAGTGTAATAAGAGTGAGCAAGTTAGTCTATCCGTGTGTCTTCCCATGACACCGCGTCAGTCGACAACTTCACGGGCTACGTACACCTTGCAAATGAGTTTGAATGCGGTATTTCGTGCGCTGTAATAGAAAGTCTTATTACACTTTAAGAGAGTTCTAATAAAACAGTCTTAAAAATGTCTAGTGTAATAAGCTCTTTAAAAGTAAACGCCTACATTATGTAGTAAACCAAAACCTGAAACACAAGATGTTAACCTAGTTCAGAACCTAGTTCAGGTAGGTTCCAAACACATTCTATTTAAGCTCTTTCATTGTATTTTATGGATTTTTTGTAGAAGTTTATAAATAAAAGTTATTATTATTATATTATATTACTACTAACCTAACCTAACTTTTATTCTATTAGTTGAACAGTTGCATGAAGCTCTGTAGCGATATTTACTCAAGTAATTATTATAACTAGTATATTCAATTTCAACTTGAAGGTAATTTTGAGCATCGTGCAAATTTAATCTATATTTTTTCTATACAATATTCCAAATATTCTTTCTTTACTCCATATAAATTTCTTACAGCCTTCAAAAAAACAACAAAAAAATATTGTCTACATTATCTAGTTTAGAGATTTTTTTGAGTTAAAAGCTTCTAAGCTATCAATCTTATTATAGCATAACGAAAATTGTTTGTGCCTAAAATTGTAAATAGTCATTTCATTACTAAATATAAGCGTTTAAATTATTTTACTACAAATTCCTTATTTTAAGTTGTTATTTATATAAATTAATTTATAAATATATATTATATACAAATATATTTCTAAATGCTAAAGTAAATAAGGCATGAAATGGACCTTACATCAGCGTTAGCTTTTTAGCTTTACTAATTTATGTCTTCATTATAATTAAGCTTTACGTATATACTTGTATCAATGTACAAAAAAAAATATACTCTAACCTATCTTGTTTCAAAGCAAAAACTCTCAATTTTCACGTGTTAATTTAACAAATTAATTTTCTAACGCTTAAAACCAAGTTCTATTAAGGTGGTCTCATTTTAAATGGACCGTCTATATATTTCAAGTATATCGAATTTCTCTCTTTTGATACACAATAAAGTTATATTTTACATCAGAAATCTAATATCTGAACATTTGTTTGAAACAGTAATTTTTCTTATACTCTAATTGTTTTATTACCATCCAAAACTCTATATTACAGTCTATTTTCATACTGCCATAACTTTTCATCCCTTAAAATCTAAGTCCAATATTATTATGAAGAGGCTTTAGTTTTCAATAATAATACAGGCCAGTACATTGTGACGAATAGAAGAAACAGTGCTGGGAACACCACTCTTGATAGCTTATCGATTTCCCTCCATAACACTCGTTCTTGACCAGTGTCAGCGTCAAGCCAGGCAACCTGAAAATAACCAATAGTTTATTAAGCAAAACTAAGTTACTTTCATGGCAATAAACAATTTTTATTTTCACAAACTAATTTTCATTTTTTTCAGTTAATGAATTTAAAAAAAATATTTGTCTTATGAGTACTCATAATTTTGTTTGTATTTATTAAAAAGCTGTACACATTTATACATTTACCATTTATTTATCAACTGTTATTGTTTTTACAATTTTTTTTTGCATTAAAGAGAACACCTTAATTTTATTTATATTAACCTATCTACATATTACGAGTATATGTGTTTATACGTCAAAAATTTGCGTTAAAAAGGTATTAAATTATTTTGTATTGGGTAGGTAGGTAGAAATTTAAATTTTATTAAAATGCATATGCATCTGAAAAATGCTTATAACGAAGCTTATTATAAGATAGCAAAGGTAGAATGCTACTTAAATATGTATAACTTGCTGAGTTTTTTCATCAGTTCTTCTCAGTTCTTCTCAGGTCAAAGGTTTATTTTTTCCAAACTGATAATAGACTCATGACGTTCAGTAAGAAATTGTAATAATTTTATGCTGAATAAAATATTTTGATTTGATTTGATTTGACTTGTACAGCTATAACTAATAAATGTTAGAAATATATAATTAATTTGTCTGTGTCCAAAGATTTTTTTGCGATATCTGCGATCAGTCTCTCTGACTATAAGAGGAACTGATGCCGAAAAATGAATCAGTTACCTACTTGTAATATACTCTGTCGTCTTTCAACACCGACTAAATGTGGAGTTGTCCCGGGAGCGGGATGGACGGCGGGCGTTGTAGCCGGGGGGGATGTTGGGGATGTTAGGTCCACTTTCCGACATCGAACTCCACTACCTTCCCAAGCAGCAACTGTTCCACACGACCCTTTCTCCCCGTTCAAACGCTGTAAGAAAATAAAATTTTAATCAAAGCGATTACTGAAAATTTAAAATATTACAAATGTCTAGACAGAATTTAATTTTCATTTAATATATAAATTATACTTGTAATGTGATATAAAGCTTATTTAAAAATATTTATTCACTAGCCTTTCCCGCGGTTCCGCTCGCGTTAAAGGCTAGTAAGAAATATTTTTCGCCCGTTATTGCAACATTTTTCATTGATGCTCTGCTCCTATAGGCCGTAGTGTGATATAATATAGTCTATAGCGTTCCTCGATAAACGGACTATCCAACACAAAGATAATTTTTCAATTCGGACCAGTAGTTCTTGAAATTAGCGCGTTCAACCAAACAAACAAACAAACTCTTCAGCTTTATAATATTAGTATAGATTACATTATTATATCTGGCGATTCTTTACATAAATACGTAAACAAAAGCATTATTATATCTACAATGGTACTAAAAATAAACTTATTTGTGTAATAAATTTCCTTTTGTTTGTTTTGTAAATAACGTTGCCTTCAATTATATATATATATGGCCGATAAAAGAAAACATCTTGGTTTCGCAGAGTATCATGTTTTGTAAGTAAATATTTTTGTGAAGAATGCTTAAGCGTATGTTGGTTTAGTTATTGAAATTGTCAAATATAAAAACGCAAAATAAATACTTCATTTTATGTACAATACTAAATATTTATTTCATCATTTTATATACATATTATAATTTATTAACCTCACAAAAAATGAAAATCGAATCTGCGACCCTTCATTGTTATTTCTAAATAAATCCATCAAATATATCACGTTCAACTTTACTGCCTACGCTCGTCTAGCTACTTATTCATTAAGAATATTCAATTTGGAAGTCTCTAGACTTGTCTAAAATAATAGCTTTTCATAGAAATAGACATACCACTGGTATAATTCTCGGTAAGTCTTGAGCTTTTGATTTATTCATTTGATACTGTTTGTCAAGAACTTTAACTACCACGAACTCTCCTAAAGCTGCGAAGACGAACATCATACAGCCAGCCATCCAAAGGTCCAGTGCCTGTTGAATTACATTGAGGAAAAATTTTTTAGTCATCCAAAACTTATTTATTTTAAATAATTAAAGAGCTTTGCAATAATGGCATTGATGTCATAACTTTTTATGCCCAAAAGCTTAAAGTCGAAGCTTAAATAAGCGTAGTTTTTCGTTCATATTGCTAATACTACTTTTTTTATTTCTATACTATTTGTAAGATAAATAACTTTCAAATACAAACAGATTTTACCTATATTACATTCGTAATATTGAAATCAGTAAGTATATATTATATTGTTATAAACTAAGACTATTTCCTAAGAAAATTAAATACAGTTCCTGAGTTATATTTACAAACGAACACATAAGATCTATTTATATACAGATATTTGGTTTCCCAGGCCAGCGCGTTACGACTGCGCTACAACTGTCTATGGTTACTATATAATATTTCAAATATATTATTATATTGGATAGGGTTACCCTAAAGAAATGTAATAAAAATTTTCATTAGTTTCATCGACAGTAAATGAAAATATTAAACGATGTATTAAGTTTGTATTGAACCCACTTGCTGCGCTAGCCATCGCAGGTTCGAGTCCCGCTGGGGGCATATATTCGTTGATTTGTTTGTACTATTTATTTAAAGTTTTATATTTATCAATGAAATACTTCAAATTACCTTTACATATGCTACCGGTGGAATATCAGCTCGAAGTCCAGTGAACATGGTGACAAGTGTTAACATACAAGTAACTAGCAGTGTGACTCGACCAGGTATTGCGTCCAAATCTAACCAGAAACTAAACCAGGATAGCATTACCACTAAAGACGATGGCGCAAAGGTTTGTATAAGGTGATGGCCGATCTGACGTTCAAATCTGAAGTAAACGACTAGTCTGGAGTAGTTTCCTAAAATACATAAAAATACATAAAAAATGAAAAATAGTAAACTATCCTAAGAGAAATTTTGCTCAAAACTAGTCTTATTATAGGTAAATAACTAAATTGACTATTAAATTGTTCTTAATGGTATGAGAAAGAAGATTATAATAGCAAAAAATTTTATTAAGAGTAGGTTTTATTTTAATACATACATACATAAATTAATCGTCTTATATATGATTATATTGTCTACTATTGATCAGACGACACGTTTGGCTCAGTTGGTAGTGACCCTACTTTTTGCGCCAGCGGTCGCGGGTTCGAGTCCCGCTGGGGGCATTCATTTGTTGAACACAAATGTTTGTACTCTATTCATGGGTGTTTATATTTATAAAATGTATATGTGTCATATATATCAATATCTGGCATCAATTACCAATTATCTGGCATTCGTAATACAAGCCTCGTAGCTTACCACGGAACAAGATGGTGCTGTGTGTGATAATGATGTGTGTATTAAACTTGGAAACGTAAATTAAAAATTGGTGTTGCGACGTCGATTGATCATAGCATACCAACATTATAAATTCTTAGCTAATAGTGACTTTGAGCCTAAAAGTGATCCCAAAAATTCTTCAACAGGTTATATCGGTACCCATAAGAATAATAAATCATCCTCGCAAATACCTCATTTTTACAAATTTAATACCATTTATTATGAATGTATAAAAAAGAGAAAATTTAAAACTAAGTACTGCGTTTATATATATTTACCGTCTTTATCAATCATATATCCATTAGTCTCTTCTAACCGCAACGGCTCGCCGATGTGATATTGCAATAGCTTTAGTTCAGGATTTATAGTAACTCCCGCATCACTCCATCGAAACCGTACTTTTTGATTGCTATACGAAACTGTTAAATAAATATTTCTATTATTAGATACTTCTTTTACTTTGGTTGAACATAAAATTTTAAGCCCTGAGTGAGGTCTCTCACTGTAAAGCACCGGTAACAGCAAATCTACTAAAACTAAATTCGTGGAAAAATCTGAAATATGAATGGTATTTAAAATGTTATATAAAATGTTCAAAAACCCACTATACTCGGTTTCCCAAGCCAGCGCATCCCTAAAGAAATGTATTTAAGATTTACATTACTTTCATCGATAGTAAATGAAAATATTAAACGATGTATTTAAGTACTTGCTGCGTTAGCGGTCGCGAGTTCGAGTCCCGCTGGGGGCATACATTTGTTGAGCACGAATGTTTGTACTCCAGTCATGGGTGTTTATTTTTATATTATGTATGTATTTAAAGTTTTATATGTAGTTTATCAACTATCTAGTATTCGTAACACAAGCCTCGTAGCCTACACATGTTATTTATAATAATGAAAACCTGGTCTGAAAAGACTGGAATGAAAAAAAGTACCAAAATGTATATTAAACAGTTAAAGATTTTTTGTATTTGCTTTTATATCAGAATCATTTTTGTGTCAGAATCAAACAATTTTAAGACTATTTTAGTTATACTGATGCTTGTTTAAACCCTGGTTTAATGCATATTATTTTGTCTATATAAAAACAATAAAATATGAAAATGTATACTATCTTCACAGTGAGATACATAAAAATCTTTAGATACATTAAAAAAGAGGAAAAATAAGTCAAAAGAAATGAATGACACATTTTCAAAAAGAATTAAAAGAAGACATTAATAAATATTTTCTAAGATACGCGAACGTTTGACATTAATTTACATAATATAATAACTCTTTTTTTATTTTATTGCACATTTATTTTGTTTTTTTTTTTACCTTAATCATGGTCTCACCTTTGACTATGATTCGCGATATGTGACCGTAAAAAATACGAAAAGATTTTTTAATGTATATAATTAATGTCCATATGTATGTACGATAGAAAATGCTTTATAAAGTAGTAGCAATTAAAGTAAAAGCTCCCTCAGTAAACATTGAAATAAAGGTTAAACAAATTCACTGTATCGAATGGAGAACACGTGACTTATAACTATTAAACAGGCCCACTCAACATACTTTACTTAATTAGCTAACCTAAAACTTACAGCTTTCTATGTAAATTGGACAGGATTGTATGTCCATGGGGTAAAGTTGAAATTCCATTTGGCAAGCAATGATTGCGTGCATTCGTGCGGCATACCGCACCGTCTGGTTCCTATATAAGGTTACCGATGAAAATTTGTGCGTCAATTCTGCTATTTCTGTAAACAAAGATTTCATTTTTATTATATACTAGCGACTCGCCCTCGCTTCGCTCGGGCTCTTCCCTAGATTTAGCACAGGTAAAGCCGCGGGATCTGCTAGTTATGCATATAAACCTTCCTCTTGAATCACTCTATCTATTAAAAAAAACCGCATCAAAATCCGTTGCGTAGTTTTAAAGATTTAAGCGCACATAGGGATATAGGGATATAGGGACAGAAAAGGCGACTTTGTTTTATACTATGTAGTGATTAAATCATTATATCTGATTTTTGAAGTGAAACTTCTTTAGAATCGCTGTGATTTCAAACTCGATGAAACGAAAAAATACGTCTATAGTACCAGGCGCTCAGAGACGGGGAAGAGTTAGCCTTAGTTAGATCTCGCCCACCGCGAGTCAGTGACATTTCTAACTCTGTCTAACTCGTGGGTGTGACCTTCGCATTATCTCACTCTCCCAACGAGCTTAGACGGGGTTATTTAGTATAAATATAAACGAGATTTAAAAATTAGTTTGCCAAAGAAGTTTTACTTCTGACATGTGTACTTTGTACACACGCACTTTTTTATTTCTTTCTTTTTCACCTAGTGCTTAAAATTTATTGCATGTGCTAATTATGAAGGAAAGTTTGTTTATTGCTGATTGGTTCTCAAACGTGCTAATCGTATTTTGGTAAAAAAATTGTGGGTTTGTTCATCCAAGCTGAGTGTCTTATTTTGTGTACTAGTTCTATCTAATAAAATAAAAAATTGCATTTTATTGTTTACTAAAAATATATTAAAATTTAGCAAAATTTATATAGTTAATTATATTAATAAATTGATTTTTATAGATTTTGAATTAAAAATAAAAATTTCGTGAACGTGTAAGTACTTATATATGTGCTCCACCATTGATGTGACAAAAATAAAGTAAAAGGAGCAAATATCGTACCAGCTGATTGATGACAAAAGTGGCAAGCTCCTCCTAAAATCAAAAACTTAAATGTAGTAGACGATTTGATATCTCAGCTTAGTTGAACAACTTACACGACGATGTACAGTTCTTAGACAAGCTTGTTATTCTTTTTTTAATATTTTAATGTATAACCAATTATAGAACACAACATTCGCTAAAAACAATGCTTTAAAATGCTTAAAAAATCATTAAATAAAAAAAACAAAAAAAAAAGTTATTTAAAATGAGCTCTCTAATTCTCATTCATCTACTCTTGAAATATCCTTCAATATAACTGTTCCGTGTTTCCATCTTATCAAAAAAGATTCTAGGGCTCGCAGACTTATCTTCTCTTATAAGATCATGGTCGATAAGATTTTTCTCTTAATTTTGGACTCTTCGGAAATATTAAACCACTGTATTTTTTATTTGTATAGAAAAGTATTTATTACAAATTATTATTTTAAACAAAAAAGCTTATATACCAGTAACTTTTGAGTTTAGAAAATACGGATCTGGATGCCAGAGGTTATCAAAGAATTCTGGAGGCAGCGTGACATGGTCGTCGCCTTCCTCGAATATATCTTCAGGCAACTGCAATCTGCTCTCTCGCCAGGTTTGTCTTATAAACATATCCACTCTGCAAATCAAATCAAACAAATCAAATCAAAATATTATTTATTCAAATAGACTTTTACAAGCTCTTTTGAATCGTCATTTTTACATTATTAAAATTAAATGTCAGTCTGTAAGCCTGTGAGTAAACTACCACCGGCTCGGAAAGCTGTTTTGCAAATATTTTACATATTATTATATATATACAAGAAAATGTGATATTTTTAATGTTCATTTCATTATTTTCTTGAAGCTTTCAACTTTTGAACTTTTCAAGTCTTTATATTCTAAATACCAATCTTGTGATTACTAATTTTGCCAATCGTCATAAATTATTTTTGTATACCTGAAATCCATGTCTTCAACGTTTATGGAATTAACATCAACCACGTAGATGCTGAACTCTACATCAACTGGTTGACCTTTACGAGATGGAGGCCGCATTTCTAAAAATGATGTAAAATATATTTCAATCAGCCCTTTTCAATGTCCCACTGCTGGGTACGAGCCTCCATTTATATTTAATAAAATATTACAATATTATAATTGTACTTTCTTAGGTTTACGCGAATATTTGACATTATAAATGAAACTATCTTTTCGGATTTTGTCGCGGATTTATGTTGATTTTTGGTTCTCGGAGAGTCTCTCCCGTGACCATGATTACTGTAAAGCATTCAAAACGCCGGGAACCCAAAAATAAAAGAAGCATGTGTCACAAGAGAACTATAATAATAATTGAATGTGGCGACGAACATAAAAACCTTTATGAAATAGATACTAACCTTTTACATAGTTTTCCGGCAACACGACTCTTGGCTTGAGCGTGTGATTTCTTTTCGACGTTACATCATTACACAACCTGAAATCAATACATCTATACATATAAATAAAATTGGAGTGTCTGTTTTTAATTTTAAATTAACAGCTTTTCACTAAATGCATATGTAAGTATATACATACGTTACTAAAATCAAAAACAAATCAACTTTTTTTTTGTCTGTCTGTCTGTATGTTTGTTCCTGCTAATCTCTGAAACGACTGGACCGATTTTGACGAAATTTTCATTCGCAGATAGCTAATGTTGTAAGGAGTAACTTAGGCTACTTTTATTTTTTTTTGGAAAATAATAAAAATCGTTTAATTTATTTTGACTTACGCCCAGCGAAGCGGGCCGGGTTTGCTAGTATTAAATAAATAAATAAATATGTTGGGACATTCTTACAACAGCGCCATCTAATTCCGTGGTAAGCTACGATGCTTGTGTTACGGATACTAGATAGTTTATATACTATATATATAAGTTTTAAATACATACATATTATAAATATAAATCACATATTATGTACACTCGTATGTATTCTGTGAAATATAGTACCCAATAGTATAAATTTTATTTACTTGTATACCATAATATATACTCGTATCACTCAAACTGCACTATTTTAGTCTGCTTCAAAACACTATTTCTCACTAACACAGGTTGGCTTGAAGAAATCTCTTATAGAGATTAGCCCACCTCTGCAAACTAAATTTGTATTCGCATTACCTACTGTATAAATTTTTAAGTGTAATAAAAAGTAGGTTCTATTTAAAGTTAGGTTTATTATAAGAGTTTAGGCTAACACAGATTTATCTATTCAATTACACGCCGAGTCTAAAAAATATTCTATCGTATTCGAGTAACTTAAAATAAAAGAGCCTATAAGGTAAATTCTATTGAAGAAATAATTACAGCTAAAAAGTTCAATAAAAATGAAAGTGACATTAATGCTTGTTTTTATTTATACTTTAGAGCTTAATCTCTGGATATACTGAATTATTTGAAGTAAGTTATTTTTATCCGACTTCAAAAATAGGTTTGCATTAAAAAAAACAATAGGCCGTTAAAAGTTGTTGAATATAATATTATAATATTACTAGCAAGCCCGGCCCGCTTCGCTGGGCGTAAGTAAAAATAAAATAAACGGTTTTTATATATATTTTAATAAAATTAAATGACTACTCCTTACAACATTTTACTAACCGATAAATACACACTAAAGTCGTATAATAAATATTTAATTTGCAATAACAAAAATTTAGACCAATAATAATTATTAATAGAGAGAGAGAGAGAGAGAGAGAGATAGATTGTTTTTCCATGTTGGTTAATTTAGTAAACATAATAATATAATTATATTTTGTTATTAATTATTTGCTGTCGCATTTTTATAATATTTTCAGGATTTTTTATGAGTATTATATATATATGTATAAAAATATTACTGTTCATTGTTATAACACGAAGCGTTGAATGAATGTCTAAGGGGGGAATTTGTTTTCATTTACGTTTTTTACTTATATTCTAATCATATAACAATGAAGACAGAAAAATTAAGTAAAACAGTTTATAACTATGATGGTATTATTTTATTTATATCATAAACTTTCCGATGGGCTTTGTAACTTTGCAGCTTTGCAACTCTGTAACTAAAACTATGATGACGTTAATGATTTAGTTATTTCGCCAACATAGCGTGAGTTCAATAATAGGGTATCCACAAATTTATTATTTCCTGTACGAATTCGCTAACGATGCCTATTTCTATTTCTAGTAGCCATAATCAAAATATTTTCACGCCATTTTTATTTTTATTAGTGGCATTGTATTTGTGTTTGCGATGAATATTAAATAACAGTGTATAAAACACTATAAAAACTTACTACTTACAAAACTTTTTATAAAATTATCATTTACATAGATTTTCAATACTCACTATTTTTAAGAGACCGAAAAATACCTATAAATACATATGATGATGATGATGATGTATGATGTCCTCCCGACCGATTACGGCCACGGCGGCTAATCTCATTGAGACTAGCCATCTGCGCGGGAGCTATTATAGTGCACAAGTGCACTCTCTATTCCTTATTCCTCTCATATTCCGGTGGGACGACTGCTCGACAGGACCAGTGAGAGCTAAGGCGCAGGACCGACGGCTTTACGTGTTCTCCGAGGCACGGTGGTGAAACACCGCCAACTTCCCAACTCCGGGCTGTTACTGAGGCTTACGAAACAAAGACTCAATAACTAAACTTGACTCGAACCCATTACCTCTCGATGTATGACCGTACATGCTAGCCACTACACCACCGAGGCAGTCAAAAAATACATATACTGACTCAGTGGTATGGCAGCTAGAATGTACGACTGCTTATCCGGGGCCCTGAGTTCGAGTTTTAGGTGTCCCTAAGTTCGGTTAATGTGTTTTTCTGTTAAGATATTCTCAGTATAAGTCTGGAAATATAGGAAATTGACGATGTTATACATCCAAGCCTCATAAAGTAGGTAAAGCAGTCGGTTCGGCACCTTGAATCTTACCAGTCTTATATCGTACCATCGGATTTAAAGAAAAAAGGAATACATAGTGTACATACTTGTTCACTATAATTTCCAAGGGACTGTACTGACTACTTGTAGGCTAAATTTAGTAAAATTGGCCGCCTTAGTCGATATCGGTCACGAGTACATCTGACATTCAATGAAGGGTTATTATGAACGTAATAATTAGTCTGGTACTCACTTCGTAATAGAGACTTAACTACTCTGTCCTAATTTTTTTTTTTTTTATTTATTCAAAATTTTAAACAGGTTACAAATACGAACAGTGCAACAAAAACCATATTTGATTTTACCGTACACTGCGGAAAATAAAAGAATGTGGAAAATTTAAGTTATAATAAAAGCATTGGTAACGTAAATAGAATAGTTTCTCTTAACACATTAATTCTCAAAAAAATATATCGAAATCACTCATGTCTGTGTCCTTACTACTACGAGTACCTTATTACAAAAATATCTTGGAAGGCAACAAAATATTCTTATAAAATAAATGGTGGCAACCCCAGTCAATATCACTTTAAGTTGTAGCGTGTTAAAATGCACTAGTTTGAGCTGTCATAGCTGTCTGGTTAAAATGCAGGCATTAAATATTTTATAAACTAAATTTATAACATTTATTCGTGAACTTACAACACGATTTGCTTCTATTGGAAAACTCTAGGTATATTTGACGACAAGTTTGGCTCAGTTTGTAGTACTTGCTGCGCCCACGGGTTAGGGTTCGAGTCCCGCTGGGGGCATATATTTGTTGAGCACGAAAGTTTGTACTCCAGTCATGGGTATTTATATTTATAATATGTATGTATTTAAAATTTATATATGCGTAGTATTAACTAACTGGTATCCCTAATACAAGCCTCGTACCACAGAACTTGATGGTGTTGCTGTAATAATGTCCAACAGTGAATTTTCGTGACAAGACAAACATTTTAAAAATTATTTTTTTTATGTAAGTACCTGCCGTATATACTTTCATATGCATTAAAAACATACAATTTAGTAGTAGTATATGTAGTGATGTGCCAATTTTTTGCAGACAATTTGGAAACGCTACTATTTATTTTGAGTTTTTCATATCAATTTCAGTGTTAGTTTTAATGAAGTTCATGACGTAATTTCTGGACTTTAAGTGATACATACTGTTGAATGTTGATTAATACCAGTACGTCACTTGCATCGCTTACACGCGTTTCGCACGTGCGCTTGATGATTGTTCCATCTTTCAACTAAGGCTCAGTTACTGCATTTGTCAAAATTTCACAAAGGAATCTAAATTTATTTTCAATAAATATAGTTAAAGCTATTCTAAGCAAGTACAGTACATCAATCCTATCTATTTCTCAAGTAACTTATATGTATAAATAATATTTTTCCCTCTTCTATTGTAATAAAAATAAAAAGCTACGAACTTCGCGTAGCACCAAAGCTTATTTCCACAAAACCATTTGTAGAAAATAGCAGTTAACTCATGCGTGACTTATAGATAAGAAAATAGAAACTATTATACAGTAAAGTTAAAAATAGAATCCAGCATAGCGCCCCAATTCAAAACGAACTAGTTCAAGTTATTTGTTTAAAACGTTGCATATCACAAATGACGTGAAAACTTATCCGGGCCAAGGTAGCGTCATCGATTGCTATATTACTAGCACGCAAGTTATATTTAGTTTTGTGGCATTTTCACTTGTCATTTCGAACAAATGCTGTTTCACAGGAGGAAGCCTAAACGGACAATAATTCTTAATAGAAGTCAACTGAAAATGACCGCATATTTGTCTGATCGTCGTTGCAATATGAGACGAATATTGTGAGAATAGATTTTATTTTTGATTGACAACAAGAGCGAAGAGATAGTCAATACAAATGTCGTTTTTGTAAGCATGATAAGTGATGTTTCTCTATTGACAACGATTTAAAACGGATGTTGGTCTTAATGTGTGAATCATATTTTTTTTAAATACTGGAAATATTCGTCATTGATTTTATTTAAGTATTGATTATTTAAATAGACACACATTCAATATAAACAAGTCAACAAATTGTGTGTTTCTGGTTTTGGTTTTGTTATTCACTTTTAGTATTAAGAAAGAAGAGAATTTAGCATGTAGTGTTTACCTTCAAATGATTTTATATATACTGTGCATGTAATGTAATTAGTAATTTAAAATCGCTGGAAGACCTAATAAAAAAATATATACCACCCTTTGGGGTGGAACTTTGATTACTATTCATGTAATAAAATGCGATGCTATTAATAAATCAATAAATATGTTGAAATATTAGGACACAGCACCATCTGTTTGAGTTACGAGGCTTGTGTTATGGATACCAGATAGTTGATACACTATTTAATCTGAAGGATACCTAGAAGAAATCACAATTTTAACAATTATCTTTATTCACAAATTATAAATATACCCATTACTTGAGTACAAATATTTGTGCTTATGAAAATAAATGAATATATTCAGAAACCCTTTTGAACATGCGACCGCTGGCATAGCACGTAGGGTTATTATGAACAAAGCCTAACGCGTCGTCAAAAATTAATACGCGTTTGACTTCCAACTTTCGGACGACAATCGACTCTACCGGTAAGAGATCTAAGACCAAGATCGAAGACCGACTGGCGGAATATACTTGCTCATAAAGACAAGGTAGCGAAACATCGCTAACTTTCAAATTGGCACTATTTTCTTGACACAGAAAAACTAAGAAATTATTCTTTTCTAAAATAGAAACTCGAACTCAGGACTTTTAGTCGTGTACGCTGCTAGAATAAAAAGGCAGTATATGTATTACCTATACATAAACAAAAAAATATAATCTATATATTATGTACTGTGCCCTTATTAAATGAATATGAATATGCTGGGACATTTACACACAGCACTATCTAGTTCCACGGTAAGGTACGAGCCTAGTGTCATGGATACTAGATGGTTGATATACTACACATATATAAGTTTAAATACATATATATTATAAATATGAACATCCATGACTGGAGTACAAACATTCGTGCTCAACAAATGTATGCCCCCAGCGGGACTCGAACCCGCGTCCGCTGGCGCTGGCGAACCTGGTCATAAATGTTTATAATTTATTTTATTTAAATATTCTAAATTAATTATAGCTTGATCTGTAAAACAAATAAAAAATTAAGACCAAGATTGAAGACCGACCGGCGCGGGTTACTTGTTCATAAATACTAGGACGCGACCACTGTTTTTATAATAATAATGATACGATCAAAAAGCACAAAAATCGTAATTGTAAAACCAAATAGTTACTTATATACTCTTGAAAGATAACCTTTTAAAATAACCGATAAAATAACTGTGCATGTCTTCTTATTTACATTAATTCGAAAGCTAATCTACTTTAAGTTGAAGGGTGTTAGAGCTTATCTTTGGCTTATCATCGTGATTCATTGGCATTAGTTCACCTTCACCTTTGCTACTGCCTTAGAAATTACTTAGATGTGGCAGCCATAAAGCAATTTTAATCTGCATTTTCACATTAACTTCACTCTATCGATAACCCATCTGCATAGACTATTAATTTAGGGATTTGTCTCGTAATAATACCTTTTTTCACATTATATTAATCTAAATTATACAAAGTGAGGATTTTATACAGAATAATTTAAGAGAATAATAATTTAAGAGAATAATAATTTAAGGCGATATAATTGTGTTGAAATTCAATGTCAAAGCATAAAGTCTTCGATATTTTATTATATTAACAATAATCTTGTTCTTAGTAATTAGTATATGTATCTTTTATTTGGCTTAAGGTGTTCCAATGTCGTATGGCTATTGGAGGATTTTTATTTACTGCCATTGACATTCGAATGAGAAGAATAACTCTTACACTATTTTTAGAATGATGGAGTTAAAATCATGTTTGGTATGTATACTGTATAGGCCTAACTGCAGACATTATGAAGTAGGTACTACAACGTCATAGCAGTCCCATTAATTTCCGGAGTAACCTTAAATAGGCAATGAATATTTAATATTGTTTTCAAATTATTTATATTTTACGTGTGACTCACTCGCTCTGTTTGGGTTAATTCCTGATTACATTTTAATTTTTGTGATTAATAATAATGTTCTCCTACTGATTCCGGCCATGGCGGACAAGCTCTTTGAGACTGGCCAACTACGCGGGAGATATTATAGTGCACGAGTGTACGCGATGACACAAGTGCAATCTCTATTCCTGTCACTCTCATACTCCGGTGGGACGATACTCGACACGACCAGTGAGAGCTAAGGCCCAGAACCGATGGCTTTACGTGCTCGCCGAGGCATGGAGGTGAAACACCGCCAACTTCCCAATTGCGTCTGTTACTGAGACATACTAAACAGAATCAATAACTCAACTTGGTCCGACCCGGGATTCGAACTCAGGACCTCTCGATGTGCTACCGTACTTGCTGACGACTACACCACCGAGGCAGTTAGTTCTTGTGAGTGTATGTTTCATAACAAAAGAAACAAAATCGCTGCTAGCTAGATATTGAAAGACAAATAGCCAGTAGAAACCACGCATATTTGAATATGCATAATTCATCGCCCATGTACCTATACCTTTTACTATTAGTCCTGTTATGATCGATTTTAAAACGAAGGTTATATTTCTTTTTAATATAGTGTTACGTCAAAGCAATTTAATTTTTTTATTTTTTTTTTATTTTATTCTGAATTAGTGCTTGACTGCGTTCCACCTGATGGTAAGTGGAAACGCAGTCGGAGATGGTAAGTCGCACTAATTCAGTAGCCACCTATTCACTCTTGCCTTGAAGACACCCATATTGTAATCGGACGGAAACACTGACGCAGGCAGGTTGTTCCAATCCTTAGCCGCACGTATAATAAATGACGAAGCGAAACGCTTCGTCCGGACGGGTGGAATGTCCACGACATAAGAATGGAGACCAGCCGTTCGTCGAGTCGTCCGATGATGGAAAGGGGATGGGGGAATTAAGTCGTGTAATTCCTGCGCACACTCTCCGAAATGCAACCTATAGAATACACAAAGGCTGGCAACCCTACGTCGGTGATCGAGGCTTTGTAAGTTGGCTTTTACCAGGGTAGGGTCACCAATAAGTCTCAGCGCACGCCTCTCAATTAAGTCCAAGGCTGACAGATGGCATTTGGCAGCACCAGCCCATATGTGACTACAGTATTCCACGCACGACCGGACTTGAGCTTTGTATAGATTAAAAAGCTGTCCCGGCGTGAAATACTGTCGGACCTTTGCGAGGATGCCAACTTTCCTCGCTGCTACATTAGCCTTAGACGCGATGAACCGCCCGTAGTTCATGTTGGGGCTAATGTCTATTCCCAACAACTGCAGACGATCAGTGTATCCTAGAGGCACATTTCGGAAAGTAGGAGTCAAGGTAAAAGGACTCCTTTTTGTGGTAAACAGACACGCCTGTGTTTTGGTGGCGTTGAAACTCACAAGATTGGCATCGCCCCAAGTGGAGACTGCCTTGAGTGTGAGATTTAAACGCTCTACCATGGCCTCTCTTTCGGACTGAATTTGATCTCTACTGGCCCGAGCACTCGGCAGGTATCTCTCTACAACAGTGCTGTCATCTGCGTACCCATAGATACCGGGTATAAGCAGATCGTTAATATGCAGCAGGAACAAGGTTGCAGAGAGCACAGATCCCTGAGGAACTCCAGAGTTGGTCTTTAAGGGTTCTGATGAACAGCCTTCAACCACAACTCTGAGTGATCGGTCGCTCAGGAAGTCTTTTATCCAGCCGATCAGGCCAGGAGATATGCCATAGGCTGAAAGCTTGCTTATAAGACTAGCGTGCCAAACCCTGTCAAAGGCTTTCGAGACATCGAGGGAGACAGCAATCGCCTCCCCACTTCGCTCAAGAGCTTCGCCAATGGTATGGTTGGCATACACTAGAAGGTCCCCAGTCGACCGATTCCGGCGAAACCCATATTGTCATAAGACGAGTGTTCAATACACGCTCCATAATCTTGCAGAGTATGGAGGTGATTGAAATTGGACGATAATTGGCAGGGTGAGCACGGCTACCTTTCTTGGGCACAGGTTGCACATTGGCAAGCTTCCAGGATTTAGGCACTATTCCAGTCTTAAGAGAAAGGCGGTACAGACGTGTCAGTATCGGAGACAACTCGGGAGCACATGTTTTGAGCACTATCGCTGGTATACCATCGGGACCACTGGCTTTATTCACATCTAGACGACACAATATTCTCTTTACCTCCTTATTAGTTATGGATATTTCGGGCATTGAGATCCCGCAGTGAGGTAGATGTGGTGGAGTAGTATTGCCAGAGTCTAGATATGAATTTTGGGCAAAAAGCGAGGCAAGTAAAGACGCCTTCTCCTTTGCCGTATGAGCCAGGGATCCGTCTGATTTTACCAGCGGTGGCAGTGAAGGCCGACAGAAGTTCGTCTCGACCGCTTTGGCAAGGGACCAAAAAGCTCTGCTACCAGATGGTTGGGCAGAGAGCTTTGCGCCAAAATGTGTAATTCGGTCAAGACGAGCCTTCTTTAATGTCTTTTTGTAGGACTTGGCGGCTAAGTTAAAGGCTCTCTTCTTAGGTCTTACATCCGGAGCTTTGCGGTCTCGAGCATCAACCCAGGCAAGGTAATCAAATCAAATCAAAATATTTTATTCAGCATAAAAATTGTTACAATTTCTTACTGAACGTCATGAGTCTACCACCAGTTCGGAAAGAAGAAACCTCTGACCTGAGAAGAACTGGCGAAAGAAACTCAGCGGGACTAATGTTTTTTTTAATCTTAATCTCATTCTTTTTTTTTTTTTAAATTAAATTGCATATTTACAATAATTCTATATGTTGAAATAGCCTGGCGGCGATCACATCATTCCCAAGGCGTACTGTCTTCTAAAAAATCGTTAATCGTATAATAACCCTTAGTACACAAACGTTCCTTCACAATTTTTTTAAATTTGGCAATAGAAGCTTTTTGAACGTTTTCTGGGATCCTGTTGTATAGGCGTATACATAGTCCATAAAAAGAATTACTAACTCGGCGTAAGCGAGTTACAGGCATTACAAGTTTATGTTTGCTCCTAGTATTAATGCTATGCATGTCGCAATTCTTGGGAAATTCGTGTATATTTTTATGAACATACATAACATTTTCGTACACGTATTGAGAAGCAACAGTCAATATTTTAATTTCTTTAAACTTTTCTCTTAATGATATTCTAGGGCCTAAACTATAAATAGCACGAATAGCTCTTTTCTGCAGGACAAAAATAGTATTAACAGTAGAAGCATTTCCCCATAATAAGATTCCATAGGACATAACACTATGAAAATAACTAAAATATACTATACGAGCTGTATCTACGTCTGTAATAAGTCTAATTTTTTTTACCGCGAACGCTGCAGAGCTGAGCCTTTTTGCTAGCCCCTCAATATGGAGATTCCACTGCAATTTCGAATCTATGATAATGCCTAGGAATTTAGTTGATGTTATTGGTTTTAACATTTCCCCTCCCAATACTACACCATTATCAACAAGTTTAACATTAGGTGTTGTAAATTTAATTAATTTAGTTTTTTGGTTATTTAATAATAAATTATTTGAATCAAACCAATAGACAACCTTTGAGAGAGCATCGTTTACATCGTCGTACATTAGTAAATTACGTTTCACCTTAAAAATAAGTGAAGTGTCATCTGCAAACAATACTATCTCATGTTTGTCCTGTACAAAGAATGGCAAATCATTTATGTAAATTAGGAAGAGAAATGGACCAAGAATAGAGCCTTGTGGAACACCCATATCTAATGGAGCCCCAGGAGATCTCTTACCATTTACATCAACCCTCTGAATTCTATTACTCAAATAGGAATTCAGGAGGCTGAGTGCCTTATTTCTAATTCCATAGTGATGTAGTTTCCTGATCAATGTCTCATGATGCATACAATCGAAGGCCTTGGATAAGTCACAGAATATCCCAAGAGCATCCTGTGACCTCTCCCAAGCCTCAAAAATATTTTTAACTAACTCAACACTAGCATCTGCTGTGGAGCGACCTTTCGTAAAACCAAACTGTTTCTTATGAAGTAGATTGTGTGCATTAAAATGCAATAACATTTGCCCGAGTATAATTTTTTCAAAAATTTTACTAAATGTTGGGAGTACCGAAATAGGTCTAAAATTATTAGGGTCTAGGGTACTACCTGATTTAAAAATAGGGATGACTTTACTGTGTTTCATTAGATCAGGGAACACACCATGTTTTATACAGCCATTAAATATAGTAGCTAGGTAAGGTGCAACAACATCTATTACCGAGCTAATAACTTTTACAGATATACCCCATAGATCAGCTGTTTTCTTGACGTCCAGGCTTCTGAAAGCTACCATTATATCTTTGGGGTTTACTTGTTTAAATTTAAATATAACATTACATTCTTTGACGTTTTTCTTTAACAAAAGTTCGGCAATGTCGGGAGACGAATTTAGTGATTGCGTTGTTGAAAGTGGAATGTTAGTGAAAAATTTTTCAAACTCAGATGCAACTTCTCGGTCTGAGGTAATAAAATTATCATTAATATTTAACTTAAAATCGAAGCTGCGATCTGCGACTTTTCCACTTTCACAGGCAATTATGTTCCATGTCATTTTGATTTTATCATTAGCATTTTTTATTTTATCTTTAATATATAATGATTTTGCCATGGAACATACTCTTCTAAACAATTTTGAGTAGGCACTTACAAGAGAAGCAAACGATACATTATGATTATAAGCTCTTTCACTGTACAATTCGTATAGCCTTTGCCTGCTCTTGTATATGCCAGGAGTTGCCCATTCACCGAATGTCAAGAGACCCCCTGAATTGACTGTTTTAGGAGCAAATATTGTAGAAAACTCAGTTTTTACTAATTTAAATAAGGAGTTATATAAGAAGTTGGGGTCATTAGTGTAGGATAAATAGGGAAGTTTTGCCACAATATTACCTCTGAACTTCTCCATACGTGTAGTACTTATAGGTATAAAAGACTTTTTTAAATTATTTTTGTTGGCATTTAAAGAAAAAGAAAAAGAAGCAAACTGGCCACAATGGTCTGAGCTTAACTTATTAATAATAGCTTTAGAATTTGGTTTACAGTTTGTAAATATGTTATCTATACATGTAGCACTGGTAGCAGTGATCCTAGTTGGTTCAGTAAATAAGTTATGTAGGTTATATGATAGAAGCATAGATTTAAATCTGAGACTTGTATTACAATTTTCTAATAAATTAATATTAAAATCCCCACATATAATAATACCCTTAAGTAAGCCGACTGCTTACGCTTTTCAGCAAAGATGCATTCGGTATTAAACCATCGGCGAGCTTTGCCACCAACGGGTACATCAGAGAATGGGATAAAATATTCCATCGCTTGATGTACCACATCAGTTATAGCATCCGCACAGCTCGACGGATCGGAAGAAGAGAAGCAGACCTGCAGCCAAGGAAAGGATGCAAAAAAGTGTCGCATCTCATCCCAATCTGCTGACTTGTATTGCCATACTCGTCTAACACCAATAGAGTCGTTACCAGGTGGAGAGTAAGGCAATACAGTTTTTACCAGACAGTGGTCAGAGCTACCCAATGGGGATGAAACCTGGATGTTATATCTGTCCGGATCAGTTGTCAGCAGAAGGTCCAGACAATTAGCTGTGTGGCCGTCCACATCGGGTACCCTCGTCGCTTGGTCAACCAACTGGGAGAGTCCAAGTGTCACTGCGAACTTCCACGCCTCTCTCCCAGCATGGTCCGTCTTCTGGTATGGGAACAACCAATCTTCATGATGGGCGTTAAAGTCCCCCAGAAAGACAAGCTGCGCGGTGGGGTACCGTTGGATGGCCACATCAGCGGCCTCACTGAGATGTCCAAATAATCGAGTTGTCTCCTGGTCACCTGTGTGCGATCGGTAGACACAGGAATACAGCATCTTTTCGATTCCTGTATCTACGATAACCCAGATCGTAGAGAATGTGGGGTCTTCAAGGTGGCGGAGACGCTGGAAACAGAGGTCATTTCGCACGTACAAACAGACTCCGGCCCGCGAGCTGAAGTTATGCTCCAACGTGTAACCGGGATAGTCCAGGTACGCAGCGCTTAATGGACATTGAATCTGCGTCTCCGTCAAAAAGAGCATGTGTGGCTGCGCAGTCTCGAGATGGAAGTGGACCGATGAGAGGTTTGTGTGCAATCCTCGGATATTTGTGAGGTGCACATTAAGTGAGGGGGAGTGCAGCCGCTTAAAAACATTACCCTTTTTGTTTTTAACCATGAAAGTATTTGTAATGGAAGAGTGAATAGGATGGAGAATGGCAGTTGAACGAGGTGTTGCACGAGCCCGGCAGTGATATTGGTGTTGTCATGTCGTTGAGGGCTTAGTCTGGAGACTGCGGGGACGCTCGAACCCCCCCAAGGATCGCCATCGGGCCCCCTCCTCTGGTCGCCAACCAGCACGATGGAGCCACCCTGGGATTTTTCACAGATGGCGGGGCAGCCTTTCATGGGTGGCTAGCCCACTAGTTGGGCCCCCAACTGTCTGCGGTCGGCCAGCGGCAAGCCGTGCTTCGGATCCCGCTACCCTCCGCGACTAAGCTCTCGACACAACAAACAACGATCCACCGCCAACACGGCTACTGTGCAACACAACTATTCAGACCCATTCCCCATACGGCTTCATCAGCTCCCACATGCCGGAACGCGCTGTAAGGCGCTTGGCGGCACGACTTCTGCTGATGGGTGGTAACTCTGCCGTCGGCTGATGTTGGAGCCTACCACCGAGACTACCATGGTGTTCGGTAGTTTTTCCCTTAGTCGCCTTTTACGACACCCACGGGAAGATATGGGGTGGCCATATTCTTCTTGCCGTAGCCACACAGCGAAACGTAAATTGATTTTTATAATCGATATTCTTTATTTACCCTGTAAATTTTATTGCATATAATGAAAAATATGGAAAGGATAGGATAATAACTATTTTGCAAATTTACAGACATTTATTGATTAATTATCTATGGCTCGATCTAATTGTAGATAAGCAATTTAAGTACTGTAGTCTACATCATCAGTTTCTTCGTTCAGTCACTTGTTTGTTTTTCTTCCAATTACTTTTAAGACTTTGTTACTTAAGAGTTCATTATATTTTCTTTTATTTGTAGACCAATTCAAACAAAGCTTTGTAACCCAGTTTTCTTGTCTTCTGCACTTTAAATAAATAAATATTTTGGGACAATATTACAACAGCGCCATTTAGTTCCGTGGTAAGCTACGAGGCTTGTGTTACGGATACTAGATAGTTGATATACTACACAAATATATATGGAACTAGATAGTGCTGTGTGTAAATGTCTCAACATATTTATTTATATATAAATTTTAAATACATATATATATTATAAATAATATAAACACCCATGACTGAAGTACAAACATTCGTGCTTGTCTTGACAAAATGTCTTGTGAAGAGTTTTTTCTTCAAAACAAAAAGTAGATGGTTTCTATTTATAAGAATATAATCAGATATCGGTACAAATGAAATGTAACTTTACATCTTTAATAATATATCTGCTGGCAATGAATCTGACTATTATATACGAGTATAGAAAATGAAGACCAATCAGTTATTTTTAATTTTTAATTTTTGGGTTTTCTTGTCGCAATTCGATTTAGGGGCTTTTTGTATAGAACCATGGGATTGGACTGATCCAATATAGGATATTATACTTAACAAGGAGCGAACCACCACCATATAAATAAGCGAACAGAACAAAGTGATGAATTACATAATATTGGAAAGTAATTACTGAGAACTACTTTGAGTTCACTCAACTGTTTGTTTTTCGCCACTTCACATAATAATAGATTCAAATAATATTATGCTGTGACTGTATAATGAATTTATTATAGAGTCAAACCAAGTATTATTACTAACTTCCGGGAATCGCGTCTACGTCATAGTAGGTTTATCCAGTCAGTGATTAAAATCACTATAAATTAAATCTACATATGTCCAGGGCATCAAATAGGATACTTTTAACTACAGAAAAATATCTTATTTCTGGGAAAACTGTTCTAACTATAGATACATATGTATTTTAACTCAATGGTTCTAACCCCTTAAACGTGCTCGTACGTCAGTGTAGTCAGTCTGTAAGGAAGTTACCACCGGTTTGAAAAGTCGGCGAGAAACTCAACAACTGTGATGAATGTTAGTGTTGAGATGACGGCTAGAGAAAAGTGGAAGAGGAAGACATATTTTAGTAAGCCGACACCACGACTAGTTACTGTGAAGAAAAAGAGTTCAAATTTCATAGTTTTTAAAGGTTTTATGTTATATTTTCAATGATTCGTTTAATTTTATTTTTGGATTTTTTGAAAAAACATTCCAAAAAAGTATCTTGCTTCTTACTAATATTAAATGTGAATATTTAGATATTTGGATTGATTTTCTTACTTAATCACGCCGGAACGGCTGATATGGATATGATTTGACACATAGAATATAAACACTATTGAAATAATACTTGTTATCCCGGAAAAAGGCGCGGTTCCATTGGATAGATTTATTCTTATTGTCCACCAAGGACAAATCCGAACGAACCGAGGGCATATTGCTAGTATTATTATAAATATTACTATCTTCATCAAAAAGTATTTTCCTTGCCGTGCGTCGTATTCACATGTAAGCCGTTTAGTTCAAGGTCGCTTATCGTGGATCTTATTCAGGCGATTACAGTAGCGTTGTGGTCTGTTAATAAACGACCGCTGATATCTACCTAATGTGTGACCTTTAGTAAATGGCTGATAGCTTACAGCAGCTATTATTATTATAGGTCCTATTACAGTTTACCATTTATGTCTGCCCAAACTTCGATTGTGTTCATTATTGAAAACAACTAAATTATAAAATATTATTGAACTATAAATACAAAAAGTAATTCCAATTATTTTTATTGATTGAATATATTATGTATATAGTTCGTATAATAGTAACTAAACAAAAAATTAAATCTGGTGACAATCAAAGATGAAAGCAAAAAGAAGAAGAAAGATAGGTTTTTTTCAAAATTTGACCCGTTAGTGCGATTAGTGGATCATTTCATAGCTTTTTTTAATAAATGGAAAGAATATACATAACTTCTATTTATTATTTTAATCCTTATCATCTTAATGAATACTTACCATATTAAGAAGAAAAATAAACTTGGCCAACAAGGAATCATTTTCTACGGGGGCAGACTGTGGAACGAGCCGTAGCAGGTCATTCCAACGCCGATTAATTATCTGAAAATAAAGATACAATATTTTAAATCTATTATAATTACCTATTAAAGACTGGTTCTCATAAGGGACAGACTAGAAAAGCTAGTACTACCCATTAAAACCCAATGGGATCTGTCCCGTTTTATAAGATCTTCGCAGGATCATTTACGCACTCGATCATTATGCTTCAATGGCTAAACAGCAGTAGTACGCCACACCATACCTAGGGTGGTTCCAACTGTCAACACTACTAACAAAGATGTATTAGGAGCAACTCGCATGGTATACCATCCACTGATGTGGCTCGCCTTCCAGTCTCTTGGCTTTGCGCCTAGCATGATTGCAGGACGCTATTGGGCTCAATAACGTTCGGCGTCATGGCTATGGCAAGGTGAATATTAATAATAATAAGGTATTTAGGGATGTTAAAAAACTTGACTTACTTAAGTCAACCTATTAGTTCCATATGTTTACTTTTTACTCGTAGCTTTTGATACCGTTGTAAGAGTCACTAATTATTATTATTAGACATGATTTTATCAGAAAAGAGTATTAAAAAGGGTAAAAAGGACCCACCTTCGTAAAGTTTGGGTGGGACACAAAGGACCGAAATTTCCTTTAGAATTCCGGTAAATTAATCTTGATTCTGGCACGGCAAAGCCTTTGTCAACTTAGAAGAGTAAAATTTTGAGTCTCAAGCTCAATAAGGGATCATTAGAAAACTGTAACTAAAGAATTGCTCAAAGGTTTATTTACGAATAGATTTATAGAATAAAGCTAAGCATTCTTGGTCATGTTGCTAGGTATACATTTATATTATTGCTTATTTTAAGTAAAAGTTATGTGCGTTGTAATAAAGAAAAAAAAAATGAAAGAAATATCCATAACTTCAAAGTTGAAACTTCAAACGCCCCGCTGTCTGTGTGATCCTATGTATTCTTAGATCTTTAAAACTACACAACGGATTTTGATGCAGTATTTTTAATAGATAGTTTGATTAAAGGGGAAGGTTTTAGTATATAATTTGTCAAGTTTATGCATACATTTACTAGTAGAACAAAGTGAGGGCGAGTAATAAATAACTTATTATTTAATGAATATATATTGATTGTTGATAAGGAATGCTAGTTTAAGTCTATGCAGTAGTAATAGACATTCGTACTTGTATCTATCGATTGGTGGGATCGATTCACGTATATTATGTAAAAGCCACTTTGTCCGGCTACAGCAATTTTCACGTAACTGCTTGCAGTAAAATAAAATTATTGTCAATGATATACCTACTCGTATAAATGGACTAAAATACTTTGAACTTCTTATATTGCAATTAAGAACTGAATAAAAAACATTAAAATTGAAAGAATGTTAATAATAATAAGTACAAATGAAAAATATTTCAGGCTTAAATAAATATTGCAAGATTTATTTCAGTTTTGGTTTATTTTAACATCCCACTACTGGGCACGGGCCTCACTATAATATTATGAATTATGCTATAGTCCACCATGTTGCCCAAGTGTGGGTTGGCGGACTCTAATTTCTCGAAAACTTGTTAGGGTTTCTCAGTATTGCAATTTCTCTATCACAATGTCTTATTCATCGTAAGACAAATGTTCTTCATGAAAATGTCAGAACTGAGACACCCAGAATAGTACCACCAGTAGAACTCACTTCATTCGATTTCCCCAGCGAGCGCGTTACCACTGGGCTACTATTGCCTCAATTCAAATTAGCACAAGCTAATGATCTTATATAACTGTTAGGTATGTTAGAAGCTCGAACATTAAAATATCGTATCGGCAAAATCACTGTTAGCTTTAGTTAGTTTGTAAGTATAGCATATCGACTCAATTAGATGGCAAATGATTGCGCTCCCTCAGGTCTTCGTTACGCAATCGTATCATATAACCGGGATAGTTGTATGAAAGTATTAAATTTCTCTTATGAATTGGAAATATTATGAAATTTAATAGTTTTTTAATGCTCTACTTATTAACAGTGGGCATTATAATAAAGTTAAGCATTTTCATTCCCCATGATGCGTTTAAGGCTTTGAAAAATTTCTCATTTGTTTAGTAGTTATGGCGTAAGCAGGTAATATACATGCAAAACTGTGTATCTGTATTTCTACGATAAATAGTGCATTTTTATATATTTTCTATCATTTTGGTCGTTGATTTACTTGACGGTCTAACAAAATCACTAAGATATGTAATTTAATTTAGTTTGTATTTTGTAATTTTACTATATATAACTTTTCGCAGTCAAGTCTCGCACTATTGCGATATCCGCAGCGGCAATTGACACCTACGTTCAAGGAAGTTGACAGGAAAGAATAACAGGTCATTAAGCAATACCTCATTCTTCAATTCCACCACTTTACGTTTTTTTTATTTAGGATGTCCGGGTAATAGGTGTATATGAATTAGTTTGGTTTTATCTGCTTATAACTAGTATTTACGAGGATTCTAGCTATACTCTAGCTATGATTATACATTGTGGCAACTTTATGATGCGGCCATGTATTGTTTTTTAATTCGTCAATTATAAATCGATTTTCTACATTTTTTAATTACGTTAACATTATAAATGAAACGTTTTTTCGTTTTTTTAGCGGATTTATTATGATTTTTGGTTCCCGACGTTTCGTTCTTTACAGCAATCATGGTCACGGGAGAGACTAAGGTATTTGACGTGTCAGTTGTCGTTTAAGGCTTACATACTTGTTACAGACACTGGCTTTATTCATTTATAATGTAAAATATTCGCGTAA
Organism: Boloria selene; assembly: GCA_905231865.2. Taxonomy (NCBI): domain Eukaryota; kingdom Metazoa; phylum Arthropoda; class Insecta; order Lepidoptera; family Nymphalidae; genus Boloria; species Boloria selene. The sequence goes on along the minus strand of HG993137.1, from coordinate 13,309,114 downwards.
ACCTAAGAGAGTATTTTTTTCAGATTTTTTCTTAAAAAATAAAAATATTATTGCTCACTAACGGTCGTAATTTTAAGATTGCAAGAACAAGTAAATAATAAAACCTAAAGGAAAATTAAATTCGATTCAAAACTGATTAGTATATAATAGCTACACTACATTTTTACATATCAAGATTATAATGTAAAATAAAATAATAACTGTAATAAATAAAACGATTATCTCTTTCATCTTTTTGAATCAAACCTTAATTATATAATATAGTAAAAATTCAAATTATATTTCCAAGCAGTTGAGAGGAACAATTGAACTGAAATACTAGATTAGTAGTTTTCCAAATAAACTTCACAAGCTTTAGAATGTTCAAAGTTTAATTTAATTAATTTACTCGTTTATAAACGAATAGAAAATTTAAAGTTGAAATGAATCTCGAAAACAAAGGCAATCAAAAACCAACTATTACAAACAATATTGTAAGGGTTCTTGTGAAACAAATATTTATAATGGAAAAAAGGTATACAATGGTACAGTATAATTAAGATTTTTAAGTTAGTCATCCTAGTCTGAAAAATGTATTAGGTACCCTAGTAACCCTAATTTATACGGATTAAGGAGCTTTCATGCTGTTAAGGTTTCTTCGATTTTTTTTTATGAATTCACTACAAATACATAGTTACATACAAAGGCATCTGCTTCCGCTGAGTTTCTTAAACCAATTCTGCTCCATCTTTAAAAAAATCAGTTAAAGACCGACTTTTCTTTCTGTATTTCTTTTTTTCTGTATTTATTTTTAACTTGTAAATTTAGTAATAAATTTAATAATTTAACTTTTAATAAAGACCGGAACCGGACCGGACCACGTTCTAAAGACCGGAAATAAAAATAGATTTCACATACCGTGTGACTTTTTATAGCCAGTTTGTAACGGTTTAGTTGAGATATCTCAGAAATGAGATATTTTCTCGCAATAAAAAGTATCATAATAAAAATATATCTATATATCATACCAAATTTCATCCCAATCCGTCCAGTGATTTTCTCGTGATGCGGTTACAGACAGACGTCTGTCTGTCAGACAGACAGACAAGAATTCTAAAAAGAATAGATTAGGCCTCTATATCTATACTAATATTATAAACGCGAAAGTTTGTAAGTATGGATGTATGGATGTATGGATGTATGGATGTTTGTTACTCTTTCCCGTAATAACTACTGAATGGATTTTAATGAAACTTTACAATAATATAGCTTATACATCAGAATATCACATAGGCTACAATTTATAAAGATATTGTGTGAATTGTCCAAAATATGACGATAAGTATCAAGTAAGTAGTAAAAAATCTACCATCTGCGAGCTATTCTGGCGTGCGCTGCCAAAACCGCTAGAGTTATACATATGTAATGTATGATGGAAATGTTTATCTTAACAAGCGACTCACCCTCACTTCGCTCGGGATCGTCCCTAGATTTAGCGCGAGCGAAGCCGCGGGTTCCACTAGTCGATAATAATGTGTCTATTTCAATTAGATTTTCTAAAAAATATTTAATGTACAGATTTGAATCGGATACAATTTTGTTATACGTATTTATTTATTTATTTATTATTCGGAAGACAAACAGTATTTAGTTACATATAAAAAAGAGAAAAAAATATATTAATTAAATTTAAATAAATTAATTAAAAATATAGATGTATAGATTAAAGTATAATAAGATATTTAAAGTGATTTTTAAGTCGGTATACCATATTGAAATGTAGGTAATAAGCTGGAATTTTCGAATTATAATAATTTGGAGATATTAGTTGTATTTACCTATTGAATATTCAGCAATTTGATTTACATTGTAACTCTCTTGTCAATATCTGATCAACTGCTTGTTCAATGAACTTATACATATTAAGACACGCAAAATAGGCGCTTAGACGTCGAGTTGCGGAAAACAGCCCTTCAATACCATACCAACTGTTAGATTATGCTTTATAATCTAACAGTTTGAGTCTACTACTATATATAACTATTCTTAATCTATACTAATATTATAAAGCAGAAGAGTTTGTTTGTTTGTTTGGTTGAACGCGCTAATCTCAGGAACTACTGGTTCGAATTGAAAAATTCTTTTTGTGTTGGATAGTCCGTTTATCAAGGAAGGCTATATATAGGCTTTATTACATCACACTACGACCAATAGGAGCGTAGCATCAATGAAAAATGTTACAAAAACGGGAGAAAAATATTTCTTTTTCAGCCTTTGGAACGCGAGCGGAGCCACGGGAAAGGCTCGTTCAATATAAAATGTAAATTTAATAGTCGAATACCTATACATAATAAAATTTTTACTCAATACTTTCTCTCTTAAAACTATAAGTAATGAAAATCTTATTATTTCAAAATAGAGTAATAAACCATTACTATCGATGCAGTGACCTAATAGCATTATGGTTTTTAGAATTTTTGCCTGTCAGTCTGTCTGTTTGTAGCACAATCGAGAGAAAACTACTAAATTGATTTTGATGAAGTTTGATATGATGTTTGCTGGCTAACCTATAGCACTATAACCTATAACCTATATCGAGAGAAAACTACTAAATTGATTTTGATGAAGTTTGATATGATGTTTGCTGGCTAACCTATAGCACTATAACCTATAACCTATATCGAGAGAAAACTACTAAATTGATTTTGATGAAGTTTGATATGATGTTTGCTGGCTAACCTATAGCACTATAACCTATAACCTATAGCATTATGGTTTTTAGAATTTTTGCCTGTCAGTCTGTCTGTTTGTAGCACAATCGAGAGAAAACTACTAAATTGATTTTGATGAAGTTTGATATGATGTTTGCTGGCTATCCAGATATAGGATACTTTTATCCGGTATATTACGTATACTTTTTTAATAATACGGAAAAAACTTATTCTTAGAAAATCTATTCAATACGTTAAATCGTATGAAATATCAGAACCAAATTTTCAAATTCTTAAGTTAGACAGAAATAGTCATCTAAAAGCCTTTACAAACGGCTAACAAGTTTTCAAAGGTTTAAAAGTTTTAACGGCGTATAAGGCTTTCCTTTTCACTTTAGTATGTACAGGAAAGAAAGTACCTAATAAGTTTGAAGGAGAATTTAAAATGTATCAATAAACCAAATAGACCAATAGACCAAATCAAGTAGGGGTAGTAATACATCTAAATATTATAATATAGATAAAATATCTGTTACATAGAAAAATAAATAATAGACTTTTTATATACTTTTATTCATATTTAAAGTTTATATTTGTTACAAAACAAAACTTATAATGAGTTATTTACAATTTTCCTGCTATGTTTATTAGTTTTTACAATTATTTCCATAAGTTTTCTTTTTTTAATTTCAACAAGCGAATCTTTTTAACTAACTCAGCATTTAAAAATGAAAATTGACTCACCATTTATGCATGTTAGTAATCCTAACACAAAACACCTCACTAACACGTAAATATATGTAAATATGTTATTTTTGTGTAATATACTAGATTAAAGCGGCCAGGACGGTTCCCGCGATACTTTTAACTGAAAAGTCGTTGCAGAACTCGCTTTGCGTGCTTACACCGTCGTTGGGCCAGTTGTTCTCAACCCGTTCTAAATAAATTATTAGTAATCGATAACCTAGTTAATATATGTCATAATAGTATTTTATATTGATTAATGTATTTGTTTATAAGTAAATAAACAATATATTTTATATAGACAATATGTTTTTAAATTGACATATGATTTTTTTATTTATTTATACAAAATGTACAAAATTGATTAAAAACCGTGCACTGTATTAACACTTAAATTATTGGGCCTCATGGGTACCAAAGAAAATTTAGTGCAATTAAAAGTCAATAGATGGCCTTATCATGTATTGCTTTAACTGAAGTGTGATGAAATAAACTAAAGAAAATCTATTTTAAACGCTATAAGCTCTATATATTTAAAGATGATACCTCAAGCTGCGGTGTCAATCATGCAAGCACTACGCGCTTTTTTGGTTACCTACTTTTTTGATTTTATTTATCACTATAAGGAAATTTAAAGCACCTATATAAAGATAAACATAACTTTTTAATTTGTACTTAATTTACTCATTATATCAAGTAATATTATAGTAATTAAATATTAATATTTATTTTTAATATTATTCTCCTGTTATTTTTAGTTTAATTTTTCGCAGCGAATTTGTACAAAACTGTTTATGTTGTTCAGAAACCCTTTATTTAGGAGTGTACTAGTGCGAGGGATAGCTGAATTGACGTTAGTACGACAAAGTGGTAGACAAAGATAGCGGTCATACTTCCTCTGGGACTACTGAGGTATTCAAAAGCTTGATTCGTCTAGGATTTTATGAAATTCAAAATAGTTATAAAGTAGATTTGATACATATTTATTTAATATAAGCAAATAGATGTTGAAATTTTGTGTGTAACTTTGTTTAAATATAAGATTAGATACCGATTTGGAAAACAATTCAATAAAATGCAAATTTTTTAATTCTAAATTTTATACCATATTTGGTGTTTAATAGTATACTTCTCTAAAGCTATAACAGACCATCTATGCTGTATGAAAGAATTGTCTATTACGTTTATGCCATTTGACCACATAACCTAAAAGAACCCACTAATTCATTGGTCATCATAAATAACAAACTGTAAAAAGGTTGTCAATATATGCGTCAGTGTGTTACTAATATGACATTCGACTGCGGCACTCGCTGCTTGGTTACGTGACGGGACGGTGACATTGACCGTCGACCTTGAGGGTATGGGGTTCGGGGTGAGTTTACATGTATTTAATTAATATTTTGAGGCCACGAAGTTTTGCGACATGCGATGTCAATCATTTCGAGGTGGCAAAATTTATTATGAACACAATACTATTCCAAATTATTATTTATTGTATAAAATTTTGTATTTTTTTCATATAAATGTTATTTTTAATACAGAAAGAAACAGCTCGCAATGCTGTATTGTTTCTTTGAAACATCGCGAAATCCGTATCATGGTACTAGTTATGGCATGTCACAGCTTTTTCATTGCCACAAAGCATTATGTTAGAATATCATGGAAGCTTACAACATGAATTTCTATGTTTTTTTTTCTGTAAAAATAAGCTTAAAAACTGTTATTATTTTTTTTAATAAGCCTAACTTATGCACATATTTTTAATTCTAAACCATTGTTATTAACCATTAAATATGGAATTTAGTATGGTGATTCTTTACACTGAAGTACGATTCCAATTTGCTATTAAAGAACATCATTCATGTGACTTGAAGCAGTATAGCAATTAGACTAATACTACTTTTGACTGTAGGTATTTGTTTAGTTTTAGCACGGGCCTATATAGACCTAAGAGTTGTAGATTATTAGATCGATATTGTTGTACATTTAGCCCACATTAATCCCACTGTTGGGCGCGGGCCTCCCTTGGGACTACTAGGGACCTAACCTAGCCAAGTACGGGTTGGCGGACTTCACATATATTTCATAAACTTATCAAGTTTCTCCAAAAATGCTGGTTTCCTGACATGAAAATATGAGATATGCGAGACCCGGATTAGAACCCGATTCACTCGGTTATCCCAGGGAGCGTTTACTACTAGGCTACCACTACTACAATCGATATTGTTATTTTACTAAAACACAATATGATGTCATTTCTCAACTACTTACATATTTCTATTACATCTGATTTCCGTTGAACATTAATAAGTATGTTATGAACTAAACATGTTCCGTGAAGTATCTAGAATCAATTATAGTCATCAATGTGTTATAAATGTGAAAATAACTTTGTTTTGTTACATTTTCACGTATAATTTGCTACACTGATTTAGATTAAATTCGGTATGAATACAGCTTCAGACTCTTGGGACAACATTGAACAGTTTTTGTTTCGGAAATCATCCCTGAATGAATGGGTGAGGGGATCTATGGGGAATCAATCAATATTCAAGTAAGTGATATATACTAACAGGTATAGCGTTCCTATACTGTATATATTTTCTATACCTAGTGTTATATAACTCGAAATTATAAGCTTTACCAAGTTCATGTAGAGAAAATACATTACATATGTATGTAAATTGTATGTAAATTAAATCTATCAAAATTTTATTTGTTTGAAATGTATGCAGAATTACAGAACAGTCTGGAGAATCACAGTTCTTGTACTTTCAACAAAGATAAAATAGTACGATCAATTTTATTCTAATTAATATTATAAAATATATGTACAGGAAAAAGTACCTAAAAAGCTACTACCTAAAAATATTTCTTGTATTACAAAAATTAAAGAAAATAGCATCAAAGAAAGTGAAAATGAAGAAAAACAAGAAAGAGAAATAGCTAAAAGGTGGATGGTGTTACTTCGAAAATCGAGAACCTTTTATAACGATGTACGAGAAAAAGTTAGTAACTGGTTGCTAGAAAAAGTGTTTTACAACTTTTATCATATTTCGATCCGTGGTACTTTATAATAAGTGTTAATGCGCTCGTTTGCGTATCCTCGCTCACTCGCTTAAAGTAAAGCGGATTCATATCCGTGTCTTGATCCTCTGATATATTTATGTGCGAATAATTTCTAATACGATTACCATTTATGTTACGGCGAAGAAAAACATCGTAAGAAAACTTGCATGCCTGAGATAATCTTGCACGGTTTCGAAAGATATGCTGTCTGCAAACTCGCACTTGGGCAGCGTGGTGGGCTATAAAACGATTCCCCTCATATTAAAGGGAGGCCCATACCCAGCAGTGGGACGTTAAAAAAGCTGAATATACGACGATAAAAGAAGTATAAAGTATTGCTACTCGTATTTACAAACACAAATAAAACTCTTTTTGTGGAAATGGGAAAAGGTAACAAGGTTTTAATAAAAGGTTTGTAATAAGTAAATTCAAGTAAAATATTTCAATGAATAGCTTGTTCAAAGTGAAAGGGGCGAGAATTTCATCCTCTCGCAATATTTTCCTAAGATCTAAGCTCCTTCAAAAAGTCAGTTTTACATTTTCTTTAGGAAGGTAACTTCAGCACTAAGTATGATTTAAGCCAAATAAAATACTCCTCCACAATTTTAAATGTTTATTTCTAAATAAAGCTGTAATTTTAGCTTTTATAAAGTCTTTCTGTAAAATCTGGTTTAAAACATGAATATTATCGTGTACAGTCGTAAGCAATGACATGTATACATTGACAACTTTTCAAATATATGTAAACATCAATCGTTTCAAAAGAAAGTATACAAGCTTTGTGTCAAAATAAAGTATACGTAAGATGTTTCATAATTATGTATACATTTTTATCAATTCATAGTAAATAACATTAAACGAATATTATTGTATACTTTTCGTAATACATATAAGTAGTTAGCCATTAGTCTGTGCACAAAAAAGTGCACAGGTTTGCGCTCGAAAAGCATAAAATAATATTTTCGTATTTGATACAAAGTTTTCTAATGCATATATAGTGTGTCTCTTCCATTAACATTTTTTAGTTCATATTTTATGACAATATTATGCTATTACTTATAATAATTAAATTCCCATTTAAATTTCCGCCACGCTTTTATGTGGGTGGTCCATAGAACCAGTTAGTGTATTATCCAGTAAGAATAAACGATTATCCTGTAGTAAACGGTATCCTAAATATTGACCTTAGTAAGTAATAAGCGTTTAGTAGTCGATTAGCGATAATGGTTGCTGATATATTTTATCTGTTTCATAATAAAACTTCCCAATAAAGTAACTGGCAGATAAATTTATATGTATTTAGCCCGTTTAACTCAAACTCAGACTTGAACCCCCATCACATGGATATCGAAGCAAGCGCGTTACCACAGCGCTACTACAAATTACAATGTGTCAAGATAAATTTATATTAGGCCACATGTTATTTGACGGAACGGCAACCGTCGTAAGCGACGCGACGCGACGTTGCCGTTTTGCGCATCGATACTAAGACGTTAACTTAAAATCTATTTTGAAAAGTCAAATAATTCACTATCTATCAGAAACATATGTAATAAAATTATTGTAAATGAGTCAAATCTGTACATAATTTTTTTTTAAATCTAATTAAAATAGATAAAAATGTAATTAAATAGATAGACATTATTATCCATACAATCAAATCTATCGTTTTTAAAATTTTTGTCTGTCTGTCTTTCTGTGACTGCATCACGAGAAAACCTCAGGACAGGTTTTGATGATGATTTTGTAAGAAATATCGACTAACCGTTACAAACCGACTATAAAACGTCACACGGTGTGTGAAATCTAAGTATTTTGTTTCCAGTCTTTAGAACGCGGGCGGGGCCGCGGGAAATGCTAGTTTCTTACATTTTTAAAAAGATACATTTTTTTAAATATTCTTCTAAATAAAATATGAATTAATCATAGTGTGATAAAAATCATAGATAAGTATACTTAACCAGGTGGGGATTTGCGAATTGACCTGGAGTGCAGACTTGTACTCTTCCTCTCTTACCTCTCTTACACTTACTTATATGACCTCCTGCTCCTGTTACCTGCATCTTACAGGAGCTTATGCAATTATTATGGTGGCCGAGTTTTGGGCTTCTTTTTTTTCAATCTTTATTTTTAAGGGGTTTTGGGCTTTCTTACTTTAACTATTGCCATCGACTCGGCGAGAAGAAGAGAACTCAATGCATAGAAAGTATATACGGTACTTACATCCATACATCAATTGTCTGTCTGTCTGTTAGTTTCGGCTAATCCTCGAAACGACTACACTGATTTTGACGGGACTTTTGACCTCAGATATCGTAGCTAATGTTTTAAGGAGTAACTTATGCTACTTTTAATTATGAAAACTGTTTTATTTATTTTATCTTACGCCGAGCGCAGCGGTCCGGGCTCGCTAGTGGTAAATATTAATTATAAAAAAATTAGGTTTACGTTCAAAAATTTGCGTAAATCAATCAAATCAAATCAAAATATTATTGAAATAGACTTTAACAAGCTTTTTTGAATCGTCATTTTTACATTATCAAAATTAAAAGTCAGTCTGTAAGACTGTGAGTAAACTACCACCGGCTCGGCAAGCTGTTCTGCTGAAAAGAACCGGCGAGAAGCTCAAACTCGGCTCGTAAAATAGACACAGATGAACTTACCGTGTAATCACTAGCTATCCAAGGAAAACTCAATACAACCAATTATTATTTTTTCCTGTAAATTAAAATGCTTTTATGTAATGAAAAGTATCCTAAGTCATGGTCCGAGAAATATGTTATAGGTAACTACACAATTTGGTTAAAATCGGCCAAGTACTTTTTGTGTTAAACGAAAACATACAAACAGACAAAAAAATTAAAACATATTTTTTGGGATTTATATTCAATGCACTAATACGTTACAGTATTTTTTTTATAAAAACAAAAAAAAAATATTTCATGTATAGATTTTTTAACTCACTGTTCTATTATAATTACGTATTATTGTATATTCTTATAAATTCACAAATGTGGAAAACATATACTCAATGATGATGACGAGCCACGTTCATCAAGGCTCACTCCTTGTCCCTAAATCGCCATCCAGTATATAATGCATAAATTAAAAGATACGCACGAAACAAAAATTAAAAAAGTTATCCACGCGCGGGATTTGAACCCGCGTCGCAAGGATATTATACGCATACTACAGCTACGCCAATTGAGCTATGACAACTTAATATCATTGGGCGAATTCATGAAAAAGTAAGTTTCTCATAACAACGCAAACTAAACAAATAGAGAATTGTCAGTTGTAATTCTAATAATTTCGAATTCTTTTCAATGCTTTGTTACACATTAAAATTTTAAATAAACTGATCTTGTCCTCGAATTGTCAAAAGTTTAAAACTGTCATCCAATGTTGTGAATGTGTTACAAACGCTCTTACACATACACATATGCACAGTCTATTACGCGATAATATTTGTATTATACGTATGATTTAAAAATGTATTATAATATTTAAATTTAAATACATAATAATACATTTTTAAAAGCAAAGTATTATGCTTCATTTTCCGATGCAAGAAGCCTAAGATCTTAAAACATATTTTACTGTTAATTATCTAATTAATAAGTTTACGAATCATGGTGTTACAATATTTTAAATCCTGTCTGTGCTGTTGGCTGCAGAAGATATCTCATATACCCTGGGTAAAGCTGTTTAGGAGAGCTCTGCCTAAAGTGAATCCAAGGCGCATCCTAGAGAATCAGGTCGCAATTAGTCGAATTGATTCAATCACTTAACATATAAAAATAAATTAAACTTCTAACGACCAGTTTAAAGAATTCACGTATTTAATGAAAGAGACACAGTATTTGTATTAGAAAACTTTGTTAAATACGAAAATAATATTTAATGCTTTATTCTTAGTTATTAGACTAATGGCTACATAGTTATAACACGAAACTTGTATATAATAGTATTCGTTTTATGTTATTTACTATGAATTGATAAAAATGTATACATAATTATGAAACATCTTACGTATACTTTATTTTGACACAAAGCTTGTATACTTTCTTTTGAAACGATTGATGTTTACATATATTTGAAAAGTTGTCAATGTATACATGTCATTGCTTACGACTGTACATGAATTCTTGTAATTTTACTGAGTAAAATTGGAAAGGTCAATTTCAAGCCACTGATTTAGGGTGATGTTTATCTAATTAATTTAAAAATTTGTTTTTGTTTTATGTAAGTATCGTATATACTTTCATATGCATTTATTGAAAAGCTGTTAATTTGAAATTAAAACTGGCACTTCAATTTTATTTATATATACTGATATACCAAAAGACCACATTTGTTGATTATTTAACTAAGTATATTGAAATAGTAGAAATGAACGATCAATCGGCTGAAAGTCATATTACAGCATTAAAAACAGTGTTCAGTAGATGGGGAATTCCTGAAAATTTGTATACAGATGACGGAGCTCAATATAAAAGCCAATTATTTAGAGATTTTTGTAAATTGTGGAACTTTAAACATTGTTATTCTACACCTTATTATCCAAGATCAAATGGGATGGTAGAAAGGCATATTCAAACAGTTAAAAGAATGTTTAAAAAATGTTTTATTGAGAAAAAGGATATATATTTAGCTCTGTTAGAATACAGGAATACACCTATTGATTGTGAATTAATGTCACCTAATGAACTTATGTTAGGCAGACAAATAGTATCATATTTACCAACAAAAAATAAATATAATAAAATAAATTATAATAAGGTTAAGCAAACTTTAGAGAAAAAGAGAAATATGTATAAATATTACCATGATAGGAAAAATAAAGGTAAAATAGATAGTTTTCATAAGGGTCAAAATGTATATGTACATGATAAGAATACTAAAGGGAAAATAGAAGGTAAAATTATAAAGAAAGAAAGAAATAGAGGTTACAGAATTTTGTAAACTATTGGGGAAGAAGTTTTAAGAAATAAGTATCATATATTCAAAGGGACACCACATAAAAAGTTTAATGTGTTAAATGATAATGATGATGAATGGCTTAAAGATTTAAAGGTTAATAAAGATAGTAGTACAGATGTTAATAATGAAAACTTAATTGGTAATAGTGAAAATGTTAATAATAAGAATGTGAAAGTATACAGGTTTGGTAGACCATTAAGACAGCCTTCTCATTTAAAAGATTATGTTGTTTAAAACTTTGATTTGTATTAAATAAGAAAAAAAGGGGATGTCAGGTGGCAACACTGGTACTCGTACTGGGGATGGGCGAGCAGCCATCTTGTGAGATTTATATGATATAGAATAAGACAACTGTTGTGATTTGTGAACTGACTACTGAGTAGTTATATTATAATAAAAGCATTTTGTGAGTACTAATGTGGTTTCACTACAAAATATAAATAAATATATTACAGTACTGGAAGTACAATACTGGGTTTTTACTCGGACTGATAATGAAATGAAAAAAATATAAATCTTGAATATTTTAAATTTTTCAGTTATAAAAATTATGGTTACTACATCGAACCGACGAAGTATTGGATATTAAACGACGGCGTTATTTGATCAATCAGATGAAGTCAATAAAGTGTTAGTGTTTACAAAAAATGTTTACCGCTTACAGTGTTTAAAAGCTATAATAAGTATTTTTGTAAGAAAGACATACTTTTAAACATCGAAATTGTTCAAAAAAATTAAGGCTTATCCAGCTTTTATCTATAACCTTTTTCGCCCTCGGCCCTTTCATGTAATTATTTGTTGCTAAAATTTCCAAATGATGTAATAAATGCTAGGTCTATGCCGGCATTTAAAAATAACTAAAAAAAATTATAAGCTGTTTCTAACTAAATTACTTATATGTTTTTTTATCGGTCACTACTGTATATTAAGTTATAATTATAATCACATTGCAAGTGAACTATGTTCTTAAATGAGTAAATAAATGTTCTTTAACCCCCATTTCTTACAAATTTCGCCTAAAGCTGAAATATTTTGTGTAATCATCATTGTAGTTACCAACAAATGTAGTGATTGTAGTGGTCTGTTTCGGCAGACCTGCCTTCGGGAGTAAATGAGTCTTCCCCAAACTAAATACAAAATACCTTAAAAACATTCTAGTGCTTAAAAGACGAGTTGATATAGCAATATGTAGTATATAAAACGTTTTTAGAATATAAGGTAATGTACATAGGCCCTACTCAGTTTATTTTAGATGTCCTAAAACATACCGCATTTACATTGATTACAAAGCCTAACCTTTTTCAGAGACAAATTTAAACATTTATCTTATTAAAATATATTACACATTATGTTATTTCATTTGAGAAACCTCTTCGTATCTTTACAAAACGTTTTCGTTGTAATAATAATGGCAAGAATAATATCTTTCTATCAATTCTAGGAACATTTATTTCTGTTTTGTTTACAAAATCATGTTTTCTCATTTATTACCATACTTGCGAGAATACAATCTGTTAAATTTCAAAGAAATATTAGCACTTTTGTTTGACGTGTATTTAATGCTACTCTACTTCTATTTCAAGAATCAAGAACGTGTTTAGGTAAATAAGATAGTTGATATACTACATATATAAGTTTAAATACATACATATTATAAATATAGACACCAATGACTGGAGTACAAACTTCCGAGCTTAACAAATAAATGCTCCCAGTGGGACTCGAACCCGCGATCGCTGGCGCAGAAAGCAGGGTCACTGCCGACTGAGCCAAATGTGTCGTCTAAACGTAAAACGTTGTTTAAAGGTAATTGGCAGAAAAATACAAGTGACTGAACGAACAAAGTTATGTAGACTACAGCGGCACGAATGTTCGTACTCCAGGGCATTGGTGTTTATATTTATAATATGTATGTATTTAAGATTATTTGTGTATAGTGTATCAACTATCTGGCATCCGTAACACACAGCTTACCAAGGAACTAGATGGTGCTGTGTGTAGTAATGTCTTGTAAATACTTAAGAAGCGCAAATATTGTTATTCGAGTAATCAATCAATCACTCAACACGAAACCTCAAAAACCGCTAGACATATAAAGATGAAAATTGGCATGAAGACAGTTTATAAATAGTAGACGTCCGCTGCGAACGGATTTTGCGACAGGGCCGGATTAAGGTGGTTTAGTCTAAAGGCTCTCGCAAGTTTGTATGCAAGTCCTTAATCTTTTGTGGTATAATCAGATTATATAATCTAAGCAATAATTTTAAGATCATCGACCCTACAGTTCATGCTACAAAACTATAACATAAAAACTTGACTAAGAAACTTGTACTAACAATTTCAATTGTAAAGTAAGCTTGCATTTTTGTAACTTTAAAAGTTTTGTGTTTTAAGTTTAAAATAAGTTATTTTAAAAGAAATAAATAAACATTTGTAATAAATTGTCCTTAAGGATTATGTATAGCATATATTATGTTACGTATATACATATATGATGATAATTTAAAATTGGGATATTAACCAGGGGTTCTTCCGTTTAGAGTCTAGGCAATTTTTATAGACCTTTGCCGTTTTTATCATTATACCTACTCTGTGTAAATTAAACTACATATAAACGAACAAGATTCTATATATATACAATTAAATCATAATTATACTATTTTATACATAGATTTTAAGAAACACCGACGCACCATAGTATTAAGTATTAAATACGATAATATTAAAGTCCCACTACATCTACAAATGTTACTCCATTTTGACAACAGTAGGACGGGGATCAAGGGTCTATCCATTCAATTTTATAGGAAAACAGCTTCAGCGAGATTGTTAAACGGCTTCAGCGAGAAAAGATAGTAGACAAAATTGCTTTGGCAATTATAATAATGTTATTAGTATGCGATGTATCAAATCAAATCCAAAAACAAAATATTTTATTCAGTATATAATATTCACCATTTCTCTACATATTTATTGTTACATGGTGTTTTATCCTGTGTTGTAAATATTTTTTTTCTACAAAGTCTTGTATACAATATACATTCTATTTAAATATAGAAGAGAAAAGAGTATTTAAAATTTGCGAAATTAAACTTTAAATCGTTGATTCCTTGATGAACCTTGAACTTCAAGCCAAATTATAAATATTTTGGCTTAATACTTTGCTGAACATAATCAATGCCAATCATTTAAAACTCTTCGGTAAGACATCAAGGTTGAATTGTAGAACATAAAATCAAAAGTAGACTTATATTTTATTAGCTTTTCCCGCGGCTTCACTCGTATTCTAAGAGAAACTCTTTTTTAGAACTTTTAAAGGGAATAATTCCGTCATACATGATTTTTGCATAACTTTAACCGTTTACGTAGCGTACTCGACAGAAGCTCTCAAAAGAAGTATCTTTCTCCCTTTTTTGCAACATTTTTCATCGATTCTCCTATATAGCCTATAGCCTCGATAAACGGACTACCCAACACAGAAAGAATTTTTCAGACCAGTACGAAGTACTAAGATTAGCGCGTTTAACCAAATAAACAAACAACCAAACCCATCAGCTTTATAATATTAATATAGATTTCAATTAAAACATTATACATGCATAATATATTATGATAGGTCATACATCGAGAGGTCCTGGGTTCGAATCCCAGGTCGGGCCAAGTTTAATTATTGAGTCTTTCTGTTTATAAGCCTCAGTAATAGCCCGGAGTTGGAAAGTTGGCGGTGAGTCACCCCCGTGCCTCGGAGAGCACGTAAAGCCGTCGGTCCTGCGCCTTAGCTCTCACTGGTCGTGTCGAGTAGTCGTCCCACCGGAGTATGAGAGTGATAGGAATAGAGAGTGCACTTGTGTCTGCGCGTACACTTGTGCACTATAATATCTCCTGCGCAGTTGGCCAGTCTCAATGAGATTGGCCGCCATGGCCGGAATCGGTCGGAGAACATTATTATGATAGGTATTTGCATTCAGCCCTTTTAACGTCCCTCTGCTGTGCACGGGCTTCCCTTCAATACAAGAGGGATCATAGGGGCCATAGTCCACCGGGCAGGCCTAGTGCGGGTTAGCGGGCATCACATGTCTTTCGAAAACTTGCTAGGTTCTCTCTGACATGCAGGTTTCCTCCCGATGTTTTCCTTCACAGCAAGACAAGTGGTAATCATGATAGAAAAGATTCGCACATGAAAATATCAGAGGTGCGAGACTCGGATTCGAACCCGCAGCACTCAGTTATTCAAGCGAGCGCGTTACCACTGAGCTACTACTGACACGATTATTTAGTTTGGTAGGTAAATACATAATATATTTTTTAACCACATAATATATGGTTATTGCAAATTTTTCGAACAGCAATAAACAAAGTCGCTTTTTGTGATTGTATTGTTCTTTAAATACTTTTTTTATACCTACCTACTGTAAAATTAAATTGATAAGTCCTAACTAAAATCACACAACACGGTTTCAGCACAAGTAGATCAGCAAAACTACTATTCAAAGTAAGGGTCTCACTATAATGCCGTTTAGATATAGTTTTTGATCTATTATTTTTTAATTATTTATTCTTTTACATTCATACTATCAGTGCATTTAATTTTAATTCCTTTCCATTTCACGATCGATGACAACAAAATTTTACTTCATTCTATTCGACAGTCGTAGTATAATTAGTATATGGTACAAATTCTACACCCCAAGCTAAAGAAAAAATTATAATTGCGCCTAAGCAATTCGTGGCTGGGTCCTCTTGTTTGTGAATAAATAATGATAAAGCGATAATTCGCAATAAGAAGGTTATAAGATGTTATTCTATCATCAATCGCTAATTGAACTAAAATGTCAGTCTCATTATGTCGGCAGAATATAGTCCTCGTAGTTTTAATTTGTATTAGTGATATTGTAAATAATATATATTTTTTATTTTATACTTTTTTATGGAGGCAAGTCGTCATTTAATATATTCACGAATTCAAACTGATGTATCAGTAAACAAAATATGTAAATGTGACCACAAAGCCTTACTATTAGAAAAATCGGAAAGAGAATGATACTAATAATGTTCTCCGACCGATTCCAGCCATGGCGGCCAATCTCATTGAGACTGGCCAACTGCGCAGGAGATATTATAGTGCACAAGTGTACGCGCACACAAGTGCACTGTCTGTTCCTATTACTCTCATACCCCGGTGAGAAGACTGTTCGACACGACCAGTGAGATTTAAGGCGCAGGACCGACGGCTTTACGTGCTCTCCGAGGAACGAAGGTGACTCACCACCAACCCCAATCCAACTTCAGGCTGTTACTAAGGCTTACTAAACAGTAAGACTGAATAATTAAATTTGGCCCGACCCGGGACTCGAACCCAGGACCACTCGATGTACCGTACATGCTAGCCAATACACCACCGAGGTAATTAATAATCAAGATACCACTACGTACGTTTTGTAACAAAGCCCCATTTTTTGTTTGAATTGATTGGTCTATTTCCTCCATAAAAACAAACATTGTCACTGTTCAGCTTATTACTACTAAAAATTTCAATGCGGTCTGACCTTGGTTTAAATCGATCGTAAACGCCATGCCATCTCTCTTTTACATAACATTCCATAATTTCATGGCTTCAAATTTCCGTTTTACATGAAAGGTATCAAGTTTTTACCTTATGCCTGCGGAGGTTTTGTCGGAAGCTCCAAATTATCGATAGCTTATCAAATATCGTTTGTTATCAAAATAATTCAATATTCATGCTCCTTATATAAAGATATGGAAATGGGGTTGTACCATGAATAATTCATTTTCCCTCTTTTGTGTCAAATTTTATGTTAGCGCGAAATAGTTGAAAGGATTTTCTTTGATTGCGTTATTTTAAGGAGATCTTATAAATTATGTCTGATTATTATACAAATTGCTTAAATTTTTGACATTTAACAAATTTTTAGCAATCAGTCTTAAATAACACTTGATTGTTTCTATTTCGAAAGATAACAAAAATATTAATACCTAGGAACAGTTTAAAGTACTATAAAAAGTTAACAACAAATAACATACTCTTAATTAATTTTCATAATTTAAGGGATTTCTTATAGCACGTGGCTAATTTTTGTTTCAACCTGAACTTTTTATGTGTTAATTTTAGTTACAATCGTACATAAATACAATTGTACATACATTTTATTATAATTTTAATACAATTATTAAATATACCGTTAACAAAAAAATATATTATAAATTTTAGATACAAATAGCATTTAAGAATAATACATAAATACTTTTAAACAAGGCAAATATCTAAACAATGCAGTGTCCGTGAACTTGTATTAGCTTTGTCCGTTGCATTACGAAATGGTTTGTCGCGACGGGAAGCGTTAGATTGGTCATTTGGTCTAGGCGACACGGTATACTGTACCGGCCATAGATTAAGATATATAGAGGGCAATGTATGGTATAGGGTATAAGACCATGACTTTGTGGCTATTTGTTTATGGAACCCATTTATATATTTTTGAGTTTCACTAGGAGTAATAGCTGAATATATAAAGTTTTATATAACCATTAACCAATGCAAAAATTCATTTTCTTCATTTTTAACCGACAATAATCAGTTAAAAATGAAAAGGAAAAAGAATTTTTAGTACTTTGAAGTCATTCCACGGGAAATCCCGATTATTTTATTGTTAGGGAATGCATTTACGCATATTACAAGTGGTTAAGTGGGATTCACCGACTATAAAAGTCAGTACTGCCCACAAAAATCCAACGCTTCGCCCTTCGGATCGCTTACAACCAGTGACCACCACCAATGGGTTGCTCCACAGTCTACTCTGCGATCAGAGACTATTAAAGTACTCTATCACTGGTGAGTATATAATGTATTTCACTAGCCTTTCCCGCGGCTCCGCTCGCGTCCTAAAGGCTGAAAATCAAAAGAAACATTTCCCCCCTTTTTTTTGCAACATTTTTCATTGATACTCCGCTTGTATTGGCCGTAGTGAGATTTAATATAGCTTAGAGCCTTTTTCGATAAACGGACTATCCAACACAAAAATATTTTTTTAATTCGGACCAGTAGTTCCTGAGACTGAGAGAAACCAAGCAAGCAAACAAAAAACAAAGAAACTCTTCAGCTTTATAATATTAGTATAGATTGAGCCTACAATAAAATGGGTATCAGTCCAGTCAATGAATATAGAAAGTATTATAACTTTTTATAAAGTTTAAACTTACCAAAAAGATTGTATTCTAGAAATACTCAAGAAAAGTTCGTCTTTATAAAACTTTATAAGAATTTCTATAGCTGGTTCATTCATCATCGCGGTTAATTCTCTTGATAAAGACGACTTACGTATTTCTTCTCATTATAAGCACATTGAGATAAATTTCATTTGGGTCTTGTTTATTAAAATTGTACCAAACTTTTATTCATTATATTTATTCATGAACGAATAAACTAATGGACGAGACACATAAGCGGACGTACCTTTACCGGTCATGTCAGTAATCAGGATATTTTAGGCCTGGCCGTTTGTTTTTACGTCAGTCTCAAGCACCTACTTGTCAACAAAACATCTCCCAAAAATGACTAAATGTTCTATTAGATGGTGTAAAAACTATAGCAGCGGAAGCAGCACTATTTCTTTTCACTTGTAAGTAATATATTATTTTACATTTAATGTTATTTATCACAAAATTTAAGTAATTGTAAAATAAAATTTCGTATGTTAAATATAGTCGATATATCTATGTATTGTTGACATCTGACAACCATCATAAAATGGCTGGATTATACCATTCAAAACAAATGACAGAACTGTCGAGTAAGTCCATTTGACATCGACTAGTGCTTGACAATGTCGAAAAAGCGAATAATGATATTATTTGTAACAACAACATAAAATACTTTTATCGCAGTATCCTACAATCTGATGACAATAAATTTATAATAATATTTTTATAATTAAATAAAAACATTATAAATGCAAAAATTATAATTAGTATGTGTACTTAATATTTTATTTTATTTTAACACATAAATTACACAAAATTTTAGATTTCCTAGGGATCCTTCTCGAAAGAGAAAAAAAATTCTTAACAAAAAATTTGAAGTCTATAATAACTATAATTGAGTAAAAAGTTCATAACAATGTCCTGCTTATTTTAGTATAATTAAAATATAAATACCGGAAGCTTACCCCACCTTTATTCTCCCTTTATTTTCTTTGCCTTACAGCTTATTTATGATACGCCTTTTCTTTCCCATTCGTTCGTTCTGGGTTTGATTGTCGGCGAAAAATGAAACAATATTTATTATTAATATTTAAAATGTCATTGATATATGTATTTTATCGACTACGTTCAAGCACTAGCATTAGAGTGAATTTTGATGTATTGTGTCAATTCTTTGTGTGCGTTATACTTCAATTGGTTGAACGTGTTTTCATGCATTTGTATTTTATGACTGGTCCAGTAGTTTATTCGTTCATGTATTTATTTATACAATATTTTAATAAAGACTTATCATTATTAAAATCTGGCCTAGGGCTTAGCTTTTAGAATATTTGGCATAGTCGAAAATAAGGTAAATTAATACGAATTTCATTACATATTGTCTGTTTATTTTTCCTACTGTTTTTTATTTCAAACATTTGCGCCTGTGTTTACAAAGCAGGTGGATTTATTCAGACCAGATTATCCAGTTTGCCAGAAAAGCCCAACTGTAATCCGGGCGGCTCTGGTAGTATGTAAGTTTCCTCAACCTTTAATATTTAATGTAAATATATAAAAGCGTAGAGTCACTCATCACGAAATATCGGAAATCACTTGAGGTATAAAGATAATATTGGCAGTGAGGTTAGTAGACGTCCGCTAAGAACGGATTTTGCGACAGGGACGGATTAAGTTGATTTAATTTAATTACAGTTTCGCTCAAAAGAATTAATAAAACGGAGGAACCTAGGAACCAATCCAAGCGAAGTGAGGGTACATGGAGAAATCGCTACTTTTCTCATAGTCAAACTATGTAAATTAGGTCATCAATTAATCGTGCGTTCTTTAGTATCGGATTGGTTAGAAAAAGGTAATTAGTATTCTTTGCTAGTATGGTAATATATATCAGAATAATAATAAAAGTACTTTACACCTAGTATAGTTATGAATATAAGACATCTCTCGCTTTCCTTCAACTATGTTTCTCAAATATGTTTGTGCTTCATAGGCGTTTCATAATAATCTATGAATGGGCCTAATTTTCATTTAACTTATATTTTAAGGACTTGGGAAAGTTATATTAATAGAGTTGCAAAGAGTTATTACTTAAGAATGATCTTTGTTATATTCAATATTCGTTATCGAACATAGCAGGTCAAAATAACCTAAATATACTCAGAACGTTAATATTACTTAGGTATTTTTTTATATTCTTAGCACATCTAAAATATGTATACTGTTTGCGCTAACAAATTCATAACAAACAAAACGGTCACTACAAAACGTTTGGCTCAGTTTGTAGTGACCCTGCTTTCTGCGCCCGCGGTCGCGGGTTCGAGTCCCGCTGGGTACATTCTTTTGTTGAGCACGAATGTTTGTTCTCCAGTCATGGGTGTTAATTTTTATATTATGTATGTATTTAAAAAATATATATGTGTATATGAACTATCTGGTATCCGTAAAACAAACCTCGTAGCTTACCACGGAACTAGATGGCGCTGTTGTAAAAATGTCCCTACATATTTATAAAAAAATGATTATTTAAAAAAAATGTTTATTGTACAGATTTGACAGTTTTTTTTTATATTCTAAAAAAATTATTTACTTCATTGTATACATTTCACCAAGTTATGGTGTAACATAATGTTAGGGTAAAGTCAAATGTCTCTAATAAGGATATGCCGTAGTAGGCCATTAGCTCATTACTCTGACGTTAATTGAGGTGACTGCGCCGCGTGCGTCATTGTTACTATTGTTGTTTGATTTACTACCTTTTATAGGTCGTATTGCTTGTTTGGTTCCAACTACATGAAAGTACAACGTTAATATGCATAAGTTAAACGGTTTGGTAAAGTTAACACCGTGCCATCGTAATTTTAACCTATTATTCATATAATCCCCCTCCCCCCCTCGTACTGAGGGAGGCCCGTGCCCAGCAGTGGGACGTTAAAAAGGGCTGATGATGATGATGATTCATATAACAGTGTAAATAGCCAAATCTGTACATTCAATTTTTTTTTGAAAATATGATTGAAATATTAATTATTATCGATACTGCCTCGGTGGTGTAGTGGCTAGCATGATGTACGGTCGCTCACCGAGAGGTCCTGGGTTCGAATCCCGGGTTGGACAAAGTTCAGTTAATGATTCTTTCTGTTTCGGAAACCTCAGTAACACCCCGGAGTTGGGAAGTGTTTCACCCCCGTGCCTAGAGCACGTAAAGCCGTCGGTCCTGCGCCTTAACTCTCACTGGTCGTGTCGAGCAGTCATCCCACCGGAATATAAGAGTGATAAAGAATAGAGAGTGCACTTGTGTCTGCGCGTACACTTGTGCACTATAATATCTCTGGCGCAGATGGCTAGTCTCAATGAGATTGGCCGCCGTGGCCGAAATCGGTCGGGAGGACATCATTATCGATACAGAGGCTTATCTATAGTTTTAAGAATGTTGTGTTTTGTAAAAGTTGACTAGTAAGCTTGTACATAATAGGTATATCATCCAAAAAAATTCTAAGACAACAACCGAGATGCGAAACCCGGGATTTGAGCCCGTTTCACTCACTACCAAGCGAGAGCAAGCTACCACTGCCCAGTCGTACCACTCCCTCATTAAAATAATATTATGTTATTTTAGGATGAAACTGCTGAGGTGGCTATATAAATTTCATTTAAAAGGACATAATCTCTGTGTTAAACAGATTATTAACAATCACTTTGATACTTTATTATTCACTAGCTGACCCGGGCTCACTTCGTTGGGCAAAATGTTAATAATCCTTTTTTAGTACAGAGTGTTTAAATAATTTAAATTATCTATTAATATTAAAAATTAAATTATCTATACTAATATTAAAAAAAACTACTTTTTGTCACTTAAATATAAAAGTTAGACATATGCTGTCGTTGACTTTTTTGTAGGCATTTTTAAGCTCCACGTCTTTTATCTAGAACTCAAAAATATATCTTTCATAGTTAAGGCAGCGTTCGTAAGAAACGCTTTCATTCGACCGTTTTTTCTCCGATTCACTTTGCAAAACGGACTACCACGTAAAAAAAAAATATTTTTCGGTTTTTTATATAACCTATGACACTCAGCAATAATGTGGCTTTCTATTGGTGAAAGAATTTTTAAAATCGGTTCAGTAGATCCCGAGATTACCCCTTACAACTTAACAAATAAACAAACTTTACTTCTTTATAATATTAGTATAGAAGTATAGATAAAGGTTTCAAATATTGAAACGATCAGTACAGTACAAAAGACAAACCGAGAGTAATGCGAGTATTAATAATCGTCCGAGACGGGGCACATAACCGTAACAATTTAAGTCTTTGAAACAATGTTGTATAATATTAAAGTCTCATGTCTGTGAACTGAAGGATAAAGAGCCTATGTTAAGTCTGAAATAAATTAAACTATTTACATTATCTACATAACATTTAATTATTATAATTTATTATTTAATTATCATTTATTTTATTTTATTATTACTTATATTGATATCACGACAATTTTAATATGTCGTTGATTGCTAGATTGAAGACACGTTTATCTCAGTTTCTTGCATTCTCAGTTACTTGCTGTGTCAGTGGTCGTAGGTTTGATTCTCGCTAGGGGCATTTAAGTGTTGTAAGCACGAATGTTTGTCTTTAGTAATGGATGTTTCTTAGGTTTATTTATAATTTTTCGCCTATTTTTTCTTTGAGATACTCCTTTTTTGGATGTCAGTCAAAAATGAATGTTATTTCCATTTAAACCAGCCGATACTCATAGCGATTGATAAAGACATTAAGTAAAAACTCAACCGTATTAAAGTAATTAGATTAGTTGAAGAAACCTTTTAGTATCACCCTGTACTTTGTTCAGAGTCGACATGGCAGACGGTAAGCGTACGTTTTTAGCTGTTTTTAATGATTTTTGCTATGTTTGCGTAATTATAATTAGCGTACATTCAACTACATATATTTTAAAATGTAGGTATAATTATTTTTGGTATCATTTTTTTGTATTAATTCATTTTGATTTTAACTATTAAATTTTAATTAAATTTAGTGTATGATACTTTTTCTCTTTGTATTAAGTAGAGCTCAACAAAGCTAATTATGTAGTCTTGTAACATCAATTTAACTATATTTTAATAACTACTTTTGTAAAATGTAGTGAAATTTTAACTTAATCAATGTAAGTAAAGATCTTATCTTATATAATACAGTTTTATTACCTAGAGGCCCTAATTTTAATATTTTTATGTATTAATACAGCTTGCTTTATTCGATATCAGTTAGAGATTTAAAAAAAAATTTCATTTATGTTTTTTTTAATAATAACCTAGCGACTTATCCTAGCTGTGCTCGGGTTCGCCTCGATATTTTCACGAAGTAAAAAAAATCCTATATATTGACATAAATAGCCAGCTCAAATCAGACAAACACTAAAACCTGTCCAGTGGTGGTTGAGAGTGGTTTTCTCGTTATGTGAAAACAGACAGACAAGTTCTCTACTATAGATTTCCCCTTTATCAATAATTATGACTACTCCAATAAGATTCTTCAAAAAATATTTCATATACAGATTCAATCAAGTCCGTTGCAGTTCAATATTCAGTTAAAATTTTATTGTATGTATGTATAATCTTTTTCTTTAATACTTGCAATACCCGTGGCTTCGCACGTGTTGTAAAGACCGGAAACCAAATTCTTATTGAGACGCGCGGTATGTTATCTCGCAAAACTAACGCCCGTCCTTCTCGTTTTTGCAACCTTTTTCATTGATGCTGCGCTCCTATTGGTCGTAGCGTGATGTAATATAGTCTATAGTTTTCCTCAATAAACGGACTATCCAACACAAATAGAATTTTTCAAACTGAACCATTAGTTCCTGAGATAAGCGCGTTCAAACAAACAAACTCTTCTTCTTAACTTCAGCTTTATAATATTAGTATAGATAAGCAATATTATTTTGCACACAGACGACACAGCCAAGGGGTTGCTCTTCTTGGTACCAGGAGCAACCAACATGATACTCCACTGATACTCCTCCTTGCGTGTTTCTTGGCTTCACGCCAAGAATTGCTACGCGTATATAACTTCGGGCAAATACTATATAATACAAATAATCAAACCTTATACTTTTAGCAATCGACACCGGCATAGCCAAAACTGGCGCATATAAATATGAAGACGGTACGCGGTATGTGGGAGAATGGAACTCGAAAGGACAGAAGCATGGTATGGGCCACCTTGTGCTGGCAGATGGTACCAGATATGACGGATCACTGACCAGTGGTCTTTGTTCTGGACTTGGTGTTATGGCGTTTCCAGATGGAGCAAAGTAAGTCCATAAAAGTGTTTCATTTTTAACATAATTCCATGATTTTGAAAACAATAATACTAAATTAATTAAACTTACATCAAAAATCTATTTTTAAAATTTTTGTCTGTCTGTCTTTTTGTTTTGGCTAATCTCTGAAACAACTGAACCAATTTTGACAAGACTTTCACTCGCAGATAGCTAATGTAATATAATAAGGAGTAACCTAGTCTAGTTTTATTTTATTAGAAAATTATAAACCGGGTTCGCTAGTTACAAATATAAAAGCAAGTGTTTCTAACATGTTTCTTTGCTTCTCTTTATTTGTTACTTAAAATACAATTTATGCGTATGAATTTGTGCACTATAGTGGTGTAAGGCGAATAAGTAGGTCGTATACCTTTAGCCAGCTATACACAGACCAGCCGACAAGACTGAAAAACTACAACGAAAAACCTACGTGTTTTAGATATTCACTACATACTGTAAAACAAAGTCCTCCACCGCGTCTGTCTACCTGACGGTTCGCGATATACTCAAAAACTACCGCACTGATATTCGTGCTGTTTTCACCAATGAATAGAGTGGTTCTTGAGGAAGGTTTTAGTATATAATTTGCGGAACCCACGGCTTCGCTTGTGCTAAATCTAGGGACGAGCCCAAGCGGAGTGAGGGCGAGTCGCTAGTATTGAATCAATCTTTGGCTAGAATTACTTAAAACAAAAGTATATTAATTTAATTAGGTATAGAAACGTCGGGGACCAAAAATCATAATAAATCCGCGACAAAATCCGAAAAGATAGTTTCATTTATGATGTCAAATATTCGCATAAACCTAAAAAAGTATTAGGTATAGTTAGTTAGTTCTTATCAAATATATTGTGAAAGTGATATTCTCGTAATATAAATTGCCTTTCAAGCTCAGTTTTGGACAAATTTAGATGTTTCGTAAATAAATCTTTGCTTTCATTTTGGGAGCGATAAATGGTGTTAAAGTCAATTAGAGCGAAATTTTACTTATATTTGCTATACCCTGTTATACTTAATTGGACTTCACTTTACTCTCTAAATAAGTAAGTAAGAAATAAAATAAAAAAAAAATCACTATTTTTTTTCCATTGGCCACTGCCTATTTTCAGACACTTGTAATCAACAGAAGATTAATTTTATAAAATAGTTTATACATATAAATTAGCTTACATAAAACAGTTAACAGTATTAACCTATTGGTAACGAGCTTGCTTGGGTAATCGAGTGAAGTGGGTTCAAATCCAGGTATTGCCTCTAATATTTTCATGTGTGAGTAATTTCCAATGTCTTACAGCGAAGGAAAACATAATTATGAAACCTGCATGTTTTAATTTACTACCATACACATAACTATATAGATTAAGCGAACAGCTAGTGCGTTTTCCTTCTTTCTCTCCCCTTTTTTTCTGATGGCTAACTCTACCACCGCACGCGCTTTTCGGCTTCCTGTTACACACTTCCGTCCTTTTTCACGAAATTTATCCCATAGATTGCAGAACAGTGCGAAGAAATATTCACATATTAAAAAAATAAAGTAATGAATAACGCTACTACCCACGGAATAGATACTTTTCTGTGTTACTACCTATATACTAGTAGTTTTATATGACATTTCATACCAACACTTGTTTCATTTTATACACGAGGAATAAATTATACGACATACGTCTAGACTACGTTTATATAATTTATTCATACGATGCAATAAATTTTATGAATTGAAATTGTTTTAAAGCGCCTGAAAATATAGAAAAGCAATTATCGCGTAAAAAATTTATGACTTATACAAAATATTATATAGGTTATTGATAACTTTTTAATATATTGATATTAATTATAAAATCTATGATCCATGATAATTTTATTCAACTTAACTAATATTCAACATTATCTGAGTTGTAAGAATTACTATATCCGACTAAATCATACTATGTTCCTAAGACTTTGTGTTTTCTTTTCTTAGCATTATATTTTTGTATTTTTTATATACAGCTTGCATTTTGTGATAGGTTAGATCAACATATTCTAATAAACAATTTCGTTTTCTCAATTAATCAAAACATAAATGCATCTTGTTGTACCTTGCATGTACGGCAGCACATCCGGAGGTCCTGGGTTCGAGTCCCAGGTCTAGCCAAATTTAGTGAGTCTTTGTCTGGTTAGCCTTGACTTTGCACCTTAACTTTCACTTTTATTAGTAAAAAACAAATAAATAAAGCAGTATTAATATATTTTCGAATGAAAAAGGGTTTATTAGTATAATGCATTATTTTATAAATTCCTTTTCAATCTTTTTATCCTTTCACGACACGTTTGACTCAGTTGATAATGACACTGGATGTGCCAGCGTTTGTGGGTTCGAATCCCGCTGCATGTGTGATGTGCACAAATGCTTGTTCTCTATTATAGTAGCTTATTAAAAAAATACATGGTGCTGTGTGATAATGTCCCGACATATTTATTTGTAAATTAGGTATTATCATTATTATGTTTTCAGACACTAACTTATAATTTTCTTTGGCGTTTTCATTTTTTTTTCATTGTAGAAACCACATCATGATATTTTTTTGATATTTTTGTATCATAACGTTAATATATCTTTTTAATGAAGAATCTATCTTAAAATTCATTGTAAAAATATTTATCAAGACATATATTAAGCTGCTTTAAGCGAAAGCAAATATTTGACATGACTATATTAAGGGAACGACACCGCCTGATATGGTAGAGATTGCAAAAGTCAATTTCCTTGCGGAAACATATTTTAATTCAAGAGTGTAATTTTGTAGGAGCACTAGTTGTTTACCCTCGTTTTTCTTGGATTCATATATTTCATATATTAAGCCCTGAATGAAAAGAAACGTATTTATATGCTTTCATAACATCGTGAAGAAACCTACATGTACAAATGACCAGATTGACCAGATGATGAACCAGCATTTCACCTTATCCCTTCGTATTGAACCGCCCTTCCAGTGCAGGCCCCCAGCAGGACGTTAAATAGGGCTGAATTCATACATTTATAAATGCATACAGATTTTAAGTTTGAAAGAGAAAGTATTTTTTTAAATTTATTTCGTCAATATGTCTGTTGCAGGTATGAAGGGGAGTTCATGCAAGGCTGGTTTCATGGCCACGGTGTGTTCTGGCGTGCCGATGGGATGAAGTTTGAAGGAGAGTTTCGTGGAGGACGTGTTTGGGGCTTAGGTTATTTGTGATTTATTATTATTATATACAACCTTTTTTTAATAAATGTTGGGAAATGCATTTACGAATACCACCTATAGATAACCGGTTATGATGTGGGGCTCACTAGCTAGAAAATTCAATAATACCCACTCCCTCAGTCGTGATGGTCGGCCGCAGGATCGATTACAGGCCTGCTCTTAATACGATGGGGCTCTAATCCATCAGTTGGCCAAGCGAGGGTTTGTGGACTAAACCTGTTGTTTTTTCGATAATTAGCTATGTAATCGTAAGACAAGTTGTAATTGTTAGAAATGATTCATACATGAATTTATTAGAGGATCTTTGAACCCGTTTCACTCGGTTTATCAAGCGAGTCCGTTACCACTGGGCTATTACGGCCATACTTAACTATATCTAATAGGTGAAGCATTTTTACTAATTGATTTACAATTTAGGTTTATGAACCTGGATTGAAAGGTTTAATAATAAAATTATTAAATTTAATTTTCACTTCTTGTTAAGGGTCGACGAACTTGCTAATTAATTGATACAAAAGCTAATATAAATTTAATTTCGT
The DNA here is from genome assembly GCA_905231865.2 of Boloria selene. Lineage (NCBI taxonomy): Eukaryota > Metazoa > Arthropoda > Insecta > Lepidoptera > Nymphalidae > Boloria > Boloria selene. Next base: position 13,280,322 of record HG993137.1, on the reverse strand, counting down.
TGCTCAATAATAAAATATATATTTGAGAAAATTCTCCTCTAATTGCTTGTATTGATCAATTAATTATTAAAGCTCAAATCCTTTAGAAATCAAAATATTTGCAAATAACTTTTGAAGTACATTCAGCCTCTTGACAGACAGGGAGTCTGATAAAATATGACCAGCATTTATAATGTACTATCGACTTACTCTGACTCCGCTCAGGTTTGTCCCTATTTTTGACGTTTATTAGACGATTCGTTTAGCTCAGTTGGTCTCTGTGCCAGCGGTCGCGGGTTCGAGTCCCGCTGGGGGCATTCATTTGTTAAGCACGAATGTTTGTTCTCTCGTCATGGGTGTTTATATTTATAATATGTATGTATTTAAAAGTTATATATGTAGTATATCAACTATCTGGTATCCGTAACACAAGCATAGTAGCTTACCACGGAACTGGATAGTGCTGTTGTAAGAATGTCCTAACATATTTATTTATTTATTTATTAGCATATATTTTTCAGCTATGAGATTGTTACCTGCAGTATAAGTATTCTATATAATATATTGTCTGGGATATTCAACTATCATATCACTAAATTTTATTAAAATCTGCCTAATTCTTTGAGAAAAATTCAAAAAAATATAGATATTGTTATCTGATTTTAATACGATTTTCAAAAACTATTTAGTTAATAGATTTTACTTAGCATTTTATTACACAGAATATGGAATACGTATACAATACTGAAATTACAATAGTCCGTAGTGATAGGGTTTGATACAAAAATACCAAGATTGAAGAATGATATGCGGTCTGCATTTCTTTATGTTTTTTTTTTAAATTCCTTCAAAACATTACTAATGTGCGCTTAGTGAAGTTAAAAATCCATCCAAAAACAAAGCGGTTTGTCAGTTATACTATCTTCTTAATTATTAATAGTATAACCTCTTTATATATTCAATTCGATCGATTCGGTATATCATACATTCCATCCAATCACACTTCTTTCTTAATAAATAACTGTCTAAGCTAACTACAAGCAATAACGCTTTTTTCACTCATATTATTCAAAGTAGAAAGGATAAAGCGAATAGTAATAAAAAAAATGATTTATTTATATATTAAATTTTAAAAGATGATAATTAATCAAACTGCAACATTCTTTATGGTCTAAACTAATAAATAACTTTCTCTTTTTAAGAATCATTTCATTATCATAATTGTACAGGTATTTCGCACCTAGACAATAAAATTTAATTATAAAATATTATCTTTGGTTTGGATTTAAGAAATACGGCAAATCTGTCACATAATGAACCTACGGGCAACGGTTCGTTTCTAGAAAATATCTATTTAAATAATTAAAGCTCACATAAAAATTCTATAAAAAATTTGAATAAACTATAATTTTTTACGTTGTTCTGTATTGTATAATTTTTAATTTAATAATTCAAAAACATTTTTCGAAACTTACTACTTCGCTAATATTATAAGTGCGTAAGGACGCTCCTTGTTGTTTTCAAGCTACGGAGAAAGCCATTATTTGATCATGTTCAAAATACTGTAGTCACCATTAAATTATTACAATATTTCACTGAGCGTTATCGGAAGCAACTCGGGAAGGAAACTTTGTAGAGCTTTCAAGTTTTTATCATTTCTTGTAAGTTAACTTGATCGTTAAATTATTATTTTCAACAATTCTAGAATATTAAAGTATGTATTGTACTGTATTCATGTTGATTTCTATAAAAGGATCGCTTAAGTTTCATTTATTTTAATTAAAAATGAAAAACAAAGACAAAACAAGTGGCCTTCTTAGAGTTCTATTGTTCTCTAGGAATCATTGTGTACAAACTTTTGGTTTTGTTAAAGATAATTTTTGAAGTGAAACTTCTTTAGAATCGTTGTGATTTCAAACTCGATGAAACGAAAAAATAAGTCCATAGTACCAGGCGCTCAGAGATGGGGAAGAGTTAGCCTTAATTTAAATTCAAGTTTTGTTGTTTTTAAAATTTATCCCCAATAGGGAAAGGCAAAGGACTATAGTAGACTATAGACTATAGTCCATATAGCCTAGTTTAAATTCAAGTTTTACTTCTGTCATGTGTACTTTGTACACACGCACTTTTTTTTATTTAACTAGAATTTTAGTTAAAAGTACTCAGACTAAAGTACAAAATCATAATATTTCAAATAATACCTACGTTTTTAGTTTCTCCGACACTCAAGTTATGACACTCTATTTGTGTAACTAGAAATTATATGTTCTAAAATACTTTCTCTTACTATTTTAAAAGACAAATTAACAAAAGACGCTATTTATCAGTACAACAGTACTACATATAAATCAAATTTAAGTGTCTGTTTTCAATCTAACAGCTTTTTACTAAATGAATATGAAAATATTTTTGAAAAAACTATTTTAAATTTTTGTTTTTGTTTGTCTGTTTGTTCCGGCTAATCTCTAAAAAAACTGGACCGATTTGACGAGACTTTTACACGCAGATAGCTAATGTTATAAGGAGCAACTTAGACTACTTTTATTTTATTATATAGTTATACAAATGGTTTCATTTATTTTAACTTACGCTCAATGAAGTGGGCCTGGTTTGCTACACTATAATCCCAGTTTCGCAAATATATAATTTTTTGTTTAGGTCTTGTCACTTTTAGTGATGGCAGTAACGGCTTTCCAAGAAACGAGGGGTATTTCCAAGATTGCAAAATGGTGCGACGCAAACGTTGTCCTGAAGTCGTACAGCGAGCGCAGAAAATAGCTTATATGGCCCGAGCTCAATGTCAACAAAATATCTAATTTTCATTATTATTGTTTAAAAAATATTTTTATTGTATACATATATTGTAACCTACATACATATATTATTGTTAAGGATGTTATGTGTGGTTCCTTCACTAGTCATGTATTATAAGAAAATATGCATATTTTTTAAGTATTTATGTAATAAATAACTGAAGTAAACGATGCTAAAAATAAAATAGATATTAAAGTGGAAAAAAAGTACAAAGAATGTTTTATTTTAAACAAAAACATCAAATTTCTAATAGTTATTTTTTTATTTATAGAAACTGAACTTAAGCTTTTAATTCACACTATTATGTTAAATGCGAAAGTTGGTATGTGAATGTTATTCGGTCATATTGAAACGTTTGAGGTTAGATGAAATTAAGTTCAAAGATAATAATATACTTAGAGTAGATAGACTGTTGTTATTAAACATATTTGCCAAAAGGTGGCGTTTCCTGAATCCTGTATAATATTACAAATTCAAAAGGCAAAGCTAAGTCTCCTAATATATTTAAAGCACCAACAGCTGGTATTTTATAATTAAATTGCTCAAGATTAATTAAGACTATTCTTTTGCAGATTCTCTAAACTATATTTAGGATCAAAATACTTAAAAACAAAACGTTTTTACATACATAGATTTATTTAAAACTAGCTTTTCCCGCGACTTCGCACGCGTTCTAAAGACCGGAAACCAAATTCTTTTTAAGTCACGCGGTATGATACTTCGCAGAACTAATGCCCGCCATTCCCGTTTTTGCAACATTTTTCATTGATGCTCCGCTTCTATTAGTCGCAGCGTAATGTAATATAACCTTCCTCGATAAATGGACTTTCCAACACAAAAATAATTTTTCAATTCAGACCAGTAGTTCCTGAGATTAGTGCGTTCAACCAAATAAACAAACAAACAAACTCTTCAGCTTTATAATATTAGTATAGATTGATGGTATAGATTGATGGTATAGATTGATGGTATAGTAGTACATTTATTTGATTCAAAAGACGTAGCATTTTATGAAATAACTTTTTTTTATTGATTTTGTCGATGCACGAGCACGATGCTCCTTTCAATCTGAGGGAGATGAGACCATAGTTCACGCTGGCGAAGTGTGAGTTGGCGGACTTCACATACAGTTAACTTAATAATGTGGATGCAGGAAATGATTCGCATCATAAAATATATATAATATAAGATGACGAATGATTTACCAATGGCCTAGCTAATAATATATATGACTGCTTCGATGGTGTAGTGGTTACAGTAGCACATCTGGAGGTCCTAGTTTCGAGTCCCGGGTCGGGCCAAGCTTAGTTTTTAAGTCTTTCTGATTAATAATCATCAGTGACAACCTAGAGTTGGAAAGATGGCGGCCTTTAACCCTTGTGCTTCGGAGAGCATTTAAAGACGTCAATCCTGCGCCTTAACTCTCACTGGTTGTAATAAGTAGTCATCCCACCAAGTCCCAATGAGATAGGCCGCCGTAGCCGTAATCGGTCGGGAGGACATTATACGTATTATTGTTATATTTCACTTTGTCTAGACATTCAACTTTGTTATAAAGATTATTCTTTTTACTTCAGAAAACAAAACTATATCTACTAATAGAAGTACACTTGGACGTACTTTTGTAGAAACGACTCAACCTACAAAAAGTAACTTGAGTTATCGACGTTACGACGACGTTCTGATCATACATCTATAACATAATAAAATCTATGTGCTTAATTATTTTTGTATCTTTAATTGAATTGAAACTTTTTCCAAAAGTATAAAATGAAAACTTCATATATTTTTATATTCATTAGGTCAAAGCTAGATGTTATTAGAAGTTTTATTTAAACAAAAACTTTTAACCTCGTGCCTACATCTGTACTACCCAAAGTACATAAGAATTAAAAAAATCTACCGCTTTATCTTTGAACGAAAATACTTATTTTACTTAACAGTGATATCTATCGGATATTTAGGTATATGAAAACAATTTGAAGTGACACTTCACATCTGGTAATTTATTTCAAAATGGCATCGAAAGGAGGACCAGCAGCCATGAGCTCACACATAAGTAAGTCAATCCATTAAAATTTTACCGAATTCTTAATTATTTATAGATTTTTAATTTATTAGTAAGTAATTAATACTTCGGAACGTAGATATACAGTGTTATTTTTGTATAAAAATAAATAATGTTAGAGTAAACTTGAACTATTTTTTTATGTCCTATGCAAAGAACAAATGTAGGTGATTAAAGTTTTGATAGTTTTACTTTTACTGTACTTTGTGTAGTACATTGACAGATAATTTTAATTATTTTTATTTTTATCAAGCTTATCAGATAATGGTATTTGGGAGATTGATATAGACTTTTCAGGGGATAAACTGCGACGAAGATCCAGAGTTTCTGCCTCCAGAATTGACTCAAAGAGCGAGTTACCACGACGCTGGTGTGTCCAGCTGCTCAGATACTGATGATTACGCTGTGATTCCTTCACCAGCTTCTCCAGCGCTGTCTGGCAGTTCTTTATCGCGATCTCGCTCAAGAGGACGTGGAAGAACAAGATGTGAACGTGGACGCGGACTTGGTCGCGGATGTGGATCAAATCTAAGCGAGGAAAATCAGCTGATTTCGTCATCATCGTCTCTATCTAACCGACAGATTACGACCAGGAATCGGCAAACAAATGATGGCATACAAGATACATGGACAAAATACACCTTAGAACCTGAAATTAACGATATGAGGCAACCGGCTTATATACATACATAACGAAACTCAAAATTGGGAGTGGCATAAATTTTAAGATCAATATATTGCCGATAGCATTTTGACACTTATGGTCTGTTCGAATTGAACACATATTTTAGAGACAAGCAGATGAATAGTAATAATAATAGAATGGGTCTAAATTTGAGAGAACTAAAAATAATTACTAAATGTCATCATTACAGTACCCTTTTGCCATTGATATCATGTTCTGGTTTTTTATTATCATTATAGCTATGGCTATGACAAGAAACAGCATGAGATTTCGCGTAGTGTGTTTATGTTAGTACATGATTTTAATTTCTACTTTTTGATCGCTACTTATGTTCGAAATTTAAGACTGATAAGTAAATAATGTTGATTATTGCTTACTTATGGCTTACTATTTTTGAATAATAATGTTTAATTTTGATAGTTTTTTTTTGAGAAAATGTTTAGTTATGATTGTATTATAATATTTTTTATTAAAAACCATAATATAATTGATTGTTACTTTTTTTAGATCAAAATCCAATTCTTATAACGACTTATAATCCTAAATTTTTCTATTACCTACACAAATTACATACTAATATCGTCACTTTGTCCTTTATAAAGGACATAGTGAAAAACCATTTTCCAAGAGATGAGATTTTTTTCACTATTTTTCGGATACATTTTATATGGTTAAGAATGCAATACTAAAGTTTCAGCAACATACTAAGCAAAAAGTATCTCTGGTAGGCAGGAGGTTAAAGAGGCCTACCCGAAATTTGAATAAATTTTATTTCTGTTAATTTTGTACGATTAAGTTTTATCTTATAATTTTATTGACAATTTTATAATAAATTAAGTTGCGTTAATGAAATATTTCATTAAATAAGTAGTTATTATAACTCTCAATATTTCAAAATATTTTGTCTAATTTTTTCGTTCGCTATACATGAATAGTGCCTCGGTGGTGTAGTGGCTAGGATGTACGGTCATACAGAGGTCCTGGGTTCGAGTCCCGGGTCGGGCCAAGTTTAGTTATTGAGTCTTTCTGTTTAGTATTTGAAGTAATATTTATAATGTTTTAGGTAAAATATATGTCCTAAGAATTTGTATATATTTTGTAGAAGCATAAAGTATCGTACTATAAAGTTATTTTTCATAAAAAAATAATTAAATAATATTTTTGCTTTCACAATTAACACGGATGAAGCCAGGAACAAAGTTTAGTATCATATAAAACGTATTATTATTTACTCTGCTTAGAAATCGAACTAGCGATATCATCACTACATAGTATAAAACAAAGTCGCTTTCTCTGTCCCTATATCCCTTTGTACGCTTAAATCTTTAAAACTACGCAACGGATTTTGATGCGGTTTTTTTTAATAGATAGAGTGATTCAAGAGGAAAGTTTATATGCATAACTAGCGGATCCCGCGGCTGTGCCTGTGCTAAATCTGGGAAACAGCCCAAGCGAAGCGAGGGCGAGTCGCTAGTCATTTTATAAACATAACTGAGCCGGAAGGTAGAGAAAAGAAAGTAGAGTCTGCAATAATAAAGTATATTTCTACCTAACAACATAAGCACTGTCCATTACATCATTAACTTAATGTATACGCTTGTTATAAATAATTAGTGTACAAGAATAAATATTTAACGATTAAAATTTAGTAAGATTTTAGTTTTCTTTTACGGATTGTTTCTTCGTCGTCTAAACATTCGCCATATCTGACTTCCATACATTTGCTTCCCTGTAACAAAAGAAATGTTTATAAAATACAAATCGTAAGAAAAAGTCGATCAAAATTAAGTGTAAAAATATTTTCGAAATAATTTGTAAGTAGGTAGGTATGTCCGTCTGTACAATTTAAAATAAATAAATAAATATGTTGGGACATTATCAGATAGTTGATATTTTACATATACATATTATAAATATAAACACCCATTACTGGAGTACAAACATCCGAGTTTGAAAAATGAATGCCCCCAGCGGGACTCGAACCCGCGATCACTGTGTATCGTCGAAAAGATTTCGTTTAATTACGCATAACATAATTTTATCATATATCTTTGTAGATGCAGTAAATGTTAAAGTGAAGCCGAAACCTATAACTAAGGTAAGTTTTGAAGAGAATATTTTGAGAGTAAACGATATGTATTGTAAGTATTTCAGAATACATAATATTTATGTACCGAGCTTGAGTTTCACTAACCGGAACAAATTATTTGCAAGTATAATATATGGCTTATACAAATATCCGCCTTAGACCTTCCCAAAGTTGAGAAATAATATTAAGTATCATTAAAATTAACATAGTTACATTTGTAAACCACATTTTAAAATAAAATTACTACTCTTAAAACTAATTTACAGCAATTATTGTACGATCAAATTAAGATATCGACTTTCTCTAGATGGAAGCGGTAGCGCATTCTTTAAGTTGTTACGAAACCATGATCTGGTTTCCTATTACTGGTAGGTAATGTTGGAAAAGTATGTATACGCCTTGTAAATAAATCACTAAATGTATGTTCGCGATAAACTCAAAAGGTACTGTACCGATTTTCATGCTGTGTCTCACTAATGGATAGATTGGTTCTCGAGAAAGGTTTTAATATATAACTTGTCAAGTTTTTGTATACATTTAAAGCGGAACTCGTGGCTTCGCTCGCTAAATCGAGGGTGAGTCGCTAGTTAAATATATACTAACTAGCCTTTCCCACGGCTACGCCCGCGTTCTAAAGGCTGAACAACAAAAGAAATATTTTTCTCCCGTTTTTGTAACATTTTTCATTGATGCTCCGCTCCTATTGGTCGTAGCGTGGTGTAATATAACTTATAGCTTTCCTCGATAAACGGACTATCCAACACAAAAAAAACTTTTCGATTCGGACCAGTAGTTCCTGAGATTAGCGCGTTCAACCTAACAAAGAAACTCTTCAGCTTTATAATATTAGTATAGATTCGAATGTAATTCTCAACTTTGATGCAGTTTATGATTCCGTCAGTGTATCGTCACTCTATAGGGACTTTTTATTGGTTATTTATTTTTCTTAAAGAATAACCTATATTAAGCCACAAAATTAAACAAAGCTTCCATTTAAAGTATTATTTTAATTAACACTTTAAAATGAAATAAACATATTATGAACGTAACCTACAATCTACTTATTGTAGATTATTATAAGTAAGAAATATTGTAGGAAGTTCACTTGACCGTGTCAAGATGAGATGGGATCTCTACGGATGTAGGCATGAAAGCAAAAGGCAATACGTAACAAAACTGGTTCTGCCATTACATATACACTTTCACTCGAAACTGTTATATAATGGACTTATTACACCATGTATCTTATTACTTGTATCTGATGTAGAATGTGATTATTAAAATTAAAAACATAATGCAATTTACCATATAAAGTTCTTAATGCTTATTAAATTTAACTGGCTTTCTTTCATGCCTGCTTGAATTTTACAGCTATAAAAATGAACTATTTCACTCTTACGTAAAATTTTAGCAAACCAAATATAAACCATTATTAGTCGTAGTATTCCCTATACCATAGAAACTCCATTTTTCAGGATAAGAAGCCATTACCGCCTAAATATGATTTTCCTACCCACCACATCAGCTATTTATAATATGTATGAATTAAAAATTAACTATCTTGTAAACATAACAGCCTTGTAGCTTTCTATGGAAATAGGTGTGGTAATATCCCAACATATTTATTTACTTATTTAAAGACAGACTTCAGATGCCAATTAACACTAAGGCTTATTAATATAAGAAAATGGATTCCATAGTAAATCACAACAAGCTTAATTTAGGATAGCTATTTTAAATAATACAGTCTAACACAGAAAATCAAAATTATCTATATACATTAATGTACTCTATAAATTATTTATAATATTTTAGTATAAATTTATTAAGTTAAATGTAAGTTTTGTTAGTGAAAACTTAGTAGGTTCTTAGTTTTATGATATAAAAACCAGTAAAATTTTCAAGATAAGCAAACTTTAAAATGTAAAAATTACCTTAGCAATGTAGGCTTTCATGTAGAAATTTCCAAAAAGCACGATGAACGAGATCATGTATATTATAAGTACGTAGTGCATCCAGAGCGGAAATTCGCAGCCAGTTCTAATACCGTTGACTCCAAGTATTAGAGCGCATGTGAACTGAATCTGTGAATAAATAATACACGTTACATACTTTAATAATAAGTATATCACTGTATGTACATTTTTATAGTAGACGTAAAAGCTTTGAAATTGAACCGGATATGAATCCGGAACCTTTTAAATGCTCATTCGATTCTGGCTATACAACATTAATATTTAAATAACTCTTGTAGCCCATTTAAAATAAACATTATCTTTTTCGCTGTTTGAAAGCCACATTCGCTGTCATATCCGGAGCTAACAAAGTTCGCCGCTGACGAATAAGTCAAGCAGGACATCAAAAAGGAAAAAGAAAAAGAAATTGTAGAGTCTATTATAATTAAGTAGTAATAAGTAACATTTTTATGAAAAACTAAGCTTAATAGGCTTAAATACTTAAATTGGAAACATGTACTGTTTATGATATGATATGGGTTGTTTGTCATATACTTCTATTTATGCAGTCTCTCTTATAATTAATCTTTTGTAAACGCTATACTTTCACTGAAGATAAATTCCGTGTCACATCATAAAATTAGTCATAATATTAGTTACTATGAAAGCTTCTAGACGTACATACAAATTCAAATTCATTAAAATCTAAAAAAGTACAAAATATTTTATTTGTGACGACGTAAAGTCTTTATCTCAACTTCAAATTCGAATAGAAATTATTAAATTCAACTCCCGACTCCCATTTGTTGAATATTCACTAAATACAAAACTAAAATTAACGGGTAAATAGAGTAAATGGTAAAGCAAAATATTTCATATAAGTAACATAAATTCTCACCAGCTGCAAGATGGTCAAATATTTCTTCCACCATAAGTACTGGCTGACAGTTGGTCCGAAAACTGAAAGTCCGTAGTACGTGTACATTAGTACGTGAATACCGCTATTTACCATCGCAGGAAGGAAAGCTGAAATAATAGGAAATATTAGTAACAAAGTAATTCAAAGTGATGTTTAAATACACGTGTATCAATACAAATAATCGTGTTTTTAGAACTTTCTAATGATGAAAAAAGTTTTAGTGATGTATAAGTAGTTCTCTATAATAATCATTAATGAAAAAATTGTATGTATGTTTGTATATGTATGTGTCAAAACAAAGGTTATAAGTGTATTTCTTTTTAAGTTCATTCAATATAATATGATTTTTTTAATGATTTTTTCGTTCAGAAATATATAATATTATAACAAAATATAATTTCACATGTTATTTTAATAATTTAACTTGTAAAGTAATAAAGTTATTTCCTATAAATTTTGTTTTTAAAGTATTTATTGTAGCATAAAAAATAGCGAGAAATCATAACATAACTCCATCTAGTTCCATGGCGAGTAGGACTATTTTGTTATGGATAACAAGTTATTAACACACGACTCATATAGCACTTTAAAAACATACCTACATAATATAAACACGGCTGGAGTACAAACATTCTTTGTTCTACAAAAAAATGAATGCCCACAGCGGGACTCGAACCCGTAACCAAAACGAACCACTACAAACTGAGTCAAACATTATGTTGGAGTTAAATCTAAGCATTGTCTTCTCCATTCTACGTGACATTGACGAAATAATCTGTGCTCAACTGGCACGCTTTGAAGCCATTAACAAAAGAATTGAATTGAATTGAATTAAATCTAAGCATTCAGAATAGAATTCAATGAGAACGTACTAGATCCACTCGGCACCCATTTGATTCCGATCCACCAAAAGCCAAACATAGTCGAATGGTGATAAACGTGCAAGAATGTTAGCTGCTCCTCTTTCTTCCTCAATATGAAGAAGAATGTATCGCAGAACTCGAGTAACTTCGAAAAGTAGTACCACCATACAGCATTCGCTATCTGGAAAGAATATCTATGTTATTATAATGAAACTAACAACTCAACCTTGCTTCGCTCGCGTTCATACCTAGATTAAGCGCGAACGAAGCCGCGGGTTCCGCTTATGTATATAATATATGTATGTGTATAAACAAAAAATTGACAAATTATATATTAAAACCACTATCCATTGGTGTAAACATCATGAAAATCGGTGTAGTAGTTTTTGGGTTTATCGCTTACAGACAGACTCAGCGGAGGACGTTTTTTTTATGTAGTGATGAATATATCTCGCGTAGTTTTCTGTTTTTTTTTAATTTGTATTTGTACAAGGCATTATATCTGTGTGATGATTTTCATCTAAATCTATTCAATACCAACGAAAATCTAAACATCTTCACATTATTATCGTATCAATAGCATGAGCCTAGTTTGAGTTTTTTTGTTATGGTATATTCTTAACTTTATGTAAAAAATAGTAATTATATCAAAATATACTTTGTTCAAATACACTTTTACAAGCTATTTGTACTAAGATCATAAAAATTCAATACAAAAATACGTTTTAGTATACTTTAAAGTACAATAAGATAGTACATGAAAATAGTTCATCGCTCAAATAGCAAGTTAAAATAATAAAAGAATTCATATTAAACATTCCGTTTTGCTGTTTTAATATAAAACTAAGGAGAATTGTCGTCATCGTTTCTTCGAACCGGGAAAAAGTCCTTGTGAGAATCTAATGTCATTTATTTGATTTAAGAGTTCTTAGAAGTAGTTAAAAAGTAGTTTAAAAGTACTAAACAGCCAAATAAATTGTCAATTAATGATAAGTTTAAAAGTGTATGTTAAGAAATATCTTTAACTTCAGTTTACGTATTTTTGAAAAATTTTCAATGTCAGTGAAGTATAAATTTTAAATTATTAACATAGTTTGGTAGTGCTTCCAACATTATAAACTTTTAAAGTGCAAATAAAATATTCCTCTACGCCATAACCACCATTTGTAAGAGAAGACTAAGACTTCCCTTAAGATATTGTAGTACTCGTATTTTGATGAAAGTATTGATAAGAACTACTAATGGACTCGTATAATATCTTTGACATGGACAGTGATGTTAATCGATATGCAAGTAAGCATTAGTCATACTTTTTACATTTTCTTCAAGTTTCTACAATTGTCTGCCGACCTAGTGATCTATCTATCCATTTGTTACTTTTTTTGGTATCCCAGCGGTAACAAGCTTGGTTAACTGAGTGAAGCAGGTTCGAATCTGGGTCTTGCACTTGTGATATTATTATGTGTAAATCATTTAAAACATGAGTACAACTACTTGTGTATATAAAGTCCAGCGTGATGGACTATGGCCAGATTTACCTCGTATTAAAGGGAGGCCCTTGCCCAACTCAGGGCTAAAACAAAACTCGTTTGTGAGTCTAACTAGACCTACTGTTAATTTTTTAAACATACGATTAAGCTTTTTTTCATTATTCATGGAAAACCTTTGTAATTGGCTAGATCCATTGTTTTTTTTTAAATTAATTAACATTTATATAAAATTATACTAAAAACTAGGATTACCCAAACATTTTACACTATATAGTATATTTAAATACTTTGCAGATATTACATATACACTATCATCTTATCAAACATGACTCAATATCTACAATACAGTTTAAGCAATAATTTTGTTATTTACTAGTATAGACAAGCACATTCTGATTTAATATATACTAGCGCAGATTAGCACAGGAAAAGTCTCGGGATCCGCTAGTTATGCATATAAACATTCCTCTTGAATCGCTATCTATTAAAAAAAACCGCACCAAAATCAGTTACGTCGTTTTAAAGATTTAAGCATACAAAGGGATATAGGGACTGAGAAAGCGACTTTGTTTTATACTATGTAGTGATATAGATATTAATCCTAAAGAAGAAATGATTAAGAGGTATCTGAGATCTAGCATTTGTAGCTATTTGTAGCTAAATTGTTACTATTAATCTCCACAGCTGGATCCTTCTGCAATTTATACGTGTAATGTATAAGTGGTCTACTTGAAATGAAGAAGATAAGATCTTAATATCATACTACTCGTGTTGTGGATTCATTAATTTTAATGATAAAATTGTCAGATATATTCAAAGAGATAAATAATAAATAAATATGTTGGGACATCATTACATACAGCGACATCTAGTTCCGTGGTAAGCTACGAGGCTTGTGTTACGGATACCAGATAGTTGATATACTACATATATAACTTTAAATACATACATATTATAAATATAAATACCCATGACTGGAGTACAAATATTTGTGTTTAACAAAAGAATGCCCCCAGCGGGACTCGAACCCGCTCACGCAGACAATAGGGCCACTACAAACTGCGCCAAACGTATCGTCGTGTCGATAATATACAAATGTTACTATTAAAGAAAAATAAATTTATATTAAACCGGATATTGAACTAATATAAGATTACGACGGAAGTAGTTGCATAAAATTATTAAAAAGGTGGGTAGATTTAAAAAAGAATTAAGTTATATAGCGTGCTTCATTGCTGTTGAGCAGACTAGTTGTGAAGTGTTCATAGTTAAGCAGTTATAGTATGTTATATTTATTTATAATATGTAATGCTTGTAACGAATTGGCTCAAAAAGTACTGGACCGATTTTAGAAATTCTTTCACTATTTGAATGCTGCATTATCACTGATTAATATAGGCTTTTTTAATTGCAAGAAAAAAATAAAGAATTTTGGAGAATTTTTAACCCAGCGAGTGATCGAATGAAAAACATCGTATTGCTAGTGTATTATATAACTTTCAACAAATAATTATAAAGACCCTTGATTGGAGTAGGTACAAACATCCATGCTCAACAAATGAATGCATCCAGCGGAACTCGAACCCGCGACCGCTTGCGTGCCAAGTCAATATTGATATACAACTAATCAATTGAATAGAAACAGTTAAAGCATTATAAACCTGGAACAGCATCCAAAATAGTAATAAATAGTATACTACGACTGAATAGCGACGTTTAAATTAAATTATTTAAATGTTTGGTAAAGTTTAAAGCTTATATTCCCCTATTCTCAGCTCTGCTTTAATAAAGTTTTCTATTGAATGCTTTTGGTAGAGCAATTTAGTTTTAGGACTTTGAGCTAAAGTACTGTTATTTCGCATTCAGTTCTCCGATATTCGTATACCTTGCGTCGTTTCAATTAATACTTTATCCTACATCCCGCAAAGAAAGATATATTGAATCAATCAAAGTATTATAATGCTCTAAAAATATTAGGAAAAAGTATTTCATTTATAAGTTCAAGACGTAGTCTATCTATAAAGAAAATGCAAGAAATTCAGAAAATTTAGTTCAATCGTACATATCCTTACTTTTGTCAGTGTAAGTTAGAAGTCGTAGTAAAATATTTCTACGACTTTTCTCATTATAAAATAAGTTTTACTTACTTGCATCTCGTCAGGATCGTACTTCTGTCGACAGGGCTCGCATATGTAACTGTACCGTAGCCTAAACGACGCAGTCAACAATCTCACTGCAATATATGCATTTAGTGCTGCCATAGCTAAGTTATAAGGTACTAATAGCCATGTTAACTTAAAGGGACGTCTGTTTTTCATGAGTTTTGGTCCTATCCACACTATAAAGAGGTAAAGTAGTGTGTAGATTACTGTCGGTACGGGGGAATCTACTAGCGGCCATCCTTCAGTTCGTTTGTCTGAAACAAAATGATTATTGTTTAATATGAATAATAACCTGACATGATCGTTTAGCAGTTGTTTAAATTGATCTTATTTTAACATTACAATATGGAAAATATGGTATTTTTTATGTAGAGAAATTAATTTAATGTTAAAAAAAGTGTTTTTATAATGAAGGAATTGAAATTACTATACAATATTCAAATACTAGAAAAATTTTAGTTGGTTTGTAGAAACACTAATAAGTTTAAGAAAAGTAAAGGTAGTGTACCTAATTATAATATAGTTAACTACAATCAAAATGAATAAAATATAGCTATAGAGCAAGAGATGTGCTTTATTATCCGATCCTAAAACCAATATACCGTAAGATTACTTTTTATAAATTTATCTATTCAATGCTCAATTAATTCAATAATTCTAACTCTGCCCGTAACCACGTCATGAGAAAACTACTAGACAGATTTTGATGTAATTTACTATGGTGATAGATGGTGATTCTGGTCAACATAAAAGTTACTTTTAATTCCAAGAAAATATCTCATTTCTGTTAAATATAATTATATACTAACTCCTAATACGTACCTGTAGTTATTTTTTAATAAAATGCAAATATTTACTTTGAATCTTTCACTTTTATGCAACTTTTATTCTAACATGCTTAACTTAGACGTTCATAAGAGATAAAGCCATATGATAATATTATGAAGGGCTAACTTATTACAAAGTATAATATGCTCATTATGTAAGTGTTATATGCACATGGCATTATTAACAGTGCGGTAATCTTAGTCTTAATTATGGGTTATATAAGTTGATTATGTTGTTATTTTTATGAACATCACATAATACCAACTAGTGATAATTCTTTTGTAATAATCAAAAAAAGATAGTAAGCGGGATCTAGTGAGAGGACAGTGAAAGCCCAGCAGTAACGCGCTCGAGTGATGCGGGTTCAAATCCGGGTCTCACACCTCTGATTATTTCACGTGCAAATCATTTCTATCATGATTATCATTTCTATCATGATTATCATTTCAATCATGATTACCACTTATCTTACGGTGAAGGAAAATATGGTGAGGAAACCAGCATGTCTGAGAAAACCTTGCAAGTTTTTAAAAGACATGTGAAGTCCGCCAACATGCACTGGCCCGCGCGGTGGACTATGGCCTGATCCCCCTCGTACTGAGGGAGGCCCGTGCCCAGCAGTGGGACGTTTAAAAGAGCTGATAATAATAAAGAGGGATCTTTGTGCATTTTGTCGTATAAAAACGATAGACATTGTCGCAAACAAGTAATTAAAAAAAATCAATATATAAACATAGCCTAATGATTTTATAAGTTATAATAAAAAAAACTGAAATAAAGAATAATATGGTAAACTCCAGATAATATTTTTGACTTTTATTTGTTTTAGTGGACCTCGTCTATAATGTAATAATTTAGTCTGAGTTGAATTCGATTAGTTTAATTTGCACACATACATATGTACATACATACATATATACATACATACATATACATATATCATCATCATCATCATCATCAACAGCCTTTTGCAGTCCACTGCTGGACATAGGCCTCCCCCAAGGCGCGCCACTTCTTCCTGTCAGCTGCCGTTCGCATCCATTCGATGCCGGCATGGCTGCGCAGGTCGTCTTCCCATCTCGCGGGTGGGCGTCCCACGCTACGTTTGCCAGTACGCGGTCTCCATTCAAGGACTTTCTGGCTCCAACGTCCATCAGTCCTTCTGCAGATGTGGCCTGCCCATGTCCACTTCAACGTGCTAATCCGAAACATAATGTCGGTCACTTTGGTTCTCTGACGGATATGCTCATTTCTGAGGTGGTCCATCAGAGAGACTCCGAGCATCCTCCGTTCCATAGCACGCTGAGCGACCTTGAACTTGTGGGCAAGCCCTGCCGTGAGTGTCCACGTTTCAGCACCGTAGGTCATAGCGGGGAGCACGCACTGATTAAAGACCTTGGTCTTTAATGATTGCGGGATAGGCGACGTGAGGACCTGCCTCAGCTTTCCGAATGCTGCCCATCCTAGCTGAATTCTTCTATTGGACTCCTTTTCGAAATTGTTTCTGCCAAGTTGAATTATTTGGCCCAGGTAAGTGTACTCAGAAACAACCTCTAATGGGGAGCCTTCGAGCATCACCGGTCTCGGAAGGGCATGTTCATTGAACATGATTTTGGTTTTATCCAAACTATATAAACTCTCATAAATATTTACTTTTAATCTCAATAGTAAATTTTAATAATAATATAAATAAGTAATATTATTTAAAGCTAAACATACCAGAAAGCGACAGCGTCCATAAATAGTAGTCGTACGTGCCTTTCAAGACGCTCTGCGTAGAGTTTACTATCTTCGCCATTTTCAATGCAGGTCACACAACTGAAACAAAAGAATATTATTATTAACAATAAAGCTTTTATATTTTACTGAAAGATAGAATTATTTAAAGTATAAGATTCGATGTAAAATACAAGTTTTCAATTTTTGTTAGTATTATTTTAGCTAGTACTTCGCTGGTTTACGTAAAAAAATGCTTAATAAAAAGTACTATTCAAAATGTCTGATAGCAACAAAAATATATGACAATAAAGACTTTAGACTTAAGAGGTATACAAATAGATATAATTTATTTCAACAAAGTTTTCTTATATAAAATAATGTTAAGAAATAAGATTCATCTAACGTTATATTAAAACAATAACTTTGTATAAGTGCTTATAAACTTGTGTTTACATATTTAGTAATACTAAAAGTTTCATAAAAGCAAATTTTACTTAGGGCTTTAACTTGAGTATAAGTACCTACTTAGAAGATTTAATAAATGTTAAGACCTATTTATATTGCTTAACTAACTTTTAACTACATTTTTGACGACGCGTTTGGCTCTGTCCGTAGTGACTCTACTGTTTGCGCTAGCGGTCCCGTGTTCGAGTCCCGCTCGGGAATTTATTTTTTGAGCACGTTTGTACTTCAGTCATAGGTTTTTATATTCATAATATGTACGTATTTTTAAGTTATATATGTGTAGTATATCAAGTATCCGGTATTCGTAACACAAGCCTCGTAGCTTATCACGGAACTAAATGGCGCTGTGTGTAATAATGTCCCAACATATTTATTGATTTATAATAATTTTTAAATTAATACTACTTCTTTGCGTACGTCTAAACGGTTAGTATGTATAAGTATATATGTACATAGATATATTATACAGATTTTCTGATATATGGATGAGTTCCTTTTACTAAAGATAAAACAAAACAAACAATTTATTTATTTAAAAAAACAACATATTTAATCAATAAAAACTATTTACTCAACAGAACTACAAATCATCTTTATTATGAAATGGCAGAATATAGAATTACGAATCTCAGAGTGAAAGCAATTCATTAGGTACTTGCGCTACAATAGCTGAATCATGGAGAAATCTACTTTATATAATTACCATGAAATCCCCCTGACCATTTGACCATGACAAAGTAATATTGAATAGTTGAGAAGGATATAAGAAAATAAAAAAACTGTTTTCAAGGATTAATTCTGATTTTTGGTCTTGTCATAGATCATATCATCAAAGATCATAGTAGAGGAGAAAAGGTAGAATGACAGTTTATAAATAATAAACATTGTAAATAATTTACCTATTTAAAACAACGGAAAGCAAAAATCTAAACAAGTATATCTTCGAAATAAATAATTTAATTTAAAATGTTAAATATAGATAAAAATACTTGATAATGACTTTTACTAACAAAAACTTTTTCTGGGTATTTCTGCCATCGATAACTCTCTAACATCTACTCCATTCTACGTGACATTAAATTAAACTTTCTCGCAAAAAATATGTCGAATAAAAAATAATAGAAATAAATTGAATACGTTGAATATTTTTAGATCACGTATTTCTTACTACTGTATAATATATTTTATTTATTTTGGGTTTTAATTATTTTGAGAGGAACGAACTTTTTACTTCGTAACTTTTTGTGTTCGAAATTATTTATCTAAATTAAAATCTAAGAACACCTTATAACATCAACTATCTGCCGGTGAAACTCCTGCCAAAATCTGTTCTGACGTTTCAGAGATTAATCGGAATAAGCAGACGGACGCAGACATGAATATTAAAGATTGAGTTTTTCTTATAATCGTACCTATTTACTAAAAATCTATTATGCTGATGTTACAAATAGACACAGGTTTATTATAAAAATTCACTATAAATAAGTTAGAGTGACAAAGAAAATATTTACTACAAAATTATTAAATGAATTTCTAATTCTTTTACAAAAATCTGAAATTATTAATGGAAGGTAGAAATTTAAATTACCAGTTCTATTGGAACATACATATGACGTAATCATCCCAGAATTCTCTCCCGGGCGCATTTTATTTGGTAGAAAAAGGAATGTTTTACTTACATTCTTTATAATTTGGTCAAAAAATTTGAAACCACTTAATAGATCACTAGAGGAAAATCATTAAAATCTATATTAGGTATACACAAATTGAATATTCCACCCTAACAGTACCTTTTGTTGATGTCGGTAAAATATGTAAAGGCATAGAAAGCTACGCTTAGGTAGGTATATAAGAATTTTAAATCATCTGTCTATCAAAACAAATCGTTTGAACATTGTTAAATACTCAATAGTAAAGTGAAAGTAAACGAAACTAAAATACATTTTACAATATGAGAGAAAGCCCTCCAAAGTAGGCTTGACACTCGACACACTTATTAACTTTTAGCTAAAGCAATTGATGAATAAAAAGTTTTTGAAGAGCTTTTTAAGCTAATATTTGCTTATGAAGATTACGAGTACAGTAGATTTTTAAGAGGTTTGATATTTTCCAGATGTAAGTATATATATTAGGTATACACTAATTGAATATTCCACCCTAACAGTACCTTTTGTTGATGTCGGTAAAAATATAAATATGTAAAAATATAATAATATATAAAAATATATTATCATCATACCCTTCATCAAAATATATCTTGATGCGGTCACAGACAGACAGATGGACGGACAAAAGCATTAAAACTATAGATCCTACCTCTATATTAATAATAACGACTATTATAATATTGCATTGTATCAGCCCTTTTTTTTTAACGTCCCACTGCTGGGCACGGGCCTCCTTCAAAAAGAGGGGGATCAGGCCATAGTCTACCGCACTGGCCTAGTGCGAGTTGGCGGATTTCATATATCTTTCGAAAACTTGTTAGGTTTTCTAAGACATGCAGGTTTCCTCACAATGTTTTCCTTCACCGCAAGACAAAACGTAATCATGAGAGAAAAGATTCGCACATTAAAATCCCAGAGGTGCGAGACCAGGATTCGAACCCACATCGCTCGGTAATCCAAGCGAGCGCGCTACCACTGGGCTACCACTGTATGATGTCAGATTTAACTTAGAATTTATTATATGTATACATAATAATCCCACCAAAAACATTTCCATGTAAAATGTTGCCAAGACGAGCCCATATGACTCGCACTGTCAAAAAGTTATCAGATCTCATGTAGAGCCAAGCTTCTAACACTACACGCCCTAACTCTACAAGGCCTAACTTCACAAACTCTACACCTTAGTCAAAATATGTGGCTTGGCCGTTCGTTAACGAACGGCCAAGCCACATATTATTTTAAAAAAATACACACATATTATTTATATATATATCATATTACACATATTATTTTAAAATTATTTTGACTAAGGTGTAGAGTTTGTGAAGTTAGGCCTTGTAGAGTTAGGGCGTGTAGTGTTAGAAGCTTGGCTCTACATGAGATCTGATAACTTTTTGACAGTGCGAGTCATATGGGCTCGTCTTGGCAACATTTTACATGAAAATGTTTTTGGTGGGATTTCATTTCTTTTTGTAAGTTGTTTGTAACAAATTTTTTTTTATTTTTTTCTCCTTTTTTTTTTTAACAAGGAGTACCTATACATATATATATCTGGGGGCACCAAGTTTTAGATTATAGATTAGACCTCTAGCGTCATCAAAATTTAATTTAAAATTACAGGTCTCATACAAACTCCCATCCACTAGTTTAAGGGGTTGGGGGATGAAAGTTACAAGTTTTATAATTTTTTTGTTGTTTGTGTGCTAATACTAGCTTACATACAAAATTTCAGCTTTCTAGGACATTAGGAAATACCTTAAGAATTTTGATGATCATCAGTGAGTCAGTGACGAAATCAGCGTTTTTTAGATATAAATAAAATCTGAAGTATAAAAGCTAATTTAATTAAAACTTAATATGTTCAATAAGTCCGCTATTGACAATATATCCCGAAAATTTTGTTGATCTAGCATAATCCAAACCCAAGTTATGAGGGTTCAAAAAAACGACGAAGCGCTTCGAGAAAAGGTAGGTAGTGCCCGTGCGCTTCGCTTGGCTCGTCTTGGCGGGGGCACTACCGTGCCCCCAGATGAATGATCTATGTGACTGAAATACAATACCATGCTTATAATCTATTAGTATACACAAGCGACTTGCCCTCACTTTGCTGGGGCTTGTCCCTAGATTCAGCCTTCCTCTTGAATAACTCTATCTATTAAAAAAACGCATCAAAATCCGTTGCGTAGTTTTAAAGATCTAAGTATACATAGGGACAGACAGACAGCGGGAAACGCCAGTATAAGCATGTGGTATAAAAATTAGGTTAATCAAGAAACTTCTACGCTCTCGTACCATGTTATTTCCGTTACCATTAATTAATTATTACTATCTATATTTTGTTCAGAAACTGCATGAGGCATATTATTGTACCGGATTCACTGGAAATTAAAATTAATGAGAAATGTCAGCTTCGTTTTCTTTATTTCTAATTTATTATTTCTTTTTAATAAGATGTTAATTAAAAAAGCAGTCATGGTAGTCCAGTGGTATTACGCTCGCTTGGATAATCGAGTGATGTGGGTTCAAAACCGAGTCTCGCACCTCTGATATTTTCATGTGCCAATCATTTTCTATCATGATTATCACTTGTATTGCGATGAAGGAAAACATCGTGAGGAAACCTGCATGTCTGAAAGAACCTAGTCAAGTATCGAAAAACATATGAATGGGAAGTTACAAAAAAACAGAAAAGGAAGAATACAAGATAATCTACAGTTTTTGTAGGATAGAAATCTAAAATTTTCATATAAAGTATAAATTCCTGTGTACCTACTACTTATCCGATCTGAACGATTTCCTTTTAAATGTGCGATTTGCCTTCTCAACTTATAACTAATAGCCTAGGGTAGTTTTAATTATAATAATATTCCGAACTGATTCCGGCCACGGCGGACAATTTCATGGGACTAGCTCTGCGCAGGAGATATTATAGTGCACGAATGTACGCGCAGACACAAGTGCACATTCCTGTTGCTCTTATACTCCGGTCATACGGCTTCACGTCCTCATCGAGGTACGAGGGTTAAACACTTAGAACTTACCACACTTACTAAACTACTAAGTCACAAAATTTCGCTACTAACATGGGCGTAGAAAAAAAATATCTACTGTGCATTACTTTTGTTAAACTATAGTTATTAAAGTGAAGAAATGGGGAAGCCATATATTTTGACTAAGGTATAGGGTTTATGAAGTTAGGCCTTGTAGAGAGTGTAGAGTTAGAAGTTTGGCTCTACATGAAATCTGATAACTTTTTGAAAGTTCAAATTATGTGGCTTCGCCTTGGCAACGTTTTACATGAAAATGTTTTGATGGGATAAGATATAACTAAAAAGCTGCTGTTAGAATTATAATTTAGTTCCAGTTTTATTCTTCTAAACAAAATAAGCTTAGAGTAACACTTTTTGAATGTGAATCTTTGAATGGTATTGTATGAGTACGTATTATGTAGCTTTCACTATAATTAAATAGTCCATTCATGGCTATTCATCACTTTTGTATGGTCATCAAAGCTTACATGTCAGATATTTATAAATAACTCGTGTCGGTTTAAATGTTATTAAAATGTAAGAAAGTATTAAATTAGCTTATTAGATATAATATTGTACAATGTGCTTTTGTAGTCAATATTCATAATAAAATTTAAGTCGAATCTGTCTTTGAAATAATCTTCTTGAAATATTTATTATTATCGATACAAAGACCGAATTGTTTGAAAACTGTTTATCTGCGACCGAATCACGAGAAATTCATTGGACTATGATTAAATTTGGTATGATCTCTGGGAAATCTATTCTAAGCATTAAAACTTATGAAACATAAACGGAGCGAGGTCTAGTCACTAGTATAAGTTCATAATAAAAATATACTAGTATTAATAATAATGTATAAAATTAAGTAAAGAAATGATTACAATATTAATAATTATGTTGATTTAAACCTATGCAGAAATAACATTTGCATTTCATTTTAATAAATTTAATATTTTTTAAAAATATGTTTAACCTTACCTAATATATAATGAATCAAATAAAAAATACTATAAATGAAACTATCTTTCCGGATTTTGTCGCGGGTTTATTTAGATTTTTGGTTTCCGACGTTTCGAATGCTTTACAGCAATCATGGACACGGGATAAGGTATTTGACGTCTCGGGGATTTATATACTTGTTACCACAATTTATAAAAAAACGGAAAGGGCACCAAAGCATCTTATAAAATTATTTATTTTAATTCTGTGCATTTTAAATTTTAAAATAAAATACTATTAAAACATTTTGTATGTGTATAGAATCTAAAAAACACTAAGTTTGATTGGTTTTATTATATATAATTAATATAATTAATGTAAGGCTTGTTTCAATAGTTAATTAAATTTCTAATGAAATATGTTAAATGGCGCTTTCTTTAAGTATAATATGTGAAGAGATAGACATCTTTAACTAGTTCACATACTCAAGCAATTAAATTATATCGTAGTGTTGTAAAACAAGTTTCTTGCACGATAGTAAATAGTGTTTAGTGTTTTTGTGTAAATTTTAATTCATTATTATATAATTTAGGATTTTTTCTTTTCTTTAAATGGCATAACCATAGATTATACACTTATATACTGGTATATACTGTATATACTGTTAGTTAAACATACTCGTACTATCAGAGCTTAATAACTTCACTATTCAAACAGTTTCTAAGTGCTTTTCGCTCACTTGGCTTAGAAATTATTAGTAATGGCTTCAAATTTTAATATTAAACTTAACATTCAATATTAATGTTTTATTTATATATTGTAATTTTAGTCCCTTTTTAACGTCCTACTGTTGGGGTCGGGCTTCCCTTCAATTCGTAGCGATTCAAGACTATATACTATACAGTCCACCACGCTGATGTAGTGGGGGTTGGTGGACTTTTCACGTCTTTCGATTTGCTATAGTCATAATCATGTCGGAAATGAAAATAGAAGAGGTCCCTAATATTTCCCTCGGATTCGAACCCACTTATTAAAATTAACTTATTTAATATTTTGTAAGCTACTCATAATTAAATTCTTAGCTTACAATGTAAACATTCCAAAAATATAATACAATATATATTATTAAAGTATTAAAGAAAAAACTAAAAAAAATATTTGAAACCTTTGAAGTTGATAATTATAAATGGAAATATGTTAATTAAATAAGTAACAAAATTATTTAGAAATGATATAACTTATAAGTGAAAGAACAATCATGAAACATTATTTTATTAATATTAATGCCAACTTGTGCAATTTTAAATACATATTTAATTCTATTTTTCCGTTTTTTATATTTTTGAAACAATAAAAAATATTAAAAAATTTAAAAAACTTACCAAATTATTAGTCACTAGCTATCACACAACACACAAACACACATAACTGCCACCATCGAGCTTTGCCGGTCAACTGAAATGTATCTGCGCACGCGCAATGTTAACGGTTACTATGCTTTTCACACTTATTACGTCACCGAATTACTTTCTGATTGTTTTACGGTAGTAGATACGATCTTGAATATTATGTTTAATTATGAAAGAATTACTTTTACGTTTGCAATTTATGTATATTTAAACTTATTTATTTGCTTGTAATTTAAAATATTTAAATATTACACTAGAAATTAAAATATTTTTTGGTAATTAAGATAATATAAAATATCTTTTCGGATTATTTCATGGATTTATTTCAATTTTTGGATTCTCGACGTTTTAAATGCTTTTAAATGTGGAATTTAAAAGAAAAAGAAAGCTTTTTACATTTTTAATTAAGTCCGTAAGCTCTAAATAAACTCAAAGTGTAACTAAGAGATCAATCAAATTCTGTCAAGTTGGCTTGTTAACACACTAGTAACTGTCAATAATAAATAATCTGCGATGCACTCTAATGTAGAAGTTCAGCATCGATAAATCATTGGAGAGTTATCTTATGCAAAACAACTAGTTGTGTAATACTGGGCGAATTGCGAAAATTCAGGAAAGCATAGAATTTACTAATATATGTAAAAAAGATAAATTTACTTTAATTTTTGGTTCCATCGTAACGATGTTTTATAGCAATCATATTTTATTTAAAATTCAAAAATTTTCGCGTCAAAAATTTAAATTTTGAATTAAATATGATCTGTGAATGAAGAGTAATGTTTTAATTTTACTTAAAAATTAAAACTTTTTTTTCATATAATATATAAAAGAAAAATGATGAAAGAAAAGAAAGAAGAAAGAAAAATGTTCGTTTAGTGTTTAACTCATGGTGAACGTGAGAGTAGGCTATTTTATACTAGACAGTGTTTTACGCATACCACATATATACAATATAACTTCATTTTATTTTATTTTTTTTATAATTAAATATGTTGGGACATTTTTTTACAACAGCGCCATCTGGTTCCATGGTAAGCTTTGAGGCTTGTGTTACGGATACCAGATAGTTGATATACTACACATATACATTTTTGAAATACATACATAATATAAATATTAACACCAATGAATAGAGAACTAACAATCGCGCTTAACAAATGAATGCCCCCAGCAGGACTGGAACCCGCGACCGCTGGCGCAGAAGGCAGGGTAACTACCAACTGAGCCAAACGTGTCATGCTACTAAACGTGCACTATATGTAGCTAAAAAGGAAATCCCTACTAATACCCAAGAAACCTTCCACTTCCTAACTACTACTACTACTAGGACTAGGAGCAACCACGCGACAGAAGCCTGGGACTACATCAGTATTACTAAATTCAATAATACCATTTTTTTATGTAATACATATTTTTTTACTCTATATTTACTTTTTATAAGACTTTAAATTATAACTCGTTTATTTAGTCATTGACTTAAGTATTATAATTAGAGAACACTAAAAAGTAGTTTATTTTTTATTTAAACTTCAGTCTGTAGCGAGATCTAAATATATCCAATTAATTTACACGTATTTTAAATTACATTTCATATTAATAATTATTAAAGATAATGGTAAGTATGTGTCAGCCTTCGCCTCCGACAGTGAAAGTAAGTGACTTTTCCATTAAAACTTGAATTTGCTCCAAATTAAATACTTTTAAATAAAAATCTCAATTAGTTTAAGTTTTTATAAAGGCTTAAAACAAAGGTTTAACAATATTCTCATTTTATATGTTATACAACATTTATGTAAACGAAAGCTTAATGTGAATATATATTGTATGTATTCAGCTCTATTTCACGACATGCTTGGCGCAGTTTGTAGTGACTCTACCTTCTTGCGCCAGTGGTCGTAGGTTCGAGTCCCGCTGGGGGCATTCATTTGTTAAACTCGAACGTCTGTACTCCAGTCATGAGTATATATTTATACTCCTGACCTCTGAGTCTCTCCCGTGACCATGCGACAAAATCCAAAAAGATCCGCGACAAAATCCAAAAAAATAGTTTCATTTATAGTATTAAAGAAAGTCGTATTTAAAAAAAAACAAATATTTCGTAAAACCAACTTCTAACGGAGAAGAATTATTTGTTTACCAATTTCTCGGATATGGTTTAACTGATTTCGATATATTAATTATTGGTACATTTATGTATTATTTGATTCGTTACATATTATTTATCATAGTTATCATAAATTAATAAGCTAGGAATTTTCAGAAGCAGGTTGTGTGCAGTCTAGCAGATCAGAATTAGATAATCAAAGCACTACGACTAATCTCTCTCTCAATTTGGAGAATCTGGAAATATTAGCCGGTATGCCAGACTTAGAAATTGACCCTAGAGATCTTTTCTCAAATGAAACCATTGCTAGTCCAGCCCAAAATTTTAAAATTTTTATGGATTCCTTAGATGAATCAAACAAGGGTACTCAAAAAATGAAAAGAAATATAGCTAAAGACTCTTCAGAAGTTAATAAGATAAATAAAACAAAGAAACTTACAATTAAGAAAAAACCCAAAAACAAACCAAAAAAAATAGTAGAAAAAAACAAGAAACAACATTCAAAAGCTGGAAAATCAAAGGGAACAAGTGACAGAGAATCGGATGATTGTTTTTGCCTTATCTGTGGTGCTTTATATAGTGAAGATACCACGGGGAACGATTGGGTCCAGTGTATTTTATGTCGTCAGTGGGCACAAAGTTGTTGCATCAAAAGTGACTCTACATTATTTACATGTCCCGATTGCTCGTCGGACTGTGACTACAAATAATACTTACTGTCTATTAACTGGAAAGTAAAATTGTTTTCTTTTAATAGGATTGATGTTTATTTGATTTTGTTTACTTAAATATTAAAAATTTGATATGAATGTTACCATTTTGTAGTTGTTTAGAATACTTGTTATTTTTCATAATTTTATGCAAAGTTCCTTATCTTATAATGATGAGACTGATTAGGCACTTTTAAGTTAATTTTTTTTTTGAGTTTTGAACTCTGTAAGTAATTGATGTTACTAATAAATAGTGAGATTACTGTTAAGTTACAAATAATGAAGCTATTGAAGACTGATGAAACCTTAAAGGTTTTGTATTAAATAAATGTAAATTGATTTAATTTTCAATAATTATTTTGAAAAAATTGACAATGTTTGTTGTGTAGAGAATACTAAAAAAAACTATTTCATTTGATTTTTTTTTCAATTTTCCTTATTTTGCAATAAGTAATAATATGTGACATTTTGTGATTATTTTTAAGTCAAGGTCTTACAATAGAAGTATTCCATACTCGTAGAAGACACTATTTCTATGCCATTGAACTATTTTTATTAATAAAACAATTTTATTTAGATAATTACAACAGTTTTTGAGTTTTTTCTGTATCAATACTCAGTATCCTGTTCATAGCCTCAGTCTCCTGGGCCCATATTTTTTTTAAATGGTCGTAAATTTGGTATATTTTATTTTTTTGACTGGCCCGTTTGAGATCAATAAAAGAACGACCTAAGCTAGACGCTAAGCTACTTTTCTGACCTTAGATGCCAAAAAAATGTTGTGCCAAAAATCACTTCATTTTCGTCCCTCCTGAGTAGAACCACCCATATAAAAGATTCGCACATGAAAATATCAGAGGTGCGAGACCCGAATTTGAACCCAAATCACTCAGATATAACTAAGCGACCGCGTTACCGCTGGGCTACCACTACTATAATAACTATTACAGTGAAATTAGAAAAATATATTATGCAGATTCGACTTTGAATTTTATTAAAAGATACAGATTATACTTAAACTAGCAACTCGCCCTCGCTTCGCTCGGGCTCTTCCCTAGATTTAGCACAGGTAAAGCCGCGGGATCTGCTAGTTATGCATATAAACCTTCCTCTTGAATCACTCTATCTGTTAAAAAAAACCGCATCAAAATCCGTTGCGTAGTTTTAAAGATTTAAGCGCACATAGGGATATAGGGACAGAAAAGGCGACTTTGTTTTATACTATGTAGTGATGATAAATATTTTGCAGTAGCAAATAATAATTTCGTGAGAAGTCATACAAAGGGAAAATATTTTTTTTTATTTCCTTTTCTGCTCGGCATCCACTTATCATCTTTAGCGTCTCGCACTTTATTTTACTATAAACATAAAGAAATACCTTCATTTTAAATTTAATTTGTGAATACTATTATTAACATTTTAAAAATACATTTAAAAGCAAAATGTTGTTTCTATTTGTATAATATTTTATATGTTTACGATCGTAAATTCGATTTGAAGTCGTTATAAATAGGTACGTAATCATCATGATCGTCATTAGCTATAAGGCTACTACTAGCTATAGCATTGAGGTGTTTTATGTAGTAATTTGGCAGGCATAGTGTAGTATCAAATTCAGGACTATATCTTAAAATTTTCCATCTATTATATTATAATAAAGATATTGAACCTTCTCGGACCTGGAAATGCTAGTCTTCCCTACATATAAACTAACTGCTGCCAAAAACCTTAATAGTTCATACCATTTTTGAGATATATCAGATTTAATATCGTTAGCAATTACGAGGGAAATATGAAGGGTACTTATTTATTTTTACTGGTAATAATAATCATAACGCCAATATCGCCAATATCGGCTACTTATAACGCCAATGTTGTAATGAAATTCGCAATTTCGTTTACAAGCAATAAAGGTATTTATCAATCTCATGCTTTGAGTTTCTGCAAATTAAGTTGCTAAAATATAAAAATAATAATATAAAAATAATATAATTATAATAATTATTAAGAGTAGTTATTAATTAATATTGTTATATTGAGAATTGAGAGTTCTATTATTATAGGCCTAGGAGGATAAAACCAATGGAGTGTGAATCGGCATATTTTTGTATTAGCTCAAATTAACTAATTTACGGCGGGGGGGAGAGGTAAGCTTCGCTAGCTGTGATTGGGTAACGAAGTGACAACCAAGTGATGACTGATTCTCTAGGGATTCCAAAAGAATTACTTAAAAATATCGATATCGATAATTGTGTGGGATTAGTTTGCGATACAGAGATTTAGATTTTTTAATAAAACAAGTGATTTATTTCAAAGACCTTTATGAATATATATTATTTACTAGCAAACGGCGTAAGTTAAAATAAATTAAACTGTTTTTATATATATTTTAATAAAATAAAAAAATACTACTTCTTACTACATTTTGGCCACGCGCTATCTATAATCTAGAAATAGAAATACGGCGCCATCTACGGGATATCTGTGCAACTTAGATGCCAAACCACTATCTATTAGGATTTTATAGAACTAGTCGATAAGTACACTAAAGTCGTATAATAAACATTTAATTTAAAATAAAATAATATTGCGACTATAAATTAAGAAATAAGCTATCCTATCTTTCAAGTCGGATCAAACTGTATACGGTGTGCAAATTTGGTTAAAATCGATTAAGTAGTTTAGGAGTCCATCGTGAACAAACAACGTGACACGTGATTTATATATATTAGATATTTACTGATTCTTAAAATGGATAAGTTTTGAATATATTTTTCTTATATAATCTTTAGGGTTTCTATTATTTTTATTTATTACTATTATTATTATAATATTATTTCTATTTTGGCTCCTATAAAATTATCTGCATTATATTATTTAAATATTTAAGAGAAGCCACAAGTAGGTACAATAAATGCACACGGAATTATTTATTTATTTATTTAGGAAACAAACGGTGTTACAATAAAATTTATAAATAACAAACAATTAATAGAAACATAACCAATAAAAGTTTCCATTGTTAACATAACACTTATTACAAAGAAATAGATATAGATGCAAAATATTACAAATGACAATTAAAAAAATATACTAACAAATTCAAGAGAGAGAGAGAAATGCAATAACAATCAATAATTTCAAATAAATAAAATCATTGAAATATAATTCATTAAATAAAATATTTTAGATTAATAATGTAAAATCATCAAAAAATAATAAAATCAATAACAGCTTACATTAATCAAATTGTGCATAACATTAATTTTAAATTTATTAAGACAGAGATGAAATATGTCATTACTAATAAAAAGTTTATTATACCTATTGATCACAACTTCTGTTGATGAATGAATTTTTTGCAAATTTAGTTCTGGTGACAGGGACATAAAAAGTAGATTTTTGTCTGGGATTACTATTTCGTGGACATTTTAAATGTAATTTAGACAATAAATACGGTGATTGTGTAAAAATTAAGGTAGTTATTATTTATAGGTGTAACAAGCATCATCATTTTTATTTATTAATAGATTCTTTCTTAATATTTCTTAATGGAGGCGATTGATCTTGAGTGTTTTTGAATCATCTGGAAGGGTCTGTAAAAAATATTTTAATAATATGTGCATGACCAGGCTATGTAAAACTTCAATACACTAAAAGATAGGTACCAGAGAAGGTAAATATAATATAGGTACTGATGACTTATATAATCGACGTGTATTATTTTTTAAAGATTGAAAGCAATCCGGTTTGAAATGTCTGGAGCATACGACGCTATTTCTTATCTTTCTTCTCGCTATCATTGTTGGGAAATCTGCAAATTTTAAATCATACAAAATACAATTTGTTAATTATCCTAGGCCCCACTTGTTTTAAAATAAATCAATAATAATACCTACAATAAAATAAAAATTCATCTAATCTTGAATTATATCGATATAAATCGTTGCGATGCTGCGACAGCACTAACGAGAAAAATAGACAAGACATCAACGTTGACGCGATATACTATTCTGACATTAAAAATTAATTTAAATTTTTTATGAATTGAATAAAATGGAGTAGAAAACCACTTACCTATGAAATGTGATCCCGTCTTTTTTGTAACTTGAAGTAGCAGTACACTTTCCACATCATTTAATTGAAAAACTAGGCATTGTTCTTAGTTTTTTACACTTTTAAAACGGGAGCGCGTGACTATGACATAGACTGACATAAAATAGCAACGACTGTCAACAATTTCGTCGAGTAAACTATATTTTAGTGTGCTATTAGTAAGCGCGGTTGTCCCCGCATGCGCACTCCATTTACTCCATGTTATAGGCACACAATATATATAATTACATACACGCACACGTAAAAAAAATAGGATTAAAATTAATCATCCCCTTTTTTTCTACGGTTAGGGGTATGTTTATATTTAAATTATTTATTCACTCAGTACGAATACATAAGAAAAATATTGATAACTTAAAAAAAACTATCAATGGTTGTTTAAAAAAATCCAGTTCTGAGAAAAACTGATGACAGAAACTGTCAACGGGCTTATAGTTGTTTCTAGACATTTTAAAAATAAAAAATATTAATACTTTCTTAAGTTTATGCGAATATTTGACATTTTAAATGAAACTATCTTTTTAATCATGGTTACAGGACGGGAATCAAAAATCTAAATAAATCCGCGACAAAATCCTAAAAGATAGTTTCAGATTTAGGTTCATAGACATTTATTTTAAATATTTATTAAAATACATAATATAACTCGCTTACATGAGAATACACATAAGTAGTATATAGAATATAACGTATTCGTCGTTAACTACACGAATGTACCCATTTAACGCATTGGCTTAATTTTTAAAGTGAATGTTTGGTTTTGAATGCATTAAATGAGTGTACATTTTTTATTTATGCAAGTATTTTATTTTAAAGTACTGCTCCTTCAAATGTTAGATTTTTTTACCGTAAGATGTTCTAGTTTTGGGTAAGACATAGCTAGCTCGTCGGGTGCTTTGTTTAGTGTGTTCTTTTATTTTAGTAAAATTAATAGTAGTGTGTATATTTCTATTGAGGGCTTTTCTGATGAAGATACATGTTTCATTTATTTACAAAATTAAGTTAAAAATCTATTAGATCAGGAAATACCTCACTAAACACTGCTGTCGCTTCTCTAAATACTTGTTCTTATTTTGTAACCATTGGAGAGTTGAAAGCAAGTGCCATTGACTTTCACCGCTGGTTGTTTAAGTTTCACAGTTTTATTTCCCGAATACAACTTTAAGCATTACGACCCAAGTAATTAGCGTAAAAATGGCTTGAAATATTTGAAATATAAACTTTAGACTTTTTATAGCCCGCAGGTTTAGGAGAATAGTGTTAATTCTCAAGTTGTACTGGCCATATTTTTCGATGTTATGTTTTAACTAGTGTTTGGACGTACTTTGCTTGAAAGTTTGCGAGATCTTCTTGCTTCACAGAATCATTCGCAATTAGGCATGTATTTGTATTTCCCATTGTACGTTCATCATCAGCCCTTTTTTAACGTCCCACTGTTGGGCATGGGCCTCCTTCAGTAAGAGGGGGATCAGGCCATAGTCCACCGCGCTGGTCTAGTGCGAGTTGACGGACTACACATACATGTCTTGCGAAAAACTTGCTAGATTTTTCTAAGACACGCAGGTTTTCTCATGATGTTTTCCTTCACCTTAAGACAAGTGGTAATCATGATAGAAAATGATTCGCACACGAAAATATCAGAGGTGCGAGACCTGAATTTGAACCCGCATCACTCGGTTATCCAAGCGAGCGCGTTACCGCTGTCAACTTATACTATTTGATTCTCTGTGTTACTCATTCCAATCCAGGGTTCGTAACTATTCGTCTATTAGGATATCGATGTCCTGATAAATAACTGAGTAAGCTCTTTAGGCCAAGTTTTTCTGCGCGTAGATATT
The DNA here is from genome assembly GCA_905231865.2 of Boloria selene. NCBI lineage: Eukaryota > Metazoa > Arthropoda > Insecta > Lepidoptera > Nymphalidae > Boloria > Boloria selene. Next base: position 13,246,468 of record HG993137.1, on the reverse strand, counting down.
CAAGCTGTGGAGTTTCTTCCCTTTAAACACACGATTTGCACAGACGACTGTTTGTGTTAATTAACAATATAGTAATTTATGCCTAATGGCCTGTTACGGATGGTATTTCAACACATGCTAACATCGAAATCTGTTCCACATTTAGTTGACAGACAGGCCAACATTATTTTCGCATTTATAAAATAGGTATCTAAAAAAGTAAAAAATAATTAATGGCTGATGCTAGTCGTCTGCTAGTTGGACGACTAAATTATTTTACTCGTCCAATTGTTGGACGACTAAATTATTTTACTAATATATAATTATACTAATATATTATTCGTCCGATTAGTGGATGAATTTTATATATTATTCGTCCAATTTGCAGGCGACTAGACACACCGATAATTAATATTTAATTACTTTGCCCTGTCGAGTATGAGAGTAATTACTTCGAGAAGTTTAACCCCGGTACGAATAAATTTAAATTTATGTAAGCCTAAATACAAAATTGTATACAAATTATTAGAGCCTTTTTCAACATATTATATTACAAAAAAAAATTATTTATACATAATATATACAATAATGGCTCATTTAGTATGATAATCTCATGTATTATAATATTATAATTATATAATTTAGTACTTGCATAGAAAAAATAAATATAAAAGTGTGCCTAGTGCAAAATGTAATATTTACATTAAAATATTTAATCAGACACCATTAATTTTATGTAGTTAGATTAATCATTGATGTAACCAATTAAATTAATTAACATAACTTAATAATTTTGGCATTATTTTTTTTATATTACGTGATTTATTATTCAACGCAAACATCCTAAATATAATTTTTCTTCACCTCACAAAATGCTTCATGTTTCAGCATTTTGTGATTTTATGCTCAGTAAGTAAACCTTATAAAAAAAATTGGATCGGATATTTAGTGCTAGGTTGACCAAAAAAACCGCTATTTTACTGTAGTATTTTCAAGAATTTCTAAAATATTGTCAGCATACAACATTTATTTTTGCCAGACCGTTTTCGAGTGCCATAACTTCAGCCACACGCTATGAACATTTTTATTTTAGTGAGAATATAAACTTAAAATGAACGAAGTTTACGATTTGGGAGCCAAAATAAATTAATTTATTATGATGGATTCGACACTCACTTATATTATTATAAACATATAAATAAAATTGAAATGTCTAGTTTTAATTTCTAATTAACAGCTTTTCACTAAATGCATATGAAAGTATGTACGGTATTAACATCAAAAAAGCATTTTTTAATTTTGTCTGTATGTCTGTTTGTTTCGACTAACCTCTGAAACGGCTGGTCCGACTTGACAGGACTTTCACTTGTTAATAGCTAATGTTATAAGAAGTAACTTAAACCACTTTTATTTTACGAGTCTGGGAAAATTATAAAAACCGTTTAATTTATCTTAACTTTCGTCCAGTGAAGCGGGCCGAGTATTGATAGTAAGGGGTCGTCCATAAATCACGTGATGTTTGAATGGGGGGGGAGGGGGTTCGGAAAAAATCACGAAATATCACCAGGAGGGAGGGGGGGTGTAGTGAGTTATCACGTGATTTTTTTTTACTCACCGTTGGGATTATCCCGCGCGCCGCGACAATCGCCGAACTTTTATAATAATAAGCCTAGTTACCTCCAAAACTTCTCTGAAAAGACCTGTACGGTAACTACTATTGCAAGAAATGGCACTATTAAAAGCTATGCTATTAAATGACACTATTAAATGCTTTAAAAAATCGTGTATTATAAATTCTTCATAACAGATGATAAGACCAATAGGATGGGCCAAACATTCCCCCAGATACACGAAGCGTCGCTATTAGTAAGAAAGGAAGTGTAATAATGAACCGATTGGTCTTAATCGCTTTGGATTACTTATAAAAAGTATTGACTTACTTCCATTAATATCATGTATAAAAATTAAGACATACATAAACTATAAGTAACGTTACATTGTTATAGTAGTAGTAATAAGTTACAGACGGACGAATTATACATTTTTAATGATATTCTCAAAAACTTTTACTATATTTACATATGTGAATATCAGCACTGAAAGTGTAAGAAAAGTGAATACTATTTTGACTTAACTTTAGCACCGGGTGATGTACCCAGTGCTCAAAGTCAATTAACCGTCGGCCGAAACTAGAGGGTATGCATACAGTCAAATACCATACATAAACCACCTAATCCCAATGATTTTTGGTAATGAGAAAAAAGAAAATTCTGGCAGGAATTTAGTCGAGTCGTAAGGATTCTGTAGGTGCTAGTGCACTAAAAAACTATGGAAAAGTAAAATTTCACGATTATTATTTTGTCATTTATTCTTCTTAATTAGAATTTTTACATTTTTATCACGGTGCTTAATTTACCAAAATTATATTAGATTATACCTGTTAACCTTTATTTAAAAATAATATTCAGATTTTTTAAGGTACTTTGTAAAAAAATACACGTGATTTTGATTGGGGGGGGGGGGGGGGGTTAATCTAAAACCTCACCATGTATCACCATGGGGGAGGGGGGGTCTAAAAAGTTGCTTAAAAACATCACGTGATTTATGGACGACCCCTAAGACATAAAAATAGGACTAACCCTATTTTTTCGGCTTCTTTTTCCCAACGATAGAAAACATCTTATCGAAGAACTAGAACATCGAATTAAGTTCAATTTTACTAGTACATTAATGTGATTATGTGCATAAAATACTTTTTTTTCTTTCAATTTTCTTTCAGCAGTAGGTACCTCTAAAAGACGGAAAACAGAAATATACGGTTTTATACACACTAAATGATAAGCTTTCGAATTTTAACATAGTAAGGTTTTGGAATAACCTTATTAGAAAGTAATTTATATAATAAAAATCTGTATTCAATATAATATCTTTTTAATTTTCAACATAGCATAGATTAGTGTTTTATTTGTTAAGTAAAGAAAGATTTTATTCTATAATTGAAGAAGAAGCCAAGACTAAACCCATTTAGCCATTGAATTGCAAATTGCAGCTATAAGTCTTGATGAATTAAATGCAAATTTTGTTGTGCTTTGTAGTTTCCATATTAAAATTTATATTAGTAGTCCTGCTTTAATTATCAGTTTAGAAACAATATTGTGTTATTGCCGAGTTAATATTAAACTATATAATATAATGTCTTTATTAAATCTCTTAAAACTATGTACTTTTAATTTAACATATTTAAATATACAAAAGAAAGTCGTGTTAGTTACACCATTTATAACTCAAGAACGGCTGAAGCGATTTGGCTGAAAATTGGTGGGGAGGTAGATTAGAACCAGGAGACGGACATAGGATAATTTTTATCCCGTTCGCCCGCGTTCCCGTGTGACGTGACATAAAACGTCAAATACTACAAGTCACTATAAATCGTGGTATAACAAAAACGCATCTGACATGGAATAACAAATCGCAAATGACAGCTAAACGTAATTTTGTCTATGGTGAAGTATGGTTGATAATAATTTGATAATTATAAATTTTGTCAGAAATCAATAATCAGTAATTTGTATTCTGGCGGAACAGAGTTCGCCGGGTCGCGCTAGTTTAAGAATATGCTTCACCTAGTTTGTATTTCTGTATTAGGTTAACAATATTCCTTAAAGAATTCCTTATTTTTTTCTCAGATTCTAAAAAATAAGTATATTTAGGTAGGTAGGTATGGAAACTTCAAATGTGCGAGATCAAGAATATGAATCCGCTTAACTTGGTTTCATAAGCGAGCTCGTTATCACTGGGGTACCACTGATGCTAGGCTTATATATTATTTTATAATTATTATCTTTTAAGTACTCTTCAATTTATTAGTTTCTTTTGTATATTCTTACCAATGAAAAAAAACTTCAATCAAGTATTTGATTATGGCGGCTTACATGTAACTTTAACCACTTTGATTAAATATATACTGCATAGCCGCCATACTGCACTCCCTCTGTCCGACATTATTATGTGACATATTGTCGGACAGAGGGAGAAGCTATTTCGAAAAATAAAGCTCTCTCAAATACAATTTTAGGATCATTTTTGTATCTTTAATTTTTTCTTCAACTAAATTATTTCTTCAAATAAATATAAATTGTTTACTGATGGGCCAATCTCAATCAGATACTGTTTTTTTGTCGAGTTTAACTACAAGCATATAGAGGTCTACTTATTTTAGCAACATACAGAAAATGAAAACCCTAAAATAACTAACTTATTTATATGTTGTAACTTTATTTTATACATATCTATACTAATATTATAAAGCTGAAGTTGTTTGTTTGTTTGTTTGGTTGAACGCGCTAATATTAGGAACTACTGGTCCGAATTCCCCTTAAAAGTTCTAAAAAAGAGTTTCTATTAGAACGCAAGCGCAACCGCGGGAAAGGCTAGTATGTATACATACACTGGTATAAAATAACTCTCCTTTTAGCGCTGCCAGGTCACAAGTTACATCGACCCAAACATAGCCTTAGAAATGTTTATCGCACGTTCCATTTTCTTAAAGTGAACCTTTTGATTGAAGCCATCGACTCCCTGATATTTTATAAAAAAAATAAAAAAAGAGTCATTACGTTTTTATTTTTATTCTCAATGTGTATTGCTATATTTTTTGTTTTTATTTTAAGTGCAATAACAATTTTGTGTCCTGTAAATAAATAAATAAATATTTGAATTTTTTTCTTATACTCAAATACTACCTACAAATTTAAAAATCACCCGATTGCTTAAAATATGTTACCAAATTGTATTGTTTTTTAATATAGGTCAAATAAAAATGAGCTTTAATTTCAAATAATAAAGCATATTATTCAGTATCTCATATGCGTAACAAATGATAGCTTTAATCATCTTGACACTGATTTATCTTTCTCAGTAAAACTTTCTGTTGTTTTTAAGATCAAGGAAGTAAAGTATGAATATATTTTTTATGTATTTATTTTAAAACAGATTAAAGAATAAAATAGAATCTTTATTTATCTTGATTTGTGATTAGCAGCAGGTATCTACATTTTAGTACAATCATATATAGAATCTAAAATTTAGATTTTTGTGTTTCGGTTTATAACTTTAAGAAATAAAAATTTATAACTCTTTACTTAGTCTGTAACTGTCACTTACCAACTTGTAATCTAACTAATATTATAAAGCTGAAGAGTTTGTTTGTTTGTTTGGTTGAACGCGCTAATATCAGGAATTACTGGTCTGAAATGAAAAATTATTTACGTGTTGGATAGCCCATTTATCGAGGAAGGCTATAGGCTATATTACATCACGCTACGACCAATAGGAGCAGAGCATCAATGAAAAATGTTGCAAAAACGTGAGAAAAATATTTCTTTTGATTTTTAGCCTTTAGAACGCGAGCAGAGCCACGGGAAAGGCTAGTTTTAATATAATTCTAAAGTTAAAACTCAAGCTAGCACGCTTTGTAAGTAATAATAGCTTGGAGCAAACTCTGACAGACAGTTCCTGCGACACCAGAGGCTATGAAAATAAAAAGACACGCCTTATTGAAGTATACTTAATAATAGGATTATATTTCTTAAAGATTTTTAATAGAATTACGAAAATATAGGCCTTAGAGAATGTTTGGCTCCTGACATTACCACCAAAAGTTGTGAATATTAACAGTATACGTAAAAGAATATCGATGTATAGAAAAGAGGTTATTTTGTGGAATTAGATTAATTGGACCTCTGGGTAAAGTTTTCTTACGAGTAAAGGCTGCTGAATGCTTATACTCGTCCATTATAATACTGTCAAAAAAAGAATTTCAAAAGATTTTTTTAAATATCATGATAATAACTTCTTAGGCTTTTGGATATCTTTCATATTTGTATCTGAATCCTAACTAATATTATAAATGCGAAAGTAACTCTGTCTGTCTGTCTGTCTGTCTGTTACGCTTTCACGCCTAAACCGCTGAACCGAATTTGATGAAATTTGGTACACAGATAGAAAAGACCTTCAGAAAGGACATAGGCTACTTTTTATCCCTGTAATCCCACGGGAACGGCAACTACGTGGGTGAAACCGCGGGGCGCAGCTAGTAATAAATATAATGTTAAATGATAAAATAAATATCCACATCTAAAGTAATAAAAATTGAATCACTACATAGTATAAAACAAAGTCTGTCTGTCCCTATGTATGCTTAGATATTTAAAACTACGCAACATATTTTGATGCCGTTTTTTTAATAGATAGAGTGATTCAAGAGGAAGGCTTATATGTATAATTAGTAGAACCCGCTTCGATTGCGCTCAATGAGTTGATAGTATGGTATTATATTTGTCACTGTAACATACTTATTATCCTGGATTTATATTTTTATATGACATGAATATTAACGATTTTCACACCTTGAGATGGTTTAATATTGCCTACTCTAGTCTACAAATTCTATCACCAAGGAAAAACACTAATTTATAACAGAGCTACAGTAAGTCGTGGCCAAACCGAACGAATATGATAGTTTCAATATAATAAAATGTCAATCGACATTTCTGTCATGTTACTTACACCACAGCTTACACTATGATTTCGAATAAGATAAGATAAAAATCTATTTCTGCGTAGTAAGAAATGATTCTCAAGGCTTGCAGCTAGGTATGTACCTATAGTTTTTAACGGAGTCAAACGAAAATAAAATAACATTTTAGCTAAACAATAACATTCTATGAAATAGAAAATATCGATTGCAAAAGAGATTGGGTTTATTTTCGTCTGATTTCGTAGGTTGAAATTGAGTTTTAATATTTATTTCTTAATTTTTAAGATATCGGATTATTCTATCACTGCCTTAATTTATACTTGAAATATCACGGTAGAAATTTTTATAAAAATATTTTTCTTTCAAGCCGAGAACGTTACGAATGAGTAGGTATTATATAATTTGGACCTGCCTTCAAATAGCTTAACGGTGTTCGCGATTAAAGCCTTTCACTTCATGTAAGAGTGATTTTACACTGAATACTACATAATATTGCGATTTCCTTAAGACATTATCTATACTAGTATATACAATAACAAATTTTTAAGTCGACTCTGTTCATTAAGTATTTTTAGAAATTCTTATTGAAATGGTCATTATTATCAATACATAGACCGAATCTATAGTTTTCGTTAAATTTTTTGTTCGTCTGTCTTTCTGTCACCGCACCGCATCTGCACGATAAAACTACTGGACGTAAATTGTTGAAATTTGGTATGCCGAGGATCATCATAGCTGTCCGAGTATATACATAATTCTTTTTACTGCAGGAAAATATATTTTCCTGCTATATTTCCAGGAAATGATATATCATCCGGGAAATGATATATTTCCTAGAAATCTATACTTGCTGTTAAAACGCGAGTCACTTGTAATATTATAATACGAAAGAAACTACTTAAGAATAAATTAAATAAATAAATATGTTGGGACATTTACACACAGCACTATCTAGTTCCACGATAAGGTACGAGCCTTGTGTTATGGATACTAGATGGTTGATATACTACACATATATAAGTTTAAATACATACATATTATAAATATAAACACCCATGACTGGAGTACAAACATTCGTGCTCAACAAATGAATGCCCCCAGCGGGACTCGAACCCGCGACCGCTGGCGCAGAAAGTAGGGTCACTACAAACTGCGCCACGCGTTTGGTGAATTAAGATACAAAAAACAAATTAAAATTTGGAAAAGGTCATAGTGAACATTTATGGTAAAAATAAAATAATGATAAATAATAGTAATAATGAAAAAACTTGAATGTGCACCTGTTATTTTTCAACATACGAGTATTTGGAATTTCATATATCTGTTCTTGGAAAAAAATAATTTGAAATCGATCGATTGATACAGAAGCTTTATTTATAGTTATTAGAATTTTTGTCCTTTTTTGTTTGTTTTACGAGAAATTATTTGACAGGTTTCTATGAAAATTATAATGATAGCTGGTTATTTGGGACACATATAGGATCCTTTTTTTCTTTTATTAACGTACTAGGGACGAACCCGAAAGAGAGAGAGGATGAGTCGCAATTACACGATAAAGTGTCAGTAAAATAATAACATTTAATAAGAAAATTACCAAGAAACTTTTAAACTTTACAGTTTGAAACTTTCAACATACTATTTTCAAAGGAATCGCTTGCTACCTTGTGTTCATTTCGCCTAATTTGGAAGTTAATTATTCTTAAATAAGTGTATTGGAAATATTATAGCAAATATATATCATGAAATATATGAGCTTTGAGTCAAAAGCTAAGTCAGTTAGAAAGCTTTAAATACAATATGTTGGCATACATTTTTCATATACGAAGAACAAAAAGAGAACGAACGATTATGCCTGCGCATTTTATACAGTGTCATATTTCATGTCAAAGTTTCAATGAGAAAAATCTACGTGATCGAAAGCGAAAAGAGGACATTATTATGTACTTTAGGAGCGACATATCTTTATGTATTTACACTCTCACATTCACTGGTTCAAAGGAACCAGTACTTATGAAATTTTAGGTGATATAAAACAAGTTTGCTTTGTAACATTATTGTTATCAGTACGAATAAAGGAGACGACTGATGACTGAGTTTTCGTTAAGGGTGGCTTTGCTCGCGCTATATCTAGGGATGAGCCCGAGCGAAGCGAGAGCGAGTCACTAGTAATATTATAAAACAAGGTCCTCCGCAGCGTTTGACTGTCTGTTCGCGATAAACTCAAAAACTCCTGCACCGATTTTGATGCTATATTCACCAATGGATAAAGTGTTTCTCGAGGAATGTTTTAGTATATAATTTGTCAAGTTTTTGTATAAATTTACTAGCGAAACCCGAGGCTTCACTCGTGCTAAATCTAGTTATATAATATACCGCTTAACATACCGACAAACATTCGTATACGCTCTCTTGTAAACTGCCTATGAATGACAGCTGCTATTATTAAATAAAGAGAAATCGATGAATAAATATCATCTGCCTTATCAAATAATACATTTTAGAACATATCTTTTTGTATTAATATTTATTAGCCATCTTCCGATGTTTGTGTGTGGATTTTATACGATTTTATTCACCAGGTCTTAAAATATCTTATTTGTACCTTCTCAAAGTAAATATATTTATTACTTTTTTAACCTATTGTAATGTTTCGGATAATAAGAAATTCTAGGAGTGTTGACTGTATTCTTAAAAAAATACTATTAGCATTTTCTCGCGACTCTACTCATGTATTCTAATTACTTCTCTTTCATAGGGAATGTAAAATTACTTCGTATAATCTTCCTTAATAAATTGACTATAAAACCCAAAAAGGGATTCCGTAAATCGGACCATTGGATGAAGAGATTAGTGCGATTCAAACATACAAAATAACTTTTCAGCTTTATATTAATAATATTATTTAACATTACTGAAAAACTATCACACCTATAGACTTGTGATTTAACATAGTAATTTAACTTCATAATATCTATATGTCTTATCTGTCAAAAAATAAAATTTTATCCTACCGGCTGCGCCATGTATTGTTTACTTTCTTGATAATAAAACAATTATTAGGTCTTTGGTGTACATTATTAGCTTAATCTTTTAATTACAAACTTGTTTAATATTTAATGTTATCTTAATATAATATTAACACGACCGTTGACCACAAGCGTTACCCAAAAAGAGAGAGAGAAAGGAAATCAACTGTCATCATCATTGACATATTATATCTGTAACGTTCCGTTACTACAATTACCATTAAAAAAATTAACATTAACAACTGGTTTAAAAATTGTTAACCTTAAAAACTATGCGTGCCCTCACAAAGCTCAGCTTTTTGCTAGTATATAAGACAGTGGTAGCCCAGTGGTAACGAACACGCTTGCATAACTTCGCGGGTTCGAAACCGGGTCTGGCACTGAAGGGAGGCCCGTGTCTGAATACATTACTTAAAGTCTATAAAAAGATTTGTGTATATAGAGTAAAGAGAATTCATATTAAGAAAAGCGTAGGCCGTTACAAATACATTCTCAAACCAAACAGTTGTTTCATTTGCTCCCACATTGCAGTAATAATTACTTACGGTACGCATTTAGAAAACTTTAGCTGTAAAAACAACTTCATATTTATTTATCTGTATAGATTAATGTAATTCTTATGTGTTTTTACCTTATAAACAAAGGTGCTAAGAAAATCTCTTGAATTTATTCAGTGAAATTTCTCTCCATCGTGATTGCTATTTAAAAATGTCAGGCGACTATTTAAAAACAACAAAACCTGTGCTTAAACTAATTATAATTTACATAAATCTCCATATAAATATATTAATATGTATGATTTTAATTAATCTATCATGTTATCAGTTACTTTGCTACTGTGGCGGGGTGCCATCAGAGTAGAAGTACATCATTCTATTAACTCTTGCCTATACATTTCTCAAAGGACTAAGCAAATTATTTTAGTTAAAGTGTGTGTTTTCAGCCTTTTCTAATCCTACTGCGGGGCACGGATTTTCTTTAATGCGATGGGGATCAGGCCATTGTCTGCTACGCTAGCCGAGTGTGAGTTGGCGGACTTCACATGCCTTTCGTAATAAGATCTCTGAAACAAGCAGTTTACCTCACAATGTTCTCCTTCTGAAAATATTAAAGTTGCAAGACCCGGGAACTGAACCCCAATCAGCCTATTTCCCAAGCAAGCGCATTAACAATGGGCTAGTAATAGTAGCGGAAGAATATAAATTATTTTAAAACTTTATACTGAAATGTAGGTATGTTAGGTATGTAATGTAGGTATGGTAATGTTTAGTTTAAAACTATATATTTTTACATAAATGTACATATATTTATTTATAAGATTTCCAATCATTTGTTAGAAATATACCCTTCAATATCTTATTGCAAAATGAATAAAAAATAGGCTTGTCGTCAGTCGTAAAGAACAGACCAGGTAAAATACAGACTCCAGACGATTTGTTACGCAAGGTTCTATCTTTTTCTCTAGTAAAGAAAACTTTGCAGCGATTCTTTTTACAAAAACCTTTGACTGATTTAATTAAATTTGCTTAAGAAAGGGTAGGCCCAATTCCAGGACAGTTTTACGGTTATTACTAAGAATATCTTAATAGAAAAACTCAGTTATTGAACTTGGCCCGTTCCGAGATTCAAACCTAAGACCTCTGGACCTACAGCCGTACTAGCTAGCCTTTAGCTTGGCGGGTGATTATGTGATTATATCTGAATTTTAGTTAAATTTAAAAATTATGATTGAAATTAATTAAATTGTAATTCAATTTTCTTAGTTATGGCTAGAAAGCGTACCAGTTAAGCACAGATTACATCGTTAATGTATTAAAGTATCAATAGAATCAATAAACGTCAAATTATATTCCATCAAACGTCAGTCGAGAGCATCTTTAAGAGCGACTTAAGATGATGAATTAATTCATTTAAGCGTTAACAGTTAGTATAGATTTCTCAGAAATTCGATATTTTCCCTGAGTAAATCCTGTATGTTGACTCGGACAACCAGTTGTCAGCTAAGCAAATTTCTTCAAAATATTGTTGAAATAGCCTGGCGGCGATCACATCTTTCCCAAGACGTACTGTCTTATAAAATCGTTAATCGAATAATATCCTTTTGTACACAAATGTCTTTCACAATTTTTTAATATTATTTACTTAATATTTTGTTTTGTAATTAATTTTTTTACAAACTAGCGACTCATCCTCGCTTCGCTCGGGGTCGTCCCTAGGTTTAGCGTCAGCAAAGGCACGGGTTCCGCTAGTTAAAATTAATAAATTTTCTAAAATAAAACCTCCTTTTTTTTTGAACTCGGTTAAAAAGTAGCCTAAGTGACGCCTTACAAAATTAACTATCTACAATTGAAAGTCCCGTCTAAATCGGACCATCCGTTTCAGAAATTAGCCGGAACGATCAGACAGACAATACTGTAGTACTGCATAGTCTTATAAGCATTTAGTGAAAAGCTATTAATTTGAAATTAAAAACAGACACTTCAATTTTATTTATAAATATGTACAGATTCTAAATATTACTAGACGTAATATTGAATATTGGGATGATCTATAATATTAAAAGAACATTTATCTTATTCTTAGATCAAAAGTTAAATATTTTGTTGGTCATCCTTTAATAAATAAATAACTGACATTGTTATATTGATACGTTACTAATAATTAAAATTTCCTCTACAAATACGCTTAGAGGAAAAATAGGACAAGACATTTTTTCATTTACTCAGCCTTTTCCTTAAATGTAGTGAGGGTCAATATTTTCATCTCTTTATAAACAGATATTGATATATTTGAGATAATAGCGAAAGTACGTTTATTTACTTTTCTCATATACAAAAATTCGTTGTATGTAGTATGTAGGTTAGTGGTATCTATACTAATATTATATAGAGGAAAGATTTGATGTTTTGTTTGTTTGTTTTTATGTTACGATTTAACTCAAAAACTACTCAACCCATTTAAAAAAATATTTCATCATTAGAAAGCTTCATCCTTACTGTGTAAATAGTAATAGGCTATAATATATTTTCAAAAAAATTATAGATCTCTACATAAAATGGAACAGTGTAACCCAAGGTATCACAATTTTGCCTATAAAAGTCATTATTCTGCGTACGCTGCGAAAACTGTTAACGAGATATAAAATAATGTTATAAATTAGTTAATGTTATTAATTATAGTAGACATCCGCAAAGAATGAAGTCACGGCCGAACCGAGAAAGTCTTAGGGGCCATAACAAGTTTGTATGAAAGTCCTTCATCTTTTGCACTACGAACTTTAAATTTGGTAGGAAGTAATTGTCAGTAAAAGTCCACTAAAACGATTTTTCAATAGGGCCGGATTAAGGTGGTGTGAGGGCCCTCATAAGTTTTTACGAAATTCCTTCATTTTTGTACTAAAAGCTTAAAATTTGGCAGGCAGTTAGTTTATAGTGAGCAGATATCTTTAAGGATAATACTAATCGGACACTCCATTCAAAAGATGATTTAAAAATGTCAATCAAAACAAAATACTAATAGAAAAGTTAAGCGCAGCACAACTGGCAATGGGGAGAGGGAGGGATGCCAAGAGCAGGAGAGGGGCGTGCAAATATATGAAATAGGTAGCCGTGCATCTCAGTAGTATATTAACGATAGCTGGTGTAATTTTGGGGAATTTTCAGGCAATCAACAGATCGCCCAGCGTGTGATTGAATGAAGTTATATAATAGTTGCGATCAAAAAAATTAAAGCGGGCGTAGGCGCGGGTACTGCTTGTTTAAATATAAAGAAAAATTTTGATGCACATTTATCTCAATGAATTATCTCCACAAATGTTTGAACTACAGTCATGATAATATAGGTGTTTACATTTGTATGAATAACAATAATATTAATAAGTACTCTTCATTGTACACACAAAAAAAAATAAGTAAAAGAAAATTTTATACAAAAAATGTAAATGTGTATAGCCATAATACATAGACTACACATAAAAATCTTACACTTTTTTTTAATGCCACGGACGTTTTTTCCTGGCTAGAGTACCCCTCTACACGCTACGCCCCATAAGGAACTTCGTTTCAAAATTGTTTCTATCTATCTATAATAGTTTTCAAATTAATTATATTATAAACTTTTAAATTATATGTAAAACTGAGCGTATATGTATTTTCGTAACGTCATGGTGTTAACGATCCGAGAAAAAACTTGATTTCCAAATTTTTAGACTCAAAAGGAAATAAACCTAGAGATAGCTCTGAGTCGATGACACAGGCTCGGGCATATTTGACGTGTTGTGGAAATCGTCAAGTAGTTTTTCTGGAAAAGAAAACCTGGCCGACTATTAAACACCTGAATGAGACCTATTCTTTTTTTATGTTGGTAAACACATTAGTAAAAAAATCAGTGGTAGCCCATATGTAATGCACTCGCTTGAATAACCGAGTGATGCGGGTTCAAATCCGGGTCTCGCACCTCTGATATTTTCATGTGCGAATCATTTATATCATGATTACCACTTGTCTTAGGGTGAAGGAAAACATCGTGAGGAAACCTGCATGTCTGAGAAAACCTTGCAAGTTTTCGAAAGACATGTGAAGTCCGCAAACACGCACTAGGCCAGCGCGGTGGACTATGGCCTTATCCCCCTCTTACTAAAGGAGGCCCGTGCCCAGCAGTGGGATGTTAAAAAGGTTGAAGAAAAAAGCGTGTACGTATACCATCTGTAGATAGCAGGATGATATTTGGGTCTCACACAGGACAGCAGGTCTGCCACAGACCACACAGCCAAGCGGTTTCCCCACAGTACCTTCTATCATAGAAGTACGTAAGCAAACCCGCAACTTATCTGGAACCAAGTAGAAGCAATAGGTACATAAGGGCATGGAATTGTACTAATGCGTCTCTAAGTTCCACAATGCAATAACCTGTATATAATCACAGATCATATAATATATATAGGTAATATGTATATTATGTTATGCATATATTATGTTTCTATGCCAACTCACACTCATATCGAATCTGATTACTCGTATTTGTTTCTCCATCATATGTTTATCGGACAGCATTTTAATGATAACAGAGTCGAATATAGAGATAATATTTAATCAAAATTAAACACACTCAACGGTTAGTGAAAAAATACAATATCTGGGATTTGTAAAATATGTCAAACATGACAAAAAAGTACGCCTCTTGAGTTTTGTGTAATATCTAATCGACAAAATATTTGTGAAGTATGCATTGTGCGCAAAATTATTCATATGCATAATTTTCACGGATGTTTATTTAAATAAAGTCATGGTACCTACTGTTGTATTAATATATGTAATTTCTATGTTAAATTAATATAATAAAAACTTGTTTTGTTAGTGATTTTTCTAAATGGTTCTTTGAGTTGTATACACTGCCTAAATTATATTATACATTAGCACGCGGTTCTCCTCGTGACATCATTATCCTTGCCTCAGGAGTTATCACGTTCAATTCTACAAACAAACGAATCCATCAGCTGTATAATATTAGTAGATATATTATCTAGAATAAATAAGAGTATCGAGTATATTTATAATATTATGGTGATACGTATTACAATTCGCTATTTATAATAAAAAAAATCAATGCAATATTATAGTATTTTAATTAAATAATAATAAATTTATATTTAAAATTAAATATTAATAAATGTTATTAAATTTGTTTCTTAAACATATAATATTATAAATAAATTAATAAAAAAATAAGTAAACGATTTATACATGCAGTGATTGGGTATAATAATCTATTTATCTATTTACCTCCATTGATTTATCATTTTACAGATTTATGTTGAAAATATTCCGTGCGGTTTACCTGTCAAAAGCTACATGATACGTTCGTAACAATCATGATAATTTACCTACAAGATATGGATCATTGCGTAAATTTTAAACTTCAAATTAGGTCACCTTTTACTTTTACCTAAAAATAATAATAAAATGGATCTAAAACGAATTATTAAAACTTAGAGTATTATAACTTTTAATGTAAAACGTGAAATTAGGTTGGTCTTTAGGATTACGTGATCGATGGATCACAAATACAAAGCGTTGGAAGTTTAAAGTCGCCTTGTTTGAATATTAAGTAACAAGAACACACAAATTACAAAAGTTTTTCAAATGCTTAACAAAAATCAGGACGAAATGTAGGATAAAATTATATCTTAAGAGTTAGGTGAAAAAAAGAAAAATGTTCCAAATAGATTAAGCAAAGTGAAAGTTTACTCCCAAAATACGCAAACTCCTGGTCCTTTTTTGTTATAACTTTCGTATGGCAGAAGATGTGTGCTTAATTTAGAAGAGAAATTTCTGTCGAATCCACAAAATGTCATTTGTTGTCTGAATATTCGTATTAATATTTTTTATTTCGCTATCAACTGGAAATACATTCAATTACGAGAACATATGTAATAAAATTCTTAAAAACAGTCTTTGCCATATTTATTTAATTAAGATTAGTTTAACAAACATAAGTTTGCTAAAACAGAACAAGTTAACCCAAGCTCGAAGGAATGCATTTATGCATACCTCTAGGTGGTGGGACTCACCGGCTTACAAGAAGTTAGTAATACCCACTAAAACCCAACAAAATCTCCTCGTATTAATGAGGCATGACAGGATCGCTTACTCATTCAATCATGACGTCCCGACGGCCGGTAGGTCTGTCGAAGCAGACTACACAGCCGCAGACTTGCTCTACATTTAAGTCTGTTATTACAGAAGTACTAGGAGTATCCCGCGTGACACGCCAGTCACCACCCACCAAAGTTGGCCCTCCCTACGCGTTCGTTGGCTTCCCGCCTGGCTGGTTTGCCGGACGCTACTAAGAAAATACGACAAGGTGCACGCTTGGGAGAGGGAAAAGGAAAAATTATATTAATGAAGTACAATTATCCACATCTGATTTCCATCTTCAGATTCGATCTAGACATCTCGATGATATCAAATCATGATATGAAATGAACTGTCATCAGAAATTCATTATTTATACTTGTAAAGTTTCGAGTGTGACAAGAAAGTTGAAATCGATTTTTAAATCGTGTAAATATTGATAGATACTATTGATAGAGAAATGAAAAAATTGAAAGAAAACATATAAGGTTTTGCTTCTTATTGGTTTTAAATTTAAATACAACAGTTATAAATAAATAACCTAAAAGTATAGTGAATGAGTTAGATTCTTTTAAAATAAACGGACAGTTTCTACAAAATTGGGCATTCAATATGGATTTACGTAACCAAAATTAGATAATCAATTTTCATACTGTGACATCAGAACTATCGATCGTAATAGCTTTAATCAAATAAATGGACTGTTTGTTGCAAATTTATCTTTGCTTAGATTTTTTATGTACTGTAATTAATATACTTTTAGTATATTATAGTAACTATTCATTTTAATAAAAAAATCATTTTATTTAACTTCAGTGAGGATTTAATTTAGTTAATGGATAAATTTAATCTGATAATTGGAAACAGCTCTTATATATTATTACTTTAAGAAATCGAAAAAATAACGCCTTTTAACGAAATTAATTAAGTTATTTTGGTGTTTTAGGTTATATTTTAGTCAGCAGACACTAACAACAATAACAATAATACTTTCTTAGGCTTACGCGAATATTCGACATTATATATGAAACGATCTTTTCGGATTTTGTCGCGGATTTACTTTGATTTTTGGTTCCCAACGTTTCGAATGCTCACACCGGCGCGGAGGCTCAGTCTCAAAAGATAGTTCCATTTAAACCTATAATGAAATCCGAAAGTAAAAAATATATCATGTCCTATAGAAAAACCTCATTTTGGACCTCTTCCGGAAAATTCTACTACGCCAGAAGACTAGATATTTAATCTAGTTCCTGCAGATATACTTGAACGGACAAGTTCATATTAACACTTCACAGCTTGAAGTGCTAAATTTGATCTTCTTGGTGAGGTTACTGCTCTCTGACGAGTTCTATAACCTCAGGACCATTCATGTTTACAAAGGGCTTTCAATTTGCTTTATAAGAGTTTAGAATGTTAGTAAGAATATAACATCAGAGCGAAATAATATAGCTTATTAAATTAATATTTTGCCTTTATTTTACAACAACTTATAATAACAACACTAAAAAACAATGAAGATTTTTTATAAAATTGTAATAATTATTATATACATAACAGCTAAGACTCGATAAATATAATTATTATTAGTATACCAATTCGATTATAATACTTTTTTGAATTATGAAAATTATTAAAAATTAAGATTAACAGATTGTTGTGCGGTTCTTTGGTGCCAGTGAATTCATTTTGCAAACTTTTTGGGTAGACTGTCTGTAACAGTTCATATAGCCTTTGGTACGTCTTATACATAAGTCTCTTTCCTGACTATAATTGTAATGTGGAAAACTAAAAAAAAGTTTTAGTTAAGATTTCACGTTAAAGAAAGTTATTGCGCCGTACTCTAACAAATCCAGCTGACTAACGGCAGGTTCTTCCTCTACTCCACCGATGTGACCTTATTATTATATTGAAACAGCCTTCGGAATCAGCCTTTACAAAATGATTGTAGTATTCGGTAGCTATCTTCTCGTTCTACAAAAGGTCAATGCTTATATGGATCGGTGAAGTCATTTATTTTTCTTTCATCCAGATCATAATTGGAAGACTCTATGAAAAGTATTTTTAAAGAAGTAACCATTTTATGAAACCGTAACAAACCAGAAATATTTTAGTTGCTATTTATTTTTATCAGGCTTAAATTAAAATCCATATACTCTTTTTTGGGACTCATTTTTTTATTCCAGGGAATAAAATTATATAAGAATCATTTACACGCAACAGAGCTACGTTTACTTTTAATTATTTCTTGCTATTTATAAGCAAAATAATTTATACTGGTGTATAGAGAGTTGTCCACGGTTTAATTTAGGAATATTTGTATGCATAGTATAAAACAAAGTCGTCCTGTCATATTTTAAATTACGTAACGTATTTTTTAATGCGATTTTAGTCAAAATACTGAGTTAAATTTAAAGTAAGTTTATATATGTATATTATAGTAAGAAAATTTCAAATTTATGATAATTCTAGGTTATACTCGTATAATACAAATCGTTAAAACATAAGTCCCGAGCGGAGCGAAGAAGAGTTTAAATATTTGTAAGAAAGTGAGAAAAAATATTTTATTTTTAAAAACTTTACTGTCACTTTTGATATCAAAATGTATACTTCTTGAATTGCTTTAACTTATGTAATTGTACGATAAAATTTCCCTGTAGGGAAAAGAAGCAAATGTATAAGACGCAACTTTTACTACTCTATCCTCTACCTTTCATATCCTCACTTAAAACTTTGAAAAATCCTTGACTTAAAACTTTATCTATGCAAAAGATTATCGAAATAAGTATCTTCATATTATCCTAAACAAAAGTTAAATTAAAAATAAACTTTAGACAAGGTTGAAAAAACTGTAGCTATCAATAAATTACAAAAACGCTTAGGCCGTTCCTAGATCAGGTCAAGGTAGGTTTGTTTGTTGTAGGTTATCGGAATTGTATCAAAGTGGATAGTAAAAGTAGTTTTAGGTAAGTAAAAAATATTTATAATATGAATATAAACTTATATATGAAGTATATCAACAATCTGGTATCCGTAACACAAGTCTCGTATCTTACCACGGAACTTGATGGCTCTGTGTGTGATAATGTCCCAATATATTTATATATTTATTAGTATATAAATATTTATTTATTTATTATACTCTTAGTTTTTTTCTAGTGTACTTTTATAGTGCAATATAAGGTTGGAATTTTAAACGCCAAAATTGCCATACGTTGAAAATCTACCAAGAAGAAATTGATAAGTTGATGGTGTTCCTCTATTTCTATGTAAGCTATTGTAGGTAATCGAACATTAAAGGCAGGATATAAGCTACCGTCATTCGCGAATTATTAAAAATCCACTAAGCAGTTAAATAAATAATAAAAATAAAATCTATTGTAATTTAGGGGTATATCTTTATTTAAAACTAGCGATTCACCCTCGCTTTGCTCGGGTTCGTCCCTAGTATTAGTTTTTTCCAAACTTCGATTTTATTTAATTTATTTTTTATCATTAAAACTTATTGTGGTTAAGGAACATACAAAAAAAAGCCGAATTGGTCTAGACATTCTCAAGTTTTGAGCTTAACAACATTAATTTTAATTTTATAGAAGAAACTATCATTTCGGTTTTTGTCGCGGATTTAGTTTGATTTTTGGTACCCGACGTTTCGAATGCTTTATATCAATAATAATGGTCATGAGAGAGACGGGGGTTATAACTTTAGCTTATATTAATGTAACAATATCATCGATCAATTTAGGCCAATTTATACCTAGTTCAAGACAGTGGTAGCCCAGCGGTAACGCGTCGCTTGGATAACCGAGTGATGCGGGTTCAAATCCGGGTCTCGCACCTCTGATATTTTCATGTGCGAATTATTTATATCATGAATACCACTTTTCTTACGGTGAAGGAAAACATCGTGAGAAAACCTGCATGTCTGAGAAAACCTAGCAAGTTTTCGTAAGACATGTGAAGTCCGCCAACACGCACTAGGCCAGCGCGATGGACTATGGCCTGATCCCCCTCGTACTGTGGGAGGCCCGTGCCCAGCAGTGGGACGTTAAAAAAGGGCTGATGATGATGATGATACCTAGTTCTGATACGTATATTTCACGTTCACTATATTTAAACATGTTATTCGGTATATAAGATATTAAGTCCACATGGTATGCTATTTGGTATTTAAAATTGAAATAAATGTTTTTAATATTTTTGTGTTTAAACCAATAGTTTAAGCTACATACATATGCGGCTAAGTTGTAAACAAAGTATGTGCGTATCTAATTGAACATTGTTTAATATTTTTGAATTTTTATACTATCTGACTAATTTACACAGCTTGTGCTGATTCAAGCATATACATTGAAAATTCAAGATTGTCAATGTATAGCTGAACTAGCTACTCACCCTTCTTCTCTCGGGTTTGTCGTTTAAGTTTTTTAGAGGAACCCTTTTCGTAATACTTTTTCTACAATAAATGTAGTTTTACATCTTTACTGGAAAACAGTTATAGGTACAAAAATATAAAACGTGTATTTTTCTTTTATGTACCGTATATAATTACATATGCATTTATTATAGCTATTATTTTGATGTTACATTACAACACACATTTAAATTTTAATTATCTGTAGGTAAACGAGTATATTCTTTAAGAAATTACAGTCAACTATAAATGCAGTAAGTTATTAGTTTGCTTCGTTTCTTTCGTAGTTCTTTTCAGAAGTAAGGAACTGTAGGCAGATTTTGGGGACCTATTTTATTTATAAAACGATTAACCAGTCCATATTATTAAAAATTGGCACCATTACTAAGCATTTCTGAAAAAAGAGGATATTCCATGTAACAGTCTCCTTAAGTTCTTAATTGTCATTGCATAATATGTAGTATCTAATAGCAGCAGATTCTCTATTTTACTCCATTACATGTAATTACTATGATAACGCAACAAGGTCAGTTATAGTTGGAAAAGTTAAACCTAGCTGAATGAAATATTTCCTGTAATTTTGGAAGAGTCATGTGCCTGAAAATAAACTTAATCATAAATTTAACTTATTTTGAACGCCTTTTCTTTTCTTTCTAAGTAGTTATTATAATAATAAGAATCGTATGATAATAACACTCGGTACTGGTTCAGACTACAGGTAGTCATGTCGTTTGTTTTCAGCCCTTTCCTACTAGTGCTGGTAACAGACTTCTCGTCAATACGTTCCACCAATCTGCAGATTGGCGAACTGTATATTATTATGTCTTAAACTATATTTTACATATTGTAGAAAACTTAGTAAGTTCGCTCATCTCATCTCAAAACCTACATGGTTTTCTTACGATGTATTTCTTCACAAGTTCGTTCGTTAAGACAAGTGGTAATCATATTGGAAATAATTTGCAAATGAAAATATCACAGGTGAAAGGCTCGAGATTTGAACCCACTTCACTAGGTTTCCCGAGCAAGCAAGCTACCATTGAGCTATCGCTCTTAGCATTTTTGATCCTGTATTACTAAAGATCTTTAAGACTGGGGCTGAAGTTTCAGCTTAGGATTCAGTTATAAATAGGTTATCAATTATAAATAGATTTAGGAAGTTTCTCTCAATAAATTCTTAAACGGCCTAAAGATGAAAAATGAACGGTGTTACTCCCTTGTATTCCGGAGAATACACTAGTAATTGTTAAGCTTAGCTTACTTGGGTTGCTTAGTTAGTTGTACACTACGGGTAACATATTTGCTTTTTTTGTAGACGGACAAAAATAATCTTTGATGCCATTTCCCAAAGTTGTTATACTTCTATCACTGAATGAAATTTAAATAATTTTACTCATATCCGAATATATGTACCTACATATGTAGAGAATAATAAATAAATATATCCGACCAAAATTTACTAACAATATAATTTGTTTAGATTTTATAATACTTTTCTTTACAACAAAGAAAAATAAAATACTTATAATAAATTTTAAATAATAAGATTTTCTTGCTTTCCCTATTCTTATTCTAAAGATGGCTGAAACTTTACGTCAACACATACTGTAACTACTACATCTTGTATCGATCGTAAAGAATATTGGCACTTATTTGTATTTAAGTACAAGTAATAATAATCAGAAATTATCTATTTTCCCGAGAAAAGCCACATGCAAAAGTTAGTTTTAAAAGATTTAAAATGTTAAGTTTTAAATAGAATTTATATGAACATTATTTTTAAAGATTGAATTAGAATAGGGAGTTCCTGTTAGCCTTCAAAATCTTTACACAGTGTCATTATACTTTCAATTGTGTTTTAATGTTCGTAAAGTTCATAATGCAATGCAATATAATGTTGCAATATTATCAACTCAAGCACATGGCTCTATTTCATTTAAACGGTCAGTATAGTTACGAGTGTCGTGACATTCGCACAGTTAAGTTTTGTAAAAATCATATGAAAACAAGAGAAGTGAACTGAAATAAATGTATGTAAATTTTATATTTTTTATTTTAAAAATAAATTTATTTGTTTTTATTTTAAAATTATTATTAAATTTTGTATAAGTTAAAAAATGTAACTATACTTAACGATTTTATTTTTTGAGGAAAATAACACAATACTACTTTCTTTATATCAAACCGTGACAAGCATTATTAAGATGAAACATAATTTGCTTCTTGCTAGAATCGAACCTGTGTCCTTTACCAGGCATAGCTACTTTTTACAGGTGGCATATAGTGTAGTCAATCAACCTTAAAAAGCATACGATAAATGAGATGGAAAAATGATCGTCAATACTACTTAATATTAGATTTTTTTTTCTTCAGCGACAATAGTGATTATATTTTTTCTATGATTTAATAGCTCGATGAAGTAAATAATTTCTCACGATGTCAGTTGTAACGTCACATCGCTCTTAAATTTTAACAATAACGTCTAGCATATAAAATGTGAATAAATACTAAATACTATTATTACTATGTAGCATCTGTATAAAACATTTTTTAGAACATAAAATATTTCTTGTCTCTATTTACAATTTTATTCATGAGTAGCGTTCAGTTGTTAGAACTTTTTTGTTAAATACTTATTACGTATAAACAAAAAAGACATCTTGAATGTTTCTTCAAATTTTTCTCCAATGCTTTGCCTTATGTTTTGAATTGATTTTTTTTTAAAGTGGCGCAACATAAATATATACATATATAAGTGGACTTAAAAATATAAAAAAAATATGTACTGTAGACTCTATTCTAGAACACGCTGGTGCACTATAAAACTAATAAATTAATAATTGTTCCTTAAATTTTTCGCGCAGATATTTTTCGGTCATAATATGAGAAAAATGGGTAGATAGATATATGGTAATGGCGATATTTGCCATTAAATTGATTGATAGCAATTTGTTGATTAAATTATTCAGACATAATTAAAAATCCCATTAATATTAGGACGATAAAGCCTTCACTCGATTTAGTAAAGTGATGAAGGAAAATGATTACTATTAAGGAAGTTATTTTTAAGCGAGGTAACTAATGTAGGTCACAAAGACGTTTCAATGAAGGTTCTAAAGCAAAAATGTACATATTTTTCACGAAAAAGATCATATAAAGCCGGAAAACATTAAATATACTTTATAATATCAAGATGAAAGAAGTACATTATCTCTTATATACCTGGTTAATTTAAAGGTTTTAATGAAGACACCGTTAATCGAGGGCAAGTAGATAGGATATTAAAATAAGGTAAAAAATGTTACGTCTTTTACGAGGTATATTGAATCTTCTTTTTAGTCTGAATAATTTCACCAAGTATTCACTATAATTCATATTTTTTCAATTATAAAAACAGTATTCGATGAAAAAATAATGTGCCTGTAACTCGACTCCTTTAATATATACAGGGTAAGCACAATGTATCGTTCTGATCACAATGAAAATATTATATTTGAATTCGTATAGTAACTTTTTTTATTGTAGATAGGCGACTGTCGCAAGGATTATTTTACGTAAAGCAGGTTATATTTTTATCACTACATCACTACATAGTATAAAACAAAGTCGCTTTCTCTGTCCCTATATCCCTTTATACGCTTAAATCTTTAAAACTACGCAACGGATTATGATGCGGTTTTTTAATAGATAGAGTGATTCAAGAGGAAGGTTTATATGCATAACTAGCGGATCCCGCAGCTTTGCCTGTGCTAAATCTAGGAAAAAGCCCAAGCGAAGCGAGGGCGAGTCGCTAGTAGTATATAAAACAAAGTCGCTTCCCGCTGTCTGTCTGTTCCTATGAATGCTTAGCTCTTTTAAACTACGTAACGGAATTTGATGAGTTTCTTTTATAGATAGAGTGATCCAAGAGTATATTATAATACTTTAGCAGAACCCGCGGTTTCACTCGCGCTACATCAAGTTTAATAATAATTTAATAAAGTAGAATCCATTATTTTTTCTTATTCTTATAAAATCAACTTCTATGTATTAATAAGTAAATAATCCACTTAACTTTAGAGTCTAAAGAATAAATGATGTTTGAAACTATGATAGACATTATGAGATATTCTCGAGCGTAGTAAGAGTAATATCACTAGTATAGGTTTATATTGTATCGAATAAAAGATGAGAAAAAATTGAATACGTATTGTATATTGCTACAATTGTGATCAGCTCAATAAGTGAGTGAACTTATTAAGTTATTTGTACATACTGTATAATAATAATAGCTTAAGTATTAGACTTTAATGTTTTAGGTTTCCAAACGTTAGACGTTGGACTTTATACAAAACTCCATTTGACATTTTATGATTTTGTTTTCACTAATTTTCTTTAAATAATAATAAAATAAACCCGTCATGAAAATTTTACTATAATTTTTACGAAGTTCAAAATAACCGCTTTCGACAAAATAGTTTTATTTCTTTCTATACAAATATGGCCAAAATTGTTAAATAATCGAATATATTGTATGACTTAATAACCTTTTTTTTTAAATCGGTTGATTGGGAAATGATTCTTAAGAATCTTAGTTGTTAATAGTTAATTTGGAACACTACAATAAAATGTCATGTATATGATATCGTTAATTTAAAAGTTTTATTCCTAAAAGTAAAGAAATCCTTACTTTAGAAGAATTATTTACACTAAACTTATTTCGTTAATTCGTAGCACGCTCTCTACTTCTTTCCAAATACACGGATCTGTCCATCTCACAAAAATAAATGAAAATGACTGCGAGTGACTAA
This sequence comes from Boloria selene, assembly GCA_905231865.2. Taxonomy (NCBI): domain Eukaryota; kingdom Metazoa; phylum Arthropoda; class Insecta; order Lepidoptera; family Nymphalidae; genus Boloria; species Boloria selene. The sequence continues at coordinate 13,221,092 of HG993137.1, read as the reverse complement.
TGCAAGCTTTGGAAAAATATTTGCGAGTGTGATTATTTTCCACTGATTAGAGATTAGTAGATTGGATGAAAATGGCTAAGACAGAGAACATAGGAGAATTCCTAAAAACCTTGTCTTTGTACGAATATGTGTACTGAGTATGTATCCATGTGCACGGAATTCCATAAATATTGAGATTTTTTTAATACTTATGCTAAAATTAAAGAACTACTTGCAAAAAAATAACAGTAACTTACAATAATTTGCGTTTGTTATTGTTATGTTAATTTTGTTTGCCTTTGTTTATACGAGTAGTTATTTAATGGCTTCTCTTTCCAAAGTCATTTGTTACAAAAAATAACTGAAAATTAAATATATAAACAAATAATAATTCTAACAAAATCTACATGAAAAGATGATAATAAATCGAAAAAGTATAAAACAAAGTCGTTTTCCGTCGATTTTACGCTTACATATTTTAAACTACGCAATGCATTTAAATGCGGTATTCATTAACAGATTCAAGAAGAAGGTCTTTATGTATAATAGATGCATATTATAGTAGAAATTCTGAGATTTTCAAATTTTTCTGTATAATGTAGTAAAAATTATGTTCTTTTGCAGTTTTATTGCAAACACTGACTAAATGTAATTACTAAAACTGTACATTCCACATCTGTGGAAATACGAGTACCCTTCTGAGAAATATATATTAAGCCTTTAACGTATCTTGGGACGATTTCGAGCGGAGCGAGAGTGAGGTGCTAGTCGAATTGTAATCAATATAATATAAAACTAGCGACTTGCCCTCGCTTCGCTCGGTCTCTTCCCTAGATTTAGCACAGGCAAAGCCGCGGGATTCTCTAGTTATACATATAAACCTTCCCCTTGAATCACTCTATCTATTAAAAAAACCGCATCAAAATCCGTTGCGTAGTTTTAAAGATTTAAGCGTACATAGGGATATAGGGACAGAGAAAGCGACTTTGTTTTATACTATGTAGTGATAACCAATAAACATGTATATTCGAATTTTATGCAAAGTAGATATCTTTGAATAAAGTACCTATAGATAAAATTGACAGCGAAAAGCGATAACATAAGATCAACCGTTTCTCATTTAATAAGAATATTTTGATATAAACTAGATATCAAAAAATTACCCTTCTATAACATTCAAATGAAGAAAATTTTATTCGTGAAGCAGTAGTAATGTTAATAAGCCGTAAAGAAAAACAAAAAATACATAAGAATACATCAAAATTGATTTTTTAATAAAATCTTTTACTATGTGCTATTAATGTTAAGCTTCATCTATATAAATTGATCGTTAGAAAATATTGAATTTCTACTCATGTGTACAAATTTTTGCGATTCGTCGATTAAGAGACTGGTACATTCATTAGCCTAGCAATAGCATAAAGCCTACACGATAATGGAAACGCTGAAATTGTCTAAAAATTGTCTATAAATATTTACTATATATATGTACCAACATTCAAAATACTTGGTACTATAACTAAATCAACTAGTAATGACTAAAACAACTAGTAATAGCTAAAATATATCACATGTCTACACACACACATTGGTAAATGCCTCAATATTGTGGCAGATTAGGTATTCCGCAGGGGCACTTACCAGTAAGAGTATATCCTGTTTGCTTTGTTAATTGAAATCAAGTCTAAAAATATTTCTCATACTATGCACTAATTCTATGCTACCTAAAACACCAGCGCTGAAATTTAATGTATGTTTGGGTCAACTTTCTTACATTATAACTTGTGAAACCCGCGGCTTCACTCGCGCTAAATCTAGGGATGAACCCGAGCGAACTGAGGGTAAGTTGCTTGCTTAAGATAAACATTTCTATCATACATTACAAGTGTGTAACTCTAGCGGTTATGGCAGCGCACGCCAGAATAGCTCACAAATGGTAGATTTTTTACTTGACACTTATCGTTATATTTTGAACAATTCACATAATATATTTATAAATTGTAGTCTATGTGTTATTCTGATGTATAAGTTATATTATTGTAAAGTTTCATTAAAATCTATTTAGTTGTTTTTACGTAAAAAAGTAACAAACATTCATCCATCCATGCATACTACTTACAAACTTTCGCGTTTATAATATTAAGTATTATAATTAATAATATCGACTATGTAAAGTACATACCCTAAATAATAAATGAACGAGTAAAATCACGGTAAACCACTCGTATTTTAGGGGATTATCTTGTAAAGTATATTAGATTGTAGATTGTAAAATTACTCAAATACCTATAAGATGTTGAAGTATTTGTTACTGATCTCGTTTTTTTTTATCTTAAGATTTAATACAAGGTTAGATTGCATTGCCCTGTGATTATAAATAAATAGTTAAGAAATCGTGCGCCGATTACAGCGTGGTTGTGATCGCTCGTCTCTACTTATTTGAAACTAGCATTTCTCGCGGCTTCGCACGCGTTCTAAAGGCCGGAAACCAAATTCTTTCTAAGGCGCGCGATATGGCACCTCGCAGAACTAACGACCGCCCTTCCCGTTTTTGCAACATTTTTCATTAATGCTCCCCTCCTATGGGTCGTAGCGTATATAGCTTATAAGCCTTTCTCAATAAACGGACTATCCAAAAAAAAGAATTTTCCAATTCGGAACAGTAGTTCTTGAGATTAGCGCGTTCAACCAAACAAACTCTTCAGCTTTATAATATTAGTATAGATATAACATGATTTTGTTACAGTTACATTGCTTTACAATTAAACCTAAATACACATAATATAATATTGTTACATTCCAAAAGTTGGAAAGATGGAAAATTAAACTACGTACTTATTTTCACAGAAGGCGGCTGGCGGTTCGCAAACACACTTTTTCCATATTATTTCACTTTTCCTTACTTTTTGAGTTTTTCGTATTTATTTTTAATCTTTTAGCCCCGAAATTAAATATTTGGCTGTCGTATCGTTAGACTGCTATCATTTTAAAAGCATAAAGAAAGATAGATTTCTTTGAAAGAAAGAGTTCGAGAGAAAGAGAGAGTTTCTACAATTCGAATTTCAATTCCTTTTGGAATAGATTTTATTGCTTTCTCACCATCGGCAACTTACTTTTTACTGTTCCTACCGTTATAATATATCAGCAGATATTTGAACATCTATGTCTTTTCTAGATATATATTCATTAGGCATTACCATATTATATGTAGGGTTTATCATATATGATACTATATTGAGCTTTCTATGGGTATACACTATAAAGTGATATGGACACATCACATCACATCTATGTAATGTCACTGTAAAATTGTAAATACTATTATAAGCGAAATAGTAAAGATTATTATTTCGCTTTTTAGAATCTCGCGAGATTGTAAACTATCGAAAGATTGTAAACTGTGACATACTGCTTACAGTTTAACGCATTATTTTTCGGTAGATTTGTGGGAAATATGTAACCGGTAAAATGCACGAATTGATAAGCCCAAGGGAAGCGAGTGTGAGTCGCTTATGCTTTAATAATGTTGCAATTAAACACACATTTACATTTTAAAATAAATAATAAATATATGTAATCTTTGTAGCCTGTTTTTAAAGACATTGTGAATTTTTGCTTTTTAAGTGTTTATTTTTAATCATTAAGTGTAATACATTTAATGTTTAACATTTTTATGCTTCGTTGTAAATATTTTTTACATCAAAACATAAATGGACTCGATATTAATAAATGTATTGTCACAGAATTTTTTTTAGATTAAAATTTCAATACTTTTGGCAAAAAATATTCATATTTAAGTACTTGACTAAGACCAACCCCTTGGCTTTGTGGTCTGTTATTCTATTATTCAGTCAATGAGTTCCTGATAGATAAGTCATAGTTTTAATTTGGTACAAGCCTAATATATTGTAATACTAATTAATATTTTTGTTCTCTTAAAATTAAACCTAATATGTATATAAATATTATGTTACTTAGTTTGTAAATTTTTAAGTTTAAAAATTATATTTTCATGCCAAATGGTAGAATGTATACGGATGCTTAATATTAATGCTTACACCTGTAATAAATAAATAAATAAATATGTTGGGACATTCTTACAACAGCGCCATCCAGTTCCGTGGTAAGCTACTATGCTTGTGTTACGGATACCAGATAGTTGATATACTACATATATGACTTTTAAATACATACATATTATAAATATAAACACCCATGACTGAAGAACAAGCATTCGTGCTTAACAAATGAATGCCCCCAGCGGGACTCGAACCCACGACCGCTGGCGCAGAAAGCAGGGTAAATAAAAAAATATTATTATTATTATTAGGTTTACATGAATATTTGACATTATAAATGAAACTATCTTTTCGGATTTCAGGATCCCAACGTTTCGAATCATGGTCACGGTTGAGAATGTGTCTCTGAGAGAATCTGAAAAGATAGCTTCTGTTTTCCAGCATTTTCCAGCAATAAATATACTTTACATCGAATAATTGAACCTAGTTGTGTTTTTTATGTTTTCAGTTGATTTGGAGCCATGTCGAGCAATGAAAAAAAAGATAATTTTAATTCTACGTAAGTGTCCAAATTTATTTAACTATTTTTATAAATCTATCTGGACTAAATTTTTAATTTCATTTTCGATTTTCACAATATATCAGAATACTCTTTTATATTTATACGATGATTGTAAATTATGATTTTAAATAGTAATGGCTGACTCTATTGGATTACTTGGATTCTATTTGATTGGGTATTACGTAGGATAAATAAATAATTATTGTAATATTTTTATCATTTTTTTTAAAAAGAGTAACTTTTGAGTTTCTTGCTGACTCTTCTCAGCAGAACTGCCTTTCCAGCCAGTGGTATCTTCCTCACAGACGTACTTACATTTAGTTTAAATTCTATATAAATTCATTTATGTAAAAATGACGATTGAAAAAAAAATTGTAAAAGTCTATTTGAGTGAAGTGTATTTTTGTTTGATTACTATTTTAGATATTTTTCATATGGGAAAAGGTTTAAAATAAAAAAAACCTTTGATTTATTTCGATATAATTTAAGAATACCTAAAAATTAATAGTTTCACTGTAATCAATTAAATCTAAGGGTAAATACAGAAAAATCAGCAATACTACTTACTGACAGCACGTTATTTTGCCAACTAGTTAGAGAGCTTTAGGCACTATATACTAATAATACGACGTAGAGTAGACCATAATCTAATGTACATAGCCACTTAGAAATAGTTAAAGTTAAGATGAAGATGTTTTTGCTGAGCTTCGTAATAAACTAGCGACTTACCCTCTGCCCGCCCTGCCAAATTTTAAATTTGAAGGACTCATACAAAATTGCGAGAGCTCTTAGACTTGCTTAATCCGACCCTGTCACATCCGTTCTTAGCAGATGTCTACTAACTATAAATTACCTGCTTGCCAAATTTCATTTTTATATGTCAAGCGGTTTCCGATATTTCGTGACAAGTAAATGACCTTTCGCTTTTATATACACACAAATAACTAAAGTTATTGACAAATGCTTTACAAATGTAAAACATTTACGAGAGTTACTTATTTATTATTTTAACCTTTAATAGCATTTACTTTTTTATGTTTGATATTTCATAAATATTAGAAGGCCGATATCAATGTATAAATACAATTTTAATTAAAATCATATAAAAATCGACTGTATGATTGTTTTGCTACACTTTTAATTAAAAGAGCGCCTATAAAAAACGACCTCGTTCGTGTAATGGATAGTTAATAGGTTTAAGATCATTTATTTCTCAAGAAGAATATTACAATTCACTTATATGAGAAATTAACTTTAACTAAAGTTTAACTAACACTATTGGGTACATCGCAAGTTTACAAGCAAGACAAATGACTTAATACGACTGGAAATCCAGGATTTGTGTCTTGGATTGGGTTAAATAATTTCTGTCTTTATCGTTATGAAATATTCAGCAGAAGTTAGTTTTTGGAAAATTGGCGATATCCATACATATATTAAATATGACTACAATGACCTTTACAAGAAACTAAAAATAACTGATAAAATCAAAGTCTCTACATTTTAAGGTTAAAAATATTTTATCATCGTGGTAATTGTATCCATCAGTACCAAACGATCGTTAGCGAGCTTTGTAATCAAAACATCCCATTAGCCACTCTTAATATTTTAAAAGCACTTTTATTGGCATAGAAACTCCAAAATCATTAAAAAGCGAAAAAGTGAAGCGCTTGACACTCAATATTATGAAATGAATATATGTACGTAAATATTATATGTGTTACGTTTTAGCCATGGACGTATTAACTAACGGACCAGTCATAAAATACAAATGCATGAAAACACTTTCAACCATTTGAAGTATAACGCACACAAAGAATTGACACAATACATCAAAATTCACTCTAATGCTAGTGCTTGAACGTAGTCGATAAAATACATACATCAATGACATTTTAAATATTAATAATAAATATTGTTTGATTTTTCGCCGACAATCAAACCCAGAACGTTCGAATGGGAAAGAAAAGGCGTATCATAAATAAGCTGTAAGGCAAAGAAAATAAAGGGAGAATAAAGGTGGGGTAAGCTTCCGGTATTTATATTTTAATTATACTAAAATAAGCAGGACATTGTTATGAACTTTTTACTCAATTATAGTTATTATAGACTTCAAATTTTTTGTAAAGAATTTTTTTTCTCTTTCGAGAAGGATCCCTAGGAAATCTAAAATTTTGTGTAATTTATGTGTTAAAATAAAATAAAAATTAAGTACACATACTAATTATAATTTTTGCATTTATAATGTTTTTATTTAATTATAAAAATATTATTATAAATTTATTGTCATCAGATTGTAGGATACTGCGATAAAAGTATTTTATGTTATTGTACTGTACAAATAACATCCATTATTCGCTTAGTTATTTCGTCAAATATCGATATATTTTTCGACATTGTCAAGCACTAGTCGATGTCAAATGGACTTACTCGACAGTTCTGTCATTTGTTTTGAACGGTATAATCCAGCCATTTTATGATGGTTGTCAGATGTCAACAATACATAGATATATCGACTATATTTAACATAGTTGAATAATACGAAATTTTATTTTACATTTACTTAAATTTTGTGATAAATAACATTAAATGTAATAAAATATATTACTTACAAGTGAAAAGAAATAGTGCTGCTTCCGCTGCTATAGTTTTTACACCATCTAATAGAACATTTAGTCATTTTTGGGAGATGTTTTGTTGACAAGTAAGTGCTTGAGACTGACGTAAAATCAAACGGCCAGGCCTAAAATATCCTGATTACTGCCAAGGCCGGTAAAGGTACGTCCGCTTATGTGTCTCGTCCATTAGTTAATACGTCCATGGTTTTAGCCTATGAAAAGAGTTTATTTTTAAAAGCCATTGAAAACTTTTGAGTTCATTTTAGACGTTTTAATTTATATTTTATAGGAAATGATTGATGATGGACTTATTTCATTGAAACAATACATAAATGACTATGGGTAAATGTCGATCGGTAGAAAATCGCCCTTTCAGCTAATTTATATGAAAAAGTGTTGTAAAGTGACGATGGTGTCCAGATGGTGCCCAGATGGTGCCTAGATGGTGCCCAGATGGTGCCCAGATGCTCAGAAAGGGCATCAAACATGAAAACATGCGATATATCTATGTGGTAGACGTAGATTTGAACTCGTTTTACTTGGATTTTAAAACGAACAAACATTAATTGGTGCCTTTAATGATTAATGATAAATTAAATTTTAAACACCTTAATTAACCTCACGCTTAACCTCAGTTAGTAGGACAGTCTATGTTAATAGTCACGAAAGATAGAACACGAACAATCCGTAGTTTAGAAATAATTGACAATAATAGTAATTATAGTTTTTAAAAACAAAAATATATTCAAATAATTATAATTTATAAGTGATTTTAGTATTTTTCATCTATATATATAAATAAAATTGAAGTGTCTGTTTTTAATGTTAAATCAACAGCTTTTAACTAAATACATATGAAAGTATGTACGGTACTTACAACAAAAAATCATTTTTTTTAATTTTTGTCTGTCTGTCTGTTTGTTCTGAGTAATCTCTGAAACGGCTGGACCGATTTTGACGGGACTTTCAATCGCAAATAGCTAATTAACTAAGCAGATAGCAAATTTATTTTAGAAATTTTATTACATTTAATCACGGGACGGATTTTTATGCTACAAACTTTAAACTTGTCAGGGAGCGACTAGGGACGAACCCGAGCAAAGCTAGGGTGAATGGCTAATAGTAAATATAGGAAGCTCCAAATTTTATCATTTTTTGCTAATTGTACCCTACACTTAGGTTACTATTTTACGATTACAGCTCGCGTCACGTAAAAAGAACGCTGGAAGAAGGTGGTGGGGGGTGTGTTTGCGCATGGGAACATTCGCCCACGAAATTACTAAGCCTATTATTATTTCTTTAACTAGTCTTTCGCTCGCGACGTATATTGGTTATTGGCAGGTACATTTAAAAATATATTAGATAGAATGTTATTAAATAGAATTCTATGAATTAATAAAATATGTTTGATTCAGTGTAGAATGTTTAATCTACTTACATAAAATTTGATTAATTCGTTTAATATATTTTTTAAAATAATCAACTGCATTATGATCAGACTCTCTCTTTATAAAACAATATACGTCATAAATATTTTTTCTCTATTTTTTATATAAAACCATTTCGTAATTAGTAACTTTTATGTGCGCGATGGTATTTTGAACTAAAGCATTTGAAAAGCATGCGACGCGTGCCTTGACGTCCCGCACCCCGCGTCTTACCACCAAATTGGCCGATAAATCGCCTCTGCGCAATTTGACAGCCAGCGTTCTTTTTACATGACGCGAATTATACGTGTGTACATTTCCTCAAAATCCAGACGGTTGGTAAATGCGATTCAAGCGTAAGATACATAAGTAAATAGATAATAACAAACTATCGTAATTACAACGAGAGCATGACCCATACTAATATCATAAAGAGGCCGAGTTTGTTTTTTTCAACGAGCTAATCTCAGGACTTACTAACCTGCTTTAAAAAATATTTTTTCATTATGAATGAATAAAGCCCTTTTTATCCTGAAAGTCCGTCCTGTTTTTTTTCTTTTTGCATTATACATCCTGTTTAATTATTGAAGACAGCTCTAGGCTCTTTATCATTTGCATGTATGCATATTTTTTTCATGCTAAGAAATTGTACGCTCTTTGGGCTTAACTTGAGCGAAACAAGGATGTGACGCTAGTAATACATAAAAACTTTCTTATGCTATATTCAATAAACTACTTATACGTATGTAATAATACTACCTCGTTTGTCCCTCCAACTATCCAACTAATAAAAACCAAGCCAATCTGCCTCTCTGTTTCAAAGTAAAAAAAGAAAAAAATCAAACTAGCTAGCTAACCTATAAGAAAATATTGTTGTATTAGTCAAGGTCATAGTCTATAGAACCACTTATATTAATGCAAAAATGCTGATTATAATATGAGAATAAATCCATTTCAAGGTGCGTAAGTAACTACGTTAGTTACGTTACGAATATACTCGCAGAATCTGAATAAAAATAATATTTCACTAAAATCTTTATTTCCTATAACTATATCTTCATGTAATATGGCATGTAGTACGTCTTAGTCCTTTTTATTGCCCCACTGTCCTCAATACAAGGGGTACCAGGCCATAGTCTAGTCTACCAACGCTTAGTTCTTTCAAACATGCTTTTTCTCATCATTTTCAAATGAAAATCAGATGCGCGAGTACTGGATTTGAACCCGTTACATTCAGTTTCCCAAGCGAGTGCGTCACCACTGGGGTATCACTGTCTAAACTGGTATATGCAAGTAAATGGTTGTAAAAAGGATTAAGATGATAAATTCTCATATTTAAACTGTGAAATGTAAAATAGCTCGCACGCATCACTACATAGTATAAAACAAAGTCGCTTTCTCTGTCCCCAAATCCCTATGTATGCTTAAATCTTTAAAACTACGTAACGGATTTTGATGCGGTTTTTTTAATAGATAGAGTGATTCAAGACGAAGGTTTATATGCATAACTAGCGGATCCCGCGGCTTTTCCTGTGCTAAATCTAGGGAAGAGCTCGAGCGAAGCCAGGGCGAGTTGCTAGTAAATTTATAATATACAAATATAATTAATTTCAGTTCGTTCAGCAGATATTGTTAAATTCTTCAAATATTTTGCTTTTAAATACAAAATATGCCTGTGTCTTTTATCTTTAAACGTACCAGACGAAACCTAATTTTTATTAATATTATTTGTAAACATACATTTAATCTGTTCATAGAATAATTTTGTTAATTGAAACTGAGTCAGATTCGTATATTCAATATTTTTGGAAAATCTTATTGGAATAGTCTATTATTACCGATGTATTATGTCTGTCTGTCTGTGATACCACTGAACAGATTTTGATATCCCTACTAATATTATAAATGTGAATGTAAGTTTGTTTGTTACGCTTTCACGCGAAAACTACTCAACCGATCATCATTAAAACTTTGTACACATATTTTTGGAGGTATTAGAAGTAACATAGGATACTTTTTATTAAAAAAATTAAAAAATTGTTTGTATTAACAGTGGGTTCTGAAAAAGCTAGAGTAATTTTGAAGAAACTTTCAGGCATCCTACAGATCAACCCAATAATTTTTTCGCCCGCGTTCATTTTTTTAGTTGATTATCAATTAAAAAAATGAACGCTGGCGAAGCCGCGGTTAAAGCTAGTATGATATAATTAGGTATGTTTGGTATATGAAACCTATAGGTACTAACCGCTAAAAGGTACTAAGGGCTTGTATTTTATATGTATTACTTAATGTACCCATTTACTAACATGTGATTTTTTAGTTAGTTTTAGTTTTTGCATGATTTATTTGCTATCAGCTATAATAAGTTTTGGTCTCCCTATATAGAGGTGTTAACTTAGTTATTATAACTGCTTGATTTACCTTTTAGTTACGAAAACACCAACACTATAACAGTGCTTATTGATCCGAAAGAATAATTTGTTTTCATATTTCTTAAGACAAGTAACCTTTTTTGTGACATTGAGTCGCGGTCAGCATTCCGATTTCTTGTTATAAATTACAGAAAGCTATGAATGTACGCTATGAATAAAGTTTTTGACTTTATAAAAAGAAACATGGATAGTTTTTATAAATACTCCATTTATTGAAATAAGTAAATTTCTAACTTCTCTTTTTGGAGTCGGTTAAAAGTAGCCTCAGTTACACCTCATAATATTAGCCGGAACAAACTGACAGACAGACAAAAATTAAAAAAAAAATTGTTGCTAGTATCGTATATACTTTCATATGCATTTAGTGAAAAGCTGTTAATTTGAAATTAAAAACAGACACTCCAATTTTATTTATATGTATAGATATATAGACTAGCATAACGGCTCCGCCCGCGTTCTAAAGACCGGAACCCAAACTCTTAGATTTAACATAATATTGCTATACCATGTTAGTATGTATTTTTATAAGAACGAAATTCACTAAAATATCGAAAACCACTTAACGTATTCTGCGACAGGGACGAATTAAGGTGGTCTAAGGGCTATTGCAAGTTTGTATGAAAGTCTTTTATTTGTTTTACAAACTTAATTTTGGTATTGAGGTAGTTAATAGTAGATAGACATCAGGTAAAAAACGAATTTTACGACATTTATTTTTTATTCGAAAATGGCTGGAGCGATTTTGATAACGTTTTCGGGTAATCTATAGATTAACCAGCTAGATTTATACAGCGAATAATCGTGAAGTTTAGTAGCAATTTAAAATATGAACGCGGATTGAGGCGGATGTAGGCGCGGTTACTACTAGTGTTATATAAAACCAAGGTTTGCTGATAAATAACTTTTAATTTCTTATTTACTATTTTACTTTTCCCTACACATTACATTTCCAAAATCCAAAATGAAAACAATACTTCTCAAAAAAAAGAGTTATTGCATTCTACACATAGATGTTTTATATCATTTAAAGACCATAAGTAATCAGTAAGCCATAAGTAGTAATAAATGACCTCTGAAGGCTTAGCCTTGACTAATTCTATATAATGTGATTGTTCTCACTGAAGCAGAACTGGATTTTAATTGTATTTGTCAATGAGAAAATCTATACATTTTTATTGGAGTTACGCTTCAATTATTTATTGCTCATCTAATTTAAATATTTATAATATCATAATATAAATAAATAAATAAATATGTTAGGACATTGTTATAACTACGAGGCTTGTGTTATGGATACCAGATAGTTTATATACTACACATATATCACTTTAAATATATACATATTATGAATATAAACACACATGACTGAAGTACAAACATTCGTGCTAAACAAATGAATGCCCTAGCGGGACTCGAACCCGTGACCGCTGGCGCAGATAGCAGGGTCACTATCGACTGAGCCAAACGTGTCGTCAATATTATTTAATAAAAGTCATTGTTATATAAAAACCAAAGATACACAAACAGCGTCTCAAAAGTTTCATCGAGAAATCGCTAAAAACGTATTTTTGTGATGTGTGTCAGTTCAAATGTGTTAAGATTATAAGTTCTTTTTCTTTCTATTTTGAATTCTATTCTTTGGTTTGACTTTACGTCACATGTCGATGCAGGATGTCACTTTTTAACAGATTTCAAAAAAGGGGGAGGTTATATTATGTTCCACTGTATATATTTTTTGAAGAAATATAATGTTATCAAATCGAATTTAAATACACTATATTAAAATAGACTTTTAAAAGCACTTTTGTTAGGATATGTGTATGTACTCAACTCTCAAGTATTATGAATGATTATTAAGAAGATAAAATTAGATCAAATTTAAATTAGTTTTAGCCTATAAAAGTAATTAATTCACATTCATTACATTGTGGTAACATAGTCAATAAAATAACAGTTACAAATTTGTACGAAATGTTTTTGTGTATTTCAACCCTAAAGGGGTAAAAGGGAGTTTTTGAAGTTTATATGAAAATCTGTTATTTGGTAACTACGCGGTAATAACCGTGGGCAAATGCTAGTAATATTATAAAGGTATACACTAGACAAACCACACACAAAAAATAAATATTACAGAATGGCTTTTGTCAGTTTTTTATTTATATTTTTTATTTTCTCTTTCAGAACAAATTTGCCTAGTGCAGCTGGATTTCAATCCACTTTGAGTATAGATTCAAAAGATATAGTTAGCGATGAAAAACCCTACAATCCTTTCGAGCACCGTCATTTGGAACATCCTAATTCGTAAGTTACATTTTTTCTTAGTGTTATAAGTTAAGTATTCACTCAGATTATTTTAAAAGTATAATAATTCCTAATTAATCGTAAATCTACGTTTTTTTTCATACTACATAAAAAAAAATATATTTTTTATAAAGATAAATTACAAAAATTTAAAAAAATGACTTCAATATATGACGATAAACTTTTAATCAATACTTTATTTATTGATTTTGTACTATCTTTAAGTTTTTTTACCTTTAAGAATATGAATTGAAACGCCGCGCCGCCTATTTTTTTCCCTAACGCAGGGCTCGAATTCACGATATCCGGATTGGCAACCATACTATAATTATATTACTAATACCTCATCATGTGTATTTAAAAAAATTCGAAATCTTAAAGTATTTTCACAATGATTATTATCGCCTGTATCCAGGTTCGAATCCCGTACATAATCCAAAAATTGATATAAATTTTATCCTTCGAACATTATTATTAATAAAATAATGATGATACTTATGAAAAATGTTATTGCGCAAAGTACATTTTTAAATCTATAATTAATATGGCAATTTGTAACAATACTACTATTTTAAAATGCTAATTGCGCAAACAGAAAAACGCTCGTTTTTCTTGTACACGTGTAGATAGCACGTTGGATCGTTTGCGTAGTGTTGCAATTGAATAAAATATTTAAAATAAGCATGCATTGCTATAAATATTAATTTATACTACTACATATTAATCATTACTATAAGTATTATACATGTGTATGCTCTTCTGTCTGTCTGTATATTTTTTTAAGAAATATAATAATAAAATAAATATATTAGACATTTTACACACAGCACTATCTAGTTCCACGGTAAGGTACGAGCCTTGTGTTATGGATACTAGATGGTTGATATACTACACATATATAAGTTTAAATACATACATATTATAAATATAAACATCCATGACTGGAGTACAAACATTCGTGCTCAACAAATGAATGCCCCCAGCGGGACTCGAACCCGCAACCGCTTGCGCAGCAAGTAGGGTCACTACAAACTGCGCCACGCGCGTCGTTGTAAAATGTTATCAAATCGAATACAAATACACTATATTCGTCTGGATGTCTGGGAATACATTGAGAGAAATCTACTAGTTGATTTTCATGAAATACTGGTATGATGATAAGAGGTTATTGTACTCTTATATATTGTATTGAATAATGCTGGTGGGCACAGGCCTTCCTTAAATACGAGGGGGATCAGGCCATAGACCATCGCGCTGGCCTAGTGCGGGTTGGTTGACTTCAAATGGCGTTCGACTTGCCAGGTTCTCTCAGACCGTTTTCCTTTACTGTTTTGTACTTTTGTCCCCTAGAAAAACGGTACTTGCTTTTTAACTTGCCTGGGTGCTTATAGATGTCATTCTGCAATTGTCATCACTACGTAGTATAAAATAAAGTCACCTCGCTGTCTGTCTGTCCTTATATCTTTAAAACTACGCAACGGATTTTGATACCTTTTTTATTAGATAGAGTGATTCATGAGGAAGGTTTATATGAATAATACACTAGCAGAACCCGCGGCTTCGCTCGCGCTAGTATTTAATAAAGTCGAAATTCTTTTCAGAACGATTGGATCAATCATACATCTCTTAAAAGCATGCCTAGGCTCTGGTATCCTGGCAATGCCAGCAGCTTTTAAAAATGCAGGTCTCGTTACAGGACTTATTGGAACTTTTCTAGCTGGGATAATATGCACACACACAGTGCACTTGGTGGTAAGTTCAATATCATATAGATTAGTTATAATAAACAAATTATCTTAAAATTTATGTTTCTATATAAAAGGCTAAGTCAAAACCGTTGTGTACCTTTTTATTCCGATTTTAATTTTCTCATTCGATTAATTATTGGTGAGCTTAATTATCAATTATAATATTTTTTATGGTCAACTTTCAACCACTAAATATTTATTTAATAAATGTCTGTTATGTGTAAAATCAACGTTTAGTAATTTTATAATACATATACTATACAGAGGTCAATACTACTTAGGTTTATGACCATTTTAATACTTTGCTGAATTTAATGGAAAATTTAAAATAAAAATAAAAACAAGAAAAGATGCAAACAAGACCTGTGAATTGTTTCTCTAATGGCTGTATGGTATTAGATCACGCAGGCAATTACTATTAATATATTACAAAGGTTAGATTATTAATTATTATCGACTTTATACGGATAAACTATAATGAAGTTATAACTCATAAGATATTTATTATTTTAATAGGATCGTTACTTCTAAGTATACTACTACGGTTTATTTAAAATAAACGTATTTATTCTATAATTTGTATTTTATATACAAATAAAATAAAATCTATGTAACATTAAAAAATCTTTAATCTCTTTTTTTTACATATTAAATTAAAGTATATTTAGGATAAAACTATTATAAGTATACAGTCAATATAAAATTTCCCACATAACATTCAAAGGTTAATGCAAACGAATATGATCTACAATTGCTGTTGTCGTATTAAAGATTATAGAACTGCTAGAAACTCTCTAAATAAACTGTAAATTATTCAAACCTAAAGGGTTTTAACTTACACTTATTATTTGCAACTAAATTTAGAATTTATCCTTTTTTTCTTTTTTTTATTCGTTATTACCTTTTATCCTTCTCCAATATCTAGTTTTCATGTACTAGTAATATCAAAAATTGATTCAGCGTAAGACATATAACAAGCATAGCCATTTGAAATTTCTCCTCAATAGCAGATTGGTTTGAATAATATAGGTTATTTATTTAATTAAATTTTAAAACTTTAGTAATAACGCTTCTTAACTGTGAGATATTATTGCATACAAAAGTTATAAACATAATAATATTATTTTTAAATAAGCAACCGTTGACTTTTCTTGGCACTGCTAAAATTCACGTACTCACAATACAATAAATAATAAATTTCGCGATATAAGAGCTTATATAAAATTCTCTTTCAATAAATAATAATTTTTGTTTATAATTTATTTTTGTCTTTTAAATATATTTTCTAAGTTCAATGATACATAAAGTAATGGAAAGGAATAAATTAAGATTTATTTATTAATTTCAACCCAAAAGTGACACCTATTTTTAATTTATTCGATTGTAATACTTAACCATAACAAATAATGAATAATGTATGTTCTGTGTTTGTAATCCAATCATAACTTTAACTAAAATAAAAAAATATGTTGGGACATTATTAAACACAACGCCATCTAGTTCTGTGGTAAACTACGAAGGAAGCTTGTGTTACGGTTAACAGATAGTTGATATACCTACTACATATTACATAAGTTTAAATACATACATATTATAAATATAAACACCAACGTGTCGTCAAAGTATATATTTTTATCGTTAAAATATGTATGAAATCAAAGTTATATACGTATAGTGTATCAACTATGTGGTATCCATAACACAAGGCTTGTACCACACCACGGAACAAGATGGCGCTGTGTGTTAATGCCCCAATTTATCACAAAAGTCTATTACAATGCTTTACGAGAAAAACCATTCAGTCTTTGGACTTCTTATATAAACAATACCATTCAAAGGTTCGATGTGAATGGTAAGAGGTCTCATTAAATATGGGGGTTCTGCAAGGGTCACTGCTTGGGTAAATATTCTTCCTCATTTATATTTTGCCCCTTTGGTGTAGAGTAATTGAATTGACATCAGCGAGATCATTGAGTGAGTCTCTAGGAACCTATTAGCCTGTTTAATACTACAGGTGCCTAGCCATAGCTTATTTGTGCACTGAATGTTATCCAAATCATTCAAGACTTTCTAGCGTTAAGAAATAACATTCACACACACATACATTTCTACATTTATAATAATAGCCCTATTAGTCGTGTCTTTTTATCAACAAATTTAAGTTATTCTGACGGATTTCTTTTATCAATTCGCCAAATATTCTTATCAAAAGTGAAATATTTAAAAAATATATAAGTATTAGTGTTGTTTTGTATTTTTAATTTATTGTATATAATAATATTTAGAAATTATAAGCTTGAGAAGGGTACGCTTATTAAAGTGATTTAAGCTACTTCGATTCACTTAAGGTGCCTACGTATATTTTAGAAGCCTATTTGATACTCGTTCTGGCCTCCTACCTAGGTTTGAGTTTCGGGTCGACCTAAATTGAAATGTGAAATATTTATGTTACATAAGTCTCAGTAACAGTTCGAAGTCAAAAGTGACGGTGTCCCAATAACGTGTTTCGGCGTGTAGAAATAGCCTTCAATTTTGTGCTTGAATTTTCATGTCTAATCGAATTATCGTCACACAGGTTAGTAAGAGTAAAAAATAGAAGGTGAACTTGCATGATAGTATGCGATACTCTATAGTCTATTATTTTACTAAGCATCCAAATCCATCTGACATGTAAAAAAGTAACAAACATCAACATTTTTACAACTTCAGGTAAAAATATCGCAAGAAGTGTGCGTAGAAGCTAGGACGCCATCGATGGGATTTGCAGAAACGTGTGGCGCCGCATTCGCTTTTGGTCCCAGAAAACTAAGAAAATGGAGCGGATTCGTGAAGTAAGAAAACACTTTTTTACTTTGCATTTTTTTATAAAGAGAGCAATATATAAAGTCAATGTATAAAATTAAAATTTTTGTTGCCTATTGAAATTATTATAAACTAACATTTCCCGCGGCTCCGCCCGCGTTCTAAAGATCGGAAACCAAACACACACCTATTATACGGTATGATGTTAATAGCCGGTTTGTAGGTGACAAACAATTATTTAATTTTTCGTAATTTTTTTTTTAATAAGAAGTATCCTATGTTACTTCTAATACCTCCAAGAATATGTGTACAAAGTTTCATGATGATCGGTTGAGTAGTTTTCGCGTGAAAGCGTAACAAACAAACTTAAATTCACATTTATAATATTAGTAGGGATTTTAGTTTCATTGGCACCTATTTGTCTTTAAAAGGTACGAGTAATATAGTAAATTTCTCTAATTCTTTAGTATCTACATTGTAGTCTAAAGGTACATCTATGTCAAAAATGGTGGCATTGGTAATCTTATATATGGATAATATTTCATTAAATATTTTACTATGATAATATTTATATATTAATATTATCTGGCCTATGCGTGAGGGAAATGACGGAATGATACGGACTGTATTTCTTCTGTATTCTCACGTGGCTATTTATTATTTAGTTTGGCGTTTAGTGTTTGTCCACCAAAGACACGATACTATACTTCGATGTTGTGGTTCTGTTTATATTGTCAGAGACCTATGCATGTAAATATTGAATATATAAAATGAATAAATTATATACTTTATATTATTGTTATATAAACAAGAATTGCTAATTTAATATGGTAAAATGATAATACTCGTAGTTATATGATTCATTTAAACGTTGCACTATTGAGCTTAACCTAAATATGATGATGATTAAGCCGTAAAGGGTTGGTCGACTTAAGAATATTCTATTTAATTCATATACTTTAGTAAAATTCTTTATATTCTGTTTCAGGACTTTCATAGATTATTCTATGACTCTTACGTATTTAAGCGTACTTTGTGTATACATCGTCTTTATTAGTTCATCTGTTAAAGAGGTATTTATTTCTTTTACTTATTTTTTTATTTACACTATTCATAATATTATGTTTAATATATAGTAAAATTGTGAGGATAATACTCGTATGACAAAAGCAAAATTATTTAACAGATATTTGGTGTTATTTTGAAATTGTTTCTATGAAAAAATATTAGTTTCACTAAAATTTCTCTGTATTTTTGTAGATTTAAAAATTGCTTAACGGATTTTTAACTAAACTTTCTTATACAATAAGTCGCAAATTCGATTATTTTACAATATTTAAATTAGCAAATTAGTTTATTTTTAATTGCTTATTGTTCTCTTTACCAGGTTGTTGACGTGTACTATCCTGAGTTCAACTATCCAATTCAAATCTACTGCTGCCTGACATTTTTACCCTTAGTCTTAATTGCTCAAATACGAAATCTAAAGTACTTAGTACCATTTTCGATGCTTGCAAACATTTTTATTGTCATGGTTTTTGGTGTGACTATGTATTATATGTTTGTGGACCTACCACCATTAAGTGAAAGGGAGATGGTCGCGAGTGTAACATCGTGGCCACTTTTCTTAAGGTATGCTATAATTTCTTAACTCCATAGTGTAAGTAATATGTATAAGTGTTATACAAATAAATGGTATTTCCCCAGTTTTTTTCCTTCAATCCCAATATAAGACTGGTAACTATGATTCACTTTTGAAAAATCTCTACGATAAGAATAATATAAAAATGGCGGAATCAATAGGTAGGAAAATCGATAAGAGACGGTTTGATTCATTAAATTGAAATACATGTGAATGTTTCAAGAAATATATATAGAATTCGGTGCGGGATGATAATTTATTATGCGGAAGCTGTGTTAATTGCTACACGGTGTAACGACGACTGGGGTGAGTGCATCAGCGCACTCACGCGTCTTATCCCATCACAATTGCATATTGCAAAATGGCGCAACCAATAGTAATAGGCAATATATTGTAATATTATGTACTTATTTGTGATGTACCTATGTAATTTCAGCACCGTAATATTCGCTATGGAAGGTATTGGAGTGGTCATGCCTATAGAAAATGAGATGGCCAAGCCCCAACAATTCTTAGGCTGTCCAGGAGTCTTAAATGTTTCCATGGTGATCGTTATAACTCTTTACGCCATATTTGGATTCTTCGGATACTTACAGTTTGGTGATGAAGTGAAAGGGAGTATTACGTTGAATCTACCTCAGGACTCTTGGTAATTATGGAAAAATTAAAAATCTTAAGTATTATATATGTGCGAGCATGTAAAAATAATGTATACATTATATGTATATAACGTATGTATTCAAAGTACGGTATTTGCTTAAAGTTTAATATCTGTTATAAGTCCGTGTAAAGCCCAGAGTAGATAACTATGGGTTTTAATAAAATTAATTTTATTTTGTTTGTATGTTATTTAGTTAGTGATATTTTTATCACATTAACTTAGTCTTGGCACGATTTTCATAGGTACGTTTCATTAATTAACAATGGGAACTAAATTATATTTGTTGAAATGCAGTATTTACTCATATTGATAGGTTATTAGTTCCTTAACATAAAACTACATGTTAAAATATTGTATAGTTTTATATTTACTAATTTTTACAAATAAGATTTTACTATGAAAAGTTATTATTATCCATTATACATGTTATAAATAGGTTATTAATAACATGGTATTCTATTTCAGGGTTGCACAAGGTGCTAAACTTTTAATGGCGTTAGTTATATATCTTTCTTTCGGCCTTCAATTCTATGTACCGATGGAGATGATACAACGTCTATTACTGAAGAATCGGTCTAAGAAATATGAACATTTAGTTCAAATTAGTATTAGGACATTTATTGCTGTAATTGTAGGTAAGTAAATGAGGTTTAAAAAATTTTTTTTTAGCTTTTACTTTGATTATAGCTTTTTAGTTGATATTTGAGAGACTTTGGAGAGCTTTTTTTATTAATTTAAAATACTTTACGTTACGTGTATAACGTGACATTATATTTTGCATTATTTGTTTATATCTTGTATGCCATTAGATAAATAAAATTCAAGTTTCCTTGTCAATGTCAAAGTAACAACTCTTTACTTAATTCATATAGAATTATATACAGTACTTATATGAAAAACAGTATTCTTCAAATTTTTGTCTATCTGTTCCGGCTAATCTCTGAAATGGCAGGTCTTTAACTGGCAAAAAGCTCATGGTATAAGGAGAAACTAAGGCTATTTTAATTTTACCAAAAGGAAAAGCCTAAAAAAATTAAAATGTATTAATGGAAGAATGCGAGTTGAGTGAGTCCCTAGTTATAGTATTCGTACATAATATATTTTATATACCTAAGTTATTTATGTTTTGCGTTAACAGTTGCAGTGGCTGTGGCGTTCCCTAATCTGGAACTCGTCATCAGTCTCGTTGGAGCAATATTCTTCTCTAGTCTTGGACTATTGATTCCGGCAGCAGTGGACACTGTCTACCGCTGGGAAAAAGGATTGGGCAGATTCAACTATATTTTGTTTAAAAACACAATTATTATGATTATTTCCATGATTGCTTTGTTATCAGGTTCTTATGTATCTATACTTGGTATGATAGAGGACTCTTCACACAAACCTGATGTTCAAGTCAACGGTACAATGACGTAATAATAGGGACTAAGTTTATTTAACGTTCGCCCGCGGCTCTGGTCGCGTTTTTCTGTATTTTCTGCGCCAAAGTAGTTTCATACAAGATCAAGCCTTTTCGCAAGTGGAATGTCTTAGCTTAAAATCCCTTTACATAAGATCAAATCAATAAATTTTACTTCGAAACTTACCTTTAAATAAATATCTTGTTGGAAAATGCCACTTCGATTGAAAATTATCAAAATTTTATGCTTACGGATATTTGGGATCCAATAACAAATAAAATAACAAGATGATACGCAATTTTAGAAGTTCGACTACCATTCATCTAAGTTATAGTTGACACAACAGTATACTCGATCTTACTTACTGAATCCAAGTTGGGTATTTAGTAAACAGAAAAACTTATTTGTTTTATGCTCTTTGTATAAAAAATATTTCAATTCTAAACTTCATTTTGTAAGAAGTCGACGTTTAAAGCACGCTGGTTGTCATTTTATTTCCACAGTAAACTTTTGTAAGAGCTGTATTATAGCCTTTGGGTACGCGACTTTGAAAACCGACATTAATATAAACATAAGAGCTTTTATTTTTATTCAAACAATTTCATACAACGTTGGTCAGACTTTCAAACAAAACTTATAGATCACAGCAAATGCATTTTAAGTTTTTTTTTATTATGAAATATTTTGGCATATTTAATTTTAAACTATAATTATAGTAATAATATAGCGTATTTGACAAAATCATTATATATAATATAAAATACAGACAGTGGTAGTCCATCGGTAGCGGCATTAGGATGATGATGATGATGGGTTCAAATCCGGGTCTCGCGTCACTGATATTTACATGTGCGAATCATTTCTATCATGATAACCACTTGTCTTACGGTGAAGGAAAACATCGTGAGGAAACCTGCATGTCTGAGAAAACTTAGCAAGTTTTCGAAAGACATGTGAAGTCCGCCAACACGCACTAGGCCAGCGCGGTGGACTATGGCCTGATCCCCTCGTACTGAGGGAGGTCCTTGCTCAGCAGAGGGACGTCAAAAAGCGCTAATGATGATAATAATATAAAAATTAAAGTTATATTAACCATTAAGTAGGGATTAGTTGTTCTTTAATTAAATCATATTTGGAACTTTTTTCATAAAACCTTGTTTATTCCAATCAAATTTTTAACCTTGGGCTTTAAAATAAAGGTTGTGTGTAACATAAGTTTGCTCTATTTTTGTAATAAGCATTTGTCGTCATATAAGAACATTATTTATTACATGTAACGTAGTAGCGTAAGTAGAATTACATCTTATATATAAAATTCTAGTGTCACAATGTTCGTTCCCATACTCCTCCGAAACGGCTTGACCGATTCTCATGAAATTTTGTGAGCATATTGAGTAGTTCTGAGAATCGGCCAACATCTACTTTTCATCCCCCTAAATGTTAAGGGTAGTCCACCCCTAAATATTATTTTTTATTTTTTAGACAATTTTTTTTTCCTACAGATCAACAAAATGACGTTGATTAGCAATTAAAAAAATGAACGCGGGCGAAGCCGCAGGTACAGCTAGTAAGTATTTATTTAAATATTAATTAAGAGAGCTCATGTGTACGAGGACATTTCGTTATTATTATTATTATAAAGCAAATAAATGCCATTGGATATTGCACTTTATCCAGCGACAGTTTGAATGCAATTTTGAAACACAAATTGAAGTGAAAAACCTACACTTTTATGGGAAATCGAATCACTTTTATCTTTCTGTTTTTCCTGCTTTCTGTAACGGAAACATTCATGTTATAGAATTGACAAGATACAGTTAAGTGTAGTGTTTATCACATATTGTTTCGTTAAACGGGTATATGTTATGTAAGAATAATGTAAATAAATGTATTTCAAATAAATTATTAAATGGTTATCTAATTATTTAAAGGCTTTTATTTATTATTTAAGTTACAACTTTGTTTTTATATTACAAAGAATCGGAAATTGGCGAGTTATTTGATTGTGGTTACTTATTCGTAGGTACACATATTTATACAATGCGATTATAGTTTTTATTTATTTATTGTAGCTAAAAATTTGAAATTTGGATAAGGATAGTACGAAGATTTGATGCCCGAGTCAGGTTAAATAAAGTTATTTTATTATAGTATCTGAATTACTCGTAACTATTCGGGGCTCACCCGCGTTCATTTTTTTAATCGCTGCTAAACTTCATTCGATCACTCGCTGGGAAATTCTCCAAAATTACTCCAGCTTTAATATACTCCTGAGCCGCTCGGCTACCTATTTCATACATTATGTGCGGCGTGCACTCCTCCTCCTCTCCTGTTATTGTAGTTTTAGTAGGGATCCTTATTTTTTTTCTTGCAATTAAATATCCTATATTAATCAGTGATAATGTAGCATTCAAATGGTGAAAGAATTTTAAAAATCGGTCCAGTACTTTTTGAGCCAATTCGTTACAAACATACTTAAATACAAACCTTTCCTCTGTATAATATTAGTATATATATATATAGATAGTATACATTTAGAAAGAATATCACAGGATCTATCCATCCAATTTATTATTTCAAACGTAATTTTATTTGGGTTTGACATCAGCGAAAAACGAGAGGTAGAGAACTAACATCAATCAATAATTCGTGAAAGTGGAATTTGCTATTTCGTTCAAAGACTATTACAATTCAAGTGGTATTTTATGAAGGTACACGAAAAGAAAATATACGTAGTGAGAAAATATCCTATCACTACGTAATTCCTATATCTAATATTCCCTTCTTTTAAGAAATCCGATCTCAAAAGGAATTATTGATAAGTTGATCCACGTATCAAACTGGTTCAAAGGTTTTTGTAAATATATCCTTACCATATCTTTCTGCGAAGCTCTTAAACAGCTGTGTAACATATATATTAAAAATATTAATACAATCATCGTCTAAAAAAATCTACCTTGTGTGAATTTAAATCGCGCTAGAAACTATAACCTATATAATCATCATCATCAGCTCTTATTAATGTCCCACTGCTGGGCACGGGCCTCCTCAGTACGAGGGGGATCAGGCAATAGTCCACCGCGCTGGCCTAGTGCGAGTTGGCGGACTTCACATGTCTTTCGAAAACTTGTTAGGTTTTCTCAGACATGCAGGTTTCCTCACGATCTTTTTCTTCACCGTAAGACAAGTGGTAATCATGATATAAATGATTCGCACATGAAAATATCAGAGGTGCGAGACCAGGATTCGAACCCGCATCACTCGGATATCCAAGTGACCGCGTTACCGCTGGGCTACCACTGTCTTAACCTATATAAAAACATAATATAATGTAATCGTATCATTCAGTTCTTCATTTAATTGAAAAAAAATCAAGGAATCATAGACTACTTAACTAATTAAAATATTTGATTAATTTTTAAAGGTATTGGAAATAATGATGAAAATTAATGATAGAAATTAATAAAAACCTTCTATTTTTGCAACCAGGGTCGCACAAGAAATACATTTTGTAATCTAAAGCGGGGAAGCAATAAATTAATTTCCTTTGAGAATTACACATTCGTTATGAGAGCTTCGTTACCTGGCACTTTTACCACACATCGGTTTCATTCATTAAAGGCGATACGAACGCTGTACATCGAGTGGACGAAATTAGAAAATATACGTTAACTAATAACTAATTTTCACCACTAAGTTTGGAAATTTAAAATTGCCGGTTTAAATACAAAGTTAAACAAATTTATGCGCATAATCTGTTTTTGGGCGAACTTTCGTTGATAGAGTTTAAAAAACTCTGAAATTGAATGCAAAGTTATGTATTTTTTAAATACCATCACAATTTAAAATATTATTAAACACAATATAAAAATATCTTGATTTTCTTTCTTCATAACTTTATCTTTTTATTATGCTCGTATTACAAAAGGTACTCTGTCTTTTACATTTAGAAGATTTAAGTAAAGAAATAAATGTTTTAAAGTGTTTTTTTTTATAAAATAATACTAATTATATTGAGGTGATTTGAACAGCAACTCATTTCCATAAGGCCTACTTTACTAGGTTAGGACAATTCGTATAGAATTAGTAATTAAAAAATGATTACTAATAAAAAAAAATAAGTTATAATAATTTGTATCATCTTGACGAAACTACTTATCTAATTAATAATAAAAATCAAAACAAAGAACCGTGTTTTCTAAACTAATATTATTTGAATATAAATTTCACTAAATTCAAAGAACTCAGTTTCAATTTGATAGCAAACATTTAATGTAGAGTTTCCTAAGAGACTATTTTACATCTACGATTTCCGCTTTTTCAATCAAACTGCCAGCAATAATGACTCGTCGGAATTCTCATGATTCATGAATATTCATTGAATTATTTAAGAAAAACATGAATCCAAACACTTTTCTTCTTTCTTTTGTAATAGTACTCTAATAGAAATCTAAAAAAAATAGTCATAAGGTACTCTAATAATTACGATTAGCACGCTAAAAAGTTATACATAAAAAATATTTTTCAGTGAACATAAGTATGCACTGAAAAATATTTTTTTATACTAGAAGTTCCCACGGCCCCGTACGCGTTTAACAGATCGTTATACCGTGTGATGTTTATTTCTCAGAAATGAGATACGTTCCCGCAGTAAAAAGTATCCTATATCATGACCTGAATAACTAGCTATCATCATTTTGCATTTCATCAAAATCTGTCAATTGGTTTAGTCGAGATGCGTTCATAGACAGACAGACAAAATTAAAAAAACTGTAAATTCGGCCACTGTATCGATAACAACAGTGACAGTGGTATCCCAGCGGTAACGCGGTCGCTTGGATAACCGAGTGATGCGGGTTCAAATCCGGGTCTCGCACCTCTGATATTTTCATGTGCGAATCATTTCTATCATGATTACCATTTGTCTTACGGTGAAGGAAAATAATGTGAGGAAACCTGCATGTCTGAGAAAACCTAGCAAGTTTTCGAAAGACATGTGAAGTCCGCCAACTCGCACTAGGCCAGCGCGGTGAACTATCGCCTGATCCCCTCGTACTGAGGGAGGCCCGTGCCCAGCAGTGGGACGTCAAAAGGTCTGATGATGATGATGATGATGATGATCGATAACAATGATTACTTCAAGAAGATTTTCCAAAAATAATCAACGTACAGATCCAACTAAGGTAAAATTTTATTATATGTATTATAGATTGCTCCAGTAACTAATATTGAATTCATGATGGATTTGAGCGAATATTACAACTTCGAACTATTAATTATATTCAAAATTGAACTACACTGTAATTAATCAATCTTTTTCTTTTTCACGTTCATACTATTTTTATGAATTTCATACTAATTTTCAGAAAGGCCTATTTTTATTTTAATATACACCTATAGCTATACCTTTACGAATACAACTGGCTGCGGTCGTGGTCAGTCTGCCCGTAACCATAGCTGGT
This sequence comes from Boloria selene, assembly GCA_905231865.2. Lineage (NCBI taxonomy): Eukaryota > Metazoa > Arthropoda > Insecta > Lepidoptera > Nymphalidae > Boloria > Boloria selene. The sequence goes on along the minus strand of HG993137.1, from coordinate 13,194,039 downwards.
CCCTTTCGAACCCAACCCCCTGGCAACCCTGTCTAATTGTTCGAAATAAGGTATTTATCTATTAAAAATAAACGCCGTTGTACAATAATTATTTAAGTTCCGTTGTACGATATTTAATTAATTATGAAACGCGAATATTTGAAAAGTTATAATAAGGAAGATCGTTTCAAAAATAAAATTGTTGCTAGCTATAATTAATTTTACTGGTGAAGGAATTTCTGATTATTTAAATATAAATTACTTTATTAACTTTTACTTACTAATGTATATTTTTTTATTCTAACCTTTTGAATACAAATGTTACATACATTTACGTAGAAAAAATGTTTGTATTCTTCACCTCCAGCTTGCTCTCATTGGGAGTACAGAGTGAAGAAGAAGACGTAATGATTAATTTACGAAAACAAAGAAATTTTTTAAGAAGGCTTTTAACTTCAGTATTGTTTTTTTGTATCGTAGAAATAGAGATTTATAAAATACAATGTCAACTAGAAACTTTTAATTAAATTTCAAACTCTTACGACGCTTTTTAAAATGTTATAATGTAAGCTTCTTTTGAGATCCATTAAATTCCTAATGGTATTGAATTAAAATATCCGTTAGTGGGTTAATCTTAATATCTTGATGTTGCTTTCTAATATTTATAACTTTGAAAACGTGTTATTAATATTATATAATAATGTTAATACGAAAATATTTATAAGAATCGGATAATCAGATAATTATCATTGGAATCAAAAAATGTCTTTTCGATTACATGCTTTATTAGTTATATCTTACAACGCGTATGATACATAATTTATATTAAGTTACTGGTTAAGTTATTCGATTATGATATTTAAAAAAAAATACGTTTCTTATAGAAAAATTGTACGTTTCAATTGTGTGACTCGTAATTGTTTTACTGAAACATTGTCACTCAAGCGGACCTGAAGTAGACCATCAGGGAAAAATCTGCTAGAAAATGTTACTTCGCCATCTCCACAGATTACTTCTACTGAACTAGCATCAACATATATACTCATGTTTAAGTTTCTCCTTGGTTTCCATTCAGTGCTGCGGACCCCATCTTTCCCACCACGGTCAAGACTTACTATACCCGACGTCGCGTTGTAAGAAATTGTAACCGCTAATCGATTATTTACATCACTATCCGAGATTTGAGGTTCAATTGTTATACTTATATTTTGTTTCCTAGATGCCTTGATATTGATTTCAGCGGTATTATCTTCCAGAAGAACTACAGTACCACCATAAGATTTTCCATTATAAATTGTTTTACCACGAGCTAATTTCATTTCTGGTAAAGGTTTTTGTACTAAGCGGCCGTCTTTCGTCAGGGATAGTATTCTAGGTATTGTCATTTGGCCGGTGAAACCATCAGATCCTTCAGGATAATTTTGTTCCCACATGTCCATCCAGGCTATGACAATTCTACGTCCTTTTTTATCTAAAATAGTTTGTGTAGCATAAAAATCGTGCCCATGATCCAATTCTTGGAATTTCTTTATGGGTTTAAATATATTTGTAGAATAATCAAAGTCCCCTACAATATACCCAGTTTGATAAAGGTTTCTATATTTGTTACCCTCAGGTTGCATCCCTTGCGGTGAGAAAAGTAGAATGTAATAACCATTAAGCTCGAAAAAATCGGGGCACTCCCACATATAACCGAGATATCCATCCGATTCGTCCAGAATAGAGACTTGTTTCCAGGATATTTTATCATTCGAAGCATAGAGAAGAGCTCTTCCAAGGGTATCATTTTTAAAAGAATTACCTAAAACCATGTAATATGTACCTTTATGTTCCCAAACTTTTGGATCTCTTAAATTAGGTTGATATTCTTCTCCAATTATTATTGGATTTTTTTCGTACTTATTTACCGTAATACCATCCTTGCTGATAGCCAATGCTTGACGTTGTTCATGGTCCGGGGTTTCTCCTGTTTTTTTTACATTTCCAGTGTAGTAAAGGTACATTGTATCATTCTCAACGAGGGCACTACCTGAAAATACTCCACCCTTATCGTAACTTTGATCTGGATACATCGCGATAGGAAGATGTACCCATGAGACTAAATCTTCACTTTTGGCATGACCCCAATGAGCTATGCCTGGATCTAAGCTACTTTCAGGATTATACTGATAAAAAAGATGGTATTCGTTTTTAAAATAACAAAATCCATTGGGATCATTCATCCATCCATTTGGCGGAGCTAAGTGGTATCTGGGATAGTAACGGTTGTCTATTTGCGCGTTAGTCCTGTAAAAAAATAAAAACACAGTTAAAAATATAAAACAAAATGTTCCCATCGTCACTAACTAAGATGGCATTGATGATATATATCTAAATAATGAATAATTCCCCTTCTCTTAGATTTATATACTTTTAGTGTCGTGTCTCTTGATTGTTACATTGTACATTCTTGTACATTCAATGTTAAGTTTTTGTTATCTGAATTTGCTACGCTCGCGGTTTCAAATGTAAATTATAGTACTAGATAGATTTCATATGACTTCTTTCATTATTCGATATATAATAATGATTTTTTATTCTTGGTAATAATTTTTTGGTACTTTAATAACAACAATACGCATGACATGCTTCATATAAAAAATAAGCGCTGCCTTGTAAATGTAATAAAGTTTATTTTCGCCAAATATAAAGTTTATTTAGAAATAGTTTGCACCATAAATTCAGACTAGGTTTTAGTATAACTTTGTAATGTTTAACTTTAGTTAGGAATTTCTGTATTGCGTTAAACATAGATCACTGATGAGAAGAATAGTTAAAGTGATAACACAAGTATATAAGCACTATTGAAGACCCATATCATTTCGAGGGCTCATTTGACACATTAATTAATTTAATATTCTTCGTTCTTTTCTTTTCTGTATATTTGTTCAATCATGATAAGAATTTATATATATTTTTTTCTTATCGCAAAAAAAAAAAAACTTTTTGAATTTTCTTTTTACTTCATCAGGAGCGAGATTATAATTTGAAAATGCTCTATGTAATAGAAAGTATCATATATAAAGGTATCATTGGTACATAATTAAAATACGAATCAACTGTCGACCTATTTTAATAAAATATATATTTTTTAAGAAATTTCCATTGCCATTTATTTTTTTTTCACATTGGATCTTTGATCTCTATTGTTATTTTTAACAGGTGTTTCGTCTTCAATGTAGCGGAATTCAAAAAATCTGGGAATAGTACGCTGATCATTATATTAATGGTTCAGAGAGTGCCTTTGTATATTTTCTGTCTAATTTTTTATTATTTTGATTAGTTAACATTGTATTCTATTAAAAGAAAAGTTTTCATAACAAAAATGATATTATAAGAATTTATTTAAAATGAAGTCGGTTAATGAAAGATCATTACTACGAATTAACTAAAAACTTTATTATATAATATTCTTTTTCCTCTTATTTTGTGTGTTATGAAGTACGAGTGCCTTACAGCAATCATGGTCACGGGAGAGATAGTATAAATATATTCATACACGTTCATTAAAAATTCTTGCAAAACGAATCTTTGCTACATTAAGAGATTTACGCCATATTTTTTATAAAAAAAATGTAATGCAAACATTTTTTTAGTTTTGTTCTAAAGCGTGAATGATATTTTGTTCTTTAAATTGTTAGCTTAGCATTAGTCTGTAATTCTAACAGTAACAGTAGACGTAGATGTCTCTTCTACTTATTTAGATAGTATTATTATTTATGAATGGTAGGCATAGTTTACTGTGCACTTTACAATGGACACCAGTTTTAGCTTATTTTTTTCTAAAACTAATAATGTTTGTATGTATGTATTCAGCCCTTTTCAATGTCCAACGGTTTTGCACTCACCTCCCTTCAATATTAGAAGGATCGGCAACGATTAGGTTGTCATGGAAGCAAACATTGTAAGTTATTATTTTATTGTCCAAATGACATATCGAGTACCATTACGTCAGCTAGATATTTTTTTTGATTTATATATATTTTTATTGATAAATATTATATTTTAATACTTATTATTCTATTCCAGACTAAGAGAAATCCAAAAAATCAAGTATCATATTAAATGATCCAGCCGTTCTTGAGTTATAAATGATGTAACTAATACGACTTTCTTTTATATATATAAGATATAAAAAAATATGTTTAAACTATACAAACATACTGTTTACATTTTTAACATATTATAACAATATTTGTTCTTGTTGAAAGAAAATGAATGTTATTGTTACATAATAAGAGTCGTGCTACTCATTTTATTTGCCCATATTGTTTCAATGTTCTTTGTATATTCTTAAAATGTTCAAGGCTAATAGTTAATAAGCCACACTTATTTTAGTAAAAAATTAAAATTATAATAACAAATAAAAAAAATAAATTTTTTTTTTTATGTATCTACCGTATTTATTTTCATATGCATTTAGTGAAAAGCTGTTAATTTGAAATTACAAATAGACACTTCAATTTTATATTCAATATATTTGTCTGGTTAATATATAATCAAAAGCAACAACAGTAAACAATAGCTGAAAGCTAAGGTAAAAAAAGTATTTCAATTCCGCATCTCGCATCTCTGATATGTATATTTAAATTATTTTCAACATGAAAACGACTTATCTTGTAGTGAAGAAAAATATCATAAGGTGTTTGTTCATGCATTCTGACTGACTACCTATTATACTGTATGACTAAGAAAACTTAGCAAATTTTTGAAGTTATTGAATACTGATTATTTTTATGGTATACTTTTCACACTATCTAACTAACTAACGTTTGTCAGATGACTTTGACTTTGATGACTAACGCTTGAAACTTAAAAACAAAGAAGTAAATATAATATAAGTATATTGCATAGTGTAATTATGGATTTTTTAATGACATTATTATTTACAATAACGGAAATTACAAATATACTTCATTATTATATACAAAGCAAATGTACACTTTATTACTGTACAAATCATGTTATTAGGGATAGTGGAAATAATGGTAGTCGTATTTCCCCGCTGAATTGCAGTGTTGATTCTTAGGCGAAAAGTGACCGAGCTCTCCTGTCACCAGTAGAGGCGACGAGACGAGATGTTATGTATTTTAAAATAGCTTGACTTTGATTTCAAGAATTTCTACAGCAAATGTTTTTGTACAAAACATAATTCTGAATAAGAGATGCATATTTACGTAAGATGATAAGTTCCTGCCTTTGTTCAGCCTTCTTCGCCGTCACCCCCAACTTTAGACACCGTCTCCCTGATATAGGACAAGACCAAAATGTCAACGCATGTAGTGTCCCACAAAAAGGCCCGTCACCTTTGCCAAGGAAACAACGACAGACTATCGGATCTCTTGCCATCATCTGGATTTATTCCTGAGGGATAAAAGCCTTTTTGATTATATCCTTTAGGGAAATGTAACAGAAAAGACTACCAGAACTTTTTCGGCAAGAAAGTCTCTCAAGCAAGTCATAAAGCGTACTAAGCCGGAGACCTAACCGATACGAAAACTACCATTATCTAAAAGGCAGTATTTAAGAATAGTACAGGCAATGGGAAAATTTATTTAGCCCAAATTGTGAGTATTGTCTAAAAATGTAACATTTTTTTCTTCTAACACTATTCACTTATAAGGAGGCCAATTTTGGCGGCCAATCTCATTGACTTTGATTGGCCAGTCGGCAACTGCGCAGGAGATATTATAGTGCACAAGTGTATGCGCAGACACAAGTGGACGCTCTATTACTATCACTCTCATACTCTGTTGGGACGACTGCTCGACACGACCAGTGAGAGCTAAGGCGCAAGACCGACGACTTTACGTGCTCTCCGAGGCACGGGGGTGACTCACCGCCAACTTCCCAACTCCAGGCTATTACTGAGGCTTACTAAACAGAAAGACTCAATAACCGTACCTACATGCTAGCCACTACACCACCGAGGAAGTTTATTATATTTTATTTATTATTTTATATTTATTATATTATTATATATTGTCCTATTATAATAGTGTAGTTATATTTCAAAATTTCATTTCAATTTATAGTACGAATATTACCAATGAATACCTTAATTGAAGTAAAATCAAAAGCAACTTAATGCTTCATTAAGAATCTGTTCCAATATAAATTATAACTTGTATATTCATAACTAATTTTAACACGAACAGTAAAATTAATTAACAACACAGAACATAACTTTCAGCATTTATGAGAAAATCTTTTATAACTTATTACATCGAGCTCAATTTCATTTTATGATATCAATTTCAATAAATATATACTTTTAAAATTGTCAAAAACAAAAAAACTTTTAAAAATCTAATAGTAATATTATTTGAATAGCATTTTCCGCGCCCTCCCTTCCCATTTTCGCAACATTTTTCAGTCATGCTCCGCTCCTATTGGTCATAGCGTGATGTAATATAGCCACACCTCGATAAATTGACTATCCAACTCAAAGAATTTTTCAATTCGGGCCAAAAGTTTCAGAGATTAGCGCGTTCAACCAACCAAACAAACAAACTCTTCAGCTTTATAATATAAAACATTATTTGATAGTTTATAGTTTACACGTTCAAATTCTAGTTAAGCCTGTACATACAAATGACTTCATTGTTATCGATCACAGGCCTAATATAATAGCTTTTTTAATTTTTGTGTGTCTGTCTGTGATTGTATCACGAAGAAACCACTGGGAAGATTTTGATGAAATTTGGTATAATGATAGTTTTCTCATAAGCTAGAAATTTGAAATATTTAGCAAAATTAATAAGATGTGCTATCGTTACTAACCAGAATTGCGCATAAAACCGCAAAATATTGTAAAATACAAGAATAATATTGAGAATAATCTCTATATATATTTTTTTATTTTTTATTCTATACTAAATTGTTTATTTTCTTTACGTTAGAGCGCCTTCATTTACCACTTTTGAATTTTGGTAGATATTTAACCTATATTATTATTAAAATATTCACTGAAAGAAAGATTAACTGTGCGGCTTCTACTAAATATATTTTTATGTATATAATCAAATTTCATAAAAAGCAAACCTATTTGTATACTTCGTTATATGATTAATCACGACTTCATCATTAGAGGTTGAAAATAATTAGTAGACCTTCAGAATTTTGTGCTCCTTTCTTTATTCGTATGTAATGTATTGGAATTAAATAAAAGAAGAAATTATAATTTAATGAATACAATGAAAAAAATGTGTTTAAAAGTAAGTTGAAATCAACAAATACTTTATTTAACATACAAGACCAAGACTGTGTTGCGGTACAAACTTATCAAGGCAATAATATGTAAAAAAATGTATGGAACATGGAAGAAAAATATCTTAAGTGTCGAAGCTTTACTTTTGGATTTAAATTTTGAATTTTTGAAATTAAAAATTAGTAAATATTTTACGTACAATTAATGAAAACTATGACTTACTATAATTCATACAAGCACTGACTAACTTAAATCGTAATTAAAAGTTTTTAATTTTAGGAAAATTTACAATTACTTTGAATTCCACAATAATAATACAATTAGGTAATACAAAAAAATAATTAAATCAGATAAGGCAAGAAGTAAACAATATATTTAAGTACACATTGTATAAGTTCGCCTATTTCTAAGACGAGTCAAATTAGTTTTTTTGTAAATAGTGTCAAACCGAAATTTTGAAATATGTTTTCTTTTATAATTTTCATTTATTAATTATTTATTTAAGTTTACTCGATGTTTCAAAATTTCGTATTTTTTATTTATTATTATAAGTAAAATTATGTTAACTGTTAACTGGTAAAAGTATAAAAAACCAAAACGCACGCATGCGTACGGTGGGAAGAACGAAGGACTACCTTATCCGGCAGTTGGATCCAAGCCATCGCTACTCGCGCTTTCCGAACAATCGGTGACTTGAAACTTCAAAGCTTACGTAAAGTTTAGCATACAAAAAAAATTAAAGAAAACATTCAAAGTTTTAATATTATTAAATTAATGAATGATTAATTATAGTTAGTAAGTTTTATCATTTAAAATTATTTATTGTGTAGTGTGTGTTTGTGTACAACTTAGAATAACTGCAAAAGTTCGTGTTAATTACAAAAATGTAGATAATATAACGTGTGAAAAAACTTGTGAGTGAATTAAAAGATGTGATTATAACTAGTTTCAAAGTGACTGTGAAATAAATGTTTTAAAAGTGACTACTAATTATATAGGTAAGATTAATTCAATATAATGCATTATCTGGATATTTTTGACGACACTGTTGTAATACGTACTTATAATTGTAAAAATTATATTTATTCTATTTTATTCTAACATAGAAAGTTTCTTTTTGTTATTTTTAAGACACGTAAGCTTTTAGAAAAGATTATATATTATTGCCTATATTACTTCCATTAACAGTATTTTTTAATAATCTCTATATTCATTATCGTATTGAATTATTAAAAAAAGTATGATTTTTTATAGAATATCTAAAATATCACTGAGAATCACAAAATTTGAATTAAATATATAATTATTTAAGAAAGCACTCTGTAAAGTTAGTGAATTGCTTTTAATGAATAGTTATTTTTCTAAAGCGCGCTTCAGTTAAAAAGAACATAATATATCAAAATTTTAATAAAGGTTTTTTAAATTTATAATTAAGAAACTTTTATAATAACTTCACTAATTTGAATGAAACTAAATCAACAGTTACTTATTACTGGTAAGACATTCATAAAATAGAAACGTAAAAAACTGTAATATAGAGCATATGCAACAAAATTTCTATTGCTGGTATATTGAACGAGTAACCATTCTTTATTTCACTCAAGCTTTTTATATAAAAACAGCCATTTCCTATGTTTTTATATACATTCAATTTTATTTTTATAAATAAAAATATAACGACAGTGGTAGCCTTAAACTTGGATCTCGCACCTCTGATATTTTCATGTGCGAATCATTTCTATAATTGTCTTACGGTGAAGGAAAACATCGTGAGGAAACCTACATAATAAATAATAATAAATAAAATCTTTATTGGAAACATTATTTATAATAAACAATTTATGTACGATAATGGCTACAGTAGTTACAAACTGTGTCGTAGCCATTAACGCCCACTTCCGGATTATGTATACATTTTTTCCAAATCAAAGGTTTTAGACAATAAACATATTATTATAACTTAAAATAATGTGTGTGTGTAAGTGTGTTTGTATGTGTGTGTGAGTGTGTTTGTATGTGTGTGTGTGTGTGTGTGTGTGTGTGTGTGTGTATGTGTGTGTGAAAGAACCTAGCAAGTTTTCGAAGACATGTGCAGTCCGCCAACTTGGACTATGGCCTGATCCCCTTCGTATTGAATTGGGGGGCCCGTGCCCGTTTACAAAATTCTTGGCCTTGAGTGTTGACACGAAAAATTATAACTGCTTGACTAAAATCACAACCATTTCAGCAAAACAAAATGTTTACACTTCATACTAACTTCTATCGACGGCAATGAATCCCACACCTTCTATATTAATTAATCGACCCACGTTTTTAATAACTTTATGCAACTACTTCCGTCGTAATCTATAAATCATAAGAGACAATTTATTTAAGTTTAGATTAAAAAAGCCTTTATTACTATAATAAATTGGCTTTTTGCATTCACAGTTGCATTGTAATTTTTTCTAAACAGATTATTAATATAATCTGCGTGTAATAATGTCCCAATATATTATTAATTTCTCTTGTAGATAAATACTAGTGCATAGTACCTATCCTACCTAGTAGATGTAAATGTGAGGGATTAATGTCTGGTTGTGTCTCACGTAGGATAAATAGATAATTATTGTAATACAATATTGTTACCAATTTTTTTTTTGAAAAGAGCAACTGTTGTGTTTCTTGCCGGTTCTTCTCAGCAGAACAGCTTTCCGAGCCGGTGGTGGCTTACTCACAGATTTACTTTAATGTTTAATTTTAATAATGTAAAAATGACGATTCAAAAGAGCTTGTAAGGGTCTATTTGAATAAAGAATATTTTGATTGTTTGATTGATTGATTGATATCGTGTCAATAGTTGGCGATTAAGAGTTGCGATTTTTTATGCAATTCTTCAAAATTATTTAAACATTTATATTCCTGTACTAATATAAACAGTTTTGCTAATTATTCATTAGGGCAGACATAATTCGAAACTATGAATAATTAATTTTCATAAAGGGTATGGTGATATGACGTACACACTGACATCGAATTCCGATGTGGGTGTGACATAAGTGTCATTTGAAGTCCTTTAAAATAGCTTTAAAATGTTATTTATTGAAATGGAAAACTGCAAACATATTTTGTTTGTCAATTTATACTAATGTAGTAAAATTTGTATGTATATCAGTTTATATGTAGAAAGTAATTTCTGAATCTATTGAATATTTCTGATTCTTTAAATATTAAATCGTAAATAATTAATTTTCATTTCAATTTATAGTACGAATATTGCCAATGAATACCTTAATTGAAGTAAAATCAAAAGCAACTTAATATTTCATTAAGAATCTGTTCCAATATAAATTATAACTTGTATATTCAGAACAAATTTTAACACGAACAGTAAAATTAATTAACAACACAGAACATAACTTACAGCATTTATGAGAAAATCTTTTATAACTTATTACATCGAGCTCAATTTCATTTTATGATATCAATTTCAATAAATATATACTTTTAAAATTGTCAAAAACAAAAAAACTTTTAAAAATCTAATAGTAATATTATTTGAATAGCATTTTCCGCGCCCGCCCTTCCCATTTTCTCAACATTTTTTCATTCATGCTCCGCTCCTATTGGTCATAGCGTGATGTAATATAGCCTCACCTCGATAAATTGACTATCCAACTCAAAGAAATTTTCAATTCGGGCCAAAAGTTTCAGAGATTAGTGCGTTCAACCAACCAAACAAACAAACTCTTCAGCTTTATAATATAAAACATTATTTGATAGTTTACACGTTCAAATCTATAGATATAACAAAATTCTAGTTAAGCCTGTACATACAAATGACTTCATTTCGATCACAGGCCTAATGTAATAGTTTTTTTTAATTTGTGTGTGTCTGTCTGTGATTGTATCACAAAGAAACTACTGGGAAGATTTTGATGAAATTTGGTATAATGATAGTTTTCTCATAAGCTAGACATTTGAAATATTTAGCAAAATTAATAAGATGTGCTATCGTTACTAACCGGAATTGCGCATAAAACCGTAAAATATTGTAAAATACAAGAATAATATTGAGAATAATTTCTATATTATATAATAATTTCTATATTTTGACGACACGTTTGGCTCAGTGGGTAGTGACCCTGCTTTCTGCGCCAGCGGTCGCGGGTTCGAGTCCCGCTGGGGGCATACATTTGTTGAGCACGAATGTTTGTACTCTAGTCATGGATGTTTATATTTATAATATGTATGTATTTAAACATATATATGTGTAGTATATCAACCATCTAGTATCCATAACACAAGGCTCGTACCTTATCGTGGAACTAGATAGTGCTGTGTGTAAATGTCCCAACATATTTATATTATCTATTTTTTTCTATATTCTACTAAATTGTTTATTTTATTTACGTTAGAGCGCCTTCATTTACCACTTTTGAATTTTGGTAGATATTTAACCTATATTATTATTAAAATATTCACTGAAAGAAAGATTAACTGTGCGGCTTCTACTAAATATATTTTTATGTATATAATCAAATTTCATAAAAAGCAAACCTATTTGTATACTTCGTTATATGATTAATCACGATTTCGTCAAAACTTCATCATAAGAGGTTGAAAATACAATGAAAAAAAATGTGTTTAAAAGTTAGTTGAATCAACAAATACTTTATTTAACATACAAGACCAAGACTGTGTTGCGGTACAAACTTATCAAGGCAATAATATGTAAAAAAATGTATGGAACATGGAAGAAAAATATCTTAAGTGTCGAAGCTTTACTTTTGAATTTAAATTTTGAATTTTTGAAATTAAAAATTAGTAAATATTTTACGTACAATTAATGAAAACTATGACTTACTATAATTCATACAAGCACTGACTAACTTAAATCGTAATTAAAAGTTTTTAATTTTAGGAAAATTTACAATTACTTTGAATTCCACAATAATAATACAATTAATACGAAAAAAAATATCAGATAAAGCAAGAAGTAAACAATATAATATTTTAGTACACATTGTATAAGTTCGCCTATTTCTAATACGAGTCAAATTAGTTTTTTTGTAAATAGTGTCAAACCGAAATTTTGAAATATGTTTTCTTTTATAATTTTCATTAATTAATAATTTATTTACGTTTTCTCGATATTTCAAAATTTCGTGTTTTTTATTTATTATTATAAGTAAAATTATGTTAACTGTTAACTGGTAAAAGTATAAAAAACCAAAACGCACGCATGCGTACGGTGGGAAGAACGAAGGACTACCTTATCCGGCAGTTGGATCCAAGCCATCGCTACTCGCGCTTTCCGAACAATCGGTGACTTGTAACTTCAAAGCTTACGTAAAGTTTAGCATACAAAAAAATAAATTAAAGAAAACATTCAAAGTTTTAATATTATTAAATTAATGAATGATTAATTATAGTTAGTAAGTTTTATCATTTAAAATTATTTATTGTGTAGTGTGTGTTTGTGTACAACTTAGAATAACTGCAAAAGTTCGTGTTAATTACAAAAATGTAGATAATCTAACGTGTGAAAAAACTTGTGAGTGAATTAAAAGATGTGATTATAACTAGTTTCAAAGTGACTGTGGAATAAATGTTTTAAAAGTGACTATTAATTATATAGGTAAGATTAATTCAATATAATGCATTATCTGGATATTTTTAACGACACTGTTGTTATATACTTATAATTATCAAATTTAGGTTTACTCTCTTAAAAATTGTATTTATTCTTTTTTATTCTAACATTGAAAGTTTCTTTTTTGTTATTTTTAAACCATGTAAGCTTTCAGAAAAGATTAAATATTATTGCCTACTTATTACTTAGTAATTAACAGTAACCATTAACAGTATTTTTTAATAATCTCTATATTCATTATCTTATTGAATTATTAAAAGAAGTATAATTTTTTATAGAATATCTATAATATCACTGAGAATCACAAAATTCGAATTAAATATATATTTATTTAAGAAAGCACTCTGTAAAGTTAGTGAATTGCTTTTAATGAATAGTTATTTTTCTAAAGCGCACTTCAGTTAAAAAGAACATAATATATCAAAAATTTAATAAAGGTTTTTTAAATTTATAATTAAGAAACTTTTATAATAACTTCACTAATTTAAATGAAACTAAATCAACAGTTACCTATTATTGGTAAGACATTCATAAAATAGAAACGTAAAAAACTGTAATATAGAGCATATGCAACAAAATTTCTATTGCTGGTATATTGAACGAGTAATCATTTTCTATTTCACTCAAGCTATATAAAAACAGCCATTATTAATGTTTTCATATATATTCAAATTTATTTTTATAAATAAAAATATAACGACAGTGGTAGCCTTAAACTTGGATCTCGCACCTCTGATATTTTCATGTGCGAATCATTTCTATAATGATTACTACTTGTCTTACGGTGAAGGAAAACATCGTGAGGAAACCTACATAATAAATAAATAAAATCTTTATTGGAAACATTATTTATAATAAACAATTTATGTACGATAATGGCTACAGTAGTTACAAACTGTGTCGTAGCCATTAACACCCACTTCCGGATTATGTATACATTTTTTCCAAATCAAAGGTTTTAGACAATAAACATATTATTATAACTTAAAATAATGTGTGTGTGTGTGTGTGTGTGTGTGTGTGTGTGTGTGTGTGTGTGTGTGTGTGTGTGTGTGTGTGTGTGTGTGTGTGTGTGTGTGTGTGTGTGTGTGTGTGTGTGTGTTTGTGTGTGTGTGTGTGAAAGAACCTAGCAAGTTTTCGAAGACATGTGCAGTCCGCCAACTTGGACTATGGCCTGAGGCCTGAGATGGCCCCTTCGTATTGAATTGGGGGGCCCGTGCCCGTTTACAAAATTCTTGGCCTTGAGTGTTGACACGAAAAATTATAACTGCTTGACTAAAATCACAACCACTTCAGCAAAACAAAATGTTTACACTTCATACTAACTTCTATCGACGGACCTTCGGACTTCGGACCTTCTATATTAATTAATCAAACCATGTTTTTATAATTTTATGCAACTACTTCCGTCGTAATCTAGAAATCATAAGATACAATTTATTTAAGTTTATATTAAAAAAGCCTTTATTACTAAAATAAATTGGCATTTTGCATTAACAATTGCATTGTTAATTTTTCTAAACAGATTATTAATATACCTAATCTGCGTGTAATAATGTCCCAATATAATATTATTAATTTCTCTTGTAGATAAATACTAGTGCATAGTACCTATCCTACCTAGTAGATGTAAATATGTGGGATTAATGTCTGGTTGTGTCTTACGTAGGATAAATAGATAAATATTGTAATACACAATATTGTTACCAAATTTTTTTTTTTGAAAAGAGCAACTGTTGAGTTTCTTGCCGGTTCTTCTAAGCAGAACAGCTTTCTGAGCCCGTGGTAGTTTACTCACAGACTTACTTTAATTTTTAATTTTAATAATGTAAAAATGACGATTCAAAAGAGCTTGTAAGAGTCTATTTGTATAAAGAATATTTTGATTGATTTGATTGATTGATTGATATCGTGTCAATAGTTGGCGATTAAGACTGCGGGTTGCGATTTTTTATGCAATTCTTCAAAATTATTTAAACATTTATATTCCTGTACTAATATATATAGTTTTGTTAATTATTCATTAGGGCAGACATAATTCGAAACTATGAATAATTAATTTTCATAAGGGGTATGGTAATATGACGTACATACTGACATCGAATTACGATGTGGGTGTGACATACTCGTAAGTGTCGTTTGAAGTCCTTTAAAATAGCTTTAAAATGTTATTTATTGAAATGGAAAACTGCAAACATATTTTTGTCAATTTATACTAATGTAGTAAAATTTGTATATATATCAGTTTATATGTAGAAAGTAATTTCTGAATCTATTGAATATTTCTGATTCTGAAAATATTAAATAGTAAATAATTAATTTTCACGGTAGCTATTTGTACTGACTAACCTTTTTAAGTAGATCATAGAAAATTTAATTATTAAAACAAATTATAGGTTAGTATTCGCATATTTTGATAACTCGAATCAAATCAAAAATATTCTACTAACCGTTAATTACAATCTCAATCGATTTCTCGCTAATCCATCATCATCTTATCGTAGAGTTTCTCTTGCAAATGCATAGAAACTATGATTTTCCTCTTTTTATTGTATTTTGTATTTACTCGCAGAAAAATAAAATAAAAATAAAACAAAGCATTGGTCACTATAAGGCCTATAAAGTATACACCCAACCGTCTTACGGCAGTTTTCCGCTTTCGCATCTCACACTGGCGTCAAACCAGCTGTTTCTAACTACAAAAATACTCTCTTTACCCTTTTGAATTCTTGGACAATTGCAAGTAAAAGATGTTGTTAGTTTTCTAAGCAAATGCTTTATATTTCATTTCAATGAGGCTAGGCAAAATAATTTAATTTATACATGAACTTTCAGTACTTGTTCATTCACCCACTTATGTACTCGTGTTCGTCATAGTATACATTTTTTGGAAATAAAATATTTTCCCACAGTAAAAAGTATCGTATAATATGTTCATACCAAATTTCATTAAAATCTTTTCAGTGGTTTTCTCGTGATGCAGTCACAGATAAACAGACATACAGAAACCTAAACACTATAATACTATAAAGTGAAATTTCTAGTTAATGTATTTCTAGTAATAATATTACATTAATTATATTTATATAAAAATCTCGTGTCACAGTGTTTGTTATCGAACTCCTCCGGTATGTCAGAGAATAGATCGTAGGCTATTGTTTATTCCGTTATATATAAGGATCTCTCCAGAGTTTTTTATTTTTAATAAATCTAATCTCTAATCTAATTTTTTTATATAATATCATAAAATACTTATAACCCTAAATATTTAGCCTTTTCCCACCAATTTTTATTTTAAATAGTAATCAGAACGCGAGCGAAGCCGCGGGAATTGCTAGTATTTTTATAAAAAATCAACAAATTAGAAGTGAGTATGTTAAAACAAAAGTAAACAGTTATGATATTAAACAGTGTACATAGTACAAATAGTACGTTAGATTCCGAGTATAGTTTGTACACAAAGCGAATGTTTGTGTTGATACATTTCCCCTTGTGTCAGCTCTGTCCACTCAATAAATCAGTACAATAGTAGAGCTCAATAGAAAACTTGACTGAGAAATTTACACACATAAATAAAATTAAAATGTCTGTTAATTTCAAATTAAAAGCTTTTCACTAAATGTAAATAAAGTATATACAGTACTACCATCAAAAACAATTTTTAAAATTTTTGTCTGTCTGTCTATTTGTTCCGGCTCATGTCTGAAACGGCAGGACCGATTTTGACAAAACTTTCATTTGCAGATAGCTAATGTTATAGGCGTAACTTTGGCTACTTTTTAACCGACTTTATTTATTTTATCTAGCGGAACTTCCTTAGCGCTAGTTGATAGTCACAAATGAAACGTTTTTCCTAAGAGAGTGGTAACGCACTCGCTTATGAAACTAGGTGAACGGGTTCAAATCCTGAGTTCCTTACGATATTCATTGATTTCTAGTGGAAATTATTTTCAGTCTAAATGTTAAATAAATATGTTTATTTAAGCTAAAAATAACACAGCGCTATTTAGTTTCGTGGTAAGCTACGAGTCTTGTGTTACGGATACCAGATAATCGGTACACTACACAAATACATCTTTAAATACAGACAATCTACAATTAACAATCCTGCTCAACAAATAAATGCCCCCCAGTGGGACTCAAACCCGTGACCGCTGGCACAGATACAGCTTGCCTTACTGGTTAAGAAAACAACATGAGAAAACTTGTACATTACAAAACTTTCCGCTTTCTGAAAGACTTGTAAACTCCCCCAGTTTCCACTTAGCATTATGGCCTGACTTATAGTATTGAAGGATAGAAGCAATGGAATAATAAATAAAAATGGCTGAATACAAGACAAAAAGTGGAGTATTATACAAATTACTTTGCTTTTAACTCGTCTATGATGTCAAGTACCTAGTCAATTTAAAAGCTATTATATTTTGTCATATTTGAAAGAGTTGTTACATTATTCGCATCTTTGCGCGAGTGACCTCAATTCTTACCTCATTTATTACCCGACTGCGGCAGAAGGAGATATAATTGCTTGGCACGCTCTGCGGCCTGAACGGCTCGATGATTTTTTTACTTAAGAGATGTCGTTAGATTCGTATTTACCGCGAGAGTGATGCGAGAGTACTGGGTATATCAGAACAATTTTTATTTTTTATAAAACAAAACAACATTTTTGGTGCCAAATTCAAATGTTTGGCAAGCTCTGCAGTCCGAACGTCTCGATGGATTTTAGCTTCAAAGGAGTCGTGAGATTTGTATTAATTATGAAAGTTCATCATCATCCCCTTACGATTACAAAAGTACATCATCAGCCCTTTTTAACGTCCCACTGCTGGGCACGGGCCTCCCTCAGTACGAGGGAGATCAGGCCATAGCCCTCCGCGCTAGTGCGTGTTGGCGGACTTCACATGCCTTTCGAAAACTTTTTTGGTTTTTGCAGACATGCAGGTTTCCTCACGATGTTTTCCTTCACCGTAAGACAAGTGGTAATCATGATATAAATGATTCGCACATGAAAATATCAGTGGTGCGAGACCAGGATATGAACCTGCATCACTCGGTTATCCAAGCCACCGCGTTACCGCTGGGCTACCACTGTCTTCATTGTGAAAGTTCACCGAGTAAAAATCAGAACACAATTGCAGGGAAATTATACACAGTAGGTATGATAAAATTCTAAGACGAATTTGCACAAAAATTATTATTGGAAAATCTTATTGAAATAGATTATCGAGATAGAGACCAAATCTATAGTTTTTAGTATTTTTGTTTGTATGTCTGTCTATGACCAACGCACGAAAAAACTCAATTTGGTACGTACGTATCCGTGATTGTTCTGTTATTAAATATATAACTTGTGAGAAATCTATACTACCCGTAAAAACCGACAAACCCACGCGGAGCGATAATGTGATTAAATCACAGTGTGATGAATACCTAATTCATTACAAATGTTTACCTGCAAAGTGAAACGCGTGCCAAGAATTCATATCGTATACGTATTTATAGAAAAATAAAATGCTCAAGCATTTTCTTGTTGGAATTTACCTTTGGCCAAGTTTCTTTTTCAGCTATACAAAATATTTTAGAAGAAATAATCTAGATCTAAATACCAAAATTCATTACATGCTTCATTCAGGAAGATATTTACGAGCACCTTTTGACAGCTATTTGATATATGGCGGTGATAGTATTTGAAATTTTCTTACTTTATATGTTGGATACTCCCAATTAGGATGGTTTGTTTATGTTTAAATAAAAGTAGGGAATGCCCAAAAATATACAGATAAAAATGTAAAAGTTTTGAATTATAAAACTTGGACATGAATCTGAGCGATGCGAAGTATCGATAGGATAGTAAACCGATAGTAGGTACTAAATAGAAAGTTGTAAATTTTAAGAGTATTTACCAAATTTTTACGATTACAAAAGGACATTGTTGAATCGTCAACAATGTACTTTAATTGTTATTCATAAAATGTTATGAATATTCCAATGTTTATTTGTGTGTAAAAAGAGTTTCTTAAAAATAGCAATTGAGATTTTGATTAGTACTTAATACAATTTTTTCTTAAATTTTCTTGATTATGTACAAGTATTAGTTTGCGTATGTATTTATGTTTAAATATTAATATTATACTTATTCTCAGTTTCATATATTAAAGACCTCGTATTTCACAGTTAATCTAATAATAATTTTTCGTTCATAATTGCATCATAATATTATGTTATACTAAAAATAGGTTCCAAAGTGACAGATTTAACATAAATAAACTTCATCGATGAATTACAAGTAAAATGAAAGTGAAACATAAAGCAATAAATTTTAGTAGCAATTTTGACGTTATTCAAAAATATAGGTAATATAAGTAGGTACATAAGTAAAAACAGTATCCAGCCCTTTCTAACATCCTAGTGCTGGGCTTGAGTTTCTCTTTGTATTCGAGAAGGAACACGATTTAGCCCACTCTCTTTATCTATAGGCGGGTCTTCAGACTTGTCTTATCATTGATATCTTTCGAGAACTTCCTAGATTATATTGGACGTAAAGACTTTATCTTTTGTTCACGATGTTTTCCTACACTCTAAAATAAGTGGTATCAAAAATGTTTCGCACATAAATGTGTCAGAGGTCCGCGACCTAAGGTTTAAGCGTTGCGATTAAAATTACACCTGCCTTCTTAAAACTACACGTTACGTATTATACTACTAGTCGCGCGGTACGATTACTTCTCAGAACTAACACCCATCCTCCCTATTTTTGCAACATTTTTCATTGATGCTCCGCTTCTATTAGTCGTAGCGTGATGTTTAATAGCCTATAGCCTTCCTCGATAGACGGACTATCCAACACAAAATTATTTTTTCAATTCATACCTTTCCTGAGATTAGCGCGTTCAACCAAACAAACAAACAAACAAACAAACAAACAAACTCTTCAGCTTTACAATATTAGTATAGATTATAAATTGACAAATATTAAGACATTATTCTAATCTATTAAAATGCGTCAAACTAAATTGTTTGTGTAGATGAACTAATCGAAAGTTAAGTTCAAATAATTTACACAAACCTCACCGAAATCCTCGTGAGGGTCTGCAACAGCTGTCGAGTAGATAAGTGTAGACCTCGTACTAACTTTGCGATGTTATCCAGAGAGAAAGTTAGGAGAACAAAGAAATTATACTATACATATAAATAAAATATAAGTGTCTGTTTTTAAATTCAAATTAACAGATTTTCAAAGTAAATACGATAATAACAACCAAAAACAATTTTTAAAATTTTTGTCTGTCTGTTCATTCCGGGTAATCTCTGAAAGGGCTAGACCGATTTTGACGGGACTTTCACTCGCAGATAACTTATGTTATAAGGAGTAACTTAAGTTACTTTTATTTTAGTAATTTTATTTATTATAACTAGCGGAACCCGCGGCTTCGCTTGCGCTAAATCTAGGGATGAATCCGAACGAAGCAAGGGTGAGTCGCTAGTTTGAAATGAACTAAGATGTAACAAGGATAAATATTATTATTCATCGTATAATTTTCGTATCTTTAGAGCCTATTTGGTAATATTTAATAACGTTTATAAATATGTTATAAATTAAAAGTAAAAAAACTTTCTTAAAGACAAGCTTTTATTTAAATGCCATAAAAATAATAAAGTAAACTTTTCCATTAAAAATTTCACTAGTCGCCAATTTTGGCGTTCTGCCCTATTGGATTTAGAATGACGTCATAAAACCAACCATGCAATGTCTTCCAAATTAAACGTGTATAAATATTTCAGCTCAAACTTTTTACAATTATTATTAAAGTACAATATATTTTCTTGTAAATAATATAATTTGTTTGATATACTCCTAAATGACTCATAGTAACCTCTCTGTTATTTTATTTATAGTATAGCTGTATAAATTTCAGCGTAAAGAAACAACGAACATAAATAAACGTTGCAAGTTTTTGCCATATATAAAAGTAACTCGATATTTACCAACTTAAAATATTTCAATTTTTGTGTTACGACATCATTTTATAAGTACAATCGTATTTTTCCTCGTAGCTAATTCCTTTATAGAATTTAAACTGTTTACAAAGCATAAGTTTAATTTCATAGAAAAAGCTTGAAATTTGAATAATGGTATAAGTACAAATAAATATTTACAAAATGCCAATGTTTTTATACGAAAGTCAGAAAGATTTATAAAGTCCACAAAAGTCTGTGTTGACTTAATGTGAGGAAAGTTTAACAAGTTCAGTTAACAGTAAGAGATGAAATATATTCTTCGTTCAACAACGACTAACAAATATATTACGAAGCTTACAAAAATAGATAATAACTTGTGAAATTTCGGAAGTGTAAACAATCAATGTAAAAATAGATTTAATTTATGTACATGAGAAATATGAATACACATAATTATTATATTAATTATGGGTTTCATATAATTAATCATTAATCTTTCTTTGTTTTAGTATATAAATAAATAAATAAATATATTGGGACATTATTACACACAGCGTCATCTAGTTCCGTGGTAAGCTACGAAGGAAGCTTGTGTTACGGATACCAGATAGTTGATATACTACATATATAAGTTTAAATACATACATATAATAAATATAAACACCCATGACTGGAGTACAAACATCCGTGTTTAACAACTGAATGCCCCCAGCGGGACTCGAACCCGCGACCGCTGGCGCAAGAAAGTAGGGCCACTACAAACTGCGCCAAACGTGCCGTCGTGTACTTAACTAAGTATCCAGTATTCGAATTACTGTCGTCATAATGGCTCTAAATATCTTTCCTATTGACTCAGAGTTGCTACGCTCATGTCTCTAAGTATACTAATTTGACGCTTAGTATGACCTATAGCCTCTTGCCTTCCTTTAACGAGCTACCTACAGCAATTTTTTAAGCCAGATTAGTAGTTCCTGAGATTAATGCTTTCTAAAAATGATCTCTGTCACTTTATTATACGAGTATTAGAATAGATTACGTTAACAATATGTTTCAATAATAATTTTCAATAATGTTTTTTTTTTTTATATTGGGACATTTACACACAGCACTATCTAGTTCCACGGTAAGGTACGAGCCTTGTGTTATGGATACTAGATGGTTGATATACTACACATATATAAGTTTAAATACATACATATTATAAATATAAATATAAACACCCATGACTGGAGTACAAACATTCGTGCTCAACAAATGTATGCCCCCAGCGGGACTCGAACCCGCGACCGCTGGCGCAGAAAGCAGGGTCACTACCCACTGAGCCAACCGTGTCGTCATTTGTGTTTTATTCATAACTATACATATAATTATCAATATATTGCTGTATTTCATTAGGTAAAGCGGAAACGGAAGTAACTTTTTTCCAAGGTTAAGGCAAGTCTACCACAATTTCTTGGTTATTTATATTTAACTCGCTTCATTAACATTTTTATTACTTAACAGCTTTAATATGCCTACGGACGCATATACTCCATTTATAGCGTTCTGTCTTGAGTTTGATTTTCGGGTCAAGTTTATTATAGTTACTGAATATTACCTACTCTACTAACTATATTGTTATTAGCAGTTCGAAATCGAAAAGTTGAAAACGTCCTGAACCCAATATATCACAGGTCGTGTCAGATACCACTGCGACCGGATTATAAGAGTAAATTAAAATGGGATAAAGAGCACACTGGTGTTTACTCACAAAATTGCGATTTAGACATTATATTACCTTTAGTACAGTTGGTGACACCGTGATATTGGATGTCGAGACCAAAATTCATTTTGTACTAAGCCCTTTTCTTAACGTCCTTCTGCCCTTAATACGATGTTTTCATTAAAAAATAAATGATTTCCACTCGAAATATCAGAGGTGCGGGATTTGAAGTTGAACCCGTAATCTAAGCGAGCGTATTACCACTGGACTACCACTTCTTTAAATTAGCTTAGAGAGGTTTTAATGCTGCTTTACTAACGTTTATTATTTTTTAAAAGTGATTTTAATTACTTATACATTACCAATATTTTAACTAATTGAATCCCGTGTCTTGTCCACTACAAAAATTCCAAACCCAGCAGTTTAGTTATTAAAGGTCCGTTAAGTAAAAGTAACTTTATTATTAAAATATTATGTTATGTGATAAAAGCATATCTTTAATTTACTTATGTAATTAAATGAAAACTTAGCATTTTTTTAATGTTGGGACATTATTACAACAGCGCCATCTAGTTTCGTGGTAAGCTACGAGGCTTGTGTTACGGATACCAGATAGGTGATATACTACATATATAAAAATTTTAAATACATACATATAAATATAAACACCCATGACTGGAGTACAAACATTCGTGTCAACAAATGAATGCCCCCAGAGGGACTCGAACCCGCGACCGCTAGCGCAGAAAGCAGGGTCGCTACCAACTGAGCCAAACGTGTCGTCAAATTATATTTAAGGATTTTATAATTATACTTGAACTAAACTAATAAAAAATAGCGTTGAAATACAATAGGATTACTCTACTATAAGCTTTTGCGACTAACAAGAAGTTATGGTATTTATATAACACGGAGTAATAAAACCCGAGTTTGTCCTTCATATAGACCTATGAAACAACTTGAGAACATGTTACCACTTGTGGCAACATATGCCCTCAAAGTGGCAACATGTGCCTTCAAAGTACTCAAACTTCAGAGTACGATGATTGTATAGTTACTATAATTACATACAAAGTATTAATCATACCATAACTAAATGTATTCTATACCAATATTATAAAGCTGAAGAGTTTGTTTGTTTGTTTGGTTGAACGCGCTAATCTCAAGAACTACTGGTGGCTACTGGTCCGAATTGAAAAGCTTTTTTGTGATAGAGAGTCCGTTTATTGAGGAAGGCTATAGGCTATATAACATCACGCTACGACCAATGGGAACGGAGCATGAATGAAAAGTTTTGCAAAAACGGGATGGGCGGGCGTTAGTTCTGCAAGGTACCATACCACACGACTCAGAAAGAATTTGGTTTCCGGTCTTTAGAACGCGTGCGAAGCCACGGGAAATGCTAGTGTTATATATTATTTGTGAACCGTCAGCCAGTTGTGCGTATAATAAAAAGTTATACCTTATATACTTACCTTATTGTAGAGACAGAATAAATAATATTTTTATGTCACTCTAAGGTCAGTTTTACGGAGAACATAGCTATCAATTTAAGTATCACAAAGGTGTGCACTTCCAATTTCAATGTATTATGTCGATGAAACGATAAGCCAATACCACTGAAATTTAAATTTTCCAACTGATGGAATATTTTCATAAAACATCGCTATATTTGCATCTTCAAATCTATTAATAAAGCTCATGACCTTAATAATATTATGACTACAGTAGTCTAGTAGGCTGGCAAGTACGGCTACTAATCCAGAGGCCTTGGATTCGAGTTCGTCTCGTTTAATTTTATTTAAAACCCATGTTTAAGGTTTAATTATTTCATCATCATCATCATCGTCATCAGTCCATTTTAACATCCCACTGCTGGGCACGAGCCTCCCTTAGTACCCTCTAAGCCTCCCGTAGTCCCGCGCTGGCCTAGTGCGTGTTGGCGGACTTCACACTTTCGAATACTTGCTAGGTTTTCTCAGACATGTAGGTTTCCTCACGATGTTTTCCTTCGCCGTAAGACAAGGGGAAATCATGATAGAAATGAATCGCACATGAAAATATCAGAGATGTGAGACCCGGATTTGAATTTAATTATATGCAATCAGCCCTAGTATGTTATTAATAATAAAAGAGAATCGACCACAGCACCGCAGTCTCTGTGAAACCTAGATATATATGCATATACAAAAGACACAATGTACATTAGAATACTTGTATAACATATATTAGAAAAATAAAATCTTAGTAATTGCCGATGTATTTGGAGTTCAAAGGAAATTTCATCTTTATAATTTTTGTCTTTCTTAGTATTTCATTGACATAATTAATAAACACAGAAGCGAATTGCCAAAAAAATATTGGTCAGTTTTGAATATTTAATATTTTATTTTTAATATTCGACGACTCGTTTGGCCAGTTGGTAGTGACCTTACTTTCTGCGCCATCGGTCGTGGATTCGAGTCCTGCTGAGGGTATTCATTTTTTTGAGCACGAATGTTTGTTCTCCAGTCATGGGTATTTATATTTATAATATGAATCCCGTATTTAAAAGTTATATATGTGTAATATATCAACAATCTCGTATCCGTAATACAAGCCATGTAGCTTACCACGGAGTTCCGTGGTAAGCTATCTAGTTAGATGGCGCTGTTGTAAGAAATCCCAACATATTTATTTATTTCATTTTATTTAAATATTGACGAAATTCCCAGGTTTTTTATACGGAAGTAAATAAGATTTACAAAGCCCACAAAAGTCTACTTTGTAGATGAAATACGAGGAAAGTTTGAGTTCTGTTAACGGTAAAAGATAAATAATACTTTCAACAACAACTAACAAAAATATTATGAAGCTCACATACTTATTCATTTTTACGTATGGAATAATAATATATTTTAGGAAGTTTAGAAATCGTAAGCAACCAATCTAAAAATATTATATTATTGACGGGTTCCGCTACTTAAAATCAATAAATTTTCTAAAATAAAAGTAGCTAAGTTACTCCTTATAACCACAGAAAATATTCCGAGCATATTATAACATTAGCTAACTGCGAGTGAAAGTCCCGTCAATATCGGTCTAGTCGTTTAGGGAATAGCCAAAAAAACAGACAAGACAGTCAAACAGACAAAAATTCTAAAAATTGATTTTTTGATGTTATTATGGTCAACCGTGTATACTTTCATATGCATTTAGTGAAAATCTGTTATTTTGAAATTAAAAAGAAACACTTAAATTTTATTTATTTATATGTATAGATGTATAGATGTTCATTCGTAACCTAAATATAATTAAATTATAATGATTATGGGTTTCATATAATTGATCCTTTGAAAAATTTATTACCTGAAAAGTCTTCCTTTGGTTTTCGTGAATATTTGACATAATATTACAATATGTAGGATAAAATTATGAGTAGAATATATCAGTCTCTTTGTGACTGGATCACGAGAAAACCACTGGACTAATTTTAATGAAACTTAGAATGATGTTAGCTAGTTATCCATGTCATATAGGATACATTTTACTGTGGGAAAATATATAATCTCGGATAAATATGTAGGTATATAATAATGATAATAATATTCTCCGACCCATTCCGGCCATGGCGGCCAATCTCATTGAGACTGGCCAACTGCGCAGGAGATATTATAGTGCACAAGTGTACGCGCAGACACAAGTGCACTCTCTATTCCTATCACTCTCATACTCCGGTGGGACGAGTACTCGACACCACCAGTGAGAGCTAAGGCGCAGGACCGACGGCTTTACGTGCTCTCCGAGGCACGGGGGTGACTCATCGCCAACTTCCCAACTCCGGGCTATTACTGAGGCTTACTAAACAGAAAGACTCAATAATTTAACTTGGCCCGACCCGGGACTCGAGTCCAGGATCTCTCGATGTATGACCGTACATACTAGCCACTACACCACCGAGGCAGGTATATAGTTACTAATCGTTAAAATTTATGTCATGACGAACATGCAATATCCATCGTTTAAATAAATCGTTATCCTAAATAATATGAATGTAGCCTTTGTATACAAAACTGACTGTTGCGTACAATACTTTAAAAAATTCACTGATAATCTGTCAAACTAATGGACTAATGGACTTCCATTTATTATGTTACTAGCTGACCCGTGCCCACTCCGTTGGGCATAATGTTAATAATTCTTTTTTAGGTACAGAGTGTTTAAATAATTTAAATTATTATTAATATTAAAAATTAAAATTTTAATTATCTATACTAATATTAAAAAAACTACTTTTTGTAACTTAAATATAAAAGTTAGACATATGCTGTCGTTGACTTTTTTGTAGGCATTTTCAAGCTCCACATCTTTTCTCTAGAACTCCAAAATATATCTTTCATAGTTAAGGCAGCGTTCGTAAGAAACGCTTTCATTCGACCGTTTTTTCTCCGATTCACTTTGCAAAATGGACTACCACGTAAAAGCTTTTTTATTTTTCGGTTTTTTATAGCCTATGACACTCAGCAGTAATGTGGCTTTCTATTGGTGAAAGAATTTTAAAAATCGGTTCAGTAGATCCCGAGATTACCCCTTACAATTTAACAAACAGACAAACTTTACTTCTTTATAATATTAGTATAGACTAATAAATCTTAAATCTTTTATATATTGCTTATGTTTTTAAAGAATATTGGAATTACTATTCCTTTAAATTGAAGATAAAAACAGACTTTTGGTAATGTACTTTTTAATTTCTACTACGAACTAAAGGTACAAGATTCGAGTCAATGTCGTCATTATGGCCACACATATCTTTCATGGTGTAATATTAAAACGGTTGACTCACTATAGCTTTGCTAGGATCTGTCTCTAGGGGAGCAGTTACCGTTTTGACGCTTAGTAGGAAACAGATTGACACAATAACAAACAAACAAACTGTTCCTCCTGTATATCCTATATTATATACGAATAGATTACGTTACCAATAATGTATTTCCATATTGATTAAATATATAAAAAGCTATAAAGCTATTTTATTCATAGCTGTTTAATTCATACATCTAATTAATTATTGATTGCTGAAATTCATTAGGTAAAAAATATAGCGGAAGTAAATTTTTCCAAGGTTTAGGCAAATCTCTTGAAACTTCTTGGGTTTTAAATCTCAACATTCATTAACATTTTTATTAATCCAATTAAACTACCACTTCACTTTTCACTTAAATTAACGCAGCTTTACCCGCGTTTGTTTTTTTTAATTGACTAAGTTTCTCACTTATGGCGTATAAATTATTTTAACTCAGTTCAAGTTCACTCCAGTGAATCCTGTACGTAATGAAGACGTTATCAAACGTCTGAATAATTATAATAAATTACTTTAACGAAAATTTAAAACTTAATGAAAACTTAGCTTTATTTACTAATGATATTTTAACTGAACTTTATTATAAAGTGGTGTGGAAATTCAATAGAATGAGTAATTTTATAAGCTTCTGTTGAAAGCAAGAAGTTATAGTATTTATATAACTCGAAGTAATTCATCCGGAGTTTGTCCTTCATACCAGACGTAAGAAACAACTTGACAACATGTTACACTTGAAGCAACTTACGCCCTAATTCAATGTATTCAAACTTGACTAAGTTGGTTATTTAGTTTTAATATATCATTACGTACAAAGGCAAAATGAGGGAATTCTGAGATAATAACGACGCAGTTTCAAAATCTTTTAACGGACTTGTTTGTAAATTACTAAGTACCACTCAAAAACCACTTGTCGAATCTTAATTTTTATATGAGAGTACAAGATAAGTGCCAGCTTTAAAAACATAATCATAAGAAAAAAGGTCGGAGTTCTGAAAAAATAATCGAACTAAGAACCTTCCTTCTCTATCGGTTAAAAAATAATTTCGCGTCTAGTCCTACAGATAAACCAAAACGCTAAGAGCACATGACACTAGTCTGGTTAATAAAGTAATATATTTTTATGTCATTTTATCGGCCGGGTTGGCCACTTTTACTGAGAAGAGCTCAATTTAATTTATTTTAATCTCACAAGGGTGTGCGCTCCCAATTTCATCAATGTCTTTTGTCGATGACATGATAGGTCGACACGACTGAAACTGATAATTTCCAATTGACTGAATATTTTAAAAAAATATCCCTTCACTTGCGTCTGCGAGCCTATTAATCAAATATAACCCTTATATTATGAATATTTAATGATCCAAGTTTGTCAATTTTAGTCTACAACAGTTTAATTCGTTGTGTTATGGAATACTGTAGTTCAGTATGGAACCCAGGATATGAAATTCATTCAGATCGGATCGCGTACAAAAACGTTTCTTCATCATCTATCATACTCGAAACGAAACTATAAAGATATTCACTCATTTAAATCTCGTCTAGAGTACTACAGTATACAGTATACCATTAAGTGATAGACGAAAAATAGGAGATATTATAACTTTTTTATGTATATTAATTAAAGGATTAATTGATTAATTGATACTGGTTGCAGCTTTCAAGACCACGTCAACAAACTCTTATTCAACTGATATTTTTAGCAAATGCCTTAAAAATGATATAGATATTTTCAGTGATTCCGTGCCTGTTTAAGAAGAAAATTATTAATTATTACTATGATATGAATAAACTAAATTAGATAAGTCGGATTGTACAATATTTTATGTAACATTATGTCATAGTAGAGTAATCCCTACTAATATTATAAATGTGAATGTAAATTTGTTTGTTACGCTTTCACGCGAACATACGAACGAAAAAAAAACGAAAAATTAAAAAATTGTTCTGAAATAACTAGAGTTTTATAGCTAGAGATTTTAAGGAAACTTTCAGGCATCCTACAGATCAACCCAATGATTAAAAAAATGAACGCGGGCGAAGCCGCGGGTAAAGCTAATTGTTAGATATGTGTATAATCTAAGCAAATATATATTTTATAATTAGTACTTAGTTACTACACTATGTGATGTTCACATCTTAGAAGACATCATTTGTCTAATTGTATACCTTAGAATAAGTTAAATGAAGCTCTTTTAGTACATTTATATGACAGTTTTGTGAACTTACAAATTAAAAAAAAAGATAACCTTGAATATTTTCATTTGATTTGAAGTAATATACATAAAAATAAAAAAATAAAATGAAACTTACTAACCTTCAATATTTGTTATAAAGTGAAGGCGGTTATAAATTTTTAAATTACCGTCTTCGGCTGCGCTACATATGAGCAATACGTCAGTCTATATTATTTTGCTTAAAAATTACTTAAATAAAATGTTTTAGCACAGTTTAGCTTTGTTATTTTTTGAAGCATCAGTATGTTATTGACATAAAAATAATTACAGTAGCGGCTTGGCAAAAAATATCAAACATTTTTTAATATGAGATAGTCGTCGAAGTAGTCGCCTACACAAGCAATTACAATATTAATCCACAGATATTTTGTTTCGTCGAATTTCGTAAAATTTATCTTTGAAAATGCTTTATGAAAGTCATATTTTTATATAAATCACGAATGTTATTATTAATCTTAATGGATTTCTTTGAAGCTAAAATGAGTCTCTCCATTTCAATTCAAAAACTACTGTATAGAACTCTGATAAACTGACACAAGTTCGTTTGAACAAGGGGTAAAAGTTACTTTATTTTAATACCTGTACCTGAAATAAGTATTTTTTTTAAACAATGACTGTAACGTATTGTGTACTGAATATAGAGCCCACAATATTAGTAATAAAAAAAATGATTGTCCATTGGTCTGTATGTCTGTTAGTCTATTTGTTTGATATCGTTTAAAAAGTACTGGGCTTATTTTAAACAAATTTTGTGTATTGATAACTTATTACTAAGCATAATTTTTATTACATATTACATTCTTAATAATTAATTTTATTAAGATATCTTATTATTTACGACCCTTTTTTATAACAAAATTTACTTTAAGTAATTTATACTTATTCACGAAAAACTTGTTTCAGGTCACCATGGAGAACGTTACTATGCACAACACTACTTCTACCCTTCTTTTATTGGGGGAAGTTGCCTCGAGTGAGACAGTTACTGTCAGAAACGCTACCACTGGCAGTAATGCGTACGAGTGGCGATTTATCTTACCGCCTTATTTCCTTATTTTCTTACTGTCGATATCTGGAAATTGCCTTGTCATAGCGACCTTGGCAAGCAACAGAAGAATGAGGACCGTTACAAATGTATATTTATTGAACTTGGTAAGTTGATAGCTGGAATTGTATTTGTTTTCTCTATCCCTCTATCTATCTATAGAGTTTATACAGTACTCGAGTATATGTTATATAGTATCGAGTATATATATCGAGTATATAGTATCGAGTATCGAGTATATATATTATATATCGAGTATAGAGTTTATATATAGTATATGTATATGTTATAATAGCAATGATACATTTCTAAGAAAAAATATTTTCCCACAGTAAAAAGTATTATATAGGTATGTTAACATCGAAATTTCCTCAAAATCGGTCTAGTAAAAGAAACTGAACACACCTCTGATATTTATATGTGCGAATTATTTTTAATTCTATTTCTTGTCCACGTCTGACGGTGAAAGAAAACATCGTGAGGCAACCTGCATATATAAGAGGACTTAGCAAGTTTTTTTAACATAGAAAGCAAGTCAGTTTGTAATACTAGTTCAATTTCAATCGATCGACCGATTCGACTGTAACAATAGCAACTATCCCGAAGCATTATATTGGATTTCTAGATTTTTAGACTTATAAGACGACTTGTACGAGAGATAAATTTATAGTAAGACTAGAATCTTTCGGGTCTTTCGGATACGCCCTAAACATGGGTTGTACAGAAGGGCAAGAAAATTACCCTCAAAAATCTCTTTATTTCGCATTAGGAACTTTCACGAGCTTTTACAGAGTAACCGCTAAAACTTTATTTTCTTTGCAGGCCATATCAGATTTTCTTCTTGGCGTTTTTTGCCTACCTTTTACACTGGTAGGGCAAATGTATCGAAGATTCCTGTTTGGCGCGGTGCTTTGCAAATTAATACCCTACTTACAAGGTAAGTTTTGCTTCTAATTAGCATATTTAAATTAGATTTTATTTTATTATATAAAACAATATATTATTCTATATTACCAGAAATAGTGTATGCCTTTTTAAAGAAATTTCATATATAAAATTATTTTAATAATAAAAAACATATTAAGAGTTATTTATTTGTAAAAATATATAATTAATTAGTGTGGTAAGGTTATTAAATAATTATATTCTCCTACCGATTCCAATCTCATTGAGACTTGCCAACTGCGCAGGAGATATTATAGTGCTCAAGTGTACGCGCGACAAATCGCAACTTGTGACAAGTGCACTTTCTATTTCTATCACTCTCATACTCCTTTGGGACGACTACTCGATACCACCAGTTATGGCTTAAGCATATGACCGACGGCTCTACTCGCTCTCCGAAGCACGGGTATGAAACAATACTAACTTCTTAATTCCGGGTTGTAACTGAAGCTTATTAAACAGAAATACTCAACAACTAAACTTGGCTCAAACCGGGGCTCGAACCCAGGACTCCCAGATGTACACTTGTACACTTGCAAGCCATTACACCAACGAACCAGATATTCTCTACATAAATTAATACAAAGTAGCACTTAAATAATGAAGGATTCAAATATACTTTCTTTCTTTACTTCGAGATGTATTTTACTGCGAGAATATTTATCTTGTTTTTGATTTATCTATACGAACCGTTAAGAACTGTAAATATTAAATTTTATTAGAGCTAATTCCGTTATATACTACATACACCAAATTTTATATATTGTATATACTAAGCACATCTACAAGTATATCATATTACTGGTACAAATATTTGTCTCGCAAGAGTGGTGAATTCGAACCGTATCTATTTTTCTATTGCGAGACAAATAGCGGTGTGTAGTTTATAGCTCTTGCTGCAGATCGTACTATTTGTAAATTTTCTTTTCTTTTTTGTCCAGCTTTATTTAGTCTACTTTCTATAAAATATTTATAATATACTCGTATAAGTATTGCAAAAACTTTAAAATGGATTGATTAATACAAATATCCACTCTTTGGTCCCTACTATATCTATTTTTATCGTCCCACTGCTGACTACATCCTCAGTACTCCCTTCCATACGAAGGAAAAGATACCATAGTCTGCTGGCCAAGTGTTGGTTGACTCTACATGTCTTTCTAAAACTTGCTAGATTTTCTCAGACATGCAGGTTGCGTCATGATGCTTTCTTTCACCGTAAGATAAAGTAATCATGTCAGAAATAATTCACACATGAGTTGCAGGACTCGGAATCGAAAAAGCGTAACTCCGTTAGCCGAGCGACTGCGTTGCCACTGGGCTACTACAGTCTTTCTGTTACCCATTCCCAATTTAGTCATAAACAAACACTTTGTTCATTATTATATATTCCCTTTCCCTGCTTTAACTTAATGACCTAATATTAATTTAACTTTATCAAACTCTAGCTACTCACCCTCTTACTAATATACATTAAGCGGTTTTGGATATTTCGTGATAAATTAATGTAGCTTTTATATATTTAGATAAAAAAATCGTATCCAATTCAGAGCGAAATGAAGGCTTAATTTTAAGTACAAAATTTGTATTTTCCTCATAAAATGTGAAAAGGAAGCTATTTTCTAGGATTTTATAGTTTTTACGTGCGCTACCTTACCTTGAGAGATTAAAAGATTACGACCGATTCAAATGGATTTCTTCTGTCCTTCCTGTGACTTCCTACGTATACCTAGGTTATTTAGTATTTTCGTACTTTTATTACGCCGACTACCTACTGCATTTTCTTAAAAAAAATATAATAATATTATTATATTAGTTGATATTGGTTTATAATGTTGCAATCCTCGAATTGAAATAAAACATGATTAATACTTACGTACTTTAATAATACTGTTTATCATAAATATTAAACGTATAATATGTATGTATACTCTTAATAAATACTGATCAAAAACATAAATGCGAAAAGACAGCAAAGTTCAATATTATGAAATATGCCTTGAAAAGTATAATATTACTTTTCTGTTTGATGCCTTGTTGACTTCAACGACACTAGAAGTGAGATAAATAGATGCCAATTTCAATGGCCAGTCCTAAAATATTTTATAACAACTTAAAATATAATTTCTACTTATGACTTAGGATAATATATTGAAGCCTTAGGTCCGACTTTGATAGTTCTTATATACAAATTATATTATGTGACCGGAGTTGGGAAGTTGGCGGTGAGTCACTTCCGTGCCTCGGAGAAAAAATTGCTTGTATTGCTTGCAATGTTGCCGACCACTCTATTGCAGAAAAATATTGCCCGCTTAAAAGCACCTTATAACTAATAACTATATTATAATTTTAGTATGTATGTATAAAAATTTATATGTATAGTATATCAACTATCTGGAATCCGTAACACAAGCCTCGTAGCTTACCACGGAACTAGATGGCGCTGTTGTAAAAATTGTCCCAACATATTTATTTATCTATTTATTGTTCTAGCGGTGTCAGTATCAGTGGATGTGTGGACTTTAGTGGCTATATCACTCGAGAGGTATTTCGCGATATGCAGACCACTGAAGTCAAGAAAGTGGCAGACGCAATGCCACGCGTACAAGATGATAGCAACCGTGTGGATACTGTCTTTAGCTTTGAATTCACCCATACTTCTCGTGTCAACGTTGCAACCAATGAAAGGAGATGGTAAGATTATTTTCTTCTAATCATTCTAGTCTAATGATGTTTACGCGAATCAAAAAAAAAACTATTATCGATGAAAAAATGTTTTTTAGGATTCGTTTGTATTGTGTATAACACTCTATGTATATAAATACGATTTATAGCACATCCTACAAATTAATACACGATTTACAAAATGTTATTCAAATTATTTTATATTCTGTACATTAGATTTTAGAACAATATTCTTGCAAAACGTTTTAGAACTAAGTGCTTTATCGACTAAGGTCGAAGACTCTTTTTATAATATATTAGATTTTTCGTATCTATACAGTTGTATCTCTTAAGTTAAATTAACTTAAAGTGAGGTGTTTGTATGAAATGTCAAAATAAAAGCTTTTTACTACATAAATCTATACTAATATTATAAAGCTGAATAGTTTGTTTGTTTGGTTGAACGCGCTAATCTCAGGAACTACTGGTCTGAATTAAAAACAAACTTTTTGTGTATCGATGAGGGCTATATTACATCGCGCGACAACTAATACAAGAGGAGCATCAATAAAAAATGTTGCAAAAACGAGAAGGGCGGGCGAAAGTTCTGCGAAGTTAAATATCGCGCGACTCAAAAAGAATTGATTCCGGTCTTTAGAACGCGTGCGAAGTCACGGGGAATGCTAGTATGATATTATGTACGATGGGTATATTAAGAAAACTTTTTGTCTTGTCGTCTGATTGTTCCAGCTTTTCTCCACGTCGGTTGGACCAATGTTAGAAATACTTTTACTTATGATGTTATAAAGAGTAGCTTAATTAACTTATTTTAAAGAGAGTTTCGCTCAAAAAATATAAAATGTAGGGACACAATGGTAAGTTTATTACAAACTTAGAATTTATTTTAGTTTGGTAATTGTTTTATTGGTGTTATCTACGTCAATAACTAGTCGCTACTTATTAAATAGAAACGAATATTCTTAAACAATTTTATTATTGAATTTTTCTCAGACAATTATTTATTATTAGACCCTAATGGATATAACCTATATTTAAGGATTTATTGGAACGATAGAAGTCCTGTAAAAGTACTTTTTGAATTATTCTTTATTGAGAAACTTTATACGGATTACCAAAGTTTTAGTAAATAAAACTTCGGATATTAATAGCTTTCATATTATATTATTGGTGGAAGCTTTCATGTTAAGGAATATTATTTACAAATATACCCAAACATTCTATCTATTTTATATCTCAATTTCAATATTAAACAATTTTGTTTTAATAAAAACTATATTTACTCAGGATTCTCTGAAGTTAACTACAATACTAGATCACTTTATCCAAAATAATATATTTGAATTTTAATTTGCGGCCTGAAATTGCTAGCCCATTGGTTAGCCAAAACCGAGTAAGGCGAGTTCAAATACAAATAAATAGAGCAAGAATACAAGTATAGGTTAAGTTAGACAGTTTCAGTGACGTTATTATGTAATCAAGTCAATAGTAGTTATCTCTTAGATATATAAAATAAAGCGTATGTTTCTTTAGTACTTTCTTAGGTTTACGCGAATACTTGACATTATAAATGAAACTATCTTTTCGGATTTTGTCGCGGATTTATTATGATTTTTGGTTCCCGACGTTTCGAATGCTTTACAGCAATCATGGTCACGGGAAAGTCTCTCATCATCATAAATCATAATAAATCCGCGACAAAATCCGAAAAGATAGTTTCATTTATAACGTATGTTTGTATTGTCGAAGTAATAACATTTCATTAAATGTAAATGAATTTATTTATTTTACCTATTACATGTTTATAAGGAAAGCACAATTTTTAAATCTTTGTCTAACGTCTGTCTATCGGTCTCATTGAATCGATTCTGAAATGATTATAAAGAGTAACTAAAGCTACTTTTATTTAAGACAAATAATTATTTATATGCTTACGATTTTACACCATCTTAGTTTTAAATGTGGCATACATTTTACTGTGATAGGTATCAAAGTGATTACTCTGGAACTAAACTTAAAAAAAATATTTGATATTCAAAGTAAATTTACAATACATAGTATAAAAGCTGAATAAAGATAATCTTTAAAAAACAGATTACTCTATTAAACGGATGCAATAAAAATATTACACGCTGAAAAAAAGCTTTAGATAGACGCGCTTTTACATAAAAAGCTTTAAGCTTTAAGCTTTTCACAATTTCATTCATGCATCATTCATGGGAAAATCAATTACCTTAATGGTGGCATTTCCCATACTTTAGTTAAGTAATTAAAATATGAGTTTTATTATGGCACCATTATATTTTAAAATACAATATCTTTTTCTTACCTAGAGCCTCACCCTCGCTTCTTTAGGTTGTAAAGGTTCTTTTTTAAGTTTTATTTAATTTTTTATCAAAACACTGACTTTTTTTAAATATAAAAGAAAATCTCATCAAAATCAGTCCATCCGTTTCCTCTATCACAAAGTTCCGTGAAACGATTTTTCAACACATCCATACAGAGATTTAACAAGCTTTCGAAGCCACAAATCGCCAATTATACTTAAAGCTGCTACTAAGAAGAACTTTTACGAGTTATCATAAAGTTTCCATCTACACTTTATTGTAATTATTAAAATATCTTACTTTAGCCCATATTACTAACTACCTATGGGCTATATGACTATTAGTAATAGTCGTAACATTTGATGTAACGATCTTGGCACTCAAATTCAAGCTATAAAATGTATGTACACGAGTCGAGCAAATTGACTGAGGAAAATTGCCAATAAAATAAGAAACAAAATAAACATTACATATTATTTATTCAAATAGTAGACTCTACTTTGGATTTTTGCCAGAATTATGAAAATAGAAAGAACAACTTTAAGGACATTCAATACTTCGAAGTACGTAAGTAAGTAAGTTAATTTGAAATTAATAACAGACACTCCAATTTTATTTATATGTATAGACGTTTAGATGTATAGATTAATGTTTTAATGTATAAAAATACTTACGTATAGGTTAAATAGGAAATTAAATTGTCCTATTTTTAACCGACTTCAAAAAAAATTCAAAAAAGGAGGAGGTTATATGTTCCGTTGTATGTATTTTTTTTTTTTTTTTTATGTATGTTCACCGATTGCTCCGCCGTCTGTGGGCCGATTTCAAAAATTTTTCTTTTGATTGGTAGGGTATAGTTCCGAGGTGGTCCCATTGTCACCAAGTCAGGATCTGATGATGGGATCCCAGGGAAATCGAAGGCAACTCTCAAAATTTACAGGCACCTATTATGTTTTTGATATATTTTCTAAACCCGATAAAGCTTTTACGTATGAAAATCATCATCTCATGTGGATGAGCTGATGATGGAAGGTAAAATTCCTCAACAGTTGTTTTTTATGTGTTTTCACCGATTTCTCCGTGAATTGTGGGCCGATTTTAAAAATTTCTTTTTTGTTCGGTAGGATATACATTCAAGATGTTCTCATTGTCACCAAGTCAGCATCTGATGATGGGATCCTAGAGAAATCGAGGGCAACCCTTAAATTTTATCGGCACTGATTACCTTTTTCATATATTTTCTAAAGCTGTTCAAGAATTTGTGATGATGTAAGGTATATATCCTCAACGGTTAGGAGTTGAAAGAAAATTCTTTTAATATTATACGTACTTATGAACTGATAGTCGTACTCCTTCAGGATATTAGGTGGATTGATAATAGAAGGTAAATCTTATTAACGTCTACGAGTTACGTGGAAAAATAGACGTGGACAAATCTCGATTGACTATTGTCGTTCATTTCAAAACTTCGCTGACTTATTGGAGCAGTAGTTTAGTTAGCCTTCCAATATTTTATTTAAACATAATAATTTCCACAAAAAAATTTAAAATAAATTATTATGCAAAGGCAGGATAAAGCTGTCCTTCTTGGCTGGCACCGACTCCAACAATAACTAAGTAATTAAAATTATTTTTTTTTCTTTTTAGTTTCGATTTGTAGCGTTTTGAAGTCGGTTTTCATTTTTGTTAAAAAATAATTTATTTTATTCGTGTATATAGGTATATGTATATCTACCTACATTTAAACACTTTTTCGAATTATCAAAAAATAAGTTATAGTATGTAATATTAAATCTACCTCGGACCTTATGTACATAATATAATATTATAGTACATTAAAATCGGTCAAGCCATTAAATAGACACATAAAATAAATACAGACAGACATAAAAAAACCTTCTCTTTTTAAAAAGTACGAATCTTTACAAGTCTTAACTTACAACAGCTGTCAATATCATAGATTTCGCACAACAATATTATTTTCTATAACATATTTTGTTTACTGTCCCAATGGACGTTACTATTTGATATTGACGTGAATCGGATTTTCTATTGTATCTATTGTTTGCTATTTTATTGCGAAAAATAGTAAAGTATTTTCTATTTTGGAAAATTGCAAGGCAATATTTTCAGTAATATTAGGAATAATTCTTAAGATTTAGGAATATGATGACTGGTACACCAAGCCGACCTCTCAACGTCACACTTACAATGACATAAAAAAGTTTAATATTTTTTGGGATATTAAAACGTACAACGATAATACTTTCTTAGGTTTACGTGAATGTTTGACTTTATAAATGAAACTATCTTTTCGGATTTTGTCGCGGATTTATTATGATTTTTGGTTCCCGACGTTTCGAATGCTTTACAGCAATCATGGTCACGGGAGAGACTGAGCAATCATGGTCACGGGAGAGACAACATAACAACGATTACGTACAACGATTTAAAAAAAACTAATTAATAATATCGATTGATGAATGAATCAATAAAATATTCTCCCTAAAAATATAATCGAATGAACATTTACAAATAAATTAACTAAATTGGCCAACTTAATAGGTTAAGTTCAGTTTAAGTTCAGTGCTTCTCAAATTAGATATAATATAAATAGTCTTACGGTGAAAGAAAACATCGTGAGGAAACCTGCATGTCTGAGAAAACCTAACAAGTTTTCGAAAGGCATGTGAAGTCCGCCAACTCGCATTAGGCCAGCGCGGCGGACTATGGCCTGATCCCCCTCGTACTGAGGGAGGCCCGTGCCCAGCAGTGGGACGTTAAAAAGGGCTGATGATGATGATGATGATGATGATAAATAGTAATGTGTAGTTAATCATTACCTATTTACTATATAATAAAAAAATATATAAAAAATAAATAAAAATATTACAAATACTTTAAATAAGGTCTCAAGAAAGAAACTAAAAGCGTAGTCATTTAAAATATTGGATACTTTTGTGTATAAATAAAAATAAAGGCAAAGTTAAAGTGCTTTGATACCAGAATATATTTTAATTGGCCAATTACTCAAAAGTCTAAGTTAGTATTCGCCGTTAAACTGCATGTAACAACGTATTTTAATCTCATTTAGCATCTGTCTGATGTTTTACAAGGCCGTGATAGAATTGTTACGAATGAACTTATTCGAGTTGACATTTGTAATTACAAGTTTTTTTAGTAGAAAGAAATGTTATATATAAGTAACATGTATTTATGTATGTACAATGTACATTGTACAATTGATTGTAGGAGTTTGATTGGTTGCTTATTGTATGTGCCTGATATCGCTGCTACTGTCAGCTAGTACTCAAGTCAATATAATGAATGCTAGGGGGAGAGTCATATCATTGCTGCGAAAAGGGTTTTCTTGTATATAAAAGGCACTTCAGAGTACCTACTCATTAATTTTTGAAAAATTATTTTAATATGTAAGTACATTATATTCCTTCTCTCTCACTTTAAAATGTGGTAAAATATAAATGATCATATAAAAATCCAAAGACAAGACGTTGATTCAGTACTTTTAATAATAATATAGTTTTATAAAATGTATGATTTTCTTCAATTTTTCAAAAAGTATCATAAACGAATTCTACCACTGTGCGAATATTTGTTATAATTTTCTAATTTCAAATATTTTTTACAGCTTTTAAATGCAGAGAAGTGTGGATGAACAAGGAATTAGAAAGAGTTTTCAACCTTAGTCTGGACGCATCGTTGCTTCTTGTGCCATTCTTCATCATGTCATTCGCATACTCTCTTATTGTAACAAAGCTCTGGAGAGGAATGCGTAATGAAATTCAGCATAACTTCAATTGGCAAAAACATTGTAAGTGGTTTTTATAGTATTTAACTTTCTAATAAAAAAAATGACAGTCATCAAAGTTGGTATTAAAATATCATTTTGATTTGACGAGACGTTTACTCAGTATATATTGAAGTAGAGAGTATGTTAGTAATATAATACTCTTATATTTTTAGGGTTCCGTACCTCAAAAGGTAAAAACGGAACCCTTATAGGATCACTTTGTTGTCCGTCTGTCTGTCTGTCTGTCTGTCAAGACCTTTTTTCTCAGGAACGCGTGGAGGTATCAAGCTGAAATTCATATCAAATACTCAAGTCTATGGTCTCTTGGAGCTGTGAAAAAATCAAACTTCTAAGTCAACGCGATCAAAAGATACTCCCGTTTATGCCGCATATTTTCGACACTCGCAAGGGAATCAAAACCTACAGGGTACTTCCCGTGAACTCAGAATCTTGAAATTTGGTACGAAGCAACGTCTTATAACACAGATAAAGGAAAAATTGCGAAAAGCATAAATTTTTAGTTACATCATATAATAAAAATATTTTTAATAATTTTAAACTTATTACCCCTTTACTCATACACCGTTCCGTACAGGTTTGTACGGAACCCTCGGTGCGCGAGTCTGACTCGCACTTGGCCGAATTTTTTTCTATATTTAGTACTCGTATGAAGGCAAAAACAACTAAAACTTAATTTTCTTTTTATTAAAAAACTCCGTCAAGCAGCAACTTACAAGGCTTTAATATAATTTGTTTTTGATTTCCTATTTTAATAAAGCTTCCAACTTCTCTAGCATTTTTCATGATCACTAAGATCAGACTATGCTAATACTAATAAAAGAAAGAGAGATTGACGTTTTTAATGGTTTATTTTTATAAAAACGATATTTAATGTAATTTTATCTTAATATTTTTGGGGTAGACTTATGTCTAGTAGTGGACGTGTTATGGCTGAGATGGTGATGATGATGATGACATAGGCTTCTGAGAAATTATCACATTCTAACAACACACTACGCTATAACACAACCCACCCTACTAATCTATACTAATATTATAAAGCTGAAGAGTTTATTTCTTTATTTGGTTGAATGCGCTAATTTTAGGAAGTACTAGTCCGAATTAAAAAAAAAAACATTTTGTGTTGGATAGTCCGTTTATCGAGGAAGGCTATAGGCTATATTTTACATTACGCTATGACTAATAGGAGTGGAGTATCAATGAAAAAAGATTGCTAAAACAGGAAGTACGGGCGTTAGTTTAGCGAGGTACTATACCGCGCGACTCAGAAAAAGTTTGGTTTCCGGTCCTTAGAACGCGTGCGAAGCTGCGGGAAAATGAAATGCTAGTACTTTATGTCCACACAAATCTTTGAAACATAACTAGAGACAAACGAACCCGAGCAAAGCGAGGGTGAGAAACATGACAAAGATTAATAATTTATATCCTCATAAAGACAACTTAATCTTTGTCATCTTTTTAAGTAAGGTATTTCAAAAAGGGATGAAAATTATTTAAATAGGATGGCGTATCCCTCCGTTTCTATGGTATTTTATCCCTGATGATTAAAACTAAGTATGTATGGTAAGCTACAAGGCTTATATTATGGATAAACATGCCTGCTCATCGAGATTCAAAGCCGCGATCGTTGGTACAGCAAGTAGCTTCACTACAAACGTGATATTAGATTATTTAACTATAGGTACAATTAAATATAATTTCTTTCTTTTTTCCATAAATAATAAATAAGCTTTATTCCACGTTAATTTCGATAAACGGAATAAATTAATAGTGACGAAATATAAAACACTTGTCTTATAATTACCTGTTATCGATTCTCCAAGGATACTCCCGATAACTAATCATTTACAAGAAAGGTAAAGGATAATGATACGACGCCTTCCCTCTATTTCAAACTTACTCATTTATTTTGTTCATCCACTTTGATATACTACTTTCATTATTGGAACTTGATTAATATTGATTAGTATAGTTATAATTTCGTAATTTCATGTTATTAGTATGCCATGGAGCATACAGTAGAAGTATTGGTCGG
Organism: Boloria selene; assembly: GCA_905231865.2. Taxonomy (NCBI): domain Eukaryota; kingdom Metazoa; phylum Arthropoda; class Insecta; order Lepidoptera; family Nymphalidae; genus Boloria; species Boloria selene. The sequence continues at coordinate 13,151,569 of HG993137.1, read as the reverse complement.
TAAATAGTCGGATAGTCAATTTCGCCCAACTTATTACTAAAATCGAATACTATTAATTGAAGTAAACGAACATCTGCCAGGCGCTATAATTTCTCGTTCCTATTCAGTGAGTAATATTAGATTTGACTATCCCGTTAGTCTTAAGGACATTTATGATTGCAAATATTCAGGATGGATTCAAATTCCTTGTTAGAAATAGCTACTATGTTTTCTGTCTTGTCTTGAAATACATAATCTGTAAAATACATAGTCTGGGGTTCATGGATTCATCATGGTAAGTCATGTTTACAACTCCTTCGTTGAAAAACACGTTAGCTATTGATCCAGTTCTATTATTAATTGGTGTATGAAGTGCTAATGAAATCGCAAGTAGAGAGTGCACACAAACACATTACATTAATAAATACGTTGGGCCATTAACACACACTACTATCTTCTCGTAGTTCTCTAAGCTACAAGTTTTCTGTTATGGATACCAGATAGATGATACACAATACATGATGTATAACTGTTAATACAAATATGTTATAAGTAAAACAAGTAAAATTCGTAATATTCGTGCTCATCGAATAAATGAATGCCTCCAGCGAGAATCGAGTCCACGACTACTCGCACAGCAAGCAGGCACTATAAACTGTGTCAAACGTATCGTCATTGTCATTATAAAATATCTCGTGCAGTTTGCTAATTTCTACAAGAAGTCTTAAACGAAATAAGTTGGATCTATATTATTATAATATTCTAATTATTCGGAATTAGTCTCATCTCATTCGGTTCCGTCCCTAAGGATCTTTTCGTCATACATTTTATTGAATTAATTCAAATGGTTTGGGCAACGCACCGTAATAAAGCCACTCAAGTACCACTTTTATTGCGATAATTCATTATACGTTTAAAAAATGTTTTAAAAATGTCTTACAAAATTACCAAAATAGGAGTATATCCTATTAATTACTATATTATTATTTCACTAGTTATATATATAAACCTTACTCTTGAATCACTCTATGTATTAAAAATAACTTCATCAAAATCCTTATCCGTAGTTTTAAAGATCTAAGCATACATAGGGACAGACAGACAACGGGAAGCGACTTTGTTTTACATTAGTTATGGTAATTTGGTGCCATTTTTATATTTTTTTATTTGATTTTCTAACATTAATGTGCGTACACTGAATTTCACAACTACAATGCCGTTAAAACGTATCACCCAGATCCTGTAAAGCATTTGAAATATCCGACAGAACCAAAAATCAAAATTAAACCGCGAAAAATTCGAGTAGACAGTTTTTTCTTTTTTATGCAGTACAAAACCATTTTTTAGTTTTTTGTAAAATCATTTTAATCGGATTAAAAAATCTGTATCAATCCACGGTATTGTATACACTGTACATTTAGTAGTAAAATCACTTTAAAAATCAGTTTAGAAGTTTCTGAGTTTACTCCCTAAATCCAAAATTACAAATATTATTAGTTTAAATTTACGTATTGCAATTAATTACTTACTTTTGTTTTTTATTATAAATAGAAAAGTAAGTAACATTATATATTTTTCCGACAAAGATGTCATTTTTTTATTTCGTTTTGTAACATCCGACGTAACGATGAACGATGGTCTCTGTTTTATAATAGAACATCTGGTGGAAGCAAGATTTGTGAGTGCTGAATGAAGGTTTTTTCAGTACATAACGAGATTAATTTTAAGGTTAACGTTGACCATATGTGGTTTACTTTTAACAGATTTTAACATGTCATTGTTTCTTGTAAAATAGGGAGTTGGCTTACTTCACTTAAGTATCCTTAAGTTAGATGTACAAATACACGCACGCACGTACGCACGCACGCACGCACGCACGCACGCACACACGCACACACGCACACTGTGTCAATAAAACGCGTCATGCATGTTACATAATGATAGCTTAAGGCACGAAAGGAAAGAAGTCTCCTGGCACAGGCATTTTATATACATACTAGGAAACTCCAACCCTTTCAATATGTAATTTGTATGTTAGGGAATAAATGTTGCTTTTTATTATTTATTTTAGCATTATGCTCAGAGCGAGAGTAACATGGGCCTCTAAAAATTCAAACAATAAAATAACTCACTATACCTATAACTTACCATAATGAGAAGTTATATTACACTTACATTATTACGTAATTTTTCGTGAATAAGTATAAAAAAACATGATAACAAGACGAAGTTTTACTTTTTACCCATCGTAAAGTCAATATTCTTAATTTTATAGCCTAGTAAAAGCTTTTGCGAAATATAAGAATTTTCAAGACAAAATTATTAAATAGTTAAGCGTATTCATGAATACAGTGTCCCTGATGAAAACAAATAAAAAGAGCAAACATTTATATGGAAATCTCGCACCTTTAAAATATTATTCGGGTTTTATCTTGCATGTACAGTGTGTAAGTTAGACTAGACTAAAACTACTAAATTAGCTTTCAAAAACTTATTAAAATCGGTTTAGCAATTTAAAATGATATTATATTAGGTAAAATTGTAGGATTATCAAAATATAACTTGAATCCTTAAATTCCAATTTAATTATATCATCATCCTCAAGCCCTAATGTCTTCCCACGCAAAAGTCATTAAATTAAAACGCTCGAGATTTCTCTTTTACATTTTAAAATTCGTTCTGGTAAAATGGGATGGAAACAAGTGGTAGTTAAACCTACATATATTCAAGTTAATTTAAACGACGACTCATTTGTAAATAGTAAGGTACGATTTCTAGAATATTGTCCCGAAATTAAGCGGAGCAGAGCTTATTACATACATTATGTAAGTTTAATTGTATGTAAAAAATTGTTCATTACTTTGAAAGATCTCATGCGTCATATTTGACTTAGCTTTAACTAAGCTTTTTTAATATTCACCGTCTTAATATAACAAACTTAAGATTTTATGAAAACTGTCAAAAAAGTAAAAAAAAATTCAATACCATCAGGTAAATGATATAAACTGTACAATACACTCTATAAACTAACGGATCCTCTGCCATCTTAATGGGGCGTTATGGGATCGCTTATGCACACACTGATATCACTTTGCGCCTATATACACTATAGCATAACTTAGATATAATTTAACTTTTTAGAGAAACTAAATATATGGTATCAAGGATCAATTTGATCTTAAAGATAGTTGAAGCAAACACTTAAAAGGTTTGATGTAAATTAATACGTTGTGCAAGAAATTAGTTTCCAGAGAGCGCATCTAATAACACATTAAATGTATACTTCTATTTAAGTAAACTTAATTATTTCTTTTTACTAAATTAGAGTATGATCTATATAAATATGTAGTATGATTCATAAAAAAAACGAAAAGTAGTTACATAAGAACTTTATATGTAAAAAAAGAGATTTACAAAATCCTTTTAAAATAAACAAAATTGAAACTAATTTCGACTAAAAACGTCGGAAAAATAGTAATTAAACAAACAAGTAGTTAGACGAACTTAATTATAACGAAGAAAACAGACCAAAATGTAAACGAAATGTATATATTATGTGGTTACTCAGAATATTAAGCTTAAAGCTAGATTACTTTTTCATATGAGTTTCGTAGATTCCATTTTATAATCATTTTGTTATTTAATGCTATCACTACATAGTATTAAAAACTAGTCAATTCCCGCTGTCTGTCTGTCTCTAAGCTTATATCTTTAAAACTACGCAACAGATTTTGATGCAGTTTTTTTAATAGATAGAGTGATGCAATACTGTCCTCAGCCCTCTTTAAATTAATTTAGTTGTATCTTAAAAATGGCTCTTATGTTGTATATCAAATGTATGTAGATAAGGTTTTTCTTCACAAGTGTCTTGTCACAAAACATGATGTTACAAAAACCAAACCCGAACTAATCTTAGTATCACTAGTGCTGCTAACAGAACTTGTTCTAAACATCAACCTAAGATTTTTTATAAAAATGTTGTACTCGTATATGACTTTATTATAATTTATTAACTTTCGATTGAATTCAATCTACAAGTTTCAAATCGATTAAGAACTTTTTTGCACTAAATAAAATTACAACTCCTGACAGGGGAGAAATCTATATTTCTATATATAGTTAGTATACACTAATATTATAAAGTTGAAGTGTTTGTTTGTGTGTTTGTTCGTTTGAACGCGCTAATCTCAAACTACTTGTTCGATTAGAAAAAATCTTTTTGTGTTGGATAGTCCGTTTATCGAGGAAGGCTATAGGCTATATTACATCATGCTACGACTAATAGGAGCGGAGCATCAATGAAAAATGTTTCAAAAACGGAAAGTTGGTAGATCGCGTGCGAAGTCGCGGAAAATGCTAGTAATAAATACATAAACTGAGCAAAAAGAGCTTACAGGCTCACTTTACTTGCCCTTCACGCGTATTTTAAATCAAACATAGATTAAATTTGCGGCGACGGCTCCAACTTAATATTAACCTTAATTTTTGTGGAGATTTAAACTTGTTTAATTTTTACATTACATATCAGTAAATTTTATTTTTGAAATACATTGTAGGTACATTATATATTAGATTAGGGCATCTTTTTTATTTAACAAGTTTAATGTTCAAATCAACAGGTTAAGTGAGAATAATTAGTGTAGAAACCCTTAAATATTTCGTTACACATTATCAATTCGTAATAGTGTTATTATTATATATATATATAGATTATATATTATACTAATATTATAAAGCTAAAGAGTTTGTTTGTTTGGTTGAACGCGCTAATCTCAGGAACTACTGGTTTAATTTGAAAAATTATTTTTGTGTTGGATTGGATTTAGTCCATTTACCGAGGAATGATATAAGCTATATTACATCATGCTACGACTAATAGGAAGCATCAATGAAAAATGTTGCAAAAACGGGAAGGGCGGGTGTTAGTTCTGCGAGATACCATACCGCGCGACTCAGTAAGAAATTGGTTTCCGGTCTGTAGAACGAGTGCGAAGCCGCGGGAAATGCTAGTAATAATAATATGTTTATCCCATATAGGTTTAAAATTTTAAAAATATATGAACGACACTAATTATTGTCTAAACACCTTTACTAAATGTTGTCTCATTGAATGATCCTAAATATACAAGAAATTTCAATTAAATTTGTTACATGTGAGTAATGCTATTAATCCTCTCAGACCTCACCTGTTTCAATCACTTAATCACTTAACTTGGCTATAATATTTTAAGAAATGTATATTTTGTATTTTTAATCTTCGAATTTTAAGTTCTGTTAATACTGGTCATGAATCAAATAAAAATATTGGTTATACGGAACGAACTATTATACTAGTACTAACTATATTCTAATAAGTAAAGTTGTTAGGTTTTAAAAAGAAAAAATGCAGTTAAAACTATTTGAAAATGAACAAATAAAAATCATTAGAACCCCATTTTTCCGTAACTTTTGGGACAGTACAGAAATTTATTTTAAAGAGGATAAAAATGTTAGTGTATTAGAATATTTTTTTCGTTAATGAGTAGAAACAGGTAGAAACGATTAAAAAAAAAGGAAAGCGTCAATAAATCATCCCTACTAACAAATATAATATTTTAAACTGTTGTGTTAAAATATTGTACTACTAGCTGACCCGTGCCCACTTCGTTGGGCATAATTTTAATAATCATTTTTAGTACAGAGTGTTTAAATAATTTAAATTATTTTATTAATATTAAGAATTAAAAATTAAATTATCTATACTAATATTAAAAAAAACTACTTTTTGTAACTTAAATATAAAAGTTTTATTTTTCGGTTTTTTATATAACCTATGACACTCAGCAATAATGTGGCTTTCTATTGGTGAAAGAATTTTTAAAATCGGTTCAGTAGATCCCGAGATTACCCCTTACAATTTAACAAATAAACAAACTTTACTTCTTTATAATATTAGTATAGATTCTAAACATTTAAAATATTCGAATAACAAACTACGAAACATTATTGATTTTTAATATTTTCAATCATTTATCCATAATAAGAACTTTGACGACACGTTTGCCGCAGTTTGTACTTTCTTGCGCCAGCGGTTGCGGGTTCGAGTCCCGCTGGGGGCATTCATTTGTTAAGCTCGGATGCTTGTACTCCAGTCAAAGGTGTTAATATTTTTATAATATGTATGTATTTAAAAGTTATATATGTAGTATATCAACTATCTGGTATCCGTAACACAAGCCTCGTAGCTTACCACGGAACTAGAAGGCGCTGTGTGTAATAATGTCCTAATATATTTATTATTTATTAAGTATTTATTATTGCACCTCGTCCATCCGTTTAAGATTAAGATACATAGCATAAGAGAGACGCAAACTCAGCGTCTAGCCGGTTCACCCGGCATCTACCGGCTGAGAATGTATTTCAGACATTAAAGAAGCCTCAAATCAGCTACATGTACCTACATCATTTTGTTTTATTAATTTAGTGTTTAATTTTAATTTAGTGTTAGTTTTAATTTATTGTTAGTTTTAATTCAGTTATAATTACTAACTGTACAAGTAGTTTTCAATACGCTCCGAAACCAAAAGTACGTAGAAGCTTATATTTGTAAACAGTTGAATCTAATAACAAAACATATTTACATGTAACTACTAGTTTCTATTCGATACTTAACGGTCCATAGTGTGCAATGACATCTACGGTCAAACGTACTGCTAATTCACTTAGTTTAGTACTATCACAGAAGCGCCGCATCATAAAGGCACATCACTTTCGTTTGACTTAAGCTGCCATTAGCTTTGATGAACATGTCTGATGCAATATAATGCCATGGCAGCCCTTTTAATACCCTAAATCCATTGTTATATTGAACAGTAATTAGTAATCTCGACATTATCTATATGGCGTGCGAGTATTGCAAGATGAATAAAATCTTGTAAAAATGACAATACGAGTCTTTTGTACCTAATCACAACTCCCCGAAACGAATTAAAAGATTATATTTAAAAATTACGTTTTTTTTCATGTAATACTCGAGGCGATAACAAATACATTACGATAATAACTACTTTAGTGTAAAACTGTCTCGAAGTTACTAATACCCGCCTCACAAGCGACGTACACGACAATTAAATTAATCGTACATACATTAGCCAAAAATAAAGACATCAACATCAACAAAATATAAATCATTATTATAAATTAAATCTTTTCGGATTTGTCGCGGATTTATTTTGATTTTAGGTCCCGACGTTTCAAATGCTTTAAAGCAATCATGGTCACGGGAGAATTCAGTTTCCGCGAAATCTGAAAAGATAGTTTCATTTATAACGTCAAATATTCGCGTAAACCTAAGAAAATATTATAAATAATTATGTTGAATTAATCGTATCACCGTCTACATTCATAATACTATGCTACAAAGCTTGTGTTTTTGATACCAGATAGTTAAAACATGTAATATAGCAATATAATGTCTAATATAGGTATAATATTAAAGGCATACATTATAAATATAGACACCCAAGCCTGGAATATATTCGAGCTCATTACGCAAATAAATGCCCTAATCCGGATCGGAACTTGCGACCGCTAGCATAGGATCACTACAAACCGATCCAAACATTTAGTCAAAATAAAACAAATAAATAAAAGTGTTTTTTGTTAAGATTTAGTAACAAAAGATTATTTTTTTTTCAAGATTATAGAAAATATTTTGTTTCAGTAACAAAAGATTGTAAAAGCAATCACTTGCTGCCGACCACGCCTATTTTACAAGCCGCTGAAGTTTGCTGCAGAAATGGATGTAATGCGAAGAAAATAACCAAAGTGAGTTGTAGTAGTAGTAGTAGTAGTAGTAGTAGAAGTAATAGTAGTAGGTAGTAGTATTACTAGTATGTTTCTTTTCACATCAAGGTATTAGTTAAAAGTCTTTAAGGAAGACAGTTAACTAATTATTTAAGAATAACATGTGAATATTTTGTCATGAAATTGTCATGAGTCAAAAGTATCTAATAAAATCTAAAAATTTAAAATTTACAACCTGATTTAACCAACTGCTGTTGCTCGGACCCGCGGATCTCGAATAAATTCTGAATATTTTAATTAAAAGGTGATTCTAGATAGAAATACTAAAATATGCCAACAAAGGATTTCATTGGTTAGCTCTGAAAGATATTAATAAATCTAAAATAAAATCTTAATAGAAGTCTTGATATTTTACTATGTAATAAAAATATAGTAATTTTATATAATATATTGTGTAAACTTTATATTCCGCATAAATCTATACTAATATTATAAACCTGAAGTGTTTGTTTGTTTGTTTCGTTGAACGCGCTAATCTCAGGAACTACTGGTCCGAATTGAAAAATCTTTTTTGTGTTGGATAGTCCGTTTATCGAGGAAGGATATAGGCTATATTACATCACGCATCGACCAATAGGAGCGGAACACCAATGAAAAATATTGCAAAAACGGGAGATAAAGATTTCTTTTGATTTTAATCCTAGAACGCGAGCGGAGCCGCGGGAAAGGCTAGTAGTACATAATTCTCTCTCTCTCTCTCTTTAGAAGAGTACGTGCAACACATCCTAGTGGAATGTGTCCGGAACACGGAGAAACGTCGTGATTTAATATCTCAATTTGAGATAAATTTACATTAACTGTATATTTTTAAACATATTGACGGAACCCACGTCGATTTTTACAACTTTAGCTTTAAATAATACCTTCTGGTGGTTAATTAAAGTTGCTTTTTTATTTTATACTTTTCAAGGAACGCTGGGCCTGACATTTTCACATTATTCTTAAGAGTCCCTAAATAAAATTAGAATTGAAAAAAATCTAGATTCATAAAGCTAAAGATCTCCGTTGTTTGAAGTTTTCTTTGCTTGTGACGTTGGAATGATTTGCTTGTGACACCATGATGGATTACAGAAATTCTGTTAATAATTTATGGCTTCGATGCGCTCAATTAGTCCTTTTTCTTATAAAAAAGCATATTTTATTTATATTATAGCATATTTTATGATATCACGACCCACTCTTTCGTTGCTTTAAAATCGATTAGAAAACAACGATTTATCTTTAATGATGGAAACAAACTTATCTTTATTATTGAGACAAATGGTAGAGACAGGTGTTACATCCTATTCCAGCTGAAGAAAGTGCTTACTTTCTTAAAAGCACAAGAAACTGTATTAAGTTTTCAACTTAGCATTTCATGTCATAATACGAGTACCTATGTGGATATGTGCAACTTATATTATATTTGTTAAGCAAATAATACTTTGATATCTCAATTTGCACGTTAAAATCTAAAAAAGAAATCAATTTTTCAGATTTTAACGTGAAAATTGAGCCTTCTTCTTCATCCTTTAGTACTCTACATAAATGTCGCTTTCGCCATACGACTGCTACGTACAAAAAATAAACAAAATACACTTTAAATAGTTTTAATAATTAATTTATCATTACTATTTACTAAGTTAATAGATATCTTAATATTTAAAATGTATATAATTTAAAATATAGCTAATATAAAGTAAAATATAGATTAGCAAAATCATTTACTCGTTATACAGTTTGTGAACAAACCATGCATAACATGATTGATGATAGTCGTCGCACTTCGCATAATGGCAAGTTTAACGTTTTAAAGGCGTTTTTCATCGATTTCATTTTAATACACTTGAGATTGAAAGCATTTGCTGTGCACGTTTTAATAAACGATATACTTTTAACCCGATTGCGTCGAAGGCAAAAGAAATGTTATTTATTTGACCTGTATATATGTACTGTACATATGTATAACGTATATATGTACGTATAATGTATATGCTCTGCCTCGGTGATGTGGTAGCTAATGGCGACAAAGTAAAAACTCCTGGGATCGAGTCCCGGGTCGGGCCAAGGTTAGTTATTGAGTCTTTCAATAAGCGTCAGTAAAAGCCTTGATTTGGGAAGTTAGCGGTAATACACCTTCGTTAAAGGTCAGTCTCCCGCCATAATTCTCACTTTGAATGTTATTACCGTATATACTTTCATATGCATTTAGTGAAAAGCTGTTAATTTGAAATTAAAAACGGACACCTCAATTTTATTTTTATGTATAGATTCAGACAAAAAATTCAACTACCTTTTTAATACCTAAAAAGACCTATAAATAAATACCTAAACAACCTAAATAAATTTTAAACGTATATAATATTTTCAATCGCATGTCATTAATAACCATTTTACATTTATTATTAGTAAAGTCCATTTGATTGAACCATCGAATAACAAATTGGATTTTCAAAACTCATCGTTGTTTCAGGGTGATTTGGTTATAGAAGTTTAATCAATTGTTTAAATTCAAAATAATTTTGATTGCAAAACGTAATGACAGAAAATATCTAATAATAAATACATACACAAAAACACACATTATTACACACAGCGCCATCTAGTTCCGTGGTATAAAGCTACGAAGGAAGCTTGTGTTATGGATACCAGATAGTTGATACACTACATATTATATAAGTTTAAATACATACATATTATAAATATAAACACCCATAACTGGAGTACAAACAATCGAGTTTAACAAATGAATGCCTCCAACGGGCTCTCGAACCCGCAACCCCTGGCGCAAGAATTTAGAGTCACTACAAACTGCGCCAAACGTGTCGTCGAAGTATACATATAGGAAAATTCTAACTAATTCGATTGTCGAATGAAAATAAAATGATTTATGAAAGACCCATTTGAAATACTAACTACTATTATTATCAATGTAGAGACTGAAGCTATAGTTTTTCGAATTTTTCTCTGTCTGTCTGTGACCGCATCACGAGTAAACTAAATTATAATGAAATTTGTTTTTAAAAATAATTACGGAATTACAAAGTACCTTTTTTATGGTAAAAAGGGGGCAAACGGGCAGGAGGCTCACCTGATGGGAAGTGATCACCTCCGCCCATGGACATCTACAAGCCTGGCTTGCAGATGCGTTGCCGGCCTTTCAGGATAGGGAGGGTGGAAATGAGGGAGGGGAGGGAGGAGGGAGGGAAGTTGGACAGAAGAGGGAGGGGAACGAAGAGGGAGGGGGAGGGAGGAGGGAAGGAGAGGGAGGAGGAAAGGAGAGTGGGCCTCCCGGACTCCACTCACCGGACGAAACGCGACAGCGTAGCTGCCACTTCACGCCGGTCTTCTGTGAGAGAGTGGTACTATACGGGGCGTGCCGGCCCATTCAGCTGCTACCCGAAGGTAAAAAGCATGGCACTACCACTTGTGAACCTACCTAGAGATGAACCCGAGCAAAGCGAGTGTGATTCAATAGTATCACAATTCATAAATGAAACATATTATTTCTACGAATATACGAATTTTAAGATCGTATATTTTGGTATTTTCCATAACAAATAATTCATTTGTGTGCAGAAATACAATTTAGAAGGCTATTATTCCGACAACCTTTACCTTTAAACAACAAAAGGTTTGAGTATTTTTTGTTTACAATTAAGACATTATAAATTAGTATTTAATGAGTTAAAAATGTAAAAGCACTTTTCACTTGAGAGTGAGAATGAGCACTAAATTAAAGACGACACGTTTGGCTCAGTTGGTAGTGACCCTGCTTTCAGTGCGAGCGGTCGCGGATTCGAGTCCCGCTGGGGGCATTCATTTGTTGAGCACGAATGTTTGTACTCCAGTCATGGGTGTTTAATGTTTATATCTATATAAATGCGAAAACACTCACTCACTCATCACGAAATCTCTAGAACTGCTAGACGTATAAGGATGAAAAATGGCAGGGAGGTACTTTATAAATAATGTAGGTGCGCTAAGAACGGATTTTGCGTTTGGGCCGGATTAAGTTTGTATGAAAGTCCTTCGAGGTAGTTAATAGTTAATTGACATACGCAAAGAACAAATTTTGCGACGAGTCGAATCGAGGAGGTCTCGAAATACATTTTTTGTGCTACAACTTTCAAATTTTGCACTGAATTAGTTTATAGTTAGTACATAACTTTTACGATACTACAAATCGGACACTCCATTCAAGGTACATTACGAATTTAAAAATAATAATAGTAAAATAACGTGTAGCACAGCGGGCAATGGGGAGAGGGAGGGGGAGCCAAGAGCGGGAGAGGTAGCCATGCCGCTCAGAAGTATATTAACGATGGTTCTGAAATAGCTAGAGTATCTTTTGATAATTTTCAGACAATCTACAGATCAACCGATTGCAAGTGATCGAATAAAGATTAGTAGCGATAAAAAAAATTACGCGGGTGAAGCCGCGGGTACTGCTAGTTTATAATATGTATGTATTTAAAATTTATAATAAATTTTAAATACATACATATTATAAACTATGTAAGTTATTTGTAATAAGTAAAATATTTTTAAGCTCAAATTAAAACTATATTTTATTAATGCAGCCAGTATGACTCTATTGTCACATTTGTTTCATCTCAGCCTAAACACATCCACTGTTTGATATATACTTCCTCTTGAGTTTTTCGCAACAACAAAGAACTTCAGGGATTTCAACCAAGTAGTCACTCTCGCCGGAGACTTGCCCACACTTCGCTTCTCGTACATGGCTACTAGCCATCTACTAGTCTATACTTGAGTACTGGTCCCAATCGAGTATCGACCGTTTGTACAAATTGAGTTTTACTTATAAGTATTATATGTATATAACCCTAATAACATATAATATACATTTCGTAAAAAGCTGTAACGTTAAAAATAGATACTTCATTTTTATTTATCCTTTTATAATATGTATTATGTATATGTACACGTGTATTTGAATATGTTATAATACAACAATTTTTCTGCCTGTTAAATTTGTTTATTACTTGCTCGAGTAAGCTACATAAGAAAGACGGATGTGGTTTGAAGCATATCATTTTGTTTTTCTTCAATCCTACACGCTTATTCTCAAAATAGACCAGAGTGAGTACTTTGGACTAAACTTTGGTGAGTTAATATTTAAATGGATTAATATGTCATACATAAAAAAGGATTTTTCATCTAAATTCTTCACATTTAGTTTCACTTATAACCACTTTATGTCTTTATGAGTATATAAAGGTTAAATTGTAAGAAAAATATGACAAATTAAATTATTTTTGTGTTCGTAAATGATATGTAAAATTGGTAGTAGAACTTTTGTGGAAGGGGGCTCGTTAAAGCTCGAATTGTGGACTTTTAAAAGCATTACGATTAAAATATCCAAAAGTTTATTTTAGTCCGACTGATGTGAAGTGAAACTTTGGCAGTTTGCTATTATACATTTAAAATATTATATTATGTAGTAAAAATATCTTAATGTATAAAGAAAAGAAAACCTTTTTTTTTAATTTAATGCCTATAAAAAACCCAAGGCCCGCATGATGTGTACAAGAATTTTTAAATATTATTACCTACGCTGAAGGAAAATATCGTGAGGAAACCTACATGTCTGAGAGAACCTAGCAAGTTTTCAAAAGATATATGACGTCCGCCTACCTGCACTTACCTACTTGTGAAAATAATATTGTTCTTAAAGTAAGCATCACACACATTATATATTACATATTTAATATAAAGTTTCTAGATCATAATTTACAAAAATATTAATTTACTTTATACGACATGTTTGTTTTAGTTTGTAGTGACCTTACTTACTGCGCCAGCGGTCGCGGTTTCGAGTCCCGCTGGGGAGAATCTTTTATTAAGCACGAATGTTTGTATTCCTGTCATAGGTGTTTATATTTATAAATTGTATGTTTTTAAAAACGTGGTAACGCGTCGCTTGAATAACCGAGTGATGCGGGTTCAAATCCGGGTCTCGCACCTCTGATATTTTCAGGTGCGAATCATTTATATCATGATTACCACTTGTCTTACGGTGAAGGAAAATATCGACCTACAACCTGCATGTCTGAGAAAACCTAACAAGTTTTCGAAAGGCATGTGAAGTCCGTCAACTCGCACTAGGCCAGCGCGGTGGACTATGGCCTGATCCCCCTCGTACTGAGGGAGGCCCGTGCCCAGCAGTGGGACGTTAAAAAGGGCTGATGATGATATACTATTACTATTATATACACGGAACTAGGTGGCGCTGTGTGTAATAATGTCCAAACATTTAATATGTACCAAAATACTATTTCCCTCTTCAGTAAATAGCTGCAGGTTACCACTGTGTAAACAGTTTCAATATTTCCATTGCACCAAATGCAGCTTCATTGCAAAAGTTAATTTGTATGCAAAAGCTATTTTGCATATAAAGTAGTGGCCAGCTTTATGATTAACGAGCATCTGTAATACACAAGACGTAGGACTTTATGTCTGCTGCGGAAAATGAATTATAATTACCATAGTATTAAATATAACTTCCATTTTTTTAAACTAGATTTTTTCCCATTTTTCTTTATCGATTAAATAGAACGTGTTGTATAAAACGAATAGTAACTTGCAGCTATCCGACAAGTCTGAATATATATCTTATTTTATAAATTTTATAATTTTCACAACTGATCAAGCCAATAGTTTAATCAATACATAGTACAAAACAAAGTTCCGCTGTCTGTCCCTATGTATGCTTAGATCTTTAAAACATCGGATTTTGTTTTTTTTAATAGATAGATTGATTCTAGAGGAAAGTTTACATTATGTATAACTAGTGGAACCTGCAGCTTTGCTCATACTAAATGTGGAGACGAGCTCGAGCGAAGCCAGGACGAGTCGCTAGTTCATTTATAAACTAGAACTAGATAGGAACATCGTTATCTTCTTTTTTTATTTTTCCTACCTATATTTTATCATTTTATAGATACAAAATTAATTGCATTCTCTGCCAACAATTCCGAGGACAGTAGAATAATTAATATGAGCATTCTCTGCACATGACACCCCATAATCTACCCATTATGTGTTCGTCATCAATCTTAGTTTCACTATACATATAATTTCGTGGCACGTTGTTTGTCCTCGATAAACTCCGAAACTATAACAAATAAATTTCCCATCCAATCTAAATCTGCGATGTTTTAAGACCTAAAATACAGGATACTTATGATGCTGTCTGTTATATCCAGAGAGGGTATAAAAGAGAATTTGAGTAACGGCTACTTAAAGCAAAAAATTAAAGCTTAAAAAATTAAGTGTACCACAGCTGGGATTGCTATTTCTTTATATTAATATGTAGGAAAAGAAAAAATAGTTTTGTACGTTTTCCTTTCTGTGAGTTAACCGTAACTGTAAGGATTTTTCACAAAACATTTATTGCGCCAAAATTATTAGCATTTTTGTAAATACTGCATTGTATGTACAAGTGCAGCCTTTACTCGGAGATGACAACTCGACATAACAGCTGGAACATCAGGCAAAAATTTTACCTATTGATATTGACAATTTTGACCTGACCTGATCTGACATTGCATTTTAGAGCTATTAACGAAAAAGTTGAATTGAACTAATAAATAAATATAAATAATAAATAATTATGTTGGGACATAATATACACAGCGCCATCTAGTTCCGTGATAAGCTATGAAGCTTGTGTTACGGATACCAGATAGTTAATATACTACATACATAAATTTTGCTACATACATATTATAAATATAAACACTACACACTGCGCCAAAAGGTGTCGTCAACCCAATTAACCTGACCTGGGATTCGAACTGATGATTTCTAAGTATATAACTATAAGTGCTAGCCAGTTGACCGACAACCATGAAAAAAACCAAGAAAAATGAACTAAAAATATATTTTTAGATAAAATAGAAATATCACGAAGCTTACGATTCATTATGAAATGTATTACTTTGTACATTGTAACGTTATTTATTATTAAGGGCCTTTTGAATAAGGTATTTAGAGAAAATTGAGTACAAAATACGCCAAGTTCATAAACAATAATACAAACCAGAAATATAATTATGCAAAGAGTCTTGGAGTAAAGACGAAATGTTTTGTAAAATATCTTTTATAAGAACTTCTATTTTGATACACGTGGAATACTAATTAGTCGTAGCTGACTGTTGTTACTGCAAAGGTAAGTAAATTATTAAATAAATAATTTACTTACCTTTGTAACCGTAAATTATTAATTTATTAAAGTGATGAATTATTATAAACCATTTGTTATCAAATATTTTTTTTGAAAAGAGCAACTGTTGAGTTTCTCGCCGGTTCTTCTCAGCAGAACAGTTTTGCTAGCCGGTGGTGTCTTACTCACAGATTTACAGACTGACATTTAAGTTTAATAATGTAAAAATGACGATTCAAAAGAGCTTGTAAACGTCTATTTGAATAAAGAATATTTGATTTGAAAGTATAATATTTGAGCGTTTTAAGAATGTATGAAATGTAAAGTATTTACTGTACTGTACTAGCGGGTTACTCCTGCTTAGCTCGGGTGCGGCTTTAAGTCATATGGCCCACAGAACAAACGAATAAAGATTTTTTGTTTTTGGTAGTAATGTACGGGTATACGGATGTTCGTTTAACAATTCATTAAAGATTCGTCCCATCGGATGAACGGTTTTGGAATTTACATAGAGTACATTAATAGAATACAAAAAACTCAAATTTTTATTTAAGAGTGTTCGCTCAGTTGTGAAAGTTTATTAACTAAATCTTGAAGTTTGGTTCGTAAGAAATTCGGATAAGACATACAGACAGGAAAATGATACTGAACTGCTTTCCCTTTGCTATCCAATCAGCTGGTATTAATTTTAAATAAAAACTATCATAATAAGTGCAAATATGTACGAAAATAATTATTATTTCTATGAGTAAAGTAAGCATTATTATTTAGCCCGGGATAGTGCGGGTTGGCAAATTTCACATGTCTTCCGAAAACTTGCTAGGCTCTCTCACACATGCAGGTTTCCTCACGATGTTCATGTTTCTATTCATCGTAAGACAAGTGGTAATCATGATAGATATGATTCGCTCTTGACTCGGTTATCCAAGCGAAAGCTCCAAAATTGTAGCTTTTTAGACAAGCTTAGGAGATATTAGATTTAGCGCTAGCGAAGCCGTCGGTTCCGCTACTAAATATATACAAAAACTTGACAAATTATTTTATATACTAAAACCTTCCTT
Organism: Boloria selene; assembly: GCA_905231865.2. NCBI lineage: Eukaryota > Metazoa > Arthropoda > Insecta > Lepidoptera > Nymphalidae > Boloria > Boloria selene. The sequence goes on along the minus strand of HG993137.1, from coordinate 13,134,514 downwards.
GAGAACTACTCTATCTATAAGTGAAAATAACATGAAAATGTGTGTAGTAGTTTTTGAGTTTATAGCGAACAAACAGACAGGCGCAGCGGAGGAGTTTGTTTTATAATATGTATATCACTATACCATATATATCTCCTAAAAGACTGACTAGGGTCCGATTTCACCAATGGTGTCAGTGGTTTCACCAAATTTGACACGATTTTGATTTTATCTGAGGAATAAGCCGGTTATTCTTTCAAAATTGGCGGTATAAGAGTTACTCTCGTATAGCTTTGTTATACTCAGTAGTAGTTGGTGAAATGAAGGCATAGTTATCTTAGAGTAAATAACAGCTTTATCCTAGGAATAAAATTTATTCTACTTTGGTGAAATCGGACCTAAGCAAAGTTAAGCGAGTAATGTCATCATTATATTTTAATAAAAAATACTAATAAAGTTATTTTATAAATCTGTTTTACTAACATTTTTTTCTTTCACAGGAAACCGACTCGAAGGCAGATGAGAAAAAACCGCAGACTTGTTGCATGCATACTGATTTAGAATTTCGACACGTGGTGCGATCAACTCACATAGATAAGAGCATCGAGGCTAAGCGAAAAGTAAGTATAAGTAAGAATAAATTGCCTCGTTATTTATAATAGGATATCTATTTTAATATTTAGATTTAACGACACTAGCGGTCGCGGGTTCGAGTCCCGATGGGGGCATTCATTTGTTGAGCATGAATGTTTGTAGTCCAGTCATGGGTGTTTATATTTATAATATGTATGTATTTAAAATTTATACATGTGTAGCATATCAACTACCTGGTATCCGTAACACAAGCCTCGTAGCTTACCACGGAACTAAATGGCGCTGTTGTAATAATGTCCTAAAATATTAAATAAATATTTCGTATTAGTCATTTTAGAGTGAATTGTTTATAGGTATATCAATTGATCTTATCATTTATGTTACTTAGGTGTATGTTAGTTCACTACTATAATAGGTTTATAATACCAGAAGAAATGTCAAATAACAAAAGAGCGAGAAAGTTAGTTTTATCAAAAAATATAATATAATGAAAAAAAAATCATAAGTACTAGAAACTTACCCTGGCTTCACTCGGATACGTCTAGACAACTTGTCTAGATTTTCTATACAATTTCATAAACTATACTTTTTTTACTTTTATTTTAGAAAACGTATTAGGTTTCCGCTTAAAACTAAAAAGTACCTATAACAGACGAACCCGAGCAAATCGATGGTAAGTCGCTAGTTATGAAATTTAATTATTTTTGTTTTTATGAAATCTAAACTTAACTGAGTAAATATCGCGTTTTCAATTTGAACGTTGCTGTGGGTGGTATTTCTTGTACGTAATAATATCACTTATATGAAAAGTCTTAAGGTGGGCGGAAAGTATGAAATAAAGCAATAAGCATAATTTCACGCTACGGGGTATCATTACGAAGATGAAAAAATATAAAAAAAAGAAGAAAGCGCTTATTATAACAACAAAGCTTTGGAATAAGCTTTTTATAAATATACCCACTAGCGAACCCGGTCGCTGGCCGTAAGTAAATTGAACGGTTTTTATAATTAAATTTAAGTTATTTCCTATTAAATCTTCGAGTGAAAGCCCCGTCAAAATCTGAAATATTTGTCTATTATGACAAAATAACTATTATTTACTTTGAAAATTGAAACCATTCCACAGAAATTCGAAGCAATTTACTATCTATAAAATATTCTATATAATATTCCTACAAATAAATAGTGATTGTGATAAGGTTCAATAAATACGTTGGTCTTTGTTATAAAATGATGTTTAAAGAAATATGTGGGTTGAACAATAGCCAGCCAAAATATTTTTTAAATTATTTGTTGCGATTTTTGTGTTATTAGAAGATGTCAATGTAAATAATCAAAAATAGATTATTTATTTATTCTAAATCTAAAGAGCAAAACTTAGACATTTCGTTCTATACAATATTAATTAAAATTCAGTTCATTCAGTTAACTCATACGATAAATGTATGCGGTTAAAGATAAAGCTGTGTTATTACTAGCAAACTACTAACTTACCCTAGTTTTGCTCGGGTATGTTCCGTACGTTTTCATTTTTCGATGCGAATTCTAATTATTGAAGTGAAACTTCTTTAGAATCGTTGTGATTTCAAACTCGATGAAACGAAAAAATAAGTCCATAGTACCAGGTTCTCAGAGACGGGGAAGAGTTAGCCTTAATTTAAATTCAAGTTTTACTTCTGACATGTGTACTTTGTACACACGCACTTTTTTTTATAATAGTAGCCAAGTTACATATTATAACATCAGTTATTCTCTAATGCAATTCCCGTCTACATTAGTCCTTCCGTTTTGGAGTAGAGCCAGAACAAACAAAAAGACTTATAGAAAAAATAGACATATACAGTACGTGCCACGAAAGATGAGACTTGAAATTAATTATACATAGCTCTTACTAACACGACTTAAGTGCGAAAATCCCTCGCTACTGACGCTCGTCAAGTCTCATCTTTCGAGGTACGTATTATACATCATACCTCAATTTGATTTCTTAGCATAGATATAGTACCTACTGTATAAAATTGTATGGTACTGCTATAATTATGATATTATATACATATAAGTATTAAGGAATAATATTATGCGTCAATTTATACATTTAATCATAAACTCCTTATTTACAACAGGTTATCAGAATGCTGTTCGTCATTATTTTGGAGTTTTTCGTATGTTGGACGCCTCTCCACGTAATAAATACGGTAAGATAGTTTATATTTTAAAATTTTATATATATAATCTAAGCTCAGGCTGGTCCCTAGGTTTACCCCGTGGGTTCCGCTAGTCATACGTATATAGTCTTTCCTCTTAAATCACTTTTATCTATTTAAAAAACCACATCAAAATCCGTTGCGTAGTTTTGAAGATTTTGATCCGTTTAACGCGTCGCTTGGATAACCGAGTGATGCGGGTTCAAATCCGAGTCTCGAACCTCTGATATTTTCATGTGCGAATCATTTATATCATGATTACCACTTGTCTTACGGTAAAGGAAAACATCGTGAGGAAACCTGCATGTCTGAGAAAACCTAGCAAGTTTTCGAAATACATGTGAAGTCCGCCAACACGCACTAGGCCAGCGCGGTGGTCTATGGCCTGATCCCCCTCGTACTGAGGGAGGCCCGTGTCCAGCAGTGGGACGTTAAAAAGGGCTGATGATTTATAGAGAGTGATTTAAGAGGAAGGTTTATATGTATCAATAGGGGAACTCGCGACTTCGCTCGCGCTAAATATAGGGGCGAGTCGCTAGTCTTAATATAAAAAATATCGTGTCACGATGTTTTTTGATCCGTGATGAACTTAGAAACTAACTAATTAAACCATAAACCTTAACTTACTTGAACCTAAACTTAAAATAAGTATTTTCCAAAAAAAAAAATTACGATAACTTTTCGTCATTTTTTCATCATATTCCTATGTATCGTCGTCGGGTTCTTATTACTTGGGCTTTGTATTTCAACTCATAATACTAATACATACTAATTATCACTACATATTAAATAAAGTCGCCTCACTGTCTGTCTGTCCCTATGTATGCTTAGATCTTTAAAACTACGCAACGGATTTTGATGGGGTTTTTTTAATAGATAGAGTTATTCAAGAAGAAGGTTTTTATGTATAAGCCCTAGTGGAACCCGCGGCTTCGCTCGCGCTACTCGCCTAAAGTGACGCCTATAGTGTCGCCTAGAGACGAGCACGAGCGAAGCGAGGGCGAGGCGCTAGTGTATTACAGCTAAGATTTGTGTGTATGTTAGTTACTCCTTCAATATATACTCCTTCAATATAGACTGTATATATTTAAATGACATCTATACTAATATTATAAACGCGAAAGTTTGTAAGTATGGATGTATGGATGTTTGTTACTCTTTCACGTAATAACTACTGAATGGATTTTAATGAAACTTTACAATAATATAGCTTATACATCAGAATATCACATAGGCTACAATTTATAAAGATATTGTGTGAATTGTCCAAAATATGACGATAAGTATCAAGTAAGTAGTAAAAAATCTAGCATCTGCGAGCTATTCTGGCGTGCGCTGCCAAAACCGCTAGAGTTATACATATGTAATGTATGATGGAAATGTTTATCTTAACAAGCGACTCACCCTCACTTCGCTCGGGATCGTCCCTAGATTTAGCGCGAGCGAAGCCGCGGGTTCCACTAGTTAAGTATATAGAGATTGATACATAAAATATACATTTTCATACCTAGAATAGATGATGAACTTTTCTTAATTTTTTTCTTTGACACTTAATTGATTAGACTTAATTAACTTAAAACTTTTGCAAATATTATTGTTAAAAGTAAAATATTAGTATTTCATTCATCATGCAAACAATTATGCTGGCTGAAGCTTATAACAAATAAACTTATGTTATTTATTATTCGATAGATTTATTTTTCAACGTAATCCGCCTAAAATGTTCGAATATATTGAGAAAACGCCGAATATCTTCAGTAAACAATAAACTGATCTTTTCACGTAGAAGTATAATCTCTAATATACCGATTACTGTAAAAAGATGAAAGCGTAATGCGTCCCAAAAACAGCAGATGTTTCATAAAATATTATGAAGGGGCAGTGGTTTTTTTATCATATAATGTAAATACAAAAGTACGCTTTATTTAAAATGTCGACCAAAGCTTATGGTCAGATTTTTTTTTTATGGTAAAAAGGGGGCAAACGGGCTGGAGGATCACCTGATGGGAAGTGATCACCTCCGCCCATGGACATCTGCAAGCCAGGCTGTAACAAAAGAAAAAGAAAACATACAAAATATATGAAAAAGTACAAGAGACGGCCTTATCGATTTTTTCTAGGCAACCTTCAGGTGTGAGAAATAGAACTAAGAAAGAAGCAGAGTGAATAATAAATAAAGAAGTAGTCTATTAGTTGCCTACTAACGTTCAGATTTAAATGAATTAAATTAAATCTTCCTCATATTGTATACAGAGAAATGAAAACTACAAGGCCATAAAAAATCTATTAACATTGAAATACATGTTTTATCTTGAGGGTCATTTTTATGATAATACAATTGCAGAACCCCAATATATTCGAACCTACATATAACAAGTTCGGTTGTAATAATCTCACATCACAATGTCAGACAGACAGCAATTTTCTGAAACGAATGAAGTTTAAAAGTTGAAAAAACTGAATGAAGTTCATTTCTTAAACGAGCTTTAAGTGTAAAACATTTAGATTTAAAGCTACGCAGAGTTTGTATAGTATTTAATACCTAGATATAAACAACGACAATCCTTACTACCTTTGCTCTAACTAATTTTAAACGCTTTGTAATTTGAGACCACATAATACAGAAAGCTCAAATAACTTTGTTAAATAAAGCTCTCCGCAATATATTTTGGTCGCGGCGGCCGACCACAGTGAGTGATATTACCTCGTAATATTCTGTCACCATTTTATCTAATCACTAGCGACTCACTCTGGCTTTTCTCATATTCGCCCATAGATTTAGCGCAAGCAAAACCGCGGGTTCGACTTGTAAATGTTTATAAAAACTTCACAAATTATACACTAAAACTTTCCTTGACGAACACTATCAATTGGTGAAAATAGCATGAAAATCGGTGCAGTAGTTTTTGAGTTTATCACGAACATACAGACAGACAGACAAACGCCGTGGAGGACTTTTGTTACAATAAAAAACATATATGTAGTGATTATAACTCATATATCTAGATGCATAACGCATTTATAATAATCATACGAAACTATTTAAAGGATTATTCAGGCATGATTCACAAATATCATTAGAACAGCTATAATATTATAAGGTTACTTAGTAATATTATAAGCCACACCCTCGGTGGTAGAGGCTAGCATGTCATCGGTAGGTCCTGGGTTCAATCTGGGCTCGAGTCAGGTCAAGTTTAGTTATTGAGTCTTTCCGTTTAGTAACCCTCAGTATCAGCCCGGAGTTAAGAAGTTGGCGGAAGCGACAACATTTATAATATGTAGTGTTAAACATATCATTTATTTACATCTATACATATACAATAAAATTGTATTTTATTTAAATCTGTATTAGAAATACAGATTTAAATAAAATACAATGTGTCATAATTATACATAGTATATATATTTATTGGGGGAACATGTTTCATTAAAATGTAGGTAGGATAAAACGTAGTGGAACAAGCGGGACTCTTTAGATTACTATAAAATATATTAATTTCGCCTAAAATGTATAAATATATAAATCACGTAAAATTCATGTTTGATTTTTAATCATAGGATTTTTAATTTAAAATATTTAATACATAATCCGCGAGCAATGCGTACTGACTGTATTTATAATCATAAAAGTTTATGAATATTTTATGACCTAATGTGGGTTTATATCGCTAAATCTCCCTGACTCTAGCGTGTACATGATTGTGGTGAATAAAATTTCTCTTTTCTATACATATAATAACACTTAGTTTTAGCGCGAGTGAAGCCACGGGTTCCGCTAGTTAAAATAAATAAAATTTCTAAAATATAACCTCCACCTTTTCAAACACGGTTACAAAGTAGTCTAAGTTACGCCTTATAACATTAGTTATCTGCAAGTAAAAGTCCCGTCAAAATCTATTCAGCCGTTTCAGAGATTAGCCCCAACAAACGGACAAAAACTTTAAAAATTGATTTTTAATGCTAGTACCGTATATATTTTCATATACATTTAGTGAAAAGCTGTTAATTTGAAATTAAAAACAGACACTTTAACAATTTTATTTATATGTATTGATTTTAACTTATTCGAATCAGTTCATTAATATTTTTAAGTAAAATCTTATTATCTATTCAGATGAAAATCTAAAAAACCAACGAACTAAAGTTTTCCGAATTTTTACCTTTCTGGTTCTATGTGACTGCATCACGAGAAAACTACTGAACAGGTTTTTATGAAAATTCAACGTATAGAGAAATTTTTACTCCTGAAAAATATCTCATTACTGAAAAATCTATACTAACCGTTAAAATGTATTTGGGGTCGAACCCCAGCGAAGTGATGGTAGTACTAGTTAATAAATAATCTAAATGAAAAATAATAATAGTAGTCAAGCTTATCCTTGTATGTTATAGACAGCTCCTTAGATAAACAGGCCTTATTCACAATTTCATTACTTTGTTGTTAACGTCGTACATAAATTATGTATTTAATAAAAAGTGGTATATGACCCTTTTCAATATCCCACTGCTGGGACTGGGCAAGGGGGATTAGGCCAGTCCTTACGATATTTTCCTTCACCGCACATAAAAATATCAGAGGTGCGAGACTCAAGATTTGAACCCGCATCACTCGTTCAGCCAAGTGAGCGCATTACCACTGGGTTTCTTCTGCCTATTACAATGATATAAGAATTAATATTGAACATAATATATAAAAGTTAAATATGTACATAGTCTTAAATTGAATTTTCTTCGGACGACAAACTTTTTATGGTCACTTATCAACGGGTGGATAAATTTGAATAAGATCGTCTTTGTTACGCCGGAGTTATATCAAAGACATGAGTAGATTTACGCTTGAGATTTTTGTTCATCTCTCAAACAAGAATTATGTTAAGTGGTTACGGACATATAGTAGTTGTAATGTATACTAATATTATAAAGCTGAAGAGTTTATTTAATTGTTTGGTTGAACGCGCTAATCTCAGGAATTCGACTAGTAAGTCCGAATTAAAAAAATATTTTTCGTTGGATAGTCCGTTTATCGAGGAATGCTATGGGCTACATTACATCACGCTACGACCAATAGGAGGATGAAGCCGATACTAAAACTAACTTATAGATAAAAGTTATTTTTTATCTTTAATTTATTTAAGCTAATATTGAAAATAATCAGTTCTGTAATTTCCATCTGTTTCAGGTTTAAGTTTAAGTATTTTAATTACACGTTTTTGCTTCTAGATACGAGTATGTGCATGAACACTTCAATCCTAAATATTTTTCTTGTTTAAAGGTACAGTAGTGGAGTACCCTCTTGATTAAATGATGTATCGGAGTTTGTAGCATTCAACATTCCTTTATAATAGTAGATTCAGTATCTCCTCGAATAGCAAACCACGCGAGCGCAAACTTTTTTGCAACAAAGAATAAATTTTTTTATCTAGTAGAGAAACGGACTATTCCACTGATAGCCTCGTTTTACCTTTCCTTACTCATACAAAAATGAACTAAATTACTATAATTTATCTGTAATCACAACTTTATATCATAACTAGCAACTCACTCTCGCTTAGCTTGGATTCGTCCCTAGATCTAGCACGAGCGAAGCCGCGGGTTCCACTAGTTATACAACCTTCCTCTAGAATCACTCTATTTATTTAAAAAAACCGCATCAAAATCCTTGTTTTTAAGTTCTAAGCATATATTGGGACAGACAGCGGGAAGCGATTTTGTTTTATACTATGTAGTTTTTTTTTTTCTTTCTCAGAAATTAAATAGTTTTCCCGCAACAAAAAGTATATTGACCAAAATAACCAGCTATTTTCAGCAGCTTCTCGTGATTCAGTCACAAACAGACAGATTAGGTCAAAAATTCTAGAAACTATAGGTTCGACCTCTGTACCGATAATTTCAATGAGATTTTCAAGAAATATTTAATACTAGCCTTTCCCGCGACTCGCGTTTTAAAGGCTGAAATTCAAAAGAAATGTTTTTCTCCCGTTTTTGCAACATTTTTCATTGATGCTCCGCTTCTATTAGTCGTAGCGTGATATAATAGCCTATAGCTATCCTCGATAAACGGACTATCCAACACAAAAATATTTTTTCAAATCGAACCAATGGTTCCTGAGATTAGCGCGTTAAACCAAACAAAAAAACAAACAAACATACATACTCTTCAGCTTTATAATATTAGTAGGTATATATACAGATTTAAGTCAGTTAGAATTTTATTATCTCTATAGATTGTGTTATATGACAACGGTATTACAACATTTATTGCGGGAATATCTTCGAATACTTAAGTAGATTACGATCCGAAAAGCTCATTCAAACAAGGATTTATTTTCTTGGTAATGCGCTCACGTGGATATAATGTGTAATAAAAATAACATTTTGTTTAAACATTTTGATCGCTAACTCACTTGTAGAGCACTTCAGCTGGAACTAAAACATTTATTTCAATAACTTTCAAGTTTGGGAAACATGAAATTTTAATTTTTTACTTAGTATTGAAATGTTTGTTTTTGGTAGCCTTTCAGAAGTCGTGTGAGTCAAAGTTCACATTTCATAATATTTTTTTTTAATTTGCTTTAAAATTATGATACAGTTAAATCAGATCAAAGTTAATTGTTTGTGTGTTTACTTATACTTTGACGACACGTTTGGTTCAGTTGGTAGTGACCCTGCTTTCTGCGCTAGCGGTCGCAGGTTCGAGTCCCGCTGGGGGCTATCATTTGTTGAGCACGAATATTTGTACTACAGTCTTGGGTGTTTATATTTATAATATGTATGTATTTAAAATTTATATATGTGTAGTATATCAACTATCTGGTATCCATAACACAAGCTTCGTAGCTTACCACGGAACTAGGTGGCGCTGTTGTAATAATGTCCCAACATATTTATTTTATTTATTTACTTCTATACAAAGAATTTTCTGGGCTGGTTTTGATGCAATTAAGTGGATACATAAAAGTGTCAACATGGAGTAATGTTTAAATTAATTTTCGTTATTTAAAAACGCACGAAAGCGAAGCGGGGAAAAATCACTAGTAGTGTCATATAACTATGAAATAATTAGTAAAAGGACCCATCTTCAAAGTAAACTAACTCTACTAAGTACGTGCAATTCTGAAACTTTCAAAATGGTCTCCTCTTTGTTAGATAACTTCGTCACTTAGCCAACATCACGCGATAAGTCCCTTAAACAACAGTTCAAGAAAATAATTTTAGGAGATATTAGTTCTTGACCGCTGAACTTCTCGTAGTAAAACTTGTTAAGTTAGTACCATTGAATTTATAAATGAAACTACCTTTTCGGATTTTGTCGCGGATTTATTTGAATTTTTGGTTCCCGACGTTTCGAATGCTTTACAGCAATCATGGTCACGGAAGAGACTAACCGAATCAAAAAACCCAAATAAATCCGCGACAAAATCCGAAAAGGTAGTTTCATTTATAATGTCAAATATTCGCACAAACCTAAGAAAGTACCATTGAATTTATTTTTGATTCCTATAAAACTTTTAATTTGTGATTATCTTCTTAGAAAAAATAATGTATTAGTAATTATTGATTTAGTTCTCAATTTAACAATTTTTTAAACTAAAAAGCTATTGAAACCTGTAGAGCTTAAATCTTAATATTCATTAGGTATGAAAGCTATTACAAAGCATGTAGTTAACTACAAGGTAAAGCATTAATAGTTTGCTAGTACATGTATGTACATGTATTCATAGGTTTTGAATTGATAGCGGAGAAAGAAGATTTAATACAGTTATTGAATATAGTTTAAAATAAATAGGCTTATATATTAAAACCTAATCTTTATATACAATATAATATAATAATATTATCTTTGTATATAAATTAGAAACATCAACTATCAATAAAAGTAGATAGATGAATCTAATTCACAAACTACATAAATTCAATTCTTTGTTTATAGCTTTTAGATGCGCCGATTGCTAGCAATTTGTTTCGTCAATATTGCCTAAGTTACGACTTTTATTATCATACGAAGAGATTCATAAGAAAATGATTATTTCACGTCGAAACAGAGTGACGAACGTGATTTTCTCTATGATAGTTAGATTTCTTTTTACCGTGGGAAATTATCTCTTCGGGAAAACATGTCATTTTTGAAGTGAAACTTCTTTAGAATCGTTGTGATTTCAAACTCGATGAAACAAAAAAATAAGTCCATAGTAACAGGCACTCGCAAGATACGGGGAAGAGTTAGCCTTAGTTAGATCTCGCCCACCTCGAGTCAGTGACATTTCTAACTCTGTGTAACTCGTGGGTGTGACCTTCGCGCCATCTCCCTCTCTCAACGAGCTTAGACGCTTAGCTTATTACTTATTTAGTATACATATAAACGAGATTTAAAAATTAGTTTGCCAAAGAAATTTTACTTCTGACATGTGTACTTTGTACACACGCACTTTTTATATTATTTTATTATGGGAAATGTTGGGTTACGTGGGACTCATCGAAAAGCCAGTACTATCCACTAAAAACCAAGGACCCATCACCTTATGGGGCGGATTGCTTGCGCATTCAACCGACGTCCCAGCAAAGTCGGTCTGCTAAGGTAGACCACACAGCTAAGAGAGCTCCACAGTCCACTCTGCTATCCAGAAAAGTACCAAGATCAACTCGCATGACACACCACCCACCGAAGTGGGCCCCTCTTGCGCGTTTCTAAGCTTCGCGCTGGCCGGCTGCCGGACTCTACTAAGCCTCTACAAGTTGGGAGAAATGTCATAATACAACCCATAATAACCCATATTATACAACTTCTACACATGTTTATTTACATCGGGTTTGTAGTAGTCACTTATATGCTTAGATATAACTTCTTGTATTTTTACTAATTTCTATGAAATACTTTGCTACAATATAAAAACAAGGCTTCAGACGTAACTTTTTAATTTGTTATTTTCGATATAATGCCTCGTTATGGGGACAATTCCGAGCGAAGCGAAGCTGAGACGCTACTCACTACGTAAAATTTATCATCAAAATAGGCATTATATATAAAAATAAAACAAAATAAGCAATATGATTGAAATACTTGTTAAAAAAAGCGTATTAGATATTGTTATTTTAAAGTAAAACTTAATAGATTCATTGTTTACAGATTTATCTCTTCTACCCTGAAGAGCTTTACGAATACATTGGCCCGAAAGGAGTTATTTCTCTACAGCTCCTGGCATATTGTTCATCGTGCTGCAATCCAATAACGTATTGCTTTATGAACAGAAAATTCAGACAGGCTTTCATTTTCCTCTTCAGAAACTGCAAGTTACTGCGGTAAGTGGATACTTTTATTATTAAGCTCGCATATCACCCTCGATTCGGTTCAACCCAACGTTTACGTTTACGTTTTTTTAAAATAAGGTATAAGCTGCTAGGATGACTCGATATACTTTAGAAAGAAATATAGTTATACAGTTGTATGACATCCACTTTTTTTGAAGTGGTTTAATAATGATACTCCAATATGGAAATAGCCAGATCTATAAGAATTGCTAAAGGCTAGAATCATATTAATGTTAATGTATTACGTATGATATGTGGAATGGTCTGAAAATATTATAACTGCACAGTAACTCATAAAAATAGAGCTTACATAACTAAAAGCTTTAAAGACTTTACTGGAAATATATAATGATGTTCTTTCACAAGCGCACTCTCTATTCCTTATCACTCACATATTCTGGTGGGACGACTACTCGACACGACCAGTGAGCCTGGGCTGTTACTGAGGCTTACGAAACAGAAAGATTCAGTAAATAAACTTGGCCCATCCTGGGACTTGAACCCAGTACCTCTCGGGTGCGACCGTATATGCTAGCCACTACACCACCGAGGCATATTATGTAGTATAATGTTACCTGATATGAAAAAGTGGCTTTCTTTTTCATGTAGAAATATATATTTTCTTAAATCCTTATTATTAACTAACAATATTTTCTGATTTCGCGATGTTTCTTTACATTTATATTTTATTTATGTACACTGACAGTAATATTAATGTTTTATACTACACGCACTACCCTGTGTGTTCATTTACACGTTAGATATTATGTACACCCTGTGTATCTGATAAACCGAAAGATGAATGTCACCAAAATGATTCCGATCTATAATGGATAGCAAGTAAAGTTTGGCTTTAATTATAAATTAGATTTGTAAAACGATAGGAAAATAGTTCCAAATATAGGCACGTATGTCCCTATAAAGGGTTTAGGCGGTAGTGACCACGCTAGCTAAATGTTAGTACTAGCACGCGTCTTTCAATAACTTACTAGGTTCTCTCAGATATGCTAGGTTCTTCACGTTGTTATTCTTCGTAACGTAAAAAGTAGACAGTTGAGAATGATTCGCACATGAAAATCAATAGGTACGTGAATCTGTCGAAACTCGGGATTTGAACACACAATGCTCATATAAAGTACACTCGCAACTATTGTGCGTTCACAAAAAGTACTAAACCGACTTTAACTAAACTTTGTCTACTTACTAGGTTCAATATTTAATATTACCTTTAGTACAGGAAAATCTTTTGTTTAAGCCACAGGTTCCACTAGTTTTTTAGAAACTACGCACAATGATACTTGATTAACTTACTAACAGTACATTTTGAACCGAAAAGCGACAATCATTTTGAATTAATCAATCCGGATCAATGGTAATCAGGCCGGATCGTGCCGGACTGTGAATGACGCCGGAATACAAGCCCTAGTACGGTAGAATCAAAGTACCCATTTTCACAAAGGCTGGAAAAATATTTTAATCTTCTGACGATGCGTGTTTTATTAGCTTTTGTTTTGAATATGTAAGGGATCATTAAGAGTATACAGCTTTACATTGCCCGGCGCATTTTTTATGTTAACATTCCAAAATTTCTTTGACCCTCCGAATATTATCACTGTTATTTATCCGAATATTATCACTGTTATTTATTACTTATTAGCGACTCACCCTCGCTTCGCACGGTGTCGTCCCTAGTTATACATATAAACCTGCCTCTTGCATCACTCTATCTATTAAAAAAACCGCATCAAAATCCGTTGCGTAGTTTTAAAGATCCAAGCATACATAGGGACAGACAGACAACGGTAATCGACTTTGTTTTATACTAATTAGTACATAGTCTCCAGGTACATTTAAAATAGATAGTCATTATATCAATAAAAAAAAGTTTTAGTAGTAATTTTACTAATCAGAATCAAAATACAACAAATTGAAGATTAAAAAATGGGTCTATCCGTTTCTGAGTCATAAATAATGTAATTTACTGTAAGAAAAATTATTTCATCTTCATCTATATCAATATATACTAACGTTAAGAATTGATAAAGAGCGGTATTCTAATTTAGGCAAAACAATATTTCATGTCAGGACTTACGCTTTATTAAGCTCAAGTTGGTTCTCGTATTAAATATGCCTTGACAAAAGACTAGCTTCTATTTCTTTTGTCTAAAGACAGCAATTTTAATAATAGCGTATAAGTTTTCATTATTTCAGCTTTAAATGTATTAAATTAATGTTAATGCACTATTTGAATGGTTAAGTGAACTAACAAATAAACAAGTGTTTCACAATCTGGGACTACTAAGCCCCACGACGACAAGTTGACAGGGTTGGTGGGGAAATTTTCATTCCCTTTTTTAACCCCTTTTTTGGCCTTGAAAAGTAGCCTACACCCTTTCTCAGGCTCTGGACTATCTGTGTACCAAATTTCATTTAAATCGGTTCAGTAGTTTTTACATGAAAGCGCGACACTCAATCATACAGAGTTATTTTCGCATTTATAATATTAGTAGGGATAACGTTTTTAGAATAATACTTCTATTATTTTTTACCCAAATAATTTATTTGTATTATTTACTCTAATTACTTATTATTACAGCATTCAGTTAACGCCTACAGATCAAAGCTTAAATTTACGCTTGAATAAATATGGGTAAATAATAGACCATTCAAACCGTTTAACATTCGACACATTCATTTAAATTTAGATAAAATATTCATTAATAAAATCGCTGAATATTAACAAACCAGTGAATTAGAATAATACGATGTTTTTGGTTGATTATGGGAAACATTTGTAGCGAATCTCAATAACTTCTAACTTCTAACTAGGATATTGGTATCCTGGGATTATTCGATTAATATACAAAATTAAGGAGTTTAAAATCAAAATCAAAATTTCTTTATTCAAATAGACTTTTACAAGCTCTTTTGAATCGTCAGTTTTACATTATCAAAATTAAAAGTCAGTCTGTAAGTCTGTGAGTAAACTACCACCGGCTCGGAAAGCTGTTCTGCTGAGAAGAACCGGCTAAAAACTCAACAGTTGCTCTTTTCAAAAAAAAATTTGGTAACAATATTGTATTACAATTTATCTATTTATCCTACGTGAGACACAACCAGTCACTAAAATTTACCTCTATATATGATTATAAAACAAAGTCCTCTGAGATGTGTAATAATTACCTCAGAGACTGCTCTAATTTTTGATATCCCTACATAGCCTGTACGCTAAGCAACAGATTTACCCGACCCTTCTTTCAACTCTTTTGTAGAGGACTTGCGATATCCCTTAATTAGCGCTTTGGAGTGAGTTTGTCCAGGGGTGGATTGAAACACGTGAAGTGCTTTGAGATTATACATGTATTGTATTATATATGTATAACGTATCCATCCACGTATAACTGCCTCGGTGGTGTAGTGGCTAGCATGTACGGTCATACATCGAGCAGTCCTGGGTTCGAGTTCCAGGTCGGGTCAAGTTTAATTATTGAGTCTTTCTGTTTAATAAGCTCAGTAATAGCCCGGAGTTGGGAAGTTGCGCCTTAGCTCTCACTGGTCGTGTCGAGTAGTCGTCCCACCGGAGTATGAGAGTGATAGGAATAGAGAGTGCACTTGTGTCTGCGCGTACACTTGTGCACTATAATATCTCCTGCGCAGATGGCCAGTCTCAATGAGATTGCCATGGCCGGAATCGGTCGGAGAACATTATTATTATGTATAACGTATATACATTATAGTAGAAAAAAGCCGAGATCGATCGATCGAATCTTATTATTAAGAAAGCCATACTAATCGTTAAAATTAGTCGTCACATTCATGTCACATGTATACACAATACATTAAGAAAGTGATACATTTACAAATTACTAGCAATACCCGCGGCATTGCCCGCGTTCATTTTTTTAATTGCTAATCAACCTCATTGGGTTGATCTGTAAAAAAAAAATTGTCTAAAAAATAAAAAAAAATTAGGGTTGGACTACCCTTAGCATTTAGGGGGATGAAAAATAGATGTTGGCCGATTCTCAGACCTACTCAATATGCTCACAAAATTTCATGAGAATCAGTCAAGCCGTTTCGGAGGAGTATGGGAACGAAAATTGTGACACGAGAATTTTATATATAAGAAGATTTACAATGTTCATACCTTTTTTATTTCCACGTAAACAGACAAGTTTTCTACCCAGTATATTTTTTAAATTAGGTACATGTATCGCATGTAATGTGTTTTGGCGAATACGTGACTTTTTTACCACAGCTAGCCTTTGCGGTGACAATGTGTTTTGTACAAACATTACATAAGAATCCAGTATTAACTACTATTTTACTATATTTGATAAAAAAATAGGTTCACCTTAATTTTACAAGAAGCTGAATATTGATATGAACGTCAAGGAAGCCATTATAATGAAGAGTAAAAATCCACCATCAATCTCATGAGTACAAAATAATGTAATATACAAGTCAAAATTCAAAAAAATGTATTTTATGGTATTTAGTGTAAATTTATAATATTAGTAAAGATTTATCTATACTAATATTATAAAGCTGAAGAGTTTGTTTGTTTGTTTGTTACGCGCTAATCTCAGGAACGACCAGTCCGAATTGAAAAATTATTTCTATGTTGGATAGTCCGTTTATCGAGGAAGGCTATAGGCTATATTACATCACGCTTCGACTAATAGGAGCAAAGCATTAATGAAAAAAAATTTACAAAATTTAAGTGAAACATATGAATTCCATGAGAAATCTAGCATCAGCTGCTGAACAGAGCTTTTAAATACTTAATAACACTATTAATAAAAATGAGATCCATTAAATATTATTAGTATTTTAGGTGTTTCTTTGACGAGAGAGCCGAGTGCAAACAGGTTACTCCGCCGCCGTCGAGCCAGGAGGTTACGGCGTGCGTGATTCGTGGGAGCCACACTGGACGCACAGGTAGGAATAAGAAAAAGTCTTTATTGAAAAACAAAATATATTAATACAATCTTACACAGCCCTAGCTTTGAACTAGAAACCTGTGTTTCAGGAGTACCTTCCCATATCAAAGAATTCGCTTTCAATGTAACAAAAAGAGAAAGAGAAACAAAAAAATAAAATAAAGGTGTGTGTGTGTCTATAAATGTTATAAAACTTCTACCATATTTTTCCTTTTCCTTATGAAATATCACTTCCTCTTGTGACAGATCTCATCACCCTTTTTAGGGAGCTTCCACATATAAAAAACCAATGGAACCCTAATAATTTACATACGAGTATGTCCGTAATGCATAGGTATTTTTCTTGAAGACTGAATATAGGTTCTGTATAGCAAAAAAAATATGATATCTCATGTCAGCTATAGTATCCAAAATAATACCATCGGAAATTATTCGAATCATAAATACCAGTTATCTTCTGATTAAGCAAAACATCATAAGGAATCCTGCATGTCAAAAAGACCAAGTAAGTATGCCAAGCAGACAGCTAATGTTATAAGTAGTAACTTATGCTACATTTAGTTTCACAATCAAAAATTATCTTGAACCACAAATTAACAGGAATGCTTTAGACAAAAACTATATGGGTAATTACAATATTCTTTTGTGAGTTATATTCTTTAATTAAAATAACTTTTTAGTGGCTTTATTTTATTCCTCTTGAAGTACTTCTGTTTCGGGAATCTTTTACGGGGGATCAACGAACGCGTGGTACGTAATACATTGACAAGTAATCACAGGACTTCTATACCCGCTTTTTCCGCGATTTGATGAAATACCGCGTGGTGTGTAGTGTCCTACATATTTCGATTGCTGAACTTATTTATATTGTTGTCTTTATATAATATGTACATTATCTTACCTGAATTTAACATTTTATTAAAATTAGATACCGCTAATAAATGTTACAGTAAATCTCAGAAATACTCAAATCAAATCAAAATATTCTTTATTCAAATAGACTTATACAAGCTCTTTTGAATCGTCATTTTTACATTATTAAATTTAAATGTCAGTCTGTTAGTCTGTGAGTAAACTACTACCGGCTCGGAAAGCGGTTCTGCTGAGAAGAACCGTCGATAAACTCAACAGTTGCTCTTTTCAAAAAAATATTTGGTAACAATATTGTATTACAATTTTTATCTATTTATCCTACGTAAGACACAACCAGACATTAATCCCACACATTTACATCTACTAAGTATTCCGTGATGTACACCATCACGGAATACTTAAGCCTTATTCAACAACGTCTTTTTAATTTTGGATTTAAATTGGATACTTATTAAATACCTAGGTTGTATATAGTGGTATATAGCGGGTAAGACCGCTGTAATTTACATTATACAACGAAGTAAGCTATAAGAATGTGCTGATTTAAACTCACGTATTGGAATTTAACTTACAAAGCATTCTGATGCAACCATCAAACCATGCTATGTAAGACTATAAACCTCAACGCTGAACTTCTACAAGCCAGAGCAGTCGTGACTTTTAATTTAGGCCATTTCTGTCTGCCTGGTGCGAAAGCCATTCCTTGTTCTTAACAAAATATAATTTTGTTTATGATACGCTATTAACAATTCAAATAATTCATCATCATCAGCCCTTTTAACGGCCACCGCGCTGGCCTAGTGCGTGTTGACGGACTTCACATGCCTTTCGAAAACTAGTTAGGTTTTCTCAGACATGCAGGTTTCCTCACGATGTTTTTCTTTCACCGTAAGACAAGTTGTAATCATGATATAAATGATTCGCACATGAGGTGCGAGACCCGGATTTGAACCCGCATCACTCAGTTATCCAAGCGACCGCGTTACCGTTGGGCTACCACTGTCAAACAAATAAATCATACTAATATTAAATTTCTTTATCCTTTGTGCTCTATATATCACACACACACACACACACACACACTAGCGACTCACCTTCGCTTCGCTCGGGCTCGACCCTTGATTTAACGCGATCGTAGCCGCGGGTTCCGCTAGTTATACTTATAAACCTTTATCAATGATTCAATAGGATGGTATATGTACAATTCATGCATATTGTGGTAAAAACATGGTGCACATTTCTAACTTCTGAGAAATCTATACTAATCAATAATAATTTATATTGAAACTACGAATAGCCACATACCCTCGCTACGCTCGGGTTCGTCCCTGAGTTTAGCGAAAACTTATAATCGTAAAAACAGCATAAAAATCGGTGCAGTACTTTTTGATTTTATCGCGATCAGACAGATAGACAGAGACGCGGCAGAGGACTTTGTTTTTTATTATTGAAAAAGAAAATTTTCTTTTAAATATCTGACCTCATAACGATTATTGATATAAATTTCAGGGTTCTTTTTGCTTGTCTGCATCGTTTGCATCATTTTAAATAATATATTTTGAAAAATCCCAAGCTAGCAAATGCATGCTGTATATCATGTCAGGTACTTAAATGGATTCATAATTCCCTTGACAGTCATTTCAGTGCACGTTCCCTCTTATCCGGGGTAAAGCTCGGCAAAATAAAAATGGTATACTGTATTTTATATCAATTTTAAAAGTCACTTTTATATCAAAGCTACTAAAATTTTATTTGGAAGCTTTGAAGCACAAACTTAATTTGACAAGATACTTTAGTGTCTAATACAAGATTCGGATTCTCTATTTTGATACCCTACTTATAATTATCTATAAGAAAGTCTGTTTTAGATAAAATAACTTGCCAATATTATTTATAAGCATACGAGTCACGTATTTAATTTATATAATATACACAACTTTTTATTCCATATCAATTTCTTAAGCATCGGTTCTTTTTTAAATATTAATCTTCAACAACAATATTTTAGTTTATAATGTAAAAAAATATCACAGATTATATATATTGAATTGAGAACGTTCTCTTTTTTGACGTCGGTTAAGAAGAATTTTTATAGCCACTATTCATTACGCATTATTCATAGACGTAGGTATACGTGTTTCAGAAATGAGATATCTTTCCGCGGTAAAAATCAAGTAGGTAAGTATCCTATGTGAGTAAAAAAGACCTGCAACTCAATCATCCTACGAGTACTAAATTTTATCGAAATCCATACAAAAATTTTAGTTTTTAGAATCTTTTGATTCAGCCTATATAACATTATTTCACCAAGATTTTCAAAAAATATTTAATGAACAAATTCGACTGAGTTACATTTTTATTGTTTGACTAGAGGAACCCGTGGGTTCGCTCGCTCTTAATCTAGGAACAAAGTCGAGCGAAGTGAGGGTGAGTCGCTTGTTTAAGATAAACATTTCCATCATACATTACATAATATATGTGTAACTCTAGCGGTTTTGGCAGCGCACGCCAGAATAGCTCGCAGATGAACGATTTTTAACTACTTACTTGACATTTATCGTATTTTGGACAATTCACATAATATCTTTATAAATTGTAGCTTATGTGTTATTCTGATGTATACGTTATATTATTGTAAAGTTTCTTTAAAATCCATTTAGTAGTTTTTACGCGAAAGAGTAACAATCATCCATCCATACTTACAAACTTTCGTGTTTGTAGTATCAGTAGGATTGACAAGTCATAGGATGATTATCTTATAACTTTTTGTAGGATATTTTAGCGTCCACAGTTTGGGTTCTCTTGAGAAAATCATATCGATTAGTAACATATTTTAAGCCCGTATTGGTTAAATGACAATGAAGAAAATTCTGGACAAAAATTAGCTACGAAGGAAAAATAACGATGTTAGATCGAGTTCGAAAATTCAAAGATATAAATGACATGGTTACATTTATAATTTTGTTTAATGAAAAATAAATAAATGCGTAATTGTTTTGGAATAATAGATAATACTATTGAATAATATTGAATAATATAAATACCTAATTGTTTTGGATATATTTGGATATATAAAATTTTTACTGGTGTTCTACGGAAAAAAAATTGCATGTATATATACATATAGGTAGTTGAACACAGAATTATTGACCGACTTCGGAAAAAGTAAATACAATTTGACCCTTTCTTTGTATTGATTGGTTTATTCCTTATGAGAAACAACTAGAATTGCTATTAAATTCGTTTTATCGATTTAATCAATATCATCCCACGCTTGTTTATGGATTCTTATTCAATTTATTATTTTTATTTATAGCCTTAGGTGTGCTACTCGAAATAGAATACTTTGATATTGTCACGTAGAATGGATAAGAGACGAGGGAGATTCCGTAAAACAAGATTTTTATACAATATTGAATTAATATAAAAAAGGAAGTTAAAATATATTCCTTGTTCATCTTGAATCTACTTCAAAAATCATTTACATACATAGAATAATTTGACTTCATGTCATTTTTTTAAATAACTGGTAAATCGTTTATATAATTTCTATTTACGCGAATATTTGACATTTTAAATCAAAATATCTCTTCGGATTATTTCACTGTATAAAATGCTTTTTAGACTCCTTAAATCATAATTTTTCCGCGAAGGATTGCTGTAAAGTATTCGGAACTAAAAATCAAAATAAATGCAAGAAATCCAAAAAGATAATCGTAATCGTATTTGTGTACTCTCGATTCAACTGACTATATGTTATAACTTATATCGTATATAAAAGTATTAATTATAATAGAAATATGTATGTTTAGTGTATTTAGCCCTTTTTTACGTCCTATTACTGGAAACGTGCCTCCCATTACTAGGTTAGATCAAAGTCTGATATCTAGCCCAGTTTGTTTGCAAACTTCAGATGTCACTTGGAAACTTATTAGTTTTTCTCAGATATTTTTTAGTGTCGAGTTTTCTAACTATGTTTGCCTTCACTGTATTAGATTTAAAGTTTAATATTTATTAAACAGTGCAGTTATACCAAACATTTCAATGTTTCTCAAAAGAACCTTATTTTAATTTGCACCTTGAAAATCTCCCAAGATATAACTGGAAAGCAATTTAGTATCTCTATAATAATAACTAAATATTAATAAAAATTAGCATTATTGTATTCAATATATTTCTCAGACAAAGTCATTTCTAAACATTTATTGCACTTAATCATATGTTTTATAGGTTTCTCTAAATTAAAATTACTCAAACGAATAATTTAATTTGATTCGTTTCAAAGGCTTTACGAAATGTTTTTCTATCCATAATTTTCCTTCACATTGCTACTTTACTTTTGTAATATTAACATTTCCTCTAATTAACTGTGGTCCCTTATATAATACTAGCAATACGCGCGGCTTCGCCCGCGTTATTTTTTTAATTGCTACTAAGCTTCATTCGATCACTCGCTATATTAATCAGGGATAATGTAGCATTCAAATGGTGAAAGAATTTTTAAAATCAGTCCAGTACTTTTTGAGCTAACTCCTTACAAACATACATACAAACCTTTCCTCTTTATAATATTAGTATAGACAATAGAGGAAGCCATGAAAGCTTATTTCGAGAGGAAATCCATTGTTCTTATTCACTATACATAATACTTGCACCAAATCTGGCTTGAAAGGCATATTGTATCCTAAGTTAATCTAGACGTCGTTAAAATAAACGACTTTTAGAGATACCAGTGTAGTGGCAACATTATACTGTATTACATAGCAAGAACATTGAAAACCGTCTGTTTCGATTCTTGCTAATTAGACAAATCTTATACCATACCCTTTGTAGTATTCATTGATAAAAACTGATAAAGATTGGTAGATTTCTACTTTGGTTAACTACGCCTTTAGGTTTAAAGACATTTATTTCCCAAAAAAAAACCTAATAGATTCTCTCAGACATGCAGTATTCCTTAAGAAAGCCTTAGCCTGGGATTTGAACCCATTTGAATCAATAACTTATGTGATAGCGATACCACTGATCTACCACTGCCTTAGAATGATATGTCCATAACTAATATCAAATTTTGTGTTTCTTAGAGCTGGATGGACTAGAAGGGGAGGATTGTGTTTAGCAGCGGTTCGCAAAGCACTGCTTTGGGAAGCAGCGCGCATCCCGCTCTTCCCGCGCCCGTCGTCTCAAGACCTATTACTCAAGTAAGATTTATTTCGCACGGCTATAAAATGTATAGCCTATGTCATTCACTGAAAAAATGATTAAAATCGATCCAGTAGTTTTCATTTTTTCATTACTACCCGTACGTGTTAAATTTTCAAAAATAACAGTTATTCTCCACTATTTAATGGATGTTATTATACATATAAACCTTTCTCTTCATCACTCTATCTATTAAAAAACACCGCATCAAAATCCGTTGCGTAGTTTTAAAGATTTAATCATACATAGGGATATAGGGACAGAGAAAGCGACTTTGTTTTATACTATGTAGTAATATTACAGAAATATTAATTCAAATTCACATAATTATAATAGATTTAAGTAATAGAAATGAAGACCCCTAAAATATAATTATTTTACTGAAGGTATAACTTTAAAACTACATAGTATTCACCTAAGCACTGTTTAATACTTTACATAGGTATACCTTCAAATAGGATAAAACGCGATATAATGTTTTAATTTAAAAATGTATCATATATATTTACAGTAGTAATTGGCGAAGTTATCCTGAAACACAGTAAAAAATATAATTGAATTGAGTACCATCTTTTTTAGAAATTGGGCAAAAATATTTAACTTATTAGATTTGGACTATGACACTTTGAGAAGAAAATACTCGTATATAAAATTAATGTCGCATGATTATAATAAGTCTAATTACTCCCAAGTATACTATAGTTCGCTAATAAATTATTTTGTTTAAGGCATATTCGATGACTATACTGGAAATGACCTCCAAAAAAGTCTTTCCTTCCTTTTTCAGTCACTCAAGTTAGTTATAAATACATATACATTCATGCAGAATCCTTAAAAATCGTCCGCATAAGCTGTTAATAAATATATACAAAAGCTTATCGAGATTTTCAAGTAAAGTTTCGAGTAAAATGTATTATTCCATTAATTTTTAGACTTTTTTGTCGTTCTTTGAAGATGGGCCAACTTTATTAGAAGACAGTAATTTAATATTTTAGACATACAAAAAGCATGTAAAGTCTTATTGAAATAGGAAACCTTAAAAAACTTTGCATCAAAAAAGAAGTGAAAAGGACCTTTTTGCTTCCATTTTCATTAAAATTGTTTCTTCTTAACTCTACTATGAAGTCAGAAGTTATTTTTAGAACGTAAATTAAAGAGCGAAATTTGTTTATTACAAACAACAAATACTGTCTTTTGGTATTTTCCTTAAACATGAATGAAAAATATTCTTTTTTTCATTATTACGCTAAAGTAAAGAGATTATATAAAACTTCAGCGACTGATCTGAAAGTTAAGCTTGTTAAATAGAGAACGGCTTTTCCCGTGATTTTAAAATATATCAAATGGCTTCATCCAGGGCTTTCTGAAAATTTTAGACGAAACTTAATAATCTTGTCAGTTCTAATATTTATTTAATTTGGATATTATTTAACTAAATATTTATATAACTTAATTTTACGTTAATAATTTTAGTGTAAATGCATTTTTATGGAAATTCATTTTTTTCGCATAGTTTATACATATATAAACTCAAACTTTAACTTTTCTTAATTTATTTACAATAAGGGAAATTAAAAAAATAAATTAAAAACTTTAACTTAGTAGAATCAGTAGATTGAATATTTTAATAAGAACTGTAACTAATTGAAATAGTCTTTGTTATCGATATATATATATATATATATATATATATATATATATATATATATATATATATATATATATATATATATATATATATATATATATATAGTAGATTTGTTTGAAGCAAAGTATTTATATATAAAAACACAAGCGGGAGTTAGTTATCCATAGAGCTGTATGTAATAAATAATAATAATAAAAAGCCTTTTATTTCTCGCTTTCCATAATCAGTTGCATGCAGTATAATGACAATTTTTAATCTTAAACATTTATGGTAACTATCCAATTCAATTTAATTTAATTTAGAAACAAAAGATACTAATTAATAAAATTTCTTAGTTTTTATACATAATGCAAATTGGTTCTAGTACATTTTAATAAATCAATATACATATTTAAAAAAATTGACAACTTGATAAATAATTTACTTTTAATAAATCAATATAAATATTTTTTTAAAATAACAATTTAATAAATAATAAATAATTCATTTTCAATAAATCAATATAAATATCTAAAAAAAAATTATTATTTATTTTTATTATTGAAAATAGAGCTGTATATAAAGGAGTCTAATGTATTTTCTTTTTTAGGTAATCGAGACAGGCGAGGAAGGGAGTCAATTCCTATATCGCATTACGTGGCCCAGAACGGGACAAGCAAAGAACGCTGTATCGACACAGCCGCTCTATGAATAAAACTCTTTAAAACTCAAAGTGTAAAAAAGTGTAAAAAGTGAGGAAGTTGTGAAAAGTGTACATTTCTCAGTGTTTCAAATGAATTCTAGATCATTTCAGCATGTAAAATGAATGGACTTATCTTTCAGTGTAAATACATTCTTAAAGGTGTTAAGTTTGAAGTGTTAAATGAAAGATATGAGACGATGAAAAATTAATGTAAATATTTAAGTTTGACAGTTTGTAGAAAATAAAAGTAATATTGATGTAGATAATGTACTAAATATTAAAAATAATTAGGTAAGTCAGTACGAAAATCGTACTAAAAATGTAACGCCTCACAACACAATGTTAAGTTGGATCAATATGTACATAAGGAGAGTGGTAATACATAATGTTTAAAATATCATATTTATTTTCAATAAAACCGTTTTACTTATTATTTTTTTACATTTTATTTTAAACTGTCTAAGCTCTATACTCCTCAATATACAGTTTACTCGTACCTATTGAAAGAATCTCATATTTTTTTTCATAGAAATCAAAAAATATTTCCATTATATTGATTTCAATATCTTTTCTCCTGAAATAAAGATTACTACTGGATAGAAGCTGTATTTTTAATAATACAACTTTTATTTAAAGGCTTTATTAGCAACTAGCTGACCCGTGCCCACTTCGTTGGGCATAATTTTAATAATCCTTTTTTAGTACAGAGTGTTTAAATAATTTAAATTATTTTATTAATATTAAAAATTAAAAATTAAATTATCTATACTAATATTTAAAAAACTACTTTTTGTCACTTAAATATAAAAGTTAGACATATTATGCTGTCGTTGACTTTTTTGTAGGCATTTTTAAGCTCCACATCTTTTCTCTAGAACTCAAAAATATATATTTCATAGTTAACCCCTAGAGCGTCGGCCTCCGTTTTACGAAAAGGCTCGAAGCTTCGGCGTAATTTCAAGGACGTTTGATAGATAGGGTAGACCTTCGGAAAAACGATGAATTCGTTGATATGTATATATTAAAATAGTATAAATTATACCTTCCCGGCTTCGTTATGAGTTTATCTAACTATTTATATAATTTAATAAGCAAATAAAACTGACCTTATCTCGCAGTGATGTAATATATATTTTTTTATTTTTAAATTATTTTTAAATTAGGATGCATATGCTGAGCCGTCGACGCCTCGAGCCTTTTCTCTTATGATCTTACGGTGTATCGTGAAACGCTCGAGGGGTTAAGGCAGCGTTCGTAAGAAACGCTTTCATTCGACCGCTTTTTCTCCGATTCACTTTGCAAAACGGACTACCACGTAAAAGCCTTTTTATTTTTCGGTTTTTTATATAACCTATGACACTCAGCAATAATGTTGTTTCTATTGGTGAAAGAATTTTTAAAATCGGTTCAGTAGATCCCGAGATTACCCCTTACAATTTAACAAATAAACAAACTTTACTTCTTTATAATATTAGTATAGATAACAAGATAATGCGTATTGCTAGTAGGTAATATTACAGATTTTATTGGTTCTCCTGATTCTTATTCAAAGAGAATTCAAAGGCAAATATTAAAAAGTAATACTTTCTTGTACAAGGCTTGCGAGGATATGAACACTTTCAGAAATATTTATTAAATTACTCATTCATGAGTAATTTTGATCACATACTTTTATAATGATATCAGTTACGTATTCAATTGAGTAACTTTATAATAAAAATTCTGATATAAAGCCTGTAGGTTTAAACTTGATGTTTCGTGTATTAAATTTCAAGTATAACCAACGTTGAAATACGAAAGAACATTTTTTTTTTTAACTTTTCGTTTTAAAAATAGATAAGGTTATTTTGTAAAAAATAAAATTAATGAGCGAAGTTTTTTAAATAGAGTCAAATTTCAGTTATGGTTGGTATCAAGATAATAAGATAGTATCGAATTGAATTTAACTCGTTTGGCTCAGTTGGTAGTGACCCTACTTTCTTCGCCAGGTATCGCGGGTTCGAGTCCCGCTGGGGGCATTCATTTGTTGAGCACGAATGTTTGTACTTCAGTCATGGGTGTTTATATTTATAATATGTATGTATTTAAAACTTATATATGTAGTATATCAACTTTCTAGTATCCGTAACACAAGCATTGTAGCTTACCACAGCACTAGATGGCGCTGTTGTAAGAATGTCCCAACAACAACCATTATTTCTTTTCATATACAATAAAATAAAAAGGTTTTATGTTAGTATATTATTAATTTAAATATTAAAGTATCGTTATGTGTAATACTTTCATGCCAAAACGGAACGATGGGTTTAATGGATTTTTAAGGACATTTTGATGCCTCGCTCGATTTGCTTGGACGAATATTTATTTGGCTCAAGTTTTAGTCATCCTACTTGCTGCACCAACGGTCGCGAGTTCGAGTCACGGTGCGGGATTTCATTTGGTAAGCACGTATGTTTGTACTTCAGTCATGTGTATTTATAATATGTATGTAATTCAAATTATATATGTAGTGTATCAACTATCTGGAATCCGTAACACAAGCCTCGTAGCTTAGCTCAGAACTAGATGATGCTGTGTGTATAATTTATAAAAATTGAAAAAAAAATGTAAAAAATTATATTTTATTTAATATTTATAAAGACACACTAATTGGCACGCAGAATGCAATATTATTATTTTAATAATATCATTATAGGATATAACACTTGCTTTATCCAAACGAGTCTTACGAAATATGAATAATTAAACTTATTTAAGTTTTTAATGTATATAAGAGAAATACGATCGGACGTACATACATACAGGTTCAACACATAATCTCCTTTTGGGCTTCATCGCATCCATTTTAGTGACGAAAATATTATATTCTCAATAAATATAATTAAATTAAGCCCATACATATGGAATTTATAATGTAATGAATGATGAGAATAAAGTCACAATTGTCAACAAAAAATACTATTTTTTGATATCATTTAAAAATATTAAAGCTCACGTACAATATTGCCATACTTCGCAACCGTAACAGCAGAAAGTAAATAACTTTTTATATCTACTAAACCTACTTACATATAATGTAGGAAAGCAGTTATAAAAACAAAATTGCTTATGAATATTGCCATTTGAAAGCTAATTTGAATTATAAACTTTCATAATAAAAGATATATTATGAATGTTACTAGTCCTTGGGAAAAAGCTTCATATCTAGCAAGTCGATTATGACCTTTTGGCATAATTTCTACTGTCTGTCTGTTTTTTCCGGCTAATCTCTGAAACGGCTGGACCGATTTTGACGGGACTTTCACTCGCAGATAGCTAATGTTATAAGGAGTAACTTAGGCTACTTTTATTTTAGAAATTTTATTTATTTAAACTAGCAGAACCCGCGGCTTCGCTTGCGCTAAATCTAGGAACGAACTCAAGCAAAACGAGGGTAAATTGCTAGTTAATAATAAATATCTAGCCATCCTCACAAACTTTCGGATTGAAGCTGTAGAAGCCATAGAATAAAAAAATTGAATTGAATTGAATTAAATAAATTAGTTGTGTAAATTATACTTTTTATCCAATTTCAAAAAAAATATATATCTCGTTGAAAGACAAAAGATAAACAAGTTCAATTAATGTTAACAACTTTTACTGACTACTTAAGGGTTTGAGTGACAGCGTCATAAAGCACGATTAATCGTCTTCACACTACGGACGTTAGAATTAGTTGAGAAGTTAATGTTGGTATTTAGTCCATTTTGTACATTTAGATGTAAATTATTGTAAAATATCTATGAAATTAAGAAAAAACGTACCTATGTACGTGTCTTTTTGAAATAAAAATAAACTTTCAGCGTACGTCCTTGTAAATATACATTATTGTGATGTCTTGTTTGTTGTTATTCCAAATAATTGAATTGGATAAAATAAATAAATAAAAAAAAACAGTATGAATAAGTATCTCTTTTTGATATTTACCGCATGATCTTCGTTTTACACGACTTTGTGCAACTGGCAACTTTATAAGCCACAATAACGTATTGAATTGAAGTAATTGAACAAACAATAATAAAAAAATCGATTTTAAAATTCTTGTATATTATGATCGATTTAAAAATATTTGTGAATTATCTATATATATTATATTAGTACTATCAACAATTATTAAATAATAAATAATAAAATAACGAAAAAAATGTTGTTTAAAATTATTATATAAATTGAGCTTTGTTGTGATTAGAATTTTAAAAATCGAATGAGGAATCTTTAAGCTAAAGAGCTTATCACACTACCCAGTATTAAGACAATCTTAATAAGATTTAGCGTAGTGTACTGTGTAATAAGAGTAAGCAAGTTAGTCTGTCCGTGTGATTTTCCGGTGCTTCCAATGACACCACGACAGCCTAAAAAGACTGTCTTATTTCTGCGTAGTGTAATAGGCTCTTTCGTTAATGGTAATTAATAATAAGGGTAGTTAAAATTTGGCATAAGTACGTATGCTGTATCTTAAACACTATATTGCATTTTAAATATAAAGAAGATGTAAAATATGGTAGGTACAGTTTTCATAAAAATATATGAACAGACCAAAAAATAATGTAAATATTTCTAATATAGTTAAAATTTAATCAAAAAGAAATATTTATAAGTATTAAATGTATAATTACATATTCGACAGGGTGTTTCAAAATCGTAATAATGAAAACCAAATAATAATAATATACGACACTAGAATATTTATTTTATAATGTAAATTTATTATTAGAAACTAATTTAAAAAATATATAAATAGTTGTAAGAATTATTTGTTGATTAGCACTTTCCTTATTCAAGATTCATGTGAAGGACACATGCCCAATTCATCATCACTACATAGTATAAAACAAAATCGCGTTTTCTGTCCCTATATCCCTATATCCCTATGTGCGCTTAAATCTTTAAAACTACGCAACGGATTTTGATGCGGTTTTTTTTAATAGATAGAGTGATTCAAGAGGAAGGTTTATATGCATAACTAGCAGATCCCGCGGCTTTACCTGTGCTAAATCTAGGGAAGAGCCCGAGCGAAGCGAGGGCGAGTCGCTAGTAAATTATATTGTGTAGTATAAAAATAAAGACAAATTTAAGATCGCGAGCATTAAATAAACTGATCAATAGAGGTATTAGAATCCTTTTATTTTTATGTATAACTGAAATGTTATACACATTTATATGAGAAAATTGTGTTTTTGCTCTAGTCACCTTTTACTATACATATGGCAATTTGTCATGTCGAATTTCAGGAGAATATAAATTCTTCGCATAGCTTAGTAGTAGGTAGTTGTTACTATCAAAAATTGTAGTTTTAAAATTCTGATTCTACACGTTTTTAAACTAGACTTCTTCAATCTGCCACTAATTAGAAAAGAAAAAATCTTAATAGTCTGACAAGTGTTCGAGAAAAATGCTCAACGGGGCTAATATTTTTAATGTCTCAAATAAAAAAAATACTTTTATTAGTATTGAAATATTCTCAGAAGATGTCCCATCATAACTATAGTAACACTTTCTTAGGTTTACGCGTATATTTGACATTATAAAAGAAACTGCCTTTTCGGATTTTATCGCGGATATATTATGATTTTTGGTTCCCGACGTTTCGAATGCTTTACAGCAATCATGGACACGGGAGAGACTGTCTCTCAAAGATAAAAAATAGGTTTATTTATAACTATAGTAATATTTTCTATTTAATTAAGTATTTATTGTAATAAATTGAAGCCTGCTATGTTATGGAACGTGTTGTGTTGCCGTCCTAATAGACTGCGATAGAGAGGATGTAAGCACTTGTGTTTGCGCATTCACTTGTAGTAGAGGAGACCGTGGAAGATCGACCTTCACCGATCTGATAACCAGATGAGACATATTTTTTATCGTATATAATTTATAAACAAATATGCCTATAATTACTTGCCTATCTGAAAGTGCTCATGGCTATTTTTAGCTGGGCAACAGTGCTTTAAGTATGATTTTTTGCAGGCAAGTCTATATGACTGATTTTGTAATAAAATAATCTTAAATTTGATATAACTTTCGATAAGTTAGCAGAACGATGGAGTCACCTATATTGACTTACCTGTTCACATCGGCTTTGGTAGCTATACACAAAAATGAGTAGGCTAGCCTACTGAGGCATATTCTCTGTGTTAAAAACTAACAGTGAAATAAAATTCATTTGGCTATCAAAAGAATGAAAGTGATGAAAAAAAATCGATTAAAGTTAATTTAATTAAAAATAGCCATGAGCACTTTCAGATAGGCAAGTAATTATAGGCATATTTGTTTATAAATTATATTTAATAAAAAACATGTCTCATCTGGTTATCAGGTCGGTGAATGTCGATCTTCCACCGGCTCTTAGACCATTGTATATATTGCTAAATTAATTCACTAAGGTTGGCTGCTTATATTAATTTACATAGTTTAAGTATATTATTACTGTATCAACCCTGGATGTTCGATGTAATCTGTTTTATGTACATAATATTATAAGTTATTATCAAAAGGAAAATAAATATAATTTGTATGTATGATTTGTTTTTTTTCTTCTTCTAAAATTAATTTTCATAACATACTTGAATTATTGAAAAGCTTACCTAATACCTAAGCACAATGCTTACATCTAAGCATAATGCTTCAAAGTTCAAACCATTAAGTCGTAACTATGAAGAATACGGTGAAACATTTTCACCTCAAGTATTCTGTAAGACTTGATTAACTCGTTTCGTATTGAAATTTTCAATTTGAGTTTGCAGTATGCAAATCAAAAACTTCTGATATAAATTTATAAAATTGCTCTTTTACTTTATTAAATGAAATGATGCACCATCTAGATCCGTGGTAAGCTACGAAGGAAGCTTGTGTTACGGATACCAGATAGTTGGTATACTACACACATATAAGTTTAAATTCATAAATGTTTTAAATATAAACACCCATTACTAGAGTGCATATATCCGTGTTTAACGAACGAATGCCCAAAGGGACTCAAACCTGCGACCGCTGGCGCAAGAAAGTAGGGTCACTACAAATTGCTCCAAGCGTGTCGCTATCGTTTTTTATACGTTGATAAAATTTATTTATCAAGACCTTTTTCGTTTTTTCAGTTCAGTACAGTTTTACTAACTAGCATGCAAATATAAAATACCTATAACCTTTTTTTGAATAACTAACTCGCTTAATACATGTGAAGATTTCACTGAAGGTTTATTGAGTTTAATCGGTCTTGCGAAAAAAGTTTTTTAAATAAGTATTTATTTGCTTATATTTACCATCTGTTTTTATAAAAATGAATGTTGGTAAGCGCAAAACTCGAGAATAACTCGACCAATTCGGCTAATATTTTTTCTATGTTCCTTAAGGCCCACTGAATGTTTTTATAATAAAAAAAAAGTTTGTAAAAAACTTATACAAAAGGGGGTAAATAGAGGCAAAGCCGAGTGAAGCAAGGGTGAGCCACTAGCTGTTATTGTATATAAATTTTAAGTGCACTTTGTAGGTACATTAAAAATCTTCCTTTTGAATGGGTTTTATTCTGGTTAAAGAATTTATAATATTTGTTTGATAATAATTTGCACAGAGCTGATGAATATATCAATTCCGTGATACTTTGTAACTGAATGTAGTTGATGAATTGAATGTTGATGCTGGCTCTTTCCAAGATATCCTACAATACTAAATTCTATTTTGTAATCCTCATTTGTATAACAAGGGATTATATTAAACTAGCGGCCCGCTCCGGCTTCGCGCGGGTATAAAATATATAGCCTTTGTGTATGTCTTTCACTGAAAAAATTATTATAATCGATATCGTAATAGTACCACCAGTAGTTTTGATTTATTCATTACTGCTCGTGGCCCGCACGCTATTTTCAAAAATTCTCCACTATTTAATGGATGTTATTATACATATAATCCTTCCTCTTCAATCACTTTATCTATTAAAAAAACCGCATCAAAATCCGTTGCGTAGTTTTAAAGATCTAAGCATACATAGGGATATAGGGATAGAGAAAGCGACTTTGTTTTATACTATGTAGTGACTTACAACGATTATATGTTTTTACCTACTTTGTTAAGTTAAATGTAAAAACCAGCTATAGTTAGTTCATTCATCTATACACAAAAATAAAAATGAAATTTCTCTTTTAATTTCAAATTAACAGCTTTTAACTAAATGCATATGAAAGTATATACGGTACCAATAAACTTTTTTTTTGTCTGTCTGTCTGTTTGTTCAAGCTAATCTCTGAAACGACTGGATCAATTTTCGCGGGACTTTCCCAGCAGATAGCAACTAAGAATAACATTTATTTTAAGAACTAGCTGTACGCGCGGCTTAGCCAGCGCTAAATACGACTCGCTTTCAAGTTAGAAAGAAGGCATAAGTTTAATTTAATTCTGAAAATTAAAGCTTTGCTCATTACGAAGGTCCGTCTGGTTACTTTCAATTAATAATGAAATAAATTAAATTCTGACAGAGCAAAAATGAATAGTTTGCTGCAACTGTCGAGTTTAATGGTCTTTATATATATTTTGCGAACACATATCTAACCGAAATCAACTTTATACTGTTTCTATATCTGACGAGAGATGAAAAAATACCACCTATATATAATATTTTTATTTACTGTATGTGACTACTACATCGAGGACCTAGGTTCAAGACCCGTGTTAGGTCACACATATAGCTAAAGTTTTTTTTTATGGTAAAAAGGGGGCAAACGGGCAGGAGGCTCACCTGATGGGAAGTGATCACCTCCGCCCATGGACATCTGCAAGCCAGGCTTGCAGATGCGTTGCCGGCCTTTCAGGAAAGGGAGGGATGGAGGAGGGAGGGAAGTGGGAGGGAGGGGGTAAGGAGAGTGGGCCTCCAGGACTCTCACTCACCGGACGAAACGCGACAGCATAGCTGCCACTTCACGCCGGTCTTCTGTGAGAGAGTGGTACTAATGAACTATACAAGGCGTGCCGGCCCATTCGGTTGCTACCCGAAGGTAACAAGCATGGCACTACCACTTGTAAAAAGTTCTTTAAGAACAGCCCTAAAGGTTACACGAGGAATATAATAAATGAGAGCGATGAACTATAGACTCTGATCACATTACGTGAAATTCGCTGATATGTTTATTTATATTACAATAACACAACGTATTAATATTACAATCCTGTAGTGAAATAATATAGAGAATTAAGTCATTCAAAGTATTGAGTTTAGTATTTGGTACACGTGTATTAACAATGGCCTTAATATTATAATTAACTAGCTGACCCGTGCCCACTTCGTTGGGCATAATGTTAATAATCCTTTTTTAGTACAGATTGTTTAAATAATTTAAATTATTTTAATAATATTAAAAATTAAAAATTAAATTATCTATACTAATATTAAAAAAACTACTTTTTGTAACTTAAATATAAAAGTTAGACATATGCTGTCGTTGAGTTTTATGTAGGCATTTTCAAGCTCCACATATTTTCTCTAGAACTCAAAAATATATCTTTCATAGTTAAGGTAGCGTTCGTAAGAAACGCTTTCATTCGACCGTTTTTTCTCCGATTCTCTTTGCAAAACGGACTACCACGTAAAAGCCTTTTTATTTTTCGGTTTTTTATATAACCTATGACACTCAGCAATAATGTGGCTTTCTATTGGAGAAAGAATTTTTAAAATCGGTTCAGTAGATCCCGAGATTACCCCTTACAATTTAACAAATAAACAAACTTTACTTCTTTTTAATATTAAGTATAGATATTAGTATAGACTAGCTTCGCGCGCGTTCTAAAGGCTGAAAACCAAATAACTCCTGTTATTGCAACATTTTTCATTGATGCTCCGCTCCTATTGGTCGTAGCGTGATGTAATATAGCCTATAGCCTTCCTCGATAAACGGACTATCCAACACAAAAAGATTTTTTCAATACAGACTAGTCGTTCCTGAGATTAGCGCGTTCAACCAAACAAACAAACTCTTCAGTTTTAAACTTTATTTTCGGATTTTGTCGCGAATTTATATTGATTTTTGGTTCCCGTTTCGCTTTACGGCAAACATGGTTACAGGAGAGCTTTATAGTTTCATTTATAATTTAAAATATTCGCGTAAAGCTAAGAAAGTATTATAGGTTTTAAATTTTAATATATGCGTAAGTACGTATGTACACAGGTACATACTTAATTCAATACGTAGGAAATCAAGCGAATAACCTTAATGTTATAATTAATTTCTTTAAGGATTTACACTTTAATATCTTTAGTTTTCAGCCCTTTTTACCGTCCTACAGCTGCTGGGCATGGACCTCCACAGATTACAAAGAATCTAGCCATAGTCAAAGCACGCGGGCCAAATTATTGGGTATGTGGCAAACACGTAGAAATAAAAGTTTTAGTAGAAGCGTATTTTGTCCTTGTATACTTAGTTTTACAAACAATCAACATATCAAGCTATTGTTGTTATCATAATATGAAAATAAAATTTATACAAATAGACTTTTACGAGAACTTTTGAAATTAGCTTGAATAAGGGCTTTTTATTATAAATATTATAACGGATTCAAAATCCCTTCCAAAATCACTGAACGATTATTCGTATATGGTTATTGTATGTTTCTTAAGGCACACGGAAGGTTAATAACTGAATAACCATCAAAAATTATAGAAAAATCTAAGTTTGTATAAAACTTATACTAAAGAACCAAGACGAAGTTAGGAATGAACCCGAGCGAAGTGAGGGTGAGTCGCTAGTTATACATAGAAAAATAATTCATCGCGAAACTCAATAAATAATTCGAGTGTATTAGGATAAATTCAAACTCATGTTAGTTATGTATGTTCAATGACATGGTAAAGTCAATGGCAAAAGCAGGAACAGATGGTTTGGTCCAAAGGAATGTTCTAAAATGATTTACACATGAAAATATCAGATGTGCGAGACCCAGATTTGAACCCGCATCACCCGTTTATCCAAACGAGCGGGCTTAGCTACCTGAGTTATTATAAAGCTATTAAATGCTGAAATTTTTGGTCCTACTAGCCATTATATTACAGAGTTTTAAACAAGTAATGTTCATTCCATGTTTCATGAAGTAAAGTCGACATTAAAATATTAAGTAGGTTCAAATCAAACTGACAGAATTAACAAAATATTGTTACACGATAGAAATGGTATAATTTTTAATTATAATATATAAAAATGGTATATAGGTCTATGCCTATTTTATTTGATTCTTTAGTTACGATATAAAATCCTTATTTGAATTCACTCAATTCACTTCAGTTTGACTCAAGAATTGAAAAGAAAAATCTTAAGTTGTCATCTCCAGCGAACAGAGTGCTATTTTGTTTTATGAATTTATGTAATAAGTCATTCATTTTCGTAATGTTGTTTGAGTTACTTTGAATCTGTGTGAAATATTAAAACCTGGGTACTGCTACCTCAAATTTTACTTAGCCTACCTGACTTAATTCTGAAATACTCTCAACTAATTGCTTTAGGTCTAATTTATTGTAAGCTGTAGTTTCACCTTAAAACAATAAAAGTTCACATAAAAACAAAAAAATATAATTTAATTTATTACTTATTTTTATCACTTTTTTTATGAGATACGACCCAGTAGGTTTGATGAAAAGTATTCTTTCATCCATCAAAATACATAACCTTATTGTATTAGAGCAGTTCAATGCCTTGCTAAAATATGCTCATGATGTGCTTATACAGTCATATGGCATAAGGCAAAATTAACCGATTATTAGTAAAATTCAACAACCAGTTTTTAAAGCTTAAAAGAAAGAATTCATTATATAAATATCTAAAATACGCCAATTACTAATCTATTTGAAACGGTTAAACACATTTATTTACGTACCTACGTACAAATAAGAAAAGCGAATGACAATACAATGACACATATTTGCACATTGACATTTAGTGACAACTTAGCATTGAAAATGATTTACAGTAATTCTAGTAATATCAAAAAAAATATTCCAAGTCATTACTAAAAAAAAATAAGAACCTGTTGTTTACTCATTTTTCTTCTATTTCCAATAAAAGAAAAATGAGTAAACAACAGGTTAAATCATGTAACTCTTAGTATATGACACTTAATATATAGGTAGGTACATATATAAAAACACATAAACATTATTATTAAGTCGAATATGTACATTAAATATTTTTTGTAATTATTAGCTATACTATACCAATACAGAGACCAAATGGATAGTTTTTAGAAGTTCTGTCTTTTTGTCTGTCTGACTGATCACGAATTTTTATGAAAATTGATATAATGATAACTGGTTATCTTATTCAACATAAAGAATATTTTATTGCGGTATAATATATTTTTATGAGAACTTCGTTTAAAGCATACCTGAGCGGGGCGAGGTTGAGTCACCGTAGTTCTGTAATATTATTTATTACAGAACTACGGTGAACTACTCTTACTTATTATGTCTTCTAGGAGTAGGGGTACTGAAGCTTCACTCGGGTTTCCTACAGAAAAAGAAAACAACTCTATTCTATACCCATCCAAAGGGATTTTTCGATAAAAGTAGCCTGTAAAAAAGTATGAAAACGATTATATTTAATAGTTACAGCAGGTTTTTATATTTTAATCCAATAAAACAATCACCTTCGGGACTCGTGAATAAAGTCGTTGTTATATAAATTATATTTACTATATACGTACTTGTATTTGTTGAAAATCCTTTATAATTCTTCTCAATTAAAATTTTAGGCTTTTCTGAAATATCTAATAGGGAATTATTAAGTTGTACCTAGTTACAATTGTACGCTTGGTACAAGGAAATATAATTACTATTTAGTTATTCATTACGTATGTATGTATGTATGTATGTATGTATGTATGTATGTATGTATGTATGTATGTATGTATGTATGTATGTATGTATGTATGTATGTATGTATGTATGTATGTATGTATGTAGGTAGGTAGGTAGGTAGGTAGGTAGGTAGGTAGGTAGGTATGTAGGTAGGTAGGTATGTAGGTAGGTATGTAGGTAGGTAGGTATGTATGTATGTATGTATGTATGTATGTGTATATGTATGACATTATTTGAATTAATTTGCCTTCGTTCGTGATGAGACAACATGCTAATAATAATAATGATCAAAATTTAGAAGAAAATGTTGATACTGAACTAATTAATAAATCTGAATTGAAATGGCATTAGTCAAAACATCAAAAGAAAATGAGGAAAACATTTTCCTCAGCATTAAACCTTTAGGCAGAAATAAATAACAATTTTTTTAATTGATGTTCGTGCCTTGTCGGCGCAGTCAAAAAATTTGATAATGTCAGATTGATATACTCTTTATATAACCTCGAAACGTCTTTAATCAGCTTAGCCTGTAAATTACATGGTTCACATAAATCGCCTGTCAATTTATATTTAGCTCTACCAAGTACAAACTAACGTTATTAAAGTGCCACCTCAAAATTATGTTAGAAAATCAATTTAGGGTAACATATTCTAATATATCACTATTTTCTAAGATTCAGTTTCACACTAGATTTGATGACTCATTTGTCTCAGTTGGTGATCCATAAAAATATACCCCACTACCTGCGCCAGCGGGTTCGAGTCCCGCTGGGAGTTCATTTGATGAGTGCGAATGTTAGTACACCAGTCCTGGGTGTTTATATTTATAATATGTATGTATTTAAAAGTTATATATGTAGTATATCAACTATCTGGTATCCAAAACACGAGATACACACACATTGTAGCTTACCACGGAACTAGATGGCGCTGTTGTAAGAATGTTCCATCATATTTATTTATTTATTTGTTACTAGATTTTACTCAATAGATCGAATCTCTTATTATCTAAAAGGTATTTTACTAGAATGATTGAATTGTAACGATCTTACGATTGACTGGTCCCTATAATGACTAACAAAATTTTGCCCACATTTTGCCTGTTTGTTATTTTTATTAGCTTAGACCTTTTTTAGTCTTATACTTATATGCGGTAAAATGTGATACATTTGTTTTATTTTTATAAATTCCAATGCCTTAATAGTCAAGCTTCAAAATGTGAAAAACATATTATAAACTTATTTCCAAAATTAAAATTAAAACTAAGCTCAGTAAGAGTGGTTAAACTTGGTATCATAAATATGTATTAACCAAAAAAGGAGTAGTCAAATGATTTCCACAAAAAAGTTTCTTTACAGCTCTTCTCAGTAAAACAGCTTTCTAAACCGGTGGTAGACGTATTCCGGACAGTTGATTTAAGCTTGGAAATGTAAAAATTGCGTGAGTTTTTACTTCAGTGGTTGTCTCTTTGATGGACTAGTGTTTTTATATACAAATTATTTTTTAACAAAAATGAAAACCGACTTCAAAACGCTACAAATCGAAACTAAAAAGAAAAAAAAATAATTTTAATTACTTAGTTATTGTTGGAGTCGGTGCCAGCCAAGAAGGACAGCTTTATCCTGCCTTTGCATAATAATTTATTTTAAATTTTTTTGTGGAAATTATTATGTTTAAATAAAATATTGGAAGGCTAACTAAACTACTGCTCCACTAAGTCAGCGAAGTTATGAAATGAACGACAATAGTCAATCGAGATTTGTCCACGTCTATTTTTCCACGTAACTCGTAGACGTTAATAAGATTTACCTTCTATTATCAATCCACCTAATATCCTGAAGAAATACGACTATCAGTTCATAAGTACGTATAATATTAAAAGAATTTTCTTTCAACTCCTAACCGTTGAGGATATATACCTTACATCATCACAAATTCTTGAACAGCTTTAGAAAATATATGAAAAAGGTAATCAGTGCCGATAAAATTTAAGGGTTGCCCTCGATTTCTCTAGGATCCCATCATCAGATGCTGACTTGGTGACAATGAGAACATCTTGAATGTATACCCTACCGAACAAAAAAGAAATTTTTAAAATCGGCACACAATTCACGGAGAAATCGGTGAAAACACATAAAAAACAACTGTTGAGGAATTTTACCTTCCATCATCAGCTCATCCACATGAGATGATGATTTTCATACGTAAAAGCTTTATCGGGTTTAGAAAATATATCAAAAACATAATAGGTGCCTGTAAATTTTGAGAGTTGCCTTCGATTTCCCTGGGATCCCATCATCAGATCCTGACTTGGTGACAATGGGACCACCTCGGAACTATACCCTACCAATCAAAAGAAAAATTTTTGAAATCGGCCCACAGACGGCGGAGTAATCGGTGAACATACATAAAAAAAATACATACAACGGAACATATAACCTCCTCCTTTTTTGAAGTCGGTTAATAACAATGATTCATAACGCAAAAAAATACATAAAGGAATAAACCAAGATATTTTTACTTGGCATAATATGTTTTATATCCATTTTAAATATCCCTTTTTAAATTTCAGTATTTAGCAGCTCCTTCAAGCTGGCCAAGTTCTTCTTTTATCTGGCTAAGTTGGTGGATTTTAAAAAATGCTTATTTTCCCAATTAATACGATTTTCCAAGCGAGCGCGTTAACACTGCTTGCCAGGTATTTCCGTTACTAAGCTAATATTATTATTAAACAAAAGCAAATACAGCTTTACTGCAAAATATTTTAAGGAGTAATAAACTTATGATTTAAAATAAACCAAACAGCGTAATTTATAGTTTCGTGACATTGAATCGTAATTCCTTGTAATTCATCTATCTGTTTGTCGCCGAGTCTTGTGACCATACATTTTGTTATCTATCATAGTTCTCATTTTTACAACTATACCCCAATAAATATTAGACAAATGTACCCGTATATGTTTCAAAACTGTATAATGTAGATTATGTGGTAAAGAGTCAACTTGATATGGACATGTATTTGATATAATGTATTTTTATAATCTTATGATAGTACTTACAATCTACATACTATTGTAATTGGCTGTTTTTTAGTGTTCAGTTCACTTAAATGATTCCAAACATTGTAAAATTTTTATGTTAGACGTACATTCAACTTAGAAATCCATAAACATATATAAATAAGCATAT
The DNA here is from genome assembly GCA_905231865.2 of Boloria selene. Classification (NCBI taxonomy): domain Eukaryota; kingdom Metazoa; phylum Arthropoda; class Insecta; order Lepidoptera; family Nymphalidae; genus Boloria; species Boloria selene. Next base: position 13,093,023 of record HG993137.1, on the reverse strand, counting down.
TTAATGTTACACTCTCTACAATATACCTACATGAAAAGTCTTCATATTATGAACTGTCCTGTAATGAAAATATAAACTGCACCTACTGAACAGATACGAATCATGAACTTACTTAAAATCATAATCCAATGTTACCTTTACCAAAAAAAACTTCATAAGAAATACTTTTGTATTTAAATTTTTAAACAATACCAAGCTCTCAACCAAACCAAACCAACGAAAAAAATTCTTATACGATAAATTTTTTTTTACGAATAAATCGAATAAATGTTACAATTATTCAAAAATTATTAAAGAATGAAGTTTTTATGTAAATTTAATTATCTAATTAAATACACATTTAAGGTTATGAAACAAATTACAACTCGTCTCCGTCGCGGCATGGTCACCCCACACTCATTGAAATCTTGATTTTATACAATGCACTCAGTCATTCTCAGATATTATTCAAACGTTGCGGTTTGTAGTAAGATAGTGATAGCGAATAGTGTGTTGTAAAATAGTTATAGTAAACAAATAGTGAATTATTTCAGTGTAGTGTATGTATAAATATGACGCAAGAAAAGTATGTAATTTTTTGTATTACTTTTAAATATAATAAAAATCATTATCAATTTTTAATCTTTTGTAAAATAACTTATGATTTACGTAAGTAAATATATTTGAGGCAATTTATTATCTCAACATTGTAATGTTGTCTCACAAAATATATAAATTGATAAAGGATAAATTAATATAATTGATATATAGTGGGACCTGGATAAGTGAGAAACCTCTATAACTGGAACTCATGCTGAGGTCCCAACACTTTGGCATTGAATTACCCCTTTTAGTGGGACGAGCTAAGCCTCTATATCTGGGATTTGTTCTTTCGATTCATCATAATAGTTACCTCTATAACAGGGAGTAAATTTTATATGCATAAACCTCTGTAACTGAGATAACATTTTTTTGTTTGATCGCACCTCTATAACTGAAATAACCACTTGTCAATAACTTCTATCAATGGAACCCTCTGTAAATGAGACAAATATTTATTTATACCTGGATATCTGAGACACTGGGTAAGTGGAATACTACCTCTATAAGTGAAACGACATTGCAGGTCCCTTGATGTCTCAGTTAACCAGGTTCCACTGTATTATATAATATAATTTTAAGATTTTTTATTATATTTAAGGTTTATAGTCCCTTTCAATAGCGACACCGAACACCTAAAAACAAATACTGAATAATTTATGTGTCAACCAAAGTAGGATTTCTTTTAGAATTTAGTTGTTTTTTTTACCTGTAATTCTAACCCTTGTTAGTCACGTGATTACTGTCAGTTATGGGACAAATAAAGAACATATTATAGATGTTACGGACACTATTAAGTTAATGGGTGGCTATTCTAAAACACACTCGTAGTTACGAACTTACGAAATGACTCCCTATATTATTACTACTTTCTATACTTCATGATATCTTATATAACCAAACATTTAAACTGAGCTACTACTAAAATTTTAACTGACTAATTACTTGCTAAAATACATAACATGAAGTGTTATCGCTCTCACTAGTAATATTTTTTTTGTTAGTTTTTTCCCACAATGCCCAAGCTCTTTTTTTGCAATGGATCGACACGATGAACTCAGTATTGTGGATTCTACTTACTATTGTGATGCGTCTTAGTTATCCAAAATATTTATTTCTGCTAAATGATCAAGCTTAAATTGTATGAGGTGTAGGTATGTTGGTAGGGAATTGCTTTTTTGATGTTTTGAATAGTTTAAGATCCCGATATATGAAGAGGATCCTAAAAAAAACAAAAGACACAAAAATTTCGTTTTATGACAGTCTTAAAGCGATAGCGATAGCGAATAGAGAGACTCTATCTCCAAAAAGAAAAATTTTAATATTAACCATTAAAAATATAGATCGCATAATACTTTAAGATACTTTTTCATGTAAAAATCTCTAAAATCATCTAAAGAAAACAAAAAACAGCGGAAAACATATTGAAATTAATGAATATGAATTATATCATTATCTGCATTAAAAATTCCGAAAAATTCCAGTTGCTAAGTCGTGAGAGCTTCTAGTGTATAAACTGTACTAAATATGACCTCTATTTTTTTCCTTAAAGCAAATTCAGGTTAACAAAAAATACTTGTTTTATGCGATAAAAATTCCTTGTAAATCCCTCACAGCTGTTTTTGAATGTTACCCACGGTTTTACGTACCTACAAGTAAAATTACTAAGACCTGTTTCTTTATTTAAATAATATGTTATTATAACAATTATTGAAAAGTTAAACGATTTTGGTTATTTGGGTTTTGTACCGAAAATAAAGTACACGGAACCTTTAAGATCTGTCTGTCTGTCCAAAAATAACTCTGAATCTATCAATTGTATGTCTAATTAAATTAATATTAGCCAAAGAAACCATATGTGTAAAATTTCCGTTATTGGAAAAATATGCAAAACAAGGAACGTCATCATTATAGTTTTTGCTAATGCGGTGATGGTATATCTAATTACTTTTTTCTTCTTTTAACACCTTTTCATGTGCCCATCAGAGCGTATCCGATATTTAAATACATTCCAAATATGGTAAAAACCTGTTGTTAAACACTGCTTAAATAAATAATCTAAAATATAGAAGACTTATTACCTATAAAGGTTTAATTAGAAATGATATAAGTAATATATAAAACAAATTTGCAGTACTGAAGTTAAAAATGACGAAGAGTTTAGGATGGAGTCAACAATTTCACTGGATGGTGCCGGCGTAAACGACAAGGAGGATTACAATCCATTTGAACACAGAAACATAGCACATCCTACATCGTGAGTATTTATTTATTTCTTATAATCACACTTACAATATTGAATATACATATACAACATTAATACACTAAATTTCGGTTATATCAAATATCTATTTATCTAGATGTCAATATATTTAAAAGGAATAACTAAAATCTACTTAGATTATCAATATAATTAATACATAATGATGCCATATGAGTAAACAAATTATAAAAAATACAATATAATAACTAAAATATATTATTAAAAGGAGTCCCTTTAGGCAAGGTTCCGACGATACTGGCAGCGTTCCTCCTTTGAATAGCTAGCTTTGAATAGCTAATTCTTTGTCCGAGATAGCTGCCAGCTCTTCGGTCTCCTGTGATGTCGACTAACCTTTTAGCTATTTCCTTAAAAAGCCTTATGGCACTAGGACCCCACGGACTACACTAAATTATATGAAAAACAATACCTCATTCACTGATATATATATCTATAACAAGTGCACACAACATTTACTAACAAATACATGTAAAACATTAAGGAGGAAAAAAGAATATATATTTTTAACATAATTAGGGGCTCACCGAAAAACGATCAGTGAGGTTTTTTTAAAAAGCTGAATGAGCGATGTGGAATATGTCGATGTCAGGTAGAGCTCGAGATATCTATATAAATAAAGTGATAGAGGTCTGCAGTTGTGCGCGCATCACGGAAAACTACTGGATAGATTTCAATGAAACTTTCTAAGTTTTATTTCTTAGACACTTGGCCCTTCATCATCAAAGCCCTTCATCAAAAAAATTATTGCGATATCTTCATTTAACAAAAAGTTATTAAAGTTTCAAGAAACAACTATTTGTATATGCACTGTGCGTTCAGTGATGTACTCGTATGTTTCCTTCTCGCGGAGTAGTAGGGCAAGCGACGTAACGCGCATGCGGAACACTTTGTTAATATTTCAAGCAACGCGGACGAACTCGCGGGTATCAGCTAGTTTCATTATATTTCGCGCATATGCGAGCCATGGGAGTTTGCTTACCGAGATGTGTTCGAGCAAACGGTATATAAAATGTTTTTCGAGAGGAGGAACGAGGACGTCTACTTGGTACTGATAGAACGATCAGTACTTACATTAAGTACCTCTTATTAGTCTAGTAGTAGATACTGTATAGTGTTAATATCATGTAGTTTGTCTTTTAACAAATGGACGCACCTTTGAACTTTCCGCTTCGATGTCAAATAAATTTTGTGTGGACGTAATTATTGGAAAAAAATTTGAGTAAGCTTTATATATCAATAGTATGGGCATTCATTTGTGCACGAACGTTTGTACTCCAGTCATGGGTGTTTATATTTATAATATATGTACTACCTATATCAACTAACGGGTATCCGTAACACAAGTCTAGTAGCTTACCACGGAACTAGACGACGCTTATTATTTTTCAGAAGAAAATGTTTTAAGCCCAAGACTAACTTAAATTATGATCGATATTAAATTAAAAATTCTAACCTTATTCTCTCTAACCTAACCTACCCAGCAAGTAGAACCGCGAGTTAAAGTTGTTCTTAAATAAAGATAACATATTTTCCTTGCATCCGCCAATTAAATAACTTCAGTAATTACTACTTTATGTTAAGTGGACATTTCAAGTAGCGCTAGCTGTTTGATGTTTCTACCTACTTATAGATTCTGAATATCGCAATTAATGCACCGTTTGTGATTTACTAAACAATTTAATTTACTTGTTAATGGCTTCAAATCGTGCCATAAAACGCTCAGTAATCTATTGTTCAAATAATTGGTTTGTTGATTTGCCTGACATTTTCTATTATGTCTAGATTTGCTCATAATTTTAAATTAGTACAAGCGACTCATTCTTGCTTCGCTCGGGTTCATTCCTAGGTGCTCCCTGCTTAATTAAAAGTTGGTAACACAAAAATCCGTCCCGTAATTAAAATAAATACAATTTCTAAAATAATGTCCCGCATGTAGTTTATATTATGTTATAAAACATAGCGCAAGGCAAAAAGTACAAAGAGGCATATAAGCAAGGCAAAAAGATTTTATTACACACTTTACACAAACACTTTATTTTATTTATCTTTATTCAATCATAAATTGCACTTAGACTAAATTGATTACATAAATGCGTATTGGCATCTTATACAAAATAATAAGGATGGCCTTGAGTAGATTATTTTTGAACAGTTTTAGTCCAAATATTGTCTTTTTATAAATATTATACTTACTAAATCTAGTTTTTAGTTAATGATTTTTAAAATTCTATGTAGATCCGTGCTTGTGCAAAATTCGTATCTAAGTTTCGTAGCACTATTTGTCACCTTTTAATACACTTGCACTGCAACTTCACCCAACTTTTCCTTTCGAACTTTCAAAACTTCTAGTAGGTATTTTCAATAAATTTTTGGAAAATGTTGTTGCCAACATTTAAAATGTGATGAAAATTGTTGATTCTGCGTTGGCATAGCAACGTCGAGCATAATATTGCGGAAATAATTGTATAATATTATGTTCTTGTATATTATAACTGGTTTCTCACGGTATGTGTAATTGTGTAATTAACTTTAATAATCATTCCTTTAATCTAAACAAAAATATTATTGTGTTTGATTTTAATGCTAAATTTACAGCTTTTTACTAAATGTGTATAAGAATACGGTATGTATAGAAAGAAACGATCTGTTACAATTTCATTTATTTTAATTATTTGCGAGCGATAATGTTCTTTCTAAGATTAAAATAGTCTAATCTACTCCTAAAATATCAGCTATCAGTCAGTGAATCTCCCGTCATTATGGGTTCAGACGTTTTAAAAATAATAGCATTAAAGAATTATGACAGTAGTAGCCTAATAATAATGTCAGTAGTAGCCTAATGGGAAACTCACTAACACGGAAAACCTAGTAAAAGCGAGTTGAAATGCTGGATCTCACACATATGATATTGTCATATGCAAATTATTTCTAACATGATAGCTAACACATTAAAGCATGACATCCGGTTTTCGTCGTGAACGTACTTGGCACGGACCCAACAAGTTACTTCTTCACTCTAGAGAAGTATTACAATGAACACCGCCCTCTGAAATGGGCTTCCTCCACATGTTCCTTGGCTTCATCCCTAGCTGGATTGCCGGACGCTAATTAGACAATTTTTTGTCTTTTTTTTAATTTAAAGGGGTTTGGTTACAAAGTGATCATGCCACCTTCATTGGAATAACTAAATACAAATAATACACATTAAGTAATCAGCCTTATAAATATCTGATCCGACTGATCCGACAAAGGATAGGCCAGAATGCTGTTAAAAGCTCCAATGTATAAACTTAGAGCCTTATTTATTTAGGGTCTGTAAATCCCTACTACTACTATAACTAAATAACTCAACTTAAATCAAACAACGAACGAACACGTGTTCGAGCACGACTGAGTGTTTATTGACGTAATGTCTAAATGCTCCAATATTAAATGGCTAATATAGGGTTCCTCCGTTGCATTACATATTCATCAATGGTTCTATGTCTAAGCTTTGAAATTTGCCAAAACACACGTTTGTTTACACTTAAATTTGTCCACTAATTTTTGTGTTTTACTGTAACAAACAACAGACAAAAAATTATAATTAATTATTGTTTTGGTGTATATATTCAATACACATGATTTACAGTCACTGTTTTTTTAAAATATTCCATGTAGTAGTATTCTTTATTGCACTTTAAGAGAATATTATACAGACATTTTAATATAATTTTTGTATGCAAAGGTGGACTTATCCCTAGAAGAGATCTCTTCCAGCCAACCTTTGTTCGTTAGAAATAGTGTTAATAAGCAGGTATAAAATGTGCACAAAGCTTATAGTCAAAGATAATTCGTTACTTAAATATTATACATAATATCATACAATACATACAACATACCGTACATATACTACATACATACATACATACATACATACATACATACATACATACATACATACATACATACATACATACATACATACTACTAAATAAGGGATAATCTATATAATAGGTTCAATATTTAATAACAGTAATTTAGACAATTTAAAATTGGGTAAGAAGGTGCTGTTTTAATTTCTTCTTGAAGGAATTAATGGAAGGACTAAGTTGAATGTCTTTAGGCAGCTTATTCCAGAGCTTTGAGCCATATACTGAAAAGGAGTGCAAAAGGAAGTTCGTATTGCTCTTGGGTATGTCAAGCATCGCAGTGATGCAAGGCCGCCTGGAACGAGATGGAGTAGGGAGAATTTGGAAACGGGATCGGAGATATGAAGGAGAGTTAGGGTCTTTAAGAATTTTGAAAAGGAACGACAGGATATGCATATCACGGCGAAGTCGGATTGGGAGCCATTTAAGTTGAGCACGAAAGTCAGATATATGGTCATGCTTACGCAAGCCAAAGATAAAGCGAATAGCGAGATTTTGGAGACGCTCTAGTTTGTTAAGTTGCTCCTCGGTCACATCTAAATAGCACACATCAGCGTAGTCGAGTATGGGAAGAAGTAGAGATTGAGCAAGCATAATCTTGGTTGTAAAAGGGAGGAAAAATTGGAGACGTTTGAGAGAGTGTAAAGTGTGATGTATTCGTTTGCTGACCTCGTTGACATGAGCTTGCCAGGTCATGTTACAGTTCATAATTACGCCCAAATTTTTAACTCTTTTGCAGTAGGGTATTGGAACTCCAGAGAACTGGATTGTAGGTATTAACGACCAGTCGATTTTACAGCTTAGTCTGCTACTGCCTATAATTATGGACTGTGACTTACTGGGGTTCACAAGGAGGCCGAAAGACTTCGCCCACAGCTGGACCTCAACAAGATCCGAGTTCAGTGCATCAATAGCTTCACGCAACTCGGCCAGCCCGAAGTGTTTGTATATTTGTAAATCATCTGCATACAGATGGAAGGGAGAAGAAATTACATTGGATAGGTTATTAATAAAAATAGAAAAAAGTAAGGGAGAGAGTACTCCGCCTTGAGGTACGCCAGCAGTGAGATTAAGCCAGTCCGATGTGGCATCGTTGGTCTTCACGCACTGTTGACGTCCGAAGAGATAAGAGTGAAACCAGTCTATAACAGTAGTAGAGATGTTGATCGCACGAAGGGTTCCAATAAGGATGTCGAGATCAACAGAGTTGAAAGCACTGCTAAAATCAAGTAAGACCATCGTAGTGAGTTTGGTGTTATCCATAGCACCACGAATATCCTCCGTGACATTCAGCAGTGCACCAACTGTGCTGTGGGAGGAGCGGAAACCTGATTGAAAGGAACAGAGTAGGTTATTGTAGGATAAATAGGAGTAAAGTTGATTCTGTGCCAATGATTCTATGACTTTGGATAGGATAGGCAGGATAGAGATAGGACGGTATTGTGTGAGGCACGTAGGATTCGAGGATTTTGGTAGTGGTATGACAAAGGCTTTCTTCCATGATGACGGGAAGACATTACGTGTGAATGAGAAGTTAACTATGTGAGTGATCACAGGTGCAATATCCTCCAGCACCGGAAGGATCATGTCAAGGCTGAGGTCATCACTACCAATGGCTTTAGTGGAAATAGATCGGACAGATTTCCATGTACAGATTTTTCTGTTACTGTTTATTATATGTATAAATTTCAAGCATATGTGTCAATCTGAAAGAGCAGTTCTTTATGGAATCATTATATTACATGACCAGAAAGGACTTATTTTTAATTTTTGAGGTAATTATCATGTCTCTGGTTTTAGAAAGAGTTTTTTTCTTCTTAAATACTTGTAACTATGGCGAAGAATAGATATTTACTATCCACCGAAACACTACATATTATAAAACAAAGTCCTACGCCGAAATACTGCACAGATAGAGATAGAGAAGTTAAGTTAAAAAGTCATGTACAGAGCCTGATCTTCTCATTATTTTCTCTTGCAGGACACTAGGTTCCTTCTTTCACTTGCTTAAGTCTTCACTAGGCTCGGGATTACTAGCCATGCCCGCAGCGTTTAAACATACTGGAGTTATACCCGGCTGCATCGGAACGTTTATAGTGGCGGTGATAGCTACGCATTGTGTACATATATTGGTAAGTTGTACTTGTATAAGAGATAAACGTAATTTAAAAAATTGGTTCATATGAACAATACAGTGGTAGCCCAGCAGTGACGCGTTCGCTTGGATAACCGAGTGATGCGGGTTCAAATCCGGGTCTCACACCTCTGATATTTTCATGTGCGATTTATTTCTATTATAATTACCACTTGTCTTACGGTGAAGGAAAACATCGTGAGGAAACCTGCATGTCTGGAAAAACCTAGCAAGTTTACGAAAGACATGTGAAGTCCGCCAACACGCACTCGGTCAGCGCGGCGGACTATGGCCTGATCCCCCTCGTACTGAGGGAGGCCCGTGCCCAGCAGTGGGACGATAAAAAAAGGGGCTGATGATGATGAACAATACAGACTTAAGTCCGTGTCTTTTTCCCCTTCGCATGATTGTAAGAGATGAAAGCGAATAATAATTGCAATAAAAATATAGTCAAAACTCGGATTTAACGGATTTTAAGCTTATCGAACAATTATTCTTTTAATTGCTCGTCACTAATGTGTTTGTACTAATAATGATTGGTTAATTACGCTTTTGGAAAGGTAAAAGCATTTTATCGTTGACAAAAGAAAACTTTTCCTGATTTGAAAACAAATCAATAAGCAAACCAATATTTTGTTATTCAATAGATCGTATCAATACCAAGTCCCTTCTTGCTGTATGTACGCTTAGATCATTAAAACTATGCAACGAATTTGAATGCGGTTATTTTTCTAAAGACAGACTGAATCAAGAGGAAGGTTAATAATATTTGCGTATTTTAGTAGAAAAAATCGTTATAAGTCTATAAGTATCGCTATCGCTATTTATTTTTTATAAATAAAACCCGAGAAAATATCTCATTTCTGAGAAATGTTAAAATTTATCTAAATATGATGATTTGATAAAACCTTCATATAAAACACTTTATTTAAAAAACGAAGTTTTTTTACTCAAATACAAAGTACATATTAAAATTTGTAATTAGTACTTTTCAAAAGTTGAGAGCTATCTTACAATGTATACCTAATAAACCATGTAATAAATGAAATATAAACCATGTTACAAACGCGCTGTAGTGACACGTGTACAGACACGCACTCCATTACGCGACAATATGTTATTTTTCAATGTTCAGTCTAAAATTTTCTGGTTGAACAAAGAAAGAACGCACATAAATCTTTTACTATGTTGAAAAATTATGATTAACATATTTCGCCGCAGCTAATACTAAATTCCTTACGTAGTCATAATGTACTGACATTTAATTTAATTTTTAATAATGAACAAGGTGACCATTCAAACGTGCTTGTAAAAGTCTATTTCAATAGAGTATTTTTTGGTTTGATGTTACTGATATTCTTATTCAATACTAGTAACTCACCCTCGCTTCGCTCGGGTTCGTCTCTAGGTACATGTTGTGAGTTCTATATATTTACTTTGCACCGCCCATCTATTTGCCGGTTTAATTCATAATAATTGTCATGAACATAAACAAACGTCGTTAATTTTATTAAGTTTTCTTAAATTTTCTAATTTATCTGCGCAATCTTCTAAATTTTTCTTTCATAAGAACCTTCTCCTGACAATAACAAACACCACAAAAAAAGAATTAGCGAAATCGGTCCAGCCGTTCACGCGTGATGACGTGACCAAGGGAAATAAGGATTCATTTTTATATATATAATAGAATAGATAGATAATAGATAGATATTCTCAAAACCGAACCGTACAGTCACTTAATCATACAACCCCTTAAACTGCCTTTACTTATACAAGCAAAGCGTAAATTTAGCCCTGTCAGAACTACTGGTGAAATTCCATAAAGCCACACTTTCTGAGAAGCTTTCGTAATTACAGTGTTCTAGATAGGTTCGGATCCATTTGAAGCCACACGCTTTTGATGCGTTTCCCACAATATTTCTAGTTGATTGCTTTTATTTATTGCTCAAGAAAATATATAATAGGTTAATTTAATTATTTCGCTGGCCATTGTGCTATGAATTAATTAAAGATTAATTCATTGTTCATTCGTTGTTCTCATGGCTTGACTTGCACATTGCAAATTCCATGCGCTGCCTCATTAGTTCATGAGGATTTGGATTCGATTCCCGGGATCGGGCTATAATAGTTGCTGAGTTTTTTCATTGAAATAAGAGGTTAAAGAAATAGAAAGTGTACTTGTGTCTACGCTCACACTCATTCACTATAGTATGTCCCGGCCAGTTTGCTAGTCCAGTTTGATCGGCCTTCTTAACCGACGTCAGTTAGAAGGAAATTTTTATTATACTGGTAAAACTAGTAATGACTATAGCTAACGAGATAACCATATAAAATACAATTAATTATAAGTTTCATCTTGGTTTCTTTAAGAAGAGTTCAATAAACTTGAAATTGTTTATTCCGAAGTTATTGATAATATTTTCCACATTTTAATATATTGCATTTATGAAACTCACTCCATTATCGGATAAATTCAAACCAGTCTAGTCTAAATACTTGACAACGGTATTCTTTGAATGTATATAGGTTTTTCCGCAGATATACTTTTAATTTCACATTCAACTTGAACTGTTTGGCTATCGAGACTAACTTTTATGTTTATTTTACATTTAAAAGTCCGTAGATTTGTGAAACATCATTTTAATGGATTCAAATTTTATCTCATTAAATTTTAAAAGTAGCATTAACTCGTGAAAATTTGTGTGAATATTGATATTAGAATATTTGATAAAATATTAAAAAAAAGCCATTAAATGAATGAGAGTAAAGTGGTTTAAAACTACTACTCACGTTTGCTGCATTTTAACAATGAGTATGGAATTCATAAGAGATGAGATATTATCTCTCAATAGTGTACCTTACTTCTAAGATAACCCTGATAACTAGTTATAAAGTTAATCTAGTCTACCATCTTCTTAAATTTTTGTATATATAAATTTCTTCTTAAGTTTCTGTATATATAAATTTCTATCCAGTAGTTTTCTAGTAATGTGGTAATAGACGGATAGACCGACAGACAGACATGAATTCTAAAAAGTATAGACTCATAGAGCCTTTTCGTTAACAATGAATATTTCAAGATTTCTTAGTTTTGTTAGATATTAGAGGGTTGCATTTCCCAACGTTTAAAAAAAGTAGTCCTTGACTTATGCTATGATAGTCTTACAAAAAAATTTAAACACTTTTGATGAGGGTAAAGCCGAATATAATAGCATGGCCTATATCAAATGTCACAGCTTTGGAAATATTTAAATGAGACAATAAGGATATCCGGATCGACGAACGAAGACTGGTTGAATGATTAATTTTTTATTCATTTTAAGCGGACAGCCTTAAATGGGTCACATTTTCCTGAATTTCAAATACGCAATTTAAATCTCAATTAAAATGGCGATTCAATTCAATTCTATCTTATTAACGTGACAAATACCTCCTTTTTTGGATTTTTTTCCTTTTTGAAGTCAGTAAAAATACTTTGTAAAAACACTTAGTAGATAACTTTATTAAATATAGTTTTTATATTTAAACGGTTTTTATAATTTTCGAAAAAATAAAAGTAGCCTAAGTCACTCCTAATAATATTAAATGTCTGCGAGTGAAATTCCCATCAAAAACGGTCCAACCGTTTCAGAGATTACTCGGAACAAACAGACAGACAGGCAGAAGATGGACAGACAGACAAGAATTAAAAAAAATGAAATACCTTATATATTTTTTCAAATGTATTTGGTGAAAAGTTATTAATTTGAAATGGAAACATACAAATACATTTAGTGAAAAGCTATTAATTCGAAATTAAAAAGACACTTCAATTTTTTTATATGTACTGTTGCGGTGGCCAATCTAATTGAGACTCCAACTGTTTATAGTCTATTTTTTCTTACTTGTCTTAAGTAGTAAACAAATATGGCGGACAGGTAACCAGAGATAATTTCATAGAGATTGCAATGACGAATGAATGACAACGACTGAACTTAATGGTTTTTATGCAGTGAACGTAAAGTATTGGGTAGAAATAATACGACAAGTTAATTTGATAATTTTATTACTCGGATATCACCTCCTTACTAATAATAATTTTAATAATTTTATTTTCCTTTTTGTCTTAATATAAAGTCATTTTGAAAACTTTAAACTAAAAAAGCAAATAAGCGATCGAAAGATCTCCGAGAGCGAAGTCCCTCACTCCATTTTATTACACAGTGCAATAAGATAAGAAATAATAATAATTACAATAACAAATAAATAATCAGTATAAGTTGGTTAAAAGCAATTAAAAATCTTCTATATTCTACAGATGACACTCCTATTTTAAAACCTAATAAAATTTGAAGAAAAATGTCGTACTTTGTAATTTACAAATATTGTTATTTTTTTAAAAGTTCAGTTTCCATTCTCGCCAAATAATTTTACATGTTACATCTCTATGATTCAAAGACAAAGTAGCGTATCGAAACGTCAAAATGTTTTGTTCATATTTTATCTATAGAATTTAGTTCTGTTAAAATTTCAATTTTAGCAAAAATAATGTGTTCAAATCATATATAAACAGCTTTTATAAGTGTAATTCATAGTGTGTGTGTTTCTAAAATAGTAATAAACGATGAAACCAAGTCTAAAATGCGGGATTTTCCGAAAATAAGTGATTTTCGTTCAAGGCAGTGTTTGTTTACCATTTAGGACAAGTAAGAAAAAATGGACTATAGGTGATATTATATTAAAAATTTACGTGCAGAAACAGTACACTGTTTATTCTTGTCACTCTCATACTTAGGTGGGAAGATTACTCGTGACCAGAGAGAGAGAAAAAGAAATAAAATAAAAAAGTTCTCTCCTAGACTAGGACTACTCCTCTCCTAGTCAACCTCGTCATAGATCTCAACGATTAAAGACGAATTAAAAAAAATCTTTCTCTTTTTAATAGCCTCACTTTTGTACTTGGGTTATGTACATCTTACATTTATCTATTTTTATAATCGCTATATAAAGCAATGATCATTTCAACCTACTTGATTTATCTCGCGACCTAAATTCTTTAGAATGAATTGAAGATTTAGATTATTATTATTATTATTACAGATAAACAGCATGACGGTGTAAAGTTACTAGTAGGTACCATATACGTTATTTATAAATTTAAAGTTTATTGTAATTTCTTTTACTCGTTTAAAGAAATGTATTACAAGTATTGAGCCTTTAAAATATACAAATTGAAATAAATGACACGAAATATAATATATTTTTGTTAAGGAGTAAAGTTTGGCTGGAATCCAATCACTAAGCCTACGTCTTCTGCTTGACAGTTAGAACAGTATCTTTTGAGCCTCTCGTAATAAGTGTTTGGAAGACATCTTCTCGGTAAGCTTATTATCCGAACATACCTAATAAATAAATAAAAGTTTTTATTGCGAAATTTAAAGAAGTAGTGCAGGAACGTTTATGTACTAAAGCCCATTATTCGATTAACGATTTTTTAGAAGACAGTACGCCTTGGGAATGATGTGATCACCGCCAGGCTATTTCAACATATAGAATTATTTTTAATTTACAATTTAATTTAAAAAAAGACTGAGATTAAGATAAAAAAAATATTAGTCCCGCTGAGTTTCTTTCGCCAGTTCTTCTCAGGTCAGAGGTTTGTTCTTTCCGAACTGATGGTAGACTCATGACGTTCAGTAAGAAATTGTAACAATTTTTATGCTCAATAAAATATTTTGATTTAATTTGATACTAAAAACACGTCGAAAATGATAATAGGTAGAGCTGACTGTTACATATTCTTCTAAAAATCTGTTATCTGCCAGTGATGGTCCCGTCAAAATCTGTCCAGCCGATTCAAAGTTCAGCCAAAACAAATAGACGGAAAGACAGACACAAATGTTTTTGAAGTGAAAACTTCTTTAGCATCGTTGTGATTTGAAAGTCGATGAAACGAAAAAGCGATAGTAAAAAGAGACAGACACATAAATACATAACATTTAACGTGGGAGAAAATGATAGGAAGATCATTACTAATAGTCTAAGATCCGAAAGATCCGATTGGATAATAGAAAAAATCTTATATGAACATAAGCGCTGTTTTATTGCGAACACGTTGATATAGGGTTGTTTGCAAAAAAATCGGTCCTAACAGAAGTTTGCGAATTTTAAAGATTTAAAATTTCAACGCGTGTCTTATGTCCAGGATTTTTTTAGCAAACCCATTTTTAACATATTTTCGAATATACTAAAATTACAAAATAAGTTTTATTCTATTATCAGCTCGGTGAAGGTCAATTTAAGATCGGATCTTCTACTATAAAACCTACAATAATTATCCTCTTCTCGATATTTTACATTCGTCTACCCCGTGTGAACTGCAGACATGCTTTTATTTTTTTTATAAGTACTGTTTATAATATAATACAATCAGTAAGCAACTGATGGTACAAACAGACAGATTTATTTATCTATACATGTATAGATTATGTCTTCGATATAATGTACTTTTAGGGATAAAACGTGATCACATAATATCTAAGACTTAAACGCGTTTAAAAGTTTTCTGCAGGACTGTTGTAAGCTTAACTCTCAAACTTAAAGTTAAACAATAAATAAAAAGTGGGCGAACTCCCCTTAGGGGCTACATCACATTCATTTCGGGTCGTTTCTGTAAACGGTTTTACGTTGAATATTTCACAAAATGTATGCTCGAACTTTATACTTACTAAAATAATTTGTAGACGTATTATAAATTTATACATTTACAAGTACTAGATTATGTTTCGAACAATACTTTTCCGAAGAATCATTTGTATTATTAGTATAGACAATTCGATGAAAATGATTCGCACATGAGAATATGATGGAACGGACTTACTTCGCTTCGTTTTCCGAGGCATTGCATCGGCATTACATATTCACGCAGACCTTTGGATAGCGCTTACATGAGAATTTAAATGTTTGATAACTTTACACCATTTTATTAAGATTTATGTCATATCAAATCAAAATATATTTTATTCAAATACTTAGTTTAAATTACACAAATTACTGACTGGCTGACTTTAAATCCCAGAATTAGTGAAGTCAGTGAGGAATATACCACAGGATTAAAAGACCTTTAAGTCGGCGAAGAAGAGCCGGCGATAAACTCAACAGTTGCTCTTCTAAAATAAGTAATATTGAATAACAATAAACTTATTTCGAACACCTACTAAAACAAATTAAAGGTTAATAAAAGTATGCATTTTATAAATTTTAGATATCATGTGTCATAGCTATACATATAAAACATTTACTGTTTAAGACCTACACAATCGATGTCTAAATAGAAATAGTGTTAGTTTTATTTTCCAAACTTCCGGGTTTGATTCCCGAGCTGAGTACAAGTTTTTTTAAATGTATGAATGCAGTTTTTCTTTTTACTAAAATTAATGACATGTTACCAAAGAACAGATCTTCATATGTTTAATATTTAGTTTCAGACTTACCCATACTGACCGATTTAAATGTCACACCCGGTATACCTAAAGATATAACATGACTAATAAGACATTAATATCAAAAGGTTATATAAGGATAGGAAGAAAGCGTTAGAGAGATTTATTGTAGTACGACATAAAAAGCCTAATGGCGTTAAATCATCAAAATCGCGGTGGCCACTTTTGATGCAGGTTTCTACAGACATCACGATTGATCGGGGTATAAGCTTTTCTGACTTTTAGGTAAAACCATTTGATAAATGTGTTCGCTGAAAAATATTCGACTTAATAAGAAGATATATTGCCTCATAAAACGACGTAGAGTGTAAAACGAAGAAACAAAACTTTTATTAGTTCATAATTTTATTAGTTGGCATGTGTAGGAATAATATTATGCAATCTATTAACTTACATATAAAACTTACATATAACTTAAATATAATAATACAAAAGAAACGAAGTGTAATTTGTCCATGAAATATTCAAAAAATGATTGTTACGTGATTCGAAGTCGTTCTTTGAAATTCACAACCATTATCTATATATATATAATGAAAATGGTCTTCGTTTGAGGCTCAATCACGCTTAAACCACTGATCGTATCGACATGAAACTACCACCATTCGATGCGAAATTTTTCCTAGATGGTTTATGGCTATCTATTTTTTGAATTCCAACATTCTTTCATTTTTTTATTGCTGTTTTACTTTTATGAACATTTATCCCGCTAATAAAAACAAAAGATAAGCATTTTCTCTTGATTCTTTTGTTTTCATGGATTTCAAAAGAGTATATTAATCGGACTATGGTTTTTTACATTCAGCTAAGAATCTACTCACGGTAGTGGAGAACGGCTGGACCAAGTGGGCTTTTTTTTATCTTCAGAATTGTCAGGAAAAAGTTTTGTATGTAAGAAAATTTTAAAAACGTCCGATAAAATGTTAAAAATTTCGATGATAATCGAAGAATTCCCACCTATATAGTCACTCGCCACGAAATCTCGGGAACCTTAAGACTTATTACTTTTGCTATGTAGAGGTCAGCTATGAATAGATTTTAAGGAATTCATCCCGCAAAGGGGATTGCGGGGGCGTGAACAATGAACAATCCCGTTTTTAAACTATAGCTCCTATAGACTTCAAATTTGGTAGGAATCTTCTGTAAGAGGTGTAGAAATAGGCTATGAACGAATTTTACGATAGCTCACCCCGCAGGGGGTTACGGGGGTGGGTAGTAACAATTAATATTTTTAATTTTCCAGCTAAAGCTACAAGCTCCAAATTTTGTAGAAATTTTCTATAAATTCTATATGTAAAAATGATTCATGAACAAATTTTACGATATCCCACCCCAAAGAAGATTGCGGGGGCGTTAAGAATGAAAATTTTCAATTTCCAAGCGATAGCTCCTATAGACTCCAAATTTAACAGAAAATTCGTCGCACTTGAACCTAGACAGATTTCAACTTCACATATGAGACTTGCAATGACTTTAACTAAAACTTTCAATGCTCATTTCAAATTTTTTTCTTCATGTCAATTATTATTAATTTTTGGAAGAAAGGCACGGAAATGTTATAATGATTGTACATTGAAAGTTACAATGAATATTAGTGAGAAAAATCACCTGGATGAAAGATACAGGCTAAATCGATGGAATTTGGAATTTGAGTAAGTCTAAACAATATCGATGCTTACAGTTCTATCTGCGGGGAATTTATGTTCATACAAAAATAAAAAAAAGGAGAATAATAAAAATATGAAAAAAAAAAATGAAACATAAAATGTAATTTATTTCCTTTTTCAATTCGCCCAGCGAAGCGGGCGGGAAACGGCTAGTAAAATTATAAATGAAACTATATTTTCGGTTTTAGTCAGCGGGGAGTTATAGTATTCTGGTTTTCTGATAGATTTTACACGAAGAAGGGTTTCTGTTTAGTATAATTACGGCTAATGAGTAATGCTGGTAGTAATATAATGTGTGTATTTATCTTCGTTACACCACAATGTCAATATTGTTAATTATGGAATACAAAACTATAGTAATTAACCTTCCAATCAAGTTATAACTTTTTAATCACAGAAATTGCAAAATTGTTAACATTTTCTTAACGAACTTCTTCGGAAGTGGAAGTTAAAGAACTAAACATTAACAGTAGCAACTGTTTGTTTAGTTCTTACTTCTATCGACGAGATAACAGATATTTTTAAATTTATTTTTAAATAAAAACTTGTCTTACAATTTTCCTTTATTCCAAAGATGTATTATATAAGCTACTTACAACTTAACATATTAATCACATTTTGTAAATATAATATTTTATAAGTTATTATAATATTATAATAAGTAGTATATATAAAAAGTCTCTGTATTCAGCCCTTTTTAACATCCCAAGCCATAGTCCGCCATGCTAGCCCAATGCGGGTTGGCGAACTTTAAATGACGTCCTTCGAAAACTTACTACGAGTAAATTCTCTCACATAATTACTTATGCAGTAAACACAGTAAGACAAGTTTATACTAAATTATTACTGCCTAATTTTCACATTTCTGGATCAAATCATTTAATTAAACTCCAAATATGCACATTATTTGGCGTATAAAATAAAGAGTCAGTATATTTATTACTAATGCCATAAATTGCAGAAACCATTTATGTCTGGTAATTTTAATTAATAGTGGCATTATCTATATATAATAAAAAACGGAGACGAATCTGTATATATTTTTAGGAAAATGTCTGGGAATACGTCATGAGAAAACCACCTAAGATATTGTAGTAGTAAAATTACATTAATTGAAATCTCTGAAGTGAACATGATTGCTGAAAAAAGTTCGAACCTTTGAGTACCGAAATTCTAAATAATTCGTTAGCAAACGCAACGCAAAATTAAATATATCTACCAACCTTAATTTTCATTATTTTTATCATTATTTACATCCTTTAAATAAAACGTTTTCTCTCAAACATGACTGTTAAAGAACAAATGTTTATATTTACAGTATCCTAATATCTTCTGTGCGTGTGTATATTATTGAACTCTTCCTAAACGGCTGGACCGATTTTGATGACATGTGTGTTCGAGTAAATTCGAGAATGATTAAGATTCACAATTCAGTCCACTACAAAATTTATTGTTTGAACTAATTTGTTATTTATTCCATTATAAATAAGTCGTTGCTAGGCAACGTAGTATTGTGTGTGCGTACAGGACAAAGCTTGTTGGGTCCGCTAGTCTGTAAAATATTATATTTTTCCATAGTTTTTTTGGTCCTATTTTCAAAATAGTTTCCTTCGAAAGTAATGACATTTTATTACGTTTTTCACGCGATAAGATCGTATTTCCATGTCGTTTTGCCAATTCACTTTGTTTATTGTTTTTGGGATCCTAAAGGCTACATGATTCCGCATTGAATGTAAATGTAAATAAAGACTTTTACTTCTTTACTGATATTCTTTTTCGTTTTTTCA
This sequence comes from Boloria selene, assembly GCA_905231865.2. NCBI lineage: Eukaryota > Metazoa > Arthropoda > Insecta > Lepidoptera > Nymphalidae > Boloria > Boloria selene. The sequence goes on along the minus strand of HG993137.1, from coordinate 13,073,183 downwards.
AGATAGTTTGACATTATCGAAATTGCAAATTCGGAAAATATTTATGTATATTGCTATTTATATGGCTGTATGTAGTTTGAAATTATTAAAATTACGCATTTCGAAATATGTTTATTATTATTCGTACTACTGTATGTATTGTAGACAGTCCTTAAACGTGGGGGTGAAGTCATAGTCCAAGTAGCTGGCCAAGTGTGGGTTGGCGGACTTCTCATCCCTTTTAGTAGCTTGCTAGGTTTTCTCAGATATACAGGTGTCATGGCCATATTGCCATATTGCCTTTCATCATAAGACAAACAGTTAAAAACACATATATTATGTATAATGATATAATATAGTCTATACTCTATAGTAATCCTCCTCAACAAAAATCCTTTTTATTTAGGTTCAAACAAACAAATAAACTCGGCCTTTTTATATTATTAGTAAGGATAAAATGGCGTATGGTGCCGAGGACACTAAAACTTCCAAAATTCATTCTGTATGAGGAAATGTTAATAATCTAGTTAACCTCGAGGAGGAAATCTTTAGCACAACTTTCTCGAAAACAAAAAAGTTTCTACGTGTTTTTTTCCTTATTATCTTCGTTTACCTAATTTCCAAAAGGATCCTAAGCTGTAATAGCATAGTAGCAAATTTTCTACCTACCATTTTTCTCTCCACTAATTTTTATATTTTATAATCCCATAAGACGTGAATTTTCGAAGATTCTTTAATCGAGTTAATTTGAACGACTTTATAGAATATTTTCTTGCCTACTTTAATAGCGCATTTAGCCGTTAATAAATAGGGGCTAATGCATTAGTTTTTATAAATAAAATATATACATCACAATATATTTGAGTCCGAATAATTTTAGTAATTTTTTTCGTCAGAAAATTATTAGAAACAGCCTAATGTTACAAAGTTGTTAGGTTGGTATTTCACCAACGTGGCAGAAAAAAGGCTATAGAAAAGTATTGTCTTTCAAATTAATTAGTATCATTAAATCATGAGCAAAAACTTTTGGTATCTTAACATATTAAATTGTCAAGATATTTTTTGATTTTCTATAAATATTTAAAATAGAATTTGTTAGTCAAAACTTCCTAAGGTAATATGTGTATTATTGTGCATGTAGATTAAAAAAGCTCATAAAAATCTGAAAAGCTATTTCTTCGTAACTAAGTAATTAAATTAAGGCCGTGGTAGCCCAGTGGTAATGCACTCGCTTGGATAACCGAGTGAAGCAGGTTCAATTCAGGGTCTCGCACCTCGAATATTTTCATGTGTGAATTATTTTCTAACATGATTACCACTTGTCTTACGGTAAAGGAAAACATAGTGAAGAAACCTGCATGTCTGAGAAAACCTAGCAAGTTTTCGAAAGACATGTGAAGTTCGCCAACCCGCATTTACCAAGCGTGGTGGACTATAGTCCGATCCTTCTCGTGTTGAAGGGAGGGAGGCTCGTGCCCAGCAGAAGAATGTTAATAATTTTGACGACACACGTGGCGCAGTTTGTAGTGACCCTACTTGCTGCGCCAGCGGTCGCGGGTTCGAGTCCCGCTGGGGGCATACATTTGTTAAGCACGAATGTTTGTACTCCAGTCATGGATGTTTATACATATTTATAATATGTATGTATTTAAACTTATATATGTGTAGTATATCAACCATCTGGTATCCATAACACAAGGCTCGTACCTTACCGTGGAACTAGATAGTGCTGTGTGTAAATGCCCCAACATAATATTATATTATTATTATTAATAATTACAATTGTTACAGGTGAAAACGTCGCGGGACATATGCAAGGAATGCCACGTAGGCTGTCTAAGCTACACGGATACTTGCACAAAGGTTTTCAAACATGGGCCGAAGAGTTTGAGGCCATACACCGAAAGCGTAAGGTAAAAAATTTGATGTTTATTATTTAATTTCTGTATATTATGATGTAGAGACAGTGGTAGCCCAGCGGTAACGCGTCGCTTGGATAACCCAGTGATGCGGGTTCAAATCCGGTCCTCGCACCTCTGATATTTTCATGTGCGAATCATTTATATTATGATTACCACTTGTCTTACGGTGAAGGAAAACATCGTGAGGAAACCTGCATGGCTAAGAAAACCTAACAAGTTTTCGAAAGGAATGTGAAGTCCGCCAACACGTACTAGGCCAGCGCTGTGGACTATGGCCTGATCCCCCTCGTACTGAGGGAGGCCCGTGCTCAGCAGTGGGACGTTAAAAAGGGCTGATGATGATGATGATGATGATATTATGACGTAAATATCATTATATATCATTTTATATTACTTGTAATAAAAAAACTACATGTAATATGCAGTAAAAACTAAAATTTTATTATTGGTAAAGAAAAGTATTACGGAATTATACAAGCCAATTTACAGCGCGGTTAATTAAATTACATTATGTGGGCTTACTCTTGAATCTGATTGTAATACAATTTTGTTTCTCGACTCATAAATATTCCACAACAATTTTCATTTCTCTTGGTAATTTTAATTACAAATGAAGTAATTTCTATTAGGTGTTCAATAATTTATTCGTATTTTTACACCGTTTTCTTAAAAAGCATACTGATTGATTATTTAAGCGTATTTGAAATAATTTGCACTTTTTAACGTCCCACTGCTGGACATCAGGCCATAGTTGGCCTGTATTAGTAGTGCGGGATGGCGGACTTCACATCTTTTGGAAACTTGCTAGGTTCTCTCAAGCAGGTTTCCTCATGATGTTTTCCTTCACCGTATGACAAGGGGTAATCATGCGTATTTGAACCCGCATCTCTCGATAGTGCAAGCAAGAGTATTACCACTGGTCTACCACGAATTTCAAGTGTTAAAATACCATTTTAATTATCGCTCTCTGAGAAATGTATATGAATGTATCTCTGAGAAATATATTAAAGACGAAGCAGAGCTAAGCGTTGGTGAGTCGCTAGGTAATAATAAAATGTTGAATTCGCAAATTATTTGATTAGGCCATTAATCTTTCCCTTCGATGACACTTTATAATATAGGAACGAATAATTAATGAAAATTTTAACTGAATTAGCCAAAAATTATCAATTTTAATGTGATTGTACCGTACAGTATATGAAAGTACTGTGTATAGTATTGTACAAACAGACAGCGGGACGCGACTTCGTTTTATACTATGTAGTGATAAATTGTAATTTATTTAAAAGCTAATCCATTAGTTTACATGAAATGTTTATTTTCTACGAGTTTTTAGCTCCATAAAATGAAAAATACTGCAATAAAACATATTGTAGTATGATACGTACAATACGATTATACAAACAAAACAAACTTAATTGTAGTTTCAAGAAGAATGCTCAATTGTGAAATAACTTCCTTAATAGGGCATTTTCAGAGTAATGCCAATCGCGAAACTCCATTAAAAGGGTATGAGTCATTTTGATACCCCAAAAGATTGTTTTCTTTATATTTTCTTAAGTTTGTATTTACTAAAAGTACTGTAACTTATTTACGAACACACAAACAATAAAATATGAACAATAGGATACTCGTATTTTAAATCTTACTTGTTTACAGACACTTCGTTGATTACGCCATGGCTGGGGTTTGCGTCGGAGGGACCAGTGTTTACGTTATTTTCATCGCTTCTTCTTTGAAAAATGTAAGCTAATTTTTTCTGTAACCAAATTAAATTACTTTAAATTTTTACATTGGAAAATAATATTTAACTCACGATTAGTCTAAATAGTCTTCTTTTGAACTTTGAAATTATTTGATTAATATAAAATGAAGGTGTGTTGCTAGTTTTTACTCGACTGCGCCAGAAGGAGGGTTATGTTTTTCGACACTATGTATGTACAATGTACATACTCTGCGGCCTGAACGGCTCGATGTATTTTACCTTCAAAGGTGTCGTTAGATTCGTATTAATTGTGAAAGTGACACCGGGTATAAATTTTGAATCAGAACACATAATATTTTAGGGTATTTTAATGTCCAAATTACATAGAAACGCAGTCGGCTTTTTAAGTTTTTTTCTTAAGGCTTAAGCCTTATCTACCCCATTTTCATGAAATTGCAAATAGTAGAAAAATGATATGTCGTAAAGAAGTTTCACTTCTTACCTGTGTACTCTGGTACACACACATATTTTTTTAACACATAAATATTATTAAGTAATAAAATCATTTATTGAAGAGATTAAAATGTTCTTATATATTTTTGAAATATTGTACTTATGAACTTACAAAGTATTTTTGATATAAGAGTTGTACAAAGTTAAAATCATGGCTTGTTATTAAAACTTTTTGCTTCAAGAAGATAAACAAATTACAATACATATTATAATTTAATTAACATTGAATTATATTATTTAATGTTTGCAAATGATATCTGAAGGACAAGGAAACCTTATCTTTAAGCAGGTATATAATATTCCAAATCAAATCAAATACTTTATTCCACACCACACACAATTGACGGCCTCATCACTGAGTTAGCGAACTCTTAGCCATAATAGTACAAAAACGATGAAGCTGGTATGTAATTTCCAGACAGAGGACATTAATAGAGAGAAGGAACTGAGAATTATGGATATCACTTAAGCTCACGTATCAAGAGTTCTATATGAACAAACATTATTATGTATGCAGTTTATTATTATAATGTACCACTTGTTTTAATCGGGTAAAATTGAAATCAACATAAATATTTTCAGTAACTAAGTATAGCGCTCGCTTGCGAAACCGAGTGAAGTGGGTTCCATTCCCGAGTCTCGCACCTCTGATGTTTTCATGTACGAACCATTTCATACATTTTCACCAGTTATCTTACTGTAAAAGAACATTTCGTAAGATAACCTCCATGTTTGAAGAAATCTAGCAAGTTGTAAAATGCCATGTAAAGACTTCCAGTCTAATCGGGAGATCAGTATAAAGAAAGAAAACCGAATACTAAAGGTTAAATAAAATATTTACGCATGAATAGCCCACTTCACTATGATGACTTCGATTATTATCGGCACAAAAAATAATTTTGTATATACCGTGAAAAACAACCTCAATTTTACGTCTGCTACCTTAAGGTTTAATAAAAATCTTACAAAAGCTTCTAAAGTAACATCTTAAGAATATTTTTCTTTGAAGGTTTTTTTAAAGTATTTTGGTGAAAAGGAAAAACAAATTTTGTTTTTAGGATTTTGTCGGAAAAGAAAAATTGATGATTATACTTTTTGCACCTGTGGTAGTCTGAGGCTTACTAAATTCTATTGAAACATTAAAATATTTGTATTCCATTACATACTTATGAAACACTTATTTTGCTCAATCCTCAAAATAAAACATATAAGTTCAAAGTATTTCGAAACTTAAAAAACCTATTCGAAGTCATTTAAGCACAAAAGCGTTGAATTCTTTGCACGGTATAGGTACTTCTCAATATGCCAAAAGCTACCGAAAATTATCTTTAGATTATATAGATACCAACTTTTAACCGGATACTCAATCTGTCTTTGAAAGTTCAGTAACAATCAATAAAGCGTCTCTCTCACACAGTATACATTCGTACACTGCGAAAATATCAGATATAACTATCTTAGACTAATTAGTTATAATTAAAGATAGCAAATGAAAGATTACTTACAAAATTACAACACTTTTTTAAAGACATTTCTAATAACACTTTTGCTTTAAAATACGTTCAATATTCAATTTATTTCGCACGATATCGCGCTCTACTGTCCGATGCCAACGCGGTCACTGACACAAAATATTTATGTTACGTTATGCAAAATTTTACTTTACCACTTTATCATATGATTCAAAATGAAATGTACTCTTAGAAAACCCTTTATCGTATACAATGTCTGCGTTGCTCGGGATGAAGGATAATAATGTTTCTATTTATATATAATATTTTTATGTTTACTTCGTTCGTTCATTCATTCATACAGTTTTATAGTATTTACGCTCAATACTAAATAAATCTTTCAAATGAAAGATGAATTTAAGTTTTATGCGAAGGAAATAAAGCATTTTTTGCTTTGATTAGAATTTTACAGGTATAGTTTTACATACTAATATTTGAAAGTTATGCGTGAATATGTGTCTTAAACGTATCCTTGAAATTATAAATTCAAGTCTGATACCTCTTTTAGTTTCGCTTCCCGCTGTCTGACTGTCCGTCATTATTGTCTGTCCGTATTTTAATAGATAGAGTGGTTCAAGAGGAAGGTTTATATGTAAGTATAACTAGCGGAACCCGCAGCTTTGCTTGTACTAAATCAAGGGATGAACCCGAGTGAAGCGAGCGTGAGTCGCTAGTGTTATATAATAAGTACATTCAGAAGATAGGCCAGTTGGTACATTTATGCAACACGATACGTCGCAAACCTTATTTCGCAGTGATTCAGTCTGCAATTAATGAATCAGAACAGATAACTATGCTTGTAGGATTATATTTCGTTATTTTCATTAGTTACTTGAACCCAATGCGATAAGGAAAATAAATATAAAACTATCCTGCAAGTTTGACACTGAAATTATCCCACAAAATAAAATAAATAAATAAGGGAATGAAAAGGCGGATGTAATTATAAATGAAACTATCTTTGCGGAATTTGTCGCGGATTTATTAAAATTTTTGGTTCCCGACGTTTGGAATGCTTTACAGCAATCGCTGTAAATCAAATGTCAAATATTCGCGTAAACCTAAGAAAGTATTAGACGGATAAAAGTTTGTATGAAGAATCAATCTTTTCTCAATTAAGGGATAGTAGGTAATATACATTATTTTTGTTGAGTAAAAAAATGGGTCTTCATACAATATATATTTACAAAAGATTTACGTAAGTTCAATGGAATATTAAAGCTTTATTAGTAAATCCAATTACATTATTATTATGTATATCTTATATATTTTCATCACTCTTGTGTTAACAATATTTATGATCGTACCTACTTATTCGATTAATTATTCACGTTCCATTATGTGAGATTATTATTACAATTATTTGTAGAACTAAGACGTCTCGCACTAATCTCTGTATTAAGTAAGATCCTCTTATAATAATTAATAAGCGATTTTTGTTTATAAATTTATTATTTCTTATAAGTTTATCTGATCAATTTTTGTACTTAGATAAGTTATATCTCTAAAATATGACTATGAATAAAAAAAATCGTTAGTTTTTTTTATTTGCTATTTGTTAAATTATAACTTGTAAAATCTAATGGTAATGGTAAAGGTTTTAGAATTATTATCTGTATGTGTATTTGTCCGTCAGTAATCTTTTTTTACTTTTATTTATATTTGGGACTTTTAAGCTCCAAAGCTTAATGTTTCTCCCATCGTTTCCTGAGTACCTACACTTACAACTTATAACCAATATATATAATTATTATTATTGCTTACTTCAACTTGAATCGGTTAATCGGGTCAATTTTTACTTTGAGAAAATACCTATTTTTGAGAAAACTAAACGACTGTCTCGGGAAGAACCTAAGCGGAGTAAGGGTTTATTACTTAATATCAAACAAAATAACAATAATTTTTATACGTATTATTTCGATATATACGTATAATATGTATTTGTTTTGTAGAACGGTTGTAGGTAAATCAACGAAATAAATGAAAATGGATATTATTATTATAAGCATTTACCTCGAACTTCTTTTGATTCTGCAACAGTAGGTATGCTAAGCACAATAATTTAGGAAAGACCTGCAATATTTATGTTTTCAAGTTAAACGCTTGTTGTGTTATATCAAAATTATCATTAAAAATTATTAGAATTATTGAAATAATTGTATTCAATTTTGCAACAATAGGTACAAACAGTAAATAAAGCAGTTTTTTTTGTCAACCTCGCACTAAATTTCCGATCCAATTTTTTTTTAGGTTAAGGGTCACTTACTGACCATAAAAGTTAACAATAATTTTTACAAAAAAGATTACAGGAAATAAAAGATGCGAAATTTTATTCTCTACAATAATGGTCTGAATAACTTTTGCATAGTTTCTGGGAAATCGGCCAAAAACAATTTTCAACAATTTTCTTCTGATCTGATCTGTCAGCGTTTTGTGATTTTTGTGATCAGTAAGTGACCCTAAAGTGATTGTGTGAGTGACCTAAAAAAAATTAAAATTGGATCGGAAATTTAGTGCGAGGTTAAACTCTTAATTTATTGGCCTATTAAGTAGTAAATTATTAGTTGATATCATAGAGTTGGGTAATCTCAGTGAAAGAATATTATAGTTTAGCTACAAGCATATCTCTCAAAGTCCGATGGGCATAATACTTCGAGGCGGGCTTCTACATGGAAAAATTAATAGAAAAACAATTAAAGTGATTAATCCGACTCAGGCTTGAACCTGGTACCTCCACGAGCATCCACATACTAGAACATTACACCACTGAAGCAGTTGAAGTACAATTAGGTATTTACTTCTCGCATTTCCCGCGACTCCGCCCGCGGTCTAAACGCTATTAAAAAAAGGGATTGGTGGTAGAAGGGTGAAAATTGATGGTATTAAGTGTTTTTGATGCCAAATCATAAAAAAGGAAAAAAACAAAATTTGTTTTAAAATTAAAAAACAAAAAATCTGAAAATCAATTCTCAAAATTACCAAATATACAAAAATAAATTTCATAAAAATCGGTCCAGCCGTTTGATAACAAACATTGTGACACGAGATTTTTATATATTAGATATTACTACTAAGCATATTTTATCACGAAGATCACTTATAATTGTGCATGGAGGTAATTAAATTGATAAAGGAAGTGATGATAAGGTTAAGGAAACACACTATATACATATAATGTACATAATGTAGAGACAGAAATGAAATTTTGAATTCCTTTGAATAAAACAACTCGGATATTACACGTTAATACCTACTTAAAAATTTAAAACACGTAATAACCTACACACGTACGTACGATTATTATGGATGTAAATCCCTTGTAAATAATTAACTAGAACACTGATTCGGCATTAACTTATTTATAAATGGGGGATCCATCTGATGAATTAAAAAAAAAACTATTTTTTTATTTATACATATATTCAATTTTTAGTAATAGTAGATAGAATGTGCGATTTAAGTTAGTTATCAAGATATACCAATATAGTCTATACTAATAGACTACGAATATATTGGTATATCTTGATGAATTCTGAATTAAACCTGTATATAATTTTTGAAGTGAAACTTCTTTAGAATCGTTGTGATTTTAAACTCGATGAAACGAAAAAATAAGTCCATAGTACCAGGCGCTCAGAGACGGGGAAGAGTTAGCCTTAATTTAAATTCAAGTTTTACTTCTGTCATGTGTACTTTGTACACACGCACTTTTTTTTTATTACTATATGATAATAAAAAAAAGGCCTTAATCTATACTTTTTAAAATATTTGTCTGTCTGTATATCTGTGATCGCATCACGAGAAAACCACTGGACATAAATACAAATTTACTGAATTTCTAATTATAAAATATGCTGATAGGTGGTCCGCATAGGACCGACATATTATGTACCTAATACTTTAACTTTGTAAAAAAATTATCCCCAAAAAACGTATAGTCGCTAGTCGTTCTATTTAATATAATAATACCAATATTGCATTCTTTCAGATCTGCGACCATTTCTTCCCTGAAAACAAATATTCGGTAGAGGTGTACTGTGCCGCGTTATTAGTCCCACTAATTCTCTTCACACAATTTAGACACCTAAAGTTCCTAGTACCATTTTCATTTTTTGCCAATGTGTGCCTACTCCTGACATTCGCAGTGACATGCTACTATACTTTCGTGGATATACCAGAAATGTCGAGTGTTAAACTTGTGACGAGTGTGGAAAAATGGCCTTTATTTATCAGGTAGGTAGCAAGATACTATTTTATGGTGCACAACTTATAAATACTAATCTATATTTAAATGTTGAATATGTTGGGACATTCTTACAACAGCGCCATCCAGTTACGGATACCAGATAGTTGATATACTACATATATAACTTTTAAATACATACCTACATATTATAAATAAATTCACCCATGACTAGAGTACAAGCATTCATGTTCAACAAAAAAATGCCCCCAGCGGGACCCGAACAAGCGACCGCTGGCGCAGCAAGCAGGTCATTACTCATTACACACTGGACCAACATGCTTGTGATGTGACATATCGTGCAATTTTATTAAAACTTCACAAGATACGATTTTAGCAAGAAGGATCACGTATTACTTTTTATTCTGTACAGAGAAAGGATTCCCACGAGATAAAAGTTGGAGGACTAGCGGATTAGAAAGATTTTCATTAATATTCATGTAGCCTCGCTGTAAACAGATGTAATTTACTTTAGATATAATCTTTTTTTATCATCTTACATCATTTGATTAAAAATAAATCTACAATATACCTAGTATCCATCAAATATTTTAATTAATAGGTAGAAGTTCCATTGATTCAATTCCAACAAAATGAAAGTTAAAACCTTCATATTGTACCTACTGCTTATGAGTACTATTAACGTTTTTAACCACCGACGCAAAAACGACGGGGTGTGTGTATGTGGCATCGTAGCTCCCGAACCGAAGAACCAATTTAGATTTTTTTGTTTTGAAAGGAAAATTTGTCGGGAGTATTCTTAGCTATGTACTGTCGAAAATTGATTCAAGATGGCCGCCGCTACAAAATGGTGGATTATATGCTGGGAGTTTTATTAAATTTATACGTGTCTCACACCTCTGATATTTTCATGTGCGAATCATTTCTATCATGATTACCACTTGTCTTACGGTGAGGAACATCGTGAGGAAACCGGCATGTCTGAGAAAACCTAACAAGTTTTCGAAAGGCAAGTCCGCCAACACGCACTAGGCTAGCGCGGTGGACTATGGCTGATCCCCCTCGTACTGAGGAAAACCTGTGCCCATCAGATGGCCTTTAAAAAACAAAGGGCTGATGATGATAATGATCAAGTATTTTGTTTAACCTACTAATAATATAAACATTTATAAACAGTTTCATCATTGGACAACTGTTATTAATACGAAATATAATGTATTTAAAATATTATGAATAGGCTGAACGTAGTTGGACGTTTTTTTTAACTACCTCATAAATCACACAGATTGTGAAGTTGCGACATTTGCTAAGTTACATATTTTTATAATATATATGTTACTGTAAAAGACCGAACTACGGTAAATCCTAAGATTTTCCAGCAAATCCTAAGATTTACCAACACTTAATGGTAAAAGTCCGAACCGTTCTACGATTAACGATTATTTCGGACTTTTACAACGATATACTTGGTAAATCTTAGAAATTACCTCAAAGACACGGTAAGTGTTGAGATAAACATGTCAATACGTCTTCGGCGTATGGCCTTGTACTCGTGGCAGTCTGCAGCCCTCCGCTACTCGTTCCATCTCCCTCTACCGTCTACGCTCGCCTTAGTCAATCGTTTGATTCAATTCTTGTTTGTGTTTTCGATGTCTAAAAGTAATTTATAAACAGAAAGCGAGTTTGATTTGTTTTATGATTGCAGTTTTAGTGTCTGGAAGTAATTTATGAATGAAAATGAGTGTAAAACATAGGTTTTATGAATAAATGGACGAAATCGTGGCAAGGAATTAAGAAGTATGCATTGTTTTATTTACAATACCAACATTTACCAACCGTCACTGGTAAAACCTAGCATGTACTAAATATTAATGGTAAAAGCCCGATAAAATCGTTTCTTTTTTACATATTCTTACATTTACCGACTCGTGTTGGTAAACCCTAAGATTTACTGGTAGAACCTAAGATTTACCAATATTCGGGCTTTTACAGTAACATATACAGTGTATAACAATGCACATTGTACATATTATAAACGTATTCCTATAATAATAAAATGAATTCTACATTCGAATTAGTAAATTCACCATTTGCAAAGATTCGCGAAATGAAAATGCACAAAAAATCCTTTTTAATGATTCATTTAATTTGGATAGTTTATACTGAAAAGCCGTTCGGTTTGTGTTAATTACCAAAACCGCTTAAAAATTGAACGGCTTTCCAAGCCCTGTCTGTGACGTGTATATCCAGAGTAAGTAGAATGCAATTTATATTGTAGTAAATTGTATTTTCATTTGCGAATTTTTCGTATCCGATAGCTTCGAGTCAGGTAATTTAATAAAGCCATAAAGTCATAAAGCCTTAAAATATTACTTATCTTATGACACTATTCTTTACTTCTTAAAATAACTGAAAATTACAAAAATAACTTGAATGGAGTAATTGTTACATGTAAGACAGTGGTAGTCCAGTTTTCACAGCTCGCTTAGCAAGCCAAGTGTAACAGGTTCAAATCCTTTGTAACCTAATTTTCACTTATCTAATGATGAAGATAATCATTGTGAGAAAACCTACACGGACTAACCTAATTAGTTTTAGTAAAACATGTGAAGTTCATCAACCTGCATATGGCCAGTGTGATGAAGCATAGGCTGATCCCTCTCATATTAAAGCCCAGGTGTGGGACATCAACATAAATTCAAAATACTTGTAATGAAGTTAAACAGAAATAGAGTTGTATTTGTACTCGTATAAAATACTAACATTTCCCGCGACTTCGCACGCGTTCTAAAGACCGGAAACCAAATTCTTTCTGTGTCGCGCGGTACGGTACCTCTCAGAACTAACGCCCGCCCTTCGTCTTTGCAATATTTTTCATTGATGCTCAGCTCCTATTGGTTGTAGCGTGATGTAATATAGCCTATAGCCTTTATCGATAAACGGACTATCCAACACAAAAAGATTTTTTCAATTCGGACCAGTAGATTCTAAGATTAGCGCGTTCAACCAAACAAACAAATAAACAAACAAACAAACAAACGTACTCTTCAGCTTTATAATATTAGTATAGATATTATGGTTTTCAAGAAAATAAAGTAGTTAGTTAAAATTAAGGCGCGTTGTGTTAAATACTAAATTCGCATTTTCTTGTTTCTAATTTAAATAAATGGCTATAACAATTACAACCGCAAGGTTTTATCGAAACAACGCTATACAAGGACTTCAAAGAACTTTTTTATTTATTTTTAGTTTCCTTTGAACTAAGAAAAATAGAGGAAAACCTTGCTCAAAGAAAGTTTTTGTCAACAACATTATTTACTGCTCGTTTAATTACTACTTAGTGACTTTGACACACTTTACTTATAAGTAGTACCTACATCAGTACGTAATATAAGTACATAAAATTGAAGTGTCTGTTTTTAATTTCAAATAAACAGCTTTTCACTAAATGCAGATTATGAAAGTATGTATATACGGTACCTATATAAATAAAAACAATTTTTAAAATTTTTGTCCATCTGTCAGTCTGTTTGTTCCGGCTAACCTCTAAAACGGCTGGACCGATTTTAACGGGACTTTACTCGTATTGGTAAAAATAATAATTTAGGAAAACAAACATTACAAACATTCGTGTTCAATAAATGTCCCAGCGTGACTCAAACCCGCGAGCGTTGGCATAGCATGTAGGGTCACTACCAAACTACAAAACGTTTTATTTATAAGTGTATAGATACTCGTACATACCTACTATTTTAGTAAACATATTCCAAAACGTTATAGATTAAACTCTAAATTATTCATAAGTAATTTCGTATAAATAAATATGGTAGGTACTAATTAAAATAGTTTGGCTGTTTAATGCAGTTGCAAATAATTTTAACCGACATATACCTATACGTGGATAAGTTGCTACATGAAATATTAGATTGCAATTTCGGTATATGTACGGGTTAGAATATCAAAGAATATTATGTTTTGAACGAATTAGTGAACTTATTTATTAAAGAGATTTTATTCACTTATCAATTTTATTTAAGCTTAGATTTTGTTAATTTTATGAAACGCGCTCGAACTGATTTTGAGCATTTATTTTTCCACCATTCAAAAACTATTTCATATTCAGTATTAGCGACTTTTCTTCGCTACGTTTAGGCGTCCATATGTTTCTAACCGTAACATATGCATGTGTCTCTATAGTCTAGATTATAGTCTATGTTTATACTAAATATTACTCAAATCAGGCCAGCAATTTCATCAAAATTATTTTATTTATGAAGGAGAATCAATCATGCAAATATTCACAAACTACATTCACACATACGTTTTTATTGAATAGCCCACTTCAATTTCACAAACTTATTGAGCCGTTACGACACGAATAATTTGCAACTCACATGTAGTATGTATTCACCCCTTTTTATCGTCCCACTGCTGGGCCTCCCTTCGCTACAAAGGCGATCAGGTCATAGTCCACAACGCTGGCCTAGTGAAGGTTGGCGGAATTATTTTTTTTATGGTAAAAAGGGGGCAAACGGGCAGGGCTCTCCTGATGGGAAGTGATCACCTCCGCCCATGGACATCTGCAAGACAGTGCACTCCCCCTTAAGAATTCACATGTCTTCGAAAATTTGCTAGGTTCTCTCATACATGCAGGTTTCCTCCCAATGTTTTCCTTTACCGTAAGACAAGTGGTAATTATGATAGAATAGATTCGCACATATAAACATCAGAGCTGCGCGACCCGGATTCGAACCCGCATCACTCGGTTGTCCAAGCGAGCGCGTTACCACTAGGCTACTAACAATAAATGTATGTAAGTATTTAATTTATAATATCTTTTTTCCAGTACAGCAATCTTCGCAATGGAAGGAATCAACGTAGTAATGCCAGTTGAAAATGAAATGTCTAATCCGAATCACTTCTTGGGATGTCCAGGAGTTCTAAACATCACTATGGGATTCGTGGCCACTTTGTACGCTGTTGTTGGCCTATTTGGCTACTTGAAGTTCGGGGAAGATGTATTAGGCAGTATTACTTTGAATCTACCTGAAGACGAAGTGTGAGTAGGTATATTTATAAGTTTCAAACAAAATTACGAAACGTTCAATGTCCATCAACAGCTTCTATCTAATTATGCTGTAACTAATATGAAATTGTTGTGTACTTTCTACGCCAGCGGTCACGGGTTCGAGTCCCGCTGGGGGCATTCATTTGTTGAGCACGAATGTTTGTACTCCAGTCATGGGTGTTTATATTTATAATATGTATGTATTTAAAATGTATATGTGTTGTTGAAGCATTATTACACACAGCGCCATCTAGTTCCATGGTAAGCTACGAGGCTTGTGTTACGGGTACCAGACAGTTGATATACTACATATAATATAAGTCAACTATCTGGTATCCGTAACACCAGCGTAACATCAAAAACAGTGACCATATTGACAAGTAACACCCTTTTATACAATCATTCCATACTTAATCCCCATACTGGAACCAAAGCTATAATATCTAACGTTATGTTTAAAGCTTTTTAAGATTTAAATATTTATTAAAATTAATTGTATTACTGAAAATACCCTTCATTCCTACTGCGACCTTTCACTTTATTTCACTCTATGATTTGTAACAGATAGGTCTTTACATGAAGGTCGTACATTGTACATCTATTTAAATGTATATACCTTTCAGCAATTAGATATTATAATTTCTTTTACGTATTAAATGCGTGAATACGCTTTTAGTGAGCTTACTATATCTAAATAAGCTTCGACATTATACAAAGGACTTTGGTATTGTAAGCATTAATGACGAAAGATTTCATTTTTAACTAGCGACTCACCCTCGCGTCGCTCGGGTTTGTCCTTAGGTTTAGCGTCAGCTTTTTTGAAGTCGGTTAAAAAGTAACCTAAGTTACGCCTTATATATATTAGTTAAAATCATAGTATACAATCCTATACATTAGCTATCTGCCAGTGAAAGTCCCGTCAAAATCGGTCCAGCCGTTTCCGAGATTACCCGGAACAGACAGACAGACAGACAAAAATTTTAAAAATTGTTTTTTGTTGCTAGTATCGTATATACTTTCATAATATGTATTTAGTGAAAAGCTGTTAATTTGAAATTAAAAACAGACACTCCAATTGTATTTATATGTATAGATTTAAAAGATAGAATAGGTTTGTTACACTTATCTATGACTTCGTATTCTAACACACCTTTTAGATTAAATTATTATAGAGCTTTTAGCAAATTCAATACAAAACTAGTGACTACGAAAGCTTGAAATCGTATTACTATTTGCCGAAATTGTCACAAAACGTGCTCAAAGTACATTGAATTAATCTAGAGTAAAATCGATTCCGTTTAAACTGTAAACTTCGCTAAGGCAGTAAAGCGATCATGATCAGGTTTCAGCATAACTGAAAAGACGTTTAATTGCATATTTTATAACAATTTCTTAATACGTTGAAAGTGCGCCATATTTTTTTATTGTAAAATTATTTTTTAACAAAAATGAAAACCAACTTCAAAACGTTACAAATCGAAACTAAAAAAAAATAATTTTAATTACTTAGTTATTGTTGGAGTCGGTGCCAGCCAAGAAAGGCAGTTTTATCCTGCCTTTGCAATGAACTTTCGAACGGATATTTTGATTATATTTACAAATTGATACATCAATTAAATTGTATTAAGATTATTTTGCTTGCTTTGCTCGATTTCCATGGGATCCCATCATTAGATCCTGACTTGGTGACAATGGGACCTCCTCGGAGCTATACCCTACCGAATAAAAGTAGAATTTTTGAAATCGGCCCACAGACGGCGGAGAATTCGGTGAACATACAAAAAAAAATATATACAGTGGAACATATAACCTTCTACTTTTTTGAAGTCGGTTAAAAAATATAATTTATACTTTGTCCATTTTGTTAATGGTTTTTTGACAGCTCACGCCCACGAAGTTTCGTATTTAATGGTTAGTCATTAAAGTTAAAATGTCATACTCATTAATATTGTACTTCATGAACGGGCACCTCCCCCTTATTGCTGTGCCACACATAACGATTACTACTATTGTGCCACAGATTACAAATAATCGATAGAAATCAATGCTAATATGTAAATAAGGTGTAATGTTATTTAATAAGGAAGACAAAAAATTTTAAGATTTAAACCAATAAATTAAAATATTAAAGTTAATAGTAAAGTTTTACTTTCTTCTTAGTATAAGGCATACAAATAAAACAACTAAAATAGTTTAATTCCTTTTATTAACATGATTCGTCAGAATCATCATTTACATTAGATTTGTCCGATGAGGAGTCTTCAGTTATATTAATTATTAACTCTTGTGCACGCATAAATTATCAAAATATGCAATGTCACGGCCCGAATCGCATTATGATTCTCTTAGCTCTCTCTACCGCACTGGATTTTTACGATAATAACATTTATTTTCATATTAATAAATATAAAAATAAATATTATTGTATACTTAAAAAAATAAGAGAAATCGATTATTACGTCTTTTTGTCATCACTATAGCTTGTCAGTCGGCGAGCTGTCAAAAAACCATTAACAAAATGGACAAACTATAGGTACGTAATATTATTATTATAGTTTGTCCATTTTGTTAATGGTTTTTTGACAGCTCGCCGATTGACAAGCTATAGTGATGACAAAAGGACGTAATAATCGATTTCTCTTATTTTTTTAAGTATAAAATAATATTAATTTGTATATTTATTAATATGAAAATAAATATTATTATCGTAAAAATCAAGTATGGTGGAGAGAACTAAGAGAATCATAATGTGATTCGGGCATTGACATTGCATATTTTGATAATTTATGCACACAAGAGTTAATAATTAATATAACTGAAGACTCCTCATCGGACAAATCTAATATAAATGATGATTCTGACGAATCATGTTAATAAAAGGAATTATAAAATTTTAGTTGTTTTATTTGTATGCCTTATACTGAGAAAAAAGTAAAACTTTACTATTAACTTTAATATTTTAATTTATTGGTTTAAATCTTAAACATTTTTTGTCTTCCTTATTAAATAACATATTACACCTTATTTACATATTAGCATTGATTTATATCGATTATTTGTACTCTGTGGCACAATCGTAGTAATCGTTATGTGTGGCACAGCAATAAGGGGGAGGTGCCCGTCCATGAAGTACAATATTAATGGGTATGACATTTTAACTTTAATAGCTAACCATTAAATACGAAACTTCGTGGGCGTGAGCTGTCAAAAAACCATTAACAAAATGGACAAAGTATACATGACATACAATATAAAATACATTATACAAAGTAAATATTTAATTTGTTTGTTCATAAGAGGTACCTACTCTATAATCATTTTCTTATAAATATCTGTTCAAAAAGTTGCGTCGACTTTGTGACATTAAGTCAAACCAAAGAATAAAGTTCGTAAATCAAAAGTTATAATTGTCTAAACCCAAATTTCGAAGTTATAAGTTGGGATTTGAGTTACTATACTTTGTAATTCGTCGATATTACGTGGTGCACGGGCGGTCCAAATCTGACAATCCCTTTTCTCTTTTTTTTCAAATAGCCAATTTTTATTCTATAGTTTGTCCATTTTGTTAATGGTTTTTTGACAGCTCGCCGAATGACAAGCTATAGTGATGACAAAAGGACGTAATAATCGATTTCTCTTATTTTTTTAAGTATAAAATAATATTTATTTTTATATTTATTAATATGAAAATAAATATTATTATCGTAAAAATCAAGTGGTGAAGAGAACTAAGAGAATCATAATGTGATTCGCGCCGTGACATTGCATATTTTGATAATTTATGCAGACAAGAGTTAATAATTAATATAACTGAAGACTCTTCATCGGACAAATCTAATATAAATGATGATTTTGACGAATCATGTTAATAAAAGGAATTAAACTATTTTAGTTATTTTATTTGTATGCCTTATACTAAGAAGAAAGTAAAACTTTACTACTAACTTTAATATTTTAATTCATTGGTTTAAATCTTAAAATTTTTTTGTGTTCCTTATTAAATAACATATTACATCTTATTTACATATTAGCATTGATTTCTATCGATTATTTGTAATCTGTGGCACAATCGTAGTAATCGTTATGTGTGGCACAGCAATAAGGGGGAGGTGCCCGTTCATGAAGTACAATATTAATGGGTATGACATTTTAACTTTAATGACTAACCATTACATACGAAACTTCGTGGGCGTGAGCTGTCAAAAAACCATTAACAAAATGGACAAAGTATAGTAATCAAAAAGTATAATATTACTTTTCTCTATGCTAGTAATTCACGACAACTGACACTGCGAGAACAATGAAAATGGCGTCCTAGACTCATGTTGCCAATAGTAAAATATCGCTAAGATTCGTAGATTTTTTAAACTTTCGGAATATAACCATTTTCGGAATTATATTTTTTATAAAACATATTTTTATTACCTTTTACTGACTGAATATAATATAATTTATTTAGCTTGCTGTACATTTCATTTACATTGAAATACATAATATATTACTTATATTTTTATTTTAAATATATATTTACCTTTTTATTTATGACACATAATATTTATGTAAACAATAGAGTATCAGTTTTCATAACATCCCTACGTACAGTCGTAAGCAATGACATGTATACGTTGACAACTTTTCAAATATATGTAAGCGCAGGACGGCCGACATCAGAAGTAGTTATAGTAGTGGGCGTGATTAGTCTTTCGAGGGAACGCTGTACATTAAGTCAATTTAACTTAACACACTCATAACTAAATACAATGTAAACATAATAAAACATTAAATTATCAATAATTATTTACAAATACGGATATAAGTAATTCGTCGATATTACGTGGTGCACGGGCGGTCCAAATCTGACAATCCCTTTTCTCTTTTTTTTCAAATAGCCAATTTTTATTCTATAGTTTGTCCATTTTGTTAATGGTTTTTTGACAGCTCGCCGAATGACAAGCTATAGTGATGACAAAAGGACGTAATAATCGATTTCTCTTATTTTTTTAAGTTTAAAATCATATTTATTTTTATATTTATAAATATGAAAATAAATATTATTATCGTAAAAATCAAGTGTGGTGGAGAGAACTAAGAGAATCATAATGTGATTTTGGCCGTGACATTGCATATTTTGATAATTTATGAACACAAGAGTTAATAATTAATATAACTGAAGACTCCTCATCGGACAAATCTAATATAAATGATGATTCTGACGAATCATGATAATAAAAGGAATTAAACTATTTTAGTTGTTTTATTTGTATGCCTTATACTAAGAAGAAAGTAAAACTTTACTATTAACTTTAATATTTTAATTTATTGGTTTAAATTTTAATTTTTTTTTGTCTTCCTTATTAAATAACATATTACACCTTATTTACATATTAGTATTGATTTCTATCGATTATTTGTAATCTGTGGCGCAATCGTAGTAATCGTTATGTGTGGCACAGCAATAAGGGGGAGGTGCCCGTCCATGAAGTAAAATATTAATGTGTATGACATTTTAACTTTAATGGCTAACCATTAAATACGAAACTTCGTGGGCGTGAGCTGTCAAAAAACCATTAACAAAATGGACAAAGTATATAAGTGGGTTAAATGAAACAACGTGCGTTTTAATTTTGTTTCGCGAAAAGCATTGCATTTTTTTTTTGAAAATGATTGCGCATTTTTAATGAGACTTTAGAGATGCTAATTGTGTATATAGTATATAGGTTTTATGTATTCTCATAGATAATTACCTACAATAACGCAACACGGTACACATGTTCGCGTTATATTACGTTAATCCTGTTGAATATTATCAACCGCCAAGATTTTAATGCAATCAAAAGCATGTACAGTCGCACATAGGTCCTGGGTTCGAGTCCCGGGTTGGGCCAAGTTAATATTGAGTCTTTCTGTTTCGTAAGCCTTAGTAACAGCCCGAAGTTCGAAAGTTGTCGGTGTTTTACCCCCGTGCCTCGGAGAACACGTAAAGCCATCGGTCCTGCGTCTTAACTCTCACTGGTCGTGTCGAGCAGTCGTCCCACCGCAATATGAGAGTGATAAGGAATAGAGAGTGCACTTGTGTCTGCGCATACACTTGTGCACTATAATATCTCCCGCGTAGATGGCTAGTCTCAATGAGATTGGCCGCCGTGGCCGTAATCGGTCGGGAGGACATCATCACCTATAATAAGCCTTTTTTCCGATATAATGACCGAATTATTTACAGAACGGCATATTATGGAAACTATGATTTTAACTAAACGAAAAATTTTTTGTTCACAGACTAGCTTTAACTGCCAAAATCTTAGTGGCTGTAGCGGTTTTCTGCACTTACTTTCTGCAAATGTATGCACCCATGGATATATTGTGGACACGGATAAAAGGCAGAGTCAGTCAGAGGTTCCAAAATGAAGGACAGATTTTAATGAGAACTTTGAGCGTTATTCTAACAGGTACCTATTTTTTTCGCAAAATTATTTACTTAAAAAATAAATTATATGTCTTTGTATGTTGCAAACAAATAAATAAACGTTTTTGTTTGATTGGTTAAATTAATAATGTGAGGTTTAAGATTCATTTATTTCTAAAAAAAAATACAATTCACTTGCTGAGAAACATTAGTTTTAAGTATGTAACATTATACTTATTAATGCATTAGTAAAATACATTTGCGGGTAGTACAAACTGTTTTACCGATTAGAACTCGGAATAAGAATACTGGAAGTGTCTTTAAGTATATTAAATTATATAGATGACGTTGATGGTATAGGTACTTATTACTTATATCAATATGAAAAGAAACATCGGAAATACTATTTTGTAATAAAGAAAGGAATAGAATATTTTTTTCTGAAAAAGAACCTAAAACATTTTTTTTAATTTTTCTTTTGCCTCTATTTTACCTCCAAAACCAAAGCCATACAAAACACCATCAATTATCTTTATTTATTTTGGATATCTCAACTTAAGACTTAAGTCTTCTAATTATGTGTTTTATTAATATTTAATACACGATATTTATTTTGCAGTTATATTAGCTGTGGCAGTACCGGACTTAGAGCTTTTGATTGGTCTAGTTGGCGCCATCTTCTTCTCAACACTAGGCTTATTCGTACCAGTCGTAGTACAAACAGTTCACAAATGGGAAAGGGGTTTGGGAAAATATTCTTATATTTTATGGAAAAATCTCTTTTTGATTTTTATCTATTTAGTTGTTTTAGTATCTGGTTGTTATTCTTCGGTTACAGCTATAATATCTCGATTTACCTAATTTCTAGTTATAAGTATAATCATAATATACTTTTTTATTATGACGAGAATAAACCTGATGTATAAAATTTGATAATTTCTGCAATTAGTGAGAGATTGGACTCTTTTTTGTAAATTTTTTTAAATTTTTTAACGTCAACCGTGCGGAAGTACCAATGACTACTTTTATACACGATTTTCAACGCCAATAAACTATAAAAAATAATGTCTTTTATAGCTATAAAAGCTAAATAAACATCAAAATCTGTTGTGGTTTTGTTGTGATGCGTTCCCAAAGAAAGAAAATCAAAAACTACAAATTCGGCATAAAACTACAGTTTCTGTATCTATAATGGCTATTTCAATAACATTTCAAAAAATACTTAAAGTACAGATTTGACTTAGAATTAGCACGAGCGAAGCCGCGGTTTCCGCTAGAAATATACATATAAACCTTCCTCTTGAATCACTATCTATTAAAAAACCGCATCAAAATCCGTTGTGTAGTTTTAAAGATCTAACCATACATAGGGACAGACAGACAGTGGGAAGCGACTTTGTTTATATAATATGTAGTAATAGATAAATTATTGGCTACAACTCCGCTCAAGTAATGTGTAACTACGTCGACAAAAGTAACCTAAAGTTAATTCAGAGCTATCTCTTCATTCACAGCACTAACCTAAATCTCGCTCCCATTTACATATACATTAGTGTGATTATTTCACTAACATAATATTTTTTTAGAGTCACAAACGCGACTTTTAATAACTATTTACGATATAATTATTTATTATATAGTACAATTGCACAGAAATCGATATTTAGGATTTAACTAACTTATTTATATAGCTTTTTCATAATAAGTCCATTAGTCCCAGAACATATCTAACATTTACCTCTTTTACCTCTGTAATAAGTACTATAGCTAATGTTTTACTGTAAGATCTAAGTAACTTACACTATAATAAAGTAAAATAATAAAAAAAACAGTTTTTTATTTGCAATAAAACGTCATGCTGTTTTTTCCACTTAACTTTAATGGTAAATACAAAATAGCTTGAACAAAAAAAGGAAATCATAATTTATTATTTAAGTACACAATAATAACGTAATATTATGTATTCATGACTCTTCTTATGACTAGAATATTGGCATATTGCAAATTTTGTCGATCAATCCTTACTACAGTCTAAATGTAGATGTCATATTCAATTAATGTATAGATTCTATAATTCGCGTCATGTAAAAAGAACGCTGGCTGTCAAGTTGCGCAGAGGCGATTTATCGGCCAATTTGGTGGTAAGACGCGGGGCGCGGGACGTCAAAGCACGCGTCACATGCTTTTCGGCTCGCTATTGGTTTGTCAGTTCAAAATACCATCGCGCACACAAAAGTTATTAATTACGAAATTATTTTATATAAAAAATGTGCAAAAATATTTTTAACCTATATTGTTTTATAAAGATAGAATCTGATAATATTGCAGTTAATAATTTAAAAATATATATTAAACGAATTAATTAAATTTTTTGTTAGTAAATTAAACATTCTACACTGAATCAAACATATTTTATTAATTAATAGAATTCTATTTAATGGCATACTATCTAATGTATTTTTCAATGTACCTACCAATAATCAATATACATCGTGAGTGAAAGGCTAGTTCAACAATAAAAGAATAGGCTTAGGAATTTCGTATGCGAATGTACCGATGCGCAAACACACCCCCCACCACTTTCTTCCAGCGTTCTTTTTACATGACGCGAACTGTAAATATGTATACATATTAAAACTTCCCAAAAGCTATTCTAATGCAGACGAATTTCAAAAAAATATATATTATACAGAAGAAAGTTTATTATTTTGATATATGATTTGTTATTCTCACAAAATTTACTTTTTGATACATATCTTCGTCTTTAAAATTTATGCATTCGTAGTATTATCGATTTAAATATAAATTATTAGAATGAATATTCATAGATACTCAAAATTAAGTACAGATAAAACAAAAAAAATAAAAGTTTTAAAAACGTCCGGAAACGTTTTCCAATGTGGTAATTAATCATAAAATTTACAATATACACGATGCTTACTAAATACTATGTAACTAACACAGGTCACGTGACAAAAGAACATTGAAGCTTTGACAGTACTTATATTATCTTATTAGTTATAAATAATTATATAATTATCACTTATAGTTATTACTACTAACACATAAATAAATTTATTTGCGAGTATGGTCCCGTAAAGCAAGTAACGCATATTTTAAAAACAAACTCTGACAATTTAATTTCATAAATGTCAAAAATGGACAGATAACAAATAAATACAATATTGATATTGGCGAGATATCTTTGCTCAACTGGCTTGCTTTTAAGCCATTATAAAAAAATGGATTACAATAACTAAAGTTAAACCTGTAGTATGTAACTACTCTATCTACTAAACTACTTACTCTAACTTAAAATAGTTTAAGATTGTTATGTAACTGACATAACTATAAAATGTCAAAAAAATTAAACCAAGATGGTGGCTATGCAAGTCTCACACAAAGCTAACATTTGAGTATTTGCGCATACCGTTAAATGTCAGAGCCCGTTTTTAAATATAATGTAAAAAACTAAAATCATTTGCAACATATAATACGATCAAAATTGTTAATAATAATATAATATTATAATCTTTTCTTTGGAGGTAATTTGGCTTATTGGATTATTTTGTGCGAAGCTTACTGTAATAAATTAATATTTTTATTATCTGCATATAATGAAAGTGGTGTAAATAATGAAATCTATTAAGATTAAAAGGAATAGCAAAATACAAGAAACTAATTATATATTAACTCCAGAATAAATGTGTATATACATACATAAATGTGATATTTCATATAGGTACATATAATATTATGATAGTTTAGGAATCTACGTTATTGAATGTGGCAACATTAATAAACCTAATTTTTACCTTGGCAACACTCCACTATAATATCGATAAAATATTTTGTACATATACAATATACATTTTACTATTGATTTGTATGTTTAATCTATTTAAGTAATTAGTTACATTTTCCTTAATGATTATAAAAAACGGCATTTTATTCTTACATTTTAATGGATTAATTAAAAAAGAATTTCTTCAACACTTTAGAATGGCGGTTTTCACATGAATTAAACAAAAGGGTATTTGAGATGTAAACTATCAATTAATACTAATATAATACACATTTACTTTATAAATATTTATTATCACTAAACAATCTATGACTGATGTATGTCTTACAGTTTGAGAGTTTTAATAAGATTTGCCGCCGTGACAGAACTGCTGGTTGCAGATAAAGCAAAAAAGTATTTTAAAACTAAAAGATTAAACAAAAAACATTGATCGTAGAACCGTCATTTACCTTATTTGAGACAAGGACAGACAAAAAATTATTATTGCCATATTATATATAAAATGGCATATTTAAATTAAGAGACTATAAAATCATGATATAACGTTTAAATTGCGATTTGGAATAAATATCAGCCTTAGCGATCTTTGGAACGTATTGACTAGCTATATATTTCTTACATCTAAAATATAACTTTTAATAGATTTGTGCCGATTTAATATTTAATAAAATTAAAAAAAATCTTTCAAGATTTTGTTGTAGATTTATTTTTATTTTTGGTATATGACGTTTCGAATGATTTACAGCAATCATGGTCACGGGAGTGACTAAGGTTTAAGAGGTATCAAAGTTATAGTATAGCTGCTACAGACAGTCTACCCACGAAATTTGCAAAATCAATTCAAAATATCAATATACTGTATTATAACTATATTTTGTTACTTTTAATTTTTGTTATCTTTTAACTTTTAATTCAAAAAATCTAAATAAATCCGCGATTAAATCCGAAAAGATAACTTTATTTAAAATGTCAACTATTCGCATGAATGTTAGGTATTAATTAATATTAGACAAGCGAAATTAATTTAACGGAATGATAATGATTACTACAGTATTATTAGTATTATTACAATTTAATCAAATAGTTCGAAATTATATATAAAAATATATGTTTAATTACAAAACAAATAAAAAAAGGTAACAAAAGTTTAAAAATCTTTCACATTAATTTTAATAGATAGTAATATTGAGAATAATTTCGTTTATTTACTAATAATAACTCGTTTTTATAAACCCTAATATGTACAAGAAAATCACAAACACAATTAGCCTTTAAATAAAAAAAAATATTCTTCTTAATCTTTTTTTGAATGCAATCAAAATAAAGTCCACCAACCTAAGAAAAAAACTAAAATGGCTACTGAAAAACAACCTTAAAATAAAGCACATTAACATACATTGTTTATCAATTAAGGTATATAATATTTATCAATCATCCGATACTTTGCAAAGAATGTTTAAATTGCAATAACTTACTCAAGTTCATATAAACTAAGTCTGGGGGATTGGATATGACAAAATAGGCCAATCCCAGTAGGGATAGCACCGCCCGCCATATTGAAAAATGCGTCCACGTGTGATAAAAAGTAGGTATTGTTGGCTGAAATAAAAAAGCCACATTTTTTTATCCTAGCAACAAAATGTACAGAAAAAATAAAAATATATATCGACGACGAAAATATTTTAGTAAATTACTTATACGTAAAATTATTATTCTTTA
This sequence comes from Boloria selene, assembly GCA_905231865.2. Taxonomy (NCBI): domain Eukaryota; kingdom Metazoa; phylum Arthropoda; class Insecta; order Lepidoptera; family Nymphalidae; genus Boloria; species Boloria selene. The sequence goes on along the minus strand of HG993137.1, from coordinate 13,046,354 downwards.
AATACTGTGATACATAAATATTATTTAAATATGTTGGGTCAATAACACACAGCGCCATCTAGTACGCCGTGTAACAAGTACCAATTACCTAGTACCTTGCTAATTGCCATGAGGTGATATAAGCTGTTATTTCTACCAGATACAGAGAAATTTTTGCCCCCAACGGGAATTAAACCCCCGACCACTAGCACCGATAGTAACGTTACTACAATCTGAGCCAAACAGTTATCACTTGCTATATTAGTTTAATTAACATACTATTCATAATTTTATACATAACTAGCAAACCCGAGCCGCTTCGCTTGGCGTAAGTTAAAATAAATTTAACGGTTTTTATATATATTTTAATAAAATAAAAATACTACTCCTTACAACATTTTAGCTAACGCGCCATCAATAACCTAGAAATAGAAATACGTCGCCATCTACCGGATATCTGTGCAACTTAGGATCATCCATCATTAGAACCATCTATTAGGATTTTATAGAATAACCGATAAATACACATTAAAGTCGTATAATAAGCATTTAATTTGAAATAAAATAATATTGCGACTATAAATTAAAATGTAAGCTATCCTATCTTTCAAGTTGGGTCAAACTGCACACGGTGTGCAAATTTGATTAAAATCGGTTAAGTAGTTTAGGAGCCAATCGGGAACAAACAACGTGACACGTGATTTATATATATTAGACTAGCAACTATTTTGAACACACAAAAAAGGTCAAACAAGACCATAAACAACCTCCTTTTGAACGAAACCAAAACCACCAACAACCCACAACCAACTTACCGTAGTCACATTAGCTGTTATATTAGCCACCAAAGGCGCGTACTGGTACACCATTAGTTCGTCATACATTCTGGCTGCAACACAAACCAATAGACACGCTGTGTAGAGGATCACTAGCACTATTGGTTGGAACCAGGGTTGGAGACCTCGGGTCAGATCTATACTGGTTACGTCTAACCTGGAAGAGAAATTAATGTTCCAAATAAGACTATATTTTCGGATTTTTTGATTTTTTGATTTCGAATCCGAAAAGATAGTTTCATTTATAATGTCAAATATTCGCGTAAACTTAAGAAAGTATTTGTTCCAACTCAGTCAAATCTGTAGATTGATTATTTTTTGGAAAATATTATTAAAAAGTGAAACGGAGACCGAAGGATTCTTTATAATTGTGACTACATCACAAAAAAACCATTGGGCAGATATTTTTGATGTTTGATATGAAAACAACTAGTTATTTAGCTCGCTCATCTTTGTCATCATAAACCCGAGCAAGGAGCAAGGCTGCGTCACCATATTAAATAAATATAAGGATGATAGGTATACTTATCTATATAATTAAATGTATGTTCTTGTATAGGCTTTATTCAAAATTACAATATTTACATTATGTATACATTTGAAATATCAAATGAGTTCATTAGAAAACAGATATTACACCTGACATTATAGTTAACGTTTTTACTTTTTTTATTACTTATAGGTATTAGTATTATTATATTAAGGAACCCTAAATATTAAAAAAAATCACTCACCTATCCAAAACCGACAGCAAACACAACACACAGAAGAAATAATAGCAGGCAACATATGGCATTGTGACCACTGCATGAAAGGACAGATGTCCTGCGTCCAAGCTATCCGAATAGCTTATCAACAGTAAATGCATTAGAGCAAGTCCGCCCAGTATACCATGACATGCGGGAGCTGCATTCCGCCAAGCTTTTTGTATGGTTAGCGCAATGTCTAGAGGGGTCAAGTCACCTAGTCTGAAATTTAAATTTATTTATGTAGCTAATATTTTATTAATATACTTATTCAAGTATATGAATTAAATAATCAAATTTCATAAAGAATAGTAAAATTTAAAGTTTAATTAAAAAGTAATTGATGTAACACTCATTACTTAAATAATTAACAGGTCTCCTAGTACGGCAACAGAGGCTACCTGATATTTTTTGTACTGTAACAGCCATTCCGAAAATAGCATCTAAGTTTTTATGTATCTCTTCTTTGTTTTGGATCAATAAAGTTATTATTATTATTATTATTATTATTATTAAATTTTTATATAAAGAAGAATTTCTTTTATTATATTAAAAATTTTCAAATATAGGGCAAAAATCACTTTAGAAATGATAAATATTATTAAAAAAAATATGTACCTTAAATATTTATCCCCATCCCTTGACTGTTGAGATTCCAATATCCTATCCCGAGACACAGCTCTAAAGGTTCCACCACCCTGTAAATATATTTTCTCTTGTCTTCGTTTAAATGGGTCCAGCCTTTCATCATTCGGTGATGTGAGGGGTGAGGGTGATGAAAATGGATTATCTATGTATTGGTCATGATATGGCACTGCAGATTCTAGGCTTTCTAGCATTGATGTTAGATCAGTGGGTCGAGCTGTAATAAAAATATGTATATTTAATCTTGTAACACAAGCCTTGTTGCTTACCATAGAACTAGATGGCATTGTGTGTGTAAAAAAATACTTATTTTACCCAAAAATAAAAATGTTTGCAAAAGCGTGTTTGTGGTTGGGTCTTGGCAAAAAAGATACCAATGTAATCTTTTTCATAATTTACTGGAGGAATTGTGTTGAAGGATACTATAATATAATATTACAAAATAGCACACACATTTTGATTGAGAAATAACATTTTTTTATATTTTAATAATACTTTACTTTAAATAAAAAACTAACATTAACTACAAAATATTTAATGATGTATTCTGTTTTTAAAGTATTAATAATAATATTATTTTTTTTAAATATTAAAAATATGGTCTATAGTCAATTACCAGGTTTAGTTGTAGACTTTGGCCGACTTGCAGTTTTAAACACTTTTGGACTGACATCCCTTCCATTAGCAATATTATCTTGTCTTTCGTCTCTAACTTTTCGCCTAGTCTTCCTTGGTTTATGCCTCAATTCCTTATTAGTTCCATTATTATTTTCCACATCATTTACTTCAATTTCTAATTCTCCGCTTAATGTGACATTTTCTTCTTTATTATATTCTTTTAGATAATCATCAACCTGAAAATATATTTAAAAATAATTACTATAATTAAATTTTAAAATGAAAAGCAAATTAACTATCTATGTCAATTATAACCAGAGGCATATTAAAAGATTTTACCCCCCAGGCAAGATGTCTGTCCACCCTGTGAAGTGATGATTGCAAACGTTATTTAGGTGCTTGCAGTATTGTAAACAGTATTCTAAACAATTTTAGTTATTTAATTTATTATTTCCTTTTAAGTTGGCTTTCGTTTTTTTTATTAAAATATCAATCAAAATATAATATTGAAAAAAAAAATATTGTAGGCTTTACAACCCCTTGCAGCATGCCGCACCAGGCCATGGCCCCCTTGTTCCTATGGTAAATACTACCCTGAATGTAACTATTAACAAGTAATAATATTTCAGTTTAATGTTATTTTATTTACCTTCTCTAAAGCTATAAGACTAGAACCAGGTACTTCAAAATCATGCAGATCTCTATCTCTATGTTTCGATGAATGACGCTTTTTCTTTCTGTATGACGGGCTGCGTTTTTCCTTATGCCCACTTGACGGTCTTGATAAAGTTTTCATAAATTTCTCATCAAAGCCATTTGGATCATGAGAGTAAAATACAAACGATGGGTTTTTATCTGACTTTTTAATTTCTTGTTCTACAAAGCCTAGTATACCTTTCTTAATTTGATCATGAATAGGAATCTCCGCGTCTATTGATTCTTGCTCTGATTTAGTCCAGTTTTCGCGGGTTTTTGAAGATGAGAGTCAGGCGAAGTAGATATCTTCTGCGTGAAATGTGGTAATATGTCAGAGATAAAATAAACGCTTTAATCTTCAAAATACTGTTGTGTTTTATTTCAATAATACATTGCCGTATGAAATATACAATTATAAGATTTAAATTCAATAAGATTAATTAAATATTTACGGACAACACAAAAACGCTTAACGACTGGGCGAGCTGAATAGAATGAATGGCCGACAAAAATGGCGGAGCGAAGAGCGTTGTCAATGTCTATGTCAAAGTGACATTTGTATTTTTAAAGGATGCACCAAAAGAGAAATCAGAAACCTACTTAACGTTTTTAATTTCCAACACTCCTCCTCATGCTTTACAAACATACAAAATGTCTATTCTATTTACATAAGACTTAATATCCACTGAATACAATAAACAACATTACATTTCTACAGGTTTTAAATTTAAACTTCTAAGAAATTTTACATGTTTTTCTACAGATAAAGGTTTTGTAAACATATCTGCAATCATATTATCAGTAGATAAATATTGGACATCTATACCACCATTACTTACAAGATCCTTGACAAAATGATAACGTAAATCAATATGCTTCGTTCTTTTGTGTGAATACTCCTTAACAAGTAGTAACTTTTGAGCACTTTGATTATCGTTATACACAACAACATTAACTGTTTTGTTCAGAATTTCACTCAGAAAATTCCTTACAAAGCATATGTCCTTGCATACATCTCCTATTGCTAAGTACTCAGCTTCCGTACTTGATAGTGCAGTACTACGCTGTTTACGAGCTTCCCAATTGATCACATTATTGTTTAATTTTACTACAAAACCGGTATATGATTTTCGGTCTGACAAGTCATTTGCCCAATCAGCATCCGCGTAAGCTTTAATATTAAAACCATTTCCTTTAACAAAGTAAAGTCCATAGTTAATAGTTCCCGCTAAGTAACGAAGTACTCGCTTTGCTGACTGCCAGTGCGTTTTATCAAAGCATGTACTAAATTGGCTCAATTGACTGCACGCAAATGATATATCAGGTCGAGTCCAAACAGTTAAATACATAAGCGAACCTAAAAGTTGTCTATAATTGTAAGTATCATCAGGTAAGTGCTTATCAGATTTATCTAGTTTACAATTAACAGGCAAAGGTGTGGATACATATTTACATTCATTCATATTAAACTTACATAATAAACGCCTAATGTAGTCAGATTGTTCTAAAATGATTACATTGTTTTTCCTTATAACATTCATGCCCAAACAATTTTTCAATTCACCCAGGTAACGAATGTCAAACTTATTCTGTAAAATATTTAAAACATCATTTATACAGTTATTGTGGAAAACGTAAAAATCATCTACATATAGCGCAATAATAATGTATTTATCATTAGTACATTTAACATAAATACAGGGTTCACATTTGCTTTGTTTGTACCCATTTTCAATTAATACATTATTAATTTTTATATTCCACATTCTTGAGGCCTGCTTAAGACCATATATACTTTTATTGAGCAAACAAACTTTATTATTATCAGTAACAAAACCTTTTGGTTGTTGCATATAAATGGTTTCATGCAAATCACCATTTAAAAAGGCAGTTGTTACATCTATGTGATCCATTTTTAAGTTCAGCTCACTAGCAATAGAGAATAATAACCTTAATGTCGAATGTCTCACAACTGGTGAAAAAGTTTCAGTGAAATCTATACCCTCCCGCTGACTGAAACCACAGGCAACAAGTCTGGCTTTATATTTATTTAACTGACCCATTGCATCATGTTTTCTTTTAAGAACCCATTTACATCTAATAACTTTACAATGACTAGGTTTATCCACCAATGTCCACACATTGTTTTTCAACAAAGACTGATATTCGGTGTTTATCGCCTCCAGCCATTGATCTTTATCAGGCAAATTCATGGCTTCATCATAAGTAGCAGGATCAGACAGACTTTCACCAATAGACAAATATAAATCATAATCTGTATACCTTTTAGGATTGATTCCTCTAGTAGTACGTACGGGTCTAGAAGCAGGTGGAGCAGCAGGCTCATCAGACCCCTCCAATGGCATCTGCACTCCTCCTTGAGGTGAAGGTTCTGGCATTGTGGCAGTATTACCACTTTGGTCATCTCCCTCATCACCCGTTTGATACTGAATATCAGACAGTGGTGACCACGCTGGGGGTGTAGGCGAAGACTCCACATCTGTAAATTCACAGGAATCATCATCAGATTTGATTGAATTATTTTTATTTTCAAGTACATCATTATTAATAACATTATCATCATCATCATTGCATAAAATATTATCATCATTATCATTACATAAAATGTCATTATTTAATTTATTATTTGATTCATTATTTTCTATTTTATTAGCAATGTCAGGATAAAATGATGTAAAGTCAAAAAAATAAAAATTATCATTTTTCAGCTCAGCCTTATCGCATTTTCCTAAGAAATCATTTTCTAGAAAAACTACATTCCTAGAATATATTACGATTTTAGGATTGGATGGATCGATCAACCGGTAACCTTTGCACGTATCACCATACCCTACAAAGATATATTTCTTTGCTTTAGCGTCGAGCTTTCGTCTTTTCTGACTAGGAACAAAGGAATAGGCAGTACAACCAAATACACGCAAGTGACTAAGGTCAACGACAGACCCGGTCCAAGCATACAGCGGAACACCACCTGACAGCGCGCTGGTAGGAGACCTATTCTTTAGATATATAGCTGTAGCAACAGCTTCTCCCCAGTAGCGATTACCAAGGCAGGCGTCCTGCAACATTGCTCTTGCCTTCTCAAAAATCGTCCTATTAGCTCGTTCGGCAATACCATTCTGCTGTGGGCAGTATGGTATAGTGGTCTGGTGAATAATGCCATGCTTTTTCAAAATATCGGAAAGAAAAGCATTGCAATACTCGGTACCATTGTCGGTTCTCAAAGTTTTAATAGGCAATCCTAGCTGTTTTTCTACTAAAGATTTAAAGGTTACAAAATGGTGGCTTACCTCAGATTTAGACTTCATCAAGAAACCAAAAGTCATCCGAGTGCAGTCATCAATAAAGGTTAACAAGTAGCGAGCACCACCCCAACTGCAGACTTGCATTGGGCCAACTACATCACTGTGTACGAGCTCCAGTGGATGTGCAGCACGATCATTGCCTGCCCGAGGATAAGGTGCATCATGCATCTTCCCGGTAAGGCACGCCTCGCAGCTGCTTGATGCATTTACTTCATTAATCTGAAATACGGCACCAACACACTGATTCCCACCACCAAGTGATTTCATACTTACGTAATTTAAGTGCCCTAAGCGCTTATGCCACAAATCTAATTGTGAACATGATGCAGTATAAGTCTTAACTGTCCCTTGACTAGAACTCATGGGCTTGAAAGACTCATTGGAGTCAGGCTGCGCCTGTACAATTTTGATTTTAAATAAGCCATTAACCATTTGACCTGCTAGTATAGAGTTGCCGGTGATTTTACAGTCACTAAAAACTTTACAACCATCCTTATAAAAAACAACAATATAACCATTGGATACAATTTGACTTACTGATAGAAGATTATTGGATAATTTAGGAACAACAATTACATTATTCAAGCTAATATTATTTAAAAGTCGAATCCTACCAATAAGATTACTGCTAAGTTGCTGACCGTCAGCAATAGTTATTGTACTACACTTGTTTTCAACATCCTGTACTAAACTTGGGTCGGCACACATGTGAGCTGTGGCTCCGCTGTCCATCAGAAAGTCTTTAGAAGTAGAGACAGTGTACGCTGAAGCAATGAGTGTATGTTCCGTGTTAGAATCTCCGCTTGTGTTTTTCTTCACATTGTCTCGCTTCTTTTTGTAGCATCGTTTGGCAGCGTGCCCTCGCTTCTTACAGTAATCACAAGTAACGTTCTTCTTCTTTTTGATATCAGCAACTAATGCAGAAGTATGTTGTTCAGAATGACCATTACGACGGTTCTCCTCCTGAAGCAACCGACATCGGACAGTCTCCGTTGTGAGAGTTCGAGTGAGGTTGGCAGTCTCCAGACTAGAAACAACTACATCAAACTGCTCGGGTAAGCCAGAAAGAAGTATCTCCGCAACCTCATCATCATCGATGACTTTACCAATATCAGATAATTGTGAAACAAGTTTCATGACTCCTTCTATGTAATCAGACATCGATGGAAACTGATTGTACTCAATTCTATGTAATTGGCGGAGTAACAGTACCTTTCGATAGAGTCCTTTGTCTTCGAACGTATCAGAAAGAGATTTCCAGGCTTCCTTTGCCGTTTTTGCCGTCCTTACGTACTGGTAGAGGTTAGGTTGCAATGAAAGGCAAATGCGGGCTAAGGCGCGTTTGTCGCGCTCAGCATCATCGACAGTACCTTCAACACATTCCCAAAGACCATCTAATGTGAGAATCATCCGTATAGCAAACTTCCAGTTTATCCAGTTAGAAATTCCATCCAGTTTCTCAATATTGGTTATGTTATTGTTTAAAGTGTGCGTTGTCCCATTTCCATTATTTGCCATGTTGAAAATATTAATCAATATTCACAATCAATGCGTTTTCAAATACAATCACCACAAACCTGGTACCATAACCTGAAGATGAGAGTCAGGCGAAGTAGATATCTTCTGCGTGAAATGTGGTAATATGTCAGAGATAAAATAAACGCTTTAATCTTCAAAATACTGTTGTGTTTTATTTCAATAATACATTGCCGTATGAAATATACAATTATAAGATTTAAATTCAATAAGATTAATTAAATATTTACGGACAACACAAAAACGCTTAACGACTGGGCGAGCTGAATAGAATGAATGGCCGACAAAAATGGCGGAGCGAAGAGCGTTGTCAATGTCTATGTCAAAGTGACATTTGTATTTTTAAAGGATGCACCAAAAGAGAAATCAGAAACCTACTTAACGTTTTTAATTTCCAACAGTTTTTGATCTTTCTGAAGCTTCTTCAGTAGCAATTTCTGGGGTTTCTTGATGTACATGTCCGTTTGATAACTTTCGTGATCCTGATCGACTCCGAGAACGTTCTTTGCTTTTATGTTTGGGTGAAGGAGAGCGGCAAGCAGTGTGCACTTCCACTATCTCCTCTTTAGTTTCTCCACTTTTTCCCGGCTTCATGGTTATTACTTAATAATTTGTACACCCACACAATATACGAATCAACCTATCAAAAGCAATACTTAGTACACTAAATCTAATTTATAAGTATAAAATAAACAGGAATATAATAGCTAAAAAGGTATTTCATGTTTGTTTATGTTTATAAAATAATTTTGTAACATTTTTGCTACTTTTTAGCTTTCTTACAAAACTTTGCTCGCATAAAAACAAAGGAACTTTGAAGTTGAACTACTCAAATGTCAAAAGTCACACGCTTATGACGTCATATTGACGTCATGCAATCGCACACATTTCATTTCACGCTATACACTTTGTTTCTAATTTTCCAAAATTAATTTTCCCCTAATTTCAATTTAATAATATCATATAAAAAATAATCCATAAATATCCTAATAAATTGTAGTAGTTTAAATAGATTACTGAATGCTCTTACTAATCATGGCGCCAATTTTAATTTTTAAAATTCGATATAATTAGCATCTCCTTTATTATTTTACGAATGAGGCTTTATAAATATAAAAGTATGGAATAAAACTGTATCGAGTCAAATAAAAATGTTGCACCTATCAAATCACTCTTAAAAATAAAATATGGCTTACGCGGGCTAAACCCAATCCCATAAACCCATCAAAATTATGAACTAGAAAATTTTAGGTCATAAATAAACCTAGTGTATATATTATTATACTATTATATTATATTAGTAAGTAGTTTATTTTTTATCAATACTCGCCGTTAAAACGTAACCAAGGAGGGACCGACCAGCGAGCGAGGCTGAGTCGCTACTATTAGGTACTAAATACTTTCATAGAAACATTAAATCTAACTAAAACTAATATGACATGATAATATCATAAACAATTAAAAATAAGCTAAATAAACATATAGGTATTAATTTAACCCTTCGAGGGTTAATGTTTCCGGTTTTAAAATGTTGATACTTAAATATTGCCAAAAACAGAAACCGATGGAAGCAGATCATCAGCTCCAGATACAACTCAATGCTGACCACGATCCTCAGACATGAGGAGCCATCTCAGAGACAGATGCTAAAAAAATATAATTTCATTAATTGATACGAGAGCTTTCAAGCAATAAACTAAAATCTTTTATACGATATAATATTCAAAGTTGTCTTAAATCACCATATTACATTGAATATCCTAAATTATATTTTACCTAAGGCTAATGATTTAACAAAAACTAATAACATTATTTTTTGAGATAGGATAATGAGTATTTTTGTAAAGTTTGATAGTTTACCTGCAAAATAATCACTATTATAAATACATTTAATATGTTACATTGTTACATAGTATATTTATAACTGTTCGATCTATTATTTAAAAGTCGTAATGTGATGTTTAGATAGCCTTGTAACCTTTCATAAGAATTGGGCTATCAAATTTAAATATTTTCCAAATCCAACTCGCAATGTCAAAGATCAACGCGTTCCAACACATTCTGTATTATAATATTATACTTATAGATTTCTAAACTGAAGTAAAACTCAAGAAACAAAGCTTAATAAAAAAAAAAGAAAAAAGAGACGGTTTTCTAAAATTCCTTTATATACTTATGCTAGCCACACACTCCTATGTTAATCTTATATGAACCATCATAAATATTGTTCGCCATTGATGTAGTAGGTATTCTTAAAATCATTTGTGTGGGGTTACCGACAGATAGTAGGTAAATAGCAAAATATATAAGTATGAGAACTACCGACTAGTCTCTCGTCCCTAGTTTTAGCGCGAGCAAAGCCGCGAGTTCCGCTAGTTATACTACATAATATAAACCTTCCTCTTGAATCACTCTATTTATTAAAGAAACCGCATCGAAATCCGTTGCGTAGCTTTTTAAAGATCTAAGCATACATAGGGACAGATAGACGGACGAATTTGTTTTATACTATATAGTGATGATTAATCACATAATGTATTTAAGGCGTTACTTAGTTGATAATAATAACTCAATATATTTTTTGTGATACCTACTAACAGTAACTAAAGGACTAACTGTGGTTATTGTAAACTACTTAATAAAAGTGTTATTTTATTGGGTAAATGTTAGAATTCAAAATGCTTATTATATTAGCCATAGTGTAGCGCCGTACCAGGTGGAGATTGGACTGGACTCACAATTTTGGAATGTAACCGACCTTTAGCCAACGCCTATTATACGTTTATACGTCAGTAGGTATAAAGTATGGGCTGAAAGCGTTTGCTTATAAAGAAGAAAAAAATCATCTGGAAATTTATTGCCTGTTGCAAAAATTCTATTAATTGTTACCATCATGGATATTTTGATCAATAAAAATTTAATTAAATGTTCAATATAACATGCTTTTAAGATATAGCTTATATTTTTTGCATATTTTATTTACTACATAATATAGATATTGTACGAAAAAAGCTAATTTGTAAACAGATTTTTGTAATTTCTATTTTTTTCTAAGATCTACGGTATCTTTTCAGTTACTCCACACAAATTATTCGAGTTAAACAACAGTCGATGAAGGAGGAAATTATTATTTAATTATTCAAATTAATTCATGTTATACTACAAGTGTAAGGCTGTAGTATATAATGTTATTAATACCGATACATTTTTTAATATAGAAGAAACCAGAACTTTACATGTTTTGTTATTAATCATAATTCATAACATATATTTATTCTTTCTTGTAAACAAAACAAATACGCAAAGCTCTAACAATAAGATAGAAAATGGAAAGATTAATGAGAAGCCTATAATGTAATTTATATTAAAGGATAACTATAATATTTTTAGTTAAAAATTATTAAAATTTCTTCAATACTATTATAATATTTGCACATACGAGCATATTATGTATTATTAAGTTAAAAAAAGTAAAGCTATGGCTTAATGCAGTTACTATGGAGTTTAATTAAAATGAAAATTAGTAGGAGGAAAAATTTTAAAACCCCGATTGGGTAAAAATGACGTAGGCAATTCTTTGTATCAAGCTGTTAACAAAGTTGTAGCATAAAAGCTTTTGTGGATGGAAAATCCTTATTTTGTAAGCCTTTATTTGTTAACTACAGTAATTATAGCTTACCAAAAAAAGTTTTTTTTATTGATTTTTAATTTTATATCCCGAATTAAAAAGTTAAATCATACGAAATCCTGAACTTTCAAAAACCTGAATTTTCACGTTCAGTCGTTAATTCTTACATACTTATTCTGTAAGTGAACTTAAAATAATTACTGTCTGCAGAGCTCTACGTTTAAGTGTATTTATTAACCGGCTTGACAATAAGAAAGTTCATAATCTAAATTAATTTTCTTTATGAATTTCTCATAAATAAGCAATATTATGAGATGATAAGATATGATACCAAACAAGTTATACAATGCACTTGAAAAAACTTTTTTTTTATTTTTTTTAATTAATCTACAAAATTACTCGAAAAATAGAACATACAGATACTAAATATAATATTATATACTAGCCCTAAAAAAATGTTCATGACATTCTTTCAGACTTCGTGAAAGTATTCGCTTATAATAAGTCTACGTATAATAACTAAAGCTGGCCATCAATAAATAATATTAAAGTGTAGCTGCCTACGTAATATTGTTAATTTCTATGTATGGCATCTATTACATATCAATTGATTGCAATTATATTAAAACACTTCCTCTTTTTGTTGAGTTTGTAACGTAAGTTAATATTTTGTAAATGAAACTATCTTTTCGGATTTTGTCGCGGATTTATTATGATTTTTGGTTCCCGACGTTTCGAATGCTTTACAGCAATCATGGTCACGGGAGAGATGATGATTGCTGTAAAGCATTCGAAACGTCGGGAACCAAAAATCATAATAAATCCGCGACAAAATCCGAAAAGATAGTTTCATTTATAATGTCAAACATTCGCGTAAACCTAAGAAAGTATTATAAGTTAATATTTGTTTCCATGCAATTCTACTGAGACTACCATAAATTATACTATATTAAGTACCATGTTGTTTAGGTATATATATCTTCCCATCTTTTATACTCGTCCTCTTCTTCTTTACATGTATGTAGAGTATACATGACGCTTTAACACCACAACTTTAAACTGTGCCTCGCACAGAGCAGGTGAATTTTGTCAATTCCGTGGTGCCTCGCATGGTATGGCTTATCCAATATCCATCTCTAATTTAAGCTTTTTTAACGCAAACTGTGACATCTTTAATTCCATCTCTCAATTACGAATTAATAGAAGAAAACAGCGAGCTCTTAATTCTTAGGCGCTAATAGAGCATATTTTCACGTGTTAGCAAAAGTGTAAGTGGATCCAACTATTAGTTAGGTCCACTGACACTTTCTAAGTATTAAACATTAGGGCAAAATTATATTAATTATTACATTTAAATTATAATGCTACTGTAATATTAAAAAAAATGTTTTTTATTTCTGTGTGACAAAGAAAATACATCCTTTGTCGCCCTAGGTTCCAAGCCTCCACAGCCTGCTGGTAAATCCGCCTCTACTACGACGTACATTAACTTATATTATAATATATATAAACTTTGAGGTTGCATTCTATTTCATTTCTATCAAGAGTATTTTTAAATATCCTTTTAGTATATAAATGATATTATTTTATTTAAACATAAAATCAATATTTATGTATCATAATCCTAAAGCAAATTCACATTGTCTTACACATGTACAATGTACATACCTAAATCTATGTATAAAGAAATACATATATTGTACGTAGACTTTATTAATTTTGTAATTCCCTAATCACCAGACAAAATCTTTAGGTTTTAAAAATAAAATAAAAGGAAACCCCTAGCCCATTATAAAGGTAGATTGGTAAAAAATGAATGCCAGAACCAAAGCATGATTTTTGTATATCATTTTCCTTATACGATACTAAGATTACAGATTCTATGTCAGCTAATAATTATGAGAAACGATTTAGTCAGTAAAATAACGTTAATCGATAAATCCAGTAACATTGTTTAACAAAATAAATAATTAAATTAATTTATAATTGAAATAAATAGTACAAGAGATATATTCGGTAATGCAAAAATGTTCACGCAATCACTGAGGCATGAGACACTGCAAAAATTGTTAACTTCGGGTTCGTTACAGGGACGCTCGTTCTTCAAAGATTTAAACCTATGATATTTAAACTTAAGCCGAGCTGGAATTCGAACCCAGAATCTCGAATAAACTATAATTTATTTTATCCGACAAACATTTCGCTATTCATTTTTTACTACGTTTGTTTATTTTTATACTAAATAACTCTATTTCGTTTTTCATTTTTTGCACTTCTTAACGCAAATCCAATCTAAATCCAATAACGTAATTACATATTATACAAGTCGTTAAAGACAAAACACAATTACATTTACACCACTTATTTACACTTATTTATTTGTAATCTGTCCCCAGATAACTTATGCAATTTGAAATAATTGCTATTGACCGCGACTTATACATTACTATATTATAGCGACTTACCCTTGTTTCGCTCGGGTGCGCCTTAGGTACGTGCAAATAGCATTGCTACAGTTTGATAAGGACTAAATGATTATTTTAAAATAAATAATTCCGTACTACAATTTGTTCATATAATTTTAATGACTTAACATCGCCCACGTCATTACAGCTCATGTCGTCAGATTTTTTCAACCTCTTCAACAATCATCTTTATATTTCAGCGAATGAATATAAAACCTTGAAAACGCCTAATATATTATAACTTAATCAAGGTTCATATGAGCCAATAAACCACTTCATCTATTAGAAAACTGCATGAAAATCTGTTTAGTAGTTTTTGAACTTATCATGAATAGACAGACAGACAAACGCGGCGTTGGATAATAAGCTATAATACATTCTTATATACATATGTAGTGTTTGGTACTACTTTTGTTTGCACGACCTTTAAAAACTAATTTTTGTTGTTTATGATAGGTACAATCAAGTTGAATTTTATTAAGAGTCTTGTATTATTGCACTGGTAGACATGTACAATTTCCTTAAAGTAATTTGTTGGAGATACTTTTTACTTAAACATGTTTTATTTAATTACTGCATAAAAATAATCACGGCTACAATATAATATCATATTTAACGAATTATTTTGAACTCTTTATAAATTTATGAAGTCAAATGTGCAAATTTTAACTAAGTTATTAAAATCGGGTAATTCCCGTTCTAAGATTCAAAAGATAAAGCCATATACTCCTAAATATTTTCCATCTCTATGAGTACTTATAAAAAAATGACTCTTAAGTCTTCCCAATGATCTAAACATTACATGAAAGTTAAATGACAAGTTCAAACGTGACGGTTCTTGCGCATTTAATAAAATCATACCTTCTGAGGCCTCCCCTCTCACTCGAGAGGCACTTTCACTCGAGGAATTCGACAGCTTGTGACGTCAGATTTGCGCAACGTGATGCAACTAGCCAAAGTTATATTATGCATGTTTTGAATTACTATATTTAAGTATAATATTTAATGTATATCATGTTAAATTAAAAAAAGTTTAGTAAGTGTAGTTGCTTTTTTTTTTCATTGAGCATAACTTGTTTACAATGTTATCACAACCATTGTATACTAGTTACTTTCGATATCCATCCATGAACTTAAATTGTTTAGGCTTATATAGAGGACAAACATACGATCATTTATTTTTTATATAAATAGATGTTCTTTTTATAGATTTATTTATTTTCAAACAAAAATTCAGTACAATTTATGCAAAAACATAAGATAATTAAGTATCAAAAACGCATTACATCACACAATAATTGGAAGGGGTCAGAAATAAAAGTAGGTTGTACATAAATGGCCATTTATTTCGATGCAATATACATTACATGATTCATAAAATCTACATTAGATTGGTCCAATAATATTAATAACGCTAACTGCGTTTGTTTAAGATAACTTAACCTATAACCCCATTGACCCAACACCGTTCTAAATAATGTTTTTACAATTTTACATCGGCGGGCTGCCGATAACACCGATTTTGCCCCGAATAAATTCGGCATGAACATCTATTTGGCACAAAATTTCCACTTTATATATATATACAGATAATTTTCAACCGCCTTTTGTGACTACACCTACATTGCAAGTGTCCCAAGTGTGCAAACACACAAACAAAACAAACATTATTCGAAAACTAAAGCTAACGTTAAACGTTGCTTAACTAAAATTATTATAATTAGCATTTATTGTAGATATAACTTTATAAATTACTTTAAATTATATGAGAATTACCTCTTCATAATAATCATTATGAGCAAACCTATGCTCTGGTTTTAAATTCGAATATTTACAGATCGCTTACCTAAAGTTCATAGAACGTACGAGAAATATATCATAGATATATGGGATAAACGTTACCAGCTTTCGACTGACGAACGAGAGTCTCGTTAACCGTCGTCTATTCGCCGGTAAAAAAGAACTTAATACTACCACAAACATTATCTCCATCCAATAGAATTCTAGAGAAAATTACCTTTCTCGAATTAAATGGAGGAGTGTCAATCGGTGTCGCATCAGAACACTTGTTCTTTGATGCAATTCACCGACAAACTCTAAAACTGCGTTTCGCTTTACGTACTTCGTAAAACGCAACGAGTTGTCAAAGTGTCCGCATTACCGCGGCTCTCACATACCCTTATTTACAATAAATATGTACAATATATAATAACTTTAAGTTATTATAAGCAGTAAGGATGACAGAATTGGTAGACGAGCCTCTGACTTCTTTCCGTTTTCTTCATGATGCCTTTCTTGTAATACTGTCTTATACTTCTCGACAGCTTGTCATAGTTCATGGCAGGTCTATTTTTCCTCTTGCCCCAAAGCCTGGCTACTCGAACTGAATCTTCAATTTTGAATACTCCGTTACCTGCGGAAAAGACATGAATTAAACATTGTTTTATAGATAAATTATGGTAATCAGGCCATTGTTTTTGGAAACAGCGTACGATCGGTAGCTATCAGATGAAGGCGAATTTACTTTCTGTTTGAATTTGATACATAAGGAAATTTTATTAGCTTTTTAAGTATAAATAAATGCTTATACGTGATTTATCATTCACTGGTTGCTACTAATTTAGTTAGACATATTGAATCGGAACTAAGTTATAATTAAATGACCCAGAATGCATAAAGGACAGATCAAATTTCCATTCTCGTGACTTCAGCCAGTGAGTTCCATACAATCAATATATCTAAAATTACCATAAAACCGCCGTTAATACCAAAAATAGACGTGTTAACAATAATAGCTGTAAATCTAAACAATGTATAGGCACAATAGCTTATATACAGTCACGACCTTTGGATGTTATAGAGTAACTAACAGATGGCAAGTAAATGGCTTGTTCACCTTGGGTTGAGAATGTCGCAGGTACCCGAGATATGAACGTAGAGCATAGTTAATATCAATGACTTCGCTTGAACTGACTACCGGCCGACTTCTGGGTATAATTGAATCTATTACGACCTGATTGTAATACAAGTAGTACCTAGTCCTTTAGAATCCTCAATTTATTTTAAGGCTATACACATAAATTAACTTCAAGTTACTGTCTGTGTTTAAAGTAAACTTAAAGTTCAATAAATGGTTATAAGAATAATACTTAACTCTGTAAAATGCGTACAAGTAGATGGACTGACAATTTTTGACTTCGTTACTTTTAGATAGAATTTTAGATACTTAGGTTTTTTTGTATTGATCGTAATACGCAAGCACAGACAGCGATAAAAGTCAGTATATAAAAAAATTAAAGAGTCCATTACTCAAACCTGGAAAAATTTGCTTTAAGCAATTTCAGTGGACAAAAATAATTCTAAATGGAATTTATTCATATGTATAACATGAAATTTTGCCAAACAATACTTTATAACTATAACATATTCGCACTCGTAAAGTCAGTTCGTCTCAGCATGTTTTCGTCGATTAATATTGAACAAAAAATAAATCGATTCGACTACGAACGATCGGTTATATACATAAATTTATTTTTTACGACTAAAACCACTCGTTTCCGTGCCTTTGCTCAATTAAAATATATCAGTAGATTGCTGGTATTATCTTCTTCGACTTGGAAATAAAACAAAAGAAACTATAGAATAGTCATTTTTTTCATTGATTTGTTTGATTGTCTTTGTATACGATAGAAAATATTAATAGTATTTGTTTCAAAAATTTACATCAGTAACGGTACATAACATCGTCAGGAATAGGTAGGTACCAAATACTATTGGTTATTTAAATTTAAATTAAACTAGCAAAAACCTGAACTCTGAGGGCTCGCGCAGATTTTTAAGACAGTTGTTAATGTTCATTTCTTAATGGTTATAAAATTATATTTTATTTGACATATAACACATATAGATATGAAGTTAAATTACTATGTTAAAGCACAAATCTATAGGCGTGATAGTTTTTCATTAAAATGTACCACAAAATGCTCAGGTTGTGGGATATTGTTAGGGCTTCTTCTCTTGCCCTAATGAAAGCGTTATTTGGTTCCATCAAAACTAAAAAGATCTAATTATTATCTTATCATTACGAATATACCATATTTTATTATTAACTTATTAGCATTACATAAAACTTAACACAATTCAACAAGCTTTTCAATATTGAAATTATTCATACTAAATAGTAGATTTATTGCGGACGTGAAGTTTATTGTTTGAAATCTTGTAAATAAAACCTGTATCACTACAAGTAGTTTCCAGTTTATGTAGTGTTGAATTGAATAACAATAGAATATTAGCGGACTAGGATATACCAATTGAATAAATAATGTTATAGATAACAAGTTTTAACTCGAGCTAGAACGTTTCTTGGTCTTTATGTAAAGTCTTGATTTGCAAAAAAAATCCTAGTGGAGACCCCAAAATGGCGCTTATTTACCATCACATTGGACCGCAATTTCTAGCATGTCCCTTAGGTATATGCTCAAAATTTGTGAAGATTTCTCAGACATTAGGTATTTTCCCGTAGTATAAAGTATACTTTATGTTGACACGAATAACCAGCTATATTTTCAAAAAAATCAAGATCTAACCAATGGTTTTCTCGTTATAAGGTCACAGACTGACAAAAATTATAAACCATAGTTTATAATATATAATATATAATTATATATAATTATAAACTCTATTTTGATAATAATGACTATTCCAATAAGATTTATAATCTATATTTCATGAACAAATTCGACTCACAATTTTGTATTTCATAAGAATACTTTGCGATGTGACGTTTAAATCTCTAAACAGTACTATTCCTGAACCAATTTTCATTAAATTTGGTTCAGACGCTTAGGCGTGAAAGCGTAACAAACAGACAAATGGACAGACAGAGTTACTTTCGCTTTTATACATAAGTAGGGATAATTAATAATGAAGAATAATTTGTATAATAAATAATAATATAACAAATATTTTATTTATATAGCTAAAGCCACTATAAGTTCAATGCGTAAGTGATAAATTAAAATAAGTTTATTCGAAACAACGTCTTGGCCTATCACCTCTAATTATGCTTCCATTGAAATGATAAAAGCAATGTAAACAATTTAATTCTTGCTAAAAGTTAATATACATATTATACTTTGACTTACAATAATAATATTTTGTTGCGATTTTTTTAACTAAAATATAAGTGAACGTGTGTTCGTGTGATGAATATTTATTCAGCCCTTTTAAACTCTCACTGCACTCTTCAATACGATGGAGCTACTAGCCGTATATTATGGGTTCGATTTCTGCGTGTAGCAATCCTTTGAACAACATTGTAGTTGGGTTCACCAATTCAAAACTAATTATCAATATTCTTAAATTTGCCGTCATTAAATTTGTATTATTTAGTAATTTAGATAGCGCTTTTTATAATATTTTCGTCGTTTTTTTTAATATTTAAATTTAAGAGAATCTACATAATAGGTAAATTATACTTAATTAGTAAGTAGATAATATACTCGTTATAATTAAACATCTTATTATAGTGCTTTTCTGGTTTCCTATACCTACTCATTTAGAAGCTCCTACAGATATTAGGACTGTCAAAAAAACAAAACAAATAGGTATATTTATTTCAAAAAAATATCTGTTTGTACTCAAATCTACAGAACTACTTAGCCTTTTGTAATTAGATTTTTATTGGCGAATAGAAATTCGTGTGACATAATCTAGGACGACATCATCATCATCAGCCCTTTTTAACGTCCCACTGCTGGGCACGGGCCTCCCTCAGTACGACGGGGGTCAGGCCTAAGTCCACCGCGCTGGCCTAGTGTGTGTTGGCGGACTTCACATGTCTTTCGAAAATTTGCTAGGTTCTCTCAGACATGCAGGTTTCCCTACGATGTTTTCTTACACAGAAGACAAGTGATAATCATGTTGGAAATGATTCGCACATGAAAATATTAGAAATGCGAGACCAATATTTGAACCGGCCTCACTCGGTTATCCAAGCAAGCGCGATACCACTGTGCTACCACTGTCTAACTTAAAAAAGGGTAAGGGGTAAAATGTAGGTATGTATGTATAAGTATACTCACTTCGATCTAACCACCGTATCGCAGAGCCATGTATATGGGGCGATGCGAGTAATTCTTTAAGGAACTGCCAGAGGTGTATATGAGTGCTCCCTGTCTTTACTTTCCCGCCTCCTTGGTTCGCGCTTGTGTTGGCCGACTCTGAATCTTCTTCTGCTGACAAAAAAATATAAAAATTAAAATCGAACTGTTTTATAGTCTGGAGTAATATTTAGACTGCTGTCAGACCTTAGTACCGTAAGTAGTTCCCAAGCAAAGTGAGGGGATTGTAGTTGTGTATATTATTAAGAACCCAAATTATACTGCTATGTATTTCTCTATATACATTATACATATTATATTTCAGCGTTTACTCAATAAGGGATATGCTTAAGTCAGCACGTTTACAAGAGGTATAAAATATGTATGTAAAAAGTTTTACTGCATTTAGGTTTTAGGATCGTCTCGCGCTTTCCCTTCATGAATGACTTCACCTCGCACTCCACTTTCCTTAAAAAAGTCCTTAATATGAACTCATTGATCCTCAATATTTATTACTGATAAGGAAAATAACCAATAAACTCAGCATTTATTAAAAAACTCGAGTAGCTTTAAAACAGTACGTATCTACTTCAGTATGTATCTACTACTTAATATGAATTTTATTTAATTTAATTTGATTTTATTAAAGACTTAGGTATATGCTGATTATAACAAATATTATAAGTCTTTCTAATTTTAGCTGCATAGCCATTTGGGACATGTAAATAAATAGACAGTAAAGCTCATGCCGTAAACACTCTTTGGTTAATGGTTGAAATCTATTTAAAGAGGCAAGTGTTAAATTAAATGTTACACACGATTTACAGTTAGAATCCAAATATCGTATTTGCAAGGACACGTACTTTTGCAATACTAGAGTTCGTCTAATGGTCGAAATTTCATTAAAATTGAATAGAATTTACGTTTAAGACATGTTTAAGATAATATTATGTAATATATCACACTCCGAAATAGTCCTTAAACTACATACCTAGGCAATTACGAAAAAAATATTTAAATCGCTTGGCCCAGAGACAACTTTAAAATTTATTATCTATATATCTTTATTTTTATATAGTGGAAACACGTAGGAATATAAATTAATTAATGGTTATCTAAAAGCTTAATTATTAATAAATATTGTCATTCTCAATTCAAACTACTATTTAGTAGATCAATATATCTTTCAAACAACTCTTTTCAACGCGCTTTTTATTCTATGGCAAGAACGTATACGTCTTCCTGCCACATTCTAGATCAAAATCGGTATAACTCTGAGAATGTATACATTTTTATAATGTCAACGGTTTATCTTGGCCATACATAAGCGACCTTGCGGTCCGGTGGCAAAGTGGGTCTTCGGGAAACATCACAAAAAGCTACTTCGACTTATAAGGGCGCAGTGAGGAATAGAACTCATTGACCATCTAATTGATAGTCTAACTGTACTTCAAGATGTAACATATACTATGTTAATAGATTTAGTGTTATGTGGCCACAATTTACTACTTTAAGATTGATTCATTATATATTTTTAACAAATTCATAGAAAATTACATAGAAACTGCACACATTTTGAAATATTTATAGATCTACAGAGTTTTCCACTACTTACTGATTTACTATTATAATTTATTCGTAACTCTCGCAAAGAATCGTCTGAACTAAATTTCTTTTATCTAAACACAGTACTATTTGTATATACGATGTAAAGTATCTCATATACAATGTTCGGAATGTTGCAAACTCAAACGATAATTGCCTGTAGTTTCCTGTGCCAACTATCAACACTTTTTTTTAATCTCTACCAACTGCTATTCTGTGAACGCGACAGGTAATTTATAATTTAAAATCGATTAGATATTGAAAATTAAATCACTAATCGATTATACATTGATGTTTTATGAGGCATTTACGGCTGGAATTGCAATATTGCTATCTGTTTTTGTATTCAAATAATTTGATTCGATAGTTAATTATCGATTTTACAGCTCATAACTAGGATTTTTTATCTGCGGCAAGAAAAAATAAGCTACATAAAGGCTTGTAGTTAAATGACAAAAAAAGAATATTTGTTTCAAACAAAATATTTCGAGTTTGAGTCGAAATAAATTATGTAAGCAATAGAATGACATCATTCAACTAAACAACTACTGTAACAAGTATGTGTCCTCTTTCTGTCTCGAGCCTCACTATGTCTGCGGTGACCATACATCATCGACTTGTTTGTCTGTATGTAGGTCCTCGCTAACGGTGATTACAATGCATCGTGCCACATCTCTTAGATTTTCTCTTACCATTGAATCAATCTATCCTCGTTATCGAATGCGATAGATAAAGCTTTATTATAGTTTTTATATAATGAAACTATATTGAAAATTAATATTAATAAAACCTATAATGTGAAGTTTTTATAAGTTTTTTCAAATTACCTATTAATGAATGATATTATCAATATTTCTTCATGTATATATTACTAATTGTATCTTACAAAGTATTTTTTTTATTAAATAACTTCTAACTTACAGCATAGTTCAGTTAATGCTAATTAGTTTTAGTGTAAATCACAAACTTAGTTTAATGTTAAATATCGAAATATTGTATCGAGCTCAAATAACGGTAGCGACTGTAGTAAAACTATGACAATACAAAGAAATGATTGGACAATAAATAAGTTATTTTATGCTCTGTATAATATATTCGGGCTAACGTGGTTAGTAAACTTAATGAATATTTACGTTTATACACCTGGTACTAAAATGTTTATTTACTTTAAAGTACCTATCTAATTAACTCAATACTTTGATAGAAAATTGTCTTAAGTGATTATTATGAACATTTCAATATTATTTAATCAAATTTGCAAATTAATTATTAAATATATATCTTTTTACCAAAACTGTCTCAAACTGAGTACACGCTGACAAAAATAATAAATAAATTTGTAGGGAATGCTTTTTGTAGATTAAACATAGCTTTTTACTTATAAATACAACAAATCAGAAAAAAAAACAAATAATCTAGAAATTTCTTAAGTATAATTTCATAGAAACTCTAAGATTTAGAGTGAAGTATATTAAAAATACGTACCATCACTCATATCATCGGCTGAAGGTTGTGTAGGGGGCGCGGGAGTAGGGGATGGCTGTTCAGGTTCTATCCATTGACTCCTCCAACTTTCATGCCTTGCTGCCTTCCATATTTCTAGTTGCGCGTACAGTGTGCTCCCAGCCTATAACAATTAAGTATTGTTATAACATATGAAAGCGTCATAAAATTATGTAAGAGTAATAGCTTCATTTTATTTATTAAAAGTTTGAACTATATTATCCTTGCTGTATTGTATTGTATTGAGCCCTTTTAACAACTCCCTTTGCTGGTCACGGGCTTCCCTTTAATACGAGGGGATCAGGTGGTAGTCCACCGCACTGGTTCATGTCTTTCGAAAACTTGCAAGGTTTTCTTAGACATCCTTGCTGTAGATGTGTTTAATTCTTACGAAATAATGATAATAAATAGGCAATATTTCAACAAAGAAGAAAATTGAAGAAATAATAGTTACTTCACACACTTTTACAAATTATCAATTTTTAAAATTTAAGAAAATATTTCCTTTGTCTTATATTTTATTTATTTTACCATATAAGTTTGTTACGATTTGTATGCAAACAGTTGTTGTGATGTCTCAGAACTTTCATCGGCCTTGGTGAAAGTCTAAGCACCGGCGTACCATGACAAACATACCTACTATTAGATCAGTAATACAAATAAATAAAATCTCTTGAAAACAAAAGATTTTTCTATATCATTACTCTATTTTTATTTTTTGCACTGATAATTATTACTATGGACTTTGTACTGATAACGTTATCTGTCACACACGCAGTGTATGATTTGGCGGAGACATTATCGTTGCATTTACATTATAGTTTAAATACATAATAGATTAGACTTTGCCCTCGGCTTTACAGCTTAAAATATTTTTGAAAGAATAAAAAAATTTGGGCGTTTCACAAACTGTATTAAACTCATTTATTTTTATACTCATTTCTTTTATATTAATAAATAAATAAATATGTTAGGACATTTTACACACAGCACTATCTAGTTCCACGGTAAGGTACGAGCCTTGTGTTATGGATACTAGATGGTTGATATACTACACATATATAAGTTTAAATACATACATATTATAAATATAAACATCCATGACTGAAGTACAAACATACGTGCTCAACAAATGTATGCCCCCAGCGGGACTCGAACCCGCGACCGCTTGCGCAGCAAGTAGTCAGAGATGTACATTGTACATAGACATATTAATGTAAAATATTTTTTTATGATTAATAACTATTATATATCTGATAGATCTTTATTTTTTTAATATATAAATATGCTAATTTTATAATTATATAAAAAGCTCTCGCTATTAGTGCCTATGGAAAATTTTATATATTTAAATTGACGTAATTTATAAAAATAAAGTAACCTTTAACTTGACAATGTGGTAGTTTGAAGACACCGGTCGTGGATTTGATTTTTGCACATAAATCAGGTATATCTTTATTGTTATTGTAGAACTCATATTATGAATTCTATAAGAAATACTATCAATACTACTAATTAATTTCTACGAGGCTTTTTATTTGTATGTATTTAATTTAAAAACATAGCAAAGTTCTATGATAATCGGTTGAGCATCACTACATAGTATAAAACAAAGTCGCTTTGTCTGTCCCTATATCCCTATGTATGCTTAAATCTTTAAAACTACGCAACGGATTTTGATGCGGTTTTTTTAATAGATAGAGTGATTCAAGAGGAAGGTTATATGCATAACTAGCGGATCCCGCGGCTTTGCCTGTGCTAAATCTAGGAAAGAGCCCGAGCGAAGTGAGGGCGAGTCGCTAGTATCTAAATAAACAGCATGAACTCTTTATCAACACATTCCCTTATACATAATATTAGTGGGTACAAAATTAAATAGTAATTGTTACTATAAGTACACTTTTTCACACAAGTTTTCTTTACATAATTTCAACTCTATTAATTATGTAACTCGATTATTAAGAAATCGTTTAATCATATGAATTGCTCTTTGCAATAATAACTGCTCTGTTTTAATGTAGAGATTACATAAAGTATAATTAAAAACAAATAAGAAAGAAACAGATCACTCATCGGTTTTGTAGAAAGTACTGATTTACGATCTTAGGGTGACTTTCCATTATGCCAATAAAAGGCAAGGCCGACTACAAATTACAATGGTTTTAAAAGCATTTTCCATAGCTACGATGTACTGTTTTTGTTTATAATATAGCTTTATAGATCAATTTCTAAGTAAAATATATAAATACTAGCTCTTGCAAACGTCGTCGTTCATATTTAAAAATAATTGCTGTGATATTTATGGTTGTTTTATAGTTAGCTTATAAAATTTCTGTGTAAAAACAATATAGGTCATTCAAAAACCTCTTAAAATTGTACTTAAAGTACAAAAAAACAAATAAATGAACTTCATAACAAAGTTTCTAGTATAGACTAACTTTAATGCGGAACTCTACATTTTTCGTTAGATTCTATTATAATTAAGTGGTTCCATGGAAAATGATACGATACTAAAATCAAAATATAATTTTGTAGTTAATACTTATGCATAGTATATCTAAATGACTAACCAAATACGTATTATTACGAATATTTCACACCATTCATTTCTATAACGAAATATTCTAGCCGTTCTAAGTTGCATTTGTGTTTTCCCTAATTTCTGCTTCAAGTGATTGCATGAAAGTTGCGTAAATGGTATTCTAAAACGGATTTCCTTGTTACTCAACTGTAGTGCGTAACCGATTAAACTCGATACTCAATGTAAAAGAAATATGTCGCAATTCATATAAGAAATAGAATTAATTATTTTGGGACTTACGAGTAATAAGTTAGTTAATTTGGATACTAAAAAAATTGTTACGTAAGTGTAAAAAAATACTTAAAAGTAATAATAGTATATCTATTTTTGTTTACAAAAACTGTGAATATTATTTTGTTATAAATAAACATGTTCTTATCAGCACAAGTGTCGAACTGAGGTCCCTTATCGATGCCCTTAATCGGCTGCAGGGTCGAGATTAAAAATTCCAAAGTTAACAAAATATCAACATGACACTGAATTATAAATGAAGAATAAATTAACACTTGTGTTAAATTTGTTAATTATAAATAATTAATTATTGAAGTTTTCATACAAAATATGTAGGTATTTGTAGAGCAAAGTGAAATCCGAAAAGATAGTTTCAATAATAATGTCAAATATTCGCGTAAACCTAAGAAAGTATTACATATTTAAAGCAATTCAGTAGATTTTGAAAAGCTCATATTTTTATCTGAACGACACTTAAGTATCGCCTAAAAACAACTAAAATTTCTTATCTCGTCCTTCTGTTACAGTTTATCTCCCGCGAACCACTACTGAAACCAGTACTAAATATTTACCAAAAAACATAATTAATACCTTATTAGGTGGCAGCTACTACTATTCATGTATAATTTATGTCCTGGATAGACTATGGGTGTTTATGTTTAAACTCCATAGTCATACCCCATAGAGAAAAGAAGAAGAAGCCAACTTAACACACATCTGTTATAATACTAATAACCAGTCAATATGTTAAGTAAATTAGATATACATATTATATGTATTTTAACACACATTATGACTTATAAGGTCAAAATGACTCATATGAGATATTTCAATCTTTGATTCTTTTTACTCATAATGACTCACAAAATTCCATATTCCATATATTGATTTTTCTTAATTACTTATATAAGAATTTAAGTCCACAGAATAAAAATTGATCTTGCTGTAAATGTCATGAATTCATAATTTATGGACCCTTTTATCAATCAATTAATAATTTTGTCCCAAGTTTAAGCTTAAGCAAATACAGGGTTAGTTAGTTAATAATAAAAAATTTGAGGAAAACATAATAGAATTTGCCTAGGTATTTATATCGAGAATGAGCTGTCTTCAAAAACTTTAAATTAATATACCTACCTAAATAAAAAAACATCGGTTGACAAACAGATGTTACAAAAGTTAATTAAGTATTTAATACTTGCTTGCTATATATTAAAATGGATTACATTATATACAAATCCTTATAATACTTCAGTCTATTATATAACGTAATAAACTTACTTGTGGAGCTCGTTGATTGAACTCGTCCTCCGTCAGAGCGACTAGTGCTGCGCCATCCATTGCGAAGTACTCAGTAGGTACCATCGGCAAGTTGAAATGTTGAAGTGTGAAGACCACCCACGATTTCACATCACTAGTACTCCATTGCATTGGATCTGTTAAAGAAAATATTTTATTTAATATAATCTATCGATAATATTATAAAAAATTAGATATGTTTTACTACGTTATATTATTTTGTGTTAAAAACCAAAATATAATTTCTGCTATATCATAATTTTTATATTTCAAGTTAGCTTTTTTAAATTTCGAACCGTTTATTACTGTATCATTTGAGATAACAGTATGTGTAATTATTTGAAAAATCACTATGAATCAAAAGATAATACTCCATTATTATTATAATTATTATGAATTTTCCTTATATAAAACATAAATAAACATAATAAATCAAATATGCTTATGTTAAATGTATGACGCTATGAGATTAGCGCCAGAGATCATCAATAGACGTATTAACGAACGCTTAGAAAATGGCGTAATCGACCATTTTTATAAAGTTCCTAGAATACATTTATAATCGTTATATGTACAAGTAGCACTTGGAAAAAACTTGATTTTTTACTGACTTACGCTATTGGTGACGTCATTAATAATTATTCTTCTATCGTCGTGATTATATTGTGTAGTGCTTACATTCTCACATGTTGTAGAAGAATTTTTATAGGACAGTTCACATGTAAATAGCTTTTGTATGATCAATGCATATACATGACTCACCTGGTGATATACCCAATACAGTGCAAGTGTTATCAACATCTCGTTTGGACTGCTCAATGGCCATTGAAAGAACACGCTCTATATCTGGAGCCACAAGAGCATTTTCATCACCTCCACTACTCTCTTCCATTTTGATACTACCCAATTCTAAGGGAATCGGCCTCAAGTTAAGCCTTTTTTGGAATGACGTGTCTTCAAGAGCAGATCGTAGAAGTACGTGGTCTCTGGGCTCTTCGACTTCAATTTTGGGAATCTTATAAGCTTGCTGTACGTTGTCTTGTAATATCTGATTTTCTTTTAAAAGCTCTTCAATGTCGATATATTCTTCGTGTTGTGGTACAGGGGAGGAGTATTGGTTTTGGCTGCCGTATGAGACGCAGGAGCCTGACGGCGATAGAGGGTATGGTGATGCAAATCCTGGGACTGCCAGTCTGTTTGGTTCCTCTTTGATGAATACAGGGGAGTATGGCAGGGAGTTATACGGAGAAGGTGGTTGAAGCGCCACGGTTGGTATTGAACCTTCGTCTGACGAAGGAGAGGGGGTAGGATAGCCCTCAAAATCGTAAAGCTCAAGATAGTTGTTATCTGGATATGGTGGAGGAGGCTTTATGTGTGTTGGAGGTGAATGTAACATGGGTTCAGGAGGAGATTCAGCGCCGAGAAGGCGTAGAAGATGGTGTAGGTCAGCTGGGGAAGCAGGTACTGCTCTCTCGCCCTGGGATGCCGATGGAGGGCTACACCCAGAGCGGGGCACCGTCTGTGGCATCTGTTAACAAAGAAAAAAAATATGAATAATCGATTAACAAAAGTCTAGTTTTAAATACACGCTAAGAATTATAGGAAAGGAGCTTTTTTTTAACTTTTTACCACTTTGCACTACAATTTTTAAAATTCTAATCAAAAAAAAAGTACCAAGGCATAGGTAACAAACATTTTTTGCTGTATTCTAATTATAATTTAGGCAAAACACGTGTGCTAAATTTAAAAAATAAACTTTTCGATCATTTGCGTCAAGTTTAGCCTATGACGTTGATCCAGATGTCTCAAACATAACACTCTGCCGTTCCTACTTTGTTTATCTAAACGTCAATATTGTCTTAAATTAGAATCCAATTAGTGGGTTAATTAGAAGTCATGATAAAAATAAAATCATTGAATGAACGCTACGTGCAATACGTTAATAAACAATAATGTTTCGTTTTAAAAATTTTGAATTTTGTAACTCTTAAATTCATCAAGATATTTGTTTAAGAATTTATTTTTAATAACGCTTTCTTCCATGACTCGAGCTTCTTTAGATATGTTCGCCGAACGCTTGAATTAATTACGAATATAATCAAAATAATATAATTTAATAACTAGTACCTACTTAACATAAATTAATATTTATTACTATTAGATATTTATATAGTTTTTCTTTTAAATTAAAGGAAATGCGTCTTAAATACTCACGCGCCATAATGACAACCCCATTGTGTCTAATCTAGCGACCTACTGAGAATTTTTCCCTTTTCATCAAAAGCAAGTGGAACCGGTCGGTCCAGGTAATCAAGTCTAGTATTATTAACTTGTCTTAACAATGTCTTCTCATGCCATGTATCAATTGATTCGTACCTACATACATAATATCAGAATATATTAATCACATGTGGTAATTTTTGTATTTTCCTGTTTTCTACGTCAACACATATATTTTCATCTTCAAGTCAATTGATTTCTGATTTTTTACTGTATTTTAGACTTATATTTTAAGGTAAGCAAGTCAATAGCTTATAGAATCACTGCTAACGCAGTCTAATTTAATCATTTGTTTTGTACGTTACATACCTATTAAGTTTTAAATTAAAATTTAATATTTTTTGTGCGATAAAATTTATGAAAATTACCTTAAAATAGCGATCCGTTTTTTATATTTCGTACCTAATTAGGAGGTAATTTATAGACATTATAGACATTTTTATTCACAAAAGGTCACAAGATGAACAAGTTTAAATGTCAAGATTTAGAGCACTCTCGTGTCATAATATATCAAACTAAAAATATTGATTATAATTAATAACAAATACAAAATTAGATGGAGGAATGTCACACGGAAAACGATTGATACTCGAATCATTAAATCTAAATTAGTCTATAAACGCTTTAACGCCTTTGTGTCATTGAAAGTTATATAATTAATTGAGCAATTCACACTTATAACTTGTATGAATACATATAATACAGTGTTATTTTTATTTAAAGTGTAAAAAATAAAAATTAAAAAATGACCTAAAACGAAAAATTATATGATCAAATAGGCATTAAATGGCGACAGACTTAACAAAAACATAAGTTATTGTAAGCGTCTAAATAAAAAAACGTTACTAGTTTTTTGGGGCCAAATATGCGGAAGTTTTTGCATTCCAATGAATTAGTAAGACCACAAACTATTAGGCTGCATCGAGGTGATTGTTAAATTCCTACATATAATTATAATGTGTATTTATATAATGCTCAAGGCATTTTGTCGAATTACTATGTGTGACAGATTAATTCAAAGTCAGTTTTTTTATAAATTTTAACTTAAATTTTAGAAACATACGCGTAATAAATAGATAATGGATGGGTAGAGTCGCTATTGCGATCCTTCGCTTCGTACAAAAGAAACTGATGTCGTACAATTTCGTTCGAAATTTGTATAAAGAAACATATCCTATTACCTTATAGGAAGTTATAGGAAGGTAGCCCCTTAGGTTTGACGTCAGACCTATTGTGCTGATTTATTTTAGAGTAAATCTATATACGCGCGTGACTAGACAAAATGTAGCCTCCCGCTACGATTTCGACAAGGCCTTGGGTTTTCACGAGCAGACTGAAGCATTACAAATACCTTTTCAAATTGGATATATGCAACAAAGTCGGGTCTATTAGTACATTGAGACTGCGTAATCTTTACTTCGTATTGTCACTGTCATAATTTTTAGCTTTTAGAAAAGGTAATTTGGTATTTACTAGTAGGTATCTCGTTGTTGATAGATATTATATTATAATGTGTTGAATTTAATAGGACTTGTTTTTTTCCAATTGGCCTTAAAATAGTATACTGGCAACTTACTTATAGACCACTGGTAACTGGTACTTAAAGGCCGATTTCCAAAATTTAACTTATTTCCATCTGAACTAGGTAGGCTTAGAAAGATACGTTTTTAATAGTAATATTTCAGTTCTTTGAAAGCCATTTTCGGATTTGTTACTTTTGATTTATTATATACATTTGGTTTATTATAAATTCTTTATTGTACTTATGAAATATTATATCTAAGACATTGCATATTAAATGGCATGGCTTTTCTTTGAGTTTTCTTTTCTAAAAAGATTTCCTCCAATCAAGAAGTGGATTCGAAACCTATGAACCTCTGAAGCAAAACCTCTGAAATCTCAACATTTTATATTTATAACATTAACAATCACGTGTACGAACCAGTTTTTGCATAATACAACAATAACGATACGAGTCTCGTTACTTATTACAAGATGTCCCAGACAGATTAACTTAAATTGCCCATTAGTTTTGGCACACCACACTGATTTATAACCTTTATAAAAAACTCCCAACCAAAAATAGCCCCAAGATATATACACAAATAAAGCACAAAATAGCTCGCAACAATATAAAATAAAACTTCGAACTTTACTCTGTTTATGGCACTTATATCGCTCGCTTTGTAAGTATTAAGAACATGTTTCAACAACTGACAACTATTCATATAAAATGTTGAAAAACTTTAAGCAAATTGCTGGGAATCCCGCTAACTTTGAATACACGAGTGTCACAGACCGTGAACACTGAACAGTGGAACTAAATAATTAATACGAGTTTTTTTACAACATTAGTTAATTTGAACTAACGTGATAACGATAGCTTAATATCTATCGAATATTACATATTATAGTTTGAAATATATCTTATTAATGCTTAATAATAAATAAGGCATTATATATACCTATATATCTAGACCAAAATAACACTTAAAATCCCTTAAAAAGCAACTTCGCGAAAATAACTTATATCTTGTTAAACTCACGTTAATATTCTTCGTTCCAGTTCAATATCACTGGTATATAAACAAAAATCCGCACTCACACGAATTGTCAGGTTAATGTTGTTGTGCGTCCATTTTGAGGTTAGACCACCGGCAATTAGTCGGTCAATTTACGTTGTTTTTTTGCCCATGACCGCGTGTGTACGGCGAGTAGATCACAGGATCACTGAGCTCTGCGCTTGCGCACACCGTGTTTGATTCAATAAACTGCGTCACGCCGGAAAATACGCCTCTAAACTAATATCGAATCTAATAGTGATTGCATCTAAACAATACGCGCCTATACGTCAGTACTTAGGTATCAATGACGTCTAAGTAAATAGAAATTAAAAAGTATTTTAAAAATTTTCTGCTTGACCTCAGGTATATAATTGGATTTTCTTCCGTGTTGTGTATTCTAATTGGTATATGTACTTATATTGATTTTAATGTCCTATTTGTCGATTAAATTATGATTGAAAAAGTGATCGTATTGATTTAGGTGTTTGTTACTTAATATCATTAATACAACATTTTCTTTTATTACCTAATAATTTTATAAATGTATATATTCTTTATTGCTCTAATATATAATCATACTCAAAATACATAGAGCAGAGGCGGACTTATCTCAGAAATATCTTCCAGAAACTATGGAAAAGGATAATAATATTATTAAGCTTGCTATAGAATAAGAAGCTATAAATAAGTAAACCAAGTCGGGATATTTTTTTTAATTCTTTAAATTGTAATTAAACTATATACTAATAAATTAATCCTTACTAATAGTATAAATGCGAAAGTAACTCTGTCTGTCTGTCGCGCTTTCACGCCAAAGATACTGAACCGATTTCAATGAAAGGTACACAGTTAGTCTAGAGCCTGAAAAAGGACATAGGCTACTTTTCAAGGCAAAAAATAGCTGTAAGGGGTTGAAATAGGGGATGTAAGTTTGTATGGAAATTACGCCATTTTTAAAACTAAAAGCTTGAAACTAATTTTTAACCGACTTCAAAAAAGGAGGAGGTTATTAGACCTTTGATTAGATATAAATAAATACAAAGTTTGTAAAAAAAATATTCTAAATAGGGGGGTGTCTAGGGACGAACCCGAGCGAAGAAAAGATGGGGTAAGTCGCTATTGCCTAGTACGATATAAAATTGTAATAGTGTACTTGATAGCGCTGTAATAATGTATCAACATATAAAAAAAATATATAAAAATAGTTTTATTATATGGTCGCGTCCTTATTGTCATTTATGATAAAATACTGGTATTTCCGGAATAGGTTCCTATAAACTTTAACATTAATCAAATGGTGAGCAAATACGAAAATCCCATAAAGTATCCTAGAGATAATTTTAAACAACTATGGTATTGTTTCTACGAATAGCTTTAATGACTGTACTTTTAATGGATGTAACCAACAGTTAAAAGTGCACTATTAACTAGTAAGTAACTATAGCTTAGTAGTTAAAATCTATCATAACCAATATTGAAAGTTTCAGGAAAGGTTTTAATATATATTTTTTAACATCTTTACTCTGATGCGTCTTTGATTGTACACGTATTTGAGAATTTTATACACAGTACGTAGTTTACTTTTACAACTCGAAATATTTCAGTACTATTATAATTACATTGTCAGTGTTAAAATTAACTTTATCATTACATATAAAACACCAGATGTTTCGAAAAAAATATTAATTTCGTTTGAAGTAGGTAAAAATTAGTCAACAAGTTCACAATACGACTATGTAACTTAAAAAGGAATATAAGTAGATGTATTAATAATTAAATTTTCTCTATCATTACATACTTATGTTATAGCAAAAAGCTGAACGGCATTTTTTAAGAAAATCAAAGAAAAAATTGCTCTTATCTCATTGGTTAAGAACGATGACGTCACACCTTCAATTCATTCATAGTCTAATTATAAAATACAAACACACAAACACTCACACACACTGTTACATAAATAACATCGTGAAGCACGTGGGAAAAAACTTTACTTCGTGATATAATTGTTTACGTACGTTGTTGCAAAACTACAAAACTAAAATGAACTTTATAGCTAAATAAACAAGACATGAAGTGACTTGTACGTATTTTTACATTATATCTTCATAGATGTGTTGTATAAGGAAATATGTAAATTCCTTTTTCCTAAAAATCATATTTTTTGACCCTCTCTCTTCCCTTCATCCTCCGCCTTCGTTCCCTCCTCCCTCCCACTTCCCTCCCTCCTCCATCCCTCCCTTTCCTGAAAGGCCGGCAACGCATCTGCAAGCCTGGCTTCAGGCTTGCAGATGTCCATGGGTGGAGGTGTTCACTTCCCATCAGGTGAGCCTCCTGCCCGTTTGCCCCCTTTTTACCATAAAAAAAAAATAAAAAATAAATGAAAGTTCTCCCATAAAAAAGACATCGACGAGCGACCAATATGTCATAGTAAAAGTTTTATGTTACTTCATTACTCAAATGATCGTTTATACGAGTTTAATTAAAAGTGAAGTACTAAGTACTTACAAACTTACTATTGATATAAAAACAGTCGATAAAAAGAATGGCAAATATGTTTTTTGTTGTAAATTAAAGGACTATCGCAAATATTACGGAAAAAATGTTTACAAATCATTAATATTTACAATTTAAATTCTTTGGACTGGCCTTGATTGTCCTATTATGTAAGTTAGAAAAGCCTTATATTAAATAAATTGTTCATTAGATTAGTTATGTTATGTGATTATTACTTAAAAATTACATCATCTATAAAATACCTTAGATATGGAAGTTTTCTTACAGTTTTAATAGGCAATAATGTATTTATTAAAAAGTCATCTGTAGAACAAATATAAATAAATAAATAAATATGTTGGGACATTTTTTACAACAGCGCCATCTAGTTCCGTGGTAAGCTACGAGGCTTGTATTACGGATACTAGATAGTTGATATAAGCTTAAATACATACGTATTATAAATTCATTTAAAAAGTCAACATGTTTCATCTTTATGTAAATTTAATGGAATATTATTTATCATCAAAATAAATGAACGATACAAATTGCGATTTAACTTGAT
The DNA here is from genome assembly GCA_905231865.2 of Boloria selene. Taxonomy (NCBI): domain Eukaryota; kingdom Metazoa; phylum Arthropoda; class Insecta; order Lepidoptera; family Nymphalidae; genus Boloria; species Boloria selene. The sequence goes on along the minus strand of HG993137.1, from coordinate 13,010,654 downwards.
TTTCTTTATTTCGTTATACATTATTTTTCTTACTTTTTTCACGCCAAAATAGCGAATGTTACATAATATAATTTTTAATAATTAAATTAAAATAAAGTTGATTAGTTTTTTTTAGTTTATAAAAATTCCAAGTACCCTACTCCTCGGACCTACTCGTAGGAAATTTAAAAGTATAAATAAATAAAACTAAAATAAACTATAATATTAACATCAGATATAAAACGGTCTAATTAATTTAATTAAGCTAATTAGTATGAATTTGCATATCTTAATTTTTTTCTAAAGATGTCTTATAGTTATTATTATAGTATGACTAGATGGCGCTGTGTGTAATAATGTCCCAACATATTTACTTATTTTATTTATTTTTGTAAAAAAATGTTGAGACCAAAATCAAAAACAAGAACTAAGTTAAAACATCGTTTACACAGTATAATTTATTCAGTAAAATAATACGCACAAACATTCTCGATACATCTCACGTCGTTGCACATTTCATACTTTATTGCTATATCAAATTATAATTCAATGAACCTTTATTCTTTGAAGGGTCGAGAAAGGTTTACATGCCACTAAGCAAATCATACGCAAACAGAATTGAGATGGTCCGCATATGGCCTATAATTCATTTTTTTTCTTTTCGCTTTCGATGAACACTTAAATAAATTCCAAGCATAATGTAACTTTTAAAACTAAAGAAATTCGTAAAATAAACATTGGAACGCATAAATTTGCCCAACTAGACAAGAAAACGACTCCACTGCAGATGTGGAACCATTAAGTCGAAGTAAAACAAAGAACACAAAAAAAAAACCCGGCAACACTTTAAAAGTAATAAACTATAGAATTCAGGCTAAATACAAGTGGACAAGGTCCGATAAGAGGTTAGTTTAGGAAACGCGTCATAAATTGAGTTTTTGCTGCTTTCGCGAACGTGGGAAGTGAACGGACGCAATACCAGATGTTTGGCATGATGAAACAAAAGGAGAAATTTAACCAATGTGAATGATTGTACAGTTGATTTTGGGTTAAACTATTTTACAGATTGGAAGGGGAAGACTATGGGAAGGGGTAGCGTGTATATCCCGGCGATCGGACAGCGAAGCGGGATCAACCAGAGGGGGAGCAGTTCGGGAGTCCGAGGTTGTTGTGCGGGAAGCTAACGAGTGTAGTCTTAGAATTATAAAGTTTAATTAAAATAAATCGAGAGTAGAAATAAATAAATTAATTAAGAAAAGTAAGCGTAATAAAGTGCGACGGACGAGGTGACGCAGTATTTTGGTAATGTACTCCAATCCATTTGTAATTTAACAGATTGTTATAGATTCACAGATATAATGCAATTTATATAATTAAATTGAGAGGCATAACCTTTAGAGACAAACAAACATGAATCCAGAGACCTGACTGGAGATATTGAGCGTGAAAAGAGACGGGAGTCGAGTATTGTCTATCCTAGATTGGGGAATTATGTCCATATTTGTAATTTATATCACGTATATATTTTTAATATCCTGTAGACTAGTTTGGCGAGGCTAGAATGAAGTAAGGGCTAAAGTAAAGCACCAGTAGTCGAGTCCAACGGCAGATTGTCCCGATCAAGGTCTGAAGTTAATCACTTTAAAGAATGAAATAGATAAATTAAACATCTGTGAATCTAGCACAACACTATGTAAATATATGTAATCAAATTTATCGTAACATTAAGATGTGTGTGTCTTCTCCTTCGACAGCAATGTTAACTTGTATATAATTACCTAAACATTAATATTTAGTGAAGCATGTGTGTATTTTAAATGTTAAGATGTACTTAGATTTAAATAGCCCAAGGGTTTTTTCGTTTGAATATGCCGTTTTTCCCTTGCTTAGTATGGCTTTAGGAACGTGAAATATTCGTTCGTGCTTTGAGATATAACCTAATATTTTAAAGTACGATCTAAATAATCCAACAGTTTCTTTTGATATCACTCAAGTTGTTTTGAGTAAAGGACAGATAGTAATTTTGAGAATAAACAGATTTTTGAATCATATAATCTTTATTTTATTAATATAATTTTAGTACTCCTCAGGGTGTTTAATAATGGAGGATTCACTCGAAATTCGAACCTTTTCTATTTTTGTTAATCAATCCAAACGGGTCATTATTAATACAGCACATGTGTTGAACTAAATCGAGCCATCTCCAATAATAAATTCCCTCATATTACCTAGATAGAATCACGATTCGCATTTCAGAAAGTTAGGTTTAGATAGCTGTAGATATACATATATATATACCTGTTATGTGGGTTCGAATCCTACTGGCTACGAGACGTTGATTTGTGTTTAATAAGTTTATTCCGAAACCACGACAATTACTCTTTATTCAACTCATCACCTTTTATAATAAATTAAATTAGTTAGGTTCGATAGAACTATGAGACTACATCATATTTTGTTATGTGGGTTCGAATCCCGCTGGCTACGAGATGTTGATTGTGTTTAATAAGTTTATTCCGAAACTTTGGCAGTTACCTTTTATTACATTGATCTAAGCCGATCAATCACTTATCATAATATAAATTAAATTAGCTAAGTTCAATAGAACTATGAGACTACTTCAGAGCTGAATTTAAGAGCATAAAAAGGCCTAATACTGTGTAATCTATGATGATTTGATTTTATTTAGCTTTGCAAAATAGACCGATTGCATTTAGTTACTAAGTGAAGTACTAAGGTCTAAGAACATTAGCTACGCTAATGTAAATATCTAGTAAATTAGCAGAGACTCCGAGAGCCTATGAGTGCAACGAGAGAGACGACAGACAGGTAGGAACCCGAGCCTTTTGTTTTGTTTGTTTGTTAGGAATTTATATAATGCTATGGTGACCATGATAATTGTGTGGAAAAGGAGACTAGGCAAGGCAAAAGTAGGGTGACAATGATATTGCGGAATGAAGGACACTAAGGTTGATTGGGCTTTTAAAATATATTGACATATTGACTGAAATAGTCAAGAACAGTACACGGTTCCAGCGTGGCGTTCCGGCGGCGATATCCCGGCACACCAATACACGCCATGTCTTACAGATCAACTCCCGACCTCGGTTTGGCCAAATCATATAACTATATAATAATAATAAATATACATAATCAAAAACCATGGTTATGGGGCGAGCTACGGCTCACAAATAGCCTGTCTTTCGAGACAAGGCAATAATGCGCTTCTCAGCGATAAAAGGGAGTTGACTGTGCCTCAATAACAATGATTAAAGGCCCCTGTGCTGGGCGTAGGGTTCCCCGTGCTAGAGGGAAATCGGTCGGTTACGATGGCCCAAAGAAGGCAAATACATACACCAGCTAATCATGCATTCTAACCTGTCCGTTAGCTTATAATTTTAATTAGTCTTATTCGGACTTCCGAGTGTTGAAGTAACGCTATTCCATAGTTTTATTGAGATAAGGCTCATACATTACAATGAGCCTCGCGTAGACAGGTAGAATGGGATGATAGCCTGTATAGTCCACCCAACGTATTGTACTGCCCAGGTGAGCGATGCGTCTCCGTTTACCTTGGGAATCCGCGTAATTATAGATAACATGCCAGATACCAAAGTGTCTTTTATCCTGAAGTATTATTTTCAAGAATTTTCCTCAAATATATTTAATCACAAATTAACAAGCTTGGACGATCACACCGTACCATCACAGAATTTTGGTGCCGTGACCAGGATCTATGTACGTATTCGAAATAACGGTATGACTAGATCTATAATAGCAAAAAAATAGAACACAACGTAGGAATCGTGATTAGGTATGTGAGGAGGAAATTAAATAAATAAAAATTTAAAGTAAAAGAAAAAGGAGTTAAGACACACACTGTGCATGCTATTATTATGTTTTACATTTATTCCATGTATAGGGGAAGCAGAAATAACATTGTGCATGTTATTATTATGTTGTACATTTATTTCGTGTATAGGGGGAGCAGAAATAAGCAGTATGTCTAATAAATGTACAATTTACAGGATTTCAAGGACGAGATTGCAGTATTGGAGATAATATTCTTGCTTATTTCTTAGATTTATTTATCTTTTATTTCTAAAAAAATCATTTCAGACCTAGAGAATTCACATAAATCGGGACACATCCCGAGTGTTGTCAAACATCTGGTATCGGTATTGTGCTATTATCTAAGATTTTATTCGACGATTCGTGAAAGCGGCACGGCAATAAGTAAATACTTTAACATCTGGCGAAGTTAGACGGTAAAAGTAAAAGGGTTTAAGGCGACTAGAAATATGTCGACAGGTAGAAAAGGACGTAAGTCAAAGCAGGTAGCAACGGACCTATCCAATTTTAGTACGGTAACGGAGAGCGAGCGAACGGAAACCGTAGGTAACTCGACTTTAGAGTTGATTTTGAAAAGAATCATTGAGTTCGAAGGGAAATTACAGCAAATTAGTTCGAAACTGAATCCAGTACCAAATGAAAACGCGAGTGTTACGTCACACGCGTCGGTTGTGGTGGCGAGTAGCGAAAGTGATAGGGATGTTAGACAGGGAACTAGTTATGAGTCCGCGAGTCACAGCGTAGAGTCTTCTGAAACTCGAAACTTATATGTAGTACAACCGTCGGTTAGCAAACCAAATTTCGATGGAAAACCATTCACGAACCCCATTGCATTTTTAAAAGAAATCGAACGAGCCAGACCGGCTATCGCTTTGCGAGAGAGGTCAAAGGCTCTACTTCATCGGAAAATGTGGGGGAGGGAACGTCAAAAAACTAGGGTTCCTCACACAAACGAGGTCTGATAAATTAAATTTGTGTAAATCGGGGAGTATAGAGATCTCGGAATGCGAACGGGCAGGTGTAGCTTATAATATCTTAATTAGGAACGGATGGAAACCAGGACAGGGTTTAGGAGTCGGCGGAAAGGGTCTAAAACGAGCACTGAAAGGCAGCGTAAATGACGTCGATTACAGTTGTCAGTCGGAAATAAGGGGTATAGGAATCTTATTGGAAAACCAATTTAGTAACGTAATAGAATGTAGCGAGAGGGGCATTACATGTAATTATTGCGCTAGGAGAGGGGCGAGCTTGAATACGATGTTCCACGAACTCGATGAATCAATTGACGAAGAGGTTGATTATTCTTTACCTAAGTTACCTGAAGTATGTGTGTCGTTATATGGGAGAAGTATGAATGCACTTATCGATACGGGAAGTCAGATTAGCGGAATAACTAGAGAATTGCACGACTCTATTCTCAGTGAAAGCGGGTCTTTACCTGAGATCGCTATTCCGGCAATTCGGATACAGGGGGCATTTGGATCGCGAAGCGAGAGCGCGAATCGATTGGTGTTAATAGAGTTCCAATTAGATTTTAGTTGAAGCACCTGTGTTAATCATGCGGCGCTTACCTAGGTCACTGATACTAGGATATGATTGGTTAGAACGGGTGAAGGGAGTAGTGAACTGCGGTAGTGAACGAACATTGACGATTGAACATCTGGGAGTTAAGTGTTGCGTTAAACTAAACTCAGATTGTAAGGTTGAAAGGTTAGGGGGAGAGTCGAATGCAGCCACGATTAATTTTATATTGAACCAAAGTACTAGACCGGCAGGGCATTGCTTGCAAATTAAAGAAGCGGACGTTAAAACCAATAGGGAATACCATTTGGACGATTCAGGCTTAAATAAAGTACAAAGGGAGCTGTTATTACCTATACTAGACAAGCATTGTAAGGTATTTACGGACAAATTAGGGTTGACTAGTAGGTACGAGCACGTTATCGAGTTAGTCGATGAAGTCCCTTTTGTGAAGCACAGTTATCCGGTACCTTTAGCATATAGGGAACAGGTTAAAGAGGAATTAATTAAAAATTGGAGAGATTAGGCGTGATTAAACAGGAGGCAACTCCGTACTGTTATAGCCCTCTCACATTCACTAAGAAACGAGATGGGTCTATAAGACTCTTATTAGATGTACGCGAACTTAATAAGAAAATGTTGGGGGATGCGGGATCACCACCACTCACATCTGGGAATTTACAATCCTTTCATGGAGTGAATTATATTAGTTTGATTCATTTCAATAATGCATATTTTGAAATACCTTTGCACCGGAATTCTATGAAGTATACAGGTACCTCTTTTATGGGGAGAACCTATACCTATTGTGTCTTGCCTCAGGGATTAAAAACAATTGTGGCAGGATTTTCTAGAACAATGGATTCTATATTAAAAGAAAATTGAATTCTATATTAAAACAATTACGAGGGTTTTTAGAATTAATAAACTATTTCAGGAGGTTTATCGCGAAGTATAGTGAGGAAGTAAGGCCACTTTGCGAGTTGTTAAAACAAAACACCAGATGGTCTTGGACACTGGTAGCAAACGATTGTTTCGAAAGGGTTAAGAAACTATTTTTAGACACAATACTTCTTGTACACCCTAACCCGAAGGAAACTTATTACCTGCAAACCGATAGTAGTAATTTGGGGTTTTCCGGATATGTTTATCAGGTAGACGATGTAGGCGAGGAACGGATAATAGGATTTTGTAGTAAGGCGTTAACGGAAACGGAACGGAAATGGACAGTCACAGAACAAGAACTGTGGGCGATCATTTTTAGTCTATCAAAGTTTGAAACGTATTTAAGGGGAGCACGATTAGTGATTAGGACTGATCATAAGAGCTTGATATCTCTACAAACATGTAAGTTATTAAGCGCACGGATGATACGATGGGTACATTACATAGGACGGTTCGATTATACAGTTGAGCACGTGACAGGTAAACTAAACACGGTAGCGGATGTATTATCCCGCCATATAAAGGGGACCACGGACGTATTAACTAATAAGGCTACGGGGCCGGAGATGTATCTATTTAGAACGTCATTAGGACGGGTAGTACAGGCGAAATGGAAAGAAATAGGTAGTTATCAAGAACGTGACAAGGTCGCTATTGAGATAATTAGACGTATGAAAGTAGCGGGCACGTCTGAATCTAGGTATTATACGCTCAAGGAGGGTGTTCTTTACAGGATCGACGGGAAGACGGATACCTTCAGGTTATATATTCCCGAGGACTTACAGAGAGATTTGGTTGTCAGTATACATGAAGAAATAGGTCATTTCGGACGGTATAAAGTTTATGCTCTGATGAAGCACCGTTATTATTTCTCGAATATGTCTCGTATAATAGGTCGGATTGTCAGAGCTTGTGAGGTATGTCAGAGGTCAAAACACGCGTCAGAAGCACACACAGGGCCGATTAAGACTGTGATAGCGAAAGAGATAGGAGAACGCGTCTTTTGCGATATTTATGGACCTTTGCCAGCGGGTCGCTTCGGATACAAATACATATTCGTAATGCAGGACGTTTATAGCAAACTAATCAGGCTATACCCACTACGTGCAGCAAGTGGAAAAGCTACTTTAACATGTGTGAAAAAGTTCCATAAACAAGTTGAAATTAGGACATGATGTTCAGATAGAGGCGCGAATTTCACCTCGAAGATTTTCGAGACGGGCGTTCGCCAGTTAGGTGCGAAACTAACGCACACATCTGTCAGGAACCCGTGACCAAACTCGACAGAGAGAGTTAATAAAGAATTAGGAAGGTTGTTTAGAACATATTGCGAGAAGGCTCATCAATCTTGGGTAGATTTATTACCTAGTATAGAAGATTGTTACAATCAGGTAGTGCACACTACGACAGGCTATACACCAAACGAGGTGGTATGGGGAAAACGGAATTTTGACAGGGCGTGGTGAAGGAAAACGAATTACGGCGGGAAATGCTAGAACAAATTAGGCAGCATGTGCGGCAAAACATAGTTAAAGCGGCAGAAAGTAGAGAGTCCTACTATAATAAAACGCATAAACTAGTTCATTTCGAAATAGGAGACTTAGTGAAACTTAAGGTCTTTGCGAAGTCAGATGCCGACAAAAAGTTAACAAAGAAATTCATGCGTCTATATGAGGGGCCCTATATAATAGGAGCAGTCCCATATAATAACGTATACACCTTGATTGACGTTCGTACTAATAAGACAAAAGGAAATTATAATGCTATCCATCTGTTTCGTTATTATAAAAGCACGTAAATAATAGGTTTCTACTAGGGACTAGTGAGCGAATACAGGGGAGAAATAGATTTTCAAACGACTAGTGCAAATGCTGAGACATTAGGAAGACTAGGTGTATTAAAAATCTATTTGGGGGAGTGTGAGATGGTCCGCATATGGCCTATAATTCATTTTTTTTCTTTTCGCTTTCGATGAACACTTAAATAAATTCCAAGCATAATGTAACTTTTAAAACTAAAGAAATTCGTAAAATAAACATTGGAACGCATAAATTTGCCCAACTAGACAAGAAAACGACTCCACTGCAGATGTGGAACCATTAAGTCGAAGTAAAACAAAGAACACAAAAAAAAAACCCGGCAACACTTTAAAAGTAATAAACTATAGAATTCAGGCTAAATACAAGTGGACAAGGTCCGATAAGAGGTTAGTTTAGGAAACGCGTCATAAATTGAGTTTTTGCTGCTTTCGCGAACGTGGGAAGTGAACGGACGCAATACCAGATGTTTGGCATGATGAAACAAAAGGAGAAATTTAACCAATGTGAATGATTGTACAGTTGATTTTGGGTTAAACTATTTTACAGATTGGAAGGGGAAGACTATGGGAAGGGGTAGCGTGTATATCCCGGCGATCGGACAGCGAAGCGGGATCAACCAGAGGGGGAGCAGTTCGGGAGTCCGAGGTTGTTGTGCGGGAAGCTAACGAGTGTAGTCTTAGAATTATAAAGTTTAATTAAAATAAATCGAGAGTAGAAATAAATAAATTAATTAAGAAAAGTAAGCGTAATAAAGTGCGACGGACGAGGTGACGCAGTATTTTGGTAATGTACTCCAATCCATTTGTAATTTAACAGATTGTTATAGATTCACAGATATAATGCAATTTATATAATTAAATTGAGAGGCATAACCTTTAGAGACAAACAAACATGAATCCAGAGACCTGACTGGAGATATTGAGCGTGAAAAGAGACGGGAGTCGAGTATTGTCTATCCTAGATTGGGGAATTATGTCCATATTTGTAATTTATATCACGTATATATTTTTAATATCCTGTAGACTAGTTTGGCGAGGCTAGAATGAAGTAAGGGCTAAAGTAAAGCACCAGTAGTCGAGTCCAACGGCAGATTGTCCCGATCAAGGTCTGAAGTTAATCACTTTAAAGAATGAAATAGATAAATTAAACATCTGTGAATCTAGCACAACACTATGTAAATATATGTAATCAAATTTATCGTAACATTAAGATGTGTGTGTCTTCTCCTTCGACAGCAATGTTAACTTGTGTTAGCATACCCTTTATAATCTGTACATTTTTTTAAATTTAAATATCAATGTTTAATATAATCTGTACTAATAAGAAAGAAATAATTTATGAATTAATAATTATTTATTAATTTTATTAATATGTGTAAGCATAGTCTTCACAGTTTTTACATTTCTTTAATAATATTATTTGAATTTACAGAGCAATAATAAAAGTTAACATCGATGCAACACAGCTAATGGAAACATTGACAGCTGTCACTTTTGATTACTATAAATATAGGAGAGGTGTCAATCAGAGGGCAGTACGTTAACGACCACGGTGATAGCATGAGCTATGCCCCGGTGTGATATTTCGATTATTGTGTATTATTTGTAAAAGTATAATCATTTATGTGTGTTAATAAACAAAAAGTGATAAGTGAGTCTTTTATTCTGAGTGGTATTCCAACAAATCAGAAGTGGTGGATCAGCTCACATTGGTATGTACTCTTTGTTATTTTAAAATAATTTTACAAAACGAAGTCGGACAAAGTAAAATATTTATCAGTTTATGTTCACTTTGAAATAACAATTATTAATCTACATAATGTTACTGTCCTTACTCAACATCATTTGTCAATCTACCCTCATTTTATATTTTTTTTTCTTAATTATATTATCGGTTTAAAATATCATTATCATGATATTAATGATCATAAATATATTAAACAAAATAAATTGAGAATATTAGCATTACTGTTGTTTTTTTTTCATTTATTTGAAGGATTTAAACGTGTCTTATATCCTAAGTAAAATAATTATAAATTTTCTTTAGACATTCATGACTAAATTAAATGTTATTATTATTATCAATTGGATTTTTCAAAGTAATAGTATTTATATTGAATAGATTGCACTATAATGAATTTACTACTATAATATATTTTATGATATTGTGCTTAATGTTTTTCTTTATAGTTGTAATATTTGTTTTATGATAATTTAACTTAATAAATTATTTCTTATAAAAAAAAAAAAAAATCACATTCAAAGAAAATTGGAATCGGATAAGAATAATAATGTTATATAATCAACTTTTATAATCAATCGAATGTGGATTGAGCATAGTTAGATTTGTTTAATATTATATTTTCAATTTAAAAAAAAAAAAAAAAAAAAAAAAAAAAAATGATTTAGTTTGCAGTGGTGTTGCTTAATATTTAACTTAAAATAATCAAAACACAAGTTGTTTTTAAACTATTAATCTTTAAATTATAATATATGAAAGTTTAATATTGCTTTAATAATTTATATTTTAATATAACACATTATACATATTTTAATAATAGCAACACTACTTAATATTATTTTAACAAATGTTAGAAAATTATAATAATTATAATTGTAGTAGTTAAAAATAAGTTAATAATATTGCCATATTTATAATGTAGTTTAAATTTTAAAGTCTTAAATGTTTGGAATTGAAATGTGTAATTTTATAGTCTATCATTTTGAATATTTGTAAAAATTGTGGGTAGGCACTGTCTGTAACAAGTATGTAACCACCTGAGACGTCTAATACCCTAGTCTCTCCCGTGACCATGATTGCTGTAAAGCATTCGAAACGTCGGGAACCAAAAATCATAATAAATCCGCGACAAAATCCGAAAAGATAGTTTCAAAGTCATTGAAATTCAAAGAAATTCAAATAATTAATACCGATATACTGATAAATGACAATATCTACCAGTAAAACTTTGGGCTCTTAGCAAAGCGGCTATACGCCGTAAGTGACGCATGATAAACACAAGAGAAAGAAAGTAAGAAAAAAACTACAAGCCCACGTAGCATATGTTACATACATAATACGTTGGGAATCACGCGTCCGTTCATCGGAGATGGATAAGAAATATTATACAAAGAAGAAGTGAAGTAGCTCATAATAATGCGAAGATAGAAGCCATTCATCACATCGAAAACTCAGAGAGAATGCCAAGGCATAAAGAGTTACCCGTTCCAGTTAAGTGTTGAGATTCAGTTAACGAGATTGAGCTCAACGTGCAGTACCATTGCCAAAAAAAAAGAGAAAAGTGAGAAATCCAGTCTAGTCAACTCGTGTAATGTAAGCGGAAAGGAAATATTACAACAAGGAATTTACACTAAAATTTCAAGTGAGGCAAAAAAAAAAGAGCATTAGATTAAGGCACTTGGCTCATTATATTGCAAACGCACTGAAATGACTGACACTCTTAAACGTTAAAAAAAAAGTGACAATAATGCAGTTAACAAGGTTCTGCGTATCACGACCCAAGATGATGGTTTATAAGATACATACACAATATTATACTGGTAATCAGTGCACTATTAAAAAAAAAAAAAAAAATTGGTTATTCTGAGCAATTGACTCTCACAGTAGAACAGACGGATGAATGCACTTATCAAAGGGTTTGCCTCTGGGAGTTTACGTCGCTTAGGAATGGTCGAGAATCGAGCTCAATATTTCTCTGGATTTTATATAGGTTTAAAATTGAGGCCGTTTAGTATTACCGAATGCATTTTTAAATAAATTTGCTATTTAGATAAGAAACATCACGAATGAAAATAGATATACAAATATTAGTTTAATTTTGTCCTCCGATGAGGCAGAAATGGATAGAATAAATATAATGCACACTTCATCGCCGTGAGACACATACCGGTAAAGATAGTGATGAAAACTACACTAGATATGTTTATTTACTGGAAAATACATAATTTAAAGAGAGAAAACACACTAATTACTACTTGGCGTACTTTTCGTTAAAGAAAGGAAAACTTTTAGCTTGTGATCATATGTTATGTACAAGAATATTATATTTTAAAAAGGCTTTCAACTGAATTGACGATGAGACTAATGAATCTCGATAAGAATCCTGACAAGCCTACGAGTATAAACGGAAAAGTTACATATTGAAGAAAGTCTAACGAAATATCAAGAACAATAGGTGTTGGACTTACTTAACGAATTAAGAAAATGTGTGGCATTAAGTCTGAATGAAAACGAGAAAAATCAATATAACTGAGATACATATTGGATTGCACGAAGTGGCAGTAGTTTACAAACCTTATAGACTACAGCGAGAGATATATGAATAGCTATACCAATTATAAAAATGAAATAATAAAATATGCTTCCCAATAGTCCCAGTTCAAAAGAACAAAGGTGAACGCCGATTATGTTCTGATTATCAGGGGTTGAACAAGAGAACATTAAAAGACGATTGTTAGCTAGTTTATCTCAGTGGTGAGGTTTATATTACCAGTCTAGATCCTAATCCGGTTATTATCAAATATGCAAGTCAGAAGAGCACTTAACAGCACTTGTGACGCCAGAAGAGCACTATGAATTTACGCTGATGTTTGTTATGCACCAGCTGTGTATATAATAAATGAACTCCTCGGAAAAGATAGGTATGATTTGGCAATTCGATAGATGGGTAGCCTTCTATCTCCTGCTTCTGCCACTGATAAAGAAACAGCCCGACCACTTGGTATATGAAGGAAGTATTACGACTGGGTAGTAAGAAGGCGAATGCTGTATCCTAAATTGCTACACCTATGAATTAGTTTTACCAATTGAGGTAGTTTGTATAGTTAGTACATTTTCTTGGAGATTTATCTCTGGATTGCTAGCATAGCAAAACTATTTACGAATCTTATGAAGACTTATTAGTCTTCAAATCCATCTTCGAAATTGGGATGACATTCATCGCAGCGCTGCATTATCCGAAGTACATTGCAGAAGCGCAATGTTACGCAAGTAAAACTATGTGTGGGTGATATTTTCATGCAGAGACCCGATGGGAAAACCCTATTAAAACCTGTTGCATACTACAGCAAAAAGACAACCAAGGAAGTTCTCTCAGTAAGGAAGTTTCGTACATATTTTGTTGTTGATGCGCAGTCTGCATGGCATTACATGTGTATGCTTTGGGCTGCCGAACGAATGCCTTCAAGTCACAAACTGTGAACATTCCGAAGATACACGTATAATGAGTTACAAATACCGAATAGTTACAAGCGGTGCAAATACTTACAGTTATCTTATTATAATAAATAAATATCATAAAGGATAAAAGAATAAATATATGAATAAATTGAAATAGGTTTTCTTTACTATAGCCACAATGAATCAGGACATCGCGATAGGATTGATATAACTTTAGGTAAAGTTTTCTGTCCTAAAATGAGTATATTTGTACAAGAATACTATGTATCCGCATGCTTCAGTTGCACATACAACAAATCGTCTACAATGGAAAATATTTTTGCATCCAAACATAAAGCTAACACAGTTCCGTTTCTCACTTTACAATGGACCATGTAGAACAATTTCTTATAGATGAAAGTGGAAATATGTATATTTTGAGAATAATTGATGGACTTAGCGTATTTATATTCATTAAAACTCTTCGGAATCTTAAAGCAAGACAACTTAAACATTTTGAAAGATATACAATTAGAAGAGAGGATACTTAGAAAGAGGAATTAGTCTTACGTTGTCAATACTTAAAAATATATATGTAAAAGAAATTGAAACCAAACATGTTGTGAACGCTGTCGCAACCCCCTGAACAAATAGATAAATAGAGAGATATAACTGAACTTCTCGTATATTGGAATCACAAGCGGCATCCCAGTAATCCAATCAAAGTTTGGACGAAAAGGTTTGAGACAATCACCCAAACAAAGTGCAGTGGAGTTTTAATAACACTAACGGAGATTACTAAATAGTACATCCAAAATAGTTTTCGACCGTAAAATCGTGAGTCTGGAAGAGGCACCTATCCTAAACATCACTCAAGATTGTTCAGAAAATTCCAAAACAACAACAGGACAGATTGTTGTTACGAACACTGAGAAAAGTCAGACTGCTTTAAAAGAATGAACATGTAATCAACAATAACATGAAAAAAATATTTGCTCTCAATGATCGTTCTGATTACAAATCATTGTTGTTGAAATAAAAATTATTAGTACTGACGGGGTTACAAAACCTAAATACAAAAGTTTATAACAAAAATATAAAATATAATACAAAAGTTTACTACGCGAATGCGTTCAAAAGATATCATTTACTTTATCATTCAAAAGTGATAATAGAAAGATAGATCAAAAACGAGAGACGATATTGATATCGAAAACTAAGGGTTCCCTGAATTTATATATATTTTAACGAAATCAAAAAAAAGGGACTTTGAACCCTTTATAATATCGTAAAGGGTCATGTTATGTTAGCGGAAGAAAAAAGGTCCTCCCTATCGACTAGTGGTATCATAACCAACCGATGCCCTGATGATGCTGCCATGCGTATGGAATAACGCAGATGGGAATAATTATGTGTAAATGGTATATTATACTTAACTACACAGATACGATGCTTTTTATGTCTATCATATATATATGTAATTATAAGTGAAATATGCCGCTGTATGCAGTGATTACTAGGAATAATTGTGTGAAATTTGCCCATAAATGGGGTGATCAGTTGTTTAAACTCTAGGTCATATGAAGTGAGACATTCTGCTGAATGCAGTGATCACTAATTATAAGTGAGACATTCTGCTATATGCAGTGATCACGAAAGATTTAAGTGAGACATTCTGCTAAATGCAGTTATCACGAAAGATTTAAGTGAGACATTCTGCTATATGCAGTGATCACGAAAGATTTAAGTGAGACATTCTGCTATATGCAGTGATCACGAAAGATTTAAGTGAGACATTCTGCTGAATGCAGTGATCACGAAAGATTTAAGTGAGACATTCTGCTGAATGCAGTGATCCCGAAAGATTTAAGTGAGACATGCTGCTATATGCAGTGATCACGAAAGATTTAAGTAAGACATGCTGCTATATGCAGTGATCACGAAAGATTTAAGTGAGACATTCTGCTATATGCAGTGATCACGAAAGATTTAAGTGAGACATTCTGCTATATGCAGTGATCACGAAAGATTTAAGTGAAACATTCTGCTGAATGCAGTGATCACTAATTATAAGTGTTGTGGATGAAGAACGATGATGGCCGAGCGTGCACGACGGCACGCGAGAGCGAGACAGCAGCGACGACACCCGACGGCGAGGCAGCGACGACAGCTACTGAAGAAGCAACAATAAAGAAAACAAGCGAATACAAGTGAAATTAGTGTTTCATTGAAGAACCCCCATACAGTCCATGACAATAAGTGAGACATTCTGCTGAATGCAGTGATCACGAAAGATTTAAGTGAGACATTCTGTTGAATGCAGTGATCACGAAAGATTTAAGTGAGACATTCTGCTGAATGCAGTGATCACGAAAGATTTAAGTGAGACATTCTGCTATATGCAGTGATCACGAAAGATTTAAGTGAGACATTCTGCTGAATGCAGTGATCACTAATTATAAGTGAGACATGCTCTCTGTGAGCTCTCAATGAGGTGTGCTGCTTAACCGATAATGATTATTAAAATCAATAAGTGAAATATGCCGCTGTATGCGGCGATCACTAGAAATAACTAAGTAAAACTTTCCTATGTCTATATGGGGTGATAATCGTTTAAGTTATAAGAAGTGAGACATTCCGCCGAATAAATTGTTAAATACTGACAAGTGAATTATGCTGTCATACATTGCAACGACATCTTTTTAATATATCACTATATGTATCACTGAATATTACGGTGTCCCAGTAAAATTCCAGCTGCGTCAATCATCTGAGAGTGCACAGTACATCAAAATCAAAATTCTATATCATGATTTAAATCTACTAATGAGAAAGCAGGAATTGTTATATAATTCTTATTGTTTATATTACTTCTCTTGTTGAGTTATATTATGTTATTCTGTTTTATTATGTTTGATTTATCTTACATTATTATGTTTCATTTTTTTTTTTTTTTTTTTTTTCTTTCTTTTCGGATGGCCGAGCCGGAATGGGGACATTCCGTTCACAGGACGGCCGTCTGTTAGCATACCCTTTATAATCTGTACATTTTTTTAAATTTAAATATCAATGTTTAATATAATCTGTACTAATAAGAAAGAAATAATTTATGAATTAATAATTATTTATTAATTTTATTAATATGTGTAAGCATAGTCTTCACAGTTTTTACATTTCTTTAATAATATTATTTGAATTTACAGAGCAATAATAAAAGTTAACATCGATGCAACACAGCTAATGGAAACATTGACAGCTGTCACTTTTGATTACTATAAATATAGGAGAGGTGTCAATCAGAGGGCAGTACGTTAACGACCACGGTGATAGCATGAGCTATGCCCCGGTGTGATATTTCGATTATTGTGTATTATTTGTAAAAGTATAATCATTTATGTGTGTTAATAAACAAAAAGTGATAAGTGAGTCTTTTATTCTGAGTGGTATTCCAACACTTGTATATAATTACCTAAACATTAATATTTAGTGAAGCATGTGTGTATTTTAAATGTTAAGATGTACTTAGATTTAAATAGCCCAAGGGTTTTTTCGTTTGAATATGCCGTTTTTCCCTTGCTTAGTATGGCTTTAGGAACGTGAAATATTCGTTCGTGCTTTGAGATATAACCTAATATTTTAAAGTACGATCTAAATAATCCAACAGTTTCTTTTGATATCACTCAAGTTGTTTTGAGTAAAGGACAGATAGTAATTTTGAGAATAAACAGATTTTTGAATCATATAATCTTTATTTTATTAATATAATTTTAGTACTCCTCAGGGTGTTTAATAATGGAGGATTCACTCGAAATTCGAACCTTTTCTATTTTTGTTAATCAATCCAAACGGGTCATTATTAATACAGCACATGTGTTGAACTAAATCGAGCCATCTCCAATAATAAATTCCCTCATATTACCTAGATAGAATCACGATTCGCATTTCAGAAAGTTAGGTTTAGATAGCTGTAGATATACATATATATATACCTGTTATGTGGGTTCGAATCCTACTGGCTACGAGACGTTGATTTGTGTTTAATAAGTTTATTCCGAAACCACGACAATTACTCTTTATTCAACTCATCACCTTTTATAATAAATTAAATTAGTTAGGTTCGATAGAACTATGAGACTACATCATATTTTGTTATGTGGGTTCGAATCCCGCTGGCTACGAGATGTTGATTGTGTTTAATAAGTTTATTCCGAAACTTTGGCAGTTACCTTTTATTACATTGATCTAAGCCGATCAATCACTTATCATAATATAAATTAAATTAGCTAAGTTCAATAGAACTATGAGACTACTTCAGAGCTGAATTTAAGAGCATAAAAAGGCCTAATACTGTGTAATCTATGATGATTTGATTTTATTTAGCTTTGCAAAATAGACCGATTGCATTTAGTTACTAAGTGAAGTACTAAGGTCTAAGAACATTAGCTACGCTAATGTAAATATCTAGTAAATTAGCAGAGACTCCGAGAGCCTATGAGTGCAACGAGAGAGACGACAGACAGGTAGGAACCCGAGCCTTTTGTTTTGTTTGTTTGTTAGGAATTTATATAATGCTATGGTGACCATGATAATTGTGTGGAAAAGGAGACTAGGCAAGGCAAAAGTAGGGTGACAATGATATTGCGGAATGAAGGACACTAAGGTTGATTGGGCTTTTAAAATATATTGACATATTGACTGAAATAGTCAAGAACAGTACACGGTTCCAGCGTGGCGTTCCGGCGGCGATATCCCGGCACACCAATACACGCCATGTCTTACAGATCAACTCCCGACCTCGGTTTGGCCAAATCATATAACTATATAATAATAATAAATATACATAATCAAAAACCATGGTTATGGGGCGAGCTACGGCTCACAAATAGCCTGTCTTTCGAGACAAGGCAATAATGCGCTTCTCAGCGATAAAAGGGAGTTGACTGTGCCTCAATAACAATGATTAAAGGCCCCTGTGCTGGGCGTAGGGTTCCCCGTGCTAGAGGGAAATCGGTCGGTTACGATGGCCCAAAGAAGGCAAATACATACACCAGCTAATCATGCATTCTAACCTGTCCGTTAGCTTATAATTTTAATTAGTCTTATTCGGACTTCCGAGTGTTGAAGTAACGCTATTCCATAGTTTTATTGAGATAAGGCTCATACATTACAATGAGCCTCGCGTAGACAGGTAGAATGGGATGATAGCCTGTATAGTCCACCCAACGTATTGTACTGCCCAGGTGAGCGATGCGTCTCCGTTTACCTTGGGAATCCGCGTAATTATAGATAACATGCCAGATACCAAAGTGTCTTTTATCCTGAAGTATTATTTTCAAGAATTTTCCTCAAATATATTTAATCACAAATTAACAAGCTTGGACGATCACACCGTACCATCACAGAATGCTAATACAAGCTAGTATACATTATTATGTAATTGGAATTGCCGAGTGACTAACGCATTTATGTCATTCTAATTCATAAGTTTAACTCCCACTTACGGTTGTTAAAGATGTCTTCGTAAAATATTTAATGAATGTTTTTAAGTAAAACTTCGAGAAATAAAGGCTATCAAGCTATTTGAACTTAATATGTTATTTATACGAGAAAGTAAACAGATAAAATGGATAATCACTAAGTATGAAATAACTTCGCCATTTTTTGGTTGTTTTGCGTTTTGTGCTTCTTAAATACCGACTTTGAAACGGTTTTTACTATCAATAAAGTAATTTTATTCAAAAGGCTTAAAAAATTGTATAATTCATGCATATTATATCAATAGAAAGTAAAGAAAGGCCTATATTTCGCAACTAAGTCGCCAAGTCTGAATCGTGGCCGAGTTGCAATATTATAAATGCAAAGGGACGCACCGGAGCGAAACTAATTTAAGTTAATAATTGGAAATAAATATAAATGCAGATATATTAAAAAACTAGTATTTAATTTAGTGATTCCAAGGAAAATTTATTTATATTATGGTGAACCCTAAACAAATAGTTAGTTTTTGAGAATCGCTTTTAATTTTATATATATTTACACACCATTATAAAGTTTACTCAGGAAGCTTTGCTTACATAATGTCAAGATGAATTAGCAAAAATAATATATTCTATTTATATTATAAGTGGAATCAACTTTCAATTTTTATAATGTGGCATCAAATGTCACTTTATTGGTATTTAATCCTAGACTTTCAACTTTTCTGAATATTCTAGAATTAAGACCTGACTGTTATTTAACTGCTTTAATTTTTTAAATTTTATACAAGTTTCAAAAATAAAAACCATACAAACAAAGTAACAAACATGAAATTCACTACAAATATATAATTTTATCACTTTTATTAATGAAAATACACAAAAATTATATAAAATATACCTACCCTATATAATAATTCCATATAATATCTTATCACCATCATGTTTCAGTGCAATCACTTTTTCGTTCCACAAACTACGTACTATCACTGCGAAGACAAAATTCAAATACTATAATTATTGAGTTACTTATATTTTTTACGTTATTGTAATAATATATCAAAGCATAAGTTTATCGAGAAGTTATCTCGGGTACAAAGTGTAGAGGTAGATTAGATAACCTCACAACGTCACGAAACAAAGTAAATTGACGTATTGGATTAAAATATTGCTTTTCTAGTAAAAAGTGTTTTTACTAAGCAAGGCAATGGAAACGCGCACCTTGGTAGAATTATTAAACGCCTCGGCAGTGGATTTGGTACGTAGAGATGAGAGGAGATAGAGCTTCATGGCATACTATAGTAGAGGCCTATGAGTACGTGTATGATTCTCAAATCATTTTGTGAACTACAAAGTAAACTACTACTTTTAAAAGCTTTAAAATATTATAAGCCAATCTTACTAAGTGACTGGCTATATTGCCTTTATTTATTTTAATGTAATTTTATTGTTTATTAAAAATAAAGAAAACTATTCTCTCTCTCCTTCTTTCTCTTTTATATTGTTGATATTACTTATTTATTCGCAAACAGAAACGTACTCGTATATTGTACTGCAGTTTAGGTAATATCTATACTTTCATCGTGAAAGAATAACAAAGACACATACATCTAAAAACTTTTACTTTAATATTCATTAATTGAAAACGAATGTATTTAGAACGATTTAAAACGATTGTATTTACGTCATTTATATATGAAAAAAAAACAATATAATCCACGTGCTTTATAGTAATAATTCTTGTTTTATCGCTACTTAATTCTACTTACTACTATGATACTAGGTAACCTTTTACCTTTTATACTACTTTTAATGTATAACCAATTATCTTTATGTTCATGTTCTTTATTCTGTGGCTTTTAGGCGTGCCATTTGGGCACAAATTACTTCGCCAATGTCGAGTAGAATGGAAAAGACACAGTGAAGATTGAGAATTGCTCGGTTCAATTATCTTTATACTACAGTGAGTGAGAGCCGTCGAATAATAATAATTAAAGAATGTGAGAATTCGTGATTTACCACAAAACCTGTGCAAATCATCTGATTCAATTAATTGAATTTTCGTGTTTAGTTTAATATGCAAACAAGGTGACGAACTTAGAGTTTCGATAATTATAGCAAAAACTAAAATCATAATATAATTTACTGATATTTACTAGAACAAAAAGACAAAGGAAAAGGAAGAAAAAGGTTTTTAAAGTGAAGTTATGTAGTTATATGTACATATTCGGCAAGAAATCCCTACAAAATTAACAATAATTATTTATACCACAATATTCTAATAATATGTAACTGAAACAATACAAATATTTGCTCTTTATGAGAATCAAACCTGCAATAATTACACATAAGTTAATAACATGTTAGTAACACCGAACATTCGTTCTGTTAAGTCATCGATAAAAATGTTATTATAACAATTTGTATGCTAAGAATAACCAATAAAAATTATGAATTTCAGTACTTTTCAAAAAAAATCATATTTTACACCATCTAAGGAAAATCACTACATAGTGTAAAACAAAGTCGCTTTCTCTGTCCCTATATCCCTTTGTACGCTTAAATCTTTAAAACTACGCAACAGATTTTGATGCGGTTTTTTAATAGATAGAGTGATTCAAGAGGAAGGTTTATATGCATAACTAGCGGATCCCGCGGCTTTGCCTGTGCTAAATCAAGGAAAAAGCCCAAGCGAAGCGAGGGCGAGTCGCTAGTAACTTATAATTTCTATGTATTAAGTGAGCAGAACCGCAAACCTTAACTAGTTTTACAATAATCCTGTAATACAATGCAATAATAATATGTAATTGTATTATTTATATCATAAAGTGGCAATAAGGCTTCAACGTTTGCAAAGCTTCAGTCTACTCGAACCGGTCCTCAAGGCCCCTGGTTTTCCCGATGTAAGATGGCGGCTTATATACACGTATACACTATTCAATTAATACTAAGCTCTATTAGTTACAAATTAAGATCGTATTTAGCTTAACACACCTTTGACAACTTTACGTAAGTTATGTATTGGCAGAAAACTCTACGTTTGAAAATGTGCATTTTATTATACTCGTTATATCATTGTGTATAAAGACTTGTTTTGTTTGTACAGGCTACTTGAAGGTTATATGCCGTAGCAACAAGCTCGTTTGATTGTAAAATGCATAAATTTGATATATATTTATTAGCTTAGATTCAGATTAGGAGTTGCCAATTTGATTTGCAATTATTTTCAATGTCTTAATGAAGCAGAAATATTAGTTTCGCGAATCAAGTTTCAACTTTGAAATAATAAAAATCAATCCTGTTTTACATCTTCGTAACCTTTTAATGAAATATGTATAAATGAATAATATATGTAATTATAGGTACTTAACATTTTATTTACATTTATTATTATTTTATTTATTGTTAAGTTATTTTTTCCAATAATTATTCCTAGACTTATAAAATAACCTAAGAGCCTTTACGACTTTAAGCATGAAGTAAATTATTTTAAACTAATCGTAAACGATCATTTTGTATAATCTCAAGTTACAATAAATCTAAATAAAAATATTTATATCAATACTTAAAGCTCATTGTATAAGACAAAGGATTAATTATAATAATTAAATATATACTACATTGGTCCTACAAGGCCGTTTCAAGCCTGTGACGCAAGTTCCTTTCACCACGTATAAGATATGAACGTAATCTGTAATCGAGAGTGTTTGAATAATAAATAACTTGGCTTAAATCATTGTAAGCTAATTCCTATAAACCTTTGAGGAATATTTTAACCGACATCAAAAATGAGAAGTTGCTATATAATTTTGTATCCTGACACATGAATATTTTTTCACGATAAGCTCGTATTTTAGGCATCATTTTGTTAAATTAAAAAAGTTTTCTTAATGGTAGTCGAATTACTTTTAAGATATTTTAAAGTTTATTTTAGCAACTTAAGCAAAATAAGCTTAACAAAAACAAGTTTTTTTATAATTGTATCCCATAGCCTAAATCCAAGTTTAAGTTTCTATATATAACATAGTATAATGTACATAAAAAAAACAGTACTTAGCCGTCCTAACGATAGATTACGCACTCGTCTACGATATAAAAGTTAAAACCCATTATAATTATTATTTTTATTAATTATGCATACTTTAAAAACAATAAAAGTATAGAAAGAAAAACTAACTTTCTCGACAATGTTCAATGATATTCATATTGTAATTTTCCATACATTAGAATTAGCATGTATATACGTGGCACTATATTACTACTCATATGTGTAAATTGCCTCTAAGTGAAAAGTGTTTACTAGAGTATAAATTCATAGAATTTACACTACTATTATTAATGTATTAGAAGGACATGTTGATCTATAGCTTATATAGTACATTGATAAATTATAAACTTAAAAACTTATTCGTATTTTAGACAGTAGATAAATATTATATGGAGCATGTTCTTTGAATCATTTTAAAATTAATAATTAATCAAAACTACATCTATACTGAAGAACATAAATTAATAAAATTTAATGTAAACTGCTCATTGTCTCTTTTTAACATTAAGACATTATTTTGCACTAGAATATCAATATAGCCAAAGTAAGAGATAGAATACATAATATTATTATGTATTCTATCTCTTTATGTCTCTTACTAGTGGAACCCGCGGCTTCGCTCGCGCTAAATCTAGGGACGAACCCGAGCGAAGTGAGGGTGAGTCGCTTGTTTAAGATAAACATTTCCATCATACATTACATATGTGTAACTCTAGCGGTTTTGGCAGCGCACGCCAGAATAGCTCGCAGATGGTAGATTTTTTACTACTTACTTGACACTTATCGTCATATTTTGGACAATTCACACAATATCTTTATAAATTGTAGCCTATGTATTATTCTGATGTATAAGCTATATTATTGTAAAGTTTCATTAAAATCCATTCAGTGGTTTTTACGTGAAAGAGTAACAAACATCCATACATCCATACATACAAACTTTCGCATTTATAATATTAGTAAGGATTAATTTATGGTCATAATAATAGAGGAACGAATTCTATTGAATATTATTAGGTACTAGTCTATTCATTATATAATAATCGCTAACATGACAATATTGATAACCCCCAACAAGATAAATTATCATTTAAGCAATAAAACTTAAGTTTTTAAACAAATAAATATAGTTCATTCTCTGAAATTCAAACAATTACTCGTATTAAGTCAAAAACATATTATAATAAACATTATAATTTTATTATTTAAAAGCTTTTCAACTAATACTTTCTTAGGTTTACGCGAATATTCGACATTGTACATTAAACTATCTATTCAGATTATGGGAGAGCCTCTCCCGTGACCATAATTCCCGTCTAGCGTTTGAAACGTCGTGAAATATATTCGTGACAAAATCCGAAAAGATAGTTACATTTATAAAGATTTTTAACTATAATTTAAATCCTAACCAAAATATTCGCCATACTCATTTTCCTCATACAATAGGCTTTCGCAATTCTGATTCACGAAGATGCGAAATGGCAAATGAATAAGGCATTTAAGAACCGTTAGGAAATTCTTTAAAGGTGTAACTGTTTTCGTCGTATCTATTGAATACTTATTGAAACTGCCATATTAAATGTATAAAATAGTAATTTGACATACATTCTTGAAGTTACATAAACCATTGTTTATATGCAGATTGTTATATTAACATTGTTATATTATTGATAACATATGTTTAATAATAAATTAAAAATTAGATAACATTTATTGATTGATAACACAGAAAAAAATGATAAAAAAATATTATTTTCCTGTTTTTTTTCTCTAGATTGTACATTGGATGTTACAATGTCAGCGTTAAATTAAAATAATAATTAGTATTTTAAATAAATTTGTGATTTAAAGAATGAAAGTCAAGGTAAAAATGGATTATAAAAATCAGTTTGACGTCATCAATGACTCATAAAGATATTAGTCGATCGGTGGTTCAGATCACGTAACTGAAATCGTCCTCGACCCGAATTGAGACAAGTGAAAATCGCCCCATTCTCTCTGACCACTGTTACGACACGTCTTTGACTTGCAATGAAAAGAAATTTTGTAGAGACGCTATATAATTTGTCACTAAACTATTTTACCTGACATAGTTATGTCTTCATAATACTTTCTTAGGTTTACGCGAATATTTGACATTATAAATGAAACTATGTTTTCGGATTTAGTCGCGGATTTATTTCGGGGAAACCTCCCGTGACCATGATTGCTATAAAGCATTCTGCTACAAAATCCGAAAAGTTAGTTTCATTTATAATAGTTATGTTTTATGACTATTTAGCTTTTGCACTAACTGCTTATATTTTTGTTTTAACTGTCATAGAAAATTTATGTTCTAGTGTTAATAAAAATTATCTCTCTAATATATAAAAATCTCGTGGCACAGTGCTTGTTATCGAACTCTTCTGAAACGGCTTGACCGATTTTTATGATTTTGTTTGTATATATTTTTGCAGGTCTGAGAATAGGTTGTAGGCTATTTTTTATTCCCATAGGTGATAAGTGTGATCCTCTCCAAATTTTTATTTTTTATTTTTAAACCAAATTTTTGTTTTATTTTTTTTATGATTTGGCATCAAAAAATACTTGGGACCCTTAATTTTCATCCTTCTACCCTATTTTTAAATGATTAGACAGGCGGAGCTACGGAAATCGCTAGTATTATTATAAGAAAGTACAGTATACACTATATGTATGATGAGACTATTCGTACTTACTATTTTTGGTCGCAGGTTTGAAAGGGCTACTCCCAGATTGTACGAGTATCGAGAAGAAAATTGAGAGAGAAAGCTCTACAATTATTACTTAGGACTTTAGTAGAGCTTTATTATTAGAAAAAAGCACTTATACCGGAAACAAAAAAATGTCGAATGGAAATTTTTGGACCAATAAGACCGGCTACATGTTTTACATATTATATTCTCGGACCACACCTGTACCCATTGTCTTTTTATTTGTATAATTAAACATCTATAGAGATAAAAAATCAAAGTGTATGTGTTATTAACATCAATATAACAGATTTTTACTAAATTCATTTGTAATCTATGTAATTTTATAACTTCTAAGAAAGACAGTTTTTTTCTAAATTTTTGTGTCATCGTCATTAGCATCGACAAACTGTCATACAAACTAGGACTTTAAACGTTCACACAACTTGAGTTAAAACTTCAAGTTATGAAGTTAACATGAGAAAATATCTGCACTAGAACGTGTGTGGTGCAATTTATAATTACTACAAAAACAAAGAATTGTCACATCTGCTTTCAAGAATTTATGAAAAAATAGGTCAGACGCGTTATAAAACATAATTTCAAGAAATACAACCTTCTATTTTTTTTTCTATTTTATTACTAGCGCATACGAAGCCACGAGTTCTGATAGTCTTTTACTTTCCTCTTGAATCACTCTATCTATTAAGAAAACCACGTCAAAATCCGTTGCGTAGTTTTAAAGATCTAAGCATATATAGGGATAAACAGACAGCGGGAAGCGACTTTGTTTTATACTATCTATGTAGTGATTTGATATAGAAATTGAGTTCAAAAATGTCCGTTATAGAGCTTGTGATTTACGGTTCTATTAATTTAAATTGTGACGCAATATTTTGTCAGTCAGTTAGTTCTTAACATAACTTTTCAGGTTCTTCACTTTTTAATATGTTATACTGAAAATTAAGAAAAAAACACAACTCAAAAAAAATATATTTTTATGTAGTTCAAAATCACTGTTTAAATTTCCGCGACATTAATTTTTTATGTATTTATTTTTTTATAAAAAGAAAGTCTCAGTAATTATAAAGCTATATTACATTAAGTGGTTCGTCCACATAGCATGGCGCGTTCACTTGAAATGAGCTTGAGAAAACCTCTCAGAACTTGGTCACAGACTTAAAATTATGAAACAATTATTTATCACTTAACAACTGTACTTAGTAATACATAGACATACTATTTCAAATGTGTAGTATATTAGAAAAATAGAGCATATATGATGATCCTTAAAATATACCAGTTATTTTAGTGCCATCGCAATAATTGAAGTCACGCCCTCCAAAGAATTATATGTAACGAAAATGCAAAAAGCATATCACTACATAATATTATACAAAGTCGCTTTCCGCTGTCTGTCTGTCCTTATGCATGCTTAGATCTTTAAAACTAAGCAACAGATTTTGATGCGGTTTTTTTAATAGATAGTGATTCAAGATGATGTTTATGTATATAACTAGCGGAACCCGCGGCTACGCTCGAAATAAACTCGAGCAAAGCGAGGGTGCGTCAATACTCACTAGTCTTATTAAGACAGTAATATACGAATGGGTACTTATATTATTAAAACAAAACTTCTGCACCCAGACTCTAGACTACTCGGAACCCTTTTGAGTATCATACATTTTATGAGTTTCATATTAAATAATTAAAATAGCATTAAATAATTAAAATAGCAGTTCAAGAAGTAGAGTAAGTAATGTATTATTAATATTACAAATGGATTCAATATTAAACAATTAAGGATAAGTATTTTTAATATAATTTCAAATTACCATACTGCAATACCCGTCTGCAAGAAGATGAAACTTTATTTTTATTTTGTGTCCTAAAGGCAATTAAATCCATTTTTGCGATATAAATAAACGATTAATTCTCTGTAGTTCCGTAAATACGAATCAATTGTTATTTAATAGTTACAGTGATGAAAGAGATAAAGCTAAGCTAATAATGATGAAACCTTGTTACTGACATACAAATGATTTCAATTCAAGCAAAGACCAAAACGACGTTAAGAAACATTTAAAAACATTACACTGAAAATGTATGTATATACTAGCGACTCACCCTCGCTACGAGGGTTCTATTTCCCAAATTAAAAGTTTGTAGCACAAAGAATGAAGGACTCTCATACTTGCTAGAGACCTCCTTAATACGGCCCTGTTATAAAATCCCTTCAGCGGACGTATACTAACTATAAACTATCTCCCTGCCTTTCATCATTATACTTCAAGCGGTTTTCGATATTCCGTGATAAGTGAGTAAAACCTTTCACATTTAAATATTTAGATAAATTGATTACATTAATTTAATATGATTCTAAGAAAATTCTAATTTAGTGATTTAAGATAAATTTAAAGCGATTTATCTTAAAACACTATATCAAGCAAACTTGACATTTTAAACATCCATTTATTCATAATAACATGGTAAAAAACAATAAAAATTATCCTATAGGCCGTGCCTTAAAAATAGAATATTATCAATTTATAAATCAACCTTATATTTTCATATTAAAGTTGACATTTGTTTGTGTTTTTAGTGCTCATTTAAAAAACAACTTCAGTTGTGGCCTTCAGTCATTGCTTCCGAGTTCTTAAGTCCAATATTAGTGTGCGCACACGAGCGACTATAATTAATGAAATAATTTGCCTACAAGCACTAAAAATATAGAGTTACTTATCAACTTTGTCGATAACAATTATTTCGTCTGTCGGACAGTGTGCGCTGGCTCTAAATGTATCGTTTTTGCTATTAGTACTAAAATACTCATTATTTTGTTGCGTTGGTCATTGACTTGTAATTTTTTTTAAATAATATTTAACTACTAAATCTTCGAACTTTTTATTTGTATTCATTTTGATACTTATTAAATTAAAGTAATTTGTACGTAAGTTTGATATAATTATCGCTTCTATAGTAAACTTTTCGCCAATATTGTCTGATTCGTTTTTATTTTGTGGTGGCAAATGTCAGGTGTGGCACTCAATGCTTTCATGATCAAATCATTTCTAACATTTATCTTACGAAAAAGGAATCATTGCGAGGAAACTTGCAAGCCCAACAGGGCCTAGTACCCCAAAAACATAAAATCTATGGTGAGGATGACTGATCCCCTTGTATTTTATATAATGTATCACGTAGAATAGAGAAGATACGGGTGAGATTAGTCGGTTTTCTAAATCTGAAATCCATTGAGCTAGCTTTCATATGAATTATATTTAGAGGTATTATTTCATAGTGCATCAATATTGTAACTTTTTCCATAGTTTTAAATAAATCATATTTCTCAGCAGTTTTCAGTTCAAGTGTGACACATATATAATAAACAAGTAAGTACATACGTAGCCTACAACGATTACTCGAGAAAGCGTTAACGCGTGCCACCGACTTAACACGCATTCAGACCAATACGCTATAGACTAATTGGGTATTATTAAATCTTACAAGAAAAATTAAGATCTAGATGAGAATACAGATAGACATGATGATGAATGCTAAGAAATATATTTCGTTAAGAAAATAAGAGCGAAATCTATACTAATATTATAAAGCTGAAGAGTTTGTTTGTTTGTTTAGTTGAACGCGCTAATCTCAAGAACTACTGGTCCGAAATGAAAAATTCTTTTTGAGTTAGATAGTTCCTTTGTCGAGGAAGGCTATAGGCTATAATTCATCAAGCTACGACCAATAGGAGCGGAGCATCAATGAAAAATGGGAAGGGCGGGCGTTAGCTCTGCGAGGTACCATACCGTGCGACTCAGAAAGAATTTGGTTTCCGGTCCATAGAAAGCATGCGAAACCGCGAGAAATGCTAATCTATATATAAATAGGCAAAGACAATTGATTAAATTCCTTTTTCTCCTACGGGCTATGCTTTTCAACTCGTTAGATTCAGATGTTATATTTCTATTTGATTCGCGTTAATGAGTCCTCCGAGTATATATAGTAATTAGTAATTACTTATGTTATATTTTTTTTAAATATGTTGAGACAATATTACAACAGCACCATCTAGTACTGTGCTAAGCTACGAGGCTTCTGTTACGGAAACCAGAAAGTTGATATACTACATATATACAAAATTTAAATACATACATATTATAAATATTAACATCCATGACTGGAGTACAAACATTCGTGGTCAACAAAGGAATGCCCCCAGCGGGACTCAAACCCGCGACCGCTGGCGCAGAAAGTAGGGTCACTACCAACTGAGCCAAACGTGTTGTCAAATTGTATTGTTTATGAGTAAAATATTTGAGCAGGTATGTACATGCCAATTAAGTCATTAGCTTAAATAAACAAGCATTTCGTTGCTAAAATACCTAAATTAAGTTTGATAAATAAACTTTTAATAGGTACAATTAAATTTTTTACAAATAAATTGAGACTGTGTATACACTCAAAATCTACCTACAGTCTTATGTACGTTACATGATAATCTTTATATATATAATTCTACTGTACGTGTGTATGTCACTGAACTCCTCCTTAACGGCTGGACCAATTTTGATGAAATGTTTTGTGTGTGTTCGAGTGTATTCGAGAATGGTTTAGATTCACAATTCGGTCCACTAAATAATGTATTTTTATATTAATTAGTTATTTATACATTGGCACAATAAATGACATATTCAATTATAAATAAGTCGTTGCTAGGCAACGTTGTTTTGCGCATGCATACTAAAACATTTCACCGGGAGCAAAAGTTTATAAAATTCTCCTATGTGTACAGGACAACGTCTGTAGGGTCCGCTAGTATCTTAATACATATATGGATTAATGTCTATATCATACGTATATATTTACTTTCATAAAATCTAATTACTAATAATAACTATTATGATAATTATAATAAGTGATGCACATGTAATTCGAATAATATAGGCATGCGTTAAAATTTAGTTTACCGAATAACTCCTGAAACAAAAAAAAACAGAAAAAATTGTTCTTTCAGTTAAATAATAATGATATCTAAATTTATATTTCTAACATTTTATATATTATTTTTTTCCTTCGAAGGATTAAAAGTTATTAGCCGGTATTGAGACAACGTAGTGGTGGTTAACATGTTAATTCTTAACCAAACTATGAACAGACAGACAAATAAAAAATCTAATGCAGATTAGGCTTCCATTATGTTTCAAAAAACCCCTGACACAAAAATATTGTAATTAAAGATAAATCTGACCCACGCCTATTTTTCTGTTTGTCAACTATTTTTATTGTTATCAATAAAAAAAAATTGAAACATCTTATTTTTTACACAGATAAGTAAATTCCATTTATGCATTTTCGTCCAATTTTCTTTTTTCTTTATAATGATTTTGGTCAAACTTCGAAAAGTAAACGACCAGGCGAACACTAGTTTATTAAAAAAACCTTTCAATATAATTATTCACCCATACTTGGATTACTAATTATCTATTTCTATATTTTCGATGTTTTTCAACCCCTAAAACCATCCTCCAAGCTTTCAAACTGACTAGTAGGATGTAAGTCAGTCATTGTATACCAGTACTTGACAGAGTTAACAAATAACTAGAAAAATGTAAAATTTAAAACGTTTATTAATATTTATATATACATATAACTTAATATTTACACTAGACAATAAAGTAATTAGTTAAGCTACTTGTTTAGAAATCCTTCAGTATATTAGATCATATTGTAATCGATTTAACACACCAATACTTTTCAATACACACTGTCCCTCTTCTTCATAAGCACCCGCTATTTAACTATCCCTTTCTTAAATTATTTTCTTGATAACTTATCTTTTTGTTTGTTTCAACAAATGCTTCGAACGATAATAGTTGGCTTACATCATCGCTTTTAGGTCCATAAATGAAATAAATTATATTTATAAACTCAGTAGGTAGGAATATTATTTTTTACTAGATATTTTGTATTGTATTAAATGGAAATGTATGTGGACATTACTTCATTAATATATGAACTTTAAAATATCCATGGGAAAAACATATATACTATTCATAAGCTCTGGGAAACATAGAGTTTGTTAAACGTATTCGTGACAAGCCGCACGTTGATGTCAAAATCCACATTCATTTGCATCTAATAAAGCGATTACTAACAATGTCACAGCGTCAGAGATGCTCAGTGAATATTTACTAACCAAAAGCTCTTTAAACTTACCATGTGTTTTTATTATGAAAAACCGTTCACGTTTTATGCAAATACGCGCGAGCGAGCGAAAACTAGAAAGTTACCCGCACAAACGCCTTCACTCACACATGCAATACCGCGTATATATAAATAAAATCACGTAATTAAGAAGAAAATCAATTAAAAGATAGTAATTAATTTTTTTATACACTTACCGCTTCGGTTTCCTCGTTAAGATTATTCTCCCACAACATTTTCTGGTACAGTTCTCTCACAAAACAATTTATTATTTGAATAAATATTATTAAATGTAAACTATCAGTCCATTTCCGCGCTATTTATAAAGAAAATCGCATCCCGTTTATATTAAAAAGGATAGTTTTCCGAAGTACGCGACTGCTGCCGTGGCGGGATCGGCGTTGTATGCGCGTGCGCAGATCGCCGAGCTGGCACGAGAGCTACCGACGCCACCCGAATTCACCCGACCGAACCGACCTACTTTGTTACTTCGAAACGCTTCAACTCGCATTGATTTTTTCTCAATTTTCCGAAGAAATGCTACTGTGGCGCAAAAACAACTTCTTAAGTCGTTTTTCTATATTTCTTTAAATTTTCACTTTTATATACTACTCGTATATATTTGATTTAAGTTAATGATATATTAATCAGTACGATTAATGTTTAGTTATTAGATTAAATTGGTTTTTAATTGAATATTTCATCTTCCTTTTATTGGGAGCTCCATCAGGTTATTCCCGAAACTAAAATAATTATGTAAGTATAATTAATAAAATTAATCGTATATTTATATTATTAATACTTAATTAAAACATTTATTATTTTGTATATTGTTGTAGTTTAAAGCCTAAATCTGCTCAATTTCACACTATTTTATAAACGTATTGTATGTAAATGCAAAAATACACTTTACTGACACCGCTATATGAAGATTTAATAACTTAAAGCTTATTAAAGCTATTTAGTATATAATAGTTTTTTTTTTTCACATTATAATATCAGATGGTAATTTCGACCTTTCTAAGTAATGAGACATTTCTATATAAAAGGTGTCACCCTTTCAACCTTACTCGCTTTTATTCACAACTGAAATTACGTAATACATAATTGAAATAAGTTAATCTTAAGCTTTCAAGGATTTTAGGGCTTGTTATAACGTTTATTGTCTCTACGTATTATTATTATTAGCGTTCGTTTTTTATCTTTATGCTAGGGACTTTAAAACTTTAGACTTTTTTTATATTTAACTTAAGACTTTAGAGTGAAGCCGCGGGTTCCGCTAGTAAATGTATATAAAAACTTGACAAATTATATACTAAAACCCTCCTCGAGAACTTCTCTATCCATTGGTGAAAACAGCATGAAAATCGGTACAGTTGTTTTTGAGCTAGTTTGAGACAGACAGACGGACGCAGCAGAGGACTTTGTTTCATAATATGTTAGTGATATTAAAATAAAATGATTTTAATTCCTATCGTCCATTATGAACAAAGTGACTCACAACGCCGTTCACATTCTAATAATTTCTCGTGGTGCAATGCTTGTTGGGTAGCCGTTCTTATTGCTATATTAATCTTATAATTGCGACTTTTGTTTAATTTCATTTATATTAATTATCTATATAGATAAATAAAATTGAAGTGTCTGTTTGTAATATCAACTTAATAGTTTTTTTACTAAATGCATATGCAATTATATATGGTAATTAGAAGAAAAACACACTTTTAAATTTCTCTTTACACACAAAAAGGTAGAGCTGTCTCTACTTTCTTGTTTGATCGAAAAATAGTTTTTTCGATTATTAAATTTCATTGGTATAACCAAAAAAATATCTATTACATATTAAGGAGTATTTCTGGTAGGGTTTCCTTGTTGATAGAGCTAAATACATGAGAGAAACTAGCAAGTTTTCGAAAGACATGGGAAGTTCGCCAACACACAGTTGGCCAGCGGGGTGGACTATGACGTTGAAAAGGGCTAATATAGAAAAAAATACACATGTCCAACTTGGAGTCGGTTAAAAGTAAATGAATACTTTAACACGGCTTTATATTTTTTTATTATTTTCCTTTAGTAATAAGGAGAATTAATTTCAAGGCCTACGCTATTAGTACTCGCCTTAATTAAATTCATTGCAAATGTTAAACCATACTATATATTAAGTATATTTAATTATTAAGTAGTAGTATTATATTAAGTAGGTACTAGCATAAAATACTGCTTTAAGAATAATAAAAAAGCACTGAATCTACGTTTTATATTAAATGTAAACAGAATATAGCGCTATAATAACTATGCTCAAGCCAGCTATATTCCAAACTCCGCTAATGACAGGTTCGATTCTTGAGCTAAATTAACATTAATAATTTATTTTTATTATTATATATTCATAAGAACATGGCGGCAAAATATTCCAGAAATAATTAAATATTTACTTCAGGCGAGAATCGAAATCACGACCTCTCTGTTAAAAGATACGGACATATAAGTACTAAACAATTACGGAGTCTGCAATAATAAGGCATTAAATCACAATTTTATGAATCACATACAGTATTACCAATAATTATATTGTTAAGAAATACTGTGCCCTAAAGCGTAGGCTGGGAAAAACCCAAGCAATTCGCACTTAAAAGCTCTATAAGATTCTGTTTATTCGATGATGTGTACCTATAGTAAAAAAGTTATCAAATCATTATTTAGCTTTAACTTCATTGTATAAATATAAACCTTCATTTTTTGCAAATCTTTACTTGTTCAATTTTTGCATGTTATCTAGGTATTTGGATAAGTTTAAAGGAAAATGTAGTAAATAACATTAAGTAGTAACAGATTGCTGTGGTAAGATTACGTCAAACTTAGGTAAGAAGAATATATATCAAAAAGCTATAAATATAAGAGTGAACAATAGAAGAGAGGCACTGAAGAAGTTATGAAATTCATATATATTTAAAATAGTACATATAATAGAGTAAACCTGTATACTGTACCGGCCCAAATATATATTATAATATGAGGTTAAGAAGAAGAATCTTTACTTCTTTATTTGTTCTTCTTATTTTCTTTTCTTCTTAGCATTTGACTTCTTAGCATAAAGCGTTGTTAGATAGCCAGTAAACTGCTTCAATATAATAATATAACCTAACCTACCTACTATCTATATATAGAAATCAACTGCCGTTCGTTATTCTCACTAAAACTAAAAAACAATCGATTTGAACCATAATTTTTTGCTTATTTGCTCTGTTGAGGGTATTTAAACTCAAAATAACAGCTGGGAAATAGAACAGTTCAGAACTATTTATTTTGTATGGGATTATGTTGTATTTATGGTATATAATTCCATAAAATATATACCTCTAGGGACGAACCCGAGCGAAGCGAGAGTGAATCGCTAGTAGGCTATAAAAATTACAAATTGCATTAGTATTAGTGTTTCTCTCTGACTCATAAATGATCTTTGTTAAAATCACGGTGATTTCCGATTTTGTGGTAAAATCAATAAACGCCCTTCAGCATTTATAATATTAGTGACGAAGAGGTATGTTTCATAACTTTCATATTCTTCCTAAAATAAAAGCTTCCGATACATCCAAAAGTAAATGATTATAAAGGCAAATAAATATAAATAAAATATTTTGGAATAGTAAATTATCAAGTTAAACTCCTAAGTATTAGAAGATAACTACCAGACCGTTTAAGTTATACCTAAAAAGTATTCAAAATCAATAGAGCGACTTAAAGCGATTAAAACAACTTAGTCTTTATGTAAATATAGATAAAAATTTAGAGCCTTATATTTCTTAAAAGTTTTTAATACAAAAGCTTGCCCAGGCTCAGAGTAAAAAATATCCTTAATATGGCTTTACATTTTTTTGACGATGTTATAATTAATTTGTTAAACATAGTATAAGAACATAGGAAATACTAGTATACAAATTACTTAGGTGTATTGAATTCCCACGTATTAAATAAAAATATGTTGGGACATTATTAAACACAGCGTCATCTAGTTCCGTGGTAAGCTACGAAGGAAGCTTGTGCTACGGATACCAGATAGTTGATATACTACATATTATATAAGTTTAAATACATACATTTATAAATATAAACACCCATGACAGGAGTGCAAACATCCGAGTTTAACAAATGAATGTCCCCAGCGGGACTGGAACCCGCAACCGCTGGCGCAAGAAAGTAGGGTCACTACCCACTGAGTGGTTGGAGTGACCATGCGCCAGACGGACGCTAAGCTACATGTACTGCCCCATGTTAGCTGTAGGAGGTACCTTCGTACGGACACCGTTTACTTATCAAATTTATTCTAAGAAGTGTCTACATGAATTTTACAAACACACGCGTTTGTATCGAATCGAAACAAGCTAATCGATCAAGCGCGAGATAACTTCGAATTACCACTACTATAATACTTGAATTAAATTTACTTCTTGATATTTGAATTGTTTGTTTTTTTGTTATTATGGTTATAATATTTAACTTTCTTCGATCATAAACCAAGTCGTGTGGGGAATTTCTTAATCTAATTATATGCTTTAGATTCTGTCAAATTCTGTCGCTATTACAGAGTACTTTAATTAATTAATTATGTAAATGAATAAGGCCTCTTCAATACAAGAACTGATCCTTATCAGTGCTCTCCGTCACGTTAAAAGTAATCTATACTTCTATACTAATATTATAAAGCTAAAGAGTTTCTTTGTTTATTTGTTTGTTTGTCAAAACTCAAGTTTACCGAGGAAGGCCATATATCATCACGATACGACCAATAGGAGCGGAGCATCAATGAAAAATGTTGCAAAAACAGGATAAAATATTTTTTCGATTTTCAGCCTTAAGAACGCGAGCGGAGCCGCGGGAAAGGTTAGTACTTACATATGTTTCAAGGGAAATCTTCCTAATACTACCATAACAAAAATAATTAAACTTTTTAATTAACTCCTTCAATATTAATTACAAATAATGTATTTTTATAATAGTGACATCATTGCTTTAGTATTTTGTTATATACAAAAGGATATATCAATATACGATAAACATAATTTTTCTAGTAATCGAGATCTCAAAGTAAGAGTCAGTAGAGAAACCCAAATTTATTATGCGTCCGCAAACTGATCCTTGTTAGTTAAAACTACGTCTTTGTCCTTGAGGAAAGGCCCAAAAAAAGTTAAATTTAAAACACACATAAAAATGATATACGTTTATATCACAACTAGCGACTCGGGCTCTTCTCTAGATTTAGCACAGGCAAAGCCGCGGGATCCGCTAGTTATGCATATAAACCTTACTCTTGAATCACTCTATCTATTAAAAAAACCGCATCAAAATCCGTTGCGTAGTTTTAAAGATTTAAGCGTACATAGGGATATAGGGACAGAAAAAGCGACTTTGTTTTTTACTATGTAGTGATACCATCGCTTTTTTAGTCGAAGCCATAGTATGGCTTTATAATATCAATATATACAGTATATATACGAGTATGAAGAGCAATATAGTAGGTTAATCATTTCGAATATAATTTTCTTATTTACGACATTTATATACAAATACAATTTAGGTATGAATGGATATTTTTATCTCACAAAAAATAGCAAACAAATATAAGTTTAAGTTATCTATTAAATATGTTGTTACACTTTTTCTTACAATCCTCAGTTTAAAGTAATAATTACATATTTTTTTTTATTTAATTTCAAAATTTGAATATTATTTCTAATTTAATAAAATAAATGTTAAATTTTATATTTAAATTTTTAATTAATTACATATTCTAAAGTCACCTTACATTACCTTTAAATAAACAATTTCACCTTCATGAATCCCTTATTATTTCCATCCACTATATTTTCTATATTAAGCTAACAACAAAAAATTAATCAAACAAACACATAAACAGGCTTAGTGTCAAAGAAACAGAACCTATTATTATAATCAAAGACAAGTATAACTTCAATAAAGTGTTTAATAATTTATGAGTTTCATGTAACTACGAGTAGATATTACGGATCTAAAACTGATAATAAAATATAATAATAAATGTTATGCGTTCAGAATTTACATGTCACTTATTAAATTGGCTACTTGGTATTTTCCAAGCTAGAATAATTAAATAGCATATTATTCTATTGCGAATGTCAATCTATTTTCATATATCTTAGTACAAAGCTTTTGAGCTTTAATAAGTATACAATTTTAATGAGTCCTATATCTTTATCATTTACTAGTGGAACCCGCGGCTTCGCTCGCGCTAAATCTAGGGACGATCCCGAGCGAAGTGAGGGTGAGTCGCTTGTTAAGATAAACATTTCCATCATACATTACATATGTATAACTCTAGCGGTTTTGGCAGCGCACGCCAGAATAGCTCGCAGATGGTAGAATTTTTTACTACTTACTTGATACTTATCGTCATATTTTGGACAATTCACACAATATCTTTATAAATTGTAGCCTATGTGATATTCTGATGTATAAGCTATATTATTGTAAAGTTTCATTAAAATCCATTCAGTAGTTATTACGTGAAAGAGTTACAAACATCCATACATCCATACATCCATACTTACAAACTTTCGCGTTTATAATATTAAGTATAGATGAAATAAATTTACATACTTACGTACTCGTATATTTGTATCGTACAATATTTTCTTAGATTTCTGCGAATAATAGGTAATTTCGCAAATATATTTTTAATTCACTCGAAAAGCATTCGAAAGATCGAGGAGCAAAAATCGAAATAAATCCTCAAATATATAATATTTAATGAAATAAGCTATAACAAAATTACAGATAAATATTTTTTTATTTAGTAGCAAATGTGTCGAGATATTTAGTGATGAATGTATTTAACTGCGACGAACAAGTTTTATCGATAGCTTTACATTTATCAAATCAAAACCTATATAAATATATATAGACAAGGTTCAGTATATTTTTCTCGTTTATTTGTCAAACATATTTTTGACTTTAACTTGAAATTAGTTCTTTTAGTACAAACTTTTATTTGAATACTTATTTTAGTCAGATTTCAACCACACTTTTTTAACGTTGGAAAATGCATTGACGCATACCACCAGTTGGTAATGTAGGACTCACCAGCTTAAAATAAGCTAGTACTACACACTTAAACCGCTTGCGCATTATACTACGACGGCTCGACGACCGGTCCGGTCTGCTGAAGCAGACCACACAGCCAAAGTTAGCCTCAGTCTACTCTGCTATCTAGAGAAGTACCAGGAGCAACCCGCAAGATACGTTTGCCCATCGACGTGGGTTCTCCCTGCGCGTTTCTTGGCTTCGCATCCGGCCGGCTGCCAGACGCTACTAAGACCCCCCCCACCACGACAAGATAAACGTACGTTATGGGGCAGATTTCAACCACTGGGCGAACACTAGCTACTAACTAAGAGATTAAATTTGCCGAATATGGCTGAGTAAGATTATCGTATGCCCCGATAATTGATTTTAAAAATAAAAGTACTCTGTATATGATGTATATTTACGCTACATCTGCGTACATACGTCACGTACATAAGGTAATATGGGCTTTTTTACTCACTTAAACCTAAAAACCTCCCCGTCTTAATGCTCTTAGTGCTGCTGAGGGAGGCAACAACCCCGG
This sequence comes from Boloria selene, assembly GCA_905231865.2. Classification (NCBI taxonomy): domain Eukaryota; kingdom Metazoa; phylum Arthropoda; class Insecta; order Lepidoptera; family Nymphalidae; genus Boloria; species Boloria selene. The sequence goes on along the minus strand of HG993137.1, from coordinate 12,971,271 downwards.
GGTTGGCAACCCTAAGGTTGCTCACAAGTCTCATAGCCTAATCTGCTATGAGTGAAGTATCTAGAACAACTTAGCTGGGCCGCCTTCCGGTGCGTTTCTATCCTTCGCGTCCGGTTGGATTTCCGGACGCTAACGAGCTCTACGACAAAGTGATACGACGAAAAAATCATTACTAATACCTTATAATAGTTATTTATTATATAAAATTCATATGCATAAGAAGCATAGATTTGTCTGTCTAAAAAATTAAAACTACACACGTGTCGCTGTTAAAATAGTCTAGATTTTTACATGACGTAAAAATACATGCCTTTTTCATATTAAATATATGCAATTGTTTTGTTAAAACATAACGAAGACGGCGTAATCATAACATTTCCTTTTAGTCTTCTCAGTACGACAGAAATAGAAGGGTCTAAGACCTTCAGTACGAGGACCGATTGTAAGTATCTCTGAATTCTTAGAAGCAAATTGCTATAAATATCGTAACCAATTATAGTTTCATCTAATGTGATAATAATACTATGAGTATATATGAAAGGAATATATTTAGATGCAAAATTTATGTATTTAACTTTATTCATCATAAGAAATAAAGAGCATGATTCTGAAATTTTACTTTGTAGAGAAGGGTCTTTTGGGAAAGAGAAATAAAGGGGACAGACATAATATTTGTATTAACATGAAAAAGACAAATATTTATAAACACATAATAATGTTCTCGCGACCCATTCCGGCCATGGCATGGTTCTGCTCGCGAGTTATGATGATTAATAATACTTATACTTCCTCTACGTTGAACTTCTATACAAATTTTCTGCCATTAAAATTTAAGGTATGTTTTTTTCTCATCTGGAATGCCTGAGGAGCTTTTGTACAGTAAGGTATACAGTAATTGAAAGTTTTGAAGTTAAAATCTCTAAGTCTATAAAATATCCAAATTAAAAATAGTGACTGCAAAAAATTTTCCAATATTAAAACAGCAAGAATAAATGGGTATCCATGTATAATAAGTTCATAAATAAATTATATAATTATAAAATTAATGGAAAAGACGACGCCGAGTTGCTTTGACTGCGATTTTGATAACAAGTTTGACAACTTTTACGTCTCTCTAAACATGGATTGTGTTTTAAAGATAATATATAAAAACAGATATTTTAAATAATAAAACTATTATATAATATAGTTTCAAGATCACCTGAAGAATCAAATTTAAATAATTTTAATAAATAGGCCACTCATATTAACTACATAGATTGAACTTTAGAAAACAGTACAATTTAATCGATTTTTATCATTTACTTCTGTTGTTTCTTATAATATAAATATTTTATAAAAATATGAAAATCTTCAGCCTATTATTAAACAGAAAGTGTTTAATAAAAAAAATCGATCCATTGACTAATAAGTTAAGCCTTGCCTTTAAAGAATAGCTGAAAGCTTTAAACCCAGAAACCCTCACTATTATATTGAGCTTGTCTTTGAAGCAATTCAAATCTAAAATTAAAAATACTTTATTGAATAAGGCTTATTACACCATCACGCAATACTTAGTAGATGTAAATTTGTGGGATTAATGTCTGGTTGTGTCTCACATAGGAACAATATATAAATATTGTAATGCAATATTGTTATCAAATATTTTTGAAAAGAGCAACTGTTGAGTTTCTCGCCGGTTTTTTTCAGCAGAACAGCTTTCCGAGCCGGTAGTAGTTTACACACAGACTGACATTTAATTTTAAAAATGTAAAAATGACGATTCAAAAGAGCTTGTAAAAGTCTATTTGAATATAGAATATTTTGCTTTGATTTGATCGCTTTGTGGATACAATACTATCAAAAGACGTTCAAAAAAAAACCTACCCACTTTGTTGAATCATTTGGAATTCATGACTTAAAAATATATTCTACTTGGACATTATAATGCCTCTCTCGACGTCAAAACGGATGACAAATTTTTGTACACACAAAATTAGGGCACCATGAATATTATGCAATTGATTAAATAAAATTGCACAAATCTTACTAGTATTTTTTGTTATGGATAACAAAAAAATAAATTATAATTGTTAATTTGCTATCTTTATTTAATTTATACACTATAGTAAAAAAGCTTGACAATGTCGTTCCTCAGAAAAAGACGAAGTTACTAACGACAATTTCCTTTAAAATATGTCAGTTTTTCTTAGATTTTACTATAAATGTAATTTAAGCAAAATTAAATACAAAATATTGAAAATTATAGAACTTTTAGATGTTAAATATTATAGAGAATAAGGTTACTCACGCTGCTATAACAATATTATTATATAAGAAAAATCTGTCGATCTATCAGATCTAATTTGCTCTTAGTAGAGTTGAAACCAAATCAAACTGGATCTATGAATAAATCGAAACTTGAAATAGAAATAAAGCATGAAACCAGTATGTTGACAAAAAATTGTTTGTCTTGCCAAAGTCGCCGCAAGGTCGCTTCGAAAAAAATGCCGAATTAATCAAAACGAGTTATTGCACGTATTAATTTTTTTATTTGGTGCATTTTATCATTTTCTTTTTCTTTATTTTTCTTATTTATTTGTTATTTTTATTATTATTTTTAACGTTATATTATTTATACAATTATGTAGTTTGAACAAAATTACCGGTTTTACTTGTAAGTAATTTAATTAGGTTTTTAAAGTTTATATTTTTAATGTAATAATTATATTTCTAGAGAATAAATATAAAAAAGAGTAACCTACACACATATCTGAAAGATACACAAAATAACATAAACATTCTGTTTTTTGTTTTGTCTTTTTTAAAAAACGCCTGTCACTAAATTAATTGTCTTACAAGAATGCGAAACTGATATTTTTAATTGAAAGGCGCAATACTTTTTATAGACGTAGTTAGGAAAACAAGAAAAATATTTTAAATATATTATGACACTTAAGAATTTATATTGCAATTCTTACATTAATCATTAAATTACCCCGAGTTCCGCTAGTTATACATATAAACCTTCCTCTCGAATAACCCTATGTATTAAAAAAACCGCATTAATATCCATTGCCTAGTTTTAAACATCTATGCATACATAGGGACAGACAGACAGCGGGAAGCGACTTTTATTTATACTATGTAGTCATTAAAAATTGTCTTATTAGCTTTTAAATAGTAACAGGATTTTTGTTGACTACAAAAATTTATAAGTTCAATATTTACTAGAACAATTAAAAGCACGTCATTTTATATTTTCAGAAAACAAACGCGCTACAAACTAAAAAAAGAATTAATTGGTCAAGCCGTGTCAGATTTTAGCCAGATTAACGAACAACAAAAGTATTTCAAAATAAGATCTAGTGAATTTCTCCACATACAGACTATAATTTTAAATTTAATTTACAGCGAGTACAATTTAATATTTAGCGATAGTTTTAAAATTAAGAAATGAATTAATTACTCTCAAAAAATTTCTATATTAAAAATAGGCCCTACAGATTAAATTGAAATCCAGAATGTAAATAACTGACACCTTGAAGTAATAACTACATGTATGAACAAATTGAACCAAATACATGCATAAGTACGGGCAGAAATCAATGAAACAAAGTAATATTATAACCAATCATAAATTAATTTATTCCATTTTCACATTAATTCTACGTTAACACTACGTATATACATACGACGTTTAATTTTATTAAAATATCATTTTCACATTTCAAGGCAGTTACGAAGAAATATTAGAAGCCTTGGTTCATCCTATCTTATTAGCTATTTATTATTTACCTTATTTTAAAGGCAGTGAAAGCAGTCAGCTTTATTACAAGATAAGTTTCATATTTGAACAAAAATTTATATAATATTTATTATTTATAATATAATGATTTTAGTTTCAAACTACAATTTTAAAATTTCTAGAATTCTAATTTCTTCAGTGTAATATTCAATAATAATAGTCAGTTTAAAAGTTCCATATAAGCTTTTGCGATTAAAACTTTTTGAATCACCTATATATTCTGAAAGATGAGTGCATTCTCAACAATATTCTTAATAAACATAACAAGTGAGTCTTAAAAGCTACGCGATATATTTTGGTGCAAATATTACAGAAACCAGACAATATAATAATATTTAAATAGATACTAAACTAAATAAATAAAGCTGGAGGATGGAGGCTACTTACCAAGCACGTGCGTAAATGGCACATGTATTAGACTTAATATTAATTAACACGCTTCATACAGACACTTTGTACAGTACTCGTATTATAAATGATATTTCGTATTATAACTGAAGTTTTAAAAAATTCTATGCAGTTGATATCAATAGCAAAATGAATTTTTAATTAAAAGGTACACTCACTTCAATACTTAAGTTGTATTGTAAGTTTTTTTTAATTATATTTTTATTAATATATGAATCAACGCATTCATTAAAAGTCATAGTTAGAAGATATTGTGTGACATAAAGAAAACATAAACTTGTTTTGAATATTTTATATCAGTACTTTATAGTTTATATTATTGAATATTATTCCTTTTTGAAGTTGGTAAAGAACATCAAGAGTAATGACATCAGTTAGTTACCTAGGTATTAATAATTATTTAAAAAATTCAGTTTGAAGCTAGTTTTAATACGAGTACGATACAAATAAAAGTTTTACTACCTACTGATACAAGAATAACAAATAGTCAATATCAACCATTATTACATTAATTGACATTTAAATTTAATGTCAGTGCTTAGTCCTTTAGTGATTCGTTCGTTCGAGATTAATATAGCAAGAATTTATTTCAATAAACATAAAACAAAACAACATATCTATAACAGCTTTTAATATAAGTGGTTTGTAGAAAAGTTTAAAAGAGGATTCCAATATTGTAAGAAGCTTTTAAAAAAATGTTTAAAGAACTTTTAAAAGTCAATTTTCCTTTTAGAATTTTAATTCTCAAACTTATAGAATTTCCAGAATACTATATTTTTCATTCTACTACAATAAGACGAAAAATAGAGATAGAAATTTTGCACTTTAGCTACACTAGTTAATAACAAAGAATAATTTTTATTTTACATAGAGACTGTTTAAAGTAAATTATACACTAGTTTAAAGTTTGGTTACTTTGCGTTTACATTATTTGGTCCCACAGCCACTTTACACCGAAACTCCAGACCAAACCAACTATCTACAAATAACAATCTAACATAATCGTACATTGTCTCAAGCAGGCATTGAACCCGCAAAAAGAAAAATGTCCATTTCTGTAATACTATCTAATTATATGAGGCGCTTATATTAATATTTACAATTGAGCGCTCGCAACACAGTGCGTACTATGACACTTTCGGAAAAGTTTTAGTCCATAAGAGTTTATCCTGAGCCGTTAGTATACACGTCTGAAGCTGCCCTTTGCCCTGCTCGTATGACACTTTGCACGGTCTGTGCTGCTCCCTGGAAAATAAATTTCAATAACACTTTATTACACTTAGTTGCAGGTGATAACCCTACGTTATTACAAATATATATTGGGCTATTAATTTTTATTTTTTTTTATTTTCTCTACTTCTCCAAAAATATGGGTTTTAAATCTACATTATGTTTGTTTGTATATTTCCTTATATACTTTTAGTCCCTTAAAATAGAGTCATCAATACATAAATCAATATTAAGTATAGAAGAGCTCTCTTTCAGTCAATTCAAACTTTAAGGTTTAGTGTGTTTAGCAGTTTAAAGCTGTACATAGAGTATCGTTCTAGTTATCCTCATAGAGCAATTGATTCAAAGGGTATAATTATATTATAACAATATTTATAATCTGTTGGTGATTGTCATAAATCCTGAATTTGTAAATGTTTTTCTTTTCATTTTGTTGAATTTACACAGAGATTCATGTTTAATGAAAAGTAACAAACGCGTGCGTTTTTATAATTTGATAAATATCATAATTTCGATTAATATCTGGGTTATCAATTAGTACTTCATCATATTAAGTATACAAGCGTTAAAGTTAGTAGTGAGATAACTTACAATAGAGCTCCAATAAACCTGAAAACTTTATAAATTTAGACAAGTTTAGAAAATGCCAATCAACCATTAAAAAATCAAATAATTTTTCATTCAAGACATAACACATTGTCTTGTCAACTTTTTTGGTGCCAAGACTGCTAGTTCTTAACCCAAAGAACTGATAATGCCATTTAGCGGAGAAATGCAACAAGCAATCTTGCCACCATTCTACATTCACATGACTTGTACAATAATAAATGTACATTAGTATTAATTACATATACATAGTATATATTAAAGTTATATACATATTTATAATTTCTTTTACCTATTCATATAATTAAACTCCACACTTCCTTTATATTTCTTCTTACCTGAATAGCCGCGCCTAGGAACTGTGAAAAAGCTCTCGTGACGTTTATGGCCGCAGATACCAACTGCCCCCGACCTGGGCCTTGCTCTGACGTTACCACACTCGGGGGTTCCAAAGGAATCTACATATAAAGCAAATATTAACAAAATACAAACAAGTACAAGAAAAAATATTTACAAGAATAAAAGCCAGAAAAGTTAGTTAGTATGAGTTGTAATATAATAATATGTACATTGATAGGTAATTAGTTAAGTGCCATACATAAAAATGAGTATATTAAGATTTATAATACATAATAATAAGGTAAAATTACAAGGAAAGAGGAATAGAGGATATATTTATTAATTATTTACAAAAGAATTTGTTTACAAATGTTTAATATCTTAATTTCAATTCTAAGAACCCCACATCTATAAGTATATCTGTAGGAAAGTACGTACATTTCCGCCGTGGTGATGCACAGAATATATATGAACAACTAAATCATTTTTAACATGACTACTTGGCTAACGGGTGAATATGAGATACGGCAAGACTCAACTAACCTAGTTTTCGAAAAAAATTTTCAACCTGCACTTGACCAAACTAGTGGACTATATCTTGATCCCTCTTGTATCGAAAATATTCATATAGTCAAAAATAATGATGTGAGTGTGACATTTTTTTATAAAATAACGAAGTATATAAGAATTACCAATTACTAAAATATGTAATTGAAAGAATAATAATCTATACTAATATTATAAAGCTGCAGAGTTAGTTTGTTTAATTGGTTGAATGCGCTAATCTCAGGTACTACTGGTCTGAATTGAAAATTTATATTTGTGTTGGATAGTCCGTTTATCGAGGAAGGCTATAGGCTATATTACATCACGCTATGATCAATAGGAGCGTAGCATCAATGAAAAATGTTGCAAAAACGGGAGTAAAATATTTCTTTTGATTTTTAACCTTTAGATCGCGAGCGAAGCCGCAAGAAAGACTTGTAATTAATAAAGATAAATATATCAGAATAAGCATTATATAGTTAGAATTCGAAGATGAGTATGAAACACATGCTAAAGTTAGATCAAAATAGTGAAGAAGCTTTCGAAGTTTTCTAAATATGCTGAAGTTATTTCAAAAACAATTATTATTAATTTACTTACCAAATTAACAAATACACTGACACTCACAATTATTTAATATCTATATTGGTCTAAGAGCCGGTGGAAGATCGACCTTCACCGATCTGATAACCAGATGAGACATATTTTTTATCAAATATAATTTATAAACAAATATACCTATAATTACTTGCCTATCTGAAAGTGCTCATGGCTATTTTTAATTAAATTAACTTTAATCGATTTTTTTTTCATCACTTTCATTCTTTTGATAACCAAATGAATTTTATTTCACTGTTAGTTTGTAACACACAGAATATGCCTCAGTAGGCTTCCTACTCATTTTTGTGAATAGCACCTGGCAAGCCGATGTGAACAGGTAAGTCAATATAGGTGACTCCATCGTTCTGCTAACTTATCGAAAGTTATATCAAATTTTAGATCATTTTATTACAAAATCAGTCATATAGAATTGCCTGCAAAAAATCATACTAAAAGCACTGTTGCCTAGCTAAAAATAGCCATGAGCACTTTCAGATAGGCAAGTAATTATAGGCATATTTGTTAATAAATTATATTCGATAAAAAATATGTCTCATCTGGTTATCAGATCGGTGAAGGTCGATCTTCCACGTCTCCTCTACGATATGTATCATATAACGTTAGCTTTTGCCCGCTGTTTTATTTGTGTTTTACGACAAATACTTTTGAATATTACCTAAGAAAAAGTTATTTTTCACCAAATTACCATACAATCCCCACTAACTTAGCAAATTAATATTATCAAAATCCGTACGAATTATATATCAGATGCAAGGTAAGGTATAGGTAATACTTACAGTTTACGTTATTGGATAGACATTTGGAATGGGGATTTATACACAATGGAATCCGGGAAACCGTATTTTAACATATATGTACACAATAGTTGTACGCATTTGTTTTAATCACTGGTCATTATTTAAACAAAAAAATGGTTAAAAACGTGCATTATGTGCAAACTGCAAAGTTTGTTTGTGGAACGTAAAAGGTGTGTTAGTAACAATGATACAATAAGGCAATTTATCATATTTTATTGGCGTCACCAAATTTAAAGTATTTACAAATTATGATATGACGAAATAAAAAGCCATTTCATATAAAAATGCTTTAAAACCTAAGAAAATCTAAATATTTTCATATTTTTAAGCAAACGAAGCGTTTTCCTTATAAAAAAATAAATACTTAATTGTCTTAAAGTAACTAAACATACGAGATGTGCCTTTCCTCCAACGTTTGTTAAAAGATGTCAGGAATCAGCCCGCAACGAAATAAATGTAAGTACAAATTAATGGCGAGGACCAAAGAGAAGAATTTATCGTAGTATCACTCTAACGTATGTCATATTTTCTACATATTTACAAAAATAATAATTATAATATTAATACCATTTTAATCTGTACAGTCGAATTAAAACAGACCTAAGACTAAATTATAGATAAACCATAGATATGAATTTAGCCTAAATAATATCCATCACCTCATCCCCAGTCACATAACCTAAGTAAAAGAGACGAGAAACCCACTCTGTTTGCCGTTGGCCTTTCATCAGCATTACCGACGAAAGGCCCCGAGCCAAACCAGTTGGCTCTAGAGGTTGTTGCTGCAGATGGCGCATTTGAAGATCTAGTTGGTTCTGGTCGCCTATTTGGTCGTGGTTGACCAGGTTCAGGAGCTGTTTCTCTCCACTGCTGCCATAGCCATGCGAGGCCATCCAATATTGGTCTTCTAGGAGCAGGCGGTGGTGTCATAGTCGGTCTAGCTTTAGGCGTCACTACGACTTGGTTGAGTAAAGCCTACGAGGTTAATTTGTTATGTGTTATCTTTTTAATGTAATTATATTTAATTAATTATAACTAATTTAAAATGAAGTTATGGAAATAATTTGAATAAATGCGAAATCAAAACGAATGATTCTTTTTAAATGTTAGCAAAAATGTACTGTAGATTTTAAGATTTTAAAGATGTTTAATTATTTAATTAGGTGTGAAACTAGTAAATTAGATAGTATACAAAAAGCTTTCACTAACAGCTAGTCGAAGCTGCTCATCAATAGAACTTGCAGTTGTCGGTCCGAATCCTTGTTCCTTCAATAAGGCGGCAAGTAGTGCATCATTGCTATTTCCGTACTCTGTGCTTAATGAAATTGAGGATTTAGTTGCTTCAGATACCATACCAGTAGGTTGAGCTTGTTGCAATAATTTTTTTAGTGCTTCATCTGATGATTGACCTTAAATTTTAAATAGAAATAAGAATTGTTCTAACACAAGTTTTAACACATACCTATGTACAGCCTATTCTAAAACGTTATACCGTAATTTACCTGTAAATGCAATTTTTCCTCGTTGTGTGGTAGTTTCTTGTGCATCTTGAAGTTTAATCAAGGTCTGTAATAGTTTTTCATCATCCTGTTCATTTTTTAAATCATCTCTAACTGCAATTTTAGCTCCATAAGGGTTTACAGTAGTAGGGACTGCCGCATTAATTCGAGACTTAATATCAGGTACTGGTCTCTGAATTAAAATGATTAAACTAATAATATATAATAAAATTCCATACCGTATATTTAAATTATATTACTTTAGGGCTTACCTCAGTATTTAATGTTGGAATATTAAATTTGGAAGGATCTTGTCCAGTAGCTTTTAGCAATGCCTGTAATAGCTTAGTATCTTCCTCAAACTGCTTTATATCATCTTCTATAGAAGGTGTATTCACCGTAGAAGCAGCTGTAGTAGTGCGTGTTGTTGTAGTAGTGGGTCTTGTAGTAGTGGGTCTTGTTGTAGTACTAGGTCTGCTTGTAGTAGAAGCATCAAGTTTACCACCTTGGATTTCATTCAAGCTTCTTTCCACAGCAAGTGCAATAACACGATTGGCAAGCGCTGTTTCAGGGTCTTCTCCACTTGTTTTTGAATTTAAAACAGATTTCTGCAATTTTGTTTTTGAAGCTAATTTAAAAATACTTTTTAACAAAATTTCACAGATTTTTGAATTATGAATTTGAATTTACAAAAGCTCAGAATAGAAACACATAGAAAACTTTACTGAAAATTAAACTTAGTTTCAATAAAATCTGAAATACCTATTACAACTTTTCTCTTATAGTTTTAAGGGATTAAGTGCCACCACCACTTGGAGATAAAACACGTGAATATAATTACGCTTAATCAACCATGGAAATGAAACCTTGGTTTCTTGCTAGGTTACAGTTTTCTTCAAAGATAAAACAATTTTAGTTAAGCTATTCTAGAGTGACAGACGGGCAATATAAAAATATGATCATTAACTAGAAAAAATGCCTTTTATAAAACATATACGATAAAAACTTAATACTAATATTATAGATCGTTGAATTATAGTACACGTTATAAAATATAAAACATATTAAACATACCAGGTTTTGTAAAAATAATAAATCTTCTTCGTCCGAAAAAGTCGATGTACTTGGAATTTCTGTTGTTACTTGAAATCGAGCAGCCTTGGAGCGCCGTGTGGATGTGGCTGACGAATCTAAGGTTTGTTCAGTGAAAGGTCGGAAAGTAGTTGATATTCTAACATCTTCTGTGCTCGATTGTTCTGGCTGTAAAGTAGACACAGTGACAGACCCTGGTGTAAAACCATTAAATACAGGAGATGGACGCGTCGTAGATGCTGAACGGAGGCTAAAAGGTGTAGTAGGATTGGTTTCTATTGATGTGGTTAAGGGATTTGACGCTACTCTAATATTTGATGTGAGTCCAGATATGATTGGTAAACCAGCATTTTGATTTCCAGTAGCTTGTAGTAATGCTTGCAATAACTTTGTATCATCTTGAAGTTTCCTCAGATCGTCGTTTATGGGTAACGTAGTTGTTCTTATAGTTGTGGTTGGAGCAACAGTAGTCGTAGTAGTGGTAGTTGTGGTAGTTTGTGGAGTAGTAGTGGACGCAGCAGTAGTTGTTGTCGGTTTTGTTGTAGTAGGAGTAGTGGGAGATGAAGTAGTAGTTGTTGTAGGCCTTGATGTGATAGGAGCAGTAGTAGTGTCTGTTCGTATAGCATTTAAATTGGGTAAATTAAGCTCAGCCGGATTACGTCCTGTAGCGAGTAAAAGTGCTTTCAACAGTTTTGTGTCTTCTTCAAATTGTCGAATATCGTCTTCGATTGATCGCATTGTTGTAGTTTGTTGTCTATTTCTGTTATTACCTAAATTTAGAGCACCTCCAGATAAGATCGCTTGAAGTAGTTTAGCGTTATCGTTTTCTTGATTGTTTGGAACTAAATTCACATTGTTAAAACCATTTAAGTTTTTAGGATTCCGTCCAATCCCTTGTAGTAATGACTGGAGTAATTCGGCGTCTTTTTGATTAGAGGCCGCAGTTTCTAAAATATTATTAGATGTTGAAGTAGCTGGGGCGAATGTTGTCACAGTAGTTGTAGTCGTTGGTATTGTAGTTGTAATCATTGGAACTTCTGTTGTAGACATAAATGCTTCAGTGGTAGTAGTGATTGTTGTCGCTGGAACTGCAGTAGTAGTTAAAGCTGCTAATAATTCTGCAGAATTTATGGTAGATGTCGCTTGAGGAAGAGTTATAGGTATCGACGTGGTTTCAGTTGTAATAGGTGATAGACTGATTTTCATAGTAGTAGATGGTAGAGAACGTTGTGAGATAGCAGTGGTGGTTTCTGTATTTATATCATTCATTAAAATAGGTAATTCTGATAGTAAATTAGCTGTTGCAGAAGTCATTTCTCTAGGTAATTGTGTACTAGGTTCAGACTCAGTTGTAGATATTAGTGTTTCTCTTGTTGCTGATGATTTTGGCATTTTTGTAGAAGCTAGCTTCAAAACATTAGATTCTTGTGGTGGTACTGTTACTTCGTCTATGGGTATAAATTTAAATACTGCATTTCCATTTCCGTCGTCAGGCTTTTCCGTGCGAATTTGTTTTGTCTGTAATTGAGATGAAGATTTTACTCCTACTGTTAAATTCTTAAAAAACTAAGTTTTTACTTGTGATAGGTTGAATACTAAATATTTTTATTGAGTTACCCTCACCACTTACCTTTATATTTCAATAAAAATTATAGTTTTAATCATTTTTCATGCACTATTATTTATGATTTAATAAGTTTGTTAATTATTTAAAACGTTATCATGATTAGATTAGTTGTATTCTTGGCGGTGCATTAATATGTAAAATGTAAGTGTAAGAATGTAATGCCAGGATATAATGATTATACCTCCGGATCGATATCCAGTGTTAATATTCTTGGTTCGCTAGTAGAACTTGTCATTGAGGATATGACCATCTCCTCTTTAGTAGCCGAAGATATGCTATTAAGCAGAATTTCGTCAACGGAAGGTAGCATTGTAGTTGTGCGTAAACTCAAAACATGCGAGGCAGTGCTTTTTTCAGAAGGTGGTTTATTTGTGGAGGTAATTATATCGAATGAACTCCTATCTTTTATATTAAGTGCCGATGAGGAAATCTGCAATTATGAAATAGACAGTTAAGCTTTGCCGTGTTATTTGGGATGTGATTAAGGTGCAAAATGCATGCAAAGCTTACCTTGGTGCCATCACCTTCCCTTAATACAGAATGCAATATTATGCAATATTATGCGATGAAAAAGCCCCAAGCACAGCTTTTAAGCTAAACAACATAAAATTAATACCGTAGTTTGTAGGTTATTTACAGTGTCGGTGGTTAATTGGTTTTCCGTTCCGTTATTTGAGGTGTCTGTGGATATCACAGTATTAGTGGATACTGGGATAGGGTTAGACTGCGGTCTGACAATGGCCGGAATGTTATGGATGGGGCTATATGGATTTCTTAAGCTCCATGGACTGATTGGTAGTATGTCAATTTTTTGCATGATTCGTGGTACTCTAGTTCCATTAGGAAATTTTCGTATTACTGTGTTATTTGGTAGTACGCCGTAAATTATGTATGGACTCGCTTCTGTTAATGTTTCCAGTACGTCATCGTTAGGATCTTTACGTACCACGGTGTTGTTAGGCAGTATCCCGAATATAACATAATCTTTTTTCGGAATAGTCGATGGAGTGATGACGTTGAGTTGATTACTAAATTCATTAACATTATTAGATAATGACTCGCTCGTAGGTGGAAGTGTAGTATCAGTACCTGCTGTGGTAGTAGTTTCTATAATATTTTCAGCTGTTCCCAATTCTGTCACTGATTCAGTATTAGAGGTGGTAGCCGAAATACTACCTAACGTCGTAGGCTGCGTAATAGCTGTATTTGAAACGGTTGTTTCAACAATATCAAGGCTTGATGTTGTCCCAAATCTTGTTTCAACCATTACTGTTGAAGTTGAAGCATCAGTTACATCAATAATAGATTGGGAAAATGGCGTTTCAGTGCTTATTGAAATAGTAGAAGCAGTGTTTAATGGCACGGATGTCGTTGTCAATATATTTTCGGACACAGTTGGAGTCAGTGTACCAGCATTTTCAGTTGTAAGTAGGTCTATTGTAGTTTGAGAGAAGGTAGAAGGAATTGCGGAGGGTGTCGTCATTTCAATATTGGCTACAGGAGTAAATGTCAGTTGGCTGTCATTATTAATGTCAGACATAATAGTTGTTGATGTCATTTTCATTGTGTCTACAATTTCATTTAGACGATTAGAAAGAGATACATTTTTTTGATTGGTGTCATTAAGTATTTCTGTTAACGTAGCATTTGAAATTTCGTCATTATGATTTCTTATTATATCTTCTATCATTTTTAAAACTCGAGCTTTTTTTGATAAAACCCATAACTGTAAACGCGATAATTGACTTGGGTCCTGTATATTATCAATATCTTCTATTTCTTTTACCTGTAATGATTTTGTCGGGACAACATTCGGTAATTGACCTAAACTTTGTGTGTCCGTATCACTAAGGTCATTCAATTCAAAATTAGATAGGAATGGGACAGGAACAGGATTATTAGTAACAGTATTTATATTTAACTGTGTACGAGAACCGCTATTTATAATAATCATATCTGCCCCTGGAGAGCGTAAAGAAAGTTCTATATTTGGTGTAGTGGAAGTAGTTTCGCTAATTGAATTACTTAAATTAATAGTACTAGATACTGTAGGTGAAATTTGAATTTCAGTATTAATTTCTATAGATGATGTAGCTTGAGTTCCAGGTGCAGGTGTGATTGTGTTTTCTGAAGTTTCAAGTGCAAACGTGCTATTTACAGTGGGAATAGCAATAGTTGTAGGAATTGAGGTATTTGTGTCATTATCAGTTTGGAGGATATTTTCTACTACAAGATTTAACTCATCTTGGCTATTTATATCAATATTTGCAGTATCTTTAATATCCTCCAAACTGTAAGGAGTCGTATTAGGAAGGGAGTCAAGGTCATCTTGCATAGATGGAGATTTATTTAACTTGGGAATCAAAGTATTTAATAATTTCACCATATCTACCGAAAGCCTAGCTCTACTATCCTCGTCCATACTTTGTATAATATTTTTTATATTATTTGATAGCATGCTAGTTAGCTCAGATGAAACTATTTTGTTATTAAATACTATAAGATCAGGCACTGTGTTATATACCCTTGTAGAGGTCTCAGTCGGTGGTTGATTCGTAGTAGTCACAGAAGTCGATTTGTCAGTAGTTCGTTCGGTATCTGCGTATAAAACTTTTATGGCAAATGGCCTCCTTGCGGATAAAGGTGTTGTAGGTGGGGAAGTGGGAGGTGAAAATGTTTGGAGTATATTCACAGGAGAAGTTGATCCAGCTTCAATATTTTGTGATGGTGTAATTATTGTTCCCTCAACCGGCATTCGGTTAAGCACATTTGGTGTATATTGTTCGGTGGTTTGTACAGTTTTAGCAGTGGTGGTTATAAAGTCCGTTGACATAAACGTGTCTTGACTTGTTAAGTCTTTTTCACTATTTACATTAATACTGTTACTCACGCCGTCAAGTATTTGCTTTACATCATTATTAGTGTTTTGAAATTGCAATA
Source organism: Boloria selene (assembly GCA_905231865.2). Lineage (NCBI taxonomy): Eukaryota > Metazoa > Arthropoda > Insecta > Lepidoptera > Nymphalidae > Boloria > Boloria selene. Next base: position 12,955,779 of record HG993137.1, on the reverse strand, counting down.
CTTCTGTTGTTGAGGAAAGACGAGGCTTAGGTGTAGATGTAAGTATTTCAGCTAAAGCATCAAATATTGATATTGTAACTGAAGGTGAATGTTGTGATGCCTCAACATTCATAACTTGTAACGATTTGGCCAGGCTCTCGGAAAGTCTGAGGTCAGCTGATGTAAGTGGACTTCGTGATTTAGTGAAAGATATTGCATTTATGTCTGGCCCTAACTGTATTTCTTCTCCCATTACCTGAAATAAGAAGTGATCTCACCCATAAATAAAAGAGATAAAAGTGAGAGATAAAGTTACAACAGGATTCGAACGTGAGATAGTACAAGAAATACCCCGAAAATCATGCATAGACCAAAGCCTCTTTATTACTTTTGGATTTTGTAAAATAAATGGAAAAGAATTACTTCTAAAACATACAGTCCATATGTGTGTATTGAAACAAATTTTAACATAACCAAGTTTTAATTATTTATATAAAATTCAGTACAATGCATTTAGGCATTATATCATTTTAAATTATTATATTTATTTAGTGCTATACATAATTTGTATATGCTTAGTCTACCTCTTGCATTGCTGATTGTTTAATACCATAATTATTCTTACTAACAATTAAAATAAATTATTATCTAAATTAATGCTTTACTTTGACAGTCAATATTTGTTTAGATTTTTGAGTTAAATGCAATTCTAGAATACTGTGAAAGTATTAAAATTCCTTAACAATAATTATAAAGTATATAGATTTAATATAAAACTACTTAAATGAAATGAGAGCATGATAGTGAAGACATTTTTAAATATGTCAATTAAATAATGTCAATAACCGGTTGTAAGGCTGTTTCGTGCATGCATGTTGGCGATGTAGTATTTTTTCTTGACATCTGTTCTGTGGTAACATCAGAAAAATCTTCATCTTCGAACCAGTTTGGCTCTTCTAAAGACTTTGATAAAAGATGATCAGTCACGAAGAATTTCAGCCACGCCTTTAGTAATGAAAATATTGATTAAAATGAAATGTTGATGAAAAGCAGTGAAATGAATGAAATGTTTTTGTTAGATAATATATTTATAGATGGTTATTATTTAGGCATTATAAGTTCTTATTATTTACAAGTAATAATTAAGGTTAACAAATGTAATATACAAGAATATATGTTATGAATCACATTACAATAATATGAAGTATTTTGAGATATGAAATGTGATATATATTATATGAATACCAATTTCATAAAGGGGCTTTGTATTTTTTTAAGATTTTGTTAATACAATATACTATTGAACGTTTCCCTCAAATATAATTGATATGTAAGATCAAAATTTGAATAAATCGTTAGTGTTTGTAATATTTCAAACTACTTTTTTTGTATTAATTAAGACTGTTATATTGTGTTATTTATGTAAGTACTTACAGTTGTTGGTGTAATTGTGGGTACAGTAGGTTTGTAAAAAGGTTTATCAAGGTATGATGCTCTGTACTTAGAACTAAATTTATTTTTGGCTTTGTCTGGTTCACCTATTATCTGTAAAACGATTGTGATGCCATATTTATATGATTAACAGTACAATGTTTATAATTTTACTTATAAAAGTACAATAGTAAGTAAGCTTTATACTCGTACTTACGCCATTTGATGAGGACTCCGTTGTCTTTGAAAATGAATCACTATATTTTCTCAAGCTTCTCGCAGTTGATTTAGGCGTGACAATTGTAATTTCTTCTCTACGTTTTGAAGGTTTTTGACCATATTTTCTTGTTTGAATATTTCTTATAAGAGGAGTAACAGTTATTATTTCTCTATTTTGCAATGAAATGTCTTTGTTAGTATCTTTGTAAGTTGCATGATATTTTTGTGTTGTATTTATAACATTATTTAAGGATTTAGTTCCATTCTCATCTGCTTTGCTAATTATTTCATTAGCTGTACTATTTTCTGCGGATTCCTTACTATTAATTGTGATGATAAAATTTTGATTTTCATTTTCAACTCCGTTGTCTTTATTACTGTTCTCATTAGTTTTTGCGACACTATTCGAGTTTGTATAAATAAGAGGTATCTTAGCGGTGTTTTCTACTTTTTTTTCAACTATTTTCATTTCTTCTTGGATAGCAGGAGCAATTGCATCAGTTGTTGTATTTTTACTTTCTGTTTTGTGTCTTAGCCTAGAATAATAAGAGGTTCTAGGTAGTATTTGTTTAGGTTTAAACGTTGGGCTCTTATCACTTCTATCTATTCCTATTATTTTAGGAATTTCTGTGCTTACGTTAAGGTTTTTTGAAATATTTCTTCTAGAATATAAAGACGAGCGCAATGTAGGTTTTTTAAATAAGTTATTATTGCTTTCTAGACGTTTGCTTTTTAAAGAGTTATCTACTTCGGGTATCTCTGTTGTAATTATATTCTGCTTCCTACTATATTTATAAGGTCTTTGAGTAACTGCACTAAAAGAAGTAGTGGAAGTTGTTGAAGAAGAAATAGAGCCGGATTTCTTATTTCTCGGAACAAACGATCCTCGTAGTCGATATTCTACAGATTTAGGTTTAGATGTAGGAGGTGATGTTGTTTCCTCTTGTACGGTTTCATTACTAGTAGTTTCATTTTTATTTTCTTCTAATTTTATTTTACTGCGAAGCTGAAATTTAGTTTCATAATATGCATTAATTAATATTATTATCAATAGCTCAATTGATATAATTTTTATAAAAGTAATTCGATGTTCATAATTCGTAAATGAGTGAACATGTATGTACGTTGGTGATAGTTAATTTAGCTCATTACGTTATCCTGGTAAAATTAGTTTTAAACTTTCAATGGAATGTGAAAGTAAAGTATTATTTTTTTTTCGTTACTAAAGTAATGGATTAATTTAATATTACCAGAGATTTGTTTTCTGTATCAGGATCCGTGAGGATAGATTGTGATGATGTTGTGTAAGTATTAAAGACTTTTTGTGATGCTTTCACTGACAAACTCTCGCTGGGTGGAGAGCTCGCTTGTGTCTGAAATTTTTTTTTGTCATATTTTAAATATTTTTGCATACAGTTGCAGTTAATTGTGAAAATGAACCATTTGTAAGTGATGTAAATTTCAGTATGATTGATGTTTGTTAGTACGTGGACAATGTTAGTTTATATGAAACAAATTAGATTTTTGTTAAAGTGCATATTTATTTGTCACTCGAACATGATACAAAATGGTATTAATATGAGTGATATTTTATGATTTAATGCTATATGATTTCAGCCCATTCTACTCACCGATGCATTTTTAGCTTGAATTAAAGCTTTAAAAGTTTCAGGATAGTTATCGTCCTCATGAATTTCTTCTGATACCTTAGCTGTGGCTATAGGTGTAATAACTTTCCCTCTTGAAACTGGTCTCTTTACAACTTTTGTTGTTTTTATTGTGCTTGTTTTAGAAACTCTTTCAGTCGTTTGTTTAATTACTTTTTCGGTAGTTGATCGTGAAAACGACTTTAATCCTGTTTGACTAGTAATATTTTCTCTTATTTGACTAGATTTTACTTCGTTTAAAGGCGCTAATCCTTCACCAGTTAAATTAGAATCAACTTCCGATTGTCTAGTTTTGTATCTTAATTTTCTCGAGTTTCTAAGGTCACTTGATCTTGCTGTTGTTGGTTCTTTAAGAGATGTCGTTACTGTGTTAGCCGTTCCTGAAACTTCTAAGTCTAGCGCCCGTACATTTGTCCGAGTATTATTACGATTGCGGGCTCGAGCTGTAGTAGCTTCTATTATACGAGCTGTTGAACTTCTTCTTCTAAATTGACTATTGGGATCGCTTACTTCTTTTGGCGAGGTTCTGGCTATGTCATTGAAAGTGGAATCGATGGGTTCACTTTTAGTAAAGGACGTGGATATAGTAGTGTAAGGTAAAGGAGCTGGCGATGATTGAGGTGTAACAGGTCTATTAACTTGCCGAGATCGACTTCTCGACTGAACGTCCCTGTTCACAGTAGTATCAAAATTTTCTTCATTAATAGTAGGTCTGCTACGCGTCCTAGTGCTCTGTCTTCGCAAATCGAATCGCTCATTTCGTTCAGTTTGGAATTGAGATGTTTCTGTAGTTGAAGATGTGACATCATGCCTGCTTCTGGTCCTCGTTCTTGAAGTGTCACGTGGAGGAGTCTCCTCTCGTCTTCTGGTCACTCTAGATCTATACACAGGTGGTGCATCTTCTGATTTATCTAAGGTGGTAGAATTTCTATCCGAGTTTGGAAACCGCCTACTAACTCGCGATGCGCCCTCCACCTGTAAGACAAAAGAAATGTTGCTTTTATTATAAGAATTAATTTAGTCGTATATTGACAGATATTATAATACTTCTTTAAATTATAAAGTTGTAAGGAACTTTTGTGTAAACGTATTTTTTGTAAGGAAATAATAGCTTAATAATAACAGATGCACACTAAATATATAACAATGAATGCTTATGAAATCTATAACAGCATCTGTAAAGGCAACGAAGTTATACAATGAAAAGTCCATTATGTTAAACAATGCTAGGAAACGTTGTTTAAAGTGTAAGGAGAAATGTATATTTTTTATACACCACTAAAATAACCGAAATGTGTAGGTAATACATAAAGAATAGGTATTAAAAATCACTGTGTAATTTAATGATATAGAGAATTAAAAAAATAAACTATTTTGGTTATAATGGATTTAATAAGTAGTTTAAGAATATTATATTTTAATCATTAGGTACTTTATGATGCAATTCTCCACTTTACATTCACTTCGAAAGAGAAAGAGAAATTGCTTGCGATTTTCTTATTTTTTCATTAATTCGACATTGGAAAAAAATGCAAACTTAAACATTTCTTGCAAACTTATTTCTTATTTCTTTTGTATATTATTTCTAGCTTATAGTAACATCACCTACATGGCATTAAATAATTGAAAAATATGTACATTTGGCTGCCAATTTTATTCATCTTTTTTATGTAGTTCTAATAGCATATTAGGTATACTACAAGAAAATACCTAATGAAGACTGTCATCTACCTCAGTATTACAGTAATTGAAATGTAAAAAAAAATCACCCATATGCATCCCCTTAAAAATGGTTAAATTACACCGCTATAATGCTAAGATTGGTATTCATGTGTACCAATTTCATACATCAAGGCACTCAGCAGAAATCATTGTACCGAATCAATAGTTTCAACAGCGCGAAAAAATGTAGTGGGCCACTAAGTAAGCAGTATATTACTTTTATAATATGTATTATTATTTTCTAACGGAATTTACCGTTTAAGTTTCTTAATAAAGTACCCTTCATATTTTTAGTCTACTAATTCCACGCATTTAATTCTATGGAAAAAAAATAAACATTAATTGAACTTTCAATAAATAATTATTTACTTTATCGTTTTAATATAAAATTATGGTTTTAATATAGATTTCGTGTAAGTCCAGTTAGTATGGAGAATCTGACTTATTGGATAATATGATAATATATTTCTTAGCTTTATACATCTACTCCGCTAGGTAACCACGCAGAACGTGGAAATATTTTACATTCACAATGGAGAAACCAATTAAAGTTAAATAAACTTTGTTTATTAGATATGACTGTAAATTTAAATTGTCTTAAAATTAAATTCGTACTTCTAATGGCCCCATCTGCTTAATAGCCTTGGTTATTTAAGAACTAACAGGTAAATAATGTTTATATCAAATAAGACATAATTATTTATTAAATTGTTGGTTTACTACAATGAGTGTGATGAGAGTCTGAGTAAATAGGACAGTGACAGTCCACACAGTAGTCTAGCAAAGGTTTCTAGACGGAACGATCGTGAGGGGAGTGCGAGGTGAGACGCGATACTGCCTGTCAATCATACATTTTATGACAAATTCAAATTCAATTTCTTTATTCAGCACTAAGTTATTACAATTTTAATTATCTTTATGAGTTTAACATTAGTTCAGAAAAATACCTCAGACCTGAGAAGAATGGTCGAAAGTAACTCAGCGGAAGTTGATTTTTTCACGTTTTTATATTTAGTAAGTAAAATTGTACAAATATTTATGAAGTTAAGTTATATTTCTAAATATGGAAAAAATATATACTGTAAATATATTTAAATTTTAAATTACTTTTTTAAGTTTTTACTCTAGCAACACTGAAAAAAAATCTGTTGTCTGTAAAAAGAAACCGACCTGAAAAGAAAAAATAATCGCTATTTACTGCCTTGGAATAGCTATGAATATGTGAGGGTTAAATATAAATATATACTCAAATAATAAATTTAATACTATAAAATTAAAGCTTTACAGTATTTCTTTACAGTTCCGTTTAGCTAAGGGTCAGGTAAAAGTGAATGTAAAACTTATCCCGTTCAAAATCAAAGGTCGCAATGTATGACAGTTTATGTCTGTCTTATGTGCTAATCTAGAGCACCTGAGCTGCTACTTAAACACACTTGGGCCGTAGGTATCACCTATAATATATCCTTATAATATACATATTGTAAACCAGTAATAAGAGTATGAGTAATGACAGTAAGCTATGTACTTAGTGTTTCTTTAAAGAAATTTTAAATATAAATTATAACCTTATCGAGACATTCATTAGACAACGTCTTGTACTTTACTAATCTCACTTTCTTTAATATCTAAATTTTTTTTTGGTAAGAGTTTTTCATGAGATAAGCTGTAACTACCTATACATATGTACATATATATTGAATAGGAACATGTGCCTATCACATTTCCAACGGACATGATGCATGATTATACAAAAATAATATAAACTGTAGGTCTATGAAAAGCTTAATATTCTTTCATTGGTTTTAATTAATTTATAACACTTTAAATTATTAAAAAGACATGGTCCATTTAGAATGACAAATGCGTATGCTATTATTTATATTTATTCTATTTATATATTACAAATTAACACTATTAATAAATTCGCATATCAAACCTGTCAGATTACTAATGGTCAAAGTTACATTAAAACCTATAATATAGTGCTTATTTCTAATTGAAACACGTGCTTTGTAACGAAGGCTATTATAATATTATCATTTCATTGAAAGCTTCTACTTAGTTTAAGTAAAACAGAAATAACATAATTATTGTGTATAATATATTTCTATAAATTTATAATGAACTACGCTTCACAAAATTCGAATATTTATTTTGAGATGTGAATATTTTTTATATATAGTACTGTTCTAGCCCAGTGGTAATCCGCTTGTTTGGGTAACCGAGTGTAGCGGGTCGTACGTACGTCGTAAAGCCGAGTCTCGTACTGCTAATATTTTCCGAAATATTTGCAATGTGATTACCGCTTGTCTTACGGTAAAAAAACTTCGTAAGGCAACCTGCATCTCTGAGAAAGCTTAGAAAGTTTTCGAAACACACGCAAATTTCGCCATACCGCCAGCCATAGGCCATAGGCCAGCATGGCGGACTATAGTATAATCTCTTTCGCACTGAAGGAAGGTGCCCAGCTGTGGGACGTTATAAAGGGCTATACGAGTATAAGAACACAATACAGTTTTGTCTATTTGGTGCTGACTGTACCAGTACAATTGGGTTAGCCTGCTCCACGATTGTAAGTCACGATATCAAATATCTTGTACAACCGACCGTGAAAACCTAATATTTGACTCATTGACATGAAGTTTATTACTTAAACAGTAAGTATAACAGTATAACTAATATCATTATACTGGAACGGTCATGTTTTTGAAATACGCTCTTAGAGATAAAAAGGAAAAACTATTTTGGCCTATCATACATACATTAATGCATCATTATAAGTGATAAGATAATCCCATAATTTATCAAAATCATTTTATATATTAATTCTATATGGATACATATTAATTCTATAATAATTTTTAGTACTACTTAAATTTTAGTCAAGACGAAACTTACCTTCTGAGGCTTACTCTACTTAGTAAGCCTAAACTCTTTTTGGCTGTATTAGGGCCATCGATATAATAAATTACTTATTAGATTGTTAAGGGAATAGAATATTGCAGTGTTCGAATACATCTGTATGGAACAACATCTACAATACAATAATTTAATATTTGTAAAAAATTTGCATCAGTAACCGATATGAATTTGTTTAATTAATGTATGTGATATAGGGACCGTGTTATCGCATTGACACTTAAAACAAGTATACATTTAAATATATATAAAAGGATATAAAAACATGATTTTATAATAATTAGAAAGTGTTTTTTTCAGTACAGCCCTACATAACGGATTTCCTTTGTGGAAAGGGTAAAATGAATCATATCGTCGTTTAGTTATGACATATTGAGAAATTACTGTATGAAACAAATAAATATTACTCAGGTGTCTTTCAATATTAATTATTTCATGCCATAATTGCTTTGACCTACGGAATAATACAAGTTTTAATTTTTATTTCGTGTCATATTGATATATAACTTAATCTTATCTTAGATTATTCGGTTAAACTCACGTTTACGGGTGATTTTCGCCTCGAGGATTCGAATATCGAAATATAAGATATATTAAGATTGACGATATGAATTTTACTATATAATTTATTTGACATAGATCAATTAATTGCACTTGATCTTTTTATATAATAAAGTGGTAGTGCCATGCTTGTTACCTTCGGGTAGCAACCAAATGGGCCGGCACGCCCCGTATAGTTCATTAGTACCACTCTCTCACAGAAGACCAGCGTGAAGTGGCAGCTAAGCTGTCGCGTTTCGTCCGGTGAGTGAGAGTCCGGGAGGCCCACTCCTTCCCCCTTCCCTCTTCCCTTCATCCTCCGCCTTCGTTCCCCCCACCCTCCCACTTCCCTCCCTCCTCCATCCCTCCCTTTCCTGAAAGGCCGGCAACGCATCTGCAAGCCTGACTTGCAGATGTCCATGGGCGGAGGTGATCACTTCCCATCAGGTGAGCCTCCTGCCCGTTTGCCCCCTTTTTACCATAAAAAAAAAATATATACTTACTGCTTTGTGTAAATAACAATCTCTGTGTAAATAAACTTTATTCCAGATCTAATTTATAAAACGTGATAAACGCGAAATTATTTTAAATTTTATAATGTAGCTTTTATATATTTTATGTAATTTTATATTTTATAATGTTAAGTACGCTATACCTATAGCGTACTTTTAATCGATGTACCTACCATGTTAACGGAACTGCAGACAACACTAGTTAAACATAATTATAAAATAATGTAAATACATTAAAAACAGATTGACATCAAATATTTCGAAACAATTCTCATTAGTACAAAGATTTGTCTCAGTGGTATTATAACGCAATACTTAGTAATTGTCTTCTGTAGTACGTGGTACTAGGTACTTAAATTTATATACACGTGTACCTATATTTATAATCTAAGCAGCAAATTACCAATTTTACTCACATAATAGATGTCGAACAGTCAGCCTGCATATTTTTTGATATGTTTTCATATCTAAGAAAATTTTAAAGAAATCAGTAGGTATTTGGCAAGGCCATTTTTAACAAAAGAAAGCGGAGAAATGAAGATATTTAAGAATATTTTACGAAATGGATAGACTATCGATAATTTCAAATTTTTGTTGAATAAAGATAAAAAATCGGAAAAACCGCTCTATCTACGAGCTTTCATATAATTTACTGCGTAGGGCATTTGTTAGCATCATTAAAAGTTAATCACTAATAACATTATTAATCACTATTCATATTTTTTTACATTTCCAACAATTTAATAACTTTCATATTAACATTGTAGTAGGTACTAGGTACATAAAAGACTCTGCAAATCCACATCCTATCGGCAGCGAAATTATATTGCAATAAGTGTCATTCCAAAATTGGCAGTCGTTTCAAACAGAGTGGGCTGAATTGCATTATAATACCTAACTTGACTGTCCATTGAATTGGTTATACGACTTAAAAATATATCTATGGATAAAAGATTTAAATAACCTATATACCAAAATCTACCAAATATGTACGTTGAAACTAAAACGATTAAAATTTTAATAGTTTAAAGTTTTCTTTGGATTTTAATATGGCTTTTAATCGAAAACTACTTTCTAAAAATAGTACCGGCATTCTGGAAAAAATATGAGTATGTACCTCATACCAAGAAATCATATATTATTTTTTATTTATATTGGAAAACAATCTAAAATAAATCTTTCAGGTCTTGTGAATATATTTAAAAAAAAATATTATGTTGTTATATGACGACTCTTAGCAGTTTATATCCTCGTGTATAAATTGCAACGACACTTGCGTACCTGACCACAAACCTTTATAAGTAGGGTGGACATTTTCGGCATACCAATAAAAATTTTATTAACAATTCGATGCAACATTAAATTATAGCTGTGGGATATTATAATTTATAATGTTTTACTGACTATTGAGAGTAGAGAGCTAAGCTTTAAACTTTATGTAGTAGGTTTCTACGTGACAGAGCTTAGATTTTCGTTTTTCAGGACATAAAACTTTTTTTAAAATGCATTTAAATATATGTATAAGCTTAAACGAACATCGAAATCGTTAGTCATTTCCGAGACACACGAAACAAACTACGAACTTCAATACGAAGTAAGGAATTATTATATAAAATATAATATACGTAATTATCATACTTATCGCTTTGAAGGTCGCAAGGTTTAAGCCTACGTTTATTCAAAGCGTCGACCGTGCTTAAATGGCGGGAGTCGAACCTAGTACTTTCAACCTACACTCATAGTTATTAAACATTGTATCACATGTTATTTTTTAATTACCTATTAATATAATACCTTTATTATATAAAATTCCCAGTCATTATTTCTATAATAGTTATAATTACAGTAGAGAATTGTCACACTACTCGCACGTCCTTGCTCGCCTTTCGCCCTGACAAAGTTGATATTAACCTTTGTTCTCGTCAAGGCGCAATAATATTATCTGATCGGTGCGGTCGAAATTTCACAATTAATTAGAACCGGATACACTTTTTTGTGTAAGTATGACGAATTAACAATAGCTAGAATCATTATCGGAGTACTTTCTTATGATATTGTATTAAACGTCTAGACGGATTTGGATGAAATTTTATAGATAGATAGACTGTGACGTGTATGTGTGAAAGACGCTTCCGATCGATACAAGGATAAGTAGCTGGTATATACTAGCTGGTATATACAATGTATATATAATAAAATTCAAAGTAAATCAATTCTGAACATTATATATTCCTTAGAAAATCTTATTGAAATAGTCCTTAATAATATTATATTTTGCTTTCTGTATGTGACTGCAACAATAGTAAACTGCTAGATATTGATGAAATTTAGTATAATGAAAATAACATAAAAATCGGCATTATGTAGTAGTTTTTGAGTTTATCGCGAACATACAGACTGACGCGGCGGAGGACTTTGTTTTATAATATGTTGTTATGTATTTTAATTCGTATTCAGGATATCGTGTTGCACATTCAATGAAGCTATAAAAAGGTACTTTAGCAACTGTAGAAAGGTAAATTTATTTTAATACGGCAATTAAATTTCAGTTAGATATGTCAGTAGTTGAGTAAGATTGGTAACTGGTTTACTTTTATAGAGTCCTGCGTAATAATAATAACAACGATTATTAAGATATGCATATTGCAGTGAAATATCATCTTTGTAGGCACTACTTTTCACAAGCGACTCATAGAACATTTGAAATTTGAAGTTATGACGATACGTTAGGTTCAGTTTCTAGTGACCTGGTTACTATGCAAAATATGCATATTGCAGTGAAATATCATATTTGTAGGCACTACTTTTCACAAGCGACTCATCGAACATTTGAAATTTGAAATCATGACGATACGTTTGGTTTAGTTTGCAGTTACCTGGTTGCTATGCAAGCGGTCGCGGGTTCGAGTATCGCAGGGATAATTTGGGTGAAGAGCACGATTGTTTGTACTCCAATTAAGGTTGCTTTAAAATACTCCCATGTATCCCACATACAATCTTTTTGTACTTTATTTTCCGAAAGAGCTCGTTTCTTTTATAGTACAAAATTAAAATGACGACATGAATCATTAAAAGAACGCACCTAAATCGAACGAAATCTAAATTAATTAAAATATATCTTTTTAATTTAAGAATTGTTAGTAATTTACTGTAGAAAAAAAATTATTTATAATCTTTTCTTAATTGAAATAATATTATGAATTTATATTAATCCTGACACTCTCATACTCTAGTGGGACGATGACTACTTAGAACTCGAACCCAAGACCTTAAGATGAACAGCTGTACATACTAACCACTACACCACTGAGACAGTAATCCGTATATACATATCTCTACTAAACAAATATGAAATGTAAGCGTGCGGATCGAATTTGAAACACGCAGTCGTTCGATATCAAAGTAAAAAATTATTTATATTTATCGTTATGAGCAATTCAGTCGTGACTCTTAATCAAATTTATAGGTTACATAGTGAGTATAACACTAAATATAAGTTAAAAATTAATGAGACATAATTGTAAAGCATTCAAAGTTTAATTCAAAGAAAATTAAGACAATAGTATTAAAAATTTTATATTACACCAACGTATAAATTGTACTAGTGAAACCCGCGGCTTCGCTCGCGCTAAATCGGGAGTCGCTTGTTTAAGATAAACATTTTCATCATACATTACATTTATGTGTAACTCCAGCGGTTTTGGCAGCGCACGCCAGAATAGCTCGCAGATGGTAGATTTTTTACTACTTACTTGACACTTATCGTCATATTTTGGAAAATTCACACAATATCTTTATAAATTGTAGCCTATGTGTTATTTTGATGTATAAGCTATATTATTGTAAAGTTTCATTAAAATCCATTCAGTAGTTTTTACGTGAAAGACAACAAACATCCATCCATCCATCCATACTTACAAACTTTCGCGTTTATAATATTAGTTACATATTGTATAGAAATAATAATGAAGATTTTTTGTGCTACATTGAAGTTTTATAAACACTATTTAGCACTTAAAGTTTATTTGAAGTTATAGTAGAGACTAAAAGAGAGCAAAACCATAGCTATATGTAGACTCGTGAAACCAAATTGGCGCCTTTTTGCGGCATTAGACAATAGACATGCTGTGCTTCATTACACTTCATTAACTGTAATATATGAATAGAAACAACAATTTGATTGTATCAGTTTGTAGTGACACTACTCGTTGTGCCAACAGTCGCGGGTTCGGTTCTCGCCGGGGGCATTTATTTGTGTTATAAATGTGTAATCTTTTAAAGTTATCTGGTATATATAGTTAGATATGGGTAGTTAACTGGTATCCATAACACAAGCCAAAGAAAATATACTAGAGAAAACATTATAAAACCACTCTAATTCGTGACTGGATGTGAATTCAGACTCATGAGTTAAGAAATCAATTGAGACTGTTACCGATCGCCTTATAGGCTACCTATTACGTAACTAAATTATATAAAAACTTAGTACATTACATGACTAAAGTTAGTGGACCTTCTTATTATCTTTCAGATCTAATTACAGACAGTGTCTACCCACTAACAAGTATATAACCCCTGAGACGTCAAATACCTTAGTCTCTCCCGTGACCATGATTGCTGTAGAGCATTCGAAACATCGGGAACCAAAAATCATTATAAATACGCGACAAAATCCGAAAAAGATAGTTTTATTTATAATGTCAAATATTCGCGTAAATCTAAGAAAGTATTATTCAATTATTATTATTAGTAACACTAACAAGAACCGAAACAGTTATATATATTAATAATAATATTTTCATTTCCCATGACAAATAATTATAAACGTATTTTCTATGTAACAGGGTAGAAAAGTACTACGTAACTTTAACGGATATTACAGTACAATAGAAATGTTTAAAAACAATAGAACAAATTCGTTACTCTATTAAACAAAAGAAAAACATTTAAAAATACAATAGGGTATGTCGTGAATGATAAAATGTAGAAAAAAATATTTACATAATCCAACTAAATAGATGAAAAGTATATAAAAATTGGAGGTCTGGGACATGTAATCGCGTCACTCAGTTTTTCAAGCGAGTGCTTTACCACTCGGCAACAACTATCCTTGTGAAACTGGTACATAATAATATGTACATCAGTAAATATAAATAAAATTGAAGTGTCTATTTTTAGTTCCAAATTAACAGCTTTTTATAATAATACTTGACATTATAAATAATACTTGACATTATAAATGAAACTATCTTTTCGGATTTTGTCGCAGGAACCAAAAATCATAATAAATCCGGGACAAAACCCGAAAAGCTGATACCGATCCGAAAAGCTGGATACCTTTTTTTAATAAATATTAGAACGCGGGTGAGGCCACGGGATTTGCTAGTTACTCTATATAAATATTAATCTAAATCCTAACTTCTCTCTCTCTCTTAGAATCTAGATTGTAATAGAGTTCAAACAAATCTCTGGATAGCGCAGAGCACTTATATATAGAACAGTTTCTGAGGGGGACGGCGCGTACGCAGTCCCCACTACCAAAAATTACGCGTCCGAGTTATCCGCATTAGGGATAATCGCAGAGGTCAACCCAGCCGCAGTGCAATGGGAGGGCCTCGCTCTGGGGGAACCGCCTTCGTGATCACGGTGTCCCCTACGCCAGGTAAGTATGCTCGCTAGCGTCCACCCGCCGGGGGTCATTGTTCGCGAGAACATCTTGCCAGCACGATGTAGGAATCGCTTCAAAATGTACAGCGCCATCTAGTTATAGATGTGTACAACCAATGGTTTGTGAGAATGAATGACTCTACAATACTTTTACTTTTATTTAAAAAGGAAATAGAAGTTGTAAATAGGTATAAAAAATTAAAATAATCCTTTTTTATATTTTTGACTGAGTCAGCGTAATCTTTTATAGAGATCATATTAACTCTAGCGGCAGAGATCATCGATATTAGTAATTTATTTTAAATGCTATACCACAGTATTGTAAAAAGAAATCTTTTTATATAACTATATTTATTTATCTAAACAGATGTCTGTGGATTATAATTAAACATTCTTACTTAATAATATTATAGACGCGATAGAGTCTTAGTTGCGTAGAGTGTAGACAGTGCGATGCAGGAATTGCGAGAACAGCGCCATCTATCGGCAGACAAGTAAAACAAAATACTTGTACGGACGACTGTTATAATACATAATTGTGTTTTGATTTTATGCAATAAACATTATATATTTTTGATAAAAAACTTTACATAATAATAATTTGTTATATCTTTATTTATCATGTGGAGCTCAGAAAGAGAGATATTCTATGAATTATTTTAAGGTTATTAACTAACTACATACTACACGATTCAAACGAACGAAATATATTGTATAAGTAATATATAACATTTTATAAAACACAAAGAAAAATTATATATTTTTAAGTTTTTTAATACGTAAAACTATCTTTACGAACTTTTTAGTGGCATTCAAAAATCATGGTCATGATAGAGACTGAGGTCCAAATATCCAAAAAGGCAGTTTTTGATTTTCAATCGAAGAAAATATTATTTATAAGTGAAGTTACATTTATTATATTATCCATTTATTTAGCCTAATACTTTCCCTATAGTCAAGTAAAACAACAGTTATTTTTCAACTTTTAGGATATTACTTCCTTAACAATAAAATGATTATAATTATCTAAAATTAAAAAATATAAAAATATTGTCTAAAATTGCATAACTTAATTTAAATATAATAGAGCTATCATCAAAAAAGTGTTAACACCATAAAAGTGTGGTAATTTTTATAGGGATTCTTGCGGCAGCGAAAGTGGTTTTATATTGCTCTCATACTAAACCTGTCGACTTTCTTCTTAAATGTGTAACAACTTATAGGTTGGTTCAAGCGACAAGTTCGAGAATAATTTAAATATATTTGGATATTATTACACACAGCGTCATTTAGTTCTGTTGTAAGCTACGAGGCTTGTGTTACGGATACCAGATAGTTGATACACTACACATAATATATAACTTTAAATACATATCTATTATAAATATAAACGGACTACAAGCGTCGTTCTTTCGTTCTCAACAAATGAATGCCCCAAGCAGGACTCGAACCCGCTAACACCGCAAGTAGGATCACTACAAACTGAGCCAATCATGTTGTCAAATATAAAAAATACAACCGTTATTAAAACGCTCTCTATCGTCACTCACACCGTACAAGTACTCAAGGCTATTCACTGAAAGTGTGGAAGCCTTGGTAATGTCAAACATAATGCACGTTGCAAGATTTTTATTCCAACGCTATAATTTAATATTTTCTAGACAATTCTTATTTTAAAGTAAATATTACGAGTACAAGGGTCGCTATCTTTTTTGTTAAAACCGTGTTAACACTTTCACGCGAACATATCAATATTTTAGGTCTATGCGATACAGCACATAATTTTCATTTAAATTAGAACGACGTCTAATGACGTTGTGCCACAACATATATATATATAAAAAGGTGCAATAGCGAACACGGTACGTTAAATAACGTCAACGTCGACTGTGCCGTAAAACTTATAACGTTAACGTATAAGAAGTATAAGAAGTATTTAGTATAAAAATGATCTAGAAATGTTTAACATAAATTATAACAATAACAAAAAAAATGAAATGAAAGGCTAATTATATGAAATGGTCTATTTTTTATTTAAAAAAATATCCCAACATATTGCTATTATTATAAATAAATTATTTACTATAATGATTTAATCAGTCTTATGAAATACACAAGTGCAATACATTTTTCAGACTCATTTATCACCTATTATTGAGATCAAGTCAACTATAACAAGCGAAAAATAATTAAAATAAACTTATTGTGGACTTGATATTCCATGCTTACAACTTAGACTTATAGAAACTAATAAAGTTCATTAAAAATTTTAGGAACGAACCTAATTATGTGATCATAAACTAACTACGTTTCAATATTCCACGTTAACACAGAATCGATACACGCGCTACCCCCGCGACACGCACATGTCGGCTGACGTCATAAAACTTCTTAGGCGAAATGACGTCTAGTGACGTTGTGCGCTAACAAAGTAGGTACTTTGTACTTTTAAACATTGGTATGGCCAGAGCCCGTACTATAACGTTGTACTTAATAAAACCAGTTTTTGCTGAACGTGATAGCACGCTGTGCGGTATCACATCGACCAAAATTTGACGTGTAATGACGCTGTTCGCGTGAAAGTGTTTTAGTAAAATTAAAACTACGCAATGAATATAATAAACTACATATTACTTTACAATATAAAATATATAAATAATAAGTCAATGACAATTTTTCATACTTTTACCCCTTTTCAAGGAAAATGTTAAGAATCTCTCAAACGACTCTATTGAGAAAATATTCTTATAAGAAAGGCATCATACTTGTATATTCTCATCATATCATAAAAGTGTTTTAATAATACATTATAATTATTATTATTTAAACACTATACTAATATTATAAAGAGGAAAGGTTTGTATGTAAGTATGTTTGTAACGAATTGGCTCAAAAAGTACAGGATCGATTTTAAATATTCTTTCACTATTTGAATGCTACATTATCACTAATTAATATGTACATGCTATTTTAATTTCAAAAAAAATAACGATGCCTACTTAAACTACAATAACAGGAGAGGAGGAGGAGTGCACGCCGCACATAATATATGAAATAGGTAGCCGCGCGGCTCAGGAGTATATTAAATCTGGAGTCATTTTGGAGAATTTTCAACTCATTTTTTTTTTAAATGAACGCAGGCGAATCCGCGCGTATTGCTAGTCTTTTATATTACACAAACCTATATCTCATAGTGACCACAACTTGTTATCATTTAAATACTTGAACGCAGTGAAAGGTTTGATTTTGTAAAGATCCGAATTACAAGGATGAGTTGCATTCACAGCATCACTGAATGCAATCGGTTTATCGAATGGAATGATCCATTGTACAAAAATAGTCAACATTTATACTCAAGCATGGGCGTATTATAACAATAAATAAATGTTATATATTATAATAATAAATACCTATCATAGTAAAAAATACTTATTTAACTTATTTTTGATCCCTACGTAATATATAAATAAATTTATTTACTGATAGTTACTGTACTTTAATAATAATGTTTCGTTAATTATTTTAAGTCACTGTAATTTTGATAATGTAACTGTAAATTTGTTTAAGTAAATTTCTTGATATTAAAACTCAATAACTCTTAAGTAATTCGAAGTAGCACTTCATGCTTCATGAACTCCAGTTTTATTAGTAAAAGTACTAGATTTTAATAAGAATTCATATTCTATCTTTAATACATAGGAAATCTATTAACACTACATATTACGTCTGTCTGTCTGTTCGCGATATACTCAAAAACTACTGCACTGATTTTCATCCTGTTTTCACCAATGAATAGAGTGGTTGTCGAGGAAAGTTTACGATTATAATTTTTAGCGGAAACCGGGGCTTTGTAGGAACGAACGCGAGCGAAGCGAGTGTGAGTTGCTAGTTCGTAGTTTTTTTTATAAATAAAGGCCTATACGTCAGGTATTTTCCACAAACGAGCCAACAATAACAAATTGCACAAGAGAGAGATAGATTAAGTCATGTTACGGAGAGCGTGGCTGCCAGAGCGTGGCATATTTATTATAATTCCGAGGGAAATTGCAAGAATACTAAAGATGATATCTGAGGCGTCATGTCACGCTTCTATATTAAGATATTAGAAACTAAATTCACTTTAATGCGTACCTAGGTGCCTAATAACAGCATATGTGCTACTTCAGGTCATAGTCTGTCTGACTTCCTACGACCATTTGGAAACATATAACATTTTTTTATAAAAAAGACTATCAAAAAACTTACATGCTTTGAAATAAAATAAAGCGAATTCGAATCTTGAGTCTTACATTTTCACAACAAACAACCTCTTAATATTTCTATGGTGGAAACATCATGAGTAAACCATACATATCATAGGTAATCTAGATATTGCCAGAAATTCGCATTTGGCAACCGTGGAAGTCTGAATCTCTTCGCAAAAGAAGTCCAGTCCATAACATACCTTAATATCTAAACTTAAATCTGTTTGTGCAAGCCAGTGCATCCGACAATATGTTGTAATTTTACCTATCAGTCTCCTACAAAGCGATTGTTTCATATACATAGATACTCGTATAAGAAAAGAACAATTTTTTGACAAATGAAAGAAATAAATAAAGCACGCTTACTATTACATAATATGAAGGAGATTTTTTTATATTTGCATCGAATCTTGTTAGACGAAACTGGGTCGTAACGAAACATCTTTTGAGCATTTTACAATACAAATTGTGAAATAATAGGTTAGTAATTAGTATTCTTGTGCTATCATCAATATGCAATTTAGTTTACTTATTGTTCTACATTTGAATAGAGAATAAAGGATTTCTGTACTACAAGTGTTTTCATGTCTGGGTAACAACTAGTAAAATTACTTTTAAGATATTTTAGGTCTTTCACGCAAAAATTGACCAAACAAATTGAGTAAAATTGATGACTCATTTGGCTTAGTTTGTAGTAACCTACAAGTAAGTCATGAGATCCACCATTTGTTGAGCACAAATGTTAGTACTCTAGTCATGGGTATATTTATGAAGGTAAGGTATATTTATAATATGTATGCAATCGTGTATCAACTATCTGGTATCCGTAACGCAAGCTTCGTAGCTTACCACGGAACTAGATGGCGCTGTGTTTAATAATGTCCTAACATATTACTTATTTTATTTTATAACCCTGGGAGAATGCAACCAAAGGAAAGTTTCGTTCCAAATGAAATATCCCTACGTAGTTATAAAGTTAAATTACATTATGGCTTCTCTGTTTGTCTCTTTCTTAGGCAAATCAACGTAAATCTATACACATACGTTCTATAATTATAAGTTACTAATATTACTAAATTTATTAAGCAAAATACTTTATAAACTAATGTCCTAATATAATACATAGAAGTTTCAGTCATTAGTCGATTCTGATACAGAGGTTAAACTTTATGCCAATATTTTATACTAATTTAGATACTTAAACTTCCATTTAATGTATTCGAAGTAAAGTGACGTCTAAATTTTTGGCTTACAATAAAATAGAGTTAAGCCTTTTTTAGATAAAAACATAGTACATTTTAAGTTTTAACTTAGCTATAATGTACCACAAGAATATAAATCTTAGAATAACTAGTTAATTGTTTGTTCGAACTTGACCTTCCATATTATTTCACTTATACAGTGGCTTTGCAAAACTTGTCTTACAAGACTCAATCACTTTTTGTTACAATTATGACTTGTAAGTAAATAACGGAATTCCGTAACTATTTAATATCAGTAATTATTAATAATAACTTTAGTCTTTGTTTAACCGACTTTAATTAAATAATGATGTACGAATAAGCTCTAGTTCTATAAGTTCTACACTTAGAACAACATAGTTTTAAGTAACATTCTAATAATAAGCTCTATATAACCTAGAGTAAACTATGTTGCAACTGTGCCACACTCAACATAACAGGTCCTTTGTGATATGTGGGTTAATACACGCGCAGGCGTAACGAATCAAGGGTTAATAAGACCATTTGAAACTTACTAGAAATAATGATGTACACCTAAAATTAGAGTACCGTCTTTTATATATGTACATATTATATTAATTACATCACATGCTTGATCACATCACATGGTTTTTAAATAAAACTATATTTTCGTATCATTTGAGGATTTCGGCGTTTCCGAAGTTTCACAGCAATAATTTTGGAAAAGAGAGACTTTAAGTCCGCGAAAATAGCGGAATATTTGACATATGTATAAATCTATGGTAGAGGAGACCGTGGTAGATCGACCTTCACCGATCTGATAACCAGATGAGACATATTTTTTATCGAATATAATTTATAAACAAATATGCCTATAATGACTTGCCTATCTGAAAGTGCTCATGGCTATTTTTAGCTAGGCAACAGTACTTTAAGTATGATTTTTTGCAGGAGAGTCTATATGACTGATTTTGTAATAAAATGATCTAAAATTTGATATAACTTTCGATAAGTTAGCAGAACGATGGAGTCACCTATATTGACTTACCTGTTCACATCGGCTTGCCAGGTAGCTATACACAAAAATGAGTAGGCAAGCCTACTGAGGCATATTCTGTGTGTTAAAAACTAACAGTGAAATAAAATTCATTTGGTTATCAAAAGAATGAAAGTGATGAAAAAAAAATCGATTAAAGTTAATTTAATTAAAAATAGCCATGAGCACTTTCAGATAGGCAAGTCATTATAGGCATATTTGTTTATAAATTATATTTGATAAAAAATATGTCTCATCTGGTTATCAGATCGGTGAAGGTCGATATTTCACCGGCTCTTAGACCATAGGTGAACAAGGTGTTTATCTATTAAAGTAACCTGTGTGCTTTCTCATACTATAAACTATGTCTTTCATACAAATCCATTTAGCTTTTCTGACTCCAATACCAATTATACATTCATCTAAATGAGATTATGAGATAATTAACAATAGTCTTAGATATAAATTATAAAGCTCAGAAAATTACTGATAATTCATAATTTTTACATTATAGAAATGTGAAACATGAATTATATATTTTTTTATATTCAGTAGTAGAGTAATTGTTTCCGTGCTTTAGAGGTCGATCCGATTGATAGCCGTTAAGTTTCTAGAAACGTTGGGTAGTTAAATAAATAAGTTACTCAGTCATGTTTACGTATAAGTTAGCCCTAACTATTGATTTTTAAAATAGTATTCTTACAAGATTTTACTATATTGACTGGCGACTTATCTTCGTTACGCATAGGCTACGTCCGCACAGACATGCGGCTTGCTTAGCGCCTAAAACCTAGTGGATTGCGCTCTGGCAACATGGTAGGATACACAGTGGCCGCACTGCAGGAGGTTTGCGTGGTTACTTGTCGGATTTCACTTTGAAAAATAGCTGTAAAACTGCTACTTACAGAAAATTCACATTTAAAATATACCATTTCAAGGTCCTATCCATCATGTTGGGTTCATGACATAAATAAACAACTTTTTAGTACTTATTATCTTTTTTTGCTTCGACTGATATCTCTTCCCATAGTTTTTTTAAAATAATTTCATTTTTATTTAGTTCATTTGCCGGTTTCCACAAAGGTTCACTCTTAAAAATTTATGCAATTAATATTTCATATATTATTTCTTGAATAAAATGCCTCGCGACTAGTGTCAAAAAACCAACATGTTTGTTTACTTAGATACGCGCTTAGCAACTAGCTAGGAGCTAAGCGTGCAGTGCGGTCGGTCACAAACATTTTAGGACGTTCGTTTTAGTAAGCTACTAGCTATGTGACTTGTTAGGCTCTAGGCGCTAAGAAAGCCGCCGGTCTGTGCGGACGTAGCCATAGAGGTGCCTAGTAATACCCTAGGGCTAAACAAAGCACTTAGCTTTAATAAAGGTACGAGTCTATTTTAAATATCAATAAAGTTTACATTGAAAAATCATTAACTCTACTTTAGAAACTCTTGCGGTAAAGACGTTAAGACATTTAAGCATTGAGAACATTTAGCTATATTAGTTGAAAAGCGTATCCAAAATACACACTTACGAGCTTCGCATTCATATAGTAGAATAACTTGTCTTCAGCCCTTTATTTTAAACGTCCCAGAGCTGGGCACGGGCCTCCCTCCATACGAGGGGGATACGGGGGAGTGTTGGCGGACTTCACATGTCTTTCGAAAACTTGCTAGGTTTTCTCAGACATGCAGGTTTTTTTACGATGTTTTCCTTCACCGTAAGACAAGTGGTAGGTAATCATGATAATCATGATAGAAATGATTCGCACATGAAAATATCAGAGGTGCGAGACCCGGATTTGAACCCGCATCACTCGGTTAACCAAGCGAGCGCGTTACCGCTGGGCTACCACTGCCTTTAGTAGAATAATTTAGTATAGAAAGATTTTTTGCTAAGTCCTTAGCACCAATGTGCTAGATAAACTATTAACTAAGTAGTGCCAGATGACTGATCTTCACTGATCATGCGATATGTTAGGACATAAATAATATTACTAGACTAATACATAACACTTATGTAATTAGAACGTTCACTTTCACAGTAGTCTGACCTATGGGATGTTGTTTTTTGCATCTTTGATTTATTGTAATAATAACAAATTACATAATAATTGCAAATATTAAAACTATGACATTTACAAATTTTAGAATGTATACTTTGATAATTTTATTAGTATTAGTAAACTGTAAACTGTATACTTAATAGATAAAAAAAAGGAGTTCTATTCTCAAAATTATATTATCATATATCTCTTGTCTTAAACTTTTTCATACATACTTTAGGTTCACGCAACTCTCACATTGACTCTACAGAATTTTTCAATTGTTGTAACTAAAAATAACTAACAGTAATAAACGAAGTAAACAATAACCTACTGTCCTTGATCTTATGATATTTTACATAATATCGAGCTCTCCCACATTCCACCATATCAGATCTTTCTTATAAGGAATTTTGATTTAGATTCAAGAAGCTTTTTACTTTGGACACAAGCTGAATCATCACCACCTACACTATAGATTACTAAAACTAAGATGACCGAGCCATTTAGGGCCGATTCTCACTATAACGCCATTCGCAGTTCGTTCTCGGTTCAATCTGGGTCTGGTAATGTCGTATCATGTTCACATTATTTTTATTATATTATATTTATAATATGTATGTTTTTAAAATTTATGTATGTGTCTTGTTGGATTGGTTGGAAGATGGCGCTGTTGTAATATTGTCCCAACATATTTTTTTAAAACATTATACAATATGACTAAGTTCACGATTCATTAATAAGAAGAAAAATTCTTACAGTAATGTGGAATGAATAGGAGTAAAATTTCTTCGATGTTCATTGTGACTGGAATGGGATAGAACTAAACTGCTATCGATAGTATGAATGCATACATAGTTCTTACTTGATAATATTTTAGACCGATATCGGACCGAGAACGAACTGTGAAAGGTTTATAGTGAGGATCGGGCCTTATTGTGTAGCCTCTCCTAAATAGTATTGACTAAAACAGTAATGTCAAGCGATAAAAAAATATTTGGTAGTAAGCTGTGGTCATCATAAAAAGTTTATAACTGAAAAATAAATGTGTTACATTAACATATGATTTAATATTATTCTTATCACACATGTTAATTCTATGTTCTTTATTCTGTGGCTTATAGGTGATGTTACTTCGCGAATCGTGTAGAATGGAAAAGACATGGCGGAGATTGAGAATTGATCGGTTTAGATGAGATAGAGGCATGATAATATTAAATAACTGTCAAAAATATTCATGTTATGAACATGGTAAGATTATGAATATTTTAGCCATTTTTGCCTGCTACTGTGTTAATGGGATATGCAATAAAACTGTTATACCTTAAAATTTCGAATTAAACTAAAATACTCGTTTAGAATTATAATATAAATATTTAACTTTAGTTATGGAAAATTCTCATACTTATAAATCGAAGCCGAGGGTTCCACTTGTTATATACTAAAACCTTCCTCGAGAACCACTCTATCCATTGGTGAAAACAGCATGAATATTGGTGTAGTAGTTTTCGAGTTTATCGCGAAGAGTCCGACAGACAGACAAACAGACGCGGCAGAGGACAATGTTTCACAATATGTAGTGAAGAATTATAGATGATTAAAAACTTATATACTTATTTATATATTGGAACATGAAAAAATACTCCAAAATATAACATAATATAAACTTATTTATGTATGTATGATGAACTCTGAATTGAAATCGTGACTGAATTACTTACAATTTATTCAAATTGAGAACGCATTACATAATGAAATAACATCTTTAGTATAAGTCAAAAAGTCAAATGTTATAATCAAAAATATAATTTAAAGCATTGCCATTAAGCAAGGTTTTCATAAGTGCAGCTATGTAAACAAAATATATATAAAGAATGTATTATAAAGAGGTAGAGTTTGTTAGTTTGGAAACCATTTCCCGATTATTAAAATTCTTTCACTATTAGTATATTCTAATACTATAAATAATACTATATACCATTTAATACTATTAGTAAACATACATTTCATTTAAGAAGTACACCTACTTTGAAGTGACTTAAAAGTTTCTTCTTCAGTGACTTAAAATTGTTCGAACGTTTGAGAAATTTCTTGAACATAGAGCATTGACCATTACCTATGACTTAATTAAAACTAGAAAATAATGGAGACAACATAATATAAGTACACTCAAAAGAAACAAATCAAATGAGAGATACACTCGTATATGAACTTATATTTTTTGCGTTAAATTATGTCAATTAAACTATTTTAATTTAAGAAAATCTTATTAACATTTAATAAGTGTGTAATCCACAAAATTTGCTTCATAACCAGCCAGTATTAAACTCCTTAGTTATTAACAAGAGACCACTCAGTGTTCTACTTCTACAATAACAGCAACGTATGGTAAGTTGCTATTATTGCAAAATAGTTAACGACATAATTAGTTACATAATTATAATATTATATGCAACTAAGAAATAGAAAATGTATAATAATCACTGGCTTCCGATTTTGCAAAACGGTTAGGTTAAACCTATTATTTAACATGACATTACAGCTGTTTCATTTAAAATATATATTTTATTTTTGAGGGTTCCGAAACCAGAGGTTCTCTCATTTAAAAAGCTTTAAATCACAATACTGTGTGTATTACTCTTCAAGCTGACTAGAATAACTAATACTAGAATAAATCATTTTATTGGCTACATTCAGGGCCGGCGTTAGGATAAGCTGAGGTAGGGCGACCGCCCAAGACGCCGGATGCGAAAAGGCGCCCAGCGGCGCCCAGTGAAAAGTTGGCAATGGAAAGTGAGATTGCTAAAAATATCGACTTTGATAACCTAATAAAAGAGTTATTGATTATATATTTTAACAATTCGTTTGGCTCAGTTGGTAGTGACCTTACTTACTGCGCCAGCGGTCGCGGGTTCAAGTCCCGCTGAGGCATTTATGTTGGTACTCCAGTCATAGGTGTCTATATTTATAATATCATACATATTTAAAAGTTATATATGTAGTATATCAACTATCTGGTATCCCTAACACAAGCATCGTAGCTTATCACGGTACTGGATGGCATTGTTCTAAGAATGTCCTAACATATATATTTGCCTTTTCTCGGATAGGTTAGGATTGCAGTTAGGGGGCGCCGTAGAAATCTCGCCCAGGGCGCTGGTAAAGCCAGAGCCAGCATTGGCTACATCTATACTTATTATGAAGAGGCAAAGTTTGTTTGTTTGAACGCGTTAATCTCAAGAACTACTATTCCGATTTGATTTTTTTTATTAAGTACAATATAATATATTATAGTACTCTCTTATTATGCAAATTTCATTTTATACTAGTTAGTATTTTTCATATCTGCTCTCCAATTTACGTTATAATTTTGACTTTGATTGTTATAAAATATATTTCTAGAAATATTTGAAGTACATATAGTATTTGAAGTATAAACATTGGATTTAGCTAGCAGATATATTTGTAATTTCGTTTGTAGGACATCAATATTCTTATTTATATAATATAAAAATATTTAAGATAAATGTTACAAAAACTTAAATTTCGTAACTAATGAATACCTTTCATTTTAGAATAGGAACTATGGTATGACCTGAATGGCTAAGGCTTAATATAAAAGCTTATTATATAACTACTTCCAATGTTATCGAGTGATAGGATCGTCTGAGGAGGAATGAGTTGAAACCATTTTGAAAGCAAATGCATCATTAAATCCATGTTGTTCGTGTACTATTTCCTTGACATTTTCATGTATACATATTATGATTAAATTATAAATCGAATTTGTACATTGTTTTTGAGAATCTTATTGAAATAGTCATTATTAACACAGACAATATTACAACAGCACCATCTAGTACCGTCATAAGCTACGAGGCTTGTGTTACGGATACCAGACAGTTGATATACTATATATATAAAAAATTAAATACGTACATATTATAAGTACAAACAACCATGACTGGAGTACAAACACTAGTGCACAACAAATGAATGCCCCCAGCGGGACTCGAACCCGCGACTGCTGGCGCAAAAAGTAGAGTCCCTACCAACTGAGCCAAACGTGTCGTCAAATGGTAGGTTTCGGAATTCGTGTACGTCTGTGACTGCATCACGAGAAAACTAATGGAAAAAAATATTGAAATTTGGTATGATGAAAGCTGGTTAGACAAGTCATCATACAGGATAATTTTTACTGCGGGTAAATATCACGATTCTAAGAAATCTATACTAACCCTTAAAACTTACTTGGGGAATGAATGTAAGCAGAACGAGGGGAAATAAAAATGCTATAATTATATTATAAGAATACATGTATTTTTCTTCGTACTATTTATTCGATGGTGGTTCCAAAGTATCTGAATATGCCTCTTAAAAATAATATCTTATATAAATAATATTTTTCTCTCTTTATTAAAGCTTTAGAAAGCTTCGACTGTTATGTATCTCAACCATTCAAATAAACACTTAAGCTCTTCCAGTACAACTACATATTACTCATTCAATATAAAAATCGTAAAACTTTCAATTTATTCATATAAAAAGTACAAGTAATAACAGATATTAAAGAAAATATCATATGTACTTATAAAAAGGTACGATAGTCGAATATTTGAGTGAGCGCCGCATACTTGGCAATTAAAGAAGGTTCAATTACTAGAATTATTCAACATCTAAAAAATTATTACGCCTTATGTAATAAACATTATAATAAATGCGAAAACTTATATCAGAGTACTTTCTTAGATTTAAGCAAATACTTGACATTTAAAATATCACTACATATTATGAAACAAACTCCTCTGCCGTGTCTGTCTGATTGTCGGTCTGTTCGCGATAAACTCAAAAACTCCTGCGCCGATTTTCTTATGAACGAAACCAGATGCAAGAGATTTTTGAGAAAAAAAAATTCCCTTCAGTATAAAAATTACTAAAATAATAGCCCAAATAATTATTTTCTAGAGTCAAATATACTAATGATGTTAACGAAAAATGTCGCCTATAAAGTGGCCAATAAAAGTATCATGATTTTCTTCCACGATAGGTTTTTCTTATAAGTTTACACAAAAATATATAAATAAAAACAATTCAATACAACAAATTACTACAATTTTATGCAATAATCATAAAGCTGATATACTCTAATAATAAATAATATTCTCAATGGGTCATCGTTACATACGAGTACATATTTCCAAATGCCAAACCATTTAGATTTACTGACAATAAGGTTAAACATCGGTCACGTCTTCGCAGTTTTTAATTGCATAGCCACTTTACGTTAGTCGACCTCGGACTAGAAAGGAGATGGTCATTTAAATGGTTCAGAGTGAATCCGTGGGAAAAATGCTTGAAATAAATACTAATTGAAATATTTTTGGGATACATTTTAGATATATTTTAAACTAACTTAAATTTATTCGCATGAATTTTTGTAACCTTTGATGTAACCCTTATTAAATACATAGTTTAAAAAACTTCCTTCTTACTCTTCATTTTCAGAACTCTTCTTAACCTTTTTACAAAGTGGCTTTCAGCAAAAGAGTCTGTAATAACTATGAATTTTGAGACACCAGAAACCTTACTCTCTTCTTAGAAAATCTTTCGTGACCATATTTGCATTAAATATTGGAAAAATTGTAAACAAAAAATCAATTCAACTAGAAAAACCCCAAACAAAAAAATAGTTTCATAAAAAATGTGAATATTCAAGTGAATATCTTAAGTGCTTAGAAAAATCAATTATATTTATGTCAATAAAGTTATACAATATCAATCAATATAGATACAGTAAAAACTTCGTTTAAGTACTTAAATGTAACAAATTGTATACATACATACGTAATTGTTGACAAGGTTATTTTTAAGCTTCAGCTTTAAATAAGGATTGGCCGTGACTTTAAGAGAATGATTCAATTTAACACTAATAAATAACTAAAGAGCTTTTAAGTTTGTTCATTAACTCGTTATTTTAAAATTAAAAATATAAACTAAAGTAAATAATATTTTGTATGTATTTTAGAAGTTACATAATATTATACTAAAACGATTTCAATAACGCAAAATTTACGGTCTATTGTGACGTGAAATATTAGAAAAATGCATAGGTTAATAATAATTGTTCTGAATAACCTATTCACATGTAGGAATTGTCATAGAAAATTTTTTTTTGAAAACTACCAAAATAGTAGTGCCATGATGTAATAAAGTATGGTTCTAAATCTCTATATAATAGGCAAAGTCAAAAGAGTTCGTTATTTTACTCTAATCTGTATATCAACCAATTTTCTCTTTTTAGTCGCCATTTTCTGTACATATCATTGAATTAAATTTACAATAATAATTACATTTAAATTTCCACCTCTAGAGAGACACTTATGTAAAAAATATAAAAAAGCGCACTTCTTTTAATGTCTTCGCTAATGTCTTCAGAGGTACTTCCCCTTGCCCTTTACTTCATTTATAAACAGGTAAATACTATGTTTTAAATTTCATACAATTATGTAGCTTACTACGTGTAGCTTTTTTTCGTCTCAGGGTCGATCAAGCGTCACTACTTGTTATAGTAGGAAGTGTAGCGAAATATTGGATATTTCGACATTAATGTTAATTTTCTATTACACCTAAAATTTTCTCTGTAACTAGTTATGGACTCTCGCTTCGCCTGACTTCATCCCTAGGTAATATAAAACATACAATCGATTCCTTGCTTAACATTTTTTCGGGATAAGAAGTAATCTATGTGCTACTCCAGATAACTTATAATTTATCCTAATGCCAAATTTTATCCAGTTATGTTCAGGCATTCAGGCATGATTCAAGTCGGAAGGAAGTCATCCCTCCCGTAAAATGGTTAAGAATAAAGTTTGGATATATCTTTTTAAAGTTAAAAATATAAATAACCATGAAAAAATCGTTTATAAAACATTATAATTATAACATTTTGAAATATTAAAGGTTATTAATGGGTAAAACCCATAGAAAATATGATTAAATAATACTTTCTTAGGTTTACGCGAATATTTGACATTATAAATGAAACTATCCTTTGTTTTTTTTTTAGTTTTGATTCCCGACGTGTCGAAAGCTTTACAGCAATCATGGTCACAGGATTAAATTTTATTTATATAATAATATATCTACGTATGTAGAATAAATTGAGGTGGAGCATCCAATTAATTCGTCTCACCAGTTGTTATAATTACATAATGACATTAACGTGTACAAAAATTGCTCGGACGAAGAAGGTAAAATGTCCGGAGCATCAAGACCGCTTAAAGTTCACTTGTTGGTCTCGAAACCTTTATGAAATACTGTCGTTCTTTTTCAATAATAGGTATGTTCAAATTTCATTGTACACTACTTAAAGCTGAGCATAATTAATCAAATTACTTTATATAAATACTAAAGGAGATTATTAAATAAATGTTTGAAGTTACTGATTAGCTATTGTTGCTGCACAATTGCTGGTTTAGGATTACAATCAAAGTTAAAAGTCTAGATAAGTTTAATCTGTACATATAAATAAAATTGAAGTGTCTGTTATTAATTTCAAACTAACAGCTTTTAACAAAATGCGTATGAAAGTATATAAGTATATAACATCAAAAAATCAATTTTTAAAATTTTTGTCTGTCTATCTGTTTGTTCTGCCTAATCTCTGAAACAGCTAGACCGATTTTGACGGCATTTTCATTCCTAGACAGCTAATGTTACAAGGAGCGAAATAAGCTACTTTAATTGTATTAGAAAATTTTAATACATATAAAATTTTAAATGGCGCTTACGGTCCAGCAAAGCGGCCAATATTAAAATAGTTTTAAAACAAAATGGCTTACAATAATTATTAAAACACAAATTGTAAACTAAATGGTTTCACAAAGCCCTTCCTTCAGTCTTTAACCGCTAAGGAGACGATATCATACGTTATTAATTACAGTTTACGGTCTAATGATCTTAATTAGAGTAAATTATCCATGAGGTTGTATTTATGTGTCATACGTAACTTTACACTTACCGCAAAAAGTATTCCTGACGTGCCGCAAATATGTTGGTACTTTGTATTAGCGATTAAGGTTAATATTAGATACAATGTATCTTCAATAATATTAAAACTGATAATTTTAAACTATTTTTATTACGAAAGTTTTATAAGCTTTGCTAGCGACTTATTTTTTTTATAATACGTACCTACTTGTATTAATGTTAAAACTTAAAGCTGATTTTATTGTGAAATTAGGAGACGGATACTGAAATTCAGCAATAGTGTAGAGCTTCAAATTTGTACATATTTCATTTGTTTTAATGAAAGTTTATTTTTCTCAGCTAGCAGCTAACGTTTTTATGTTAATTATAGAAAAAAAAATCAGTTCAATGGAGATCTAATGGAACTAATAACCAGGGCTCGGAAATGATTCCAACGAAGGCTTATTTCAATTATAATGATTAATAATTAAGCAGCGTTCCCTAAATTTGTGGAACTTTTTGTCAAAAACAGTTCTCCGAGATTAAACCGGATAAAGAACGTAATTGCCACCTGAAACCAAAAAGCATTTCGGTTTGGAGTGAATGAAGAAAGCCTAACTAACAATACAATGACTTCGTTTCGTTTGGCATAAATCTGTTACATCTTGTTACATTGTAAAATCTATGAACCATTTCATTTTGTTGTTAATTGGCATGATTAAATTGCAATTAATTCGCAATACCCATGACAAGATACTATTACCTAAATCTCTAAATATTTAACCTCATTACATGTTGATTTATTAGATTTTGGTACATATTTAATAAAACAGTTCAAAGTCTTCATATAAGAACGTAAAAATTTTTTTTGTAAACATTTAGATTCTTAAGTTGCTAAAATATATAAAACCTTAATGAACTAATAGAAAATAATAAATAATTAAGAAAGAAAAATAACATTATTTAAAAAAAGAAAAATTACGAAAATTGAATCACTGTTGTCGATGATATCGCCATAAAATAAAGAGACTCATTGAATAATATATGTCTAAAATTCGTATCCCCAAATAAAGCATGAGGGAGGAGGGCTATGTCAAATTAAATTCATAAAATTTTGACGACTCGTTTGGCGCAGTTTGTAGTCCTTTCTTGTGTCAGCGGTCGCGGGTTCGAGTGCCGCTGGTGGCATTCATTTATTAAATTTGGATGTTTATACTCCATTCATGGGTGTTTATATTTATAATATTATGTATTTAAAACTTATATATGTAGTATACCAACTATCTGGTATCCGTAACACAAGCCTTGTAGCTTACCACGGAACTAGATGGCGCTGTGTGTAATGATGTCCCAACATATCTATTTTATTTATAAAATAACACTAATTGGTTTACACAAAGGCGTGTAAATGTTGATTAGGTTTGATTATAATTGAGGCCACCAAGCACCCACGTACTACAATCAAGCGACTTATTGGTGACCAAATACCAAACGACACATATGATAAGTATCAAATAAGGTATGCCACTAGCCAATACACTAAAATCAACTTTATTAGTCCGTTTAGCGGATATAAATACGAACATACGCTTTCAAGCTTAATAATAATTGATGTAAAACAGCTTATAATTATACTTTATGCAAAGTTACCTTAAATTATTACTATTATTAAATCGATATATCTTTTGTTAAGTAATAAAATAATGTTAGAAACATATCATGTATCTGTTTCATGTATGTTATCATGTATCATATCAAAGCTTAAGGCTTTAATATGAAAATCAGTAGTAAGAACGAGTACAAAAACTATTATTGTCTTGTCTTGAGCCCTTTTTAACGTCCCACTGCTGGGCACGGGCCTCAGTACGAGGGGGGTCAGGCCATAGTCCACCGCGCTGGCCTAGTGCGTGTTGGCAGACTTCACATGTCTTTCGAAAACTACCTAAGTTCTCTCAGACATGCAGGTTTCCTCACGATATTTTCCTTCACTATAAGACGAGTGGTAATCATGATAGAAATGATTTGCACATGAATATATCAGAGGTGCGAGACTCGGATTTGAACCCGCATCACTCGGTTTTCCAAGCGAGCGCTTTACCGCTGGGCTACCACTGCCTATTATTAACTATTTTATAATATCATGGAGAAATAAGGAGTTAAAACAACAGCTGTTTACCAAAAAGAAATCAGACCTTGTGAGTCACATAATATGTCAACTTTAAAATATTATGAAAAAAAGATGTTTGGAATAACGGAAGTACATCTGTACTTGTACAGTAAATCTGTTCCTCAATAATGTAGACAGTCTATATTTCACAGTACATACATACATAAAGTACAGTCTAAACATATAAATACATATCCACGAAGTTAAAGATTCGGCGAAGGCCGAAAACTTACTAAATTACTAAAATTAAAGCTATTTTTCGTATAATTTATCACAAGTAGACGCTTTTTAATGATTACATATGCAATTATCCATCAATGAAGGTTAATTTTAGCATAAAATATAGATCATTTCCTCATATCTCAGAAGGCAATATTTAAAACTTTGCAGAATTTATAATTCATATTTAAATAGAAGGAAATTACTTATCATATAATTTATTCTAAAATCTAATTCCATTTAGGCCACACCTTACGTCACGGAGAAGGTTTCGATGGCCACAAAAAGAAGAGTGGTTGTCCTCGCATAAAGATCACTTGTAAAACACTTCCCTGCACTTGATATGTATTTATTGCGTTGAAATGACTCTAGAGCAATTTGCCAAAGCTTTACATACTGGTTTCTGCTTCGTGCTAAGTCACATAGTGCAAGATTGCGTTTTAAGCTGAATTTGAATAGCTATAGATAATCTTGAATATGAACTCTAGTATGTATTTCATACATTCTTGGAAATATTATTTTAAAAATAATTTTGTAACATTTTTATTTGAATACTTTATGTCTTTACACATACCTACAAGTAGTTACGCAAAATCAAGTCCGTTCGTTACGATGCTGTGAAGATAGTAATAATAACTTTTTCTATTAATCTGGTATATTTTTGCACAAAAGATTATTACTTTTATATTATTTTATGAATTACTAGCATTTCCCGCAGCTTCGCACGCGTTGTAAAGACCGGAAACCAAATTCTTTCTGAGTCGCACGGTATAATAAATCGCAGGACTACCTCCCGCCCTTCCCGTTTTTGCAACATTTTTTATTGATGCTCCGCTCCTATTAGTCGGAGCATGATATAATATAGCCTATAGCCTTCCTCGATAAACGGACTATCCAACACAAAAAGAATTTTTGAAATCGAACCAGTAGTTCTTGAGATTAGCGCGTTCAACCAAACAAACAAACTCTTCAGCTTTATAATATTAGTATAGATTTCATTTATTCCATTTCTAGAAATTGTTAGAAGTTGTGTGTTTAGTAAAAATGTAAACATTTCGTCTAACATCATTCTCTCTTAACTCGCATGTTGTACACATGCTCTGCGCGTTCAACTCACGATCTAAGGCTAAATTACAAATCGTACATGACCTGTACTAACGTGAGAACTTTACAAATAGCTCGAAACGAGCTAAGCGAGTACCCTAAATAGATATACACAAGCTTTCATATGTCACTCGATTCTATCGGAACTATGTACATAAAAATATCTTTAAAAAGTTTCTTTAAGGCCATTTATACCATAAAAATTTATATACTCGCGTTATTTCATAAAAAATGTATACTTACGAATATAAAAGAACTTACAAATATTTGTAAAAAATTGCATGAAGGTCTTTGAAAGAATTATGTAGGTTTATGACATCCTAATACATAAAGTCTCTCTTATCATAATAAATACAAAAGAGCTTAAAGCTGCTGAAAAATGCCAAAATCTATCTGTTACCAATAATGTTAATATTATAAACACGAAAGCTTAAGAGCAAATTAATGTGTTTGTAATTTATACATGCTGTTTACTTAAGGAAATTTAAAATTCTGAGCGTAGAATGTTTCTACTGATTACAATATGGTAAACCTACATAATATGAACTATATTGTAGACTATTTTTATCCGACTGCGGTAAAACCCAAACGAGGGTTGTGTGTTAGACCTGTATGTATGTATGTGTAAAAACCCCTTTTATGTACACGTTTCTCGTGTACTAAATCGTTTCAGCTCCTTTTTACGCATTTGGATAATTTAATTTTTTGTATATAATGTCGAGTAAGTTAGAGCCGATGGCATATACTAATTGCTAAATAATTGTATCACCCAGCGTTTTATTTACATAAAACCGAATGTGTATTAATAATATCGTAATTAAATGTCAAGGGAATGTACAACTGAAGAAAACAAACTGGACCAGATCAATTAGATTACTAGTTATTATTAAAAGGTTAAATCGATACGGACTTTCAGAGCTACACTTGTGTTTATTTATAGAACATGAATACAACTAAGTCAATTTGCTGTTAGTGTAATTACAGGAATCTGCGCTACTTTATAAAATCATTTAGAAATTTGTAAATTCCATGTATCTACGATATATATTTACATAGTTCAGAAGGCGAATGAAATATTTAAGAAGTTTGTATATATAAATATAAATTTCAATTCATTACTAGTAATTTCCGCGGCTTCGTCCGCGTTCTAATCACTGTTAAAAATAGGGATTGGTGGAAGAAGAATGAACATTAGGGTTAAAAGTATTTTTGATGCAAAATCATAAAAAATCCACCCTTATCATCTAGGGGAATAAAAATAGCCTACGATCTATTCTTAGAACTAACAAATATTATACAAAAAAATTATATAAATCAATCAAGCCTTTTCGGAGGAGTTCAATAACAAACACTGTGATACGAAATTTTCACATATTAGATTTAACTATTCTTATAAAAGTTTTTTTGAACTTACAAAGTTTAAAAAATATTAAAAGTTATTCCTTTTACTTTGAAAGGTCAATTACCTTAAATCACATGCAAATAGGTACTGAACATAAATCTATTCCGATAATCTCGCACATTCATCATATAATTTATTTGGCAACACCATAATTCATGTCTTGAGGATCAATTTAAAGAACCACCCATTGTTGTGTACATATTCCCATGGGAATAACGACTTTTGTTCGAAATTGGTAATACAAAAAGTAAAAAATAAAAAGTACGTATTAGTAATAGCTTTGAGATTTATTATTATGGAATAAAATAAAAAGGTGTAAAGAATGAAAGTATCATTTACCTATTTTGAATGGAGAAGAGTATTTTTATTTCATTTATCTGTATCATTAAACACCACAGTATATAGAAGAATTAATATAATAAAAGCAAAAAACTGTTCTTATGACTTCTAGTACATCCTAATATAACATTTCCTTTTAAAATACATAACATATTAATTTTGACATCGTCAGAATTGCATCATATTGTTATTTTTGCCCGCGGCGAAGCTCGCATAAATTTTTATGAATAATAGATGGCCACTAAAGTGTGATGTTATAGATGATAGCCTATGATTTCACAATAAGTAGGTTAGTAAATACCAAAGTAATTATTCTAATTGTAATCACAATTTCACAAGCAGTTTCCAAAAACAAAATTAAAACCAACAATCGTTTATCATTTAAAAAAATCATTTCAGGCTCACTCATTAGTATTGATAATTGTTTAACGCAATATATTTTAACTCAATCGAGTTTTCTATGCATATTTTACTTAATAAGCAAAATTCGTGTAACATCTTTCTGAAATGTTTTTGTCGTATCGTTTTATTATTAGTACCTATAAGCGACCTCGCTCAAGTTCATCTCTAAGTGCGTTTTAACGGTTAGAATGGAATAGACTAAGTATATAATTATTTTCTCAACATCCATGATTACTGATTTGCTTCCTTAGTAGTAAGTAGCATGATATTTAGCCTCGCTTACGTCAATAACTGTGCTATCTGATGCAAAAAGTTCTTT
Organism: Boloria selene; assembly: GCA_905231865.2. Taxonomy (NCBI): domain Eukaryota; kingdom Metazoa; phylum Arthropoda; class Insecta; order Lepidoptera; family Nymphalidae; genus Boloria; species Boloria selene. The sequence continues at coordinate 12,918,676 of HG993137.1, read as the reverse complement.
TCAAATCGGATTAGTAGTTCCTGAAATTAGTATGCTCAAACACACAAACTCTTTCTAATAGTTAGTAGTATAATAAAATTAAATTACAACCACTTAACCTTGTACCAGTTTTTGTACCAACAGGAAAAGTTAAATATTTTCGGCTCCATAGTTCATCTGATGACATTTCATACATAACATTACACATGACATTTATCAAACGAATATGTGCGCTTTAAACCCAATCAATTTAGACATAAAAAAAACAAGAATATGCTAATATATTACTGACATTTATTTAAAGTGCAATTAACAAAATATGTCATAAACGCTTTAATGTGTACCTACTGATGTATTTAATTTTAAAGGTTAAAACAAATGTTATGAAATTCATAATAGATATAAAGATATATAATTATATATTAATAAAAAACTTTAACAAAAATTAAAAATTACATTTAATCTAAACAAAGCCAGGTCTAAATTATGTTATTATGAAGAACAAGTTATAAAGATAAAATAAAAGTAATATAACGACGCAATCCATTTCCTCATTCTACGAATGGGTACTTAGCATGCTATTCTACCGACACTTGTCGCTGACTGAACTTTTACATACATAATAAAGTTGATAAAGATATTTGGACTCTTTCATTTACAGATTTACCAAACTTGTAAAATGAACTCGTAAAGCCATCACTGCACTGCAACATACCTTTATATGGGTTATGCTATGGAGTCGATATCATCATCATCTTTTTAACGTCCCACTGCTGGGCACGGGCCTCCCCCAGTACGAGGGGAATCAGACCATAGTCCACCGCGCTGGTCTAGTGCGTGTTGGCGGACTTCACAAGTCTTAAGAAAACTTGCTAGGTTCTCTCAGACATGCAGGTTTCCTCACGATGTTTTCCTTCACCGTAAGACAAGTGGTGATCATGATATAAATGATGCGACCGCGTTACCGCTGGGCTACCACTGTCTTGGAGTCGATATATCTAGAAGAAAACTATAAAATGTCTAAGGAAGAATAACATAGGTACCTATTCTGTTCTCGGGTATTCGGCTACTACTCGGCTACCTATATGATGAAAAAAGGTAAGAGTTCCTAAGCCTACGTTATTATTACGTACCTACCTACGTAATTCGTGTCAATAATGGATTTACCCATTACAGTTTGTAGGCTTTCTAAAGTAAGAAGAGGATTTCACGTGAATTAACGAAGTAATTGGCAAACGCAAGCGGAAAATCTTTATAGGGATGTTAGGTACATCTATACACCTATACATAAGGATAAATAAAATTTAAGTGTCTGTTCGTTATATCAAAACAAGTTCTTACTAAATACATTACAAATAAAAAAATATGTCTGATATAAGATATTTTTTTTATAAATTGTGCTTTTCTCCATAACGGCAAGATCGGTTTTCACGAAACTTTCTCTGGGAGATATAAGTAACTTAGGCTACTCTTATTTAAAAAAACATTCAATTTGAAAAAAAAATGAACTTTGAAAACCAACAAAGCAGAAACAAGAAGAGCAGCGAGAGTGAGTCGCTAGTTATGAGTTCGCTTTATACTATTATTCAGTAATTGGAAATTATATTGTATTATAAGGACAACGATTATATTATGTAAAGAATGTATCAAAATTTTATAGAAATACAAATATGTTATGTTAATATAAATAAATGAATATATTAGAAAATAATTTAACTCTAAATCGTTCGATTTGAACTTTATAAATAACTAATTCTTTAACTCTATATAATTATTATGCAACCGATAAAAAAGAGAGACTCAAAGCTACACAAAAATAGTAAACAATAATTAGTATATATTTCATCACTAGCAGTTCCCTCGGCTCCGCCCGCGTTCTAGTCACTATTAAAAATAAAGATTGGTGATACGTTAAAAATGTATAAATATTTTCGAGTCTCTAAAAAAATAATCTGGAGAGGGCCACCCTTATCACCTAGGAGAATAAAAAAATGCCTAAAACCTATTCACCTACCTATCAAATATACACAAAAAATATCATAAAAATCGGTCAAGCCGTTTCACAGAAGTTCGATAACAAACACTGAGACACGATTTTTTTTAAAATAAGAGTAAGAAGATATAGGAAAAAGGAAAGGAATTACCGTATTTAATTTGTTTCTAACGACGACGCCTTTAATGCCTCAGGCGCCATAAATAAATCAATCAAATTACATGATTTTAATTCACTGCTCTATATTAACCTTCTAAATATTTTTTACGCTTGTTATGTAACATAAACATAAAATTAAATTATTTATGCATACATATTAGCATAATTTGAAAGACGCGTGCGGTGTACGCGGCCATCTTTGCATTTCCGGTCACTAGTATTTATCGATAGATCTATAAATGTATGTGTGTGCGTGTGTGTTTCTTTACTTAACTAATTCTACTAAATTAGAAAGAAATTAACTCATAAACCAATACCTATATTACATAATAATAAAAATGTTCTCCGACCGATTCCAGCCATGGCGGCCAATTTAATTAAGTGCAGGAGATATTATAGTGCACAAGTGTACGCGCAGACACAAGTGCACTCTCTGTTCCTATCACTCTCATACTCCGGTGAGACTACTACTCGATACGACCAGTGAGAGCGGCGGCGTAGGATATTACATAGGCAACTTTTAGTAATAAAATGTCCCCAAAAACCAATCGGCATTGTCTGTATTTAATGTTATTAAAACAATCGATTGAGGCAAAGGTAGGTGAATGATAGAGTAGAATATATATAATATAAAAAGTACTAAATTTCAAATTAAGAAGATTAAAATAATCTACTCTTCTCCTCTAAAATTGGCAAAAATTGAAATTAATTGAATAAAAAATAACCTTAAAAGAACATTAGTGTGCAGTACATTACTATTTTATGATCACTCATTAAATACATCAATCACGACAGAGAACAGATTTTTTTATTTTTTTTCACCTGTGAGATAATACTGACGTTGAGATAAATTTTCCTCATGGGCAATTTAATAGTTTATGTAGATGCATGTAAATTTTTACTAAGTAATTAAAAAACAACTTACGCTAATGTCATATTTCCATATCTTATAAACAAATATATAAGGTCAGTGTAATAAACTTAATATAGACGATTAATTACAAAAGTCATGTCCGTATTCCTCAAAACATTTAGATCTTTTAATGTACTCATAACGATTAAACTTTTGCTTGCCTTGAAATAATTGATAGCTCCTAATTACGCTATAAATGTCAATTTATAGTACTTATTAAAAATATAATATACTAGATAGGCATCTTAAGGTCATGTATGTATATGGCCTTAGAATGTAATCGTCTTACTACACGTCCTACCGAAACTTATTATGGAATGTCAAAATATATTCTTCAAACTTAAAACTTAAATAAGTTTTAAATTAAAAAGTTTCCACATTTAAACCTTAACTTAGAAATTTACCACTGCATTATGATAAATCCTATAATTAATAATCAAATCAAAATAAATGTGTGCATCGAATGCCAAGGAAATTGTCATTTAAATGTCTTCCTTTGAATCTGTGCTTGAGAGCGAGAAAAAAAAGCTTATACGAAAAGGCTTCAGTTTCTTCACGAAATCCATGAAAAAGTGATAGATAAAAACGAACCTAACCCCCGTATTTATCTTGCTATTTATATTAAAACAAAATCACTTGACATTGACATAAATAAATCTTTAACAAAAATAAAACAAAATTTTATAATAAAAAATATGAGTATTATAATTTGAATTACATTTATGTAACCTTTGATGGCTTTCTGCTGACGCTACTTGCAACTTTATGATTTAAATTGTTATCAGTCTCAAAATTATTTGTATTTTCATACAACATTTATGTGAACTTTTGTAAACAATAAATATGTATGACTATATCTCTTTGTGTGTATTTTCTGCAAAAATTGAGAATTTTTTATATATAAAACTCATACTCACAGTACTTACGTGCTCTCAAGTTAAGCAATGAAGAATACGCAAAATATGCATAAATTACCTGAAAATAAAAAAAAACTTTCATTAATTATATTATTTCTTATCATTACATATTATAAAACAAAGTCCCACACCGTGTCATCTTATCTTTCTGTCTGTCTGTTCGCTATAATTTCAATGACTACTGAACATATTTTGATGCGGTTAAAATTTTAACCACTAGATTCATGAACAAAACATTTTGAAAAAAAAACATTTATGAACACATTAAGGTTTTATGACAATTCGCTGTAATATAAACATAATACTTAAAGATGTCGGAAAAAATCATGCCGAAATAGAGCTTTATTTACATGCACCGCGTTAACTAATAAAGTTGTAGCGATTCGATGCTATGAGTATGTATGTATATTGTGCATATATGTAGTTTAATATGTATAAAATAAACTACCTCAAGGTACTAGTCATTGAGTATGACATTATTACTTATTATTTAATTCAAGCTCACATTCGAAAACCTATATATAATAAATAACATAATATAAAATAATAAAAAGTATTTTTATAAAAATATGAAACATAAAAATGAATATTTAAGATGAAAATTTTACTTTTGCAATTGTGTGAAGTAAAGAGTTAAATAACGGTAAATATTTTATATACTTAAAATTTTCTATTACCATATTTGTACTTTATTATTAGAAAATAAAACATAAGATTTTAATTATTTGAAATTTTATCAAAATGAAATTCGTGAGCTTATTGTCGAATATTAAATTACCTATAGCGGTTTTATGAAGTTTTATTAGAAATCGATACAAAGAACGTATTCATTTATTAAACAAATTTTGTTAAGTGGCTTTTACTCGTGTGTAAATGTTTGTACTATATTTCTTCTGTAATTTAATTACTTTATATTTTAGGATTTATACTTTTTCCACTTTAATTATACGTACTTCTATGTAGGTATATTGTATATACATAAATGGCAAGTATTATTATTAATTTTTAACTCATCCAACTTAAGCTGAATAAATTTAAGAATCTTAAATCCAATAAAGATAGTCTTTTTTTTATATTTCGGTTATAATACTCACAAGTTTTGCTTAAAGAAGCTTTGTATATTGTTAATTTTTTTTTATTATTTGTTAAAAATATTAAAAAGGGCGAAGGAGTTAAACAGAAACAAAAATAAAAAGTTTCAGTTCCTAGGAACTAAGTGTATTTTTATGTATCGCTTTTTTAGTCTTGAAGTCTAAAATTACATTATTGTTACCAGCCTGTATATATATATACATTTTATTGTTACGTTGTGGTAACGTATGTAACGTAAGGATTTATTTAAATAAAAAACACTCACCTCACTAAGTAAACAGTCGTTGTCAATAAAAAAGAAATTTTGTATAGTTTAAAAAATCTATGCCTGAAATAAAAAAATATGATTCAACTAGAGTCAGAGTCAGATCAAGAATTGCTCTTCGGATTTGGTTTAAATGAAGTTTCACTATAATCGTATCTTTCAATATTACCTCAAGACAAACTTTTAAAGTCTGATACACAATGAGTTTCTTAATCTATTATTTAGTTATCTTGTATCGAACTAGTTATATTTTGTGTGCCTTTCACTTATTTAGGTAATTAAGTAATTTTGATGATTGTTCAAAATAAATAGCTTATTATTAAGTTTAATAGAAATAAGAGTAGGTAATAATTTAAAATCTTTTTACTTAGACAATATATTTTATCAAGGTTTCATTCAGAAAATTATTTGTAACGTTTTATTTAAAAATTATTATAAAAAAATATTCTTCATTACTGTGTTCATTATTATTTAGAAAACCTTGTCTTTAGAATGTCATGGAGCAGTTACAATGTGAGTATTGCAGAGCATTAATTATATTTTTTCTTAAGTATGCTTGCAATTCAGATTAAAGATTAAAACTCAGAGCTGTAAGTTTTTTTAAATTTGAAACTAATGATACGCTTTAGCTTCACTATCTTAATTACAACTGGCTAACTTCACACTGAACTTATTACTTCCATCTATTGATTTTTCAACACTTACGTCTTACAAAAGGGTTCTAGTAAACACAAACGAACTAACTGTACGAATGAGTAAACACTAAGCATAAACGATATTATATTTGATACGTTGATTTTGAGCCCTTGCCAAAAATAGGCCTTAGAACTTCTCTCACAATTAAATGTATGAAATAATGTAAAGAAATTTCTTTATGAGAATAGTATATGTATATATTATATATTTATATAAAATTATTATTTGAAGCTTAGCAAAAGTTATAATCATTCTATCATTCCTAAGATAATCGAAACATCAAATTTTATTTCAAAACAACAATCCTCTGAGAGCTTAGCAAAGCTATTATTAGAGTGTGTACTTAATAATGAAACAATTTACTTTATAATAGAGATTTTTGATCTTTGTGATATAACTTTTGATCGAAGGACTCGCAATAATGATGTTATAAATGTCGACACAAATAATAAACTTTACCTGATAATCTATAAAAACATAAATTACTAAAATGTTCTTTTGTTTTAAATAATAATAAATATGAAAACTATATGTGTGTCTACTATGTGTGCGTTGGTGTAATTAAATATAAATAAAATAAATATGTTGTGTTTTTTTTTCCCGATTCTACTAGCATTGACTTATCTGAATATAATAAGCCTGAATTTCCACAAAATTTAGGGAATATAGATTTTGAAATTTCAACTCATAAATTCTTATTAAAAAAGGCATTTATTTGCAAATGCACACTAACATCAAATAGGCGTACATAGGCATGGAGTATTAATTCCGATAATATTTAAATTTCAGAAATTATGAAATCTGTTAATTCTATAGGAATATAAAAAACTCAGCGAGGGCAAGGAATTAGTATATATATTATGTAGATCTACTATATATCTTGTAAATATCATATTATTTATATACAAATAAAATGCAAGTTGAGCGTAATCCGGTATATTTTTGCTCAAGGCCTCAAGTTGAACCGTTTGGGTTTTCACAGACGAAAGGACATGCGATGCTAATTACTGCTGATTCAGATAAAGGACAATAAAGTTATTATATTATTACTTAGCACACATAAACTTGTTTACAATTAACAGTCTGCACTTAAATGAAATTTAATATCAATTTGAAATATCAGCAGAACCGCTTTGCAAGACGACGTGGTAGCTTCCTCATTGACTGAATACGCTGACTCTTCAGATTAAAGTGATGATTAAAGGGGCATTTATAAGTTTAACTGAATAGAATTTTGATTCCATTTCATATATTTTTCCAATTTTATTCTCTCCAGAAGGAATAACTAAGCACAAAGTTCTAAATAAAACTAAAGCTAGTTCTAAAGATTCTTTTTATTATAAGCGCGGTAGGTACTGAAGTGAGTTAATGTTAGATAAAATTATATCTAAACGAAACTTCAAAAAGTAAGTTTTTGTTGTATAATGAAAGAAAAGTAAGTATTATAAAAACATTAAAATAAATAAAACGTTATGATTAAAAATGTTATTATTATTCGAGATAAAATTTTTAAAAGTAGACCTTTCGTATCTATTAAGTCTGTATTATTAAGAAATATCTCCACTTATTGCATTAAAGATGTAGCCTTCAATACTCAATTTACAAGTAATTCGAGGTAATATATTTTTATCACGATCTTCTTAACGAGTTTACGATCATCGTTTAAATATTAATCTTAGTTAGAATATAGAGTTCAATAAGTCATATAATTAGATCAGTCAATTATGAATTGCATCAAATTAATAAACATGTACTAAAATATTACATTTGGTATTCAAAAACTTTAGAATTATAACGTATGATATTTATTTCTTTAATGTTAAAACTAGTTAGTTATATTATATAACTAACGACTCGCCCTCGCTTCGCTCGGGTTCGTCCCTAGATTTAGCGCAAATAAAGCTGCGGTTTCCGCTAGTTATACAAATAAACCTTCCTCTTGAATTACTCTAGAATGTAGTGAATTACAGTGAGTTTAGATCAATAATTCCGATTTGACTTGAGCAATTTCATTTTTTAGAGCTGGTTATATTTATAATATGTATTTATTTAAACTTATATATTATGTAGTATATCAACTGTCTGGTATCCGTAACACAAGCTTCCTCGTAGCTTACCACGGAACTAGATAGCGCTATGTGTAATAGTGTCCCAACATATTTCATTAATATTACTATACAGAAATTCATCATAATTATACTTGTTTTTCAGATAATGATTTTAAGCACTAAACCGCTAAAGTATCTCTAAACTGCAATAGTTAAGAGTGAACTTGAGCAGAGCAAAGACTTTTCTGGACTATATTATGTTTTTAAATAGATCACAAAAATTAAAAAATCATAGATTTAAAAAAAATACAAAAAATTACAAAATATTACAATAATCACATTTAAATTACAGTCATTACAATTATAAGACTAATTTTACAGTAAAAATAATTGTAATAAACAGTGCAGCTAAAGCTATTAGATCCGCTACGACCTCTGACCTCGCCACTGAAACCTAGGTATCTGTTGAAACAACCAACTCATCTGCGGCTTACCGCTGATGGACACGCAGACAACAACGCAATGTCTCTATATAGCTATTTAAATAAAACTTTAATATTGTGTGTATAATATTACTAGAAGGTACAAGGATTAATTACTTTTTTTCATTTCAAAATTTTAATTATTAAAGAAAAAGTTAAGAAAAAAAAATTATTTTAAGTACATTGGAACAAGATTTGCTTATATTGTCATGGAAAATGTTGCGGACTATTTTATTTCACTGAGTTCTAATAGGTATGTCATAAAATATCAAATTAAGTTTAGTAGTTGAACTAAATAAATATATTATTTATGTAAACGTCGCTCATATTTTATACTTCTATTATATAGGTGTGTATATAGGTGTATATATAGATGTGTTATTAGTATTTATAATCATTATGTATATATTATAGTTAAATAAGAAAGTATTATAATTCGATCAATCCGAACAACAACAAATATGTTTCAACACCAAAATCAAGCTTATGCATCATCTTTAAATGGATTACATTGGTATCTATTATATCATAAGAAAACAAATTGCGTAAAATTAGTGAATGCACTTCCATACATTCACATTTAGCCGACTTCGCAACATCTGTGTCAATGATTCTCGAATGAGAAATTTATTTTTTATTTCTCTTATAGAAGTTAACCTAAAAACATCTAATTTAAATAAAATACGCCAATATCTTCGCCTGCTTGTCTTGAACAGAACCGCGGGCGAAAATTGATCGTCAATCAATAGCAAACTATGTATGTACAAAGTTACATAGACATACTATCAATCTAGATTACCTCTACAGATATTAATAACCTTAAAATTAGGTCATACTTATTAGAAAGTTGCGAAAACACTTGAAAACGAATTAAAATAGCCCAGTAAGATATTAAATATTATATAAATTAAATAATTATATATTAATTATATAAATATATTATTAAAATCTTAGTCTACTCTACATATAAATATCGATGCTTGTTATAAAAATATGTTAATCTTCAAATTAAAAAATCAAAAATCGGATCGTAAACGCAAGCCGACAACATCTCTTTTAAATCTGCTAACAAAATAAATAGTTTACTACTGTTACAAGTGCTAATAGTATATATTTTTATCGATTTATTGTTAGACAAATGTGCACTCATGTGATTATAATAGTGTACAAAAACAATTAATTACTAATTGAAGTGAAATTCAACAAAAATCGTTATCAGTAATAGTGTAAGCCGTATATGTCATCGACTCACGAAGAAAACGCGTAAGCGCCGCAAGATTCCTGGCGCTTACGTCCTTTTGGTCGCGATCTCAGCTCGACCGGTCACTCGAAACTTCAAAGGAATTTGAATCATAACACGAGAAGCATACGGCTTATGAACATCTTCGAGACCTCTCTGCTTACCCTACGGCTTAAAATAATTACCAATTCAACAGAATTCTTATTGTTTACTTAAAAATGCCAGTTAATAACAAGTGTGCGGGTTGTACAAGCAAATTGGACTCATCTCGTGTATTGCAATGTTCACAATGCAACGACAAATATCATCACGAATGTTTAAATATTACGGAAAAAAAATATAAAAATTTTGATGAAGCTTATAAGGCCAACTGGGTTTGTCCGTCTTGTCGCAGCAAAGAACCAAAATCAGACAACTCTAATACACCAGTTCGTTCTACTGCCTTGACCTCTAGTTCACAGCTCCATGAGAATATCACAATGCGCACTAAGCCCAAATCATCGTCTGGTACTTGTAATTGTATTTCTGCTGAGAGCATTCGCGAGATAATACGCGAGGAGTTGCGCTCCGCTCTCGAGAGTCAAATACTGGAAATAAAACACCAGCTGACGACTTTTGAGCATTCTATTAATTTCTTAAGTAATGAGTATGACTGCATTAAAAAGACAATCGAAAGTCAGACTAGTGAGTTACAGTCGCTACAGAAAGAAAACGAGCTGCTTCGAATAAGTAATCGCGACATTTCTCAGCGCTTTAGGCAAGTCGACCAACTTTCTCGTTCGAGTAATATCGAAATCCATTGCGTTCCAGAGCACCGCAGCGAAAATTTGTACAATTTATTGCAACAACTGGCGAAGACGATACAATGCCCTCTAAAAGATAACGATATCCATTACTGTTCCCGGATTGCTAAAATGAATACTAGTTCACCACGTCCACGCTCTATCCTGGTTAAATTTAGCAGCCCTCGGTTACGAGACACTTTTTTGGCTGCTTCAATTACATTCAATAAAAAGAATCCAAAAGAAAAATTGAATGTAAGTCATCTGGGTATTGCGAGCGAAAAAAAATCGCCGATTTACATAGTTGAAAACCTTAATCCCGAAAACAAATCCCTACATGCTTCCGCAAGAGCTATATCCAAAGAACTCAATTATAGATATGTTTGGGTGCGTAATGGCAAAATTTTTATGAGGAAAACCGACGACAGTAAATTTATTTGGATAAAGGATACGAATACATTGAAAAATCTGGACTAGTAATAAAATAAGTTACTGCCTACAATTATTATTTATTAATTCAATAAAGTATTGGTTTCAATTTTTAGCTATGTTAGATACATTTGATATTTATTATCAAAACGTGAGAGGGTTAAGGACTAAAACCGAGGACTTTTTCAGTAATATTGTATGCAGTAGTTTTGATGTTATTATCCTAACGGAGACATGGTTGAATAGTAGCATCTTTGACTCGGAGCTTTTTGATAACCGATATATAGTTTACAGGAGGGACCGCGAAACTTCTGGTTTCCATCCAAAAAAGGATGGTGGAGGTGTTCTCGTTGCTGTCTCGACTAACTTTGCCTCAAGACGACTGCCTTTGTATGAGTCCAAATGTGAAGATCTATGGATCTCTATCGATGCCAAAAACAAAGATGGTCGCCTGGGGACACTTTTGATTTGTGCCGCTTATCTACCCCCTCCAATTAAAAGTCATATCCTCGAAGAGTTTTTAAATAACTCTAACCGAGTATTAGATATTAGTAATGCTGATAACATTCTCATGGCCGGAGATTTTAATTTAGGGAATATAAATTGGTCTTCATCCTCCCATTCCACCTGTAATAATAGTCTATTTGCTTCCCAACTCTTAGATTTTATGTCATTACATTCACTCACACAATACAACTATGTGTTGAATAGCATGGATAAAACTTTAGATTTAATTTTATGCAACAAAGTCGTTACTGAGCTCATGAGAAATACCACGCCTTTGTCTGTGATTGATCCTTTGCATCCTCCGTTGCAGATATCTCTCTCGCTTAAAACATCTAAGTCACTATCTTACAATAATGATGCACGTTTCTGTTTTTTCAAAGCCGACTATGATAATATAGTTTCTGAGCTTAACAAAGTTCCATGGAAAGAGCTCCTACGGGATAGTAGTAACGTAAATGAAATGATGACCGTTTTTTATGACATACTTCACTCCATAATTGAGAAATTAGTCCCAAAATACAAACCAAAAAAGCAAACATATCCAATATGGTTCTCATTTAAACTAAAGATGATGCTAAAAGAGAAATACAAGCTTCTAAAGAAATTGCGCAAAAATCACTATAACCCACTTGACCGAATATCATTTAGTCTAATAAAAAAACGTTGTCTTGAACTGCAGTCATCTTGCTATGTCGATTACAAAGCGCGATTAGAGAAACTTTTGAAATCTAACCCTAAACTATTCTGGTCTTTTTATAAAAGTAAGCGAAATAATCGAAGCAATTACCCAGATAAAATGACCCTAAATGAACTAAATGCCTCAAATGGTCCTGATATCTGTGACCTTTACGTAAAGCAATTTTCCACTGTTTATAATACGGAGTCGTTTAAAGATAGTGATATAAATTCTAGTATGGAAGGGGACTCTTTTATCACAACTAGCAACATTACGGTAACAATAGATGACGTCTTTAGAGTTTTAAAAAGAATGGACCCATATAAGGGTGCAGGTGCAGATAAAATACCTTCGGTATTTGCAGTTAGGTGTGCAACTGCCTTGGCGTATCCTCTATCCATTATTTTTAATAAATCACTTAGTAGCGGTGTTTTTCCTTCTACGTGGAAAAAATCCCTCATTGTTCCTATCTTTAAATCAGGGAACCATGAAAATGTTTGCAATTACCGACCTATCTCAATTCTTGTTACATTTGCCAAAGTTTTCGAAAAGGTAGTTTATCCGATTATAAATTGGCACTTTAAACAAATATTATCCCAACACCAACATGGATTTTTCAAAAGCAGGTCCACTTTAACAAATTTAGTATGTTTTATTGATAAAATATCCACAGCAGTTGACTCACATAAGCACGTCGACGTGATTTATACAGATTTTAGCAAGGCTTTCGACAAAGTTCCCCACAGTATTTTAATAAAAAAATTGTCGCATTATGGAATCATAGGCCCCCTTCTAGAGTGGTTTTCGTCATATTTGAAAGACAGGAACTCGGTAGTAGTCGTTAATGGTTACCAATCTCAACCATTCAAAGTCTTGTCAGGAGTTCCACAAGGGTCTCATTTAGGACCTATTCTTTTCAACATTTTTATTAATGACATAAGAAACTGTTTCACTAACTCCAACTTCTATTTATTTGCAGACGACCTAAAATTTTTTCGCTGTATTGACACAAACAATGACGTTGTTCTGCTTCAAAACGATTTAGATCGACTTGTCTCTTGGTGTGATACAAATGGTATGAATCTTAATATTGACAAATGTTACTCTGTAGGATTCACGAGGAAAAAACAAATCATACCGAGCACCTATAAAGTAAAAAATATTTATCTAAAACGAACATCCGAAATTAGGGACTTAGGCGTTTACATAGATAATAAAATACGTTTTCATTGTCATATCGATAATATCTGCAAAACTGCTTTTAAAAACTTGGGTTTTATTCTACGTAACTCTAGGGACTTCAACAACCCTTCTACGGTCATAATGTTATACAATACTTTCGTTCGTAGTGGTTTGGAATATTGCAGCGTAGTATGGAATCCATTCTATAAAAAGTACACTAAAAGATTAGAAAGCGTCCAGAAACGTTTCATGTGGCACCTTACGTATAAGTACGGCTTAGCGAAAAAACTCACCAAATACAATGACAGACTAACGCACTTCAAAATGATATCACTTTCCGAGCGAAGATGCATACTGGATAACGTGTTTTTTTATAGATTGGTTAACGGTATGGTTGATTGTCCTGAACTCTTATCTCGTATAACTTTTTGTGTTCCATGTAGATCAAAAAGACAAAAAACTAGAAAGATCTTTATAAGTTACCAGTCAAAAACTAATTTGGGTATTAACTCGTCAGTCAATCGGCTCATAAATTCTTATAACAGTATACTCAGCCAGAACAGCGAAATTGATATATTTAACAATAGTCTTAACAAATTCAAAAAGAATCTATCAACTATTAACTTCATCTGATTAAATACTTAAACAGATAATATGTATATTATAATGTATTTATGGTTTTGTTTCATCTTTGTTAGCAGTAGATCTATACAAGATTGTTATTATTATTTCTTTTATTTGATAATAGCATGTTTTTTATCTAATCTCATTGTTGTCTAAATTTTTTGCATGCCGTTTTCACCTGTAATTGAAATACCATTTAGTTCACCTAGTTTAAGTTTATCCATGTATGTAAAAGAATGTGTTATTGAGTATTTTGTTGGTGATAATAAATAAATAAATAATAAATAATAAACCTTATTTACATTTTTTAAACCATAAATAATATATATGCATTTTTAAATCGTATCAACGTACTTTAAATTATTCATAAAATTACGCAAGTAATATACTTCATCTACGAGATAATTTGCCAGCCAGTATGTAATTAGATGTGCGATTTGAATCCTCATTAACATGCACTTTCGCTAGTGCTCGACTATATGAGCATGTTTTATTTTAAATAATCAAATATTTAGTAAGAAATGCACTTTAGGAACGAGTGTTAATACTATATAAGGTAAAAATTCTCAAAAGTAAAACTAAAAATGTTATTAGTAAGAAACTAAGACAATAATACTAGTGATTTCTTTGCAAATAGTACAATTTTCATACAACTTTGTGGTTATAAGATCATTTAAACGCTTATTGAACTGGTTCTAAGTGACATGTTTACCTTTAAATTCCGTTTTAGATCTAATTGTAACTAACAAATATGTAGTAGTAGGTAATAGAAAAAGGATAACTTTTGACATATTGTATAATTAACTTCAATATAAACATAGTTTTATATTATTTTAAACTTATATATGTATATAATATATTTATAACTTAATTAAAAATACAGTTATGAATAAATATTATTGGCAGCCTTCAACCCTAAGCAAAGAACGCGCGCGTTGATGTCTTTTGTATGTAGCAACATTGATATTAGACGTTGGAATAACCTGTACTGTTATCTATTATTTTATTATATAACCTTATTTAATTGTATGCAAATGTTTATTATGTAAAATATTTTACATTTTTTAATAATAATAAGGTTATTTAAAATAACTTTATACCCATATAGTGCTTGTTTCTGCAGCTTTGCATTTGTGTATTTCTGATACAATTATAGATAGCTGCATATTAGTAATAACTAGTTCTAAGTGGAGCGGAGAGATAACGTCTGGCCTTGAATAGGTATGACGTATATTGTACATTATGATATATTTAAAGTAGACAATACTAATTATTCTTTATGTAGTAAAAAATATTTTACTATATAATTATAACAGATAGTGGTAGACCAGCGGTAACGCTCTTGCTTGGATAACCGAGTGATACGGGTTCATTCCGGGTCTCACACCTCCGATATTTTCATGTGCGAATCATTTATATCACGATGGCCACTTGTCTTACGGTGAAGGAGAACATCGTGAGAAAACTTGCATGTCTGAAAAAACCTAGCAAGTTTTCGAAAGACAATGCACCCTGCCCCCTAGTACCAGATAGAGTAACCTAGTAGAGTGAGGCCCGTGCCCAGCAGTGGGACGTTAAAAGGGCTGATGACAATTATAAATGATGAAATTATACGTTTAATTTGGCTAAGTAAATCATTTTAATACAAATCAAAATAGCTTTTGTTGAAATTTAATGCAATCAAGCTTCTTTTAGTGTTAAATATATAATTTTGCATCTAAACTAATTAGATGAAAATCTTCACTTACTCAAGTTTGTTACTTTCAGTTTTAATCTCTTATGCAATCTTAAGTAGTTTAATTGCTATTAAAGACGCCATCGTGCAAAATATATTTTAATATCCTCTTATTCTTGCATGCGTAAAACATATTTTTATTTAAATAAATAGCTATAATGAATTATTATATATTTTTTTATTATATATTACACTGCTGTTATAATTAGATTATATTAGTTAAGTAAATAATGTGAAAGTTTGTTCGTGTGTGTGTGTGTGTGTGTGTGTGTGTGTGTGTGTGTGTGTGTGTGTTATTACTGTTTTACGCTTAAATTGCTATACTGATTCAAATGCTTAGTATAATCTAAATATATAAAAATGAAAGTTCACTCACTCACTCATCACGAAATATCCAAACTGTTTGACGTATTAAGATGAAATGAAATTAAGCAGGGAGTAAGTTTATAGTTAGAATACGTCCGCTAACAGACTTTGCGAAAGGGCCAGGGAGTCCCTATGGAAGTCGAAGGGCTCTCGCAAGTTTGTATGAAAGTCGTTCATTTTTTGTGCTACAAACTTTAAACTTGGCATGGAGCACCTAGGGATGAACCTAAGTGAAACGAGGGTAAGTACTAGTAATAGATATAATAGAACTCTTTATTGTACACCAGATAAAAATAAAATCCATACTAATATTATAAAGCTGAAGAGTTTGTTTGTTTGGTTAAACCTACTCTCAGGAGCTACTGGTCCGAATTGAAAAATTCTTTTTGTGTTGAATAGTCCGTTTATCGAAGAAGGCTTATAGGCTATATTACATCTACGCTACGACCAATAGAAGCTGAAAATTAATGAAACATGTTGCAAAAACGGGAGTAAAATATTTCTTTTGATTTTCAGCCTTTAGAACGCGAGTGCGGCCGCGGAAAAGGCTAGTATAAAATAAAATCGATATAGGCTATGCTCTGGACTAACACGCTGGTGAATAATGATAAAGTTAAATTGAATATTTGCAATACGTGGTTCTTATAGAAAATCCAAACAAGAAATTTCGTCATCTTAAAAAAATATAAATAAAAATGTAAAAAGTATGAAGTAGACAATTATCTAGTAAATTTGACATTGACCACTTTACTCTCAACCCAAATGTCTACGAATAAAAACTTACCTGATATCTGGTGTGCAATCCAATTCGTTACGAGTGTTACAGAATAGATTTGGTGTCGCATGATTTTGAGGAAAAATGTTATGATATAACAAGTTATTGTTAATAACCGAAATAGGAAATGTACAGTACTTGTACACGATATAACGCATTGTCTATACAAACCGTTAAAAATATGAGATAAAATAATCGAACTCCTCCGAAACGGGTTGACCGATTTTTATGAAATTTTGTGTGTAAATTTGGTAGGTTAATGAATAAATCGTATGCTATGTTTTATTCTCCTTCATGTATAAAAATCTGGAGAGGGCCATCCAGATTTTTTTATTCTTTATTTTTAGACCAAATTTTTAACCTATTTTTAATAGTGATTAGAACGCGGGCGATGCCGTGGGAATTTCTAGTATTCATATTAAATTAGCTTTAAGGAGGAATTATTTACAAGAAATTACAAAATTACGGCATGTTATAGTAAAATGTTTATTTAAGAGAAGCTTCACTACACGTACTACATATATATCGTGACCTATATAATATACAAATTTAAATATTATTCACAATTAGTAAAGGGATCTACTGGGATGCTTAAAGTAGCTATAATAAGTAGCTATAATGAAAAATGAATTGTCTTTACTAGTTTATGCGCTTAGCAACAAAGTTGTGTCATATTAAAAGCTATTGGTAACAAGTAATCAGCGATATTCAAATCCCTATTCAACTACTTCACAACTATAGCTTACATAATTCACATTATAATACTTTTAGTAAATCATTCAATTTAACTACTAAGTTATGACTTAAGAGACCGCAGCTTCCGCTAATAACTTTCGACGAACTCATAAAGTACACATTTGACGGAATTTAAAGAAAAATATTATGCCTATATAAAGTATATGTCATAGTAATAATATTACCTAAAGAGGGAAATATCATAATATATACTATAAATACAAAAGACACCCAGAGATAGAGTCGAGGAAAGCGAGGGTAAGTCACTAGTTCACTGTACTACTACTAATTATTTCTTTAAAATTGGATCACCAACTTCTAAAATAAGCTATTACAAATGTATCTTATGACGCTACGAACTATTATCACTAAAATCACTTAACAGTTCCCTTTCTACAATTATTTACAGATATAGATACTATTGTTCTGAGGCTAGATCTGATATTTGGGCAATAAAGTTTCCAAGGCTAACGACAAAGGCCAGTAGTTAAAAAAAATAACTGGACAATTTAACAATAGCACAGTATATAGAGAGAAGATATTTACATAGGACTTAATATTTAAAATATAAACGTATGTATATAATGTGTTTAAATATTGCAAATTAAACACAGTAGTATGAGTTTTAAAGATAATTATAAATGTTATTAAAAGAGAGCATGAAAACTTTGAAAGAAAATGGTAAGTTATTTAGACGGTAAAAAATGTATAAAAATTTATATTTTTTTTCTTAATTTGAATCTACCTATATAAATGAAATAAATAAACATGTTGGGACATTATTACAACAGCGCCATCTGGTTCTGTAGTAAGCTGCGAAGGAAGCTTATGTTACGGATACCAGATAGTTGATATACTACATATATAAGTTTAAATACATACATATTATAAATATAAACACCCATGACTGGAGTACAAACATCCGAGTTTAACAAATGAATGCCCCCAGCGGGACTCGAACCCGCAACCGCTGGCGTAATAAAGTAGGGTCACTACAAACTGCGCTAAACGTGTCGTCAAATATTACAATAAGATAAGATTAAGAATAAAACTATAGAAATAAAATTATTTATTACTAACGACTCACCCTTGCCTCGCTTATGCATTTTTGGAATAAAAACTGATCTATGTACTATTCCAGACCATAATCTATCTCTGTCCGAAACACCATCCTAATCCGTTCAGCCGTTTTGGTGATTGAGTAACAAACACCCATCGATCGAAACTTTTGCATTTCTAATTAATAGCTTTTGCCTGAATTATTACGCTTTTCTATTACTAACAGAAAGTGAAAATCAAATAAGCAATTATTAATCAACTTTACTATCTACTAACTTAAGAAGCTTTTTAAGGTCTCGACTCTCGAGTAATAAGAATAATTAAGTTTTTACTATTATCAATAAATTATTTTATAGATTATAACTCCGCTTTCTAAAAGCTGTTTAACTCTATATAATCAATAGGTTAATGGTTTGTTAACACCACGTGGTGTAAAGGTTATGTTTACTAAATTGTTAAGTCTTCTTACTATTAAGGTTAGGCTTTTAATTTTCTTAAAGATATAGCGCATTACTTAAAACTATTAGTCCTCATGTGCTGTTTATAAATTCGGTCATTTTATGTGTTATATAAGATCAATCTAGCATGTGGCGAAACATAAAAAAAGAGTTTGAGTTATTGTATATTATATACAGTTTCGCTCTCGCTTTTGCAAAAGAAAAATAACTTAATTTGACAGATAGATATTTTTGAACAGTCAACGAACAACGATATTATGTTGGAGCTTTAAAATATTGTAAATATTTAATTGGAGTTTTTGTTTCTCCCAAACTCCAAAAGCATAGAGCATACATAGCATTTTTTTGGGAAAAATAAACATAAATAGGTATGCCTTAAATAAGTTCAGACCTAGATTCATAACATAAGTAGTATTTTTAATCACCTTTAAACCTTGAAAGCATTTTAAAGTATAACTAAAATAGCATTCATTAAAGTTAATGCACAAATTAGCAAAGTGCAAGCAACTTATAACTTTTATTCAGTTTCTTATTAATAATAATAACTTTGCACGTAAATTTAACTTAATCATATAATAGCTGTACTAAACAATATCGGCAATAAAGTTTTATGTGTGAAAGTCAGTATTGTCTTTGTAGTAAACGAGTAAAAGCATCGCAGCATATTAGCATCGTTTAAAAGACTTTGCATTGGATATATTTTATTTAAATAAACGATATATAAATAAAATACAACTCGCTCAAAAGTAATGCAACCCTTGGGTAACTTAGTTAATTTCTTGAAAGGTATACGGAACTCACTTTGAAATATGTATATATAAACTACTACAACTTAATATTGATAGAAATCTAAAGCGATTCGCAATTAGCAAACATCATGTGACATACACACAAAACAGCACAATTATATAAAGAAGCTAAGTGGTAGTGCCATGCTTGTTACCTTCGGGTAGCAACCGAATGGGCCGGCACGCCCCGTATAGTTCATTAGTACCACTCCCTCACAGAAGACCGGCGTGAAGTGGCAGCTATGCTGTCGCGTTTCGTCCGGTGAGTGAGAGTCCGGGAGGCCCACTCTCCTTCCCCCCTCCCTCCCACTTCCCTCCCTCCCCCATCCCTCCCTTTCCTGAAAGGCCGGCAAAGCATCTGCATGGCTTGCAGATGTCCATGGGCGGAGGTGATCACTTCCCATCAGGTGAGCCTCCTGCCCGTTTGCCCCCTTTTTACCATAAAGAAGTTTTATTGAATATCTATTTTCGAAGTCGGTCAAAAATAAAAACAGACTTGGCTTATATGTAACGTAACGTAACGTATGTAACGTAACATTATATAATTCTTCAAAGTAAAGTACCATAACATCTGTTAACTTGAACATTGACAATATTGTATTATTCTATTGTTTAAAATAAGTACCCAATTATGATGTACAATAGACTTTCGGCTAACTCTATCGCGTGGTTAGATACTCATACTGACAAACTAAGGTTTAATGAACGCAGATAAAATAACAACTTTCTTTTAATTTTCACTGTTTGATCTTAATAACCTTCATACAGTCTGATATTTATACTGTTATTTTCATAAGTAATTCGTTATTAGGAACAATATAATTATAATCAACGATTATGTAAGTGAACAAAGTGTAATTTTTATGCTAGCTTTTGCCTACGGCTCCACCCGTGTTTATTTATACATTAGGCTAAATAGGCGAAAGTAAAAACGAATAAACATAAAAAATGAATATTAAACCTTTGTGAATGGAGGTGTATGTGTAGGTGTACAAGTCTGTCACTATTTTAGAACTTCTAAAATGAAGATCTACTTAATGCGATCGTATTTTTGTGTTTTCTAAAGTAAATGCGAATGGAATTTCAGAATTATTTTTTAATATACAAAAAGTGTTTCTTAAGTAAAGTAAATTAAAATATGTAATTCTATGGTTTAAAGTAATTTTCAAATCATTACAGCTTTTTTCTTAAAAGCAAAGCTTAAAAGCTATGCAACTATGTATGCCAGATTAGCTTGTACTTTGTTATCTTAAATATGCCTAAGTTGATTCCTACGTGCAAAGTCAGCGTTAGATATCACGAAGAGTCAGAAATTATATGCAACATGCCATTATCGAAAGTGCGGTTAATGCACGTGTGCCAATTGTCGTGTTAGATAGGTCAGTAACCGCTACATAATCTCGATATATTTATAATATGTATTTATTTAAAATTTATATTTGTAGTATATCAACTATCTAGTATCCGTAACACAAGCCTCGTAGCTTACCCCGGAACTATGTGGCGCTGTTGTAATAATATCCAAAACATACATATATAGATATAAGTGATATACTGTCTATTTATTCATATAAAAATACCTATTGATCTGAAGGTGTCGGGTTCGAATCCTGGATGGTACAAAAATTACTTATAAACTATTAGATATTTGTCATGACATTCACAAAAGCAGCGCTCGTGCTAGATCTCACATCGGTTCATAATAAATTATCGTCATTCCAGAACTTAAGAGTGAAAGGAATAGAGTGTAATTACGTTAATGGCGTGACCGACATCGGTTAGAAGAACATTATTATAAGCATAAAATTTTAGTAATATGTCAACGTTACAATTACGAGTAAAAACCTTTTCTTGTATATTCGAGTTCCGCAATTCTCTCCCTTGCAGAATTTTTAAAATAAAGAAACGAAATAAAGTAAATAGTAAGAACTATTTACTATTAATATTTTTGTGATATCATCACTACATAGTATAAAACAAAGTCGCTTTCTCTGTCCCTATATCCCTTTGTACGCTTAAATCTTTAAAACTACGCAACGGATTTTGATGCGGTTTTTTTTAATAGATAGAGTGATTCAAGAGGAAGGTTTATATGCCTAACTAGTGGATCCCACGGCTTTGCCTGTGCTAAATCTAGGAAAAAGCCCAAGCGAAGCGAGGGCGAGTCGCTAGTAAATATATATTTTTTTAATTCTCAAGTATTTTATTCTGAAATCTACACCACCACCTTATATTAAGAAAACCTATCTCTGAAACTATTACTTATAATAGATTTGGTCCTAATTATACTTGCTTTTATGGACAGTTAAAATACTCAGTTCAATTATGTTCATGTCAAGGCAATGGGGTCGCGAATAAATTGCTTGCGTGTCACGTTAAGGCAGTGTAGGAAAAACGTTTATAATATTGTCAATCATAATTAATATAAGTACCTATATAATGTCTAATATTGTAATTTTAGTAAGTAGGTAGTAGTTGGTAATGACAAGTTCGTCGGTAAACATAAAGTCCCTGAGTTAAAATTTGTAAAAGGTCAAAACACCTTATCTGATGTCTTCTATGAGATGTAGTTTTTTTTCTCTTAAATAAAATTTATTTGTAAATAAATTACAAGAATTAATTTAATTATTCCATTTTTTATATAATTTTATGTAAAACCAAAAAAAATATTTTTTTACTAATAAAAGTATGCTCAAAACCATTGTGAAACTTAATTTAAAATATAAACCTTATAATATTTATATATAGCTGAAATATACTTATATAGAGCCTAAGACTTCATATAGACCACAAGATTTAAATATCGACCATAAAGTAATAAGTCATGATTTTTATGCAACCACATAATATTGTAGAAAGTTAAAGTTACGATTTTTCATAATTTCATATTGAACCATAACTTTTTGTTATATTTCTAAAGCACCTAATGATACTTTATCCATAAAGATAAAAATACGTATTACTACTCAATAAAGAAAACTAACTAGATAAAGCTTTTGATAAGAAATACTAACTTAGAAATTAGCATCAATAAAAAAATGACGCCATCAATCAAAGTTTCTTTAGTAAATCCATTATTCAAAAAGAGGGGTCAATTAATACGTGTAAATAGTAGCGAGCAGTAGCGCGACCGTCTAAGATACTGTTACGTAGCATTGCGTTAAGTCTCCGGTAGAAAGTCGATTTGCCGCTAATACGATTTGAATCACTGTTATGCTTAGATATTAATGATGACCTAACAATTTTTAAAATGTGGGTAATCTATTAATTTTATGACTAACTTTAGCCGGCGACTGCACTCGTGTTTTACGAAGTAAAGCCACGGTCTACGTCTCTATCAGCCAGTGTTGTTAATGTCTCCTTGTTCTTCTTGTTCTTTGGTCCTTTTTAACGTCTCACTGCTGAGCACGGGCCTCACTCAGTACGAGAGGGATCAGGTCATAGTTCACCTAGCCTAGTGCGGGATTGCAGACTTCACATGTCTTTCGAAAACTTGCTAGATTTTCTCAGACATGCAGGTTCCCTCACGATGTTTTCCTTCACCGTAAGACAAGTCATGATAGACATGATTCGCACTTGATAATATCAAAGGTGCGAGTCCCGGTTTTAATACCGCATCACTCGGTTTTCCAAGCAAGCGCGTTACCGCTGGGCTACCACTGCCTTTGTTACTCACGTCTTTTTTACGTGACAAATGGTATAAATGATTAGAATATATTCTTTAACCGAAAGTCCGGAAGAACACTTTTTGACAAGTTTAAGTTCCTGACGAAAATTTTAAAGCACATTAAATCATTGGTTAACATGAGAAAAATGCGATTGATACTTAAAGTATCACAAACAAATTGTTCATAGCCTGGTCTATTTTTAGCCATAGCCTTCAATAAGATATAATAATAAATGGATCATTTACATAATATTATATGCTGTTAAAGATCAATGTCATAAGAAACACAGATTTCTTGCAAATGTTTTTAAAAAATTACGTAAGAAAATAGCTTAAATGTCTGGAAATTAGAATCTAATTAAAGCTCTTTGGAGCTTTTGGAATTTAAATTTAATACTATATACTCGTATTCTTTATTACATATTACTCATGTAAGATATTACAGAGAACAATGTGGACTTTACAGGAAAGAGATCCCTTATAGCTTATCTATCGAAGTGAGAAATAGTGTTTTATAGCTTAGGTACAATTACATATTCATTATTTAATTACTAAATAATTTCTTCAAGACAGTCAGCCAGTTTTTACATCAAGTCACAAAACAGGGGAAAAAGAACTTATTTTTAATTGACACTTAGACGAAAACAGTAATTTCATAACATTGTGTTAATAATAGTCTAATGTAATAATTTGTTTATGCCAACTTTATTGCGTTACTAAATGCGTGCAAACAAAAGTAAAGAAATGATAATCGTTTTGATTAACTTAGATTAAGTACTATAATAAGTATTTGTCATGATACGAGTATATTTTCTCTCTAATTGTTTGGCGCTGATTAATGAGTTTTATTTTCATTTTCAAAATTGGTCGAAATTATACTAACCGTTGACGGTCGTTTTATTTAGATATAAGCTACTTATCTTATTATTTCAAATTATAAAGTTATGAGTTTAGGCAAGAATAAGTGGTAGCCAATTTTAATAAACGGCATGCTACTCCTTGCCATTCTTTATGTCATTGTTGTGTAAATTACAATGTTTTAAGTTAAAACTCGTATTAATAAAATAGATTAATAATATAGAAAAATAATAAATATAGATAATAGAATTCTAATTCTTAAAATCAAAATTCTTAGACCGAACCAAGAGTAAAATCCAGCTCCTCTGGAGCTTTAATACATACAGGAGGAATAGCAACGATAGTAATAGCAATACATATTTTAGTAATAAAATCCATACCTGTGCAGTTCGAAGGGCACCGACGACCACTGCAACCAGCAATAGCGCAAATGCGCTCCACCATATGCCTCGCATCCTCGTTAAACTAAAACAAAACAAAAAAATTAATAATGTTGGTACATTAACACACAACGCCATCTAGTTCCATGGTAAGCTACAAGGCTTGTGTTACGGATACCAGATAATAAGTTACACATGTAACGCTTAAAATACATACATATTATAAATTTAAACACTGAATGAATACAAATATTTGTGCTCAATAAATGAATGCGCCTACCGGGACTCGAACCCGCGATGTAGAGTCACTACAAACTGAGCCAAACACGTCGTCAAAATACATCAACTTTCCTTACTAATAATTTACTCGTAAGCATCTGCTTATGATATATTATATGATCCTTACTTCTGTTTGTATATCATCTGTATGTTGGTTTACTCTTACTTTTACTTTTTCAAGCTAAAATATTCAAAATAATTACGAGATTAATTAAGGAAAGACTAATCAATCTTACGTAACTTGTTATCTTACAAAAAATATGTGAAAAATACTATTCTAAAAGCGCCGGAAGCTAAACTTGTACTATAGAAAGTTTAAAATGAGTATAGCCAATAAAGCTAGAAATGCCGTTTGTACACAGAATAGTGATACAGTCATTGACCTGTCCATCATAATAAATAATACGAGTATTTTTTAAATAACAGTATATAGTAAGTCATTGAGCGATTCAAAGCTTATTTTAAGGCCGCCTATTAAAATCATCTTATAGGAAAATGACCCACTTATAATCCGGTATCTATACTTTAATATTATAAAGCTGAAGAGTTAGTTTGTTTGTTTGGTTGAACGCGCTAATCTCAGGACCTACTGGTCAGAATTGCAAAATTCTTTTTGTGTTGGATAGTCTGTTTATCGAGGTAGGCTATAGACTATTAAATCACGCTACGACCAATAGGAGGGGAGCATCAATTAAAAATATTGCCAAAACCGGAAAATAATATTTCTTCTGATTTTCAGCCTTTAGAACGCAAGCGGAGACACGGGAAAGGCTAGTTGACTAATAAATAACATTGCCATTTTAGCATTATTAAGTTGGTTATTCTTAAAACTTAACAAAGTATATCAAACATCAATAACTTGCTCAATAATCTAATTATTTTATTCAACTTTAAATACACTATCTTAACAGCTGTATATGTTAATAGCTATCACTTCGTTACAAACAAACAGGCAAATTAATCAGCTATTACTGACAACTTTCACTATCAAAATTTACGATCCGGCTTTCATTTTGACTAATAACTATATTGAATTACGATACATGCGTCTTTTAGTTAACTTAAGATTTAAGTTAATTTTGCAACTAAGTATTAAAGAAGGTATGATAATTGCAGTATTTCAAAATCCTATTCAACAGAGATGTGTGCATTCTGCAGGCTGTTTCACGTTTCTAGATTTTAATTAAAATATTTAATTTAATTAAAGTAATTGTACATGTAATCTTGCTTTACAATTTTTAAATAAAACTTAGATATTTTATGTGAATAATTACTTCCTTAGATTTACGTAAATATTGGAAATTTTAAGTATACCTGTATGTATCTATTTTAATATATTTTTCAATGATCGATAGAAATTTCGTTTTCATCTTTGCTAACAAATAAAGAATCACAAAAAAACTTTTTAAAAAAATAACTAAGCAGACATTGTGTAAGAATCTAATACAACTTAAATGTAAATATTTTAATGAACAAACTTGTTAGTGTAAACAGTAAATAAACATCGATTCAAAATCAATTTCTTTATACGTTTAAAGAACATTAAATTATAGCTAATTACGAATACTCTAATAAGTGTTCTGAACGTATGGGCAAAAAGTCAAGATAGGTGGTTTAGGCACGCGACGTTTTTGACGCGTGAGTGCATTTGCAACACTTTCGCTGGCCACTGACCAGCCCCGATACTATGTAGAGCGGTGACGTATGATGTAATGGGAGCATTGTTACTCACAACGCAATCCCTATTCGATTTTATAATTATAAAGATATTTGCAATAAATACACGAAATTATGATTCACTGTACTACTTTTGCCTGTTTTTAAGGAACAGTTTAAGTTTACGCTCTAATCCCTTCGTAAAAATACATTGTTCTGCATAATTTTCATTTTTTTGTTCGTGTCGGAACATATTTATTTTGTATATATGTATATGTATATATAAAAAAAATATATAAAAATAATATATATATGTGATAAGAAATGTCAGTTTGCACCAACAATAAACGCTTTCTCTATTTTATGTTAAAGCATTTTAGCCATACTTTATATTAACATAAGCTTAAAACATTAGTCAAGTGTCAACTTTTCAGCTTCAGCAACTCGACAATAATATATGTGAAACATGTAAAGATTTGTGTAAAGGTTTATGTACTAGACATGCTGACTTTCTCGAGTCATTCATTTACCTATTTTAAAAGAGACTGTCGTAATGTACTTGGTACATTGGATTCTGTACAGCACATAGAAAACCTTCATATTAAGATAAATTAGGCTTATGTTTAATGAATATATAATATGTATTGATAATAAGAATATAATATGTATTAATAATAAGAATAAAGATTTTTATAGTACCTATTTTCATTTTTTGATATTTATCTTATATACGAATAAACACTAATGTTCTTATTTTTTATTTGTTTGTCCTCTTTGTGTTCCTAATTTATTGATCCGATTGTGATAAAACTCACGTGGGTTGTTCGCTACACGTTGCGAAGAATTCTTGTAAAGATTTTTTTATGCATAACTAAACCATTCAAGCTTAGATTAGCTTTAAATAAAACAGGCTGGAGTAATTTTATACATATAAATAAGAAAAGATATATTCATTTTTCATACATGTTTCAAATAAAATCCATTTTCAAGGTATATATACGTTAAGTAACGTCAAGATTACTAGACTAAGGTCAGGATCGCAAACTTGAGATGTTCATTGACAACTAATAAGGTATAAGATACACGAAGTAGATTGAAATCACCGTATTCGAAATGTGATTAGTTAGTATGCCCATACATAAATCTCAATGTACTTAAAATGTATATTATTTACCCAGCATCATTTTCTTTTAAACCAACAAGCACTATTTATACTTATAGCATTTACAAAAGAAAATTATTATATTATGGCTGTTAACGATTTGTGTTTGAGAGAGAGAGTGTGTAATATATTAGGATACAATTCACGATTGATCTGATGAAGTACATCGCATACATATTGCGAATTTGCCAAAAAGTGATGCTGTTTGTAACATTATTCTTAATATAAAAGGCACCTAGCAAAAGACGCAAGAGTAGGACGTAAACTAATAAAACTGTAAAATATTTACTTTTGTATACCTTTACACAATTTAATGTGGTTAGAAAAAGAACTAATGTATAAAACTTCCTTTTTTCTTTAAAAACGAAAACGATCTGTATCACAAAATATGAGTATAGTAGCATAGAAGGCAAATCATGCTAATATTTTTGAATTATCGTTTAATTTGGACTGCCTAAGTAATTCTTCAGTCTAGGGTTGAATATCATAACTTTAAATGCCACAAAAAGGTTACATCATATTATTATGACGAATATACTGACAGCTCTTTTCTCTACGTATCATTCGTACAGTAACCTTATAATTAAGTTACATACAATTACAATGTGGGTAAATTTTTAACGAAAGGAAAGAAAGTGAGACAATGCTGTTACGAAATAATGTAATGAATAAATTAAACAATAAATGCAAATAGAGCTATTTAAAGAAAATAAAATGTTCCTTATTAGATAGATCTAGTGTATTTTTGATATTGAGGAAAATTATCCATAATGTGATAGCCGTATACGTATATCATAGTACAGTAAAGATAAAATTTTATTACTAGAGTAAAGATGCATGTTAATTCTTAGTAGCCGTTTGAGAAACGACACGTTATTTTTAGTATATTGAAAGTTTTTTTGCAGTAAAATCAGGAATATACAATATATTCTTTAAAAATTTTTAATATAATTAAAATATTATACATAATTAATTTTTAGGTTAACTCAATTACAGTTAAAAATTTACTGTTCTAATAGAATCACTTAGCTTAGTTCCTGTTCATTGAAACCAACAAAAAATGCTCTTTAATAATTGTATGTGAAAAACTTTATATCCAACATACGTGTATAATATATTTTCTCACATTTATTACTTTTTGTTTGAATAACATTGTGGCAAATTACAGTAGCAAAGAAATCGTTTAAGCGTCGTTAACTACTTAGTTATGATCTTTTTCTTTCTTAATATTTATTTACTTAAAATAAAACAATTAAATATAATTAAAGTTGTAGCTAGATAATATTTTACCTTTAAATGACTACATAGTTATAACAAAGTCCCTTTCCGCTGTCTGTCTGTCTGTCCCTATGTATACTTAGATCTTTAAAACTACACAACGGTTTTTGATGCGGTTTTTTTAATACATAGAGTGATTCAAGAGAAAGGTTTATAAGTATAACTAGCGGGAGCCGCGGCCTCGTTCGCGCTAAATCTAATAGAAAATAAATAAAAAGTAATTACAAAATCCATTTTATTTTACTTTAAAAATTGATTCTGATTATACTTGTTATATGTGGTCTAGTGATGTCATTGAACCAATGTTCGAGGTTTCGTTTGGAAAACTTTCTCGAAGGCAATCCTTTAAGATCAGTTTCCTCTTATGGGTTGCTTTCTTAGAAATCAGATTAACTACAAAAATCTATTAGTACAAATTGAATATATTTTAATATCGTATATTCTTTACATATAAACTTTCCTTTTTATTTAACTTTTTTTGTTTACCGATTTGTAGCCAAATGTACTATATATAATAAACCGGGTTACTTTAAACTGAACAGATTTTAATAAAATTGATAATTTGAAATAAATTTAGTACCCAAATAGGCTAAATCTAGACTAACATATAAGCTTTTATTACCGAAGGAAGCACCCGAGCGAAGCGAGGTCTAGTTACGGATATTACATAACAAAAATAACAATTACAATACATAATTATTACGCTATTTAGTTATTCATATTTTTGTAGTAATATTTGTTTCTATTTAAGATTACCCTATTGTATGAAGTAATAAGTTCTAGGTGAAAAACGAAAAAATCTAAGTAACGGTTAATTGCCCATGAACATTGCACAAGCGATAGATGTCGTGACAAGTGTACGCACGCGAGACTCGCTGTACTATATGTCATTTTAACAACTTAATTACGTACGTACAGACGATTGTTACTGAGATGTTAATGATCGCAATTTCAGAATCTGTGATCAAAGTGTTTATTTAAGAAATTTAAATGCTATTCCTGTAAAATACGATCTAAAATCGCTTTTTATAATTTAATTATTATTAAGGAATCGTAATATAAACATGGCATTCAAATGGCGTCCGTATTGAAGTATGCGTTTATACTCCGCTAACGATGAAATTTGCATATTGCAGTCGTTAAAATAATATTTTAACAAATATTTATCTAATGTTATATTTATTTATACGGATCTAATACCGATAACTGATGTATGTATGTGCTTTATTGCAACCAAATAATTTATACACTTTTTATATTAAAAATTTATTTTGAACCAAAAATATAATGGATTAAAATTTAGAACTATTTAGAAAATTAGTACTGTATTAATTTTTTAGGTTTACGCGAATATTTGACATTATAAACGAAACTATCTTTTCGGATTTTATCGCGGATTTATTTAAGATTTTTAATTCCCGACTTTTCGGATGCTTTACAGCAATCATTGTCACGGGAGAGAGTCTCTCCCGACAATATCCGAAAAGACAGTTTCATTTATAGTACTATGGTATCAATCTATAAGATATAAAAATAAATGTGGTGAAAAAATATACTGTATTTAATATACTCCTCTTAATATACACACATAGAAACTTTTTTTGTAAGTTGCATGTTTAAATTATTTTAATTTAATTTAATCATAAAACTCATAATTATTCGTTTTTAATTGTTTTAATAAATACTCTTTGAAAGAATATTACAAAGTCTATATCTGTTAATCCTGCTTAAAAAAGCTCTTGATGGATATACAAATTTAATTTATGCACGCACTGACAGTAAAATTAATGATTCACTATTGTTATTGACAGTCTGCCTTGGACCTAATTCACCTGCTGCCACTGAGCTAGAATAAACTGCAATTTTATTAAGCATCTAGCTTTTAATATTGTTAAAATTTTTAAGTGTATTGCAATATTCTCACATTTGGAGTTTATCTATACTAATATTAAAAAGAGGAAAGATTTTATTGTTTGTTTGCTTGCATTGAATAAGCTCCGAAACTACTGAACCGATTTGAAAAACACTTTTGGGAAGCTACACTATCCGAGTTACATAGGCAATATTATATTTTCAAAAAAATTAGGGATCCTTACTAAAATTCCAATAATGTTGAGATATAATCTACCCAAGCGAAGCGCAGGTGAGTTGTTGTTGGTATGTCTAATATGTGGTGCAGTAAAGAGTGTTAAAGAGTTTTATTTATAGACAACAAGTTAAATCTGTTGAAAATTTTTGATATAGAAAGATCTGGTATTTACCTAATTTCGGTTTTTAGATACGATGTTATAGAAAATTATTTTTATGTAATAATGTTCTCCGACCGATTCCAGCCACGGCGGTCAATCTCATTGAGACTGGCCAACTGCGCAGGAGATATTATAGTACACAAGTGTACGCGCAGACACAAGTGCACTCTCTATTCCTATCACACTCATACTCCGGTGGGACGACTACTCGACACGATCAGTGGGAGCTAACGCGCAGGACCGACGGCCATACGGTTTTTATGTACATAGTTATTAAGTATGAAAAAATGGGTAGGTACGTAATAAATATAATGAATATAAATATAATTGAAAAGTCAGTACTTACTGCTTTTATTTAAAATTTCAGGCCCAACATGTCGAACTGGATTTATTTGAGGTCAAATTCCATGATATTCAGTAAAAGTACAAAATTCTTTTCGCGGTTGTGCTTAATTATACTTTTTACAGTATTGTGTTAAAGAAACATTAAAAAAATGAGTATATATATATGTTTTTAGTTTTTACATTCTAGTGCTACAATCCTTATAAATGTGAAAGCTACTCTTCTCTCTTATTGTCCATCCCACCATTATAAGCTTAAACAGTAAACTACTTCAAAGATTTCGGTGTTTGGAAAAGGTGTAGGTTGCATCATAAAGACAGAAATAAACAACCTTGCCATTCGAATAAACTCGTGGACCAGGCCTAGTAAATATCACTTTTTAAATTATTAATTGAACTAATTTCTTATTTTATATGTACATTAAAACACTGCATACAACAGTATAGAAGGTATATTTTTGATATTGTCGTTATAAATAAATTTCGAATGAAACCTGCGGAACGAATTCGTTGATGTATGTTATTAAAAGCATCCGCCACCTTGGACTTGATTACTTAGAACTTGATCTATATTAAACTATTAGATTTCTCTTAATAATGCGTTATTAAAGATCTTGCTTTATCTTTCGCACGGTATTTTGTCGGAGGAAGAGCTTCATTTGTATTGCATGGTAATTTTATTTTAGCCTTAAATGTAATTATAATCAGTCATTGTTTTTATTAATTCTAGCTGAAGATTTTTCGTCTATAATTTATATAATATAAAAGTAAAACTTTTTTATATATATTTTTTTTAAAATTACATGAAAGTAAAAATAAATAATTGTAGTAATAATTCATTAATAAATTAGCGACTTACCCTCGCTTAACTCGGGTCTGTCCCTAGACAAAGAGAATGTAAAACCTTCCCTAGACACTATATGACATTATTAGAAAAACCCTAATTCTCTTTCTAAAATAAAAGTAGTATAAGTCTTCATAACATCAGTCACCTGCCAGTGAAAGTCCCGCTAAAATCAATCCAACCGTTTTGGACATTAGTCGTAATCATAAACTATGTTTTTTTTTAATATGAACCTCATACACTTTCATATGTTTTTAGTAAATAAATGTTATTTTGAGATTACAAACTGACATTCTAATTTTGTTTATGTATATAGATGATTAATGCCTAATTTTCAAAGTGTCAAGCACGAAAGTATCCAATACTTTAGTTTTCTCTACAATATATGCACCTGTTTTTATAAGAGTCATACTTCCTCTTTGTAATATTATTAAGCTTTCATGTTTACTGAACCATAGGTCATTAGTAACAGGGTAATATAGTATATAGTTAACAATCTGATATAATTTATATTTGAGTTAATTATTTTGAAACAAAATATTAAATTTAATAATAATAAATACAAATAAATTACTGCAAATAAAAGTTGGATTTTTAGTTATATAATTTGTTTTTATTACTAGGTACTATAGTATTATATCATGTACGCTTTTACTCGATCCAATATATATAAAGACGTTAAGTTTGATTTCTTTTTTTAAGTAGGGTAAGTTAGGTTCTCTCAAACATGCAGGTTTCTTCACGATATTTTCCATTAACGTAAAATAAGTGATAATAATGAAAAATTCAAATCAGAGGTGTGAGTCAAGAAATATAAACCAACTTGACAACCACTCTGCTGTAATAATTAGCATCTAATACAGTACTTACATTTTACAAAGCAAGTCATGTAAATCCACTAAAGGGACAGTAATTGGATTATAAGAATTGCCTATTTCCATCAACAAGCACTTTGAATAAAATTTGCATTTCGTACTAGAACAATATGATAGCGCTAATAGAGTCTAAGGTCAAACGTATTCGATTATCGTCTTACAATAGTTTCTTCCTGTTACATACATTGTTTACAAAAAGAATTAAAGATCAAGAGATAACATTGTTGATATACGATCATAGTTAACGATGGACTCTAATGGATGGAACCTAGTTTTACTTTTATATGTATTCAAACCTAAATCACATCCCATTTTTAGACATGTTCCTTCAAGTCATAGTCCATTTAAATGGCCAAGTGCGAATGGGCGGACTTACTACTTGCTTTTTGACTTCATTGTTTCATATATCATAAGGCAATCAAACTGAAAATGATTCATAGAACGACAAAATCTGAAGTGGGCGACCTGAAATTTGAACCCGCTCCACTTCGTTCCCCAATTGAGTGCAATACCACTGGTCTTTTACTGTTTTTAGCTTCAATAAAAATACATATACATACTAGTACAAGTGGAAATTTAATACAGCATCGAAGTATTATTTAAATCATCATCATCAGCCCTTTTTAACGTCCCACTGCTGGGCACGGGCCTCCCTCAGTACGAGGGAGTATTATTTAAATACTGCTTCTTAATCTATACGTACTGTAAAATCATTTATAGGTGCTTTTTTTATACTTATTATTTTTCACGCTCTTATTCAAGAGTTATGTAAAAACATATAATTTTCCATACAGATGCTTCAGATGTTTTAATATGTAATGGCTCAGAGTTTTTACTTTGTTCACGCGCAAAATAAAAAAATGCTTTTTTTTTCACATGCTTTCCCTTCCAGAGTAGAAAGGGAGATTAGAATCACTAACTTGAGTATATAAAAAACTGTGAAATATATCTAATCTAAAATTTTATTTATTGTGTTACTCTTAAACGTAAGTGCAGCTAACATTTTGCCAAAGATTTCCTTAAAATTGAATATATTGAAACCATTTGTGTATATTTTGCTTAAAGTTAAAATTATTTATATGTAAATTTTTATTTGTAATTCTTAAAGAACCCATCAAGTTCATAAATACAATATTATTATTTCATCGTTACCAATAGTAATTTTGTCTCATAGGAAATCAATTTTCATTCAACATTTTATACCTACTCATAGAAATTACGTAATAATAAATATTATTCATAAATATTATTATTTTACTAAAAACACTTTCATTTATGATACTTTTGCATTTTTTAACTGTTTTGCATAAAACGAGACTTATTTCATTCGAACATTCACTTTCGCGAGCGCGAACGTGTTATTGACTCAACGCTATATGTTAACATTTTACCTTTTAAAGCTCTTTAATAGATCAAAGTGGTCAAGACTCAAGAATTGCCACTTTTCCTTTCCCTTTGAATGTATGCTGTACTTATTTCTATTGAAATATATCTAAAATAGTACAATTTATTGATAAAAGTATATCTAAAAGGAATTTATGTCTGTCTATTTGTTTGTTTCTTTAAAAGGTCTAAACCATTAAACTGATTGCGATGAAATTTTATGGTTTTAATTCAATTATTTCCTTTAATGGCTTCCAGAAGTGCCAGTTGGGCACAGTTGACTTTGCCAATGTCGCGTAGAATGGATAATACACGTTACATATAGACTGATCGGTGAATATGAAAAAAAAATACACTAAGACTGATTACAATTTTATAGTTTTATTGTTTATGGTAGTTATTTATTTCATGTTCTTTTTTGATTTCAATTACAGATCTGATATGAAACTTGACGTATCAATAACACATTTTAAATGTTACCATATATTAAATTTGATTCATTCGCTTTGTAAGACTTACAGGCTCTTCTCACGATGCTATCAGCTACCATTGTTTATGAAAAAGCTTTTAGCCAAAACATTATCTAGCACTTTAAGCCTTTTACTTTTTCAACGTCTAAAAGAAGCTGCTACTAAATTCGAGTGTTTTTTTTCGTTACGAAATATCTTTGCAGACTGTTAATCCATGTTTAGGATGATTTTTAGTAATAATAATAAAAAATAGGTATTTTTCAATTGCGATCACAGATATACAAATTTATCGTGTTAAGTACAAAAGTCTCTTTCATGGAACACTTACTTATTCAATTGATTTGAAAGAATGTGTAACTTACATTATTATTACTATTTATAGTACATTTATTAGTTAATACTGAAAATTACAAGTAACTATATGTACAAAGCA
Organism: Boloria selene; assembly: GCA_905231865.2. Lineage (NCBI taxonomy): Eukaryota > Metazoa > Arthropoda > Insecta > Lepidoptera > Nymphalidae > Boloria > Boloria selene. Next base: position 12,882,900 of record HG993137.1, on the reverse strand, counting down.
AATATACACTTAATTATTACTGTACAAGTCGTGTCCGCGTGGAATAGTGGCAAGAATGCTGGCCGCATTCCCCCGCTGAATGGCAATGCCGATTCTTTGGACGAAAAATGAGCCAGCTCTCCTGTCACCAATAGAGGTGATAAGACGAGGTGTTATTTCTTTTAAAAAGTACTTAGCACTTTGACTCCATGGCCCAAGGGTTTCTACAGCAAAAGGTATAAAAATATAATTTTGACTAAGGGAGGCATATTTACGCAACTTGAGAAGCTCAGCCTTCTCCGCCGCGGCCCCCACTTTAGACGCCGTCTCCCTGACATGACTAGATACTAAGTCTAAAAATAAGTAATGATATAAGTTTTTATTGCATTTCTATATCTAAATACATTAATTTATACCCCTATGAAATGTTTTCGTAGATATTAATAATTAAAACTATAAGATAAATTTTCGGATTCAATGTGAACCTACGATCTTCAAATGAAGCTCAAAGTTTATCATATTATATATTTAATAATACGCATGCCTCCATTGCCTACCTACGCAAGTTCACACGTCTATTGACGGTCGATTACGCTGATTGTATAAGAATTAACATACCACTGTGTATTCTGCGTTCACGGTCAATCCGTAACATGTCGATGCTAAATGCTTTCCAATTGCTAATAAGATGCATGATTAAAAAAATAAAGTTATTGAAGCTTTTATAAAGTACATAAATAGGAACATTGTAATAATTTTTTTCACTGATTAATTTAATTTTTATATAAGCTTTACCTACACTGTTCTGAACTACAATATTTTCATCATACTACTGAATAAAAAGAGACAAGTAATCTTTCGTCGACAGTCTGTTAATTTATTTTGATTAACATTTATTTACATAAATAAATAAATAACATGTAATTTTATTATATATTTTTATTGCATTATTAAACAACTTTGTTCACATCTAGTTCTATTATTATTATGGTTTCGAAGCTTATGTTATGAATATCAGATTGTTGATACTATAAGCTCATATAACTTTAAATAATGATAAACAAAAACTCCATAACTGGAGTACAAAAATTCGTGCTCATCACACCAATTACCCCTAGCGAGACTCGAACCCGCAACCTCTGGCACAGCAAGTACAGTCACTGCAACTGAGCTTCGCTACAATTACCGAAAATTAAAAAAATTACAACTATTTAGTGGCAAAGAATACGCTAGTTTTTTTATGAATGGAAGATGTGAGAATTTAGGCACTATCAAATTTATGTACATAGATGCATAAGTCTCGAGTCGTGGCGACTGCACAGGAATCCAAGTTACTTTCTAAAATCTGCCTTACTTCAACATATCAATGACACTTTCGCTCGTAATACCAACGTAATCGCTGCAAAGAATATAAATATACGTTATGAATGACGAATTAACTAGATTTTTTGTTTAAAATTCAAACGGTTTATACCCAAATTGCTTTTTTATTTTAATGAGATAAATAAATTTGAATTTATATCGTCTAATCATCTGTTAGTCATTAATTCTTTAGTTAAACTTAACGGAAGTTTCCAAATATATTTAATTTAATTGAATAATACAAACAAATATGGCTCTATAATTGTAAAATTATACAATTTTATATACAAATACCATAACACTACACCATCTAAAGTAGTAAGAACTAATTCTTCAAAATCAAATTGAATAAAAAATCTTATTAACCGTTACCACTGTACAATAAACTAATGTACAGAAGTTTAATCTTAATATATGAATATGAATTTATTTCATTTTTATAGATTTTAGGTTTCATAGATAAAATTTGAATTGAAAGAAAAAATACTTGAAAATTACAAGAATCTAACTGCAGGTAAATAAAGACTATAAAATATACTTAGGCCATCTTAGGATCAATACTAAAAGATCTAGATCCAGATTTAAAACAGGTTATTCGATCTACTTTCTATATGATTGCCAATTCATTTGCCACTTGACCTACTTAGCATTTATGATCTTACAGTAACAAAGCTGTCTAAACGATTGTCTCCAAAATTAATAAGGTTAACTAAATTAGCATGACTATGCGACCCTTAAAAGCATATTAAGTATATGTAATAATTAGTATAATTATACCTTCGTACTAATATTCGCTAAATATATTCATAATATATGTAAATATAATGCCTTATATATTTTCCAAAATGGAAGCAGTATCCATACACATTTCCAAAGCAACTTCTCGCTATCTTACCGAAAAGTGAATCAAACTACTAAACTAACTTACACTTTCTAATATTAGTAATAGTATCTAAGTAAGAAGAAATAAACAAATTTTAAAAACACTTTATACCAAAGTGAGATGAAAACTTAAAAAGAATCTTATTTCTTGTCTAATAAAATTATTACAAAATGCTATAATATAATATATTATTATGTCACTGCAACTCTGTACTGACTTCCGGCTATAATAGTGCAAGCGCTTCATGCATCGTAGAGCTTATACGTCTGTACGAGTGATTCAGTTACAAATTACAATATAAATAAAAATGCGGGTTACATTGAATATGTTACGCTGAATAATAATAATTGCCCTCATTTCTTCTACTTAATATAAGTTTTAAAAGTAGTTTAGTAAAGCTCTTTTTATTATTTGCAAATATTGATCCCTAACCTAGAAGCCAAACCTATTTTTATAGTATTTAACCTAAAGTCTTATTCAAAACTTATCGATTTCTCCATTAGTTAATAATAAAATGCACAGATAAGCCAGAGTTTTTTTTTCTTTGGCGCATCCGTACAAGGAGACCCGACTTCAGCTAAACTGGGAAGAGGGTTTGACAAAGAAGAAGAGTAAATAATTATAAACTATGTCATAGTATAATCAATTTACTCGAAAGTTATAAAATACCCTTTACATAGTTCAGAAGAAGAATTTTATATGAACTATTGTGAATATATTTAAGAGTATTTTATAATCATGATGTATGAGCCACATTTTATTTTTACTATCATACATAGGTAAATTCATTATGAACTCTACACAAACCATTGCCAAGTCGCATCGTAACTACCAAAAAAAATATGTGGTTCAATTATAAATATTTTATTTTTCTCATCGTCGTCATTGCTATCTACCTATAAAATTGATATATTAGTATATATTGAATCTATATGTCTAAGCCTTTAAAGCTGTATCGTTTAACGTTAATTACAAATATGGTATGTTTCTAACCCAATGGTATTATTAAGATGATAAGCGTATTTTTTTTAATTAAATCTGCTGAAGTAAGTATTTTGTGTGTGTAATATTTTTATTATGTAGCATTTTTTTTAATGTTTAATATTTGTAAAGTGTTAAATTTAAAATGCATTGCGCTTATAAATTATTGAGGTTTTAAGTGATTGAACTGTAACTTAGAAATATTTTTATGTTTTCTGCAAACAGCTTAGTTATAAATTATTTAAATTTATGTTATATACGTAAGTAACACAGTATGGCACTTTTCCATTTCAAGCAATCTATTAAATATTTTTTGGAAAGAAATTATGTTTTTATCGGCCATTCGGCAATTTGAAATTTGGTTTAATATGATAATTTTTTCCTATTGACAAAAGTCATTAATCTCTAAACTTTATAATTAAGTATTTGATTTATTTTAAATAATGAATTGTATGAATTTTATTATAAAATAATTTTAAAATTATATTGAAATTTGAACTCTATTACGGTAGAGTGTGTGTTGATTTTTCCGTAAATCCCTGCAAGGACGTAGGTACTTTCACTAGTGATTTGCGCCGCTTTACTCAGAGCCTTTCTTTCGTGAGAACATTTTTGGGCACAAGTATCTGCATTGTGTAACAAATTCAATTTATAAGATATATATTTTTTAATACAAAATAATTAAAATATTTCGTGAAATATGTCAGTCTGTCATGACTTGATTCATTCAGATACCCAGATAAGGCAAAAATATAAGTGAATATTATTATAAATTACTCAAGCAACAAATGTAGTTACAGGAGTTTTTTTTATTCTTTGTCCTTTTTCAACATGTTTAAATGTCAAAAAGTTCATAGGCAACTTTATTATCGCAGTACGATACTTGAAGTCAACAAATACGAGTAATGCTCATATAAAAACTAAATTACATTAACAGTTCTTGATATAAAAAATGTATCACTTATTTTTTTTAAAGTAGTCGAGTTGCGATAAAGAGAGACAAGTGTGCCGTTGCTTCAGGCATAATTTCACTTTCTTTCTCATTCCAATAAGATTACTTGTATTTTTACCTTTAAAACCACCGGTGCATACTCTAATTTGTAATAAATATCGATATAACATCAATAATGTATACCGCCCGTATTGCATATAGCTGTGATGGATACTGTGTGTAGGAGAGTCTTTAATGTAGTTTATATACATAATATGATAACGTTTATACACATATAGATAACTAGTACTAGTTAAATAATACAATTGTCTTATATGTTAAGTTATACATTTTTGATGAACGTATTTTTAATCAATTTTCACGACGATCAATATAACAAAAAAATATAAAATACCCAAATTAGGTCAAAAATATAAGTCTTGTTTCTACCTTAAATCATGTTAAATTGAATGTAACCAATTTTAAGGTAAATACAGATTACTGTTCAGTTTATGTACCCTTGAGATACTTTGGTAGTTACGATATTGTTTTGCATAATTTTTAACTGCCTGAATTCCTAGCTTGCTTGTTTAACTTTTGTTTAAAGAGAAAATCTTCATACAATATTTTGATAAGGTTATTTACTTTAGAAATAAAATAAAAAATAAATTTAAACAACAAAAATACTAAGTTTAATTAAATTGCCATAAGCACTTCAATTAAAAGCCTTCTAGTACTGGGCGTTACCGGAATTAAAAAAGAACTAGTTGACATATTCTAAATATCATGTGGACGTATGTTGTCATATGTAACAGCGAATATACTCGAAGGAGTCATAAACACTACAAAAATAACTTTGGTCTTTAATAGCTTTAACTCTATCAAGTTTTAATATATATTTCAATTTTTAATGGCTTAAAAAGGCTTTTAACTTTACATATATGCTAACAAATCTGTAATGTGTAAATAAAAATATACAATAATAGTTCCTTTCGAATCGTAAAAATAATGTCACGGTAAAAATAAGTACAACTATTAAGTACATTTAACGTACTCAACAATAACTCCTTTAATAACCTTCATATTATAAACTTATTGTCAACTTTTATTATTAAATTTACTTTAACTAGTATAATAAACACTAAACTCTTAAATTAAACTATGTTTTCGGAGTTTTCTACGTATTTATTTTGTTTTCTTGTTTCTGAATGGTTTACGACAGTGGTCTCTCTCGTGACCATGATTGCTGTAGTACATGCATTATTAAACATTTTAAATAATTGTGTAAATCTAATAAAGTATTGTAACCAGTATTTCACCTTCCCTTTACTCTGATGTTTTTGCAACAAATATATATCCTAATTCATGTACCGTGACAAAAAATTGATATCCGCCATATTCATAATGCCTAGGCAAAAAATCTATTGCTACGTAAAAACTAAAAACCTTTTATTTAGTACACATTCGTATCAATAAAATAAAATTTAGTCCCTGTTTCTACTTGGAAAACACTAGTATGGTTAATAGTGGAAATACGTTAAAAATAAAAAATATTTTATTTATCACACTAATGCATGCCTAGACATATTAAACAAAAAAAACATTTTTGTCTTTGCTTCCTTATATATGTATACATTTAGTTGTAAGCATTATACGAAGTAAAGTTTATAAATATATGGGATATAGTGAAAGAGCGGTCCTATTATTTTCTTTACATAGGCAACTTAAGAGAAATGACTAGATGAAACAATATGCTTCAAACTTTCGCTTCAACACTCAAGATGTAAGCTTTATGCATTCTATGCCCGCCCTCGCGTTTAAATACTATGAATAAGCAAATTGTTTGAAAATTTCCGGCATAGTTACTTTTCTGACTAATAACATGAAGTTGGTATTCAAATTGTAATATTAGCGTTGTATATATTGTAACTTTTTCTGCTATATGTTGTTTTTTATTTATTTATAAATGTAAATCATATTTATGAATTTTACTATATTATGGTTTTAGTCGAGTTTTTTCTGTGTATACATTACATAAAAATCACCGGTTACCAGGTACCGGTTGAGCTGCCTTATACTGTTAACTAAGATAAGACAGGTAGTAATAAACTTAATCGACAATCTTAAATTATTAAGACCAATGTATTTTTAATTAAAACATGCACTAAGCATTTGATAGTAGATTGATGGAGCAACTTCTATAAAATAAGGGTTTGAAAGTTACTTTTGAAATAAACGTAGCGTACAAATTGCATTGCAGCCGTTATCAAGTTTATTTAGTAACTTTTCCCCACCATGTCGAATACTTTTTGTTTGACAAATTTCAATACAAAACCAACCGGATGTAATAAATATAGTACAAAGTGTATGAAACTTGTATTGTATAAAGGATTTTGATTCAGTTTAATATTTCTTAAGCTTGGAAATGCGGAACATACTCGTAGTCGGAACGAAGTTTTCCTTGTGAGAGTGGACAGACGATTGCGGTTTTACTTTCGTTACTTAGAATGACAACACTATTATATTTTGTGTATGCTATAAATAATTTATATTTACAGTACAGTATACAGTAAGTTATGATTAAAATATTAATGAAAATTTTAAATATTGTCATAAAATTTCGTTGGCTTAATCGCTTTGTTCTTACATTACCTCTACATATGTAGAGCGATAAGTAGGGTCGCTAATTTCAACACTGTGATTAAAGGAAAAGGAGCGGATTTCTTGCAGCTGGTTATAATTTTATCTAACTGCAAAATTAAATCAGTTTAGTCGTGACTGCGGCCACACTCATGGTCGACTATTTAGAAAGCGTAAGATACGATTTTAAGTCCTATTGAGTAACAAACTATAGACTACTTAAAACAAATAAAATTATTTAATCTCTCCAATCCGAATTTTACTCACCTTTTGTAATGTTCGAGTTCTTTAAAACATAAAACAAAAACGCACTGATTAATTTATTTCGAATGCACCATCGTTCCCGGCACTATGAAGATACACCTGTCACTGCGATCAAAAAAAAATTACACACCCGCCATTTTTGACATTTTAAAATTTTGCGTTTGAAAATCGATTGAATAGATGTCAACGGCCGCGACGTAATCCGTACAACTGTCGGTAAAAATGTCGCGAGTTTCGATGTTTTACGCGCGAATGCACATCTATTGCAATCTAATTTATCGATTTTCAAACGCAAATTTAAAATGTGGCGGGAACTGTGCGTACGTCAAGCGTGCGTTGCTTCGTGGTATACGCGAGGAGCGGTCGGTGCGCTGATAGCGACTGCGGTCACTTTTGCTCTCAACACTCTCTGCCCACTTATTCACCTGCCTTGTGTCGGCCGTATAACCGTGATATTTACCAACACCACCACCCTATAAGGACCCTCGGCTATATACTACTGACCCTCAGAAACTCACCTGAAAAAGATCAATTTATAGTGGACGCGTAAATATAAATGTGTAGGGTAGAAGTTGCGTTCACATTTGCAAAGTTTAGCAATGGTTTGGACAGAAGCTATGATATAATTTTTTGTTTTGCTATTTAAACTAAGTCACGTAGCATAAATTTTAAAAGGTTTGAAAACCGAAACATTACCTAAGAAAGTATTTAAAATATTTAATGAAAGAAGGTGTTACATAGAGACAAATTGAGGACAAGAGTCAGTTGCTGAAAGTCATTTATTGTTATATTTGCCATGTTCTGAAGATTTATTTGGTGTAAAAATTAAGGGAATAGAAGAAAACAAGAACTTTTTTGAAACTTGGATTAACAATTTTAATAACTTGAATAAAATATTGAATTATTTTTATTACACATATTTTTATATAAAGTCAGTATAAGATTATTTCTTTATAAAGGAATTAATTTTTATCACAATTTTTTCAAGTAACTTAAATCATATTCAATTTTATAGTATAATTTTAGAGATTTTTTGTCAAGTATGGTAAATTTAATTTCACTGGATACTTGAGTAAAATTAAAGAATAAACAACTTTTAATATACAAAGTATTAAAAAGAAAGTTGCAATTCACTTTTTATTTGTTGTACATTATTATTTAAAACTAATGCTTAAACGAAAATGTGAAAGTATATTTATTGATCTATTATTTTATAATAGTGCTTAATATCAGTAATATAGACATATTTTATTTACAGAAATAGTTTGAGTCGGGGATTCTAAGTGATTATACGTTAAGCGAAGCAATGTTTTAATTTTTCCCCAAGATGACCAATTGGCTTGGAATTTTTTTATAGTTCAAGCATAGTATAAAGAATGACATAGTAGGGCAACTTCGGCCCAATCCGCGATATAATTACCTGTCATAGTTACCATAGTTGCCTGTCACAGGGTTGTCACTGTAGCTAAATTTTAATTCAGTGCTCAGAAATTGGCATTGGGCCGGGAAGTGTGTTATTAAAAAATATTTATTTTTTATATATATTTAAGAATGTAAAACATTTTGTTTCTACATGTTTATGATTATTTTTATTAGGCCTGTAGTTACTCGCTTAACTGATATATCTGTAGAAAATAGTATTAAAACTCGAACTGACGCGAATAGATTTATCTCGAAATGAATTTGTGTAAATAAATAAAATAAATCCTTTAATTTTTTGCGTTTACAAAAACATAAATATGCTATTAGTAACAATTAAAAAAATAAAACTATAATATATTAATAAAATCATATCACATCCTATTAAAATAATAAACTAATACAACAAAAATAAAAGTACCTACATAAGTATTTCATCATCAAGTATAAATTATATGCTATAGTTTGTCCATTTTATTAATGTTTTTTTGACAGCTCACGCCCACAAAGTTTCGTATTTAATGGTTAGCCATTAAAGTTAAAATGTCATACAAATAATATTGTACTTTATGGACGGGCACCGCCCCCTTACTGCTGTGCCACACATAACGATTACTACTATTGTGCCACAGATTACAAATAAATAAGGTGTAATATGTTATTTAATCAGGAAGACAACAAAATTTTAAGATTAAAACGAATAAATGAAAACATTAACATTATGTAAAGTTTTACTTTCTTCTTATTATAATCATACAAATAAAACAACTAAAATAGTTTAATTCCTTTTATTAACGTGATTCGTCACAATCATCATTTATATTAGATTTGTCCGATGAGGAGTCTTCAGTTATATTAATTATTAACTCTTGTGTGCATAAATTATCAAATGCAATGTCACGGCCCAAATCAGACATTATGATTCTCTTAGTTCTCTCCACCACACTTGATTTTTACGATAGTAATATTTATTTTCATATTAATAAATATAAAAATAAATATTATTTTATATTTAAAAAAATAAGAAATATCGATTATTACGTCACTATAGCTTGTCAGTCGTCGAGCTGTCAAAAAAACATTAATAAAATGGACAAACTATTATTTATATTATTATTGTTTACCTTTTCTGTTCAGTAGGTAATCTGAACAAAGACAACTCTGGAATCGATGAAGAATTTAGACACCCAAACACACAGCAATAAGTTCTTCTACGAATATCACACATTTTTCATATAGTGAAAAACCGTGACGCGCAAAACATGTGCGGCGTCAGCCTAGACTGGCGCACTGATATACGGTTCGAGATATTGTATGAGTGTGCGTGCGGCAACGTAAAGATACTATGACGCAACATACAAGCCGCGCGCGGTGCGTTTGTATGAAGTTGCCCTACTTTGTCATTCTTTATATACTCTGGTTCAAGCAAGCTTTTTTCAAATGTTATAAGGTGAACCGGGGCTATTGTATCTAAAAAGTGAATTTTCTCCGCCCGAGGTAGGTTTGAGAAGCTGTATTTCAGCTACTGAATAATTTACGGAAAATATGTTTAAATATCTTAAACGATCAGATACTTAAGACTTATTTTGAATTAATTGTATTAGAAAATACCCAGTATATTCTTATTAATATTGATTTTAATTTCAAGAACAAATTTTAGCTACATTTACCCCGTATCGGGGGCAAATGTAACTATTACTTTTTACTCCTAAACTTGACGAGATATGATGCTCGGACTCCCTGAATATGATAAACAAGGGCATTTAAGAAAATAATTTGGGCATTGTATCAATGTAGGAAGGCTAGTTCCTACTTAAAAATACTGTTTTTCGTAAAAGAGGGGCTATTGTAGCTATTTTTAAAAATGAAGTGTTGGGATTATGCCTGATAAGTATGTTATATCGATTGTCGATAATATCTATACAATATATCATATAATAAAACAGTAACTTTAAAAATCTGTACATTAAATATTTTAAAAACAATGAATGAATATTAAATAATTATTATTACAATTTATAACGTACTGTACCTACTTTTTAAAAAATGTACCGATTTTAACCAAATTTTGTGTAGTAATAACGTATGTGGGGGTGATTACTAAAGATACTTTTTATTACAGAAAAATGTTCTATTTTCATAGGAAAACAAAATATTGTTGATTAACTAGTCCTTGAAAAGCTAGCGGTGGTTAAATCTTAAAAGATACGTCAAAACATAATTATTGAAGGAGAGTCAACAATATTAAATATCTTTCTTCCAAGTTAGTGTAACTCAATACCTATTTTTATCAGTACGTACAAAAAGCAGTACTACCTAACTTAGCAAATCTATCGGCGCATATCACGCAAAAAGGACTGAATCCATTTGAACGAAATTTTGTGTATTGTACTATAGTACAGTGCATTCTTACACGACATTATTAGGTCATATCATATATCGTATAACGGGACTTAACGCGTGTATTACTTAAAGGTAGAAGATACCTTATTCCCGACGTTTTGCTCGGGTTGCACCACCCGTGGTCACGGGGAGACTGGCGGGGGATGGCATCGCCTGCCACGATTAGAGGAGTGTGTTGCTGGTACCCTCATTTAATTTTAATAATTTGTTATGGCCACTACACACGGTGCTAATATTATCCATGGGTGTGTCGGACGGGAAATCGCGATATCTAAATTTTTCTATTACCGGATTCCACGCAGACGAGAGCCTGTATCCATCTTCACGATTGAAGTTTGGATGTTTTTTTATTTCGATAGCCTCGCGAACGATTGTTCGGTAGTTTCTTCGATCGGTGGGCAAAACCTTCGGCTGGTGGAGCTCAATCCAGTGATTGGTATTTGAGTTGAGCAGATCGCTGATTTCCCTGTCTGGTTATTCTTTACAACTGTGATATGTTCTTTGACCCTCTCCGCTATGGTTCTCTTGGTTTGGCCAATATACGAACTCGGTGTTTGGTACGGGATAACATCCTTCGGCGTGCGCAAAAGTTTTTCATGCTTGGAAAACGGAACGTATACAGTCTTAATGGAGTAATTTTTTAGTAGTAATCCAACCTTGTCCGTTATTCCTTTGATATAAGGCAAGTACGCAGGTTGGCGGTTAACCTCTGGATGTTTCGTACGTGTATCACGGTGACCTAGATTCCTTCTACCTACTTTGTACCCATTCCTCTTAAGTACCTCCTGAACATGCGCAAGCTCCGCATCCAAATGTTCAGGGTCACACAGATCATGGGCTCGACCAGTCAGAGTCGTTACTACCGCTTGTAAATGACGTGAGTGATGATGTGAGGAGGCATTAAGGTATCTATCCGTGTGTGTCGGTTTGCGATATACAGTGTGCCCTAGAGAGCCATCTTCTCGCACAAGCAAATTCACATCCAGAAATGCCAGCGAACGATCGCTCTATCGAGGTATTGCTCTATTTCCTTCTTATTCCCTTTAATTAAACAAAACGTCGTAAACGTATCGCTTCCATAGTCGGATATTGAAAGGCCCTGTTTTCAAAGCTTTTTCTTCAAAATGTTCCATCCAGATGTTGGCTAAGGAAGGTGCTATTGGGCTACCCATAGCTACTCCATCAATCTGAAGATAGTATTGACCCTGGTAAAGAAAAAAGTTACCTTCTAAGCAGTGTTGAAGTAGAGCAACGTACCAATCTGATATGCCCTTGAAATATAATGTGTTTTTGATTACTTCAAGGCACTCTTTCAGCGGAACATTGGTGAATAACGATTCCACGTTAAAACTCACCATAATCTCATCAGATTCTAGCTGGATCTCCTCTATGATGCTGATAAAATGTCGAGAATCTTTTACATAAGATGACGTGTTTCCAATTAATAGCTGCAAGATTTTATTAATATGTTTCGCCAAGTGGTACGTTGGAGAATCAATCTGACTCACTATTGGTCGCAATGGCACGTCTTTCTTATGAACTTTTGGACTTCCCTTAAGTTTTGGAGGCTGTGATATTTTAGGGCTTTGCAGCCAATTGTACTCGTCGTCCGTAAAAAGCTCCTTATGTTGTTGTACTAGAGAGCGTGTATGACGTCACTCGGGCAGTTGGGTTGTAGCTGATTGGCTTATAAGTATTCGTGTCGGCGAGTAGGTAATTTTAATATCATAATTTATCGTATTCATCACTACTGTGGTGTTACCTTTGTCGGCCTTGAGAACCAGGATATCTTTGTTTTCGCGTAGTTTGCCAAGGGCTGCGTGTTTTTCAAGAGTAATGTTACTTTTAGGTAACTTAGAGCGGCGCAAAATGACTGCAATATCCTGTCTTAATGCATCCGCATCACACTGTGGCATTTTATTACGTATAATGGCCTCCTCGACATTACAAATGATATTTTCATAAGGAACCCGCTTAGGTGTTGGTGCGTAATTCAAACCTTTTTCCAGTACTGATAAAGTGGATTCATCAAGAGTTCTGTTCGAGATGTTAATCACCGTGTTAGCTTTACGGTCAGTATGTTCTAAAGTTGACTTACGTGAAAGTAGCTTTTCAAATTTTCGGTTGTGTTTGCTACTAGACAAATCAAATAATCTCTGAGCTTGTAGGTAGGTAAGGCGGTCACACAACTCAAAATCACCATCCGACATAACAACACTGCAATCCAAGTGTAACGCGTATAATTTACACTGTATATCATTTAAATCCTTGTGGCTATTTCGAATCAATTGGCGTAGCAGGCGGACACTCGTATTGCCTAGAATACGGTCAGAATCCGCTATATCACTACGTGGTTTTATACGAACACATGTAGGTAGCAAGTTCCAATCGCGACACTTTTTAAAAAATGTCAACGATTTTTCAAGACGCACTTTCTTCCGACGCAAACACTCTAGCTGACGAACTTTAGATGCTAACTCCGGCAACTCCGTTTGCAATATAACTTTTTAAGCTTTCGCGTTTCATAACTATATCATATATCGTATAACGGGACTTAACGCGTGTATTCCTTAAAGTTATATTATTAGGTCATATCGGAATCGGTTTCTTATTCTCACTACCCTCCACGTGACCCCTGGGTAATGCTAATTGAACAACATTATAATAGGTGGTAGAATTTGGCCATGGCTAACACTACCCAGCGAGCAAAGACGAACTGCCAAATCATCCTGTAGCATGGTTCGTCGCATCAAGAGTTGGCTTGAGTTCCGGTGCGATGTTCGCTAGCTGATTTATACGCGGGAAAATGATTCTGTACAGTTGTGCTGCATTTCAATGACAGGTTCTGACCTGAGTTTTGGTGGCTTAATTTGGAGAAAAGCTGCACCACAACCTTTGGTGAACAATTCTGGGATGACTTTCATCGTGCTGGTTGGTGACCTGAGAGAAGACCCGATGGTGATATCCAGGAGGGTTCTGGCGTAAGTGTGGTCTTCAGTTAAATCTACCATTAACACTGCTCCAATTAGGGTCATGTTATCAAGAATGCAGCTCTGACTCATCAAAAGCCAAAAGAGAAATGATTTTAAGCAGCGACTGCTTATTCTCTCCTTTTCAGTGTGCTTCTCTAAAATTCGAGCATTATACTCTTATCTCTATGCGGTCCACTACTACCTTGAGATCGCTAAGACATATATACTCTTTCTCAAGGAGACGCAAATTAAGAGCCCTGCCAGCCCAGGATGTACCCGGGGTATTCACTTGAGAAAAATTTTAAACCCCGTGGAACCTCGAAGCAAGTCCGGTTTGTACGCTCGTAATAACATCTGCTACCAACGTCTCTGTACTTTCTTCGCGGTTTTGTGGTGCTTGGTCGATACTGGTTTTGTTAGGTGTCGAACAGTCACATAGCGGTGATCGGAAGACAACTCAGTTGTTCAATTACCTAAACGATAAAGCTGACATCGTTCAACATCGATATCCAACCGTTCAAATCGTATTTCTGGGAGGCTTCATGCCCACCACAGCAGTAGCTGTTTCTATTCATAGAAACTGATCATGCTGGGAGAGGCGTTTTTCGCACTATCACTATCTCACAGTTAGGTCGGAAAACCGAACATCAAAAAAGCAAATTACTTGAACCTTCTGCATATAACTGATCCTGATATTTTCTCAGTCTCAGTTTCTTTTCCCTTGGGAACCTCAGACAACTGTATCGTAAAATCTGCTTATCCTCTGACTCCAGACTCCTCAGTAAAAAAAGAGGCGGGTAGTGGCGATTCAGATGGCAAGTCAGCAGATTGGGACGAGTTGCAGCATTTCTTTGCATCTTACCCTTGGCCAGTTTGTTTCTCTACTAACGATCCGTCGAGCTGTGATGGACCGGTTGCAATAGAGCCAGACGTTACGCTTGTTTTGTTCGGCAGCCTCTCATCCAGGAGACTGTGTTACGAGGCAAGCTCGTGGTGAAGGATTTTGGCTGCTTGATTGTGCCCGTGCAGATACTCAGTGCTAGTGAGCGCTGAATATTCCGAAAGCACATGCTTGAGTGATTCACCGGGATGGCGACAAACTCGATAGACGTCCTTCATAATACTTTATTTATTACTTTCGGTATTTTTGCGTCTTAACTGCCTGATCCTGTATTGTACAGACAAAACCCTTGGTTTTCCCAAAGAGGTCACCGAAGTGCAGCCATTACACGGACGCTTTTTATGTACGTGTGGCTCATAAAGAGCTTTAAATAAGCGTACGTGCAACTCCTTCTCCTTCCACACGATCTCACGGTCAGAGGTGCTAAGTACGACCGGGGCCGGCCACTTGTTTTTGGCTAAGAATAGGGGAGTGAGTCCTTTATCATATTCTACGTCCATTGCACGACTCTTTCTTTGTTTCGAAGTATGTAACTAACGTTTACTATATCCCGATTATGCATGGTTTTGACGCTCAAAACACTTCAACCACCGCATATACAACCTTATTACATACGATTTTAGGTGCACCACATGCGTTAAAGAGTCAAAGTCGTGCAGACTCTTCTATCCAGGGTTTCAAATTCAGTTTAAGTCTATTTAAGCACGCCGAAAGTGCACATGAGAATGGGTATAAGCCGCTATAGGCTCGGACTTTATTAGCACCCGACAAAAAGCTTTTACAAATTTTTGCCAAATGACCAAAAAAGGCTTCGCTAACAGACTGTTTCATTTTCATCTCATTCACCCCTATTGATTGCGACATACCCAGATACCGGTACGATTCAGGTTCAGAAAGGGTCCTTATTCGGTTTATATAGGGTCGACATTTATCTCAGCCGAATGATTAACCTGCTCCCTCATCACATGCACACTTGTCTAGCTCAAGCCCCATCCTGATAGAATTACTAAATTCAGTGGTGATCTTAGTAATTTCTGCAGGTGAGTGGCGTTGGGTGCCAGCAGTTTGAGGTTATAAATATACAGAAGGTAAAGCTCTCTTGTCCCTCCTCTCCGAAATTGAAAACTAGCAATAAACTGAGCTTGGTTTAGAGACGGGCAAAACCAAATTCCTCGAGGAAGTCTCAAACTATACCATCAACTTTGTACACCTCAAGGACCCTCAAGAATATTGAATGGGACACCGAGTCTAACGCCTTCTTATAGTCGAACCAGTCAGCAGAGAAGTTCCGGCGGTTGCGTTTGACCAATTGCTTCGCAACGGAATCGATGGGAAGAATCTGCTTAGTGTAATGGCTACCCCAGAATGATGTTATTTTCGTCTACATGACGGGATGTCTTGAGGCTCATGACGGATCTTATCGTCTCAAAGATGGTCGTAAGACACGTAATGGAGCGGTACTTAGCTAGATCAGAGGCATCCGGGCATCCGACTTTGGAGCTAGGTGAGTGATCCCAGTAGTGAAAAGGAACGTGAGCGTCCTCTGCTCGAGAGCTTCCTGGAATTGTCGAGCAAAGGTCGCATGGTAAAATCGAAAAGCCCTTAAGCCAGTAGTGATGCAAACAATCAGGATCCGAACTTTTTTTTGCATGTGGGACTCACTGGTTTAAAGCTCTCACCCGTCTTAATGGGCCGTCGCAGGATCGCTTGCGCAAGCAACTGCAACGTCCCAACGTTTTTTGGCTTTGCGTCTAGCTGGCTGCCAGATGCTACTAAGACCCCACCACGACAAGGTGACCACACGTTGGTCTGGTATTGCTCGACCAGAAGCTTTAAAGTCTGCCAATGAGACCTCTGGCATGGTTAATACAGTGTTCTATCCACCTCAGCAGCATTGCTTCCTGAGCCCGGGATCTTGGCTCCGACAAATCCGTTTTTGGCTTAAGCCATACCAAAGAGCCGAGAGATACGCCGTATCATCCAGGCCAGTGCTCTCTAGGTATTGAGGCAGCATTTAGTTAATGGCCTCAATGACATCCCACGTCACTACATTCAATTTGAGGTGAGAGAGCCGCGGAGTGCTTCGGATCTCTGAAATCGCTTCTTCTAGAATCCTTCTCATCCACTCTAAATCAAGGGCGACTGTTTCCTGGGTGCTTTCCTCAACAGGCAAATTGTGGAAGATGGTAACCAGGTACTCCTCAGTAGGAACAGTTGGAGGCACGATTTGTTCTTTGGTATCCAACCAAACCATGTCACCTCGGAAACAGCCTTACGTCATAATAGTTCGAGCGCTGTATTTTAAACGCTGAATATACCGAACCTGATCTACCAGGTTTGGTTCCGTAACAGTTATAGTTGGCTCAAGCAGCAGGAACTCACAGTACGTTGCCGCTCGGTAGCCAGTCCGTCAGGTTCCTGCAGTGACATTCTCGTTCATTTGAGACGTTCATTTCATGCGACATACACCACCAGTGGTGGGCCCCTAGAGGATCCCGTCGGTGCCAATCTCCGCAAGCCCTAACCTACGCCCTACTACGGGTAACCTAATAAGCTGGTAAATGGTTCCCCAGTTTCCTTAATTAATCACCTCTTATGACACCCATGATGTAGGAAGGAGGGCAACATTCTACGCTGCCGGTGCCACACGGTTATTATTAGAAACAGGCACTTGAATTCAATTTATATGTACTCTAGTGTATATCATATACGCTTGGAATGAAGCCATCGAAAAGACGGTGAGGTACTCGCCGTTTCTCTCGATATTTCGAAGGCTTTTGACCTGTCTTGCATGGCATGGCTTGATGTCTAGCATGGCATTTTTATCATTAAGCTTCCGGCATATGAAATAACCACTGGGTTTTGTAGCTGGATGTCTGATTTTCTGAGAGAGAGATCACTTCGGGTCGATGACGGCTGCTTATACGTTATTCCCGCATCACTCTTCCTGCTACTCAACAACGATCTTCAGAAACCCGGTATCTTTGGATGCGCTGATGACAGCGCTGTTGCGGATAGATACTTATCTAGTTCTAGAACCAGTGCTACTAAGATCCTTGAGCAAAGAGAGGTTTTGGTGAATCGCGTTGACTTGAGGTGTCCGACTAGAATTATGCCAATTTAGTTAAGTTTAATACCACCAAAACAGGCGTGTTTATTCACCTCAAAAAGAACCTGATTAGACAGTAGTGAGTGCTTGAGTTAAAGTTACGTGAGAGTAGAGCTTTCGTGGTTGAAATCCAACCAACTCACGAAACGTTTTAGTTCAATGTTTCTGATACAAACTGCTAAATTGTGAAACACCCTTCCTACATCCGTCTTTTCTGCCACTTCAAGGCAAGAGGGAATAGGAATCTCCAAGGCAAACGTGCTCCAACCTAGACCTCATCAGTGCTTCCTAGCATTGATTGTCGTTAAGCGCATTCTATCTAATAATAATAAAAATGGTGACATTTCAAATCCAGTTTATTTTGCTAACTCTTAATGTATACAGCAAAACTGTGCAACATCGTGCTAATCGATGTGCGCGTTCATACAAAATGAGCTGAGCCGATACCATGGACTACAAAGATAATATAAAACATTTTATTATCTCAGGAATATTATTCTCTGACTGATTCCGGCCACGGCGTCCAATCTCATTGAGTTTGCTCAACTGTGCAGGAAATATTACAGTGCAAGTGTACGCGCAGACACAAATGCATTTTCTATTCTTATCACTTTCATACTCCGGTGAGACGACTGTTCGACACGACTAGTGAGAGCTAAGGCGCAGGACTGACGCTGACTGACTGCTCTCCGAGGCTCGGGGGTGACACATCGCCATCTTCCCAACTCTGGGCGATTACTGAGACTTACTAACCAGAAAGACTCAATAACTAAACTACACTGTAATTGGTTAAAAGTAGTAGAATTAAACTAAACTAAATGGGAAATCAATCGTTGGTACCTTATAAGTTACCATTAAAACAAAAATACTTTTTGTACTTTTAGCACGAGCGAAACCGCGGGTCCGCTAGTTTTGATTAAAACTCGAAGACATTATATGTTCCACAGCTGTATAATATATTTTTTTATGTATGTTCATCGATAGCTCCGTCAACTGTTAAGCGATTTAAATAAATAAATATAAATGTTGGGACAGTTTTAGGTATATATTTTTATTAAATTATACGATGGTAAGCACAATCTAAAAGTAAATTGTAGTTATAAAAAATTATGTTAATATATAATAGTGTAAATTATAAACTTTTACAGTCATTTACTCGCAAATTCAGTATTTTTTACTTTATCGATAGAAAAAATACGTTGGCGTCACTAATACTTTTATTTCCATACTAAAATCTACGGGGCTATTGTATCTTTCATTGAAGATACAAGAGACTTCTGTAAAAATTTTCGCGGGGCTATTGTATCTTCATAAATAACTCTAGATAACTACGGCAGTGAAAGAAATTAATTATCAATTAACAAGCAATTATTCTTTATCTTTGTAATTTCCATAAAGTTTGTTATATAAGGCTCACATTAAAATTTTATCCACTAAAACACAACAGTAGGTATTCAGCGCTCTCAATGAAAAATAGTCGATCAAAAATAATGCGCCATCAGTAAAAAAGTAGACGCGATACAACTACAATCTATGATCCACTCTTTTAAGCATTAGTTTCTCTATCAACTAGTAGTGTCGTTACTCCTTTAACCGACTTGTGAAAGAAGATAAAGTGATTAGATACAATAGCCCCGGAGCTACAATAGCCCCGGTTCACTATATATATATTTTTTTGACAGTGGCAGCCCAGTGGTAATACGCTCGCTTGGATATCCGAGTGATGCGGGTTCAAATCCGGGTCTCGTACCACTGATATTTTCATGTGCGAATCTTTACTAGCATTATTACCACTTGTCTTACGGTGAAGGAATGTTTTCCATTACCATAAGGAAACCTGCATGTCTGAGAGAACCTAGCAAGTTTTCAAAATACATTGTGAAGTTCGCCAATACGCACTTGGCCAGCGTATTGGACTATGGCCTCATGCAGCTCGTATTAAAGAGAGGCCTGTGCCCAGCAGTGGGATGTTAAAAAAGGCTATTCTTTATTTATATAAAGAATACTTCATTTCTTCCCACGGGATAAGTGAGTTGCAAATACCTTTGTTCGCTCGTATAATACGTAAACGTTTTTTCTCATACAAATATTTTGGGCCTATGAAAATAGGCTGTTATTGAATTGATAAGATGTTATTGTAGAGACGCACAGAAATCACTAGTACAGGACCTCAAGTCTGCTATTTTACATGAATTGTCATTATGGAACAATGCAATTTTAATTCAATTACCATTAGTCAAAAATTTCGTAATCTACTAAATTTACAATGGTCGATCAATGGTCTTGTCATTTTGACAATTTTGTCAATTGTAAAAGCAATCGTAAAACGTTTATTAAGACTAAGTTCGATTATATATGTTATCAATCTATGTTTTAAAGACTAAGCATTATGTAAAATGATCATACAAAGCCAAAAAGATAGATTAACAGACTACGCAATACGTTTGATCATTGACTTGTCATTACGTACGGGACTACCAATTATTTGCAAAGTGTCATTGAAGTGTCAGTGATACACCATCGGAATACCATTAAATTAGTAGACTACTAAAATTGCAAAAAGTAGCAATTACGATGTCATTGATAGACAATTGTAACACCATTGCAATAGCAGACTTGAGGCCCAGGTACTAAGGATTAACTAAAATACTCGTATAATACATTATTTACTAATTATTTCCTATAGCCAGATTCTAAGCTTCACCCCCAATTTCATTTTCACAATATTCTGCATTTATTATATTAACATATATATAAGCCTTAACCCATGTGAAGGTTTTCATTCTATTCTGGATATTGCCATTTCCATTGATGAAAACAGCATAAAAATATGTGCAATAGGTTTTACAGACGCGGTGGAGGACTTTGTTTTTAACCGACTTCAAAAAAAATTCAAAAAAGGAGGAGGTTATATGTTCCGTTGTATGTATTTTTTTTTTTTTTTATGTATGTTCACCGATTGCTCCGCCGTCTGTGGGCCGATTTCAAAAATTTTTCTTTTGATTGGTAGGGTATAGTTCCGAGGTGGTCCCATTGTCACCAAGTCAGGATCTGATGATGGGATCCCAGGGAAATTGAAGGCAACTCTCAAAATTTACAGGCACCTATTATGTTTTTGATATATTTTCTAAACCCGATAAAGCTTTTACGTATGAAAATCATCATCTCATGTGGATGAGCTGATGATGGAAGGTAAAATTCCTCAACAGTTGTTTTTTATGTGTTTTCACCGATTTCTCCGTGAATTGTGGGCCGATTTTAAAAATTTCTTTTTTGTTCGGTAGGGTATACATTCAAGATGTTCTCATTGTCACCAAGTCAGCATCTGATGATGGGATCCTAGAGAAATCGAGGGCAACCCTTAAATTTTATCGGCACTGATTACCTTTTTCATATATTTTCTAAAGCTGTTCAAGAATTTGTGATGATGTAAGGTATATATCCTCAACGGTTAGGAGTTGAAAGAAAATTCTTTTAATATTATACGTACTTATGAACTGATAGTCGTACTCCTTCAGGATATTAGGTGGATTGATAATAGAAGGTAAATCTTATTAACGTCTACGAGTTACGTGGAAAAATAGACGTGGACAAATATCGATTGACTATTGTCGTTCATTTCAAAACTTCGCTGACTTATTGGAGCAGTAGTTTAGTTAGCCTTCCAATATTTTATTTAAACATAATAATTTCCACAAAAAAATTTAAAATAAATTATTTTTTAACAAAAATGAAAACCGACTTCAAAACGTTACAAATCGAAACTAAAAAGAAAAAAAAATAATTTTAATTACTTAGTTATTGTTGGAGTCGGTGCCAGCCAAAGCAAAATAATCCTAATACAATCTCCTTGGCTGGCACCGACTCCAACAATAACTAAGTAATTAAAATTATTTTTTTTTCTTTTTAGTTTCGATTTGTAACGTTTTGAAGTCGGTTTTCATTTTTGTTAAAAAATAATATAATATATAGTGATGATAGTCATGATGTAGTGATAAATAAAATAAAACAGTAGTTTTCATTTTTAAAATTTTGAGTCGAATCTACAGTTCCATATTTATGTAAAAATCTCATTGAAGTAAGTAGTTGTTATTATAGATACATACTATAGTTTGCATATTTTTTATGTCTGTCTGTCTCTGATTACATCAAGAGAAAACTGTCTGATAAAACTGAGTATGATAGTACATGGTTGTCCGGGTATATAGGTTATTAGGCTATTTTTTACTGCGGGAAAATATCTGTAACATTTTGACAAAACGATGAATATTATTATTGATTTCAAATGATCAGTATTAATTGATGTAAGTAGAGATTCTAGATTATTCTATCTAATAATACTAAACTCTTCACTATGCATTAATTTGGAAAGGCTGATAAGGTTTCTCACGTCTAAATTTACAGTGTAGTGTAAAATTAATCAAGTTTCTTAATGAAACTTTCTCTATAAAGGCTTGCATAATATAATTAGTTTAGACATATGTATGTACATATATTATAATTATAATAATTTAAATTTTATCTAAGCCTTCAAAGTCAAACCAAATCAAAATATTTTATTCAGCATAAAAATTGTTTCAATTTCATACTGAACGTCACTGGTCTACTACCAGTTCGGAAAGAAGATACCTCTGACCTGAGAAGATCTAGCGAAAGAAACTCAGTGGGACTAATTTTATTTTTTTTATCTTAATCTCTCTCTTTTTTCTAATTAAATTGCAAATTAACAATAATTCTACATTTTGAAATAGCCTGGCGTCACATCATCATCGACACATCACATCACATCGTCAACATCATTCCCAAGGCGTTCTGTCTTCTAAAAAAATTACGTGACGCGGCACTGCACGGCACAGCGCTATGCATAGATTATACACTTATATATACTGGGCCCTATGTCTCAACTCTCATACTATTTCATACAAAGAATTTTTAGCAGTGCAGTGCCGCGCCGCGCCGCTCCGCGTCGCTCCGCTACAGCTGCAGTGCAGTTACGCCTAGTACGCTCGGACCATTATTAGTGGTTTTTTTTTTCGAATATAAATAGGATAAAATTTTAAGTAGGTATACTACCTTTTTAAACAAAAAAAACAATTTTTATACCTCCAAGTCTGTAAAAGTCAACCTGTTAATTAACAAACAGACAGACCTCTGTATCGTTAGTAATGACTATTTCAATTACATTTAAAAAAAAATATGTACAGATTCGACTACGTTAGAATTTTATATAGATAGACTATACATACTTTAGTATATAATATGTACGAGAATACATATATTTTCCAGGATTAAAACTTCTCTATGTCATTTCTAGGGTCTTTAAGTACATATTTTTATTGACGACACGATGGCTCAGTTTGTAGTGACCCTACTTTTTGCGCCAGCGGTCGCGGGTTCGAGTCCCGCTGGGGGCATACATTTGTTGAGCACGAAAGTTTGTACTGTTATGGGTGTTTATATTTATATTATGTATTTATTTAAACTTATATATGTAGTATATCAACTATCTGGTATCCGTAACACAAGCTTCTTTGTAGCTTACCACGGAACTAGATAGCGCTGGGTGTAATAATGTCCCAACACATTTATTTATTTATATTATCTTCGTACAAAATTTTATTTAAACCGGTTATCCAATACCAGTACAAAAACAATCTTTTTATCTATATAATATTTATTTAGAAGATAATAACAGTTATTGCGAATATACCTTTGGAGACAGACATATTGTGGAATTTTCTAAAATTTTCTAGTACATTGTTTTTATGCAGCTTTTAATTATTCTATCAGTATTTTAAATTATCTGGAATGTTTAAATTATTACACACAAGAAATTATATTAGAAAAATATCATGTTTAATTTATTCATTAAGGTCTTTTTCACGATATTTTGAAGTATTTTAGTAAATAGTTGAGTATCTTGCAGATTCCAGGTAACGTTGTCGCCTGAGGCCAAGGTTACTAAGTCCCTTCAATGTCATTCACACTTCGGATTAATTAGATTTGTAAAAATAGCTGATATTCCTTTAAGTTCTTTATTTATAGCTAAAGCCTAAAGTTTGCTAATCATCGTCAATTATCATCAGCCCTTTTTAACGTCCCACTGCACGGGCACGGGCTTCCCTCAATATAAAGGGGATCAGGCCACCGCGCTGGCCTAGTGCGTGTTGGCGGACTTCACATGTCTTTCGAAAACTTGCTGGTAGCTAGTTTTTTCAGACATGCAGGTTTCCTCCCAATGTTTTCCTTCACCATAAGACAAGTGGTAATCATGATAGTAGTAATGATTCGCACATAAAAATTTCAGAAGTGCGTGTCTATTGAAATCTAATGTCATTTGAAGTTTGAACCCGCATCACTCGGTTATCCAAGCGAGCGCGTTACCGCTGGGCTACCACTTTCTTCAAATATGCTAATGCTTTCGATCAGCTCTGTCTAGTAAAGTTATTATAAATATAAAAATATATTGTATGTAGTGCTTAAAATTATTATACATAATAATAATGTCTAATAATAATAAAATATCATTTGCAGTGACTTTACGATATAGGTACCCTAACAAAGGTACTAGCCAGCAGCAACCTACCTATCTAAAATGTTGCTTCTCAATACGGTTACGAAAATGTTATGTATGTTCATAAAAATATACACGAATTTCCCAAGAATTGCGACATGCATAGCATTAATACTAGGAGCAAACATAAACTTGTAATGCCTGTGACTCGCTTACGCCGAGTCAGTAACTCTTTTTATGGACAATGTATACGTCTATACAACAGGATCCCAGAAAACGTTCAAAAAGCTTCTATTGCCAAATTTAAAAAAATGTGAAGGAACGTTTGTGTACTTATTATTCGATTAACGATTTTTTAGAAGACAGTACGCCTTGGGAATGATATGATCGCCGCCAGGCTATTTCAACATATAGAATTATTGTTAATATACAATTTAATTTAAAAAAAGAATGAGATTAAGATAAAAAAAATATTAGTCCCGCTGAGGTTCTTTCGCCAGTTCTTCTCAGGTCAGAGGTTTCTTCTTTCCGAACTGGTGGTAGACTCATGACGTTCAGTAAGAAATTGTAACAATTTTTATGCTGAATAAAATATTGTGATTTGATTTGATTTGAAATCAAATCAAATATTTAAATTTAACTCTTAAAACAGCAATTGTAGGAACCACAACTACGAGTAGGTATAAACCGCGTGGGTATGTATCAAATATTTATTTTTGCGTCTTAATCAGCACTAGCGCCTTATAATTTATCTAAATAATAAAAATTGATAAATGTATAATTTATAACTATTGATTTTTATAAAACCTTGGTTATCAATGTTTATAACGAAGATAATAAGAATTGTTTCGGCTGTATACGGTTGGAAAAATTTTAGTATCTGTGTAATATATTTAGTAAATTGCAGAAATAGTACTCATTTTAAAATATTAAGTTCCTTTAATAAGCTGACTGACTGACTTAATAAGCTGTAAAAAATAATTAGATATATAATACGAAAAGCCGAAGTAAGAAAATTGTTTTTATGACATTCGATTACATTAGTTGGATGATCAAAAATATTATATAGGTAGGTATTAATATTTTTATTTAAACAACACACACATCAATTTAAATATTTTAAGGTCGGTATATAAGTTTTATTTATAGAAAACTTATAGATCTAAGATCCCATGAAGTGCAAAAATATAACAATTTTATATTAATACCACTCTCATGTAATTGCTAGATTATTTTACAAGGCTTTAATGAGAATTACCAAGGTTTTCATTTTAAGTACATAAAAGAAAACTGAAAAGAATTTAATCAAAAAATACTAAAGTATTTTTAAATAAATTTATCTTTACCTATTAAACTAAAGGCCTTATTCAATTCAATTCTGTTGTTGATGGCTTCAATGGATTATATCCAAATATGAAATATTTCTGAACGCATCGTATATGTCAAACTGACAGCTCAAATATTGTTACGGACAGTGCTTGCCAAACTTTATATTATTTCTTAAATAAATAGATCTCAACTCAACAGTAACAAAATTATAACATAATTTCTACCTACTGCAAGAATAAGACGTTTTACAAGTACCTTTACTTAATTCTAAATTAATAAATTGTATATTATGAAGTCTTAAAAAACAAAGGCAGTAGTAGCCCAGTGGTTAGGCGCTTGCTTGGCTAACCGAGTGACGGTTAAATCTGAGTCTCGCACCTCTAATATTTTCATGTGCGAATCAATTTTAACATGATTACCACATGTCTTACGGTAAGGGTAACCTACATGTCTAAGAGAACCTAGCAAGTTTTCGAAACACATGTGAAGTCCGTCAACCCGCACTTGGACAGCGTAGTGGACTATGACCTGACCATACACAAACAGCACATATACCAACAAACAAACGAACAAGGGGCCATTCATTTATTACGTAAGACTATTTTCGCTAGTTTTTGACCCCCTCCTCCCCTATTATAAGAAAAAATAAGAATAGGCTGACCCCCTCCCCCTGTTTATTATTTATTACGTAAGAGTCTAAAAGAAAAAATGAATACGCGTTTGGTTTATTTTAATGTTTATTCTTCAAAGTAATAATTTTTTGAAATGTTTATTTGTAATTTTAAAGGTACAGTACCTTTCGCTCGGTTGCCCGCGCTTTTTCAAAGTATAATTTTAACTTTGGACATTTTTTGATTTTACGTTAGAACCATCGAGACTCCCTCCCACCCCCTTGTAAGAAAACATAAGACATGTTCAAACCCCCTCCCCCCTTAAATTGTCTTACGTAATAAATGAATGGCCCCCACACTAAATATTCTTATTTTTAATTTTTATCAATCATTGTCGTTGATATTAAAAAATAATTTTATAACCAATACATTTTAATGGTATTTACTTAATATTTGATACTATTTATTTCTCATATACTTAGTAACTAGTGCTACTACTGAGCTACTTAATACGTCGGCTCGACATAAAAATATATAAAATAAATAAATTATCAATCTTTCCCCATTCTTTTCACATTTGTAACTATGTCTCATAACTAAATTCAATTATTCATTGTCTTTTTCATACTTTAAATCTTAAGTTAAGTATTTAGTAGTTCAGTAAATAGTAAATACTATAGTGCAACTGCACTGCACTTTAGGAAGCACTGACTTGTAACATGTACTACGTCACCGTATGATCGCTTACGTCAGTATTTATTCGGTACAAGGAGGGTTCTTGTTAGCCTTAGTAAATACAGTTTTTTCTTCAAGGAACCTTGGAACAATAAATAATTAGATGAATGATTCAAGCAATAACTATTCAGATCTAAGTCGCTTCTGTTATTACTATGTTGTACTCATTCAGGAACTAAGTAATCTAACAGTTAAACAAGTAAAGGCGGCGTGTACGTAAAGTTTTGTAAGTATCATTTTTTACCAATTTTATCAAAAGCCTTGCTTCAGCCTTCACTGAAGCGTGTAAGATTGTCTTCGACGAAATCGAACAGTCGATTTGCACTGTGACCGAATTCAACCAGTGCTGTGGAAGAACTGAAAACAACTCGACCGCTATCTTATCAATAGATTATGTATACAAGTGTTAAATTTATACTCGGTAATGGCCAGAACATTTCATATCAACGTCCTAACTGGTGTAGTGAAGTGAAACAAGATTTATTAGAGGAAATTACAAGGGAACGTATGGAACGACGTGAACTTACACTCAGCTTCCATAATCTTATCAAACGAGGTAGTGTTTGTGTAGTGTCAGTGATTTTTTTAATTTAAAACCTATTTGGATAAAGGAATTACTGAAAGTAAGAGTTAGAATTATGAGGAAAATCCAAGTGTTCATTAAATATATATTAGATGTAAATGTATGTAAATTGATTATTTGCTCACTTAATGTATTTAACTAGATAACAGTATATTAACTGCAAAAAGTTTACATACACATCTTGATAAAGAACAAAACAATAGCCATACATTAGCCAAGTTTTTAATAAGGACTTGGAATTCAGCCAATGCAATAAAAAATATTGTGAAAACTTTAATTTTTAAGGGAACTAGAAAAATGTTTGCTCTTGTATTATTTTTTTGTGTTATAAGTATTGGGTGACCTGTATTAATTTTATGTAAAATCATAAATTTATATTTTTCTTAATGTATTTCTAGAGGTTTTTAGGGGTTTTTAGAGCAATAACATATATATTTTTTATATTTAAGTGTAGAACACTGATTATAATAATACTTTCAATACATCAGAACTAAATGTAGTTTCATAATGGTATTAAAATAGCTACAATAACTAAGATCCCTAAAAAATGTAATTCAGACTAAATACTTTTAAAATAAGATGGCATTTGATGAGGAAATAATTTTTATAACTCCTATATATTTTTAACAATAAATAATAATATAATAATAACAATGTTCAATTATTATGACTGATTGTTTCTAAACCACAAAATACATGCAAGGTTACAAGCGCTAAAGTATTATCAAACACTATTATACAATAAAAATTATAGAATATTTTGAAATTTTAAGAAATGTCAATTTATTTTGTCATATTCATTCATAATTTTTTTATACATAAAAAAGTCTGAACATGTACTTCTTAATGTTTTACTTTTCGCTCACTTGCTCTAATATCACTACATAGTATAAAACATCGCTTCCCCTGTCTGTCCCTATGTTTGCTTAGATCTATGTGTATTACAAACTTACAGCTACAGTTATGTCATAACATAATATTATAATATTCTCAATCTAAATTATTAAAACAATATTCATTTGAAGTGATCTCAAATTAATGGATTGTGCTAAACTCGTACAATACAAGTCAAGCCAAATTAAAAAAGCCTTGAATTAAATTGTAGCTATTATTTTGGTGATGTTAAATTAATCAAGCCGAAGCTTAAGAACTAAATAACTCTTCATGCATGTATTGAGGCATCCTAAAATAAATATATTTAACAAAAATATGACTAGATCAATTTGGTTATATTAAAAAGTGTTATATTACAAGCTTCCACTCCTTTTGTTCTTAGGATGTTATATGAACTGAACGATTGTTATTCAGAATAAAGTTGGGCTAATAGAGTCTAAAGATAATATGACTATTAGTACTATTCTATAAAAAAAAAAAAAAGGTCAAGGAACATTATAGATGTAATACTATGAATCTTTTCAGATGAACAACTCTACAGTTACACAAATTACGGTATGGACACGCCAACACCAACATCGCAAGGCGATTGTTTGCATGGAATATTTCATAATTTGGACTCCCTGACACCTGGTGTGGATTCAGACTTTGATGAAAGTCTTGCGGTTCCAGAATCTCTATCTGTCATAGACTCTGACAAAGCGAACAATAAAGAGGAATTAGATGCGTCTGGTGAGTGATTTTGATTGTTGGATACTTTTATAAATATGAAAGTTTGTGTGTGTGTATGTTACTTATTCACACGGAAACTGCGTAACAGATTTGGATGAAATTATGTAGTAAGATAGGCTAAAAGATGGACTATTACATAGAGTAAAATACCTATACATATATACTTTTAGGCTTAATATAGTACCTACTCAACTCCAGTGGAGAAAGACTAGTCATTAGTTTACATAAGTAACATAGGTACTCTTCAGGTTGTATATGTAAATAGAAACTTTACATTAAATATTTCGAAACATTATTTCTTGTACGGGATTTTTTATATCGAAATAGGCACAGCATTATCATTTATTTAAGATTCAGTCACG
Source organism: Boloria selene (assembly GCA_905231865.2). Taxonomy (NCBI): domain Eukaryota; kingdom Metazoa; phylum Arthropoda; class Insecta; order Lepidoptera; family Nymphalidae; genus Boloria; species Boloria selene. The sequence goes on along the minus strand of HG993137.1, from coordinate 12,853,296 downwards.
CCATCGCTCGCTGAAAATTGCCTATTTTTAACCGACTTCAAAAAAGGAGGAGGTTATATGCTCCGTTGTATGTATATTTTTTTTTTTTTTTTATGTATGTTCACCGATTACTCCGCCGTCTGTGGGCCGATTTCAAAAAATTTTCTTTTGATTGGTAGGGTATAGTTCCGAGGTGGTCCCATTGTCACCAAGTCAGGATCTGATGATGGGATCCCAGGGAAATCGAAGGCAACTCTCAAAATTTACAGGCACCTATTATGTTTTTGATATATTTTCTAAACCCGATAAAGCTTTTACGTATGAATATCATCATCTCATGTGGATGAGCTGATGATGGAAGGCAAAATTCCTCAACAGTTGTTTTTTATGTGTTTTCACCGATTTCTCCGTGAATTGTGGGCCGATTTTAAAAATTTCTTTTTTGTTCGGTAGGGTATACATTCAAGATGTTCTCATTGTCACCAAGTCAGCATCTGATGATGGGATCCTAGAGAAATCGAGGGCAACCCTTAAATTTTATCGGCACTGATTACCTTTTTCATATATTTTCTGAAGCTGTTCAAGAATATGTGATGATGTAAGGTATATCTCCTCAACGGTTAGGAGTTGAAAGAAAATTCTTTTAATATTATACGTACTTATGAACTGATAGTCGTATTCCTTCAGGATATTAGGTGGATTGATAATAGAAGGTAAATCTTATTAACGTCTACGAGTTACGTGGAAAAATAGACGTGGACAAATCTCGATTGACTATTGTCGTTCATTTCAAAACTTCGCTGACTTATTGAAGCAGTAGTTTAGTTAGCCTTCCAAGCCTTCCAATATTTTATTTAAACATAATAATTTCCACAAAAAAATTTAAAATAAATTATTTTTTAACAAAAATGAAAACCGACTTCAAAACGCTACAAATCGAAACTAAAAAGAAAAAAAAATAATTTTAATTACTTAGTTATTGTTGGAGTCGGTGCCAGCCAAAGCAAAATAATCTTAATACAATTTAATTAATGTATCAATTTGTAAATATAATCAAAATATCCGTTCGAAAGTTCATTGCAAAGGCAGGATAAAACTGTCCTTCTTGGCTGGCACCGACTCCAACAATAACTAAGTAATTAAAATTATTATTTTTTCTTTTTTAGTTTAAATATGCATCACGTAAAAACGGTTGAATGAATATTCATTTGATGTAATAACATCAAATGCGTAAATTATATTATAAACTAAAATTATTAGTTTTCGATTTAAGCTGACTACTGAGCAGGTAAAATTTATTTTTAAATGTGTCTATTTCTTTATTATAACTGGCTCCGTATAATTAATAACAGTTGTTTATTCGCTACGCCATTAATTTGTGCAATTATCTAACCAAATTAACAAATTTTTGATAATGACCTCATGTGTTGGTAGCATTCCCACACTAATATGTTATCAAAGACGAATAGACTCTTTCGACAGCCCAGGGTTTTGCCCAGTATTATGAACAAGTTAAATTATAAAAAAAATAAGGCCTAATGACCCTAAAATCCATTAAGAACCAACCAAATACCAATTGCCTTATCTTAATTTCGTGTAATACTATGTATCATAGAATTAATAAAAATTAAATGACCAAAAGTTCTGGTCCCAAAGAACCACCCAAATTCAACCCTCCGACCAACTAACTTAGTCCACCCACCTCCAATTCCTCTCGAATTTTGATCAATCAATAATTGCATATCACCGTCTCTCTGTCTGACTGTGACTGTATCACGAGAAATCTATTGGACAGTTTTTGATGAAATTTATTATGATGATAGTTGGTTATTCGGATCATCATATAGGATAGATTTTACTTCGAAAACATCAAATTTCTGAGTAATCTACAGCTAATATTTAGTTATAAGCGGTAAAACGGATCTACAGGACGAACCCGGAGCGAGAGTTAATCTCTAGCTATTATATACAGAGCTCTTAAATTAATTGATACGACATTTTCTTACGTTCTTAGTATCGAAAATCAGAAATTGAAGGTGTAATAGTTGATGAATACAAGGTAAAAAGGTGCTCTTGTATTATTTCAATAACTAAGTATAAACTAAATTGCCACATAGTAAAAAGGTGCTCGAAGTGACTTGTATTATTTCAATACCTAAGTATAAACTAAATTGCCTAGATTTATATTATTACATTTATATTATTTATGCTTTTGCGAACGGCGCGCTACGGCATTTGGTTCATTTGAGCGACGACCTCTAGATTACGATACAGTACTATAAAAGACATTATAGAAAATACCTCACCTTGGGAACGGGTGTTGATGTTTTCGCCTCTAGGCTCAATGTTAAATAAAAAATATAAAAAATACTTCCGCTGAGTTTCTTTTGCCAGTTCTTCTCATAGAATGGGCCGTTTATTTTCTCAAATAGAAACAGATTCGACAACGGTACGCAAACAAATTTTAATTTAATGCTTTAGATTTTTTGCCTTCGACATTTCCGGAGGACTAGAAAAAAATCAATAGCTCCACTGATATCAGAGTTTTCTCGCCAGTTCTAAGATAGTTCTAACTGATAATAATTGCCATAACGTAAATAAAAATAGTAAAATGTAGAAATGCTTAATTTAAATGTGTTATTTTTTCAAAATTCCGCACGCGATATATTTTTGCAATTTCAGATGATTCTCTTGGTTTTTAAAACAAACTACAGTATTTTGAACCGGGATTATTATAAACCGGATACGCAATATTTTCAATAAAACGTTTGGCTCATTGTAGTGAACCTATTTGCTATACCAGCGGTCGCGGGTTCGTGTCCCGCTAAGGGCATTCATTTATTGAGTTGAGTAAAATTTGTATCCCAATCACGAGTATAATATCAACTATAGTAATCACACACAAGGCTCGTACAATCAACCACAATATCAAAGAGTTGACTACTTTGACTCGGTCTTGATAAAGTGATGAAGATTGATTTCATCGTTTCTTTATTTCACTATCACGGTAAATGTAAAAGATTATACTTAGCTTATTTTATACTTTAGGTTTTAGATGTACATTCAACACTTAAATATGCAATCTGAGTATAATCAGATGCTTCCCTTTTAGTACGTTTTAACTTTTAACAAAGCGTCGTATTTAGAAAGACTGGGATACATTGTTTCCTCAAAGTAACACATTAAATATAATTTTCCTTTTTTTCTTATGTACTAATGATCTTTATTTACATCGACAATAGCCTTTACAACTATTTGTTTTATATTTATTTACTGCGACATCCATGGGCACTACGGAGTATCACTTATGACGAATCCCAATAACTTATTTACACACAATATATTATGTGTGTATTTTCGTTACAGCGATGGGAAATATCAAATAATTTGTTATTTTAAATATAAGAAATTATTAAAAAAGAATAGTTGAAAATCGCCTTTTAAGGCACTCGCAAAACGTTCTACACGTATTACATTATGTTTTTCTAAACTCTATTATTCTTATATATATACTCTATATATATTCTGGATATCGATATCTCCGAAATACAATACAAAACGGGTATAATTATAACCTGTTTATATATTATTTATACTTTTATAGATTTAAATTCGTATCGGTTAACTACAGTGATTATATGAATGACGTCACAGGCACTCATGTATTTATCATACGCTTATAGTGGATTGATAACATAATAAGCTACCGTTAATGGAATGCAAATCATCTCTATTATATATGACTAGTGACTCACTAGATTTAGCGCGAGCGAAGCCGCGGGTTTCGCTAGTAAATGTATACAAAAACTTGACAAATTATATACTAAAACCTTCCTTGAGAACCACTCTATCCATTGGTAAAAACAACATAAAAATCGGTACAGTAGTTTTTACAGATGCGGCGGATGGGAACGAATTTATGTATAACAGAGACTGTTAGCTACCAAAGTTATTCGATAACCATGTGAAAGCGGGAACCGAACATGTTCTCACTGTAAAGAAGTAATCAGTTGAATACAGGTTGCAAATAAAAATTAATGCGTTCTTGAATTTTTTAATATTTATACTAGCGACTGCCGATTGCTATATCACTATCACTACATAGTATAAAACAAAGTCGCTTTTTCTGTCCCTATATCCCTATGTATGCTTATATCTTTAAAACTACGCAACGGATTTTGATGCGGTTTTTATTAATAGATAGAGTGATTCAAGAGGAAGGTTTATATGCATAACTAGCAGATCCCGCGGCTTTGCCTGTGCTTAATCTAGAAAAGAGCACGAGCGAAGCGAGGGCGAGTCGCTAGTAATTAATAAAATGAGTAATAAATATAACGGTACAGTAAGTATTAACGCGATAAGTCAAACTAAAATTTTATCAGAACGCCAAATAATCTAGAAAACAATTACTGAGTCATATTCTATTACTATTTTTATGCATACTTAAGATAAAATTAAATGGTATTATTAGTCATTGGAAAACCCGTGCAGCCAAAATTTTACAATTTGGCATTGTTATGACTAAAAGATATCAATCCTGTATCCTTCAATCATTAGTCTAGAAATACCGTTAAAAATTTCATTTATGTATAAAGTCAGAAAATATGTAAAGTAAAATTATTAATTTCCAAACTGATAAAAGTGCTCCATTCTCTCATTGCTTAAAAAAATATTTAAAACTAGCGATTAACAATCAGTATAAATTGTGTTTTAACAAATAGTTTAAAATTATAAATTTCTGAGAAATAACTTATTTTCTCGTAGAAAAAAATTGACCTATAAGCAGTGTGCTTAATAAGGCTTTGTTGACCCGAACAGCAAGCTATCGTACCACACCAAAATCTGTTGAGTAGATATGAGGTCACCTGTTACAGACAGTATTAGCATTATATTTACTATTTGACTTATATTAAACTAAATATTTATATTATATTTACTTATATTTACCTAAACTTTTGTCTGTCTGTTTTGGTTAATCCTCAAAACGGCCGAACTGATGATAGCAAATAGCTAATGGAGGAATAAAAATAGCGTACCAATTATTAAATATTACAATAAAATATGTATAATAATATAAAATACATATATATACAATAAATGTATTAAAGTAATGATAATACATTTTTTAAATATAACAACAATACTGTAAAATATGATATTGCTGTAAATGGAATGTTACAAAACGGAAGTCAGATATTAGTTATATGGACATGGTATGGTATGATAGCGAGATAAACTCGTAAAAGATTACTCCGTTATAAAAATTTAATCAATAGATTCTCCCACTTGTAACTTATTCGCTCTGTGCGCGACTTCAGCGCCATGGTACGTTTGAACTACAGGGGGCTATTGTAATATATTTTACTAAGTATTGAATGGCTGTCAGTAATAATAATATCGAATGATAAATAAAAAAATGCTTTTTTAATTAAAGGGAATATTTATAATAAATATTTGTTAATGTAAAGTGTTCTTGTGCATTAAAAAATAAAATGTAAGTATAGTTAATACCGAAAAAGTAGCATAGAAGTTAGCACACATAAAGGTAGGTTAACTGAAATCAGACTGAAATCAAATAAAAAGAAAATAGATAAAGTTTTTTTTAAAATTAAAATTATAAGAAAACTTGAATAAACATTCAATTATTTTTTATTAATAGCAAATTTAGATTAAACGAAATTACCAAAATATTTTATGTTTCAAAATTCTACAAATTAAAAGTGCTGATTGTTTTTGAGTACAAAAAAAATAGATTATGTTTGCTAACTAAAATTAACATATTACAATTCAATAATAAAGCTGGGAAAAATTGTTAATCGATAAAATTTATCATTTTTATTTTTAGATTTTAATATTTAATATTTAAAATTTATGATCATTGGTATGGATAATCTTTTTGTTTAATATAATAAGTGGCAAAGAGTAAATGAATCTTAAATAATTAATGAAAAGTTTATAATAAAAAAATTCAATCTTATTTTTTAATATATAATTATGCTAAATTTAAAAATGTTTAAAAAAAATTTTTTTTTAATTAATAATAATATTTCCTAGCATTTTCTAAACTTACTATTTTTTTAAGTTTTACTCCTTTCAAGATTTTTATTATTACGGATAGTAAGGTTATGATTCTACTTACTTTTGTCTCCTAACAGCGGCTATCCATTTTTTCCTCTGATTTATTTTCCAACTTGCTGTTGGAAATTTATAAAAATGACAAGCACTTTTTCTACCTGTATTCTTACAACTTACAACACAACAACTTTTGTGACTCATTTTATGTTATTTTATTTAAATAAATTTTAAATAACAATTCACTTGTATATTTAGCTAACTCGAAACATAAAAACAGCCCCCCGTAGTATCGGATATAGCCACGGGTAGCGCTGACGGTAAATCAGTTTCTCCCCACCACCGGCTTCGCACAGAGCGAATACCACTATTAAGGTTTGATACTGATATACACAGATATTCGTTATTATTAAAATCGATTCATTGGTCGATACTTTCTAAGGTATACACTATACATAAGATATTTATGTATATTATGTATATAACTAATATTTTAATTATCTGATTGATTTACATATAATATGGCCCACGCTACAATGTTATTTTATAGGGTATTGAGAAGATTTTCTTAACAATTTCTTTATATTTTGATGGCAACTTTCTGACTTTCTGAAGTAAAATAATGGTTTTAAAAAGTATGTACCACAGAGCAGATGAATATTTTTTAACTATTTCGTGGTATGTACAATAATTTTATAATTTTTTTTCAGCGCCTCAGGCAACTTCAGTGCCATACAAAATAATTCACGACCCACCTGTTAAATTTAATTCGGTGCACAGAAAAGTGTTCATTCCAGGAGTAGTAATAAAAGTGAGATTTGTGGAAAATGAAAGGAGTGTTACAACACATTTATTGAATCCTAATTTGTAAGTTGCATTTTTTATTTTTTTATAAGAATAGATAAAATATAAAATATGTAAATCGATAAGTTTCGATCGTACTCTTCATTATATAAAACTAGCTTTACCCGCGGCTTCGCCCTTGTTCATTTTTTTAATTGCTAATCAACCTCATTGGGTTGATCTGTAGGATGCAGTTTCTTCAAAATTACTCTAGCTATTTCAGAACTCATTGTTAATTCAAACAATTTTTCAATTTTTCGTAAAAAATATTTTTTTATATAAAAAGTATCCTATGTTACTTCTAATACCTCCAAGAATATGTGTACAAAGTTTTAATGATGATCGGTTGAGTAGTTTTCGCGTGAAAGCGTAACAAACAAACTTACATTCACATTTATAATATTAGTAGGGATACCAGCGACTCACACTGGCTCCTTTATGTTCGGCTCTACTCCTTTGATTTCTCAAACATGAAAAATTTCCCCGCAGTAAATACTATATTATACGTTGGCCCTAATAAGCAGTTATTATTATACCATCAAAATCTGTGCAATGGTTTATTCGTAATGCGTTTCCAGACAGACTGACAAAAATTTTAGAAATTATAGAATCGGTCTATATTCGGAACTAAAGATAGATAGGCTGTAGGCTTCTGTATCAATAATAATTAATATTTCAAGAACAGTCTCCAAGAAATATGTAATGTCAGTAAATAATTACTATAAAATCATAAACTAAAAAAATAATAATCTATCGTCGCTGTAGAAAGATAACCTCGTATGTCCAGAGATCCAAACTTTACAGGTAACGAAAAAAAGGTTCATTTTGTCAATGTTTTTCAAACAAGGGGTTTTCGTTTTACTCCAAATGTGGCACTAGTAGTAGTCATGTATGGGGTTTACGATTTCGCCGTAATATAAAATACTTAATTTTCATTTGATTTTTACAAAAAAAAACAAAATTATGCATTTTTGACATACGAGGTATTCTACAGCGACGCTATATGTATAAAAACAATACTTTTTATGTCAAGACTTTAGATGAATAGGTCAATCCTTTTAAGTCAGAAGTCAGAACTAATATTTCCTTCTATGTAACATAACATGAGCAATAAACAACATACGATTTATAACAATGCACTTCATAATTTTCCATTGACATCAACAATATGTACTATTTCTCACAACAAGATATTTATATCGCAAGGTGTTACGAGATTGAGGAGCTAATCAATAAAGCTTTACCGATCGGTTGTCAAATTGTGATTTACTAATAAATTTTACTAGCGACCCCCCCCCCCCCTGCTTCGCTCGGGTTCCCCTAGTTAAATACTAAAATCTTCCTCGAGAACCACTGTATACTTTTTTTTTTAATATGTAGTGATGTCCTATATTACTACCTTTTTAACCTTCGATTGCTGGGCAAGGGCCTCCTTAATGCAAGATAAAATCGGTATAGTACATACGCTATGCTAGCCTATACTGGCAGACATGTAGGTTTCATCACAATGTTTTCTTTCATAGTAAGACGAGGGGCCCAAGGGAGCGTGTTACCATTTGCATTGGGCTATAAATATAAATTTAAGTCCCCGCCGCGCGTAGTTTGTTACTCATTTAAACAATCTCGATAACTACTAGGCTTATGTTTATACGGTTTTATTAATAGAAAGAAAATTCTCGAAAAAGGCTATAGGTATGATATAATTAATCGAATTTCGAAAATAAGCTTTGATTATGAGACTTTTCTTCTAAAAACTTTCTTGATCATTTCAACTCTAAAGACATCTAGGGAATATGAAATGAAAGTTTGTCAGTAAATGAATATTTTTAATTCGTCACGCTGTAATGGTTACGAGAGTTTGTAATGAAGTAGATGTCCTGAATTAACACACAACTGTTCTATATGGACGTACCAAACGGACCGAGTTAAAACTAGTTTATAAAAATTATACGGTTAATATTCTCTTTATAATTAATTTATTCTTAGTATACTTTTGTAGTTAACTTGGAGTTTTCAAACTAAGTTTAATTCATCATAATCATCAATAATTACAACATCTGAAAATAATCTTATCGTCTATTATTAGTACCAAAAAATTAAATATATATTATTCTTTATTTTTCCTACTTCTAGATACACAATAAACCTACAACATGGCGACTTTATGTGGACTATCAAAAAACGTTACAAGCACATTTTATATCTTCATCAACAGCTGTCTCTGTATAGAGCGACTCTTCAAATACCATTTCCCACCAAAACTCATAAAACACGAAGAGCCAGCTTCAAAAATACCGTAGATAGTGAAGAAATAGCAGAAAAAGTGGCCTTAGAAGCTATGACCAGGAGTAATTCTAAAAGGAAAGAAAACAGGCCCAGGAAAAGGAAAGGTGCTTTGCCAAGGTAACATTGTTTTTTAATTTATTTAAGACTAGCGACTCACCCTCGCCTCGCTCGAGTTCGTCCCTAGGATTAGCGTCACCGTAGCCACGGATTCCGCTAGTTAAAATAAATAAAATTTATACCTCCTCATTTTTTAAAGTCGGTTATAAAGTTGCCTTAGTTACGCCTTATAAAATTAGATATCTGCGAGTGAAAGTCAAAATCGGTCTAGCCCTTTCAGAGATTACCCGGAACAAACAGACAAAAATTTTAAAAAATGTTTTTTTTTTGCTAGTATCGTATATATTTTCATACGCATTTAATCAAAAGCTGTTAATTTGAGAGTAAAAAAAACAGACTCCAATTTTATTTATACGTATAGATAACTTGTGCAATGTACATTCTTATTTTGTTAAGAAAGCTTTTGAAGGCGATGTCATAAATCATAATATTCCATAGCCAAAATTGCAATAATATTCCGATATCAGACTTGTTCAGTTATTATCAGAGTTAATGTAATTTATCTATACAGATAAGTAAAATTTGAGTTGTTATATGAAAATAACAGGATTTTGCTTAATGCATATCCATGTAATTACAAACGATACTTATAACCATAACACAATATTTAACATTTTTATCTGTCTGATTGTTCCTGCTAATCTCTGACACGACTAAACAGATTTTGACGGGACTTTCACTGGTAGACTGTTGATTCAAGGACCTAAAAACGTATCTAAAGACAAATCCGAGAAAAGTTTTGGGCAAACAAATAAAATATTTTTATGATATACTTATTTAGTTGCAAACTGGCTAGAAACTCAAGTACAGTGTAGCATTAAAGTGGCATTAAAATATATTCGACAAAAGATAATATAATTAAAAACAAATGAAAGTATTGAAGTTACAAAAAATCCCCGCATAACACCATACAGATTCTTGAAGAATTACTTATACATTTTATTTATTATATTTATGACTTATCAGATAGTAAAATTATATAACATGATATGTAGATAACAGGAGTTAGTCAAATCTGAGGAAAAAACTTAACTCTACATGATTGATATTATTGCATTTAATAGCGAGCATTTATTTAAAACAATATTTTAATAACGGGTATTATTCATCATATTTCATCATTGTGAAATAATTATTAAACTAAATATTACTAAAATTATTGTCTTAATTTTTTTCTTCGATAGTGTTTTTTTGCTAGAGTACGATTAGGATACCCCCTGAAATTGAACGATCTTTCGCTTAATGAATGAAGCCGTTGAATAATAATAACGTTCAACTATAACCGTCTAAATTGTGTTGTGATTTGTTTTTAGCTACCGCTTCAATAACAAAGTCGATGGTGTCAATTTTTAGATTATAGGTATTAGGTACCGTTTATCGGTAATCGTTATATCTTATGAAATAAAGGAAAATTTTAATTTGTAATTGCGAATTTTGTGCTTATACGAGTACTTGCGTGGTTTTATCAGTCTGAAAATTGTTTTCTTTTAACGATCTTAAGCAGTAACTATCAATTACTTAAAAGCTATATAATATAACTAAATAAAACTAAAAATATAAGGTTAAACTATTATCTATCGGGTTTGGGAATTCATTGCAAAATAAAAATGTTAAATTAAAAAAAAAATATTTTATTTGCATTAATATATATGATTTTAGTTTTGTAGAAGTTTGTAGTTGGGGGGTCGCTTTTTGACAAAGTAAATATCCTATGTTTAAATACAGAATATGGTGTATGTTTGAAGTTTTATCCAAATCATTCCGTCCACTCGGTCAACAGTTTTCACTCGGATTGAGACATTTATTTGTAACATGCATAAAGTCTCTACATCTCTGTTATAACATCCTTCTAATTCTTCCTCAAAGTTTGCTTAAAGCTACCGTTTATTCGACATTTGCCTAATATGAACCTCACACTCGTCAACTCTCTTATTGAATTCGTCAAATTTATTGTTTATACATATCAAAGATCGCTTCATATCAATGAATTCTTTTTTAATAGCTCTCAACTCCTTTTGAATTGGTATTATAGTGTCTTTAAATTCTGCTTTCAAGCTCTTTAATTCTGTAGAAATTTCACCTCTAACACGTTGTACGTTTAAAAACGAATCTAGGTTATTAGGTTTATTGTCTAAGGGATGTGAACCTATATTAGAACTTATGGAGATCTCGACGTTATTGTCCATATTCATTTTAGTACTTAAGATTGTTGCATGGTTTTTATTGCCTTTTATTGTTGCTGCTAGTGAACAATCCGGACAAATCCATCCTTCCTTTATATCGAATTTCACTGTTGCGTATAAACACTGGTAGTGATAATTGTAATCACATCGAGCACAGTTGATACAGTTAGCGCCATCTTCTGGTGATTTACAGCATGCGTACTTCATTGTGAGGTTAATAATAATTTAAGATAATAATAAAATAAACGTGTAATTACACTTTTATAATTGCTTTGCCACAGAGTCACTAAACAAACTCAAAATTTTCAGTGATTTTCTATTATTATAATATACTGTAATATTAATAGAAATAGTTGTACATATACCGCTCACTTTTATGAGTCATAACTAGATTATATCACATGACTTCAACCAACTTCTTCTTTAAGTTGTACACAATTCAGGACTTCGCAAATGATAAATAACTTAAGTTAACTCAGTTTAAACTTTATTTTTTATTATTCAATATAAATCCAGAGAAAACACTAACACGTCACGTCTAATGTAAACTCAATCTTGTTGTTTCACATTCGCTTTTGATAAATACAGATTTGAAAAAAGAGGCTATCTTGATGCATTCTAATCTCGTCAAAACTTCGAAATACCTTGTCAATGATAAGATCTAAAATCTTCTCATTGTTTACCCAAATTATAAGTTAGTTATGGTTCAGTGGCTACCATATAGCTGTATAGACCAGGTTCTAGTCCCGGATGAGTCTATAAAGAACTTAATTGATTCTTTATAGCACTATTTTTTTCCGTGCCTTAGTGCTACCGACTTTTCGTTTCTGGCCTTCGAGAATAGATATACTTGTGCACTATAATATCTTCTGAACCGATAGTTAGGCTTACAATTTGTGATATTTGCGTCCATGTCTTAACGCTGATTAAAAGTATTAATATTATCAACAATTCACTTAAAATACAGTTGTTCTTTGCAAAGTTAATAAGCATTTTATAAGGAATGGTTGCGAATCACATTTGATTTTATAAATGAAACTATATTTTCGAATTTTGTCGCGGATTTATTTGAATTTTTGGTTATCACATTTGATTTTGAAAAATAGACAAATTATACTGTGTCTAAGTTATGTAACTTGTTATTTGCCAGATTTCCAAGAAAACCAGAAGTAATGATCACATACGAAGGGATACAATTGCGTATGAAACAATTGGAGGAATACCTCTTCAACCTACTCAATATATCTATATATAGAAATCATCATGAGACTGTAAGTATTAATATGATATTTAGAACAGTAATTCATATTGATTTTTGAAGTATTAGGAACAGAAAAGATATCATCACTTAGCTTTGACCATCACAAGCAAATTTACGTGTCATTTTATCTTCAAGAAAATTCGTTTTTAAAGAATTAATAAACTTCTTATTTATGTAATACCTATATCAGAAAAGAACCGTTTATATGAAAAAAAAAACAAATGCCCTAACCGAATTTAAGGCGGCAAATTCTTCATACAGAAAGCATATAACATAAAATTTTATGTACCCGTGAGTTTGCGAGCTTGCAGTAGTATGTTTACTATACGTAACACAAAAATTTTGAAGATATTCACAATAATATGTTTGGTCGGAGTCAAAATCTGTTGTTTAAAATGATATTGAATAATACAGTAGAAGTAATCAAAGTATTATGAGTTATTTATAATTCCAGGTGAAGTTCCTCGAAGTATCAAACATGTCGTTCATAAAGGAATTAGGCACGAAAGGCAAGGAGGGGGTGATAGAGAAACGCACGGGGTCAACGCGTCCGGGGCAGGCCGGCTGCAACTGCTTCGGCTTGCTCGGCAACACTGTGTGTGTCAGGTACTGTTTCTTTACTACCGTTGCGAAAGGGGGCTAGACGGAAAAAATTAAGACCAAAAGTTGTAACGACACTTTTTGCTAAGTTTTGTGTTTCTCTGTCTGTCTATCTCTCTCTCTCTCTCTCTCTCATATAAAGCAAGCCAGTTATTTTCGTTTCGTCTTTCTATTTCGCATTGAACGTTGTGGTGTCGCGATGATTATTTTTGTTGAGTGTATACAGGGTTTTTTTATAAACTATGCTAAATAAAATAAAGTAGTTTTTTTTATTTTTAACGATAAAAAATCATTAAAAATGTATATCCGAAAAATTATTTTCTTTTCACGTGTATCTTGTTGTGATTAAATATATATTTTATTTTTATAGAGCTTTTAAAAATTACTGTAAAAAAAATTTACTGTAAAGTACAACAAAGCACTAAAAATACAAATTATGTAACTCCTGAAGGAGTTCATTTAAAGCCATTATCACTCCCTCTCCCAACCCCTCTCCCCTTCTCTCTTTCTCTATCTCTCTCCCACTTTCTCCCTCTTTCATCCTCTCTCTCTCTTACAAATAAACTTACTACATAATATTAGGTATATTACGTATATATAAAAAAGAACTGATATCTTTTATTTCAGATGTAATTACTTCTGTACAGGACTAGTTTGTGCGAAATGGCAAGAGAGGTGGTTGTTTGTGAAGGATTCCTTCTTTGGCTACATTCGGCCAAGTGACGGCGTCGTTAAAGGCATTATGCTGTTTGATCAAGGGTGAGTTAGTTAGTTTTTGACTATGTTTTAATTTTGAATGAAATAATATTCTTTTATCGTCTGTCTCTTTTATGATATCGAAATATTAAAATTTCTTATGTTTTTTCTTACTATAAACTAAAATTATTTTACGCTTTAAAAAGTTTAATATTTACTAACTATATTAAAATGTCGGACAGATATTTCAATTATTGATTAATTTCTAAGATCAACATTTGAGTATTTATGTATGAGAATTAATGTTTTTGTTTTAATTACACGATATATTTATCATCCGTGATGCGATTCTCCGCATAAACTTAAAAAGAAAACTTATTAAAAACCGACCAAAATAGAAACAAAATCAGTGTGTCTTATTATATTTATTAAAACTTAGAATACATTAGAATTAAAAAGTATAGATATAAAGTAATATATACTTTTATTTTGTTCTATGCAGCATTTGAAAATGTAAGTACAATGTGAAGTATACTAAAGAAATATTAATAAAACATTTTTTTAAACTTTTTTTTTTAATATTTTTTTTTACTTTTCTTTTTATATATAAATATTTTGTTGTCAAGGTTTGAAGTATCAAGTGGTATGTACTCAACGGGTTTAAGCAACGGACTGCAAATACTCAACCAAAGTAGGCAATTGGTCATCAAATGCTGGACTAAAAGGAAAAGCACAGAATGGATGCAGTATTTAAAAACTGTAGCTAATCAATCTGGTGAGAAATTACCTAGTTAGTTTTTTAATAATAATAAATAATAGTGCCATCTAGTTCCGTGGTAAGCTACGAGGCTTGTGTTACGGATACCAGATAGTTGATATCTTATATATATATATATATATATATATATATATATATAATGAAAATGGTGTTCGTTTGAGGCTCAATCACGCCTAAACCACTGATCGTATCGACATGAAACTACCACCATTCGATGCGAAATTTTTCCTAGATGGTTTATGGCTATTTATTTTTCGAATTCTAACGTTCCTTCATTTTTTTATTGCTGTTTTACTTTTATGAACATTTATCCCGCTAATAAAAACAAAAGACAAGCGTTTTCTCTTGATTCTTTTGTTTTCATGGATTTCAACGGAGTTTACTAAACGGATAATGTTCTTTTACATTCAGCTAAGAATCTACTTACAAACGTCCACGCATCCACCCACCAACTTCCACGCACCCTTGCACACCCACTCTCATTTTTTGATAAAAATAAAATGCCGTATCTATGATCGAGTATCACTTGAGAACGGCTGGACCGATTGGGTTAATTTTTTTTTTGTTGTCTTCAGAATTGTCAGGAGAATGTTTATATGTAAGAAAATTTTAAAAAAGTCTGCTAAAAAGTTAAAAATTTCGATGATAATCGAAGTATTCCAATTTCTATAGTTACTCATCACGAAATCTCGGGAACTATAGGACTTAGAAATGTGAAACTTGGTAGGAATATTACTTTCGTTATGTAGAGGTCAACTAAAAACGGATTTTAAGAAATTCATCCCCCAAAGGGGATTGCGGGGGCGTTAACAATGAACAATTCCCGTTTTTAAACTATAGCTCCTATAAATTCCAAATTTGGTAGGAATCTTCTGTAAGAGATGTAGAAATAGTCTATGGACGAATTTTACGGTAGCTCACCCCACAGGGGGTTGCGGGGGTGGTTTAACAATGAAAATTTTTATTTTTTAAGCCGTAGCTCCTACAGACTCCAAATTTAGCTAGAGTAGTCTATATGTGATGCAGAAATGATTTAAGAGCGGATTTTACAACAACCCACCGCCGAAAAAGATTACGGTAGTGGGTGTTAAAATGTGAAATTTCTATTTCCAAACTGTAACCTCTATAGACTTTAAATTTGGTAGTAATCTCTTATTTGTCATGCAGAAATCATCTCAAATAGGATTTTACGAAATTCTATTTCCAATAGGGATTGATGTTTCCAAACTGTAACTTCTACAGACTCCAAATGATTATTTTTTTACTGTTTAAATAGAAAAGGTTAAAGTCAATTGTTTTTTTTTATTTAATTAATTTCATTTGTTTTTATATAACCTAATAATCTATATAAATAAAATTATAGAGGTCTGCAGTTGTGCGCGCATCACGGAAAAAGTACTGGATAGATTTAAATGAAACTTTCTAAGTTTTATTTCTTAGACACTTGGCCCTTATATAAAAAAAGACTGCGATATCTTCATTTAATAAAAATTTATTCAAGTTTCAAGAAAAACGATTTGTATATGTACTGCGTGTTCAGTGATGCCGTATGTATGTTTCCTTCTCGCGGAGTGGTGGGGCAAGCGGCGTAGCGCCATGCGGAAAACTTTGTTAATATTTCAAGCAACGCGGACGAAGTCGCGGGTATCAGCTAGTACTACATATATAAGTTTAAATACATAAATATTATAAATATAAATACCCATGACTGAAGTACAAACATTCAAGTTTAACAAATGAATGCTACAGCGGGACTCGAACCCGCGACCGCTGGCGCAAGAAAGTAGGGTTACTACAACTACAAATATTAATACAAAGTCCTCCGCCGCGTTTGTCTGTCTATCTGTTCGCGGTAAATACAATAATTACTACACCGATTGTTCTCCGTAACACAAGCTTCGTAGCTTACAACGGAACTAGATGGCGGTGTTGTAAAAAATGCCCCAACATATTTTTTGAAGTGAAACTTTAGAATCGTTGTGATTTCAAACTCGATGAAACGAAAAAATAAGTCCATAGTACCAGGCACTCAGAAACGAGGAAGAGTTAGCCTTAATTTAAATTCAAGTTTTACTTCTGACATGTGTACTTTGTTCACACGCACTTTTCTTTGAAGTAAAACTTCTTTAGAATCGATGTGATTTCAAACTCGATGAAATGAAAAAATAAGTCCATAGTACCAGGCGCTCAGAGACGGGAAAGAGTTAGCCTTAATTTAAATTCAAGTTTTACTTCTGACATGTGTACTTTGTACACACGCACTTTTTTTAAAATTAAATATAACCCTAGCCCGCGACTTCACTCACCCCAACGTGCACCACTCGTACGCGCCCGCACGCGCCGGCACGCCCGCCGCCGCTCTCCCCGACGGCGCGCCATACCTCGCCGCCGTCGCGCACGCAATGGAACTCGCGAGAGAGGAGATCTTCATAGCCGACTGGTGGCTCAGCCCAGAGATATACATGAAGAGACCCGCCCTGAATGGAGACTATTGGAGGCTGGATACCATTTTGAAGAGGAAAGCGGTGAGTGCGAATGTTTAGGTATAGAAGTGTATTGTCAAAAAAGTTACTAATGATATCGGTTTGAATATTATTTAAAACTCAAAGCAAAAGCCTCAAGTTTCAGAGAACCCATAATAAAATCTTTTGTTTTGTTGTAATTTGACTATGAGATACTAAAAATCTTTTTACCATTACAATCCCCTTTATATTTCTTTATTATATTACTCAATTCGCTTACCTTACCTTGACCTACGACACTTGAAGTTATACTCAGTGGGACTTCATTAAGGGCTGAATACACACTCATTAATTTTTTCTAGTCCACCCAACTCAAACTTAGCTCATATAGTCCAATCTATATTTTTTTTATTTCAGGCACAAGGCGTAAAGATCTTTATAATGCTGTACAAAGAAGTGGAGATGGCACTCGGTATCAATAGTTTCTACAGTAAAAGTAGATTAGCAAATGAAAATATTAAGGTATTTAGCAATCTCAAGATAAGTTTTACATAAAATTATATATAACTTTCTTATAAAATATTTGTGGAAGTTTAATTAATTTTTCCTTTGTTTTTACTCTATAATGAAATATTTATAATATTATTTAGAATGAACATCTCTTATTTATTTTCATAAGCTTAGTTGTATAATCCATAAAAAAACACAGAAAGTTTAATTATTATTTATATTTTCTTACATGAACGTATATATATCTATACTAATATTATAAAGCTGAAGAGTTTGTTTGTTTGTTTGTTTGTTGTTTGTTTTTTTGTTTGGTTGAACGCGCTTATCTCAGTAACTACTGGTTCGATTTGAAAAATTCTTTTTGTGTTGGAAAAACTTGCTAAAACGGGCGGGCGTTAGTTCTGCGATCTATCATACCGCTGATGACTGAGAAAGAATTTGGTTCACGGTCTTTAGAACGCGTATGAAGCCGCGGGAAATGCTAGTAATTTATATAATATATAATTTGTATATATCTTCAGGTGTTCCGACATCCAGACCATGCGAAAGTTGGTGTGTTCTTTTGGGCTCATCACGAGAAGATTGTAGTGGTAGATCAAACTGTAGCGTTCCTAGGCGGCATTGACTTGTGCTATGGGCGATGGGACGATCATAAACATAGGTAAATTGAAAGAAATAGTAATTTATTTAATTGTAATAGATAATTAAATAAATAGAAATTTCATTGGAATTATAATATGTTATTATTATTTATTATATTTTTAAACAAACTAACATACATATTTTATAAATTTGTTTATGTTTCAAATATTTTAATTATTATTAATATTTAAAAATTTTAATTTTAAAATATTTTTGTTTTCATTTTAATTTTTGTTTACTTAGTCACAATATAAAAATAAGCAAGTTTAAGTCTCCTATAATTGAAGGAGCACACATAATTATTGTGTTTTATAATAACTTTGAATTTTTTTAAAGTAACGTGTGTATTCTTTGTTGGAGACTCTTATGAAAATAAAAATAAAAAAAAGTATATTTTGATAATTATTTTACATAAAAAATATTTAATACTAATTTAAAACACAATCTGGTGGTTGGTTACCAATCATATCATTTATTTCAACAAATTGTCTATTACTAGGTTAACGGACTTAGGCAATATATCCCAGCCAAAGACCCTTATAAAGACTAAGAAGAAAACCTCAAGTTCTCCCGGCGGAGGTCTCTACATGCCGCACGGGAATGGGCTAGAGGCGGCCTTGGAATTAGCGAAGTCGTCTCGAGATATTGTTATTGGTGTTAATGTGTAAGTGGATTGTCTGTTTATTGTTTAGTCTATGGCATATTGTACTATGGAGGTAGAATGTGTTTATATGAATCTATGGTATATTTTTTTTTACTATAGAGCATGTGTTACATGTGTTTTTTTATTCGTTATTTATATGACATTGATGCATTGTTTAAATGATTTTGTTTCCTTTCAAACACTAAAAATACTAAGCAAAGGTTACATATTATTCTAGCTAATGTTTTTCTAACTTTTATATCATAACAATTTATTAATTTTAAAATTTAATTACTTGATAGAATATTAACATCGTAAAAGTCGTAAAAGAGAAATTTTAAATCTAGTTCTAAATTAATACCCATTGGCATTGTAAAGGTTGCATAATATGTAATATAAATAATATAGTTTTTTTATTTTGTTTATTTCCATATCACTCAAGATTTCAATTTAATAATAAATACATTATTTTTACATGTGTAATTATTCTTCTATCAACAGCCCAATTCAAGATGTATCAGAAGAAGAACCAGAGTCAGAAACCAATGAACCTGAAGACCTTCCAAAGCCAGAACCTCTTAAACTGCATCCTGAAGACCAACTGCTGCAAATAAGTACACAAAACGACCCAAAATCAGATGAAAATCTAAAGAAGAATGTTTTAGACAAAATAACCGATCGGGGCAAAGATTTCATCAGTATTATTTACCCTCCATATGAAGAAGAAAGAAATGAACAGAAATTTGATGATTCAGAAAGAAAGAAAGCGGAGAAGTACGCTAGATCAAATGATGAAGTTCTTTTGACAGATGCTTTAGGCATCAAATCTTTATCGGTAATCGAACCTGCGCCTCTCGCTCAAGTGGCAGAAGGGAGAGTGATAACAGAAAGTACTAAAAAAGCAATAGAGGGTATTGAGGGAAATTCTAAACTATGGATCGGAAAGGACTATGTCAATTTTATCGTCAAAGATTTTAACAGCTTGGATATGCCTTTTGTTGGTACGTTTTATTTTTGCCTTATTTTGTTTTTTTTTTATTTCTGCTAAGAAATGTTACATAAAGATTAGAATTGGATATTTATTTGAATAATTTTTTTATTACATTTATTGAAACAATAGCTAACAAATTAATTGTTACTGGCGACTATTTAAACTAATCTATATAAATCTCGCGAATCATCTTGTCCCAAGTATGGGGAAATTTGGCTGCGCTCTTGTATCCACCGGCCTATTGTATCCGTATTCCGGATACAATATTAACCAACCCTGATTTTTTGTCCAAAGGTTTGTTTCGATGTTTGAAATGACTGGGCGAAAAATTGGCTTGGAGACAAATTTCTTCGTAGGGTGATTTTTGGCGAATATCGTAGTTCAGCCATCGGCCGCGCGAAATTTGGAGGGTGCTCGCGAGCCGCGTATATTTTGCCCCGTATATTTCGCTTTTAATTTATCGATTTTATTGTGTCCCACTTACGAATCATGGGGCCGCACTGGGTTGACGGGTAAAGGCGGAGCGGGGTGGTGCGGGGGTGTGTTTCCGTGTTTATAATATTTGTAAACTACGTATATTTCGATTTTAATTTGTCGATTTTATTGTGTCTCACTGACTACTGAGGGGGCCACTCTGGGTGCACGGGCGAAAAATTGGCTTGGACACAAATTTATTCCTAGGGTGATTTTTGGCGAATATCGTAGTTCAGCCATCGGCCGCGCGAAATTTGGGGGGTGCTCGCGAGCCGCGTATATTTTGCTTTTAATTTATCGATTTTATTGTGTCCCACTTACGAATTATGGGGCCGCACTGGGTTGAAGGGTAAAGGCGGAGCGGGGTGGTGCGGGGGTGCGTTTCCGTGTTTATAATATTTGTAAACTACGTATATTTCGCCTTCACTTTGTCGATTTTATTGTGTCTCACTGACTACTGAGGGGGCCACTCTGGGTGCACGGGTAAAGGCGGAGCGGCATGCGCGTTTTGTGTTTAATATATTTGTTAGTTCATATTTCACAAGTAGTGTTCAGACAATACTTTTAACCGACTTCAAAAAAAATGAGATTATAGTTCTTATTACGTTTCTGACATTATATTTAATAAAGCTTTTCATAAAATATTTAAATTTAAACTATTATTACGTCAATATTTTAAAACATCAATAATATGATTTTTATATTAAAAGGCCTAAAAATATCAATAATAATATTAAAGTAGCAATTAAGTAAAGCAATACAATTACCGCCGCAACTACGGTAGTCACACTTGCTATGTCCTTGACCCCTATGTCGGCATTTCTTTGGCAAACGCGGTTTATGTTTTTTAAGGAGTGTTCGCAACAGCTTTATATTGATAAACAATTCAAGCGAGTAAACCGCACTAATATTATTTTAAAAACAATCTAACGTAACGTATAATACAAACAAATATTATGTTAGGAACAAAATAACCAAATATGTACATAAATTATATATTTATTTCAAGTTAGTATAGTTAGTATAGTTTTAAACGCTATTGTATTAAAGTATAATTTGGCGCACAGAACTCGTGACAAAAATATTACACGGTTAGTACGACATTTATTTCATTTCAATATAGTTTTACATGCTATTGCCTTAGAGCATAATTTGGCGCACACAACTCGTGACGAAAATATTACACGGTTAGCACGACATTTATTTCATTTCAATATAGTTTTAAAAATGAATGTTTTAGAGCATAATTTGGCGGACAAATATTTTAAAAAAGAAAAAAAATACCTATAATTTAATACGTAATATATTTATTTCATTCCAACATAGTATTAAATGCTATTGTCTTAGAGCATAATTTGACTCGTAACAACAATACTATACGGCTAGCACAAAGTGTCAAGCGCGGTAGTTGTGGTCCATATTGATTACATTCTCTTTGTTGTGGTCGTATTATATGTAATAAAAATTATGTTAAAATATAAAGAACATCCTTAAAAATGTTTTTCTAATTTCTATTTCTTTTCTTCAGTTGACTTAAAAGTTTTGAAGTGCGTGCACGCACATAAGAATATGTAAAAGGGCTAATTTTAATATATCGATGTAATACAATCCAAAGACATGAATGATACACAAAAACGGTAAGCCACAATTATACTACGTCTTATCGCGGCATTTCTATGAAGAAGGATTTAAGCAAGAAATACATTTTTATTGATTTTGACTTCTTGTAGGCGTTGTTATTTTAAAAAAAGATTATTACAATAAATTATTATTTTATTTACTAATCATGTTAATTTAAAAAATAAATATGTAGAAGAGAAAGAATAGCTTGTTTAAAATCGTGATTGTGAGACACGAGGCAGAAAAATTTACGCGCTTATAGGGTGGCCCACAGAGCCATTAGAGGTCGTGGGTTCGAATCCCGGTTGAATTACATTTTTCTAATTTACTGTTGCTGTTAATTTAGTTAAATTTATGTTAAGTTTAATATCACCAACGGAACCGTATAACATAATACCTCACAAGCAATTCATTTTCTTTTCTCGAAAAATGGATTCCCGCCAAAACCAACCGTTTCATAAAAAGTGGAAAAAGTGACGATTTTAAAACTTTAAAGTGACTATATAGGTGTAAAAAGTGACAGTGAATAGCACAGACTATTTTAAATCTTCAAAATCGAACAATTTGAACCTAATTTGGCATAAAAACTGTAATTTTGTGAGTGACCGATTTAGTTTTTCGTGGACGCTGCTCGATTAAGATCTACGACATATGCTTCTAAATAGTGCGTTCTAAAGTGCTCATTGATTTCCACCTATGACCAAAAAACTGAATTTTTTGGACTCCACTAAGTGCGCTAAAAAGGCAAAAAAACAATTCCAGCAAAATTGCTCTTTTCGCCGTCGGTAAACTTAGACGGTCACGACAGACATCAGAGGAAAACCCATAACAATAGGATCACAAAAAGCGAAATCCCATCAAAATAGCTCCAGTAGTTTCGGAGTTATCTAACATACAAAATTTTGAAAATTGAAACCTAACTTTGGACCTAAATAACTAAGAATCTAGATCGATGCCCCACCCTGGAACTTATTAGACCCAACGGAGCAACTCTTCTTCTTTCCAGAGAAGAAAACAGCACTCAAATCCGTTCAGTGGATCCGGAGATATCGGACTAGATATAAGTTAAGGTACTAAAATGACATGTAAAATTATAGTTTAAAAATTGTTTACGTAAATATTTTACAGATATCGACATACATATTAGATTCTTTGGATATCCTTGTAACTTTTATATTAAATAAAGTCAATTTTGTTAAAAAATTAAAATTAAAAAAAGTAGTAGTAGAATAAGTAATTAATTAAACTAAATCAGTAAAATTAGTATAATTAATTTTTTTTTATAAAACCGAGATTTTGTATAGAAAAATAATATGAATAATAAAATTCAACGAACAAAATTTGTACAATATTTTTCATATTAGTTGATGGGAGGAGCTAAAAGTGCCAAGACATAGGATTATTATCCTATTTATTTTACTTGAAAAATTAAGACTTGAGAAGTTTTCAGTTTTAAATATTAAGTTTAGATATAAGAATTATTATTTCATATTTTGTGTATAGGTATAATCTGGAACGGGAATCGAACCCGTTACCTGTTTTTCGAAAAAATATGTTTCTTTTAATTCATATCTTTCAATCGTGATCGTAGAGTATACCCTTACCAATACCCCCCCCCCCCCACCTTTACTTCAAAAATTTCAAATTCGGCACGTGCACCCCCCACTCCAATTCTAACACCTTCCCAAAACTCGACCCCGCCAATCTTCCCACGAAAACCGACCCCCCCCCCCCCCCAATTTTACCTCACCCCTCGGACAAAATCGTGTATTACTCCTAAACTACTCAACGGATTTTTATAATATTGGTGTCAGGTAAAAGGGCTTTAGGAGCCGCACCCAATTTTTTAACTTGTCTTCTATTTTTAGCTATTACTCCGTAATCCATTGTCCGATTTTGATGTAAGTTTTTGTTTGGAAGGTGACAAAGTCCTCTTTGATGATAAAAGAGCTGCAGCGCTGTTATTTTTAAGTTAAGTGCTAGTTATTTAGTTGCGGTGAAATTTGTTAAAAATGCAAGCGCTTTAAGCGCTTAAAGCGCTGCAGCGCTGTTATTATTTTCTTTAAATTAAAATTGTTAAAAATGCAAGCGCTTTTCATTCAAAATTGAGTCACAATATTCCATCCCAACAAACACACATTGCAATTTGCAAGTTAGATAAAAGATTGTAATTTAACTTTGATTTTTATTAAAATAAAATTCCGTGCGCAAATCAAATACCTAGAATATTTCTTTACGGTGCCTTCCTACAATCATTATCGATTCAAAGATCTAAAAAGAGAGAAGAGAATATAAGAGATTTAAAAAATAATACGATATAACGATTAAATGTAACCATGCTTATAGAACAAAACGAAATCACATTCGTTTTTCGAAAATATTTTAATTGTTGCAATTAAATATCCATACAGAGTAATGAAATTGATGGCATACCAAAGGTAACCTTTATCCTCATTACTTTTCTTTTGATTATAATTAAAGAATAAATATATCTTATAAAAATAGTTTTGCCGTTTGTTATATTTTCACCTACTAGTCCTAGTCGTCGTGCTCACGCACACATTTACATGTTTCGCTATAGACTACGTCGACACACCAATACGTCCCGCGCCGCGCCGCGCTTGTTCCCGCGCAAATCGCAATACTTGATGAGAAAGCATGACTAGCCGTTTAACATTTGCTAATATGTAGTTAGAATGTGTATTGCGTGCCGTCATTAGGAGTGTTCGTTATATTAGATAACTGAAAAAATACCCTATTATTAATTAATAATCAAATCGTCTATTATATATAATACCTCAGGCAAGCGTTAATTTTTAAAATTATTTTTATTACATATAATACGACCACAACTGCCGCGCTCGACATTTCGTGCTAGCCGTAT
Source organism: Boloria selene (assembly GCA_905231865.2). Classification (NCBI taxonomy): domain Eukaryota; kingdom Metazoa; phylum Arthropoda; class Insecta; order Lepidoptera; family Nymphalidae; genus Boloria; species Boloria selene. The sequence continues at coordinate 12,828,255 of HG993137.1, read as the reverse complement.
AATATTTTTGTCACGAGTCGTGTGCGCCAAATTATGCTCTAAGACAATAGCATTTAAAACTATATTGAAATGAAATAAATGTATAACTTCATAAATATGTAATTGGTTATTTTATGACGTGTCATACCATAGATACGACTCGAGCCATTCGAGTGAACTACTTACTACTTAGTACTTACATTCCTTACAACTCGAGTCAGAATTTATCACTCGAGCTGATTTTCGATTAGTTTATATTATATAAAATTTTTAAATAGTTAGGTATATGAAATAAAATGTAAGTATTACGACTAATTAAGTTTCCATGTAAAAGTACAATTTAATTTCAAATAAGAAATTATCAGTTTTTATAGTTCAAAATGAACTTCACTTATTTAAAAATTCAATTTGTTTGTGATTAAGTATCAGTAATTAGATAATAATTAAGACTTTTGCTGTAAACTTACAACTAAATATTTCTTATAATAACTAATTTTAGCGTTTAACTGATCTATTCGGCCCGCTGAGTTCCCTCGACAACTCGAGTGCAAACGAACTCGAGTCAAACTTGTTTTCACTCGTATTAATGAGTTTAACAAATTCACTCGAGTAAGAATAAACAAAAATGATGAATTAAATTATTTAAAACTCAATGCTTTTACAATAGTTTTAGTTAGTTTATATTGTATTATTTAACAATATAGTAAGCCATGTTTAAAACAAACGATATTAAAAATATCAACTTTTTTAATATAGAACATATGAGATTATAACATCGTATTTATACTGTAAAAATGTGAGAAATTCAATTACTTTACAAATCGTTATAAATTAGTATTTTGCAATTAAAAATTATTTGAAACCTAGATTAATACTATCCGAATAACAGCATAATAAGGTGAAAATATGCTTAACTTGAAAATGATTTTCGTATTACGTTTTTATTAGCAATTTGTCGATCGCCGGCCCCTTAAGGAAAATAATAATATTTATAAAATATTTAGGTATTTGAACTATTATTACTTCAATTTTTTTTAATATTAAAAGGCCTAAAATTACCAAAAATAAAATTAAAGTTGCAATTAATATGTCGATTGTCGGCATTCCTTTGACAAAGGCGGCTCTGCTTATGACTTACCTATGTTTTTGTCTTTACTACTTTAGTTGACTTTAAAGCGTTGAAGTTGGAGCACGTACATGAGACAAAGGACTGAGTTTAATGAATCTGTGTAATAGTTGTGAAAGTGTCATACTGTATTAGTCTTTAATGCTTACTATGGTATTTGCATTTGGTACCTAGACAGTCTTCAATAAACCAAGCGGTTCGTTAATATCCATCCTGGCCGCTAGTGGTTCCCATTGCCTAGGTTCGAAGACATATTTCAACAGTGACAACCGTTTAATTAACGGGAGATGATATAAAACGAAGCTACAGCATCAGGAGCTCTGCGTACGTAAAATAAAATGTGTGCAGGCGGTATCAACGGCTATGTACCGCTTCGCGTACCTACTACTAGAATTTGAGGAACTTATTGGTAGAGGAAGGCCAATGCCCAGTCCCTTCGCCTACTCGTACCCCTAACAAGACTTGCTTCGATTGTTCAGTGTGTGTAGTTACGAGATACAGTTTGCTGTATTTACATTTAATTGATATTTGAAATCAAAACTAGTGCGTATGTACCTACTTAGTTTTAAATTTTATGTATGGATTGTGGTCTGTGTCATACATACAATAATTATGTTTTATGCTCGTAGGTATCGTAAATGTCCTTGTAATTTTAACTTATATATTATAAAGAGGAAAGATTTTATTGTTGTTTGTTTGAATAGAATAGGCTCTGAAACTACTGGACCGATTAAAAAAAATTACCATTAGAATTACTTATGTATTAGGTGGATCACCGATATTCGTGTAGAATTAAAAACTTGTGAGTACATTCTAGGTACATAACAGTTTGAATGTATTTTATTACTAGCGACTCGCCCTCGCTTCGCTCGGGCTCTTCCCTAGATTTAGCACAGGTAAAGCCGCGGGATCTGCTAGTTATGCATATAAACCTTCCTCTTGAATCACTCTATCTATTAAAAAAAACCGCATCAAAATCCGTTGCGTAGTTTTAAAGATTTAAGCGCACATAGGGATATAGGGATATAGGGACAGAAAAGGCGACTTTGTTTTATACTATGTAGTGATAGTGATAATTAGGTATTATGGTTGATAGGTATCTATCTACACTATCTACATTCTACACCAATATTATGAAGAGGAAAGATTTTATTGTTGTTTGTTTGAATAGAATAGGCTCCGAAACTACTGGACCGATTAAAAAAAATTTTACCATTAGAATCCTACATTATCCCTGATGAACATAGGCTATATTTAATACTAGCCTTTCCCGTGGCTTCGCTCGCGTTCTAAAGACGAATCAAAATACCTCGCAGAGATACCGGCGCCCCTCCCCCCTCACGACCGCCCGCCTTGCACGCGGTGATCATTATTTTGTTGCGAAGTTATGTTAAATCTATACTTATATTATAAAGAGGAAAGGTTTGTATGTAAGTATGTTTGTAACGAATTGGCTTAAAAATACTGGACCGATTTAAAAATTCTTTCACTATTTGAATGCTACATTATCACTGATATCACAGCGAGTGATCGAATGAAGTTTAGTAGCGATTAAAAAAATGAACGACGCCGCGCGTATTGCTAGTTACGAATATTTTAGCGAGTGCATTGCCTAATAATTTAACAATTATTGTTATTTATAAGAATGTTTGCGAAAATAAATTAAACATTGTTTTGTTTAAAGTATGTAACAAGATATTGTGATAGATTGTAATTTCTAGTGAATGTTATTCAATATTGCATCATTCAATTAAATCATTTTATAATATAACTTTGTGTATTATTTTAATGACTGTTTGTGTGAATTGATGGAGGTTTAAAAATATTTTATTTTATCTTGTAATTTGTAATAAAGTTGTAACTAAAAATTTTATTTAGATTAACTTATGCTATCGCTTAGAGATACATACATTATATAAACAAGTTTGTACATACCTATTTTGATAAATTGTTATTTATCTAGACTTTGGATGGGTGAATTTGCCGCCCTTATTAACAATAGGGTTATTGGCCCACAGAGCCATTAGAGGTCGTGGGTTCGAATCCCGGTTGAATTACATTTTTCTAATTTAATGTTGCTGTTAATTTAGTTAAATTAATGTTAAATATTAATATCACCAACAGAACCGTTTAACATTATATATCAAAAGCAACTTATTTTCTTTTCTCGTAAAATGTATTCCTGTCAAAATCGGTCCAACCGGTTCAGAGATTAGCAGGAACAAACAGACAGACACAAAAATCTTAAAAATTGTTTTTTTTTATTTAGGTAAGTATTTAACTTTCGTATGAATTTAGAAAAAAGTTATATCACATAGGCTATAAATTATAAACATACGAGTGGATCCCGCGGCTTCGCTCGCCCTAATTCTAGTGACGTTATAAGGTAATAGAAAAAGTTTTAAAGGAATAGTTTTAGGAAAGGAATATTCTAGCTTTTTAACACATTTAAATAAAAGCTTGAGTTTAATTTATTTTTTACTTTTACTGTTGTTTTTTTAACCCGCATTCGTATTCTCTACAAATCCTTTCATTTGATAAACATGTTGTAGGAGTGTGTTAAGAATAGCTAGTCCATCGTGGCTGGTCTGCCATCATGCAATAGTCGTGTGATGTGATTTCAAATAACAAATCTAGGACTTCTTATATTTTAATTTGCATATTTAAAAATTACATAAATAAAATAAATTATTATATAGATAAGCCTACTTGTAAATTCTTTTATTGTAAATAAATATTTGAATAAAAGTTTAGTAAGGTAAATTACAATAAAACAAATATGCTCGCTCGCGGTTGCAACGGCGGGGCGGCGGGGCGGCGGGGACGCGCGGCAGGGCCGGCGCTCGCGGCTGTAGCTAGCACAGGTAGGGCTGACGTCACGGCGGGGCGGCGGGGAGGCGGGCCGCTCAGTTATGTTCGAGTCGGGTATGGCCCGGTGGTGCTGATGCTAAGTCCCGGATTCGATTGGGCCATTATAGGCCTTATCAAAAATGTTAATATAATTATTATTAATTTAATTTAAATTGCGTAAGCCGCTCTTACTTGGCATATAATTAGCTTCTATTAGTATCATACGATGTTTTTAGCTCCTAGCTATCTATACAATTTTTTGGTCGGACAGATTTTGTTCGTTGAACAAATTTATAATATTTAGAATCTATTTATAAAGTTTAAGTTTTTACTTGTCGTCGATCTTATTTGCGATATAAAAGTGGGCAAAGTTGGGCAAAACCCAAAAGGGCTTTTGCGTTTAAACATTTATTGCTTCAATTTAGAATGACAAAATAAAAAATAAGATTAAATTCAAACAAATTAATATGGCGACTCTGTTTGCACTTCTGCATTGTTTATGTTTTTTTGTTTTATTGTCTTTTTAGTTGATTTTAGCGTAAAATAGACATTTTTTGTTGTGTTTGTTTCACAAATTTTATAATTACGGTGTGTTCTATAAGACATTATTAATTTGCGTATCTTAATGTATATTTAAGTGAAAATATGTTTTTAGTTATTTTAAACGTGTTACTTTAACAAAATAATTTTACGTGTATTAGCTTTAAACAGGTTGTCACCTTATTTCATAATTTTAATTTAACTTCGTTTGATAAATAAATAAAAAATCAATATCTTCAGTAAGATAGATGAATAGTTCAAAAACATGTCAGTAGATGGCGTTATTTATATTCGAAATGATGCGTTATATTTTCTCATAGATGGCCTCATTAAAATGTTTATATTTATTCAATAGTAAATGTTTAATTTACTCAATATTAAATGTATTGACTATTTTGCTATAACACTTCACATGAATTTAAAAAAATAAACTTTCTAAAAAAATAAAGTCTTAAGATTTTTTCTGTTTTAATAATTAAGAAATAAATATAAGCTCTTTAATTCCTAAGAAATAATTACAGCTCGAGGGACAGTGTTAAAATTGTATCGTTTTTACAATTCTACTACTATTTCTTGCGGCTTCGCCCGTGTTTTAATTATTGGAATTCAAATTCTTTCTCGCGCGTGGTAAAGTAACTCGCGGAGCTAACGGTGACCCTCCCCCCTCATGACCTTCGTCGCCCCGCGCCCGTCTTGCACGCGGTCATCATTATTTTGTTGCGAAGTTATGTTAAAACTATAATATATCTTGAGACATTTATTGAAATCAAATAATAAATGATGAAAATTAAATGTAATCAAATATAAATATAATTATGTTCCAAATTAAATACTTGTGATGAGTTTCTATTTATTAAGGTTAGAAATAAAATCTAATACCTATATAAAATTCTCGTGTCACGGTGTTCGAACTTGAACTCCTCCGAAACGGCTTGACCGATTCTCATGAAATTTTGTGAGCATATTGAATAGGTTTGAGAATCGGCCAACATTTATTTTTCATCCCCCTAAATGTTAAGGGTAGTCCACCCCTAAATTTTAATTTTTATTTTTTAGGCAATATTTTTTGTTTTTATTTTTTTATGACACAGCATACAAAAATACATACAACCCTAAATTTTCACCCCTCTACGATTAACCCTTATATTTTATTTGTTAATTAAAATGTCACGGGGTTGAACTTGAACTCCTCCGTAACGGCTCGACCGATTTTTGTGACCCTTAGCGTGATTGTCGGCCAGGGTGGAGAATCGGCCAACATCTAATTTTCATCCCCCTAAATGTTAGGGGTAGTACACCCCTAAATTTATTTTTTTATTTTTAGGCAAAATTTTTTGTTTTTATTTTTTATGACACAGCATACAAAAATACATACAACCCTAAATTTTCACCCCTCTACGATCAACCCTTATATTTTATTTGTTAATTAAAATGTCACGGGGTTCGAACTTGAACTCCTCCGAAACGGCTCGACCGATTTTTGTGATCCTTAGTGTGATTGTCGGCCAGGGTGGAGAATCGGCCAACATCTAATTTTCATCCCCCTAAATGTTAGGGGTAGTACACCCCTAAATTTATTTTTTTATTTTTTAGGCAAATTTTTTTGTTTTTATTTTTTATGACACAGCATACAAAAATACATACAACCCTAAATTTTCACCCCTCTACGATCAACCCTTATATTTTATTTGTTAATTAAAATGTCACGGGGTTCGAACTTGAACTCCTCCGAAACGGCTCGACCGATTTTTGTGATCCTTAGTGTGATTGTCGGCCAGGGTGGAGAATCGGCCAACATCTATTTTTCATCCCCCTAAAGGGTAGTCCACCCCTAAATTTTATTTTTTATTTTTTAGACAATTCTTTTTCCTACAGATCAACCCAATGAGGTTGATTAGCAATTAAAAAAATGAACGCGAGCGAAGCCGCGGGTACAGCTAGTTATTTTATAAAAACGCCTTCGCTAGTAATGCAATCTTTAAACCGAATTTGAGTTTATCTTAAAAGATAGACACATTTATTAATGTAACATTATATTTGTTTATGTATTTGGTAACAAGTATAAGTAGATTTCTGCTTTAAAAAAATTATTGCTATAGTTAAGTAAAACTCAAATTAAATACAAAATCAAAATAGTATCATAATTCGATCGACGGAGGGACCGATTTAAACTTATTCAGTGTAGATACCGCATGATTCGGTTAATGACCGGATTCGTTAAGTCAACAATGTTAAATAGAGAAGATACGTTTATATTCAGGAGACTATATGATTGATATAATCCATCGGATGTACTAAAGCTTCAACAATCTCATGAAGGATACGTTACATATTCAGTGTGCTGGAATGATCTCGGTAATAGTTTGGATCCGCTAACCGAAGCGGGAAATATGAAAAATGAATATCAACATTTTTCATTTAATTGAAATTTCGTGTTGATTCATGATATCGTAAGGATAAAAACTGCACATATATGCATTAAAAACATTAAAAATGTTGTCGCATTCAGTGGTACCAACAGGGTGGGACTATGAAGCGGCGCATAATGTCTAAGAAGATTTATTTATATATATATATATATATATATATATATATATATATATATATATATATATATATATATATATATATATATATATATATATATATATATATAATGAAAATGGTCTTCGTTTGAGGCTCAATCACGCCTAAACCACTGATCGTATCGACATGAAACTACCACCATTCGATGCGAAATTTTTCCTAGATGGTTTATGACTATCTATTTTTTGAATTCCAACATTCCTTCATTTTTTTATTGCTGTTTTACTTTTATGAACATTTATCCCGCTAATAAAAACAAAAGATAAGCATTTTCTCTTGATTCTTTTGTTTTCATGGATTTCAGAGTATATTAAACGGATTATGGTTTTTTACATTCAGCTAAGAATCTACACACGGTAGTGGAGAACGGCTGGACCAATTGGGCTTTTTTTCTTTATCTTCAGAATTGTCAGGAGAAAGTTTTGTATGTAAAAAAATTTTAAAAAATTCTGATAAAAAGTTAAAAATTTCGATGATAATCGAAGAATTCCCATCTATATAGTCACTCACCACGAAATATCGGGAACCATAAGACTTAGAAACGTGAAACTTGGTAGGAATATTACTTTTGCTATGTAGAGGTCAGCTATGAATAGATTTTAAGAAATTCATCCCCTAAAGGGGATTGCGGGGGCGTTAACAATGAACGATTCCCGTTTTTAAACTATAGATCCTATAGACTTCAAATTTGGTAGGAATCTTCTGTAAGAGGTGTAGAAAGAGGCTATGAACGAATTTTACGATAGCTCACCCCGCAGGGGGTTGCGGGGGTGGGTATTAACAATTAATATTTTTAATTTTCCAGCTAAAGCTCCTACAAGCTCTAAATTTTGTAGGAATTTTCTATAAGTGATATAAAAATGATTTATGAACAAATTTTACGATATCCCACCCCAAAGAACATTGCGGGGGCGTTAACAATGAAAATTTTTAATTTCGAAGCGATAGCTCCTATAGACTCCAAATTTAGTGAGAGTGTTCTATATGTAATATAAAAATGATCTTAGAGCGGATTTTACAATGAATCACCTCCAATAAGGTTCGCGGGGGTGGGTGTTAACAATAAAAAATTTCAATTTCGAAATATAGCTTCTAAAAATTCTAAATATGGTAGGAATCTTTTATTATTCACATAAAGATCATCTCAAAATGGATTTCAATAAAGTCTACTTCCGATAGGAATTGCGGGGGTGCGTGTTAAAATATAAAATTTTAATTTCCAACCTGTAACTTCTACAGACTCCAAATTTGGTGGGGATCTTCGTGTATGTAGGGATATTTGTGTATTTCCTTACAACAATCGTCTTTTTGGCAGCGGAGAAAAAGTCATTGAGAGGTTTCCAAAACTTAACTTTACATGTAGCTATCCAATCAACGAACTAAGAATTTTACATTCATTTTACTTTTGCAGACTACATAACCGACGAATTCTTTTATTGCGGGATCGCGGAAATGTAACAGATTAAAATGAATGCATTTTCCAAGCACTTGAGATGTGGAAAAGAAATTTAGTTACTTATTCCAATAGAATTCATAAAAAACATGAACAATTAATTTTCTATAAAAAATTAATGTCACGGAGAAAATTTTAGTTAACAGAAAATTCGTCGCACTTGAACCTAGACAGATTTCAACTTCACATATGCATGACTTGCAATGACTTAAACTTAAACTTTCAATGCTCATTTCAAATTTTTTTCTTCATGTCAATTATTAATAATTTTTGGAATAAAGGCACGGAAATGTTATAATGATTGCACATTGAAAGTTACAATGAATATTAGTGAGAAAAATCACCTGGATAAAAGATACAGGCTAAATCGATGGAATTTGGAATTTGTGTAAGTCTAAACAATATCGATGCTTACAGTTCTATCCGCGGGGCCTATTTATGTTCATACGAAAATAAAAAAAAGGAGAATAATAAAAATATGAAAAAAAAAATAAAAATGAAACATAAAATGTAATTAATTTATTTCCTTTGTCAATTCGCCCAGCGAAGCGGGCGGGAAACGGCTAGTTTTAATATACATTTTTTTACACCAGTTTGGTTTAGCGATATTTATTCATATTAAGAGTATAACGATTAACAACTAACCTGCACGCGATTCCAGACCTAGTGGACAGGAACACAACGCCGCGAATGCCGTGGCACGACGTGGGCGTGGCGGTGGCGGGCGCGGCGGCGCGTGACGTAGCGCGACACTTCATACAGCGCTGGAACGCTATCAAGCTGGAGAAGGCTAGGTGGGTGAAGTTTTATCATCATCATCAGCCCTTTTTTTAACGTCCCACTGCTGGGCACGGGTCTCCCTCAGTACGAGAGGATCAGGCCATAGTCCACCGCCCTGGTCTAGTGCGTGTTGGCGGACTTCACATGTCTTTCGAAAACTTGCTAGGTTTTCTCAGACATGCAGGTTGTTCACGATGTTTTCCTTCACCGTAAGACAAGTGGTAATCATGATATAAATTATTCGCACATGAAAATATCAGAGGTGCGAGACCCGGATTTGAACCCGCATCACTCGGTTATCCTGTCTGTTGGAAGTTTTATATCTATACTAATATACATTATATTCAGCCCTTTTTAATGTTCTTTCTCATTCTTTCTTTTTGTCCTTCTTTCATACTGGATGGATCGGAATACCAATTTTTTTTTAACCGACTTCACAAAAATTCTAATATAATTTTTAAGTCAATGCAAAATAATCTTAATACCTACTCGATTAATTTAGCAATTTGTAAACAAAATCAAAATATATGCCCGTTCGAAAAACTACCCTTCTTGGCTGGCACCAACTCTAAAAGGGACGTCAAAGCGTCCAGCAATAAATTAAACACATACTTGTTTGTTTTATGTTTCTACGTGTTTTTTATTTACAAAATTCCCATATAAATTTCAAGAGAGAGTAAAATATTTTTTTTTGTAATTAAAAACTAAACGCTTATTACTTTTTATTTTTTTCTATAGCAACAATAAAATTGAAAGTAAATAAATTACTCTATTTTTATACAAAGTTCCTCCATTCCAGACAGAACGCAAATTACCCATATCTGCTACCGAAGACGTATAGCGACATCAAACCTCTGTCAGAACTGGAACAGGTTTACAATTTGGACTTCAAAAATGTTACATGTCAGGTAAAATTGTATTTAATTTAAATAAATTTTTCATACTGTCATAAAAATATGTACATTTAGTTCTTGTTACAATTATTTACAACTATTAAATTAATTTGAACCTTTTCTTTAGTTTTTAAGTAAAGATTTTATGATTTCTATTTTCTATATAGTGTAAAACTAAAGTCGCTTCCCGCCGTCTGTACGCTTCTATCTTTAAACTACGCATCGAATTTTATTGCTATTTTCATCAGTAGACATAATAATTCAAGAGGAAGCTTTATAAGACATGAATATTATATCAGAAAAAGAACAAAATTATGTAATTTCTAAGAAATTTATACTATTATTATTAGTTATAAGCTTTTATATACTAGTAAATTTATATTTCAGGTATTACGAAGTGTATCTAGTTGGTCCTGTGGCTTCTTAGACCCAGATACAGTAGAGCAAAGTATACATGAAGCGTACGTGGATACCATCACGCGGGCACAACACTACATTTATATAGAAAATCAGTTTTTTATCACACTGTCTAGGACTAACCCGATTGTGAGAAACCAGGTATGCTAGATTTCTATTTGGGTATTGCTATCTCACTCTAACTTAGAACTTTTTGTATTTCTTTCCCTTTCGTATCATATTTTAGCTTTTGCCTGCGGATATGTTACTTGCAACTGTTAGTATCTTTAAATATGTCATACATAAAAAAAATATCTATGAGCTGGCCTTATAGTAGAGAACGGAAGAACTGGAACTCTTTAATTACTATTAAAACTTTCAAGCTAAGATTTATTTAACCTACATATATAATACTAGCAATATGCGCGTGAAACTTCTTTAGAATCATTGTGATTTCAAATTCGATGAAACAAAAAATAAGTCTATAGTACCAGGCGCTCAGAGACGGGGAAGAGTTAGCCTTAATTTAAATTCAAGTTTTACTTCTGACATGTGTACTTTGTACACACGCACTTTTTTTTAATCGCTACTATCACTATCTTATACTTCATTCTATCACTCGCTGAGTTGAAAATTCTACAAAATTACTCCAGCTTTAATATACTCCTGAGGTTACCTATTTCATATATTATGTGCGGCGTGCACTCTTTCTCTTTGATGTAGTTTAAGTAGGGATCCTTATTTTTTTCTTGCAATTAATAAATTAATTAATCAGTGATAATGTAGCATTCAAACGATGAAAGAAGTTTTAAAATCGGTCCAGTACTTTTTGAGCCAATTCGTTACAAACATACTTACTTACAAACCTTTTCTCTTTATAATAGTATAGAAATAGCCAGTCAAAAGTATGCGTGTGCGTGTGTGCGTATATGTGTTTGTGTGTGATTTAAAATATAATAATTTCCAGATAGGCGAAGCGTTGTTCAACCGTATAATGAAAGCGTTCAGATCGCAAGAAACGTTCAGAGTGTTCGTAGTAATGCCGCTACTGCCGGGCTTCGAGGGCGAAGTAGGTGCGCCCTCTGGTACCTCGCTTCATGCTGTCACCCACTGGAACTACCAGAGTATTAGCAGGTTTGGATTATTTATTAAATGTAGCACATTTAATAAATATAATGTTGAGAATAAAACAAAGATGCATTTACAATATGTTGCCCTTTATTATTGAAAAAAAAAACATTTACAATTCAATTCAATTGTTAATGGCTTCAAAGCGTGCCAGTTGAGCACAGATTATTTCGCCAATGTCACGTAGAATATAGAAGACATAAAAAACATTTACAAAACGAAAACATATATCTATCATTGTTGCAAGGAAACCGAACAGGGCAGAGCCATAACTTATAGATCAAAATGTCAAATTGACACATAACATAACTAGCGACTCGCCCTCGCTTCGTTCGGGTTCTACTCTAAATTTAGCACAGGCAAAGCCGCGGGTTCCGTAAGTTACGCATATAAACCTTCCTCTTGAATCACTCTATCTATTAAAAAAACCGCATCAAAATCCGTTGCGTAGTTTTAAAGGTTTAAGCATACATTGGGATATAGGGACAGAGAAAGTGACTTTGTTTTATACTATGTAGTAAAGTAAGGTGCCTAACATTTCAGCATATAAAATAAGGTTGCTATCTAAAAAAGCCTTTAATATTTTCTTCATATTGCTTTTTATAAAAATCAATTTTAATATGTTCTGATAATGCTGGGGTAGTCCAGTTTCAAATGAAAATATTCTTTATTTAAATAGACTTTTACAAGCTCTTTTGAATTGTCATTTTTATATAATTAAAATATTTTTATATAATTAATATATAGTCTGTAAGTCTGTGAGGAAGCTACCACTGGCTCGGAAGACTCTTCGAGAGTTGATGTCTGATCACTCACCACTTTCGAACTTTCACTAATTGTCACTAAGAATGAAACTACACTCGATTTTTGACCATATTTATTGGAACCGAGCTAGGCTATCTTATAGTAGGAAACATAACCAAACCATAGCGCGATGTAAAAGACAGGTAACGCCATCTATGGGTCGTACATGCAACTAAACTAACTTAAACGGTTAAACATTCCGGCCCCCAAGGACGAATTAAGTCCTTAAGAGCAATATAAATCAATAAACGAATACATTTTACAAAGGTAAGCTTAATCATCATTATTATCTAATGGTAAAGGACAGATTTTAGTTATAGGACGTTGAAAAGTCTTATCTTTCATTCTTAAGGTTACTACTCTAGTGATATCATCTTTACCTGGATGTTTTTTAATTATTCTAGCTAAAAGCCACTTTCCAGGAGGAAGTCTCTCATCTTTAACCAGAACAATAGTGCCAATTTCAACGTCACCTTTTATCCGCGACCATTTATATCGGTTTTGCAAAGTACATAAATATTCTGAACTCCAACGAGACCATAAGTGTTGGAGCATTTTCTGAAGCAACTGCCAACGATTCAAATGAGATGAAGAAATATTCTCTAAATTAACCTCCGGGACAGTGAGAGGGGCTTCCCCGATCAGAAAGTGTCCAGGAGTGATTGGAGAAACATCATCAATAGAACTTGAAGGTAAAGTCAACGGGCGAGAGTTAACGCAAGCCTCAACCTGAGTCAATAGAGTCATATACTCCTCAAATGTCAAACGAGTTTCGCCAATCACGCGTTTAAGATGATTCTTAACTGATTTGACACCTGCCTCCCATAATCCGCCAAAATGGGGAGAACCAGGTGGTATAAAATGCCAATTAGTATGATCATTAGCTAACACTTCAACTATTTCTCCGATCACTTTGGAATTTCTATTTTTAAACATCCGATCAAGTTCAGCTGAAGCACCAACAAAATTAGTAGCACAGTCACTCCAGAGATCACTACAATGACCACGTCTTGAGGTAAATCTGCGAAATGCAGCAATAAAAGCATTAGTGGAGAGATCACTAACCAATTCCAAGTGTATCGCTTTAGTGACTGTGCATACAAACAAGCATATATAGGCCTTGCATGTTTTTTGGCACCGTCCAGGATATAACTTTAGTGTGACTGGCCCAGCATAATCGACTCCGCTACGACGAAAGGGCTTACCTGGCCTAACGCGGGAAGCAGGCAATTGACCCATTAACTGGCTTACCGGTAAGGCAGAGTGTTTAAAACAAATAAGACAATTACGGATAACTCTTTTGATCAGAGTTTTTGCTCCAATTACCCAATATTTGTTACGTAAGATATTAAGTGTTAATTGCGGGCCACCATGCAATGCCTGAATATGAATATCTTGGACTAATAACAAAGTAAGATTACAATTATGTGCAAGCAGAATCGGTGTTTTTTGGTCATATTTAACTAGAGCATTTTTAAGGCGTCCAGTCGCGCGTAAAATTCCTTTGTCATCTATGAAAGGCACCAGAGGATTTAAAGTATTACTCTTTGGAATCTGCTGTCCATTTCTCAGTAGTTTAAGTTCTTTAGCAAAATATAATCCTTGTGAAACTCGTATACAAACATAAAGAGCATGTTTCAACTCAACAACAGTTAAATACTGAGGAAAAGTAGCAGATTCCTTTAAGTTTTTCTTAATATTAATTTTAGATTTACATTTTTCTATAAATCTTAAAATAAATGCTGTCACACGAATTAACTTAATACTAATTAACTAAGTCACGAATTAATATAATCGGGTTACCGAGTACCTTTTTAAATAGAGTTCTGAACTATTTTCAGTTACATTACTTACATGAACCTTGACTGGTAACCGCCTACGTTCTAAGGTCACATCAGGTATATTATAAGTTTGTTCAGTAATCTCAGATTTTTTTAAAAAACTTGGACCATTCCACCACAGTTCACAGTTTTCTAATTGTGTAGGAGTCATACCGCGTGAAGCGCAATCAGCTGGGTTTTCCTGAGAACTAACATGTCGCCATTGACTGCTGTTAAGAACATTAAGAATTTCTGTAGTGCGATTACCAACAAACGTTTTCCAAGTATTAGGCGCCTTTCGCAACCAGGCCAGAACTATGGTAGAGTCGGTCCAAGCAAAAATACATTGATTAGGTATATTTAAACTAGTTTTTATACAATCTAACAAATTAGCTAATAGGACTGAGAGTTCCAGACGGGGAACAGATATTTGTTTAACAGGTGCTACCTTTGTACGTGCTCCAATCAATCTAACTATTATATTATCCCCGTCTAAAACTCTGAGGTACACTACACCAACGTAAGCGGCGCTGGAGGCATCACTAAATCCATGTAATTCTCGTTTGCATTTTTCAGAAGTACCCAACCATCTGGGCAGGTGAATACAATTCATTGCTTTTAAATTTGAAAGATAGCTATGCCATTCGAGTCTTAAATCAGTAGGAAGCTCTTCGTCCCAATCTAAGCCAGCTTGCCATAATTTTTGCATAAATACTTTTAGGACAATAACAATGGGTGCAAGCCAACCTAAAGGATCGAAGGCTTTAGCTATCAGCGACAGTACAGCGCGCTTAGTGTATGGTGGTTTACATTGACTATCTACGACAATTTTTAGTTCAAACTCATCACCCTTTGAATTCCAAGTAACGCCAAGTGCCTTAATGGTTTCGTCTAACTTTATACTCACACTGGTGTCCAAGTTCTTGTTTACTTGTGGTATTTCATTTAATACCATCTTACTATTAGATGCCCACTTGTGTAAAGGGAACCCACCACGCCTAAATAGTTCAGTAAGACGATTTCTTAGTTTCACCGCGTCATCCTCAAGGGAGGTACCAGTAAGGATATCGTCCATATAAACATCCGTTTTCAAAATACGTGACTCCTCAGGGAAGTCGTGACATTAATCATCAGCCAGCTGATGTAAAGTTTTAATGGCGAGGTAAGGTGCGCACGAAGTACCATAAGTGACGGTAAGCAGTTTATATTCACGTATAGGTTCGTGTGAATTTTCACGCCATAATATTCTTTGATAGTTAGTGTCCTTTGGAGCAACTTGAATTTGCCGGTACGTGTTTTGAACATCCGCTACTAAACAAATTCTGTGTTGCCTCCATCTGGTTACTAGGTCTCGTAAGTCTTGTTGAAGTGGAGGACCAATTAACAATTCTTCATTTAATGAATTTCCATTCGTCGGTTTAGCGCTACCGTCAAAGACAACTCTGAGTTTAGTGCTAGTGCTGGTTTTTCTTATGACACCGTGATGAGGCAAGTAATATCTTATAGTATTTTTATCGGCATCAGCTTCCACTTTATCACTTTCCGAAACCACTACCATATGACCCTGTATCTCATACTGTTTTAAAAATTTACAATAATCTTCTTTAAACGCAGGATCTTTTGTAAATCTCTTTTCCATATGTAGCAGGCGTTTAATAGCAATAGGCCTAGAATCTCCTAGTCTTAGTGCGTGCCCTTCTTTAAAGGGTAAGCAGACTTCGTATCTACCATCCAATTTGCGAGTGTGAGTCTTCATGTAATAAGTTTCACATTGTCGTTCTAGTTCTGTTAGTCCTTTATGCCCTTTTTGATTTTCTTCTATCTCCCAAAACTTTCTTAGTAAGTGATCAACCTCAATAAGTGTAGTTGTGACCGTTATATTGTGCATAGGAATATCTACAGAGGATTCAGTGCGGCCAGAAACTAACCAGCCTAATCGTGAATTTTGTGCAATGAGGGAGCCATATTTGTGTAAACCTTCCAGTAATATAGCGGCATACACGTCCGCACCTAACAATATGTCGATTTTTCCAGGTTGGTTAAGTTGAGGATCGGATAAAGTAATATCTTTTAAACTAGGCCATTTTGACATCTCAAATTGTTGGGTAGGTAACTTAGTTGTGAGTTTAGTCAAAACGTGAGCCTGAACTTGCATAACGTGTTGAGAATCAATGAGTGAATAAATATCCAAGAGGACTGTATATCGTGATTTGACAGCGCTGTTTCCTATTCCAGTAACATTTGCTTCAAACTTTGTCTTTTTAAGCCCCAGAAGCTGTACAGCTGATTCCGTCATAAACGTTGCCTGCGAGCCTTGATCGACTAAAGCTCTTAAATAAGTGATATCACCATGTTTGTCTTTGACTCCAAGACGAGCAGTGGCTAAAACTACAAAATGGTTACGAGTTGCAACCTTCATGGATGTGATTTCTGCCTCTGGATCGGAATTTTCAGATTCTTCTTCGGGCGTGATTGCTGCCTTGGTGATAAACTGAGTTTGATGTAGTAAAGTATGGTGTTTGCGCTTACATGTACGACAGGCTGTACTTTGGCGGCAATTTTTGATTGAATGACCCTTTACTAGGCAATTGAAACAAAGGTTATTATCTTTAACAAATGTTCTACGCTGATCAACATCTAATTGTGCGAAATCGGTGCAGTGGCATAGGTAGTGACTTTTGGTGCAATAAGTACATTCAGTTTCAGTTTCAGTGGCAAATGATCTAAAGTTAGTGGTTTTTTGAGTACTGGATTGTCCTTGATAATTAAATTCCCTTTTCTGAGATGTTTGTACCATTTCTATAGCACGGAATCTGCCTTCTATAAAAGAGCAAAGTTGTTGGTAAGAAGGCAACTCCGTAGATGAGCCTAGTGATTGCTCCCAGCTTTTGTGAGATTCAATATCTAATCTTGATACGACTATATGTACAATCAACGGATCCCAAGAGGTTGTGTTAATATTGATATTAGAAAGACTGTTCAAACATTCATTAGTTCGATCAGTTAATTCCTTTAGACCTTTAGGACATTCTTTAGTGAGCTTTTTCTGGCTAAGTAGACGACTTAAAATAGTATTAACTATAATTCTGGGATTGCTATATCTATTAATAAGAATCTTCCATGCGATCGTATAGTTAGCTGCCGTGACATCTAAGTGACGTAAAAGTTGTTCAGCTTCTCCTTTTAAACTCGATCGTAAGTAGTGATGTTTCTGTATTTCACTAAGTCCTTGATCACTATCAACTAAGGAATTAAACATGTCCCTGAAGTATATCCTTCTTCTTCTTCTTCTTTCTGCCTCATTCCCAACTTTATTTGGGGTCGGGCCTTCTTGTGCATCTGCGCCAGTGTAACCTGTCCTGCGTTATCAACGGTGGGATATTTTGTTTCTTGAGATCCCTGAAGTATATCCAGTCTCGATAATTTCCAGCAAACGTAGGTAAGTTTATTGTGGGTAATTTCGCTATGCTGCTAGTGTTTGCGGTTGTCGCGACAGATTTTTCGAGTTTATTTAGTTGGTGTATTTTTTCATTTAACATTGTTTTTAGTTCTAAATAAGTATCTTCTATTTGATTGCAAATGTCATTGCAGCTGCTCTTATCTTCTTTCGTCAGGCTATCTTGGGCTAAGATGTTTCGATGCTCTTTTCGAATCTGCGCCCAATAATCTTCCAGCAATTCTATCCTAGTTTCCAGATAGCTGAGCGAATAACGAGATTGCGAAGTTTTTTTGAAGTTGGTATATAATCTATTAATGGAATCTTGCAAATCTTTGAGAAGGACTAAGGCAGTAGAAGTCTCCTTTTTTGACATGATGTCTAAATTTTCTAAGTCTTTAACACTACACAATCACTTTAACTAGTTAACGTTCCACAAATTTTTTTCTAAGTCTTTAACACTACACAATCTCTTTAACTATTTAACGTTCCACAAATTTTCTATAAGTCTATAATATGATCACTTTAACTTACTAACGTTCCACTAAGTCTTTAAGGTAAATAAACACTTGTACTTACAGTTCATCCGGCTCGAAGGACCAATGTCTGATCACTCACCACTTTCGAACTTTCACTAATTGTCACTAAGAATGAAACTACACTCGATTTTTGACCATATTTATTGGAACCGAGCTAGGCTATCTTATAGTAGGAAACATAACCAAACCATAGCGCGATGTAAAAGACAGGTAACGCCATCTATGGGTCGTACATGCAACTAAACTAACTTAAACGGTTAAACAGTTGATATGCATTAAATACTAATATAATATATTATCCGACTAAGTTAAAAAAGAAGGAGGATAAAGGCGACATATATTTGACCTGATCACAAATGAAAGTCTTCCGCCGGACTCAAACCCGCTGGCACTGTTATGCTCTATTATAATTACTAAAAAAATCAAACCAATGTTAACAATCCACTAACCGCTAAACAGTAGGTTATTACTTATAGTTAATTATTTTATTGAAATGGAAATTTTCGAATTATTTTGATAAGGGGAGATGTTAAAACTAATATCAAAATAATATAATATTATATAGATAGAATAGAGTATAGAGTCATTCCTTTACTTTATGAGTTGATTTTTTAATCTACCAAATAAAATTAAATTTAAATCATGTGCCTACCTGCTTCTATATCCTATTTTAATAAAATTAGTCTATGAACTTCAATATATTCCAGGAGTAAGGAAGCAATACTAACCCGTCTCTACGAGGCCGGCGTGCCAGACCCCTCCGAGTACATAACGTTCCACGGCCTGAGAGCTCACTCTATACTGGACGGCGAGCCCGTCACTGAGCTAGTCTACGTACACTCGAAACTACTGGTGGCAGATGATAGGTACATCATATGTGGGTCCGCCAATATCAATGATAGGTCCATGATAGGGACCAGGGACTCGGAGATAGCTGTGTTCATACAGGTTGGTAGAATTTAGTTTACCTTTTGTAACGTGACAAACAAACCCCTCCCTCAAATTAAGTTGTTAAAAGAAATCATGGTAAAAAACAAAAAAAGTGTTGCACTCTGGGACTGCCGCGGTAAAGCTATTGCATAGCATTTTTTATATGCAATTATAATTAATTATTTATTTTTTATTTATGCAGTATTTTTTTTCTTTGATATTAATTCAAGTTACACATTTTGAGCGTGGTGACCGTGTTTTTTGAGCGTGTTTTTGAAAATTTATATTGTTTAGAAAATTATTCTTATACGAGGAAATGAAAGTATTAAAAGTATTTAACGGAGTGGGGGTGTTAGGTTTTATTTTCGTTATGGAATTTCTTGATTCGGTCGCCGCGCTTAAAGCCTATAAAAGCTATGCAATAGCTTAAAAAGAATTTCTCTATAGAAACTTGGAATAGAGGAATGAGGCGGAGATAGGTATATCATATGTGGTTCCGCCAATATCAATGATTGGGATTACAGGATACAAACAGATAGACAAGACATTTTTTATAAACTAGTCAAATTCTCTTGAATACGAAGGTTTCTGAAGTGGTTTCCTTAAAATATATTTTGCTTTCTACATTTTTTATTTTTTATTATAAAAAAGTCGTAATTAATAATAAGTTGTGTTACAATAAAAATAATCTTTTCTCAAACCAAATTGAATTATTTAAACTTTTATAAATCCTACTAATATTATAAACGGGAAAATTTGTATGTATGGATGGATGGATGATTGCTACTCTTTCACGTAAAAACTACGGAATGGATTTTAATGAAACTTTACAATAATATAGCTAATAATATATAATTTATAAACATACTAGCCGTGGCTTCGCTCGCGCAAATCTAGGGATGAACTCGAGCGAAGCGAGGGCGAGTCGTTAGTAAAATATAAATTTTACAGGATGAACAGTTCGATGATGGTACTTTAAACGGGCAGCCGTTCCCTTGTGGTCGAGTCGCGGGGGCGCTCAGGAAGAGACTCTTCAAGGAACACTTGGGGCTGATGGAGGAAGATGTAGAGACACTCGGCATTAACCTGGACGACCCCTGTTGTAAAGAGTTCTATGATGTTATATGGAAGGCGACTTCGAAGAGAAACACTGATATTTATGAAGAGGTTGGTAATATTTGTAATTAACATATATGTCCCATCGGAGTATGAGAATGACAGGAATAGAGAGTGGCACTTTTGTCTGCTGGGACTTCCGTTCTACTATTATATCTTTTACTGGCATTTCTACTAGTTCTAAGGACCGGATACCAATTTTTATATTAGTCGCGCGATATGGTACCTCGCAGAACTACATACATACATTTTTGCAACATTTTTCATTAATGCTCAGTGAATTATTAAAAATGGTGGTTTATAGTGCTCAGAGACTAAATTAAACTAGTATTGTGTACAAACTACGCGTGTGTATCAAGTGTAAATAAATCAACTTTAGTGCGAGAACGCTTTTAATTTCCGATCCCGAACCTGTAGAACGTAACAATATATTGCAATCGTCCAAAAATATTAAGTTTTTATCTATTTTCAATTAAAAACCTCGAATCTACGACCTCCTCAAATTGATTTTCAAAGTTATTTATAAACACCACTGTGCGATTGGTCGCCATTTCAAAACTTCTTTGTTTTTTGTTGCGTAAATTACAGATTACGCAAGATTATCACAGCACTTTCATTTATCTTTAGAAAGGGTTGATTACTTCTCGTCTCTCGATCATTAAGTTGTACAATACTAATTTACTTCGGACCAGTGTTCAACAAAACAAAAAAACAAACAATCAAACAAACTCTTCAGTTTTATAATATTATTATAGATTATTCGCTATAGCTAGTTTCAATGAGGCTGGTCGCCGTGGTCGAAATCGGTCGGGAGGACCAACTTTGCAACCAAAAATTGGTGATATTTTAACAATACATTTAGTTACGAAATTATAAAATATTTTTTATAGCTTTTCGGGATCTATATTTTAACTGTAGTTGCTTTAACACTTCAATAATACATGTAACGTCATCTATTCACAATTTATATGAACTAATTTTTGTTTGTTTGTAAAACACCTCACTAGTATGTAGAGTTTATATGACTAAAGTAAATTTTCTGTTTGCATTATTTATATTAAAACTATTTCCAGGTTTTCCACACGATACCAAACGATTCAGTCCATACTTTTGCTGAACTGAGAAAATATCAAGAAGAAAACTGTGAAACCCTCTGGCATAAAGACCCGGTTCTCGCGAATAGAAAAATCGACCTTATTCAAGGCTTTTTGGTAGATATGCCGTTGAATTTCCTTTGCAATGAAACTTTAACGCCCAGAAATACTTCTATGGAAGGTATGATGCCAACCTCTCTATGGACGTAGTTTAAAAGAATATTGTATTAAGTATAAGATGCTCTTAATACAAAAAACTACCTTATTTATTCATAGCTAATATACGTGTATGGGATATAGTCCGTAATAGGTGAGTTTAAAATATGTAAATAATTAACTGAACAAACAAACAAAATTACTTTTCACATATATAATTAAGAAGATCGTTATATAAATATATTATAGATATTTGACACTGATAATTGAAGACATTAATGGATGTCGTAAAATTATAATTTCGACAAAATTAAATTCAAGTTTGTGTAATGTAGTGCATAATGCATATTATATAAAGTGGCTGTCAATTGGCGTGAACTGAAATATAATAGTCATAAATATAGCTATTTTAAAATTTAAAACTCCACTGAAAACACCCATTAAACCAACATATATGAATAAAACACCCAAAATGTTAAATTACGACGTATCTTCCTTCATCCATTCACGTCCTCAATTGTTCTACAGTCTAGACTCATCCCTGCTAAAATGTCCTTACTTTAATACTATTCGATATAGACAATTTACATACATTCTATAAAATTTACACATAAATAAAGTAAAACTGTTGAATGTCTCCGGTTATGGTCAATAGAATTGCTTCTACCAAGCCGGTAGTTTCTTCACAGATTGACTGCATTGACGCTCTTTAAATTATTATATGGACGATCTAAAAGTGGTTATAATATTCTAGTAGTCTATTTTTATTTAAAATTATTATTTTAAATCCGAATATGACTTGAAAAGCTCCTCTAAATATCATTAGTAATAACAAATATCCTATATTTTTAATATAATTAACATAAAAAACGTAATAATATAACATGTGACGCTTTAAGCTTTTGAATCTATTTATTTGTTGTATTTAATATACTATATTATTAAATTTACTTAAAAAAATTAAAATTGTAATAATATTTTTTCTGTATATTTTATTTTATTGATGTTTTATTTTTGGATATTTTTTGTTATGTGTTCTTAAACTCAATAGATTAATATATTACTTCTAATAAAAAAACGGGTTATGACATACATTCCTTATTATCTGTTCACAAAACTCATTCCTTTACTGAATTTCTAAAAAGCAATAATTTATTGTTATTCTTATGGAAGGCTGACAAATTAATAATGAAAAACCAACAAGTTATAGTTAAATTATGAATTGTTTGTGAAACTCACTAATTACAAAAACTACTAAAACTGATAGATTATTTTTACAGTGATTTCAGAAGATTCCTACTACTACTACTTACTTGCTTATACATCTTTACATTTTATTTTATTTTTACAAGGTTGTTGTGGTGCTTGATGAGTTTAATGAGATTATTATTATTTTTTGACTGTTTTATTTTACATTTAGAAGTATTTGCAATATTATTTATTTCATAGTTTTCTTTATTGAATGTCTTAACTTGTCCTGTGCTCCTAGAGAAAGAAAGTAGAAAAATTTAAAGAAATAAAATTATATTAGTATGATCTTTGTTTTAATTCAGATACCTTCTAAAAATACTATAAATAAGATGCCAATCAAAATTTTGACATTATAAATGAAATCAAAATAAATCCGCGACAAAATCCGAAAAGATAGTTTCATTTATAATGAAAAATCTACGCGTAAACCTAAGAAAGTATTACAAAATTTTGAAGTTATTTCTTAAAAGTAATTTGAAATATCAAGATGCACCCTAAGAATAAGTGGGCCGCAAATTTTAAATTAGTTATTAAATATCGTAATAATTGTAAATGTCAAAACGTTAACGTTTATATAATGTACATAAGTTATTGAAATATTTTGCTGCTAATTTAGTTAGAATGTCCAATTATACGTAAAATCATCAAGCAATAGACTTATATAAATGGAGCAGTACAGATAAATGGTCTTATTATAAACTGAAATAAGTGAACTCATCTTATATTTTTAACCGCTTTCACTAGCTTACTTTTTTTCTGATCATAATGTTATTAAATTATGGTTAAATTTTAATTAACAACAAATTGCTTGTTTTATTTTGTAACTGTTTAAATACCTATGTGAATTTGATACATCAAGCTTATCTAATGCTTGCTAGAAAAACTACTTTAAATATTTCAATATTTTCAGTATATATTAATAATATTAAAGTTTTAATTACTATAGTAAATAATGTTTTTTTTTTCATGTATACTGTATTTTGGAACGCCAAAAGCCTATGTTAATGGTAGAGAATATGATTATATACAGCTTGTACCTACTCTATCGATGTTATTCTTTTCATTCAGTCTAAGGTATAACAACACTTACAGTTCTCGAGGTCAGCTTTGCATTTGTGTGAGTGCAGTGTACGGATAGGCACGACGTAGTCTAGTCAACAAGTTCAAAAACGTGTTAAATAGACATAAAGCTCTTAAAAATATGTGCCATAGCTCATTCGATTCGGAATGACGTCTAGAAAAATGTTTTTTAAGGGTATATTAGCACATAAAAAATTGCGATTGTTATGAACAAAATAAGAAAAAAAAAAAGGTATTTAGTTTTTCGTTAATAACTTTTAAAATAATGATATTTAAGGAATTTTGAAAAAAGAACCTGAAAGAGGAGATAATTTCCAATAAAAAAGTCCTAACTCCCGGAACTCTATCTATATTATTTATAATTTTTTTTTAACGCTGAAAATAGGGCTCCGCTAGGGCGTTACGGCATAGGCGCGCCGCCAAAAAAGCCGGCATATCACCTAAAATAATTTTTTTTTAATATTAAATAACAATTTAAAAATTTGAATAAATTATAGTGTAATCTAGACACTTGAACGAAAAAAACCTCGGTGAAAAAAAATTTTTTTGTCGATTTTTCAAAAAGTTACACCATTGTTAATTAACTATTTTTTTTCCAATCTCTGTTTTTATAAATTACGGTATAAAAGTTTAAATAATTGGTCTATAAATTTTTCGCTTCGTGGAGCTCTTTTTGTTTAGGTACTTAATAAAGTTATGCAAAAAAAAATTATTAAAGTTATTTATTTTGTTAATTATAATTTTTTTAAACTAGCTAAAAATGAAATTTCTAAAAAATGTTATCAAAAAAATTTTTTTTTGGTAATATATTATTATTGCTGTTTTTGCACCTGATATAGGTATTAATTAACATTGGAAAAAAAAATTTTACGTCATTTGTTAAGAAATTGTTTATAAACAAATAGACTATTTTGGGATTTTAAAAAAAATTTTTTTTATTATCTTTTAGCATAGGTAAAATGATGATTTTTAAAAAAAAAATTTTTCTTAAATAAATTTTTTCATTGTTTATAATCGTTTTTTTATATTTCAATTGTTTAAATAATTAGTTAAGAAATTATTTTATTCTTAAAAATCATCATTTACCCTTTTCAATGGAATAACAGAGAAATAATTTTTTTTTATAAATAATTTAATTGTTTATTAACTTAACAATTTGTTATAAACATATAATATTAACCGTTATATTTTTTTTCGAAAACTTCAAAAAATTATAAAAACAACCATATATAACAAAGTTAAGAAAAAATTTTTTTCAAAAATTTTTTTGTAAAAAATACAAAAATTTTTTTTTTAAAAATCATCATTTCACCTATGCTAAAAGATAATAAAAAAAAAATTTTTAAAAATCCCAAAATAGTCTATTTGTTTATAAACAATTTCTTAACAAATGACGTAAAAGTTTTTTTTCCAATGTTAATTAATACCTATATCAGGTGCGAAAACAGCAATAATAATATATTACCAAAAAAAAATTTTTTAGATAACATTTTTTAGAAATTTCATTTTTAGTTAGTTTAAAAAAATTATAATTAACAAAATAAATAACTTTAATAAATTTTTTTTGCATAACTTTAATAAGTACCTAAACAAAAAGAGCTCCAAGAAGCGAAAAATTTATAGACCAATTATTTAAACTTTTATACCGTAATTTATAAAAACAGAGATTGGAAAAAAATTAGTTAATTAACAATGGTGTAACTTTTTGAAAAATCGACAAAAAAATTTTTTTTCACCGAGGTTTTTTTCGTTCAAGTGTCTAGATTACACTATAATTTATTCAAATTTTTAAATTGTTATTTAATATTAAAAAAAAATTATTTTAGGTGATATACCGGCTTTTTTGGCGGCGCGCCTATGCCGTAACGCCCTAGCGGAGCCCTATTTTCAGCGTTAAAAAAAAATTATAAATAATATAGATAGAGTTCCGGGAGTTAAGACTTTTTTATTGGAAATTATCTCCTCTTTCAGGTTCTTTTTTCAAAATTCCTTAAATATCATTATTTTAAAAGTTATTAACGAAAAACTAAATACCTTTTTTTTTCTTATTTTGTTAATAACAATCGCAATTTTTTATGTGCTAATATACCCTTAAAAAACATTTTTCTAGACGTCATTCCGAATCGAATGAGCTATGGCACGTATTTTTAGGAGCTTTATGTCTATTTAACACGTTTTTGAACTTGTTGACTACGATACGGATAGACGTTGCGTGATTGGTTTAAACCCGTTTTAACTGGTTTAATTTATAATATTGTGGGAAGAAATAACGTTTATTATTGAATTTTATTCAATTATTCAAATCTTATTTAATTAGAGCAAGAATTAACCTGCTTTAGAGAGAAGAAACCTAACCTGCTTTCAGATTAATCTTAAAAAAAGCAACCTGTATAAGACATACAGAAGATATACATATTGAAGTGGTAGTGCCATGCTTGTTACCTTCGGGTAGCAACCAAATGGGCCGGCACGCCCCGTATAGTTCATTAGTACCACTCTCTCACAGAAGACCGGCGTGAAGTGGCAGCTATGCTGTCGCGTTTCGTCCGGTGAGTGAGAGTCCGGGAGGCCCACTCTCCTTCCCCCCTCCCTCTTCCCTTCATCCTCCGCCTTTGTTCCCCCCTTCCTCCCACTTCCCTCCCTCCTCCATCCCTCCCTTTCCTGAAAGGCCGGCAACGCATCTGCAAGCCTGACTTGCAGATGTCCATGGGCGGAGGTGATCACTTCCCATCAGGTGAGCCTGCCCGTTTGCCCCCTTTTTACCATAAAAAAAAAAAAAAACATCTGTTTTAACAACCTTTTCACAGTGTGGAATCTACCTCTTTAGTTTAAATATGTGTTAAATTAAAAGTATTATAATTGTTCCTCATTAAGCGTAATTATTTTTAAAATAATGTTGACTTCAATTATTATCTTAATTTATTCACATATTTATAAATTATTTGCCTAAAACTTTAAAACTAATTTACATTCTTATATTCTTACATAAAAAACTACATAAAATGTAATTTGATTAAATTATATAAATAAGTTAATTTACATTAATATTATGTTATTATGTTAGACGTACTACTTATGATTGTAAAAGTATACTCTATAATATTTAGTGTAGTGGTACAAAGAAACTAAAAATAACAGTGAAAAAATAATAAAGCCTAAAGTATATAATTCTATGTAAGTATATAATAATGTTATGAATGTCTGTATGTGTAAAAAATCGTAATATACAATATACATATTTAAATTTATATTAAACGTTAACTTCTTATTTATCTAATTGGAATGTTAATAAAACAAAAGTTAAGGAAACTATGAGAAACCTTTAAGACGGGGATATACGCCGTTGACCTTGCTCGATTGGGCGTTGCCGGTAAAAATTCCCCGCGCAACCCCGCGCCTCCCGATAATAATTACGCGCGACCAGCGCGCTAGAATTCGCGCGTAGTACGGCACAGTGTAACAACTAACAGCTGTTGCTTTGTTAGGCATGGTTCTATTAGAGGTGTTCGCAACGGCAATATATTGATAAGGCGTTATAATGATAGCATTTTTTATCAACTTATGCAATTATAGAAACGACACTAATAATAATAGAAAAAAGAGTATTTAATACATTGAAAGTTTTATTATAAAGCATTATCTAGTTAAATAAAGTTTATTTAAATATCATAAAAAAATATTTTTTACATAATTAAAATAATTATTATTTATATCTATTATTAATTGATGTGTACAATATGTAGATACAATTTTTATCACTTATAAACACAATAAATATATATAATTGAACACACCGATTCTCGTCCGATCATCGAAGTTAAGCAACGTCGGGCGCGGTCAGTACTTGGATGGGTGACCGGTGGGCCTGGGAACGTTGGCTTTTTGTTTTTAATTTTGTAAAAATTCATTTTATTTCAGTCCTCAAACAATATTGTCATATTAAATATGTTGTTTTATACTTATTGTTTTTATATATGATGTTAAACTTAAAAATATTATATAACGCTGTTAAGTCCTGAATCGCGCTATCGAAATATTCTAACTCGTTGAATATACATACAATGTTGTCGAACGTCCGAGTGTACTCGCTTCGGCAGTACATATACTAAAATTGATGATCGATACACAAAAAGTGTTGTAGGTTCACAACTTTCAGTTTCACCAGATAGGAACGAAGTTCTTTATTATAAAAATGTTATTAATTTTAAGTTCTATTAGCGGTATAAAGAAAAAATAAAAATATGTTGTGGCTTCCGGGAAGATGGTGCCTTTTGTGGTGGTGTAGGTTTTTGTGAGTCTGTAGATGTTTGTGTTTGTGAGGTTGATTTGAATTATTAACAAAGTTATGGCTATTTGAAATTTAGAGGGTAATTGAGGGTTTGTCTTATTACAAAAAATCAGTAGGAACTAAAGTAAAAATAATACTTTAAAATTAAATTTAAAAAAATAATAATAATAATAAATAAAAAAGCCTTTTATTTCCAGTTTTACAAAAAACATGAACAAAAGAAAAGATTTAACTATCGTGTACTTTATACAATTAATACATATAAACAGGGCTATGTTTTTTACAAAAATATGTGTGAGTACAGCTCGTGTACTTATTGTAGTCAAACTGTCATGGTGTGTGTGTTTAGGGATACCTGCTCCAAATCTTTATCCCATTTTTTAATATGATGAAGGTTAAATAAAATAATTATTTTTAAAATTTAAATATATAATTTGTAACGATTAAAATATGATAATTACTCCTGAGGATATAAAAAATTACTAGTACTGCAATTTTGCGGATTTAATTTCTTCATATGGATTTCATTTATTTTTAATATAGATAGTGGTGAGGGTGATCAAATAAATATTGTCAGGAAGATTAGTCAACTACGCAGGATATTTACTATAGTGCACAAATGTACACTAAAACGTGAAATAAAAACTTAAAAAAACGTCTTGATAAAATAACACTAAAACGTAAAAAACACTTTATTGGTAGTTTTCATTGATAATAGATGCTTGGCATCATTAAATAATACATACTCATTTTTGCAATTAGCACCCCGATAAACCTCGAAAATGACACCCTGACCCATGTAATTGTTTAAAAAAACCGGATGTTCGCCATCTTGGATTTGAAAATGGACCTCATTTTCGTAATCAGCGCCCCGAGAAACCTCGAAAATGACACCCATGTTATTGTTGAAAAAAAAACCGGATATCCGCCATCTTGGATTTGAAAATGGATGTCATTTTCGCAATTAGCACCCCGAAAAACCTCGAATATGACACCCGTGTAATTGTTGAAAAAAAACCGGATGTCCGCCATCTTGGATTTAAAAATGGACCTCATTTTCGTAATCAGCACCCCGAGAAACCTCGAAAATGACACCCATGTCATTTTTGAATGAAAAACCGGATGTCCGCCATCTTGGATTTGAAAATGGACCTAATTTTCGTAATCAGCACCTCGAGAAACCTCGAAAATGACACCCATGTCATTGTTGAAAAAAAACCGGATGTCCGCCATCTTGGATTTGAAAATGGACCTCATTTTCGTAATCAGCACCTCGAGAAACCTCGAAAATGACACCCATGTCATTGTTGAAAAAAAACCGGATGTCCGCCATCTTGGATTTGAAAATGGACCTCATTTTCGTAATCAGCACCTCGAGAAACCTCGAAAATGACACCCATGTCATTGTTGAAAAAAAACCGGATGTCCGCCATCTTGGATTTGAAAATGGACCTCATTT
The DNA here is from genome assembly GCA_905231865.2 of Boloria selene. Taxonomy (NCBI): domain Eukaryota; kingdom Metazoa; phylum Arthropoda; class Insecta; order Lepidoptera; family Nymphalidae; genus Boloria; species Boloria selene. Next base: position 12,798,551 of record HG993137.1, on the reverse strand, counting down.
TCGTAATCAGCACCTTGAGAAACCTCGAAAATGACACCCATGTCATTGTTGAAAAAAAACCGGATGTCCGCCATCTTGGATTTGAAAATGGACCTCATTTTCGCAATTAGCACCCCGAAAATCCTCGAAAATGACACCCATGTCATTGTTGAAAATAAATATCGTGAATATAGTTGCAAGTCCTCTAAACTTTTGACTGTTAGCTAACTTCTCCCGTGAGAATTTTGTGTCTCGCGCATCGTAAAATTTCGCTCTCATAAATTTTTCATAACGCGCCTAAAGAAGTATAACTTCAACATGAAAGATAAACAGATTAAATTTTATGTTACCTATGGCTCAGTAGACGTAACTTCGTTACAGGTTCGATTTCCAGACTTAGTCCTTATAACTATACAAATAAAGTCTAAATTGAAACTTCTCTTAGTCGATACTAAATGTAAACTAAAATTTTTAAGTAAAAAATTTACAAGTCAATAAGGTCCAAAATACGCCATTTATTTATTTCATTTTAATATAGTTTTAAATACAAATGTTTTAGAGCATAATTTAGCGCACACGACTCGTGACAATTCTGTTCACGAATTAAATAAATAAATTTCTAAATTGGTTCTGCGGTTGCGGAGCAAACAGTCACAGGTCCGTTCAGCACAACGCCTCGTCCCGCACTGATTTACTGGGCGACAGAGGGTGTTCTCTCGCGGCTTACGTGTATGAATTACGTAAAAAAATCATAAAAAATAAATAAAACAGTTATTTGAAAAAATAATCGGAGATCATATTAGGTGTTGTATTATTTAATATGCTGAACGCAATAAAAAAATCTTGTTTTTGATAGTTTACGAGAGAAATGATATGAAAAATTGTAACAGAGGGTACTTAGCATATTTATTTATGATATTTATGTTGTTTTTTTTAACTTTTTAAGCGGAAGAGATAATGCTGTATATGCTGTAGAATAACATACATTTTTTTAAAAATTTTTCCTATTAAGATTACAGAGAATTCAAATACAAAGAAAGTCCAATTTACATATATCGCCGCCTTAAGTGTAAATGTAACATTGACAAGTAGGTATTTTTGTTTCAAGATTGTACCTATTGTGTATACGTTCAAATGTTTTATAATAAAATAAATATAATTTACTTAATATGTGTTTTATTTTACGTTTTTATAGGCTTAGTTTTAGAAATAATTTTAGAGGAGATAAAAATGTAATTTAAATCATAATGAAGACTGTTTATATAAATATTATTTAAATTACACGACCAAAGGTATTTTTATTGCAAAGATACAATGGCGCTATAATTTATATTTTCTATACACAAAAAAAACGAAATTAACATTTGAACCGTTTAACAATTAATCATTGGTTTTTTTATATAAAGAATAAAAATAATAATCTATTATATAATACTAGAGATTTTACATTTGAAATATTATTTTAAATCGAAGCAAATATAATGTTACACACATTTCATTTCAATAGTGACATCTAGTGCAAATTGTACTTGAGAATACTTCAATACTGAATAGGCTTTTATAGCAACGCTACTTTGTAATTAACCCTAAATAATTTGAACATCTGTCAATAGATGGCGCAAGTAAATTTTTTTTTCAGAACTTATGGAAATAAGACATTTTTCATGCTCTTTTTACACAATTTCTTGAATATATTATATAATATGTATTAATGAAAATATAGATTTTATTGTTTTTCTTATATATTTTCGTATAATGTTCCTATAATTTGAAATCTATCATATTTGTATGAGTATTATTTTAAGTATTTCATAAAGTTGCGTGGCCACACATATAGCGATAATCGGGTATTGTATAATACAGCGATAAGCCTAATAGAAGGCCGAAGACAAATCTTCGGCCTTCGGTTACTAATAAAAACTTATGAAGCCTACAGTGAATGTGTTTTGTCAAATCTGTGTCGGTTAAAAATAAGAAAAAAATTGGTTCAATCCAAGGCGAAAATACGTCGGAAACCCTTCCAAAAGTATTTACTCCAAGACGTCCGCTATGCATGATGTCGGTAGGCCGGTTCCCGAATGACGTAGACATAGTTTTCTCAGTCTAGATGCCGAATGAAGTTGGTCTGCGGCCGGCGGCCTCGTAAACGAAGTTATCGCAAAACGTTTGGATGTGCGACAATTTACCGATAGGGGAAGCTATGTGCTTGCGACTTCGCTCAAAGTGGCGTTTTCGAATATTTGACTACAATATATAATGCGATAAACCGAATACCTATTTGCGTTATCACGATCAGTGTGAACTAGGATTTAGATTTGTGTCTAGAAATCGATAACATAATAAAATTAGTGTGTACGTTGTGATTGGCATATTATATTGTTATAGTTTATATTATAAAAATATAAAATAATATAAGAAAAAAAACTCATTCTGGTTTTTTTATGTAGGTACAGATAACGCTAATAAATAATACGTAAATCTACTAATAACGATTTTTAAATATTTTTAATTCATAGATTATGTACTATCTCGATAGGATTTTTTTTACTTAGAAGAAATTAATTTTCCTATGATCATTTATTTTTATTAATCTTTGCCATCTTACTTAAAATTTATCTATTTCTAAATAGACCTACCCGTATATTGTGTAATCAATAGGAAAGAATATGATATAATTCTGGGTCTACAAAAATATTACCTACTTAGAAAAATTATTACAAATTATAAACATGCAATTAAAAGATTTAAAAGGTTATTTAAAAAAACTTTTTGAATAGTTTTGTGAGCTATAGAATTTAGAAATAAACATACCTTATTGCTATCTCGCTCTTACGCAGGCGCTTGGTGCCAAGAGGGAGAGAGACATATCTATTATAAAAGCATACTGAAAGTGACAGGCCCTGAACTAGGGTTACAAATTTTGGCTCGATGAAACTGCAGTTTTAGCCTTTTAAGTCCCCTCTGTATATACATAGAAGAAATTTAAAATTACTTACTTTTTAATTTACAGTTGGAAGGTAGGTAGGTACTAGCGATTCAATCTCGCTCGGTTCTGTCCCTTATTGGCAAGTTTACACGGTAATTAAGTATAGGACTCCTAGACATATAGATTGACCCGAATAACCAGACTGATGGCTCATACAAAATTTCATCAAAATCTGTTCAGTGACATTTTCGTGATGTAGACAGACCGACAAAAAATCTAAAAAATTTAGATTCAACCTCTAGTCTCGTTATAGATGTTAAATGTTGCTAATCAGATATTGTCAAGAGTCCGTGCAAACCGACAATTATTATTATTTATTAGGTAGGTAAGTTTAAAATATACCTACTAGTATTATTATTCTAAACCTACTTAGGTACACAAATTTGTGATGTTACCTATTCTATACCTACTTTGTATCATCTGGCACCGACTAGACTTCAACATTAAAAAGTACTGTAGTAACCAGTATTTTTTTATTTTTTTGAAGTCTTTTTTTTAATATTGTATTGTCTGTATGATGAAGTAAACAGTTATTATGGAGGTACGTACTTTCTACAAACCTCGTGAGATAAAGATCTAAAAAAAACATTTTCTTAGCCTTCGAAAATATGTTATTGAAATTTTAAATTTGCGCAGTTATTTTATGTCGATTCTATAGTAGCTACTCATTATTTAATATTAGTTATTATAATACTTACTTACAACGCAACAGCTGTTGTGGTAAGCTGGTACATAATAACGCAAGATCACCTTGCGGTTGTATTATACCTACCTATAGGCTATGATTAGAGTTGCCAACCCTACTATATAATATAGTATCCTACTGTATTAGAGGCCCGAATACTATATTTCTGAAAAAAGAATATAGGAGGTGAACCTACTATATTTCAAAGGCATCAAACTCTAAGTAATAATATTTTAATTAAAGCTGATCTAATGGTATTTTGTTATATAAATTTAAATTGTAATAAAAGCTATGAGGCATTCTTTAAAAATAAAAATTTATTAATAAAGACTAAAAGCAGCAAAAAATATTCTTTCAAGAAATAAAGTACCTATTTGGTACCTACTATATTTTTTCTTCATTTTTCGTTATCTACTATATTTTTATGGATAATAATTGTAGAACTACTATTTTTGACCGACAAAGAGTTGGCAACCCTAGCTATGATATACCTAACTACACTAACTAAGTATAAGTAGGTACGTTGCTACCAAGAATATACATAATAATAACATGTTATTATGAAAAATCCATGGATTCATATTAACTACACAGGCTACACTACACTCATACCTACTAAGTAAGTTTAAATCTTACTCGTAAGTTGTTAATACGAATATTGTGATTTTAAACAAGTCGAAGTATTGTTTTTATTCTGACACATTATTAAATTAGCGTCGTCAAACAGCATGTTTTGTTTTCTTCCAAATAAAGACTCCAAATATTAGGGGGTGAAACGTGTCATTAATTTCGATGCACTTGTTTCTTAGCGTGTGTATGTGTTTGTGCGGCTGGTCATTACATTATTGTTACGTTTAGGGCTGGGATGGGCCCTATGGGTCGAGTCCTACGCTCCCTTCCGTGTTAGAATAGGCTCGTTGCGTAACGCGCGGCCAATGACGGCGGTCTGCACTTGCACGGGGCGGAGCGCGACGTCACCGAGCCTGCCTCCCGCGGCGCGCAGCCGCCGTGACGTCACGAGGCCGCAGCGACACTAGCGCCCATGCGGCGAGCGGCGCGCGCGTACAACTCGCGACAAAACAGTCGCGCGCTCAAAGATGGCGGATGGGTCGCCCGATCGCCGTGCCGGCTTCGATGAAATGAACAATTTAACTTTTTCCGTGACCGACCTATCATATCGTGACTCAAAAAAGTGCAGTGGAGATACTTTCGAAGGTGGTAGATTAAAGTTGTCGTTCTATACCGAACTGGAAGGGAGTGAATCGTGTGAAAATGGTGAGACGCGCGGCGTGGTCTCCGATCGTTCCGTGGCGGCAGCAACAACAGATTCCCGAAAAACACCCGGCTCGAGCATCGACGACGGCGACGATAGAAAAAAGCGTTGTTTCGACCGATACGACAGTTCCGAGTCTTCCGACAGGTTAGAACAGTGTTTATGTTTTCATTAATAATTATTATTAATTTGTTTTGATTGTGTCAAAATCTCAGAAGTCAATGCTCTAGTGACCGTAGACTGTTGTACTGATTTCGATGTCATGGCCATCGCGAGTTTCTCGTGTTGCTAGGCCTATTCGGTTGAATGCCCTCTTAAGCTTTACTAAGCTGTAATATTAACAAATTGTACGTAATTTATTTGTTATCAGTGCCTAACATTCTATGGAAAATCAAAATTATAAATTTATTCACATAAAACCAACGATTTTTATCGTGTTACCTCAACCGTAACATAATTCTTAATTAGCTGCCAAAATACACTCGTCTTATGGTTTTCGACACTACAAATTTAATCAGTTAAGACAAGACCATTAGATAAGAAATATAAATTTTATAAAATTCAGAATAATTCTACGATTACTTTTTTTTCCATCTTTTATTTTTTGTTCTATTAAGATGTATTGCCTTCATGTTTCTATTAGTAATTTCTATATTTCTAATTCGTGACATTGAATTAAAAACGTTATTGATATAAATATTATGAATAAACACAATGCAATACATTGGTTACTAGGTTTGTATAATTTTTCAGTTCAAGGTGTTCTTTTTGAACTTGACTTCATTTACAGACTGGTCATTATCAAAGTATGACGTAAACTAGTTGATATGATAAAAAATTATCTCTTTGTCTTTGCGCAAAGATGATATTATCAGGCTTAAGAATATTATAATGTAATCTGACAATGAAAATCAAACTTTATACCGACTAGATTTTTTTCTTGAGTATTATTATTTACTATTGGTTATATTTAGTCATATATTATATACATTTATACACTTATATCAATTAATTACCTTGAAATTGAATTGGTGCGCTATTTTCCAAATTACTAACCATAATTTTTACCAAATAACAATATTTTTACACAAAAAAACTCATGCCTTTATATTTGTGATTATTCATACAAAACTACTTTACACATTAGCTCTTCTTCTAGCTAAAAGTAACAAACACACATTAGAGTTTTTTATGCATACACATATTATAATATTAGTATATTGATGATGATATCACAATGTTAATCAAATGCATAAAATGATAATATGATCTTTTTTTCATTAGTATTAATTATTACTTTGATTTCTTCTACTGATAACACTATTTTATTTCGTTGAATGATTGAAAATGATAATGAAATATTAAGAATATTTTTAGAACCTAAAAGTGCCATAAAAATTTTATTTTATATTTTACTAGCGACTCGCCCTCGCTTCGCTTGGGCTCTTCCCTAGATTTAGCACAGGTAAAGCCGCGGGATCTGCTAGTTATGCATATAAACCTTCCTCTTGAATCACTCTATCTATTAAAAAAAACCGCATCAAAATCCGTTACGTACTTTTAAAGATTTAAGCGCACATAGGGATATAGGGATATAGGGACAGAAAAGGCGACTTTGTTTTATACTATGTAGTAATATTCTTCAAATATTTATTTTGAATAAGAATACTTAAATACAAATACTTTGTCATAAAATTTAATGTAATATCACAAATAAGTTCAGTAACTTTTCTAAAAAGTACCTTTATTAATTTTTAAATATTGTTTTATTAATCACATTGATCTTGATCTTTAATACCTATTATAACTTTAGTTTTGTTAATTGTTAATTGTTTCTGAGGTATATGGAAAGAAACAGATTCAGTCACCTCCTTCAATAACATCATCTCAAATGGTTAAATTATTATCTTTTGAAACTTTATGTACATTGTACACAGCTTTATGATCCTAAGTTATATAATAAAAATATATACATAAATATTTGTATTAAATAGCAAGTAATAACACTAATAGTAAGTTCCAGTTATGTTGAACTGATACCACATTAGATAATTTCTGAAGTGGGCATATGTGGGTCACCCATTATAGCTTGATAATAAACTGCTAGGCGTGGTTTGGGTGTGGGTGTAGTTTGTTCGTTACTTATACATTTATTATAACTATTCTATTTTTTAAGTAGATGTGTATATGTTATTTTTAGTATATTTTGTCTATAGATATCTATACAGGTAAATAAAATTGATTTATTTGTTTGTAATCTGAATTATATACTTCTTAAAAAACACAATTTTTTGAACTTTTGTCTGCCTGGCTAATATCCAACCATGTTTTTAAACATCACCAATAAACTAATATAATTACATTATTAAGAGTCAGTTTAAGTTACAGTTATAGGTCTTATCTATTTGTTCAATGCTTTAATGTGATAAGAATACACTTGATCAACCAGATTGTGGCTTGGTATTGGAGGTTACTATCTTACTAAATGGAAAAGTGTTTTATGTATACTATTGTACCTACTACTACTCTCACTTCACTCGTCTCATATTTCTTTCAATAATACAATTTTAATACATTATTATTAAATAAGAAGTATTAGCAAAAATGATAATGTAATCTGTTCATGTGATAATAAACAAACTATTTATAATCCTTAAAGCATTCATATTGAACATTTAATGCCTCATGTGAAATAGATAACAATTTCTTAAACGTTTTCAACACGAGTTAGGTCTTTGTTAGTATGTAAACGAAGACTAGACGATATCGACCAATTCCGACATTTACCCACTTCGTTTTCCTAAACACCAGTTCATAACTGCCGCTAAAGTTAAACAAGTGACTCTGAGTACAAAACGAAGAATGGGTTTTGTTGGTAGTGGGTTCGCGCTAAGCCATGAAGGGTGAGCCGTAAAATAAAAAAGTTAGGAGTTCTAACCGGGCACGGCGGGGGGCGAACGAGTTCTTGGCAGCGCTGCTGTATGTAGCTATCTGATATGTTTATACATATTTTTAGTTAGAAGGAAAGCAACAATTTTTTTTGTTTAATGTTATATGAGTACATATTACAAACTTACGATTCCTTTATTTAAGTTTTATAAGCATAAAGTTTAAAACTTAATTTATAGAGTAACATGTAGTAAGTTTATTTAATAAATCATTAAATACTTATTGTTGAAAATTGAAATATAATTTTACACGCCACAGACTTAGGTACAAAAATTTCTTTTCATAAATATATTTTTTGTTTGTACAGATCCTAAAATCATATAAAAAAGGGAACAACGTACGCTCATCCTTATGGGCCATTAAGTTTTGTACATTTAATAATTTGATTAATTTAATCCACGTTAAGATTAAGTGAGTATTTTTGTTTCGTATGAATAATAAATGAAGTAGTATGAATAATAAATGAAGTAGTAGTAGTTACGATTAATTTTATGTTTTATTACATTGTTAATGTTTTAATTCATTTGAAATGATAATAAAATTAAATGAAATTTTGTAGAATAATGTTGTAAAAGAAATATTTTTTTAAAGTCTAAAGTTAAAAAGAGATGTAACAAAACTAATTTATCATTAAGTACATTTGTCAAAAGATATTCCATATATGTATATACATTGTAGTTTTTGGCGGAAAGCCATAGAAATGTTGCGGTCGAAAATTCCCTATGTTGTTGACTTCTAGACGTTTACACGAACTGATGAGGATCATTAACTGCTCGTTAAGGAAGCGAACACGCTTTGTCGCGTGCAGATGGTGGGATATTTTTCTGTATTATTTCATATCCAGCCATTTTAAAATCTTAAGTTTATTTTAAATATGTCCGTATACGCACTTTCTTATCTGCATTAATATTTGTTTACTGAAATTTACGATTTTTATCGCTTATATTGCGCTATTTATATAAAGCTACACGCTTTATTCATTTCATTAGCATATTTAGCATATTAATTATATTCTATCAAAGATCAAAACAATATGAAAAGAATATAAATATTGGTATAGTTTTCTATTTAATATTTTTTACACTGACCACTGACTGTACGCATAAGATTTATAAAGCAAGTTACATACCTCACGGCGGCTCAACCGGTCGCACCCCCCTCCCTGTCATTAGAAGCGTGCGCGGGCGCATTGGCCCGGTGCATGCCCCGACGAGCCCGGGAAATGCAGTAGACGTGATTCGCTTTGGGAACAGTTTTTTACTGCCGCCGTAGAACATAATATAATGTTGAAAAGTCTTACTTAAATTTCCTTTATAATGTTTCGTTACATACATACTGATTTTAGATAGGCCTGTTCATACATAATATTACCTACACTTACTTTTATCGTGTGATATGTTAATTTATACAATATGGTTATACAACAAATAGTATGTTTTCAGAGCGTCTAATCTGACGGTCAAATCTATGTGTTCAGCTCGTTTACGTGCTCCCCTAATCCTTTTAGTTTACTCCAATTTTAAAGTAAATCAAGGATTTTTCTTTTTATGTTCATGTTCAATCAATAGAGATAACAGAGTGACAGACAGGCTTTAATAATAATTAATTTTGACAAATAGTACGTCTATTCAACTTGAAATACTAGTTCTTTCAATATAACCGATTTTAAAACGTTTCGATTGATTTACTTATTTTTATCAAACGAGTCCGTGTTTTAATATAGATTTTTAGTTTAATTATCGAATTTATATGCAATTTATTTTTTATTTATTATAATTCAAAGTCATGTTAATTTCGTATATATCGCTTTATAAATGTTTAAATCAGAACCAAGAAAATACTGTGTGTTATTACTATGTTAGTAAGTAATTAACGAAGTAAAAAACAGAATGTGGTCTACAGAACAATTTCAGATGATTACTGCGCAGAATATAACTTAGGACCAAGGTCCGGTAAGGTCTACCTGAGTCATCTTGCTCGAGATGGTCGTTCAACTTGCGTTTATTTATATTTTTAGTGGGGATTTTGACGCGTGTCTCGTCATAAACCATTATTTGATCGGGCATAAAGTAAGAATTAAAGATGCACGTCTTTGTCATCTTTAAAACGAAAGCGATGGAGTAGGACGATTTTAAATATATTTTGGGCTAAGTTTTTACCATCCTTATTTTATTTTTAATTAATTAAATATACTTTGTGGTAATGATTAGTATTTATTTTTCACATAACCTTTACCAAATGTTGAATGAATGTAAACATAAATTTTGATTAAAGGGTAGGACTCAAAGTATGTAAATGTAGGGTACATTCCCAAAACACTTCAGTACGTAGGTAATTACACTATTTTAAAGATTAGTAAATAAAGTGATTTTATATCCAAAGAGTCATACCATTGCCGTATACCTATAAGAGGAATGTAAATAGCCTTGATTACAAGTACTAGATTCTGTGACATGTTAGATTCATAAGGTAGGTCTTGATGGCTCTGTAATTAGTATCTTGGAAACTTTGTATCGTACAAATAATTTCTCGGTTAAGTAAGAGTTGTTAGTGTAGCTACTGAGAATTATTTACTTGTGAAAAACCTTAAAAAAATATAAATATTATTGAAACGACGATTTTTTGTTCATTTTTAAATGACTTAGTTTCTTCTGTAACTCTAGCAATAAGACACCTTCGAATAATTAATATCAGATATAATGGTTTTCTCACGCCATAAAGCTTATAAATCCTATCAAATCACAGATCTGTTATGTGATAAAACATTTCCTATGAAATATCTAATAGATAGCCGTGAAAGAATCCGTTGAGCCATAAAAATCAAATGGGCATTAATAATATGTACACGTCTTTTATTCTCTTTATACTATAATAGGCCTCGATAAAATTGTATACACCCACACTAGGTACCTCAAATTGTAGAAAATTTTGTACGTAACAACCAGTTTCTATACAATTCTTACAATTTTTTTCTCTGCGAAATCCTTAGTTTGAACAAAGAATGTTTTGTAAAAACTTCATCCAAAGAAATTATATTACACATCACGAAACAGTGAATTAAATGAAGACTAAGACTGATGGAAAGTAGAATTTGTAATACATAATCTTGCTAAGGATTTTTTATATCGTGAAAATATTATACATATAATGCAATTTAATTAATTGGCAATCTTAATTATCAAATTTTATTTTATTTAAGAACAAGTTGTCATCTTGATTATGAATGTTGTGTTTCACAATATGTTTACAATCACTACAATGTTTCTTCCCATATAATTTAAATTATTATTACCGGTAAAATAAGCACGATTTTATCACAATAGTGTAATATGAAACTTTTCATTCGAGATGAGAGTAGCCTTTTTGTTTCGCCAGCGCGTCGCCGGCATGCAGTGCCTAGTAAGTTAACACTGTCTGTATGTCTTCATTACGTAGCAACTTTGAATATAACTATTTATTAAAACTATACTTTTCTGTAAGGTTTCTTTTCGTGTAAATAATAATCCAATTCTTAATAAAAACAAAACGTTGAATAATGTAATTTCTTGCTGTTTCATTCCCGGTTTTAAACGATGTCATTAATTGTATTGCAGTTCAAAACATTGCTACTAAATTGATTGAGAAAAACAAAACTTATGGGCAGCTGCCGGCTTAACACCTGCCTGGCTTCGTATCATGTCACCTTTGACATTCTTAGCTGCGTATTGACCACAAAAGCATTCTGAAATCGAACTACCTTATCATTTTGTTTACGACCACATTTTTTCTACTTAAAATTTCAATAAAATAAGTCAGATGTTACACTTCCATTGCACATGCTGAGTCTATTTTTAGGTATTACAATAATAATTAATTATCGACTAATCGTATACTATCGTAATATGAGCGTACTAATAAGAATTGTTAATGTCCTTCATCAAAGTACATACAATGCCCGGTCAATGAACCTCGGTGACATTTGTTTATTGGTTTCCGTGTTATCAGTATAGTTATCTCCTTTTCAATGAATTATGATGCAAAACAATTTATGTAAGGATAAGCTTAATGGTTCTTCGATTTCTTGATAATGTGTGTTAAACTAATTAAGATACTATTGCTTTTCATGAAAACCTTATCAAAACATTGATTTCTAGTAACTTTACGTTATGATAACTATCGAATATGTTTAGAAATTTATCATACAAGTGGGAGATAGAACCGTGAAAACTGTAAAAAGATAAAAACCATTTTTCTAGATAAAAAAGATTTAAACCTGGTAACTTATAAAAATATGGTTAAATTTTTAGATCATAACATGGTATGTATTAGTATAAAAATAGATGTAGTAAGCAACTATTATTATCATGTTTCATGTTTCCAAATATATTTAAGGACGCTCTTTTATCTATGTGAACGAAGTGTGACCTAATTCAGGTCTGTTATCTAACCATTATCTCCTACTCGTCCTAAATAATGTACACGTATGTATCGTAGATATTAAATCATGGCAATCCACTTCTGAGTACATTATGTATTATAACATGTACATATTGATCGATTTTACAAACAATAAAAGAAAAATGTATTAGTCCTTGTCTAAAGCATTTGGGACCCTACAAACACGCCCTCTTGGCGATCGCGTCGGAAGCAGTAGAAATGCAGCGGGATTATGCAGCAATCTGCCGAGGGGTTGCCACCCCAAAGTATCGTGTTGCCAGGATTAATTGGTGTTTACCCCGGCCTCCGGCCTATCCTCAAATCATATCACGTGAAATTAGCAGCGGTTGTAATGCAAAATTAATAATACACATCAGACGGTAACCTGCGGTCGAGGCGGGGGCGATAAGAAGACCGACGAGTACCATCTTATAATGTCGTTGTACCATGCGGAAAGTATATCTCTACTTCAAAATAAAATATTCCCATATTATAAATGAAACTATCTTCTCGAATTCTATCGCGGAATTATTTTGATCAACCATGGTCACGGGAGAGTGGTCACTCTTTCATTTATAATGTCAAATATTTGCGTTAACCTAAGAAAGTATTAAATCCCTTAATATTAAAAAATAAAATAAAAAATATGACGCTTATGTTCAGAGATTATTATTTTTTGTAAAAAGAATTACTTTTTATCCGACTTCCGCGAATCCCAAAGCCTATAATTTATATCTTTGTTCATTCATAATACTTATATTAGATATTTTGAAATTTTGAACACATCAATAATGTAGATTGTAGACAGTAGAAACGGTTACTACATACAATACTGCAGTACTGACAGTAGAATACAATTCGACAATACTTTTTGATCGATGAGTCTTTATCCAATATGCTGGTGACCTAACACCTTATCTCTCTGACCCTAAAAGAAATTATATTAATGATTACAACTGATGAATGAAATACGAGTGATTTAATAACTTATAAAAGTTTTAATAACTTTAAAATCATGAATATTTTCGCCATAATATTATTAACGTTTTTTTTTTATATTTCCATCCCAACTTTACTGACACATTTATTAAATAAATTCACCGTAAAAAATTTTATAAGCTCTATTCGACGCATGTCTAATTAAGATTTGCCATAACAGTAACAATTAAGAGGTTCTCGAAAATAATAACAATTGTGATCCTGTTCCCATTGTGTTTGGTATCCACTTACTTTATAGTTTAAGCTATATAGATAAGGTTATTAATATAATTATTATTTTTTTGAAGTTCACGTACTCTTTTTTACTTATATGTAAGGTATGTAGTAAGATCAATTGATCATCACGAACGAATTCTCTAAATGGTCCGTCTGAACTAGTTCCGCGTCCAATAGCAATTTCCCGACGGGATGTTTGAATGGAATTCGGAAGACTGTCTGCTCTCCGCTGCAATTATGAAGTGTGTGCGACAAGGACAGCCGTATCCAGCGTTTAGTTTTAACTTCTCTTATGCATCTACTTTTTCATTTCAAGAATCATTTTAAATATATTGCATAATACATATATTGATTACGATAGATTCATTTATTATTAGCATGTTATTGAAAATGGAAATGGAAATGAAAATTACGTTAAAATGTTAATTTTAGGGTTTGCCACAAAATCTAGGCAGGTGGTTTTTGCTGTGCGGTTACAGAATTCGCGTGCCTTTACTAATCGTAGTATAAATATTAGATATTTTTAGTTCGTGTTACCGGGTGTATTGCGTCATTGTGGAGGATTCGTGTAACGTTGTAAGAAAATGAGATGACCATAAAATGTTAAACTAATTTAAATTATTTTTTATCATTAACACTTTACATATGCTACTTTTATTTTGTTTTATAAATGAAAATTTGATACCAGTTGTAATATATTCATTAATATGTAAAGTTACGTACTTAGCATATTTTAACAGCATAAACCCATGTAGGTATGTACGTATTTAAAGTTGCTAAAGCAAACATCAAAACATTTTTCGATGAAATATTAATGGAGGTAATAGATTATCCTACACAAGCATAAATAATGTATGATAAATTTAAGCGTATGGTCGGATGTAATTTTCACAAAGCGACATTTGAATAATTTATTCTTGGAGATGTTTATAGTATCACTAAAGTTATTTTTACTTGATATAGGTATATTATAAATGTATAATATACGTAATAGACGCCGTAGGATATCGATTGTTAGTAGGTATACATACCTAGCTAGTATATTTTTTTTCCTTTGGATATTTTTGATTTAGATTAACGAAAAGAGATATTAGTTTGTTAAGAACGTACGAAATTATCTGCGTGTGTTTTTATTTAATTACAAAACTGCTGAACATAATGCCAAGTTTGCTATGCTGTAAGTTTCATAAGTTATTCGGACAAGACGCGTACGAAGTGAGCCCGTAAAGTCCGCATCAATATTTCATGGGGCCCCTGAAACCCGATTCGGGAGGCACGGGCTACCTAAATGGAATGGTAATCTGTCCTCGTGTAAATTACCCGCTTCGACTCTACTTGCTTCACTTGACGTTTTTGTTGTTTCTTCGTGAAATATTAATTGGTTCGTATCTTTGTACGGCGTGGCACGTGTGACGTGTCGCGTTCAAAAGCTGAGCTGCGTTGATTAAGAATCCTTTATATTTAAAAGTAAATGTTATTCTTCTTTCTGCAATTTCGAATACATATTTACAAAAAAGTATTATCAATGATGCCAGTTGCATAATTATTGTAAGTATACTTTTTTAAACATTATGGAATACTATTACCACATTTGATGATAAAGTGTACAACGCTGTTATCAATTTAGGTTATAACTAATATTATAGATATTTTAAAAAAATAATCGCAACTCAATCACCGATCGATACACCGGAGGCGTCTATATTAAAATTAATGTCCCAATAACAATCTTCACTCCCGCAGCATCCCCATATAAATCAGCGCGACATCTGCGTCCGTTCAGCGATTTTATTAAATCCATGATTAAATAGCCGCCGGTAAGTTTCGATATTATCGCGATTTCTCGACACCTCACTTCAAACAAGTTGTAATTATCAACCGTCCCCTTCAATATATTCATGTAAAATTTTCCGTAACTTCAAATTCAGGGAATGCAACATGCACCTTGATGATATCTACATGGAGAGAAATTTATTGATCACTTACAATATCGTTTAGCATTTTAAGTTGGTTAAATCGAGTGAGGCGAGGAATTTAGTGAATGCTTATCATTCCACAGATAAGGGTCACCCATAACTGCCTACAAATTAAAGAGATAGGTTGACGTAATAATACATATTTAGAAATACTATTTACTAGTAAAAATCTTTTAAATTATATGAGGTATTTAATTAAAACGGAAAACTTACTTTGTTTTAAGTATAATAATATCACCTAATTTTGTTTCATCAATACTGAAAGGATTTGTGAATACGACCGTAGTTAGGAGGCCGGTTTAGATATAACGTTAAATAAATAAAGTTAGGGGACACTTTTAGTGTCCATTCTCAATATCGATTTTGTTTACTACATATTTAGAATCAATATAATCCTAAATAAGATGAAATTTAATATTACTGCATGAGATTAGTTATATGAAGAAAATTATGTAATTTATAATTATATGTTGAATAAAGTTATTTTAAATAAAATTGTATTAGAACTATAACTATAACTCAAATATCAAAAAAAATCTAATAATAAACGTCTTCGAATACCATTACTATAAAACGCAGCATGGTAGACGTTTGCACAATGCAAGCTGTAGCCCGTAAACGATGGTGTTTTAAACAAAGTGTCAGTTTCATGTGGCTCGTAAAAAGCTTACTGCCGACAGCTTATACTTGTATATATTTTCAATTCTTTGGTTCTTTTACATTAGTGTTAGAGTTAACGAACAAACCACACCTTGTTAATATACGATTTCAATAGTTAAACAAAAAATAATAACCATTGAAATTCAAAGCCTAATGTGCGACATTCTTTATGCATCGTTTATAGAACGAGCTGCCACGTGACAAACTAAAGGTCTAACGTCATCGACCGATATCACCTGCCGTTCTGACCAACTCTTTTTTTACCATATAAAACTATTGTGGTGTTATTTAAAACAGTGTCTATATTTAGACTTTCGGTTAACCAAAAAATCTTGTTTTAATGCCCTTTCTATTTTTGTGAAGTCAAAGAAAATTTTCTATCAAAGTTACTGAAATGTATAGGTATTTAAGTTTATAATTTGGTTTAGCCCCTATTCTTTAAAGATCAAAACTTTCGTAGTGTGAAAAGGCAAACTTTATTTAGTGGTTGGAAGAAAGCTATATTCGTATCATGCTCATCAGTACATCTATGCATATAAATAAAATTGGAGTGTCTGTTTTTAATTTCAAATTAACAGCTTTACACTAAATGCATATGAAACTTTTCACTAAATGTATATAGGGTACTAGCAATAAAAAACAATTTTAAAATTTTTGTCTGTCTGTCTGACTTTTATTTTATTAGAAAATTTATTTTATTTAAAAAGAAAATTATAAAAATCGTTTAATTTATTTTAACTTGCGCCCAGCGAAGCGGGCTGAGTTTGCTAGTATTATATTATGTAATCATATGTCATACAATCTTAAGGCAACGTTAATCTAATCATTGTCGCTTCGAGTTAAAACTTTGAAATACAGAAGATAGTACAATCATTTATTATTATCGAGTGTCTGATGGTAAAGTGAAATTCTACAATGACTGTTAGTCGTTGCAGTTGGTCAAACGTCACCGTAATGAAACAAAAAGACAATATTTTATATGGGCCCTGATAAATTTCTCACGAACTTAATTAAAAAAATATATGTAGGAACTCTTTTCCATGTTATTAATTGCAGGATGGCTAACCAACGTCCATTAAATCATCTATGCGTTTAATTTAATCGCAATAGTTTCCCGCGGCTATCAATTTAATTAAAAGGGCAACTTATAAAATACCGTTTCGTTGATTTTGCACCCACACAACCCTTTCACCTTCGGGTTATCGAGTTAGCGTCCATTACCGATCTGTGTAGGTGTTGCGAACAGCTGCTCTATCGACGGGGAAACATTGTAACCGATAAAATTATCGATACTCAATGATAAATGATTATGAGCTCTTTAGAAATGTGCTAAGCATGTTCGTATTTTATATTACCTGTATTAGATACAGCCGCGCTTCCGATATAAGCTTTTATTTACGATATAAGATCAAAATGGTCAATGATAAATTTAGAAATTTACATTATTAAATTATAAATTTATGTTTTCTTATAAACACATACTTTAGTTTCCATATTTTACTCGTGTAATATATTAATAAAAAATCTCAGAATATATGTATTCATGATTCTTAAATTAGGAATGGCTTTATAACTGTCCTATATTCTAAAATATGAAAATCTGTAGAACGTAATTTATCGATAATGTATTGTTAAACTGCTTAAATATGTTATCTACTAATTAGAGTTGTTTTTATTATTTGTCGTCTTGTGTAATGATCGGGGCAGATGCGGCGCCACGGGGGAGAAATGTGACGACTCCACTTATTATATGTTCGGCCGAAGCGTCCCTCGATGAACTCATTGTGCTCGTTTCGGCCTACAATGAATGTACCCTGACAACATTAACGTGTATCGATCCAGACGAGCGAAGTGAAGCAACAGAAATGCAGAGTTTGCCAGTTAATTGCTAGCAACGGGAATTGTTACGAAGAATGATCGATCGCACGACGGTCGTGATAGTCGATGACGGATGTCTCGTGCTTAGATTAAAAGAAAAGCTTAGTCTATTGTGAGATCAAAGGTTCACTAAGCCGCGTGTAAACAAATCAATCGTAGTCAATATTAAATTTATTTTTGTAATCAACATAAATTTAAAGCCCATAAAAATAAATTGTTCGAAACATTTAACTTATGTATCATGATTGCACATTTCATAGCATCGTCGTTTCGATTTATTCGTGTTTTTGCAG
The DNA here is from genome assembly GCA_905231865.2 of Boloria selene. NCBI lineage: Eukaryota > Metazoa > Arthropoda > Insecta > Lepidoptera > Nymphalidae > Boloria > Boloria selene. The sequence continues at coordinate 12,780,241 of HG993137.1, read as the reverse complement.
CGGTGCGACATTAATATGCATTGGAGGCGCGTGCCGACGGTCAGCTGTTTCTTCTATGCGAGTCAAGCTGCGCTCCGTAAAAGGAAACCAGACCCGCTCGCGGATGGATTACGACGATTACATCGCAATTATCCGAGCGAGCGGCGAGCAGCGGCCTACGTAACGTAAACCACTTTCGCGATCTTTGTTCCACCGCGACATTGACCTCTACGATCGAAATACTTATGTAATTTTCGGCTCTTGTCACTGGCATGGCCTTCAGAAATCGTGAACAAACGTTATGTCATACATAGCAACAGGTATTATATAATTATTTCAGTATAGTATGATATATTTGTTTTTTTTTCTATCTGATCGAGTTGAAAGTGTTAATTTTCATCAATGTGGTATTTTCTGAAACTCAAATCGTCAAGAACTGTTTTGTTGTATGTATGATAATTTAAAATTTGGTTTTATTATGTTATATATTATACATATTCTTCCTTGTCCTGTCCATGTATAAGAGAAAAATATCTGCGATGTTATTCATTTGTTTCTTCGGTAAAATTATTATGGTAAAGCTTCAGATCAACATCTTAGGAGCAATTGCATTATGAAGTACCTTCTCGATCTTACAACATCAATTGAGTTGTGAATCACGTATCAGTAAAATATGTTTCTAGAATATACTGTAGGTATTGACTTCCAATACGTACTCAGATACACAACTTTGAACGTGACTGACAAAGCGCCATTAACTTTCGAGATTCTATTGATAGCCTGACTGTTCTTACCATCATTGAGATTTATAAGAATGCTTTATAAGAATGCTTGTAATTATTCGTTCAAAAGATCTTCTTATTCTTTATTAATTTGTAAGTCTCAAAAGCTAATACCCCTCTAATATAGTACTAGCTGAAGGAAAGTATAATTAAATAAAATGTACCTTCGTAATTCGAGAGAAATCTTGACTTCCCACATTTCCGTCTGCGGAGCTCAGTATAGCCGATGAAGTCTTGTAATTAGACGTACCCAAACTATGCGGGCTCCATATTCGGGTACTTAGGATACCTGAAACTTTAATTATGTGTATTCAAGAGTAGACGCCAAGTCACTTGAGACGTCTAGCCGCACCAGCAATTTGCCCGCGGTCATGCTTGCATTCGTCAATTGCTCCACTGTATATAATATCTATGTAATTGTTTGTAATCAAATCACCAAGATATTAGTGACAAGATATTAATGACAAAATGACCTAAAACTCAATAAAGTTTATATAAGAATATTAAATTGTACACTTTCTATAATATAATATTGTGGCGAAAAGTAAAATGACATCAACATTTGGAAGTAAATTAATTCATACAGTAGCCAAAGTTATATTATTAGAAAGATTTATCGTAATTTATCGTAAAGTAAATCTTCGCGCAATATTAATTCGTCTGGAACCGTTTATATTAAATTATCATATTGTCAAACATTTTTAGTTTTGCAAATTGTAATAAAATAATCCTTATTATAATTTATTGACAGCTTATTATCATTTTGAACGATCTCCAAAGATCTCACTTTTGTTTAGAGATATGGGCAATAGAAAATTATATTTCAATATTACTTTACACCAAAAAGTATAATCGTTTCTTTTTGGTTAGTAATAGCGAGTCATTCAGCATGAAGTGGTAACAAACGAAAACTTGTTTCGCATTGTTAATAGTAGTCTAATGTCATTTTAGGCGATTATTATTAGGTTCGACCTCCTCCTGCTCTTACCTTTATAAACGTATTAGAAGTTGAATCAATTTAAATTATTTCTGCTCAAATTGATATATCCATACATTACAACATAACAAATGCACAGCTTTTCACTCAATGCATATTAAAGTATATGTACTGTACTTCCATAAAAAAATCAATTTTTAAAATTTTTGTTCTCTGTCTGTTTGTTTCGGCTAATTTCTGAAACCTATTAACACCCAATTAAACTATCCTATTCAAAATGTGTTTTATTATTAGTTATTATGTGTAAGTCATTCTCGCCTATTTCCCATTGGCAGAATAATGCGCTGCAATTTCAAAACGAATTAAAGAAATTAAGTTTGGTGCAGTATATAGGTACCTATGTGTAATTTATTAACTTGTAATCTATAAATCGTTAAAACAACAGTAGTTTCTAGTTAGTAGTTATAATAATTATACTTCGTGCTTATTACGCAGGCAACAACAAGACAACATTATTATTATATTATGATTAGTATTTCAAAGACATTCAGATATTCTACCTCGAAGTTAAATACCACAGAGCAGATGAATATAGATGAATATAGATAGTGTTATTTATCAATTCCGTGTTAAATACCATAGTAATTTGAGGCGACGTTTATACAGTTTTTATGTTTTTTTTCTATTTTTCCATTGCTTGTTATTTACATCAAAGAGTTAAATTCATGTAAGCTTGATAAACCATACATTCTGTCTGGGAGATATATTGTCATAATTTAAATAATGTAAAACTTAAGCTTGGTTCACATAACTTATATTGTGTTCGATTTTCAATGTTTTATTAATATTTGATATAACTTACCTATATTTGAGAGCTAATTGTCGCTTTGATATATGAACTCTGACTTATAAAGTTTACGTTGTTAGTTGCCTATTGATACAGTTAGTAACTGTATCCAATATCAAATTTGAACTTAATCACATCAGAAACTCGAACGTAAAGATTTCCTTGCACACCCCAACTCATTGAAAGGCTGGGAGCAAGTTCGCAACTCCCCGACGGGCAACATTTAGACTGAATTAAGTGCACTTAATCGTCGGCGCAGGCGCTCCGCCTTGGGGGAGCACAATTTACCCGCACTACCCGTATTATAACGTCAACTTTTTAACCTATACCTATCCATCTATACGCACGTAAATCTTAAGCAAACAATGTTATCTACAATACACAAAAAATAATCATATTATCCAAATGATCAAAAGTTGATCGACTTTATTTTCAAGCGAAGCGAGGTCGCACATAACGTTTGTTTTGACCTTGAACCTTCAACCCCAATTCTTTTTCTAAAGTAAAATAAGCCTATTTCTTCCAATTAGATATATGACCGGAACTCTAAGTCTCTTTAAAATCAATCCAACCGTTTTGAGATTAACCGGAACAGACGGACAAACAAATTTATTTAAATTTTTCTATTACAAACAGACACTTCATACATCAGTACATCTGTTTATTGACATTAAATGCCTACAACAAATTGCATCTTTTATTATAATAATTCATGTGCTTGCTATTAAAATATTTTGTATCATGTACAAATATTAAGTATGAATAACCTCCTCCTTTTTTGAAGTTGGTTAAAAAGAACTTACTCACTGTATATTATTGAAAATATTCTTGAAGCATAATAAAACTATGAAAACTAAACGTTTTTACCTACGGTATCTATTATTATATTTGTAAAATAACGTTTTTGTCGGTAATATTGTTTGTGAATCGTGGCTTTTTTAATGTTTTGATTTGATAGGAAATTTGAATTCGTCTATTTGTTCACCCCTTGTCAATAATTATATAGTGTCGTTCCAATTCGATGGGCGGGTGTCCGCCGTGTAAAATATTTCGGCATTTGACATGCGAATTGGCTTCGTTAAAGCTCGCACTGTTGTTTATTTTCAATAACACTTAACGAACCGCGTATGTCATAACAGTTGCACCGACTTTCTCATTTCCGACAGCATTGACGCCCACCTTTTAGCCCTGAGGCCTCTGTTATTTTTTCTTATAAAATACCGGCTCGAAGTGCGTGTTCTTTTGTGGATGTTTCCCTCACAATGGGCCGGTTTCATTATGCAAGGCGAGGCAAAAAGAACGAAACAGATGTACGCTGGTGGTACATTCGCGGGTTGAATAAAAGTCACGAACACTGCCCATCGATCCAATGGTGTCCTTTGTACGAGTAGAACGTTTAACCGAAGTTTGCAAAACAGAATAATTACTAAGTTTTAAATTTTAATCCGAATATTATGTACAAAATGCAATTTATGATACACTAGCAACTCACTGTCGATTAGTAATTTAGTATACTACATTTGTCAGAGATCAGAAATTTTTTAAAATAATTAAAAGTGTTATATGGTGAGGCGGATAGTCAGCCATCATACCAAATATCATGAAAATCTTTCCAGTAGATTAACCTATCGATAATAATGACTATTTTAATAAGATTTTCCTAAACATGTCTAATGTAAAGATCCAACCCAGCTACTATATTATTCATTATATGTATAGAATTGAAAAGTGTTTTGTAACATTTGAAAAATATAAATGCAGCATGAAAAGCTAGGAAGCAATTACCATAACATAGCGGTAAAGGAATTAGTGACAAAAACACAAAGAACTTCGCCCAGACCGTCATTAGCATTGGCCAGATTAGCTGTACATAGCAAACAATCGTATCATGTCTTCATAGTGGTCATATTTGATTGACGAGAAGTATCATTTGATAAGAACGGCTGGCTCCCGACTGACGCGCGACCATCGCGTGCGTGCGCGCCTGCAGCTAAACGGACGTGGTGAAATTATCGTACTTACCAACCATCAGACTTGTTTCGTTCTTTGACTTTCAACTGAAGCACTTTAAACTTCCATTGCTTTTTTACAATATAAGGCAATTATAAGTTTTTACTTTGATATGTACAAAGATACGTGGAAATATGTAAAGATTTAAATATTAAAATTTCTATTAAATATTTAGAAATATGGAACAGAAATTTAAATTTAAATAATTTACGAGAATATTTGATATTATATAACTATAGTTTCTTTCCGGGAGAGATTCACCCGTGACCGTTATTATATTATAGTACCTAAAGCATTCTTATGGTCGCGTCGCGCGAGAGTCAAGAACTGAAAATAAAATTAAGCAGCGAATAAATCCGAAAAGATAATTGTGATATGAGTTATGACAAAACTAGCCACTCACCCTCGCTTACCTTGGGTTCGTCAATAGATTAAGCGCGAGCGAAGTCGAGGATTCCGCCAGTAAATGTATAAAATGTGACTTATATACTAAAACCTATTCCGAGAACGACTTTATCTATTGGTGAAAACAGTATGACGATCGGTGCAGTAGTTTTTGAGTTTATCGCGAACAAAAAGAGAAAGACAGATAGACGCGGCGATGGAGTTTTATAATATGTAGCGATATAAATGATTTTAAATAACTTCTTTTAAATTTAATCCGTAATCTAATAATTGGATTGTTAATTTTTTTATATGATAAAAACACCCCTTTCAAAAGTTACCCTCGCACGTGATGTTGATTTGTACAATTTTAGGCATCACGTGTGTGCATTGTCGTAAAGTCTTACATGACTATTTTTTCCGTTCGCTTCACTATGTAATACTTTTTAAAAGATTTATGATAATATCATAATGATATAGAAATTAATATTATTATATTCTAGAACAAAACTAAGCTAAATGACTAATTAATTATAAAATGTGCAGATAATAGGCATGTTTTTTAATAAGATAGGTAATAAACTTGCCTATGTATTATGACATTGCGAGGGTCGCAGGTGCAAGAATATAGGCGTAACCTTTACAACAGCTGTTCCGTGAAGGAAATGACTACACGCCCGATCAAGCTGACGAGGAATAGGGATGGCTTTTAATCTATTTCTATATTATAAATTAGCTTAAGAGTACAGGTACCTACATATTATGTCGTATTAATAGCTGGAGTATTAAGTTTTATTGGTTTATAATAAAAATACGTCTGAAGTAGGCAGCTGCTGGACGCGATATTGTTATTATTTAGTTAAGGGCGCTCCAGTGCACTCGCTGCAATGTTTACCCGAACCGACCACGCATCGCAATATAAATGTGCCTAATACCACAGGGATCTCCAGCATCGCTCGCCCAAAGCCATTTGAATATTAATACGTCGCCTATATTCGTATAGGCATAATGCTTCGTGCATACATTATGTGCTAAAACCTTATAAATAATAGATCGGGATGAAGTAGCCAGCCGTTTTTGAATATGAAGAATATTTAGATTTTTTTAATATGTTTCATGATCATATTATATCGTTGTGCTCTGCAACACATATTTTTTAACATATCTGTAATTTATGATAAGCGATAGCCTCTCCCAATTGCTTTCTTTATATTCGGCTCTCAAAATCCTTTGATAAATTACTATTTCATCTCCGGATTTGGAATTCGCAAGAAAGTTTTCAAATTCCCCTCCGTTCCTGTGGGGCCGGGCGGCGCCGTGGGAGCGGTAATCCAGGCCGTTCCTGCCGGACAGTTGTCGGGGCGCGGGGTTTTTAATTTGAAGGCCTCCCGCTGTGAACGGATTATCAGTACGGGAGTTGCAATTAGTCAGACGCGTTGCGGTCGCTCCTGGTACAACTTAAAATTAGACAACGCTTTTCACATTTCGAACTCTATATATTTAGGGAATAAAGATTATGTTAAATTGAAAAAGAAAGATTAATTCATGATTTTCCTTTAGATTATTCACGAACTACCTCAGACCTTTATAGTTTAGGTCATCTATATATATATTTGTTACGGCGCGGCGGTCTTGTATATTAATCTGACAGTGAGATATTCAAGATAATTTAATTAATAGTAACAAGGTATTTTTATCCAAAAGTTAGTATTAGTAGTAGTGTAAGAATTTATTAGTTATTCGATCTCTTTATGGTTAACAAACAGAACCCATTTTATAACCGAAGGGTGTCTTATTATATTCCGCAACAAGCGCTTGTCGTGAATTGGTGAACATCAAAGTTAAACGTCGCCTCGTGGGAATGTCGCGGTGGGTTAACCCGTTTATTTTGTTATTTTTTGTTCGTATCCTACTGCGAAGTCGACTGCCGCTAGATTATGAGATTATTGCTGCACTCCGACTCGTTATCGTGTTATGTTGTTTGTTGTCTCTTTCATTGTTTAACTACATCCGCTAAAATTAAAAGCTCAAATGACTATTTATGACATATTTAACGCAAAAGTATACTAATTTTGTATTCAGTCATTTATTTTCAGGGTTTAAGGATAATCTCCCTTTAAAAGGAGATACTGGCCAAGTGCGAGTTAGGTTAGGTTAGATTTTATAATAAAACATCGCGTATACCTAATAGTACGAATCAAAATGCTACACGGATGTGATAATAAATGAACGTTTATTTACGCTCGTTCTCATTTATTCTTTTCAATAGTGAATTCTTTTCAATGTAACAGTGTCGTCACTCATTCACAAAGCGATAACATGTGTAGCGTACTAGCGCGTACGCAACAATGGTTATGCTAATCGCGCGTTGAGATTGTGATTAAATAATACCCGTCCCGGCCGCCTGTGCGCACTTGCCGATCGATAAGGCCATCTGGACGTTTCCCGGACTTTATTATGAAAAAACCTTCATGTGAATACTAACGGGTGTTTATTGAAGCCGTGGCCCTTTTTATTGTTTAAACTGCTAGTTTTCCGTGGCTCCGCTTGCTGGGTAGATGAGATGTGTTAATCTAAGATATTATAATCTATGTCTATTCCGAATGTCATATTTTAGACCGTTATATCGTAAAATAATAACTGAATATACTAATAAAATATCCAATTCATACTTTTAAATAATAATTATGCATTATAAATAAAAAATATAACCATTAGAAACATATTTTGAAATATTCGTTAAACTTAATAAGGTCATAGAAATTTAGCGCACGACAATTATTTAGGTTTTCTTGAAATAATTATTAAATTGCGTGCATACGTATTTGTAATAATATTCGTTTCAGAATTCTTTAGTTTTACTCGACCGCTGTATTTTATTAAATTATAATGCGGTAAGGTTTATTTCGATTCTTGGTGGTTGAGTAATTCAACAATATAATATTATGATCTGTGAAAAGCTCAGATGATGTCATGATATCCAAACTTTTCACATATACGTACTTAATAAAATTCGCACACAATAAAATCATCCCTTCAAAGTGCCGCCAAGAGCTCAATATTGCATTAATGAGGGTTCCGAACAATGCTATTTAATTTTGAACTAAAAGAGTCGAGAGTATTTCATTGCAATTTTTTCTTACCCTCTGTAAGCTATAATTTCGTCGCAATAAGGTCGAGATTAACTTATCTGTTGGTAAATGATTTGTACAAGGGTTGCTTGAAGTCGGGGGTGGCACGTGCGTACGCATTTGCGTATTACCTAAATAAATAGCACCAAGTTATGCCTTCGCTTTGTTTCCTTCCGCGGTTCTCACGGTTTGTTTGCTTCTTTATGTCCCGTGTCATTTGAGATTGCGCTAAGACTTACTATTTCGTGACATTTACATCCTTACTTTAAGTTATTTGAAATGAATTTTTATTTCTTAATGTTTTTAATTTTTAGATCGATTATTATAGTTCTTTATAATATTTTAGGTTTCTAATTAAAATGTTAAGTACACTCGTCGCTCGAAGGTTCGACGTTGTAGAGTAGTCTTGTGCTTCAATATTCAGCACTCATCCGTAAATTATTAATCAATAATAATAATTGAAGTTTTTTTACTCCATTTTACTCGACTGCGGCCAAGCCTTAAGGAGGATTATGTGTTGGACCTTTAAGTATTTAGGTAAGTACCTCCGATTCTAAGTTCCCTTGTTATTACTAACTACTTAGCCGATTTTAATGATTCGTACGTAATTCGATTCATCTAAAGTCCGCGAGTGTCATAGACTAGTATATAGAAATTATAAAAATAATGGACTAAAAAAAACCGAAAACTGCGTAGAAAGCGGCCTAAAAAGATGAGAACAAGTTGACAAAGCAACTTAGGTACTATCATGCATAATAATTAAAAGGTACATAAATACATATTATATATATAATACGACTATATGATTACTAATAACTGCGTATGTGTCTCTCCCACCGCATAACAGCATATTGCTTTCTCATCTTGGTTTGTTATTTCATTATTGTAATTATAAATACATACATAGGAAACCAACATACATACATCGGTCGGGTCCATATATTATTATTTTTTTTTATCCATTCTGAATAAGTGCTTGACTACGTTCCACCTGATGGTATTTATGAGTTATTATATTTTTTGCGTTTTATACATAAAACAGTAATTAAAATAAGTATCCCGTACACAAAACTAACACAAACGCTTAATACATATGACATGAATTAGCATAATCCGAGATGCACGTGTTGGCGCACGCGACTCTGTTTCATTCAAACAGCCCTTTAAAATGTTCATTGTTCTCTCTGATCCTGCTCTGTCAGATGGACGGTTAGCAAATACAGGCTGGGTTAGGACTTAGGGTCGAAATTGCATGTCTAGATTATTACGTAATAATAATACTTAATGACTAATCAATAGGAAAGAGCACGTTGTTTTTTTATTTATTTATTTTTTGTGTGTAAAGCAATAGACAGTAGTTAACGAAAGGTCGTTTTATACTATTCATGATTTCAAACATTTAAATACATTAACTAACTAGTCTCTATTACACTGAATATCAATCCTATAATAAACTTACCCAACCAATTACAAAGTAGATTTACTTTAGTGAATAGGATAACATGAATGTACTCGTATATAATATTATGTATTAGGTATTGTTTTTAAGGTTATACATGTACATATTACATGTACATAATATTGAATATATTTGGTATGATAAAGTTAATAATTATATATTTTCCTCATATGTTATAAAATATTGTGATAAAGCTTTTTGTAGCTAACTATTTCCGTTATTGAAATACACATGTGGTCGATCAGGAATTTTTCCAAGACAATTTCTTTTATTCATGATTCTTGAGTTGTCAGGCCTCTATATTTTTTGACTATTTATATTTTCCAAAGACCAGACTTTGTTCTATTTCATTCAAAAAGGTAATGAAATCGATGACTTTTTATTATTTTCTTTAAATGGTAATTCAAGGTATTGGTTGCAAATTCAATCAAACATTAGATATTGATAATGACGAAATAGGTATTTCATAACGGATGTAAATTCTGAATATATGTACCTATTACTAGTAGATGAATGCTTGTTACTCAATAACGAACGACTGAACTGATCTGGATAAAATATGGCATAGAGATAAATTGTTGTCTACAATATCACATTACTATTACGTTACTTTTTATCACGAAATATAGGGTTTCCGTGAACGAGGATCGAACCTGGGTGGTCGCTAGGGTGTGTCGTTAGTTCAACTAAGCATTTGTCAATTGTTTATAGAGTAACGGGCCTTGTAAATACAATCTAAAAACGGCTTCTCTCTTCGTACACCGGTAAAGATTACGCACCCCAATATAGACTTTATATTAGCCCTATAAATTTCAAAATTCTTCAACAGATATAAAATAACCGTGCCATTTAGTTAGACAACTTTCGCAAGATTTGTTCAAGGACTACGTTGTCCTAGGTTGTTTCTACGATTAGAATGTTGTACGAACGAAATTATATACCTCAGGTTTACGTGAACATCGTCGAATGCAAATGTCGTGATGTTCGAAACGGTTATAGACTTTAAAATTACCCATTCACGTCCACCTTCACGATCGAAAATTATGTTCTAACAAGTATCTTGTAATAGGAGACATGTTTTATCTCATAAGAATTAGGACAACATGACATCGACACTATCAGTTTTAGAACTTTCAAAAGAAGTAACAGAATAGAAAATATTTGAATAATAGAGAAAATTATTACAATTACTAAGTATTAATTCGGATGTCTACAATACACTCATGTATTTAAAATTATATATGTGTAGTTATCAACTTTCTGGTATTCGTTACTCAAGCCTCGTAGCTTACCACGGAACCAGACGGCGCTGTGTGTAATATTGTCCCAATATATTTATTTGTATAAATTGAGATATTATTACAAACAGCAATATATTTATTTATTTATTTACAGTTACTTCATTATCTATTAATACTATAACCTGGATTATAGTAAATAACATTGGAAATTTTACTTTTGAAGTCTGGCTGATTAACCTCTTTAGTCTTTACACATTTTAAAGTCAAGGTATCCTTCCTCCGATATGCACCAAAATACTTCACAAGAGTCAAGTAAAAAAAAACAATATATTTTAACTCAAGTCACTATAAAATAAAATAAAAACCATAGAGCTAGATTAAATAAGAAAAGAGTCGAATGTTTCTGGCTTGTATTTCGGCGATCGCGCAATAGCCCGTGGCGGTTATTATGTGACGCTCCCGGACCCCACCCGGCCTGTTCACACACCGCCCTATTGTACGCCCTAGAATAAAACCGCTAGAAGAGATTTTTAGTGTTTGGCTAAACAGACTTTTAATATTCAGTAATACCATGTAAATACATTCATTTTATGGAATTATTATAATTAATAATTTATTATATTAGGTAACTATTGCTATCAAGATAGTATTTTTCGTCCTATAATATACTCTACCTCTACCTACTCTATTTAAACCATGAGGCTTTACTTGAAGTGCAAAACACTGCATAAGTTTTAATGCAGTGTTACACTGTATGTAGTGTAATTTAATAATATGTTATTCCTCTAATTTCTATAATAAAAAAAGTTTTAATGCATTACTTAACAGTAGGAAGAATGAATTCTGTTTCAACGTCGCGACCGATCTTATACAGTTGTAATAACAATTCTTAGATTTAGATAGTCAAAATATCCTCGAATACTTTTAGTAATAGCAAAATATTACTGACTATTATACCTTTATAATGCAGACAAGTTTAGAGTTGCCTTTGTTTCAAAATAATTCAACCCTTTTGTACTCACAACACAAGATAACGATCATCGTCACAGATACCATACTTACAGATGTTTAAGTTTATTAAAAAGAAAACAATGCCGTGTCCTATCCAGATGTTGTATTTTTCGACCCTCGTATTCGCATATTAGGTTAGCAGGGCCCAATGTCGCTGGGGTGAGCCGGGGTGCTATCGGCTCTATCGATCACTTGTTGTTGATTGATAGTGCCTAATCGTGTTTGCTACCTTCAAGAGCATTAATGAGCGCATCTGTCGTTTTGCCAAAAGTATTTCAGTCGTAATAATGCGACCTTTCAACCTTGAATACTTGATTTCTTTGAACACAATGCTCTCGTTAATCTTTTATTAATTTAACATAATTTTATCAAAAAATCGATTCGTGTGACGTTATTTATTGATATTTATTCTGAACTTATTATTTCTCTATGTTCGTAATAAGATGTCGTCATTTTATATTTAGTATGAACGGTTTTTACTCTTAATTTGTTTGAGTACTTATATGTGTAATTATATTAGTTTATATTTTGTTAAAAATAGTGAAAATGAAAAACTCGAAATGGTATTTAGTAATGTAGTGGTCTCGAAACTAGTTGTTTATTTATAACCTGTGTGAGTTCTACCCCTCGCTCGCTATGGCACAACTCTATAATAATGCAATGTTGGTAAGGTTTCCTACTTCAATTACTGTAATAACTAGGCATTGTGCTCGTTATTCACGCCCTAACTCGCAACCCACTTGACTTTGAAATTTTTAATTACACTTTGTGCTATTCCAATCTAGTGTGCCTAATGAATACACCTTTACCTCTAGTTACCAGTAGGTACTGAGTTTCATTTAGAGGAATTGGTAATAAAATATAAAATAAACATAGGAAATGTAGGTACCGAGGTACTTTTAACTAATTAAAAAATTTTAGTATCGTATAAATATAAAATATAATATTTGACAAAATAAATGTAAAAGCATGTGTGGAAGTAGGGTAATTATCCCTTACGTTCTAAGTCGGTAGAAAACATTGTGGTTGATTACCGGAAAAGCCTATTTTCAAAATCATAAATCAAGTTAAGCGTTTCAAAAGTTTCGTCATTAATCAGTTAGGACTCAGCTGCGTAATCCCTTAGAGTCCAGGCGGTAAAGAAGTGGTGATGAAAGAGACATTCTAAACTTTGTGTAGACAGGAGCACTCTTGGTACTAAGCCTTACAGTCGCTTATACTGTAAATTTACCTTATACCATACAATGAAAGGATAAAAACGAAATTCTTAGGGTTGGTACAATACTCTAATACAAAAAATAATAGAATGTTATCTCTTTTTTTGAATTTCACTAATTCTGTTAATCTGTAACGGTAATACACTCAGCCACTCACAATGTGAACATTCGTATTGACAATGTGGCACGTATAAATGATTTGGACTGATGGATTACTAATGTTCATTAATTTATAATAGAAAGTCGACGCAGATTTAAAACAGACAGACAGAGAATTAAAACGTTTTAAAATATTCCTATATTGCATTACTGTTTTATATGACCTATTAATAAGCAAATCAGTCAGTTCTACTAACACAATCACACTAATCACCACGTAGGGCTTATCGGAAGCGTTTAACTCGTAGGCCCAAAGCGACAACCCTAATCCGCAGCGGGCCGATCGCTCATTAATCACGGCCGCCTGTAATTGCCGCGCCGGCGCACATCGACCCTAATTTGATTTTGGGCTAGAAATGATGTACCGTCCAAAACGACCTTAGAACGTCCCATGACTTCAGGTTTTATTGTGTCTAAGCAACCTTTTTTTGTCAGACCAATACCAGTTTCAAATTTTCGATATTATGTTTCACGGTAAATCTTACAAATCATCGAACTTTTCAAATCGGCAAATAAGTGAGACATATTTTTATCAGTTCTTTAGTTATTTAATACAGTAAAATCGTACACTTTTTAGTTAAATGGCTCTTATTTTCGTTGCATGCCGACGTTAATTAGTATTCTTTACGGAATATTGGGGCAATGAAATAATAAAATGGTCCATAAAACATCTCCGCGCTTTCATGAGGCTCGGTTATAAACAAGCTCACTTGAAAGGAACATTAAAATTCTGAGTGTTCATCGGTTCACGAACCATGCGTGCTTTTAATATCGCCAGTAGTAAATGAACATTTCTCACCAATTTTGCAATACTCAATATTCAGTGAAATATCGTAAAGTCGAGACCAGCTAATGGAATAATGTACTAGGATAGTAATAAAAACATTTTATTACCACTATTTCACTAGTAATTGCTCCTCTAACGAGCCTACTTACGTATAACATGTTCTCTACGGTTACTATTGAAGCTACGGTTCGGTGTACCCATACATTAAACTTTCATGACTACTCATGACGAATAAAGATTTTCTTATACGTTTCTAACTGCATTATTAATTTCAGTTACATGGGAAACAAGTTTGCTTTGCTAGTTGCGATACTGTGGTTGCAAAATTACCGATGCAGTGATGGTATTCTGGAGGACAGGTTCGCCTTGGAGTCGATGCAATCTGTTAAATGCTGCTAGGATACATTGATTCATGGTTGTTACACCGCTTGTACACGTCGATTCTACTGGTTATAGGATTTATTATATTTTATGCCGCAAAATATTTTAACAATTCCTAAGATAGTATAAGTTTTTAAGATAAAATATTGTTGTTTTTATGTTTATGTCTTATCAAAGTAATTAAGTATATACACAAATTATTACGTATCTGTATTCCTTTCCAATATATGATAGGTATAATCAATAATAAGGTCAGTTTTCAAGTTTATACTATGATGAACTTCAACCACAATCTACTCAATTTTGGATTACGTATTTTAATTTTATATGTAGCAATTCTTACCTTATTATAATTAACATTTTTACATTGTACCTTCTATTGTTGTACTGGATTTTTTACCTTCAAGACCTTAAGAATATACCAACTAAGGCGTGAATATTAAAAGCATAAAGTTTTAAAGTAAACATATCTGACAGATGTCCAACAAACACCTTTCATGTCACAAAAATCAGGGATGCGTCAGTAACTAGCGTAAACTTAAATTGACTTTCGATTCCATAAAGTTTGTTTAACGTAATTTATCACAGACACACCTTTGCCTCACCTGCTTCAAAAACCGGACACTATAAATAATGAAAAACCTGTCCATACCCTTTGTTGTTAGGGGAAAGTGTCTCGTGCCCGGAGAAAGGGTCAGATTGTCTAACAGCCGAATCTCTATAACTGGCTGAATAAAAAAAAAAATTTGCGATAGTTAAGAAATTTTAATCTCTGATATATAAAAATCTCGTGACACACGGTTTCTTATCGAACTCTTCCGAAACGGCTTGACTGATTTTTATGATTTTCTTGCGTCTATTTGGTAGGTTTGAGAATAGTTCGTAGGCTATTTTTATTCCCCTAAGGGGTCGTCCATAAATCACGTGATGTTTGAATGGGGGGGGAGGGGGTTCGGAAAAAATCACGAAATATCACCAGGAGGGAGGGGGGGTGTAGTGAGTTATCACGTGATTTTTTTTTACACACCGTTGGGATTATCCCGCGCGCCGCGACAATCGCCGAACTTTTATAATAATAAGCCTAGTCACCTCCAAAACTTCTCTGAAAAGACCTGTACGGGAACTATTATTGCAAGAAATTGCACTATTAAAAGCTATGCTATGCTTTAAAAAATCGTGTATTATAAATTCTTCATAACAAATGATGAGACTAATAGGATGGGCCAAACATTCCCCCAGACACACGAAACGTCGCTATTAGTAAGAATGGAAGTGTAATAATGAACCGATTGGTCTTAATTGCTTTGGATTGCTTATAAAAAGTATTGACACACTTCCATTAATATCATGTATAAAAATTAAGACATACATAAACTATAAGTAACGTTACATTGTTATAGTAGTAGTTATAAGTTACAGACGGACGAATTATACATTTTTAATTATATTCTCAAAAACTTTTACTATATTTACATATGTGAATATCAGCACTGAAAGTTTAAGAAAAGTGAATACTATTTTGACTTAACTTTAGCACCGGAACTAGAGTGTATGCCATGGACGTATTACCTAAGGACCAGTCATAAAATACAAATGCATGAAAACACTTTCAACCATTTGAAGTATAATGCACACAAAGAATTGACACAATACATCAAAATTCACTCTAATGCTAGTTCAAGCACTAGTAGTCTCGTAGTCGATAAAATACATACATCAATGACATTTTAAATATTAATAATAAATATTGTTTTATTTTTCGCCGACAATTAAACCCAGAACGTTCGAATGGGAAAGAAAAGGCGTATCATAAATAAGCTGTAAGGCAAAGAAAATAAAGGAAGAATAAAGGTGGGGTAAGCTTCCGGTATTTATATTTTAATTATACTAAAATAAGCAGGACACTGTTATGAACTTTTTACTCAATTATAGTTATTATAGACTTCAAATTTTTTGTTAAGAATTTCTTTTCTCTTTCGAGAAGGATCCCTAGGAAATCTAAAATTTTGTGTAATTTATGTGTTAAAATAAAATAAAAATTAAGTACACATACTAATTATAATTTTTGCATTTATAATGTTTTTATTTAATTATAAAAATATTATTATAAATTTATTGTCATCAGATTGTAGGATACTGCGATAAAAGTATTTTATGTTATTGTACTGTACAAATAACATCCATTATTCGCTTAGTTATTTCGTCAAATATCGATATATTTTTCGACATTGTCAAGCACTAGTCGATGTCAAATGGACTTACTCGACGGTTCTGTCATTTGTTTTGAACGGTATAATCCAGCCATTTTATGATGGTTGTCAGATGTCAACAATACATAGATATATCGACTATATTTAACATAGTTGAATAATACGAAATTTTATTTTACATTTACTTAAATTTTTTGATAAATAACATTAAATGTAATAAAATATATTACTTACAAGTGAAAAGAAATAGTGCTGCTTCCGCTGCTTTAGTTTTTACACCATCTAATAGAACATTTAGTCATTTTTGGGAGATGTTTTGTTGACAAGTAAGTGCTTGAGACTGACGTAAAATCAAACGGCCAGGCCTAAAATATCCTGATTACTGTCAAGGCCGGTAAAGGTACGTCAGCTTATGTGTCTCGTCCTTAGTTAATACGTCCATGGTGTATGCATACAGTCAAAGACCATACGTAAACCACCTAATCCCATTGATTTTGTTAATGAGAAAAAAGAAAATTCTGGCAGGATTTTAGTCGAGTCGTAAGGATTCTGTAGGTTCTAGTGCACAAAAAACTACGGAAAAAGGAGCAGTAGCCAGTAAGTATATTATGCGTCACTCCCAGTCACATAGGCTAGAGTCATACTTCCGCATGACTCTTATGGAACCCAACTTGATGGACAAGGAAGGACAACAGATCTTGAAAAAATTTACTTTTAAAAAAGGCTGCAGAAGTCCACACAGAAGTGTGACATAATAAGGTTATCGACATGCCTCACAGCCATGACGTCTTAGTACAGTATGTCGTATGTCGAATAGAATGACAGTGCTTTATTGTATGACTTCCTTCTCCGTAGTATTATAGCGAGCATGTGTGAGAGAGCCAGTATTTGCTTCAGGTACAATAGTAAAATTTCACGATTATTATTTTGTCATTTATTCTTCTTAATTAGAATTTTTACATTTTTATCACGGTGCTTAATTTACCAAAATTATATTAGATTATACCTGTTAACCTTTATTTAAAAATAATATTCAGATTTTTAAGGTACTTTGTAAAAAAAACCACGTGATTTTGAGTGGGGGGGGGGGGTAATCTTAAACCTCACCAAGTATCACCATGGGGGAGGGGGGGTCTAAAAAGTTGCTTAAAAACATCACGTGATTTATGGACGACCCCTAAGTAAAGATTTTTTATTTTTAGAGCAAATTTTAATTTTTTATTGATTTGGCATCAACAAATTTTCATCCTTCTACCGACGCGGGCGGAGCCGCTGGAATTGCTAGCAATTATTTCAATAGTTCCCATTATCTTACATCATAAATAAATACTCCAAAGAGTTACCTCATTAGAGAAAATGAATATGTATTTTCTTTATTAGATAATTGTTATCTGGTCAAATTTAAATAGAAGAACTAATGAACTTGTTACGGTAATATATCACAGGAGGAATCCGTCGGTCGTAATGCGAGGGAAGGCATTAATTTTATGCGCATAGATGGTGAGATACCCACAAAAAAAACTTTTCTTTAAATTTGAATAATAAATTAAATCTTTTGAGATTTAAGGATAATATTACTCATATAATGAACCATTTTGTATTACAATTTATCTTACGACTAAGAATGTTGCCATGTAGATATACTCTTTATTTTACGGAGCTCCAATTAGTGTTAAAACGTCAGTCATATTCATATTCAATAAAATTCTCTGAATTTTAAAATCAATACTGCAATTTGTATACGACTATTGTTCTGCAGCGAGTCTCGTTTCGCTACTGATATGCAAATGAGTCTACAATTAATGAACTGCATATATTGCAGTGTGCTTTCTCATAATTATTAACATGATTGCTGTCCCTCCAGTTGTTACTATTTTTTACTATTTTAACACTAAATAAGACCTCATTTGGTACTATTTTCTTATTTTTAATACATTATACACAATATATTACTGAATTTGTATTCCGCTTCGTCAAACATTTAGGATTACTACAAGCCCTAGTTCTATATAACATTATCTACTAACTATAACATTATCTTTTGAATGGACAACGCTAGTCGTTCCCTGAATACTAAACAGTTTGTCGAACAACCCTCACTGTTTCTGATGCCCTAATGTGATTTTACTAAATTCTTCGTACTAACTAGCTCTTATACTAATACGTTTAATTCATATCTTCTTCTTTTATTCACAGGTAATTTAACAATCTAGTTGCTTACAAGTTGCAAGTACCTTCTGCTCTAAAGGATTCGTAAGTTAAACTTTCATTCATAACATAAATACTCTTTTATTCTACAGAATGTAAACCTACTGTTTATGTAGCAAATTGTTAAGATGACAAATACTTAAAAAATCCGAAAATACACCGTGAATGCTCTAAATTAATTTGTGCCTTTTAAAGGCTTAACGTAAAAAAATCGGATTAGGTCCGTGCGTTGCATCGGTGCATCACGACGTGGCGCGGCTAATCGAGCCGAGGTCAATGGCAGGCAGGTAACGAAGGTTTTTGTGGAGGTCCGTCGCATTCCGCCAGCGCCCTCCACTACCGGATCTAATGCACGCTTAAACATTCTGGATATTCTCGTTTTAGCCGTCTAATTGTATCTAATCATGCTATATTTCTAGAAATAAAAAAAGTATCTTTATTCATCTCATATAAATGTAAATCTTACATTATATAATAATAATTAATTATAGACTAAGTTTATGATTCTATTAATTATTTATATATAATTCTTAAAGGTAATAGAAGAATTGTGAAGCATTTAAAATAAGGTTTAATATCGGCTAGTATATCTCTCAGATTGCGTCACGTTATAGAATCGCGAAAGAGGTCAGGGAACTAATAGTCGCCCACACCACAGCCGCGCGACCGATAGCCAATGTTCCCACCACGCCGGACGGAAATAGTGCTCATAGATCCACTACGACGATTACTCACGCCGTGTGAAACGATCTCCTACACACCATTCACTAATGTTGCTACAATTACGACTTACGACTTACGATATAGGTGGGTATATACGAGTAATGCTTGCGTCACAACTTACGCTTTAGGTATACTATTTATTCTAACGAATAACAATTCTAATTCGATACCATCATAAGGTACGGTCTATGTTAGACCGTACCAGATAAAGTCCGACGTGTGAACTAGAAAGAATTTCTAAATGCTTCGTTCGAGTAATGTAAATGTCATTTATTATTCCGCTGTCCGATTTAATTACACTAGTTTACATGGTTTTTGTCCTTGAAATGAAAAGTGTTTTTTCATATCATTTGAGATGCACCGAGTTTAAAAAAAAATATGAAAAAAATCCAACACGTCACGTTTCCACAATATTTATTATTTTTGATGTACAAAAAATGCCTCCAAAAATATGTAAAAAAAATCAAAATGAATTGCATTAGCTTTTTTCTTGTAATTATTTGAGTCTGTGTGTCTTATAACAGACCAGCAAAAATCACTTAACATGACTTGGTCCCAGTACCCTTGATAATTTTGTTCAAAAAATTTCAAATCCTGATGAAAACGCTCTACATGTTCGTCGCTAACTTCTCCGAGGTTTTCAGGGAAGAAATCAAGGTGTGAATGAAGGAAATGAATTCTCAGAGACATGCTAACACCCATTGGTTGAAAATTATGTAATAAATCAGCAATTAACTGTCTGTAATTTTCATTTTTTTTGTTGCCCAAAAACTCTTTTATAACAAGTCGTAGTGAATTCTAAGCAGATCTTTCAGTATCCGAAAGACTGTTTTCAAATACCTCATCTTTCAATTTTTTTTGATTTGCGGTCCAATAAAAATACCTTCTTTTAGTTTCGCCTCAGAAAGATTAGGAAAAATTGAGAACAAATGCTTAAAAGCTACGCTCTACTAAAGCTAAGTCTTTCAGATATTCCGTTATGGGATATCCTTTCTTAGATATATAATAAGTTCACCACAAACGTAACAAAAACGGTCAGGATGTACTTTTCACAATCTTTTCGACATGTTAAAAACAAATATTTATTTATCTGAACACTACAATGCAGCAAAATTTTAAGATGAATTCAGAACCAACTTGTGGGTAGTCTTAAAATAAAATGTGTTGATAACTTAATTCTTTGACGTCATAAAAATAAAAAAAATATATGCTTGCGTTTAGTTATTGTCGCTAAATAAAACGATATGAAATTCACTGGAAGGACATGATTTTTTTTATATTTTGTAAACTAGTGTTATTTATCTGTGAAGCTCTTTAAAACGTTTTAATTTAACATGACGTTTAAAACGTTTTTTCAGTTCGTGTAAGAAAAAAAATATCATGCATCGTAAATCATAAGTAGTAAAGCCCAGTTTTACTATACCTACAGCAGTAACTAGGACTTTATTTATCTTATTTGTATATAAGATTGTGACATATCTACCTTGAAAGGAAATAAACACTGTAATTGTGATACAAAATCTGAAAGTTATAATCAGTATTATTTACAAAACTTTTAAATTCTTAATAGTTAAGACGATGATTATGTTGATCATCTATTGCCAGTTTCCGATTATAAATAAGAATAGAAAAAAAAAAGAAAAATATCAAATTAAAATCATATCAATACAACAAGTCGTTTACAAATTATCCTTTAAAGATAAGATCAAGCACAACAAAAAACAACCAGTGAATAATATATAACCTCAAACCCGAGTGACACCTGACTTATATTATTTTTCGTATGAATTACCAATATTGTAGACTTAATGACTCATTTAAGATTCGGGTGTCACTTTTTATTTATACCTGTCATGTTGAATTATTTAATTATAGTCCTACTTCAACAGATTTGTTTCGTGATATGTTATTATTTTTTTTGTGGCAAGTTAAAAATTGATTGCAGAAAAATTCGAATACTTGTAAAAATAAATCTCTATTAACTTGTTTTCAACGTTTGAATTAATGGCATTGTATAGGTACAGTAACAGCTGTACTAATTCTGTAAAAAGTTATTTTAATGTACAAAAATAATAATTGATATAATATGGCTATATTTATGTATCTGTAGTCGAATATATTTTTTGGAAAATCGTATTGTAGCAGTCTGTCTGTCTGCGACGAAAAACTCCTCGACAGATTTTGATGAAATTTGATATGATGATAGAGATCTATATTATATAGAATCTATGTACAATCAATTGTATATTGCTATGATATCTTATCTATCAGAATTTATTTCAAAGAAAACATATAAGAAGGATTTTATCTTTGATGTTTAATTATGAGCATTTTAAAATCACAGTGTGGGGTCACAGAACGCTTTGTAAAATTATATTTAGAATTCAAATATAGTTGTGCAGTACAAAAAGTTGCAGCGTCACCGACTGACGCAACCTTTGAACGAAAACTTGCAAATAACTTGCAATATTCAATAAATGTTTATGCTCCATGCTCTACATTTTCTTTTCAAATCGCTTTCAGCATTTCTTTTATTTGCAGTGTCGTCTATACAAAATTTTCTGATTTTTATTTTATCTTCATCAAATGTCATCGAAAATACTGTTTAAGGCGTATTTAAGTCTTAGTAATAACCTACATACGTCTGATTATATGTTTTTGCGTTTAGGGCGTTAAAAAGGTTTGTATTTAGTTTGTTGCTCTGTTTACTTGGTTGAGTGCAGCGGTGCAATGGCGTTGACCCTCGCTTTGTTTACCGTCCGGTTTTCTACATATTGCGCCTACTGAAGCACTTTCGGTTCGTTTTATCTTAACAGTATACGTTATGTAGTAACAAGAACCAAAAACTGTTGTAAATAAACACCGATAAATGCCATAAGCTTGTCAATCATATCATCGCTGTTTTAAACTACTCCTCTTACTTTTTTCATCAACGTAAAGAGTTTCATCACAGAGACCTTAATTTTTATTTATGATATTGAAAAAAAAGTAGTATTAGAACAATAAGTGCAGGATTGAAGACACACAAAAGTCATAATATACCGTTTTATGATATTAGGTACATAAACTTTCAACAAGTGTTCTCAATTTTAGTGATTATTTACAAGTTGATATTGAAATTAACATGATGTTTGGACAGTTACGCTCTCTTAAAGAATGAACCATACATAAACTCCCCATTACGTATTGTAAATATTGAGCAAACTCTGAATTTCACTATTTTGTTAATTCACAAGGTAATAATTGTTTAAGGTGCTATTAAACGAAAAAGTTCTTTTGTTTTAATTTTCTTTTGAAATAAAAGTTTGTTTATTATTTCCTAGTAGGTCTACGGCTTCGCCCAAGTGTATTTTTTCGTTAAGTTTACAATTACTTAACATGCCGCTTTATTATAACCGGAGCTATTGAAATGAAACTTTACTGTGTTTTTCATTTTGGCCGTTACTCTTAATAACAAAAAACCTGAAAAGCTGTCCAGTCTTTCTTTCGTAATTTTACTGTGATTATATTTAATGTATCTTAACAATATTCAATATAATCATTTATGTTACAAACTACCTTTATTAATTTAATTAAAATGAAAACCAGCTGAATCAATTTGGTATTGTAAAAATTTAAGACAGATTTTTAAGAAACCGAAAATTAATGGTATACTCACAATCGGAATTCAGAATATTAAAAAACATCATCTTCATATAAGTTCGTAACAACCCTGATACGAAGGGTCAGTAAATCAATGAATAAATTGAAAAAAATCAAATAACACACGCCGTAGGTACTCCGCCCTCCTTTTACTCAAGCCCTAACTCACCCAGCACGTCCTTCTGTAACATGCAATACTCATATCCCATGGGAAACCTTTGACTTACAAAAATAAAAACTTTGCCTAGTCCAGGCAGAACTATGGTCCTCCTAATTATTTTATGATAAAAAATCGCATCAATTTAAACATTTCACATAAAAAGTAAGAGTAAACAAAATGAAGAATAATTTTATAATATTGTGTGTCAGAGAATGACTGGTATTTGGTGCCTATTAATTCGAAAGTCACTATATCAAATACCCCTCGGGACAAATGTTTATAGTTTAAACGGTAGACGGAGTGAGATATCCTGGTGTTTTTCTCTTTCTGCGAGTGAAATTATTAAAGCTTAATTTAAAATGAAATAATATAATTTTTGGACTGAACCATTTTCTAGGCGATTATCTATAATCACTGTATGAATTTCTTTGTTATATAATAAGATTTAATATAGTATATTAAAAATAATATTTTAGTATACCAGATCTCAACATTATTTTATCGAATGCAGACGCAGAACTTACAAAGAAATAGTTAAAGTAAACGCACCGACCTTGGCATGCAGTGCTGCACAATGCATTATTTGCCGTATCATAGAAGATGAAGGGATTACGTTGCCTTGACATATAAACGTTTGTGTATAAATATAATTTAAGTTTTGTTACTTATTTACTATAAGATTACATACTGCATATTTTATAGGTATATAACTTCACTAAAACATGTCACAAAGTAATTATAATAATTTAAAGTAAAATAATATTATATAACGGTACCACGTCTACCAGATGTCGCTTCGAGTTCCCCGTAAGCTATAATTCCTCGACCCTGCAATTTTGTTATTCGCCTACATTGATTTACAGACCCCTTCACGTCCCTTCATCGGAACGTCCTTTTGTTTCAAACGACCAACTTTTTCTAGAGAGCTTTGTCTTAGCATTTCTTTGAAATTTTGTTGGGCTGTAAAATAAATATTTTGCCTTTACAACTCCCCATCTATTGTGTGTCGATATTTAGAATGCTGTATATGATAATAGAGTTTTAAGCTAGGATAAACTTCAAAGAAAACTTTAGCCGATTTACGATGCGTCTTTTATTACCGACACGTTGATCGATAATAATAGAATATAAGGGGCTATTATTTACCAATAATATATAATTATTGTTAGCCTTCTGTAAACGTACATTTTTGTAAAGACTTCTATTCAATAAAGACCATGTAGATTACTACTACTAACATGTTATTAAGAACTGTTATAGCACAATTTGAAATCCACCTGTAACTAAACAAACACCAAATAAGCCATATTCAAATGTAACACAAAGTTAACTGTTTCGTATTGAGTGAACGGAACCGCAGATGCAGTGTTTATTAGATATTTTACGAGATGGCCGACATATAAACTATAGGGGCGACGATACAATATCTTAACTACTAAGAACAGAGAGCGTAATAGAAATGACGTAAAACATAGACATATAAATTGTATTAAATAAACATAATATGTATTATACATAAGTGTTACATTTTTCATTTATTAACATCTAAACATTTAAGTTATTTGTTTTTGACTAAAATAGTCACAAAACTAATATTGTAAAACTAATTGGGATTTAAAATATATGTACCTGCATCCTTTCTGAAAGTGTACACAACAACCGTGAACAACTTACGTACCTAGGTAATGTTTTTTAAAATTTTAGAAGGTTCGATAAGTCATAATTAAATACAAGTATTTTTGAAGCAATGTGCTATTTCTATCATTCGATTTAATCTATTCGAGTCTAGAGCAACAGATACAACGCTTGACGGAATTGAATACAAACAGTTTGCGGTTGCACCGACAATGTCCAGTCTATTTGCAATTGTGCTTGTAGTGTTGCCTAGATGAATTTAACTGCGTTGTCGGTCAATGTGTTGATGGCATTCAATACAAGTAGTTATCTATATGATAACAACTCGTTATGAATACCCATAGGTACCACAAACTTATCGCAAAAAATTATATTTTAATTTTTTAATGCTACATTTTAATGCTTTTAATGCTACATTTACACAGTATGCAGCTGTATTATTTCATAGGCGCAAAAAATGCAGAATTGTCCAATCGGATCGGAACGGGCGTTACGCCACGTACTGTGCACACTAGATTTGTGCTAACTACAATCGTCTACATTTCGTTACAATTGATATATTTCTAAGAGTTGATTGATATTGATTATCCAGTAAACTTAATTGATGAAATTGTTAATGAAATTTATATTTAGCAATTCATTATTCAATGCAAGGAATAAATTTGTTACGAAAATTACTTAAAATTGTGTTAAACTGGATCACAACTTTGGAAACAAACAAGGCTCGGCATGGTAAACCTTGAAAACAATTTCACAGGAGTCCTTCAAACTTTTTAAAGAAATTTGTTACATTAAATTCAAAGTTTGCAACTTGTTCCCAGCCGAAGACATAGAACTTAAAGAGTTACAATTACGTGTTACATAAAGTTTTCATGAAAAGTATAAACTTTGTAATAGGGACCGGTAGGTACGTAATAAATGATTGTTCGTAATAAAACTTGAAAATTCTTAAAATTTTCAAGTTTAATTGTCGTTTCATTACGAAAAGGTTTATGTTACACATTGTATAAAAATGTTATATAAAACGTTGAATAATAACAATCATATTTGTATTAGATTCAAAATAAACGTAGGGCTGCTCTGTGGTTATAGAGCGCGAAAGCGGGTATTTTGGTCCATGGTCGGCGTTGTAGGTCGGCGAATGCAAGGCCCGCTGTTGCAATAATGCAGTTGCACTAGGTATCTACCTATTTCTATTAGAATGTTCTCGAACCCGCTTCCAAGGCCTCCTTTACTATGTATAATATACACACATATTTGTCCTATAATATATAGCGTTTTATTTTAGAACTTTGTATATTTGCAATTCAAAGTCACGCCAATTTCTCATTTTTTGTGAGAAGCGTATTCATGCAATTTTAATGCCAAAATTGATATATTTTTTGAATAGAAGTTAAATGAAAGTAAGAAAAATCTTGAATCAAGTAACAAGCCATTGCCATCGCATTAAAACCAGATTTCCATATCCGCAGAATCATGGACATTATAGATATACCATTTCGCATCAACTGCCATAATAGGACGTAGATTACATTCCGTACCCTTTCATAAAAGTTTGCTCCGTGCAGTCAATAGAACATTACTTAGAACCAAGAACATCTTTACATTCAAGTTGGTTGTCATTGAGGGAAAAACTCGGGTGAACGCATGAGCGATACATTCACGAGCGTAATCGTTTTCCATTTGAGATCAACTTTATAGTTCATTTCTCAGCAACTATCGATTTCGAAGCTTGTTTTTTGTTGATATTTAATGTAAATGTACTAATTTTTACATATAATTTATAATATATAATTTAAATTGAATTTTTGTTGCATTGCCTGCATTAACGATTTAATTACCTACATTGTTTCAAAGAATTATCATGCATGTATCATAATGTATTGATATCAGTACCTTTCTACGTTGGTAACTATTTTCAGTTATATAACGTTCCATAAACTCTAGATAGACCTACTTAATTTTGAAGTTGTTTGTCATAGATAAAACAATTAGATGTATCTTTATTCTTTGGTATTGAGGTATCGATTGCTAAATTATAACTTATCTACATTTAACGCATATCACATAGTTCAAACTCAATGAGTTAGTTGTATCACGAATTGTTAGTTAATTAACTCTGTTTCTGGTTCAATGACTCAATAATACTGTAGCTTGTCAAGGACGTATGTATATGTTATTGTGTATATGTAAAAAATATACCATTTAAACATTAATATTCAACTTTAACTTAACTTTGGCTGCTATTTAAAGAAAAACACCTATTAAATTACAGCAATAATATGTTAATTACTTAAATTTTTATTCCGAGTTAATAATTATAAACAGCTTGATGGTGTTTTTGACGTATGTGTTTCATGTTTGTAATAAATTATGAACATGGTTCTCATAAACATGAACTTGTCACATAAATCGTTCGTTAAGTTTATGTACTGATTTATTTTATTCAGTCAGTTATCAGCAAAAGTTAATTGAATTAGTTTCAACTTTCGCATTCGTAGCAAATTACTAATTAATTAATTATTATTATAATCACTACATGTTTGATTTTTATAAAATAAACTCAAATAAATAAAACTTTTATGACTTATCTGTTAGTATTATAACACAGATTAATGTAGTTTTATGTAGTAAAAACGGATTTGCATATAAATAACGTCACCGTAGGAGAAATTAACCTACACAAGTACATATTATTAATATTTATTCGTCCATAATTAACAACTAATATAAGAACTTTCGCAGCTGTACATTAAGGTTGGTATGTCTTGAAAGCACAGCCGTTTCCTCACGCTTTTTCATTTTAATTATGTATTTAACAACTTTTCACTCTGCCCATACTAATTAGAAATTTATTACTCTACACCTCATTGATTAATGCCATAAAATTTATCATTTATAAATAATTTAAATCATGATACATGACATGCTGTAATTGGTATTTTATTACTTTTAAATTGTTGACTATATCTATACTAAGTGTTTGTATAATATTTGAATGACCTCTTTGGTATATGTATTATACAATAACTTACTGTTTTCTAGCTAATAATGTCACCGGTCATATTACCGTAAGTACTAACCGAAATTGCTGTATGTTTACTTTTACGAAATGACCAGCACCTCGCCTTACAATGGCCTTTATTCCACTTTTGTTATTACGTTGACAAGTTGAAACATAAAAATCAAAATTTAAGAACGTTCCTTTTACCTCTGTTTGCTTTTACTGGTTGTTTTCATATGCTGTTTAAATATACAATATACTAGCACTTCCGCGCGGTTCTTTTCGCGTAGTCATTTATGGATTATTTATGTTGGCAAATAAAATTTCTGCTCGATTCACATTAACAAGCCCAAAAATCCCAAAATTAGTCATTAGTCACTAACTCACAGAATAGGGGATTTTCGAAAAACTGTGAATGAATTCCTATTTTTTCCAGAGATTCTATGAGGAATGTATTTGCTAAATGAGTTTGTAGCTTTCTGAGAATATGTGATTTATCAATAAGTTTTATTTTATTTTTGTATATAAAATAAATGAAACTAGAATTAAGTATAACTTAATAAAAAAGTTTATTATAAAATATTAACAACTAGCAACTTACAATAATTAAAGTACCAGTCTCATAAATTAAACGATTTGAATTGACAACGCAGCTAAAGAGCGACTAAATATACCTAACCGTACTACTACAGTATAAGTTCCTTGTATTACCTTTTACGGTTAGAGTAGTCACACTAAAACATAAAGTTGTCAATTCTGCTTGCTTATATTATTATGATCTTTAACTTAATAATAAGTATTTAACACTTAAATGTACATAATATGTGAGAATATTTTTTTATAACTATATAATAGTTAACCTGTTCATTTATGCAGAAGTTACAAAAACTCTAGAAATAAATAATGAACAGGAATATAATTAGTTGTAATGAGTTAGACAATCGTAGTAGGGGCTGTCTTTATGGCTTAGATCGTTGTACTCGGCGGGGGTATATGCTTAAGTTTGAAGGCGTGAGCTGGCACAAAGCCTTCCAGTATAATGATAGTGGTACTTGGAAACTATATGTGGGCGAGGCTTATTTATGAATATCTCAAACCGAATATGAAGTCTTTATGTCTCGATGAATTTTACTCCGATAATATTTTATATCGCATGGACTTTTTGGCTACTTAGTGGGATTTCGTTTTGATCGTTATACAGTAAACTCGAGTGCCTTTATGCATTTGCGCAAGATATATCATCAATTATATAAAATGGTTTCGCTTACATACATTTTTAAACAGTTTCGACATGGTTTTTATAGAGGTAAGCGATATGGAACTAAAGTCAAAGACCGACTGCATCCGGACAACTCGTTGGGTCCTTAGCGTTTATGGGTTTAATGATTGTATCAATATCCAAAGTTTCTCCAACAGTTTGCTAAACTGCGATACTGGCTGACACTTCTAATGTTTGTTGGCAAACTGTGGTCTAAATAAACAAAGGATATTGAAATGTTTACCTTAGTCCCTTGCGGCTTGCGCAACACCATTTTATGCAACTTCGGTAGCCGGGTTATCTACACCAGCGTTAAAGGTCCTCGCTATCTCCCAAGCGCAACGGAATTTTAGAGAAACGATAGTTCATCTTAAACTAGTCACGTAACTTGGCCGAGCACCTAATAAAGGGAAACTTGTGCCTATAGCATTATTTGTAGTTGTATTTAGTGCGCTTGATACCCAAACTTACTAATTAGCATGATACGGTTTTGTAAAGTATATTTTTTTCCATTGAAAATATTGAGGAATAATTTATATTATAGTCGTTTTAAAGTTTAAGTTAAAGTAGTAGATACAGTTAAAAGGATTAAATAGGTTTTTAAATACATGAGGTTAGTTAAATAAAATAAAATTGTATAGAATGCACTGAATAGAATGCATTCGTTTAGGGTCCGGCCGGTCATCGTACTGTGCGGTGCCTTCGCGTCGTGTCCGTGTCGCGCTCGGGTGACGGCGATGCTTATCGGCCGACAATTAAAACGTATCGCGACCTGTTGCATCTTCCCCACTCAAATCGCTCCATTGGATTCGGACACTTTGTCAGGATTTATTGACAGTCACATTGAGTTGCAATTCTAAATATACATTGTTTGAATTGTGCATGATAATTTTAAATGGAACCGAACTTTTGAAATTCTTTACGTGTTTATTAACTGAAAATGTGTGTGTGTGTGTGTGTGTGTGTGTGTGTGTGTGTGTGTGTGATGTTTAACTTATTTATAGAACTGATGAATAGATGTCGTTACAGTATAATCGATACACAACACTCACTTTAACAGAATTGTTTACTACATACGATCTCAATAGCACGTGCTTTCCAATAAAAACTTTGGAGGTCAAGTGTAGTAGGCGTATTTATATCGGAACGAGGCTAGGTGCCGCGTCTGCAGGGGCGGTCATTAACTGGGTCGCAGGGACAAAGACCCCGATAGGGGAGGCTGGGGGTGGTTTCGCTTTCCACTCTCCGGCTTCACTCGGCGCCGCTCGGCACTCGTTTAAGTTCGGCTTTCGCGAAACACCCCGATCTTCTACCGAACTAAAACTGCCTGTGAGGCTGAGAGCCTTCACGATAAATGTTTGCTCTTCGCACTCTCAATGCGGGCGACTCAAGGGGATTAATTTAGAACTTCTCGAGCATTATTTCTTCCCAGTTTTCCCTTTTTGCGGCGTTATGAAGAAACTTAAATATTACACAGACAAAATCATTCCCATCGTGATTTACGCAGGTTGTTGATAAATACGTATATTTTTATTCAAAGGTGTCGGTTCGACGAAGGGCGATGTGAATATGTATGAATATTTATAATGCAAATCGACGACGATGTAACGACGTGGTCGCGACACCGACCTGACATTTGCAGGAAATAAGTGTCGAGCTCCTAAAGTAATGGGGCCACTGACGAATCAACGATTATCGAAAATTGCGGTACGTATTTACAAGTTCGGGCGAGTCAATAACATGTTAATGTTATTTTATAAATTCCGTGGCACTTTTTTAAAATAAAACATACCAAATTATATTTAAAAATAACCTAACTAGTGAGTAAACTTCGCCTCACTCGTCCATTCTACTTTTTAACGGTTAAGTATGCAACAGATAGAATATATATTATATACTTACATAGAAGTATAAAAAGTACGTTTTAAGAAAAGTTATAACTCTTATTTATATGGTCTTAAAGTTCAAACTATTTTCATACCAATATTCTTTTTTATGCGTAAACGTAAGATACAGACGGGCAGACAGAGTAACTTCGTATTTTATAATATTAGTATAGATAACCCGCTATTCTTATTTTAATAATCACCTTTGTTTGTCAGTTTAAAGTTTAAGGAATTTCAATATGGTTTAAACTTTAAACCATATTGAAATTTCATATTAAAATCAACTAATTACGATATGATTTATGCTCTCCCTCGCAATGATTTAATATTAAGATCTAAGGTATAACGTGGGACTTACTACTAAAATAAATCATGATTTATTTGCATTGCGCTGAACAAACTGGGTTATGAGTTATGACAGAGACTGAAATTATTCAAAATAGAAACAAAACCGAAAGGCTAATGCTCCTTGGCATTTATTATATTTTCTACTAGTTTATATAGAATCTTAAAAATGTTCTCGCATACTGCATAGTTGGTAAGGCACTCAACTGGTCGTAATTATTGTCTATACTCGTAAGTTAAGATTGTGCTTTACTTACGCACGCTATTTTATCACATAACCTGCGGAATGCGTAATTTATAAACGTTCTTTAAACTTTTAATTTAAGTGGCCATATATGTATAAATAATAATAATATTATAAATGTTTAAAATTATTGTGAGTATGTATTATGTATTAAAATACAGATATAAACGTTTTTCGATATGATTAATCGTTGCTATTTATCGCTATCGGGGTAAAACTAACGTCCTCCTTTGTGTTGAGTGATTAATCAACGACCGCCTGTCGCCTGTTAAGTGCGCGTCCGTAGATCCAAGCATACATAGATGTGAAATTCTCAATATGAATATAAGACGTGTACTTTTGTAACTAGCAACAATATTTAATATATATTACTTCTGCATGTACGTTAAGCCGTACTTATCTTTACTTTTTCACTAAAATATTGAATACTTTTGGCGTAAAACATTTTATTATATATAAGAAGCATATATGTTAGCTAATTTAATAATAACGGTATTATATATTTTTTTCTCTTTAGTAAGTCGATCAAGTCATTCTGTTTTGACTAAAACCTGTATTAAATTTACGTCGATTCCTTGCATCGTTGCGACGTGACAGAAAAACAAACAAGCAAAAAATTATAAATCAACAAACACACCTTTAAAATGTTATTATTAGTTCTGAGAGCGTTGCTTATAGAGATAATACGTGTATTTTAAAATAGTCGACGTGGTTGAGATTAATAGTGTCAAGTTCTCTAACGTAGCTAGAGCACGCGTGTGCACTATTTATATAAAAGCTTTATTGCCAAATTCTTATATAAATATTTAAATAACAAACAATTGATAATGGTTTTGTTTGTATATAATTTGTTGAAATTTACTATTATGTATTTAATAATGTGTGTATGTGTGGGTAGGGGTACCCCGGTACATACTGTAGATAATATAACATCGATCATGAATCTATTAATACTATATTTACGTAAATAAGCTAACACACTATGAATTATGATATGGAATTTTAATAAAAAATGACCTTTCCAGTCTCTTATATTTCGCAGTTCGAATACGTCTGATGACGCGTTCGGCCAATAGTAGTGGCGTAGCGTAGGTCAGTGCTCGCAAAACGTTGATTGTCTGCCCGACGGACGAGTGCCACTCGTTTTCAACACATCGCGAATCGTTATATCTGTGTACCACTACCACTACCACTGCCAGCGGATTTGCAGTTATCTACTTATACAATATGTGAAAGAGCACTGTCACTTTAACACTGTTACTTTCTTTTTGCCTTGAACAAAAGAGATTATTTCTTTCCTCTGTATTTTTAAAACTAATACATACAGTTAAGTAGCTTTAGAAAAATATAAAATCATCGACATTATCTTCGTAATAATAACAAATGTACACGTGCATGCACTATTTTATCAATACACTGTCACCAGTAAAGGATCTGTGTTCTAATATTTTCATAATATTGTATCCATAACTCAATAACAACCATTCATCTTCAATCCGTGTCATTATTAGGTATGTACTCGTACGGCTTATAACGGAGGCGGTCACGATTATTTAGATAAAAATCTTCTCATATCTTATATTATTTCATTTAATTTATTTTTTATTTAATATGATTTACTCGTATAGGTAGAAAATATAAAAAATGTTATAGTCAAAGCACATAATTGATACTAAGTATGCTATGAAATTCTGCAAAAATTGTTCACTCATATAATAAATGCGAAAGTAACTCTTGTTTGTCTGTCGCACTTTCACAGCAAAAGTACTGAACCGATTTAAATGAAATTTGGTACACAGATAGTTTTTAGCCAAAAAAAATGTAGAAAAATTGGCTGTAAGGGGTTAAAATGGCGGATAAAAGTTTGTATGGATAATTACGTCATTTTTAAGGCTAGCTTGAAACTTAATTTTAAGGCTCTTGATTAGATATAAATAAATAAGACATTGAAAGTTTGTAAAATTTTATTCTAAAGGGGGTACCTAGAGACGAACCCGAGCGAATCGAGGGTGAGTAAAATTGAAAATAACAATAATTTTTACATTACAAATGAGATGATATAATACATTTTAAACATATTTTTGATAAGGATAAGTTTAAAAATAGTCGAAGCTTTTCAAAAGTAAAGTTTTTCAAACATCTTGATTTGAATTTACTTTTAATAAGCCATTATGTCGAGGACCGCTTGCGCTTATAAATTAATTGGGGTCAATTATTGTACAATGCGGTATCCATTGTAGAGAAGTGTGAAATGTTTATGGAACTATTTTCGATAACATATCTCAAATAAACTTGCCACACCACTTGGTTTCGTATAACTCCTCTATTAATTATGCATCCAATGATACCATGCGTCGATATGCGTATGTGCTCGCCTGATATATGAGCTTTCAGAATTTATCTCCGGAGGCGATAAGGAAGAATAAATGTTATTTGTTCAATATTTAAGCTAAGTCTAATCTATTTTTGGTGACAACGTTGTTGTTTCAGTATATGCAATTATATTTGAAATATTTGACATAACATTTAGAAATATTGTTAAAAAGTAAGATGTACCTAGGTACTACTGTGTGGAAAACTGATTTTTTAAGAAAGCTTAACAAATTATGGTAAGGCAAAAGTCAAAAGTCCCGTGAAAATCAGTCCAGCCGTTTCAGAGATTTGCCGGAACAAACAGACAGACACACAGGCAAACATTTTATCTAGAGAGACGCACTCTAACGGAGTGAAGGTAAGCTGATAGTTTTTAATAATGACAATATTTAATAAAGAAGCAATTGTTTTTGATAAGGAAATTATTTCGAAATGAAAGACATTTTACACATAAACATCTTAAAGGCATTTAGGGTTTTGTATACGATAACATATAATTTCGACTTTGACCTATGCATCGTTATTACGAATTTGGAATGCAAAGCTTGACAAGAACAAAAAATGACTTTGGGTTTTTGTTGTAACCTTAACTGATTAAAACTATAAAAGAGTAAACTTGATATAGTATCTTTTTAGGTGTTCGTTCAATTCAAATAAGACAAAAAAATACTACAGTGAAAATATTTAAAACTTTTGTGATGATTTCTTACCTATACTTAAGAAATTTATGAGGCAATAACCCTTCCAATTAAAGTTGCACGGTGCCAACCACCGCTATGCAATAACTTGCTTGCTTAAATTCAATTTATCATTATTTCGAGGTGTAAGTACCGTTGAATTTTCTATGCATCATTTCTTCTTGAATAGAATACTAGTTAAAATTAATTGCGAAGTAAGAATACTGTTGCCATATTAAATGTTTCATAACATTTATTTAATTTTAATTGTTATCTAGAAATACATAATTAGTGCTTAAGAATAATATAAGGATATTAAATTATACGTTTTTACCAAGTCAATAGGTAAGAAAGCTCTAAATATCATTCGCCCCTTTGTGTTACAAATACATCATTGCAGTGGTTTTAAGTGTTTTAAAAGAACAATACCAAGGGTTTTTGAATACCACACCAGCTGTTGTAATGCACTTAAAAAGATTCTTTAATATCCGATAACTAAAACTATTAACTTTTTCTTTAGTTGTCGAAATAATAAACTTCACCGTTGTCAAAAGAACATTAAAATATTCTTTCAAGGCAAATGATTTAGACATTTAAATCCCTAAAATCTCAAATATTGGTTTCCAATTACACTCCTTAGGGTTCCTTGCAGCGAAAACTGTTTCGCGTCGGGGATGAAATGGGGCGAGTTGGTGCGGGGTGCGGGGAACAATGCGGCCGTATCGATCCGCCCTCGTGCCTGATGCCGTCTACTGACTCGGCACGCACGCCGCAACGCATAACGCACGCCTTCAGCCTAGTTAGGTACTTTTTCGAGTCTTTCATCCATCTTGCGTGTGTGGATTTTTTTAAAGCTTTAATTATTTTGTCGTTGTTTAGTCACATAGCATATTATCTGGGTCCAAATCAATATATTTTAGATTTTTTTATGAATAAGATGAACTTTCCATGCAGTAACTCTCAATTAATATTAAAAAAATAACTTACTTGTAATGGAAAGTTTATCAAAGAAAACAAGAGTAGGTAAGCAGGTAGGTAGGAGAGTCATCCTCACTTACTTGCGTTCTGAAAACCATTTATGTAATATTTATTTTATAAGTAGGTATAATTGTTAATCAGCGCAGAACTAGTTCACATAGTGGTAGTATACAAATGCCACACTAAAGTGCTAAGTAAATAACGCGGAATAGAGCTCCCTTGCAGATTAGAATCTCGATAAGTGTCCGTATCAATTACATACGCGAATGGCAATCGGAGCCAGGAACAGTCTCGAGGGAGCTGCTATCAAAATCAGCAACGAACTGAGTAACTGTATCTTGTAAATTGTATAGATTTCGAGAGATTAGAATAACAAGCTGCCTTATCACGTTAATTGCGAAAATTTATTGTTCAGCTAGTAAAACCGTTTGCCTAACATAGATTAGCTATAAAAGATTCCAATTTCCAGATCAGTATTGATGTAGTTCACCATAGAAAGAAAGAATACCGGGTAATGAAACAAATTTTAAAATTATATCTTATATTTAAATTAACCTAAACATACATACGCAATGCAATGCAATAAATTTATTTTTATTGATGGAAGATGTGTTCTTACTTCTTTAAAGGAAAAGGAAGGTTTGGTCGCATATTTCCTTTGGTGATAAAAGCTATATAAGAACCAATACTTATTTGAAGGGAACATTGCTAGTAGTATAGGATCCCGCTATACAACGACCTTCACCGAGATGCTTATTTAATGAGACGTATTTTTTATGTTATTAAATATGCCAATAAATATATCCTATATGGGTTGCCTAACAAATTTCAGTCCAGAGTATTTTTAATTAATAATTAAAAAAAAATTTTTTTTTTAAACATTGCACCGGTGTGATTATTAAATAAATTTGATACCAATCGAAAGTTTGAAGCCCATAGAATATGCAAACGTTAGGTTGCCTATTTTTTTCCGGTCACAACCACGGGTTGCCAGGTGTAAACAGGTAAATCTATACTAGCATTTTGCAACGGTCTGATTATTGAATCAAACTTAGATAAAATGAAAGATTATTTCATAAGGAACACGGTGGTATAGGGTTGCCTGCGAAAAATCAGTCCCGAATTACGGTTGTCGAATTTTAAATAATAAAATATCGCTGCGAGTGAATGTGTGTGTGAGAGAGGTCCCAGACCAACCATCCCATGCGGTAGAAAAGGACGCAGCGTAGCAGCTGTTTAAAGTCCGCCCATTTAAAGAAGGAGAGTGCGCATGCTATTTGTGCTTGGAAATGAAAAGGATAGCGATAGACTCGTATATGCTGTGCATTATTTTGGAGTAGTTAATTTTTAATATACAGAAATAGTTATTTAATTTTTTATTTTTTAATCAATTAATTATTTATCTATGTTTATTGTTTATGTGACACTAAAGTATATACACATCTTTAGTAAAAAAGACAGTTAGAGTAAAACATATATATTACTTATCTGGCAAATTTTATCTTTATTATTGGGAGCCGAAATAAAAAACAACAATTAAAAGAATACTTCTGTTTATTGAAAAAAATTTAAAATACAAAAATTTTTAAAATTATTCAGGTTCCGAGTCATCGGACATATAACTGTGATCTCCAACTTCTGAATCTTCTTCGTCATCACTCTCCGTTTCAGTTTTTTCGACAATGTCTTCTATTTTTAAAGGTGTATGATCTCCAATGAATCCTACTGGTTTTAAATATTCATCTAAGAACCAACCGCAGTTCTCAGGCTGAAGTTTCACGCATATTGGATCCGTTGCATTAAGCCACATGGAATTTACGAAAATAGTTCGTAAAATTTTCTGAGTTAATGATATCCAGCATGGTGGTATGGAGTTGGAGTCGAAGCCTTTTATTTTTTTTAAAAAGTGCTCGCTGTCTTCTTTTGCAGAGTAATTCTTCAAAAAAATGCGATATCTCGCATCATTCACACTGGTACAGTTCCTGATACCATACATACTAGACGTAAATTCTTGAACAGTCTTCATTTTTTCACCAATGAAAATATCAGCAGCATCTGTTAATGACGCAAAAACTGTTTGATATTTTTCATTTTTTGAAAATTGCTGAAAAGGTTTTACTTTCCCTTTGTTGTAAAATGCTGCCGTGTAATCGCAACCTGTAAATGCATGGAATGCTGGAAGACTTTGGCATAATTTAATTCCTAACTCCAACGCTAAATCGGTGCAATTAATACAATCAACAGTTTGATTATTACTCTTTTTTGTAGCTGAACTGGCAAGCCAAATTTCTGATCCGATAAGTTTGTGCATATTTCCTAACAAAATAATCAAAACGTCAGTATCAGAGGCTTTAATTAAAACTCTTGAGCCTGGTTCCGCTTTAGAAGCATGAAAAATAATCCTTGTATCTGCCTCTTCGTGATGACATTCATAATTAGTTTCTTCAGTTTTTTTTACGGAATTTTCCTGAACTTGATAAGAGTAACAGTGATGGTCGACGGTTAAAAAAATTTTTTTGTTTTGGATTATCGTTACCAAATTGTCGTTTTGCCAATAATCAGCCAGAAACTGCACCAGAGCCTCTTTAAAGCGATAATTTTTAAGGCTTTGCAAAAAATTTTTTGGTCTTGTTTGCTGAGGTCCTGAAATTTTGTACGGAATATCGAATTCTTTTCTGCTTTCACGTTCGGAATCTTTGATTGACGGTGATAAGTAGCGATCAAAAATTAAATGTATTTCTGTCGCGTTTGTTGAACATATTTTTATAAGTATGGACTCGGCAATTTTATCAAAAGTTTGAGCTATAGCAGCTCCGATTATATGCAAGTAATAAAAACCATCTATTATTTCAACGTTGATATGAGTTGGCTCAACCATTTTAGTTTTGGATTTCAAAACCTTTGCTAACGTTGATTTTGAAGTTTTTAACATCTCTCCAGTACATGCAAAAAGAGCAGGGGGCAATGGTGCTAGTGGAAAAGTTAGGCAAAATTCGAGATTAATTTTTTTGTTTAGACTTATTGCCAAAAGTCGCCCAAATACATCTCGTTCCATTTTCAACAATACTTTCTTGTTCTTGTCTTTGGTACTCAAGACTTTAGTCATACATTGAGAAGCAAAATTGCAGATTTTGTTTCGTTTTATTGATTTATCGAATCTTCCGGGAGTTGAAGAGCATTCCGAGATAAAATTTAATTTTTGTTGAGAGCCTGCTGTTTTTACGTTCAGCAGAAAATCAGTAACTTCTTTCGATGCAGCTTTACCGGTTGAAATGTTGAATAATGTATCTTTGTCAATAGTGTCATCAAATGGATTCATCGTACATTTTATTGCTTCAATGATACTCTGAAGATTTTTCTTGTCTTTCTTAATTTTACTTCGTTGCAATGAGTGCGAAGTATCATCCTTTTTCGTTAATCCGATTTTTTGTTTGATAGATGTTAATATCTTCGTCCTCATGCTATGACTGAGTGCCCATCTTTGACGTGCAGATATTGAATCCGCAGCAAGGTTATCAGCCAATTGATTGCTAGCATCAGCATTGATGGTTTGCTCTAGCGTCAAGTCAACCGGTGATCGAGCGAAATTCGCTGCAGTTCGTCTAATTCCAAAGGCACCTCGACGAAATTCAGCCACCAAAGATGAATTATTAGTATACAAATTGATTAAATTGCTCAAATATAACAAGGACCATCTGGCATAATTGGGCTGGTTTAACGCAAAAAAAATATCAGCCATGTTGAAAATCGAGTCCACGTACAGTTCAAAGTTACTGGTGTGGATACTTCTGGAAAACCGATGGTATAAATTAATTAACTCACAGTACTGGTAATAAAATTGAGCAGTTTTCCCTTTTTCTCCGATTAAAGTCTGATTGCAGAATTCTTTATAACCGTTAACAATTCGACTCAATACATCTGGTAACTCGATAGTTTCGTTGGCGTCATAAGCAGTTTGATTTGATGCATTCTGTATTTGCGTTTGCAGCAGTTCATCCATCGCCTCAAGTGTAACATTAGTTGTCGATAAATACTGTTCAAAATGTAATATTTGTAATGCGGCAGCGGTTAGCGGATGTAAGCGCTTGCAACGATTGAAGTGCTTGCTGTCCAAAAA
The DNA here is from genome assembly GCA_905231865.2 of Boloria selene. Classification (NCBI taxonomy): domain Eukaryota; kingdom Metazoa; phylum Arthropoda; class Insecta; order Lepidoptera; family Nymphalidae; genus Boloria; species Boloria selene. The sequence goes on along the minus strand of HG993137.1, from coordinate 12,740,456 downwards.
GCTATTCATGGAGCCGCCGGCTAATACTTCAGCTTGCACCAGTATTTCCACTAATCCACTGGAGTCAATATATTTTCCGATGGCTCTAAAAAATGCCATCTCTGTGTGAAACGCTCCCAAGTTAACAAAAATTTTATTGTATAGCGGTTTTTCTTGTTCTTGAATTTGCATAGCCATTTTTGCTATCGCTAAATCATATGTCACAATAATTTCTGGCTGCTGACATTTTTCAGCGATTTCTTTAGCCATGTTTAATGTTTCATTGACTACTGCATACGACGTTGGTGATGAATTTATGGGAGGCAAATATTCAACTCTTTGCTTCTCACTGTGGTCTAAAGATATCATACAGTTATAACCCAACCACATAGGAACAGAATCAATTCTTGATAACGACATTATCCATAATAAATCTTTATCTGTAGCTATTTCTGTAGCACCTTTGCATAACTCGGTTGTATTGGTAAACGAATCTACAGTAATCAGCTGCATACTTGCCTTAGGTTTCGAATAATATGGTCGAATTTCTCGTGATATTTCATTGAAACGCCTTCTCTTGCGGGTAGGCCCTTCTTCATTTATGTTGTCCTTTACTTGAGGCGCTGGTGAAGTTGTAGCTTCACCATCATCAAAATTATCAGTTCCATTACTAGAGAATTGATAAATAATGCCAACTGTGTCGTGCATAGTGTCCTTTCCAGAAGTTGTGTCAACGAAGCGGTCGAAATTATCGAACGCAACGTGGGTGCTGTGTCCATTTGCTGCAGTGATGCCTTTTGGTATAACTTTGTTATCTTGGATCGATGTATACGTCATTTCGGTTTCCAATTCTTCTGCCAAATTATATCCAATTGTATGGCCATACCTATTAAGTATCGTAATTACTTGCCTAGAGTTGGTTAAAGACTTTACTGCCAATCCAAGAGATAAACTTTTTGCGGGCTTACATGCACCCCTAGTGACAGCATAAATAACGTCACTACATATTGACGTTATTTTAGCTTTCAGTCCGTTCGAATCTTCATCAGAATGATTAGGTCCTTCAATAAGGTTTCGCATAAAATCTATTAATTGCTTAGGAATGTCACATTCTCCACGAATGACATCATCAGCAGTTACGTTGCGAGAAAGCGGATGAACATCTATATTTTTAATGCAACTTCTCAAATAATATGCTACATTTTCAAACTCATAATCATTTCTTGTCTCCAAAAATTTAAAATTGTTAGCCATTACAGAAACGTCCATGTCTGTTTTGTACACAATTTTTTTGTTACGTATTCCCATTGACGCTTCAATCGTAATAAGATTACCAAATTTCTTCATTAACTTTTTTTGCAAGGTTTCACATCGGTAATCTTGAATATCATCGAAATCAATTTCATGATTTCCAAACTCTAGCAATAAAGCTTGGTATCTTAAAAATAATTGAGCCAAGTACATAACTTGGTTGTTTTCAATTATTTCTGTCTCAATAAAATTTGATATGGATTGAAAAGCCAACTGATGTAACTGTCGATATTTACTATACGTGGAATCGGTAGATTCTTCCGTGGACCGCTTATTTTTCGATTGATACAGTGCGTAACAAGGCAGATGGTACGCGATAGTTTGATGTTGAAGTTTGGAGAGAATCTCCGAATCGCTTAAATTTTCGGCGATATTTTTGATCTGTAGTGGTACTTTGTCACCTTTAGGGAAAGTAAGATTAACCAGCTTCTTTCCACATCTTTTTTGGCTGTGGTCACAAAAAAGACAAATAATTGTGCTTGATGTCGATGCTGTTGATGTCGTTGCTGTTGATGTCGATGCTGTTGATGTCGTTGCTGTTGATGTCGATGCTGTTGATGTTGACTGCTCCTAAAAGAATTTAAATCATTCTTTGAGTAAAAATGGAAGAAAACAAATATAAATGAAAATACAAGTTCAATTAATAGATTTTCATGTCACTTTTTTAAAAAAGCTTAAAAAAATAATAATTTTTTATTACCTTGTCAAAGCCCCCAGAAGTTTGAGGCAGGTCTTCAACATTACTCGTTTCATCCTCAGCAACTGTAGCACAGGAATCGACACTAGGATTCAACTGTTGTGGTTCTTCTTCAGTAGTAGATACATCGGTATGCTCCTAAAAAAAAAACAATTTTTGCGATTAAATGAAAATGTTTGATTATAAATTTTAAAAAATTTTTGATAAGAATAGTTGATTTAAAACATCCTCATTTAATTATTCCAAAAAAAAAAAGGAAATCAGAACATTTTCTTGTTCAATTTTCAACTACCGTTTTTTAAGTAAATTACAAAAAAAATATGTGTGTCGAAAATTAACAAAACCATAAGTGAGTTTTACTAGCAATTACTTCAACATGACAAAAATATAGAAGATGTATTAGCTTAGATAATTTTAAAGATTCAATTATTATGTACTTACTGTATATTCAGCGATAAATTTAAGAAATTCTTCGTTATATTTTTTATTCAAAACAGTCACTTTTTTGTAGCACGTGGTATGATAACCTACAAATTGAAGTGACGCACTGGGTAGCTCAACAAAATTGTATTTAAAATTTTTTTTTTTACGAAAAGCTAACTTTAATGCACAGTTTTCAAAAGTTTCATCATCAAAATCAATAATTCCGTCATCCGAATCACACAAAAAACACTTTTTGGCCATTTTTTCCAACAATAAATAGCAGCACGTTTTTTCACTTGTATCTATAGCGACAATCTACTGTAAAATAATGCACAGCATATACGAGTCTATCGCTATCCTTTTCATTTCCAAGCACAAATAGCATGCGCACTCTTCTTCTTTAAATGGGCGGACTTTAAACAGCTGCTACGCTGCGTCCTTTTCTACCGCATGGGATGATTGGTCTGGGACCTCTCTCTCACACACATTCACTCGCAGCGATATTTTATTATTTAAAATTCGACAACCGTAATTCGGGACTGATTTTTCGCAGGCAACCCTATACCACCGTGTTCCTTATGAAATAATCTTTCATTTTATCTAAGTTTGATTCAATAATCAGACCGTTGCAAAATGCTAGTATAGATTTACCTGTTTACACCTGGCAACCCGTGGTTGTGACCGGAAAAAAATAGGCAACCTAACGTTTGCATATTCTATGGGCTTCAAACTTTCGATTGGTATCAAATTTATTTAATAATCACACCGGTGCAATGTTTAAAAAAAAAAATTTTTTAAATTATTAATTAAAAATACTCTGGACTGAAATTTGTTAGGCAACCCATATAGGATATATTTATTGGCATATTTAATAACATAAAAAATACGTCTCATTAAATAAGCATCTCGGTGAAGGTCGTTGTATAGCGGGATCTTAGACTATAGTGAAACCTAATAATACCGGTTACGACGTGACGCGTGCCGGCTAATGAGTTTTCGGTGAAAGCTGCACGCGAAGAATTGTTGTACATACCGATGTCGATAATTACAACCTTGAATTAATATTACGAGCCGATGACCAATTAATGACATACCTTGACCACGAAAAACGACCGAAGATGTTACCGATAACAGTTGGTCAATTTGTTTTAATTCAATCTATAATTAAAGTGATAGAATTAACATGCCTAACAAGATTCTAGACTCGATCTATATTAATAACGTATTTGCAGATGTGTCTATAAAACGGATAGCAAAGCTTGCATTTAACGGCTTATTATGCAAAGGGCAAATGTCTATGACCAGTATTTAATTTACATAGAGACTATGTTAATTATAAATTAGTTCTTTATATTATTTTTTTCCGAGAAGCGGTATTGACTGTTCAGTAACCTTATATTATATGAAGCATTTAGAAAGCCAATAAAAAGTAAAGCTAACGACCAAACATGTGGTGTTCTCGGTACGGACGGCCTCGCATGAATATCATCGCTATGCGTTTTAATGACAACCGCCGTCAAACAAAACATCTTATAAAGAGGTATATATTTTTCATCAAATACGAAGCAGCGCAGTTTCGCCTTTGAGGAGCCTATATATTTTCAGTACACATTTCTTTACTTATCGAGATTATTAATATTGTTGGATTCATTTCTCAGCAGGGTCTTACGTTTTTCTTAGGTTCATCAAAAGCAACTAAAAGCGGTTTGGAAATGATAATGATGACCGTTTAGGGCAATCAGACGATTTATAAATTAAAATATATGTTTTTAAAGTTAGTAAAAATCTTTATTGCATCTTTATATTGAAAATTCTTTTTTTATTAAGTAAAAGAAGAGTAACGAGCATAGCTGAAATGTATAAAAAGCATAATTTATTTTCAATCCATCATTGCGATCGTTCTGGCACTGTGCGTTAACGCTTTGTCGATGACTGACGCCCATCCAGAAACTATTTCTGTTTTTTGCCTCGAGTCCCGACCCCTCAACATACATTCGTTTTATTTATTTTAATAGAAAAACGTACAGTGGTTGTCTTTTTAATCTAAATTTGATATAGTGAGCAGTAATTACTTAGTTTATAGTTTATACATATAAGTATAACAATTACAAACATTTATGCGTACAAGGATTATTTGACGTATTCATCTTAGAACATGACATTCAAAATTCCTTTCCCATTAGTTATACGTATCTCTCCGGATGAATCATGAGAATCATTACACAAAATCATTCCTCGAGTTCAACGCGGATAGTAACCGACTGCAATACAGATTTACAATAGAGTCAGAACGCATTCAACGCTTCCACTGTACGTTCATAGTAAAAACCTTTCAATTAGCACATTGCGAGCCGCCTCGATGTTTGTCGTTTTAATTTTTAAAACTTCTCTAAACTCTTTGATGGACCCAAAGCTAACATTCTCTACATACCGCAAAACGTAGACTGACGTAGCTCCCATAGGCCTCCTTTTCCTACTTGTGTAGAGTGCTGTCATTTTACCAATCCTATTTGATTGATAAGTTAAGGGCGTCGCTTTACAAAAATATTTGTGGCAAAATTAAAAAAAAAACAACATTACTGTATTCGTACAAAAGGTGTGTTGTATAAGTGATGGAATCATATTAAATGAAAATTAAAAATTAAGGCATTCATTTTCAAAAATAAGATTGTCTTATTCGATAGTTTAGTTATTTTAGTAATATCTCAGTCGCATCTAAGTTATTGAGGCGTGCGTGCGTATGTGAGATAAGATGCGACCGCCACTGACTTACACTATTCGTATCATAGCATACCGCTCAATTAGCCGCGCCGCCGCGCCACTGCGCCGTGCCGCACTGCTCCACAGATGCGCTTCTGCCGTAGTCGGCCGCTTTGATTAAACTTTGATTGCGATTTGCGGCACGTCACTCACGCGGCCCGATCCCGGCACTGTCGCCGTATAGACGTGGTGGCCCTGTAATTGACGTTTACAGCGTTAATATCCTTCCGCCGGATGAAAGCTTTATTGTTTTATCTTTTTGACGTTTTTATTGAACCTATTTTTGTGACGCGCTTTTATTGATTGTTGATTTTACACGGATTGAAGTTTAATGGTCCTGCCGCGGACAGCCTTTCATTAAGTCGTTATGCCACGGGTTTACTTTTGTGAAATGACCGAGTGTATAGTTATTGTTTACTAAACTTCTTAAAACGAAGTGAATTATTACCTAATCCCCGTAAGATTCGGCAACGTTGCGAAATTCTCTTCTCCCCCAAGTCAACGGGAAAGTTAGAGAAACTTAGTCTTTCGCCACAAGCCACTCACAACTTTTTATAACTTGCTCTAACATTTGGGACGTGAAGTATCATCGTCCCGTAAACTACTAAATGTATCAAGAAAAGTGAACAGCCATTTTGAATACCGCCGATTTAAAGTTTCGCCTCTAGAACTTATTACATTTGTTTTCTTAATGGCACCAGCATATTATAATCTATACTAATATTATAAAGAGGAAAACTTTGTTTGTTTGTTTGTTTGTTTGTTTGTTTGTTTGTTTGTAATGAATAGGCTCAAAAACTACTGGACCGATTTCAAAAATTCTTTCACCATTTGAAAGCTACATTATCCACGAGTAACATAGGCTATATTTTATTTTGGAAAAAAATAGGGTTCCGTAAGATATTTGGGATTTTCGGACACAAGGTGTAAAAAATCAACCAGAAAAGTTACTTATTTTGCTTACACTGCCTAAACTATAAAAGATAGGACCATAAAATGTTCTAATTAATTGTAGATCTTATAAATATCTACAAAAAAGTCCGCGACACACTATACCTATCTATGGCGAGTGAGGCACAACAACCATTTTTTTATTTAAAAATCTTGAATTTTTTTTGGACTACATTTAAACGCGTTTATTTTACTCATGCTATCAATCCTTATTAAAAATAAATTATTTCATCACTAACTACAGTTTATGTAGATAATAATATTTATTTGGTCTTTGAATGATAAAAATTGGACGTGCTATAGCAATGTTTGTATGAAATTTCTTCTTTTTTTGTGCTACAAACCTTAAACTTGACAGGGAGATAGTTAATAGTTAGTAAATGCCCGCAAAGAACGAATTTTGTGACAGGGCCGAATTAAGGAGGTCTAAGGGCTCTCGCCAGTTTGTATGAAATGCCTTAATTTTTTGTGCTACAAACTTTAAATTTGATAGGGAGGTAATTTATAGTTTGTGATCGTTCGCTAAAAACATATTTTGCATCAGGGCCTGATTAAGGAGGTCTAAGGGCTCTCACAAGTTTGTATGAAAATTCTTCAGTTTTTGTGCTACATACTTTAAATTTGACAGGGAGGAAGTTAATAGTTAGTAGACATCCATTAAAAATGTACTTTGGAACAGGGACGGATTTATGTGGTCTAAGGGCTCTTATTTGTTTGTATGAAAGTTTTTAATTTTTGTATGCCACAAACATAAAATTTAATACAAACTTAAAATTTAGCTGGGAGGTAGTTAATTATCAGTAGACATCTGCAAAGAACGATTTTGCGACAGGGCCGGAGTGAAAAGTGCAAGGGCTGTCGCAAGTTTGTATGAAAGCCCTTCCTTATGTACTACAATCTTTAAATTTTGTGGAGAGGTAGTTATTGTAAGTAGAAGACCTCTAAGTATTTGGAAAGGGTTTTGAACAGGGCCGGATTAAGGTGGTTTAGGGAGTCTCGCAAGTTTGTATGATGTTCCTCTATCTTTTCTGCTACAAACTTTAAAATTGGCAGAGAGGTAGTAAATTGTTAGTAAACGTCCGCTAAGAACAAATTTGGCGACAGGGCCGGATTAAGAAGGTCCAAGGGCTCTCGCAAGTTTGTATGAAATTTCTTAATTTTTTGCGCTACAGACTTTTTGGCAGAAAAGTAGTTTTTGTAGTTAAGTAGAAGTCCGCTAATAACGGATTTTGCTACAGGGCCGGATTAAGGTGGTGTAAGGGTCTCATAAGTTTTTCGAAATACCTTCATTTTTTGTACTACAAGTTTCAAATTTCGCACTGAGTTAGTAGATAACTTTTACGATACTATAAATCGGACGCTCCATTCAAAGGATATTACGAATTTAAAAATAATAATAATAAAATAACGCGCAGCACAGCGGGCAATGGGGAGAGGGAGGGGAAGCCAAGAGCGAGAGAGGTAGCCGCGCGGCTCAGGAGTATATTAACGATGGGTTCTGAAAGAGCTGGAGTATTTTTTGAGAATTTTCAGGTATCGAATAAAGATTAGTAGCGATTAAAAAAATTAACGCGGGCGCAGCCGCGGGTACTGCTAGTGATACTATAAAACGGTCATAATAAAAATTAACGTCCCGTAATAAAAAAAAACATCGTTAAATATAGGCGCCCTTAACTACCTATACATTAATTAAATTGTCGACGGAATGACATCGAGTAGCGCTAGCCCAATAAAAATAGCTCAAAACTTTGTCGCTTTTTAAATTCACTTACAGTAGGCTTAATTATTTTGTTGTACGATTCGAACACGGGCAGGCTTTTAATAATTAACGTAGATGTCAATGTAACTATAATTTATTTCTTATATTTTTTTTAATATTGAATATGCTATCAATTTATGCATTACTCTCAACAGATTAACATGTTATCGTGAATGCTTAATAATGGACGCATTATTGTTTCCGGAACATGGTATGTTGTGTCAGATGAAATCCACGTATTGACAAATTAATGATATTCATTAACCAATGCATTACTGCACGTTCCATACTAGTGATAAAGGAATGGCCTTTATTTTAAACGATTGCCAGCTCTGCTTAGATGATATCCATCTGTTGATTCGTAGAAGTCCGTGTCGCGGTGCAGGCTATTTTTACTTTTACGGGTTTGTTCCCTTTTGCGCCGCCCCTCCGCCCTTCAACCCTGCTTACAATGTGACGGGCCTCACGTAGACGTTATTGAATTGTTGATTGCGTCTCGTAAATTTTATCTTTTATTTTGCCGAAATAGTTATACTTGCAATATTAAGATGCTTGTTATCATAATTATTCAGAGTTATTCACATATAAAATATTTTAGTTGATGTAAATTTTATTTATAACTATTTTTAATGGAATGATATCAAAACTCATTTAAAATGCAATTGTGAATTCGTCATATGCATGATTAAGTATTATATTAATTTTGCTTTTTGTATCCCTCACAATTCTTGTCATTATAAAATTGGTTAGCTTTACACGTGTCCCTTTTTGTAGGACGGGCAAGCTGAATAATTCAACACACCACAAACCTCATGTCCAAAGTAATCTAAATATTGTTTTTTTTTACACCTAAACTTTATGTATAACAACATTAAATTTATATTTTACGTATAAGAATTGGGCGTTACGAGTTTTATTTTACCTTAACTAAAAACGTATTTTAACTTAACTTTTTATATGTACATATAATATAAACAACCTTGCCAATCTTCATATTATAATTTAAATATACATTTTTGAATATCTCATATTGAAAGCATAAATTGAATTAAAATATAATTATTCTTTTAAAAAGTATCTATCATGCATGATATTGTTAAGCAAAATTATCAAATTACGTTCACTGAATGACCACAGTGTTTTAATTCCACAAATCGATATTTCGAGTGCTCTTAATAAGGACAATCTATTTGAACCCTACATTTGCTACAGCACTAACAAAAAGTCCCCCACGCATGCATCGAGGCCGCGGCGTTGTGCGGTGTAATCGTAATGGACAATTATTTCGGCAGTCGCTCTCACGCGTGGCTCGTGCTCGTGCGTGCCCGCTATTATTACAAGATGCGTGTGTCAGTCATGTGGTCCGCTCGTAAGTTATGGGCGAATGACTTATCACTTGCTTTAAACATAACGTAATTAAATGTAATTTAGTTACTTTTCATATCTTTAACTTTAATATATTTATGTAATAGAAATTAATATAAGTATAGTTACTGTGTCGAATGTTTGAAATGTTAGTCCTACCTTCTATAATGTTTTTCTGATATGATTTTTTACTGGAAACGTCGTATAAATTGTGAACTTAATAATTTTATGACCTTAATAAACATAAGAAAGATGGTATATTTTACTAATGTCAAACGCTTCCGCTACATCTGTATCTTTGTGCCGCACTCCCAGGTCGATAAGGCCATGTGTGCAGCCTCCGCGGGAGTCCGCCCCCCTCGCCGACTATTTTCATTTATCACTCACATGCTTAACCTTATTGTACGGATAGTAGCATCTAAACCATTTTGCTCACACATATAAAACCCAATCATGGATTAGTATTATCTAGTGCTGATATGAGAAACATTATAATATTGTATTGCGTACATTATGTAAGATAGCAGTATAGTATGTATATTGAACTCTTATAATTTATGAAAAATTATCAGCTTTTATCCAAATTTACATGGTCTATTTCCATAGCAATATACATATCTATGTACAAAAACTGTACCTAATCTGATTTATCAGTTTATTCTGTCTTAAATAGTAATCGTAACATCTTTAATAAACCCGGTCTTGAAAAAAGCCTCTCGGCTTATCAAATTCAAACTTGTTTTAGGATTTAAATAGCGTGGGAATTAATTAGTTTTAATTATATTAGTTACGAAATAATTTAAATTAATTTATTCAACTTATTTTGATATCAGCTTATTTTTAATTCATATGATATATGAAATTGCTACAAGACACTATAACTATAGTTGTCATTATTCAGTTAGTTTATTATGTTTTTGATTTTGATTAAAGCTATACCTACTATCAATATTTGACACTTTAGGTAGTGAATCTGTGTAATAAAAAACAAGTAGTTTATTGATCGCGAAAGCGGGTAAGTCTAATAAGTTTTTTGTTGGACGCGAAACGAATGAGGTAAAACGTGTTTGAAATAGACAGGGGATTAAGTATCCCCTCGCGATCACACGAGGGGAGTAAAAGTAGTGCAGCTATAAGGTTATATGTCAGTGCGTGCTCCAGGCATAGTACTGCGGATCAATTTCACAGAGATCGATTTCTTTTGTTGAGAAAAATGTAGTTCTCGTAGGAGGCTAGCAAACATTGACGGCAAACACTCAGGTAAGAACAGCTGGGTAGCATTGTTTTGTGTGCCCATGCCCGGCAGAGCGGCAACGTCGCACTGCACCCATGATGTTATATTAAGCTGTAAGTAGCGACGAACTTGTTGGTTTAGGACAAACTAATATCACTGCACCAATTTCGAGACGGCTTGCCATGCAATACCTGGAATATCCTCAAAATCTGTTGAATAAACTTTATATATAATCATGGAATATAATAATCTAAGATTCTAAGCAGAAGAAATGCTACATTAAATACTTTTATATCAAAACCAACTTGGGATTTATATTGCCTATTGCCTACTTAACAAATTATCGACCACATTGCACATAGACATAAAAAGAAGAGAATATGAAGAGAACACTAATCAATATAACGTTGTCATATTGGGTGGTTTTAATTGCTTTTAATAACTTCTGTATACCGCGTCAGTAAAAGCGACGAGCGGTTGTTTACACCAACAAAGGTACAATGAGGGCTTTCAGCGAATTCGTGGTATGCGCAACAATAACAGATGAGCTAGAATAGCGCGTGATGCGATTACGCCTTTGTACGGCGCATCGGGCTTCGGGGAAATGGAAAATGTAATGAACTGAAACTGATGATATTAATTAGCACATTATACAGCAAATCAAAAACAACGGGATGTTCTGATTTTGCCATTCAATCATCATTCGTAATCGGTTCGTTTTTTTATAGTATTGATCAACAAAAAGTTATACATGTCTTATAATATTAGCTATTGTTTTACGCACTTACGCTTATAATAATTTGTGAGTACCTACAGCGACAACAAATCATTTGCATCCATATCGTAATAATACATTTTATAAAGATATTATATATGTATTATTATAGCTATGATTCACTTTAAATGACTATAAATAATTTTTTGAAGTCTTAACAATAATATTGTTTGACTGGTGGAATAATTCAGTGGAGCATGTATTTTGAAATTATTGAATTTATAGAATGTGATAGGAACGGAGAAAAACATCGACATTTGATATTTTTGCAGGTGCGTCACCACCTGGGTAACTAGATAAGAACAGTGAATATTGTAGAACTGTACAATGCCTCTAAATAGAAAACGTTTTCTAAAAAAGGTTGTATAGAAAAAAAAATAATGGCCCCGGCGGCGACGAGTACTTGCAGAATAGTACACCTTAATTATATTGACATTCTATTCACGTTATTTTTAAGGCTTTTAGTCAATTTGTAGCTTTAGATTGTGAACATTAGTTACTTATCAAAAACAGGTTTATTTAACTAGTTATTTCTATGAAAAATAAATGTTACTGATTCATATCATTAATATACACATTATATTATAAAATACCGATCGATATACCGAGGGCGTTTTTATCTTTGCATAAATCCAACTCCGTGAGGCTTAGATATCGATCTTTGTTTATTGATTACTTGATGATAACTGACCACCCGATTATTTTTCATAAATATTACTATTTTATATGTCCTTTTAATACAAATATGCGTTTTGTAAATTTTTTGCTTCATGAGACTTTAGTGTAGACTATCTACTACTATATACATCATTTCTGATGAACTTGCATCAATACCCCTCATAATGATAACGATATATATTAGCAGATCATTAATATCGACATAAAAAATTGTAGTAAATCGTATATATACATATTCATGAACAAACGTTTATTAAACAAGTGTGTTTTGTCCGCAGGTACGTACTGGATGCATGCTGGCGAGCCCCGTGAGAACGCTAGGGTTAGGTTAACCCGTTCCGTGTTACTAGATACCAGTAATTCTAGTGTTGCCAGCGCGGCGCAGTTTCATTATTATCACCTAACGGGAATCGAACTTCGGACTGCGGATACATTGTGCCGACTTTCAATATTGTAATGAGAATACAAAATCTTAATGTATTAAAGGAGTTTTCGTATAAAATAAATGTTTAATAATATTATGAACTATAGAGATAGAAATCGATATCTTTGATTATCTCTTGGGTTTTAAATCCTAAATTGACAAAACGTGATTCGAATTTTCTTGAAAAAGGATTTCGCATAATTTTCAGGTTTAAAGCTTTTATTTAAAAACTTTCGTATTTAGTTCTTATAACTTTCTATATAAATGATACAATGTACTCTATCTATTTGGCTCTAGCTATTCTAGGCTTTGTTGTTTCAGAGATTGAGGGTGATCAATATAGTAAATTTGTCAAAATACAATGAGGAAAAGACAAATATAAAGGGAGACAAAGTCTGGGGAACCTTATAATGTAAATGTAATCTCTCTTTCTCTCTCTCTTTCTTCCTCTCTCATACTCTCCTCAGAGAGATTATTATTAAAATATAGCTGTTAAATATTATTTATAGTACAGAAAATTACGAGGGATATCTTACCTTCGCCTGTCTTGAATGAAACTAAATATGATGGATACTTGAGAAAGCACTAACAACCAACAAGTCAGTACCGTACTCAAATGCGTACTTAATAATATTGAGAAGTGCGATCTGTGTGGTATAAATAAGTAATACAATCTACATCTACTAAACACAATGATTTTAAATTTCGAGAAAAAATGACCAAGAGTACCTATTTGTAAAGATTTTACAACATTTCGTTTTTCGCTTTCCGAATATAGAATTATGGGCGTGCCTACTAGTTAGTGGTTGCCAACGACGCATTATCATATTAACTAGATCAACATCTGTATGACCAAATCAAGTTTACCACGAGAACCGCGGGAAAGTTAAATAGCGTAACTCAGTGGATCTTACGATGTTTTATCTTTATTTTACACATATTATATTTTGTGTACTTCAAGGCCGGGTGGTCTTTTTTCAAATGTCGCTATGATTAATTTTAAATGTCTATAAAAGTTAAGATATAAATGAAAAATAATAACAGGAAATTAATTTCTCGGAAATAAGACATTTTCCTACTTTTAAAAGTATCCTATATGGTGGACCAGACGGACAGATAGACAAATATGCTAAAAACTTCAGATTCGGCCTCTGTGTCAATGATACCTAAAAATGATTTTCCCAAAAATATTCAATGTAAATATTATGTTTGAAAGTAAACTTTTTTTGGCTTTATTGGTTATTCATCACTTATCATTTATGACTAACCCGTACTCTTACATTATAAGCATGGGGCACTTCACGCAACACGACCGCAGAGCCGCAATTCTGAGTACATGCGGTGACTACCGGTTTACCGAGAACGTATTTTAGCAGCTATAACAAGTGGAAGCACACCGAGGCGTACAGCGAAATGTAGTTGTTATTCTAAATCTGTACAATGATACACGATTGACGGAAGACGACGTGTTTATTAAAACTATTATGCTTTCCGCCGACAGTGTTTGTACTTAAATATTTTCTTTACGAAATTCGTATTCAATTTCGTTTTTTCGTTTATTGTTTAGTAGAAGCATAGGAGAAAATATTTGTTCATTTTTTTTATTTTATACTCATATAAACTGATGTTCAACCGTAAAGACTTTGTTTGTATTGTAATACAATGTTTGTGTACTTATACGTCGACAGACATTCCAAAGGGGATCTTTTTATTGATCTAAATTATATTTGTCATGTTACCTTTTTATATGAAACAGTAGGCAGTTATCTCTCCACAAAATGTTGATTAGGTTATAATAATGCAATTTGTAAGTTTAGTTTTGTATTTTAATGGTTGGTTAACGCTTTAAAAACTTGTAGCAGATATAGACAAACATTAGTTTCACATCTGCTGTTTAATTTTTGAACACAAATTTATATTATAACACTTCTCACCTTGTTATCTTGTATCTATTAATAATTCTCACATACAGTTACTCTGTGAAATTTTCTTTGAACTATAAAACGCAGTTGCCTCGTATATGCATAAGAGATCAAAGGTGCACTAAACGTGCTTCCATCGGCGTTAAGTTACTCTGCATGTGACGCAGCGGACCACGCTGAAGCACTATAGAGGTATAATAGCCCTTCTTTCTTTACCATAGAGGTTATTCTATAATAAACTTTAAGACGTTAGTGGCGTACCGTACAAGTTAGCCTCATTTGAACTTGCTTGAAAGTTGCGTAGGTTTGGTAAAAGGTGCTTATGTACACATGGTGCATTCGTATACTCCTGTGTTCACGAATATTTAAACAGCTGATGTAAGATCACTCCTACGTAGATCCATTATTTTCACACTAAAAAAAAATAACAACGCTTCTTCTAAACACTTTTAAACTCGGAAAAGAGTCTTTGTCTACGATCCCTTGTAGAGAAAGAACAACCAAAAATGAAACTAATCAAAATCCTCAGAACTAATCAACTCACGTTCTTGAATAAATTACCTGGGTTTTATATAAAGTTGAGCGTTCTAGTACTTTGAAAACTTTGTTATTACTGAGTCCTTTTTTTACTGGTCGTTTTTTGTAATAATATAGGTTTTATATTATGTATATGATATTATATAATAGAGTTTGTATAATTATTGTTTAAAAGCCTTCGCCACTTTTGTGTCCATTTATTTTTAACAAATTAGCAATCTTCGAAGCTTTAAATTCCAACATCGCGACGTTTTGCTATCGCTCGGCTCAAGTAAATTGCCTATCTGCCCACTTCACCCGTTGTAATGGATTTGTCAACAAGTAACTCAATACGCTGAATTGAATTACTGAGACCCACTGCGTTTGCACATTTTAAATATGTATTTTATAATTGGATATCCCACGTGAAGGGTGCGTGGGGAATAATGGAACGATGCTACGATCGACTTCGCTTTGTTTCGAGATCGTTACGCGATTGCGGCTTTCAAGCATTTAAAGTAGTTTTTTTACTAGTTTTACCTTATTTAACTATAATAGTTGAGTACGATCAAAAATCATCTAACCGCTCGAGCTATAGAATTGTAGTACAGCCGTATCTTATAAATAGGGCAATGCATGAGAGTATGTTTCCGGCACAACCCGCATCTTTGTCGGGGCCGCCTCTGTTATCTTCCTTGCATGCATACAAGTTCATAATTACACAGTTAGTTGTTTGGTTGAACTTTCATTCCACCGTAAGATTAAAAGTAGCTTTGTCACCAATATTCTCTATTATTCTACTCACTAATATCATTATGTATTTATGCACCTAATTATGTATCTATATGTATAGGCTACGGCTAATTTTTCATCGAAATAAAAGATTTAAATCCAAATATAACTCTACTCTAGCATGAATCGCAAAAACTCTTTGTTGGTAAAATTAAAATTGCCTTTCGGCCCAAGGGGTTCCTGTTCTACGTAGTGAGAATATTCAAATTCCACCTACGATCGTCCCTAAATCCGTTTATCGTCGGCGCAGAAGAAAAGGCTTTGGGAACTTTTTTGCACGTTTTTTGTCGCCCTTTCCTTGTGTTAATGCCTGTTGCAAGATTTATCACTTCGGCCTTAGCTCGCCCGATCCAGTCTAACTCGTTGCCACTAATTAATTTAAACGTGTTTTTGTAAGTACACTGCGAAGTATAATTGTAATATATGTAATACATTATTGCTGTACATGGCAAAGGGACTAATCTTTTTAAACTGATTCTCTTTATATATTTATATTTTTCATTTAAATTATAATCACAGCGATAAATATACACAAATAAAAGTAGAATAATGATTCAAACAAACGACAATGACATTAAATAGTCTAGCGAAACAACCAAGTAAAAATGCTAGTTATTCTCGAATCCGGGTCAAACAGAGTTGCTACGCACGCAGCTCGAAGCAGCGTCGCGTCGCGCCTGTGCGTGGTGTGCGTGTCCGCGGACCAATTGTACAATGTGCATAGTTATGTACTATTATCCAATCCCTGTAGCGTGACCGCGTGTCTTATTTTGTCGCTAGATTACTTCAGAAACATAAAAAATGGACTGTTAAGTAGAAAAGTTATACGTAAATCATATAATTTAATTGAATAGTTTCATTTGATTGTTATTTAGCTTTGAAATGACTAATTATGGAAAGTATAATGATATTTTAGCATATTTGAACAGATATATACAAGCAAAAACAGATAAAGTTTAGTTTTACATAGCGACCGATTGATTGGTAAATTGTCGCACTGTCGTTGCGCGTCTTCCTCCCGTTGCTCTCTTGGATGCCCCTAATTTGCTAGACCCACTCGGACTTTATAGGATGTTATCGTTTATGAACGCTATTTTACTTAAAATCATTTATCAAATAATTTCTGTATTATAATACTATTTTTTTGTGTTTTCACTTTTTCCTGTTACGAGTTACTGGTTATTTTTAACAGCACTATGTTAATTAGATGTGAAAATTGAGTTGCGTTCTCTGCTAGACTACATCCATAGTTAGGCATGACGGAGTTATTAACATATCAGTAGTGGGTGGGCTAAAAGTTAAAACGACTATATAATAATACTCAAATTATATGTATATTATTATTTACTTACCTTACAATTTACAGAGACTATTTAAGTAATAACTAAGTAATAACCTTTCTTGTTTCCCACTCTTAACCATGATAAGATGCCATGTAGGCGCGCGTTACGCGTATATGTAAGCTGTAAAATATGCAACGATCCATATGGAAAGTGCAAAATAAACTCCTAAAGCCATCAATATTTCAGAGAAATGACATTCTAATCGCTAAACAGTCCCTATTCCATAAATATTCTAAAAGGAGCGTAGAAAGAGATATTCCATGGGATATAAAATCGACTGAATGTTTATAGGTCAGAGCGAGCGAGAGCCGAGAGGTGAGGCATCAGCAGCTTAGTGCCGCCTTCCGTCGCGAAGCCCCTCTTGATTTTGAAATTCAGAGATGTAACGGAAGTAAGACGCTGCGGGTGATTTTCCACCCTCTCGAACATTGCCTGACTACCAGTCAGGAACATCAAAGTGCAAAATTTTATTATTGCATTACGAACTGACTTAGACATCATTCTACTGTCGACGACGCTAAGCTTAACCGAGACGAAACAATTTCAAAAGTAATAATTTATACAATACATATTTATGTGAGTAATATCTACATTGGTAGTAGCTACAAAGATTACATCCTAAATTATATGAAATCAAATTGATGTTTTTAGTATATGCTATATACATACATGACTAAAGTTCATTGAACAATAACACAAATGATATACATTTAAAAACTACTCCATGAAACATTTAATTGTGTGTTAGCAAGAGGCATCGTCCAAAAGGGCATGGAAGGACGGCGCGAGCGTCGCTCCCGCAACTGACGGCTAGCGACGCAATATGATTGCTTATACGATAAACGTCTTTTTTGCTTACGTTTACAGCTCATGTTATAAAATAGTAGATACATTTATTGTTTTGCAAGTTGCATAAGAAAATTCCCGTACTTTCGAATATATTTTTATGCAGTATCCGACTAGGTTTACTGATACCTATAACAGATAGAAATTTAAGCAATATTATCATTATTAATGACGGGAGAGCATTAATGGATTACCACACAGAATCAGCAGTGCAGACATTGCGAATGGAGTAACACGTGTAAACAAAATAAACGACGCGACGTATGGTATCTGACCGGCCAGACGTACATAGAAACACACTCAGGGACCGGCCAGTCTGAGTATGATAAATGAACGAGAGTACCTCACTCCTCTATTTATTTCTTACGCGAGGGCTGTAGGAAATATGACAACAATTAAAAAAAATGGCACAGAAACCTCTAGGGAAACAACGCATGGTTTGAGAACCAACGGTTTGAAGTTTATTTAATTAATTAATGAAAGTAATCAGAAAACGATATTTTTATTTCTTTTATCTAGCTACTACTGACTACCGCTCCGTCCGCGTCTGAATGTCTACAAGATACTATTGATTTAGACTTCACCTTCAAAACAAAAATAATGTTTTGGTGGTTATTACACACAAATATATTTCTAATGATAGGTACAGGTCACATGATTTTTTCAATAATATTTAATGTACTAAACAATGTATTAAACTACTGAACTATAAACTCGCTGTAACTTCAAATCGTACAGATTTCTATTTGATCTACAATCACTAAATATAAGCTTATCTTATCATTTAAGAAATATGTATAAAATTACTCCGCGAACTGCAAATAAACTTAGTTAATTTTTAAATAAAAACTATCTAATACAAATATCGCGTTTAAATCAGCTCACAAGTGATCTTTGAAATCATGTTCAAAACAAAAATCCAAACAGCTGATTTGATATAGATAAGTTTAAAATACTTTTAAAAAAGACCCCTATATAATTTTTAAACAGATATAGTTTTATTGCATACATATATTTTTGAAATAACGCTCCCAGATATCTAAGCATATCATTAATAACAAATGGTTCATTAATCCAATTTTTTGTGTGAGTTCGACCTTGATATATTGCAGAGGTTAGACATTCCGTGCAAAACCAATAATCTATATCGTTAGGGACAAACCAAGTAGAAGCTATATAACAATTGAATTTACCTAAAAAGTTACACGGTTTTTCTTACTTTTTATCTTAAAATCTTACTAATATTATATAATTCTTTGTAGTAAAGTTTTGATGTTTTGATGGATGTTTGTTACTCAATCATCCCAGAAAGGATACGTATGTTTGCCACAGATTTAAGTTATATATCTGATTATAGGCTACTTTTTATCCTGGAAAAATATAAGGTTCCCGTGGGATAGATTCCGAATCCGAGCAGAACGAGGGTGAGTAGCTAGTTTAATGGTATAACTGTTATTTTAAAATTTTACCAAAGTGCTCTATAATGATTATTAAATGATGATAAAACAAAAAAAAAGATAATTTAAGTAGGGTTAATTTAATCATACGTTTGGGCAATATATTTATAAAAAATGGTATAAGACTAAGGACTAATCATATATTGTGTAGACTTATTAAAAAGCACGCATTTGTAATTTTTTATTCCATTATCTAAAGATACCGGAGACAGAGTCGCCACAAAGCAACACTGTGAGTGCCGAGAATACGCAAACAGGTGTCGACTCCGAGGTTATATTTGCATATAAATAGAGTTCCTGCTTAACTGTAACACTACCTCGTCTCTTTCTCTCGTACTTTTCATTTGTTACGTTAGAGAAGGGCAGGATGGTACGCCTCCTTGCACGCACTGTACGCTGTACTAGCCACTCCAGGAGATTCTATTTATGAACGGTGATGTAACGTAGGCAATAAGCTCAACAGATAATTATAATTAAGAAGATTCAATTGTCTTACTATCACTGCATTTTAGCTACGGTTATCAATTGAATACTTAATAAACAAATATAAGGGAATAACTTTACTAAGCTGAAGTTTTATCAAGTCATCGTTCATTTTACCAGTCGTTAAAAAAGGAATCTTTAAGTTTATCGTGGAGTGCTAGTTTTTCTAGTGGGGAAGAAGTTATTACAATGAAACAAAGAACCGGTTGGTGCAGGGGAGCTAGGAAGTTGTTCTGGATATTCTAAGAAGTGGTTCTTGCCGTGTGTACATATAATATATAATAAAAAAAATTATACTTTTACAGATATTAATAAATGAGAAAAAAGTTCATCGTTATCATTTTTTTTATTAAACGAAACGAAACATTTTTTTGTAAATCATAGCCTATGTTAATAATTTAAAGATAAATTTTTACAAACCGGTTTTATGACTCTTCCGTTAGGTATTTTTTACTAATCATTTATTACATCATAAGAACGTTGTCTTAGTGCGTGACCCGTCTGCGTAGGCGCAGGTGACATGCGAACCGCTCATTTTTTAGACAAGCAACATGAGTGGTATGCAACTAGTTCTGTTATCTGAGACCCCTGTTATTTATATTCTTTTTTTCGTCCGTTTTCTATTTGTTCCGTCGGGCCCTTTTTTGCTGGGTTGCAACGACCGTCTTCGAAGGTTTCGAGAGTTTTTACTCGGTTAAGGGGCTGGGGATACGGGAGGGGGGAGAGGGTCGCGGCCCGCCCCCTCCCCTCCGGGCGGGCCGTCCTTGGCCCGAGCATTCACCTTGGCGCGCTGCGCTGCCGCACCACAGGTAACAAAGTTCCGCGAACTACGTGATTTCTATGGCTGTCCGCCGAAAGTGGATCTTGGAGTAGGCATCTCAGGATCCAGCCGTTCGAAAATAATATTACCCGGAATATTGTAATGAAACACTTGAGAAAATCGTAAGACCTCCTTCAATGTTAAAACTTTTTGTCGTATCTAATATCTCCCACCCATTAGATTGTAAACATGATGCTTTGCGGACGGAAGGTGTTCAACATGGTGTGGTCTTGCTTGCTTTAATTGTTTAAAATTTAGACATAATTCTCTTTCCAAATAAAATACTGCGATCATTCCCATGTAGGATTTTGATGTTGACTATAATAAGACTACGATCTTTGTACTTAGTGTCACTATTTAACTTAATACTACTAAACTTAGTACTACTCTATCAATGCTTATATCATAAAAATAATTAAGTGTAGTAGTCTAACAACTAGCTAATTTTTATGGTACCTATTCACTTGAATAAAGTTCTTGAAAACGTGGTCACGATTAGTTTTTCTGAGAACCAGATATCATAGAACTTTTAAGTGTTTTTGCTGTAGATTAATGTTTTCGATTAAAATTATCCAAAAAAATTAATGCTGTAAGTAAATTTGGTAGCTAGGAAACTAATTTTACTTAAAATTAATAAAGAATACCTCTCGGCCTCTTTCGATTCTCCACATGTAACTTTTTATGATCGTTTGGTCTGGGTCGTTGATTTACAAGTCAAGTCTGTAGTTGTGGTTTACAACAGAATATTTCACTAAAGTTATAGGCCTTTTTAGTATTTTCAGTACCAGTCAACGCCTGTTTTAGGTTCGTTAACCTGGTCTCCAGTCACATCAATCATGAAATTAAGTTAACAATAATATGCGGTATGGTCTTGAACATAATTATAATTAATCATATTGGGCTCACAAGGATTTACCATCGACTACGAATTTTGGGATAGATTCGGTCATCCGAAATTTTAAAGTTTGACGTTCGTAATCTTATCGCATTAGAGGCCGGACATAGGAAGGGCATTAAATTTGAACGTTCGTCGTGAAGCACAGCGAACGCGCCTGAAACCGGTCGGCCGTCCGTAAATAATGGATTAGAGGTGGGGTGCGAGGGGAGGCGGGGGGTGTGGCACGCACCGGCTGCGCGCGCGGGTGCAAGGGAAGCGCGGGGGAAGGCCAGGGGAGCGGGGGGAGTGCGCCTCCCGTCAGCTGTTGCGCGACCGGGACCGCGCGCGGCGCAAAGTGCCGAGTGCCGCCAATGCATCGGCGTTCATAGCGCACGCCGCCCGTCCCGACGTACAGTTGAGTGCCATAGTGTAGTGACATCCGTGTGTACAGTGACCACCGTGTGATCGATAGTGTGTGTGATGGATGGTGCGAGGATGTGCAGTGCTCACCTGGCGAGGAGCTGACCGCGGCGCCGGGCGGTGCCAAGTGATGGTACGACATCGACCGAGGTGATTATCCCGGAGACTTAAACACCATGCATGAACCTCGCTTTCGTGGCGATCCTTGTAACCCGCCATGAGACGGTTGCCATTGGTAAGCAACTGAACACGATATGTTTGGCGCTTTTTTTGGATGTAGCGCAAAAAATACCACGACGGGCGAAACGAAAATCTTTTTTGTGCATCGCAACAATGAGTCGCCCTTTAGCTTAGGGGACTTATTGTGTATTAGGTGCAGACGAACCATTTTCGGTACCCCATAACAGCTTTTTTGTAAGAAATATTACTTTTTTAACGTAACCGTGAGAACAGATGAATCAACTGAACGATAATTCCTAGTTTGCTCTTATGGAAAATAGAAAGGTACCTAGTTTTTTCTTGAAAAAGAGATTTTCATTCCTTATATTTATGGGTGCATTTGAATGGCTTAAATAGCCGAATATATTTTCTTTATATGTTAATATATCATGTGTCTATACTGGTTTTGTTATTTGTTGCTTAAGAAGTTCATTATTTTAAGTCAATATCAAATCTACCCCCATATACCTGTCTGCTTTACTCAAAAGTACTTTGTTCTAGCTCCCAATTATATGAAGCAAAGTAAAAATATCCCTAACCATATTACGTCAGATATTCGAGTATGTAACATATATTACAACGGACATAGTAGAGTTTTGTATCAATTAAACTCTTAGTTTTTTTATGAACAATAAGGGTGGTCAAAGACTTGAACAGTAAACTTAAAAGTCTAAGGTTCATATTATATCAAACTTCTGTAAAGCTTTAAATTAAAATTATCTATCAGCCTCAACATACTTCGTAGTTATAGTATTTTTCTGCGTAGTATGTAAATTTGAGGCTTATTTTTTGTATTATATTATCTACAATCGACGACGACATTTTCAGCCTATATTTGGCTGAAAAATAATTTATTTTTAAATCGACATATTAATTGCTATTTCGAATTGAAATTCTTGTTCAATAGTAAGCACAATCACATTCCTATAACTTTAAGGCAGGTGCAGTTAGCACCTTGTACTAAACCTTCCGGTTTTGTCCACAGAATAATTTATGTAATATCGCTATTCATCTACGTCTAAGATTAAATGGATGTCAAGGAATAGGATATGTTCACAAGCTAACAGCACCTAAGGAAATCGTTGAAATTCACGACAGTGTCTTTCATTCGTCATCACATCCTTGCGGATATATCATGACGCATGATTGTTGTATTTCCATTTTCTAATCATCATAAATGTTTGCGTGAACTGTAACTATGACAGAAATATCATTTTTGTTTTCTCTGTTCAATGCTTAACTAATTATTATAATTTTAATAATAAGGTAGGTATGTTTTATGTCAGATAAAGGGATAACACGAGTGTAATTTACATTTCCTTTTAATGTATGCTGGTTTTAAGAGTTATACAGCATTTACACATTATATTAGCTATAATATAATGTGTAATATCCATCCTTGTGAGGTTTATTGTCCTTTAAAGTCAAAAATAACATCGACATTATTACGGGTAAAATACTCATACACTTAAGGCCATAATTTATAATACGAGTATATGTAGATAAACTACGTGATTTAAGTCACATATGTATATAAAGCAACTACTTATCGAAACAACCATTAGTTTAATAACTAAAACTTGTTTCATGGCGATAATAGAAGTGTCCTTTTAATTATGTGTGCCTATTAAAATATTTTTAGATAAGACCAGAATATTTGACGCACTCCTATTTTCATCAGTTCAGTATCATAGTATAATTTTCAATCTGATTTTTGATTTTAAGAGCACCTAAAACGTACAGTAATGTCAATGGAGCAATATCATCAGCAATCATCATCTTGCCATTAATCCCGGCTTTTGCCAGGGTCTGCCAAATTGTAATCATCAGCAGTAAGGTATCAATATGGTAAAATCGTTATTTAGGTATAAGTTATTGTAATTCGATTAAATTCTCTTGTTAATGGCTTCAAAGCGTGCCTGTTGAGCACAGATTACCTCTACCACCAATATGTCACGTAGAATGGAGAAGAAAGTAATTCTAAAAATACAATGTGATATATCATATTGTAAATCGACACTTTTTCTGGTTGACTTAACAATAAGACATTACATTTATACATAGTGTAGGTACTTCGTTTTTATCTTATATGTGATGTTTAAACCTCTTATCTTTGACGGAAAAGACAAAGTAATAACCATTTCGTGTCAGACTTTCCTTGATATTTAATTTTGTCATTTTAAAAATTGACGAAAAAAGTTCCAAAATCGACGAACACCTACATACTCTTTTTACTATATAGTGTCTAAAGTTTAAGTAATAACCTACATGCGGCTCATTTTCAAATAACTTTAAAATTTGTTAAACCCATAAATATATTGTTGGTAACATAATATAATATATTGTAAATTAAAATATTCAATAATCCTTCAAAATATAAAATTTATGTCTTTATTTAATGAATTGTAACATATATATATATACATAGTAACTATTCGTTATAGTTGACGGACTGTGCTTATGATTACATTGTCGTACTTGTCATTAACATTCATACCTTCTAATTACGAGTATTGTACAGCGTATAGCGAACGAGTCGATTACTTCATTGCCGATTACATCATGCCACTTGTATCTATTAGATTGCTCTCACAGTTTATGTTTACAATAATCATCTGGAGTTCAACAATCGTCACAAGGCAACGATAGTTTTGAAAATCTTATGATAAAGCTAATTAAACCAAAGTTTACCTTTGTAATTCGTTATTTTTTGTCAGGCTTCACTGCGTCTTTCCAAACAACATAATATAAAAATAATTATTAAGGTATTTTTTATAATATCTATTTTACTAGAATAACAAGTGAAGGTTATTACTACTTTCCATATTTTAAAAACCTAAATTTTGGCAAACTAGTATTAATGATACTTTTGTTAACCTTTCTAATATGACTTAACAGGAACCTAACAAAGAATGTTTTAGGTGAATGTCCAATAAACAATTAGAAGTAAATAAAAACAGCTGTTCAATTACACCTTTCAGATATGATTGTTCCGAAGACATGAATTATTTAGTTTTGTGTTATTTGGTTTGTTCTTGTCTTAAATGTGCGGTTGTTTTCCATTTATTTTTTAATTACACTATTGTTCAAACTTGTCTTATATCTAAAGTTATAATTGGTATTAATTGTAGGATGTCTATAAAATTGATCGATAACTAACTGTAAAACTTAAATAGACGGATATGTAATGCATAATGCTACAAGCCGTTATCGCCTACAACAAACAAATTCACGTACATACATAAATTCTTCATGATAGGAATGCATATTAAATCATTTCTCTTATTATGCACCTTGTAAACAGCGCCCCGTTGCGTTAACGAGCGAGTAATAAAAAGTATTACTCCTGAGAAATTACTTCTAAGGCATAAATCTTAGAGCAACGTTTTATGTTGAATTACATAAAAAGGAAGCCCTGTAACTCAATGGGTACATTAAAGTTACAATTCGTGGTAATGATTCTTTGTAAAATTAATGGTTTATTATAAAATTTAAGACAAAAGTAAAACAATTCTTTTTCTAATTTTATAATATGAAAGTGTATTTGTTATTGTTGTTGCTTGACAGGTTCTTTGGCAATGAAGTAATTGTATGTATCAGAAAAATACTTATTATTCAGGCATGTCAAGGGTTTTCAATATATACCTAAATAGAATATTTCAAAAACAGTTTTTCGTTATGGCATTAGAAAGGGCCACTTGACTACAATATTCGATCAACTCTCTTAAAAGTTAAAACATTTATTAAAGTTTAACAAAGTGAATAACTAAGTATAATATGAAGAAATAATACATTTGTATTTTTACTTAAGAGTATTCAGAAAAGTAATTTAACCTCATTCTCAGAACTACATTTAGTGAATAATATATAATAATATTATGTTGTATCAATAAAAATACGTTATACTTTCTTAGGTTTACGCGAATATTTGACATTATAAATGAAACTATCTTTTCGGATTTTGTCGCAGATTTAGCGCGGGAGAGAGCTCCCGTCACCGTGACCATGATTGCTGTAAAGCCACAGACAGACAATTTTGAATTGTCTGTGTGTAAAGCATTCGAAACGTCGGGAACCAAAAATCATAATAAATCCGCGACAAAATCCGAAAAGATAGTTTCATTTATAAAACACGTTACTTTAAATTAATAATAATTATTATAAATATAAGGTATCAGGTACAACATATATGTGTTTAAGAATACTAAGTTCGTGTTAAGTTTAATTATGTATTCAAGGATAACGAACTCGTATACTTATTCAAATACTTCGAAAACAACAATGAAGATGTAATGTTTGGTTATAAAATAAATTGTTGTAAATAAGTTAAATACAATTATTTACATCGTTAATAATAACAATCTATGTACAATAAAGTAATTGATATGTATCCATTTTTTTGCATAACGTATATGATATTGACGGATCGTAGTAAAATTGTTTAAATATTTCTTTTTCTATTATCTAATGTAGTCACTTAATGATCATCAGAATCTTAAATTCTAGTCTTATTTTAAAGGTCTAGTCACGTCCTACCTAATTAGAAGTAATTAGTTACTATCTAATGAACTTTATAACATTGTAGGTACGCATGAACTCATTATGGACTAATATTTTTTTCAACATTATGCGAATGGAAGTAAAAAGTAATGCTAATAATAACAAGTGCACATAAAAGCCGCCGAACCGACGCAGTATGCGTAACGGTGTGCGTTTGCATGTGTATGACCGCATGATATGCCGCGCTTAGATGAGGAGTGTAGCTCGCGGGAATATCATTAGGCGGGGCTCACTCCTACATGTACTTATCGACTAACGGACTTAGCGCACTGACCGTAGCCTCACTTTGACCCATCTACTTTTCTAGGTTTAAATATAATACATAAATAAATAAGCTAACCTTATATTATGGCGTTGAAATTTACTCTCTCAGTACTCGACCGTCTAATATTATTATGAAGAAAAATAATCGTATTTAAAATTAAAATATAATCGTATTTAAATATTAGTATTTATCGTATAGTACTCGTTACATTGACCACATTTGAGTCAACATAAAGAAATTTTATTTATTTTTAAGTTATATCAAACATATAGTTAGGAGTAATATACATATATACATATTACCAATATTAAGATTTATTTTCATAAAAAATGCATGCGGTATGTACCTATAATTAAAGTTAAGAGTAGACCGTACGTATGTTTGTCATAATATATGCTCGGATATGACGTGTAGATTTTGTTAATAAAGAAAACCTGACAGTATAAGGACTATATTGCAGTTTAATCTTCCTTTAATTTAGGGTATTTAGAAAATATAATAATAATAATTGTTTTCGGCACGGTCATTGCGAGAAGCGTCCGCGGCGGGCATTCACCTCGATCCGCATTCAATAGCATCTCGGCTCGTGGGACATTCGCTAAAAATACGTGCGGCGACGTGCCACACATTATAATGTTACAAGATCTGCGCTAGGTCGTGATTCGTAGAACGGCTCACGCAAATGAAGTTGTAAGGTGAGCACAATATACGTATAGACACACGTTATGTATATATAAAAGCATTCGTAATGCTTAAGAATTTACAAATTCTTTCGAAGAATTAGTTTCTGCCGATCGTAATTTATTCGAAGGACATCGAAAGTGCATCGATCGATGTTTTGTTTCCAAAAAAGTGCAGCCAAAACCTGTTTTATATTAACACGTTATTGTGATTAATATGAATCGGATGGGAACGTCGACCGTACCGGTTTTGTACCTTCGAAGAGGTGGAATGGTTAGATATCGCTTTAGAAATATATTTTATAATTTAAATATTTAACCTTGCTGTGTTTTGTTTAAAGAAATAAAAATAACCTTTTTTAATGTTGCCTAGAAAGTTATGAATGATTCGCACCATTATCTATCGTACGGAGTATAAACAGTATCACGTGGACAGTGTTCATACTTTATTATTGTTATCACGTTATTCATACAAGATCTGTTTGTAGTTGTAGCGGAAGCGAGACAGGTCCGCGCCTTAATTATGTAACTCTGCTGTGTGCCTAGCGTAATAGCGAATATTTCGTTTTACACGTAATACATTGCCGCGCGGAACAGTTTCAGCGGGAAAAAGTTTTATATAAAGAGTCTTTTGTATATTGCGTTTAACTTTAGTCCCAATACGATATTGAAAGCTAACATTTTTATTAGTGTTATGAGATAAAATAGCCGAAATTCTATGCTAATAATATAAAATTGATGTGTATTTAGAAATAAGGTCTCTTTTTGTCTGATATATAAACGTTGTTTTTTTATATAAGTATTTGCTAAATGTATTTTTAGAAGTAGGGATGTCATTAAATTTTATTTCAATTTAGTAAATCTTATCAAAGTTCCAGTTGGAGTTAAGACTGATGTCAGAACTCTGCTTTCTTCTTATAGAACTATAGGATATCTAAATCTTATTAATGTGTTTATATAAATCACAGTAGTATACTCAACGATTGATGTCGCGGGATTAGTTTCTACTCAAAGGAAACGGTAAACTTAGCCATATTGTATAATGTCTTCCTGTAGGCTATTTTGGTAGGCTTGTTTGATTTTCTAAGAATCGAAGACTATCTGTTAATACCTCAACACTACACTTTTTGTATGCTTTAGTGAAATAGGTAGATGGCTGTGGTAATAATGGCTTTTATTTATTAATGTTTTTTTTGTAGTTCTTATTTAGAAATTTATTCTTAATGACTGGTTCTTGGTAAATGTTTGCTTTTTGCTTTACTGTGTATTTTTAAAATACTTTAATAAGCAAGAGAAATAATTAACATAAAATTAAATATACCTACCATACAACGGAAGAATCTACTTATTTAAAGTCATAATTACAACATCCAGAGTACTTTACCATGACTGATGTTCACCAGCGCATTTGCATGTCAAGAAATGTTTAGTTAAGCGATGGTATCAGTCCTGATCATGGGGGTAATTTGTGGTGGCAACGAACCCCAGGCCCGCATGCTATTGTCCAGCACAATATGGGAGTTACGGCGACCGCATTGATTTTACAACTCTACTGAGATATTGAAAGCCATGGTTTGACATACCTAAGTAGGTGCACTGTAGTTGAAATGGCTGGAGCAATATTTTTTTATGGTTCAAAATTGCTTTATGCGCATGCGAATATTTTATGAAATATTAAAATAGTAAATATAATAAATCAATAATAGAGAAATCATAAAATACATATTTTCGGTGTTAATTATTCAATATTTCCTCAATCTGTTGCTAATTTCCACATTACAGAAAGTCAATTCAAGAGCTACCTATTTACTCAAATCTTTTAAGCTATTTTTGTGTTTTTCAGCACTTGCACTTAAATTTTGTATTCTCATTTATTTTAGTCATATATATGCACACGGTTAGACTTACATTGTCACTGACGGTATCTTAATATTGTGAATGAATGATATGTGTGGTATTGCTGAGTTGAATCAGCCCGCATGTTCCTCATCCGGTATGATGAATTTATTTTACCATGTGTGAAATTTATGAATAACAAGGTACAATTCCAACTGTTAGTATGGAATAGAGAGCTAGTCGATTCCTTGCAATGAACAATAGAAACAAATGTATCCCATGAAATCGTACATTTTTCGGAATGAAAATAACCTGAATCTGAACATTTTAAATTTTTGAATATGGCTACTATAATTTTATTATTATTACATTCTTTTATAATATTATAATTTCATTACAATTTTTTATTTTAGTAATAGCAACATTATATAATGTTGCTATTACTAAAATAAAATAAACTTAAATTGTCTATAAAACTGTCAGTCAATGCTTAGATTGAAAAAAAATACAATATCAATATTAAATACTGAAACTTTAAAGTAAATACAATTTAATTTCTGTGAACTAATTATAAATAGTAGTTCATACGAATGTACGTAAAATATTTTTTCTTGGTATCAGAATCGACATCGAATGTTCTCGAGCAAAATTAATCTTATCAAGATCTAGTCGCGGTCGCTTCGAAAGCCATTTGACTGAGCTTCGCACGTAAGAATTTTTCTTGACATTCTTGCTTGACCTTTGCATGTTATCTGATGATGTGTATACTATTATGTTATTATGCGATGTCTACTTATGAAAATTATTTCTTACAATGAGTAGTTATTTTCGCTTACTTTTGCATTCAAAAAAAAAAAACAACTGACATTGCTTAAGCTGCCATCTACACGTATGAATGTAATTAAGTAAAGCAAATAAAGGGGGTGAATATGTAGATACATATTATTAATAGAATATGTGCAAATAGCAGCAATTATTTGAATTACGCTGTAGGTATTATAATAACTAAGTTTTTTTAAATGCAAGTTTTTTTTCGTTATTTCATTCAAAATATTCTTTATTCAAATAGACTTTTACAAGCTCTTTTGAATTGTCATTTATATAACATTATAAAATTAAATGTCAGTCTCTAAGTAAGCTAACTTAGTTGTTACCTACTATTTAGTTGCACTGTTTTTATATAACTGTAAAGTTATCGATACAAAGTATAAAGTGAACTATAACACGGTGCATCATTGCGCAAGCCAAGTTTGCAATCGCATTCCTCGACGCAAGCGCACTTCACTCTCACCACCTTTGCTATGTGTTACCGCCGGTACCACGTTGTAAATACCGATGTCATTGCTACAAATATGTAGTACAGCTTTATATGACAAGGTTGTCATGCTTTTATCTATCGGTCAAGAAATATGGATTTTTAGATCCATATGTAGGTAGTATGAGTTGTCTTTGTCATACTTGGAACTATATATTATGTATGCGAGAAATGATAAATAGACGAATGTTTAACTCGTAGTATTATATAATGCTTTGCTCTGCTATAAATGGTAGTAGTAGTTGTAAGCTCTCCAACTCGGTCTGGTTAAACTATTAAGGTCAATTAGATCAAAAGCACACTGTTAATTTGAAAAATTTAAAAAAAGTATTCCGGACAATGATCACTTAGTGTTCACCGTCAAGTTCTAACCATCAGATTACAGATAATATTAATAAAATGAATATGTATGTGAATGCACTCTGGTTCGGTAAGGAAGCACGTGGTCACGACACCACGCGCTGTTTGTTAATTATACACCGGATGCGCACTTCCTCTAATTCAGACGCTACTGTACCCGGCAACGCCCAAATATTACACCGCGGGGATATTAACTTTATTCCCCATTGACATTTTTTGTCCTCATCAAGAAGGACGAGATAAAAAGACCTCGAATTTTACGTATTATTTTGTTTCCGGTTTCAAATTAACGCTCTATGATGCGAATTGTCTTTTTTTAGGGTAATTTGTATTATTTTTAAACCTCTAAATATAGCGGTAGGATTTTTTCTAGTATTAAATGTAGTTGGGATGTTCATTAATATCTTTAATATGTTGCGATGATTTGTCAAAAAATAATATTATTGCTCTATACTGAGATTTAATGTAAGACAATCGTTTTATATATTTTATTACTTGCTGTGCCAGCGGGCACGGGCTTGAGTCCCGCTGGGGACATTCATTAATTGTGTGATGAACACGAATGTTTGTACTCCAGTCATGGGTGCTTATATTTATAATATTATATATGTATTTAAAAATGATATAACTATGTGTCATTTATCTGGATATATATAACCATCTGGAATCCCTAAAACAAGGCTCGTAATTTACCATGGAACTAGATAGTTTTGTGTGTTGATCAGCCAACATAATATGAATAAATATTCAGACTTACTGCATAATATGTTCTTGTAACCCAATCTTCTATAGTAGGTTTTCATTACACTTAGTGGACGAGACTGTAAAAACATATTGCATATAATATACTACTGCTATTGAAATACAATACGTATAAGAATTTAATTGATCACCCGAAGCGTTATTTACTGAGGCTAGACTATACGTAACTACGCTATAGTTTTTTTTATCGTAAAATTATTATTTTCATGCATATAACCACATAATAACGTGATAATAATTAACTTCTTTTATTACGTTTCATTTGATTGTTTGCAATTATTTACATTGACATGAAATGGTCTGCAACCTAGCAGGATGCATAATAAGTAGTACCTATAGTATAAGTAAAAGTTTGGAAAAATTACCATGTGTGCCGTAAGCTTTACGAATAAATATCGATAATCGAATGTGACCCGCAGACATTCTGCTCCGCCCGAACGGCATCTATGCTAATTCGGATTATAAATATCGTCGCGTGGGAGTTTAATTAGTGATTTGGAGTCTACATCGTCGCTGACAAACTTTTGATATTCTTTTTATAACGTAACAGTGCGCAGTAATACAAAGAAATAATCAAGACAAATCTTGATTATTTCTTTGTATTACGTCCGTTGCACTCTGTTATAACGTGAGCTTTAGAATTTTAATATTCCTTGTATGTTAACAAGTGTAGAAATTTCCTATATTTTTTGTTACTGACATAAATTTTTGCAAAATAAACATTATAATTACTAAGTTTATATCTTAATTTTTTGTTATATATAAAGTGGTTATTATATGGGTATATGTTATTTTTATTAATACATATATACATAGTTATAGGGTAGTTTGAAGTAGTTATTTATACTTGGGATAATGCATTTTGCTTCCTACTCCACCATCATTTCCTGTTTTGTGTTTTATTGATATATTTTTAGTATAAGTTAGTATATATGTCATCAACATACTAACAAGATCACTCAAATAGGGCCTAGTAACAATTTTGTATATTAAATATTTTATTTGTACACTTGAAAACCTTTCGAACTCGCTCCTTACAACATCAAAAAGACGACCGTTGTGACAGATTACTTTCTCATTCGAGTCACACTGAAGAGGGGTTGTTGACGCGTATTCCCTTAGAACAGAAAGCCGCGTACGGTTTTGTAATTATACATACTTGGTATTTTTAAATTAAAATTATTTTGAAAATTTTACCCAGTTGCTAAGTTATGAGCATAGAAATCGATATATTCGTGAGTATAATTCTACGGAGGACAGTTACAACGAGGTCGCTCGGCCAGTCCATACCATAGTGGACAATAACGCTAATAGAGCATCGCCTGTGCTTTGCGATTATAGTCCGCACTGTGGAATACTATTATAATTAACGTTTAGAATGAATTTGTTGTATAACAAAAAGTGACAATAGCTGAAACGTGTAGGTAATATGCATATGGGATATGTATGTTTAATAATTACTTATCTTATCATTTAGTTTATTAATTTAGTAATTAAGTCGCTATGTGCGACTCGCCCTCGCTTCGCTCGAGCTCGAGAGCCGCACGGGTTCCGCTAGTAAAAATAAAATTTCCACCTACTCCTTTTTTGAAGTCGGTTAAAAAGTAGCCTAATTTATTTATTTTATTTATTTATTTAAAACAAAAAAAAAATAATTTACGCCTTATAACATTAGCTATGCGTATGAAAGTCCCGTCAAAATCGGTCCAGCTGTTTCAGAGATTAGCCGTAACCGACAGACAAAAATACTTATATAATTTCATAATGAATTAAGTGATTAGCTGTTAATTTTAAATTTAAAACAAAAAACCAATTTTATTTATATGTATAAATTACGACCAAGCATTTGCAACATATAACTTGCTTATTAATTTATTACGTTATTTAAAAATTATTTTTTAACAAAAATGAAAACCGACTTCAAAACGCTACAAATCGAAACTAAAAAGAAAAAAAAATAATTTTAATTACTTAGTTATTGTTGGAGTCGGTGCCAGCCAAGGAGATTGTATTAGGATTATTTTGCTTTGGCTGGCACCGACTCCAACAATAACTAAGTAATTAAAATTATTTTTTTTTCTTTTTAGTTTCGATTTGTAGCGTTTTGAAGTCGGTTTTCATTTTTGTTAAAAAATAATTTATTTTAAATTTTTTTGTGGAAATTATTATGTTTAAATAAAATATTGGAAGGCTAACTAAACTACTGCTCCAATAAGTCAGCGAAGTTTTGAAATGAACGACAATAGTCAATCGAGATTTGTCCACGTCTATTTTTCCACGTAACTCGTAGACGTTAATAAGATTTACCTTCTATTATCAATCCACCTAATATCCTGAAGGAGTACGACTATCAGTTCATAAGTACGTATAATATTAAAAGAATTTTCTTTCAACTCCTAACCGTTGAGGATATATACCTTACATCATCACAAATTCTTGAACAGCTTTAGAAAATATATGAAAAAGGTAATCAGTGCCGATAAAATTTAAGGGTTGCCCTCGATTTCTCTAGGATCCCATCATCAGATGCTGACTTGGTGACAATGAGAACATCTTGAATGTATACCCTACCGAACAAAAAAGAAATTTTTAAAATCGGCCCACAATTCACGGAGAAATCGGTGAAAACACATAAAAAACAACTGTTGAGGAATTTTACCTTCCATCATCAGCTCATCCACATGAGATGATGATTTTCATACGTAAAAGCTTTATCGGGTTTAGAAAATATATCAAAAACATAATAGGTGCCTGTAAATTTTGAGAGTTGCCTTCGATTTCCCTGGGATCCCATCATCAGATCCTGACTTGGTGACAATGGGACCACCTCGGAACTATACCCTACCAATCAAAAGAAAAATTTTTGAAATCGGCCCACAGACGGCGGAGCAATCGGTGAACATACATAAAAAAAAAAAAAAAAAAATACATACAACGGAACATATAACCTCCTCCTTTTTTGAATTTTTTTTGAAGTCGGTTAAAAATACATTTTTCATTTGCTAAAAGTAATACGTATATGTTATATGTAATATGTACCTACATTGTTTAAGCATATAAAAGACTATAGAAGTCACTACGCTAGCACAGCGTAATGAGGTCACTTGCCATCGTCAAGGCAACTATTACACTTGTAGATATACATCGTAGGAAATTAATTCTTTAAGGATTCTTGAATAGCCCTGTTCTTTGTAACTTAACTTTGTACGAAATGAGCTTTTTTGAGTGTGATATAACTTATTTTTATATATTTCATGTTATTGTATGTGATCTTAGATGTATACTTAATTTATCGGTGAGCGGTGACACCCTGACACTCTTCGACCTTCATTCAAGTGTTGAATATTTATACGATCGTTCATTCACATACATGACCTTTGTATTGACTCTTGATAATATTATAGACACTTGTAAATAATTCATTAGACATATTTTTACTGATTAACCTTTGTTGTAATAGCTTTTATATAATATCTTTTGTTAAAAATATGAATTACTTAGATTAAATAAATACTTTGTATAGTACTGATATGAGTATTAATATCATAAGTTAAAAGTTTAATGTTTATAACCATGTTTAAAGTCCTTTACTTATTGTATTGCATTAACAATAATGAATAGAAGTATTATTTCCTAGTTTGCATAGTTAAAATGCAAGTCGTGAATCTCGTCATAGTAGGTATTAGGTAGGTAGATGCGTCGGTATAGATATGATGCACTTGACATACTTAGAGACAAAGAAATAAATTATTATATGCGCAGAGAAGAGTGAAGTTTATTATTTTCTTATTTTAAGTACGAGTATAATATTCCGAACATTATAAATTTTTTTTGTATTTTAACTAAAATATCGTAATATTTTTTGTGCTCTAGGTAGTTATAATGCTTAACTGCTGCTTTAAAAAAAGTTACTTGTTTACTTATCTTTATGATTTTTACCATAAAACCCTGGTGCAACGCTCTCACGGCTCAACTTTTATCGTATTTAATGCATTTCAAAATGCAAGTTAAATTTAAAAATTTTATTACATTTTTTATCGCCTGCTTTACATTAAATATATCTGAAATTCATTTACAAAGCTCCGTAATTAATAGTTTTACACTTTTGTTTATTTTCTTTCAGTTATGTTGTTTGGTTGGATAATTTAAGATTAATATAATAAAAAATATGTTGGTATGGTATGGTGGATTTGTTAGCAGAAAATTTTATTTAATTGATTAAATGAAGCTAAAAATTTGCTACTAAAGCATTTGTAATAAGGGATTTACCGTTTTGCCCGGTTACCACAAAAACTATGCATTTAGTTATAATAAATTAATATAATTTATTATTTTCCCCTACGTCATGTATATAATTATAACACTAATTAATATTAAATGTTAATTATTATCAAATATTAAAATTAGGAACACGTCATACAATACAACTATACAAGTTCTACATAAAACGAATTAATAAAAGACAAAACCTGTTTTTAAAAAATATACTGTATAATATGTGTTTTAGTATCTATATAAATAAAATGATAGAGGTCTGCAGTTGTGCGCGCATCACGAAAAAACTACTGGATAGATTTCAATGAAACTTTCTAAGTTTTATTTCTTAGACACTTGGCCCTTATCAAAAAAAATATTGCGATATCTTCATTTAATAAAAAGGTATTAAAGTTTCAAGAAACAACGCTTTGTGTGTGCACTGCGTGTTCAGTGATGGACGAGTATGTTTCCTTCTAGCGGAGTAGAACAAAGTATATTTTTGCTTGCGATCTTTTTGATGTTTTTTCCTTCGTACATAAGAAAACTTTTTTTAATATTTCAAGCAACGCGGACGAAGTCGCGGGTATCAGCTAGTAGTAACTATAGTCTATAAAAAAAAAGCATGTTGAAAAAAAATGTGACTTAAGAGGTTTTTGAAATGACCGATTCAGTTCTATTATATTAGTTAATTTTTATTACATGTTACATGCGCATGTTGATTTTTATCGTTTTGTACGATAGACGGTTATCGCGGCAATGCAGCGTGTAATTGTTTGCGCGACAGATAAGCCGCGGGCGTGGCGACGCATATGCGTACAGTAGGTATAGCAGTCGACGATGTGTTGCCGAACCTGACCTCATATTAGTTCAGCTATATCAGTAGGATAAAGGCTATCGCACATAAATACTAATCAACGTCTAACATTAAATTATTATTGAACTTTGCTTAAACTTATAATTAGTGTTGTGTATGTTTTTACGAGATTATAAGATCATAGGTATTATGATACGTAATATTCTTGTCATTTTTTTAAAAACATTAGTTTGTATCGACTACAATTTGTAGTTTCATACAAAAAAAATTATGATCAGATAGGCGGGAAATTGGCTTGCTACTATTGGAACTTGTCAAAATAAGAAATAACACCTAACATTTCCAATATGTTATAATTTTATTAAATACCCATCCATCACTTTATACTTTTCTTACGTCGCCGATGAGAATGGTATGCGGCATAGCGACTTCGCTTTTTGTATCGACTCGCCCAGCCTATCTGGCCATACCATCTATTGCTGTGTACTAGTAATGTGCATTATTGATTCAAAACGTTTTTATGCAAAGCCTATAACGACTGCGACTTATCAGGAATGACTAAATGCGTATATCAGATAAAATGGAATGCCTATTATGGCAATTTTTATTGGTCAGTTGGCAAGATTGCATTGACAAGGGTCATTAAATTACGAAACAAGGATAATTGAACAAAAAATTATATATGAAGATGTAAACTATCAAGGTATTTCCTGTAATTTATTATTAATACAATATCGAGTGACGCTGCTAGATTTTACTGTGTTATCACAATTATTTAAAATCTGTTTGCATGTTGCATGCAAAATGCTAATTAATTATAAGTATTCAATCTATTAAACGTATGAAAAGTAACTTACGTTCTTTTCTTTTTTTTATCGACAAGCAAACACACGATTTTATTATTACCGGATCATGCTGAAGGGTAGCGTTAGGTATTAGCAGGACGATTTGATGTTCGAAATGGGGCTCCTGCGACGAGATTGCTTTTAAATCACGTTATGCGCTCGATGCACGCCGACGCAGTCGACTGCCCTGCCAGGGAAGCATAGACACATATAGCTACGTCCTATAGTCGGTTAATTGTGTACAAGCTTGCCGTCTACGTTTTGAGTAGGATGTAATCGATAAAAAATGTCGGCAGGTAGATACATAATGATAATATGTAACCACTATTTACGCTGTACCTCGTGTAATAATGAAGTAATTAAACCGGTATTTAAGAAAAGAAACAATAGCAAAATACTGCGCGATCGATTCACGCTGAACTCTTTACATTGGCATTGAAACAATGAAGATTAATGATCGTATTTGTAATATCATCTTTTTTATTTATTCTGTAATGTATGTAGTTGTTCAAGAAGCGAAGACTTGACAGAATCAACATATTATGCATAATTATATACTCAAACGGCATTTACAGGCACTTTTGAATCAATACGTAATTACAAGAGGAAGTAACCATCGTTTTGTAAGGCAGTTCTGATTGGGGTAATTAATAATATCAGTACCACCCGTGGGCGACTGGGCGCCGCGCCGCCAGGAACTCACGCAGCCACCGCGCACCGCATTCCCAATTTTACCGTGAGGATGCCGCCGTGTCATTGCATTGTATTCTAATATCGGGACGCCATTGAACACACGTCCTCAACAGGTCAGAGATGTGTGAATGAACTCGCAATGACGGCATCTACTTAATTGTACTTACCCATAATAATACTTGACTTTTAGAGGTGATATCAGGGATTATTCCGTAAATTATATTTCTTATGACCAATAATATCTAAATATTTATTGAACTTACACTCGTGTATGTATTCAACCTGTTAGTAGTACCTAATATCGATATTTATTATAGCCTTTACTATATTCAATAGTTAAGTTATAATATTACATAAAATAACCAATAACAAGCTCTATTTTATTACTATGTAAATGTCATCTACCTATTACAATGCCATATCCCCCGTTGATTTGAAATGAAATTCGATTGACTATTGAAATCCCGTTAGCTAACTCTGTTCTAATGGCGCCCGTCGGATATCAGCACGACCGCGACGAGACAAAGCGCATTTTCGCCTATTTCCTGTGTAGACAGGAAGTGTTGCAACGTCTCCTAATAACGCAGACTATATATACCTACCTGACGAAATATTATTATGACATTTTTGCAGTCAAACAATTTTGCATGGCTGAGGAAATTATTTTACTTTCGATTTCTAAATCGAATGCTTATTTTAGCCAAGCATAATCTACAAAATGACTAATTTTTATTATGTTACTTATATTTTTAGTATCTAACAAAAAGTATGTTTTTATTTAAAACTAGCAAACCCGACCCGCTTCGCTGGGCATAAGTTAAA
The DNA here is from genome assembly GCA_905231865.2 of Boloria selene. Classification (NCBI taxonomy): domain Eukaryota; kingdom Metazoa; phylum Arthropoda; class Insecta; order Lepidoptera; family Nymphalidae; genus Boloria; species Boloria selene. The sequence continues at coordinate 12,701,196 of HG993137.1, read as the reverse complement.
AATTTATTTTAATTTTATAATAAAAAAAAGTAGCCTAATCCGGTCAAAATAGTCGTTAGGTCCAGTCGTTTCAGAGATTATCTGGAACAAACAAACAGACAAAATATTAAAAATAATCTTTTTGATGTGAGTACCCTACCCTAGAATTAAGATTCTTTCATATGCATTTAGTGAAAAGCTCTTCATTTGAAATTATAAACAGACACTTCAGTTTTATTTATATGTAGGTACTTATTACTCATTACATAATTCAAAATCTTACTTTGGATACTAGACGATGATTTTGTAGGGAAGTTACTCCTTTATCTTTTGCCGACGTTAATGAAATCCCAGTGTAATTTTGCTTTGCAGGAACTAACATTTTAACATCTAGGATGCGATGTTTATGAAATATCCCTTAGCGATAGCATCTTTGATGGCTTTGTTTAAACTAGCTAAATTTACTTAATTTACGGCGAAAGAACGATATCAAAATTTGTTAATGGTGAATGAAATTGATCGTCAGAAACTAAGCTTTTAGTCAATAAACATATTATACACAACTGATTACATATTTCTAAATTCTTTTCAATCTTAACCGTGCTAGTCATTCAGTCAATTTCAACCTATTTCTCCATCTCCCCCGCACAAGCTTTATCTTGCTCTGACAAATAATTCTTCATGACTTTGAACTGAGTGCAATTTTAAAAGAAACATCGCATAAAATTCAATCGAACGGGCGTTTGTCGTAACGTCACGCGGGGTGCGCCTACTAACCTATTTTTTTCCATCTTTCAATCGTGACCCTACGACGCTTACATAAAGACTAAAACTGCAAGACATCCTGCATGAAAGAACCTTGTAACTTCGTGTAATGAAGTGTAAGGCAGTCGCCTTTCTACGGGCGAGCTGCGTTACTCAATCCCATGAATATAAAGCGTATAAATAAATAGCAGATGCGCGAAAAACTCACCCCGACGATAACCGTCAGACACTTAGCATAATAATCGCGGGGTGGGGAGTCATAGTAAAGAGGGAGTCGCCTCCCTCGCCCTGACACGATTCTCACGAAGCGACTTCCTTTGGAGCTAATGAATGGGCTCCGACGTAAATATGACGGTGACATTACTGACGCTATATGATACCGCGACCAGACGTCGCGAATTTGTGTGAAAAAGTTATTTATTTTCATAGAACACACCTGGTTTACTTTGTCCTTACTTGTAAATATATAAATAATATGTATGTATGTACGTTTGTGTATTTCAATGTTTATTGTTCTCTTATTTAATTTTGTTTACGTATATAAAAGGCTACTTCTCACTAGCAGTGTTGGCTGACATTGATCTTTATATCATGGGAAAAATATTTGTCATATTTACTTATTTGTCTAGTATAGTAACTTCGTTGACGGGAAACTTTATGGAATGCTCAACTTTTTCCTTGAAACATATCCTGTAAGTTTTTAAAGTTTAAAATACGCCAATACACTTTTTTCAAAATCACAAAATCTCATCGATTTGTATGCTTAAGCTTTTAGTGTACTTTATTTTTTGGCGAAAATATGTATTAGTAAACCAAACTAAAATAGCCTATGGTTATTGCCTAAGAACTAAAGTTAATTACAATCTTTCATGCGGCTTAAGAGTTAAGGAATAACAAACTTACACACATCAACTTTTGTTAATTTATAATCTAGGTAAAGATTGGAAAAAACAAAACATAAGAATATTTTCTTTTTTCCCACAAGTAATATTATGCCATTCTTTTACTATGCCGTATTTTTATATTTTTTTAATAAGCGTAAATCTGAAAACTTACTGTAATAGGTTTTAACTTACTGTAATTTATTAAAACATTCAATGAATACGTCTCATTGTTATAATTCTTGCTTCAATTAGATATTATGTAAGTGATTTTCATTTAATGATTGTTGATTGTGATTATTTACGATTATTTGCAGAATGACAAAATGAAAATAAAGTCTTTTTTAAAACACATATGTGCACTTTAGTACCACAACTAAACCCCAAGCGGAATTTGACAAGGATTAGAATCCCCAGGCAATCTCGACACAATGATCAATTTCCAGTCCCAAACGAAATAATATTCCATTTTACAACCCCAACATTTGTGGCTGTTTTAATTGGATGCCTTTTAGAAGATATTTTTATTATTTGTTTTGTTTCATATATTCACGTGTAAATTTTAGTATTCTCTTTCCTTTTGGTTACACATTAACAATCGAAATGTATTGATTTATATCAACATAAATAAATACGTATAGTATAGAGAAGGCCTTCAAAGGTCCATTTTTCTATTTCCAAATGTATTCCCCCCTCGATCTAGGGGTATACAATCAAAGGCCGCCATCGGCGTAGACATGTGCACGTGACGTATCATTTGCGCTTTTGTACACCCACTCATTACCGCCCGCCGCCCGGCAGTAGGCCGTGACCGAGGGGCGCTTGATGCGATTTAGTGCATCTGATGTTCTTTGATCGCAGAATTATAGTTACATTGATTCTAAAAGTTTAAAAGCACTTCGATTAAAGCTATTGCTTCACTGGTATCATTAAGTACTTAAATGGTGTCACTAAAACATGTATCTATTGATATGTTGGTATGATACTAGTTAATTACCAGCAATTAAATTAATCGATGACTTCTACTGCCGGACTTTAATATTTAACAAGAAACTGAAATTTATGTTTCCCACAATATCTAAATCTGTTAGTTGATAACGAACCACAAGTGTTTAACCCGTAATATAAATAAATTAACTTAGGTAACCACGATTTGGTAAATATAGGGACTGCAAATCTACGCTAGTATGTTTTCATTTGTGAGTGCTAAAAATTGGTCTCTTATAGCATTAGAACAATTGTCATTGTCTTATTTTCCGCGCCGGGAAATCTATAGATATCCTAGCTTGTAAACTAATGACGCATATAATCGTTCTCCCCGTACTCACCGTTACATAAACCCATGACTATTGTGACGTGGACACACATTATTAGTACCTACCTTCTGCGTGGAGATTCCGATAACGTGAGCACTGAGCAATTAATGACGTTGTTCGTGTCACTATTATTATTATTTTATGGTTGTGATTAAAATGTCAAAGAATATAAGATTAATAGACAATATATGCTATTAAGATGTATCTGTTTTTAAATAATAAATTAATTGGTTAGGATATTTTACTCACTATGTATGAGTTAAGCAAAAAGATTAGGAATTATGTTATACCTAATACATACATACTCGAATTACTTATTTTATTACTATTCCATAGTTTTTATTCGTATATGTATTTAGTTTTGATGTCTCGTTATCTATTATTATAACTAGCGACTCTACCAACGTTTTATTTTGTTTCAGCGGATGCTTAATTCCTTTTTCATATAAAAGTAGTATATATTCTTACGTAACATATAAAACTAGGTCTTTAAGGAATATTACACAAGTTTACAGTCACGACTACGACAAGTGCACGGGTCCGTGTTAATTTGTCACATGATAACATCGGCCGCGCCTCCGTCACGCTCGCTAACGTACTGTTTTATAAATACCTAGCTAACATTGGGTTAGCCAACACACGCTTCTTAAAGTGGTAACTGTTGCTGCTAAAATTCTTAAGCGTTTCATTTTGATAAATGACGTTCACTATTAAATAATACTATTAATTATTATTAAAGTCATATAACATAGATTTTACATTTATGATAACCATTCGGATTACTTAGTAATACGACATAAACACATTATAGGTAATAATTCTTTGAAATAACACGTACGGTCTCACGGTCCATACCTATTACCACTGCACTTGTAAAGTGTCCAATGTAGCCACTCAATCCGTTGCTTTTCTAAATTTATTACACGCTTAAGGGCTTGCAAAGTGTCGTTAGGTTACGAATGTGACAAGCGCGCTTGTCAACAAATACCAGAGAAAAGGGATAATGTTTAGTTTAAGGACATATTTTATTGTATTAAAGAGAATTTGTTACACTCAGTCTCAGTTGAGATGCGGTTAGAGCTGCACTGATTTTATACCATATCGCGTATTGTCATATTTGATTTAGCAAAGTCATATAGGTCTCATTAAAATTTTGATTTGTTGATTTTTATGGGATTTTTGTTATTCAAATACTTTAACGAAGTTTTGTAACGAAATGGACTTCACTAAGAGGTAATACTAATTATTTTAGTATTTAGTAATTATTTTATTGAATTAGTTCATATTATATTCATGTAAAATGCAAATTAGTTTGTGGAAAGGAAAAAAATTAAAATAAAACACTCGTCGGTATATAAAGTATCGGAAGATTGTAAATTACATTCAGTGAACGTAAATTCGAAAGCCCGACCGATGTATCGAGAAGTGTCCAAGATTACAATGTTAGTAGCACGACGCGGTTCGACGGCCGAAATCGGCGCGGGCGCGACCTTGCAGCGGACTCACCTACATACGGCGCCCACTTTTGCTTTCGACTCGCAAAAAATACAAGCGACCGCCCTGACAGACGTATAGCGCAATGCAGTGCTAAATCAAATAAATTACATCTATTTTTAGTAATATTGTATTAATATTTGTTGATCCTAAACCAAAAAGGTCAACAAACCAAAGGTCGACAAAAAAGTCAAGTCACCAATGTAATGATTTTCAAAGTGAAGCCGCGCTTTTTTATGCTATCCTTACGTGGACATTATACCTAAATGACATTAAAAATCTTAAAATACAGGTGACTATAAAACTGCTATCTAGCACTGATATAAACAGCGCACGCTTTCATTCATAGTTGTATATTTATCAATAATCGATATTCGATTAACATTAATGACATTTATTACAACTACTTTGCTATCATAATCGCCGCAATTATTGCAATAAATTAATATAATCATAGATTTTTCTGTTGTCAATTGTTATTAAATCATAACATCAGATTTTTAATCCAGGTAGGATTAACGACCTTTAGCATTTAATTAAGATCCCCTTTTAAGATACTCGGAACGTGCTTTAAAAATAGATATTAAAAAATTAGGTCAATTAGTGATAAAGTTCCTCTAAGAAATGAAAGAAAGAGGGGAATAAAACCCTAACTGTGCGCGAAGCTTTAAGAGGGCGAGGGTGCATCCTTGATGGTTCGGGCAACACCCTATCGTCTATATAGAACGATAGGTATAATCTTCGTAGCATCTAATGAAAATGTACCTTATTACAAGACACTAGAAGATATTAAATAATCTAGAGACGAGATTTTACGATGCATTTTATTTACCTGGAATTTATAAACAGTTTTCTAAGTACCTATCTACTTCGCGTTTACATATGTACATTGTATAATTTACATATATGCAATTAATTTATAAAAGCAGCTTCAAGCTCTTTAAAAAATCTAAAGTTTTTTTCGTTCGTCACAGTCGATAGCGTCGACTTACGTGCGGTGAATGTCATACGCCGAAAATAATAATTCTAATGCGCATCGGTCGTCGGTCGTCGGTCGGTCAGTGCAGCGACGCGTCTCGTTGCGTCACTGCACTGGACCGTCAGGGCATTGCACCTTACGACGCGCCGTCCCGCTCCCTCGCCTACTTGCTCTATCGCATGTGATCGATTGCAAGCAATCAACAGCTGATTGTCATTAAACTAGAAACGTAAATACGAAACGTATATACGTAAATGCAAAAGAGACTTGCTTTTTCTTGAATGAATGAATGTTATTAAAATCAGTTTGTAAGTTTCGTTCGAAATGTAGATCATAAATATTAATTTTACAATGATAGATAACTTACTCATGAATTTTATCAAAGTTCTTACAATAATTTTGTGTGTTATTTTAAAGCTTTTGTAGCTTTTAATATTTTAAATATATTGCTAAACGAGACCCGTAATGTAACAAATGTTTTCTATTATTTTCAGTGGAGTGGCGGTGCTGAGTTCGACGGATAGTGGCAGCGGTTGCAGCGGTAGCGACATCACTGAGCCGCGTTCGCCGCGGAGCCCAGAGTCGGGTTGCAGCACAAGCGAAGAGGGCGCGGGCGCGCGCATGCCGCCTTGGGCGAGCGATCCGGCGCCGCCGGGACCGCGACGCCTCGCGGCCCAACCCGCGCCCCTGCGGCGCCCCAATCCACCAAATCATCGCCGCATAACAGAATATTTCAATCATAAGATGAAGCCGCAAAACGGTGTTAAGCGCGACTCCAACATGAGCAATGTTGACACCAAGAGAAAGTGCCTACCCAAAAACGGCGTCACGCATGACCTCGAAAAATATATTTCGTATCTATCCCAAACTTTAAGTCCCAAATTGCTTGACGTTGGAAAACAAGCTAAAGTGCCAACTATGATAAATCAACCTTTAGTTAATCTGGAGTGCTCTAAGACCGACTTAATTAAAACATCAACGAATTCCAATATTAACGGGGTAAAGGATAGCAGATCTAAAGATGTTAAAGATGTACATAAAATGAACGGTTTTATGGAGGTCCGGCACGGGATCGATACGCTCAGTAAAGATAAGAACCAAGGAGTCTTTTTTAATGGGTTGACCGATAGTAAAAAACAAAACTCTAAAAAATCCCAGGGCCCATCCGCCAGTATGAATGTGAATTTAAATAAACCCAAAGTTGCAATACCGGCGTCCAGTGACTTGGTTGGATTGCGAATCGCCCCAGCCGCATCAATGAACCAGTCACCAAAAAAACCACCTACTAAACAAGACACAAAAATAAATGGTATTGTTAGCTCAACTACTAAGTTGGACAGTAGAATGAATGGAGTTACATGTGGCTCAAACAACTTAAATCTTATTAATAAGCCTCTAAAAAAGGAACCGATTAGAAAGAACGCGCAACCTTCTAAAAGAACCAATAGAAAATCTTCAGCTTGTATAGCGAACAATAAAAATTTAACTTGGTCCAAAGCTAATAATCTTAAACAGGTGCAATTACAAAAACAAAACTGTGCAAACTCACTGCATAACTCTGCCGTCAAAAGTATTCTTGGTGAAGCAAGCACAACACCAAAGATAAATATTCCAAACGGTGTCCGACAAATGCCTATGACTGTTAATGGAAGTCTCGGCAATTTGAATGTACCTAATTTACAAAATGTGGCTAATTTACAAAATTGCCATCAAATAAATATTCCACAACAGTGCAACGGTAACGTGGCACCGAATAATTTAGCGTCATTTGTTGCGGTTCCTCAAAATGTCATGCTTACTACGTTACGAATTCCCCAAAATGGAATACCTGCGCAGACTAACCTTAATTTAAATCAACAAGGTAATATAGCTGCATTTAATCGAACAAATGTCAATGTGCCAAGCCCGACAAAATTGAACGGACAATTTGTTTTTCCGCTCATGCAAAATATAAACGGAACTGTTGTTCAAATACCAAACCTGATGACAAAAATGCCGAATTTTGTACTTCCGCAAAATCCTCAGTTAACAGCACAGAGACAAGATCACTTACAAAACCAACAAGGTGCACAAATCCTAATAAATGGGACCTTATTAAAACTTGCGAATACTATCCCACCTAATTATGCAACTGCTAGTAAACCTGGGCCCGTCACTAGTCAACCGATACCGGTGATGAATAAGAACGTTTCAGGACTTCAAGCAATGGGAATGACAGTTCAACCAAAACCAAACTTTACCGTTAATCTCAGTCATTCTGTTCTAGTACCTCAGCCAGGATTTATAGTGACTTCAGTGCCAAATATAAATGTTAAAGAGACGTGGAGCTACACTAACACAAACTCAGTGTCATCTTCACAGACGTCTTGTTCAAACCCCATAGTTCATCATCCACCTCCCATGATTGCTAATTTTACTGCTCAAACGCTACACTCGAGCAGTATACCAAGAGCCCCTGTGAAACCGCCTGATAATCCGATTCAGGGTACGGAACCGCCTAGTAGTACTGTAAAGGATCCTGAAATTAGTGAGATGGCAAACCAAAAGTGTGATATTCCATGGCTGTCAAAAACTGTTAATAATAACATTGTTCCATTAGATTCTAATAAATTCCCATCGAGGCCTTTTGCAGAAGTAAGTAGTCGCTCAGGAACTCTTAAAAATATTACTAAAATTGAAGAAGAAATGAAAAAGTGTGGGGACATGAAAAAAGAATTTGATTGTAAAAGTACTAATGCGGAGTTAAGGAAAGTAGAAGAGGTTGCAAGAAGAGAGGAAACAATTTTTACACAAATAACCGTTCTGAAGGACGTTTCATCAAACGTTCAAAGTACTGTGATAGAAGCTGATTTTTGTAATGCCACCACGGAGTCTTCAGAATCTGGTATTGGGACTGATAAATCTATAGATTCACCGAGTGATTCGCAAACCAGTAAGGAGTGTGACGAAGATTCTTCGTTGTCTCTTAGTATAAGTGTGAGTTCAGTAGACACGCAAAGCTGTCAGAAGAGCCCAATTCTAAAACAGCCTAAAATATTACGTTTTCCTCCAAGAAATGTAACTAAACCTCAAAGTAACAAAAGGACATCTAGTACAGATACAACAAGTGTGACAGTGTGTCTGTGGGAAAATTGCAAGCAAGAGTTTGAAACTGATACAGATCTATTAGAACATTTGCAGGTTTGTATTTTTTATAAAAAATAAAATAAGAGAAAATTTTCAGTATTAAAAAGGAAAAAAAAAACTTATTAACATGTAATGATAAATGTACAAGTATATTATGTTACATTAGAATTTGTGACAGCACTTATTTCTGTAGATACTGATAAATTTACAAGAGTATAACAATAATGTACAAGATTTTAACTATAATTTGTAATTAAAGACAGTTTAAAATTATAAACATATTTTTTTCCCTTTTCAGTCTTCTCATGTGGAATCACAGGCGGGTAGAGACAATTACGTGTGTCTATGGGAGCAGTGTAAAGTTCGTGGCAAACCTTCGTGTTCAAGACTTTGGCTGGAACGACACACGTTGTCCCACGGCGGCAATAAACCTTTCAAATGCATCGTCGACGGATGCGACCGGAGATTTTCTACTCAGGTATAATTACGTTCTTTGACGTTTCTTATATGTGATTTTAGGGACCAGGATGCACATCGCCAAAACGAATCCACAATAACGCGCTCTCCTTCCTACACTGAATGGGTTATTGTTTAAATCGTTTTGACGATATGATATTTTGGTTTTTACTATTACTTAGCTGGTAGCCTGTTTTGTTTTCTTTGTTTTAGTCAGTTGTTAAGACCGTATTTACAGATTCGGAGTGTTATTATCTCTTCGTCGTCGTTAATTGCTTTTGTAATTAATGATATGTTAAATTCCTCTGATTGTTGAGATAATTTCGAATTTATGGACACGGAATTAAGTTAAGATTTATTATGAAATGGTAATTTGTTCGTCTTCAAATCAAAACCAATCATCAGTGATTGGGTCACATTCGTCTTTGTAAGTATATTTTCGACAATTTCTTCCTTTTTATTTCTCATCCATTCCTATATTTCGTATTGGTTTGTTGCGTGATTCAATGACTGATTGATCACGTGGCATATCACAGAAATCTTCGAAATCATCTAATCGTATCATTTTCTAAATTATATTTTTTATTCCCTATTGGCTATTTAAAATTCAAATTAATGTCGTCGTAAATAGTAAATTCTTCGTGAAACAGTTTCTTGTTTGTGATCTCGCCACTGGAGATTTTGATTTGTGGATTCTCTTTGAATGTCATTGTGGGACGATAAACTTGTTTATGTTTTCTGTTCTAAAGGTGAAGAGGACGCCACTGATTGCATCCAAGTACTACAGCAAAGCTACGCTACTAAAGCTTTTTATTTTGTCCAGTATATAATTAATAAAAAAATACGAGGAAACGATTATGTATTTGCATTCATTTTTGCAATACATAGTCTTTTTGCATATTATAGATTGGTTTTATAAGTATCTATTCATTTTTGCCGTATCTAATCAAGAAATACCGAATGGGTTTTTGATTTAATTTCAAAAATCAATCACAGATATCGGTTCTTTTTTTGTTTTGATCTGAAAATTGTTTTCGTTTTATTTTAAATATGAAGAAGATGGATGACTATGATGTCTCGGATGCCGTACTTTACAGGACAAGGAATTCAAGTATAGTGTTAAGCTTAAGAAAAGTAGTTATAAATGTGGTGATTTAATTTGAGAATTTCCGTCTGGATTTTATGAGATTTTTTATATAACTTGTCTTTTTTTAAAAAAGCCCTAATATATACCAATTTCAATAATATAATGTGAAGTAGAAATAAAATCAACATCTAAATTTCCTTCTTTAATATATATACTTTCATAGGGTATAAGCCGTGCTTAATTTCAACTATGCAAATTTCCAGACTTTGCTCGAGCGTCACGTCAACAACCATTTCAATGAATCATCGCCCAATAACGCCAACAAGAAATCAGTGGACAGTTCATCAAAGCTCATACGACGGAATGGAAAGAAGCTGCGGTATCGACGACAGCCTTGGTCTGGTGAGTTGAACGTTATGTAGATATTTACAGCCCAGAGTTAACGCCGAGCGATTTCTTTGATAACCGAGTTAAACGGGTTCAAATCCGAGTCTCGCACCTTTCATATTTACATGTGTGAATGATTTGATTACCACTTGTCAAATCATCTTGATTGAAACTTTTCTTACCGTCAAGAAAAGTGTCGTGAGGAAACCTGCATGTTTAAGAGAACCTACCAAGTTTTCGAAAGATGTGAAATTCGCCAATCCGAACTTGGCCAGCTTGGTGGACTACGGTCTGATCCCTCCCGTATTGAAGATCTGTACCCAGCAGTGGACGTTGAAAAGGGCTGAAAAAACAACTTATGTATTTTAGTTTTTTTTGTTCGGACATTTTTACAACAGCACCATCCAGTTCCGTGGAAACTACGCGGCTTGTGTTACGGATACCAGATAATTGATATACTACACATATGAATTTTAAATAATAAATAATATAAATATTAACACCCATGACTGGAGAACAAACATTCGTGCTCAACAAACGTATGCCCCCAGTGGGACTCGAACCCGCGACCGTTGGCACAGAAAGTAGGGTCACTACCAACGTGTATTAGTTTTTAGTATAAATGTGTATTATATGTCTGCTAACTCACACTAGGCCAGCGCGGTGGACTATGATTCCTACCCTACTGATTCCTCTCGAACTGAGGGAGGCCCGTGCCCAGCAGTGGGAAGTTAAAAAGGGCTGATGATGATGATGATGTGTAATATGTTAATTCCAGCACGCATGTTCGACTTCTTCGACGCGGGTACCATGGAGGGCTTGGCGTGGCGGCTCTCGCGCAGCACGCGGTGGCGGCTCGGCGGCGCGTGCCCACTGCGCGAGCCGCCCGGACGGCACACGCTCACGCTGCACGCTGCGCTCGCCGCCACGCGCTACAACGCCGCGACGGCCAGGCGGGAGGCCCTGCTCACGTACTACCCGCCGCATGTGTGAGTATAGCCTTAGTTATGTATGTGTGTGTGTGTGTGTGTGTGTGTGTGGCTAGTCAGGTTGATGTAGTGTGAACGTGGGCTTAGCTAGGAGTCATTGTTTTGTGACAGTGCATCTATTATAATATGATACTTTTATATTTTATTAAAAACAAAATGAAATATTATTAATTTGAGAAAATTATTATCATACATTTAAGAAATGTAAAAATGTATGCAACTGATCCTTTCAACTTTGTTGCTTCTCGTAATGTTTAACGTGTAACTTATAAGAAAATAAGTTATAATAATCACGCTTTAAATTCCCTTTTTCGTTGCCCGCCCCCTGGGCCACACAGAAGCACGAAAGTGGATGAGTTGCTAGCATTTAATTCTAACATTATTATAACATTGTAAAAACAACTGTAAATAATGACTTCATAATACCTATAATATAATAGAAACTAATACAAAATATAGTTGTTATGAATTTTTAATTTAACTTATAATGTTTTCATTTTTGCTAGCAACTCAGAGGGTTGCCAGCCCTATAATATGGTGTCATTGTGTCGTAGCAGCTTCATTGTAACATTACTGACATTTTGTTATGCACTAATCATTTAGGTTTCATATTTAATTTTTTACATCGCTAGTTAAGTCTAACAATGCTTGCATGATCGTCACTTTTCTTTACTTACAAGTAGTCATGGGCTCGCAACCCATAGTTAAACTGCAAACACACTCCCAAATCTAAATCAAATCAGAATGAATGGAATTTATTTCAGATTATATATATTCAGCACAACAAAAATGTGTTTGCAGTCACATTCTGTGTGGCTTTCTACAACAGTATAATAATATGTACCCTTAAATTTCAGGATCGAAGATGAATGGGTTCCAGAGCACGAAGTGAAAAGAGTGAAGCGTGTTGAGATATCTCAACTCCCAGTTCACACAAAGGTGTTGCTGTACGAGCAGTTCTGCAACTCCTACCGAAAGTCTCCATCTCCGCCGCCTTCGAGGAAAGCTCCCGCGGCTTCATCACAACCGGTTCGTCTGTTACCACCACGACAGTGCGCGTCATCGCGAATACTAAACAACCTAATAGCAAAGCAACGTAAAGAAAGAAACGACTGCAGCGCCACAAATATGCCGATGGAGTACCAGGACGACATAGACAGGGTGGAGGTGTCAGGGGCGAAGAAACGCAAGATGGGCAGACGCTATGGCGGTAACTGCTTCATGCCGTGTGGACGATAGTGCTAAAAATTCGAGCGGTTTAAGTCGACTGGTCTGAAATTGTCGCGAGTGTCATAGTTGACGTTTCTCTGGATTATGATGTAACTAACTTCACACCAGTCAACTTAAATTGCGCGTATTGTATTGTGTATTATGTGGAATGTCCGTGAGGTTTTACTTGTTTGTAGCTTGTTGATCTCAGTATTGTTGGTACGATATAAACACAAAGTTGTTTAGTGAACGTTTCACGAGTAACGTAAGCGCTGTTCGAGACAGATGTTGATTCTTCGATCGACGATATCCGATATAGAGATAATCGATATTCGCCAAAGATTCGTCGATCGCTCGTAGCTAGCGTGTCCATTCAACGTTGAAAACAAGACTGACTTACTTTTTATATGATATTGAAAGGTATCGATTGCGAATAATCGATTTTTCGATCAAACAAATGTGTATATAGGAAATGTATAAAGTTAGGACCGACGTGTAAATTGGAAAGTTTTTAGTTTATTCACGACGGAGTAGTCTGAGTAGTATTAAGTTAGGTTTAAGTGTGAACGACCAGCATCACTGCCAGTGTACATAGTTAGTTGTTATTAGTATCGGAATTTTCTTTTTAGGCTTTTTTGATGTTTTAAGTTCGCATATCGATATTCGGAGCGTATTAGGATGCCAACAGCTAATTCGGTGGAATTGGCGACAAAAGACTTTTGAGCGCTTTAACTTTTATGCGGTTGGCGCGTTATGAGTATTTACATGGGAATACATGGGAAATGTATAGTAAAACAACGTGATCCCATTATTTAGTTTCGTAAGTTGGTAGCCATCTCGCGTTTATCGCTTTTGCTTCCAAGGTGCCAACTTTACGAGGTTTTGATGTAGTTCGGTTAGGCGTGATCGAGTATCACCAAGTGCCTCTACGTAGTCCAAATGCAGTGTTGCCAACCATGAGATGACTCATACTAATAAAAATAAAAATGTAAGAAATATCTACTAAAATATAAAAAAATCAACAGTAAATGACAAATATTAAATAAGGTAGATTAACAATATTTTAACAAAATTTCATACAGAAACATACACAATAGTTTACAATAAATTAAACATTTACATGTAAATTTTAATAAGTTTCAATAACAAGTTGGCAACACTGCGCGGCTCTACATTAGCTGTGTTCACTTTATATCAGGTTTTTCGCTTAGTCATATCAAGCAGATAGTATTAGACAGGTTTTGATACGTCTTTACCGATTGCGTGTGAAAAGTATTGTTTAACAGAATCAACAACTGTCCAGCATTCGATATATTGATTGTTTCACATTCGGATACTTTTACCGTAATACGCTCAATATAATGTAACTTAATTTTTTTGTGTTTCGACGAATTTAAGCAATCTCATTCGTTGGTAACATGCAAAGTATATGACAACTATGTTGATAGGATTTGAAAACACAAATAAGTTTCATAACAAACGTTGAAAATAAATAATATTTATATATATTATGTATAATAATATCGGTCAATGTATCCGAGTGTGACTCGCTCTCACTGCCATTAAAGTTGTGTTTAGTTCTACGAAATAACTTAGCATCGACGATTTTATAGCAATAAATAATATGTGATAAGATATTCGAGTAGATATTATTTTTCACGCACAAGTTTTTAGCTGCGTTTTTGTGTTAACCTGATAGCGTAGAAGTATTAGTAAGGGTTCGACTCCGAGTGTTCCATTAACGCATTTTGATGGCAATAAATATTAAGCAATAGTTATACACATCTTAGAACAAAATTGATATATCGAAAAATTAGTCTTGATTTAGTAAAGCGTAAGACATTTTTTGATAAAATTTTGTTCTGTGAATGTAGAATAATAAATGATCCAACTAAGGCCTTAAAAAGACAAATTATATGAACGCGAAACACCAAAATTATTTTTAATGACGATAGAAATAAAGAGAAGAGATATAAAAGTCGCTAGACAGTTTTTATTTCGTATTTTTTAAATTGATATTTTTTTTGGTAAATTTAGCTCATGACGGAATATGTTTTTTCTTTGTTTCTAGAAAAATGCCTTCTATAGTATAGACAGTGGCGTGAAGTAAGTTGTTTTATTGTCAATATGTAAACAGTTTTAAGATTTAACATTCAGTTTTTTCATATTAGATAAATTTTGTTTTCACAAATTAAGAAATGACTCTGAAATTTAGCCTTATTGCATACGAAATAAAGTATATTTTACAATACTGTCAATACAACACATTGCTTCACCAAAATAATAAGAAATGACGTCGGTATTGTCCATAGCAAAATAACTAGATTTAGATGTTGAACTTTTATAAACACTATACAGATGTTGTCAATGCCTTTTTAGGAGTAAGGTATACAATATTATACAATATTAATTAATGATTTTTAATGGGATTAATGAAAAATTAAAAAATTGTGTTCTGTGCTCACGCGATCTCGCTAGTGTCTTTAGTTGTAGATATAAGTTAGTAAATGGCGTCGATGATATGTGGACCTACCTTTATACTTTATAGTTTGTATATGGACGATTGAACCAGTTTGCATTTAAACGGCCTTCGTCTTTATAGAAGTTCGTGTTTGGAAAGTGTAAGGGTATGTCCGTATTTTGTCGATACAATCGCCATCTCTTTCTAACATTCGCTTAGAGGTTTGTGGGAAAGGGACAGACATATTTCATTATGCGTCGCCCTCTAGTGTGCTAAGGTTAAGAGAGTATTTTATTGAATGACGTCATAAAGTATTGGGGTGCTTGGCTGTATTTGTTTTTAATAAGGTCTAAGATCTTTTCAGTTATGTGTATTTTTTTAACGAAATTTAAATATAGCAGTCAAATGCCCCAATACAAATGACTTGTATATGAAATTGTAAAGTCGGTATTGTAATAGAAAATTGTAACTTGAGTAACTTCGTTATTGTAAAATTTGCTGTCCTTGTCGTTTATATGTAAGGACAAAAGAAACAGCAATATGCAATTTTGAACTTACTCCTAGTAGGTATGGACCCAAAGAAGTGTTAGGAAAATTTCTCAAAAGTTATTGTAGTCAAGTTGGTGCCTGAACGTCGATGTGGTATCGTAATTTTACTTACAAATACTTCTTTTGGAAAGCTTCCAATGTACTGATTTTTAATAAATTTAAACGCTACTAGACTAATTTTTTCTCAGCACTGATAGTAGTGCCATATTATTGGCTCGCTTTGTATAAATTAATTTAATAGTCAAATTCGACACCAAATTCAGAAAGACAAAATTGATAACAATTTTGTGGACTTATTTGATCTCATTCTTTCAATCGGCAGTGACATGTTATGATTGTTTGCGAGTTTGGCCGACATCGAGGGTAGAGGACGGCGTCAGAAATTGTGCTAAAATAAGCAATAAATTTATATATACTTAATGTGTAATTGTATAGGGTTGCCATTATTTTTGACATATTTTTGTTTATGGTCACTTAATTTAGACCTAAACAATATAAGTTTTAATATGGCAGCTCTATATGACGTCGTTTTCTTCTTCGATAAATATCTTTAGCGTCACTTATATTCAATGTCAAGATCGTTATAAACAATTCGGCCTATAGCGCTTGAGTACAAATTTAATTTTGATACTTTTTTAAAATGACGGTTACTTTAGTATTTTGAAACTTTTTATATGTAACGGATGAATAATCGCTTAGATAAGATTAACCGTTTGAATCGTTAGGCAGAGAGATATTTTGTGATCGTAAATCTTACCGGGCGTCTAAATTATATAGAAGTATGAGAAAGATAGCTATATTTTTATCACTGCCGCAATAGTCATAGCGTGAGTCTAGTTGGACACGGGGCGAGGGCCTCGGCTTGCTCAGAGAAAAGTTAATTAAGTTAAAGTTAATTTAATTATAAAACATCGCTTACTTTGACGAACAAATATTTTGTTGGAATAAATACAGTTTCCTTTATGACTGATACGCATTTCGAATGTCGACAAAAGTTGTGAAGGCGTGAATCATATTACGGCTGCGCTAGCGCATGTACAAAGGTGTAAAACTTGACCAGAAACAGATGGCGCCACTAGGCTAAGTAGTATCGAGATTGTAGCAAAAGATAGTAAAATTCTCGCGGTTTCGGTCAAGATTTAACATTGTAAATAGTTAAGTATTTATTGCTAAGTATACGGCAGGGGTAATTTGCTTCGCGCCTCGGAGTGTAGGTAGAGTAGAAGTAACGCGAGTTCAACATGTTTCCTATATTGCGTTTATTATAAATGTTCTTTATTGTAAATTTTTAAATTCAATAGTACGTTGAATGTATTCCGAATAGTGTGCACTAATTATTCAACTTGTAGATATTTTAATTATATATAGTATAATATTTACGCGTTCTGATTTTTATATTTGCTTGACCCTGGTACGTATAATTTACCCCCGCGCGGGATCTACCTCAATTAATTTATCACACATTTGGGCATAATAATAGTGAATTAATCTCAACCTTTGACTTTGTTCGTAGTGAATGTAAGGTTTTTTAAATATGATTTGTCCACATGTCACAAGTACTGTATCTTATATTAAATACATATTGTATGATTGATTATGTTGTGTTTTATTCTTTGTGTAAGAAAAGATAAGATAATTAGTGGGAATTGAGTTTTATATAAATAATTGGTGACTATAAGATGACTTAATAACGAAACTTATTGATTTACTAAAACTAAATAATAGATGTTCTTTTGTTAAAGAAATATTACGAAATTGATCTTGCAATTATGCCTCAAAAGTAGCTTTTAGCTAAGACAGATATTTAATGTTTATAAAGATAATATTAGTTTTGAGAGATTACACATTTTTTTAAAGGAATATGAAATAGGTACAATTTTTGAATTTGCTTAAAAGCAAAAAGAAGTGGAAAGCAAGTTTTTTTTCAGCAGGATACGTAGCACCATACTTCGCCACAACGTACTTCGTCGGCTTGCTCAGAATTGGTACCTGAAGAAGACGGTTGGAAAAATTTCGTCAATAAGTATGAATAAATAAGTTATCGCTTCATATTATATAACAAAAATTGAGGGAAATAATAATATCCTTACTATTTATTATTAATTAAATAAAAATATGAAATGCGCCAACTCGCACTAGGCCGGCGTAGTGGACTATGGCCTGCCTGATCCTCCTTTTAGCAGAGCGAGACCCGTCCCCCAGCAGTGGAACGTTAAAAAGGACTAAAAATGTGGTGCTTAATAATATTAATATAATAATCGTATTTTAAAATTGTTATAAAACGCATTTAAGTTAAACTTCTTTCACTTATCTCAAATCTTTACAGTTATCAATGATTAAGTATTTTAAGCTCAAAAATACATGTTTAGGTTAAGTTAAAGAGAAATATGACAAAATAAGACACCGTTAGTTAATCATAGTACAAATACTGATAGGCGATAGTGATAAAACACACATGTGTTGGTGCTTAATATGTTGCAGAAATAACAGTGGTTATAAACACGCTTAACTCCAAGGTCGAAACCCGACACGCATTGCACCCGTTTCTAAGTGCAAAATAAACTTTTTGCTAGTAATGTACCTACGATCTACTGTTAGCGAATATAATACAAAATATTATTAAATATTCTTCATGAGTTATTCACTTAAATTACAATGCGTTAGGATTTTTTTGCCTAATAGGTGTCCTACTTGGAATAAAATTCAAATATCTACTAAAAATGTTTATTAACAGATTATTTATATTTATTTAGGTATTATTTATAGAGCCAAATTAAACTGATTTGGGACAAATGCTCGATATATTGTATAGTAAAGAGAGCTTAAATCAAAATAACGATATAAAATAAACACTGATATTAGTGTATGTCTGAAATAGTGCGATGCAAATCGTTCTCTTTCACGAATTTGAAACAATAACCTATTGACGAAATTTAATATATATCACAAAAAAGTTATATAAATATCACAAAAAATACAATTTATGATATGAAGCTTGGGACCATAAAATTCAAATGCTCTTGAAATTAGTAGTAACTAATAACATAAACAGTAAATCAAAAACAGTACTAAAACAATAATCAGCTTAGTTATATGTAGTTTATTCACTCGAAATCTGTCAAACATATTTTACACAGCAATAAAACTCCCGCTAAAATCATTACCTATAGTGTATCTACCTACTGAAACTTTGTAGTCTAAATATAACTAATCAGACAATCAAAATGAAATCGAGCTGTATTATATAACGAAATAACGAAAACTATTACTTGCTAAGATTTTTATAAGGTAAAGGAAATAAATTTACATTACATTTACACTAAATCGTAACGTTAATTTATTTAAAATATTATATCTTTAAACCTAACTCTTTTTCAATATTGTATATTTAAAAAATATGTTCTAAGAAAAATGCAAGGTGACGTCAATATTTGTAGGCATTTCCTTGTAAGTTTCCAATTTCTTTGAACTACTTGATCGCATTGTAATTCGCCGGTGCAGGGTTCACTTACAATAAGCGAAGTTATAATTTTACGCCGGGAATGCAAACGGTAAATGTTTCACAAGGCAATCCGACACTTTGCAGGTCAGGCGCTATCAATTGCGGCCCGCTAAAATACAATTGGCTATTTTTAATAATATATAGAAAAAATAAAATATTTTAAATATGTATAAATATTTTAAATATGTAATTTTATATATGTAAGTGCCAAGGATATCAGGCCATAGTCCGCCATACTAGTGACCAAACTTTGCCTTCAAAATTTTACTAAGTTCTTGATGAATCACACGCACATTATTGATTCTCAATCCTCGGGATTAGAACCTGAGTAACAACTGGACTATTACTATCTTAGAACTGTATAGGAGTATTAAGGTATTAATACATAAGTAAAAACCACTGATGGGACACGAGAGGACGCAATCACTCGGATATATCGATCTACTTTTCTTTAGCATGGTAATCCCTAAGACAAGTTGGTGTATTTATTGGTTAGGTTTATTTTGTATTTATTATCGTACCATAGAGTAAAGCTGCTTATTTCACTCATATGAATAAATCTCTTAAACCTTTAAGACTTACCTCAACAATTTCTTCATCTCAACAGTCTGGATTTTTATTAGTATATTTGCTTTATCTAAACATGAAACTTTATTTTAATAATACGTAAGTAATTCTAGATATTAATGGTCTTTCATCGGACTTCTGTTATATTGACAAATGTATTATTTGGAGTCTGAATAAAATTATACATTTTGATTTCATAACATAATATATTTTTATTCAAATTATTAAGCGAACAAGTGCGAGTGGCACGCATCTTGAAAGTTGCACATTTAATTATTCAATAACATAAAAAGATGAGGCTATTTTGTTTACTTAACAATCAAAGTACCTAATAAATCAAATAAAACTAACACTAAGTAAAGTGGTAAAAATAAAAATTAAAAACCTCAAATTTTTACATTACATTTTATATTTCTCTCTAATAAATTAAACCGATAAGAAATAACAGGATTATTAATAATATATGCATTTACTAACGTAGGTATTACTCAATAGCTTAATTTGCTTTACGTTTCAATAAATTATACTAACTCAATCACTAAACAGCAAGAGAAACCATATTGATGTTCTATAACAGGCAACATAAGTAACTAAAAATAGTCATTATTTTTAGTTGTATATAAGAGCTGGCTTTAACTACATATTATGTACTATCATCCTACATCTTAAAAGAGAAGCTTTCAAAGGTACGCGATGCTTCGTTCAAGACCAAAGCTCAAGAGGACTCGTTGAACACGTCGCTTCCTTTGCTAATAGACAAAGGGTATAGAAGAGAGAGCTTTCGTCCCTTTGACGTCACGTTTGGTTCAGTTGTATTGACTCTGCTTTCTGTGCCAGCGGTCGCGGGTTCGAGTCCCACTGGGGGTATTCATTTGTTGAGCACGAATGTTTGTACTCTTGTATTTATTTATATTTATATATGTAGTATATAGTATATCAACTACCTGGTATCCGTAACACAAGCAACGTAGTTTACCACGGAACTAGATGGCGCTGTTGTAATAATATATTTAATATTTATATATTTTATTTATTTATTTACTTTGGAAAGCACAAAGAGCCGATCCAGAATAAGTATTTTTATGCATTCTTCATAAGGTATTTTTTTAACGTACTATTTTCGACTGCACAAGTTGTGTACGTTCGCTAGCTATAAGTGCGGAGATCGTGGGTTCGAGTCTCAGGTCTGGCTTACTTAGTTATTGAATGTTTCTGTTAAGATATTCACAGTAAAAACCTGGAGTGGAAAAGAAAGAAGTTGAAAAAGAAAATACTTCAAACCTGTGTCTCGGAGAGCACAAAGCTGTCGGTCCTCCTTACGCCTTAAACGTACGTACGCCGGACCGTGTCGATAAATTAACATCAGAATTCAGGAATGAATGGAATAAAGGCTCTTAACCTTGATTAGAGCAATATTTGAGGTGTGATATATTTTGCGTAAATATTAAACCGAACGTAAGTTTTATAAATACTAGTATTCCACCACATAACTGTGATGCAAAAGGCATTTCCGGCCCAAAAATTAATTATCTCTATGAATCGTAATGCGTGATGAAATCTCTTGAAAAGATATGTTAGGTTAGGTTACATACTTTTCCTTAATTTTGTAAAACATATCGTGTATGGTAAGGAAATAAGGTATGAAACACTTTCCCATTCGTATTTTTTTTATTTTCATTTAACATGGTAGGTAAGAATGGTAACGCGGGCACCTCGTACAGTTTTGGAATTCCGCACGTATGAATGTTTGTTTGTATAAATCATACAGTAAAATGTATTGGCGTCATCGTCGAAACCGGAGATTTATTACTAGGCTATCCTACATTCACTAGGTTAAATATTAGAAGACGACGAAGTAGTATCTACGAATAAGTTGACTCGTGGAGATTCGTAGATACATTCTTATTACTTACAAAATTAGAGTAAAAATACCGATATTACGGCGTTTCTTTCGATGAGCTTTGGTTTTAGTAAACAATCATCTACAGCAGATTAGATCGTGTGATTGACACTTCTTTCTTCTCAATCCTCACCACTTTATCTGTGATAAGTCTGAAAATCTTATATAAGACATTTGGCTTGCCAGCCTTCTACTGTCCCTTATCATTGTAGATTGTAATGAAAACAAATATTCTTATTTTGAATATTTCATATTATTATTTCTTAAAAAATATATTCGTTTAATATATATTGTAACAATCTCTGGCGAAATGCATGATGCAGCGTCAGCATGTCGCCGGTAGCGACGCGCGTCCCGCCACCGGACACTCCTGCGCCGCCCGCCGACCAATCATCCCGTAAGGTATGTTTAGTACTATTAAATTATAAACTTGAAAGTTTTCCTTACTCTATCACGCAAACTGCTGCAAATTTTGATGAAACTTTATACTAATATAACTAAAGCTTATACATTAAAGTATGACACAAGTCTATATATTTTATATGCTAAAACAAAAGTGTTAGTTTAAATGAACTTATTTTAAATATATTGATGGAGTTAAGTTTAACAATCTTGATGTTATATAAAGAGTTAATTTCGAGTTCCAAGCAATCGATTTCGCTCTGAATTTCAATTGTGCGAGGCTTATTTGAATACAGCGACTTTATTAAGCTATGTCCTTGAATGCTGGTTGCAAATAAATGCCGTTTAAACAGTACAGTAGATATAAACCTGATATATTTTCTTCCGTTTCTACCTGTATTGCCCATAGTTTTCAGATTTACATATTATTTTATATTACATGTAATTTTATAATAAAATAAAATTGAAAATTTTGGAGAAATCACTTTCTTGATTAAATTTTGTCTCTATCTACTGTTATCATCATTTCCTGACGGTGAAGAATGAAGAAGTTCAGGTTTGAAATGGCCATTACCTCACAGTCACGTGGTCTCAGTGGTACAACGTGTGATGTGACGTAGTGGAAGTCTCGAACTGGATATACTACATAAATCAAGACATTTTCATAGAAGATGGGATATATATGGGAAAATTGAAAAATATTGTAAATACTGGCTCTGTACTGCTAATTATAAGTTTACTTTTTTACAGATTTCTCAACTTCCTTTCATGGTACGAGTAATATGAATTATTACAAACGTTATTTGGTTTTGAATAAAAGTTGTAGAGTCACTCAGAACATACCTTAATATTTATTAATTATAGGTTATTTTTTATAAGTCAAAACTTAATTAAGTTTAAAATTAAAAAGGAGCATGTCACGTGAACAGAGTACCCCTTCGGACGTGTTTATAGCCTTTTATAGAACAACATTGTAACAAACAGTAAAAGCCTTCAGGGTGAACGTGTTAGCCCAACTCTTGGATATAACTTCATAATGAACTTCTAAAACCATTTCATGCTACTTAATTAAGTAGTGAATCATTACTTATAACTTTTATATGAACATATTTATGAATATTTTATTCTTTTGACGACTCCTAAGTTTTTGTAGTACAATCTAATTCAAGTTCTTTTCAGCTTTGCCAAATTCTAAGAACGCTTACGACGCAGGAATATAAGGTAACCAATAACACTCCTTATAATGTTATCTACATATGAAATATGTCTTTGTGATATAAAATAAAAAATTACTGTGAAATGTACATATATGCTGTGATTTTCGTATTATTTTCGATTAACGTTTTCGTAAAGAAGCCAACACATACTACTTATAATAATTTCACGTATAAATAAAACTAAGAACGATAGCTACTTTCCATACAATTTTCTAGCCTCAAGTTATAAATAATGTAATATGTTTGTATTTTACTTTGGCGAAGTTTTACTTATCTCCCAAGTTCAGAATCTCATTAAAGCAGTGTTTCAGTCGCGAAGTCTCGCTTAGAACATAGATGAGTTTAAAACTATTTTCAGGTTGAGTTCATTATTGAAATTTAATTAATACTGTGTAGGTACAGACGATGCTATATTTTGCATATTTAGGTTTACTTCGTAATATGCTAATGGAATTATGGTAAGAGAAGGCTTATTTTCAAACTCATCCAATTTTAGGTATAAGTGGGTATAAGTAATATTTAACATAAGAAATTATAATTAAGGTTTTAAACGCGTCTTTAACTTTTGAATATTTTATTAAAAAACAAATAAATTGACTTTATCGTTGAAGTTTAATAATATAATTTAAAGAACTCTTTTAATATATAACATCAATTATTTATAATAACTTCACTTATTTATAATAAATGGTAAAAAAATCTGTGATTCCGGTAAGTCGTGAATGTTCCATTCACGCATGTGGGACTCACTAGCAAAACTAGCATTACTCACCTATCGGAACCTTATCGCGTCTAGTACAAATGGGGTGTCGCAGGATCATTAACGCACTGATCCACACCTCGATGGCAGGTCTGTCGATGATAACCAATATTACTATGGGTGATGGGGTTACTACAGTCCACTCTGTTATCAAGAACAAGGTGAAAGCATATTAGGTGGATATTTTTTGGACTCTACAGTGTCGGACACAACGGTTTGTTGATTTGACGTATATTAGAACTAAAGCATAACTTTAAGTTTAAATATTAAAGCAAAGTATTTCATTTGTTACAAGACATTAATTCTCGGCGTGAGGTCCTGCGTCGGTGTCGCATTTCTATCGTCCCCGACATTGCACCACTTGCACTGTCCGAAACACTCGCTCTGCGAAATTCAACACTCAGGATTTCACGAACAATCACGTAGTGTTTAGACAAAGCATTGTCGACACCTTTACAAATGGAAGGTATGTTTTTTATTTATCATTTTATTTTTGTATAACTAACTTTGTTATTATATAAATATAACTTTATTAATATGTAAATCTATACTTCTATACTAATATTATAAAGAGGAAAGATTTGTATGTAAGTATGTTTGTAATGGATTGGCTCAAAAAGTACTGGACCGATTTTAAAAATTCCTTCACTATTTGAACGCTACATTATCACTGATTAATTGCAAGAAAAAAATAAGCATTCCTACTAAAACTACAATAACAGGAGAGAAGGAGGAGGCACGCCGCACATAATATATGAAATACATAGGTAGCCGCGAGGCTCAGGAGTATCGAATGAAGTTTAGTAGCTATTAAAAAATGAATGCGGGCGAAGCTGCGCGTATTGCTAGTATAATAATAAAGTATAGAATAATGTAAGAAAGTGAACTTTTTCATTGGACTAGACTTTATTTGCGAAAAAAATATTTTGAAAACCGTGTCTTTACTTTCTTTTTCTTACAAGTCATGTACAGTATCAATCAAGACATAATATTTTAAAATGATCGAGTTTAATTAAAGAATCCCATACTCATAAGAAAAATGTACTCGAAGGTAACTTAACTTTAACTTATCTTCGATCCATTAAATTTTTTAAGTAATAGCTATTGTAAATTACTAATATTAATGAAAAAAAATCGATATTTTCGATCAACGAGCGAACACTAGTCAAAGTTAATCAGCTAATTTTGTCTGAACAAGCGACCTACTCTTGTTACGTTCGGGCGCGTCGCTAGTTTCGATTATGTTTATAATTATTGTATGTGTGTAATTTTTTTGTGCAGAGTCTGATTCTTTTTTACCCAACTTCAAAAAAGGAGGAGGTTCCACTGTATATTTTTTAAATAAAAGTAGCCTATATTACTCCTTATAGAATCACTTTACTTTGAGAATGTTTTTTTTTCTTATTAAGAGGTACCTTATTAAAATACTGTTAGTTTCACATTACCAGCAATTACATACTTCAACTTTGTTTATCTGTTTAGATTGTATACCCAGAGTCAATTAAAAAAAAATGTAATAAAATAAAATCTATATACTGTATACATAGGTTTTTACTTTTTAGTCACTAATTGATTTATTATTTAGTTAACAAAAATTTAACTATAAAAAGTAAATTAATATTGCCTTTTAGGATTGAAATGTAATGCTTGACAGTGAATTATGGTGTTGAAAGTTGTCGATTATCTACTGTTAAAGTTCAACAGTGAACATATTTCCTGTACCCTTGTTTAAATAACTGGTATTTGAGGAATTCCATTTACAAAGTTAATACCAATAGCTTGATTCATTATATTTCGGTAGATTTGTTTAATTCTAGGTAATGTATACAGTATAATTCTTACTTTACTTCACTTTAGCGCATTGAGAGGCGAACGTAGCTACGATTTAGTTCAGTCAGTCAATAAATTATTTATGACTAGCCTTTCCCGCGGCTTCGCGCGCGTTCTAAAGGCTAGAAACCACGCAACATTTTTCATTGATGCTCCGTTCCCATTGGTCGTAGCGTAATGTAATATAGCCTTCCTCGATAAACGGACTATCCAACACAAAAATAATTTTTCAATTCGGACCGGTCGTTCCTGAGATTAGCGCGTTCAACCAAACAAACAAACTCTTCAGCTTTATAATATTAATATAGATGAATACTATATCTATACATACAGATAGAGATAACGGTATATAATATCAGCTGCAGCATAATAATTATTTACTAAATGCATATTATATAATTATAGAAGGTACTTAAGAAAAACACAGTGTAACATGTTTTCCGTCTGTTTGTTACTGCTATGTATTTTCTAAAACGTCTGGATGAGATTTGAAGGGATGGGGGTGTCATAGTTACTCCACAGTTTTTTTTTTCAAAAAACTTGTAACATCGATAATGGGCCAGGATTTAATTAACTTTAATTCTAATAATATTATTATTAGGCAAATAGCAAAAAATCTTTTCTTTGCTTTTGCATAGCTTCTAAGCATATAGTAATTTGATATTAATAAAAGACATTTTCGCTAGCCACTTTACATTACATTGTAAATGTAATCAACACCAAAGTACATTAAACTAACACATGTATAATTTACTAAGTTATCAGGCTTCTTAGCATTCATCGTGACTTTAGGTAATTAGTTTAAAAATAAGAGAAAAAAATTCAGCTATTGCAAATTAATTACCTCTACAAGACTATCTCATTACAGTTTTGCATAGAATTAAAAAAAAATAACCACCATAATAGTGTTCAGGACAAAAGGCAGCAATTTCGCATCCCCTTCAACAATTACCATAACGCGTTATATAAACAGTGCAGTTAAAATCAACCCCGATGGGGTGCCGAGCGTTTTATCATCAATAACCTGAACTTTGAATGTTTAAATTACTACTTTTACGTTTCAGAAGATTCGAAGAGAAGAGGTGACATTTCTTTTCATATATAAGTTTTTAAGATACTAGTTATACTAGACCATAATAGTATGAGATGAGTAAGTTCGACTGTAAACTAAACAGGTCCGCCAAAACTGATTTATTTGTATATGATTTATGGAACTACTGAATTAATTTTATATCTTTAACTTACTGAAAGCTGTAAGCTATTTTTATATATTTTTTCTCAAATAAAAGTTATTTTTATAGATACTCCTTACAACATCTCTTTGCTAGTGAAAGTCCCGTCAAAATCAGTGCAGCTGTTTACATTGTCAGACATTAGTCGGAAAAAATAGACAGACAGTTAGGCTGACAGACAGAAAGACACGTAAAAATTGCTTTTTTACTGTTATGTTGAAGTTACAAACAAAAAGACACTTCAGTTTTATTTAACAATTTGTCTTCCTTTCATCAATTTTTATAAATCCTGATTTAGATTCAGACCTACTATGTATATTCATCAGAACCAACGAACGCTTTCGACTTATATTCGAGAACTTTTAGTAAACTAAATTATAAGCTCTACAAACAGGGGTAGAGCCCCAAATTGCTGGGATTTGCTAAAGGCGAGATATGAAAAACGAAATCGAAGTAGGAATACTGTTCGGGCGCGATATTGCCTAACTTACCTATAATAAAATTAAAGTGTCTGTCTGCGAAACTTAGAGTGAATAAAGGGCTGTAGAGGTCATGTAAAGCATTTCGTGTAAATAAATTGTGTACTGAATGATTAATTAAATATCTTTATGCAGTTAATATTAGTAAAGGTCAAAAAGTATAACAGTATGTAAAGCATATGAAAATGCAAAATATATTCACAAAATGTTAAAATTAGAATTTTTAGAAGCCTTTACTTTTGAAAACTGTTGCTAAGGAAGCCGCCATAGGAAAAGAACAGGGATTTATTCGCTGAATACTTTCTAAGAAAGGGTGAAAATCAAAAAGGTGTCTCTGTAAAAAAAGCAAATTTTGACGACACGTTTGGCGCAGTTTGTAGTAATCCTACTTGCTGCGCTAGCGTTGGTTGGTTCGAATCCCGCTGGGGGCTTCCATTTGTTAAACACGGATGTTTGTACTCCAGTCATGGGTGTATATATTTATGATATGTATGTATTTAAAAATTGTATATTATGTAGTATATCAAATATTTCGTATCAGTAACACAAGCCTCGTAGCTTACCACGGAACTAGGTGGCGCTGTGTGCAATAATGTCCTAACATATTTATTAATTTAAAAACAAAAAAAAAACAAATAAATAAACTTACCTCATATTTTTTTATTTTGTGTTTTTTATAGATATTCTGTGGTGCTAATTCCACAGCATTAACAACTTTTATAACATTTATTTGCGGATTAACCGTTCAGGCATATAATTGTTTTAACAATATTTACCCATAGTTATTAATTACTAATTAGTACAGCGAATATCGCGTTGATTCATTAAAAACAAACTTAAAAAGTAATCAAAGCCAGCCTCAATCGAAAAGCAATGTTCCACGCCGTCGTTTTTCCATTCTCTTCTATTAAATATTGTCGGAACTTCCGGTTGATTGTATTGAACAGTGAGAAGCTTTGTTTTAACTTCGTTCAACTTCCTGCAGATCTTACTTAGTTGGAAAGTTAACAAAAATGATTTACTAATGCTGTTTACACAAATATTTTAATGTGAAGTGCTTTATTAGCTAACATTTATTTATTTGAAAATAAAAAATTAAGGAAAAATAGACAATAGTAATAATATATTACATATATGTAAATATATTTTATGTGTGTATACACGTATTTATAATACAACTCTAAGTCTAATAAACTTTTTTGTTTTTGTTTAAGCTTGTTTTACATTATTAATAATAGGTATGTTGGTGAACTAAAAGAGATGAAACCCACGATTTATAAGTGAAGCAAAAAATGAATCGATAATAATTTGTAGAGAACTTTAGACCTTCTTCAACATAATATTTTAAAATACAATACAAAAGAAATCTCGTACTTATTTATAAAAGTAGTAGATAAGATGTTCTATTTCAAGAACAAAAAGGTTTTATTTTTATAGGTACGTTAAAAGGTATTGTATTTTGCTCTTTTGTCGAAGATAAGCTTATTTATAGACGATATAACATTTTATTTATCAAAAATAGCAATTCCTAACACTTTGTTTCTCTGTTAGCGACTATAAGAGATAGAACAAATAACGAACTTTATACCACCGAAACCATTTTTTTATGTTGACTAAATGCTATCACGCATACTACCTATATATCTATAATCTATATATATATATATGTATGTATGTATGTATGTATGTATGTATGTATGTATGTATGTATGTATGTATGTATGTATGTATGTATATATGTATGTATGTCTGTCTGCTCCACAGTATACTCTACTATCAGAGAAATACCTGGAGCCCATATGGCACACCGCCCGCTGAAGTGGACATTTCTTAGCCTCCCGCTCGGCTAGATTTGGCCACCAATGAGTGAAGAAATAACATTTAAAAAGGTAAAACATTTCTGTTAGCATTTAAACTATTTGTAAGTATAATTGCATTTCAGTTTCTATAAGAAATCGTTTATAAAATCAAAGCCGAGGTTTAAATCAACTTCATTATCAATTGAAGGGTGCCGCCAATTGCTCGGATATGCCTTCGAGGGAAATACAAATGACATCCGCCATATTTATATTTATTCTGCTCGCAATCACTACTTTTTTTATTCCTTTTTTATCATTTTATTTTTATATAGTGGTTTAATATGTCACACCTCTTTTAACATAAAATTATGATTAAGCTTAACTTAAAAGTTCTTCCTACCTTAACTATTTTTTCCAAGACTTAGACGAGAACTTGGAGTCCTATTTTGTAAGCTTTTATATGCCAAAATGTGATTTTTGTTGTAACAGAGCAAAGAATCGATTATTTTTATACCCATTAATAAAGAAGTCTATCGAAAGACAAATTTCTTACAAAAAAACTGGTAAGGAATGGAGGACTTAGTTATCAATACTAACTTGATGATATTTCACAGTTAATAGCATGATATGACAAAATTCTCATATTCCTCTTCTCATTTACTACATCGTAAACTAAGTAAAGTTAACCGGATACTGGAGATTTACAGAAATGACTTGTTTTACTTTTAACTAAAGATTTTTAGAAAGAAATAGAAAGAAAGAACTAAAGATTTTATAAACGATTGCATAAAAATATCGACAATTTTATTTATTACGACAATTATATTGAAATTATTTTTTTAAACAGACAAAGTAAGTATTTTGTATAGTACACTAAATATGTTGTTTTTTTATTAAATTATTTTTGAATTGGAGTATATTTAAATAAACGTTATAAGGTTAAGTACTTAATTGTGCGTTACATCTGACGAGGAAATTATGGGCGGCGTGACGACGCCGGCGTTGCTATGCGACGTTGCATCAATCGATAGTTCCATGCAAGGGAGTAATTTGTCACCGCGCCGAGAAGCTCGCTACTTGTCGTCATAGACAAAGTATCAATTTACAGCACTATAAAGTATAATTTATTTATATACGTTCTATTGTGTTAAAGACAGTGTGTAGTGTTGGTTCGATATTGAGTATATTTTTGAGTGACTAGCAATTTGCGCGGTCCCGCCCACGTTCAAAAGACCGGATGCTAATTTCTTCAATCTTACAGTATGCAGCCCTTTTTAACGTCTCACTGCTGGACACGGTCTTCCCTTATTTCAAGGTCAATCAGGACATAGTCCTCCATGCTGGTCAATCGCGGGTTGACGGACTTCACAGTTCATATGCTTTTTGAAAACTTGCTGGGTTCTCTCAGACATGCAGTTTCGCCATTTATTAGTATAGAGAAGATATTAGCGACTTTCACTAGACTTGTTGTATTATGATGTCATAGTTATATAATATAGTTCATTGACATTTACTTTTCCATCAGAATTTTTTTTTTTTATGGTAAAAAGGGGGCAATCGGGCAGGAGGCTCACCTGATGGAAAGTGATCTCCTCCGCCCATGGACATCTCCAAGCCAGGCTTGCAGATGCGTTGCCGGCCTTTCAGGAAAGGGAGAGAGCGAGGAGGGAGGGTGACGGAGGAGGGAGGGACGACGGAGGAGTGAAGGAAGAGGAAGGGAGGAGGGAGGGAAGACGGAGGAGTGAGGGAAGAGGAAGGGAGGAGGGATGGGGAGTGGGCCTCCCGGACTCTCACTTACCCGACGAAACGCAATAGCATAGCTGCCACTTCACGGCCGGTCTTCTGTGAAAGTGTGGTATACGGGGCGTGCCGGCCTATTCGGCTGCTACCCGAAGGTAACAAGCATGGCACTACTACTAAAAAAATTAAGTATTAAGTACCTTACTATCGTTAAGTTGGTGTGTCTTAATGCAGTTTTTTATCTCAATTAATTTTGTCAATCTTAAATATTATCTCCATTAATTGTGCCAATCTTTATAATATGATAATATAAATAATTGTATTGTGAGAGAATCGAATCCATTACTACAATCACAACGAGTTCTTCTACATAAAATATTAATACATACACTACAACACTGTTTTATTTGTATTTTAGGAACTGTTTTTTAAATGAAAACCTCCATTTGCCGTAAACAAACTATAATTGAAAGTCTATCTTCAAGTTACATTAAATATTCATTTTCATAATCCAAGTTTCAAGGTTAAGCTTATAAATAGATTGAATCAATATTGCTTTCAGTAAGAAAACAGTGAACGCGTGGGACGTTGGATCCAAGGAGCTGGGGGGCTGAAAAATGTGGGTGTTACTGAGGACTTAATATTTACTAATTTTTATATTCTCTATTTTATAAATGGACAACGAAACAGTGTGCTTTTATTTTATACTAAAATAATATTATTTTACATTTTACGAATTACCTTAATTTGTCGCTAAAATCATCAATGTTATCTTAAGAATAACGAATGTAATTTCAATATGTTGAATAGATTCATTGAGTTTGGAGTTCAGGCCACTTTCAAACGACTTTATGTCTACAAAGTTCACTCTCACACAATAATTCAATAATAACATTAATTATCTATAGTCTAAGTATATATTATGTCAAATGATGTACTATGAAAATGAAGATTTTTTATTATCACTAGGTATCTTAACTATCCTAACTAATCCTAACTAATATTATAAATGCGAAAGTAACTCTGTCTGTCTGTCTGTATGTCTGTTACACTTTCACGCCTAAACCGCTGAACCGAATTCGATGAAATTTGGTACACAGATAGAGAAGACCTTCAGAAAGGACATAGGCTACTTTTTATCCCTGTAATCCCACGGGAACGGCAACTACGTGGGTGAAACCGCGGGGCGCAGCTAGTATAGTATAAATAAAGTCGTCTCGCTATCTGTATGCCCTATATATGCTTAGATCTTTAAAACTATGCAACGGGTTTTGATGCGGTTTTTTGATAGATAGAGTGATCCTTTTTTTAATATGTTGGGACATTATTACACAAATCGCCATCTAGTTCCGTGGTAAGCTACAAAGCTTGTGTTACGGATACCAGATAGTTGATATACTACATATATAAGGTTAAATACATACATATTATAAATATAAACACCCATGACTGAAGTACAAACATTCGAGTTTAGCAAATGAATGCCCCCAGCGGGACTCGAACCCGCGACCGCTGGCGCAAGAAAGTAGGATCACTACAAACTGCGCCTAACGTGTCGTCAAATTGTAGTCGATTCAAAAGGTAGGTTGATATGTATAACTAGCGGTACCCGCGGCTACACTCGCGTTTAATCGTTCGCGTTAAGCGTTCGTTCGGGACGAGCCCGAACGAAGCGAGGGTTAGTTATCTGATAAAGGACTTCATATAAATATCATTTTCTAAAAGTAAAAAAAGAATATGAAAATTTCTTTACATTTATAAATTTATATAAATATATCAAGTCATGATATATCTTATGAAGGTGGTAATCAAGTTAAATAACAAAATAATAACTGGTTATATTAACGATGATACATGTTTTATTCTATTATGATTAAATATTTTATTACGCCATCAAAAGTTACAATTTTTATTGCATTGGACTTATCATGTTTCTTGAGCACGGTTGGGAAGATTTCAATTAACTTTTAACAACAGTGTTTATTTTTAATATTAAAATAAAATTTTGTTTTAATGGATGTTTTAAGCTGATGTACTGACAACAAAGCTCAAAACATAAATGATCTAGTGAAAGAAAGCAGTACATAAGTAAAATGAATTTTTAACGGAAAGAATTTACTCACATTTACTCACTTTAATTTATTGTCCTAATTCGTAAACTTAAAAAGTGAACCGCGAACCGTGAACGTAAAACTCTTGCCAGTTTTTTTTGTACAGATTATTATAGTATAGAACACATTGCACATATATGAAGACGCCCTGAGCTTTATCAATCTAAATTTGAAAAAAAAAACAAGAACACACATAACAAGGCTAGAGTTTTATCTACTAAAATTCAAAAATACTTTTACTCAAAATTTCTTAATACAGATGTGTCAAGGCTCTCATCATTTACGTTCATATAATTAACTAGCGACTCACCTTCGCTTCGTTTGGGTTCCGCCTAACGTTTAGCGTCAGAAAAGCTACGGGTAATTAAAATTAATAAAATGTCTATGTCCTCCTTTTTTGAAGTCGATTAAAAATAGTCTAAGTTACGTCTTATTACATTAGCTATCTGCGAGTGAAAGTCCCGTCAAAATCGGTTCTGCCCTTCAGAGATTAGCCGAAACAAACGGACAGACAGACAAAAATAAAAAAAATGGTTTTTTGTTGCTAGTATCGTATATACATTAATTTCATACGCATTTAGTGAAAAACAGACATTCAAATTTTTTTAATATGTATAGATGTATAGATTATCCACAAGACATCAACTAATACACAATTTTATGATATCTAAATTTCGGGCACGATAAAGTGCGTCACAGCGTCTCTTTGCCATTGAAACGATTATAAACAGTCGCTGGATATTTATTTATAATAATTTCTCTTAAGTCGATTTTAATGGAAATACTAAATTATAAATTTAAAGCAGAATTCCCGAAGGGTTGTATACGTAAGAACCGTTTTTAGAACTAGCTTATTATTCGGTTTTGCGAATATATTTATTATTTACTTTAGATTTGTTGTCAACGATGTTTCTAAAGCTCTAGGCAATTACATTTACAGTAGTACAATTTACATGGTCACGAGAGCGACTGATATTTGCTTATAATTATATATGTATGGCCGTAAACATTGTATTATTTGGGCCGAGCTTTCAAGTTTATGAAAACAAAACGACAGTAGAACAAAGTAAACTTGTTCTGTTTAATTTTTGTTGCTCCAGAATACTGATGTATGTGGCTTTGTTCTGAAATGAGAGATTTTAGATTAATTCTTTTGGTAACGTTGGAAAATTATAATGATGAAATGGTATACATAAACGTAATATTTCTCTTTACGTTTAATTTTTATCTCAACATGCAAGAGAATGATTATCATCGTAATAAGTTAGTAATTAAGTTAAGTTTCAATACGGACCGATTCACAAATTTATCGTGATTAGCCATAATAAGACATTAATTTGATTGAACACATAGGCCACACATTGCCACTGAAAATCTTACATGTACAAAAATTAAAGTAGAAAAATAATTTATTTCATTTCTATCCAGAATTGAATTTGAATTAGCAGCGTTCAATGAGAAATTAAAAAGGGACTCCAATGGCATGTGGCTTTTCAACCCAATGAAATAAATCATTATGATTAACAAAAACGCATAATATGCATATTATGCAAGTATGTATTTAATATTTTTTGGACTGTGAACGGTTTTCAAACGTCAAATCACAACTAGGTCTCCTATAGTGAGTACCTAATAGCATTACAACACTACAATCCGCTTTAGGAATACTTTTCTTAACATAGCAAAGGGTAATTGATTATATGACTTCATTACATTTACTAAGTAGATTATATTTCTAGCTAAATAGATTAATTTTCAAGGATTTAATACTTGGCCTCTATAATTTATAAATATAAATCATTACAGGGTCTTCTGTGCAGTTTTTTTTTTATTTTGTTGGGAAATATAACAGTACCTACCTTAGATAGCGTCGCTTTCGGTTTAGCTCGCGAGATATGAAGAGTAAAAATGAGACTGATGTCATTCTCACAACATCTCTTTACCCGTCAGTGAAAGACCGTTTATGGCTCAGCCATCCCGGTATTAGAAGCATTTTTTTATTGTTTGCTACAGTATCATACAAATACCTAAGCATATTTCATAAGGAAAAGCTTTTAAATCACGAAAAGTGTATATATTGCATTCATAAAGGGATATAGATTATTGTATTAAACAATGACGTAATTATTTTTCAATTTAAGTTTATAAAAATCTAGGTCTGATTTTAATAGTTGGTATATGTCACTACTACTACTACTACACTACTACTACTACTACTACACTACTACTACTACTACTACACTACTACTACTACTACAGTTGTATAATTTTCTAAATAGAAATTAACTTAATTTACATAAAAAGAAAGCATGCATGATTTCTTGATATTTAGAGTGCTATTCTAAATGAATCTTACGAGTATATAGAGCGACGTCAATCGGCGCTGAGGCATGTCTAAGTAAGCTACAAATTAATGAGAATGTGTCCACCCACGAGACGTGGAAACACGTATTATTTGCATTCAATAGATTGTTGACGACACGTTTGGCTCAGTGGTTAGTGAACCTGCTTTATGCGCCAGCGGTCGCGGGTTCGAGTCCCGCTGGGGCAGTCATTTGTTAAGCTCGGATGTTTGTACTCCAGTCATGGGTGCCTATATTTATAATATGTATGTATTTAAACTTATATATGTAGTATATCTACTGTCTGGTATCCGTAACACAAAGCTTCGTAGCTTTCTATGGAACTAAATGGCGCGATAGATAATGTCCCAACATATTTAAAATAAGTAAATAATAACTTAATAATAAATAATTATAAATTAACAATAAATAATATAAATTTTATTTTAATAATAAATAATAACATAATTTAGTTTGTTACTGTAATGTAGTTAACATATAAATCGAAATTGTAACGATTTACTTTTAAATCTTCAGATTAAGTCGTTTGAGTGCATTTGCTACAATTTCCGCCGCTTTAACTCGTAGAGATTCGGGAAATTATTGCCATTTCCTGTGCAAAGCTCGACGGAGACAGAAAGCACTCACTCGCTGATAGTTCCAATTGATTACTGCAGAAAATCAATCAGATACATTCATTAGATGTTATTAAGTTTCAGGTAATCAATCAGAAAATCTAATGTCTAAAAATATAAAATCTAAGCTTCTATAGATCTTAAGACCTAATTGTAAAAATGTAAACATGTCTATGTTACTTTATTCTTCTTTTTACTTTTCAAAACGTGTCAGCTGAGTACGGATTACTTTGCCAATGACTGGAGAAGACACGAGGGAAATTCATCGGCTTTATTCGTTCAGCAATATTTTTGTGTACTTTTAAGCACAATTTTGATTAATTGTAGTTATATTGGGGTAAGAATTACATAAAACTGCGAATATATAATACTAAAATATATATTTTATAGTTTACTACTTAAATATAAGCGCAAAAGTATGTGGGATATGACGGATGGATGTTTTGTCTCTTTCACGCAAAAACTACTTAACAGATTTTGATGACACTTTACAGTAATGTATATTGTATATTACACATCAGATTAACATTGGGCTATTGTTTTTAAAGACCGAAATAGCCTAAAAGGACCAAGTATCTTGAACGGAAGACAAACGCTAGTAAAAAAGATTATATTTAAAAACTATGGAGCAAATGGACCGTGATATACTCGTATACGTTGTATAACAGACCTATTCAGGAACACTTAGGTCTCAGAGGCGGCTACGAATTGAATAAATTGGATCCAATATTCTACGGCAACTGGAAATCTGTTGAAGCAATGTTTTTAGATAGTTTACCATATAACAGCGTGTTCACTTTGAAACAAGTTTAGATATTTTGTAGTTTTAGAATAATATTTTTTTTGTGAAAATGCCAATTGAGACAAATATTGTGCTTTTATAATGATGAGGAAGCTTAGGTAAGAGGCTAATCTTCATTACGTGAAATATCTCTCCTTTCATCGCATAAACCTCACTTTGCTCGGATGAAAAGAGTAAGAAATTTTCAATTTTTATTTTATGCATACATAAAACAATCTGCAGTTTTTATTTGTAACTTAAAACATTTTTACACCAACAATTAGATTAATAAAATATTATAATGTCAAAATATCTTTTTACTAAATACATTTAAAGTTATACATAACAGCAACACAATTTTATAAATTTTGGACAGTCTATCTGTTTGTTTATTTATTTCAGTTAATCTCAGAAACGGCTGAATTGACTTAGACGACACTGACACTGACAGATACATGATGTTATACGTAGTAATTTATGTTACGTCTTTTTTTTTTATTTTATAAAAATAACTAAGGTTTCGTTGAAAAAATGATTAAATCGCAGCTAATGACGAAACCGAGCGAAGCAAGGCTAAGTCGCTAGTAATAAATAAGTTCGTCGTCAAAGTTCTAAAATGATAAGAATAGTTAAGTAGAAACAGTGTTTAACTTTAAGCCATTCCACTTTTGTTTGTTTTATTTAAGACAATCTCATTTTATAAAAGTCTCGCGACTGCAGCGGTTTCTTTGAGCGCATTTCAAAGAAATAAAC
The DNA here is from genome assembly GCA_905231865.2 of Boloria selene. Classification (NCBI taxonomy): domain Eukaryota; kingdom Metazoa; phylum Arthropoda; class Insecta; order Lepidoptera; family Nymphalidae; genus Boloria; species Boloria selene. The sequence goes on along the minus strand of HG993137.1, from coordinate 12,663,468 downwards.
AATTACACAATTTTTCACTCCCCTCAAATGGAGAGGGTGTCGGATCGTTTCCTCCGCACCGTATCTGTGTAGTCTATAGAGGATGTATGGTAGAAAATAACTTTTTTTACTTTTAATTAATTAAATTTAAGAGATTTTTTAATTATTATTATATTCTACAGTCAACAAAAATGTGCTGCCCAGTCCAGGCTTCAGCGAGTAAATGGAAAATAGCTTCAATTCAAATTAGAATAAATAAGAAAGTACATCTTTCATTATTTTTACGTTACAAACGTAACACAGTTTTCTTTTCGTATTATGTAATATATAACATAATATCTAATAGATAAGTAGTTTAATAAAACATTTGATTTACACCTAAAAAACAAACCCATAATGACCTAAAGTTTCATAGAAAATAAAAATGTTTTTGTAAATACTGCTGTAGAACAGCGAAAATGGACGAAAACGTTATGAAGCATTGTTAATTCTTAGGGCCAATCCTCGCTATAATTGCGTTCACAGTTCGGTCGCCGTCCAATCTCGGTCTGTCAATAGTCATGTTTAAATTATACAATCTGACTCAGTTAACTAATAATGAAGAATAAATAAGAGTAAAATTTCTTCGAAATTGATCGTGTCTAGAATGGAATAAAACGAAACTTGACTGTTTTCTATGTTTTTTTTGTTTCTATTATGTCTCGACTTAGGTTCGGATATTAGACCATAGTGAGGCTCGGGCCTTAGGGATTTTCCATGCAGCTGCGGAAAATAATGGAGTTTTCGAGCAAACTTTACCCTTTGAAGTGCTCAGTTGAATACTTCTGTGGTCAAAATCCTCACTGGCGAACAAACAATGTGTAATGTACAATTATCTTCTTACACCTGTAAACATTATTTTGAAGTTAAATATTATTAAATGCTTAATTCCGGAAAAAATAAAACTACCGTTAGCTTTAGTTTTTAGCCTACTTTGCGTATTGCTTACATGAAAGTTTAGTGTTCCTACTAGAAAAAAATGTACATTAAACTTATGTATAGGTAAAAAGTATATTCAAAAACTGTACAAATTGTAGGAGTAAAAAATTTTTTCAATATGTCTTATAGGGATTTAATGTTTGTTCCTAAAACAAGAAGTACCTAATGTTGGAAATAATTTTCCTAGCTGGACAAAAATATGAACTAAAATATATATTTTTTTTTAATGGTAAAAAGGGGGCAAACGGGCAGGAGGCTCACCTGATGGGAAGTAATCAACTCCGCCCATGGACATCTGCAAGCCTGAAGCCAGGCTTGCAGATGCGTTGCCAGCCTTTCAGGAAAGGGAGGGATGGAGGATGGAGGGAAGTGGGAGGGAGGAGGGAAAGAAGGCGGAGGATGAAGGGAAGAGGGAGGGGGGAAGGCGAGTGGGCCTCCCGGACTCTCACTCACCGGACGAAACGCGACAGCATAGCTGCCACTTCACGCCGGTCTTCTGTGAGAGAGTGGTAGGTACTAATGAACTATACGGGGCGTGCCGGCCCATTCGGTTGCTACCCGAAGGTAACAAGCATGGCACTACCACTTGAAAATTTTTGCACCAATAATTTAGTATATAATTTGGAGAAATATAAGAGAATTATTAGACATCTATCATATTATGAATCAAACACAATAAAACAAAAACTCATTGAATATTATCCATAAAGAAAAGGTCTTTCCTTCGCCGAGATCTTGAGTAAATAGCGAGACTTTCCTATTGAATACATTACTGAGAAATTGCGCATCCAAAGTAGACATTATTCTACGAATAGCTGAATTAAATCTATACTAATATAATAAAGCTGAAGTTTTTTTTGGTTTGTTTGTTTGTTTGTTTGTTTGGTTGGTTGGTTGAACGCGCTAGTCTCAAAAACTACTGGTTCGATTGGCAAAATTCTTTTTGTGTTAGATAGTCCGTTTATCGAGAAAGGCTATATTATATCACGCTACGTCTAATAATAGCGGAGCATCAATGAAAAATATTCTAAAACGGGAAGGGCGGGCGCTAGTTCTGCGAGGTATCATACAGCGCGACTCAGAAACAATTTGGTTTCCGGTCTTTAGAACGCATGCGTATTCGAGGGAAATGTTAGTATAAAATATATTCTGATAATAGTAAGAATAAGTAAGTATTGTACTTGTACTCTTGAATCATTTAAATCGGGATCCATAGACGTAATTGTAGAAGTAAGCTTTAATAATTTTACTTTACATAGATTATAATAAGTTTTGTGAAATTTAGGATAATTTTTTTATTCATTTCATTAGACTATTCATTTCATTTTTCTTGATATTTTTTAAAGTATGTGCATATTAACTTGTAATTGCCGTCTGGTTGCCAGAAAATATTCATATGTTTTCAAAATTGTTTCAATGAGATTATAAATGATTCTTTCAATAAAGCTTTACAAAACCTCTGATGTTTCATCGATTATTTTGTTAAAGTCCAAGATTAACAAAGCTCGGGTCGTGTTCTCTATTTTTGTTACTTGAAGATAAAAAAAGTCATTATTATTTCGTAATAAAAAGCTTGAGCATTTTTTATCACATTAAAGTGTATTGTAAGATACGATAACAAAGGGATATAAAAAGGTACAAAGAATACATTTCACATTATAATAGATCTATTCATACCATCTGTTTAAATCTTCAGTCCACATTCGAAATTGCGAATACGAATCGAATTTTGCGGTCAGTTATGCGGTATTGTTTGAGAGACTAGCTCAGTAGAGCCGTACAGTGAGTTAAAACGACTCTAATTGAATTTGATATCAGTAAATGTTTGAGAATGGTAATATTTACATAGTTTTAATTATACAATATTAAAAACTGCTTAGTGATGGTAGAATGAAAAAAAAAGTAAAAAAGCGTTTATATAGTGAAATGGGATTCTTTTAATCCATGTCTATAGTTTTCTATGGGATGCTGCATAACATTAAAATATAAGCCTTAAAAGTTAAGTTATTTGTGATATTAATATTAGAGACTTCTTTCTTGTGAATTGTGATAATTCTGTCCATTCTCTGTTTAATTTATCTATTTCATCTTTCATTTTATAAATATTCATGAAGTTGTCTTAACGCAATTGATTTTAATATACAGCTTTGTGTATAAATGAGAAACAAATACATAGTTTCTACAGATTGAATCCTACATTTCTTATAATACAATAAGAATAAGGTCAGAGGATCGCGTGACAGAGGATCTTAGGGATACTATAGGGATATTGTTGCCTTCGAAGTGCGTGCAGTTTGAACCGCTTTATTTTTAATGCAAATAAAATGTATCTCTTATCTTTTAACACTATTATACACGCTATGTCCCTTACAGAATAGACTGGATCGTTTCGCGATGTAAAGTTTATTTATGTATTTTGATTTATAATGCTTTAAAATCTTAAGCTTTACATATGCATTATATACCTGTAATATAAGTATTTAAGTACTAATAATATCCTTTAAATGTAGATACGGCACACTTATTAGTTTAATTAAAAATTTATAATTAACTTAGCCGAACACAACTCATGTCATTCAGCCCTTTGAAATTTAAGGGATCAGGCTATAGTCCATCACGCTGGCTAAAGACATTCAGGCCTTTTATTAACATTTAGGGGATTAGACCATAGTCCACCACGTTGGCTAAGCGGCTGGTGGGTTCATTGCCCTCATGCAATAAAAAATATAAGTGGATAGATATATTATATATGCATGTACTTATGCGTGTTTTTTATTTATTTAATCTAAGCGAAACCTGATACTTATTGTAAGACAAAGTGTAAAAAATGCTAGTCATGTATACACATATACAGTATATCACATACTTTACTTCGCTATGGTGTTTTACGCAAAACAATGTTATCTTCTCAAAGAGATTTTATTACAGTATTTACATAAAAGAAAGTTTCAAAGCAGACTCCCCGCGGTTTTCCTACTTCTCGTCTCGACTCTTAAACTCATACTTGTCTTAGTTTAGTTGTTTAACTTTAACCGTATTCACATAATTTATTTTATGTTATGTACAATATACATACATAAGGATCCTCTTATATATAGCCTTAATAGGCTTGTACGTAATTTAATACAAAGTCCCAAATAATATATCATGTATTAAGAATTAAGATAGTCCTTATAATGTTACGCTTTATAGCTCCTGCCAATGACACCTTAAAACATGTAAAAATCGCGTTATTTCTATAAGAGACAAAGAAGAAAAAAGATTTTACAAAAAGGCACTTTTTACACGCTTTTTATTAGCTTCACCTGTATGTTTGTATGTTTGTTTGTAACCGACTTCTTTGGGCGCGATTTTGACCCACTTTAAACGGCCAGATTTCGTTCAAACTTTGTAGATTTATTGAGGACCGATGACAATACACTAATTTGATAAAATTATTCCATTTTTCAATTTGCAAAATATGATTTTTGCTAGAAAAAGTAGAAAATAAATAATAAAAAAACTAAAAAACACTCTTTTTATTTTTAACCGAACTAAAAAATAGATATCTTTTAAAGATATTATCGAAATGATAATGACACCATGCACCCCACGCTTTTTTTAAATAAAATTTTATTTTCTATTTTTTAGTTCGGTTTTCTATAAAAAGCGTGTTTTTTAGTTTTTTTAAACTATTATTTTTTAATCTATTGATCTGTATGGATTATATTATTTCGGATATACAATTTTCTTTTTAATATTTTTTATTATATTTTATTTCGGAAATGAACCAGTAATTAAGCTGTTAAATCAAATCAAAATATTTTATTCAGCATAAAAATTGTTACAATGTCTTACTGAACGTCACGAGTCTACCACCAGTTCGGAAAAAAGAAACCTCTGACCTGAGAAGAACTGGCGAAAGAAACTCAGCGGGACTAATATTTTTTTTTATCTTAAAATCACTCTTTAAATTGAATTGTAAATTTAATAAAATTATAAATAAGATTTGTTATTACGTTGATATAGCACCAAACAAGATATTTTCGTAAACTAATCTCAATGTTTTGGCCCGGGGAACTCATCATCTTCGCGTTTTCCGCTACAATGGTAACCCTTCCTTACTTTAGCGACGTAATTGTTTGCCTATATATACATATTTAGAGTTATGTTAGTTCTTTATTAGATGCCTATGCCTATAATATGTAGAAGCAGTCAATTTGTCAACTATAATCAACTGCTAAATGCTAATATTGTAATAAAAGATTATGACCTACAATATACAGGCACTGTGTGATGCTAGGATAAAATATTGCTTGCGAAACGGTTTCATAATTTTTGTGAAAGTTTATTTAGGCATATGTTGCATGATTCAACTTTGTCAAAATTGGTTTAGAATCACTAAAATGAGCTTCAAAGTTAAATATTATTTCCACTTTCCACCTTTCTATTAGTTAATGTATACAAAAACTTGACAGATTATATACTAAAACCTTCTTCGAGAACCGCTCTATCCATTAATGAAATCAACATGAAAATCGGTGCAGTAGTTTTTGAGTTTATCGCAAAACAGATAGACGTGACGGAGGACATAGTTTTAAAATATGTAGCGATTGTTTCATTAGATCATAATTTAGGTTTTTACTAAACTTCCAGTAAAAATATATCTGAAAACTGAAACAATATTTTTCAGTCAACTCTCGTAATAGTGCAGTCCTTTAAAAGTGTTTACCAGTATAGTGATATTATAAAAGACGAGTTTACATGTAAGGTTACAGCGCACTTATCGCACTCCCCATCTGGCCAATCTTTAGGCAAATGGCGTACATTCTCGTAGTTATCGTATCCTGATATAGCCGCGATGCTTTGTCAATTATTCATAAGTTCTCACCTCACCACTAAGTAAATTAAATAGAAGGACTATATACGTGTAGAAGCGGCATTATAATTTTCTTGTACATATATATTATACATATTTACATTAAACATGTAGGTACGCAGATAGCTTATGTTATAAGGAGTAACTTGGCTACTTTTTTTTTTTTTTTTTTTTAATTTTATCTAGCGGAACCTAGCTACTTCGCTTGCGTTAAATCAAGGGATGAACCCGAGTAAAGCGAGGTTGAGTCGCTAGTAGAAAATATAAATTAAAGCCATAAACAGTTTTTTAATTTAGCTAATATACAAAAGACTATCTGGTTATGCCATAAGCATGCATGCATGTTTTTAAAAGGCTGATCTGATTTTAATTATATTATTATGAAGATGATTTATAATATTAGTCAATAGCCGTCTTTTTTGTTGTTTTTTGATTTTTTAGGCTAATAACACACTTGCTTGTGGTTTAGATACCAGATAGTTGATATATACACATATATATTAACTTTAAATACATAGACCGAACAACAAACATTCGTGCACAAATTTATGCCCTCCGCGGGACTCGAACCCGCGTCCACTGAAATAACTAGTATATACTGAGCCAAACCAGTTTCATTACTTTATTTCTACATACACACGAATCTAATTTCTAATTATTAGATGTAGACACTATTACAAAGTGCATTATAAAAATGTATGTATATTTTACAAACTCTTCATAACACAAAGTGCTATATAAATATAATGTATACTGTATAGTTTATTGCTATTTTGATTGAATAGAGCACGATTTAGCCTATAAAAATTTACCAGTGTACAAATAGAATCGTGTTTTTAATTAGGCAAAAAGATCCACCATTGTAAAGATATCCGTCGCTCACGTTGCTTTTAACCCTTTCTCTATAGAATATTCAAAAATATACTCTATCACGCAATGGTACGGTTCATAATAAATTATATGTTATTTTCAGTCAAATGATACTTTGGTAATGTTTAAACGAATTGTATGAACTCTTACAGTGTACTTAATCAACGATTTTAACCGAAATTTAGTCTATCAAAGTCTTGATCACTTAAAAACTTGAATTATTATAAATGACAGTTAAAAATATTTTTAATAATTGTATCAAAAAAGTTGAAATTCATAAGGTCCTACTTTTTATCAGTATTATATTATAATATAAATATAATATAAATACGTTGGGACATTTACACACAGCACTATCTAGTTCCACGGTAAGGTACGAGCCTTGTGTTACGGATACTAGATGGTTGATATACTACACATATATAAGTTTAAATACATACATATTATAAATATAAACACCCATGACTGGAGTACAAACATTCGTGCGCAACAAACAGCGGGACTCGAACCCGCGACCGCTTGCGCAGCAAGTAGGATCACTACAAACTGTATTATACCTGAAAAGTGTTGATTAAAAGTGAAGCTACTGTAAAAATCAGATGATACTGTTAAAGCTTAACGTAAGCAACTTAGGACCAACAAGCTACAAACATACACAAATGTATATTTAATCGCTAAAAATAGTTTTCTAATGTAAGTGAATAAGTTATATAAATTAAAGAAGGGTTTAAAATAAACTACTTTACTAACCTATACTGATACTAGCTACTCACCCTCGCTTCGCTCGGGCTCTTCCCTAGATTTAGCACAGGCAAAGCTGCGGGATCCGCTAGTTATGCATATAAACCTTCCTCTTGAATCACTCTATCTATTAAAAAAAACCGCATCAAAATCCGTTGCGTAGTTTTAAAGATTTAAGCGTACAGGACAGAAAAAGCGACTTTGTTTTATACTATGTAGTGATTATAAAGCTGAAGAGTTTGTTTGTTTGTTCGGTTAAACGCGCTAATCACAGAAACTACACTGGTCCAAATTCAAAAATTCTTTTTGTGTTGGATATTCCGTTCATCGAGGCTATAGGCTTTATTATATCATGCTATGACCAATGGAAGCGGAGCATTAATGAAAAATGTTGCCAAAACGAGAAGGACGGGCGTTACTTCTATGAGATACCATACCGCGTGACTTAGAAAAAATTTGGTTTCCGGTCTTTAGAACGCGTGCGAAATGCGCGGGAAATGCTAGTGTAAAATAAAGAGATTACTATAATCATGACTGACATTTTATACCTATATTTATTAAAGCACTTGTGTGTGTGTGTGTGTACTTTAACATTAAATAATTACATACTTCTACACTAAAGATGATTAAAGCAAAGTGAAAAGCTCAAAAAATGTTTATCTCTTTCTTTTACTTAGTATTAATAGAGAAGGCAATAGTGGTTTCAGCAAACTAAATGTATTAGTAATCCAATATAGGACGTTATATCAGATTAGGATCTGTACGATGAATAAAGACCACTAGTCCCTATTAAGCTTATTTTATCGTCCTAAGATTCCTGGGGTTCATAAGTGTATTATGTAGAGTAACAAAATATGATTTGTGAATGGTTATGGGAAAAGGCTTATTACAAAACTTGAAAGACATCACACTATTTGTATGATCTAAATATATCTATACTAAAAATTCTAACTCAGTCTAAATAGCCATTATTAACTATACAGAGGCCGAATCTTTAGTTTTTTTAATTTTTTTCAACTGTTTTAGATACGCACCTAATACCTATGTCAGTAGGCTGAATAGATTCTAGTCGCTCCATCTTTTTTTTATATATTTGACCTGGATTTACTGTAACACGTTCTATTGTGTGAAACTAAATCTTTTGAATATTTTTTACGAAGCAACAGTTTTACTTTGACCCAATATTTTTTGCTCTCCTAAATATGAAAGTAAACATAGTATTTACTAGAGATGCGCCGAGTAGCACTTTTGCCGAGTAACGAGTACCGAGTTTTACTCGGTTCAATTTTTTTCCGACCGAGTACTCGGCCGAGTAACTCGGTTCAATCAAATTCCACGATTAGCAAGAGTGTTTTTATGTGCACCTGCAATAGTACGAGATCCGGCTGCAAAATCTCTACGTTCATAGCGTAGTTAATCGAATTCACATTTTTACATACATTCATGATAAGGAGAATACATTGATAACAGGCTGCCAGTCAATAAGTGGCCGCAAGTATTTTTTATTAAATTTATTTTAATTAATTTTCGAAAAAAAATTTCGATCACTTATTTTTTATATTATTTAAAAAATCGTCCACATTATAGCAATGTATGTAAAGAATCCGAAAATCGATGGGTCCCGTTGCACACTCGGCCGCAACTATTTAGCAGCCAGGTGTAAGCAAGTTATATTTTGGTGAATTTATACGTTCATGAAGTATACCCATGTTTTTTATATAAAATTAAAGCTATTTTTTTTAAATACTATGATATATCGCTGCCTATGAACAAATGGCCGCAAATTAGAGTTGCTAGCTGTTAAACTCTCGAGGAATTCGAGATAAAGTCTAACTCTCTTTGAGTTAGCGCGCAACGCCACTTGTTAAAAGAGGATGGCGAGCTTAAACCGAGTATACTCGGCATTAAAACCGAGTTATTCGGCCGAGTACGAGTATCAAAATAACCGCCGAGTACGCCGAGTACCGAGTATTAACCGAGTACTCGGCCCATCTCTAGTATTTACTAATGTTAAACGGGCTATTTCTTGTTTTTTTTTTTCTTTCTTCCTTTCTTGCCTAGTTCGCGTTTTATTAAGTTCACTAGAAAATAAAATATCAATTCTTTGAGCACAATTTTTAAATTGTGTCTATAAATCTCAGTTACTTTAAAGTTCTAAACGTTTAAGGGAATTTAAAAATAGTGAACGATGTAAAAGATTGTTACATAAATAAAAATATCTTTCATCCCTCATAACAGCCTCGAAGGTATCTCAAGCACGGCGTTAAGGTGACAAGAGAAAAATCGACCCTTCTTAACAATAAGTATACCAGCTTGTTGTTAAATTAGGCTGGTTTTAAGAGATGCATGTATCAAATTTAATTTATTTTCATAAAATGTTAATTCATGAATAAAATTAAGGCGTACATTATTTTGTACTAGCGAATAGAGCCAAAGCCAAAGAGATATTTATTAAACAATTTGGGATGATAAATGCAAGTCATATTACAGCCAGAGCGTGTCACTCCAGTGCAACTCGGCGATCAACAATATGCAGCGATGGATCTTGAAAACTTGCCAAATGGCTTTTCCAGCCGCAAAAATTCGCTTAACCTTCATAAAATATGAGCGTTTATGAATGTGTTCCAAGCGTTCATAACTTTGTAGAGCAATCTCAGGATTCGACCAATTCGATAGGAAGCGTTTTGAGTTCCATCCAAAAGGTTCTAACGATTTTCCGTTTCCGCAAAACAAGTGCAAGGGTGGGAAGTGACTCTATGTAATTAACAGGAACTCGCTCATACCAAGTCAAATACCTTATTCAATGTTGAATTCAATTATAAATCGAATACGTACAATTCGCACCCTTCGCGATTTTGTAAAAACTACCGACGTTTTTGCCTCTGCGGCAATCGTTGGTCATCGGAAAAGGAATTCTATTGTTTTATCTTAGGGTTCGTTTTCTATTGGGGTGTATCAGTAGGGATGCTGCGTCGCCGTATGTATTATAAATTGGTTTAGAGGAGCGCGGGGGAGTGGCGGCCGCTCGCTCGATACCGTCCAGTCGTTGATCTGAATCGCGCGCGACGGTTCGCGCCTACAAAGGACATAATCGAAAATAAAAATAAACATCAATTGATGCGAAGTTTTACGCACTTCAGCTGTAGTTATGTAACAAACGTGATGTGTTATATATATTTGTGGTGAAAATTTTCAGTGAATTTGGAAGCTTTTTCGGGAGGGGTGAGTGAGCTTTTGTATGTAAATAGAACCTAAACTAACAGGGGATGTTCCGTACCGCTTATATATTGTGCACTGGCGTAGAAGGATAAGACCCAGTGCGTGCTTATTGCATTAAAATAATTGAAAAGCTCTATTTTACTTGCAGTATGACTTACTGAGATTCGTAAACATATATGTATATTTTTAATTAAGTTCAAATTAAGTGCCAAATTACGTTACTACTCTATAGTTTACTGCCTTCATATAAATATTTAATAAGCGTTGTATACTAAGCTTATTGCTATGTTAAGTTTGAATTCCCTAACATGATGTTATCATGTTACACATGTACTTTATATATACTCATATAAGAAACTAATAAGTACATATACTATACATATATAAATCGAGAATCCGGAAATAGATTTCCTCCAGATTATTCTGGAGGAAATTTATCTTAAAGTTTAAAAAACATCGTAAGTATAGCAATGATAGTGTGAACTTCGCCTTTCGCTTCGCCTCTCAAGGTAAGTTATAAAGCTTAGTAATAGACTATATGCATATTAGGTTAATCTGTAGGTATGAGTTTTATATTCCTTACTTGAAAATTAAAAATCATTCACCCCCTTTTCACCCCCTTAAGGGCTAGTTATGGGGATAAAATAAAACAATATATAACATACAAAAAATATATTTTTCTCTCTTTATAGTAAGGTATACTAATAGGTAAAGTTCATATTAAGAAAATGATTAGATTTGTCGCATATTGTAAAGGGACTAACGACCCCAGCTATACCGGGATGGTTGCCAACGGATACTTGAACTTACCTTTTATGTAACACACTTAACTTTGGCCATTAGATGTGAAGGCTTGCCTGTAATGTACCTTCTCATTAGATAAGTTAAGAGTCCTATTACGAATGATCTTCGATGAATATTAACAGCAATATCTTTTTACATAGATTTATTAGTGAGTGAGATTCAATTCCCTTACAAGGAAATACTGTTATTATCTAATTAAATATTTTTGTTTAGCATAGTTTTAATATATATACATTAATAATTCATTTTCTAATGTTCTTTTTGATACAGCGAGTATTTATAGTTCCCGACATTTAAGAGATTAGTTGGCAGACGGACAGACAAACATATATACAAAAAGGTTAAATTATATTTCTCTTCAGCCCTTATTTTAATGTCCTACTGCTGGGCAAGGGTCTCCCTCAGTGTCTCAATACGAGGGGGATCAGGCCATAGTCCACCGCGCTGGCCTAGTCCGTGTTGGCGGACTTCACATGACTTCACATGCAGGTTTCCTCACGATGTTTTCTTTCACCGTAAGACAAGTGGTAATCACCATAGAAATGATTCGCACATGAAAATATCAGAGGTGCGAGACCCGGATTTGAACCCGCATCACTCGGTTATCCAAGCTTAAGCTTAAGTTACCGCTGGGCCACCACTGCCTCAGCTATAACGCAAATTACGTAATATTACAATAAAAAACACATTTTAATGTCGTTTTTATAAATACCGTATTTTATTGCATGTGAATTATGTAGAATAACTGATATTGCAAACAGACACTTCAATTTGTTTGGATAACCGTTTTGGGGATTCAAGAGTAAGGCTAAATTATAGTGAGGTTTTCAGCTAAGTTAAAAGCAATAATAATTATTTTATTTATTTATTTCAAAGTTACACAAACCTGACATATAATAGTCATAAACACCAAAAGTAAAAGGTTAAAAATGACTGAAGGATATTTTTCCTAACAAAAATAAATTTTATGTAGAGAGTACAATTTAAATAATGACTCCATACAAATAACACTTGTTTTAATTTAAGTTAAATTTTTAAACAAAATTGGGACAGGAACTAGTGCAAACGCCATAGTAATTCATGCCGGTGCCGCTTCAACTGTTGAAGCCCACGCTGCACCTATTACTCTGAAAGGAGGTTGGCTCTCAGAACTCGCTGCAGTCAACTCTTTCAAAGTTATTGTTGTTGGACTGAATAGCTTTTTTCATTTTCATTGTTTAGCGACGGAAGTTCGTATAAGATCTGTTTAGTATAAAGCTTTGCATAATGTTTACTATTATTATCCTACAGCAGTAATAGTTCTTTATGGTAATCTAAAGAATCCATTTATAAAATAAAGTGCACTAACCTGTTAAGGTTTTTGCAGCCCAGTGAGCGCGCTCGCTCCAAGAAGTAAGTCAAGCGAGTTCAATCCCCAGCCTCTGTTATTTTTACGTGCGAATCATATTTCAACATAATTAGCTAGCTATTTGATTAAAAGAATATAGTTTTTGATAGTCATTTGAAGTTTGTAAACCTAGTCGAACCAGCAACATGGACTCCTGATTCTGACTCCATTCACACGATCTTTCTCCAAAACTTGCTTATTTCAGACATGCAGGTTCTTAAAAACGTTTTCCTTCTCCATAAGAATTATTGACCTAGTTATATAACAACAAATAAATGGCAAAAGCCATTTGTGTCGGATGGGTGGATATTTATGATCGCAAAACAATTACATTAATTAATTATTATATAATATAATATAATATTATAAATATACCTAATATTTATAATATTATATTTTAATTATTATATAGCTGGCAATCTGGCTGACATCACCAGCATCAGAGGTAGCTGCATCGATTTCTGTGTAATACATTGAATATTTGATATTTCATAGTAGCAACTAGCAATACTGTCTACTTGGCAAAGGAAATAATTGTATATTTAATGAAAAGCAAATTCGCAGAATCCATCCCCAATTAAAATGGACTGTAAATTTACAATTTAACGTATATTTACAAACAGTGTTTTATCAACTGGAAGCGATATAAATGCAGATAAACTTAATATTTAATTATAAAACTCATTACAATATGGTTTAATACGTTTATATTATTGTGTAACTTTATTAAAGTTGACATATATGTATTTTAAAACAGAGAAATCGCTATGACTTATTACTTCGTTGTTCAAATAATCCTAATCAAACTGGAATTAAGAGCAATTGGAAATAAGTTGTCGTTAAATTGACGAATATTTGTCCTATGCGGAAATTGAACGTGTGGAAGTTCGGTGTAGCAGAATAAAGCCAGTCAGATATACCTATAACCTATGCCAATAATTGCCAAGTTCCTATGATTGGTTCTTTTTATAATAGTTGGAATTATTATTAATTACATTTTATTTCTTAACTAGTGACTCACCCTCGCTCCTCTAGGTTTCGTAGCCATATAAACATACGTTATAAGGGTTAGTTGAGATTTTTCAGAAATGAGATATTTTCCAGAAGTAAAATTAATTCGTAAAAATTACTCAGAAACCAGCTATCATCATACATCATTTTTTCAAAATCTATCCAGCGTTTTCTCGTTATATGCGGTCACAAACAGACAGCCAAAAATTCTTAAAACTATAGATTCGGTCGTTATATTGATAATAATGACTATTTCAATAAAATTTTCCAAGAAATATTTAGGGTACCGGTCCGACTTTAGTTAGAATTTTATTATGTTATGTATCTATAGGTAATACCTTATTATATTTATTTATCCCTACTATACTTATTTTATATATTTATTTCTTATATTTTCTATCTTATTTACTATATTTATTTACCCCTAATTATGTTTCTGAATTTTGGAATGCTCCAAATTATTTGAATTTCATCAGTTATTGAAGTATCAAATTAACAATAAACGAGATCGCAATTTCCAAAACATCGCAATTTTCAACGATCCTTAATGTTTTTCTTGTAGATTATTACGCTAAAACATTTGTTATTCATCCGTTATTTTCTTGGAAAACCGTATTTGCGTATCCATTTGCCGGTTGGAAATATCAGAATTTTCTGCCTCAGGAAAATGTAATTTGTCTGGAAACTTGCTACGAATTTAATCAGATGAAGGGATATAAGGTCTGCTATACTATATTGCTATACTAATATTGGACTGTAAATTTATGAACAGCAAGTTATTCCAACATAGAAATCGTAGTTATAAAAATAATTTCAAATTCTTTTCCTAGGCATAATTCAGTTAAAGTTAACTTTTAGTTTAAATTGGAGTTTTGAAAGAAGCTTTACGTAGTCAATAAATTATGGATTAAGAATGTAAGATATTAAATATTGCAATATACTTTGTGATTCAAAAAAGGTACACGGTGATACCTTATTAAAGTTGTCTAGAAAATATAAAATACTAACAATAGATTTACGCGAATATTTGACATTATAAATGAAACTATCTTTTCGGATTTTGTCGCGCATTAATTATGATTTTTGGTTCCCGACGTTTTGAATGCTTTACAGAAATCATGATCAGGGAAGAGACAGGGTCCTGAAAAGATAGTTTCATTAATAGTCCTTTAACTTCAGCATAAAGCTTTTTCGACTATACGTATATAACTATCCTTAAGTTTTCTATAGTGTGTTATAAACGATTCAGAATAATTTATTAATTGCATTTTAAGCATAATCTCTAGAAATTAAATTACCCGATAGTAGTTAAATTAGCATTGAATAGTAAAGATGTCATCTTTATATATCAAGATTCTTTATGTATCAAGAATTTATCTCAATAAGAAATATCTTATGTATGGCGACCTTGCGCCACGTCCCTCTGCAGAGGTGAATGTACTGTGGGGTGGTATTACGCATGCGTGTTTTGTGTTTTGGGTTACCCAAAATACGGTTCCTCGGTACTTCGAATCGTAATAATAATGTGCTTTTGTAGCTTATTGTGAACTCAAAATGCAGAAATATGTAAAAGGAATTTCCTTAAATTATAGTCCATTTTAGTTCGTCATCGTTTTCTTATACAATATACTGTTTCTTTTATATTTACAGTGGGACTATAAGTACTATAGTAGAATATGTTAATAAATAGCATTGAACTATTGTGAAAATACACAAAAAAATTGATAATACGTTTTCAACCGACTTCAAAAAGAAGGAAGACAAAGATTATTGCAAAAATAACAAAATATTATATAGTCCACGAAAATATTAAAAATACAAAAAATATGTCGCTTTATACGAAATAAGTAAAGCCTTGCTCTGACATGAATGACTTTGAATAATCTCGACGGGACAAGTCCCGAATAAGTAATTTAATTGGCAGAACTCGTCCTTAAAGCACTTACTAAAAATCTATTTTATTTAAAAATTCAGTAATCGAGAATAAGTTAAGGTATTATATAAATTAAATATTTCTTTATATTTAAAAAAATGACGAAGAGATATTTAAATGAATAGGTATCAAGACTCTATATGGGATGGATAACTAATTGAACTTATAAATGAAACTATCTTTTCGGATTTTGTCGCGGATTTATTATGATTTTTGGTTCCCGACGTTTCGAATGCTTTACAGCAATCATGGTCACGGGAGAGACTATATATAAATATATATAAATCATAATAAATCCGCGACAAAATCCGAAGAGATAGTTTCATTTATAGTGTCAAACATTCGCGTAAACCTAATTGAACTTATTTTTAGTTTTTTATATGTATCTTTCTAGTAAAAACAGTCAGCGCTTATATACCACAAGATTATGATTTCTTCTTTATTCGGGTTCGCTTAATATAAGCTTGTAATTAATTTTAAATTATAAGTGAAAATTTTAAGCGTAAGGAAAGAGAAATATTAATTCTCCATTTCATCTCAATACATGCTAAATATACTTATTTTAACTATTTTTATATATAGGTATTTATAAAGCAATGTTTATGTCACGTCAATATAAAAAAAGTGCAATACATATATTAGCTTAGCGAATATGTTCTAAGGAAGGTATCGTAAAAATTTAAGAAGGAACCCCAAATTAAACCTCCTCTTTTGCCATTAAAGCTCCTAATCGATTCTTAGAAACTAATTTCTAAGGGAGCTCCGAATGAGTGAGGAAAAAACCTATTACACGGCCATTGGGATTCTGTTACTGACTACAGGCTATACTTTTAAAATAGGATGTGTTTGTGTGCTTCTCGTATATAATTAACTAGCTAGTGCCCGCGGCTCCACTCAAACAATTTATGTATAATTAACTCCTAAATAAATAGGCTAGAACATGCAATAGTAGTTTTTCTAATTTAATTGAAACTTCCACATCGCATTGAAAACCAAACACTGTGAGCTTTTTTAAATGTATTAGGTTCTAATTAATACATATGTACATACGAGTACATATATATTAATATATGCATATATATTATACGCTGTATTTATCAATTATATTTGTTTTAACCAGAAAAAAAATTTGAGCAAAATAGCGGACGGCCAGCACACCATGCTGAAACAGCACGAATTATTTAGATGAATAAATTGATGAGAAACATATTTTAGATAAGCGTATCGGATAGTTTTTACTCCAGGAAAATATCACATCTCTGAGAAATCTTAGGGACGACCCCGAGCGAAGCGAGGGTGCGTTGCTAGTTATATTGTAAATACAAAAGCCGCCTAGGGATGCGTCCGACCGAAGAGATAATTATAAAATATTTAAGTTAACCACTCAACCTAATTTACTTTTGTCCGCCTTCTGGCTGATGCCGATTTAATCTAGACGGATGCCTATTGCCCGTCAAGTGCTGTAAATGGTCTTGCAACTAGAATTATATCTTTAATCGATTTAATTTCAACACTTAATACAAAGTAGCTCCTGCACGGAAAAGATATGAAAAGGATAAGTAATGTATTAACTTTGATATTTCTACAACCTTATACTGTAGTGCTATGTAACTTATTTATGGTTCAACATTATTTTATTTATCCGATTATCGGACAAATACCAACCTAATAGCCCAGAAATAATTATTTGAGAAACAACTGTAAGTTCGTAAGTTGGGAAATTATTGTGATGTTTCAGGTTACTAGGGCCTACAGAAACTATAGATTTTAATTGTCTAACCAAGTTTCGTTGAAAAGATACAATACCTATATTTTGCAGATGTTCAAGATTTAGTGTTTTTTGAAAATACATTTTCCAACTCTACTTAATTAAATCATATACGCGATTTATACCTTGTCTTTGACTTTTGATCTTGACAGACAATTTATAAGATATTCATTATGAATATAAAAAAGTTACCCATCAAGAAACCTTCAAGTTAAGTGAGCTTTGACCTCTAAAGTTAGGCGTTAAGCTCCATAATATTATTTGCACTTTGGTAAATTTAATATTTTCATTTTAACTTATACAACAAGTGATTCACCCTTCTCCGCTCTTCCTACGGTACCTACTCCGCTCCGTAAAAACGTTTAAGGATCAGTATACATTTCTGTGAGATGAAATATTCTCCCGCAGTAAAAAGATCCTATATATGTTGACTCGGATCCACCTGTTATTATACAAAAAAATCATAAATATCTCCATCTGTATTTTATACTTAACACGTAGCCTCTGTATTAAAAAGAAGGACAATTTCAATAAGATTTCATCTTCATCATCATCATCATCATCATCATCAGCCCTTTTTAACGTCCCACTGCTGGGCACGGGCCTCCCTCAGTACGAGGGGGATCAGGCCATAGTCCACCGCGCTGGCCTAGTGCGTGTTGGCGGACTTCACATGCCTTTCGAAAACTTGTTAGGTTTTCTCAGACATGCAGGTTTCCTCACGATGTTTTCCTTCACCGTAAGACAAGTGGTAATCATGATATAAATGATTCGCACATGAAAATATCAGAGGTGCGAGACCCGGATTTGAACCCGCATCACTCGGTTATGCAAGCGACGTGTTACCGCTGGGCTACTACTGTCTACTATATTATTATTTACGAGTAATTTAGGTTTTTATGAATGCTAGTCTATACTACTGAATTAGGGTGGGTCCCTAAGCGACTAAAAGTATACATATTATGTGTCTAGCCTTTCTACGTTTCCGTCTGAACTGGGCTGAAAATTCACAACACAGAAATTCAACAGCATAGTAGTTTTTATATATTATAAAACAATAAAGGGATTGATATAAACTCCTTATAAAAGTATACTAGAATGAAGTATATTTTGATTTAACAAAAAGTAATGGAGGATCGTCGTGTCACAGCGTTTTTTATTACTCTGTTAGTATTCATTGTTCCGCTAGTACGGCCTATGATCCGCGCATTGACAATAGTAAGAGTCTAAAATAAATGGCAATAAAAATTGAAACGCTAAAAAATAAAATTCGCTCTATCATGGAAGAATAAGCTACGTACTTTATTTTCATATACATATGTATTAGTCCACCTTTGCGTACAACAATTATATTAAGTCTGTATATTATTTATAAGTGCAATAAAGAATATTATTAAGCGTCAGCAAGTGTTCCGCCAGTTAAAATAGATAAAATATCTACCTATTTCTTTTTTGAAGTCGGTTAAAAAGTAGCCTAAGTTACGCCATATAACATTAGCTATCTGAGAGTGAAACTCCCTTCAAAATCGGCCCAGCTGTTTCAGAGATTATCTGGAACAAACAGACAGTAAAAAAAAATAAAAATTGGTTTTTGTTGCGAGAATTGTATGTACTTTTATTTTGCATTGTATTGCATTTAGTGAAAAACTGTTAATTTGAAATTAAAAACAGACACTCCAATTTTATATAATTTTTAAACTACAATAGTTAGGTATAAATCGAAAACGATATTTAAAATCCTAAGAAGGTGAGGTAAATTATGTATTTTCCCTAGAAATCATATGTTTTTATATGGCTTACTTTAAAAGCTCTATGTAGAGGGCAACATGTCTCTCAACTCAACAAACATTTTCTTTGCGAACGAACGAGTCGAGGATAATCGGATCGTATCTAATATTGTAGGATATAACTATATAGCGTTTATTGCCTATAAAGAATAAAGCGATAAAGTAATGAGTTGCGGTTTACACCCACTATCTTAATGGCATATATTAAGGAGTTTAGATTGTGTATCTATTAAGTAACTTAGTTTTTTTTAGTCGCTCTGGTTTTATAAAATGGAAACGTTTACATAACGTACAGTGTATATATAAGAAGTATTAAAATATCATATGCTTTTCAGATTTTTGTAAGCAGTTCAGATTCATTGAATAATATTCTGTAATCTATACTAATATTTTTAAAGGGGAAAGATTTGATTTTTGTTTGCATTGAATAGGCTCCGAAACTACTGTAAAAATTCTTTCACTGTTGGCAAGCTACACTATCCTCGGGTGATAAAGGCTATATTATTTTTTTTAGAATTAGAAACGGGATCGGGACGGACGGGATCCTTACGAAAACTCCAATAATGTAACCCAATGTAGCTAAATCTGGGGATGAACCCGAACGAAGCGAGAGAGAGTCGCTACTCGCTAGTGTATAATAAAGTTAATTGAAACTAAAATTATATTAATTTTAAAACTAATACAGCTACTTTTAAATCAATGGATATAATCGATACTAATATTATAAAGCTGAAGAGTTTGTTTGTTTGGTTAAACGCGCTAATCTCAGGAACTACTGGTTGGAATTGAAAAATTCTTTTTGTGTTGGATAGTCCGTTTATCGAGGAAGACTGTAGGCTATATTACATCACACTACGACCAATAATAGCGATGCATCAATGAAAAATGTTGCTAAAACGGGAGTAAAATATTTCTTTTGATTTTGAGCCTTTAGAACACGAGCAAAGCCGCGGAAAAGGCTAGTATGACATACGCCAGTAAACACAACATACTATATATCTTGCCAGTATACACACAACATAACATTCAATTTTCGTATGAATATATAAGTACATAATAAAGAGACTCAAACTCTACCTCCTATAGTAAACCTTTGTAAAGATGAAATAATTAAAAGTCGTCTCTACAATTTTAATACAGAGTGAACGGACGCCGGTCACAGTGCAAGTTTTAACGTACGTCCCATTGAATTTGTAAAGCTATTTGCTGTTAAAATAGAATGGGAAAACCTTTATTTACCCTCTTTTAATGGGTTTCAATAATATGTTGCTATTTTTGTATTGGATTAAACACGTTACTAAATTGCCATCCAAAAGTCATCATGCTTTGAGGTTTCATGTGGAATATAAATAATTCGTCATTTGCCTACGTTAATGAAGAATATTGACGAAGTTATGTATAATTTCTGTTTATAGTTCCTATTGATTAGATATTAACGGTATGAAACAAACATACATATGTATTATGTAACGATAAGTTAACATAAAAATAAGACTTCATATTTCATTAACCTGAAACACCTTTTGTTGGTCTAATTATTATTAACTCAACAACAAAAATATAATCTTTCTATTATTATCCTTTTCACATTTTCACGAAGTAATACGTATATCAAATTATCATTAGAATAATAGCTAGTAAAACTCAACAAACTCTTTTTTCGTAGTCGGCCCAGTAGATTTAGTGAAGTATCAGTCCGCGGGCGTCTCGGCATGCACGATATGATCGAGCCTTCGCTTTATTGTTATAATAAATTACATCGCAAAATTGCAGGCTGGATCGATCAACGACGGTTATGCGTTTGAGATATAATCGTTTACCGCTTAATGTTGAATTGAAGGGATGGAGACTTACTTGTCAGATTTGGTTTAAGATTCTACATTAAAATAATGTTACAACTTGTGTTATAAATACGAGTACTTTGGAATATATATTGAGAAGGTAAAAATATCATGAGAGTTTATTCTCTACTCGTTTTCAACGTATGCACTTATTATAAAAGTGATTCTTGGATTCCCAACACAGTGTAAAATTCAGCTATGGTTAGTTTATTTAAAATATTTTATAGACGTATCTATTACGTAAGTGGAGTCGCGAACAATTTTATCTTATGATAACTTATTTTAACAGAAATAAATTTTAATTAAGTAGAATAGGTGCAGTGTAAGCGTGGTAATCTTTATTAATTCTTACTAAATCGAAAGCATACTGGTAAATGTATTATATATATTTATAGATAGAGCTATTCTGGCTAAGATTAAAGCTAGGAAGGTTTTTTTACAGAATTAAATCATTTTGCAACATCACATACACTAGCACGATAACAGAGTACATTATTCATCCTAATACATTGGGGCGTCAACAATATTACATTCTACGAAATGTAGGTACAACTATGAAGTAAAGCTTTAAAAATATCTATAATTTTTTAATGCAGAAGTGACTAGACGATAATTGATCATTTTATTTGTGGATTACTCTTAAGCTGGATACAAATAATTTTATTAATACATTTAAATTATTGGGATATTATGAGTTTACTTGTTTTTTTTCTTATATTTTTGTTCAATGGTTCATTCATGTAATATTTACGTGTAAGCTACATGCTATTTTAAAGTTATTATTTAAAATAATTAAAGTTTTATAAAATAATACATATGTATAATTTCAAAATTAGTAAAACTAAAAAATATAAATTTATTTTTTCCACTTTTGCCATAGTCTGTATTGTCCGAAGAAACGAACTACGTACCCTTGTCGGGGTCAGTCGCTAAAGGTTGCATTGTATCCTTCCAGATACTGCCATTATAATAAGTGATTAATGAATTTCGTAAACGACCTAACCACTGATATCAATTTAAACCTTATGTTCGATGTGCTTAGAATATAATTTTACTTTTCAATAAATATATGGTGCCTTTAACATCTATTACATTTGTAGTTTGGACATGGAATTTCATATTTCTTTTTATAAAAATTTGGGTCTTAAAAAAGGCAGCATATTTTAGTTACCTAGAAAAGCGATAATTAAAATATTGTATACATATCTACATATATATAAAATCAGTACATAAGTACATATAAATAAAATAAAATGAAGTGTCTGTATTTAATTCAATTTAACAGTTTTTCACTTTATACGGTATTTACATCAAAAAAATATTTAAAATTTTTGCCTGTCTGTTTGTTCCAGCTAATCTCTGTAAAGGCTGAACCGATTTTAATGGTACTTTCAATCGCAGATAGCGCATGTTCGAAGGAGTAACTTAGGTTACTTTTATTTTATTAGAAAAAATAAATATTAAATATAATTTATTTCAACTTACGCCTAAGCAAAGCGGGCCGGGCTTACTAATATATTATAATAAAATATTGTCACTTAGCCTTTAGCCGTTCTGAGTCTATTAATAACTAGCAAATGCACAGTTAGAGCACGTTGTAATTTACGGCCTGTAAACTTTGACGATACGTTACAGGCTATAGCTAATTCATTATTGTTATAACAATAAGTGGCTTTAAACTCTGATAATAAAATTAATGACAAATCGTTACTTATAAATAAAATTTTAGTGCTTATTTATAAGTTTGAGCTTTAGATCCATATTAAGCTTATATGGTCAATAGAATATAAAAATCATCCTGCCTTAATCGATTTGCACGGGCAAATTGAAGAAAAACGCTCAACTGCGTACGATAGAAGATCTAAATTAAGGAATATCACTGGGGTGAAAATGAATCACAGGGAAGCTCTCAATTTTTTGTCGTAACCAGCGAAACCAACGATGAAAGTTTGTGACATCTTGTGATGATCGTAAATTATGTCATCCAATAAGCCATCTCCAATAATATTTTACAATGTACGAGTGCAAGACATTTGTAATAATCGATATAAAGTAAATTACTGTTGGTTTGTCTCATTAAAACTTACAGTTGAATAATTCTTTTTTTATGTTTTGTTCTCGTTATGTCAGAGATGATATGTAGAGAACCGAAAAAAAACAGCACAAAAGTCGAAAAACTGATTGTTTTGTTTCTGAATTATGAATAACTAACATATAATTACTAACTAAATATAATTACACGTTTAGCTTTGTTAGAACAATTTTACAAAATATAATTAAATATTGTTTATTTAGTCAACAAAAAAAATAATGAACGAATTTCACGCTTATTGTAGCTGAGAATCGATTAAAAACTCATCATGACTACACGCGATCGTGTAACGCTCTAATTAGGCTCTTTATTCAATGAAAAATATATCCAAACGTTCTTCATCTTCTGATTTATATAAAATTAATTTATTTGACCGAGTGTTCTTGTATTAAAATTGTGACATGGTCAAAGCCGTTAATTTAATATTATGTACATATATGTCTGTCAGTTTATGTAATCACATAAATCTCGATAACGGTTTGACGGTTGCAATGAGTTTGCTTGTTGTAAAGGTCTAAATTAAAAGCAGTTTACTTTTCATTCTAAAACGTATCAACGAATTCCAACCTTCTATGGTTCTTATTAGTGTACTCGATTACAGCAAGTAAGCTGTTTATAATATTAAGTTATTTTAAGAATGTTATTTTGTTTAAGGCTTTGCTGCCGACTTCAAACCTATCAATAGGTAGCACATACAATTAATAATAGTAATTTAATAATATTAAAGGTTTGCATAAGAGGTGTATTAAATTTAAACTTTATTAAGTTATTTTAAACTTTTTAGTTTTGAAATCGGTTTTTTAAACGTAGTTTACTTATTTTTGTATGGAACAAACATCAAATTTTTATCTCTAGTATAAAAAAGCATAGCTAAATTATCAGGAACTACCGTAAGTGGATCAAAAGATACGATTAAGTAGATAATAAGATGGTTTAGAATTAAACAAGATACCATACGTGGGCGAGAACGCAAGCATTATCAGTAGCTTGAGTTACATTTGCTTGGTCATGTTTCAACTTTTAGTGTTTAGCAAAGTAATGTTGTCGTTCTTTGTGTATCCTTCTCTTATACCATTTGAGGTACACACATAACACAAAATTTCTTGAAAATCTGTTCATTATTTTTCTCTTGATGCTTCCCAGAGAGACGGACAAAAATTCTGGAGATTCTTCTATAGATTCGGTTTTGTATTAATGAAATTCTAGGATTGAAAATTTCAATAAGCTTTTCCAATTAGAAAAATCATAAATAAATTAAATGAAGCATTTTATTTTTAATTAGATGAGCATTTCTAAGAATATACGTAGTATTTTCTCAGCAGAACAGCTTTCCGAGCCGGTGGTAGTTTACTCACAGACTTACAGACTGACTTTTAATTTTGATAATGTAAAAATGACGATTCAAAAGAGCTTGTAAAAGTCTATTTGAATAAAGAATATTTTGATTTGATTTATATTTAATAATATACGAAAAGCTTTGGCATTGAATTTCGATGAAACCCAATATATAACCCAATAAATCTAAATAAATAATAATATTTTTAATATTCTACTCGTACCTATTGTGTAAAGTATATTTTATTACAAAGATAATAATAATAAGTAGGCGGTTTTTTATAATGGTGTTTCGATTTTCGAACTAACTTTAAGTGGTCGTGTGAAGCTGTAATTTTATGGCATTAAAAATTCTTATGTGTATCGTGCGCCTAAACGAAAGTCCCTGGGGTGATAAAGTCCCTACAGTCTCCAAGAAATTGTAATAGTTTACAACTCCTATATTTTTCTTTAAAGTCTACTTTATTTTATGCTGCCCAAACTTTTCGTCGTTATTTTCTGTTCCTACAAAAGATAAATGTTCAAGAAGTTAGTAGATGTAATATTAATGTTTATAACTTTATACTTTCTTACATTTACGCCAATATTTGAACTCTTATAAGGTTAATAATTATAAATTATAGCATTACTCTATAACATTATAAATTCTCCAAAAAAATGATCATGATAATTGGGTTTTCATTGGCGAAGGTATCGCGTAACGAGAATAATATTCGACTATAAATTTTCCTAAAGTCCTTAGAATATCCCAACTGAATTTTACAGCTGTTTTATCTTTTTGATTTAATTAATAATAAATAAAGATTTACGTTCAAATTAGTGAAAGTATAGGTGATAGGTATATTTTATTTAAAATATCGGATGTAGTAGCCAGCTACAGAAAGAGCTTTCTTAAGAAATGAAATTTATAAAAAAATATATCTACCAAACTTGTACAGTCGATAAGTACTTTTAAAGTAATTTTGAAAAAGGTGTACGTTCAAAAATTTTATTTAAGGTGCCTGAGGTGCCTATACCGAGGTATTCCCAAAGGGATCCTTAATTATAACACAAAACACATTAAGGACGTT
This sequence comes from Boloria selene, assembly GCA_905231865.2. Taxonomy (NCBI): domain Eukaryota; kingdom Metazoa; phylum Arthropoda; class Insecta; order Lepidoptera; family Nymphalidae; genus Boloria; species Boloria selene. The sequence goes on along the minus strand of HG993137.1, from coordinate 12,637,795 downwards.
ATATAAAATATAAAGAAATGGAAAACCGCCCTTGAATTAAATAACAATCATCAAGCGAATTCAAATCTCGTAGACGTTTTAAATTCATTGATACGTCCAGGAGCAATGCACTATTCCATTAACTAGCTATTGTAACATCTATTCCTATTATCAACAAGATCCATATTACCTTGATATACATTCTATTTGGTTTTAATATAAAATAACAAAGCAAAATTTGAACTCTAACAGATGAAAATAAATGCTATAATCGCTTAGCAAAGCACTTGAGCGCTTAATTTAACTATAGTTCTTAACATATACAAAATAAGAGTGATAATTGAATGTATTTAAAATTTGTTCTTAATATGCAGCGGTCGTGCATCTCCCGGGAGGCAAGGATGTTGATTGGGAAAGGTAAAGGCATGCATAATAAACAGTAGGACACTTTTGATTTCTAGTTATTAATTTTATGATTTTTTAGACATCTTGTAATTTGTTGTATTGCATCTTAATGGAAAATTAAGTTAATATTGTGTTGAAACTGTTGTTTATAAAGTGGTAGTGCCATGCTTGTTACCTTCGGGTAGCAACCGAATGGGCCGGCACGCCCCGTGTAGTTCATTAGTACCACTCTCTCACAGAAGACCGGCGTGAAGTAGCAGCTATGCTGTCACGTTTCGTCCGGTGAGTGAGAGTCCGGGAGGCCCACTCTCCTTCCCCCTCCCTCTTCCCTTCATCCTCCGCCTTCGTTCCCCCTCCCTCCCACTTCCCTCCCTCCTCTATCCCTTCCCTTCCTGAAAGGCCGGCAATGCATCTGCAAGCCAGGCTTGCAGATGTCCATGGGCGGAGGTGATCATCAGGTGAGCCTCCTGCCCGTTTGCCCCCTTTTTACCATAAAAAAAAAAACTTTTGACGACACGTTTGGCGCAGTTTGTAGTGACCCTACTTTCTTGCGCCAGCGGTCTTGCGGGTTCGATTCCCGCTGGGGGCATTCATTTGTTAAACTCGGATGTTTGTACTCCAGTCATGGGTGTTAATATTTATAATATATACGTATTTAAAACTTATATATGTAGTATATCAACTATCTGCTATCCGTAACATAAGCCTCGTAGCTTACCACGGAACTAGATGGCGCTGTGTGTAATAATGTCCCAATATATAAAAAAATGTGTGTCTTTATGTATATGTGCAGTGTCTTTTTGGTCGGAGTGAAACCAAATCATTGAAATTGTATTGAAAAGCCAATTGATTTACTGTACATGTTCGTAATACATCGGTTCGTGAACTCTCTTTGGACTGTTTCTAATAGAACCTAAGTCCAAAAGAGATAAACCAAGTAAGTTAACAATATAAGAATCAATTCATCGGTTCTTGAACTGCCTCTAGACTGTTTTAATAGAATCTAAAGAAATTAGATAAACGTATTGTATGTACGTTAACATTATAAGAATCGTTCTTCATCGTTCATAAGAAGATAACACACAGTTCAACAGAAAAGTTAATTTTATAAGCTCCTTTTTCTTCTCTCCTAAAATCGTAATCGACTAACTATTTCACTTATAAAGTGAACATAACATAATTGCTCTTCCTTCATTCATTTTCCTTTCACGAAGCGGATATGATAAAAGAAAACGACACACGATGTTCATAACAATTTTATGATAGAGACATATTTCTACAAAAACATGTTATTTATAGAAAAATAAAGAACCCCTGTTTTTAAATCACCTGTCGTCATCGGATGTTTCATACTGCAGTGTGATAAGTCGCCGGCGATGTACTGCATACTGATTAGAGATGTATGGGAAAGAGGAAAAGAGTGAATATGTATGGATGGCAAATGTTTTAAAGATAATGTTAGGAATCAACTAGCCATATAAATAATGTAAACACGCAGAGCTGTGATGTATCTAGATTTTGCTTGTTAAACGGAAAAGAATCCTAATACAATGATAATTTAGTTCACTTCGCATTCAATTTTGTTTTTCTTGTAGAGTATATCCATAGAATACAGTCAATATATTTATACATAGTAAAGGTTTTTTAAAATTTATTGGAATAATAATTAATAATTTTTATATTTTAAATCTGATTTTTCTATCATTACAGTGTGTGACAAAATGATTCAATTCAATTCAATTCAATTCTCTTGTTAATGGCGTATTTGAGCAGAAAAAATGTTTGTAGTAGACAGTATAATTTTGTATGTGTTTTTAATATAATTGTTAATTGTTTAGGAAAAATATAATAACAATAAATATGAATGAGCAAAGTAACAGGAGGTAATAGGTTCAAGAAAGACATATAACGTATACTTCAGTGTCGAGTTGGTGTCATTCCCCGAAGAAAGACGACGCTTGTTTGTTTTGGCGATACGGCGTTATTTGAGCCGGGCATTTCATAACAATGACTGTTTAAAAGAACATTAAATTTTAATTTTTGAATGTAAGAAATTTCGGTAGTTAAGTATTATTAACAAAACTGTATATAAGTAAATTATAATTTGAGTTTGGGCAAATGTTTTTGGTACTCAATCACGCCAGAATGGCTTAGCGGATATTGATGAAACCAATAATATAAAAAAAAAACTAATAAAATAATCTAAAAATCGATAATAGTCCGGAATACAACTTATTATCCCGAAAAATGGTTCCCATGAGATAAGTTTTACTGGAGTTGAACCCGAGCAAAACGAGGGTGAATAGCTAGTGTTAACTAAAATAACTTTATCTACTTGTGTGGCAGGGCGATAGAATAATAAAACATGATATACGTACTCGTATGCCTTGCGAGTTGTATATTATGCAAATCTATGCTACCTTTCTTACCACCCCATATGAGTTTGTAGAGCATGGAAAATATAACGAGCTATCCATAGGGTGAATAGTACATTGTACAATGTACATATGTAAAAGTTTTGTGAACAGTAGGTAATTCTCTGAGCCATTGACTTGAAAATAGAATAGGGTATAAATAATACATATGTAACTATAAAGAATATTTTAGCATTCTGTGCGGATATTTTAGTACACAAGTATACGCGTAGACATTTCAACTCTAGATGCTATTGAGATTTTCTTAAACTAAATTTGGCCCGAACCGGAACTCGAACCTAGGACCTACCGCTGCACATGACAACCTATATGTAGATTCGCCATTGTAAACATACCTGTGTATTTCGTATTACAATACAATTATTTTCATTTGTATGTGTAGTTTACCTTCGTATCCCTCACTTATACCATACCTCTGGCTTAAATAAAGAGTAGATTGTTAAAACCAACAAAGGTTTTTACTAAAACTAACAAAGCCTCGCGTAGTCCCACAAAAGCTTTAAGACCCATATAATGATCCGTAGGTCCTTGTACTTGTTAGTGGGATCTCTTCGGGACAAATACCTTTTCGTACATCGTTTAATCGTATAAAGTTTCTATTTGATTTGTACTATCTATTTTATGAGAGTTTATATATTATATATTTGGTATATAAAGGTACTAGTTATATTTTTGTATCGATAAGAAATATTGATAGTCGATGTTTATTTCACAATTCATTAAGCCATAGAGCTTAAATTAAACTTTAACTAGGTTTAAGTCATGGAGAACTGAATTCTTTTTTTCCAAAGTCATTAGATTTAATTTCATCAGTATAGCGCCAGTTCGACAAAATTTACTGTCACATAGACAAAAGGAGTTACGGTAGAAATAAGAGCATCATTAACAAAGCTATCGCACATTTAGAAAACATAGATTTGTGTTTAGCGATTTCATAATTTTAATTTCCATTGGAATCTATAGATATTTTGTACAAAAATATGATTAAATACCCATTTTTATAACTAGAGGTTATCATTCAGGTAATAAAATAACAGTCGTAATAAAACATTGTATTTGATGCCAATTATATTGAAATAGCTTTATCGTAAATAGTTTATCTCTACTCTGAAGCTTTATTTCTGCCTTCGTCCGTTAACTTATCTTGTTTGGTCAAATGTTCGAAATAGGCTATCGTTCAAACTTCAAATACCTCCTATTAGGGTTTAAAGGGACGCGTGCGGCACGCTACAGAATCTTGTAGCGTATTAGCGTTGTCGGCGAGGTTAAACAGCTTAGGTCCATAATATCAAATTGTCGTGTTGTCACCCGGATTCTATTTACTTATAATGTGTATAATTGATACTTGATATGTAATTAATAGTAATGTAATTGTTTAAATTTTAGAGGCAGTTTTACCCTAGTGGCAACTTATAATGGTCTCTCCCGTGACCATGATTGCTGTTAAGCATTCGAAGCGTCGGGAACCAAAAATCATAATAAATCCGCGACAAAATCCAAAAAGATAGTTTCATTTATAATGTCAAATATTCGCGTAAACCTAAGAAAGTACTAGTGGCGACTTGCATGCTCGGGAAACCGAGTGAAGCGTATCCTCACTTTTGATATTTTCATGTACGAATGATTTCAAAAGTAATGACCAATTATACGGTGAAGGATAACATCGCAAGGAAATCTCCAAGTTTGAAAGAGATAAAAATAAAATATGAAAATGTTAAAAATGTATGGTATGTAAGGTAGTATAGTATAAGAGCGTCACTGTCCAGTGATCAACCATATTTATCCATATGGAAAAAAATCCATATTAACCCGTCCATCTATTGATGTGTGAAAGACGGACAAAAATGAAACACTTTCACATTTTTATTTTGTCACAATATTTCTAAGGAAATTTATTTTACGGAAAAAAGCGAATTTGGTTGAAGAAACATACAAGATATTAAACATCAAAATTAACATCGCTATAATATATACTTATGTAGTGTATACATAGAATTATTATATACCACATACATATGTAAATAAAGTTATATATACATATAATAAAAGTCTGAGTCGAATCTCGAATTGAATTTTTTGAAAAATCTTATTGAAATAGACTACATTATCGATACACAGGATAAATAAATATATTATATTTATTTTTGTCTCTCTGTTTGAATGTCTGTGACCGCACAGCGAGAAAATCACTAGATAGATTTTGATAAAATTTGGTATAATGATAGCTATACATTTATATTATGTACAACTTTTACAATACAATTATTAAATAATTTTTTACAATAGATAAGATACAACTTTTTATTACGGGAAAATAATATCTTTGGAAAAATTATATTAATAATCGTAGAGACAAACACGAGAGAAGCGGGGGAGTTTCGTTAGTAATAATATATAATTAAAATAATATTAGTTATACATTATATCTCTATCAAATTTAAAATATACATATGAAAAAAATAGAAACAAGTATTAATATCATGCCGCGAGCACCAATCAGACCATAAAATAAAAAATCTACAAGTTTCACTGATAGTACTATGTAAAGTTCAAGTACCCAGCAAGTGGAATGTCGGTCGGTGCGTTCGTTTGAACAATTGTCTCCGTTCCTGATCCCCACTCGCCGGCATATTCGATACTCGTTATATAAACTCTACTGCCTACTGGACTATTTTTAATAAAAAAAAAATATTAACTACAAATATTCATTTGGAATTTTAAATGCATTACACAGTATAACTGTGTATGTATATTGTATATCATAAGAATATACATTTACATACACCACACACACATACATCACACACACATACACCACACAAACACACACACACACACACATTATTTTAAGTTATATTAATATGTTTATGTTTTAAAACCTTTGTATTTGGAAAAATGTATACGTAATCCGGAAGTGGGCGTTAATGGCTACGACACAGTTTGTAACTACTGTAGCCATTATCGTACATAATTTGCTTATTGTAACCAATGTTTCCAATAAATATTTTATTTATTTATTTTTTATTTATTTATATGCAGATATATATAATAGATAATGTATGTTAGGTAATATATAATTTAATAGTTTAAAAAATAATATTTGAAACATAAGAGATATTATTTATAAAGATTAATAGCGAGTCGCCCTCGCTTCGCTCGCTCGAGTCCCTAGATTTAGCACGAGCGAAGCCATGAGTTCCGCTAGTTATACATATAAAGTATAAACCTTCCTCTTGAATCACTCTTTAAAAAAAATCCGCATCAAAGTCCGTTGGTAGTTTTAAAGATCTAGCATACATAGGGACAGGCAGGCAACGGGACGACTTTGTTTTATACTATGTAGTGATGATAATAGGTAGTAAACTAGACACTGTTCAAAAGTAAATAAATAAGGATTCCAGCATAAATGAAACAAAATCCATACATCATGATATCATACTAAGCATGGTTAAGAAGCATTTTTGATTAATTTCAAACAAGTCAATAATTCACCTGCATTCCAAACGATATGCCTACATTAATGTTCATTGAAGAATTCAATGTAGGTAACATTGAATTCTTTTTTAAGACGAGTTCAGCTTCAAAGTAAACATTTTATTTTTTTATATTTGATTTAGTACCTTTTTGTCACAGACAAAAAATAACATTCTAAAAGATAATACAAAAATCTAATTATGTTATCTGTACCTAACAACTAAAATAAAAGCAGTAATTACGTTTAAACAGCGTCCGTTTAGATAAAATTATTCTATACAATAACAGATATCGAGTGTCCAAACAAAACATTTCCGTTAAGATTTTAAATAGGAATGCGTCTAACAAATATATAAAATATTTATTGTTTGAAACTGTTACGGACGGACAGTGATGGAAAAAAGTTAGTACATTGATATTGTATGACCTAGAGTCCTTAAGATTATGGAGGACCACCATAATCCACCATGATAAGCAAAATCCAGAACTTAACCCAGTCTTTGAACTCACTTCACTAGGTGCTTTTATCTTCCATGCCTCTGCCGGACGTTAGTATTGCTTCTTTATTTTCATTTTGAATAAGACACCTTCAGTCGTCACTGCGACTTGATTGACTTGGAATGCAACTAAACATATAGAATTAACGGATTGTTATATTTTATTAGGAGACCGCACGTTTTATTGAAGTGAGGAATCAAGTAGAAACGATTTATTACACACTTTTTCTTTTGATTTTCAGCCTTTAGAACGCGAGTGGAGCCGCGGGAAAGTATAAAAAAATTTAATATAAATATTTTTCTCCAGTTTTTGCAACATTTTCATTGATACTCTGCTCCTTTTGGTCGTAGCGTGGTTTAATATATCCTATAGCCTTCCTCAATAAACAAACTATCCAAAACAAAAAGAATTTTTCAATTCAGACCAGTAGTTCCTGAGATTAGCGCGTTCAACCAAACAAACAAACTCTTCAGCTTTATAATATTAGTATAGATTTATGCTTAAAACTACCTACATTTTAGATTCAGCTACTCCGTAAGCAAATGCAAATATGAACATTTGGAAAATCTTATTGATATAGTCATTATTATCGATGCAAAGACCGAATTTATGGGTTTTAGGATTTTTGTCTTTCTGCGATCGCATCACGAGAAAATCAAATGACCGATTTTAATGAAATTCGGTGTGGCTGGTTATCCCAAAAACTAAAAAAAAAATATTTATACTGTATAAGGAAAAAGTCCACAATAGTATGTCAGAACTTCAATGTTATAGGTATTTTTTAAATCTTTTTATACAACCCTAATCCCCTTCTCCAATATCCACTTGAACTTAATTTTTGCTATACATTTGTATGCAATAAATACAATTTTTGTAGGAAGTGTATCAGCTCAATAGGCTTATTGTTAGTTAATTCCGTTTCCCCGTACTCGGAGATGGCCGGTCCCACGGGAATAAGCTATTATTGACTGTCTTTGCATTGTGAGGGCATTTATAAGAAATGCATTGTTAATATGACTATTTTAATAATAATCGATTTTCTAATACAAAACAAAATCGATGCATATTTTTTATAAATAAATATTAACTTACTTTCGCTTTTCTACTATTTTGAAGCTTTTTGTTCAGTTAATTTGTTCATGTTCACAAATGCATATATAAATTTATATTTATTATATGTATGTATTTAAAATTTATATATGTATATGTAGTATATCAACTATCTCGTATACGTAACACAAGCCTCGTAGCTTACCACGGAAATAGATGGCGCTGTTGTAATAATGTACCAACATATTTATTTATTTATTTATATATTGTGTGTGCGCTGGAACTCTACAAATACAACAAAGCACATTTAAAGAATAAAAAGTTTCAATACAAAAAAACGTCACAAAAATTTGCAACTCAAAATGCTATAACGTATCACATCAAATCGTGTCATAATCAAATATATTTTTTTATTTAATTAAAGTCATGATACAAAATAACTGTTAGGTATTTCTCACTATAATTATAAGTTATACGCCAGTATAATATTGAAAGTGAAACATAATAATTAAAAACAGCCTTTTAATATCTTTCTATCTAAAAAATGCTTCTAGATACTTAATCTAATACTCACAAATTCCTTTACCTAATTTAGATCTGACTGGTGAAGCCACGTTTTCATCTAATTGAGTTTTGGCATTTCACTGTACAATTCAATCTCTCCTGTAGAAAAAAATATATTATTAAGTCAAGCAGTCAAAGGTAGATTTTATTATTGGTTTTGAATTTTGACTTAGATTTTATGTCATACCTAAAGTTCGACTAGCCATACCTAGGAGCACCGGAAGTTTAATGTTTAGCAATAACACATATCGTGTAGGTTCTTAATCGTAAGCTTGTTACATTGCCAGATATATAACATAAATAAAGAAAAATAATTTTATTTTCTTGATATCTTATTAATAATTCATAAAATAAAATTTAATAAAACATCCTACTGTTATTGTTCTATTAAGCAGTCAATCGCAGAACCCTTGAAGCGAAACGTACGTAATTTCATTTCATTTTATACGGAAATGATGAGACTTGAAATTTTAATTCAAGCTTTGTGTCTGGTAAATAAATTTACGTACAGTATGTTATATACAAACTTATATAAATTATATATTTAATTAATAACTTAAGTATATAAGAATATATAGACCTAATGGAAGGTGTCATACAGCGTTGTAGAAACACAGAGGTACAGAGCAGATATTCAGAAAATACGCAAATTATTTCAATTAAAGTATAATTATTATTCTTGAAACTAGATACGTAGTAACCCTCATCCCTCACCAAAACCGTTTTATTTTTAGAATAATCTTCTGGGTCGCAACATGTATCATCCCTTATATTTGCCGATTTTCTTTTAAAATCTTGAGATGCCACAAACAATTAGTGTATACAATTTTCAACCACTTGAACGGTTCCATAACCCTATATGAATCGAGTACCTAATATTTTACATACAAATGGACTTAAAACATTTTCAACGGTCTAAATTAATTTTCAACTTATATCGATTTATATGGAAATTTGTTATCTCTCTGCAAATGTCTGGGAAGAAAACCTATTAGTAAACATGAAAACAAACGGCCAAGCTTCTAGTAACATAAACGTTACTCAACTAGCACTACTACTAGCACTTTGCGATTTTGTTCTGATGTAATTGTAGGTGCTTTATCAAATAGACAAGCCATTTGAATTCAACTCTCAAATTCTTATTGAAATACTATTTTGGACTCTGTTTACAATAAATATATTATATGTATAAATCATCTTCTTTAGGTGTGACTGAAGTGTACCTAAACGTAAGTCAATATTTTGGAAAAAATAGTATCGCGGAAGAGGGAGTAAATTTATTTTTTATACGTAAAGGATATATTATTCAAAATATTTTTTATATAATCATGAATATTTATTTGTATTGTAATATTTGTTGAGTTGAGTTTATATTTTGATTTGTATACACTAACAATTAGTTTTTTTAATCTTCTCCTGATTTAGTTAGACAAAGTATTTAAATAAGCGTATTTCCAACTGACGTAAATCAAAACCTACTTTTAACGATTGCATTTATATAAAATTCTTTTTAATAATTAAATTAAATAATGTAAGTATTCAGTTCAAATATTGGGCTAACTTTATTTGTTTTGACTAATCCCATATATGTATTAAAATTAAATAAAATCTATTTATTTACAATTATACTACTGTTTGTTTGGTTACATTACATTTATTAAATAATTCTCTTTTGAACGTCACAGTAGGAAACCATGATTTGTTAATGAGTGTATTTGATGCCTCCGTGGCTAGCGATCGATTTACATGGAAATCCGGTCCATCCGGATGCGGTCCGACGCCACTGGTTATTGGGGCACGCTTAATTGCTGTATATACCATGCTTAAATGCATATTCTACTGGTGTATGGAATGTTCTGAACTTTCGCTATCCGTATACTATGACCTTATCTTAAAGTTTTTGTTCTATTATTATTTTAGGAGTCATTATACCGAACAAAATATAATCTTGCCAATCTAAAAGCTCAGGAAATTAAAATTATGTATAATGTATAAAATAATATATAAAAAGTATATATTAGAAGTACTATGTTTCTTATAAAAGAATAAAAATAAAACTGTTAAAATTTACGGTTAAAAGTGTGCACTAAATGAAAATTACTCATTTATATGTTTTTCTAATTGATTTTCCATCCAAACGCTTTATCTATTTAAGTGTAGTTACCTAAGCACGTATATCGCTTTCATGTTAATTTGGATCCAGTGATTCAAATTCGACCACATATAGAAAAACTAGTTATTCATAATATTGAATCACTCATAAAATTTTATATTTATAATTTGTGTAACGTCTTTTATATCCGGGAAATAAGATAGAATGTGTTAATCACCACAAAAATAATACTTCCATCTTAATCAAGCTAATATAATGAGTGTAAATTCTTAGAAATACACAAAGTAGGTGAGAATTAATCAATAATACTTCACTCTTAATTTCCCTATTCATTCACCGAATCGTCTTTTAAACGTACTCTTGAAACCCGACAAAGCATATTTACGTAGCTGGTTAAATTAAAATTCCTTCCATTTTAGGTTTATTTCAATGTAGACACTCCCTGTAGGGTGTTTACTTCGTTCGAATCGTTTAAAACATTTTTATTTAATAAGAGATTCAGTATTTCTTTGTCCGAGAGTAAAAGACGCAGAACCACATTCTGCTCATGTTATAGCTGACATAACGGTTAGTACAATGGACCTATGTTTCTTTTCATAGGATCTTAGACTCTATTTTTAACGATGTAAGGATATTTTTAGAATGTGATAATATAGATTCCTGTATGACACTTGGTGGACACTTAACCTCGTGGCTTACGGCGCGTGCCTCCCTTAATTACAAGTTAGACTTCGAAACAAAGAACTTAAGAATAAATAATGTTTTATGTACACTATAAATTACAACTTGTAACAAATTTAAAGGCAAAACACAACCTATAAGAGAATACTTACATAGTTTCGCTAATTTTCATGGCTATTTTCGTAGCTCTACAACCTGTTGATTTGTTAAGTACTAATAAGTATCAATATTATATAGAGGTCCAATTCATAACTCGTGTATTAAAAAGAAACATAATATGCATTTAAACTCATTATCATTACGTCGACGATTTACATATTAGTTACCTATAGTTGTTAAGTACATTGTACAAATTGAATATTTCTTCAATATCACTTAGCTTAGTTATTAAACCCGTTTTTCTTTTACTAATATATAGGTAAAGTAAAAGAGGAAAGTAAATATAAGGTGGTCATTTTACTCAAACATTGAAGTTCGCTATTTTCGTGGTATAACTGATCCCGCTGTCCACTTCACAATCTCGCGAAGTCACACACTAACCGTGTTACTATTATCCGCAGTAATCACGCAGTGCCAGCAAGAAGTGCTGAAGGTTTCTTTTGTTGTGTGTCTTTGTAAGTCCAAGATACTTGGAATATTTCAAAGAAAATTATGAAAAGCATGTTATGGCATTGGCATGAATATGAATAATACTCAAAATATCACAATATATTATAGTACGAATATAGTATAGGATGTATGTAATATATGGAGCGGTTCTTCGGATTGTCGGATGTTCTAGTTTGTTTGGCCTGAATAAATGGAAAATAGCATAAATATTATTCTTATATAAAATCGTTGTAAATTATACTCTTATTAAGTTGTTGATAGTTTCAGCTAGTGTATATAATTTACTCAAGAGCTATTCACGACGTAATAAGTGTAAGAAACTCCACAATACTGTATACATTATATATGCTTACGTAGGTATAGTACATACATTTCTACTCATCTCCATAGGCTTATATTATCTTAGACAGGCCAATAAGTGGTATATCGTAATTTAATAAAGAATGCGGGCCAATTTGTGTCATCCTATCGTAAAATAAAAGGCAATTACGTAAAAAAATCTAAACAGGCGAAACACGTACTCTCGTGCGCATTCTGCATGAGGCAAACAATGCATTTAAGTGACAGTGCTATCGAAAATTGAATCTTATTTTTTAAAGAGTAAGTTTCTAATTTGAATAAATATTGTTCTATAATACTGCACCGTGCACGAGTCCTGTCCAAAGCTATGACACTAAATAAAAGAGCAAAAGGAAGCAAATAACGTAGAATACTAACCGCGTGTCGACGCATAAAACATCGATTGATTCGCTTATAGCAACATGAACTCTACCTATTTAATTTTAAATTTCACATCGCCTTGTATTTTCAAGGGATATTTTCATAGTGCATGTAATAATTTTATTACTGTCCCCAGTTATTACAGCAGGACGTGGCTATTTTTGGATATACCACGACAATAAGCCTTAATGACAGCAAACTACTATCTAGGGATTGAATTCTTGTATTTTTATTTTATGAATTATGTAAAAAATCCTGGGATCCCAGTGCCTGATGATTATAATGAAATTGCAACGCATAAAACATATAATGATATGCGTCCTTTTCTGACTATTCGATACCTTTTATGAAATTAACGTTTTCACCGATGGTATTGTGTGGAGTGTGGTGATAAAAAGCTTACATTATACAAGTTTATTGTATATGTGATGACGATACGTTTGGCGCAGTTAGTAATGACCCTACTTGCTGTGCCAGTGTCGCGGGTTCGAGTCCAGCTAGGGGCATTCATTCGTTGAGCACGAATGTTTGTACTCCAGTTATTTTTTTATTTATTTATTTATTTATGGTTTACCAGCAGTTTAACAATTAATACATTCAATCACTTCAAAAATCACTACTAACAATTGTAAATTGTAAAACTATTTAAAGGTAAACACAACATGCATCAGATAAACTAGATAGAATAGAAGAATGACAAAAAAGTACATAAGTATAATCTACATTTGCTTATTTGCTATAAGTAAAAGTTGATCTAAAACATTTCTTTTGTATGCGGAAATAGAGGAGTTGAAAATGTCGATTGAGCCACTGCATTGGTTAAATATTTTTGAAATACGCGGGATATTGGAGTTCGCTCCAAGCACAGTTCTTCTAAAAGTAACATGAAAAGGCTTAATTACACCACGAGGCAACCGAGGGGGGACATAAAAATTGAACAACTGCAGAAGGTGAGGACAGTCTATTTCATTGCGACAAATTTTGAAAAGGAACATCATATCGAGCATATCTCTTCGAACACTAAGTGATACCATTCCAAAGTGTTGTAGCCTGCTGTGATATGATTCTAAGTTCTTAGTAACCCCCGTTGAAAACGCTAAATGCCGTGTAAATCGTTTCTGCAGTCGTTCAATTCTCAAAGAATGGGTTGAGTAATGTGGACGCCACACCACACTGCCGTACTCCAAGATGCTTCTCACAAAACTATTATAAAGAAGAATTTTAGTACTCGGTTTAAAAACCCTCTTACAGACACGGATAATGAAACCTAGCATTTGAGAAGCCCTTTTGATTATCATGTCCATATGGGGTATGAATGTTAGTTTTGAATCTAAAGTGATACCAAGATCTTTAATTGTAACTACTTCTTGTAAAGTAACGTTATTAATGTGATACGTAGAAGGAAATATATTGAGATTTCTAGTGAATTTGATATGCTTGCATTTATTCACATTCAAACTCATACCATTTTTTTGGCACCATTCAGTCAAACGTGCTAGGTCACTCTGGAGCAACAACGAATCCTCTTCAGAGTTTACGGTACGAATAAATTTAATGTCATCAGCATATAGATATGGCGTTGAATGTTTAAAGCAAGTTGTTACATCGTTTATAAATATATTAAACAGAATGGGACCTAAAATAGAGCCCTGTGGAACTCCTGAGGTAATATAGTATTTGTCTGACTGGTATCCGTTTACTGTTACATAAAAAGACCGATTTTGCAAATACGATGCAAACCACTGTAGCATAAAGCCCGACACCCCATAACAAGAAAGCTTGTGCAAGAGTTGTACATGAGGCACCCTATCAAACGCTTTGCTCAGATCCGTATATATAGCATCCACTTGACAACGATTGTCAACAGAATCTACAATAGCATTGGTGAAAGTAACAAGATTTGTTATGGTTGATCTTCCCTTGACAAAACCATGCTGATGATTTGTTATAGTATTTTTAAAATAGTAGTTGATAAACGGGCAAACAAGATCCTCCAAAATTTTAGCAAATTGGCATAAAATAGATATTGGGCGGTAATTACAAATTAATGTTTCGTCTTCACTTTTATGGATGGGTACAATTTTTGCTTCTTTCCATATCGTTGGGAATTGACCTTCGCTCAAAGATTTATTATATATTATAAATAAAGGCTTGGAAAGGCAGGATGCACAATTCTTTATAAGGATAGCTGGAATGTTATCAGGACCTGGTCCCTTGGAGGTATCAATGCTTTTTAGTTTATCAAGTATATCCTCAACAGAGATCTTAATCAAAGGAAATGTAGTGTGTACCATATTCATATTATTATCACCAATTACAGAGAGTTCATTTGAAGAAGAAAAAAAGTATTGAGCGAATAAATTACAAATATCAACTCCTTCTTTTACAGTTAAGTCATTGTGTTTCAGTATATCAGGATAAGAACTTCGACCATTTTGTGAATTTTTGACAAAATTATAAAAGTTTTTTGTGTTGTGGGTTATGGGTATATTTATAATATGTATGTAGTTAAAATTTATATATGTGTAGTGTATCAACTGTCTGGTTCCGTAACACAAGCCTTGCAGCTTACCACGGTACTAGATGGCACTGTGTGTGATAATGTCCCAACATATTTATTTATTTATTTATTTATATATTGTAACGATAGTTTAATCCCAATCTATCGTCACCTTCCAATATTGAGAATGATCCAAATAGGTATAGGTACGTCTTAATCTTTCTTTGGAGACCAATGACTTATGTCCTTAATTAATCTTTTTACTCAAAACCTGCTCGTTAGATCCAAAGGTAAATACTGATTTTAACAAGGTCTTTAAATAGGTGAAATATCGTATTTCTCTATCGGAGAGATGCTGTAATATAAATAAAGGATATTTTGAATAGAAATACCTAAGATGATAGGAACATGGAAAAGAAAGTATTGGCTGACATTTTAAAGTCGGGTCACTTCACTTTATCGGGAATAAAAGGCGTTTCAGTCGTTATTCGTTTATCCGAGTAAGTTTCTTTAAACCTAAATAAACCTTTGTTTTTGATGCTGTTTCTTTCTTAAAATAAAAAAAATTACAGCTTAATTGGAACCAACATGGCAGACTAGCAAGCATTGTGTATATAAGGTATATGTATTTTGTTACATCCATAAGCTATTATGAAATAACTCACAATACAGCCACTAAAAGTTTACAATTAATATGTGGTACTAGTAAAGGGGTACGATTACACGCCGCAGTACAGTAATCTCAATGGAAGCCTTAGTGTACCTGCTTTGAAACCTAATTGGTTCCTAACTTAATTAAACGTATCGAACGTTTTCATTAAACCCTAAGATTCTAGATTGTATGATTAGACTGTTGAAGAAATCAGTTAAGCTTTGGTTTATATATTTGGTAGAGTTTAAATTTAAAGGCTTAATTAGCTAGTTGGTTTATTAATGTGTTAGAAAATCTATTTTAAGAAGTTATTTAACTTTACGTTCCTTCTATTTTTTATACCATGTTCATAAGCAACACTTGCAAGCGCATCACTTGAAAATGGTGGGACAAATTTTTATTGCCTTTTTGCCTTATTGCCTTGCCTGCCTATAAGCCTTTCCCGCGGCCAAACAAACAAACCAAAAAACTTTTTATAATATTAGTATAAATTTAAAACGTTCATAACAGTTCAAATAGGATTTTTAAGATGAAAATGTGCCCAAAAATTTGCGGAAAACTCAAAGTGATTTTTATACGTTAAGGCTTATAAAATTATTATAATATCTGTTTCTAGTTTTCTCGTTCTATTGAGTCACTTAGTGCCTCTAAATTATTTCTTCTAACAAAATAATGAATCCCCTGTTATGAGAGAAGAAAAATATAGTAAAATCAAGTAATCATTGCTTCATATTACATTGAAAGAAATAGACAATTTATTATTATAGAACATTCACACCTTCAGTGGCTAAAGTTGTTAAATATGATATCCTACTACTCGCAGTCATAATCCATCATTTGAAGCACTCGAGAATTTCAAAGTAAAAGCGCCCAAACATAATAAATTATTTTGTAGCTTAAAACAATTTATTGCGTGTTTATTTGAAATTGAAGAGGAACAGGCTCTTGGGAGCTGTCGGCACAATAAGCCCGATATTGTAGACCCTGCGGATTCATTCTGTGAAATATGAGTTTTACGAAAATGATATAATATAAAGATGTGTGTTTTAGTAGAGCATTTACTCTTTAATTTTATTATTTTCCAATTTCAAACGGAAGTTTGACAACCCTATTTTCATTTTGTAAGCTTTATTGATTTTCATAATATTTGATATTTATTCATCTAAAAGACCCCTTTTAGACCTACAGAAATTTAACTAAAATTAAACTTATAAGTTTGGGTGGATTTATACTTTAGTGCATACCTACTTGTTTTTAGTAATCTACACTAATATTATAAAGAGGAAAACTTTGTTTGTTTGTTTGTTTGTTTGTTTGTTTGTTTGTTTGTTTGTAATGAATAGGCTCAAAAACTACTGGACCGATTTTAAAAATTCTTTCACCATTCGAAAGCTACATTATCCACGAGTAACATAGGCTATATTTTATTTTGGAAAAAAATAGGGTTCCGTAAGATATTTGGGTTTTTCGGACACAAGGTGTAATCTATATCTATATTAATAATTTCGTCAAGGGGTACGGTAGACTCGATCGAAACCTTACCTGATTAATAAAACATAAAAAAATAAAGATTTCGAGTCGACAACATATATCCGCAAAATTCGGATTGTCGAGTATTTTGTTAAATTCTAATGATGCTGAAAGACAAATCGATTATCGAAATCGCCATATTGGCCACTCTAGCGAAGCGATACTGACATCGGATGACACGTCAATATTGAAGCAAAGGAACTCATTCATACAGCCATAAAGATTTACCTCTGTATTAGTGTAAATAAATAAAATAAAAAATAAATAAAATAAATCCTTTCATTTCTTGCGTTTACAAAAAAAATAATATCCTATTAACAATAAATCACAACAATTTTAAAAGTATGTTTTAATAAAATCATCTCACATCCAGTTAAAACAAAAATATAAATTCTAATGTTATACGTATTAAAATATAAGAATTTATAATTCATATAAAATAAAATATATAGTATAATTAAATAAAATATAATATATTTACTACATAAAAAAAGAATATTTAATTCCTAAAATACTGCTAAGAAAGAATAAAATAATAATAATATGTTCTAAGTTTTAACTTATCAAATGATGCGTAATGATTTCTCATAGATGGCGTTATTAATCTATATATGTAATATATAAATGCGAAAAACACTCATCACGAAATCTCAAAAACTGCTGGACGTATAAAGATGAAAATTTGCAGGGAGGTACTTTATAAATAGTATAGGTGCACTAAGAACGGATTTTGCGATTGGGCCGGATTAAGGTGGTCTAAGAGCTCTCGCAAGTTTGTATGAAAGTCCTTCATCTTTTGTGCTACAGACTTTAAATTTGGCAGGGAGGTAGTTAATATTTAGTATGGGTCTGCTAAGAACGAATTTGGCGACAGGGTCGCATTAAGGAGGTCTAAGGACTCTCACAAGTTTTTTTTTAATTTCTTCATTTTTTGTCCTAGAAACTTTAAATTTCCCAGGGAGATAGTTTAAAGTTATTAGATGTTTGTTTAAGAAAGGATTTTGCGATTGGGCCGGATTGAGGTGGTCTAAGGGCTATGGAAAGTTTGTATGAAAATCCTTCATTTTTTGTGCTAAAAACTTTAAATTTGATAGGGAGGTAATTAATAGTTTGTAATCGTTCGCTACGCGTATAAACATATTTTGCATCAGGGCCGGATTAAGGAGGTCTAAGGGCTCTCGCAAGTTTGTATGAAAGTCTTTAATTTTTCTATGCCACAAACTTAAAATTTAGCTGGAAGGTATTTAATAATCAGTAGACATCCGCAAAGAACGATTTTGCGACAGGGCCAGATTGAAAAGTGCAAGGGCTGTCGCAAGTTAGTATGAATGAAAGTCCTTCACCTTATGTACAACAAACTTAAAATTTTGTAGAGAGGTAGTTATTGTCAGTAGAAGACTTTTAAGAATGGGTTTTGAACAGGGCCTGATTAAGGTGGTTTAGGGACTCTCACAAGTTTGTATGCTGTTCCTCTATCTTTTCTGCTACAAACTTTAAAATTGGCAGGGAGGTAGTTAATTGTTAGTAAACGTCCGCTTAGAACAAATTTTGCGACAGGGCCGGATTAAGAAGGTCCAAGGGCTCTCGCAAGTTTGTATGAAATTTATTAATTTTTTTGCGCTACAAACTTTTTGGCAGGAAAGTAGTTTTTGTAGTTAAGTAGAAGTCCGCTAATAACGGATTTTGCTACAAGGCCGGATTAATGAGGTCTAAGAGCTGTAGCAAGTTTCTATGTAAGTCCTTTATCTTTTGTGCGACAAACTTTATATCTGGCGGGAAGACAATGTGTGGTCAGTGAACATCTACTAAGAACGAATTTTGCGACAGGGTAGGATTAAGATGATATTATGAAGGCTCTCATTATTTTGTATAACAGTTATTCACTTTTTGTCTTACAAACTTTAAATTTAGCATTGAGGTAGTTAATAGTTAGTTGACATCCGCAAAGAACAAATTTTGCGACGGGTCGAATCGAGGAGGTCTTAGGGCCATAGCAAGTTTGTGTGAAAGTCTTCATCTTTTGTGCTATGAACTTTAAATTTGGTACGAAGGTGGTTAATTGTTGATAAAAGTACGCTAAAAACGTTTTTTTTTCTATAGGGCCGGTTTAAGGTGGTGTCTCATAAGTTTTTCGAAATACCTTCATTTTTTGTGCTAAAAGTTTCAAATTTCGCACTGAGTTAGATAACTTTTACGATACTACAAATCGGACACTCCATTCAAAGGATATTACGAATTTAAAAATAATAATAATAAAATAACGCGCAGCACAGCGGGCAATGGGGAGAGGGAGTGGGAGCCAAGAGCGGGGAGAGGTAGCCGCGCCGCTCAGGAGTATATCAACGATGGGTTCTGAAATAGCTGGAGTAATTTTTGTAAATTTTCAGGCAATCTACAGATCAACCGATTGCCAGTGATCGAATAAAGATTAGTAGCGATTAAAAAAATTAGCGCGGGCGAAGCCGCGGGTACTGCTAGTTTTGAATAAACAGATGAAAAAATCAATTTTACACTCTAGATTTTGTAAATTAATTCATTATTTATGTTCTTTTCAGATTTTGTAGGCGATTCACATTGGCGCAACAATAAAGGTAACATTTGAAGTTAAAATATGTTAGAATTATAAAAACAAACTTCAATTCAACAAAACAATTTACATTGACTTTGGATTTATGTAAAACTGACCCATAAATTTGGGTAGATCTGTCCACACCTTATCATTTCTTAAACGAGCCTTAGAAATTGTAAGCGACGCGATATATAATTAATTATTATTATTATTTTATAATTTGGAATTTTCTTACATATTTTTTTATGCTGATAATACTTTAAAATATTAATGTAAAGTTTAGTGTAAGGTAGTAACAGTCGTCCTTTGACCGCCGCTGCGATCGGCACGTTTAAGATATCTATCCTTAAATAAATTTATCCTCATCCACAAGTGTGTTTTCATATCGGAACATCAGATCGTCTACAGAAATTTTTTGATGTATCTACATAAGTATATACAAAAAGCAGAGAAAAATATACATTTCGTGACCAGCTTACGATTTTTAGGTAAAAATACGAAAAACGAGGACCTTGTTTAAGCATTCAGTGTTATGTCCCACAAATCCTTCGGGCTTATATTATACGCATACTTATATTATAAGCAAGAAGGTTTTGAACAAACGAACGCTACAAGACCTTCCTCGTAGCATTAAACCTAAAAAACAGTAAAATTATTGTTAGTTCAATAACAAGAACTCTAAGAGACCCATTAAATAGGTAATAGCGCACGAACCGTCGTTAGTTAGCGTGAAATACATTCATAAGAAAAGGAAAACATAATAAATAAATTAATCAACTACTTTTACTTAAGTTGCTACGGCACTCTTTATAATAATATGTTAACAAGCTATGGCCTACAGCTTCACCCGCGTCGCTATAGTTTCTCATTCATTATGAATTCTATGCCGTCGTATAAATTTTCATTATAATATTATAATTTAATTCCTCGGTAATTTAATGTATACAATAACTTTAATAAATACCCTAAAAAAAGTACATAATGTTATTAAAATCTCTTATCATATTTTTATATAGTTTGATATAATAATGACATTTAAATTTCCAATTATTTAACAAAAAAACGAACTTTGTCAATTCAAAGAAAACAATTTTGAGAAACAATATTTTGTATGCATTTGATTATGACTATAGAAATAAGATTTTTTCTTATTTTCTTTTCTTCCCATAAACTTTATTGTGTGAGCGGGATCTTTGTTTATATTTAAAACAACTAATTAACAATAGAAAGTATAGCAATAATGGTTCAAAAGGCGTTGCAATAAAACTCTCCCATTAAGCAGAGTTGGAATCTGCTTACGAGATTCTCTTAAATTACTCCGCAAATACATTACCCATTAACGAACGCTTTTTTAATCAATTTACACAATCTCTTCCTCAAAACGACGAGCATTTGTATCTACACGAAGAAATTTTGTTAAATAAATAATTATTTGTAATGAAATTTCTGCAGAGCTTTAACTTTTTACGCTAACATATTCGATATCAAATATACCTATTTGATATCGATACAAATTAGTTTTCATATAATAAATTAATTATCAAAAAGATATTTAAAGCAAGAAGAAGACAATATTTATAAGAAAGCGTGTTTTGTAAAAATGCGACTATACCTCACACCCAGGGTTCCGTTCCAGCATAAAACATTAAAAAAAGTTTATTTTGAGAATAACTACACATTCACGGTGTTAAATTTTTTTCGTTTTTATCTATGCACTCGTAAAATACAATATAATGAGCTTAAAATATGCAAAACAAATCTTTTGATGGCGTGGACTTAGAACATTGTCTTTTTTTACAGATTCTAGAAATTGCAGACATGAGTATTCGATTTATTTTCTTTTTATTTTCCACAAATGACATCACATACTAGTATGCCGACTCTACCTGTCACTATGATCTATTCATGACCCTATTATTATATAGAAGACAAATTGATCAATACAAGTAAATCAGTTTAGGAGGAAAAGGATTACGAACCTACGGAATTTTATACGTAAAAGATAAGATAAAAGCATCTTGTAGCGTCGCAAGCGGTGATCGATTGTACAATGTCGTACAAAATTAACTTTCAATTACCATAGTATTGAATTATTGAAAGCCTCATATGGATGCGAAGCAGCTACCTGTGCTACTTTTATAGACGTATGGGATGAAGAAATAAATACCAATAATAATAATTTATGATTGAGCTCTTGTGCTCTATCTAACCGTTACTAATATGAAGCACTATTATTAATTATATACTTTATTAGTATATAAGAACTACTGCTTTGTGCTCGTAAGCTATAAGTAAAATAAAATACGTACAAATGAGCTAATTTTATTATTTATGCTTCATTTATTGCTGTTAACAGTGTGAAGTAATCTAAATAAAATTAATAACGCGCCCGAATTTATTTTCGAACTTAAAATGCCCTTTGAAACTATAGTAATTCAATTAGCATTTTTCATAAATAGTAGAATATCGTACTTGAAAGTACATCGAGTTCAAATATTGTTAAGTTAATGTTCAAGAAAACAGGGCGCTTTCAAATTTTGTGAAATAAATGTAATTCCATTGTAATTTTTGAATAATATAAATAGATTGTAATAATAAATATTAAAATATTATATATTCTTTATTAAACTTTCTTTAAACTTTCATTTCTGTGTACGCTCTATTATTTAATAGGTACATAAATTATCACACAAACGTTACCACTTTGGTATTCTAATATAAGGAAGGTAACACGAATAGAAGTTCATTTCCGTATCATTCCCAAGCTTCGCGGTTACATCTCATTACAGCGGAGATGATCTATCGTGCAACCAGGCGCGAAAACCCTACAATATGACTTACATAAATATTTTTAACATATATCTACAGGTGTAGAACACCTGTGTGTGGTAGAGATGTGATATATTTGTATAGTATTGAGTTAAATATTATTGTATTCATTGCATTTTCCTAGTAAGCTTAGTTAGCTTAGAAAGATTAAGAAAGTCCTAAAACTTTGCCGTTTGCCTTTGTCGTAAATTTGTGTTAACGAGACCGTATATAGGAAATGATTCTCATTGATTTTGAAACCAAATAGTATATATATAATTTAAAATAAAAATAGGTGCATAACTGATACTTATAAATAAAAAAATGTAAAAAGCACTAACATTATCTTGAATGTTTTACGTAACTTAGATCAAGAAATGTAAGAAGAAAAATCGACTCATTTCCGTATGATTCCCACCTTTTGCGGTAACATCGTATTACGCGCCATTTCTTCGGAGATGATCTATCACGTAATAAAATGTGAATTATATTTACCGGTATGTTTGAATACTAACAATTCTAAACACTTACGGCAGCCTGCTTTCGTCGGCCACCTCCTCCTATGGCCATTAACTAGATGAACTACTAGAGTGAAACTAAGTCATCTAGATATTGTGCATATGTATATTTCATCGGAGGTAACGGGTTCGATATTAGAAGTGGCTATATACATATATATAAAAATGTTTACAAGTGTTTCAAAATTGAATATTTTAAATTTAAGAGTTCTTACTACTTGTTTCCAACATTGTACAAAATTGTTTAAACATTGTAGTAGTAGAAGTAGTTATATTAGTAGCATAAGCTTCGAAAACTGAACACGCTGTATTTATAATTACTTTAATATATTTTGCAACTTTTCATCTCGGAAAAATATACTTTTCTCATAGGATCAGGGTTTGTTTTTATTGCTTACTAGAGAGAATGTAGGCGAAACGAAGCGAGAAGTATATAAAATTGCAATGATAGAGTTACAAAGTAATACATAGGTTTTATGTTGTTTACATACATTTTATGCACGTTCATTAATAGTTGGAGTTAATACTTTAATTACATAACAAGATTCCCTACGTTCATTGAACTGTCCATTGTAGAATTCATATTCCATATTCTTCATATTCTTATTACATTAAGATGTATGTATGTATAGCTTCACATTGTCAGGTACCTATATATATTATGTTAATTTTTGATGAAAATTAGACTTAATTTTAATAATTTAATTATCATTAAACTACTTTTATCATTAAACTACTATAAAATGCAAAACAAATTTAGTTTCTAAAACATCTTATTATACAGGTAAATATATAAAATTTGAATACTCAATTATTAAAATTATTTGTAGCAAAAAGAAAAAGCGCTACGCGAATTACTACCGTAACAATTAGGCCCATGACAAAAGAAAGTGAAGTAAATGTGATAAACTGTCTAATTGTAAAGCGTTTCGACACGCTTGATGGTTGGTTAATTTTTATACTAGTTTTTTGATATTTAATATTAGTGTTAGCACTATCTGTGTAACATTGAAATTTTATTAGATAGCTTTATTATTTATTAGATTTTTAGCTTTGCATATGTGAAATACATCACAAAGATAATAATGACACAGATTTTTTTTCTTATATGAACAAGTAATTTAGAACATTTAATTAATATATTTATTAATTAGAAAAACAAATAGTGATATAAAACAGACAATTAAACAATAATAATATTACATAAACCAATAAATTTTCTACAACGGGTAATGCATAAAGTATAAGAGTAGACACTAGATAAAACTACAGAAATGACATTTGATCGTCATACGAGTATTGAAGAAAACATAAATATAACCAAATCCTATATAAAGTAAGTTTTTTGACCGGATAGTATATATAATTTGTAAATATTTTTGACTAGGCTCTGTCTGTCGTTTCGACCATGTGAACGAAATTTTATTAAGTTTGTTGACTCAAACCACAAAAGATGACCCCGCTTTGTATGAAGTGAGTTGAACGGAAATCTCATACTATATCTTTAGATCTACCAAATTAAAATACAGACCAGGTATATAAGAAAAAACATAACGGCATTAAGTATTGCGTGTTTAAACAAAGTGAGGTGACACAAAAAACTCAGAATATGGCTTATATCTGTCATATTTTGAAGTTCTAATGAATTCCATGTTATAGAACCTACTATTTGTCAATTTTATAATGTTTACATAATAAATTGTTGCAACAGTAATTGTAGTTGCCACAGTAATTGAGATTGCAATATATGAATATAATTTATTACGTGTCCGTCGGTGCGTGAGTAAACATCTATCACCATCACCTCAGGTATACTCAGTCTGTATATTGACATCTATGTGTATTCGTGAGCCATAGATCAAGGTATTATAAGAGTGTGTGTGAGATTAAATATTAAGAAAATAATAAAAAATACTAAACTTATTGTTTAATTGTGATAGTCAAATTCAGATAAATAAAAATATGTATGAACTACTCACTGTATCCACTTAAAAATTACCAAGTCTTTGCGTAGCAGCGTAGAAACTAGATAACTTAAGTCTATTTGCATGAATGTAGGAATAGTATATTTGAATGTACTTGATATATTTTGATCAAAGTTTTGATTGAAGATACACCGACGATCTACGAAATAACTGAAAAGGAATAAGTCTATTCGAAGTGGTGATTTTTGTATTTTTTTATTTTTATATGAGCGTTCTTGATATCGCAATGCTTATGAGTTATCTATGCCATATAAAATACAGCCTAATTAGTTGACCTTATTTTTAATTCCAATCAATCATAATTTTATCAATTGTAACAGTAAATTTCAAATTATCATAATAATACGATAAGCAAAAAAGTAACATTGAAATCATCTCAATAAAATATAATATAATTATTCTCGTTGTTTAAGTATTTTTTTAATTCGTTATGAATATTGTATTATAAGGCTATAAACCACCATTTCTTTAATTTATCGCTATTGTATATCATATTCTGATGTGTTAGACATTAGTCTCAAATATATGTGAAGGAGAAGCTTATTGGAAAATACATTATACTACCCCTTAATAATAAAACATTAGGGTTGCGTACTGTTATAATACCTTAGGTAGGAATTATACCTACCTACAAAGCACTATTTGCCGGTTTTTCCAACGATGCTATGTTCGTTCAACAGTTATTAATTATAACAAAAAAATATGACGCAAATGGCTGTCTCAAATTATATAACGAGTAAGTTTTGAGTTTGAAATATTAGACATAATTCATTATGAATATTATCCTATTGAACTTTAATTCAGTGCTGTGGAACCGTAGAATACAAAAAGTTTAATTCTTGACTTAGGTCTTAGACGAAATTTCGATCCTAGGTTGTCTAGATTAATTGAAGCTGAAAATTTACTGTAACTGAAACGAAATATGGTTAGTGATATTATTTATTATTGCCTGAGTATTTTTATTAACAAAGTGTTAATAGTGAAGGCATAATTAAAACTAGTTCAAATTTTCTAAGATCAGTAACAAACAAACAATTATTTTCTATCATAACCTAATTTTCGTCAGGCTTTATTGTGAAATGATGTGAAATAATCTCTTTACATATTTATCAAGAGTCTTTATAGATAATATGGCCTTGTCTGAGAAGTTCATCACATCGCTATTGATTAGGCGAGTATGACCCATGTCTCCGTACAATTTCTTGCCAAATAGGATAGTTCACATATAAAGCTAATACACTTATACTTAACCTAATCTATAGTAATATTATAAAGCTGAAGAGTGTGTTTGTTTCTTTGTTTGTTTGTTTGGTCGCGCTAAAGAATTTCGTTTCCGGTTTTTAGAACGCGTGCGAAGCCGCGAGAAATGCTAGTATACTTATAATAATAATACTTATAACTTATACATTTTCTAATTTAGATTAGTAACCACCTAAAGATTTTAAATAATAGCAGTTAAAATACGTTTCATATCACGCACTTAACTACTTATAGTTTTATTACAATGGTTCACCGCACCTGTTTAACCGTTAGTGACGAAATGGGCTTTGTAATGTTAAGATAACATCTCAACTGGTTCTGACTTAACACTATTTTGGTTTGCGGAAATAAAAAGTGGACAATGAGACGATTAAGAAATTACGTCGGACATTGACTTCTCCTTCTGAGAATGTATAAGCGGAGTAATTAATAGTTATTGCTGGGTCTTGAAACGCTTCATCTGTTAAAGTTACTTTTAAGGCATAAAACTTAATTTTATTCTTTGTTTATGGCTTTAAGAACTGATTTAAATCATCAAATAAAAGCTTACCATCAATTAAATTTCGTACTTAATTACTTATATTGTACTCGTTTTTTTTGGTCAAAATCTTTTACTTCTTATTTTAAATATCTGTCATGGAGATCGATTAAATTAATAATATTATATACTTACATCCCTACCTACTTTATGTATTTTATTATGACGTCAATATTATTAAATATATTTTTTACTAGCAAAATCTGTTGCAAGACAACTTCTTCAAGTTTACTAGTCTTTTTCAAATCTAATATAATGTATAAAAGTCTCGTCTAATAATATGAGCAGAATAAGGATGGCCCTCTCCAAATTTTTTATTTTTATTTTTTGACCAAATTTGTATTTTTTACTTTTTTATGATTTGGCATCAAAATACTTATAAGTTACCCTAAATTTTCAAGCCTATCCTTATTTTAAATAGTAATTAGAACGCGGAGCCGCAAGAATTGCTAGTCTCTTATAAAATAATTGATGAAACGTCATTGCAAATGAAAGCAAAACACAAATGAAAAGCAAACTGCATACATCACACTGTGCTGGCGGCAACGCCACGCCATTTATCTAAGCGTCTGTCAGCTACACGAGGGAAGGAGTAAAGTTTATTTCCAAGCTAGCCTAAAGCTTTCGTTTTTGAAGTGTTAATCTATGCTGTTTCATAGCCAAGATGTCTTTCTAGACATACCTATGTATCATATTAATATATGGAAATGGAATATCTAGACCACGTTATTTAGCGGTGTTATTTTCATATATTTGCTTAGTTTGCTAATTTATTTAATTGAAATTACCAACTTCGCTTAGCTTTACGTATGTATACTTAAGTATATAATTATTTATTATTAACTAGCAATTCATTCTCACTCCGCTCGGGTTCGTCTCTACGTGCATTTTATGGGTAGCGTACAGTTTAGTGATATGTTTTCCCACATTAAAAATATATTATATATATGTTGCCACAAATTAAGTAAACTATCATCATACCGAATCGCATCAAAATCTGTTATGGTTTTTCTCCTAATGCGGTGATAGAGAGAAAAAAATGGTGAAAACTATAGATTCGGACAATTAATAATGACTGTGTCTATGAGATTATCCAAAATTAATAATTTTAATATGTATTTTTTTTTAATTTTTCATAACACTTTAAAAATTTACAAATGTACTTACTCAATGTTATAGTGGTTATAGTTATTTAAATAATGCAAAAGAGACAATCATAAAAATAATAATGAATACAAAACAAAGACGAAACGTAAATGACAAGTTTCCCACATTACGTGACATATCACTGCGAGCTAGTGACAATGTATGCCTTTGACGTTTTTAATGATTCCTGTGTTTTAAAACAAAGATGATATTCAATTTTTGCCTTTTTTTTTCTATAACTATATATTAGAAAAAGCTGTAATAAACATAAGCTCTATGTGTGTTTTCTTTTCATGTACTGTTTTATTTTAACCTTACGTAATATCTTCACTAATGACGATTTTCATGATTTCATGAATAGGTTATTTTACTCAATACCTTTTCTTTAATACTTTACCTTTTTAAATTAAGGAACCACCTACAAAAAGAATCTCAATTAAGTGAGGTAATTTAAGGGATTAATGGGTAAGTACTAAAGGGGACTAATTTATGGGCAATTTTTTTGGTTCTATTTTACTTAATAATCTACGATATTTTAGCCACTTTATCGATCGCCTTCTTACGACCCAATTTCAATGGCCGGTGTCCCTTATTTCATAATTGCCCACAAGTAACGGCTCTTAATTAATGTTGGCAAGTGAAAAAAGGCGTTCCATGGCACAGCTGGGCTAAGTAGTAGAGATTGACGGGCGCTCTTAGGGAGTCCTCACACCTAGTCGCATGTATACGGTAGGCTGGAAAGTATAAATGATCCCAAAACAAATAAATAAAAGGCAGTTTTAGCCTAATGGTAGTGGTAGCTTGCGCTGGGAAAACGGAGTGAAACGGGTTCAAATCCCGAGTCTTGCACCTCTGATTATTCATGTGCGAACCATTTCTTACTGCCACTTCTCTTTCGCTTAAAGAAAATCGTAGGGAAACCTGCATGTCTGAGAGAACCTAGTAAGTTTTCGAAAGACCTGATCTTATTCATATTGAATAGAGGCCCGTGTCCAGGTAAAAGAGAAAAATTAAAAACGTAAATAAATGTGTAATATTTCGCTTTATTATTTTTCTTAAAGGAGTCGTATTTTTAAAAGCGTTGGCTGCTTTCTCTCATCTTTATCTTATAAAATTAAACTTAATTACTTTTCATAAAGTTTCTCGTACTTGAAACGGGTAAATTTGAGAAGACCCTTGAATGGTGGACTTGTATTAACGCAAAAACATGAGCATCGAGCACGTTTTATCAACGGTTCTTCGTTCTTACGCGCTGTTATTACCCGTGATAACTGGAAGAGCTTATAGTTTTTTTTACTTAGGAGTACTTATTGATATGGCACAGTAATAAAATGTATGAAGAGTAAGCCGTTATCGGATAATTAATTTTGCTTTATGCTTTAACAATGTTTAATTGAAATTAATGAAATAAAATTTTATATGAATAGGTATAGTTCTTACTAGCATTATCCGCGGCTTCGCACGCGTTCTAAAGACCGGAAACCAAATTCTTTTTGGGTCGCGCGGTATGATAGATACTTCTCAGAACTAACGCCCGCCATTCCAGTTTTTGAAACATTTTTCATTGATGCTCCGCTTCTATTAGTCGTAGTGTGATGTAATATGCCGAAAGCCTTCCTCGATAAACGGACTATCCCACACAAAAAGAATTACTCAATTCAGACCAGTAGTTCCTGAAATTAGCGCGTTCAACCAAACAAACAAATTCTTCAGCTTTAGATAATAAGTACTAGTTATAGATATACATATTATATGAACGTATGTATGACATTGAGACTTCGCTAATGCCACTTATCTTCCACTAGACAAAACCAAAACACTTTCAGGACAGACAGTGTGCTGTGTGAACAAGCATCTTATCCGAACCCCTCATACGTTTTGTCAACATATAGTACACAATTAAAGTTGCAAAATCAACTTTATTGTGAAGGTAATAAGAAGAAAAATATTCTTTACACTTGGATGTTCGGGTGTAAACTCCAAAACCTCGTGGAATTAGTTGATGGCACGCGCAAGAGATAAGCGTCATTTACACATCAAGTTCCACGTTTTTGAAGATTTTTCGAAACTATAGGGGAAAGAATGCTGAAATTTCACCCCTTTCATCTTTGTTTTATGCTAGGGTGGAAAAGCTTTGTTTTACATTCCTCATGAAGAAAATGCGTAAATAAAGCTAATTAAGGTCTCGTCGCGGCACTCGTACGAGAAAGTCGTGTCGTTTTATACTAATTACTTGTTTACGATCTGCTAGCGGCCTTTTGTTTACCGGCGGTCGAGGTCACTCCTCGACCGCCTGCTTACCTGCGTTGTGCGTTAACTACCTACATCTATTACAATAATAATTTTCATCTTTAACACTACGGAATAAAAATGTCAAGCGTCGAGTCATTAAGTGATAACGATATGGCGGGATTAGAACAACTGCAGGGAAATGAACGGATGAATAAGAGAGTGAGAGAGGATAGTGGAGGAGAGTGGACCACTGTTGGGCAAAGAGATAAAAGATTAAAGGACGGTGATAAAGTAGAAATTTACATAACATGCAACGAAAAATTACCGAAACAATTTTCCTTAGCCAAGATGTTTAAAGAACAGAATATTACAAACATAATAAGAGTTAAATACCTAAACCCTTATAAAGTTAGAGTAGATTTAACCAGTGAAGTAAGTGCGGAAAAATTGGAAAAATGTCAGAAATTTTTAGAAATGAATTGGCGAATTCAAAAAGCTTTTGAAAATAGTTATTCATATGGAATTATAAAGGATATTGATTTAGAAATAACTAATGAGGAAATTTTGTCTAAAATTACTTGTCCTCATACAGCTCAATTAATTGCTGTGTCTCGTCTCAATCGTCGAAATTTAAATGAATACGGTTGGATACCATGTGAAACAGTGCGATTATGTTTTAAAGGATCTTTTCTACCTGCATATGTGAATGTTGACGATATGAGAATAAAAGTAGAGAGATACGTATTCCCTGTCTCACAGTGTTCCCGATGTTGGAAGTATGGTCACACAACCAAAAAATGCCCTTCTTCGAAAATAGTGTGTCCTAAATGCGGCAGAAACCACGAGAATTGTGATACAGTAGAATTCAAGTGTGTTAATTGTTCAGGAAAACATATGGCTTTATCTAAACAAGTGTGCCCAGTATACTTAAAAGAAAAGAAGTTAAGGGATTTAATGGCTGAATTTAATTGTACGTATCGCAAAGCTCTAGAGATGTATGTGCAGCCGGATGTACCAATCCAAGAAAACGACAGGGAAGAAGAAGAAAGGATTGTAGATGATGATTTTCCCGCCTTGGACACGACACCAATAAATTCGCGTAACGTATCATATCAGCCTCGAAACAACGTTTCTTTTTCTGATGTCACCAAGAAGAAAGGTACAAGTAAAGATAAACAAGCCAAGAATATTAAAAACACAACAAGATCACACAGAGGTGTGGATGATAGCGATAATATATTTAATGAAGAAAGTAATCCTGGGAATTTCAAAGAGAAACAAGCTCCTTCAAATGAAGACAAAAAAGACTTTGATGTGGTACAACTGTTAAGGAGAGTGAAAGAAATTATATTTATGAGGGTCACGATAAAATCAAAGATTATTAATGTTATTAAATGTTGTATTGAGTGGTTTTTGTTGTCAGTAGTGGATAATTTAGAAGATTGGCCAATTCTTAGAGGTTTTATCGAGTATTTAAGTGTCAATGATGATGGATAAGTATAAAAATAATATTGTCAAACTTAATATATTACAATGGAATTGTCAGAGCTTAAGGTCTAAATTAATTGCCTTAGAAAATACATTAATTTTAGAAAAAATCCACGTTGCAGTTCTGTGTGAAACATGGCTCGAACCTAATAGTGATCTTAGAATAACAGATTTTAATATTTACAGAAAAGATAGGTCAGATTCTCATGGAGGGGTTGCTGTGCTTACACATAAATCTATAAAATCCCAAATATTCCAATTTCGGCACCGTAATTCAGGTATAGAAGTTTTAGTAGTTAAATTATACAATTGCAGTGATATTCAAAATATAGTCTCTCTTTATTGCCCTCCGTCTGCTGATACGTGTCAAGCTGATTGGGAATATCTTTTCTCTAGCTTCAATAAAAAGACTTTATTATTAGGAGATTTTAACGGGCATCACACAAATTGGTCAAATAGAAATGATACTAGGGGAAATCAAATTATAGATGCATTATTAGATAAAAATTTTATAATTCTGAACAAAGGTGATTTTACGCGAATCCAAATGGTAAACAATACGTTGCGGCAGTCGTCTCCAGATATATCTTTAGCATCCTTAGATATAGCTCTCAAATTTGATTGGAAAGTTTTAAATGAAACGCTTGGCAGTGATCATTGCGTAATTAAAATATCTACATGTTTTAGTTCGAGCTTAAGCAATACAGCGTATAGAAATTTCAAAAAAGCAGATTGGAAATCTTACACAGAATTATTAGAAAGACTATTCTTAGATTTCAATGTGTCTAGTGATTTGCAAGTTCTATACGATAGTTTTGTAGATATCATGTATCTGGCAGCTGATATCCATATTCCTTTCATTATAAAGTACAATAATCCATGCAGTAAGTTTACACCGAGACCTTACTGGAATCAAAATCTTTCAAAGTCCGTAGCAGAACGACGATTAGCACTTGCAAAATTCCGGCGTAACCCTATACCTGATAATCTGACCAAGCTTCAGGATAAGATACGTCTATCCCAATTAAGGATGCGCAGTGCTCGTTCACAGTCGTGGCAGAATATGTGTTCATCTGTTGACGAGTCTATGTCACTGAGTGAAGTATGGCAAAAGATGCAATGGTTAAAAGGCTACAAACGTACAAGGAAATATATCGACGAAGTTAAAGCTAATGAACTATTACGAAACCTAGCACCAGATTTTACGGTCCCTAATAAACAGCATTTTACATCATTAAATACGAATTTAGAGATACTTATTACGCTAACAGAGGTTGAAAAATGCATTAAAAAGAAAGATACATCGCCAGGATATGATAACATATCATACTCCATGATAGAATATTTGCCTCATAATGGTAAACTAGTGCTAACAGATATTTATAATAAATTTCTTACACGTTCTTTTGTACCTAGACAATGGCGAGATATTATTATATTACCTATCCCAAAGCAGGGACGTGATCCTCAAGACATTTCTTCTTTTAGACCGATATCCATGATGTCATGTTTATGTAAGATCTTTCATAGCATTTTACTCAATAGATTAGAATGGTTTATAGAAAGAAATCACGTGTTATCCAAAAATGTAACGGGTTTTCGAAAATGTCATTCCACACTACACAATCTTACCACCCTCGTGTCTAGAATACAATCAGGTCTTTCTGATAGGCGAAGTTCATTGTGTTGCTTTATTGATATTGACAATGCCTATAATAATGTGGATGTTAATAGTCTATTACATATTATGGATAATTTAGGAGTGGGTTCTAAAATTTGTGCATACTTGGAAAATTTTCTTAAAGAAAGATATTTAAAAATTCAAACTGAAAATCATAATATTTGTAGAATCTCAGGTCGAGGTTTAGCTCAAGGTGATCCTCTTTCACCATTATTATTCAATGTGGTCACTTCAAATATATGCAAGCTCGTAAATAGTGTATATATCTCGCAGTACGCTGATGACTTCGTGTTATACTCAATCTGTGATGATGTACAACGAGGTAGTGAAACAATGCAAGGTGCATTAAATTTAGTATCTAGGCTTTTATTAAATATTGGTTTAAATATTTCAAGTACTAAAAGTAAAGTAGTTCTTTTTAAATCCGGAAGTAAACGAGATAATATAGACTTAAAAATTGATGGAATATCATTATCCGTAGTTGACACATATAAATATTTAGGCTTGTGGTTAGATCGATCTATGAGATGGTCAAAACACTTAAATGAACTTAAAAATAAATGTTTAAAATATATTAATGTATTTAAGGTATTAGCAGGTTCTAATTGGGGAATTCACCCAACCCATTTGAGACGGCTTTATATTTCACTTATTCGTAGCAAGTTAGATTATGCATGTTTTTTATATGACAATAGTGCAAACACACATTTGAGGAAAATAGATATCGTTCAAAATTGTTGTATGCGAATTATTGGAGGGTTTATAAAGAGTACAGCTATACATGTAATGGAATCGGAAATTTATCTTGAGCCATTGTTTTTGCGTAGGTACTATCTTGCAGGAAAGTTTTGGCTTAAGTGCAGGTCATTTGAAAATAGTGAAATAATTGCATTAATTGATGAACTCAAAACGCTAAGTCGTAAACCATACTGGACTAAAAAGAAAAAGCCTCTATTAACTCAGGTTCACAATCTTCTTAGTTTCAGACAGATTCAATGCTGTAAAGAATTAGATATGTTTACTTTCGACACATGGTGCGGCAACGTGGATTTTTCAAGAACTATAGAACCTAAGTTAGATATAATTAATAAGTCTAAAAGAACATATGATGCACAAAATCTTAAACTAATCTGTAATGAAGCAATTCAAAGAATATATCCCAATTATTATTATTTGTTTACTGATGCGTCAAAAGATAAAAGTGAGGTTGGCGTAGCATTTTTTGATCCGCAGGATAAAAGTTCTTTAAAACTACAAATAAATTGTGATATCTCTATAATGCACGCTGAACTGATTGCTATTGCAGAAGCTTTGTCATATATTAGTACGATTAATGCAAATTATTTTGTGATCTTGACGGACTCAAAAGGTGCTCTCCAACACTTAATAAAATGTACTAACCCTAGATACAGGGGACTACATATCGCCTATAGCATTTTAAAAGATATTTACAAATTTACCTCATGTAATAAAAAAGTTTCTTTACAATGGATACCTTCTCATATTGGTATAGAAGGCAATGAAATAGTGGATGGTTTGGCCAAGGAAGCTTCAGTTGATGGTGTTCCGATGGAATGGTTTTGTAATTATACAGAGGCCTTTAGTGTTGTCAAACAAAATTGTCGCAAGCAGTGGAAAGAATACTTTGATGAGAGATCTGCTACAAAAGGGATATGGTACAAGACAATACAGCCCAATTTATGTCATAAGCCCTGGTTTATCGATACCAATATGAGTAGGTCTGAAATTATAACAGCTTTGAGGCTTCGCTCCGGTCACATTCCACTGAATAGCTTTGCCTTTTTAATACGTAAGGCGGTATCATCTGTATGTGAAGATTGTAACATAATTGAAGATGTACATCATATATTAGCGGAATGTGCCCGGAATGAAGCTGAAAGAACTCAGTTTCTGTTTAGATTTAATATAAATTTATTAGACATAGGAGCTTTTAACAGCATTCTGGCCTATCCTTTGTCGGATCAGTCAAGAATGTTGTATAAAGTAGTACAAGTCGGATTAAAACGTAGATATTCTTAATTTTTGTTAGTTATAACGGTGATTACTTGATTTGTATTACCTATATTTAGTTATCCCAATGGGGGTGGCATGATCACTTTGTGACCAAACCCCTTAAAAATAAAGATTATAAAAAAAAAAAAAAAGCTAATTAATATAGGTACCTTTTATAATATTTTTTAGAATAGGGAATTTTTATGAATTTTATTTTTAACGTTTAATTTTTGAGTTGTTACTAAAAGAGCATTTCATTTGTAGGATAATTTACCTTATCTTAAATTTTTAGGGTCCTTCTTGTGTAGAAGTTACTTAAACTACAGGAAGAGACATAGATTTATAAGTACTCCTAACAAGTACCACTAATCATTTGGTAGGTTAACCATGAGGAGGTCGAGGCGGTAGTGTGGGAGAATCAAAACGTACGATCTGTAATGGGGGGTGGCGCTTGAGAGTAGGGTGACCAAACCTTACGTTTTAAATGCACGATACACGTATAAAAGAAATTATTAATTAAACGCTTAATAAAACTTGTAGAAACATCAAAACTCTTATGGCTATTAGAAATTAAAGAGGTCTGTGGTCTAGATACAATCAAACTGAATTTCCAACTTCTTTTAGATACATAATAATAGAATAGACAAGATTAAATTAACAATTAACTAAATTGCCTTTAACTATCGGTATAAAGGCGAAAATACTCTCAAATACGTATGTTTATTAAGCTGAGGATAATTAAACATTCAATAAAAAATGTGAATAGAAAGACCCATATCTGAAAACATCCCTTAATAATTATTAAAGAAAAGGCACTTATATTACATAAAAGCAAGGGTTGTATTTGCGAAACCGCGGCCCTTGCAAATATTCCGGAAAAATCCTTGTACCTCAAACAATTCGCGAGATAGATACCCTCTACTTCTGCAGAGGTAGGGAGGCTCTCTTTGTCTATGCCGTCATTACTTTGTCAAAGGTCCTCCGAGGCGCGATTCTTAGCTCGCAAGATAGGGGATGTGAGTAGACACTTATGTTTTGGTTAGCTTGCAGGGTTCAGGCATTGTTCTCTTCAGCCATTAGCCAGAAACTTATGTTTTGAATTTATGAATCTCGGGTGATTTACATTTAAGATAAGGCTAGTTGCAACGTAGATAAGCTTAGCTTAAGGAAATAGAACAACCAAATGTAACCTAGGTATTCTGTATTTTCTAGGTTAATAATATTATTTATTTATATTACAAGAGTAAGATAGTAAATTAATAATCTTTTTTAGAACAAAAAAAGCAACGTTCACACAATTCAATAATCAATCTATAATGAATACTGTATAAGTATAACAAACTATTTATATGTGTTTGGCAAAAAAAGTAATAAAAACTTTAATATTACTTGTGTCTCTTGTTTAATCGATTTCAAATTTTCAAGTATACTTAATACTTAACAAAGTTAATACTCATATACTTGTATATTGTTTGTTGTAGTAGTACTACTGTGCTATTACTACTACTAGTATAGTTATATATAACACTAACCTTTACCGTGAAAGTCAAAAGAAATATTTTTCCCCCATTTTTGCAACATTTTTAGGGTTCCGTACCTCAAAAGGTAAAAACGGAACCCTTATAGGATCACTTTGTTGTCCGTCTGTCTGTCTGTCTGTCTGTCTGTCTGTCTGTCAAGACCTTTTTTCTCAGGAACGCGTGGAGGTATCAAGCTGAAATTCATATCAAATACTCAAGTCTATGGTCTCTTGAAGCTGTGAAAAAATCAAACTTCTAAGTCAACGCGATTAAAAGAATTACTATTAATTATTAATTAATTAGAAAACCGTTTATGCCGCAAATTTTCGACACTCGCAAGGGAATCAAAACCTACAGGGTACTTCCCGTGAACTCAGAATCTTGAAATTTGGTACGAAGCAACGTCTTATAACACAGATAAAGGAAAAATTGCGAAAAGCATACATTTTTAGTTACATCATATAATAAAAATATTTTTAATAATTTTAAACTTATTACCCCTTTACTCATACACCGTTCCGTACAGGTTTGTACGGAACCCTCGGTGCGCGAGTCTGACTCGCACTTGGCCGAATTTTTTCATTAATGTTCCGCTCCGATTAGTCGTAGCGTGATACAATATAGCCTATAGCCTTCCTCGATAAATAGACTATACAACACAAAAAAAAGTTTTCAATTCGGACAAGTAGTTCCTGAGATTAGCGCGTTCAACCAAACAAACAAACAAACTCTTCAGCTTTATAATGTTAGTATAGATATAAATGTGAATAGATATAGCGAGTTCGTAGATATGTGTAAGGAATACCCAATTAATACAAAAATCCAGACCGTACGCGACTTTTCACCTTTCACCTGACTCCAGTCGATTACTTAACAAACTGTAAGCGATAAATGCAACTATATAGTTCATTTAACACCTTAGAACTTGTATGTAGCGTAAGCACGCTAACTGTCTTCTGGCCCCTTGACCGACACTGTGAGGTTTATACGTATTTTCTATACTATTAGTCTTAGAC
This sequence comes from Boloria selene, assembly GCA_905231865.2. NCBI lineage: Eukaryota > Metazoa > Arthropoda > Insecta > Lepidoptera > Nymphalidae > Boloria > Boloria selene. The sequence goes on along the minus strand of HG993137.1, from coordinate 12,599,811 downwards.
TTTAGATAAACAAGCTTCAATTATGATTATTCTACTTAACCACCTGCCTTATAATTTCTTAGAAATATAGGTTCTTTATAGAAACTGTACACGTTTTAGCTAAATACTTAAAAGTATATAAAAATATTATTATATAAAAAGTTAAGACTAGAACTCTATATATTTAATATATTATGTAAATGCTTTATCCAAAGCCCATATAGGGACAAATACAAATAATAATTAAAACAATACCAATTGATACACATTTGCATTTCAAATATGAGAGGCATTTTGTAACGGAAAACAATGTTATTGGTTTTCTCTCGACATATCGACGATTTCACGTAGAATGTTTGTTTATACTCACAATTGTGTCTGATATACCCACATTCCTACATTTCTACATACTAACTATGAAATATTGTTTTGAGCTCTACATTACATCGCTTGTTTTATTAGAATGTCATGCAAATATAAAAAGGAAATGAAACCTTTTATAAATTCATAATAAGCGAAGTATTTTTGCGTTCATTTCGCCATTGTAATAAAATTATCCAAATTATAATAAATTTTTACAGAGCCTTCATGTTATCGAAATATGTAGGCTTTATTATATACGTATATACTTATTTTCAACATAGTCGAAAACAATATCGTCGGAAATATCCAAATTGAAAACAGCTATGGAAATAAACTTTCCTTTAAAATTAATTATCGTATAATTTTTGTTCTGACGTCATACTGCCACAGTTAATTAATAAAGTGAGATGAAATGCATGGTAGAGGAGACGTGGAAGATCGACCTTCACCGATCTGATAACCAGATGAGACATATTTTTTATCGAATATAATTTATAAACAAATATGCCTATAATTACTTGCCTATCTGAAAGTGCTCATGGCTATTTTTAGCTAGGCAACAGTGCTTTAAGTATGATTTTTTGCAGGCAATTCTATATGACTGATTTTGTAATAAAATGATCTAAAATTTGATATAACTTTCGATAAGTTAGCAGAACGATGGAGTCACCTATATTGACTTACCTGTTCACATCGGCTTGCCAGGTAGCTATACACAAAAATGAGTAGGAAGCCTACTGAGGCATATTCTGTCTGTTAAAAACTAACAGTGAAATAAAATTCATTTGGTTATCAAAAGAATGAAAGTGATGAAAAAAAATCGATTAAAGTTAATTTAATTAAAAATAGCCATGAGCACTTTCAGATAGGCAAGTCATTATAGGCATATTTGTTTATGAATTATATTTGATAAAAAATATGTCTCATCTGGTTATCAGATCGGTGAAGGTCGATCTTCCACCGGCTCTTAGACCAGCAGGGCGAGTGGACCCTTTTAAAAGTTATGTGGCTATTTGGATCGTGACGTAGACATTACTGAAGGTTTACATTCGAGGATGTCAATTCAAAAGTAACCTAATTCTAAAAGAATTATAATATGTTGTAGAAAATATTTATTTATTACATAAATAATAAATATGCAAATATATTTTAAATATAACAAATAAAAATATAATAATGTAAGGTAGGTAGGTACAGTTTGTCATTTACTATCCCTTTACGTTACAAAACAAAAAAAATTCGGCCAAGTGCGAGTCAGACTCGCGCACCGAGGGTTCCGTACAAACCTGTACGGAACGGTGTATGAGTAAAGGGGTAATAAGTTTAAAATTATTAAAAATATTTTTATTATATGATGTAACTAAAAATTTATGCTTTTCGCAATTTTTCCTTTATCTGTGTTATAAGACGTTGCTTCGTACCAAATTTCAAGATTCTGAGTTCACGGGAAGTACCCTGTAGGTTTTGATTCCCTTGCGAGTGTCGAAAATTTGCGGCATAAACGGGAGTATCTTTTGATCGCGTTGACTTAGAAGTTTGATTTTTTCACAGCTCCAAGAGACCATAGACTTGAGTATTTGATATGAATTTCAGCTTGATACCTCCACGCGTTCCTGAGAAAAAAGGTCTTGACAGACAGACAGACAGACAGACAGACAGACAGACAGACAGACAGACAGACAGACAGACGGACAACAAAGTGATCCTATAAGGGTTCCGTTTTTACCTTTTGAGGTACGGAACCCTAAAAAGGCCGTTTATAATAAAAATACATGTACGTTTCATATGTATCGCTTATAAATATCATGTTTGTTCGATAGTACTATGTGAGCTGCCTACGGCTATTTAACCATCCGTTAATTCCTAATTACTACCAGTCATTTATAATATTCAGAATAAATAAATAAGATAAATAAAGTGAGTGGAAAACTGAATGGTAAACTATACTTTTTACTGGGGAAAAATATGTAATTTCTGAGAAATCTTAACCTTCTAAGTACTAACCTGTAAAACGTATCAAATCAATCAAACGTTTATAATAAAATTAACTAGCGTTTGCCCAGTTGTCGGAATTCGATGTTATTTTTATGCCGATACCCATACCACTAAAGCGCAGTGAATAAAGTGTTTTGTTTCTGCCTAATTGCATAAAAGTTGTACGATTCCTGTCGCTTTGTTGTCGACACAACGCCACGTGCAATAAGAAATAAAATAAACAATAATTACTTAAGAGACTTCATTGAAACATCATTAGAAAATATTATGAATAGTATTATAAATAAATTTTAATTGACTTAATTCTCTTTCTGTGGCTCTTAGAAATTATTAATTAGTAATGAAAACCTAGCTTCGCTCGGGTGCGTCCCTCGGTGCCTTTTGAATTTATATTATTAGGGCCCACCCTCATGTTGCTCAGGCTCGACGACTTAATTATAAAACATCAACTTTTCTATATTTTCTAAAAAATAATAGGCATTAGTATCACACATATAATTTTTTTGAAAAATCGTACCAAAATCCGTTTTACTTAAAAAGAATAAAGTGCCTAAAACCTTCAAAAAAAAGCGTCGTTTTTTTGTAGTAGTAATAAAATATTAAAAATATAATTTTAGTCTGCCATATTTTCTTTGTGCTTTAATTTATATAGCTCAATCTCTCAACTAACCAGAGTTAAAATACAAAATAGGTATGTTAAATGTTCATTTTGTTTTGTCCCAAAAGGTTCAACCAACTTTATCTTGCTAAATGCGATGTTCATTGACAAAAAATCGAACATGTGAAAAGAACTAGGTGTTTATGATTTAATTAATCATTGCGATTATGTAATGCCTTAATAAATTACAATAATAACAGGAAATCGATAATATTGATATCATAATGATTGATATAATATATAATATTTTTGCTAACTTCTTTGATTGTTCCTTGTTGTCTGTAGAGAAAAAAAGAATATTCTAAGTTCTAACACTTAACTTATTTCGTTTCTTGTTTTATTAAGATATTGCAATAGCACATAGCTTGAAAATTTCACCATGACTCTCAGTAAGAAGAAAGAAAAGCCACGTAGGTATTATAACGTATTTGCAATACTAGCGACTCACCCTCGCTTCGCTTGAGTTTGTCCCTAGATTTAGCGCGAGCGAAGCTGGTAAATGTATACAAAAACTTAACAAATTGTATACTAAAACCTTCCTTGAAAATCGCTATCAATTGGTGAAAAGAGCATGAAAATCGGTGCAGTAGTTTCTGAGTTTATCGCGAACAGACAGACAGACGCTGCGGCGGATTTTGTTTTATAATATTAATCCAAAAAATAACTGAGATTAATTTACTTAATTCACTGTATACCATTTAAATTAATATGTTATGCTACTTTAAAACAATAGCTCATATCATATCAATGACAAATTTAGTGTAAAACACACTAATAGTACGTAGTTCAGTATAGTTTGCAACAAGAACGGATGTTTGTTTATGTCCATTGAGGTCGCGCTACGGTGCGTTTTTTGTCCACTCAGGGATACGACCATTTAGTTAACGTGTAGTAACTAATTACACTGTAATAGGATTTTATCGCAATTTATGTAGAATAGTAAATTCGCGATCATATTTGAATTAAAAATAACTGTGTGTTTGAATCAAAATGTATACATTATTTATTTCTGTAAGGAGTTTAAAATTATTTTAAAAGACTTGTTTTCATTTTACATTATAAAAGTTAACTCAGACCGGATTTAGCATATTGTTATAATGACATGAATAGTGATTCAGATCCAGTTAATAAAATTTATATAAAAATACTTTTTTCTGGACAAGCTTATGTATCACTTCGCTGTAAAGCATTTAATGTCATTAAAAATAATTTAAAGAGTAGAATAGAAAGAATAACAGGTACTATAGAAATAAACACAGACAAAGCCGAGGCACGCAGGTAATATATTCTTATTATGTGGAAATAAGCCATAATTAATTTTAAATATGGTTACAAAATATATTGTAAGAACAACCTTAATCATACCAAAGTATCATTATGATTTGACATGACTCTTGAGTGATTTACACTGACAACTTATAAGCCACAAATTATTAAGAAAACACTCTTATGTTTTTCAAGCGTGCATTTATATAGAAAAAAAAACATAAGCGTTCAAGTGAAACTTCCAAGAAACGCTAAGAGGCACCAATCTAGCAATAATACGTGTCTGGCGGCGTTTACACTGTGATGCGCCGGCGCGGAAAATTGCGATAATTCCATAATTTCGCTGGTTTAGACTTAAAATGTGAAGGATTCCTTAAGGCAAAGCAACAAGTTTAAGGTCGGGGAAAAATATTAACCGAAAAATATTTACATAGTACCTACCTACATGCTCACGGTCTCTATATTATTTGTTTGTAACATTGTCTAATCAGTAGGATCAATATATATAAATTAAATTGAAGTTTCTGTTTTTAATTTCAAATGAACAGCTTTTCACTAAATGCATATAAAAGGATATAGATACGGTACTTACACCAATATATCGATTTTTAAATTTATTGTCTGTCTGTTTGTTCCGGCTAATTTCTGAAATGTTTAGACCGATTTTGACGGGACTTTGACGCGCAGATAGCTAATGTTATAAGGAGTAACTAGGGCTACTTTTATTTTACTAGAAATATATAAAAACCTTTTAACTTACGTCCGAAGCGGACCGGATTTTTTTTTTTTTTTTAATCTCCGTTTAAAGAGCTTAGTTACTATATGCAACTATGACGCTCTGTTACAATTACGATATGTATAACAATAGTATTATGTTTTACTTGAGTTTGTTACAATTTTTGCTAAGCTATAAATTAATCTCGCTAGCGGACCGGATTTGCTACTAAGCAATTATAAAGAATATAATAATTTATCTATATTAATTTAACATCAAATTACTCTCATCAAAATGCAGAATTCTAAAATGTCTTTCTAAACTGAAATAAAAAAATATACCTATTATGACGACAGTGACTGCTTTTCATGTAATAATAAAACATACAAGTCAAGTCACCATGACACATAAAGTGAATAAAATTAAAACAAACTGTAAGTGATAAAGTTAGTTAAAATTGTATTCAAGTCTATTCAAGGCCCAGAGAACTGCCATTCGAAGTTATATTAAGATTTAAATTTTTAATTTAAATCAGAGTGCTGCCTTAATGAGTCTTTTAATGAAAGGAAGATTATATTTTACGACGTGATGTACAATTATCATTTACTGTGAACAAACTATTATATATTTTATAAAATATATACTACTAGCATTTTCCGCGGCTTCGCACGCGTTCTAAAGACCGGAAACCAAATAACCAACTAACGCCCGCCACATTTTTGCAACACTTTTACTTCATGCTCCGCTCTCATTGGTCGTAGCGTGATGTAATATAGCCAATAGTCTTCCTCGATAAACGGACTATCCAACACAAAAAGAATTTTCCAATTCGGACCCGTAGTTCCAGAGATTAGCGCGTTCAAACAAACAATCAAACAAACAAACAAACTCTTCAGCTTTATAATATTAGTATAGATGAAGCATTGCCACAGTAAATCGCAGGTAGAGTTTCTAGTACACATGTAGTACGATCGTAAAGCACAGCGCAGTTAAGTCTCAACTACCTGGTATTCCCCTGAAATCATATAAAAGGAAATAAGTAAAATATAATTTCAACGCCTAGGAATGTTATGAATCACAATAATTTTATCATGCATGTAGATTTATTATCTGCAAGGAGCGCGGCATGAGCAGCAATAATTTATACGATGTTGTTTAGTTGCCGTAAGCGGCTTCCGGCGTACGCAGTCGTCTTATAATTCTATAGTATGTACCTACATGACCAAAGCGGCCCTTTTTTAGATATACCTAGTCACTACACTAAAGAAAATATACTAAAAAAACACTTTAATTTTTCATTTTAATTTCACTAATTAATGGCCGAACTGTAGAATTTTGCAAAGAGTGTTGATGTTTGACTTATCTTTACCGACGGAAAAGACCCTAGTGTAGATAATTCTTCGAGATAGAAATGTAAAAAGACTGAAGACCTTTAAAGGAAGAATGTTTGACGACATTTTCATCATGTGAGAATGAAGAAGCATAAGAGATACTCGTATGTAGATTTATAGAGATTATTAAATAGCATTGGCATTCTCCCTGACCAAGGTAGTCCGCAAAGGATTATAGTGCACATGTGTGTATGATTGTTCCGAATTTAGCACCAAATTGTTGTTATTATATAATAAACAATCACATTCACTAATGTTACTAAGGATCTTTTTGCCGAATCAGAATCCAAAACAACAAGGAAGTAAGAAATAATCGTAGTCAAAATGATAAATAGACGTTGTATCTTCCGGCTACTGTATCCACTTACCGCCCTCGCACAAATGCATCAGCAATTTTATTTACAACACTACTACCAATTTAATTCTTTTACACGAATATGACCTCTAAAGTTATCTTAGCTAGAATGGTATTGGCTTATACTGTTTTGAAGTTTTATATACATCGAGGTCAATAGGCATTACTTTGTACGTTATTCCTGGGTGTTTATTATTTATGCAGTTGAATGCAAATAGGAGATCCGTACTGTTTGCTTTCATTGGGTGTTGAGTTGAAATAGGCAAATGAATAGGGAAGGTTACTACGTATAACAAGTGTTGTATACGTGTTATAATGATTGCAGAATAGTGATAATTTCTATGTAATGACTTATAGTTGTTTAGTCGTTTGGTTTAACGACCACTGTAGCGCTGTAGGCCTGGGATGTAGTCCTTAGTAGACTCGAGTTGACAGTGTTATCCGGGAATGTACGATTTCATCGATCGATACAAATTGACGCCGTACATGTGCAGTTTCTGATTACACAAAATACAATTAATATAGTTCGCAAAATTATTACATTTCCTTAGAGCTTTCTAGAGATGTCAATGTCATCTTTACGATTGTTTGGGTTAGGCTGTATTAAATTCAAACGTTTGATCTCACGTATTATAGGTAGTATAGTTGTAGGTATATATATTACAAGTACAAAAACTTAAAGAAAGCTTTTAAATTAATGTCTCTGACACACGATGTACAAACAGACGAGACAAATACCAACATTTATAAATAAAAAACAATTAATTCTAATAACCTTGACATGGACATAAGTAAAACAATCCAATCTATATTCTTTTATAAATAGAACATTTTTATAATACGATTAGTTAATCACGCTAAGTTACAGCGGTAACGAAGCCGCGGCACGCGATCTTTAACTATGATGAATTCTAATTGCGATTTGCGGTTACAACATAATAAAATACTAAATTTTATAGTAAATAAGGAAGCAATATATCTTAAATTACTAAAAATCCTGCGAAAACACTTCCTAATACTGTAACATAGTATTACGTAGGTACACGTATTTCGCGGTTTTGTAAGCATTTGTAACATTTTGGTATGTTATAATATGTGCTTTAAAAAACAATAAAAATAATTCAATAATAATTTATGCACACACTACTATGTCTGCATTAATATTCAATTTGTATGGAGCTTACATTTTTGCTTCAGAATCCATTGGCTATATTGAGGCCATTCTAGTCCCTACTGATCCATAATATGTTTTATTTAAACCACCACTTCCGCTGCTTACTTTAATACTTTACTAATTGTACTGTCATTTTTAGAGTTCCGTACATTTGATGTGTATTTAAATATATTGGACCCCCTTTGATTTATTACATTTTCCCAAAATGAATTAGAAAAAAGTTATTTCCTCATATAAGTAACAAAGAATTTTGATGTACAATATAATAAAATAAAATAATCAGTATATAATATAACCAAGCACAATGTACAGAACCTCTAAACGCATTTCTCTCGTGTTTGATCAATATTCATATAGTTAATAGCACTTAACATTATTGAAACTAACAAATTTTGTTATAGGTATATTTATACAAAACATTTGAGCAAAGTAAAAACGATTCATAGCATAGCATAAGCAGAATCTTTGCCAACTCTATTCAGCAGTAATCGTGTAGGGGGCAAAGTTCCAACTACACCCCACTCATAAACTAGAGCCTATATCTGCCAATACAAAACATTTCAAATGGCAATATTTATATACGAGTATATCTGATAACATTGACTTATGAAACATTGAACGTCTTCCATGATTTTTACATGACGATTTATAACGGATATTAAGTTATCTATACTAATATTATAAAGAGGAAAGGTTTATATGTAAGTATGCTTGTAACGAATTGGCTCAAAAAGTAGTGGACCGATTTTAAAAATTCTTTCACCGTTTGAATGCTACATTATCACTGATTAATATAGGCTATTTTAATTGCAAGAAAAAATTAATAAATCCCTACTAAAACTACAATAACAGGACAGGAGGAGAAGTGCACGCCGCACATAATATATGAAATAGGTAGCCGCGCGGTTCAGGAGTATATTAAAGCTGAAGTAATTTCGGAGAATTTTAAACCCAGCGAGTGATCGTATGAAGTTTAGTAGCGATTAAAAAAATTAACGTGGGCGAAGCCGCGCGTATTGCTAGTGTGCCGTCAGCACATTTCATGCTATGGGTTGAAACTCTCGGGCAGTCGCAATGAGGCACTCGGGTGCGATACTCGTCTCTTAATAAATGCATCGTTCAGTTGTTTTGAGTTTAATTCATACCACACTTTACCAACTGCAAAAGTGGTGACCCCGACGTGATCTCTTTGTACGAACTTTATAAGTCATAAGTATATTATAAAATGACCAGTGAAAATAAGACACCGTCAGCCGGCACAGCATCCGAGTTAGCAACAGTCACGGTGTCATCAAGGATCCCGGAATTTTGGTGCGACCAAGCTCGCTTATGGTTTGTGCAATGTGAAGCCATACTAACACCCCAAAAACTGAGCGACGAAGCGAAGTTCAACTTAGTCGTCACGAAGCTGGGAAAAGACGTTATACAACAAGTAAGCGACATTCTACTTCAACAACCCCTTACGAAGAAATATGACACCCTAAAATCGAGATTATTAGCAGTGTATGAAGAATCAGAGAATCGTCAACTCCAAAAACTGTTGAGTGAAATCGACCTTGGCGATGAAAAACCATCTCAACTTTTGAGACGCATGCGAGATTTGGCCAGGGGAAAAATTCCTGACGAAACGCTGAGTATTATGTGGCAAGGTCATTTACCAGCCGCAGTGCGCTCCGTCCTCGCCGTCACTGATGTAAAAGATTTGGAAAATTTGGCTACTATTGCAGACAAAATTATGGAAAATACAAGGCCTTTTCAAGTAGCGGAGGTTAGTAGCAAACCGTCAACGTCAGATAACCTTTCCGTGTTGCAAGCACAAGTGGCTCAGTTGTCCTTACAAGTCATGGAATTACAGAATATTCAAAGATTACAACACAAAAAACGAAATTATAATATTAATAATCGCTACCGATCAAAATCCCGAGGCCGTAATATGATACGGAGTAAGTCGCGGAGCGCCGACGATCTCTGTTACTATCATGCGCGATTTCGCCATAGAGCTAATAAATGTACAGAGCCGTGCGCATGGAATAAAATTAATAAACATAATACCCAGAACCAGGAAAACTAAATAAGGTGCAGTCAGCGGCGGATGTCTGCACCCTTTCACCATGCCACCGCCTGTGCGTGACCGACTTAAACAGTGGCCTACGTTTTTTGGTGGACACGGGAGCGAACGTTTCTGTTTTACCATATGTAAAAAAACTTTATGGACAAAGTGAAAGTGACAGTTATAGACTATATGCCGCGAACGGGAGTGAAATACGAACATACGGAACTAAACGCTTAGAATTAAATTTAAAATTAAGAAGACCTCATGCTTGGAATTTTATACTCGCTGACGTAAAACAGCCTATCCTTGGTGCCGATTTTTTAAATCACCACAAACTCTTAGTGGATGTGAATGGTCGAAGACTTATCGATTCTGTTACGAGTCTAAGCGTTATTGGGTCTATGGTAAATTGTAAACAAGACACTATCAAAACAATACAAGTAACCAACCCGTACTACCATTTATTGTCAGCATATCCCGATATAACAAAACCTATGTGCTACAAAAATGTGCCGAAACATAACATTATGCACCACATCGAGACTACTGGACCCCCTGTCTTCGCCCGCGCTCGACCTCTTTCCGCAGACAAATATATGAGAGTCAAGAAAGAGTTTGAATTTATGCAAGAAGTAGGCATATGCCGACCTTCGAAGAGTTGTTGGGCCAGTCCGCTTCACGTGGTTGCGAAGAAGAACGGTGAAATACGACCCTGCGGTGATTATCGCAGTCTTAATGCTATTACTAAGCCAGACAGGTACCCGATTCCGCGTATCCACGACTTTACATACCTACTGGCTGGAAAGAAGATATTTTCCCGTATCGATTTACATCGTGCATACCATTTTATTCCGACGGCGCCGGAAGACATCGAAAAAACTGCAATTATAACTCCGTTTGGCCTGTTCGAATTCCCACGAATGACCTTCGGTTTAAGGAACGCGGCACAAACTTTTCAGCGTTTTATGAACCATGTCGTTTTTGAAGGTCTGGATTTTATATTTAATTACATCGATGATAGCATTATTTTTTCAAACACGGAATCAGAACATCGAATGCACTTAGATACCGTTTTCAAACGCCTTAATCAATACGGCGTTACAATCAACTTAGCTAAGTGTGATTTTGGAAAATCAGAGATAGACTTTTTGGGATACCACGTATCTAATAAAGGCTTACGTCCGCTTGAAGATCGAGTCAAGACTATTTCGAAATATCCAAGGCCAGAGACTGTAGACGAACTACGACGCTTTTTGGGGATGTTAAACTTTTATAGACGTCACCTTCCCAAGGCAGCAAGCCTTCAAGAAAAGTTAAACGTTTTTATTCACAACTCAAAAAAGAAAGACAAGACGCCTATTCCTTGGACCGATGACTCCATTGAAGCTTTTGAACAATGTAAGGAAAGCTTAAAAAGCGCGGTTACATTGTCTTTTCCATCTCAAAATGCACCTATGTCAATTATGACGGATTGTTCAGCCACCTGTGCCGGAGCAGTCCTACAACAAAAAGAAGGAGACTCATGGAAACCACTTGCATTTTTTTCAAGCAAGCTGAGTGAAGCGCAACAGCGCTACAGTGCTTTCGATAGGGAACTGTTAGCTATTTACATGGCTACAAAGCACTTTAGATATTTAATCGAAGGAAGACCCCTAACTGTATTTACAGATCATAAACCACTAGTTTATGCATTTAAAAATAATAATTCTATAGGAAAAAACGATATACCAAGACGGTTAAGACATTTAGATTTTATTTTACAATTTTGTACTGCAATCGAATACGTCAGCGGAACCGAAAACGTTGTAGCTGACGCATTATCAAGGATTTATACTATCGATTTTCCTTCGCCGATAGACTACGAAAAACTCGCAGAAGCTCAGAAAAATGATAAAGAATTGAAACATTTAATGACTTTAAACAATTTGAAATTTAAGGAACTAATTTTGCCGAATAGTAATATACCGATTTACTGCGAAATGTCTACAAATAAGCCGCGTCCATATTTGCCGCTGGAGTTTCGTATAACAGCATACAAAGCTATACACGATCCCAGCCACCCAGGAATTCGCGCCACAAGAAATTTGATGCGAGATCGCTACGTGTGGGCTGCAATGAATAAAGATGTTGCTATGTGGGCTAAATCATGTTTAGGTTGTCAGAGATCGAAAGTACAACGTCATACGATATCACCACTCGGAACATTCCAAAAAAGCCAACGTTTCGAACATTTACACGTGGATATTGTTGGCCCACTAACTATGTGTAAAGGATATCGTTATTTAGTTACCATGGTGGACAGAGCAACCGGTTGGTTAGAAGCTTATCCAATTAAAGATATTACAGCTGATACTATATCATGGATAGTCTATTCAGGCTGGATTTCAAGATTTGGATGTCCCTTGCGGATTACAACGGATCAAGGTCGACAATTTGAATCCAACTTGTTCACACGGTTAGCAAAGCGAATGGGTATAACAAAATTAAGAACTACAAGCTACCACCCGCAATCAAATGGTGCCGTTGAGAGAGCTCATCGTTCTTTGAAAACAGCCCTTATGTGCAGAGGAAATACGGATGATTGGGTAAATGAATTACCGGCAGTTCTACTGGGCTTAAGAGCAAGTCTACGTGATGACACAAGTGTGAGCGCCGCCGAAATGGTTTATGGACAAGTCTTACGTCTACCAGGAGATTTCTTTTCGCCTACAAAGCTAGAAGTCACTGATAATGAAACATTTTTACAAAATTTGCGACATAGAATAAGACAAATTTCATCGATTCCGAAACGAGATAATAGGCAAGGTCGCATATTCGTACATCCGGAATTAAGCACGTGTACGCACGTTTTCGTAAGATGCGATCAAGTTAAAAAGCCACTTACTCATCCATACTCCGGACCATACAAAGTCATCGAACGTACGGACAAATATTTTAAAATATTAAAAGGAGAGTCGCAGCAATGCATAAGTATCGACAGATTAAAGCCAGCGTTTGCAATTGACACCGGCGAATGCAAAAGCGCATCATATAACCCTACGAGCTATGTAAACAAAGAGCCGAGTGGGCCGAAGATAACAAGATCTGGTCGTACTAGCAAGCCAGTCGTTCGCTTTGCTCCATAATAAATTATTTTATTAACAACTTAATAATTAATTAATAATCGTTAGATAATTTTATTAGCAATGGGGAAACAACAAAGTAAGGATATCAAAGAAGAAATAATAATAGCGCAAAATGGTGCTGGCAACGAAGCATCTGCAACTACGACAAATACGGAAACTATATTCAGAATAGAGATGTATCTGGTTTTCATAACTTTATTTATCTTGGCAATTATAGGATTCTTAATTTGGAAAAATTGCAAGATTAAATATGGAAGATACATGCGCAGAGAGTTGGCAATTACACCTCATCGCATAAGTGACCAGGGCCCACACGGCCCGGTCACTCAGCAAGTGATTGTGTAATGTGAGTGAATGGAAATTAAGTGCCTAATTAAAAGACATGTTTAAGTGCAAGTTATGTGTTACATTAGTTTAATTACATTATATTCGTAAAATGAACTCTATACCCTCGTAATATACTACATAATGTTAGTTAATAAAACAAAATATATATTTAAGCATGTATCTCTATTCCAATTTTATGATGTAACATTGAATATTATGATTTTATGTTGTTCTAATTAGGAGATAAGTACTTACATTAAAACAATTTTATTTTGTATCATTTAATTAACGGCTAATCGAATTTCAAGATTTGAATAGTAATCAATACTTCGAAATTGTTTGTAATGCATGCAGGTTTCAAATGAGCATGAATGAAAACAATCTTACTATTTTTATTTTTTGTAGTTGTGTTCTTTATTCAGAGATTATATTTCAAGACATTATGTAATTTTTTAACTGGAATTATCCTGTGTAATTGTATTTTGTAGTTTTATGTAGTAATTTGTATCCTATGTGTAATTTTACCTATTTTAGTCACCAAAAAAATTGTATTTTATATATATATATATATATTTTTTTTTGTAAAGGGGGATGTTATGTGCCGTCAGCACATTTCATGCTATGGGTTGAAACTCTCGGGCAGTCGCAATGAGGCACTCGGGTGCGATACTCGTCTCTTAATAAATGCATCGTTCAGTTGTTTTGAGTTTAATTCATACCACACTTTACCAACTGCAAAACTAGTATTCAATAAAATTATACGAGTACTTAGTATCATGGATGTAAAACTGTTTTCGATATGTGGACAACACATTTTACTGAAATTAGGAATTAATATAGGTAACCAATGAGGTTATAAAAGACATCATTGTAGGTAACTTACATTAAAATCTATACTAATATTATAAACGCGAAAGTTTGTAAGTATGGATGTATGGATGTTTGTTACTCTTTCACGTAATAACTACTGAATGGATTTTAATGAAACTTTACAATAATATAGCTTATACATCAGAATATCACATAGGCTACAATTTATAAAGATATTGTGTGAATTGACCAAAATATGACGATAAGTATCAAGTAAGTAGTAAAAAATCTACCATCTGCGAGCTATTCTGGCGTGCGCTGCCAAAACCGCTAGAGTTATACATATGTAATGTATGATGGAAATGTTTATCTTAACAAGCGACTCACCCTCACTTCGCTCGGGGTCGTCCCTAGATTTAGCGCGAGCGAAGCCGCGGGTTCCACTAGTATGACATAATTACTACGATTCGTCAGTGTGGTAAAATAATAATATTCATCTTGCCTTTTTTCCCTCGCATTGAAGATCACGAAGGGGAATTAGGTCATAGTCTACCACTTTGTCCGGAAGGCGGACTTCTCATGTCATTTGAAGTCATACTAGGTTCTCTCAGACGTGCAAGTTACCCTGTGATGTTTATCTGCCACGGTTAGGCAAGGATTTATCATGTTAATAATGTCGCACTAGAATGTCAGAGGTGCGAAACCTGTAATGCATTATGCAAACCCGAATCACGAAATCAAGAAAGTGATTTCTTTACCCAGCGCTTCACCACTGAGCTACCATTGGTCATTGCATATATTTTTTTATAGCCACATTGATTGTAATTTTTGATATGAAACTATTTTTATCTCCTTTTAGCATAATGTGATTTCTTATCATATTTTTATTACTTGTTCTAGGTACCTACATCATTATGCAGGGCGCCCACTAACATACATTGCAAATGTATCCGTGTAACATGATAAAGAGGTAACAGTAGAATTAGACAGATTTTTAGCGGAATTCTTCTGGCAGATACTTGATATTAAGTAACTTGGGCAACCTTTTTTTAAATAATGAGAGTTCTGCTTAAAAAAGTTAAAACGTACGTACCTACCTACCTTGGCGTGAACTCTCGCTAAGCGATGGAGAATCGCTAGTCATAAATAAAAGTCACCGGTGTCAAGTATATACTTACTTTACTTTAGAATTAATGAGAGATTTGTTGTCGGTAACATTCTATTAAAAAAAAAAAAATTTCAAATCACACTAAGAAAATGAACATAATACCTATAGGAAATAAGCATTCCTTAAAGATATTATCTAAAAATATATTAGATCATATGATTTATGACTCTATTATGTATTAAGAGATTATAATCTAAAATATTCAAGTGGAATGTTGAATTCAAATAATTACAATATTTTTATTTTTGTAAACGACTTACCGATTACTCGCGCTATCTCTCTATAGCTTCAAAACTAATCCCGCAGATAATCTTATCATATTATAATATGGCCTAAATATTTAATACGTGTATTATATGTAATATTCTTTTTTAATTATATACGCATCATATTTTCTGTCCTTATATACATAATGTATCATGTATAATTTAGTTGAAGACCAATTAGATGATTTTTAATTAATTTAATCTATTACTTTAACCTAAATACCTACTCTAGTCAGTAAAACTCAATTACCTCAGACTCTGATCTATCAATGTAGTAATAAACGCACCCTTATATTTTCTAAAAGATTATGTACTTGTACATAATATACCACTATTTCTTAACTGGAAATATATAAAAGGATAATATGTTATATAAAAATCTGTAGTAAGATAATGTAATGCCATATAGTCTGTATGTATTATCACTCGTGTGGAATAGAGTGTAAATAGTCTTTTTCCTATTCATGTCATAAATAAACCTAGTTAATACGACGATAAGGGTTGACACACCATTTGCCCTAGTCACGATTCACGACTCTATCTCCAACTAAGAGTATCTCTCCAATAAGGAAATAATAATTTGTAAAATACTTGCTGGTGTAATTTACTACGCCTGAGTTGCCTCGAAAGACTTAAGTTTTTTGTAATATGTTTAGGAAAAAACAAATAAAGATTTGTTTATTCGCTGGATGTTTTTTCTTTTTGTTAAAATATTCTCATATTCAGTGATTTAAGTTATTAACTGAGAGCTTAATAACTTAAGCAACGTAACCAACCATGTGTGAATACGTAACCAAGATCTTGCACAATATACCTACTTATTTCGTTTAATAATAATACAGAAGTCTTAAGACCTTGGCATTATTCACATGATATAATTCTATAAGACGTACCAGCTCTTACATAAAGTCAGTCGTAAAAAAATATAAAAACATTGTAGAACCGAAAAGTTATCTGTCATCTTATAATTAACTAGCTAACCCGTGCCCACTTCGTTGGGCATAATTTTAATAATCCTTTTTAGTACAGAGTGTTTAAATAATTTAAATTATTTTAATTAATTATTAATATATTAATATTAAAAATAAATTATCTAAACTTATATTAAAAAAAACTACTTTTTGTAACTTAAATATAAAAGTTTTATTTTTCGGTTTTTTATATAACCTATGACACTCAGTAATAATGTGGCTTTCTATTGGTGAAAGAATGTTTAAAATCGGTTTAGTAGATCCCGAGATTACCCCTTACAATTTAACAAATAAACAAACTTTACTTCTTTATAATATTAGTATAGATATAGATTATTACGAGTAAATTATAAAAAACTAGCGACACGCCCTCATTTCGCTCGGGTTCGGGGATTTCGGGTTCCGCTAGTTATACATATAAACCTTCCACTTGAATCACTACTTGTTAAAAAAAACACTTCAAAATCCGTTGCGTAGTTTAAAAGAACTAAGCATACACAGGGACAGACAGACAGCGGGAAGCGACTTTGTTTTATACTATGTAGTGATGCGAGAGTGTGGATGGGCAAATTATTGTTAATCAATCGCGAAAGAACGGCGGAACGGATCTGGACGAAATTCGGCAGATAGATTATAGTCTGGAATAGCAGATACTTATGCCGGAAAATGTGCAATTCCCGTGGAAAAATTTGCTTTATTTTTTATTACTATATAGACACGAATAAGTTCAATATAAACGTAATAACTTAATCGAAACAACCCTGGCTTTTTGCGAAGAGGTCACGCATAATATATTAGATAGATAGTTTATGGGTTTCTGTCATTTTATCTTATCACAAAAAATATGTGCGGGTATAAAACCAGCCCTAGGTTACTAGAGACATCGTAAATTATCCCAGAATTGCCTTTTCCTGAATGTTGATTGCGTACGCTCCGAGCTTCCGTCCATCATTTTTCAATCAGTATCATTTTTTGCTCGTCAAGTGACATTGCAGTTTTATGCTGCGTTAAATTCAACAATTATATTAATAGTGAAGTTGTAGTAGAAGGCATTTTTTATATATTAAAACAATTTAGCAAAACTTTAGGAGTAAATGTATTGTATGGACATGATAAATACAATAATATTTTATTAAGCAATGTATATTTGTTTTATTTTTATTACAGAAATTGTTTCATAATCTTAGATAGTGTGAATACTTCAGCAAAAATTATAATATGAATTTTCAACATCCTTTACGAGATGAAAGGTGACAGAAACGACGTCTTAACGTCAAGTGTCGTTCTTATCCGCGGAGATTTCTCAAGATTTTAGTCATCTACTTCTAATGCCAACAAAATCTATACTAATAATGACACTTAAAACACTCAATGTTTACAAAGAATTTTTAAAGATTTGTGATACTTTTTTATGGGAAAAGCTGTTTAAAATTAAGCTTTTAAAATATTATACATACTACCTACATTATTAATAAAGTTACTGTTGTTATAAAAATAAATCATTGTATTTTAAGCCTGAAGTAAAGTATATATGCGTATATTTATTATGTAATAGAATGCTTATAAATGGGAAAGTCAAAGATAATTTGCAAATAAAGATTAATCGCTCAAAGGTGTTAATCGAACAAGGATGTCCAACGATGAATTACGGGCTCCGATTAATACCTACCCACTTGAAATATTACTGAAATTGCAAAGTAACGACTCTATAAATATCGCTTGGTAATAAATTTTCTCTATTAGATGCACTATAATTATATCGCAGCATATTTAGTAGTACCTAGTAGTTTCAATTGTTTTGCGGCAAGCGGCTGAGCGGGCAATTCTGTGTGTCTCAAGTGACCCTTTTCTGAGCACCATCAACCTTGAAGATTCGACTTATAAGCCATTTATTCGCTGACGTATAGAGTACAGAGGTTCCAATTAATTCAAACTTGCACATAAAAGTACTTTATAATTTTTTTTTTCGGAAAATCTTTTAAGCTCGACTAATTACATTGTGAGATATAAATAACATTTAATTACATACTATAAACTGTACCACACACAGGTTGGTTAAAAGGCGGTGTCGACTGAAACGTGTCTAAAAAATTAAATGTTTTATTCTTCGTCGGAGTTTTAAAACCAATATCGTTAACAATGATTGTAACAGTACCTATACTGAAGGATAGTTTTCGGGTCATAAAAAAATTACTAAACTACTAATGGATACTAGAGTAACTCTTTACTTTTTTATATTATAACCGTCAGTTACGCAATGGCCCGCCGCATCTTCCGTTAATCAAAAAAAACGCAGCATAGCGGAATCTAACCGCAGAATAAGAAATATCTAACAAGTTACGGTCTTGAAGTAAAACAAATAATATTACACGACTATAATCTTTAAGACTTGAAAATAAAGATAGAATTGGTTTGTATTAATATAGTAAAGAATAAAGATATGTTATGAGTGTCCGAAGTGTATTTGGTCGACCTTGCACGGAGTTATTCAATAATCAACTGATCAGAAGATAGCGGTTCGGAAACTAATATAACGGGATAAGTAGAACATTGTTATGCTACCTCAATACGAATGGCCAATAACAGTAAATTGTATAGAAGATATATTAACGTGTAACATAGAAAAATATAAAACATACAACATATGTTATTTCTTTATAAAGTAGTACGTATGTATTATGGAAACCGAATAATTTATAGTACTTTAGTTCAGTTTATGCCGAACTGTGAAGTCAAACAGTTTACGTAAAGCCAAACCAAAATAATAATGTCGTATTAACAATGCCAAACTTATACGTTAGGGGTCGTCCATAAATCACGTGATGTTTTTAAGCAACTTTTTAGACCCCCCCTCCCCCATGGTGATACGTGGTGAGGTTTAAGATTACCCCCCCCCCCCCCCACTCAAAATCACGTGTATTTTTTACAAAGTACCTTAAAAAATCTGAATATTATTTTTAAATAAAGGTTAACAGGTATAATCTAATATAATTTTGGTAAATTAAGCACCGTGATAAAAATGTAAAAATTCTAATTAAGAAGATAAATGACAAAATAATAATCGTGAAATTTTACTACTGTACCTGAAGCAAATACTGGCTCTCTCACACATGGTCGCTATGCTACTGCGGAGAAGGTAAGTCATAGAATAAAGCACTGTCATTCTACTCGACATACGACATACTCTACTAAGACTTCATGGCTGTCGGTAACCTTATTATTTCACACTTCTGTGTGGACTTCTGCAGCCTTTTTTAAAAGTAATTTTTTTCAAGATCTGTTGTCCTTCCTTGTCCATCAAGTTGGGTTCCATAAGAGTCATGCGGAAGTATGAGTTTAGCCTATGTGACTGGGAGTGACGCATAATATACTTACTGGCTACTGCTTCTTTTTCCGTAGTTTTTTTGTGCACTAGCACCTACAGAATCTTTACGACTCGACTAAAATCCTGCCAGAATTTTCTTTTTTCTCATTAACAAAATCAATGGGATTAGGTGGTTTATGTATGGTCTTTGACTGTATGCATACCCTCTAGTTTCAGCCGACGGTCAATTAACTTTGAGCACTGGGTACATCACCCGGTGCTAAAGTTAAGTCAAAATAGTATTCACTTTTCTTAAACTTTCAGTGCTGATATTCACATATGTAAATATAGTAAAAGTTTTTGAGAATATCATTAAAAATGTATAATTCGTTCGTCTGTAACTTATAACTACTACTATAACAATGTAACGTTACTTATAGTTTATGTAGGTATGTCTTAATTTTTAAACATGATATTAATGGAAGTATTTCAATACTTTTTATAAGTAATCCAAAGCAATTAAGACCAATCGGTTCATTATTACACTTCCATTCTTACTAATAGCGACGCTTCGTGTGTCTGGGGGAATGTTTAGCCCATCCTATTGGTCTCATCATCTGTTATGAAGAATTTATAATACACGATTTTTTAAAACATAGCATAGCTTTTAATAGTGTCATTTCTTGCAATAGTAGTTCGCGTACAGGTCTTTTCAGAGAAGTTTTGGAGGTGACTAGGCTTATTATTATAAAAATTCGGCGAAAAAAAAATCACGTGATAACTCGGTACACCCCCCCTCCCTCCTGGTGATATTTCGTGATTTTTTCCGAACCCCCTCCCCCCCCATACAAACATCACGTGATTTATGGACGACCCCTAATATGCAAAATCTTAGTTGAAGTGTTGTAACTGAAAACAATTATGTATGTACGCCCTACATTCCCATCTAGGCTAAACTCCACACGCCTACATTATGTATATATACTAATGAATTCCTTCAAACATATACAAATTTATTAAAAACTATGACTACTAGGCACCTTTTTTATTTTTTTGAGCGAAATATTAATTCAAACTTGCGAGAGCTCTTAGACCTCCTTAACCCGCCCTGTCACAAAATCCGTTCTTAGCGGACGTCTACTAACTATAAACTACCTCCCCGTCTTACATCTTTATTCGTCAAGTGGTTTTCGATATTTCGAGATGAGTGGGTGACCTTTCGCTTTTTATATATTTAGACAAGGGTAATAAAAATTATTATACTCCATTGTCCGCTTTCCATTTGACAATAAAAAGAGGGATAGGTACCTATTAACAAACGAACAAACTATGAACGATATAAATGTAAAAAATATAATAGTTTTAATTATGTACTACAAAATTCTAAGAAGACAAAAAGGATGAGTAAATAAAGTTATAAAAAACGAGCAAAAAAAGTATTATACATAGGTGAGCCACACTTACGTCACTTTTGAGTGAGACCAATATTGTAGAAGAATAGTTTTTATGCATACATAAACAAAATACAGCTAGTGTTATAGTACTGGATCGTGTCGTGTCGAATAGTGATAAGTCGCAACAAGCGTAGTGATGTTGAACTAAGCTCTAGTCGACCGAAACGATTAACGACTGTCCTGAGGACCTCTTAGCGTGTTAGGGCGTGTTCTTTATCGAAATGGTTAAATTAATTGTCTTTGTTTTCTAAATTCGCAGTACAAACCTTGAGAGGTCAGTTCAAGTTGTCCATTTTACCAAATGAACTGCGTCTTGTACATTTAAGAAAACAGATGTCCAGCATTCGGAAAGAAATGCGTACGCTGTAATAAGTATAATTTATTTACGTGATATAGGAGAAGATAAAAATAATAGAGAGAAGCAAGCATTTTGCATTTTGATGAATTTTTTGCAAATTAAGTTGATAGAAATTTCAGAGCCTTGACTGTTGTAGTGGAAGTAGACAATATACCTTTTACACTATTAATGAGGAATACAATATTACAATATAGCAATAGAAAATAAAACAAGACAGCGCTATGACCTCTTTATTTACCCATAAGGAAAATGACTATCTATAGATCTTCGACTACAGTCTCCCATGACTAAACAAATATTTATATTAGCTAATGGATAGTCCATAGCACAATGCAATCTTAAAACGATCGTGGCTAACTAACAATATAATTAAAAATAATTTGATGAATTTTTGATTTTTGTTCTTATGAATGTTATTTTTCATTAGGTAGTTTTTGATGTATGTACATACTCTTTTCTATAATTTTTAGGTGGAAGGTGTTGATAGTTGCGACACAATTTACTTAGTTTTTAACTGCAACAATAACATTGGATAGTTGAAAATTATTCTATCGAACTGGGCAGGCCTTTCATTTCTTCTTAAAAATTTTCACAAATATTTTCAGAAAGGCAAATCTCATAGATTTACTCATAACATGCATTCTCTGTTTTACTCCTGCAAAAAGTATTTCTATATAAACTTCATCTAAATTCTTAGTCGTCTAAGCCGTAAAAACCAAGCATACAAACTTTCGCAATCATAAAATTAGAATGAATTTATGAAATAATTAAAATTGAATGTGCCATTTAATTTTTACGAATATAATAAATAACCATTTTATTTTAATTAAAACTGGGGCCTTGCAATAGTGTACTAAATAACGAAACCCATAATAATTTACCTAATAGCTACAAATCGTTTCCTTATGTACAAACCATAAGTTTTTATTATATGCATAATAATAACAATTAAGGCAGCATTAAGTTAGTACAAGTAATTCCGCAATTTAAATAATAACTAGTGTTGAAGCAAATAAGCAACAATTAAAGGATATAGTTTTAGACTGGTACGAGTAAATTGTTATACAGCAAATCCTACTGTTAGTACATCCATTAGTTAACACATAAAATTTTAATAATAATATTGTAAGCAGAAATTTACTACCTAATTTAAAATATTTATGTTTTGAAAGACACTACTTTGTTAGTAAAAATGACAAAAGCAAATTAAAATAGACTATAAGTACTGATGAATGATGAAGGTACGAGTACCTAACACTTTTTATTTGTACCTACATACTGTAAGAACATAATATATAAATCAAACTGCCTCGGTGGTGTAGCGGCTAGCATGTACGGTAATACATCGAGAGGTCCTGGGTTCGAGTCACAGGTCGCCAAGGCCAAGTTTAGTTATTGAGTCTTTCTGCTCCGTAAGCCTCAGTAACCACCCGGAGTTGGGAAGTTGGCGTTGTCACCCCCGTGCCTCGGAGAGCACGTAAAGCAGTCGGTCCTGCGCCTTAGCTCTTACTGGTCGTGTCGAAGAGTCGTCCCACAGGAGTATGAGAGTGATAGGAATATAGAGTGCACTTGTGTCTGCGCGTACACTTGTGCACTTGTGTCTCCTGTGCAGTTGGCCAGTCTCAATGAGATTGGCCGCCATGGCCGGAATGTCTAAACATAAATAAAAAAAAATATAGTTAAGACCAGAACAGAATAATAGTGAATTTTTTGTCTTAAACAAGATTCGAAGCTACGATGTGTTACGTAGAGACAAATAACTACGTCAACCCGATGCCCCTAACATAAAACTGATTCATATTACGAATACTTACATTAGACATAAGCGAAACAAATAATTAATGGTGTTGAAAAGTTTTGCAAAAACAAATCGAGGTCGAGTTAGGTCAAATATAATACTGTGGTTTTCATTTTTTACATGAAGCGTGCTCGTTATATTTTAAGGCTTCTCCTGACCTGCTATTCATGTGCACACAAATACGCCTTATTCTTTTTTATATAAAGGCTATAATCATATATCTCCTTGTTAATACTGGTTTGGTTTGTATTTCAAACTAACCGATGAGACTAAGGCATTCGTTGTAGACATTCTTCGGAATCATATGTCACCGCAGCTATGGTGTTTGCTGTCTTACGAACCACATAAATTCAAGACAGCTACTACAGATAAATACTCTCTACCAAATTATATACTTAAATACACATGGAATCGTATACGTAGTTTACGTAATAAAATTCGAACTTTTTTTCAAAAAGCTTAATAAAACAGTAATTTTTATTGTTACAGTAGCCAAATCTACCTATACTTTTGACTTTTTGTTTGTCTGTCTGTGATCGCATATCTACTCAATATAATTAGTGTCGTATATCAAAATACGATTAATGAATAAATAAAAATAATGTTAACTAGTTATGATGTAGGTACCTACTTGTGCACCTTGCAACATTTTAAAACGTATGCGGTCACATTTCCTTTGACTGAGAAAACGGTCAGGCATTTCCAGTTATTTAATGCTTAAGTACATAACATTTATACAGATACTAGTTTTTACCTGCAGCTTCGATCATGTTGTAGGGATATAAAAAGCCGTCCGTTTATAAAAATCCAGGATAGCTACGATTATCTCTATAACATAAAGTATAAACACGCATATACATATACGAGTAAAAACGCCCCTACACACTTTCGGTCCGCAAAATATACCTGCTGATTATATTGACATATTCGTTACATTATTTTATTTACTTTACATTTTTTTTATTTAAGGTATTCTAATTGCAACATTAATTTGGTTTTCTGGTTAGAACTCAACATCCGACAGCACAAAAGAAAACATTGGTAGATACTAGATATAGTACTCTTAAAATAACTTAGAAGTCCGAGTCTCTATCGTAATAAATACAGCCGACTTTGAAAGAACAATAATGGATTACGTTTGAATCGATTATAATTATTATTAATTTATATCTATTATGAATAACGTATTATTAATTATGTACTAACAATATTTCAATTTTCACACCTAGTGCGTTTGACATTGTTATAACTATGTTAATACACCCCACAATATAGATCAAGTTTATTGAGATGAAGATTGCGACTTTTGTTAAATTTACATGATTGGTGAGACATTAAACGTTATTTATAGCCGCGTTATATACTGGTGATGCTTCTTCACGCCTGAACACACATTTACCATCAAACTTCACGTTTACTCGATGATCACAAAAAGTACGTGAATGAATAAAGAAAACGGTACTGAATCGAGCACATGCTTTTAATGAATAAGTTTAAGCAACTTTAAGCCTTAAGTCTATAGCAGAAAAGCAAATAAAACTTTTCAAGCTGCTGAGCGAGCGTAATATCAGTTGTTTACCTTTCTCGTGGTATCGTCAATCATTTCTCCAAACAAACTGAGGTACAGAAAGTAGGTGACTAACTGAGGAAATAAAGGTTCACAGTATTATTACATAGGTATTCCTTTCATTGCTTTTTACGTAATTTTCATATTTTATCTTTATAAATACAATAGACCTACCTTACATTAAATATATTAAGTAAATACATAATGGGATCAGTATAAATCTGTTAAATAAATATTTATGTTATATCGTTATTCTTTTTTGTATTATATTAAATATAATTATTTTTAATCATCTACATACTTGAATTAATCATATACAAAGCTCCTACTGTATATTTTTTCATTGCACTTACAACAAATTATAATTATTATTTTTTTAATTTTAGTAGGTAACATTATAAAAAAATATAATTTATTAATTTTTATTCGTACACCACAACTATGACGATTATTCTGTGTTCGTTCTTTCATTCGTTCGTCGCACCGATCTACCAATCATTCTCTCGCTCGCCAGTCGCGGGTGATAAGCGTTTGTGGAAGGTTGTGTAAAGTACGTTGCTACAACTCCCGCGTAAAAACCGTCCCGAACACGTTAATTGGATCTAACGTGATTAAAAACTGCCTTAGATTGTTTTGTGTGTTTTATAAGTGGATTTATTTTGTGTTCCGTTACTCTTGTATGTGTTTGTGAAACAAGCTATTATTATTTTTTGTGCGCCTCATTTGGATTTTTCTCCGTCGATGTTTTTGTGGTGAGTCGAAAAATGAAAAGGTTATATTATTATACTAAAAACCTATATTCTTAGTAGCGCGTTAAATTAGGTTTGAATTTTTTGTCCTCAAAAGTATACACAAGTGGAACGCTATAAGGTTTTTTGTCAACCTGTTTTTTCTTATCGTTTTGCGTATAGGTAATGAAATAAATATCATTATGGCCAGCCAATAGTGCGCCAGTCGTTCGCAGAGCGATAAAATCTTTATTAAGTCCGGCACGAATCTATTAAATTGTCTCTAGGCTCTCAAAGCTTTATGTTTCTCGATCTTGAGTCAAATTGAAGCGAAGGTTTGCGAAGGTAACACGCTTGGATAGAAAACTGAATTATTCATATAGACCAACGATTTCCCACGAGCTCAGTCGCATTAAGAGTATCGAATGTTTCTTTGCTTATTTAAAACTGACTGCATAACAGTAATCAGTAGTATCTAATTTATTTTATTTTAAACCTTCCATACTAAAAGTTAGTTAAAACATAATATGGAAGTGCACAAGTGAACTGTGAACTCCATTTGCACTCATTATAAAACGAAGCCCTAAAGAGGGTATCTATATGTCCGTCCACATAAAATCAATAACAGTATCGTGATCACGCACAATCATGTTATGCATAAAAATAAAAGCATCTTATAGTTATTTAAAGTTAGCTGTATAATAGGTACGTAGGTACTTACAAATGTACATTATATATTTATTTAGTGTATAGGCATATAGGTTTTATAGCAATTGAAACAAAAGTATACCTGCTGCGCTTTAAAACAATTTTATCGCGATACGGATTAAAGAGATTGCAAAATAATATATTATATCTGATTGTTGTACCGGGTGTTGCATTATTGACTTGAAATATGTTTCGTTCATTTAATTATTCACAAGTCAACTATTTAGCAACGTTATAAAGGTACCTATATATTACCTAATTAAAAAGTACATTCGCTAATACCATGACGTAGGACGTATATGTATACAGTATATATAACTCCCTTGCGTTACTTGCTATAGACTGTGTCAAATCTAAACAGCTGTTACGATTAAAAAGACTTTAATTATAATAAACTGTACGAAAATTCTTATATCTATTCAATGTTTTTTTTATGAATACCTTATTCATAGAAAGAAGAAAAAGGTATATTATGCTTAATCAAACAACTAGCTACCATGTTTGCTTCAGCTTTCAGCAATCTGCACGAGAACTGCGTAATATACCTATATGGATAAGTAGTAGCTTTATCGCTATCCTCTAGCAAATCAATTTATTTTCATCAAAAATTCACTTAGATCCGTTCACTTGTTGAATGAATACATTAAAAACACTTTCATATCTCCTATTCTATGCCCCTATTAATCTCTGTCGTAAACACCTATGAAGTCTTAATATTGATTATAGATTACTTTTATCTAATAGTCCGCGAGTGAGAAGCATTTTTGTAGTGACGAGATAAGTTGTTAATACCAGATAAGTATTAATTCTGAGAGCCATACCTAATGAAAAATAAAATTTTAGTAAGCTACAATTAATTTAACTTATAACTAAGTTAATGATTTTACAAACGTTCATTTTATATAGCAAACTTTGTCTTTAAATTGATCATGAGACGGTTTTACAAGAATAAAGGATTCCGCACCTGCAGGAAGTTAAAGTGCATAGGCTGTCTGAGTCCCTCCATTCCCCTTTCTTTATCCTCCTATCAATAGGGACTCGCTTCGTGTTGATATTGGCTTATATTCCTGCCACTTTGGTAAAATTAAAATTTCAAATATGTATATTATAGGTATAATATGTAGGTGCATAAATAATTACATATTACTTTTCTCTTGTAACTTTTTTAAAAACGGTATCTAATATCTTATTATTTTTTTTTAAAGTTAATAATTATACAGATTAGTTAAAAAGGAGCTAGTACATATATATACAGAATAAAATAAAGTGCTATAGTCGTAAATATGAGTGTATAATAAAATTTATAATACCTAGTCATCGATAAGCTTTTTAACGCTTAACTTCTCCGGTAGGAATTTCATTTTGATAAGACTATCAACTATCACAGCCGTTATCGAAGATTATGAAAAAATTTGCATTTATCCCTGCTTATCAGCTATACGTTTAATCACTTTCATTTTTATAGGTAACTTTTTTGTGTTTATAGGTAGCCTTTCCCGCGGCTCCGCTCGCGTTCTAAAGGTTGAAAATCAAAAGGAATATTTTTGCAACAATTTTCATTGATGCTTCGCTCCTATTGTTCGTAGCATGATGTAATATAGCCTATAGCCTTCGTCGATAAACGGACTATCCAACACAAAAACATTTTTTTAATTCGGATCTCAGGAACTACTGTTCCTGAGATCAACGCGGTCAACCAAACAAACAAACAAACTCTTCAGCTTTATAATATTAGTATAGATTAAATTTATAGTCTATTGTGGAACTAATGTGAAGGTCGTTTTCATCGGATTTCATGGCGGTGCATACTTTATGTCATGGCCAAGATTATATGCAGGTTGAAGTGTTGAGAACAGCAAATCTCGCATATTGCATATAAAACATAAGGTTACTGAATAATTCTACGTCACGTTCACCTTTGATATTAAATATAGGTAACTGAGATTTTTGCAATCAACATAATTTTACTGGTTATCAGGTTTACTTACTCTAACTGATAATAATTGGCAATACCTGTAATAAATACTTACCATAAATTGACGTCGCAAATAACGCTTTGGCTTTTTTGGCTGCAACTGGAGTTTTTGCGGATTTTGACTTTTAAATTCAGCAGAATAAAATTGGAACACAATACATAAAAATTGAAAAGTTATGTTATGAAAATTACCACCAAATAAGAAAATCAAAAGTTTAAGAGAAAAATGTATAAATGAACAATTCATAGAATGTACCGTTGATAATCAACAAACTCTACTTTGAACGAATGGACTTGCGCCCGCGCCGCGCTGCATTCCGTAACATTACCTCGTTACTGTTTGTCGAATGCTGTGGGTGGTCACTCAACAGGTCAGTGTATCGATTCTGATGAGGAATCTGACCTGGTAAGTCTTTACAGTAAAGCAAGTAAAGTAATATTGAAAGTAAATCTTACACTTCTCTAGATAGCGAATTAGGTAATAGATATCTAAGACAAATATCCTTAGAGGCATCACATCCCTATATGTTGTTTTAAGATGCAAAAGAAAATGTTATTATGATATCTTAGTAGAAAATAAGAGACTTATAATGATTTAATAATATAAACAAATATATTGAAATCCAAAAAGATACCTATATCAATTTATTTCGTCACTTATTATTAATTGACATAAATATTTTCTTTTATTTAACTTGTGTATTTCACTGTAATCATAATATGAACTTCACATTTTAATTATAAACATCTTATCGTTACGTTAATGACTTTACCACTACATCTTGTAAATGTTACCGTTAGTGTAAAGCGATCAAATAATTAACACAACTATCGTTGTACAATTACCATTAAAATAGTAGTTGTATAAGGCTGACGTGTAGAAATGATCTTATATTTATCCTTCAAGAAAAAAATGGACCACACAAGCTGACACATCACTTTCATTTACAATCTCCATTGAACAATCACGAAAACTTGTCAGTTATTTTCTAGAACAAACGCTATCTAATTAGACAATCAGCAAACAAAGTATAGATTAAAAATGGTAAGACATAAACCATGTAACGAGCTATTAATATTTGCCAACAACGTAAGATTGATGAAGACAACACGTAACGTTTAACTCTTGACCTCGTGAGACGTACGCGGTTAACCTGTGCAAGGGGTTGTAGGTGTAGAATAATTAAAATACATTTATGTACGAACACATATTTTAATGTAGATATTCTAACTACCCAGACATTCTTGCCTTAGTTTGTTTAGTTTGCATTCTGCTTCGAATGATTGATGGTAATGAAAATTATTATTTCCTCCCTGGAAAACGTCTACGATACCTTCCATAAGCTCCCAATTGAATTGATTATAATACTGGGTGTTAAAATGTTACTAAACGAAACCAGAACAAGACTTGTAGTATCAATTATAAAAAAAATTATATTGACCATGATTATTCTCCCCAAAAATACCTACTATAAAGTCTCGATTGAAGGGATTAATCAATAAAAATATATTTCATAAAACATATAACTTTCAACTATTAATTATTTTTAAATATTTCACCTTTACTCGCTTAAACATAAATTTCGTGCTTAGAAGGATTCGACGACAAATCGCAATTTGCACCCTTTGTCTCACCCGCATGCAAGCGACAAATTATTGCCTAATAACATCCGCTTTATGTCATACCCTCATTAGGCCTCATAGAATTCAACCACAGACCCTATTTTATCGAAGTATCGAACAAACTTGAAACTAAGTTAAACCCTCGTGGGAATGTACAGTAGGTACTTGAGAACAGTTATTTACAATAAAACGTGTTATTTCTTAGCTATTTTAATAAAATTAAAAATACTTCGTAAAATTAAAATAAATTCAATTCAATTTTCTTTTATGACTTCAAATCGCGACAGTACAGAATATATTATTGCGCAAATTTCACTTCTGTAAAAAAATATAAAAATAAACTTGAATAACATGTCAAACGTAATATAATAAACACGAGGACTCATAGGTGCAAATAAAGTATAAGTATATCTACATTACAGCTCATATCCTGTTTTGTTCAATTCATACGCGCATAATTAAAAATGACTATTTTATTACTTCCCACAAAAAAGTCTTGTGAAAGTATAATTTATAAAAATTAACACATCAAAATTAAAAATTTCATTTAATCGTTATTACAGTATAAGATATAAAACTACCATACAATGACGACCATACAATACTCCATAGTTGACATGGAACCTAAATTATAGACTGGCAGATTGACAAGATAGAATAAATTAAATTACAATACGATTTTCAAGTCAGTTAGGCGTATACGCAATTAGTTTCAAGAGCTGTCAATTTGGATTAACCATGCCGCCGTTAGTTGTCACACTATAGTGTATTGGACTTATTAGCCGACTTGGACGAAGCGGGTAGTGCTTTTAGCGAATATCCCACGCGTGTCAGTGTCAGAACCCGGAAACGTAACCAAACTGTTATTAGCCTGAGCGTGAAGAATCAAATTGCATTTTTGTTACTAACAGTACCTTGTGTACGATCAAATGACGTATTGACAATTGATAGCATCTGTTGTCGGACTTTATAAAGTTACAATGCCCGTTATGTTTTTCGAGTTAATAGTGTGAAAGCCCTCAGACTTAACAAATACAAGACGTTGACGAATAAAAGAAATATATTTGTACCTTTGTAATTCACGGTACATATCTACTAATATATACCTTAGTAACCTATATGTAAATTAAGTAAATTTAGTTTAATATTTTTTAAAGTTTTTATCACATTCAAAGTCCATCTAATAAATTAACGTGATATTTTAATAAGAAATACGTGTATAGTTTTATAATGGTTAGTCCCATATCAGATAAAACGTCTATTAAGATTGTAATAATTATTATTAGAATATCGAAACCACAAAATATCTGTACGTATATATAAGTATCGAACAACATCACAATAGAAAGTGGCCTAAACGAGCGAGACAAGGCGAATGTTAGCGATAACACTTACGATAACTAGTATCAGTTATCACTTTCTAATTAAATTAAACATTTTACTATCTTACTAATAGTAATGTCATTATTAGCATTGAAAAATCGTTATGAGTTTTAGTAACTTTAAATAAAATATTTTAAAAAAAGCCTAATATTTAATGCAGCAGCAAATTTTAATTAACTAACCTTTAATAAATAGTAACAAACCAGTTCTGATTTATCTAAAATAAAATTTCATCAAATTAAACATATTGTTTTATGTTTAATAAAGTACCTTATGTTAAACGAAAAGAAAACTGCTCTTTGTAAAAAGTATTAATTCAAAAATGTTACCGTAGTATAAAATACGTACCTATCTAAAATTAAATAGGCAAGTTTATATACCTGAGTGGTTTAGTAGTAGTAAATGAGCAAAAAACCTTGGTTAATTTGGATCTATTGAACGATTTTTTGATGTCTTTGACGCACATGCTATATTATAAGTAGTACGTAGAATAGAAAAAAGAAACCAGTCATGTCAACCTTGAAACAAACCGGTACAGATTAAATTGATCGAATGAAAAAATTATAATTATCTAGAAGAAGATAATTGTACCTAGACATAACTTGGCGATCGCCTCATATGTATCTCAGGCGTAGTAAAAAATTGTATTAATAGTAAAAGCGTATTAAAATTTTTATTAATTTTATTATTTATATGGGTATGAAAAACAAAAAGGTCCAAACGCTAACAGATACTTAATTATTTATTTTTGCTCAATATTATCGGATAAAAAGGCTACTGGCTACTAAATAATTCTACACTATGCCTCAAACATGCCATTCTTTTGGGTTACACAATTCTCCCATGTGATATGAACGTAATAATTAATCTTAATGTAATATTAAATAAATGAACGTAATATTCCTCATTAAATTATTCATATTCACCTATTAGAGGCCTCACTGTTGTGTTTACCATTTGCCTCCGTATACAATTTTTTGTTATTGATTTGTTTAGGAAAGTTTTTCGAAGGCAGCTATATTTATTTGGTCATGTTATCGACACCGACAATTCGCGCAACTAGGTTGCTTTAAAGAATGATTACTCCCGTCCCGATATCTAATGGCTATCTCGGAGGGCATTCGTCTAATGATACAGATCTGCAGAAATAACTGAGTTAACTATTGTTCTAGTGTCTGACAGATGAGAGCCTGCGATAGTGACGTTCCGATTTATAATTATTTCCAAGTCGGGAATGTTGTGTGACCTGGCTTTAAAAAATAATACAGTAAGGTATTAAATATAATAAACTCAGACTATTTTAAGCGCTATGTGGAATTGTTATTTTTGCTTAATTGAGTTTCAGTGTTTAGTATCTCTTAATTTTTTTTAGTTTCTCTAAAGACGCATGTAGCTAAGAAAACTTTACTAATATCATTTTGTATTGTTCTTTGCCTTTTTTTGTCTAAGGTTTATAATTATACTGAACAATTCACTATCATTGGGAAAAAGTTAAACAAAAGTGTAATCTTCTATCGGTTGCAAAGTTATTGTCATCATTACAATTTTTATGGAAATTTATTTTATTATACTTAGAGGAAAAAACATTTTATATAAGATCATTTAAATTATTTTAACTAACTTAGCCTACATAGTTGTTTCAAGTAATTGGTTTCGTAGTAAAATGTAGTAGAATTGTAAACCAAACCAACGTTAGAATAATTACCGCTGATTCATTTGCCAACAAGATTTTAACAAGAACCGGTAACGTACTTGACAACATAATACCACTATTTCTGAATAAAGCTTTTATCCTTCATTTGGAAGAAAGTACTGGCGTGTTGAAACGATATTGTGTCAAAAATAAATTTAAGAAAATTTTTCATGATTTCTCTTCAAATTGTTTTCTAGCAAATAAATGAGAAGAATTAAGGAACTAAAAATATTTAAGCTATGTACACACTGTTTCAAGTCACTGTACTGTAAATATGGAAGGTAAAAATCTATAAACGAGTAAAAATGATAAAATAGTAATATTAATTATGATTATTATTAATTAATTTAATATTTTTTGCACTTTTCATCACTTCCTGAATTCGTAATAGTCTTTGAGGTAAATTTTGTTGCCTTAAAATCATAGTAATTTCACTTTCTCAGGATTTTAGAGAGAGGTAGGTGATTTACATGTTATTTTTAGTAAAATTGCTAATACATTAACCAATAACAACGTCACGTATTATTAATATATCATTACTAATCAATTAACTTTTATCTCCTCTTATATTAAATATCTTATATTATATGCAATTAAGAATAAAACAATTAAGAATAAAACAATTTATATATGTTACAAAAAAGTATAAATCCAAATTCTAGATAATATAAATTATACTATACCGCGTCCGAAACGTATATTATGCCTAATTTATTTACGTAATTAATCATTTTGCAAATATATGTTTTAGCCACTGTGTACCTTATTTATTTATTGGTATTACATTATATGTACATATTACATTATACTACGAGTATGTATAGTACTAGAATTTCTTTTTGTATAGATATTTATGTACGCAATGTAAAGTGTTTGATCGTTAATCTAGGCTTGTATTATAAAATATGAATGTTATAACATTTGAGCAAAATATGGAAGCGTTCACTTTAAACTACAATATAATTAACTCGTTTTTAGGGCGGATATATCCTATTAGTACATGCGCCGGTCCTCCTACGCAGACCATTGATAGAGTTAGTGGGAAGAGTTGTACCATTACGTTACGAAATCACTTTCCTTGTTTTGATCGAATAACAAACATTATTTTTATTGATAATGTAACATTAGACACATTTTATTTTTCTATGTTATTTCTGTACGACCCCTTACTTAGATATATCAATTTAAGTTAAAATTAAGTTATAATTTGAAGTTTTCTTTAGTTATTTGCAGTAATAATGTGTTTAAGGTAAGATGAGATGGACAGGTAGATCGGATGCTAAGAAGTCCGTACATAAAAAAAAGATACGGAGATTCTTTTTTTATTATAGGTACCTACTTCTAAAACTAACATTTTAAAGCATTATACTTGTTATACCTCAATTTTAATAGGTCTATTCAATGATTGGCTTTCATATTAAAAGCAACAGTTAAGGCGGCGATATATGTAAATTGGACTTTCTTTGTATTTGAATTCTCTGTAATCTTAATATGAAAATTTTAAAAAAAAATGTATGTTATTCTACAGCATATACAGCATTATCTCTTCCGCTTAAAAAGTTAAAAAAAACAACATAAATATCATAAATAAATATGCTAAGTACCCTCTGTTACAATTTTTCATATCATTTCTCTCGTAAACTATCAAAAACAAGATTTTTTTATTGCGTTCAGCATATTAAATAATACAACACCTAATATGATCTCCGATTATTTTTTCAAATAACTGTTTTATTTATTTTTTATGATTTTTTTACGTAATTCATACACGTAAGCCGCGAGAGAACACCCTCTGTCGCCCAGTAAATCAGTGCGGGACGAGGCGTTGTGCTGAACGGACCTGTGACTGTTTGCTCCGCAACCTCAGAACCAATTTAGAAATTTATTTATTTAATTCGTGAACAGAATTGTCACGAGTCGTGTGCGCTAAATTATGCTCTAAAACATTTGTGTTTAAAACTATATTAAAATGAAATAAATAAATGGCGTATTTTGGACCTTATTGACTTGTAAATTTTTTACTTAAAAATTTTAGTATACATATAGTATCGACTAAGAGAAGTTTCAATTTAGACTTTATTTGTATAGTTATAAGGACTAAGTCTGGAAATCGAACCTGTAACGAAGTTACGTCTACTGAGCCATAGGTAACATAAAATTTAATCTGTTTATTTTTCATGTTGAAGTTATACTTCTTTAGGCGCGTTATGAAAAATTTATGAGAGTGAAATTTTACGATGCGCGAGACACAAAATTCTCACGGGAGAAGTTAGCTAACAGTCAAAAGTTTAGAGGACTTGCAACTATATTCACGATATTTATTTTCAACAATGACATGGGTGTCATTTTCGAGGATTTTCGGGGTGCTAATTGCGAAAATGAGGTCCATTTTCAAATCCAAGATGGCGGACATCCGGTTTTTTTTCAACAATGACATGGGTGTCATTTTCGAGGTTTTTCGAGGTGCTGATTACGAAAATGAGGTTTATTTTCAAATCCAAGATGGCGGACATCCGGTTTTTTTCAACAATGACATGGGTGTCATTTTCGAGGTTTCTCGAGGTGCTGATTACGAAAATGAGGTCCATTTTCAAATCCAAGATGGCGGACATCCGGTTTTTTTTTAACAATGACATGGGTGTCATTTTCGAGGTTTCTCGAGGTGCTGATTACGAAAATGAGGCTTATTTTCAAATCCAAGATGGCGGACATCCGGTTTTTTTTCAACAATGACATGGGTGTCATTTTCGAGGTTTCTCGAGGTGCTGATTACGAAAATTAGGTCCATTTTCAAATCCAAGATGGCGGACATCCGGTTTTTTTTCAAAAATGACATGGGTGTCATTTTCGAGGTTTCTCGGGGTGCTGATTACGAAAATGAGGTCCATTTTTAAATCCAAGATGGTGGACATCCCGGTTTTTTTTCAACAATTACACGGGTATCATATTCGAGGTTTTTCGGGGTGCTAATTGCGAAAATGAGATCCATTTTCAAATCCAAGATGGCGGATATCCAGTTTTTTTTCAACAATAACATGGGTGTCATTTTCGAGGTTTCTCGGGGCGCTGATTACGAAAATGAGGTCCATTCTCAAATCCAAGATGGCGGACATCCGGTTTTTTTTAAATAATTACATGGGTCAGGGTGTCATTTTCGAGGTTTATCGGGGTGCTAATTGCAAAAATGAGTATGTATTATTTAATGATGCCAAGCATCTATTATCAATGAAAACTACCAATAAAGTGTTTTTTACGTTTTAGTGTTATTTTATCAAGACGTTTTTTTAAGTTTTTATTTCACGTTTTAGTGTACATTTGTGCACTATAGTAAATATCCTGCGTAGTTGACTAATCTTCGTGACAATATTTATTTGATCACCTCACCACTATCTATATTAAAAATAAATGAAATCCATATGACGAAATGAAATCCGCAAAATTGCAGTACTAGTAATTTTTTATATCCTCAGGAGTAATTATCATATTTTAATCGTTACAAATTATATATTTAAATTTTAAAAATAATTATTTTATTTAACCTTCATCATACTAAAAAATGGGATAAAGATTATGAGCAGGTATCCCTAAACACACACACCATGACAGTTTGACTACAATAAGTACACGAGCTGTACTCACACATATTTTTGTAAAAAACATAGCACTGTTTATAGGTATTAATTGTATAAAGTACACGATAGTTAAATCTTTTCTTTTGTTCATGTTTTTTGTAAAACTGGAAATAAAAGGCTTTTTTATTTATTATTATTATTATTATTTTTTAATTTAATTTTAAAGTATTATTTTTACTTTAGTTCCTACTGATTTTTTGTAATAAGACAAACCCTCAATTACCCCCTAAATTTCAAATAGCCATAACTTTGTTAATAATTCAGATCAACCTCACAAACACAAACATCTACAGACTCACAAAAACCTACACCACCACAAAAGGCACCATCTTCCCGGAAGCCACAACATATTTTTATTTTTTCTTTATACCGCTAATAGAACTTAAAATTAATAACATTTTTATAATAAAGAACTTCGTTCCTATCTGGTGAAACTGAAAGTTGTGAACCTACAAACACTTTTTGTGTATCGATCATCAATTTTAGTATATGTACTGCCGAAGCGAGTACACTTGGACGTTCGACAACATTGTATATATATTCAACGAGTTAGAATATTTCGATAGCGCGATTCAGGACTTAACAGCGTTATATAATATTTTTAAGTTTAACATCATATATAATAACATAAGTATAAAACAACATATTTAATATGACAATATTGTTTGAGGACTGAAATAAAATGAATTTTTACAAAATTAAAAAAAAAGCCAACGTTACGCGGTGTTCCCAGGCCCACCGATCACCCATCCAAGTACTGACCGCGCCCGACGTTGCTTAACTTCGATGATCGGACGAGAATCGGTGTGTTCAATTATATATATTTACTGTGATTATAAGTGATAAAAATTGTATCTACATATTGTACACATAAATTAATAATAGATATAAATAATAATTATTTTAATTATGTAAAAAATATTTTTTTATGATATTTAAATAAACTTTATTTAACTAGATAATGCTTTATAATAAAACTTTCAATGTATTAAATACTCTTTTTTCTATTATTATTAGTGTCGTTTTTATAATTGCATAAGTTGATAAAAAATGCTATCATTATAACGCCTTATCAATATATTGCCGTTGCGAATACCTCTAATAGAACCATGCCTAACAAAGCAACAGCTGTTAGTTGTTACACTGTGCCGTACTACGCGCGAATTCTAGCGCGCTGGTCGCGCGTAATTATTATCGGGAGGCGCGGGGTTGCGCGGGGAATTTTTACCGGCAACGC
The DNA here is from genome assembly GCA_905231865.2 of Boloria selene. Taxonomy (NCBI): domain Eukaryota; kingdom Metazoa; phylum Arthropoda; class Insecta; order Lepidoptera; family Nymphalidae; genus Boloria; species Boloria selene. The sequence goes on along the minus strand of HG993137.1, from coordinate 12,561,735 downwards.
CCAATCGAGCAAGGTCAACGGCGTATATCCCCGTCTTAAGACGGGGATATACGCCGTTAAAGCATTATCTAGTTAAATAAAGTTTATTTAAATATCATAAAAAAATATTTTTTACATAATTAAAATAATTATTATTTATATCTATTATTAATTTATGTGTACAATATGTAGATACAATTTTTATCACTTATAATCACAGTAAATATATATAATTGAACACACCGATTCTCGTCCGATCATCGAAGTTAAGCAACGTCGGGCGCGGTCAGTACTTGGATGGGTGACCGGTGGGCCTGGGAACACCGCGTAACGTTGGCTTTTTGTTTTTAATTTTGTAAAAATTCATTTTATTTCAGTCCTCAAACAATATTGTCATATTAAATATGTTGTTTTATACTTATTGTTTTTATATATGATGTTAAACTTAAAAATATTATATAACGCTGTTAAGTCCTGAATCGCGCTATCGAAATATTCTAACTCGTTGAATATATATACAATGTAGTCGAACGTACAAGTGTACTCGCTTCGGCAGTACATATACTAAAATTGATGATCGATACACAAAAAGTGTTTGTAGGTTATTTGAAACAATAAGCCGAAGTCATATTAGGTGTTGTCTTTGATTATATACATGTCTAGATTGAGCAATGCAAACAAACGATGCGCAGAAAACGTCCTCACTTTACGTGATATGTGTGAGTACAGCTCGTGTACTTATTGTAGTCAAACTGTCATGGTGTGTGTGTTTAGGGATACCTGCTCCAAATCTTTATCCCATTTTTTAATATGATGAAGGTTAAATAAAATAATTATTTTTAAAATTTAAATATATAATTTGTAACGATTAAAATATGATAATTACTCCTGAGGATATAAAAAATTACTAGTACTGCAATTTTGCGGATTTCATTTCGTCATATGGATTTCATTTATTTTTAATATAGATAGTGGTGAGGGTGATCAAATAAATATTGTCACGAAGATTAGTCAACTACGCAGTATATTTACTATAGTGCACAAAAGTACACTAAAACGTGAAATAAAAACTTAAAAAAACGTCTTGATAAAATAACACTAAAACGTAAAAAACACTTTATTGGTAGTTTTCATTGATAATAGATGCTTGGCATCATTAAATAATACATACTCAATTTTGCAATTAGCACCCCGATAAACCTCGAAAATGATACCCTGACCCATGTAATTGTTTAAAAAAAACCGGATGTCCGCCATCTTGGATTTGAAAATGGACCTCATTTTCGTAATCAGCGCCCCGAGAAACCTCGAAAATGATACCCATGTTATTGTTGAAAAAAAACCGGATATCCGCCATCTTGGATTTGAAAATGGATCTCATTTTCGCAATTAGCACCCCGAAAAACCTCGAATATGACACCCGTGTAATTGTTGAAAAAAAAAACCGGATGTCCGCCATCTTGGATTTAAAAATGGACCTCATTTTCGTAATCAGCACCTCGAGAAACCTCGAAAATGACACCCATGTCATTGTTGAAAAAAAACCGGATGTCCGCCATCTTGGATTTGAAAATGGACCTCATTTTCGTAATCAGCACCTCGAGAAACCTCGAAAATGACACCCATGTCATTGTTGAAAAAAAACCGGATGTCCGCCATCTTGGATTTGAAAATGGACCTCATTTTCGTAATCAGCACCTCGAGAAACCTCGAAAATGACAACCATGTCATTGCTGAAAAAAAAACCGGATGTCCGCCATCTTGGATTTGAAAATGGACCTAATTTTCGTAATCAGCACCTCGAGAAACCTCGAAAATGACACCCATGTCATTGTTGAAAAAAACCGGATGTCCGCCATCTTGGATTTGAAAATGGACCTCATTTTCGTAATCAGCACCTCGAGAAACCTCGAAAATGACACCCATGTCATTGTTGAAAAAAAACCGGATGTCCGCCATCTTGGATTTGAAAATGGACCTCATTTTCGTAATCAGCACCTCGAGAAACCTCGAAAATGACACCCATGTCATTGTTGAAAAAAACCGGATGTCCGCCATCTTGGATTTGAAAATGGACCTCATTTTCGCAATTAGCACCCCGAAAATCCTCGAAAATGACACCCATGTCATTGTTGAAAATAAATATCGTGAATATAGTTGCAAGTCCTCTTTTGACTGTTAGCTAACTTCTCCCGTGAGAATTTTGTGTCTCGCGCATCGTAAAATTTCACTCTCATAAATTTTTCATAACGCGCCTAAAGAAGTATAACTTCAACATGAAAGATAAACAGATTAAATTTTATGTTACCTATGGCTCAGTAGACGAAACTTCGTTACAGGTTCGATTTCCAGACTTAGTCCTTATAACTATACAAATAAAGTCTAAATTGAAACTTCTCTTAGTCGATACTATATGTATACTAAAATTTTTAAGTAAAAAATTTACAAGTTAATAAGGTCCAAAATACGCCATTTATTTATTTCATTTTAATATAGTTTTAAATACAAATGTTTTAGAGCATAATTTAGCGCACACGACTCGTGACAATTCTGTTCACGAATTAAATAAATAAATTTCTAAATTGGTTCTGCGGTTGCGGAGCAAACAGTCACAGGTCCGTTCAGCACAACGCCTCGTCCCGCACTGATTTACTGGGCGACAGAGGTGTTCTCTCGCGGCTTACGTGTATGAATTACGTAAAAAAATCATAAAAAATAAATAAAACAGTTATTTGAAAAAATAATCGGAGATCATATTAGGTGTTGTATTATGTAATATGCTGAACGCAATAAAAAAATCTTGTTTTTGATAGTTTATGAGAGAAATGATATGAAAAATTGTAACAGAGGATACTTAGCATATTTATTTATGATATTTATGTTGTTTTTTTTAACTTTTTAAGCGGAAGAGATAATGCTGTATATGCTGTAGAATAACATACATTTTTTTAAAAATTTTTCCTATTAAGATTACAGAGAATTCAAATACAAAGAAAGTCCAATTTACATATATCGCCGCCTTAATTAAAATGTTAATGGAAATTGATTTTTTTACAATACGAGCAAATTCTTACCGTGAAGCATAACATATTTTAGATTAACTTTATTTTACAATCTAATTAAATTCCATTAGGTACTAATATTAATAAAAAATTAAGAAATAACATTTAAAATAAATCTATCTTTCGGGAAGAGAGTACTATATAGATAAAGGTTCCATTTTATAAACTTTAATTAGGTGAAGACAAAATTTTGTTAAAAGATTAAGTTTTGGATACAACAAGCTTAGAGTTCTAATTTCTGAGTTTTGATTTTAGCCAAGTCAAAATCCATTCCATGTAGTGTTTTTTACATAACTAGGTAATTTGCTCTATTCGGCGTTTTAATTAATGCCAAATACTAATGTATATTTTTTAAATATAAAAGAAAACTAAGTAGGTACATATTTCTAATATTGTTATGTACAAAAAATTACCGAAAGCTTTTTATGCGAATAATGTCCAAGCGGTCAAAAGTGTTAGTCATCACCTTGACAAATAAAAGTCAGGTAGGTATCAGAGTGCGTCGAACTCTTATTAACTCGTCACGATTCTATCTTGATGAAACAACCTAGAGGCTAGAGTCTTGAAGTAAGTCATACAAAAAAGCTGTTAAGATAAATATAATTGACTTTAAGAGCTTAATTTATTATTTTTTGAGCTTATGTAACCAAATATTATTAGGTAGATTTGTACTTTAGTAAAAATTAAACATAAATAAAATGAATGCTATATATATATTTACATAGCACCTTCGCTATATGACTAATTTTTAAATTGACTAATTAACTTAAAAAGTCATGGAAAACTTTTGTCAGTAAACAAATAATATCATTCTTTGTATAACGAAATATACAGGTATAGATTGTAGATGTTAGATACCTACCTACTAGAATAAGATTGTTCGCATAGTATTTTGTGATCTGTGCTAGAACCTACCTATAACATAGGTCATACAATGTTATGAAATATTAACTAGTTTTATCTACCTACATTTTTTTATAAAATAAGAGTTTTGTAAAACATTGTCATGAATAGCCATATTTTACCCTTAGAATTATAATACGTATGTTATTATTTTTATATGTAAACACTAAACAACACTATTAGTAATATCAAAATATTCCGCTTGAACTTAATAATAAAAATACAACTTATTTTTTACTTTAGTACCTATATTGTGACAACACGATCCTCCATTGGAAAAATGAACAAAAAACCTTGACCTTGGGTCAGCTTAGAAACGTGATAGCGAATTGATTTCCTCACTTGTTCATGTTGCTATAAAATTTTACTTTCACATAAATATAAAACGGAGTACTAAATATTAAATAACTAATATTCATTTACAATACTTTCTTGTTCTTGCTTTCTTTTAACCGGATATACTTTAATTTCGAGCTTTCTGCCAGATGTAAAAAACACGATATTCTCTTATCTATTAAATTGCACGTTTTTTATTTTGATTATATCTTAATTTTTTACACACATTTATTACATAATATTTTTATTGTCATCAGATTCGTGTTGGCTTTTATTGTTTAAGTGTGAGGGCAAGTTCATTTTATAGGTTACTAGCGACTCGCTCTCGCTTCGCTTGGGCTTTTTCCTAGATTTAGCACAGGCAAAGCCGCAGGATCCGCTAGTTATGCATATAAGCCCTCCTCTTGAATCACTCTATCTATTAAAAAAACCGCATCAAAATCCGTTGCGTAGTTTTAAAGATTTAAGCATACACAGGGATATAGGGACAGAGAAAGCGCTTTTGTTTTATACTATGTAGTGATACCCATTACGAAAGAACTCAAAAGAATTTTACTCTCTATCCTACAGGAACACAATTCTATCTATTCCAATTAATGGAATGAAAAATAGCCTACCTATGTGAAGTTGACGAAATCTTTAACCCAACAAAAGTTTAACATGTACTAGTTACTACAGATCTAGATTGTAACAAACCAAACTTTCTTCGCCGATTGTACGCTATCTTGTACCTCAGCTTTTAGAACGATACACAAATACACTAAAATACACATGGTATCCGTTGCTACATGAAATGTGTTCGGAAAGTTTCTTTTTAAGTTTCGTGTGCAAATAAGTTATGGATATCATAAATTCATATAATAAATATGTGGGTGTCATAAACGCAGGCACGTACCTATTAAAACTAATTTTAGTGCTCCCACGTGTAGTCTTGACAGCAATATTTACCTTTAATGTAGTGGTAAATTTGTAAAATTTATAATTACCAAACGTCCTATTTTCATATAGCGATACCTTAGTTCGCAAATCGGTTAACTCCTTTTCAACATTTTTTTTCAAAGGGTACCAAAATCAAGAAATACAATAATATTTACTATAAATTCGGACCAATATTTTTTTTATATTAACGATATATTCGTAATTAATCTAAAAAAATCATATTGTACGAGTTTGTAACACTTATTATATTGAAATAATAACGATTTTAGTGGCCCCTTAAAAAGTTCACGTTAACGGAGTTAGCCGATTTGCGAATAAAGGTATCGATAGGTTCCTACCGAGAAATGCAAAAGTTCTAAATTGAAATAAATACCTTACAGTTAACTAAAAAAAAAAAGATAATACCTACTCCACCCACTGCATTAAGAGAGATCTTATAATTATGGAATTTCTAAAACACTCCCACAGTTTTGTAAAACTCTTGAATGTGATAATTGGTGACATAACACATTCTAAAACACTTTAATTTACTTGGGAAAGTTTATAACCCTCTAGTGTGTACCTTATTCATAAATAATGTTAGTACGTGTACTAGCCATTTTACGAAATATTTACATAAAAGACGGCCGCCTATAATGTAATTACATACTATAACTTAATTAAAAATATTACATAAGAATATCTGCATTTCTCAATGCGAGGATTAGGCCATAATCCCCCACGCTGACTAAATTCCGATTATGTTAGATCCTGTACACTTAGAAGAACTATTTAGGTTCTTCAAACATGCAAGTTTCTTTGTTGTTTTCCTCTCCGCATAAAATATAATAATTTTACACATAGTCACATGTAAAAATCGCAAGACGACCCGAATTAGATCCCGTACATTAGCTTTTCATTTCAAGGAACCGAAAATCTTAAATTACGCCGGTAACATAATTATGAGAAAGTATATCATTTCATATGTACATATAATAATATACATACAATAATTCAACATATATATTATCTAATAGGTAAAGATAAACCTTAAACATACATTTAAAAACCTACTTTTCATATTAAGATTCTTTCAGGTATTCTGACAAACAACATTTTCTATCTAATGGATTTTCTATGCTAAGTGATAATATCATAATGTAATAATTAGTCATGATATTTTTCTGTTACACGTCTTATCTTAATATTCTAAGAAATTTACTTATTCAACAAATAAAATTACTAATTTTAATTAGATATAACTAACAAGCAGAATAATACCATCTTCAGTATTATTTTGAGTAATTAATTCCCAAACAATATTATGTTTAGTATATTAGGTAATAAGTTCAATGTCAAACTTATCCAATTACATAATTCCTACCTATAAACTAATAAAGTAAAATACGTATACAGTATTGCCAGAATAAGTCTTAATCGCTTTCCATACGGTAACGCTTATTTTAGACGTAACCGTATGGATAGATTTATGTGAAATTCAGTACACATATAGATTTAACTTTATTTAGTTTTCTTTGCTTTTTTATAACGATGGAAAATTAATATACTACATGTAGGTACATATGGGAACACGCACACACATGTAATTGTCACAGGTACATAAAGCAGTGTAATTATTAAATAAACAGTTGGCTTAGAACTCTCGTCTCGTGTTCATCATCTCATATCTCTGCGCCGTACGCTACAGTACACAATAGTCCCGTCCCTTGTGCGTTTCTTGGCTTTGCACCCATAGACCGTATTATGAATGTTATTATTATAAATTACACCAAAAATAATTAGAAGTACCTATCATATTATATAATTTATTTTTATATATGTAGGTACATATACATTTATATGATAATGATTTAGCCAACCAAATCGTCCTTTATAAAAAGAATAATAATAAGTTCTCTTTATTGTACACACAAAGAAAAATAGGTAAAAGAAAAATTTATACAAGGCAAACAAATATATATAAGAATATTATTGTTTTGTTCGAGAATGTTTATGCTTTTATGTATTCATTTGGATCGCACCAACGTGTTTGATGTTAAAATATTTTATTATGATCGATGAAGGCTTATACATGGTTCACATTAATTGGCAATTTAGATTATTCATCATATTTAATAATTTATCAAATTCAATTAAGTATCCAATTAAAAAGGACAACGATTAAATTACATGGAGAGCTTGTTTTTACATCAATCTACCGATAAGCGTAAAATTGAACAAAACGAAACATTATACCTATACTATATTGTATAAAGATTATTCTTTTCTATGTACTAAAGTAATAATTATTTTCACTTCTAAAGTTAAATTATTAACTGAAAGATAGTAAAGTAATACTTAAAATATTATTTGATTGAAGTCTGAACTTCACTTAATATCAACTTGTATAAGAAAAAGCTTATTTAAAAAAATATGTATTGATTTTAAGAAAACCACATTAATTTCAAATCAAGCTCGCTTAATAATGCTTCAAATGATGAATTTGGCGATAAGATCTGATAAGCTCACCGTTAGAATACAGCGCTTTTACAACAATGTAAGGAAACGTGTCTTAAGAGTATTTGATAATATATAGGGAATTATTTTATATACAATTTAAAAATATATGTGAAATGTACAGTAAATAGTGAGATAAAAAACCAAGTTAAGGCTGAACTAATAATATCTTTTTATTTATAATTATTATTTTATCATTAAGTTTCGTTTAATTTTATTACTACTGACTTAAATGCATGTGGTAGTTAACTTTAATTTTTTGACATATAGGCGTTTTAAAAGCTTCAATATCCTTGATATGATAAAAAGGGTAACTGCATACCAAGCACCCGGTCCACTCTCAGTGTCGCATACTTAAGTAGTTTACACATTACTAAAATATCGAATTTTCTGTAGTGAAAATATTTTTAAAGTATATTTGTCACAGTATCTTTAACCAAACCAACAAACCTAGTTAATTGGAGTAAAGTCGTTAAAAATATGTATGAAAATGTCAAATATTATGCAATAGAAATAACAGTAAGAACGTAAATAAGTAGGTACCTACTGATACCATAATCAATACTCGAATCTCAAGTTTCTCACATCGCTAACCAGATGTGAGTGAGAGATGCTCCGTCCCTAATTGCTCTAAGTCGTAACTCGTAACCTATCAATTTGTCATTATTGCACATATCTAAATGCGACCTGAATTGTTTAATGACCATTCATTATTTTATCTTTTCTAACGTAAGTACCTATTACTATTTGATTATCTCATTTGCTCTAATATTCCAAATTACTTATTTTGTTAGAGGTAGACTAATGATTATAATAATAAAATTTCATTGTAAAGTTGATAATAAATTGTTCTATAAATGTCTTAATGAAATCAAAATTATTACACATTTTGATAAGCTCTATACCAGTGTCAATTTAATCACCTGAAAATTTCACTATAACTTAATATGTTAGGACCATAATATAGTAAAATTAGTAAGTATCTATCTAATTCGTAACCTAGTTCATAGAAGCCTATTTATATTACATTTTTCTTTTTTTTGTACTTAAATATATAATTATATTTTTAACGAATTTTATAAAGAAATACAAATTTCCATTCCATTACGTCCGCGTTGTGACTAAAATGGGTTTATAAAAGTAACAATAGGGAAACAAGATTTGTGCATTATCTCACAACGAGGTACCTTTTGGAGGTAAGATAAGGCTTATGAAACATTCACCGTGCACGTCTAATCGCATACGTGAGTGTAGCTGGGTGTGCCGTGTTTACTTCTAACGAAAAAAAATTATGGATAAAAATCATCATTAAATAGGTTATATCGAAGTTAACTGTAACATAAATTGAAAACCCCATGTACGTGTGTGTATGTATGACTTTATTAGCACGTTTCAATTATTAAAAGAAATCTTAAAACGATACATTTATTGTATTAAACTCCTATTCCTTAAGCTATATTAGCGTTCATCATCCACAAAATTTTAAGAAATCAAAAGTATTCTAAAAAAGTTAATGCTAAGGCCACCTTATACCTAAGTTAAATAGAGTACGCAATTTCATATTATATATTTGGAAAGACTATTCAATAGGCTTTTAATGTGATAAGATATTTTTCTTAGAATGTATATTACTCATAGATAAATTACAACCCTAATTCCGGCGCCATATTAGCATTACGACGCGCGGCGCGATTGTTTCTAGAATACAGGCGATAAGTTGGCGCCACTGAACGTTGAATTCGTAATACCAGCTTCAGAGAAGTCAGACCGGACGCGCCGCCGCCTCACGATTTGTCGGCAACCCTTATGGATGCAATACTTTGGAATTAATAGACAATAATGTATTGAATTAAAAACCGTACATATCTTGGTAGTATGGCTTTATGACCATCTTAAGAAACTTTTCTTTGAATTACTGAATACTAATCACCCAAGTAGATTGTGTACATACTGTAGGCTTAATTACTGCGACGGTCATTTTCTTTTTTCTATATCGTAAGCTATGAAATGTAAATAATAAAAATATTTTAATTGAACTGCTACTTTAAGATATTAAGAGGTTTAAAAAACACAAACTCAAAATTTTTACTTTATTTCAACATTTATTAAATTTTTTATATTCTTTTTGTTCCAGATGGCTTGAGTAATGGAGGGCGAGTGCGCGGAGGAGGGCTGGCTGCTCGTGCGCGTGCACGTGCCAGAGTTGAACGTGCAGAAGAGTCTGCAGTTCTCTCGCGACCAGCTCGTGTGGGACGTCAAGCAGCAGTGTCTTGCCGCCTTGCCTAAGGTCGGTATTTTCTTATCGCAAAAAAGTAAAATGTGTATATTTATAATATTAGTTGACATCATTTTTAATACGATTTTGATATCAATTTCTGAGATATAAACTTTTGTAATTTACGCGATACATTATTTTGTCCTTTTTGGCGCAAACATGTAATAATACTTGCACACGTCTGAAATTGTGAAGTTAAATTTGTTTTCTGGGAAAATTACTTAGAAAATCTTAAATGAAAATCCTTTCGTGGATTTGTTCCCGGAACTTGTTGAAAATTAAATTACTGGTATGCAATTAACTTTGGTAAGACAGACAGCTTTACCATCTGTCACTTATAATTACAAATACAAGTTAGCCTTATTATATTTTAAGTTACATAATTAATTAGTACCGAGTAACAAGATTACTATCAAAATTATTTATATATAAAGTTATTATGAAGTTAATTAACGGTACAGTGGAGGGCGCTGTCTCACTTGAGACTAACTATGTCTACTCCTAGAGGAGATACTAGGTACTTATATATATAGTGCACAAGTATTCTGATGAACAACAGAGTCGTCTCTAAACCTGCAACTCTCACTCTCTGATGGAACGAAGATTTGACACGACCGATCAGGCCGAGAGACCAGGCGCAGTTCTAACAGCTTTACGTAATATTCTTGAAGTCACGGGGGTGAAACACCACCTCTTTCAACTCCTGGCTGTTACAGATAATGTCTTATCGAATATACTTGGCCCAAGCCGCCTACGTATCCAATCCAAAACCTCGGATCTGCCGCACATGCTATGCGGCCGGCAATTTAAAATATTCTTTAAAATATTCCTAAACCCACTATTTAATATGCACATACAAAATTAAATATTATATAACAATAACGCAAACATAAAACTTTCCCAAAGTGTCAATGTCAAGTGATACTTAGATTGGATATTGATAAAATGATAGTTACCCAATAGTTGTTAAAGTACTTATAAATATAGAACAGAGCCACTGTATTCGTTACTGTGTACTTCACTCGATAGCTACTGTTTGTAAAAAAATTATGAAACTATGCTATGTAAACATTTAAAAGATAACCTGTAAATTCAAGTTGTACTCGTATAAATACATACATGTGTATATGGTACATGTCTATATTATGTACAATGTACATATGTATATATACAACTCGTACATTGTACATATTATAAACATATACTCGAAGATCAAGTTAAAAAATAGTATTAATAGTGTACTTTTGGTTCACACGCTCACTTTTTATTAACAGCTAAAATAAAGCAATTTGCTTTTATTTCTCAACTCAATCACTTTCAAAACCACATACGGTACTGTGAATTACTGAAAGTATGCATTTAGACACCGTTGTTTCTAAAAAACATATATTATTAAAATATTAACTAGTCAAAATGATGTTAAACTACTTACCATTCAAAGTACCTGTTACAACAATATATTTTAATGCGCAAAAAGAGAAGATGGGTCGTTATTAATCTTCCATATTTATTTATTTTTTTCACACTGCTACGTACATTTATAGGCTTGTACATGAACAGTAATATAAACTAAGAAATCCTTCCGACTTTGTCGTAGTGTTAAGTGATATATTATGTACCTACATATGTATAATTCTTTTTGTTACTTCTGGTGTAATTTTATGAAATTGCGGTAGTTAATTTTCGAGCTTAATTAATGCGGCAATATTTGATGTGTTTATTTATTATTTATCACTCAAACATGACTACTGTAATACCACTTAACTATGTACTCAAATATTGAGGCTAAGCTGATCAAAATACAGTGAGACCTATCACCTAGAAACATTAACAAATAATAAGCAATAAGTGAAATATTCAATAAAATTCGAAAAGATAGTTTCATTTATCATGTCAAATATTCGCGTAAACCTAAGACAGCATTAAATCCTCATACTATTTTAATAATCATGTGCCTCAATTCACACAATGTCATGTAATATGTCTGTATAAAGAATCCGACAGCTTTAAAATTTTAGTAATATTTTTATTTAATAATTTGCATATATTTACATTATTTGTGTTCACGAGACGGTCACCTCTAATCAGAAAATGTTGATTAGATTTATTATTTGTTTTATAAGTTTTGGTATTCAAATAGAAATAGGTACATAACAATCTGATGACATTAATGCTGAATTCATTAACATTTGAATTATATCTCTTCATTAGAAATGACATTGATTAACGATTTTTTAGAAGACAGTACGCCTTGGGAATGATGCTGCTTTAAAATTATATCACACTTCATATGGTAGTTTCGTTACAGAGTAGGTACTTGACGTCTTCTCAGAAATTTTTAATGATTTATAATATTTATAGAATATTATGTAGTATATAGAATTAGCGAATGAAAGTAAAGATTTTTTATCTCTCTTCAAAATAAAGACAGCATAAAATAGGTACAATAGTATTTGTTTAATTTATGATTTTTGCATTGATTTAAATAAAACGAATGACTTGTCGATGACAGTCGTAAAATATATCATTCTCATCTCATTGGATACTGTTAAAGAAAAAGAATTGCAAATTGGCCTAAATCAAGAAGCGCTTTCGTTGTCAAGATCCAATAAAATTCTCAATCATTGTTCCCTGTTAATACAACTACAAATGAAGCGTAAATTATTTCTTGATTATCTTCTTAAAATATACACTTTTCTTTTCGTATATTTTCTGACTATTTCCCTATAAATTTTCATATTAACTTGAAATAACAGTCATTTCAAAGCGATTTTTTAAGCTGAAGAAAAATATTTAAACTGAAGTAAAATATCCTCAATTATCCTAATGTACACTAATATAGGTCAAAGATAAAGTAGGTTAGCTGGTGCTCTATTTTTTTTACTCCGAAACATTCATCCCGGTGGTAGTTTCCTAGGTAGGTACTTTTAATTTTTATTTGCTAAACTTCAAAATATTTTGTAAGGCAACTTGCTTACGACCTAATTTATTATTCACTGGGCAGCTTATACGAAGTACCTAATTAAGAATATTTTATTTTTTCGTCACATTTTGTTAAAAATTAAAAGTTACTGCTAAATTAATTTGCCAGAAGATCAAAAGACCTATTCAGAGTATGCTCGTTAATGAATTAAAAAAATAAAGCAAAGTGTAAGCAGTCATGTCAAATTTTGCGGGTCAACAAGTAGCGTTGGGGAGTTGCCAGTTCACAGACAAGGTATGTGCGTTATTTTTTAAATGGGTCAAACTTATTACCGAGAAAAAAATGATAAACGAAAAACTATAAACAGAAGAAAAATGATTGTTATACCTGGCAATGTTCTGTCGTAAGTTTTAGTATCTGAAACCTCTTAGTGACCGCACCTTATCTTTATTTTAAGGTACCTATCTTCAGAATTATTAGGTGCTGTAAGTTCTGTGGGTATAGAACTCTAAACAATATTTGAATATGCAATATTAATATTGCCCTGCTATTTTAATGCATAATAAAAAATCTTATTTTTCAACATAAAACGTCTGAATTAGGTTTTTTCTTATATCATTTTCTGAATACGACTTTCTTGTATGTACATATTTATAAAGAGACGTATTCTAATAATATCTCAAGGTTATTTATAGAAAAGCCAAGAATCTTGAAGCGAGGGCTGGTTCATTCGTCTTGCGATCAATGGCCATTGACTAAGAACTTGATGGGGCTTGAGATTTTATCTAGGCCTATTAGAAAGACGGATGACCTAATAAGCGTAATCATAGCATCTACTTCCATATTATTATAGTGAGACAACGACGATTACCTTGATGGATGATGCCTCACCATAATATAGCTACAATAAACAAGCTTTGACAAAAAATGAATATTAGGGATGAGAAATTGCTGTACTTTGTCTTAAAAAAGTACATTTTTAAGTATTGTTACTTATTTTTAGACTTTAAATCAAAATATTAAGCGCTGTTAAGGAGTAATATTCATAAAAGTCAGGTCATGTATCTTAATTTACTTGTTAACATAAATGTCTAAATAAACAGTCAGTTAATCTGATAATGAAGTTAACTTTAATAAGCTCACAGGAAAGGAAAATATTAAGCTCGAATATACTTTTATCCATGGTAGTGAGGGCGCCCACGCAGAAGTGGGCGAGACGAGAACGACGACAATCGTAAATCGCAATAAATGCAACATTAAAACATCATCTATCCGGTCGTGTGGCGATAAATATATCTCTTTTGCAATGTTCATGCATATTATTTTTGCCTTGCAAATGTGCTCCTGGTACCGTGGGGTTGGCAATAAGTATAAGTAAGACGGACGCACGTTGCGTTCAAATGATTTGAGTGAATCACTTTGCAGATTTATTATCTATATCTTGATACGTACCGTTATTAATTCGCACCCACTTGATCGTTTAGATTTTCTTTTAGATTTTTCACCGCATGAAAGAAATGAAAGTAAAATTAATAATAAGGAAAAAGATAATAAATAAATTACAAAAAATTCTAACCTACTTCTTTCAAGCGAAGCTCTGAATCAAATTGAAATCTTTACATTAATAATTTATCTGAAGCCTTTACAAATTGGGTGTCCCCGGTAGAACATTCGATCTTTCGTACGGGATCTCATGTCAGAGCCTTAACCTATTATTTGTTGGGCCCTCAAGATCTCGGAATCACCGGCCGTCAGCGTACGTACATAGTCGACAATACAAACCAGTTCTTACATACCGTTACATGGAAGTAATTTCTTAAACGCAGTCGCCAGTCACGCCAGACCAATCGAACGATCTAAAGATACTCACTCGTCGGCCGCCATTTACATACTGATGTTTGAGCGCAATGGCGGGCAATTAATAAAACGACGTATGTTTGAATATCGAACACTTATTTAGGATTTACAATATTTGAGGGGTGATTAGTGTGATAGGTTCTTCCTTTTATGGATTAAGCTTAAATAGATCAAATCTAAAGTTTGCATTAAATGACTATGTTCCGTTGTATTAGCAGTTAAAGGCACTCAAATTAAAATTTATCTTAACCAAACTTCTAGTTGATAGCTTGTATACTCAATACAATTCTTTCTAGATTCTACAACAGCGACCTCAGACTAATCTTTATACATTCATTTCACCTCGGTCGTCAACTATAAAAATTATTATATGTATGTATTTAATAAGTTAACATTATGTACTATCATTTATAACATAACTAAGCAACTAATTGTAATATAACATTTAAGTTCATATGACATCTAAATCCTATAATACTACTAACCTGCTTTTATATGTATAAAATAATAATCAACCCTTATCATATTATGAAATATTTAAGTAATTATAAATAATAATATATGTATGTATATTGTTTTCGGTGGTGACTTCGGCACATCTACAGGTGGCCACTTGGTATCGGGTATGTCATTGTTTAATATCGCATAGCCTGTGTATAAACATACCGTGTAATCTATGTAACCTGCATGAATCAATCATGATTCAACTCGAATATTTGAATCATCGGAATGTTTAAAAGTGTCAGCATGATTGCATGAATCCCTGTTTAACCCTACATTTAGTGAAAAATACAACTGTTTCGTTTGAGCAGTTATACTGGTCTTAGAAAAATACTACGAAACATTCGCAATGGCGGAAATCTACTGAGAACTAGAGGCATGTGTGTTAGCACGCTTTCCTTGTACTAGAACCATATGACACATATAGTGTACGGAACGTTGTACAGTGTGAAATACTTTACTGTACTTAGTTCTACGCTGCTGTTCGTGTAACTTAACTTTTATACATACACAACTATAGTATCCAACAAATGTGACCAGTTGGATTAAAATGTCGCCTTCAACCCTAGTTGTGTCTAGAATACAGATCACAAGAGACGTCAGAACTTTACATTTTCTTTGCTGAGAATAATAATTTAACAAGGAATATAAAATGCTAGTTTTAAAGGTGACTTTAAAAAGGGAACAAAACATAACTGAATTAGCCATCGCTAATATAACCTCTAGTCTAGTTGAACAAACACAATTGTAATGCTTGCAAAAAAAAAGAATCCATTCTTCCATCTTCCATCCAAAAATCCTGATTCTTGCTTTTATTGTACATTTTATCACTTTTGGGATAACCTGTATTAAAAGAACTAAAAATATTAGTCTTGTTCATTAACGAATGTCCCTTGAAACCAAAACTGCTCTTGGGCTTTCAACTAATGTTCGTTGAAAACACGTAAGATGTTGTCCAGATCCATGGGAATCTTACATCATTCAATTCAAAAATATTGCATTTTTTAAATAATAAGTGTTGTTCGCTTTCTCACCGCATAGATTCCTACAATAACTTGGGTCGTTTACACGCGTAAAACATTAAAAGCTACATAGCGTAAATATCAAACGTATATATATTTATGATATCAATATATAAATATCGATATCAATATATAAATATCGATATATATAAATATCTACTGAACCTAACTACATACATAGGTAAGTTAACTAATACACGCTCTTGGTATATTTAAATTCAATGTTCAATATCATAGTATCGCATAGATGAAAATATCAAGATAAAAATGAACCTCACAACTAAGAAATAATGTAGCATTTTAGTAGTGAAATAGTTTTACCACCTACATAAATAAACACAAATCTTATCTTTTTATATTTTTGATATTTTCCTTTTTATATATATAAGTATTTCTGAAAGTAATGTAACATATCCAATATATTTCAGGATAAAATGATGGTAATAAATTACCTGATACATTCTGAATGTGCGTGTTCGTGCTCGACATATGTCAATTTTCATTAACTAATTCCCCGATCCCGTTCTGGGTATATAAAATGAAAAAGAAATGTAACCTTTTATCATACAATTAATGTACATTGAAAATCTATCTTTAGTGAACAACTTTTTTCCATCACACAAGTCTTAGTATTATTGTAAAACAATTTCTTAGTAATCACATTTTCTGCAATCGCTCTAATTATAAATGCATACCACATTCATGTTGTGAAGAAAATCGCATAGTTACGAGAGATGCACAAAAACTTGCCATGCGTGCAGCCTAGCGATGGCCTAGATATAAGAATAGCACTTACTCGGTAGGTGCATTAGAGTGTTCTCCTGTAGCTCCTTTTTTAGGTCAGCTTTTAGATTAGGCATTGTGCAAATGGAGTCACATATCATTGGGTTGCTTCAAAGAAATCTCGTACATTTGTGTCTTAACGCATTCAATACTACCATTATATTTCCGTTTACCAACTTTTAAAGGGGTCTATACTCATATATTAATATTAACGCAATCCTTTAGCTTAATTATTATTGTTTCGCTCTTTTAATCTAATAAAAATAATAGCTTAGAGTAATAAAAGTACTCTATAATATATCTTAAGCGACTTTTTAACATGATTAATGCTTTCGCTAGGCATGTTAACTTATTTTACTAAACTTACCTAAGTAATCTACATACGAAAATATGCATTTTCCAACTCTTGCACTTTTTTTTTACTTTGTTAATAAACTTAATGTTAATTACCTTATATATTTGAGCTACAATGGACCAACACTGGTCGACGTAGCAAGGGCTGACCTCGGCACCAATCCCAATAATACAAATAATAATAATTACCTTATACAACTTACAAGAGACCATCACAAATTTTTTCCTCTAAGAAATACAAATCTTAATTTACTTTAAATAAAAAGTTTGCTTCTTCACTCCAATAAAACTACATAAAGCCAGTATAAATACAAGTATTGTATCGGATTAAGTATGGAGTAGTCAAAGCTTTACATGGAATTGAAACAAAAAGCCTGCATATTTCCCAGACAATTTCCATGAATTATGAGCAAACCGTTCCCATCACAGCTTTACATTTTAATGACAGAAAAGGTTTTCAATTTTAATTTTTTGCTACAACATTGAATGTAACTACTTTTTAAGCCCTTGACAAAGCAAAGAGTAAAATAGATTGTGCAAGTATGAAATTATAGCTTGAAGGCTAATGAAAGTTGTGACATGTACAAGTGTGAATTTTTAACTGCAATAATCATTTCTCACCTTGACTTTAAAAGATAATAAAAAGAATAATCCATATGGGTATATTTTTAAATAAAAAAAATATTTTATTAATAATATTTAACTTAGAGCTACATGCTTTTGCTAAAACTTTACACAATATATACTACATATATTGTAAAGTTTATTGTTTATATACCTATTGTTATAGTTATTTGCATATTGTTTACTACTTTATTTTAACTGTTATGCTTCGCTTATTTAAAAAATATGTAAGAATTGTATACATCTTTCTATACATATAATTTGCATGAGAATAATTTCTTTACCTTCACGCATTACTCATTGAAACCCAATACTTATATCTTCATAGAAGTTGAACTTTAGAAACTGCAGAGTTTCTGTAATCAATATGTATTGATAACGAATGTGATACTTTCCGCTTCTTACCTGTTATAGGCTATTGATACTAAGTATCAGATCATATTCATTGTCGGTGGAAACAATTATACGACTATATTTCCGCTGCCTTACGCAGATCTGTCCTTTTCAGTAGATACTCCCCAATAATAAAATGTTTGCTTGAAAAGTAAAGTAATTTTGATCATTAATATATTATTTCCAGTTAAATTTTGTAACTCCCTTTTACCCAGAGTCCAAAGTAATGATACCTATTTATTTATAAGCAATTAAAATATCACTGCCTTCTTTAAAATTGACATTTGCTTAATAACTTTAAAACTCTTAATGGTATAAAATAAGTTTATATTCTATGTATATTATGATTACACGTAATTTGATTTGCTATATATAGATTTGAAATCAAAGATATTCTTTTTCTTTAGTAAGCTTACTCTTGCATAACAAGCCTGTTCTCGTACTTATCCTTCAGCGCAAACCAGAAATACGTGTAGTCAACTCGACTTAATAAACTTTGCTAAATTTAAATTAAGTCCAAGACTTTACCTATATTTGGTAATGTCAAATGACGACCGCAACTTTTTTTACATCAAGAACTTTTTGCGAGCCTAATTTTATGTGACCTAATTGATTTATGTCAGAGCCATTTTACGCGTGAATTGAAGTAACATTTAGTTGTATTATTATTTATTACCTTATAAATTATCATATATCTTTAACTTAAATATAGAAATATATTAATACATAATATTACAGGCTTTGTACTAGTAGTACTTAGTTTTCCCGTTAAAATAATACTGCAATGGTACTTTATAAGCATTTCAGAACAATTAGAGTAATAGCTTTTAGATGAAAATAACATCTACATTTATATTTTATTTTCTTATCTTAGTCTTTCCGTGCTTAGATATTGCGCCTCAATATTTAAACAAAATGTTTTGTTTGCATTAAACCACTGTATGTACAAATGGCTTATAGCTGTTCATTTAAAAAATGTAAGATTACAAAGATAATGTGCAGACAAAAAGAATAATTTCACGAAATTAAATAAATAAATGTAGGTACATGCGAGCAGTAGCTTATAATGATTATTTTTACATTTGTAAATCTCTATTAAACTCTTCTAAGTGACATTGCAACATACCTATTCATATAAGAAGTTATTACATGTTACATAATACTTTCCTTAGTAATGTAACATTAATAGCTATCGCTTGATAGAGTTTTACTGATATAGCACACGTGGGAACATACATACATACAAAATACTTATAATAGAAACGAGAAACGTTATGAAAAGCTTTAATTACTTGATATTTATCTTGGTCTAAAAGCCTGCATTTTATATTCTACCGCAAAATTTCTAATGTATAATAGTTTATTTTATTACTTTTTTTACATCTAGCCAATATCCAAACACCTGTCAACTAGCCCTGTAAATCTCTCGTTTAAATGGTCAATAAAATTTACACCGTGTGGTAATACAAGCTGTGGCTTTCGCGGTAGAAGGCAGTGCCACACTGATAAGCACTACGCAACTGAGACTGTTTCGCTAATAAAATATTCCATTAATTAAATGATTTTCCTCAGAGGATTTCAAGCAAAAAATCTTTCGAGGAAAAATTTGCACCTCGAGAATAAAGTTTCGCAATTTATATTCGTTGTCAAGTAATTAATTGGGATTGTTTTGGCTTTTACCAGATTATCTTCAGAAGGTTCTTAACTTTTTGTCAGAACACAATAAAATCTTTTTTAAGGAAAAAGAATACCTACGCATTTATATAAATTGTTTCTTCAATGTGCCTTTGCTTCACCTCGAAGAAGAAATATTTAAGCGATATGATATAAAGGTATCTTTACGTGAATAAAAAGATAAAATTGCATCATAGGTTAGTCACAACAAGTTGTTGATGAGGTCATCTCTAGTCGGACTGGTTGTGTGCACATAAGGTACAAGACGACTTACAATAAGTTATTCCAGATGCATAGTTTTGACAGCTCGGAGATAATAATTCAAAAAGTTTATGATAAAACGGAATTTATAATAAAAAAATAACTTTTTCAGCAGGATTTTTTACGTTAAGTAAAAACCTACAAACTTATATTCATGTGTTACATTCAAGATATTGGCACCGTAATTGTAATGATTATTTTTAGCAACCACTTATTCTATCAGCTCTATATAGTTAATGTTATAATAAGCAGCCAATATTCTAAGTCGTTTAATAAAGTGTTCATGTTTCGTTATAAAATTTAATGATTTTACGTTATAAGGTATAAAATTTTCCAGAAGATTCTACGCTCTTATACATAGTAGAATATACCTATTGTGTTTTCTATTACGCATTTACTACACGTTGAACTTATTTACCGACTTCCGATGTGATCATTATTTATGGTAGCTAGTTAAGAATTTAATCTTTATGACTGCAGCTATATTATGGCGAAGTGGTTGTATAGTTATAATTATTACAGAAAATATAATAATTTTGTTTTTGAACGATAGCCAAGAAAGAAATATTAGTAAGAAAATACAAAGAGCTTTTAATAGATAGGTAGGTACTAAGTATTAATTGACTTTCGTGTCTTTTTCATGTTCTTATGCTTGATATTTGTATTCAGAAACCTAAAACACTGATTTCAACTTCACGTCATGTATATAGTATATCTTACGTAACTATGTAAATACAAAATACCTACAAAATACCTAAAATACCTATGATTTCTTATATAAAGTTATATATATCTAAGTGCTTTATTTAGTTTCCCTACGCCAATGTACTATTAACTTGATACAAATCATGGGAATTATCATCGTGTCAGTCAGTACCGCCGCTTGTCAGACCACTTACATAGCTAATTCGCCCTTTATCTCCTGCCCCTTAATTGAAACGTCCACATCGTATGTGTGCGAAACGCTCAGTATGTAATTGAAATTTGATTTCATATAACGCCTCAAGCGTCGTATACTCACATTCCTGCAAGTGTTTAGGCGTAATGTTATTCATAGGGAAAATAAATTGCCACTCTACGTAAATAAAGAATATCTTTACGGCTAGAGAACAAAGAAAAGTTTTATTTGTGATAGTAATATTTCAAATAAAATGCCTACTTACTACAATGAAAACCTACTTCTTTACTTCATAATAATGTTCTTTCAATTATAAGCAAAGATAATATTAAATTATAGTATTAAATTAAATTATTTCATATGTACTTGAATCTATTATTCTTGAGGGTATTATTCTTGTGTATAATTCGATGGTGTCGACATATAAAAGTCATTTTGTTTGACCAACGTTTTAAACGCGGCATCATCTCCGTTATAGCAAACATAGAGGTGCTTAACCTATAAAGAATCTAGTGTTTTGCTTGTTTAGTAACTAAATTCTTTTAAATACCGTATTTTTGCTTTAATGTTTTTTTTTACAAATTTTCATTCATTAAAATATGTTTTTGTCAATAATAATTTCAAATAATATTTTTTTAATCAAATTCATACCTATTATATAATATATCATATTGGTACGACTTTATAATATTTTTATACGGTACGTATGTACATAAGTATATGGTCCATTATTTATTTTGCGTCTCGACCAAGAAGAAATAATAATAATTATTATTATTATCATAAAAGAGCCAACCATCAGAGGGATATTTATTTAAAATATAATCAGTAAGATAAATTCAACTTATTTACCATTTGTGAAATAATAGAACATATGTATGTACACAAACTGTTTCAATCCAATTACTCATCCTTTTTCAAAGACTGTCTAAAAGTTCTAATTACGTAAGAAGTTTTCGCACGTGAAAATATCAGATGTGTGAGATCCGAGTTGAATTTGCATCACTTGGTTTTCCATACGCCTTTATTCTACTTTGCTACTGCTTTCTATTAGAAGTAAACAAGCTAAATTTATTAGAGCTAGGGCTATATACTTCCACTGAAGGTTATCATTGTTACAATATTTGTGAGAAATAAGCTGGAACGCGGTTAAGCCTCCGTCCAAAGGATTAGTTTTGTTTAGAGATATACGTAATCATAACGTAACTACGTAAAGTTTTGTAGGCTATCTTTATGGTGTACTTAATATTTCATCTACATGTAAAGTATATTTAAACAATTTCCAATTTAAAAGTGTAGCTTAGTTATTAGAAAATTGTAAAATAATGAATTTTTAAAACACTAACTTATAACAATTACTACATGCTCATCTTTAACATAGAACATGTTTTAACCGACTTCAAAAAGGAGGAGGTTATGCAATATTAAATGCTTTGATAAAAACTTTTATCACGCAAAAAACTATGCTTTTGTATTATATACAAAAGCACACTTATTGCAATAAGTTCAAAAGTGTTTGCGTTCC
The DNA here is from genome assembly GCA_905231865.2 of Boloria selene. NCBI lineage: Eukaryota > Metazoa > Arthropoda > Insecta > Lepidoptera > Nymphalidae > Boloria > Boloria selene. The sequence continues at coordinate 12,538,930 of HG993137.1, read as the reverse complement.
CAGAACACTTTCCTACTTCCATTATCTTTATTGTTTCATAAAAGATATTGTTCAATCTTCATTTTGCTATCGAGTTTTTACTTGTCAGTGGAAAATTCTATTTCCCTCTTTGAGAGCTTAAACAGGCTTAAGTGAAGCTCATTGTATTAAAAGCTACCTGTCATACTTGCGACGTTTATATATACATTTTATTTACGTGCATCATATATGGCAAGTTATTTAAATTATACTAGTTAAATAATACTATAAAAACAGCAAAAATCTCGATACTATATATTGAATTCATTCCATTAACAGATTAAAATTTTAGAATCTCCCAACATAGTTTTTCAATTAATACACTATAAGTTATACAATAAGTTATACGAATCTTAAGTTATTTTAATTCGAAAATTACAATACCAAAACAAATTAAGACTTAATAATTGGTAGCTAAAACTATCTCTTTTATTACTGTTGACCAAACATAGACTATTTCCCTAGGGAGGCACTGTGTGCGCTTGGCGAAAATTTATTAGTGACCCACTGTGAAAACCGACAATTTATATTAAACATAATTGAATCCAACTAGAACGCGCTAAATGTGCCACACTAATTTGTATGGACTAAAACTCTCAATTAAATGTAACTTTATTTTCGTTATAATGATTTAATTGATAATAATATATTCTACACATATAATAAAATTTTAATCTCTACATTAAATATTTTGTGAATAATCTTATTAAAATAGTCAATATCGTCAATACAGAGGCCAAACGTATACTTTGTAAAATTTTTGTCTGTCTGTTTGACTGTGACCGCATCATGAGAGAACCACTGAACATTGATAAATAAATAATTTACTATAAAAAAATATTTAAGTATTACAATATAAATGATAAATCGTATCCGTAAGTAATATACAAAAGACAAAACTATCATACATACTCGTAATACATAGTAATATTTACTATGTATACATATAAAAAACCCAAATAAAGCCCAAGCATTATGGTGTTCCTCTCAAAGAGAAATTACTTTCATATTCGAAAGCAGAAGTTTTAAGCCCCCATTCAATGCATTTACTTCCTTGCGAAAGGTACCTCATATCAAAGGCAAGCAACCCTCAACACATGTTCGGCCCTGAACTTGTCAAGTGCCTCCATTAGTGTGAATTATTACCGGCGACAGCCATTGCCATTATACAAAGAGGGAAATATTACCTTTTGTATGACATCCTATAAGTTCAAACTTTAATTTCTGTTTAAATAAGAAAGTATATAAAATGAAATACATATATAGCATCATTTTAACTTTTTGATGATGAATACATAAATGTATACCTAAATAATACCTACTCGAATCTTGTAAACTTGATCGTTGTATTATTTTTTTATCAAGTTTTGTAGGTACAAATAGTATTTCAAAGCCTCATTCCTAAAATAAACATAATATAATCTAAGAAAGCAATAAAAATTTTGGTGAAATAGTTCTATAAACTTACCTACTTGCTAACTAAAGGTAGATAAATAGCAGTAAACTTAAAGCAGCGCAAACCGTATTTATTAATAATAATAAGTTTTAATAACATCAATACTTTTTAATAAAAAATATCTAATTGTACTCTTCTTGTCTTGTTAATCATTCTAAAGAAAATTAAGCAAATTATGAAAATTATATTAGGTAACAAGGTCGGAGTGTACCTTCTTCGACTTTAAACCTTGAGAGTATCTTGTGCTTCTAAGTGACTTTTTCACTCAAACCCCTGACCATGAACTTGTCAAAAGCCCAGTAACGTAATTTATTTCTAGGGCAGTTATTGACGTCATCAAAAATATTTAACGACATCGGTTTTTGGAACGAGACATTTAACGTTTTTTATTTCGTTGTATGAATTGGCCCAGTGTGGCAGTGGTAACACGGTCACTTGGATAATCAAGTGATGCGGGTTCAAATCCGGGTCTCGTACCTCTGATATTTTCATGTATCATTTATATGATTACCTCTTGTCTTACGGTGAAGGAAAACATCGTGAGGAAACCTGCATGTCTGAGAAAACCTAACAAGTTTTCGAAAGGCATGTGAAGTCCGCCAACACGCACTAGGCCAGCGCGGTGGACTATGGCCAGATCCCCCTCGTACTGAGGGAGGCCCGTGCCCAGCAGTTCGACGTTAAAAAGGGCTGACAATGATGATGATGTATGAATTTACTTATATTCATTATTATAGATTGGGGTAATGAATCATCTTACCACAAAATAACTCTTAAATATTTTACTACATATTATTTAAAAAAAACAAGGAAACGTGTTTATACGTATTAGTTATTGTTATAGTTACGTAATATAAATTGCTATGCGACCTTGCCACCCTCCGATCGCTATCACGATAGGTTACTGTCAATTTGTAAATTGTCAGAGCGATGGTTGATATGGGGTACATCGTGTCTATACTTCATCTTCTAATAGATAACATTTTTATAAATACAATACTAGTTGATATTTGCTTGTATTCAGGCCTTTTTAACGTCCCACGATATAAGGAATCCTCCCTTCGATACATGTGGCATCAGGCCATGGAGCAAACAACGCCATTTATTTCTTGTAGTATGCAAACTATTATTAAAGTATTAAAAAAAAATACGTCCTTCAGATTATTTTTGGAAAATGAATTAATATAGCCATTATTATCGAAGGAGAACACCACGCTGGCCAAGTGCTGGCCAAGACTTTACACGTCTTTCGAAAACTTAAGAGTTGATATTTTAAAAAATAACATTATTGCGTGTTATGCGGTTATTAGTTCATTGTCAGTTCGCAGTTTCTTTCCATTGTTTCTATGGGAAATCGTTGCGTATCACACCTTCTCATTAAATAGATATACCGTGAAGTTAATAAGCTTAAGTCTTAACCAATATTTTAAACTTCGTAATAATTGGACCAAACAGCGCAATTTATTTCTCTCTCAGTGATCAAGCATGATGTAGCGATATAATAATATCAAGTCAACTTTTTTTTTTGTATTATGCAAACGATTATTAAAGTATTAAAAAATAAACACGTGCTTCAGATTATTTTTGGGAATAGAATTAATATAGCCATAGCCATTATTATCGAAGGTAGCCTATAGAATCTATAGTTTGTAAAATTTTTGTCAGTTAGTGTGTCTGGAAACGCACGACGAGAAAATCACTGTTCGGATTTCCATGAAAAGTCAGCAATATAAATATAAGATACTTCTTACTGCATGAAAATATCACATCGCTGAAAAATCTGTACTAACCGTTCAAACGTACCTGGGGATGGACTCGAGCGGAACATGGCTGAGTCACTAGTGCACTATAAAAGTACGTTCTGAATACGAACAATATTCACATACGAGTATTTAATAGTATTTTATATTATGAGTCTTCATAACTACAACATTATTATTTTGTTCAACCTTCAATTACTGCTCTATTTAGATGTTAAAGGCTACGATACAACACCTATAGAGTGTAATTAATATAATTTTAAATGCCTCAAGCCAATGTATATGATAGCATTAAGTATAAGGTCAGATTAGCTTAAAAATTAAATTACAGTGAAACCTGGTTAAGTGGGACCTGGATAAGTGAGAAACCTCCATAACTGGAAATCATGCGAAGGTACCAACACTTTGGCACTGATTTACCCCTGTTAGTGGGACGAGCTAAGCCTCTATAACTGGGATTTGTTCTTTCGATTTATCATCATAGTTACCTCTATAACTGAGACAGGGAGTAAATTTTATATGTATAAACCTCTGTAACTGAGATAACATTGTTTTGTTTGATCGCACCTTTATAACTGAAATAACCTCTATCAATGGAACCCTCTGTAAATGAGACAGATATTTATTTATACCTGCATATCTGAGACACTGGGTAAGTGGAATACCTCTATAAGTGAAACAACATTGCAGGTCCCTTGATGTCTCACTTAACCAGGTTTCACTGTATAATATACAGTTTAAACAATTTTAATAACGTACAATTTAGTGAAATGGCTCGATAATTTTGACTTTATATCTCTAAATAAACTCGTTGTTTTAAGGAAATCCTGTAATGTAAAAATTTCTACGTTCTGGTAAAAAATACTTATTCCTACAAACACACACAAACACTATTGTTATATATAATACAAAAATTCGTAGAGCCCAAGAGATATTTACTACAGTAAAAATGTTTCGTTTCGCAGTTTCTGGAATAAAATGAAGTCTATCAAACCAAATGTTAACTCCATATTTATTATTTTGTATAATAGATGCTCGATATTGTGTACTTCACGAAGTAGACAACAGTCTAGACAGCTCAAATAATATAATAAGTTTATCTAATTATATTAGTAAGCTATTCAATTTTGATTGACACAGCCTTGAAATGGAGTCACGTTAACAAAAACAGGTGTTTCGAATTTATTACATGGATTATTTTACAGTAATATATATTCGATTAATTAATAATCACTACATAGTATAAAACAAAGTCGCTTTCTCTGTCCCTATGTCCCTATGTATGCTTAAATCTTTAAAACTACGCAACGGATTTTGATGCGGTTTTTTTTAATAGATAGAGTGATTCAAGAGGAAGGTTTATATGCATAACAAGCGGATCCCGCGGCTTTGCTTATGCTAAATCTAGGGAAGAGCCCGAGCGAAGCGAGGGCGAGTCGCTAGTAGGTTATATAAAAAAACCGAAAAATAAAAAAAAATTTACGTGGTAGTCCGTTTTGCAAAGTGAATCGGAGAAAAAACGGTCGAATGAAAGCGTTTCTTACGAACGCTGCCTTAACTATGAAATATAAAGCTTAAAAATGCCTACAAAAAAGTCAACGACGGCATATATCTAACTTTTATATTTAAGTGACAAAAAGTAGTTTTTTTTAATATGAGTATAGATAATTTAATTTTTAATTTTTAATATTAAGAGCCCTATTACAAATCTGCACTCTGCGAGTTTAGGTATTTTGAAGCGTCGCGTCCGGACACCTGCACAAGAAACTACGACAAAGCAATTTGATACTTTTCCCTAAGTTTTGTATATTTTTTAGTATTTCTATAGAGTAATTCGTTATCTACTAACCCGCAAATTTTACATACAGTGCCATGGATGTAGTATGCGAAGAAACAGATTATATTATGAAGATGAAACGTTGATGATAAATAAGACAGATAATATTTTTTTAACATAAAATTTATTTTATTATTGAGGTTATACTTCTTTAGGCGCATTATGAAAAATTGATGAGAGTGAAATTTTACGATGCGCGCGCACAGCGAGACACAAAATTCTCACGGGAGAAGTTAGCTAACAGTCAACAGTTTAGAGGACTTGCAACTATATTCACGATATTTATTTTCAACAATGACATGGGTGTCATTTACGAGGTTTCTCGGGGTGCTAATTGCGAAAATGAGGTCCATTTTCAAATCCAAGATGGCGGACTTTCGGTTTTTTTTCAACAATGACATGGGTGTCATTTTCGAGGTTTCTCGGGGTGCTGATTACGAAAATGAGGTCCATTTTCAAATCCAAGATGGCGGACTTTCGGTTTTTTTTCAACAATGACATGGGTGTCATTTTCGAGGTTTCTCGGGGTGCTGATTACGAAAATGAGGTCCATTTTCAAAACCAAGATGGCGGACCTTCGGTTTTTTTTCAACAATGACATGGGTGTCATTTTCGAGGTTTCTCGCGGTGCTGATTACGAAAATGAGGTCCATTTTCAAATCCAAGATGGCGGACTTTCGTTTTTTTTCAACAATGACATGGGTGTCATTTTCGAGGTTTCTCAGGGTGCTGATTACTAAAATGAGGTCCATTTTCAAATCCAAGATGGCGAACATCCGGTTTTTTTTCAACAATGACATGGGTGTCATTTTCGAGGTTTCTCGGGGTGCTAATTGCGAAAATGAGGTCCATTTTCAAATTCAAGATGGCGGACATCTGGTTTTTTTTCAACAATAACATGGGTGTCATTTTCGAGGTTTCTCGGGGTGCTGATTACGAAAATGAGGTCCATTTTCAAATCCAAGATGGCGGACTTTCGGTTTTTTTTCAACAATGACATGGGTGTCATTTTCGAGGTTTCTCAGGGTGCTGATTACGAAAATGAGGTCCATTTTCAAATCCAATATGGCGAACATCCGGTTTTTTTTTCAACAATGACATGGGTGTCATTTTCGAGGTTTCTCGGGGTGCTAATTGCGAAAATGAGGTCCATTTTCAAATTCAAGATGGCGGACATCTGGTTTTTTTTCAACAATAACATGGGTGTCATTTTCGAGTTTTCTCGGGGTGCTGATTACGAAAATGAGGTCCATTTTCAAATCCAAGATGGCGGACATCCGGTTTTTTAAACAATTACATGGGTTTCATTTTCGAGGTTTCTCGGGGTGCTAATTGCGAATATGAGTATGTATTATTTAATGATGTCAAAGAAGTATAACTTCCAACGCGTGTACATAAGTACACACACACATTTTTTTAGTCCTCTGTTATCAAACAACTGTTTAAAAAAGAAATGAAAATCAATTATTCTCCATCCCTGAACTATGTAATCTGTTACCTGAAACCATTATTATTATTAATAAAATAAGAAAAGAATGCTTCTAAATTATTGGGTTCATATCATACTTACATTCTCCGATTCAGTTTCTATCTCCTCAAGTGCTAGTATTGGCGGTTCGTCAATATTAATTGAATTTTTTGCAGATAACGAATCAAAAAGAACGTCGTGACAGGTAGGTATCTAAAATAAAAATAAGTTAAATTAAACCTAACCACATAACAATTTACCAATGACTTAGGGGCCATTCATTTATTACGTAAGACAATTTTCGCTAGTTTTTGGCCCCTCCCCCCCCCTATTATAAGGAAAAAAATGTGTGTGTGTACTTATGTACACGCGTTAGAAGTTATACTTCTTTGGCATCATTAAATAATACATACTCATTTTCGCAATTAGCACCCCGAGAAACCTCGAAAATGACACCCATGTAGTTGTTAAAAAAAATCGGATGTCCGCCATCTTCGATTTGAAAATGGACCTCATTTGCGCAATTAGCACCACGAGAAACCTTGAAAATGACACCTAGAAATTGTTGAAAAAAAAACCAGATGTCCGCCATCTTGAATTTGAAAATGGACCTCATTTTCGCAATTAGCACCCCGAGAAACCTCGAAAATGACACCCATGTCATTGTTGAAAAAAAAAACGGATGTTCGCCATCTTGGATTTAAAAATGGAGCTCATTTTCGTAATCAACACCCCGAGAAAACTCGAAAATGAAACCCATGTTATTGTTGAAAAAAAAACCAGATGTCCGCCATCTTGAATTTGAAAATGGACCTCATTTTCGCAATTAGCACCCCGAGAAACCTCGAAAATGACACCCATGTCATTGTTGAAAAAAAAAACGGATGTTCGCCATCTTGGATTTGAAAATGGAGCTAATTTTCGTAATCAGCACCCCGAGAAACCTCGAAAATGACACCCACGTCGTTGTTGAAAAAAAAACCGAAAGTCCGCCATCTTGGATTTGAAAGTGGACCTCATTTTCGCAATTAGCACCCCGAGAAACCTCGAAAATGACACCCATGTCATTGATGAAAAAAAAACCGGATGTTCGCCATCTTGGATTTGAAAATGGAGCTCATTTTCGTAATCAGCACCCCGAAAAACCTCGAAAATGACACCCATGTCATTGTTGAAAAAAAACCGAAAATCCGCCATCTTGGATTTGAAAATGAACCTCATTTTTGTAATCAGCACCCCGAGAAACCTCGAAAATGACACCCATGTCGTTGTTGAAAAAAAAACCGAAAGTCCGCCATCTTGGATTTGAAAATGGACCTCATTTTCGTAATCAGCACCCCGAGAAACCTCGAAACTGACACCCATGTCATTGATGAAAAAAAACCGGATGTTCGCCATCTTGGATTTGAAAATGGACCTCATTTTCGTAATCAGCACCCCGAAAAACCTCGAAAATGACACCCATGTCATTGTTAAAAAAACCGAAAATCCGCCATCTTGGATTTGAAAATGGACCTCATTTTCGTAATCAGCACCCCGAGAAACCTCGAAAATGACACCCATGCCATTGTTGAAAAAAAACCGGATGTCCGCCATCTTGGATTTGAAAATGGACCTCATTTTCGCAATTAGCACCCAGAGAAACCTCGAAAATGACACCCATGTCATTGTAGAAAATAAATATCGTGAATATAGTTGCAAGTCCTCTAAACTGTTGACTGTTAGCTAACTTCTCCCGTGAGAATTTTGTGTCTCGCTGTGCGCGCGCATCGTAAAATTTCACTCTCATCAATTTTTCAAACACGCCTAAAGAAGTATAACTTCAAAAAATAAGAATAGGCCGAATTTGCATTTCTTAGGGGTTTTTCGACTCATGCTGAAAATAACAAAATAAATATTAAAAATAATTCAATCACATAATAAGCTATGAAGATTCCATATATAACAATACAAAAAAGAATTATACTTATGTGATCAAAATTTGGTAGACGCACTATACTTCTGACGCTCGATCGATTTTGACACGAAAAAATTCAACACAGGTCCAACGCCGAGGAGCGCTCGCGCAGTACTGAGTGCAGACGGCCGGTGCGTCGCATTTTGTAGTAATTTTGAAGTTATAATTATCGTTTTTATTGAAATATTATAATAAATTCATGCTTAAAAAATATAAAATCTTTATTCCTCATGATGTAATTATTATTCTGGTACAAATTTTGCTTAATAAAATTATCGTAGACAGGAGAAATTCAAAGTTAACTTAGAGCTATTTTCGAAGTTTTTTGGTTTAGAATAAGATTTTTTTTCCATATTAAATGAATGATTTTTCAAAATTCAGAGGCCGCTACGAACTATACGACTATATAAGAGATATTATTCTATTTTTTTTAATTCATTTGTTTAGAACAGTAGTTCAATCCAGATGCTCAAAAAAGTGCCTTCGCGCATTTTATGAAAATCTGTCTCTGCAATTTTGGGTTTAATTAAAAAGTGATCCAAAATTTACAAAAAGCGAGGCCGCTACGAACTATGGCAAGAGCTATTTTGCAATATTCAATAAGTCAAAACTGTTAATGTATTTTTGTTTCTGAGATCAAGACCGCCAAAATTGGCCATCTTACGCAAAAATCACAATCGAGATGTAATATGGCTCTTAATAAAATAATTTAAATTATTTAAACACTATGTACTAAAAAACGATTATTAACATTATGCCCAACGTAGTGGGCACGGGTCAGCTAGTATGATATAACTACAAGTACAAAGCTTATGCTCTTTTAACTTAAGCCAATTTTAGGATATCAGAAACGTCATTTAAGTAACAAAAATATTACTAGATATGAAAATACGAATCTGAAGACTAAGAACTGAATAATAATTTGACGACACGTTTGGCTTAGTTGGTAGTGAGTAACCCTACTTTCTAGGCCAGCGGCTGCGGGTTCGAGTTCCGCTGGGGGCATTTGTTTAAAATTTATAGATGTGTAATATATCAACTCTCTAGTATCTGTAACACAAGCTTCGTAGCTTACCAAGTTAATTAGATGGTGCTGTTGTAATAATGACTATACCAACATATTTATTTATTTAAAACTTATGTTTTGACATATCAATATAAAAACATTTGCGTAGCAGAAAGTATTTCAAACAAAGACAAATAAATAGTTCTATTTATAGGAATTCGACATGCCATCAGTAACTGTACCAGAACCGATAGAAATAATACCATTAGCTCTGGCTGTTATACGCCTTTATGACAAAGCGAAATTTTAAACAAAAAAAACTAACGGTTATATTTTCAATATTTCTTTTATTGTTTACTCAAAATCTTTATACCTACTGAATGATTTTTTTCAAGTTGACTGTGCATTCCCCGTACTATAAGTAAAGTACGTATATTTTAAGAATTAAGACTGGTTTAAATTGATCGTTTTTTATATTAATCCGAAAGTAAAGTATGGATGATAACATATTAGGCAAAAACTTTCCTTAATAAGTAACTTGAAAATGGCTGATGGCAGTAGCTTGATCGGAAAGCACAAACAGTTCAAAGGTCTTATCGCAAAACCGCAGCCAATTTCAATTTCATTTCAAACTTATATAAGTTTTCTGTTATTTTAACTTTGTTCTAAGTTAGTGAATTATAAAAAGATGTTCATGATATCTGTAACTTTTTAAGAGATTTACTCGGAAGTCAAAATAATAAGACTTGAGCTTAAATTCGAAGTAATGTGATTGTTTTCAGCACATTACTATTTATTTTTAAGAGTTAATAGCTTCAGAACGTTGGGAACGTAATAACAAGTTAAAAACAACTTATATATAATATAAAATAATAGTACTTTATGACAAACACAGATACTCCAGGTTAATTTCGTGATGCGACTAAAACCTAGGGCTAAATCGTGTCTGAATAGACGCCTTGCACTGTGATAAGAAATGTATACAGGATTGGCTAGTTAAGCCTTATCCAATTGGTTATTTAGTGTGATCCAAGCTGATTCCTAAATATATAAATGTCGGTCCAATTAAATAATAGTCATTTTCTTTTTAACAAGTACCTTTGATAACTTACTGGGAAGTCTCAGCATAAATAATTGTCATTAAAGATATTTATCATTAAAAAAAATATATTTTCGTTTATTTATTATTTTTTATTAAGGAACATATTAAAAAATGCAAGCTTACGTAGCTTTTTAAACTTAGCGTATCTTATATATTTTTTTTAATTTGAACACCTTATGTGTATTTAAATATTAGGTAATCATAATATTATATTTATGTACATATAATTAATATTTTTTTAGTTTAAAAATAATTTTACATATTATTTTATATATAACAATATATTTTAGTTTAAAAAAATATTTTATATCACAAGTTCTTGATATCGCATAATTGTAGAAAAGCAATAACCAATCCAAGTTATATTCCGAATCGGGTCAGTAGAGCTAAATAGAGCTTGATTTCTCATATTAATTCTTCGTTTCCGGAGATGAGGTAAAAGGAATCTATATGGTAGAAATAATTTGTCGTCCCCATAAAACGAAGACGTATGTATATAATAATTTTTATTACTACAGTTTTTATTATTACAGGTAGATACGAGTACGTTCTCCACGGTATTCAGAAACTCAATTTCCATCCCATGCATGCTAAAGCGAGCACTATCGAAAAACTTTTTGCAACAGTTTTTTTGCCAATTTATTAATCCTATGACTTTTATTCATATTTGCGAAGCTTTAGGTCTAACAAATCATATTCTTCGTAATCCTTTTTTTAAGTGAGATATGTGGTCCTGTTCGGTTGTTTTTATCACTGCAGGCGCCCCACGAGTTTGAAAATGATTTGCATTCAATGCATTCTACAGTGATTGGCTTTGAAGTGAAATTCCAGAAAGGAAGTTTTTCATTGAATTTCCATGTTTACAAATAGCGATTGTAAAATTGAAAGAAATATTTATTATTTACGTTATACTCGTATACATGATGATAGATGCACACTTTAGTAACTTATAGTTTTTGATTTACCATTCAGCAGTGAAGTATTATTTCTAAAATAATTTTTTCAAAGTGCACTAGAAAAATATATTACTTAAAAGTCTGATATAAAATTTTAATTGTTACTGTTAATTTTATCAATTTATCAATACATTATTTAAGTACTACAGTATAATTCAGATTTTTGACAATTTTCAACGACAAAGCCTACAAAAATATTAGAATGGATAAGCACATTATTCAATGTAAGCTTTAGAACTTCGTCAAAACAAATATCAATGAATTATGGCCCTTATTTTTTATTTTCTAAGGTCTTGTTTTGTTTGTATTTTCTATTATACAATACAAAAGTAGCACGTGCGACGTTACACAAGAAGACCATCGTGATTGGAATCGCCACCTGGACGAGGAAACTTGTAATTTTCACTTGGAAACATGTCTTTTGTTTGAGAATCACACAGATGTCGAAAATATTAAACGAATTCATATTTTTATATCTTATTAGTTATTAGTTATTTATATTCGAATATTTATTTATGTTAGCGTTGTTGTTTTTCGCTTTCATTAATGAAGCTTTCCTGTATAAAGCTCGTGAACTTAAAATTTGTATAGAAAAAAATATTCAAAAATTAAGCTAATTGTTTACATTTGTTTTTTAAATATATTAAAAATTTTTAGTAATTTTAAACAATTCGAAAGAATTTTACGTCATTAGTTACTATTTTAGTTGTCAAGTTAATAAACTCATGATATATTTACGACATAAGACCACAGACACAAAACTTCACTGACCCACTTATAAAGATATAGCAATCATACACTAGCCTATCCTCAAACCAGTCACACCACACAACTCTCTCACAGTCTTCAAGTAAAGGGCAATTTATATTTGTGAAGAAATATCAGATTAATAGTAAGTTGTAAAAATAACTTGAAATATAAAAATATTTGCTTCCGATTAAAATTAATTTAGTTGTGTTTTGTAGTGTAATGTGAGTTAGACTAGTGAAGTAGAGTTTTGTACATTATAAGATGTTTGGTAAAAAAAAAACTATTATTTTAATTGTACTTAGAAATTATTTTTTTATCTTTATTATATTTCAAAGTATTTTAAATCTATAATGGAGTATAGGACTCCTTCTAATATGTCATCACTAACATGTTATTTTAAGCGTTTAAACTAAATAAGATTCCATTTACGCTATATTGTCATTTTTAAGTCCTCAATTTTGTTTTAAGATATGGAACCCTAAAATGTTTGACATTAACTCTTACAACAGAATACTAATTTAAAGTAACACTATTCCAAATGCACAGCTCTCAAAATGAAATTAACTGAAGTTTCATTTGAGTATTGCGTGCAGTATAAACGGTGCTCAACATGTTAATATTATATAACTCTATTAGAGATATTTATCGGCATAACGCAACACAGATCAATTGATTAAGACACTTCTTGATCTCGCCGATATCGAATGCTACATGATTTATGGTTTGTCAACATGCATTGTCGTAAACTTTAGGCGCGCCACCCATTTGTCGGTAAATTTTAAGGCAAAGCTATTACTATATATTAAGCCAATAGTTACTAACTTATATATTAAATTGTAAATAAATCTTACGAAAAATAATAAGTCGTCTCAGAGAGATATCTCAAAATGAACACTGAAACTAATTACGCAAGTATACTACTAATAATATTACCTGAAAGTAAAATCCAGCAAATTTTGTCATAGAAATACTCATAGATAACTTAAATACCATACCACCTACGATTACTTAATACATACATGCATTGCTTAGTGCTTAATACAAAATACAAAATCAAGTTTATAAGTAATTTTAGTGCGAAGAAATACTGAGATATGTAAGTTAGAGCCAACTATACATAATGTAATGAATATGCATGGTATATCATTCTATTACAATAATAGATCTTTAACCGGTAGTCTCACATTATTGGCTTGGTACCGTATCAACTGTTATACAACTACTAATCCGAGTCAATCGTTTCTCTTGGCTTCAAATAATCCGTTTATTGCTTCAAAACCTTCAATCTCAAATTGGCTTCTGGAATACTTAAGCAAGTACGCTATCCTAAAATATTGATCAAATTTGTTAATAGAGTTATCCGCCTGAACCGGTACTGACTTGGTTCGCCCTAGTTTAAGTTGAAATCCTTAATTACTTAGTGAAATATTAATCAAACATTTAAATGAAATTGCGACAACTTTACAAATCGTACTACGAGGCACCAATTATCTATTCATCCTATTTTTATTGAGTTTTTATTCTATCTACAGTGCTAGCTGGTATGAATGCTCCATAAGTTATATTATAATACATAGATTCAAAGTTGTTTTGAATACTTCCTGTTTTTCCTTAAGAGAAAAACTAAATAAATAAGTCTAGAATGAAGGACGTTGGAATTATAAATTAACAGTTTTTATTTTTATTTCAGGTAAGTTTTTTGTGCTACTCAACTTTACAAGAAGCGGGGTAATATATCTGATTTAAAAACATAGTTATTCCGCTTCGAAGACCAACATTTTGTAAGTTTATAGAAGTAAACATTTACTTCACTTTAATCTTTACACTGTGGCTTTATTTCTCTTCTACAAATGTCAAGTACATTTTTTGTAGCAATGCAATATTAATAAAATACATGATATATTAACATTGTGAAGCTGCAGTGTTAAATATTAGTTATATCTAATGTTGTAGAACTGTCTCTATGTAGTTTCGAATCTCTTATTCCGTAACCAAACTACATCTAAAGAGGTCATTTCGTCAGCAACATCAGTTATACATAATAAATTATATGCTTATACAAATAACATCAACAATTATGGCTGTCATAACATTTTTTAAATTCATATACTCAAGTATATATGTATATAAATATGTACGCAATGTATATAGAGACCTTTTGATAAAAAAAATTTTCTTTTTAAATATAAGATATCCAATATCCATGTATCCATGTATTCATCTATATATGAGTATTATAGTGTTGTAGGCTTTAATTATTAGAGTTGCGAAACATCGTTCAAAATCAAGCAATTCTTTCTAAAACTTCTCATTACTCTCGCGAGGCCTATCCGTCAAACCCAAAAATAGTTCGCACAAAGTTATGTAGTAATTAATAATAGATATTTGATATTAATTCTTATTACCTTTATTAGTTATGTGTAACGCTTCAACGTATTCCAATTTTGTATTGAAAATATTGTTGCAATACTATTTAAAACTATTTAATAGAGTTGTATAGGAGGCACGAAATCTATAAAACAACTTTCTTATAAACTCTCTTCTCTTCTTTGACACATGTTGTTTTGACTTGCAGTTAGTACATAATCAGATTTGGCTTAAAAATGGTGATATATTATAACCTATTAAGTTATTATAAATCATTCATTGATATTTGGTGTTTAAATGGGCCTTATATTTTTATCAAAATGACAAACACTTAATTACTCATAACCAGTTGTTCAACTCAATCGGAGCCTATTTTAAATAAAGAGCATATTACGTACATATTCGGTATTATAATTTGAATATTCTTATTAATTCACCTTCTGTCGTAATGGTTTTTGTCGATAAATTAACTTTTTCAAGTAATTATCAAAAATAATGTATTATTTAGTTAACACGCCATTATACTTTACAGTGTTATCTGTGGAATTAATATACTTACTTATTTAAAGTTCAATGAACTTGTAATATTTCACTTGATAAAATTAAGGTGACTGCTTTAATCGTCTTTGGATTAGGTATAATATATTACCAGACATCGTTGTAACATTACAAACAAAACTTAATAATAAAAATGTGGTAAAAACTAACTTTGAGAGTTAAGATCGCACGTATAACTCCATTATATTATTTATTTTACGAGTAACCTTCAAAAACAGTTGCAAATTACTACAATAATATTACTTTACTTTTATAAAACACCTTTAGATATTTTATGTAAAAGAGTATTCATAACAAAATATTTTCCTCTCCTTCATTGAATAATTATCTCAGAAAAAAATGTACCTACTATAATTTTTTGAATTTAAATTAATATTGTAGAGTAAATCATTCAAGGTTAACTTTGCCATATTTTATAAACAAGATCTTCTACTCTATATAGCTTATTAACATGAAATTAATATACATACGTATATTATACGTAGTATTATTTTATGTCCGAGTTATGTGTTATATTATTTGAATGAATAAGATGAAAGAAGATAATAAAAAGAAAAACTTCTTTTTGCCTGAAAAATTAAATCTTCAATTATGATAAAGACTACTTACTAGGGTAAATTTTTTAAGAACTTTTAATGTCTTATTTATTTTTATCTAATCAAGAACTTCTATAATGACGTAATTTACATACAAATTTTGCAAGACATTATGCTTTACTGAGTATGAGAGGCATTATAGTATGGTCGTAATGAAAATTTAGATGACTGCTAACATAATTTTGCACCTGGACTAATGGAACACAGGGGAGTAAAAACTTGGACGTTCTTTATTTTCAGTACGTGAGATTCACTGTTTGAAATGGATAACGTAAACTGGGTGCTGAGAATAAAGTAGACTGTGCCCTGCATAGTATTTTCAAGCTTCTTTTTAGTTTTTGTAAATATTTAAATCAACTATAGAAAGGTATAAAGCATTTTTCCACTACTTACTTATCCTAAGAGTAACTTTTTGTCAAAGGCTTAAACTATATTCTATGTTCATATATTTTCTTTTTTTTTCTTTTAGAATGTATTATTATTATAGTATATTTCAACTTTCAAATAATTTTTTTTATCTTTACATATTTGTGTGTAGGTAAAATATAATATTTATGCGTTCAAATATAAATTACACAAGTCCCAGACGAATAATTCGTTTTCGACAAGCATTAAGCTAAAATACGATATTACAAACAAAATGAAATATTACTATAATTGTCCACTTATTTTAAACTTTACAAGTAGGTATGCCATTTATTGTCATTGGGCCATTATCAGCCGGTTTTCGAGGCAAAGCTAAGTCGAGCCACCTGAATGTTGAATAGTAGCGCTTAAAAAATTGACTGTAACTAAGCCAACCTCTGCAAGCTTTCATCGCTGTAATAAATTTATGTAATCTGGTATTGTTTAATGTACATATAATAAAAAATTTGCATGTATATGTCTGTTAGTTTGCTTAATGATGCTTTCCGATTTGAAATAGATGTACCTAAAATATTTTTTTATTTATTTCTGAATCTAATTCTATTTTACAATATAAATATAAGTTATGTCACTTTATTTTATTTATCATTTGAAAATCTTATATATGTATATATTTAAGTATTTATTTGTCTAATATTTTAATATTTCTAAGCAAAGCTTTAAAATGAAGGTGAAAGTGGTCGCTGGTACGATGATACAACTAGCGTAATAGGTCATTGAATTATGCTAGACCTAGATTCGAGCTAGATTCCTCAAAAGTACAGCTTGAGCTACTAATCTATAATTAGTTTATACTAAAATATAGGTTAAGTTAACATTCAAACTAACGAAAAATATGAAGTACTACTTAAGGGGTGTGGTCATATTATATATCTACAATAAATATTAACACTACATATTATAAAACAAAGTCCTCCGCCCCGTCTGTTTGTCTGTCTGTTCGCGATATATTCCAAAACTACTGCACTGATCTTCATGCTGTTTTCATCAATGTATAGAGTGGTTCTCGAGGAAGGTTTTAGTATATTTTTTTGTTAAGTTTTCGTAGGTATATATTTAATAGCGGCTTCGCTCGCACTAAATCACAATCGCCATACGTATACATAATTAGAGTAAGTTAGGCTACTTACTCAAACATTTTATATAGTATATTGTATTAATTTGATTTAATTTATTTGAACTTTCATTTTGCGTTGTATTGGTATGTTTCATGAAATTATTTCGAGTATATTCGGCAAATGGAAGTGACAGGAATATTTCATTGTATTATAATTGGGTAGAAGGTTGTATAAATTATATAAAATCCATACCTATCTCGTGAATTGCGTCATGTTTTTTAAATTAATTCGGTAAAAATTATCTTATTTAGCCTTCAGTTTATTCTTACGAAGCCATTTGATATTTCTTATTGTACATTTTATTTATGTACATCATACGGGTGACGCTTCCTTATTAAGTTTTTTATATTTTTACGTATAACTTACATTTGATATCTTCTTCATTTTTAGTTTTTGCAGAGGGAAAAAATAAGGAAACGTCTTGGTCAAATAATAAATATGTAGATTAAATTTAATAATCCAGTTAACAATGAAACTATGTTAGTTAATTGTAGGATTTAATTTTAGCTATACAGTAGATCATCTATCTGCTTTATATTATACTATTCTCGTTCGCAATCCCGCTTGCGTGGAACGTCAATAAAAGTAGCATTTGTAACTCAAGCCTCAGAAATATTGCGATTTCCTATTCAAAAACGGCTTTTCAAAGCGCCGATCCGTGGATATAAAGATTATTCTTTGCTAAGTAAAAAGAATTTCTCTATATATCCCGAGTATGTAAAAAATATTAATAAAACGTAAAGTACCTATTTTCGAATCAATCTAAACTTTCAGTACCTATGCTAATGATACATTAACATAAACTATTGTTGTAAAGAGAAAGGCAGTAGAAAGGGGCAGGCACCGGCTATCAACAAATCTGTAAAGGGAACTATCTAAAACAATAAATTAGCGGAATCATTTCACAATTAGAGTAAACTAATTTGGGACTAAGATAGTCCTTAATCCTTCACTGCTCAATGCTTATAACTAACCCTAACTATATGTCCCAATATATTATATTATGCTAACTACAAGTTGTTTTAGATGCGATGGTTCATGGTTATGTACTTATGTATTATTTAAATTAATAACAAAATTTAAATTAATAATACTTTTAAATATGAAACAAATAATTTCAAGTTTTCTTTTTAGATTTCAAAGTGAATTTAAAAAGTGAAAGTGCTTTTATAATATGGAGAAATTTACATGAAGGCGTGAACAATTAAAGTAATTTTATATAAATAATCTAAACATTAACAAATATCTAGTTAACTTCGCTCGTCGTCACATGTATGATTAAGCTAAATCCGTATCATATAAATCAATTTCATCATCATCATCATCAGCCCTTATTAACGTCCCACTGCTGGGCACGGGCCTCCCTCAGTACGAGGGGGATCAGGCAATAGTCCACCGCGCTGGCCTAGTGCGAGTTGGCGGACTTCACATGTCTTTCGAAAACTTGTTAGGTTTTCTCAGACATGCAGGTTTCCTCACGATGTTTTCCTTCACCGTAAGACAAGTGGTAATCATGATATAAATGATTCGCACATGAAAATATATGAGGTGCGAGACCCGGATTTGAACCCGCATCACTCGGATATCCAAGCGACCGCGTTACCGCTGGGCTACCACTGTCTTTATCACTGATTAAATAGTCACTAGTATCAACAATCAAGTATGTAAAATACTAATTAGATACCACCCTCGCTTCACTCTAGGACGTTTGGCATTAGAATATTATACGAACTACTTGTATTGCTATATTAGCGTATATTAACTATTCGAGGAGATAATATATCTGAGGGAAGAGGTTCCTGAGTATGATATCGTTTTCTGTACTTATTTTTTATATCAGATCAGTAGTTCGCGAATCTCTCCATTTATTTTATGATAAATAGAGAAAAGTGTAAATATCCGTTCTAATCAAATAATTACGTATCATTTTGCATAAGTACTTAGATCAGGTAGATGAATCGGAGCTATGTAGTGGAGAGTGGAGACTTCACTATTTCGAGGCGAAATATATTTTTTAAATCTTAATAAATGTTAGACTTTATGCTGTAAATTCGCAAAATGTTATGACTTAAATATATAAAAATAATAGCTCTTTTGATCAATTTACCAAGTACCTAGAGGATAAACTTTAATGTTGCTCTTATAATCATGCATATTTTATAAAGGTTGGCAAAAACTGTTGTTATTAGTAAGTAAAATAGAAGTATCATTAAACAATTCAGATATCTACGTAAGCTTAGCTTACACCTACAATAGCGAATAAAGCCAGCTAATAACACCTGGGGTAGCGCCACTCGCAAATATTTGCTGCCGATGTTGCGACACTTTCGTTCACACGATGTAAATCTTTAAAGCAACCGTATAAAGTTCATTTTGTTAAAAGCCTGCAAGATCGACACCTAAAATAAAACAATACCGATCAATATCAAGTTTTAATCTATTCGTAGTTTGTAACAAATATTTATTGCTATTATAAAGAATATTATCGATTCAATTTAAAACAATATTAAATTAATAGGTAAGTATTAGGTATAGGAGAATCATTAAATTTTCATTAACCTTGTTACTACTTGCTATTATACTTTTTCTTTATATTATAGAAAAAGGCATATTATTAGCAAAGGCATGATTAAGGTCGAATAAACTATCCATTCAGGTCGCAGCACTTACTGCAATGACATGGAATATATGTACTTTCTCATAGATTACTTCAATCTGTATACAAATTTCATAATAGGTACTATGATAGGATGGAACTTTTCATGAGAAATATAATTTAATAATAAATTATTATAATTTACACACATTTCCAATAACTTTAAAGATGCCTGCTGGATCGGAAAGAACATTAAAAATATACTTGACTCGTATTTCATAAACATAATGATTTAACTTGGTTTAAACAGATGAAATGAAGAAATTACGGCGTATATTTAAAATCACATTACAGCATTGGGATAAACGTGTAACACGTAATACTAGACATTATATATTTCATCACAGATCTCAAGCATTCTAAACATACATTTGAAAGTAGCAATGTCCGTGATTCGATCAAAATGACAAGGTGTAATTATCGAGTCGGCAACATGTCGAGATCGGTCAGTAGGGTAATAAACGCTCATTGACCGACTAGCGCATGAGTAGTTGTGCAAACAAGCTTTTATTCACTGCAAGCCTTTGACGGAATCTGTATCTTCACCTCCACTTTGTGCTTCGAGTGAAATAGTATTCCATTGTTATCTTTTTATACGTACACCTTAGTTTTATGGTTTTTGCCAAAGGTGTTATAAAATTCTGTACAATATATGTACGAGTACATACGTTACTAACAATGTTCTTAGCCTGTTTAGTAATATACTAAACTACTAAAGTCATTAATATATATTTATTATAGCGACTCACCCTCGCTTCGCTCTGGTTCTTCCCTAGATTTAGCACAGGCAAAGTCGCGGGATCCACTAGTTATGCATATAAACCTTCCTCTTGAATCACTCTATCTATTAAAAAAACGCATCAAAATCCGTTGCGTAGTTTTAAAGATTTAAGTATACATTGGGATATAGGGACAGAGAAAGCGACTTTGTTTTATACTATGTAGTGATATGTTTTACAATAAATTATTAGATAATTAACTGTTATGTTGTTACTTAAAACAGTAACAGTTTACATTTAGTCGATTTAATTTGGAAATAATTAATTCAAATTACACTAACAAATTGAAATAAACCTTATTATATTAACAACATTATAATAAATATATTAATCATTGTGCGACACTGAATCGTAAATCATAAGTTATCTGTCACGTGCAATAGAACAGTCAACGTTCAGTGGGATGAGAGAGCGGGGGATAAACTCATCACGACATCCTTCCGTAGGGTGTCGCGCGTACGACGGCTTTGGCTCTCATGTCCACGCTCCTATTTATTTAGCACTTGCCAAAGGTTAGATTTGTTTGTTCTTTTTATTTTCGCATCCATCTAATTAAATACTCTTCTTTATTCTCTATATTAGATCAACATGAGCTGCTTTAGTGGGCTTAGGTTACTCATTGGATAAGAAAAGGACTAGGTATGTAATATCTAATGTGCCCAAATGGCACGCCTATAAGAAACAGAATAAAGAAATTGGAACATATCTAATTAATTATTATGGCAACACGATCTATTAGACAAATTTACATTCTCACCGAAAATATACCTAAGTTACACAATAGAAGATACAAATGCACAAATATCTACTAATAATATTAATTAGATTTAAATATCGTTTGCTTTAAAAATAACGCATTAAGTAACAATCCTATGAACATATATACATTTGCCATCATTAAATTAATCGTTTTGTTACATTTACCCGCTTACAATTACATACTACAATTTCCAGGCTTTACATTATAGAATTATACAAACTGTGCACTTTAGTAACTTTTACAATAAAAACACTTTTTAGGTAAGTGGGTCAGGTGTGGTAGAAGTAGAGCCTTGTAAGCGTCGCTTTAATATTTCATTTTTGAATACAATGTATGCTCGCCTGTGGTGCTTACTAATTGAAAATGTTTTGTTAGTTCGGCTACTCGCAACATAATAGTGTAGGGATAAATTCTCACTACACAATAACGGTATAACAGCAAACACCTGTTAAAATTTAAGCAAACATGGAAAGTTAGATTTTAGCTTCTATGTAGCATGTGAGGCTAAAACTAAAATTAATAGAATTAACCTAGTAACTAGTTTAATACTTCTCTGTAGTTTTCCTTGTCTACAATACTTGAAACATAATAACGACCTCAAATCAATTAAACCTCTCTATGTAAGGGGCCGAGCATTACAAAAAGAATTATTAGGGCGAACATAACTAAATTAACTAAGGTACATTAGCAAGCCCGCTCAGAATAAAGGATATAGAACATATGAATTCAAAGAAAACCAATTACTGTGATTTACAGCTACTATAAGGTACCAGTGCCGAATAAAGAGCTCGTGTAGGGTTCTTATTTTAACGAGCTACTAAAACATAAATCTAGATGCAGACAGTGCCATTACTGGCAACTTCTGACCACAGGTTGTTAAATCTGATGACTTAGGTATAGAAATCGCGTTAAATGACAGCTGTTTGACCAAAGTTACTTATTAGTACTAATACGATTCGTTTGTCATGTGGACTGTAGCCTAACTAACCGGATTCGACAGTGGGAGAACGAGCTTCGAAATATCTAAGATCTAAATAAGCTGAAAGTAAAATTTTAAAGAATTGTAATAATAGTACATAAAACTATGCATGTGAAAATAAATATTGATATCATCCATCGTGATATATCGTTTACTTTGTTATATAACTTAAATATATAACGTAAGTTCTATACAATTTGTTAAGCCTATTTGCCACTTATTTTGTAAATAAAAAAGAAAACAATTGGTCTAGTAAATATCCTTTATTATTTTCGAAGAAATGTCGGTATCATTTGGAACCCAACCAAACGATCTATCCCATTTAGTGTCACACATAGCAGTCGTTATGGCATCAGTAATAAGACACAGTTTGGAACGAAACTGTATAGACAAGCTTGTCCCATTTTCTCTATATGGGAAAAGTATTTCGAAGGTGGCTTATTAGTTTTGGAAACAATAACTGTGGCTGTAGATCGCACTACAGATATTGTATTTCTTCGTGATAGCTTACTAGTTCGAAGTAGACTCTCAAGTAATAATCGCTTATATTCTTTTATAACGCTAAAATTATAATTTATAACATGATAAAGTTGACAACATTTTAATATAAAAATGACCCGTAATATTAATTACATAATTTAATAAGTTTTATACTGAAATAATTTACTGAATTTATGAAAAAATTCCCTCAACGAGGTCGACCTGAATGCGTCGTTAATTAAAAAAAATAAAATTATATAATTACTTTGACTACAATCTTCAACACAACTGACATAAATAATCCAGGTACCTACGACAAAAGCTATTATGTTTAAACAACAAAATTGAACTTTTCAAGTATTGTTCTCACTTAACCATTACAAGAAAATCGTAAAACCGATTGCGGCAATAAAAGCTTAATGAAATTGAATGATATAATTGGTGGTTTAGTGAGCTACACAACTCGCTATATTGATCTCATTCACACGGACTAACTTTATAAAGAGCAATGATAAAGTTTTCTTTTTATGCTTTTGCTAACTTTTAATATATTTATAAATTTAAATATATATATAACTTATGTACGTAATATAATAATGTGCGTACCCTATTAATGTTTCACTAATGGAAGGGTTCCCTCAATGTTAGGGACTTATTTCAATAGTCCACCACAATGGCCACATACGGGTTGATGTGTCCTTACACCTCTTTCGAAAACGGTCCCGCTGTTTATCGTAAATCGCTCATGGAAATTTTGAAGCTACTAAACCTGACTTGAGCCCACTTTCCTCGCCTTTCTAAACGCGTTGTAAATATAATAAAATATTTACTTTAAAAACAATCACAAATAATAGATTCTTTCCACACCAAAAAAAGCACGTATCCTGGTCGCAAATTTGCCCTTTACCTACATACAATGCACATACGTTAGCGCTTAAAACGTATGTATTTCTAATATTGTCCTAAAAAGTTAAAAGATTGATTTGTACGAACATTATATAAATCTGCTAGTCATTCTAAACTCTCACAAATCACGCTAATCGCGGGACACATCACGACCCCTGCCGTGTCACTATGCTTACAGTTCGAACTGTTTACGCTTTTTCACCGACCAGCTTAGTTATAGAGTAAAGCTTTACGGAAAGCTCAAATACATTGTGTACCTACTATTGAAATATTTGTTGTACTTTTTGATTTGTTTGTTAAACATTGTTTTGTTGTAATAATAATATATCCTGTATTTAATATTCAAATTAGTCCACAATCGCTCCTCCTTTTTATGCAAACGCGTAAAAGGAGAAACTTAAGATCAACTTGATCTATCAAAACTCAAAAGCCGTTCGTTCGTTAAAAATATACATATCTAAATAAATGTTTCTCCCTCTTGAAATATATACTTATACCAAAATATTTTATGCCATTAATTCCGTTTTATTTTAATTTTATGTTATTACTGATATTTCTTGGGTAATACTTAGATTTTATCCTCAAAGCTCACCGTTCATTAATACAGCAAAAAATATTTTTTAAATTTGCCTATAAATTTAATAATATTAATAGTATATAATTTCCGGTTTGAAAATATATACATAATGTATTTATCAACACTTTTCTATCTAGTATAAATTATTACTTAATAACCCTGAACCCTGATCTTTGTAAACAGATTAATGGTGTGATTCTATTCAAGTACACGTGCCTTGTCATTATCAAAGATAGCGATACCACCAAAGCTTTCAATATGAGATTATATAAGTATACAATGGATTAATCGAAAATTATTAAGTAGATTTAGGATCTAGTTATAGATATTAAATACTGTGTGCTACACTACTATACACGTGTAGTGAAGGACATTAGCAAATTATAAACACTTATTGTAAAAGAAGGATGTTTTCTTTTGGTTGTACATAGTAAATAATACAACTGTTGGACACCCATGTAAATAAATACAAAAAAAGAATCAAAACTTCGTGAATTAGTAACTAATTTTCAAAAATATGTTAGTCTGCCAATCTGCACTGGACAGGCATGTTTGACTATATGGCCTGAGCAGCATTGCATTGACTGGATAAATTTCCTATAAATTAACAAAACCTGATAATTCTAAAGAAACAGATAGGTTTTAAGTAATATAATGCATTGTATAGCTTAAATTTCCAGGTTTTTGGTTTCCCGCATTAAAGATTCTAGACATTTTTACAATATTTTTAAATGAAATTTTAAAATAATGATCATTCTCCTTGTCCATATCTCAAGTTACCTGTGGAATCGGTATAGCATGTTTGTACCACCTTCCATTTTATCTATGAGCCCTTCACTTCCGGTATGGCTGTCTTATTCATGGCCTCACATGTAGGTACATAAGACAATTTTGAAAGTAAGGATTTCAAAACTAAATGCCTAACACGTAAAAACCAAGTTTATATGGAAATTATTATTCATTAAATATTAATCCTTGGAATGTACAATTCTGCAATCACAGTGCAATGGATAAATTATTTAATTTCTATATTAGACAGATAGCACAAACATATTTAAACTTGTTCTAAAAATCAGATACAGTATAAACTAATCGGCTTATTTACTCCCATGCTCCAATAGGAATATACGACGCTATTGTAAGTACGAGTAGATATAGAAATGTTTGTAGAGAAGAAGTCATGCTGTCAAGATCTCAGATAACTTTCTATGCCGCAAATCCCCTGGTGGCGATTTTGAGATTATGGGTACCGGGTTCCCTGTTGTTTAGTATTATGCAATACGAGTTTCGAGGAAGTAGGTACTGTAAAATATTACTTCGTGTTCTGAATTCTCATGTGGTAGAAATTGTACACTGTACGTTTCTTATAGTTTTAGAGCGCTCTATTTATCCTAGACCTGTTTTACCTTTCATTAGCATATTAGAAATATTGATTTTTTTCTCAGAGCAATTACTTTGTTCCCTATACAGTTTGTTATTGGTCTGGTCGTATTGTGACAATTAAATACAAAGTTAATAAAGGAGCTTTAAAAAATTTATCTTAACACCAGTCCAGAAACCATAGTTATTTTACAACATTCACTATCACATTAGCTCTCAAGCAATTTATCGAGAGCAACATTCGTATTCATGTTTCGCAAAGCATGTGTAATGTGCATCGTTAATCTTTTGAGACGCGAGTCAGTGCGTCGCGGCGTGGTCAGACGTTTTGTACGCTATTCATATGAAATTTTAAATTAATGCTATATTGATGGTAGTGGTATATTGAATTTTACAAATAATATTTTAATTATCTTTAATCGCTCGATCACCGAAGGAAAAATAAGAAATAACATCAACACAACAGCTTTATACTAATCTTAATTCTTAATTACTTAAATCTTAAGTCTTAATTCAATTTGTTTGTGTATCTGTCTGCTTGTTCCCGCTAATCTTTGAAAGAGATTAACAGATTTAGATGATTCTTTTGCTAGCTGATGTTATAAGGAGTAAGTTAGTTTACTTTATTTATAGAAAAAGAATAAGGATTCCGCATAAAAAATTAAAAATTACATAGGGACTAGAACTACTAAACTAGACTAAAAAATTAAAAATTACATAGGGGACCCAAGTGAAGCGCTAGTTGGACGAAAATAATACTGTAAATGTATATTATTTCCATCTTTGTGTGAAAGAAAGTGCCTATTTTCTTAAAATGCATGAGTAGAAGCTTTTCTCTGTATGAACAAAATATAATGTACTGTATATGTACAATCTCTTTAAACAATATAGAATACTAGCTGCGCCCCGCGGTTTCACCCACGTAGTTGCCGTTCCCGTGGGATTACAGTGATAAAAAGTAGCCTATGTCCTTTCTGAAGGTCTTCTCTATCTGTGTACCAAATTTCATCGAATTCGGTTCAGCGGTTTAGGCGTGAAAGCGTATCAGACAGACAGACAGACAGACAGAGTTACTTTCGCATTTATAATATTAGTTAGGATAAATGAAACTACGTTTTCGGATTTTGTCGCGGATTTATTTTGATTTTTGTGTCGAATACTTTACAGCAATCATGGTCACGGGAGAGACTAAGGTATTTGACGTCTCCGGGGCTTATATACTTGTTGACATAATTTCAAAAAATGTTAAGTACTTTTAAAAGTCAGTGAACAAAGTTAAATTGACTTTCAAAGTCAAGAAGAAGTCAGCGAAGAAGATATACTAAATCTTAATTCTACTGTGACAATTTTATTGCATTAAATATGACAATTTCCTTCACGTACATAGTTTGCAAAGCTAAATCACCCTTTCACGATCAAAATTGATGTAACTTTAGCAACTTGATACCGACAAATTGAGACTCACCCAATATGTCTAATGACCTGTAAATTTTATTTATTTATTTATTTATTATTTAACAAATACAAAATAATCATTATACAGTTCTAAGACGCTCGTACTAAGTGACACTTGTATTACGAGCGTCTTGCCTTCCATATTGAACTATAATATTTAACAAAGCATTAATTTCATTTACATGATTAAGAAAACATGCTTGAATTCTTATACAAGGAAATTAAATATAATAATAATATACTTAAGGCATCCAAAATATAACAATAATAATGATAAATTTATTAAATATCAATTTGTGTATGTGTGTGTGTGTGTGTGAGTGTGTGTGTGTGTGTGTGTGTGTGTGTGTGTGTGTGTGTGTGTGTGTGTGTGTGATATAGAGATTTCAATAGGTCTTCTGTTTCATCATAGGTAAGACTCTTGAGCCATGAACTCAGAATAGTTTTTGCTATGTGGCGGGACTTGGAACTAATATTTATTATTTTATTTATCTTATTATATAAATGGGAACCCATTATACTACTTTGTCTTCCAGCCAGAGCAGTTCTAAATTTTTTAACCACACAAGCATTCCTTGTAGTTCGCTTTTGCGGTTGTTGGGAGTCAGGGATAATACTTGCATGACATCGTAGGGACAGGTTTAGGATGTAGAGTTGTCTTACTGTTAAAACCGAGCATTCCTTGTAGACAAGGGTAGTAGGGTGAGTTAAATTCTTATGGATAATACGTTTTAGAATGGCTCTTTGTGCCCTTTCTAAGGGAAGCACATATGTAATATGTAAATGGCGGATCAAGATACGAAACCGCACTAGAATATGTATCTAAAATTTCCTTAATCATAGTTTTAAGAAGCATATTTTTAACGATTTCATCAGACAAACATCATTAATCATTATTTTATTTATTAAAATAATATTGCTTATCTTACAGTGATATTATTAGAAAGTGAGAATTCGATTGGAAAACAAAAGTATAAAATTTTTTATTAGCAATTTATTATAATTTATAAAGTCACATAAAGAGACCATCATAAAAAAATATGGAAGCATAAAAAATTCAAAGGTCAGTTATTGACGCTTTCGCGCAGATAAAAATATTGCAGCTTAAATTTTACACACCGCCCATAGCGGCCACTTAGAAGCCCATTTCCAGAAGCAACAACTGTTTTCGAGCAATAATTTTGCAATTTGAGCTTTATTTGTATTATAGTGACATGGACATAGAAATATATTCGTTTTGATCGACATCTCTTGGGGTTTATTCGTTTATTACCGAATACCGTCTGTCCATCTTTATTTCGATGCCCTCGGGAAACAGTTCATATGAAATTTTGAAAAGCTTATAAAATCTAATAGAATGAAGCATGTAAAATAGTTCACAAATGATTATAAAACAAAAAGCAACACAAACAAAGCTTTCTCTCGTTACAAATCATATTCGTTTTTACGTGGAGAAATCGTTTATTTAGTAAAATTTTATTTTAAACTTATTTTTGTTTCACTTCAAATATACAGTTTACAAATAAATGTAGAGGCCATAATATAAAAACTGTTCTAGTTTCAAATATTATTACACAGTAGTTATTTCATAAATTTATATAGTATATAATATTAATAAATTCCTAAACAATATAATATTAAGACCAAAACTTTTACAAGGGCTTTTGAATCGTCAACTAGTTTATAAAAAGATCGCGTAGTTAGCCCCTTAGGAAGCTACAACAAACTCAGAAATCAGAATGTAGTTCTCCTGAGGTACCAGTGTGGAATTAAATTTAAACTTCTCAATTATTTCGAGTCACATTAATTCTACATATTTTCAATTACCAGAAATTCTTAAATACAGTAAAACACATTACGTAGAAAATCATTTTTAATGTAAGCTTTAAAAATGATAAAAAGGGAAGTCTAGGGAAGCTGATGAAACTTTATCATAGTATATTATGATATTTATTAAAATTGATTTTAATTTGTAGCTTTTACAAATTATTAATGATATTAGTTTTTAAAAACCCCTAAACTTTATTTAAATTAATATAGTATTTTATAAACTATTTCATATTATAAAAAAGTTGAAGCAGATAATTTCTTTTGATGTTAGCTTCAAACTCCTGTAAAGCCTTTTTAAATGCATATGGTTGGAAACCCGTTCAGGCATTTCCATTGTCCCGACCCACATTAGTTGTGCGTTGGCACTTGAGAGGATCGCATTCACCCTTATAGTAAAGAGTAAACTCTTAAAAAGTACAAACACGATTTTAATTTTTAAATTCGTTAAATGTAAAGGCAGACAATATGATAATGATTAAAACGAAGCCTTGGATTTCATTTTCGCATGGGCTTTTAATATCGCAGCATACCTATAATTTTTATTACTACTAATGTCGCTTACTATCCTGTTACTTTGAACAAGCATAATAAAATAATAAAAGGTAGATGATAGTATTGATTGCCGTGATTGCTGTGTCATTGAATAGGTAATATTATGACGATGGCAAAATAACAATCACTGACTCACACATTGCATTGCACATAACTATGTTAGAAAGTTTTGGTAGGCATTACTTACTGCTATATCCTTTTTAGGTGACTTATAAAAATCAAAAAACTGATCACGAATGAGTAGGATTCGACATTTTATTTATTTCCGTGTAAAATATAATTGAAGCCTTATTATCCGTACGTTTTTAGAATTTTGGCTTAGTCATTTCAGAGAACCAATTAGGGGAGGCAGGCGGTGATTGAATATCAATATTGTGTATATTTTCTTTGATAAGCTCTTTAAGAGAACTTTTTATAAATTTCTCATTTCACATATTAATACCGAAATTAGAATTCATTTATTTATATTAAACGTCCCTTATGGGTCCATTGAAATAGACGTACCAATATACCTACAGTATGTGAGATATAAAATATTTTGATAAGACTTGGCTAATGTACTGAAATGATTGACCTGTATCTCTTCTTCTTAATTTAGGTTTTTTTAAATCTCACAATTTTACGCTTTTTGATATTTATATTTTGATTGTATTAAAGTGTGTACTACTACTTCTACTATCTATTAGTTATTCAACTACTTAAACCCTTTACAAGTGGCAATAAATTTGCAAACTATTTTACGTTTACTAGCTATAATTTATCATTAACACTAAAATACAGCGTAATCATAACTACTTATTACTCCATTATCTTTATAACTATACTAATAATAATCAAAAGCGCCGCTATTTTAAAGGCGGACCAGTTAATATATCAGTCCCAAAAGGCATAATGAAAAACCAGTAGTTTCGCAAGACGCCCACAGCGTTGCTCAATGCAATTCGATATCTCCATTGTAATGTGACCTAAGGCCTACTCTTTTTGCTACTTGATTCATAGTTTAAAAAAGTAGGTTAGGCTATAACGGGTCACTATTATTAATATATACCTAGTTTTATAAATGAAACTATCGGATTTTGTCGCCGCTTTATTTTGATTTTTCAATGCTTTACAGCAATCATGGTCATGGGAGAGTCTCTTCCGACAAAATCTGAAAAGATAGTTTCATTTATAATGTCAAATATTCGCGTTTTTTATGTATATCGTTATATTTCTATCTCGTTCGCAAACATACATGTATGAAGTTTGACATGCTCTTGAAAGGACTTACAAATAGATAAAAAATTAAAGCTTAGCTTAGGTTTAGCTTTCTTTTAAACTCAAAAGTTTTGCAAACAAATCTTTTTTGCATTTCATGTACAACATTGACCTCAATAATAATAATTTTCTCCGACCGATTCCGGACACGGCGGCAAATTTCTTTGAGACTGGCCAATTATTACGCAGGAGATATTATAGTGCACATGTGTACGCGCAGACACAAGTGCACTCTCTGTTCCTATCACTCTCATACTCCGGTGGGACGACTGTTCAACACGACCAGTGAGATCTAAGCTTTACGTGCTCTTTCGGCACGGGGATGACACACCCGCCAACTTCCCAACTCCAGGCGGTTACTGAGGCTTACTAAACATAAAGACTCAAGAACTGAACTTGGCCCGACCCGGGACTCGAACCCAGGAACTCTCGATGTATGTATGTACATGCTAGCCACTACACCACCGAGGCAGTTTATTGACCTCAATAATAAAATACAGGGCTGAAAAACATAGGTATATAGGAAGTATAGGAGTAAATATGAATTGCTATAAATTGAGCAGCTCTTATAATTATTGTCCTTGCTAGTCGCTTCGTGTTCGCTGGGAAACCGAGTGATGCGGGTTCAAACCCTGGTCTCGCATATCTGAGAATTACATGTCATCGAACTAACTAACTTCCAACATGATAAAGTGGTTATCGACTTAGAAATGATGCTATTATGCTAAAGAATATATACACTATATAAAGAAGGAATCTAACTGGTTATTGAAAAACTCGTAAAGCCCGCCAATTTAACATACATACATATTTAGCAATAATATAATTAAAATAATATAATTATGATTTATGAATTGATCCTTATAAGGTTCTTACATGTTACTGAATGTCAACCCGAATGCGCTTGAAGGAGCGCTATGTTTTTTGTAACGTGGCTAATACCAAAAATAAAACCTGGGCAATTTAAGGACTTTAATATAATTGTAAACTCTTCAGTGACTCCTTCTTTTTTCATCCATCCATCCATTGATTCATTCATCTATATTATATACATCTAATAAAATTTTCAGTTGAATCTTAAATGTAGTTAGGGACGAATGCGAGCGAGAGCAAGCGCTAGTATTTTATAAATACTCATGACTTCTGTATCTATATCTATAAAAATATGTAAACCCTTTTATGTTGAAACAATCCCCTCATGTAAAATATGTCTTTGAAACGCGTGAAACCAATGTTACTTCAAAGCTAATTCGTTTCCCGTAAATCGATTTTGCCCTGAAAGCAGTGTAATTAAAGAGAAAATTCCAATAACATAAAGTGCGTATGACTAAATACATAAACAACATTTTTTAATAGGATATAAATTGGTACGAGAACATTACTTAATGCAAGTAGGCACCGATATAACCAAAAAAGTACCTATATTAATTACTTATATGAGACTTAAGATCGTTGTTTATATCGATAATAATATATAATAAAATAAATACGAAAGTGTATTTATTGATTTGTCCTTCTTTCACGCAATAACGGAACAACATGTTATTTAGTAAAATTAAATATAGTTAATTAGCTTCGAGCATTCAACATTTCTTTACATTACGTATTCGTCGGGATTTCATTACACAGATGCAAAAAGTTAATATTTAGAGTTTAGATAAGATTCTTGCCGAGTTAGTTAGAGTTTAGTCGAGTTACTCGGCGACTCTTGTCAGCGGAATTGCTTTTGCTTTCTGAGGCGGTAGTTTCGTCACAGACTGAGTACATTGACGCTCTTTAAATTATTGTATTGATTATATTTATACTAGCAATTCCTGCGGCTCCGCCCGCGTTCTAAAGAAAGCAATCTAATTCTCTCACATATCAATAAATTACACGTACATATACCACTTTCATTGCTCACTGTAATATTGAAAAAATCGCAATACTTAAATTGCAACACTTCCTTTTCACCTTAGGAAATAAAATCGCCTACGACCTATTCTCAGACGTACCAAATATACTCATAATCATCATAATAAAAAAATCATAGAAATCGGTCGTAAGTTTGTAAGTTCGATAACAAACACTGTGACAGGAGATTTTTATATATTAGATTAGATATTTATCATCGTGTCGCTTCCAATTTCATCGTTTATACTATTATAATTTAAAGCAGCATATTAATGTTGCTGAAAATGTTTGATGATATTTGATTTTTGTTTACTACACGCGTCTCGTCATCTATTGGTTTGAAAATTAAATAATCTCATCGACAACCTCTTTCGAGATGTTACATTTGAATTCCGGTATTTCGTTGACATAACATTTTCCTAACCCTCGAAACTCGTAATCGAATGATCAATTCACATTTCCATTTCCTTGCGAGAGATTTATTTACACACTCAAAACGTTCGACCGCTCTCTTTAAGGCTTCGTCCACGGAATATGAGCGATGAGAAAATATAGTCAACTCAAACTCTACATAAAAATTTCTATTAATACAAGGATGAAAATGAAAAATTTGTATTTTCTTGGAACGCAAATTTTTAAGGCCTTGACGAAAATGATTACTTATTCATACATTGTGCACTAAGCTATAACTCACAAGTTGCATCTACCACATATGTATTAAAACTCTTTTTTTTTCTTTCAAAATAAATAGAATAGAATAACACCCGCAACATAGATAAAAGTTTATTTTTGTAGTATAAGCGCTAACTTACTAAGCATTAGGCATAAAATGAAAAGCATTTTCTTCTTTTGCTGAGTTTCTTTCGCCAGTTCTTCTCAGGTCAGAGGTTTCTTCTTTCCGAACTGGTGGTAGACTCATGACGTTCAGTAAGAAATTGTAACAATTTTTATGCTGAATAAAATATTTTGATTTGATTTGATTTGACTTCTATTGACAGATTGATAATATTTTTACGTATTACGTATTTGTCATTTTAAGGCCCAATTTCACCAATGATGTCGTTATCCAAGAATAACTATGCCAGGTATAAAATTATTCGCTGCATTTACTCTCAGAATAACTCGTAGTACGTTTCACCGCTTTGTAAAGACAAAATGTTAATCCTAGTATAACTATTCTTAGATTAATGTTTTTTTTTACCTGTGGCACATTGAATGAGAATTGAATGTAAATGCAGTCAAATTAAATAGACTTGTCATTATCTCAGTACAGTATAGCATAACAGGACATTTTTAATTTAGTCGTCACTTTGAACTTATGTCAATGTGTCAGTGCTATTTTTCAAGTTAATTTCGTTTAGTTTGCTATGTGTTTTTTTAAAAATTATAAAAAATTAAATACTAAATTATTTTATTAATAATTAATTTAATTTAATAATAAATTGTATGCTGCTGCTTTAGATAAACGAAATCTAATGCAAAAATGCTCATTTCTTTCTTTAAACCACCTTGGACGTCTCAAAATAAAATAGTTATCTTCACTATCGCTTTCACTGTCCGATAAAATTCTTCTCAAACGCTGCATTTTAATAATATTTTCTCCTAATTACAATTCAATTTGCAAAAATATGAATCAACAGTTTACTGACATAAAATTTGACACCATTTTGATTTTATCTGAGGAATAAGCCGGTTATTCTTTAAAAATTGGCGGTATAAGAGTTACTCTCGTATAGCTTTGTTATACTCAGGACAAGTAGTTGGTGAAATGAAAGCATGGTTATCTTAGAGTAAATAACAGCTTTATCCTAGGAATAATAGTTATTCTACTTTGGTGAAATCGGGCCTAAATTGGGAACCCAAAATCCAAAAGATAAGATTATTTATATTGTACTGTTTTTTTAACTTAATTGATTGTTATACAAGACAAGCCAAAAAAAATGGGAAACAAAATTGATATAAATATTATTATTACTAAATTTTGCATTCACTTACACATATGATGTTATTATTAGATCATAAAGCTGCACCCTCATATTGAAGCAAAGCCTACAAATGCTGGTTTCCTTGACATTTTATATATGGGCATGATGACTCTTCTAAGTAATTTATCGGCTAAATCTGGTCAATTAAATGAGTCTAATTAGGTAAGAAACGAAAAATGTTCACACAACGTACTTATTTGTGGATAGAGAAAGAATGATAAAATCAATTATAAAGGCTTTTAATTCAAGTCATTATTTACTTAATGTTTTAAATCATATATGTAATAATAGTAATATTACGAGTAAGTAATAATTCTTAGACACATATTCAATGTTCATATAAGAACAATGTGAGCTTGAGTTGTTATTGGATCTGAGGATTGTCCCGTTATTATTTGAGGAGAAATGCCTTTTGTTAAATCCAGATATGGTCTGTAATACTATAGTATCTCCGTCATAACTGTAACTGAATGCCCAAGCATTGAACAAGATACAGATTTTTATTGATATTGATCTTCCTATTATTGCGCAATACCTAATAAAATCAACATGTTCTTTTGTATATGTATCAGGTTTCTTTATTTTTTTTGCTAGTTTGTTATTTCATGTTGTCTATATAAAATGTACACCATTACATATCATCATTAGCTGTTATTCAATTAATTTACTTAGTACTTAAATTGCCTACAGCTTCCATTAATGGTCTAGTAATAGACCTTGGGCTTGATAACAACTGGTCTTGTCAATCATTGATTTACTTCTTATCTCATCTTCACATTTCCGCAGCAACTAGTATTTCAAGTTGAACGTGTTTCCTTTGCCATTTACAAGACACAGAAAAGTTAAAGATATCATTAATACGTCACATTATATTATAAACTGAAACTAGTTTAATTGAGGCCCACACAGTACCTACTATGAATAACTTACATATAAGCAACTCAAAACATTTTTAATACATTTAATTCACAATTTCGATGTAAACGCAAAATTAATTACAGAAATGGTTACGTCGGGAAATAAACACGCAAAAAGTAGGCCACTTTTTGGCTGACTGCCATGTAATTATGCTTCGTCAAAAAGAATTCTGGCAGAACGCAAGTACGAGATTTAAAAGAATGGCCTAATTAACGAGCGAGCGAATACATCTCGAAGTATATGCGTTTTCGCGAGCTTTGCAATCAGAGAGTCAACTTTGAAATGTATGCTTAATGCTTATTATCCCATTGAGGTACCGCGCCCTAATGTTAACGTTTGCTTGTTAACAATTTGTTTAGAAT
Source organism: Boloria selene (assembly GCA_905231865.2). Lineage (NCBI taxonomy): Eukaryota > Metazoa > Arthropoda > Insecta > Lepidoptera > Nymphalidae > Boloria > Boloria selene. The sequence goes on along the minus strand of HG993137.1, from coordinate 12,502,786 downwards.
ATCGGTCAGAGAATGAACCGATACTAACGAGTCGATCTTGTAAATGCTAGTTACTATGTAAACAAACATAACAATTCTATATAAGTTATAGTATAACTTATGTAGATTTTTTTTATGTAGAATTATGTTGAATTCACTGTAGACTAATAATTGTAGACGTGTAGATGTGCAATTGTGAGATTCATAAAAATTATTAACGATCACCACTTTTAATATAATTGTTATTAATAAAAACCTGTAACTTGGACTTTATAGTAACATCATGCAATGATGTATGTATAGTCACCCCTTTAATCGTCCCAATATTGGCGCCTTCTCGTCAATACGAGGAGGTTATAGTCCACCACGCCCGCCAAATGCGGGTTGGCGGATTTCACATGTCTTTCGAAAATTGCTAGATTCCCTCAGACGCGCAGGTTTTCTCACGATATTTTCCGTCATCTTAGGGTTAGGTTAGTTATGTTAGAACTTATTCGCACATTCGCATGAAAATATCAGGGGTGCGAGATTATTTGAACCTTATTTGAATCCGCTTCACTGGGTTCTAAGCAAGCGAGCACAAAACCTTAAATTAACGAAATATTAATCTCAAATCAATGCTACTTATTTTAAAGATATTTCAATTCCAAAAAATGCTTAGTGTAAAACAATAAAGTTGCGAACAGTTAACGGCTTTTATGGCCTACTCCATTCCAGTATCTACACGCGTCAAGTCACGCATGACTCTACATTTTTCGATGCATGATTTATGTTCCGCTTTCACTACAAAGATTAGGTTTTTCAAAGTTGTAAGCACTTATGAATGAATTGACAAACTATTTGTAAATTTGTCAAGTATTTATCTAAAACTAAGCATATCTTATCGATCGAAACACATTGAAATTACTTTGGCTATCTCTATCTTGTTGAACATTTAGTTCTTGATAAAATTATACGTGTTTGTTACATTAGCGCACTTGTCAAAATGTAAGTCAAAGCTGATAAATCTTGTGATATAACCAATTTATTACACAAACATCTTAGATTGCTCTGATTTCTTCGTCAGTTGTAAGTTGTAACTTTAATACATGAAGAAATGTTAGAGCTTATGAAATGCGCACACGCACTCTCCGTTGGCTTGAATACGACAGAACGAATCTATCAAACGATCACTTTAACTTTGAGTACTTACTAGTTACTAGTTGCTCTCTCACATTACTCGACTAACCTAAATAGTTACAGCTCATAGACGAACGATAAGTTATTAATTAAATAACATTAAAATTTAATCGAGATCTTAGAATAGATTGTCGTAATGATTTTTTTATGTTAATTATTAACATTTTATATAATTTATCTTCAGCATCTTATCAGGTAATAGGTTTAGTGTGTTCTAACATTATATGTAAATAATATATTATTTTTCTAGTAATTAAAATATTTTGTTATATGAATTATACGAGTATAAAATAATGTTGACCCACCTGGCAAAGTGGTAGTCTGCCTCTAAAAGGATGCTTGTATTAACAATACAATGTTTTCTCTTGACCCTATTAAAACAATAAGCTCAACGGGAATCCCGACCAACACTCATTGCAGAAAATTATGAAAAATAAAAACTGAATCGCTACGAGAGAAAACTCAGATAGAGTTTCATTAGTAAAGTATGAAATGAGTTGTTTTAAAATTAAATGTAGTATACGTTGACCTTAATAAATTACTTTATTTTTTAATGCTAATTAATTAAACTCTCGTATCATATGCCTCGCAGTTTAAGCGCGGCGACGGTCGTCGTGCTGTCAACTGGTCTCCGGCCGCACACTAATTACTAAGCCATACTCGCTATAAATTGATCGCTTCCCTATTTCAAATAGTCATGTTCAATTCGTTAAACTTGCACGTTTCGTTTTAAATTGAATTTGAACTCTTATTCTAGCGTTTAACTGTAATAAGATACTAGCTAGCAGTATAAGTCAACTCACATCTTAACGTAATATACACAACATACGAGTAAATACATACGTAGATTTAGACTTAGTTTTTATACAGTAGGTAGTATACAAAATTATTTTACCAAGGATCGGTCTTTTTATAACATAGGTACCTATTTGTTTAAATTTCTGTAGTATTCGTTACCTATAACAGCAATTGCAATATTATAGATCACTTGATGTATAATGATATAATGTAGATAGCTATAATGTATTTGAATCGAGGTGAACAAAGCCTTTTATTTGTGAAATTATATACATATTTGGATCAAAAGCTCCGAAACAGGTATATTATATACTTAAGTATGCACTATGTTAGTTTTATAAGTTTAATAATTTTCATAATTTTAATAATTTTTGATTGTATTACTAGATATGTACTTACTGATATTGTAATCTAATATGGCACGTGTACAAATTATTTCATTACTAGTGAACGAGTCCCAGTAGACGAGAAATCAGTCCACTGACCCATTGACATGAAATGAGTAGTCTATTGTATGCAAACATAGTATCTAATTGTAATCTCGACGTCTTCGCAATACAGTCGCAACAAATATACTGTTATGGTATGCCTTCTGTTGCAAATATAGATCAATTATTCAATCTAAAATTACTTATGTTGAAATACTACGTGTTGATCCAAATATATGCATAAAGCATACGATGAGACAGTGGTTGCCCAGCGGTAACGCGCTCGCTTGGATAACCGAGTGATGCGGGTTCAAATCCGGGTCTCGCACCTCTGATATTTTCATGTGAGAATCATTTCTATCATGATTACCACTTGTCTTACGGTGAAGGATAACATCGTGAGGAAACCTGCATGTCTGAGAGAACCTAGCAAGTTTTCGAAAGGCTTGTGAAGTCCGCCAACACGCACTAGGCCAGCGCGGTGGACTATGGCCTGATCCCCCTCGTACTGAAAGAGGTTCGTGCCCAGCAGTGGGACGTTAAAAAGGGCTGATGATGATGATGATGATGATAGGATATAGGGGTACTGTATAATATATGTATATGAAAACAGAAAGAGTTCAAATGATTAATTAGCAAAACGCTTACTTAGAATTTCATTTAGAGACAGATCCTATTAACTCTGCGTATTAAAATTCATGTTTCCTAGAAAGAGATTTTCAGATAATTAAATATAATTAAATATAATAGATAATTAAATATATTCATCTATATTAGGACATACAGTTAAATCACTTAAAACAATAATATACGTACATAATATATTGTTCTTAAACTATCGCATTTTATTTAAGTAAACTGGTTACTCTAATAGCAAAAACTAAAAGTACAATAAACAAAATTTAGTTAAGGAACATTTAATAGAGTATAAATCAAGTAAATACATATTCGGAAGAACTAATTCACTATCTGGTCAAGCCATCATAAAACATGACGCAGGACGACAAAACCACGAGGAAATGCCTAACATGGAGCATGGCCGGCTTTACCTTAAATAGTCATCGCAAAACCGAGCACTATTTGTCAAAAATAAGTTCTTTCTATTTAATTCCATGTTAAAATTTTGTTTAAATATTACATAATGTATTATCCATTAAACAAATTGAGTTAAGAAGTACACGAACATCTTTTAATCTTATACAAAAGTACCTATCTTAAAATTATTGCTTTAAAATATTCTCACTTTGATTGCCATGAAAACGATAACGATATTAAACTTTAAAATACAACATGCGCCATAAACATATGCAAATGAGACTTGTATATTTTCTTTACCATTTACAGACTTTCGATTGTTCCATACATAAAGCATATTACGTATAGACTAAATAATATTACCAAATACCAATGACAAACCTCTCGAATGACGATAGCTAAGATATGTGGGATGTAAGCCTCACGGCTGCGAGTACTCGCCCACCTGAACCACTTCTGGTCGACGTCTGTTCTACGGCGTACGACTGCCATTCCTTAAGTTTGACCGCTCCCTTTATCACCTCAATGCTTCCTACTGTAATATTTCTAGTGAACAGAGTTGTTATTGCCTCTCCAGTATATCATAGCTGTTAATCTCGCTGTTCGCTCCATTATAAAATAAACATCAACTTTAAACCCGTTCTTTGCACGTTATGTATTTTGAGTACAGTCTTCATGAACGTAATAAATAAAACAATTTTAAATCATTGTAGGTTCATCTATTAAAATATACTAAATACAGAAAATATGAAATGCTAGTCAATATATTTGTTGCAAATAAATTGTAAAATGTATTATATGTATTTATCCGACACAGTTATACATAGATTATTAATGATTGGTCAAAACAATTTTGTTTAATCCTCTAGTAACGACTTTCATAATTTGTAACGTTATAGCACTCGTATTACTATTTGTTCTAATAAATGCAAATCGGACACCACGCAATTTAGAATACAAAAACATACTAACATTTATTATTTCTTGTTTACAACTTATTGATACTAGTTAGTACTAGTAAATTATTAACTAGAACACCGTTAGGCTTTACATTATTGTCAGTGATTATCGTAAAATTATGTATGTTGAAACGGCCTAATTAATATCCGCATTATAGGTGAATAGGCTCTTCGAGAGTCATAAATCTTCGACGGCATGGTCATTTATAAGGTTGGCATCTGCTTGACCCGAAGTGCACAATGTTGTTGCATTGATTGCACTGTGCTCCGGCGCTCGTCCAGCACCCATCAATCGTTCCATCGTAAATCGATTTTGATTCTCCGTTCGTTAGAATCTATCTAACTATCTAACTTGTATCTATAATTATTTATGGGTTTTATTAAGGTAGTGAATTTTAGTTTATTTTCTCTCTTACTATTACTGCTTACACCCAAATGGTGTCTTGTTTTCTTTTTCATCAAATTAAATCATTCATTTTTCAAATAGCTCTAGTTTTTTTCTGACCGTAGACTTAGTGCAAACAATAGCCGTTTACGGTGTTACGCCCGAGAGTGTACTTTTAATTGGTAACCGATTACCTAAAAGATTAATGGTAGAAAACGCTTGCATAGTGTGTTAATACTTGTAAACTATAATCTAGATTAATCGTTAGCTGACATAACCCTTTCGAGGTATAAAATATAATTTTACATTAACACGTTTTAAGTTAAGATACAAAAATTATATTTTATAAGCATTTAGGTGATAAGATAATAAATAATAAATATTCTTAAACTTTTCATTTTGTTATTTTCAGGAATTGAAAGAAAGCTTCAACTATGGGTTATTCTGTCCACCGGTCAATGGCAAGGCCGGCAAGTTTCTGGACGAAGAGCGTCGCCTCGGAGACTACCCTTTTAACGGACCCGTTGGATATCTTGAGGTAAAAATTAAAACTGTCATTATTTATATTTTAGTTTTAGTTTACATAATACTTTCTTAGTTTTACGCGAATATTTGATATTATAAATGAAACTATCTTTTCGGATTTTGTCGCGGATTTATTATGAATTTTGGTTCCCGACGTTTCGAATGCATTACAGCATTCATGGTCACAGGAGAGACTAAGATATTTGACGTCTCAGGGGTTTATATACTTGTTACAAACAGTGCCTACCCACAATTTACAAAAAATTCAAAATGAAATAACAAAATCCGAAAAGATAGTTTCATTAATAATAGTTTTAGTTTAGTGAGAGTAACACAGAGTGTCGCATCTTGACGTGATATCTTGAAATGATTACTGTTTTAAAATAAAAATTTTTGCGTCATATATAAAAGCAGGTAATTCTCAAGGTACTTTGTTAGTATCCAATATAATGCATACCTTGAAAGGAGGCACTATATTAAATTTACAAGGATTACTTGTCTGCTCCCACGTAACCCATAAACTTAATGCTCATTTAAATTTCTAAACGCTGTTTATAATGAAACATTAGTCAGCATACCGCAGTAACAAAAAATATTTCGTTATATATATATATATTATCTATACTAATATTGTAATTCTTAATGCCATACTTTTTTTTGTTTTATAAGAATCATCAGAAATCAGAGCAACTTCTATTTCAATATAGACATAAATATTGATTACTTATTTTCACCTAGACCTAGACAGACCTTGACCCAGTCCGCTATACCTACGTCTCTACGACCTAGGTTGAGGTTGCCTAATTAAACTATATTGCCTTATATAATCTAAGTATATTACTTTGTTTTCTTTAGTAGCTAATTAAAAGATTTGTATCATTTGGGAAGTTTATGTAATTAGTGTAGTACATTATTAGATACGAAATATATTGTAGGCAGAGAAATTTAATACATTTACTTATCTGTTAAATGTTTATGTTTGTCACTTCTTGACGCTGAAATGACTTGATGAATTTTAATAAAATTTAGTACACCGATAGACTATGACCTGGGGTAACATACATAAAACATTTATATTGTGTTCCGAGACGCGTCAATGTGAAGCAAGATTAAGTCGTCAATTTCTCACAAAATAAATTTTTAAATATAATTAAATAAGCCTACTTTTTCAGTTAAAGTACAAACGGCGAGTTTACAAAATGTTAAAGCTGGACGAAAAGACTTTGAAAGCGCTGCACTCGCGAGCTAATTTGCGACGATTCCTCGAGCACGTGACACATGGACAGATAGATAAAATTACCAAGGCCTGCGCTAAAGGATTGGATCCAAATTTTCATTGTCAAGACACTGGCGGTAAGATTACGTATAAATTAGTATTGTAAAAAGATTTTTATCTTTATTAAACTAGGTTATCGATAAAAATTTATCTGTTTTATCTTCTCATTTCACAAGTAACATTATCAAATATCAAATATAGATTACAAGGAAATATCGAAATAGAGCACATATTTTTACTATTTTTAGTTACAAGCGACTCTCCCTTGCTCCGCTCGGGTTCTTCCCTATTTATGTTAGTATATATTTCTCTGAGATTAAATATTTATCCACAGTAAAAAGTACCCTACATGTTGTCTGGAAAACCAACTATCATCACACCAAATTCCATGAAAATCTGTGTCATTCTAAAGGCATTCTAAAGCATACAATGATTCTAAAAACTATAAATTTGTCCTCTGTATCGATGACTATTACAATAAGAATTTAATGGTTAAAAAAATATTTAATGTACAATTTCTACTCAGAATTTTAGTTTAAGACTATTTTTAAAAAGTTAAAAAAATCTCATTTTCAACTCAACCATCTACAAATAGTGCGATAGTACTAATTTCAAAACATAGTACAAATACGAGTATGCGTCGCACCTGCAGTTCAAAACGCTAGTCACGATCCGCAACTCGCTCCAATTTATAACCCATACCTCATTCATTCAGGATCAAATGACTTGTAAACGTACAGGAGCTATTACGATCATTATGTACCACATGTTTTATCTCCCATTGTTCTACCTCTACTTAGTACTTAGCACTAACTACTGGTGTAACGCGAAAATTACGCATACTAATATAGACTTTATATATAAGGAATGTACAGCACTATTTGGCGTGCACATGGTTCAAATTTTTCAACTTCAATACCATTGTATTAATTTCTATTGTTATGCCATATTGTATCAATCTAGTGTGGATAATCCGAGATAAACACTGTGGCCTTGAAAACGACTGAAACTAATTGACGATTACACGCAACACTTTCATGAACGTGTGTTATATTTCACGGCTCTTAAAGCATTATTGAATATTAAAAAAACATGTTAGAATAAAAGTATGTTTTAAATATTAAATGCATCGTGAAGTCTAAAACAGTAAGTTTCACTAACAATAAAATAATGTCTGTCAAAAATTACGCTTTCAAGTACTTTGCGATATAATATGCAGGGACTTTTAGATTTTCTTAGATGCTTTCTTGATGACAGCTCCCAAGCTACGGTTATGATATTACTAGGCCGGACGTAGAAAATTAAAGGCATTACAAACATTCCCTCAGTAGTCAGTACGGATATCGTGACGATATATTAGCGTTGCAGTATCACCAGTGATTACGACAGAACTAGTTCTAGTATATTTCAAGACATTAGAATTAATTTCTTATGTTTATCTTAGAATTATCTAGGTTGCAATTACTATTCGTAATCATATGGTTCTTGTTACAACCATGGTGTAAGTGCACTGAGAATATTTCAATAAATAATTCGATTTGAACCATTCTACGATATGAGAGAGTTAATATGAAATTGGAAAAATTTATTGTCTTTAGCTCTTATGAATGATAATTTTCACCCCGAATTAATGTTTATACCAAGTTATTAAAATACTTGATTTTTCGGAAACAAATGCATAGTGATAATAAGATCCAACACTTGATTATATGTAAATAAATCTTCTTCCTATATAATCTCCATCTCTTCTTTCAAAAGTAAAATCATTTGAGACAAGATATTTTGTTTTTAGAAACCCCACTAACAATTGCAGCCGGCCTAAAATCCCCTGGTAAAATATTGATTGCTCTTGTTAACGGTGGAGCATTACTCGACTATCGGACTAAAGATGGCAGCACAGCGATGCATAGAGCAGTCGAAAAGAACTCTTTGGAAGCTGTGAAAACGTTATTAGAACTGGGTGCGTCACCAAATTATAAAGATGGCAAAGGATTAACACCCTTATATCTCTCCGTTACAAACAAAACAGATCCATTATTGTGTGAAACGTTATTGCATGATCATGCGACTATTGGAGCTACTGATTTGCAGGGATGGCAGGAAGTACATCAGGTACTCATTTACTCAGTTACTCATTCATTATATTTCAATCTAGAACTAAATGACAAAAGTAATAACCAAGCCAGCTTGAAAAGAAAGAAGAGAGTATCAATATCTTATTCTTAATAATATAAACTCAAGTGCTTGTTAGTTTAATGATTTAAGATCTTTCAGGAAATAACAAAATTTTTAATCGACGAGGTTGTTACATAAATAAGTTCGTAATTGTAATTTTTATTTATTTATGAGAGTATTAGTTGCCAGAAGCGCGAAGTAATCATCACTTAGTGATTTTTTTGTATTTAGAAAACTTAAATTAATTTAAACTTTTCAGGCTTGTCGCAACGGGTTAGTCCAACATCTAGACCACTTACTATTCTATGGAGCGGACATGAACAGTCGCAATGCGTCAGGCAACACGCCGTTGCACGTCTGCGCCGTCAACGCGCAGGACTCCTGCGCACGGCAGCTACTCTTTAGGGGCTGTGATAAGGAGTCCTTGAACTTTGCTAACCAAACACCGTATCAGGTAAGTTGGTTAAATTTACATAATTTTCTAAATCTATTTTAATAGTCATTGAAGATTTCCTCCATGTTTCATCAACAGATCAGATCAATATACTTAAGTTACAAAATTATAAAATGATTTATACCTATTTAAAATATAAATAATACTTAAAATTAATCTTTTAGCAAAGTTTTAATACTCTGCTCTTTTATTTTCCAGGTCGCAGTTATAGCAGGCAATTTAGAATTGGCTGAAGTGATAAAGAACTACAAATCGGAAGAAGTCGGTGAGTTAGAACCTTTTATTGTGCATGGCTGTGGCTGCCGCTTTATATACTAAAATTTATCTTATATCGGATGGACTTTTTATTTATTTATATTATCTGCGCCAAATCAGATTATTTTTTTTAATAAATTAATTTTCTACCATTAAAAAATTTAATTTCCTTCCAAATTATTTGTCTCCTTAATCTTATTTTATAGATTTGGCTTTACTGTGTCAGTGCTTCAAGTGATGTGTGCTGTCGCAATTGAAACTGTAACTTTTAAATTACTTATTTGACGCAGAATACAATTTTTTTTAATTACAGGTTATGAGCACGACGCTTTATATAGTATAGTGTGTAATTTTTATTTACATATCTTATATAGGATTGCATTATTGCATGAGACCATCCATCTATCTATTTAACAAATATTTCTATCATTGCTTACTATCATAATGGTGATGGTTGTATATACAATAAACCTAGCGATGTGTAACACTTGTTCAAATATATTGTAACCGAGTTATAAACTACCTAAGTATATAATATGTATACCTACTACTGTATTTTATTATGTTATCATTATGTATTACTATTATTGTATTATTTATAATTTATTTATTTTATAGCACGTTTATTTCCGTTGTGTTAATTCCACAGTATGGGAGGATTCGTTCGAATTGATTTTATCGCACGATTTTTTTACTATTTTTGTTCGGTTGGTAACGAAACGATTGCAGTGCCGTTTCGGGGTCCGCCGCGGTACAATCCGAAGCGGAGGTCGGGGGCGTGGGGCGGCTGGTGGACGGCGGGCGACCGCTCGTCCCTGGCCTCCTCCACGCGCATCCCCGCCGACCTGGACGCCCTCTTGCGCAGACCCCAGCTCTCCACCAGCTCGCCGTGCAGTCTGGAGAGACCCTTCTCCTCCGCCTCGTCCAGCATCAGCGACGCCAGCCACCCCAGCCACGAGGACGACGCCAGCATACTAACAGGTATACCGCTTCGTCCACGCCGACCCTACACTCGTGTGACGAACAACCATCACCATGCACCGACCATCCACCGTTGCATGTTCTGTGTTCATGTAAATAATAGATGTTTCACGGTCCGCTTGTTCGCTTCGTTCCTTTCGAATTTTTATAGGGTACCCTCTCTTCGATAGGACTTTTTGACCCTTGTGTGACTTTAATTATGCATAAAATATGATATTTTTATATTACGTTCAAATACAAAATATGAAAAATGTAATACAATAGGAAAAAACTAAAAAAAAAGAAAACAAAGCAAAGAATCATAAAGGCCGTGCCACACGGCGCAACTAACCCGCGAGCGCGGACTCCAACAGATAAGAGCGCGGGCGACACGAGCGACATAATCTCGGACTCGAGCGGCGTGGGCACGTCCACGTCCGACACCACGTGCTCGCTGCAGCCCGCCGCCGCCGTCTGCCTGCAGCCCTACGAGCCCGCCGCGCCCGGACATCTGCGACTCGCTCAGGGTGACATCATCGAAGGTATACGACTCTAAACTATAATAAAAACGGAAATCGATTTTGATTTTTAGCTGTTTTACTTTCTGCTTGGAGTTTTAGCCATGTAAATATTTGTATCGGTCTGGGCTTAGCCGATTTTTAAACACGCAAGTGAAGGAATAGAGGTAGAGTTATCACACGCACACCCAGATCGAATCAAATATTATTAATAGTGCAAATTAACGTTAACTCCAAACAGGACCTTATTACTTTCTATAGTAGTAGGCATGTACGCTAATTAGTGCGCTAGAAGATTAGGATATTATTAATTTTAAAATAATAGAGCTTAGCTCTACTTAAAAGGGTCATAAAATAAACAAATATTAGGAATATATAGGAAATTAACGGATACTTTCATTGCACTGACTAATTATATGTATGTGAGTTTTTGAGTGACTAACAATTTTAATAACTAATAAAATTATTTACTTAACAAATTAAAAACATTTAAATACATTATTACACATACATAACTACAAAGTAACTTTCTAACAACAATAAAATCATTTCAATTATTGTTAAAATATTTTGTTGACGTGCCAAAATACTTATTTATTATTAAAAAAAACAAAATCAATTCTATTTAATATTATAAACTTAATATAATAATAAACCATACTAAAATTCGCGTTTTTTCTACCAATATTAAGAAAATACCAATGTATATTTAGTTTGTCTCTTACAATCCCATGTAACAGTGACGGGCGCGACGGACGACGGGCTGCTAGAGGGCTCGCTACGCGGCGTCAGCGGGCTGTTCCCCGCGCACTGCGTGCAGGAGGTGCGGCTGCGGCAGAACGCGCATCTGCACCAGGTGCGTGTGCGGATACCTTTATGTTACTATTGCTTTTCTTTAGTTAAGTTATAGTTAGTAATGTTACTATTACCTTTCTTATGTTCATTAGTACACTATTTTATGTATATTATTATAAATTAAAGACAGTATACAGGATTGAATAGAAAATAATTTCTTCAAAATTTTCCACTTGATTTTGAGGAGTCTCAGAATTTCCTTGTCCCAATTATGTGCTCAATATTGCTGAAAACGCTGATAAATGTTTTGTTGAAGCAAAATACTTATGTATTTAACGTACAATATTAAACTCACTAAAATTTACATAATATAAGTAAAATGTTTATTTTTACAGGTATTATCATCAGGTCCCATCCACCACTCGAGGGTGACCGGTCGGAGAGAAATGGCACTCAGCAAAACTTACAGCGCAACAGCGCCTAGAATAAAGAAGACGTGAGTAAACATGATTTTACATCGATTTAACTCTTATTATTATTAAACTATATTATTTAACATTTTATTTAGCTCTCATATGTATAACTAGCATTTCCGTCAGCTTCGCACGCGTTCTAAAGACTGGAAACCAAATTCTTTCTGAGTTGCGCGGTATGGTACCTCGCTGAACTAGCGCCCTTCCTGTTTTTTCAACATTTTTCATTGATGCTCCGCTCCTATTGGTCGTAGCGTGATGTAATACAGACTTTAGCCTTCCTTGATAAACGGACTATCCAACACAAAAAGAATTTTTCAAATCGAACCAGTAGTTCCTGAGATTAGCGCGTTCAAACAAACAAACAAAGTTTTCAGTTTTATAATATTAGTATAGATAAATAATAAAATCCTGAGTCGAATCTGTATGTTGAATGTTTTTTGATAAATGTTATTGAAATAGTCATTATAGATACAGAAGCTTTTCTCACTGATTTACATTCTGACATTTAATTTAAATTCTGTATTTTATAATAGATTCTACTTAATAATGTTAAAAAAGTTCTTAAAGTGGTAGTGCCATGCTCGTTACCTTCGGGTAGCAGCCGAATGGGCCGGCACGCCCCGTATAGTTCATTAGTACCACTCTCTCACAGAAGACCGGCGTGAAGTGGCAGCTATGCTGTCGCGTTTCGTCCGGTGAGTGAGAGTCCGGGAGGCCCACTCTCCTTCTCCCCTCCCTCTTCCCTTCATCCTCCGCCTTCGTTCCCCCCTCCCTCCTCCATCCCTCCCTTTCCTGAAAGGCCGGCAACGCATCTGCAAGCTGGCTTGCAGATGTCCATGGGCGGAGGTGATCACTTCCCATCAGGTGAGCCTCCTGCCCGTTTGCCCCCTTTTTACCATAAAAAAAATGTTTTTTTTTTTATATATATGTATATATTATATTTATAATTACATGTATATTTATATAATATGAGTATATGTAAACATATAGATTAATATACTTTTTATCTTCTCATTTAAATCGCGCCCTTCTATCTTATACTAATTCCTACACCTTAAGGTTGCCTGGAAGAGATCGCTCTTTTAGCGATAAGGCCGCCTCTTGTGCATTTCATCTTTTTTTTGTATTACATCTCTTTTTTACTGGGTGTACAATAAAGAATATTATTATTATTATAATGATTCAAGAGTGTATTTGACCGTATGGCAGGTACGGCAACATGTCAGCACGCACAGTGGTACTGCACCGCGCGCGCCGCGGCTTCGGCTTCGTGCTGCGCGGCGCCAAGGCGGCGTCCCCGCTCATGGAGCTGCGGCCCAGCGAGCGCTGCCCCGCGCTGCAGTACCTGGACGACGTGGACGCGGGCGGCGTGGCAGACCGCGCCGGACTGCGCAAGGGGGACTTCCTGCTCGCGGTCAGTACCACATCACTAGTTCTATACTCTATTCACGGAGTGAACCATAGTACCACATTACTATTTCTATACTCTATTCACGGAGTGAAAAATGCAAAGCGCTTCTCTGTCCTACAATTGCATACAAACTGAAACTCTTTCTCAGACGGAATTGATGCGAAAAACAAATCGTTTTTGACACTTTTTATAAACAATTATATGTTTTTTTTATAAATATACCTACAGTTCTTGAGCACAGCTATACAATTCGTTACCTAAAGATATAGAAGATGTGGCATCGATTAATATATTTAAGAAAAAATTAAGGAAGCACATACTGTCTAAAGATGTGTTTTATAATAGTAGCACTATTGTATGATTAGTTACATAAGTTTTTTTATTATATAATTTTCCTTATATTAAGTGAACTATTGTTGTTTTTGGGAAATAAAATGTCTTTAAACCTATAATGCACTATTGGTATCCAGATCAATGGCGAGGACGTGTCGGCGGCGTCGCACGAACACGTGGTGGAGCTCATCCGAAGCTCCGGCGCGCTTGTCTCTATGACTGTCGTCTCCTTGAACACACATGGTTAGTGTAACTTGTTTTTCTTAAATAATAACGATATACACCACCTCTTTGAACACCCATGGGCCATGGTTAGTGTTGCTGACTTGTTTTATCTAAAAAATAATAATCGTCTGTATATCACCTCTTTATTATTATTATATGTATACTTTTACAACAACTTTTGAAGTTATATAAAATCAATGAAAATTACTTACTAGGGAAATAATAATAACTTACGAAAGTCTACAAAATATTGATTAGCGTCGCCAGAACGCTTTTATTTGTTTAATATTAATATAAGATATATTAGTATTTTTGTTCAAATTATAATTAAATTTTATATTTGTATAGGTGGCTACTGAATTAGTGCGACTTACCATCTATGACTGCGTTACCACTTTCCATCAGGTGGAACGTAGTCAAGCACTTATTCAGAATGGATAAAAAAATTTAAGCAATTTGCCGTAATTTTTTCGATACAAAACTATCACTAATGGCGCCAAAACTAACTTTTTTAGAACTAAACAAGGAGGAATAAACTGTATAATATGCTCAATGACATAATAAGTAATAGACAATAAGCATAAGTTAGTCCATATTATATTTACAATATGTATGTATTTAAACTATCTGGTATCCATAACACAAGCCTCGTAGCTTACCACGGAACTAGATGGTGTTGTGTGTAATAATGTCCCAACATATTGAAATCCGGTCAACCATTGTATTTGAATAAGCTCATACAGTGCAATGTGTATGGTAAAACAGACGTGGTGGTTGCAGCGGCGGCGACAGAGGGCACGACTGGCGTGCCGGCCAGTCGCTCGCACTCGCAGCTGTGCGGCGCGCGCGCGTACGCCGCCACGCTGCCGCGCAAGGCCGCCGCCGGTCAGTGTCACTTATAGTTCTCGAGACTTAAGCTCAGCTTTGCATTTGTGTGAGTGATAGCTAAAAGCCAATAGCCGCGCATCAAAAACCAGTTAAAACAGGTTTACACCAACTCGCAACGCGCTATGCCTTCGGTCGTGCCTATCCGTACACTGCACTCACACAAATGCAAAGCTGAGCTTATGCCTCGAGAACTGTACATGACGTCATAACATAACCATGACTGCTAGACTTCCCTTTAATATGAGGGGGATTAGACCATAACCGACCGCGCTAGACAAGTGCGGACTAAGCATGTCTTTCAAAGATTTGCTAGGTCTCATAGATATGAAGATTTCCTCACGATGTTTTCCTTTCCCATAAGACAATTGATAATTGTGTTGTAAATGGTTCATTCGAATGATTCATTTGAATGATTCATTCGCACATTAAAACATCAAAGATGCAAGACCCGGATTCGAACATGCTTCACTCGTTTACACAAGTGAACGCGTTATCACTGGACCATGTTTCTTACATATATCAAATTATATAGCAAAATCAAATTATATTTTGTTTAAATGTCCGCATTTTCAATCAATTTTAAATGTATATTAATAGTAAGTTCCAATAATTTTGTTTTATGATAAGTAAATAAAATGTATGGTTAGCAGGTCGCAGCCCGGCGCCGGCGCCGCCGCGACGCGACCCGCGCACCACGCTCAGCGTGGGCCGCGCGCGCGCCAAGTCCATGGTGGCCGGCCTCGGTGAGTGATGGATTTTTTTAATAATAATATATTTTTAAATGTGCATGGGTGTAATCCGGGATACCATCCGTATCATAATATCATCCTTAATTATTTTTTTAGTTGTAATATAGAAACTTTGGTATTAAACTATCTATTATAAATAACTGTTTCCAATATTTCTATTTTAGTTTTAGTTACTTACCTATTTAAACAAAGAAAAAAAAGAAAACCGACTGGCAAACATAGCAAATACTTATTATACTGTTTTGATATTTCGCAAAATAAAATAAACTTGCATTCAGCACTTTCTAACATCCCATTGCTAGGTGCGAGCTTCCCTTCAATATGATCAGGCCACAGTCCACCACGCTGCCTGAGTAGGGGTTGACTTCACACATCGATCAATAATTATTGATCGATGACTTCACATGTCTTTCGAAAACTACTATAAGAAGTTAACTTACTTATTCTAATGTTTTCGTTTTAGAAAATGGTGGTGAAAAAGAAGAAAGTTGTGAACCACTGAGTGTAGCCGGCAAGTCCTCATCTGCGGAGTCCGTGCAATTACACGGAGGTAGTAATAGTGAGTATTGTAAATAGTTTGTACTTTGTAAGAGTCTATTTATTTATTGACTATGCTATGCTTGTGCCCAGACTGGTTTGCCAGTGTCTAATGAACTCGCAGTCGCTAAGGTAAATGCATGTTAGGGGTCACAAAATCTCAAACAAATCTGTCTATTCGTTTTAGCATGAAAAATGTTCATAGATATTTTAATCGAAGTCAGATTTCACTTGAAGACAATTTGTCGTGTATTAATTAATTTATAATATTTAATTAATCTATAGTTATTATAAAGCTGAAGAGTTTGTTTTGTTGGTTGAACGCGTTAATTTCAGAAACTACTGGTCCGAATTAAATAATTATTTTTGCGACCAATAGGAGTATCGATGAAAAATGTTGGAAAAATGGGAAGGGCGGGCATTAGTTCTGCGACGTACCGTACTGAAAGAAAGAATTTGGTTTCCGGTCTTTAGAACGTGTGCGAAGCCGCGGGAAATGCTAGTTAATAATAAAATTCTTTCATAACACGTTCTAATCTAAATAAGTTATAATGTAACGTATACTAAGAGTAGACGTAGAGAGTAACTTAGAGTATAAGTATAAATAACTGTGCGCAGGCCACCCGCCGCCGGCGCCGCGCACGGCGTCCATCCGCGCACGCCCCGCGTCCGGCCGCATCACCGCCGCCGAGCTGGAGGAGCTGTTCCAGCGACAGGCCGACGCCGACCACGCGTACGTACACCACACTTATTTATTCATTCATTCAATCATTAATTCATTCAATCATTCATTCATTCATTTATTAAGGATCTCCAAAAGATATACATAACATAAGAATACAAAAAATTATGGAGATTTCAATTACTGGAGAACACGTGCATCAGAACAGTGTTGACATCTTCTTATTCAAGTAATAAGAAAACAGAAAATATCTTATAAAAAAATAACAAAACTATAATTGTTTTTGCTCGTAAAGTACGCGTAAAATTTTTGTATAAATGTCTTAAGTGTATCGAAACTAAGGTTGCCAACTCTTTGTCGGTCAAAAATAGAAATTCTACAATTATTACCCATAAAAATATACTTAGCAGGTACATAATGAAAAATGAAGAAAAAAGAAATAGGAGGTTTCAAATAGGTACTTTATTTCTTGAAAGAATATTTTTTGCTACTTTAAGACTTTATTATTATTTTTTTATTTTTAAAGAATGTAATATAATCATAGCTATTATTGCAAAAAACAAGAATTAGCGAAATCGGTTGAGCTGCTCTCGAGATTTGCGCTTAGGAACACATTTAGCGATTCTTTTTATATATATATATATATATATGTTATGTGTAACTGTTCTCTCACAGCGGCGGCTTGATGATGACGCGGTCCGCCTTCCAGGAGGGCGGCGCGTCCCCGCCCGCGTCGCCGCGTGCGCGTGTGTACGCCTCCGTCGCGGACATGAAGCGCAACAAGACCAAGGTACCTATTGCCTTTCATTTATTTATTTATTTTAAACAATACTAGTATTTTATTCTTAGTAAGTTTACAGTTCTTGAAGCATAAGCTCAGCTTTGCATTAAGGCGTAGCTTGGTTTAAACCGGTTTTAACTGGTTTTTGATGCGCGACTATTGGTTGTTAGCTATCACTCACACAAATGCAAAGCTGAGCTTATGCCTCGAAAACTGTACTTTGCTATATTTATGTATAAGTGGAAAGTCTATTGGTTAAGTGTATTATTTCTTTCTGTCATACATTGTAAATTTTAGTTTGACATTCGTTGAAAATGAAGAAAGTTTGTGAAACTTAAACTTGTTTAATTTTCATGCACTTGAATTCTAATTTAAAAATATCAATCGTAGCTACAATATTTATTACCATACAGAATATTGTTCAGAATACCCAATATATTACAAAAAAATCCTATTATAATGAACTGTAATTACATTTAGTTATACATATAATATTAATAATTACATAAACAAACATATATATAAATAAACATTATGTACAGCTATTCAGCAAAGGCAGCGGCGTGCTACGGCGTGAATTCCACTCTACACCGGATCTGGCGGCGGCGCTGGCAACGCGGCCGCCGCGCACGCGCTCCAGCGAGGACGTACACGGTGCGACTTACTTACTATATTGTATGATTGTACCCCATATACACAGTGGTCATCATCAGCCTTTTTGAAGTGAAACTTCTTTAGAATCGTTGTGATGAATGATGATGTGAACGAAAAAATAAGTCCATAGTACCAGGCACTCAGAGTAAATATTTTTATTGTATACATGGTATTAAAAAGAAAAGTAGCATTATATGCTTCCTTCTAATATAAAAACAAGATAGGACACTATAAGTCAACTAGGAACAAAAAATAACGTGTGTACAAAGTGCACATGTCAGAAGTAAAACTTGAATTTAAATTAAGGCTAACTCTTCCCCATCTCTGAGCGCCTGGTACTATGGACTTATTTTTTCGTTTCATCGAGTTTGAAATCACAACGATTCTAAAGAAGATTCACTTCAAAAAATGAGATAGGACCGGTTGCCAGTTCACAGTTTATATGTATAATGTGTAGAGGTGGGGCGCAACGGCTTTTTATAGGTTATTTTTAGGGGTGCTCGTTATTCTAGATAGCTGAAAAAATTAAATGTGCTAATTATAAATAACATGCTATTTATAATAACCAAATCGCCTGTTATTTATTTCCAGAGACTTGACTCTTCGTGCTAGCCGTATAGTATAGTATTTAGCCGTTTAATATTATACGAGTCGTGTGCGCTAAATTATGCGAAATTATATAACGTATAAATATATAATAGCGTAAAAATAATAGGCATTTTAAAAATAGCGTATTCTTATAACTCTTTATCAATATATAGCTGTTTCGCCCACCTCTACAGTTATAACACGTTATAAACAGATAGCAGTTTCGCCCACCGCTACAGTTATAACTCGTTATCAACAGATAGCAGTTTGTCCCACCTCTAAATTAATGTGTGGTTACAGTGGGCGTGTCTGGTCGCGGCCCGCCGCCGGCCGAGGCGCCGCCGCCGCCGCCGGGCGTCCCCGCGTCCTCGTTCCGGCCCGCCGCCGCCGCCAAGCTGTACGCGTCGCCGCGCGACCTCGCCGCCGTCGCATACCGCCCCGCCGCCGACCACGTACGTACCACCGCTTTGTTACTGCTCTATTATATAACTGTCTGTTCAAGGTTCGAGTTCCAGGACGAGACCAAGTTTAGTTCTGTTTAGTAAGTTTGACCAGGTCGTCAGACCAAGTTTAGCTCTTGGGTCTTTCTGTTTAGTAAGTCTCTATTATGAGTTCCAGGTCGTCAGTTTTTAGGTCTTTATGTTTAGTAAGACTCAATAACAGCCCGGAGTTAGGAATTTATAGTGGTAGTGCCATGCTTGTTATTTTTGGGTAGCAGCCGAATGGGCCGGCACGCTCCGTATAGTACCACTCTCTCACAGAAGACCGGCATGAAGTGGCAGCTTTGCTGTCGCGTTTCGTCCGGTGAGTGAGAGTCCGAGAGGCCCACTCCCCATCTCTCCTCCTTCCTTCCTCCCTCTTCCCCCCTTCCTCCTTCCCTCCCTTTCCTGAAAGCAAAGGACGTCCATGGGCGGAGGTGATCACTTTCCATCAGGTGAGCCTCCTGCCCGTTTGCCCCCTTTGTACCATAAAATAACACGAAAGTTGGCGGTGTTTTCCCCCCCACGCTTCGAAGAGCGCGTAAAGTTGTTGGTCATGCGTCTTAGCGCTCTCTGGTCATGTCGAGTGTCGCACTGGAGTATGACAGTGACAGGAACACAGAGTGCACTTGTATCTGTGCTTTCTTTCACACGCGCTGCATTATAATATCTCCTGTGCGTTGCAGAGGCTAGTCTCAATGAGATGGTTGACATGGTCAAAATTCAATAACAAATTGTATGTAATACATTATTACACTGTATTGTAAGAGGCCATTTATAAATTGGAAAACCCAACTATTTATCAAAAGAACTGATCTCCCGTGATAATACAAATCTAATTATTTTGTTTTTTAATTTTTACCAATATTTAAAGAAAAAATATTAACCATCATACACCTCACAATTTCCAAAAAAAATTACACTTCAAGTGGTGATAAAAGCCTATTAACACCAGTAAATAGTATATTTAAGTAATATTAACTGTGTATCATGCAGGCTCGGTCGGCGGGGGCGGGCGCGGGCGCGGGGGCGGGGGCGCCGCGCTCGTGGGCGGGGCCGGCGCGCGCGGCGTCGGCGGACGACGCGGCGCATCAGTACGCGCAGCCCATCGCCCTGCACAAACCCTTCGTGCGACAGGTGCTATAGCTTAGTCTTTATATGTCATATACTATACTTCGTGCTGTATTATTAGAGAGCAAAAAAATATGCCTTTGACTGCCTCGGTTGTGTAGTGGCTAGAATATCGTCGCTGTAGAATGAATACCTCGTACATTTTAAAGTTTTTAAAGTTCCATGGGCGGAGGTGATCACTTCCCATCAAGTGAGCCTCCTGCCCGTTTGCCCCCTAAAAAAAATCAAAAATGCATAAGTTTTTTTTTTGTAAAAATCAAATGAAAATTAGGTATTTTATATAACGGCGAAACCGTAAGCCCAATACATGACTACTAGTGCCATATTCGGAGTAAAACGAAAACCTCTTGTTTAAAAAACATTGACAAAATGAACCACGTTTTTCGTTTCCTGTAAAGTTTGGATCTCTGGACGATATAATATGATCATATGACGGATCAGCCCAACTTACTACCCACAAATCTGTGTGCGGTGCGCCTAAAGAAGTTTTCACTTCAAAAATATATGCTTATACATAATATAATGTTTTGTATGTGTGTGCGTGCGCAGAGCTCGACTCCGGCGCCGCCCATCCCCGAGCCCGACTACAGCATGTCGGAGTCGGACGAGGACGCGCCCAAGCGCAAGCCCGACGCGCCCGCCGACACCAGCGCCAACAGCAACGCCAGGTACCACACGAAACACACACACGCACACACACACAAGTACACTTCCGTACACATACAGTTCTCGAGACTTAAGCTCAGCTTTGCATTTGTGTGAGTGATAGCTAAAAGCCAATAACCGCGCATCAAAAACCAGTTAAAACGAGTTTAAACCACTCGCGTTGCGCTACGCCATCAGCCGTACCCATCCGTACATCGCACGCACACAAATGCAAAGCTGAGCTTAAGTCTCGAGAACTGTACGTACCCGCGCACACACACATATATTACTCAACTGCACTTTTTTACTATGAGTATATATTTTTCTCTTTTACTATTATGCATACTATGATTATTGAATTAAAAAGCATTTAATTAATATGTATAAATCATATTATTATTTTGAGTTGTCATATATATTGTGTTGATGATTATACGGGCCAATACACAATATTGTCGTAAGCCCGTACAATGATCCTAAATCTATACTTAATATTATAAATCTGAAAAGTTTGTTTGTTTGGTTGATCGCACTAAACTCAGGAACTACTGGTTCGATTTGAAAAATTATTTTTGTGTTGGATAGTCCGTTTATCGAGAAAAATATTAATATTAGATTTTTCTTCAAAAATAATTTAAATTTTATAAACTTTTATTTTAATGATGAAATAATATTTTTTTTTAATTTATTACTATTTATAAATAATGAATATAATTTAAACTTAACAAAATTATATAAAGCTGTAGGAGCGAAGCATCAATGAAAAATGTTGCAAAAATGGGAAGGGCAGGCATTAGTTCTGGGAGATACCATACCGCGCGACTCAGTAAGAATTTGGATTCCGGTCTTTAGAACGCATGCGAAGCCGCGGGAAAAGCTAGTAATAATATATTTTTATATAACAATTACATCTAGATGTTTTAGGGCATCGGATAAACCACGTTATTGAATGAAAAGTAAAATTATGATCAATATCGTAATGACAATTATTTATAAGGCTCTACTTTTTCAAATCTCTCGTAATTACAAAAACATGGACCAATAAGTAGATTATTCTTACATGTGAATTACAGTTTCAGGATACCAATTTACACAACCATTTACGAATATGAAGGAGAGGTCCATTAATTGTTTGTAGACCATATTTAGGAAAGGTACAGTTAGCTTACATAAAATACCGGGACCGCTTTTGTCTTTGTCCAGGGGAAATGTTTTTGTTGTAAACTTGCTAGCGTTACGGTGTTTAATAGATGTACAATATTATCGCATAATAAAATTAGAATAAAAAAATATTTTGTTATTAGATAGTAATATAACTGCGTTAATGTTTTTGTTTTCATTATCTAAATTTCATGTTTTACTAATTTTAGAATAATATAAAAGTAAAAATTTGTACATATTTAATACTTTCCATTTTTTTTAAACTTTCATTTTTATACTGTTTCTTTGTTTGTATTGTTCTTATTTGTTTGTGGCGTCCACTGCAGCAAATATTGTAAGTTATGATAAATGATAACTCGAAGCGTGAGTTGAAATGTCTGTCTTTCGTTCCAGCGGCAGCAGCTCGGGCTCGGGCTCGATGCAGCACTCGTTCTCCGTCGACGAGATCCAGAAGATCCGCACGCGGCTGAAGTCGTCCAAGTCGTGCGGCGACTCGCTGGCGGCCGAGCGCGACGACGGCGACAACTCCTCCTCCGGCGTGTCGTCCGACCAGGAGGCCACGACGCGACCGCGACGCGACAAGGTGTCGTTCTGCGCGTCCGTCACCGTCAAGTCCGGTAATGACGTCATCAGCACCGAGCCTGTGCATAGCTCCTCCGAGAGCTTAGCGCCGCCGCCTATGTCGCGTCATAACTCGCTGACGCGTAAGCGTGCGGCAGCCGCCCTCGCACGCGGGGCAGGGCGGGGTGTGGGCGGGGCGGGGCGGAGTGCGGCTGAGCGGTTGGGCGTGGACGTGGGCAAAGCGCCAGGGCGTCGCGCGGCTGTGTCGCTGGCAGCGTTGCCGCCGCCGCCAGAGGAGCCGGCGGCCGAGCCCGCGCCCGCGCCGGTACTGGCACCGCCGCCACAGTTCAGCGACCGCGTACGCGTGGTCGCCGCACTGCCCAAACGCGCGCATCTACACTAAGCCACGCCTGTCTGACATCACTGAATCAAACCAAAGATTTATAGTATTTATTGTTGAGGATAGTTGGAGCTAATTTTTATACATTCCCCTATTATATAGTATAATATATCGTATGTACGGACCGTACGCGCCCGCCGCTCCGGTCGGTCTCTAACGCAACCGAGTGCCATCGTGTCTATTGTTTTGTAATATTTTTATATGCATCTGTAAATATTCTACGAGAGCTATTTATTGTCGAGAGAGTGGACTAGATATTTGTATATACAAAAGTGCATCCGGCCAACGAGAACGAGATGAGATACGATATGATCGCAATATTTATACATATACTTTGTTATTATTGAATTCTATTCGTGTTTGAAATGAAAAAGTTGATTTATTTGATTCGTCCAATGTACCGAGGAGTCCACTCTTTCGACGGGACCTCCGCCGCGGCCGACCTCGCCGCGCTCCGACTAGTGCTCGTTATTGATTCAATGCTTTAGTGCGTCATCCGTTCCATTGTAATGTAAATTTTATATTAGCGCTGTCTGTGCCGTGATTTCAATACAAAACTATGTTCATTTTAATCAAATCATAAGTAAAATTTACCTAATAATTTTATCTATGCGATATATTATTCGTTTACTTTTAAGTCGTCCATTATTGAAATCATGTCACGTGATGGATAAAAATTTTACGAGTATATATAACACCAATATTTAAAATTTTGTACTCCAATTATTTGCGTCTTATAGGTTAGAAAGCGCTGCAAATTTTTCACAAACTCGTGAAAAACCAGTCATGACGTGTTGAGTTAATTTTCGCTCTGAAAATTTATAAAACTGTCCTAACTTTCTTAGAGACCTCCTCTAAAAGTAAAATAGGCTTTTATCTTTGGCAAATATATTTAAAAATAACGCTATAATATTCTGAATATGAATTCAAAGATTTCAAATATAAGCATATCGGAGGCAATCGGTCTAAAATGCATCCGCAGCAAAGCTTTCTTAGTTGTAAGCTGATTTGTACACTGTCTGCGACTTGTCGCAATGTAATGCGACGTGTCGCAACATGTCGCGACACGTCGCAACAATTTAGAAGGCCTGGATAATTTGCAATGTTGAATCGATTAGTGCTATAAAACTAGGAATTGCCTCGACGGAATTATCGTACTCCGACGCGCGGACGCGACTCGCACCTTCGCTACCCTCACTTTTGATAAGTATATACAATAACATTTATAGCGAACTAGTGGTCATTGCAGTTCTGTAAACTATAGACTGGAGTAAAGGAGAATTGAGTAGAACCCCATAAAGCCTTATTTATATTACCATATTAGTTTTACGCGTGTTTAAATTAATTTCACGAAACTAAGGAAAACCTTGCTTTCATTGCTTTATTTAGTGACGAATTCCTCAAAGGAAATTTAGAGTATATTGCCTATTTTCTTAGACAACACACACATTCGTGTCGCTACATTCACGTTCTGTTTACACGTCGAAAATAGTTCGTGAGTTATTCTGTAAAAAAAATGCTACTAATTATTTAAGCAAGAAATTATTTTTGTGTCGTGAAATTAATACATGCAAAGTGAGAGGTTTAGGAACTTTCAAACGTAACTACTGTAGTGAAAGTTTCACGCCACTAATGTAGTAATGTAAGTAGAGCGTGCAGAACCCCCTCCACCGCGCGTACGATTAGCACAATCCATTATTTTCTATCATTGATGTATTATTGAGTTATTCTTCTTGTCATTAATTTAAGTTGTATAAATATACTGTCTACTTAAGGCATAGATAGGTAGTAGTAATTATATTAGGGCAATATTGATGATTCTAGAATAAAGGTAAGTCGGCGAGACGGCTGCGGCTGCGGTTTTACTTTAAAATATTAACCTACTCGTATCACAATTAGATTTTACTCTTGAAAACTAGGAAGTTTAAACTATTCAGTGCCTATAAAACAATTTTAAGCCAATTTGAAAGTTTTAAAAGGTAAAAATTATATGAATTTTTAACATTAAGCAGTATTTTGAAGTAAAAAGCTTAGCCGCCCGCGCTGACCCGCCGCGTTTTTGTATAATATATACCAACAATTGTGTTTTACGTTTCATTTGAATCTCAGTATCGGACGTGTATGTACAACTTGGTATACTTTCAAATGAAAATTAAATGTTTCATCATTCTTAACGTGTTTTATTTACCAATTCCCATACTGTTTCTTGTTTTAGTAATACATATATTATATTTATCTACTATATTTATCCGAAGTTACACTAATTTTATAATGTATAACCTCTTTCTGGAGCGATTATTATTATTGTGAAGTCAAACATTTCTAATGTTAATTAACCACACTTATTAGACATTTTAAAATAAGGAAAAAATACTGTAATCATTTTATTTTTTAATATCAAACAATCTTATATTGAATTTTAACTTATTTTAAATTTAAACACAAATGATATCTAAAATAATAATAATTGTCGATCTTATCGACAAGGACGGATAGCGATCACAATTTGTCAATACATTAAAGCACTACAGTTTGATAAGGCAACATAGACCTTATTCCCCGCTCTTAAAGTCCAAATACAAGGCTATATCATCTATTTTAACAAGTCTACGATAGTCCACATTCTCTCCGCACATCGGACACTTGCCTTCGTCCCGTAGAAGTCTGAAAGGTAAGTATTCAAAAATTAGTTTATATTTAAGCTGAGTACACATTATATCGAAATAATTCAAGATGATTTGATAAGAAAATAGGAAAGTTTGTTTGTGAAAAAGGAAAGGATTTGGGTGTATTCGGAATCTATTCATCTCTTTCTGGATTATTGCGTTAATCTTTAAGACTGCTTAATTCACCGTTATTAAGCGAGCGGTGTCACGATCACGTGACAATTAGATATGCTTATATAGTAATATTATATTTTCACTTACTCTTTAAATTCAGAATAAATAGCGGGAAAGTCGCATTCGGGACATGCTGTGAGATCATCTTTAACGATGTGTAAACCCTGCAAAAAAAGTATTTAATATTTATATTAATTTTAAAATGTAATATTTATTTATATTGAGTCCGGGAGGCCCACTCCCCATCCCTTCTCCCTCCCTCCTACCTCCCTCTTCCCTTCCTTTCCTGAAGATGTCCATATGCGGAGGTGATCACTTCCAATCAGGAGAGCCTCCTGCCCGTTTGCCCCCTTTGTACCATAAAAAAAATCGCGAAGCTAAGAAGCGGATAAGGAGTTGGCCCATTTCAGTGAGCGGTGTGTCATACGGGTTGCTCCAAGTACTTCTCTGATAGCGGATTGGACTGTGGACCTGTCAACGGGGCGTCGTGGAAGAATGCTAAGCGATCCTGCGGCGCATTAAGCCGAGGAAGTCTGTTGGTTTTTAGAGTGTAGTACTGGCTTTTAAGCCTATGTGTACAACACAGGTGGGAAAAGCATTTTCTAATAAAAAAAATGTGTGTCACTCGGGGACTGCCGCGGTACAGCTATTGCATAGCATTTTTTATCAACTTATGCAATTATAATTATTTATTAATTTTTTATTAATGCAGTATTTTTTTTCTTTGATATTAATTCAAGTTACACTTTTTGAGCGTGGTGGCCGATAAGAAAACGATAAGTTAATAAATGATAAGTTAATATCGTTTAAAATATTTTTATTATCTTACAATACATATGTAGGTTATTCAGGATTTTTTATCATTTATGGTAACTGAAACAAGAAACATAATTTACGTATTCGTCCGATTTCGGAGCAGCTCGTCTCGATCCGTGCGAGCTTCATACAGTCGTACCATATACTATATACACGTTAATATTAATACATGGTTAATACGTGGTAGGCAGAGTGGGGGGTGTTAGGTATTATTTCATTGTCTTTTTAAAAATTTAGTCTAGATTTGTTTTTTTTTTAAATATGATTAGTTCAATTTTGTTTTATTGTTCTTGCAAAAAATTAGTCTAGTTTTGTTTTTTTAAATATAATTTTCTTTTCTTATTAACTTGAATAAGTAGATGTCAACACTGTTCTGGTGCATGATGTGTTCTCAGTAATTGGAGGTACATAGCAATGAAAATATAAATCTCAATTATTTATTGTATTCTTGTGTTATGTACTTCTGTTGGAGATCCTTAATAAATAAATAAATAAATTAATTAAAAGTGCGTGTATACAAAGTACACATGTCAGAAGTAAAACTTCTTTGGCAAACTAATTTTAAAATTTCGTTTATATTTATACTAAATAACCCCGTCTAAGCTCGTCGAGAGAGGGAGATGGCGCGAAGGTCACACCCACGAGTCAGACAGAGTTAGAAATGTCACTGACTCGCGGTGGGCGAGATCTAACTAAGGCTAACTCTTCCCTGTCTCTGAGCGTCTGGTACTATGGAGTTATTTTTTCGTTTCATCGTGTTTGAAATCACAACGATTCTAAAGAAGTTTCACTTCAAAAATCAGGGGGAGTTACTGTGGTCTCACCGTGGCGATGCAGAAGGGCAGGTCGGCCTCGCAGCTGGCGCAGGTGAGGGCGGCGCGCGGCGCGGCGGCGGCGCAGCGCGGGCAGGGCGCGGCGGGCGCGGGGGGGGGAGCCCCGCGCGCGCCGTGACGCACCACCGACTCGATCTTCTTGGCGTACTTGGGGTCAATCTGAGGGACGTTATTAGAACAACTTTTTATATAAGTGTAAATGAAGTTCTGTTGACTCTTCATTAAATTAAAAAATATCATCTATCTGAATATTATCTGTGGTGGCCACACTGATCTACCTATGTATAATCTATGATTGGAAAAATTCACTCTGGCACGCTTAAGTTAATAACGACACTAAATTAAAAGAAATATTTTGGATTAAAAATAGTATTTGAAGCGATAGCTTTTAATGTTGTTTCTCTTTTCAGGTTGGTAAATAATAATTATTTGTTAATTAAGTGTAATTAATGTTCTCAAATTCATCAGCGTGATGTATGATTTAAAAAAATAAATTACTCTTTTCAGAGCAACAACTTAAGTTTTTTGATTCAATAAACAACATATTACATAGGTATAAGTAGGTGTACAGTGGAGTGAAATGCTTGGTAGTTGGATACGCACTGTTTTATTGACACTCGAATAGCGTTGTGGGCGCAGCGACTTTATTTTAAACTAGCATTTCCCGCGGCTTTGCACGCGTTCTAAAGACCGGAAACAAAATTCTTTCTGAATCGCGCGGAACGGTACTTGGCAGAACTAATGCCCGCCCTTCCCGTTTTTGCAACATTTTTCATTAATGCTCCGCTCCTATTGGTCGTAGCGTGATGTAATATAGCCTAATAATAGCTTTCCTCAATAAATGGACTATCCAACACAAAAAGAATTTTTCAATTCGGTCAAATAGTTCCTGAGAATAGCGCGTTCAAACAAACAAACAAACTCTTCAGCTTTATAATATTAATATAGATTTACCCCCTTAATAATGCATAACAATATATAACAAAGCAATTGTACAGTAGTACATGCAAGTGAGACAACTATAGCGCTACCTGGTCGCGGTACTCGGGTCGCATGAGCGCGCGCGCGCACTTGAGCGCGGCGTGCTTGAGGCCGGCGCGCCCGCACTCGATCACGGCAGACGTCAGGATCGACACTTGATCTGTTCATACACAATTGAAGTCATAAATGGATAAAGGTGATATTATGTCGCAAAATTTTATTTTCGAGATTCTCGTCAAATTCGAGTTTGTGTAATATATTAAGTGTACGAATAAAATGGCTGTCAAGTGGTCAAATCACCCATAACATCGACATGTATGCATAAAACAGTTAAAATTTGAAAATGAGACATATCCATTCACGTTTTTAATTATTTATTCATTATTATACGTACTTAACTCTTTAATCTTCCAACATAATTCAATCCATGGTAGACAAAAATACTTATATATTTTTGATCCAAACAGTCGCCATTTGCGCTTAGGACTCTACACTTCGTCTTTACCATGACTCATCAATTGGCACAAGTACAAAATATAAAAATTTATAAATGAAAGCATAGTTAATAGTATAATATATTATTAAATAGTATCTCACGTTGCAGCGTGGGGAAGAAGGCCACCTCCTCGGCCGTGCGCAGTAACAGGTATGCGGCCAGCTCGTGGCGGCCGCGCTTCACGTGTGTGCGCACCTTTATGTACAACATTAATAATATTAACTATAGTTTGACCGAAACCGCTGTACCGCGCCCTAGGCATGTGCGCGGCGAGACGGGGAGAGTATCGGCCATTCCGCTCTCCGTCTATGTCAGACGCACATGAGATAAATATTCAAAGATGGTTCGTGCGTTATGATCACGACATAATTAACACAGTCATTTTTAAATATATATTTTTTAATTTTAATTATAATTAATAAATATATATTTTTTTGTAAAATTAAACAATCTTGCTGATTTGAATTATAAGTTTTATTCATCACCGAATTAATTCTCTATACATAATATTATATAATTTAATACGTAGCTACGACTGGTGTGTAAAGCCTGAAGATATTAAATAGGGAATGTTAATAATTTCGATTTAACGCCAGTAATGCCTTCTAGCTGTAAACTGATATCGTAAGACCTGTTCGACAATATTTATCTCATGCTCTTTCCTTCCCGGTCCCCACCTCGCCGCGCCTTCCTAAGGCGCGGTACAGCGGTTTCGGTCAAACTATACCTAATATTCAATAACGCGTACACATGACTTGAAAAAATGAAAAATAGATTTTGTCTGATAAGTACAGTTCGCGTCACGTAAAAAGAACGCTGGAAGAAAGTGGTGGGGGGTGTGTTTGCGCATCGGTACATTCGCATACGAAATTCCTAAGCCTATTCTTTTATTTTTGAACTAGCCTTTCGCTCACGATTTTTATTGATTATTAGTAGGTACATTGAAAAATATATTAGATAGAATGTAATTAAATGGAATTCTATTAATTAATAAAATATGTTTGATTCAGTGTAAAATGTTGAATCTACTTACAAAAAATTAAATTAATTCGTTTAATATATTTTTTATATTATTAACAGCATTATGATTAGACTCTCTCTTTATAAAACAATATACGTCAAAAATATTTTTTCACTATTATTTATATAAAATCATTTCGTAATTAAAAACTTTTGTGTGCGCGATGGTATTTTAAACTGACAAACCAATAGCGAGCCGGAAAGCATGCGGCGCGTGCCTCGCCGTCCCGCGCCCCGCGTCTTACCACCAAATTGGCCTATAAATCGTCTCTGCGCTACTTGACAGCCAGCGTTCTTTTTACATGACGCGAATTATATGTTGTTAAGCATTTGCTACATTAATCAATGAGTAGATCAAATCAATATTTCCAATCGCCATCCTGATATCCAATCTAATATGAAATCCAATCAATATAAAATTTCTTGTCACGATGTATGTTCGCCATAAACTCCGAAACTACTGCACCAATTTTTATCAAATTTTGTAAATATCTGTAATATGGTCCAACTTGGGAGATAGGGTAGTTTTATCTCAATTATTGATCTCAATATTTGTTATTGCAAATTAAATATTTATTATACGACTTTAATGTGTATTAATCGGTTAGTTCTATAAAATCCTAATAGATGGTTGTTTGGCATCTAAGTTGCACAGATATCCGGTAGATGGCGCCGTGTGTGTGTGTGTGTGTGTGTATGTGTGTGTATGTGCGTAACGTCACCAGCATGTATGTGTGCGTGGCGGCGAGCGCGCGCGCGAGGTCACGCGGCGGCGGCAGCGCGCGCGCCCGCAGCGCCGCGACGGCCGCTCGCGCCGCGTCGCGCGCCTCGCGGTAGCGCCCCGCCGCGCACTCCGCGCCAGCTATTATCACCTGCCAACATACACGCATTCTTATTATTGAAGTGAAACTTCTTTAGAAACGTTGTGATTTCAAACTCGATGAAACGAAAAAATAAGTCCGTAGTACCAGGCGCTCAGAGACGGGGAAGAGTTAGCCTTAGATCTCGCCCACCGCGAGTCAGTGACATTTCTAACACTGTCTAACTCGTGGGTGCGACCTTCGCGCCATTTCCCTCTCTCGACGAACTTAGACGGGGTTATTTAGTATAAATATAAACGGAATTTAAAAATTAGTTTGCAAAAGAAGTTTTACTTCTGACATGTGTACTTTGTACACACGCACTTTTTTTTACATTATCATCAGTTTTACTTTTCAACACATACAACATTTAAAATATGCTTCTCTTGTGACCATGATTGCTATAAAGCATCCGCAAAATATCCGATGTCATAGTTTATTTAAAATATTTATGAGCAATTATAAATTGTAGCAAAAAAATGTTAAAAGACGTCAGCATAACATCATATTACATCATCATCGTCATCATCATCAGCCCATTTTAACGTCCCACTGCTGGGCACGGCCCTCCCTTAATACGAAGAGTGTCAGGCCATAGTCCGCCGCGCTGGCCTAGTGCTTGTTAGCGGACTTTACATGTCTTTCGATAATTTGCTAAGTTTTCTCAGACGTGCAGGTTTCCACACGATGTTTTTCTTCAGCGTAAGACAAGTGGTAATCATGATATAAATGATTCGCACATGAAAATATCAGAGGTGCGAGATCCGGATTCGAACACGCATCACTCGAATATCCAAGCGACCGCGTTACCGCTGGGCTACCACTGTTACATATAATGGGCGAATTAAGTTCTATAAAAATTTTTTAAAACAAAATCATTTTAATGACAGTACTTACAGCAGTTTTTGCGGCTTCGTTAAATTGCTTTTTAGCCATATACAGTCGGAACAAATGTTTCGGATCTTTCGGATTTCCATCTGTTTCACCAAGCAAAAATTCTATCAACCTGCAAATACCATATCAATATTATACCTGTAGTACTCTACACAGACAAAAAAAAATTTAATGACAAGAAACAAACAAATAAATATCACGACGAACTAAATTGTCTATATATAACCATTTAAACCTAAAATAAAAACTATATTACTACTTAGTTAACTCTGTTAACAGCAATAAAGGCTTATTTTATTTATTTTATATTATTAAACTAAATTGTATTGATCGTTATCGTAAAAATAACATTACTTACCTTCGAGCCAGCCTCTCGTCGTCGCACGCAGCGGCTGCATCAATCGCGATCGTAATCGCTTCATTCTCTTCAGTTTCCGATGCCCCTGCCTTTAACAAATGAGTCATTGCTTTTCCATACTCGCCGGCGTGAAAATAGAACTTTCCCGCTAACAAATAGTTCTTTTCACCTTCAAAATGGAGCGCGAGACTCTTGAAATCCTCCGACCGCGCCCGCGACGTTTGTATCAATATCTCCCCGTACAAGTGCAATTTGCCATTTTTTCTCGCCAAATGGAACGCCTCATCATAGCATAGGGACATAACTAAGAATTTTATCGCTGATGTTGGATCGTCGGTATTTTGGAAATAATTTGCGACCATTTTAGCACCTTGGACGGACTTCGACTCTTGGACTAAATGCACCGCTTCGTCAATATCGTCCAGTTTGTCTAAATTCAGTCGTATTGCTGACTCGAAATCTTGCGCTTTCAGATATGACTTAAGTGCATCAGTATATCTGCCTTCTGCCTCTTTGGCTTTAGCGTATTGTAGATGAATACTTGGCGATTTAATTTTGGGTATTAGAGATTCTACTTTGAGCCAAGACTTCAACTTAATGTATAGGGACGCTGCTTTTTCTGTGTTCCCCGCGTGATCGTACAGAGCTGCTGCGTGTGAGTATTGTTTTTCTTCTTCAAGTAACTGTGCACAGTCTTTTAGTAAGTTTGTGTCGTGGGAATATTTCATCGCGGTTGTAACTCCTCTCATGACGTCTCCGCACCGTATGGACATGCGCGCGATGCCGGCTTCACATTTTGCGTTGTGTTCCTTAACTTTGATATCGTTTGTGTTTTCCGAAATTATGCTCTTCTCATAAGTAGCTAAAGCTTCGTGATAGTCGGCTCTGAAATATTAATCTATGTTAATATATTAGTAATATTAAGATCTTTTATATAAGTCAGTAAATGCCTGTTACAATTATAAAATGAAAGTTAGGTTAAGCGCAGGGTATAATATATTCTTCCTCTCCTCTAATAATAAATAAAATATGTATGATAAAATGAATTGACAGCGGTAGCCCAATGGTAAGGCGCTCGTTACGATAACCGAGCGATGCTGGATCCAATCCGGGTATCGCACCAATGGCTTGATCCCCCTCGTACTAAAGGGAGGCTGGTGCCCAGCAGTGGGAAATTCAAAACGTGATGAATACAATACATATAATTTAAATAAATTAAAATAAATTTGGGTGTGGGTAGTAGGGTTGGTAGTAGAGAACACTTCTTAAATTATATGTTGAGCAAGCCTGTAAGTGTGATGTACAGTGAAATACTTTTTTAATGTTTTATATTTGTAGTTTTATATCACATTGCATGTTGCGTTGGCTTGCTTAACAAATAAATAAATACATACAACACAATACATACAACACAATACATACAACACAATACATCCAATACAATACAGCATTACTAACGTGAGCTCCAAGTGCGTGGCCTGCTGCAGCAGCACGGCGGGCGCGCGCGCCGGCCACGCCGCCGCCGCCGCCGCCGCGCGCGCCCACTCCCCGCGCGCCACGTGCAGCTCCAGCGCCAGCGCTCCCCCCGCGCCCCCCGCGCCGCCCGCACCCCCCGCGCCCCCCGCGCCGCCCTCCAGCCAGCGCGCCGCCGCGTCGCCGTTGCCGAGGCACGCGCACATCATACCACTGGGAAGCAAGTAATGATTATGCTGAAGATAAATTAAATGTTTCATAAATATACTAGCTATACCCGCGGCTTCGCCCGCGTTCATTTTTTAATTGCTAATCAACCTCATTGGGTTGATTGGATGCCTGAAAGTTTCTTCAAAATTACTCTAACTATTTCAGAACCCATTGTTAATACATATAAACATTTTTTTTAATTTTTCGTAAAAAATATATATTTTTAATAAAAAGTTATTCCTATGTTTCTTCTAATACCTCCAATAATATGTGTACAAAATTTCATGATGATCGGTAGAGTACTTTTCGCGAAAAAGCGTAACAAACAAACTTACATTCACATTTATAATATTAGTAGGGATTTTTAATAATAGTAATAATAAAATCGTTTATTGCCATGAAGAACAGTAAAAAAATTTAACATATACAAGGTGGCTTAAATAAATCAATGGCAAAGGATAATAACACAGCTGATGCTGCTGAGGCCAGAGCCTTAGACAGCGCTGATTTTCAGTAATACCCAGCTCCCTAGATTGTTGAGCGGGAGCATGGCAGTAAGAAAAAGAACTATTCCTCCAGTTAACCATAATATAACCAGGGTCAGTAAAAAATAACATCTTAGTTGTGAAGAAAACATAAGAAATAAATTAAACATAAAGAAATTAAAAAAAACAACGTTAACGCGTTAACGTTATAACTCTTACCATAGTATAGATGTTTCTTCTATATGCAGAGCATCCTCCAGGGCCCACACCATGGCAACATCGTTGAGCCTTGTATACACTCGGATTGCTAAAAAATAATTTTCTTGTATCAATTAAAGTCATATTTTGTTACATTCTTTATCCAATTCTATATTATAAAATAACCATGATAATAAAAATAATACATGCAGACACTACAACAATGTGCCATTGCCAGATTTACTTGTCTACTTCACAATAAACTGAACTACCGGACAAGAAATAATACAAGAAACATTGTGCCAAACTCCACGCTCAGATTCTCATCAGTCACCTCCCTTCCTTTCACAGGAGTTTCTCATCCATTCCCACAAAATTGATTAGCTTCCCTTCACTTCACACAAGAAATTACAGTTTTCGAAACTTAAGCTCAGCTTTTCATTTGTGTAAGTGATAGCTAAAAGCCAATAGCCGCGCATCAAAAACCAGTTAAAACGAGTTTAAACCATTCGCAACGCGCTACGTCATTAGCTGTACCCATCCGTATATCGCACGCACACAAATGCAAAGCTAAGCTTAAACGTTTGCGTACACCGAATCCGTCATCGGCCGAAGTTTGCTCGGGCGACGAGGGCCGGACTCGGACGATTGAATCAAACATTTGTAAAAGGAAGAGAGCGCGTACACATACACGACCGTCATCGTCCGACGACGCCCAAAATCGGCAAATTAACCGTCGAGTCCGAACTTGTCGGGATTATGGTAACTGTTGCAGTGTAAGCACATACACGTCCGAATTATCGTCCGGGTGGTTCTGTCCGCAATCGGCCGACAAAATCGGTGGTGTACTCGAGTCATAATGCGCGAGGACTGTACCAAACTCCACGCTCAGATTCTCATCAGTTACCTCTTCCTTTTACAGGAGTTACTCATCCATCTCCACAGAACAACGATACTATTGAATCACAGCGCCACACGCGGCCGGAAATCAAATCAATCTGTGTAGTATTTACGAAGACTCATTAAATTAGTTTACGGAGACACCTTAAATTTACTTATCTAATAGATGCGTCAAGGTACTGGCATAATTAGATTAGCTTCTCTTAACTTCTCTTAACTCTACCGAATAAATTACCAAATTCCACATCCAGCTCCTCGATAGCAGCCTCCCCCAGCTGCCGCCACAGCGGCTCCTCGTCCAGCGCGTCCGCGAACAGCCAGGCGTCTGCCAGACGGCGCAGCGCGAGCAGCTTGCCGGCGTGCGCGCGCTGCCGGCCCGCGCGCCGCGCCGCGTCCGCGTCCGCCAGCCCGCTCGTGTGGTGCGACTCCAGCGGCACCTTCACTACGCTGCACGGTACATTATACACTTGCTTGAAGCAACATTTTTATTGAGAATATATCGCTTGGATAGCCGAGTGATACGGCTATAAAATTAAAATTATGTATCTTAAAAATTAAATATATTTCAATATTATTTTTGTAAATCATTGCATAATTAAGTGGATAAGTAAAGTTTGTAAAAAATGTTAAATTTTTGAGACCTATAAAACTTCAAGGTTTACTGCAAACATAATTATTGTGAAGCATTCGAATGGTAAAATATCGGGATTACCAATAATAAAAAATAAATTCGAAAATTCATTCAATTGATGTGCTCTAAAAAATACCTACCATAATATCCTCCCTCCCCTATCTTTCTCTAAAATTGTCTAAAGACTTATCCAATGACATAGAAATAAATATTAAATAAATAAATAAATAAATATAAACACCCATGACTGGAGTACAAACATTCGAGTTTAACAAATGAATGCCCCCAGCGGGACTCGAACCCGCGACCATTGGCGCAAGAAAGTAAGGTCACTACAAACTGCGCCAAACGTGTCAGTATTATTCAGTAGCACACATACCTGCCGCCCGGAGCGTAGCAGTAGGCGTCGCCGGCGAACATAAGCAGTGGTATCAGGGCGGGCGCGAGGCGCGTGGCAGCCAGCAGCCGCACGCGCGCACCGCCCGCCCCCGCCGCCGCGCGCAGCACGTGTAGGGCGCCGCCCGCCCACACCGCGAACACGTCGCGCTCCGACACGCACATGTCCCACAGCACCAACTCGCAGCTACCCGATTTTTTTTTATTATTGAAGTGAAACTTCTTTAGAATCGTTGTGGTTACAAACTCGATGAAACGAAAAAATAACTCCATAGTACCAGGCACTCAGAGACGGGGAAGAGTTAGCCTTAGTTAGATCTCGCCCACCGCGAGTCAGTGATTTCTAACTCTGTCTAACTCGTGGGTGTGACCTTCGCGCCATCTCCCTCTCTCAACGAGCTTAGACGGGGTTATTTAGTATAAATATAAACGAGATTTAAAAATTAGTTTGCCAAAGAAGTTTTACTTCTGACATGTGTACTTTATACACACGCACTTTTTTTGAATTCGGACCAGTAGTTCCTGAGATTAGCGCGTACAACCAAACAAACAAACAAACTTTATAATATTGTGAGTGAGATAGCGTACCTGCCAGCGCCAGTGTCGGGCACGTCGAGCACGAGCGCGGCGGGCGCCAGCAGCAGGCTCGCGCCGCGGTCATCGCACAACACCGCGCGCGCGGCGCCCGCGTCGCAGTGCAGCGCGCGCAGCGGCCGCGCGTGGCGGTGTCGCCAGCACGCGCGCCGCGCCTCCATGCTGAAGTACTCCACGTGCCCTTGCTAGATAAGTTGACGTTTTATAATAAAAACTACTGGATCAAACTACTGTTACATTTTTATGGGACCAAATGACAGCTTTTGTCCATGAGACAAAAGAAAAATCACGTAAATCGAGTCATTTATCACAGAGTAATCGGTCACAGAGTAATAAAAAAACATACCGATTGAATTGATAACCTCCTCCTCCTGCGGAAGTCGGTTAAAAATATTATACAACTCGATTTTCAATTAGAAAAAAAATCGACTTCAAAAAAAATACAATTCCTACCAAATTAATATGCACTAAAAAGTAAAAAAAGTGCGTGTGTACAAAGTACACATGTCAGAAGGAAAACTTCTTTGGCAAACTAATTCTTAAATCTCGTTTAAATATACTAAATAACCCCGTCTAAGCTCGTTGAGAGGGAGATAGCGCGAAGGTCACACCCACGAGTTAGACAGAGTTAGAAATGTCACTGACTCGCGGTGGGCGAGATCTAACTAAGGCTAACTCTTCCCCGTCTCTGAGTGCCTGGTACCATGGACTTATTTTTTCGTTTCATCGAGTTTAAAATCACAACGATTCTAAAGAAGTTTCACTTCAAAAATTAAAAATGCATTTCAATTTTTTGTACCTTTCGATTTTATTAGAATAGGTATTTGTTGGTAGCCAGTGGTAGCCCAACGGTAACGTGGTCGTTTGGATAAATGAGAGGTGCGGGTTTAAATCCGGGTCTCGCACCTCTGATCTCGTGCGAATCATTTATATAATGATTACCACTTGTCTTATACGTTGAAGGAAAACATCATGAGGAAACCTGCATGTCTGAGAAAACCTAACAAGTTTTCGAAACGCATGTGAAGTCCGCCAACACGCACTAGGCCAGCGCCGTGGACTATGGCCTGATCCACCTCCTAATGAGGGAGGCCCGTACCCAGCAGTGGGACGTTAAAAAGGGCTGATAAATAAATGAAGGTATTTAGTATTAATTTGGCCGCTATTATAAATGAAAAAGATTTTTAACTGTCATATTTCTGACTCCTTGCTCATTTTCATGTATAATAATATTTATCTTTTATAACACTTCACTGTTTTTAATTCATAGCTTAGTTTGCAGAGTTTATACTGTCAGGATAACTTACATCAGTGGCGAATATAAAGAAATCTGTAGTGAGGTGTATATCGACGATGTTGGCGCCCTGCATGTGCGGCTCCGGGAACATCATGGAGTCGCGCTCCGGATGTGACGGGTCCGGCCCTTCGATCTAAGAATAGATTAAAAAATTATAAATCTTTTGAATGCTATTTGATATTAAGAATAATGTTCTCCGACCGATTGAGGCCATGACGGCCAATCTCATTGAGCCTAGCCAACTGCACACTCTTTATTCTTATCACTCTGATATTATTGTTGCTACAAGCATAATATCTTATAAAATATTTACTCACAGGTACACAGTACTTGTAGTACTACTTGAAAATACTTTTTTTCTTTAATTTCGAAGTAATTAACATTTTAGTTTTAGATTCCTTTTTTAAGAGACAGTGGTAGCCCAGCGGTAACACGCTCGCTTGAATAACCGAGTGATGCGGGTTCAAATCCGGGTCTCGCACCTCTGATATTTCATTTGCGAATCATTTTCTATCATGATTACCATTTGTCTTACGGTGAAGGAAAACATCGTGAGGAAACCTGCGTGTCTTAGAAAAACCTAGCAAGTTTTTCGAAAGACATGTGAAGTCCGTCAACTCGCACTAGGCCAGCGCTGTGGACTATGGCCTGATCCCCTCGTACTTAGGGAGGCCCGTGCCCAGCGATAGGACGTTAATAAAGGGCTGATGAAGATGATTAAATTCCTAAAACTAACACAATAAAACACATATGTATAAGCACATGCGTAAAGGACAATACAGCACTCACAGAATGCAACATGGCCCTGCCCTGGAACAACACAGCGGCGTAGTCCCCCGCGAGGCGTACAGCTAGCACGCGCGACGGGTACGCGCGCCGCGTCGCGCCGCCGCGCAGCGCGTGGAACCACGCCGTCTGCGCGCGCGCCGCGCACACGTGCGAGTGAGACAGCGCTAGCAGCGACGGCTCCGTCGCGAGCGAGACTCGCGCAATCGCCACCGGCTCCGCTGGGAATTATGTTTTAGTAGTAGTAGCCATAGCTGGGCATTAACTCGTTAATCCGTTAATCGTTAATTAACGAAGTTAACATTTCGATTAACGATTAACTTTTAAGTTAACCTAAAAAAATTAACGGACTCGTTAACTTCCGTTACATTTTCTCAAGTCCGTTAATCGTTAATCCAGTACCTACTCTTTACCAAGCACCGCGTCGCGTCGAGTAAAACGAAACCAGGTACCTAAGTAAAGTTTGGTAGGTAAGGTTGTCGGTGCGTGTTCACGTGCCGGGCGCACGGTAACATCTGCGTCAGTCTGAAAGTCATGACACCGTGTGGGCCTCCTGACCCAGTGAAACAGGACGAACGGCATCTACTTTCGCCAGGCCAGCTTCTTGGTTTCCCAGTGGCTTCCTCCATCGCCGGATCATGGCCTCGTCAGCTAGACGGGAGGGATCCCACATTGGAAGTTTCCTGCGCGCACGCTCACTCGCCCGAAACTGGTACAGTTCGGCGAATACCTCTGCCTGCGCCTGGAGTACCCAGGGTGAAACGCCCGCCAGAAGGACACCGTGCGTCATCCCCTTATTGCCTTCACCGCCAGGACTTGCTGCGTACTGAACAATTGGACCCCGTTCGGGACGGAGAGGGCGTCGATCCAAACGGGGGCATTATACAGTGCCATGGACCTCACAGTCTCAAAACCGGCAAAGAGATTCAATGCCCCGAACATTCGGCAAAAGCCTGCCGAAAGTCGAAACGGCTTCCATCAGTATCGGGGTGACTTGGGAGAAATGAAAAAGGAACGTCCAGCATCCGTCCAGGGCCTCTGAGAGGTGCCTCATGATAGCGAAGTGGCTCTGAAGCTTTTAAGTTTCAGAACCCAAATCAACAGATTTTATAAGTAGATCATTATTGTTGCAATGATATAAAAATACAATTTTAATCACGTGTTAACGGATTAACGATTAACGTTAACTTGCGTTAAATCTTTCAAGATGTAACGCTTTAACGTTTAACGAAGTTAACTTTTTTAAGTAACGGATTAACGATTAACGAGTTAATTATTTGTTTAACGGTGCCCAGCTATGGTAGTAGCCATATTTTTTTCTATTTGGTTCACAAATTTGAGTGATACGTTATAAAAAAGTTTGTGTGTAAACAGTTTAAAAGGCGTACAATGTCCATTCTTAGTACAGTGTACACAGAATTCAGTTTTTTCAGCTTAAACTAATTACGGAAACTACAATTAATTTAACAAATCTATGAATAATATTCATAGCCAAGGAGCCATTGAAAATATCAAAGTTATATATAGAAGCATTATAGGATGATAGAATTCTATATAGAACTGATAATATAATGTTGAAAAACCTTTTTTAACCCAAGGACAAAAAAAAACAACTTCCAAAAAAACTTTAAAAATTAAAAAAAAAACTGCTTAGTAGTTTTAATATAAGCCTACCTACTTTAGAAATCCAAACAGATGTTTTCAAAGATGGTGTCCGCTGACAGTTACTGTAGTAATATTATATATAGTTACTTTAATTTGTGATGTAAGCTTTGCTCTCATTTGTATTGGCTGGCACCGACATCAAAAGTATCAGATTAATTATCGAAACGAAAACTACCAATACTTTTCGCTTCCCCAACCAACACAAACATAAAAATAAAAAAAAACAAATCCACTCACTCTTATTCCCAGAGTCCGGTTCATCCCCTACCCCGACGCACTGGTACACAGTGGCTTCGGTGAGATTGGTGAGCGTGACCACTGCGGTGCCGCTTGTCGCGCACAGCGGCGGCAGCGCCGTCACGTACACGCTGAGGTAGCCGCGCCCCGCCGCCGCCAGCAGTCGCCCGTCGCTGCTCCACGCGACACGCTCCGCGCCCCCCACCGGCATCAACGTGGCCGACACCTCGCCGTTGTTCCATACCGATATTAACTTCAATCTAAATGTTAAAACGTTTATATTTACCACGTTTTACCGATAATTTTGACTTTGTTTGCTGTGCACTCGGTCGCAGGTTCTAGTCCCTCTGGGGGTATTCATTTGTTATATTATATAAATACAATCAATTAAAATTAAGTTTTCTGTTATCTTATTTAATAAATGTGTTTTCATAACAAGTATATTTTTAATTAAACTTGATAGAAAAATATATTACAGTTTACAGATTATGCAATATTATCAGTAGATAACATTTACATTATTTATTGCGCACTTACTATTCTTATGCAACGTACCCTACGTGTACTTTTATAATTTTCTGTTATATTTTGTTCATTAAACTTTGTTCAAACACATAACGAATATAGTAAACAACTTGTTACGTGAACAAAAAGAAAAGTTACCGCACTGTAGACGTTGGATAGGCTTCAGCTTACAAAGTAACGTAAAAACAATTATTACACAATCAAAATTAAAAGTAAATTGTCAAGATTCGTTTCATTCATAAAGAATGAACTTTGAACTTTCAATACGCTATAATACTTTATACACAACTAGCAATACGCGCGACTTCGCCCGCGTTCATTTTTTTAATCGCTACTAAACATCATTCGATTACTCGCTGGGTTGAAAATTCGCCAAAATTACTCCAGCTTTAATATACTCCTGAGCCGCGCGGCTACCTATTTCATATATTATGTGCGGCGTGCACTCCTCCTCCTCTCCTGTTATTGTAGATTTAGTAGGGATCCTTATTTTTTTCTTGCAATTAAAATAGCCTATATTAATCAGTGATAATGTAGCTTTCAAATGGTGAAAGAATTTTTAAAATCGGTCCAGCACTTTTTGAGCCAATTCGTTACAAACATACTTACATACAAACCTTTCCTCTTCATAATATTAGTATAGATTTATGTCAGTACATAATTCATAAACACTCACTGTGCATCGCCGCATGACGCAGCCTGCCCTTCGAATATAGCCACATCAGTTAAACCATCATTGTGATTCTTCACCTGAAATAACTCTTCACCAACTTCCTTTATGTGAGTCGATATAGCTATTATATATCCAGCACTAAATCCTATAAGAATATACCCATCTCCATACCATTTGTATGAAACAATAGAACCGTATCTCTGTTGAAATGCGAGTTCTATTGGGTTCTCTGGATTTAACAGATTGTATAAGTACAGTGTTCTCTTCCCGACCACGAGGCTTATCTG
This sequence comes from Boloria selene, assembly GCA_905231865.2. Classification (NCBI taxonomy): domain Eukaryota; kingdom Metazoa; phylum Arthropoda; class Insecta; order Lepidoptera; family Nymphalidae; genus Boloria; species Boloria selene. The sequence continues at coordinate 12,459,909 of HG993137.1, read as the reverse complement.
GAAAGTAAACGAAGACTTGAAATATTTAATAATTGTGAAATAAGTAATAATTTTTAATTTATATATGAACTGATTATAGTTGAGCGATAGTATACCTATAACTTTGTTTTGTGTAGGTTTATCTCGGAAACGGCTCTAGAGAGTCTAGACCAAAATCCTTTTAATCCGTTCTAGTTCGCGACCATTTAGACCAAAATTTTGTAATTACGCAAAATTTTGCTTTTGGATTTTGTCTATAGGTGTAGGTTTTTTCGGCAAGACTCAATAATTCTGCCGCCCAGATCTTTCAATAATTAGATTATAAATAAAAAAAATATTATAATACTTTTACTTTACTTTTAATTTTTTTAATATGGGTAACAGCCAACAATGTATTTTATAAACATAATGACACTCACAGTATTTTCACCAGCAACCCTTTCGTCAGTCTTCATTTCAGAGAACTGTAAATCGTTGGGAATATCTCTCAACGATATCATCCTGAGCGTGTCTCCATCGGAATTATTTATGGATAGGTTTTTATCATCAGAAGCTAGGACTAATATACTATCCCTGTTCCAAACTGCAGAGGTTATTTTCTTCGTATGCTTGCCAATTATGGGTATGCGTCTGAAAACATATCACATGACATATCCTGAACATTATATACCATGGATAGCATCATGAGAACTTGCACTTTTAATTATAAAAAATACCGAAATTAATTCCATTCAAGACATGTACAAGTACAATATAGTCTTGGTTTTTCCAAACCTCCATTTTGCCTCTCGACAGAATTTTAAGAAAAAAATACTTCTTAAGAAAATGAATTCTTTTAATATCTCTATTTAATAAACTACAAATAATGTTCATACAGTCAATTTAATCATTTCGCTCTTTGAGACATAGAGTGATTGAATAGTAATGACCAATGTGCATAATATTATATAGTAAATGATTCTTATACTATTTCATACTATATTTACTGTTTTCAGCAATCAGTACGTTTTTAGTATGAGGTGTAACTTATATGTCAAATGTCAATAAAAGTAGTCAACGATTGGACCAACCTATCTTTCCAAGAATGACATTAATATCTCTCTCTCTCTCTCTCTCTCTTCCTTTATCTCTCGCTATTTCTATCTTAATCTCAATGAAGTAACTCACTTAGTAGTATGATGGTTATATAAAGCAAGGTTTCCTTTTGTTGTTCCTATTGCTAATAGAGGCTCCCCATAAGACCATGCCAGACATGAGGGGGTTTCCCTTAAACCGGTCTCAATATTGACGCGTTTGTTAGCATGACATTCCCATAGTAGCACAGTGTTGCTATTTGGTGTTATTATTGCTAAATAATCACCATCATTATCCCATTCCATACCTGCACAAAGCCTGAAAATTTTATTAAATATATTAAGAAAAATATGAGAACCATATGAAAATTAAATCTTACCAATGAAAAACCAAATTACATTACTGAAATCAGTATGTTTCGTTTGTTTCATTCATTGCATAAAAAAATAACATTAGTGACTATCTCCTGTACATCTTTTTCATTCTATGTGACACTGACAATGGTATGCATAGTTTATACTCAATTGGTATACTTTGACTAACTAAAATTTTCTTTAATTTAGTTTTTACATGACCAATTCATGATGGAATAAAGAGAAAATATATTTTACAAGTAAAAATAGCAGTTTAAAATTAGTATAAAATTAGCAGTTTAAATATAGGACATGAAATATTTCAATTTTTTGTTAATTAATATAATTTCAACAACATTTATCAACATTTTCAGTTTAACCACACCAACTTCTTAAGAAAACCTGATTTCTAACAAGTTTTTAATATTCCTAATGAATAAGCTATAATAAAAAATTTGTAAATTAACATAGAAAAATTGCATAAACATGTAAATAAAAGGAATAACTTAATTTTTAATTTATATTGTAGTTTAAACTTAGAATTTTTCATTTTTTATTAAATTATTATCTCAGTTATTCAGAATTCATTACAATAATACTAATAATTCAAAGGTTTGTGCATGAAAACAGAAGTTAATTCATCACCCAGGTAGCTTTATCCTTTCCATTAATTGACCTGAACGATCATGTATTGCAACTGTCGCATCCGTTCCAGTAGTTGCCAATAAAGAATGTGACTCGCCCTTTTGCCATAAAAAATAAAGTTCTCCTAGACCATGAGGCTGTTCTATAGTGTAAAGTAACTGCAAAGATAATATGACATTAAAATTGTCTATTAGAAATAACAGTAATGGCATAAAATATCACTGAACATAAAAAAGTGTTATTATATTTACTATGTACATAAATAAATTTTCATTTATTAATAATTAAATGCTTACCTTTGGGGTACACATTTTTAATACTTTTTTACAAAATTCTATGTAACGAAACGCTTCGATAATAAATTATAAATCCATACTATTCTAAAACTTATATATCTACTAGCTTTTTACACAAGTGCTCCATTTAACTTTTAGAAAGTATTTAATACGTAACCTAATGCAGTATTTATGTAGTTTGAAAAATTTTGTGTTGATGCCAAAGCCATTCAAATTGACATTGTTGCTAAGCAACCAAAAAAATTAAGTGTTACCATAGATGACTAATAAAAGTGTTACAGCTACAGCCTGACATGCATTATTTAAAGAATAAATAAAATCTCGATGAATCATAAAACTATTAAAAATCGCATTTTACACTTTAAAAAATTCACATATTCGACTATATTAGTAGTTTTAAGACTTTTAATAGAAAGTCAAACTGGTTAACACTATATACTCTGTGGCCTGAATGATAAGCTTATTATTTATCTATGCTATATTTTTTTTATTTTAGGTTAATAATAATTTTATTATAAACCTAAAATTTTTAAATAAATATATATTTATTTACCTTTTAAAAATAAAATTTAAGTACCGATTAGACTTGGAAAAAAATATAAAATCAAGCAACACGTAGTTTTCTCACTAAAAATGAAATCAATATATTAGTAACGTATCAAAATGGTAACAAAACTACGAAGGATTTTACTTGAAAAGGTGTTGTAAAATTAAATACAAAATAATTTCTGAATTTTATTTTCTGACAATATGTACTAACTCTGTATATGACAATTCTCTAGGTTTTTAAATATACAATTATAAACAATCTCAACTTTTCAGGTTTTAGATGACTCTATTGATAAAAATGGACTTGTTAAAAACCTTAAGAATATGCATATATCATATAAGCATAAACAGAATATGTATACAGTCAACTTGTCTTGCCATGGTACTCATAATTTAGAGAAATATCACACCAATGAGAACCAAAGTGGTGATTATGAAGAACTTATTATAGATATTAATAGAGATTTATTTATTAAAAGTGTGTTGGAAAACAGAGTAGAAGAAGGTTCAAAAATTAAACCTAAAAAAATAGTAATTGACTTCAGTTCTCCAAATATTGCAAAACCATTTCATGTTGGACATTTAAGATCTACTATAATTGGAAATTTTATTGCAAATATAAATGAATATTTTGGTAATGATGTAGTAAAACTAAACTATTTAGGTGACTGGGGTACACAGTTTGGCCTATTACAATATGGTTTGCAATCTAACAAAATTGCAATTGATGAAATCAGCAAGAATCCTATAAAATTCCTGTATAATGCTTACGTAGATGCAAATAAACTTTCATTAGTTGATAAAAATGTGCAAATTGAAGCTAAACAATATTTTTCTAATATTGAGCAAGGTAGAACTAATTTGGAAAACTGGGATAAAATTCGAAAAATAACTGTAGAAGAGCTAGAAAAAATATACCAAAGATTAGGAATAAAATTTGACGAGTATCACTGGGAGTCAAATTATAATGGTGAAGCCATAAAGGGTATAATAGAAAAACTGGAACAGCAAAATATCATTACTACTGATAATTTTGGAAAGAAAGTAGCTACAGTAAACAACAGAGAGGTTACTGTTTTAAAAAGTGATAATTCTACTTTATATCTTTCTAGGGATATAGCAGCTTTATTAGATAGATATGAAAGGTACAAGTTTGATAGTATGTTATATGTTGTGGATAATGCACAAACAGATCATTTCGCAGCTGTGTTTGATATAGTTAGAAGAGTTAACATTGAATGCACAAAAGGATGTAAACATATTAAATTTGGAAGAATTAAGGGAATGAGTACAAGAAGTGGGAATGTTGTATTTCTTAATGACATATTAGATGAAGCTAAACAGAAGATGCATGACAAGCAAATGGAATCCAAGAGTAATTAATTTTTGTATTGTTTTTTGAGCTAAATATTAAATTGTATTTTATTTCACTTTAATGATTTAATGATATGTATTTTATATTTTGCCAGATGTAAGTTATAAGTGTTTGATTTTGTACCAGTAAGCACATATGGTATGGTTATCAGTTTTTTTTTATTAATACATTTATAAATTTTTAGATACCAGAAATTCAGCAATCAATGATGAAACATGTGACATCTTAGGAACAACAGCTGTTGTAATTAATGACTTAAAGCAAAAAAGACAAAAAGATTATGTCTTTGATTGGGATAAAGCACTGCAAAGTGAAGGTGATAGTGGAATTAAACTACAATACCTTCACTGTAGACTGTGGAGCTTAGAAAAAAAGTCTGGTGTTGCAATACCACTTTTATGCGAACCAGAATGTCTTACTGAAGAAATTGTAGGTGAAGTCATTAAAGAAATCGCAAGATTTGAAGATATTTTGAATAAATCATTAACAGAAAATGAAGCATGCATAATAGTTAATTATTTGTTTCGATTAGCTAAATTGGTAAATAGAATGTTTAATGAACTTAAAGTAAAAAATGTTAATCAAGATCTTGGATCTCAAAGGCTGCTTGTCTTTCACTCTGCAAGACTTGTAATTAAAAAAGCCTTAGAAATTTTAGGAGTTAAGCCTGTATTTGAAATGTAGTTAAGTTACTAGTTTACCTATACAATTCATTATTATAAAGTTGTTGTATTTATTAAAATAATACTATTTAATTTCTTATTCCTAAATTATAGTACTTTTCATATATTAAAATTAAGCATTAGTTAAATATGTTAATTCTACAGATAACCACCTGTTTTCTATAGGTGGTATGCGTTAATGCATTTTCAAAGTACAAAAAAAGAACCTAATATGTCTGTCTGTCTGTCCTTTCTATTAGACAGCGCATCAACAATATACATGGGATATCAATTCTCAACACAAAATAGTTCAGATAAATGTCAGTAGATGACGTTGCTTGTATCAAATTTGATGAAGAAAATTGGTTTTGAAAATAATATGAGTTATTTCATGGAAATGAAATAGTGCGCTGCAATATTTCTAATTTGGAAAATTTACTGTTAAAATGCAGCAATCAGATGAAGTTATAAATTATCACAGATATCGCTTTTAAATTTTATTATTCGTGTATCACGATTAAAAATCACTGTAATTTGATAAGAAGAATACAGTTTGAATTTTACAATAGTTATAAAGTTTTCACATATTTATGGAATTAAATATTTCGACATTTTAAAAATTAACGACATCTATTATTTATTCGAGAAAACAGCCATTTTATTAATGGTTTTTTTGACAGCTTACGCCCACGAAGTTTCGTATTTAATGGTTAGCCGTTAAAGTTAAAATGTCATATAAATAATATGTACTTCATGGACGGGCACCGCCCCCTTATTGCTGTGCCACACATAACGATTACTACGATTGTGCCACAGATTACAAATAATCGATAGAAACAAATGCTAATATGTAACAAGTTATTTAATCAGGAAGACAACAAAATTGTAAGGTTGAAACCAATAAATTAAAACATTAACATTACTTTCTTCTTATTATAATCATACAAATAAAACAACTAAAATAGCTTAATTCCTTTTATTAACATGATTCGTCAGAATCATCATTTATATTAGATTTGTCCGATGAGGAGTCTTCAATTATATTAATTAGTAACTCTTGTGTGCATAAATTATCAAATGCAATGTCACGATCCAAATCAGACATTATGATTCTCTTAGTTCTCTCCGCCACACCTGATTTTTACGATAGTAATATTTATTTTCATATTAATAAATATAAAAATAAATATAACTTTATATTAAAAAAATAAGAGATATCGATTATTACGTCCTTTTGACATCACTATAGCTTGTCAGTCGTCGAGCTGTCAAAAAACCATTAATAAAATGGACAAACTAGGCTTATTTGTAGAGTACAGGATAATCTGTATTTGTGATTATTGAATATTGACTTATCAATAACACTGTTTATTAATATCCATATTAGATCTCATAAGTAACGCATTTATAAATAAATAAAACAAGCTATACCATTAAAACGGTAGTAAAAGGAAAATATTATATTAAAGTATTTTTTAATATCCTGGGGCAATCGATAAAAAGGTTAGGTAAAAAGGTATTTATATTTTGAAAAGATAACTATTTGCTTGTATTCTTTTAGTTACTTTACTAATATATTGAAGAGTACAAATATATAACAAGGCGTAATGTGTTTTATTAATTAAAGTTTAGTTTAATTCATATTTAACATTTACACGAATCTATTTCTAGTATTTAAACGTTTTACTATTTAACAACACTTGTATGTTTTCTTGTTTTTACATGTGCATTTTGAAATTTACATAGATTTTTTATCTATGTCTATATCGACATAATATGGAGGTATTTAAATAAAAATTGAGTTTGATTTGATTCGCGTTTGTGTTATTAATTTATTTTAACTTCGTAGTTTAATATTAAACTATCCTTTGCTCTATGAAATTCAATAATATTATGTACAATAAATAATTTCTCTATGGTGACCTAAAGGCCATAGACAAAGACACGTTGTATTGATGGTGACCCCTCCCGAATTTGGAGGGAATATTTGAATGTCATTTTGAAATAGTGCTTTTACTTATAATTCACGAAAATAATATATCATTAAATGAATTAAGTTCATATTTTTAAAAAGTATAAGTTCTTTTAAAGATAAGAATATATTTTTCAAGTTTTGTTTAGCTTTTTAATATAAGTAAAATACTCTTCGGTAAACTTCGGAGTTGCTCGGTTTTGAACGCGTTGACGTCAGAATAATTGGACCGATCCTGCGTCAAGTCGGCACTTCCGGCGGTCACGTGGTATGTGTGAGCCAATCACAGCGCTTTGTCTCTTTATAGGCCGACATTTTCTGACAAGCGTAGAAAAAGTTTTCATCAACAGCCGCCATTTTGCGCTGGAAAGACTGAGAAGTATTTCGGAATTTGTCGTGTAAATTTTCTGTTTTTTCTTACATCATTTTGTCATAAACTGTACCATTCCGTATATTTTAAAGTGTTAAGTGAAATCGTGTAGTTCGATCGGTAAAATAAGTTCCATAAAGTAGCAAAATCTGGTGATATTGTTTTCATTTATTGTGCTAGTTCCGTCGGAAGATGGTGAGAGGGTCTGTGTAGCTCTTCGATTCGGAGCTTTGTAATGGCGAATACTTGAGTGAGAAATTTTAATATGTGCCTTCAACGGTGCGAAGGACATCGAACGATCGTGATGTGGGTGAATTACGTTATAATGCATGACAAATCGCTCTAAAATGTTATTTCTTGAAGATATTAGACATAAAAGTGTTATTTGAATCGGCGGGCCGAAATATTCACGACGGCTTACGTTTAGTAAACAGAGCCATGGCCGATCATCATGTGGATGAGCCGCCTAACAAGCGGGCTAAAATGGTCCGGGATCCTTTCCAGGGTCCATCGGACACAGGAGGTGAGTACTTTTTAATATTTTAAATATATCTTTTAGTTCGAACACCCTTCTGTCATTAAAATATTACTGAGATTTTTGACATTTTGCCGTCGCTCTTGTTAGCGCCGTGTAAGTTTTGCGTCGTATTATTGTTTCTTGAAGTTAAATGAATTAAAAATAAAGTATTTTTACAAATTTTATTAAAAACAAGTTATTTTTGTATAATTTCAAAATATTGCAATACTTTATGACGTGTGTAACAGTTATAATAAAATTGTATTTCGACTTGAATCACATAAAGTTTCCTGATATTAAAATTTATTTTTAAATTAATTATATTGTAAAAATCAGAATATTACCGAATGTTGATTTTTTTTCATTTGTTGATTCCTGCGTTTTGATTGTGTTCATGACTGAACTATCTCTAATTGGTATTTTTTAATATTAAATACTTTGTTTGATAAAATAATTTTAATATTATAGTTATATTTAAGTAATATATTGTAAAGATTTTTACTGTAAATTACTAAATTGTATCATTAGTTTTATTTTTAATACTAGTTAACCTACATTTATGTGTTTTTATAATATTTGTACATTTTTAATAAGATTAAGACAATAAATAAAAGAAAAAGTTTGTGAATTTGGAATATTTCATATCATAAACCTATATTTGTAAATAATTAACAGTAATGCATTATGTTACACTGTATATTGTTATTGTAGATTACTTAAAATAATATTTTTTATTTATAATTTTCTGAAGAAAAATAGTTTACAATATTCATTGGGATAATATTTATGCTTATTTCATGCTATTGTATTGGAAAAAAACTTTTGCAAATGAATAATTTGAGTTATGATTTATTTGGTAATTGAAATATCTCTTTTCAATTTTGACATTATACAAGTAAACTTTTATGTTTTGGTTATAATAACTGTTTATATTATTTTCTTAAAAGATGTAATTTCAACTTATTAATACTTTTTAAAACTTATCTAAATTTTAAAATTAATAATTACTGTGCAGATTATTGTATTTTGCATTTTTTCATTGAAGAAAAACTAACATTTCATGTTTCACATTTTATTGTTTAGTTTCAGTTCTGTTACAATATTTTATCTACAACACTACATACAATATTCACTGAAATATTGTGAAATATACAATTTCTATGTTATAATATTGTTAAATATATATTTTTTAGTACTAAATGTTGCTTAATTAAATATTTTTAAGTCATTATTATTTATAATGAGACAGTATCAGTGGCCCAAGTGTTTCATGTGGCTTCCCAAAGGTTGTTTTTAAAAATTTTATTTATTTTCTTATTGAATAGTAATCAATCATTATCCAATAATTGTATACAAATTATAATTTAGATGATACAAACACATGCATTGGTTTCAGTAGAAGGGTTTTCTAACCTGGATATGTTCGACCTTGAAAAGGACCTCCCTGATGAGTTGATGGCAGGTTCTTGGGGTGAACAACCAGGTGTGACGGGGCCTAAGCCCCCGGCGCAGGGACCTGGCCCCGGGGGACAAATGCAACAGCAGCTAAATGGAGATGACCCAACAGCTGCTATGCAAAGGCAAATTAATAATCACCTTATACAACAAGTGAGTATCTGGGACTGTCGATGTGCATTTTTATTTATTATTATATATATTTACATTCTCAATCCTAGACATCTTTAATTATTACTAAGATTTAGTTTATTTTTCTTATAGAAAAATATTTTTTTCAGTATATTGTTGAAAGAAAAATTAAGATTTTTTTTCAATAAAATAAAATGTTATTGAAAAAATAATTAATTAAGATTTTTTTTTTCTGTATCCTGCCCATCACAACAATCTGTCATTTAGACATTTAGCTGCTCTTTTGTATGAATTTATTCTGTAGATAATCTTTGTAGCAGTGAGGTATTGTCGATTAACTACTCTCGCTTAGTCTATTGGGAATAAAGAATTGCTTAAGATTTTAAGAATTGTTTAAGATTTTATCATCATCATTATCATCATCATCGTCATCATTTTTGGTAGAAATTTTTATGCTGACATATTAAAAAATATATTTTGTTACTTATGTTTTTATCCCTTATTTTAAAATTATATTTGAGATTAATTAAAACTTAAAATAATGAACATTAAAAGCATGCACATTGCATTAACTGTTAATTAAAAATAACAAAAATGGTGGTTATGTTTTTACTATTTTGCAAGTTTTTGAATTAGCAGTTAACATCATAATTTTTAAAGTAATTTTTTTTGCATTAATTTAATTATTTATTTACAGAAATTAATTAATTTCAAAAACTTTCATAAAAATATTATTACCTTAATCATCATTAATTAGCTAAGTGTGCATATTATGTCTCACTAGGAGACATTGTATAGAATATTATATTAGTTGATCTGGAGCAAGTAAAACTAATTATGTGTTATGTCGTTTGCTGGTCTTTTCACAGGGCAACAAGGGTGGCTTAGTTGGCCACAATAACCCATTAGGATTGAGTAGTTTAGGAAGTAAGAGCCCTAATTTACAGTCGCCACCAAATGTGTCAGTCTCAAAGGACCTTATGGGTGGCATGCTTCAGCAACTTATACCAAATACAAGTCATCCAAATCAAATGCATTCATCTATGCCAATGAGCTCTATTCAAGGTATGATTTTCATAATACTAATGCTTTTTATGTCGTAATTTTTAAGTGTAGTACATATATTTATTTTTTACTAGCGACTCACCCTCGTTTTGCTCGGGTTTATGCCTAGAGTTAGCGTGAGTGAAGCTGCGGGTTCCGCTAGTTAAAATAAATATAAGTTCTAAAATAAAAGTTACTCCTTATGAGTGAAAGTCCCATCAAAATAGGTCCATCCGTTTCAGAGATTAGCCGGAACAAACAGACACAGAAAAAAAAAAAATTTTAATGCTAGTACCATATATATTTTCTTATGCATATAGTGAAAAGCTGTTTATTTGAAGTTCTGTTAATTTGAATTTGAAAAACAGAAACTTCTATTTATATATTGTATAGATGTAAAGATTAATAAAAAAATTATATAGTTTCACGTTAAAGTTAATGTTCATTGATGGCTAATATTAGTTATAATGTTTAAGAAATTTAATATTATTACACTTAAATTTGCAAGAATTGTTCAAGGTTTTTATCAGATTTGATTACGATTAATATTTTGATCTATATAGATTATATAGGTCAAAATAATTGATACTTTGTGTCAAAGACTAATATTTTATAAATATAAAATCAAGACATTATTTAAATAGTAGAAAAAGTAAATGTTAAAAATCCTTTTATAGTTAAGTATTTGAAATGTAATAATTTCTAAACATCATGGTTTTGAATACACTTCTCATAGGCATTAAAATCTCCTAAGGCTTCTATTTATGCCACTCTCAACTCTTTTTGTTAAATAGCTATTTTTTCATATTTATTATATTGTATAACTACCATGCAACTGGAGCTGCTCGATTTACTGGAGTAAAAAAATAATTATATCATACACCTATAATGATAATATTTATTAAATATAAAAATGTGTATCCCACAGGTGGTATGAATGTAACGAACGTGGGCGGCAACATGGTAGTGACGAACAGCAACATGACCGGGCCGAACATGCTCGGCGGCGGCATCATCAACAACGTCAACAAGCAGCTGCCCACGCTCATCGGCAACAACCACCACGGGACGCCACCCCACCATCCCCACGCGCAGGTAAGTCAGCTCTGCTCTGGTTCGAGTATTGGTGCTATAACCGATATTTAATTTATTTTATTTGTATGTGTTACACATTGATTGTCTAAATATTCTTATATATTTAAGTCATTTTACAAGATGTGTACTGTTAATTGGATTTGAAGGTGAAATTGTTTGTTGGGTATTGTGTGCAATTTTGTTTATTAAATAATCAATCATACGGGTAAAAATTAAACTTGCATTGCAATATTTGCTTGATCATAGTTTTACTAATAATCTTTATTAATATTCTATATAATATATCTATGATCAGGTCAAGTTTTTAATAGTCAATAAGTAAGCATGTAAAATACATTTGACAGGCGATGCAGAACGGTCCCCTCGGCGGTAGAGTAGGCGGCGTGGGCGGCGTGGGCGTGGGCATGCAGGCGCCCAACATGCGAGGCGGGCTGGCGCACGGCGCGCACGCCACGCACGCCATGCACGCGTCGCACGCCGGGCACGCGGCGCACGCGGCGCACGGGCATACGCGCATGGGCGCGCCGGGCGGCGGCGGCCACCCCGCGGCGCCCTACCACCCCGCGTACGGGCAGCCGGCGGCGGGCGGCGCGGCGCAGCGCGCGGCCGGCGTGCGCTTCGGCCCGGCGCCCGAGGCGGGCGGGGGCGCCGCGCAGGCCGTCCCACCCGCGCCCTCGCCGCAGACACCCGGCGCACCGGCTGGCGGACAGGTAACTTTGTTTCCCAATTCGAGTTATACTTTTTTGAGTTAGGATATTGGTTAAGTATTAAATGTACTACAGTTCGAGGCATAAGCTCAGCTTTTCATTTGTGTGAGTGCAGTGTACGGGTAGGCACGACAGAAGGCGTAGCACGTTGCGAGTGGTTTAAACTGGTTTTAACTGGTTTTTGATGCGCGGCTATTGACCTTTAGCTATCACTCACACAAATGCAAAGCTGAGCTTACGCCTCGAGAACTGTATGTAATCACTGATTTTTTACTGATTAATTTAATTCGATATCCGCATGCCAAACAAGTATAACTGCAGATGCGCTGTCATGTTATAAATTTATTTGTAGTCAAATGTACTAACCCAATAATGATACACTCACTAACACCAGTACGTACCACAGTCGCAACCGCAAGCGGCGACGCAGTCGGCGTCGGCGCAGCCCGCGCAGGCGCCCAACACGGGCCCCATCGCGGACCCCGAGAAGCGCAAGCTGATCCAGCAGCAGCTGGTGCTGCTGCTGCACGCGCACAAGTGCCAGCGCCGCGAGAGCCAGTCCAACGGCGAGACGTGGCAGTGCACGCTTCCGCACTGCAAGACTATGAAGAGCGTACTCAATCATATGATGTCGTGTCAGGTACCACTCAATTGCTTATTGTTTATTGACAATCATATTTTTTATTTTGACATGACGAACGGGAAGAAAGAACCTACACATATTAAGGACATTATGAATGAATTTGTCGATGAATACACATACCTGGGCCAAATTATAACATCAAAAAATCTAGCAACAAAAAGGATAGAAAGACATATTGGAAATGCATGGAAATGTTTCTGGAGTTTCAAATAAATAGGCGAAAAGAAGGATATAAATATTGAACGAAAACTCTATAATACCAGTATTCTGCCCATATTACCTAACACATGTTTGTCAAACTTAGTCCTAAACAAAAGCACAAATCAAAAAAACTTGAAACATATCAGAATACAATTAAGATGATGGGAAAAAGCTTTCTGAAAGAATAAAATAAAAATAATTAAAAATCACATAAAAAAAATATCCTTACTACTATCAGGAATCTTAAATGGAAATAGGCTGGGCACACTATTAGAGGACATACAAAATGGAGCAGATAATTAATTTACTGGTGCACTGTCACTTGAAAAGGAGAAGAGGCAGACCTTTAAAACAATGGGGTTATCAAATAAGACTTGTGGCAAGTGGCACATAGTCTAGAACTGCTAGGTTTAGACACATGGAGGAAATTGGAGGAGACCTTTGCCAATTATGGGTAAACAGATGGGGCGACATGGGCGACAGTGTAAATTTAAGCTATAATGCTCTTTTTTGATCATGTCATATTTATATTATTGTTTGGGTTAAGTAAAAGCAATGTAAATTCTTGTCTGATTAAAGATTTATTATTATTATTATAAATATCTGTGTATATATATGTATAATTGAACTAAATATATTTTTTTAGGCGGGAAAAAATTGTGGCGTACCTCATTGTTCATCATCAAGACAAATCATAAACCATTGGAAGCATTGCAATAAAAATGACTGTCCTGTTTGCTTACCTCTCAAACAAGCAGACAGAACTAGAACAAATCCTATGAATGGTAAGTTAATTATTCTCTATGTCCCATTACTTTTGACTAATCCACTAAACTTGTTTCTATTTGAATACTCAAAAACGCATGTGATAAAATTAGCACCTAGAGCATGTACCCTTGGTGTTGTCTTTATTTGTTAACAAATTGTGACTCAAATTCATATTAATTTTAATTCTGAACCTTCGCTACGGTAGTATGTTACAATAAATATATTTGTGTAGCGGCGGCCGTATCCCACTCGAGCACGGGTGTAGGGTCGGTGGGCAGCGTGGGCACGGCGGGTAGCGGCGGTGTGGGAGTGGGCGTGGGTGGCGTGGGTTCGGTCAGCGTGAACGTAGCCACTGCACCCGCGCCCAACGCCCTCCCTGCCGTTAATCCCCTTGGAGGTAAGCTTTACACCAGTGTTTGCTCTTAGTCCTTTTTGTGTTTCTTATTAGATATTTTTTATTTATCCAAAGTGATTGATATGCAGATTATATCATTGGTTCCTATGAATTGTTGTGCTAAAAATTTTGTGTTAAATTTTTGTGTTTTATTTTTAAATGTATCCTCCATCCTTTATGTGTAATTATTAGTACTTTTTAAGTATAAATTATTTTGTTCACTTGTGTCACTTTAGCGAGATTAACGTGGTATACAAAACCAGTTGGTGCAGGCGGCGTATCAGCATCGTCCGCGGCGACTGGCAACGCCGTGGGCGTCGGCTCGGTGGGTAACGTGGGGGTGGGCGTGGGCAGCGTGGGCGCGGGGGCGGATATGAAACGCGCGTACGAAGCCCTGGGGATCACGTGTCCTACGTCCGTGGCGGGGATGGTGGGTGGCTTCGCGCGAGCGCCCCTTGGCCGCCTGCCCGCCCCGCGCGCGCCGCCCCTCCCCGACGTGCTGCCGCAGCCGCCCATGCAGCAGCTGTTCGCTCACCAGCAGCAACCCGACCTGCAGCAACAACAACCGCAGCAGCAACAGCAGCAACAACTCGTAAGTCCAACGTGTTTATGTGTAATCGCGACACTATTAATTAATACATTTGCAAATATCTACTATAAATGATATGGATGAGTAATTTTTTGTGTATGTTTAGATGAGTACGGGAACATTACAATTACCTGGAGGACCCGTCACTGCCAATCCCGTTTCTGGAACGAAAGAGTGGCACCAGTCTATAACGCCTGATCTCAGAAACCACCTTGTTCATAAACTGTAAGTATTTTTCCATAACAAATATTAACAATAAGTATCATTTCGTAGTATTCTCTAAATATTGTTCATACTTGCCCACGCTTATACAATTGTTTTTTTATTATTTAGGGTACAAGCTATCTTTCCTACACCGGATCCCACGGCAATGCAAGATAAAAGGATGCATAATTTAGTCGCCTATGCGAGGAAAGTCGAAGGTGACATGTATGAAATGGCGTGTACACGTTCTGAATATTATCATTTACTTGCCGAAAAAATATATAAAATTCAAAAGGAATTAGAAGAAAAGAGACAAAAAAGAAAAGAGCAGCAACTACAAGCGCAGCAAGCACAACAGCAACAACAGCAAAATCAGTTGCAGCAACAGCAGCCTGGAAACGTGTTAGCCGGCGGTGTAATGGGTGGCGTGCGGCCCTCGGCGCCGGGGGTCGGCGTCGGGGTGGGAGTGGGCGTGGGCGTGGGTCGACCGAACCTGGCCTCGCAAGCTGGCCTCCCGGCGATGCGTATACCGTCGCCAGGTATGCCGCTCTCTATGCCCGGCAATCGCATGACATATCAATCAAACCTCGTTGGCCCTCCAGGACCAAGCCCTAATCAGGTAATTTTTGTTATACTGTTAATTTACTTACAGTTCGCGTCACGTAAAAAGAACGCTGGAAGAAAGTGGTGGGGGGTGTGTTGGCGTGGGTACATTCGCACACGAAATTACTAACCTTTTTCTTTTATTTTTAAACTAGCCTTTCGCTCGAAACGTATATTGGTTATTCATAGGTACATTAAAATATATAAGATAGAATGTCATTAAATAGAATTCTATTGATTAATAAAACATGATTGATTCAGTGTAGAATGTTAAATCTACTTACATAAAATTAAAATAATATGTTTAATACATTTTTTAAAATTATTAATTGCATTATTATCAAACTCTCTCTTTATAAAACAATATAAGTCAAAAAAAATCTCTTTATTTTTTATATAAAACCATTTCATAATTAAAAACGTTTGTGTACGCGATGGTATTTTGAACTGACGAACCAATAGCGAACCGGAAAGCATGCGGCGCATGCTTCGCGCTCCCAGCGTTCTTTTTACATGGCATGAATTATACTTATGTGTTAGTTAAATACTAAAGCAATTTGAAATTTCTAACAATGCATTTGTGTAATTAATAACTTATACATACAGATGCCGCAAACACCAAACGGTGGAAGCGTCAGCGGCGTGGGCAGCGTCAGCAACCCGGGCATGTCGCCGTTCGGGCAGCCGATGACGTCACCCGCGCCGCAGTACCCGCTGCAGACGAACGGGCCCGCGCTCGCGTCGCCCGGCCTCGGCGGCGGCGACGCCAAGCGCATGGCCGGGCAGGTCGCCAGCCCCTTCATGAACCACACGCCCTTCCGCAACGAGGCCGCGCCGTCGCCCGCCGCCACGCCCGCCACGCCGCTCGCGCACGCCAGCCCCGCCCCCGACCCGCGCCCCGCCTCGCGCCCGCCCTCCGCCGCCGCGCACGTCTCCGCGCAGATGGCCGCCATCGCCGCCGGCGCAGACGACAGCCCGCCCGACGTCAAGCGCGAGCCCGACGACGTGCGCGTCAAGGAGGAGCCCGACGACCCCGACTGCGGCGGCAAGGGGCCCCGCGACGAGGTGCCCCGCGACCGCGACCGCGAGCCAGACCCCTTCATCAAGCAAGAGATAAAGCAGGAAATCAAAGAGGAGCCCGTGGAGACCACGCCTAGCACGGACGCCGTGTCCGACAGAGGCCCCAAGAAAACGTTCGCGTTCAAGCCCGAAGAACTCCGACAAGCGTTGATACCGACACTCGAAAAGTTGTTCCGGCTCGAACCGGAGTCGGTTCCGTTCCGTCAGCCGGTCGACGCGCAAGCGCTCGGCATCCCCGACTATTTTGATATAGTTACGAAACCTATAGATCTGTCGACGATCAAGATGAAGCTCGACCGTGGCGAATATAAAGACCCTTGGGAGTATGTGGACGATGTGTGGCTCATGTTCGAGAACGCGTGGTTGTACAATCGCAAGAACTCACGTGTATATAGATATTGTACTAAGGTATAGTATCGTTTACTTAAATATTAAATTTATATTTTCAAAATTCATTAAAAATTACAATTAGTATCATAGCATAATAAAACATGAAATGTTAGTAAAAAGCTAATGATATAACAGAGATATAAAGAAGAATCCGTGAAACTTGCAGTTATCAGAGGTGTTTGAGGTGGACATCGACCCGGTGATGCAGAGCCTGGGCTACTGCTGCGGGCGCAAGTACACCTTCAACCCGCAGGTGCTGTGCTGCTACGGCAAGCAGCTGTGCACTATACCGCGCGACGCCAAGTACTTCAGCTACCAGAATAGGTTGGTACCCCCCATTTTCCTTACCTCCACCCCCTCCTACACCTTATTAATATTACTACATGGTTTTTACAAATGGGCATGTATTAGTAGTATTTAGAGATATTAATAAGAAAAAGAAAGACTACAAACGTAAAAAAAAAACATTAAAACCCGCTCCCTCTATTTCGAATGCGCATTTGCATATTTTGTATAGTTTCGGATAATGCCATGTAAGAAGCCTATTTGAAAAAATCATCAAGTGTAGTTTAAAAAGGGATCAATAATTTATTTGATTAGTAACTAATAAATATCTGTATCACGTTCGATTCAGGATAAAGGATAATAATAAATATGTAATCTACTTAAAATAAAACTAAATTATTCATCTCTTTATGATATGTAACTTATGAAGTATTTTAAATGAACCTAAATTTAAAACATTGCTGCTTTGATTTTTGTTTTTAGAAATAGTACGAACATTTAGAATCTGTGTAATTTACCTGCCTTCTTTCATAACATATTTCATATTTTTAACATTAACTATGACTCTGTAGTTGTATTTATATAGTGTGATCATAACAAGAAAGCTTTAAATTATTATAATGACTCATATTTCTTTTTCATAAAAAGTATTTATGCACAAACTTAATCAAAAGTATTTTATTCATATTTATGTTTTGTATAGGCTTGAGGGTTCGAATGTCGTAATTGATATGTCTATCCAGTAATAACTTAGAAAATGCAAACAGTACATTGTAATGGAAACACGAAACCTCAACACCTTTACGAAACATGATCATTAGCATATTTAAAGTTGATTTAAGTCTTCCATAATTATAATTTTTAGATATTTTTATGTAAGTAGTGAGAACAATAATTGAAAAAAGAAAGCATTTTCAATGAAAAATGATACTAAGCAACAAAATTAAAACTACGTAAATCACATTTTTAAGGATACATTTTTGTGGAATTGGTTGTATACCAGGGTTCCAAAAAACGCTTTTTAGCGGTTTATTAAAGCGGTTTTGATAATTGGCCGCAAACATTGGTTTAGGTTTCGGTTACTTTAACCTGTTAATTCCTGAAGAATGGTTTAAGACGAGTTTAGGTCTATGATCAAAATTACCGGGTTAAAATGAGCTCCTGTGCGTTAACATTTGGAAAATCTTTGCTAATGATAAATTGTTAAGGTCCTTCTAACACATGTAGTACTTTTCTTTCGTATAAATGAATTGACCAGTTCATTTTCGTATCAAAACAAAAATCCAAATTTTCTCTGAATTATTTTTCATTAACTAGTTAAAGAACTAGCTATGAATTTTTAATAACATAACCGAAATAAACCAGTTCCCAGCCTTGTTAAATAATTTTTTACATCTAAATTATCCTATATTATCCTCTTGAATCACTATATCTTTAAAAAACACTGCACCAAAATCCGTTTCGGAGTTTTAAAGATCTAAGCATACATAGAGACAGACAGACAGCAGGAAGCGACTTAGTTTTATACTATGTAGTGATTGTACTCATATTGTGTATGCTTTTCATTGCTTCTTAACTATTCAATGGAAAGGATTTAATGGTTCGTTAAGAAGTAAATTCAGGAATAATCTGTACAAATTAATATCATTCATAATATATAAGATGCCATAAGTGTACATATACTTTTCTTTACTTAAATGTCACAGATTATACCTGTATTAGTGCTAGTAGTACCTTTAAACACTTGTATCTTTCTTCTGTTTCTATATTCTTCTATTCATTTCAGTTGTGTTAATATATTAACATATCACTTTTATACTGTGTTCCACTGACTTTATGATTAATGCTGAATATTGTATAAAAATAAGTTTTATTGAACAAGCTAAAGTAAATTCAAATTTTGATGTTGTAATCTTTTCATTTCATAATAATTTAACATTTGAATGAATGAATTGAATGAATGAATGAATTTAGTTTTGAATTAAAATTCACAAAAAAATCATAGAATATTGAAAGTCAGTGGAACATAGTTAATCGCACTAGCCACTGGGACCTGTTTTATGTTATCAACGCTTACTAATTTGTTTTTGCCCCACGCACGTCCTTACGCACGTCACGCTTCATGTCTACATAGTCTAAAAGCGTATGGGGTTGTGTCCGATAGATACACCTTCTGCCAGAAGTGCTTCAACGACATCCAGGGAGACACCGTCACGCTCGGCGACGACCCCATGCAGTCCCAGACGTGAGTATAGCCATATACCTACTCTACACTCTACACTACTGACAACCTCCCTTCAATACGAGGGGGATCAGGCCATAGTCCACCGCGCTGGACGAGTGCGGTTGGCGGTCTTGACATGCCTTTCGAGAACGTGCTAGTTCTCTCAGACGTGCAGGTTTCCTCACGATGTTTTCTTTCACCGTCAGGCAAGTGTTAATGATAGAAATGGTTCGTACATGATAATATTGGAGATGCGAGACCCGGATTTGAATCCGCTTCACTGGGTTACTCAAGCGAGCGTGTTACCATTGGGCTGCACTTCTACATACAATTATTAATGATTATAAAAATTAAATAAGAGGGGTAAATAAAACTACGTTTATGATTTTTTTTAACTGAAGCAAAATGGAAATTTATAAAAACTGAAAAATTTTTCGATGACTACTTCCTCGTTTCACATTTAGCTGGTCGTTGTCAGAATCGATCTTTGATTCACCCTGATTGGATTAATTAAAAGATAATATAAAGATGGACCAGTTTAACGTAGATTAATGATAGACAGCGCGCTATTGGGAACGATCCAGTACAAATTATTTATACATATTTTACTTTGTGTTATATTACAGTGCAATAAAAAAGGATCAGTTCAAAGAAATGAAAAATGACCATTTAGAACAAGAACCCTTTGTGATGTGCATGGACTGCGGTAGGAAGCAACATCAGATATGCGTCCTGCATCATGACCAAATATGGCCTCAAGGCTTTTGCTGTGATAACTGTCTGAAGAAGAAAGGCGCGAAACGGAAAGACAACAAATTTAGTGCTAAGAAACTGCCAACGTCGAAACTTGGCATTTATATCGAAACTAGAGTTAATAATTTCCTTAAGAAAAAAGAGGCTGGTGCTGGTGAAGTGCATATCAGGGTTGTCGCATCGTCCGATAAGGTACGTAACTAATATCCGATTTTACATTCGTAACTTTATTTATATCACACCTTACTGCCATCTATCAAGTATTGGCTAGCATGTACGGTCACACATCAAGAGGTCCTGGGTTTGAATCCCTCCTAGTTGGGCTTCTTTTAAGTTCTTTTAGTAAGCCCATGTGCTTCGAAGAGCACGTGTCGCGTCGGTCCTGCGCCTTAGCTCTCACCGCGAGTATCGAATGTCGTTCCGTCTGGATATGAGAGTGACGGGGACGGAGAGTGTATTTTTGTCTGCGCTCTCCCTCACACGCGCGGCACTGTAATATCTTATGCGCAGATGGCTAGTCTCAACGAGCCGTTGTTACCAGAATCGATTAGGAGGATATTATAATATCACATTATCTGTGTTTAGAGTTTTATACTTTGAATATTGTATTTTTCTAATATTCGGAATAATTCCAGATTGTGGAAGTGAAACCCGGAATGAAGGCGAGGTTTGTGAATACTAGAGAGCTACACCCTGAATTCCCGTATCGGGCTAAGGCGTTGTTTGCATTTGAAGAAGTCGATGGAACTGATATTTGTTTCTTTGGCATGCATGTTCAGGTATGAATATCTAACAAATTTTTATCGTAAATTTAACTATTTCTTATATTTAATTTGCTATATTATTAAACATATAAAAAAAGTATTTCTTATATAACATTTTATAATGTATTCCAACTAATTGTTAAATGTTTGTTTTAGGAGTACGGTAGTGAAAGTCCATCGCCGAATACGAGGCGAGTTTATATAGCATATCTAGATTCTGTACATTTCTTCCAACCGAGGCAGTATCGGACTGCCGTATATCACGAGATTTTATTAGGCTATTTGGATTACGCTAAGCAATTGGGCTACACTATGGCCCACATATGGGCCTGCCCGCCTTCAGAGGGCGACGACTATATATTCCACTGCCATCCGCCCGAACAAAAAATACCCAAGCCCAAGAGGTTGCAAGAGTGGTACAAGAAAATGCTAGACAAGGGTATTATAGAAAGGATAATTTTAGACTACAAAGATATTCTTAAGCAAGCTATGGAGGACAATATCTCGTCGGCCGCGGAGTTGCCTTATTTCGAGGGAGATTTCTGGCCCAATGTTCTGGAGGAGTCGATCAAGGAGTTGGACCAGGAGGAGGAGGAAAAAAGAAAGCAGGCCGAAGCCGCCGAGGCAGTGGTCAGTATTATATTCATACACTTTTTGGTTTTGACATATTTTGTAATGCTTTAATTTTCATCATTTTTCTATACATAGCATACCATAAGTCATTTCTGTACTCTACTTTATAATTTTTATTTACTTTTACTAACTAAAAATACATAATGACAATTTACTCAAAATACTCACTTCATTCAATCCCATTTTCATCACGTAAGGGATTTCCATGTGTGAGAATATTTCTAACATGGTTTTAGATATTCCAGTCTTCTGAAGAAAATGAACAAGGCCCTGATGGAAAAAAGAAGGGACAAAAGAAGGCGAAGAAGTCGAATAAATCTAAAGCCGCCCAGAGAAAAAATAGTAAGAAGCAAAGCGACCAGCAACAAGGCAGTGATCTCAGTGCTAAGATATTTGCCACTATGGAGAAACACAAGGAGGTGTTTTTCGTTATTAGGCTACATTCCGCGCAGTCTGCCGCTAGTTTAGCTGTAAGTGATGTCACGTCATTTCTATATTATTTTGTTACTAAAATAATTTCTAAAAAAAATCAAAAATTAGAAAGGAAAATTATAATAATTAACTTTTAGTTTCAAATATTTATTTTATTTCTACAATAATCGTAAAGTCAAACGAATTGCTTACATAATATACATTTATTTTTTAGCCAATTCAAGATCCCGACCCACTTTTAAACTGTGACCTTATGGACGGACGCGACGCGTTCTTGACGATGGCGCGAGATCGGCACTACGAGTTCTCATCGACGCGTAGAGCGAGGTTCTCAACACTGTGCATGCTCTACGAGCTCCACAACCAGGGGCAGGACAAGTTCGTGTACACGTGCAACACCTGCAAGTCGCACGTCGAGACGCGCTACCACTGCACCGTCTGCGACGACTTCGACCTGTGCGTGCCCTGCTACGACAAGGAGGGCCATCCGCACAAGATGGAGAAGCTCGGCCTCGACCTGGACGTGGGCTCGTCGCCGGGCGACATGAAGCAGGCCAACCCGCAGGAGGCGCGCAAGCAGTCCATCCAGCGCTGCATCCAGTCGCTGGTGCACGCGTGCCAGTGCCGCGACGCCAACTGCCGCCTGCCGTCCTGCCAGAAGATGAAGCGCGTCGTCACCCACACCAAGGTGTGCAAGCGCAAGACGAAGGGCGACTGTCAGGTGTGCAAGCAGCTGATCGCGCTGTGTTGCTACCACGCGAAGCACTGCATGGAGACCAAGTGCTCGGTGCCGTTCTGCAGCAGCATCAAGCAGAAGCTGAAGCAGCAGCAGGTGCAGCAGCGCGTGCAGCAGCAGCAGCTGCTGCGGCGGCGCATGGCGGCCATGAACACGCGCGGCGGCATGTCGGGCGCGCCGTCACCGCCGCCGCAGAACGCGCCCGCGCTCGCCTCGCCGCCGCCCGCCAAGCCCGCCGCGCACGCGCTCCCACACAATGTACAGAAAGCGCTGCAACAGGTAATGTGATATTTATTATTATATTTTATTAAAGGGAAGCAATAAACAATGGCCTAATTGCGTTTCTCTATAACAAAAGAAATAACATTTAAAGTCTTTATATCAAAATAAATCAATTAAGAAATTAATAACTAAAAATTCTTTTACATTACAATTGATAATATTTATTTATTGGGCGTGGTTTATTATTGCAGCGTTTATTTAAATACTCTGGGACAATGCCTTTGCTCAGATCTATTTTGAATGTTAAGAAAGTGAGGCTCATTACTTTATCAAGCGGTCGTAAGCCGTTATTTGGCTGTAAAAACGGCAACAACACAATTTAGAAAGAGTTGAGAGTATTAGTCCACAGAATAAGAACGGTAACTGTTGTGCACAGGTTCAAGAAGAGGCCGCGCGCCAACAAGCGCCGTCGTACGGCAAGCAATCGGCGATGGGCCCGCCGGGCGTGGGCGGCGTGGGCGTGGGCGTGGGCGCGGGGCCGGTGCGCGGCGCGGAGTGGGGCGCGCGCTACCGCTCGCCGGCGCCGCTGCACCACGCGCCGCTGCACCGCCTGCCGCACCACGCGCCCGCGCACGCGCCGCACGCGCAGATGCAGCACCACGCGCAGCACCCCCAGCACGTGCAGCACGCGCAGCACAACCCCAACGCTATACAGGTACTGTTTTATTATTGGACTAGCAATACACGCGGCTTCGCCCGCGTTCATATTTTTGGGTTGAAAATTCTCCAAAATTACTCCAGCTTTATTCTCCCGAGCCGCGCGGCTACCTATTTCATATATTATGATTATTACTCTGGTACGAATAATGTGGCGCAGTTTGTACCGGCGCGATGTTACTATTGCACATTTTTAGATGAAAAAGTAATTATTGTGGCATAACTGTAATAGTTAGACATATGGTATCGTGGACATTTTTATAGATATTGTTGTCCTCTATAAAACTGTAGTTCATCACTTTGCTCTATCGTCAATAATTTCCACAGCGTACGCGATATAAGGATTTTTTTGGTACTTTTTTCACACGTTGGGTTACATTGTCGAAATTTTCACGCGGATCCCTATTTTTTCTCGTATTAAATATAGGCTATATAGCCTATGTTCATCAGGGATGATGTAGGATTCTAATGGTAAAAGAATTTTTTAAATCGGTCCAGTAGTTTCGGAGCCTATTCAATTCAAACAAACAAACAATCAAAAATATTCGTGTAGTTAATTATACTCTACATTTGCATTTCTGGGTTTTTCGTTCAATTTCATATTTATACGTCAATAATGTACATAAATGTACATGACGTAGTCAATATAATTTTTATAAACTTGTTAATTGGTAAAATCTTTTTATTTTAAACCATTCAGGCAGCGCGTGCCAATAAAGAAACTTGACGAAAATCATAATAATTTTTTTCGGTATAAAAAACGCCCATGATTTTATTTTCGCAATCCGATCAGTGGTTTCATAGAAAAAAATCTAAATGATATATTTATCAATGTAGCAACGAGCCGGAGCGCCGCAGCAACAACAACAACCCCCTATGCACCAAAAGGCGCTTCAACAGCTGATGGCGACGCTGCGCTCGCCGACCAGCCACAACCAGCAACAGGAGATATTACAGATACTGAAGTCCAACCCACCACTCATGGCAGCTTTTATCAAGCAAAGGGCACAGGTAGGTTACGTTATATTTGTTATAAAATTTCGTGTAGGTACTTCTTTTCCATACCCTGGGTAGCAATAGACCTTATTCTAAATCCTCCCTGTTTGTCCATCTAACTATTAGCGGGCTGTAGCTTATGAACCGTATATAGGTAGAGTTGAAATTTTCTCCCCAGTATTGTATTATTTAATCTTAGTTATATCATTATGTTGAGTTTTGCTGTTTTCTTGTTATTATAATCTTGTTATTTAACTGTGTTGTTTGTGTTTTTTCATTTCAAAATGGCGGCCATATATAAATAAAAAAAAATATTTAAAAAATACATGATGTTAGATCTTGTACGCATACAGTACGATACTAATGTACGTGAGTCCCACTCGCATTTGTTTTAAATTAATATATGCCCAATGGCTAAATATTTTATTAGATGTTTGTGTTAGTTTTATACATAAATTTGTTGTTGATGAATATAATGGTTATCGTTATAGTAATCTTTGGATTCATGACCACTATCATGTTTATGTATGCAAGAACTTGTCTTGCCACTTATTTAAGTAACATTGTTGCTATATCTACGAATATGTCATATAATCGAATGTTTCTTACTGTATTATCTTACAGATCTAGTTATGACAATAACCAAAAATAAACTACTACTTATTCAGCCTTTTAATGTCCCAACACTGAGCATAGGCCTCCCTTCAATACGAGAGGGATCAGGCTATAGTTCACCACGCTGGCCAAGTGCGGTTCCATGGACTTTACATATATTTTGAACTTGCTAGGATTTATCATGCATGCAGGTTTCCTGAAAAGATCAGAGTTGCGAGATCTGGATTTTATCTAAGCGAGGTCGATACCACTGGGCTACCAATGCCTTTATTTTAAATAACTACTTCAATTCTATAATAATATTTTTTTTCACAATATATAGAATCAGAATCAGCAACAAGCCGGCAGCGGCGTGCCGGTCGGCAACGTGGGCGTCGGCGTGGGCAACGTAGGCAACGTTGGCAACGTCGGCGTGGGCAACGTGAACGTCGGCCTCGGCGCCGTGCCGCAGCAGCAGCAGCAGCTACAGCATATGATGCAGCCGCAGCAACAGCGGTTGCAGCAGATGCACCAGATGATCCCGCAACAGACACAGGTACGCACGGTTTTTTTTTTATTATTTAATGTTTACCATCTATAACCAATATCAAAATTTTATTTGTTTTATTGACTTAATAAAAATATTAATTTACCATTATGATATACAAATAATACTTTATTGTCTACTAAAATAAAACTTAAAACAAAGTGAAATCCATGGCATTCATAGTATTAAGAACATAATAGAAACAACAATCATTTTGATAGTAATTAATTAAATATAACTTCTACTTTGGTTTATTGGATGCAATTTTAAATACTTTTATTGTTTGATTGGTACACAGGGATTAGGTGTGTCTGGTGTCGTAGGCGGGAACGTGAGCAACGTGTCTGGCGTAGGGCTCGGCGGCGTGGGCGGCGTAGGCGGCGTGGGCGGAGTGGGCGGCATGTCGTCGGGAGCGCCCGGCTGGTTCAAGGGCGGGCCGGCGGGCGGCATGATGGGCATCCGCGGCGCGTACGCGGGCGCCAACACGGCGCCGCGGCTCGCCGCGCGCTACTTCCCGGGCGGCGGCGTGGGCGTGGGCGCCGTGGGCTCGGGCGTGTTGCAGCGCTCGCCGCCCGCCACGCCCTCGCCGCGCCCGCCCACGCCCTCCGAGCTGCTCATGATGCGCCAATCGCCGGCCACGCCCGCGCAGCACGCGCCGCCCGACGACCAGCTGCCGCCCATGACGCCGCAGGACCAACTCACAAAGTTCGTGGAGCAGTTGTAGTGTATATAGCCGAGGCGCGCCCGGTCGCCCTGTAATATATAAGCTAACGCGGCCCCGCGCCCCCCGCGCCCGAGCGCCCCCTTCCCCGCACTATTTATTGTCGACGATACGTTAGCGACGCGAAGGACGTACTAGTATTACGGTGAACGAACGAGCGCTCAATGTACAAATGTAAATATGAGAGTACATCCTGTCCGCTTTTGCGTAATGTAAGTTGTTCGTAGTGTAGGTACATTATGATACTTATTCTGTTTATTGTAATTAAATCATTTTATAATATAATTATGTGATGATTATACATTGTTGTTTCTATTGTTGCACCCCTTGAAATGTAAATGACACGCGAGCTCGATTTCCTATAATTCTAGTAGTAAAATATTTTAGCAACAAAAGATTAATGTATAGGCATTTAATAAATTTGTTACATGGTCAAAATTTACTTGGTTTTTTATTTAAATTTATATTTTAAGATACACACTACAGAAAAGTCAGAAATATAGTTTTATATTTTCATCGTCGTAGACATTAAAATGTAAATATAATATAGCTCCCAGTTCTGGGTGCCAAGTATCATCTCAAATAAATAAAAATGTCAACAGATGGCCTTACATGTATTAATTTCTTATTGAAATATACCTTTATTATATAGAGAATAATAAAATAAAACGGGTCAAAAAAATTAGAATCCTATAGTAAAGTCTGGTATTTTTAATTATTATGAAAGCATCTATATAAACTATTTTCTCAATTTGAATGATGATTGAGTAATGAGTCTGTAATGTGTATTCATAGATGGCGCTGTTTACATTTCATGAGTTGTTTACTATATGAAAGTAGTTTTGTTTTATTAAAATACAAAATATTAGTAGTTTTATATATTTTAGTACATAATACATCAAAATAATTTGACAGTTGCGCAATTGGGGTCTAAAACAAAGACAGTTAGTTGCCTTTGATCTTGCCACCTTTTAAAAACTTTATAGTATTGAATGTAGAGGTAAAGTAAGATAATACTGAGTATACATAAATAATAAATAAATAAATACTAAATAATGAAAAAAGGGAATAAGAACATTTGAATAGATTTTGTTTTCATTTTGTATATAGTATATGAGAGTTAGTCAAGTGTATAGTATAAACCGAGTGGTAAAAATACTGCTTGCTGATGCAACTTTTACGATACTTACGAGTCTTTTTAATTTTATGGATTGTTGTTAAAATCTTAATTAATAAATTTTATAAATTTCGTAATATTTATTTAAATTTCAAAATATAATATAAAAACTACAAATTAATTATTTATTAATATTTTTCTTTCTTCCTTTCTTCCTACATACATACCATAATAGGTAATACAGTTAGTCCGTAAACAGTACGAATTTAAAGGTTTTGAAATAAATTGACAAAATTAAATTTATATTTAATTAATAATAAAATAATATTTATTTTGCTAAAATTATTTTATGCCATACAAAGTGTTAAGTTGTCCTTTTCTGAGACTAACTTCCTTCGCAACTTTTATTATAGATAAATGCTAAGTTTTTGTACCAATACAGAATATAAACACAGCACCCAGAGGCAATAATATATATTTTTAAATATTGGAAATGCACATAAATTAAAACCAAAAAGCCAGTATAAAACTACAAATTAAATAGCTTAAAAGATTTAAGCTTAAATATAAAATTTAAATCAAAAATTACTTACAAATATTTTTTTAAAAGAATAGAAAATGAATGCCACAACCATAATTTCTTCATTAACATATTCTTTATACCAGTAGGCAGCATCGTAACGATTTACGTAAAGTTTGAAATGGCCGTATTTTACTCTAAAAACAAGGTCAAGGACCATTCCATTCTCCGAAATCCGAATGTTCCCTCGAAGGCCTCTGAATGTCCTAAATCTCTCACATCCCATAATTGTTAATTGAGAGTTAACTGTTTCATTTTTGTGTTCAGTGCTAAATGTATTGTATAATGAAATTAGATTATAGATTACAAACTTTTGTAAAATGACTATAGTTTTCTAAACAATTTTATTCTATTAATTATGTTTCATGTACATATATACATACATATACATATACGCGTTTTATTATCGATATTGCCTGATGCCTTACTAGTATATAATACGTATTTTCGTTTACATCTGTGTTTTCTCCATTCTATGTGTCATCGGCTAAATCTTCTGAGACTAAAGTGCGAAAAAATGTATTGAACTTTAATAAAATTGAACACATTCAAATTGTTGCTACTATATTCTAGGAGCGTTTTTTTAATGAATTACTTTCGAATTTCGGGTGAAAAAAATCACCTTGTGTCTATGCATACTACTACCAGCCTGCATGCATGCAGTTATGCATACATATTGATAGTTATGTTGGACTTACAGGTAAGAAAAACTAGAAGATTGGTAATACCAATTAAAAGTCAAAGGAACCCTAGTTTATGGGTAGTCGCATATCGTTTACGCACTCACGATGGCAGCCTGCCGAAACATACCACGCAAGGAAGGAATTCTTACTACAATCTATTGCTATCCCTATCACTTAAACAGAAAAGTATCAGGTGCAACCGACCCAGGTCGTCATCCAACGTATCTCTAGGCTTCTCGTACGGCTTGATTGGCAAACACAAATGACCTACCCACCACTCACACTCAATTATATAATTAATTGCACTTGGCCAGATTCGAGACTCGAACCCAGAATGTCCATGATAACGTCGGTAGTCATTGGCATTAGACCAGCATCGAGAGTTCAGTATTACGGCATCTATTACTTTACGTTTTAGTATTAAATGTGTCGAGCCCGCGACGTCAAATCTTCCTTTTACATAAATTTAATAAAATAAATTATAATTTTGCTTAAACGTAATGTAATAATAGATAAAACTCAGTTCTCATTTGAATCAAAAGGTCGTTTTATCTAATTTGCATACAACAAAAACTTTAAGTTATACATTTTTAATGTTTATATTTCTTGTTATAACTTATAAGCGCCTCAACACTATACTTCAGTGTACCCATTATTCAAACGCGTCGTCAGTGCTATCTTGATACATAATAATTTAGTTTATACTTCACATTTACTATATATACCTATATACGTTGCGCCTTCGATAACGAGTCTGACAACTGGAGGGGACCGGAGGCGGGAGGACTGGTTTATTCAACTTCCTACAACATCGGAGACCGCTTGTCACAAGCGTAGCAAAATAAGTAACTAGAAATACGCAGCGCCGAAATGTCTGACAAAAAATTCTTTACACGCAAGGAGATCGAAACGAGAAACTCATCTACAGACGCAGCTTTTGTAATAGATAACCAAGTGTACGATATAACAAAATTTCTGGATGATCATCCGGGGGGGCATGAAGTGTTGCTCAACGTTGCTGGCAAGGATGCCAGTGAGGATTTCGACGATGTGGGACACAGCACCGATGCGAAAGAGTTAATGATGAAATTTTGCATCGGGGAAGTTGTGGATGAAGACAAAGTGGAGGTGAAAAAACGGAACATCAAGTGGCAGGATGTTGGCTCCGACAAGAATGACGGTGGTTTCATGAGTTCGTGGAAGTTCCCTGTGCTTTTAGGGCTGGTAGTGACAGTGTTATACACATACTTATTCGTTTAATGGACGGTGCCATACAACGCCAGTTAGCAGAAATCTGGTTAAGTACATTTGAAAATGTAAAATAGTGTTGTGTTTATTAAAAAGGGTCGTAATATTTAGTATGTAAGCGTGACTATTTTTTATGTGTTATTATATGTATATTGAATTTAAAAACAATTTTTATTTAACATCAGACTGTATTTAAAAGTAAAATGATTAATGAATGTTTAAAAGATTATCTGGCGGCGGCCGGCGAGTGTGCGCCGTCACAACTCACAAGGTGACATGATTGTCGGGACGCGACGTATTTCATTAATACATTATGCAATAAGCTATGCTACTGTTATTTTGCCTTAACATTGAATAAAATCTAAATTTTTATCATTACATGATAATGATATCGCCAATTTAGATATCGCTCTTGAAGTAATATAATTGTTAGAACTTAAAACCACTGCGCAGTTAAGAACAGCTATTGTTTAAATATTCGTAGTTTCGCACTGCGTTTATTTATTTAAATGTTAGATACTTACCTACTTCATCGCGCGCTTATCTCATTATGTAATATGAATCATATATATTTATATTTTATATAAATATAATAATAGACTTAAAGGTCGTTGAAAATATCTCTATTATCTTTATTTTGATTACATTAATTAAGTATGTGCTATTCTTAGGACTTAGGAGGGACACAAAAATCATACTAAATTTAATACCTACTTATATAAAGAAAAATGGAATAATTTCTTCCACTTTTTAATATCCACCACATAATTACGATACGTGACAGTTGACACGGACTTTAACCCATGGCTTATTACTTTTATCAAGTTCAACAACCGCAAGTGATAACAGGTAGGTAGTGAAAATAAATATTGTTTTGGAAAGTAAAATAATGTTAAACTGTCGAATGTGATATTTGTCTCTGTATTTTAAATATTGCAATATCTTCTGAGAACTTCGATTATAATATTATGTCCAAAATAGATAATAATAGGTACCTAATATATTAATCGAAAGACGCAAATGTAGCTACTACAAACGTCTTGAAAAAAAGGAGATAATATGTATTTATAACTAGGGTAAACATACCGGTTTACCGACCACTACCCCTTTTCGACCACTTCGCATGTTATTTTAAATAATAGACAGTGTTATAGACCGATCTTTTCTAATTTCGCATCATTCGATCCGGGCGAACTTCACAGTTTATATTTTAACGGCATGACCTCGAAGTTTTCAAATTGAGCACTCAGTCGCTCTTTCAAAATTTGGTGTATGAACGCGTGTAAAATTTAGCGAAAAAAATTGTAGGTGGATTGATTTTCAAAGGTAAGTTTTTAAGTGTTACTCTTACTTTATTGGTCATTGATTTGGTTTGTGGGAATTAGGCATGTTTAATTTCAATATTCAAGTGCCTAAACTCATCAAACTTTTTATAATTTATGATATTTTTAGTGGTCGGACAATACGTTAACGATTAATTACAAAATCTACTTTCCGACCGGGTGGTCGCAAAACCGGTTTATTCGCGTCGTTTTTCTTTGCCTTTATTGCGGAAACCTTAAATTCACCAACATACATTGCACTATATTTGTGAACAGCTAGAGTTTTGTGAATTTACAACTAGATTACGACCGCCTGTATACCTTATATTTTCAAAGATATGGCCTTCCAAAATAGCGAATATTTAACGGCCGATGACCAGTAAAAACAAAACCTGTCCCCGGCCGTTTGAAAACTCCCTTATAAATTTACTAATATTATAAAAGTGAAAGTTAAGATGTATGTTTGAATGTTTGTTACTCAAGCACAAAATTTGGTACAGAGATAGAGTATACTCTGGAATAGCACATGCTAATTTTTATCCCGGAAAAATATATAGTTCCCTTGGGATATATCTGTTTTTATTTTGTAATGGCGAATTTATTCAAGCTTGTAAATAAGCTTATATGTTTTAATGATAATGGATACATTTTGGTTGCTGTGCTTGGTGTTAGAATTGTGCTTATTTTTTTATCAGATGGCACCTATCAGTAAAGAAAAAAAAATTAAGAGCCCATAAACTTTCCTTTGAATTTAAAAGTCCTTCTAACAAGCGTACGAAAACGCTAGGGCGAAAATTTCACATTTCGCACAGCTCTATTAAGATTTCATAGTTTTTCTTATATATCTCTTATCGACATCTCAATATCACCATTTAGTGACATTCAATTATCACAAGTCTTAGGTTGGCAACAATACTATGAAAAAAGAGATATAGCGAAAGAGGACAAAGAAAACTAAATTAAGAAAAGAAAGCTCGAAAGAGCTAAAGAGAAAAGAACAACTACTTCACCACCACCAACCATCAAAAAAGAGAATAAAAAAAAATTGAAGAAACTACAGCCCGTGTTAAATGTGGTTCTTGTGATCTTGACCTTAATACCGTTACTTAATTTTATTTTTAAGTCGTAAAAGAGAGTAAAAATATACAGCTTTTGTGAATTTATTAATTGTATTATTATCATACTATTATAAACCTTACAGGCTATTACACAAGAGTCGTTTTTCTACCGTAAAATAGGTGGCCGATAACCAGTGCACTGGTGGACGATAACTGAGTGAAAAGGCCGATAACCGGTATATTTGCTATTTTTACGAATATATATTTTTATTAAATTATGTATCACTGATACATCTATAGGCGCTAGGTTTAATGAAACTAGACTATTGTAGGATGCAATGATATTTTTTTGAAAAATCTTGGAGTACAACATTATGATAAAAATCAACTCCGAAGTTAACAAGTCGCTTAAACGGTCGATAACCGGTATGTTTACCCTACTTATTCTAAATTAATAAACATGTACTAGGTATGTACCTTTAATATAATTTTTATTTCTTTGACGAAGTACCTAACTATAATTTTAATTGTAAATTTTTGTAGTAAGTGCTGTAGGTATGAAATTTATTAACACCTCTGATCTGCGCTATCATGTTTATTTGCTTGTTATCTACTAGTAGGTACATACTTATAAACAAGGTCCATCAACTAAATAGATATATACAAGTAAGATAGCTAATTTCATTTAATTATCAAGTGATAAGGAGTATTAATTAAAGCACAGTGGTAGCCCAGTGGTAACGCGCTCGTTTGGATAACCGAGTGACGTGGGTTCAAATCCAGGTCTCGCACCGTTGATATTTTCATGTGCGAATCTTGTATGTCATAATTACCAATTGTCTTACGATAAAGGAAAAACATCGTTAGGCGTGATCTAAGAGAACCTAGCAAGTTTTCGAAAGACATGTGTAGTGCGTCAACACGTACTAGACAAGCGTGGTAGACTATGGACTGATCCCCCTCGTAATGAAGGTCGCCCAGCAGTTGGACGTTAAAAGGGTCGACCGCTGAATACACGACAAAGTAACCGTAGGTTGCTTTCTCTTTCTAAATCTCTGACATCAATATACAATGATGGTGACTTAATAAATCTAAAGTTTTTAAAAAAACACTAGCACTTAGCAGGCTTCTTCAAAATCTTCTGTTTTGAGATATCAATTTAAAAGAGAAGATATATTATTAAGTGTATACAAAGTTTGGAGTAGGTACCTTAAAAAATTCTAAATAGTATTCTTGCAACAAAAACTTAGTTATTTAATGGTAAAAATGATAATTAGCGAGCCAGTCAGAGTAGGTATTCTTTTAGACAATATTACGTGAATTACATCATTTTGTACTGTCCTCGATCAGTACTCGAACCTAAGACGTTGGTCTCGGGTCCAGCAGAATTCAATAATATCGCATTGACCACGAAGGGCGAGTTAATAACAAGAGTGACGGTGACCAGCACGGCCCACTGTGCAAAGATGTAATTTCATTCAATAAAGACACTAGACAGACTATATCTTGATTACTAGTACTACATAATCAATACTCTGTCTGTTGTATTTTATTATAGACATGGCGTCAGTTGTTACAATGCCGTGCGACCTTTAAAGTAGTTTAACCTTGGTTGCGTTAACGATGAATTATTGTGTAGAATTTAAGTATGCTTTATGATGAAATTATTCTTATACCTACTTACTTATAAGTAAATTTTTAAGGATTAACGTCAATTACTTTTTTATACATAACCGCAACGTCGCTAAAAAGGAGGGTTATATCTTTGATCTCATTGTACATTTGTACTTACGTGAATCTACACACATATGTTTAAGTCCTACTACTGTTTAGGAGATAGGACAAGGACGTGTCGCATGCGCTCACCAACGACTTCGCTTGGTTGGTCTCTAAGTGCGTATTCATGGTTAGTACAGATTTCTCAAAGATTCGTTATTTTCCTATATATCCTAGATACTTACTTGCATAACCAACTATCTTCATACTACGCTTTATCAAAATCTGTTCAATACTTTTCTTTTGATCCATTTCCAGTCAGACGAACCGACAGACAAAATTTTTTAAAACTATAGATGTGGCATCTGCATCTATAATAATGACAATTTCAATAAGATTTTACAAAAAAAAACATTTAATTTTATTGTTATATTTTGTTATTTAGCTGCCGCCTTTATTTTGACAGACAAATTAGCACCTTCAAACTATCGAACAAAGAAGACGTATCGTGATGTAGATGTATTTAGGGCTAGTTCAGACACGGCGATAACCGGGCAGTTATCAGATCGTGCGGTTTGAACTCAAAAAAAGTCGACTGTTCAAACATCGGCGGTAGCTAGCTGAAAGTCAAAGTAACATGTCTTGCTCCAAAAAATAAAGAAAAGAAGGAAGTATTGGGTGCAACATATTTTAAAGGGTGGACTACGATATGACATACTCCGTACTCGTGACGCTATATCCCAATGTGTGAGAGAAATTTTTTAGACTATTTGACAATAAAATTTTTGACTAATGAGGGGAAATATTTCGAAAATATTTCAATAGATAACTCAGTGTCGAAGCGATCCATAGCGCGATGCTCGCAACGCGCTGAGAAAGATCTCCATAGTATAATATAGAAACGAGCGGGCGCCACACGATTGTTTTTTGTAGCGGTTGAATGGCGGTAACCACGCGGTTGGAACAACCGCGCGATTATGTCGGAATGATTATATAATCATATTATTTATATAAATACCGTTGTGTCTGAACTAGTACTTAAGATAGCAAATTGCTATTACTCTTTCTCATTAAACTACACTAAACATTTTCATAGGTCAAAAAATCTACTTCACTTTGTACATTACGCCATTTACTGATTTATCGTTACTTACCCTTACTTTCATATGCATTTAGTGAAAAGCTGATTAAATGAAATTAAAAACAGACTTCATTTTTATTTATATGTATAAATGGTACGGAACCCTTCGAGCGCGAGTCCGACTCGCACTTGGCCGGTTTAATTTTTTATTTACTAAACTTTTCCCGAATATTATTTTAATTAATAAGAAACACAAACACATAAGTATTATGACGCAGCTAAATTATTTTGTATATTGTTAGCACTTGTATTTTTTTTTATACTTATCTATTAATTTTTTTAGCCTACCAACGTCAATTATTCTTATATCATTCAATAGTATGTTACTAAACGAATACAATATTTTAAATTTATACCATTTATTTTGAGGCAGAGGTTTTGTTCAATTCCCTAGGCTTTCTTGACAGTTCTGTGAGAATAATCTCACGAGTTTAACTCTACAAGGAATATCTTTACATATAAATTGAAGTGTCTGTTTTTAATTTCAAATTAACTGCTTACATCAAAAAATCGATTTCGATTAAAAATTTTGTGTCCGTTTTTTCCGGCTAATTTCTGAAACGGCTGGGCCGATTTTGACGGCAATTTCACTCGCAGATAGCTCATGTTATAAGAAGTAGCTTAGGCTACTTTTATTTAAGAAATTTTATTTAATTTAATTACGGGACGTATTTTGTGCTATAAACTTTAAATTTGGCAGGAAGCACTATATAGGGACGAAACCAAGCGAAGCGAGGGTGAGTTCACTTACATATAAAAATGGCAAAAAATCATATCCGTTGTATGGAAGCCCCCCATAAGTTTGTTTTATTTTAATTATTTATTTTTAAAGTGAATATACTATAACTAAATTATCTGTGTGTATATTTCAACGTCTTTCTGTTACCGTTATCAATATAGAGCAAAAAAACCACGATTGTTGTATGGGAACCCCTTAAATATTTATTTTACAGCAACAGAAAATTTTTAACTGTCTAACTATCACGGTTTATGAGATACAGACTGATGATGATGGTGATAGACTGACAGGGGAGTCTTATAGTAATAGGGTACCGTTTTATCCTTTGTGTATGGAACCCTAATGATGTGTGTATGGATGTGTTCTTCGCTCACTGTTATGAAGACGACGAAGACGATTTTAAACCAGTCATTCTGCAAAAGTAGATGTACAGAATAAAGCTAAAAAAACATACTATTTACTCTAAGTGTACTTTCTTTCTTCCCATTTATGAAAAAAAAGAAAATGAAGGTATAGAAAAGTAGGCATTTTAAAATAAAAATCACACTTAAGTAATTATAACTATTTCTAAGTCGACAAGGATCCTTGCATTGCCGTTGTCTGCTTTAACAAGGACAGCGACAATGGTATAATGGTGATAGATTGCCCATTTCTTTTCTACGGACGACTCTATAGCTATAGAACTAGTTTTTCTATAGTAGTTTATCTTAATAATAAATTATAACTACACAAAATAGCAAAAATCGGTTCAGTACTTATTGCGTTACAAGTGCATATTTTTTTCTGTAGGCCTTTCTAAGACACAATTTCATAATTCCTGCTATATTATTCCAATCCATCTTTCAAAATTTAGCCACCGTTGACTTTTTTAATTACCACTTGATAAAACCTGTTATTTAACTTTTCCATGGAAATGAAAAGTATTCCTGATATAAGTATTATAGTCATAAATGTTGACAGAAGTAATAAGTTTTACAAAAAAAAGTTTAAATCGGTTCAGTACTTTTTGTGTTAAACGTTAACATACAGACAAATTTTAATAACTATTGTTTTGAGGTCTATATATTCTTGTACACACTGCAAAATAAGCTTTTTGTATAGTAATTAATGTAAAAAAATTAAAAGTACAATGTTAACATGTTCTAAACATAGAAATTGGTAGAATATGACAATAAACTTAAAAAAAAAACAAAATATTAAGAAAACAATATAATCAAATTAAGATGGTAATGTTACAGATGCAATAATATATCGATCTATTAAACATTTCGATGTGCTGTTAGTTGTATACAAGGACCTTAATCCATTAAATTAGCTCCAGTGCAAAGATTATAAATAAAAAATTAAAGATTATCAATTAATTATTATTATATCCATCCATACTTATATTGAAGCAGTTTGAGTAAACCATAAAAATTAAATAAAATCTCTGTAAATGGATCCTTAAATCAACAAAAAACATAAAGAAAACAATAATTAATTAGGTGTTATGGGATATTATGTTTAATTTCATTAAATTATCTATCCGTTGTTTCAAATTTCGAACACAAGACATTCGAATTTCAAAACAAAAAAATTTGCATTTCGCTGGAACAGATAACTAATCTCACTTTATCATACAGATAAAATAATAATAAAACGTTAATGTAAACAAAATGATAAGCAAGCGCATCCAATAAAAGCGTACGTCCAGTGATAAAATGTATATTAAGTTTCCCAAACTTCACACAAAGCTTAATAACTATCAATAACAATAGTTTATTTCCATTCCCCGCTACAGCAATATTATTCGCACATAAACGCATAAATAAAAAAAAAAAAACAAAAAATAATAATACAACACAGAATAAAACAATACTTATAGAAAGTGGTATTGATAAGTAGATATTTTTGTATCTTTTATCACAAATGTTAAGCACTTTTGCAATTATGGTTTTATTATTTGTCAAATATATATCAAACATATACGAAGATTAACTTAAGATATACATTTTTTAAATTAATAGAAGAAGAGATCGTTGACTAGTTTCTGGTGGACTTGATAGTGATAGATTGAGATTGAAAAAAAATAACCAGAGCTTTAAAATATTTTAAAATTTGTTTTATTTGAAAGAACAATGAAGCACATCATTATAAAGTTAAGGAAATAATATAAATAAATTTAGCTGTAGCTCCAAAGATTTAATATTGTTTCAATCGTTACCATAAATATCCATAAAAATATAAAATACTAGCTGTACCCGCGGCTTCGCTCGCGTTCATTTTTTTAATTGCTAATCAACCTCATTGGGTTGATCTGTAGGAAAAAAAAATTGTCTTAAAAATAAAAAATAAAAATTTAGGGGTGGACTACCCTTAACATTTAGGGGGATGAAAAATAGATGTTGGCCGATTCTCAGACCTACTCAATATGCTCACAAAATTTCATGAGAATCGATCAAGCCGTTTCGGAGGAGTTCAAGTTCGAACCCCGTGATACGAGAATTTTATATACCTATAAGATATATCTCATTTTTATCTATCATTTTATCATTACCACTTTCTAATACTAGTAAGTACCCAACCATAAAGTACTGCGCAATTTTGCTCATGCTATATAGGAACTAAAAGGGGGAGAACAAATTCAAAGACATTACCCACCAACCACGAATTGAAATATAACTAAAGTATCAACATTTAACAATTTTATTATGCATGTTTCCATATTTTTGTATTTTTTTCCTTGCCACAGATAATTTATATTTTATACAATATATTATTACCTAACGATAAGTGCCGATCAATGCGGTTTCAACATACAATTCGTTCGTCAATTCAGTAAATTAACATAGTTCGCAAATATTGAAAAATAAAAAATATATATTTAATTAAATAACCCTAAACTTTAGTGTAATTTACAAAACGAATTTCATAAAAATCACTTATAAATTCCTTATGAAAAGAACACTTCAGGAAAGTACACTTGATAAATGCAAAATAATAACACAAAAAAATGGCAGTTGGTAATAAGTTGATACAATTCTTACAATCCGATTGAACTAGGAATGCGTTATTATCGATTTTGTCCAAATCCCTTGCCGATATCAACCTATATTGCCATCTCAGTCTTTCAATTCATAAATCTGACAAAAAGTGGGCGGTTAAGAGTGATCTTAATTCTTTTCGATTAATCGATTGTCTCAATAGAAATCGATTATTTTTAAAATCGACGACTATGAAAACATTCATGTTACTCGATTATAAGGATCGAACAATCACTCGTAATCGTCCATTTCTACTCGTTACAATAAAATATAATTTAGTATACAAATACAGATTTTAATAAAGCTGTAGTAAACTTGATTTTCAACGGTCACCGAGGCCATACGTATTTAAGGTTTATATATAAAATAATTTTATATATTTAGCATTTACTCGACTTTATAAAATACATAATATACTTCATTAATTTTCATGCCTGTTACGTACATGTTTAATAATAGTGTAAAAATAATTTTCTAACGATTGTATATATACAATGATATACAGATATTATCTGGTTATTTACATTAGAAAACATTTTTTTATATAATGTAATTCTTTAAACAGTGTTTCACATAAAACCTTAGCGAGTGACCACGAGCGTCTAATTGTAAAATAAAGCGTTATAAGCCCTGCTGTTTACACGAAACGGCAAATCAAAAACTGTTATTAAAAATTAATTGAATTATGTACATTATCTGTATCTTTTTTATTTTATTTATTTATTTTATGTACATATATATAAAACATAGTGAATATTTTAAGAATTAAAATGTATAGAATGCACATTTAATTCCGTATAATAATTAGTATAATTTTCTTTAATTTCTAACATCGTCGTAGCGACCACGTTAATTAAAATACAGCGTACTATAATTTAACCGGAACCGCTGTCCGCGCCCTTGGTCGCGCGTCTATGTAAGACGCACATGAGATAAATATTCAAACATGGGTCGTCCGGTCGACGGTCTTGATATCACGTCATGACGTTTTTTTTTTTTATGGAAAAAAGGGGGCAAACGGGCAGGAGGCTCACCTGATGGGAAGTGATCACCGCCGCCCAGAAGAAGAGTGAGGGGGGAAGGAGAGTGGGCCTCCCGGACTCTCACTCACCAGACGAAACGCGACAGCATAGCTGCCACTTCACGCCGGTCTTCTGTGAGAAAGTGGTACTAATGAACTATACGGGGCGTGCCGGCCCATTCGGCTGCTACCCGAAGGTAACAAGATATCAAGACCGTCATTTTTAATTTTCTTTAATTTGGATTATAATTAATAAATATATATTTTATTTGTAAAATTAAACAATCTTCTGGCTGATTTGAATTATAAGTTTTATTCATCACCTAATTAATTCTGTATACAATTTAATAATTTAATAAGTAGGTACGACTGGTGTGTAAAGCCTGAAAATATTAAATATGGAATTTTAATAATACCATATACCCAGTCATACCTACTAGCTGTAAACTAATATCGTAAGATCTGTTCGACAATATCGATTTCATGTGGAACTCATGCTTTCTTTCCCGGTCCCCACTTCGCCGCGACATCCTAAGGCGCGGTACAGCGGTTTCGGTCAAACTATAAGTCATAATATTATTTAATCAATAATCGTATCTGCGTGCGGATCAGTTATCGTAAAATAGCATGGCTAAAAGTTTATCTGATAAAAAACTCGTTATAATACAAACACAAAATATATTTAGCAAAATATATTGCAGAATAAATGTTATTTTTTGATGAATGAAATCATCTATCTAAGTCTCCTCGGATCTATTTCATCGGAATATGCTAATTAAATTATATCTAACGATGTTAATTTATGAAGCAAGGCTTAAGAATTGAATGATGTGAACATGAGATGAACATCTTTGTGTATTTCTATAGTATTTTCTTGCAACTTAATTTTTTTTACAAGAAAGGTTACTGAAAGCCCTAATACACTTATTTTGATTTCTTACAAAATTTTTAATGTGTAGCACAATTTTTGAGTTACCGTTTGTATCAAAGCAGGACGGAACAAGAGTTAAAAACTTTTAAGACGAGTCTGACTATTAAGTAACAATACCATTTTTAACAAACAAATATATTTCGTAAAAATATATCCCGTTAGATTTGTACATATTCTAGAGTTAGACGGTATATTATCGTGAAACTGAAAATATTATAACTATCAATAAAGACGCCTTTATGATGTCAACTATTGAAAAATTAAACATTTCTTAAGAAAAAAATACTTCTGAGGATAAATTTCATATTTTCATATTTCATAAATATCATAGAGAGTAATCATTACACATAAATATAAATACCTGATATACTTTTACAATATTTGTTTGATAAACGTTGGTTTACGGCTAGTTAAGTTTTATAGTTCCTTCTTATCGTCGGGGCTGGTCGAGTTGTCGGTTTCTTCGGTCTCTTCGTCTGAGTAATTCGTCGGTTCTTCCCCGGGCTTCAATAGCTTTCCGACGAGATCGTACTTCTCTGAAATATTTAAAATTTAATTTTACCAAAACATTGTTATGTTATGGATATTAAGGCTATAGTTCGAGAGGTTTCCAAGTAAATGCCACTCTTAATCGTTTTATTTTTAAGGTTTTTTACCATATTTTATTGACCAGTTTAAAATATTTTTTAAAGAATTTCTGTTTAAGGGAAACTAAAATACTCATGGAAAAAAATCGTCAAAAAATATTAGAAAAAATTAACTATTTAATAATAATTTAAAAATAAATTTAAATATCGAAGAAGAATAGTAATATAATAAATATAGTAATAAAGATGCGATTAGAGGTAATTTATTTTTAATAATACTATTATAAGTACAGGTTTAACTTTATAATTCTTTGCATCATGTTTAAGAACTTTGCGGCGACATAAAACTACGATTATAAACGGACCTACTATAGCATGAGTAAAGGCAGTCAGTATACATTTGCCCTACATCATAAGTAAATAAGTACCTAATAAATAACCTTTCACTCAGTACCGCTGTGGGTTTAGTTCCATATTTAATTATAGTGACGCTTAAAATTAGTATACGCTTTAACAATTAGTATATATAGATTTTTCAGAAATAAGATGTTTTCCCGCAGTAAAAAAGTATCCTATGCTATAATATGTTGACACGCATGACTATCATGATGCGAAATTACATCAAAATCTCTGCAGATGCAGTGGATTTTTCATAATGCGGTCACAGAAACAGACAGACAAAAATTCTAAAAACTATATATTTGGCCTTTGTATAGATAATAAGGCCCATTTCAATAAGATATTCCAAAAAATATTACATTTTTGACTAAATTAAAAACTTAGTATATGTATGGATTAACAGTGGTAATTCATCATTATAATTCTGGTAATTAATTTAAACACAAAAACATTAATTGAAATATAAAAAGATTATAACGCGGAAGTACACTAAGCTTTGTTGTTACCGGGCATGATCATTTACGATGTTAGAAGCGTCGCACTTGATAGAGTTTTTATACGTGTGTTATTAATATTTTCTGTCCGTACGAGTAAAACAATATAAGCTATGTTATTCTATACTCTCGTATGTGGCACTGGATATTGTATTATCAGAAAATAAAAGGATTTTTTTATATAACAAAAAACATGTATTGAAAATAAGTAAAAAATGGAATACGAACTTCTTTGCGGATTTGAGACGCAATACATATATTGGCCTCTTTACACATGCAAAAATAGGCACAATGTTGTCGAATTAAGGAAACCATTCGTGTTTACCATTCCATTCTTTCTAATATTATAAATGCGAAGTAACTTTGTCTGTCTGTCGCGCTTTCACGCCAAAACTACTCAACCGGTATTTGGTAGATGGATAGTCTAGACTCTGACTCCTGAGAAAGGACATAGGTTACTTTTCAAGGCGAAAAAAGGGCTGTAATGGGTTGAAATAGGGGATGAAGGGTTGTATGAAAATAAGGTCATTTGTAAAGCTATACGCTTGAAACTATTTTCTTGATTAGAAATAAAGAAATAAGACATTCAAAGTTTGTATAAATTTTATCCTAAAGGGGGTATGTAGTTCTTTAGTTTACCATATATTGGCCCAAATGGGCTATAGCGCTTATTGAAAAAATAAAAATGAATGTACATTATAAGAGTAAAAAAGTTTGGTATTATATCTGTATGCATTTATTTATAAAAATAAGTGATCAATGTTTAATTACTTGAGTTACTTAAAATCAAATGTAAGCTTTTTTTACTGTTTAAAATGTTGATATTGGAACTCTTTATAAAGTGAGGACTTCCACTAAAAACTAAATAGAATAATAAAGTAATGCACAACCGCAGGTACATTTCTAAAATAGGTGTAAATCCATTGCATAGTTTAGAAGTTGAGTTAGAAACAGACACACAAAAACAGCTACTTTGCTTTATACTATAGAAAGTTATAAAGTTGTTTGACGGTGAAAGAAATATTATAGTTTTGTTCACATTTCAAATATACCTTTTCAATAACAATTCATGTAAATACATACATGTATAATTATATACTATATTCATGTTATGTACAACAGGGATGGATTTCTTTATTACTGTGCAATATTATTTTTATGGGTGGTCATTAAACTATGTTCAGTCAGAACCATACTTATATACACTGTATTATTGACTATACATGACTTCAAAATTGTTTTTTCTATTTAGTCAATGTTTAGGACCAAGGTAAATTACCATATATGAATAGAAATAAGTTAATAGCAAGTTTATGAAAACAACACAAAACCAGTTATATTTTATAAACATATTATGTATATTATGTATATTTTAAAATGTACAATGGCTAACTAGAGAATTAGAACTGCCATGACAAAATTGGTCAGGAGGTAATATTTATAAAAATACTATAGATAAGTTTGAGAATGATAAATTTTATGTTTTGTAAATATAAATATTCTGATTGCCAAATTATCTTATCTGCAAGGTATAGGTACATACATTCAGACATTCTGTAAATGTAAGTATTGTATGAAAAACTAATTTGAAATCTATAAATATTACAAAATGAGTAATTTGATAATAATAACATGGTAATAATGACATTGTTTCACAAATTGTAGTAATTTTTATTAGTATTAAGTGCTAATTTGAAGTGGATAATGTATCATAATATTGATTTTTTAAGCCCACCTCTAAATTGTGCTTCCCATTCTATAACAGATTCCATCTGCAGAGAGTTAAGGTCACTGAGGTCATCATATTCCTTATCTGATGAGGTG
This sequence comes from Boloria selene, assembly GCA_905231865.2. Classification (NCBI taxonomy): domain Eukaryota; kingdom Metazoa; phylum Arthropoda; class Insecta; order Lepidoptera; family Nymphalidae; genus Boloria; species Boloria selene. The sequence goes on along the minus strand of HG993137.1, from coordinate 12,415,305 downwards.
ACAGAGAATGTGGCTAGACCTCTGGATGCATCTTTGCCTCCAAAGGCAGCATATGGACCACCTTAAATATTAAATATTCATATAATACATTATTTGCTTTAATTATGTACATAATATAATCAAAGCAATAAAAAAAATGTAAAAAAGGGTGCATAATCATTATGATAATAGACAACAAAAAGGTATTGTAAACTTAAATAGTTAAGCATTAAGGCGTGTGTCTAATCGTTCATGTGTTATGCATTACAATATCATGAATACATAAACACTGAGTCACTAAAGACCATGCTATTAATAAACAGATGCAATCACCGGGTCCGTAGAAGCGGCGTCCTCGCGTCACGTCGAATATCCACCCATTTACCGCAACCAATACCCTACCATCGGCCTGAGTTCCATCGTATTTACGCAGTTCAGCAACAGTCATGTCTTTTCGGATTTTTGGAAGCTCGCCTACCTGCACTTCCACTGATGATTTTCCGAATTTGCTCTTTATAATTTTATACACCAGCACAACTATTATCACTGTTAACAGCAAATTTACCGGGCTATACAGAATTTCACTTATAAAGCTAGAGTTAGTACTCTCAGTTTCTACTGGTTTACTGTCAGGAGTCGTTTCCATTTTGAAAAAATATAAATTTTCAATATTTGAATCACTGAGGGTTTTTATTTATGTACAAACTTTATAAAATTACCAACTTGACCTATTGAATGATTTTGTCAGCACTCAGCTGAAGTCTGAACTGAAAAATAATCAAGTCACTGACGTCAGCGTGTGTTCGCCGGTTCCTTCGACAGGCAAATAATCATAGAGTATATTAGGGATAGGAAAGTCGACTCTGACTTTAGTCAAGAATCGATCTTTTCATAAAAATAATCGACTTTTTAGAATCGACTTGAACCTGTCTCGAGTCGATTAAAATCGATTCTCACTCGATGACTTCAACTTTTTTTAAACAATACTTAACACATGATGGTAGTATAGTTTGTACCGTTTTCATGAATCGACTCTTCCATTTTTTTTCTATGACGAGTGTAGCGAGGAAGTTTCTATCAATTGCAGCAACTTCTGTACCCTGCGAAAGATTGTTTTCTCATGCTGGCCTGATTGCAAATCAATTAAGAAGTCGTTTATCGCCTCAGCATTTAAATCAACTTGTATTTCTTAGGTCAGTTAGTGAAGATATGTGGGATTCTTAAATTACAGATTTTTTATATTTTTATGTTTCATAGATACTTAATTTAAATAGTAAACTTTAAATTTAAACTTAAAAACTATTATTTAACAGTTTATAACAGCTGATATTTAAATTTTTTATTGATATTTAATATTAAATATTGATTTTAACGTTTCAAAAATACTTAATTTAAATACTACAAACTTATTTTCGGTGCCATACTACGTGCAATTTTTATGTAGAATGTATCTTTTATAAAAATGTTAAAAACAATCCTTTGTGTGTAAGTTGTTTAAATAAAAAGTGCAAATGATAAATAAATTGCTTATTAAAAATAAAGAAATATGTCGAATACAATTTGTAAAATATCTTTTAACTATGAGTTATATAGTTATTGTGCTTTTAAAAAGTCGACTTGAGAGTCGAAAAGTCGACTTTTAGCAATGATTAATCGACTTTGAGAATCAAAAAATTCCAAGTCGATTCTAAAGTCAAAAGTCGACTTTTTTCGCGCTGTTTCCATCCCTAGAGTATATTGATACAGTTCGCGTCACGTAAAAAGAACGCTGGAAGAAAGTGGTGGGGGGTGTGTTTGCGCATCGGTACATTCGCATACGAAATTCCTAAGCCTATTCTTTTATGTTTGAACTAGCCTTTCGCTCACGATGTATATTGATTATTGGTAGGTACATTCAAAAATATATTAGATAGAATGTCATTTAATAGAATTCTATTATTTAATAAAATATGTTTGATTCAGTGTAGAATGTTTAATCTACTTACAAAAAATTAAATTAATTCGTTTAATATATATTTTTTAATTATTAACTGCATTATTATCAGACTCTCTCTTTATAAAACAATATACGTCAAAAATATTTTTTCACTATTTTTTATATAAAATCATTTCGTAATTAATAACTTTTGTGTGTGCGATGGTATTTTAAACTGACAAACCAATAGCGAGCCGGAAAGCATGCGACGCGTGCCTCGACGTCCCGCGCCCCGCGTCTTACCACCAAATTGGCCGATAAATCGCCTCTGCGCAACTTGACAGCCAGCGTTCTTTTTACATGACGCGAATTATACATATATAATAAATAATGTTACTAGATAAAATTAATAAAATATTAAATAATACCAAAAATTAGTATAATTAATTAATGGTTTTCCTACAATTGGTTTTAGAAATTAGAATAACATTTATTATGAAAAGTTTTGTTATAAGTAAATTAAACTACTAAAATAAACACTATAGTTCATAAAAAATAGCTTGATCTCTGCGACATATGTCAAACTGACATTCTTAGGGTTGTCAGGATAAAAAAATTGTCGATAGAAATTATCGACGTTTCTTACTAAAAAAACATATAACAATAACAATAACATATAATTGGGTTTAATCTAATTACTAAATTAAACGATTATTTTAATATAAAATGCATTTATCTTCCTAAAAGAGTACACCCCAAATCAATATCCGAATCAGTTTCTGAATCGCTAAAACAATCTTGTAGATTTACTGCATTTGGTTACCACCTTTTTCCAGTCTTCTACAGATACATTGTCGACCGCACTTTTTAATATATCACCTAACATATATATATACGTTATATATACATACGTTGGAGTACTTGGTTTGTGCAGACCAACGAGTCTTAATAACTCATTTATTAGCTTAGTTTTATTGGCCTCTATTCTTTTTTCTTGAAGCCATGCAATGATTTCTAATTTTTTGTTTGCCGAAGTTGGTGGTTTGTGCTTTTGGACCGAGTGATATGGGGCGTTATCCATAATAATGCAATGCTCCTTTAAATTATCTAATAATTTTAAAAACCACTCCTTAATTCTTTCAAAATTCATTTCCTCGTGGTATTCAGTAGTTTTAGTTGATTTGAATGCCAATAGGCAATTAAGCACAAAACCAGATGTGACGTGTTACATGAATAGGTGAGAAATGGGATTTTATTAACTCACTATTATTTTAGATCAAGTTTGTACAAATGTAAATAATGTCATGATTTTAAAATATACTTAACTCTTCTTTGTGCGCCCGGCCCATAGGGGCCGGTGACTTCACGTAGAACAATAAAATTAAAAACAAGATTAATTTTAAATTAAGCTTTATTTAAAATATCGATAGTTTAAAGTCTGGGGTCGCGATGAATCATCGCTCGCTTATTAGGTCGGCATGCCCATAAAGTATGATATTGATAGGTACTGTATGTAATAATATGAAATTCAGGACTTCATAGGTGTGATTTTATCACAGAACAATAATACCCTACGGATTTTACTGACAGCTGTCGCAGAGATCAAGCTATCTTTTATGAGGTATAAAAAATTACTAGTTGTGAAATAATGGATTATATATTTAGAAAGTACATTATCAATGAAGGTACTTTGGAATAACAAAAACTTTAATTAAAAATTAGAAAAATAACTGGTAAAAAGATTCACTTGATAGAAAGGAATGAAAAGAATGCTATATTTATATTGCTCTTTGAATTGATTCCCACTGCGAATAAGTAAACAGAAATATTAATCCATAAATAATATTAATTACGATAAACAAACTATTTAAAATATTAATGTATAACGTAATTTAATAATTTCTACAAAATTGTGAAAATATATTAAATAAATTATTTCCAAATAAATTCAAAACATACTTATTAGTACTATTTGTAATTAAAAAGATTTTATAGGGCTACACCGATTAAATTGTCATTGTTAATAACCATAGCTGGGCATTAACTCGTTAATCCGTTAATCGTTAATTAACGAAGTTAACATTTTGATTAACGATTAACTCTTAAGTTAACCTAGAAAAAATTTAACGGACTCGTTAACTTCCGTTACATTTTTTCAAGTCCGTTAAGCGTTAATCAAGTCTCAAGCTCAATCAAGCTACTCTTAGCTACTCTTTACCAAGCACCGCGTCGCGTCGAGTAAAACGAAACCAGGTTAGGTAAAGTTTGGTAGGTAAGGTTGCCGGTGCATGTTCACGTGCCGGGCGCCCGGTAAACATCTGCGTCAGTGAAAGTCATGATACCGTGTGGGACTCCTGGGCCAGTGAAAAAGGACGAACGGCATCCACTTTCGGCAGGCCAGCTTCTGGGTTTCTCATTTGCTCTCTCTATCGCCAGATCATGGCCTCGTCAGCTAGACGGGAGGGATCCTACATTGAAAGTTTCCCGCGCGCACGCTCGCCCGAAACTGGTAGACTTCGGCGTTTTGCTTAACGGTGCCCAGCTATGTTAAAAACATCAATCATCAATGAATCAGAAGATAAATGAAGTTTCTTCAGACTTGGCCTCAGCCTTTCGTCATATCGGATTGCCAAATTTAGGCTAGGCTGTATGGACTATAGTCCTTTGCCTTTCACTATTAGGGATAAATTTTAAAAACGACAATCAATTATCAATTATGACATTGACAGATGTCAAAATATTTGAAAACATTCCATTCCGGTGTTGTGGTGATGTGGTTCGCTTATTGTTTACAATAATTAACCACTTATTTATAATTTTTATCAATGGTAATTATACAATAATAAAAATCGTCCAGCAAATAAGATTTAATTACATAATTTTAATTACCACAATCTGTTACAAAAAATGAAGGACCGTCAATCAGATTTATGTTCTAGATATATAAGGATATTTGTCGTAGTGTCCTGTTATTGGTGAGTTTCTATTATATTTTAATATTTTTTAACTTAAACAATTAAATTGAGTTACGTTTTTTAGTCTTTATTACAGTTAAAAGCGAACGAATTAAAATTATCGTCAGGGACAAAATATACTAATTGCTTTATAATGTTCAAACAGATTAAAATTTTGATTACTATGATAACATGATAAAGACTTAGTTATATTGATTAAAAAGTAAACGTAAGACAAAATGAAGTTTTTATAATTATTTATTCCAGGGTGATATCAATTGCAACTGTATTTGTAAATAAAAGCCTATTAAGCAATCAATCTGTAGCACTAGAAGCTCCTCTATTCATTACATGGTTCCAATGCATAGTTTCATTTACAATATGCTTCACCTTGAGCAGAACAGGTGGTATTCCAGGTGTTTTTAATTTTCCAAAAGGAAGTCCATGGTCCAAAGAAGTTGTCGGGAAAGTAAGCACTAAGTGTAAAATTAAAAAATGTTTTTCAATGTTGGATTATTTATTACTAAAATTTATTAAACAGAATCATGTTATGCATATAAGTCTAATATTTATACATATATTTGCAGGTAATCCCATTATCAATAATGTTTACACTGATGATAGCAACAAATAACCTCTGTTTAAAATATGTTGATGTTTCATTTTATTATATTGGACGATCACTGACAACAGTGTTTAATGTAATATTTAGTTGGGTTCTGTTGAGGCAAGCCACATCCTATAGATGTATCCTTTGCTGTGTTTTTATCATTTTTGGTTTCTATTTGGGTGTTGATCAAGAAAATTTATTAGGTAATTGATTTTTTTAATGAAATTGAAAGTTTCAATAATTTTAGTATTTGTAATTTTAGCTTAAATTATAAATACCTATTATTCTAAATAAATATACAAGTATTATTGTGAAGAATATAATATTATCTACTGTTCAATATAATATTTACATATTTTTAATAACATTAGAATTTACTTTTTTAATTACAGGTTCATTTTCTCTAATTGGAACAATATATGGTGTTGTAGGCTCTCTAATGTTATCACTCTATTCAATTTTTACCAAAAAAGTACTACCAAGTGTGAACCAAGAAGTATGGTTACTATCATACTACAACAATGCTTACTCAATTATTTTATTCTTGCCATTAATGGTATTGAATGGAGAAGTTAGTGTTTTGCTCAATTATACTAACTTTCATAGCACCCACTTTTGGATGCAAATGGTCATTGGAGGTTTTTGTGGATTTGCCATTGGATATGTTACTTCACTTCAAATAAAGGTATCACATTAATACATAATATTATAATAAAATTCTAAATGTGTCAAAACTGTACATTAATTATTTTAATGTTTGGTATGACAATAGCTGGATATCAAGGTCACATGTACTTTATAAACATACTACAGTTCACGAGGCATAAGCTCAGCTTTGCATTTGTGTGAGTGATAGCTAAAAACCAATAGCCGCACATCAAAAACCAGTTAAAACCAGTTTAAACCACTCGCAACGCGCTACGCCTTCGGTCTTGCCTATCCGTACACTGCACTCCCACAAATGCAAAGCTGAGCTTATGCCTCGAGAACTGTACTACTTTTTACCATGTAAAATTGTGTCATTTCTCTCATACCATTAAAACATATCTAGGGACAAATTCAAGTGGAACAAGGGTGAGTCTCAAGTATTGTAAAAGTTTGTGAGTGATACTTTTTACTGAGGCCAGTAACAAATCAACATAGTATCTATAAAAGCAAACCAAATGAAAAAAGTTAAAAAAAATGATTAAAAAAATAAAATGTTTGGTTCATAATACAAATGATAGTTATTATAAGACCATGTTTATAATAATTGTTACTGTTTTAGAATTTTACTGTTAAGTACAATTCTCTATGAATAATTGAAATAAAATTTCAGGTTACATCACCATTAACACATAACATATCTGGAACAGCGAAAGCATGTGCACAGACAGTAATGGCCACACAATGGTATGATGAAACTAAGAACACACTGTGGTGGACATCTAATGTTATAGTTTTAGCTAGCAGTGCACTGTATGCTAGATTCAAGCAAGTAGAAATGGAAGAAAATTCTCGTAAACCTATACCAGAAGAGCAAAAAAGTTTAGTATAGTTTAATTTGCACAAAATATAAAACATTTTTTAATGTTAACCATTTAATTTTTGGTATATACCAAAGTTTTAGACTATACTATGTAAATTAATTTTATTTATTATAATAATTAAGTAGGTACTTATTTTATTTAAAAAAAGTTTACCAAAGCATATATATTTGTTTTTTTATGTAATTTGATACATAGTATATTATATACATGAGGCATCAAGTTTCTATGATGTTATATGCTATCAGAAAAAATGCCTAAAAGATTGAAAAAAAATCATTTCTGAATTATTGTTTTTTAATTCCAATTTGAAATTTGAGGAAAGCAATGTCATACTGTAGCAAATTTAAATTGATGACTTGTACGTAGTTAAAATATACTAAATTCTGTTAGAAAATGGTTTACTTTAACATTAAGGTGATTAGGCAATTTTTGTATTTCAATACATAAATATTTTATTTATAATCACTATCTATCCTAATATTATGTGTCTCCAAAAACACAGCATTGAGATGAAGAAGAACCTTTGTGATTTGCCAAAACTATTGAGAATACAGATTAAAAACATACCATATCCAATAGTTTGTTTGTGTTACCAGAGAGCAGAAGCTTTGCTGTGTGTTTTCTCCTACACATAATACATGTTGTAATGCAAAACAGTAATATTATCAAGCTGATCTAATCTCAGGAACTACTGGTCCAAATCAAAAAAATGTTTTTGTTAACGGACTATCCGTTTATCAAGGAAGGCTATAGGCTTATATTACATCACACTACAACCAACAGGATCGGAGCCTCAATGATGAATGTTTCAAAAGGGAAAAACATATTTCTTTTGTCAGCCTTTAGAACGTGAGTGAAGCCGCGGGTAAGGGTAGCACAACATTCATTATTCTACCTATGTATACTACTATATTGTATATGTATGTATGCTTTATCAATTCATTAATTGTGAATCAAATATTAATATATAAAAACATCATTAGATATTAGAAAATATTTTTCAATCATGCATTTATTTTTATTATTTTTATATATTATGAATGTTAAAGTGATCTACTTAAAATAGTTTATTATAATTTATTATAACTGTAACTGTATTAGTTTTATATGTCTTATAATGTTTATTGTTTTTTTTAACATAAAAATATTATCATTAAAACTAAAACTGAAGTATTCCTTCCTATTGTATTTAATTTAGCTTAATAATTTTCTCATTTTAGTAGTATGGATCAATTTGTGATCTTAATAAGTTAGATAATGTACTTTCTACTTGTTTATATTTTGACTTTAAGTGTAAGTTATAAGATTCATATTCATCTATGACATGATCATATAATTCAATGCCATAAATTGTAGACCAGTTCCTAGAAAATAGTGTGCTATTAAATGATATCCACTCAGTGTATCTGTATCTTTTAGTCCTTATGCTATAACCCATAACTTTTATGTCCTTTAAAAGGGGCTTATCAGAATTTTTTTTAGGATACTTGCTGGGCCTTGGATATTGAGATATTGCGAATGGCTTAATATTAAAATTACGCTCAGATTTCATGAGTGGTACCAAGCTTTTTCCTTCGAAACAAAGGTTTGATTTTTCATTATCTTTGCACTTTGGTACAATATTTAAATCTGCTAGTTCCAGTATAGTTGGAAATATATCTATTAATTCAATAGGAGTTGATATGGACTTTGGTTGTGATCCTGGTACCTTAAATATTAAAGGTACTTTTAAAGCAACGTCAAAGTTGCTGTACTTTGCCCATAGACCATTTTCTCCTAATGACCAGCCTGAAATATAAAAAAATAGTTATATGTGATTAACAGAACCAAACTAAATTAACTTTTTTGAAAAAGTAAAAATTAAAAAATAAATATTATCTATACTAATATTATAAAGCTAGAGTTTGTTTGTTTGTTAATCTCAGGAACTACTGGTCCAAATTGAAAAATTATTTTTGTGTTGGATAGTCCGTTTATCAAGGAAGGCTATAGGCTATATTACATCACGCAACGGCCAATAGCAGCGGGGTATCAAAGAAAAATGTTGCAAAAACGGGAGAAAAATATTTGTTTTGATTTTCAGCATTTAGAACGCGAGCGAAGCCGCGGGAAAGACTAGTAAGTAATAAAAATAATCTTACCATGATCACTAGTAAAAACGACTATTGTATTACTTTGATCTATATGCTTCATTAACTTCCCTACCAAAGAATCTATGTACAAGGATGCTGCATAATAGCTCTGTCGTATTTTCAATGTCCATTCAGAGGGCATCATTCCAAATGGATAAGAAATATTTAGGTTTCTTATATCATCTCTATGACGTACATCAGTCCAGGGATGCCAAGCAACCAGTGGCATATTTGGTGGGCTCACCTTGCTTATAGGGACTTGTTCTAAAATAAATATAATTATAATTAATAATACAAAAGAAACCTGACTCATTTTTACATTATCTTCTTCAAGACCACGGCTAGAATACAAACTGCAGGCCCAGGGTTCGAAACCCGTGTCGGTTCTGATCAACGGCTTGCCATTTGTCGAAACTTCAAACTTCAATAGATGTGGCGGCTTAACTACATTTGAAGAGATTAACATCGATATCCAGACATAAAAACAAAAAGTGTAATTAAAGGAAACGAAAACTCAACTTCACTTTAGTTAACTTGCGTAAAAACCGTTATAAGGTAGTATGTTTTGAACTTACCAAATAAATTAATTTATACATATGATAATATTATAAAGTATTTCTTAGGCGTTAAAATAACACTTACTTATATATTTATGAGGATATTTAAGCGGTATGTGAGGTTTATGAAGTCCAACAGCCATTAAAAATGGTTTGCTGCTGTTCCTCTTCATTAATAAGTCTATTGCAAAATCTACGGATTGTAGATCAGGTAACGTTTTACTAGGCTGTGAACTCAAAGTAATAGGACATATTAAATTTTTCTGCATTTTTTTGGTCCGATGATCTCTGCAAATTGCAGCATTTTTGTATCGCTCGGAGGGCGGATGATATGGTATTTCTGACCAACTGTATGGCCAATCATCGGTATAGTTTGAGCTTTTACCCGGATGAAATATTTTACCTATAGAATACGTTTCATATCCATTTTCTTTAAATACTTGGGGAAAGGTAGAAAAATTTCCAACTACATCACGCCAGTAGCTATAGAAATCATATAACCGTAACGTGTCCGGCCGACGTCCAGTCAATATAGAATTTCTACTTGGTGCGCATAGTGCCTGCTAGAAGAAATATTTATCTAAAATCAGTATTCTCTTCATTACTAATAAAATGTTCGTTTAAATATTTTTACCTGTGCGAAAGTATTTGTAAAACTTATGCCTTTTGCCGCGAAGTTTTGAATATTTGGCAGATAGAATTCTTCGTTCGACAATTTCCGCATATCGTCAATAAATATAATCAATACATTGCTTTTTATATGCTTTTTCTCGATATTGGAGTTTGTTTTCCCGATATTAAATATAAAAGCATATAGAAGTATTAATAACCACATTTTATTTTATAAAACATAAATACACAATTAAAAATTGGATTTTGAATAAATAATTTTGAATAACTTATTAAATTACTCAGTCTCAAGAAATTATATTCTCTATTCACAGATTAAAAATGGATGGTTTTACCCAATGGAAAAAATATATGATTTTATAGTTGTAGGAAGATATTAATAATAACAAATGCTAAAACGTAGGTATTAAATAATATTTCATTTATTTAAACACTACATATTATAATGTTTCTTGTTCACATTAATATTTCTAACATCGTATTGGTATTGAATTTGTCTGTAGTATTTTTAAACGTTAATTTGTAGTAGTGTGCTATTATATAGCATGTACCATATACACACATTTATAAATATCGTTCGATTTCGTCGTGATTTCTTTTATGTATATAACTCACACATTCACAAATAAACAAGTAAGTGTTCACTGTGCGCGTTTGTCATTCAAAGTTCAAAACATCTGTTGTATGTTGTTGTGTTTTGTATTTTAATTATAATTTTATTCCTGATTCATTATTTAATTTAATAAGCATTTTCTATAAGAAATTAAAACGAGTGTTGAGTGAGTGCTATTAAAATTTTAAAATTGTTGTGACGTCATTGTTTTCGACTGCCAGTAAAACGACGCAATTGCACCATTCTTCAGAAATGGAATTAAAATGAAAATTATTTTTATAATTAAGGTAAGTAAAGTTTTTTTTCTGTTAACAACAACTTCAAAGTAAATAATGATACTATTTAGTCTATCGATTGTATTTTTGCAAGGCTCAACTTTCATCGATTTCCTTTGTCCTCGGTCCCTAAGGTTTGCACTCAAATTGTACACTCGTATACAGCGAATACACCTACGTATAAATATTACGTGCCTAGAACATGTAATCTAACAATATATAATACGCAATGTTTACAACATTTTTACATAAGTGAATTTTAAATACCTAATTTGATAGATTCATACGACATTGTTTATTTTCGTAAATTATGTAACTCTATACAATTTACAATGTTTTGTTTTATTATATAATGGTTTATAATATAAAATAAATTGATATTTTGCTCGCTTTCTTTTAATAAGACAATTTTGAACTCAACACCTGTCATTGCCTTCAGTGATTATAAAAAAAGGAATGAATTGGAGGTAAATTTTATTTGTTTGCATACTCTCCAAATAAGGTAGAAAAATAATATTGTGTAAATAGAAGAAATTATAAGAAAATATATACATCATCTGTTTAATAAGAACTTCATTATTTAAATGAATAAATTACTTAACTTAAAAAATAGAAATTATTTTTAGTAGTAAATGCTAATGTTTTAGATTTTTATGTTTTGATCTATTTATTTACTTTTATGATTGTTAGAAACGTCAAATGAGTAATTTGATCAGCTTTAGACAAAATTACTATTTTGCACATCGATCAATAATAGTTGATCGATGATTTTGCATGTATGTATAGTAAACAACTTGTTTATGTTTTATGTCATACACACATTTTATTGATAATAACATAAAATAACAGGTGTCACTTATGATAATACTAATTTATTTACTTTCAAGGTTACAATAATGATAAGTCCTTTATTTATATAAAAAATATTTTCTATGGAATCTCAATGTGAGACTGACATATTTACTGATATATTTGTGTTTTGTTAACATTTTAATATCTAATTCTTTATATATTAAGACAATATTCCTTGAATGTTACAATATTTTAATGCTAGTAGGTTCTCCAATATTTACAATATGATATGGTGTTCTTTAATACCTAATAATTTTTATATTAATATAACTAAATTGATACTATTCTTTTTAATTATAAAGAATAAATAATTTATAATATATTTATAGATACATTTATTTTAAAATCAATGATCATATTTTATTAATAACACTATAAATGATTTAATGTTTTTTTTTTAGAAATGAATGTAAGAGGTTTTCACATAATCATTTTGCTTAATAACACTTTAATTTGAGCAATATTAAAAAAGTGTTGAAAATAAGAAAAAGGAACAATTTAATTAAATATAAATATGATGAACATGTACATTATAGTATGTATAATAAAACCAATATTCAAGTTCAATTAATGACATAAAAAGTTAACCAAAAACAAAACTGTAGTTACAGAATCAGTCTCAACTCTTGCAACCAAATCTGAAAATATTTTTTTTAAGTAAATGCTTTATTAAATTAAAGTTATTTCTAAAAAATCTTGACTTTTCTCTGGTTTGTTAGTTATTTTTATGTTGGTATGTTTAAGATCTTATATGATATTAATATGATAAGTAGCCTCGTGATATATGGACTATCTAATAGAAAAAAATTTTTTTTTTAATTGGAATATTACTTCCTACTACAAACTTTTTAATATTATAGTATAGATTAAGTTGTACATCTTGGCCAATCAATGATTTTTTACATATTGTATATTTAAAGTAATACATATTATTGAAAGTTCTTAGAGACTCGTTTCAAGTCAGATATTCAAATAAATAATCAATGTTAATGCTTCTACCCCAGATTATTGAACTTTGTTCATTAATTAAACTATATATAAAATTAATCTTTCATAGAACACAGTGTCAAACAAACAGCATGTCGGCGGAGTCCCCGCGACACGCGCGCTCGGGCGGGCCGCTCACGGTGCCGTCGCAGCCGCCCAGCGACCGCAGCATCATCGACGCGGTGTCCGGCTTCATTAACGACGTTACGCTATCTTCTTCATCCACTGTTGATCCTAAGGACGTTATACAGTGGGCGAGGTGAGTTATGTTACACTTTTATTTATTGCATTTAATGATTGAAAACATGAATTAGATTTAAAAATATTATAAATTCGTTTAAATTATATTATTAAATTTGCAAAGTAAAATTAGAAAAGTTATCTAGTAATGTTTTCTGCTTTCTTAACACCCCATTACTGGGTATTTGTTTCCTTACAGTGAAAGGGGATCCGACAATTTCAATAGTCCATAGTTATATTTCTACTAGCAAACCCAAATTTTTGTTCTAGAAAGACTAAACACATATACTACTTGTATACGGCAAACTTTCTTTTCCAACTCACACACTTTCTTACAAGGGAATAGCAACTTGTAATGTTTTTTTATATAGGTATATATTATTTAGTGTTACCCTGCGTTGGCACCACTGTCAAAAATACCTTAATTTTAATGTAGGCGTAACTGTAGCTATTTTAATATATTCATTAAAGCAAGCTATTTCGGTGCCAATTATTATGACACTAGTATTATTATTTTATACACTTATCAATAGCATTCTTTAAATAGTTCCCCTACCCACTTGGCTTCACTAGCAGATCAACTCAAATGATACCGAATTGTACGTATAGGTCTACTTAAAATAAGGTTTTCTTGTTTTAGTAACGATTTCTCGCATAGTAGAGAATTTATCTAGTAATACCAGACAGGCCGTCTCAGAAAAAGGATAAATATTTAGTATGTATATAAAAAGTGTATGCGTCGAATATAGTACTTCATAGTTTTAGGAAGACTGTTAATACAATAACTATATCCATGAAATATTTGCTCGTAAACTTTTATTGACTCTGGCTTCGTTTGTTCGTTCATTTATATGCTTATTAAAGCGGGGCTTAATGATAAATACACTATATTATTATTAATTTAAAACCATGCTCGATGTTATGTGTACGTAATGTGCTGATAATATTGTGCGATGCGACTTTGAATATCTATAAATTATACGCAATAAAAATTATTTGTAAAATAATACACTTTTATGTTAGGTACCGTAATATATTTTTCTTACTAAATAATGAAGGCATAGATAGCCCAACGGTAACGCGTTCGCTTGGAAAACTGAGTGAAGCTGGTTTAAATCCAGGTTTCTGATATTTTGATGTGCATATAGTTTAAACGTTATTAGGAAATCTAGAATATCTGAAAGAAGCTAGCGAGTTTTTGAAAGACATGTGACGTCCGCCAACTCGCATTTGGCCAGCGTGGTGGCTACTATGCTTTAAGGCCTGATCCCCCTCGTATTAAATGGAGGCCCGTGCTCAGGTGTAGGACGTTTAAAAGGGCAGAATACATACAAATAATTAACATCGACATTAAAATATTGAGTTTTCTAATAATATTTTGTAGTCAAAGTGTTTAAATTTATTTCCTAATTGCAGTAGTAAGCATTGTTTTTTCTTTATGATTATACATTAGGTTCGAAACTGCGGATATAAACGAGCCTACACCTGAAGGAGACAGTGATAACGATGTACCACCACTTTTGCTTATATTGGGCTATGGTGCGGGTGTTCAAGTGTGGTTGATACCTCCCTCTGGGGAGGCTCAGGAGGTGTTGTCATGGAGACAAGGCACTGTGAGGGTGCTCCGTATACTGCCCACTCCGCAGCACGGCGACTGCTTTGCATCGAAGAGGCCCCTCATCGCTTTATGTGACTCGGCCAGCCCTGGACCAGCGTTTTGCTCATTAAGCTTCATATCTATTAGAGGTGGTGAACAGGTGTGTTTAATTTATTTTGTACTCTCTTTAATTGGAATGGTTATAAACTTTTATTTTGTGAATTAAGTTTATTATGACAAAGATGTTATATATTTTGTAAGATAGTAATTTATCTAACGACTTATAAGGTTTTTTAATTCTTAATAATTTATTGAAACATTACAATAATTAACTTTCCCTTCACCAGGTAAAGAGTATTAAATTCAAAAATCCCATCCTGGACGTGCTTGCAAACAAGCGTTCAGTCGTGGTATCGTTTTCCGAGCGTTTTGCTGTATTCGACGCGGCTACATTAGAGGATAGACTAGCTATAACTACCTGCTACCCCTGCCCCTGTCCGTTGGGAAACCCCTCCCCAATCAACCCCCTGGCTCTGGGGGACCGCTGGCTAGCATACGCTGATAAGAAACTCAACCCTTCGAAACGTAGCAGTGGGGGATGTGAAAGTGAGTATTTTTTTGATGTTTTTTATTCTTTATTGGTATAATGCAAAATTCTTAATTTAAAGTGGTAATAGGTAATTGTGACGTACAAAAACAGTTCCTCTCTCCCTATAGAGCCATTACATCAATGATATAATAAATAAAAATATCAATAAAAAGTTAAGCTATATATGTTTTAATAGTTTAATTATTGTAGTTTGCGATATATATGTATATAAAATGAATAACTTATGTACTATCTTCGTCCGAGGACAGTGGTAGCCCAGCGATACGCGCTCGCTTGGATAACCGAGTGATGCGGGTTCAAATCCGGGTCTCGCACCTCTGATATTTTCATGTGCGAATCATTTATATCATGATTACCACTTGTCTTTCGGTGAAGGACAACATCGTGAGGAAACCTGCATGTTTGAGAGAACCTAGCAAGTTTTCGAAAGACATGTGAAGTCCGCCAACACGCACTAGGCCAGCGCGGTGGACTATGGCCTGATCCCCTTCGTACTGAAGGAGGCCCGTGCCCAGCAGTGGGACGATATAAAGGGCTGATGATGATGATGATATCTTCGTCACGAGTTAAGTATTAACTGTGTTGTTATAAAGTTGCAATCACGCGATACATTTTCTGCATTGACAATGCAATTATTGTTTATATTATTTACAATACCTTACTTATTCTTAGTATCTGAAGGTCACATCGGTTGTTCGTTTAAATACTTTAACATTTGTTCTTAAAAATGCACGTTATTTGCAAGACCTTGAGATGACTAAACCACTACTAACATTATAAGTGCAGTAAGCAAACAAAATAAAAATACTTTTGCAGCAGGACAGGTCGAATAAATGTCGTATTTCAATAAAACTTTTGTATTTTTTTTGTAAATGAATATAATAAATAGCTCAATTATATTCAATCACTACGTAATTAATATACTAGTTTGTTTTTGTTATAGCTAATTCTTTGTATCGTAGAAAAAGTCTTTACTTGCTCTTTTTTAAACTAATACTCAATATTTACTTCTCCATGTATGCACTTATAATATATTTTTGCTATACTTTACTTGGCTATTAATAAATATGATCCCTTCACTACTTTACCACTGGTCTTACGGTGATAGAGAGCATCGTGATAAACTTGCATTTCTAAGAGATCCTAGATTTAAAAGAGGCCAGTGTAGTGTACTATGGCCTGCTCGCCCTCGCGATTGGAACGCCCGTGCCCAGCTTGGGATGTCAAATAGGGATTAATAAAAATATGACCCTACAATATATGAGAGCGTGGAAAACTTCTTTGACTAATAATATAATTTATAGATAGTAAATATTTGTTATTAAAACAGTTCTGTCTATACTTTTTCGTTTTTGTTCACTGTAGGATTGGTCATTTAGAATCTCTAAAAACTTTGAATTTTGATTTAAACATCTGGGGATTATAATATCGTTAAATACTTTTAACAGGAAAATATCCATCTCTTAGATAACTATACTGACCGCAAAAAGAGAACGAACCCAAGCGGGCCGAGGGTTTGTCACTAGTCTCGTATAAAATGCAACGTATTAACATTAATGAGTAATACGTATCCTTTGTCTTTATCGATTGTCTACAAAGGCTAATGGCTTCATGTGACCTTATGATTATAATCGTTGCAATGCAGTGGATTTTTGTTTTTATGTTATTGGCTTTAACAAGTCATTTAAATCTGTAATTACTTAAAGTTTCGTAATTAGTGTTTTAATTTGTTATTCAATAAAAATATTATAACATGAAATTTATATTTGCATATCTGCTTTGATACCTATATTTCTGATATGTATGAGAAATTGTATAAGTTAGGGTTGGACAAATTACATAATAATATAACTCGTGTCATAGAAGTGCCCAAGTTTGAATTTCGCTGCTACTTTAGTATGGCGACTTTATGCTACGGGAAGTTATCTAAGGGAACGTATCAAGTATGGAGTTTTATTTAGTTATGATAATTTCGGTTTCGGTACTTATTTTCGTAGTCGATTAGTTATAGAGCTTGTCAAATCAAAGCAAATAAGTCATTAATCAAAATCCTAACTAGTTGTTGTGAAGAGTTCCATTATCCTTTTTAACTATTAGATCAGTTCATTACTACTAAATTACTGTACCATCTGGTTCGATTGACACTTCTAAAGTGTTTCAATTCTATACGACAATTAGAAATAGGTTAAAACAACTAATTATATTTTCTTTTCTAGTCTACTTTATGTCAAAAAATATAGGACCATCTCGATTTAACGTCAATCGGTCAGTTAAGACATAGTATAAAGAGAAGAAATTAGGGCAACCTCGGCCCAATCCGCGATATAATTACCTGTCATAGTTACCATAGTTGCCTGTCACAGGGTTGTCACTGTAGCTAAATTTTAATTCAGTGCTGCAATAAGTTCTTCTACGAATATCAAACATTTTTCATATAGTGAAAAACCGTGACGCGCGAAACTAGTGCGGCGTCAGCCTTGACTAGCGCACTGATAAACGGTTCGAGATATTGTTTGAGTGTGCGTGCGGCAACGTAAAGATACTATGACGCACACATACAAGCCGCGCGCGGTGAGTTTGTATGAAGTTGCCCTACTTTGTCATTCTTTATACTATGGTTAAGACGTCACAGGTAATAATAGGTGAACAAGAACAACATACAAACAAACAGAACCTTCATTTTGGACGTTTGTTAGTAATACTATATCAGCTACTCGTGGACTACAACAAAATGCGTAACGACACATCTTACTTCTTCTAACGCAGCTACGCTAAACTTTATAGAAATTAGATAAAATAACAGTTACTTTGACTTACAGTTTACGATGTAGAGCAGGTGTTTTAGCAAATGCTAGTCAAAATATGCTATATACAAACAAATGCAAGGTGTTCAAATATTCATTAATATACAATATATCACTAGCAGTTGGAAATATTAAGCAGATGTGGGTTTTAGACTATGATAGAGAAGGTCACACTATTGCATTTAATATCTAAAATCGTTAAGATATGATAACGTAGTTACAAGAGGTCGAAAAAAATTAAGACCGAAGTACAAACTTACTTTTAATACATTTAATGTTATATACAAGATAGTTTTATACTATACATAATAATAAAATACTAATTCGAATTTGTATATTGGATTATTTGAAAAATCTTATAGAAAAAATATTAATAGCGATAAGGAGACCGAATTTATAGTTCTTAGTTTTTTTTCCTGCTTGCCTGTATGTGGCTACATCAGGAGAAAATCACTGAACAGATTTTGATTAAATTTATTTAAATTTATATATGTATATGACTAGCTGATACCCGCGACTTCGTCCGCGTTGCTTGAAATATTAACAAAGTTTTCCGCATGCGCACTACGCCGCTTGCCTTATTACCTTACTCTGCGAGAAGGAAACATACATCACTGAACACGCAGTGCATATACAAATCGTTGTTTCTTGAAACTTTAATAACTTTTTACTAAATGAAGATATCACAATCATTTTTTTTTGATAAGGGTTAAGTGTCTAAGAAATAAAACTTAGAAAGTTTCATTGAAATCTATCCAGTAGTTTTTCCGTGATGTGCGCACAACTGCAGACCTCTATCATTTTATTTTTATAGATAGCTGGTTATCCGGGCAACACATATGGGATAATCTTTACGACCGGAAAATATCTCATCTCTAAAAAATGTATCCTAATGTTACGTATGTTAGGATAGGATAGGGACGAATTTATAAAATTACTATAATTTTTAATAATGATTAGGTACCAAAATTAATTTTGTTGTCTGTTAGTATATGACTGAATCAGGTATAAAATCGTAATATGTACGATTAATTTTGATCTTAAATTGAAATTCTTATAGGTGAAGGGGTAACAAGTTACACAGCAACCGTTCTCCACGCTGCCAAATCGCTAAGCAAAGGATTGCGTGGCCTCGGCGAGAGCGTGGCGCACAGTCTGGGCGGCCGCAGCACCTCCCAGTCGCCTTCACCTCCCCACGCCGATATACAGCAGCCAGGAGTCGTCACTATTTTAGATATAGAGGTAAGTTAGACTAATCAATGATTGAAATATTGATATCTGGATGAAAATTGTGGTTTTATATAGAATGGTGATTGGTGTCACGTCTAGTCTATCATTAGGAGGTAATCTTTAATATGTTTACTTATACTATTCTTTGTTCCAAGCAATATAATACACGTAGGTTTTTGACATAATGACATAATAAAACCTTTTAATATAATATATATAATATATATTTTGATATACTATATTTCGTATATTGAATTTATTTTATGTTTTTTTGCGTTATCGTTATTCCTACATGAGTTGACTGGAATAGATCTCTAAAGAAAAAAGTTCACCACCGCGCATTTTTGATGTATATCATTGTTTCAATTGTTTAATGCAATAATATAAAGAATATAACATCCAGGTCTCATCCCCATTGGGTAGCTCTGACCACTGTCTGGTAAAAGCTGTGTCGTCTTACTCTCCACCAGATAATGACTCTATTGGTGTTAGACGAGTATGGCAATACAAGTCAGCAGATTGGGATGAGATGCGGCACTTTTTTGCATCCTTCCCTTGGCGGCAGGTCTGCTTCTCTTCTTCCGATCCGTCGAGTTGTGCTGATGCTATAACTGATGTGGTGCATCAAGCAATGGAATATTTTATTCCGTTCTCTGATGTACACGTCGGTGGCAAAGCTCGCCCATGGTTTAATGCCGAATGTACCTTTGCTGAAAAGCGTAAGCATTCGGCCTACCTTGCCTGGGTTGATGCTCGAGACCGCAAAACTCCGGATGTAAGATCAAAGAAGAGAGCCTTTAACTTAGCCGCCAAGTCCTACAAAAAGACATTAAAGAAGGCTCGTCTTGACCGAATTGCACATTTTGGCACAAAGCTCTCTGCCCAACCATCTGGCAGCAGAGCTTTTTGGTCCCTTGCGAAAGCGGTCGAGACGAACTTCTGTCGTCCCTCACTGCCTCCGCTGGTAAAATCTGATGGATCCCTGGCTCATACGGCAAAGGAAAAGGCGTCTTTACTTGCCTCCCTTTTTGCCCAAAATTCATGTCTAGACACTGGCAATGCTATTCCACCACATATACCTCACTGCGGGATCTCAATGCCTGAAATCTCCATAACCAATAAGGAGGTAAAGAGAGTTTTGTGTCGTCTAGATGTGAATAAAGCCAGTGGTCCTGATGGTATACCAGCGATAGTGCTTAAAACATGTGCTCCCGAGTTGTCTCCGATACTGACACGTCTGTACCGCCTTTCTCTTAAGACTGGAATAGTACCTAAATCCTGGAAGCTTGCCAACGTGCAACCAGTGCCCAAGAAAGGTAGCCGTGCTGACCCTGCAAATTATCGTCCGATCTCAATTACCTCCATACTCTGCAAGATTATGGAGCGTGTATTGAACAATCGACTAATGGCATACCTGGAACAGAATGATCTCCTCAGTGATCGGCAATATGGGTTTCGCCGGAATCGGTCGACTGGGGACCTTCTAGTGTATGCCAACCACACCATTGGCGAAGCTCTTGAGCGAAGTGGGGAGGCGATTGCTATCTCCCTCGATGTCTCAAAAGCCTTTGACAGGGTTTGGCACGCTAGCCTTATAAGCAAGCTTTCAGCCTATGGCATATCTCCTGGCCTGATCGGCTGGATAAATGACTTCCTGAGAGGCCGATCACTCAGAGTTGTAGTAGAAGGCTGTTCATCAGAACCCTTAAAGATCAACTCTGGAGTTCCTCAGGGATCTGTTCTCTCTGCAACCTTGTTCCTGCTGCATATTAACGATCTGCTTATACCCGGTATCTATGGGTACGCAGACGACAGCACTGTTGTAGAGAGATACCTGCCGAGTGCTCGGGCCAGTAGAGATCAAATTCAGTCTGAAAGAGAGGCCATGGTAGAGCGTTTGAATCTCACACTCAAGGCAGTCTCCACTTGGGGCGATGCCAATCTTGTGAGTTTCAACGCCACCAAAACACAGGCGTGTCTGTTCACCGCGAAAAGGAGTCCTTTTACCTTGACTCCTACTTTCCAAAATGTGCCTCTGGAATACACTGACCGTCTGCAGTTGTTGGGGATGGACATTAGTTCCAACATGAACTACGGGCGGTTCATCGAGTCTAAGGCCAATGTAGCAGCGAGGAAAGTTGGCATCCTCGCAAAGGTCCGACAGTATTTCACACCGGGACAGCTCCTTGATTTATATAAAGCTCAAGTCCGGTCGTGTGTGGAATACTGTAGTCACATATGGGCTGGTGCTGCAAAATGCCATCTGTCTGCTTTGGACTCGATTGAGAGGCGTGCACAGAGGATTATTGGTGACCCTACGCTGGTAAATGCCAACCTACAAAGCCTCGATCACCGACGTAAAGTTGCCAGCCTCTGTGTATTCTATAGGTTACATTTTGGAGAGTGTGCGCAGGAATTACATGATTTAATTCCCCCATCCCCTTTCCATCATCGGACGACGCGACGAACGGCTGGTTTCCATCCTTATGTCGTGGACATTCCATCCGTCCGGACGAAGCGTTTCGCTTCGTCATTTATTATACGTGCGGCTAAGGATTGGAACAATCTGCCTGCCTCCGTGTTTCCGTCCGATTACAATATGGGTGTCTTCAAGGCAAGAGTGAATAGGTGGCTACTGAATTAGTGCGACTTACCATCTACGACTGCGTTACCACTTTCCACCAGGTGGAACGTAGTCAAGCACTAATTCAGATTGATATAAAAAAAAAAAAATAATATAATGTTATTAACATTCTAGGGTAACGAGGACGAAGACAGCCAAGACTGCGAGGATCCGTGCGACCCGATAGTGGCTCACTTCATAGCGCACTCTGAAGCAATCATCGCCCTGAAGTTCGACCCTAGCGGCATGTTGCTGGTGACAGCCGACCGCAGAGGCCACGACTTCCACGTGTTCCGCATAAACCCGCACCCCTGCGGTCCTAGCTTGGCGTCTGTGCATCATCTTTATATATTGCATCGTGGTGACACTACGGCTAAAGTGCAGGTATTGACAGTTAATTATTATAGTAGTGACTAATTTTTAGTTTTCATTTTTTGTGTACTTCATAGGGTCGCTTATTGGGTTAATGTTTATTTGTTGTTGTTTAGGCTGTGTTCGTTAAAAATATAATAAAAAAAATTCGTTTTTTTAGAAGAAAGACTAAGCAACGACCATCCTTGAAACAAATTTTTAATATATAAGAAGGATAAACTAATTATTTTTATATTTGATAATCTGTGACCGAGCTGTATCTGTGTAAAGTCAACATAAAATTGTGCCATCACGATAAAAAGTGAATTCATTACTTTTTATCGTAATGGCACGATATACGATTCGTTTATTAATGTATACTTTTTATAAAATTGTATTCGTAAACCGGAAACTAATATAGGTATAATAATTATGTAAATAAAAATGAAATACTATTGTTGATAGGCTCATGATCACTAGAACGATAAGGTCGATGCGTCCGTTAATTGTGCTAATAACGACTTCGTTTATCAATCTAAAACCTATTACTTAATAAGTATAAATGTATTTCCTACAGGACATAGCGATATCGGGGGACTCCCGGTGGGCGGCGGTGTCGACGCTGCGCGGCACGACGCACGTGTTCGCGGTGAGCCCGTACGGCGGCGCGGTGGGCGTGCGCACGCACACGCAGCCGCGCGTCGTCAACCGCCTGTCCCGCTTCCACCGCTCCGCCGGCCTGCCCATACACGCCGCCGCCTGCGCACACAGCCCCGTAAGTACCAGTGTACAGCTATATACTTACCGTCATTCGTTTAAATTTTCTTACACCAGTACAAACAATATTTAATCTATACTAATACTAGCGATTCGCCCTCACTTCGCTCGGGCTCTTCCCTAGATTTAGCACAGGCAAAGCCGCGGGATCTGCTTATGCATATACATATACCTTCCTCTTGAATCACTCTATCTATTAAAAAAACCGCATTAAAATCCATTGCGTAGTTTTAAAGATTTAAGCATACAATGCATTGTTTTATACTATGTAGTGATAGTGATTATTAAGCACAAGAGTTTGTTTGTTTGTTTGTTTATTTGTTTGCTTGTTTGTTTGTTTGTTTGTTTGTTTGTTAGAACGCGCTAATCTCAGGAACTACTAGTTCGATTTGAAAAATTCTCTTTGTGTTGGATAGTCCGTTTATCTATTAGACGACGTAGTAAAATATTTAGACGACACATTTGGCTCAGTGGGTAGTAACCCTGCTTTCTGCGCCAGCAGCCGCGGGTTCGAGTCCCGCTGGGGTCATTCATTTCTTGAGCACGAATGATTGTACTCCAGTCATGGGTGTCTATATTTATAATATGTATGTATTTAAACTTATATATTATGTAGTATATCAACTATCTGGTATTCATAACACAAGCTTCCTTCGTAGTTTACCACGGAACTAGATGGCGCTGTGTGTAATAATGTCCCAACATTATTTATATATTTATTTAAATAGGTGTGCGAGGGCACCGGCGCATGGTTCCCCAACCCGCGGCTGCCGCCATACCCGCTGCCCTGCAGCAGCACGCCGCTAGCTCAACTGCGCCCCACGCACAACCTCGCCACCCACACCATCACTAGAACAAGCTCGGGTAAGTTGCACTATCGACAGATGATTTAAATAATAATTATTAAATGTACTATGTACAAAATTTACTAATAACCTTTATAATATACAATTGAGTTTATGGTATTTTGGTTGTAATGTGATCTTCATCATTATTATTTGGTCTGGAGATTGATTTATGTACAGTACTTTTACTTGTAAGAGTTCTCACATAGCAGATGTGCTGACAAAAATTTGGCCATGTTTAATAAACATGTACACAAAAATCATGATAATATGCTGCACCTGGCTGGCGTGATGGTTATAACCTTAACCCAGCAGAATTACAATACATGAATGCATTATGCATATAAAAATTGTTACAATTTCTTATGGAACGACATGAGTCTACCACCAGTTCGGAAAGAAGAAACCTCTGACCAGGCGAAAGACACTCAGCGGAACTAATATTATTATTTTTTCTCTCTTTTTTTAAATTTAATTGTAAATTAACAATAATTCTATATCTTGAAATAGCCTGGCGGCGACCACATAATTCACAAGGCGTACTGTCTTCTAAAAATCGTTAATCGAATAATAGCCTTTAGTACACAAACATATTAACAAATATCTGCAGGTCGCCAACGCCTTTCCTCGCTATCAGAAGAAGCGGGCGCGGCGCCGCTACTAGCGCGCGCGTGCTTCGGCGTGAGCGGCGCGACTGGCAAGGCGGCGTCCGTCCCGCTCTACCTCATGGCCGCCAATGGCGCCTTGCTGCATCTCTCGCTTAACCCTCGCCATGCTCGCAGTGAGTGCTCGCTTTTATTTGTACTACTGGACCCATTGGACCTATTTGCCGAATTTAGTGTTGAGGTCGAAATAAAATATCGAATAGACATCAAAATATCGACTTGCAAATTGCACGAAGGACTTCTCTATTTTTGTAAATTATGGAACATGGTTTTGTCAAATAAGTCCAAAGATCATATAATTATTTTAACTGTAGATCTAATAGTTATGAAGAATCCCTGTTCGCTGTTGGTAAGCATCCTCAAACATATAATGAAGACTGTGCTTCCTTATGTTATTAATGGTAGTTCCTTATATTAAACTAATTATGTTGTTCCTCTCGCTCACACGCTCTAGAAGACACTATTTATTTTGGCTTAATTCACAAATATCATAGTACTGGTAGTTTACTTAAAAAATGTTTAAAGTTCAGTCCTTTT
This sequence comes from Boloria selene, assembly GCA_905231865.2. Lineage (NCBI taxonomy): Eukaryota > Metazoa > Arthropoda > Insecta > Lepidoptera > Nymphalidae > Boloria > Boloria selene. Next base: position 12,389,993 of record HG993137.1, on the reverse strand, counting down.
AAAATTCTCCCGATCAAACAAACTCAATGTTGCATGTAATGTGAAGACATGATATACAATATTATATTATTTGGTAAACTCATTATTTTTATATTTGATAATCTGTGGCCGAGCTGTCAAGTTGACTTTACTTCTTATCGTAATGGCGCGATTTACGATTCGTTGAATCCATGGATACTTTTTATAAAATTGTATTCGTAAACCAGAACCAAATATAAGTTTAAGAATAATTTATGATATTTTATGTGTGACAGTTTCTGAGTGAAACTTCTTTAGAATCGTTGTGATTTCAAACTCGATGAATCGAAAAAATAAGTTCATAGTACCAGGCGCTCAGAGACGGGGATGAGTTAGCCTTAGTTAGATCTCGCCCACCGCGAGTTAGTGATATTTCTAACTGTCTAACTCGTGGGTGTGACCTTCGCGCCATCTCCCTCTCTCAACGAGCTTAGACGGGGTCATTTAGTATAAATATAAACAGATTTAAAAATTAGTTTGCTAAAGAAGTTTTACTTCTGACATGTGTACTTTGTACACACGCACCTTATTAGTATTGTTCTTTTATGTTTATAATATTCCATCTCTACATTGATGTGATCAGTCTTAGTGTCTGTTTTTTTCATATTCACCGATCAGTCTTATCTATAACGTGTATTCTCCATTCTACGCGACATTGGCGAAGTCAACTGTGCCCAACTTATGGAAGCCATTAAAGGAAATAATTGAATTGAATTGTAAAAAAAACAATGCAGGTGTACCAAAGGAGAAGATCTGCGACGAGTCCCCGATAGAGCTGGAGGTGGAGCCGGTGGCGCAGTGGCCGCTGCAGCGCCCGCCCGCCGCCGCCGACCTGCTGGCGCCACTACCGCCCTCCAACCCGCTGCTGCAGCCCTTGAGCTGTCGGGTCAGTGCACTTATCTATACTCTATACTATCTATATATATATAATGAAAATGGTGTTCGTTTGAGGCTCAATCACGCCTAAACCACTGATCGTATCGACATGAAACTACCACCATTCGATGCAAAATTTTTCCTAGATGGTTTATGGCTATTTATTTTTCGAATTCTAACGTTCCTTCATTTTTTTATAGCTGTTTTACTTTTATGAACATTTATCCAGCTAATAAAAACAAAAGACAAGCGTTTTCTCTTGATTCTTTTGTTTTCATGGATTTCAACGGAGTTTACTAATCGGATAATGTTCTTTTACATTCAGCTAAGAATCTACTTACTTCCACGCATCCACCCACCAACTCCCACGCACCCCTGCACACCCAGTCTTATTTTTTGATAAAAATAAAATGCCGTATCTATGATCGAGTATCGGCTTGAGAACGGCTGGACCGATTGGGTTAATTTTTTTTGTTGTCTTCAGAATTGTCAAGAGAATGTTTATATGTAAGAAAATTTTAAAAAAGTCTGCTAAAACGTTAAAAATTTCGATGATAATCGAAGTATTCCAATTTCTATAGTTACTCATCACGAAATCTCGGGAACTATAGGACTAAGAAATGTGAAACTTAGTAGGAATATTACTTTCGTTATGTAGAGGTCAACTAAAAACGGATTTTAAGAAATTCATCCCCCAAAGGGGATTGCGGGGGCGTTAACAATGAACAATTCCCGTTTTTAAACTATAGCTCCTATAAATTCCAAATTTGGTAGGAATCTTCTGTAAGAGATGTAGAAATAGTCTATGAACGAATTTTACGGTAGCTCACCCCACAGGAGGTTGCGGGGGTGGTTTAACAATGAAAATTTTTATTTTTTAAGCCGTAGTTTCTACAGACTCCAAATTTAGCTAGAGTCGTCTATATGTGATGCAGAAATGATTTAAGAGCGGATTTTACAACAACCCACCGCCGAAAAAGATTGCAGTAGTGGGTGTTAAAATGTGAAATTTCTATTTCCAAACTTTAACCTCTATAGACTTTAAATTTGGTAGTAATCTTTTATTTGTCATGCAGAAATCATCTCAAATAGGATTTTACGAAATTCTATTTCCAATAGGGATTGCGGGGGTGGGTGTGAGAATGTTAAATTTATGTTTCCAAACTGTAACTTCTACAGACTCCAAATGATTATTTTTTTACTGTTTAAATAGAAAAGGTTAAAGTCAATTGTTTTTTTTTTTATTTAATTAATTTCATTTGTTTTTATGTAACCTAATTAATTTTATGATAAAAAGTCAGTTCATAAGCGGTTGAGAAGTGAAATAAAAATGTCAGACAGAGAAAGTATTGAAAGTTTATGTTTGTGTGCTGACTATGTGTTTTTGTTCTAAAAACTGGTATCATGAGATAAAAGCTCAAACTTTAGGTAAGTAATGATTTGTAAAATATATTGATATATAATTAAATTGTAAATTACAAATTTTTATTAATAATTCGACATTAACTATCAAAAGAATCAAGAAAGTCTTATATTGGATGTTTCACAACAGTCCGAATCACTTTAAGAGACAGAAGATTCCATGAAGGGATTGGTTGCTTTGAAGAATACGATAATATAAGTGAATTTTCCTTTGCAGAGATTAGAGAGGTGAATGTGCATAAAAAATAAAATAATAATAATACTAATTTATTATATCAATAAATTTTATTTTAAGTGAATTTGACTCTTCTTTGAAAAATATTTTAAATTTCAGAAAAAAAATAAAAATTAACAAAAAAAATATAAATAAAAAAAAATTAACAAAAAAAGCAAAAAAAATATAAATAAAAAAAAAATTAACAAAAAAAGCAAAAAAAAAATATGAATAAAAAAAAATGATGAATAAAATTTAATTTATTTCCTTTGAAAATTCGCCCAGCGAAGCGGGCGGGGACGGCTAGTTATATTATAAAGCAGAAGAATTTGTTTGTTTGTTTGTTTGTCAGGAACTACTGGTTCAATTTGAACGATTCTTTTTGTGGCTATATTATATCACGCTACGACTAATAGGAGCGGAGCATCAATGAAAAATTTTACAAAAACGGGAAGGGCGGGGGTTAGTTCTGCGAAGTATCATATCGCGCGTGCGTGCGAAAGAATTTGGTTTTTATTTTTTTGGTAGAAGAATTTTTATTCATAAGGTCATGATATGTAGCCGTACAAAAGTCTTTTACTAGACTACTGTTATTATTATAAAAAAAAGTGCGTGTGTACAAAGTACACATGTCAGAAGTAAAACTTGAATTTAAAATAAGGCTAACTCTTTCCCGTCTCTGAACGCCTGGTACTATGGACTTATTTTTTCGTTTCATCGAGTTTGAAATCACATCGATTTTAAAGAAGTTTCACTTCAAAAATGTTTATTTCTACATATTAATATTAAAATGTGATGTGACAGAGATGCGCAGACATGTGCATGAGCGAGGAGGAGCGCTGGCTGTCGCAGGTGGAGATCGTGACGCACGCGGGCCCGCACCGCCGCCTGTGGATGGGCCCGCAGTTCGTCTTCAAGACTTACAACATCAATGGGTATGTGTGGAATTCTTTCGTCATGGCAATGATAGACATTTAAAATAACAAAAATTCCCTGAGAGCCAAATATTGGTGATTTACAAATAAAGTTTTTAAAAATCCCCATCGATCCTATGTGTGCTACAAAACTTATTCGGGTTCATAATGGGTTATCTTAGGAATGATAACTCTTAGGGAGAAAATCATGAAGACCATTTTTGTAGAGGATTTTAAGATCTACAACTTTGGTTTGAAGATTTTTTGATAAAACTTACCGTTTTCGAGAAAAATCCAAAAAATATCTGATATTTTCATGTGCGAATCATTTCTATCATGATTACCACTTGGGTTACGGTGAAGGAAACATCGTGAGGACACCTGCATGTCTGAGAAAATCTAGCAAGTTTTCGAAAGACACGTGAAGTCCGCCAATACGCACTAGGCCAGCGCGGTGGACTATGGCCTGATCCTCCTCGTACCGAGGGAGGCATGTGCCCAGTAGTGGTATGTTAAAAAGGGCTGATGATGATGATGATTATCTCTAAAAATCCGTAAACGCGAAGCGCAGCAAATTTGAATGAAATATCATTTCATTACATTACATACATATAAATTACGTGTCACGTTGTTTGTTCGCGATGGACTCCTTAACTACTTAACCGATTTTAATCAAATTTGCACACCGTGTGCAGTTTGATCCAACTTAAAAGATAGGATCTAACATCTTCATTTAAAGTTGCAATATTATTTTATTTCAAATTAAATGTTTATTATACGACTTTCGTGTGTATTTATCGGTTAGTTCTATAAAATCCTAATAGATAGCGGTTCGGCGTCTAAGTTGCACAGATATCCGATAGATGGCGCCGTATTTCTATTTCTAGATTATAGATGGCGCGTGGTCAAAATGTAGTATGGAGTATTATTTTTATTTTATTAAAATATATATAAAAACCGTTTAATTTATTTTAACTTACGCCCAGCGAAGCGGGCCGGGTTTGCTAGTAAGGTATATAATGTGGTGTATGTGTGTGGTACCCGCAGGTCGAACTCGTCGCTGTCGGAGGCGGAGGCGGTGGAGGTGGACACGTGCGCGGCGCGCGGCGCGGCGCGCTCCACGCCCGTCAACATGCCGGGCGCGCGCCCGCTCGTGCCCGTGCTCGTCGACTCCGGCTCCGCAAGTGAGTTGCATGCTTCTACTTGTTACTTCACTTTCCTAGTGTAAATAGTTATGATAAATGTAAAAGTATATTAAAAAGTATATGATGCCAGGGACTAGATCAGAAACTTAGTATTTGTTATTTAAATGTATATTCTAGCATAAGAGTATACTCAGTATTCAAGCATTCGAATATAGCCATTTTCAGCATTCAAAATGTGATAATTGGCTTTTATCTGGACCACTATTGTGGTCCAAATAAGCCAATTATCACCTACTTATACATGTCATAGACTAATCCGGTAGGGAATATGTGTGAGATGTGTGCCTTCTTGTTCCTTTGGTTTCTTTCTCCTTCAGATGTGATAAGATGTCATACATCGCCGTCTTTACCGGTAGCTTTTTTATATAATCTTTATGGCTTTTAAATTAAGCCTATATTAATATTTTTTGTTCTTTCTTTTGAATTCAGGAAATAATTATTAAAATGCTTGGCAATTTGTTTAAGATTGATATTAAAAAAAATATTTTATACTAAATTTTAGTTTTTTTAAGCTGGATATATATTTAAAATTATATAAATATAAGCTTCAAATACAGAATGGATTTAATTTTTAAAACAGTTACAACCATCACATTTATTTAAACCTAAGTGTATCTCTAATATATTAGAAATATGACTTTATTAAAGTAGTTGAATTATTATTTATTACTAATATAATAAAATTATCCATATAATATACAGATTATATAACTATAAGTGAACTATTTCCAGGTTCCCTAGAACATTCGCCATCGGACAGTTTCCGCCGCAAGTCGCTGTTGGCGGAGTCGGGTCGCACCACGTCTGTTTGCGACGTGCAGCTCAAAGAGGATCTGGCTGAAGCTATGAAGGAGGATCACGGTAAGTTTATCGTGGATTTTTGTTGTTACACTCTAAAAAAAGTTCAAATCGTTCGTAAACGTTGATAACGATACGACATTTTGACGACACGTTTGGTGCTGTTTGTAGTGGCAGCGGTCGCGGGTTCGATTCCCGCTTAGGGTAATCATTTGTTGAGCACGATTGTTTCTACTCCAGTCATGGGTGTTTATATTTATAATATGTTTGTATTTAAAGTTATATATGTGTATCAACTATCTGGTATTCGTAACACGACACCCTCGCAGCTTACCACGGTACTAGATAGCGCTGTGTGTAATAATGCCCCAACATATAACTTGTTGAGCTGATAAGATGTGAGATGAAAGATTTTACAAGTGCTCGATTTACTTTCAACAAAAATCATACATTTTTTCATTGTTCGCATATACTGGAGAGCCCTTTGCTTACCCACCATTAAACTGCATCACTTTCGGCCGAATCTTTATATAATATTTGCTAAAATCTGTTCAGTTGTTTTGTGATGTGACAGACAGAAGGATATAAAACTTTTTTATGCACATTTTTATTATATTTGCAACAAGATAATAAAAACATACTCAATATTTATACAAATGCTTGCCAGATTAAGCATTGTTTAATGCTTGCGGCGTGAAGAAAAATTTAATATTGATAAATATTTAATGATATACAATATAATCTAGTTTTGGTTTTTCAATTCAAATTCAAATTTTAATGGATCAGGTCCAAGTCCAAATTTTAATTCGAGGTTTTGTGATAATAGCTGTAAATGGATTCTTGGAAATATGTTACCGTGTGTCAATAATTAATCAACACATTTACATTGTACGGCTTGTGAAAATAAATTGTTTGATCAATATACATGTGAATTTGCAAAGTGTATCACAATGGTGTAGAGTGTAGTGCACAAGACCGAAGCATTGCAAGTGGAGAGTTCGTCGAAGAAATCTTAATTAACATTGAAAATGAGAGCACGTGTCTGCGCCTGTCACGTAAGTCATACTGATGGAGACGACATGTTGCAGATATATGTATAGGATATGTAATTTTGTTGGTGTGAGTTAATTAATAACATACAAAACTTTACATTCTCATACTTTTACAGTGCTCACACAAACAAAACAATGTACATATACAATATACACATCAGCAACCTGTGGTTTCAAGGACTAACACGTCCTCTCATTGGATACGGCCAGCTCTATACCGAAGCCAAAGGCACCAGCGACATCCCTCTTGGCTTTCGAATTAACTCCACTACATAGCTTTATTCTAAATCTGTAGACTAATGTGCCTTCGGTTTGGTATAGGGCTGCCGCGGGAGATCCCCGAGCGGGCGGCGAGCGCGGGCGTGGCGCGCGCGGTGGCGCCGCAGGGCACGGTGCTGCGCGCGCCCGCCGCAGTCGCGCGCGCGCCGCCGCCCGACGCGGACGTGCACACGCGCGCCAACGCCGACGAGCGCGCCTTCCGCCCCGTCGAGCTGCGCGCCGCGCCGCCCGCGCTGCCGCCGCGCCTGTCCGCGCAGCCGCTGCCGCGCGCCACCACCATCCCCGCGCAGCCCGCAGCACCGCGCGACCCCTCGCCCGAAGACGAGCCGCTTCCACTCGCAACAGACGTCACCATCCCCGCGCAGCTCTCCGCCTGCCCGCTACACCTCGCTTTCGATGACCCGACCGCCGACAGTGACTGTTCACCACCTGAGACCACGCCACCCTTGCCTCCCGTCGCCGAGATTGAGCGAGAAGATAATATATCACTGCCAAAATTAAATCTAGCCCCCGATGATATTCAGCCGGTGGCTCGATCTAGAATTAAGAAATCTCCCACCACCAAGTCAGTTAGTGATAGTTCCGCTAGCGATATTAGTGTTAAGAGTAAAGTATCTGATGAGAGAGAGATTAAATCTATAATAGACAATGATCCCCCGAAAGTGGGGGTTGATTTAAAGACTTCCGTGGAGCCCGTGTCGAGAGACGAAAAATCACGTAAAGATTTAGTAATTAGTAGCGAACGTAATAAGGAGTATGAACGTCCAAATGAAAAAGATAAACCATCTTTGAAGTCATCAAAACCTGCCGTATTATTAGCAGCATCGGAAGCTGAGAAAAATAAAAACATTGAGTGTGAAATAAGGACTGAGGAGCAAGCCTGGGATATGCTTTTAAATGAGCCCGAAAAACAAGAAAAGCGTAACAGCGACGAAAAAGCTAACAAAGACCCTCTTCGTTCGTTTAGTGAAAACAAAACTGAAGAATTAAAAGTTAAAACAAAGAAAAACCGCAAAGTCAAAAAGTCCGAAGAACAACAAGCTAAAGAAGACGAAGATAGTTTTGTAGAAATTCATACGATTGAGGACAAGCAACAGACACTAAGTGACGATTTAGTGTCCATATCTACACCTTTAGAAGATGCTGATTTAGCTTCCTCATACTTAGCGAAACCTAGAAAACGCTCATCTAAAAGTCGCACTCCCGAAAGAAAAGAAAATATAGAAGAACCAATAAAAACTATTGAATCAAAATTTGAAAAAAATAACGATATTCCTAGTATTTGTAAGCCAAAAACTAAAATAAAGAATGAATCATTGTGTGATGATGTAAAAGTTGTTACCCACTCTGTTTCTAGGGAAGTTAAAGAAACTTTAAAAGAGACTAAACACAAGGAGTCAGTAATCAATGAACCGCAATCCAAAATACTCATCGAACCCAAAGCCACTACATCAATTTCGTCAAAAGAATCACCAAAATCTATGAAAAGTAAATCTTCGTCACCAAAATTAGATTGTCGTAAAACAGAAAGATCTAGCGATAAAGAAGAAAAAGAAGTTTATGTAATCAACACAAATGAAGAACACTTTCCTGAAATACAAATCACTAGAGCTAATAAATCCCATAAGAAGTCACCACTAATGCCAGAAAAAAAGAACCATGAGACGGAAAAAATTGCAATGCCTGTAAAATCTTGGAGTTCCATAGCAGCTGCGAAAAATATTAAAACGGTAGAAGAAAAAAATATAGTTGAGACAGTTGAGAGTGTGACAAAAGATGATGATAATCAAGATGCAGCGACAGTTTTAGAAAATAATAAAAAATCTGAAGTATCATTACAAGAAAAATTGATGGAGCTGTGCAAAAGAAGAGATATAATGGTTGCTGAATGCGATGCACCTTCTGAACTTAACTTCGTAGAAGAACACCACGCGGTAATGCAAGAACTCCCCCCACTAGAACCCCTTGATTTCGGCCTCGACGACTTCAAGCTAGAAGTAATGCGTGATAGCCTCCTAGAAACCAGCGATCCCAAAATAACTAGTCCAATTTGCAAAATTAATATAGATGATATTTTGTCATCCATTAAAGAAACGACAACAAAAGTTATCGAATCCAGCACATTCAATTTGATTGACATCGAGAAAGTGCCTTCGAGGAAAGAGAGAGGTTTTAATGTTGTCGAAAGTGATAAAATAACGTCTCAGGAGGTCAAGGTGGATGATGAGATGAAATTGGAAAAGGAGGAGTTGGAGAAGTCGTCAGACGATGACATCGCGTCCCCTGTACTATCCACAGATAGCGATAAGGAAGAAAAAAAGAGTTGTGAAGCTTCTAATACAAACATGCCCTTGGCAAAGCAAACTAAATCTAAAAAGTCTCGAAGGAAGAAGAAGTAAGAAAAGTGTTCAATATGAGCTTCACATTAGGTTACGCTTTCTATTAGTGGGGTGTTCGCAGCTATCGTTGTAACTTAGTTAAGCAATTTTATGATGTGGTACATAAAATAAAAAAAAATCTATACCTAATATATTTAACGTGGTGTACATCGCTGGTTGTTCTTTAACTTTTTGGATCGTAAGAACTAGCAAGTGTATATCAATAAAAAAATTAAATAAAAATTAAAAAAAATATAGGAAAAATTACAAAAAATCTTCTCAATCTAGATTCTTATCGAGACGAATTGTGTGGAATATAAATAAATAGTATTGCAATTCGGGCCACAATCACATAAGAGTGCACTTTGACAGTAATGACATATGAAGTTCCCTCAAATGCATAATATAAGAAAGTTTTAATGTACCGTTGTCGTCTTGACAAGAATCTAGGTTCAAACAAATCAGTTCAGTGCTCTTTTAGTACTTATTTGCTTTTCTTCTAGGTAATTTAGTATTAGTTTCTTTCTTAGTGCAGTGCACTCGCTATAGCAAGGCCAGTAAGGAAAGTTGCATAACCGCAATAAATCGCTACATTATGTGTTTTACATGACTCCTGTGCTTTGAATCTCGAAATTATAATAACATTATCCACTATGGTTCTTTGAATATTTTTTGATTTTATTTATATTTATTACAATATTTATACTGAGGTTTTATTATGAATTATTTTTATTTGTGCAGGCACATCTATCTATTTACAATACTGTTACACACAACACTTGTAATCTAATGAAATTTTAAAGTAATTAGAAGTCTAAATATTTTCTTTCTTTATACGGTAATTATTTTAGTAAGCTCTTTCGTCTTTATGATGTGCTCATAATATAGTATCTGATTAATTAAATTTTAACAACTATTTGTATTTAGATCAAACTTTTTTACGAAGTTTTATTTTCAGTAAAGTTCAATTTCTAGAGAGTAATTTTAGTTTGTTTATTTTGGTTTAATATACTCAATACCTCAGTATTATTTGCTCTATTGCGTTAAAGTTCCATAAACCATATTCTAGGGGACCACGACCGTGACCATGGTCGCAAGCGACTCGTACATGTGTACATGGTATTTACCGCACTACGAAACTAACTTTACTCGTTAACAAGACACGAATTAATCCTATAATATTTATCATATAAAGTTGAAGTTAAGTTCGTTTGAACACAGTAATATCTGAAATTAGCTCCGATTTAAAAAAAAATGTTGTTCATTTTATAAGTATTTATATTCTATTTAATTTAGAATATGTAATTTTACACTACGATCATTTAGGAGGGATAAGGGGTACATTACGAGGTACGCTCGACTCGAATATCAGTTATATTTGAAAAGATACTTTCTATTTAAAATGTTCTTAAGAACATAATAAATCATATAGAAATATATTTAGTTTCTGCGACTGTGGTCTGATCGTTGCGGTCGTCTAGTGTGTGAGGACTCTTAGACTTAGTCACCTCTGGTATATAATACCGCCACATCTGCTGTCTGTATGTACAAATTTTACTGTTCACTTAAATGTACATTTTAATGTTCGCAACGAGTATTATTTATTGTTTTATTCATATATTTAGTATTAATATGTTGAATCATGACAAATATTTATTTTTCTATGTGATTTTGTTAAAGACACGAACGTACCTACTCTTAGACAATTTTTGCATTGCGATTGTTGATTCATCGGTGCATTATATATTATTTATTGCAAATAGGTTTTTTTTGTATAATTATAATTTATAATGACCAAAAATTGTGAAATTCTTAGAGTACTTTGTGGTACTCAACTACCAGGTGTACTTTTATAATTGTTTTTAAAACATATCATAGGCACTGTACATCAATGTAAAAATATTATTATAGTTAGTTTAATTTTTAATTGGATTTTGAGATTATCTCTTGGGTCCGTTTTTTTTAAATTATAATACAATTACACTTTGGTGTATACAAGTAAAAGAAAAAATATTTTTTTGACAATATTTTAGTTATTTAAAAAAATCAAATTTTATACATAATTCAATAATAATTTATTTACATACATAAAATATTAGCGTAATTGACATTTGGTGTATTTCGAAAGAAACATAAGAATGATGTATGTAGAGACTCATGTATGGATATCGACTTAAATGAAATTATTTCATTGCGAAATCGTATTCTAATATGTAATTAATTATAAAACTCTTTTTATGCGATAAAAATGTTATGGTCTCACAAGGAATTAAATAGTATATTGTAAACTGCAATAATAATAATTAATTAATGTCTCATTGTAACAAAAACTGCTCATTTTATTATAATTTTAAATAATAGATTACTAAAAAAATGTTATTATTTTAACATAAATGTTGTAACTACCAAATAGTATTGCCAGGTTTCTCCATTTTACAATAAAAACATTGTGAAATCTTTATAAAATTGATTAAAATATGTAGAATGAATTCAAAAATTTGTAATGAAGCATGGCAACACTTATCCATACCTATTGTGATAGTTAATTACTTATTCGTGACAAGAATTGAGTATGTAGCTCTTTTAAAGAATTGTGATTTTTTTATGGCAACACTGTCACTCTTACTAAATCTACATAGTTCCACTAGAGAGCAGCCCAATCAGTCAGTAATATGTAATAAATAGACATTTAAATCGCTGCTTAAGATTAGTCTTTTTGACAACTATAAACTATTATTAATTTAATAAATTGAACATTTATTTTTGAAATTTTACAATACCATAAATCGAAATTGTTCTTAATCTATTTATTCTCCTGTATTTTATGATTATTAATCTGATGTAGTCGAAATTTACAGTAAATTTTAGACTTGGCAGCACTTAACAGTATATTGATATTGATATGGAGTGTTTAAAATTATTAGTAAAATTAAAATTACATTTCAACAACCATACAGACTTTTTATTTATCACCTCTTTACGTAATAATTAATACCCAATTTATAATATGTAATAGACACAGAAACGAATGCAGTAAGAAACAGAAACTTAAGTAAATCTTTGAAAAATTTTCAATTCTTAAAAGATGAATTAAATTAAGCAAAACAATCTTAAATGACATTTATCTAATTATGTAACACTCATTCCAGGTATATCAGGTAGGTTTGAGCCTGAGCAAGAGGAACTAAGCTCGAGTAGCTTCAGCTCGGCGTCCCGCGCGTCCCTCGACCCGCCGTCCTCCCCCACTCCGAGCTGCGGCGGCGACATGATGCACTTCCCCGGAGACTCTAGCAGCTCCCTCTGATCTTTCGTTAACATTTGCTGCCTATTCGGAACTCAGATGCATCGGGTTTAAACATGTCTTGGATACTGCCACGAATGGCACATCTGCGATCTTTGGAAATGCCAAATTTACTTAGAAAATGGTGTGTTAGTTAAGAGTAGAAAATATGCACTTGACTTGTTTCAAGTGTTAGTCGGAATTGAGTATTGACATTTTGGTACAAAACAGTTTAAGTTGTCAGTGGTCTGTGGCGGTACAGTGTTGAAGATAAACCTGCGTGGGCGGCAGCAAAATGTTATATCTCATAATGGGTTGAGTTCACAAACTTTCATATCGGTCTCAGTAGTTTTATTATAGCAATACATATACCATGGAGGACTACGATTTATTTAATCGACTATTTATTATAAGACTTATATATTTTATCGATACAATATTCGGTTCTAAGATTTGTGACTTGATAGTGTCTATAAATGTCAGCGAATAAAATTCAAAATTGAAAATATAAAGTAAAAAATCGATATTTATAAAATTACTAAATTAGTTCAAAAATATTTCGTAATAGTCTTTTATATTAAAGTAATCAAATAGAATTTAGTGATATTTTTTATACTGTGAGTAAATAAAATAAGGAACTTCAGCTTTTTAATACAGTAGCGGTTGGTATAACCGTACAAAGTTGGACTTGCACCAAACACAAAAAACTATATGCTACTTATTTCGTACATTTGTTCTGTATCGAAATGATAACAGTTCTAAAAAAAATGTATGTGTACTAATGTACATGCGTTAGAAGTTATACTTCTTTGGCGTAACAAAATAAAAATCTTTTTAAAAATTTTATCTTTCCCTTTATTCTACGTTTGTAGAAAAACGATATTTAATGCATTGAAAATTTAATTATAACGCATTATCTAGTTAAATAAAGTTTATTTAAATATCACAAAAAAACTAAAATGTTGACTATAGCTAACTTCAGGGTGTCGGTTTTCCGTGACGGTGTGCGCGCGCATCGTAAAAATTTATTCTCATCATTTTCCCCTAACGCGCCAAAAGAAGTATAACTTCAATAGGATCTGATCATATTATAATGCTATAAAGAATCCCTTTTTAGATTTTGCATGTTTGGTGTTAACATTGAAGGAGGAATATCTATGAATCTAGTTTAATCGTGTAGTGTAAAATTAGATCTATTATTCATTCTGTAACTTTTATAATAGATAAGTATTTTCGTACTTTTTGTCATAATTATTTAAATTTTGCATCACATAAGTATTTTGTAGTGATATTGATAGTTCAGTAAGGTAGTTTTTTACATTTATAAATGGATTAGCGATTTATATTCGGGCACTTAGATTTATAGCTTAGAGGCCGGACATTATTGTGCATAAATTTTATAGTTTAACTTTACTCTTGAGACGAGTCAGTACTTTATTTATGGAGGCTTTGTCTAACAATTGCATAAGTACTGATAACTAATAAATGGTTTCGAAAGTTATCGAATAGTTTTCAAATAAATGTTAGAAAACGCGCATTTCATTTTACCGTAACTGTGATATGTTTAAGCAATAGATTTAGTTCAGTACAAGATTGGAATATTCTTTCGATAGATATTTTCAGTTTTATTGGTGTATCAACATTCCGATTGAATGTGTTATTTTTTATATTTTGCTAGTCCATTTCGGTTACATGATTTGCTCCCCCTAAGTCTTCCTGTATTCCATTTATTTTTAAGAATTTGCTGCAATATGTTATGATTAATTGAAAGCTACAGGTGTAGTTGTGAAGAATGTGTACTAAATTGTGATGGTCTTTAAAAAATTACTATTTTTGTACCTATAATTAAATTGTGACCACCGATATGAAAATAATGCCCAAAATTTGCGCCAAATTGAATTCAATTTATGAATAAATCTCTTAAAATTTGTATTTGAAATTGTATTTTAAATTTAATTACTTTTAGTAGTTATTTTTTTTTAAATATTGTCTTGCTCTCATGTTTTATTAGAAAACAGTTACCAATGAGAATATCATTAAATCGAAGTTGCCATTTTTAATAATGTAACGCGCAATATATTTGGCCATATTAAAATATAAATTATTTTGTATTAATCAATTTTATAAAAAATATTTCTTTTCGTATAAATGTATGATAAATTTAGAAGTTGAAATTCAATATATTTTTGTTTGATGTTAGTAATGATTTGGAAGAACAATTGTATTTATTTGGTTGTGAATCAACTCTGAAGTTCTAAATAATTTTAATATTATTTGGGATGTGACGATGCACAGCATCTGTGAGAGGGCGTTGTATACTTCCCTTTTATTAGCCAATCACTATCGACTTCCGCCTAATATTCTCGACCAATCAGCGCCTTGCTTGTAGTCACGTGGTCCCAGGTGGCAGGGCGCCGAAGGCGAACGTTCTCACCTCATAGCGTCGTTATTTCCCGACCGAGTAACATCGTTTCTTAACAAGTGTAAAAAGTGAAAAATTATAATAAAAGTGAAAATTTCGTGCGTTTAGCATTATCATTTTAAATTGTGTTAAAATCAGTGAGTTATGAGTGATCATAATCAGTGCAGAGGTGTAAGCCTTGATCAGATTAATCTTGACGAAATGGAGGTACATGTGCAAAGCCCCGCATCTGGTCGCAAGCGCTTGCGTTCGAATGAGAGTTCGAGTTCCTCGCAATCTGACTCATCTGATTTAGAAATAAAAAGGCCGAGAACGGGTGAGTCTACTACCGAAATTAATAACCTTGTCAATCAAGTGTCTATTTTGACTAATATTTTAATGCAAAACATGTGCCAAACATCGAATAGAATCGCTAACAACAGTGTAGCGACAATAATCGACGACCAATCAAAAGGTTTACCCGTGTTAGAGCCGGCACCAGGGCCTAGCACTTCTTGTTTAGACTTAAATTTAATACGACCTGCGATCATTCGTGAAAATCCGGGTAGTAACATCCCTCGTTTAAATTTGAGTGATGTCAATACGGCCTCCAAGGAACCTAAAGTACCTAGAGCTAATCCTGTACATCTGCAGCGTCTTGAGATTTTACAAAGATTCGGTGATATAGCTTGGAAAGATGTACGGTATAATGATGCGTTAAAAATTCATAACGCAGCACCTGGCTTTGTTGAGTTACAGGTTAATGATGAACTCAGACAATTTATTAAGGGAAAGGATTACGCAGCAAGTTCAGAAAGACTAATAGCTGCATTATGCAATGCGTTGATCTCTCAGCGAGAGGTTCTTAATAATAGTTTACAGCTATTTATTGACTGGACGGCGTTGCCTGACAGCACGCTGACGCCCACAAGTATTTATGATAAAATATCTGAGTGTTTTCTACCCTCGTCTAAATTTCATAAAATAAGCGAGGAGATCATGCAATTAGTGTGCGGAAAACGGGCGGAATATATTGAAACTCGTAGGGAGCGTATCCTTAGCGGGATTTCAAACAAGAATTTGCGTGAGGGTCTGCGTAAGATTCCTCCGAGTTCTAGCTTTTTATTTGACGAACCTCTATTACGATCTTATATTCAGAGCACGGGCGGATCAGATAAATGGCTTCAACCCTGGTTCACTTCTGAAAAGGGCCAAGCTAACAACAGTCGCAAAGCACCTAGTAAGTCATACCAACACAATCGAGACTCATTAAGCCAGCCCTTTCGTCAAAAAGCTATCGAGTCAAACTATCGCAGGAACAACGATTTCACAGTTTCATCTAAACACAGCTCTAAGAGCAAGAAAATCCAAAGTAAAGTCAATAGGCGAACCAAGGGGCAACCTGATAAATGACTCACAACCACTTCGCCAAACATTTTACGGGGGCTGTCTCAGAGCGTATCTGAGACAGTGGCAGATGCTTCGGGCTCCGAAGGCCCTTCTCGACATAATTACGGGAATGCGTCTGCCATTTACCTCCAGGCCGCCACTCATTCTTCCTTCGGCAAGAATGATAAAGCGGTTCGAGACCGCTCAGTCACCGGAAATGTCAACTCAAATCAAGAAGCTACTACAACAGGGCGTTTTAGAAATTATAAAGCCACAAGAGGTGGGCCCGAGTTTTCTGTCTACAATGTTTCTAACAAAAAAGAGCAATGGATCCGAAAGGCCAATTTTCAATCTGAAGCGACTAAATTATTTCATAGTTCCAAAAACTTTCAAACTGATATCTCACTATCAAGTTCCTCATTTCTTACAAAGAGAAGACTGGATGGTGAAATTGGACCTGTCGTCGGCTTACTTTCATGTGAACGTCACAAGAAGTCATCGGCGTTTCCTAAGGCTCATTTACAACAATGTAATAATGCAAATGACTTGCCTCCCCTTCGGTCTGTCATGCGCACCCAAGGTCTTCTCAGCCCTAACGAACTGGGTAGCACAGTACCTGCGATCCAAGGGTACGAGAGTCATAGTTTACTTGGACGATTTTCTTATAGCATGTCAGTCGAAAAGTCTACTTCAAAGGCAGATAAGATCGGCAATCAGTATATTGGAGAACTTGGGATGGACCATAAACTACGACAAATCCGAAATCAAGCCAGTTCAAAACATAGAATATTTGGGGTTAGTTTGGGACACCAAAGCGAACTACAAAAGTTTGCCAACCAAAAAGATACAGAAATTATTACTGATACTGAAGAGGATAGTACGGAGACGGAAAATGTCATTAAAGGAAGCTCAAAAAATACTAGGATCTCTGAATTTTGCCTGTTTCGTCGTACCAAGAGGTCGTCTTCATTGCCGTCAACTTCAACTACATATACCAAAGATTATGCATCTCCCATCCAACCGCAAAGCAGTAAAGACAACATCTACTGTCATAAGAGACCTCAAATGGTGGATTACTACTCTAGAGGGCCCAATAGTTCGAAACAGCCTGCATTGTCAGCTGATTCAACATTTTCTGACAACGGATGCGGCGGATTACGGGTGGGGTGCACAATTGGACGACCAGTTCATATCGGGAGGATGGAGACCAGAACAACGTCACTGGCACTCCAATCGAAAAGAAATGTTTGCCTTAATAGCTGCCGTCAAATATTTCGGAAATCAGCTTCGTGGTCGGCATCTAAATCTGCAATCGGACAATCGAACAGTGGTATCCTATGTTCAAAAGGAAGGAGGAACACGATCGACAGCGCTGCTTCATATGACCTACCAACTCTTAGACTTGATAGACAAACAAAATATTTTATTAACAGCAGAATACATTCCCGGGAAATTCAACAATATTGCGGACAGTTTATCCCGCGGGAAAAGGCTATCGGAATGGCATCTTTTACGACCAGCTCTTGTGAAGATATTCCGAAAGTTTGGAATTCCGCAAATAGATCTCTTTGCGAGCAAGGAAACAAGAATTGTGGAGAAATATGTTTCCAAAGACCATCTGGACTCATCAGCACAATTTTGCAACGCATTCAGTCGTCAGTGGGCATATCAGCTGGCATGGGTGTTTCCACCACCAAGCCTAATACCCCGAGTTCTACACCATTTGAACAGTGCTCAAGGGACATTTCTATTAGTAGCCCCCATGTGGAAGAGGGCTTATTGGCTACCAGATCTGCGTCGACGAGCGTTGGCCAGGCCAATGAAAATAACCAAGCTGGACCAAGTACTTATAGATCAGATAACCGGCCTCCCACCCCCACTCGTTCAGAACATGGACCTTTACGTCTGGAAGATAGCAGCTGGGGGGAGATAACTAAAGCTTGGTCAGAAGAGGAAAAATCACTTCTTAAAGCTGGCTGGAGAGAGTCAACATTAAAAACTTATGGACCAGCATGGTCCCGATGGGTGAAATGGTGTAGAAATAATAATTTTGACTGCAATTTCCCCTGTGATGTTACTCTCTCGAGATTCTTGGCTTATCTTTACCTAGAAGAGAGATTGGCTTATTCGACAATATTGTTGCATAAGTCAGTAGTTTTATCTTTCGGACAACCCAGACATAATGAAAATTTAAATTCCAATTTTCTCGTTCGACATATTCTGAAAGCTATCTCGCTTCAAAGCCCAAAGTTACAGAGATCACCCATCTGGGACCCGAGTGACTTGCTTGCCTGGCTGCAGCTGAATCCCCCGAATAATATCAATCTGTTTGAAGCTTCCCGCCGTTGCGCATGTCTTTTGTTATTGGCGTCTGGTAGGCGTGTTCATGATTTAACTCTTCTCAGAATATCTAATGATTGCTACTTTGACAATAATGATCATATCATCCTTTATCCAATATTCGGGTCGAAAACAGATACAGCTACATACAGGCAATCAGGCTGGAAGCTCTCATGCCATAGTAATGAGAATATATGCCCAGTTCGTTGGTTAAGAAAAGTTGTGGAGTTAGGCAAGCTTAGACGTACAGCCCAATGTAATGAGTCATTGTTTGTGTCGATTCGAGGAGCTGTTCAAAGTGCTTCGCGTACTGTTATTGGTAACTGGATTAAAACTGTTTTTAAAGACGCAAACATTACAGCATCCCCTGGCAGTTTGCGCTCGGCTGTAGCTTCCTTAAACTGGGTTGACAATTTTCCAATAGAGGAAATTATTACCCGTGGTAATTAGCGAAGTAAAAATACGTTTGCTAAATATTATTGTAAGCAAATTATAAGCAGAGCTAAACCTCAAAGTATAAATAACTTTTCAAATAATTTTGAACCAGTTTAATATATAGATATATATATTATATTATTTATAGCGAAATATAATAAGTAGAATAAAGTGTTCTTGCTCAATTATTGTAATCGTATGTGATTTAGAAATATATAACAATGTTACTCATGTGTCTGTTTTGATTTTACAGTCCTTAGCATCCAATTTAATAGTTTTCCTCACATAGCGTCATAGCGATTTGTAGTCACCAGGAGATATAAACACGTCTCTCACAGATGCTGTGCATCGTCACATCCCAAATAATAGTACAAGTTTTACAAAACAATAAAACTTGTATTATTAAGGAGAGACGATGCACAGCATCCATTCAAGTTCTCCTGGTGAGAGACTTCTATGAGGTGAGAACGTTCGCCTTCGGCGCCCTGCCACCTGGGACCACGTGACTACAAGCAAGGCGCTGATTGGTCGAGAATATTAGGCGGAAGTCGATAGTGATTGGCTAATAAAAGGGAAGTATACAACGCCCTCTCACAGATGCTGTGCATCGTCTCTCCTTAATAATACAAGTTTTATTGTTTTGTAAAACTTGTACTATTTGGTATAAAAGTGTCAAATAAATAATTGGTGTTGCTACTTAAAAAAATAATGTTTTTAGACGAATGTGATGGTTGAATGTGATATGGACTTGGAGTGAATAAATTAATAAGATTTAAGCGATATTCCTATATTTTATTAAGTAAGTTTTGTAAGTCTTGCATAATATACGTGAATTATAAAATGCTTTGTTTTTAATTCTAACCTAAACCTTTTCCTCGATAAATTAAATTTTATATGTTTTTATGTTTATTTGTTACGATAAGTTTTAGTTTATTGTTTTTTTTATAAAGATATATTTATTTATCAAATATATATTTAAGGGAGAACTTTCTAGCTTTTGTAACGTTACGTTTGTTTAAGAAATGTGATGTAGACTTATGCATATAACTTTAATTAATATTAACAAGAGTGGTCTATTGGCCACCTGTTAAATCTATATATATATATATATATATATATATATATATATATATATATATATATATATATATATATATATATATATATAGTAAGTGTAAGGGAGCAAACTTTGATCTTATAGCTCCAAATGTCAACCTCTCCTGCACGCGGTACACCCTGCTGATAAACGAACGAGGATCATGACGACCGAATAATGGCGGGATAACCATTACTACACTACTGAGTTCTAAAATTAAAAACCAGACCAAGTGGTGGGCAGCAGCACCACAGGTGCGAAGAACTCAGTCTGCGATCGCCAACACGCATGCCCAGCGCTGGCGATTAGGGCACATTACCTCTCATGGATGGATAGCTATAATATAAGGCCCCCAGTTCCCGGTCGCCCTACTATTCTTGGCCAAGGTAGCGGCCAAAGTTACGGTAGGGCAGGGGGTGCTAAGAATCCCCGGGCTACGGTAGGCTACCAAAAACACCTAACCCTGGCAACGTATAACGGACGCACTCTGAGACTTAATGAGCATTTAACAGAATTGGAGGAAGAGCTTACTAAAATACGCTGGCACATTCTGGGCTTAAGTGAAATTCGAAGACAGGGAGAGGAAACATTTACTTTAGAATCAGGCCACCTTTTTCACTTTCGCGGAGACCATACATCCCAGGGTGGCGTAGGATTTCTTATTAATAAAACTCTCGTGAGCAATGTTGTTGAGATTTCCAGTGTGTCGGCACGAGTAGTATACCTCATACTTAAGATAACTAGTAGATACCTAATAAAGATTGTACAGGCCTACTTACCGACCTCGACATACTCGGATGCAGACGTAGAAGCTGTGTACGACGATATTCGAAAGGCTCTACACCGGACTACAAAATGTCAATTCGATATTGTTATGGGAGATTTTAACGCAAAAATCGGAACACAAAAGGACAATGAATCATATGTCGGTCAGCATGGTTTTGGCTGCAGGAACGAAAGGGGGCAAATTCTTGCAAATTTTGTTGAATCCGAAGGTCTATATGTAATGAATTCTTTTTTCAAGAAAAAGCCGCAACGAAAATGGACTTGGAAGAGTCCTAAAGGTGCCAAAAACGAAATAGATTTCATTATGACAAATAAAAAATATATATTTAGAGATGTCACAGTACTTAATAGATTTAATACAGGTAGTGACCATCGACTTGTCAGAGGCACTCTAAATATTGATTGCAAGTTAGAACGCAGACGCCTGATTAATTCTACGCTCCGTCCGACACGGGACAGAACCATTGCTGAATCCGATAAATTCCAGCTGGAACTACAGAACAGATTTGCAGCCCTGCAGACCACAGGTGACATAGATGAAGATCTTAAACAGACGATATCGACGATTCGAGATGCAGGAGTTAGGATTAGCAAGATGCAGCGTAGTGGTACTAAGTCTAAAATTTCGGTGGAAACTCTAGACCTCATGAGAGAAAGAAGAGAAAATCCTCAGAGCAATTCGTCAGAGCGTAACAGAAAAATTCGTAAGCTCATCCGACGTGACCTTCGGCGCTCAAACACTGTTTCTATCATGAAGATGATAGAACAAAACAAGGGAGCAAAAGTTTTTGTACAACAACTTGGAAGGAGCCACCTGACGAAACTGAAGACCCGAAAAGGACACATTGTTACTTCTATGCCGGAGATCCTTGCCGAAATCGAAGATTATTATAGTAATTTGTTTAAGTCTCACGCACCGCAACCTACATCCGGACATGATGATTCGCGAGCCAAACTAATGCGCCACTATACTGACGAGCTTCCAGAAATCAGCGTAGACGAAATTGAATTGGCCCTTAAACATCTTAAAAATGGAAAAGCCCCTGGTGAAGATGGAATAACTAGAGAGCTTCTTGTAGCGGGAGGTTCTCCGTTACTTAAAGAGCTACAAAAGCTATTTAATTCTATTTTACAAACAGGGAGAACTCCAAAAGCTTGGAGCGAGAGTATGGTGGTTTTGTTTTTCAAGAAGGGCGATAAAACCCTTCTTGAAAATTACAGACCTATCTCACTCCTAAGCCATATTTACAAACTTTTTTCAAAGGTCATCGCAAATCGTCTAACACGTAGACTCGATGAGTTTCAACCACCGGAGCAGGCTGGGTTTCGAGCGGGTTACGGAACCATAGACCACATCCACACGATGCGCCAAATAATTCAAAAAACGGGAGAATATAATCAGCCCTTATGCGTAGCTTTCGTGGACTATGAGAAAGCATTTGATTCCATCGAGACTTGGGCGGTTCTGGACTCCCTGCAAAGATGTCAAGTTGACTGGCGATATATCGTACTGCTGAGAAATTTATACACCACAGCCACCATGTCTATCCAGGCGAACAAAGACAAAACGAAACCTATCCAACTGCATCGAGGAGTGAGACAGGGAGATGTCTTATCACCGAAACTGTTCAGTAATGCATTGGAAGATGCTTTTAAGACACTTAATTGGACAAAACGCGGCCTTAACATCAATGGCAAATATATATCGCATTTACGATTCGCAGACGATATCGTAGTTTTGGCACAGTCGATGCAGGAGCTACAGGAAATGCTGCGAGAGCTCAATGTTGCCTCTCAACGTGTTGGTCTCGGAATGAATTATAATAAAACAAAAATTATGCATAATGAGCTTGTTGATCCAAAACCAGTCACTGTTGCTGGTAAAACTCTCGAAATTGTCTCAGAATATATTTACCTCGGGCAAATTTTGCAGTTCGGTAAAAACAATTTCGAGAAGGAAATAGAGAGAAGAATACAGCTGGGCTGGGCAGCGTTTCGGAAACTCCAACAAGTCTTACTCTCACCAATACCACAATCGCTCAAAACTAAAGTTTTCAACCAGTGCATCCTGCCTGTTATTACCTATGGCGCCGAAACATGGACATTCACGTCAAAGCTGGTTCACAAGTTAAGGGTCACGCAGCGTGCTATGGAAAGAGCCATGCTCGGGATATCTCTGAAAGACAAATTCAGAAATGAATTTATCAGACAAAAAACCGGTGTGATTGATGTTGCTCAGAGAATCAGCAGGCTAAAGTGGCAGTGGGCCGGCCATATCAGCAGGAGAACTGATGATCGTTGGAGCAAGCACGTTCTCGAGTGGAGACCACGGCTAGGGAAACGCAGTGTGGGACGTCCTCCTGCTAGATGGTGCGACGATCTGCGCCGTACGGCTGGGACGGACTGGATGCGCAGGGCTCAAGACCGCGCTCAATGGCACACCATGAGAGAGGCCTATGTCCAGCAGTGGACTGAAAAGGGCTGATGATGATGATGATGATGATATATATATATATATATATATATATATATATATATATATAATGAAAATGGTCTTCGTTTGAGGCTCAATCACGCCTAAACCACTAATCGTATCGACATGAAACCACCACCATTCGATGCGAAATTTTTCCTAGATGGTTTATGGCTATCTATTTTTTGAATTACAACATTCCTTCATTTTTTTATTGCTGTTTTACTTTTATGAACATTTATCCCGCTAATAAAAACAAATGATAAGCATTTTCTCTTGATTCTTTTGTTTTCATGGATTTCAACAGAGTATATTAAACGGATTATGGTTTTTTACATTCAGCTAAGAATCTACTCACGGTAGTGGAGAACGGCTGGACCAATTGGGCTTTTTTTTATCTTCAGAATTGTCAGGAGAAAGTTTTGTATGTAAGAAAATTTTAAAAAAGTCCGATAAAAAGTTAAAAATTTTGATGATAATCGAAGAATTCCCATCTATATAGTCACTCACTACGAAATCTCGGGAACCATAAGACTTAGAAACGTGAAACTTGATAGGAATATTACTTTTGCTATGTAGAGGTCAGCTATGAATAGATTTTAAGAAATTCATCCCCCAAAGGGGATTGCGGGGGCGTTAACAATGAACAGTTCCCGTTTTTAAACTATAGCTCCTATAGACTTCAAATTTGGTAGGAATCTTCTGTAAGAGGTGTAGAAATAGGCTATGAACGAATTTTACGATAGCTCACCCCGCAGGGGGTTGCGGGGGTGGGTATTAACAATTAATATTTTTAATTTTCCAGCTAAAGCTCCTACAAGCTCCAAATTTTGTAGGAATTTTCTATAAGTGATGTAAAAATGATTTATGAACAAATTTTACGATATCCCACCCCAAAGAAAATTGCGGGGGCGTTAACAATGACAATTTTCAATTTCCAAGCGATAGCTTCTATAGACTCCAAATTTAGTAAGAGTGTTCTATATGTAATATAAAAATGATCTTAGAGCGGATTTTACAATGAATCACCTCCAATAAGGTTCGCGGGGGTGGGTGTTAACAATAAAAAATTTCTATTTCGAAATATAGCTTCTAAAAATTCTAAATATGGTAGGAATCTTTTATTATTCACATAAAGATCATCTCAAAATGGATTTCAATAAAGTCTACTTCCGACAGGAATTGCGGGGGTGGGTGTTAAAATATAAAATTTTAATTTCCAACCTGTAACTTCTACAGACTCCAAATTTGGGGGGATCTTCGTGTATGTAGGGATATTCGTGTATTTCCTTACAACAATCGTATTTTTGGCAGCGGAGAAAAAGTCATTGAGAGGCTTCCAAAACTTAACTTTACATGTAGCTATCCAATCTAAGAATTTTACATTCATTTTACTTTTGCAGACTACATAACCGACGAATTCTTTTATTGCGGGATCGCGGAAATGTAACAGATTAAAATGAATGCATTTTCCAAGCACTTGAGATGTGGAAAAGAAATTTAGTTACTTATTCCAATAGAATTCATAAAAAAAATGAACAATTAATTTTCTACAAAAAATTGATGTCACGGAGAAAATGTTAGTTAACAGAAAATTCGTCGCACTGAACCTAGACAGATTTCAACTTCACATATGAGACTTGCAATGACTTTAACTTAAACTTTCAATGCTCATTTCAAATTTTTTTCTTCAAGTCAATTATTAATATTTTTTGGAAGAAAGGCACGGAAATGTTATAATGATTGCACATTGAAAGTTACAATGAATATTAGTGAGAAAAATCACCTGGATGAAAGATACAGGCTAAATCGATGGAATTTGGAATTTGTGTAAGTCTAAACAATATCGATGCTTACAGTTCTATCCGCGGGGCCTATTTATGTTCATACAAAAAAAAAAGGAGAATAATAAAAATATGAAAAAAATATATAATAAAAATGAAACATAAAATGTAATTTATTTCCTATTTCAATTCGCCCAGCGAAGCGGGCGGGAAACGGCTAGTTATAGTCTAGAGTATATGATATATATTATTCTAAATTTCATCAAAATCGGTTCAATATAATATAAGGTAATAAAAGATGTTACTTTAAAAGTATATATTTATTTCAATAGAAATATAACAATATAGATTGATTTAAATAACATAATAAAAATGGAATGTAGAATATTGATAAATAAGAATATAATCACAACAAAACATTTTAAATATAAATCTCATTTAAAGATCTTAATGGACGGATTCTGTTACATCATAATACTTATTGCATTATTCATATAATCTTATCTAAATGATATGTTACATATTTTAATACAGCATCAGATCAATGCTTAATACTTACATTAAAAATGGTATATAATGTACAAAATAGATAAATAAATAGGTACCCTTTTATTTTACAATTTTTTTTATTACTTATAACAGTCCTTATTTGTTCTGTAAAATTACATATGTAACTGAGTTTTTGTTTCCAGATCAATTCAGAATTATTATTTTGTGCATATATTGAATAAACAAATTATTTTGTTTAAAAATTATATCTAAAAAGTTTTTTTTAAAACATATAGGGCATTTAATGCATTAATTACATTTGCTTTCTTCTGAACTGTGCACCAGTATGGACAAAATATACTATCTTGATTATTTATTTATACATTTACAATATGTGCACCTTTTATACTTTTTATATAAAACACTGAATCCCTGTCTGTCTTCTTAATCCAACTAATCTAAATACACATTTAAGAGATATCGACAAACATACATACATACAGTTCGCGTCACGTAAAAAGAACGCTGGAAGAAAGTGGTGGGGGGTGTGTTTGCGCATCGGTACATTCGCACGTGACGTATATTGGTTATTGGTAGGTACCTTGAAAAATATATTAGATAGGATGTCATTAAATAGAATTTTATAAATTAATAAAATATGTTTGATTCATTGCAGAATTTTTTATCCACTTACAAAAAAATAAATTAATTCGTTTTTATATATTTTTTTATTGTTAACTGAATTGTTATCAGACTCTCTCTTTATAAAATAATATTATTCAAAAATATTATTTTTCTATTTTTGATATAAAATCATTTCGTAATTAATAACTTGTGTGCGCGATATCGGTATCTTGAACTGACGAACCAATAGCGAGCCGGCGCGCATGCGGCGCGTGCCCCGCCGCCCCGCGCCCCGCGTCTTACCACCAAATTGGCCGATAAATCGCCTCTGCGCAACTTGACAGCCAGCGTTCTTTTTACATGACGCGAATTATAAATATATAAAAAAAAATTATTTAAAAGAATATTCACTCCTACCGTCATACACACTTTATAGAAAACCTTATCATGAGTACATCGTCTTGCACAAACCCGTTAGCTATCACGTCTTTGACCACCGCGTACTCCGTGTACCCGAACCCTCGGGGGCAGATCTCGGATAGGGGTCGTCTGAAGGCCACGAGGGTGGAGTTGGACATCATGGTGTCTCTCTGCGAGAGGTCCAGGTCCCGAGGGTGTACCATGACGATCGTGATGCGGCCATTGAAAGGCCATTCTAAACAGCCGTCGTGTTCCGTTTGCATTAGGTGCAAGTGGAGAGCGAAGCATCGCGGATTTTGCGGTGATATGTTGAGACGCACGCAGAATCTGGATATTGTTTGTTTTATTTAAGAGGTTTTGGATCACATAAATAATATAATATACAGGTAATACATAATATTTGTATTATGTATGTATTTAAAATTTATATGTGTAGTATATCAACTATCTGGTATCCGTAATACAAGCCTCGTAGCTTACCACGGAACTAGATGGCGCTGTTGTAAAAAATGTCCCAACATATTATGTATATTGTAGTAGCCTATGTAATGTTATAGTGCATTTCTTTGTTATCTATATAATTTACTTGCATCATTAACTTAATCACTTAGCCCCTACCTTTGATGAATAAAAAATAACATGGACTATTATTATTAAACATTTAATGTTTAATAATAATAGCTTAAAATTTTGTGATTTTGATGACATCAATTTATTGCAAATGAAGTTTGTATGTAACTTTAAATCCACATAATGTCCTAAATTCAAATTGTTAATTACCTGTATCCATTCGGAGAAGTGTAGAAGCCAGGACTGTACAGCATTTTAAAATTATCTTTCAACATGGCGTCACATCTTGCTTTGAAGTTGTCTATTTTCCATATATAATTTCCCATGCAATATCGTAGAAGCATATCATTATTTTGTTTCATTTTGGCTACGGCAAAGGCTGAGAGCTGTTTAGACATGTTTGCTATCACAATATCTTGTTCTCGGTTCCTTTGTTCTAGTACTACTACCCTTTCATATAGAGCTCTGTAAAACACAGATAAAAGCATGCAATACTAGTAAAGTTGTCAATTCCAAAGTAAGAAATTAGGGTATCTAATAATAATATTCTTTAAATAACATAGCAATAAAGTATATTTTTGTGTTATCTTCAATTCAGGCTATTTTGTTTTGCTCATAGACAATAGATGGCACTTAATCAAAGTTATGAAACTTAGCAAAAACGTTAACTCTAAATTTATTAAAATGTAGTGAAATTTAAAAATAAAAATAAAACAATATAGACATTATTTTTTATAACAATGAAAGAACCGAGTAAATGGAAACATTAAGCTCAATGAATACAATTACTATAACACTGGTTCTAAAGGCTGAAAATTAAAAGAAATATTTTTCTCCTGGTTTTGCAACATTTTTCATTGATGCTCCTATTGGTTGTGGCGTGATGTTATATAGCCTATAGCCTTCCTCAATAAGTGTACTATCCAACACAAAAAGAGTTTTTGAATTCGGAACAATGGTTCCTGAGATAACAACGCGCGTTCAACCAAACAAACACACTCAGCTTTATAATATTAGTATAGATTTTGAAATCATCACAAAAAGGCAGTGTGTTAAAGTAATAAGTACTAACTAACTGACACACAATATATAGTGATACTTATAATAAATTATTTAATTACCTTATAAGAGCACTGGTATTATTTAAAGGTGGAGTGGATGCTTGAGCGCCATCTTTGCTGGGCGCCTCCCATAGACTCATGGCTTCTTGCTCTTTAGCATCTATACTTGCATTTGATATATCATTATCTATTTGAATTTTTGAGTAAGCATTCATTAAAAACTGAAAATTTATATATCTTAATATAATCAAGTTACTTTAAAAATATATTTTTTTATATCAAAAAACATAATATTGTTTTCTTTAATTTGTCAATAAAACACTTCACTTACACTCATATGATTTTGAATATCATTATGGAGGTGAGTATTCATGTCTTCTTGACTGTTAAATGTCTCCTTACATCCAACTGCTTGGAAGGAGCATGGAACCTTCACTTCTGACTGAGAAGACATTTCAGGCTGATTGTATTCACAAATAGATATATGCGAGTCTAAGTCTAATGGGGTTACTTTTATGGCACAACCTGAAATTTTAATCTTTTATTTTGACATCATCTATTTTTATCATATTACATTCATAAGGCTGAAGTTTTTAAGGTATAAAATGAGTAAGGTACTTTAAGATAAGTAAAAACATATTTTTTTTCCATAATGCTTATAACCATTTATATTTTCAAAAGTTTAAGATTTAATGAGATGTTACTCCATAAGATCAAATAGAAAAAGTTCAAACATTTGTAATAATAAATAACAAATGGATTTTTTTTAAAGAAATAGGCATAGACTGTGTATATTTTTTTAATATGTAAAAATATTTGCATTTTTTAATAATTCCTCTAAATATTACAATATTTTTTAAATTACCTTTAGACGCAAATGGACAAGACATCCTTTGTTCTTGTATTTCCCTCTTAGTATAGTTATCTGGAAAGATGTCTACTTTCATACTAAGATTTATGTTATCTATCGGACAATGGCCACTATTCCTGGAAAAAATATTAAGCATATTTTTAATTCTTTTGAATATATTTTTTTACTTAATTAGTTTGAATGAATGTATATGTATGTGCTATATATAATATTTATTTATTAAGACAGGTTTCTCTGAATTGATAGTTAAAATATATAATAACATTAAATAATCTTTGTGTACATTTATTTAGTAGGATCTGAAATAACAGAGATTGAGAAGCATATTTTATGCCTCATGTAATATACACAGAAATTGAGTTTGAGTTTAGAAAAATTTAAGATTTTGATTTAGAAGACCATTGTCCCTACAAAATTGTTTATTAATTACTCACTGTAACCATGAAGTGATACAACTTTTACAGAATTTGTGGCCACAAGTTGTGATAACAGGGTCCCGTAACCAATTAAGACATACTGGACATTCATAACGAGATTCTGGTTGATTGCTAAGTACTGTCTCATTCAAGGCTGTTATACCCATTGGCTAAAACAAATTTAAAATAAAATATAAATTACATGGTTTTTAAAATAAAATATAATATATTGTGGTAACAACAATTGTTAGGCGATAGTCTTAAAAATTAAAATTGATTGACTTGCTTATTGTGGCCTCTATAAAAAATTGCAGAGGAGGCTATATTTTAAAATATTATTTTATTCTCTTTAAAACCTTTAAATATCAATGACTTTTAATAAATCTACAACTTACAGCTATACCCTCTGATGCATTTTTAATTTTGTTCGGATCCATGACTCAAATAAAGTTTATAGGTTTAATATACCTATTCAAAATCTATTTAAATTTTAAATTTTAAAGTGTCAACCAAAAAAATATGTAAATGACATAATGACTATGACGGCAGATGGGTGATGACTGTTATTTAGTGTTGACAACATTAGTCATCGGCATGTCGTTTTGCCTGTTGTTTTTAAGCAAATCCACTTCAAATAGTTTGAAATGAAAATATATTCTTATAAATTATGAAAAGATACTATAAAAATGTATTAATTAGTTGCACTACTTTAATTATGACGTTATAACCACTGTTGCCTTTATATACTTAAAGGTATGAATTATTACAAATTTGATGGAAAATTTATTAGATGGCAACACAAAAGTACTGAATTAAAATAAAAAGGAACGTAAGCTTTTCATAACTGAAGTAAAATGATATATAAAATAAAATATTTCAAAAGCATAAGGTAAAAATATATTATATCATTTTGTATAGTTAATTGATGGTGGCATTTTTAAAACAACATTTTTTACGAAACATTTTGTATAACGGAACAAACTATTTTCGCGCGAAATACAAAGCTATTTTTTTCACAATTCAAAAATTTTTCTAAGTTGAAGGTTCTTTAATTAAATTTACCTTGTTACATGTTAAATCGTTTTTTATGATTCATATCTAGAAAACAATAGAACACATTCTTACTGTACATACGTGTACACTGTACATGCGTGACGTAGTAGGTAAGTAATCAAAGACATATTATATACCCTAGGATAATTTTTTCATAATTTCAACCAAAATTTCATTAAAATTTGTCAACTGGTTTCTAACAAACAGTTTTGTCAAACAGATAGTACCTAATTCTCAAAACTATATATTCCGCCTCTGTATTGATGATTATGCCTATTTCAATATGATTTTTCAAAAAATATTTCACGTACTACTTTGACTTCTGATAAATGTTTCGTAATACCCATGTACAGATATTATGCAACATGCTGTTGTTCCATTAAATAATTAATAAACAAATAGAGATTGTAATTTATATAAGCTTGCATAATTACCCAATCTTAAATATTATATTACCTATATTACCGTCTTGTAATTTTTTTTCATATTCCACACGAAAAATATAGAGACATTGCCGATTGACACGATGACATTTTTCTAATCGTTTGTTGTTAGCCATATTAATTAAGAAAATGTAATATATTGAGTAGTTAGTAGATAACAATCATATTTATAAAAAAAAAAATAAATTATGAAAAATTTTACTATAAATTATTCTCATAGATACAGCAAAGTTATAAATAACTCTATCTACTACTTGATAAACCTCAAACACCTGTTCATTTTACCTGTCAGTCACTATAGCACGCTGATTCCTAAAAATTGAAATAAATTATTCTAGCAAAGAAAGAATAAAGAATTACAGAGAATTTTAATTCTAAGATCTCTACTAAAAAGGGTTATTGTTGACTGGATTTGAAAGTATTCAGCGTGGGTCGCATTAAGCAACCTTCCATAGAGCTGAGCGGCTTACATAAGGCGATAACGCCATTTTATAATTCCGTCCGAACACGACGCTTGCGCAGAAATCATGCCAGCAAATTGTAGTATAAGGTCTGTGATTCATAAACAAAATCCTTAAGCAACGTGAGACGTAACAAATGGTAAACCATTTATCTTGCATTGTTCCTATTGCGTCAGTACTTGTAAGGAAATGTGGCGCATACGAAGATGCCAGTTCCGAGAACATTTTTGGCAGGCTTAAAAGAGAAATTGTATTTATAAAGTGCTAGTAATCCACCCACGCTCCGCTCGTGTTCTTTCCCTACGTAGAACGGTTAATATTTAGTATACATTTCTGAGAGATTACACATTTTCCCGCAGTGTAATGTATCTCTGACCGGGCTGACCTGGATAAGTAACTATATCATCATACCATATCAAAACTGTTCAGTGGTTTTCTCATGATGCGGTTAAAGACAGAATGACAGACACATAAAGAGGGAAAAATTTTATAATGTAAAAACTATGGATTCGGGATCAGTATTGATCATACTGACTATTTTATTAAGATTTTCCAAAAAATGCAACGTATATTTTATTTTTGATTTGTTGAACTATAGTTTAAGGTGCGGTATACGGACTACATTGCATATTTGTACGGTAGAGCCTTTATTATACTTCCACACATTAAAATGAATACGGTTACGGTTAACAATACAAGTAAATAACATAGCTCAAGACACGTAATATTTAATTGCCGTATTAAAAATGACGAAAATTACCTTACACAATCTCAAAACGTAGTTTAAATTTTGATTCAAATAGTTGATATTAGTTTTGTTAACATTGTTCTATGGAATTGTACTAGTACGTCATATACTTGTAAACAAAGTTATTTAAATGAGAATCAACCATTTGAAGTTTTAACGCATCTAGGCATCGGCAACATAGCAAACTATACATTACTAGCGACTCACCTTACCCTTAGCTTCCCTCGGGTTCGATCTAGCACGAGGGAAGAAGCGGGTTCCGCTAGTGTATTAATTATTATACTTATAAACCTTTCTCTTGAATCACTCTATCTATTAGATAAAACGCAAAAAAATCCGTTGTGTAGTTTTTAAGATCTAAGCATACGTAGGGACAGACAGACAGGGGACTCTGTTTTATACTATGTAGTGATAATATAAAAAATCATTATGCTTAGCTATATAAGGCGAAGTTCAAGGGAGGGTTGTATGTTTGACTCGTATGTATGTATGTCCGATACTATGTTCATTCGTAATTACCGATTAAAATGATGTAGAATGTCGTTAGATTCGTCTTGATAAGGCGTAGAGTCTTGCTACGTGTACGAGTATGTGCTTTATAATATGTCTCAGAGTGCATAATACTATGACGCTTCATCAACTTGTTGTCATCTTTATAGTTCGATTTTTATGTAGTCGGATTTTTAATTTTACAGACTAGTTTTTATTACAGCCCATTATAGGCAAGTCTATATGACTGATTTTGTAATAAAATAATCTAAAATTTGATATAACTTTCGATAAGTTAGCAGAACGATGGAGTCACCTATATTGACTTACCTGTTTACATCGGCTTTGGTAGCTATACACAAAAATGAGTAGGCAAGCCTACTGAGGCATAATCTGTGTGTTAAAAACTAACAGTGAAATAAAATTAATTTGGTTATCAAAAGAATGAAAGCGATGAAAAAAAATCGATTAAAGTTAATTTAATTAAAAATAGCCATGAGCACTTTCAGATAGGCAAGTTATTATAGGCATATTTGTTTATAAATTATATTTAATAAAAAATATGTCTCATCTGGTTATCAGGTCGGTGAAGGTCGATCTTCCACCGGCTCTTAGACCATTATGACGCGAATTATACTATTATAATAAAAAATAAATAAACATTAATGTTTGTATATTTGTCCTAATCCATTTGCCTACTTAATGAATCTCGGATGTGTATACATAATCACATACGCATGTGATGGTTCCTGGCTTTTTCTTCTATACATTTCCAATATATTCAAACTTGAGGAGCGCAGCCGCGCAAAGCGAGGGAAAGTCGTTAGTCGATAGTAAGAAATAAAAATAGAAACATTTGTGCACTCAGTAATAAAATATCGCTGTAAATTAGATAGCTTCTAGGTTATTAGCATATAAAAAGTGTGTGGTCTTCAACTATCCGCGTTCTAGCTATTAGCATAATAACTAAAATGTGCACATTGCCAACTGGCTGGGCGAGGGGTAACATTTATAGCCATTTATTACTATTACATAATCATAGTAAAGTAGAGTCGTAGTAAATTACGCAAGCCGTACGCGAGATTTCATTTAAATTGTAAATAGCTCTGAACAAATGTGTTACAATGTTAAGCGCTTGTTTTTTTAACTTAGCTTATGGAATACATTGTTGTTTATATTTACATAACAAAAAAGAAATAATAACTTAATAATTTGACGACGCGATTGGCGCAGTTTGTAGTGACCCTACTTTCTTGTGCCAGCCGTCGCAGGTTCAAGTTCCGCTGGGGGCATTCATTTATTAACCTCGGCTGTTTGTACTCCAGTCATGGGTGCTTATATTTATAATATGTATGTATTTCAACTTATATATATGTAGTATGTCAACTATCTGGTATCCATAACACAAGTTTCCTTCGTAGCTTATCACGGAACTTGATGGCGCTGTGTGTAATATTGTCCTAACATATTTATTTATTATTATTTATTCTTTATGGTATACTTATAACAAACACATAGTAGGGACATGCACTTTAAATTATAATGTCTCATTTTGTAAAATATCTAAAACAAGTTCCGTGAAGTTTCATCTGTTTCAATATTCATCATTGAGACAAAACTCTTTGCAATATTTTGAGAAAATTTTGTACGGAGATTAAATTAAAAATTAATATTAGGTCGTTCTCTCTAAACAAGTTTTAAAGAGAACGGAAGCTAAGATTATATCAAAAGTGTATACATTGCAAATATTTGCATTGCTAATTAACAATTTCATCAAAAAATGTTATTGACTAGTTGTTTAATCTGGCTTCGCTCGGAAGCTTCGCTAGGTACTGCCGCAAAGAGTTCCCTACTGTAAAACTTATCCGAAATGTTAGCCCAACTAATAAGCTACATATAATTTTAAATCAGTCCTGTACTCATTGCGCAAAACATTTTGTTTTTTTGTTTCATTATATTTTATTAACATTAATGAATGCTGAGAATACAATTATTGTTGGAATATGTTAAGAATACGAAATGTTTCTTATAAGGTATTTCTTTGTAAGTTATAAATGAATATAATTTTTATTACGCCATTATTCAACAACGTTTAAAAATGTATATTTATGTAGAAATGCTAAGAAATGTTAAAGTCTGAGTTATCTGTGTAAGTCTATTTTGTAAAACAAGTCAAGAATCGAATACGGGCATAGTCTCGCTAGAAATGCAGAGCTTAATGATATATCGATTTATCGACTCGTTTATCGATTTACACGGTCGATCCTGACGTAGAGTTGAACGCAGCTCGTTATTTTTAATCAGATCCAAACGAGGATGCTCTGAAATGAGACGAGCATGAGATGCATTCAAAGGATGTGCGATGACACTTTATGTTCCTTATAAAGGTTAAATTGCATTGAAAATTATATGATAGTGTATGTATACTGTCACTTATAAATGTGATGTCCACTTCGTGCAATAGTCAAAATTCTCCCTGCAGATAATCTATACTAATATTATAAAGCTGAAAAGTTTGTTTGTTTGTTTGTTTGTTTGGTTGAACGCGCTAATCTCAGAAACTACTGGTCCGAATTGAAAAATTCTTTTTGTGTTGGATAGTCCGTTTATCGAGGAAGGTTATAAGCTATATTACATTATGCTACGACCAATAGAAGTGGAGCATCAATGAAAAATGTAGCAAAAATCTTTCTTTAGATTTTCAGCCTTTAGAACGCGAGCGGAGCCGCGGGAAAGGCTAGTAATTAATAAGAATAAGAATTCATCATCAAAATAGCTTAGCTATAGATACTTTGATCATTTTTATTTCGCATTGCATGATGTTTTAAGTGAAATTAAAATTAAAAATATTATATTATAATATCATTACAAATAAAGAAGTTATATTATGAAGCAAATACATTCACTTATTTAAATTTAGCTAATAATGAGCGAGTGGTTGCGTCTACTTTATGTGTTATTTGAATGACTATATAAATTAATTCAATCTTACGAGTACAACAGGAAGCATACAAGCAATCCATTATCCGATCTTGTGACTTCAGTGGTTCTACGTTGTATTCATCGTGCAACTACATGTGATGTATTTGTTTCGAGTTAACGAGTCATGTTCTTAAAAGGAAGATGGGAACTTGTAATCAATTAAGTTAGATCCAAGCTTCTACAAATATCTGACAAGAAATATTGATTTATTTTTATACGTTCGCATTATGAATTATCTCCAATTATGATTCAGCGATAGTAAGGTATGTTTCAGAAAAACTTGAACCTTTTAATACCATACTGGAACCAGTAAGCGCAGATCCATTGTATTTGGCCGCTTTTTACATAAATTTCTTTTGAAACTGATTAATTAACAAGTAAATGATGATAATTAGGGTTAATAATAATACACAATACGTTTTTTTTATTGTGCTCGACATGTAATGCGTGCTTAATACAGGTATCGGTTTTTATAGAGCGTAGAGGGTCGATCAACCTCGTTTAACGGTACTCACTTCGCATAGACAATCTTGCGTCACCGTGTAATGCCTTGTCGGTAGTGTGGTGAGGCCTTAAGGGCCTATATACACGACGAATTATTAACGCGCTGTCGATTCGAATTTATTTGATATATTTAAAGTGCTGTGAACGATGCGTGCAAATCATGATTTTTTATCGATACGCGAAGTTAATCTGCATTTTATTATGCATCTGTATCTGATGTAGCTATAAATAACGGTTTTTCATTTTCATTCATTCGGTACCACGTCGTCGGTGCGCTTATGAAACATTTTGTTAATAAGATTTAAGTGCATAAATGACTCGCATACAATTTGCTGCCGCGTTGAAAAACATTGTGTGTCTGGGCCCTTAGCTCCGATAACGGTTATATTCAAAGTCAGATACCGCGTTTATTGATTACGAGATTTAACTAACGGCATGTGAATTATTGCAGAGCTATTGTTTTACAAATTGTAGGCTTAATATAACAATAGATGTGGTTAGTGCTTTGTAGTCGGCCAGTACGCATACCTTTTTACTTCGTGTGAATATTTTGTTCTTTATTACCTTTCAAATAGCTATGTTTTTAAAGATTTGTAATTTTATTTTACAATGTCTAGACATAAAAATCTAGCTAAACTTTTATTAAAAAATATTATTTTGCTTGCGACTTAACCTCGTTTTGCTCGCGTGCAGGTACAATAGGTACCTACAATTTTGTTCATAATTTCATGGATTGTAATTCTTGCGTGGAACTTTGAATATCTTTCAACAATAAAATAAGTTTAAGTTACTCTTTATAATATCAGCTGTATACATCTGTCAATGAAAATTCCGTCAAAATCGGTGCAGCCGCTTTGGAGACTAATAATAATATTTTTAACATTGACTTTTCTTTGTAGTGTATATATTCATATACATTTAGTAGTACTTAAATTTTCACATTACGTCCACAGACACTTCAATATTTTTTTCCGTATAGATAAATTGCGCAAAATCATTGAGGAAGTACCGAACATATATTTTGTAAGAAGACATACTCATCTCATTAGTAGACTGTAGGTTAATAGCACATGAATTATATTATTATCAACTTGTTTAAAATATTTTTTGGACTCGTATATAAAAATAATCAAGACCATACTAATATAGTCATCTCAGACAAGTTTTTCGAGTATGTAAATAATTAAAATCAACATTTCAAAAGTAGTGATAAAGAGTGTTTACATTGTTAAAAGAAACGGCACAATTACGTATAGAATTCGATTGGATTCGATGCTTTCAAAATTACTTAGTCTTAGGGAAAAAAAATTGATTACATATTTAAGAATATTGTGGTAGGTGTTACTATTATCACTTTGTAGTGCTCATACAATATTTTATTAAGTAAATCCATTTCATAAATCCATAGTTTATGTCTTAGTTCGCACCTACCTACCCTTAGAAAAAATACCTCTAAAATTAAATTTTAATTTAATTTAATAATTATGAGACTTAAACATTAATTTAATAGAAAAACTGAGTAATTAAATGTAATATATAGTTGGTATGAAATATGATTTCAGAATCTTGAAATGAAATGACGTATTAAAAAAGGTTAATTTTGTAAGAAAATGAAAACGCCGCGACAGCAGACATAGAATAAAAGTCCATCTACTTACATTATTTTTGTTGTATATAAAATAATAAAAAAAATCTCTAAGCCTGTAGGAAACAAATATTAATGTGTAATCTTTCCCTCACACGGAATAGAGTCTATCTTACTGTTCAAATCGAAAGCTCTAAGCCTCTAAGGCCTCCAGTGTATGTCGCGTCGTGATAGCAACCGCTCGTACGCACGTAGCCGTCATCGCCGCACACACGTGCACCGGGTCATTGTTTTATATTGTGATTGTGATTAAACATAATTAATATTATTTAATTTAACGCAATATTAAATAAAATACCATAGAATTGAGAATATAAGGTAATATTTGTTAAAATAAAACATATTAAGATTTAAGTTCATAACAAAATAAATAAATAAATTAAAAAACAACTCTGGTCAAACAACAATTTATTTTTTGTTTGTTTTTTTCTGCAATTATTTTCCACTTCATTATGCATATTATACGTAAGGCATCAGAAACAAAAAAAGATAATAGGATATGTAATTTTATATCGATCTCTTCCATACGCGATATGCTAAGCTCTCGTCTCAAAAGCTCAAAATCATCTGTAATTCAGTATATCCCGTGGTGCGATACTCAACACTCACACGCATGTATTCTTATATCAGCCCTTAGTTCATAATTTCATAAAAGTATTATTTGATGTGGTGTTTATGTTAATATTTTTTTTGGTTTAAAAAAGATACATTAAATATTAATGTATGTTAAGATCTTAAAATAAATATTATTATACATGTGGTTCCTGTATTTGTTATAAATAGAATAAATTTTTAGGAAAATTTCCACTTATATGTTAGAATTATTCATAAGGTAAAAAAAATAAACTCAATCTTAGTAAATGCGAAGAATTCAGTGTCTGCATTATGTAATGTTTTTTTGTTTTTATGTTAGTTTTATGAGGCAATTAGGAAATACATTTGCTTAATGAGACGTTGCTATTTAAATTAAAATATTTTGTTGCTAAAGTAAATTTTATTTACTTTCATATGTCATATTAAAAAGATCTCTAAACTTTCCATATCCATACTCACACTAGTATGGAATTCACTAGAAAAACAATAAAAATTCTAATAGTAGGTAACTACGGGAAACCTTCATTTTTCTAAATGTAAGTCGTAAATGTAAATATGTTACAAAAATGTAAGTCATATGCTATTCCCGACTATAATCTATCTCTGTGTCAAAGTTCATCAAAATCAGCTTAGCTGTTCTGGCGTGATTGAATAGCAAACATCGATCCTTCCAAATTGTCGCATTTAAAATATAAATAAGAAGATGCACTAAAGCCTCAAAGATAATAAGATGCAATAAAGCACATGTATTTTATATATACGAGTTTAAGTATGTCCATGTATACATTTTAAAAAATTTATCACTCCAGTTAAAGTTGGCAGGCGTCTAGTTGCAAGTTCTAAACTACATCGATCAAAGTCAATCTTGCTAATTGACGGCGCTCGTCAAACTAAAACTAAGACTTGTTAAGTTTCGCTTAACGTTTGCTAAATTAGTGTAAAGTTTACATCGGTATTATTTTTGTGTTTGTATTTTTTTAACGTTTAATGATTTTCTTTTTAGATTTTTTTATTGATGATTAATATTAGCTTTTTTCAATTTTGAATCTTTTTTAACTTAAGAATTAGTTGAAAATAACATTACTTGGTCACCTAATAATAAGGCCCTGATTAATAAAAATATCCTATTTTTATATGATTTCTATAATAATGTGGCATACACTTTAGGTATATTTTGTAAATATAATTATTTTTATTCAATACCAATCTTAATGGAAAAACTTGTTATCGATTATTTAGACAGCTCATCTCTATAATAAGATGTAAGTAGAGAAGGTGAATCAATATACATTTTTATGTAATATTTGCATTTTTCTCAAACTTTCACTTTTTGTTTCCCGTTTTTAGTCAATATTCATTGATGCTTTCAGCTTTGTCATAATAAGTTCAGGAGAAAAAAAACTCAATTAGGTACATATTGTTAATACAGTTGTTATTAAGACGAATGGCTTTGTTGGTTTAATTGCAGGCTTGTCCGATTGTATGGTCTTGGTTTCGAGTTACGGGTTGGATATACTCAAGTAGTCTTTTTTCTTTTTTATAATAAATTAAGAATGTATTTTACTTACTAAATGAAATATTTTATAATCTTAATTAGTTTTGTAAGTGATAATTTTAGAAATAATTGTAGGATTTCATAACAACATATTTGCATTATTATATCTAAAGGACAAAAGATGTTATCTAACTCCCTCTGTTTTTATATAACTTTTACTTTTATAAATCCACTAACTGCATACTCTACATGATTGGAAAAAAATGAAACACTACTATCTATGGTATTGATTTTGTCCATGATTCTCATTCTAAATATTTTATTGCAAACATATTCGGAATTTAAATTTCCGATGATAAACCTAATAAAAATAGATAACTATCTTGGTAAACAAGTAAAACGAGTTCAAGAGACACCTCTGAGATTTATTGCGAATCATTTTCAATACGATCGTCACTTACTATATTGTCTTACTTTTGAGTTTTTACCATTTTAGATATTATTATATCATTTTACTTTGAGTTAAATCTGTACTCAGAAATAGGACCTAAAAACTTATTTATTAAATATTAAATGGTAAATTAAAACTTAAGGTCTGTTTAAGCTATAAAATTCATGTATATTCAGGCTCTATATGTAAATCACATCTATACTTATGTGTATATTATATAGGCTATATATATCTAACACAGAGTTGACTAAGAACAATAATTACTTAATAACGTCGCAAAATCAAATCGCTGCTCACGAAACGTGTTTTATAGAATAAAAGTTGTCTCGACCTCGACCTCCATTTGAAAACGATGAGGATTCATTTTTATTGTGATGTTGATATTAGATACAAATTAAGAGAGAAGTTGGAAGGAAAAAATAAAGTAAATTTTAAATATACTATTTGTTGAATGGATCTTTTAACAATAATTACTTGGAAACTAAGTTTTCGTCTTGGAAACTTAGTCGTTATTTTCCGTCTTTCTATATAAATGCGAAAATATGTTTGTTTGTTGTCTTTTAAGTTACCTCCTTTATGGCAATTCAAATTTATCGCGGTAAATTATCCACTATTTCGCTTTAAGGCTTTATAAAGGCGTTTTTATTAATACATAATGCAGAATATTAATATGATTATGATCAGTCTAATTTACAAAAAATGTTAATAACGTTTTTTATAGATTATCTACTTAGTATTATAATACAAGAAATTCGGCAGAGTGTTAGATTTATTACGTAATATGTTTTATATAATAAGCGCTTAAACTCATTAGTTCAGTTTTGATCAAGAAATTAATGAATAATTTATAGTAAATTCTAGTATATTAAAGAGATAGACATATCGCGCCTAATATATTATGTTTGTCTCTTACTTTTTATAGGTACCTATTCTTTTAGTCGTAGGTGTGGCTTATTAATATAATAAAATAAATAATATTAAAGATATAGGAATGTTTTAATAACGAATTCACTGACACATTTAAAGCCAGTTTTATTAAGAAATATTGCGAATACCAAGATAAGTGAAGTGTAAAACAAATTAAATAAAGTTGTTAACGATTTACAATCAATTAAAATCAATTAATGTGTCGCCCAGAATCAGAAATACGCTTTGTTTGTTTGATTGAGGTTTTATTTCGATTCTATTATGCAATTAGTAGCAATGAAGCATAATTATTTATTAATTAACTAACAACTTACCAGGGGCTGGAAACTTAGAACATCGACAACAGATAAAAAATTGGTAGTGTCATCTATTGCTCGTCACCCAAAACTTTTGCTTAAATTTATCAGCGACTATAAGTCGGTGTAAGAGATGTCGCTACGGTCGCAATCGTCAATCCAGCAGTCCAGTACACGCATACCAAACAAATTTGCATGCAAAAAATGATTTAATTTTTGAAAAAAATAAGCATAACGTCACATAAAAATAATACTGCTCATTGCTTAAAATAACAATTTAAATATTTGAATCGATATATTTCATTATAACTTTTTAGTGAACCAGCATTTCAAACAAATAATAAATTTATACAAATGCGTGAATTGGATAGCTTGCAACATTGTTTTGTTTTTTTGACATTTTAAACGTCTCTAAATTTTATTATTTTGACGCTTAATAAAAATATTAAATATCTTAAAATTTAGTTGGGTTTAATTTAGTTATATGATATTTACACTATTTTAAATAAGCAGTCAAAAGGTCGCTTTATTTTGTGTTGTCTAGTTTAAGCAATTACGCCTAGCTTAAGCCGTTGTGTCTTTGGGTGTCTGTATGACCAGAGGTAAGATTTTATATCTACGATCTTCATGTCTACGCTCTACGTAATGCCACGCGCGGCGAGCTGTGTTATACAATAACTGTATTACACTAAAAATATACAAAATAAAGTTTAAAAATAACATTTTCTTGTATTATTTATTACATAGAACGACAGTCTTCAACCCTACTTAATTATTTAAGTAGATCGATTTTAAATTTGTAAATATGGTGATGTTAAGTATATATTTTTCTTGCTTTTATTATTTTAATGTTAATAGATATAATAATATCATCACTATATTTACACATTTAGAATCGATCGACTTTAATTTTAAATATAATTTTTATGATATCAGAAGGACTAGTATAGGCCATGGGGTAAAAAATTACAGATGGCGCTAGTTTAGTGTTGGCAAAAAAAAACGGTAGAGAGGGCTCTCTATTAAAAGTATAATATTACTTTTCTCTATGCAACTTACCCTTGCGTTGCTTGGGTGCGTCTCTAGGTTTTATCCTATTTTTTTTTCTGAAATAAAACTTGCCTAAGATACTCCTTATAACATCATAAGTAAGTCCTATCAAAATCGATCCAGTCGTTTCGGAGATTAGCCAATAAACAGACAGACAAAAATTTATAAAATTGTTTTTTCTTATTAGTTCTTTCTGTAAAGATTGCCCAGCATGAACTAGTTTTCCTTAAAAATATTACTTCATCGTAACAATAAAAATATGATGTAATTATTATTTTTTCATTTACTTTATTTAAAAATGTGTATTGTATAATTATAAAATATTGGTGTCACTTAGGTTAGGATTTCTTAAGCTAAGCGGAGTACAGGCACATTTTTGCGGTAATGTGGTAACGTGTTAGTTGCCGCGTTGTTCTCATAATTTAGTTGCCTGAGCGAATTAAGACCGGGTTTCTTGCTTACAACTGCTTCTTATTTTGTTTTTTTCTAATATTTAAATTGTTAATTTTTAATTGAAAATGTATTATTTGTAATACATTTTAAATTAAAAATTAATGATATTAAATATGTCTTAAATAAAGAGAGTAATAAGTTAGGTCAAATAACGAATAATTAAGACGATTTGGCTAGAAAGTTAAGTGTTTATAAATAATAGTAATATAATATTATTTTTACGAAATATCGTTATCTTTGCAAAGAAATACTAAAATATATGCCAGATGTTTGAATATGGATTGAAAATAAGACGCTTGAATTCTAGTGTAAATCA
Organism: Boloria selene; assembly: GCA_905231865.2. Classification (NCBI taxonomy): domain Eukaryota; kingdom Metazoa; phylum Arthropoda; class Insecta; order Lepidoptera; family Nymphalidae; genus Boloria; species Boloria selene. Next base: position 12,346,495 of record HG993137.1, on the reverse strand, counting down.
CGGCTGACTAGATGAAATCCATTTCGACACTCGACTTGAGGTGGTAAATAAAACGGTAAACTGCACCGGTACCTTATTGCACTAATTTAGTTTATTTAATGCGATAAATATAGAAAATGAAAAAATAGCAATTCCCGCGACTTTACCCGAGTTATGAAGTGTGAAAAACAAATTCAACAGCTATCCAACACCATAGGAATTTTTCAGTTCAATCTAGTAATTCCTGAGACTAGCTCATATTTAATTTGCAAGAATAAATTTAGCAATAACTGAGATAAAAACTATTCCATCTTATAAGTTGGAACAAATTACGAAATTTAATCAAAATCGGTTCAGTAGTTTCAGAGTTTATTCCGAACATACATAGTGACACGAGATAGATACTTTTCGATATTCTTTTCATCAATAGCGTTGAGTAATTTTATATTTTTTCTTAGATGATCTTTACCTGTCGATGAAATTATCAGAGTACATCGAGGAAGCATTCGAGGCGGAACTATTTGTGATCTAAGAGTTATATGAAAGTGAACCACGGAAACGGTGATGTGCAAAATAAAATAAATAACCTATAATATGTGATATCAAAACGATTTAACTATCAGTTACAATATTAGTGCATCCAGCAAACCTATTTAATTATAAATAATAGAACTGAATATATTATACAATGTGACTACTTTTTAAACTAACTAAGATATTTAAAAAATGGCTACGTGGGTCTTGTTAGCGGCATTATTTTGTGGGAGTCAGGCGGCAGTTCTTCCACCGCCTTGGGCTGATGTACGAAAGAACCCTTGCGCTGCTCATCCACGAGGATGGCTGATGCTGTACTGGCCTTCGGATGGAAAATGCTACACAATATACAAGGTAGGTCATAAAATTGTCTTTTTAATAGTTTTACACATCAATGAAAATGAATGAACGTCAAGGCAGTTTTGTTTTTTTATAACAATTAGTTTAATGTTTAATGATAATTACTTTAATAATGAACTTAATAATCGTAGACATATCAATCAATCCAGATTTGGAATAACCACGACACGACATGTTTACGCTCACCGCGTTTGTTTAAGTTTGCATTAAGAAACAAATTTATAAAAATTATTTCATAAGTAAAAATAGATACGTGTATATCAAGTTTTTGCTGATTCTCTAGTTACGTAGTGCGTGAAGACCGTGACCGGTTGATGGTATTACCATACCAACGTATTAACGTTGACCTACTGAACTTACTCGTAGTTCCTTTCAAAATGTCCGATACGATTTAATTGTTCGCGAATGTAATCCTTCGTTGAGTTTTAATTTCTTCGTATTTAAGATTTTATTGGTTAACTTATAGATTGGATTGATATTGATACATCTATAACCTATAATTATGTAATGACGTAAAGTTGGCCTCATTTTCCCCTACAATTTCGGATTCCGTCATCTTCGCTCACTTGAAATTCTATATAAGCCCATAATTTCCATTCAAATCACATTCTTAATAACGTACAAAAGAAGATAACACGTAATTATAAACAAACGTATGTCGGTTGTTTCAACTGTGAAAGCATATCGTGTATTTATGGTCACATTATTGTGCATTACGCGCTGCACGCACATAAGCACGCTTATAAATATAATTAAGATGAAATATGTGGATGTGATATACAGTTACGCATTTACTACACAGTTACGCAATTTTCGCTTCATACATTTCTCAGCTGTCCAAGGGTTGTAAATCATGTAGGTCTAAAGTCATATAAAATAAGGTTCATTATTTAGCACTTAATGTTTACTATAATAGACGTTCATGATATGTACTGCAAATGTCGTCCACTTTTCTCATCGCTGCGTCTTTTTGACCGGTAGTATAAATAATTACAAGAACCATGCAATGTGTTTTGCAAGAATGGTGTTTACATGGAATTAAATGATTTTATGGCGTGATTTGCAATGTAGAGTTACTGTTTGTTGTAAATAACTATGTTATCCACACTAGTCAATAGTTAACTGTTATTTAGAAGATCTTTAAGAGAGTTTATTTAGCTATGAATTATATACCTATTAATTTCAATTACTTTGATACATCGTGTCTCTCCTCGTGGACTTTGTTTTTAGCTTTCATGTGAGATGTGCCCAGAAAGATTCCTTTATCCGCCACTAAAAATCCCCTTAAAATTTTGTAAGTAGGCTTTCATATTATCAATTATTTATTGTTAATAAAGATATAGACCAAAACCCTCCAGTTAACTTTAAAACGGTCAAATCGAGCCTGATATTTGAAAATATAAATAAATAGTTAGGTTTGTATAAAAACCAATATTATAGTAAAATTTTTAATGAGTATAATACCAACCCTTTAAGAACATTTAGGAAGAGAAGTATTTTATGTTACCGCCACCATCATATAATGTGTAGAAGTTCAAATTCAGGTTCAAGGGTCGCATTACGCAAGTCATCCTCGATCGTGACTCTTGATAGAGCAGTGTCTGCAGTAGGAAGTTGTTGCATAAATATTGGAATAATTTAACCAACATTGTTGTAGTGTGAAGATGCGTCTTTTATGACTTGTTTATACGATGTAACTTATAACGTGAAATATTACTGTGAAAGTCGAATTAATTAACAATAGTTCCTTGTATAGATATATTTAAATATGAAACCAAATATTTTTGGTTAATTGCACAGCATCATTGTACGTTACATAGTGTAAAAAGCCATACCATTTCTCTTTAATCTTTTATTATTTTAGTAAAATTTTCCAAATAATATTTAATGTATAGATTCGACTGAGAATTTTATTATAATTTATGAATATATTATTATCGAATCACCCTCGGGTTCGTCCCTAGGCCCCTAGGTGTTCACTGCCAAATTTGCACAAAAAATGTATGTAGCACAAAAAGTGAAGGACTTTCATACAAACTTAGCCCTTAGACCTCCTCAATCCGGCCCTGTCGCAAAATCCATTTTTAGCGGATGAAAACTACCTCTCTGCCAAATTTCACGAAGACGAATCAATAGGCCTAGGGAGCCACTTGAGTTGTTACCAAATTCGGTGACATGGTATTATAAAGTCCAAATATAAACAGAATGCCGAGATTTACATGTAGAATTATCATGGTTAGAAAGTTAATATACGTACACCGAATAAATTTAATGCGTATGTATGTATTTTGACATGCCCGCACTTCGCTCGGGTTGACGCTGGATATTATGTATCACATATTGGACTATTATATGCCTATTATGAGATAATAAATTTACTTTGAATATTCTACTAACTATTCTATATTATCTATATTTTAAGCCTTATATTTTGTACTTTAGATTTTATATCCCAACGTGTTTTCACTACATAAAGTGGTCATCAGATGAGAGAGACAGTTCAACTTTTAAAATAATAGGAAAGCGTCACTAATAACTAAATAAGGTATAAAATAGCTTATTTAAAATTCAGATTCTACCCAAAATAAACACTCTCATCGGGTGTTATATCGTGGAATTTGTCTATCTGTAAATTCAATTATCTACCAATTCGGGACACGTAGAGGCAGTGACCGTAAAATATTTTATTCACAGCGTGCATCGCTTGATAGCAGATTAAATCAGTTGTCAAAATAATTATTTACGGCATTCCTTTTTTTATTCGGACGTGATAGTGGGTAGAATTGCTTGGCATTTTTGTAAGCGTCTTCAAAGCTTGGACGTGCTTCCGGAACATTATAAGACGAAGGTTTAATATGATTACTCAAAGTTGTGAAGTAAAGTATGCAGTTTCTTATATGTACGTAGCAAACTTATATTGTGTAATGCTTAGTAAATAGACTCACCTACTATTTGCTCTACTTTAAATCTACGAGTCTTGAATTAGACAAGTAGGTATCGTATACCAATATCGTTTTGTAATAGGCGTCTTTTAGAAAATGTTGGAACTGTCTTATTTTTACTTTTTAGTGAAATATTTATATACTTAATATATTTTTGAAGTGATGTCAACATCCGAGTCGCAAGAGGGGTTTTCAAATAGGTGCACCTACTTATATAAATATATATGAAATTCCTGTTAAATTGATTTTTGGATTTCTATGCTGAAGAGTAGAAGGGAGCTAAGATTTATACATTACTTTTAAACCATATAAGTACCTGTAATTCTCCTTAACATAGTAATATAAATGCATAGTTATTTGATAAAAGCTGTCTTTAATAATATTTATGACACTATAAAGAGCAATTTATTTCTATATTTCAGAAAGGCCATCCATGTCCAGAATCACAAGAGCTAAGCCCCGGGAGGCTGGGCGGTCGCACGGTGGCTGAGTGCAAGTGTCCACCTGGCTCCGCCCAACTGCCGCATACTTCAACCTGCTACAAGTTGTTCGAGAGAGGTCCATGTAGGAATGGAGAATACTTCGCACCAGTCGAAGAATCTTTTAACATGCGAGGGTAGGTAAGCATCTAGACGCCAAAATAGTAGCTATTTAGCAAATATATGTAAAAATGTTATGTTAAAACTTTGAATTAAAATTAAATTTAAACATTACTGTACAACTGTAAAAGATCATAGCAATTTTGTGAAGCAGAAATAACTTTAATAATTATTCAGCATAATTAAGTAAAACATTAACAAAGTTAAACATGAGTATAAACGACTACGTCCCGTTTGAGAGTTTTGTTGAAAGTGATCTAAATCTCTCTTAAGAGGAAATAGACAACACAATGTAGAAAGTAAAATAAGCAAAACGTGTTTATGGAATTATAGGTACGCTATATGTATAACGTTTTAACGGTTAGTATGGAGTAGATTGACTTTAAATATAATTAACATCCCTTACTTGAGAAATGAATGAATCCCTATACAAAATTATCTACCTTTTTATCAACTTAAGGGATGATTTCTGAGATAATAACTATCCTATAAATAAATAAATAAATAAATTTCGCTGAATTTAGCGAAATTTAAATTATCTATTACAAATATAGGAAAATATTATATACAATTTTTTCATGAAACATACATTTCTTTTTCTTTCATTTAAGAGTCAAATTAAAATGAAAAGGTAAATATCTTACTTATGCATATACATAAATACCTATGTATATATTGACATTACGATTATACCTATTACGTGTTTTTTATCACGTAGGATAAATGTATCGAATATTCGTAATCACGTTTCTTGCAACACGCGAACTGTCAATGGTTTTTCCAGAAGAAATAGGGTCAAGGTAATTCTCAAAACATAAATGCATCGATCAATATGACTCATGGCAAATAAGCCATAATTTTTGTGTGTGTAAACTTCTCATACTCTTGTTTTTATTAAACTAGGCCAATATGTTATTACTTTATGACGATTTATAAATTGGCCTTTGCTAGCAACTAGTTTAGGTTGCTAGGTTAGGTTAGCTGTTTTCTTTATAAATTTAAAAAAATCGTATTTTTTTTTAAATAATTAACTCGTAGTTATAGAACAGAAGTAACTAAGTAGTTTATAACTACTGTTGTATATAAATTGTACCCTTAATAATGTGTACTTTAATATATAATTTATAAACAATGCCACTCATATCCTTCATTGATGATCACAAATTTTCGTAATTGATTACATCTAGGAACAGTTTTGTTCGTCATAGTCATAGTTTGTGTAATGTAGAGACTTGCTCTGGGAAAATGTAAATTTCATGTTCTTTCATTGCTAAAAAGATGTACCTACTGTTAAATTTATTTTGCAAGTCCCTATTAGTTCTGAAACACTTTCTTTTCAAATTGTTGGGCTGATCATCTCAGCAAGTCATTGTTCTTATTTTTAAAGTATTTAATATACGAGTAACATACTTATTATTGAAAACGTTATCTTGCACATTGCACACTTCAATCGATTATTTGGATTATTTCATTATCAGTAAGACAAATCGATTTTAGATTCATATTTTTTTTATATTAGTTAGAGTATCGATATTATTGGATAGAAAGTATAGAGTATGTGTTTCTAACAATATAAATTAGGACAGATTCTCACTATAATGCCGTTCGCAGTTCCGACCTCGGTCTGGTAAAATATGAATTATCAAGTATGAAATATCTGTGTGCATTCATAATATCGTCGGTTACAGTCAAGTTTTCTCAAAATTTTTCGTTTCGTTTTCGTTAAATCCAACTATTATTTAACTGAAGTAGAGTTTTTCTTCATCATAAATAAATCGTGAATTGAGTCAGAGTGTATACTGTAAATATGATATGACTTTACTAGACGAGATAGGATCGAGAACGAACTGTGAACGGCATTACAGTGAGGGTAGGCCCTTATAAGCAAAAATTCACATTCCAGCGATCGCCAAGGCATGTGCGTGAGGCCGCTACAATGTGCGGACGAAACGATGCTCTTCTGGCCGCCGGACGGGAAGTGCTATTTCAAGCTTACCCAAGGCCCCTGCTACCCGGGCTCGATATTGAGTGTCGGGGACGATGGACTTGCCAATTGTACTGTGAGTAATACTTTTTTAGGCATACGCGAATATTTGACATTGTAATTGAAACTATCTTGGACGTCTTTTAAACATAGGTGTCTTTATTATGATTGCTGTAAAACATTCGGAGCGTTGGGAACCAAAACTTGACATACTCGTAAATATGCAAAAATATCCGAGGTGAGCCTATCATCAAAAATGTTAGTTTATTTTATTTACATACTTAAAGGCAATAGCTTCATTCCTATTAATAAGTCATACTGCCAGTTTCTATAACTCTATCTACCGATAGACCGGTAGATACTTTCATACGATTTTGACAGGTTGTAACTTTTAATGTGTCAAAATAGTATGAAAGTAACTACCAGTCATCGGTAGATAGAGTTATTGAAACTGGCAGCTATTGCATATAGCATTATTACATAGCCTATTCTAGAAACGTACACCATAAATGGACTATAAGACAAAAAAAATACCGACTGCTTGTAAACACCGCATTCAAAGAAACAATTATCTCTTCAGATTAAGGACTAATAAAGTTACCATTTTCAATATTCCAGTGCTCCCCAAGCAGCGCCCACTACTGGGCCGCTGACGGCGGGTGCTACCAGCACTACACGCGCGGGCCCTGCGACAAGGGACAGTTGTTCCTACCTGGAGGGAAGTGCGGCTGTGAACCCCACTTACCGCACTATCATAATGATACGAACGGATGTTACGAACTTGGTAATTGAAGGACTTGGTTATTTTTGGTTGTGGGTATGTTAGCATGTCGTGCCTCGGAGAGCACGTAAAGCCGTCGGTCCTGCGCCTTAACTTTCACTGGTCGTGTCGAGCAGTCGTCCCACCGGAATATGAGAGTGATAAGAAATAGAGAGTGATAAGCAATAGAGATTGATAAGGAATAGAGAGTGCACTTGTGTCTGCGCATACACTTGTGCACTATAATATATCCTGCGCGGATGGCTAGTTTCGATGAGATTGGCCGCCGTGGCCGGAATCGGTCGGGAGGACATCAATATATATATTTCTTGGGGCAATTGGACAGAACCAGCTATTGTGTTGTGTCGTGTTTCGCTTTGTTACTTCATATTACATGAATAGTTTAAGTGGTAAATTGGCATAGCTTATTGGCTATTTTAGTGGACAATATATTAGGCTCTAAAAATAAACATTCTTATACAACATCCTGTTATCTATTTAATGGCACATGTATGTAAATTAAATTATATCAAAGTCGGAGGACACTTTCATTCTGCTGGTTTATCTTATTTTATTTAAAGTCTTACAAATAGATTTTAGATAAAAGTAAACTTTATATTGTAATAATTTTACATTAATTTCCTTACGAAATATGGTATTAAGAAATAAAATTTAAAACGCTATATTGTTTGCCTATTCCCAGCACTATTGCAAATTTTTATTTTTGCCACTCTCTTATCATATTATTGAGATAAAATGTACTTAATACTTAGACTATAGTTAGTTGAAAAATAGCAGAAGATAGCGCTACTAGGTATATTTTTATTTTTCTAGCAGTTATGAGTATCCTATATGTTGACCCGGTTAACCGACTCTTATAATATCAAAATTTCATCAAAATCTGTCTTGTCGTTTTCTTCTGATGCCGTAACATATACACAGACAAAAATTCAAAAATTTTTCGATTCGTCCTAGATTATTAAAAAAATATTAAATGCACATTATTCGACTATTAATATATTGTAAACATAAAAGAACAACTAATGGATAACTGAAACTAATAAAAAACTTATATTAGTTTCAGTTATCCATTAATTCAACGAATCGTATATCGGGTACGCGCCATTGCGATAAAAAGTAAAGTCAACTTGACAGCTCGGTCACAGATTATCAAATATAAAAATAATGAGTTTATCCTTATTATATATTATATAATAAGGTACAGTGGTAGCCTAGTGGTAATGCACTCGCTTGGATAACCGAGTGATGCGGGTTCAAATCCGGGTCTCGCACCTTTGATGTTTTCATGTGCGAATCATTTATATCATTTTTTAGTGGTAGTGCCATGCTTGTTACCTTCGGGTAGCAACCGAATGGGCCGGCACGCCCCGTATAGTTCATTAGTACCACTCTCTCACAGAAGACCGGCGTGAAGTGGCAGCTATGCTGTCGCGTTTCGTCCGGTGAGTGAGAGTCCGGGAGGCCCACTCTCCTTCCCCCTCCCTCTTCCCTTCATCCTCCGCCTTCGTTCCCCCCTACCTCCCACTTCCCTCCCTCCTCCATCCCTCCCTTTCCTGAAAGGCCGGCAACGCATCTGCAAGCCAGATGTCCATGGGCGTGATCACTTCCCATCAGGTGAGCCTCCTGCCCGTTTGCCCCCTTTTTACCATAAAAAAAAAATCATGATTATCACTTGTCTTACGGTGAATGAAAACATCGTGAGGAAACCTGCATGTCTGAGAAAACCTAACAAGTTTTCGAAAGACATGTGAAGTCCGCCAACACGTACTAGGCTAGCGCGGTGGACTATGGCCTGATCCCCCTCGTACTGAGGGAGGCCCGTGCCCAGCAGTGGGATGATGATGATGATGATGATATATTATATCAATAATAAAAAATAACTTCCAGACTCACTAGGCCCATGTCCCAAGGGCCACACGTTCTCGCTAGGCGCGGACGCGGACACGGCGCAAGCGCAGTGCAGCTGCAAGGGCTTCCACGCGCGCGCCGCGGACGGCGCCTGCTACCGCCTGTACACGCGCGGGCCGTGCGCGCACGACGAGATGATCGCGAGGGGCGGCAACTGTACTAAGGTTCGTCAATGTAATATTTCCTTTAATGGTTATTTATTCGCGACTAATAGTTCAATATGTTTGTGAGATTTTTTTGTTTTATTTTATAAGGAAAGCTTTTTCCAAAATGTATATCTGCAGTGTACACCGTATATACATATTATTATTTTTTGAGTAAAATTTTAATCAAAAATAAAACTAGCTTAAATTACTCTTACACCTAACTACATATCTGCTGTCTGCTAATAAAAGTCCCATCATCGTCCAGCCGATTCGCGTATTATCTAGAATAAGCTCATAAACAGACAAATTTTAAAAACCTTTCAAAATAATATCTTAGGATTACAACGTTATAGTAAAAATACATATAGCTTATAGGTATCTATACTATAATATTATAAAGCTGAAGAGTTTGTTTGTTTGGTTGAACGCGCTAATCTCAGGAACAACTGGTCCGAATTGAAAAAATATTTTTGTGTTGGACAGTCAGTTTATCGAGGAAGACTTTAGGCTATCACGCTACGACAAAGGAGCGGAGTAGCAATGAAAAATGTTGCAAAAATATTTCTTATGATTTTCAGCCTTTAGAACGCGAGCGGAGCCGCGGGAAAGGTTAGTAGTTAATAAAATAATGAAAAAAACAATTCTGACGTGTGCCAGGTGCCATGCGCGCGCGGGCGTCTGTACGTGCGCGCGCGACGGCGCTGCTACCGGCCGGGCGCGGCGGAGCCGTGCGGCGCGGGCGAGCACCTCGCCTTCGACTTCGCGGCGCGCCCCGCGCTCGACGGACTCAGCCACAACGGCGTGTGCGTGTGCTCTGCGCCTAGCTGTCTGCGCGCCCGCACCCAGGTACACTACTTATATACAGATGTGGGCGAAACTGCTATCTGTTGATAACGTGTTATAACTGTAGCGGTGGGCGAAACGGCTATCTGTTGATAACATGTTATAACTGTAGCGGTGGGCGAAACGGCTATATATTGATAAAGAGTTATAAGATACGCTATTTTTAAAATGCCTATTATTTTTTACGCTATAATATATTTATACGTTACATAATTTCGTATAATTTAGCGCACACGACTCGTGACAAAAATATTATACGGCTAGCACGAAGTGTCAAGCGCGGCAGTTGTCGAACATAGTGATTACATTCTCTTTGTTGTGGTCATATTATATGTAATAAAAATAAATTAAAAAGTAGCTATAGCGCTTGCCTCTGGAAATAAATAACAGGCGATTTGGTTATTATAAATAGCATGTTATTTATAAATAGCATGTTATTTATAAATAGCAGCATTTTTTCAGCTATCTAGAATAACGAGCATCCCTAAAAATAGCCTATAAAAAGCCGTTGCGCCTCACCTCTAACTTACTATGTACCTACAGTTCTCGAGGCGTAAGCTCAGCTTTGCATTTGTGTGAGTGATAGCTACAAGCCAATAGCCGCGCATCAAAAACCAGTTACAACCAGTTTAAACCACTCGCAACGCGCTACGCCTTCGGTCGTGCCTATCCGTACACTGCACTCACACAAATGCAAAGCTGAGCTTATGCCTCGAGAACTGTACTAATATTATAAAGCTGAAGAGCTTGTTTCTTTGTTTGGTTGCACGCGCTAATCTCAGGAACTACTGGTTCGTATTGATTTCTTTTAGTAAATAACTATATACAAGAACTTGACACATTATATACGGTAGGTCTAACTACCTCGGGAACCTCTATCCACATCGAAAATCGGTACAGTAGTCGTTGAGTTTAGCGCGAAAATACAGACAGATGCGGCAGAGGATATTATTTTATAATATAGTGATGTAACTAACATACATCCACCCAGGAGTCTGGCTGTTCCTCCCGCGTGGGCGCAGTGGAGTACAACAAGACGTGCCATCTTCTGCGCACGCGCGGTCCCTGCGGCGCCGGCGCGTGGCTCGTGCAAGACGATAATGGCCGCGCTGCGTGTGCGTGCAGGCCTGGTACTGGCTGCGTTGATGCTGGCAGTTGACGGTGACGCCAACTTGTTTTTCACAGTGACGCCATATTGGGTTGGAAAGTGACGCCATCTTGTTTTTGATAGTGACGCCATCTTGGTTTGAAAGTGACGCCATCTTGTTTTTGTTAGTGACGCCATCTTGGATTTGATAGTGACGCCATCTTGTTTTTGATAGTGACGCCATCTTGGTTTGAAAGTGACGCCATCTTGTTTTTGATAGTGACGCCATCTTGGATTTGATAGTGACGCCATCATGTTTTTAAAGTAACGCCATTTTGTTTGTTAGCACTTGCTGTTATGGACGTGTTACGTGTTTTTTCAGGTCTGGTATCCACTGTGTGGATACAATACAAGTAGTAGATGGTGGCGCCATTTTGTTTTTTACATCAAGTTGTAAATATATTATGAGTTTATGCATGCCTGGTACTAGTGGGCAATTTACAACCGCCATTTTACAACGAAGGAACTTACGATGAAGCCATAAGCAGGATTTTTATATGTCACAACAAGGAGTGATTAAAACAAAAAGAAGGTTAATTGGGTTGGGTTTACAATCGCTTGGCAGGAGTTATTGGGTGAAACTTATATATATGGTAGTCGTTTATTCACTGATCACAATAATAACACTCACTACACAAGGTAATTCATATTTTTAGAGAAAATTAATAAAAACTTAATGTGAGAGGGAAGGATAACAATAGGATTTTGTATATGTGAGACAAAGACGTAAGATCATTATGTCCAAAATATGTCGAATTACTTAAATGTCATTGTCAACTATCCTAACGCCGCCATATTTAGTTCTGTGTTTCTATGGACATGTGTGAAAGTGCTTTCATCGTAAATAACATTTTTTTTCGACTTGGATAACATAGGTTCAGAAGGTTAATTTAATTTTTTTTTCGTTCTTTCTAGGTAGGTTAGGTTAGGTTAGATATATGACCACAAAATACGCGAGCGAAGCGAGCGTACCGCGGCGGTGGCCGAGGAGTGCTACATACAAAATTTATTTTCTCATGAAGTATGAATTACCTTGTAATGGGAGTTGTATAGGGATAATAGGGAGCATCTCCCCTACCAATTCACTCCCTCTCATTGTCATCGTCCTGCCAAGCGATTGTAAACTGCTACCGGTTAATTATATAAGTATACTCATAGTTTAAGAAATGAAGCTATGTGACCTCAAATGTACTATGTGAGTAGTTCAATATGGCGCCCTCTAGAAGATAAATTCTTCGTAAATTCTTGTATAAAAAATGATTGAAATGTGCCACGTTGGATATTAAACGAAAAGGTATAATATATTTCATTTCAAAATATTTTATAAATGTGTTTAAGGAATTTAATAAATTTATAACAGGTATAGGTAATTTTTATCATAATATAAAAATTACTTTATTACCTGTAAAATAAATAAAATTCTGTTGAAATAAGTCCAGATTTTTTTATAAAAAATTTCGGCTTTCGCAAATTCAATGCATAATTTATTTCATTGCACGTTAAATAATATACCTACATAATATGTAAGTACCTATCTCGTGGGATTTTACAAGATATATCTATTATAAGTACACAGTACAAAGGCCATCTTTAGATTAACTCCATTATGTTTAAATTTACAATTTTATTTAAATATTTTTTAATATTTTTTCAAAGTGGTAGTGCCATGCTTGTTACCTTCGGGTAGCAACCGAATGGGCCGGCACGCCACGTATAGTTCATTAGCACCACTCTCTCACAGAAGACCGGCGTGAAGTGGCAGCTATGCTGTCGCGTTTCGTCCGGTGAGTGAGAGTCCGGGAGGCCCACGCTCCTTCCTCCCTCCCTCTTCCCATCATCCTCCGCCTTCGTTCCCCCCTCCCTCCCACTTCCCTCCCTCCTCCATCCCTCCCTTTCCTGAAAGGCCGGCAACACATCTGCAAGCCAGGCTTGCAGATGTCCATGGGCGGAGGTGATCACTTCCCATCAGGTGAGCCTCCTGCCCGTTTGCCCCCTTTTTACCATAAAAAAAAAAATTAAAAAATAAAAGTACCTACCTAAGTTTTAGGATTTTTTGCGTATTCATTTGGATTTTTGGCTTTCTAAGTTCATCACTATAGTTTTATTTTAAATCAAATATTCATGTAAAATTAAGAATGTGTTCATACGATATGTCGTTAATTATGCACACTGTTAATTGAAGTGTTATTCAGACGTATATGGTGAAATTATAATGGTTCCGCTTTTGCTTTTTGGCTACTGAACCCTAAAGCCTAAAATATATGGGAATTACATATTTTGATATAGGTATAAATTTCTGGTAATCGCGATAACTAGAAAATGGCTGTAATGTTGTGTAAATGTTTCTGAAGTTTATTTTTTGGTTGTCCAAACAAGTGACTGTTTTACTTTGTAGTAATCTAAACCATTTTTTTTCTATTGAAATAATTAGAAAATAAAATGTAGGTAATATTTCATTTTGTAAAACGATTTTAGAATTTAATCAGTGTTAATATATTTTATATTTCAGTTTGTTTTTTCAAAAGACCCCTTTTAATGTCAAATACAAAAATTTGCTGAGTAATGCTAAGGGAGCTCTTGTCCTTACCTTAGTTTGCAAACATTACATTATTTTAATTATAATCTTTTGGTGATTGACGACACGATTGGGTGTATACTACCCTACTTACTGTGCCAGTGGTTGCGGGTTCGAGTCCCTATGGCACTCATTTGTTGAGTACCTGTACTCCAGTCATGGATGTTTAAATTTATTTAAAATTTATAATATGTATAGTTTGTAAACTATGTATAGTTTGTAAACCATGTATGTTGATGTACCAACATATTTATCTAAGCACTAAGGGGTCGTTCAAGTATTACGTAACGCAAATTTTGAAAATTTTTGAGACCCCTCCTCCCCCCTATGTAACGCGCCGTAACGTTTTCCTGTACACCCCCCCCCTCCATAAACGTTACGTAACACCCAACTGAAAATTTTTACCCAAATTTCATGCTGCACAAACTACCGGAAAGTCGCTAAATTACTTTTGTTATTGTTTTAATCGCGTTTGCGGTAGTAATTAATAAATAAAACAATAGATTTTTAATTCGAAATACATGCGTATTTTATTTATTCATATATTTATTTAATAAATAATCACACAAAATTTAATAAGCATTTGCTTAAGATTCAAATATATATATTAAATGGGCTCAAAGTCCTAATAAACATTTTCTTAAGATTAGTATTTTTTTTAAATAAAAAAACAATGCTACGTAACGCGTTGTTCAAAGCCCCCCTCCCGCCCTTGTAACGCATCGTAACGTTTTACAAGAACCCCCCTCCCCCCAAACTGCGTTACGTAATACATGAACGCCCCCTAATGACAGCACATTGATATTAAAAGTACACGTATTTAAAGCTACTGATGGGCAACCTTTCTAGTTTCAATACTAAGGCAATCAGGCCTTACGGATTTAAAAGTATATTATTTTGTACATATAAGTAGTTGTATAGATTTATGAGAATAAAGTGCTTACTCGAAGGAGAATTTGAATAGTTTTACGAGAAAGATTACTGTGAATAAACATACATAGGTTATAGGTATATAATATATAAACAGTAGTTGTTATCGAAGTCCTCCGAAGCATACCGATTTTATGATTTTTTAATGTACATTTGGTTGGCCTAAGAATGTGTCTAGACTATTTTTTATTCCGCTAGGAGATAAGAGTGGCCAGATTTTATTATTTTTTAATGATTTGGCATTGTATAATACTTATAACCCTAAATTTCTAACCGTCTACCACCAATTTCTATTTTTAAATAGTGATTAAAACGCGAGCAAAGCCGCAGGAATTGCTAGTCTAGGAAATTATTATAATATTAACTTATATGTTTAATAAAATGGAACTTTTTGTACATGCATGCTAGATTATGTTAATGCCAGAAGTAAAAGTGAGCAGACAGTTGCCAAAAATGCTATTTCGATAGTGACAAGAACTTTTATTTTACGGGACTTTTTGATCTCGAATATTTAAGTGAAATTATATTTATTTTTCTATGTAAAAATGGTAAAATACATGTTATTATGACATTTTTTTTATTTTCCCTATAATTTATACACTTATACGTTGATGGGGTTTTACTCATGATACATCTATGAAAATAACTTTTTTTTATTACTAATATAATATTGAATAATTTAACTTTATATAAAACCGGCGACTCACCCTCGCTGCGCTCGAGATTTAGCACGAGCGAAGCCACGGGTTCCGCTAGTTATACATATAAACCTTCCTCTTGAATCACTCTATCTATTAAAAAACCGCATTAAAATCCGTTGCGTAGTATTAAAAATTTTACCATACATAGGGACAGACAGACAGCGGGATGA
Source organism: Boloria selene (assembly GCA_905231865.2). Taxonomy (NCBI): domain Eukaryota; kingdom Metazoa; phylum Arthropoda; class Insecta; order Lepidoptera; family Nymphalidae; genus Boloria; species Boloria selene. Next base: position 12,330,896 of record HG993137.1, on the reverse strand, counting down.
CTATGTTTTATACTATGTACAGTTCTTGAGGCATAAGCTCAGCTTTGCATTTGTGTGAGTGATAGCTAAAAGCCAATAGCCGCGCATCAAAAACCAGTTAAAACATGTTTAAACCAATCTCGCAACGTCTATCCGTGTCGTCGTGCCTATCCGTACACTGCACTCACACAAATGCAAAGCTGAGCTTATGCCTCGAGAACTGTGATGATGATAGTGATCATAAGTGTAAAAAGAAAAACGTTGGGAATTAGTTCAGTAATTTTAGAGATTTGATTGGATTAATTTGAAAATGTCTTTTGACGTAACTTTAGTCGCGGTATCATAATAAATACGAGTATTTTTGTGATTGAGTAGTAATTTATATTTTTGTTATCAAATAAAACGTATTGTAGGTACAAGAAAAGTAATGAAAGTTATCTATGACTTCTCCAGATTTTCAGAAGAGAACTTACGCTTTAGAACAAAAACAAATCCAATCTGAAAACATTACATTCATTATTTTAATATATATATAGCTACAATTTGAGAAAAAAGCCGAAGAAACCTTTAGGTCAAATCTTTAGAATCCCTTAATCCTGTACATTGTACAAATGTATGTAAGCAATTTCACAACCTTTAGTTTAGTTTAGAATAATATGTTTTGTACATAGTCTTTTAAGTAAATAATTAGACAGTGGTAGCCCAGCGGTAACGCGCTCGCTTGGATAACCGAGTGATGCGGGTTCAAATCCGGGTCTCGCACCGCTGATTTTTCATGTGCGATTTATTTCTATCATGATTACCACTTGTCTTACGGTGAAGGAAAACATCGTGAGGAAACCTGCATGTCTGAGAAAACCTAGCAAGTTTTCGAACGACATGTGAAGTCCGCCAACACGCACTAGGCCAGCGCGGTGGACTATGGCCTGATCCCCCTCGTACTGAGGGAGGCCCGTGCCCAGCAGTGGGACCTTAAAAAGGGCTGATGATGATGATGATAGTCTTTTAAATATCGAGTTTTAACAAAAGCTTTTATCATGAAAAATCTCTATTGTTATATAGATAATATTGCAAAAACGTATCGTATAAAATACAATTTTCCTCGAAAAGCGTATTTAAAGTTTATTCTGAGAAAAGTAAAGATGAGGCAGAACACTCATAACTTCTCAAGTACACCAAATATTTGCATGTATCTTACACGAATATAGTTTTCTATACCCGGAATATCTTAACAAAAACCTTCAAAAAGATATTCCAATTACTTTTATGCTTACTTAGGATCCTCTCACTCTCACGGGACTGTAGACTCAGTATTGAGATATTTGAGACGTTACGTGTTTGTGACGTCTCTCTTATCTAATGTAGGGCTTTTTCTTAACCTATTTGCGACAATCTGTTCATTTTATGCTAAAATCGAACCCGTAATCTACTGCTTGATTAGCAATTCTTGATGGTGTGTAATATGTTAAAGCTATCAGCGGCTGTAATTTGTCTGTCTGTATCATGTTAGCCCGAACACTAAAAGTGCCTCCGAAATAGCTGAACTGCATACAATTTTGGTAGAAAATGGAATATGAATGAAATGAAATTTTGGTAGAAAATGGAATATGAATGAAATGAAATTTTGGTAGAAAATGGAAATATGATGAATAAAATGAAATTTTAGGAGGTTGTTGAGGTTTGGGTAGTATATATATCTAAATTGGCAAATTAAGTTTAATGTTTCCTTTATCCGCCTACAGTCTCATTACGAATGTTATATGATCATCTCGAACCTCGATATATTGTCATTCGTCACATAAACAGTACACAGCAAGTAGTGCCACTACAAACTGAGCCAAACGTGTTGGGCGTTTGGCTTAGTTTGTAGTAACCCTACATGCTGAGCAAAGCAGTTACCAGTTCGAGTCCTGCTGAGGGCATTCATTTTTGTGATGAGCACGAATGTTTGTATTCCAGTCATGGGTTTTTTATATTAATAATACATACATAATATTACATAATATATTATTATTTAAAGTATCTCGTATATTAAATAAATCTGGTAACCATAACACCAGCCTCGTAGCTTACCATGGAACTAGACGGTGTTGTGTGTTAATGTCGCAAAATATTTATCTGCCTATATAAGCCCTGGAGCTATGGGAAAGTTAGCTTATACCTAACTATATAAAAGGGAAATATCAATCAATCATAAAATCTAGATAACCTCTTTATGAAGATGTCTTATTACTGCTTTGAAGAATATCTTATGCTTAAGGCACCTACCTCGCCCAATGACCTTGAGGATTTGATATCTGTACTAGTATTTGTTATTTTAACGCCATCTACCGACCGACGACCATACTACAACGAAACGAAGTGAAGATTAAGCAAGAACACAGATGTGTCGCGTTGTCATCATTTTTTGCCTATTTGATTCGATCTCTGAGAAATCTCATTTTGTTCCTTTCCTCTAGTTTTTGTAGCCTTGTACGAATATAGTGCCTACATCATAATCTATATTATTTATATTAAACTACACAATTCACTATGCCTGCTGACATAGCTTTCATTTTACTAAATGTTATATGGTGAAGGTCTGCTGATGACCAGGTAGGTAAGTAGGTAAACGGTTCTCATTAACGGAAATAGTTAGGTTGACCTAACTTTCGACCTTACCTTCTTTAAACGCACCTATTCTTTATTTGTAATATCATTAGGATGTAGGTATTGGTATATTTTTATGTGAGCAATAAACAATAACTGTCCATAAAGTGTGAACAAAATATTAAAAAAAATGCCTTAGTTATTCTTATATTTAGGCATTAGGCATATTTAGGCATATTATATTCTGGCTTACTCTATGATAGGTTCAAAAAACAAAACGAAATTACAAACCATTTTACATATACTTACAAACTTAAATTCTGTTTTTGTTTTACGAAATATTTATATTTGTATTATTTAATATATGGTTTAATTCAAAAATCATTCAAAACGAGAAGTTTTAGGTATTAATTGGAGAAAATAACGCGCGTGTAGTCCACTCGTCACAAGAGTCATCGAGACACTGCTGTATCGCATCCCGAGTACGCGCCACAGGCCGTAGCGGGGGTGCGTCAGTGGGGTACTGGTTAAGTTTCGGGTTTTTATTTATTATTTAAGAATATCAGAATAAAAAAATAAAAAAAAAACAATAGAAATTGTGAAATATGTCATTACATATTTTTTGGTACAAAATTCACGCCAAACTAATTATCCGTTACAGAGAAAAAGTACAGTTTACGTTGAAAAAGGCCCTATTTAATATATTTTTTTCCAAATTTGGGAGAGTTTATTTAAATTTAAAACAATAGCATGTATTTGTAATAACCTTAAGTAAATCATATATTTTTTATATGGTAATCGTACGAGAGGATTCATCTATAATCTTCTTTAAACTTATAGTGTTTTTGGAATTTGAGCGAGGTAATCCCCTTAATATAACAACTAACAAGGAGTTTTGTGAGAGTACCAACTTAGAGGGGTAAAATAGGCTTTCGTAAATTTGTATGAAAGTCCTTTACCTATATGTTTGCTGATGTCAAACATGAGAGACAAAGGCGAGATATTTTAGTTATTATGTTAATCAACTGTGGGTGAAGCCAACACTAAGTAGTTTTATATACGTAATTAAAAAAACTGTATAGTTTGTTTCCCTTCCGCAATCTTTTGACAATCGATCCATACAAATGAATTAACTAGCGTCTGTTTTTAATGTCAAAATAACAGCTTTTTAATATATGCATAGAAATTATTTGTAAAAAATACAAAATCATAATATCTATTTCAGATTTAACCGAAAATTTTTGATAAAGTTTTTATACCCACGAATAATTTTACGACGAAATTAGTTTAAATGCATGCATCTATATGCATATTTATATGATTCGCGAAGCAAGATGGCCTTGTACATAGATGAAGTTCCTGTTTCACGAGCTTTATAAGTTTAGCCACATAAATCTTATAAAGTAATAAAATTTGGTTTTAGATAATTTAAAATTGTATTTTATTTATACCTGGAAACTTTTGGAGGAGACCTTTACCCGCCAGGGGCCTTAACTATATATTTTAAGAAATTTATGTCCTATATCAATATTATATTGTTTTATATCTAACAATTTTGTAACAAGTTATGTATATATGTGAAGGAAGCTGCCTCGGTGGTGTAGTGGCTAGCATGTACGGTCATACATCGAGAGGTCCTGGGTTCGAGTCCCAGGTCGGGCCAAGTATAATTATTGAGTCTTTCTGTTTAGTAAGCCTCAGTAACAGCCCGGAGTTGGGAAGTTGGCGGTGAGTCACCCCCGTGCCTCGGAGAGCACGTAAAGCCGTCGGTCCTGCGCCTTAGCTCTCACTGGTCGTGTCGAGTAGTCGTCCCACCGGAGTATGAGAGTGATAGGAATAGAGAGTGCACTTGTGTCTGCGCGTACACTTGTGCACTATTAATATCTCCTGCGCAGTTGGCCAGTCTCAATGAGATTGGCAGCTGTGGCCGGAATCGGTCGGAGAGAACATTATTATTATATGTGAAGGAAATAAAAGGCTATATTATTATTATTATTATATTAATTACATGTGCGATACCAAATATATAAGTTACTAGGTAAAAGTAAGTCACGCCTTTGCTCAGCATCTCAGCTGCAACATACCTACCGCGTATCTGATGTTAGAAATGATATATTTAAAATATACACCTTTATTTAGTCAATATATTTTGTATATAATAAATATTTAAAATTAAACAAAAAATGTATTATTTTATTTGAGTATTGTTTCATGTTTACTTTCTTTACTTTAAGTCTTTAGTACATTTTTCTTCTGTTATGTACATAAAGGTTTTTAATACCTAACAATGAATATAGACTAATTAAGTAGTAACTGGCCTTTTTAAAAGTTGTTACCTATTTTAAAATTTAAGTTTAATTATTGTGCAGAATGCTAAGCGACTTAGATAGCTAGAAAAACTTATGTATGAACTGAAGCGAAGGACATCGTAATACAATCCCCTTTAGTTACTTGGATTCAAGTTTTAAAAACTAGTACTTTAAATGTTTAGAGCAAACTAGATCTTAGAAATGGGATCAACTAAATAAATTTCGCGTCTTATATTATATGGATACCAATCGGGATAGATAGGAACAGAAACGGCGCGGTGTGAAACTGTAAATCTTGTATTATATCGATGGGTTATTGGAACAAAGCCGCAATCGACAAAATACAATTTTACAGGAAAAAAGATTTAGTGAAAATCATGAATAATTACTAAACTACGAGGATCATCAAAACGGTTTGTATATCAAAAGATGCGTTATTTTTTCTGGAGGGATATATAATGTACATAAGCTTATAATGCTAAGGATATAACTAAAAAAAAGTAAAAAATCATATTGCCGCTTCATACATTGAATGTCGTATCCGTTAAGAGTCCATTGTGGTTTTATTCCGGTAAAAAGTGCGAAATCAATCAAACAGCAATAGTCTATTGCTACGTTGTACGTTGATCTGAAGAATGTATGGCGAATACATTAATAGCATTTTGCAGTGATATTACATGAATTTAATGATCGACTTGGAAAATGTACTTGTCAATGCTGTGTACATTATATGAATATGGTTGTTATGGAATGACCACAATCAATCTAGAATATTACGTAATTATTTATTCTTATGTATTTATTGATTTTACTTAAAGTTTTGGACATAAACATAGTCTTCAGGTTATTATAACATTTCTACGATCTAAAATTTTCCACCCTTTTTTATTATTATCAAAGTCTATCCACATAAATGAAACCAGAAACAATAATATTACAATCTTAGTAGGTAACAAAAAGAAATAACAACATTATTCATAAGGAAATGGTGTGTCTTCTTGGGAATAATGTTCTGCTACTTCATCCTCAACAGTTTCGCATACCAAAGCATCATAAAAATCATGGCAGTGGCGAGGAATGTCATGATTTTTACAAAGACTTAATAAGTCGGAGTGCAAGGCTGTAGGCACAGGAAATGGTTGATTGTAAGCCCTTTACAACTTGGAAACGATTGGAATTTCAGCAGTAGGAGTATCAGCAGCACGAAGTATTTGTGCACCTCGTGTATGTCCACTTCGTGTGCCTCCACCTCGTACCCGGGCGCCTCCAGTAGGAAATCTGGTTGGTAGATCACGAGTGTGTAACTCCATAATATTATAATCTTCAAAACTGTATTTAAACTTCAGTATGCCCTCATGAGTATGACACGCAACCATTTCCATAATGTTGGACCATAATATTTTATTTCCCTCAAAGTCAGTATCCCGAATCAAGAAGCAGTAACTATCGCAAATACTTTGGTAAAATATGTATTTTGCAGATTCGGCGTTCCGCTAGAAATTCACATTAAGCAAGGAAGAAACTTTGAATTGCATATATTTCAGGAAGTATGTAAAATCCTTGGGGTGCACAAGACTCGAACCACACCACATCATCCGCAGTCAGATGGAATGGTTGAAAGGTTTAACCAGACTCTGGAACGCCATCTACTCGTAGCTAAGGTTGTGGATAAACATCAAAAGGACTGGGACGAATATTTATCATTGTTCCTGCTATCTTACCGGACTGCTGTACACGAAAGCATGACCATAACACCTGCTTTTGCAAATTTTGGGAGAGAATTACGGTTACCAGCGGATCCAATAAATGGTTGCCCGCCGGATACTCCAAGTTACATAACCGAATATGCCAGTGAACTAAGAGCGAAGATGATTGGTGTTCATGAGCAGATAAGAGATGCAAGGCTACAAGCAAGTGAACGCATTAAAACTCGTTATGACCGGAAGGCGACAGGAACAAACTTCGAGGAAGGCTCATTGGTATGGCTGCATAACCCGGAGACGAAAGCGGAAATCGCCAAAGCTGCAACCAAGTTGAGAGGGACCTTATATGGTTAAAACGAAAATTAACGATGTCACTTTCCGAATTCAACGTACATCTAGAAGTCCGGCTAAAATCGTGCATGTGGACCGATTAGCCAAGTATCACAGCAACAACGATGCTCGAGACGAGCATGTCTTAGGAGGGGGTAGTGTCACGGAATAGAGTGCGAACCCGTCATAATAGCACGCTTGTACCATGCTTTACAACAGCGAATGTCAATTTCTAACTTTTGACAATTAGATAAAAAGAACAGTTTATTGCAAATTTTAATGTGTCAGAGAGAGAGAGAGACAAAGCATTTTCAGGAAAGATTTGGAAGTTACTAGAAACATTTTGAATTTTCGATACTAGAATGTTCTAAATTTACGCATATAAAAAGGCCGGCAGTGTCTCGAGAGATGAGTTGATGTTCGGAGTTAAGTGAAGATTACGAAGAGATACGAAATAGTGGAAAAGTGAAGAAGAGTATAGTAAATTATTAAAAGTGTTGGATTATAGTGCTCAGAGACTCATTTTAACTAGTGCTGTGTACAAACTGCGCGTGTATATAAAGTGTAAATAAAACATTTTTAGAACGCTTTTAATTTCCGATCCCGAACCCGTAGTACCATAATTACTATTATATACATTATACATATATAGTAGAAAACCATAATTACTATTACTAGTGAAAGTTTAAAATATTTGTACAGCAATGTTTATTGTGAATCGGTATACTAAGTTTATTTCGGGGAACAAAGCCGCAATGGCCGTTACTTGTAGAAGGATGAAAAAAACTTTTATCATTGCACATAGCACGATTATTCCGGTAAACAAAATTCGAACGATGAACGGGGGAATAAAGAGACAATATCCATACTGCTTTTGCTAAATCAGTCAGTTTTCATTATAAATTCGTGAAAAAAATTCACAAGGTGTAATAGGGTCCGTAGATTACGAAAATGGCTTAATCGGAAAACAGCTACTATGGCTATTGCGGTCTTGTTCCAGGCACCCATCGATATGCACAAATGTTTTATTTTTACAGAAATAAATAGTTTTTAAATAAGTACTTTCATGATTTTTAACGCCATCTACCGTGTCTAACTGCAGCTAAGAACCATTCGTACCAAGTAACCCCATAAGGACGAAAAAAATAAGAAGTTTTCCTCTGGTCTCCATAAAACTTGGGTACCAATCAAATTTATCCGTATTTCCTGAAATTAGATAAGGAAATCTAAAAAAATCTAATAAAATATTGTTTTATTAGATTATTAATCTAAAATCTAAAGTCCAACTTTCCAACTTCTGGTATGTACCATTATTATAAATATCGTATTGTGACTCAGATTACGTATTTGAGAAGTTTTCGATCGATTCTAGTTTGTAAATAGGCCATATATGATATATGTACTTGGTTTTATGCTCCATGGCCATATACCTACTACGTAAAGGAAGCTAATATACTGTACATTTTAGGCTAATTAATCTGAATTAAAAATAACCTGATAATACTTAATAATAAGATATTATAACTGGTGCCGGTTGGACAACTTAACATATATTTTTTATTTAGTTGGTGGTATGTCAAAGATGATTTAAATATATCCCCAACGTGCGTTCATCTTTTCATGGGTTGAGTCTTATAGTAGCCGGGCGCGAAGTTAAGAAATATGTGGGCCACTTCTATGGACGGTGCGACACGTGGGTTTCTTCAGATAGGTACTTCTCAGATATCAGAGCGAAATGCGGCCCTTCGAACTACTTTTGCAGACTACAGAGCCAAAAAAACAAGAAAAACGTAGGAAATGTAAATTTTACAATAGTTTACTTTGTACTAGTCTTTCCCGCTGCTTCGCTGGCGTTCTAAAGGCTGAAAACCAAATATTTAAATAAATTGCAGAGCTACCAGCGCCCCTCCCCTCTCACGACCGCGCGTTTTGGACGCGATGATCATTATTTTGTTGCGGAGTTACGTATTTAGGTAATTAATACCATGTTTATAAAACACCTTCGCAAATAATGCATTATCTTAAAACTAATTTAATCTCCTATTGGTGTATAGTGTGATGTAATATAGCCTATAGCCTTCCTCGATAAACGGACTACCCAACACAAAAAGATTTTTTCAATTTGGACCAGTAGTTCCTGAGATTAGCGCGTTCAAACAAACAAACAAACTCTTCACCTTTATAGTATGGGATGGAAAACGCTATCCTTTAAAAAATTTTCAAGGTCTCCTACTTTTACCGCGCGAGCGGTAGCTTCAATTCTTGTAACTCACTGTTACTATCAGCAGTAAAAGTGTTAAAAACATTTCATATTCGAAACTAAAGATGATTAATTTTTATGATTACATACGTAATGAATTTCAACATTAAAAATTAGTATCTAGCTGCTTTATGACGATATGAATCAGGTGGAATTATTAAAATCATAAGACCAGGTACTGTTTGATTACGTAACAGACAATTTATGATATATAAATTGTTAGTCAGGATTAAAATAGTTTAATTTAGTGCAACTTTTCAGAATTTATCTAATTCCACTTAAAACCTTATTAACTTGTTACAAATCTATCGCTAAAGACATTAAATTAATAACAATTTAATAACACAAGTGATAGTGAGGACCATTAAGCGCTTTAATCTACGACTGTAAGTTAAACATTTATGTTTGGTCACGCGTGCATGTCGAATGAACAATAGAGTAGTCAATGATCCTGTCCTCAGATTTCTTACATAATATGTAGGTACATTTTCGGAAACACATGTGAAGTCGACACTAGGCCAGCGTGGTGAATTATTATGGCCTGATCCCCCTCGTATTGAATGGAAGGGCTGATTACATGCAGGTACACTAACAATTGCACTTCAATTTTTCGTCATAAAATCAATGTAAATCTTTCGCGCCAATCGTATTAAACAATAAAAAAGGAAAATTTAGGTAGTGGTATTCCAAAATAATGAGTTTTTGCTGTCCGTCAAATTAGATAAAAAATCGTTTGGTTTGAATATTTCTTATAACCTCTAAACGTCTAAGGATGATGAACCTAATAATTTGCTTATATTATAGCTCCAAGATTATAAAGGTACCTAATAAATTTAAGTTTAAAATATTACCATTTACCACTTGAAGACGTCCGTCTTCCCTTCAATTTGGTACGGACTTATAATTCAGCCTAAAAACTTGGTTTTACAAAATACTCAAAGGGAAAAACTTCCCCCGTTTTTAAAATTGGTAAAATTTACGTTTCTTTGTAGTAAATAAATTCTAGTTTCTTTTCAAATTTTAAAAAATTAATTCCATTTATGATTCCGTGGTCAAACGCTATATCGAAGGCCATTGGAGTGAAGTGGAGGATATTGCTTCATGTGAACCACTCCACATCCTTGCTTAAAAAATAAAAAATAGTAGTAGCACTCCAGGTAACTGAACTTTGAGATAACAGAGTATTACAAAATACTTTTTTAACAAAAATAGACCATCACTCAAGTACTAGTTACAATTTATAATATCGCCTTTACTGGCCTAGATATTATGTCCTACATATCAACGACAAAGTTAATTGCACCTCTTTATAATAATATGGAAAACATAGTTTAAGACCTATTAAACTCAATTAAAACAACAAGTTGATGGAAATTGTCATAAATATATGTGCCAAAATTATTTAAATACAGCAAACGTTTAGCCCTTGATCCTTGAAGCGATGTCCTTTACTTTCAAAAATATCTATACCGCTAACTTAGTCTACATAGTTGGCTTCTATTAGCTGGACAAGACTTTACAATAAAAAAATCAATAAGACGTGAATATTTTTTAATAATTAATAAATAGTAGGTAGATAAGAAAATACTTAACTCTATTGTTGTTGATGTCAGTGTCATAGGGTTATTGTTCCATCGATCTTAATACGAAAATGCATGTGCGAAGCATCATTGCTAAGAGAAACATGGCTGCGCGCGCTTGCGTGCTCCTCTGCCTGGTGTGCGCCTGCGCAGCTCGCGAGTGTATAGAACTTACCATGGAAAATAGCCTGTTGTCGGAAAGTATATTCAATGGAACCGTATTTAAACTAAAGAATGATTCGTATGTGGAAAGTGCGAAAGTAAATATTCTGGAACTATGGGACAGGTTCCCGAAAATAATGGTACCGATGAATGGCACAAGTCAACAGTGTCGTCGAGACAGCAGATTGTTCCTGGATAGTCTGGATAGACTGGAGCTGTGGGCACTTAAAAGTAATTATTATAATTTATTTTATTTTAAGATAAGTCAAGTTTTAGGAATATTACTTATAAAATGAAATTGCGAAAGTAACTCAAAATTTAATGATAATTTGAGATGAATTTGTAACTTTATTTGAAACATAAATATTACGAATTTTTAAAAATTCATTTTATGTTCTAAGAGTTATCTTATATTTTTATAAAATTTAACTAGCCGGTGTAAAAACACAGCCTCAACAACAACGAGGCTTGCATACGAAAGTACTTGAACTATTGTTTGTATCGAAAATTTATAGTGACAACGTGACTCTTTAATCATGATTAACTTGAGACTTAACCTTCTCATCAAATCTTTAAAATACAAAAAATATATGAACTAAAATATTTACATAATATTAACATTTTTTTAAATAAACACGACAAAAGACTAAAAATATTTTTTCTTGACACTTTTGATTCACCTGTAATATACCTATTCAAAATCAAGGAATAGAAAAATTAAGAACAGTTTTTTCTTAATTATTCGATGTAAAATTGCTAGAGGCCGAATCTATTAAATCTGTCTACAAAATAAATCAAAACTTAAGTAATAAACATTAATTATTATTTAAGTTTAGATGCAAAGCTGATGTTTGAGGAAATATTTTATATTTTAGATGAAACCAGCGGTTTTATTTTGACATATTATCATCGAAGTATGCACGCAAACATAAAAAAATAAATGATTTTTTTACATAAGTACAACTAGCGACTCGCTCTCGCATCGTTTGGGCTCGCCGCAGCCGCAGCTTCCGCTAGTAAATTTATACATAAACTTGACAAATTCTATACTAAAACCTTTCTTTTGACGACACGTTTGGCGCAGTTGGTGACCCTACCTTCTTGCGCCAGAGGTCGCGGGTTCGAGTCCCGCTGGGGGCATTCATTTGTTAAACTCAAATGTGTGTCGTCCAGTCATGGATGTTTTTATTTTATAATATGTATGTATTTAAACTTATATATATATATATATATATATAGTATATCAACTATCTGGTATCCGTAACACAAGCTTCCTTCGTAGGTTACCACGGAACTAGATGGCGCTGTGTGTAAAATGTCCCAACATATAATGTCGGGCAACATATTATTTCTTTTGAAACACTCTATTTTTTTAAAATACCGCATCAAAATCCGCTGCGTAGTTTTAAAGACCTAAGCATGCATGGGGACAGATAGAGGGTAGCGTAGGGTTCTCTAGTAAACATGAAAAATAATAAAAATAAATATAAAATTTATACAAACCTAGGATCATTTTATTTAAGCACCAACCATTTTAAAATAATTAATTGTTTATTTAAAAAAAATAAAATTTTATTTTTTTAATAAATTAATAAAATTATTTATTGTTTTATGTACATACTAATATAATGTAAAAAATCATCTAAAATAACACAAAACAGTATAAAAGTAATTAAATATTGATCTAATATATCGCTTGCTGCAACAATAATAAAATGTAACATAACATGGGGTCAAATCTGCCAAATGTCATCTGGTGACTTTTTATTCTAGAAGTAGAACTAAACGAAATAAACGATTTTTCTTAATATATCTGAAGATTTGAATAATTTAATTGTTTCCTGCTCACAGTAAACGTATCGAATTATAAATTCATGTCTTGTTTTAATTTAAAAAAAAACTTTTGCTTAGTAATACTCCGTATACGCTGTAAGCTAATGAAATTATACATACTCATGTTAAATACATGTATGAATAAGTGTTACTACTTCTATTATTTTTACCTTTTACACGCAGAACCTAAACTCGGAGAATCTATTCGTTTTATCGTCATAACTTGTTCGACAACAATCAACGAGAAAAACTAAAAACTAAGTTCTTGATTACCATCCTCTTATTATCCTGACGTTATTGGACAGAAACACTCAAAACATCGCACCGAAAACTAAAACTGAACTGAAAAACCTACAAGCTATTTTTGATATCATCCAGGACTCCAGCCATCAAAAAGTGGCAAAAAATAATAACACAATAAATTGTTACAAAAGTTATTGTTCAGTGCATCTTAAATTTTATTCCGAACACAAATCGCAACGAAGTCGAGTCACGCCAATGTCAGTCAGATTGTACGCGTCTAGCATTCACCGCTCACTGCCATTTCACCATTTGGACGTTAAGAGTTCAATGTTAGTAGGTGACATTCAAAAACGGGCTTCGTCTTTCGCAGCATGACGAGATAGCCCCAGGTTATTGTGTCCAACTTATGTGATGAACTCTCAAGTTCACTTGAGTTAAAATCCAATAGTTAACTTTAACAAGTAATACCTATTATGTGTAACAGATTTGATAATATTCGTATGACTCATACGACAAAATGTAGGTTACGCATCAGATATAACGAACTAGCTTTCTCAGACTCTTTTTAAAAACTGTATATAAAAATAAATATTTCTTAAGAATAAGAAAAATAATGTATAGCTTCGATTCAGAAGTTTATTACAGGTATGCAAAAATAATAGCATTTGCATAAGATAGGTATGTATATTCTATAATACGATTATTATTGTAACAGTTTTTTTAGATGAAATAAGTATGTATATTGGTATCATTACCACTGTTGAATTCCGTGTTAATGTTTTATCCTTCCTTCTTCCTTCCTCTCAGCCCATACACGTCCACTGCTGGACATAGGCCTCCCCCAAAGATCCCCACGACAACCGGTCTTGCGCCCTCCGCATCCAGTGGGGTCCAGCGACTTTAACCAAGTCGTCGGTCCACCTTGCGGGAGGCCTGCCCACGCTTCGCTTTCCGGTACGTGGCCGCCACTCCAGAACTTTGTGACCCCATCGACCATCCGTTCTTCGAGCGATGTGCCCCGCCCACTGCCACTTGAGCTTGGATATTCGGTTGGCTATGTCGGTGACCTTGGTCCTTCTGCGTATCTCCTCATTTCTGAATCGATCACGCAGGGAAACCCCGAGCATAGCCCTCTCCATTGCTCTCTGTGTGGCCTTGAGCTTTCTTATGAGGCCCATCGTGAGCGGCCACGTTTCTGTGCCGTATGTCATCACTGGCAACACACACTGGTCAAAGACTTTTGTCTTGAGACACTGCGGTATTGGTGACGAGAAAATTTTACGTAGCTTCCCGAACGCTGCCCATCCGAGTTTGATCCTTCGATTGACCTCTTTTTCGAAGTTGGACCTACCTAACTGGACAGTTTGTCCTAGGTATATATACTCGTCTACAACTTCGAGCATAGAGTCATCAATAGAAACTGGAGTGGTTGCAACATGGACATTCGACATAAGTTTCGTCTTGTCCATGTTTATTTTGAGACCAACTCGCTCGGAGACTCTATTGAGGTCATTCAGCATAATACTGAGGTCCTCCATGGTCTCAGCCATGACCACAATATCGTCGGCAAATCGAAGGTGAGTGATGTACTCGCCGTTGATATTGATGCCAAGTCCGTTCCAGTCCAGGACCTTAAAGACATCTTCCAATGCAGCGGTAAACAATTTCGGCGAGATGACATCGCCCTGTCGGACTCCTCGCTGCAATTGGATGGGTCTCGAGTCCCGGTCATGAAGTCGGACTGACATAGTGGCGTTTTCATACAAACACTTCAACACTTCGATATACCGGTGGTCCATTTGGCACCTTTGGAGAGACTGCAGCACAGCCCAGATTTCGATGGAATCGAAGGCTTTTTCGTAGTCCACAAACGCCAAGCAAAGAGGCAAGTTATACTCCTCGGTCTTCTGTATAACCTGCCGCAGCGTATGTATGTGGTCTACGGTACTGAAGCCTTTACGGAAGCCAGCTTGTTCGGGAGGCTGGAAGTCGTCAAACTTGCTTTCAAGACGGTTCGTAATGACTCTCGAAAACAGCTTGTAGACATGGCTCAGAAGTGCTATGGGTCTGTAGTTCTTTAGCAAGGCGTTATCGCCTTTTTTAAAAAACAGAACCACAACGCTTCTGCTCCATGCTCGTGGGGTCGTTCCTTGGAATATGACGGAATTAAATAGCTTCTGAAGGGCCTTAAGGATCGGTTCTCCACCCGCCTTCAGAAGTTCAGCCGTAATTCCATCTGCACCCGCTGCTTTGCTGTTTTTGAGCTGTTTCAGAGCCATCCTAATCTCGCTCAGGCTGACGTCCGGGATCTCTTCAGTATAGTGCCGGGTTAGTCTGGCCCTCGGATCGTTGTCCAGACAGATGGGTTGTCGCGTTGATGCAAATTGCTGTCCATAAAATCTTTCGATCTCGCCCATAAGCTCAGGATTAGATGAAACGATCTTACCGTCGTCGGTTTTGAGCTTCACAAGCCGGCTTTGTCCAATAGACAGATCCCTCGCAAAAACTTTGGTGCCTCTGTTTCGCTCTATTACATCCATAATACTCTCAGTATTATAGGTGCGAAGGTCACGTCTTAGGGACTTCGAAATCTGTCTATTAAGTTGCCGGTATTTAGACGCGTCATCCGACGACTGCAAGACCATGTCTCTCCTTTCCTTCATGAGCTCAAGGGTATGATCAGAGATCTTTTTGGGTCTATGTTTGGAGGGGCATCTCAAGTATTTAGACCCAATTGATTGGACAGCTTCTACAAACCCATCATTATAGGAGTCCACATCGCTATCCAGGCAATCGAAACGGTTTTTGAGCTCTAACTGAAAGCTCTCGGGGTTTTGGATTTGGTGTGGCGCTGGTCGGAGTGTGGATTTCATCAGTCGAGACCGTTCAAGCCTTACACTGATATTCAATGTGCCTCTCACAAGCCGGTGATCGCTTCCTGTTTTAAACGCACTGATCACAGAGACATCATTGAATATTTGCTTTTTCGTCGACATGATGAAGTCTATCTCATTTTTAATTGCACCATCAGGGCTCATCCACGTCCACTTTCTGTGGTATCGTTTTTTGAAAAAGGAGTTCATCATAAAGAGTCCCTCCTTCTCCATAAACCGCGCAAGTAGATGACCTCGATGGTTTCGATGTCCAAACCCAAATTGCCCCACTTTCAGCTCATTGCCTTCTCTCTTGCCTAGTTTCGCATTGAAGTCTCCCATGACAACGGTAAAGTGGGTTTTGGAGCTATGCATGGCTCTACTAATGTCCTCATACATAGACTCCACCTCCTCATCAGGATGTGTCGAGGTCGGTGCGTACACTTGAATTATTTTTAAGGAATAACGTTTGGTTATTCGCAGAACAAGGTACGCCACCCTGGTCGACATGCTCCCGATACTTACCACATTGTTCACGAGAGACTTGTGGACAATAAACCCGACACCACCTTGGGACTGTTGGTCGCCCTCCCGGAAATAGAGCAGGTTACCAGATTTGAGCGTTATTGAGTTCTCCCCCTCTCTTCGAACTTCCGATAATCCCACAATATCCCATCGTAACCTGCTCAATTCTTCCTCAAGTTCAGTGATTTTCTCGTCGGTCCGCAGTGTGCGCGTGTTTAGTGTTGCCAGGTCGAGTCGTCGTTTATGGTAGCCCGATTGCATCCGGAGATTCTTCGCACCCCCTGCCCTACCGTTACCTAAGCCGCTACCATGACCAGGAATAGTAAGGCTGCCGGGTACTGGGGGCCGGTATTGTGTGCTAGTCATTTTGGGGGGGATTTGCCATAATCGCCACGCTTGGCAGGCGGGTTGGCGATCGCAGTTAGTTATGTGTGCACTCGGAAGATGCTGCTGCCCATCCTCCGGTATAATATGCCTTAGTCGCCTTTTACGACACCCTCGGCTAGAGAAAGGGGAGGTGCTATTCTATGCCGGCACCATCATATTCATTTTATTTATTTATTGATAGGTAGATAGATAAACAAATATTCTAAAAAATATAGATTCGGCCTTTGTATCGATAGTGATGATTATTTCAATAAGATTTAAAAAAAATATTTAATGCTTAAATTCGACTAAGTTTATTATCTATTAGTATTTTATTATCTGTAAGCATATATAAAAATCAGTTGATGTTCGTTAGTCTCGCTAAACCTCAAAAAACAACTAGACCGACTGGAATTATTTGATTCTCCTTTGTTTTTTTGGAGTTGTGTCAGGGGCTTAAAAGTATAAATAATAAAAAACCAAGAAAAAGAAATACATTGAAAATCAAACAGCTTAGAACTATTATTTTTTATGGGGTTCACTAACCTTATACCTTTTGCTCGGGTTCGTGCCTAGGGACGAACCCAAGCAAAACCAAACCGAGTGAGGCTGGTTCAAATTCAGGGACTCTCACCTATGGTAATTCTATATGAAAGTCATTTCCAATATGATTACTAATTCTCTTACGGTAATGGAAAGTGAAAAGTTAAAAAAAGTTCTAAATACACCAAGATTTTCTTTCTTTCACATTCAAACTCATTCAGTAACATCGAACTACTATTGCGAAACTAATGCGAAAGATTGTAGGTGTGTTACGCTGTGAACGAGCGCGGGTTCATTAAAGCATTGAAATAATGCTTTCTTAATACTTTTTTAGTTCTACGAATAATTGACATTATAAATAAAACTATTTTTCGGATTTTGTCGCGGATTTATTTGGATTTCTGGTTTCCGACGTTTAGATTGATTTATAGCCATCATGGTCAAGGGAGAGACTCTCTGATAAGACAAGATAGTTTCATTTATAAAAGTATACATTTCTTTTGTTTATGGCTTCAAAGCTCGCAATTTGTACAAAGATTACTTCGTTGATGCTTAGTAGAAATAAAAGTACCTACATATTCTATCGAATTTGTATTATAACATACATGTACAGAAAACAGAAATGATTATTAAATATAGTGATTTCTTACAGTGTTCGACGCGACAGCGAAACCTCCGTCGGGTATTTTAAGTGGTAACGCCAACCAGTACGGCGACTTCGACGAGTGCGTGGACATCGACGGAGCGGTCCGCGGCAAGTATTGCCTCGCGTCGCTGCAACTCAGCATCGGTGGCGAAAAGGGATATGACCACTTGGACTATTTAATACACAGTGGACATTACATTAGAAGCAATGTGACAGATGTAAGTAAATATAATCTTACTAAATTAGCGACTTGCTAATATTAAACTTAGGACATATTGAAGGATGCGCTTTTATATTTGCAGTCACTATAATCTTGCGCGCAAAGTAATGTTCATCAATGGTAGCAGACCAATGCATCAATATTGCATGACGACACGTTTGGCTCAGTTTGTAGTAACATTACTTGCTTCGCCAGCGGTCGCGGGTTCGTGTCCCGCTGGGGACATTTATTTATTGAGCTCGAATGTTCGTACTCCAGTCATGGTTGTTTATATTTATAATTTGTATTTAAAGTTATACTCGTATACTCGTATGTATAGTGTATCAACTATCTGGTAGCCGTAACACAAGCCTCTGAAGTCTGAATATTGTCCCAACATATTTATTTATTTAAATATAGATACGAGTACATTATAGTTACAATATTAATTATTATTAATTAAGGATGTTGTTAGTTTTGCTATGTGATTTTGTTTTTAATTTATCTAAAATTTAGGTTAGGTTAGGTTAAACAAAAGATTAACATTAACGTAACCTAAAAGTTTCTTTATTAAACGTGTGTGGTTCTTTTGATTGAAGGAGAATCGGGTTATAGTTACTATCGTCTTAGAGTAAATGCAAAATAGTTAAGTTCATACATGCATGTAATGAAGACAACATTACATTTTTTAAATTTATTATATTACTTTTTATTACTTATATTACTTTTATATTATATTATATTATATTACTTATATTACTTTTTAGTTAGTATTTGCTGATTTTCTTTCGCCAGTTGTTCTCAGGTCAGAGGTTTCTTCTTTCTGAACTGGTGGTACACTGTTAAAAATTTCTTTGGAATTTTACTAAAAATGTGTAGGAAGCTTTTACGCACAACAATTTTGTAAATTTACTAAACAGTATTCATTTTACATTTTATACTCAATTTGAGAAAATTACTAAATATTTTTGGAAATTTACCAAGCAGTTCCAGATAATTTGAATAGTAATTTTATTATACAGTTTTGTAATTTTACTCAATATTTTATCATAAAAATGGTTAGTAAATTTACTATGCAGTTTTGTAACTACACCACTTAATTCACTTTAATTGAGTTTACGAAAATTACTAAATATTTTTGGAAATTTACCAAGCAGTTCTAGATAATTTGAATAGTAATTTTATTATACAGTTTTGTAATTTTACTCAATAATTTATCGTAAAAATCAATATGTACTTTTAACTGGAAGTGAACAAGAACTCTTGTCCGGGAGGTAGTGTTAAATTTTTACGGTGGTTTTGGCATGGACTCTATGAACTTATTTTGATATTTAGTACTTGTATGAGAACTAAAATATATGTCAGCTGGCGCGACTCCGGGGCTTTTGGGCTAGAGAAAATGTTAACGTAGATGAAAAAAAAATATAAATAATTTAAAGTATAAATAATTTAGTTTATGAATTGTAGATCTTAAAAAAAAGTGTCAGCTGTATCATGTACGTGACAAAATATGTTATAGTCAGGTCACGTTAATAGGTAACATTTGACGTCTGTCGGATTTATCTTCATAGTGAGGTGACCTGCTTAAAAACATCGATTAATGTGAAAGAATCGATACGGACTTGAAACATATGTGAATTTTTAAAATAGTCAGGCGAATCCCTGTCCCATTATTATTTTATTTCTTAAATTTTAGGAGCAAAATAAGACAAGTACATAATTTAACAAAAAAATTGCATTTATTCAGTTGAACTATCAGAACTGTTATTAATATTGTCATCTTCATCACTGCTGTCACCACTCAGAGATATTATTCATTCATTTTCAATAATATTGTCTATTCTCACATCCCGTTCAAAATATTGTAAAATTATTTTCTTTGTTTTCTTTACGACTTTTCTCCAGTCTTCTGTAGTGACTTCTGCACACGCAGTTTGTAGCAGAGTCATCATTTTAGCAGTACTGAAGGGTGGTTCAGTATTGTTCCGCGCTGCATGACCCTTTATTTGTGCCCAAATAAGCTCGATGGCGTTATACTGGCAATTAGATAGTAATCATTGCATTCCATTCAACTTATCACCTTAAATTTTTAGAGTAAATCCCTAGTGTTTAAAAAGAAAAAGGGTTAACTGACGCAACATTGTAACGACGTTCAATTCTTTAGATCAGAAATTGTTTATTATGTTTAGAATGGTTTATTAGTGAAAGCAAATCGTAAAATTACTCGAATCGATAATTATTACAATAAATATATAATCCTAATTGAAAAAAGTTAAGCGATTGTGCAGTTGTAACAAAACGAAAAAATGTATTATTTTATGCCGCTGTTACAAGGTTACGTTGTTGAATTTTGATGAACTGTCAAATGTTACCTATTAATGTGACCTGACTATAGGTGATCATGTGAACATGTCAAAAAATCAGAAAAACTTGTAGCATTTTGGCAAAGCTGAAAATTGTATATATTAAAGATTATAATTCAATAATCATAATAATTTATGTCAGCTGGAATTTTAACGAGGCACAACCTGTTAGCTTGACTTTCAAAGTTTGGTTATGAAGTATAATATCAGATCAGCTAACATATTTTGTCACGTATGACGTACATGATACAGCTGACACTTTTTTTAAGATCTACAATTTATTAACTAATTATTTGTACTTTTTCATCTTTGCCAAAATAGTCCAAGAACATTTTTTTACTATCAAGTATCAAGTTTCCTGGCATTTTCTCATCTTATTTATTAATAAGCATTGGAACAACTGACTATACAAAAAAAAAACAAAAGCCATAGGCAACATGCTCCGGTCAAATTTGACGATACACACCAAAAAAATCATTTTTAATTGCCTTATACTTTACAGCCGAACCAAACCATAGCGCGATGTAGAAAGTTACTTTACTGCCTAACCAAACCATAGCGTGATTCAGAAAGTTGCATAAATCTAACAACGAATATGACATACTGAATAAAATATTTTGATTTGAATTGATATATATAAATCACACCATTAATAATAATAATAATGTTCTCCGACCGATTCCGGCCATGGCGGTCAATCTTATTGAGACTGGCCAACTGCGCAGGAGATATTATAGTGCACAAGTGTACGCGCAGACACAAGTGCACTCTCTATTCCTATCACTCTCATACTCCGGTGGGACGAATGTTCGACACGACCAGTGAGAGCTAAGGCGCAGGACCGACGGCTTTACGTGCTCTCCGAGGCACGGGGGTGACTCACCGCCAACTTCCCAACTCCGGGTTATTACTGAGGCTTACTAAACAGAAAGACTCAATAATTAAACTTGGCCCGACCTGGGACTCGAACCCAGGACCTCTCGATGTATGACCGTACATGCTAGCCACTACACCACCGAGGCAGTGTCACATCACACCATTATGACATATACTTATGTCATTATAATAAAGTCAGCGTTTAATGCCAATTTAGTACTGCATAGTAATTGTTTAATTACGTCAAATTTTAATTGTTATTGTTAATAGGTGAGCAAATTATTTTGTCTGATGCTTATCGCAATATGTTATTTAATAATTATAATTAAAGCTTTTAGTTACAAAACAGAAGTAATTTATGCATCAAATTGTTCAAAATATTCCTTTTAATCTATACATCTATACATATAAATAAAATTGGAGTGTCTGGATTAACAGCTTATCACTAAATGCATTTGAAAGTATATACGATACTAGCAACCACGAAACAATTTTTAAAATTTTTGTCTGTCTGTCTGTCTGTTTGTTCTGGCTAATCTCTGAAACGGCTGGACCGATTTTAACGGGACTTTTTATTTTAGAAATTTTATTTATTTTAATTACGGGACGGAAAAAAACTACAAACTTTAAAGGCAGTGTACACCTGTAGAGTTGTATTATAAAGAAAAACTTACTATCTACAAGTACCGACTTATATCTATTAGGTATACATCCAAGCCTGAATCAATTCGTCGTAAACACCTGGAAAAATTACATTTCTCGCCTCCTATTTCATAAGCTCTTTGATCGTTATTTTTAAAGAAAATATACAATACTAGCAGCGTCGGCAAAGCGTTGCTGTGGCACACATTTTTTTTCTTTATCTTGAGGGTAGAATTTGCTTAGTGTAGCCGTTTCTCAGGTCTCTCTCTGGAATCCCTTTTCAAGATGTTGAAGCAAATAAGTTGAGGCGGGTTCTGCTGGCGGAAAATCACACATTTATAAAAATCCGACAGAACAAAAGTTTATTCCATTTATGAGTTTAGAAGTATGAATTAATAAGGACATCCAATTAACGACTTACTAGGACCAATCGCGATCGAGAAACTTTACACTTTACAGATCACAAAAAATATAGGATTTTTGTTCATCTCTCTGGGAATGCATCGCGAGAAAACCAGATTTTGATGAAATTGTCCGAGTCAACATATAGAATAATATTTACTGTGGGAAAATTTATTAGTTGTACCTACGACATTTACTCCGACATGTAAGTTGAAGACTAAAAAACGTTTTTTGTTTGTTTGTACATGCTGATATGTCGTGAGATTGAGCCAAGCGTAGGTTTTTAAACTACAGGATAATTTCATCAACTTTATAATAAAAATAATGTAAGCTATAATATGACTTATAGTCAATTTGCAAGAACTTAATGGATTTTTGACGCAAGAACCAGAACAAGTCGTCTTTGTTATAATCTATGTATATAAATGCATTGTCTAGCGTTAGAGCGAATAAATTATTTACAACCATTTATAATTCTGCACACTCGAGATGCAACTTGCATCTTAATTTAAATTAAGGTGACTTCTGGCGATTTCGTCATTGGAATTGCACAACGCTATTTCACTCCTGTATTAGGCTTCTAATGACTTTAAATCTGCCAAATGATGAAGTATGCTAATGGTATCGTAAATGGAGGCTGGGCAAAGAAATTATTATGTTTGAATATAAAATAAAGTGGTGTTTGTTCGTTTGATTCATATTACCGCATATATTTTTGATGCAGTTTTCATGAACAATTTGATAATTAATTCTTTTATAAGTTTATATATGTACAATAAATGGGTATTATATTTATAGAATGTAAAGAAAGGTCTTGTAATCGAAGCACTCAGGAACGCACCCTAGAAGTATCGAGAGTAGCTTGCTTTATTTATATTATAACTAACAATTCAGAAAAAAATAATAGTAAAATATCTAAGTGTAAATGGAATGTCGGTCGGTCAATGAAATACTATTTTTTGTAGAAAAAATATTGTTGTTGTATTTAAATTTTGATATACGTTATCACTTCGCTCAGGTCCGGGCGTGAAGGTCTTAAAACTAAACAATTCTACATAGCCTTAAGTCTGCTATTTTACATGAATTGTCATTATAGAACAATGCAATTTTAATTCATTTACCATTAGTCAAAAATTTCGTAGTCTACTAAATTTACATTGGTCGATCAATGGTCTTGTTATTTTGACAATTTTGTCAATTGTAAAAGCGTTCGTAAAACGTTTATTTAGGCTAACTGCGATTATATATGTTATCAATATATGTTTTAAAGACTAAGCATTATGTAAAATGATCATACAAAGCCAAAAAGATACGAGTAGATTAACAGACTACGCAATACGTTTAATCATTGACTTGTCATTACGTACGGGACTACCAATTATTTGCAAAGTGTCATTGAAGTGTCATTGAAGACCATTGAATTAGTAGACTACCAAAATTGCAAAAAGTAGCAATTACGATGTCATTGATAGACAATTGTAACACCATTGCAATAGCAGACTTGAGGCCCAGATCCCACAATATTAAAGAAACGTCAGACATACATAAACGGAACGTCCATAATCATTATACGTATATTAAACATGCAATTTAAATGTGATGCCCATTCCCATACTTCATGTAGATAATTTATGTACCCGATTGGTATTTGCTAAGTAATTATTGTTTTATCTGCGACGTCATTTGTCATTAACTGTCGATTGTTTGATGTGAACGCTAATGCTATGAGGGTAGAAATATTGTTTCCTAACAACACATTGTGAGATTTCATAGAAACAGTGACTGTCAGTCATAAATGTGTATATACAATATAAGTACATACAACCTTTAATATAAATATTATAAATAAAATTTAGCACAGATAGATTGTAGTCAATGGCGCATACGTTTTTTCTTTTAAATTTTACAAAATAATAACGGCTCCCTTGGTAAAGATATATTTTGATTTTCACTGGGGACAAACCCTAACGAAGTCAGAGTGGATATTATTATACTTACAATGGATTTCAATTTTTTTTTCTCTTGATATGATTCCAAATACAATGTTTATCAAACCAAGTAAAATTTTGTTTGATCATCATAGCACAGTATTCCATATGGTAATTTAGATCGTTGTCCATTCGTAGTTTAAGAAGTCTAAGAAACAGACATATTCTGTATTTTAATAAGTAATGACAACCGCTCGACGTAGAAAGATGTTTGGTAGGCAGGAGCAGTGGTTTATAGATAGTAGACGTCCGCTAAGAACGGATTTTGTGATAGGGTCGGATTAAGAAGGTCTAAGGGCTCGAGCAAGTTTGTATGAAAGTCTTTCATTTGCATGTGCTACAAACCCGCCCGAGCGAAGCAAGGGCAAGTCGCTGGTTAACTACATAATTTGAAACAAAGAACAAACAATCAAATTTTTAAACCAACGCTACCATGTTTAAATTCTTGTTAAGATTTTGTCCACGAGTGAATCTCATTTGGGTGACAGCAATCAAATCGATGCTAAGGAGACATAATACATAGAAGTTATTCAAATAACACGCTGTTTGAAATTATATGTTCAATTAAGACCATATATAATTGATTAACGCATATTTTCCCAATTAACCATTACATCACTGGTTTTCAAATTAAATATTAATTTGTAAGAATCGTAAAACTAATTTAATTATATGGATTAAATGTAAGAATATTATTTAATTCGAAGCATTTTGAGTAGTTTACCTCAGTTTCACCTAAGCAAGTAATTAAATTATTATTTCTGCCCTGCCCCTGTTGTCAAGCTGTCACTAGGCTGGTTTTATTTGTCACTTTCCGAGAGAAAGGGGGTAATAAATCGATCTATCCTCGATCGGTCGATCGATCCTTAACACATAAATTATAACCATAATTTATTACCATATTATTATTATAAATTAACAGAATATTATACATACGATAAATCTGAGGCAAGTAAAAATAAATTTTCTTGAAGATTATAATGTAATATCTTACCACTTTAAAATGCATTAGACCCGCTGAGGCGGCAGTTACGCTGCCAAGAAATTCTTTTAGAGGGACGTCGTTGCGATGTACAGATTTTTCTTGCAGCAGCAGTTGTCTATATCTAATAATTAATGTTCAAACTAGTAGCTTTACCCGGCTTCTCTTGGCTAAATCATTTCAATTTATTTGTAAACTCATATTTGTACTCGTTGATTTGTTTTAGTAATCTCCTTAATAAGAAACACGAAGTATTTTATCAAAGTGAATAATTTGGTTGAAAAGGCGTTATGGCTGACATAATATTTATCGTACCTACTTGGCCTTTTAGAGGTTTTTAACAATCAATAAGATATACTACAGCACCCTTTCAGGCTTTTAGGGTTTATTCTAGACAATGACAGATTAATAAGGTACAAACTTTCTAACCAATTCCTCATTATTAACAATAAATTACCATATACAATAAACAATTCAAAATGACCTTTAATTTCGTATTCTTTTCATTATGAAATATTAGGGCTGGAGTGATTTGGCTAATAATAAGTAGAAATAGAGTTATTAAGATAAAACGGGTAGTATTTTTCAGTCACCTAAATCTGAGATAATACTTTTCAGGGGATTTACAAAAAATGGCATATTCTCAGCTACACAGATATACACTTATATATACCATCCAAATTATATTTTGATAGCGATTAACGTGCCACTGCTGGGGATAGACCGCCCTTCCATACGAGAGGTTCAGGTTTCCTCACGATGTTTTTTTAACCGTAAGACAAAAGTGTTAGAAATTAATCGCACATGAAAATATCATTTGTGAGAACCGGACCTGAACCCTCTGCACTCGATTACTACAGCGAGCGCGTTACCACTGGGCTACCACTGTCGATTATATTATTACCTACGCTATACCTTTACGAGTAAAGAACTCTCATTTTATGCAATGCATTTTCGGGTAAAAGCTCGGAGTGTTGTAAAACAGCAAATTACGGAGAAAAATTATGCGTTCAGAATACGTTAGCAGTCTCATCTTTACACTGTTTACTGCACATGACTTTGCTTGGTTAAAATATTTAATATGTATTATGTATAGTTTATTTGACAAAGCATCCAATTTACCCCTATATATTCGTATTGATTGCTGCACTGATATTTAAATACTACAACGGGGATATTGTTAATTTCTTCTAGTAATATTATTAATAAGTAAAACTTTGTGGGGATGGATGGATCTGATCGGATTTGGATGAAATCCCAGATATTGACTTTGGAGTGGGATAGCGCATTTGAAATTTTTAAACGAGTTGTTAGTGTTTTAGCTTGGGATGTACACCAAACGAAGCGAGGGTGAGTCGCTATTATTTCGTATTCGTTACAAAGTTTCTTGAAATTATATGATAAAGACGGATAGTATAGTATAGTTGGCTTTAGATACTTTCTTTACTAGTTAGTTAAAACTTCCTTTTTACTATTATACTTGGAAGATAGTACTTTAGTTTTTAAATAGGTAAAACATCACTTATAATACGGGGTATACGACCTTAGATGTCCGACTTGAATTAAGGTCCGCGCGCACTAGGCGCACTGCACTGCAAAATATTTTTTGTATGAAATAGTATGAGACTGGCCTCAGCAGCATCAGCTGAGTTATTACCCTTTGCCATCGATTTATTTAAACCACCTTGTATATATTAACTTTTTATATGTTCTTTATGTTCTTTCTTCATGGCAATAAACGATTAGACATAGCGCACTATGCGACGCGACGCGGTACTGCACGGCAAAGCCGCGTCGTTACGCCTAGAGCGCGCGGACCTTTAGTGTTCGATATGTGTAATGTTACGTTAGGTTACGTGATGTGGTTTGTATCCGAAGAGGAAAATCAGAAGGTCACTGGCAGACCCTCGTATAGACGAAACTGTTAGATTTAATAGTACCACGTGTTTTTATTCATCTGTTAACCGTTTGAACTTATTATAATTATTTTACTGTTAAGATTAGAATTGAGCTTGAGAATTTATGGTAATATTAGTTATAAAATGTTACAGATAGGTATATTAAGATTGTATTTAATTCGAATAATAAAAACATTGCTTGTTGTTCCCAATCTTATCATAAATAATAATTGAATCCAGTACATCCAAACCAATCCACAGTAAATATGTTGGGACATTTTTACAACAGCGCCATCTACTTCCGTGGTAAGCTACGAGGCTTGTATTACGGATACCAGATAGTTGATATAGGTACTACACATATAAATTTTGAATACATACATAATATAAATATTAACACCCATGACTGGAGAACGAACCTCAACAAATAAATGCCCCCAGCGGGACTCGAACCCGCGACCGTTGGCGCAGAAAGTAGGGTCACTGTCAACTGAGCCAAACGTGTCGTCAAACAGTAAACAGTAATTGAACTATTGTCAGATAATTTGTTTGTATAAAAAAATTAAAAGAAGTAAGGCGAGTGTGTTGTAGGAGACCTTGAACTTGGAAGGGTATTAAGACAGAAGAGATAATTATAAAAAGAAATGCGCAGATGGATTGTACTTGGCATTCTCTCTAGTGAACCAATTGAGATATGACGAGATGATTTATAATCAATAATATCTTTTAAAATTAATAAAGAAATATAAATAAAAGTTGATGAATCATTTCATACTTATAAAAAATTTAAGTAGCAAGTAGCAATTTGATTCCATATCATTAAGTGTTTGAATACATCTTCAATTGTATGCAAATATAGCTTACTCTCACGAGATCCGAGCGCAGGAAGTCAAGATCGAAAGAATCAAACGTTACGCGTGATCACCGATGGTAATAAACTTAAGCTTAAGTATTACTTAAGCAAGACTTCTGTTTATTATTATAAAGACAAGGCCGTGTTAATTTTTGTAAACACTCATATGAAGAGGAACTGAAACTTTAAATATAAGGAAGTTAAAACAGTGAATGAAAAAAATATTAAGTACAAAATGAAATGGTGGTAAACAAAAATGCTAAAAATGTATGATGACGAATAATAAAATAAAGCCGTATCATCTGGATCGTGATCACGCAAATTCCAAGGTCCGATTCCTTAGTTAATATTCCGTGAAGAGCTCGCAGTCTACATTGTCAACTTATTTGGTCTCTAGCTTTATTTCGAATCACAATTCTCATTGTGTAAGACAATAGCCCTTGACCAAAACCGTTCATAAGTCTTCAGCGATAATTAAAACACTTTACAATCACTTGAAATGCTTGAAAACAATAGTACCTCATTAGACATTTTAGGCACCAATAATATACAACCGTTCATATTCTGCAAACTTTTTAATAGAATATTCAAATATTCTTACAAAATTTGGCCTATTCACTGAACCCCTGACCTCCGTTTGGCAAACAGTTAAATTTTATTTTATTATTTCATACAATTATTATTTTTTACTATAGTCAATGCAGGAACAGCTTAAATTACAACCATAACATTTAATGAGATTATGATCTTAGCACGACATGGAAACTGCATTCTTATTCATAACTAGTGACTCACCCTAGCTCCGCTCGGGTTCGTCTCTAGTTTCGTTCGTTTTTTCCTGCAGTAAAATGTTTCTTGCAGACAGACATCAAAATTTCTAAAAACTATAGATTCGGCCGCTGCATCGATAATAATGATTACTTCAATAAGATTTGCCAAAAATATTTAATGTTTTCGATTAAATTATAATTTTATTATTTGTATAGACTATGAATTAATGGTACACGTCACAAAAATAACAGTAAAATATAACGATATGCAATTTTAGATGGGCCACCGAGTTCCTCGATTTTCAAGTATTTTATGGGGGGTCTGCATCCCAAGTTCTTGCAGTAGCTTTGACCTCGAAGATGAACTGTCTCTCAAGATGTCCGACCTGGGTATATCAGTCAAAGTTCAAAACACAATGTGCACGGTGAAAAATGTGAAGCGGCCATATTCTTTTGGAAAATCACTTGCAATGTGAGTAACTTGATGCGGTAAATATTTTCAACGAATAACAAGAAATGACAATAGAAAGAGTTAGTTTTCTATTTGCAGGTTTATTTAGTTTTGTGCCTTTTTCGCATTTTTAATTTATAAATTCCGGCGCAATGTTTAGTTCAAATTTGTGTAAATTGTTCAAAAATGCGTATGAAAATAAAAGAAAACTAACAAGTGTTTGTACAATTGTTATCTTAATATTTTGTTACAGAACGTTCTTTTTGGCTGTAATACTTCTGCTCAGTTTGGGAACATTGTTGGACGATGGGAAAGATGGCGATACGAATTTTGAAAAGTTGCTGAACGCTTTTTCTTTAAAACGCAATCTTAGACGTGTTTTCGACTTATCCGACTCACCGACTAGGGTGAAAGGTGTTGATATGTTTAGAGGAATTAATGCGCTCGCATTACTCCTCGCGCACAAATCCATGGCGATGGCACACAGTCCGTACACAAATAAGACTAGCTATTCTGAAGTAAGTAAAAAAATGACAATATATATATTTAAGCTCCATTTTCCTGCTCATTTCCTAAGTCCTCATTGCCAGTATTATTTCTATATACTACATATTCATATGCTTTTTCAAATAGTTAATATGCATTCGATTAGGAATAGTTAAATAAGCTCATTTCGTAAGTGACAGTGATTTATTCTACTTCCTTATTTATTGACAAAGAAATTTTATTAATATAAAACGATTAATATACTAGAAGTTAGCCTTCATGTAAAACACAAGGTAACTGCATGTATATTTAGGCACTCTTAAGTAATAATCACTCCCACAGTCCACTCATAAGCAAAGGTAAACAAATAATTCAATTTAGGTTTAAAAAAACGAACGAGTGTGTACGAGTTCTTTAGTCCTTTTTCAATATGCTACTCTTAAATCATCATTTACTTATTGCTTTTATCGGTTATAAATCGGTTGAGATATCCATTTCGTATGTACGACTCATTTGTGAAATAAATGTGACGTAATATTTTAAACTGTAATGTAAATTGAAATCTGAATTTAATAATCATTGGTATTTCCTACATAATTTATGTAATGTATTTTTCTATTAGAAGTAATAATGGAAATATCAAATGAGAAGTCACATATTGCAAGATAGGCGGATATTCCGATACTGTATTAAAAAGATGATTTTTCCTATATCCTGTAATCTATACTAGTATTAAAAAGTTGAACAGTTTGTTTGATTGAACGCGCTAATCTCAACAACTACTGGTCTGAATCAAAAAAATCTTTTTGTGTTGGATAGTCCGTTTATCGAGGAAGGCCTATAGGCTATATAACATCACGCTACGACTAACAGGAGCGGAGCATCAATGAAAAAAAGTTGCAAAAACGGGAAGGGCGGGCGTTAGTTTGGCGAAGTATGATACCGCGCGACTCAAGAAGAATTTGGTTTCCAGTCTTTAAAACGCGTGCGAAGCCGCGGGAAAAGCTAGTATCTTATAAAAAAATATACCTAATTAATTTTATTCATATGATTTTGTTTTAGGTATTTGGTATGCCCTGGGCCGTAATCGGGCGATCAGCAATAATATATACGGACAGTTTTTTATATCTTAGTGGATTCCTTAACGCTCACAATCTTCTCCAGGACTTAGAGAAAAAGGGGACTTTTAATGTGAAGGACAGATTGCTGTCTAGATGGTTCAGGTAAATTAACAATATTCAGTAACAATTAACAATATGAAAAGTTTTAAATTCGATCTGTAACTTATTTTTCGAGGACAACTTTTTCATTAAAAATATCATTAGATTGAAGTTTTCAAATTGATAAGTTCCATCGGAGTTATATAATGTACCTAAATCATTGTATTCAAATTCACCGAACAATTTAGGAAGTAATATAATAAAAATAACCATAAAAAACTACGTCAGGCTGAGCTAAAACAGGTGCTGTAAGTTTTAGACACTTTATCGAGAAAACGGTGAAAGACACGAAAGGATTTTTTAATTACACTATGAGTAATATACCGTAATTTTCCATAATATTCGACATTTGACATATTTTAAACAAAATCCGGCTGAATAACTCTACAAGTTACAATATGTATGAGAAAATCGTCATTCTTTCAAAAGATTTCCTTAATTAACAATAAAACCCAAATTAATTGCTAAGAAAACAATTTAATTAATGTCATCAGTCATCTAAATACCATTAAGTATATTTTTGAATCGCATTAACCATATAGCACGTGTTCGATTTTCATAAATAATAATTAATATATATTAATATTTGATAAATAATATTTTCTAAATGTTTTTTCTTATCATATTCCGATACTACCATGGCTCAAGAGTCAACTCCAAACCTATTTCTATTTTCCATTAGCCGTGATTGACAGACAAATCATGCTTTAAGACATTCATCTTCGTATTTTTTAACAAGCCTTTCTATAATTTAGAGCCGCACCCTCGCTTCACGTGCTTGCTGACTCTTTATGATCTAGGATACAAAATAGCGTATTATATAATCTCGCTCCGCTCAGGTTCGTCCCTAAGTATGTACGCTAAGATACAATTCTGTACAATCTACAAATCTATGAAGATAATCCAAATTAAATAACAGTATTTGAAAATAAATCACAAAATGGAGAACACTTCGGAGTTCGGCGGTCGGTGGACCATAGGTTTTGCCACTTTCTGGAAAGAAGAGGCCAATCCCTTGGCTGTGTATCTGCTTCACCAGACCTGCCGTCGGGGTGTCGTGACTAAGTTTGTAAACGACTTCCTTAAAACGGGGAACGTTTGGTTGGGTTTTAGTTGGTGGTAGGAGTATGTACTGGCTTTTCTAGCCAGTGGGGTGTTTTTTGTTATGCAAATATCAATATTTGCATAACAAAAAACACCCCACTATCCCACATCTTGAGCATTTTGTGGTACACTTTACTGAAAAACTACCACGCCTATAGATTTGTGCTTTAACATAGCTTGCATCAAATATTATAATTTTATAACCATTAAAAAATAAACATTAATAACAATTCTGTGTTCATTGGAAAAAACGTTATAGTACTACTAATGCAGTCTGTTAGAAAACTAAATATATCAATCCTATATATAAAATAATGAAATTATTACCCGTTAGAAAAACTATGCCCTCACAAAGCTCAGCTTTTTGCTAGTATATTAGCTAGTTATTTTACAGTTATTTAAATAATATCGTACATATATTCATAACTCTTGAGCAAGTAAAGTTACATTAATATTTTACGAATGAATATGAATATTCAATAAACACATCCTCTGTAACGTACAATATACATCAAGCGATATAGCAATAAATTAATCTCTACATTGTTATTAGCATACTAGAATAAATTGATACATAGTTCAATTAAATGCAAGAACAAAAACTATATTAAACACGCTTTTATACAAATTTAAGTATTAAACTCATGAAATTGAACTGAAGAAGTAAAGTTATGTGGAATCCACTGGCTAGAAAAGCCAGTACATACTCCTACCACCAACTAAAACCCAACCGAACCTTCCCCGTTCTAAGGGAGTCGTTTACAAACTTAGCCACGACACCCCGACGGCAGGTCTGGTGAAGCAGATACACAGCCAAGGGATTGGCCCCCTCTTTCCAGGAAGTGGCAGAAGCTCGTATGGACCACCGACCACCGAATTCCTAAGTTTTCTCCATTTTGTGATTTATTTTGATATACTGTTATTTAATTTGGATTATCTTGATAGATTTGTAGAATGCACAGAACTGTAGCTTAACGTACATACTAAGTGGAGCGAGGTTGAGTCACTAGTACTCGTAGTTAATATAACCCCAGAGATTAATTCTTTTTATTTGTTATATTTATCTTTTACAGACTATTTCCATTGTTTCTGAGTCTGATGTTATTCTGCACATACATTCTGCCGGGCATCAACAACGGCCCGCAGTGGAACCTCGTGGTGGAGGAGCACAGCAGGGTCTGCGAGAACAATATGTGGAGGAGCTTCTTGTTCATACATAACTACTTTGGATTTGAGGAGATGGTATGTGAATTATACTATTTAACCGACTTTAAAAGAAGAGGAGGCCATACTTTACTGTTTAGAAGTGTTAGTAAGTTCATAATTTGATGTTGACACTAAGACATTCGGAGGTGAACAACAATACTCCATAACATAAGAACTACTTAAAGTGCGTATATAGTGAATAACTTGCAACTTATTTTTGTATTTTATATTCATAGGAGGATCCGTAGGAGCATTTTTTAAATAATTTTTCTTTATTGAATCAGAAATTTAATTTAAGATTTCTTAATAGAGTTAAATTAAAATTTAATTTTTATTTTTAAATTTTTTTAAATAATAATTAATTAATATGATTACGTATCGTAATTAGTTGTCCAAATGTATGGGAATATCTACTTTTAATTGTTATTAAAAAGTTGAAGTGACCCTGTAAATCCAGGCATTATAAATATATGTATACATAATAATATAATATCATAGATTTTGTATTATAGTAAATGTAGTTCATGATATATAATTAAACCTTTGTGCTGTCTGTACATCATTAAATGATCATACAAATTAATATCGACATTTTTATGAATAGCATCGTATTCATTTTATATAGAAAAATAAGCTAAATGAGGTGTATCTGACTTTAATGAATGCACTCGTAATGTGTTTTATTTATGTATTATTACTTAAGTAATTTTTTACTGTCCGGTCGGTAACGTTACCCTAAGTATAAGGTACGTTTTGACGATTAGTATAAACTCAGTGATCATCTCTGAGAGATGTGATATTTTCCTGCAGCTATTATCATACCGTGATGCAGTCACAGACATACAATTAAATCAAATCAAATTAATCTTTATTCACGTCATAGACTTTTACAAGTTCTTTTGATTCGTCATTTTTATACATTATTAAACTTTAAATTAAATGTCAGTCTGCTAGTCAGTGAGTAAGCTATCACCGGCTCGGAAAGCTGTTTTGCTGAGAAGAACCGGCGAGAAGAAACAGAGAAACAGACATAAATTCTTAAAAATATATCGATAGCGTCTGTTTCGGTAATAATAACTATTACAATAGGATTATCCAAAAATTTAATGTACAAATTCGGTTCACTTAGAATTTTATCATAAATTTAAATTAACTACTGCTTTTAAGAAGGTCATCACGGTCTGACGCTAGTATATCGTAAGTCTTCCGACAAATAATGAAACTGAACTGATACAATAGTTGGAGCGATTATTAAGAGTTCCCATGAGCGTTATATAACGTCGGTGTCACACTTATTAAATGTATGCTTCGTACTTTTTGCTGAGCATGTAGTTTTTGGAATGCATTGTTCGGATGCGACCCAATTACTGGTGTGAGATGAGTATCGACTTGAAATATTGTTATTGATTAACATGCAAGATAATTAATATGTAATGTAAATAAAGAATATTTGTAATTTCTATTGAAATAGATAACCTTATATTTTTAAATTACTGTATTGAATATATTTTCATCATGTTTAGCCCTTCTTAAAGTCCCACTGCTGGGCACGGGCCTCCATCAGTAAGAAGGGAATCAGGCCATAGTCCACTGGCCTAGTGCGTGTTGGCGGACTTCACATGTCTTTCTAAAACTTGCTAGGTTTTCCCTCGATGTTTTCCTTCACCGTAAGAAAAGTGGTAATCATGATAGAAAATGATTACCACATGAAAATATCGAGACCCGGATTCGAACCCGCATCACTCGGTAATACAAGCGAGCGCGTTACCGCTGGGCTACCACTGTAGTAATATAATGTGTTCATAACAAATATAGGTAATATTATTTTATTAATATAAGTATAGGATATTAATTTTCATGTTTCAAATAATATTTCTGTCAATAATAGTTTTTGGAGAACTTCAAGTACCTCTTACAATTCCCTCAAATAAAAGCTTTGTCTGTTATTACATTGAAATATATTGAAGTAATCTCTTTTCTAAGTAAATCTAACCACTTCAAAGTGAGATATAGATTGTTCTGGACAATACAAGTTACGTAACAAAAATTGAACAATTTATATGCATAGGTTTTATCCACGTACAAATATATGGAAAATAGGCTCATTTTACAAGATAATTTTGTAGTTTTACGTAAGAATATCGTAGCGCAGAGAGATAGTAGGTATTTAACTGTCACTGCCTTACTATACCAATACATCGTAGATAGCAGGTTCATCTCTCGATTGATATTTTAAATAAATTGCTTAATATCATAGAAGGGTTTCCTAGGTACTAACGGAACCGGAAGGTGGTACGTAGTCAGTCACATTATGTCTGTTTTGTATTAAACGAGTGTTTATAATTTATTTCTACTCCACATGATGGACATGACGTGTATATCAGTATGTCCAACACTGTTTCTTA
The DNA here is from genome assembly GCA_905231865.2 of Boloria selene. Classification (NCBI taxonomy): domain Eukaryota; kingdom Metazoa; phylum Arthropoda; class Insecta; order Lepidoptera; family Nymphalidae; genus Boloria; species Boloria selene. Next base: position 12,295,110 of record HG993137.1, on the reverse strand, counting down.
TATTATATTATCCATTTTTATTTAAAAATATATTATGGTACGAAAATTACGCCATTTCGGATTATATCATTTATATCACAGTTATACTAATATTATAAAAACGAAACGTAATGAAATCATGAAGTGAGTACATTTAAAAATGCTGGTCATTATTTACACAGTAGGATCAAGGAATGTATCTTAATACTTTAATGATTGCTTTTGTTCTCTTTTAATATTCCAAGAAACTCTTACAACTGAAAGCAATGTATTGAAGTGTTAAAATTCAGTAACAAAGCGATCTAAATAATATTTTATACGTAAACACTTCACTGGGAGTCAAGTCTTATAAAAGGTACGCCGTTATAAGGGTATTTTGCTGGGTCAAGCTGACCCCTGACCCTAAATATTTCATTTCACATTATTTTAGGAGATTATTTATGGTCTATGCGAAAAATTGCTTGTGTAATTTGAAGATAGGCGTGAGAAAACGCTCTTAGCCTGGAACTACCTTGGACATATTAATCCAGCTTACGTTACCCTCTGTAGTGTATAAAAGTATAAGCACATTGAATATTTCCACTGTTTGCTTAGAATAAAGAAAATTATCGCTAGACATTCTTTAAATATTTTTGTTAAAAAAAATCATTATAATATAATGTTTTTATTGCGAATTCATGTTAATTATTAAAAATTGATTAAAGGTTCTCATTGGTCACTCATATAGGTTTTCTTAAACATACTTGATGGTATTTATTTAAGACACTGTGATCTTGTGGTCAGAATGTATGACAGACCTTACGTGAAGGTTGTGGTTAACTATATGTTAGCTAAAGGCCAACTCTGTTTTATTGGAATTAGTTATTAAACTAGCAGTGGTAGCCCAGCGGTAACGCGCTCGGTTGAATAATCGAGTGATGCGGGTTCAAATCAGGGTCTCGCACCTCTGATATTTTCATGTGCAAATCATTTCTATCATGATTACCACTTGTTTTACGGTGAAGGAAAACATCACGAGGAAACCTGCATGTCTGAGAAAACCTAGCAAGTTTTCGAAAGACATGTAAAGTCGCCAACTCGCACTAGGCCAGCGCGGCGGACTATGGCCTGATCCCCCTCTTAATGAGGGAGGCCCGTGCCCAGCAGTGGGAAGCAGCAGGGCTGAAGAAAAAGAAGTTATTAAATTTAATTTTATGGTATTCCGTTTATTAATTGAAAAATATTTCTATAATTGGGGGTGTTTTGTCAATTGCTAATAAATAGCAATAAAATAAATAGTAATATTAGTTATCATTTTTACATACTAAATTTAATAAATTTTAAACAATACATTTAGAAAAAAGTTTTATAGAAAGCCATCTCCAACTATTTACACCATCTGCACAAATCAAATCAAAATATTTTATTCAGCATAAAAATTGTTACAATTTCTTACTGAACGTCATGAGTAGAAAGAAGAAACCTCACCTGAGAAGAACTGGCGAAAGAAACTCAGCGGGACAAATTTTTTTTTATCTTAATCTCACTCTTTTTTAAATTAAATTGTAAATTAACAATAATTATATATGTTGAAATAGCCTGGCGGCTATCACATCATACCCAAGGCGTACTGTCTTCTAAAAAATCGTTAATCGAATAATAGCCTTTAGTACACAAACGTTCCTTCACATTTTTTTTAAATTTGGCTAATTACACTAATTGTAATCAATACCTGTCCGCTGACGAAGTTCGAATTGTCCTAATGCATTTATTTTGTTACAGTGTCTGACCCATACACATCAAATTGGTATGGACATGCAGCTATACGTAGCAACTCTGCCTTTGATGCTTATACTATGGAAGTTTAGGAAATTGGGTTTTGCACTCATAGTAGGCATAGCCCTCGCATCGACAGTATTGAGATACCTCGCCATACATTGGTACGATATCAGCATGTTTGTGTACTATGGCATTTCGTAAGTATTATTATATAATGTTTCTATTTATTTAGTTTTAAGTTTATGTACTACTAAAAAAATCTCGTGTTTGTCAGGATTTTTCAGTATTTTAGAAACCGAGGTAGACACAAAAAATGCCTCAAATTTCATTAACTTCCCTATATATAATATACATATTACCTTCACATAATTCATTGAGAGCTGCTACCATAACACTGCTTTATGTAATTAAAAAGTCAGAAGTCATTGAAAGGATTCTTTGATTTTTATAAGTTATCTTGAACTAATTTGAAGATCAAAGCAAACCTGTGACAAAGGTTAAGCCCTTTTAAGCAACGCTACTTAACCGGGCAAGATTTTAATTTCGTACACAGAATTTAACGAACTACAGTTGCATCACACTTACGATTTATATTAACTTAAAATAATATTATTGAATTAATGAGAAATCTGTTTCATTGTAACTTCAGAGTACAAAAGTTACTGGACGCAGCTCGGTATTCCTACATTCTGCCCACGCATCGAGCTACTATATACCTTATAGGTGTTATGATGGCGTATTTCATTAAATCCAAGAAGTCTCGGATAAATCTGAGTTGTGTAAGTATAATAAGAAACCCATGTTTTGTTCATTATCTATAGATATAAATTAAATTCTAACCGAGTCAAATCTGTACATTAAATATTTTTTGGAAAATCTAATTGAAATAGATATTATTATATAGAGGCCAAATCTATTGTTTATAGAATTTTTGTCCGTCTGTCTGTGACCGTATCACGAGAAAATCACTGGACGGATTTGAATTAAATTTGATATGATGATAGCTGGTTACTACTATAAATGCATTAGGACTGTGTTACACATAGGATTACTTTTATTGCGGGAAAATATCTCATTTCTGATAAATCTCAACTAATCGTTACAAACCGGCTATAAAACATCACATGGTATGTGAAATATATTTTGTTTCCGGTCTTTAGAACGCGGGCGGAGCCGTAGGAAATGCAAATCTTTAATAAGTGTCTTTTGACTCCCAAACAAAAGAAAAGTTTGTAGTTGAACTTTGAACCTACAAGGTCTGTTGTTAATTGTAATGTGGGGGTCACGACCTTAAAACTATAATTATTAATAAAAAAAAACCCATGGTATTCAATTTTGCTTTATCACTGTTGGTTCTTCCGTAAAAATACGACTTTGATTGAATTTCAATTGAAGAATCGATTATTTATAACAATAGAAGTTATTGATAAATGGGTCCTTAAAATAGATTACGTCACTTTATTCTTACTAGAAGATTTCTCCAAGTCTTATTCATACACATATTTAATCTAACAAAATTAATTACCAATTTTTATAGACACAAGTAAGAATAGTGTGGACTATGTGTTTAGCGCTGGCCGCTTACACCATAGTGAACCCCTACAAGATGGGGCTAGAAGGGTACAAGTACGAACACTACCCCGCGGCTATGTTCGCAGCAGTCACGCCGATATTATGGGGCTTGTTCATGAGCATGACACATTGGTGCATTTGTAATGATTATGCAGGTGAGATACACTTGTTTTTATTTATTATAGTTCATTATTTCTAGATTTGTCATCATGTAAATCGATTTTATTTTATTCGTAAACGGTTATATGATATTTCGTAACTATCTGACTCATCACATTTTTAAGATGTTTAAATTGTTTATAGAATTACGTATAGATTCAGATGAATAATAATGAATTATCATACTGACTGTTCATATTAGGAGTAAAACTACTCGCTTATACAAAAAAAGAAGAAAATTCTTGTTATGCGAAATAATTCATTTTTGTATTTATTTTTATTATTATTAATTTAAAATTTTAATCTATAAATAATAGACATTAAAGGTAATATAATGTCAATATTTCAAAAGTATACACCTTTAAATTAAGTACTTTAAATAATCAATTTTATTTTTAGGTATAGGATCAGCATTCGTCGAGTCACGAGTGTTCAAGTTCTTCAATAAAATCGCATACAGTGTTTACTTAACCCAGTTTCCTATATTCTTCTACAATGTCGGTGTCCAGAGACATTCTGAACACTACACGCCGCTACTTCTTGTTAGTTGTAACTACTAATATTACAAATATGAACTAATCAATCTAGATTTACGTTTCCTAGATTACTTTTTACAAAAATATAATAAACTTTTACAAAGCATTAGGTAGCTTTTTCAATAGTTTAATTTTTGATTATTATTTTTAATTGGAATTCGGTTAACTAAATAAAACTGAGTAATTAAATAAAAAAAAGTAGTATATTATGTTTATTTATTTGTCTTCGAATATATCCGAATTTTTTTGTGATTCCTTTTTAATTTTATGTAAACAATTACGATATTTTAGTTCCACGTCCCGGAAATGGCGGTTGTGTTGGTGGTATCGATTTTGACTACAGTAGCAATAGAGATGCCTTTTAACCAGGTGTATAGAATATATTTTGGTAAGTGACCTCCGCACTTTAATATTTTGTGCTGTATTAGATATACTTATACTTGTCTAATAATTTTTTAAGTAATATGTTCGCTTATAAGATGATTACGCGGCACTACAAGTTACTATACTCAAAAATATCGAATAGCTAGGTATAATTTTTGAACTTCAGTAAGCCTTGACACAAACAAGCTTTCAAAAGTCACTCAATTAAAAAATAACTTGTTTTTGCCTTAAACAGACTTATGTTAACAACTGTTCCATTTGCAATTCACAATACGAAGCTTTTCATTGTTTACAAAAAACTTGGATACTAATATTATCTAACTTCGAATTAATGGAGAAAATGCTTGGAGTTCTTTTAGTATTTTGTTATCGACGATTAGTAAATAAAAGAAACAATAAATATTAACAGTTGTGATTAAAAGTCAAAAATAACTTTATTTTTTTGTTTTTCCTTCCACAAAGTCTTAGTTGTTTTAGCTTAAAATAGTATAATATATTTAACATTAAAACCTCATTTATTATGCTAGTACAATAAACAAATGAACCGAACATTATTTATCTGTATTCTTTAAAAAAACACGCCAAGACTGCGAGGAGTTTTATCAACACCTTTATTTGCAATTTAAAACTTCCAACTGAAATCCATTTATATTCTCAGATTTTAAGAGAGTGGATTGTAGAGTAAGAGTAAATATTATAATAGGGATTATTGAAAATTTATGCGGATAGACGTGGGTTGTAGTTAAAGGAAAATTTATGAGACCTTAAATCATAAGACCGGCAAGTCGTAGCCTCTTTGTCTTTTTGTAAATCATTCATATTAAAAATTTTGTTATACATTTAGAATGTGTCTATCTTTAAACACAAAACAAAAAAGCTGCTAATTTATACGACTGCCCCTAGCTTTGAAAGCTTGGGTTAAGTCCCGTACAACTCATAAAAAAGCGCAATATTTTAGACGAATATGTTACATTATTTAATTGTGTTATTATTAATTTATTAAAAAATAATTCTTCTTTTATCTTATTTAACACTTTTAATATTCTTATGATATATTAGTCCGATCTTGGAAAGCATATATTTTACTTCATTATGAGATTGTGTCGTAACTAAGCCAGAAAGTAAAAACATATTTTCTTTTTGTTTCAGGAAAGTCGCAGACGAAGTTAAAGGACAAATAAGCACATCAGTCATGACTGTATTATAGCTATCAAAAGCCAAACATCACATATTAGTTTGTAATTTTTGACTATTTTTGTACGATATTAATTATAAGGATATATTAAGTAAGAAAATAAATAAATAAATGATAATTGATCAAAGTAATCTCTGTTTATTTCTTTAACCTACATAGTCAAAATTAGTGATAACTAGCGACGCACCCTCGCTTCGCTCGGGCTCTTCCCTAGATTTAGCACAGGCAAAGCCGCGGGTTCTGCATATAAACTTTCTCGAATCACTCTCTCTATTAAAAAAAACCACATCAAAATCCGTTGCGTAGTTTTAAAGATTTAACCATACATAGGGATATAGGGTCAGAGAAAGCGACTTTGTTTTATACTATGTAGTGATGAATGTATTTATCAAAATTAATGAATTTTAATTGAATGCTGACATTAAGTAGCACCTGATGTTAATTATTTTTTTATCAAAAAATAATAATGATAATAATTAGCACTGAGTACATAATTAAATACTACTCGATTTTAAACGAAACACTTGAAAACGGATAAAACGATTTGCAATATAATCATTTAAATAATTGTATAAGTAAAGTTTTCGGGAAAAATTAGTCTGTTTAGAAATAAACCCGAGAAAAACTATTCGATAAATTTCGTTTAAATATGTATAACCCGAAATATTAATTTCATATAGGTATGTTATTTAGAAAATCAATTATAGATATTGCTATTCGCTGTAATGAAGATGTTAATACTATTTTTGTTATGAGGGTATAATTCGCGTCATGTTAAAAGAACGCTGGCTGTCAAGTTGCGCAGAGGCGATTTAACGGCCAATTTGGTAGTAAGACGCGGGGCGCGGGACGACGAGGCACGCGTCGCATGCTTTTCGGCTCGCTATTGGTTTGTCAGTTTAAAATACCATCGCGCACACAAAAGTTATTAATTACGAAGTGATTTTATATAAAAAATAGTATAGTAATATTTTTGACGTATATAGTTTTATAAAGAGAGATTCTGATAATAATGCAGTTAATAATTAAAAAAATATATATTAAACGAAATAATTTAATTTTTTGTAAGTAGATTAAACATTCTACACTGAATCAAACATATTTTATTAATTAATAGAATTCTATTTAATGACATTCTATCTAACATATTTTTCAAAGTACGTACCAATAATCAATATACATCGTGATCGAAAGGCTAGTTCAAAAATAAAAGAATAGGCTTAGGAATTTCGTATGCGAATATACCGATGAGCAAACACACCCCCCACCACTTTCTTCCAGCGTTCTTTTTACATGACGCAAACTATACAAACGAAGACATCCGTCTGTTTGATATTGAAATATAAGATTTTAGGAGTTGTGGGGGTTTCTTTAAAGTTGCTTCTAAACGGGCAATATTTTTCTGCAATATGTGGCTGCAATACAGTGGCCGGCAATATTGCAAGCAATACCAGTAAGACAACGCAATAATACGGCACTGTGCCGGCCATATCGCCAAACATGTTTAGTTGGAAATACGCGTATTACCGATACTGCCAGAGGATCACTGAGCAATCGATTTTCCGCAATATTGCCCGGCCAGTTGTAAGACGCACTCAGCAACACCATGTCATCTGCGTAACTAATGTTGTTCAAACACACTCCGTCAATATGACAACCGACATGAGTAGAACATATATGATTGTTATTAGTCTTATTTTGAATATTTAATGGACAAAATTTACATTATCTCTCAGTCATAACATTTGTATTTATTACGAGCCTTCGAAAAGTAGGCCAGAGAGTCGATGTCATATAAAATTGTTAAAAATGTAAATCTCTAATAAATTATTCAACAATAACTAAGTAATTAAAATTATTTTCTTTTCTTTTTAGTTTCGATTTCTAACGTTTTGAAGTCGGTTTTCATTTTTGTTAAAAAATAATTTATTTTTTATTTTTTGTGGAAATTAGATATTATGTTTAAATATAATATTGGAAGGCTAACTAAACTACTGCTCCAATAAGTCAGCGAAGTTTTGAAATGAACGACAATAGTCAATCGAGATTTGTCCACGTCTTTTTTCCACGTAACTCGTAGACGTAAATAAGATTTACCTTCTTTTATCAATCCACTTAATATCCTGAAGGAATACGACTATCAGTTTATAAGTACGTATAATATTAAAAGAATTTTCTTTCAACTCCTAACCGTTGTGAAGATATACCTTACATCATCACAAATTCTTGAACAGCTTTAGAAAATATATGAAACAGGAAATCAGTGCCGATAAAATTTAAGGGTTGCCCTCGATTTCTCTAGGATCCCATCATCAGATGCTGCCTTGGTGACAATGAGAACATCTCGAATGAGAATCCCTACTGAATAAAAAAGAAACTTTTAAAATCGGCCCACAATTCACGGAGAAATCGGTGAAAACACACAACTGTTGAGGAATTTTACCTTTCATCATCAGCTCATCGACATGAGATTATGATTTTCATACGTAAAAGCTTTATTGGTTTTAGAAAATATATCAAAAACATTATAGGTGCCTGTAAATTTTGAGAGTTGCCTTCGATTTTCCTGGGATCCCATCATCCGATCCTGACTTGGTGACAATGGGACCCCCTCGGAACTATACCTTACCATACAAAAGAAAAATTTTTGAAATCGGCCCACAGACGGCGGAGAAATCGGTGAACATCTATAAAAAAAAATACATACAACGGAACATATAACCTCCTCCTTTTTTGAAGTCGGTGAAAAATACAGATATTTTAAGAGTCAATATTTTTTTTTAAATTTATCTTTTTAGATAAGCTGCTAATCATATGAATATATTGTCATATGGTACTCAAAACATTAGGTACTAAAATACCAAGTTTTAAGCCATCTTGCAGTTGGGCCACACACGCTCACACGCTGAGAGTGACAGAGCCGGAACCAGGAACAATTCGCATGAGAATGAGCTTGTTTGAAATGTACTAAATATAACAACAAATATAGGTAGTAATATTACAAAAAATAACCATCATAATGGCATTAATTGTAAGCAGATTGCCCTGTATGTGGCAGTTGTTAATCGTTTTAATTATGATTGTTGGTTGTTCAAAAGTTTATTAAAACCAAACGTGATTTTGTAATTTGATTTTATGGTTTAACTTTACAGTAATATAAGTATACTTATCGTGATGAGTCTTGAACTGTATCATCATCAATAGGCAATGAGTACAGTATGTGTTATTACCTATATTATAAAAAATCGTGTTTATTTGTTTAACCTTCTTTCAAACAATAATAAAAAATACAGAAACAACTTTAAATGAATTATAATTTATTTAATTTCTTCTTAAATACATCCTTACAATTATTATCGTACAAAAGTAGTCATAGATTACAAACTAATATGTGACTTTTGGCATATGGTAACTGTAATACAGTCATGACTCCTTGATCCTTATTTTTCTTTTAATTTTTTCTGCGCCTTTCCTGGAACAAAAAGAAAATATACATTTCACCTTCTATTTGCATGATGACACACTTTTGTAATGAGTTCAAATTGTACAGATTATGGAAGACTGTCTTTGAAATATAGCAGCTTATTTTGATGATATCTTCTCTATCGCTATACATTGTCTTAATATATCTTGTATCGAAAATTAGAGTAAAAGTTGGCTTAAAGAAGATCAGAAGATTTTAAAAGGCTTAAAAAGATTCAGTGAAGTGTTAAGAAGAGTTAGATACATATATGGTTTATGGTGAGACAGTGGTAGCCCAGCGGTAGCGCGTCGCTCGGATAACCGAGTGATGCGGGTTCAAATCCGGGTCTCGCACCTCTGATATTTTCATGTGCGAATCATTTATATCATGATTACCACTTGTCTTACGGTGAAGGAAAACTTTGTGAGGAAACCTGCATGTCTGAGAAAACCTAGCAAGTTTTCGAAAGACATGTGAAGTCCGCCAACTCGCACTAGGCCAGCGCGGTGGATTATGGCCTGATCCCCCTCGTACTGAGGGAGGCCCGTGCCCAGTAGTGGGACGTTAAAAAGGGCTGATGATGATGATGATGATGGCATATGGTACGGGTACGTTATGTGCATGACCGAACCACGTCTACCGAGATAAGGGGTCGTCCATAAATCACGTGATGTTTTTAAGCCACTTTTTAGACCCCCCCCCCCCCATGGTGATACGTGGTGAGGTTTAAGATTACCCCCCCCCCCCCCACTCAAAATCACGTGTATTTTTTTACAAAGTACCTTAAAAAACTGAATATTATTTTTAAATAAAGGTTAACAGGTATAATCTATACTAATATTATAAAGAGGTAAAGTTTGTTTGTTTGTTAAATTGTAAGGGGTAATCTAGGGATCTACTGAACCGATTTTAAAAATTCTTTCACCAATAGAAAGCTACATTATTGCTGAGTGTCATAGGATATATAAAAACCGAAAAATAAAAAGGCTTTTACGTGGTAGTCCGTTTTGCAAAGTGAATCGGAGAAAAAACGGTCGAATGAAAGCGTTTCTTACGAACGCTGCCTTATCTATGAAAGATATATTTTTGAGTTCTAGAGAAAAGATGTGGAGCTTGAAAATGCCTACAAAAAAGTCAACGACAGCATATGTCTAACTTTTATATTTAAGTTACAAAAAGTAGTTTTTTTAATATTAGTATAGATAATTTAAGTGGGCACGGGTCAGCCAGTCTAATATAATTGTGGTAAATTAAGCACCGTGATAAAAATGTAAAAATTCTCATTAAGAAGAATAAATGACAAAATAATAATCGTAAAATTTTACTATTGTACCTGAAGCAAATACTGGCTCTCTCACACATGCTCGCTATACTACTGCGGAGAAGGAAGTTATAGAATAAAGCACTGTCATTCTACTCGACATACGACATACTCTACTCAGACGTCATGGCTGTCGATAACCTTATTATTTCACACTTCTGTGTGGACTTCTGCAGCCTTTTTTAAAAGTAAATTTTTTCAAGATCTGTTGTCCTTCCTTGTCCATCAAGTTGGGTTCCATAAGAGTCATGCGGAAGTATGAGTCTAGCTTGTGTGACTGGGAGTGACGCATAATATACTTACTGGCTACTGCTCCTTTTTCCGTAGTTTTTTTGTGCACTAGCACCTACAGAATCCTTACGACTCGACTAAAATCGTGCCTGAATTTTCTATTTTTCTCATTAACAAAATCAATGGGATTAGGTGGTTTATGTATGGTCTTTGACTGTATGCATATACCCTCTCGGCCGACGGTCAATTAACTTTGAGCACTGGGTACATCACCCGCTAAAGTTAAGTCAAAATAGTATTCACTTTTCTTAAACTTTCAGTGCTGATATTCACATATGTAATTATAGTAAAAGTTTTTGAGAATATCATTAAAAATGTATAATTCGTCCGTCTGTAACTTATAACTACTACTATAACAATGTAACGTTACTTATAGTTTATGTATGTCTTAATTTTTATACGTGATATTAATGGAAGTATATGTCAATACTTTTTATAAGCAATCCAAAGCAATTAAGACCAATCGGTTCATTATTACACTTCCATTCTTACAAATAGCGACGCTTCGTGTGTCTGGGGGAATGTTTGGCCCATCCTATTGGTCTCATCATCTGTTATGAAGAATTTATAATACACGATTTTTTAAAGCATAGCATAGCTTTTAATAGTGCCGTTTCTTGCAATAGTAATTCCCGTACAGGTCTTTTCAGAGAAGTTTTGGAGGTGACTAGGCTTATTATTATAAAAGTTCGTCGATTGTCGCGGCGCGCTGGATAATCCCAACGGTGAGTAAAAAAAATCACGTGATAACTCACTACACCCCCCCTCCCTCCTGGTGATATTTCGTGATTTTTTCCGAAACCCCTCCCCCCCCATTTAAACATCACGTGATTTATGGACTGTTCTTATAGCATGCTATATATATATATATATATATATATATATATTTTATTAGAATGATGGATAAAAACATAAAGAGACTCCAACTAAATAGCTTTATGAAGTCTTAAAAATCCTAATTCAACGAATACTTATAATAAATAATGTATGGTCTTCATTTATTTATTTTATTAGCATTATGATGCTAATAAAAAAAATGTTAAATACATTTATGCTATTTAATGCAAAAATTAACAAATATTTTTTAATTAATTTCGAAACTTAATTATATTTAGAGACTTTTTGATTTTTTTGTCCATAGTATCGCGACTGTTCGAATCTCTTTGATATACAAAATGTTTATCAGATGTCCAAAAATATTCACAAAGAATTATCCCAAGTTAATTGATTCTATCATTCCAAGTTTTTGTAAACAAGAAAAAGTTCGACATTAAAGTATTTGGTTGTTGTTAACAAAAGTAGGTATTTTTTCTTTTCATCGCTTGTTTATGTCAAGGCTTTATGAAGTTCAAATTTTTTTATGTTATACCAAATTGTAGCGTATGTACATAAACAGTTATGCAATATTTCCAAATATAGTAACAAAAATTCATTGAGTCCCACCGTTACCTGTATATGTATATGTACGTACATATACAGGTAATATGCTTAAACGTATTTCCTTACATTTATAAAGGAGGGTACTTACCAAAATATATCCTATACACCTGGTTGAAAGGCATCTCTATTGCTACTGTAGTCAAAATCGATACCACCAACACAACCGCTATTTCCTGAACATTGAGCTGAAGAAACATCATTTAATATTAATAATACTTTTTGTTAAAAACATCATACACGTACGATGTAGGTATATCTCAAGCTACCTGTTCTTTTGTTCAATCATATAAATTGTCATTTTTTAACTGTCTAGTGCTGTTAGCTCTACTGGTTTTGACAGCGTCAACGGGCGGGGACGTGGAGTAGTCATTTTAAGTCATTGTGGACTAAGAAAAAGTGGTCGAAGGTGCTGACCAAAAAAGATGGCTAATTTATTTATTTACAAGTTAAAACAAACAAATTAAAAGACATCACAAGGTACTTAGAAAAGTGAAGGAGTTTTCATGGCAGGGTTTAAGGTATCAAGGTTAAGATTTCTCGGTCAAGACAGAAATGACATAGATATAAACTCTATACTGATTACGAAGTAAATTCATACGGAGTTGTTCCTTCACAAAACACTTCTCTATTTACAAAATATGATTGAATTCCATTTTATATAGGGTAAAAATAATCCTAATTTCATTATTATACATGACCTACATTCATAATCCAAAGGGGTTGGTTTATTACTTACTAGCGGTACCCGCGGCTTCGCCCGCGTCTTTTTTGTAATCGCAATTCTCCAAAATTACTCCAGCTATTTTAGAACCCATCGTTAATATACTCCTGAGCCGCGCGGCTACTTCTCCCGCTCTTGGCAACCCCCCTCCCTCTCCCCATTGCTCGCTGCGCTTTATTTTATTATTATTATTTTGGTTAGATTGAATTTTTTAAAAGGAGTTTTGTAAACCTTAATCCGGCCCTGTAGAAAAAAACGATTTTAGCGGACTTTTACCAACAATTAACCGCCTTCCTACCAAATTTAAAGTTCGTAGCATAAAATATAAAGACTTTCATACAAACTTGCTCTGGCACTAAGACCTCCTCGACTTGGCCTGCCGTAAAATCTCTAATAACCGATAACCGAGTGATGCGGGTTCAAATCCGGGTCTCGTACCTCTGATATTTTCATGTGCGAATCATTTATATCATGATTACCACTTGTCTTACGGTGAAGGAAAACATCGTGAGGAAACCTGCATGTCTGAGAAAACCTAACAAGTTTTCGAAAGGCATGTGAAGTCCACCAACACGCACTAGGCCAGCGCGGTGGACTATGGCCTGATCCCCCTCGTACTGAGGGAGGCCTTGCCCAGCAGTGGGACGTTAAAAAAAAGGGCTGATGATGATGATGATGATGATTTGTTTTACCCTTTTTATAATTTTATTATTATGTTTTAATTGGTTTTTGTATATTATGTAATCTTTTTTAGTTTTTTGTTCTTTCCTGCTTCTTTTTTGTATTATTTACTTGTAGAACTTTTTTGTTAGAACTTTATTGGTGTATGTGCTATATTGTCATCATTTATTCATGTGTATTGTTGTACTGTTTGTTCCCCAAATAAAATAAAAATAATATAATTCGTTCAGTTATTTCGTCAAATATCGATATATTTTTCGACATTGTCAAGCACTAGTCGATGCCAAATGGGCTCATTCGAGACTTTTGTCATTCGTTTTGAATAGTATAATCCAGCCATTTTACGATTGTTGTCAGATGTCAACAATACATAGAAATATCGGCTATATTTAACATAGTTGGATAATACGAAATGTTATTTTACATATTATATTAAAAAAATACCTGACATTCACCCACTGTCGTGGGTTCATGAATAATAATTTATTCATGAACCAACTAATTCGACATGACAAACTTGGGGTCAAAAAATTTAAGTAGAAAATGTCTTTACCTACACATTTATTCAGGAAATAAACAAGAAATAAAATATGTATAAACATACATATTTAAGTAAAAGCATTGTCATGTAAACTCTAACCTTAGTATTTGGGTGCACGAATCGTTTAATAAAGACCATTTCAATTGGAATTCCCAAAAATTATTCTATGTACAGATTTAACTATGTTAGAATTTTATTATATGTATAGATATCTTACCTTATCTTATAATATATTATATCTCTCTGTCGAATATCTAATTGTCAAATGGAACGAAATCAAGCAATTTTCTTGTTAAATAATGATTACATTTACAATGCTTATCTTTTACCAACATAAGAATAAAAAGGAAAGCTTGTGTATGTTTGTCCTATATATTTTCCAGTGACGTGAGTGATAGTGACAAAACTCTAGTGGCTTATTTTTTTTATTTTTTTTTTACTGCCATGCTCCTGCTCAACACCCTAGGGAGCTGGGTATAACTGAAAATCAGCGCTGTCTGAGACTCTGACCTCAGCAGCATCAGCTGAGTAATTACCCTTTGCCATTTAGTTATTTAAGCCACCTAGTTTATGTTAAATTCTTTTTACTGTACTTTATGGCAATAAACGATTTTATTATTATTATTCTGTATACTACTTGGAAAATTCCTCGTCCTAAAAAAACTTTTGTTTATGGAAAACTCTCTTCGGGAAGCACCTAGGTAAGGCAAAAGTAATTCGATAGTAGCAAAATTATTAAATATTACTATAGCATAATTTCGAACGTTTTCATAAAAAACAGTAATAATAAGGATAGCAAGAAGCAAATGTATAAACTAAATTATGTTCACGACAGCTCAGTGAAAGAGCCTTGATGATATAGTGTTGCTGAATAAATGTATTCAATTGTGAGGACCGTATAATTAGTAAAAGGATTTAGTGCCCGGCCTCCAGCGGTGACGAAACTTATCGTCCACAGCGACACACGAATTGCCTCCCTAATAAAACACGTAGTAGTATAAATCATATAATTTATTTACAATATGATAGTGGCAGAAGTGCCCTCAGCATTCCCCAGCTGAACGGCCATGCCGATTTTTTGGATGTGAAATAGAGTTGCCAACCCTACTATATAATATAGTATCCTATATAATATAGTATTAGAGGCCCGACAACTATATTTCTGAAAGAAGTATATAGCAGGTGAACCTACTATATTTCAAAGTCAACGTAATAATATTTTAATTAAAGCTGAGCTAATGATATTTGTAATTTAAATTTAAATTGCAATAATAGCATTTTTCGTTATCTGCTATATTTTTATGGGTAATAATCGTAGAACTACTATTTTTGACCGAAAAAGTGTTGCCAACCCTAATGTGAAACTAGCCAGCTCCCTTGTCGCCAGTAGAGGCGATAAATCGAGGTGTTTTTAAGAAGTGCTTATCACTTTAACTCCATGGGCCAAGGGTTTCTTCCGAACCGATGGATCATTATAGATCATTATAGACAAAATATATAAATGTACAAGTTTGTCTATAAACCTACAGTTTGTCTATAAACACAGTGGTTAAACGAGTTACGAGTACTACTAGGTAACTACGTCGAAACTAATAGAGTTTTAAAATGTGAAGAAAATATACGTCCGCCAAAGGAGAAAACATCTTCTTCAATCGCTTGAGGTTCAATAGCATTCAATTACTTTGTTGAATGTAATTGATTACCGTTCATAATTATTTAAGCATACATTTTATTAGATTAGATACGTGAGTCAAGCCACCCAGAATACAACACTTGCTAAAAATAGTAACTTTGAATACATAAAAAACAATAAGCAATTAGATCGCATTCCACTGACCATACCATGGACTCATAAGAATTCGATAGTGCTCCAAAACAATGAATAATAAAGGAAATACTAAGAATTAGCTGATTCCAGTAAAATCGACGTGTGGAGCATTCTGTCGTGACCCCCAACAGGAGCAGTATATAAACCACGACCTGGCGAGCATCGTGGTTCACATCGCCTCAATCCTTAGTTATAAGATAGAGTAAGAAATATTGTAATCTTTTTAAATTAAATATTTTTTTAAAAAGTCTATCTTTTGAAATATTATGACTCATGTCTCAGAAACAAACCACATATCATAGGTGAAGTCCACAATACAATTTACCTACGATAACACTTATTGTAGCACAAACATGATGTCTCAGTTGTCAGCGATCACACTTGCTGCAGCAGTCGTGGGTTTGAGATCCGCTGGGTTCATTCATTACATTACATTTGTTGAGTACGAATGTTTGTACTCCAGTCATGGGTGTTTGTATTCATATCATTTATGTAAATAAAGTGTTATACGTGTAGTATATCAACTATCTGGTGTCCGTAACACAAACCTCGTAGCTTACCACGGAACTAGATGGTGCTGTGTTTAATAATGTCACAGCATATTTATTTATATATTAACATACACATAATATTTTATACGAAACTCAGAGTAGTCTATGATAAAATATTTTTTACTTTAAAAAGTACATTTAATTTAGAAAAATAACTCTAAATCGACAAATATAGTTTTTATCTCGGATCTAAAAATTTCAATAGATAGCATATGAAATTGTCATTAATATTATGTTTTAAATATAAATAAAAATAATATTGATATCCAACAGAAAAAAATAAAAATTTGTGAATTTTAACAAGCAAAAAACGTAAAACTGCTACGTTTAATAAATTTCTTTAAAAAACTAACCATCATTTATGATTGCAAATTTATTACTATTTATTAATATCATTCTTGCACTTACTGTTAGCATCAAGATTTACTATTACTCCTTAAATGTAATTATTATTTACGTATGTGCATATAACTAGTTCGAAATCCATGGTGCTTCGATAAAAAATAGCTTATGATCATCTATTTGCTTACCTACACAGATCACATATAATTATTAATTAAGTGTAGTGTAATATATACTTAAAAGTAACAGTAGTCGTAAAAGAAGTCTTAATATTGGCTCTATAGGTATATTAAAATGAAAATATAATTTAAAATGTACCTATCACTACATAGTATAAAACAAAGTCGCTATCTGTCCGTCCCTGTGTATGCTTAGATCTTTAAATCTATGTAACGGATTTAGATGCGGGTTTTTTAATAGATAGAGTAATTCAAGAATAAGGTTTATATATGTGTAATACACTAGCGGAACCCGCGGCTTCGCTCGCGCTAGATCCAGTGACAAACCGGAGCGAAGCGAGGGTGAGTTGCTAGTTACATTCTATAAAAACCAAAACGTTTCAGAAAAATTACATAAATATACGTATAATCGGCGCTGATTCCATCAGATAATGCGCTTTTATACAGAAATCGAAAAATGTTGTTAAAAAAGCAAGATCTGAATATTTTTTTAAATATATTAATTACAATAAAAATTAGTCAACTCTATTGTTGTTTATGAAGGGTTATTGTTACGCCGATATGCCGTAATTGCCTGTGCGAATCATCATTGCTAAGGGAAACATGGCTGCGCGCGCTTGCGTGCTCCTCTGCCTGGTGTGCGCCTTCGCAGCCCGCGAGTGTATAGAACTTACCATGGAAAATAACTTGTTGTCTGAAAGTATATTCAATGGGACCCTATTTAAATTAAAGAATGATTCAAATGTGGATAGTGCGAAATTAAATATTCTGAAACTATGGGACAGATTCCCGAAAATAATGGTACCAATGAATGGCACAAGTCAACAGTGTCGTCGAGACAGCAGATTGTTCCTGGATAGTCTGGATAGATTGGAGCTGTGGGCACTCAAAAGTATTTATTTATTTCGTTTGGTTTTTAAATATTACAAGATAAATATAATTTTAACTATTAAAGAATAACAAGTTTTAATTGAATAGTAACATCAAGAAATACTTATTATTTTATACATTTGTTTACTATTAAAACTGAAAGTTTAAATAAATATGTTGGGACATTTACACACAGCACTATCTAGTTCCACGGTAAGGTACGAGCCTTGTGTTATGGATACTAGATGGTTGATATACTACACATATATAAGTTTATATACATACATATTATAAATATGAACACCCAATACTGGAGTACAAACATTCGTGCTCAACAAATGTATGCCCCCAGCCCACGACCGCTTGCGCAGCAAGTAGGGTCACTACAAACTGCGCCACGCGTGTCGTTAATATGAAAATTAATCGCTACCAATCTTTATTCGGTCACACGTAATCGGTTAATCTGTAGAGTGCCTGAAAGTTCTTAAAAATTACTCCAGCTATTTCAGAACCCATCGTAATATCTACCTACACCTACGTTACCTCTCCCGCTCTTGGCTCCCCTTCCCTCTCCACATTTTCCCGTTGTGCTGCGCGTTATTTTGTTACTATTATTTTTATTATCTATTATTTGTAATATTCTTTAAATGGAGTGTCTGATTTGTAGTATCGTAAAATCTATCTACTAAGTCAGTGCGAAATTTGAAACTGCACAAAAAATGAATGTATTTCGAAAAACTTATGAGACCCTTACACCAGCTTAGTCCGGCCCTATAGAAAAAAAAACGTTCTTAGCGTGCTTTTACCAACAATTACCCACCTTCGTACCAAATTTAAAGTTCGTAGCACAAAGACTTTCATACAAACTTGCTATGGCCCTAAGACCTCCTCGATTCGACCCGTCGCAAAATTTGTTCTTTACAGATGTCAACTAAACCAGTACAAAAACACACAGCCTCAACTGCAACGTGTACTTCAAAGATACGAAAGTACTTGTTTGTATCGAAAATTTATAGTGACAACATGAGTTAAATGATGTTTAGCTTGAGGTTTAACCTTCAATTAAATTTTCATATAACACCTTTTTTATTGTTGGGAAATGCATTAACACAAACCACAAGTGGTTATGTGGGACTCGCCGGCTAGAAGAGCCAGTACTACCCGTTATTACCCAACAGAGCTCCTCCGTCTGGATGGGGCTTCGCAAGATCGCTTGCGCATTAAACCACGACGCCCCGACGGACCCACAAGTCTGCCGAAACAGACCACACAGTCAAGTGGTTGCTCCACAATCCAGTGTGCTATCAGAAAAGTACCAGGTGTATCCCGCATGACACACCGCCGACCAAAGTGGGCCCACCATGCGCGTTTCTTGGCTTCACGCCCGGATTGCCAGACAATACTGAGCACCACCACGGCAAGCAACGCACGTTAGCGGGGAGTGCTCACAGTGTGTGACAAACAAACAGACAAAAATTCTAACCGGATAAGATTCGGCCTCTGTATCGATAATAATAACTATTTTAATAGGAATTTCCAAGAACTATCTAATGTACAGATTCGCCTAAGTTAGAATTTTATTTTAATGTGTAGATTTAATTAATTTGACTTATGACATTAATCCATAATTGATGAGAACAAAATAGGTACAGTTTGTTACGTTGTATAACTTCGTATGTCTTCATTGTCTACATAAAATGAGGTATTTATTATAAGCTAGTGATTAACCCTCGCTCCGCTCGGGTGCGTCCCTACGTAAATTTAACGGTTATTACATTTCTGGTAGCTCAGCGGTAACGCGCTCGCTTGGATAACCGAATGATGAGGGTTCAAGTCCAGGTCTCGCACCTCTGACATTTTCATTTGCGAATCATTTCTACCTTGATTACCACTTGTCTTACGGTGAAGAAAAACATCGTGTGGAAACCTGAATGTCTGAGAAAACCTAGTAAGTTTTCGAAAGACATGTGAAGTCCGCCAACACGCACTAGGCCAGCGCGGCGGACTATGGTCTGACTCCCCCTCGTACGGAGGGAGGCCCGTGCCCAACAGTGGGACGTTAAAAAAAATGGGCTGATGATGATGATGATGATGTTGATCCGGATAACTAGTTATCATCGTAGCGAACTTAATCTGTCCAGTGGTTTTCTCATGATGCGATTGCAGACAGACAGACGCTAATTTTAAAAAGTAATAAAAATAATAATGGCTATTTCAATAAGATTTTCTAAAACATATTATATATTTAATGTAGAGACTCAGATTGGATTTTAATACATATAGACAGACAAACGATTTATATTTAATAGCATACGAGTATTTTAAGATCCTATGACGATTATTAATAAGTTATAAAAAAAACACGTATTCACCATATTTCATTCATTTCTCCATAGAAAGATATGAACTCGCGTAACACAAAACAACATAAGGTCATTAAAGTGTCTGCATACGCTTTAGCTATTAAGCTTTTTTTAATTAGGGCGAGCGAAGCGAATCCTAACACTATACCACCATCTGAGCATTTTGTGGTACACTTTACTGAAAAACTATCACGCATATAGATTTGTGCTTTAACGTAGTAATTTAACTTTATATCTAGATGTTATTTGTCAAAAATATATACTTTTATAATCATAAAAAAAAATTAACATTAACAATTTTGTGTTCATTGGATAGGGATCAGGGATTGCAATCCGGAAAAACAGATCCGGTAATCCGGCGGATCTGGCATCATTTAGCGGATTCGGTGTTGATAATTTTTGGCAAAATAATAGAGCTTTTGCATGAGTTGGTACTTTAAATGCGTAGTGCGTGGTGTTCATACGTGCGAGTTAGTGTCTGACATAATAAATCATATACTTTTACATAAATCGAATACTTTAATAATTATAATAATCTCATATCAGTAAAGTAAGGAATTTATAAAGTTACTTTATAAATAAAAAATATTTGATCTATATGTGAAAGTGAAATCTAGGAACACTGAGCTACTCGTTAGAACGTTATTAATATTTTACCTAGTTGCCTACATTAGTCACGGCTATATTTTAATTGTTTGCTTGTTGCCTAATCTTAACATTGGATTGGAAAGGATTTTCCGAAATTTTAAGCCTAAATCTTAAGCCTGTATGGTGTGATTCCAATCTAGTTCAAAATTTGCATAAGCATACTTTAACAGAATTGATGGAAGACGTGTTTCGTATTTTTGATATACTATAAGTAAAAGCGTATAGCCAAACATGTTTTTGTACTTTTAGTGCTTTAGCGAAGCCGCGAGTTCCGCTAGTTTTTTTAAACTACTTACCTATATTAAGTACAATGATACTTGAATAGCTTACAAACAGTTCATTTTGAACCAAGAAAAAAATCATATAGATTTGGTCAATCCGGCCGGAATATATAAAGAATAGTAACTTGTTGCAGTGTTGGACGCGACAGCGAAACCTCCGTCAGGTATTCTAAGTGGTAATGCCTACCAGTACGGCGACTTCGACGAGTGCGTGGACATCGACGGCGCAGTCCGCGGCAAGTACTGCCTCGCGTTGCTGCAACTCAGCATCGGTGGCGATAAGGGATATGACCACTTGGACTATTTAATACACAGTGGACATTTCATTAGAAGCAATGTGACAGATGTAAGTGGATATTCATTTTCTAAACTAGTGAATTGTTTACACAACTGTGATCACCAGTACATGCATATTGAAAGCCTGAATGACACAGCCGTTTCAGAGATTAGACAGACAGATAGAAAGACAAAAATTGTTAAAATTGCTTATTTGACGTAAGTACCGTATATACTTACATATGTAAAAGTAATTTGAAATTAAAAACAGACACTGTCATCATCATCACATACTTCACTTATTAGCAACTCCAAAAGAATATACTTCGTTTATTGTAATTAAACTTACATTCGTTCTTCTAAATAAAGATTTAGGTTATAGGTACACATTTATAATACATCCTAGCCTAATTCGAATCGTCGACGAAATTATACTTAATTAATAATATATGGTAGAGGAGACCGTGGTAGATCGACCTTCACCGATCTGATAACCAGATGAGACATATTTTTATCGAATATAATTTATAAACAAATATACCTATAATTACTTGCCTATCTGAAAGTTCTCATGGCTATTTTTAGCTAGGTAACAGTGCTTTAAGTATGATTTTTTGCAGGCAAGTCTATATGACTGATTTTGTAATAAAATGATCTAAAATTTGATATAACTTTCGATAAGTTAGCAGAACGATGGAGTCACCTATATTGACTTACCTGTTCACATCCGCTTGCCAGGTAGCATACACAAAAATGAGTAGGTTACCTACTGAGGCATATTCTGTGTGTTAAAAACGAACAGTGAAATAAAATTCATTTGATTATCAAAAGAATGAAAGTGATGAAAAAAAATCGATTAAAGTTAATTTAATTAAAAATAGCCATGAGCACTTTCAGATAGGCAAGTCATTATAGGCATATTTGTTTATAAATTATATTTGATTAAAAATATGTCTCATCTAGTTATCAGATCGGTGAAGGTCGATCTCCCACCGGCTCTTAGACCAATAGACATTTTTTTACAAGTAAGAAAACCTACAACAAATTGGAATATTATTACTTTCTTAGGTTTACGCGAATATTTGACATTATAAATGAATGGCTTTAAACGGGTCTCTCCCGTGACCATGATTGCTGTAAAGCATTTGAAACGTCAGGAACTAAAAATCAAAATAAGTCCGTGACAAAATCCTAAAAAAGATAGTTTCATTTATAATGCAAAATTATTGTTGCTATATACAGATGAGTCACAGAGTTCCTCGATTTTCAAGTATTCTGTGGGGGGTCTGCATCCCAAGTTCTTGCAGTAGCTTTGACCTCGAAGATGAACTGTCTCTCAAGATGTCCGACCTGGGTATATCAGTCAAAGTTTACAACACAATGTGCACAGTGAAGGACGTGAAGCGACCATATTCGTTTGGGAAATCACTTGCCATGTGAGTAACTTGATGCGGTAACTATTCACGCTATTTTTTTGTTAAGTGTAACATGCATGTATTACAGGATATGTGTATAGTAAATATTAATTTATTCGCCCTTTTATTCAGTTTTATGCTTTTTCGTAACAATTATCAATAATACACAAAACAATTTAAGTCGTAAATTAGTAGGAAATACATAATACATTTAAAAAGTACAAAAAAAGTACCTAGGTAGTTACTATAAAATAAATAATTGCTTTACTATTCATTACAGAACGTATTTCTTGGCAATAATACTTCTGCTGAGTTTGGGAACATTCTTGGATGATGGGAAAGATGGCGAAAAAAATCTTGAGAAGTTATTGAACGCTTTTTCGTTAAAACGCAACTTTAGACGTCTTTTTGACTTATCCGACTCACAAACAAGTGTGAAAGGAATTGACATGTGTAGAGGAACTAATGCATTGTCATTATTCATCATCCACAAATTTATCGCGATGGCGCACAGTCCATACACAAACAAGACTAGCCTTTCTGAGGTAATATATGAGTGAATTTATTGACTTAAATGAAATACTGTAACTATTATTACATTTGTATGCAATAGTTGAAATAAAATTAAATGAATCATTGCCAATCACGATAAAAATAAAATAAAATAAAATAAAAAACCAATCACGATATTACGCATAAAATGTGTATCTATTTGTACATACGCATATGATTTATATAAAAATTATTCAAAATTTCAGATATTGTGTGTAAAAATACTAAATTAAAAATATAAACACCCATCAGAAACTATTTGGCTATTATAAAATTATTTAATCTATAATCTAACTATAATATAATATATTAATGCGAAAAACACTCACTGACTCATCACGAAATCTCGAAAACCGCTTAACGTATATAGTAGAAAAATGGCAGGGAGGTAGTTTATAAGTTGTAGACGTCCGCTAATAACGGATTTCGTGACAGGGCCGGATTAAGGCTCTCACAAGTTTGTATGAAAGTCCTTCATCTTTTGTGCTACAAACTTTAAATTTGGCAGAGATGTAGTAGATTGTACGTAAACGTCTGTTAAGACCAAATTTTGCGTCAGGGCCGGATTAAGTAGGTCTTAGGGCTCTCACAAGTTTTTTTTAATTTTCTTCATTTCTTGTGCTATAAACTATTTGGCAGGAAAGTAGTTTATAGTAGGTATAATTAAAAGTAAAAACGGATTTTGCTACAGGGCCGGATTAATGAGGTCTAAGGGCTGTACCAAGTTTCTATGTAAGTCTTTTATATTTTGTGCTACAAACTTCAAATTTGGCTGGGATATAATGTGTGGCCAGTAGACATCCGTTAAAGAATTTTGCGACAGGGTTTGATTAAGGTGATCTGAGGAGTGAGGGCTCTCATTATTTTGTATAAAAGTCCTTCATTTTTTGTGCTACAAACTTTAAATTTAGCACGGAGGTAGTTAATAGTTAATTGACATCCGTAAAGAATGAATTTTGCGGCAGGCCAAGTCGAGGAGGGCTTAGTACCATAGCAAGTTTGTATGAAAGTCTTTATATTTTATGCTACAATGTTTAAATTTTGTAGGAAGGCGGTTAATTGTTGGTCAAATTCCGCTAAAAACGTTTTTTTCTATAGGGCCGGATTAAGGTGGTGTAAGGGTCTCATAAGTTTTTTACGAAACTCCTTTTAAAAATTTCAATCTAGACAAAATAATAATAATAAAATAAAGCGCAGCACAGCGGGCAATGGGGAGAGGGAGGGGGGAGCCAAGAGTGGTAGAGGTAGCCGTGCGGCTCAGGAGTATATTAACGATTGGTTCTGAAATAGCTGGAATAATTTTGGAGAATTTTCGGGCAATCGACAGATCAACCGATTGCGAGTGATCGAATAAAGATTAGTATCGATGAAAAAAATGAACGCGGGCGCAGCCGCGGGTACCGCTAGTTATGAATATTTTATTTGAATGACTTATGTCACAAGTGATACGTATATTATTATACTTGCTCATTATTGATCATTAATGTTACAAAACGATTAATATTTTTTAAGTGGTGATAATATCAAAATAAGCAGCGGAAGCACAGTGGTAAAGCGCTTGCTTGCTTGCTTAATAAATAAATCTCGGGTCTTGCACCTTTGATATTATTTTCAATTAGAATATCATCTTTTATTTCGGTAACTCTACTTTTTTAAATTTCTTGTCATAATTAACAATTTTGGGGGAGTGTTTCTTCCCAGTTTAGTCATTCTAAGTTTCCTATATAGCAAATCAAATTACTTAATACGTCTATATAATAGAGAAAATAAACTTTATTATTTATTTATTGTTTTAGACATTTAGTATGCCCTGGACTGTAATTGGGCGATCATCAATAGCTTATACGGACAGCTTTTTATATCTCAGTGGGTTTCTAAACGCTCACAATCTCCTCCAGGACTTAGAAAAGAACGGTACTATTAACATAAAGGACAGACTGCTTGCCAGATGGTTTAGGTAAGTTGACTTACCCTTAACGATGAACCTAGTATGATTCTAGGGTATAATCCCAACAACATACTTTAATGAATACTATTTGTTTACTTATTCTATATAAATTTTACAGATTATTTCCAATGATTCTGAGTCTGATGTTATTCTGCACATACATTTTGCCGGACATCAACAACGGCCCGCAGTGGAACCTTGTGGTGGAGGAGCACAGCAGGGTCTGTAAGAACAATATGTGGAAGAGCTTCTTGTTCATACATAACTACTTTGGACTTGATGAGATGGTATGCTACTAAGCTATACTATTTAACCCACAATAAAAAAGGGGCACGTCATATTATATTCGATCTTCTTTTTTGGTTGTTTTCATAATAGTACGGTACATAAAGCTGTTTTTTTTTGGTCAAGGTTAAGGGTCACTTACTGACCCTAAAATCACGAAATGCTGACAGATCCAGGTGGAGCTTCGATCGCAATCTTGAAGAAAAGTTTTTGGCTGATATCTCGGAAACTATGCACTTTAGGGGAAAACTTCAGGGGTTCGGGTATTCAAACCATTATTGTAGAGAATAAAATTCTGCATCTTTTATTTCCTGTAAACCGGTTGTTCTATTTCAACCGATAACTTTTAAAATATTGGATTAATCAATAAAATGCATGTATCCATTTTTAAGATCTCATTATCCTCTACAACTTTTGTTTAAAAGTTTTTTTTTTAATGTCAATACTTTTTGAGTTATCAAACTTTATTATAAGTTATTTTCAAACAAAAACAATGCTTGTGCTGTAGAAGCTGTAGAATACTGGAAGTCAAAATGTCCCAGTGTTGATATCCTAAAGGAAGTTTCCATTCAAAAGTTTGGGATGCACCATTGGTTCATTCTACATTCAAAAATTTGGCTTAAAATCTTACAAGTGACGTTGACCTTGCAAGACTTTTAGCGTCAACCTCCAAAGTGTCGGGGTACTGGCTCCACGCCCTACCCTCAACCAATCTCGGTACACTTTTGAATAAAGATAGTTTTCGTATCGCTGTAGGTCTCCGGCTGGAAACACCGCTGTGCACACAACACAGGTGCCCGTGTAGAAAAGAGGAAGACTGTAATGGACTCGATGGACTCTCTTGCCGTAGAAGTTCAGTTAGACTCTTTCGTCACAGTTGCTTACATGATACTATCAAAAGGGCTCTTGCCACCATTGACATTCCTGCCTTTACATTCATTGAGTCTTCTGGAATATGTCGAGATGATGGCAAGAGACATGATGGTCTGCCACTGGTTCCCTGGGAAAGGGGACGGGCGTTATTGTGGGACGTTACATGCGTTGACACATTGGCCCCGTCTCATGTCAGGGAGACGGCGTCTAAAGTGGGGGCCGCGGCGAAGAAGGCTGAGCTTCTCAAGTTGCGTAAATATGCCTCCCTTAGTCAAAATTATATTTGTATACCTTTTGCTGTAGAAACCCTTGAGCCATGGAGTCAAAGTGCTAAGCTCTTTTTAAAAGACATAACAGCTCGGCTTATCGCCTCTACCGGTGAAAGGAGAGATGGCTTATTTTTCGCCTAAAGAATCGGCATTGCCATTCAGCGGGGAAATGCGGCCAGCATTCTTGCCACTATTCCGATCGGACACGACTTGTACAGTAATAATTAAGTGTACATTTGCTTTGTATATATTATAGTTAAGTTTACTTGTAATTTCCTTTATTGTAAATAAATATTATATTACTTCGTAATTAATAATATAGTGAACCAGGGCTATTGTAGCTCCAGGGCTATTGTATCTAATCACTAACTGCGAGTTTCTATAACCTATCTACCGATAGACCGGTAGATACTTTCATACGATTTTGACAGGTTGTGACTTTTAATGTGTCAAAATAGTATGAAAGTAACTACCGGTCTATCGGTAGATAGGTTATAGAAACTGGCAGTAAATCTTTTTTCACAAATCGGTTAAAGGAGTAACGACACTACTAGTTGATAGAGAATCTGATGCTTACAGGAGTGGATCATAGAGTGTGGTTGTATTGCGTCTACTGGTTTACTGATGGCACATTAATTTTGATTGAGGGCGCTGAATACCTACGTTGTGTATTAATGGATAAAATTTTACTGTAAGCCTTAAAGAACAAAATTTTACGAAAATTACAAATATAAATATGTTCGGACAATATTTACGGACATTTTTTTACAACAGCGCTATCTAGCTCCGTAGTAAGCCTCGTGGCTTGTGTTACGGATACCAGATAGTTGATATACTACACATATAAATTTTTAAATACATACATAATATAAATATTAACAACCATGACTGGAGAACAAACATTCGTGCTCAACAAATGAATGCCCCCAGCGGGACTCGAACCCGCGACCGCTGGCGCAGAAGGTAGGGTCACTACCAACTGAGCCAAACGTGTCGTCAGCTAAAGAATAATTGCTTGTTAATTGATAATTAATTTCTTTCTCTGCCGTAGTTATCTAGAGTATCTATTAATATATAAAGACACATTAGCCCCACGAAAATTGTAACAGAAAGCTCTTGTTTCTACAACGAAAGACACAATATCCCCATTGATTTTAGTATGGATATAAAAGTATTAGTGATGTGAACGTATTTTTTTATCGAAAAAGTAAATAATACTGAATTTGCAACTGTAAAAGTTTATAATTAACACTATAATATAGGAACATAATTATTTATACCTACAATTTATTTTCAGATGTTGCTTACCATTGTATAATTTAATAAAAGAATATACCTAGAAAAATCCCAACATATTTATTTAAATCACCTAACAGTTGACAGAGAAGTCAATGAATATACATAAAAAAACTTGCTGTGAAACATATATCTCTTTCAGTTTTATTCAAAACCAGCAGACCCGCGGCTTCACTCGTGCTGAAAGTCCAAAAAATATATATGTTTTAAAATTTAATGCTAACTTATAATGTACCAACGATTTATCTACTTATTTTTATTTATTTATTTATTTTTGTTAAATTCTACTACTTCTCTTTAAAACCAGTTACTTTGTAGTTTATTTATTGAGTATTTCTGTTTAAATAAAATAAATAAAAGAAAATTACATATCTCAATGAATGATGAATGACTAAGACTAACTAATAATTAATAATCTAACCGATGAAGTGCTTCCTTTTTTTTATGAATATGTGTTCGGATATATCAGCCTTGCGTACAAAGATGCATCCGCTTTTGATCCAAACGTTTTGGTAATTTTTTTCTTTAGCTTTGGCCGGTGAAAGATGCTCCATTATATAAATCGGCTTTTTGTCTCCAGCAATCCCAATATGTCCAGTGTTTAATTTCTGACTTTTGTCCTTAAATTTTCTGTTAAAAGATAGCGCCGAGGCATGAAAACCATCGCGAACCCGTGGGCAGCTAAACTTAATTAGAACAGAGCGTGGGCGTGAGTTGGATTTATTTAGTTTTGATACTCTAGTGCAGAGATGAATATCTGATTCCTCCAATTTATAACCAGTGGTATTTGCTATTTGTTTGACAATTGTCACTAGATTTTCCGATTTATGTTACGGTGTATTATGTATGTCAACATTATTAGCTCTTGAATGCTGTTCCATTTGACTTAACCTTACGGTAAGATCCGCAATGGAATTTTGCAACTTCTTATTCTCTGCTTCCAACTCATTCAATACTGAAAACTTTGTACTTATGTCTATAGGAACTTCCTCCTATTTTTGTTCAATAAAATTCATCGATTCTGTTCACTTGATCAATTCACTTCATCAATTCGCGTTGTAATTTCCTTATATAAAGAATCAGTTTTATTGAACATAGTCTCCTGAAATACCTTTAAAATCAAGCTTAATTCATTTCTTACAATCGACCGTAATTACTCTTCACTAGAGAAATTCTTAGTATAGTCTTGTACAACTTTTGTATTTGGAGATAAAGATTTTACTGGGCTCCTTTCTGAATCTGCGGTGTGCCTAAGCTCACTGTTTTGGCTTCCCAGATGTTTAATGTGACAAGTGATGTTTAAGGTTTCATCGTTCGCGTGGGAGCGCATTTAGTCAGTTTCTGCCAAAGATCTTACATTATTTTGTTCCTGTTGAGTTTTAGTTTGAAATCTACGGCAAATCCATCCTCTTTTGATTTCTTTGGACATTAAATTAAACCTCTGAGTTGTCAAGTTAGCGCAAAGTAGATCATAAAGATTCTCACATTTTGAGCATATAAGATAATCTTTAAATTTTTAAGCCATATTAATAATATTTTTTTTAGAATAATATTGTAATAACAATGTTTTTTCTCTAAAAGAAAAAATAAATAAAATGAATTATAAAAAAACGTTAACTGCACTATCAAACTTCGAAACTGAGATTTGATAGTAGATCCTGTGACAACAGACGACAACTTTAACTTGCCGTTATGACAATTGCGCCACCGACTTCCTTAAGCTTAGTGGTAAAAGTTATGTATTGTATTGAAAAATGTCTTTCATATGATACAGAGCAATGAATTGTTGTACCGTCACTTTAACACTGGATATCACTATTTATTTCTGTTTTAACACGTAAATAACTGTATGTTAGGATTGGTAGTTCGTTTTATTTTTATTTACACGCACTGAACATGATAGTAACTGATTTAGAGAGGACATATTCCATTTATACACTAATAACGATATTTTTTGAAGTAAGAGCAACCGACTGCATGTCTTGTCGTGCGCACGTTGTTAACCTTTTTAAAAGTTACTGTTTTATCATATGTTTTATGTATAGATATTTTCAACAATCGATATAACATACTTATCAGGCATAATCCCAACACTTAATTTTTAAAAATAGCTACAATAGCCCCTCTTTTACGAAAAACAGTATTTTTAAGCAGGGACTAGCCTTCCTACATTGATACAATGCCCAAACTATTTTCTTAAATGCCATTCTACGTCTATCATATTCAGGGAGTCCGAGCATTATATCTCGTCAAATTTGGAATTAAAAGTGAAAGTTACATTAGCCCCCGATACGAGGCTAATGTAGCTAAAATATGTCCTTGAAATTATAAATCAATATTATAATAAATAAAATATATAAATAATATATAAATTCCTAGTGCCATAAGGCTTTCTAAGGAAATAGCTAAAAGGTTAGTCGACATCACAGGAGACCGAAGAGCTGGCAGCTACCTCGGACAAAGAATTAGTCTAGCTATCCAAAGGGGGAACGCTGCCAGTATCTTCGGAACCTTGCCTAAAGGGACTCCTTTTAACAATATATTTTAATTATTATATTATATTTTTTATAATTTGTTTTAAATATATTAGATTTCATTTTCTATTTACTAAATACATGAGCTAATTAGTAAATAATACGTGTTCGGCGTATGGCCTTGTACTCGGGTACAGTCTCGTTCCACCTCCCTCTGCCATCTACGCTCGCCTTAGTCAATCGTTTGACATGTACTGGAACGTTAATTCAATTCCTGTTTGTGTTTTCGATGTCTAAAAGTAATTTATAAACAGAAAGCGAGTTTGATTTGTTTTATGTTTGCGTTCTTAGTGTCTGGAAGTCATTTATGAATGAAAATAAGTATAAAAAATAGATTTTATGAATTAATGGACGAAATCGTGGAAAGGAATTAATTAATTAAATAATAGTTTTATTTCCAAAACTAACATTTACCAACCGTAACTGGTAAAACCTAACATGTACTAAATTCTAATGGTAAAAGCCCGATAAAATGGGGTTTTTTTTACATATTCTTACATTTACCGACTCGTGTTGGTAAACCCTAAGATTTACTGGTAGAACCTAAGATTTACCAATATTCGGGCTTTTACAGTAACATATATATATAACGTACCTATCACTCTGCGTAAATGCTGGCTGCGTGGGCTAATTGTGGCCACTAGGTAGGTCTCTAATGAATGGTTGGTTTTCTTTCAGTGCCTAACCCATACACATCAAATTGGTATCGACATGCAGCTATACGTAGTAACATTGCCTTTGATGCTGATACTATGGAAGTTTAGGAACCTGGGATTCGTACTATTAGTAGGCATAGCCGTCGCATCAACAGTATTGAGATATCTTGCTACATATTGGTACGACATCAGCATGTTCGTTTTCTACAGCATTTCGTAAGTATTTTTAATCATATTATTATTTACTAGCCTTTCCCGCGGCTCCGCTTGCGTTTTTAAAACTGAAAATTTTTCATTAATGCTCCGCTCCGCACATTACGCTCCGCACATTATTGGTCACAGCGCGATGTAATACAGCCTTGCTCGATAAACGGACTATGCAACACAAAAATAATTTTTCAATTCTGACCAGTACTTTCTGAGATTAGCGCGTTCAACCAAACATGCATAGCATGCATAGCATTAATATTAGGAACAAACATAAACTTGTAATGCCTGTAACTCGTTTACGCCGAGTCAGTAAATCTTTTTATAGACAATGTATACGCCTATACAACAGGATCCCAGAAAACGTTCAAAAAGCTTCTATTGCCAAATTAAAAAAAAATTGTGAAGGAACGTGTGTGTACTAAAGGCTATTATTCGATTAACGATTTTTTAGAAGACAGTAGCCTTGGGAATCATGTGATCGCCGCCAGGCTATTTCAACATATGCGATTATTGTTAATTCGCAATTTATTTTGAAAAAGAAAGAGAGAAAAAAAATAGTCCCGCTGAGTTTCTTTCGCCAGTTCTTCTCAGGTCAGAGGTTTCTTCTTTCCGAACTGGTAGACTCATGACGTTCAGTAAGAAATTGTAACAATTTTTATGCTGAATAAATTATTTTGATTTGATTTGATTTGTTCTTCTCACATAAGTACCGGTCTCCCTGAACCGTTGGATACTGCGATGGATCGTTGAAACTGGTCGACGAAGATCTCTGGATATCACTCTGTAGGTTTGACCATTTCTTCGCATTTCGAGTGCCCTGGCAATCTCCGTTGTGGCTAAGTCAGGCATAATTCAGTCCTCAACTCCAAAAAGATACGCGATTAAAAAAAACTAACAAAAAACAGGATTTCAATGAAATTTTAAATCAAACTCAGAAGGACGAAATACTTGAAGTTTGCTCCAGATAAGGTGTTTTTGAATAAAATTAAAATAATTGCATAAAATGATATGTTCAGTTGTTTTCTGAATTTGAAAATATTTCTTTTTAAATTAAATGACGTATAAACCAGCTAGCAACCTTATATGATACTGATATCAAACCTTTATTTTATGTTCATGTATACTTACAATATGTGTTCTAAATAAAATTGAGACAATCACTGATATTGGGAAGTACCTACCAACTTAAAAATAAATTAAAATTATTTGTAAGCATGAATCACATTTACAAGTGTTTATTTTTTGATTTTTTTACGCGATTGTCCTTATTTTGTCAAAAAATGCTAAGTTGCGCTGATCCATCTTATAATAAAAAGAAATAATTAGGTACATAATACATCTACATATTATGTATAACCTTATTTTATCAATTTATTGAGAGCTACTACCAAAACTAACACAAGACATCTTATACATATTGATATTAATTATACTTGTTTTATCCTATTTTCTATTAGTAAATAAAGTTTTAAAAATATACAAATTTAAAATCAAATAAACATAACAATGTTATATACATTATTTTACATCAAGCAATGTTAGGTTTTCAGCGCAATTTTCAAGCCAGCAAACTTAATAATTATTAACAAGGCATGATTTTTATTTTGTATACATAATTTAGACGGACTCTAATTATATTAAAAAAGTCTCTTGGAGTTTGTTTTATTTAAAAAAATACATATTAAATTTTACCTTTAATTAATTAAATTATCATTTCAGATTTCAAAAGTTACTGGACGCAGCTCGGTATTCCTACAGTCTGCCCACGCACCGAGCTACTATATACCTTATAGGCGTTATGATGGCTTATTTCATCAAGTCTAAGAAATCTCACATAAATCTCAGTCGTGTACGTATGATTTTTATTCTTCATTATTTATTTTTTTATAATTAATCTGCTTTAACTCCCAGACTGTAGAACTGTTTATTGCGTTGTGAAGTCCTAATATTACGTGTAATGTGATGGATTATGAAAAAAAAACAACTATTAAAAAAACTTATTTATTTTAAATTGTCATCACTTTGTATCCGTACTCCCGTACAACTGTGCAATTGTTTAAAAAATAATCAATTATATTTCGAGTACTATCTAATTGTTAACAGACTTCAAAAAAGGAGGAGGTTATATGTTACGTTGTATGTATTTTTTTTTAAGTATGTTTGACACAGATTTCTCCGCCGTCTGTGGGCCGATTTCAAAAATTTTTCTTTTGTTCGGTAGGGTATAGCTCCGAGGGGGTCCTACTGTCACCAAGTTAGGATCTGATAATGGGATCCCAGGCAAATCGAGGGCAACTCTTAAATTTTATAGGCACGGCTCAACGGTTTTCTTTTATGTTTATTTATAAATTTCTGCGTCAAATGTTGGCCGATTACAATTTTTTTGTTCGGTAGGGTATACTTCTTCATTAAAATTCCTTTAATATTATACGTACTAATGGAGTGATAGTTGTATTTCTTCAGGATATTAGGTTGATCTGATAATATATATACAATATATATACAAATTGATACATTAATTAAATTGTATTAAGATTATTTTGCTTTGGCTGGCACCGACTCCAACATTAACTAAGTACTTAAAATTATTTTTTTTCCTTTTAGTTTCGATTGGTAACGTTTTGAAGTCGGTTTTCATTTTTGTTAAAAAATAATTTATTTTATGGTCTAAGAGCCGGTGGAAGATCGACCTTCACCGATCTGATAACCAGATGAGACATATTTTTTATCAAATATAATTTATAAACAAATATACCTAAAATTACTTGCCTATCTGAAAGTGCTCATGGCTATTTTTAATTAAATTAACTATAATCGATTTTTTTTTCATCACTTTCATTCTTTTGATAACCAAATGAATTTTATTTCACTGTTAGTTTTTAACATACAGAATATACCTCAGTAGGCTTCCTACTCATTTTTGTGTATAGCTACCTGGCAAGCCGATGTGAACAGGTAAGTCAATATAGGTGACTCCATCGTTCTGCTAACTTATCGAAAGTTATATCAAATTTTAGATCATTTTATTACAAAATCAGTCATATAGAATTGCCTGCAAAAAATCATACTTAAAGCACTGTTGCCCAGCTAAAAATAGCCATGAGCACTTTCAGATAGGCAAGTAATTATAGGCATATTTGTTTATAAATTATATTCGATAAAAAATATGTCTCATCTGGTTATCAGATCGGTGAAGGTCGATCTTCCACGTCTCCTCTACCATTAGACAAGCGACTTGTATTTTCCCGTAGAAAATGGAAGATTTTAACACACAAAATTGTAAAATGTGTCTGTTATTTTTCTGGTACCAAAAATTTTATGTAATAAATTTAGTGTCGCATAGTTTATAATAAAATAAAAAACTTGAAGATCTGTCCACATTTCACTTAAAAAAGTAACAATTCCTCAATATAAATATCAAGTATTTTTCTTTTTACATAGTATAATAATTAAATTGTAATATAACACAAGTCTTTACGAACTTTTTTTAGACACAAGTAAGAATAGTGTGGACTATGTGTTTAGCGTTGGCCGTTTACACCATAGTGAGCCCCTACAAGATGGGGCTAGAAGGGTACAAGTACGAACACTACCCCGCGGCTATGTTCGCAGCAGTCACACCGATATTATGGGGCTTGTTTTTAAGCGTGGCGCATTGGTGCATTTGTAATGATTATGCATGTGAGATATAATTCTAAGCTACCTAATACTTTCTTAGGTTTACATGAATATTTTACATTATAAATGAAACTATATTTTCGGATTATTTTTGGTTCCCGACGTTTCGAATGCTTTACAGCAATCATGGTCACCGGAGAGGCAGAGTCTCTAGAAGATAGTTTCATTTATAATGTAGCCTACCTCTTAGAGCTCATCACTTGTTCTACATTAAGCTATAAGGTTAAATAACACTTAAAAAAGAGTACGAGGATGATTTCCCCTAACGTGCGCTTAGCTTGTTTAAGTAAGCGTATATTATCGTTTGACAATCAGTAGAATGTGAAGCTAAGAGACTGTGAGGTGGCCAACTTCAGTGGACAGTGTGCCATGCGGGTTGCGCTTTTACTTCTTTGGTAGCATGGTTGGAGCAGCATATTTGTGGTATACTTTTTAGATCTAGTTACCTGTAGATATAAATTTACGAGCATAAAAAAAGAGTACGAGATTGATAATAAAAACTAAAATTTTTGGCTTGACAAATTATTTACATTTTAAAATTTTATGACGTTTAATTCATAATATTAAAGAACAGGAAATTATATTAACTACATTATTTATTATTTTCACTTCATTTCATAACACACTGCACTACATATACGATAACATTTAATAGTGAAATCACATTAATATTTCATAACCTAAAAGCTTGAAAGTTGTGCACTCTGCATATTTATTTTAAATTTTCAGATATATCGTTCTTCGAGTCACGAGTGTTCAAGTTCTTCAATAAAATAGCATACAGTGTTTACTTAACCCAGCTTCCTATATTCTTCTACAACGTCGGAGTCCAGAGACATTCTGAACACTTTACGATGCTGCTGCTTGTACGTCTCTCATATCATTACTAAATTTTAAATATAAAATTTTGTGCAGATATTTGGATGTTACTCGATTAAATTATTCTTCCCTTAATAGTTGAATTTTTTGAGGTAATAATTACTTATACTAATATTTTTAAGGTTTGTACATAGGTATTTATAGTATAGTAATGCAAACAATTAAACAAAGCTTTCGTGTATCATTCAAATTGTAATTTTAAAACGTAATAGGTATTTTAGTTTCAAAATCATTATCGCAATATTGAAATTCAATGCTAATATCAAGAATCGTCAGTATATAAATGTCATATTTCTAGAATATGTTGGGAATATGTTGGGACCATGAACGAATTAGCCACTGGACGCGACATATAAGCGGACCTACCTTTACCGGTCTTGTCAGTAACCAGGGAATTCTAGCCTTGGTCGTTTGTTTCTGTGTCAGTCTCAAACACTTACTTGTCAACAAAACATCTCCCAAATATGACTAAAAGTTCAGTTAAATGTTGTAAAAACTAAAGCGGCGGATGCAGCACTATTTCTTTTCACTAGTAAATATATTATTTCACTACATTTATTGTTATTTATCACAAAATTTAATCAAAATATAGTGAATAACTGGCAACTTATTTTTCTATTTTATATTCATACTAGCAGTACCCGCGGCTTCGCCCGCGTTATTTTTTTTAATCGCTACTAATCCTCATTCAATCACTCGCTGGGTGATTTTTAGATTGCCTGAAAATTTTCCAAAATTACACCAGCTATTTGCATGCCCCTCTCCCGCTCTTGGCACCCTCTCCCTCTCCCCATTGCCCGCTGTGCAGGGCTTTACTTTTCTATTAGTATTTTGTTTAGATTGACATTTTCAAATTATCTTTTGAAGTCTCCGATAAGTAGGTATTATCCTTAAAGTTATCTGCTAACTATAAACTAACTGCCTGCCAAATTTAAAACTTCTAGCACAAAAATGAAGAAATTTCGATAAAACTTATGAGAGCCCTTACATTTAATGACGATTCAAAAGAGCTTGTAAAAGTCTATTTGAATAAAGAATATTTTGATTTTGATTTGATCATCTAAATCCGGCCCTGTCGCAAAAGTCATTCTTTGCGGATGTCCACTAACTATTAACTCTTTCCCTGCCAATTTTAAAGTATGTAGCACTAAAACTGAAGAACTTTCATACAAACTTGCAAGATCCCGTAGACCTTCTTAATTCGACCCTGTCACAAAATGCGTTTTTTGTAGACAATTACTAACTATTAACTAACTCCCTGCCAAGTTTAAAATTTGTAGCAAAAATGAAGGACTTTCATACAAACTTGCGAGAGCCCTTAGACCACCTTAATCCGGCCCAATCGCAAAATCCGTTCTTAGTGCACCTATACTATGTATGAAGTACCTACCTGGCAATTTTCATCCTTATACGTCTAGCAGTTTTTGAGATTTCGTGATGAGTGAGTGAGTGTTTTTCGCATTTATATATGTTACGGGTAAGTTTGGAAGTTGGAATAAACTTAGGTTTACCCGGGTTTAGTTTAGTTTTACCCAGGGCTCTTGGGTAATGTTCAAATAATAATGAAAATAAGTTTTAATGTTGATTTACCCACTCATTTACTAACTCACCTAGGTGTATCCAATGCTTACTGGATAATGTTAAATTAAAAATTAAGATCATAGAAAGATCATTTTATTTTTAATAAAATAAGAAAAGAACACAATAGCTCTAAGAGCATAAACATAACAGCTTTAAAAGCAAAATATATTAAATTTTGTTGTCATTTAGTTTACAAACATACTTATCATTTAAAACAAAACAGTATTATTTATTTGAGCAAGACAAGCTACTGTGACATTGCAAAATTTTTCAGCAGCTTTGCAGGAGCACTTCTTTGTGGCACATTTGGTTTTGCAATTACTAACATATTGCAATAATTGCCTTAACCTCCTGAAAGCGACTGTGCATTTGCAAGTTCTCTTAACCTTTTTTTTTCGGGTGATATATTTTCAATATCAATCAGTTTATCCTGACATACAGAAAACTGATTCCTTGAGAACATTTCCTAGATAGCTATAATTGATCCATAGATATAATTGCATAAGTTGATAAAAAATGCTATGCAATAGCTTTACCGCGGCAGTCCTCGAGTGCCACACATTTATTTTATTTTTTTTACATTCTTTTTCTATTCGATGTTTTTCTCCATGTCCAACAGCCAAATGAGTTTCATGCAAAATATCGAACATCTCATCGTTGGTCACGTAATATTTAATTGTTATCTCACTTAAAGATACAGGAACAATCAGTTTTTCGACGCCACTTACCGAACACAAATCAAACCGCTTCAAGCGCCGGTATTAAAGTAGTTTAATTATTTCCAAATACTGTACGTTACTAAAATAAAAACAATTGAACGCTTTTCTTGATAATAGCGTGCTCAAAAATGACGCAACACCTAACATTATCCAGCCAGAGTTGGGTAGACCTAGGTGACTATGGGTAAATTCCGAATTGAAATTTATTTTACTTATTATTCGAACTTTACCCAAAACGTTTGTTTGTTTGTGAATTTTTCCTTTTTTTTGTTCTTTCCTGCTTCTTTTTTTGACCGACTTCAAAAAAGGAGGTTATTATGCATGTTCACCGATTTCTCAGCGTCTGTGGGCCGATTTCAAAAATTTTTCTTTTGTTTGGTAGGGTATAGTTCCGAGGGGGTCCCATTGTCACCAAGTCAGGATCTAATGATGGGATCCCAGGAAAATCGAAGGCAACTCTCCTCAAAACTTAACAGGCACCTATTATGTTTTTGATATATTTTCTAAAACCGATAAATCTTTTACGTATGAAAATCATCATCTCATGTGGATGATCTGATGATGGAAGGCAAAATTCCTCAACAGTTGTTTTTTATGTGTTTTCACCGATTTCTCCGTGAATTGTGGGCCGATTTTAAAAATTTGTTTTTTGTTCGGTAGGGTATATCATTCATTCACCAATGAAAACTCATTGTCACCAAGTAGCGTCTTATGATGGGATCCTAGACAAATCGAGGGCAACCTTTAAATTTTATCGGCACTGATTAGCGTTTTCATATATTTTCTAAAGCTGTTCAAGATGTGTGATGATGTAAGGTATATCTCCTCAACGGTTAGGAGTTGAAATAAAATTCTTTTAATATTATACGTACTTATGAACTGATAGTCGTATTCCTTCAGGATATTAGGTGGATTGATAATAGAAGGTAAATCTTATTAACGTCTACGAGTTACGTGGAAAAATAGACGTGGACAAATCTCGATTGACTATTGTCGTTCATTTCAAAACTTCGCTGACTAATTGGAGCAGTAGTTTAGTTAGCCTTCCAACATACCAATACCTTCCATTATTATATTTAAACATAATATCTAATTTCCACAAAAAACAATTACGATATTTTAGTTCCACGTTCCGGAAATGGCGGTTGTGTTGGTGGTATCGATTTTGACTACAGTAGCAATAGAGATGCCTTTCAACCAGGTGTATAGGATATATTTTGGTAAGTGACCTCCGCACTTTAACATTTTGTGCTGTATTATTTTCAACTTAAACAAAATTATTAAAAATGTTTACGTAGTCAAATATACTCGTCTAATAATATTTAATGGAATAAGTTCGCTTATAAGATGATTACGCGGCACTACAAGTTACTATACTCAAAAGTCAAAAATATCGAATAGCTAGGTATAATTTTTGAACTTCAGTAAGCCTTGACACAAACAAGCTTTCAAAAGTCACTCAATTAAAAAATAACTTGTTTTTTCCTTAAACAGACTTATGTAAACAACTGTTCCATTTGCAATTCACAATACGAAGCTTTTTATTGTTTACAAAAAACTTGTATACTAATATTATCTAACTTCGAATTAATGGAGAAAATGCTTGGAGTTCTTATAGTATTTTGTAATCGACGATTAGTAAATAAAAGAAACAATAAATATTAACAGCTGTGATTAAAAGTCAAAAATAACTTTATTTTTTTGTTTTTCCTTCCACAAAGTCTTAGTTGTTTTAGCTTAAAATAGTATAATATATTCAACATTAAAACCTCATTTATTATGCTAGTACAATAAACAAATGAAAACCGAACATTATTTATCTGTATTCTTTAAAAAAACACGCCAAGACTGCGAGGAGTTTTATCAACAGCTTTATTTGCAATTAAAAACTTCCAACTGAAATCCATTTATATTCACAGATTTTAAGAGAGTGGATTGTAGAGTGAAAGTAAATATTATAATAGGGATTATTGAAAATTTATGCGGATAGACGTGGGTTGTAGTTAAAGGAAAATTTATGAGACCTTAAATCATAAGACCGGCAAGTCGTAGCCTCTTTGTCTTTTTGTAAATCATTCATATTAAAAATTTTGTTATACATTTAGAATGTGTCTATCTTTAAACACAAAACAAAAAAGCTGCTAATTTATACGACTGCCCCTAGCTTTGAAAGCTTGGGTTAAGTCCCGTACAACTCATAAAAAAGCGCAATATTTTAGACGAATATGTTACATTATTTAATTGTGTTATTATTAATTTATTAAAAAATAATTCTTCTTTTATCTTATTTAACACTTTTAATATTCTTATGATATATTAGTCCGATCTTGGAAAGCATATATTTTACTTCATTATGAGATTGTGTCGTAACTAAGCCAGAAAGTAAAAACATATTTTCTTTTTGTTTCAGGAAAGTCGCAGACGAAGTTAAAGGACAAATAAGCACATCAGTCATGACTGTATTATAGCTACCAAAAGCCAAACATCACATATTAGTTTGTAATTTTTGACTATTTTTGTACGATATTAATTATAAGGATATATTAAGTAAGAAAATAAATAAATAAATGATAATTGATCAAAGTAATCTCTGTTTATTTCTTTAACCTACATAGTCAAAATTAGTGATAACTAGCGACGCACCCTCGCTTCGCTCGGGCTCTTCCCTAGATTTAGCACAGGCAAAGCCGCGGGTTCTGCATATAAACTTTCTCGATTCACTCTCTCTATTAAAAAAAACCACATCAAAATCCGTTGCGTAGTTATAAAGATTTAACCATACATAGGGATATAGGGTCAGAGAAAGCGACTTTGTTTTATACTATGTAGTGATGAATGTATTTATCAAAATTAATGAATTTTAATTGAATGCTGACATTAAGTAGCACCTGATGTTAATTATTTTTTTATCAAAAAATAATAATGATAATAATTAGCACTGAGTACATAATTAAATACTACTCGATTTTAAA
Organism: Boloria selene; assembly: GCA_905231865.2. Taxonomy (NCBI): domain Eukaryota; kingdom Metazoa; phylum Arthropoda; class Insecta; order Lepidoptera; family Nymphalidae; genus Boloria; species Boloria selene. Next base: position 12,253,864 of record HG993137.1, on the reverse strand, counting down.
CGAAACACTTGAAAACGGATAAAACGATTTGCAATATAATCATTTAAATAATTGTATAAGTAAAGTTTTCGGGAAAAATTAGTCTGTTTAGAAATAAACCCGAGAAAAACTATTCGATAAATTTCGTTTAAATATGTATAACCCGAAATATTAATTTCGTATAGGTATGTTATTTAGAAAATCAATTATAGATATTGCTATTCGCTGTAATGAAGATGTTAATACTATTTTTGTTATGAGGGTATAATTCGCGTCATGTTAAAAGAACGCTGGCTGTCAAGTTGCGCAGAGGCGATTTAACGGCCAATTTGGTAGTAAGACGCGGGGCGCGGGACGACGAGGCACGCGTCGCATGCTTTTCGGCTCGCTATTGGTTTGTCAGTTTAAAATACCATCGCGCACACAAAAGTTATTAATTACGAAGTGATTTTATATAAAAAATAGTATAGTAATATTTTTGACGTATATAGTTTTATAAAGAGAGATTCTGATAATAATGCAGTTAATAATTAAAAAAATATATATTAAACGAAATAATTTAATTTTTTGTAAGTAGATTAAACATTCTACACTGAATCAAACATATTTTATTAATTAATAGAATTCTATTTAATGACATTCTATCTAACATATTTTTCAAAGTACGTACCAATAATCAATATACATCGTGATCGAAAGGCTAGTTCAAAAATAAAAGAATAGGCTTAGGAATTTCGTATGCGAATATACCGATGAGCAAACACACCCCCCACCACTTTCTTCCAGCGTTCTTTTTACATGACGCAAACTATACAAATGAAGACATCCGTCTGTTTGATATTGAAATATAAGATTTTAGGAGTTGTGGGGGTTTCTTTAAAGTTGCTTCTAAACGGGCAATATTTTTCTGCAATATGTGGCTGCAATACAGTGGCCGGCAATATTGCAAGCAATACCAGTAAGACAACGCAATAATACGGCACTGTGCCGGCCATATCGCCAAACATGTTTAGTTGGAAATACGCGTATTACCGATACTGCCAGAGGATCACTGAGCAATCGATTTTCCGCAATATTGCCCGGCCAGTTGTAAGACGCACTCAGCAACACCATGTCATCTGCGTAACTAATGTTGTTCAAACACACTCCGTCAATATGACAACCGACATGAGTAGAACATATATGATTGTTATTAGTCTTATTTTGAATATTTAATGGACAAAATTTACATTATCTCTCAGTCATAACATTTGTATTTATTACGAGCCTTCGAAAAGTAGGCCAGAGAGTCGATGTCATATAAAATTGTTAAAAATGTAAATCTCTAATAAATTATTCAACAATAACTAAGTAATTAAAATTATTTTCTTTTCTTTTTAGTTTCGATTTCTAACGTTTTGAAGTCGGTTTTCATTTTTGTTAAAAAATAATTTATTTTTTATTTTTTGTGGAAATTAGATATTATGTTTAAATATAATATTGGAAGGCTAACTAAACTACTGCTCCAATAAGTCAGCGAAGTTTTGAAATGAACGACAATAGTCAATCGAGATTTGTCCACGTCTTTTTTCCACGTAACTCGTAGACGTAAATAAGATTTACCTTCTTTTATCAATCCACTTAATATCCTGAAGGAATACGACTATCAGTTTATAAGTACGTATAATATTAAAAGAATTTTCTTTCAACTCCTAACCGTTGTGAAGATATACCTTACATCATCACAAATTCTTGAACAGCTTTAGAAAATATATGAAACAGGAAATCAGTGCCGATAAAATTTAAGGGTTGCCCTCGATTTCTCTAGGATCCCATCATCAGATGCTGCCTTGGTGACAATGAGAACATCTCGAATGAGAATCCCTACTGAATAAAAAAGAAACTTTTAAAATCGGCCCACAATTCACGGAGAAATCGGTGAAAACACACAACTGTTGAGGAATTTTACCTTTCATCATCAGCTCATCGACATGAGATTATGATTTTCATACGTAAAAGCTTTATTGGTTTTAGAAAATATATCAAAAACATTATAGGTGCCTGTAAATTTTGAGAGTTGCCTTCGATTTTCCTGGGATCCCATCATCCGATCCTGACTTGGTGACAATGGGACCCCCTCGGAACTATACCTTACCATACAAAAGAAAAATTTTTGAAATCGGCCCACAGACGGCGGAGAAATCGGTGAACATCTATAAAAAAAAATACATACAACGGAACATATAACCTCCTCCTTTTTTGAAGTCGGTGAAAAATACAGATATTTTAAGAGTCAATATTTTTTTTTAAATTTATCTTTTTAGATAAGCTGCTAATCATATGAATATATTGTCATATGGTACTCAAAACATTAGGTACTAAAATACCAAGTTTTAAGCCATCTTGCAGTTGGGCCACACACGCTCACACGCTGAGAGTGACAGAGCCGGAACCAGGAACAATTCGCATGAGAATGAGCTTGTTTGAAATGTACTAAATATAACAACAAATATAGGTAGTAATATTACAAAAAATAACCATCATAATGGCATTAATTGTAAGCAGATTGCCCTGTATGTGGCAGTTGTTAATCGTTTTAATTATGATTGTTGGTTGTTCAAAAGTTTATTAAAACCAAACGTGATTTTGTAATTTGATTTTATGGTTTAACTTTACAGTAATATAAGTATACTTATCGTGATGAGTCTTGAACTGTATCATCATCAATAGGCAATGAGTACAGTATGTGTTATTACCTATATTATAAAAAATCGTGTTTATTTGTTTAACCTTCTTTCAAACAATAATAAAAAATACAGAAACAACTTTAAATGAATTATAATTTATTTAATTTCTTCTTAAATACATCCTTACAATTATTATCGTACAAAAGTAGTCATAGATTACAAACTAATATGTGACTTTTGGCATATGGTAACTGTAATACAGTCATGACTCCTTGATCCTTATTTTTCTTTTAATTTTTTCTGCGCCTTTCCTGGAACAAAAAGAAAATATACATTTCACCTTCTATTTGCATGATGACACACTTTTGTAATGAGTTCAAATTGTACAGATTATGGAAGACTGTCTTTGAAATATAGCAGCTTATTTTGATGATATCTTCTCTATCGCTATACATTGTCTTAATATATCTTGTATCGAAAATTAGAGTAAAAGTTGGCTTAAAGAAGATCAGAAGATTTTAAAAGGCTTAAAAAGATTCAGTGAAGTGTTAAGAAGAGTTAGATACATATATGGTTTATGGTGAGACAGTGGTAGCCCACCGGTAGCGCGTCGCTCGGATAACCGAGTGATGCGGGTTCAAATCCGGGTCTCGCACCTCTGATATTTTCATGTGCGAATCATTTATATCATGATTACCACTTGTCTTACGGTGAAGGAAAACTTTGTGAGGAAACCTGCATGTCTGAGAAAACCTAGCAAGTTTTCGAAAGACATGTGAAGTCCGCCAACTCGCACTAGGCCAGCGCGGTGGATTATGGCCTGATCCCCCTCGTACTGAGGGAGGCCCGTGCCCAGTAGTGGGACGTTAAAAAGGGCTGATGATGATGATGATGATGGCATATGGTACGGGTACGTTATGTGCATGACCGAACCACGTCTACCGAGATAAGGGGTCGTCCATAAATCACGTGATGTTTTTAAGCCACTTTTTAGACCCCCCCTCCCCCATGGTGATACGTGGTGAGGTTTAAGATTACCCCCCCCCCCCCCCCACTCAAAATCACGTGTATTTTTTTACAAAGTACCTTAAAAAACTGAATATTATTTTTAAATAAAGGTTAACAGGTATAATCTATACTAATATTATAAAGAGGTAAAGTTTGTTTGTTTGTTAAATTGTAAGGGGTAATCTAGGGATCTACTGAACCGATTTTAAAAATTCTTTCACCAATAGAAAGCTACATTATTGCTGAGTGTCATAGGATATATAAAAACCGAAAAATAAAAAGGCTTTTACGTGGTAGTCCGTTTTGCAAAGTGAATCGGAGAAAAAACGGTCGAATGAAAGCGTTTCTTACGAACGCTGCCTTATCTATGAAAGATATATTTTTGAGTTCTAGAGAAAAGATGTGGAGCTTGAAAATGCCTACAAAAAAGTCAACGACAGCATATGTCTAACTTTTATATTTAAGTTACAAAAAGTAGTTTTTTTAATATTAGTATAGATAATTTAAGTGGGCACGGGTCAGCCAGTCTAATATAATTGTGGTAAATTAAGCACCGTGATAAAAATGTAAAAATTCTCATTAAGAAGAATAAATGACAAAATAATAATCGTAAAATTTTACTATTGTACCTGAAGCAAATACTGGCTCTCTCACACATGCTCGCTATACTACTGCGGAGAAGGAAGTTATAGAATAAAGCACTGTCATTCTACTCGACATACGACATACTCTACTCAGACGTCATGGCTGTCGATAACCTTATTATTTCACACTTCTGTGTGGACTTCTGCAGCCTTTTTTAAAAGTAAATTTTTTCAAGATCTGTTGTCCTTCCTTGTCCATCAAGTTGGGTTCCATAAGAGTCATGCGGAAGTATGAGTCTAGCTTGTGTGACTGGGAGTGACGCATAATATACTTACTGGCTACTGCTCCTTTTTCCGTAGTTTTTTTGTGCACTAGCACCTACAGAATCCTTACGACTCGACTAAAATCGTGCCTGAATTTTCTATTTTTCTCATTAACAAAATCAATGGGATTAGGTGGTTTATGTATGGTCTTTGACTGTATGCATATACCCTCTCGGCCGACGGTCAATTAATTTTGAGCACTGGGTACATCACCCGCTAAAGTTAAGTCAAAATAGTATTCACTTTTCTTAAACTTTCAGTGCTGATATTCACATATGTAATTATAGTAAAAGTTTTTGAGAATATCATTAAAAATGTATAATTCGTCCGTCTGTAACTTATAACTACTACTATAACAATGTAACGTTACTTATAGTTTATGTATGTCTTAATTTTTATACGTGATATTAATGGAAGTATATGTCAATACTTTTTATAAGCAATCCAAAGCAATTAAGACCAATCGGTTCATTATTACACTTCCATTCTTACAAATAGCGACGCTTCGTGTGTCTGGGGGAATGTTTGGCCCATCCTATTGGTCTCATCATCTGTTATGAAGAATTTATAATACACGATTTTTTAAAGCATAGCATAGCTTTTAATAGTGCCGTTTCTTGCAATAGTAATTCCCGTACAGGTCTTTTCAGAGAAGTTTTGGAGGTGACTAGGCTTATTATTATAAAAGTTCGTCGATTGTCGCGGCGCGCTGGATAATCCCAACGGTGAGTAAAAAAAATCACGTGATAACTCACTACACCCCCCCTCCCTCCTGGTGATATTTCGTGATTTTTTCCGAAACCCCTCCCCCCCCATTTAAACATCACGTGATTTATGGACTGTTCTTATAGCATGCTATATATATATATATATATATATATATATATATATATATATATTTTATTAGAATGATGGATAAAAACATAAAGAGACTCCAACTAAATAGCTTTATGAAGTCTTAAAAATCCTAATTCAACGAATACTTATAATAAATAATGTATGGTCTTCATTTATTTATTTTATTAGCATTATGATGCTAATAAAAAAAATGTTAAATACATTTATGCTATTTAATGCAAAAATTAACAAATATTTTTTAATTAATTTCGAAACTTAATTATATTTAGAGACTTTTTGATTTTTTTGTCCATAGTATCGCGACTGTTCGAATCTCTTTGATATACAAAATGTTTATCAGATGTCCAAAAATATTCACAAAGAATTATCCCAAGTTAATTGATTCTATCATTCCAAGTTTTTGTAAACAAGAAAAAGTTCGACATTAAAGTATTTGGTTGTTGTTAACAAAAGTAGGTATTTTTTCTTTTCATCGCTTGTTTATGTCAAGGCTTTATGAAGTTCAAATTTTTTTATGTTATACCAAATTGTAGCGTATGTACATAAACAGTTATGCAATATTTCCAAATATAGTAACAAAAATTCATTGAGTCCCACCGTTACCTGTATATGTATATGTACGTACATATACAGGTAATATGCTTAAACGTATTTCCTTACATTTATAAAGGAGGGTACTTACCAAAATATATCCTATACACCTGGTTGAAAGGCATCTCTATTGCTACTGTAGTCAAAATCGATACCACCAACACAACCGCTATTTCCTGAACATTGAGCTGAAGAAACATCATTTAATATTAATAATACTTTTTGTTAAAAACATCATACACGTACGATGTAGGTATATCTCAAGCTACCTGTTCTTTTGTTCAATCATATAAATTGTCATTTTTTAACTGTCTAGTGCTGTTAGCTCTACTGGTTTTGACAGCGTCAACGGGCGGGGACGTGGAGTAGTCATTTTAAGTCATTGTGGACTAAGAAAAAGTGGTCGAAGGTGCTGACCAAAAAAGATGGCTAATTTATTTATTTACAAGTTAAAACAAACAAATTAAAAGACATCACAAGGTACTTAGAAAAGTGAAGGAGTTTTCATGGCAGGGTTTAAGGTATCAAGGTTAAGATTTCTCGGTCAAGACAGAAATGACATAGATATAAACTCTATACTGATTACGAAGTAAATTCATACGGAGTTGTTCCTTCACAAAACACTTCTCTATTTACAAAATATGATTGAATTCCATTTTATATAGGGTAAAAATAATCCTAATTTCATTATTATACATGACCTACATTCATAATCCAAAGGGGTTGGTTTATTACTTACTAGCGGTACCCGCGGCTTCGCCCGCGTCTTTTTTGTAATCTATACTAATCTTTATTCGATCACTCGCAATTCTCCAAAATTACTCCAGCTATTTTAGAACCCATCGTTAATATACTCCTGAGCCGCGCGGCTACTTCTCCCGCTCTTGGCAACCCCCCTCCCTCTCCCCATTGCTCGCTGCGCTTTATTTTATTATTATTATTTTGGTTAGATTGAATTTTTTAAAAGGAGTTTTGTAAACCTTAATCCGGCCCTGTAGAAAAAAATGATTTTAGCGGACTTTTACCAACAATTAACCGCCTTCCTACCAAATTTAAAGTTCGTAGCATAAAATATAAAGACTTTCATACAAACTTGCTCTGGCACTAAGACCTCCTCGACTTGGCCTGCCGTAAAATCTCTAATAACCGATAACCGAGTGATGCGGGTTCAAATCCGGGTCTCGTACCTCTGATATTTTCATGTGCGAATCATTTATATCATGATTACCACTTGTCTTACGGTGAAGGAAAACATCGTGAGGAAACCTGCATGTCTGAGAAAACCTAACAAGTTTTCGAAAGGCATGTGAAGTCCACCAACACGCACTAGGCCAGCGCGGTGGACTATGGCCTGATCCCCCTCGTACTGAGGGAGGCCTTGCCCAGCAGTGGGACGTTAAAAAAAAGGGCTGATGATGATGATGATGATGATTTGTTTTACCCTTTTTATAATTTTATTATTATGTTTTAATTGGTTTTTGTATATTATGTAATCTTTTTTAGTTTTTTGTTCTTTCCTGCTTCTTTTTTGTATTATTTACTTGTAGAACTTTTTTGTTAGAACTTTATTGGTGTATGTGCTATATTGTCATCATTTATTCATGTGTATTGTTGTACTGTTTGTTCCCCAAATAAAATAAAAATAATATAATTCGTTCAGTTATTTCGTCAAATATCGATATATTTTTCGACATTGTCAAGCACTAGTCGATGCCAAATGGGCTCATTCGAGACTTTTGTCATTCGTTTTGAATAGTATAATCCAGCCATTTTACGATTGTTGTCAGATGTCAACAATACATAGAAATATCGGCTATATTTAACATAGTTGGATAATACGAAATGTTATTTTACATATTATATTAAAAAAATACCTGACATTCACCCACTGTCGTGGGTTCATGAATAATAATTTATTCATGAACCAACTAATTCGACATGACAAACTTGGGGTCAAAAAATTTAAGTAGAAAATGTCTTTACCTACACATTTATTCAGGAAATAAACAAGAAATAAAATATGTATAAACATACATATTTAAGTAAAAGCATTGTCATGTAAACTCTAACCTTAGTATTTGGGTGCACGAATCGTTTAATAAAGACCATTTCAATTGGAATTCCCAAAAATTATTCTATGTACAGATTTAACTATGTTAGAATTTTATTATATGTATAGATATCTTACCTTATCTTATAATATATTATATCTCTCTGTCGAATATCTAATTGTCAAATGGAACGAAATCAAGCAATTTTCTTGTTAAATAATGATTACATTTACAATGCTTATCTTTTACCAACATAAGAATAAAAAGGAAAGCTTGTGTATGTTTGTCCTATATATTTTCCAGTGACGTGAGTGATAGTGACAAAACTCTAGTGGCTTATTTTTTTTATTTTTTTTTTACTGCCATGCTCCTGCTCAACACCCTAGGGAGCTGGGTATAACTGAAAATCAGCGCTGTCTGAGACTCTGACCTCAGCAGCATCAGCTGAGTAATTACCCTTTGCCATTTAGTTATTTAAGCCACCTAGTTTATGTTAAATTCTTTTTACTGTACTTTATGGCAATAAACGATTTTATTATTATTATTCTGTATACTACTTGGAAAATTCCTCGTCCTAAAAAAACTTTTGTTTATGGAAAACTCTCTTCGGGAAGCACCTAGGTAAGGCAAAAGTAATTCGATAGTAGCAAAATTATTAAATATTACTATAGCATAATTTCGAACGTTTTCATAAAAAACAGTAATAATAAGGATAGCAAGAAGCAAATGTATAAACTAAATTATGTTCACGACAGCTCAGTGAAAGAGCCTTGATGATATAGTGTTGCTGAATAAATGTATTCAATTGTGAGGACCGTATAATTAGTAAAAGGATTTAGTGCCCGGCCTCCAGCGGTGACGAAACTTATCGTCCACAGCGACACACGAATTGCCTCCCTAATAAAACACGTAGTAGTATAAATCATATAATTTATTTACAATATGATAGTGGCAGAAGTGCCCTCAGCATTCCCCAGCTGAACGGCCATGCCGATTTTTTGGATGTGAAATAGAGTTGCCAACCCTACTATATAATATAGTATCCTATATAATATAGTATTAGAGGCCCGACAACTATATTTCTGAAAGAAGTATATAGCAGGTGAACCTACTATATTTCAAAGTCAACGTAATAATATTTTAATTAAAGCTGAGCTAATGATATTTGTAATTTAAATTTAAATTGCAATAATAGCATTTTTCGTTATCTGCTATATTTTTATGGGTAATAATCGTAGAACTACTATTTTTGACCGAAAAAGTGTTGCCAACCCTAATGTGAAACTAGCCAGCTCCCTTGTCGCCAGTAGAGGCGATAAATCGAGGTGTTTTTAAGAAGTGCTTATCACTTTAACTCCATGGGCCAAGGGTTTCTTCCGAACCGATGGATCATTATAGATCATTATAGACAAAATATATAAATGTACAAGTTTGTCTATAAACCTACAGTTTGTCTATAAACACAGTGGTTAAACGAGTTACGAGTACTACTAGGTAACTACGTCGAAACTAATAGAGTTTTAAAATGTGAAGAAAATATACGTCCGCCAAAGGAGAAAACATCTTCTTCAATCGCTTGAGGTTCAATAGCATTCAATTACTTTGTTGAATGTAATTGATTACCGTTCATAATTATTTAAGCATACATTTTATTAGATTAGATACGTGAGTCAAGCCACCCAGAATACAACACTTGCTAAAAATAGTAACTTTGAATACATAAAAAACAATAAGCAATTAGATCGCATTCCACTGACCATACCATGGACTCATAAGAATTCGATAGTGCTCCAAAACAATGAATAATAAAGGAAATACTAAGAATTAGCTGATTCCAGTAAAATCGACGTGTGGAGCATTCTGTCGTGACCCCCAACAGGAGCAGTATATAAACCACGACCTGGCGAGCATCGTGGTTCACATCGCCTCAATCCTTAGTTATAAGATAGAGTAAGAAATATTGTAATCTTTTTAAATTAAATATTTTTTTAAAAAGTCTATCTTTTGAAATATTATGACTCATGTCTCAGAAACAAACCACATATCATAGGTGAAGTCCACAATACAATTTACCTACGATAACACTTATTGTAGCACAAACATGATGTCTCAGTTGTCAGCGATCACACTTGCTGCAGCAGTCGTGGGTTTGAGATCCGCTGGGTTCATTCATTACATTACATTTGTTGAGTACGAATGTTTGTACTCCAGTCATGGGTGTTTGTATTCATATCATTTATGTAAATAAAGTGTTATACGTGTAGTATATCAACTATCTGGTGTCCGTAACACAAACCTCGTAGCTTACCACGGAACTAGATGGTGCTGTGTTTAATAATGTCACAGCATATTTATTTATATATTAACATACACATAATATTTTATACGAAACTCAGAGTAGTCTATGATAAAATATTTTTTACTTTAAAAAGTACATTTAATTTAGAAAAATAACTCTAAATCGACAAATATAGTTTTTATCTCGGATCTAAAAATTTCAATAGATAGCATATGAAATTGTCATTAATATTATGTTTTAAATATAAATAAAAATAATATTGATATCCAACAGAAAAAAATAAAAATTTGTGAATTTTAACAAGCAAAAAACGTAAAACTGCTACGTTTAATAAATTTCTTTAAAAAACTAACCATCATTTATGATTGCAAATTTATTACTATTTATTAATATCATTCTTGCACTTACTGTTAGCATCAAGATTTACTATTACTCCTTAAATGTAATTATTATTTACGTATGTGCATATAACTAGTTCGAAATCCATGGTGCTTCGATAAAAAATAGCTTATGATCATCTATTTGCTTACCTACACAGATCACATATAATTATTAATTAAGTGTAGTGTAATATATACTTAAAAGTAACAGTAGTCGTAAAAGAAGTCTTAATATTGGCTCTATAGGTATATTAAAATGAAAATATAATTTAAAATGTACCTATCACTACATAGTATAAAACAAAGTCGCTATCTGTCCGTCCCTGTGTATGCTTAGATCTTTAAATCTATGTAACGGATTTAGATGCGGGTTTTTTAATAGATAGAGTAATTCAAGAATAAGGTTTATATATGTGTAATACACTAGCGGAACCCGCGGCTTCGCTCGCGCTAGATCCAGTGACAAACCGGAGCGAAGCGAGGGTGAGTTGCTAGTTACATTCTATAAAAACCAAAACGTTTCAGAAAAATTACATAAATATACGTATAATCGGCGCTGATTCCATCAGATAATGCGCTTTTATACAGAAATCGAAAAATGTTGTTAAAAAAGCAAGATCTGAATATTTTTTTAAATATATTAATTACAATAAAAATTAGTCAACTCTATTGTTGTTTATGAAGGGTTATTGTTACGCCGATATGCCGTAATTGCCTGTGCGAATCATCATTGCTAAGGGAAACATGGCTGCGCGCGCTTGCGTGCTCCTCTGCCTGGTGTGCGCCTTCGCAGCCCGCGAGTGTATAGAACTTACCATGGAAAATAACTTGTTGTCTGAAAGTATATTCAATGGGACCCTATTTAAATTAAAGAATGATTCAAATGTGGATAGTGCGAAATTAAATATTCTGAAACTATGGGACAGATTCCCGAAAATAATGGTACCAATGAATGGCACAAGTCAACAGTGTCGTCGAGACAGCAGATTGTTCCTGGATAGTCTGGATAGATTGGAGCTGTGGGCACTCAAAAGTATTTATTTATTTCGTTTGGTTTTTAAATATTACAAGATAAATATAATTTTAACTATTAAAGAATAACAAGTTTTAATTGAATAGTAACATCAAGAAATACTTATTATTTTATACATTTGTTTACTATTAAAACTGAAAGTTTAAATAAATATGTTGGGACATTTACACACAGCACTATCTAGTTCCACGGTAAGGTACGAGCCTTGTGTTATGGATACTAGATGGTTGATATACTACACATATATAAGTTTATATACATACATATTATAAATATGAACACCCAATACTGGAGTACAAACATTCGTGCTCAACAAATGTATGCCCCCAGCCCACGACCGCTTGCGCAGCAAGTAGGGTCACTACAAACTGCGCCACGCGTGTCGTTAATATGAAAATTAATCGCTACCAATCTTTATTCGGTCACACGTAATCGGTTAATCTGTAGAGTGCCTGAAAGTTCTTAAAAATTACTCCAGCTATTTCAGAACCCATCGTAATATCTACCTACACCTACGTTACCTCTCCCGCTCTTGGCTCCCCTTCCCTCTCCACATTTTCCCGTTGTGCTGCGCGTTATTTTGTTACTATTATTTTTATTATCTATTATTTGTAATATTCTTTAAATGGAGTGTCTGATTTGTAGTATCGTAAAATCTATCTACTAAGTCAGTGCGAAATTTGAAACTGCACAAAAAATGAATGTATTTCGAAAAACTTATGAGACCCTTACACCAGCTTAGTCCGGCCCTATAGAAAAAAAAACGTTCTTAGCGTGCTTTTACCAACAATTACCCACCTTCGTACCAAATTTAAAGTTCGTAGCACAAAGACTTTCATACAAACTTGCTATGGCCCTAAGACCTCCTCGATTCGACCCGTCGCAAAATTTGTTCTTTACAGATGTCAACTAAACCAGTACAAAAACACACAGCCTCAACTGCAACGTGTACTTCAAAGATACGAAAGTACTTGTTTGTATCGAAAATTTATAGTGACAACATGAGTTAAATGATGTTTAGCTTGAGGTTTAACCTTCAATTAAATTTTCATATAACACCTTTTTTATTGTTGGGAAATGCATTAACACAAACCACAAGTGGTTATGTGGGACTCGCCGGCTAGAAGAGCCAGTACTACCCGTTATTACCCAACAGAGCTCCTCCGTCTGGATGGGGCTTCGCAAGATCGCTTGCGCATTAAACCACGACGCCCCGACGGACCCACAAGTCTGCCGAAACAGACCACACAGTCAAGTGGTTGCTCCACAATCCAGTGTGCTATCAGAAAAGTACCAGGTGTATCCCGCATGACACACCGCCGACCAAAGTGGGCCCACCATGCGCGTTTCTTGGCTTCACGCCCGGATTGCCAGACAATACTGAGCACCACCACGGCAAGCAACGCACGTTAGCGGGGAGTGCTCACAGTGTGTGACAAACAAACAGACAAAAATTCTAACCGGATAAGATTCGGCCTCTGTATCGATAATAATAACTATTTTAATAGGAATTTCCAAGAACTATCTAATGTACAGATTCGCCTAAGTTAGAATTTTATTTTAATGTGTAGATTTAATTAATTTGACTTATGACATTAATCCATAATTGATGAGAACAAAATAGGTACAGTTTGTTACGTTGTATAACTTCGTATGTCTTCATTGTCTACATAAAATGAGGTATTTATTATAAGCTAGTGATTAACCCTCGCTCCGCTCGGGTGCGTCCCTACGTAAATTTAACGGTTATTACATTTCTGGTAGCTCAGCGGTAACGCGCTCGCTTGGATAACCGAATGATGAGGGTTCAAGTCCAGGTCTCGCACCTCTGACATTTTCATTTGCGAATCATTTCTACCTTGATTACCACTTGTCTTACGGTGAAGAAAAACATCGTGTGGAAACCTGAATGTCTGAGAAAACCTAGTAAGTTTTCGAAAGACATGTGAAGTCCGCCAACACGCACTAGGCCAGCGCGGCGGACTATGGTCTGACTCCCCCTCGTACGGAGGGAGGCCCGTGCCCAACAGTGGGACGTTAAAAAAAATGGGCTGATGATGATGATGATGATGTTGATCCGGATAACTAGTTATCATCGTAGCGAACTTAATCTGTCCAGTGGTTTTCTCATGATGCGATTGCAGACAGACAGACGCTAATTTTAAAAAGTAATAAAAATAATAATGGCTATTTCAATAAGATTTTCTAAAACATATTATATATTTAATGTAGAGACTCAGATTGGATTTTAATACATATAGACAGACAAACGATTTATATTTAATAGCATACGAGTATTTTAAGATCCTATGACGATTATTAATAAGTTATAAAAAAAACACGTATTCACCATATTTCATTCATTTCTCCATAGAAAGATATGAACTCGCGTAACACAAAACAACATAAGGTCATTAAAGTGTCTGCATACGCTTTAGCTATTAAGCTTTTTTTAATTAGGGCGAGCGAAGCGAATCCTAACACTATACCACCATCTGAGCATTTTGTGGTACACTTTACTGAAAAACTATCACGCATATAGATTTGTGCTTTAACGTAGTAATTTAACTTTATATCTAGATGTTATTTGTCAAAAATATATACTTTTATAATCATAAAAAAAAATTAACATTAACAATTTTGTGTTCATTGGATAGGGATCAGGGATTGCAATCCGGAAAAACAGATCCGGTAATCCGGCGGATCTGGCATCATTTAGCGGATTCGGTGTTGATAATTTTTGGCAAAATAATAGAGCTTTTGCATGAGTTGGTACTTTAAATGCGTAGTGCGTGGTGTTCATACGTGCGAGTTAGTGTCTGACATAATAAATCATATACTTTTACATAAATCGAATACTTTAATAATTATAATAATCTCATATCAGTAAAGTAAGGAATTTATAAAGTTACTTTATAAATAAAAAATATTTGATCTATATGTGAAAGTGAAATCTAGGAACACTGAGCTACTCGTTAGAACGTTATTAATATTTTACCTAGTTGCCTACATTAGTCACGGCTATATTTTAATTGTTTGCTTGTTGCCTAATCTTAACATTGGATTGGAAAGGATTTTCCGAAATTTTAAGCCTAAATCTTAAGCCTGTATGGTGTGATTCCAATCTAGTTCAAAATTTGCATAAGCATACTTTAACAGAATTGATGGAAGACGTGTTTCGTATTTTTGATATACTATAAGTAAAAGCGTATAGCCAAACATGTTTTTGTACTTTTAGTGCTTTAGCGAAGCCGCGAGTTCCGCTAGTTTTTTTAAACTACTTACCTATATTAAGTACAATGATACTTGAATAGCTTACAAACAGTTCATTTTGAACCAAGAAAAAAATCATATAGATTTGGTCAATCCGGCCGGAATATATAAAGAATAGTAACTTGTTGCAGTGTTGGACGCGACAGCGAAACCTCCGTCAGGTATTCTAAGTGGTAATGCCTACCAGTACGGCGACTTCGACGAGTGCGTGGACATCGACGGCGCAGTCCGCGGCAAGTACTGCCTCGCGTTGCTGCAACTCAGCATCGGTGGCGATAAGGGATATGACCACTTGGACTATTTAATACACAGTGGACATTTCATTAGAAGCAATGTGACAGATGTAAGTGGATATTCATTTTCTAAACTAGTGAATTGTTTACACAACTGTGATCACCAGTACATGCATATTGAAAGCCTGAATGACACAGCCGTTTCAGAGATTAGACAGACAGATAGAAAGACAAAAATTGTTAAAATTGCTTATTTGACGTAAGTACCGTATATACTTACATATGTAAAAGTAATTTGAAATTAAAAACAGACACTGTCATCATCATCACATACTTCACTTATTAGCAACTCCAAAAGAATATACTTCGTTTATTGTAATTAAACTTACATTCGTTCTTCTAAATAAAGATTTAGGTTATAGGTACACATTTATAATACATCCTAGCCTAATTCGAATCGTCGACGAAATTATACTTAATTAATAATATATGGTAGAGGAGACCGTGGTAGATCGACCTTCACCGATCTGATAACCAGATGAGACATATTTTTATCGAATATAATTTATAAACAAATATACCTATAATTACTTGCCTATCTGAAAGTTCTCATGGCTATTTTTAGCTAGGTAACAGTGCTTTAAGTATGATTTTTTGCAGGCAAGTCTATATGACTGATTTTGTAATAAAATGATCTAAAATTTGATATAACTTTCGATAAGTTAGCAGAACGATGGAGTCACCTATATTGACTTACCTGTTCACATCCGCTTGCCAGGTAGCATACACAAAAATGAGTAGGTTACCTACTGAGGCATATTCTGTGTGTTAAAAACGAACAGTGAAATAAAATTCATTTGATTATCAAAAGAATGAAAGTGATGAAAAAAAATCGATTAAAGTTAATTTAATTAAAAATAGCCATGAGCACTTTCAGATAGGCAAGTCATTATAGGCATATTTGTTTATAAATTATATTTGATTAAAAATATGTCTCATCTAGTTATCAGATCGGTGAAGGTCGATCTCCCACCGGCTCTTAGACCAATAGACATTTTTTTACAAGTAAGAAAACCTACAACAAATTGGAATATTATTACTTTCTTAGGTTTACGCGAATATTTGACATTATAAATGAATGGCTTTAAACGGGTCTCTCCCGTGACCATGATTGCTGTAAAGCATTTGAAACGTCAGGAACTAAAAATCAAAATAAGTCCGTGACAAAATCCTAAAAAAGATAGTTTCATTTATAATGCAAAATTATTGTTGCTATATACAGATGAGTCACAGAGTTCCTCGATTTTCAAGTATTCTGTGGGGGGTCTGCATCCCAAGTTCTTGCAGTAGCTTTGACCTCGAAGATGAACTGTCTCTCAAGATGTCCGACCTGGGTATATCAGTCAAAGTTTACAACACAATGTGCACAGTGAAGGACGTGAAGCGACCATATTCGTTTGGGAAATCACTTGCCATGTGAGTAACTTGATGCGGTAACTATTCACGCTATTTTTTTGTTAAGTGTAACATGCATGTATTACAGGATATGTGTATAGTAAATATTAATTTATTCGCCCTTTTATTCAGTTTTATGCTTTTTCGTAACAATTATCAATAATACACAAAACAATTTAAGTCGTAAATTAGTAGGAAATACATAATACATTTAAAAAGTACAAAAAAAGTACCTAGGTAGTTACTATAAAATAAATAATTGCTTTACTATTCATTACAGAACGTATTTCTTGGCAATAATACTTCTGCTGAGTTTGGGAACATTCTTGGATGATGGGAAAGATGGCGAAAAAAATCTTGAGAAGTTATTGAACTCTTTTTCGTTAAAACGCAACTTTAGACGTCTTTTTGACTTATCCGACTCACAAACAAGTGTGAAAGGAATTGACATGTGTAGAGGAACTAATGCATTGTCATTATTCATCATCCACAAATTTATCGCGATGGCGCACAGTCCATACACAAACAAGACTAGCCTTTCTGAGGTAATATATGAGTGAATTTATTGACTTAAATGAAATACTGTAACTATTATTACATTTGTATGCAATAGTTGAAATAAAATTAAATGAATCATTGCCAATCACGATAAAAATAAAATAAAATAAAATAAAAAACCAATCACGATATTACGCATAAAATGTGTATCTATTTGTACATACGCATATGATTTATATAAAAATTATTCAAAATTTCAGATATTGTGTGTAAAAATACTAAATTAAAAATATAAACACCCATCAGAAACTATTTGGCTATTATAAAATTATTTAATCTATAATCTAACTATAATATAATATATTAATGCGAAAAACACTCACTGACTCATCACGAAATCTCGAAAACCGCTTAACGTATATAGTAGAAAAATGGCAGGGAGGTAGTTTATAAGTTGTAGACGTCCGCTAATAACGGATTTCGTGACAGGGCCGGATTAAGGCTCTCACAAGTTTGTATGAAAGTCCTTCATCTTTTGTGCTACAAACTTTAAATTTGGCAGAGATGTAGTAGATTGTACGTAAACGTCTGTTAAGACCAAATTTTGCGTCAGGGCCGGATTAAGTAGGTCTTAGGGCTCTCACAAGTTTTTTTTAATTTTCTTCATTTCTTGTGCTATAAACTATTTGGCAGGAAAGTAGTTTATAGTAGGTATAATTAAAAGTAAAAACGGATTTTGCTACAGGGCCGGATTAATGAGGTCTAAGGGCTGTACCAAGTTTCTATGTAAGTCTTTTATATTTTGTGCTACAAACTTCAAATTTGGCTGGGATATAATGTGTGGCCAGTAGACATCCGTTAAAGAATTTTGCGACAGGGTTTGATTAAGGTGATCTGAGGAGTGAGGGCTCTCATTATTTTGTATAAAAGTCCTTCATTTTTTGTGCTACAAACTTTAAATTTAGCACGGAGGTAGTTAATAGTTAATTGACATCCGTAAAGAATGAATTTTGCGGCAGGCCAAGTCGAGGAGGGCTTAGTACCATAGCAAGTTTGTATGAAAGTCTTTATATTTTATGCTACAATGTTTAAATTTTGTAGGAAGGCGGTTAATTGTTGGTCAAATTCCGCTAAAAACGTTTTTTTCTATAGGGCCGGATTAAGGTGGTGTAAGGGTCTCATAAGTTTTTTACGAAACTCCTTTTAAAAATTTCAATCTAGACAAAATAATAATAATAAAATAAAGCGCAGCACAGCGGGCAATGGGGAGAGGGAGGGGGGAGCCAAGAGTGGTAGAGGTAGCCGTGCGGCTCAGGAGTATATTAACGATTGGTTCTGAAATAGCTGGAATAATTTTGGAGAATTTTCGGGCAATCGACAGATCAACCGATTGCGAGTGATCGAATAAAGATTAGTATCGATGAAAAAAATGAACGCGGGCGCAGCCGCGGGTACCGCTAGTTATGAATATTTTATTTGAATGACTTATGTCACAAGTGATACGTATATTATTATACTTGCTCATTATTGATCATTAATGTTACAAAACGATTAATATTTTTTAAGTGGTGATAATATCAAAATAAGCAGCGGAAGCACAGTGGTAAAGCGCTTGCTTGCTTGCTTAATAAATAAATCTCGGGTCTTGCACCTTTGATATTATTTTCAATTAGAATATCATCTTTTATTTCGGTAACTCTACTTTTTTAAATTTCTTGTCATAATTAACAATTTTGGGGGAGTGTTTCTTCCCAGTTTAGTCATTCTAAGTTTCCTATATAGCAAATCAAATTACTTAATACGTCTATATAATAGAGAAAATAAACTTTATTATTTATTTATTGTTTTAGACATTTAGTATGCCCTGGACTGTAATTGGGCGATCATCAATAGCTTATACGGACAGCTTTTTATATCTCAGTGGGTTTCTAAACGCTCACAATCTCCTCCAGGACTTAGAAAAGAACGGTACTATTAACATAAAGGACAGACTGCTTGCCAGATGGTTTAGGTAAGTTGACTTACCCTTAACGATGAACCTAGTATGATTCTAGGGTATAATCCCAACAACATACTTTAATGAATACTATTTGTTTACTTATTCTATATAAATTTTACAGATTATTTCCAATGATTCTGAGTCTGATGTTATTCTGCACATACATTTTGCCGGACATCAACAACGGCCCGCAGTGGAACCTTGTGGTGGAGGAGCACAGCAGGGTCTGTAAGAACAATATGTGGAAGAGCTTCTTGTTCATACATAACTACTTTGGACTTGATGAGATGGTATGCTACTAAGCTATACTATTTAACCCACAATAAAAAAGGGGCACGTCATATTATATTCGATCTTCTTTTTTGGTTGTTTTCATAATAGTACGGTACATAAAGCTGTTTTTTTTTGGTCAAGGTTAAGGGTCACTTACTGACCCTAAAATCACGAAATGCTGACAGATCCAGGTGGAGCTTCGATCGCAATCTTGAAGAAAAGTTTTTGGCTGATATCTCGGAAACTATGCACTTTAGGGGAAAACTTCAGGGGTTCGGGTATTCAAACCATTATTGTAGAGAATAAAATTCTGCATCTTTTATTTCCTGTAAACCGGTTGTTCTATTTCAACCGATAACTTTTAAAATATTGGATTAATCAATAAAATGCATGTATCCATTTTTAAGATCTCATTATCCTCTACAACTTTTGTTTAAAAGTTTTTTTTTTAATGTCAATACTTTTTGAGTTATCAAACTTTATTATAAGTTATTTTCAAACAAAAACAATGCTTGTGCTGTAGAAGCTGTAGAATACTGGAAGTCAAAATGTCCCAGTGTTGATATCCTAAAGGAAGTTTCCATTCAAAAGTTTGGGATGCACCATTGGTTCATTCTACATTCAAAAATTTGGCTTAAAATCTTACAAGTGACGTTGACCTTGCAAGACTTTTAGCGTCAACCTCCAAAGTGTCGGGGTACTGGCTCCACGCCCTACCCTCAACCAATCTCGGTACACTTTTGAATAAAGATAGTTTTCGTATCGCTGTAGGTCTCCGGCTGGAAACACCGCTGTGCACACAACACAGGTGCCCGTGTAGAAAAGAGGAAGACTGTAATGGACTCGATGGACTCTCTTGCCGTAGAAGTTCAGTTAGACTCTTTCGTCACAGTTGCTTACATGATACTATCAAAAGGGCTCTTGCCACCATTGACATTCCTGCCTTTACATTCATTGAGTCTTCTGGAATATGTCGAGATGATGGCAAGAGACATGATGGTCTGCCACTGGTTCCCTGGGAAAGGGGACGGGCGTTATTGTGGGACGTTACATGCGTTGACACATTGGCCCCGTCTCATGTCAGGGAGACGGCGTCTAAAGTGGGGGCCGCGGCGAAGAAGGCTGAGCTTCTCAAGTTGCGTAAATATGCCTCCCTTAGTCAAAATTATATTTGTATACCTTTTGCTGTAGAAACCCTTGAGCCATGGAGTCAAAGTGCTAAGCTCTTTTTAAAAGACATAACAGCTCGGCTTATCGCCTCTACCGGTGAAAGGAGAGATGGCTTATTTTTCGCCTAAAGAATCGGCATTGCCATTCAGCGGGGAAATGCGGCCAGCATTCTTGCCACTATTCCGATCGGACACGACTTGTACAGTAATAATTAAGTGTACATTTGCTTTGTATATATTATAGTTAAGTTTACTTGTAATTTCCTTTATTGTAAATAAATATTATATTACTTCGTAATTAATAATATAGTGAACCAGGGCTATTGTAGCTCCAGGGCTATTGTATCTAATCACTAACTGCGAGTTTCTATAACCTATCTACCGATAGACCGGTAGATACTTTCATACGATTTTGACAGGTTGTGACTTTTAATGTGTCAAAATAGTATGAAAGTAACTACCGGTCTATCGGTAGATAGGTTATAGAAACTGGCAGTAAATCTTTTTTCACAAATCGGTTAAAGGAGTAACGACACTACTAGTTGATAGAGAATCTGATGCTTACAGGAGTGGATCATAGAGTGTGGTTGTATTGCGTCTACTGGTTTACTGATGGCACATTAATTTTGATTGAGGGCGCTGAATACCTACGTTGTGTATTAATGGATAAAATTTTACTGTAAGCCTTAAAGAACAAAATTTTACGAAAATTACAAATATAAATATGTTCGGACAATATTTACGGACATTTTTTTACAACAGCGCTATCTAGCTCCGTAGTAAGCCTCGTGGCTTGTGTTACGGATACCAGATAGTTGATATACTACACATATAAATTTTTAAATACATACATAATATAAATATTAACAACCATGACTGGAGAACAAACATTCGTGCTCAACAAATGAATGCCCCCAGCGGGACTCGAACCCGCGACCGCTGGCGCAGAAGGTAGGGTCACTACCAACTGAGCCAAACGTGTCGTCAGCTAAAGAATAATTGCTTGTTAATTGATAATTAATTTCTTTCTCTGCCGTAGTTATCTAGAGTATCTATTAATATATAAAGACACATTAGCCCCACGAAAATTGTAACAGAAAGCTCTTGTTTCTACAACGAAAGACACAATATCCCCATTGATTTTAGTATGGATATAAAAGTATTAGTGATGTGAACGTATTTTTTTATCGAAAAAGTAAATAATACTGAATTTGCAACTGTAAAAGTTTATAATTAACACTATAATATAGGAACATAATTATTTATACCTACAATTTATTTTCAGATGTTGCTTACCATTGTATAATTTAATAAAAGAATATACCTAGAAAAATCCCAACATATTTATTTAAATCACCTAACAGTTGACAGAGAAGTCAATGAATATACATAAAAAAACTTGCTGTGAAACATATATCTCTTTCAGTTTTATTCAAAACCAGCAGACCCGCGGCTTCACTCGTGCTGAAAGTCCAAAAAATATATATGTTTTAAAATTTAATGCTAACTTATAATGTACCAACGATTTATCTACTTATTTTTATTTATTTATTTATTTTTGTTAAATTCTACTACTTCTCTTTAAAACCAGTTACTTTGTAGTTTATTTATTGAGTATTTCTGTTTAAATAAAATAAATAAAAGAAAATTACATATCTCAATGAATGATGAATGACTAAGACTAACTAATAATTAATAATCTAACCGATGAAGTGCTTCCTTTTTTTTATGAATATGTGTTCGGATATATCAGCCTTGCGTACAAAGATGCATCCGCTTTTGATCCAAACGTTTTGGTAATTTTTTTCTTTAGCTTTGGCCGGTGAAAGATGCTCCATTATATAAATCGGCTTTTTGTCTCCAGCAATCCCAATATGTCCAGTGTTTAATTTCTGACTTTTGTCCTTAAATTTTCTGTTAAAAGATAGCGCCGAGGCATGAAAACCATCGCGAACCCGTGGGCAGCTAAACTTAATTAGAACAGAGCGTGGGCGTGAGTTGGATTTATTTAGTTTTGATACTCTAGTGCAGAGATGAATATCTGATTCCTCCAATTTATAACCAGTGGTATTTGCTATTTGTTTGACAATTGTCACTAGATTTTCCGATTTATGTTACGGTGTATTATGTATGTCAACATTATTAGCTCTTGAATGCTGTTCCATTTGACTTAACCTTACGGTAAGATCCGCAATGGAATTTTGCAACTTCTTATTCTCTGCTTCCAACTCATTCAATACTGAAAACTTTGTACTTATGTCTATAGGAACTTCCTCCTATTTTTGTTCAATAAAATTCATCGATTCTGTTCACTTGATCAATTCACTTCATCAATTCGCGTTGTAATTTCCTTATATAAAGAATCAGTTTTATTGAACATAGTCTCCTGAAATACCTTTAAAATCAAGCTTAATTCATTTCTTACAATCGACCGTAATTACTCTTCACTAGAGAAATTCTTAGTATAGTCTTGTACAACTTTTGTATTTGGAGATAAAGATTTTACTGGGCTCCTTTCTGAATCTGCGGTGTGCCTAAGCTCACTGTTTTGGCTTCCCAGATGTTTAATGTGACAAGTGATGTTTAAGGTTTCATCGTTCGCGTGGGAGCGCATTTAGTCAGTTTCTGCCAAAGATCTTACATTATTTTGTTCCTGTTGAGTTTTAGTTTGAAATCTACGGCAAATCCATCCTCTTTTGATTTCTTTGGACATTAAATTAAACCTCTGAGTTGTCAAGTTAGCGCAAAGTAGATCATAAAGATTCTCACATTTTGAGCATATAAGATAATCTTTAAATTTTTAAGCCATATTAATAATATTTTTTTTAGAATAATATTGTAATAACAATGTTTTTTCTCTAAAAGAAAAAATAAATAAAATGAATTATAAAAAAACGTTAACTGCACTATCAAACTTCGAAACTGAGATTTGATAGTAGATCCTGTGACAACAGACGACAACTTTAACTTGCCGTTATGACAATTGCGCCACCGACTTCCTTAAGCTTAGTGGTAAAAGTTATGTATTGTATTGAAAAATGTCTTTCATATGATACAGAGCAATGAATTGTTGTACCGTCACTTTAACACTGGATATCACTATTTATTTCTGTTTTAACACGTAAATAACTGTATGTTAGGATTGGTAGTTCGTTTTATTTTTATTTACACGCACTGAACATGATAGTAACTGATTTAGAGAGGACATATTCCATTTATACACTAATAACGATATTTTTTGAAGTAAGAGCAACCGACTGCATGTCTTGTCGTGCGCACGTTGTTAACCTTTTTAAAAGTTACTGTTTTAGCATATGTTTTATGTATAGATATTTTCAACAATCGATATAACATACTTATCAGGCATAATCCCAACACTTAATTTTTAAAAATAGCTACAATAGCCCCTCTTTTACGAAAAACAGTATTTTTAAGCAGGGACTAGCCTTCCTACATTGATACAATGCCCAAACTATTTTCTTAAATGCCATTCTACGTCTATCATATTCAGGGAGTCCGAGCATTATATCTCGTCAAATTTGGAATTAAAAGTGAAAGTTACATTAGCCCCCGATACGAGGCTAATGTAGCTAAAATATGTCCTTGAAATTATAAATCAATATTATAATAAATAAAATATATAAATAATATATAAATTCCTAGTGCCATAAGGCTTTCTAAGGAAATAGCTAAAAGGTTAGTCGACATCACAGGAGACCGAAGAGCTGGCAGCTACCTCGGACAAAGAATTAGTCTAGCTATCCAAAGGGGGAACGCTGCCAGTATCTTCGGAACCTTGCCTAAAGGGACTCCTTTTAACAATATATTTTAATTATTATATTATATTTTTTATAATTTGTTTTAAATATATTAGATTTCATTTTCTATTTACTAAATACATGAGCTAATTAGTAAATAATACGTGTTCGGCGTATGGCCTTGTACTCGGGTACAGTCTCGTTCCACCTCCCTCTGCCATCTACGCTCGCCTTAGTCAATCGTTTGACATGTACTGGAACGTTAATTCAATTCCTGTTTGTGTTTTCGATGTCTAAAAGTAATTTATAAACAGAAAGCGAGTTTGATTTGTTTTATGTTTGCGTTCTTAGTGTCTGGAAGTCATTTATGAATGAAAATAAGTATAAAAAATAGATTTTATGAATTAATGGACGAAATCGTGGAAAGGAATTAATTAATTAAATAATAGTTTTATTTCCAAAACTAACATTTACCAACCGTAACTGGTAAAACCTAACATGTACTAAATTCTAATGGTAAAAGCCCGATAAAATGGGGTTTTTTTTACATATTCTTACATTTACCGACTCGTGTTGGTAAACCCTAAGATTTACTGGTAGAACCTAAGATTTACCAATATTCGGGCTTTTACAGTAACATATATATATATATATATATATATATATATATATATATATATATATATATATATATATATATATATATATATATATATATATATATATATATATATAACGTACCTATCACTCTGCGTAAATGCTGGCTGCGTGGGCTAATTGTGGCCACTAGGTAGGTCTCTAATGAATGGTTGGTTTTCTTTCAGTGCCTAACCCATACACATCAAATTGGTATCGACATGCAGCTATACGTAGTAACATTGCCTTTGATGCTGATACTATGGAAGTTTAGGAACCTGGGATTCGTACTATTAGTAGGCATAGCCGTCGCATCAACAGTATTGAGATATCTTGCTACATATTGGTACGACATCAGCATGTTCGTTTTCTACAGCATTTCGTAAGTATTTTTAATCATATTATTATTTACTAGCCTTTCCCGCGGCTCCGCTTGCGTTTTTAAAACTGAAAATTTTTCATTAATGCTCCGCTCCGCACATTACGCTCCGCACATTATTGGTCACAGCGCGATGTAATACAGCCTTGCTCGATAAACGGACTATGCAACACAAAAATAATTTTTCAATTCTGACCAGTACTTTCTGAGATTAGCGCGTTCAACCAAACATGCATAGCATGCATAGCATTAATATTAGGAACAAACATAAACTTGTAATGCCTGTAACTCGTTTACGCCGAGTCAGTAAATCTTTTTATAGACAATGTATACGCCTATACAACAGGATCCCAGAAAACGTTCAAAAAGCTTCTATTGCCAAATTAAAAAAAAATTGTGAAGGAACGTGTGTGTACTAAAGGCTATTATTCGATTAACGATTTTTTAGAAGACAGTAGCCTTGGGAATCATGTGATCGCCGCCAGGCTATTTCAACATATGCGATTATTGTTAATTCGCAATTTATTTTGAAAAAGAAAGAGAGAAAAAAAATAGTCCCGCTGAGTTTCTTTCGCCAGTTCTTCTCAGGTCAGAGGTTTCTTCTTTCCGAACTGGTAGACTCATGACGTTCAGTAAGAAATTGTAACAATTTTTATGCTGAATAAATTATTTTGATTTGATTTGATTTGTTCTTCTCACATAAGTACCGGTCTCCCTGAACCGTTGGATACTGCGATGGATCGTTGAAACTGGTCGACGAAGATCTCTGGATATCACTCTGTAGGTTTGACCATTTCTTCGCATTTCGAGTGCCCTGGCAATCTCCGTTGTGGCTAAGTCAGGCATAATTCAGTCCTCAACTCCAAAAAGATACGCGATTAAAAAAAACTAACAAAAAACAGGATTTCAATGAAATTTTAAATCAAACTCAGAAGGACGAAATACTTGAAGTTTGCTCCAGATAAGGTGTTTTTGAATAAAATTAAAATAATTGCATAAAATGATATGTTCAGTTGTTTTCTGAATTTGAAAATATTTCTTTTTAAATTAAATGACGTATAAACCAGCTAGCAACCTTATATGATACTGATATCAAACCTTTATTTTATGTTCATGTATACTTACAATATGTGTTCTAAATAAAATTGAGACAATCACTGATATTGGGAAGTACCTACCAACTTAAAAATAAATTAAAATTATTTGTAAGCATGAATCACATTTACAAGTGTTTATTTTTTGATTTTTTTACGCGATTGTCCTTATTTTGTCAAAAAATGCTAAGTTGCGCTGATCCATCTTATAATAAAAAGAAATAATTAGGTACATAATACATCTACATATTATGTATAACCTTATTTTATCAATTTATTGAGAGCTACTACCAAAACTAACACAAGACATCTTATACATATTGATATTAATTATACTTGTTTTATCCTATTTTCTATTAGTAAATAAAGTTTTAAAAATATACAAATTTAAAATCAAATAAACATAACAATGTTATATACATTATTTTACATCAAGCAATGTTAGGTTTTCAGCGCAATTTTCAAGCCAGCAAACTTAATAATTATTAACAAGGCATGATTTTTATTTTGTATACATAATTTAGACGGACTCTAATTATATTAAAAAAGTCTCTTGGAGTTTGTTTTATTTAAAAAAATACATATTAAATTTTACCTTTAATTAATTAAATTATCATTTCAGATTTCAAAAGTTACTGGACGCAGCTCGGTATTCCTACAGTCTGCCCACGCACCGAGCTACTATATACCTTATAGGCGTTATGATGGCTTATTTCATCAAGTCTAAGAAATCTCACATAAATCTCAGTCGTGTACGTATGATTTTTATTCTTCATTATTTATTTTTTTATAATTAATCTGCTTTAACTCCCAGACTGTAGAACTGTTTATTGCGTTGTGAAGTCCTAATATTACGTGTAATGTGATGGATTATGAAAAAAAAACAACTATTAAAAAAACTTATTTATTTTAAATTGTCATCACTTTGTATCCGTACTCCCGTACAACTGTGCAATTGTTTAAAAAATAATCAATTATATTTCGAGTACTATCTAATTGTTAACAGACTTCAAAAAAGGAGGAGGTTATATGTTACGTTGTATGTATTTTTTTTTAAGTATGTTTGACACAGATTTCTCCGCCGTCTGTGGGCCGATTTCAAAAATTTTTCTTTTGTTCGGTAGGGTATAGCTCCGAGGGGGTCCTACTGTCACCAAGTTAGGATCTGATAATGGGATCCCAGGCAAATCGAGGGCAACTCTTAAATTTTATAGGCACGGCTCAACGGTTTTCTTTTATGTTTATTTATAAATTTCTGCGTCAAATGTTGGCCGATTACAATTTTTTTGTTCGGTAGGGTATACTTCTTCATTAAAATTCCTTTAATATTATACGTACTAATGGAGTGATAGTTGTATTTCTTCAGGATATTAGGTTGATCTGATAATATATATACAATATATATACAAATTGATACATTAATTAAATTGTATTAAGATTATTTTGCTTTGGCTGGCACCGACTCCAACATTAACTAAGTACTTAAAATTATTTTTTTTCCTTTTAGTTTCGATTGGTAACGTTTTGAAGTCGGTTTTCATTTTTGTTAAAAAATAATTTATTTTATGGTCTAAGAGCCGGTGGAAGATCGACCTTCACCGATCTGATAACCAGATGAGACATATTTTTTATCAAATATAATTTATAAACAAATATACCTAAAATTACTTGCCTATCTGAAAGTGCTCATGGCTATTTTTAATTAAATTAACTATAATCGATTTTTTTTTCATCACTTTCATTCTTTTGATAACCAAATGAATTTTATTTCACTGTTAGTTTTTAACATACAGAATATACCTCAGTAGGCTTCCTACTCATTTTTGTGTATAGCTACCTGGCAAGCCGATGTGAACAGGTAAGTCAATATAGGTGACTCCATCGTTCTGCTAACTTATCGAAAGTTATATCAAATTTTAGATCATTTTATTACAAAATCAGTCATATAGAATTGCCTGCAAAAAATCATACTTAAAGCACTGTTGCCCAGCTAAAAATAGCCATGAGCACTTTCAGATAGGCAAGTAATTATAGGCATATTTGTTTATAAATTATATTCGATAAAAAATATGTCTCATCTGGTTATCAGATCGGTGAAGGTCGATCTTCCACGTCTCCTCTACCATTAGACAAGCGACTTGTATTTTCCCGTAGAAAATGGAAGATTTTAACACACAAAATTGTAAAATGTGTCTGTTATTTTTCTGGTACCAAAAATTTTATGTAATAAATTTAGTGTCGCATAGTTTATAATAAAATAAAAAACTTGAAGATCTGTCCACATTTCACTTAAAAAAGTAACAATTCCTCAATATAAATATCAAGTATTTTTCTTTTTACATAGTATAATAATTAAATTGTAATATAACACAAGTCTTTACGAACTTTTTTTAGACACAAGTAAGAATAGTGTGGACTATGTGTTTAGCGTTGGCCGTTTACACCATAGTGAGCCCCTACAAGATGGGGCTAGAAGGGTACAAGTACGAACACTACCCCGCGGCTATGTTCGCAGCAGTCACACCGATATTATGGGGCTTGTTTTTAAGCGTGGCGCATTGGTGCATTTGTAATGATTATGCATGTGAGATATAATTCTAAGCTACCTAATACTTTCTTAGGTTTACATGAATATTTTACATTATAAATGAAACTATATTTTCGGATTATTTTTGGTTCCCGACGTTTCGAATGCTTTACAGCAATCATGGTCACCGGAGAGGCAGAGTCTCTAGAAGATAGTTTCATTTATAATGTAGCCTACCTCTTAGAGCTCATCACTTGTTCTACATTAAGCTATAAGGTTAAATAACACTTAAAAAAGAGTACGAGGATGATTTCCCCTAACGTGCGCTTAGCTTGTTTAAGTAAGCGTATATTATCGTTTGACAATCAGTAGAATGTGAAGCTAAGAGACTGTGAGGTGGCCAACTTCAGTGGACAGTGTGCCATGCGGGTTGCGCTTTTACTTCTTTGGTAGCATGGTTGGAGCAGCATATTTGTGGTATACTTTTTAGATCTAGTTACCTGTAGATATAAATTTACGAGCATAAAAAAAGAGTACGAGATTGATAATAAAAACTAAAATTTTTGGCTTGACAAATTATTTACATTTTAAAATTTTATGACGTTTAATTCATAATATTAAAGAACAGGAAATTATATTAACTACATTATTTATTATTTTCACTTCATTTCATAACACACTGCACTACATATACGATAACATTTAATAGTGAAATCACATTAATATTTCATAACCTAAAAGCTTGAAAGTTGTGCACTCTGCATATTTATTTTAAATTTTCAGATATATCGTTCTTCGAGTCACGAGTGTTCAAGTTCTTCAATAAAATAGCATACAGTGTTTACTTAACCCAGCTTCCTATATTCTTCTACAACGTCGGAGTCCAGAGACATTCTGAACACTTTACGATGCTGCTGCTTGTACGTCTCTCATATCATTACTAAATTTTAAATATAAAATTTTGTGCAGATATTTGGATGTTACTCGATTAAATTATTCTTCCCTTAATAGTTGAATTTTTTGAGGTAATAATTACTTATACTAATATTTTTAAGGTTTGTACATAGGTATTTATAGTATAGTAATGCAAACAATTAACCAAAGCTTTCGTGTATCATTCAAATTGTAATTTTAAAACGTAATAGGTATTTTAGTTTCAAAATCATTATCGCAATATTGAAATTCAATGCTAATATCAAGAATCGTCAGTATATAAATGTCATATTTCTAGAATATGTTGGGAATATGTTGGGACCATGAACGAATTAGCCACTGGACGCGACATATAAGCGGACCTACCTTTACCGGTCTTGTCAGTAACCAGGGAATTCTAGCCTTGGTCGTTTGTTTCTGTGTCAGTCTCAAACACTTACTTGTCAACAAAACATCTCCCAAATATGACTAAAAGTTCAGTTAAATGTTGTAAAAACTAAAGCGGCGGATGCAGCACTATTTCTTTTCACTAGTAAATATATTATTTCACTACATTTATTGTTATTTATCACAAAATTTAATCAAAATATAGTGAATAACTGGCAACTTATTTTTCTATTTTATATTCATACTAGCAGTACCCGCGGCTTCGCCCGCGTTATTTTTTTTAATCGCTACTAATCCTCATTCAATCACTCGCTGGGTGATTTTTAGATTGCCTGAAAATTTTCCAAAATTACACCAGCTATTTGCATGCCCCTCTCCCGCTCTTGGCACCCTCTCCCTCTCCCCATTGCCCGCTGTGCAGGGCTTTACTTTTCTATTAGTATTTTGTTTAGATTGACATTTTCAAATTATCTTTTGAAGTCTCCGATAAGTAGGTATTATCCTTAAAGTTATCTGCTAACTATAAACTAACTGCCTGCCAAATTTAAAACTTCTAGCACAAAAATGAAGAAATTTCGATAAAACTTATGAGAGCCCTTACATTTAATGACGATTCAAAAGAGCTTGTAAAAGTCTATTTGAATAAAGAATATTTTGATTTTGATTTGATCATCTAAATCCGGCCCTGTCGCAAAAGTCATTCTTTGCGGATGTCCACTAACTATTAACTCTTTCCCTGCCAATTTTAAAGTATGTAGCACTAAAACTGAAGAACTTTCATACAAACTTGCAAGATCCCGTAGACCTTCTTAATTCGACCCTGTCACAAAATGCGTTTTTTGTAGACAATTACTAACTATTAACTAACTCCCTGCCAAGTTTAAAATTTGTAGCAAAAATGAAGGACTTTCATACAAACTTGCGAGAGCCCTTAGACCACCTTAATCCGGCCCAATCGCAAAATCCGTTCTTAGTGCACCTATACTATGTATGAAGTACCTACCTGGCAATTTTCATCCTTATACGTCTAGCAGTTTTTGAGATTTCGTGATGAGTGAGTGAGTGTTTTTCGCATTTATATATGTTACGGGTAAGTTTGGAAGTTGGAATAAACTTAGGTTTACCCGGGTTTAGTTTAGTTTTACCCAGGGCTCTTGGGTAATGTTCAAATAATAATGAAAATAAGTTTTAATGTTGATTTACCCACTCATTTACTAACTCACCTAGGTGTATCCAATGCTTACTGGATAATGTTAAATTAAAAATTAAGATCATAGAAAGATCATTTTATTTTTAATAAAATAAGAAAAGAACACAATAGCTCTAAGAGCATAAACATAACAGCTTTAAAAGCAAAATATATTAAATTTTGTTGTCATTTAGTTTACAAACATACTTATCATTTAAAACAAAACAGTATTATTTATTTGAGCAAGACAAGCTACTGTGACATTGCAAAATTTTTCAGCAGCTTTGCAGGAGCACTTCTTTGTGGCACATTTGGTTTTGCAATTACTAACATATTGCAATAATTGCCTTAACCTCCTGAAAGCGACTGTGCATTTGCAAGTTCTCTTAACCTTTTTTTTTCGGGTGATATATTTTCAATATCAATCAGTTTATCCTGACATACAGAAAACTGATTCCTTGAGAACATTTCCTAGATAGCTATAATTGATCCATAGATATAATTGCATAAGTTGATAAAAAATGCTATGCAATAGCTTTACCGCGGCAGTCCTCGAGTGCCACACATTTATTTTATTTTTTTTACATTCTTTTTCTATTCGATGTTTTTCTCCATGTCCAACAGCCAAATGAGTTTCATGCAAAATATCGAACATCTCATCGTTGGTCACGTAATATTTAATTGTTATCTCACTTAAAGATACAGGAACAATCAGTTTTTCGACGCCACTTACCGAACACAAATCAAACCGCTTCAAGCGCCGGTATTAAAGTAGTTTAATTATTTCCAAATACTGTACGTTACTAAAATAAAAACAATTGAACGCTTTTCTTGATAATAGCGTGCTCAAAAATGACGCAACACCTAACATTATCCAGCCAGAGTTGGGTAGACCTAGGTGACTATGGGTAAATTCCGAATTGAAATTTATTTTACTTATTATTCGAACTTTACCCAAAACGTTTGTTTGTTTGTGAATTTTTCCTTTTTTTTGTTCTTTCCTGCTTCTTTTTTTGACCGACTTCAAAAAAGGAGGTTATTATGCATGTTCACCGATTTCTCAGCGTCTGTGGGCCGATTTCAAAAATTTTTCTTTTGTTTGGTAGGGTATAGTTCCGAGGGGGTCCCATTGTCACCAAGTCAGGATCTAATGATGGGATCCCAGGAAAATCGAAGGCAACTCTCCTCAAAACTTAACAGGCACCTATTATGTTTTTGATATATTTTCTAAAACCGATAAATCTTTTACGTATGAAAATCATCATCTCATGTGGATGATCTGATGATGGAAGGCAAAATTCCTCAACAGTTGTTTTTTATGTGTTTTCACCGATTTCTCCGTGAATTGTGGGCCGATTTTAAAAATTTGTTTTTTGTTCGGTAGGGTATATCATTCATTCACCAATGAAAACTCATTGTCACCAAGTAGCGTCTTATGATGGGATCCTAGACAAATCGAGGGCAACCTTTAAATTTTATCGGCACTGATTAGCGTTTTCATATATTTTCTAAAGCTGTTCAAGATGTGTGATGATGTAAGGTATATCTCCTCAACGGTTAGGAGTTGAAATAAAATTCTTTTAATATTATACGTACTTATGAACTGATAGTCGTATTCCTTCAGGATATTAGGTGGATTGATAATAGAAGGTAAATCTTATTAACGTCTACGAGTTACGTGGAAAAATAGACGTGGACAAATCTCGATTGACTATTGTCGTTCATTTCAAAACTTCGCTGACTAATTGGAGCAGTAGTTTAGTTAGCCTTCCAACATACCAATACCTTCCATTATTATATTTAAACATAATATCTAATTTCCACAAAAAACAATTACGATATTTTAGTTCCACGTTCCGGAAATGGCGGTTGTGTTGGTGGTATCGATTTTGACTACAGTAGCAATAGAGATGCCTTTCAACCAGGTGTATAGGATATATTTTGGTAAGTGACCTCCGCACTTTAACATTTTGTGCTGTATTATTTTCAACTTAAACAAAATTATTAAAAATGTTTACGTAGTCAAATATACTCGTCTAATAATATTTAATGGAATAAGTTCGCTTATAAGATGATTACGCGGCACTACAAGTTACTATACTCAAAAGTCAAAAATATCGAATAGCTAGGTATAATTTTTGAACTTCAGTAAGCCTTGACACAAACAAGCTTTCAAAAGTCACTCAATTAAAAAATAACTTGTTTTTTCCTTAAACAGACTTATGTAAACAACTGTTCCATTTGCAATTCACAATACGAAGCTTTTTATTGTTTACAAAAAACTTGTATACTAATATTATCTAACTTCGAATTAATGGAGAAAATGCTTGGAGTTTTTGTAGTATTTTGTAATCGACGATTAGTAGACCAGGGTAGAAGCCTTTAAAAATAATAAAAAGTAAAAAAAAATTACAGTAGTATGAAACCCATTGGAAAAGGAAGAGAATATTATAAAAATGAAAGGAAAAATAAATT
The DNA here is from genome assembly GCA_905231865.2 of Boloria selene. Lineage (NCBI taxonomy): Eukaryota > Metazoa > Arthropoda > Insecta > Lepidoptera > Nymphalidae > Boloria > Boloria selene. The sequence goes on along the minus strand of HG993137.1, from coordinate 12,219,813 downwards.
AGGGGCGATTTGAGTTCGGGAAGGGGAAGAGGGGGAGCATTTAAGGGGAATAAACGGTTTTTCTCGATTTCCGGCAAAACTAAAAGTCTTGTAGAAAACAGTTTAATGGAAAAGTTGTAGGTAATAAAAAGATCTAAAACTTTTGTATTTACACTTTTTTCATATAACCTCAAAATTTATGTGAAAAGTTCAAAAAACCAAGTTTTTGGTTTTTTATTTTTATCTTTTACAAAAAAAGTTCTTTTTTGACGAAATTTGGTGAAAGTTTGCCTTTTTATGTCTCAAATACGCTGTAATCTATTTGATTTGAAATATTTATTTTTTCACCTTATTTTGAATTAATATCGAAAAAGTAGCCTAATTTTCAACAGAAAATTCACCCGTCAAAATATTAGCTTTTTTCAATATATAGGTGTACTTTCTGTTCGTTGAAATGTCTTCTTTCCGATGGCTCTTCCCCTTCCCGAACTCAAATCGCCCCTAATTTATTTTTCCTTTCATTTTTATAATATTCTCTTCCTTTTCCAATGGGTTTCATACTACTGTAATTTTTTTTTGTTTTAAAAAATTATCGACACTGGTCTATAGTAAATAAAAGAAACAATAAATATTAACAGTTGTGACTAAAAGTCAAAAATAACTTTATTTTTTTTGTTTTTCCTTCTACAAAGTCTTAGTTGTTTTAGCTTAAAATAGTATAATATATTCAACATTAAAACCTCATTTATTATGCTAGTACAATAAACAAATGAAAACCGAACATTATTTATCTGTATTCTTTAAAAAAACACGCCAAGACTGCGAGGGGTTTTATCAACAGCTTTATTTGCAATTTAAAACTTCCAACTGAAATCCATTTATATTCACAGATTTTAAGAGAGTGGATTGTAGAGTGAGAGTAAATATTATTATAGGATTATTGAAAATTTATGCGGATAGACGTGGGTTCTAGTTAAAGGAAAATTTATGAGACCTTAAATCATAAGACCGGCAAGTCGTAGCCTCTTTGTCTTTTTGTAAATCATTCATATTAAAAATTTTGTTATACATTTAGAATGTGTCTATCTTTAAACACAAAACAAAAAAGCTGTTAATTTATACGACTGCCCCTAGCTTTGAAAGCTTGGGTTCAGTCCCGTACAACTCATAAAAAAGCGCAATATTTTAGACGAATATGTTACATTATTTAATTGTGTTATTATTAATTTATTAAAAATAATTCTTCTTTTATCTTATAATTTTTTTTTTATCTTTTAACATACTTATGCTATATTAGTCCGATCTTGGAAAGCATATATTTTACTTCATTATGAGATTGTGTCGTAACAAAAACAAGAAGGTAAAAACATATTTTCTTTTTGTTCCAGGAAAGTCGCAGACGAAGTTAAAGGACAAATAAGCACATCAGTCATGACTGTATTATAGCTACCAAAAGCCAAACATCACATATTAGTTTGTAATTTTTGACTATTTTTGTACGATAATAATTATAAGGATATATTAAGTAAGAAAATAAATAAATAAATGATAATTGATCAAAGTAATCTATGTTTATTTCTTTAACCTACATAGTCAAAATTAGTGATAACTAGCGACGCACCCTCGCTTCGCTCGGGCTCTTCCCTAGATTTAGCACAGGCAAAGCCGCGGGTTCTGCATATAAACTTTCGTCTTGAATCACTCTATCTATTAAAAAAAACCGCATCAAAATCCGTTGCGTAGTTTTAAAGATTTAACCATACATAGGGATATAGGGTCAGAGAAAGCGACTTTGTTTTATACTATGTAGTGATGAATGTATTTATCAAAATTAATGAATTTTAATTGAATGCTGACATTAAGTAGCACCTGATGTTAATTATTTTTTTATCAAAAAATAATAATGATAATAATTAGCACTGAGTACATAATTAAATACTACTCGATTTTAAACGAAACACTTGAAAACGGATAAAACGATTTGCAATATAATCATTTAAATAATTGTACAAGTAAAGTTTTCGGGAAAAATTAGTCTGTTTAGAAATAAACCCGAGAAAAACTATTCGATAAATTTCGTTTAAATATGTATAACCCGAAATATTAATTTCGTATAGGTATGTTATTTAGAAAATCAATTATAGATATTGCTATTCGCTGTAATGAAGATGTTAATACTTTTTTGGTTATGAGGGTATAATTCGCGTCATGTAAAAAGAACGCTGGCTGTCAAGTTGCGCAGAGGCGATTTAACGGCCAATTTGGTAGTAAGACGCGGGGCGCGGGACGACGAGGCACGCGTCACATGCTTTTCGGCTCGCTATTGGTTTGTCAGTTTAAAATACCATCGCGCACACAAAAGTTATTAATTACGAAATGATTTTATATAAAAAATAGTATAGTAATATTTTTGACGTATATAGTTTTATAAAGAGAGATTCTGATAATAATGCAGTTAATAATTAAAAAAATATATATTAAACGAAATAATTTAATTTTTTGTAAGTAGATTAAACATTCTACACTGAATCAAACATATTTTATTAATTAATAGAATTCTATTTAATGACATTCTATCTAACATATTTTTCAAAGTACGTACCAATAATCAATATACATCGTGAGCGAAAGGCTAGTTCAAAAATAAAAGAATAGGCTTAGGAATTTTGTATGCGAATATACCGATGAGCAAACACACCCCCCACCACTTTCCTCCAGCGTTCTTTTTACATGACGCAAACTATACAAACGAAGACATCCGTCTGTTTGATATTGAAATATAAGATTTTAGGAGTTGTGGGGCTTTCTTTAAAGTTGCTTCTAAACGGGCAATATTTTTCTGCAATATGTGGCTGCAATACAGTGGCCGGCAATATTGCAAGCAATACCAGTAAGACAACGCAATAATGCGGCACTGTGCCGGCCATATCGCCAAACATGTTTAGTTGGAAATACGCGTATTACCGATACTGCCGGAGGATCACTGAGCAATCGATTTTCCGCAATATTGCCCGGCCAGTTGTAATGTTGTTTCGGTCGTTCTCTATTGTTTTGGCATAGTGTGTCCTATTCTACGCGACTGAAGTTTGCTGAGAGAGAGTTTTATCTGTTGTTATGTTGCCTTGACAATAATATAATTGCAACACATTGTCCAGCCACATATTGCTCGGCCATGGTTGCAATATTTTTGTGATGGTCCTGCAATTAATTGCCAATATTGAATTGTCAGCGTGTTAGTATAAAATATAATATAATTATTAATAAATAATAAACCTAATACACATCATCATTACATACGTTGTTACAAAAGATAACGTAAAAATGTAAAATACAAGCTTTATACGGATAGTTTTGAGAATTTATCTATCGTGAAGTATACCACAACTCAATAGCCACTAATCCGATTTCTTTCCTTTTTGTATTGTACTTGAGGGCATGACAAAGACTTGAGAAAAGCTTGTACAGTATTACGAAATATTGTCCATACTATACATTTAAAGAGTAAAGTTTCTTTAATCCTATATACGTACAGTTTACAAATTTTTATAGAAGATTATATCAGAAAGTAAATGACATTGCGTAGTACATCTTTCGAAATGCAACAAAGTATGAGAAGTAATATTTTGACACGTCTACGCGACATTGGCGAAGTCAACTGTGCCCAACTGGCGCTTATGGAAGCCATTAAAGGAAATAATTGAATATTTTGACATGCCATAGTTAATATTTTTTAATAGTTTTCCTGAATATCTTAGGATAAAAATATATTAAGGCATTTCATGAGCTATTTAGATTAGCCCGAAAACTTCAATAGGTGTATAGAGCAGAAACATAAGCAAATATTAGTTAAGAAAAAGCCCTACTTAAAATAAGAGAGATATCGATGTTTACAAAATCGACGAAAAATGAGCTTGTTTGGTTCCATTGGTATTGATGCCCCTGGCGTTCCAGGGTAATCAATTCTTTCCTAAATTCTATTACAAAATGTTTTATTTTAACATTATTATTTATTAGTTACATTGTAAATATATTTTGAGCTCTCATTGAAATTTATACATAATTCTAGGACAAAAATTTTTTCAAATTCATTTTTTTATTCTTTAATTGAAAGTTACAGGTTTAAAGAATGTCTCTGAAACAAAGTAGAGAAGCAACACTAGAGAAAAATATAAATAATAACATAAATAATTAAATCATCATCTTAAATCGTACGAAAATTTTATTTAATTTAGTTTAATGTTATGAGTATAACTACAACAGACATTATAAAAATGGCTCTGTTTCGAATTAAATATTTAAAAACATAACATTGCAGCTCATAAATTTACACGAGATATATGATTGTTATTAGTCTTATTTTGAATATTTAATGGACAAAATTTACATTATCTCTCAGTCATAACATTTGTATTTATTACGAGCCTTCAAAAAGTAGGCCAGAGAGTCGATGTCATATAAAATTGTTAAAAATGCATTTTTACTTAGTCTTTTCTATTTGTTTGTGTTTCTGTGAATGGCAAATCTCTAAAATTACAGATATTTTTAGAGTCAATCAAAATTTTAAATTTCTAAATTAATCTTTTTAGATAACCTTCTAATCATATGCATATATTGTCATATGGGACTCAAAACATTAGGTACTAAAATACAAAGTCTTCAGCCATTTTGCTGTTGGGCCACACACGCTCACACGCTGAGAGTGACAGAGCCGGAACCAGGAACAATTCGCATGAGAATGAGCTTGTTTGAAATGTACTAAATATAACAGCAAATATAGTAATATTACAACAAAGTAACCATCATAATGACATTAATTATATTATAGCCATATAAAGTAGACACAATAACTTATTTCATATCAACCAAGTGCGTTATACTAACTGTCTTCAGTACAGAATTCTTTTATTTTATGATTGTTGGTTCTTCAAAAGTTTATTAAAACCAAACGTGATTTTGTAATTTGATTTTATGGTTTAACTTTACAGTTCTATTAGTATACTTATCGTGATAAGTCTTGAACATCATCATCAATAGGCAATGAGTACAGTATGTGTTATTATATTATAAAAAATCGTGTCTATTTGTTTAACCTTCTTTCAAACAATAATAAAAAATACAGAAACAACTTTTGATTAATTATCATTTATTTAATTTCTTCTTAAATACATCCTTAAAATTATTATCGTACAAAAATAGTCATAGATTACAGACTAATATGTGACTTTTGGCATGTGGTAACTATAATACAGTCATGACTCCTTGATCCTTATTTTTCTTTTAATTTTTTCTGCGCCTTTCCTGGAACAAAAAGAAAATATACATTTCACCTTCTATTTGTATGATGACACACTTTTGTAATGAGGTCAAATTGTACAGATTTCGAAGACTGTCTTTAAAATATAGCAGCATATTTTGATGATATCTTCTCTATCGCTATACATTGTCTTAATATATCTTGTATCGAAAATAAGAGTAAAAGTTAGCTTAAAGAAGATCAGAAGATTTTAAAAGGCTTAAAAAGATTCAGTGAAGTTTTAAGAGGAGTTAGATACATATATATATGGCATATGGTACGGGTAATATGTGCATAACCGAACTAGGTGTACCGAGGTAAAGCCAATCGGACATACAAATAATGAAAGGCAATTCTTTTTATTATGCATTCGAAGACTGTTCTAATAACATGTAATATATAGATATTTTATTATGAATTATGGTTATAAAGATAAAGAAGCTTTAAGAAGTCTTAAAAATCCTAATTCAACGAATTCTTTTGATAAATAATATTTGGTCTTCATTTATTTATTTCACTAGCATCATAAATTTTAAATATATTTATGCTATTTAATGCATAAATTCACAAATATTTTTTAATTAATTTCGAAACTTTTAATTATATTTAGAGACTTTTTGAATTTTTTGTCCATAGTATCGCGACTGTTCGAATCTCTTTGATATACAAAATGTTTAACAGATGTCCAAAAATATTCTCAAAGAATTATCCCAAGTTAATTAATTCTATCATCCCAAGTTTTTGTAAACAAGAAAAAGTTCTACATTAAAGTAGGACAGTTATTAACAAAAGTAGGTATGTTTAAGGAAAAACAAGATTTATTTTTAAATAAATTGACTTTTGATCACTTGTTTATGTCAAGGCTTACTGAAGTTCAAATTTTTTAATGTTATACCAAATTGTAGCGTATGCATAAAACCAGTTATGCAATATTTCCAAATATGGTAAGTTCGTCGTGTCATGTAATTAACTCGTAACCGAATTTTACTAGATATTATTATTGTAATATCAAATATGTAAGGCGATAACTAGATATTTTGTCCGAGATCTGATTCCCAAACATATTTAAAAAAATCTATTTATTCTATTATTCTATTATTTATTCAGGTTTATTTGTCTATTTTAGTAATATTTTGTTGACCGAAAGTATTTTGGACTAAAAACAAAGAGTCAGAGTTAAATGCACATAACATTTTGTACGTAGAAGGAAGATTTAGGTTTTAGTGGTAATACGCTTAAATAATTTACTTACCAAAGTATATCCTATACACCTGGTTGAAAGGCATCTCTATTGCTACTGTAGTCAAAATCGATACCACCAACACAACCGCAATTTCCGGAACATGGAACTGAAGAAAAATCATTTAATATTAATACTAATTATTGATAAAAATCATATACTAAAAATAACACGATGAACAGAACGATGTAAGTATATCCCGAGCTACCTGTTCTTTTATTCAATCATATAAAGTGTATTTTTTTAACAGTGTCAAGTGCTGTTAGCTCTATTGGTTTTGGCAGCGTCACCGGGCGGGGAGATGGAGTAGTCATTTTAAGTTATTGTGCACTAAGAAAAAGTGGTCGAAGGTGCTGACCAAAAAAGATGGCTAATTTATTTATTTACAAGTTAAAACACATCACAAGGTATTTGGAAAAGCCAAGGAGTTTTCATGGCAGGGTTTAAGGTAACAAGGGTAAGATTCCTCGGTCAAGACAGAAATTACATAGATATAAACTATATAGTGAATACTGATTACGAGGTTATTTAATACGACAGTTGTTCCTTCTCGAAGCACTTCTCTTTTTACAAAATATGATTGAATTCAATTTGCTTTGCTCTTAAATAAATGATTTTAAATTAAATTCTGTTTTCTCTATGAATGAGTACGTACTTCAATTAATACATATTATCTAGAAATTATAAAACGCAATCAAGTACCTTATTATATTCAAGTATATTACTTATATATTTACTGCTGTAAATGATTAAAATGAATTAGGATTTACGAATATGTAACCACTAGCGAAATGAAGAAATATAAAGTCCTGTGATATAATAATATATCAGCTAATAATTATTTTATGTAGGTTAAAACAATCCTAATTTCATTACTATACATACATTCATAATACAAAGGGGTTAGTTTACTAGTTATTACAAACTATTAATAGAAAACTACAAAATATGTGTACAAAGAGTATTATAGAAATATGGCATTTATATACCGGCGATTCTTGGTTTAGCATTGAATTTCAATATTGCGATAATGATTTTAAAACTAAAATATCTATTACGTATTAAAATTACAATTTGAATGATACGCGATATCTTTGTTAATTACATAAATTTGCATCACTATTTTTTATAAGTATGTACAAACCTTAAAAATATTAATATAAGTTAATATTATCTCAAAAAAATCAACTACTAAGGGAGGAATAATTTAATCGAGTAACATCCAAATATCTGCACAAAGTTTTATATTTAAAATTTAGTAAAGATATGAGAGACTTACAAGAAGTAGCGGCGTGTAGTGTTCAGAATGTCTCTGGACTCCGACATTGTAGAAGAATATAGGAAACTGGGTTAAGTAAACACTGTATGCGATTTTATTGAAGAACTTGAACACTCGTGACTCGACGAATGATACATCTGAAAATTTAAAATAATTATGCAGAGTGCACAACTTTCATGCTTTTAGGTTAAATATTAATGTGATTTCACTAATAAATGTTTTATATAGTGCAGTGTGTTGTCAAATGAAGTGAAAAGAATAAATAATGTAATTATTATAATTTCCTGTCCTTTAATATTACGAATTAGACGTCATAAATGTTTAAAATGTAAATAATTTGTCATATCAATTTTAGTTCTTTTAGTTCTTACTCGTAAACGTATATCTACAGGTAATGTGATGTTCACTGGCTAGATAATCCTATAAACTACCTACTAAAAGACAATAGAAACTCTCCCGTCTTAATGGGGCGTCGCAGGATGGCTAATGCAAAACGCATCAATCAAATCAAAATATTCTTTATTCAAATAGACTTTTATATGCTCTTTTGAATCGTCATCTTTACATTATTAAAATTAAATGTCAGTCTGTAAGTCTGCGAGTAAACTACCACCGGCTCGGAAAGCTGTTCTGCTGAGAAGAACCGGCGAGAAACTCAACAAGTTGCTCATTTCAAAAAAATATTTGGTAACAATGTTGTATTACAATATTTATCTATTTATCCTACGTGAGACACAACCAGACATTAATCCCACACATTTATATCTACTAAGTATTCCGTGATGTTGTAATAAGCCTTATTCAACGAACGTATTTTTAATTTTTGATTTAAATTTCCACAAAGACAAGTTCAATATGAACTGTAGAATTTTAATATACATGCGTACACCTTGCCCCATAAACAATATATTTACTTTTTGTAGGCGAAAACTGGGTGTTACAAGTTATTCTTATTTCTTGTATTTATACCGTGTTTGTCGCTTCAACGGTAGATCTAAAAAGTAGACCACTACAGCCATGGAACTGCTCCAACGATCTAATATGCTACCAAAGAACTAAAAGCGCAACCCGCATGGCACACTGTCCACTGAAGTTGGCCACCTCACAATTTCTAAGCTTCATATTCAGCTGGCTTGCCGAACGCTAATGTCAAAACAAGCTTCATGCCTTCATACCAAAACAAGCGTGTTTTGGTATGAAGGCATGAAGCGCACGGTGGGGGAAATCATTCTCGTACTTATTTTTAGTCTTATTTATCACTACAGCTGAAGAAAAAGTGATGAGCTCTAAAAGGTAGGCTTCAAGTATATCTCACCTGCATAATCATTACAAATGCACCAATTTGCCATGCTCATGAACAAGCCCCATAATATCGGTGTGACTGCTGCGAACATAGCCGCGGGGTAGTGTTCGTACTTGTACCCTTCTAGCCCCATCTTGTAGGGGCTCACTATGGTGTAAGCGGCCAGCGCTAAACACGTAGTCCACACTATTCTTACTTGTGTCTAAAAAAAGTTCGTAAAGACTTGTGTTATATTACAATTTGATTTTATTCATCTAAGTAAAGAGAAAAATACTTGATACTTATATCGAAGAATTGTTACTTTTTTAAGTAAAATGTGGACAGATTTTCTAGTTTTTTATTTTATTATAAACTATGCGCAAGTAAATTTTGTGTAGATTCAACTTATTACTTGGGTCGAAATTGAGGATATCTTTTACTACAGGAAAATCTTTTATTCCTTTGGGAAAACGCAATAACTTGTCGGCTGACTTGTCCCTCATACAAAAATTTCAATGATTTATTACTCAAAACTTTTGGTACCAGAATAATAAATAACATATTTTACAATGTTGTGTTAAAAATCTTTCATTTTACGGGAAAATACAAAATGTAGTTTAGGCACAAGTCGTTTGTCTTCATAAAATAAGTTAATTCCGGTGTCGCCTATTCTTCGCTTACTTTTAAACCGAGCAACAGATTTTAATATGGTTTTTTAGTAATAGAGATAAATAAAGCTAGAAACTCGGATTATAATATGTACGAAATATTTAAGAAATATTAGTGCTTAACAGCGACTTCAATAGAATTGTTTTCATTCGTTTAAATTGGTAACACTGGCTAAACAAAAAAATTTAAGTATAGCTAAAAAAATCTAATTGATTATTTTTAAAACAATGACATAGTTGTACGGGAGATACTCGTACAGAGTGATGACATAATATTAGGACAGTCTTTGAGTTAAAGCAGATTAATTTAAAAAAAATAATAATGAAGAAAAAAAACATACGTACACGACTGAGATTTATGTGAGATTTCTTAGACTTGATGAAATAAGCCATCATAACACCTATAAGGTATATAGTAGCTCGATGCGTGGGCAGAATGTAGGAATACCGAGCTGCGTCCAGTAACTTTTTAATTCTGAAATGATAATTTAATCAATTAAAGGTATTATTAAACATAATATTTTTTTTTAATCTAACAAATTCTAAGAGACTTGTTTACAACAATTACAGTCCGTTTAAATTTTGTGTACGAAAAAAATCTTGCCTTGGTCTAAGATGGCAACGAAAACTTAACTTTGCTCAAAGTACAACGATTTTTATACGACGTTTAATTGATTTTAAATATAAATACTTTTAAAACTATATTTACATATAGAACATAGGACAAAATACCCATAGTTATTCCTCAGTTCATTGTAAACAACTATATTATTACCATCGAAATGTCTAAGATGTCCAGTGTTGTTTTTGTAATAGCTTTCAATAAATTGATGAGATTATAATAAGGATCAGGGCAATTTAACATTTTTTGACAAGATACGGGATAGAAAAGCCAATCGCGCATAATAATTTAAAAATTAACGGTTTAAAAATAAATTTCATTATTTTTAAGTACTTCCAAAAATCCGTTGTTGTCTTAAGTTATTTAGAACGCATATTGCAAGTATTATCACCCACGTCACGTCGCAGTAGTCATGTGTAGATCATGTCTGCATCATTTGCATAGAATACTTCCTATTTCAATCTATGCATGAGATATCTATACGTTAGAATTTATACATATAAGATGTTATACTTATATGTATAAATTCTAACGGAATCAAATCAATATATTCAATATTTTATGGAAAATTTAATTGAAATAGACATTTTTATCGATATAGAGACCAAATCTTTTGTTTTTAGAATTTTTGTATGTCTGTCTGTCTCTGCTTGTGACCGCATCACAAGAGAATCACTTCTAAGGACGGATTAATAATGAAGAAAAAAAACATACGTACACGACTGAGATTTATGTGAGATTTCTTAGACTTGATGAAATAAGCCATCATAACTCCTATAAAGTATTCAATTCAGTATGATGATAGCTGGTTATTTTTTTTTTTTTTTTTTTTTTTTTTTTATAGACAATAAGGGGCAAACGAGCAAACGATCCACCTGATGGTAAGTGGTTATCGTTGCCCATAGACACCTGCAACATAAGTGGAGTTGAGAGTGCGTTGCCGACCTTTGAGGAACCTACAGACACGACTCTTAAAGAACCCCATATTATAGCGCTCAGGGAAAACCTCGGGAGGAAGATCATTCCATATTTTGCACGTGCGAGGTAGAAAGGAGCGAGATGCACGTACATTTTTTGGATGCCAGGCATCTAATATGTGAGGATGACATCCTATCCGATGGCGAAGGGTGCGGTGATAGAAGCGCGACGGTGGCACCAGATCAAAAAGTTCATCAGAACACTCTCCATTATACAGACGATAGAATACACATAGGGAGCCCACATCTCTTCGCAGGCTTAAGGGTTCTAATTCGTCTGTTAATATGGGATCATCGACAATACGAATGGCTCGTCGTTGGATAGAGTCAAATGGAAGAAGCTGGTATTGAGGAGCGCCAGCCCAGAGATGAGAACAGTATTCCATGAGAGGGCGAACCTGTGCTTTATAAAGCAAGAGGCGATGCCTTGACGTGAAATACTGTTTAGCTCTGTTAAGCACTCCTATTTTTTTGGAAGCCAATTTGGCTTTTTCTTCCAGATGACGTCTAAACTGGACATCACTCGATATTTCGATTCCTAGGATCCCGATACTCTCACAGATGTTAAGAGAAGTGTTTTGAAACTTTGGCGCTAGAGTAAATGGGGCTTTTTTAGTGGTGAACGCACAAACCTGTGTCTTCGAGGGGTTAAACTGGACGAGATTTCGTCGACCCCAATCAGAAACCTGCTCCAGGGTAGTTTCTATTTCGGACACAAGTTGGTCTCTGTTCTCCTCAACCATAACTCGAGAGATTCCTGCTCGGCCCGTATAATAAGCATCGACTGTACTGTCATCTGCATAGCAACGAATATTGTCTGTGAGCAACATATCGTTGATATGCAGAATAAACAGTGTAGGCGATAGTACAGAACCTTGGGGTACGCCAGCATTAATCGGCACAGTGTTAGAGCATATACCGTCAATAACGACTTTTATGCTGCGACCAGATAGGAAGCTAGCGACCCATTGGCATAACCTCTCGCTAAGCCCGTAAGATGGTAGCTTCGACAGAAGCGCCTTGTGCCAAACCCGATCAAAAGCCTTTGCGATATCAAGACTAAGCGCTAACGCCTCTCCCTTACTCTCAATAGCAGCTGCCCAGCGGTGAGTCAGATATGCTAGAAGATCTCCAGTACTACGATTGTGTCGAAATCCGTATTGTCGATCGTTAATGAGCTGGTTCTCCTCCAGGTATGTAAGGAGCCTGGTGTTAATTACACGCTCCATTACCTTTGAGAGTACGGAGGTTATCGCAATGGGCCTATAATTGGATGGGTCTGTGCGGTCACCCTTCTTGGGAATAGGGTGTACAATGGCGACTTTCCACGAAGACGGGACTTGTCTAGAGGAGTAGGATAAAGTGAACAGGCGGGTTAAGACCGGTGTTAACTCTGGAGCACACGTCTTAAGCACAATAGCTGGAATACCGTCAGGCCCGCTGGACTTCTTGACGTCTAGGGATAAAAGCACTCGACGCACTTCGCGTTGCGAAAAATATATTTCTGGCATGGTGTAATTGCACTGTGGAATGATAGGTGGCGCTAATCCCCCGTCGTCAAGAGTTGAATTCGATGCAAAAAGAGAACACAGGAGATCTGCTTTCTCCTTTGCAGAATGTGCCAGCGTGCTATCCGGTTTGCGCAAAGTTGGTAAAGATGGTCGACAGAAATTCCCTTCCGCAGCTTTGGCGAGACTCCAAAAAGCTCTTGATCCAGATGGAAAGCTTAGAAGTTTCTCGCCAATGCCACGGATATGTTTGTCTTTTGCCCTGGCTATTACTGTTTTGCAGTATCTAGAAGCAGCATTAAATTTCTTTTTGAGATCGGCTAAGTGAGGACCCTTTGCTGCGCGGGCAACAACCCAGGCCTGATAGGATTCCTGCTTTTCGCTAGAGGCTCTGGCACAGGATGCATCATACCAGGGTTGTGATCGACCGCCAATACGGACGATAGAACTGGGAATGAAACATTCCATCCCCTGTAGAATCGTATCCGCAATGGCTTCAGCACAATACGAAGGGTCATCCGATGAAAAACAAATGCGCTTCCATGGGTAGGATGCGTAAAATTCTCGCAAGCCATCCCAGTCTGCTGACTTATAGTGCCATATTCGCCGTATCCCACTTGGGCGGCGATAGGAGGCTATGGGCACCTTCGAACGAACCAGGCAATGGTCAGATGAACCCAGGGGGGCCCCGACGGATACCTGATAGTTATCTGGGCACGTAGTCAGGAACAGATCAAGCAAAGAAGGCGTATGGTCTTCAATATCCGGTACTCTGGTGGGTTCTGGTACTAATTGTGAGAATCCATACGTCAGGGCAAAATTAAAGGCGACTTTCCCTGCATAGTCTGTGGTTCGAGATCCTAACCAGTCTATGTGATGGGCATTAAAATCCCCGAGGATCACAACCTCCGCGCAGGGATATCGCTGGAGTAGAAAATCTGTCGCTTCTTGAACGTGTCCGAAGAGTCGGTCTATTTCGGCGTTTCCACTGTGAGACCTGTAAATACACGCATAAATTCGGGTATGTCCTCCATGTTCTATACGTGACCATAAGATTGACAGGTCTTTGTCTTCTAGGTTGCTCAAACGGCGACAACAGATATCTTCCCTGACGAACATGCACACCCCAGCTTTGGGCAGAAAGACATGCTCCAAGCTGTAACCGGGATATTTCAAATAAGATGTATCGGCAGGAGAAGATATCTGTGTCTCCGTTAAAAAAAGTAAAGCCGGCTTAGCTGTTTCTAGGTAGTGATGGACAGCATTGAGGTTGGAATGAAGTCCCCTTATGTTGCAGAAGTCCGCATAAAATGTGGAAGGGGTGGCCGCTGTGCAAACTTTTTTTACTTTTGATGCAACCATGAGTGTGTCTAGAAGGGGAAAAAGAGGAATTCTGAGATTTCGGCGGTCTCGGGACAAATAGTATTCAGTATGTGCCTGTCCAGACCATTCAAGTTGTGTGTTTTGCTGGCATGGGGGACGGAAGGGCCCCCGATCCAACCCGACATTGATTGCAGTGTTCCACACCGGTTTCCCACTCCGGCACTGCAACCAACGAGCGGGCTTTTTGCATTGGCGGCGGGACAGCCTCCCAAACCGGGATAGATCTGGGTTCGGGTCCCCTACGAACCAACGGGCGGCCAGCGGTACACCGTTTCATCGGGTCTCCCTGGACCCCACGCCAACACGACACGCTTAAACAGAAGGGACAGACTTCACCGAAATACCGGTCCCGAGGTCGCAGAGATCATCGGAATTCGGGAAAGGGGTTGGCTTACATGTCTGCGACCGGAACACGTCCGAGGACATTTGGCGATCGAGTTTGACATGATAGTGGTCGCGAGCCAGTCGAGAGCAAAGCCCTCTACCACCAAACTAGCATGGGTTACTCGCCTTTTACGAGACGCTTTCCCAGCGGCGGAGGAGAAATGTATTCTAAGCCCGTCTCCTCACGGTTACCCGTTAAAATATCTCATTTCTAAGAAATCTCAACTAACCTTTACAAAGTAGCTATAAAACATCACACGTATGTCAAATCTATTTTATTTACGGTCTTTAGAGCGCGGGCGGAGCCGCGGAAAATGCTTTATAGCTAGTCTTTAATAAGTAAATTAAGCGGGAATAAATCTATACTAATATTATAAAGCTGAAGAGTTTCTTTGTTTGGTAGAACGCGCTAATCTCAGAAAGTACCTACTGGTCAGAATTGAAAAAATCTTTTTGTGTTATATAGTCCGTTTATCGAGCAAGGCTGCATCGCGCCGTGACCAATAGGAGCGGATCATCAAAAAAAAATTTTCAGCTTTAAAAACGCAAGCGGAGCCGCGGGAAAGGCTAGTAAATAATAATATGATTAAAAATACTCACGAAATGCTGTAGTACACGAACATGCTGATGTCGTACCAATATGTAGCAAGATATCTCAATACTGTTGACGCGACGGCTATGCCTACTATTAGTACGAATCCCAGGTTCCTAAACTTCCATAGTATCAGCATTAAAGGCAATGTTGCTACGTATAGCTGCATGTCGATACCAATTTGATGCGTGTGGGTTAGGCACTGAAAGAAAACCAACCATTCATTAGAGACCTACTTAGTGGTCACAATTAGCCCACGCAGCCAGCATTTACGCAGAGTGATAGGTACATAATATTATAGTGTTTTATATATATTTGGAATTTTATTTTTATTTTCAGAAAATAGAGATGCTCACAAAAATTTCAATAAGGTAACCTTTTTCAAGGATTAAAAATTTACTACATTTTTCTATATGAAAACTATGACTGAGACATGATGAAAACAACCAAAAAAGAATATAGAATATAATATGACGTGCATATTTTTTAATGTTGGTTAAATAGTGTAACTTAATAGCATACCATCTCCTCGAATCCAAAGTAGTTATGTATGAACAAAAAGCTCTTCCACATATTGTTCTTACAGACCCTGCTGTGCTCCTCCACCACAAGGTTCCACTGCGGGCCGTTGTTAATGCTCGGCAGAATGTACGTGCAGAACAACATCAGACTCAGAAACATTGGAAATAATCTGTAAAATGAAGAGTATGCAACAGTATCTTAGGATATCCTGATTCAAATGAAGCTAGAATATTATATACACTTTATAAAATAGCTGTAATGCGTCGCTGAATTTTGTGTGGTGACTCCAATGTGAGTGGCATGTTCAATTGTTGAACAAACTATCTTTAAAAATAAAGATTTAAAAAAAATCTGTAAAATGTATATTAAATAAATAGTATTTATGAAAATATGTTGTTTGGAATATACCCTGGAATTAAACTATTTTACAAGGTTCTTTAGGGTTTGTCATTATTCTTAAGCAAAGGTCAAATGTATATTATTATAGCATAAGTCAACTTACCTAAACCATCTGGCAAGCAGTCTGTCCTTTACGTTAATAGTACCGTTCTTCTCTAAGTCCTGGAGGAGATTGTGAGCGTTTAGAAACCCACTGAGATATAAAAAGCTGTCTGTATACACTATTGATGATCGCCCAATTACAGCCCAGGGCATACTAAATGTCTAAAACAATAAATAAATAATAAAGTTTATTTTCTCTACTATACTCATATAGACGTAAGTGATTTGATTTGGTATATAGGAAACTTATAATGAGTAAACTGGGAAGAAACACTCCCCCAAAATTAATTTAAAAGATAAACCGCTCCGATAAACATAACAGTAGAGTTACCGAAATAAAAGACGATATTCTAATTGAAAATAATATCAAAG
The DNA here is from genome assembly GCA_905231865.2 of Boloria selene. Taxonomy (NCBI): domain Eukaryota; kingdom Metazoa; phylum Arthropoda; class Insecta; order Lepidoptera; family Nymphalidae; genus Boloria; species Boloria selene. Next base: position 12,203,211 of record HG993137.1, on the reverse strand, counting down.
GTGCAAGACCCGAGATTTATACACGCTTCTCTCGGGTTTACAAGCAATCAAGCTACCAAGCGCTTTACCACTGTGCTTGCACTGTTTACTTTTATATTATCACCACTTTAAAAATATTAATCGTTTTGTAACATTAACTATCAATAAATGAGCAAGTACAATAATATAATTTTATAATAGTCTAATAGTTTTCAATAGGTGTTTATTTTTTAATTATTTTTACACACGATTTTTTTAAAGTGGTAGTGCCATGCTTGTTATCTTCGGGTAGCAACCAAATGGGCCGGCACGCCCCGTATAGTTCATTAGTACCACTCTCTCACAGAAGACCGGCGTGAAGTGGCAGCTATGCTGTCGCGTTTCGTCCGGTGAGTGAGAGTCCGGGAGGCCCACTCTCCTTCCCCCCTCCCTCTTCCCTCCATCCTCCGCCTTCGTTCCCTCCTTCCTCCCACTTCCCTCCCTCCTCCATCCCTCCCTTTCCTGAAAGGCCGGCAACGCATCTGCAAGCCTGACTTGCAGATGTCCATGGGCGGAGGTGATCACTTCCCATCAGGTGAGCCTCCTGCCCGTTTGCCCCCTTTTTACCATAAGAAAAAAAAACGATATCTGAAATTTTTATTTTTTTTATAAATCTGTATATGCGTACGTACAAAAACGTACAAAGTCTATGCCTAATAATATGATTGGTAATGATTCATTCAATTTTATTTCATTGAATTTTATATACACCTACCCCATATACAAACTATTGGATACAAATTTTATTATAGTTACAGTATTTCATTTAAGTCAATAAATTCACTCATATATTACCTCAGAATAGCTAGTCTTGTTTGTGTATGGACTGTGCGCCATCGCGATAGATTTGTGGGCGATGAATAATGAGAGTGCATTAGTTCCTCTAAACATATCAATACCTTTCACACTTGTTTGTGAATCGGATAATTCGAAAAGACGTCTAAAATTGCGTTTTAAGGAAAAAGCGTTCAATAACTTCTCAAAATTTGTCTTGCCTTCTTTCCCATTATCCAAGTATGTTCCCAAACTTAACAGAAGTATTATTGCCAAGAAATACGTTCTATAATGAAGAGTAAAGTAATTAATTATTTTATAGTAACTACCTTACTTATACTTTTTAAATCTATTTCCTACTAATTTACAACTTAAATTGTTTTGTGCATTATTGATAATTGTTACGAAAAAGCACAAAACTGAATAAAAGTGCGAATAAAATGTTAATTTACTGTACACATAACCTTTAATACATGCAAGTTACACTTGATACAAAAATAGCGTTAATAGTAACCGCATTAATTTACTCACATTGCAAGTGATTTTCCAAACGAATATGGTCGCTTCACATTCTTCACTGTGCACATTGTGTTTTGAACTTTGACTGATATACCCAGGTCGGACATCTTGAGAGACAGTTCATCTTCGAGGTCAAAGCTACTGCAAGAATTTGGGATGCAGACCCCCCATAGAATGCTTGAAAATCGAGGAACTCGGTGACCCATCTGGATATAGTAACAATAATATTGCATTATAAATGGAACTATCTTTTTGGATTTTGTCACGGACTTATTTAGATTTTTGGTTCCCGACGTTTCGAATGCTTTACAGCAATCTTGGTCCCGGGAGAGCCCCGTTTAAGGCATTCGTTTATAATGTTAACAAAATATTCGCGTAAACCTAAGAAAGTAATAATATTGAAATACGTTGTAATTTTTCTGACTTGTAAACAAATTGTCTGTATTGTTATATTATGTATAATTTCGTCGACGAATCAAATTAGGCTAGGATGTACTATAAATGTGTAACTGTAACCTAAATCTTTATTTAGAAGAACGAATATAATAAACGAAACGATAATTATAATAAACGAAATATATTCTTTTAGAGTTGTTAATAATTGAAGTATGTGATGATGACAGTGTCTTTTTTTAATTTCAAATTACTTTTACATTTGAACGTATAAGTATACGGTACATACGTTAAATAAGCAATTTTCAAAATTTTTGTGTGTCTATCTGTCTTTTTGTACCGGCTAATCTCTGAAACGGCTGCGTCATTCAGGTTTTCAATATGCATGCACTAGAGATCAAAGTTGTTTTAACGATTTACTCGTTTAGTAAATGAATATCCACTTACATCTGTCACATTGCTTCTAATGTAATGGCCACTGTGTATTAAATAGTCCAAGTGGTCATAACCCTTTTCGCCACCGATACTGAGTTGCAGCGACGCGAGGCAGTACTTGCCGCGGACCGCGCCGTCGATGTCCACGCACTCGTCGAAGTCGCCGTACTGGTTGGCGTTACCACTTAGAATACCCGACGGAGGTTTCGCTGTCGCGTCGAACACTGTAACAAGTCACTATGTTTAAAATATCCCATTTGTTTTCTGTACACATACTACATCTTTAATCTATATAAGTAGGTATATGTAATTTTATGATTAAAATATGCGGACTTAGCCCCGCTTCGCTCGGTTACGTCCTCAAGAGCCTAACAATAACCTATATCGTGGTACTGTAACTAAAATAAAAAAAAATACTCACATACACACTTTTGCATTTATATAATCCTGATGGTAATGAATGGTTTTGAGTGTAATAGAAAGAAAATTTTGCTGCATTCAGCTATAGTTCAACTTATCATAACTACTAAACTTCCTCCTCCCTTCCCCTCCCTCCCTCTTCCCTTCCTCCTCCGTCTTCGCTCTCACCTCCCTTTCCTGAAAGGCCGGCAACGCAAGCCTGGCTTGCAGATGTCTATGGGTGGAGGTGATCACTTCCCATCAGGTGAGCCTCCTGCCCGTTTGCCCCTTTTTACCATAAAAAAAAAAATAATTCGCACATGAAAATATCAGAGGTGCGAGACCCGGATTTGAACCCGCATCACTCGGCTATCCAAGCGAGCGCGTTACCGCTGGGCTACCAGAAATGTATAATAACCGTTAAATATACGTAGAGACGCACCCGAGCGGAGCGAAGGTTAATCGCTAGTTTAAAATAAATAGCTATGCATTTTATGTAGAAAACGAAGATATACGAAGTTTAAATACAACGTAACAACAGCAAGTACCTATTTTGTTCTCATCAATTATGGATTAATGTCATTAGTCCATCTATCCGTTGGAGTATTTTGATCACACTTACGAGTACTTGTTTTGCATCTCGCACATGACTTTTTATTTACTACTTTTTGTATTACAAATTAATAAAATCTATACATTATAATAAAATTTTAACTTAGTAAGTAGAACCTGTACATTAGATAGTTCTTGGAAAATCCTATTGAAATAGTTATATTATTATCGATACAGAGGTCGAAACTATAGATTTTGAATTTTTGTTTGTCTGTCTGTCACACACTGTGAATACTCCCCGCCAACGTGCGTTCAGCTTGCCGTGGACATGAAGCCAAGAAACGCGCATGGTGGGCCAACTTCGGTGGGCGCTGTGTCATGAGGGATGCTCCTTTTACTTCTCTGATAGCACAATGGATTATGGAGCAACCATTTGGCTGTGTGGTCTGTTTCGGCAGACTTGTTTTGATAAGTGGTAGTGCCATGCTTATTACCTTCGGGTAGCAGCCGAATGGGCCGGCACGCCCCGTATAGTTCATTAGTACCACTCTCTCACAGAAGACCGGCGTGAAGTGGCAGATATGCTGCCGCGTTTCGTTCGGTGAGTGAGAGTCCGGGAGGCCCACTCTCCTTCCCCCTCCCTCTTCCCTTCATCCTCCGCCTTCGTTCCCCCATCCCTCCCTTTCCTGAAAGGCCGGCAAAGCATCTGCAAGCCTGGCTTGCAGATGTCCATGGGCGGAGGTGATCACTTCCCATCAGGTGAGCCTCCTGCCCGTTTGCCCCCTTTTTACCATAAAAAAAAACTTGTAGGTACGTCGGGACGTCGTGATTTAATGTGCAAGCGATCCTGCGAAGCCCATCCAGACGGAGGAGCCCTGGGCTCGAGGGTAGTACTGGCTCATCTAGCCGGCGAGTCCCATATAACCCCTTGTGGTATGTGTTAATGCATTTCCCAACAATAAAAAAAGGTGTTATTTGAACATTTGATGGGAAGGTTAAACCTCAAGCTAAACATGATTAAACTCATGTTGTCACTATAAATTTTCGATACAAACAAGTACTTTAGTATGCAAACCACGTGCAGTTGAGGCTGTCTGTTTTTGCACTGGGCAGTAAAATGTTATTAATGTATGTAGGTACATGTTATATGTAACATATTAACTTATAGAACTTAAAATTAATTTTCTTATAAACTTTCAGTTTAATGGTAAACAGATGTATAAAATAATATTTCTTAATGTTACTATTCAATTTAAAAAAAAGTATATTAACTTGTTATTCTTTAATAATTAAAATTATGGCTGATGCTAGTCGTCTGCTAGTTGGACGAGTAAAATAATTTAGTCGTCCAACAATTGTTGGAAGACTAAATTACTTTAAAGGCTGTTGCTAGTCATCCGATAATCGTATTAATAAAAAATATATTATTCGTCCGACTATTGTCGGTTTGTACGAATATCTATCACTTCTTTGATTTCTAATATAAAATAAGCGATTTTTATGTGCAGGTTCTATGCCAAAAATAAAAAAAAAATAACCCTAACCTACCGAGCTGATAATTTATTATTTAGATCCCACCCACTTTTAATAAGTCCAAGAATTTTTATATGTAAAAGAACTGGCTCTATAGAGTCGTCCTATGAAATTTACGTTACTAACACTCCCTGAGAGTATGTACCTACATCAAAACAATGTACAAGAAAATGGTATTTTGTAAAAAGTACTACAGAAACGTCCGCACTTGCATTCACGAGTATGTTAAAACTTAAAAAACAAATTGATTTCTCTTTGAGCCATTTAAGAAGCAAAAAAGTCTCAGTCGCGATATATCAAACACCAATTGTCGGACGAATAATATTTAATTTATTCGTCCGCTTATCGGATGAATAGACACTTCGTAAAAATTATATTTATCTTGCAATATTTAAAAACCAAACGAAATAAATAAATACTTTTGAGTGCCCACAGCTCCAGTCTATCCAGACTATCCAGGAACAATCTGCTGTCTCGACGACACTGTAGACTTGTGCCATTCATTGGTACCATTATTTTCGGGAACCTGTCCCATAGTTTTAGAATATTTAATTTCGCACTATCCACATTTGAATCATTCTTTAATTTAAATAGGGTCCCATTGAATATACTTTCAGATAACAAGTTATTTTGCATGGTAAGTTCTATACACTCGCGAGCTGCGCAGGCGCACACCAGGCAGAGGAGCACGCAAGCGCGCGCAGCCATGTTTCTCTTAGCAATGATGCTTCGCACAGGTAATTACGGCATAGGTACGAAGATCGGTGGAACAATAACCCTACATCGATAACAATAGAGTTGACTAATTTTATTGTAATTAATATATTAAAAGAAATATTCAGATCTTGCTTTTTTAACAACATTTTCGATTTCTGTATAAAAGCACCTTATCTGAAGGAATCCGCGCGGTTTAAGCTAGCGGGTGTTTGTGAAAGTAAAAGACATGGATCAACGTTTGCTGTACTTAAATATTTTTAGTACTTAACATATATTTTATGTAATTTTTTTGAAATGTCTTAGTTTTTATAGAATGTAACTAGCGACTCTCGCTTCGCTCCGGTTCGTCATTAAATCTAGCGCGAGCGAAGAGGCGGATTCCGCTAGTGTATTACACATTTATAAACCTTCCTCTTGAATTACTCTATCTATTAAAAAACCGCATCAAAATCCGTTACATAGATTTAAAGATCTAAGCATACACAGGGACGGACAGATAGCGGGAAGCGACGAAGTTTTATACTATGTAGTGATCTGTGATAGGCACATAGTTATTAAATTATAATTTTCATTTTAATAAACCTATAGAGCCAATATTAAGACTTCTTTTACTACTGTTACTTTTAAGCATATATTACACTACACTTAATTATGTGATCTGTGTAGGTAAGCACATAGATGATCATAAGCTATTTCTTATCGAAGCACCATGGATTTTGAATGTAGTTATATGCACATTATGTACTGTATAATAATTACATTTAAGCAGTAATAGTAAACCTTGATGCTAACAATAAGTCCAAGAACTAATATTAATAAATAATAATTTAGTAATCATAAATGATGGTAGTTTTTTTAAAGAAATTTATTTAGTAAAAAAAATATTCTATCATAGACTACTCTGAGTTTCGTATAAAATATTATGTGTATGTTAATATATAAATAAATTTTCTGTGACATTTTTACAACAGTACCATCCAGTTCCATGGTAAGCTACTTATGTTACGGATACCAGATAATTGATATATTACTCATATATAAAGGAGGGGGATCGATAACGCCTTATTTTGGCCCCATCTTCTAAATATTTTTTTTGTGAATTAGATTGACCAGGTAATAAATAATAAGATGAAATAATAAGTATTTTACCATAATACTCTTATTTAACCTGTTTTTGCAGTCGTTTCCATCAGTCTAACAAGGTTTAATAAAAAGACAAAACTATGAAATTAGTTAACATTTTTTTAATAATTTGGAACTTTTCAACATTTTCACACTTTCTTCTCCCTATTTAGTCTTCTTTCTCGTCACTTCAACTTCCTTCAACATCTGCTTCCGTTAAATAATTATTTTAGTCTTACGAGACTCTTCAGGTACTGTGATCTTAATATCCGCCGTAACTTAAATACCAGATTACGGAGGCATTAGGCACTACAACCAACAGTCTTGGCCCCCACTTTACATTGACAATACCAGAATAGTACAGTGGAAGAATTGAATTGTATTTAAGAAGTGTACATTTCAAAAGGTGTGTGTGTCTGAATCTGACAGATTTTTATTCTCAAAATATCATTAGATTCTTTGTGTAAAAATATTTTCTTAACGGCGTGATTATCTATGTTTTATTTTGTGTAAGATTTGGACTGTTTGATTTGCTGAATTCCTTTAGTTAAATTACACAACTCTTGAAACGACAGCCAACGACAGAAAGCAGTTTATAAGCATTGCATAAAGCAGCCTATATACGAATAAGATATGCGAAGATAACTGTTAAAATAATTTGATTTGTATTTGACTATGAGCGCATGCCGGAAGCAATGTGATTTTCAAATATAATGTGTACCAACATGAGAACATTAAAACAAAATAAAAAAGAAAGTGCTTCTTATATGCGCTCTTTATAAAGTTGATATGTTATTGATAAATTTCTATAGAAAATCACAGTTGGTCAAAAGTTTGACGTTTCACAAATAATATTAATTGCATTTTTTTCTATCATAAATATATTGTCTTGTTCGGCTACTTTCAGGATATATGTATAAAACATTAAATAATACAAAGTATTTTTATATGTTATTTTGGGGCGCAAACAAGGCTTTATCGATCCCCTTCCTTTAAATATATACATGTTAAAAATATGACCCATGACTGCAGTACGAACAATCGTGCTCAACTAATGATTGCCCCCAGGGGCACTCGAACCCGCCACTGCTGGCGCAGAAAGTAGGGTTACTATTGACTGAGCCAAATGTGTCGTCAAAAATAATGTTGCTTTTTTGCATATATGCACGTGTGCAATTTGTATGTGGAAAATTCTGTAATTAGTTGTATTTATACTTATTATATGCCATTCTGCCAATCGAATGTATATATTAAGATAACAGTTAAACAAAATTTTATTATTTGTTGATATCTTTATTTTCTGGAAATTCTTGCATTTACTAACATTTTATTTACATTATTTTCTCAACTACAAAGCAAGATATTTTGTATGAAATAATTAATGGTTAATTTTGTTACTCATAGTTCATTATTATCGGTCATATGTTTCATAATTGTGTGTGACATTATTAAACCCAGTACTATCTATTTCCGTGGTAAGCTACGAGGCTTGTGTTACAGATATCAGATAGTTGATATACTACACATATAACACTTTAAATATATACATGATATGAATACAAACACCCATGACAGGAGTAAAGCATTCGTACTCAACAAATATAATGTAATGAATGAATGAACCCAGCGGGACTCAAACCCGCGACTGCTGCAGCAAGTGTGATCGCTGAAAATTTAGTCATCATTTTCGTGCTACAATGAGTGCTATCGATGGTAAATTTTATTGTAGACTTCACCTATGTGGTTGGTTTCTGAGACACGTATCAATTAGAAATATGGCAAATAAATACATTAAAATGTATGCTTAAATAATTAGGTACGGTATCAATTACATTCAACAAACTAATTAAATGTTATTGAACCTTTAGCGATTAAAAAATATGTTTTCTCCTTTGGCGGACGCTGAGTGTATTTTCTTCAGATTTGCAATCTCTATCAGTTTCGACGTAGTTACCTAGTAGTACCGTATCTCGTTTAACCACTATTTATTTTATATAAAATTTAATTCTAAAGATCCATTGGTTCTGAAGAAACCCTTGGCCTATGGACCTCGATTTATCGCCTCTACTGGCGACAAGGGAGCTGGCTAGTTTCACATCCAAAATCGGCATTGCCGTTCAGCTGAGGCGATAATAATAATGCGGTGAGCACTCCTGCCACCATCATACTTTACGTTTATACTTTTTTATATACATTTAATTAAATAAATTTATATTTTTATTGTAAATGAATTATATGATTTATATTACTACGTGTTTTATTAGGGAGGCAAGACGTGTGTTGCTGTGGACGACAAGTTTCGTCACCGCTGGAGGCCGGGCACTAAATCCTTTTACTAATTATACCGTCCTCACAATTGAATACATTTATTCAGCAACACTATGTCATCAAGGCTCTTTCACTGAGCTGTCGTGAACATAATTTAGTTTATACATTTGCTTCTTGCTAACCTTATAATGTGTAATATTAATATTTGCTGTGTTTTTGCTTGTAAACAACTTGACTGGTCAGTCAAACAATTATAATAATTTTGCTACTATTGAATTACTTTGGATTTACTTAGGTGCTTCCCGAAGAGAATTTCCCGAAAACAAAATAAAAATAAATAACTAATATTTTATCGTTACTAATGATTTTAATAAAACTACAGTTCAATAAGATTTAAAACAATCAATGTACAGACAGATGCGAATAAGTTCAAATTTAATTACATGTATAGATTTTCGGACAAAAAAATTTTAAAGCAAATTTTGAAATAGCAATATACGTATCATATTAAAAATAAACTTCAACATATCAGCGATTATCTGTATCGTAAATAATCATACGAGAGTAAAAGTGGTGTAAGTAAGTCAAGGCTGGCGCTTAACCCAGACCCAGAGGTAAACGATTCGTGCACCCAAATACTAAGGTTAAAGGTTACATGACAATATTTTTACTTACATATTTTATTTCTTGTAAAGTTCCCGAATAAATGTAAAGCTAAAGATATTTCAACAAAAATTTTTGACCCCAAGTTCGTCATGTAACATAGTTGGTTCATGAATATATTATATCTACATATGTATTATTACTTAAGAATGAAATTATAATAGTGTAATTACGCCTAAAAGTAATAAATTAATGACTTCATAAGCCGTTATCTTCTTCACAGCAGGACTTCTTTCTACCTCCTGGGTATACTCATAGTGATTACAAAATCTCATATTAAAGGCTAAGACGTCATTTCTTACTTAAAGAAATTAAGATAGGCATTTTTTTATCAATCACATGTCAAAAAAATAACTATACTTATAATGTAATAAAAATAATTGTAAATATATCTACTATCTACTTGAAAACTAAGCGTGTTTAGTGCCGCTGATCGTAAAACACATCGTATACGATAAAATGTTTATACATATTTAAAATCGAACCTGCGACCATCAGTGACATAACCATCCTAACAATAGTTAGGAAATACCTTAAGGAATACCTTAGTTACATACATAGGATTAAGTTGCTAAGATCTACTTTGATTGAACTCAGTTATTATGAATTTATTATTCCGCAAATATTATCTTTACTATAGATTATATAATGTAATGAATTTTCACTTCGTTTTTTGTTTAGTCTATATTCTATATGTAGGTATTGTATTATAATAACCAGCGTTTATATTTATATCTTAATTACAAGTTAATTACTTATTCTCGATGGCATTTTTAATCGCGTGGTACATAGATAAAGCGCAAAGTAGGTAGTAGATACATGGTAATTTAGAACATAAGATCTATTTTTAAATACCACGAATTCGATTAATTATTATAGCGTTCTCATAAAAAAATACAGCCACAAAGTCTTTTCTTTATGGTTCTAAAAAATTAGTTCGATGCTGGAACCGAACCCGAGGTCGTGGGTGTAGGTCAGTGCTCATGAAAAATGTTTCTCAAATGATTTTTGTTTTCTTAGGCCTGTCGTGTTGCTTGGAAAATCTAGCGTACATGTATGAGAGAAATTAGTCAGTTTTCTAAAGATATGTTAAGTGAATCATTTCTCTGATACTAAATGATACGAAATACCTTTTATCAATTTCAAGACTGTAACCTTTTTTATGCAAAATAATATAGGAAACACAGGCAACTTCCCAACTCCGAGCTCTTACTGAGGCTTACTAAACCGAAAGACTTAATTTGAAAAAATTAAACTTGTTCCAACCTGGGACACGAACCCAGGATCTCCTGATGTTTGAGGATCAGGCAGTTGATTAAACATATTACGCCATAAATAAAAAGCTTATCTTTTCTGAATTATAGCGTTCGCTTACCACCTGAGTGTTATCAATGTTGTGATAATGAATTTCAACATCTTTCCCGTATCTAATATACCACCACAGATTAATCTGATTTAAGCATATGAATCGTTTAATAGTTTATAATTTAAAAAATAATAATCTACATACTAAAAATACTTCACACAAGTCTACGCATAGCTACGAATTAGAGCAGCTTAGAACAATTTGTAAATTACGTGTTCGTGTAGATTAACTTAATAAATAACAAGTCTTGATTTTATTTAGTTTTTCGAATTGAAATAAGAATGAGGTCATACATTGTACTGACTGCCAATAGTGGATTGCGACACTCAAGGGCGAGAGCCAGGGATTAGTAAAAATACAATTGATGGAATAGACCTTCAATCACTATTGTTGTCTTTTAAGGTATTCTAAATTAATTACTCAAATATATTAAGAAAAACATAATATGTTAAAATATTCAGTTATGCAATTTTTGTTACAAAGTATCATTTTAACTCAAAAATATTGTATGCAGAAGTTATATTATGAAATCTTAAAAAATATGGAAAGGTGACATGACATAATGTTATGTTTTGGCATAGTACAATATTTTTTTGTTGTTACTTTACTATTTATATAATATAGTTTTCATTTTATATTCGTGTTATTTTTTTTCTATTAACTTTTGATTTTTATAGTCAATATTAAAGGTATAGCATAAAAGTAATATATCAATCAATCACTTTAATGTAATTTAATCAATCCAGTCGTCATTAATTCGACTCGAGAGCGGGACAATCGCCACTGCAACACTATTTTTACTCTAATCTTGGACGTAAGCCATAAAGCGTGCCCTCGTGTCCGTATACTCGAATTAACTCCGGCCGGGAATGTATATTTTGCTACTAAAAACATTTGATAACAAATAAAAATTACGTCCCGTTGCGAAGTTCACTGCCATCAATGAAATAACCGTACGTTCCCGCTCAAGTGGTGCGTGTGCGACGCAAATAGCACCAGGGTTTTTCTCTGAATACGTTTCAGTCGGACGTATGATGGCGCCTTGAGCGTCTCGCCTCGGCCATGGTGTGCCACAGATGGACGCTAGCTCTAATTTTACTAACCGTTCCCTTATTAGTGACAGTGATAAGCGCATTCCGCGTACGGTTACCTGGAAGTTCCCATGAAGTGAAAGCCGATTTAAGAAGACATAAATGTGAGCATTGTGATGTGAGTGATAATGACCTTGACCCAGTTCCTTATAGTTTAAAAAAAGAAAGTGTTAAACGTTCCGATGATATTAAGAAAATACTTAAAGATAAACGACATTTTATTGAAGAAAAGTTAGGTAAGGCTAGTTTTGACACTAGTGTTGATTCAGAGGAGGACAATGATGATTCTTCTTTATCAGATGACAGTATTTTAGAGAAATCTACTACAGATAATGTTAAATTAAAAACTGATTCTGAAAAAAAAGTTAAAGGTAAGAAACCATCACTAGTGTTAGATTTTGACGATGACGACGATAGCGATATCGAAGACGATGACGAATATGACGAACCAATACCAAAAAGTGATAAAAAAGAACCTGAAACTGGAAAGAAAACAGAATCTCTTACCTATAAAGATATAAATATTTTACCAAAAATAAAAATAAAAGTTAACGAAAAAGACGAAAGTAAGATTGATGATAACAGTGACAAAAAAGAAATAAAACAAGATTTAAAAGATGAAATTCCTGTAAAAGTTGCAAAAGCGAAAACACCGCCACCTAAAGAAATTGTTAAAGAGAATCTGCAATTAAAAGAAAAGCTCTCGAAACTAAAAGTTTCTACAGGTAACAAAGAAGAGGTGAAACTAAGTAAAGTTATACTAGATGCTGAAAAACATAAATCAAAGACTGACCATAAAATCAAAGAAAACGTAGTATATGAATCAATCAGTTTAAAGCCTATTTTGGAAACAAAAACTCTAAAAGATGATATTCAATTTAAGGGTAAAATATTAGAGAAAAAAGATATTAAAACAGAAAAGATACCTGAAAAGTCTGTCAAAATTACTGTACCCAAAGAAAAAAAACAGTTGTCTCCGCCTCTTGAAGAGGCAAAAACTGATTTAGTTGAAAGTCAAGACAAAGAAAATGTAACAAATCGTTTAAGTAAAGAGAACCGAGTTCAACATCTATCAGAAGCCTTATTGAGGCGTAATATACTTCAAAGTGAATTTGAGGATTTTTACGCATTTTTGCCTACTTTTGCTCCGAATTTTTCACGTATACACAACCCAGAATGCCGACGTCATGGACAAATTCTGTTAAGACAGTTACGTGGATCCAAATTATGGGCTCTAAACAGTGAGTATATTAATATACTCATCCTCGCTTCGCTTGGGTTCATCCCTAGGTACGCTTGAAGTTGTAAACGGAACACTTATTCTTTTTCTACAATAAATAGTCGAAGTAACTCCTTATAATACCAGTTATCTGCCAGTCCCATCAGAATCGGTCCAGCCGTTTCAGAGATTAGCGGGAAGAAACAGACTGACAGACAGACAAAAATTTTGTATTTACTTTGCTTTCATCTGCATAATAAAGTCAATAGTTGTTATATTGACATTACTAGAACACACAAAATTTATACAAAGTAATAAAACATTTCATTCAAATGCTTATTTTTTACGACAAAAAATTATATCAGCTATCTTATTACCATGGGAATTTAAGTCATAAGCAATGAAGACCGCATAATATCAACTTTTGTTAATTAATTATTTTATATAATACTAACAATACGCGCGGCTTCGCCCGCGTTCATTCTTCATTCGATCACTCGCTGGGTTGAAAATTCTCCAAAATTACTCCATACTCCTGAGCTGCGCGGTTACCTATTTCATATATTATGTGCGGCGTGCACTTCTCCTCCTCTCCTGTTATTGTAGTTTTACTAGGGATCCTTATTTTTTCTTGTAATTAAAATAGCGTATATTAATCAGTGATAATGTAGCATTCAAATGGTAAAAGAATTTTAAAAAATCGGTCCAGTACTTTTTGAGCCAATTCGTTACAAACATAGTACTTACATACAAACTTTTCCTCTTTATAATATTAGTATAGATTATGCATAAACGTTGTACATAAGTAAAATTCATATATAATATTACAGTAAAGTTATTCTATTTTTATTGTTAACTAGTGACTCACCCTCGCTTCGCTCGGGTTCGTCCCTAAGTACCCCCTTTTTTATCAGTTTTTTACAAACTTAGATTTTTAAATTTTTATTTTATTTATTTTTTTATTATAAAAACATCCCGTGGACCTTAAGGAAAAAACAAAAAAAATATCCAAATTGGTCCAGCCATTTTCGAGTTATGCACTTACCAATATTCATTGTTATTAATATATAGAAGATACAAATTATTTAATCAAAATGCTTTATTAATAACTAGCGACTCGCCCTCGCTTTGCTCGGGCTCTTTCCTGGATTTTTAGCACAGGCAAAGCCGCGGGATCCGCTAGTTATGCATATAAACCTTCCTCTTAAATCACTCTATCTATTAAAAAAACCGCATCAAAATCCGTTGCGTAGTTTTAAAGATTTAAGCGTACATAGGGATATAGGGACAGAAAAAGCGACTTTGTTTTATACTATGTAGTGATTATAATCTAATTATATCAAAAAAAATAATAATCATTGATGCTGTAGCACACAAATGTCTTAAATCACGAAAAAAGAGCTAGTTTATTAGGAACTTATTAAAATATGTTTCAAATTTACATTATTCCATAAAAAATAAAACAGACAATGGACACGAAAGTGTCCTTGAGAAGTCCATTTGCGTTTGTAAACGGTCGTAGCGCTCCCACAGGGTTTACATACTTAAACAAATGTGGAATTTTTCATTACAGTGCTCGATGCAACAGCGAAGGTTCCCTCGGGGTTGTTACAAGGTAATGGCATACAGTTGGGCGACTTCGACCAGTGTTTAGGGGTCCGAGCTAGAGTACAATTGGATACAGGCAGCGTGGTCAAGATACAAGGAAAATATTGTTTAGCAATGATCGATGTTAAAGCGGAACAACCTGAATTAGAAATGCCAGTTCACTTAGCGCAAGCCAGAAATTTGTTCAAAAGTAGAATTGATGATGTGAGTTTTAATCTAATCTTGTATTATACTAATGAGTTAATGTAATGTATTATAATAAAATTTGAAGATAGCAATTAACAAATGCACATATTTATTACCAGATACTAGTTGATATATAAATTTAATTACTTAATGTTTAATTTAACGATTAAACATTTTATTAAAGCGATAATAAGAGCTTATTTTATTTAATTATTATTAAATACAGTCTAAATTGTCTCGAAATCTCCCATATTGTATTATCAAAAAATGTGTTCCACTCTGTCTAATCAGCGAACGTTTTACCACAACATCGCTGACAGTGCCCAGAAAAATTAGTTAAATATTTTGGCTCTTTAAAGAAATGTAGATGATTAAAAAAATGCAAGTATGTAATATATCACTTGTGAAGATATATCACGGTTTCTACAATATCCTTGTATTATATAGGATTTTTAAAAAATAACAGGACATGGTAAAATTTATATAAATTTATTGTACTGCAATAAATATTGAAGTTATCAATTTTCACTACACGCCAACATTCCTTTTAAAGAAAGTTATTATCGCATGCATTCATTTAAATATTTATATATTTAATGCGGTTATCAACGAAAATAACGTTGATGATGATGATTCACCATAATGTCGACGCTAAAGAGAAGTAACTTAAAATCCTAGATAAATTACTTATGCCTATGTAGAGATAGAATTAATTAGTATCTTCCATATTTTTGTTTAAGTGTTTCCACATACTAAGCGTCGACAGTGGTAGCCCAGCGGTAACGCGCTCGCTTGGATAACCAAGTGATGCGAGTTCAAACCTCTGATATTTTCATGTGCGAATCATTACTATCATGATGACCACTTGTCTTAGGGGTCGTCCATAAATCACGTGATGTTTGAATGGGGGGGGGAGGGGGTTCGGAAAAAATCACGAAATATCACCAGGAGGGAGGGGGGGTGTAGTGAGTTATCACGAGATTTTTTTTTTACTCACTGTTGGGATTATCCCGCGCGCCGCGACAATCGCCGAACTTTTATAATAATAAGCCTGGGGTGACTAACCTCCAAAACTTCTCTGAAAAGACCTGTACGGGAACTACTATTGCAAGAAATGGCACTATTAAAAGCTATGCTATGCTTTAAAAAATCGTGTATTATAAATTCTTCATAACAGATGATGAGACCAATAGGATGGGCCAAACATTCCCCCAGACACACGAAGCGTCGCTATTGGTAAGAATGGAAGTGTTATAATGAACCGATTGGTTTGAATTGCTTTGGATTACTTATAAAAAGTATTGACATACTTCCATTAATATCATGTATAAAAATTAAGACATACATAAACTATAAGTAACGTTACATTGTTATAGTATGTAGTAGTAATAAGTTACAGACGGACGAATTATACATTTTTAATGATATTCTCAAAAACCTTTACTATATTTACATATGTGAATATCAGTACTGAAAGTTTAAGAAAAGTGAATACTATTTTGATTTAACTTTAGCACCGGGTGATGTACCCAGTGCTCAAAGTTAATTGACCGTCGGCCGAAACTAGAGGGTATGCATACAGTCAAAGACCATACATAAATCACCTAATCCCATTGATTTTGTTAATGAGAAAAAAGAAAATTCTGGCAGGATTTTAGTCGAGTCGTAATGATTCTGTAGGTGCTAGTGCACAAAAAATCTACGGAAAAAGGAGCAGTAGCCAGTAAATACTTACATACATTATGCGTCACTCCCAGTCACATAGGCTAGACTGATACTCCCACATGACTCTTATGGAACCCAACTTGATGGACAAGGAAGGACAACAGAAGAACAGCAGGTTTTTTGAAAGAAAAATTTACTTTTAAAAAACCTGCAGAAGTCCACACAGAAGTGTGAAATAATAAGGTTATCGACAGCCATGACGTCTTAGTAGAGTATGTTGTATGTCGAGTAGAATGACAGTGCTTTATTCTATGACTTACCTTCTCCGCAGTAGTATAGCAAGCATGTGTGAGAGAGCCAGTATTTGCTTCAGGTACAATAGTAAAATTTCACGATTATTATTTTGTCATTTATTCTTCTTAATTAGATTTTTTACATTTTTATGACGGTGCTTAATTTACCAAAATTATATTAGATTATACCTGTTAACCTTTAAAAATAATATTCAGATTTTTTAAGGTACTTTGTAAAAAATACACGTGATTTTGAATGGGGGGGGGGGGGGAAATCTTAAACCTCACCACGTATCACCATGGGGGAGGGGGGGGGTCTAAAAAGTTGCTTAAAAACATCACGTGATTTATGGACTACCCCTTACGGTGAAGGAAAACATCGTGAGGAAACCTATATCTCTGAGAAAACCTAGCAAGTTTTCGAAAGTCATGTGAAGTCTGCCAACACGCACTAGGCCAGCGCGGTGCACTATGGCTTGATACCCTTGGAGGTCGTGCCCAGCAATGGGACATTAAAAAGGGCTGATGATGATGATGATGATATACTAAGCGGTCTCATAATTCGTTTAGCCAGGTCACTTCGTGCCGCGTTTCTCCACACTAAGTTGGGGTATTTGTGTCCCATCCCCCTGCGGTCCAGAAGACGTCGAAGTTGTATTACGAGATGCCATAAAACACTATCAGTATAAAACTGGTGTAAACGTGAGAGTTAAAGTCGATGAAGCGGATTGCCATGTAAAGAAAGGGCCGAATTGGTTTGACGAATGGCTAGAAATTCCTACTTTGCTGACAATGTAAGTTTATTAAACCTAATCGTTTTTAAAGTTCAAAGCTTATGCTTTTATGTTAATTAATCATTTAATAAGCTATTGCAAATAAGAAGTAGATGGGCTAGACGTTGAAAACTGAAAACCTATAAAATTGACAATTCTACTAAGAAGCAAAAAACTTTCCATTGTTAGTTGATAAAAATACTCTGCAAATATTTACTTGTCTTGGCGAAGTATGTAAATAGAAGTACATAATTTAAATTTTATTTTCGTTGTAAAATTCCTTACGTTTTTACCATCATCCTGCGGAGAAATATTACCGATTTATCGACTCTATAAAGATACAATGTTGTGATTTGGGGTTGAGGAATAAAATTTTTACTGTTATCGATACCCGATCTTGTTTTATATTTTTTAAACAGTACGTCGAGCAAGGAATATATCATAATTGTTAACACAACAGTGAACAGATAAGTGTTCCCTTCATGATATAAATTTTGCCACTTCATTGATAAATTGCAAATTGTATGGAATGGAATGATATAAGTATAAAATAGCATAACCATATGGTTTGCAAAAAACACTCTTGTGGAGGATATTTGCACCAGTAACAGAACTCGAGCGATCTAATAATACTACTAATAATAGAATTATTAGTAGTATTAATAGATTTTATGCACATTCTATGTACTCGTATATTGTAACTACGGCTGCACTCAATGTATAATGCATGTAAGGCGGCGGATTTTGAAGTCCAGGGTTCGATTCCTGGGCCTTTATATAAAATATTAGTAAAGCCTGGTGTGAGAGAATCACCGTTATATCTTGAAGAGCGTACAAAGGTGATCCAACCAATCGGACTTAAAAGTTAACTTTAACTTATAGTAAAGTATAAGGATGATTTGATTTTAACGACTAACAAAGCAAAGGAAACTAAAAAATAAAACTAATAAGAATCTTACTCTTATATTTATATTATATTTAAACTTCATACTGATATTAGTGGCCAGTAGGTACTTACGTAAAAAAATAATTCAATTATCCATTCTTCAGAGTAGCTCTAATTTGCCCATGAGTGCATTTAGAGCTGTTCTTTCAGACTTCTAATTAACAAATAATAACAATTACTTGTTAAATTAACAACTATTTTGTTTATCCATTTTCAGATCATTGTACGCGATAGTTCTAATATTGGTCTTAATAGCCACGCTTCAGGACTACCTCGCTAGAAATACTTCTGAAAACGAAAACGAAGATAACGCAAATCATAAGGAAGTAGACAAATCTAAGGACACAAGGAAATCAGGTAAAAAATTTTGTACTTTAGGATATCGAAACCTAAACTGGAATAAAATGTTAAACGGATTTACAAAAAGAGAGACAGACTAAAATGCTACCAACTATAGATTCGGCCTATGGGCCATACATACACTACATCGATCTATAAGAACGACTATTTCGATTCGACTGAGTTAGAATGTAATTATATAATGTATAGAGTAACTTTTCTAAGCGATCTAGATCGCTGACAAAAGTCGTATCATTTGTTTAAGTATAGTAGTACTAAGAAACGTCATTTACCCAATGAATTCCTGATGTCTTCCTAGAACCCACAAATACATTCGTCAATTGTAATAATAATAAACTCTTTATTGTACACTGAAAAGAAATATAAAACATACAAATAAGAAGAAAAAAATATGTACAAGAGGCGGTCTTATCGCTAAAACAGCGAGCTCCTCCAGGCAACGTTTAGGTGTAGGAAAAACTCTACAGAGGGAAGGGGTGTGAATAATATTGAGAAATCACAAAAAAATACTGAAAAAAATATATACATAATTACATACATTTTAATAGATTCATTCTTATTTAAATAATTAAAGTCTTAAAAAAATGGCCATGGCTAAGCATTATAAGTTAAGCAGTAGGTTAGTTAATAAATTATTTTAAAAATCAACCGTACATGAATCATATTTTAACCTTAGCCTACATTAGGTAATGAGATTTCAACTCGATTGTAATTAAAATCGATTTGAATTCGATGACACTTTTAATGAGCACAAATTACACATACTTACTGTTAAGCAAGGGTCACGTCAACTGATTGTACGATATCAATAGACCCGACATATTTATCAATACGTGATCTGCTACAACAATGATTTATGACCCTGGTGTTCTAAGGGTATGTATAAACGATTCGCAAACTTACGTCATATATACGAGTATGTAGTGTGTGTATGTATGTATGTAAGTATGTATGAAGAATTTTTTTTCCGTTTTCATATTATCTGCGATCAGTCTAATTCATGACTATAAGCAGATTTGTTGATGATGAGG
The DNA here is from genome assembly GCA_905231865.2 of Boloria selene. Taxonomy (NCBI): domain Eukaryota; kingdom Metazoa; phylum Arthropoda; class Insecta; order Lepidoptera; family Nymphalidae; genus Boloria; species Boloria selene. Next base: position 12,183,280 of record HG993137.1, on the reverse strand, counting down.
ATGTCGGGTCGTGAAGGCTCCCCATTAGGAGCGATCACTCATTTGGAAATGTAGTGTCTATATTTTGGATATCGTGGCGTATACATTTTGGCGTGATCTCTTAAACCATAAGGAATTGCTAAAAAATGAATAGCTGAGGAATTTTGAGAATTTAAATGTACACTTAACTTTGGTTTTGTCTTGAAAATTAATATGGATTTGGTTGAGAGGATTTTCGCTTCTGCATGACTCCATTAATTGACTTATAGTTTCAGACTAACTAGATCCAGAAGTGTGGATTGTGTGTGTGGACCAATTAAGCATTTACAATCTATTAGCTTGTACCGTATACAGTATTCACTTATACTTACACTGGTTAGTTATACGAAACAAGTCATAGGCACCACGCCTAACTTCTCTTTAAAATATCTCAAGGTTTTGGTGTTAAATGAATACATAACAAGCGTTATGTATTCATTAACATATATATTTTTATTTTATATTTACTCTATAAAAATTTTTACATAATACTTTGGATCTGTTGTCTTTTTGTACATACACACAAATGTTATCCCAATACACACATATACTGTTATCTCAACCTCCAAACTAGACTTTAATAGTGGTTGTGTATAATAATAAAAAAAATAAAAAATGCCTAAATATGGAATAATTAGTTGATGATTTTTAAGAAATCATTTGTCAGTGAACGAATATTTCCTCTTATTTAAATTCGCAGTGACACTCTGAGTCCCTCTTTGAATCATTTGCCGTTTTAAATAAATACAAGATTTTATTGTCTCATCCAATTAATTATCCATTTAACTTCTGTTTGAAAAGGAAATTATAACAAAATTATTCACTTCAGTTTAACGATCGTTATTACTGTTTATTTATCGGACTGATGAGGTATCAAATTGAATTAAGTAACGAGAGTTCGGCGCGATTGCGATTCCAATTGAATTAAAATCGACACTTTTTATTATCATGGTAGAACAGTATAACATATGAAATAATTATTTTTAAATGCTTTATTAAATGTCTTACGGAATTGTTCGTATTAAAAATACGCTTATTAGAAATTACTCTTAATAACTTTAAAGTTTCGGTCGTCATTGATTGTCATTATACGAGTAGCATTCAAACATAAAGTGGTGGCGACCTACTTCGGTGAGTGGTGTGCTATGCAGGTTGTTACTGGTACTACACTCTGATAGTGGACCGTTGGAGCAACCCTATAATTGTTATGGTCTGCTTTGGCAGATCCTGTGACGCTCCATTATGACTGGAGAGATTTTGTTGGGTTTAGTAGGTAGTAATGGCTTTTCTTACTGGTGAACCACCTCCTTGCTATTTGTATACGTAAATCCACAAAAACAACAAATTTTAATAATATAATACTAATTTTAGTATATAGTAGTCTTTAAAAGCTATATTAAAATCAGTTGTTCAAGTTTAAACGCTTGTTCAAGAAATAGTTACGAAGACAGTAATCATTTAGCTTCTTTTTTCAACAAACACCTCGTGTGTACTTCCCCTTTTTATTTTAACAAATATAAACACAAGCCAAAAGCACTACAGTAGGTATGCAATATTGGCTCATTTTTCAACGGTATTTTGTGGTTTTGTGTAGCGTAGCCATAATATATTATCCTCTGCGGTTATTCTATTTTTCATTATTTAGCATGTCAGGTGCCCATGTCGTTTGTAAATTGATATTATTTTGTATATATTGCTGCAATAGCAATAGTTAGGGCTTAAACTAAAACAGCACCACATGAATTCTTGAAATTTAAACACTAACCTCATTACGAATTAAGAGAGAAATTAGAACTTTACAGTACTAAAATACAATAGATTTTTTAAACAAACGTATACTAATAAAATAATGTATGATCAGGTCGTGAAGAACTTCTCACGAGCGAAGTCTAGACGAAACCTTGTATCATACAAGCTATGCAAAAACTTTACTAATTGTTTTAATCTTTATTCTTTATCTCTATTTATCATTACAATGTGTTCTAAGACTGAAAGATCTTATCCTCTCATGATTGCTCGTTTGCTCCTTTTAATTAATTATAATATATTGTTAAATTAACATCAATTTTCGAATTTATAGTAGGTAAGTACTTAAGAATACAACCATACATATGTGCAATTAGTAGTTAGGTATTATATAAAATGTGTATTCAAAATAATTGTACAAAGAGTTGCGCAAAATGTTACAAGAGTTTATTAGTATTTCAGTTATTCAACCGTGTAGCCATGACACAGACCATACATTATGAATAACCTGTATCATTAAATCATGAAATAACATTACCTAATACCTATTTATTTTATAAAACTTGGCCAGATCTCATAAAATATAAACAAAACGAGATTGGATAGCCTGTAAAAAGTAAATAAAAACATTGCTTTGTATCCCATTAAATGCGTAAAACTCATTTTTTTCAACGTCGTCGGTGTCCCGCGAAATTTGTATTTACATAAATAAATTTAGAGACCTCAAAAACCCCCGTTAGGAACTTGAGTTCTTTTCTAAATCAACGAACGAAATAATTTATTATGCAAATTGGGACCGACGACAGTTTTACGTCACATCGAGTTTTACGCTCGAATCTTCTTGATATTTTTATTTTTCGTAGGCACGGAGTTGATTGAACTAACGTAGTTTTCATGAACCTAAAGGACGAATGGAATAAAGATAATAGGGTGTCAGCTACAATATCCACTGAATTGTAATCTATACTAATATTTATAAAATTCAAGAGTATGTTTGTTTGGTTGAACGCTCTAATCCCAGGAAATATTGGTTCGAATTGAAAAATTTGTTTAGTGGTTAGCCCATTTACGAGGAAGGCTATAGGCGAAATAACATCACATAATACAATAATACTATGTAAAATTTAAAAGTTTTGTTGCCATTCTTTAGAACGCGGGTGGAGCTGCGGGAAATGCTAGTATTAAATAACAGCATACTATCTAAATAAGATGTTTAAAAAGAAATTAAACAACTTATTCTTACTGCGAGTTTGCTCACGAAAATTTTCTTCATGTCCTATTGTTACAACGTAACGTTAACTGCATTATTAATTCATTGTCACATTGTTCAAGATGTTTATTCATAAAGACATGTCTTAAGAATCGATTAGTACATCTATTTTGAAATATTTTTACATATTATACATAAATCAAAACTTTTTTTGATGTATCAATCTTAATAGCTACCTATTAATATTTAAATTGATATTTTTATAATTACCTACATATTATGATTTTTATAATCCAAAAGAATAGTTATGATTAATGTTTTTCACCTTTATGTATGCATGTGCAACACACTATATACATTATAAGATTATGTATTGTACGTATATACGTATACACTATACACGTCATTTTGTTTTCTGATTCTATTCATCGAACTAATTTTGATGATATACTTATGTCGTTAGATTTGTCTGTATAACGCGAATGTCATAATCTTAAACTTCTTTTTAGCTATTTAGCTGAGTTTAAAGCTAATTTAAAACTTTATTTATTTTCAGATGGCATTATAAGTTCTTTTTCGCTGTACAATACGTTCGGCAAACTGGTGGCTCCTGTTAGTAAAGACGAGATAGCCTGTATACATGGACTCCGCGCTATCGCTACTTTGGCATTACTCATTGCCCATAAGTTCTTGCCAGTCGCCTTAACTCCTTACACAAACCGTTTAAGGCTGAGTGAGGTATGTTATTTTTTGATTCAATAGAATAGACTTGGTATGACATCGTATAGTCACATACATGAATTTAAGCCTTAACAATGTCCCACTACTGGGCACGGGATCAGGCGATAGTCTACCACTCTGGCCTAGTACGGTTTGGTAGACTTTACATGTCTTCAAAAACTATCTTTATTTTATCAGTTTCCTCGCGATATTTTCCTTCTCCGTTTGAAATGATTCGCACATAAAAATATCAGAAGAACGAGACCCGGGGTTTGAATCCACTTCACTCGGTTATCAAGTGAACGCAACACCACTAGGCTACCATCGCATTCTTATACAAACATGCGTCTAATATACGTAATTAGGCGTAGCACTAATGGTAGCTACATGTATAATATAATGTACGCTGACGTTTAATGGAAGGTTATCGAAATATTGCAAGACATTTATAGCTATCCTTTTTTTAGCTTTATTTTATTTTTTATTTTCAAATGAAAAATACAATAAACATTTTTTAACGACGCTGTCTATTTGAATTATTACTATCCTGTCGAAACGACTAACAAGCTTTATAGTATCAAAAGAGCAAAAATTTTAAGCCAAACCCAAAAATACGAGTATTGTTATGCAAATTGAATTTTACAAATATCAAATGAAATGACGAAAAAATATGTAAAAAGAATCTTGATTTTTAATTTTTTGTTTGTTGGGCTGTTGTCGGGAAAACTGGTGTAGATCTGCGTTTTTATTTAAGAACCCTTTATTATAATTCTAAGTACGGCAGTCAATACGGTAGATAGTGTTTCTCGTACTTGGTACATGTAACTAAATGTAGAACTTCGTAGTATCACAAAATATTTAGATTGTTGAAAGAGGAAAAGAAATATATTCTACCATCTCTATTTTATTTCTAACATCCATGTGATTTTTAGCATTTACTACGTATTTATTACTACAGAAGCAAATTTAAACAAGATGATACTCTACAGTCGTTATATGACTATTACAATTAAAGTCATAATTCATATATTAGTAAAAACATTAGTTTACCTTTTGCGCCTGTTTTAATACAAATAGCAATTTGTTAAAAATGATCTATTTCCATTTAGTACGCAAATATGTTACAATTATTATGTTTAATCGGAAATTTTTCATATTTAATGCTATTGTAACGGTGATAATGAGGTATAGAGTAGCAAGACTTTAATGGTGCTTAATTGGTGATCTAAAATAGAAGGATGTAGCAACTAACATGTCATAAAACTTTGACGGAAGTTGGGATGATGATGAATTTAATGAATGACATAATAATATGTAATGAAATGATTTTCATGTTATCGAAAATTTTTCACTACTATTAATAGCTAAAGGCTGCAATAATACTGACGTATATACGCTGATCTATAGGATGGTTGCAAATGTGAATGCAAATGTTGATTTGGTGTGGATCTAGGTTTCCGCTTGGATATAGACTCTAGAATTGTTCTAAACTACTAACACTAAATATTTTAGTTACACGATGTGTAGCTTTATTTATCTTTTTATTATTTAGGGGTTTTTATCTTTTTAGGACATGTCAGTTTTTGGTTTATGCGGTTTTGAGTGTTAAAAAATAATTGCTTACATGCAATTAAGATTTTTAATGCTCCTGTAAGGTAGTGAATAAAGCCCCAAGGTAACGTTAGTTGTCTAGCCTCCTAGCCTAGCCTAGCCAAATTTTATAACATAAATGTAGAGTTAAAAATTGTTAATTTTGATCAGTTTGATCTTATTATAACTGCATTATAACTTACATAATATATTTACACGTCTCTGCTGCAAATAAGAAGTAAAAAATTAATCTCAAGACTACACTTTATTAGAAATAAACGCTACAATTGCTTTCGAATTACCAGAAATATTGAAGGCATTTCTTTTTGGTGTGTAACAAAGTAATAAATTTTATAGGTGATAGATTGCCGAACAAGCATGTGTTGTTTATTAGTACTGGCATATTTCCAATTCAGTCAACACGGTTATTTGGCTTGTCTCTTCGTTTGAATTGCAGAAATTGAAATAAGTTAATCTTGCATTTTTTAAATCTAACCATACATTAGTATGAAAGAGAAAAATTAGCAGTTGAAAATGTGAGAAAATATCTCATATCTGAGAAATACTAAAATTAAACCTACTAATGTTCTATTTTGTATACAATATACATGTCTCCTTACTAAAAAAGTAACAATCTTATCCATCATTTTAATTCTGAATGGACCAATCGTTGCTAATAGAATTAACAAGGCGCTTGTCCATTTTCGTTTAATATTCGAGTAAATTCAGAGAATACCGAGTAGAGCCTAAATTATATTGCAAATATAATAATAAATATTTCTTAATAGATTTTGTTTCACCGCGTTTCTCGCGAAGCTCATTGGCTAATAGAACTTTGAAAGAGAACTTTCAATAAAAGGATTTATGAAACATTTTGAAAAGGCTTTTGTTAAGATCTTGGGGTTGAATTGGAAAATTTTGGATCACTTTGGTCTTAATAAATATTGATAACAGTAGTAGATTAGAAAACTTAGAAGCTTATAAGAAGCTTTAGAATGAATTTTCTTTTTCTTACAAATTAATAGCTTAATAGGTACCTACTAGATTTTTATAATTATTTAATTAAAGGACGCATTTTTTATTAATACGAGTATTTCTAGTTATTGCTTAGATAATTTTATCTATAGCTATTTAGCTACCATAAATCAGAACTCACTGCCTTATTTGTAGTATAATTTCTTTGACAGTTTTTCAAATTTTTTTATGTAACAACTTTGCAACAAAACGACTTGATCTGGGTAAAGACAATATATTATACTGCCTGATAAAAACATAGGCTAATCTTTATGTTAGTACATCATTTATTCTGTGAGCCGAGGGTTAACTTTAGTGAATGGCAGGTTTATAAATCCATGTTAACAGTTTATTTATTAAAAAAGAACGAAAAAGTCGTTGGGAAGGAACCAAAATCACAGTTTATTCTGTTTTATACCTTTTTAATTAGTTATGTCTTTGCTGTTTTATTAATGATTATTAATTAATATATTATGTATTCCTCTTATAGATTGTATCGTCGCCACTACTATCCTGGTGTAGAGCTGGTTGGATGTTCACAGACTGCTTTTTCTTACTTAGTGGTACTTTGACGTCCTACCGCAAGTCCACTGATGAAGCTTTTGCTGCGAAGCTACTTTCTAGATATTTGAGGTAATTTTCAGCTGTTTCATTATAACACACGGTTTCGACTTTAAATGGAACAGTTTCGATTTTTTATTGGATTTGATTAATAATAATCCATACAGAGTTCCAATGTTTAGTTTTTAGAATTTTTGAGAAGCATCCACATCACAAGAAAACCACTTAACTAATTTTAATAAAATTTGCTTACATAGCATCGCTGTAGATACTCTTTACTGCGGTAAAAATATCTTATCTCTGAGAAATCAATTTTACCTTATAAATTAGGATATTATGTTGAAGTAGATACAATATTTACAAAACTCATTATTATGAACACCGCATCCGTGTTTACTACGTAAAATCCATTTATCATCAATTTAGTAGCTAACAAATGAAGTTAAAAATGTTAAAGACAGAAAAGAATCGTTTCCAAAGAAATTTGTGGTTTGCGAATTCTAAGCAACGTTTCATTCTATTTTATGAGCACTGTTTCATGATGAATAGAACAATCATAAGGTATCACCGCATATTATTTACCTATTGACACAGTCTTTATTAAATGTTTATATGTGATTTCTCTATAGCTGTCTTGATTCCACGTACTAAATAATCATATTTTGTGATAGTCTGACCGTTTCAACCTTATGCGGAACTTAAAGAATATTTTAGTATCAAAGTAAAAGAGTTTGTATGGGAATTATGAAGATCAAAAAAACGTTTACATATATCAATAGGTTTTTTTTTCAATATTATTATTAACTATTTATAATAATGTTAATGATTTCCACAGATTGACCCCAGCTCTTGTGGCCATAGTATTGTTTTACGCGTACATATGGGACAATATTTCATCTGGTCCAATGTGGGGAGCGTTGGTGACTAAAAACGTCGAATTATGTCAGAAAGGGTGGTGGTGGAATCTTTTGTATGTTCAGAATTATCATGGATTTGAAACTATGGTGAGTCTATATTACATAGTCTATGCTGTGTATTAAGTACTTTATATGAGTGACGTTATAAGTATTTATGTACTTAGTGAGCTAATATACGATTATGTTTCTAACGAACACAGCATTATGTTGATGTTTTTCTATATCTGTAAGATAGTCAAACTGCTAAATTTTTACAAAATATGGTTTATAATTTAAAGGACTTTTTATATTTATAGAATATATAGAAATATAGAGATGAATAGGGGAATAGAATAAAATAATAATTGTGGAAGTCTGCACAAACAATCTAATAGCATTCGATAACTAAAATGTAAATTTTGATGGAACTTGACATGGTAGTTAGAGTACTCGAATACGAGTAGTATTAGAATATTCTGGCAGAACAGAGTCCTAACGAGATCGCTGATAGGATTTTGTTCGACGATTCCCTTAGTATGTAGTATTGCATTGATTCGATCGTTTACTGCGGAGTGCCTATTGTTGAGACCGAGATTTGATTAAATTCGATTGTTACAACTTATGTAGCAGTGATTTGTAGATATCTCAATATATTTTATGTAGTTTACATTCAAAGTACAAATATTTTCTCATGAATAGGAAATCATGAAACCTTAACGAAAAGCATGAAAACTTAATGATTTACTTCACTTTGTAATTATAAAATATTTTGTAATATAAGAAAATATTTAAAATTTTAAATTTGTAAAGTCTAGCAGATATCAAAAGATATATAAATAATAATAATTTGTATTGAATTTTTATTGAATAAAATAAAAATAATAATATACCTTTTTTATTAGCTTCATTTTGTATCAGATGGGTTATAGGCTTTTTCGGGGTGAAATTCTCAATAACAAACTAAGGTTGTGATGTTTTACTCAAAATTAAGTGAAATATGGCCTATTTATTTTATACCCAATTTATTTGTGCATCGGTCTTTGCGCTTATGTCATAAATGTCTCTCCAAGACATGACTCTGTCTGTCTAAAGATTCGGATATCACATTATTTAAAGCAATGATATATACACAGTAAAACTTTTACCTTTTATATTATTGTTTGTAGTTTTCTATAATTCAAAATATCATTTTATTATTTTTCAAGTTTAAGATATAGAACATTTCCCTAGACTTAACATACTTTAACACGCTAAAAGTTTTTAGGAATAAGCGTATTCCCTGCGTGTATTTCGTCGAAACTTTATAAATCTATTATAACGAAAGAAGCAATAGAAGTTTTAAAGGAATAAAATAAATTCCCGACGTTTCGAATGCTTTGCACTAATCATGGTCAAGGGTTTTTGACTTCTCGAAAGGTTTATATACTTGTTACAGACAATGCCTACCTACAACTTACAAAAAAAATATAATCGAAATTGCAATTAGAATTAAAATAAATAACTTTATAAGGTACTTTCAGACGTCGGGAATCAAAAAAAAAAACGCTTTCACCTTGAAAAGTAGCCTATGTCCTTTTTCATGCTCTAGAATATCTGTGACTTTTTAATCGGTTCAGTAGTTTTGGCGTGAGAGCGCGATAGACAGACAGACGCGATAGACGCATTTATATTAAGGATTAATAAAATAAATTACCATTTCAGTGTGCGCCACAAACTCATCACATGGCGTTGGACTTCCAGCTGACTATCTTGGGAGGAATCATTGTATGGGCGATTCAATACCAAGTACCCTTCTCGTCATTTGTGATGCCGATCCTACATTTGTCATCTGCGTATTCAAGATATACTACTTTTAAAAATCATCGTCTAACTGTTTTGGCATATCAAGGGGTTAGGTACGTATTAATTTAATTAAAAATACATAAATTAATTTAATTGAATAAGGCTTATTACACTATAATGCAATACTTAGTAGATGTAAATGTGTGGGATTAGTGACTGGTTGTATCTCAAGTAGGATAAATAGATAAATTGTAATACAATATTGTTAGTTGTTACCAAATATTTTTTTTTGAAAAGAGCAACTGTTGAGTTTCTCGCCGTTTCTTCTCAGCAGAACAGCTTTCCGAGCCGGTGGTAGTTTACTCACAGACTTAAAGACTGACTTTTAATTTTGATAATGGGAAAATGACGATTAAAAAGAGCTTCTAAAAGTCTATTTGAATAAATAAAGAATATTTTGATTTCACTATGTAATTACCCAATCCAACGTGCGTTTACCTTGTCGTTTAGCCGGCCGCCAAGCCAAGTAACGCGCAGAAAGGGCCCACTTCGGTGAGTAGTGTGTCAGGTGGGTTGCTCCTGGTACTTCTCTAAATAGCAGAGTGGACTGTGGCGCTACCCTTTTGGCTTTGTGGTCTGCTTTGGCCGACCAGTCAGGCCGTCGGGGCGCAGTAGTTGCTTGCGCAAGCGATTCTGCGACGCCCCTTTAAGACGGGTGAGGTCCTTTGGGTTTTAGTGGGTAGTACTGCCTTATTTTAAGCTGGTGAGTCCCACATATACCTGGTGGTATGCGTCAATGCATTTCCGAACGTTAAAAAAATATTATGTAATTACGGTATAGATATTGATTTCTGATAAAGTAACAATTAAGGATATTATAATAATAATAGTATTATTATGTTATTATTATAATATTAGTATTATTTAAATATAACTAGTATAGTTAGAACTGGTACAGATGACCTGAGGTCTACATTCCATATGCAAGTATACGACGTAACTAGTTAAGGTCTGTTGTTTCACTTAATTTTATATTTATTTATATTGTATAAATATCAAAAGATAATCCATTGTACAGAGCAAATAAATATATAATAAATATTTTGGGATATTATATAATAGCGCCATACATAGATACAACAGCGCCATCTGGTTCCGTGGTAAACTGCGAAGGAAGCTTGTGTTACGGATACCAGATAGTTGATATATAAGAACTACTTACATGTATAAGTTTAAATACATACTTATTATAATTATAAACACCCATGACTGGAGTAAAAACATTCGAGTTTGAAAAATTAATGCCCCTTATAAATTAAATATGTAGTAAGTAATTTGACCCCAATACAATTTTATAATTTATGTCAATTAGCAGTAGCTTATAGCTTTTATAATATATGTGCAAACTAATGCGCGCAACTTCGCTCGCATACCTACTTTTCTTATATTACCCATACATTTTACCCTCTAAATATCTTAATGTAATGCTAGGTAGCAAAATATAATATGACAATTGACAATTTAAAAATAATTAGAAATTAGGATATTATTTAAAAACCTGTTTGCATGTCAAAATTACTTATATAAGGCCTCTATTTGTTAGGACATACTTGCGGCCTAAAGCATTAGCCGCAGTCGTCCCTATTGGCAGTAGGCAATGCATTAATCACAATGAACCCTAACTTAGCTATGCAACGGTGCTTTGCCGCGGTTTCCCTTAACGATGAGCGTTCCCACCGGAATGCCGTTAACTAGATTAATTACCTTTAGCCGTATGGATTAAAGATTTAAATTTATAAAGACATTAAGAATTACCGTCACACTATACTGTATATTTTTTGTTTTGTTATTTTAAAATTTTACATTTTAGATACTAATACTAGTTTCCTTCCGACCGATTCCAGCTACTAATGGCATTGAGACTAGCTATTTGCAGCCATAGTGATATTACACTCTCTATTCCTATCACTCTCATACTCCGGTGGAACGACAGAACCAGTGAGAGATAAGGCGCAGTACCGAAGGTTTTACGTTCTTTCCGAGGCACGAGGGTGACACACCGCCAATTTCCTAACTTCGGTCGTTACTGGGGCTTACTGAACAAAAAGATTCAATTATTCATAATATTTTTCAATTATATATAATATTATAATTATTACAATTTGAGAGCACCCGGGACTCGAACCCAGGACCTCTAGATTAGGGATTGCAATCCGGAAAACCGGATCCGGTAATCCGGCGGATCCGGCGGATCCGGCATCATTTCACGGTCACCGGATCCGGTACTAACATACCGGATCCGGCGACCGGATCCGGTGTTACAAATTTTTGGCAAAATAATAGAGCTTTTGCATGAGTTGGTACTTTAAATGCGTACTGCGTGGTATTCATGCGTGCGAGTTGGTGTCTGATATAAATATAAGACTTGTTTGTTAGCATTATCGAATACTTTAATAATTATAATGGTCTCATATCGGTAAAGTAAGGTTTAGATTTTATAAAGTTACTTTATAAATAAAAAATAATTGATCTATCTGTGAAAGTGACATCTAGGAACACTGAGCTACTCATAACAACGTTAAAATTTTACCTAGTTGCCTACACTAACCACCGCTACATTTTAATTGTTTGCTCGTTGCCTAATCTTAACATTGGGTTAGAAAATGCTCCATCCTGAATGACTGATGGATCAACGCTCAGCCTAAACTGCTAATCGTAGAGACCTGAAACTTTTAGGGTGTGACCTTGTAGTTTATGACGTAGTTATCGGATTAGAAAGGATTTTCCGAAATTTTAGTCCTAAGGGAAAAACGAGAGTCAATGTCTGTATGGTGTGATTCCAATCTACTTCAAATTTTGCATAAAGATACTTAAACAGAATTGATGGAAAACGTGTTTCGTATTTTATTGAAACCCATTGCCTTACGGGGTTAAAAAGGGGCAAACAGTAATTTGGGGGTAACGTATATCAAAGATGAAATCAATACTTCTTAGTACTTTTGACTTAAATAATAGTTTATTTTTGCACATGTTTGAAAACTTAATATTTTTCTCATCAAAGTCAACAAAAAGTTTGTAATAGTAGGCATAGGTCTATCTACTACTACAACTACGCCAAGAAAAACGAATAACTGGTTTAAAGAGTAGTCCTCATAACAAAAGGGATGAAATGGTAAATGGGGAATCAATTTTTGGTATATTATAAGTAAAAGCGTATAGCCAAACATAGTTTTTGTACTTTAAGTTAGCGAAGCCGCGAGTTCCGCTAGTTTTTCATAAACTACTTACCTATATTAAGTACAATGATACTTGAATAACTTACTAACAGTTCATTTTGAACAAAAAAAGGTAAAAATTACACCGACCTGGTCAATCCGGCCGGATCCGACCGGATCCGGCCGGATTGATGGAAATTCAGCCGGATCCGGCCGGATTGAAAATGACGCCGGATTGCAATCCCTACTCTAGATGTATAGCCGTGTATGCCACTACACCACCGACGTAGTTATAATTACGTGATATAAGTTTTATAAAAAAAGTTTAAAATGCTAAAAATCACGAACATTTTTAAAGAATGATTTATTTACATTGATAGTACAACAAAACACCTTGTTTCAGCGTAAGCCAGCTGTATCGGACGGGACGTCTGAGCTACACTTCAGTCTTCCATCGATGCACGCCGTACTTAGTAGGAATAAGTTTGGGACTTGCACTAAGAACTCCTTCGACTCTTTCAAAGGTATTTTATCTAACTTTATAAGTTTCTATTATAAAAATAAGCTAAATCATACAAGAGTTATTCTATACACAATATAATAAAATTTTGACTAAATAATAGCTTTACATTAAATATTTTTGGAAAGATCTTATTGAAATAGTAATTATATTATTATCAATACAGCATTCAAATTTAGATTCTTGTATGAATGATCATAAGAAAACCACTGGACATATTTTTATGAAATTTTGTATGACGACGGATATCCAGGTCCACATATAGAATACTGTTTACTGCGGGAAAATATCTCGTCTCTAACTAATGTATGTTGGGAGGAAGCAGAGCGAGGGTGAATCGCTAGTAGTATAAACATAGATCACTGATATATTCTCGCACAATATCATTAAAAAATACTCATTATATTATCAAATTTGATAAAAAGAAAATAAGGTTAAAGAAGATCCTAATTAACCCAAAATAACCCTTCAATTGTCAAAGACTTGTGAAACAAGTAAGGACTGGGTTTAAACTTTGAGGACCCTCTCTAAGGAAACGAAGGAGCGATTTGGCATTTTTGTTTTAGCTTTAGTACTAAGTAGGTTTGTGTTACGAAATGAATACATTTGAGTTATTATTTTTATTTATAATCTACTTGAAGGAGCATAAAAACAACAACAATTTAAAAGACGAACTTAAAGCAGGTAGGGACTTTAAATTCTTATTAAGATCTGTTTAAGAAAAGTAAAAAACAAATGAGCTAAGTCGAGGTACAGTAGTGCAATAACTGTTAATTCTTTTTCTATAGAATTCTTAAGCAAATAAAAATAAAAAACGGTAAAATAATAACTAAACAGTGAATAAAGAAAAGGGAGTCATCCCCATATTACGTGATTTCTATTTTTCAATTCGATTGATATGCAAATGCAAAATGATAAGCTTGTAGAAATGTAAACAAGACTTCGTTTATAGCATTTTTTTCATAAATAACTTGTTTAATGGCTGATTTAAAAAAAGTTTTTATATGTTTTAAAAATGAACCCAATAACCTCTGTTTTTTTTATAATTACTAGCGATATACCGTCGCTCCCCTCGGGTTCGTCCCTTTCGTCCCGTTACATACACTTTAACGGTTGACGCAGATAACCAACATAGCAAATGTCATCAAAATTGATCATGAGGTTTGGCCATTACAAACAGAGAGACTGACAAAAAATCAAAATCTATTGATTTAGGCGCTGTATTCTGTAATGATGATTATTTCAACTATAATCTATACTAATATAATCTATATTAATATAATCTATACTTATACACCATATTATAAAGCTGAAGAGTTTGTTTGGTTGAACGCGCTAATCTCAGGAACTACTGGTCCGAATTAAAAAATCTTTTTGTGTTGGATAATCCGTTTATTGAGGAATGCTATAGGTTATATTATACCATGTTACGACCAATAGGAGCGGAGCATCGATGAAAAATGTTGTAAAAACGGGAGAAAAATATTTCTTTTGATTTTCAGCCTTTAGAACGCGAGCGCGGGAAATGATAGTAGGTACAATATAAAAACCTTCCTCTTGAATCGCTCTGTCTATTGATAAAAACCGCATTTAAATCAATTATCTTGTATGTAAAGAGAAATCTTTATTATACCTAACTATTATCATTCTTTTTATAGATACTAAACATTTTTGGTTGGATCATCTGTGGCACTCTAATGGGACTAGTGTTATGGGCGGGGGCGGATTCAGGATACTTAGATTATCATTATGACGTCACGTTTTCTGCAGTATATGCCACAACGGCCCCCATAGCCACTGCTCTTGTCTTCGCCTGGCTCATCTATGCTGTTCATAATGGACAATCAGGTAAAAATAATACTCTATGTTTGCTGGTCCTTTTATAACTCAGCAATTAAAGTATTTTTTTGCAGGAAGATAATTTAAAAAGCAGACAGTAATTTTTCCTTTGTTAGTAGGTATATTGTAACATGTTTATGATACAGATTTTTCGAAATTGTACAGAACTGCTAATTAACTACTGTGTTTACGATCTGCGTTCGAGACTTACATTTTTTACATTAATTTTAACTTTTGGATAAAAAGTGGGTATCTTATAATCTTGATAAGCTTCCTTGGGTTAATTGGGTATTTTAATAGCTCAAAGTATAGTTGCTTTAGGATCTCTAAAACTATCAGTACTAAAAACCTAATTTTCGATGCAGATATTTTTTATATATAGAACTAAAATCATAGTTAAATTACAAACAACTTGCGCTAAACTTGGTTATTATTACGTTATCGGATAATAAGTTGGAATAGCAAAAATAAAACAAAATAAAAAATAAAAATGTTTATTGGAACCGTTTTTAATAATATAGAAATGAGTATTCTTGATCCTGGATTTCCATAAAATGTATTATTTGTAATGACTCGTAGTTTTCCTATTACAAATAAAAAGTTTTGTTTCAGATAATATATTATCACGCCTGCTTTCTAGTCGCCCACTTCTTTTCATAAGTCGAATTTCTTACGCACTTTACCTGATTCAGTTTATCGTTTATCTAACAAACACTGCCACTATCAGGACTGCTAAGGAATTTTCTCTTATATCAATGGTAAGATTTTAATAATTATAACTTTTTATTTTAGGTTATTTATTTCAATATTTTTTATATATTTATATTTAATAAAATTCAAATTGAGTCAAATGTGTACAATAATAATTTTTTGGAAAATCTCATTCAAATAGAATAGAAATAAATTCATTATCTATATAAAGGCCGAATATATAGTTCTCAAATTTTCGTCTATCTGTGATTGCATCATATGAATACCACTGGACGGATTCTGTTGAAAAGGAAAATTCGAATTTATGTAATTTTCATCAACCGATTCTTTTTAGTTTTTTTAACTCAATGAAGAATGATTTTTTAACTCAACGAAGAAAGAATGATTTATTTAATAATTTATTTATTAGATTTTCGATGTGCTATGATAAGATTAATTGAATTTTAAATGGTTTTATATTAAAGTAATACTATTATTTAATTTAAGATCAACTTCGAAGAAATTTCCACGATACTACTATCTTCAGTACTTTTAACAGTAACATTAGTTATACCACTTCAGTCATTACCCAAATTATCTTTATTATTTCAATCTAATGAAATAGAAGTTGCCAATGTAGAAAACTCTAAATCAGAGACGATAAAAAATAAATTAGAGACTGAAAACAAAGATGATAGTGAAGTAATAAAGGAAGTACCTCAAATGAAGAGGTCGTTCATAGCTCACAGAGAAGTTCTAGAAGAAATTCCAGAAGTAGAGGTAGAATACGAAATACAGAGAGAGACTCGAGATAGTTTGGAAGAAATTTTAGAGGAAGATGATACGTTAGAAGAAGAACAAAATAGATTAGATGATGAAGATCTTGAAATAATCGAAGAAGAGCAGGGTGAAGAAGATCTAGAAGAAGATTTTTGGGCGGACAGAGAAGATTACATACCAAGGCGATCGATACCAAATAATCAAGATGTGGATGAATGGGAATGGACTGCTAACGGTAATGAGACGGGGAGTCGACACTATCAGTACAGCAGATAGTTATTGTTATATTTAAATAAATGTTTTTCTGTTATGTATTTTAGTATAATTATTTTGTTTTAAGACGTATTACTACTTAAAGGCAATAAATATTTGATAGGATAACCAAAACTTTATATGTAGGGTAGTTTATGCATCATCTATGAATATAAAAAAATGTAATTAAATTGAAATTGTATATAAAATATTATTTAAAAAATCTTATTGAAAATGTCATCATTATCGATGCAAAGACCGAATATATGGTTTTTAGAGTTTTTATCTATCAGCCTGCAACCGTGTCACAAGGAACGTTGCATAACGAGAAGAGCACAGGACATATTTTGATGAAATTTGGTATTATAATAGCTTGTTATCCAACATAAAGGGCACTATTTACTTCAAAAATATATAATATAAGGTTGCTAGATTTATCATAAATATTAAAATATATATTTATATAAAGTACTAGCATTTACCGCAGCTTCGCACGCGTTCTAAAGACCGGTAAGTAACAAAATTCTTTCTGAGTCGCGCGGTACGGTACCTCGCAGAACTAACGCCCGCTCTTACCGTTTTTGCAATACTTTTCATTGATGCTCCGCTCCTAATGGTCGTAGCGTGATGTAATATAGCCATCCTCAATAAACGGACTATCCAATACAAAAAGAATGTCCCTGAGAAACAAACAAACTCTTCAGCTTTATAATATTAGTATAGGTATACGTGTATACATAAAATAAAATTCTAACCGAGTTAAATCTGTACATGAAATATTTTTTGGAAAATCTAATTGAAATAGACATTAAGGCCAAATTTATTGTATTTATATTTTTTATCCGTTTGTCTGTCTGTCTGACTGCATCACGAGAAAACCACTGGACGGATTTGGATGAAATTTGGTATATGGTAGTTATGGTAGTTTAGTATATATATTTGGTACATAGGACTATTTTTATTGCGCGAAAACATCTCATTACTGAAAAATCTCAACTAACCGTTACAATCCGGCTACTTATAAAACATCACACGGTATGTGGAATCTATTTTGTTACCGGTCTTTAGAACGCAGGTGGAGCCACGGGAAATGCTAGTATTATATAAAATAATATAATAGACAGTACACAAAAATCTGAGTTTCAATACATTATTTCATAAACGTATAGGTTTTATGCATTATCCACTGAAGGTCTTTTCTTGACCGTTTTTTAAAGGGCAAACTCTTTGGACCAGGATATATTATAGTACATACAATATTTTAACACAATATGTAAAAAAATATCACCAGCATATCTTTGAAATGTAATTATGGAAAGTTTACAGCATTTACTGGAAATGAACGTAATCGTGTATTTTATGATTCTACTAGCGACTCGCCCTCGCTTCGCTCGGGCTCTTCCCTAGATTTAGCACAGGCAAAGCTGCGGGATCCGGTAGTTATGCATATAAACCTTCCTCTTGAATCACTCTATCTATTAAAAAACTGCATCAAAATCCCTTGCGTAGTTTTAAAGATTTAAGCATACAAAGGGATATAGGGACAGAAAAAGCGACTTTGTTTCATACTATGTAGTGATACGTATTAAGTAGGTATTTGTTTTAATTATGTATATGAGCTGATTTCAATTAATGAATAGTTATCATTATATTATAACTATTTTTTCGTATCAAAATCTATAGGTACATATATACATCTATACCTACATCTGTGCATATCAATAAAATTGAAGTGTCTGTTTTTAATTTCAAATTAACAGCTATTCACTTCAAGCATATGCAAGTACGAGTATATGCGGTACTAACATCAAAAAATCTATTTTTAAATATTTTGTCTGTTTTTCTGTTTGTTCCGGCTAAACTCTAAAACGACTGGTCCGGTTTCTACGGGACTTTCACTCGCAGATAGCTAATTTCATAAGGAGTAACTAAGGCTACTTTTGTTTAAGTATATTTATTTATTTTAACTAGTGAAACCCGCCGCTTCGCTCGCTTTAAATCCAGGGGCGAACCCGAGCGAGGCGAGGGTAATTTGCTAGTATATAATATATCTACTTATAAAAAATAGTTACTACTATACCTAATATCACTCAGTTACATTGACGTAAAGCCGGAATATATGGATACAACACAACCTTTGCTTATGAATGAACTGACAGATGACGCAGATTCCTTCTACGGAAATTCACTTGGCGTTACTTTGCGATACTATCGTCCTTGTGTGTGCACTTATTATGCTCATTTGAGTGTCAACTTCTTGAACGATCTTTTATTAAAATAAAGTTTCTCGTTTAACATTCGTCATTGGCTAAACTGAACAACGAACGACCAAACTGTACGACAACGAACAAACTGTAGGAAAAATATATTCCATAAGTATTATACACTTTAAATAAAACACTTCATTGTCTATATCGCCTTTTAAACACTAATAAAATAAAATAATACTTGTCACTCGAATATGTATGTGTTTCTAAAAATAATGTAAATGAGTTAATGCGCTGGGACAACACATCACCGTGTAGTTTCATGGTAAGGTACGAGACTGGTTTTATGGATACCAGATATTTAATAAATCTAATGTACTTATAAAAATTTCGAGTCACAATGTATGTTATTGAACTCTTCTGAAAGGGATTGACCGCTTATTATGTTTTTTGTGTACTTTTGGTAGATCTGAGAATTATCTTTTATTCCGTTAGGTAATAAGTAAGATTTTCAATTTTTTATGATTTACCTTTTTTTTATGATTTGGTATCAAAAATACTTATAATCCTGAATGTTTTATTGATGATTAGAACACGGACAGATTCGCGGAAATTGCTAGTAAATTTATAATATTAAACACAAAGTGGAGTACAAACATTTGTGATCATCACAAAAATGCTTCTAACGGGACTCGAACTCGCTAACAAAGCAACTACGCATACTACAAACCAAGTCAAACGTGTCGTCTAAATATACATTTGGATTATAATCATATTTACTTGCAGATCGTCTGTCTGTTTCTTTGTTCCGACTAATCTCTGAAACGGATATACGTATTTTGACGGGAATTTCACTTATTGAATGTTAAAAGATAGCTAATGTTAATAAAAAGGCGTTATGTTAAAAAAAATAATAAAGGCGTAACTTAGAATACTTTATACCCACATCAAAAAAGGAGGAGGTTAAATTATAAAATTTTATTCATTTTACTAGCGGAACCCATGTAGCGGAACCCATGACTTCGCTAACGCTAAACCAAGGTGTTTCGCTAGTTTTATTTAAAAATCTCGTTACGTGACTCGTGGGTATTTATCACGTGTACGTCATTTTATTTACTTAGGTATTTTGATATGTTGGTACAATTTTTTATCACAATATTGGTGTTAATTTAATGAATAGAAAATATTCAACGGTAGAAAATGAAAACTAATAATAAATTGATAAAAAAAACTTATATTAATGAATAGTGCGACTAAACTAAATCTATACATATGTTGTTGAATGATTATTATAAAATAGAAAAACTTTACCGTAAATCAGCATGTGGAAACCAATATGATAAGTACTTTTTTTAAATATGATGTCTTTAAAATACACCATTAAGCTTTTACGCGATAACCCTAAAATCTTGCTTCCATGGCGGTCATGGCGGCGTTAACGTTCATCAACAGTTAAGATAAGGCTGGGATTGTTAAGGTAGTGTATTTCACAAAATTAAAATTTTATTTTTCTGTACTTTTCTTTGATAAATTTATCCTTACAAGAATAAAATAAAGACTCCTGATATTTAAACGAAAATTAATAACTCAACACTACCATACGGATTTCTTAAACTTTATCATCACTTTTTGAGTATAACCTATTGAATATTGATTTGCACAAATATGTAATTAATTACCATAGAAACCAGTTTTTAAACTAAACCTATAGAATTCAAGTAGTTTTCAATAAATAGTAGTCAAATACAGGTATTGTTATTACCCAGAAATGTAAGAACACACTCGTAATATGAATTTGATCATTTATTGTAGTTTGTCATCATGAAGCACAACAACCAGTGGAGAGCGCGTGCGGGGGATACCACGTTCACTAAACATATGCTAAATCAAGCTTACGCGACGGAATTTTAGTCAATCGTTGCAATTATATACTTTAGCATTAAATTATAGCATATTTATAGCATATCATAGCATATTATGGCATATTTTAATACGAATCAGTCATTTCTTACCTATCAACAAAATGTATTTTCTAAACCGGCCGTAAACTGCCGTTAAATATAAAAATGTGATTATAAACACCTGTGTTTTTTATCACGTGTGATATACATATAATAGGACAAGTTATTAATTAAATATATTTAAAAATTTTGACGTCACGTTTGGTTCAGTTGGTTTTGACACTAGTTTCTGCGTCAGCGGTTGCGGGTTCGATTCCCGCTGGGGGCACTCATTTGTTGTGCGCGAATGTTTGTACTCCAGTCATGGGTATCCGTAACACAAGCCTCGTAGCTTACCACGGAATTAGATGGCGCTGTGTGTTATAATGTCTTCACGCGGAACTCTAGCGTAACATAATATGAATGTACTAGTATTAAAAAAATCTGACGAACGTGAAAATTTGACTTCCACAATGACGCAACTTCCGCACTTTTTTCCTTTTCAGGTCCGGTCCTACAGAACCCAAAAAATAACTTAGATACTTTTAAATTTAAACTGTTACTTAGCTATTCTCAGGTCCTCAAATTATAAACAAACTCAAATCACTGCTTTTACTCGTATTATAAAGAAAAATTTTCCAAACAGATTTTCTAATATTTTTAGTACGTTCGTAACATTGTTGCAACTTACAAAATAAATCATTAAAATAAGTACATCACTGAACGACAAGAACGACTGAACGGACGCATTAAAGTTTTTTGAAAGCCTTAGCCTGTTATTTATAGAAATTCAGTATTACCTAAAAACCATAAACGTATAATATCGGTCGGGTCATTATAACACAATATATATACAAAAGCGCGAAACCAAGAACTTGTCTTTCCAGTTAAATCGGTAGTGATAGATTTAAAAAAATATTGCTTGATTTGAATAACCAGTTCTATTAGTACTTAACTCTATTGAGAAGTCACTGTTTATTAATTATGTAACGGTTTATTAAATAATACACTGTCCTGATTGATATGTCGTAAGTTTTATTTCTGTATCAGGAGGAATTTTATATGGAATTTTTGAGTAATAAAAATAAAATAACACTAAGGTTTTTAAGGCTGTTATCATGTTATAAATTGAAAGGTGTAAGGAACATTTAAGGTTGTTTGGCTTTTCCGTATGTCAAAAAAGTGTAACAGAGTATTTATATTATGAAAATAGGACTCTAACTAAGGCCATTATATAGTACTTAAATACGTTTATACTAAAATTTATACGATTAAATTATATATGTCATATATTAAAATTTATTTAAATCTTATAAAATAAGACGTACGCGTATAAAATGATGTTATAATTTTAAAAACCCATAGCGCGCTTACTAGAAATGACGTCCGATCAAACAATGAAGCAATTAGAATAGGGTAATGGTCACAGGATACTGCGAACAAAGCGTTTAGATTTCATTGATCAAAACCTTAAGGCACACTTCAGTCGGTAAACAGAAGCGGCGCGTGCGCACGCCTTCACTATGATCTCGATCGGAGTATTATTAACGATCGCGTGCGCGGTGGCCGCCATAGAAAATAACATAAATGATACAGCTATTGATCAAAGAGTTTTAAAACGGCTAACGACAATTTTAGCTAATGGTAATTTAGACTCTCGGGATTTAGCTAGACTTAACCGAACTGCCGAAAATTTAGGTCTGGATAAAGATTTAATTGGTAGATTATCGGAATCGCTTAATAATAGCTTAAGAGATAAGAAAGTAGATAAAGATGTAGGTTACAACGTGTACGAAGATGGGACGGGGAAGACCGACATCCCCATAGTGAATTCTGTAGATGAATCTCCAGATTACGCGTCCTCTGTCGTACTGGCTAGTGATCTGCTGTCACTGACAAGTGCTGTGGCAAATGTAAAGGAGAAAGTTTGCAGGGAGCAAGGATATCGATTTTTGGATGGACTACTCTTAAACAAGAGATGGGCTTTAAAAAGTGAGTAAAATAAATTTATAAGTATTTTTTTTACTTTACCTATTATTATAATTATTATTACTTATTTGGATATACGCATTTACTTATAAAAAAGAGAAAAATTGAATTATTATGATATAATAGGGTACTTTATAACTTTTTGATTATTTTATCAATTTAGCTACACACGCAAAATAAGCGCATAGTCGTCGAGTTGCGGAAACCAGCTCTTCCGTACCATACCATACCATATTTTATTTAGTTATTTTAAGCGCACCGCTAAATATGGGGGTTGAAGTACATGCTACAACTAAATATCCTCTCAAACATGTCTAGGGACTTCCCTATGAGACAAATGGTAGTCGTGTTGGTCAATAAAAATATCAGAGTCTTCCAAGATTGAAACTCTCAAATTGATTTTCCAAGTGACCTCGCTACCACTGAGATACTGCATTCAAAAAAAAAAGTCACGGAAATGACCTATCATATTATATGTATTTTTCACTAACCTTTACTATAAGTGATGTGGAATGCTTACCGCCGTAAAGCCTTGACCTTAACACGTAACGATCGGCGATTTTGTCTTTAGTTATTTCTTATGTAAATTTATAGGGATCTATAATCTATATGCTATGATATGAATTCGTTAGAAGTTGACAGTACGTAACAAAAATGTATATATTTTCTCTGTTTAATATTTAACAGCGAACAGCCTTACATGCATTTTTTTTATTCTAAGATGCACAACTATAAGATTTTATAGCATTTTAAGATGCTAAATAAAGTAAATAAATGAAAGAATAGTATTCTTTGAAAGGCATAATAATTACGTGAATGTCATTGAAAATTATTTTTAATTGATTCTACTTCAAGGGAAAACAAACTATACTGGCACGAAAATGAGAAAATTTAGTTGTAGTAATAGAAATAATGCTCTACTTAGAACATGTTTTGAGATTCAAGTAAAAAAGGGCCGATACATTTTGATTTTTGGTTCTGTTGGTATTACAAATATCTAAATAAATCTGCGAAAAATACGATACGATTATTTAAATGTCAAAATAAGGATTTTTTAAATAACTATTTCACTCATCACTACATAGTAACCAAGTCGCTTCCCGCTGTCTGTCTGTCCCTAATAAAACTTCGCAACGGATTTTTATGAGGTTTTTTCAATAGATAGAGTGATTCAAGAGGATATGACGAATAACTAGTGGAACCCGCGGTTATGCTCGCGCTAAATTTAGGGACGTATCCGAATGAAGCGAGGGTGAATCGCTAGTAGTATAAAAAATTAAGAATGACATTTCAAATACGGACACTCTATGCTGTGTGCATACTGCAGATAGTTGATGTAGTTGTTTACGCATAGTCTTACGCAGCCGACTGATACAATGCTAGAATACAAATTAAAACATTTGCAATGAACTACGAATAACACATTATATTTACTTTTATTGTTTATATTTATTAACTTAGTAATGCCTTTAGATACCATTTCCCAGATTTACGTGGCTGGTTAAATTAATTATTTGAAAAATAAGCCTCTATATGAAAAATTAATAACGCCAAATTCTATTTAAATAGACTTTTCATATACTAGTACTTTAAAACTAAGTTTTAAAACTTTTGTGTTTGGGGCTGATTAAAACGGATTAGATGAGTCTAGGGAAAGGTTTAACTATCTAACCTAACCTAGGGAAAGGTTTCATATATAATATTAAATTGATATATTCTCTTTTCATTTTATACTTTTTTTAGTTATAACATGATAAATTGAAATAGGGTAGAATAGATTCCACTGTAACTTTAATGCTAAGAGAATCAGTAATACTTAACTACTGTTTAACAAAAAATAATTTTTAACATAAAAACTGGGTTTTTATTTAATATTGTTATCGAAAAACATGATGCTGACTTTTTTTTGTTTTGGATTTACGCAGATTATGGTTTTATACCTTTAATTCAAACTAAAATCACTTTTAAAATTGTATATACTTTGTAAATAAAATAAAATAATAATTAACTTAAAGTAATAATTCACTCGAAATCGAATTTACTACTGAACTCAGAACGGTAGTAATACCGTAGTGATTTTTAGATGGAGTGTCGGGAATATTTTTTTTTAAATACACATAATTCAAAGGATAACCAGTTGAGCAATTGGCGTTATAAGTAATTTACTTCAGCATACATGACCTTCTTTAGTGCGACGTCAGAATATAAAACGTGACAAAAAGATAAACTAACATTTGTGAATAATTTTTTATACTTACCATCGGATAAATATATTTTATGTTACATGGTAATAAATAAAGTTACATGTTCATTCAACTAACTTAGTCTGCTCTATGGGAGATACATTGCCAACCAAAAACCAAAACGCGAGAAAATCCTAATTTGAATTGGTACATTCCATTTATAGTTCGTTCGTCTAAAACTCACATAACTTTTGTTTCGTATGTACAACGGCTTATTTTTTACTTTTATTCAGATTTACATACAATTTTGTGAAATTTTTACTATGATAAACAGACTATTTGAGTTACTTCAACAAAAAAAAATGTGTAAAAATAGATAAAAAATCAGGAAATCTGTTTAACTTTAATTAAAAGACTATTTTTTTCGATACTATCTTGTTATTTTGTTTATTTTGAATTTATATTTAGAATTAAGTATTATGATTGTTTTCTATTATGTATGTATCTTTTATAATTGTAAAAGTACTATTTCTTTGTTATATTTTCTGACTGAAAACCGATTATTCATTTTAACGCAAACAAAGATTGCACTGTATGAACGGACATACGTTAATATGAAACATTATTAGGTATGTTCAAAAAACATGATAAACATAAATGATGAACATTATATTTAAATTATTCTTATTATGTTAATATAACACATTTATTACGATGTTCGTAATAAATGTACAATGTAGGAAGCCGTTATTCACCGTAGTTATTAAATTCCAGATTTAGTTAGCTTTAGTTATCTTTTGTTAACAAACAGTAGTGAATATTTTTTACGTTTTCCGTTTTTTTTATTTAACCAGATAAAATGCTGTGGGGCATTCTCATTATATGTACACAGTCTTAACAATCTTACAGACTTGTAAAAGGAAACTTTAGATATTAGAAACGATCGAAGGTAATTTTTCTTTAGAACGGTCGCGTATATACAGTAAGTCTACTTACTAAAAAAAAGCTTTTAAATCCAGTAAAAAATTTCGAAGCAGTAAAAACCTTTCAAAATGGGAGGAGAGTGTGCCTTATTGGCTTAATTTTCAATGTGAAAAATGGTGAATGTGGAATTTTATAAGCTATTTAATAATTTTTTTGGAATTAATAATTATTTAAAAAAAAATCATATCAATGAGGTACTTTATAAAGAAATGAAAACAGCCAGTCACAAGTCATCATTCTCGTTTATAGTATAAGCACAGTAAAGCTATGTATTCCATATGTGCGTTATGTTTCTTTGTGTAATAAATCGATTAATGATCGATAAGTCTATAATATATAGTTACGCAATGCGCTTTGCACCGACATGATATGTTTTAATTATGCTATTTACACCTGTCTTGTTAGAATCAAGATAACAAGCTCGTTAAACTATTCACATTAAAATATTTGCTTATATTTATGTTACTACAGTAAAATTCGTGCGTGTACATTGATTCGTATGAATAATAAATAATAAAAAAATATTCGTAGAGTGTATACTCTACATGACAGACTGAACTTTCTGCTGTATCATCATTCATCATCAGGTATATAAAGACACGTTTTTTAATACAATATCCATTACATCTATACATCTGTACAAATAAAATTGAAGTGTCTATTTTTAATTTCAAATTAACTGCTTTTCACTATATATACATATTACAAAAAAAACCGAACATTGTCTGTCTGTCTTTCTGTTTGTTCCGGCTCATCTCTGAAACGGCTGGACCGATTTTGACAGGACTTTCACTTGCAGATAGTTAACGTTGTAAGGCGTACCTTAGGCTTAGGCTTAGGCACAAGCGAAGCGAGTTTGAGTTTGTGAGATTATAAAACTGCCATGAAATCATATATATATAAACCGAAATCAAAAATTCAGAACTCTTTATTGTGAACGAGAATCACCGTTAAACGAACGCAAGAACAGACAAACCCGAGCGAAGTGAGACTGAGTCACTAGTATCAAATATATTAATAAAGCTATAAAAAACTCTTATTTCTTCTATAACATATATAAATTCTTACTAAATATCAATCATTTAATTGTTAATATTAATGGTAATACTAAATTAGTAAATTAATATAAATGGTTATTTTTTGTGCCTAAACATGTTGATCTATGAACGAGTAAGTTACATTTTTGTAGAACTGTCACGGATTTAGGTTCCTAACATCACGCTCTTTAAAATGCAGTTAACTACATAATATCTCCTATAACAAATTACACAGATAACGTTATTGGCGAACGCTAGTTGATTATTACAAACAACAAAAATGTTCTTGATCCACTCTCAGAATCTTACCCGATTTCTTTAATAGATCTCTGCAATATGACAATATTATCAGTTCACATGAAAGAAGAAATTCATTAAGAACTGTCCACATAAGTACCTATAGTTTACGATTTTTGGATAGATGTGTTTAAAATAAGATTCCAAATATATGGATAAAATTTGAAAAAGTTTTATAACGAACATAAAATGCCGTCCCATATATTATTTCTATAGTTATAAATTTATTTGTTAAGTTGTATTGGAATAAAAAAATCTCTTTAATGGAGAGTAAAAGGCAAATCTATACATTAAATATTTTTCGAAAAATCCTATTGATTTAGTCATTATTATCGACTAGCGACTCGCCCTCGCTTCGCTTGGGCTTTTTCCTAGATTTAGCACAGGCAAAGCCGCGGAATCCGCTAGTTATGCATATAAACCTTGCTCTTGAATCACTCTATCTATTAAAAAATACCGCATCAAAATCCGTTGCGTAGTTTTAAAGATTTAAGTATACATAGGGATATAGGGACAGAGAAAGCGACTTTGTTTTATACTATGTAGTGAGTGATGCAGAGGTCGAATCTTAACTTTTACAATTCTTGTCAGTTTGTCTATCAGTCGCATCACGAGAAAACCACTGGACAGATTTTGAGGAAGTATGATGACAGATGGTTATGTGGGCTAATATATAGGCTACTTTGTATTTTTACAGTAGGAAAACATCACGTCTCTGAGAAATTTATACTAACGTACGTACGAAGGAACTTTAACGTAGCGACGATGAGTCTCCAGTGCGTGAATTTATTGAACATTAAATAGCTACAATTTCACAATTAATACTATAATTGTTACAAGATACTGGTCGTTTGAACCTTCTTCTTATTATTACCGATTGGATTTAAAATCGAATCAATTAATTTATTCAATAAAGTGAGGACGTGGATAAAGGGACTTCAATGGCTACTGAATTGATAAAACTTTCGAGATTGGGTAATTCGATTCGGTTTGACGAGTCCCATATGTTACAAAGGGCGGTTGAAGCGGACAGTGTATAAAATTCGAAGTTTTATTTAATTTGTTAAAATTAGGCCTCTATACTATGGAGCGTATAAAGAGTACAATCTTATGTCGGAGATAAGGTGCAAAAGTTTCCATCTATAAACGGAAAATAACCGTTCAAAAACCCAGCAGCGCTGGCGTACAAAAAATAATGATATAAAAATAGCTGTTTTAGACGGCGTTAAGTGTGCTGAGTTCAAATAACTTATAATTATATCTTTATATATATGATGAAATATTTTATGTGTGTACGTGGATTCGAGAATGATTAAGACTCAAAATTCGGTCCATTACAAAATGTATTTTTCGAATTAATTAGGTATTTATATACATTTAGTCTCTAACTATGTATGCGTGCATCTTTAAAACTACGCAACGGATTTTGATGCATTTTTTAGATACAGTGATTCAAGAGGAAGATTTATATATGTATAACTAGCGGAACCCGCGGCTTCGCTCGCGCTAAATCGTTCAATTATAAATAAGTCATTACTAAACAACATTGTTTCACCGTTCAAACAATTCAGCGGGAGCAAAAGTTTATAATTTAAATGTGTACAAGACAATTTCTGTCGGGTCTGTTAGTATTACATAAAAGTGCTCCTACTATAACGCATTGTAAAATGCGCCAAAACGGCGCTGAAATTGGTTGGTCCTTGTTCATTCTTCTCTCTATCTTATATATCTCTCTATATCTCTTATCTTCTAATTAATTTTGGCACTTTCTTTGAAATTTATCCTACGTTAATGTTTATTGGATGCGTTTTACTGACACTTATTCATACTTATTCTTACTGGTTCTCCTTAATCTTTAAACTTCATACTCATACGATTGACTGTGAACCTATAATATTTTTATGACAAGTTATCGACTTGTAAATAATTGACAAGTTATAGGAAAGGATTTTAAGGAAGGTGATTATTAAATTTCTTTAATAACATAATTAATAGTGTTCACGTTCATACTTTTTGGAGTACTAATTTTACTACAAGTTTGCACTTTATGAACGGGTACATATATTGCCTTTATTTTGATGTTCTCTTCACGTAAATCGTCCCTACTATTTGGTTTGATGGTTGGTAGAGCGTGTAGAGTTTTTACTAATATTCAGCCGCTATTCTAAAACTAATTATATATTTTTTAAAACCAAAAAATAAAAATACAATATCTTTTTTATAAGTTTACTTATAAAAAAATAACATGAGGTTATAGACAATTGAGTTTATTTCATCACTGTATTGCGAAACATCTATTTAAGGAATCCCATAATAAATAATATAAACTTGTTATTTGCAATTTACATACATAAGCATACTTAATAGATAAATGGCCGGCCGTGACCGTGGCTTAAAAATTTTACAAATATTTCTGTGAATTTGCATAACCCTATTAATTTTTAATTATTTCAATTTTTTGGAACCTCATTAATTAACAGTGTTATGTCAGTTATATTCTACTATAGATTTAGCGCAACAAAGCCGCATGTTCCTCTAGTAAATGTAAACAAAAACTTGACAAATTATATACTAAAACCTTTCTCGAGAACCACTCTATCCATTAATGAAATCAGCATGAAAATCAGTGCAGTAGTTTTTGCGTTTATCGCGAACAGACAGACGATGCGGCAGAGGACTTTGTTTTATAATAGGTATGTAGTGATTAATGATTATATTGTTCTATTCATTTTATATCGAATAATTTTCAAGAAAGACTTATCTATGGCATCTTGATTAGAGATTAATAAGTAAATTGACTTTAAAAGGAAATACTACTTTGTAGGTTTTTGTACTTGTCTTATTCTTGTTAGAAGATGCCTTCGCCAATTGAGAATCGAATTTCGAGTAAGTACTAAGTAGAATATGTGTATAAGAAAGGAAAAATTGTACTTTTAACTATACATTTTTTGAAAAAAAAACTTTTACATTATTAGTTAAGTGACTTTTTTCAAAACCATAAATTCAGGGGGTAAGTACACCCTGAATCGTAAATTGTATACAAAAACCTTCGACATATAGAATCAGGGTAAAACATAATTATAAATCTGTTTAATTACGATTTTGATATCTTAATTATTTAATCGTGGTAAATATATATCGCAATTCTAAGTTATTTAGACTTACAGTTAGCAATAATTTGTGCAAAGCTTATAAATCTGATCGCGACATATTCGGACCTTATCTGGTACCAGCAATGCAGCACAATTTACGCAATAGAGTTCAATGTACCGGTTAACAATCTGGACAGTTTTATTGGAATGGTTTGTGTCACTTATTACAATATACCTAAGCTTAAAGCTCAGCTTTTTTGAAATTTATGAACTTAGTAATATTATAAAGCTGAAGAGTTATTAGTTAGTTAGTTTTTTTGTCTGTTTGTTTGTTTGTTTGGCTGAACGCGCTAATCTCAAGAACTCCTGGTCCGAATTGAAAAATTCTTTTCGTGTTGGATAGTCCCTTTAACGAGGAAGGCTATAGGCTATATTACATCACGTTACGACCAATAGAAGCGGAGCATCAATAAAAAATGTTGTAAAAACGGGAAGGGTGGGAGTTAGTTCTGCGAGGTACCATACCGCGCGCCTCGAAAAGATTTTGGTTTTCGATCTTTAGAACGCGTGCGAAGCCGCGGGAAATGCTAGTCAGTTATATTAATAAGTATACTAAAAATATTTAAGTTCTTCTCCTAGTTCAATGCATCACAATCTTTTGTACTACGCCATAATAAAGTATTTTTAATCTATTTTTCTATATGTGACTGACTGTGATGAGTTTTAAGATTGACATATTAGAAATATATTGTAAAAAACGTGTATACAAAATTTCAATATAAAATAATAAAATTTTATAAAGAATGAAATCGCTGTATTTGCAAAAGGTTATGACAAGAATGATGCAATGCCAAAGTCGAGGATCGTTGAGCTGGCATTAATCAACGTATTATGTTCTCGTATATATTAAATACGCTTAAGTTGTTATGCATTTTTTTAAATTAAATAATCTGTATTGATTAATAGTTTTCTTAAAAACTAGAATATATTTTACAAATGTATTAAAGAAATCATTTATTACTGCTTTGTGTCTGCTATTTTATAACAATACTAGCGACTCGCCCTCGCTTCGCTTGGGCTCTTCCCTAGATTTAGCACAGGCAAAGCCGCGGGATCTGCTATTAGTTATGCATATAAACCTTCCTCTTGAATCACTCTATCTATTAAAAAAACCGTATCAAAATCCGTTGCGTAGCTTTAAAGATTTAAGCATACATAGGGATATAGGGACAGAGAAAGCGACTTTGTTTTATACTATGTAGTGATTAGTATAGGTAGCTCTCTGTTCTTCAATCTGTCAATATAATCGTAACTGTCTCGGTGGTGTAGTGGCTAGCATGTACGGACACATATCGAGAGGTCCTGGGTTCGAGTCCCGGGTTGAGCCTATTTTAGCTATTGAGTGTTTCTGTTTAGTAAGCCTCAGTAATATCCCGGACTTGGGAAGTTGGCGGTGTGTAACTCCCGTGCCTCGGAGAGCACGTAAAGCCGTTGATACTGCGCCTTAACTCTCACTGGACGTGTCGATTAGTCGTCCCACCGAAGTATGACAGTGACAGGAATAGAGAGTGCGTTTGTGTTTGCTCGTACACTTGTGCACTATAATATCTCCTGCGCAGTTGGCTAGTTTCAACGAGATTGACCGCCATGGCCGGAATCGGTCGGAGAGAACACACATAACTTATTTTAGCCATCCCCACGGGATAGACGTAGACAATGCACGTATGATTTCAATGTCGTTTCTTGTTTTATGCAATACTTCCCACTGTAACATCGAACTTGTGAATGCAATGTTTTTAATGCTCTAGTTATTTTAATCGGATCCTTAACAATTTTTTTAAAAATAAAATAACCTAAGTAACTTAAACATCAGCTATTTGAATATTAAAGTTACGTAAAGCTCAGTTCAGCCATTTTAGTGATGTGCCAGAACAAACAGACCGAATGACAAAAAAAGATCTTGTAAGTTCTTTATATAATTTCATAAGAGTTTAGTAATAAGCTTTTATATCGATAATACAAACAGACAATTTTATTTAATTAATTTTCATTATCTGTGTCTAAGATTTAGATTTTATATAAATGTTAAAATAAATAGAAAGGTTTTGTATTGTCTAATATGTTTAATCGTAAATCAAATCCCTGGAATTACAAGTCATTACTCTATATATATTTTTGTATTTTATAGCTTATTTGTCAAGAAAGGTTATGGGCTACCTAACATGCTACAACCCTTGGGAATGGAGTAATTACCATACAAAGCGAAGGTCAGAAAGTACACTAAGCGCGAATGAAGTAATAGTGCGGGTTGGCTTCGTAGGGTATTGGAGGCCGAAAATGCCAACGTATAAAGAGCCAGTATTCATAAAGGAAATAATAAATGTTAAAGATATTCTTCCAGAGTATCGCATTTAAAGATTATCCTAACGCCGTAACTCGAATGCTAACTGCTTTTGATTATACAGGAAATAAAGCTCAAAAACAGAGCAGAGAAGGTTAAATTGAACTTCCTTAACGTTTTATCATTCATTTTAAAATGCCCCAAAGCCTTATTAAATACTATGAAACACAACAACCCGCTTCGCTGGGCGTAATTTAAAATAAATAAAACGGTTTTTATTATTTTCTAGTACAATAAAAGTAGCCAAGTTCTTTTAAAATTAGCTACAGTTCGCGTCACGTAAAAAGAACGCTGGAAGAAAGTGGTGGGGGGTGTGTTTGCGCATCGGTACATTCGCATACGAAATTCCTAAGCCTATTCTTTTATTTTTGAACTAGCCTTTTGCTCACGATGTATATTGAGTATTGGTAGTTACATTGAAAAATATATTAGATAGAATGTCATTAAATAGAATTCTATTAATTAATAAAATATGTTTGATTCACCGTAGAATATTTAATCTACTTACAAAAAAGTAAATTAATTCGTTTAATATATTTTTTAAATTATTAACAGCATTATTATCAGTCTCTTTTTATAAAACAATATACGTCAAAAATATTTTTTCTCAATTTTTTATATAAAATCATTTCGTAATTAATAATTTTTATGTGCACGATGGTATTTTGAATTGACAAACCAATAGCGAGCCGGAAAGCATGCGAGCCGTGCCTTGACGTCCCGCGCCCCGCGTCTTACCACCAAATTGGCCGATAAATCGCTTCTGCGCAACTTGACAGCCAGCGTTCTTTTTACATGACGCGAATTATACCTGCGAATGAAAGTCCCGTCAAAATCGTCCGCTTCAGAGACTGGCCGGCACAAACAGACTTAAATTTTAGAAAATGATTTTTTGATCTACCGTGCTTTCATATGCATTTAGTGAAAACGGCAATAAAAAATTAGCGTGGTGAGAAGTCGAAGCAAAAAAGTGTCAAAATTATGCGTGTCACTATATCTGAGACTAGCAGATTGTATTACGTCTATTAAAGCAATTTTATGCCAAGCGAAAAAAAGCGGTATAATATTACACGTAGCTACTAATAAGAAAATAAAACAAAGGATTTATGAATAAAATTAGAATCATCTTTTAGCGGGTTTCAATGACAAGTATTATTATAACATTATTTATAGACAGACGGATTTAATCTTTATATTAACATGTAATTAGCATTATAAATGAAACTATCTTTTCGGATTTTGTCGCGGATTTATTATGATTTTTGGTTCCCGACGTTTCGAATGATTTACAGCAATCATGGTCACGGGAGAGTCTTTCCCGTGACCATGTCCCCGTGACAAAATCCGAAAAGATAGTTATATTTATAATGTCAAATATTCGCGTAAACCTAAGAAAGTATTATTATGTAATTAGCACATGTAAAATGTTAACACTGTACTTTTAAGTACCTTAAGTACCTTAAGTACCTTAAGTAATTTAAAATGTATTGTAATTTTAGTTTCTCCCAAAGTTATGATATGTCTTAATTGCTTATTATTTTGTTTTATGCTAGTTTTTTGGCAGCTTCGAATTCATTTTAATAGAAGATGAAATTTCGTGACGTAAAGATCATCGTTTTTTGACATAATCCCTTAAATAAACTATAGATTACTCTAGCGCAAGCGAAGCCGCGGGTTCCGCTAGTTATACATATAAACCTTTCTCTTGAATCGATC
Source organism: Boloria selene (assembly GCA_905231865.2). Taxonomy (NCBI): domain Eukaryota; kingdom Metazoa; phylum Arthropoda; class Insecta; order Lepidoptera; family Nymphalidae; genus Boloria; species Boloria selene. The sequence goes on along the minus strand of HG993137.1, from coordinate 12,148,601 downwards.
TATCTATTCAAAAAATCACATAAAAATCCGTTGTGTAGTTTTAAAGATCTAAGCATACATAGGGATAGGCAACTGGAAGCGACTGTGTTTTATAACATTAGTGATAATAATTTGAATTATGGATAAACATAAAATCGAAATATGTAAATACATAAATTTAGATACTTGTTTCACAAATCATTAATTCATTGTTCGGTTAGATTAATCTGGCTTTGTTTAATTTGTATGACGTAATATTTATAGGTGCATAATAAAATATTGTAGAGTAATTTGCATTCAATTTTTAAGCGAATTTACTTAAATTATCTACATTAAGATTAAATCCGTTGATAAAGTAACAACAAACATTATAATTTTTTATATTATAATAATAGAAGACAATTTATTTGATTGATTGACAATTCAAGTGATTATACATTTGGCTAAAATTGTAGTGAGCCTACTTGCTGGACCAGTGATCGCGGGTTCGAGTCTCGCTGGATGCTTTCATTTGTGCGATGAACACTAATGTTTGTATATTAGTCATGGGTTAATATTTACAATACGTATGTATTTATGTGTATAGTGTATCAACTAACTCTTTACACAAACCTCGCATACGTTAATGTCTTAACATAATTAAATATATTTTAATGAAACTTTAAAAATATTTAAAAGCTAATAATAAAATTGAATAAGAATTTTCGAAGTAACTACCAACTATCACGAGAGAAGCTTAGACAGATAGTCGCCAAGTTAGCCTCTTACAGTGACAACATAATGGAATTTTATCCTAATTTCTTCTGACATCAGCATTTTTAATCTACATATTGATTCCAAATATTCTATGTTTGCTTTAAATATGTGTACTGTATAGTGTGTAGTGATATACTCGTAGTACATATTATCTTTTGTTGATTTGTTCACTTTGTACTCAGTATAGCAACCGATCCCTCTTCAGTAGTTTAACATAGTACCATTACGCATACGATTAAATAATAGGCAAATAAAAATATTTTTGTTTTAACATGTACCCTACAAGTTTGTAAGTGACGGCTTTGTTTTACGTCGGACGAAGCATTCTGGAACAATCCATTGTGAAACAATGACGATCGCACACGCCTTTTGCATATCAACTCAGACAGTACATACTAAAAATATTTGCCAGCTTAAAGTCTATGCATAATGTCTATCCATCTTTTTAAAGTAAAGAATACTGTGATTCAGGGGATGACTTTTAATAGATAAAGAAATATATTTTCTAACGTTAAATAAAAAAAATATATGAAAGTTAGCCACCTTGACATTTAAAGTGTGCTTTTAATATGCTATTTAATATTTTTATGACATCAAAGCTATAATAACGTTATATGAGAATATTATAATTTATTCGAATCTGCACATTCGAAACTGAGCGGACAAATCGCTAATCGATACCTTAGTTCGCAAATTGGCTAACTCCTTTTCAACATTTTTTTTCAAAGGCTACCAAAATCAAGAAATACAATAATATTTACTATAAATTCGGACCAATATTTTTTTATATTAACGATATATTCATAAATAATCTAAAAAAATCATATTGTACGAGTTTGTAACACTTATTATATTGAAATAATAACGATTTTAGTGGCCCCTTAAAAAGTTCACATTTACGGAGTTAGCCGATTTGCGAATTAAGGTATCGTAATATATAATAACCGCATCGTAAATATTAAATTAAATTTAAATTTTTTAATAATAATAATATCCTTTTTTAGGGTTCAATATAGTAACCGTACAGAAACTTTTATCAAAGTTGGTCCAACCAATCCAAATCCAATATTGATTTTTATTGCAAGTCACAGTAGAATTACTTTTGAGTAATAACACATAATATAACATATTCCCTACTATTGAAACATAAACGTACGCACGTTCGCATACAAGCATGCATACATATAAAAATCGAACGATTATCGATATGATTTGCCACACAATTATAGAAATTGGTCTTTAACTGGTAATAAATTACATCCTTATGCCTAAATTTTGCATTAAAATAATTTAAAGTTTAAGTATATCATTACAATGTCAATCCAATATCAGGTATTATTACTTTGTTATTGTATCAGCATTGCTAAATTGTCCTCAATCGATCGCATAATTGCGAACTAATACAATTCAGCAGAATTAGTCGATTCCGCTAATTAATAATATGACAGTGAAGCGAGTCTTACAAATGATTTGCATTCATAATAACACTTGACATATACACTCGAAATATCGGGACCATTGTTGTGTAATTAATGGGACTATATTGTATGCTGAATTTAATTATAAATTATGATTTGTTATGTCACAGTTACATAAATTATGTTAAATGAATTGAAGTTTTTATTGAACTAGACTTGTCATTAATTACAGATGAACTAGACTTATTTTTACTTATTACATTTACAGAAAGAGTTTTAATAATCGCTATTTTAAACTTCAAAAGTGGTATGATCCGAAAGGAGGTTATCACTGGTTTGAAATACAATTCTTCCCGGAAGAGCCTCTATTTTTATCTATTCATAATAAACAGTAATATTACTGAGTGATTTATTTTTAATTTGAGCCATTTGTAGTATTACTGGTTATAAGTATATTATTAAATATGATATAATAATTTATTAACCTTGATAATCTTAACAATAATATTTTTTGGTTTTTTACATAACAATTTTTAAATTATTAACATTATATTTTTAATATTTTTAGACCAGTGTGATAATTTAAAAGCAATTTTTAAATCATAAATCTCGTACCCATCCCACAAAATTTATAGATCGTTTTATACTGTTTGATTTTACGAGCCATTTAATCGATGTATGATCGTAAGGGCTTTATTTATTAGAGGAAGTTGTTTCCTTGTTTATATTTATCTTATTCAGCTACAAAGTGTTTAAGTTTTAAATACATTTTATAATGGTAGTGCCATGCTTGTTACCTTCGGGTAGCAACCGAATGGGCCGGCACGCCCCGTGTAGTTCATTAGTACCACTCTCTCACAGAAGACCGACGTGAAGTGGCAGCTATGCTGTCGCGTTTCGTCCGGTGAGTGAGAGTCCGGGAGGCCCACTCTCCTTCCCCCCTCCCTTTTCCCTTCATCCTCCGCCGTCGTTCCCCCCTCCCTCCCACTTCCCTCCCTCCTCCATCCCTCCCTTTCCTGAAAGGCCGGCAACGCATCTGCAAGCCTGGCTTGCAGTTGTCCATGGGCGGAGGTGATCACTTCCCATCAGGTGAGCCTCCTGCCCGTTTGCCCCCTTTTTACCATTAAAAAAAAAAAACTTAATCGTATCATATCTAGATAGTCTAGGAGCAAGCGTGACCGACTGTCCGGATAGGTGTGAATCCCGAATTGGTTCAAGATTCGATATAGAGTTTCTCTATCGAATAAAAAGTCAGTAAAACCCAAGAGTAGGGATCAAGGAGTTGGTTTTGTTAACCCTGCGCTATGAAGAGAATGTAAATATTTTGGTCCTACGCTTGATCTGTCGCTGGTCGTGTCAAAGAAATTAAAGTTTTAGTTATTTTCTAATAAAATAAAAGTTGCCTAAGTTACTCCTTATAACATAAGAAAGCAAGCAAGTGAAAATCTAGTCAAAATCGGTCCAGCCATTTGAGAGATTAGCCGGAACAAACAGACAGACAGACAAAAAAAATAAGAATTGATTTTTTTATTTAAGTACCGTATATACGTAGTGAAAAGCTGTTAATTTGAAATTAAAAACAGGCACTATACTTATTTGTACTGTTGTTCAACTTCTAACAAACATTTTTTTAGAATCGAAGAACAAAAATCACTTCAAAAATGTACTAAAATGTTCAAAGCCATAAAAAAGGTGATTTTTATTCCTATTTGCTGAGTCACATCATTAATCTCAAAATAAATCGTTTATGTTGTTGACAAAAAATGAATGGATATATATTATAATATAATTTTTTTATTTTTTCCTATTATTCACATACAAAATTATTGTAAGCAGATACAAGGAAATGGCGTTTGTTATTATAAGAAAATTAAAATTGATCACATTTGGCCTGACATATTGAGTGTTTGTGTATAGATATTATTATAATACGTAGGTAATCATTATTTTAATAATTTATCATTTTATTATACTATGACGACGATTGATGCGTAAAAGCTTAAATAGTATTAAATTCTTCGAATATAATATCTATTTTATATAATAAAAATAACAACACTTATAATGAATATAATTATTATTTTATATACAATATATTATTATTTTATATTTTATTTTAAATACGATGAATAGAACTTCAATCTTTATTTTTATTAAACTATTATGCACTTTAAAGTACGTTAGTTGTCAAAGATGAGATATTTTACGCAATAAAAAGCAGTTTTTTTTTCTATATTCACGACTTTTTAAGAATATACAATATATTGTCTATCTGTGATTTAAAATTATACTCCGATAAATGATCTAGAAATCAAAATGAAATTGGTTATTTTCTACATATAAATAGCGACTTGCACTCGGTTTGCTTCAGATTCGTCCCTAAAAAAACATAAAACATAATACATCCTACAATAGTCATTCATTTCCGGGATAAAAGTAAACTATGTGCTATTTTAGTCTATCTATCTCTGCGCCAAATATCCAGATCTGTGCAGCCGTTCTCGCGTGCAAGAGTAACAAACATACATACATCCATCCACCGTTCCATCCATTCATCCTAACTTTATTTGTAAACTAGCTACTCACTCTCGCTTAGCTTGAGTTCGCCCCTAGATCTAGCGCGAGAGAAGCCGCAGGTTCCGCTAGTAATAAATATAGCCAATGTAACTCAGTGTAGGTATCTAACGGCAAAAGAATTTTTAATATAGGTCCAGTTTTTTTAGTTTATTACAAAAATACAAATCTTTCCTCTTTTTATCAATATTAGTATAGATGTAATGGGCAAAAACGAACTTAAACCATGTTACGCTAATTATTATAGCAGACCCCAAATTTTTATTATTCATTACTTTTTAATTATTACGAAGGATCTATCATAAGTAAACAGAACACATATATATATGCGATTCATCATTTTCTACGGACTACCGTTTTAAATATGAATATGAATAAAATAACTTTTATTACCTATTTAAAGATTTAAGTAAACTTCAAAAGTATTATTTACGAGGTTCATAATCGTAAATTTGATACGAGTATTTAAAATTTTAATGATAGTTTGTTCAAACTTTATCCTTATTCTTGTTATGATTTTATTATTTTTATGTAATAGTAAAACTGAGCATTAAGATATTTCAAATTAGCATAATATTATGTACACACTATGTAGATATAAACAAAAAGATAAAGCAAGTAAATATAAGCTTAAAAAGTTTCATAAAATTTGCAGACAAATATTTTAAGTCTAGTGATAAAGTAATTTATTTACTCCATAAAAATTAGAGTAGGTACAAAAAGCTTGATTACAAAATAATAATAGCACAGCTTTATAGATACCAGGACTTTCTTTGGCGTGAGGAAGATTCGGTCAAAAGTGACATACGCTGTTTTATACAAGTCACTAGGACTTGTAGATGCGAAGGTTTGTATATGTACACACTATATGAGTATGTTACTTCGTACCTTCGGATGGTTGAACAGATTTGGATGAAATTTAGTTCACAACTTTTATGATAATGATTATTCTAAATAACTCTAACTTATCAGATTTTATTCGTTTTCATTTTGATTACTTTTAATAAAACCGAATATAATTTTTAATTCAAAATATTCATGTAAATATACCAAAACACGGAAAAAATCCATTCTCTATGATAGTAAAATAAAAAATATCTGTCTGAAGTAAATCTTTAAATCACACACTAGTTTCCAAAGCTACTTAATAGTCCCTTCACACCCGTCCTTGACGCGCGCGAATGTCTAACGAGACATTCGGGTGTGAGTCACATGAAGATGTGCCTGCGATATTGACCTACATTGTGTAACTTAATTGTTATTTTATAGTTTTTTTGTAATATTTTTAGGTTGAATAGAAAAAATAGCTGATATTCCATATAGAGATTTTATAAAGTACTAGCTTTTCCCGCGGCCTTGCACGCGTTCTAAAGACCAGAAATCATTTTTTTCTGAGTCGCGCGGTATGGTACCTCGCAGAATTAACGTTCCCGTTTTTGCAACATTTTTCATTGATGCTCTGCTCCTATTGGTCGTGGCGTGAAGTAATATAGCCTATAGCCTTACTTGATAAACGGACTATCTAACACAAGAACAATTTTTAAATTCGTAAAAACCAGTAGTTTCTGAGATTAGCGCTTTCAACCAAACAAACAAACAAACTTTTCGGCTTTATAATATTAGTATAGATATGTAACTGAAAATTATATTACGTTAATCAAAATATAACATAGATTGTGCTTTTCAAAATAATCTCTTTCCTTTGGAATGTCACTTGAACCTTTTGATGAAACATTTTATTTGGCATTTGATGCTAAAGTTTTAATTAATTAATTCAATTAGCTAAATATCTTATTTTGATAAATACATATAACTAATCATAGTGCAACTAACCTTTAAGCACTTACTGTGTGGTACATTCAGTTATTGATTTGATATGAAAACTCTGTCACTTATATATGAGTATAACAGGAATAAGGAAGCTATATTATCTTCGAGTGCAATAGGTTATTCTTTATTATTATTTAAATGTGCTAACTGTCAGAAGTCATAATAAGTTTTATTGAGTAGCGTTATTTACGTGCACTGCTACGGTTTGAAATAAATTAATATGTATGAAGGTACATTTGTATTTAGGTCTTTTGTAACGACTCATTGCTAGATACAAGCCGCCCTTCAATGGCCATAGTCCATGGTTGGGTCCATCTATAAGCATTGAACCAGTGTTACTCGGTTTAGCAAGTGAAAGCGTTACCACTGCACTGCTATACGCTTTCGAATCGCCGAATACTAAATGGTCATGTTTAACAACTAGCTTATTTCGTATTATTAAATTATTTATTAGAATTAATAATATAAACAAGGATTTAAGGGAATGCCAGTCTAATAGTTCAGTAGTTGGATTTCTCAATTAATATTAAAAAGAAGTATTGTACGATAATTTGTAGTATTAAAGCTATTGGTCATTTGTTTTAAATTTTCCTTATCTTCGCAATTTTATACCCACTTGAACACATTAGTATGCTCACCATAAACGATCTACCATTTAAGACAATGCAAAATAAACTATATAAGTGGACAATTAATTGTGAATTTAATATGTTTCCGTCAACATAATGCCGTCATTTTGATCATTAAATTCGTTCCGCCGATTTATATAATGGCTAAACTACAATTTTTCTATGAATTCAAAATTATATAAATTTTAATATTTATATATCATCATCATCATCAGCCCTTTTTAACGTCCCACTGCTGGGCACGGGTTTCCTCAGTACGAGGGGATCAGGCCATAGTCCACCGCGCTGGCCTAGTGCGAGTTGGCGACTTCACAATTCACATGCCTTTCGAAAACTTTTTAGATTTTCTTAGACATGCAGGTTTCCTCACGATGTTTTCCTTCACCGTAAGACAAGTGGTAATCATGATATAAATGATTCGCACATGAAAATATCAGAGGTGCGAGATCGGGGTTTGAACCCGCATCACTCGGTTATCCAAGCGACGCGTTACCGCTGGGCTACCACTGTCTATTTTATATATAACTTAATCTAAACTGACATAATACGTAATGAAATAAAATTTCTATTTGTATTCAAAGTAAAGATGTGTGGCTTATTTCGTAACATTAGGCACTTGAAAAGTCGGAGACAGCATTGTCAAGGTTAGCTGTGGTGAAATTTTATATGTTTATTATTCCATACATGTTTTCCACAAGCATTTAGCTATGGTCGGACTTCGCTTGAACGAAAATTAGAGATATTTTTATATTGAAGTACAAAGTATAATGAATACTTGTATGTAAGCATGTGTAAATGTAAACATGTATTTTGAAGCACAGACCCCTGACAGTGCGAGTCGTTTGCAAAACCTTGTTAAGTCCAATTAAACAAAGGAGCAAGTTCCCGTGGATAGTAGAGTGGAATAGTACAGAGTAATGGTTTTCGAGCGGATGTGACAAAAAAGACCTGAAACAGTTTTTAAAGCTTAAAGTCTTCTAGATTTATTCGCAATGAACTAGGTGAATTAAAACTATACTCAATGGTATTTTAATATATTTGAGAGGTTATGCCTTTTTTACTGTCGAGGCACTGCTGTGCTCTAAGAGAGATAATAAGGTTAAAAAAAAACGACCTTACATACTAATAACCTACTCCTTTTTGTGTAGGAGTGGTATAATTTATGATTCTAATATAAAATAATCTAAAAGCCTACGTTTAATAAGAAACCGGCCTAAAAAAGCCTAAAAAAGCTCTGTCTCTCTAACAAAATGTGTAATGCAAAGATAACAAAAATATACGACGACTTTACTTTTTTCAGTGTTTGATGCTTCAGCAAAGTCTCCACAAGGACTGCTCTTTGGATCTTCTTACCATATGGGAAACTTTGACGAATGTGTCGGGATTATAGAGCCGGGGGAAGGTATGACTGTTGAAGGTCAGTACTGTCTGGCTACCATCAAATGGAGACAGCGAGAGGAGATGAAAAAGGTAAATTAAATCTAAGATATATGTTTAACTCTTTTTTTTCTGAATGTCGAGTGCCGTTGGCCCTACCGGCCTTTACAGCGTCACTGGGTGGGGAGGCGGATAGAAGGTCCTGCCTAAAAATGGAGCATGAAGCTCAAGGGGTGTAAGGGCACCTCTTGCGAGGTTCGGAGTGTTTAACTCATAATATTATGGTACTTTTATACAGACTAAGCCACTATTATATTACTAGCAATGTCTTTCTGTCACTCATTTAAGTAATGAATGTCGTCACAATTCGCCATGCCGTTTTAAAGTGAAGTACGATCAAACATACACGCACACATAATATAGAAATTTTAAATAGTACGAATTAGGGCCAATATAATTTTTGAATTTGTGAAGAAAAACGGCTCCAATCTTCAACCTTCTTTCATAGTATACATATTCAATACAGACTAAGTTCAATTAAAGGAAACAGTAAAAGTTAAAATATCAATAAACTTAGAATTCTAAACGGCATGTGTATAACGTTCTAGAAATAAATAGCGGAAATATGGAAGGTTGCTCGTGTACTGGTATGACGTGTGAGACGTCATTAGAATTTTAAAAGTAACTCCTACGTTCTTCGATATCTATCATTAGCGAAAATTGACTGTTTTTTGTAAATAAAAAATATTCATTTGTGCCTGCTAATGTAAAAAAACTTAAAAAAAAGTCATTTTGCCTCTGCCATTAGACCAGGTAAATGATAGCATATTATTTTGTTATCATGGTTAAGTAATATGCCCGATCTCTAAGTCTTGTCTTTACCTACTTATAATATTATAAGAATCAGTGTTAGTTTCTTTGATTTTGTTTGTTTGAACGAACTAATCTCAGGAACTATATATCCAATTCGAAAAATTCTTTTTGCGTTAGAACATAAAGAAATAACTATAACCTTACTCGATATTCCTTTTGCCTACGTAAATAATAAATAATAATAATAATAAATATGTTGGGACATTACAGCGCTATCTTGTTCCGTAGTAAACTACGAGTCTTATGTTTCAGATACAAGATAGTTGATACACTACACATATTATAAAACTTTATATACATACATATTATAAAATATATCAACACTCATGGCTGGGATACAAACATTGGTGTTTAGTAGGGTATATATGGATTGGTGTTCCAGTGGGCTTCGAACCCGCGACCGCTGGCGCAGCAAGTAGAGTCACTACAAACTGAACTAAACTTGTAGTCAAAATTCTTGTTAAAATTTGTACAACATATTTGAGACACATTAGTTCAATTCCTATGAAGGTAGAAAGTAAATCAAAAAGATCTCATACTTTTGTTGAATCCTTAAAATTCTTGTGTAAAATCTTTGAGCAAATAAAAATAATAACCAAAAAATATATAAAAAGAATGTAAAGAACATTATATTGGGGAAAGTTTGTTTACAAAATAACCTATTTGTTAAGGAAAATGGTATGCAATTATAAACACGGCTTATTCTATAAGCATCCGAATCTTTTTGGATTATAGGGGATTGTCGAGGATTATTGAGTAATAATTCTTCATTTAACTTATTATACTTACCTAATAAAGAAAAATTATTACTCATATGTAACTTTAAATACATATATATTATAAACGTAAACACAGATGATTGGAGTACTAACATTCATGCTCATCACATTCACACAAATAAAAAGTAAGACGTAAGATTATTTTTTCGCGGATTTCTATTGATTTTTGTTTTGCCTGCTGCAAAGCATTAGAAGCATCGGGAACTGAAAATAACAAATATTATAGCATCTACGTACAATGTTAGCTATTACAGTGTAAATATTTATTTCTACCTTTGAATATTATTTGTTCAGAATTGCAAAGCTGAATAACGTCTTTATTTATATTTATTTAAATAATATCATTTATAGTTTGTAAGCAAATTAACATATTATGTAGTATTTATATAGTAAATTAAATTAAATGAAGGATTTCAATATTTAACTATTAAAGTTACATGTAAGGAGTATTTAAATGGGGGTGTTTTTTGTTTATATAGTGTAATTCTTATCGAATAGATTGTACTTTAAAATAGCTAAACTCAATTCTAAGGTAAAATCTGCCCTTGAGAGGGAATTAATTATTCGTAAAATTAAGGGTGAGAAAATTATTTAAAAGGCTAGTCGTTTTAATTTAAGGAGTTTGCGTAGCTTAAACAAGTTTAAAAGGGTTAAAAATCGCAAAATTTTTATTTGTTCTAAGAATTTTAATCTATCAAATCTGGTAGGTATTCAAATATGAATATTATGATACTTAGAACATATTTCATAAAAGTGCAGTACAATGTCACAGGTACTCATATTTAACCTGTATACAAGTGCAATTTTAAACACTAGAACTTTTCAACTTGGTCGCTTAACGTCCATTAGTTGTAGAACAGCTCATAAACGACACTCGGTTACAGGAACTAGTAAATAGGTCATGCGTTGTTTTCCACATAATAAGCTAGATGGACACAAAGCTGAGTCTTTGTAGTGTAACTTGAGGTTCCGACTCTGTTTCCTTTGAAAAAAAAAACAAATGTGAACGAGAAATGTCCTTTCGAAAGCTAACGTTCACTGTACAATTACTAGTTCGGTTCTTTGAAGAACGCCCGATCTTTCTTTGACATTCGCCCATATTTGCAGTTAAATGAAAACAGCTTCTCTTTATATTTATATTTAATTCGATCTTTGTTCTTATTTTTCTAATAGTTAAAACAGTTTGTGAAATTTTTATAAAGTGCAAAAACGAATATTACTATATATATTCATATATATACGTTTCCAAAGTATTCCATTATATACTAACTATATACAAGAAAATAATTTAAAATGAATTGAGCATTCAATAAATAAAATTTATCCTCGTTGGTAAACATCGTTAAAAATACTTTTTCGAAATCCAATGCAAAATAAACTTAAGTTACAACTTAACCTTCAACAGTCCTACGTAAAAGGTTATTTTACCCACAATCATAAAAATTTACAAAAATACGTCTAAATTCTAATATTGTTTTTAAATTAGTTTTTACACACGACTTCGCTTGCATATATGGTATAGGTATGTTGGTATAGATAACCTACGTGTCTAGGAGACATTGAAGGTTTATTTCTTATCATATTATACTATTGATTGACTCGTTTCGTGCGGGACCTTTTGCAAATTGAGAACAGCGTTGACTTTTTTTATGTATTTGTAACCTTTTTTCACATCATTTTTTTCACGAAATATATTGAAAAAATTGCTTACTAACGTAGCCCAATTAGCATTTCAGGTCAAAAGTCCATTACAAATTTCTATGACAGCAGTAAAATGACTCTATGATTGTAAAATGACTCTATGATTGTAAATATGTATTTAGTTTGTTACATTATTAATTACTAATCCTCACTCGACTCAACCTCACTCTGCTCTGTTTCTGTCCTAGATACTTGCCAACAATTAGTTTAGATTTCTTGGAAATTAGATATTTTCTCACCTTTTTTTACTTTAGGTATGTTGAGATTTGTGAACGCAACCTATGATTGATTATCTATGGTTGTCTTTCCTTCTTCCTGTTCTGTTCGCTAGTCGCTACGCAATTTGCATGTACGTTAATTTTATGTTAAAATAAAACATTATTAAGTATAAACCAATCTTTGGACTTTTATTTCAACAGGTTATGGGCCCAGACCTACCTGTATGAAATTATTTTGTAAAAGTTTAAAGTAAAAGTCAAATAGTAAGCAAGTCCAAAGTTAGGGCCACGCGGTCGCCGGTGTTTCTACTTTTCAGCTTTTCAGATTACTTGCATATATTGAAAAGTTGTACACAATGACTTCAAACAATACTTTGACACTCATTGAGAAGCTCACTGGTCGCGAAAACTGGTCTACATGGAGTTTTGCAGTGAGGGCATACTTCGAACATGAGGATTTATGGGAAATGGTTGAACAAGGACCCACTGACAAACTAAAGGACAAAAAGGCTAAATCGAAGTTGATACTTCTAGTTGATCCCATGCTATTTGTACACATTCAAGAGGCAAGGTCTGCCAAGGAGGTTTGGGACAATTTGGCAAAGTCTTTTCAGGACTCCGGTTTACTAAGAAAGGTTGGTTTACTAAAAGATTTAACTAACACAACTTTAGAAAACAGTAATAGCGTAGAAGATTATGTAAACAAGATAATGACCTCAGCTCACAAATTAAGAAACATATCGTTTGAAGTAAATGATGAATGGCTAGGTACATTAATGTTAGCTGGTTTACCAGAGGCTTACAAACCCATGATTATGGGCATAGAGAGTTCAGGTGTAAAAATAAGTGCCGATTTAATTAAAACTAAGCTGTTACAGGAAGTGAAACAGTCTGACACTACTGCATTTTACACAAACTCAGTCAAGAAACCACCACCTAAAACTCAGTCTCAGTCTAAATCTAAAGGTCCAAGGTGTTTTCATTGCAACAAATATGGGCACATGAGCAAATATTGCTGGTTTAGAAAAGACAAAAATAAAAATATGAAGTCTCAAAATACAAAAGAAAAGACAGAAGATAATGGTTTTTTGGCAGCTTTTTCAGCAATGCAGTCAAATGACAGCTACAGCTGGTACATTGATTCTGGTGCATCGGCTCACATGACCATGCATAGACACTGGTTGGAAGATGAGATGCCTCCGTCTGTACAGAATATAAAAATTGCAGATAGCAAAATACTGCATGTGGAGAGTTGTGGGAATATATCCATCCAACTAGACAAGAACAGCAAAATAAAGGTGAGAAATGTTTTATATATACCCGAGCTGTCAACTAACTTATTGTCTCTTAGTAAAATAATTAAAGCAGGATATCATGTTGAATTCAATGAATATGGTTGTTTTATACAAAATCAGTCAAAACAAAGTATAGCTTCTGCATCTCTCATAAATGATACATATATACTAAATGTTTTGCAACAACATACAGCCATGAAAGCAAATATAGAGACTGATGTCTACTTATGGCACTTGCGAATGGGGCATTTAAATATAAAAGATGTTAACAAGTTGCCCAAAATAGCGCATGGTATAAAATTGACACCACAAATGGAAAATTACACTTGCATTACATGTTTAGAGGGTAAACATAGTAGAAAACCTTTTCCAAGCAGTACTTCGGAAACTAAAGACCTGTTGGATTTGGTTCACAGTGATTTGTGTGGTCCTATGCAAACCACATCAATAGGAGGTGCAAGGTATGTAATAACATTTATTGATGATTACTCTCACAAAGTATTTGTGTATTTTATGAAGCACAAGCATGAAGCAATAGATAAATTTATAGAATTCAAAAATTTAGTTGAAAATCAGTTAAATAAAAAGATAAAGATGCTCAGAAGTGACAATGGAAAAGAGTATATAAACAATAACTTTAATAATTTCCTTAAAAAGAGTGGGATAATACATCAAACTTCCAATCCATATACACCACAACAAAATGGTATCAGTGAACGAATGAACCGTACATTAATTGAAAAAGCTAAGTGTATGTTGTTTAACTGTGAATTATAGACTGACTACTGGGCTGAAGCAATGTCAACAGCTGCATATCTTATAAATCGCTCACCAACACATGCTCTTTCCAATATGACTCCTGAAGAAGCTTGGTCTGGGAATATACCAGATTTGAGTAACCTGAAAATATTTGGCTGTAAAGCTATGGTACACATACCAAATGAAAAGAGGAGAAAACTGGATTCAAAATCACGAGAGTTAATTTTTGTTGGATACTCTGAAACTACAAAAGGATATAGATTTATAGAGCCTAAAAGTAAAAAAGCTATTACTAGTAGAGATGTTGTGTTTTTGGAAGATAGTATTAAAAGAAATATAGTCCCAACCCCTGCATCTGAAAGAAAAGAAGATAATATTAATGAAAATCAAAAAAAGAAATTTATATCATGAAACAAATTTAAAAATAAATGAAAATAAGAATAAATTGTACTTACCTTTATCTGAACAGCAATGTGAAGAACCTGAAAATGATAATATTATTAATAAATTTGATACTTCCAGTATACACTCAGGGTCAACCTATGACGATCCTGATGATGATACATACTTACCAGATGAAACCATTGAGGTGCCTGAGACGTCCAAGATGCAGACAAGATCTCAAAGAAGAATGGAAATGTATGATAGTTCAACGTCTTACCTTAGTATGAATGTTGAGTCCACGATAAGCCTACTGAACTGTGATCCACAAAGTTTGGAAGAAGCACTGAAAAGTGATAAAGCTGACCTGTGGAAGCATGCAATGAATGAGGAATATAAGTTTTTGATTCAAAACAATACTTGGTCACTTGTAGATAAACCAGTTAGTAAGAAAATTATTCCATGTAAATGGGTGTTTAAATCAAAAACAGATGAAAATGGAAACATCATACGTCACAAGGCAAGGCTAGTCATTAAAGGTTATCAACAAAAAAAAGGAATAGATTATCATGAAGTATACTCACCTGTCGTCCGATATTCATCAATAAGATATCTTATGGGAATAGCTGCAAAATATAGTCTACAAATACATCAGATGGATGCCATTACAGCATTTTTGCAAGGAGACATCACTGAAGAGATTTACATGACCCCACCACCATCGTTTGAGCAAGGAGAGAAAGTATGTCGCCTAAATAAAGCTATATATGGCTTGAAACAAGCCAGTCGACAATGGAATAGGAAATTAAACTTTGCTTTATTGGATATTGGTCTATTAAGATCAAAGATTGATCCTTGCATATATTATAGAATAATTAACAAGCAAGATATATTATTTATAAGTGTATATGTAGACGACTTGATTTGTTTTTTTAATAATGAAACTAGCATCAAGATTATTAAACAAAAATTACTGGAAAAATTTCATATGAAGGACATGGGAAGAGTAAAGCAATGTGTTGGTTTTAGAATCAAACAAGAGCAGAATAAAATTTCATTAGATCAATCAATTTATATAGAGAAAATTCTAAAACGTTTCAACATGTCTGATTGTAAACCTACTTGGACACCGTGTGAAGCAAATATTCAATTAAAGAAAGCTGAACATGAGAGTGAAATACTTAGAAACATACCATACCATGAAGCTGTTGGATGTTTACTATACCTATCTCAAGGAACAAGACCAGACATAGCCTACATTGTAAATTCTTTAAGTAAATATAATAATAAACCAACTGCAGAACACTGGAGTGCATTGAAGAGAATTTTAAGATATTTAAAAGCTACAGTAAATTATAAATTAACATTTAAGAAAGATGACAGCGAAATTGTTGGATATTGTGATGCTGATTGGGCAAGTCAGTCTGAAGACAGAAAATCCTGCACAGGATATGTTTTTATTTTTCAGGGTGCCTCCATCAGCTGGTGTTCTAAAAGACAACAAACTGTGGCATTATCAAGTACAGAGGCCGAATATATGTCTCTGTCAGCATCTATACAAGAGGCATTGTGGTTTAAACAATTACAAGAAGAATTTTGGCCTGAACTTAAAAGCAGGCCCTTATTAATGTATTGTGATAATCAAAGTTGCATTAGTCTTTCAGGTAACGAGAGTTATCACGCACGAAGTAAACATATTGATGTCCGATACCATTTCATTAGAGAGAAGGTTGCTGCCAATCAAATCAATATCAAGTACAAACGGACTGATCACATGGTGGCTGATGTCTTAACCAAGGGACTTCATCGGCCAAAGCATGAAGTGTTAACAAAGGCTATGGGTTTGCGTCCAGGAGAGAATGTTGAGATTTGTGAACGCAACCTATGATTGATTATCTATGGTTGTCTTTCCTTCTTCCTGTTCTGTTCGCTAGTCGCTACGCAATTTGCATGTACGTTAATTTTATGTTAAAATAAAACATTATTAAGTATAAACCAATCTTTGGACTTTTATTTCAACAAGGTAATATACATTATATAAACCTTTCTTTTAAATTACTCTATCAATTGATGAAAACCGCATTAAAATCAGTTGCGTAATTTAAAAGATCTAACCATACAGAGGACGAGAGGCGACTTTGTTTTATTCCATGTAGAGACAAACAAGTGAAGCTACGAGTAATAAAAATGTGTCAATAAAAGTTAAATGTGTTTACGTAGTTTAATGAGACATACTTATACAAGAAACTATGCATAATATTCTGCATACTAGTATATGCAAATCAAAATCACACGGGTTATAAGTAATTTGCCAATTCACTTCCCGATACTGTTTGTCAATATTATTACAACGTTGGGATTGTTCTACAATAGGAAGTTTGTGTCAATTTGGCTGAACCACGTGATATATTAGATATTATTATTGATGATACGTTTGGCGCAGTTTCTGATGACCCTACTTTCGTGCGCCAGCGGTCGCAAATTCGAGTACCGCTGGAGGCATTCATTTGTTAAACTCGGATGTTTGTACTCCAGTCATGGGTATTTATATTTATAATAATATAATATGTGTATATTATCAACTATCTGGTACCCGTAACACAAGCTAGCTTACCACGGAACTAGATGGCGCTGTGTGTAAAAATGTCCCAATATTCCTAACACTATTACCGAAATATTTCAATAAAATCACATTGTAATATAGTTACTTCATCTATTTATACTGGTTTATATTCCACTTTGTTCGAGAGCCCAATATTACTGTTATAAGTATTTACAAAAATATTGCAAAGTCACTTAAAAAGACCTAATCTTTCGGAATCAATTAATAAATATTAACATATCGGTACATTTTTTCGCAAAATTCTCTTAAATAGTACTAAGTACCTAAAATTTTCTTATTGTAGAAATCGTATAAAAATCTGTAGGTACAGTTTGCAGTTCAAAATTCTGAGATTAGCCCGAATAAACATAAACTCAACGCAGCGGGGAATATCTTTATACTTAGTTTTAGTTCACTCTTTATCACTGACCGGTGACCGGTTTTCAATTTATTATTTCAATAATTTATTATATTTCATTTATAAATCTGAATATGTTCGCGTGGGATTTATCACATTAAATATTAAACCGCTAGATTAATTACTTATTAGAGAGTTTTTAATTTTAATCCCCATTATTATATGAAACGGAGTAGCGAGTATTTGTAGAAAAACAAGATAATATATTTTTCCAGTGTCTTTAAAGTTCAAGCGAGCCCATAAGAAAGCGGCTAGTTTATGAATAAATAATGTACATTATATACGTTTATATATTTTATATATTTTATACGTTTATTTATTTTATATATTTAGTTTTTATATTTTTGCTATTTTCAGATAAGAACGGGTAGAGGTGAAATCCTTCGTTGGGCGGTATGCGTCCCCAGCGCGTGTGATGCGAGTGCTGTGGCGGGATTTGTTAGTGATGTGCTCTCCCATACTGTTGGCAATTCGACAGGCGTTATTGTCACTGATAGAGATTGTTATACTAGAAAACCGATTACGGTTAGCAAACTTGATATCGCATTCTTGTAAGTATTAAATACATTTTCAGGTAATTAATCGATGGGTTTCAGGATATTTCATCGGTTTTTTATATTATTTCTTATGTTTTTAATGAATATTAAAAAGGATAGTTTTATTTATATACTTCAGCTCTTTTTAACGTCCCACTGCTGGGCACGGGCCTCCATCAGTACGAGGGGGATCAGACCATAGGTCCACCGCGCTGGCCTAGTGCGTGTTGGCGGACTTCACATGTCTTACGAAAACTTGATAGGTTTCTCTCAGACATGCAGGTTTCCTCACGATGTTTTCCTTCACCGTAAGACAAGTGGTAATCATGATAGAAATGATTCGCACATGATATCAGATGTGCGAGACCCGAATTTGAACCCTCATCACTCGGTTATACAAGTGAGCGCATTACCGCTGGGCTACCACTGCCTTCATAGTTTTATTTAGTAAATACTGAATTATTAAGTTTCTGAGTACGCGGGTCGAGTGTGAAAAGCGTTAAAAGTGTCAATGATTTTTTATTAGGTTTCATTTCATGTAGATTTTGATAAATAAAGTCTTAAATTAAATAAACAATGCTTCAATACTAAATAGTAGCTAGTTGTTGAATGCTAGATATGTAAAAATCGTTACACGACCAAATCATTAAATATACATAGGCAAAGCGAAATAGACTCAATCCAATATACATTATAACGATCAACATTGCTAATCTATGGCATTGACAAATAACATAACATATGACAAATTATGCTTAAATTACTACCAAAGGCATTCATCAAAGTCATTTTATAGTTGTTCAAGTATTTAACTTCTTCTTTAATATTGAAATAAGTTAAAATATCCATTTCCATGATTTCAGAGGCATACTCCTATTTTTTGGAATCATTGTTCTATCTACGACCGCTTACGAAATATATTCAATACGTACTAGAAAAAAGAAAAATAGTGTTGTTCATGATTTGATTATATCTTTTTCTTTGATAAATAATACAAAGAAAATTCTTTCGACGAAGCAACATAACAGTTTAGGGTTGGAATGTGTAAATGGGATAAAGGCTTTGGCTATGATCTTCATTATCGCTGGCCATGCTTGTTTGTTTATCGGGAGTGGCCCAGTGATGGATGCTGAAGCATGGGATCGGGTAAGAATTAATCTTTATTTGTAAACTTTTAAGAATGATAAATACAACTTAAATTTTTAGTTAAACATATTATAAGTTAATTAATTTTATAATATATTCAAGTTATTTATGTATTACATGATTCAAGAATGCAAAAAACAGCTTTAATTTTACGTCATTAAATTAGCATTATTTTTAGCATTTTTTCCTACTGAAATAAAATATAATAACAATTCCGACACATTATCTATGAATAATCTGTACATATAAATAATATTGAAGTGTCTGTTTTTAATATCAAAGTAACAGCTTTTCACTAAATGCATATTAAAATATATATACAAGAGACATAACGACAGACAAAAATTTGTGTCAATCTTTATGTCTCTCCGTCTGTCTGCGTATTTGTTTGTTCCGGCTAATCTCTGAAACAGCTAGACCTATTTTGACGGGATTTTTACTCGCAGATAGCTAATTTTATAAGGAGTAGCTTAGGCTAATTCTATTCGATTAACGATTTTTTAGAAGACAGTACGCCTTGGGAATGATGTGATCGCCGCCAGGCTATTTCAACATATAGAATTATTGTTAATTTACAATTTAATTTAAAAAAAAGAATGAGATTAAGATAAAAAAAAATATTAGTCCCGCTGAGTTTCTTTCCCCAGTTCTTCTCAGGACAGGGGTTTCTTCTTTCCGAACTGGTGGTAGACTCATGACGTTCAGTAAGAAATTGTAACAATTTTTATGCTGAATAAAATATTTTGATTTGATTTGATTTGATTTGATTTGCTACTTTTATTTCATTATAAAGTCTTAAAAACAGTTTAATTTATTTTAACTTACGCCCAGCGAAGCGGGCCGGGTTTGCTAGTAATAAGTAGTTAATAATAGCTTTTAATAAACGTTAGTTTTAGAAAAAATACGAAAAAAAGTTTTACTTATTGTTTATTAACAAAATTTAACAGAAAATGTGGTAATTTGAAGCAAAAAACATGCCAGAGAACGTATGTTATGAAAAGTGACGATTTAATATTATGTTTTTTACTTTATTTCAGCTTATCCGTGACCCGAGCAACGCGTTCATGTTGAACAATACGTTGCTAGTGGATACTTTCCTATTCCTGAGTGCATTTCTCTTCAGCCGCCTCTTGCTTATTGAACTGGACAAACGAAGAGGGCGTTTGAACGTACTGCCAATATTGGTTTTCCGCTATATTAGGTAAGGTATTTGGACTTTCCTTTAATGTTTTGAAATTTGGTTTTAATGGCGCTTTTTGTAGAAGTTTTATGAATTTACTGATTTTAAATTACACAAATCTAAACAACGAAGCTTGGTATCACTACTATACTAAAATATTTAACATTTAGCTTAGTATTAAGGGAGTGGTACTTCCTGTGTCAGCGGGTTCGATTACTGTTGAGGGCATTCATTTGTGTCATGAGAATGATCGAATGCTTGTACTCTAGTCCAGGGGTCTTTAAATTTATAATATGTATTTTATATAGATACAGTTATGCATCTTTAGTATAGTGCATCAACTGTCTGGTAGCCATAAAACAAGCGTCGTCGTTTACCATGGAACTAGATGGTGTTGTGGGTTAATAAATCTTTACATAGTATAAAACAAAGTCAGTTCCTGCTGTCTGTCTGTCCCTATGTATGCTTAGATCTTTGAAACTACGCAACGGATTTTGATGCGTTTTTTTTTAAAAGATAGAGTGATTCTAGAGGAAGGCTTATATGTATAACTAGCGGAACCCGCGGCTTCACTCGAGCTAAATCTAGGATTGAACCCGAGCGAAGCGTATACTAAACTTTTGATCAATACTTTTTATAATATAGTAAAATAATTGGTAAGCGTCAATCATTAAAAATTTATTCCAACCCCTTTTGGGTGTAATTTCGATAGTCGCGTTAGTGTTAATCAATATTGTAAGGCCTCGGTAATATAATTAGATTGCGTGCGATTGACAGCTTAATGGCGGTTTGTGTATACATTTAATACTTGTTTTCATACCGTTCGACTTAAGGACGTTTGAGTAAAATAAATCATCGTTAATTAATTACATAATTATTTCTATTAAAATGATTTTAACGCCTAGAACATAATGCGGGGTAAATTCATCTTTAACAAGAAAGTGCGTTTTATTGATAGGTTTTAACCTTAAAAGCAAAAGAATTTGAAATAACATTGTCTTGACTTGAAATGTCAATATGAATAATTTCATATGCCCTCCGAGGCAAAGTTCCCAACTCCGGGCTGTTACTGAGGCTTACTAAACAAATAGACTTAATGGCTAAGCTTGGTCCGACACGGGACTCGAACCCAGGGCCTTCGGATGTGCGACCGTATGTACTAGCCGCTACACCACCGAGGCAGTACAGTGCATGTTATATTGTAAATACATGCCATTACAAACACGACGTTATAAAGACATCTTAATTTATTCTTCATCTGTTTGATGTCGTACGATGCAAAATTAGGTCGCAGTACAAACGGCTGGTTTTATTGTATCGATACTGTTTATTGCATCCCCCATCCCGTTAGTAGCTTTATTGTGTTAGTTATATGGTATAGAGATAAAAACGTGACACAATTCCACGATTGGTTGCGAA
This sequence comes from Boloria selene, assembly GCA_905231865.2. Taxonomy (NCBI): domain Eukaryota; kingdom Metazoa; phylum Arthropoda; class Insecta; order Lepidoptera; family Nymphalidae; genus Boloria; species Boloria selene. The sequence continues at coordinate 12,126,731 of HG993137.1, read as the reverse complement.
GCATCGTCATAGAACCACTTCATCACGTTGAAGTGTATTATTTTTATCACTTTATTCTGCTTAGATACTCAATCAGTATTATTATTTTATTTTTATAAAGAAGTGCATCGATTCAAAATCAATTGATTGTAAATTAAAATACCAATAGAATTGAATGGAATTGAATAACCTAATTATTTGGCAGACATTTTTCAGTATATTTTTCAATTAAATAATTAGTCAATAAAAAATAGATAGTCGATTAAACATAGTATTTTTTAAAGTTAATTCTTCAAGCTCAGTTTATCTCTTTAAACCCCTTTTTATTAGTACGCTAGAATTTTTTGACCCTATTTATTATTTGGGTTTTAATATTTTTTCCAAATATTCTTTAATTAGACTATAAAAATATATCAAAATGATTACTTTTAGAGTAACACCCGCATATTTCATTGTCATATTATTTTATATGACTTGGTTACCGAAGATCGGAGATGGTCCTCTATGGGACGGAAAACTGCAGCTTGAGCAGGAGAGGTGTATGGCTTCGTGGTGGGCCAATATTTTGTATGTCAACAACTATGTCAGAGTGGATAAAATGGTAAGAAATTTAAAGTATTTTCGATATAACCATAATTTACAACCAACGGACAGAAAAGGACAAGTTCTGACAGAAGTGTTGTGAGAATAAAGTAATGAGAATAAAAAGACAGACGGACAAAAATGTGATTCTATAAGGGTTCAGTTTGTTCCTTTTGAGGTAGGGAACCCTAAAAAAGTAAAAGTTAGTATGTAGGTTTTTTAGTTAGTATATAGTATATAGGTTCTAACTATGATTACGTACGTGATTAAGTTACAAATATGTACATCATAATGATATTCTTATAGTTATTCACAAGGATATTATATGTCTTTATGACATTAATAATATTGTATTTGGGTTATACATACTCCTATGTTGTAATCGAATAGGAGATATCTGAGCATTCTCTAGATTGTTATTGGGAAGAACCTTAATAATGATATAAAAATCGTAAAATATTAATATTTTTTTTATGTTGTACAAGATTCGTGTTAATAATTTTAAGTATACACTAACATTATTTTAAATTAGGTATATTTCATTAAGAGAAAAGAAAAGCTACGAATATTTTGAAATTTATTCATATATCTCAATAAAAAACCCCTCCCTTACATACTTTGTACTTTCGTATTCACATAATATAATATTAATAATAATTAATAAATATTTTTGCTCACAGTGTATGTTCCAATCATGGTATTTAGCAGTAGACACGCAGTTATTCTTCATTGCACCAATTTTTATATATTGTCTGTGGCACTTCAGACGAGTTGGCCCTATAGTCTCAGCTATTGCGACTATCATATCCCTCGCAATTCCATCCGTCATTACGTATAAAGATAAATTGGATCCAACGCTTTTGTTTTATGCAAAGTAAGTTTTATTTTGTTGTTTTTCTTTTCATCTTCTCATTCAAGAATATTGTGATAATTTTAGTATGTTATTATGTTTGTTGGTCGTAAAATATTTATTGCTCAAAATATATATAAGTAGTTTTCCTAAGAGTCATTTTGAAATTTCGATTTAAATAAAGATCACTACAAACGATGTTTGGTGGAAATGCTATTTGATATTCATGGATAAATCGAATATTGTTTCTTGAAATTGCTTGTAAAGGCGTTCAAGATATAGAACGCTGGTTTTATTTCTTAGAAAGTACAATATGGTAATGTCTTTTTCAGGGAATTTACAGATTTTGCAACAAACTTTTATTTTGTTAAAGCGTATATAAGAACACATATGAAGATGACTCCTTATTTTATGGGTATTCTTTCGGGATATGTGTTACATCGAATTCAATTGGTGAAGTAAGTAACACGTATATATATAGATAAATTAACTACTTATTGTTGAAGCTTAATATAACCGAGTGATGCGGGTTCAAATCCGGGTCTGGCACCTCTGATATTTTCATGTGCGAATCATTTATATCATGATTACCACTTGTCTTACGGTGAAAGAAAACATCGTGAGGAAACCTGCATCTCTGAGAAAACCTAGCATGTTTTCGAAAGACATGTGAAGTCCGCCAACACGCACTAGGCCAGCGCGGTGGACTATGGCCTGATCCTCCTCGTACTGAGGGAGGCCCGTGCCCAGCAGTGGGACGTTAAAAAGGGCTGATGATGATAATATTAGATGAGCAATTCTTGTGAATAAGTAAATTTCGTGTAACTCAGGAACAGGTCTAAGGATTTTTAGCGGCTCAAACGCATCCGTTTACGTAAGTTAGTAAAATCAATTAGGTTTTTATACAATTTCAACTTGTATTCTGTGTAATAAATTCATCCAAATTAAGGCAGCCATTTGCGTACAAGGGTAAGAAACTTACGTAACAGTAATCGATTACGATCTGACATTTTAATTATTTTAGGGTATTTACAGCATTTGTATGTAGGTATTCATTTCTACATATTTTCAATTATTATAAGTAGACATAAATATTTTATGACAATATGATTTTGCTTTTTAACCGTTTTCTAAAAAATAGGAGTAGGAATTTACTACGTTAAATTTTATAACTTATAACGGTAACAGTGGTTACACTGCTTTTTTGTCTTTCATGTTCATGTTCTTTATTCTGTGGCTTTTAGGCGTGCCATTTGGGCACAAATTACTTCGCCAATGTCGAGTAGAATGGAAAAGACACAGTGAAGATTGAGAATTGCTCAATTTTTGTCTTTCACGAGTTCCACTTTAGTACTTCACATTTAAAATAATATTTATTATTATCTCGTCTTCTTGTTTATAGCTACGAATTTTCCAACCTTCTCAAAACCTTCGGCTGGATCACGAGCATCACACTGGGCACTGTCACAACTTTCTCCGTCAGTCTCTTTTACCAGGAATGGTACCAGTACAGCACCATTGAGGCGGCCGCGTATATCTCTTTACATAAATTTGCTTGGAGTATTGCAAATGGCTGGCTTATAATTGCTTGCGCTACTGGGAATGGCGGTAAGTCGAGCTTTTTTGAAAAGCTTTAAAAAGGTAGAGAATAAGTTTAAATTTTAACAGCTTAACGTCACTAGCATCCAAAAAATACAAATAAACAAATACACTTACTCCTTTGCTTTTATCGCAAAAATATTCAGAAAAATGTAATCGATCCATTGTTATGATTTGTTTTTCATGCATTTAGATCCGGTGAAATGGAAAGAAGGGATAACACGGGCATAAGAAACGAGTCTAATATTTCATAGCGTTAAATGACGTCGTTATGCTTATTGGATGGCTTTAGAATATAATATGAAGGCGCAAAATAAACACAAGTTACATAAACCTATCACTTTAAATACGAATAAAGATAAACCTATTAAAGGTTTTTATGTTGTTAATTCAAATATACTTTAAAACAGTTTTTGTAGGAATATTTCGACTTACGATATAATATGAATTTGCTAATTGCAAGTGGATTTTCATATATTTTTAAAGTATACAATGTTACAATATAAATGGCGGTGTAACGTAAATTAAAAAAAAAAGATTTTGAAATAATAACATATTTCTTACTTAACTGGTAATTGTAATTCGTCTTATTGTCTTTTATTTTTTAATTTTTTTATTGGAGTTAGTTCTGAAGATTATCGTTTCTCAACAAAACGTTAGGTATTCTGTTTAAGTCGATATTAAATGGTCTAGTACTTTAATTGTTATTAAAATAGTACCTACTGTTTTAAAGTTAGTGGGCAATATTTCAAGATCAAGGGTTATCAATTATATTTAGTAGTAGTAGTTCTTTCCATGTATATTAAAAATGGGTATGTTAGTAAGTCAATGTCTGATTGATTTTACATCTTTATTACAGGTATCTTGGGAAAGCTTTTACATTGGAAGTTCTTAGTTCCCATCGCTAGATTGACATTCTGCGCTTACTTGGTGAATGGCATCATTGAGTTATATTACGTTGGACAACTAAGACATCCTCTTCATATTACGTTCTTTACTATCGTAAGTTAAAAATTGCTTGGTCTTTTAAAATGTTATTTAAAACTTAGAAATACTTAGAAAAGCTTAACTTAACTTAGAATACAATTTGTAACAATAACTGAGTATTTAACAAATTAAATCTCAGGAATGCACGATTATATAAACTTCTAAATCTCTAAATCATTAGAAGTTCAATTAAACTAATAGTACCTAATACGACCATTATATTTTATGTAGTGCTAAAATTTCTGTCTGTTTGTACGTACATAGCTCGAGAACTCCATTACATGAATATTATTTAGAATGAAAGTATTTTTGTATTAATATAATATTATATGAATATGTAAAATCAACAGCAGTTATAGTTTTAGTTTTGTATTTTATTATAAGTTTAGAAATTGATTAAGATTTTGTGTCCGCAGACAGCAAATGCTATATCCCACATAATACTGACGTTCTTCCTTGCGTTGATATTGTGCATAGTATTCGAATCTCCTTTACATGGGATTGAGAAGATATTACTGAGAATGTTTGGTAAGTACCTAATCCTATTAGTTTATATACACATATGTATATAAACCTCATATGAAGATTAGAACTTTCGTAGAGTAAATGCAATTTTCGAAATAAATATGTTCAAGATATTTAGGTAGTTGGGATAATTAATAAATAATGTACCTACTTACCTTACCTACTTATGGCTTTATAATAAATAATACTTATAATAACAAAGCTTTAGATTAAGTTCAATTTTTGTATAATAATTACCTGACTTATAAAAGCAGAGAGGAACTTTATTGTGCCGAAAAGTTTATTTTATATGAATTTCAACAACATTTAGACCAATAAAAACTACTGGGCCAAAGTATTTAAAATTTTATTTTCCGCATCAAACAAAAAAAGAATCACGTAAATCAGATCATAAATGACAGAGTAATCGGTGTACATGCATAATAAAATTCCGATGGGATTGATAACCTCCTCCTTTTTGAAGTCGGTTAAAAATAACATTATATAAGACTTTAGAACAGATTTTTACGTTATCTATTGCTTATTAATATATTTGATAGTAAAAAACGTTGTACTGATTTGGCTGAATTCAAAATGTAGCTTATTTTCAACTCTAAGTGAACTAAGACTCATTATGTGCTGGTATTTTTTTTATTATATTATAGATATCAAGTAGCACATCGACTTTATAGCGTACTGAAAAAAACTACATAGTTCACTTGTTTTTATTCACTAATAGGATTTAAAAATAATAACGTTTTGCACATAAAGTTTTAAATTTCATCAAATAAGTATATTTGATGAAATATGATGATTATTATTAAGTAAATTATTATACATTTTCTATATAATAACTACTACTATACTATACATTATTGTTGTTCGATAGCGATGGTTAACCTCTTTACTTCTACTAGGTCAGATGTCCATATCAAATGGAGCTCTCGATAGCCTATATCGTTTGACATCGAAACGTTTTGAATTCTGTTTTAGTCGATACTCCTCAATAGCATGTTTTTGATAGTTTTTACATGAATAAGCATCGTAAAAGTTTAAAACGTTACAAGTACATTAGAGTTACTTGAATAGTGTACTGGAATATTTTTATTAAATACTTTTTGTTAATAGCACGGTTTTTAAATAAAGCTTAATGCTTTGTGACATTACTTTTGGCTCATTTTGTAGCCTTGCTTGCTTGCTGTGCCAATGGTCGCGACTTCGAGTTTCGCTGGGGTCATCCATTTGCGTGACGATAATTACTAATATTTGTGTATGGGTGTTAATATTTATTATGTTGGTATTGAGTTAAATAAGAGAAATGTATCTATTAAACGGCATCCACAGCACACGCCTCGTAGCTTACCATGGTACTTGATAATTAAATAAATAATTAATATGTTGGGACATTATTACAACAGCGCCATCTAGCTCCGTGGTAAGCTTCGAGGCTTGTGTTACGGTTACCAGATAGTTGATACACTACACATATTATAAAACTTTTAAATATATACACATTAAATTTATAAACACCCATGACCGGAGTACAAACATTAGTGCTTAACATATGAATGCCCCCAGCGAGACTGGAACCCGCGACCGTTGGCGCAGAAACCAGGATCAGTACATACTGCTCAGTATTACAAACGTGTCATTAAATTATAGATAGTGATAAGTGATTATATCTATTGGGACACTACATACATTGTGTGTTTATTTATTTATATAAATGGTAGAGTCGAATCAAGCTAGGTAGGTATATATCACTAATTGCAAAGTTTTTAGTTTTAACAGAGTTCGATGTGTTTGGCTTGTTCGTGTTTCATATATTTTACCTACCAGTCTATATCTTCGACTGCATAATAAATACTATGTTCTTACGTCAACTCTCTTCATCTTTTTAGTTATTTAAATTTTTGGTTATTTATTTTGTTTTATAGTATAATTAATAATTAAACTCTTTTTCAGCTCGACCTGTTCTAAGCGACAATGCGCAACGAAGCGATTCGTGTCAAATATCAAGACATACTAGTCAAAGTAAATTGGACACGTAGTGTTTAAGAGATTTTAGTTTATGTGATATTGCTGTAAAATATTGCTTTTTCTACTATATTTTAAGTATGTAAATATATTTGTAAGCATTTTTTAGTTTTTTATAACATACATTTGGAAAGACTAAAATTGTATACCTACTAAATTTTTTTCAAGAAACAAATTAAATGCTTCACTTTTGTATGAGTGGATTAGAAATATTATTATTGTTGTAATCATTCTTTGAATCAGAATGTGCCTGTACTGGGCTTTTTAGAACAGTTTACTATGTTACTGATTACATAACTAATTTTTAAAATAATGTAAAAAAATAAATCAATACTACATATAATAATTTTTTTGGAAAATTCTTATAGAAATAGTTGTTATTATCGATAAAGATTCCGAATGTATAGTTTATTGGATTTTATCTCTTGGTCTGGTGTAGAAGAAAGGATAATTTTAAAAGATTTTCTTTTATTTACCTACTATAAGTAAAAATACATATAAGTATAATATGAATTTTTATACCAAAATTATTATTTCTACAAATAGTTTGTTAAGTCTCTATTTTTATATATTCGAAAAAATATATTATAATTTTCGTAGCATCCAAAGTTACCTAACTTTAGTTATATATCATATCATATATGAAAATAAAACTGTCGATTTAAAATGTATTAAAAAGTATTGTAGCTAATATATTTTTAAAAAGTTAAATTTTTAAAGTTGAGCGTTAATAATACTCACTTGTTAATTAAATTAAAAATTATTTTGTGTTTTAATTGAATTATTAAAGCTCAATATACTTATGTATGAATAGAAGCTCTGGAAAATAAGACGAAAGCACAAAATGAAATCTTACAAGATTTGCACTTTATTATAACATCTTGGAAGAGAATCGAAATAACAATGTTATCGTAAACTGTGAATTAGATATTTTTCTGTAAAACGGTTATAGACAAGATAGTAAAATATTTAGATCAATTTTCCTGTTAAATTAAGGTAGAATCTATTATATTGCATTTGCATACAAATCAGGATATTCGTTACTTCTCATGTCTAAGCAAAGAGCGTATGAAATATTTTCTTATATATAAACAAAAATCTTATTTTCCTGGGCCGATAAAAGGGAAAAGAGAAAAAGTGCAAAGTATTTTTAAAATTTTGTCATTAAAATTTTTATACATCTATCTTTTGTTTTGTATTTAGCCCTTTCTAACGTCTCACTGGATGGGAGCACTGGCTTTCCTTCAATACAAGGGGGAATAGGCTATAGACTACAACAATGGTAAAATGCGGGTTTGCGGACTTCACATGTTTTTCAAAAACTTGCTAGGTTCTTAAAGACATACAGGTTTCCTCACAATGTTTTCCTTCACCATGAGACAAGTGATACTTATGTCAGAAATGATTCGCACATGAAAATATCAGAGGTGAGAGATCCGGATTTGAACTCGCATCACTTGGTTTTCCAAGCGAGCGCGTTCTCACTTAGCTACTACTGTCTTATCTTTTGTTTTAACAAATTTTAATTTAGCCATTCCCCGTATTTTCTGACTATGATTTAAATCGTACAATAAGTTACCTCGCAGAACTAACGCCCGCCCTTCCCACTTTTTGTAGCATTTTTCATTGATGCTCCGTTCCTATTGATCGCAGCGTGATGTAATATAGCCTATTCCTCGATCAACGGATTAAAAAGATTTTTTTTAAATTTGGACCAGTAGTTCCTGAGTATAGCGCGTTCAACCAACCAAACAAACAAACTTTTCAGCTTTATATTATTAGTATAGATTATTTATTATTTATTATTTAATTCCCTTCACTGAGTTGTTTTTTTAACAAAAAATTGCAGGAGAGCTGTATATTATTAACCCCAAGCAAAAAGTTCCCTTCTACGAGTATATTTGAAAAATATACGAAAACAAAGCGAATTTTATATACTGTACCTCGACATCGACAAGTTTAATGTGACAGATAACATTCGATGTTATTCTGAGAGAAAATCGGAAAATGGACATTCTTTAATATATATCCATTGGAAAGCGTTTTTTTATTAACACACAATATAATTTTTAATCCACCTGTCATTTTTTCTTATTTTCAATAGTCTGTTTTTATAAGTTTTTAGAATGTAAATTACAATGAAAATTTTTGTATTTTTGAAAAGCAAATTAGACTGAAAGTCAACTTAAAAGTTTTAGTAGGTAATTAAATCTCACAATTTAATTTATTTAATTTCAAAAAAATCTTATAATAAACTTTGAATTTTTGTGTTGTATCTCGTGTTTAACTCGTAAGATACCGTCCGGCCTAATCTTACGAGTTGAACCAAATTTTATATTTAGATAAAGATATGCTTTTAAAGTTTATTTTTATATAACATATATGTACGTGTCGTTTGTAGCAATGTTTATTATATCTTTTCCGACAAAACAATGAGCGATATAACATATCTACGAGTATATTACATGGAAAGAAAGAACATTACACTACTATGAATACTATATACATACTTTAAATCTATATTTTTATATATTTTAGAGTTATTAACAACAGCTTGACATGAAAACAAACTTTTTTAGTTTTATATAAACGTATAGATAACCTAATTAATAGTGTTACCAGAAGGGAGCATATGCAGTCAAAACCAATATATGCCTTGAACAAAGCGGCTCCTAGTTCTCAAGTACCAAGCATAAGTTAGACAGTTTTCAATTACTAGCTAACTTATACGGTTTAGGTGCACCCGTCAACTATTTGCAAACTTAACTAAGGCTGGCTCTTTATAGGACTTTCAGCTAGTTTACTATTGCATAGTAATTTAGTTTTTCATTATTTAGTCAGTCAGTTAGTATTAGTTTTATACTTAAAGAATCTAGACAGAAACTAACTCGACTTTCAAAGTAACAAGCAAACGTTTAGAAAAAAAAATCGGATTGCACTTGACGATTTTTATTATATTCCCATAAAGATAGATTTGTCATTATGTCTATATAATATTTAATATTTATGAGATAGACTTTTTATCATTTTTATTCATTCATTTATTTTAAAGGAGTTAAAACAGTGGGAATATTTACTGCGGTATAATATGTGATGGATTTTAAACTTACTTTATGTATCAATTTGCAATTTAGCTATAATTTTTTGTATGTAGATATATGACCTAATCTCTGTTGGATCGTATCTAAGCGAGCCCGTCGTTGGTCCACGGAAATTTTCGTGTCATAAGCCGGCTTTGTGTTTCTATTTATTACTAGAACTCGAAGTGAGGGCTTACGTCGTTACTAATATGTTTCGATGGCGCTTAATAATATATGTATTTTTACTTTTTAAAGTCTAACTAGTTTAAAGGGTATGTATTTATATAGTCCAGAAGTTTTAAAAACTTATTTTTTTTTAAAAACGTACAACTCAATTAAGAGCCTTTTTGAAGCCTAATATTATTTATTAATGCTACTTAAATCAATAATTCTTCGCTAGAATCGTCTTAGGTGAGATATCTAAATTGCTATTTATATTTTTTTAGTAATTAACATATTGCTTATTTTTAATTTAATAGATACTTTAATTCTTAATGCTATACTGCGATGTTAATTTATCACTAACTTATTTATTGAAATATGATTTTGCGTTCTTAAAGAAAATAAATAACAAAATCTAAAGCATATACTAGCTTTGGTTAGAACAAAGTATTTCAAGTGCAAATATCAATCTCCTACAATAAAATGTTTTGTATGATAGAACAGGAACGACGTCGGTATTAAATCTGTCCCAGTCTGGCGGTGAACGTAGAATTGCAATGCATAATGCACAACATTAAAATATTAAAGAATTCCGTAATGGTGGAGCGAGCGGGCGCTACGCCAACAGCTTTCAGTGTACCGCTTAAAATGTGGCAAAGATTATGAAACAAATAGATGTTCCTTTATAATTAATAAATTGTAATCGAAAACTGTTCTAATCAAGATACATTGAACATTTTTGTGCGAATTGAAAGTATTGTTTAAAACTGTGGTATAATTTGAAAAATTGCTTCAGTTTTATAGCTTTGATGATGATGTCGTCCTATTATTCCGTTACGGAACTTTTCAATTGCAATGCAATTGTTTTCCATGCCCTTCTATCTTTGGCCAGTGTTTCGACATATAAGGTCCGCTTCAATTGATCTCCTCCAGGTGTAAGTTGGTCGTCCAGGTCTTCTTCGACCGGTAGGCTGCCATTGGAATGCCAGTTATGCAGTATTTCCCTTCACTCTTCGTACAATATGCCCGACCCAGCGTCACCGCCTTTAACCTATCTCCTTGTATACTGGGAGTTGGTGGCATGCTTCTCACAGGTTTTCATTTCGAAAAGTGTTAGACCAGAATATTTATAGCTTTAATATATATTTTCTTAATTAAAAAAATATGAGTTCGTTTAAAATTATCATACGAGCAAATATAATTTTGAGTAAATATTTTACCGTTTATCTTCGAAGCATAAAAGTTTTAATCTTTGGGCGTGCGTTTAAATACAAATGTTTTAAATTCCTATGTATCACGATACTGTATCAACATCAATTTAACAGAATGCTAGAAATATATAATAAATTAAAAACTTAGTGATTTACAAAGCTATGAGAATAAAATACCTACTACGTTATTGATTGTAACTATTTAAAAAGAAAGATCAGTCGGAAAAATATTATAACTTATGGAAATAATAATTATAAATTAGAAAATATGTATATGTATTATTATGTATTTCAAATGTTTAAGTCTGTCTATCTATCTGTGAACGCTTCACGTGAAAAGCAACAAACAGAATTTGATAAAATGTAGTATGATGATAGTCGGTTTTCAGGGTCAACTAAACCTTTTACTGGGAAAAATATCTTATTTCTGAGAAAATTATACGAACTTTTGATGCATAGCTAAGGTCGAACAAAAGTGGAGCGAGTGTGATTCGCTAGTTATTATTACTTCATTAGTTTCAAAGGGCTACAATAATTAAAACGCTTCGAGTTACAAAAACAGTATTTAATATCGCATTGCGGCATAAATTAGAGTCCGGATACTATTGCAGCTAATTTTGCACGAGAATAATTTATTTCAGGTGATTGTAATTACTTCGTGATGCCAAAACTATTATACCACATTAAATAATAGCATTTTTACAATTAAATACAATACAATACTTATACTTGCTTCTTTGAGTCCTATTTCGTAATAACTTTTCTACTAATAACCCTATTATTAGAGCTGACATATCTTTCACCTAAAAGGGTCGACATTGCGAGTAAATGGTAAAGGTTGCTAATATTTTTGCATGTCTTGATATCATTATCAGCCCTTTTTAATATCCCACTGCTGGGCACGGGCCTCCCTCAGTACAAGGGGGATCAGGCCATAGTCCACCGCGCTGGCCTAGTGCGTGTTGGAGGATTTCACATGTCTTTCGAAAACTTGTTAGGTTATCAGACATGCAGGTTTCCTCACGATGTTTTCCTTCACCGTAAAAGAAGTGGTAATCATGATATAAATGATTCGCACATGAAAATATCAGAGGTGCGAGACCCGGATTTGAACCCGCATCACTCGGTTATCCAAGCGACGCGTTACCGCTGGGCTACCACTGTCTTGATATAAATCTTATATAATCTATTTTTAAATATTTTCCATCGCATATTCTATTATCCTTCGGGAAAAAGGGATAAAAAAAACGTAAGCCATACGTAAGAAGGTGTTCACGTTAGCGCTTTTGTCTTTAACATACACTACATAATGTGTGAGAACTTACATTTTTCGTCGTTGAATAACTTATATTCATATTAACAATAGTTAAGAATTTATATTTTTATGTTTATTTCAGTACATAGAAAAAAACGTTATTTCTTATCAAATAAGAGAAGCTCAAGAAACAACAAATAACAGACGTTTAATTAGTAGAAACTTATGATATAATTTCCTTTGCCGAAGACAATAGCGAAAATTCTTGCAACTTCCTTTAATTAAAACGAGTATATGCTATGATTTATGCAGTCACAAGTGATACAAGTTCAAAAGCCATTCAATTACAGAGAGTTAAAGCTGTGATATGTTGCGCGGTATTGTTCTGCCGAGCTCGGAAGATTTCGTGTACAATTTTGAAGTTCAGTCTTAATATGTGTTTCTTAGTAAGTTTTACCAATGACATATAGTTCAATTCATTACAAGATGAATGCTAGTGTGGACCATATGCAAAGATTTGGTTTAAATTATAGTCATAGTTTGCTTTATCTTTGAATTCATATATGAATGTTGTTTATTATGTAAAAAGCATTTACGATGAGAAATGGTAAGGGCATATTTTGTTTGTGGCCAATTAAAAAATCTTCTAAGTCAAACAATGTTTAGTTTCTATAGCATAAGTCATATATCAGTAATCTCATCAAAGACTGATTGTATTTTGTCTGATGATTTAAAAATATTAATTTTAGTTTAAACGCGTAATATTCTACGAGATACCTATAGAAGAAAAAGCGATGTCTTATTCAAAACCCTTGAAGTTAAGTATGGATTAAATAATGCCAAATTAATAAATGTCTAGATATATGTTTTTTGAATTTCAATATATATAAATATATGAAAATATTGAATTATAATTTTTCATCTAGTTCATACCGGATTACAATGTTTTGCTTAAAGTTATGTATTCGTCGCTATCTGCAACTACGTGGTTTTTACGTCCAACGGATAGGTACAACTCTACCTAGCAGGCATATATGAGAGGGTGTTTTAAAAGTTACTTAAAATCTCTGCATGCTTACGCAATTTGACGACACGTTTGGCGCAGTTGGTAGTGACCCTAATTTCTTGCGCCAGAGGTCGTGGGCTCGAGTCCTGATCGGGGCATTCATTTGTTAAACTCAAATGTTGGTACTCCAGTCATGGGTGTTTATATTTATAATATGTATGTATTTAAACTTATACCTATATGTAGTATATCAACTATCTGGTATCCGTAACACAAGCTTCCTTCGTAGCTTACCACGGAACTAGATAGCGCTGTGTGTAATAATGTCCCAACATATTTATTTATTTATTTTATTTTAATGTAATTTTTATACAATGTTAGGTTTGTCCAACGGGTGTTGTCAAGTTTGGTTGCAGTTTGAATTTGATTGCAGGCGAAACTGCGGGTACTGATATTATTAGTACTTAAATTGCATGCGAATCGCACACACACTAAACTATGATGCTTTGACGGCAGGTCTAATAAGGTAGGACAAACCAACCATTGTGTTGCTCTAACGTTGATAGTCCACTTTGGTATCAAAGAAGTACCCAGAGCAATCCGCATATCTCACATTGGTTGGCCGCCTCCTGCTGTATTTCTTAGCTTCTGGCCTGGCTGGATTGCCGTATAAGCAACCACGAAGCCTCAACTTAACTAACCTAACCTACCTCTTTTCCATCCTCCTTTACTTACGTAATAAAAGTTTAAATATTTATAAGAATAACATTAATTAAAATAAAGTTTGTAACAATATACAGAATATCAAATACAACCCGTCCAAGTTGAAACCCTAAAACTTAAAGTACGTTAATTGAATTTTGTTCCATAGTTCGTAGCTATTTTAAAACATTGACGTTAACTTCGGAAGCAAATATATCATCGTAATTAATTTTATAATGAAGAATAATTAGGTAATAATTGCAGCGTTTAAGTTTTGCGTTATTATTCTTAGAAATGATAAATTGAAATAATACGAAGATCAATAAGAGTTTCCATACATCAATAAATATAAAGTAATACAGCTATTTTTTTGTATAATGTTTCGAATGAAAAACTAGTTGTTTGAAAATTTATTTTTTTAAAGCGATTTTCGTAACCTATATTTTTACATATGTTAGTAAAAAATGGTCGTTATAATGTATATCAATTTTCATATTAGGCAGTTCCAAATAATATATGTTTTTTGTTATTAGTTCAATGAAAAGATTTTATTGCTTTAATGCTCCTTTATTGTACTGTTTAATAAAAATATAATGGGATATTACCTCTTTTTTTCAAAAAGTTCTAAAGGGAGTGTCTAACTTTTCTAACTGAGTTTGTATTATTTGCCTCGTATCTTTTACCTTCTTCCTGCTAACACAAAACTTTTTAATGGCTTATAGTAAGATTTATTATAATACATAAGTTTCTCTTTTACGTACCTAATACTTATTTCTTCAAGAGCAAAAACTCAGCATTTACTGACACAAGACTAAAGGTAAGTTAGTATCTCAACCAAACCCATATAAAATATCCGAGTGCAGTTGCTGTAACATATAGACATACGGACAAAATAATATTATAAGCCTTCCAGTCGTTTTGCAATGAAATTCTTACATTCTCTAATATATAATAATATTATACATATATAATAAGTAGTATAAACACTTCTACTTGTAGCTATAGCTGTAAAGATTGTAATATTCGAGCTTGATTCCTCAAGCGTGATAGCCTAACGGTAACGTGCTAGCTTGAAAACTGATGCGGGTTCAAACTCGTAATTGATTAGCGCAGTAGACTGTGGTCTAATCCCCCTTAAATCTAAGGGAAGTCTTTGCCCGCAGCCAGTGGGGTACGAAAAATAACTAAAAAAAGTAGTACTAATAAAATTATATATTTTTCAGCAATTGTATATCAAAATTAACCTCGTTAGTAAGTGTAACAATTTGTTTAACCACAGCTTGTGATATTTAATTTTAGTTGTTATTAGTTCTGGTATACGATATCAATCCTCTGGTTTTCGAAATAATTACAAGTGTATTAAATTGTAATCATAGTGTAATTAAATTTAATACATTCAATTAATAAAATATGTTTATCTTTTGTATTGTAGAATATGCACTAGCATTAATATATATGTATGTACTTTCATTGAACGCGACTTCACTCGCAATCACTACCACGACCAGAAACCTCCTTTATGTAAATCTATTACTATAATTATTATTGTTTATATCAGTCAAATCTTACACGATCCATTTGTAAATTGTGGGTAGGCACTGTCTGTAAAAAGTATATACCTAACCTCTGAGACGTCAAATACCTTAGACGCTCTCCCTTCACCATGATTGCTGTGAAGTACCTATTTCAAGCGTCGGGAACCAAAAATCTAAATAGTATATTACCTACATATTGTTATAAAGCTTCTTTTGTTTCTTTAACAAAAGTATTTAAAAAGTTCATAGTTTTATATCTTGTTCGATGATACGCCATCCTTCGTATGCGAGCCTGTCTCGCATTTTATTCCTTATTGTGTAGGTATTTTTTAAGAATGTTGGGTGGAGGTCCTGACATGGTATACCGTTTTAATTTATTGTTTTAGAATTAGCCTTAATGTGTTTAAATAATCTCTAACTGCGAATTCTAGTTATATCTATAAATATGTAAACAGACGCCGAGATCAAAGGATCCAGAGCGTATAACAAATTCAAAGTGAATTAGTGTGGAAGGCGGAAAATTTTAATTAATGCTATGCAGATTGTTTTAGTTTTTATACTTATATTATTCTTGAAATTTAATTAAATGTATGTGTCATTTGTAGTAGAAATATGCAAAACTTACACTATGCCACTAATAAAGTGAAGTTCCGAGAAGATATTTCCTTAATGAATCTTCTATAGTTAATGGCATTTAATCCTTTTTAAATATACGCATACAGAAACATTTAAAATAAAACTATACTTATTTACAGATTTTGTTG
Source organism: Boloria selene (assembly GCA_905231865.2). NCBI lineage: Eukaryota > Metazoa > Arthropoda > Insecta > Lepidoptera > Nymphalidae > Boloria > Boloria selene. The sequence continues at coordinate 12,110,478 of HG993137.1, read as the reverse complement.
CAGTTTTATTTTTATTTTTGTTTCCGATATTTTTAATTTTTTACAGTAAATATGATAACTAAAGTTTTAGACATCTTAAATTTATTGATGTGCGACATCTAATACGGCAGGTTAAACCGTCTGTAACCACCTTTACCTTCCAGAGTCTGAGTCGGCTCGGCGACCCCCCTCTTTCTCGCTACGCTGAGCTGAGCTTTTAATTGTTAACTGTGGTATTAAATTAAAATATTTATTTTAAACACATCTAAATGGCATAATCAAAACAAAGGATTATGCCATGTTTATTTCCTGAAAATAAAAATTTCATATCAAGCGTGCATTTGTAATTTTATAAAGGTAGTTTTATGATAAAATCTAAATACAAACGTATATAGTAATTTTAAAATGCATTGAAGCAATATATGCTTTTTTGACCACTTTAACTATAAGTACTTAAAAAAAATTCAGTCCAAAAAAATCCTACTTAAGTTTATGTTCCTACACTAAATTATTATCGAACTTACTTCCTTTTGACTTTACTGCACCATCTGTATCGCTAATAAATCTTGAATTATCGAATAAATCCTCGATTATATGCAATTTTCGTATAAGACGATGATTAATAATTATTACAATTATATCATAACTACTTTAAAATAAAAATTGACTTTTAGAATAAAATATGAGCTTCATTTTAATATAAGTCAAAGAGTGGTCAACTTTAGCTTTGGAGCAGCTTAAAAGAGCTGCGCTGAGACTTGACAGCTTGTCATCGCATTGCAGCAACATTATAAGGGAAAAATATGTAATGTACGTGCTTCATTTCAAGTAAAGGAATTGTGGCTAAAATAAGTTATTATAACATTTACCTATAGTTAAAATTTTGTTCTAATGATGCGCCTCTTTAACATGGTTATTTCTTTTAATACAACATTATTGACGAAAAAAATATTTCGTTACATCTCTGTATCTCATTTGTAGGGTAGTAGGATAGTACAAGGTAGGGTACATTTTTTTCAATCTTAATATTTTATTAGGGCAAACGAAGCATGCCCTAACACTATCCCACAACCTGAGAATTTTGTGGTACACTTCACTGAAAAACTATCACGCCTATAGATTTGTGCTTTAACATATTAATTTTACTTCATATCTAAGTATGTAATCTGTGAAAAAATATTTTTATAACCATAAAAAAATGAATCTTAACAATTTTTGTTCATTGGATAGAATGTTATTGTACTACTATCGCCTTCTGTTAGAAAACCGAATAATTAATATCGCTGTACTGTCTTAAAAATTATTACCCGTTAGAAAAACTACGTGAGCCCTCACAAAGCTCAGCTTTTTGCTGTATATCTAGTGATAATATACCTAAAACCTATTGCTTACACAAATATTATTTTTGAGATTTTGCCATCCCAAATTTGCTTACTTTTTTATAAAGCACATCAGATTTACTATTTTAGTTATAATTTTAATGAATAATGAAACTCAATACTAAAAATGATTTTAAGTAATGACAGTCTCACAAGTCCAATAAGTATTTTATTATTACATTATATTATACCCATATAAGTTCTTATATTACATTTACCGACTTAAAGTTCCACACTAACTTAATATTTCCTAATAATGTGCTTTGAAAGTTTACTACCGTAGTGTACTGTACTTACAAGCCTCGTAATACATACTAAGTTGCATGCATTCCGCTTTGTGTTTAGTTAGCGTGTATATTAACTTTAAAAACAACACTTATGTCAGATACCACACTATGTCCATCTCATCATCATTGATCATCATCCATTTTGGTATCAGACGTGACCATGTCTTTTGTAAAGAATTCGAAACGCTAGAAACCAAAAAATCAAAATAAATCCGAGAAAAAATTCGAAAAGAATTTATGTAAAACTAGAGACTCTCCTAGCGCTTTCCGAATTCGTCTCTATGTAACGAATATCGAAAATAATGAAAATGGGTTTAATTGTTCTCATGTCATAACTAACACGTTATTGTTCTATACATGTATAAAATATTCGCTTAAATCTGGCAAATTAAAAGGAGATTGGCAACACCTTATTCTATTATGGATATTCTTAACGTGTAATGGGCCAATGTACCAAAACATGCAGCGTCGCACAAAGGGCCTGTCAACGTTTCTAGGGAAAGATAAAGTTAAATTGGTTGCATTTTTGCCTGTTACTCTTTAGATATCAGGTTATACTGATATTAGATTAAATCCATACAACATAATATTATGTTTCGAAAAAAACATAAGCAACTAAAATTACTTTTTCTTTTATTTACAACTTTCCGAAATTTTAATCGTGAGTTTAGAAAAGTTTTACAGTAAAAGAAAAATACATAGACTTCAATAAAAATTAAAAATGAAAAACATGTATTTTTAAAACTTACCTGATTGATAACATGAAATTTTAAAAATAGATAAATAAAAATTAAAATAAAGAAAAAATATTTTAAATATCATTAAATCACAAAATAGTATTCCGGTACCGGGAATCGAACCCGAGCCTCCTGGGTGAGAGCCAGGTATCCTAGCCACTAGACCATACCGGATTATTATTAAATTATCAAAATACTTATTCTTATTCGAAAACTTGCTAGGTTCTCTCAGACACGTAGGTTTTATTATGATATTTTCCTTCACCGAAGGCAAGCGTTAATCATGTTGGAAATCATTCGCAAATGAAAAAAGGTGCGAGACCCATATTTAAAGCTCGCTTCACTGTTATTCGGCTACTGCCTTGAGTTGGAATATAAAGAAATAAAATAAATAATTTTGTATTTAGAGATATATTTAGAATGAAATGAAAGTTATTAAACCGATCTATTGTTTCATCGCTCATTATTCAAGTTATTAATGGATTAGATAACATTTTGTTCAACTGAACTGAAACTATAGCCATTATTACTTCCATACAAATTAAATTACTTTCATTTGACTATTTCTACCTAATAACGTAATATTCTCACGTTATACACCATAAAATTTAGATTTACAAAATAATTATGTATTACAAAAACTTTTTGCTTCAAAATTTTTATAATGGCCTCTGTTTCACGAGTATGCCCAGATTACGTGACAAGGCTTACTTTGTTTTCGATCAGTGTATCAGTAATATTGTAATTTATCGCTACGACGGCAGATGCACAGGGATCATAAATTTTGTGCTCTATACTTCGAATACTGATGAGGCTGTTACTATGTGAAGTGAAGTGTGAAGAGATTTGAAAATATTTGCTAGTCAAAGTATTTCACTAGGTAGGTGTTATTTAAAAAATATATTTTAAATAAAATATCAGAAACATATAGGCCCCTTTATATATGAGTATTATATTCTTATTAGTAGTGTATCAACTATCTGGTATACGTAAGACAATCCTCGTAGCTTACTTAGGAACCAGACCGTGCTGCGTATTAAAAAAAATATAAAAAAAACAAATACGTCTCAACATATTTTATAAATAAATAAATATGTTGGGAAATTATTAATAAATAACAGCGCCATCTAGTTCCGTGGTAATACGAGGCTTGTATTACGGGTACAAGGTAGTTGATATACTACACATATAAATTTTAAATACATACTATAAATATTATCACCCATGACTGGACTGCAAACATTCGGGCTCATAAAATGAATGCCCCCAGCGGGAACCGAACCCGCGACCGCTGCCGCAGAAAGTAGGTTCACTGCCAACTGCGCCAAACATGTCGTATATATATTTATTTATTACTAGCTGATACCGGCGACTTCGTCCGCGTTGCTTGAAATATTAGCAAAGTTTTCCGCATGCGCGCTACGCCGCTTGCCCCACTACTCCGCGAGAAGGAAACATACATCACTAAACACGCAATGCATATACAAATCGTTGTTTCTTGAAACTTTAATAACTTTTTATTAAATGAAGATATCGCAATCACTTTTTTTGATAAGGGCCAAGTGTCTAAGAAATAAAACTTAGAAAGTTTCATTGAAATCTATCCAGTAGTTTTTCCATGATGCGCGCACAACTGCAGACCTCTATCTTTTTATTTATATACATAAATTTAACATTATTCTCGTTAAAAATATTTTCAAAGTATAAACACGTGTTATGTGTTTCTAGTAAGAGGCTGAAGGAGTAAGGAGATAAAGGATGGAGTGGGAAAAATAAAAGAAAAAAATCTTGGATGAATATATTACATTTAGGTACTAAATATGTATTCAGAGATATTTATTTTTTATTTTAGTGTTTTAGCCTCAGTAATTAATACGTTTTGAGTAACTTTAATTAATGACAGATGAAACATGAAATAGTAAGAAGTTTTTAGTACGCAATAAGATATTTATTTGGACTACGGAATCCTAAAAACTGAGACTAAAACACTCCTTAGTATAATTTTATATTCTGTCGGAAGTGAATATAATATAGATATGTGAGTAGGCAACTCTCGTAGCTCAAGTCATACTCCATTATTTCTTATTTTCTTAAAAGAATATTTAGCAAAAATGACATTCCAGATGACTTGTCGTGACTTTTGAGATTGAAATCTTAAAGTGACTAGCCTTTGAGCGTGTCTCCACACTGCAGTACAACGAACTTTGCAGTAAGCGATACAATTTTCTATATCAACGGATAAAGGGAAATGGGTCGCAATGCATTCATCTTTTCACTCTTCAGAATAGGGCTTTCAAGATGAGGACCCGACCAAAAATATCTTTACTTTTGTGTGACTATTCACTTAAAGGTAGTACCTACATATTTCGTGGACTGAACTAAACTTTGCCCATTGTTCGTAGTTTGACACTCTTTGCTTTGGGGAGAAAAAACACATTTGAACAATATGAGAGCGAGAGATATCAGTGCGAGAGCTATCAGTGCGTAAATAACATGTCCTGATTCACTGACTGACTGACTAATCATCATCATTGAGAGTTAACTATAGAATTTTTTTATGGAGTTCTTTAAAACGTAGGCAAGAACCCAAGCGAAGCTCGCTTTGCCAAAAGTGAGTTGCTAGTCATTCATAAAATAATATAGATTAAATATGATACTTATACTTTAAAGTTGAGATAAGTAATTATACTTATATTTTTTCAAAATGAATTTAACTTTCCAGACACAAGTGCACTCTCTGTTCCTTATCACTCTCATATTCCGGTGGGACGACTGCTCGACACGACCAGTGAGAGTTAAGGCGCAGGACCGACGACTTTTCGTGCTCTCCGAGGCACGGGGGTGGCACACTACCAGCTTCCCAACTCAAGGCTGTTAGTAAGGCTTAGGAAAAAGAGAGACTCAATAACTAAACTTGGCCCGACCCGGGACCGGAACCCAGGACCTTTCGGTGTGCGACCACCACCAAGGCAGTTAGATTCCAATATAAATGATACTCTCAATAGGTAGTTTTTTTATAAGTTACCTTACCTTTAGTATAAGTTTTTACAAACTTTGAATTTTTAATCATTAAAACCTTCAGTGTTAAAAAAATAGCCGAATTAGTCGAGCCATAATTCTTGAATCTTGCCATAATTATATAAAAAAGGTATGATTAAAAGTTATCTTGATATAAAAAGAATTAAATTTTTATACTTCATTGAAGTTATTGTTAGTACGTGAGGAAATTGCAGTGATATATAGCTAAAACACTATTACTACATCTTTTTGATAAAGCTTAGCAGAACACACAATGGCCGCCGTTCTCGAGGCTCTGAGCGCACTGTTATTAATTTTTATAGCCGGGATCTTACATAAAGGAAGTTCATATCAATAAAAAATTGTGCTTCATATTTTTGACGAAAACGTTTATGTATCAAAATATTGTTTTTATAGTTATAATATAGTTATAATACTTTGTAATTTATTTCAATTAAAAGCTCATTTATTGTTATTACGATAAATAGAAATTATAATATTATGGAGTTATTATCTTCCGTTATTAAAATAAAAATATATTAGAGCTGAATTACGAGTACGAATGAATACGAGTTTTGAATTTCACACCTTTTAACAGAATCTAGTACATAAATCATGTCCAAAAATATTTTGATGTGAAATTCTTAAAGAATTAGAATATTGGCTGAGTTTAATAACAAACATTAATTTATTTCTTTTGAACTAAAATATACAATAATCGAGTAACTAAAAATTAAACCTATACATAAAAAAATTCTAACTAAAAAGAAAATATGTGCAATAAAATATATTTTTTGATTGAAAATCTTATTTAGTCATTATTAACAATACAGAGGCTGAATGTATAGTTTTTACAACATAATTAAATTTATAGTTCGTAAATAATTAGACCAGTCCATCGGCAACCGATCGAATATTTTGATAATTTTGCTATTACCTAGTTATTTAAAAAAATCTAAAATTTTCAAGAAATTAATTTTCGTAAGGGTAAAATTTTGTATAGTTGAATTAAATAATCCGTAGTGTGCCTACGCCATTTTCAGTCCCCGCTATCAGAGGTCATAAACACCCGTTCCAAGCCTATCGCGTCGAGCTCCAGATTTAGGGACACCGCTAATCTGTACGAGCTAAATAATATGATGGCATACATTACGTGCTTCATATTCTTATATACTTAACTTATGGTTATAAATTAATTCTCTTCATATCGATAGAGGATATAAAAAATAACTTAGGATTTTAGCTTTTCAGTCAATATTTTAGTTTAGATTTTTAAGCTATTATTTATATTTTAAGATTTAATTGACTTTTGTTGTTGTCATTGAAATCAATCAGTATACAGTAAAAGTATCAGTAATAATTAAAATATTATAATATGCATTAACGTCCTACTACGATAGAACCTAAAGATAAGGGAGACCAGATTGTAATCCATGAAAATGCTTGCTACGCGGAACTGGCAACTATCTCAAATATTTAGAAGTTTAAGCTTCCGCGAACATCGTGTACTTTCATGTACAGAATGCTTTCCTTAGCCATATTAGCAAGCAACACACAAATATTTCTTGAAATCTGACTGCTAGTTCCAGTTAACATGTAAAGTTCGTTATTCTCGAAACTTGTGATATAGTTCATCTTTAGAACGAAAATCTGCGAGGCACAGACGATTCGAAAACTCAATAATTTATTTTAAATGTACGTTTTTGTATATAAATGTTTATTCAATAAAAAAAACTTATGTTGAATTCCTTTTATCTAAATACTATTCAACTGAACTAACGAATAGACCGACAGCTTTTATTTTATTGTTGTGTCGTCGCGTTTCTTGTTTGAAGTAAATCAGAATCGAGTTCTGTCGCTTTTTCAGCTCGAGTGCTCTTGACATTTTAAATACCGCAACGCTGTAGTATCGAAGCTGAAAATCATGAAAAATCACTCGAAATAAAGTTTGATGAAGGAAATGTAAATTTAGTTTACAATATAACCGTCTGAATCGAGCTGGAAGTGAAAATTTTAGATTCAAGAGAGATATTGTAGATGCTGGCTAGCTACTTCTCTTTACTATTTTTTACATTGCTAAACATTTATTTCATAAAATTATATTCTATAAAATTTATAAATAAAATATTATTTTGATATTTCTTAAGTTAAGCTCTAAGTGAAAAGAAATCTATAACTTTTCATTTAAGTATCCTACCTAGTTCTAGAATAAAGCATGTGTGATTAAACAATATTATTTATATGAAATACGTGTTACAACATATAAATATGAATTAAATGGTTATTTCTTGGTGACTTACCCTTTCTTATTCCTTACATGTTAATGTTCTTCAGCTGAAATGAGGTGTATCGTGATATAGATATGAAAAATTGTATTATATGATAATTTACACATATATAATTATTCTACCGCACAAAAATATACACTCCGATAGGATTTATCCCGATATTTTGTATTTGCTTTTTTAATATAATAATATGCATTTGATATGCAAATAAAGTAATTCAAGAGGAAGGCCTTTGAATTACTCTGTCTATTGACGAAAACCGCATTAAAATTCATTGCGTAGTTTAAAATATCGTAGAGTGCTATCCAAACGATGAACAAAACAGAAAAATGAAATTTGTGAAGTACATGGAAGACATCAAGAAAAGTATTAGTTTATTGCACTAATCTCCATACTTTTAGAACAACTAATTATTTCTAATGAAACATGTCATTTTTAAGTATCATAAATACATTTTAATTTATATATTCTCATATTTAAGAAAGCTAATTTATTAGCTTTCAAGGATACACTACCTTTCTGTTTCCACAAATGACCTTTATTAGTTGAGTTCTACTGAATGGAACGAATAGGTTTTCGTTCCGTTAACTAAACTTACTTTTTGGTTATAAAGTTTATGTAAAAGTTAGTAGTTATTCGTCCAACTATACCCTGGTTCCCGACTAAGAGATGTGTAACAAAGTTTTCTAATCCACTATTTACGAATTACTCAGCTTAACTTCTGTAACTTAGCTTTATGGTCCAAATAAGGTAACAATTTTCATTATTAATATTAAATTTAATGCATTGAAAGGTACTGAAGTTTTTTGAGTGACAAAAATTATCTCAAATTCTTGATAAGGGATCCAAACAACTACCATTCAATAATCAGAATATTGACTTTACACAAAACTCAATGAAATACCTAAACTATGATATCTTTCAAAAGCAAGATCATTTCATAACTAATTAGCGACTCACCTAGATTTGCTCGGGTTCCTCCCTATATTTAGCGCGAGCGAAGCCGCGGGTTTCGCTATTAATAAATATAGCCTATGTTACTCAGTCATAAGTTAGGTTTCTAATGACAAAAGAGTTTTTGATATCCGACCACTAGTTTTTGAGTTTATTTGTTACATACAAAAATACATATCTTTCCTCTTTATAATATATATTATTTATAAATTATATATAGTATAGTTTTAAATACAAGAATTTACAATTAAAAATAAGAAAAAACTTATGACCCTCCTCACAGAAAGGGAATAACAAGGGAACCAAAGTATATATATAAAAAATAGCAAACATAACGAACATAGGTGTTAAAGAACTTCATATATATTATGTAAAAATATATCAAGTTGAAACTTTGACAGCAGCTCCTGAAAAGTTAGAATTTTGCGCTTTGGCCCTTAGGACCTATCGATATATTAGTGAAGACGAATCTAATACAATATGGAACATATTTTACAAGCACGTACAAAATAAGAACATTTCATATGAAACAATAGTATATCATTTATAGGTAAAAAATAATGTCTTAAAAATTTTAAGTCAATATTTTTCCTTGTAAGTAGTCGTAATTTCAATAAGACAATTATATTACAAAGCAAAAATAAAACCTAAAGAGAAGCGGTACAACAATTTCTTATCTAATAAACCTCCTTTTGGTGGTCTCAAAGAATATTGTATGTATTCGATATTACATCTTCAAATATTTCAAAAGAGTGCTTGAATCATTTGGTAATATCAAAAATACTTAGTATAAAAAGAGACATTTCATTTATTTATACTAGTTCCTATTTGCAAAGTACTCAATATAGACTTAACTTCTGATTGTAGCTATACATTTTTTCAAGTATGTTACTTCAAAATCCGACGCAGCCAAGTTATTTAAGTTAAAACTTTTCAAACGCTGATAACAGCCCGTTAAATATTTACTTTAACGAGCAATATCTACTCCAAATAATAATGTTTTTAGTTGATCAGAAAGACGAAATGAATATAATTTATCATTACTAATATTATGTAAGCTGAAGAAGTCTTATACTTCAATTGAACGAATTGATTTGATTAAAGCGCTTTGACAATATAACAAATTAAGTATATCAAAATAAATTGACTTAGGCCCAATTTCACCAATGATGTCTTTATCCAAGAATAACTATGCCAGGTATAAAATTATTCGCTGCATTTACTCTCAGAATAACTCGTAGTACGTTTCACCGCTTTGTAAAGACAAAAAGTTAATCCTAGTATAACTATTCTTAGATTAATGTTTTTTTTTACCTGTGGCACATTGAATGAGAATTGAATGTAAATGCAGTCAAATTAAATAGACTTGTCATTATCTCAGTACAGTATAGCATAACAGGACATTTTTAATTTAGTCGTCACTTTGAACTTATGTCAATGTGTCAGTGCTATTTTTCAAGTTAATTTTGTTTACTTTGCTATGTGTTTTTTTAAAAATTATAATAAATTAAATAATAATAAATTAAATAATAATAAATTTAATTAATAATTAATTTAATTTAATAATAAATTGTATGCTGCTGCTTTAGATAAACGAAATCTAATCATGAAATCCTTTTCATCGTAGTTGCAAAAATGCTCATTTCTTTCTTTAAACCACCTTGGACGTCTCAAAATAAAATAGTTATCTTCACTATCGCTTTCACTGTCCGATAGCATTCTTCTTAAACGCTGCATTTTAATAATATTTCTCCTAATTACAATTCAATGTGCAAAAATATGAATCAACTGTTTACTGACATAAAATTTGACACCATTTTGATTTTATCTGAGGAATAAGCCGGTTATTCTTTCAAAATTGGCGGTATAAGAGTTACTCTCGTATAGCTTTGTTATACTCAGGATAAGTAGTTGGTGAAATGAAAGCATGGTTATCTTAGAGTAAATAACAGCTTTATCCTAGGAATAAAAGTTATTCTACTTTGGTGAAATCGGGCCTTAGCCTTCAGAAGATTTTTTCAAATTAGTAATTTAACTATTTCGCTAGGCAATATTGTTACTAAATTATTCACATGTAATTGTGGCAGGATATCAACCTACTGTTGGTGTTATATCGTATTTAAGCAAGCTTGGTGGATAGGAATTTTCGTGGCATAAGCCGGCTTAATGCCCAACGCATTCTCTTTATTACTCGCACATTCAGTCCAGGTTTACACCGACGGTAATACATCTAGGCTTTAGGTGCACAACGTTTTGTAAACACTTGTTTAATTTAATAGCTTTTATGTGGACACGAGAATATGCAAATTTGTTTCGAAATGCTTGTCTGTTACTGTTGCACGCGCATTAGTGTGATTTACTTAAAATATCAGGAAAAGACTTTGGTGTATACTCTAATAGGATTTTGCAATGAAATTCTATATTCTATGTTCTATTTTGGTTAAATGCAAGAGCTGCTTTTATAATTTTTGTACTGAATTAAGAGTAATCCTACTAATATTATAAACGTTTGAAAGAATGACTGTATGTTTGTTACTCTTTTAGGCTAAAACTACTGAATGGATTTTGATAAAACTTTACAATAATAAAGTTAAAATATCATAATAACACATAGGCTATAACTTATAAAGATGTACTAGCGGAACTTGCTTCGCTCGCACTAAATCTAGGGACGAACCCAAGCGAAGCGAGGTTGAGCTATTAGCTTAAAATAATAGAGATTCTGGAGTATTATGAGCTAACGAAAATTGTGAGCATAATATCGTTTATAATTAAAGTAACAATTGCTTCTAATTTTTGTGTGCAAACAAATATAAATACATATAAATCTTAATAAATAGGCAAAGCTTGTGATAAATAATTGGAAACAGCTTTTATATACTCGGAGATAGGTTAATTTTATTTATATATGTTTTCCTCAAACGTTTAGTAACGATTGTGGTTGGTATTCGACTACTTATTCAACACACTTATACACTATACTTATACACTTATTCAACATAATAATATCCCTTATAAGTATGTATGCTACAAAACTTACACAAAAGGAGCTAACTAAATGAAAATAAATGTTCGACCGTACGTAAATTTTTAATTTGAGTTCATCTAGGCTTAAAAAATATCAAATAACCTTAAATCATGTTAAAATTGACTATACAACAAATGCTTCTACATTTAGGTATATCACACCAGGTATGTTTAGGTATATTGAAAATGACGCACTTTTTTGTCGCGACAAATAACCTTCAGGCTTAAATATAAGATAAAATGTATTTTTTTAAACTTTAAATTAAAAATTCCTAAATAGCTCTAACTATATATAGATATATGTATAGCTTACAAAGTTCTATTTTAGATACACGATAAAGTTTAGTGTATTTAAATACCAAGCTTGTACAAAAACTAAATATATCATTATAATATGTACCTTTAATAATTTTATTTGAAGTAAAATTATATAATAATAACAAGTTTAATTTGAACTGTGTACTTTTATTTAAGGTTTGCAATGACATTTGTCTCTCTACGTAGAGCTACCAACCAACTCTACCAACAGTCGCTTTACGTAAACGCTGGAACAAACTCAAATCTAGATAAGTTGCCGCTCTCTAATCTGTAAAAACAAAACGCGTTTCGTCTGAAATGCGGTTGCTACAATGTAAGAGCCCAAGGTTTACGTTGTATTAACTTTAACCAAATACGCCTATACAAACAAGTATTAGTTTGTGGACATTTATTCTTGTCATACGCGCAGGGTCAGGAAAATATCTTTGAAACAAAGGGGTATGTATAGCCATAACTCCATAAGTAAGCGAGCGCAAACAGTCGTAGGTAGAAGTAAACAAAAAGGGGCTGTGAATAATAAATCACTCTTTATATTGTCGCATGCGTTTCTGGACCTTTAGTTCAGTAAAAAGTAAATATGATATAAATTTCCCGTAATTTCTGTGGTCATATGAATGTGTAAGGCTTTATTGCTCTATTTTCAGAAAGTCACCAGTTCCTTAAAACAAAGGGAAAAACAAAATTTGTATAAAATAAATTAAACATGTCATGAGCCAGCGTAAAATAATATTAAAGCATGCATAAATAAGGCAATTCAAAGAAATATTAATACTTTTAGTGAAATGAGACAATTTTTTAATTCTTAAAACAACTACAATATAGTAAAAACGAAAATCCCAAGTATGTATTAAATAATATATTCTGGCTTGTAAAATTACATTCGTTTGAAGCTTGCCATACTCGTATGTCAAATGAGGGCTGATATAAGTTTAGAACAACACAGTTGGTAAATGTTCGCCAAAACTTGTTTCACAAATAGCACCAAGCTCGACATTTTATACCGTCTGAATCTGTAGGATTCCAAATGAAGCAATATCTACATAACATAAGTACATAATATGTGATCTTAAAATTGAACTAGCAAACAGCTGAGCTTTGTGAGAGCTCACGTAGTTTTTCCTACGAGTAACAATTTTTAAGACAGTCATTAATTTTTATTTTTTTAATGGTATTTAAATTATATTCTTTTACTGATAACACATCTAGATATGAATTCTATTTTTTAAAGAAAATATTAGACAAAGACAAATGCCTTTAACAGTATGTGAAAATGACATAAAAATTGTTGGGATTCATATATGATAATATTATCATGGTTTGAACTATTAATTTATATACAATAGCTTTTGATTCACCAGATCCAGTACTGAAACGTTTGAGGTTAGACAAACTAATAACATGTTAACCACAAAACGTATTAGACGTCATTTATCTACGTCTCATACTGTAATATATGCATAATATGAACACAATATATTCAATATTGACGACACGTTTGGCTCAGTGGGTAGTGACCCTGCTTTCTGCGCCAGCGGTCGCAGGTTCGAGTCCCGCTGGGGGCATACATTTGTTGAGCACGAATGTTTGTACTCCAATCATGATTGTTTATATTTATAATATGTATGTATTTAAATTTATATATGTGTAGTATAACAGTATATCAACCATCTAGTATCCATAACACAAGGCTCGTACCTTACCGTGGAACTAGATAGTGCTGTGCCTGTGTGTAAATGTAAAAAAAAATATATACAATTTTAATTTTTTCAAATATTTAACAAATGAGAAAATATATATACTTTTGTTATAATTTTTTATGTAGTACTAGACTTTTTATGGTGGCATATACATACACGTACTTTTAAGTACATGTCGCACAGTGTGTGGACTTATCAAAACTGATTCATGGACAAAATCAAACAGCGTGCTATGCAAAGAGCATAATAACGGTTTTTTTTAAAAAAAAGAAATACAGTACATATTTATTATGTATAAAGAAATGTACATGAAAATCAGTATTATCATGCCATAATAAATGAGGGTAAAATGAATGCAGTAACTAAGAGCCATTTGAGTAACCAAAAGAAAAGGACGCCGTGTCTTAATAGAAGTTATAAGTTTTTGTTTAATTATCTTGTGATTACTTAAATATTAGAAATGAAAGTGCAATTGATTAACATAATATTTTGATTTCCCTTTTGACAAACAAAATACAGTATGTTTTTCTCTAATAACATATTATTAAAAAGCCATATAGACGGAAGCGACAAAAAATTATTCTCATCTTGACTCAATTTTCAGTAAAATAGCCTACGAGATGAGGTGGAGGCTTTTTTACCCTTTTAGAAGGCGCCTGCTACACCTGTGTCGCTTAAATTATGTAAATATTTTTAATTCAGACTCTCGTAGCCTATTCATGTTTTGGTAAAAGGAAATTTTTGGGTCAAATTGAAAGGAGACGCCTCTTTGATGTTCCTAAATAAGTTAGACGTTTTGTTACAGGCGGTGCAAAATATGAAAAAATGATATTTAAACTTTACATTTTGATCTAATGTTGTTAGTGCAACTTTATACAGCAAAAACTTCTCATATATTTTAGTAATATTTTCAGATTCGCAGAGAATCTCATATCGCTTAAGAATTCGTCATTCGCTACAACTCGTCGTTATTTCATCTAATATTGCGGTGACATACATTCCTAGAATTTCGCTTACTTTATTATAAACACATAAATACTTTATCCAGACAAGTGAGACGCGCGTCTACATAGAATGTAATATTACCAAAAGAAATGAAACCTGATCCACGGCAAAAGTGGCAACTTCAACGTATGCTAGATTGATTGACGTTTCGATAAAATAGTGAATACTCGCGAATCGAAAGAGCTTGTCACTAAGAACTTCTTTTATTTATGATCATACTGAAAGTAGTAGCCATAATTTATTCAATTTCAAATCTGCCTAAGCTTATAACAAAATAATGCTGGCAACACTTGTGCGAGTGCTGCTATTGCGATTAAGCATGATCTAACTTCCAACAGTTTAATATACAACGTATAATCTATACTAGTATAATAAAGCTGAAGAGTTTGTTTGTTTGTTTATTTGTTTGTTTGTTCGGTTTAACGCCCTAATCTCAGGAACTACTGGTGCGATTTGAAAAATTATGTTTGTGTAGGATAGTCCATTTATCGGCATTAGTTCTGCGAGATACGCGCGATTCAGAAAGAATTGGGTTTCCGGTCCGGTCCGGAACGCGTGCAAAGCCGTGGGAAATGCTGGTTTATATTTTAATGAAGTTTGTGTTGACGATATGCAAGTACCTAGCTTACATTCACCAAACAAATGAAGCTTTAATATAGAAAATGACCTTTATATTATACGCCTATGTGTATACTCGTATATACATTATAATTTTTACGGCTACGGTGGCTTATCGCAAGAAGTCATATAGGCTAGATAAAACATTTATTATATTGCGAAGTGTGTGTTCAAGCAAGGCTCAAGTCCCTATACATTTCACTCTTAACGTCTAGAAGAATCACAATTCTGACAAGTTATTTTGAATATGATTTTTTTAACATATTCAATTATTTATATTCAGCACTTTTACCAAAAATTGAAAGCATAATATTATTTTCATAGGTGCTGTTTTTTGGTTCACGGAACACGGTTTTAAAGCCAAAAAGAATTCGTAACATCTTTTCCATATATTATTACTTAAATAATTCAAATAAATACGAAAGATCAAAATCATACCTCACATACAACTGTGCGTATTTATTTAAGAATAATATTCTCGAATAGAAAAGCAAATGAAAGAAATGCTTGTCATTCTATGTACTTCACTCAATGTAACGAATCCAGTTATTCACATCAGGTACCTTGGAGTTCACACATGATTTGCGGGCGGCGTGATAGGCGATACAATCACACGCGTCACGCACTTTTGATTCTTGAGGCTGAAATATAGACTCTATAAAATTGTAAGAATATACTAAAAATATTACTGAGAGTAATAAATCTTTTAAAGGTGTTCTCAGTGAATGTTTTAGAAATAATATTTTACCTATATAGTAAATTATTTAATGTTTACTTACCAATGAAAGTTTGAGTGTGTGTTTGTTTTTTACTCCTTAATGCTAAGATGGGTTCAATTTTTAATTAAAAGTATAAAGATACTTATGGTCTTCTCCTGAAGTATTCATAGGTTACAGTTAGTGATAAAATTTTGCAAAGTTGAGTTGACTATATAAAATATTACAAACTCTTTCTTTGAAACTCAACACGATGGAAAAAAATAAAAAAGAGAGAGAGAGATAAAGATATTTATGAAGTTCATTAATAATGTAATTTGTAATACAATATTAGCTTCAAATATGACTAATGTAATTCGTATAGTAAATATGACTTTCTGTTCACAACTTCACACATGATTCGCAGGCGGCGTGACAGGCGATATAATCACACGCGTCACGCTCGACGGAGATTTGCTCTGTATTCGGGAAATTGCTTTTTGACCTTTTTATAATTTTGTTACGTATTTTGCTAACTTGTAATTATTTACTATGTATGTTGTCGTTTATTGTAATTTATAAACAAATAAAGCTTTGCTTTCATATAAATTATGTAAGTTATAGGAATGGCACTTCCTAAAATCAAGAGGTAACAAATGAAAAATATGTGTTTGATTAATTTTGCTATTTTATAATATATATTTTGTTGAACTCTTAAACTAGAGTAAACATATAAAAAAAAATTAAACATACAGAGAGAAACATAGAAAAAAACAGTCCAATTTTTACCTATCATTTTAAGCAATCAACTAGATGGTAGTTGATTGCCCATTGTGTCAATCGTACAGTACGTGTAATTTTATATAAGTAAACAGAATATCATCTTCAAAGTAAGAATTTTTGTGTCAGTGTTAGATAGTTGGCACTATGAAGCATAGTACATGTGTTACGAAGCTAAATAAAAATGTTTTTTCCGAATATAACAATGTAATAAACTTATATGTGGTTTGGTATTCGCACATGATTCGTGAGCGCCGTGACAAGCGGCACTATCTCGAACGTCACGCTCCCGAGGATAAACGTGTTCATTTGATCTCTGAATTTAATATATTTTCCTCTTATTTCCTTTGTAACTTTATATGGTATGTCAAGCTTCAAAAGTATATTTTAGTAGGTAAATTTTGATGAATACAAAGTATTTATCTTCTTAGATTATAAAATAACATTACTGTTACAGATGCCATATTATATTATGCGTAAAGCGGAGTATAGCGTGAGGAGTCTCTTGGTAAGAAATTGTTAAAGAAAGGCATGACCGCATTTGCCTTTCCAAAACATTTACCTCATTGATCGATTAATATTAAAATAAAAGTATCTCTTATACTTTTGAATTCAAAATTAAATAATAAAAGATTTTTTTCTATTTTATGTGTATATGGAATAAATATATTCTAGCACAAACAGGTATAATAAATTATAACTGTCCGAAATAATATGATTTGAAATTGTCATAGACTGTTTGGTTGTAAGCTACGAGTAGCACTAGTGACTTAACCAAGTTCCGGACGGGTCTGTCCCTGCGTAACGATTAGTACAAATTTCTCATAGATGAGATACTTCCTTAGTGTAAAAAGTAGATAGATATATACCAAATTTCATCATAATCTTTGACGGGTTCTTTTGTGATGCATCAAAGATATGTATAGTTATATACAGATAGGCAGACAAAAGTTTTGATAATTATAGATATCGCCTCTGTGTCAATAATAATGTTGCAAGGAAAAAAATGAAGGTCATGTGAGAGATTTAAAATAAATTAATTTTGACTAAAAAGAACAGTTAAAATTGTTTATATAAATCTTATCTTAATTATACAAGGAACCTTTCTGTATTAAGAATATATAGGTTTCTACAACAGAGCATGTACATATGTATGTATATACATACATGTTGATCGTTACATAATTTATTAAGATATTCGAGTCATATTTATGTCAAAACTAATAATATAGCGTCTTAGCATTTCTACTATCTAGTCTAGTATGTACATTTCATCATTCGTGATTAATAACTTATTTATTTATTTATTATCAATATATTAATGTAGAGATATAATAATTATTAATGTTATGTTTACTGATATTAAAAATTAATTTAATAATGGTTAAGGGCAATAAAACATTTTATTTTGTGTACTCAAAAAAAATATTTAATTTTATTCTTGAAAATTTAAGAAATAATCACAATAAAAGCTCAGCCAGAGTATATAATGGCTTGTAGTAGTAGGTTTTAGATGAATATTAATAAAAGTGATAAAGATTCAATGTTGTTTTTACATAAACATTTGTCGTGTTTGTGATACTTTCTGTATCATAAATAAACTAGAATCTATCACAGTCACACTTATTCCTAACACAAGCTCCTCCGGGCAGACCAAGACGTCGGCAGAACCGATCACATTCTCGGTACTCATCAGGAGTCTCACAGGTTTCCCGAGTCACTCTTCTAAGTAGACTTCCATCTAAAAGATACAATATTGCTTTAAACTAGGGTTTGTGTATATATTTACTTATATTTTTGTTCTTCATATACATACATTGTATATACATACCTATTAATTATTATGTATAACTTTAATATCTTAACAATAATAATAAACTAACAAACGGCAGTAAACAAAAATTAAAATAGTAAATTGATGTAACATAACATGTCAATCATCATTGTTCAATATTCAATACTGAATTATCCTTACTAATATTATAAATGCGAAAGTAATTCTGTCTGTCTGTCTGTCGCGCATTCGCTCTAAAATTACTGAACCGATTTGAATGAAATTTGGTGCACAGATAGTCTAGGGCCCGAGGAAGGACATAGGCTACTATCAAAAAGCGAAAAGACATGAAATAGTGGATGAAAGTTTGTATGGAAGTTACGTCATTTTTAAAGCTATAAGCTTTAAACTTATTTTTTAGGATTTTGATTAGATATAAATAAACAAGACATTCAAAGTTTGTAAAAAAATATTTTATTTCATTTTTTAGTTTTTTTTTTATGGTAAAAAGGGGGCAAACGGGCAGGAGGCTCACCTGATGGAAAGTGATCACCTCCGCCCATGGACATCTGCAAGCCTGGCTTGCAGATGCGTTGCCGGCCTTTCAAGAAAGGGAGGGATGGAGGAGGGAGGGAAGTGGGAGGGAGGGAGGAACGAAGGCGGAGGATGAAGGGAAGAGGGAGGGGGGAAGGAGAGTGGGCCTCCCGGACTCTCTCACTCACCGGACGAAACGCGACAGCATAGCTGCCACTTCACGCCGGTCTTCTGTGAGAGAGTGGTACTAATGAACTATACGGGGCGTGCCGGCCCATTCGGTTGCTACCCGAAGGTAACAAGCATGGCACTACCACTTTAAAACTCAACAATATGGAACTTAAATAAACAATGTAATCTTACCATCTGGTTCAGCTGCTGATGTGAATGACAAAATAGCCATAATGACGGCAAAAATAACTAAAAATCCTTTCATTTTCAATGAAGATGTTTCTTATCTCTCACTTAAAGAAGACTGCGGCTTAACGTTATTAGTTCGCTTATATATGCTACTATTTGTTATGATGACCTTCCTGTGACACTACCTTGTCGCATTGGTTAATTTACGTTGATACCAAGTCATCGTAATTTTAATGTGATGTTTATAGGTACTCTTACCACCATTTTAATTAACAAGTTTCATTATTATTTTATGATTTAATATGGACATAATGTACACTTCATGATTATATACATAATGACGACACGTTTGACTCAGGTTGTAGGGCCACCTACTTGCTTTGCCAGTGGTCGCGGGTTCGAGTAAAACTGGGGTCATTAATTTGTGTGGTGAACACAGTTCTTTCTTTATTTCGTACTACGACTTACGAGTATTACAATATACCTATATATAACTTGATTCACTCTATAATGCTATTTCGTAAACATATTAAATGGTATAAGTAAGTAAAATGACATTGAATTAATCATTACTTTATTATTCAATCATTATTCTTCGTTTAATTAATCAATGTTACATTTGCATCTGTTGTTAACACATACACCTCCAGGAAATTTGAGGTGACGACAACGTGCATTGCAATCTTGAAGTTCGCAGCTGGGTAGCTTCAATCGAAAAGATTCAACAGTCGTTTCATCATTAGACTCTGTAACATGGACTAAATATTATAAAAAATCCAATTACATTAAATATTATATTCAATACAAAACAAACAATAATATTGAAAAAAAATATATCTATGAATTGATTCTAATCTATAATGTTCTAAGCCTAATCTGAAAATCTTTTTAATCTAAAAATATGTTTAATATATTTTTTAAATCATTTTGAAATAAGTAGTTAATATTAACTATACAGTGGTCAATTAAACGAATGGTCTTTCTGTCTGCTTGTACTACTTTTCTTAAGAAAATCACTGGACAGATTTTGGTGAAATTCGGTATAATGGAGATTATTTCATCTTTAAGAAATCTATCTACAATAACCGTTAAAACTCTTAATGATGAGTTTAAAATAAAAAAATAAAAACATTAGTTGTAATACTGACGTACACATTTTTCTTATTTACCTACTATAATATATGTTTTAATATTTTACGATTATCCCACGTCATTTAATTAAGAAATCAAAGCAAAAAAAAAAAAAAACAATATCTAATGTTTATAATAAAATAAGATCAAGGCAGCATTGAGAAAAAATAATAAAAAATATATTAAAATAGGGCAGTCGCAGTACAAGATCAACAATACTAAAGCAAATAAAATATTTGAATTAACAGGTTCTCAATACGAATCGCTCTAAAGTTTTTCCTTATTTACAATTTTAAGTTAAGTTTAGGTACTAATTAAGCTTATTCTGGACTAATTCTTATTGTTTAAGAAAGAAAATACTGGTTAGGCTTAGGGTGGTCTGGTTTATCTTGAGCTTACCTACAGCCTAATTAGAACAAGACAGCCCTATACATATAAAGCTGGTAGCTTTTTATTATGTACACAGTTTATGTACCTAACTTAAATATTTTAAGAAATAGATACAATAGTAATTTACAATTATATTAATCACTGCTAATTATTAAATTTGAACATCTGTTTGTTTACGAAGACTTTTTCTTAATGTATATGAAAATATGTTAATATTAACTTACCAGTTGTCATTGCAGACGTTAAGAAAGCAGCAAAAGTTATAATAACGAAAGTTATGAGAACGTTCTTCATTATCATTACTATTTTGTACTACTGCATATTGCCTACCTGTGACCTGCCTTTTATATTAAAAATATATTTCAAAAATTAATAAAATATAAAATTGATGTATTGCGTAAAATATTATAATTAAAAATTAAAATTGGTTAAGTGTAAGTTGAGATTAATATTTGATTTAAAATAGCTTCGTAAAAGCTTAAATATCTTAGCTAATTTACTGTTTCATTATTCTAATGGTTTTGTTTGTTTGTTCATTTATTCTATTCTATTTTGAAGACTGTTAATGAATATTTTATTAAGAATTTATTAGATGCCGAGAGTTGAAAGGTTCTCGGAGTTACGTTTGTGTCTCAAAGACGTAAGTCCTTAGATCCTGTGTTTGATCTCAGTAAGTCATGTCAAATTATCTCACTGAACTTTGACATAGGAAAAGCTTTAGGTGCATATTTTTTTGTTATAACATTATAAATGTATTTATGTACAAGTTATGATTGAGAAAATAAAATAATAATTACGTATCTTAAATTATTTTTTTTTTGGGTATCTGTCATAAATAACATTTTGTTAATAATCTTTAATAATCTCCAATCTCCTTTAGATTGACAGATGGACGAACAGATATCGTTTTAAGGTTCTGTACCAAATCTTTTAATACGAGACCCTAAAATAATGTAATATAATCGTTTGTGTAACTTTGTTTTTATTTACAGCGATAACGATGATTTACACATGGCTTTGGTTATTAAAGGGAAAGAACCGGTGTAGCGAGATGAATGCGTAAGTAAATACGATAAGCGTTTTAAATATTACTCACTAGCCAACTGATAAAGAATTAGCAAAATAAGGGACATTCCCTCATATCAGTTCTTTATTAATAATTTAGTAACAAATATATAACTAACAATTAAATAAATATAGTGAAATATCAAAAAATCTCTCTTAAGAAAATTCTTTGTCAATATTATCTCATAGTATATTCTTTATATATAAATATTTTCCATTCAACTTCTTAAAGCAACAATAAATATGTAATTTGAGATTGTTTTAAGAAAATATAAATAGGGACAGAAATTACAATGAATTCAAAGAAAATATTTGATTTTGCAATTTTTATTTATACTTTTTTGTTTATCTTTAAATAGATAAGCAGAGATGTAGTGATATATCACGCTTTGCTCTTGACCGTTGCGAGATAAGCGCTTGCGATAAAAAAAATCGACAAACTATATTATATTAAACGACGATTTTCGATGAAGGTAGTGGCGACCAGTCGTTTTATGTTCATTTTTGTATTTTAAACAGATTTTTATTAAGATTTTTGACTGATATTAAATAAAAGAGATGTTTAATTCGTGTACATTATGTTAGATATTTTTCAATTCAATAATTCAACAATCTTCTCAATAATTCAAAACTCTTCAACCCTTGAAGTAGTTTAGTCTGAAGTATTGGGCGCGGTATATTTACAAATACTTACGCTCCTTTAATTTAATTAATCTTTATTTTTTATACCTATTTACTATGTATTAATGTTTTACTACCTCGGTGGTGTAGTGTTGTATGTACGGTCGCATATCCTGGGTTGGAGTCCCGAGTCGGACAAAGTGTTTCATCCCCGTGCCTCGGAGAACACGTAAAGTCGTCAGTCCTGCGCCTTAGCTCTTCATCGCTCTTAGCTCCTACACTCGTGCACTATAACATCTCCTGAGCAATTATTGGCTAGTCTTAATAAGATTGCCCACCGTGGCCGTAATGGATTTGGTGGATTTTTTTTTTATAATTTATTGTTTTTATTAGTTACTAGCGCCTCGCCCTCACTTCGCTGGGGCTCTTTCCTAGATTTAGCACAGGCAATGCCACGGGATCTGCTAGTTATGCATATAAACCTTCCTCTTAAATCACTCTATCTATTAAAAAATACCGCATCAAAATCCGTTGCGTAGTTTTAAAGATTTAAGCATACATAGGGATATAGGGACAGAGAAAGCGACTTTGTTTTATACTATGTAGTGATTATTATTATTGTTTTACAAAAACTTTTAAATGCACGTAAATGTTAAGCCGCAAAGCACCGACTAAGATAGAACTAACTAAGGACAACTTATTCCATCGAAATAACGAAGAAAACACAGATTACATTTATAATATTATCTATTTTAAAAGAGCGAAGGAGTTATAAAATATACAAATAGGGTTTATCTTTTTAGTCGCGATTGGTAGAAAACTTTGATACTAAATATAAATATTATTATATAAATGACGTTTTAAACTTTTATGGGACATTTACCGAATTCAAGTTTAATCTCTATGTACATAAATTTTTGAAATTCTTACCAATTTTAAAGATATTAAGAAAAGAATTTTTATTGGGATTGTTTATAGGAATTTTTATGACTTTAGGATTCAGTATCAAACTCCGTTTACGAAGTCCAAGCCATAAACGAAACGAAATGAGCTTGCTTATAGCAGTTAAAATAATACGTGTAATATATTATAACAAAATTTAAATATGAAATTGAAAATTTGAAGTATTTTCATTTGTATATCGAATATTTTAGGCTAATGATGTTTTATTTTGATTACTTTTTGGTTAAGATGACTTAAGTTAAAATATAAATATAAAAAATAAATATGTTGGGACATTATTACATACAGCGCCATCTAGTTTCGTAGTAAGCTACGAAAGAAGCTTGTGTTACGGATACCAGATAGTTGGTATACTACATAATATTATATGAGTTTAACTACATACATATTATAAATATATTTTAATAATTGTTTTTTTTAAAATTAAAGTTGTACCACTACTAGCGACTGCTCTTTCTAGTCTCTACATACGTTTTAATGGTTAGTATAGATTGCTCAGAAATGAGACATTTTCCAGCAATAAAGGGTATCCTTTATATTGACCTGAATAAACAGCTTTCCACCGCCCCGTACGTATTTGCTCAATTAATTGTCATTGCGCGCACCGTGTCAACTGTCGTAACATAAAACGAACTGTAGTTCTTTATTATTTTCTTTATTGTCTCAATATTTTAATATTTATTATGCTAATCCACACAAGGACAAATATAACAAATCAATAATAATGAAAACCCGTCCAGTCGTTCTCAAGTTGTGAGTGGTGTAACTAATGCGATTTTGATTTATACAGGAATACGGATCGGAAGTACCTGGTCTAGAGTAGCCAAAATATATATTATGTTTATATTATATACATAATATGTATATTAATATTATAAAGCTGAGTAGTTTGTTTGTTTGTTTGGGTGAACGTGCTAATGTTATAACAGATTCGAATTACCCATTAAACTACGAGTATGCTAATGTATAAAATCTAATAATTCGACGCGGAAAATGTCAGTATATTATATATGAGTAAGTAATAAAATATCTACTTATAGCAAGTATTGCAGGAACTATTGACACTATGGACCTATAAATACTCAGTGAGTTTGAAATATTTCTCAATAAAAGGGATTGAAAGTTTCGCACACGGTACAACTGGTCGACCGCAACCAATGCTGTTTACTGCAAAACTTGCGCTATTCCATACATAGAACAGAACATTTCAGAAATGGCATATACCTAATACCGATATTATGGTTTACAAACAAAAAGAGAAAAGAAAGTTGTGTTTTAAGTATTGTATAGACTCGTACAACTGACGAGTTCATTCTATTTATTTTGTTTGAACTAAGTAAGGAATTTTGGAACTGCCCATTTTATTTAGGCTACGACTTGTAGGATCGAAGCAGTTTTACTTCAATAGATTATGCGAAAAGAACCGTAAAAAAATTAGTACCAAATCAAACTTATACCAATATTTTACAAATAGTATAATAAATTCAGTATATTATGTTAAAAAAATGATTAATATTATGATCACACTGAAAATAGCATTTTTAAAAAGTCTTTCTTCTTATACATAATAATGTATAGGCAAAATTAATATATTTCGGATAATAATAAAATTGACGAGATAATTGAGGATACAATTATTTCTTCTAATATATGAAAATTCATATAGAGTAGGTACTTTTTATCAACATATTGTGTAAGTAATATAAACATAAGTGAATTGGCTAATATTCTTATTTATACAAAAATTTAAATTTGGTATATTATTAAGAATCAAATCAAATCAAAACAATACCTATTCTTTATTCAAATAGACTTTTACAAGCTCTTTTTAATCGTCATTTTTACATGACGATTGAAGATTTTCCGAATATAATTTACAAGGAATGTCGTGAAACTACTAAAAATATTAGTGTTATTATATTCTGAAAGCCCCTTCTATTTCATAAGTCAAGTTGTCAATGAAATGTATAAAATAGGAGCAGGGATACGTAGCATTTGGGCTTACACTTTCAAAATTTCTCGTAGTCCCCTATAATGCCGCATGTTGATAAAGTTGTGTAAAATATATCCGTTGTATACATAAAGTTTTGTTCAAACGTACGAAATATAAGGCACTAGCATTTTGTAGCAGCTCTAGGCGCGTATTTCATCGATGTATTTACTCTATATATTTATACATTATAACCTATGTTCTACTTGAGGTTATATTATTGTAAAATTTCACTGAAATCTTAATTTTAAAAAGGATTCATAACTAACATTCTGCGTGGATAAGTAATAAAATTTACATACTCACAAGCCTACACGTTTTTAACATAAGTAAGATTTTTGTATCTAAAATATTAATTTTAGACAAAACTAACTTTGGCTAGAAGATTTTAACAATGAATTAGTCTTTTAACGTCCCACAGTCACGCGCTCTCTTCAATGCTGAGAGATCAGTCCATATAGTTCTATCATTACTTATCAGATCAGACGGATAGATACGGTATGAATAAATTACTATTAATTACTTATCATAGTATTGTTATAAATAAGAAAGTTTCTATGAGTACATGTTTCTTACTCTTCAGCTGATAAATAGATTTGATTGAGTATTTACAAAAAAGATTCACATATTTGACATTAAAGGTGAGGCGATACGTTCTTCAGTTCCTAGCAATAGTTCCACCAACTGAGATCAGCAGTAGCATTGTTCCCTGAAATTGTACGGTAGTTTCCATTTGCATTAAACTGAATACCTGCAGCTATTAATTGCAAATAGTCTGGCAACTTATTGTTGTTGTAACACATAACTTTGAAACTTTGTCATATTTGATGGCGGAAGCGAATATTCTCGTTTATGATTTGCCAAACTTGTAACTTCACTTTGGGTATATATATCTCTCTCTTTCATATTACAATATGTGACAGTAATGTACAAAAAAATATATTTTTTAACTTTAATACTAATAACTTTCTTTCTATGGCTTACTTTTAACAACCATTGGGAACTTTAATTGTTGACCACAACTTTTTATAAAACAAAGTCCTCCGCCGCGTTTATCTGTCTGTTTAAATGCAATAAACTACAAAAATCATACGGTTTTTATCAATGGAAGGAATGAGTGATCTCTATTCAAGAGGAAGTATTAGGCATTCAATAAGGTTTTGTGTAAGTTAACTGTAAGATGAAGAAGATATTGAAAAAAATCATGACCACTGTCAGACAGCTTTAGCAGCGTGCGGCTGCGTAAACCAATTATGATATTAAAAGTTATGTTTAACAGTTCAGTACCAGATATTTAAGTTATTACATTGTCACGAACGAATTGCACATATTTATGAGTAAAGACTTAGTTCTAAAACTACCTATAATGCTGTTATATTTTTTCTTTTAAATTAAATTTACTTCGCCATTATGTTTTCACTCCAGGTATGTAACAAGAAGTTTTAACAGAAGATTGTGTCAATATTTTGAAAGTTTCAAAGTCAATAACAGGGTTACACTGCTCGACCGAGCACGCCATACCCTGGCTAGCTGTTAGGGTTATCGATACATTTAAAAAAATTAAAACTTTTTTTTTTCTAATTATTTGACTATATATGCTTATAACAACCGAAGAAACATAAAACAGGTAAATGTAATAATTTTTTTTTAACATTTAATAAAATAAAAAAAACGTTTTAATTTTTGAACTTTTAAATGAAGCAAAGAAAACTCGTTATGTATATCATCATCACTACATAGTATAAAACAAAGTCGCCTTTTCTGTCCCTATATCCCTATATCCCTATGTGCGCTTAAATCTTTAAAACTACGCAACGGATTTTGATGCGGTTTTTTTTAATAGATAGAGTGATTCAAGAGGAAGGTTTATATGCATAACTAGCAGATCCCGCGGCTTTACCTGTGCTAAATCTAGGGAAGAGCCCGAGCGAAGCGAGGGCGAGTCGCTAGTTTAGTTATATATATAACTTGTATAAATAAAAATATGAAAATTATTTATGGCTATTACGACAGCCCTGTCTTAAGCTTCATACGACGAACTTCCTCTGTCCGATATCAAACTTGCACATACTTTAAACTGTGTACTAAATGAAACTGACATTAGGACGGAATAATATAGCGAAAGCTTGTGTATTGTTTACATATAAGGCTAAACTGTTTGGACATTAACGTTAAATACATTGATTTAGCGTTGAATAAGTTCCTAAAACATTAAATAATTTTATAACTGATTTATCTATTGCATATGTATATTAATTATTTGTATTATTATGTATATACATTCGAAGAAAGAGTGTGTAACTTCATTGAGTTAACTCTTTCTTGCTATTGTAAATGTTTGTAGTAGGTATTTAAGACTTACAATATTTTAGATTTTTTTACGTTGTTACTGGCTTAATCTTAAGAGATACATCTCTTAATATAAGGGTAGTTGTAGCATTCATATTATATGAATTTTAATGTCTAAGAACGGCTCAAAAGAACCAGTCATTAATTTTCCAGATAATTGCTTGAGAGCGTCGTCCTGTTCCTTGAACCCTTGGGTTTTGTAGACAATTGATGTAAAAAAAAATCATGCACTTTTTTCGCTAAGTTACTGTTTTATTATACTGGTTAAATACAGCTTCACAAGATCAATATTTTAAATAAGCGTAGTATCCTAGATTTTGTTGTTCTTTTGGAAAATCTAGGATTTTTATTATAAGTTATTTTACCCTTTTAAGCTTTTGATACCTTTTAAGTTTTTATTGAAGTCCTAATAAAAAAAGTCTGATTTTGTCCTCTATTTAAAGACGTTAAGAATATTGCATCAATTGCTTGAAAATTAAGAAGGCGATTCCGGTGAGAACAATTAATATAATATTCTCTGGATTTACTTTGTAAGAAACTTATTTATTAAAATTAAAATTGATTTGCTTAATATATAGTTTATGCTAACACTTACATTGCGCATACCAAAACTAAATTCTAAGAGTAAATAGTTATGTATCCTATCAACATGGAACATTGTAGCAACTACTGGCACTAACAGTTATGCAGCATAGTTTATAAATGTTAACTCAGTGCAATTTCTGTTAAGATTACTCGAATAAACGTAAGCTATGACATGTTATTTATAGGTATATTTATTAAATTATATTCATAAAATATTGTTTAGTACAAAATAGCCGTTTTTTATCGCAACTTACTTTTTTATCGGCCTCTAAAATCATTTTTTGCAATTTAATATCCTTTTACCACTATTTCTCAATCATATGCAGGTTATTTCAAAAAAATATGTACCTATGCGAATTAAATTAAGTATGCGATTTTAATTTGTAAGAAAATAGCAGTATGCATAATTTAGAAAGATATTTCTTATTTAGATAAATAAAAGGTTGTCCATCTTCAAAACAACTAAATAACTCGATATTTTTGATCGTTTTAAAAAAAGTTGAACTAAGTATTTGATTAGCCACAGATTTTACGTCTGAAGCATTACACTATAAATTCCACTCCTAGATTTATAATCCATCAAAAGTAACACTAAATTCTGTGAACCTTTTTAGTAATATTATTAATAATTTCGTCTTAACTGAATAATAAAACATACAAAAATAAAGATTTCGAGTCGACAACATATATTATTAAAATTCGGATTGTCGAGTATTTTGTTTAATTCTAATGAAAGCTGTAAGCAACAGACAAATCGTAGTCGCCATATTGGCCACTCTAGCGAAACGTCACATACAACAAAATACAAATAAAAAAACAAAAGTCTATAAAATAAAATATATGTTATAATTAAATAAAATATAATATATAATTACTACATAAAAAAAGAATATTTAATTCCTAAAATACTGTTAAAAAAGAATAATATAATAATGTGTTCTAAACTCTTAAATCATAATTTAAGAAAGTAATGATTTCTCATAGATGGCGTTATTAATATTTTTATTATTTAATTTTAGTAACTGTTAATTTTTATTATTATTATAATATTTTATATCTATAATATACTTTCGATTTAGCGCGGGCGAAGCCGCGGGTTCCACTAGTATTTATATATTTTTGTACTATTGAAAATGTTTGTGTTATTTAATTTTTCAAGAGTCAGTAGAGTCACTCAGAGTGAAGCGCACTGTCAAGTTCAGAGACGGTTCGAAACGAACACCGCTGAATCCTGACAGCTTGTCATAGCAGAACAAAGTAACAAAATTCTATATACTGTATTTTTAACGTTGTGAAAATTGCAGTCTAATTAAATTACAACATGTGTTATTTTTTATGTTAAAGCTTTATAATACAAAATATGTAATTTTCTATATAGTTTCTGATAACTTACTTGCAGATTTTGAACATTTTCAGTGGTTCAAATCTATCTATTAGATATATAAACAAATTACTGTTGGTTAGTCTCTTAAAACTCAAAAACGGCTAGACCAAATTGAATAATTATTTCATTTTGTTTGGTTCAGGGTATGCCTCGGGCAGGTAAAGTACAAGAAAATAAGAAAAACCAAAAAAAAACCCGCAAGAAAGTCGAAAATGTCTTTTTTTTTACGTGTTTCGATGCTTTCTATTAATAACATTAATCATTAATTAGCTACAAATATTAATATGACGTAAAACGGACAATTTATTTAAATATTTGGAGAACAAAATATGATTTCCGTGTAACGTGTCGCATATAAGTGTATTTCAGAATTAACTCTCTTGACATATGAGATGATATCATTCATCAGACGTGTATTACACGAACCGAGCTATTAATTATAACGAGTAAATTAAGCCGATTACGCAGAGTTTCGTATGATTTGTTTGCCTCGCGCTGAACACGAAGTATGTAATATTGTGAATTACTTAATACGTTTAGATTAAATAATTTTCATTTAATATTAACGACAATATTGATGTATGAGATGTATAAATTTAATATAACAGTTGCTTAGCGAAATCTGTATGCGCTTTTGAAGCAAAAGCTACTAAACCGATATCAACTAAATTTTGAAACTTAAGTCAACTTTTAGGATACCTTTTACTATAGAAAAATATTTTATTCATATGGAAAAACACAATAATCTTATGAATTTGCATGGATAACGCAGGTTAATCCTTATGAGACATATAAAAACAGTGTTCTAGAAAATTGTAGCTCTTCATAAGGCCTAAATAAATTGTAATTGCATCTTTCTCTTAACGTACACCCGCATTCCTATTTAAATCCATTTAAAACAAACTTAGTGACGCATTTGAGCAAAGCCAGGATAAATCACTAGATAATAATATTATAAAAGCTAAAGTTTATTTATTTTTAAAGAACTGCCGGATCGACGACGCGTTTGGCGCAGTTTGTAGTGACCCTACTTTCTTGCGCCAGCGGTCGTGGGTTCGAGTCCCGCTGGGGGCATTCATTTGTTAAACTCGAATGTTTGTACTCCAGTCATGGGTGTTTATATTTATTACATGTATGTATTTAAACTTATATATGTATGTACATATTTAAACTTATATATGTAGTATATAAACTATCTGGTATCCGTAACACAAGCTTCTTACGTAGCTTACCACGGAACTAGATGGCGCTGTGTGTAATAATGTCCCATCATATTTTTGTATGGAAGTTTGAGAATGATATCTTACTTCTTATAGGAAAATGTATGTAAAATATAAGATCTAATATTTTTGTATGTGAAACTTACTAAAAGAATTCGTGATACGTAATGTAATCTAACGATGTCATAAATAACAAAGTCAACTTATCCACTCACTAGGGATGGACTGAGTAATCAAAGCTGTCTGAAATTAGATGTCAAGTAACGGATAGCGTTCTATGTAGACATTTCCTGCGATGATATAACCAGTTGAATTACATTCTACATTATTGTTTCATGAATCTTTCACAGTTGAATAATGTATTCATGGTTTTATTTATATCTAGAAGACGTAAATTCCAGCACCCGGCGCATTTTTGACCACAGATTTATCTTAACGACACGTTTGGCGCAGTTTATAGTGACCCTACTTTCGTGCACCAGCGGTCGCGGGTTCGAGTCCCGCTAGGGGCATTCATTTGTTAAGCTCGGATGTTTATTCTCCAGTCATGGATGTATATTTATAATATGTATGTATTTAAAAACTTCTATATGTAGTATATCAACTATCTGGTATCCGTAACACAAGCTTCCTTCGTAGCTTACCATGGAAGTAAATGGCGCTGCGTGTAATAATGTCCCAACATATTTATTTATTTATTTACTTATTTTGGCTCTGAGAGTGGACAAATATTGTTGACTCTCCTACTCTACTTTTATGCCCATTTAAATAGCACAGCAAGTAGTTCTATCTTATTATTATATTTCATATAATACGTGTACATAAAAAATTTATACGCACTATTAAATCAATAGAGGATTCCTTACTGTTGCAAAGTGACCTAACACGTTTATCTGAGTGGTGTCAAAAAAATGGCATGCACTTAAATATCAATAAATGCAAGCATATTAAATTTACCCGAAATATTAAAAGAATTGCATCTACCTACGTTGTTAATAATATTAAGTTGGAAGAGGTGAATACAATCAAAGATCTAGGTATAATTATGGACGTAAAACTTACGTTTCTGCCACATCTAAACATGATTATAAATAAGGCGGCCAAAGCTCTAGGTTTTATTATCCGTGTTACTAAAAGGGTTTTTAAGCCAAATACGAAAATTATGTTATATAATAGCATGGTGAGAAGTATTTTAGAGTATGGTAGTGTTGTTTGGCGACCACACTTCGCGACACACTCTCTAAGGATTGAGCGACTGCAAAAGCGTTTTACGTGGCACCTT
Organism: Boloria selene; assembly: GCA_905231865.2. Lineage (NCBI taxonomy): Eukaryota > Metazoa > Arthropoda > Insecta > Lepidoptera > Nymphalidae > Boloria > Boloria selene. Next base: position 12,078,048 of record HG993137.1, on the reverse strand, counting down.
GCGTATTCCATAGGTGCTCAGAGACGTCTAGACACATACGACAGTAGGTTAAAATATTTCAAGATGATATCTCTGACCACCCGAAGAGATATTCTTGATATGATACTCTTGTATAAAATTATGCGAAATCAAATTGATTGTCCACAACTTTTGCAGTTAATTAATTTCTATGTGCCACCTCGCATGCCTCGTGGTGTGATCAAGCCATTATCTGTGCCGTTGCGTAGAACGATATTAGGGGCTAATTCTGCCATACCTAGAATTATGAAAATGTTCAACGGATGCAGTGATTCAATCGATATATTTAATACCTCACTGTATGTCTACAAGAAAAACATTACATCTGTCCTTAATGATACTAGTTAATGAAACACATTAATTGTTTTTATTTCACTATTATGTTCATTTGTTTTTTGATCACGTTGTGTTTACCTTAAAATAGTATTACAATTACTAACCTATATTTCAAATTGTATGTATATTAACATGTATCTAATTGTATACTGCTGGTAGACCTTAATAAATAAAATAAAAAATAAAATAAATAAATGAATATATTATATCTGTTTCATATATTCTATAATAACATCCGAAAGATAAAATAGATAATGCAAAAATAACTCCAATCAATACAGCAAAAAGGCTAAAGTTCAACAAGCTGTGCGCAAGCCAGTGAATTGTAAACTGTGTCATGAATGTATGCCATATGAGCAATATAATAAAGCTTATATAGAGGATGGTAGTGAACTCTACTTAAGATATTTCTAATATAAAACAGTATTATCGTGTCTTCTAGGAAATGATAGATTTAGATATAAGAATCTTTGAATGAAAATAACTTGCATTTGTATAATAGTTATAATATTAATATCCTTGTTCTTTGTGTTTTAAGAAACATTACTTCAAAATTAAATTGCTCTCGTTAAGAATTTCTTAGCCGAATTGATACCTTATTCGCAATATCCTGGCTAAATAGCTACAAAAGACAGTGGTAGCCCAGCGGTAACACGTCGCTTGGATAACCGAGTGATGCGGGTTCAAATCCGGGTCTCGCACCTCTGATATATTCATGTGCGAATCAATTTTTATCATGATTACCACTTGTCTTACGGTGAAGGAAAACATCGTGAGGAAACATCGTGAGGAAACCTGCATGTCTGAGAAAACCTAAAAAGTTTTCGAAAGGCATGTGAAGTCCGCCAACTCGCACTAGGCCAGCGCGGTGGACTATGGCCTGATCCCCCTCGTACTGAGGGAGGCCCGTGCCCAGCAGTGGGACGTTAAAAAAAGGGCTGATGATGATGATGATAGCTACAATAGGTACTATATTATATACTCGTATGTATACTAAACTAGATAAGATGATGCGGGGTGATCGGATAAAAATATTTCTTATAAAACATTATATCTTTAGGTGTATAACAATGGCTCTTACAAAACATTATATAAAGCATCGGGCCAATAACAAACGAATCGCTTATAAATATTAATATATTAAAATCCATTCTATTATGCAGTCAAAGCTCGGGAACAACAAAATGTTCCGCTGCTCACAATGATGGAGTGCTTAAAAATCGGGGCTATTGTAATTGTTGGTGTTTACATGCAAAATATTTATGAGATGAACTACATAATATTATTATAAAAAGTCCTCCGCCACGTCTATCTGTCTGTTCGCAACAAACTCAGAAACTACTGAGCCGATTTTAATTATGTTTCCACCAATGGATAGACTGGTTATTGGGAAAGGTTTTAATATATAACTAGTGGGACCCGCTGCTTCGCTTGCGTTAAATCTAGGGACGAATGATGAGTCACTGAGTTAACTTATAAAAATTATGCTGCAAGCCCGTGTACTATTACTGGTACTACTCTTTACGAGTATGATATGATGTGTAAAACGTTCATGGCATAGTATTTAAAAATATATACAATAACTCTCGACGGAATAAAGCGAAAACTTTTTTTTATGTTATAGGTTTCGTTCATATAATCTTAATTTTTAAAATAGCACTACAGCTGTGTATCATATACATGATGTGAAATTGTTATGAAAGTATGTATATAATATTATACTATCGCAATAGGGTTGTGAATACATGTATTTTACAATACCAAACGTAAATATAACAGTTGTTTAACAAAAACTCTGTTATGAGAAATGCCTGTAGTGTACAGTGGCTATGTGAAACAGCTTATTTTACATTCGTACTACGACATACCAGTATTTACAATACCTTCATATTTATATAGTACATTCTCTACTGAGGGTATAAATAAAAATATTAGAAACAATACAATTAATCAAAAAGTTATACTTGTATTCATGGCCCTTGAGTTAGTTAGTCAAGTTTACTACTGCTGAATATTGCGTATATTTAGAGTGGCTTAAAATTGAAACAATATATTTTACATTTGAAGGCACAATGGAAGACAAAATAGACTGCATATTTGTTACAAACTTCTTTGGTGGTTTAGTAACTAGATTTTACGGCTGCATGTTCGGAGGTCCTCGATTCGAGTCCTAGATCGGGCAAAGTTCAGTTATAGCGTCTTTCTGTTTACTAAGCCTCAGTAACAACCCAGAGTTGGGAAGTTGACAGCACACTACAATAAATAGAAAAACTCATTGCTCAAAGTTTTAAAAGTAAAATACAAATTGTACTTTCTTTGTATGAGAAATGAGGTCATTAATAATTAAGAAAGTACTAAAATCAAAGTAAGTATAACACGCTTTGAAGGTATCGTTCGGAAAATTATGTGAATAGTTCACAAACTTCAAATGTTGTTATAATTAAGGGTCGCGTAGTTCCACTTAGTTTATGCACTGACTAGTACGGAAAGATTTACTTTGACTGAAATTTCACTGAAGAGAAATATTAATATTTATACATAAATAAATAAAAAGAGTGATATATTTTTTTTTAATTGGTCTATTTTTTTGGGTTTTCCCTTTTTATTTCTTATCTGACCTAACCTAAACCATTTTTTTGATTATAAGATTTTTTGTCTTTGTTTTACTTCTAAATAAATAAATAATTTTTATTCGGTATCTCAAAAATTCACTTTGTTGAAAGGGAAACGAACGGGAAAGAGTAATGACCAAACACATACCTTCATATACAGTAAAAAAGTCAATAATTAATTTTATGATTCAATTTTAACCATAGAATACAAATTAGATTAGAAAATAATTGAAATTTGCTTTAAATTCAAAACATTCATTCGAATAGTACTCGAATCCGATTTACAATCTTGCTTAGATAATTACATTTACAATCAATTGCTTAATTTAATTTTGTTGTTTTTATCCTAAGCTAAGGAGGATCTTATTGTTAGTGAAATATAGTATCATAATATAATGAAGTATAAGTTTTTTAAATAGTTCGTTCGCCTAGTGTTTAAAATTCTCAACCCCAACTTCCTCTCAATGTTCGTTCCCAAACCATCCAGGCATGAAGCCAAGAAGTGCGACGGGGAGGTAGCCAACCACAGTGGGCGGTTACTGCCATATACTTTTCTGATAGAAAAGAAAAGACTATGCGAACAACTCTTGAACATCTTTGTTTGCTTCGGTAGCCTTTGGGATGTCGTGTTTGAGTGCGTCGAAAACTCACATGCAGTTGATCTTACTCGTACTCGTAGGATATTATTACTATTTTTCTAAATAAATACATTAAATAAGACTGTTCTCATATTATTTTGTGGATTTTCGGTTTTATTTTTAGTTCTTGACATTTCAAATGATTCATTATTCACAACAAATTTATAATCAATTAAATCTTCAATAAAACCGAAGAAACAGTTCAATTTAAAATGTCAAAAATTGCTATATATCTTAGAAACATTTTTTCCTCATTATTACCGTAATATGGAAAGTTCAAAAACGAAGGTACAATACAAGCACAAAACATAAATATAGCTTTAATGTTTAATTTAAAGTGAAACAAAGGCATCATCATTCATAGTGGCGATGCGACACACCGTTTATTCTAACTCGCTTGATGTCACACCCACTTTTTACAGTACCTAAACTAAAAGCCTTTTTCGTACACAATAGCCCGAATTAAAGCTAAACGGTGTCCCATGTATTAGTTCTGAGTGCAACAAAAAAGGGTCGACTATCAACAGTATGAATAGTTATGTGAATATTGCGATCGGCTGATATTGGAGCAAAAACGGTGATAGTCATGTCGTATATGAAATTATATCATGTACATTTCTAAATACTAAAATATTTAAAACGACGACGAACGATATTTACAAAAACATGTTAGGCTCAGTTTCTTGTTGTGCCAGCTGTCGCAGGTACGAGTCCCGCTGGGCGTTCATTTGTTGAGCTCGAATCTTTCTACTCCAGTCATAGGTATTTATTATATCTATGTATTTAAAGTTAAATATGTGTAGTGTATCAACTATTCGTAACACAAGCCTCGTAGCTTACCACAGAAAGTTAAAGATGGCATTGTGTGTAGTAATGTAAAACAAAAAAATAATATGATATAATAGAAGATGATTTTACCATAAAGTAGTATTTGTGTAAACTTCTTTGTATGGGAGCGAACAGAACGGTACCTTCGAACTTTCATCAAACGGTAATCTGGATATTAAATATTTATTTAGTAAGCTCTCTAGCAGCCCTTAAGTTATGCAGGATTAAAAGTATAGATAACACCTTTAAATTTTTTATTTAAATGTTTGGGTTTTTGGTGAACATTACTAAAAGTTATTTCATTTACACAAGTGCTTTTTTACGATCTTAGTACTACAAAAACTTAGTAAACAATTTACAAAGTTTTGATCCAATTTGGAAAATTTAATGCTGTAAAATCAGGAATAAGAACATTGTAAGTGATTTAATTCTATATTATAATAATATAATAAGGATAATTTAGATTGAAACGAACGTGATGCTAATATAAACTATATAATTGGAGCTCCAAGTTTGAAAGATAATGTCAATAAACAGCAAGGCTCAATTTGTCTTAACAGAGGCAAAGTTTCTACCGCACAATTGATGGAACTTTGAGGCTTTTTAGTATGGCCTACTTACATTTCATATTTGTTTCTTAGTTTAAATTATAATTAAGATAACTTAAATAATAATTATTAAATGAAACTATCTATTCGGATTTTGTTGCCATGAAATAAATCTATTTCATTAAGGCTATACAGTAATCATGGTCACGGGAGAGACTAAGGTTTTATGTGTTATATAGGGGAGACTGGGTACGGTTGTGACAGTTGAGGTTTGACTGCCAATAATTTTGGTAATTTATTAGTTAGTTGAGATAAAAATTACTTAAATCGTAGCTTGTACATTTGTCCACATAAAAATACTGAAATTTTGTCTCAATATACGCTGTATTAGTTAAAACATCAAATTTGAAAAAAAAGGAAACTGTCACAACCGTCCACACCCCAAGGACGGTTGTGACAGTGGTTGGGGTCAGTAGTGACAGACATAAACATTCACAGAAATTGTGTGTAATGACTTTTATTATTAGAAATGTTTAACATAACACAAAATACTGTTGATCTCACTGGTCCGTCCCTTACAAAATGATCGTCATAATGAACCCTAGGAAATATAAAAAAGGAGGCATAGTATTTCCTAAAGCATAACTGCACAAGCAACTGTGACTATTGTGCCACGTTCAGCTGAAGTAACAGCTCCTGCTTGTCGTATGGCACGTCTTGTCTTGCGTAGTTACACCAGTTGCATCAATATAATATATATATCTTGTGGCTCATATGGGTGTCAGTCAAAAATAGTCTGCAAGTTGTTATAAAACATTCGTTTTGTTAAAACTTGTAGCTCTTGAAAGGCTTGTAGTTTGAGCTACGCGTACAAACAGTGACGGGTTTCTACTCATGAATAAACGGAGCCATTCCTCACCAGCCATCTCATTCTTATCCCAAGTACCAGTTCGGTCTATGTTGTATTTATTTTTCAGTTCAAAGGCCAGTTTCCGTACCTCTTTTGTAGTAAGGCCAAAATATATTTCCGCGCAACGTGTGATATTTTTTAATAACAGCTCTTCTCGCTGCTTAAAAATACTTTATTATAATCTACAGTGGTAGCCCAGCGTTAACGCGCTCGCTTGGATAACCGAGTGATGCGGGTTCAAATCCGGGTCTCGCACCTCTGATATTTTCAAGTGCGAATCATTTCTATCATCATTACCACTTGTCTTACGGTGAAGGAAAACATCGTGAGGAAACCTGCATGTCTGAGAAAACCTAGCAAGTTTTTGAAAGACATGTGAGCTCCGCCAACACGCACCAGGCCAGCGCGGTGGACTATGGCCTGATCCCCTCGTACTGAGGGAGGCCCGTGCCCAGCAGTGGGACGTTAAAAAGGGCTGATGATGACATATCCCATGCTGATGCTGATTCGCACCGGCTTCTACACGTTTACGAATGTATCGTTACAATGGCATGCGATTAATATTATGCATTTCCGCAGCTCTCCGTAAAGAAACCTCACGTTTTACTTCATCATAAGCATCCTTGTATTGACAAATATCAGACTGTGCTTTTTCGGTCTTACGCAAGCGTTTTCTGGGTATATAAAGGCAAAAACATAAAAAATATATGTCACAACCGTACCCACTACATTTGTCACAACCGTCCCCAACGCTTACTTCTGAAAACAATAAAACACAATGAGCAACCTAAATTATCTACGTAAAAAGTTATCATTTGTAATTAACTACTAATATTCAATTAACAACAAAAAAATATTTGCTATGGTATATCTGTATATCAATAAAAGTAAATATTAAAAGAATCTGAACAAAAAAACTTACTTTTGGCTATTGAAAAGCAATGTGGCCTCCTGCTTTTGTTTACGTCGCGCACAAGCTAACGCAATACTGTGCAACATGTGAAGACATGCAACGCGCTTTTTTTTCCCTTACACTTTTCCCCGCATTCCGTATAGTTTTGCGGTTATAACGACTGTCACTACCGTAACCTGGCACAACCGTACCCAGTCTACCCTACTTGTTACAAATGTGTGTAAGTTAGATGTTATAACATTTAAGGAGTAACTTGATTGCTTTTATTTTATTAGAGAATCGTAAAAACCATAAAATTAACCGTTAAAACCGGTTTGCTAGTCATAAATAAATTTAAAACATTTTTATATACAAAAAAGATATAAATTGAGGCTTAAATTAAAAAGTAAACTATTATGTATCACTATTTGTTTTTTAACTGAAAGTAATTTAATTATTATAATGAACTAATAATTACTAAATGAAAAGCTATAAATATAAATTAAGCTATAAAAGCTTATATCAAATAGTTTATTATGCCATAGAAGGACATGTACTATAAGTTAGTGCATATTATTTACTTACTACACATCTACTCTTGAACATACCAAGTCTTGAAAATAAAAAAAATATTGTAAGTATAAAATACATAATAAAAGAACTAAAAAATACAAAATTTCACTTGTAGAAAGAATAATTCCATTTTAAATGGATAAATTTCATTCAAAGATGATAGTTGTTTCTTTACAATTTCGAGATCTCTTTCGGAGTTTAGTTAAAAAGATGAAAGATGTAGCCTTTCCTTTGACTTATTATTCGTAGAATATTAAAAGTAGCGCCTAGCCAACGTCTTGTAATCCATTACGTGGTGTATTGTGTGTCTAACAATGAGATCGTTGCAGCATGAAACCATGGCGGCGCGGCGGCGAGGTGTAATGTACCGAAATGCGATCCGCCGCCTCGGATAGGCAAATGGCATTTATCTGGTCTTATTTACGTATTCTTCAATTTTCTTGCATACTCTGGTTTCGATAAATATCTATTACTTCAATGCTTTTTAATTATTATGTAGCGTACTGCTTGTTAGAAAAATAACCGTGATGATTTGTTTTTATTTATAGAAATAACAATAAATTTAAACCTATAATAAGAAAAAATTCATTCATTCATTCTTTTTAAACACATACTCATACGTATAAATATATACTCGTACTAGCATTTCTCGTGGTTCCTCTTGAATCATCTCTATCTATTGAAAGAAACTGCATTAAAACGCGTTGCATAGTTTTAAAGATCTAAGCATACATATGGACAGACAGACAGTGGGAAGCGACTTTGTTTTATACTATGTAGTAATAAAAATTGATTATTATATTCTTCATCTTATATTAAACCTAGAAATTCATGTAATCCTTTTTTGCCTATGATCTAACTAATTTTATGACTAAAAAACTTTTCACTTTTGTTGGTTTGAGAAACAAATAATTTCTTTGTGTACACAGTTTACAAAATATACAGTAAAATTATTTTTGACTGACGTAAGTTATTAAAAATTTAATCTTATGGTATAAAAGGCTTATTTATTTTAAAACCTAAACATAATTATTAAATACCTATTTTTAAAGTTTACGTAAACATTAAAATAATACTTTTATATTAAGTAACAGAAAATTAAAGCATTAAATATCTTTTATCTTACAACCATTACATTTCTGATATCTAGAGCTACATTATACGTATATTTATTTAGTTTTGGTATATAGTTTTCATTTAAATAAATTTAGTCTTTAGTCATAACAATTTATCCTCTATTACATATAACAGCAAGTATTTGCAATTTCATAATCAATTGATGCATGAGACTATGAAATATTCATGTGCTGAGTTCCAGTCTAGCAATCCAGATGTCCGATAGGTCACAGGTGCTACTACACATAGTTTAATGAGGCATCCGTATTTAGTGCCTAAGCTAGTTTCTGAACAAATTCCATGCATGAATTCTCAATTTTCAGTAATTTACTTTTATTATAAACTACCGATACCCTTGTTTCATTCGGGTTCGTCCTTGGATTTAGCGCGATCGAAGTCACGGGTTTCGCTAGTTATATACTAAAACCTTGTTAGACAACCACTTTATTCATTGGTGAAAACAGCATGATAGTCGGTGCAGTAGTTTTGAGTTTCTCGCGAACGGAACGGACAGACAGACACGGTGGAGGACTTTGTTTTATAATATGTAATAATACTACAACGGCGTTTTGTATGACACTTCTCAAAGAGATCTACTGTGTATTTTATTAACATCAAGGGAAGAGAAAAGATCTTGTAGCAATAAGAAAGAATTTAAGAACTAGTTAATTAGTTCTACTTAACTTATCAACTACAGTATTAACCTAAAACACTAATATTACTAATAATTATTTCACAGTGCCAATTGGAACTTTTACATAAATGGAAGCCTACTTTGAAAGTTTCCAATAAATTAAAACTTTATTTATCTATAAATATACGGGTATGGCCACAATATGTACATATTGTAACACAATTGAGTCGAATCTCTATTTTAAATATATTACTTCTTGAAAAACTGTATTTGTGTACTACGCATAATGAGAAAACCACACGACAGACTTTGAAATTTGGCATAATGATAGCTGTTTGATATGGAGGGTTGATATGGCTACTTTTTACCGTGGGAAAATATCAAATCTTTTAGATATTTATAAGAAGCGTTAAAATTTACCTAGGGAATAACCCGAGCGGAACGTGAGTACAAATGTAAACTTAAAAACGAATCTTTAATCCCGTCCCAACTCGAGCAAAATCACGAGAAAATACTAGTAAATCATAAATGTTTTGAAATTATGCAAATTATAATATAATTTTCAAATACTCCACTGAGCTTTAAATTGAATTCCCTTTCTAAGTCCATTGATTACAGTAAAATCGGCTTACTCATATCACATTATGCCATACGATACAGAAACCTTACTCCGCTATGCTTACTGCTCTATCAAAAATATTACACACGTGTAGAGTACTTGGTTTCCATTTTCAAAATTGCGCCGTAAAAGCTTCATTCCTTTTTGGACTGTGATTTTCTTTCGCTTTCAAGCTAGGACCTCATTTTGTAGCTTTTTAAATAACTGTGAGTGTCCTTTTCGCTTAGAAATAGAATGCTTTTGTTAGTCAATATTTTAATGACGATAATACCGCATTGACGACACGTTTGACGCAGTTTGTAGTGACCCTACTTTCTTGCGCCAGCGGTCGCGGGTTCGAGTCCCGCTGGAGGCATTCATTTGTTAAACCCAGATGTTTGTAGTCCAGTCATGTGTGTTTGTATTTATAATATGTACGTATTTAACCTTTTATATGTATTATATAAACTATCTGGTATCCGTAACACAAGCTTCCCTCGTAGGTTACCACGGAACTAGATTGTGTTGTGTGTAGTAATGTCCCAACATATTGTTACGTACTACAGGTTCGGGATCGGAAATTAAAATCGTTCTCGCACTAAAGATGTTTTATTTACACGCGCAGTTTGTACACAGCACTAGTTAAATTAAGTCTCTGAGCACTATAATACACCACTTTTAATAATTCAAATACTCTTCTTCACTTTTCCACTATTTCGTATCTCTTCGCAATCTTCACTCGACTTCGAACGTCAACTGAACTCTCGACACACTGCCGGCCTTTTTATATGCGTAAATTTAGAACATTCTAGTATCGAAAATTCAAAATGTTTCTAGTAACTTCCAAATTGTTCCTGAAAATGCGTTATCTCTTTCTGTCACATTAAAATTTGTAATAAACTGTTCTTGTTATCTAATTGTCAAAAGTTAGAAATTGACATTCGCTGTTGTAAGGCATGGTACAAGCGTGCTATTATGACGAGTTCGCACTATATTCCGCGACATTACCCCCTCCTAAGACATGCTCGTCTCGAGCATCGTTGTTGCCGTGATACTTGGCTAATCGGTCCACATGCACGATTTTAGCCGGGCTTTTAGATGTACGTTGAATTCGGAAAGTGACGTCGTTAATTTTCGTTATAACCTTGTAAGGCCCCTCCCAACTGGGTTGTAGCTTTGGCGATTTACCCTTTCGTCTCACCGGGTTATGCAGCCATACCAATGAGCCTTCCTCGAAGTTCGTTCCTGTCGCCTTCCGGTCATAACGAGTCTTCATGCGTTCACTTGCTTGTAGCCCTGCATCTCGTATCTGCTCATGAATACCAATCATCTTCACTCTTAGTTCACTGGCATATTCGGTGATGCAACTTGGAGTATCCGGCGGGCAACCACTTAACAGATCCGCTGGTAACCGTAATTCCCTTCCGAAATTGGCAAAGGCAGGTGTCATTGCAATGCTTTCGTGTACAGCAGTCCGGTAAGATAGCAGGAACAATGATAAATACTCGTCCCAATCCTTTTGATGTTTATCTACAACCTTGGCTAGATGTTGTTCTAAAGTTTGATTAAATCTCTCCACCATTCCATCGGACTGTGGGTGACCAGGTGTAGTTCTAGTTTTGTGCACCCCCATGATCTTACAGAGTTCTTGAAACACCTGTGATTCGAAGTTTCTTCCTTGATCACTGTGTATTTCTAATGGGATACCAAATCTGCAAAATACATCTTTAACCAATTTATTTGCAACAGTAACAGCTTCTTGATTTGGTATGGCGAATGCTTCAGGCCATTTTGTGAAATAGTCCATCACAACTAGAATATATCGGTTCCCAGAGTTAGTAATCGGAAATGGTCCTGCTACGTCTAAGGCGATTCTCTCCCAAGGTGCCCCAACGTTGTATAATTTCATTGCTCCCCGGCTTCTGGTTTGCGGGCCTTTGACAGAGGCACATTGTACACATTTCCGACACCAGTCCTCGACATCATCTCGACAATGCAACCAGTAAAATCGCTCCTTGATCTTGGTTAACGTTCTTTTTACCCCTAAATGTCCACCAGAAGAACCATCATGGTAGGCCCGAAGTACCTCGGATACTTTTATTTTAGGTACCACTAGTTGGAGATGGCTATCATTCCCACGCGTCTTCTCCCATTTGCGGCACAATACTCCATTGTGTAACAACAAACTGTCCCATTGTGCCCACAAGCTTTTCGTAGCGGTACTGTACTGTGCTATGTCAATCCACTTAGGTTTTGGTCTACCACTACTTAACCATTCCATGATCGGTCGTATGTCACGGTCTTCTTCTTGTGCTTTCTTCATGGCATCATCGCTCCAACGTTCATCTATCGAATCTGTTCTTATAATTTTAATAGATTCTAGTTCCTTTACTTCTTGTCTGTGACAGTGCTTGCAGTCTTCCTCGCATGGTCTTCTAGATAGGGCATCGGCGTTATTGTGTGTTTTACCCCCACGGTGTTCAATTTCAAACTGAAACTCTTGAAGCTGTTCAATCCATCGCGCTACCTGTCCTTCGGGGTCCTTGAATTCCAATAACCATTTCAAGGCAGCGTGATCGGTTCTTACCAAAAATTTGCGTCCTAGCAAGTATTTCTTAAAATGCTGTAAGGTTTTTACTACAGCAAGTAGCTCTCTTCGAGTAACGCAATAATTCTTTTCCGGTTTAGAGAGTGATTTACTGAAATATGCGATAACCACCTCCTGATCACCCTTCCGCTGAGACAATACACCTCCAATACCGATATTGCTGGCATCAGTGTCAACAATGAACTCTCCCTTCGTGTCTGGATACCCAAGGATCGGTGTTTGGCAAAGATGTTTCTTCAGTTCTTGAAAGGCCGATTCACAATTATTGTCCCATATGAAAGGTCTCTTATCTTCGGTCAGTCTATGAAGTGGTTTGGCGATGTCAGAGAAGCCTTTTACAAATCTTCTATAGTAAGAGCATAATCCCAGAAATGCTCTCACTTGCGTTTTGTCCTTAGGGGTCGGCCAATCTTTCACAGCGGTGACTTTGCTAGGGTCCGTTTCCACGCCGTTTTCCGAGACTACATGTCCAAGGTAATTGACCTGTCTCCTAAAGAATGAGCACTTTTGTGGACTTAATTTTAAATTTGCTTCCCTTAGTTTATCAAATACTGCTTCGAGTTTCTTAAGATGGTCTTCGAAGTCACGTCCCACAATAATTATGTCATCCAGGTAAACAAGACAGGCTGCTCCTAGTAATCCAGCAAGTACACGTTCCATCAACCTCTCGAATGTTGCTGGTGCATTGCATAACCCGAATGGCATAACCTTAAACTGCCACAACCCTTTTCCAGTTGAAAAGGCAGTTTTTTCCTTATCCACGGGGTCCATGTCTACTTGCCAATAGCCACTCTTCAAATCAAGAGTTGAAAACCATTTCATACCACTAAGGGTGTCTAGTGTGTCGTCGATTCGAGGTAGAGGATAACTGTCCTTTTTAGTTACATCGTTGAGTCTGCGGTAATCGATGCAAAACCTTGTAGATCCATCCTTCTTCCTTACAAGTACTACTGGAGAACACCAAGGACTAGTAGATTGTTCGATGATGTTATTCTTTCTCATGTCTTGGATCATGTCGTCAACCTCTTTCTCCTTAGCCCATGGAATTCGTCTTGGTCGTTGTCGAATAGGCGCTATGTCACCAGTATTAATTTTGTGCTTCACCAAACCGGTTCTTCCAATATCGCCGTCATGTTTCGAGAACAAATCTGAATATTGGTAAAGTAAATTTTCAGCTTTTGTCTTCTGTGAACTTGTGAGACGATCTTTGCAGTCTTCTAAAAGTTTCATTGCTTGCTCCTTATCCTTGTTAAGCACCTTCTCATTCCGTTGACATCTGCTTAACCAGGCTATCACTTCGCAAATCCCCACAACTTCCCCTCTCTGAATAGTTTGCGTAGCGTCACTGGTGTTCAGCACTGGAACCATGGATGTCGAAGTTTTACCTACTACAACTCTTGCTGGGATCCACGAGCTCTCATCTTCATACTTCTCTATGATAGCGCAGCACCATTGACTACCTGACTTGTTCTGAGGTAAAGCGACAGGTACTAGAGTCTGTGATCTTGGTGGAAGAGCGGTGTCTCTTAAGCAACAAACTTTCCCCTGTACTCCACCACTTATCGGTACTTCTCTATTTCTGCACTTTAAAACTCCATATTTCATGTCTATCGTACACTGGTAATTTTGAAGAAAGTCCAATCCAATGATGCAATCATCCACGATATCTGCGACTATTGCGTTATGCCAATAGACGTTGTCCCCAATTTTTATAGCAATTTTTCTTTCCCCCCAAACAGGTATGCGCTGACCAGTGGCTGTCATAAGGTTGATGTGCCTCCTATCTTGCAAATTATTGTCCGCAATATGTTTCAGCTTTCGGTTATTAATGACAGTTCGCGAAGCTCCGGTATCCAGTGTCAGTTTACATGTCACTCCATTAATAGCGCCATGTATAACCAAAGTGTTTCCATCTATTGCCTGTTTTACTTCTATGGGTGGGGTTGTAGATCCCCCGGCCAGCGCCCACCTCCTAGCTCTGGCTGAGATCAATTCTCCTCTTACTTGATCGCAGGTTGGTACACCAAAATCTGAGTATAGTCGACCATTCTTCCTTTTAGGGCAGTTACTTCGAAGATGGCCCCGCTCACCACACTCGTAGCACCTTGGGTTGAAAAGACGTCTCCGGGTGGTTAATCCTCCCGTGGTAGCTTCCTGCACCCTCCAAGGTCTAGAGTCATGACGCACAGCTTCAATCTCTAGAGCATGAGCGACAGCTTCCCTGAGACTTGTATGGTGTCTTAGGCGTACAGCGGCACGTACCTCCGAGTCGCGAATCCCGTCCACAAAAGCCTGCAGAAGAATAGTTTCTATGGTGGATGGCGAGGATTGATATGCCTTCCGTACGAGCCTTTCAATCTCTATGGACCACTGCTGCAGGGTTTCATTGGGTCGTTGTGTACGGTCTTTGATTTGGGCCCTGTACACGTGCTCTAGATGACTATCACCATACCGCGACTCTAAAGCGTTAAGTAGTTCACTGTATGTGGTCTTCCTGCCAGGGTCGCTAGCACAAAGCGCCTCCAACACATTTAGGGCCTCCTCTCGAAGTGCGACGGTAAGAGCAGATCGGGCTTCATCATCTGTCCATCCACTTGTCTCCTTGATCGTCTCAAACTGGATCTTGAATGCGGCCCAAGAAGATTTGCCGTCGAAGTTAGGGACTTTAAAGATCTTTGCTGTTGATGAACTGAGGTCAACACTACGCGGTAATCTGTGAGTTTCCATGTAATCGACTCTTTTCTCTATTTTAGATAGTTTTGAGTCATACTCCTCTATGGCCTCAACGAGTGTTGTCTTTATTCCCTCGACTTCCCTTTCAACGGCTTCAACCCGTTCCTTATTTTGTTGGAGTGCGACTATTACGTCCTTGTGAATGCTGTCTTGGAGTGCGCGCAGCTGTTCCTCCTGCCGGAGTGCACGTTCCTCCTCGCGGCGGGTCTGTTCTTCTTGTAGTGCGCGCAGCTGTTCCTCCTGGCGGCGTGCACGTTCTTCCTCGCGATGTGCCTGCTCCTCCTGGCGGCGAGCCTGCACTTCTTGTAGTGCGCGCAGCTGTTCCTCCTGACGGCGTGCACGTTCCTCCTCGCGGCTGGTCTGTTCTTCTTGTAGTGTATATCAGCTGTTCATCCTGGCGGCGCGCTTGTTCTTGCATCATGAACGCCATTTGTTGTAGAAGGGCGTTCATGTCTGGCGTGGCGCTCTGTTGAGCCGCGGACTCGCCACTCGATGTACTAGGGCCAGAATCTTCCCTTTGCTGTTCCGCCATTGCGCGTGTAGTGACTCCTTCCTTTTCGTGCCTCGGTACTAACGGCATTTCCGATCCCACTTCTGACACCAATTGTTACGTACTACAGGTTCGGGATCGGAAATTAAAATCGTTCTCGCACTAAAGATGTTTTATTTACACGCGCAGTTTGTACACAGCACTAGTTAAATTAAGTCTCTGAGCACTATAATACACCACTTTTAATAATTCAAATACTCTTCTTCACTTTTCCACTATTTCGTATCTCTTCGCAATCTTCACTCGACTTCGAACGTCAACTGAACTCTCGACACACTGCCGGCCTTTTTATATGCGTAAATTTAGAACATTCTAGTATCGAAAATTCAAAATGTTTCTAGTAACTTCCAAATTGTTCCTGAAAATGCGTTATCTCTTTCTGTCACATTAAAATTTGTAATAAACTGTTCTTGTTATCTAATTGTCAAAAGTTAGAAATTGACATTCGCTGTTGTAAGGCATGGTACAAGCGTGCTATTATGACGAGTTCGCACTATATTCCGCGACAATATCTATTTATTCTATTTATTGAATCCTATATCATAGATTAGTTTAATTACTAAGTTATGGCTAATAATATTAAGTCCTTCAGTTTTTGTAATTAGAGCTTTTGACTAGACCAGATAGTTATGGATTTGCTATGGCAATATTATTTCATTACCGAGATTTAATAGATTCACAGATTTATTATTATTAAGTTAGAATAAATGGGACTATTTTTAGTATAATGTCACATAATTTTAAGTGAAAAATATTCATATGTTTAAGATTTAATTGATAATGAAATTAACTCAACGTAAGTGTAAGCTTTTTTCGTAAAGATGGATACAATTCTTAATATGTGACGTATGTTCAAGGTTTACCGATATCCTATCCACGATTTGACTAACTTTGTTAGTTTAAATTACATATATTCTTTTAGGAGAGACGACGAGTTGGTTTCACATCATATTATTTCGGAAAGAATACACGATTTTCTTGAAAAAAAGAATCCTAATTAAAATATACTGAATCAGCACTTTTTAATAAAACACTTTTTAATAAAATTATGTGAACGAGTCAATCTAAAAGAAAAGTAATCAAAAACTTATATTGTTAACAAATTAAAAAGAACCCTTTGTAAGTACATATTAACTTTACTACTTATCAGTGTGTCAGGGTACAGTATAAATTATCTCCAACACGGCTGATACATAGACATCATAAATTAGCTTCACTCGATGCCCACCCATTGAATACCGATGAGCTACGTTTACTATACGAACAGATTTAGTGGTCGTTGTTCAAATATAAATAGCTGGTAAATAATAAACTGTTCCCGACAGAGGCGGAAAATTATGAAATTTATGAAGATAATCTTACAGCGGCGTCATCAAATGTTTGAGTTTTTTCGCATTTTTATGTAATAAGAAAATTTGAAATGTTATAGGTTCATCTTTATATCCATAAATTTAATAAAATTCTAACTTATTCTAATGTGTATATTTAATATTTTTTGAAATATCTTATTGAAATTGTCATTATTATCAATACAGGGGCCGAAATGTATAGTTTTTTGAATGTTTGATAACACTCTGTGAATACGAGAAAACCGCTTTACTGATTTTGATGAAATAGTGTAACGATAGCTATTCGGGTCTACATATATAGGGCACATCATTTTTACAGTTGGATAATATCTCATCTTTAAGTAATCAATTCTAACTATTATAACGTACTTACACCATAAAATAGTTTATATCTCTTCTGTTGCAGTTTTTTTCGATGAGAACATTCCCTACCGGCATTTCAGATAACTCAGCTAGATCAATTAAACCATTTATTCTGTGTATAAAATATAAACAAAGTATGTAGGTAATAAATTAATTAAAAGAAAAGCTCAAATCTAAGAAAGCAATAATTGAAATTGTTTTTGTCTTAATGTTATAAAACTGACGTTCAGAAACAGTTACTAAGGAATTATAATTATTACCAATCACTTAAGTTAAGATACGAATGCTTGTTTTTTCAGGCTTAATTACGACGAAACTTTCGGAAGATTCTCCAAAATAAAATGGCTGAAAAACTGAGTTATATAAAAAGATTTTCTAATCTTAAATGAACGACTTAGTGTAGAAAATACAATTTTTAGTACATGTAAATCTTAAAATAACTACAGGATCTTACGAACAGTATGTACTAAACGATTCATGTTTTACTTAAGCGGATAAAGAAAAACAGGTCACGTCGTATTCATCTTCTCGACTTGCTTTAGCTCATTTCAAAATAGAGCCCTGGTTTCACTTTCCTGTAACAGTCTTTTATAAGTTGTGAAAATCCGTTATACCTTTAAGTGATCAATGAAAAATAATAAGTAAATAAGTAAATATGTGGCACATTAACAAAAAGCACAAAAAATATGCTAAAGATATTTTAAGATAACCACTTTGGACTTTTTCGCAGCTTCATTTTGGTTTTTAGTTTTTTAACATTTTCGAATGCCACAAAGCGATTATGCTCACGGGAGGGACTATTAACTATGGAGTTTGTACGGACAGCCCTATTTCTATCAGAGAAGTATTACTTTACTTTTTCTGGCTTAGTCCAGGTTTAGATATGTGTACGTAAGCTTTAGGGAATTATCCGAATCATTTAAAATGATTATGAAATATAAATAGTGCACAAAATTATTACTGGAAATTGTAAAGAAAGTCGTTTGCAAGATTAAAAACTTTAAAATTGGTTTCTAATATATGATTTCAAAACAAAATTATCTGTAAAAACTTTTAAATGAATCACTACATAGTATAAAACAAAGTCGCTTACCACTGTCTGTCGGTCCCTATGCTTAGATTTTTAAAACTACGCAACGGATTTTGATGCGGTTTTTTTAATAGATAGAGTGGTTCAAGAGGAAGGTTTTAGTAATAATTTGTCAAGTTTATGTATATATTTACTAGTGAAACCCGCGGCTACGCTCGTGTTGAATCTAGGGACGAGCCCGAGCGAAGCCAGGGCGAGTCGCTAGTATTTTATAAAATCTACTACAGTATGATTAATGATTTAAAAAACTTCAATAGAAATGTGACAATTTATTTTATATTTTATAGATATTTAATACCACTTTGAAACTATTCACAACTTTAAGACATGAATAAGAACTTCAATAACCGCTTTGCTTTTATTGCCAAGTACCATAAAATCGTCGCGGTTTCAGAAATTCGCATCAAAAGAAACCTGCCTTCGTCGATCTGAAAAGAACGCTGTATAGACTGGACACACAGCTTGCTATCATTTAAAATACATTGTAAATAACACAACATCATGATATATGCTACGAAAATTGAAAATTCAAAAATGTATATTTATATACTTTTCATTTCTTCACGTTGTAATACTGATGGATGTGAATAATATTTGATACAGAAATAAACTATAAACTGGATCTACCTGCAATATCAATGTTAATCTTAATTTTAAACTCAATTTTTAGTAAAGAATTTCAGCAAACGCATACGTTGTAATACGAAGAACTACAAACAAGTTTTTTATATCTAATTGACAAACTTGTCGTAGTCATCATTAAGATCATACCTAAGTTATTGGGTATAACATAAATTATTATTAAATTTATGTAATAATTATTAAAGTAGAACCTAAAAACAAGTAAAAAATGCCACTATAAAAGTAAAGACCCATAAAGTCCTAATGGTCAAGCCGATTAATATTCATCTCAGGCTTAATACGTGAACTTTTTTCAAAGAAAAAGTGCGACTTAAACGTGCATTATTGACAGAGACAACGACCGGTGAATAAATAATAATTCTTAGTACGAATATTTTACTAGACAATCAAGACTACGGTGTGTAGAAGTAAAGGCTTGAATTTCACGCTTTATGACGACATCAGCGCCGTGAGAATGTTATATAAAATTCTTGTACGGCAAAATTGCCAGTTCACGTAAATTTTTTACAGCTCTCAAGCTTGGAATGGGCACTTGATAAAAATTCTACGATGGAGACAGAATTGGCTTCTTATATTTTGATTACTATTTGTTTTTGTACTTGTCCCGCCTGTTTTTATTATTTTCAATGAAATTAAACATGTATTAATATAAATATATAATAGACTAGAAAGAGATAACTATAACATACTCGTACATTTATACATTATTAATATTATGTTTTAGAAAATAATATTGAATTTGCAAACATGCATTTAATTAAATTTATTTATCATTTAAAATGTAAGATTGATTAAAAAATGCCTATTTAAAATCAACTTAAGTTTTTCAATAGTAAATTACACATAACCTTTAACTTTACCTTTAAAAAAACGAGTAAAAAATTATCAAATATTACAACTAGTATTCATCCATGGATCGTTCCTTCCTCCGTTCTTCATAGTAACATAGATAAATCCCTATCATCTGACAGCATATTATATTAAGAACATCAAAGGTATCAGTACCAACGCTATATTTTCAACAATAGCAGTAGGTACCTACATTTATTTAAATTTTAAAATAGAATTGTTCCTACTACTACTTCTACAGATTCTAGTTGCCATTTACCGAGATACATATATTATTGCCAATAATAATTAAGGTTTGCGTGTGGCAAGTCAAAGATGCACTCCGGGTTCAAAGACGAGCTCCACATGAGGCGATTATTTCGTTAAAAGCTTTTTACTCGTTGTTTTAAGTTATTTGAACGTATTAAATAAATAATAATATGTAGCTGTTTTGGTATAACCACTACAATTATTCCTTTCATTACTTGACACCTTATAATACGAGGAGGAATACTAAAAGGCGTGATAAAATTCAATTTGCAGAGAAGTTTAATTAAAAACATCATCGTTGCCTAAAGTTAGTGATCTTATTTATTATACCAAGTGAAAATACTTTTCATAAAAATATGTACTATATAGGGCAATATAAATAAATATAAAATATGTTAAGACATTATTACACACAGCGCCATCTAGTTCCGTGGTAAGCTACGAATTAAGCTTGTGTTACGGATACCAGATGGTAGATATAGTACTACACATATAAGTTTTTTAATTAATTTTATCTTGATTATTTCACTATATTATATTTCTTCGAGCTAAAGTTGATATTCATATAATTATATGTATAAATTCGAGATACCTATTAAGATAATATATTTTCTCAAATTATAATAAGAAAGTATCAAATAGATTTAGTGTATCAAAATAAATTTAGTCCGAGATATAGAAGGATTATTTAGTACTTAGAGTCAGTTGTATGATTATCCTAAAGCTACTCATCATATATTTACCCATTAATATGGTACCTTCGCTTTCATTATTTTCATTTAAGTATAAGTAAATAATATAACCAATTATAAAAAAAAATTAAAAATAAAAGGTTTTGAATGATTTTTATCATTAAATAATAGATATAAGGTATTTATTTAAAGATACGCCCTTAAAAACAGAGTAAGGTATAAAAATGCCGATATAAAACGCCATAATTTTGTTGACATTGCAAAAATTTAGCTTAAACGGGATGGATATAAAGAGCACCTTTGTTTGTGAATATAACCTGAATTTTAAGAAGCAACCAAGCTTTTATATTCTTGGAGTCAATTTTGTAAACTTTAATGTCGTTATTAAAAGGTCGCTTTTGATATCCTTTAGTGACCTTTTCCTGTAATATCTTCGTTGAGATGTAAGTAAATATAGTAAATATAAATACAATAAATATTTATATAATGTATGTATTTAAAATTTATATGTATAGTATATCAACTATCTGGTATCCGTAATACAAGCCTTGTAGCTTAATACGGAACTAGATGTCGCTGTTATTATAATGTCCTAACATATTTTTTTATACGTCCTAATTAATTGGATTCTCAAGGCTATAATATAAGAACTTCTTAAGTCGTAATTAGTTCTTGGAATTATTGATGTCAATTATCCATTTACTAACTCGTATGAAGTAGACATTGGCAGTACACTAGAGTTAACCGTTTATTTTAATTATAAGCTTTTAAAAAGTTGCAATAGTATGTCTTTCCAGTTCAAATATTGCAATTTAATTTTAAAGTAGGCATTTGAAAGCAAAAATTTTGCAATTAAATAATATTAAATATCTGTTAATGGTACTAAAGTAAATTAACTGTGTATACTTCGTAAAAATTATGTCATCAATAGACATTTGCAATACTATATAGGTACCTACTTATTATCTGCATCGAAATAAATCTTTTAATAACACTTTTTATTTATTTCCTACATAATTAACTATCACTCTATTGTACGGTACGTTTCCATGCACTTACATCATGATAATGTTTTACTCCAAGTCACAGTCTATATTTACATAATTAAATTCATATCCATCCAGTTGATTTCGTAAAGGAAAAAGAAACATTCACACACATTTTCGTATTAATAACATTAGAGCAATTTCAAAATAATTACTTGTCATTTATAAAGTTTTGAAACTGAAACAGAGTTTATGAACCTTAAAATTTTATTGAGTTCCTGAAACAAAGACACAACTTTGACGAGAAATATAAGCTAGGCTATTAAATTAAATTAATTAAAACAATTTACGAACGAGTTTCATTAAGTACCTACCTAACCTGAAAATTGAATTTTAACTATACTTTACATAATAAATTGTATTAAAATTGTTTAAAAATTAAAAAGTAATTATATAACTACTTTAGTAGGTATACGATATAATACAGTATCAGTTCATATAAATAAAATTAAAGTGTCTGTTTTAAATTTCAAATCAACAACTTTTTACTAAATGCATATAAAAATATATACGGTACTCACATAAAAAAAACATTTTTTACAATTTTTATATATCTGCCTGTCTGTTTGTTTCGGCTAATCTCTGAAACAGCTGGACCTATTTTGACAGGACTTTCATTCATAGATAGCTAATGTTATAAGGAGTAACTATGGCTTCTTTTAATTTGTTAGAAAATTATAAAAACCGTTATTTTTTTAATATGCACATCGAAATGGGCCGGGTTTGCTAATTATGTATAAAACAACTCATTTATGTCCAATATGAAAATACCTTTAAATAATAAATCAATTTTACGCGCCCGTAGCCTAATATCAATATGGGAACACAACATTTAAAATTTTCATTTCAATTTATATTACAAAACAACCTTTATCAACTATTAAAAATATACTACATAACATATATGTACGTATATATAGTCTGAAGTGACACATAGGCTACTATTATTAAAATTTTAATAATAGTATTTTGTCTCAAGATTAAGAGTTAAATATATATAAATAAATGAATATTTTATGTTAGCATTATAATATGATTAATATGAAAATAGCCTATAAGTATTTCATTTTTAAGCATTATTATTTTCTGTAACATTTAAAGTGCTATGTTATTAATAGATTTTTACATAGGTTTTAAGTGGATGAGATATATCTGCCATTATGAGGCCGTCTAAATTTATTCAGGAGCACGTCATATGAACACTTATAACACCGTTCCACCTTATCAGAAATGAAGGTTGTTTAGAATTTAAGCGAAACAGGTAAACATAATATATATTAGATATGGCTGTTGATATTTTATTACCTACGAGTAAATTACAACTTGTAATATTTATAATTAATGACTTATTTGCAAAATTAATTAAAAAAAAAAAAACAAAAAAAGATAAAAGGCAAATTTCAGCTATATAAGACTAATGATTAATGGTATCCAAGTAAAATGGTTGTAACATACGGACAGTTCAATATGGCATAATTCATCATCATCATCATCATCATCAGCCCTTTTTAACGTCCCACTGCTGGGCACGGGCCTCCCTCAGTACGAGGGGGATCAGGCCATAGTCCACCGCGTTGGCCTAGTGCGAGTTGGCGGACTTCACATGCCTTTCGAAAACTTGTTAGGTTTTCTCAGACATGCAGGTTTCCTCACGATGTTTTCCTTCACCGTAAGACAAGTGGTAATCATGATAGAAATGATTCGCACATGAAAATATCAGAGGTGCGAGACCCGGATTTGAACCCGCATCACTCGGTTATCCAAGCGACGCGTTACCGTTATGGCATAATTATAAAGTTTTAATGCTTAAGACACCATAATATATCGACATCTTAATTCTAAATTCGCCTAGCTCTTTCATTTCCACCAAAGGAATTACGAAATTGTGATGTCTGAAATTTTAATAGAATACTATTACAACAAATATATATATTTTTCCGCCAAACTGTATCTATGATTGTAATATTTACGTACTACATCGGGAATTAAGGTATCATCGCACATATTAGCGATTATTATCCAACAAACATCCTGACAGTGACAGATTTACACATATTATGTAACTAAATATTTATTTTTCCCAAAATATACATCGAAGTTTTGTTTTATTGGCAACCAAGCGTGAATTGATTACCCTCCATTTATACTACGGGAGGTAGCGCTGTATTTTTTCTAGGAATTTCATCCCGAATGAATTTTATTTCAAACAGTTGTTTAGAGGTCAGAGATCAGTAAAATGAGCGTCAGTCGCCGCACCAGCGGTGGAACTAAGAGGGACAGCATGAAGAAGTCATTGAAAAAAAAAGTGCTCCGATGAATTTTATACCGAGCAAAAATGAATTATATGATAGTTTCCATCACATTTTTAAAGAAAATCATCGTCAGCTGTATTGACGGTGGGGGGTTATATGTCAGTCGCGTGCATGAACCTCATAGAAATTTTCACAAAAAAAGTAATTTTATACCTTATGAAATTTATACATCTTAATTTTTATACTTTTAAAATAACAAAGACAATCGTCAGCTGCATTTTTGATGGGGGAAAGACCGTCAGTCAGCGTGATAAACATTTCGCGAGGTCGATGCATTTGAGCGTTGCGTAGTCTCTTTAGAAAATAAACTCACGATCTTTACATCCACAAACAATCAGCTGGCGACGACTCATGTTTCTTTAACATTCTAGTTATCTTAGGCTTGGAATTACGCACAAACGCTGTAGTTACATGCACACTCGATTGACTCAGCGACTGCTTGCTCGTTGCCATTTTTAGATTGATAGTTTTTAAAATTACAAGAATTATATAATAATAACTTTATTTATAATTTCTTGTGCATAATACTCTCTCTTACTCTAGCTTCGCTCGGGTCCGTCTCTATGTACTACGTATTGTTCTGATAACTATATAGGTATAGGAATTTTAACTATTCTGCAGATGATCGGACATTGAAAATTCCGTAAAAATTGGTCCAGCTGTTTTGGGGATTAGCCGAAAAAACAGAGTGGCAGACAGAAATAAAATTGTACACATTAATTTCATCTATACTAATATTATAAAGAAGTAAAGTTTGTGTGTTTGTATATTTGTTAAATTGTAAGGGGTAATCTCGGGATCTACTGAACCGATTTTAAAAATTCTTTCACCAATAGAAAGCCACATTATTGCTAAGTGTCATAGGTTATATAAAAAACCGAATAATAAAAAGGCTTTAACGTGGTGTCCGTTTTGCAAAGTGAATCGGAGAAAAAACGGTCGAATGAAAGCGTTTCTTACGAACGCTGCTTTAACTAGGAAAGATATATTTTTGAGTTCTAGAGAAAAGATGTGGAGCTTGAAAATGCCTACAAAAAAGTCAACGACAACATATGTCTAACTTTTATAGTTAAGTTACAAAAAGTAGTTTTTTAATATTAGTATAGGTAATTTAATTTTTAATATTAATAAAATAATTTAAATTATTTGAACACTCTGTACTAAAAAGGATTATTAACATTTTGCCCAACGAAGTGGGCACGGGACAGCTAGTTAAATATAAAATCTTATAAAATTTCATTTGAATTTAATAAATAGTTTTTATTTTGGTATTACAAATAGACTTAATAGACAATTTTATTTATTTGTATAGGTAAGTTTTACAACTTCAAAACAACAACAGAGGCGTGGCCGTGGGCCTCACCCCTAACAATGACCTATCTGACTCTGTCAATATCGGAAATGTGCGAGAGATATACTCGATACTCGTTTGTTAAAAAACATCTAAATTCTAATATATAAAAATTTCATGCCACAGTGTTTGTTATTGACCTCCGCCGAAACGGCTTAACCGATTTTTACGAATTTTTTTGTGTTTATTTGGTAGATCTGAGATTAGATAGGCTATTTTTTATTTTTAGACCAAATATGTTATACCCATAAATAATCATAACCCTAAATTTTCATCCAACAATCCCTATTTTTAATAGTAATTAGAACGCGGGCGGAGTGTGGATTCCAACAGGAATTGCTAGTATTATAATATAGTTTTAAACCGACACAAAATAAATAATTATAATGCGGTGTTATTTATAAGAAACTAGCAGTACCCGCGGCTTCCACGTTCATTTTCTTATTCGCTACTAATCTTCATTCGAACACTCGCTGGGTTGATCTGTAGATTGACTGAAAGTTTCTTCAAAATTACTCCAGCTATTTCAGAACCCATAATTAATATGTAACTCCTGCGCCGCGCGGCTTTCTATTTCATATAAGTAATATGTGGACGTCTCCCTTCCTCTCCTCATTGCTCGCTGTGCTATACTTTCTTAATATATTTACTGTGTGATGGAATAGTGTCTGATTTGTATAATTTTAAAAGCTATCTGCTGACTATAAACTAACTCCCTGCCAAAATTTAAATTTGTAACACAAAAAATGAAAGAATTTCGTAAAAACTTGCGAGAGCCCTCAGACCTCCTTAAGCCGGCCCTGTCACAAAATTAGTTCTTAGTGGATTTTTACTAACAATTAACTACCTCCCTGCGAAATTTAAAGTCTTTAGCCCCAAAAATGAAAAACTGTCATACAAACTTGCGAGAGCCATTAGATTATTATAGATTAATATGTGCTATACTTATTGATTTCTAAGCGTAAGATAACTAGATTGTTCAAGAAACATAAGTCGTCGTCAGCTAATTGTTTGTGGATGTAAAGATCGTCAGTTTATTTTTCAAAGAGACTATGCAACTCTCAAATGCATTGACCTCGCGAAATGTTTATCACGCTGACTGACGGTCTTACCCCCATCAAAAATGCAGCTGACGATTGTCTTTGTTATTTTAAAAGTATAAAAATTAAGATGTATAAATTTCATAAGGTATAAAATGACTTTTTTTGTGAAAATTTCTATGAGGTTCATGTACGCGACTGACATATAACCCCCCACCGTCAATACAGCTGACGATGATTTTCTTCAAAAATGTGATGGAAACAATCATATAATTCATTTTTACGCGGTATAAAATTCATCGGAGCAGATTTTTTTCCAATGACTTTCTCATGCTGCCTCTCTTACCTCCACCGCTACCTGAGCAGCTGACGTTCGGAGTTGTTATAGGTAAGGGGAAAACTATTAGTGTTGTGATTTTCAGCCGGTATGAAATGACTTGTTCAACTATAGCGCTACCTCCCGTAGTATTATCATCGCTGCTACAAACCAGTATAATAAGTTCATCCACACGATAAATTAATCAGAGGTTTACACATTGATATTCATAATCTTGTGGCACACCATGTGCATAATGTGCGTCCATTGCAAATACACAATATGTCCATATTTTGACACATTTAGTTCAGTTTGTAGTGACTCTTCTTGCTATGCAAGTAGTCGCGGGATCGAGTTCCAGCTGGGGGTATTCATTTGCTTGATGAGCGTTTGTGCTGTGTATCAATTATCTAGTATTAATAACACAAGCCTAGAAGCTAACCGTGGTACTCGTATATAACGAAATTGTTCAAAAAATTATAGTAATAAAATTATCTCTTCGTCAGACTATAAGCGTAGTGTTAGAGTCAAATAGAATTAAAACTTGTCTTTATCAATATTTACTTACCGGACTCAATTGGACAGCAAAGAGAATATAAATTCAAATTAAGCTAAGCTGCAGAAAACGTGGAGATTTTCAAGAATTTGGATATTCCAAAATTGGTACATTCCGTACTTTATTACATTGCAGAGTCTGCTCACTCATATATCCTCTCATATTCAATATTGCCGAAATTTTATATTTTACTATAGCAGAACTGCTGTATTTTTAGTCTTTTATCAAACAAGGCGTGTTTTGAGTAAAATATATAAAAGGTACGTTCAAGACCTAGGTTTAAACGCATATTGCTTATAACACTAATACCTTGTGCCGGGTGCTTAGAATGTGTTTCACGTGACCATAGCGTATACGATTTCGACCTTTTAGTAAAATTTATATGGCAATTTTCATGAAACTTAAGCTTTCGATTCGATTCTAGCTTAACTTCACTTCTGGAAAATGATTGAAATATCGTATAAAGGTAATAAATTTATTCATAACACTTTTATTTTAAAAGGAAATTGCATTTTTATGCTTTTATTATGTGCAAAACATTGAAAAGATCATTAAATGTTTTTCTCTATAGCAAAAATTTATATTTCACTTTGGATAAAATTTATGCTAAATTATACTAAGTTACTAAGGAATATAGGACTATATACGTTACTATAAGGCTAAGGTTACTAAGTTTATTTTTAATTCGTGTGAAAATTATATAAATGTGTTAGTTTTATTGGGTCCTGGCTTCGAGTTCTAGGGGTGGAACAGGTTTAGTTATTTTTATTTGTTATCAGAGTTAATATTTACCGGTGGCCGCCTATGCCTGCAATGCAATCAGTCTTGCACTTTGACTATTATTGGTCACACACCGAAGCATGAGAGTGCCAGAAATAGAGAATGCACTTTTATCTGCGAGCATACTTATGAACTGTAATATCTCATATGGAAAGGTTAGTCTCAATAAGAGTGTGTCTCTACAGTCGCCGAGTCAGTCGGAAATACATTATTATTAAATTGATAAGCAAATGGAACTATCAATGTAGAAAAAAAATGTGAATATTTCTCTCGATTGAAGCCGCTAATAGTAAAAAAATATATAAATAAACAGTTGTAAAGAATTGTTAATACAAACAAAATAAAGAAACCATATGTCTTTTGCTTTATATTTTTTAAGCGTGATATTTTAAACTATAACCATAACTGATCTTATTGCATCAAACTCATAAAACATAAGTTATACAGCAATTGCATTATAGAAAATATTTCTTAATGAAGGATACTATAAAACCTAAACTATAAAGTTAAAGCTGTATTGGAAAACTACACATTTTTACGTTACTGGTAGCTACTGGTAATATTGTTTATCGTCCTTTGGGAGCGAGATTGTCGTTCAACTTTATTTTTCGGACGAGAGAGCAGCTCAATCAATGAGTGTCGCGTATCGCACAACGAAAATATTGATAAACTTTATATTGGACTTGGAGTTCTACTTAGAGTTAGGCTATTATAAGCCATTTGTAGGACGTCAACTATTTATTTAATGCTGAAAATTACCTATGTAGTAGTAATACTACATTTTGATATAGTGAATTAGTAACATTGTATAAGATTAAGATAAATACACTTAAATTGAGAACCTTCTTTTTTTAAAGCTAGTTAAAATAAATATAATGATATTTAATGTTATTGATATAATATGAATAAATAACATCAATGTTACACTACACCTATTAATTACACATCATAATATAAATCTTATATATTACTTTTATCCTAAGCCTCCAGTGGTTTCATTTTCCTTACAATATCAATCTACAAATATAAAAATAATTGAATATCCCTTCCATCATCATCACCTTCATTCATCTCCTTTATCACTTATAGATGCTATAATACCTTGCGAAAGTGTACCAATACCATGTCGAGAATGGCTTTCACATATTGCATGTTACATATAAAAAGTACGCCGATGCTGCAAAATTTACAAAATATTAAATATTCTATATCCAAACCCAGTTAGTTAACTTAATAATAATAATCCAATCCACCAAAATATCAGGCATATTTTCCATAAAACATGATGAATTTACGCCTTTACAACGAAAGTTAGATGTGATCAAAATAAAGCTATAAACACACTCAACATTCCTATAACCTTATATTGCTTATCACGCTTTCAAAGTGTATATCGTCACTCGATTTTATTTTCCAGGCGAGCGGACAGCCCAATCAATGAGTGCCGCGCATCGGCAGCAAAACGGAAATATTGACAAACTTCATATTGATGTAACTTCACTGGGATTAGAACAAGTGCGCCTTTGAAATAACAGGACTTGTTTTAGATCTGGATGTTTTCTTAGGTTTTTGTGGTATTTTATATTAATTTAAATATTATTATGTGTGGTAATATTGTAGATGGCATTTATGTATTTGAGAATTTCAAGTTACCTATAAATTTTGCTGTTTCATAATACGATGATAGCTCGTTATCCGGCTACTTTTAATTGCGGGACAATATATTTCTGAGATATGTATACTAACTTACGTAGCCCGTTGGAAAAAGCATGAGCGAAGCGAGAAGCGTGTTACAATGCTTAGTTTCAATAGTTATATAATTATTAAAATTTAATTAATAATAAACAGAAAGCTTTAAAGCTTGCCTAAAGCTAACTTTGACTTTTAACTGGCTGGTTATACGAATAAAAACATTTATTAAGGCAGTAAAACTATATTAAAATGCTACTTCTTTTATGAAAATATATAAAGGCTACAAAATAAGTAGGTTCATTCTGTGCAACCATTGCAGTAAACGGAGATTATTATGAGTAAAATAGGGATCAGGGTCTAACTTATAATGAGAATAATGTTTTGTATAAAGAAAAGGCATAAAAGCTAAATTCTCAGTACTGCAGCCTATAAATTGTGAGATAACGCTCATTAAATTCGTTCGTAGCGTTATGAATACTTGCACTGGTTAGTATAATCCTAGATCGTAATCAGCGAGTTAATTAACCGGTACAAAGGTTTCACGATAATGTAAAAGAAAACATTTTATATAAGAAACTTAATTTGCATACAAAAGATTAACTGTACGTTTAAATGTGGGAAGCTTTATAGTTATTAAACAAAGTAGAACGTAAAAAGCTCAAATTGCTCAGTAAACTTATGATATAATTTGATAGCCGTTTTGGTGTATTCTTGCGATATATCTTAAAATAAGCTTTTATCTATACTAATATTATAAAGCTGAAGAGTTCGTTTGTTTGATTGTTTGAACGCGCTGATAAAATATATAAATAAAAAGATGACGTCGTTTCCAACAATTAGAACTAATTATTTGCTATATTATTATGTTTCGTTTGTTTAAAGCACACTTTTAACGTAGACTTCATAGGAAAAAATACTCAGGTTAAGAAATCTAAGGTATAAATTTAGCTAATGTTAATGATCACATTGAAATAAAAAGGAAATTTTCTTTATGCATAATTATCTATTTATGCTAGATCGCTATCTCAAATTGAGTATACTCGTATATCGATACACCATCAATTTGTAAACAAATTTTAATTTGATCTAGATAACATTATGACTTAGAACTATCAATAATTAACTTAGAACTAACTTTTTCTACACTTTAGAAGAGAAATTGTATGGGAGTAAAACAACCTTCATTTTTTCTGGAAAATTTAATGAATGCCAACAATTTTTTGTACTTACGAGCTTTATATCACAGCTTAGTTCAAAAAAGCCTGAGTAAATAATAGTTGAAAAACAAAATTTCCAAACACTTAAAAAATTCTTTGCATTTGTAAGGTTTTATCTTAGTAAGTCCAATGAGTTCTTTGCTCTAACCGTTATCGATACATTAAATTGAACACCTTACATTCTAAGCTTAAAGCTCGAGTAATTTTACAGATTTTACTTATATATTGGTGCAAAAGCTTTCAAAGATTTTCTCCTAAATTGGGATTTTGGTAACTTTAATACGAAACTATGTGCTCATCTATTTTAAGTTTATTATTTATAGTTCATAAAGTTCGAAATATCAAACAGTTAAAAAGTTGTAAGCATTTATGTTACATATTATTTTGTTTAATACATTGAATTCATTTAATACTTTTATGCTAGTCTATTTAATAGAAATAAATTTTAGTGCTCTTGTAATTAAATTTAATTTAGTTTTTGTATAATAAAGCTGCTTAATATTAGGCTTGCCATGTTGTTATTAATTATTTTTGTTAGTGTTATAGACACAAGAAAATATTATGTATTATTAATATAATATTAGGAATTATTTATCTTTTTTTGTGCATGTAATTTTACGTGCATGCTTTTGTAGAGAGTAAGTCATAATTTAAATGTTACTTAAAATACTAATAATATTATACCAACCTATTTATTTTTAAATTAGCTTATTCACAAAAATTATATCTTTATGATGTGCTTATGGACTTCCTTTCATTCTATAGTTATTTAGATTCATACATAGTATATGATAGTTATTTGCACAAAGTTTCGTATGATCACAAGTTTGCTTTTTTTAAAAAAAAATATTTAAACGTTAATAGCATTAAAATAATGATGACTTCAACTTAAAGGCAAGCACTCCACTGTTGTTAGAGACATATCAGAACGTGGGGCTTGTTCAAGTTAGATTAAGATAAAGGGGGATTTTATAACTATTGGAGTAAAAAAGCACTTATATACTTTGTTAATCTCAACATGCATGAAAATAATCTAGCCTATATAATAAAAATTTCCTTTAAATCCATCGTTATACGTGCTAAGAGCTGTTTTAAACGGCGTTTGCAAACATGAGTGGGCTATGACGGTAACTCTTGCCTGAATTACCCTATTAATGGGTAGTAACGTGGTTCAGGTAATTTCGCGTCTGGGCGGGGACGCATGCCACGTCCGGGCATAAGTGTGGCGTCAAATTTGAAGCTTCTGCTAATAGGATACTAGGGAAGTATGTTCTAAAATCATTTAACAGCGGTTACTTGGTGGGCAATTATGGAAATCTTGACTTTTTAATGTTATCGTCAGGTTATATCACTGTTATGGTGGTATAGAGGCTTTTGTTTGTTTCATGTTTAGTTTATTACTCTTGGAATAAAAAGCAAAATTTATTTATTTATTAAATAAGGCTTACCAACATAAATATACAAAAACTTAATAACTAAAATATTAAAAAAAAACTTTTTTGTATAAATATAAATTAAGTATGCACAATATTGATTTTAAAATAATGATTACTAGAGCTACATGCAATTATAATTTATAATAATATTATGAAGGTTGACTTGCTTTTTATTTATAAAAAATGATAATTAGTTTACATTGGTTACCAATGTGAACTCTCTATCGTACGTAAAATCTCACGGCGAAATCAAAAACGCTTTTAACTTGTCTTAAAACTATCATAAAGCAAAATATGTATCCAAAAAATAAGTACGTCTGACGGTTATTAAATATATCATCATCAGCTCTTATTAATTATTAATAATAATATTAAATATATATTTCATAAAAATAAAATCTTACATTTAATAATAATTATAATGTGACCCATGTTCTCTTCAGAGGCAAGTATACAACCAAAAACCTTGTATCCTAATGTGTTTTATAAAAAGATAGTAATATTTTAGGTCATAAAATATCCTAGATTTTATGTCATAGTTTACAAGCAAGACTGTTATAGGTACATTTGACTTTGAAAAAGACAGAGATTAAGATTAAAAAATAATCAGGTTTCTTCAGGTTCGTCTCAGGCTTCTTCTTTCCAAACGGGTGGTGGACATGACGTTCAGTAAGAAATTGTAACAATTTTTATGATGAATAAAATATTTTGATTTGATTTGATTTTTGAGAACATTGATGAGTTAATTTAAGTAAAACTTTGGTTTAACAACATTTTGCATTTCAAAAGAGACTCGGTCACAGGGAGCCTAGGTTACCTATTTTCAATAGAAAGAGGCTTTTATCGATGTCTCGCAACTAGGTCAACATTTCAACCTAACTTGTGACCCAACTGTATGGCAGAGGAATTACTGTGTGTTAAATGAAAAGATTGATTGAAAATACTGTTGTACATAAAATATATTTGTTCGAATTCAGTTAAATTTGTTTAATATTTTATTATATTACCTACGTTCTGCGATAGCAGTCGCGGGTTCGAGTCCCGCTGGGGGTATTCATTTATAATATGTATGTATTTAAAATTTATATATTATTATGTGTACTATATCAACAATCTATTTTCTTTTCTGTAACACAAACCTCGTAGCTTATCACGGAACTAGATGGCGCTGTTGTAATAATGTCTCAACATATTCATTATTATTTATTTATTATACTTACATATTATAACATTACACATATGTATGTACAATGTACACACACCACTATAGCTTAATATCTAGTGTTATTTTAGCTGCATATTTTATGCCCCTGAAACTACGATTGAAAACGACATGAAAATTGCAACATAATATGGTCAGTCGGATCATGTTTTGTCTAATGAAAACTTGAAAAAACATGCCACTACTTTGTATTTAATATACTAAGTATATCGTGAAATTCATCACAATTCTATATACAATTAATGTCCCAACATATTTATTCTTTTTTTTTTCTTAAACCTGTAGGTCAAAAATGTATGTTGACCTTAATAACCAGTTATTATTAGACCAAATTTCACTAAAATCTATCCCGTAGTTTTCCTGTGATGCGTTCCTAGACAAACAAAAGAAAAATATAATAACTGTAGATTTGGCTTTTGTATCGAAAATAATGACCATTTCATATTATCATAAAAAGATTTTCCAAAAATACTTAGTGAACAGATTTGATTGAGTTAAAATTAAATTATATGTACAAAAAACCACCCTAATGATCTTTAACATTCGGTATTTCCTTTGTGATACATTTTAAGCAAAATTTTCCTTCAGACTTTATTAGGATAAAAACGCAAAGGAACTTCTTTTTAAAAGATTATCAGAGGAATTCTCCGACGAATTCTCTGAGGGATGAAGATATCGTGTCTCTTAATAGCAAGCATCGATTGTTAGGTTTTCGACTGTCTGGAGTTTTGTCTCGCAGATTTAAGTTATCAATTTTCAACAAACTTGGTAACAAATATTCGAATAATTTATAAGGTATAAAAATAAATGAACTTTCATAGTATAATTTGAATGTAGTAAATACGATATTACTTTAATTACTGCTAATTTCTTTGAGGCGTTAAAATATTTGTAGTTGATATTTAAAATTAAACTATGATTAATGCGAAGGATAAAAATATTATATAATATTAAAAAATATATATTATATCAGTGAACATTATATAGCTTATATATAAACAAGCTTATATAAATAAGCTTATATAAATTAACTGAAGAAACGTTATCTAGTGGAAAAAAGTGCCACTTCTTATATTTGCTACAATTATTGTCGATCAAGTCTTTAAGCTGTCAAGTGTTCACTCAAGCCGTCATACAAGTGCTACCTACTCAATATAAATGACATCACGTACGAGGAGAGCACCTCATGGACTTGAAATATTTCGTAATTGAACATAACTCGATAAGTAAATAAATTATGTGAAGCATTTCTAATAAATAATTTGATTTTAATAGTACTAGTATATACGTAATCTAAAGTTTCTTACAAATATTAGTAATATGGAGGCAGTGGTAGCCCAGTGGTAAAGCGCTCGCTTGAATTAATCGAGTGAAGTGGATTCAAATCCGGGTCTCGCATCCTGATATTTTCATGTGCGAATCATTTCTAACATGATTGTCTTATAGTGAGGGACATCTTGAAGAAACCTGCATGTCTGAGTGAAGCTAGCAAGTTTTTGAAAGACATGTCCGCTAACCCACACATGATCAGCATGGTGGACTATGGCCTGATTCCCCTTCATATTGAAGGGAGACTCGACCAAAAAAAATTGTATTCGGACTATGAAACCATCTATGAGATAAAACCTATTAATTAATTAAATAAGTCGCAGATACTACTATCACAGACGATAATAACCTGTAAATCTCAGACATATCCGCTACTAAAGATTTTATAAAAATTCATCGAGCCATCGATTTTTTATCGCAATTTCTCAATCCTTAAATAAAACGTAGTCTACATTTCTTTCCTCAATATCCTCTATATGTTACTAAAAGACCTCTTAAATTTGGCGAAGCTCTATATAAAAAATTGCCATAGAATCATATTGTAAATTCCAATATATCGGTGACTAAGCGCAAGGGTAGAGCAAGATGTAATTTTCTGTCACAAGTATTTTATCAACTACCGTTAGCGCTTCGCAACTTGATACTTGGTGCTTTATAAGCCTGGAAATATAGCTATTTGTTCCCAAGTCATATTGATATATTATGGCTGTACGAAAACAGATTTTTCATTCGTACTCATATTATTAACGTAAATGTTTTTCTTATTGACTTTGTTACTTTTTTTATTGGTATAAGTAGGTCAAGTCAGTGGACTGAGTTTTATAGATTAAAAGTATGTTATTGTTATACGATGAACTTGTCATTAAATAATGTCAGTGTATCAATTTCGAACAGACAGATAGACAAAAATGATAAAAAAATATTTGTCTTATATATAGGTACCTATTTTGCTTAATACCGCATTATTACATATTGCATTAATTAATAAAATTATTATTATTGCGTTTAATAAAAAACAATTATGTCGATGTTACAACCAGACACTTCAAATTTCATTTTTCTGTATTATAGATAGAATATTGTACAATTAAAAATCACAAGTAACTACATTTTTTTATTTTATACATATTTATTTCTACCCAACTTGGGGTCTTAATAGACAAAAATAACAAATTAAAAGCAAAAAAGATATCCATTATAACAGAAACTTCTGACCTTCGACGTAGTAGGTCGCATTAAGCATTAGACTATTCAGACAGCGAAGGCGTAGAAATTACAAGCCATATTGCGCGGGCAAATCTTTTTCCGTAAAAATACGAAAACACGAATTTTCCCAGTCATTTTCAATTTTCGTGATTGCAAATTTAATCAAAATCGCAATAGCTGTTTTCGAGAACTTGACTATAAATAAAAAAAAAATACATATGTACAAATATTTTTCTTTCATATAAGATAAAAGAATAAAAACGACGATGCTAATAATTTGAAGCAGGTTACAAAAGCATTATCTCTATATATAATACTCGTAATTATAGAACCAGTAATTATAGTATCTCGTTGTTACGACATAATTGTGTATCAGAATTGCGACTTATTTACGGAAGCGAGAAAATGTATTAAAATAAACAACAACTTCCTACCGATAAACCTCCATACAATGTGATTTGCAGCGTAAATTAAAGCTCGCCTGTGTAATTTTCGTATCATTGCAATAATAGTGAAATATGTAAAATGAAATACAGTGTTTTTATTGGGAATTTTCATTGGGTCAGCCGTGTCAGTATTAATATGCCGGGCAATCGGTATCAGGCATCAAGAACGTTTTTTGATTAAAAACTGAATAAAAATATATGAAAGTGATATATGAAAGCGGTTAATATAAACTTTTTGTTTTAATGGATTTTTATTATACATTTTTACTACTCTACCAAATTGGGGGCTCCATCAAAGTTAACGTTTTAGCACAAAAATGCGTCTCATAATTAAAATAAACAAAATTCATAAGATAAAAGTAGCCTAAGTTACTCCTTATAACATTAGCTATGTGCAATCGAAAGTCCCGTAAAAAATGATTAAGCTGTAAGAAAATAAACAAATTAACAAAGAGATAAACATTATAAAAATAGATATTTTGATGCAAGTACCGTGTATACTTACTAGGTACGTACTACATAATATCCATTTAATAAAAAGCTGTTAATTTGAAATTACAAACAGACACTTCAGTTTTATTTATATGTATAGATATATTTTACATAATACTTTCTTAGGTTTACGCGAATATTTGACATTACAAATGAAACTATCTTTTCGGATAGGATATCGGGAGAGACTGTCTCTCCCGTGACCATATTGCTGTAAAACATTCGAAACGTCGGGAACCAAAAATCATAATAAATCCACAATAAAATCGGAAAAGATAGTTTCATTTATATTTTACATATTTTAGTAAAGGTTCCATAGTCGTTACTCTGCCAGTGGTGCATATTTTACTCGAAGCTTGTACTGTGATACTATGTACAGTTAGAAAATAGGCGCATTTATGAAAAGTAAATATAATGTTTAGTTTATTATCACTCACACTTTGTTGTTCCACATCTAAGCATGTTTTTTCTTAATAATGCTAGATTTCAGCTATATAAATACAAAAAAAAAAGTTATTATATAAGTAAGTGTTTTTTTGCATGTAGCCGTAAAATGTCTCTTGCTAGAATCGTTTATCTACCAGGGATGTAACTTTTAAAATTTAAGGCGTTCGTAATATTTAAATGTGGATTTTTATAGATAAAAATTAATATAAACAACAAAATCACTACATAGTATAAAACAAAGTCGCTTCCCGCTGTCTGTCTGACCTTATGTAATATGCTTAGATCTTTAAAACTACGCAACGGATTTTGATGCGGTTTTTTTAATAGATAGAGTGATTAATAGTGAACGTTTTAGTATATAATGTGTCAAGTTTATGTATACATTTACTAAATGTAGGGACGAGCCCGAGCGAAGCAAATAATTTTAAAATAGCATACTTTAGTTGTTTTATTTCTCAATACTTGTATAATAAATATTCTTACTCATAAAATCACTTCCAATGGTGTAGAAGATGAAATTTATTATATACGCTAAATCCGCTATAACTTATATTATAGATTTATGTATGTATACCTAAGTCACACGAAGTGCTGCTTCAGACACACTTCCCAGACTGCTCTATGATCCAAGAAACCAAGTGGGCGAATACTAACTATAAAGCAACAGACGACTCCTGGCAAATTGCGACAGAAGTCATAAATACGAAGAAAATAGAATGGGCAATCAAAAGTTTTCAACCATTCAAAGCACCAGGTCCAGATGGTATATATCCAGCCTTTATACAATGGGGAGGCAAGCAGCTTAACCAAGTTTTCAACACAATTTTTCAAGCATGCCTGGCTTTCGGCTATGTACCTATATCTTGGCGAGAGGTAAAGGTTATATTTATACCCAAACCCGGCAAATCAGACTACTCGGACGCAAAATCCTATAGACCAATCAGTCTTACATCATTTCTACTGAAAACCATGGAAAGACTTTGTGATAGATACCTGAGGGACAACGCATTAGTGCGAGCACCCCTACACAAGAATCAACACGCCTACAGTACAGGAAAATCAACAGAATCAGCCCAGCATGCTGTAGTTTGCAGAATTGAAGAGGCACTAGAAAACAAAGAGACATGCATAGGCACCTTTATTGATATCGAAGGAGCCTTCGATAAAACAAACTTCACCAGTATCAGAGCCGCCCTCAAGAGGCACAATGTGAATCCAGCAATCACTAACTGGATACAACACATGCTAGCTCACAGAGTGGTCAGGTTAGATAGCAACAATAAGAAAGGAGCCATTGTTGCCAAAGGATGCCCTCAGGGAGGAGTGCTATCACCTCTCCTCTGGAACCTTGTGGTCAACGACCTTATATCTTCACTAAACAACCAAAGGTACTTTACGATAGGCTATGCGGACGACCTGGCTATCCTTATTACAGGCAAATTTACAGACACTATCTGCGAACTGATGCAGACAGCCTTACGTGTAGTCGAAAATTGGTGCATCAGGTACGATCTTACTGTAAACCCGCACAAAACCGAACTAATTATATTCACGAACAAACGAGTTCTAGGCAACTACACCTTACCCAAACTCTTCAACTCAACCCTTAACCTGACTACGGAGGTCAAATACTTAGGTATAACACTAGATAATAAATTAAACTGGTCTAAACACCTGGACAAAACACTGGACAAAGCCAGCATTACCTTCTGGCAATGCCGCAGAATGATAGGGAAGAAATGGGGCCTTAAGCCCAAAATAACCCTATGGCTGTACAACTCGGTAATAAGACCCATGATTAGCTATGGAGCACTGGCATGGTGGCGACGAACACTCCTTGTCACAGTTCAATACAAACTCCAAGCCTGGCAAAGACTAGTCAGCATGGCGATAACAGGTTGCATGAGAACAACACCTACTGCGGCCCTCGAAGCAATGTTGAACATACTACCACTGCACCTGTTCATCCAACAGGAAGCTGCCTCTACTGCAGTCAGGTTAGACAACCTAAATCTACTGCGCAAATCAAGCGCGCCACATACAAAAATATTATCGGACTTAACCAAAGACATTCCTTTCATGTCAGCACCAAATGATGGTATAGGAATAAGATATATCTTCGACAAAAAATACAAAATACAGCTCGAAGAAGACGAACATATGGACATCCACAATGAGGAACTAAAAATCTTCACGGATGGTTCCAAAACCAAAACAGGAACAGGATGTGGAATCTTCTCTGACGACTTACACATCAGGACCTCACTACCTCTAGGAATCTATAACACAGTCTTTCAAGCAGAATGCCTAGGCATCATGGAAGCAGCAAGAACAATCGCGGAAAAGAACATAAGACAATCAAGAATCCGCATCATAACAGACAGTAAACTAGTACTACAGGCATTGAGTAGCAACCACACCTCATCAGGTATGATCTACGAGTGCCACAACTCCCTGACGCTGGTAAGTGATATAAATGAAGTCACCCTGCAATGGACCAGAAGTCACAACAACACATACGGTAATGATGAAGCCGATGAGCTAGCAAGAAGGGGGTCGAATATGATACCAACTGGGCCCGAACCCATCATACCGATACCGTCTTGCTGGCTCAAAGGTCAAGTCCGTGAACGCTCGAAAAAGCAACATCAAAACATATGGTCTGAACTCAAGGACTGTAAACAGGCGAAGGAATCGTTACCCATTATTGACGACAAACTATCAAATCGCCTGTTAAACCTTGACAGACCACAACTTAGGAAAATAACCGCGGCCCTCACCGGTCACGGACCTTTTAATAAACACCTATTCAACTTAGGCTTTACTGACAGTCCCCTTTGCAGAGCCTGCATGGAGACAGAGGAAACGGCTGCACATGTCATTCTTCACTGTACAGGTGTAGCGGAATACCGGGCACAACATCTTGGCACCCCTAGGACACTCCCGGAAGTCTTCAGTAAGGCGAAGAGCCTGCTAGGATTCCTGGAGGACCTGGGATGGCAAGAATAACGTAGACAATTCCCACACACGCAAAATAGGCGCTAGTCGTCGAGTTGCGGACAACAGCCCATCTTAACCATAACCATAACCATAACCATGTATACCTAATATGCCCTCTCAACTTTTCATCATCTCGCGTTGTGACACGCACTACATAAATGTGAACGGGATATTTTTACTAGTATTG
The DNA here is from genome assembly GCA_905231865.2 of Boloria selene. Classification (NCBI taxonomy): domain Eukaryota; kingdom Metazoa; phylum Arthropoda; class Insecta; order Lepidoptera; family Nymphalidae; genus Boloria; species Boloria selene. The sequence goes on along the minus strand of HG993137.1, from coordinate 12,037,145 downwards.
AGTCAAGTCCGTAGACGAGAAATATTAGCTAGAAAGAGTGAGAGCAAACAAATCGGTAATATGAAACGAGACGCATGTGGAAGCGTTTGTAAGGTTGTTGTAAAGCTTTTAGAAGTAAAAGTTCTATTGAAATGTGTAAAGCACTGTTTTTATAGTTTAGGCAGTTCTAAATAGATGTTATTGACGGTTATTTGTAGTTGCAATAAATAAAATACGGTGAGTTTCTAAGGTAATATAATTTAATTAATTAAATGTGACGAATCAGAAATAAATTAATCGTCTACAATATCAGTTACAAGAACTACTTAAATATTACTTATTGCCTTTCGTAGAATTTTCTTAAGCCAACTTAAAAATAAATATTAATAAAAGGAAAACATAGATAAAAGGAAGATTAATTATTATAAAGTGATGTATCCAGGAAGGCAGAAAAAAAATCTATTTAAAAATATACATTTACTTTCGCAAATTGATCTACGAGTAATTAACAAATATTTTAAATTTATTCATTCGCAGCCTAACTAATGTATGTATTAAGCCCTTTTTAACCTCCTACTACTGGGCACTGTGCCAGTACCGGGCACTCTTTAATAGGAAAAGAGATCAGGCCATAGTCCACTTCCATCTATATCTATTAAGAAATATAATAGAATTAAATTCAACCAATCTTTTTAGGTGAAAAATAAGACCCTATTTTTTGTAAATCCATTTCCTAAAGCGGTCAAATGGAAACAGTTTTGAAAGTCAACACTATTAAAGCTTCTGTTTGTATCCTGATGGGTAGTTCCATTTGACTATACCATTTACGTGTGTATTTAGTCCCTTTTCACGTCCTACAGCTAGGCACCTTCCTACCTTCAATGCGAGGATGATTTGGCCCAAATCCACTAAGCTGGCTAAGTGCTGGTAGGTGCACTATGCAGGTTTCAGTAATCATATTGGAAATGATTCACATATGAAGATATCAGAGTTGCCAGACTCGAGATTTGAACCCTTTGCACTTGGTTATTCAAGCGAATGAGTTACCATTATGCTACCACTGAACTGTATAATGTATATATATAAGAGAAGGATTGTCCGAAGGATTAAAATCACCATTAGCTTCCATATTTTATTCGAAATAGTATATAGTATATTAAATATCGAAACAACAGTATAACTATTATTTTCAACAATGCTTTCAATTCGAGAGCTGACAAACGAATGTACATATATAAATATCTTGATAACGCAGTCCGTCTTTTATATTAAAATAGATGACAGTTGACAGATAATAATAATTGATTAAACATCGATGTTTTTTATAAATCATCGTTACAAACTATCGGTTAAGCGTTTGCGCCGATATATACACCGAAGATATCTATTATTCTATACTAACTACACTAAACATAACGTTTCGTAAACAAGAACCACTGAATCTTCTCAACTCGACAACTACGAAGTATGACCGGACGGAAAAGACGAGACGTCCATATTTTGCCGTAACAGGCTCTTCATGCTTCGCTACATTGTTACCAAAGCTATTGCTCGTAGATAGTGTATCGGTTTTAGTGGGCGTTTATGTCAGAGTCACTTTATACCGATTTCAAAAGGAAGAAGGTTCTTTTAACATCTGTATGTCTTTTTGTACTCTATTGCATTATTTGTTGGTGACGAATATTCCTAAATAAAGTATTTATTGATGAATAATTTTAAGAAGAAACATATCTTAATAATTATTTAACGTAATGTCATATGTGTTATCCTTTAATTTTTAATAATGAATTTTTACCTCTTGGTAAGAGCTAGTTATATTCAGTAGTTAAATTAGGTTAAATTTTATACAATTGAACTAGATACTTAAAAGATTAAGAATATTTCAATAAATTAGAAACATTTACAAGAATATAATTAATTGCTTAAATACAAAGGGAAAGATCACTCCGGAATGGAAACAGATGCTCGAATATTTCATTTGATATAAAAAGCAATTCTGTTACTCTTATTATTACATCATGAGGAATAATATCTTATTCAATATCATCTTTGTGAGAAGTTTGAATATTTCATTATTTACATGGTCATAGCATTATTGAAATAGTTCATTCAATAAGTTTCATGACATATTTATTCAGTTATGGTATTTAAATACACATAATTTTGAAACTATACGTATTTGTTATATATCTACAGGATATAGTAAAATTTAGACAGAAATTTGAGGTAAAAGATTTTTAGAAAAGATACTTTATAACCAATTTGGTCGAATACGGGAATCAAACCAGTGACCAATAAGAAAAAAAAACAGACATAAATTAATTTAGGTTTTAATTCTTAAACATGTTTAAAAAGTGCTTAATTCATTTCTCGCACTGACAAAACATAAATATAATTATGTTAGGAGTATTTCTATTTAAAAACACATTGAAGCGAACAACCGTATATTATAATATAATATAGTCTTTGTATATACACAAATCTTTTCCTCATGTTGAGAAAGTAGATGGGATTATTATAAAAATATTTTTATTTCTTTCTATCATAAAACACTACAGATACGAGTTTATCCAGATAAAAGTATGTTTCCTTATTGATATTTTATATTTCACTTCTTACGAATCGTAGCGCCATATTAGATAGCTTTTATAAAAATATATTTCTAATGTAGTAAATGTAGTAGTTAAAAACTGTGCATTTAAACCAGAGAAGTCAGCTTAATATTTAATACACTACATATATGCATAAGTATTAAATACATACATATATAAATATAACGACACGTTTGGCGCAGTTTCTAGTGACCCTACTCTCTTGCGCCAGCGGTCGCGGATTCGAGTCCCGCTGGGGGCATTCATTTGTTAAACTCAGATGCTTGTACTCCAGACATGGGTGTTTATATTTATAATATGTGTATATTTAAACTCACATAAGTAGTAAATCAACTATCTGGTATCCGTATCACAAGCTTCCTTCGTAGCTTATCACGGAGCTAGATGGCGCTGTGTGTAATAATGTCCCAATATACTTATTTATTTTATTTTTTTATAAGCACCAACAACTTGAGTACAACATTTATGTTCGTCACAAATGAACGCCTCCACTGGGACTCGAACCCGTGACTGCTGGCACAGAAAGTAGCGTCACTGAACTAAACATATCGTCAACATTAATTTCTCAAACTAAAATAAAATATTATTATATTTTTACATACGAAAGAAAATTATACAATACATTTATTGGCATCAAAAGTTAATAATTTAAATAAAAAGAATAGATTTTTTAATGTGGAATTCTATTTGAAATTATAAGGATTTTTTATGCTCCACAGACACGCGTTGGGTATAATAATAATCGATAAACACTTTTGAACATCTGTTACTTGATCCTACTCGCCTTTAATTAATATTAGAGCAGAAATATGAGCGAAACGAGACCACAAAATTAGATGAAATAAAAGTTTATTTAAGAAATATTAACAATAGAATTTCGTTTGAAGGGTTTCTGAAACCTTGAATTTTAAGCGATATCTATAAAAGATAGACAAAAGAAAATTTAAAAGTAAAATATAAAGAAATTAAGTCTTATTGCTTTAGAATATTCCAATTTTTTTATTTTTCATAAAGAAAATCCCTTTTTAAGTCTGTAATTAATTCCTTACTTAAGTTAAAGATGACTACATTGGAACGTGTCTAGAAGTACATATATTATATTAAAGAAGTGGTAGTATAGTGGTAACGCACTCACATGGCTTTCCAAAAAAGCAAGGAAATGTTCATAAGTAGCCGCCCTTACGTTGAAGGAAAATATCGTGAAGAACCCTTTATGTCAAAATTTAGAAACTAGATAATTCTAGAAAAATCTTAAAATAAATTTGAACTCTGCCAACTCTAACTTAGCTACAATGTTGGACCATATTTATCTGTTTGTTAAAATCAATAGAAATGAATCAAATCAAAAGGCATAAATATCAGCATATGAAGATTGAAGAGCTTTTGAATTTTTACACAGAGTAACAAAATTGATACAAGAATATTAAACAGTGCTTTTTATAACTTCAAGAAGTTCTTAAAGAATATCATATTACTTACACATATTAAAATTAATAAAGCCTTTCATTATTTCATTTTTGACGTATTTTCTAAAAGCTTTTAGTTTCTACTTCACGTAATATCAACAAAATCTTTACTTATGTAATGATTATTCCTTACTAATATTATAAATTCGAAAGTAGCTCTGTCTGTCTGTCTGTCGCGCTATCACGCCAAAACTACTGAACTGATTTAAATGAAATTTGGTACAAAAATAGCTTAAAGCCTGAAAAAAGATATAGGCTACTTGACAAGGCGAAAAAAGGGCTGTAAAGGGTTGAAATAGGGGATGAAAGTTTGTATGGAAATTACATCATTTGTAAAGCTAGAAGCTTGAAAATATTTTTAAGCTTTTGGTTAGATACAAATAAATAAGACATTAAAGTTTGTAAAAACATTATCTTACAAGGGGTACCTATGAATGAACCCGGGGTGAGTCGCTAGTATGTACTATAATTTTAATATCCCCCTTTTAGATTAAGTAATTTAGGTAGATTATCACATTATTTCTAATCTAATTTAAAACAACTTTTAATTAGGAGAACAGTAGGGTTAATTAATAACAATTTCAACATAAAGAAATACTTTAGATTGTAAAATTGTTTAAGCGTTTCTTTCCTTTTGAAGATTCATTCGTCTACCCTATTACATAATGGAGCTGTGTGGGTATTCTTTGATGCCGACTGAAATTCTAATTTAACATGACTAACGCTAATATGACTGAAAATATTTCTTGATTCTCAAGAGATTTACTTATTTAAATTATTTTTTATATCAGCTACTCAACTTTACCTTTTCGCATAATTTTTATAACATATCTATGAAGTGAAAATCATGAATAAAATTCTGTAGGAATCGTGCCTTTTTATGGGATAAAAAAGTACCCAATTCGCAATTTCACACATTAATCTATGACTAACTAATCTATGTGGTAATTATCGTCTATATCCGTTAAGCCGTTCTGGCGTTAAATTACTAATAAAAATCCGTTCAAACATCGAAACTTATAATTTTTCACATTTATAATATCAGTACAGTTCTCGAGGCATAAGCTCAGCTTTGCATTTGTGTGAGTGCAGTGTACGGATAGGCACGACCGAAGGCGTAGCGCGTTGCGAGTTGGTTTAAACCTCTTTTAACTGGTTTTTGATGCGCGGCTATTAGCTTTTAGCTATCACTCACACAAATGCAAAGCTGAGCTTACGCCTCGAGAACTGTAAGAGTACACAAGCCACTAATCTTAGTTGTGTTCGAGTACGTCCCTTTATGCTTAACAGCGCGTGTGCGTATAAATTTTTGACTACACTAATAGTGTAGATATCAAAAAACGTACGCCAACATCAAAATCACTTCAAAACATTAAGAATTACTTAATACAATAATTGTTATAAAAAGAAGGTAACAAAAGTAAGGAGGTAAGTTAAACAAAGAATATGGGATGTACGTCGTACATATTATGTACGTATATCTAAAAGCCCGCCAAGTAAAGCCTTCAAAGCTGACAGCATTAAGTTTATTCATTTACATTAAATGAATTTTCCTAACGGTACCTAAATATAAATTAGGGAAGAATCTTGCTACTCCATTTATTTGAGCTAATAACTATCTTCAATAATATGTATGTATATTCATTTTTATACACGATATATTAAGTATATAATTTAACTAACGACTGACCCTCGCCCTACTTGTATTAATTTCTAGGGTCCGCTTTAACGGTTAGGATCGAATTGATAGGTATGATATAGAGATATGATGATGAGATGATTACGACGATCCGTGTGGCTTAGTGGCTTTGTCGCGAGTTCGAGTCCCACTGGGGGCATTCATTAGTTGAGAGCTAATGTTTGTGCTCCAGTCTTTTGCGTTTATATTTATAATACGAGTATGTTTTTTTTTAAATTTATATACTTTTGTGTAGTATATCAACTATCTGGTATCTGATCTGTAACACAAGTCTCTAGATGGATTGTCTCTCTCAACACTAGATGGCGCTGTTGTAATAATGTCCCAAAAAAAAAAGACTAATGATGAGCTTTTATGGGTTATATTAAAACATATTTTCCTGTCGGAATGAGATAATCTTCCGCAGTAAAAAGTAGCCTATATCACACTCCAGTGCTCTAACTACGTAAATCCATACAAACATCTTGCTAATATATCATCGCTAATTAAAAGAGTACAGACAAACACACTTTCAAGTTAAGACATTTTAATACAGTAAGTTTCAGTAAGTTTTCCACACGAATAATATTTGACGGTATATTGCTTATTGATTTTGAATTTAAAAATAGCCATCATTAAACGATTCAGAAGGTTTTGCTTTTTACTTTTCAAACTTAGTACAATCAACAGTAGAAAATCACTTAAGAAAATTCTTCCACTATAATCACATTTTTATACCATTCTTTGCGATAAGTTCCTTCAAGGATTCTACTTTAGTGGTTAGTTGCAGTTGATTTCCATACAAGTAGCTGAACTACCTTATACGTGCATAAAACATGAGTTCAAATCCTCAAAATCTTCGCCAACAGCTGACGCCTACCAAATGTACCTTTGTATATTCATATGTGTTTGTATATTTCTTGAATAGAAAAGTAGTAGTACTAAGTTTGTAAGAAAATTTGCTTACAATTACAGTTTACTTATTCGTTATTGTAGTTACTATTTATTGGAAATGCTGATATAAATAGAAGCAAAAGGAAATAAATGCGAAAATAATATAAAATATAATAAAAAAATATTAGCTTTCCCTTAGATACAATTCAATTATCATAATCTTGGTTGAAAATCGCGTGGGAAATACGTTTTGACATTAATGTCCTTTCAGTGAGAGATGTATTTGTTAGAAGAGAACCGTATTAAATTTTTTGGAATTCAATTTGTTCTAAGGTCTAGGTACGAGTGGAACGAGCCGAGCTTGTGTAGGAAACGGGGACAGATGCGTAATTAGAGTGAACGTTGTAACTTGTGGGCTAGTGTTAATGAGATTCTTTAACTTAAATTACTTGTACTTATTTAAAAATATATATTAAAAGTTTGTTACTACTTAAGCAAGTGCACTTAAGCAAGTTTAAGTTAATAATTTATTTTTCTCAATCAAATAAACAAAACGTGCAATTTCGATTTTTTGACATTATTATTATTATGAATCACTTCTTACTTGCCTGATTTATCCGTAAAAATATATTCATTGCCTTCATTTACTTACAAATCTCTAAAAATTAGAATCGCCTAGAACAATCATATAATATGTAGTTTTCGCATTCTATATGCAATCTCTATTTTCTTGATATCGTTGCTTCTTTACCAGAGTTATAAAAGATAAAATAAAGTAGTTTGTTTATTTGTTTGCTGTTTCTTGGCATTTCGTTTTAGTTCAAATTGGACGGAAAGACAAGACATATATTTTATATTAGTGCCCATTTTCTATAAATTCAGGGGTATTATACTAAATCCATTAATTAATATAATTAAACTAACTGAAAAATCAGTCAATAAATTAACTAAGTAACTAATATAAAGCTATCCTTTAAAAGCAAAAAATCAGATGAAATTATATATGAAAGCTTCATAAATGTCAACTTTCGTCTTCATTAATATGATTTTTTAAACTATCTTTATTGCCCATGGGCATCCTTTCTTATTAGACTTACTACTTACTTAAGCAATATCAGTTTTATATTATTTTGGGCTATTTTCAATCAAGTGAATACAAACATTATTTCATTCATGATTTGTGACGTAGATGGCCGAACAAAGGCCTACTTAAGACCTGTTTCTTCCTTCTTCAATAAAGTAAATATTGCATTTTGATCCCAAAGCTTCGAAAGCTTTGTAGAACAAATATTTTAAGTAGTATCGGCCGGTAGTGTTAATTAGCGACCCGTGACAAAGGAAATACAACTCCTTACTTTGCCTTCGGTTCAAAGACTCTCATTAAAATGGAAGCTAGCAACTTTAGTTGTAAGACACCGTATTTACGTCCAAACATCTTTATATATTTTATAAACAAAGCAGTGAACTAATTTAAACTTTTCATGGACGAGACTATATTTTGTTGAATATTAAATGTTACTTTAAATTTACTGTCATACAATTTTTGTAAGTTTTTGTTTTTTTTTTAACTTGCAACGTTTGTTGTATTTTTGCATGGGTCAAATACTGCAAGCTGAATAAGACTATATCCTTTAAATAATAAAGTTGAAACAGTTAAGTTCAGATGATAAAGAATTATTTTGATAGTTTTAATCTGAGTCTTTATTTAGATCGACGGTGAAGTTTAACAGACTACATTTTAGTTTAGGCTTCATAAGATGGTTTTTTGGCCAAAGTTTTGAATGATTTTAATTACAATGGGTTCCATTATTATTAGGCATAGAGGCGGATTAGTCGTGCGGGTTGGCTTACTTCACAAGTAATTTTATAATGAAACTAATCTATGAAATTATCATAGGAGAGACACCCGGAATTTGAACCTAATTCACGCGGTTTCCTAAGCGAGCGCTTCACTAACTGTATAAAAAAATTAAAGAAGTTTTTTATTTTTTTAAGTCAACCAAATTCCACTGTTTCCTAATATGGTTTTAAAATAACTTACGGTATATTGAGGTAGGTCATAGCCACGTGGTGGGAGGAGGGTCTTAGTAGGGTCCAGCAGTTGCCCGTCTTGAAGTTAAGAAACGCTCTAGAGGGGCCACTTCAGTGGGCGGTGTGTTATGCGAGTTGCCCTTGGTACTTCTCAGGATAGCAGAGTGGTGGTGAGCAGGCTTGGCAGACCTCTCGGGGCATTGTAATCGAATGCGCAAGCGATCCTGCGACGCCCCATAAAGACGGGAGCTTGGGGTTTAGTGGGTAGTACTGGCTTACCGGTAATTCCCACATAACTACCTGTTTTCTATAGGTGGTATTCGTCAATGCATTTCCCAAGGATACAAAAAGCTCATAGCCTATTTAAATTACTCTCTATTATTTTTAAAAGGCTCAAAAATTTAAACAACTGCCTTATTAATATTCAAAAATAAGATTAAAACAATAATTTGAATTCCAAGGTCTTGTTTTAGTCGAAATTGTACGTCAATTTTAATTGAAAGCGAGAGAGTTCTAGTAACAGATGTTTGAGAGTGATATCGAATCTTGAATTTATATGCACTAAAGAAATAAAAGAAAGATCAAATAATATAAGAAGTTATCTTTGATTGATGCTGGAGAGGTGAACTATCAAACATAACTAATCTAATATGAGTAAAATGTATTATAATACACTTTGTTATTTTCTTTGTTTAGTAATATTATATTATTATTTATTAATTTTGTGTAATATGTTAAAAAAATTGCGTATTTGATTGTTGACTGTAGATTATGTTATGTAATATAGCTTAAACATGTTCAATTTTATCTGTTTAAAGTTGTTTGGTTATTGAATTTAATAAGTTAATAAAGACCAGTGATAACGCGCTCGCTTGGATATCCAAGTAATGCGGGCTCAAATCCGGGTCTCGCACCTCTGATATTTTCATGTGCGAATCCTTTGTAACATGATTACCACTAGTCTTACGGTGAAGGAAAACATCGTGAGGAAACCTGCATGTCTGAGAAAACCTAACAAGTTTTCGAAAGACATGTGTAGTCCTCCAACTCGCACTAGGCCAGCGCGGTGGACTATGGCCTGATCCCCCTCGTATTGAAGGGACGCTCGTGCCCAGCAGTGGGACGTTAAAAGGGCTGATTATAAGTACCTATAACAATGTTTAATTACAACAACTTGTCAAATTAAACCTAATGGTTTTTTCCTAAAATAGATTAAATTTATAATAACTATTCTTACCTTAATAGAAAGAATATTAATACTGGGCAATACTAGCTATATATAGTATAGTTTAGAATCATATGAAGTGGAAAGGTTGAAAATGCTTGCATTTAAGAGGTTTTTAAGAAAATCGCCTCAGGTAAATGTGGCGAGCAACGAGCCGTGACGCGGTCACTGGCGGCACTTCTGAAATCCGGCCAACCTTTTGTGCAACGCTAATAGCCTGCGGTTGACGACTTTGCTCGGACGACCTATTCATGACGGCATTTGTCTTTTTTATGTATGAACTTTATATTTATAACATAAAAAATAACAATATAAATAAATGAAATAAAATGCCTTCTTTTCTTTTCTTGTTTTTTATTGAATTTCAATATGCCATAGCAGCACATTTTTAACTTATTCATAGTAACTAAATATGTTTTTTTAAGAATATAAGTTTGCTTTCCAGTCTATAATCTATCCCTACGCCTTTAACCAGATGCGTTTAGCTGTCCTTGCGTGAAAGAAATAATATTAAATACGGTAGACAACCACACACCACCATCGAGTTCCATGGTAAGCTACGAGGTTTGTATTTCGGATAAATACCTGGGTGTATTTGATACATGGAACATATATAACTTTAAAATTCATATATAATCGTACTATGAATATAAAGACCCATAATTGGAGCACAAATAATTGTGCTTATCAAATGAATGCCTCAGCGGAACTCAAACCTACGACCGCTGGCGCAGCAAGTAAGTAAGCGTCAACATGTCGTCCAACAATTATAACAAACATTCACATTACTAATATTAGTAGGATAAACTAAAATAAAATTTAATGCTATTAAAAAGAAATAATATTTATAGTTATACTTTTTCATAAAGAGAGATCCTTGAACAAATTTCAACAATAAGCGGAATTAATTTTAAATTAAATCTCTGGACATCTGTCGTACATCCGGAACCTGATCTGATGAAATATAGATCTTTAATTATTACTTAAAGAGAGGTTTTGTAAGTCTTCGTTTTAATTAAATATTACATACTTTCAATGGCGGTCCTAATATTAATTATGAAATTTTAATACCCTGTTTTTTGTGTTCAATTTTATAAGTACCTATATTCTTCTGTATGAATCAATGGATTTTTGTCGTTTTAAAGATGCTTTGCGTATAAAAGAAATGTTATTTTAGGCCTTAACTTAACTGTTGTCACTATAGTAACCATGTAAGTAGTGCCTATAATTAGTAGGTAGTATTAGAATAGGCATTGCCGTTGAGAGAAATGCGTCTAGCTATAATTCCTCGTAACACAACAAATAAGATCACGGTAAGAATTGATGTCATTCGAGGTACCAGACTAAGTAATTAAGTATACAACTTCTCAGCTTTAGCTAGTTGAAAATCCTAACTAATATTATAAATGCGAAAGTAACTCTGTCTGTCTGTCTGTCTGTCTGTCTGTTACGCTTTCACGCCTAAACTGCTGAACCGAATCCGATGAAATTTGGTACACAGATAGAGAAGACCTTCAGAAAGGACATAGGCTACTTTTTATCCCTGTAATCCCAAGGGAACGGCAACTACGTGGGTGAAACCTCGGGGCGCAGCTAGTATCTTCATAAATTGAACCAATACCTGGACTAGACTGCACCATACCGCTAGTCGTAACTACACGATTACGAAGCTTATCTATATAATAGATATTTAAAAAATGTTTACTTATGTTCTATCTACAAAATCATACTACATCATAAAAGCTTTCGAAATTGTTGTATTTGTAAGGATAATAAAGTTTACTTCCTATTCCGAACTTGCACTAAGTTAGTTCACATAATATGAATATACAGGGCACCTAAGCTGCAGCTGCGCTGCAAAGCTCCTAGACGTGCGCTCATGTTTTATGCACGTCCTTAAGGATATAGGTTGTTTTCGACTTTCATGGAAATCGCTTGCAATAAGTCTGTAAATTGCGTGATCACTTTCATCTCAGTGAGAGTTTACAAACATAATAATCGTTACATATATTATACAATTTTTAGTTAGAGAAACATATTATATACTTATATATAATACAAGCAGTACCCGCGTCTTCGCCCGCATTCATGTTTTCAATCGCTACTACACTTCACATAATCACTCGCTGTGCTAATCTAAAGATTGCATGAAAATTTCATCGAAATCGCTTAAGCGTTTCAAAACTTTTTTTTTAATTAAGTGATTTCTATTTATGTATCTTAATTACTGATAATATTTAAATCATATTTACTAAACATTTAATAAGTCGATTTAAGTCAATTATAATAGCTCAGCAGCCATACACGATCAAGTTTACCGTCAAGTTTGCAGCGCGCTTGAAGTGGCTTCCGGTAAACTTGGTGTATGGCTTTCAGTGTGCATGACAAATGAAATTCAAAAAATATATAATATCTGATCCATTCTACTGTTTTGCTTTCTTATTAGCTCCATCTGCTCCTTGGTGGCATCAACTTATTGTGTTGACCTACAAAGTTTCATATTGAAACAACAATAGTTATTAGAAGTAAGTTCAAAGCGAATTCTAAGTTTTGATTACATAATCATAATCAGTTAAGTATTAATGTAATAAATTATACTTATAAAACGTTTTAAAAGAAAAAAGAAAGCAAAATTCTTATATCAACTTCGTATATTCAAGTATATATTTAGTATAAATAAAATGGAATATAAGACTCAATATCACCTTCCCAATTTTTCACGCCATTGTGCGATAAGATTGAATGATTCGCCACCGTCTGATAAATCCTAAACCTGTTTCAGAATAAGTCGTGATCAGGATACAAAGTAAAGTTACATCCGGTGTTTGTTATGAAGATTTTAATGAAACAATATTTGACTAAAAGTGTTATAAAAAAGTTATTATTACGGCTTCATGCATGAAAATAGAGGCATGTCTTTCCCAAGCATTGAAATCAGGCAATCACCTATATAAATATGCAAAGAAAAAACATTTTAGTACCTTTACGTCCTATTTATAAAATAAGGTTATATCTATAAATAAATTATATACACTCGTGATTATCAAGCAATTGATTCCCTAAGCGAGACTCGAACTTGCGATCGTTGACACAAAAAGTAGGGTCACTACAAACCTGTCGTTAAAAATGAATATTATATTGATCTCACACATAAAAGTGTGCGAGATGAGGAAAATCTTGTATACTCTAAAAATTTTTAGAAATACGCTTTGTAAACTATAACAATTTCACTTAGGATCATAACCATTGAGAACTAAGAGAAAAGCTGTAAATTTATTCATGGTCTTGTTCGATAGCGTTAAGGTGGAAATTGAGTGTCATTCGATGTGGGATCATTATGAAAGAGGAAATCGAAACATTAATAGACTGATATAGTCATTAATCATGGAGTAATGCTGGTATATAGTATTCTAAAGATACTTTTAACTAGTTTTTAATGGTATTTTAATCATTTTTAAAGAGAGTTTATTCATAATTGGACAATGGAGATGCCACCATCATTAGAAGCTACTATAGGAAATTCACCGATGCGTTATAGCAATTTTATAAAGGTCGTATAATATTCCATCTTGCTTTGAATCAGGACGTCCTAAGATAAAGTTACATACACAAAATTCAAATAAATTAATACTTGTTAAAATATTTAAAAGGCATCTGATGTTTTTATACTTATGAAAAACTAGCGAACCCGATCCGTTTCGCTGGGCATAATTTACAATAATATTAAACGATTTTTTATTATTTTATAATAAAACTAGCGACTCGCCCTCGCTTCGCTCGGGCTCTTCCCTAGATTTAGCACAGGTAAAGCCGCGGGATCCGCTAGTTATGCATATAAACCTTCCTCTTGAATCACTCTATCTATTAAAAAAACCGCATCAAAATCCGTTGCGTAGTTTTAAAGATTTAAGCGCACATAGGGATATAGGGACAGAAAAGGCGACTTTGTTTTATACTATGTAGTGATAAAAGTAGCCTAAGTTATTCCTTATAATTTTAGCTATCTGCGAGTGAAAAACCCGTCAAAATCGGTCCAGTCGTTTCAGAGATTAGCCGGAACAAAGAGACAGACAAACAGAAATACAGACATACCAAAAATTAAAAAGAAATGATATAAGTACGGTATATACTTTCATACGCATTTTGTGAAAAGCTGTTAATTTAAAAATAAAAACAGACACTTCAATTTTAATAATTTTTATAATATGTACTGATTATTACTTTCAACGAAATATGTTGTGCATTTTCTCTTTCTTTCTACTTACCTTATACGGGACGTAGTATAAAGATAATATTATAATATAAGCATCATGATGTCACACCTATCTCACCCTTTGGGACTAATCGGTTTATTGACACCACCTACTTAGACAATGTCGAAAGTTCGATCCCACAGGTAATTCCATCAATCACCTTGTTATTATCTTAAGCTATAGAGTCGTGTTCGCTTCACTACGAGCGCTATTTTCCACGCGATTGCGACGTAATTTCTCTATTTTTACTGACGATGAAATATTATTATGTCAATGTTTTATCTGTGCTATATAATATTTTTCAAATTATTAGCGTTTGGCTTCACTTGTGAAATAAACGTGCCCTAGTAATTTTTACTAAACGTTAAGACATGTGAAGTTCGCCAACATGCACAAAGCCAGCGCGATGGACTATGTCCTACCCCGTGTACTGAGGGAGACCCATGCCCAGCCAATGTCCGACTACGTTATAAAGGGCTGAAAACAAGTAATAAATTTTAATACTAGATGAAGCCAGCTAGCAGCCGCTATACTGTGAATGATAACTAAAATTAAGTCTTACACCCATATGCACAAAAAATGAGGAATCATAGGACAGATTATATAGTGTTACCGTTTCAATTCATAAACATTACTTGAGTGATAAATATCGCTTAGTGTTCATTATAAGATACCTACATTAGATAAAGCAATACGACAGCTATATTACGATGCAATTCACAGTATAAGATGGTTTGTCGGACTTAACATGTCCTTTGAAAACTTGCTAGGTTCTATTAGACATGTAGGTTTCAAGATAATGTTAATTATGTTAGAAATGATTCTCTAGTGAAAAAGTTCTAGCTTAGATTTACTATATTTACTTTACTTATAATATAGTTAATGAACTTAAAAAGAGTGCCCAGCCCAGTGGTAATAAGCTAGCTTGGGAAACAAAAGTAAATCGAGTTCGAATTCCGGGTTCTTCATCTCTGATATTAACAGGTTTATATTACTTTCAATAGGATATTAAAAAAAGAACCAATTATTATGATATGATCATTACCACGTTTTCTGATAATTCTTCATGAGCTTAAATCCTATCGGAATAACCAATATCCATTTCAATATTAAAAAAACCCTAAGGGTAAATGTTAATTGACAGTTATTTGGAACTGGTTTTGTGTAAAATAGTTATTATTTGCACTTAAAACAAAAGGGTTGAAGCAGACTGGATTTAAATTACACAATCTATTACAAAGCTTTCAACTATTAATGAATAAAAGCTTTCTGATTTCAAATTTATTATTTAACAACGACTTACCCTTACCCGACTCGCTCGAGTTCGTAGGAACCCCCTTTAGAATAAAATTTTTACAAGTTTTGGCCTTTTAAATGGCTTATTTAATTATATCTAATCAAAAGCGTAAAAAATAAGTTTTAAGCTTATAGCTTTAAAAATGATCAAATAAAACTTTCATCCTATAGTTCTTTCCTCGCCTTTAAGAGTATGTCCTCTCTCAGACTCTAAACTATCTGTGTAAAAAAATTAATTTAAATCGGTTCAGTAGTTTTGGCGTGAAAGCGCGACAGACAGACATAGTTATTTTCGCATTTATAGTCTTAGTAAGAATAAAACGTTTTTATCTGGTAGCGTTTCACCATTTGTGGATTAGAAAAGGTAGAAAGGTAAAAGATAGACTTTGATCCTCTATTTAATATTTTAACTATGAACTATTTCAATGAAATACTTTGTATTCTGATCATCGAGCTTATTTTGTCGTTACCACTTCAAATGCACAAGTCCTCATTAATATTATGAAACAATTTATTAGGTTTACGTGTTTAGATTACCAACTGTTCGATAATTTTATATGGATTGACATTATCTAATTTTCTCTCGACATGTCATAATATTAAATTAATATATTTCTACGTGACATTGGCGAAATAATCTGTGCTCAACTGGCACGCTTTGAAGCCATCAACAACAGAATTGAATTGAATTGAAATTAATATATGAAAACTGAGAATTGTCATTCAAAGTTATACACAATTTTATTTATTTACTGGCTTAATAAGTTTAAGTTTTCTTCTTTTATCGATTTAGATAATGCGTATCGATTTTCACTTGATTATGATTGCTATCGTAAAAGACAAGAATTTAAGGCATACTTACAAAAGTAAGAAAAACCAATAGAATAAAAAATTGTAGTACATATCATGTTATGAAAACTTTGATACAATTTTTTTTTTTTTTTTTTTGGGTTTTGGATATTTGCGATCGGTCGTTGGACCATAAGCGAATTGGTTGTGTGAGTGTGGCTTTTTTATGGTGAGGCTGCCAGCGCTGCCCCTACCAATCAAATTAGGTGGCCCCTTTTAAGTCTCTTGACCACCGCAGACGTGTCCAACAAATCCGCTATAAGTGGATTTTGGTGTAAAGTTAAGCGCTCTATGTGTCGTGTCCTATACCGCTCGATTTCAGATGCAACTGTCGGCACGTTGAGATATTCATGAATTTCGTCATTTCTTGTGAACCAGGGAGCGTTTACTATTGCCCTCAGGATGCAATTTTGTACTCGTTGTAGGCAGAGTATGTTACTTTTACTTGCAACACCCCATAGCTGGATTCCGTAGGTCCAAATTGGTTTTAGTACAGAGTTGTATATCAGAAGCTTATTATCTACTGACAAAACAGAATTTCTTCCCATGAGCCAGTACATATTACGAAAGTGGTGGTTGACTTGATCTCTCTTTTGTTTTATATGATGTTTCCATGAAAGGCGCCTATCAAGGTGGAAGCCAAGGTATTTCACGCAGTCGGAGTGTGGTAAGATGTCGCTGCCAAGTCTTACAGGAGGACAGTTTCCTTTTCTTAAGGCAAAAGTGATATGGTTTGACTTTGCTGCACTAGTACGTATGCGCCACTTATGTAACCATTTATGGGTGGCATCGAGTTGCTTTTGAAGATTACGGCTGGCAGTACCTGGATCATCATCGACGGACAAGTAAGCTATGTCATCGGCATAAGTTGCTACGGTAATGTTGTTGTTCACAGGTAAGTCAGATGTAAATATATTGTATAGTACCGGTCCAAGAACCGATCCTTGGGGCACCCCGGCCTCAATGTTATGAAGGCTGGACCTAGCTTCCCCTTGTTTGACTTGGAAGGATCGATCAGAGAGGTATGATACAATAAGCGGATACATCGTATGTGGGAGGTTTTCTTTAATTTTTGCCAGCAGTCCTCTGTGCCATACACGGTCAAAGGCCTGTTGCACATCGAGAAAGGCGGCTGAGCAGTATTTTTTGCGTTCAAAGCTCTGTCTTATAGTGTGATATACTCGATGGACTTGTTCGACCGTTGAATGACATTTTCGAAAGCCAAACTGATGAGATGGGATGACTGTGAAATTATCTAGAGCTGGTTTTAATCGAGCGAGGAATATTCTTTCCCATACTTTGGATATTGCCGGTGTTAGACTTATTGGCCGATATGATGATGCCTCATGTTCTGGCTTTCCTGGTTTGTGAATCATCACAACTTGGGAGGTTTTCCAGAGGGCAGGGAAATGTGATGTTCTAAAAATTGCGTTGAATAGATATGTCAGGAGTACAATGCTCTTTCTGGATAGATTTTTCAATATGGTCGGGGTGATTAGATCGTATCCCGGTGCTTTTCCAGACTCAAGTGCCTTAATTTCACTAGCAATTTCTCTAGGTGAAGTTGGGGTTATTGCAGTACTCATTTGTAGTTCCTTATGAAGGATTGTATCAATGTCATTTTCGTCAGCAGCGCTCTCATTTGGTACAAAGACAGCTGCTAGATGTGCTGCAAAAACCTCTGCTTTTTCTAAATCCGTCCTAGCCCAAGAGTTCTGTGATCTAATCGGAGGATAAGATTTTTGTGGTTTGTTTAAGTTTTGCGTTGCTTTCCAGAGAGAATGCTCTCCAATTCCAGATGGGGACAATGATTCAAGATTTTTCTTCACCATATCATTGGCCGATTCTTTTAGGATAGCCTTCAGTTCCTTTATTTCTCTGTTTAATCTTGCCTTATCCATAGGGTGGCGCGATTGATGCCATATTCTTCTTAGGCGGCGCTTATTTAGAATTTTTTGTTTTATGTCTGGTGGATTAGTCATAAGGGTACTGGACTCATTTTGAACAGGCGTGTTGATCCACGCTGCCACTTGTATTAAATTAGTGATGTACCTGCAAGCCTCATCAATATCATCTTGGTCTTTGAGAGAGATTAACAAATTAATATTTTCATCGAGATAGTTTCTAAAGCCTTCCCAGTCTGTTTTCCGGTTGGTGAGTGATTCGGGCTTTTCTCGTAAGAGTGGTCTTGTACCCAATGTTAGAATAACTGGGGTGTGATCTGAGGATCCATCAAGGTTAGATTCGATGCCAGTATGTAGGTAGGCTATGCCCTTTGTGATAAAGAAGTCTAAGAGGTCAGGCAATTTGTGTGGATCGCTGGGCCAATAGGTTGGTTCACCTGTCGATAGTGGTTTCAGATGAATCCTATCAATACAGCGCTTCAATTCTCGGCCTCTGGTACTTGTGCATCGAGAACCCCAGTAAGTATGCTTGCCATTCCAATCGCCACCCGCCACAAATCTTGATCCTAATGTTTGGAAGAATTCGGAAAACATTTCAGAGGTTATCCGATGTCTAGGCGGGCAGTATACTGAGGAGAACGTGATATATCCAATGCGGTCTTCAACTTTTATAGACGTTGCTTGTAGGTGCGGCGTGGAGAAGGGTTCTAAGGTTGAGTGTTTCATGTTGGCTCTAATGACCACAGATGTGCCAGCGTGCGCTCTTCCATCAGGGTGAGGAGTGGTATAAATGTTGTAACCTTTAATACAGAAGTGGCTTTGTGCGGTGGCATGAGATTCTGATATTAACACTATATCTAGTTTATTAGCATATATGATAGATTCTAGCTCATGGATGTTAGGAGCTAAGCCATTGATGTTCCAGGATGCCACTCTTAAGGTCGCCATTTAAGCAAGCTTGTTAATTACCGTTGTCAACAGTCCCATCAGGGTACTGATTTGTTGTAGGAGTTGGTCTATTTTTTCGTTTTGCTTTACAAGAAGTTGTTCCAGCGAGCTTTGTTGAGTGAAGTTTGTGATTTCCAGTTTTGGGTCTTGAATGTTGCCGGCAGTTATATCTGCATATGACCGTTGAGAACGATATTGCAGGTTTGAGCGAGGTAGGTCTCTTGAAATTCTTTCTGGTGATTTTGTTGTTGACATTTTAGCATCACTAACTTTTGTAATGTTTTTGTTACGGTTAAGCTTTCTCGAGGCTATTTCTCTGTAGACCTGACATCCTTTGTAGTTGGCAGGATGATCGCAGAAACAGAGAGCACATTTCGCGGGTGTATTTCTGTCTTTCTTCGGGCAGTCAGAGGTTTTATGTCCATCGCCGCATTTAACACACCTGTATGGTCTCATGCAATTGTTTTTTGAGTGACCATATTGTTGGCATCTTTGGCATTGCACTATAGTTTTTCTCTTGCGTGGATCTTCTATTTTAACTACTTGGTGGTGAATGTACTTGATGTTTTTGACCAGTTTATTGTTGCTATTGGGTACTAGGTTGACAAAGAATGTTGAAGTGGGCTTTTTGTCTGGGCCGTAGCGAGAGTTAATTATTTCGCCTTGCACTTTGTTGCCAGTTCTTTCAATTTCTTGAGTAATACTTACATGTGGAGTAGTATGGTGAAGGTTCTTTATGACAATACGGTATGGTTTCGCTTCTTTTCGAGTGAATGTGTGTCCAATTAATCCTTTTTGTCTTATGAGATTAATAACCTCTTTATAGTTCTCTGCCGTGTCAATCATGACGCGAAGATTATTCTTGTTTATTATTTTGTACTTGAAGTCGCCGGGGCTAATGACGGATTCAATAAGTTTTGTAAGTTCATTTAGGTCTTCTATTCCATATAGTATGATTGGCGGAGGTCTATAGGTTGGTAAAGGTTGACTGTTAGTGTCTTCCGTAAGATCTATTGGAAGACCATCAAAACGGTTTTGCGAGGGGATTGTGTCATGTGATGGCGATCTCTGTGAAACTTTCCTTTTCTTTGACGATGGCACACGCTGCCATGGCGGGTGTGACTCGTTTTTATCAAGTGATGATGGAGAGTGAAGCAATATCGATTCTGTCGGATTTGAGGAATTTTCTGATTTCTCAGAGGTTGATGCAGTAAGTGTAGTTGGTTCATGATGCGATATAGATGACAACTCGCTGAGTGAATTGGCTCTCTGTTTGTTAAAGAGCCCAGGAAATAGGACTTGTTGAGTCAATACTTTTTTATTGGTTTTATTATTGTTTAAATTATTAGATTCCATTTTGTTCCCACGAGTACGGGCAGATTTAAAAAGTCACTTACAGGTTACTCCCATCCCATGTAAGAAGGCACAATACAACGATGTTAGCCAGGTCCATCGAGGTTGGTGTTCGTGACTGGAAACCCTCCAGCCATTCATCCTTTCGGCACAGTCCTCACCTTAGGATTAGGGTAATTTATTATTGAGGTTGTCTTCCTCGTGATTCGGGCAATGAAGCCAGAACCTCCAGTCTCGCGAAACATGACCACGAGATACCGGGTTGTTGAGGTCATTTCCTACCATCAACTACCAAGCTGGTTAGGCTCGGTTGAATTGGGTTACTTGACTGCCGCCCAATACTCGGCATTGTTACTCGTTTAGCACCACCCGGGGGACACGTGTAGGGTGGGTCTTGGATAAGGTGGTAACTCCTACGGACGCGAGTAACATTCATCCCCCAAACTTTGATACAATGATAATAATTATATTATATAGTATTATGTGATAATATGTATTATGTGATAATAAATATCAGCTTACTTTAGGAATTATGTCCATTTTAGGAATAATAATTAATCAATTGCCAGCTTTAATATACCTACTATATAATTTTAATTAACTGAAATACTGAATGAATTATATTTTTTTTCTTTAGCTCCTATTTTATAAAGTAAATAGTAACAATATTGAAATTGATATAATTATAAGAGTTTCATTCACGATGACAAAGATTATGAGTAACATTTAATTTAAAAAAGGTAGCAAATTGTAGAAATGAATATAAAATATTATTATATCAGGCTTTAGTATAAACAGGTTACTTAGCTTAAAGTCGAATCAAATAAATTTAAGATCATTGTTTTTACATCCTGTCAGAGATGTGCCTTAAGAGGCCTCTTTAAGAGGTTCCATTAGGTTAAGGAAAATGGCATATTCCTTTGGTTTGATTCATTACAGGGTATAACATAATGCGTGTATAGAAAAATCTCTTTCAAGTGAAACTGGTTTTATCTAATAAATATATTTAGATTCAAGAGTATATAAATAACTCTTATTACTAAAAGTTTGCCTTAATAGCTCTTTTAAATTAAATTGAAACTAAATATTGATGGAAATTCAGTCTAAAATCTAAAGGAAGAAGTGTTATTGCTTGCAACAAATATGCTTTTGCAATTTTGGTATTTTATGTGTTTAAAAAATAATTATTATTACAACAAAAATTGGTTATTGATAACATGATTCGATCAAATCGTGCAGTGTTTAATGAACTGACTGAAAAAAATACTAATCTCTGTGAGTGCAAACGCATACCATAATAGTAACATAATATAATGCAATAGCATTGAAATTTCAGCCTAGTTTTTAACATGCAAGAACTTTCACAAACAAAAATTTCAAAAAATATTAGGCTTCCATTTTTTGAAACTTTTCGCCAACGCAAATGTAAAAATATTCAATGTTAGAGTCAAATATGATATTATACTATTTTAATACCTTTTTATCTATAGTCAGCGGTAATGCGCTCGCTTGGATATAATCGGTTTTGTATCGATAATAATGATTATTTTAATAAGATTTTCCAAAAAATATTTAAAGTGCACATACGACTCAGAATTTCATTAGGTTTATGTATAGAAAATATACTTTGTTATCTACACAAATAAAGTATATAATATATGTAGGTATATAACATGTAGTTAACAAAAATGTAATTTCTAGATATACAACAGCTGTTATTTTACATTAAATATTAACATATCAATTCACTCAAAATAAACAAAATACGATTGTTTTTAAAAATAATAAAATAAAGCTACAAATAATAAAAACGCATTTTAAAATATTCGGCCTTAAAATGAATGTAACCAGTGGGAATAAAAATAAAGCCTACAGAAGGCTTTTGTGTGCAAGTGAAACATTTTACCCGTAACTACTCTTTTGTGATCGTAATTACTTCGTCCATTCTGTTGTCACCGCTACATTGATCTGTGAAATTCAATTTTGTAAAAAAATATTTACTGTCAGAGTGTTTAAGTTTCGGCTGTTTCATTAAAAAAATCAATTTATCATGATTAAAGATATGAAATTATCCTTAGGGATTACATCGTAAAGACGGTTTATTATATATTAATGATAAAAGTAAACCTGCCTTGTATCAGTTAAACCGTTTAGAGTCGCACTTAATTTACTGTTGCAAATAAAAGCATATGAGTCATCTTTGAAGCACGCAGTAGAAGAGTATTAACAAGAGTTTATCATGTAAAGATTCTATACAACCAAATTTCTTTCAGAGAACTTGGGTATCTTTTTAACATTTTCCTAAACAAATCAACCAATGAAAACCTAACTAGCAATACATTAGCACCGGAAAATCTATAATACTGTAACTGGGTTTATATTAATTTAAATAAGTTTTTTTAAATGCTTATTTTATGGGCGGCGCTTGTTATTCTATAAAACTCGTATCGTCTCGATCGTAGCGTGATGTAATATAGCATATCGGACTATCCAACACAAAAAAAAATTCAAATCGAACCAGTAGTTCCTGAGATTAGCGCGTTCAACCAAACAAATAAAAAACCAAACAAACAAACTCTTCAGCTTTATAATATTAGTATAGATTAATTTAGATAATTTAGAATACCTTTTTAGGTACCCACACAAAAATGCAATTGCTTGGCGATCTGCATTCATTTGATATGGTCGTAGTTAAAAAAGGTTTACACTATGCGACTGCTGACTTTTATGTGGCAGTGCAACGCTGAAATCTAATTACTTTCCTCCTGTCCCGACTGTTGACATTGACTGTCTTTTTTTATTTTTTTTTCTACATACATTTCGGCACAGGAATTGAGGTCGTTGTAACGCACTTTTTGTTGTAGTTCCATTTCCCGTGTAGGTAATTGAAAATTCTCTCTGTTCTTACTGAAACGTAAAGCAGAGTCGATCTGAAAGCAATGTAGGTATTCCAATTTCGTAGGTTAAGCTTTATGAGGAAAGGATTTCAGCTTTGATGAGCGATAATTCGTAACGATTAGATGATGTTATTCAAATTGCAGTTTGAACGTTGTGATTCATTCAATTATTATGTTGTGGCAGTTGTTACTGAATTTTGTTTATGATTTACAAAGTTTAGTTTAGTTTTGATAGATTTGATTAAGATGGCTTGACGACATGTTTGGCTCAGTTTCTAGTGACCCTACTTTCTGCGCCAGCGGTCGGGAGTTCGAGTCTCGCTGGGGGCATTCATTTGTTGAGCACAAATTTACTCCAGTCATGAGTGTTTATACATATTTAAAGTAATATATATGCAGAGTATAAACTACCTTGTATCCGTAACACAAGCCTCGTAGCTTATATTATAATCGTAGCTTGTATTATAATCGTAGCTTGTATTATAAATCTTATCTGCTATTAGATATTATTTAGTTTTAAGGCTATAATAGAATAAATCTATCGTGAATAATGTCTATATAGATTCAGTAGCTGACGTAACAGCTATATTATTAATAAAATCTTACGTAATCTAAAATACATTCTGCTCTAATATAGCTGAAATTAGTTATATTTCATTTTTCATCAATTTTACGTTATAGTTTGTAGGGTAAAGGTCAAAGTTACAAAAAATGTTTTTAAAACTCGTTACCTTGCTATCAAAAATGTCAACTTGTAATTACGAAACTGGCATATCAATTTCAAAGCAGTTTCATGTACCATGTTAATATTTTTATAAACTCAATTAATTAGTATTAAAATTTTTTAAAAAATAATCATCATAATCAGCCCTTTTTAACGTCCCACTGTTGGGCACTGGTCTTCCTAAGTACGAATGGGATCAGGCCGTTCTACGCGCTGGCCTAGTGCGTGTTGGCGGACTTCATATGTCTTTCAAAAACTTACTAGGTTTTCTCAGATATGCAGGTTTCCTCACAGTGTTTCCCTTCACCGTAAGACAAGTGGTAATCATGATAGAAATGATTCGCACATAAATATATGAGGTGCGAGACCCGAATTTTAACTTGCATCACTCGGTTATCCAAGCGAGCGCGTTACCGCTGGGCTACTACTACTGTCTGTTGTTATAAAAAATAATATTTACTCAATATAGATCTGAATAAAATATGCTATAAAATGTCATATTAAAAAAGAAAACTAAAGAAAAATTGGAAACAACAATGACATGCCAAACGGCTTAGGTTGTAGTAACTACTTGCGGTCGCGGGTTTGAGTTCCGCTGGGCACATTAATTTTTGTGATGAAAACGAATTATTGTGATATAGTCATGGGTGTTTATTTATATAATATATATGTATTTAAGTTTATATATGTGTATACAAGAAAATCTCATTTAATATTACAAGATAAGATGTTATAAGATTAACTAGCGACTCGTCCTCACTTCATTCGGTCTCGTCCCTAGCTAAAGCTAGTGTATTATACATATAAACCTTCCTCTTTAATCACTCTATTCTATCTTTTAAAAATCGCATCAAATTTCGTTGCGTAGTTTTAAAGATCTAAGCATACATAGAGACGGACAGACAGCTAGGCGACTTTATTTTATACTACGATAATGATAAGAGCCAAAGTTACTGTTTTATGAAATAGAAATGTAAAGCTTATACGTTGACATATTTGATAAAATCATTAACGCAAAAATATGCACTAGTAAGAGCTTTTTTCATATAGTTTAACTTTTATTCAACGTAAAAAGCTGTGAAAAGTTAGTATATACGTAATTTAATGAGAACTTTTCAACAATTTTTCAAAAGAAATAATCTTTCACTCAGGTTATGTCGAGAGCTCAAAGTATCTCGCCGCGCTTTATAATGAGTGAAATTAATTTCAGGCTCATTTAAGAGCAACGAGTCTCAACGAATGAGAATTTAAGATTACACAAAGAATTTACCTCTGTCTTTTAACAATTCGCTTAATTAATTCTACTACTAGCGTACTATAAAATGGTTTTAAATTATGAACTAACTATTCAGTATTAAATTAGATAGAAATGTTTGTTATATATAATATAAAAATATTATATAGTTCTCTTTCATATAGATTTCCATGTAAATTAAATATTTTTATATTGACCCAAATCAATAAAGTAAAAGCTATTCAATTCGGTTGTGTCCAGTGATATATTTTTTGTAAAATATTATTTGTGTGACATCCATTCACAAACACGAAAACTACGATTTTTGGGATAAAAATGATAACTTATTGGCAGTTTTTAGGCAACAAAAATCAAATTCTTTACAAGTTTTTATTTTATTTTTATATTCGTTACTTTTACTTATTTCAATAAAACAACTAAAATGATTGATTATCACACTATCGGAATAACATTGTACTTGCGAATGTTTGTAAGTGTTAATATTTCTTACTAGCAAACATGGCCCGCTTCGCTGGGCGTAAAATGGTTTTTATAAATTTAAAATAATATAAAAGTAGCCCAAGTTACTTTGAATAACATAAGTTATCTGCGAGTGAAAGTCCCGTTAAAATCGGTTCAGCCATTTCAGAAACAGAAAAACGGAAAAAAATATTTCAAAATTGATTTTTTATGTTAGTACCGTATGTAATTTCATATGCATTTAGTGCAAAAGCTGTTAATTTGAAATTAAAAACAGACACTTCAGTTTTATTTATATGTACAGATGTAAAAAATAGAGTAAATCTGTATATCTCACTCTCCCAAGCGAAGCAAGAATAAGTTACTAGTCATATAATTACATAATATAAGTAAGAAAGTACCTTCGGGTAGCAGCCGAATGGGCCGGCACGCCCCGTATAGTTCATTAGTACCACTCTCTCACAGAAGACCGGCGTGAAGTGGCAGCTATGCTGTCGCGTTTCGTCCGGTGAGTGAGAGTCCGGGAGGCCCACTCTCCTTTCCCCCTCCCTCTTCCCTTCATCCTCCGCCTTCGTTCCCCCCTCCCTCCCATTCCCCTCCCTTTCCTGAAAGGCCGGCAACGCATCTGCAATCCTGGCTTGCAGATGTCCATGGGCGGAGGTGATCACTTCCCATCAGGTGAGCCTCCTGCCCGTTTGCCCCCTTTTTACCATAAAAAAAAAGAAAGCACATAAGCTGATTCACTCAGCTATTATTTACCGAAGCTGTTTTTTAAATTTAAATATGGCTTGCAAAAGACAGCACTGCATATACTAGTATTTATATATATTTAATTATGAAAATAATATAATGAGTTTATATAATTATTAATAAAGCAACCCCTAATAGTTTAATTTTAATTACAATACAAATTTTAGAATAGAACACAAAGCTAATTAACTTTACCACATTCATGCTAAGATAACAAGACGTATTTCAAACTTTTGTTCCGAACTCTGGCATATGTGACATAGAAATGATGTAGGTTATCTTAAGAGATATTGCCTTTTAGAATATGCTATGTAGATAATTATTATGTCACAAAGTGTCTTGTCTTTTGGAGAATGATATCTTTTAGAAGTTCATGTTAGACATTTCTAAATAAAAGTTTTGTTCAGATAAATGAGATTTAACTGTCTGTATGTAATGTCGAAATAAAAGATTCTTACTGAATTCATTTGAAATTATATACTGTACTTATAAGTTAAACCATTTTAGAAAAGATTTAGAATAAGAGGTGTTGGGTTCGTGTCCCAAGTCAAATGTTATTAAGCCATATTAAAGCAACTCTAAGTAGCCTAAGATACTCCTTATACTTTAGAAATGTGCTAGTAAAAGTTCTGAATGTTATTTATCTCTACAGATGTTATAGTCAGGTGGCGCCTCAATCAAAATTAATTCACATTAGGTCATACTCTATGTCTATACTCATTCAAATCTATCGAGCCATTAAACTGTAAAACCCTCTCAAAAAAGTAAATAAAACAATGTATAAATATAATATTTAAATAAATATTTTTTTATTTTTATAAAGTTTATTTAAATTAATTATAATTTAATACAATTTAAAAAGGACTCAATTTTCATACACTATCTTTATAACAATGGGCAAAATTTAATTGACATTAGTTCCATAAAACGATCATAGATGGCGCTACTAGTAGATTACATCGCGCTATGCTTTCGTTAACATGGAATGTATATACCCAGTATATAAGTGTATAATCTATGGTATATACACTTCGGATCCGCATTGACGTTTACTGTGAAATTGGTTTAATTCGTATTTTTTGAAATTCGTTAACAACTTTATAGTTGTATGCGAATTATATTTAAAAAAAAATTTGTAGCAGACATAAGTAATAGCCTAATAGAGCCTTGAATAGGCACCAAAAATCTTATCTAATCTGTTCAGTCGTAGCAGGAGGCATAAACATGTTTCCTCTATACGTCTTCACTTTCAACTGAATCTGACTGAAAATGACTTTTTATTCTGAAATGAGTGGTTAAAGCTGTTGGTCATTATTATATTAAAACCTATGTCCGTTAAGTGAAATGAATAAAATAAAATAAAAAATTTAGTTGAAGTTGTATATACTCATAAATTATACATATTGTCTCCATTTTTACTATCTATCTAAAATATAAATCATACTTAAATTATAGGAAATAGAGCTTATAAAAAATTGAGACTTAGCAAATTCTAGAGCTTACAAAAAAATTTAGACTTCGCAACCACTACGATTTTTATACATAAACAAATTATGTAAATGACAAACATGCTTGTACTTGCGTGGCTATATATCAAACTGGTACATCAAAGCTTACATAATGTATGCTGTCGACAATCCTGATACGAAGGCGACTCTATTACTCAAGAGGCATAGAATTTATGAACCGAATAATACCGCACCGTAAGATATTGGATACGTGATGTAAATATCGATTAATGTGTAGCTTCTCGTATCAAATAACAATAAAACGTCCACGTAATGCAATATTATAACAAAATATTTCTTTTATGTTAACAAACTCATTTTATTCTTCATTTAATAGGAATTGAAAGCTTTGGACATTTTTTTAGCTTGCTGTAATATTTAATATTAGATTAGGTGCTAACTGAAATTCTTATAAACATTGCCTGACTAATATGTACGTTATGAAACACAATATTTCAATAAAAAATGTTATAGAAAAATTAGTTGCGTAATTATAAATTCATAATTAGACTCCATCTAAACTGGATTATAAAGAGAACAAAAGTTTTTGTATGTTTGTTTGTCACGAATTAACTAAAAATTCGCCGAACCTATTTAGATGCATTATAAGATTAGTTCGCATACTTCAAATGGACATAAGATCGTTTTTATCAAGAAATTTTACCCTAAAGATTTTGCAAAAGGGATCAAAGTTTATATAAGGAATCAATACTTTCAGAATTTAGCTTTAAAAAATACCAAGGCCGAACCATACCGAACCCGAGCGAAGCGAGATTAAATCGTTAGTATATAACATAAAGCAAATTACAGTAGTTAAACTAATAATATATTATATGAATCAGAGCGAATAATTAACATATACAACGCAATGTTTACGCTCTATTTCAGTTTAAAATTACTATTTAACATATTAAATATTCATAAGCTTTTCCGCTTTATAATATGCATAACTTACACCGCTCTTAACTTTAGATTAAGCAAACAACATAATGGCTGAGCTGTAACCCTATACTGACATCTTTCAAAAGCTCTCTTTATCTCTACCACATGTTACTGTTAAGTTTTGTGACGTTCATTATATTAGTTATAAAGAGATTCCGTTGAATAGTTTCACTCGCTAACGAGTATAGATTATGGCAATTAATTATTATAAAAGTTGCTGTTTTATACTTAAAAATTGGTTATACTTCGATGAATAATTATTTCAATATTATATTTTTACATCAAGCTAAAAAGTTGAAATAATAGATAGTAATAATCAAAATCATTTGAATTAAAATAGAAGAGAAACATATTTTATAAATTAGTTGCATTGTATTATTATGCATTTCAGTATCTGCTATAGAGTCACTTAGTAGAGCTTTTGTTTTAGCAAACTATAATTAGAGGTTTAATTAAAATACAAAACATATTGAAAATACACTATAATAATTATTTCTAAAAATTTAAAATAAACAAATTTTTTGTATGCTATAATAAATAACTGTTTTAAACCATCTAAAGGTATATTAAAGACTAGCCTTTCCCGCGGCTCCGCTTGAGTTTTAAAGGCTGAAAATCAAAAGAAATATTTTTCTCCCGGTTTTTTGCAACTTTTTTCATCGATGCTCCGCTCCTATTAGTCGTAGCGTGATGTAACATAGCCTATAGCCTTCCTCGATAAACGGACTATCCCATACAAAAAGAATTTTTCAATTCGGACCAGTAGTTCCGGAGATTAGCGCGTTCAAACAAACAAACAAACACTTCAGCTTTATAATATTAGTATAGATAATTAGTATAGCTCTTGTATGGCGTGAACTATAATATATATTTTATTTGTCACTGTATTTTGATCTATTAAAGAGCATTAAACAACATGAAAGATCAAACCCCATTAGTATGCAAATTGGAATTCCGTACACACGACAGTCAATGTTGCCGAATACGACACTATGACTAATCGATTGTGCTTTGTCCAACAACTTTGAATCGGGGTTGTGCCAAATAAATAATAGTAAAACTAATAAGAAGATAGAAATATTTTTTTTTATATAACATTAATATATAATATTACAATCTAAATACACGCTTGGAAAAACACAAAAATATAGACTACAATGCTTAAAAAAAGACTAATTATGGTTTTTGGATATTTATTATAATTAATTTAATTACTACTATAGAACTACAAGCATATACTATTTATATAGTTTTTAAATGAATCTATCCCTTTTCGTCAACGCTTTTTTCCCGTTAATATTTTAAATGTGAGAGTTTGGATGTGTGGATGTTTGTTACTCGATCACGCCAAAAGACTAAACGTATGTGGATTGAATTTGGCTCAGAAATAGATTGTTCCTTGGAAAAGTACATGATTATGCTTCTTGTTCTCATTGTTTTTTTACCGGGGACAAATCCGACAGAAACGAATAAATAAAAAACAGTGCCAAAATTCTAATTAACATAGAAAATTTAACGTCTAACTTTGAAAGCCCTATTTACGTTTGTATGAAAAAATACAGCCATTCCATTCCGTCTGCCAAACAAGATTACCATTGATTTATATCGCCTATAGGCATTCTGATAAGAGCTTTCTGTTTTGACGCTTTACGTAAACAACGGCCAAATGACTTTTCCGATAGAAACTCTTTGTAAGACAAATATATTAGTTGGGTGTGGTACTTTCTATTTCTACTTGATGAATTAGTGTGAATGAAGGTGGACTGATTTATAAATTAACAACGTTATACTTAGTTTGTTTTTAATGCTTATTTATTCCTACTAAAATATTTTCATTTATTATTTGAAAAACGAATCGATATCGTTATAATATCTTATCTGGTATCCGTAACACAAGTCTCGTAGCTTACCACGGAACTAGATGGTGCTGTTGTAATAATTTCCTAAGGACTGCTGTATGCCTGCTGGGACTATTTTCGCACTGCGCGTGTATACAAGTGCGCGTTTGACACCCGTTCGTTCAATTAACGCGCTGTCGATATGTGATTACAAACGTGCTATATCTGAGTACAAACGAATATTCTAAAATAAGCTATATTTAACGTAGATCTTTATTTTTTTTCAGTAACATGATTTAAGCATATTTTATTTTATCTTATTTAAAATCGTATGACTGTCCACTTAACACAATTTTTTTTATGAAAACACTGCCAATTATACATAAACGCTTTCATAACTTTACTGAAAATATTGTAACAAACGTACTTCCTATACTGTGACAAAAATACAGTTCTAATAACAATAGCTATTTCCAGTTTCATAGAATGGTGCTCGCTGACCGTTAAATATGTTGATATAAAATAAAAGAACGACTTTCAATCTTGGCCGTAAACTTCGAGATAACAAGCTAACTTTGCCAAAAAATTGGATTCTTCAACTTTGTCTTACCGTTTTTCGTTTCAAAGGTATAAATTAGAAGTGTTATCTGTTTGAGGTGAAATTTTCTATATACTAACGGGTTATTTATGAGTTAGGAAGATTCGATAATAGAAACTTTGAAGGTTTATATGAAATCTAAAATTATGGACTAATTCTTGACACACGTTTAACGCTAGTTTAAGAAACAGGAATTATAAGTAACAGATTGTAACATTTAAAAAAAAGAAAATATTATTATTATTATATTCTTCAAGCTATTCTAAGATGAAAGCCAATCAAGAAAATCAAGTGTTTTCAAAAATGATATTTGTTGGACAATGTTTTCTCTCTTTCATTACGAGGAGGGACTGCGCTACAGAGGGACGTTAGACAGGGTCGAATACATAATACATATTATATACAAGACATATTTTAAACAAAAATAATACATAACAAATATACGAAAAAATATCAATAACTCGTTACGCGTTACGTTTAGATGTACTTTTTGAAGTAACAATTAGAAATTACTTTATTTCATAAATTGATAGAATTTAATGAAAATCGTTTAAAAGCTGAACTAAAAGTTGGTAGATAGTTTACACTAAACAAAAGTAAAGGAATAAAAATCTCGAAACAACTTTATACGGACGGCAGCTATCAGCGGTCGTAAACAAAGATTGTCTATGATTTACGTTCGGCTCCGAGTATCGGTGTTTGTTAAAAGTTAGTCAGCACTAGCTTTTGCCGCGGCTTTACTCACCCAGTGAGAAAAACGAATCTATTTGTATTTTAGTTTCCCGCATCTCAAAAACTTATTATTTAAATTATTATTTTTAAATATTATAAAAAAATGTAAAAGGTGATCGAGTATTTTTTTAACGGACGTTATATTATTTGTGTGATTTTTGTATAATAATAGATTTTACTTTATGTTACCATTTTTATTATATATATTAGTTAGTATTTTTGATATAATATTATACTTTTTAATAATTTTACAATGTTGTCTAAACTATTAAAAGCTTACAAACTATTAGAAACTTTCTAAAAATACCGGTTAAAATTTTGACAGTCTGCGCCCGATACGCTATTTATTTTCTGTTTCACAATAGGGGTTGAAACTTTGTGTAACTTTTGGACTGCTTGTAAATAGGAGCAATACAAATTACTTCACGTCCTCAATCATTTGTCACGTCATCGACACTCGCCGCCATTGGCGACATGCCATACAGTCCAGAGTAATCGTATTTGATGGCGTGGTGTACCAGTAATCACTAATTATAGATCTTGTTACGTCAAAACACTTGCTTCAGCCTTTAAAACATCCCACTGCTGGGCACGGCCTTACTTACGATAGAGATAATGCATAGACGGACTTCACACGTCTTTCGTAAAACTGCTATATTTTTTCAAACTTACTGCTATGTTTCTTTCCAATGTTTTCTTCTTGAAAAAACTTTAAATTTTAAAACTAGATCATACATTAGTCAAATTAACCTAATTTACCGGAATACATGCACTTGTATTATATTTTATGCATAAAACAGCAATCTTTTGTAGATTTTCCT
Source organism: Boloria selene (assembly GCA_905231865.2). Classification (NCBI taxonomy): domain Eukaryota; kingdom Metazoa; phylum Arthropoda; class Insecta; order Lepidoptera; family Nymphalidae; genus Boloria; species Boloria selene. The sequence continues at coordinate 12,004,133 of HG993137.1, read as the reverse complement.
CTGTTTTTGTAGAATAGCATATTTTTAAATAATCTTTATTGAAAAACAAGTGGAACTCAATATCGTATTTAAATGCAACCTCGTTTCAAATACAGCTAAATCGGAAGTATAACAAGGCGGTCGAAGAGACCGAACTAAATTAATAAAGTGCTTGCAGATGCCGATTTTCCGATTTTCCACTTAAATTGAATTGAAATAAAAAATATTGTGAATTTAAAATTAGTATGAAAGGATGGAATGTAAATAAAATCTCCACAAAGGTTAATATTTGATTGATTTAAGACAATAATAAGTGATATTCAATAAGTTTTTATAAATAGTTACTTTGAAAATATACGTATTTATATGTTATAATTTTCCCAATAATTATTAGATCGAAATACGATGTATTTTTACAGTCGTAAAAAGTAGATTGTACTTTATTAGGTTACTTACTACTAGGTACTACTAGGTTCTTAGGTTTACGCGAATACTTGACATTATAAATAAAATTATATTTTCGGATTTTGTCGCGGATTTATTATGATTTTTGGTTCCCGACGTTTCGAATGCTTTACAGCAATCATGGTCACGGGAGAGACTAAGGTATTAGACGTCTCAGGGGGTTATATACTTGTTACATACAGTGCCTACCCAAACAAGTGTTATAAAGTACAATACTATAGTAGCGATTTATCATTATCATTTATAAATCTACATATTTATCGTCTGGTGGTATATTGGAAAGGTTTTTATAATAAGTAAAGCATCCCTGGTTTTACCAATTATACATAACTAGTTCTGTATATACGTACCATTTACTTTTTCATACTATAGTATTTTAAACCTTATGTAAAACCGATATTATTGTTTTTATAATACTCTTTTTACTGTTTTGAGATTCCACTAATACATTAAATCAGTAATTTTAATTTTTCATAATGTCTATTTACGATACGTACGTATACGAATCTTAAAACGTCTCAAATAAATATGGCATTATCATAAAAATTGCGTTATATTGAAATAGATTTATAATATATTAAAATAAAAAACATTGTGAATTAAATAAATAGTTTAATTTTTACTTACTTTTAAAAAATAGCAACTCTTTTATAACACGCCGGAGGAGATTGTTTCAAACCATAAAGTGCACCTGTTAATTTAAGTACTTTTTTCTCGTTACAATGTAAAGTTGCAGGAAGTTATCTATACACATAAATAAAATTGAAGTGTCTGTTCTGCAATTTAACAGCTTTTCACTAAATGTATATGAAGTATATAGGTATTAGCATCAAAAAATCAACTTTCATCTGTCTGTTTGTTCCGGCTAATCTCTGTAACAACTGATCTGGTTTTGACGAAACTTTCACTTGCAGATAGCTAGTGTTATAAGGCGTAACTAAGGCTACTTTTTAATCAACTTTAAAAAAGGTGGAGGAATAGTTGTTGGCATCTCCAACATTTAATTTAAATATTATAATATATTTTATACCTAATATTACAAATAATATCACTACATAGTATAAAACAAAGTCGCCTTTTCTGTCCCTATATCCCTATATCCCTATGTGCGCTTAAATCTTTAAAACTACGCAACGGATTTTGATGCGGTTTTTTTTAATAGATAGAGTGATTCAAGAGGAAGGTTTATATGCATAACTAGCAGATCCCGCGGCTTTACCTGTGCTAAATCTAGGGAAGAGCCCGAGCGAAGCGAGGGCGAGTCGCTAGTTGTTTATAAATTAAAATAATTTTTATTGTTAGCAACACTATATAAAATATTGGTATATAAGTTGCATCAATGTAACTTTTCTCTCTTCGCTTCCTGTATGGTGACGGAAAATAAACGTAGTCAAGCTAGCGAGGTATTTATTATTTTACCAGTCTTAATTAATTTAGATATTCACATACAGTCCATAACAATAGTTTAGAAATTTTATTTATTTTAACTAGCGGAACCCGTGGCTTGACGCTAAACCTAGGGATGAACCCGAGCGAAGCGAAGGTGAGTCGCTAATATATAATAATATCCCCCTACATTATCAGTTTTGCTCTAATTCTTAATGTGATATTGCAAGTTTATTTTCGCATTTATCACTAACAGGTAACCGTTAGCCGTATGGGCAGTGATCCACTAACTTTTGAACCCATGGCTTACCCAACTTTAGGATTAAGGGTAATTTTAATGGGGTTGTCGTCAGCTAAAACTACTCCTGTGTTCTTGTTACCGTCGGCTTTACTATTAGTGTAGCCAACAGTAGCCCAGTTTCCATGAACATGCAGCTACTTGTGCCAATATTGCATGTACGACAGTAAAAGTGTGCCACAAGTCCATTATTATACTAGGTACAAACTAACTAATACTCGTAGTTCGATTTAATAAACATCAGTCTCAAAAGATGAGATATTTGAAAATAAATTTTGAACGTATACGTACACTAGTGATTCTAGGGGTTGTCCTTAGATTTAGCGCGAGCAAAGCCGCGATTTTCACTAGTTATACATATAAACTTTCCTGTTGAATCACTCTATCTATTAAAAAACCGTATCAAAATCTGTTGCGTAGTTTTATAGATCTAAGCATACATAGGGACAGATAGACAGCGAGGCGACTTTGTTTTATACTATTTAGTGATAATGTGTGCTTGAATATTATCTCAAAATACAGTTGAGTATAAGACTCTTTAGATTTAGATCAGGAGTATACTATATATCAGACGATAGAATGAAAACAAATGGTATGCATTATAGTCACGTCTACAATTTCCAATTCCACCGAAACGGCGTTGACATTTCGAGCGAAACTATTTCAATACTAAAGCCACATACGATGATCAAGCTGAAAGAAAACGCCTCCTGCTATTTGAATATGTGAGACGGAAGTCGAAGCAAACGTTTATCTACGATGAGAAAAATACTTAAAATAAAAAATAATTCTAGAATTACTTCTAGTAGAAGATTTCTCAGGGTCGAAGTGTATAATAAATTAAAGAATGAGTTTTAGTTTAGATTTTTTTAATATGAAAAGATAATAGAAATCATATTTTCGCGAGTTTTCCAATAAACAAATAGTAAAAAATGCCTTTTCTTTAATTTAGTAAGAGTAAATTAATAAAGTAAGTGTTGAAACTAAATGTTATATAAGTGATATTTAGTATAATATCATAAAGATTTGTTTGGGGTTACAAAAGAAAATTACAGCAAGTAGTTTTTCCTAAGTTATTCTTCCATTATCTTGCATACTTCAAAAAGCATAATTTTCTGTTACATTAAGAACTTTATTTAAATCAGCTGAGTAGCTTTGCATAATAATTATTCCATTTCAGTAATTTTTTGCAAATTTTCGAAAACAAGTTGATTTGAAAATAACTTTGAAATTTATTTTAATCAAACAACCTTTTACATAAAAGCACATTTTTGGTTTACAAATACGAATTATTTACATTATCAATTATAATGTAAAGCTATTAGAACCTACTATTCAATTTAAGTAATCAGAAATATTATGACAAGAAATATGACAAGTTTTGCAAACAAATCTATTCGAAATACTATTCCCACTACTGTAATAAATGCAACTTAATGTTCAAATATACTCCTCTATAGTAGCTTATCTGGATATAATTTAAGATAAAATATCTAAAGTTTGAATTAGTTTTAAGACTCTAATGTGTCTCGACATTTGATTTAGATTTACCTCAGGTAACTTTGTAAGAAGCACTTTAAGCCAAGAATTATAGAGCAAGATATTCTACGAGAGGTTAATAATTCAAGAGTTCATAATATTAATAGGATATGTTAATTTTTATCGTTGAACTTTCCTTAAAATTAAAAACTAAAACTAAAAACTAGTTAAACAATAGCAGTAAAAGTTTTGGTATTTATATATAAATAAATGTTCGTATAAATAATGACGCAGAATTGACTAATTCTATTATTTTACTTTAATATGGCATATTAAATGACATGATTTAATTTTTAACTTTATATGAAACATGAAAAAACACGAAGAAAGTATCTTATTGAATCGCACATTAATTATCAAATTACGTATAGTGTTATATCGTTACATATTGAATAAGGCAGCAAAATTTTAAGTTTTTTGAAGTTACTGAGCTGCATAACTGATTTTCAGTAACTACTTGTGTTTGATGGTATTATTCCATGTAATTAAATATTTATACCGTACAAAAATCGTGTTATTTTTAAATATAGAGGTCGTGCTTTTATCAGGATTATGTAAAGAGAACAACTAGTGAGTACTATAATTTACAAGAAATACAATTATATTTTGACAAACAGTCTTTTTCTTTGATAACTCCTTCTATTACACTACAATTGAACGAGTTTTCATATAAACTAAATATAATATTATTTATTCGCCTAATTCAAACAAAGCTTAGATAGTACAGTGTCTCAAACAATAACACCTTATAATATCTACAACTTACAATTAATGTAGTTGTCACAGCCTGTACGAAAAAGATTCCGTTCAATTTTCATACAAAATATATAAAATAAATCTCTAATCCTTCGCAAGAAGAGTCATGGACATAGCAACATGCTTTTGTACTTGCGTTGCTATTTATCAAGTGGAGTATCACGGTTCACATAATGTGTGCTGTCGACAAACCTGACACACGGCGACTCTATTAGGCATATAAGTTATGGCCTGTAATCTATTACAACCTCGTAGGTTCAGTAGTTAACTTAAAGAGGTGTGGAGTATTAGGTAGTGAGTTTGAGTTTGGAAAGATGAAAAAACAGATTTTTTGCTTAACATTATTAGTAACTGTCAAGAGCTGGGATATTGTTAGTATCTAATTAGAATACGTAAAGCTTTTAAGATTTACTACCTTATAATTTTATTATTATAGAGCTGTATTGTCCTATTATCATACACGTAAAGACTAAAATTTAGTTGCTAGGTAGTTTTTTTTTATTTTTGAATTACAGATTTTACAGGCTATAATAGCATAAGCAGCATTTTCATCCTGGAAAAAACGGTATCCTTAACATAGGGTTGATTAAGTTTTTCACAAGACAGGAACCCGAGCGAAGCGAAGTTGAGTCGCTAGTAACAATATAAACTGAGAAAGCACCGCCGCAATTTTCCAAACTTATAACTAACAGTAGAATCTATAAAGTTATTCTAGGTCATAATCTATCTATGAACTTCATCCAAATTAGAGTTGTAAGTAGTTTTCAGAAGTAACTAACATAAGAGTACATTTATACAAAAAAAAATATAAATAAATATGAAATATGTTGGGACATTATTACACACAGCGCTATCAGTTTTGTGGTAAACACCGAGGCTTGTGTTACGGATACCAGATAGTTGATACTACACATATAACTTTTAATAAATACATACTATAAATATAAACTGGAGTACAGACATTCGTGCTCAACAAATGTATGCCCTCCAGCGGGACTCGAACACACGACTGCTGGCGTAGCAAGTAGAGTCACTTCAAACTGAGCCAAACGTTTCGTCAAAAAAATGCATATAAGCAAAGTTGTGGGATTTATGTCTCCTGTATAGTTGGTTAGTTTCAATAAGATTGGTTACTGTGACAGAGATTAGTCAGGATGTTAAGTTATATTATCTGATATAAGCTTGACTTCATCACTATATGGTACTGTACCTATATTATGTTTACTTTGATGTAGCAAATTCGTATTACACTACAAACAAGTATTTATGGCAACCCATACGATTGTAAGAGTATTTTATACCTTTAATACTGATAACAGTGAGCAGTTTATGATTTTTAATCTACAATACTAACTATAAACCCTCGCTTCATTCGGGTTCTTTCTTAGGGACGATATAACGGTCAGTATGGAAATTGAAATCGCATTTGTAGTTCCTGAGATTAATGCGTTCAAATAATTAACAAACTCACTCCTAATTATAATATTAGTTTAGATATACCTACCAGTTTCTTTCAGTGATCCGAATTAAAGTATAATTATTATTAAAATTTTGAAGAAATCATAATTAAACCATGTATTTTTATATAATTATAACACAAAACCTAGTAATAGCCACAAAACGAAAATAAAAATATTTTTTTCTAACTGTAATTTTCGATTACTATAATATATATAAACAAGTGTTAAAAGGTTAATGACATTAAGAAAACATAATAGCACTGGAATATTCATGTATGATATGACATCGTTATCTAGTGCCCATCGAATATTGCATAGGTTAAACACTATTAAAGGTCTCGCTACATTATTATGTAAATTGGAATTCTGTGTGTACGACATACTAGATGCAGTCATTAATTGCCGGTGTCGACTAATTGACTGAAATTTATATTTAAAATATTGTTTTATCATATGAAAATAACAGCTTTAGTTCGCATACATGTTGTAAATGATCCTTAGCTTACTGCTTATTTTGATTATTTTGTTTTTTATTTGTTACTTTAAAACAATTTCATACCTTGTATTTAAATGCTTTAAACGAGTGCCAATATTTATGTTTAATATTCGTCAATGCAAATCAAATAAATTCTAACTCACAAGATGAGTTTTACTCTCTAACTTGTTTAATTCAATCATCCTCGTCAGCAACTTTTTATCAAATGTCATTCGAATGTCAAAATATTTACTTAACTGTAGCCTTCATAGGTGTAAAACTTAAAATTATTTCTAAGTTTTAATTCTTAGTACCAGCCAGTAGGTAGTGCCATGCTTGTTACCTTCGGGTAGCAACCGAATGGGCCGGCACGCCCCGTATAGTTCATTAGTACCACTCTCTCACAGAAGACCGGCGTGAAGTGGCAGCTATGCTGTCGCGTTTCGTCCGGTGAGTGAGAGTCCGGGAAGCCCACTCTCCTTCCCCCCTCCCTCTTCCCTTCATCCTCCGCCTTCGTTCCCCCCTCCCTCCTCCATCTCTCCCTTTCCTGAAAGGCCGGCAACGCATCTGCAAGCCTGGCTTGCCATCTGCAACCTCAACCTCCATGGGCGGAGGTGATCACTTTCCATCAGGTGAGCCTCCTGCCCGTTTGCCCCCTTTTTACCATAAAAAAAAATGACACTTGGCCCTTATCAAAAAAAATTATTGTGATATCTTCATTTATTAAAAAGTTATTAAAGTTTCAAGAGACAACGATTTGTATATGCACTGCGTGTTCAGTGATGTATGTTTCCTTCTCGCGGAGTAGTGGGGCAAGCGACGTAGCGTGCATGCGTAGGAGAGGGGAAGTCTCTTCTCCCTCTGCCTCATGATAACTTTGTTAATATTTCAAGCAACGCGGACGAAGTCGCGGGTATCAGCTAGTAGTTTATAATATTGTTAATTTGTGAAAACTAATCATCGAAAAATAAAGTATATTAATACTAGCGAATCGTCATCGCTTCGCTCGGGCTCGTCCGTAGACTTAACGAGAAGGACGGCGCGGGTTCCGCATATCCTTATTAATTCCTCTTGAATCACTCCATCTATTGAAAAAACCGCATCAAAATCAGTTTTCAGTTCAATTTTTTTATGGTAAAAAGGGGGTAAACAGACAGGAGGCTCACCTGATGGGAAGTGATCACCTCCGCCCATGGACATCTGCAAGCCGTTGCCGGCCTTTCAGGAAAGGGAGGGATGGAGGAGGGAGGGAAGTGGGAGGGAGGGGGGAACGAAGGCGGAGGATGAAGGGAAGAGGGAGGGGGGAAGGAGAGTGGGCCTTTATCCTATACTATTTAGTGATGGTATATCAGTGAAATTCAGTACTCAGACTCGAAATAAGGATATACGAGGAATGGTTGTGAAACGTAACAATTTACGTCTATTGGCAGTTAACCGCTTTTAGTTCTCTATTTCCATTCTCAGAATACAAACTAGTATGAATACATTAATTTCGTTAGAATCTACTACTAATAATTTATGTTACGATAATATTGGATTTAAATGAAAATAAAATTATAATTTTTAATGTGTATTACATATTGATGTAATTAACAAGTATTAACCAGATATAGAGTGACGAAACATGATATTATTCTATTTACACATAAATAAATATAAATAAATAAATATGTTAGGACATTATTACACTCAGCGCCATCTAGTTCCGTGGTAAGCTACGAGGCTTGAATTACGGATACCAGATAGTTGATGTACTACACATATAAAACTTTTAAATACATATTACAAATATAAACACCCATGACTGGAGTACAAACATTCGTGCCTAACAAATGAATGCCCCCAGCGGGACTCGAACCCGCGACCGCAGGCGCAGAAAGTTGGGTCACTACAAACTCAGCCAAACGTGTCGTCAAACAAAATATGTATTTACATACATATAACAAAATTGCTTTGGGTGGCCCTGCGTCCGATTAGCACCCTTCGGGTACTATATACAAAATAAAAAAAAACCCAGAAATAACCCAATACAGGATATATAAAATAACTCAGTGTATAGAAAAAATGGATTTAAAAGAGAATTATATACTTCAAGTAACAAATAACACGTCATATCACTTATAGTATTGCGTCTCCAATGTTACTTCAGTTGTGTTTGTAATTCGAGCTGAGCTACTCCAAACCACTTGTGGCATTACATTAAAGTTTTCCTATACTCACTTTATACTGTGGCGTTGCCTTGCAATTTATAGGTAAATACGTTTATTTGTAACATACATTAAAAAACACGGTGTAAAATATTAATTTAAAAAATATCAGAAATTATACCACGTGTTTTTAATAATAACAAGTTAAGTCTTGAATGAAAAAATATTGTAATTTTTCTTTGATAACTAACTACTCCTTTGTATAATGACATTATTTAGATTCATTTTTTTTTGTACTTTTAATTGATGAATGTTGAAATGCTGTTGTACACTACGCGACTACGCGAGCCAAGTCGCAGGAAAAGCTACTAGTTAATAATACATAAGATTATTGTTACCCGCTGTCTATCAAATAGTGCATAAGTTAAACACGATTAAAGGTCCTCACCCCATTACTATGTAAATTGGAATTCTGTGCATTCGATGCCGTCGATGTTGCCGTTGATTGCGACACGACATGTAATCGATTGATCATGGCAACTAGTGGATTATTCAGATTTATGATAACATTTTATAAGTTCTATCTTAAAATAATTTACTTATTAGTGACTTAGAAAACAAAGTAATGAGTAATACAAATAAAAAAATGAATAGAAATTTGATGTTTAGAAATTATTCAGTTCATTTTGAACCAGATGACTATAAAGAATTCAAGCTTCGTAGCATCATTTTGTAAAACTAAGAAAAGTATTAAAAATATTTCCATTTCGTTACAAAATCAAGAAAATTTGAATAAGTTATTGGCTTATACATTACTTTTTTAATGCGATAATGAAGCAAATAAATATTTATTATAGTATATACAATTGAATATATTACAGTACCATGTAAAGGATGCCAAGAGATTTTTGTAAAACAATTATAAAAAGGGAAATGTTATATAATTACTCAGAGTTCCCTTGACAGTGCATTAAGAGGGACTGAATAATTTTTCAGGCAATTATAAATCCTCTTTGGCCATCCCTGAACTAATTTGTGGTTTCAAGAAAGCTACAATTGAAATTAATTATACGCTCGTTGAAAAATCTTACGAAACTTTCGATTTTTAACGATTAATTTTTTAACTTTAAAGAAAATTTCTGATATTTATTCTTCCTTGAATAGTGTGTATGTTTAAATGCAGCTTGTTTTCTTTTCAATTTCATACTTTATTACCAGAGTTCATTAATTAAAACTAAAAATATTAATAGTAGTAGTTAGTCTGGCTGGATTGCCGGACTCTAATGAGCCACCAAGAAAAGGTGAACGCACATTAGAGAGTGATAATATTTAATATTAGTCAAATCCTTCGTAGGTATAATAAACAAAAATTTGTGTTACAATAAGTTATATGTCTAAAAGTGTTATGTTAGATACATTATTTTTTTAAGTTTTTTTTAATTTTAAAGCATCTTTTCCCTCTTTAAGAACTCTCTAAGAGTTATGAAATAGCGTACTAATAAATATTTACTACAAAAATGGAGCAGATACAAAATTCAACATAAAAGAGAAAGGCGAAAGAACGAAAATTGTACATTTGCGGTAGATAACAAACTGTTTGATTATATCAGACCAAATCTAACCCTGCTTTTAATCTAAAAAGGATGCTCCGACCTCACTTAGTTACACGCAAAAAGAGCATTCGTCTTAATTTACTATTCTATTTTAATTTATAACACTCTGTTATACTTGCTTTCACTTTAACCATAATATCATATTATATGACCAGATGAGAATATTTTTAAATGGCAATCATTAAATCTCAAAATTATGTAAATACACATTATACATATACATATACATATACATATACATACGAGTATATATTAAAATTGATTACTGAGCCGTAAAATTAATAATTATATTATGTAAAATGTTGTTGCGGCTGTTGGTAATATTCATGATACGATTTAATTATTACTATTAATAGGTTAAATAAAATACATTAGACTTTGTCAGCCATTTAATGGAAAAACTTAACGTAACTTGGAATTGTAACAAAAAGAAAAATGTCAAGATTATCTATTTTACGCCGGTAGTTGCTTCCTCTCGAATAGAACTGTCTCAAATGAAATTGATGATTCAAAAGTGATTTTAAAATTCTAATTAAAGTGAATTGTGTTTCGATTTAAAATTATCGATACTATATTTTAATATCGATAAAAAAAATTGTATTAATTGTATGCGAATATATTTTCATTTTCATTATAAATATAATTTTCGGTAATTTTGTGAATTTCTTTTCAATTTGGTTCCCAACGTTTTGCATGATCTGCAGCGATCAGTCTTTCCCGTGAACCATTTAATTTTTAATAGTAGAGGTCCACGTATTCAAATGGCGTGCGGTTACGATCCGTTACTACACATTCTATGAAAGTACAAAGTTCTATGGATTGCTCATACAAGTAAAACTAATATAAGCATTGATTTCACATGTTAGTTGAGGGATATCTTAATAAATATTTTACATTGTATCTGAAGAAACAAAAATAACAGCAAAACTTAAAGGTAATAAAAAGCAAGGTATTTTTTGTTCAATTATAAAACACTTCAAGTATCATTTGGAGATGAAAATTCGAAGGACCTGCCTCTTGACCGTTAATTAAAAAGATACAATAATAAAAGATTCCTGTCGAAACTTGCGCATAACCTTTGAGATAACAAGTCGAGTTCAACAAAAAATTTAAGTCTTTAATTTCGTCTTACAATCCACGACTCTCGTTCTGACGATATAAATTAGAAGTTATCTTTTTAGGAGAGGAGAGACTTTCCTATCTGTAATAGACGGTTGCTTAACGAGACAATAGTATTTGATTTACTAATAATTGTGATAATAGATTTATATTATTTTTTGTATCATTTATATACAATTTTCATTCAACGTACATACGCTGCCTTAAAATTGCTATTACCATAATATAAGAACAGTAATTTCTTTAATAATTTTACTTCTAAATTTATAAAAATTCTGACGATGGCTTTAAATCTAAATACATAAAAGCGAAAGGTCACTCAGTCACTCATCACGAAATATCGAAAACCGCTTGACGTATAAATTAAATTTTGTAGGGAGGTAGTTTATAGTTAGTAGACGTCTGCTAAAAACAGATTACGACAGGGCCGGATAAAGGAGGTCAAAGGGCTCTCGCTACTTTGTATGAAAGTCGTTTATTTTTTGTGTTATAAACTTTAAATTTGGCAAGGAGTAGGTACTTACAAACGAAGCCAAACGAAGCGAGGTTGTGTCGCTAGTTTATTATATTTTAGGTAATAAATATCTAAAGTAAAATGGACAAATTTTAGGTTTGCAACCTTGTAAAACTTATTAGTGACTCATTTATCATTTAAGTTAATTGTTATACATTTAAAACAGTATTTCTGTCAGTGAACACTTCAACCAATAGTTGTGCCAAAGCAGGCGTACAAGCTTCTCCTTTGTGCGATATTCTAAGTTAAGTGCAAAGTGCAAAATATTTGTCCAGGCTTTCTACACTTGAAATTCAATACGGTTGGATAAATTGTATACCTTCGTAGTATTGGCTCAATGGAGGTTCACTGGGAATAAAGTAATTTTTACTTGTATACTACATCCTAAAGTCTGGTTTACGTTCCCAGGAAGTTGGTGACCATTTTGTAATATTTCATGGTGTGGAGTAAAAATTAGTGTACTTATATGTTTGGAAATTGCAATTCTTATATTTCGTACTTTAATTCAATATAACATTAAAATTAAAACATGGTAACATTCTGTTAAAAATTGCCAAATTGGAGATTAATGTAAAAACATCTATCTCTTCTAATTGATTGAAAAATGTATACTGGTTATGCTACATTCAATGTTACCTATATTGAATTCTTTTGAGTAGGAAAGAGTATATAAAAATGTATTTGTTTCAATGATGTGTTAATTATTCATGCTTACTCAATACTTTGTGTTTGGATAATATTGCAGGACCAGTGAGAAGGCGGACTTATAGGGACAGTGACTTATAGTTATTAAACTTTAATAGTATTTGCAAATTTGATAACATATATGAGCTATATAATAAACTCATTGATGATGTCCTCTCAACCGATTTCGGCCACGACAAACAATCTTGCTGAGAATACTAGGGTAGACGCGAAAGGGAAAGAACGCGCAAGTACTAATCACTATATTGTATTTCTTTTACTCTCAGTGCCCGATAGTAAGTAAAGAAAGTAATAAATGATCAAGCCCACAAAAGTAAAACAAAAAAAACGAAAAACAGATTCAAAGTTGTACCAACAAAACGGTAAAGACGAATAATCTCGTAGCAACTTTATTCGGTCGGTAGTTATCAGCGGTCGTAAACAAAGATTGTCTATGATTTACGTTCGGCTCCGAGCATCGGTGTTCGTTAAAAGTTTCCCATTACGCGAACCTATAACTTGATGTATCGTAATGTAACTATTAATTTATAGTAGGAATAAATTGTTTTTATGTGCTTATCTCCGATTGACGAGACGTTTGGCTCAGTTGGTAGTGACCCTACCTTCTGCGCCAGCGGTCGCGGGTTCGATTGCCGCTGGGGCATTCATTTGTTCATGTCAATATTAAATTATGTGTGTATTTACAAATTTATATATGTAGTGTATAAACTATCTGGTATCCGTAACACAAGTCTCGTAGCTTACCACTGAACTAGATGGGTGCTGTTGTAAAAAATGTCCCAACATATTTATCGCTGCATTTTGTTTTATTGTCCCGATCCGCTTATTGCCTTAGATCTTTTAAACATCACGTTTTTACTATAAGCATTTATAATATAAGTTTATGCCACATTTAGACATAAATTACATTAAAAATTAATAGTAAAAAATAAATATTTTTGTGAACAAAATGAGAAGGAGATACGAGCAACGCTATTGTGTGAAACGACAACTACACATATATGACTAACGAATAATGTCTGTAGACGAAGTCAAAAGAGTTTTCCTTTGTTAGTTCTTATCAAGTTCGCTTCTAGTAGTATACATAAAGAAATAATATATTTTATATAATTGGTACCTATATTAATTACTTTTTGATTTAAACCTTATGAGGTTAGAAAAACAATACATCCATTTAACCACAAATCCGTTTCATTTAAATTCATTTGGATTATTAAAATAAATAATACTGAAAACAAACATTGTAGTGTAAAGTACATTGGTGTTTCATTTTGGTATTTTTGAACACATAACTGTCTGTAAGAACTACCTTAATCTATCCCATGACCACATCTGATAAGCATTCAAAATGTCCGTAGCAGAAAATCTGAATAAATCCGCAAAAAATCCTTATTCATAATTTTATTTAAAATATAAAATATTCGCGTAAAACTGAGAAAGATTTTACATAAGAGTATATTCTTTTCAAAACAAAGCTAAAGTTTCTCGCAATTAAAGAAATTATGTCGGATTTGCAAACTAATAAATTAATAATCCTAGTGGAGTTAAATTGAAAAGGTAATAATTTATGCGCTGGAATGTTCCCTCTACTTTCAGTCTGATAAAAGAGCTTCGGTGAGCAGAGAAGTAATAAAATAAGTTTTTTAAACTTGACGAATTTTGTGATCCACTTTTAAGTTTCTGTCTTTTGCCTGAAATATCTATTTTATACTTAAAAAAATATTCTGTTTTTGGACTTTGTGCTTCATTAACAATAATAATCTTATAAAATAATATAAACCCCGAAATAAAAGTGTTTAAGTCCAAATTATCGTCTCTGAAGTCAGTTACACATTATAGTAAAATTAGGTAAATAAGTTAAATAATAGTTTGAAATTCATTACTAAATGTTAAAATTGACCAAAAACTGAACTAAATTCAATGTATCTATTACAATATATTGTCTTTACGTGACGCAATCTAAAAGAACCCTCATCACAACGCTTTCGAGTTCAGTATAAATGTCGTCAATACTCAATCGCCTAAGGCATTATTCACTGAGATAAGTCCGAAGCATACCTACGAGTCGACACCTGGAGGATTCGTGTGGCCCAATAAATATACTGATAGCGATTAAATACAATTTGATAATCAGTTTAAACATAAATATTTGAAAAGGCCTAATTTAAACTTCTAAGGGAGTTTAAAAGCGCCCGGCAGTCCAGCCAAGCGTGACACCAAGAAACACGCTAGGAGGTGGCCCAGTTATGTCGGTGGTCTACGATGCGGGTAACTCCTGGTACTTAACTCATAGCAAAATGGACCATGGGATCAGTCCCTTCGTGATGAATTCCCATCATTTGTGTAAACTGAAAAATATAATTGTCGACGATCAAGCTCTTTCCGATCGGCTTGATCATTTAGCTCTGCGTAGAGATGTTGGATCACTCTGCATCTTCTACCGCATTTATCACAGGGAGTGTTCCGAGGAATTGTTTGGACTGATCCCGGCCGCAGAATTTCACCATCGGACATCGCGTCAAAACCGTAACTTCCATCCACACCACCTCTATGTCCAGCGTTCCACAACAGTGCGATTTTTGAGACATTTTCTGCCACGCACAACCACTCTGTAGAACCAGCTGTCGCCGGCGGTCTTTCCAAACCGTTACGACCTGGCAACCTTCAAGAAGAGAGCGTATTCCTTCCTGAAAGGCCGGCAACGCATTTGCAAGCCCTGAGTGTTGCAGATGTCCATGGGCGGTGGTGATCACTTTCCATCAGGTGAGCCTCCTGCCCGTTTGCCCCCTTTGTCCTATAAAAAAAAATATAAAAATTCTAAAATTTAATTCTGTAGTCTTTTCATTGTATTATGCGATAGCCATTTTTACATATATTTATTTATATATATAACACCACAACTTTTATTATATTGTATAATGTATTGAAGATTTCTTTGGATTTTTAGGTCACATCTTTGAACATATCCAATTATAGTCAGCGAATATTCAGAAGTGAATAATTGTTGAATGCCTGATATTCAACGCATATATTGTAATTTAATATGTTAAGTTTAAAAAACATATAGCTTAAACTTTATCATTTTGCATACTTTTTATTTTATTTTTTTAATTTTATAATATTAATCAATTGAAATAAAAAATATACTTGTTACCAATAATTCATTCCGCTTTTCACCTATTAATTGGACATTGGCTTAAAGTATCTGCAGGTAAATCGATATGCGACTACGAATAGGTAGAAAGTGGCATTCGGAAATCAAACATATCAGCATTAATAATATTTTCCTTTTGAATGTTTTTTACTATCATATGTAAGTTTTTGCTATAATTTTTTAAATTTAATCTAATTAACACAATGTAATTTATCATTTAATAAATATGTGTAGTTAAAATATTTACGAGTATGTGATAGACTACTTATTAGTATTATATTACATCAGTCAATGGAATGAAGCAAGAATTAGAAAGCTATTTCTTTGCGGTTATTAATTTCAAATATTTCAATCAATAATAAGTAAAGAAACATATTATGTGAAGATAGCAAAAATATATGGCTAAGCGTTTACATAATATAGAATTGATTTTTCATATATACAAGTTTCTATATAAAATGAAAATTTTGGAACAGGAAGTAATCAGAGCACCTAGAATTTAGGAAGGAAAATTAAAAATACTTTCGAACGGGCACACTAACGATGCAGTCCTTTTTAGCCAAAATTGCATTTACTACGTCGAGGGCAACCTTTTATCCAAACAATGAAATTAAAAAGGTGAATGTAATGAAAAATTTAATTGCAAGCACAAGGTAAAAATGATCCGAAAACACATTTATGTAAAGAACATTTTTATCGTATATAAAGAGAGGTTTAGATAGAAATTCTTCGATCTAAGGGAAAAGGTTTAGGTTTTATAGTACAATGTACAATGGATGATTTTATAGTTACAAAGAGTTCACTGGTATTTTTCAATAGAAATGCTAATAGAAGACATTTTTATTTAAGAGAACTGATAATGTCATAGAGATAATAAAATTGAAATTTGAATTGAAAATTGTATAGGTAACTTAAATTCTTTTAAATCAGTGTTCAACTATTTTTTAATTTCAACTTACAATATTGAATGGAATGCACTATATAATGCTGATTGTACAGGTTGGATAAGCCATTATCTATTTATTTATTCTGGTTATATTATGATCTATTTATGAATAGATTTAGAGTTATGTTTTGTAAACACTAATAATCATATTAAGTAAGAACATTATTAGAACAGATATTTCGATAAAGAAGGAGGATGGTTTTGTTGAGTTTTAGTGGGTAGTACTAGCTTATATTAGCCGGTGAGTCCCACATTACCACCAAAAGTATACGTTAATACATTTTCCAACTTAATAAAGGGTGAAAGTCTTACCTGAATGCCTAAACGAGCTATTAGAGGTAAGTAAAAATAAGAAGTCCGCTAACTGATCTTCGTGTGACTATGGCAATATGCCCATGAAAAAAAAGGAGTTTGATAAGTTCTTATATCAATTGGAGTTGAAATAGTATATAAAAGTTATGTAAGTATATGTCGTATACTTAAATGTATTTGAAGTAATAGTAAACCAGTCTTTCGACTATTAGCGGTTATGCGTAGCGGTTTGTGGCTCACCTCCTACAAATCAAGCTCTATTGTGCGCGTTGAAGCTCGTATATGTAGTTACGATTATTTACTTGTACGTACATAGTATATTAACGATTCGTATTGTACGACATTGTTATCTGACTATACATACGTAGGCATAATGATACAGTTACTGTGTTGAGTTTGCGTTGAAGTGGTATTCAGGAATTATGCCTCCCACGAGATGCATATGAAAAAATAGGTCAAGTGCGAGCTGAACTAGCGCTTAGGGTTCGGTATATGATAAAACATGTTCCATATGATATACAGAATTAGTAATTGAAGAAATAGTAATAAAATCAAAATTAACAATGTACTTGCCTAGTTTTCAGATTGTCATTGACAGTGTTGCTGTTCATGTCATTAATTAATTAATTATTAATATTGTAAGTAAAATGAGATGAAAGGCTTAGTTTGTTTTACATTTAGCGCATCGGGTGGCGGCGGTCTCGCGTTATATAGAAATGTGGGTATAGATCGTTTATTTGTAGAAATATGCAAATAAGTAAGAGAAACAATGGAATGATGTTTTAGTGCGAGCTATCAGAATACAAATACTCGGTTTTCGCAATAAATATTCTCTCTGTAAACGCTCAGTAGTTTCTGTAGCCGTGATCAAAGGGAAGCGATGAATTTTCATTATAATGTAAAGTAGTTAGGCAATTGTTGGCTTAAAATTTGATAGTGGAAACATTATGAATAATTATTTTTGATATACATTTGCATATTATAATATATTATATATATAGTACGACTTGGATTATTCCAGGCGTATATATGGGGAGAATATAGCCGGTGATATTTGATATAATATCAATGTATTGTAAATATAAGACATTATAATTACATATTATACATTAATAATTAAATACCCTATTATATTTTATAAAAAATTGCTCCCGTCCTTTTTTCAACGTGATCACAGACAAACAAACAAATGTCTTTATCGATAGTAAAGACAATTTCTATAAGATTTTTGAAAAAATATCTAATGTGCAGATTCCACTAAGAATTTTATTATACGTACCTATAGATATAACTAAAAAAATAAATGCATATCTAATAATAGCTACGAAATTTTGAAATGAAAAACGTTAAATGTGAAAATTTCGCGCAAATAATGCTATGTTAGATGGCGCTCTGAACTGTCCAAAGGTTCCCAAATCATGATTAACGTTCAACATCACAGTGTAGGAAGAAATTCAACGGCTTCGCTACCTCATTTATTTTTTAAGATGCAAAGGTAAAAAACAAAGAAGGAAACTTTTATCATACGTTCATGTGAAAAGTTTGTATATGCGTTGCCCCTTGACGCTAAGTCTATATTAACCATTAACTGCCAGTTTCTATAACCTATCTACCGATAGACCGGTAGTTACTTTCATACTATTTTGACACATTAAAAGTTACAAACTGTCAAAATCGTATGAAAGTATCTACCGGTCTATCGGTAGATAGGTAATAGAAACCTAAAGAACGAACTCGGGATTACGAAAATAACTTAAAAAAAATTGTTATTATAAAGTTAACTTATATTTGTATGTTAATTAATGTTAAACACCTATACTGTTAGTAAAACTAAATATTTAGTTATTTTTCATCATGAATTTCCACTTGCCTTCCTTTGATCTATGACCTATGTTACACCGGTTATGACCGGCACTTTAAGAAGTACGGTAATAGCATTAGAAGAAGATGTAATTTCCTACTCTATTCTCTAGTATACGTATCACGTATTTATTATTGCAGCCGTCGTCTCATTAGATACACCTCGATGCCTCTGACATATAGATTTGTGTGCGTAATGCGGTTTGATCATAAGATGTTCACGATAACTAGGAGACATTTGAGGTAAAGTTTATGTATTGTGTACAATATAATGTAATATAATGTATTTATGCTTCTAGTATATGATAGGATAGAAAATTATTGTACTTATTATTCTTTTATAAAGTTAGTAAAAGCTCATAAAGTTGGTAGAAATGTATAAATGAAATAATTTGCATATTTTAACACCCATATTATAGAAGAAGAAAAAAATAATAACATCCACTGTACTTTTTAGGAACCTTTGTATAATTTTCAATTTCAATATATATAAAAATTTGCCCTGGACCAGAATTGAAATAGAGGATATCGCTTAAATGAGTCACAAAAATATATGGTGTTAAAAGTGTTTTTTTGTTAACACAATTTGAGTTTGTGTACAATAAAATCTTCACAGTGCGATGCCGCTAGCACTGGAACTTTATTAATGTCTCTCTGAAAGACAAACACCCGTTTTCTAAACAAAGTGCCTAAACTTCGTTTTAAAATTTAGTTCTTTACATAACTTTTCTTTAGCTTTCAGAATTTATTTTACGTAATACTCTGTAATGTTTGAATACAATGATTATAATGAGCTTTTCGATTTTAATTTAGTTATAGGGGAGACCTGCAATATTTGCTTTATATAGTTATGTATAAAGTTCCCTAAAAATTACTAACAAAATATTTAAATAATTGGCTTCTCAGATTTATTTTAATAAATCCAAGAAATTACTACAGTCTACTCAACATTTGTATTTCTCAAAGTATAGCTCTTGGTTTCCTTATGGGGGAATTCGCTACACCATCGTACTTGATATTTTAATCAAGACATCAGATACTTGTATTAACAAAGCCAGAGATCAAAGTCAGTAGAGATTGCGTATAATTCCAAGTAACAGACGCGCATCGAATTTCCAATGTATCTGAGTGCCATTTGCGTAACGTTAGGTGTGGGATACTCGCATTAATTGCACCATCTATTCAGTACTGGCTGCATTGCATTAACAACACTCGGGCCATCAGATGACGTAATGAACTCTGTTTCGAGCTAGCTTAATTTTATTCTCAATTAGCTGAAAGCTTAGCATGCGCTTTTAAATGTTTAAGTGTGTAAGTAAGCTAGTAGTAGTTGTATAGTTGTAGCCCTTCAAGAGAAGATCTGTTTTAGTTCGAATCAAAATATTTGTTAGATATCGTAGTAAAGATGACTGTCTGTATATAGCATAATAATATTTAAAATTTTATTTAATTAAAACCAGTTAGTGTATTTTTTCCGTGGGAACAAAAGATTTTCATTGAGTAAAGTATATCCTAAATGTTGACCTAAGTTATTACTACTATACTAACTTATTACTTTATTACTAATAATAACCATACATATATAATATATTATACATATATAATATATTATACATATATAATATATTATATATGTATGGTTCAATAGTTTTTGAAACACGCACATCTATTTAACTAAGTTACTGTTCTGTTATATCTCTAGATATCTATTGACTTATGCAGCTTGACTGGCATATTGACTTAATTTTGGAAATAAAAGCCACATTTTGAATAGATTTTTTAAACCTAACATATATTTTATTAAATATTATAACTATTAGTAGTTTAAGTAATAATTCATCGATGTTTAAAATCGCTATAATATGCTGAAAATGATAACGAAGCACAGAACATATTCAGACGAGTAGCATATTAATAAGTGTCATTCGAGGAACATCTTAGATGTAGGACACTTGTACAACATGGGCGTCATATCTAGTCACTGCAATGTATTACGCTTCCGGCTAGTGTATGACGTAATGAAGTCTGTTGCGACCTTAATTTTATTCCCAATGAGATAAGCTTCAATCCTAAGTCGTAATATGCATCTGTAGATCAAACAAAATGAATATTAATTGTTGTTTCGTAGAAGTTTAATACTTTCTTAGGTTTACGCGAATATTTGACATTATAAATGAAAATATGTTTTCGGAATTTAATTACTTGTTATTAAATTAACAATTTAATGACAAGTAATTAATTTTTAGCAATTAAATTACTTGTTATAAAATTAATTATTAGTGGTTTACAGTTATAATGGATTCCTTCTAATAGGTCCTTAAGTATATATCTAATAGCCTACATGGT
Source organism: Boloria selene (assembly GCA_905231865.2). NCBI lineage: Eukaryota > Metazoa > Arthropoda > Insecta > Lepidoptera > Nymphalidae > Boloria > Boloria selene. The sequence continues at coordinate 11,983,059 of HG993137.1, read as the reverse complement.
AGTTGTTCCCATTTCTAAACCTATTAATAAAGTTAAACTATACCTATATTGTAGTGTTACTTATTCCTTACGGTAAAGAAAAAAATTAAAATAAAAGCTGCATGTCTCAGAGAGCCTAGTAAGTTTCTGCTCTGCCAACTCACACATTATCGCTAGCGTGGTGGACTATAGTCTGATCTTCTTCGAACTGAAGGGAGGCCCATGACCAGCAGTGGGACCTTAAAAAGCGTTGAATACTACTGTGTGTAATATTTTTGCAACATTTTTATAAACTTGGTCTCCTTAGACATATACGTTTTATCTTGATATTTCGCTTTAGCGTAAGACAAGTCTTTCTTCTTTCTTACTTTTGGGTAATAATTTTCACAGTAATTAAATATGAAATATCAGAACTGTGAGACTCAAGATTTGAACTTGCTTCACTCAGCTTCCCAAACAAGCGCTATACCTCTACCACATTCTTCTCACGCTATACCAATATGATCAAAATATTAGTATTAATACATACATATAAAATTTTAAAGCAATTGATGAATATATAATATATTACAATGAGATTATATCAATGTGAAGATCACCGTGTCGTTCACATAAATGGTCAATAAATTTTTTAAAGCCGACCGACCCTTCTAAGCCAATATCCCAGTTTTATCTGGATTATTCGCTTTGTGTTTTTCAATTATTGTCATATGGAATTTTACTGGCGGTTGGTGACTCAGAACATGACTGGTTGGAAGTGATACATGAATATATGCAATGGACGTTATTGTTAGGGAGGTATAGTATTATTTCTATGTATTAATAACTATAGTTAGATCACTACATAGTATAAAACAAAGTCGCCTTTTCTGTCCCTATATCCCTATATCCCTATGTGCGCTTAAATCTTTAAAACTACGCAACGGATTTTGATGCGGTTTTTTCCAATAGATAGAGTGATTCAAGAGGAAGGTTTATATGCATAGCTAGCGGATCCCGCGGCTTCGCCTGTGCTAAATCTAGGGAAGAGCCCGAGCGAAGCGAGGGCGAGTCGCTAGTTAATATATAATTTTATACGAAAATAAAATAAACTAAACGGTTTAATAATAAAATGAAAGTAGCTTAAGTTACTCCTTATAACATTAGCTATCGACGAGTGACAGTCTGGTCAAAATCGGTCTAGCCATTTCTGAGATTAGTCGAAACAAACAGACAGATAAAAAATTAAAAAATGATTTTTTGATGCAAGTTCCATATATACGTTCATATGCATTTATTTAAAAGCTGTTAATTTGAAATTAAAAATGGGCACTTCAATTTCATTTATTCGTATTGATAAAAATATTAAAGGCAATTATTTGTTTCTATACGAGTAGCTTATTCTGACCTCTCTGTTAATGTAGTGTAATGTTATAATTTATTTTAGCCTTCATTAATTTTAATTTATAATATAATTCTAAGTTCAGATACAAGCTGCCATGCTATGTTATTCAAAAGTAATTAAACTTATAACAATGTTAATGATAAAACTCTTAATTGTTAATCTTAATCTTAGTCATCTCAATCGACAACATAAAAGTATGTATCAAGTTGCGTTCATTAATAATGTAATTTTATATTTCATCGGATTTCTTTAGATTTACCCGAATATTTCACATATAATTTTACTGACTGTAAGTATCCTGATTGGGTTAAAATTTTTACCGATGGAGCAAAAAATAATGATAAACTGGGGGCTGCCTTTTATGTACCATCAAGCCAAATATCTTGTATGTTAAAAGTAGACGCATGTGTGTCAATTATGACTATGGAACTCCTTGCAATATCCGAGGCAATTAATTATATTATTAGGAATTTTGACAGTGGAAATTTTGTTATACTTACAGATAGCAAAACCGCTTTACAGCATTTGGCTCGGTGCACCTCTGGTTATAGCAGAGGTATACCGATAGCCTACATTGTGTTACAAAATATACACATGCTGAATAGCTCTCGGATAAACCTTAGACTGCAGTAGGTTCCATCACATATAGGCTTGGGTGGTAACGAGGAGGCTGACAGGTTGGCCAAACTAGCGATAACTAGTCTTGAAGGAACTGAATTTAATATTTTGCCTTATTACACTCAAATAGTTAGTAAATTTAAAATTATTTGTTTTAAAAAATTTAAAGAATACTTCAATGAAAGAAGTACAGAAAAGGGTATTTGGTACAAAACCATACAGTGTGAGCCTCCTCGCGTTCCATGGTTCTACTGTCATAATTTGAGTCGAAAATATATTTTTGTGTTAAATAGATTACGTTCTGGACATTATCCATCAAATAAATTTGCCTACCTTATGAAAAAAGTAAATTCACCTTTATGTATTAAATGTAATATGATAGACGATGTTCATCACATTCTGGTGGAGTGTGTTGGGCATCAAAGGGAGAGGGAATCAATATTGGAAAAACTGAATGTTAATAGTTATGATGTTGGTCCGTACCTCAGTATCTTAGCAAACCCATTAAGTATTGATGTTGTTAAAGTTTTGACAGACATGGTTTTGCAACATTGAAAACATCTCCTTTTGATGTTTAACACATTCCGCCGGAGTGTGTTGAACATCGGCTATCCTTTGTGCATAATTTTTATATGTTATACTTAGATTAAGATACGATGGGACTGGCATATCCTAGAAGGACAAAAGTCCCTTAAAAATTTAGAAATAAAAAAAGAAAGTTACTGCTAAAGCTTCCTATAAATGTTTTTGTTATCGAGAACAAAAGTTTTTTTGAACGAGGCAAAAACTTTGCAACGGCAAGTTTGTCAAAAAAGCCATAATGTAAAAATAATGTCATTTCCATATTTTTTTCTTAGATATGTGAAAATTAATTAGTCTGTCGTTCGATGTGGGATTACAATAAATGAATGAGATTCCCCTAATTTTATCGTGCCCTCTTTGAATTTTGCGAAATTGATTTCTACGACAGGCTTTTAAAAAGCACAAAGTATATAGTACTTTTATACATAATATCCTGTTTTCATTTAATGTTTGAGTCATTTTTAATGTATATTTAAACAAAATGGTATACAAATGTCGAGAATAAAACTGTCTAATGATTGGCCTCTTAGAAAGTCAATCGAATGTGATCGGAGGATCACACAAAAGCAATGAAGAAGAAGAAATAAATAGGTGTGGTAACGAAATGGAGTTAGTCTGCTGCTAAATGTTTCGTGTGTATGTTTGTGCGTGTGTATGAATGATGATGATGTCCTCCCGACCAATTCCGGCTACGGAGGCCAATCTCATTGAGACTAGCCATCTGCGCGGGCGATATTATAGTGCATATAAGTGTATGCGCAGACACAAGTGCACTCTCTATTCCTTATCACTCTCATATTCCGGTGAGTCGACTGCTCGATATACCAGTGAGAGTTAAGGCGCAGGACCGACGGCTCTCCGAGGCACGGGGGTGGAACACCGCCAACTTACCAACTCCGGGATGTTACTGAGGCTTACGAAACAGAAAGACTCAATAACTAAGCTTGGCCCGAGCCGGGACTCGAACCCAGGACCTCTCGGTAAGTGACCATACGTGGTAGCCACTACACCACCGAGGCAGTTATGTGTATGAATAAAATATATATAATAACCATTTCTTAACAACGACAGGGTCGATGCCCAGTCAGTGTTGTCGCAATAAGTTCATGAATTTCGGTTTTAGCAGAAAGGAAAAGACAAAACATCTATACCGTAAGTAATTTATACGACAAAAGAGATCAAGAATCTCGTTTATTATAACAAAGGCTATCTAAAATCTTAATGGTATACCAAATGTCTTTCAAGAAAAAAGCGAGTCGTATAACATGATTTAGAAATAAAATCTCGCCGTTGTGTTAAAATGAATTCATTTCAGAGACGAAATAAATCCGTTCGTCGACTTTTAGATTTTTTTAAATAAACGGCATTAAAGCTGTTATCTAAGGAGTCTCAAATTTGTTTCATGAATAAAATGTATGTAAAATCCCTTTCGTTAAACCTATTGGTATATTTTGTTCGTATACGGATTATTATAAAGATACGTGGATTGGGGTTGATCCTGTAAAAGGGAAATGGTTTTCGGTAATAAAATTAAATTCGACTTTCAAAGAACGTAGTTTGTATTTTGTTGGAAGTACCGTTTTATATAAAAAATATTGTTTTATGTACTTAAATTACTGTAAATACATTATATTTATTAAATAAAATGTATCCATATTTGACTCATACTCCTATTTTAAAAACCAGTAACTAATATTCCATCCTATCCCAACATTTTCTAATTAATCTATACCAGAAAATAAATTGAAGTGTCTGTCCGTAATACCAACAACAACTTGTCTGTTTTTCGAAGCATTGGCAAAGTAATCTACCCTCAACTGGCCTTTACCAAGAGATTTAAATTGAAAGTATATACGGTACCTATAAGAAAGAAACTTTTAAATGAATGTTTGTTTGTTCGTCTGCTTCGGCTAATCCTGGATCTAGACTTTTTTTATTGTAGAAAAAGAATAAGGAACCCAAAAAAAAGTAATGTCCTTGAAATTGTGAATACTATGTATATACCATATCTCACATGTGAGTTTCTGATCATAGTTGTTGAAGAGAGGGAATTAGAAACAACTTTATTTTGAAAGAAATACAATTGTACTGTCTTTCCGAAATATAGAGACATTATAAGTATTTTGGTATACTACAAGTTATACATAGATACATTATAAGTGTTTTTGGTATACTACAAGTGATAATCGCCGCATTATCTTATTTTTCCATGTAAAGATAGCCCAAAAATTAAATAAAATGTAGGGACCAGGAGTCGTAAAATAAATTGAAGAAGCAATACTAACCACTTTATGTGCCGAAGCCTACCTGATCGACCTTTAAACGGCGAATTATTTTTAACAAGATTGTTTAAATTCAAGTAGCGTAAAATTTTAATATAAAGGCAATTTCTGGTCAAATAGCGGTCATTAATCGGTTAGTTTGATTATTCCCTCTATTATATGTATAATGTACATGTATCGTTATATTTATTAGACGTGTGTTATTTCGTCAAATAAATCTTTAAGCCATTTTTAAAACGTTTCGAAAGTGATAAAATAAAAAAATATATATTATAGATGTTTAGAATAATACAGTATTTTAAATTATATGAAAAAATTATGTGTCCTTGGTTGGTCACTCGTCGTAAAAAATAGAAACAAAGCTATCCCATGAGAAGTGTAAATTTTTGCTGGATATAAAGTATCTTATGCGCATTTTCAGGCTAGAATCTATCTCTGTACAAAATGTCAATTTTCAAATTTAGATTTTCAAATCTTACATACGTTCAGCCATTCTGGCGTGATAACGTAACAAGCATTCATACATACAACATTTCGTATTTATATTATTAATAAGATATACAGTATACACAATACATTCAAATATTTATTTAAGCTGTTCACATCACTTGTTTATCTTTGATAATATTTGTCACAAGCCAATGAATTTGATCAATTATTGTCTATTAATTGTCGTGTAGAGGACAATAGTAGCTCAATCGTCCTTTGTTTACATGAATATAATTGCTATAATTTACATGTTAAGATGACAGCTCGTTATAGACAAAATATACATATTACTAGGGATTGCAATCCGGAAAACCGGATCCGGTAATCCGGCGGATCCGGCATCATTTCACGGTCACCGGATCCGGTACTAATATACCGGATCCGGTGTTACTAATTTTTGGCAAAATAATAGAGCTTTTGCACGAGTTGGTACTTTAAATGCGTAGTGCGTGGTGTTCATGCGTGCGAGTTGGTGTCTGACATAAATATAAGACTTGTTTGTTAGCATTCTCGAATACTATAATAATTATAGCGACTCGCCCTCGCTTCGCTCGGGCTCTTTCCTAGATTTAGCACAGGCAAAGCCGCGGGATCCGCTAGTTATGCGTATAAACCTTCCTCTTGAATCACTCTATCTATTAAAAAAACCGCATTAAAATCCGTTGCGTAGTTTTAAAGATTTAAGCATACATAGGGATATAGGGACAGAGAAAGCGACTTTGCTTTATACTATGTAGTGATAATGGTATCATCTCTGTAAAGTAAGGTAAATTATATTCGATTTTATAAAGTTACTTTATAAATAAAAAAAAAGTGCGTGTGTACAAAGTACACATGTCAGAAGTAAAACTTGAATTTAAAATAAGACTAACTCTTCCCCGTCTCTGAGCACTATGGACTTATTTTTTCGTTTCATCGAGTTTAAATTATCACAACGATTCCAAAGAAGTTTCACTTCAAAAATATTGATCTATCTGTGAAAGTGACATCTAGGAACACTGAGCTACTCGTTACAACATTAAAATTTTACCTAGTTGCTTACACTAGTCACCGCTACATTTTAATTATTTGCTCGTTGTCTAATCTTAAAATTGGGTTAGAAAATGCTCCATCCTGAAAGACTGATGGATCAACGCACAGCCTAAACTGCTAATCGTAGAGACCTGAATCGTTTAGGGTGTGACCTTGTAGTTTATGACGTAGTTATCGAATTAGAAATGATTTTCCGAAATTTTATGCCTAAGGGAGTAAAAAACGGGAGCAGTGTCTGTATAGTGTGATTCCAATCTACTTCAAATTTTGCATAAAGATACTTTAACAGAATTGATAGAAAACGTGTTTCGTATTTTATTGAAACCCATTGCCTTACGGGGTTAAAAAGGGGAAAACAGTACTTTGGGGGTAAGTTACGTCAAAGATGAAATCAATACTTCTTAGTGCTTTTGATTTAAATAACAGTGTATTTTTGCAAATGTTTGAAAAACGTAATACTCTTCTCAACAAAGTCAACAAAAAGTTTTTAATAGTAGGCATAGGTCTATCTACTACTACTACTATGCCAAGAAAACCGAATAACTGGTTTAAAGAGTAGTCCTCATAACAAAAGGGATGAAATGGTAAATGGAGAATCAATTTCTGGTATATTATAAGTAAAAGCGTATAGCCAAACATATTTTTTGTACTTTTAGTTAGCGAAGCCGCGAGTTTCGCTAGTTTTTTATAAACTACTTACCTATATTAAGTACAATGATACTTGAATAACTTAATAACAGTTCATTTTGTACCAAAAAGGCGAAAATTATATCGATCTGGTCAATCGGATCCGGCCGGATTGATGGAAATTCTGCCGGATCCGGCCGGATTGAAAATGACGCCGGATTGCAATCCCTACATATTACTGCTTATCATGTAGCTACCACAAGTTTTTTGATATCGTTATATCGTTTGAAAGAGTCGTTATAAAATTATTATTTTTGTTTGAATGTAATATTCTAAATAAATTCCGTATTCGACATTTTGAATGCTTTACAGTTTAGGCAGTGATACTTGAAGGAGAGTCTAAGATTGTAGACAGTAAAAATATGACATAGTTACAAATAACTTTATTTTTGCTTCTTTGCCACTTGTTACGTTATTGCAGAGTAAATCTAGTTTAAAAATAAAATATAAACGTTAAAAGTCTTCCAAAGCTATCAAATAAGAGCTTTCATAGCTCTTTTGTGGCGGAAACCCCTACAGTGATAAGTTTATTTCTATAGATTGGAGTTCACTGATCGATCAACAATAATATACCAATTTGCCATACACGAGTCTGCTAAATCCAAAGTAAATATAATACAAATAATAAAATATAAATGATGAATATTGATAAGATTACATTTTGATTTGATTGGACCTAAATAATTTGATAAATTATTCGTGTTTGTGTATTTACTCTTCCTACATTATGTAGTATTGCTTGGAATAAGTCAATTTGATTAATTAATCTCTAGGGTTTATAGTACACAAGCTAAGTCAAGTCTAAACGAGAAAATTTTATGAAGGGTCTGTTGAACCCTCTGATTTAGCTATTGTTATGAATAGGTATACCTATTGTAGGTAATAACTATCATATTATGTGTATATGTTACTGAATCCATCCAGAATTTTAACTTTATGCGTTATAGACTGACAAAATTTAAAAATCGCAGGATTTCTACTAGAGTTTGTGATATATCTTAGAGTAATGAAAATAATAAATAAATTATAACATTTCAAATCATAAGGATTTTGTATGCCAGTCAAATGTACTAAAAATTGTTTTTTTTTGTTATTTTTTTGATTTATATTCTTTATAAATAAAGAAAATGGTTAAAATTGATATTACAGAAAAACTGAAGACCTTTTAAGATTAATCATTTATATTTAACTGATGTTTATTATTCTGTGAAAATCTGAAATACAGCTACAAAATCTACGATTTTTAAGCATATAAAATCAAATATTTTTATATCGTATCTGTTATTTATTTAATCTTTGAACATCTTTCATCCAGAACACGGCAGCTACAACATCAATCATGTTGAAGTGACCACCTGTCGATCTCGCGCAATGTGTCTTCATCCATTCGACGTTTACTAATCTGCTCCTAATCTAATATTACAATTCAACTGTGAAATGAAATGTCGTATTGGAGTTATGTTAAATTAAAATCTACATAAATCCTATATTTTCGTAGATTTATTTTGTAACTTGAGCGAAAAGCTTAGTCGACTCGAATGTTGTTCTACAGTCGAGTACTACATCAGAATAGTGCTCATATTTGATTGATTAGAATATTCTCAAAACAATTTTATATTATAGGTATTTAAAAAAATAAAAAAAAAACTTTAATTATTTTTAATAAATAAGATTTTTTTAGTATGAAAAATAATATAATGCTCTATTTTAATTTAAAAAATATCACTGTATTATTGTACATTATTCAAACTAATAGAGATTAATAATTTCTTTGAAAGTCTTAGTGTAGTGTAATCATAATTATTGTAGCTCAGTCCTAAAATCAGAGGGCATTAATAACAATTAAAACTAGTTGCTATTTCACCCATTACCCCATACTATAATGGCTTATTCTGACGCCGCTGACATATGACCTAAGTTTTACATAAGCCTCTAACTATGCGACCAACTAATCTTCATTTATACAGTAATTCATTAAAACTGTCTAAAGATATAATTCATGTGAACCGCGCCCACTGCCTAGAAAATGTAGATTGTACAGACATTATGATTAGCCAGCCAAATTGAAATGAATTAAGTCTAAGTGCTTAAGTAACTTTACATGTCGTAGATTTTTCAATGGAATTATTAATACAATTAAGAAAACTGTAGCTCGACTACGTAAAAAAGGGCTGTAAAAGAACGAACCAAAAAATAATACAAAGAAATCTGGAAATGCATAGATAAAAAAATGGTCAAGGTAGAGTCGTGGTCGCACTTACTATGGGTGCCAGGAAAACCTCCATTAAACGGACACGGTGTGTATAGTATACTGCCTCGGTGGTGTAGTGGCTAGCATGTACGGTCATACATCGAGAGGTCCTGGGTTCGAGTCCCGGGTCGGGCCAAGTTTAGTTATTGAGTCTTTCTGTTTAGTAAGCCTCAGTAACCGCCGCACCGCCGCCTCAGTATAGTGATAGGAATAGAGAGTGCACTTGTGTCTGCGCGTACACTTGTGCACTATAATATTTCCTGCGTAGTAGGCCAAACTTAATGAGATTGGCCGCCGTGGCCGGAGTCGGTCGGAAAACATTATTATTATTATTTCCTTTATTAATTTTATTTCTTAAGTTAGGTTTTTTACAATAAAGTTATATCAAAAGTAAAATACATTAAAGAATTTACAAAATATAAATACATTATAAAAAACCTAACCTAGGGTGCCGCCGGCAGCGGGGCAGGGCCCAGGCTACCGGTGGTTAGGGCTGTAGAGAGAGGAACCTCCTAACAATGCGCGCCGTGTCCAGAAGTACCGCCTTCTGCATCTGACCCTTGATCCAGCCATCTAGCGAGAGTCTCTTAAGATGTTTGTCGAGACTCTTCGCTATAAGACCGTTCGCTGAAACGACTAACGGGACAATGATCGTCGAGTCAACATCCCACATGGCGGTTACCTCGTGAGCCAAGTCAAGGTACTTGCTGAGTTTGTCCTTCTCAGCCTTCACGAGGTTCTCGTCATGCGGGATGGCGATATCGACGAGCATTGCCTGGCGCTTTGATTGATCTACCAGCACGATATCAGGCTTATTGGCTACAATAGTCCTGTCCGTGATGATAGATCGATCCCAATAGAGCGTGGCACGACCATTCTCAAGAACCGGCAATGGTGCATACTTATAATATGGCACCTCAGACCCCACAAGACCGTATCGAAAAGCAAGTTGCTGGTGAATGATCCTGGCTACTTGGTTATGTCTGTGCAAGTACTCGCCGTTAGCAAGATGAGAACAACCGGAGATTATATGCCTGAGTGACTCACCGGGACGGCGGCATGCCCGACAGATGTCGACCGTACCGTCCCTCAGGATATATCTCCGGTAATTGTTCGTCATCATTACTTCGTCCGCAATTGCACAGACAAAACCTTCGGTTTCCCCGAAGAGATCCCCGAAGCGTAGCCAGTTCACCGACGCGAGCAGATCTACATCGGGCCCCGTAAGGGCCTTGTAGAACCGCCCATGTAGCTCCTTGCACTTCCACACAGTCCTACGGTCATCGGTGCTAAGCACCTTTGGTCTGCGCCAGTTCTCGTTTGCCAAGGAGAGAGAGTACTTTTGTCAAACGACAAAAGAAACGCTGCCTCAACGCCTGCCTAATGTCTCCGTCCGCAATACCCAATGACTGTGACATACCAAGGTATTTGTAGGTTTCAACTTCGGAGATAGACCTGAGGGATATTATGTCAGAAAGTTGTAAATTCGCGGAATTTACGACCTTCCCCCGCTGCACATGCATGATCGCGCACTTGTCTACACCAAACTCCATTTTGATGGCGCTACTGAAGGTTTCTGTTACTTCCAGTAGTTCCACCAGATCCTGGCGCTTTGATGCATACAGCTTAAGATCATCCATATACAGCAGATGAGAAATAACCTCACCTCCTCTTCGAAGCCGGCAACCTAGTCCTGAATCCTTCAGCAAAGTGCTGAGCGGGTTCAGGGCCAGGCAGAACCACAGAGGACTCAAACTGTCACCCTGGAAAATACCTCTCTTAATCCTTATCAAGTCCTGCGGGCCAGGGAGACCATCCCCACCACCTGGTTGATAGAGGACTGTGGTCCACCGCCTCATATATGCGCCTAAGAGTGATCTTAGAGTTGTATCGATTTTATACAGCACCAAGACCCTCCCTAGCCACGAATGAGGCACCGAATCATAGGCCTTCTTATAATCAATCCAAGCGGCCGAGAGGGACCCCCTGTTCCGCCGGACCTGTTGGCAAATGGTCGTGTCAATGAGGAGTAGCTCCTTAGTACCACGGGACCCAACTCTACACCCATTCTGAGAAAAGGCCAAAACATTGTTCGCAATAATGTGCGTGTTAATTTTTGTTCTCAAAATGGACATAAGAAGCTTGTATAAGGTGGGCAAGCATGTGATGGGTCTATAGTTTTTCGCTTCCGTGGTACTACCGGACTTATGGAGCAGGAAGGTAACGCAGCAGGAGGGCGTGTTGAAATTGTGCTGCCAGACGTTCGTGTGAGGATCGAAACCACTTGATCCAAAAGTTGTGTAGTCCGTCCGGCCCAGGACTTTTCCAGTTTTGGGTCGCACGGGCCGCACACCCTACATCATCGGGGCTGATAGTCACAGCCCCCATGGTTTCGATCGATTCACATTCACGTCCGACAACATTCATCCATTCGCCCTCGGTGTGCTCGACTGGCACCGACCAGATACTACGCCAGAAGTTAGTCATGGCAGAAGGATCCGGCAGCTGCCCGTCGCCCACACATTGGTTGGTTCCCTCCCACCTTCGGTATACCTTCCTTTGGTCACTTTGGAAGAGACGATTCTGCTGGAATCGATCCACACGCACTCTGTAGCGACGAATACGGCTTGCCCATGCACAAACTTTCTGCTTTAGGTAGTCGATGCGCTCCGTGACACATGCCATGTAATCACAGGGTCTGGTACCAGTCCCCGCGAAGGCCTGTGTCACGTAGCGCATCACACGGGGGCGGCTGTTGCCCTCCCTAAAACAGATCAGCTTGGCAATGAGAGTCCTAAACGAACTGATACGCCGCTCGATCCGTAATTGCCAGGCAGGAACACCCCCGGTGGTCCGCGGTGCTCGATCAGTGTCCGGGAATCTGACACGAGCAGCACGGCACACCGCGATGGCCCCACAGTACATGATCGAGTGGGTATCAGTTAAATCTTCGCTAGCCCGGAGGTACGGGTCTAGCAGAGCGTCCATGGCTCCCATTAACGCTAGGTTACGCTTGTGCATTGGCAAGCGTGGTATTCGTGGCCTAGACTCAGGTGTGGATCGATACCGCCCAATCGCCTCCTCCAAAGCCCTCCTCAGCTGCTCATTGGCCTGCGTATTTACGCCGCTCGCACATTCTTCCTCACCGGCCCCATGATCCGCCAGCGGCACCCCCGGCACCAGGTTGGGCGTTGGTACCGGAGCCGGTGACGTAGCAGGCGGACCCAGAGCCAGCGTAGAAGCCGCGCGAGCGGCCAGTACTTCCAGGCGCAATCGATCAAGTGTCGCGTCATCCAGCAACTTGCGCCGCTGGATGAAGCGCACCTGATCGGATAGGCGTTGCGCAGATACGGCGATGGTCGGATCAAATGCCAGAAACAGAGGCAGCATCCTGTCCCGGTACGCGGACAGGTTGATTCCCCCCTCTGTAGCCCCATAATAGGCGCGCATGCAGTTCTCGTTCATTACTTGAGTCCATCGCATGCGACGCACTACACCACCGGTAGCGGGGGCCATGATTGGGGCAGGTTGCCCCGTAGGTCCCAAGCGTGCCGGCAGCGGTGGTCGTCCACGTCGCGCAGGTGTTCGTGGGGGCGGGGGCGGGGTCCCGCGCTCGTCGTCGCTCGACTCGCTAGTGTCGGGCGCTGTGGCGAACTCATCACCCGACGATGATGGCGAGGAGAACGACGAGACGGGTGGGGGTGTTGGGCGTGCGTTTGATGTGTGCACGGCTGTTTTTCTTGCCTGGCTCCTTGTAATCATTGGTATTTTTGTCTGTTTATTTTGGGTGACACTTCGTTGTCATCTTGTGTCGCGACTGATTTTTAATAAGCACTACACATTTCTCACATTGTCTTTGCCTTTGTGGTTTTCCTTATTTATTTAGAAGGTTTTTATTGTAGGTACTTAACTTAAAATCAGCAATAAACAATTCCAAAAATGTAAAAATACTAAAAATTCACGGGAGCCTATATTTGTGACATTATGTGTCTATTATTATTATTATTAGTAAACAGTTACATAAATCCCCTCTTTTGGTTTTAAGTTATAGACATGATAGTTCAAGAAAAAATACTTTATGTAAATTAATCAGTACATACAAATAAAATTTAAGTGTTTGTTTTTAATTTCAAATTAATAGCTTTTCACTAAATGCATATAAAAGTATACACGTTACTTATACCAAAAAGTCATTTTTTAAATATTTTCTTTCTGTCTGACTGTCTTTCTCTTTGTTCTAATTGAGTCTAATCACTAAAATCACTGGACCGATTTTGACGGGAGTTTCATGCGCAGATAGCTAATGTTATAAGGAGTAACTTAGGCTACTTTTATTTTATTAGAATATTATAAATTTACTACTACATTAGTAACGAGTAAGAAGACCTCACTAACGATTCAATTAAAACTTAAGTGTGATAATATTATTATCATAACCCTAACATGTAGGTACCGCTACGCTACCGCCTACGCCGTAGCCAGAACATAAGTTATGCATTAAGTTACTTATTCAATATAAATTTTCATTTTAAAGTTGCATAAATTGAATTTGCAAAGAAAATATTTTAAATTTCCACCTTATTATTCCTTCCTCCACCTTAGACATAAAACGAAGCTTATTAATGCAAATAATATGTAGTTTACAGTCTAGACTCATTCAGTATAACAAGTTACCGTAATATTTTATAGCCATTGGATGTTTTCATTTTCAAATCGTTATTCAAGCAACGCTTCTCATAAAATGTAGGTACATATTATGAAAACATGACAAGTATCTTTTCTACTTTAAAGTTAATGGAAATTTGTAAGGAATTTCAATGAATCCTGTACAGAATCTAGAAATATTTTGTCACTCTTAATTATTTTGTGCTAGCGAATTATAATCTTTTAAATGAAATTCAGAGAAATTTATTGCTTGCAATTACTATCGCTTCGCTTCGCTTATGTACGTCACCGGGAGCCTATAAATACTAACATGGTACTCTAGCTCAAGTTTATGTTAGTCTATCTTCTTTTTCCCACACAAACAAACAAGTGCACACACACACACCTGCAAAAGCATACATAAAAATGATTTATTAATAAAAAATTTAAACTATTCACAAATATATTAAGATATAATTACGCATATATCTCATTCCGAATCTTAATTTTCATTAAAGCTTTAAATTATTTTTATGGCAAAGATTTTTATCTATTTCCAAATTTGAATAACTGAGTTAACCCTGTATAATGTTAGTGACTGGTACAGCCTTGTATAGAGCCTACTAAAGTATAGATTACGTAGTGTCATTACCTAAATTATTGTATTTAATATTGTATTTACTATACACTTGTATAACTAATACCGAGTAGGTAATAATCTCTAAATAAATAAGCCATTCATTTGAAAAGTAGAAAAATAAGCAAAATACTGCCATATCTCTTTATTACCTTGCATCAAAGTTAATGGTGTAATTTTGAAAAGAATATTCTATTAATCAATTTGCAGTAATATTTAAAATCCAATAACATGCGCTTAGGATCAATACAAATTGTCATATTATGTATGTATTTTAAAAACATAGCCCTTTTTTAACGCCCCACTGTTGGACATGGGCCTCCCTTTAATATTTATACTTATTACTTACTATACACTTATCATTATTTTTGATAGTACTAGTCAACCCGGCCCGCTTTGCTGGGTGTAAGTTGAAATAAAATATTTTCTAATGAAATAAAAGAAATAATAAACAAATAAAGAAAATAATACTTATAGTATTTATATGTACTGAAATAAATGTATTCTATTCGTATGAATAAACGTTATATTACGTACATTATAATTTTTACATATTATATTGACTTCAAAAACGCCATAAAGCCTTAAATCTATCCTCAATAACTAGTTAGTACAATCTTGTTGAAATATCTTTGAGATCATTTCAGTTTTTAAACATAAAGACTTAAATCACTCAGATAAAACGTACAATGACTATCTGCGTAATATTTTATGTATGTCACGAATTTGTCAAAGTTGATGGATGTCTTTTCGGAAAAAATCCGCTGTACAATCCAACGTAACGTCGTTTATCACGCGGTTAGACAAAATACCGATAATCGAAATGTCAGTACAACTTTTAACTTTGATTTTGGGCAATATTGAATTTAAAATTAATATAATACAAAAAATCTTGTTTATTATAACCAAATTATAAAAAAGCTTCACAAATGCTTCAATGGTTAAAAGATAATAAGATGTTCCTCCTGAGGCGGCCAATCTCATTGAGATTAGCCTCTCTGCGTAGGAGTTATTACAGAGCACAGGTATACGCAATATCCGAGGCACAGGGGTGAAGCACCGTCAACTTCCTTATTCCGCGGTTGTTATTAAGACTAAAAAGAATGACTCAGTAAGTAAATTGAGCTCGACGCGGGATTTGAACCCTAAAACTCTGGAATTGCAACCACTGCGGCACTGAGCCAGTTATATTAATAATAGAGAATATTCATTAAATAACATACATTTTTCAGGCAGATGCGGTTAGATCTAATCTAAATTAACATGCTTGAAGACTGGTAGGCAAGAGCCCTTCTTGGCCATGTACAGTGTACAACCCTTTGCTCCTATCCACTCTCTTTCCAAATACCAGACTATATTTTTCATCGACGTAACTATTACTATAAAAGTTTATTATTTTAATATAAAATTACTAAGTCTAGTCAAACAATGTATAAAATTTCATCACAGTATTTCAGAAATTTCAGTCAATAAAATTTAATTTGCTAAGAAGAATCCACATTTTCTATAATAAAGCCGTAATCTAGTCCGTGCCTGGCATCGCGTGGGTACGCAGTCGACCCACTTTCTACTATCACGATTTAATTACAAGTGGAAATTAATCTTACGGTTTGCAAGAAACATAATATTTAAATATACTTTCGAGTATAACAAAAGTTTTAGAGATTGTGGATGCTGCAATAGAGCTTACTTTTAACAAGTATTTTATATGTAATGTGATTACTTTTCATCTCCAGATAAAAAAGTATTTACTTTTCAGCATTCAGATTAAAATTTATATTAGACCTTCTAGATTTTTTCAACTTGAACTTTATACCCTGAAATAAGTAATTGGTGTACCCATCCATTTAAGGACTCTCAAGGTCTAGCAACGGACGCGTCAGAATAATGTCTTAGTCTATATAACCTCTTATGTATTCATACAGTGGTATTTAATTACAAGATTGAGATCAAATTACTTAAAATTCATGTATTACACAACTACTTCTTTAAAGATACAGCAAACTTTTATACAAATAAAAATAAAAATATGTTGGCGCATTATTACACGCAGCGCTATCTAGTTCCGTGGTAAGTTTGTATTACGGATACCAGATAGTTGATATACTACATATTATATATAAGTTTAAATACATAAATATTATAAATACATATATACACCCATAACTGGAGTACAAACATCCAAGCTTAACAAATGAATGCTCCCAGCGGGACTCGAACCCGCGCTGGCGCAAGAAAGTACGGTCACTACAAACTGCGCCAAACGTGTCTTCGAAAGCCTCTATAAATTCAGAATACAAAATTAGTGTATCCATTATAATCAATATATGGGTAATTATTTAGCATAGTACCAGTAGAGTATTGAATATTTCAATACCTAGAGTAAAGTGATGTTATCAAAGTAGACCAGGTCACATCTAAATTACCTAAGTCTAGACTTCGATATAACTTGGCCTTGAGCCAGATCAAAATGACAAATCAGTTAATACCACCACTAAAACTGGCGATTGCATTTTCTTTATAGTACTACTTTACTTAGGTATTATAGAATTTTCTTTACTTTTGTTATAACTAACTTAATTATATACGAATACAATATACTTCCCAAAAAAGAAATATATTATTTCCTTATATATATTTTGAGCACTACTTAGGTAATTTTTGGAAGATATTTCTTTTTTCTACTAAAGTATACTTATAAGACAAACTATATATAAATATCGAATCTGAAAGCTCATACAACGTATATTATGTAAAGTTAATCCAGGTTATTAACACCACCGACTTAAACAATTCAATTTAAATTACAACTTATTTCAATAAAGCTAAAGTATTCTAACACAATACTTACCACAACAAAAGTCACGCACAAAAACTAGTATCACATAAATCCCTATTAGCAGTCCGCGTGCTAGTTAAATTCGGGGTAACTATTTTGGCTTTTATTCAATCATTATTGGTTTAGGGTAGCACTATGAAAATAAACGACATATTTTGTGTAACCGCGAAATCCTCGGTTAGCGAATGCTGGATAAAATTTTGCGGCATTTTATTATCAACGAACACGTTACAAAGAATTTTCTTTGTTACGTAATTGATATTTTGGTGGAGATAACCGTTTTGCCATAAAGTTACTTTACTTTACATGGTATTGTCTCTTTTATTTCGTTTTGTAAAAGCCTTTGAATGTTTACTTTTTAACAATTCAGCCTCATAAATTCGGCTCATTATATTTATATAAATACTAGCCTTTCCCGCGGCTCCGCTCGCGTTTTAAAGGCTGAAAATCAAAATAATTTTTTTCTTCCGTTTTTGCAACATCATTGATGCGCTGTCGTAGCGTGATATATTATAGCCTATAGCCTTCCTCGAGAAACGGACTATCTAAAACATAAATAATTTTTCAATTCGGACTAGTAATTCCTGATATTAGCAAGTTCAACCAACCAAACAAACAAACTCTTCAGCTTTATAATATTAGTATAGATTATGGGTATACGTGTATCGTACGGACTTAATTTTTAATTAGAAGTTCGCGCAAAACAGTAAAAAGATTAGAAGGCACGGGTTCAATGTGAAAGATTTTGTGCATGTAGGTACACTATGCTGGCCAAGTGCAGATTTTACATGCATTCTAGAAACTTGTTATGATCTCTAAGATACATATATTTTAATATCATTTTAAGGTGACCCCATAATTTTTCTTCACTATAAGGCTTAGCGTAACTGTTAGAATGATAATAATATAAATAAATTAATAAATATGTTGGGACATTTTTACAACAGCGCCATCTAGTTCCGTGGTAAGCTACGAAGCTTGTGATACGGATACCAGATTATAGTTGATATACTACACATATAAATTTTTAAATGTATACATAATATAAATATTAACACTCATGACTGGAGAACAAACCCTCGTGCTCAACAAATGAATGCCCCCAGCGGGACTCGAAGCCGCGACCGCTGGCGCAGAAGTTACGGTCACTACCAACAGAGCCAAACGTGTCGTCAATGATAATTGTATTGAAAATGATTCATGCATTAAAATATGAAATATACAAGATTTGGAGTTTAGCTCAAATCATTTGGTTTGTACACTGCATATTATTATTTAATATTCTTTTGTTGTTTAAACAAAAAATACATATCAGAAGAGCGATAGGTTATTGAATAGTTATAAGCATAATACTATTGTGTTAAAAAATCATTTAAATAACAATACCATGTGAAAATCCCACAGAGCTTTAATAAATCATCCTGACCACGGACATGTGTGTGCTTGGGAAATATTTTTATTTCTAAAATATTGCTTTTATTTCTGAGCAAGCTTTGATCTTTTTCAGATTATTAAACACCACTATGCCCTAGTTTCAAATATAATATTTTTAATCGAGAAATATTACTATTATATTAAATTTTAAACCTCTTTGCTTACTTTAAATTTGGTAGAACTCAAAAACCTTTTAAAGAGTAAAAATAACTAATAGTAGTAATACCTTCAATCTATACGTAATATTATAAAGAGGAAAGATTTGTATTTTTGTACGTAACGAATAAACTCAAAAACTAATGGACCGATTTCAAAAAAATATTTTGGCATTGAAAACCTACATTGTCACTGAGTAACTTATAGGCTATATTTATTACTAACGGAACCCGCGACTTTGCCCCCTCTAGACCTAGGGATAAACCCGAGCGAAGCGAGGGTGATTCACTAGTATTCGATATTTTTATAAGAATAATATGCAATAGACTGATTTCGGCCATAGTGACCAGACTCAATGAGTTAATTACAGTGCACAAGTATGCATGATAACTCAACGCGCACTTTATTT
This sequence comes from Boloria selene, assembly GCA_905231865.2. Lineage (NCBI taxonomy): Eukaryota > Metazoa > Arthropoda > Insecta > Lepidoptera > Nymphalidae > Boloria > Boloria selene. The sequence goes on along the minus strand of HG993137.1, from coordinate 11,963,636 downwards.
TCTTAACTCATACATTCGCAAAATGACAAAAATAAAACGTATAAAAAGTAAAAACTTTTTAAATTGGAACTGCATAAAAGCTTATTTATAGTTTGTTAAAATAAAAAATTAATTGGAGCATGCAATTAGGTTCATTGAAGATAGGACGTACTTTATTATTAATTAAATTAATTAATTAAATAACAGGTATATTTATTAAAAACACATAATTATGCAGCTTATTATATGTCAATTAAAAAAATTATTTAAGTTTATTTTGCTGTTAATGTTACTTAATGTCAATATTAATAAAGATACTAGAGAAAACTATTACTAGTACTATAAGACTAGAGAGTATAAAGATAAGCACTTTTGTCTTTGTTTTTTCCACGTTAATTTTGGATAACTACTTTTCGACTACATTACTATATAACTTTCTGTCTGGCGCAGAAGAAGTGGCACTCATCGGAGATATAAACCAGCTGCCTTATATCGACAGAGAAAATCTGTTCGAGCTAAGGTACTGCTGGCCAACACTGGTGACCAACATCACATGTGAGTTGTCCTGTACGCATAGAAACCCGAAAGACGTCGCATACGCCATCAGAGACGTCTATGGTAATATCTACTCCTCCAGTAAAACCATCCACTCCCTGAGCATAGAAAGGTTCACCGACGCGCAAATACCATCTACCAAAGAAGGAACCCTATACTTGGTCCACACCCAGGAGGAAAAGAAGCTCCTGATGGACCAGGGATACGGATCCGGCGAAGGGTCGCGCGTCATGACCATCCACGAGGCACAGGGCCAAACCTACAAAGAGGTCATCATCGTGCGGACGAAGACCAAAAGGCTCCGCATACACGATAGTGTGTCACATGCTGTCGTCGCTGTGACAAGGCACACCAAGACCTGTGTCTATTACTCTGACGATGGCGACGACGCAATTGGCAAATTTATTCGTCGAGCGGAGGGAGCCTCAGCGAAGACCATCCTAGAGCACAGCCTCAAAATGTCCATTCTTAAACGCGACAAAAAAATCACAGAGGCTGTGCTTGCCCAACTGCGGGATGGGGCGGGTTCTAGGGTCCTAAAAGTCGACTGAAAAAAAAAAAAGTCAGTGTTACATGCTAATGCATGTATCGCTTGTTTTAAGTCTAAAAATGTAAAACGCCAAAAAAAAAAATTTAAAAAACAAAAGGCACGGGCGCTTAACGCCTGTAGATGAGAACATCTACATAAAATAAAATAAAAATATATAACTTTAAATACATAAATATTAAAAATGTAAGCTATGACTGTGACTCGACTCTATAAACAATCATGCTCATCGCACAAATGCTGTCAGCGGAACTTGAACCCACGACTTTTGGCATAAAAAGTAGTGATCACACTGAGCCAAACGTGTCGTCTTTTAAACACATTGCTCGACCATAGATACTAAAGGTTCAACAAAAAATAACTGATTAATTTTGTTCGATCTTTCTGTAATAAATGACTGTTGAATTAATTGAATCGATTTAATATTCAATAAACAGAAGTTCCGTGAAAGATTTTGCAGTCGGACGGTTAAATAGACTACCTCTGTTGATTCACTAACAATCATCATTCGTATAGTCATAATAACATATGAATAAAGTTCAAAATCCCGTACCAAAGCATAGAATAAGGTCGCTGGGATTCGGAAGCGTAAAATCAAATGAGCCATACTGATAATAGCTTTGCCTCATTAGATTTTCAAAAAGCGACTTCGAATGGTTTACGTTACAGTAGTTGGCATTTCAAATCCAATTAACCCTTTACTGCCACAATAGACTAAGGTTATCTTCATACTATAGTGAACATAAATTGATTGTTATATAGACGGACAGACGATCGTATAATTTATTTGTAAGTATCATATTTCTAATAATAATAATTATATATAAACCTCTACTTAAATCTTAGAATTTATATTCTTATAGTACTTGCAATATGGATATTTTATTGAAATATGTGTCTTATAGTCACTGAATATCACCATAAATCCACTATGTTCTTTACCACTACAATCACTGCGACTTTATCTTCAATTCTTCGAATCGTCAAAAATCATCAATCAATATTCACTATGCTTCGTATTCATACTGGTTAAATTGATTATCTGTATTTGTATAATTATATAAACATTTATACCCACTTTTATTTTATTCAATTACTGACAAACAAGGTATGACACACTGGTTCAAGAAAAAGGCATTTAATAACAACATAATTACAAGTAGTAAAGAAATATATAAATAAAATGTGTTGGGACATTATTACACACAGCGCCATTTAGTTCCGTAGTAAGCTACGAAGCTTGTGATAACCAAATAGTTGATATACTAAAATATATATACAATATATACAATATACATCACTATCACTACATAGTATAAAACAAAGTCTCTTTCTCTGTCCCTATGTCCCTATGTATGCTTAAATCTTTAAAAATACGCAACGGATTTGTAATATATGTGGGTAGAAACTACATTGACACTCTGTAATATGTATATATAGGCGGTATTCCATCTTGTCGAATGAGTCTGCAATAAACAGTCAACGAAGTACCTACCTGTGTTTCCTTTGTCTCGTAACGTCCAAATATTTCTCAGTGGCGACGATCGAATTTACGTGTGCAAGTTAGTTAATTGTAGTGATAAATAAAATGTCAATCGGTAAAATCGCGGAGTTTAATGTGCGGACGGACAATTGGCGGTTATATGTCGAGCGTCTAGAACAGTATTTTATTGTTAATAAGATAGCAAACGAACTAAAAGTACCGACATTAATCACCGTAGTCGGATTAGAGTGCTATGAATTATTGGTCGATTTGTGTACTCCAGATAAACCGTCAGCTAAAAGTTTCGAACAGCTGACTAAAATACTCGAAAAGCATTTGCAACCTAAGCCGAGTATTTTGGCGGAACGGTTTAAGTTTCGACATAGGAAGCAAATGAACGGTGAAACGTTGGCAGAATATGTAGCTGTATTGAAAAAGCTGTCTAAAACCTGTGAATTCGGGACTTGGTTGGAAGAAAGCCTGAGAGATCAATTAGTCTGCGGTATTCAGTGTGAAGCGATACGGCAGCGGCTATTTCAAGAAGAACATCTGGACTTTGCGAAAGCGTATCGTTTGGCTGTTAGCATGGAGGCAGCCGAGAAGGATGCAGCGGTAGTGGAAAGTCGGGCTGTGGCGCCGGGCGGAGTGCCGGCGGTGACGGCAGTGTGTCGGGCAGCGGTAGCGGCGGCGGCGGCGGGGCCGGCGGCCGCGAGCGGCGCGCGCGGTCGGCGCGCGGTGCGGCCGGCGCAGGCGGCGGAGTCGTCGCGGAGCCAGGCGGCGGCCGCGGCGCGTTGTCGCGCTTGTGGCGGTCAGCACGGGAGGTTCCCGTGTAGATTTGCGCGCTATGTGTGCAGGGCGTGCGGGCAGCAGGGGCACCTACAGCGGGTGTGTCCTAATATGACACGAGCTTATAACATCGAGAATACGACGACAGCGGCAACAGCTACAGACAGCGAAGAGAGTGACGAGGTAATAGTAGTTGAACTTAACCAATTAGCACTAGAACAATGCAAACCATTCATGGTGACCTTAAATGTTCAAAATAAATCTATTTCCATGGAATGTGATACGGGTAGTGCAGTGTCGTGTATTAGTAGTGAATTTTATAACAAATATTTATATGATTTAAAATTACAAGATTGTAGATTAATTTTAAAATATTACACCGGGGAAACGGTACGCCCGGTCGGGGTCATTAAGCCTCTGGTTAAATACGGCGGGCAAGAAAAATATTTGGATCTTTATGTAGTGCGGGATGCTAAGTCTGCTTTATTGGGGAGGCAATGGTTATTAGAATTAAACATAAAATTACCTTAACTAGAAATTGATGCTGTGAATTTTATAGCAAATAATATTTTTAATATCAATGATTTCAGTTCCAAATATTGTGAAGTATTTGCGGAGGGCCTCGGACGGTTCACCGGTGGCGCGGCGAGCATTCACATACGAGAGGGAGCGCGGCCGGTGTTCATGCGCGCGCGCCCGCTGGCGTACGCGCTGCGCGAGCCGGTGGAGCGCGCGCTCGAGCAGATGGTGCGCGACGGCATCCTCACACCTGTCGAGCGCTCCGACTGGGCCACTCCGATAGTGCCAGTTATGAAGAAAGATGGTAATGTACGGATTTGCGCTGATTACAAATTAACACTCAATAAAGTAATTGAGATTGACCGTTACCCGCTACCTCGTACGGAGGACTTGCTCGCTCGGTTACACGGGGGCGAGTTGTTTACTAAGATAGACCTTTCACAGGCCTACGCACAGATTGAATTAGATGAGAGTAAGAAATAACCAGTCATAAATACGCACAAAGGACTTTTTATGTTTAATCGTTTAGTGTTCGGGTTATCATCTAGCCCAGGCATTTTTTAAAAGCGTTTAGAGCAACTATTTTCCGATTTACCATACGTAGGAGTATTTTTGGACGATATAGTAATAACGGGGCGGAATAACCAAGAACATATTAACAATTTACACAAGGTATTTGAGCGATTAAAAGTTAGCGGCCTCAAAGTAAAGAAAGAAAAATGTGAGTTTTTCCAGGAGTCAATTTGTTATTTGGGGCATGTTATTGATAAGCGGGGTATACATACTAATCCTGAAAAGGTTAAGGCTATTGTTAACACCTCCGTACCCACAACTGTATCTGAGCTTAGGTCTTTCATAGGTATGGTCATGTATTACGCTAAGTTTATTAAAAATGTAAGTACGATTTTAGCACCGCTATACAATCTTCTGCGGGCTAATGTCAAATTCATATGGAGCAAGGAATGTGAAAGGGCTTTACATATAATAAAGGAAAAATTAAGTTCTAGCGAAGTATTGGTACATTACTCAAGCGACTTGTCGCTAATACTGACAGCGGACGCGAGCGGGGTAGGGGTAGGCGCCGTCATCTCACACAGTACGCCCGAGGGCGAACGGCCTATAGCTTATGCATCGCGTTCATTAACGGCAGCCGAACGGGCGTATTCACAAATTGATAGGGAAGCTTTAGGAATTATATATGGAATTAGAAAGTTTCATCAATACCTGTACGGGCGGCGCTTCACATTAAGAACTGATCATAAGCCACTTACTTATATTTTTGGTAATAAAATAGGCATTCCAATAATGGCAGCGTCGCGGTTGCAGCGATGGGCTGTATTGTTAGCGGCATATAACTATGCAATAGAGTACATCTCGTCACAAAAAATTGTGCGGATGCGTTGTCCAGGCTGCCACAGATCAGGGTCACCGATAAAGAGATCAAAGAAAGTACGTACTTAAATTTTGTCGAGACGTTCTTGCCCGTGACTAATGATGATATAAGAGCGGCTACTAGCAGGGACGCATTGCTAAGTAAAATAATTTTATACGTTCACTCGGGGTGGCCTTTGAACTGCCCGGAGGGTGAAGAATACAAGCCTTACTACAATAAGCGTAATGAAATATATATAGATCGAGGCTGTTTAATGTGGGGCTATAGGGTTATAGTACCAGCTTCGTTACGTAGTGTAGTATTGAAGCAACTTCATGCTAGTCACATGGGCATTGTCAAAACTAAGGGTATAGCGCGGAGTTACGAATGGTGGCCGAATATAGACGTCGACGTGGAAGCCGTCTGTAGGCAATGCGACACGTGTGCGGCGGAGGCCCAGGCACCCCCGCGCGCTCCTCCAAGTCCTTGGACTTACGATTTGCGTCCTTGGAGTAGGATTCACTTAGATTTCTTAGGCCCGTTGGGTAGTAAAACGTTTTTAATATTAATCGATTCTAGTACAAAATGGCTGGAAATATTTGAAATGGCTCGAACGAACGCTGCATCGGTCATAAAAATTTTAAGGGCAACTTTTGCACGTTTCGGGTTACCAACTTGAGATTTCTTAGAAAAAAATGGGGTCCGTCAATCGTTTTCACCTGTGTATCACCCGGCATCTAATGGAGCCGCGGAAAACGCAGTAAAGCTTTGTAAGCGTGTGATTAAAAAGGCCATGCGAGAGGCAATCGATGTAGACGCTGCTCTTCAAACTTTTCTGCTGTCATATCGAAATAGCGTGCATAGTAGTACCGGCGAAAGCCCTTCCATGTTGCTTCAAAAGCGTATCCTTCGCTCTCGGTTAGATCTTCTGAGAGGCGAACGTGCCCGTGAGGACAGCGTGCGGGACGCGCAGGCACGCCAGGTACAGTATGCGGGTGGTGTACCACGTAATTTACACATAGGAGACCAAGTTATGGCTAGAGGTTATGGTAGTAGGGAAAAATGGTTAGACGGAACAATTATAAGTAGAGAAGGTTCCCAAAGGTACATTGTCGAAAGCGGTAACGGTCAAAAGTTTCATAGACATATGGATCAAATAAAGCGCAAATCTCTTTATTCGGGCGTGTTGAGCTCGGCAGGTGACGAGGAGGTCGTCGAGCAACCAGATGATAAAGAGAACCTAGAATTAAATACGGGAATAGAGAAGACAGGAAGTCGTATCGGTGAGGAGGATGATAAGGGTATGGCTGATAAACATGCAGATGACAATTCACTTAATGAACCTTGTTCTCCAAATAAGTGCTCGCCCAAGTCACCGCTGAATCGTCCCAGGCGCCAAAGAAAGCCTGTTTTTAGATATGGAATAGATGCCTAAGTTCGATGTTTGTAATATATGTATATTTAATTAGAATAGTTGTATTTTAAGTGGGGAGGTGTAATATATGTGGGTAGAAACTACATTGACACTCTGTAATATGTATATATAGGCGGTATTCCATCTTGTCGAATGGGTCTGCAATAAACAGTCAACGAAGTACCTACCCGTGTTTCCTTTGTCTCGTAACGTCCAAATATTTCTCAGGATTTTGATGCGGTTTTTTTTAATAGATAGAGTGATTCAAGAGGAAGGTTTATATGCATAACTAGCAGATCCCGCGGCTTTGACTGTGCTAAATCTAGGGAAGAGCCCGAGCGAAGCGAGGGGGAGTCGCTAGTTATTAATATAATCACCCATGACTGGAGTACAAACATTCGTGCTCTACAAATCTAGAGGGACTCGAACCCGCGACCACAGCACAACAAGTAAACGTTTTCGGCAAGTCTTGTGGTGGTCTGCTTCAGAAATCCAGACATACATCGTGTTGTATGTGATCTGCGGTGCCTCATTAAGACGGGAAAGGCCGAAGGTTTCATTGGATTTTATTTGGTAGTACTGGCTTTTCTAGCTGGTGACTCTGCACATTACATAAGCTTTTACAGTTAAAGAAGCAAAATCAAAATATTTTATTCAGCATAAAAATTGTTACAATTTCTTACTGAACGTCATGAGTCTACCACCGGTTCGGAAAGAAGAAACCTCTGACCTGAGAAGAACTGGCGAAAGAAACTCAGCGGGACTAATATTTTTTTTTATCTTAATCTCACTTTTTTTTTTAATTAAATTGTAAATTAACAATAATTCTATATGTTGAAAGCTTAAACGTACATATGTACCTATGTCCGTAAATGAAGATTCTTGTAATAGACAGACGTTTTCTAATCTACCATTAAGGATCTGTATACATACTACATCTATATATTTATATTTAAACAAGTGACTCGTTCTCTAGATTTCTCAGAGATGTGATATTATGAAAATATCTATGCTTATACCATTTTGTCATCAAAATCTGTACAGTAGTTTCCATGATGCGGCCACAGACAGACATACAGACAAAAATTTCTACAAACAATAGATTTGATATCTGTATCGGTAATAGTATTTCTTTCAGTTGGTAGTGACCCTACTTTCTGCGCCAGCGGTCGCGGGTTCAAGTCCCGCTGGGGGCAGTCATTTGTTGAGAACGAATGTTTATTCTCCAGTCATGGGTGTTAATATTTATAATATGTATGTATTTAAAAAAAACTTATATATGTAGTATATCAACTATTTGGTATCCGTAACAGAAGCTTCCTTCGCGGCTTACCACGGAACCAGATGGCTTTGTTGTAATAATGTCCCAACATATTTATTTATTTATTTATTCAATAACAGTTCAAAACATATTGAACGTACAGATTCGACTTAGAATTTCATGATATTTAACATATATTTTTAATTTCAATCTACTAATGTAACTTTTTGCCATGCCAATGATTAAGTATCATTATCATTCTCTAAAAACTACTTAATAAGAACGGTAATCTTCAATTCATTCTGAGCAATGAATTCGTTGTCCTCAGGGAAATCACTAGAAATCTATTGCAACTCGACGACCAAATATATTTCAATTAAATAAAATCTTACTTTTCCTCGTAACATTTTCAATGTATCGAAGCTTGAATGATCGAGTTGATTACTATAAGTAATTACTTACATTTAATTACATGCTCTTATTACTTCTAATATGGCAACTTAGATATAGGTATATTTTTTTAAAAAGGGAAAGGCTACCTTTTACGTAAAAAGACTACTTTCAGAAAAAATAATAAAAAAGAAGTATTACGATTTTAACGGTCATTTGAAATGAAGACTGCTTTTAAGGCTAATGTGTTATTATAGGCTTTATAGTAAGACAATGTGTTATATTATTTTTTGTGAACATGGTGTATTCAATGATGTTGCTGCAATATATATTGTTTTATAATAGTCATATACATATGTAGTTTATTTTGTAATATTCATATTTAATCCTTAAACGCATATAAGTAGTTGCCAATTGCCTACATTCATTTTCACGTTAAATTGAAAAACCTGAGTTTTCACGTAAAATTGAAAATGAAATCAGGCAATCAGGTAAAATGTATGATACACAAACGTAAATAATGCGCTCAGAACGCTAATATTATAGATAAGTTATTTCTAGATTCTCTTGCGATAATCAAAATGAAGATATACTAAAAATATTAACTGTAATGATCATGATAAAATCTTCTTATTAAACTATTTATGTATATTTTTAAATTTATTGTATAGATGCTTCCGTAGATATACTGAAGAAATTAACCGGCTTTGTTTCACATGAGATCGCTTTGCTTTACTTGTATTTTTTACATGTTACGATTGTAATGGGATATATCTGTGTATGACACATCGCACTGCGTCAATTAAGTTAACAAGGATCACAAAAAACTTTTGGTTACAATAAGAATATTACAGATTTACTGCCAGTTTCTATAACCTATCTACCGATAGACCGGTAGTTACTTTCATACTATTTTGACACATTAAAAGTTACAACCTGTCAAAATCGTATGAAAGTATCTACCGGTCTATCGGTAGATAGGTTAAAGCAACTGGCAGTTAATAGTGTCATTCACCCACGAATTCACATAGTTATCTCTAACATTCAAAATAAATGTAGAACTGACTGCAATCTCTAACAAGTTGCCGTCAGTAAACATAAGTATTTGTAGAATACTCGACGGCGCCTCTGAGGCGAGAAAATCTGCTTTATTTGAATAATTTGATCAAACCGACTCAGTGTCAGAATCCGTGGTCCTTAAGCCATTATAGCAAAGCCCGTTATTGTCTGAAAAGGTTCAAATAAAAGATTACATTTTCATCGAGGGGACAAGCTGATTGCAGCTCCAATTATTTATTTTAAAACATGGCTTTGTAAGCTCGAACCGCGTAACTTTATTTGGTAAAGAATTTGTTTCAACAGTATTCTTTAATTATAACATCACGCTATAATTATTATAAATATTTTGCAAGATTTTATGTATGTATATTTGTGACCGCTTTCTACTGTTAAACTGTTAGATGCATTTAAATGTTCAGTACTCAGATTAAATAAATGAAATAATATTATTAACTAAATTAATTAAATGAAATAACGCAACACGTAGCTACTGTTAACTATAAAATTTGCTCAAAGATGGCGTTGGTTGTATAAGAACATAGTAAATACAAAATACTAGAGACACAATAGAGCAAAACGAATATTTGTTATTGAATAAAAACGTCTTGTATATTAGTAGTTTTACTATAAAAGCTCATGCTAATGGCAGTGGAAGCCCAGTGGTGACGCGCTCGCGCTAAACAAGTAAAGCGGGTTCATAACCGGGTCTCTAACATTGGCATCTCTGATATTTTCATGTGCGAATCATTACTAACATGATTACCACTTAACAAGGAAAACATCGTGAGGAAACCTGCATGTCTGAAATAACGTAGTAAGTATTAGAAAGACGTGTGAAGTCCACCAACCCGCACTTCACCAACGTGGTGGACTATTTCCTAATTCCCCTGGATGGCATGTGCCCAGCTAATTATAAAAGCTTGATATGTTTAAATTAACTTAAATACTTGTATTAACATTTTAATATTTTTTTAAATATGTTGGGACATTACTACACGCAGCGCCATCTAGTTCCGTAGTAAGCTACAAATCTCGTGTTATGGATACCAGATAGCTCATATACTACATAATATATAAGTTAAAATACATACATATTATAAATATATCATTGTTATTACATATAGAGATTTGTAGACAAATAATTAACTTTGATAAACAAATAAGGTTTGTAATTAACGAGAGAAAAGCAAATATTCAAATGATATAAAATTGCAATTAAAACCAACATGTGTTTCAGCCACATTGCGTCGAGATAGCTTTTATAAATTAACAACGTCCGGTGTACTTTGACCTACAATAAGCTGGTGTAATTTTTAATATTACTCTCGGTCCGATAATTGTTAATTTTGTTCATATTGCTTTAAAATTACGATGGCTCAGTTTGTAGTGACCCTACTTGTTGTGCCAGCGGTCGCGGTTTCGAGTCCCGCTGGGGGCATACATTTTTTGAGCACGAATGTCTGTACTCCAGTCATGGGTGTTTATATTTATATTATGTATTTATTTAAACTAATATTTGTAGTATATCAACTATCTGGTATCCGTAACACAAGCTTCTTTGTAGCTTACCACGGAACTAGATAGCGCTGTGTGTAATAATGTCCCAACATAATTATTTAATTAAGTAAGTTATATAGAGAAATTTAATATATTATGTACATTTAATCCTCATTTATTTAGTTTAAGGCCTCGATTGCATTTTACATTTAAGTCGGTTATATAAAAAAAATAACTAAAATATGGATGTTTATGTTATGTTTATGGATGTTTTATTGATAAAATATGTATTGTTGTTTTAAAAATGCCTCCTGTAGACATTTTTAAAACATTAAGGTTAAGAAATTTCAGCTTTAACCGTTAATTTTTATTATTAACTAGCGATTCGACCTTGCTTCACTTGGGTTCGTCCTTATGTACTTTACTTTTGATGCGCAACCCCTTGCTTCAAAGCAAACTTGCCTCAAATTAGCTAATTATCTGCTTATTAGATTAGTTACCTGCGAGTGAAAGTCCCATTAAAATCGATCCAGCCGTTTGAGACATTAGCTGGAACAAACAGACTGACAAAAATTAAAAAAAATATTTTTTTGATGTAAAGTACAGTATACACTTTCAAATTTAGTGATAAGCTGTTAATTTAACCTTAAAAATAGACACTTTAATTTTATTTACATGGACTAAGTCCATTAGAGTAAGCTTTAAAAATGATTACATTTTATCTAGTACAGGCCGGGCCTACTGCATTTGCGTAAAACAAATGTTTGAAATGATGAGATTTTCCTTTTTCTCTTATGCAGGATTACAGCTTTTTATGGTTTCGTAATAAAGTGTCCGGAGCTTTTAAATGGACTGTCTGTTCATATGTCTGTCTGATTTACTTATAAAAAAACTGCGTCTTTTTTGTATTATACACGTGTTATATGTACATAATATATTTAAAGTAACAAAGCAAAAAGTAAATGTACTCTAAGAAAATTATAGTATGTATTAACAACAATAAGTTAATTAATTAAACTATTCGACATATTTTAGTGTAATATCAGTACCAAATACATATAAATAAACACATGACAGTATTAAAAAATACTCTGTATAATACTTGAAATAAATTAAAGGTTACGTGACAGCGGAAGAAGCCCGCCGAAGTGGAAAAATTGGACAAATTTGTACCAAGCCATTTTTATCTCGTCTGGAAATAAAAGGAAACCTTAAGTCTCACTTAATGTGGACTCGACGAAATGTGGAATTCCTGTGTTTAGTACAATTGAGATCCCGAACGTTGGATAAAATGTAAACGCCTCCGGACCGACCCGGCCGTATAATATTTGCGGAATTAGCCTATTTTGTGTGGACACCTTAAATGGTCTGCCAGATGGAAATCACAAGGTGTTGAAGGAAAACTTTGGTAATGACTTGCCATTTGAGCTTGCTTCATTTAACCTACATTATTTACAGAAGATATATTTTTACTTGACTAATATAAATGAGTGAAGGGCGAAAGCTCGTAGGCTTTTCTTTACCCAAGTCCGTGGATCCTACAATATTATTTAATATATTTAATATAATACTTTAAAGCAATACACTATTAAGTACTTCCATCTTCATCACTTTTTAATGAAGGAGTTTAAAATCTAAATATATAAAAGCGAAAGGTCACTCACATATTACGAAATATTGAAAACCGCTTGACGTATAATGATGAAGGGCAGGGCGGTAGCTTATAATTAGTAGATGTACGCTTATAACGGACTTTGCAGCAGGGACGGATTAAGGAGGTCTAAGGGCTCTCGCAAGTTCTGAAGATAGTCCTTCATATTTTGTACTGAAATCTTTAAATTTGACAGAGAGCATCTAGGGACAAACCCGAGCAAATCTAGCGTTAGTAGCTAGTTATTTATATTTTTCATTAATTCTTTGCAATTTTATAGTCTAAAGCACACACATGAATTAAAGTCCCCAATAACTTATCCTTTTTAATCACTTGTTAAGTTCAATATAATTAATATCTCGTTATTAGCCCGCCCTCTTACTAAGTGACTACAATTAGCTGACAAAAAAAATTATAACGCGTCCAAAGAAAATTAGCACAAGTGTCTGTACCGCAGTTACATTTTTGGACACTGAGCACGTTCCACTTAAAAGAAAAGGCAAAAAACCGATAGGTGAGTTAAAATCAGCTTAGTCGACCGATGCTAAATCTATTTTTTATGACTTCTTAGTGTTCAGTTGCTTAGCATATCATAAATACAGTAAAAAAATCTATACTAATATAAATTTGAAGAGTTTGTTTGTATGTTTGTTTGTTTGTATGTTTGGTTGAAGGCGCTAATCTCATAAACTGCTAGTCCGAATTAAAAAAATCTTTTCGTGTTGGATAGTCCGTTTATCGAGGAATACTTAGGCTATATTACATCACGCAACGACCAATAGGACTGGAGCATCAACGAAAAATGTGCGACTCAGAACCAAATTAGTTTCCGGTCTTTAGAACGCATGCGACGCCGCGGGAAATGCTAGTATGTGTATAAAAATGTATACCATTCTAAGCTTAGTAAGAAATATTTTGTGGGTGTATTGAAAAGTGATTTTGTATACATAACGGTATAAAATTAATTCTTTTAATTTAAGTTTTATTATAAAACTTTGAACAATAGGCTGCCATAGCCTGGCTCGAATCCCAATTTCACCATGACTGTTCGACTCATGGTGTTTCAGCGCATTTAAGCTCTAACTGTTTTGAAAACAATTAAAAAACAGCGTGGACTACGTAATGGATTATTTAGTTACGAAAATCTTAAAACAAAACAGATCTTAATTTCTAGAAAAAAATTAATTTACCTTCTTTTAAAAATAAATTAACATCGTGTTGTTCATAAATTATCACACATACAATTTTCTGCATGAATATGTTCTACGTTACAATCGCTTAAGTAATTACACGATCCAATTCCTAGGCACAGATGTATTATTACTACTACGTCTAAGCTTAAATATAACAAAGTACTAGGTCATGACTTAGGCAAAACACGCAAGACCCTGAATAATTCGAATCGATATACCGTAATCAAGAATAAAAAACATGTAAATATTATAACTGAGGCTGAACGACGGTTTTACTACGTAATTCCGAGCTCGAAATGTAGTATACCATAAGTTTATTGGCTTTTAGGAATAATCATTTGTGCTTGTTTTCTTTGAATCGAGCAATTTACCCGGTAATAGTATGATATAACTTTGACAGTTATATAACTGTTATGCATTTATTTTAAACGACTCCTAAGCTTTATGTATAGTTTTATTCAAATTAATAAAACTTCATTAAAATTATTCTCATCTATAAAATCAAAATTAGGCAACAACTATAAAATTTAGTGGTTTGTTAAACATCTGTGCAGCCAAAAATATTATGTCTTTTATAGCAAGAAGTAGTTAAGGTAAATGTACCTGACATTGTACTTTTTTCACTCATTTTTTTGTAGTAGGTACACGTATAATATAAAGCACATATTGATGTTAGAGATAGAATTTTTCAATTTAATTATCCACAGGAGAAAAAAATGTAGTAAAGAATTTGGTTCAAATTAGACGACGACCTTCGTGCGGTCGTTACCCAGATTTATTGTACATGTTAGAAAACATAACAAAGGTTGTAATGGGTAGTGATTATTGAACTTTATTCTCAGACTATAACGTACTTTCTTTAGAGTAAAGTCTTATTTAGTATAATAACATACTCATTATTTCTCAGTTTGAGTTATATTATAAAAAATACTACACAATTAATATATTAAAATAGATAATTACAGTACACTCTAACTATGATTAGAATAATTAAGATATTTATATAATAATAGAATAATTAAGATATTTAAATTGTTCTACTTCTCATGATGTAGTCACAGACAGACAGCCAGACAGACAAAAAAAGTGTGTGTGTACAAAGTACACATGTCAGAAGTAAAACTTCTTTGGCAAACTAATTTTTAAAACTCGTTTATATTTATACTAAATAACCTCGTCTAAGCTCGTTGAGAGAGGGAGATGGCGCGATGGTCACACCCACGAGTTAGACAGAGTTAGAAATGTCACTGACTCGCGGTGGGCGAGATCTAACTAAGGTTAACTCTTCCCCGTCTCTGAGCGCCTGGTACTATGGACTTATTTTTTCGTTTCTTCGAGTTTGAAATCACAACGATTCTAAAGAAGTTTCACTTCAAAAATCTAATAACTTTTGATTAGGCCTCAGTATCGATAATAATGACTATTTCAATAAGATTTTCATAAGTTAAAATATTATTATATCTATAGATAAAATGCTATGTATTGGGTTACAATAACTTAACCGTTGTAGTGGCTTTTACCAACATAAATCAAACGCCTTTAATCATTACCTTTACACGTAAAACAAAAGTACGTCCTATATAAAGCTACAAACATAACAGTAAGTATGAACTTCCGAGCGATTGTAATCTTTAATTCTTAAAGGTTAAAGATTAAAATGGCAGGTAAAATGTTTCATAGCTAAGTAGATACCCATAGCCTTACCATGGCTGACGTAGCAATCATCTGATTTAATGGTTGGATGCCATGTCAAAAGGATTCTATAAAATAGGTATACTAAGGAAAGAAATCGAATAGACGAAAAAATTCTTAAACGATACCTCGCGTGACTTATGCGTGGTCAATGAAATGTCGATTCTTCGTTTTCTAGCTGCTTTATGTCTATTAGATGGAAGATAAAATCAGTTAATCCATAGTTTGGTTGTTTTATGAGCATAATAATTTAAATGTAGTAATAGTTTTCAGTTTTTTTAAACGTCCCATTGCTGAGAATAGGAGAGTCCACCACGCTGACCAAGTGTGTTAACTTTAAGTGTGTGTAAAAATGATTCACATTTGAAAATAGACGAGGTGCAAGAGCCCAATTCAGGCAGTACAGTGGTAGCCCAATGGCAAGTAGATCTCTCGGAAAACCGAGTGAAGCGTGTTCAAGTCATTTAAACGTTTTATTTTTACTAAATTAAGAAAATAATCCATTTTAGGATACGATTATACATTAGCTTTTTTACTGGGAATGAATTAAGTTGTCCCATCGAAATCATAACACCTAAAATCTACTAGTGTCACAACATTGGTCTACCGCAAAATCTTTTGAAATCCGAGTTGGTTATTTTATATAGTATTAATCTATGGAAGCATCTATTCTATAACTTTGTCATAAATTGTTACCTTCAAAGTTGAGTAATGACATTTTATAGTGTTTTTATCAATACAACATATCTTTATTTCTTTAATAAGCAGAATGACTTGGACTTCGAACGGAAACATAATCACTTAAGAATCTACTTTTTTATACGGCAAAAAAAAATATTAGTTGAAGACAAGTAAAATAATTGATGTTTCTTGTGAAATTCTTCACAAAATGTACTGCAATATTAATAAAAAGACTCAATTTCTAGTCACGCAATACGGTATTTAAGGATGCATTGCATTTTTTAACTCCAAGGTTCATAGAAAAGACTATTACTTTTAAAACCACACAAGACCAAGAGCTATTAAGCTTGGAAAAGTTAATTTTGGTAAATATCTATAATCGCTGGCATTTTCAGTATTGAAATGCTTCTAATTCGACATTCCATGAAAATATGAATAACCTTTGCCAAGAATTAATCATTGCAAAATATTCTTGGGAATTGATTACCTATATTTTTTAGTATTACGAATAACCAAACCGGCACAATCGTTCTCAAAGCATCCTTTAACCGACGGTAACTTTAAACCCTATTCGCCATTTACCAGTAACATTGTATTTATTTAAACTAGATAAATTAGGGTTCCCTACATTACAGGTTGTGGGTAGGAGCCGGCTCTATTTATTGACCCTTGAGATGTTTTAAAACTCAGTCTGTCCCGTGACAGCGATTGCTGCAAAGAAAAATTCGTTTTATTTGTTACTTTGTCTTTCTGTTTATTAAATGGGGCTTCACTGTGAGATTGAGAAGATTGTAGAATATATCCGTAAACCGATAAAATTTAATTAAAAATCGTAATTGCTATTTCCAACTTACTAGAATAGCCTAGCTATGTGAAATTTAATTTCCCAAAATTTTAAATAAAGTTCAACAATGACTAAACAATCTTTAAATGGATGAAACGTGTGAAACATTGGAAAACAAAAACAAAAACGTTGAAAAAAATCTCTCAGGCTCCATTATCTTTGCGTAATAAAAGTTTATGACAATAATTAATGAGCTTGATTAAGATAACTATGCCATAGTCACAATTTATAATAGAGAATTTGCCGTCCAATATCGTAATTATAAAAACTAATATTCGCCTCTGGTCGAAATTTGACCATATTCTTTTTTGAAATCTTGAGGAAAATATATTTTAATAGAATTTACCTGTTTTGTTACTTATAAAAGTAACTAAAACTAAGTTCTTCTGTATGTAAAAAATGATGAGCAAGTTGCCATCGGAGAAAAGGTCGAGTCACCTAGATCCTAGAGGCTCGCGTCTAAGTAAAGAGAGCCATCGATCAATAATAGTTATTGATCATTGAAGAGAGCAGTTGTTAACTACGTACGTACTACGTATAAGTAAGTTCTTACAACTTTTACGATTTATTTCTATTCCATAATGAAAAAAAAATTGTAAATATAAAAATATTTAAAGTAAAAATCATTACTATATACTAGTATTTAAATTCTAATTTTAATGTACAGATAAGTATTTAAGCTTATTTTGTCACTAAATTAACCATTCATACAACCAAACCATCCTAAATAGAGGTCAAAAATAACGTAAAAAATACAATGTTATATTACAAGCACATCAAATTGTAGGTCATACTAAGCATTAAGCAATCAAGAACCAATTATTTTAATTGAACTTTCGCGCGAAGAAATATACTAATACAATATTATTCAAACGTGCGTTCATCATATTATATTGCGTATACTTAAAACCGCAGCACGTAAATAACAGTAACTACAGGCAATTTGTAAGCCGTTACGAGCCTTAGGATTCTAGAAGCTTCGATATATCGTGAAGTGAGACTGGAATTTATTGGGCGTACCTTCGCTGATTGCGAATGTACCTGAATAAATGTGTTTCTAGTTTTTTTCTGAGATATCAGAATCCGTGTGAAATGTACCCGAAATGTTAAGGCCAAAACAATTTATCCTTTTAGATAATATTGTGGATATAATTTTTTTTTTACCGATATCAAACATGATGGGGCTTATGGAGCTCTAAGAAGCTCACTTCTTTCGCCAGTTCTTCCCAGGTCAGAGGTTTCTTGTTTCCGAACTGGTGGTAGACTCATGACGTTCAGAAAGAAGTTATAAAATTTTTTATGCTGAATAAAATATTTTGATTTGATTAGAAGACTAGCGACTCACACTGGCTTCACTCGGAATCGACTCGACCGACCATATAACATAGTAAATATTGTGAATAAAGTTACGTGATGTTAATGTTATAATCCACCTTTTAAACAATCCATGCTTAGAAACAGCTTTTTTATAAAAATATTTTGGTAATATTTTGGTTGGTATATTAGGTTTGTTTACTAAGCTTACTTCACCAAATTCAATGTTATTCAGACAAATAAAGCTACAAAGGGTAAAAGCAGTAAAGCTACAAAAAAAATACTCGGGGATTAATAATGAAAAGTATTACAAATTTTGTCCTCCAGACCACCTCATTGCCATTTACCCAACGGCTAGCAAAAGTTAATAATAAAGCAGTCGTTTCTTTAAATCTAAAACAACACGCAGTTGAACCGTATAATATCAAGTTTTCGGGGCGAACTCCTCGTCAATTCGAGATCCGTTTTTCAAAGGATCCATTACAAATTTGCTGATGTCGCAAAATAGAAATTTACCCAAATTTGCCGAAAAAGACGAAGGGCCGGTCCCAATGTGCCTACACTCCTTACACCCATCATTCGGACTTTATTGGAATTGTACCTTCAAAAATCCCTTTCCCTACCGCACCCAACATGTTGATGCGTATGGGAAACCTTTCCTTTGTTAGATGTGTGATGTTTTGTAACCCTTTTTTAAATAAACAAGATTATTAATTGATTATGTAGAGCGAATTTAGTTTATGTTAAGGAAATTTTGAATGAGACTTATGACTAGATTAGAACTAAATTTGTATTTGCATTACTATTTATATTTCTATGTGCAATAAAGAATATAACAAGTTATATTGAAGGGATGTATTTTAATTTCAATAGATAACTTATAAATAATAATTGCTCTCAATTAAAAAAAAAAAGGTTTGGGTTATTAACAATGTGTTTAAAAGACAATTATTAATATAAATAAGAATCATAGAAAAGGAAGAAATTTGTATCATACTTAAAAGTAGTACAAAACAGCTAGAGAATAAGAAGGTAAAAATTAACATTATAATATGAATGTTATTAGGCGCGAATAAATCTATGTACTTAGATTTATTAACATCAAAATTGTTTCTGACGCATTATGTATACTTTTACATGGCAAACCTGACAAAATTCTAAACGGAAATTTTGAACAAGATTTTTTTCTTATAATAATTAATGTATTAATGCCATACACATGCTTAAAAAAGCTACGAATATAATAAAAATAATAACTAAAAATGTAAAAAAGAGTTTTAAACTTTGTCAAATCTGACATTTATTTGCGTAACTCTTGTTCTAATGATGGATTTAGTATTATACAAAATTTATGTAAACAACGATAAAAGCACCTGATTACTTAGCGGACCCTAAAATAATAAGCTTGCTAATAATCTACAACGCCGAAGGACTAACAAAAATTTCCTTTGTAAATTTTAATTAAATTCCCGTCGTTGCTTCTTAAGTTTTTACTTTGGTTTTATTATAAAATTGACTAAGCTTGTAACTCGATCTTTCTTGCACGGAAAATAAATTTGAGTGACGGTTTTATGGAAGCTGACAATAACAGCCGTTTCTATTCACGATCGGAACACGACAAAGGGATGATTGAAAATAGTCTCGCTCCACGTATACAGGAATAACTTTGAGAGCTCTGTTCTGACGATAGGCACTAATGCTCGACTATTGGTTGGAATTTCCGTACAATATTTTGTGCCATGAACTTTTTTATTGCATATATTATACATATATAAATTTTGGTTTAAAGTACATTTATCTTGAGTTGTGTATTGCTGAAAAATTATGTTGAAATTTTATTCAACTTCCTATTATCCGTTTGTTCTGAAATACGTATTTACATAGTCCTGTTACTTGTTATTAGTAAGGCACAATATTTACATTTTGCTTGCTTTAAATGCACATCTAGGTCATTTACAATATCTGACTATTTATATAATATTTTAAACATTAATTTTTAGTATACTATAAGCTACAATCACTAACTAGTAAAAATTATATTACTTTATATTTAATTTGTCTTCTAAAATTTATTAGAGAAGAAAAATGTCGGCTACGGCAAACGGAACGAGCAGACCCTGAATGCTGAACTGATGCTGGAATTGCACCTTAAATTCGTTTCATTTTCAAATTCTAATGAGATGAAAACTCGACAGGACCTGGCATAGATCAGTTGTAGGACCAGTAGATGTTATGTTATTCGAGATAAACTCAATTAACACTTGGGGAGTCGCGTCCTTGTTTGTAACAAAAATACTCGCTGCCGGGTCCGCTGGACCCAGGATAATGTCATAATTTTTTTTTAAACTGCATTATAAACGTAAATTCTTACTTTCTTATAAGGATTTTGTATATATAATAAAAGATAATATTGAATTAAATATTAATATTTATAGTTTTTACTTTAAAAAAATCTATTTTAAAAATATACTAAATTTCTCCATACTTTTGTGACAATGTTTAGGCTAATAATTGTAATTTCTATAATTACATATTTTAATCAAAATATTCTATATTTTCTTACACAATTATAATGTACTTACTTATACGGAATAGTAAAGAGAGAACAATCATCACAGAGGAATAAAAAAATAACATAAAAATATTATTATCTTCTTTGGAGTATAAACACACTTGTCAACATTCCTTAGGCACTTTATACATAAAATTTAGTAATAAAACTTTGTACAACTATAGTTCATATGTTCTTTAATTGTTGTACAAAAAGGTTTGGTTTTTCTATCGTTTTTTCCAATAACATAGGCCTCAACTCACTTTCTCGTTCGAAATCCCATTCATGTTCACTTATATCTAAGCAGTCTTCAGTTTCAGAGCATTCTCGGTTTTCTATTTCCTCATAAGATATTTATCTATATATCCAAGCTTAAAAACCCTATTGGTTGCCATTTTATTGAAATTAAATAAAAAATAGGTAAATAAAAAGTTACAACAATATGCAAAAATAACATACGTAATTAGTCGCTACCGGGTCCCGCGGACCCACACACAACTTTTTCATCCATAGCACTCACTTGCAGCGCGCTAATTACCTACCGATATCATCATTTGCTGTACTACACTATCCTTAAAAGGTACTTAGAGTGGCAATGTCGCATTCCTCAAATTTAAGTAGTTATTAAGATAAATATGGAGGACTGGGTCCGTTAGACCCATTAGCGAGTCCCCAAGTGTTAATTACTTTGACCCAACGTAGGAGTTGAACCCAGGCCAGGCAATCTGCAGGCATTAGACCACTGCGACAGTTATCTACTGGTGACCAGAAAATAAACTACGTCAGGTATTAGTTGGCAAAAATGTGGATAACACATTACCAATGAATTCCATTTTTATAAAACAAAACTTAGTAAACTTATTTAATAAAGCTTTTGTTCGCCTTTTATTCAAGCAACAAACATTTCGCTATTTAACGAGCTGCTAACTTTTCGTGCGTGCTAATTATTGTTACTCCGACAATGTCTTTGTAATTGGACACGGGTAAGATTCAAAGTCTTTAAAAGTTTGTTCGAAGTTTATTTAAAATAAGTACAAGTAAATCTAAATAATATTCGTACATTTCACGTTACAAGAACAACATTTTAAACTTTTTGATGATTTTAGTTGATTTTGATTATGAGATCTCCTTTCACTTAACTTATATTTTATAGTTGATAATAAACCAAAATCTGTACTTGAAAATGTAAGTAAGTAAAGCAAGGTGTTGCTTATTCGTAGCCCCTTTGGTTTAAAAGTTGTGGAGTTGGTAGTATCCTCCCACACGGAAGCTCATTGCTTCAGTTTAGTCCAATGTAATGTAGCGACTTGACATTATGTACAAAATATGTTAAGTTCTGTTTATATTATTCTTTCTTATATATTTCAAACCGTTAATCTTATGTGAAAGAATAACAACATGAGTATTGAATAGTCTTACTACAAAATTCGCTTATATTAATTTTAGCTTTTATAGCATTCCATTGAACATCTTTTCATTCTGAAGCAGAAAAGTTTGAATAACACTAGTCAAATTTGTGTAAGAAAACTGCACGTTTTTGCCAACTTATATACTTTATTTATTATTCAGTTATATTATTTATTCAGTTTTTCATACAAAAACATAAAATATGTTAAGAATCGCCGTCACTTTTAACATGAACCCTAATTTAGACCAGGCAGCACAGGCGTTGCGGTTTGCGTTAATTAACTACTGACTGAGAACTTACTACAATAGGTTCCAGTTATTTGAAAATTGTTAATAATGTACCTAGCTCCAAATATTACAAAACAGTGGGTTGAAACTTGCAACTTTTGCTAGTTTATTGTATATTAAACGCGATAAATTATTTTAGATTTGTAAAACAGTAATGAATTTTCGAAAATTAGTGAAATTTCTTGTTTAAATTTATGTGCAATATACCTACTACGAATTGAATCAAAATTATTTAATTTTACGCTCGCAATTACCTATGTGACTCAGTACAATCGTAACTTCATAATGTATACGTCAGAGATTATTAAGCTGTGTTAGCACTTTTTTACAGCGTTTTCTTTTTCATTAATTTGTTATTCTAGTTTCTTATTAAACATTTCCATAATCTCACGAAAATAAATCTAGTTATCACTTAATCTATCGGCGCAAACGTTTAATCGATAGTTTGCTAATATGATTTATAAGGAACATTGATGTTTAATCGATTAATATTACCTGTCATCACATTATTATCTGTCAGCTGTCACCTATTTTAATATAAAAGGCGGATTGCGTTGTCAAAAGACGCATTCGTTTGTCAGCTCTCGAGCTGGAAGCACTGTTGAAATAATAGTTATACTGTTGTTTTGATATTTAATATACTATTTCGAATAAAACATGGAAGCTAATAGTGGTTTTAATCATTCCGTCAATCCTTCTGTTACATCAGAAGAGGGGACGAGTCGACGCCAACCAGCCGCAGGCCTTTTCCAAAACCTGACGACACTATTGGCGAATACATTCAAGGATACAATGTGCGAGATGATGTTGCAGATGACTCAAGAAAATCGTACAGCACTATCTGAAATGATGAAGATGTTCCAACCTAATGAAACACGAATTAGGATATCTGATATTTATTTTCCAAGCTACGATCCCGACCAAGGCACGGATGTTAGGGAGTGGGTTGACTTGATAACACGCACCCAAGATGAATACAAACTAAAAGACCACGAAGTGCGACTAAAAGCAGCAGGCGTACTTAAAGGAAGAGCGCAATCCTGGGCGGATCAATGTTTGTTACGAACAACAACTTGGGCAGAAATGAGGGAAGACATGCTACAGACTTTTGAACCTGAATCAAGGTATTTCTCTGATGTTTTGAAATTTAAAAAGTATACTGTTGAAGATGCTGATAGTATTCAAGAGTATATCTCAAATATGTGGAAAATGTTTAAAAAAATTGTTAAGCCCAATCCTACTGAGCAAGATGCCGTTGAATTTGTGATTGGTAGTATTACTGATGACTCTCTTCGAACAGAACTTCTTAACAGTAAATCTATGTCTGTACCAGAATTGATTGCGATCGCAAAGACCATGCGCAAACGAAAATTAGCGACTTCCCGGGATCACGTACAAAATAAAAAGATTAAATTTAATGATAATGTGTCAGATAAAATGACATGTTTTGTATGCGGAAAGCAGGGACATAAGGCTCGTTGGTGTAAAATGAACGCAATTGCCCAAGCCCGTTCCGATACAACAGATGTAAGTCAATCAAGCAAAGATGAAGATATGAAGAAAAAAGAGTGTTCTTTTTGTTATATCCAGGGCCACACTTATGAAACTTGTTTTAAACGACTAAACGGCCAAAAGAAGATAAACTTGTGTCAAAAAGGTAACACTTATTGTAATATTTTTACAATTTCGGCAGACAATAAACATTTTCAAGCTTTATTCGATAGTGGTGCTGATTGTTCTCTAGTGAAGGAGTCTATAGCTGCAAAGCTTCCTGGACCTAGGGTAATCAAGACAACTTATCTCAAAGGTATTGGACCCATTCCTGTGATTTCATTTAGCCAAATCTCTCCTGTTTTAAAAATTGACAATGTTCACATCAAACTAACATTGCATCTCGTCTTGGATCATGAGATACCTGAAGACCTTTTAATTGGAAAGGATTTATTAAGCATTCCAGGCATCGCAGTTACTTTGACCAATTCTGGAGTCGCCCTTTCGAGGAGCAACGAATGTTTTAAGCAGATGGATATTTGTCAGCTATCTTCGACTACGATCGATACAGATTTAGTGGATAAGGAACAATTGGATTATCTTCTGAATATTTTAAATAAATATAAAGACTCATTTTCCAATGGTATACCAGATTCTAGAATAATCACGGGAGAACTCACGATAAGATTGAAAAACCCAAATAAGACAGTCAATCGACGTCCTTACCGACTGGCACCTGTGGAAAGAGAGAGAGTGCAAGAAATAATAAAAGAGCTTATGGATAAGAACATTGTACGTGAAAGCAATTCACCATTCGCAAGCCCGATCATAATGGTCAAAAAGAAAAATGGCGAGGACAGATTATGCGTGGATTACAGGGAATTAAATGCTAACACAGTGCGGGACCACTACCCGTTACCACTAATTACCGAGCAGCTTGATCAGTTAGCCGAAGCAAAATATTTTACATGTCTTGATATGGCAGCTGGATTTCATCAAATCCCTTTGTCTCCTGAGTCAATAGAAAAAACCGCCTTTATCACACCTGATGGACAATATGAATATTTGACAATGCCATTTGGTCTAACAAACGCCCCATCAGTTTATCAAAGAGCAATAAACAAGGCTCTCGGAGATTTAAGGGAGAAAGACGCTCTCGTTTATATGGATGACGTGTTGATAGCGAGTAAGACAGTTGCTGAAGGATTTCAGAAACTTCAAAGAGTATTAGAGGCTCTAACTAAAGCAGGTTTTTCAATTAAACTTAAAAAGTGTTCATTTCTTAAGACCTCAGTGGAATACCTTGGATTTATTGTTTGTGACGGTACAGTGAGACCTAGCCCATCTAAAGTCGAAGCGCTAGCAAGATCTCTTCCTCCAAAGAACGTTAAGCAGCTCAGACAATTTAATGGCTTAGCAGGCTATTTTAGGCGTTTTATACCAAACTTCTCCAAAGAAATGGTACCTCTCTACAATTTGACTAAATCAAATGTGAAATGGGAATGGACTGCTGAACATGAAAGTATCAGATCAAAAATTATAAATTACCTTACATCTGCACCGTTACTGACAATTTTCAAGGAAGGACATGCCATTGAACTCCACACGGACGCTAGCGCTCTGGGACTCGGAGCAGTTTTAATACAATTACATGAAGGTGTTAGACGTGTCATTGGTTACTTTAGCATGAGAACAACACCTGCTGAATCAAAGTATCACAGTTACGAGCTTGAGACACTCGCAATTGTTAGAGCGATTAAGCATTTTCGACATTTCCTTTACGGTAGGAATTTTACAATAGTAACTGATTGTAACGCTGTAAAAGCATCACGATATAAGCAAGAGCTACTTTCCAGAATTTACAGATGGTGGGCGTTCTTACAAAATTTTGATTTTGAAGTGGAGTATCGAAAAGGAGAAAAACTTAAGCATGCCGATTTTTTCAGCCGTAATCCTTTACAAGTTGTCATGAATTTAAGCACTAAAGATGATTGGTTAATAATGGAACAACGACGAGATCCTATGTTAAGCAAAATTATTGAAGATCTTTCTAAAAATAATACCGTGAATGCCGAATATGAAGTCAAGGACAACATTTTATATTATAGAATGAGTATAAATGGCAAAGTGAAACTCGTTAAGGTTGTACCGCAGTCTTATCAATGGAGTCTTATTAACACTTACCACGAAGCACTTAAACATATGGGATGGGAAAAAACTCTAGCAAAACTCAAAGAAAACTTCTGGTTTCCTAAAATGTCAACAGTAGTTAGATACTTTGTTGAGCACTGCGTTATTTGCAAGACTATGAAAGGACCCTCCGGAGCTTCGCAGAGTCGACTACATCCACTTGGAAAAATAGCAGAACCTTTTCACACGCTACATATAGATATTTCGGGGAAACTCAGCGGAGCTGCTGCCCAAAAAGAATACGTCTTTGTAGCAATTGACGCGTATACTAAATTTGTTATATTACAGTATGCAAAGAATAAAAATCAATCCAACGCCCTTAAACATCTGCACGAAGTGGTTTTCCTGTTTGGAGCTGAAAGAATAATAGTTGATGGTGATGGTGCTTTTACTTCCAATTATAAAGCTTTTTGTAAAGAATATGGAATTGAATTACATCAATGCGCTGGATACACAAGCAGAGGTAATGGACAAGTTGAAAGAGTTATGAGAATCATAAAAAATGGCCTAACGATTATCAAAAACACCCAGAAAACACACTGGGAAAAGTCACTCGGAGCTTTACAGTTAGCCATAAACTGTACGTTTTCAAAATCTACGGGACAAACACCAATAGAATTATTAACAGGCAAGAAAGGATGTGTACCTCTACAACTACTGAATCTCATTGATGATGAAAATGAACGAATAAATCCAGAGGCTATGAAAAATATTATTATTGAAAGAATGGCCGAGCAAGCTGAAAAGGATAAAATACGTTACGATAGCGGGAAAGCAAAAGTAAAAAGATTCATGAAGGGGGAATATGTTTTATTAAAGGAACCAATGCGACTTGGTACAAAATTAAGCCAAAAATTCGATGGACCATATGAGGTGACAAAAGTGTTGCCACATGATCGATATGAAATTCGTCGTAGTAATCACCGGGGCCGATCAAGAAAAGTAAGCCATGAAAACCTTCGTAGTGCTCCAAAGTTTGGTGTGCAAAGTGATGTGGCCGTATCGGCGATGAATAGAAACGTTGAAGAAGAATAATGTGATGTGTGCTATAGTGCAAGTATGTGTAACATATTGTGTGAAATGTGTTTAAAACAAAGTGGTGTGAATATTTATTTTGTTATGTGAATTGTTACGTGTATGTGTATTACGAGAAAGCCAAAATGAGCGCCGAGGCTCTGAGGCTGGACCAAAATTAGCGCTGAGGCTATGAGGTCACAGAAATTTTAAGACTAATTATTATTATTTTTATGTGGTTGCTACGAGATCTTTGTGCTTAATTTACAAAAAAAAAAAATTTGGATTCTTATAGAGTTACATTTATTTGTCATTATTTTATTTTTTCAGATAAAAATTAATCATAGACGCAGGGACGCGCCTGATGTCAGTATGGCCGTATCGGCGCAAACGTTTAATCGATAGTTTGCTAATATGATTTATAAGGAACATTGATGTTTAATCGATTAATATTACCTGTCATCACATTATTATCTGTCAGCTGTCACCTATTTTAATATAAAAGGCGGATTGCGTTGTCAAAAGACGCATTCGTTTGTCAGCTCTCGAGCTGGAAGCACTGTTGAAATAATAGTTATACTGTTGTTTTGATATTTAATATACTATTTCGAATAAAACATGGAAGCTAATAGTGGTTTTAATCATTCCGTCAATCCTTCTGTTACAAATCTACATATAAATAAAATTGAAGTGTTTGTTTTTTTTTCAAATTAACAGCTTTTCACTAAATACATATGAAAGTATATACGATACTTAAACCAAATAATTAATTTTTTAAAATTTTCTTTGTTTGTATGTCTGTCTGTTTGTTCCGGCTAATCTCTAATATATATGTATCTATATATCTCGGCTAAACTACTTTTGACGGGACTTTCACTCGTAGATAGCTAATGTTATAAGGAGAAGATTAGGCTACTTCGATTTTATTATAAAATTATCAAACCGTATAATGTATTTTTACTTACGCCCAGTGAGGCCGGGTTTGCTAGTATATTATAAACAATGGTTGTCATGTATACACTTTGGCAAGAAAAATAAGTTACCATAAAAAATGTTATATGTTATAATGTAGCACATATTTACAAATAAACAAAGAAAACAATGCGAATAAAACTTACCCTCGGTCATTACAAGCCAGTATCATACTCTATCCGATGTAGCGGAACTGATAACATTCTTATTTCGTCAATGAGGTCTTGAACTACAGTACAATTTTGCTATAGAAGCTAATAGAATCGAGATTGGGGAATTCCAAAGTTGTATCTGATCTAACAAGGCCGTAAATGTTTATGCAAGTGTCCTGAGACTGTTGGAACTAAACCAAATTGCTACCAATGCATGTTTTTTGAACAACATAATATGGACTATTCTATATAATTATTGTGCAATTCGTTGGTATTTTCTATAGTTTTAAGGATTTTTTACATTTGATATGGAGATGAGGTTAGTCTAATTAACAAGTAGGTTTATGTTGATATAAATGTGACTTCGATCTTATGTTTTTTTATATTATATATAAATTTTAATAGTTAAGCAAAAATATGGATTTTGAAAATATATCAATTGAAACAAATCATTTGTTAATTGGTGATAGAAATCAACTAAAGTTTTGTTTCATAGCCCCAAGAAGAAAAAAGACAAGGCGTAAAAAATACGACAAAAATACATTATTAAGCTCTTTGTTGAGCTCTTGTTTGAGTAGATTCAAACTTATATTTAGCATTTTTTTCTTGCTAGAATATACACTTGTTAGTCGGATAAACTTTATAAAATTATCATAATATATACATAATACATTATTTAATGTATTTCACAAAGCTTTTTCTTAATTTTATTTCTTTTATCTTACATTCTGAGCTTTATTTATCCATTTGATGAACTTGACTGCTCCCTGTTCATTCACAGTTTTCCCATTACCATTGTTGGAGTGAACTCGTTTAGAGCTAGAACTTTAGGAACATTGCCAAGATTTAAACAATTCCTTTTAATTTGACGTTACGTAAGCGGAACGCAGTGTGCTGTTTGAATGAGACGTCACAGAGTTTTGCAGGAAAGCTTATTTGCTTGCAATTGATCGCAGTAACGCAACTGATAAATGGCTCTTAATACTACAAGTGTGAGAAATTTAACCATAAAATCATTTATAGTAACATTTAAGGCAGCATTACAGGCAGACAAAAGATGAAAAAACTATATATTTCTTATAAGTACCGTACTTATTTACGTTATCTATACTATAATATTATAAAGCTGAAGAGTTTCTTTGTTTGTTTGTTTGGTTGAACGCGCTAACCTCAGGAACTACTGGTCCGTATTGAAAATTAGTTAAAAGATTTTATCATGAATATTGAAGGAGGTATAGATAATAGATATAGACTCACGTATAAAAACTAAATATTAGAAAGTCTGAATGAACTTTTTTGTTAGCTCTTCATAGGATAGATGTTTTTTTCTGGACTAACACGAATATTGAATAAGGAATGTTGAATTTTAATTCACCACTCTAACTTTTCGGAAAGTAACATATTAATTCACTTTCGGATTTTCATATTTAACGAAGCTGCCAATATGAATAAGGCTTAATGAACATAGACGAAGTTAGTGGTAGATCGCATAAATAAATTACATAGTAAAGTAGTTCTCTAAATACTCGTATGTCAAAAAACAGTAAAAAGATTTATTTTGTTACCTAATACAAATTAAGGCATTAGCCTATTATGTAAAAAGGCAGTGAGCACAAACTTCATTCTTTCACAGATGTTATTTAATACTGAAATATACTTTATTATAACTACTAGGTATATAGCTTGTTGAACTTTATCTCGTTTCCAATTTATAACTTTATAAAAATTCGTATGGTAATTTATGTATTTTTGTTAGTTGTTCTTTGCCTTTTTTACATAATTTAACATAAAGCCCACAACGACATTGCGAATGAATCTAGTTTTTACCGTGTAGTTTTAAATTGAAGTCAAAAAACAAATATGAGTTATTAAGAAAGAATTCGTTTAATATACACATATTAAGAGGCTACTTATAACATGTTTAACAATAACATTATTCACTGAAATATTTACTATCAAAAGAATAGATTACTGAAAATGTATATCAAAGTTAAATACCATTGAGTCTAACAACTCTTTTATTAACAAAACACGTAAATCTTTTTAACCTTGTTCTGCGAGCCGTTTACATTTGGTGATAAAATCGTTGACCCTTTAAATGGTTAATTAATTTTACCTAAAGCGTAACGACTTCGCCCTTGGTGGGTCAGCGGACTAATAAAAAGTGATGTTATATCTAAAAATGAATTGTTATAAAAACGATGTAACAGAATGAACTTGCTAAGTTTATTTCTTTTAGAACCCAGTGAGCTTCAATGATTAAATTCAAAAGAGTAACCGCCGAAATGTAATGAAACAAAAGCCTCGGTAAAGGAAAATTATTTGGAGAATTTATCAGCTTAAGCCTGAAACTGACAGGCTGGTTATCATCGAGACAAATTACATGGCACGTGCTCGATTACCTCGAAGCGTCTTGGTACTAATTAAAAAAGCGATCTGAGTTTCTTTAAAAGAAATACCAATGCAGCTAATATAAACTCGCTCAAGTTACAGCGAGAATGCGGTAACCTAATACTTTCTTAGGTTTACGCGAATGTTTGACATTATAAATGAAACTATCTTTTCGGATTTTGTCGCGGATTTATTATGATTTTTGGTTCCCGACGTTTCGAATGCTTTACAGCAATCATGGTCACGGGAGAGACTAAGGTATTAGACGTCTCAGGGGGTTATATACTTTTTACAGACAGTGCCTACCCACAATTTTTTACAAATATTCAAAATGATAGACTATAAAATTATACATTTCAATTCTATACTTTTAAGATTTTTAAATTTTAAATTATATTATAAATATGGCAATATTATTAACTTATTTTTAGCTACTATAATTATAATTATTACAATTTTCTAACATTTGTTAAAATAATATTAAGTAGTGTTGCTATTATTAAAATATGTATAATGTGTTATATTAAAATATAAATTATTAAAGCAATATTAAACTTTCATATATTATAAATTAAAGATTAATAGTTTAAAACAACTTGAGTTTTGATAATTTTAAGTTAAATATTAAGCAACACCACTGCAAACTAAATCATTTTTAAATTTGATAATATAATATTAAACAAATCTAACTATGCTCAATCCACATAGACTTCTTTAAGTTCTTTTGAATTATAACTTTTAAACTATAAAAAGAGTTAATGTCATTTAGTATGTCAGTTGGTATGTCTGTCTGAAGTTATTATAGGGATTTGAGACTATAGAGTTAAATTGTTGTCAGTCTGAAGCTACTACCGGTTCGGAATGCAACTGATACTGAGAAGAACCGGCAAGAAACTCAGCTCTTGCTTTTTTCAAAATAATGTGTTTACAATTTCAGTATTATCAATATCTAAAATATATAAGTTTACTTAAGTTTACAATATTGCAATACAATAATTAATATATATAATTAATCATCACTACTATCATTGAGATCCACACAGTATGAGCTAACTACATCTGGCTGTCTGTTATGACTAATTTTATTAGATGATTTTATTATATTAATGACAGGATCCCAAGATGATGGTAGTACCCAGCCGTCCTCTCTATTAAAGTTAGGATGTTTTTTAATTTCAATTGCTTCGCGAATCATTCTTGGTCTATAACGAGTTTCTTTCGCGAGTATTTGAGGATTATCAAAGCGAATATAGTGGTTGGGGCGATCCTGACTATGTTTACAGACAGCAGATGTTGCATTGCGACCGTCGCAAAGAACTCGCGAAAGAAACTCGTTATAGACCAAGAATGATTCGCGAAGCAATTGAAATTAAAAAACATCCTAACTTTAATAGAGAGGACGGCTGGGTACTACCATCATCTTGGGATCCTGTCATTAATATAATAAAATCATCTAATAAAATTAGTCATAACAGACAGCCAGATGTAGTTAGCTCATACTGTGTGGATCTCAATGATAGTAGTGATGATTAATTATATATATATTAATTATTGTATTGCAATATTGTAAACTTAAGTAAACTTATATATTTTAGATATTGATAATACTGAAATTGTAAACACATTATTTTGAAAAAAGCAAGAGCTGAGTTTCTTGCCGGTTCTTCTCAGTATCAGTTGCATTCCGAACCGGTAGTAGCTTCAGACTGACAACAATTTAACTCTATAGTCTCAAATCCCTATAATAACTTCAGACAGACATACCAACTGACATACTAAATGACATTAACTCTTTTTATAGTTTAAAAGTTATAATTCAAAAGAACTTAAAGAAGTCTATGTGGATTGAGCATAGTTAGATTTGTTTAATATTATATTATCAAATTTAAAAATGATTTAGTTTGCAGTGGTGTTGCTTAATATTTAACTTAAAATTATCAAAACTCAAGTTGTTTTAAACTATTAATCTTTAATTTATAATATATGAAAGTTTAATATTGCTTTAATAATTTATATTTTAATATAACACATTATACATATTTTAATAATAGCAACACTACTTAATATTATTTTAACAAATGTTAGAAAATTGTAATAATTATAATTATAGTAGCTAAAAATAAGTTAATAATATTGCCATATTTATAATATAATTTAAAATTTAAAAATCTTAAAAGTATAGAATTGAAATGTATAATTTTATAGTCTATCATTTTGAATATTTGTAAAAAATTGTGGGTAGGCACTGTCTGTAACAAGTATATAACCCCCTGAGACGTCTAATACCTTAGTCTCTCCCGTGACCATGATTGCTGTAAAGCATTCGAAACGTCGGGAACCAAAAATCATAATAAATCCGCGACAAAATCCGAAAAGATAGTTTCATTTATAATGCGGTAACCTTTTATGTTTGTGGGACACGCGATCTGTTATGAATTGTTTTATAATTTCAGATGAATTATTCTGTTCAAGATTAATATTTTATTTGTTTATAATCAAGTTTTAATTTATATTGTGACACTTTAGTGACTGTAAAAATTATAATATGATTTATTATCGTAGTGTATTATGATTTTTTTAATATTCCTTTTATATCTATAACATGCTCTTATACTATAATCTAACTTAATTTATAACTATTTCTAGTTGAAAAATATGATATCAAAGTAATTACAAAAACTGTGCAACTTGCCAAATGGGATAAGTTGGCATTGTCATTTGGCAGTCGTTTATACATTATGCAACATGAATTAATTTTCAACTTGTCTGATCAGTTTTATTGATTAACTGGCAATTCACCCTCGCACCGCTCTGGTTCGTTCCTAGGTAGTAAGTAGCATTTGAAGGTTGGTATAGTTTTTCAGAAATGGGATATATTTTTGCAGTAAAAAATATCTTATAAGTTGATCCGACAGACAGACAATCAGATAAAAATTACCTTTAAAATATGTCTAATGACAAACCCGAAGTTAGGATGTTGCTAGTTTACTAAATAAGTATATTTTGGGAGTTCGAAATGCATAATTTAAAATATGGATACAATATAAAATATTCTAAATATCAAATACTCTAAATAAACTCTTGAAGCGTAAAAATCGGTACAAAGTAAATAATATCGATAAATCCTCCGAAGCAGAACGCACGTGTAAAATTTATTCCATTTCCTTTCGGTAGAATATGACTGAATATAATATTATATCATAAATGAGATAGTGAGATAGCGATCACGTCTCGGAATAAGGATATAAGATATTATTTTGTTTATAAAAAATGTTTAAAATTAAAATTAACAAACATTCTAAACTACTATGGAGCCGTTTTGGTACTTTTGAATTTATTTGGCATAGGTAGACTATAACAGCTATGTGATGTTTTTTATACCTCTAAAATTTTAATCTCTCCCCATATTTCCTGTAAAGCATTCGAAACGTCAGGAACCAAAAATCAAAATAAATCTGCGACAAAATCCTATAAGATAGTTTCTTTTAATTTCGCGTAACTCTAAGGAAGTATTATACAAACGTTTGTTTAATTTATCAGTAAAACGAAATTTAACATCGTTAAAGATGTATGTAACATGTTTTTCATATAAAATGCTCTAGTAGCTTGAGCGTAAATCGAGTTTAAAAGTTTGGAGTTTAAATTATTTAATTAGCTGTAAAAAGTAGAGGCTCACCTCGAACGAAATATTTTGTTACAGTTAAAAACAAATATTTGAAATACGAATTTCTACTTTTGTTACAATACATAATATTCGTATGTACATATAAATGTAGGTATATATTATTTCATTAACATGAAGATGAGTGGGGAGATAATATTCTCCCTACCGATTTTGGCCACCGCGGCCATGAGATTCATTGTTAGCCATTTGCGCAGGAGAAAATATTATAGTGCACAAGTGTATTATAGCGAGCAGATACAAGCGCTTTCTATTTCTGTCACCATCATATTCAGTGACACGACTAATTTACTTGCTCTTCTAAGCAAGGTGCACGATTACCAAACTTAACCCAACGGGACTTGAACCCAAGACCCTCGGATGTGCAGCAAGCCTAGTCTTACATGCTAGTCACTTCACCATAGAGGTAGTTTATATACATAAATAAACCCTAACTACTTATATTGTGATTGTAAAAACATGTTTATCAGCTTATAGATTGATTTGATTGTTTGCGAACGGATAGTGTATGGATTAAAGAGGGAGATTTTTATGTTGTTCAATAAACAGTTCATCATCCAGTTTAACTAGGACGTTTCATCTAAAGTTCCGAGGTAAATAATGGGCAGTACAAGTATCACAGGAAACTATGGCATACTTGTCTTTTTCGTTAAAGCTCTTTTAAATATTTTATAAACCATATCACATTGAAAGTTTTGATTATAAAAAGTGCGTGTGTACAAAGTACACATGTCAGAAGTAAAACTTGAATTTAAATTAAGGCTAACTCTTCCCCGTCTCTGAGTGCCTAGTACTATGGACTTATTTTGTCGTTTCATCGAGTTTGAAATCATAACGATTCTAAAGAAGTTTCACTTCAAAAATAAATAACGATAAAAATAAAATATTATGCTTATTTGGTATCAATATGGGCATTGTTTTCAGTCCTTTTCAACGTTCCAATGCTGGGCACAGTCCTCTCACCAATTATACGTCCACTCCATCCACTTAATACAACAAAGAAAAATACAAATAAAGATCCTTTAAATAGGTTTTTTATCATCAGAACTTATGAATTCAATTCAATTAATAAATTGAATGTAAAATTCATCAGATAAAATAATATTATGACTATTTTCAGGCTGCATTTGCGCAAATTAAATATTTACTTCATATTTCCTTTGCACTCGACGGTGGACGTTTTAATTAATTCCCCGTCGTTATAAAAGCACGCTAGGGCGCGAATTCAATCGAGTGTCCCGGTAAATGACACCTTTACCTACCGCAAATTTTAATTTAAAGATTTTCTTGGGTTATATTGAAAGTATAAATTATGTGATTTTTGTGATATTGTTTCAAGTTTTGTTATCATGGTGTGATAGAGCTTACCAGACTTGTATTTATCGTGATAGCTAAAAATGTTAAACTAAAATTAAATGTAATTCTCTTAATTTTGTTCAGTATATAAATTTTTATATATAAGTAGTTGTAAGTGAATGTGTTTACATATATTACTATTTTTTACAAGTTTACCAGGGTATAAATTTGTATTTGAGAGTTCGAATCCTAGATTAAGTAAATAATACATATTGATTTTAAAATAAAAATTTTCAGTACCAGTCAGAAGTTAAATTGTTGGTGCTGATACACCACAATGCTTGAAACTACCCTTCATCTGATCTCTCCCCGACCGTTAAAAAATGTTTGACCGAACTATATGATTCTAAAAATAAGAAAGCCTACTTGTATCTAGACTCCGTGAAGTTATTTACTATCACCAACTGTGGCTTGATAATATCTTACTGATAACTAACCTCCTTAACGCCTAGTTAAAATTACCAATGGATTCAGTAATATAAAAGCTACAAAAATATAATGAGAAAAATCGTAAACAAAAACAGCCTTTACAAACAAGATATTTTTCGTAACGCTTATTAACTGACGTCAATCACGCTTACTTGCTTAATAAACGCTATCAATACTGTTTCCTTCGTTTTTATTTCAGGGCATGGTACAAATCAAAGACTAGAAAAGCTGCTGATCTAATAGTCATCCTCATCCTGACCTAAATTGAATCATATTATATAGTAAAAGTCGTAGTATTTTTTGTTATTTCTATTCTTAAGGAAGAAAGAAGTAGATAGATTTTTCATGGCCCTCGGATATTACAACTTGTTCGTTAATTTTAATTATTTTATTTCTTAATGAAAACTTGTATATATATAGAAGAGTTTTTGTTTAATGTTTTAAAAGTAATTAAGTAAACAATTCTAAAACGACTTTTCTACCGATAATAATAACTACTTAAATAATATTTTAAAAATAATATTTTTATGTTTAATAGCAAAAAATAATACATATTTTATGTATTTTCCAAATTAAAGAGAAAAAATTATTACATAATATGGTTTCGTTATAATTAGTTATTATCTCATAGTTCTCATAAATAATTCAATGAAAAATTCGAAATTTTGAAGTTTTTTTTTTTTATTATTGTAAAAAGGGGGCAAACGGGCAGGAGGCTCACCTGATGGGAAGTGATCACCTCCGCCCATGGACATCTGCAAGCCTGTTGCAGATGCGTTGCCGACCTTTCAGGAAAGGGAAGGATGGAGGAGGGAGGGAAGTGGGAGGGAGGGGGGAACGAAGGCGGAGGATGAAGGGAAGAGGGAGGGGGAAGGAGAGTGGGCCTCCCGGACTCTCACTCACCGGACGAATCGCGACAGCATAGCTGCCACTTCACGCCGGTCTTCTGTGAGAGAGTGGTACTAATGAACTATACGGGGCGTGCCGGCCCATTCAGTTGCTACCCGAAGGTAACAAGCATGGCACTACCACTTGTAAGTGTCAGTATACTCTCACAAAAAAGTAATGCTTTTGCATTGAATGTGCTTGCTTGTATATAAGTTTATATGATGTCTATGACAATCTCTACGATAATTTAAATTTGAAAGACTTATTAGTTCCGCCTTCGTTTTTAATTTATACCGTTCCAGTAGATTGCGACTCGACCCACGCCGATAATGGCGGAGCTTAACACGACACTTATTGCCAAAATAAATCAACACCAACGGTTACATGTTATTTAAGATGCAGGTAAGATAAACGATTTTTCTATACTTATATATAAAGTTCAGATGATTGTTACATATGTATGTATATATGTATGTATGTTTGTTTGTTTCAACACGATTTTCTTTGCACCTGTTTGTCTAAGTTTACATTATTTTTATAAGGCTATAGGTTATTTACAGTCCATAGCATTGCATATATATATAAATAATATATTGCATGAGTGGAATAGTGGGCAAATATTAATAATAAATCAACTTGTATTTTGTTGTGGTTAGGAAAATTATATTTGTATGAAGAGTTAGAAAAGAAGTTTTCATTCACTTATAAGAAACAGCGAGGAAAAAAATACCAACCAACATTATGGCTTATAGCGTTGAAGGGAACAAATTCATGTTTATTGGTTCTTCTTGCAATTTCGCTCGCGAACGTTTTTTAGTTTAATAGTAGCGTTATCAAACAAGGTTAAACTACATATCTTTTCATGGAACCACATTGTCATAATAAAGAACAGTCATTCTGGTTATAGTATATGTAGCAAATAAACAAACAAACACAAGTATACTTTTGAATTCTTATAGGATACTAAATTCGATTTAATTGTTAGTATTGATTATTCAGAAATGACATATTTTCCTGCATTATATATGTTAAACCATCAAATAAATCCGCGACAAAATCCGAAAAGATAGTTTCATTTATTATGTCAAATATTCGCGTAAATCTAAGAAAGTATCATGGCAGTTTTCATAGACAACTATCTAATGTTTACCTTGTGATATGAGAAGAGACGCATTTGTCCGTCTGATAGCCAAAAGTTCTAAAAAACTATAGGTCTTCGTATCGTAAAAACTGCCATTTTAATACGATTTTCCAAAAAATATTTAATGTAGAGATTCAACTCATAATTATATATATATAGATATAAATAAAAATATCGTACATAATAATTTCGAGTGCATTGGTTGATATTTTGACTCACTTAGTTAATAATATTTCCATAGTAA
Source organism: Boloria selene (assembly GCA_905231865.2). Taxonomy (NCBI): domain Eukaryota; kingdom Metazoa; phylum Arthropoda; class Insecta; order Lepidoptera; family Nymphalidae; genus Boloria; species Boloria selene. Next base: position 11,925,203 of record HG993137.1, on the reverse strand, counting down.
GTATATGTTATAGAAATAGAAATGAATAAATCCTAAAATAAATATTTGCCAACTTTATTACCAAAGCCCTAGCTAATTCTAAATTATTATTTAGTAACCTGAAGCCACATTTCTTATGAAGAAATGTTCAATCAACGGTTTGACAGCTTTAGGGGACGTAAAATAAAATGTAGTTGAGCGAAATATGACGAACACGATATGCAATATAAGCTATTTGACGAAGAATTTAGGGGAAACTATAAATTTTATGGCTTATACGAGTTTTATTGTTAACTATAAGGAATCTGGAAATTGGATGATTTTCTTTGTAGATATATATTCATATAATATTCTCCATACCAAAATACACTCAAATGAATAAAACCGATATAGTTGCAAAGCTAAATTAATCAACCTATAAAGCAGATTCAGTAGCCTAGTCATTACATATTAACGAGATAAATAAATATTTTCTATTAACAATAATAATGTTCTCCGACCGATTCCGGCCATGGCGGCCAATCTCATTGAGACTAGCCAACTTCGCAGGAGATATTATAGTGCACAAGTGTACGCGCAGACACAAGTGCACTCTCTATTCCTATCACTCTCATACCCCGGTGGGACGACTACTCGACACGACCAGTGAGGCGCAGGACCGACGGCTTTATGTGCTCTCCGAGGCACGGGGTGACACATCGCAAACTTTCCAATTCCGGCTGTTACTGAGGCTTACTAAACAGAAAAAATCAATAATTAAACTTGGCCCGACCCGGGACTCGAACTCAGGACCTCTCAATGTATGACCGTACTTGCTAGCCACTACACCACCGAGGCAGTAAACGTACATTCAATGGATAAGCTTAATTAAAAATACGATATAAGCTTTTCATCTCAACTTCTTTACCCGTTTAGATCGTACCGAGTAAGTGACGTCATGCGGGCTAATTTAATTAAAAGGTTTCACTTCTCTTCGCAGTGTAGAGATTTACTTGAGCATTTAGATTATTCGATAAACTAATTAATTTACTCCGGACTTTGTTTGAATGCAACATTGATAATTAAGTTTAAATTATTTTGCCAAGCTTTAAAGAGCCAAGTGCATTGTATGCAAATACTTAAATTTATTTGCTGTGGTTTTAAAACTTGGCAAGAAAATTGCTCCTTGTGAAACAATCATTATAAGAACGAGATTAATTATGATAGTGTGAAATACAATAATTTGTTCGTAAAAGTTCATCAAATCAAAACAATCTATTCTATGAAAATTTGAAAACTTTGCAAAGAGAAGGGAATTCCCTTATGTACTCGAATATATTCGTATATTACGTATATTTTATTTTTTTATATCTTCCTTAATTTTAGGTTTAGTGGTTTTATAGAATATTTTGGTCTAGAAATGGTCTAGAACAAATTTAAAATGTTAAGGGAAATACACAAGCACTATTTAATCGACACTTTAAAATTAAAACATAATTTAGACTACATGATAAAATGTGAATGAGATGGGACTGAGAAGAACTGATGACAAACTGAACAGTTGCTCTTAAAAATCATATTTGTTTACAATATTTACATACAATAATATATTTAACTACATAAAAATATATTCTCCCACAAAAGATTCTGCTATTTTCTGCGTAAAAACATTACGATATTAATAATTATTATCTTCATCTCTCAATGTTGCCTGAACGAAGGACAAAGTAGTAACAGAACACACTCGTATTTAGAGTATAATAGTAGGGATTGTAACGCGTCTTGGTTGTTCATTTGCAATAAATATGTTAGAACAAATCCAGCCACAATTTAATTAAGCCTAGAAGGTTTCACTTGGACCAATGTTTATTTTCGAGGATTCCATATTTGTTTGGAAAGGACCTATTGGCGCCTTATATGGTAGTAGCGGCTTACATTACACTACGTGATGTCAGTTTTTTTATAAATAGCCTAACAAAATAGTTATATATAGTCTAGTTCAATGACTCAGTAATCTTACTAATGCATTGCAAACAAACATGTTCTTTTTAGGTTCATGCCTAGTTAAGTTTAAGCCTTTATGTTTCTCAGAGATGACATAAGGAAAAAATGGTAATGACTATTCTTAACCAATCTGAATAACACTCTACGGCTCTAACTACAGATATTATAATATAGCAATATAAGCTTTTAGCCCTTTTATTTAGCAGCTTTTAAATTTAATACTTCAAAGAATATACACAGTATTATTGGTCACTACTAGTCATTTTTGTAGTTTATTTATGAAAACTAAAGAAAATCCTATTAGAGATATGAACAACAATGAAAACCCTAACATATTATATAACAATGAATCTCTATGTCCATCCATTTTCTTATTAATTTTGAGTACAATAAAAATATAGATAAAAAAAGAAATATAATAGCGCCTTTACACGGTAAAAGTAATAGAAATAGTTATATCTAACAAAAACCATTGTTGCCATTACAACAAGCTGTCACAAGTCCAAAATCCACAGCCAGACTACTGCCTAGACATTCTTTTTAGGCTATCAGTAATTCTTTTTCGAAAACACCCAAATACACTGACGCAAACTATTGTTCTGGCGCGACACAAATAGAAATGCATATGAGTTGAATAGTAGATTCGTAACTGAATGCCGGCAAATTGTCGTGTGAAATAGCCGGAGCGGACCAAACGTCCCGAGCATGTTATATAAGCCGGCGTATGTGTATTGTGATAGGGTATGATTTTACATCAACTTGATGTTTATAGACGGGATTAATTTATGGATTGATTTTTTTATTTCGATATATAATTAATATGTATATATTAATGACAGTTATGTAGTTTAATGTACAGTAGTTCGTCTTAATTTTATATACTTACTGTACGACATTTTATTCTTAAAAATGTATAAACGAATTTATAGCTTTTAACTACGAGTAACTTTAATGGTACTTCATTTATCTAATAAATTCAAGAGCATTTCATTAATTTTGCAGCATCTGAAACGTCAACACGACCTAGATAATTAACGTCGTCTTTGAAACAAAGGTTGAGGAGATCGGGATAATAAAACAGGCTTGTAAACCTCAGTGTAGGACATGAAACTCGTAGGTTTGACCATCAAATTAATTACAATGTGGCGGGCAGACTCAGCAAACTGTTGTCGTTACTTGCATATGGTTCATCGTAAGGTGAGAATTTAGTGACGAGATTAAGCGGACTGAAAAGTTTCTGAAATTCCGCTTCAATATGAAATCTTCCACATAAATAAAAATGAATGTTGGTAAGCGCATAACTCGAGAATGGCTTGACCAATTCGGCTAATATTTTTTTTGAATGTTCCTTAAGGCCCACGGAATGTTTTATAATAAAATAAATTGAAAGTTTGTTATACAAAAGGGGTACCTAGGGACGAACCCGAAACGAGGGTGAGTCACTAGTATAGAATAGTAAAAATTACAATAGGATGGTATGTTTTTGATATTAGCTATTCTTGGATTACTGGTAGATTTTCCTAGTATGATAGAAGGGTAGGTAATTTTTATTAGAGTTAAATAGTACTAATTACAACGTTAACACAGTGTATTAGATGGCTAAAAATGCTGCCCCTATATCTATGCAACTTAGTACCTCACAAAATTGATCTATTCATGTATAATGTAGTAATTTTTCAGATTTTGTTTTCTATGAAAGTACCATGAAAATTCTGTCAGCATTTTAATTTAAAGTAAAACTAACTATTAAGTGAAGTTCAAAAAAAAATTGTAACTAATTCTTCAAAAGTATTTATAATTACTTATACAAAAATGTACTTATACTTAAAAATAAGGTAGGTTTTCTGACAATTTTCTAACATTTACTTTTAAATAAGTAAAATATATACAGTTGTCACTCGCGTTATCCATCACTATAACACAACCTGAGTTAAAGTACATAATCCTGAGTTGATCAATGAGGGAGAGACGTGATGTCATGATTCCACTGCGTGATTACGAGTCGATGTGAGAGTATTTAAATGGTATACCAATTAATGGACGCCAGTCACTCTGAAGTTTATTTTCTTAGTGTAATTAAAATGTATAAGCTATAGCGCTGTGGTGTAGTGTTCGCTAGCTTCGAAAACGAAATATAGCGGGTTTGAATATCGTGTCACATTATTTTTAACAATATTTACCCACAATTGGTGAGCTTGGTGGCTATGGCTTGATTATCAAGAACAACCTGTGAGAAAACTATTAAAACGGGCTTTAAATATAAAAAAAATATTTGTAAAAGCTATATATGTGAAATATTTAATAAAAGCTTCATTTGATACATTTTATACGAAAATAAGAACACTATTTTATTGAGAATTATCTGTATAATAGAAGAAATCATAATATGTACATATAAATCATAATATAAAATGATGTTGCCTGTCGTAACTCATTCATCTACGCGAAATCAAAGGGTTAAAGGGTCGAAAAGGTAAAAAATATATTGAAAACAATGTTTACTAATATTTTGTTATACATATTATTCAGTTTTCACTCTTAGTTTTCTGTAAAGTAATATTGTGTACGGAATAATAGTAATAATACCTAATAACTCATAAGTTACCTATGAAAAAAAATCTTTTAATTCCATAATGTACAATGACTTGTAGCATTGTAACAAGATTTCAATCAATCAATCAATCAACGAACAAATACCTGGGTTTGAGTATACATAATTATTATACACCTTATAACATCAATACTTCTTGTGAATAGCTACGAGTATGTCGATATGAATTTCGCATTTTGAAAGCTCAAAGCTTCATGTTTAATACTTTGAAACAAAAATATTTAATTTTCCAAGAAATTCTGTTCTATTGGATTGTGTAATTGAATGCAAAAGTACTAAAGGAAATTGCATTCCAAGGCTTGTTCCATATAGAAAGAATACATTGCGGTCCACATCGCACCCAGGCTATTGAACGTCGCTGCCATACCGGAAACCATATTGAACGGAAATAAAATCACATAGGAATAAAGTACAATTTTAAATAGTCCTAATTATATATAATCAAATGTTTGCATACATAAAAATAATTGTTATTGTTAAGTCACTTCCGAAATGGTTACTTTTCTTACGGTGAAGGAAAAACATTGTGACGAAACCTGCATGACTGAAAAAACTTAGCAAGTTTTCGAAAGGTTAGTGCAGACCGCCAACCCGCATTAGCTATGTTCTGCTTCCCCTCTTATTTAAGGGAGACGTGGTAAGCAGTGAAACGTTAAGAAAGGACTGTATAGAATATACATCTGAAATTTATTAGCTTGAAAATATTCAATATTCTGCTAAACATTAAGCTCTCATCTTCTCAGATAACGATTTCGATAAAATAATAAAATATTATCATTGTGATGTCATAATTAACGTTCATGTACTTAAACTAAAAGAACGTAGAAAAAAACTAAAAAAAACAAAATAAATCAGTTTTTCAATAGAATCTTACGTATAAAAACCCATATTATAATGTTAGCAGAAGGCGGCAAATACCGGACCCATGCATTTGCAACAAAGGTTCACTTAACATAGCGAAAGGTAAATAACGTCCATTCATATTCTAACAAAGTAAGTGTGTGTAAATGAAAGCGTTATTTCGTATGAATGTAAGGAAATTCGTGTTATATTTCCTAGATGTCAAGGGATTTTTGTATTATATTTTTTATCGCTTTTCACTATGGACTTTTCTGATGTATATTTATTTTAATGTTTTATATATTTATTAGATACTAGTTTTTGCTCGCGGCTTCTCACTCTTTTGATATGTATTATGTCCAAGCCAAGGATGTGACCTATGTCCTTGCAAAACTTAATCAAAATCTGTCTTAGCGAGAAAAGATAACAGTGTTAATTTTACATTTACCAAATTAAATACTTATGTATAAATTGTATTTTCATAATAATGAAATAAATATATTAAATATAGTATATGTATATACCGATAGTTGAATTAGTGTTGAAAAAATCTGTTTAAAGATTCACAAAATAGCTACTTACACTTTTACGTCTCTCCTGATTCACTAGGTTCTCTTAAACTCCTCTCTCTCAACTCCTCTTCCCAGTAAAGCAGGTCACCTTATTCGCCTGTGAGCTCTGATCTAGTTTCTTGCTTAGTTAAGTTATTTATTTGGAGCTCTTTCTGTATAGTATTTCACCACCTGGTGGCAGGAGATCGTCTTATGTCTCACATATGCTTATCTTTTCTTGTTAATATTTTCTTTGAATTATATGGAACGCATGCTTTCCTCTAATAAATGAGTACGCAACTGTCTTGTAAGTGTCAAATATAATTAATTTCATTATCGACAATATGACAATCTTATGACGTCATCTTAAAGCCAAGACTTTGTTTTCCTGAACGGAACAACATATCAGATTCGCCAAACAAAATAAAGGGTAACCTTGGCCCACTTAAACTTATGTTTCTTAATATATGGGCGTCAGCATGTCGCTTCAATCAAGTCCTGCTTACGGCAGTCTCAACCGCAAATCGGATTGACCGCACCGCTATTCGAATCCATAGCTATTTCAACGAAATGATTTCGTAAACTTTATTTAAAACTGCACTATTATTAAAAAAGTGCGTGTTTACAAAGTACACATATCAGAAGTAAAACTTATTTGGCAAACTAATTTTTAAATCTCGTTTATATTAATTATAGGTACTAAATAACCCCGTCTAAGCTCGTTGAGAGAGGGAGATGGCGCGATGGTCACACCCATGAGTTAGACAGAGTTAGAAATGTCACTGACTCGCGGTGGGCGAGATCTAATTAAGGCTAACTCTTCCCCGTCTCTGAGTGCCTGGTACTATGGACTTATTTTTTTGTTTCATCGAGTTTGAAATCACAACGATTCTAAAGAAGTTTCACTTCAAAAAAATTGTATGTACATATATGTGTATATTTGCGAACGTATGTATATGTACGGTACGTAGTATATTGAAATTGTAAGCGTTATGACAACTCGTGTTTCACCAATATTCATATTACTACGTATTCAATCTCTTTATATTATTTCTTAGTCCTTACATTCTTTACAATGTTTCAAGAGACGTATATGCGGAATAAACTCGTTATTTGACAGAGAACGGAACCACTAAGAGTATGTCTTTGACCACTCAAAGAAATAAATAAATCCGACTGCAGTTCAGCGAATTTTATTGTGTTTTTATGTTTAGTACTCGCTTAGCTCAATTCTAACTACAACAGTAAATAAGAGCAAACTATTGAGGAATAAATGGCATCGTAATTATATTGTCCAGTTTAACTACTGTTTTGAATAAGAGTTTTTAATATAGTTAAGCAAAGTTTAATGGTTAGTGCGAATTTATTACCATTTTTATAGACGGCGAAACGCAATTCTGATATTAGTTAAAAACTATAATTATAATATTAATGCATTTTTAATAAGTATAGATTAATTCATCAATTTCACGTAGAATGCGAGAACATCTTGTCTTTGTCATGACTATAGAAGTTCCGATACTGACATATTATGGTGTCACTTAAGCATAACAGTGTCATGCCTTAGTTTGATTTTCATGTTAGTACTTATATAAAAAATATGTAACCTGGTCAAAATAAATCTACAGTAAAACAAATACAGTACGTGTAAACGCAACCCTAATTTCTGGGGACTACCTCGAGACGACCACTAACATCGCATCCCGCACCTGCACCGCGTCTTTTGGATTTCGACATAACTTTCGTGAAGTGACAGTGCTGTAACACATGAGTGCCATTTTAAAAGACTGTTAAAGACTTTATTCGTCATTCCATTCGTCATACTTCGACTGTGTAATCACCGTAGGTTAATAATTTTTTTTAAATTTAGTTTTATTAAAGTATTTTATAACTGAAGTTCCATTTCATTTGCATCCTCTGACTGTGACTTCTATAATTTAGTCCAAAAGGATTGCATGTTTGGATTTTCTGGGTTCTATCCAAAATGTATTTTGTATTTAGAAGTCATATCATAAGCCAGTAGTTGTAAAATAAAATGATATTATAAATAATACAAATTAAACAAATATTTCTGCAGCTTTAAAGCTCCTTTACTTTTTGCAGATAGAAGGCTGCTACGAGTCTATAAAAACTTTTTTCATATTCTAACTATAAACCATATTATATATAAAGATGAGAAAGCTCTTTAACAAAGTAGAACAAAGTTAATGGAAACAAAAATATTATAATACTCATTGAATAGTTAGATTAAAATAATAATTACAATGATAATAAGTACACCTAATAACTAAAGTTCTCGCACTGGTAAATATGTTAGAATATTACGCGAGAATGGAAAATCTATGATTGCAATATAGTGCAATATAATAATGATAATGTACGATATAAAATAATGGCTTCGTATATAGCCTGTAGATAATATAACAAAAAGTAGAATACTAAGTAACAATTTACTAAGTTTATGTATCTACATACTTTATATTATACTATTAATTATACTATTAATTATATTTTACCAGCATTGTTTGTATTTATGATATACAAACATTCACTTCTCGTCATTTCTTCATTATAATTTTTTCATCTCTCAGCCTTGCTTCGCTCGGATCTGTTCCTCCCTGGGTGCATTCAATTTATTTTTTGGGTGGCAGCCTAATTCTTTGTCTAAAATAAAGTAACCTAAGTTACTCCTTACAAAATCATCTATTTGCTAGTAAAAGTTCTGTTTGTTATTTAATTTATATTTTTTCCGTATACATTTTTACTCTAATTTGTAGTAATTTTTTTAAATATGTAAATTGTTGGCCAATGTTAGAAACACCTATACGTGGTTGGAACTTGGTTTTTATCAATGTTTTTTTTTTAAATATTATAAACAACTATTATAAAAAATAAAAATAAACAATTATAGAAAAAATAGGATGATGATGATGTTTGAAGTATTTGCCACTCCCTATAATATACAGAAGATTACACATACATTGTTCCATTATAAATTTTTACTCTAAAATTTATCGTTTGGGCAGACTTCATTCATTTATTTACCTACTTAGTTTTATCCATACTCGTAATATATTATGCTCACTTCGACGGATGAGAAGATAACATCTTTTGCAGTATTCATAGAAGAGATTAAACAAATGCTAATTTTAAAACTACGGTGTAGACGAGCACGCTACGTCTAGACGTGTCTGGGTGTGACGGAGTGATTAAAATAAAAATATCAAATATATCCTACTTTTTTTATAAAATTTGCGACATACCCTCGCTTCTATCGGGTTCGTCTTTGGATACCTTCTAATTTTTGTAGAGTGAAACACTAATTCAATCCAATTATTTTTCTTATGTAAATGTAGCTTTAGTTATTCCTTATAACATCAACTGCCTGTTAAATTCCTATCTAAATCTGTCCAGCCAGAAAGAAATAGACAGACTAACAAAAAAGTTGAAAATTCTGTATAACTTATAAGTACTGTATAATAATATAATAACATATGCATTTGGTAATAAGTTGTTATATTGATGTTACAAACTGATGATCCAATTTTATTTATCCGTATATACAACAGCTTTTAAGGTAGACTTATTTCTGAAATAACACGTAAATACCCTATTCGCATGTAGCGCTTGTAGTAAATATAAATCTCATGAGTGAACTAATATGAAATAATCTAGACTACAACTAGCTTGTACGTTAAATATGTAATATATATTTTTATCGTACTAGCTATCTGCCATGTTGCGTTTGGTTTTACAGTACGAAAGTCGAAACCCTAAATTTAATTTTATTTAGGAATAGAATTTCAAATAATTCATCTGAACTCTCACACGTTGCTACCTATGAGAATTGTTAATATAAAAGTAAACTGTAAAAGAAATCATTCGTTTGGGACCGTTTTTATTGAACTTATAAGGTGCTTAGAATATTTATTATTGTTATTAAAATATATATTTGAATTACAAAAAAAATATTTTTTTATGTTATTTTATTGTATATACTAGTATGTTTAATTATTTAAATTGTAGATACTATCGAATTATTTTTAAGGCGGTCACTGGAAAATTGCCATGCACTTACCATTATGTAAAATCATTTTCAAGTTATTCTTAAGGAATCTATTTTTCATTTTAAAACGAAGTCTTGAAGTCATAAATTGTCGTATTCGTCCCTCTGCAGGACCTAAGTCGACATCAGTCGGCATTATGCTAATAGCCTAAGAGAGACTCGACAGAATAGAGCTTAACTAACTGAGGTAAATTAATTAATTTGTGGTGTTATATATTATTATCCCTTCTAATATTTCAGGGATTTGCATATTGACATTTTATTTACAGTGTTACGAGTAAATTGGCGATTTAAAGGTACTTGTAAAAGTATTTAATTGAATAAAGTAAAATTTTATTTTACTACTATCCTTCCCCAGAAACTCCAATTACGTGTATTAACAAGTAACACGTAAACACAGCAATGATTACTATATAGAATAGATATGGTGTAAAAGACCATGAAAAGTGGAATAGGCTAAGTCGGAAGTTAGCCCCTGGCAATAGCCAGGTTTGATGCCAGGTTGAAGAAGAAGAAAAACAAGATAAACAGATTAATTGCATATTTAAACGACACATTAATATTTTATGTGTTGTTTAAATTTAGTAATTTAGTTCTTTTAATACTAAACACACACAAACTATGAAAAAAATTCTAACTATTCACTTTAATAACTAGCACATAATTTATGCACAGAAAGTCAGTTCGATGGCTTATTTATTATTATTATTATTATACAAGTAGGTTGTAAGAATACATTGTCAAAGATGAAAGTTTTAATAAAAGTTTTTTAGTTCAAGCAGTTTGACGTCGTTACCTAAATTACGTGGGAAGGCAATAGGAATAAGGAAACTTTTATTTATGAGGATGCATCGTTATAAAGTTTTCTAGCCACTTGCCAAAAGCGAAATCTTTCGATAAGTTCCATTTCCTCAGTTCCTGCAGCATTTCGTGCAAAATGCCGTGTCTTGGGAAAAACAATGTTGTTATTTGTATAAAAGTTTTCATAATTTTGATTGTTTCAGCTTTATTTCGAACAACTGATGTCAACAGAAAATGGGATAATTTTCTTTTTAGTAATACAAGCAACAAAAGTAATGTCAAATACCTTAATTTGTTTTAACCACGTAAACCTTCTGGAGATCATAGTGATAAATTATTATAATGCAGCGAAGCACATAGCACTAAACTAAGAGATATATCTAGAGGAGATAATTATAAATAAAAATAATAAAAGGGCTAAATATATAGTCTAATCCGAATTTATTAAAAAAAACACTATTTTATTTATACATTACTAGAAAAATACTACGATAGGACTGTAAATATAAAAACATTGCTCATTTCTTTTCATTTACGGTTTCTCAATCTATATAATATTTTTTTCTATTTCAGTTCAACAAGTCCAGCTAATTAAAGAAAAAAAGCAAAAACAATATAAAGGCTTACCAGCCGTGACGGTCGAACCCGTTTGGAACGTGCTCCGGGTTCTAAAGTCTCTGAGTAAATAATAAAGGAAGTCGGGGAACCGCGACCGCTGCACGCAAACTTTGTAGCTCTTATTTCTCTCGACGTAGGGAGTACAATTCATTATAAATATAATTTTCCGTGGACTATGCTCCTGAAATATTAATTGCCTGAAGTGGTTATGGAATGAGGAGGACCATTGAGCACGATTGCAGATTAGTTATATTTAAAGTAAGAGGATGGGGTTTGGCTTACATCATATTATTGTTATAAATGTTACATTTTGTATGTGTGTTTGTACCGTTTTCACATCAAAGAGGCTAGACGAATTTAAATTTGTACACTAATAGACTATTATGTTGGAGAATGGACGATGGGAAGCATATAGGCTACTATTTTTTAGTTTATGGAGTAGACAGCTGTGGAACTCTTTTCCACGCGGTCTTTTGCTCAATGCACAGCGACATACCCAGTTGGACACCTTATATAATACGAAACCTATCATTATCTAGAAGTGTATCGAAATTAATTTGACGTATGTGCAGCCTGTGCCTTGATTCTTTGGCCAATGACGCAAATCGGTTAGGTATTACAGTAGTACAGGCCATTATTAGTAAGGTCGCACTCTCTGAATTTAATGATATTATGTTCTGATTACTGAGCTATCAAAGCTTTGAAATTTTATCAATTTTATTTTTATATTTTTAATGAAAACGTAAATGTAAAGGGATCTTATATAAGGGATCCTATTAAAAGATACGCCCTGCAGGCTTACAAAGGCTTGTGACACGTTTTTTTAGTTTAAGTACCTCATTTGTGAAAAATAATTACGAGTATATTCAGTACTAATAAACAATTACATTACATATTAGATAATTATATAAAAGTTCTCGGAATCAAATCATCATTCATCAACAACTAAAATTTACTTTTTTAGAAAAAAAAACTTTATTCAGATAGTATAGTAGGTATATATTTAATACGCTATACAAATATTTCGTACATACTAACGTTTTACTGTCATTCACTACCTTATCATATCTACAAAATTTCAACTTAAGTAGTTTACAAAGCCTTTATCAATGCAATTGTAGAAACGAAGATAATGTTCAATTCAACAGAGAGGTTTTAAAGCAAAGAAATTACTAGGTACCTATCTGTAGGCGTAAAACGTCCGAGGTCGAATGACGCGCCCTATCCGATTACAAGGGGTGACCAGCACTTGTCGATAAGGGCAACTATAGACTAAAGACTGTAAAAGAAAATAATATTATTTATATATCTTTTTATTAGGTAGTTAAATAAATTGATGACTGCCTCGGTAAATATTGGATGACCTGTATATTGTACATACATAATTCGGAGGTTCGAGTCTCAGGTCAGGCCGAGTTTAGCTATTATATTTTCAATTTAGGCGAGTCTATTATCGAGAGTAGGTATGTAAAGCCGTTACTTGTTTTGTTGAATTTTTCGTGTTTTATAATATTTTTTTTATAGGACAAAGGGGGCAAACGGGCAGGAGGCTCACCTGATGGAAAGTGATCACCACCGCCCATGGACATCTGCAACACCGCAGGGCTTGCAAATGCGTTGCCGGCCTTGCTACTTTACTTATGCACTTTGCCTCAGTGAAATTGGATATCTGAAATCAGTCTGGAAAATATCCTAATGATTACAAATATGATTATTTGTATTCGAGAAATTCAGTATCCCGCATATTGAATTTCTCAAATTTTCAATTTTCATTTAAATTTTCTATAAAGTTTTTTTTTAAATATTTTTTAAGAAGCAGTTGTAATTAAATTAATAATAAATATATTGGCACGTTAATACACTGTACTATCTATTGAACTACGAGCCTTATATTACAGATACCAGATAGTTGATATAAAAATAGTGCCATGCTTGTTACCTTCGGGTAGCAACCGAATGGGCCGGCACGCCCCGTATAGTTAATTAGTACCACTCTCTCACAGAAGACCGGCGTGAAGTGGCAGCTATGCTGTCGCGTTTCGACCGGTGAGTGAGAGTCCGGGAGGCCCACTCTCCTTCCCCCCTCCCTCTTCCCATCATCCTCCGCCTTCGTTCCCCCCTCCCTCCCACTTCCTTCCCTCCTCCATCCCTCCCTTTCCTGAAAGGCCGGCAACGCATCTGCAAGCCTGGCTTGCAGATGTCCATGGGCGGAAGTGATCACTTCCCATCAGGTGAGCCTTCTGCCCGTTTGCCCCCTTTTTACCATAAAAAAAAAAAAAAATATATAACATTTTAAAGCACTTATAAACACGTATGTAATTTTCCAGTCCTACATAATATTATAAATATACTCATGACTGAAGTACAAACATTTTTTTAGCACAAATGAATGTCCCCAGCTCTAACACAATGACTCGAACCTGGGACCACTGGCACAGCAAGTAGAGTCACTACAAACTAAGCGAAACATGTCTTCAAAATTGGTTAGTGCTTAACTAATATAATTAAAACTTATATGTTTCTATTATTTATATGCATGTTTATTTATATAATAAATATTCAAGCTCAACAAGCTCGACCTCACAACATTTTTTACCAATATTAATTCAAGTTAATATTATAAAATAAATTAAACCACACAATAACACATAATTAAGGGCAACATGTGTACTGTATTCATATTATTATGTTTGATATATTATCATTTTTCGTATTTATTCACAACTACTATACCAATTTATTACCAGAATATATTATTTTCTTAGATTTTTTCCTCGTAGCTTTATCTTTAATTGATTAGACGCTTCCGGGATTTTCCGTATTTCGCCAAAACATTAATAACCTTCACCAATAAAAATAGAGCCATTCAATTCGGGAGAGTATACAAAGCTAAGTTTTGTAAATATTCACTGAGTCGTCGGTGTCGAATGTCCGAGGTCGATTGACGCACCCTATTCAGTTACAGGGGACGCCCAGAAATACTGATAAGGCAAAGTATTGTAGGCATCTGACATTTACACTTATTTTCTTCTTAAAATATCGTATTTTTCTATCGTGCTTTTAATTTTGGACATATATATTGCATTATGTACATACAAAAAAATTCTAACTGAGTCGATTTGTACATATATTTTTTTTAAACTTCTTATTGAAATATTCTATAGTCTATCCGAGTCATGAGAGAACCACTAAAAAGATTTTTATGAAATTTTTATATGATGATAACTGGTGAGAAAGTGGGAGCCCAGCAGTAACGCGGTCGCTTGGATATTCGAGTGATGCGGGTCTATCACCTCTGATATATTTATGAGAATGAATCATTCACATGAATCATTTCTATCATGATTACCATGAATAATTTCTATCATGATTGCCGTGAAGGAAAAACGTCGTGAGGAAACCTGCGTGTCTTAGAAAACCTAGCAAGTTTTTGAAAGACATGTGAAGTCTTCTGTGATATATATAAAGGCCACAAAAATAACATTGAGTATGTATTTAATTTTGATAAAGTTCAAGTTAATAATTAACAATACGAATTTCATCTAAATTCAGCATTTTAACATAACAATTTGCAACTTCTACAACTGCATCGAAAGTTGAACTAACGAACAAAGCAAAACAACGAAGACGCGTAACTGGCTTATTTAAGCAGAATAAGTTGAAGACTCAGGGTAAACTCGGGAATTTAGTATTTCGCATATAAAAATGTTTGTTTTATTATTATATACTATAAGTTATTTATTTCTATAAGTTATTTCGTTTCATTTTGCTTATGGGAATGGTGTTTAACTAACAGTTTTTGGTTTAATTATAAATACATCTTTTATTATTAATAGTACTAAAATTGAATAAGTTGTGCGTATAAGTAGTGTTTGTGTTCTGAACCAAACCAAAATATTAAGATTTTTTAATAAATTTAAAACGTGTAACTTGAGCCAGAGGTAAAATTAACATAGATGTTACTTTTAGGATAATCTATTCGGGTTCTTAAGGTTCAATATTTTATAGATATTTGTTGCTTTGAGTGAAAAAAAAACGCAAATTTTACTGTTAAATTTTATAAGAATCTATAAAAAACTCAGTAAAATACAAGTATTTTTAAATTACTTAATAATTTAAATCTATTAATTCTCTTAATATATCTTCATAATCCATTAATCTGTAAAACCAAAGCTATTTTCTGGTTACACTTAATAAATAAACGGAATGGCTTGGTGATAAAATATTTCTTTAAAGGCTTCAAAGGGTAGACAAAAACTTTGAAATCAAATTACATAATATTCAAAGTTGGTACAACGATTCAATTTCAGACTGTTAGCCTATATAAAATGTTTACAGTTCGAGAAGAATGGGCAATAGGATTGCACGCTCTCATTAAAAGCGTAGCTTACAATAGATCTTTTCATTATAGGATCTATTATTTGCCATAATAATAGATCCATGAAATAAAAGCTATTATCCGGTTTCTTTTGGCAATAAAATTGTAAATTAATCGTATGATTCTTCTAAAAATTTATGGTATATATTATTTTTCGTGTTACGGCTGTTATAAATCGTTATAAGCTTAATATTACAACGACGGTTGTATTCTCAGAAATTATTTTCCTGCAGTAAAAAGCATTCTATAAGTTAACCCAGATAGCTGTCTATCTTTTTACTAAATAAGGTCATAAGGTCACAGACAAACAGACAAACAAAAATTCAATAAACAAGATTTAATAAAAATTCTAAAAGATAGATTCAGTATTAATAATAATCACTATTTCAACAACATTTATTCGACTAAGTTAGAATTTTATTGATACTGCATAGTATAAAACAAAGTCGCTTCCCGCTGTCTCTATGTATGCTTAGATCTTTTAAACTACGCAACAGATTTTGATGCGGTTTTTGTTAATAGATATAGTGAATAGTGATTCAAGAGGAAGGTTTATATATTTAATACACTAGCGGAACCTAACTCGATTTATATAATTTGAAGTACTCCTACATAACAATGTCATTAAAAACTTGGTTGTAATCTCAAAATTGTATAAAACAATGTATCAAAAACGAAAAGAAACGTCAAAAAATCCTCTTGTCGTTAAGATAGTTGCAAAGATAATAAAAACAAGTCATTACTTTAAGCAAATTGAGGGTACATCCCTTTGCATTCACAATTTTGTAACATTATTTATTCATACAATGAATATAAATTTTTACGCCACAATAATTATAGTCTTGTAGAATATTATAATAAAGTTTATATATGCATATTTAATGTAAACGAAAACGTAATTGTAGTGTTTGCTTAGGATTTTATGTTTTACATCTAACATTACATTCAGCTTTTTCATGTAATCTCATATACTATACATAAAATTAAAATTGAAGTTTCTCTTTTTAAATTCAAATTTACAGCTTTTCACTAAATGCATATAAATACACGGTATTAACACCAAAAAATCGATTTTTAAAAGTTTTGTTTGTCTGCCTGTCTGTCTATTTGTTCCGGATAATCTCTGAAACGGCTAGACCGATTTTGACGAGACTTTCACTCACAGATAGCTAACGTTATAAGGAGTAACTTAGGTAAATTAATTTATTTTCGAAATCCTATTTATTTTAACTAGCGGAACCAGCACCTTCGCTCGTGCTAAACCTAAGGACAAACCCAAGTGAAGCGAGGGTGAGTCGCTAGTAAGTAATATAACTGTAAAAGTTTGAATGGATGGGTGTGTGTTACTCAACGCCAGAACGGTTGTACAGATCAGAGTGAAATTTGGCATAGAAGTAGATTTTAACCTGGAATAGCACATACGTTTCAACCTTAGGAAATGCATGGATCTCATGGGATATTTTAGGATTTGTTGGAATTTTTACTGAGAATGAACCAAGCGAAGATAGCAACAACAAGTGAAGCAATTCACCCTGATTTGTTTGTTCAATATAAATGGTATATTCTGCTGTCCCTTTTTTAAAAGGAATTTATCTATTTTGGTATACGAGTATGATTTTTTAGTGTAGAGCTAGCTACGCGACTAATACTGTTGTCTTCTGTAGACCAATTTATGTAAGTTATTCCTTTTATTGTTAAGGTTATAGGTACCTCAAAATCTTATATAAATTAAAAATACAATCTTATATACTCGTACTACGACACGCTTGGCTTCATTTATTGAGCACGAATGTCTGTACTCCAGTCATGGGTGTTTATAATTATAATATGTATATTGTATATATTTAAAATTTATATGAGTAGTATATCAACTATATGGTATCCGTAACACAAGCTACGAAGCTTACCAAGGAACTAGATGGCACTGTTGTAATAATGTCCCAACATATTTATTTATTTATATAATTATGTATACTAATAACACGCAAAAATTAAATAATCAATACAGATCCAATAAATTTCTTTCTGATTAAAAACTTAAAAGCTTTTGAATAAAATAAGGGAGGTTCTTCGACCGAAATCACTTGCACACTCAATTTAGCTTGAAGTGTTCGCTGAAACTTAAAACTGACCGCATTTGGACGGTTAAAGTTTCAATTTCCAACGCAAATCACGACCTCTTTAGCGATATGAGAGTGTGTTTTTTGTTTTCTTTCAGCAGAAAGAAATCGATCGACTTAAGCTTTTCCTTTTAAATAATTAATAGGACTACACTATACAGTATACTAATACTTATATAGTAAGTAGACTACATATCCTATTATTTATTTATATTATACTTCTACATCGGTACATTAATTTACTTTATTTCAGCATTATCTATGGTATTTTAGTAACAATTATTTATGTTTATTTAGACTCAGAGAGTAGAGACTCTCAAATAGCCAATTATAATGATTTTTTAATGTAAGCAAAAAAGCCTTTGAATCATGATTTTTACGAGTACTATTGAGGATATAAAACTTACTACGTAGGTACTTCTCTTAATTCAAGTGAAGCAAAGATAAGACGTGAGTAAATCCACTGAAATGCCACACGATATTATTACATTTTGACCATGTTCACTCACTCATTCTCATTCACAGACTCATTCCGGCCATGACAGCCAATATCATTGAGACTAGCCAACTCCGCAGGAGATATTAAAATGCAAAAGTGTACGCGCAGACACAAGTGCACTCTCTATTCCTATCAATCTCATACTCCGGTGGGACGACTACTCGACACGACCAGTGAGAGCTAAGGCGCAGGCTTTCGGTACTCAACGAGGCCCGAGGGTGACTCACCGCCAACTTCCCAACTCCGGGCTATTACCGAGGCTTCTTAAACAAAAACACTCGATAAGTAAACTTGGCCCGAGCCTAGACTCGAACCCAGGACCCATCAATGTTACCGTACATGCTAGACACTACACCACCGAGGTAGTTGACTCTTCTCATACAGATCAGTTAAATAATGCACAGCTTAACTAAACTACCGTTTTACTCTAATACACTTTGAAACTAAACAAGTTGCAATCAATGACGTAAGCCGATGAGATAGCTAATAGAAACTTATAATCCAGGCGACGTGAGACCCAGTCGGATAGCGAGTTCGAAGTGATTTAGTTAATCTCCGTACGACAATGAGACGTGACTCCTTTACTTGTGCAAATCGAATTATTGAATATGATTTTTATAATTGCTAATTCTTATTATAAATGAAACTATCTTTTCGGAGAGACTCTCCCGTGACCATGATTGCTGTAAAGCGTTCGAAACGTCGGGAACCAAAAATCATAATAAATCCGCGACAAAATCCGAAAAGATAGTTTCATTTATAATGCCAAATATTCGCGTAAACCTAAGAAAGTATTATTGCTAATTCTTCTTAGTATTAGTTACAGTAGAATACGAAATATAATAGGGGATCGTTCTTTAAAATTATATATCGGTACTATTATACTAAAATTCTGAATTAGCCAAATCTGTACATTAAAATATAGTATTGATAAATCTTATTTAAATAGTAATTATTATCGATACACTTTAAAAATGTTTGTCTGCCTGTGACCGCATCACATCCACTGGACGGATTTTGATGAAATTTGGCATGATGATAACTGTTTATTTAAATCAACATATAAGATACTTACTGTGAGTAAATATCTCATTTTTGCGAAACCTATACAAACCGTTAACCCGTATCTAGGGAAGAATCCAAGTTAAGTTTGCTTGTCTATACTAATATTATAAAGCTGAAGAGTTTGTTTGTTTGGTTGAACGCGCTAATCTCAGGAACTACCGGTTCGATTTGAAAAAGTTTTTTTGTGTTGGTTGGTACGTTTATCGAGGAAAGCAATAGGCTATATAACATCACGCTACGACCAAAAGGAGCGAAGAATCAGTGAAAAAGTTGCAAAAACGGGAAGGGCTGGCGTTAGTTCTGCGAGGTATCATACCGCGCGACTGAGAAAGAAAAAGTTCCCGGTCCTTAGAACGCGCGCAGCCGCGGGAAACTCTAGTCCAAAATAAAGTTAAACCTACAATAATTACTTGCAATATTTATTCTTAACTGTTAGAAAGCATGCGCATATTTTAGACGTTTTTTGAAGTCACGATAGCAAAGTTTTTAATTGGAACATTTTTATGCTTAGAATATTGAAATTCTTTTAAACGAGCTACATCCACAAATGTTAGTGTAATCCACATATAGTGGTCGTCGAAGAAAACTTATAATACATAGACGAAGCAATCCGATAGCAACTTCGAAGCGATTTGGTTAATCACTGCGCAGCAATCAAACGTGGCGTGCGTGTGTAAACGTCCTGTGTGCTGTAGGTGAAGTTGTAAACAGATTTTTATTAAATTTGACCATAGTTTTTTTGTTTTGCTTCTTTATATGTAAGGAAATTTTATTGTATAAAGTATATAAGTAATTTTGTATGTAACTTCATATTTAATTTGATAAACAAAAACAGTATATTTCTGCGATCTCTTGATAAATTAAATAATTTGTTTATATTTAAATTAATCGAATATAATATTAATGTTATTATACCAAAATCGTATTTTATACACATACAATATACAAATTTAATCCGAATAAGTATTTACAATGAATGAAAATTTTAAATTAGACAAAACTAAATGTTTTATTAAAAAAATATATTGGAATTAACAATTTTTTTCGTTTTATTTCACATTAATTCTCAGTCATCGTACTCGTTATTTAGTTATCTAATTTCTATTCTTACGAAAAAGTAACAAGCATGAAGAAAATATTAAAAATTACTTATAGAAAATATAAAATTGTTCATTATTTATTAATGAAGCAATATATAAAATGTTCCAATTTACCAGTCGACCCGTAACATATTAGATGCCTAGTTAATGCCGATCTTTAAACGAGCTCCCTGAGGGAGAAAGGGGAGGCTAATCAAAACTGTTGCCAAACACGTATCAAAAGGCTCATGATGAATACATTTATTTTACTTCAGATTAGTTTTTAACATAATAGCATATTATTAACAGATTTCTTTGTAAAGAATACTTATTAATAATTAAATTGATCACATGTAAAAGTAATTGCCCGTGCCCAGCAGTGACACATCAAAAATGGCTAAATAACTATTCTTATAGAAAAGAAAGAAACTTGTAGTGCAACTTATTCTAACAATTATTAATCTATACTAATATTATAAAGCAGAAAGGTATGTATGTTTGTTTGTTTGGTTGTTTGGTTGAACGCGCTAATCTCAGGAACCTTTTTTCCGATTTGAAAAATTCTTTTTGTGTTGGATAGTCCGTTTATTGAGGAAGCTATTGGCTATATTACATAACGCTGAGACCAATAGGAGCGGAGCATCAATGAATAATGTTACAAAAACTCAACAAGAATTTGGTTTCCGCTTCTTAGAACGCATGTTGAATAAAAATAAACAAAGGTTATACTATCCTCTTTACTAATTACTCAGCCTACCTACACACCATAAAGAAAATGCCGAAACAGTATTATTTATATAATAAAATGTTTATTACACAGATCACCTAAATAATCATGTCATCGCATCAAATTACCATAACAATAGCAAAACGGAATTATGCTTTTAACTAATTGATGTTTAACTGCTCTCGTGACAGTAATGTTCTATGCTATTTTAATTATTTTCCCAGATTATTTTACCAGAGGTATAAAAACGGTCCCATGCGAGGGGAGCGTAAATCTTGATTTATTAATTAAAATAACTTTTGTATATTGTATACGTATATATTTTTTTAATTTAAATGAGTATTTTTGAAAATTTTGAATACCTATGATGATAATCTAATCCGAGGTACAAACGATAATATACATAATATTAGATCATATTTTTATATACATTTTATGTCAATAATCAATATACGTTAAAAGTCATAACGATGAATATCTAAAAAAATTATGTCAAAATTATTTTCACTGAAATTTAACTTTTACCTAAAGAGAGTGAACTTACTCGTAAATGTGAAGTCAACATTAGCTGATTATAATATTTACGTTATAACAAATGGTACTTAGATTAGTTTAATTGACAACCAATAAAACATATTTACTTTACTATCTTTTCATATTATGTTTTCATAGATTTTATAATATTATTTTATTATTTGATTATTATAAATGAAAGTAGGATTCAAGCCCACGCCTCAGAAAAAACCTCAAAGGAAACTTGCATGTCTGAGAGATGTTAATTAGGTTTAAAAGTACGTGCGAAACCTGCCTACACTTAGCGTGGTGGACCATATCCCATATTAAGAGAATACGTGTGCTTAGTTTTAGTTATAAAGGGAATTGAATTATTACTAGTCATCCATTGGTTCTGGCCATATTTATCGATAACATGAAGTTTATCAATTCCAGAAAATAAATAAAGGAAATATGTTGACAAGAAGGAATTAAAAGGTATGTAGGTACTGAACTATTTAATACTAGCATTTCCCGCGGCTTCGCACGCGTTCTAAAGACCGGAAACCAAATTCTTTCTGAGTCGCGCGGTATGGTACCTTGCAGAACTAACGCCCGCCCTACCCGTTTTTGCAATATTTTTCATTCATGCTCCGCTCCTATTGGTCGTAGCGTGATGTAATATAGCCTATAGCCTTTCTCGATAACCGGACTATCCAACACAAAAAGAGTTTTTCAATTTGGACCGGTCGTTCCAGGGATTAGCGCGTTCAACCAAACAAACAAATTCTTCGGCTTTATAATATTAGTATAGATAAAAAAAGACATTATACTAACATAATTTTTGATTATTTCTCTTTAAATTACACCTACTAACCGTCAACAGCAAGTCACGCGGGCAATTTATTAAAACGCCGGCCGTGCGTAGGAAATGGGTTAAATCTAAAGTATAGGATCTAAGTATAACACACGATGCGGTGTTGGTTGATTACAAAGTTGTGGGATATTAGTCGATTAATCTAGTTTAACCTATATTTACTTCATGCCTACTTCGCTTTAGACCATGAATCCATGGATCCCATCATACCATGCATACGCATAATGTTCATAATGTTTGAAAAATAGTTAGTAAATTCTGAGTTAAACCTATGAACGAACTTTCTAACTAAAAATATTACTAATATTTAATAAATTAAAAAGTCTCTTATTTTTTTTTTTACTTCTTTATACCCTTTGACGCTACGAGTATATCTTTGCACCTTCTTTCAGGTCTGCCTCTGGATTTTTGTCCTGGAAGAAGGCTTTAGGGCTAAAATACCCCACGTAGTCAGGGTATCTCATTTAACGAGTCACAATGACCATATCATCATAAGTTATTTTGCTGCAACTTGTGGACAATATGGCGTACGCCCATGTTATCTTGCACGTGAGAATGGGTTAATAACTGAGTAAAAAAAATTCGTCTTCACCTACCGTATCTATAGACTCTTAGCAAAAAATTAAATATAATGTTCAGTGTGTACATACTGACGTACGTACATACATACATACAATTATGTATATTGTAAGAATATGAAAACAATATTTTTCATCGACTATAATAATAAATTTAATGATTATTACATACATTTTCCTTTCGTAACGGTTTATGCGATTCGAAACGATTAACTTTTACGCCATAATGGCTATTTTTCTCGCCCTTCCGTATCGTGAGATTCGGTAATTTATGCTAATCTTGTTTCCATTGTCACGTTCTATTATTGTAGTTAGATTTCCTTTAACAAATTCAAGAAACAGCCAAAAAGTTATTTATTTCTGTGAAAAATTATGGGGAGGGAGGATTTCTCTTTGCGTCTATTACTTTCACTCTCAAAGGTGAATTCAAATTCAAACTCAAAATATTTTATTTTATAGTTATAATTAGGACTGCCAGCTTTATGTTCTCTCCAAGGCTAGGTGGAGAATTGAGGGATGTTGCCTAAAATTCTTTAGAGAACCTAATAACCATATATAATGATACATAATCTACTTAATGCCTGGGACTTAAATCCAAGACCTTCGAATCTGCAGCCATATTCTAGGAACTAGACCAAATAAGTAGATATCAGCATGTTTACGAATTGAAAAAAGTAAGAAAACATTAATAATTCAGTATAAAATACGAGCCAAAATCTTATAACGTTTAATACCAAGCAATGGACACTCGCTAAAGCAACATTGCGTGTAAACCATACTAGATTCTATAACGATAAGTTCTACCAAAAGTTTGCTTTGCAAAGCTTTTGAACTTCAGTTATGTGTAACAATTAACATTAGTTCTACATTTTGCTTACTCACTTCCCGTCTTCGTGAAAGTTTGGGACAAATTAGTAACTTACGTCAGTTTGCACTATCTTGTTAAAATTTTATGAGCTTATGTCTTTGACAACAAAGATTGTTGTTGTTGCTGTTATTATATTTATAACTGGCTTCCTACAGATGCTTTTTGAAAGTTAAATATATTTAGAGACAATTTAAGCGATTTAAGTGTGCTAGTTAGTTATATAGTCATATGTCATTGAATAGTTTTATACTTATACTTATCCTATGCAAGTTCACAAACTATATACCTAATTGAAAAATCTCTATTTGTATTGAAAGTCAAGCTAAAAGCAACACTTTCGCTTTCTTGTATCTTAGTGTTGTAGCTGTTTTAGACCTTAAGTAGATAAGGTATTTTACGTACGACAAAACGGCTTAAAATATTCTATTTGTTACTCCAGGACTATTTTTCCCATACTATTTCCATTTCCAGGTCTTGGTTTCATTCATTATAGTCTATTTGTGTAGTAAATTCTATCTAAACATTTCAGAATGAAAGTATAACAGACACATCCACATTATGTTTATCCAATGAATGTTGGCTGCGAATCTATCTAATCTGTGGTCTACGAATAGTGAATCTATTTTCTGAGTGATACTAATAATAATAATAATACACTATACTAACATCTATGTTATTCACATACATAACTTAAACTAATGCAGTACAATACATTTTTCATTATTACTACGCGTTTTATGGTGAAAGAAAGCATCGTACAAGAAATGTAAAGTTCGCTAAATTGCACTTAGCCAGTATTAAAGAGAGGTACGTGTCCAATGGAATACTTTTTTCTCCCATGTTTATCGAACGATTTTATTTTTAAACGGTTTTATTTAGCTCACCCCGTTTGTTTTATTTATTATTTATTATTTATTCTTGGGTCAAATTTAGTAATTCAAATTTCACCCTCTTCCTGTCAACCGATTAATCTGAAATTTTGTATACACTTTGGATTTTGGTGACAATACAATTATGTTTATTCATTATCATTATAAATTCAAGATGGCCGCCGCTACAAAATGGCGGATAATTTATGTTTTATTAATCCCATCAATATGGGTATCAAATGAAAAGGCTCAACAAGCAGAATACAATATACTATAAAAAATTGAAATCCAAGATGGCGGCCGCTACAAAATGGCGGATAACGTAGGTTTTATCAATCCCATCAATATTGGTATCAAATGAAAGGGCTCAACAAGCAGAATACAATATACTATAAAAAATTGAAATCCAAGATGGCGGCCGCTACAAAATGGCGGATAACGTAGGTTTTATCAATCCCATCAATATGGGTATCAAATGAAAGTGCTCAACCAGTAGAATACAATGTACTATATAAAATTAAAATCCAAGATGGCGGCCTCTACAAAATGGCGGATAACTTAGGTTTTATCAATCCCATCAACATGGGTATCAAATGAAAGGTCTCAACAAGTAGAATACAATTTACTATGCAAAATTGAAATTTAAGATGGCCGCCGCTACCAAATGGCTGGTAACAATTTTTTATCAATCCCACCAATATGGGTATCAAATAAAAGGGCTTGACAAGAAGAATACAGTGCACTATACAACCTCAATATTTAAGATGGGCGCAGCCACTAAATGGCGTATAATAATAATATTTAAATTTAGAAATTGAATCTGTAATTTTTAAGTATCTGATTAATCCAGCCTGAATCCACCACCCAAGTCAAGATTTTGTATCGTGTTGAGGACTGTGTGGCATTAGGGTGGCTAAAAATGATACGTCGTTAGCGGTACACCACCCAAGTTAAGGTGAAAAAAGGTTAAAACGCGCCGAGAACTGTATGGCATTAGGGTGGATAAAAATGATATGTAGTTAGCGTTTTTCCCTCAAGACTCAGGCGCATCTTGTTGTACATAGCCTTGCCCCTTTATTGGACCTCTGGGGGGCTCGACCGTTAAAATGTCCATTACTCGTGGGAACAAAATGGTAAAAAAAATATAAATAAAAACTAAAAACTAGAAAATAAAAATAGGTAAAAAAACTTTTTAAGTTAAACGGTTTTATGTTAAACATACATTGCAATGTTTAAGATAAATGTACTAAAAACCAAAAAATAATAAAATAGATACAGTCGTGGGAATTATAAACATATGCATAGACTAGACTAAAATAAAACCGTGGGGCACGTCAATAGATATAGGCCAACTGCCTAACGACGAATTAAACGATTCTTCTATCGCACATTAAGTCGATAATTTGTAGACAATTGACGTGCCCCACGGTTTTATTTTAGTCTAGTCTATGCATATGTTTATAATTCCCACGACTGTATCTATTTTATTATTTTTTGGTTTTTAGTACATTTATCTTAAACATTGCAATGTATGTTTAACATAAAACCGTTTGACTTAAAAAGTTTTTTTACCTATTTTTTTTGCTTAATAGCCTTACTAACTAGCTAGAAAGTTGTTGAAAGAGAATGATATTTATATACATATAGGTATAATCCATATTTTTTTCTTAAATTTTAATAACGGTAACTGACTGAACACTAGTACCAACTAATTAAAAAATGAACCGAAAACATACGACAAAAGAAATATTAAAGAATGACAGATAAAGAATAACTAAGGAGGTTGCGAAATGTTTCATAACAAAATACGATCCATGTAAATCTTTTTGTATTAGGGGAGGCATCTTTTATCTCTTTTCACTGCGATTGGATATTCATGAGGCGCCGCCGGGCACGCCCAAGTCTATTTCCAGTACAGAGTATTCTCTACAATAATACAAAATGTACTTTGAACTTGCCACAAACCAAACTAAGTAAGAAATTCCATATGATTTAAATTAGTATCATGTCTGGCGCGTCTGTTATTGTTATTCTTTGGGTCGAAGTCCTGAATAAAAGCTTATTTTTACAAATTATTCCATTTCAATAACGTGACTGGATATTGCCTTTACGATAAGATGAATAAATTTAATTGGACTACTATATATAGATGTGAACTTTACGAATACGTTTATACTTTAGTTACTTTTTCATACTGAATCGGCTGTATCTGTCCGATTTGGATGAAATTTAATTAGGAACATAGATACGCTATCAGGTAGTGCATAGGCTACTGTTAGGCATTTGACTTATTCGGGTGAATCAAAGGTTAGTTTCTAGTTTTAGAATATTGTCATTTAACCCTTATTACCATTTCATTGCTGGTATAGCCCTTAAATGTGAGGGGACTGAGGCTATAGTGCACTACAAAGGCCAAATGCTAGTTGGAATCGTGAGTCAAGCGTTAATCATGTTAGAAATGATTGACCGCGGCATTGGCGATGTAAATTGTGCCTGGTATATGGTATCTGGAAATCACAAAAACAAATTTGAATGATTGAAAAATGTGAATTTATTCAGAGAATCGAACCCGTTTCAATCTACGGTCCCATTGTTTTACATAAAATTAAAATATAATTAGATCTACTGTGTCTTTCCATACATTGTATGAAGATGTAAATAGTTCTTGCCTTTAGGACTCTTAATACAGTACATTCTTGTTCGTAACTAGCTACTTATGCTGACTTCGCCCGGGTTCATCCCTAGATACGTTTTAATGATTAGTATAGTTTTCCCAAAAATAATATATTTCCTCTGCTTTTCTTCTGCTAAAATAATATACATATCACCTACCTTCATATACCTTCCTCTTGTCTGTCTCACTCTTGTCAATCACTCTGTCTATTGATGAATACTGCATTAAAATCCGTTGCGTAGTTTAAAGATCGGCGGTAAGCGACTTCATTAATTAATACTACGTAGATAAGTAAATGAATATAATCTAAGTTAATTAAGATTGTTATTATTTAACATAAAAAGTAAAATAACTCAGCGTCATATTTTTGGAAATTATGTAAGCTCAACGTAAAATTCATTTTGATTTCGATAGATCATTATACAGATAGATTTATGTTTTGCAAAATGTTATAAAAAATAATCAATACTTATATTACGAAGCTGAAAAAGTTGGTTTGTTTATTTTTACGCACTAATTTCTGAAACAAGTTTTCGAAACCCTGCACTCGGCCTGTAGAGGATTACTCGTTCAAGCTCACGCTCAGCAGTGGGACGATATAAAAGGCTTAAACTCTTCTGAAACTCGCAGATCTTAAAAAGAAGTTCTTTTGAAAACAAACAAGCTATACTTATTTTAAATAATATAAGGAAATAAAAATATTTATGAACTTTAAATATTGTAATAATGTAATAGTGTAATATTGACATTTTTTTCTCTAATTTATTTAGTGCATAATCATATAGCTTATAACAAAAACAAAAACTTTTACAATTTACAGTTATATCAACCTATAATACGTTCTATCCCCTACTTATTTTACTGTCGATTTCATTTCACCCTTGTTTCAAACTCGCAAATGACGCTGCATCAATAAACGCGCATTTCTGGTAAACTTTTCAAACAAATTGTATGTAGGGGAGAATATAGATTAAGCACGCTATACATCTTATTTGAAGGGGGATAAAATACATTAAAGTAGAGGATTTAAAAAAATTTAGGGTAGACACTGTTTTTGTCGACACGTTTGGTTTAATTTTTTGTGACCTTACTTTCTGTGGTTACGGTCATGGGTTCGAGACCCGCTAGGGACATTTATTTGTGTGATGAACATGAATATTTGTACTCGAGTCATTGATGTTAATAATTGTAATATGTGATACATTTAAAGTTATTTTTCTGTAGTATATAAACTCTATGGTACCATTGACACAAACCTCAAAGCTTAATAAGGACTAGGCGGTGTTCATATACCAACTTGTTATATTAATCTTATCTTTTCTATTATATTGGAAAAACCAAAAAACTCTACAAGTAATAAATATGTGCTTCTTTATTTAATTTTTTTTTCAAATGATGTTTCTCACAGATAAAAGGTATTTAACTGAAAAAATAATGACTACAAAATTCACGAACTCAAATAAAATTCACAAACATACTCACGAAAATCAGATGTAATGTCATATCATAGTTGTTGGAGATATCGCTGAATAATAATAATTTGTTACCTATAAAACCTTTTTATAGGAGTACATTGTAAACCTACCTCTTTCCGAGTATGGTAGAGAACTTCAAACTATACTTATGTATAAACTGTTATATTGTTTATTTAATATTAATTGAAACAACGTTAGTAAGCTCTGATATTTGATACTACAAAAAGCTTGGACATGCCTTTATTGAGTTAAAATCACAACATTTTGACAACCAAACGTTTCTAAACTGAGCTTTCGCTATTTTATAACTAATTTACTTTCAATTAATTCATGAAAGCTCTAACCAAAGCACTTTGACTTGTAAATAGAAATGAAACAATCACTTAGATCCTTTGTACCCAATTGAAATTACAAAAAACTGAAATTACAGTTAGGTCACAATTTAGTGTTCATGAAACGTAACTCAAGCGTTTGAATATTCTCTGACAAATATTGAGTCACATAAATTTGCTACTGAGAGTTAATAATAAGTTTGTGGTATAACTATCCATATTAATTTTAGGCTCAACAGTAAAAAAACTAATATCAAAAAAAGATAAATGAATGAAACAAATTAAAAGAAGAATGTATAAGAATATTATAGAATATAAACAAAGTATACACTTTAGTATGTTGGTATAATACCATTACACGGGGGTGTAAAAGTATTATAACAAGTATTTCTGCATCTCACCATGTTATAGATGTATCTTAGTGTAAAAGTGTTTGCAAGATAACTACCCTAATCTCTCAAAAAGCTTCTTGTTGTGCGTAAACCCATAAGTTTTTGAAGTGAAACTTCTTTAGAATCGTTGTGATTTCAAACTCGATGAAACGAAAAAATAAGTCCATAGTACCAGGCACTCAGAGACGGGGAAGAGTTAGCCTTAATTTAAATTCAAGTTTTACTTCTGACATGTGTACTTTGTACACACGCACTTTTTTTTAAAATTATATAGATTAGGAAAAAACAGGAACCATATAATAACTGGGATAGAAATGTTATGTAAGCACAGCCTTATCACTAAAACAGCGGTCTCTTTCAACAACCTTGAGGTTGCCTGAAACTGAACTAAACTGCCTTGAGCTGATCTTAAAAGTAAGAATAATACTAATTGTTTATATTTTATTATTACCTTCAAAGTTATATTTTGATCCATTATTCAGATATAAAACCTCTGGAGTAAAGCTATTAGATAAATATCTACAAAATATACATCCAGTTAAGAAATACCATTTAAAAAACCATCTTATTTTTTTAAAACTTTATTATTTCTTTATAATGTTTATTTATTATAGATGTAATTTATTCGTGCACATCGCACAATCAAGTATTACATACAACAAATATTTATTCTATTGTTACTTGTATACAATAATAAACTTTCCACATAATAACTGGTTATAGTTATCGAGATCTGTCATAACCTAGCGCGAGCAAAAATACTTCAATGAAATACTTATAATTCGCGTCATGTAAAAAGAACGCTGGCTGTCAAATTGCGCAGAGGCGATTTATCGGCCAATTTGGTGGTAAGACGCGGGGTGCGGGACGTCAAGGCACGCGTCGCATGCTTTCCGGCTCGCTATTGGTTCGTCAGTTCAAAATACCATCGCGCACACAAAAGTTATTAATTACGAAATGGTTTTATATAAAAAATAGAGAAAAAATATTTATGACGTATATTGTTTTATAAAGAGAGAGTCTGATAATAATGCAGTTAATAATTTAAAAAATATATTAAACGAATTAATTAAATTTTTGTAAGTAGATAAAACATTCTACACTGAATCAAACATATTTTATTAATTAATAGAATTCTATTTAATAACATTCTATCTAATATATTTTTAAATGTACTTGCCAATAACCAATATACGTCGCGAGCGAAAGACTAGTTAAAGAAATAATAATAGGCTTAGTAATTTCGTGGGCGAATGTACCCATGCGCAAACACACCCCCCGCCACCTTCTTCCAGCGTTCTTTTTACGTGACGCGAACTGTATCTATGTATTACACAAAAATGACTCGAAACTATCGGACAACATGTAAATGATTATATACAATTACTATATAGTTGACGTTAAACAAATAGAACATTTATTATAATTTAATGACAGCAACTGTCTTAAAAGCACTTAGAAACCTCAAACTACAAATGAGGATGTCTTAACAAATGTCTTAGGACGGGGAATTACATGTTAAAAAGAGCTAAAATGAAATATTTAAAATTTATATGAACCACAGATAAACATTAATTCGTTAGAAAGAAACAGACTAGACGAACATCGAAGGAAATTATACTTAATTATTTTACTAAAAGAAAGATCACGATTATTTATGAATTTACAATTGCGTTAAATAAAATATTATATTATTATTTATCTAAACTGTAAAATTTATATTTTGTTTCTATTTTAATACTAAAAAATTAGCCTATTTATTAGCTAGGAATATGTTCAATTACACAGACGAAACACAGGCTCTATTGAGTGAGACTTTAGTGATTTAATAGCTTCAAAAATAAGTAGTTAACCTTCAATTCGCACAGTTATCGAAAAAACTATTTTTAAATACTTTGATAAGCTTTTTACGATTAAGATTATCATTTTCTTGTACCTGTGTCTCATTTATACATAATATTTACAAGAGTTTAATCCACAAAATAAATACTAAAAGTTACTTACAATTTTACATTCTTACAAAATAAAGCTAGATAGAATGATTCGTATATCTTTATTCATTATATATACAGTCCTTGTATTTCCTAACGATTGTGTTAATTAGTATTGTCAGCTGTTTTATCTTTCCTGTTTACATCTTTGAAATTTCAAACTTCTTCATAGTTTCTTGATTTCCCTTTTATTACGAAAGGAAGAACGTGTTGTTGAAACTGTGATGGAACGTTTTAAACATCCTATCTACAATTTTAATGGCGCTTTTACATTTTCTCTTCAATATCGAACGATTATTTTGATTTTCTATATGTGTAAATATTTTTAACCTCATATTAACTTTAGCTGTAACTTGGTTGATATTTTTCTTACTCGACCTAACCGTTCGAATAAACTCGTTAAAATATAAAGGCGCGATGACACTAAATGGGTACTAGAAAACATAGCGGTCTAATATTAACAATATAAAAGTAATACACCTTAGAATAGATTATATACAGATCTATAAGAAACAAGCATTTCTACTTGCTTTGGAAATTAAACTTATATCATAAATAACACAACCCACACTATATAATAGCAACTATTGTGCTACTTATATTGACTCTTGCGGTTAAACGTACAAGTGTTACATGATACATAGTTTATCTACGATGCCTTAAAACCATAGTTAAAAGTACAGTCTAAAATGAAGGTAACATTAAAAATACAAAATTCATATCCAATCCGTTGTATCGCAAGCGTCATTATAAACAGCGAATATATGAGGTTTTATTTACATTAGTAGTCCAGTTTGCATATGTCAAGATAGAAGTAGGAGTAGACTAGCAAGGAGCACGATGCAATGAGTGGTGGTCGGCGCGAAGGTTTGGCCCCCTCTCTGCATCGCGGCGGGGTATTCACCTGACAAAGGAAAAATGGAATTTGCTTCTATGGCAAACATTAAAACTGTCCTCAACAATGGCATTGTCGAATGAACATTGAATGGAAAAAAACTATTTGAGTCAATCTCTACAATAATTTTTTTTTGGAAAATCTTATTAAAATAGACATTACTATCTATAACAAAGGCTAAATCTATAGATTTTATTATTTCTGTCTGCGTGTGAACGCATCACAAAATAACAACATTTTGATGAAATTTAGTATAAAGGTAAATTTAAAAAGATACATTTTAGTGCTGGAAAATTCTCTCATCTTTGACATATTTATTAGTATAGTTTTCTCATCATAAAATTATATTTTTACTTAGTATAATAAAGTTGAATAACACTTCTGTTGGAGATTGCGAGTTCGATTTTTGGTTAATGAAACAACTGTCACCGAATAATAATGTTAATAGTAATACACTAAGATATAACTATATTATTTTCAATTATGAGGTAAAATTTCTAAAATTCTAATAGGTCTAAAAATTGTGACCTCAGCTTCATAATGAAGCACTAAACAAATTACACAGCTTTAAAACACTCGTTGAGTTGCGACGCACAATCTAATTATAATATTGTCCGTCATAAAATAAGTCAACACTCCAATTTAACCTACGTTTCATTCCTTTGATTCATTGCTGTCGTTGTTTTAATGGCGCTAGCTACGTTTTATTCCGGCTTGGGATTTAAAAATATTTTCTCCGTTGTCTTGCTAAGGTCGTTTATCAAAGAAATTGGGATCCTCCTAATAGATAGTGCTGTCATAAGCTTTAGATATTATATTTTTCGTAAATGATTGCCCTTTTTGAATTATGTTAAATCGTAACTTATGAAATATTTTTTTATTATTTTTCTTTATGGAATCACCTATGCTAAATGAATAAGTAGGTTCTACATTATATATTAAAAAATCTGTAAATATTTTTTATGTGAAATTTTAATAAGTCACTGGCTTATCTTTATGTATGTTATAAGTTAAACAGATAGGATCTAATACAGCTTGAAGAAAAAACAAAAACTCTTACTACTGATCCTATACGTTTAAATCCTATCTAAGGATAAAAATTAAAATATTATCATTATATAAAAACATAAAACTCACCATTTAGTACGTGAACCACTATGCTTTTAGACTGAGCGTTGCTTGGGTTGCATTGATAGGTGCCAGAATCCGAAGGCCTTGCTTGTTGAATTAGCAGGAAGGACGTAGTCGTTTCGCCTTTCTCGGTCACCACTGACACACCGCCTCGGGGTGAATCGTAGCTTATTATCTATTGGAAAATACAATACCATTGACAAGTACGTTGGATACAGTACAATTAAAAGTTTTGGTAACAACTAAAACAATTATTTACAGAAAAATCTATAAAAAGTCTAAATATGCCCAAACATGACTCGAACTTAAACACTCAATATAATAGGTTAATAAACCAACAAAATTCATATACATTTTATTATTTAATGAACAAAAATAAAACTACTATGCTATTTCTATGTTTATTCCAATCAATGATGTTCGAGTAATTAAGCTTGTTGAAAGAGAAATAGATTTTTAACATATATTGGAGTGTAAGGGGCTGGAAACAACACCTTTACCAGTCCAAACGCCAACCCCACCTGCACGTGGTACACTCTGCTGACCTACGGACGGGGCTCTGGCGACCGACATCTGGCGGGATAACCAGACAACGCTTCATACAGGTAGAAATACCCTGTATACTGTATACAACACCTCCATAAAGGGTTTCCCTACCTTGAGCGGGTAGGTGTTTTTGCGTCAGATGGCAATCGGCAATAGACTAATAAACCCCAAAAGCCAAATTTTTAGAAAAGAAACACGGAAAGGTTACGAAATGCATTGAGTTTATCGGATAGGGCGTCGCCGCGAAACGACGCGCAGACACATCGCCCTAAATCTGCGAATAGTATGCTAGGGCTACCGAGTCAAGGACGGGCTCGGCTAACGAAGTTAGTCCCTAATCGTAACCTAAAAGTCCGCTTCGCTACCTTAAATGTAGGAACATTAACAGGGAAGACTAAGGAACTTGCCTCCCTTTTCAAGCGCAGAAGGGTAGATTTTATATGTCTGCAAGAGACTCGGTGGACTGGATCCAAAGCCCGTAATATCGGAGAGGGCTACAAACTTATGTACGTAGGTGCAAAGCATGGTAGGAATGGCGTAGCAATTGCTGTCAAAGAAGATCATCTTGAAAACATCCTGGAGGTCAACCGTATTAACGACAGACTCATGTTAATAAAGGTACTGGTGGAAGGTGAGGTACTAAATATTGTAGCTGCATACGCTCCCCAAGTGGGTTGTAGCCAAGCAGAGAAAGACAATTTTTGGACTTCCCTAGAACATACTCTTCAATCAATATCTCCTAAAGAAACTACTTTGCTGGGAGGTGATTTGAACGGCCACATCGGAGAAACAAACAGCGCTTTTAAAAGGGTGCACGGAGGTTACGCTTACGGAACACTAAACGATGCTGGTAAAGTCATTCTCTCCACGGCAGCAGCTTTCGATCTTGCTATT
Organism: Boloria selene; assembly: GCA_905231865.2. Classification (NCBI taxonomy): domain Eukaryota; kingdom Metazoa; phylum Arthropoda; class Insecta; order Lepidoptera; family Nymphalidae; genus Boloria; species Boloria selene. Next base: position 11,889,872 of record HG993137.1, on the reverse strand, counting down.
GCCAATTCCTTCTTCGCTAAAAAGATCGAACATCAGATCACGTATAAAAGCGGCCAAACATCTTCACAGATTGACTACATACTAATCAACCGGGCTCACATTGGCCGTGTGACAAATTGTAAAGTTATTCCGGGAGAATGCGTCGCCCCCCAACACCGTATTGTTGTAATGGACATGCTATTCAAACAAACACCCAAGGAAAAACCAACTCAAATTCCTGAACTCACCAAATGGTGGAACCTAAAAGGTGAGAAAATTCCCGAGTTCTGTGAACGTCTTGCTGATTTAAAGGTTGATGTTAAATCAGATATTGACACCATATGGGAACATTTACGCAAGTCCATTATAACTACTGCAAACAACATTCTTGGTCGTACAAAAAGCGGTAAAAAATCCGACAGAGAGACGTTTTGGTGGACAGAGAAGGTGCAAGGTGCAATACGGGAAAAGAAAGATGCTTTTAAGACCTGGCAGTCCACTTTAACCCCAGACGATCGGGAAAAGTACAAAGAAGCTAAAAAAGTTACCAAGAAAGTTATAGCCATAGAACGTGCGCAGTCCCAGAAAACACTTTATAGTAAGTTAAACACAAAAGAAGGCCAAAAGTGTATATATAAGCTAGCAAAACATCGTTGTCAAAGCACAAAGGATCCGGCCAGTTGTAAAACTGTCAAAGGTCCAAATGGCGACTTGTTATATAAAGACCATGATGTCATAACAGCTTGGCATCATTACTACGAACAGCTACTGAACCCCCATCTAGCAGCCACACAACTCCCAGGATTGGAAGTGAATGCAGGACTTATACCCCCAATACACTCTGATGAGGTAAAGAAAGCTCTACACAAAATGTCCAACAAGAAAGCAATTGGACCCGACGGAATACCAGTGGAAGCTTGGAAATGCTTAGGTCCACGCGGACTCGTACTGCTAACCGATTTCTTTAACTGTATGCTGTTCTCTTCAAAAATGCCAAAGGCGTGGAGATTGAGCACTATAGTTCCCATATACAAGGGAAAAGGTAGTAAGTATGAGTGCAACAACTACCGTGGAATCAAACTCCTCAGTCACACCATGAAGCTCTATGAGAGGGTAATTGACAGTCGCATAAGATCCGAGTGCAAGCTGTCTAAGAACCACTATGGCTTCGTACCTGGATTGTCTACCACGGACCCGATGTTTGCTCTTAACACGATTGTCGAAGAGTATCGCGCGAAAAACCGACCATTATATGTCTCATTTTTGGACATGGAAAAGGCGTTTGATCGCGTCCCAAGGGATACGATCTGGTGGAGCCTTCGTAAGAAAAATGTCCCCGAACACTACGTTAACATCATTGCCGACATGTACAGAGATGCGAGATCAATGGTTCGGACGGTGGTGGGTGAGACCAAGTCGATAGCGGTCACAGAAGGAATGCACCAAGGTTCTGTATTGAGCCCTTTTCTGTTTTGTTTGGTTCTGGACTCACTCACGGAAGCGGCACAGAACTCAGCAACGTGGACATTTATATACGCTGACGACGTAGCGATCTGTACAGACAGCCGCGCTAACTTGCAAGAGGCACTCTTGTCGTGGAAACATCAATTACAGACCGGTGGCCTAGTGCTGAGTGTGGCAAAGACTCAGTTCATGTCCTTCAACGACCCAGATATAAACAACAGTCCGATTTCCATCGATGGACAATTGGTCAACTCGTGTGATCAATACAAGTATCTGGGTAGTATCATGAACAATTCTGGGGACTTAGAAATTAACATTCAGCACCGAATAGCCGCAGCGTGGCTAAAGTGGCGAGAAGTAACTGGTGTTACGTGCGATAGGCGAATGCCGGTCAAACTTAAGGGTTTGATCTATAAGACCATCATCAGACCAGTCCTAATGTATGGCAGTGAAACATGGGCCGTAACTCAAAAGAATGTGCATACCATGCAAGTTGCCGAGAGGAAGATGCTGAGGTGGATGTGCGGCGTTACCAGGCTCGACAAAATCCGCAACGAGTACGTGCGAGGAAGCTTGGGAGTGCGCGACATCGCTGACAAGATGCAGGAAAGTAGGCTGCGATGGTATGGGCACGTGAAGAGGAGGTCACCTGACTACGTAGGGAACTTGGCACTACAACTTTCCATCCCAGGTCGAAGATCCAGGGGCAGACCCAAAACACGATGGAAAGATGTAGTGGTAAAGGACATGAGAGAGTGCGAAGTCTCCGAAAACGAAGTCGAGGATAGAGCGAAGTGGAGGCGTAAGACAAGAAAGGCTGACCCCACCACCATGTGGGACACATAGCCAGGAAGAGAGAGAGATTTTAAAAATACTAAAAATATAGGCATATCTGGGTAAAAAATCTCTTAAAAGTAATTGGATCACATATTTTTGAAATAAAATAAAATAACGTTTTTATTATTTCAAATTCGTACATTTTATGCCAAACCAAATATTTTAACAGTCTCAATTCACTAAAAAGCTATACATTGAATTAAAAAATCAATAAAGAATAAGTAAAATTGTAATTACCGCATCGTTATGGTTCCAGAATATGTACGCGGGGGGCTCGGGAGAGTAGAGCACCACGCATGTTAAGTTGATAGTACTGCCCCGATCGATATATAGGTCTGGACCGCCTATTATTTCCGTCGTTGGCTCTAAAAGGTTGGAAGATATTAAAATACATGTTATTATTTCTTTTTTAGCACACGTGTAGAGCTTATTTTAGCTTTTCTATAAAAGCTCAGACCAATGAGGCTTTAGAAATAAAATGTATAACTTGTATATTATAGTTTTGAGCATTTTATATGTTGGCTTAATCTCATATAATCTCGTTTTACGTCAAAGGTTATCAAAGGTTAAAGATCACGAAAATTGACGTCATTAGTCAAGTTTTATAGCTTAATTTTTATACATACATATGTAGTTAGTATAAAAATATAAAACAAAATTCTATGTACTATCAAAATTTTTGGAAGGCTGTGAAATAACTGTCTGTCTGTCCGTATGTCTGCTTAGATCTTTAAAGCTACGCATCGAATTTTGATGCGATTTTGTTTGAAGGTTTATGTGCATTACTAGCGGATACCGCTACGCTCGCGCTAAATTTATGGACGAACCCGAGCGAAGCGAGAGTAAGTTGCTAGTTTCTATATAATACTAAATACACAGCTAAATATCTTAAATCTTATTCTCTTTATCCTAAAATTGAATTCTTATTTAACAATAAGATTTTATGTACACCTATAATATTACGTAGGGTTCATTGTTATACTTATCGTTTCAATAATAGTTAATAATTAACCTTCTTGATCGTCTTGAACTTAATCTGTCTGGTTTATATTCTAATCTATTAAGGATTTCGTTTTAAATTTATATCTTCATTTCTACTCCAATTTAACTAAATTTAGATTCAGAGTTGATATTAATGGTCTAAGAGCCGGTGGAAGATCGACCTTCACCGATCTGATAACCAGATGAGACATATTTTTTATCAAATATAATTTATAAACAAATATGCCTATAATTACTTGCCTATCTGAAAGGTGCTCATGGCTATTTTTAATTAAATTAACTTTAATCGATTTTTTTTTTCATTACTTTCATTCTTTTGATAACCAAATGAATTTTTTTTCACTGTTAGTTTTTAACACACAGAATATGACTCAGTAGGTTTGCCTACTCATTTTTGTGTATCTACCTGGCAAGCCGATGTGAACAGGTAAGTCAATATAGGTGACTCCATCGTTCTGCTAACTTATCGAAAGTTATATCAAATTTTAGATCATTTTATTACAAAATCAGTCATATAGACTTGCCTGCAAATAATCATACTTAAAGCACTGTTGCCTAGCTAAAAATAGCCATGAGCACTTTCAGATAGGCAAGTAATTATAGGCATATTTGTTTATAAATTATATTCGATAAAAAATATGTCTCATCTGGTTATCAGATCGGTGAAGGTCGATCTTCCACGGTCTCCTCTACTATAATTGACTGTAAAAATCTCTCGTTATTAATTACAGACTATAATTACTTATAAAATACTCATATATCAAGTTTTTTGTAATTATTTGTTTTGTAATTACAAATTACATCTTTTTTAAGCCCACAATTGTGCAAATATTTTGCTATTTTACCACCCAGTGAATAGTAGAATATTTTTGAAATATAGAACATTTGATTAAAAATTTAATGGTTTTTTTTTGTGATTTTTAAGAATGAAGTTAACTTCCAACGTCAATTTCATTAATTTAATAGTTTTCTATCCAATAAAATAAATGCAAAGCCTATCGTTAGTCATACACAATTGACAGTACTTTAAAAATACACCAATTTACTGTAAACCTGTGATAGCGAAATAAAAGCTTAACAAGCAATTTAATAAATGCATGTTCGAACGAAAATGAATGATTCAATATGAAGGGATGATTTATTATTTTATTAAGTGCTTATAACTTATAATTTGAGTACCTGTATGTATACATACTTAATATAGGTAACTTCTCAAATAGACGCAAAAATTTCTCCCCTTCTGATCGTATGAAGGGTTATTACATCAGAAGGGTGAATTTATTTTCCTATATTTATAACAAAATATAATCTTTTAATATAAATAAAAATAAAAAAATATATGATAATAGTAAATTATTCTCATAAGTTTCGTTTAACAAATGATTAATTAAGGATTCTATTCAAAATACGTACATTTTCGAACTCTATGATTGCTAAATAATAGTCCAATTATGGGTATACACTATATAATTGCTTTTTAATTGATTATATGCGTGTTTCTGTCTCTTCAACTTATACTTAGGTACCTTTGTAATTTAAGAAATTAATAAATAATTATTTATTACCTTCTTAAAGAAGTACCTTTTTCTAAAGGTACGAAAGCTCTAAGATATTTTTTTGATAACTAAGAATATTCATAATACGAGTATTTTAAGATTTATAGGAATTTTTATACAATAAATATTTTTATAGATATATAAATATTTTTGTCAATCAAAAATCAAAATATTTTTGAAGAATAATGATCGGAAGTTTTTTTATTCAAATTTTATTTCAAATACGAATAAGCAGCGATATAGTCCATTGAAATGTTATATTTTAAAGCCTTAGCGTGCGTTTTTCAGAGGACGCAATTTAAATTATTAGCTTATTTAATTTAATTTGCTACAAATAATGTTGTACAATTTTTTGTAGGGCTTATAGCGCGAAAACCCTTTGCACCCGTTTTTCCAAAATGTCGGTCGGAGGACAAGGACGGCGTCCCCACAAACTTGAACTTAAGATTATACTGACCCCCCATTACACATCAAAAAATGAAATTGCGGACTATGAAAAACGCAACCCTAAATGTAACTTTTCAATGGACTAATATACATATTCTTTTATTTGAAATGTCCCACTGTTGGGATCGGGTCTCTCTTCAATATGTGGATTAAGCTCTTCCGTGCTAGACAGGTTAGTGGATTTCATATATCTATCAAAATCTTTCTAGTATTGTTGCGCAAAATAGATCACTAAGCAGAAAAGATAGAGACTGTATATCTTTTGAATACAAATATATCACACACATATATCACTTTTAGCTCATTTATCCCAGTCAGCTCAGTAAAAACAGAGTATATTGCTACATATAATTAAATTGAGGAAAAGAATAATACTAGAAAATTTCTAGGTTCTTTTAAAATAGTATTTTACCTCCTTCACGGTAAAACAAGTGTTTATCGTGTTAAAACTGAGTTGCACATGAACATTATCAGAGTTGCGTGAATTGAACCCGCGATTTAGTTTTTCAAGTAGGCACGGGTTACCACTGCACTACTACTGCCGCGATCTTCAGCTAGTTGATTCAAATAAATTAGCTTCGCTACCAACTAGAGACCCGTTGATAAAAAATATGTACTAGGGACATTTTCTCGAGAAATTAATTTCAGTCTTCAAGACGTTTTTACAATACCCTAGGGTAGTTGACTCTACGGACTTTTATTACGTGATAATAAACGTCTAGTGATAAACATCGTTAATGTTGACAACGTTTTTATATGAAGATATTAATTTACAAAATTGAACTTAGCCTGCGACATTTTAATATAATGACCACATTCATTTATCAGTGCTGTCTTTTATGAAAAATGATAAGATGTACGATAACAGCAATAAATATGAAAAGCATTGAATTTTGTTGTTTATTAAAATAACATTACCTAGTTCTTTTAAGTTATAATACAACTGTTTGAGTAAATGTAGATTAAGTAAGTGTATACTATGCCTACTTCTGAGAACATCCTAAAAATATGGATTGCCTCTAAGCAATCTGCGAAGCTACCTAACTTGATATGGGTCATTAATAAATAGTACAATAATAGAAGGATAATAAGTAAGAAAAATTTATCCATTTTTGAAGAAAATGAAAGCGTGGGATCCCTCTACCTTCTACATTATAGGTAGCATATGAAAATTATTTTAAACCAGTGGTAATATAATGGTTTGGAATACCAAGCGGGTTCACATCTCGGGTCTGTTATTACAACTTACTAAACGATGAGAAGGTTAGTAGTAGTTTCTAGGGACATGCTCGGTTCCAACTCGCACTTGGCCAGCGTATTGGACTTTAACCTGATTCTCGTATTTAATAATGCTCATATCAAGTAGAAGGGATTTAAATGACTGAATAAAATAAACACTAATTTGGGATAATGTCTATTAATATAGACATAGGTAGAATATAGAAATAAGTAAACGCTCAAGCTTTTTAAAATCGCCAAAAAGAAGTGAAAAGTGTTCGTTTTGTCAAAGAAAAGACACTTAGTGAATAAATTAATCACGATATAATTATTGTAAATATTTTTTTAATTGAAGTCAAAATTTAAAAACACAAGGTGTCTTATAGCTCTTACTAATACTTTATCTGCATAATGTATATATTTGCTTTTAAATAATGATAGTTTTATGAATTGGATTTTTTTATATACGTTATAATATATATTAACATACATATATTATAATTATATATAAGACGAATATAATGTTGTATTTTTATTCTAGCATTTTTTAACCTTAAAGGCCTTTATTTTAGCACAATCGCTATAGTAAAGGTTACTTATGGAATAGTAATATTCCTTTCTTTTCTAAGAATTTTAATCAAATAACGATAATCAGCATTATTCTATTTTCAATTATACCATATACATTATATATAGAATAAATAAAGAACATAATACAAAATAAATAATTTGCGTGCAAATTAAGGTATGGGGCTTGAGTAAAACTTGTTTTCTTTCGTGCGTGCCCTCAATATGCCTCGCATAATTATGAAAGTTGTTCAGACGTTAACATTTTAGTACTCACTAATTCGTGGCGGCTCGTGACTCGTGAGGCTTACTTTATTTTACTTTGGAATAACTTTTTAACAAAATTCCACATTGTGTGTCGGTTTATGATACTTCAATTTTCTCCTTTGGCAACTTTGACACAGTTATAAATTATTTTTGTAATGCTATGCAAGAATACATTTTCCTTAGATTTTTCATATTATCTTACACAAATATTAATTTTGAACATACAACATGTATCAAATCGGTTGGTTTTTATGTTTATACTTTTCATTTAGGAGAACATTTTTAATTAAACTTGCCTCAAATAGAAATGTTACTTCAAAGCTTTCCATGAGTGTGGATCCATCTTTATTATTATTCCTCTGGATTATTGCTCGTAAAAATATATTTTTATTCATAAATATCTTACATTAAAAAGTCGCATAACGGAAATGACTGTCCAATTAAAATTTACATTTTGCAAAACGACGCGATTTTAAATTGCTGCCGCAAATAAATCTTTTGCACTACATCGTAATTTCTGTTCCACTATCCCATTTTATATGTATTTTTAAATGTATTTACGTAATACTCGAAATAAAATAAAATTTATTCTAGTAGAATTATACTAGCACTATTGAATGATCAATAAAATTTAAGCAGCGTCAGTACATCTCTGAATAAATTATTCAAACTACTAAGCGGAAAACAGTTTTTCTAAAAACAGCCGGTGAAGCTCAAGAGTTACGTTGAAGATAGTCAACTTATATTCTATTTTACCTCCAAAACATTCCACATATTAGTTCATACAACTCAATTCAATACATTTTCTTTGTTAAACATATAAATTATACCAATTCGTATAAAGCGAAGCTTGGTAATATTGATTGGGCTCTACATAATACCTTATTGGTATACGAATTAATGTTTGTGAACTCTATTACGATACAATATATTAAAATCGTGTACGTTTCCAATGAACATTTAGATATTCAATCAATTATCGTCCAGACTTTATTGAAAAAAAAAATTGCTTTATATAATATGGTGAAACAAACAAATGAAAAGACATTTTTTTTCAATGAAGACATTTTCAGTATGTTTTTCCCAATAGATCCATCATTAGCAATTATTATTATAAGAGGAAACGTAAAGTTCAGAAGAACAAAACATGAAAACGACAGGTAAAGTAAAAAACATCTTATAATAAATAAATAATAAATATGTTGGGAGATTATTACTCACAACGCTATTTAGTACCATGTTAAACTACGAGACTTGTGTTACGGATACCAGATAGTTGATAAACTACATATATAACTTTAAATAAAAACACAATATAAATATAGCCAAAAACCATGACTGGAGTACAAACATTCGCACTCAACAAATGTATGACCCCAGCGGGACTCGAACCCGCGACCGCTGGCGCAGCAAGTAGCGTCACTACAAACTGAGCCAAACGTGTTATCGTTATAAATTCCGTTATCATTAACATATTATGAAATATACATTAAAATAAACATTATTATCTAAAACAAATATCAAAAGAAATCCAATACTTACCCACAACATTTAAATGAATGAAGTGACTCATATGTGGGGTCGTTGATATCTGACACTCGTAGATGCCGGAGTCTCTGTGTTGTGGATACTTTATCTGTAACAAAGGCAAGTTTAGGCCCATTATTTACTGTATTTGTATTAGTAATCTTTATAAATAAAATGATAGAGGTCTGCAGTTGTGCGCGCATCACGGAAATACTACTGGATAGATTTCAATGAAACTTTCTAAGTTTTATTTCTTAGACACTTGGCCCTTATCAAAAAAAATGATTGCGATATCTTCATTTAATAAAAAGTTATTAAAGTTTCAAGAAACAACGATTTGTATATGCACTGCGTGTTCAGTGATGTATGTTTCCTTCTCGCGGAGTAGTGGGGCAAGCATGCGGAAAACTTTGTTAATATTTTAAGCAACGCGGACGAAGTCGCGGGTATCAGCTAGTTTACAATATATATGATAGATAGTTTACAATATATCGTTTTTGAATATTGTTTTATTTTATACAAGCGACTCACCCTGACTCCACTCGGGTAGATCCCTATTTACGTTTTAATTTTTAGTATAGATTTTTTTTAATTAGATATTTTCCTGCAGTAAAAGGATCCTATATGTTGAGATCCAACTTATTACTTTCACACTTATTATTATGAAACAAAAGATTCATTATATTATTTATTTTATAATATTCACTATCCGTAGAATAAATGATTATACTGAGCGGTCCCTATCCAACTTAAAAATAAATTCGGATCGGAAAATATAAGCGAGATGAAATAAGTTCGCAGCCAGTAGTTATATTTTTTGTTTAATTGAATTTTATTGTAATATTATAATATAGGGAGGTGTTAAAAAGAACACGTAAAATCTAGACACGTTACGTGAGTCGTTGAGTAATGAATTACTTTAATATTTTGGATCTCACCAATACATTATTTATGCATTGTCATGTCTAATCTTCGAAATCATAATTCTACGCCTGTACTTGTTTAAGAAGAATGGTAGTAAAAACCATATTCCTTTTATATTTCAACAGCATTAACTTTATGGAACAGTTTATGTGAGAAGAAACTTTACTCACGTGCGAAGTTATTCGCAATAAGACCAAATATCATGATAACAAAAGATTGTTTTTCTTTGGAAATTATTTTTATTGTTTCATTTTATTATCACACATAATTTTTAGTGCACAAGCTATATACGTCGTACATCCTTTAAAGACTATTCGTGTAATAATAGCATGTACTTGTATTTAACTGCCTCGGTGGTTTAAAGGCTAGCTTACAGCTACTTATATATTAAAGCTACATCTGCTTATATAGAAATCATGAGTTCGAGTCCCGGGTGGAGCCTAGTGTAGAATTTTCTGTTAAGAAATTTGCAGTAATAGACCAATGTTGGGATACAGTAATGTATTTATTATTTAATTTACGTTACTATATTTATTATTTGTTTTTTAGTTTCCGAGTAAGAGAATGTATATACATTTTTAATAAAGAAAAATTAGCTGTACATTATATTTGGTCTCTACCAAATATATTTAAATACTCAGCGTACAATGGCAACACTATTTCGATTCAAAACTTTTATTTTAACAGCATACAAAGGACATTATTTAGATGGTAAGCTTCTCTTCTGTAGAAAATATAAAAGTATTTTTAAAATTCCAAATGAAAAGGTGAACTACAATAACAAAAACGTTTGCGTTTGAAATTTTACGTATTTAAAATAATATATATTTTTATTCTCATTTGGTAGAACAAAGTAAACAAAATATTGTATGAAGACATTTTTAATATTCCTCTACTGGGCCCGTGCCTCCTTTAATACAAGGATCAGGCCATAGCCTATTACGTTGATCAAGAGCGGGTGGACTTCACATCTTTTGAAACTAACTAAGTTCTCTCAGATATATAGGTTTGCTTACGAAGTTTTTTTCAGTCATGTGGATTTCCTATTGATATTTTTATTCATCGTTAGGTTAATAGTAATTTAAATTGATCTATAAAAAATGGATCTCCCATATAAAAATATCGGAGGTCAAGACTAGGGGTTTAAAACTGCTTAATTTAGAGAATTGTAGCTCATCTAGTTGTGTCAAAGTATGTAAATTGGGTAACCGAAAAAAATGTATAGGAAAAGAGAATGTTAAAACTTCATTATTTGCTAAAAATGTCCTAGAAACATACGAAAGATAGACATTACAAAAATACATTTTAAAGCGAGATAAACATTCAAGAAATGAAAGTTTGTTCCTTGAAATTCATATTTGTGCCATTTGGGGCGGAAATACTGAAAACGTGAGGCTTAAATTCTGTTTAAATACCTTTCAGGTCGTCTTATTGAGATCTAAAAGCTAGCGTCGTACGAGTGAGCTTGGCCTACAAAGAGGTTACGCTGCCAGTACTTTGAGCATTTATCTTACTGTAATAATAGATCGAAAGCATTCGACTACCCTACTCTTTAACACAGGCTGATTTGCTATCTATATCGCTTATAAATTACAAATTTAGATTTAAAATAATTAGATACTATATCTATACTAGTCTTCAATATATTTTACAATATGCTTATTTTTGTGATTTTCGTGATAGCTATAAAACCTGAAGTACGTATGAAGCTTTTTACTAATGTATGTAATAAATTATCACATAAACGATAATTACCTTATTTGTAATATTTTAGACTTCTATTCTATTCTAATTGTTTTAAAAATAACCACTAAAATTCATTTTTTTTAATGTAGTGAAACTTCGGCTATATAGAGAAATCACCGGCCGTGGAAGAGTCACGGCCCAAGATTTCTCTATAAACCTCTTATAAATTGAGCTTTAATAAAACACACAAGCTAAGTTTATAATAAACTCTTGAATTAGAAAGATTTTAGTGGTGCAAAAGAACCCAGATTAATGGATCTCAAGGCAATCTATATCTTTTTATTATTATAATGTATCCTCGAATAAAATCAAAACCAATGAAAGTTTTAATTAAACATCTTATCAGCTTAGTTGCAAAAGTTTCTAAGTATTATATCAATTGATTAAGATATTTTCAAGACTTAACTTCAATTACTGTAAAGCAGTTGTTACATTTTATTAGTTAACTAGCGGCTCTTCCTCGCTTCGCTCGGGCTTGTCCCTTGATATAGCGCGAGCGAAGCCGCGGGTTTTGCTAGTGTATTATACATATAAACGTACACGCAACTATTAAATCAATCTATCTATTAAAAAAACCGCATCAAAATCCATTGCGAAATTTTAAAGATCTAAGCATACATAGGGACAGAAAGACAGTGGGAAGCGACTTTGTTTTATACAATGCAGTGATTTATTAAAATGCCTGAAATTTCAGGCATGTAAAACTGCTAACCATAAACTAATGTTATGAGGACATTTTTCTGTAGTAAATGCAATTTAAAAAATGAAAGGAGTGTCGATGAAAGGTCACCGTCATACGTTTACTTTATGTTAGTTTACAAAGAGTGAACTAATGGGGACTACATTGTATACTCGACCTTTGCTATGTTTTGCTCTATTATACAGGATAAAAAAAGCGGAAAGCTTTATAAGGTAAGCCAAGAATATTCTTATTCAAAAAGAAAATGAAATTTTACTGAATCTAAAATAAGTTCACCAGAGAATTTTATTATAAATGTGTTAATTTTATTGTTGTCAAACAACTTTTATGTATATTGTCGAAAACATAGTAATATTTAAGTCATGCTTTTGCTTAAATTGAAGTTATTGCCTACTCAACAAACAATCAACTACTAATTGTTTTGAATATTTTAAAATTAACGAATCTTTGTGTTTCAGGTTTTTGTGTTGAAAGTTTAATTTTCTAACGACTATTTTGATTCAGTTTTTGGCAACCATACTTGCTGTAGCAGGCAGCGTGTTCAAGTTAATCTAGTTCCATGGTAAGCTGTGAAGCTTGTGTTACGGACACCAGACAGTTGATATACTACGAGTACATAAGTTTAAATACATACAAATTATAAATATAAACTTGAGTACAAAAATGACTTGATTACAAACATTCGAGTTTGACAAATTAATGCCCCCAGCGGGACTCGAACCCGCAACCGCTGGCGCAAGATCACTACAAACTGCGCTAAACGTATCCCAAGATTTATTCATTATTTATTTTATGTTAAGAATTCATTAAGTAATTAAATTAGTAGCGATTCGTTTTAAGTATTATTTCGTGCGCTATAAAACTTTCAGCTACCTTACACGTAATAGTTAATGGTAGTAGTTTCCAAAGCATTATAGATTGCAAGTTTTTCCACCACCAAACAATATTTCTGAGCATTACACTGTTTTTATTATAAATTGATTAAAATAAAAATAGTAATAATATGCATATTATGATAATTTTAATTATGTTAACAGCCTTATGTTACTTACTAGGCTATGAATCTAAAAATCAAATTTTCATCAAAATCAATTCAGTCGTGTCAACCAAAAGATATGACAAACATACAAAGAAACTGAAACATTTAGTCCAATTTTAATTTTTAGATAAAAATCCCAGTTTAAATACTTACTTGTAACGTCCAGTCTTCTGAATGAGGAAGGTGAATTGCTCTAAACCTCTGATCGCTAGTGTATGTGTACCGACCGACAGTCAGCAGATGGATGTCCCGATGCCGCACCCACGAGACTTGCATATTGAGCTAAAACAAACGACAGTAAAAGCTTTTAGTTAGGAGCTTCCTATCCATATTTACAAGTTGTACAAACTGAATATTTATTAGAGAGCTAGCATTTCCCGCGGCTTCGCACGCGTTCTAAAGACCGGAAACCTAATTTGTTCCCACTCGCGCGGTATGGTACCTCGCAGAACTAACACCCGTCCTTCCCGATTTTGCAACATTTTTCATTGATGCTCAGCTCCTATTCGTCGTAGCGTTATGTAATAGCCTATAGTCTTCCTCCATAAACGGACTACCGAACACAAAAATAATTTTTCAATTCGGACCAGTAGTTTCTGAAATTAGCGCGTTCAAACAAACAAACTCTTCAGCTTTATAATATTAGTATAGATTCATTGATTTATTTTATGTTTTACTAGTAATACTATTGGTGGAATAAATTAATAAAGGTAATAAATTATTTTTACTACATATTTTCGTACAAAATACATTACTTTGATCGTTTCTTCCTTTATTAGGTATAAAGGCTATATGAGATGCCTTATCTGTTTTCTGAACTTTATATATGACTAGCGACTTCCTATTGCTTTGTTCAGGTGTGCTCTAAAAGCGTTTTATAAAAATAAAATTATGTTAGCTATGTGAGAAATATGTGAGAGTTGAACCATTGTCTACGACCAGTATCAAATATCTTCTAGTTGATGATTTGTATGAAGTCTGGCATAGAGATAGTTTATGGTCGAGAATAACACATAGCTTACATATTATTATCAAATATGAAAGGGCGAAACGAATGCTAACATGATTAATACTCACATTTTATTTCATTCATTCATTCATTCAAATAACACATTTTTAGTTTCTACTTACATTAATCTCCTCTATTTATAAATTAAAACAATAGAGAATCGAGCCTTACTTTTGATTTTACACTTCATTTAAATCAAGATATTCTTCATCCAAAACAATTAACAAAAGCAATTCTTATATTTTATACACAATTTTGTATAGTTTAATAATTCTACGAGAGAACAGACGAATCAAATTGAATTTACATTTACTGTTGAAATAAATGATTATTAATACAAAATTTGTTCTTTATTACTTCAGTAGTAATATTCTCGAAGATTATCTTTGAACGTAAAATTTTGAGATTTACTAGGATTAAAGTAATTTATACCGTTTTAACTTTAACGAGATTCTAAACGAGATATTAACAATGGGTCATATGAAACAATGAACGCAATCATTTTAATTAAGACTGTTGATTAAAAACTTTAAAATCCGGTGAAGGTCTAATTAAAAATGTATATTTTGAGAGACTACGTAATTCTTTTAAGCTCAAATTGAAACTTCAATCTGATTAATTTACGATCAAAGCTCTTATGTACTTGCTTTCTCGTGAATACAGTTATACATATAATAATTGAAGTTATACTGCTATCTTAATTCTTTTTGCGCGTTAGGGTAAAATGATGAGAGTAAATTTTTACGATGCGCGCGCACACCGTCACGAAAAACCGACACCCTGAAGTTAGCTATAGTCAACATTTCAGTTTTTTTTGTTATATTTAAAAAAACTTTATTTAACTAGATAGTGCGTTATAATATGTAAATATGCGTTAAAACTTTCAATGTATTAAATACCTTTTTTTCTATTGTTAGAGTCGTTTTTTCTACAAACGTAGAATAAGGCGAAAGCTAAATTTTTTAAAAAGATTTTTATCTTGTTACGCCAAAGTATAACTTCTAACACGTATACATAAGTACACACACACTTTTTTTACTAGTGTTAACTGAGTGGTTGAAATTCACCAGAAAGAAGTTGGCGCGGTACTTTGTATTTTTTTATTTCATTATACGTCAAAAAATTGCTCCTCAAATGCTCCAGCAGAATCTGTAATTGCTCCAGCGCTATCATTATTGGTTAATTAATAATACATTTTTTTAGAATCCAATTTTGAAAAATTAAATTTTTCTTAAAAAGCGCGAAAATTCATTATTTCTTCTTAAACTATATCTCAAAAAATTGCTCATCAAATGCTCCAGCAGAATCTGTAATTGCTCCACCGCTACCGTAATTGGTTAATTAATAATTATTTTTTTTAGAATTAATTTCACCAAAAAGAAGTTGGCGCGGTACTTTGTATTTTTTTATTTCATTATACGTCAAAAAATTGTTCCTCAAATGCTCCAGCAGAATCTGTAATTGCTCCAGCGCTATCATTATTGGTTAATTAATAATTAATTTTTTTTTCCGTTTTTGAAAAATTTAATTTTTCTTAAAAAGCGCGAAAATTCATTATTTCTTCTTCAACTATATCTCAAAAAATTGCTCCTTAAATGCTCCAGCAGAATCCGTAATTGCTCCACCGCTACCATGATTGGTTAATTAATAATGAATTTTTTTAGAATCTACTTTTTTAAAATTTAATTTTTCTGTAAAAGCGCGAAAATTCTTTTATTCTTCTTCAATTATATCTCAAAAAATTGCTCCTCAAATGCTCCAGCAGAATCTGTAATTGCTCCAGCGCTATCATTATTGGTTAATTAATAATGAATTTTTTTAGAATCCACTTTTTGAAAAATTTAATTTTTCTGTAAAAGCGCGAAAATTCTTTTATTCTTCTTCAATTATATCTCAAAAAATTTCTCCTCAAATGCTCCAGCAGAATCCGTAATTGCTCCACCGCTACCATAATTGGTTAATTAATAATTAATTTTTTTAGAATCCATGTTTTGAAAAATTATATTTTTCTGTAAAAGCGCGAAAATTCGTTTATTCTTTTTCAACTATATCTCAAAAAATTGCTTTTCAAATGCTCCAGCAGAATCCGTAATTGCTCCACCGCTACCGTAATTGGTTAATTAATAATTAATTTTTTTAGAATCCATGTTTTGAAAAATTATATTTTTCTGTAAAAGCGTGTAAATTCGTTTTTTCATCTTGAACTATATCTCAAAAAATTGCTCCTCAAATGCTTCAGCACAATCTGTTATTGCTCCAGCGCTACCATAATTGGTTAATTAATAATTAATTTTTCTAGAATCCATTTTTTGAAAAACCCCATGCGTGGGGAGCATTCGTACAAATTCCGCATCGTAGAAAATTGGCTATAACTCTTTAACCTTGTAACATAACAGTTTCAGACTTTTTTGTAATTAACTACGATATATTTGTTACAATAAGATGCAGAAACTAGATAATTTTGACGACTAATCATAGAGTAAGAAAATAAAATTTAAAAAATGTACGTGGAGCAAATACTTTCCATTACCTTAAAAGCTTATTGCACTACACAGTATTAAGGCAGTGTTAAGGGCCTGTTACACTACGCAGTATCAAGATAGTAACTATTACCAAGTTTTGGCGTAGTGTATTAAGAGTAAGCAAGTTAGTTTGTCTATTTGAACCGATCGACTGGATTAGACCGTGCTTGCTTGCTGAATATCGCGTGGTCTAATAATCGTAAGACTTAGCATGCTTAGACCATTCAGCGCGCAGCAGCGGCAGAGTGAAGTCACGAGTTTGTTTTCTATGGCATGCACAATGGCTTATTCATTAATATTGATGCCATATTTATAGCAGTATCAGAAAGGTTATTTAAATCTATCACTTCGTGTAGAAGGATTCCGGGTCATGTCATAAAGTATGAATGGTAAGGTAAAGTCATATGGTAGACTTTTTCGTAATGAGTCCATGGTTGGGTCCTAATGAGAGATCTCCTCAGCAATCAACAGTACAGACACAAAATATAGTATTAGTATTTAATATTTATAGCCCGTTCCAAGATCTATCATAATTTAAATACATTCACGGTTGACTCCTAACGAAAAGTCTCCTCAGAATTCAACAGCATAAGTATGATTTTTATACAAATACACTTTATACTTGGAATAGGTTATCTTAAGATTTACAGCTGCACCAAGGGTATATGAGATCTCTGCAGTCAACGGCACAACGCATTCACACTTTCGAATACAATGATACGCAAGCTAAATAATTAGATTAGTTAATAACAAGTTAAAATATTTTTTTAGAAGAATTTAGTCTTACTGCATCGGGAAATCAAATTTTAAAAAAGAGAACGCATAAAAGTTTCTTTTTAAAAATATATTATGTATTTAAATTCAATAATAATACATTTTTAAATCATACATACGAATTAAGGATTCTGTTGGAGCATTTAAAAAGCAATTTTTTGAGATATAGTTCAAGATGAAAAAACGAATTTTCACGCTTTTACAGAAAAATATAATTTTTCAAAACATGGATTCTAAAAAAATTAATTATTAATTAACCAATTACGGTAGCGGTGGAGCAATTACGGATTCTGCTGGAGCATTTGAGGAGCAATTTTTTGAGATATAATTGAAGAAGAATAAAAGAATTTTCGCGCTTTTACAGAAAAATTAAGTTTTTCAAAAAGTGGATTCTAAAAAAATTCATTATTAATTAACCAATTATGGTAGCGGTGGAGCAATTACGGATTCTGCTGGAGCATTTGAGGAGCAATTTTTTGAGATATAGTTGAAGAAGAATAAAAGAATTTTCGCGCTTTTACAGAAAAATTAAATTTTCAAAAAGTGGATTCTAAAAAAATTAATTATTAATTAACCAATTATGGTAGCGGTGGAGCAATTACGGATTCTGCTGGAGCATTTGAGGAGCAATTTTTTGAGATATAGTTGAAGAACAATAAAAGAATTTTCGCGCTTTTACAGAACAATTAAATTTATCAAAAAGTGGATTTTAAAAAAATTCATTATTAATTAACCAATTATGGTAGCGCTGGAGCAATTACAGATTCTGCTGGAGCATTTGAGGAGCAATTTTTTGAGATATAATTGAAGAAGGATAAAAGAATTTTCGCGCTGTTACAGAAAAATTAAATTTTTCAAAAAGTGGATTCTAAAAAAATTCATTATTAATTAACCAATTATGGTAGCGGTGGAGCAATTACGGATTCTGCTGGAGCATTTGAAGAGCAATTTTTTGAGATATAGTTGAAGAACAATAAAAGAATTTTCGCGCTTTTACAGAACAATTAAATTTATCAAAAAGTGGATTTAAAAAAAAATCATTATTAATTAACCAATTATGGTAGCGCTGGAGCAATTACAGATTCTGCTGGAGCATTTGAGGAGCAATTTTTTGAGATATAATTGAAGAAGGATAAAAGAATTTTTGCGCTGTTACAGAAAAATTAAATTTTTCAAAAAGTGGATTCTAAAAAAATTCATTATTAATTAACCAATTATGGTAGCGGTGGAGCAATTACGGATTCTGCTGGAGCATTTGAAGAGAAATTTTTTGAGTTATAGTTGAAGAAGAAATAATAAATTTTCGCGCTTTTTAAGAAAAAAAAAATTTTTAAAAATGAAAAAAAAATTAATTATTAATTAGCCAATTATGGTAGCGGTGGAGCAATTACGGATTCTGCTGGAGCATTTGAGGAGCAATTTTTTGAGATATATTTGAAGAAGAATAAAAGAATTTTCGCGCTTTTACAGAAAAATTAAATTTTTCAAAAAGTGGATTCTAAAAAAATTAATTATTAATTAACCAATTATGGTAGTGGTGGAGCAATAACGGATTCTGCTGGAGCATTTAAGGAGCAATTTTTAGATATAGTTGAAGAAGAAATAATGAATTTTCGCGCTTTTTAAGAAAAATTAAATTTTTCAAAAATGGAAAAAAAAATTAATTATTAATTAACCAATAATGATAGCGCTGGAGCAATTACAGATTCTGCTGGAGCATTTAAGGAGCAGTTTTTTGACGTATAATGAAATAAAAAAATACAAAGTACCGCGCCAACTTCTTTTTGGTTTGAAATTCGACTGTATTTTTTATTGATAATACTAAACCTCGTTCATAGCTACTAAATATGGTTGTCAAACAGTAGAGTAAAATGTATACAATTGTTTTACCTTTGTTTATTTATAGGAATACATAAATACATCGATATTTTAATATTTTTTTGTAACTTGTCGAATAATAAAGGCATTATCTCTATAGATAAACTTATAAGCTGAACTAGTTTCTAATTTAAAAACTGCATCACAAGAATTTTCCAAGTAAGTACGTAAGGAACATTCATAAAAATCGAGTTTATATACTCGTTCCAACTGTATATTACAAACACTAGTAATTAAAATAATTTACTTAATTATTTACATTATTAAAAGCAAACTTGTAGTTTCTATCGTTGATCGTATCATTCGTACCTAGATCATTTTCTCATTAAAACTATGTTAATTTTAGAAGTTCATTAATTTAATACTAACTTACGCTTTACCCTTTCATTTCAAAATAGAGTCCGATATGAAATCCTTACTAATATTATAATTGCGAAAATTATTTTGTTAGATTACTTGGACTTTCTCGTAGCATTATACCCAGTATTGGATGAGGGTTGCTTAATTCTAAATAGAAGTTAAAAGATCAAATAAAATCATATACCTTGACTACGAATAAATAAAAAACATTTCTAGTTTAAGTTCTAATATTTATTCGCAAATCGATTTTATCATTATTGCATAATATAAGCGTTTTTATCATTAGTTACTGGAAATGAAGAAAATAATAACAATGCATTGACAGTATATTCCTTTTGTAGATATTATTAATATAAATAATATGTTTTACTTAGTTGATTATTTAAATATTCAACTAAGATATTAACAATTGTATGTCCATCAATGGTTAGCCTATAAAATTCATTTATGAAACTATATTATGAATAGTTTCCACATTGGCTATAAAAATAAAAAAGAAAAACTACATGTGTTTTAAGTATAAAAGGATAAAAAAACTAACAAAAAAAAAGAGTTTATCAAAACATCAAAAGCAAAAAATGTACCACAAACTACCAGATAGACTAGAAGTTAGTTTTTAATTAAATTAACTCTGGAAGTGGAGTACGACCTCGATCGTGCATCGTATTGAATAAAAATCCGAACTTATGATCTCGTTAGTGAAACCTGTTGGAACAGCAAATGGTACTTCAGATAGCAGTGCAGTTACATACACAGTTAGACGCCCCATTGCCTTCTGCATTCGCATTACAATATTATCTAATTTCACTGCCCGCCGCTATCATTAGGACATGTTAAAATTATGTAATATAAACTGTTAGCTTTAATTATTATAGTAATTTTGTTATATTTGTTTATATAATAATTATATTATATAGTTATTAGTTATACTATGTTTAAGTTTTGGGTAATTAAGTATCACTACTGGCAAAAAGCTTGCGAAGCTAATTTAATTTTCTTATTTCATAATGTTAATTTTAAGTTCATATAGAATATTATTTCAATTACATTTTAATGTAATGTGACTTAAAAAAATGTTTTACTCAGTTGCGTTTTATTAAAAATATTATTATTCTTTTTTTACTATAACTGTATGAATGTGAAAGTAACTGACCATCTATAACTCTTTCACACTTAATTCGCTGAACAGTTTCCGGTAAATTTAGCAAGGACATTGATTGCATAGGAACGGACATGGGCCACTTGAACCCCGCCCTCTTAACACGCGACGAAGCGGGCAAAAGCGGGCTATTTAAAAAAATAATCATATTATATAAATAAAAATGAATTTAGTATGTTTCTCCTCCATATGTTCCTAAAGCCATAGATCCAATTGTGATGAAACTCTGTTATACCCGTATAAACCTTAACAGGCGTATGCCACGCCTGTTAAGGTTTCTTGCCACAGAAACTGATTTTTACTTTGAACGTTTGTATTTTGTGCGTTCCCAAACCATTCATGCTTAGAGAACCATCCAAAACGCGATGAGAAGGTAAGTGAATCAATATAGATGTTAATTATACTTATCTAGTAATTTAGAGTTCCCTGCATTTAGAGGTTTAATAATAGATAGTTTAAATCACAGGAAAAGTTTTGTAGGTCAGCCAGTCAGTCAATTTACTAGTCTTATATAATAGCGTAAAATGTACATTTATAAATAAATATGGCGGGACATTATTACACACAGTGCTATTTAGTTCCGTGGAAAGTTACGAAGGAAGCTTGTGTTACGGATACCAGATAGTTGATATACTACATATATAACTTTAAATAAATAAATAATATAAATTTAAACACCCATGACTGGAGTACATTCGTGCTCAACAAATGTATGCCCTCAGCGGGACTCGATTCTCGAACCCGCGACCGCTGGCGCAGCAAGTAGGGTCACTACAAACTAAGCCGTCATGTCGTCATTAATTTAGTTTTAATTTAATCAGCTAATCTCAAGACGTGAATAAACTTAATCACACACGGTCGAGCTACTGCTATTCATTTAATGGTCACCCAAATACGAACTAGGTTATTACGTTATTATAAGAACAATCTACTGAAGTACCCTACTTTAAGTAAAAACACTATAAAATTATATCAGTTTTGTTTATTCAGTTCGCTTCATTATGATAAACATTAGTTGAATTGTAAATTGTACTTTGTTTATGAAAGCTTAATATTAAGCTCAAGGAGTTACTTTTTGGGTCATATAGTTTAATATAAAATTCTAACCGATTCTTTTTATCTTATATATTTTTTTATCTTATAGAGTTTATTGTCAATACAGAGCAGTCGTTGCTCGTCTTAATTAAGCAACCATTGGACTAGATTTTGATTAAACTTGGTATAATGAAAGATCTTGGTTTTATTTTATATTTTGAATGATAAAAATAAGGCGTCCGTAGAATAAAATTTATACCTACGCCTTATTTTGCCAAGGAAGAAAAGCGAGAATTCAAATCAAAATATACTTTATTCAAATAGACTTTTACAAGCACTTTTGAATCGTCACTTTTACATTATAATATTGAATTTAAATTAAATGTCAGTCAGTAAGTCTGTGAGAAGAAAAAGAATGGTTAGATCCCGACAAATCCTTAACGGAAACGGAAACAGTTCTTCAGATATATATAGCCTTCATGCAAATCCTACTTATGTTCCTCGCATATAATAAACCAACTAAATCCATTAAGCAGAATAATATAATTGTAATAACGAAAGCAAAACAACGATGATTGTGTTGCAAATGATTTTAAAACGCTCATGTGGACGGCTGCGATCTCGTTAGTCCAACTTGTTATTTATATGGAAGATGCGGCATCACGGCCTAATGAGACTTTTATTTATAAAGTTGCTCTCACAATAGGGACTTTAAACTTGCATTGTGCTATTGTTACGTTTCATTTTAAACGAGGATTTTGTGGTACACCGCTATGTAAATTGGACGTTGGTTTCGGAATAAGAGGAACTCGTTAGTGTGAACGTGGGCTTCTCTATTTTTATTACTGTGCGTTATTATTTTTAATCTCATGAGATTTATAATATTTTTCAACGTAGAATTGAAATAATATTTTTGTAGATATAATTTTTCTTAGTAGGATATAAAATAGGAAGTAGGCAATGCTGACTAATAGATTAATAGCTGCGTCATACATGGTTTTGATGCGCTGTTCGTGTTTTGATTTAGATTTATATAAATAAAGTTGAAGTGTCTATTTTTAATTTCAAATTAACAGCTTTTCACTAAATGTATATTATGATTTATGAAAGTACTAACATAAAAAACTATTTTAAAATTTTTGTCGTTCTGTTTGTTCCGGCTAAACTCTGAAACAACTAGACCGATTTTGACAGGACTTTCACTCGCAGATAGCTAATATTATGTAACTTAAGCTTCTTTTATTTCACTCGCACTAACTCTACGGACGATCCCGAACAAAACGATACCCTGGTTTTTTCGCTAGTAAATTATATGAATCAACAATTTTTAAACAAGTATTCAAAATCGTTTTATAACATTTCAATTACACTTACGTACATATAAATTTAATTACTACATGTTTTTTAAACGATCACTAATGATTAAAAGCTTTATAAAAGCTCAATGCTTGAATTTGAGCAAAACGCTAAGTAGGGTGCTTTGGATAAAAGGTCAAGATAACATTATGTGGGTTATTTAGCCAATATGAGAAGCATTTTTTTATTCGTATATAATTTTCTATTCATGTTGTATAACCTTTATTTATGTTGTAAATGTAAAAACCTAAAAAATTTTCTTACAAAAAAGCAAAAAAAAAAATACTCAAGAGACTTCTTACGAACTTTTACTTTTCTTTTTAATATAATACCTAAGTTTAAAATCCATTATATTTCTATCATATTTATATATGTAAAGTTGAAAAATACTTACAGTTTTATTTCCTAAGTTTTTCACTCGACAATTCAAATATGCAGTCTTTCCGAGTAGGGCTGTGACATTCTTGGAAGCCGCCAAGTCGAAGTAGGGCCCCGTGCGAGGGGTTGGCCGGGGGGCATCAGCGATTGCTACCCCTGCTCTTATCACGTTATCAGCTGCCGGGGGTGACGTTGCCGAGGTATTCGTTGGCAGTCCTTTGCCGAGTTCACGTTGTGCTGATGATACTGAAGACAAAAAAATATATATGTAGAATTCCTTATTAATTTGGCTGATGCTAGTCGTCTGCTAGTTGGACGAGTAAAATAATTTAGTCGTCCAACAATTGTTGGATGACTAAATTATTTTAAAGGCTGTTGCTAGTCATCCGATAATCGTATTAATAAAAAATATATTATTCGTCCGACTATTGTCGGTTTGTACGAATATCTATCACTTCTTTGATTTCTAATATAAAATAAGCGATTTTTATGTGCAGGATATACCTATGCCAAAAAAAAAAAATAACCCTAACCTACCGAGCTGATAATTTATTATTTAGATCCCACCCACTTTTAATAAGTCCAAGAATTTTTATATGTAAAAGAGCTGGCTCTATAGAGACGTCCTATGAAATTTACGTTACTAACACTCCCTGAGAGTATGTACCTACATCAAAACAATGTACAAGAAAATGGTATTTTGTAAAAAGTACTACAGAAACGTCCGCAATTGCATTCACGAGTATGTTAAAACTTAAAAAACAAATTGATTTCTCTTTGAGTCATTTAAGAAGCAAGAAAGTCTCAGTCGCGATATATCAAACACCAATTGTCGGACGAATAATATTTAATTTATTCGTCCGCTTATCGGATGAATAGACACTTCGTATTAATTTATAGTGAGCTAGACTAAACTTTGCCTTAAACATCCTACTACATTAAAGTTAGCATAACGAGGTATAGCCGTATATACGAGTACATAAATAAGAATCGATTCTTCTACAAATCCATATAGATGCATAAAATACAAGAGTCTGCTTGAAATTTTAAAATACCAGTTTTAAATTAAATGTTTCATAGTATTTTTGAGCTGGAGCGATATTATCGGATTATTTCTGCGGCAGATAGTTGAAATTATGAGGACTAAATATAAATAAGTCTAATTTTATTTCATAAAAAACAAGGTTTTGCGCAAAAAATAAAACCTATGATATTGTAGATAAAATGACACAGCGCAGTCTAATTACCATGACACTAGATGGTATTGTGCATCAATGTACCAACATTACATTTTATACATCATTCTTATGATAATAATATTTCTGTTACATACAATATTTGAAAAAAAAATACAGGGTGAATATGATTTATACTTTATTACTTGTTTTCGATTCCATTTCCCGTTTCTCCATGGAGATAAATTTGTGTAATTCAAATAAAAGGCAATCATCATTAGGAGCCGGCCCTTGATGGCTCATAAATATTTTATAAAACGGAACTTTAGTACTCGTAAAATATTATAACGTTGTATTATTATATAAAACATATGAAAACAGCATATTAAAGTATCGTAGTATAGTTATCGGCATAAAGTTAACAATCTCTAATACAAACAAACTATTAATTAGAAATAACAGTAACTTTAAACAGTTAAAAATATTAAATTAAATTAATTTGATATTAAATTTGATATAAATATAAAAATGTTATTTAACAATTAAGGCAGTAGTAGTTAAGTGGTAATGCTTAGGAAACCGGGGAAGTGGGTTCAAATACCAGTCTCGCGTCTCTGTAAGTCTGAGACAATCTAGAAGATTTTCGAAAGACATGTGAAGACCGCCCTGACCCCCCTCGTATTAAAAATAGGCCGTGCCCAGTAGTGGAATGCTTAAGAGTTGAATACATTCAACAATTCTCAAATATCTATATTATATAGGCAGTAAAATCTTTTTACTTCTAAACTAACTTTTATTAGAAAAAAACAAGCCATAAAACCATGAAAGAAAAATGCGTTCTATAGAATGGGCGGGTTCCTTGAAAATAATGAGCTTAAATAACAATAAGTTCTTCAAGATACACTTCTTTGAAAATGTCAAGTCATTTGAAATAAAAAAACAAGATAGAAAAACTGGCACCAGTAATTGGCTTTTACTCCTTCTATTGATATAAAAGAGAAAAGTATTTGATATAAAAGAGTTTTATTAACCAATCTTCGTTTGTACCGCTTGAAATACGTTTTAACTTTTACAAACTGGAACACATTTTTTAAAATATACCATTCATCAGTCCTTTTTTAACGTCCTGGGCACGGGTCTCCCTCAGGTATCAGGCATTACTCCATCGCCCTGGCCTAATGCGTGTTGGCGGACTTCACATGTCTTTTGAAATTATTCGCTCATGAATATATCAGAGGTGCGAGCCCCGGATTTGAACCCGCATCACTCGTTTATCCAAGCGAGCGCGTTACCACTGGGCTGCCATGATTATTTTTAAATTAATATAATACAATCTTGAGGAAATCTGTACATCTGAGAGAACCTAGCAAGTTTTCGAAAGACATGTAAATATAAACAAATCTGTAACTTAAGTAAAGTAACTACAGTACAATTTTAAAATATAATACTAGCGATTCACCCTCACTTCGCTTCGCTAGGTTGCGAGCTTAGATAAATTTACACAATAAATCACGCCAATCCGTCACTGTTTCGATGTAAAACAAACAAACAAAAGCACTTTCATATTTCTTATAATATTTATGTATAAGTATAATTAGTTAGTAAGTGTCTATTGTGTACGGATGCGACTATATTACCTTTGAATTTTCATTGAAATATCTCTGTGGATATTTTATTATAATCGAAACAAAGTAAAGTTTTTGTACAAAATGTTTATAAAGGTGTCTTATACATATTTTATCGTTTAATGTATTATGTTTCTCTATGAATACAATGACCAATATTTGAACGCCCTCATGTTACATTTTAGGCTCGACTAAACATAATATTTGCTTTACAAATGCCTTTTATAGCAAGTGCTTTTATCCCACACACTTTGGCTCAGTATTAGGACGAAGAAAAAGAGTTTTAAATGTAATTTGGACAAATTTTGTATGTGAATTTAAAAGCTAAATATAAATAATTAAATAGTCATACATGTTTTTCTTGGTTTACCCGATTGCGTTGAAACTTGGAGGGTTATGAGTTTTACCTGTGTCTATGTACATTTTTTTGATTCATAGGTCGATGGATACGTCTTGATAACGTTTATACGTTAATATGGTGTCTCTTATGGATATTATTATAAATAAAAATGGTGATTCGCAAATGCTAATTCATATCACAAACTCCTTATGAAATTGATAAGGCTAAGATAATCTTAATATTTTTTTCTGATGAATGCCTGTTAGCCCGAAGATTCTATTCAATAGGAATGGTTGTATCAATGCGAGAAAACATAAAACGCAACAAAAGAGAGATTTTTTTAAATTACCAAAAAGTATTTACAATTACCTTATAAAATTTTTAATATTGAGTACCTACCTAAAACTTTTGAAGAGTGGAAAATAAAATATCGTATTAACGACATACAAATTATAATATCACAAATTTGAAATGCCTCTTTGGTGTATCATATATTCATCTGAATCAAACCTTCTGAAGTTATATAAATAATGCTTAGTACGTCGTAAAATAGTGATTTTGTCATCTACAGTTAATTTCCACTCGTAATTATGGAAGAGAAAAAATAATTACCTTCCGCGGTCCTGCGGACGTGAGCGTAGCTATCTACAATGAAAAGGCACGTCTATTAAGTGTAGCGTCTTTCTCTCTTTCGGACTAAGCCATAATGACAATGACCATGATATGGCACTTATTTTGCTTATACATTGTTTTAATAAATAACATTTTATTATAAACTACATAGACTTAGCGCGAGCGAAGCCGCGGGCTCTGTTAGGTAAATTAAATAAAATTTCTAAAATAAACGTAGCCTAAGTTACTCCTTATAACTAAAAACTAAAAGTCCCATAAAAACCGGTCCAGCCGTTTTTGAGACGAGTCGGAACAAACAGACAGAGAAAAAAATTGATTGTTTGATGTTAGTATCGTATATACTTTCATAAGCATTTAGTGACCAGCTGTTAATTTGAAATTATAAAAAGACACTTCAATTTTATTTATATGTATGTATAGATGTACTAATTTTACTAGCGACTTACTGCCAGTTTCTATAACCTATCTATCGATAGACCGGTATTTACTTTCATACTATTTTGACACATTAAAAGTTACAACCTGTCAAAATCGTATGAAAGTATCTACCGGTCTATCGGTAGATAGGTTATAGAAACTGGCAGTTAGACCAGCTTCAGTCGAGTGAATAACAGTAGTCTATACACAATTACGTATGTAATACTTTTGTAAAACGAAATAAGAGATATTCTTTTTGTATATATCCGATTAAATAGGGCTTCATGACGCACATTCAATGCCCCTCGAAGTGAACTCATCGAGTATTGATTTAAAGGTTCAATTAATTATGCACAATAATGAGGGTATGATAACGGAAAACAAAGAGTGTTAATAATTATTAAGACGTTATGATACATCTGTATTATGAACAGTAAAAAAGGGATTAGTACTTTTTTGTTTTTTTCGGTCAGTAAATTATATCTATACAAAAATCGTTATATTGCTGTTGCATGTACACTAACACAACATGTTTTTAGTTTTGTACTTTTAGTAAAACTAAGAATAACAAGTGACAGGAGAGCTGGATCATTTTTCGCCCGAAGAATCGGCATTACATATTTTGGCATTCATTCCCGCTGAATGGTATTTCATTCTTTCCACTATTCCATGCGGACACGACTTGTACAGTAATAATTAAGTGTACATTTGCTATGTATATAGTTAAGTTTACTTGTGATTAGATTTATCGTAAATAACGAGAATTATGAAGTAAGAACTAACTAACTACTGAAGAATATTATAAATTATTTTCATATAATTTTATAATCAGTAAAACTGATGCAAGTGACTATCAACGCCAATAAATGTTTAAAACATAAAGGAGCTACAAATGCCAGCCTTTAAGAGGCCGGTAAACATGACTCTTAAAGATTTGGAGATTCCTATATTGTATAATATAGGGTTAAGGTAAATTGTCAGCATAAAATTTCACACCTTCTGTATATATTCAGCTGTTTTTAATGTCCCATTGCTGGGACCAGCCTCTCTGCAATGCAAAGGACTCAGACATACTTGCTTCCTTACACTATTTTCCTTCACCGTAAGACAAATTAATTATTGTGGAAATGATTATGTACCACATGTATATATGGTGAGAATCCCGGCTTCACTCGGTTTTCCAAATGAGCGAGTTACCACTGCCATCATTAAAATATTATGTAGTGTCTAAAGATAAATTTCTATAGTCGTCTATTTTTCTAGAATATCTTATGACAAAAACGTCATGTAGTAATACTAAAAGTTCAACATTCATTTCATATGTGACACACATTAAATTTATCAATTGGAACAAATGGTTATTGAGGTTGCCGGTCCAGAGTTGAAAGCGATACTTGGGCTAAACATAAACATAACTCAGTGTATTTATTCAACTCTAGGCTGAATAATAGTAAAAGTAAAATTAACTTAAATATCTACGAGTAAATAGTTTCTTTAGATAAGGTCATGTATCTTTTTAAGTCTGCCCGTGACCACGGCTGGTGCAACCCAGTCGAAATGTCGGGAATAAGGTATTTAAAAGTCCCGTAATACGATATAAGATAAAGTCCATGTATCTATTTAAGTACTTAGAATATTCTAACTCTTAAAACGTACATATTTTGTAATATTCTCAAAAAAAGTTACAAAAGCTACTTTTTGGTCACTAACGACGTACCTCCTATTCCACCTAAAATTTATCACCATTTATGTGAAGATTTTGACACAATTCTTTCGACATAACAAAAGAACTATAAGAATTTACTTCATAACTTCTATGGTAAATGATCATGAACTATGAGTATGTTCCAATCTTCGAAAAAAAGGCGAAAGGTAAATATTTTATTAGAAATCTAATATCCTTCCCTATCTCAGGTAGCTATTTACAATCATTTCCTGTCTGAAGCTGAAATGTTTATTCTTACTTACATACTAATATTATATGTTACATTTCATTAAGGCTCTTTTCAATTGTATATAGAAAAATAATTATGTATCATATTTTTACTTCATAAAATATTTGTAGAATGTCGGTTATTAAAGTTGAAAATTACCATTTTAATTATTGTTTTTGAATTGATATCATACAAATAAATAAACCATGATAGAAATTTTATAGCTAACTTTTTTAGATTTACGCGAATATTTCATATTTTTAATAAAGCTTTTTTTTCCAAGAGACTCTCCTGTGACTATGATTGCTGTAAAATATTTGGAAATTCGCGAATAAATATCTAAATAAAACTCCTAAATATCTGAAATAATAGCTTTTTTTAAAATAATAATTACAATAATATAAAAAAAAACAAAAAAATAGAGATTTAAAAAAAATCACGCGAAATAAATTATTATAGCATGTAGGTACGAGTAGCAGTAATGCGAGCAATTCACAACATAGGTGTACGTAAGCAATGCCTGTGTTCACTGTTCTAACCTCTTATTTCGCCCCAATTCGTTCTTGTGTTAAAATAAAAGGAAATTTTGCAAAGAGATCGTCGCTCGAATCACATGCCTTACAAAATTTTGCTATATTATTTCTTGCACATTAAATTACAACATATTTTCATACAATAAAAAATGTACAATAAAAAAGTTATTTAGATATAGAATAATTCATTTTTCAGGATTATTTTTTTAAATTAAAAATTGATTATTTTTTCCCTTGCTTGAGCTATAAAAAATACACATTGAGTTTTCTTTCTCATTTCTTTTTTACTGCTTCTAGAGTCATACAATATTTGGTGAACGAGATAACTTAGTATATCTTTAAATCTCTAAAGCTCAAGTGTTATATGTGTAAATACGTTGATCTAAAAAGTTATTTGCTCTGGTGCACATTTTTTGTCTTAGACAACCTTTCTTTTTATTCAAAATGTAAGCTTCTCATACAAAACATGCAAATATTTTTCAAAAAAAAACTTTTTTTAGTTAAACCTTGTAGATCCCTTTAGTCTAATAGTAAGCATACGCCTGTAGACCCATATATAGAGGATTTTAGTTCCATATCCCGCTAAGAATACTTGGTAATCGAGAGATATCTCTTAAGGAATTCTCAGTTGCCGTCCAGAGTTAAAAACCTTATAACACCTTACCTGAAAGTCAGTAAATCTTAGTCTAGCGTCTGATATCCTGAACTCACTACTACTGTCGTTAGACAATGAACCTATGTTTGCCACCGACGTTATAGACGAAGTATAATAAATATTTCCTGCTTAGTTGACTTAGTGAAATTTACCGAAATAGCTAAAATCAGTCAAATTTACATAAATTTGAAATTCTAAATAAAGGTGCCTTGGAAAGTAAGGTTCATGACGAAATATGAAATACCGTCAACAAAGTAAGTCCAATATGTAGTATACTCGTAAGATTAAGTCAACAAAAAAAACTTACGTCATTACTATTTCTTTTAAACTATGAAAACCCTTACGTTAAAACATATTTATAACATATACAAACAAATCATAACGTCCTTTTTGTGGATCATATCTTTCAGAAATAATGTGCCTTTCGCCGCAATTTTGCCAACTGTCGCAGCCGGGGCATTTTCGTAAAGATTTACGGCTACGACTCTTTCACTAATACTATTTACTTCGTTAATGGTCAGTTTTATTATTGCGCTTCTTGGCTGTTTATTTCTTTTCCCATCCATGATTTATAATAACTGACATAAAGTAAAGATATCTTTGTAATTAAAAAGTTTTATTATCACACTAATATTGTAAATGCGAAAGCTTGTGAGTGAATAATTTGGATCCAATCAAAGTTTAAAGAGAGTCATTAAAACCTTTCCATTTTGTTCTGTTATTGTATATATTGGCTTGTTCTCACATAAACTATCTCTATGTTTCAAGTTCTTAGAGTTTAAGCACTGAGAAAATATTTTTGCAGGTATAATTGTGCTTTCCACTTGTTAAGTAGTGTAAGTATTTATGTGGTGACTCATTAGCTAGAAAAGCCATTATACTGCCCACTAAAACATAATGCAATATTTTTTGTCTAAATGGAGGAAGGCCAGAAAAGAAGACCACTACAATTAAAAACACTAAGTACCAGGAGCAGCCCGTATGAATCTCCTTAAGCCTTTATTGGTGGGCCCTATTCAAGTCATCACTTTGGGAAATAATATTATTATTATTATAAGTATTTTAAAGTGTAAATATATTCAATTTCTACGTTTATTCAACAAATAGTAATCAAAGAAGCCAAGGAATAAAGAGACTGCATAACGAGCTCGATGTTAAACATATATTTTACAAAAATGCTGGGTATCTCATTTTAATTTTATATTGTAGAATAATATTTATTTTTACATTTTTTTACTGTATTTAGAGCGAATATACATTATATATACAGACGAGTATATACATTTTACAACATCATGGAGAAGTGTTTCATTGTTGATTCCTAACATTTTATGACAATAATGTATTTAATATGTATGTTACTTGCTTAAAATATTTTTTTAATTTAGAGTATATAAAGCAAAAGGTTTACGAAACAGAAAAACTCAAAAACTGAACTTATCTCGACCTGGGACTCGAACCCAGGACCTCACAGTGTCTAGCCACTACACCACTGAGACAGTTAGTGTAGTGTAATACACTATCTTAAACATAAAACTACCAGAAAAGGGACGAATTTTTCATATCAAATGTGATGCCATACAATACAGTTGAAGGGAACACTCATAAATAATATAAAACTATAGAGAAATAGAAAACCAAATAGAAAATAAACAAGGTACAATGAAATAGAAAATATATGTGAGCGTGGAACGAATTGTCTTTAAACATCTAACTCAAAATACAAACAAACACAATAAATAACTTTTGCTATAGTAAAGAATCAATTGACATCTGTTTCGTTGCGAACTGAGAATTTTTCCATTACCCCTTGTTTAAATATAAAAAAGAGCTTTTATTTCAGCTTTTTATTGCTACATAGCCGCTAGGTTTGTTTACGTAATGACGAATCGTTATATTTCGGCCGCAAGAACTCGAAACCACGAAATAATTTAATATGAGATGACCCCATTTTCTTTTTTCAACGTTTCATGGAGTACCTACATTATATTCTCTTTGTGAAATAGCTAACAAAACCTCAGTCATTTTAGTTCTATATGAATGGATAAAGTCGAATTTTAAAAATTTTAAGCTGCTTCAGTAAACAAGGCTCTTATTTTTTAAGTTTTCATTAAATAAATGAAGGCATGTAACAATATGAGGTTTCAATTTGAGTTTATTGTAATATTTTATTTACATCTACCATTCTTTTGAAAGAAATTTCCTCAATCTTGTTTCAGCTTTTTGGTGTATATTCATAGGTAATGTCAAATTTATTTTGCGTGTTTGAAGTAAAAGACTAATACTATTTTTGTCATCTTTACAATAGTAAGGTAAATACTTTAACTTAAAAATAAAATAATTTTTCGTATCAAAGTAAACTATGTAGGTAGGAATAACGTGTGACAGTGATAAACTACCAAATCATTTTAAGCGTGGGGATAAAATATGGACATAATTTAATATACCAATTATTATTGTAACATATTGATCTATCATTGCGGCTCCGCTCGCGTTCTAAAGGATGAAAATCAAAAGAAATATTTTTCTCCCGTTTTTGCAACATTTTTCATTGATGCTCCGCTGATGATGATGTATTATAGCCTTCTTTTATAAACGGACTAGCCAATACAAAAAGAATTTTTCAATTTGGACCAGTAGTTCCTGAGATTAGCGCGTTCAACCAAACAAACAAACAAACAAACTCTTCAGCTTTATAATATTAGTATAGATAAGCATTTCTTATTACTAAAGTTATAATAAGAAAATATGTCAAATAACACAGAATACAAAACTAAGTTTCAACTAAATACTTCATATGTCACGCAAGCGATAACCAAAAGAATAAGTTAATAGAATTTATATTAATGTAATTTGTGATTTAACAAATGCTTTGATTTGTTATTCCACAGTAATAATGTCAACTCCACATTTTATCCAGCTACGTGAACAAACAAAACATTTTTTATATTATGAAGCTAAAACCTTTTTTCCCACGCACGTCCCAAACTTTCCTCCGGAGGAAATCGAGTTGGGCTTCTACACGAAATACATTATTCACATTAGTAATGTTCATTATTGTCTTACTTTGTCGAATATTTTATGCTCTCTCAGTCTATTAATGTTAGAGCTTTTTCTTAGAATTGAATAGTTATATTTCAAGCCGACCTTTGGAAGGTTAAGGGCATATTTAAGATCCCGATGAGTTTTCTATTCTATTAATCTTCATGTTTTAAGTCAAATCACAATTTCGGTACTCTGGTTTGTTTCATAAGTACGTTTTGACGGTATTTTTAGAATTGTTTAAGTTAAGTTAGTTTAAATTTAATTCAGATACGTAGTTGAGCCGGATAATCAGCTATCACCAAACGAAGTGCTGTCAAAAACTGTCCGGGGTTTCCTCGAGATGCAGTCACAGACTAACAGACAATAATTCTAAAAACCATAGATTTGGTTCTGTATTGAAAATAAATTTAAAATGCAGATTCATCTCAGTCAGATTTTTATTATTATTATATAGATTTCTTACATTTTAAATAATATATTACACTTAAGTGCAAAAAATTCTTTCGCATATTCTTTTATATTGAGTTAATAGGACCTAATGTTTTGAAAAGCTTTTAGATTAAAA
The DNA here is from genome assembly GCA_905231865.2 of Boloria selene. NCBI lineage: Eukaryota > Metazoa > Arthropoda > Insecta > Lepidoptera > Nymphalidae > Boloria > Boloria selene. The sequence goes on along the minus strand of HG993137.1, from coordinate 11,855,206 downwards.
TGTTTTCGTAATATAATAATAATATTTTTTGAACAAACCTAGTATGCTTAGTGCAAACAATGTCGAAGAAAGTGTTCCTTAGGTCAATTAATCATACCTTTTCATATGAGAACGCCTACATCTGTTGTGCTATTAATATTAACTAAAACAAACTTTTACACAATTTACTACAATTCGCTTTCAATAATGAAAAATATTATTATATCCCTAAAATAAATCAAAAGATGACGAAACTTAAATTATAAACATTGAACTAGTGACGTACCCCATGAGTAATCATGTTTGTGCCCAAGTCACGTTTAACAGTAGTACAATGTTCCCGCAGTAAAAAGTATCGTATCTGTTGACCCAAATAACCAACTATCATCATACCAAATTTCATCAAAATGTGTCTAGTCGTTTTCTAGTGTTGCCGTTACTGACAGACAAATAGACAGAAAAAATTTTTATAAAATATATACATTCGGCCTGTTTTCGATAATAATGACGATTTAAAAAAAAATCCATAAAATATTTAATGTAGGTACATTTGACTCAGTTAGAATTTTATTATATGGATAGATGTATATATAAGATATACCTATTATGCGAAACATAGTAGATATTAATTTTTATTTTTTTATAATTGGCCACGTAACGGTATGAACGGTAAGTTGTACAATATCCATACATAATAATAATGTGGAACTTAATATAACTCTTTTATATTTAAAGTTGGTTAAAAGAACTACAATACTTAGTACGTTTTAATGAATACTCAACAAAACAGTCGTATAAAAGGTCGTGCTTATAAATTATTCCTAAATAAAGACTTCGTCGGCTTGAGAAGCTACGAATGCTTAATTATTCTTACAGAATACAGGCAAATAAAGTTCTTGCACAGTTAAAAAAACTTATTATGCGGAAAAACGCTAATCAAACTTCGTTCATATAACTTGATTCATTTACACATGAACTCGGTTTAGGGTATCATGAATAATTTTATGGGTTTAAATGAAACCGTCGTTACAATTTGAAATAAATGCGTGACTGCGAGTTTGTAAAGTGCGACGCGTGTAAAATACTTTAACTTGTATGTAAACATGTATACAGTACGGCTTCCACTTAATGTGGACGAGGAAATGTAATTTTTTGTGAGCCCTTCTAATGAAGTTAAATTATTATGTGTAAATTTGAATTTTTATCCCCGGCTGATGCTTTTTGTATGAAAACATAATTAAATATCACCTTGTTTTTACTAACGGCTTTTCTGATGAAAGATGTTTTCTCCACATAGTACTCTCTATCTAGGCAGCTGTTATTCATTGTTATTGTTTATGCTTATTTAAGATTGTAAGGCTTCCGGCACTTCTTACATTACATTCTTCAAACTAAACTTTAATTTCAAGATGATTCTATGGACTATAATTAGATAATATAGAGGAATCATTTGGACCGCCCCACTTAGCAGCTTTGGAGGCTACAAGTTTCTTGTACCTCATTTATAAATTCTATCTGCAAGAGAAAATCTTTACACGTTTTCTTGCTCACTAAGCGACCTTATATTTCACCTTTATTGAGTAATGAAATTTATTGGAGTTTTTATAATATGACATTATAAGTGAAAAATCTTAGAAAGTATTCCTGATTCGAGATCCACTAATAGTGCTGGCGGTATTTACTTTAGACAAGCGACTCACTCTCTCTATGCTTGGGATTTGGCTCAGAGATGAGATAATTTCCCACAGTAAAACATCCTATATGTTGATTCGGATAGCAGCTAGCAAAGATATATATACTTATGTATAGATATTAATATAGTAACTATTACTACATAACAATTAATACATAATTAATAACAGAATATTAACAATAATATATACATAAAATTACATTTTAAGTACACTTGATTCTACTACAAATCATCAATTACTCGAATTAATTACTCTCGTATTCATTCAACAATGTCAGAACTAATTCGACAATTTCACGTTAAGCTTTTGTCTGAAAACCTTAGTACGAAAATAGCAATTTAAATGAAATATATATATTACATCTAGTATGGATAGAATGAGGATATTGTAAGAAATATAAAATAAATAGTTTTGGTTATGGTATTCAAGGCATTTTTTGTGCTTCGAGGAGAAGTCCGTAGGCAATTATTGGAAAATATGTACATATCAAATCAAATCATCATCATCAGCCTTTATTAAAGTCCCACTGCTGGGCACGGGCCTCCCTCAGTACGAGGGGGATGAGGCCACAGTCCGCCGCGCTGGCCTAGTGCGTGTTAGCGGAGTTCACATGTCTTTCGAAAACTTGCTATGTTTTCTCAGACATGCAGGTTTCCTCACGATGTTTTCCTTCACCGTAAGACAAGTGGTAATCATGATAGAAATGATTCGCACATGAAAATATCAGAGGTGCGAGACCCGGATTTGAACCCGCATCACTCAAATCAAATCAAATCAAAATATTTTATTCAGCATAAAAATTGTTACAATTTCTTACTGAACGTTATGAGTCTACGATATTCTCTAAAAAAGTTACAAAAGCTACTATTTGATTTCTAACGACGTGCCAACTGCTCCCCCTAAAATTAATCACCATTTATGTGAAGATTTTGACACATTTCTTTCGGCATAACAAAACAACTATAAGAATTTACTTTATAACTTCAATGGTACATGATCATAAACTATAACTAACGGGTGTGTGGTAAACCAGTTCGGAAAGAAGACATAAGAAGAAGACATAGGTACATATAGTATGACATTTAAGTACATATTATACAAAAAAGTGCGAATAACTTTTGTACCTCATCTATGTTAAATTTCTTTGGTGTTCTGGCAGATACCGCAATTATGAAATTAACAGTTTAAATCTCAATATAATACTTTTTATAAAATATATTAATATATAGAACTTACATATCATAAATATATTTTATATTTATATATTTGACGATAGGTTTGCTTCAGCTCGTGTTAGCGAGTTCGAGTTCCACTTGGGGCATTTATTTGTGTGATGAGCATGAATATTCTACTTTAGTCACGGGTATTTATCTTAATCGCTACATAGTATAAAACAAAGTCGCTTTCTCTGTCCCTATATCCCTTTGTACGCTTAAATCTTTAAAACTGCTCAACGGATTTTGATGCGGTTTTTTTTAATAGATAGAGTGATTCAAGAGGAAGGTTTATATGCATAACTAGCGGATCCCGCGGCTTTGCCTGTGCTAAATCTAGGAAAAAGCCCAAGCGAAGCGAGGGCGAGTCGCTAGTAATAATATATTTATAAAGATATATAGTGTATTAAGTACCTGGTAATCATAGCACACGCCTCGTAACTTACTATGGAACAAAATGGTGTTGTATTGATTTTCAACTATAATTATTTTTTTTACTAAAATAATTTAAAAAATGTTTATATATAAATGAATAAGTCTTATGAAAAAAATTCAATGCCTAATTAGGAAGTGTTTTCAAAGTTCGAGCTTACTTACATTATTTAAAAAAAACAAACAAAGTTTCTTTAGTACTCTAAGAAGCTAATTGTCTAATAATAATTATTGGTAAATAAATTCCCAATGTAGTGCTTCGTGAAATCGATCGCTACTTGGAAAGGCTTCACGTGCTTATTGCGATCAAATTGTTCCTCATTCCTCGTCAATTTATTACGAAAAGTTTTAATGAAATAATAAGTTTTAACCTACTTTTAGCGTAACGTAAATCCTGATAAGAACAAGAATGTAATGGATTTATTTAAATTGTTAAAAGAAAATATTAATTCAAAAAGGAGGATTATATTATAGAAACTCACTATGAAAATAGGCATTTATCCAACATGATTGTTTAACTGTGAAGGAAAGTAGTGATAAAGTACTATTTGCTATACGCCTGAACGGATAGTGATGAAGTTTAGAACACAGATACGTAACCTTAAGTAAAACATGTTTAAATAATAAAAAAAACAAACCTCGCACACTATGTACTACCAATCTAAAGAAATACCAGCATATTCTATGAAATATAATAGAATAGCGAACTTATTTCTCATAATAGCGACGAGCGAGTTTCTTATTAGCGACACGATCATAAAATAGGTCGCGGAATACCGGGCCGACAACGTAATTAGTATACTCGTATAGTTCAGCGTTTCGCTAGCTTTACATGTTGACTCGACGTACCGACTCAATGGTAATTTGTACAGAAAATTACTTTACAAAGCAAAAAATGTATTTCAAAAACTTTATTTGTATGGGTATGCTACATTTATTACATCACATTAACCGGAGAATGACAAGATCAATTATTTTTGTTAGAATTATCTACTTAGCAAAGTTATCGACTCTCTACATCTTTTATTTTGGAAATCGTGGATCTGTTTACCTTTCACTAGAACAAAATTTGCTGATAATCTATTCTTACATAGATTCTGTGGTGATTACAATACTTGTTTTAACCTTAGATATGAATGTAAGTTCTGTTATAAACGAATATATATCACGAATTAAGTAAAAAGAGTCTAATAATTAGGTATATATATTTCCAAGAACTTTGAATTGTGTTAATAGAATGTATTATTGTGCTAATATAATATACTTTATACCATTTTTGCTTAATTTAGCCTAATAATTTCTACTCCCATTAAGTATACGTTCTTAAAGAAAATTAGATTGCTAAATATATATGCATTTTATTGTAAATTGTATGTGCTGTAATATTGTAAGTTTCCCTTAAATTTTATGGAAAGAATGATAGGTGTATTTGAAATATCAATGTTACATAGTACCTAGAGACAAACCCGAGCGAAGCGAGATTGAGTCACTAGTTTATGATAAATTTATCTATTAAACAAGCACTCTCTATAATTATTAGTCCGGTCAATTTACACATCCGAGGGAACATAAATTTACAGCAAGCTGAAATTGTTCAATACATTTATAAATTACATCTTAAAACTCCTCATCGTTCTGATATCTGGAAAAAAATCACTCGGGGTTTTCGCGATTTTCAGCAAAACTAAGTATTAAATGTCATTTATATTTTTGTTATGAACAATTTTACTCAAATTCAGCTTGTTGTAAATTTATGTACCTTCACTCTTATTTTTGGCCTAATTTTACTGGACTATATTAATTACAACGTATATTATGCCATAGAGCCTCAAAATAACAAAAAAGCGAATAAAGAAGTACTTAAGTATTAGTACATTAAAAATATCAAGGAAGTTTTAAACAACTTTTGAAATTAACATCTGTAATATTTGAACACATTTTTACATTTACCATAGAGGCTTGACATTCGTGTAATATAAATAATAATTAATGTAATTTGTCATACAGTATGGAGGCTATTAATTATGTATCCAGCCCTTTTTGTACGAGGGGGATACGAGTCGTCGCATCCCTATAGGCTATAGTCTATTACGCCGGCCAAGTGCGGCTTAACTTACGTCACATTTCTCAACTTGCTTAATTCTTTCAGATATTTTTTTCATCGTAAGACGATTGGTGATGTTTTTTAAAATAGTTAGCATATGAAAATATTAGCTTACCCGGGATTTGAACCCGCTTCACTCGGTGTCCCAAGCGAGCGCTTTACCACTTGGCTACCGTTCACACAGAAAGCTGAGTATCAACTACATTCAGTATTTATTTTTATATTACTCCTTAGAGACATGTTGCACGGCTTTATACGCTATTAATAGCGCATTTGATTCCCGCAGGGTAAGAGTAATAATAATAATAATAATAATATAAGCCTTTATTCAGACAAAAAAAAATTACAGTGTTTTACTTAATTTAAATACATAATATGTTATGACATAATCTACAACAGTTATAATACAGCTGATATTTGATCTCCCTCGACATCTTTGTCTGCTTGCCCATAATTGGCAAAGGCCTCCTCCAATTTCCTCCATGTGTGTCTAACATTAGCAGTTCTAGTCCATGTGCCACCAGCCACAGCTTTTATTTCATCGTCCCATCGTTTTAGAGGTCTGCCCCTTCTCCTTTTCAAGTGACCTGTGTACCAGTACATTAATGTTCTACTCCATTTTGCCTGTCCTCTTATGGTGTGCCCTGTCCACTTCCATTTAAGCTTCCTGATAGTGGTAGTGACATTTTTTGTTTTGGTGTGATTTTTAATTGTTGAAATTCTTATTCTGTCAGAAAGCTTTTTTCCCATCATGCTTCTATTCATTGAATTCTGACATGTTTCAAGTTTTTTATTTTGTGCTTTTGTTAGGGACCAAGTTTGACAACCATATGTTAATACCGGCAGAATACTGGTATTATAGAGTTTTCTTTTGATGGCCATATTTATTTCCTTATTTTTGAATATCTCTTTTAAACTCCAGAAACGTTTCCATGCGTTTCCAATACGTCTTTCTAACTCTTTGGTTGCTAGATCTTTGAATGATATAATTTGGCCCAGATAAATGTATTCATCAACATACTCAATTGTAATGTCCTTAATATGTATGGGTTCTTTCTTCCCGTTTGTCATAACTTTAGTTTTCTGCGCATTCATTTCTAACCCTGCTTTTTTGCTTTCTGTCTCTAGTTCGTTTATCATTTTCTCAATGTCGTTTTTTGTTTGAGCGAATATAACAATGTCATCTGCAAATCTCAGATGTGACAGATTTTCACCATTTATTTTCAGACCACTTTGTTCCCAATTCAGTTGGCGAAAAATGTCTTCTAGAACGGCAGTAAATAGTTTAGGCGACACTGGGTCACCTTGGCGGACACCTCTTTCTAACTTTATTTCTTTGCCTTCTCTCTCTAGTTTGATCTTTGCCTTACTATTTCCGTATATGTTTTTTAATATTCTAATGTATTTATGCTGAACTCCTTGGTTTTTAAGTGCTCGCCATATCGCCTCATGTTCCAGAGAGTCAAAAGCCTTACTGTAGTCTACAAAACAACAGTAAAAAGTAGTGTTGAATTCCTTACTTTTTTCAAAAATTTGCTTTACAACATAGAGGTGGTCTAAGGTTGAATACCCACTCCTGAACCCAGCCTGCTCTCTCGGTTGATTCTCATCCAGTGTCTTGGTTATACGTCTGAGCAACACTTTAGCAAAAACTTTGTAGATATTGGTCATAAGACTGATGGGTCTATAATTATTTATGTCGTCTTTGTTCCCCTTCTTATGCAGTAAGACTATTGTTGATTTTGTCCATTGGTCTGGTACCAACTCGCTCTTTAAAACATCATTGAATATGTATGTGAGGGTGGGTGCTATAATGTCTTTATTATCTATTAGGAATTCATTTGTAATACAGTCTAAACCAGGGGCTTTCTCTTTTTTTTGCGATGTTAATGCAGTTTCTACTTCGCTAAGCATGATGTCTGGTACAGTGTCGTCTCTTGTTAGGTCTGTTAACTGAACAATGTATTTGCTTGTATATAGATTTTTAATGAAATTTGTTGCTAATGAGTTGATATCTGGTCTTCTGGTCAAGTTTTTTCCACAAATGGTTTTTATTGCAGGTATCCAATCTCGTTTCTCTGTTAGTTGTTTGATTGCTTTTTTAGCTCCTCCTGTTTTCTGGATACTTGTCTCTAACTTTTCTAATCTGTATTTTTTCCTGTTAGTTGTTTGATTGCTTTTTTAGCTCCTCCTGTTTTCTGGATACTTGTCTCTAACTTTTCTAATCTGTATTTTTTCCTATCTTTCCGTATGTTTATGTTAATTTCTTTGCTGCTTTCCGTAATCTTCCTTCTAATTTGTTTTGTCTTGGTTGGTTTGCAAAGTAGTTCCTTTCTGTTCGCTAAAAGACTTTTTGTTGTTTCTGATAGCCATGGTAATTTTCTGTCTGGTTTCTGAAATGTATTTTTGATTGAATTTGATGTTATAATTTCTAAAAATTTGTTGTATTTATCCTGTATGTTAAGTTCCTTAGTGTTATCCATAAAGTTCCTGATTTTGTCCTTTAATTGTTTGGTGTCTATGAGCATGTCTTTAGTTTTTGGCTTTATTTTGAATGGTCTTTGTTTTTTTGCTTTCAGTTCTAGTTTGGCCCTGAGTGCTCTGTGATTGCTGTTGAAGTTAATGCTATTTATTACTCTACAGTCAACAAATGTTGTACTTCTGTTCGAGAGAATGTAATCAATCTCGTTTTTGTAGCTACCGTCTGGAGATTCCCAGGTCCATCTGTTATTTATACGGTTTCGGTATTGGCTGTTCAGTATCTTTAAATTATGTTCATAAGCCAAATGAATTAGTTTCTCTCCGTTTCTCGTCCTTTTACCTGAGCTATAAGAGCCAAGAACTATTTCCTCTCCATCTCTTCTGTTTCCAATCTGCGCATTAAAATCTCCCATGACTATCAAGTTGTTACAAGTATGGTTTTTAATTGCATTTGTTAGATTGCGGTAGAAAGAGTCGATTTCTGTGTTAGTCGATTGTTCCGTCGGTGAGTAAACTTGAACTATAGACCACATTTCTCCTAGTGGTGGCAACCTTATGTTTAGTATCGCGATCCGTTCTGATATACCTATGATTTCGTTAATGTTATCCTTTAATTCCTTTCGTATTAAGAAACCTATACCATGTTTTCCTGGAGTTTCCCCTTTAAAATAAAAAATGAATTCTTTGTGGTCTTCTATACTTTCTCCTAAACGTCGTACTTCACTCAGTCCTATGATGGACCAGTTAATATTTTCTAACGCCAACGTGAGTTCTAACAATTTTTCTTCTGTTCTTAACGAGAGTGTATTGTATGTAATTATGTGAAACGCATTTTTGTGGCCCTTGGTTGTTTGATGTGTTACATTTATATTTGGAGGGTAGTAGTCGACTTCCCCCACGGTGACTAGCCGGCTTGGGGTGTATTTATTCTGTGTTGATGATAATATGGAGTTAGCATTGTTTTTGTTCCAGCTGTCGAGGGTTGTTAGTTGTTTTTTGATAACTCGGAGAGTGAACTAGACCTTCCCCTTGCTACGTAATTTAATAAGCTTGGTTTTATTACATCCTTTGCATTTGTAGCATTTGTAGCAGTTGGCATCTTTACTTGGTTTGTGTTTGACCTCTTTTGTGTAGGTGAGCTTGGCGATCCGATCTGATCCCGCTTCCTTTTTTCACGGCCTGGATCATTCGGTTTTTTTAACAATTAACTTGTCATGTTTAATATATGCAAAATTACCCTTTTTTCTTTCCTCTTCTACTTTTGGCTGCAGTTGCTTTCGTATTTCTATTATGTGCTTAGGGTAGTCTTCTTTTACATAGATGCCAGATTGAAGGTGGGATTTGTTTTTAAGAATTAAATGCTTTTTCCAAATTGTCGTCAGTGAAATGACGACTGGACGATTCTTGTTAGTTCGCGCTCCGATTCTGTAAACATTACTTATCTCTTGACTATCTAGAGGTATACCTGCATCCACGACAATTTCTTTTATATAGTCTACCAGTTCTGTTTCCCTTTTTCCCTTTTCTTCAACTCCAAAAAATACTAAATTCTTTTTTCTGTTCTCTGTTTCCATTTGGTCTATTTTTTGTTCCAGTTTTGTTACTTGAGTTTTTAAATTTTTAAATTTTTACTTCCGGTTCCGGCGTCGTAAACGTAAGCACGTATATAACTGAGCTCCGTAAATAAATAGTGAATAAGTGAAAATACCGAACATTCGCGCACAATTTACGCATAACTTCATTGGAAAAGTGCAAATAAGTGAAATCAAATAATAAACACAGTGTGATTAAATCCATATTGTGAAAAAACATAAACATTATAAACGTAAAGTGATAGTTCAAAGTTCAACGTCTTATTCGAATTTGTAGCTGTCAACTGTCAAGTGTCATCTCAGAGTCAGTATCATCCATAGATAAGCAATAGTGCCAACACAAATCCAAACTAGTGACATTACTGCCAGGGTTGCAAGCTCAGAAATAGTGTTGCAATATTAAAACTTCAAGCTCCCTAAAATGGATAAAAAACATTGAAATGCTTTGGGCAAGATTAGAAGATAAATTAAACCAACAAACTTTAGCAATAACAACAGCAGTAACCACTAACGTTATGGAAGCGATAAATGATAAGATGGAATCAATTATACAAGAAAAAAAAAATAAAAAAAAAAAAAAAAAAAAAAAATAAAAAAAAATAAATAAAAATAAAAAAATTTAAAAACTCAGGGTAAGAGTAATGAATGTTTTTTGTTTCGAACATGACCCACCGTGTATACACCGGAAATACGTAAAATAAAACAAATTCTAAGTATTTACTTTTGTGTCATCATTACTATTATAAGTTTTTTTTTTATATTTGACTAAAAAATACATTCTTACTACAAAATTACATTATCTTAAGTTTTTTTACTCTATTTTTTTTTACGCAAAGAATATTATGCAAGATTCAAAAAATAGAAAAACTATCACGTTATACACACGCAATACAATACAACCGTATTGAGTACCTAATAATTAAAGTTTACGAATAAAAAAATTGAGTAAATCAAAAATAAAAAATAAAAAAAAAAATTTTTTTATATATATATTATTATACATCAGTAGTAATTTGTAAAGTCTGCATTTTAATGTTTAACTAATATAAAAAGTCAACGACGTTGATTGCATGTTAAAATTGGACCAATAAAAATAACTCTTGGTTGAATAAGAAATTATGGCATTTCTTTATCTTTCATTACATTTCCGATGTATTTACATAATGGCGTAATGTGATGTATTAATTACTGGATAATTAGATGATAAATCATTTAAATTAGAATGATGAATGAGATTGTGTCACCGTTAGCTTATTAAGCTACGTGAGTTTCATGCTATCTGTATTATGTAAATATTGCAAGAACAAAATAGTTATATACCTTTTTCTCCCCACTCTACCCAATGTTCTTCATTTTAGTCACTATTGACGAGATTTAGTAATCAATATGTGTAATACATAATATTATAATAGAACAAAACAGATAAAATATCTAATTTCTGGGAAATCTATACTAATTGGTAAAAGTTAACTAGATTCGAACCCGAGCGGTGCGAGGAGAGTCGCTAGTATTTAACTATACATAATAAAATCGGAAAAATCACTCACTCGCTCATCACAAAATTATGAAAACTGCTTGACGCATACTAATGAAATTTGGCAGGGGGTTAGTTTATAGTTAGTAGACGTCCGCTATGAACGGATTTTGCGAGAGGGCTGGACTAAGGAGACGTAAGGGCTCTCGCAAGTCCTTCATTTTTGTGCTACAAACTTGAAATTTGGTAAGGTTGGTCCCTAGGTACTAGGGACGAACCCGAGTAAAGCAAGATGTTAGCATATTATTATGAACGCGATATTAATCTTGATACAATGATAATAACAATACGCGACGGTAAAATATTAAAATAAAAAAACTAAAAGGAAGACGATGCTTTATACAATAGTTAAAAAGATTTTGATTCTTCTAATAAAAATTAGCATTTTTCCGTGTTTGATCTGAAATAAAATTATATTATAGTCACGCAACGGTATGTCGTCTGTTCACTTCGTGGCTGCGCTTAACCAAATTGTTTGCAACTGTACGGCACTGCGCCATTCTACAATCGCCTATTAGTTGCTTAGCTACACGCACATTTTAGATTTATTGATATTATACATATAAATATACTATTTTTTTAGGACGTTCTTACAACAGCGCCATCCAGTTTCGTGGTAAGCTACGATGCTTGTGTTACGGATACCAGATAGTTGATATACTACATATATAACTTTTAAATACATACATATTATAAATACAAACACCCATGACTGGAGAACAAACATTCGCACTTAACAAATGAATGCCACCAGCGGGACTCGAACCCGCGACCGCTGGCGCAAAAAGCAGGGTCACTACCAACTGAGCCAAACGAGTCGTCTACTATTATTTTGTAGTAATAATTTAATTAAGTTAATTTTATATAAATATCGACACCAAAAAATTATAACGCATGCTAAGTAGTAATTTCAAACTTTTAATATTCATTATTTTCTGCTAGATTTGAACCACTCCATTAATATAATATACAATATTGTAACCCTGTTAAATTTGTTTGAAGGTGCCGATCGAACGAAATGCTACTTAGAAAACTTATGCATGATGTAGGCTTTGATGCGTAAGCCATTGAACAGATTTAGATGATTGATGACCAGAGATTTGGCCTTATTATAGACAAAGTAATAGGACAGCTTCATCACAATAATACAAATAAGATACACAGAAAAAAAATAATAAAATAAAAATTTAGCTTTTTTGCGTTTTTGACTAGGAAATGATGAATAATATGAAGTATCGCAGCTAACACAAGTTACTATATGGGCAAAGAGAGAAAGTAATTCTTCTTTTTATCGGTTTATTTCACAAAATAAAATATTTTTCATTACTACTTTGTAATGAAATCTATTATGGTATTGAATAAAATTCAACATACTCGTACGACAGCGATGTAAAGTAGCATTCACATAGATTAGCCATAATATACATGATATAATAATAGTAAAATATATACAATATATCATAAGATGAGACATTTCCTAAATTTTCTGGAAAAACAAGAAACTTATTTAAAGTATTAAGTAAACATTGGATACTTCACACTCCATCCCTGTAGGTAATAAACTTCGGAATAATTTAATCTATATTCTCTCTGAACACAGTTCACAGCCATTACATATTTACGAATATCCTAACGTAAGTCCATTCCATTACCAATTTTATGGCCTAGTAAAGAGATAATAGTTTCAAACATTGCTCCTTAAATACGTTTAAGCCTTCCTGAAACATGTTTTAGCTGTATAAAATACTAGCATTTCCCGCGGCTTCGCACGCGTTCTAAAGAGCGGAATCCAAATTCTTTCTGTGTCGCGCGGTACGGTACCTCGCAGAACTAATGCCCACCTTTCCCGTTGTTGCAACATTTTTTACTTTTGCTCCGCTCCTATTATTCGCAGCGTGATGTAATTATAGCCTATATTGTTACCTTTCTCGATTAACGGACTATCCAGTAGTGTCTGAAATTAGCGCGTTTCAATCAAACAAACAAACAACCAAATTCTTCAGCTTTATAATATTAGTATAGATAAGGGAAGTATTCGTAAGTTCCTTGTATTACCAAAATGTTTTTTGATCATGAAAAAAGAGATTTTGAGCATCAAAGCAATTTATCCTCTTCAATAATCAATATATAGTATTCACCTTACAAGCGAAACCTTGTAGGATAATCGCTCAATTGCGTGAACCACCAACCACCTTTTAGTATAACCTCAATCAAATTTATTGAAAAACCCTGCTACTTTCTCTTAAAAACCTCGTAACACTCACGAAGTCCCCAACTAAAACAAAAGTTGAGGGCACACCATTATGAATTTCAACCCATTTTTGTTTACAGTACCGCTATAAGGCAATTAATTTTATAGCATTAGAATTTCCACGGAACCGACAGCGATTATTCTAAATTATTATTCCATAATTTGAAAAGTTCTTTGAACATTGCTGTGGGTTAAAATGAGTTTTAGTTTCATGACTTGTTTATTCTATTTGGATTCAATAAAAGGCGTTGTAAGTGAATTCGCTTTTAAAAAGCTTTTTAACAGATTTAATGAATATTAATAAACATTTATACTAGAAGTAAATTGGAATCAATATAAATGGAGTGAAATAAAACCCTTTCAATTCCTTCGCTCGAGTGCTCTGATCTCTTTTAATTCTACCAGTAGCTAAGAAAGTGATCCCGCCGCTTATGGGATCGCACGTGCCCCGATTCTATGAGCGCGCCATCCCCAGGGATCGGTAATCCTGGATAGTTCGGGGTAATGGAGAGAATTTTATTGAAGGAACTTTGCAGGCGGCGCTTTATAAAACGCACTGCAATGGATTCATTATTAAAAGTTTAATAGTTTACAGTTTTGAATAGGTATTTGATACTGTGATATTTTTATGTATATAATATTTCATTTTTAACTAAAAAAAATAAAGACAGTATATTATAAAGCAGTTATCTTTGGTATATTTGAATAATTGACTAAAATTTCTATTGAAAGGATGAAGCTTTGCTAAAGCTTAGCTTCCGTACTTATACTAATTTAGTCTTCAAACACGTAATTATGGCTTATGTTTTATTCAATGTCTTAAGCGAGTATTATTGAGAAAATCTCAAGTATATCCGATCGGCTAAAATTTGGTAAATCTTCGAATTAGACTGTTTACATAATATTAACCATTCAATTAATTAATGTAACGCTTCAAGGCAAACCAATTATTAAGTAACAAAAATAAGTCAGTCGATCGGGTCTAAAGTAAATAATGCATAATCTAATATAGTAGACTTAAGATTAGTTTTTTTAAATAAACCAAATTTAGCAATTTTATTAAAGCTGAATACTTATTGCAATGCAAGCTGGAGAGAGAGAGAGAGCGGGGAGAGACAATCTCTTCCGTTTTCTGAAGAAAAAATAAAAATTCACAAATAAATGTGAATAACACTAAATTTATTGTATGAAAAAAAAATGATTATATAATATTCTATAAATCTTACAAAAAATGTAAAATACAATAAAAGCAGTGCACAATCCTCTTAAATTTTGTATGAACCCGCAGTATCGATGTTGGTAAACAATTGCAGGGTGGCTATTGTTAGCAGAGAATATTGCTATGGCTTTATTTGTTATTCATATAGTGTAGTTTTTTCGGGCTCTATTTGTTGAGGATTGACACCCAAAATAAAGGAAATAAACAATACAAAATGTAGAATTTTATTCTTAGATAATGGAATTATGTAGACGGGTCATAGAACTAAATCTTATATATACATATAGTATATGAGTATACATCATAACATATATTTTTATTATATATTTTAAAAGAAATTTGAATAGTAATAAGCTTATAACTTGTATTAGTGTTTTGTTCATAACTAGCAACTAAACTTTGCTTCTTTCGAGTGCTACTCCAGGTACGTAGCTCATGTATTACACCAGATAATAAGCTATTTTTATGCTTTTCATCTAAATCCGTTCACCTGTTCAATATTAAGGAGTAACAAACTCTAACAAATAAGAACTTATTCATTTATAATTGCATCTCGATTTACATAAAAGTTACTCTTTATAATAATAAGTATCACACGAAGAGAACCATCGCATAAAAATTCTGTGTCGTATCGTATTTTTTGAATGATCAATTTGAAATAGTCATTAATCATTATTATCGATACAAAGGCAAAATCTAGGTCTACTTTTTAGTTTTTTATATGAGAAAGTATCACGAAGAAACCACTGGACAGATTTAAATATGATAGATACAATCTTGTACGGTTTAATGCGGTAAATCATTTAGTTACAATAAATGAAATAACAAGTAACCTTAACTATATATACAAAGCAAATGTATACTAAATTATTAATGTACAAGTCGTGTCCGCGTGAAATAGTGGCAAGAATGCTGGCCGCATTCCCCCGCTGAATGGCAATGCCGATTCTTTGGGCGAAAAATAAGCCAGCTCTCCTGTCACCAGTATAGGTGGTGGTGGTGGTACGAGGTGTCATGTCTTTTTAAAAGTGCTTAGAACTTTGACTCGATGGCCTAAGGGTATCTACAGCAAAAGGTATAAAAATATAACTCTCATTAAGGGAGCTTGAAAAGCTCAGCCTTCTCCGCCGCGGCTCCTAGTTAAGACGCCGTCTCCCTGACATGAGTCTGGGCCAATGTATCAATGCATGTAGCGTCCCACAATAATGCCCGTCCATGTCATGCGGGAAAATAAGTAATCTCTGACAAATCAATACTAACCGTTTAAACGTACTTAGGGACGAACCCGAGTAGAGTGAGGGTCGCTAGAACCGCCAGTGTTGCTATATACTCGTGTTTAAAATTTTATCGGTACCGCGCTCGCTCGCACCCGAGTGATGCGGGTTCAAATCATGCGGATTCATTTCTACCATGATTACGAATTGTTTTAAGTGAAGGAAAACATCGTGAGGAAACCTACATGTCTGAGAAAACCTATCAAGTTTTCGAAAGACATGTGAATTCCGATAACACGCACTAGGCCAGCGCGGTGGATTATGGCCTGATCCCCTTCGTACTGAGGTAGGCCCGTGCCCAGCAATGGGACGTTAAAAAGGGCTGATGATGATGATGATGATGACATATATCTACGGTGAAAGAAAACATCGTGAGGAAACCTGCAGGTCAGCGCGGTGGACTATGGCCTGATCCCCTTCGTACTGAGGGAGGCCCGTGCCCAGCAGTGGGACGTTAAAAAGGACTGCTGATAACATATATGTACATGTATATATATGCCGTACTATAAAGTGGCAGCTTGTTGAGGCAGCAAAAAATTACATTCACTTTTATTCACTTATCTCTTTTAATACACTTCTAGTTTTAATGAATCCAATTTATATTAAACAATAAACTGTTTTATACTTCTATCAAACGCACAACTAATTTGCAGTGACGTCAAATATAGCGTGATCAATCGTCGTTAGAAAAGTACTTACGTTTTATCGCGTTCCCATCAATTTGTCATATATAAGTGCTCTACATTCTTTTCTGTTCGAAATTGTTATGACAGTAACAATTAACGAACAGTATATGATGATTATGCTATTGAAAAATCGTGTTATTTACAAGCTCTATATTATTATTTTTTTTACTGCCTCGGTGGTGTAGTGGCTAGCATGTACGATCATACATCGAGATGTCCTGGGTTTGAGTCTCAGGTCGGGCCAAGTTTAATTATTGAGTCTTTCTGTTTAGTAAGCCTCAGTAATAGCCTGGAGTTGGGAAGTTGCTTTCTTAGCTCTCACTGGTTGTGTCGAGCAGTCGTCCCACCGGAGTGTGAGAGTGATAGGAATAGAGAGTACACTTGTGTCTGCTCGTACACTTGTGCGCTATAATATCTCCTGCGCAGTTGACTAGTCTCAATGAGATTGGCCACCATGACCGGAATCGGTCGGAGAAAATTATAATAAGCTTTTATGTTACGTGTGATCTTTTATATGGTTTATTTGTTTGGATTTGGGGAGGCTTGAGATATTTTCCCGAAGTAAAAAGTTTTCTATATGTGGACCCGGATATCTAGCTATCATCATACCAAATTTCATCAAAATCGGTCAATTGACTCGTGATCTGGCCACAGACAGACGAACAGACAGTCAAATAATATAAAAGTATAGATTCGGCCTCTGTATAAATTAGCTCAGTTAGAGTTTTATTAGGACGTATAGATAAAACGACTGACATTAATATTATCTTTTAATGTATCAGTAACTTCATTATAATAACCTCGATATTGTCCATATAAATTACTTCTACTATCGAGATTGTTAATTCAAGCATTCGTAGCACAAATTAGGCTAAAACTGGACTAGAACTGTAAAACTATGCTAATGTAAAACGGGATGGAACTAGAGGGAAAGGATTAACATAGATACGTTGTATCAGATTGTGGCGTGTTTATTACCGTTTTTAATGATAGTCTAAGTTGTTGTTGACGAATAACTTGGTTTAAATATCTACAACTTTATATAGGTAGTAACTTTTATGACTTTAATTTATTGTAACTGCTATTATTAAATTACTTTCATTTTTAAGGGTTTCTTTATCTTGAAGGGGTTTTCTTATCTTAGGACTGTCAACGGGTAATCTGTAAGACTTTTACTGATTTGAATCAATGTATATCGGAATTTTATCGCGACACCCGTATATTATACAAAGTATGACACAAAGTATTGTTAGTATAAACAGAGATTAGCGTTACTATCTCAAGTTATTTCAGTTCAATTTAACAATCAGGATTTAAATTATCCAGTAGGTGCCATTTAAATTAAAACTAGGGAGTAATATACACCCATAATTAAAACAACGAACTAAAAGTAGCTACATAGTATTGAAAAATATAAACTAACTTAACAGTATTTTGTATATTATTTAAAAAAACCTCATAACCTCATCAGTGAAAATTAATTTTGTCTGAACCTCTAAAATTAGCAGCAACACGATAAGTATATTTATAAAGAATTTCGATAACTCGTTACCCCTATAATTAATTTCTGTTATAAGCTCAAACGATTCGTTTAACCGTTCCACGGTAAAAGGTTAAAAGTTCTTTTGAAGCATACCAAGTTAATTAATTTGTTTTGTATCAAAGCAATACATAGATATATTTTAATAAGATTACACTAACGTTTTAGAAGGACAGTAGTAGCACAGTGGTAACGCCCTCGCTTGGATAACAGAGTGATGCGGGTTCGAATCCGGGTCTCGCACCTTTGATAGCTTCATGTGCGAATTATTTCTTACATGATAGATTGCCATTTGTCTTAAATTGAAGAAAATCATTGTGTAGAAACAAGCAAGTAAAGTCCGCCAACCCTTACTTGTCCAGCGTGGCGCACTACGATCATTAGGTCATGTCAACCCTCTCGTATTGAAACGTTGCAGCAGTGAGGCGTCAAAATAGAGCTGAGTATAATATTTCGTCAAAAAATATTGAAAAAAATTACCTATTCATAATATACATAAACCAATTAACATCCGAATTTAAAACCTATTTCTTTAAAGAAGTCCTTTATCAATATTCCTTAAACAAAATTAAAATGAAAACCTATTACTTTCCAGAGCACATCGATTCCTTTGACATGCCGATAAAAACAAGTGTTCTAGCTTCAGATCTCGGTAGATAAGAAAATGCTTCCATTGTCCGCAAATACAGTTCTTTGATTCCATCTCAAATAAAGAATAGGTTGGTCGGAAGAAGATGGTAATTCTTTTGATCTTTAAATTTCAATTGAAATCTTGACATTGCTTTGTAAAGCAATTGCTGGCGGCGCTTGATGTTCGAAGAAAATGTTTAATGTGTATGAAAATCCTTTTTATATACCAGATTTACTTTAAATGTTAGATTTATGTTAAATGAAATTTATGAATAAAAATATATTTAGAAATAGGATTTAGGCTATCATATTAAAATAATTCTGGTACATTTTAGGCTTTAAATTTTTTACCCGCATTTTATTTGTATCATACCAATGAATAATCGGAGCATATTTTTAATAATATTTATATTAAGAATGGATGTTGCTTAAAACATACTGAAACGAACAAGTTACAGTGAAAAATATGTATTCAGTTAATTAAAGCTTCATCTATTTGCTTGCTATCTTTTTGATGTTTTTTCCTTCGTACATAAGAAAACTTTGTTAATATTTCAAGCAACGCGGACGAAGTCGCGGGTATAGCTAATATTATATATACGTGGAATGATTCATGAGAAAGGTTTAGAGCTTCATGTTTACCCTTTAGCCAATTAAATAGTACATAGCAATAACATATTTAGGGTACAAATCGATATTTCCTCAACCAATAGCGATACATTATTAATACAGAAGGACATAAAGATAAATAAAAAAATAAATAAGTATGCTAGGACATTATTACACAGCACCATCTAGTTCCGTGGTAAGCTACGAGGCTTGTGTTACGGATACCAGATAGTTGATACATTACACATATATAAATAATAAATACATATATACATATTATAAATAAATGTTCTATGAATAAAATATTTCATATTTTTCATAGAATATAATTAATTCTATTCAAAGTCATTCGATATAGTATCCACGAAAAATAAAACGACATATTGTATTTACTGATTACATTTTCTGATGTCATTACAATGATGAATAAATGCTTACTGTCCTCGAAAGAACTTCTACATTATGTAAAATCTAATATTTTTATATTATTACTATGTAAAATATATGTATAATTAGCTCCTTATCTTTATTTCTTTATCTCGTTTTAAATGGGGTTGTGCTTCTGACCTTTTTTACCTATGGATGGTTTTGTATAAACAATGTAATAAATTAGGAGACTAATAATGTTTTAAAATTATTGATCTGCTAGACTTTTGTTAATTATCTCCATTGTTTACTGAAATTATCATCAAGATTTAGAGAAAAATTAGAGTAAGAAATTAAAAAAAGGACAGTGGTAGCATAAGAAATTAAAAAAAGGACAGTGATGCGGGTTTAAATCCTGGGACTAGCAACTCTGATATTTTCATGTTTGAATCGTCCCTAGCATGATTACCACTTGTCTTACGGTGAAGCAAAACATCGTGAGGAAACCTGCATGTCTGAGGAAATCTAGCAAGTTTTCGAAAGACATTTGAAGTTCGCCAACTCACACTAATTGGCTAGCGCTGTGGATTATAGCCTGGTCCCTCTCGTATTGAGGGGAGACCCGTACCCAGCTGAAAAAATATGAAACTTCCAATAAAAAATTAAGATTCCCCTTAGATCTTTTTTTTATATCACCGTTTGTGTTGAAAATAGGTCTAGACTTCAGGTAAATATTTTTGATAACTTAATAACTTAATGAAAGAAATTAAAAAGTTCTTGTAATTATTATAATCTTAACTTTAGATAAATTTGTAGTTATTACCGATTTCCAAAACTTCATTATTTTACTTTGAAACTGTTTTAGTTATTTCTTCTTCGTAAATTAAACCAAATTGCCAACGATGAAGCAATCATAGTTTTCAAATGCTTGAATATAACTTCAAATCGAACTTCAAAATACCTAACAAGTTAAGCAGTAAGCTTAACTTGTTAGGTATTTTTTTGCTTTAAAATTTCTAAGCAGAAAAATACGTTAATAAGATCTAAAATCTTAAGCAGAATAATTATATATTGAATTATAAAAAAAATAGTAAGTTCAAAAAAGTTAAGCCCGACTACTGAAAAATCATACTAAAAAGGTCGAAACAAGAAAATATTTTCGTCTGAAATTGATATGTACAAACTATTCAGCATTAATCGTCTCTTAAATAAACAGGTTACACGTAATTTATTTTAATGTATTCCGTACATAATATTCATAGTGAGGTACAGAGGATAGTCGTGGTCGTATGAAACATTACCCTAAAGGCTACGGTCTTTATTAGTATTGAAGTTAGGAGGGAACAATTGGACACACATACGTACTGGTAATATCATAACCCTCTTTTTGTTTCGTCGGAATCGAGTAATTAGATATGTTTCATTACCCATCACAAAAAAAATATACAGAACAAGTAAAAGGAAATAGATCACGCATAGGTTGGCCTTATCGTTATAAGCGATCTCTTCCTGACTATCTACAGCCATAAGTGATTAATAATATGAAATGGTAGGCGAGGTACAAGCTACACACCAATAGATATTCTAAATACATAATATCATATCACGTATATCTATGTTTACATAAATACAAACAAATACACATCCATTAATTAGATACTTATTGATTTATTAATACCGTTATTATATGTAAGTAATATAATATGCATTTTGGAACCATTACGAATCAATAGACGTAATAGTTATTAAACCTATAAATAAAATAGTTGCTTTTTTATATAATTTAATAAATAATATTTCTATAAGTTATGTTGCCCAAGTGGATTAAAAGTGGATCAAAACGAACATACTTTTGAAATACTTTAAGGAAAACCAAGGGCAGAAGTTGTATCTATTAAGATATTCACTCACCATATTCCGGGCACGTTATACAGAACGCCACAGCCAGGAAGAAGCCGATCAGCTCGCCCAAGTCTTTGCTGGCCATTTTATCTTTTCACTTAACCCACACTGGCTTTTACCGACATTTTTAGTTTTCTATTTCGCGTAAATCACTTAAGTTGTTGATCCATATCCAGCATCCTTTTTATGAACGATCTTTTTGAGGACATCTTCAGTTCTAACGACGTGCCTTATGGATCACATCTGGAATAAAGGAAACAGAAAAATTAACTATAATTCAAATTTGTATTATTTTTTGTTAAACATTTAAAATATTTCTTAAATTTATAATAAAACTTATGTTTTAAATAATATCTTTTGTTTATAACATGGCAAGAAAAGAGACGAATTTATACGTATTTACTTATATATACCTACATTTAATACAAATAGTTCTATAGCGTAATCTTTTACAGCACCTAAGCGAAAAAATGGGGTCACTGACTCGTAAGAATACTTTCAATTTTCATGCATTGTTATCACACATCTATAACGATAACAAAAACCCCTATTATCATCTTTTGCTTTCATCAATATAAAACAGTACATTATACATATAAGTCCGCATAGCGATATAAAAGAAATCTAATTTTGTTGTGTATGTTGTAAATTTATATTTTGTCCTTGTCCTCCTTCATATATCAAATGACGTTAGCCTATTCCAATTTATATCACCCAACCCCCAAGATTGCTCCGTCGTTACTGTAACATTTCTGTTACCAAATTGAGCGGATATAAGGCCGTGGATGTGATGGATTATTATTATTTCCTCTATATTTCGCGCTGGGAGAATAAATGATCGATATTAATTTTAGTTAAGATTAAATGTAATCTGTAAACATATATGGGAGATGTACTGGCTATATTTTATATTATACTTTACGGGATTTGCTTGAGAAGCATGTAGTCGAAAGCATGTTTCTGCAATAATAAATGATAATTATAAATATCATTAATTTAATATGTAATTTTGGAATCCATTTCATTTATTATTGCATAGAGTTATAAAGTTTTATCTTGTATATTTTTAATATTTTACCTCATTAAAAATCCTTATTCTGTATAAAGGCTTTTTAACTATAAAGTATGTAACAACTTTAAAAATCAACAAAAAAATATTATTAAACACGTACAAAAATACTAACTTGCATACGATATGAGTACTTTCTACATTTTAAGCCTCGTATGTGTAAAAACTAGCATGTACGGCTGCACAGAATTTCTCGGTTCGAGTCCTGGGTCGCCTAAGCTAATTTACTGAGTCTTTTCTATTAAAACAGTCCATGTAACTGCCCCGAATAAGGCTCGTTCCTGCACTTAATCAGCTCTTCCTTTGACATTCCAACGGAAATCGAGAGTGAAAAGAATAAAGAAGGCACTTGGCGCTCTAGGTGGTTTCTCTAAAATTAGTGTCTCAGAGAAATCGGTCAGAAGGACTATATCAGTTTTTACTATTAACTACGTTAACTATCATTTAGCACGCATCGAGATGACACGCCTGATGGGATCAAAATAGTGATTCATTCGTAGCCTCAGCCTACTTCACTAGGAATGTAGCGTGAAAGTATGTAAGTCATTTATTATTCTAGTATAATTAGGTTAATTTTATGTTTTAGTGCTCTATTTTATATGATTATACTAGAATGATATTTTGATGTTAATGTGAAGCTCACATTATACTGAAATATTCATACACTATATGTAACTAAAATAGACAATTTCATTAAAAAAATGTTATCTTAAGGTATTTTAGAGGTAACTTTATTTAAAATCTTAAAACCATTCTAAAACCTATAACTAAATACATCTAAAAGCTAAATTTTCATTGTGAAATTCGAAAATGTATAAAGAAACCTTCTCAGAAGTTTATCTTGAGGGAATATTTTATTCATTTTAAACGTATAAAACGCAACAATGAAATAGACAAATGAAGAAGTGTACCTGAAATATTTCCAGAGCTCTACATAAATATGCTTTATGAGGAACAAAGATGTTAAAAAATGCACGAGGCAGAGATTAGCGTGCAGATTTTGCGAACAATATCTGCGTAAGTAAATTTTCCTTTACAAATTATTCTGCATATCCATAGAAGGCTGGGAAGAAAATTTAATATTTTCAAAGTGTTCATAAACCGAAATAAGTTGAAATAACGACGTTGGAGCTCCATTTTATTAAGTAAACACTCTGAACAGAATGTGAGACTTTGTTAGCCAGGCGAGTGGTATACGTGAACTTGTTAGTGCTTATCGGTTTGATCTATGTGTACGTGTTATATTTTTCAATTACATTACCCTTTCCAACGTTAATAAGGGCTTCTGTTGTTAAATCACTTAAATTTTGTTACTACCACCAAGTAAACGGTTTCAAGAAAAAACATAAATCTTTGCGTCATAAAATAAGATACATTAGTGATTGATGATCGATGAATTAATTTGGTCAGAAAAATGCAATTGAAATCATCAGTTTATTATTACAATATTAAGATGTTATACTTAATATTCATTTCATCATCTGTAATGTAGCGTACTTAATATATTATCTTATGTATTACTCAAGGTATATATTCATTATCTATTTAAATAAATACCCATAAATATGTTGGGAGTTGGGACATTATTACACACAGCGCCATCTAGTTCCGTGCTAAGCTACGGAGGAAGCTTGTGTTACGGATACCAGATACTTGATATACTACATAATATATAAGTTTTTAGTACATACATATTATAAATATAAACACATGATTGGAGTATTTACATCCGAGTTTAAAACATGAATATACCCCAACGGGTCTCGAACCCGCGACTACTAGCGCAAGAAAGTTACTACAAACTGCGCCAAACGTATCGTCAAAATATTTGAAAACTAAATTTCATCAATATTCCTCCATTGGTTTCAGAGTAAAGGATCAAGAAACAAACACATTTCATTTTAAACAGATTCAATTATTCTATAACTTTCTACATAATTATCTGTTAGTACAGTGGGAGTGACCTGAAAGGAACATGCATTATACAAAGGCGTCCGAGACAGAAATTGTATTGTGTTCGTTCCCTTTATGCTCGCCGCGAGTGTCACTTCTCTACCGGTACCTACGAGGACTATTCTTTTCGTGTCACCCACTTAATACTATTTCTTGGCCGTACACCGTATTTCTAATGAAATGTTTTATTCAGACGTATGCGAGATAACTTGGGGACTATTTTGTTTTGTTTACGAGATTCTATTGACTGTGAAATCAAGTGTGTTTCTTTTGTATATGTTATGTGAATTATTTTACTCAATCGCAAAGAAATAACATCATGTTTATTGAAATGAAATTTAATTTTAAATGATGGAAAAATCATTTTTTTCTGTTTGAACGCCTTTTATTGAGCCTTTTTATTGTAAAAGGAATAAAAATAAATTAGGACGTTGTTACACAAAGCGCCATCTAGTTCCGTGTTAAGCTACGAGGCTTGTGTTACGGATAACAGATAGTTGATATACTACACATATAACTTTTTAAATAAATACATCATAATAAAATGTAAACACCCAGGACTGGTGTACAAACATGCTCAAAAAATGTATGCCCCAGCGGGACTCGAAACCGCGACCGCTGGTGCAGCAAGTAGGGTCACTACAAACTGAGCTAAAATATAATGAAGAAAAAAGCTCGAGTCATAAACCAAACTTTATTTGTATGTATCATTTGTATCCAAATACAGCTTTTGTTGAACGGACATGGCTACATAGAAATGATGCAGTAATAAGCAACTATTAGATCCCTTTAAAAAAATAAGAAAATCCGTATATACCTGCCATGTTTTCAGCATAGAGTTAAACTTAAAGCATTAATTTCTCTATAATTCAAATAACGTAATGAAAATAAGAATGGCAAAATTAAAAAAATATGTTTGTTATTACTAAAAAAAAAAAATTCTTTTTCTTGGAGCTTTTTAAGTTTTCAATTTGTCTCATTGTAATAGGAATCAGCTTTGCAACACTTGAACAGAGCTACTTTCCTTTAGCCCAACAAAAGTTGTTCCTATTTCTAAGGCAAGACAAAATTTGGGCGTATTTTATTTCTTTTGTACTTTTTCTTATCTAATTGAAAGTCTTACTTACATTAGCAAGGTTATGCTGGTATTTTCTAACGAGTTTGTATTACTTTTTACTTTGTACATCATTTTAGATTAAATTTTATGTAAGGCAGAGTGATGACATAAAATTAAGGCTATATTTTTCATAATAAAACTTACAAATTAAACAATATATAAATATATTTTCTGCAAAATGTAATGTATATATGTAAATCTAAGTGGCAATAACTAGTAATTTATATTTATTTATTTATTTGTATGTCTAACGCATACTTGTAGAACAGTAGTTCTCAAATAGGTGGATTCATATATCAAAAAATCAAAATTATCTGGTGTGGGTTTCAGCTTGTATGTGGGTCAACTGAACCGATGCGATCAATTTTATTTATTTCATGTGAGATATAAAAAATCATAAGTTAAAATTATGTATCTTTTTAATCATAAGTCAAACTTAGGTATGTACTATTAGTTTCTGCAATTATTTTGTTTTACCATAAAATTAGGGGTTAGTATATTTTTTATATCTAATCTTTAGATTTGCAAGCATTAAAATGTTATTTTTATATAGCTTTTCTTTTTCTTTTTATTAATTGTTAAACTTGAAGTTTCTTTTACTTATACATAATAATTATATAGTTTAATGTATATATTCTATCGTACATATGGATGGAATAAATAAATAAGAGATAATATTATTGTCTTGATGCTTCATTGATTTATAATATACTAGCGACTCGCCCTCGCTCGGGCTCTTCCCTAGATTTAGCACAGGTAAAGCCGCGGGATCTGCTAGTTATGCATATAAACCTTCCTATTGAATCACTCTATCTATTAAAAAAAACCGCATCAAAATCCGTTGCGTAGTTTTAAAGATTTAAGCGCACATAGGGATATAGGGACAGAAAAGGCGACTTTGTTTTATACTATGTAGTGATGATGATACATACACTTAAAGATATAGCATTTACTCGTAACATCGTACATCATACAGAAAGCCAATCCATAACAGCTTTCACAGCGCCTAACTTATTTTCACTTCTACTAATATTCTCTTCATACAATTACGGTCAATATTTTCTTACGTATCTAATACTAGAGTATAAAATTGAAATACTAAGTTAACCCTTGCCTCTACTTAACCTGTATTTTCTAATCCAATATCAGCATTTTTAATCTTACTAGCTCGCCAAGGTGCTCCCAACGACTTGATCCAATTTAGATAGTAAGTATACACAAGTAGTAAGTAGTAGTAGAAGTAAGTGCATTCATTGTATTCATCGTGATTCTAAAAACATTTTATAGACATTATAAATGAAACTACATTTTCGGATTTTGTCGCGAATTTATTTGTATATTTGGTTCCCGACGTTTCGAATGCTTTACAGCAATCATGGTCACGGGAGAGACTAAGGTATTTTACGTTTAAGGGTTTATATACTTGTTACAGACAGTGTCTATCCACAATTAATGTAAAAAGTATTAACATTATATAGCTACGTGTACTAACATACTCGTAGCATTCGATTAAAAGCTGTTAGATTCGCTCGCGTTCTAAAGGCTGAAAATCCAAAGAAATATTTTCTCCAGTTTTTGCAAAATTTTACATTGACGCTCCGCTCCTATTGGTCGTAGCGTGATGTAATATAGCCTATAAGCCTTCCTCGATAAACGGACTATCCAACACGAAAAGATTTTTTGTCTCAATTCGGAGTAGTTCCTGAGATTAGCGTGTTCAACCAAACAAACAAACTTCAGCTTTATAATATTAAGTATAGATTGTCATTCTATATTATGTACATTGTACTCTATCATAACTGTACTACATTCTTGTTAGTAAAAGAATAATATTAAAACAAAACAATAATATACTATATTGGCAAGCGCCGATATTCGTTAATACAGCCGCTCTATCCTTCATATAAACAGGTCGTAAAAGCAACTTTTGTACTAGACATAAAACATTTTATGGCTGTGTTGTTTTTGAAGTTATAGGTTTGCGATCTGTGACCTGGAGCTTAGAGGTAGAGACGAGATTTATTGCTCTTAATTTATAATTAAAATAAGCTATGTAAAACCATTGGTCTTATAGAGCTTTTTCTAGTGTACGAATGTTCCATGGGAATTACTTATGTTGCAGTGCCATCTTTTTAATTGATCAGAATCAAAAAATCTTTTATGTATTACAAAACATAAAAAAGGATTAAATACTAGGATTTAAAGTACAGAAGGAGCCAATAATTTATATATATTATATTCAATCAAATACGAGATAAACATCAATGCAATTTTCACACATTATTATAATATATTAATGATCAAAGACATTTTTGTTTAGCAGCTATTTAGGATCTTGGGTATTTTAATAAAAAAATAAGGATTAAAGGGTGAACACTAGGCATTTTACATAGGCTTATAAATCTATATAAGGTAGACTATTTTTTTTTAAATGTGATATGAATTAGGAACGCTTGGTGTCGTTTATTAGTTGATCGAGGGAATGGCATGACTTGAGCGTACGCAATCTAATTGAAAACAATGGGTTCGACAGCTGTAAGTGAACTTATCCCACTCAAAGCTATGATTTTGCACTTAAACTCGGACATCAAAAGCACTGGTCTGCTAAAATATTCAATATGTTTAGTTGAAAATACATACATATGAAAATACATATATTTTCATTTGTAAAAATCTAACTAGTTATAAAAGATATTACAAGCTTATAATATTTCTTAAATTCTTTCTTTTAAATGTTATTAAATACTTTTGTAATTAACAAACACACACAAATAGTTAACAAATTATTTAAATCAAACAAAAATATTCCATTTCCAATTTGAAAAAGCCCTGATATATTTGAATTAAACTGATAAAAACCAATAATTTATGAACTATATACTCGTATATTCCTTGGGGAATCAATTTTGAAATTAAATTTAGATTAAATTTAATTAATTGTTACAGAATTGGCAGTCCTTGAGAAAGCTACCGGAGGGAGCCGAGAAGAACTAATTACCTTAGCCCTTATTCCGCTTTCACCTATATTAATGCATCTAATTAATTACCATCACGTCCCGAAGTGTTGGAGATTCAAATAGACACCAAAGTTACAAAACTAATTTGCATTCTAACACCGTTACTTTGGCTGATGTAAAAAGTTTACGACCTCGGACGACTAAGTGAATTTATGACTGGAAATATCTTGAATAAAATGCAGTTATGGTCATAGAATATAATAAAGTTTAGATATTTGCACTTTAAATGCGGAACTTTGATCTAATTTTATGCTTTTGCTAGCTTCGCTTTGCAGAAACATTTAGAGTTAAAAGTTTTAATTTAGTTCGTAATAATTGATCAATGAATGGGAAGCTCAAGTTTCATTTAAAGTATTTTTATACTTATCGAAATATAAACGATGATTCTATTAATATTAAAGCAATTTTTTTATGAAAAATCTATCGTCATTTAACATACTTCGTGGATTTTGAATAGATATGGTTTATTATAAATAATGGTCTATACGACATGTCAATGCACGGTTTTTGTCTACGTTATTCTTCGCTTTAGCACTATTTACCTAAATGTCATATAGACTTACTTAGGGATTATGCTATCAAACGCAAAATTATTTAGGTATGTTATCCGACTGATAGTTCTAGTTCCAGTTTGCACAAAAAATATAAGCTAACATTCCAGCTTTTTACATAAGTAGATTGTCCTTCAAACTAAAACCTTCATGCGTTAAAAAGTAAAAAAGTTATTTCTTAAACAGCCAAAGAAACAAAAAATTAGAAATAATATTATATTTTCTTTAACACTACATATTATGTAAAAGGAGATGAATAAAATTAAATATATGAGAGTGAAAAATCCCAATCTACACCATTGAATTATTGTATTGCTAAAAAGGAATATTCAATGTGAAAGTATTTTCTTACACTCCAATTCCTTTATTCTATTACGTAACCGAAACTAGTGGAACCCGCGGCTTCGCTCGCGCTAAATCTAGGGACAATCCCGAGCGAAGTGAGGGTGAGTCGCTTGTTAAGATAAACATTTCCATCATACATTACATATGTATAACTCTAGCGGTTTTGGCAGCGCACGCCAGAATAGCTCGCAGATGGTAGATTTTTTACTACTTACTTGATACTTATCGTCATATTTTGGACAATTCACACAATATCTTTATAAATTGTAGCCTATGTGATATTCTGATGTATAAGCTATATTATTGTAAAGTTTCATTAAAATCCATTCAGTAGTTATTACGTGAAAGAGTAACAAACATCCATACATCCATACATCCATACATCCATACTTACAAACTTTCGCGTTTATAATATTAGTATAGATATAGATATTATGCTCACAATTTTCGTTAGCTCATAATACTCCAGAATCTCTATTAATTTAAGCTAACGGCGGCTAGATTTAGCGCGAGCGAAGCAAGTTCCGCTAGTACATCTTTATAAGTTATAGCTTATGTGTTATTATGATGTGTAAAGTTTATTATTGTAAAGTTTTATCAAAATCCATTCATTAGTTTTAGCCTGAAAGAGTAACAAACATACAGTCATTCTTTCAAACGTTTATAATATTAGTAGGATTACTCTTAATTCAGTACAAAAATTATAAAAGCAGCTCTTGCATTTAACCAAAATAGAACATAAAATATAGAATTTCATTGCAAAATCCTATTAGAGTATACAACAAAGTCTTTTCCTGATATTTTAAGTAAATCACACTAATGCGCGTGCAACAGTAACAGACAAGCATTTCGAAACAAATTTGCATATTCCCGTGTCCATATAAAAGCTATTAAATTAAACAAGTGTTTACAAAACGTTGTGCACCTAAAGCCTAGATGTATTACCGTCAGTGTAAACCTGGACTGAATGTGCGAGTAATAAAGAGAATGCGTTGGGCATTAAGCCGGCTTATGCCACGAAAATTCCTATCCACCAAGCTTGCTTAAATACGATATAACACCAACAGTAGGTTGATATCCTGCCACAATTACATGTGAATAATTTAGTAACACTACATTTTGCCTAGCGAAATAGTTAAATTGCTATGTAAAAATGTTCTATAGGCTTAGTCAATTTATGTTGAAATACTTAATTTATTATATTGTCAAAGCGCTTTAATCAAATCAATTTGTTCAATCGAAGTATAAGACTTCTTCAGCTTACAAAATATTAGTAGTGATAAATTATATTCATTTCGTCCTTCTGATCAACTAAAAACATTATTATTTGGAGTAGATATTGCTCGTTAAAGTAAATATTTAAAGGGCTGTTATCAGCGTTTGAAAAGTTTTAACTTAAATAACTTGGCTGCGTCGGATTTTGAAGTAACATACTTGAAAAAATGTATAGCTACATTCAGAAGTTAAGTTAAATCACGGATTCTATACTAGTTTATAAGTAGGTACATACTTTTCAAAGAGGAACTAATATGTATAAATAAAATGTCTTTTTTTATACTATTTTATTATAAAATGATTCAAGAATTCTTTTGAAATATTTCGAAATGTAATATCGAATACGTACAATATTCTTTGAGAAGACCAAAAGGAGGTTTATTAGATAAGAAATTGTAGTACCGCATCTCTTTAGGTTTTATTTTTGCTTTGTAATATAAATGTCTTACTGAAATTATGACTACTTACAAGGAAAAATATTGACTTAAAATTTTAAGACATTATTTTTTACCTATAAATGATATACTATTGTTTCCTTTCATATAACTATATATGAAATGTTCTTATTTTGTACGTGTTTGTAAAATATGTTCCATATATTAGACTAATATATCGATAGGTCCTAAGGGCCAAAGCGCAAAATCCTAACTTTTCAGGAGAGGCTGTCAAAGTTTCTACTTGATATATTTTTACACTAGCTGTGCCCGCAACTTCGTTCGCATGGATGTCGGAACTTAATTAGTATTTTTTAGTGCGAAGCGCTTATCTTCTTATCTATCGAACAATACTGCACGCAGTTGATCTCTAGTTATAGTCCCGTCTAAGTTCGAATACTCGTAGATGGCACTGTTTTAATATTTTACTTCGGAAACACTATTTTTTTTTATTAATTTACATTTTTTATAAGTGGTAAACTGATTACGATGAAACAAAAACCTTAATGTTACTTCAATTTACGCACATATTGTTGTGTATAAAAGTTACGTGAAGTTGTGAGACCAAATGCACATAACCCTAATTTTACTTCTGGAATTTCTCTACTTCTTCACTTTAAACTCAAATATCTTTTGATAGACTGAACCGATTGCAATGAAACAAAAACTAAATGTTACTTCAAGTTACGTTCAATCGTTTTGTATAAAAGTTATCCACATTGCTTTCGTACATTTTACGTGATGCCCGGATAAATAAACAGACAAACCGACAAACAGACAAACAGACAAAAATTCTAAAAATGCTGGAAATGGGTTCTATTGTTTATCCTTTAACACCCTGGCTATTTTTTTTGTAATTTTTTTTGATGTACAAAAACGACTTTTCTACAGTTTTATTATACGTATAGATTTTCCAGTGTTTGCTGTCAGTTTACACTTTTTGGGAAAATATTACAACGGCGCCATTTAGTTCCGTGTTAAGCTAAAATGCTTGTGTTACGGATACCAGATAGTTGATATACTACTATAATTTTAAATTAATACATATTATAAATATAAACACCCATGAATGGAGTACAAACGTTCGTGCTCAACAAATGTACGCCACCAGTGGGATTCGAACCCGCAACCGCTGGCGCAGAAAGCAAACGTGTCGTTATTGTGACCAAGATTTAAGCTGGGCTGTATAGATTTTATTGCTGGCAATTTATCAAAGTGCCATACTATAAGCACTAAAGTAACTTTCTAAGCCTAGACTCTAACCATTTAACTCTATCCTTGTTATTCACCTATACATATTATGATACAGTGTGTACTAAAAGTGTTAAAAAGGCAGTAGTAGCCTAGTGGTAATGCGCTCGATTGGGAAACCGAGTGAAGTGGGTTTAATTCTCGGGTCTCGGAGTTTTGATATTTCATGTCCGAGTCACTTCTATCATGATTACTATTCACATGTGAAGGCCGTAAATCCGCACTTGGTCATTTATTTATCATATTTGTCATTTATTGTTGTGGACTATGGTGTGACCCTCTTTTATTAAAGGCATTCAACTTCTCACAGCGATATAAAGAGCTGAAAATAGTCAGAACTTTCAAGCTATTTAAAGGCACTAATTTAGTGCTCTCATTTTAAACCTATACTATCAAAGTAATTAGAATATAGATTTTATGTACATATTGTTCCATATTTAAATCGTAAATAAGAATACAGGCGTGAAAAATACAAGTAACTGAAGTAACAGATGTTCAGCGAAATCGTAAAATCTCAATATCTTATTTATGTTAAACAAAAGATGTATTCTGTAACAAAAACCTTTGTAATATAGGCTCTAAGGTAAATACATCACGTCGTGTACTTGGAAACGTAAAGCCAAATCCTTATCTACTTTGGGCGTGAACAAGCATAGAATATCAAGTAAACTTCAGTTCTCGAAGAATTTGATTCCCCTATTGATATTTGAAATTGTATCGAACTTTCGACGTGTACGTATCCAAAATGTAGCAATGAATGCGGAAATTAAACTGTAGAAGCATTGTGGTTGTAAAGCTTTAAGCTCAGATTATAATATTAAAAATAATGCCTTATATGAATTTCAAAAACTCGATAATACGAGTATTAAAATTATTATTAATTGCTTTTTAAACGTGTTATTAAAAGTTTAACTATGAAAAGTGCTACAGATATAAAATATGTTAAATTAAGAACATAATACATACAAAATCCGATTCATATTTGTCAGTCTTGATAAACCTCTAAAACTGGATGTATCAGGGATGGTTTAAGTATAAAAAATTAGAAAATTCCAAAATAACAGCTGGAAAGAGTCGCTAGTATGTATATAAATAAATTAGTTACTTTGATTTCATGCAAGTAAACATAAAAACCTTTCTAACCGAAAAAAATCATTAAAATCTGTTCCGCAATTTTAAAGATCTAAGCATACATAGAGACATACAGATAGTAAGAAGCGACTTTGTTTTATACTATGCACCTAGTGATAACATAATATTATAGGGTGTCTATAAATTTATAGAATTTTCTTTTGTCGATATTGTTATTAATGGATATCTTATCTTACAAATTATGCTAGATCTTACTGAACTGTAAGAAAAATCAAGACAATAGTATCCTGCTCTTGCCAACAAGAAAGAACCAAAAGAATAAAGGAAAAAGAAAGTACGCGTTGACTGCGTGTTTTACTCTTATTTTAGACTAAAGTAGTTAGAAGTAATCATTTTCAATCTCTAATAGATACATTTTTGTGTGAATTATCATTTATATAGAACATTCAAATGCGTTTTGCACCACTATAATATAAAATATATATAAAAGATTCACAAAAAGAAAAGGCCATCCACAAAAATAAGTTTCTAGAAACGTATTCTTACAACTACCATATTTTTAGATAAAATACTTGCATAACCTATTCATGAATACTGTAGGTTAGCTTTTGTTTTTATTCAAACATCGAGCTTCAGCAAGGCCCCTTTCCCCCTGCAACCCGACCTTTGGAAGGCGTCCAAATTGTGCTGCCATATTTCCCAGTGACCGTGATTTAATACACGTAAAATATTTCCCCTTTTAAGATGACGAGCCAATATCCCGGAGTCCATTTAATCATCATTTGTTATCTTTAAAAGTTTGAAGGTAGGGTCTTTTATGTTTCAGATATATTACATCATAGTAGGTTTAGTAGTTGCTTTACATCTTGTTTGTTTAGGTTTCATGCTTTTAGCAAAATGCTAACTAACATAAAATTCATGGAAAAATATTTTTGCGAAGTTATTATAATTTGTTCCCGACGTTTCAAAGAAAATAACTAAAAAACTAAGTAAGTCCGCAAAAAATATGAAAAGGTATTTAAAAGTTGGTAGGTACGTTTTGTGAGAGTGTACTTTAGGAGAAAGTTATCAAAGCTATTGCAGATTTTTCTGCTTGCCTTATGAAACCTACAATTTTCTAGTACATTAATTTGAGGTATTTCTTAAAATTTTTCCCGTGGCGAAGAAACATTTTACTGTGATGAAAATATTCTAAATGCTAACCCGTTACTTGAGCTATTACTATACAAAAGTTACTCAAAATTATGAAACACACAAACAAACAAAAATATTATAATTTGTTTTAGTAATATTCAATACACATTGTCGGTTACAATCGTTGCTTTAAAAATATTTTATGTACAGATTTTGTTTAAGTTACTGTATTTTTAAACATATGACGTTTTAGGCATAAACGCAACGCCAGTAAATATTAAAGGCGTAAGATATATTATTTCTTTAGAATAACTAATAAATACAATTTAAAACAGATTAATTTAAACCACAAATACAAAAGTAACTCTGCAACTGAACAAATGAATACCGCTACCTCTTACACCGTTTATTTCAATATGTTAAATTTTTGTAATTAACGGTATAGTTCAAGAGCCATTAAAATTTTCAAGTTCATTTTTCTTTTATTCACAATTTCAAAAGCTAAAAAGATCGCAACTTTAATACCGGCCACTTAAATTGCCTCGGGTAATTATAGAAGACATTTATAAGCTTAGCACTAAAATGAGCGGGATTACGAAAAGGCAAGACAAAGAAGAATTTTCATATTTTATCCTTTGTAAACTTGCCGTCACCTCTTTATCCTGGGATTGTGACAGCTGAAATGCACTAAACTAGTACATTTTTCGTTTTTAGTGAACGTTTAATGAACACTTTAAATACAGTT
The DNA here is from genome assembly GCA_905231865.2 of Boloria selene. Taxonomy (NCBI): domain Eukaryota; kingdom Metazoa; phylum Arthropoda; class Insecta; order Lepidoptera; family Nymphalidae; genus Boloria; species Boloria selene. The sequence goes on along the minus strand of HG993137.1, from coordinate 11,819,716 downwards.
AAGTAATAAGTGTTAAAATAATAGGTAATGTTCATTTTTATAGTCTCGGGGGAGCTATAAATACGTTTAATGAATGTATTCCTTATAATAAAATATAAAAAGCACGCAAAAGATTAGTAATATGCATTTTGTTTTAATGTGTGTGCTATATACACTTTTGTTTCGTCATATTAAGTTTAGTACAAATAATTATTTTATGATTCACTCGTTCCTTGGTTAATTCTTGCTTCGGAATAGATAGTTTATAATATATAACTCGTATGAGATTTATTATCTACTTCGCACCGGTCGATATGTATTTGCCAATTTAATGTTCATAGCGTGCAGCATTGTAATTGTCATAACATACGAGGTCCAGCCGTTCACGTATAAGGGGTCGTCCATAAATCACGTGATGTTTTTAAGCAACTTTTTAGACCCCCCCTCCCCCATGGTGATACATGGTGAGGTTTAAGATTAACCCCCCCCCCCCCCCCCACTCAAAATCACGTGTATTTTTTTACAAAGTACCTTAAAAAATCTGAATATTATTTTTAAATAAAGGTTAACAGGTATAATCTAATATAATTTTGGTAAATTAAGCACCGTGATAAAAATGTAAAAATTCTAATTAAGAAGAATAAATGACAAAATAATAATCGTGAAATTTTACTTTTCCGTAGTTTTTTTGTGCACTAGCACCTACAGAATCCTTACGACTCGACTAAAATCCTGCCAGAATTTTCTTTTTTCTCATTAACAAAAATCATTGGGATTAGGTGGTTTATGTATGGTCTTTGACTGTATGCATACCCTCTAGTTTCGGCCGACGGTTAATTGACTTTGAGCACTGGGTACATCACCCGGTGCTAAAGTTAAGTCAAAATAGTATTCACTTTTCTTAAACTTTCAGTGCTGATATTCACATATGTAAATATAACGTACAGGTGCCGAAGATGGCCCGGCTCCTAGGATAGCCCACTTTTAAAAAAATACAGTTATGATTATTCGAAACATTTGAAATTTCGTGGGCTTGTGCTACTGATACCATATACAATAATGCAAGTGTATTTCATTACCCGCGCGTCGCCATTTTGAAGACAGATGGCAGTTTGCTTGGCCATGTCAAGAAGATACACATTTTATAACGTACATTATCTAAATCCTTTTGAAAATTAACAACTTTAAAACAAATGTGAAAATTCATATTTAATCAATTTGTCATCGAATTACAGGTGAATGTTATTATTTTATTTCCTTTTTTGTATTTTTACGAGATTATACTCAACCCGCGTGTAATTTCCTATCATGGCCCATAGTATAATTCCCAAACATAGCCCGGGCCTTTCTAGGATTATTGAAATGTAGTGTTTATATATTTCTTTTTTTTTAAGTTTGACTTGAAAAGCGATGAATTATATAGGCCAGAAAATAACTAAAGATTTGTTTGATACTGCTAAAGAAAAAACGGCGAAGAACACTAAAATGACAATCATAAAAACTAAACAAAGCAGACGAAGTCAGTGTGGGTTTAACCAAAGACGATGAGGAGCAATTCATAAGTCCAGAGTGCAATCAAAGTAAATTCACTTTTGAGATTCTTTTTAGTTTTTTTAGGAGTGTACACACTCAATGAAAGACAGTAGCGTCTAATTTGTTTTAATTAATTAAGTATATTGTGATTCATCTCAATGTTAATTTTCTGTATTCCTTAGATAGCCCGCCTATGAACGACATTAAAAAAATGATAGAAAAGAAGAACTGATTTATTTTTATTTTGATAAGTTACTTTCAAAATTGATCTCAAAGTTAAATTTTATTTTATTTAGTACTTTGTTTTTATTTTATACTTGATTTTCATTTTGATAGATTTAAGATAGCCCATATTTAAATTTTTGGTTGATTTTTTATCTTTTATGAATAATGTTATGAGAAGGATGTGTTTTTGTTGTTGTTTTAATATGATATTTTATGTTAAAAGTGTTTATAATGCATATATTTTCATTAATATTTTTCGGGCCATCTTGAGCGACCAGCTTCCCAAGATAGCCCAATACCGAGTTTCTAAAAAGTGTTTACATTTGTGTTAAAATGCTAAAAGCTGTACTACTTTTTCACATATTTTGTTACTCAAATAAATATATTACAACTTCCACTATGTTTTTTCTTTACTTCAGTTATCTGGAAGATTTTATGAGGTTTTGAAGTTTAAGTGGGCCTTCATTGGCGCCTGTACCTTAGTAAAAGTTTTTGAGAATATCATTAAAAATGTATAATTCGTCCGTCTGTAACTTATTACTACTACTATAACAATGTTACGTTACTTATAGTTTATGTATGTCTTAATTTTTATACATGATATTAATGGAAGTAAGTCAATACTTTTTATAAGTAATCCAAAGCGATTAAGACCAATCGGTTCATTATTACACTTCCTTTCTTACTAATAGCGACGCTTCGTGTATCTGGGGGAATGTTTGGCCCATCCTATTGGTCTTATCATCTGTTATGAAGAATTTATAATACACGATTTTTTAAAGCATAGCATAGCTTTTAATAGTGCCATTTCTTGCAATAGTAGTTCCCGTACAGGTCTTTTCAGAGAAGTTTTGGAGGTGACTAGGCTTATTATTATAAAAGATCGGCGATTGTCGCGGCGGGCGGGATAATCCCAACGGTGAGTAAAAAAAAATCACGTGATAACTCACTATACCCCCCCTCCCTCCTGGTGATATTTCGTGATTTTTTCCGAACCCCCTCCCCCCCCATTCAAACATCACGTGATTTATGGACGACCCCTAATGCCATGACCATGATAAAGGTAAATCTATACATATAAATAAAACTTAAGTGACTGTTTTTAATTCAAATTAACAGCTTTTCAATAAATTCATATAATGGTATATACAATAATAACATAAAAAAATCAATTTTTTTTTTTGTCTGTATGTTTGTTCCAGCTAATCTCTGAAACGGCTAGACCGATTTTGACGGGACTTTCTTCCGCAGATAGCTAATCTTATGACAAGTAAACGAGTTTGATTTTATTTTACAAATTTTATTTATTTTGACTAGAAAACCCGCGGCCTCGCTCGCGCTAATTCCAGGGACGGACGCGAGCGAAGCGAGGGTGTGTCGCTAGTAGAATATACAGATATTCCTTAACTAGAACTAAAACTTAATGACTCAGTTTCGAAACTCTTACGATTTTACTAAAAAATCATTAAATGATAAAAATACTAATTGCTTATTACGGTACAATCATACCAATAGGCCTACCTTGTCCAAACGCTTACAAAATGTATTAGATAAAAGCCAACACTATCAAATTGCAAGAGCCGTCCACTTTATAATGGAAATAGAAACCTCTAAATACACAGTCTAAATTTACAAACGGGTTCGATACCCGATTTAGGTCGAGTGCATCAAGAACTACTTAGCTCGAGAACTAGTCAACAACTGAAAAAGCTCGGCGATCGTATTTTCTACTGTACGTTCCAGTAGATCGTTTTGAAAGTTTTTTTTTCAATCGTATTCTAAAAATTTACATAAAAGTAAAATTCGAATGAATATAGTGACTTAATTCATTAAGGAATTCACCAGTAAATATCTAATAATAACGCGCGCTAATTTCTAAAACTACTGAACAAATTTTAATGGCAAGTACTTCTATCAGCGTTTCTCCAAAACTTTATACTATATGTATTACTAGGGACTTACCCCCGATTCGGGTTTGTCCCTAGGTTTAGCGTGAGTGAAACCACGGATTTCGCTAGTTAAAATAAATAAAATTGCTAAAATTTAACCTCTTCCTTATTTGAAGTCGGTATAAAAGTTACCTTAGTTACTCCTTATAACATTAGCTATCTGCAAGTGAAAGTCCCGTCAAAATCGGTCAAGCCATTTTAGAGATTATCCGGAACAAACAAACAGACAGACACAGAGACAGACAAAAATTTTAAAAATTGGTTTTGTGTTGCTAGTTTAATACTTGATACTTTCATATGCATTTAGTTAGTTAATTTTATTTCATCGGTAGAATGTTCGTTATTTTACAAACGAGAATTAAATTAAAATACAAAATCAAAACCGTGATAATAAAGTCAAATTAAATTAAATTTACCTAGTAAATGTTACTACGTTAACAATAGATGTTATGGTAAAATAGAAATGTTATGGTAGTCCGGCAATAAATCATTATGATTTACCATCCCTATTTAGTGCCTGTATAGGTCCCCAAACAGCGACTTAACGAAACTAGCGTAAATTTCGGGCTATTAATATAAATTACCCCTGTTTAAGGGTCCTTTGGGAGATTAAAATGATTCTATTTCCCATAGAATATAAAGTATCTAAAAGTTTTGAACTTAGATACATAAGTGTTAGAATGCGTCATTACTTTAAGTGATCTGAGGTGAATGACATTGTAAAAAAATTGTGGATATAATGATGTATAATTTTATTTAAGTACTAAATCTTAACTAATAAGTTTTATAATAAAACTAGAGTAGAAGAATATATGTTTAATAAAACGTAAGTTATTTAATGATAATAACTTTTTTTAATACAAGATAGCTTTGATAGCACATAGCACTTTCACATTGACAATTTTGTTCTATGATTATTCTGTGTACAAGGTTCATTGGCGTTGTTGTAATGGATTTCAGTGGCTTTAGTTCTAAATATCAAACTCTGTTATTAATTAAGGCTATGTTTTACTCTGGCCTAGCTTTGTTTGAGCAATATTAATTAACTGACGCGATGAATAATTCATGAGTAATTTTTGAAAACGTATTATTCTAATACCACATTATATCTTAAAACAACATGCAAGAAACTCTCAGTATTTTGGTGAATATTCGTCAAAATAAAATGAATTCCACAGCGTAGAATTTATTATATAAAATTATGTTATTACAAACGTAATTTATGCTAAGTTCATAATTTCTCAACAAGGCAACGTTTATTTTAAATCGTAAAATAATATGGGTAAGAATTTTAAAGATGTAAAATCCTACACATGAAGTCCAATGACAATATACTTATTAGATTATCCCATACAATTTAAATAATTAAATACAATACTTTGTACTTTTTGTGTGATAAATAAATATGAAAAAAAAAACGCTTGTTTCTGAGCTTTTCAAAACTTAGATACTGACCGTCGATTCACTTGGTTTCTTCCTTTATGAAAAATAAAACCAAATCTATCCAACAGGAACTTAAATAAAATTTTGCAGCAGGTAGTTCTAGATGAAAAATCAGGTCATATTTATCAACAAATGCATTTTAGTAAGAACTGAACCAACATGCTACAACTCTGTAGAAAATATAAAAGTAAAAATAAAATTTTATGCTACTAAAAATTATTTAAAGTTAGGGACTTAAAAATTTAATTATGTACTTAAATTCAAGGGCCAGCATCTTGTAATCCGTTGTTATAGCATGCGCCCCTTGGGAGAGCTCTTATCGCTTCCATCTTTACAAAGGGTTATGCAATATGAAGTTACTTCCTTATCGTATTACTTAAATAGCTTTAGTTCTAATCTACAATTTAGTTACCTATTGGGACCAAATGGTGTATAACTTATATCTAAGGTGTACGTCTACGGAGAAAAAACTGATATGATTTTTTTTTCTGTTTCCTTATCTATACTAATATTATAAAGCTGAAGAGTTTGTTTGTTTGATTCAACGTGCTAATCGCAGAAACTACTGGTCCGATTTAAAAAAATCTATTTGTGTTGGATAGTCCGCTTATCGAGGAAGGCTATAGGCTATATTACATCACGCTACGACCAGTAGGAGCGGAGCATCAATGAAAAATGTTGCAAAAATGGAAAGGGCGGGCGTTAGTTCTGCGAAATATCATACTGCGCGACTCAGCAAGAAGTTGGTTTCCAGTCTTTAGAATGCGTGCGCAGCCGCGGGAAATGATAGTGAATAATAATTGCATTTAAATGTATCTTTTTAAGGGTTATTTTTTATTTATGTATATTAATATATGTTTTCCAATTCTTAATATACAAAAACTGGCGCGGCCTTTAAAGGCGAGCTCTTGAAGACACATGAAGCACCCAAAATTTCACCTAAAAAATAATTTGCAAAATGGTAAAAATGCGATTTTATTACTTTAATAACATCGTTATGGTTGTTTAAACTTTATAATACAAATATCATAAGTTGACCTCAAAATATCTTAATCCAAGTCATACAATTCCGATAACCACTAGTAAGTCCTTCTGAAGTCCTCGCTTGACCCCGCGTTGGTAACTTATTGTTTTGGGTTGGAATAGTTCTCTACTTATATTCCCCAAAAGGGTATATTGCTTATTTTAAGGGCTTTTGTGTATTGAGTTTGCAAATATATTATTTGCTGACAATAAGAGTCTTAATTGATGAAAGCATAATATTTTGAAGTTATAGGTACAATATGAATGATTTAATAATATAGAAGTTCCTTAACAGAAAACTTTTCATTTCTCTTAATCTAATATATAAAAATCTCGTGTCACAGTGTTTGTTATAGAACTCCTCCGAAAAGGCTTGACCGATTTTTATGATTTTTGAATAGGTCGTAGGCTATTTTTATTCCCCTAGATGATTAGGGTGGCCCTCTCCAGATTTTTACTTTTTATTTTTAGACCAAATTTTTAATTTTTATTTTTTTATGTGTGAAGTATGGAAGCTGCGGGTACTGCTATTACTAAATAATATTGAAACTGAATTATTAATAAATTTTTATTCCCGTACATTACGAAACTCGTCTTCAAGTCGCACTTGACCAAATTTAATAACATTATATTGATTGAAAAAGCTTAGTATAGTACTTTTACAAAAATAACCTTTTCCTTTGAACCGATAAAAAGAAGGTCAATGAGTTTTTTAAGCTTGATTTTGTATTTGCTTCACTTCTAATTTACTATGTACTCAAAGTAAATTAGAAGTGAAGGAATGAGATTTTTTAACCTACTTTTAATTCTTGTATAGATTTGAAGTTATGGTTTATTTAATAAGCAAATTTCGGTTCGATACGTTCAATATCATTCTTTTGTTTTAATATTTAGTAATTTTAATGGTTTTATTAATTCTAAATTCTTGGGAGAAACCTCCCGTCACTACGAGTATGATCGCTGTAAAGCATTCGAAACGTCGAGAACCAAAAATCAAAATAAACAAAACAAAAAACATCCGCATAGATAATTTTATTTATCATGTAATATTCATGTAAATTTATGAAAGTATTTTACTAATATTATAAATATGAAGACTTGTGAGTGTTATGGATGGATAGATGGATGGATATTCTCTTTTACGCCAGAACGGTTAAATGGATCTGGATGAAATTTTCACAGATATAGGTAGTAGTAGATATGAGAATAATATATAATATATAGAGTAAGGTCAGCGTATGAATTTGTTTTACACTAAGTAGTCACATGTTATAAAATTGTAAGTGAGTTTAATCTAAAAAATTAAAAAAAAATCTAAATCAAAATATTTTATTCAGTCACGAGTCTACCACCAGTTCGAAAAGAAGACACTTCTGACCTGAAAAAAACTGGCGAAAGAAACTCAGCGGGACTAATATAGTTTTTTCTCTCTCTTTTCTCTATCTCTCTTCACTCTTTTTCAAATTAAATTGGAAATTAACAATAAAATATGTTGAAATAGCCTGGCGGCGAATACTTGAGGATATAAAAACGGGACGGATGGATACATAATTTAATTTAACTTGAATCCTAGAGATACATGTTATTACACCATATCACTACATAGTATAAAACAAAGTCGTTTTTTCTGTCCCTATATCCCTTTGTAAAAATCTTAAATCCTTAAAACTACCTACGCAACGGATTTTGATGCGGTTTTTTTTAATAGATTGTGATTCAAGAGGAAGGTTTATATGCATAACTAGCGGATCCCGCGGCTTTGCCTGTGCTAAACCTAGAGAAGAGCCCAAGCGAAGCGAGGGCGAGTCGCTAGTACTTTATAATATTCTCGATACATCATAGGCAATGTGATGACGGACGTAGTGACCTCTTTCTGCCGTAGAGTCTGCAAAAGACTACGCTACTAGATGTTCATGACACGTTTGATTAAAACGAAAAACGAATACAAGGTTTTTTTACATATCATTTTATTCTATTGCTGTTCTGTGTATATAAAAATAACATATTTAATGTTATAATTTATAAGCAGTTTTTACTGAAATACCAAATATTTTAAAAAGTTCATACAATCTTTAGTTCCACAAAAACTTGATCCATTATAAAAGGAAATTAAGTGAATATTGATTTTTCAGCTATCCCTACTTTGCGATACTGTGTCAACTCATCTCATCGCAAATATGTATTCAGCCGTGTAAAGACGGCCTAGTTGAACCTGTAACAGCGAGCTTTTCAACTTAAATCTACTTTTAAGCCTTAAAAATGAACGATGAAATATTTTTACAGGAAGCAATTTTTGATGCCTACATCCCTTATAAATAAGTAAAACAAACAGTGATTGATTACTAAACGATTATTACCTTTTAAATGTTTTTTACATTTTAAAACATATTAATCATTTTCTATCTATTTATCACACTCTCATATTATGATAAAAATGGTCATATAGAATAATATTATTACCTCTAATAGAAAAATAAAACTTAATTTTAAATAAATTATTTTAAATGAAATACAATAGTAAAATTGCATTTTATGAATACCTTATATCATGTTCTAGTATTGCTATATTATGAAGATCTCTCGTACCTTAAGAAGTTGTAAAAGAATGTTCAATATTCATAATATTCAAATTAAACCAACAGTTTACCTGTTATTTATGAACATATATTGAGCTTACGAGCCTACATTGAGCTTAAATGCCGCAATAAAAATGTCAGATCCAAGCACCTACCTAAATTCAAAGTCAAGTGTAACTTTTTAATCACAAAATTTATTTGTCAACCTTATTTCCAAGCGAACAAGCGAGTCGTATATCGCTTACGTGGCATGAAGTTAACGAACTGTATGTGACCGACGAATTCTAAATGAGGATGGTTTAATGTTTTTGTTATTTGAAAGGGTTTAGAATTTGAAAACTCTATGAAGGTTGCGATATATTTTATACTTTTTTATCGAACTAGTGAGGTATTCTAACTCTAGGTACCTCCGTTAGTATAAGTTTTTTACAAATTTCTTTTTTTTTATTAAAACCTTATAGGCCTTAAGAAACATCCAAAAAAATAAGCCAAATTGGTCTAGCCATTCTCTAGTTATGCGCTTACTAACATTCATTTTTATTTATATAGAAGTGGCGATAAAGGCATTTAGATCCATAACCTCGTCTGGTACTAGAAAGAATCATATTAAGTACTATTCGTGGTCATTAAAAGTAGTATTTTATTTTACAACTTCAACTACAAAGCTTCAGGTACTAAGAGAATCTGAGCTACGCTGCGGACAGACGGGCTGACGGACGAAAATGGCGAACTGTACTGTAACTGTAAGGGATTCCTTTTTGACTACGGAACCCTAAAATATACAGTTATAGCTATTAGAAAATATATTTTCGCCATTAATTAACTGTTATACGCTCAAATATTTTTTTATATTTAACATTTTAAGGCTTCAAAGCAATTAATAATAATCCTAATTTGAATGAATTCATCACACAAATCCTTGGCTCGTACAAATAAATATAAAGAGGAAAAAATATTAATTGATAGAAGGTAGAAGTATAATATATGAAAATTAAAAACATCGTTACAATTTAAGGTGGAAGCCGCATTTTCATTTCAATTATAGAAAGAATGTTAGCGCTTAATAGTTTTCTTTACGAACGCGATCCGTGTCAAGGAAACTATTTGAAAAAGAAACTGTATACACTGTTTTGAAATATTTCACGCAATATATTGTGACTGATGATTGCTGTTTTTAATACGAACGTCGTATAGGGTATGGTTATGGTATTTTAGCATCCAACTATTAGTCATGGACCTCTAAGGGAACTAAGCTTAGTCACGAGCATCAAGTTGACATGTTATTAGCATATTAGAATATCAGAGGTACAAGATCCGGGTTTGATCTCACTTCTCCTGATTTTTTAAGGGAGCGCGTTACTAAAAAAGTAAAAAAATGTAAAGAATTTCTAGAAAATTAAGGCTTAGAAAAAAAAATACTTTTAACACGCTTCTATTAGCTTTACTTGTAACTTTGTAATCAACTTTAAGTCGATTTTAACTTTTTACTAATTGTTGTATTGATTTAAATTTTGTATAACTTCGTAAGTACATATATGACATGTTAATATGAATTATGACACTATCATAATTCAATTATAATCTAGTTTATAAAGACAAAATAAAACCTTCAAAATATAAATGGTTTTTAGACTCTCTAGTTAGTGTTTTAAAATAAGATTCGTATAAAAATTGTTTGACTTCTCGTTACTAAAATAAATCCTTTTACCAAAAATGAAGTTCTGACTCATGTGATAGCTTAAGTTTGTTTTTAGTAAACTAAAACTATTTAATTTCCCTAAAAGCTTTTCACGGTCCTTCTTCTCAGTCGACATTTGGTCATGAATATCACAGAGGTTTTATTTCATGTCATATACTAGCTATTCCCGCGGCTTCTGCCTGCTTTCTAAAGTAAATTTTTAGATTTTACTATACCATGTGATGATGTATAGCCATATAGCCTTATAGAGATTAGTGCATTCAACCAAAATCTTCAGCTTTATAATTATAATATTAGTATCGAAATAAATAAAAAAAACAACATCACTAAATATAAAAAGCCATAACAGCGGTATCTGTGGAGTTACTTAGAAAATACATATTTAATAGAACGAATTTTTACTTTTTCCCTGTTTTGGTTTACTCTTCCAATGCAATAAGCTATCAAATTTTCATTCAAACAACTTTAGGTGTTCTTTTAAGGAGGCAATTTCCCTAAACTGAATTTCATGAGCTATATACTGCATATATAACAATATTTCTACTTACGACGGTTGAGCCGTTTCAACTCATTTTCTGTTCAACTCGTCGCTTAGTATTAAATTATCGATTAAGGATAAATGGAATGGAAAAACGATGTTATTTTCATATTTACCATGAAGCTTAATAGCCTTCTATATGGTTTAGTATAAAAACTAAGCTTCTAAGATATGGCTAGAAAAAGTATATAATTTATACCTACTTAATAGTACTAATGTTTGTTTTAAACCTAAGTCCAAACAGATTATTTTGAACGTTAAATAAGTACAAAAATATGCCTTAAATTTTAATATATTCAAGAAGAAAAGCAGTTAAAAGAAGTGCATTCTGCATAGCTTTGCATGCTCAAAAGCCACTAGGGAGATGCAAGAAGAAATTAGGTAAGTAAGTCATATTCCGCAAACTTCATACCCGACAACAAAGAAGACTCGAGGGAATTGCGACCAAGTTGCTGCTGTAATATTAATTTATACACTATACAACATTCACCTATAGTTCCAAATGTACAATGTTACTGGCAAAATTCCAATACATTCATTTAATGTGGACTTGATTTATTATGTAGTCGCAATTTCAGTTAAGAATACAGTGCAAAGTTAATGAATTCCTTATCCATAGTCAACCGTCGTCGCAAGCCTATGGATTGGATAAGAAATAAAGATCAATATAAAATATAATTTTGAAAGGAAGCATTTCAAAAGAACTAATTAGTTACGTTGTTTCGGTTTCTGTTCCATCCATCGATATAACATAGTTTGAAAGTTTTTCTAATTCATTATACGTTTTCTGATAACAAATAGAATATAAGTATGTTTAATGTTCATGTAAGCTAGAAAAAGAACTATTTGAATAAAGTTATTTTATATATTTATATCTATATGTATATAAAAGTCGATGTGAGCATGTATGTTCCCTAAAGACTCAGAACCGGATGTACCAATTTCGTTGAAATTTTTAGGAAATCTTCCAATTACCCCAGCGGGTGATTCTGTGGAGTTTGGTAGCGATCTAATGAATGTAAACTATAGCCGTTAAGTGTGGGTGAAGCCGGTAAGCTAATGCTAGTTTATTATTTAATCGCTTAATGTGACTTAGATATAAAATATTACTTTGAAATACATCCCGACTAATATATTCTATACTCGAACTTGTAAATAAACCTTTTGTTAAGTGTCTCTAAAATATTACCAGCTCGTTAAATTCATAAATCAGATATGAAATATGAATCTGCAGTCATTTCGAAGACATTGTGTTCCGCAAATAAATATGTCTTGTACTGAGATAACAAATTTCCTAAAGGTTAGAAATTATAAACTCTTTCTCTTTGTAACACATTTTAATTTTAAATCTTATATGATTATTCTTTGTATTTTTAATGGTAGCTATTATTAATATTTTAATCAAAATCGATACTTTTACGTGAAACATGAATTTATAGGTTATTTTCGACTGTTCGTTTCATATTATATCCCTTGTCTTAGAGAGACTTAAAAATATACCCAATACATACACAAAAAATGTAAAACCTTTGTTAAAAATTGAAACTATTCTTTACTATCTTTTTTAAAGATACGTAATTATTACTTTTATTACATACAAATATGTTATTAAAAAGCACTCAAGAAATTGAATAATCATATTTATTCAAATATGTTAAGGCTAGAGATAGAACAAACACTTTTAACTGCAAGATAATTAATTTGTAAGATATACAAACAACATCAGGTATTTTTTTTCTTTAAAATCATTATACAATATTATGAGCTAGCTATTTGAGATACCTTATATCTTTTAATAAGATATATTGAGTGTTTATTTCTAATGTCCATAGTACCTAGTTCTATAACATTAACTAAACCGCGACAACATCCAAAAAGATATTTCCATTTAAAACTATAAGTAGTACGATAATAGTTCAAAAACTTAAATAGGTAAGGATGAGAAGTATGTAAGAATTATGGTTTTTTTATAATATATCGTCATCATAATAATAAGAACAGAGATGGGCCATGAGAGCGACAACTGCCACTTAAATAAATGTGCTATTTTACATCGCCATATTAGTATGACGCAATGTGCTTTTATGTTTTGTGAATATTTTATTCCTTTAATGGAAAACGTGTCTTATTTCTCATCTTGTTTATTTAAGTATATAGAATTTCTTAAGTAACTTAATGTGAGCACATTCTATTCGGTAAGAAGTTGCACAGATTCTTTTCCGGATGTCCAATTAATATAGAAAAGTATATGTTTATAATATAAAAAAAATTAATAACATGAAATCTGCTGAAAGGGTAGGGATTTAATATTTTTACAGCAAGTCTTGGCAAGCATGTTTTCGGAAGAAAAATGAAGTTCGCCAGTCCGCTCTTGGCCAGCGTGGACTATGACTCGTATCAAAGGGAGTCCTGTACCCAGTAGTGTGGCATCAAAAAGGGCGTAACACACAGAATTCATGGGATGACCATTTTCGTCCAAAGCGGCCAATCTATCTGAGACTAACCAACTGCGGTGGATACTACAGCATTATTTAACACGATGCGTGAAAAGTTTTCAAGGCCTAAGGTTGAAATACTACTTACTAACTTCCCAACTCCGTATTTTTACTTAGACTTTAGTTAACAGAAACACTCAATAACTAAACTTAGCACTTAACTTAGTACGACTTAGCACTTTAAGCTTGGCTCTCTGTTTTTGTATCAGTACATCATAGCCACTGAAGCACCGAAGCGTATATCATAAATAAGGATATAAAATGTACCTACATCTAAAATTAGTTTTTATATTCTACATCCACAGGAACCGAATAATAAAGAATATGAATCTAAACAAAACCAACATCTAATGATATTTAATTATTATAAAAGAGTATATTACAAAATGTTAACAATTCTTAGAAGAAATATAGGTTGAAATTTCTGAAATCATGAATTTCATTTCACGGAAGACGCCTTAAAAATAAAATCAAAGACGATATTATTGTGCAAATCTCTATAGTAATTTAATTTTATACGCAGCACGGTGACAACTAACGATCTTAAGACCATTTAATCTGAAAAGCCAGATTAGGATAAACTCATTTAAATTCCGACAATATGATACCATTATTTTAATTACATAATATAACGGAATATTAAATATAACAAGCAACGATTGTATTAGCTAAGTAAATAATTAATTCAGTGATAACCAAGGCGGAACATCTTAATCGTTACATCGGTAACCATTTTGCCCTTAAGAGTACTTGATTATGTGAATATCTTATTATAATATCTCGTAATAACAGCTTACCCTAGTTTCATATTTCTAGGTGCTAATGTGTTACTGCTGATGTTACTGGGTGCTAATTATCAGCAAAATTCAACTAGTTCAGAGTTTACGAGTGACAAACACACAAACATACATGCACACACACGCACACACACGCACACACGCACACAAGTAATAGCAATCCCATTTTATATAAAATATATATAAAAATCTTCTGTCACAGTGTTTGTAATTGAACTCTTCCGTAACTGCTTGACCGATGTTTATAATTTTTTAATGTATATTTGTAGATCTGAGAATAGGTCGTAGGCCATTTTTTTCTTTTCATAGGTGTCAACAGTAACAGTGGCAATTTCCACATTTTTTTTATTTTTTATGATTTCTACCACCAATCCAAATTTTTTTTAGGTGAAGCCGCGGGAATCGCTAGTGTATATATAAAGTTTCGTAGTCATGCTACGTCAGTTTGAAATAAAACTACATCTTTCTAGATACATAATACGTTCACACTTTTATTTTTAGTAAGATTTGACAGACCATTTTTAATAAAAGTCTTTGATACAGAGTAGTAGTACCGTAACCGTTTTGTTTCATCCGATGGGGAGAATGGGAAGGCCTAACCACCTTTATCCTCTATCGTCTTCCTACACCCCGCTTCTCAATTGTACTCTCACATAGGCTACGGTTATTGCTCAGTATCAGACAATCTGAATGTTTTTCACTTTTGGTTGTGACTTGCGGAAATATTAAGTAAAGAAGAGCGTATTATCTTGCTGCTTACGTATTAAAGCGAATAATAATGTTTATCAGTCAATGGTTTTCTTAACTATCTACCGAAATTTTTGATATGAACTCCTTACAAGTTGTATTTTTGCGTCATTAGCAAGAAATAATAAAAATAGAGTTTATTAGGAACTGCCTTCAATCTATTTGCCGATTATAAGTAATATTATTCAACAAATAATAATTTATTATAATATTTCAATGTAATTTTGAATATGAATAGGCATTTAATGTTATCTCATATGTAAGCACACGTGTGTTTATGCTACTATTTTAATAATTCAAATCGTCTACTAAATGGGTAACACATTCTATTTAATATTTTAATTAAACAAGTTTCGGGAGCATGAAAATTATTTTAGGTTTAAAATTACATTTATTGCGGATAATAATACGTAAATGCTCGAGCATTTATGATGCGAATATTGCGCTATTACTAATAAAGTCAGTCATAATTTGAAAAACAAAACATTAAAAATATATTTTCAAAATACAGTTAAGTAGTATATTACAAGGACTGAATGAATAAGATAAGTAAATGGATATTGTTACACTATCTTCAGATTTTGTTAGCTAGAATGTTCGTAGCTTTTTCAACTTGAGTTTAATTATTTTTTGTCTTTCATTGTTTTGTTATCCAGAAATCTTTGTTTAAAAATAGTAAAGCCTTTTAAAGGCTTATAGATATTAGTGATCTCAAATTTTAGAATTTATTTCAATGACCCTTGACTATATATGTTCAGTTAAGCTTCATCAAAAGTTATTCTTTAGGCCCATCCTAATCCTTTTACTTAGTGTAAACGGACTCTTAAAAATCTTTTTAGATATTCCACAGTAATATCACACTTAGATCGTGTAACTTTCAGAGACTAAAGTAGTTAAAATGGTACCTATTAATATTTTTAAAACTTCTATTGTATTTTTACAATATATATTACTATATAAATCATTTTCATAAAATATTTACATATTAAATAAATAATAATGTGTGATAATAACGTATTTTAATACTAAATATATAGTAATAGGTTTTGAATGTAAACCAAAAGTAATGTATAATATTGTTACGTGTTAGGTTTCGAACGATTTGGAGAGAAAGACCTGCTGACTCTTTCAGAGACTTTAATCACTAGCACTAGGTCCGACACAAAGCACTAGGTTCACTCACTAAGCACTAGGTACACTCACTAAGCACTAACGATGTCCGAGGTCGTAGCCAATGTCGTAGATTTCCGCTGGTATCACTAATATGTTTTTATTACAGAACCAGATTCTCAGATCTAGAAATCTAAGTAAATACGGAGATTCTATTCAAGATATGTGTTCAATCTGCATGAGAAGTTTTATCTGGACATTACAACCGTTGACCGCATTTTGGTAATAAAAGTAAAACTGTATGTAGAAAAGTTATCTTGGAAGCTTCATCAAGTTTATATATTGTTTTTACATCAATTGGTTTGAGAATATCCAATGAAAAAGCTAATAAAAAGATAACTTTAAATATACGTATATTTACACACTAATTACGCCTTTTTATTATAATTAATAATATAATATTATTATTTTCAGATATGTTCTTCTTCTCAGCTCTATGCTGGTTTTAACTACATTACGGGTCGAAACCAAGTAAATTATTTTTAACCGACTTCAAAAAAGGAGGAGGTTATATGTTCCGATGTATGTATTTTTTTTATAGATGTTCACCGATTTCTCCGCTGTCTGTGGGCCGATTTCAAAAATGTTTCTTTTGTATGGTAGGGTATAGTTCCGAGGTGGTTCCATTGTCACCAAGTCAGGATCTGATGATGGGATCCCAGGGAAATCGAAGGCAACTCTCAAAATTTACAGGCACTTATTATGTTTTTGATATATTTTCTAAAACCGATAAAGCTTTTACGTATGAAAATCATCATCTCATGTCGATGAGCTGATGATAAAAGGTAAAATTCCTCAACAGTTGTTTTTTATGTGTTTTCACCGATTTCTCCGTGAATTGTGGGCCGATTTTAAAAATTACTTTTTAATTCAGTAGGGTATACATTCAAGATGTTCTCATAGTCACCAAGGCAGTATCTGATGATGTGATGCTAGAGAAATCGAGGGCAACCCTTAAATTTTATCGGCACTGATTACCTGATTCATATATTTTCTAAAGCTGTTCAAGAATTTTTGATGATGTAAGGTATATCTCCTTAACGGTTAGGAGTTGAAAGAAATTTCTTTTAATATTATACGTACTTATAAACTGATAGTCGTATTCCTTCAGGATATTAGGTGGAATGATAATAGAAGGTAAATCTTATTAACGTCTACGAGTTACGTGGAAAAATAGACGTGGACAAATCTGGATTGACTATTGTCGTTCATTTCAAAACTTCGCTGACTTATTGGAGCAGTAGTTTAGTTAGCCTTCCAATATTATATTTAAACATAATATCTAATTTCCACAAAAAAATTAAAATAAATTATTTTTAACAAAAATGAAAATCGACTTCAAAACGTTACAAATCGAAACTAAAAAGAAAAGAAAATAATTTTAATTACTAAGTTATTGTTGGAGTCGGTGCCAGCCAAAGCAAAATAATCCTTATACAATTTAATTAATGTATCAATTTGTAAATATAATCAAAATATGCGTTCGAAAGTTCATTGCAAAGGCAGGATAAAACTCTCCTTCTTGGCTGGCACCGACTCCAACAATAACTAAGTAATTAAAATTATTTTCTTTTCTTTTTAGTTTCGATTTGTAATTATTATTAATATATTATTTACTATACTAATACACAACTTTCTAAACTACTTTAGATTTGGCTTCAAAGACCATCGGTGTCTTCTTCTTCTCTCTTTCGGCAAGAAATATTTTTCTTATAAAAAATATGGAAATAGTATACTTAATATTAATATTTGATTATTTCAAGTTTAGAATCCATTCGCTTTTACGCTTTCTAATGAGAAACAAAGTTAGCGTCATAAAATATAATAACTTCATAAGAGCCTATCTTAAACAATGTGTATATTTGCTTAAAACTCTCATAGAAATTTTAAATTAAAGGTATCTTAATTTAAAAAACAGAAGTGTAAGGGAATTGGGAAGTGCTGACAAAGTCTCGAATTGCTGATCTTCAAAGTCGATTTGTTCTCGCGTCGATCCATTCTCTCATCGTATTAACTAACCCTGTCATTATACTTCAGAATGGGATTACTATATGTAATTAGTAGAATAATTTTATTACTAGGTATCCTAGGTATTAAAGTAAAGTTTCTTTGTTTCTATTAACTGAACTTGTATCTTCTACTTTACTTTACTACTATATAACTAACTTTACTTTATAACTAAAAAGTAATTTATATAGTAATTACGTATAAGTAGGTACGTTTCAATTTTTTAAAGTGGAGTGATAATGCTTATTCTAAAATGAAATTATGCTAAGCTACTCCTATAAATATCAGCTCTACCAGTGAAAATCCCGTCAAAATCCGTTCAAAACTTTTGGAGGTTAGCCGTAACAAACAGTCAGATAGGCAGATACACAATAATTTTATGCACAATTTTTTACTTATATGTACCGCATATATGATTACATATATGGATTGAAAAAAAATTATTATGACCTAACCAACAGACACTTCTATCAGCTGTTAATATTTTATTTGAATATTTTCTCTTATGTTATTTAAAATAACTTCCAAAGAATAACTGTATAAATAAAATCAAGAACAAAACTTTTACATGTATCGGAGATACTGAAAAAGCGATAAAATTAATTTCTTCCCGAAAACTCGACTCCGAGCGCTCCCATTAGCACAATTATCCCTGCATTGAACTCACTTCATTAAAGTATTCTCTCGGTGTTTAACAGCCATTTATTATAACATTTCTTACAAAAGTTTAACTTTTCGTACAAAAGCACTGAAATGTTTCGGAAATGAACTAGAAGTTTAGTCTATCTTTCGACTATTATATTACATTACTTAATTTTTTCGTTATTTTATTTACATAATAATTATTATTAGTTACCAAAACTTATTATTTTATTATTTAACAATTTTTTAGGTAAAAAAGGTCACATGTAGGAAAAATGTCTACAAAATTATTTTGGGTTGGCCATAATTCTTCAAAAAAACATTTTTTATTGAATTGACCACACATAAACAAACAAAATCAGAAACTAAATTCAATATTAAAACTACTCATTAACTATTATAATACCTAATAAACTAAGTTACTGAAAACTTAATGTCTTAAGTAAGCTGTAATCCAAATATAATCGTATAATAATGTCGAAGTTTCGTATAAGCATAATGACTCAGCGAGTGTAGCGCTTTCCTAGTCACATAAACAAATTTATTCATCAAGATCCTATCGGTTTGTCGCAGTGTAATATGTTCGCTTACGTAACTAATATACATGATAATCTAGTTGCTACTATAAATTTTCATTTCAAGTCTTGTTTATTCAAATTGAATTTAATAGCTTGTACGTAAATTAAAAAGATATTCATTACAAAATCTATAATTCTATATTAATTTTCACTTGTTTTGGTACTTTTTTTAATTATTTGGTAATATTCTTAAGATAATAGTATTTTGTACTTTTTAACGTCAAAAATAGTTAAAAATTAGTCCCTTCAATACGGTTTTTAATCATGCCATATTCACACAGTAGGGTTCAGAATTCACACACTAGCTAGGTTCTTTCAGACATGCAGATTTTCTCACGATGTTTTCCTTCACCGTTAGACAAGTTGTAAACATGTTTAAAATTATTTGCCCATAAATTCTTATATTCAGAAGTGCCAGCCCGGGATTTGAACCTACTCCACTAGGTTTGCCAACCGCTACCAAGTTACAAATGCCTTAAAATCACTCACAAAAAACGCACATTAAATACTAAAGACTTTTTAAAAGTTTCACGTCACTTTCATACAAATATTACATAATAACGGTTTATTTTATTTGTTAGTCAGCATAAATATTAAACTACCTATTAGAGATTTAGTAAACTGAAATGAGGTCGGGAGGTATGCTATTACGTAAATTAGGTACCTCACCACACCCGACGCCGAAATATGAAGGTAGCTTTTAATCTCTTCAAGCCGCGTATTGTGCTTAGTGAAAGTTTAGTTAAAAATAACAGTAACTATTTAGTTAAAGCTTCTATTTATTGTAAGTATTATGGTTTTGATGCTTAATCCTTCTTAATATTATAAATTAAAAAGTGTCTGTCGGTCGCGCTTTCACGTCAAAACTACTGAACTGATTTAAATGAAATTTGGCACACAGATAGCCTGAGAAAGGCTACTTTTCATAGTGAAAAAAGGTGTAAGGGGGGGGTGGAAATAAGGGATGGCAGTTTCATTTTTTAACCAAGAAGCTTGAAACGTATTTTTAGGCTTTTGATTACATATTATAAATAAATAAGACATTCATGGTCTTATTACAAAAATGTATTTAAGTCCTGGTTTAAACCCGAACTAAAACGTCCGAGTTTGTTACGGTACTAAAAGACTTTATTACAAATCATCAACTAATCGAGGACCAGCTGATACCAAAGATTGTCCCTAGTTTAATTATTTTCCACAGGCTAATAATAATATTTTTCATTCATCTAATCATGTTCGTTCGCATTGTTCCGTTTCTTTTCAATATTCAATTACAATTTTCGTCCTACGTCAAAAATATGTGATTAATACTTTCGTAAACGAATTATTTAAATAAGTATTGATCAATACTTATTCAATTACATAAGATATTTGTATTTATTGACGATAATTCAAATTAATAGTTTTATCACTGGGAAACGATTCTTGCGAGAATCGGAACGTGAATATGATATAGCGGGGCGCGCGTAGTTTCAATTTGATTGTTTAAAGTTTCACCTTACAATAAACAAAGTTGACCTATTCAGTAATTACCTACGTAACATAGAAGAATATTTCAAGTGCTTGTGAAACCAAGTCCATTATTGTCACTCATAATGGATCAAAAAAAAAACAAAAAAGGGGTAAAAATTGGAGTTCTGAAGAGAAAGTGAGTTATAATTATTTTTCAAATTTATACACTAAGTACTATTTTATTATTAATTTTGTAATTAGGTATGCTCTGTATGATCTTTTTAACACTTACCTACTGCACAATATAAACTATAACTATAAATAAAAATAAATATAAAAATAAATTTAAAAAATAAAAACTACAAAATCACAACAACACACTCAACAATCAACAGGCAACCAAACAAATTCGAAATTGATAGCCACAGACTACTTTTGGCGTCCATGTGACGTTAGTACCATAGTTAAACTAGGGTCTTCAGAGGATTATCTTTAGTACCATAGATGATCCTCGAATCAGCGATAAACTTCGTTTTGTAATAAGATTTATTTTTGGTCCAAGGATTAAACCGGGTACTTTCGTTAGTCTTTGTTTTGTAATAAGGCGGTCAAAGTTTGTAAAATTTTATGCTACAAAGGGGTATTTACTAGTTCTAAATAAAGATTAATTCTATATGTATTAGTGAGTTTTTTGGGGCATTAATATACAGCACCATCTAGTTCAATGGTAAGCTACGAGGCTTTTGTTACGGATACCAGATATTATATAACTTTAAATATATACATATTATAATTATAAACACCCATGACTCGAATACAAACATTTGTGATCTTCACACAAATGAATGGAGAAAACAAGATACAAAAAATATATAAATATTTATTATTATACTAATTATCCTTAAGTACAATAAAAGAACGTACTACAATTTTACGATGTACGTTTAGGTATAAATAGTACGTTTAATGTTCACGTAGGTACTAGAATAGTGCGAAATAGTGAGTAATAAATAAAGTTTTATTTGATATGTGCTGGAACACGGGTATTGTGGGAGTGTAATGGCGCCCGCGGGTCATGTAAGATGCCAACCACATTTTGTTTTATTATAGTGTCAATATTTTTGATTTAGTCACGATTGATCAATTGCTTATATTGCTTCTGATATTGCTTGGGTTCGATGACTCTTTCTTTCGCTTGGCATTAATCTTGACTAGTATCAGGGTCTGCCTTCTGACTAAGCCTACTGTATATAGAATTAGGAAGTGTAATGTCATGCAGGATAAGTCTGTTGGATCTAATGTCTACTTCACGACATCTAGACATCGCTTCCTTGGGCTTCTAGTAGGTCTAACCTAGAAAGGTAGGATTAGAGGGTTCGATGACTGCGAAGAGTTTCAATCCATCAATTCAAGGTAAGTTCAGAAAAATGATGAAGTGTACTATAGTGTATTACAGTTGTAAGATTCATTGGGTACTCTAACATACAGCAGTCACAATAGACTAAGAAAGGTCGCATTGAGACTCGATAGCTACAACAAAGAAGTAAAAATAAATAAATAAAGCCGCTCTCCTTCCCATTGCCTGCCTCTTTATTTTAAAGCAACCTTTAAAACTACCCCTCTATATACCCCTCTTACATTTTATGTAAGTACATAGGCTAGTTATTGCTAAACATCTGATAGGTTCATAGTTTTGCTAAAATAACAGAAACTGTAAAAGGCAGTGAAATGGAACGAAATTCCGTGTTTCTAAAGCGCAAGGGAAATTACGCGAAGCTACTACCGTAATGATACCTAACGGCCCGTCCTCGCCGACACTAAGTTACTTTCCTTTGTAACTGAACTCCGTGATGTATTAAGATAAAAAAACTTTTACGTTAGTCGTATTGAATTTAGTCTATTCGTTTTAAAGATTATAAAGACTAAACTGGGAAGTTAAACTGCGTTATCATTTTATTTTCTTTCATTTTGAATTTCTATTTTATATTTTAAGGGCGAGTGCGAGTCGCCATTTTAAGCGCGTTTCATTTAGTTCTACATATAAACCTTCCTCTGGAATCTAAATATTAAAAAAATCTAAAAGAACTCTATATATTAAAAAAAATCGCATCAAAATCCGTTGCGTAGTTTTAAAAAACAAAGCATACATAGGGACAGACATACAGCAGGAAGCGACTTTGTATACTATGTAGTGATGCACTTTTTCTATCTACTCTTATGCTATACATACAATTTCGTGAAGCGTCATCGTTTCACTTACATTTTTGCCAATCGATGACAACTTACTGAACGAGCGCCTAAGCTAAGCGAAGAACAGGTATAATAAAAATATTCTATAAAAAAAACTATAAATAGGAATCTATCTCCTCCATTTTTAACATAACAATATACATATACTAAGTTATTTATATATTTTTTACATAATTTTTATAGATGTTGTTATTTATGTTTACAAATTGTTGACTTACAGCTTATAATTCATTATTAGACTGTGGCGCATATATCAGTATTCAGAGCGACATTCACGTTAAATTATTATGTATTCACATTCCTGAAATGTACTACAGTTATTGTTAAATAATTGATGAATTATACTTATTATAAAAGCAGCATGCATCATAATTACGGGTATTAGATATAGATTGATGTATTATCTTCTATATTATCTTGTTTTCTATACATTATTTGGAAATTCTAGGCAGTGTATAGAAAAATATCTCCAAGCTCGATATCACACATTGACAAGCTATTAAAATTAATATAATTGACGACACGTTTGGCGCAGTTTACTAGTTACTTTCTTACGCCAGCGGTCGCGGGTTCGAGTCACGCTGGGGGCATTCATTTGTTAAACTTGAATCTTTGTAATCCAGTCATAGGTGTTTATATTTATAGTACGTATTCACTTAAAGTTATTTACGAGTACGTAGTATATCAACTATCTGGTATCCGAAACACAAGCTTCCTTCGTAGCTTATAACGGAAGTAAATGGCGCTGTGTGTAATAATGTCCTAACATAATGTAATAAAATATGTTTTATAAAGGAAAAAGTTCATTCATAAAAAGATTTATTAATATTCGTAGAGCCACTTTTGGTTCTTGCAAAAATACACATAGAGATAAAAGTATGGAAACTGTTGATTTAGTTGGTTTCTAGTTTCTACTGCATTGATAAAAAAATCACTGTGCTTTCACTACATTCGAAACAAATTTAGCACGACTGACGTTTGTTAGAAAGTATTTATACATTATATTATTTTATGAAACGATAAACTCAGATTGTCTAATTGCAAATAATATAGTAAATTAATTTTGAGCGGGCTTTTGTTGTAGGTTCAAAGTCTATAACAAATTTACTCGATTTGATACAACCAATACTCTCCGCTATCTTTGGTGAGCTGCTCATTAACAAGAAAATAGAATTGAATAGATTATTAGTAAAAAAAACATTTTGTAATGTAAGTTATATTAGCTTTATTAGATATTTCTGCGCTAAAACAAGATAACCTTCTGTCGCAGTTGCCATGATAAGGCAGATTTTAAAACGGGTTATAATAATTAAATACATATTACTTATATAATTAAATATATAATATATCATACGCACTCGAATAGCCTCGTTTTAAGCTAATTCTAGAATAAGAATCAGATCGAATTGTTATAAAAGTCATTATCGTTGGAACTGAACTAAGATGTAAAAATTATCTACAGAAGAAGGAGCGCTTTTAATTTCGTTTGCAAGAATCAACCCATTCAAATAATATTTATAACAAATAAATATTTATAATATGTATGTATTTAAACTTATATATGTAGTATATCAACTATCTGGTATCCGTAACACAAGCTTTCTTCGTAACTTACCACGGAACTAGATGGCGTGTGTGTTATAATGTCCTAACATATTTAAATATTGATTCAATAGAGCTTATACGAATGTTCCAGAAACCTTGTGAAGAACTATGAGTATTAGCGATCTCCGAGTCTCTGGAGTTATCAATTAAGTACAACACTTTAATATGAATATTTGACATTCAATAAAACTATCTTTTCGTATTTTTTCAGGACTTATGATTTTTGGTTGCCGACGTTTCGAATGCTTTAGAGCAAAAAAAATTCATTGGAGGGAGATATATTATGCAAATTGATTTTTATTATTAGTAATAGTAACGCTTATCTGAAAGAATTATAAACAATTGAAAATTAAAATATTACACTTAACTATTACTTACTTTTTTTAATTTACACTTTACTAAGAAATGTATAATGAAAATTTCCCATTTCTAATTATGGTATGAATTCAGTTTCATGTATTGTATCCGTAGCCTCCAATAAATCTTTTGCACAATGGATGTCTTTATCGTTCATCGGGGTTTTGTATGGCTAAGGAATCCGAGCTTAGGTTGCTTTACGGCTCTGCTCCACGATGATAAATGCGTGCGCCATTTTATTGATACTAATGAAATTGATGCTGAGACGAAAATCATTCATTTGTGCTGAATATTTTAAAGGAATAATTCATTTAGTAACATGGATATGCTAATTATATAGTTTTTAGACTTCAGTAGGTTTTGGAGATAGTAGAGAAGATAGGAGTGTCTTTGTCTTTATTTTATTTATTTTCACACAAAAGTAGAGCCACTTCAGCGTAAACTAGTCGCAAGTTACAAGAAAAATTAAATGGCATTAAAAATATATATATACAATACTTTTCATATAGGTAGTATATTGTGTGTCATTAAACAATAAATTATTTTTAAAAATAATAATTTTCGAGTATTAAATAGAATATTTATATGTATGATAACTGTTATTACTTTTCGATTAATATTCACGTACATATACAAATACATATGGTTAAATAGTTAATACGTGAATTCTGAGTCGCTACTTAGACTCAGACATCTGAAGCACTTCAACTGTCAAGGACTATGGGGAACAAGCTTATCTAAATATGTTTGTGAACTACGAACTATACATATATATACTATGAAAACAATGCGTTATATGTAAAAGCAATTTTAACTATACTAATTACTAATACTAATACTAATATACTAATTACTTAATATTACTTAATACTTATATACTTATATACTTATTACTTATTACTTATTTACTAATAATATTATAAAGAAGTAAAGTTCGTGTATTTGTTAAATTGTAAGGGGTAATCTCGGGATCTACTGAACCGATTTTAAAAATTCTTTCACCAACAGAAAGCCACATTATTGCTGAGAGTCATAGGTTATATAAAAAACCGAAAAATAAAAAGGCTTTTACGTGGTAGTCCGTTTTGCAAAGTGTATCGGAGAAAAAACAGTCGAATGAAAGCGTTTCTCACGAACGCTGCCTTAACTATGAAAAATATATTTTTGAGTTTTAGAGAAAAGATGTGGAGCTTGAAAATGCCTACAAAAAAGTCAACGACAGCATATGTCTAACTTGTATATTAAAGTTACAAAAATTAGTTTTTTAAATATAAGTATAGACAATTTAATTTTTAATATTAATAAAATAATTTAAATTATTTAAGCACTCTGTACTAAAAAAGGATTATTAACATTTTGCCCAACGAAGTGGGCACGGGTCAGCTAGTATGTAATAAAAAGCTAACAAAAATAAGTTTTATCTATTCCAAGTTTATTTATAGATAAATTGTAATTATTAAATATTTTAATTGTAATGGTATGAAATACATTTTACGGATTATCAAAAAATATTATATTAAAATTACATAATAATATACAATCTCCTATTATACTTTATGTTAACGGACTAATGTTCGCCTAGTGATTGAAATTCGATTTTTA
This sequence comes from Boloria selene, assembly GCA_905231865.2. Taxonomy (NCBI): domain Eukaryota; kingdom Metazoa; phylum Arthropoda; class Insecta; order Lepidoptera; family Nymphalidae; genus Boloria; species Boloria selene. Next base: position 11,793,049 of record HG993137.1, on the reverse strand, counting down.
TTGATTCCTCTAAAGCTCATCAAAAGCTTCTAAATAGGAAAAACTATTGAAAACAGAGCTTAAAAAAGAGAGCTGTTATTTCATTAAGTAATCAAAAATAGATATACGTAACACATTTATAACATTAGTGTAACAAAACTTTAGTTGTAAGGAGAATCGAACTCCCTACTTCGTGGTTGCCAGACTACAATACATACGAGAGTAGGAAGACTGAATAAATACTTAATCTACTATTTATTTATTTAGCCATAACTAAAATAAAATGAAATGTACCATTTCATTTTAAATTGTACATTACATAAATCTAAACGTACATCAACATAAATACCATATTACTACTAATTTAACAAATATATCACACAGCACACTATCATCTACAGTAATATTAAAAAGAGTAAACATTAGATTGTTTGTCTGTTTGCATGGAATAGACTCCGCAACTACTGAACCGATTTGAAAATTTCTTTCACTGTTGGGAAGCTACACTATCCCAAAGTGACATAGGCTACCTGATATTTTGAAAAAATGAGGGATCCTTACTAAAACTCCAATAATGTAACCCAAGGTAGCTAAATCGCTATAGCTAATCGCTTGTAATATATACATAAAGATACCCTAATACTACTTGTTTACAAACTATTTCCCTACACCTGCTCATAAGCTTCTAATAAGGAAAAGGATATAAAACAGCTTTACCCTTTGCCTAATCTCTTATTTTACCTGCATTGTGGTTACGACTATGGCTTCACTTTTCTTTAACTAACATTCTTACTATTTGTAACATAAAACCTTCTAGTTTAATATAGTTTTAAGTATATTAATACTAGTAGTTGTAGTAGTTAGTAGTACTAGTAGTAAAAACTACATTTCTTTGTATTACCAATATCTTGAAATACTGAGCTATATTGGAAAAAGTTTTTTTTTTATGGTAAAAAGGGGGCAAACGGGCAGGAGGCTCACCTGATGGGAAGTGATCACCTCCGCCCATGGACATCTGCAAGTCAGGCTTGCAGATGCGTTACCGGCCTTTCAGGAAAGGGAGGGATGGAGGAGGGAGGGAAGTGGGAGGGAGGGGGGAACGAAGGCGGAGGATGAAGGGAAGAGGGAGGGGGGAAGGAGAGTGGGCCTCCCGGACTCTCACTCACCGGACGAAACGCGACAGCATAGCTGCCACTTCACGCCGGTCTTCTGTGAGAGAGTGGTACTAATGAATTATACGGGGCGTGCCGGCCCATTTGGTTGCTACCCGAAGGCAACAAGCATGGCACTACCACTTAAAAAGTGTTTTAAAATAATCTTATTTGAGTTAAAGTGGCCTAAAAGCCTTAACTTAGTTATCTAGTTATCTTTATTTTCAGCGGCTTTCGAAAAACAAAATAAAATAGTTATAAACTTATGGACTTGTTAGAAATTGAATTATTGAAGAGTTTCTTGGAATAACAACAGCATGAAGTAGTGTAATGTCTGTAAATAATAAAACAGGTTGAATAACGTGCGTGTACTTTTACGTTTTATAAAAGTATACTTATACTCGTATACTTGACTTCTAATATTGACCCTACTTGTTAAGCCAGCTTTCACAGGTTCGAGTCCCGCTTAAAGCATTCATATCTGTGTGTGTCTTGACAAAATACTGATTCCAGACGAACACTCAATATTTTAAATTAAAATTATTTCATTGAAATTAATAATATTTTAAACAGAATATTATTTATTATATTATCGTTACTTTTAATACAATTTGTCCCACACAGAAAGTTCCAAGCATAAAGATTAGCTTTCTTATTTCAGAAACGCTAGGGTTAGGTTAGTAAGCCCTAAGATGACATCCTAAAACCTAATTTAGACCACGAATTCCAAAACATTAACCTTAAATAGGTTTTGGGCGCGTTCAAAAACAAAAGTTATTCATGTTTATTGATTTTGGAATACATAGAAAATACGTAGGTGTAGGTCAGGTATCAATAACCTCGGTTCTAAAATGCACTCCTAGAAGTTCTATAGAAAGTATTTCATGAATAGAATTCAATTTAATATATAATATGAAGTAAACTATTTATATTGACATACAATTTTCAGGGAACGGCTATAATTATTCTCCATTGACTTAGCAATTAGTAAATGGGTATAAATCTCGGGGTAATTTTGACATATTTCACCTAAATAATATGAATATTTGCGTAATTGCTAAGTGATTAAATATGATTTAGTAGGCGAAGAAAATCTTATTTACTACACTAGCTATTATCATAGTATTCAGACGATTTTTTCCCACTGTTGGGCGTGGGTCATCCAATACAAGTGGGATCAGGACCTAGTCCACCATGCTAGCATAATGTGGGTTGGTGGACCACACATGTGTTTCGAAAACTTGCTAGTTTCTCACACATAAAGTTTCTTCGCCGTAAGACAAGTTATAATCATATACTAAGAAAGTATGTAGAATAGAAGTTAATTGTATTTACCAAACATTATAGTATATAATGTCTGCTTTTAACCTTCAAACGTAACAATATGGTTCGTCAATAAGTAAAAAGGTCGGGTGTACACTAAGTCCTTGCCAACGCCATAAATGTGAAAGAATCTCCGTGTGTTACATTATCCACCTAAAAGCAATGAACTGTCAACAATCTATATATATACTTAAACGGCTGGACTGATTTTGACGGGACTTTCACACGTAAATAGCTAATTAGTTGGAATGGCTTAAGCTACTTTTATTTTATTAGGAAATTATAAAAACCGTTTAATTTATTTTAACTTAACAATACGCTGCGGGCTGGCTTTGCTAGTCATATAATATAGCTATTGACGCATTTACTATATCATAGATTAATTACTTCTTCACATTCACGTTTTCCGTTCAATTATGCTGTAATATTGGAACTTTCAGCGGTTTTCACTTTATTAATACGTTCAATCGCTTTGTAAATTATAAATGGTAATTCAATTTACAAATCATAGTAGAGAAAATCAATATTTTCAATTAAGTCACCAAAAGAACGATTTTCGCTTACTTGGCTTCGCTAAGCCCTAATAGTGTTATATTAAATTGAGATAGCAATAGACTCTTCAAGAGAAAGTCGCTCATATAATTCAAATATTATTCTAAATAATTCATTCAAATGATATGAAAAACAGTTAATGTTACAATAAAATAAATATATTGGGCCATTCTTACAACAGCGCCATCCAATTCCGTGGTAAGCTACGATGCTTATGTTACGGATACGGGATAGTTGGTAAACTACATAATATGTAACTTTTAAATACATATTTTTGACGACACGTTTGGCTCAGTGGGTAGTGACCCTGCTTTCTGCGCCAGCGGTCGCGGGTTCGAGTCCCGCTGGGGGCATACATTTGTTGAGCACGAATGTTTGTACTCCAGTCATGGATGTTTATATTTATAATAATATGTATGTATTTAAACTTATATATGTGTAGTATATCAACCATCTAGTATCCATAACACAAGGCTCGTACCTTATCGTGGAACTAGATAGTGCTGTGTGTAAATGTCCCAACATATTTATTTATTTATTTATATTATAAATAAAAACGCTTATGACTGGAGTACAAACAATCGTGCTCAACAAATGATTGCCCCCAGCGGGACTTGAACCCGCAACCGCTGGCGCAGAAAGTAGGGTCACTACCAACTCAGCTAAACGAGTCGTTGAGAAATATATTTATTTAGCCTTTCTTACATCTCCTTTAAACACGAGGGATATACCGTAAGATAAGTGATAATCATCTTAGAAACGATTCACACATGAAAATACCAGCGGAGCTTTACCCGAGATTTGAACCCGCATTACTTGAGTTTCCCAAACAAGTACATTACCACTTAACTACCATGGCGTTTTAGTATTCTGATATAGGTTTTAAATAACTCGTAATAACATTAAAGTATTCATTACATATGTAATCCTTACTGATTATTATGAATGCATGAAGCCCTTGTACGAATTGACACTACATCGCTAGTATTATACAAAGTAACCAACTGGGTAAGTGTTGCCATTTTTATTACCTTTTAGTAGACTGACCCGTGCTTTCGAGTTTGTCCCTAGGTACGTTTTAAGGGTTAGTGAGCAGTTCTGACTTTTCCCTGTTATAGGGGTTTTCATCTTTTTAGTATTTGAAACAACTCTGCCATCACTAACAAAATAAATTAGAATTATTCAGATCGTACCAGCCTTTTGTGACTTTTAGCGAGACTAACGGACAGCAAACGTTTTTTATATATAAATATATATATTAACAAGATATAGTTTTGTTTGTTTTTATTTTGTTTTAATCAGGAAATATTTTTTAATAATAATTAAACTAAAACTTTTTGCCTCTTAACCCGCTTTTACAGTTTCAGCGTTGAAATTTCCGTAACATGGAAAGTAAAGTAAAAAACCTGCAATTTCGTGCTTGAGACGTTCTATAGTTATGCAATTATCCGTAACTTGTTAGCGCCAACAAGTGCATTGTAACCCACATTTCAGTGAGCTACTGCGACATAAAGGCTTTTCAAGTCGTTTTCTTAACTTGAAGGCTGAATTTAGAATCAATTCAATTTTGAAATTTGTGACTAATTTTCTTAAATATTAATAAAATAAGTAAACTTTTTTTAAGTAAGACTTAAATAATAACTACGTACTAATATGAATTCGAAATTTTTATGTTTGTATCCTTTTTATTCCTTAAAAAGACTGGGCCGATTTAGATATAATTTTGTAAACAAATAGACTATGTGTAACACAATATAGGCTAATATGCGCTTAGTAAAGCGTCTAGTAAATAATGCAAGAATAATTTACTTTTTTTAATAATTGAATAAAAATACCATATTCGATTACACAGGGTGTTATAAAAACATTTATTTATACATATAATTTATAATACAGATGTCATCTTAGTTTATTACAGCAGATCTAGTTTAAATATAAATTATTGTATAAAGCTTTACTTAGAGAAAAGTTGGGAGTTTAGAGAAATACTATTTTCTTAGCTTCAACTAGATAAAGGAACTCAGTGGGATATTTAAGCGTTCGCTTCATTCCACTATGATGAATAAAGTTAGAACATACTTTCGAGTCAGACGTTATAAAATTATCGTTATAAAAGTAAAAACATGTGATGTATTGTTTAAATAAAAAATCTTATTTTTGTATTTACGTAAAAATATACACAATATAATAATATATTTTTTACTAGTGTTCGCTGAGTAATCATTTTTTAAACATGAGACATTTTCCACAGTGAATAGCACCCTATATGTCTATATAACCGGATGTTAGCTATCATTATACCAAATTTTATCTAAATCTTGTCATCTTGTTACTGACAGACAGACAGACAACATTTCCAAAATTTGTAGATTCGGCCTCTGCGTTAATAATGACTATTTTAAAGGATTTTTCAAAAGGTATTTTATAAAGAATATATATATAGATATCAATTATCTTAATTGTATAAAGAATTTAGCCTAATACTGTACCAACATTCTGAAAGCAGCTCTCAGTTCTACCATGCATGCTCTCTCACGACACAATGTTTTCCTTTATCGCTGAGCAGGAGATGAATATGCAAATACAATTTTGGTACTTCGAAATTTCAGTGCTTGCCTGCCTTGTCACGAGTTTGAACACCGAAATACTTTAAAGGAGTTATATAACTGAATTTTAATAATGTTATACATAATATACTTACATAATCAATAAAATAGTATAAAGCTAGACCTACTTAAACTATAATTATAAATGAATTATTAAATACTAGTCTTTCCTGCAGCTTCGCTCGCGTTCTAAATGCTGGAAACCAAATCGCAGAGCTATTTGATTGTCCACTCCTATTAGTCGTACCGTGTATTTAATATAACCTATAACCTTCCTTGATAAAACGGACTATCCAATACGAAAAGAATTTTTCAATTCGAACCACTAGTTCCTGAAAGTAGCGCGTTCAAACAAACAAACTCATCAGCTTTATAATATTAGTATAGATTATAAATGGTAAAGCGTTTTGTTTTGTTTGTTTGTTCTTTATTTCACATCAAAATAGAATGACGAGTTGACATATTTTCTGTGTAGAGATAATTGAAGAGCCGTATCTCTCATACGCAACTTTTTACCGCAGGGAATACATGGGAAAACTTGTTATAATATAACTCAGAATAACATTATACCTAATTTATATACATATAATTATAATAATATATTCTATCTAATTAAAAAATACATTGTACATTCTCTAAAATAATTGCTTAAACTTCATCAATTATAACAGTATTTTACTGTATATAAAATGTAGTAATAAAAAATTCGAGTTCAAAATCTAGGGAAATTAAATACAGAGTGGGAAAAAATAAAACATAAAACTTTTAAAACAAGCGGCTTAAAATTAAAACTACATAAATTGTACTGCCGAATGAGGCCAGATAAATATTTGGTGTTCCCTACTGTTCAAATTTTTAATTGAATATAAACATACTAAATTATTTTTTGTTTTCATCGCTAGTAGAATTTCTAAGGAAAATTCCAGTACGTATATAGTCATTAACGTGGTTTTTTATATAATTTGAAATAAGTTTTTCCAAAAATCTTAGGTTCAACGCTCATTTGAAGAAAAAGTTTAAATAAAATCATTATATTAGTGACAATGAAAGTATCGGCAGACTATGCTTCCATAATAATACTCTAAAGATGCGATTTTATCACTACTCTAGGTAAATTTTTATATCACATATCAATTTCCTAATCTATTAAAGAAAGACACCTTTAAATAAGGCGAAGGTTAAAGAAAGCAATAACTATATTCTAAGCCTACCGTAATAAATATTTCAGTTTCAAAGATAAAAGTAAATCTTTGGTTTGCAAGTTTCAGAGTGTTAGAAAGGTTACAACATGAATCATACTGATCTATCACTACGTAGTATAAAAAAGTCACTTCCCGCTGTCTGTCTATCCTACGCAACGGATTTTGATGTTTTTTTTAATAGATAGAGTGATTCAAGAGGAAGGTTTATATGTATAATACACAAGAGGAACCCGCGGCTTTGCTCGCGCTAGATCGTTAGTTATATATACAAGTTGCATACTAGGTATGTGGTAAATATTTGTTAATAAATAAGAATTGCTAACAGGTTATTTAATATTACAAAAAAAGGAAGAATATTAAATAGGCTAAAATTATGAAATTATTTTTTCAATAGGAAGAGTAAGCAAGGGAAAGTAATACTTATTTTATTATTTAATTACTGATTAGTGTGATAGGCTCTTTAAAATAGAACAAGAATATATTTCATTTACAAAATTTATATAATATTTATTTAATTAAACATATTATGTATATAAACTTTATAAGAAAATCAGTCAGTAAAGCAAAGATAAACAGCAAATAACGCTGCTATTTTTGTCTTTAATATTTATTTGATTCCGTTATAATTCTTTATTAGAGACATCATCATATTATAAACTCATAAAATTATATACAAAATACTAATAAAATGAAAGCTATTCGGCAAATATCTTAGAGCTTATATTAACTTCGTCTCAGTTCAATGAATCTGAATTATTCACATCCGTACGAACGTGAGAAGAGTAAATGTGCTCTGAGAAGTTATAACTATGGAAGATCTATACATACAATAAAATACAGTATTGAACCTGTACATTTAATATTTTTTTAATATTTAATTGAAATAATCATTATCATTTATACGGAGGCTAAATTTGTTTGTCTGTCTGTTAGAAAATTATTGAAGAACCTTTGATGTAACGTATGATTGATTGTTATTCAAGTCAACATAAAGGATATTTAAAGTTAAAATATGCTTCTTTAAGACTTTATCTTTTAATCTTGTAACAAAAGTAAGTAAAATTGTAATGATTTTCGTATGCTTGGACATTTGTTACTGTAACGAATAAAATGTAAATAAACTTAAAATAAATTTAATTAAAGATTAAATTAAAATAAGTATTATAATGTAAAAGACAAAATGCTGTGTAATATAATATATAATAAATATTTTATAATTACTTAAAATAATGTAAAAATATGAATTAGTTGTGTGACCTGTAAAATTTTTGTAATTTTATCAATAAAATATCTCTCAATCTCAAAAACACCTATAAATCATAATACTACATATTTCATAACTCAAGAAGTATATAAATAGTATTAAAATATAAGCTTTTCCTTAGCTTCCATTAAATTTCTGGGGATGCATATTTTTTGGGCTTTTCGAAAAGTTATGTTGTCTGGTAACCGCTACATAACGTACTTGTATCTCAGTCACCCCCTCAACTACGAGTGAATCCAAGAGAGCTTGTATGACATCGTTAGCATATTTCTAAAATAGTGAACATTTTAAAAAGTCACGTGAAACACAACATGCCGTAACTAAAAATAATTTTCACGCAAAATACATGACACGCCGTGACTGAAAGTGATTTATGATATTTTGTTTAAATCATTTAAGTCCAAATTTTAAAACGTTAATTCATTACTTTTTTCCAATTATTAAGAAATCCAGTTATATTTAACAGTTTTTTTTAACAGGACATATAATTACGACTTAAACTTGTTTTGCTCGCGTTCGTCTCTACAGCATTTTTAAATTTTTTTAATTATAACCCTTATACTTTTAAAAGTAGCCTAAATTACTTCTTAAAACGTCAGTTATCTGCTAGTGAAAGTCCCATCAAAATCTGTCAAACCGTTTCGCCGGAACAAGTAGACCGACAAAAATTTTAAAATTGTTTTTTTCTAATACTCGTAAGTAGCGTATATACATAATTTCATTCATAGACGAAACTACGTTTATATCTTCAAACTACATAAAATATAACAAATATAATAATGATGTTATTTATTTGTATGCAAGTGCTTGGTGTAACTTTTCAATATAATTCATCATAATTTTAATAATTTTAAACAATAAGTTGCGTAGGAGTGTTCAGAAAACTTATAATTACTTGAGGCTAGTTTAGAATTTCAATCGCTTTTACTTTCTAAAGTTAATTACCCAAAGAGTTTCTACTCTACAAATTGTAAAACAGCAGTTTTAGTTTCAATACGTACTCGTGTATCATATCATTAAAAATTTTTAATGAATGCTTTAAAGGTCTGTATAAGTGAAGGTTAAGGTCGAGGTATATTAATTACTCTTACCTGTGATACAAAGTCGTCTTTTTAATTCTTATTTGATGAAAAAAATACTCTAGCTTAAACGGAACTGAAATTCGCCTCGAGTTTCCAAGGAATAGTCCGTAATTTTGATAAAAAACTACTTTTATATTAGAAGTTATATAGGTATATTAGAAATATTAATAAAAACTTAAAATAATAAAATGAAAATTTATAAATATTATGTTTAATTTTTTAATAATAGAATATCATAATATAAAAAAATCTATACTGCAATATAAAGCAAATTAATTTTTTATCCGTAGAACTTCTAGTTAAATTTAAAAATTCTGCCACATTTTACAGCAAAAAACAAAAGAAAGACTGAAGACAGACTAACAGAGATGAAGCAAAAAACGAAAAAAAGTAACTAAGTAATTTTACTGATACTTTTTAAAATACAACATTGCCGAACTAAAACTTCTTTTTAAATTACGAGTATTTGCTACCAGGCGTGGCAAATACATGTATTTTTAGAACAAAATTATACATAATAATATATTAACCTTCAGTTTCAGAACAATGCGGTTTCCATCACATTTCAATTGTTTTGAAGAATTCTATACAAAATACGAGAAGGCTATTTACAATGTAGCGTTTGAATAATTTCTAAAATCCTGTTTAAATATTTTATTATTAACCAAAAAACGTTTTAACGTTTACATATTTAGTTAAATTTAGTTTATATAGGTATTAATTTAAATAGACCTAATCTCTCTTACTAATTATCCTATTTTTGAGTGATTTTTTTATGTTACCTTTCAAGAATTTGACTAAAGGTCAAAGGTACAATACAAGATATGAATTAATTAGTTCTGTCCTACGCAGTATTAGTAAAAGTTCCATCGACTTGACACAAAATATTAAGGAAGAGCTTTCTTACATTAATCGTTACCTGAAAAATTTTATATTTGTAATAATAATTATAAATATTTTATCCTTAAATGAAATATTTTTATATCAAAGAATTAAAATAGCTAAAGTCTAATTATTAAGCTGCGTTATTAACAACACTTTTTAAATATCATACAACCCACATACGTATAAGCCCTTATAATAAGTCCCGAGCTCATATTTGTGTGACCAAAATGTTAATTTAAAATGGCCGAAGTACGCAACGTTGTCTGTCGAGTTTAAAACTTTACAATAAGGGCAAACTTCCAAAATCAATACTATCTTAAGCATCGGGTTGCTAATTACAACAATTGCTAATTAATTTAATTAATGATTGTCATCATTTGTCTGTGCGATAAAAAGTTTTATTTAAAGATCGTAGAGTTATTTTTTTAATAATTAATTTAGTTATTATAATTATAATAATAATTATAATAACTAAAATAATATTCCTTAAATATTTAGTTATTATAATTATAATAATAATAATTTCATGATTATTGCGCTATATTTATTTTATTAAAAAACAAAATTTTTCCTTATAATAAGCATAATTAATATTTACCCAACACAATATTAACCAACGTTTTAATATCATAACATCGTCTTAGCAAAATAAGCCGTTGCTTAAAAGGTAAGAATTGCAAGTTAACGCAACTAAGCTCTATAATCCGTCGCGGAAACGACAATGCGACTTAATATTTGCTATTTACATTTTTCTTAGCTAATTTTATAACAACTTACCGAAGTCGAACTTTGTCACTCACTCACTCAAACACAGCACAAGTCACTAACATTGATGGTTCACTATCAGGGGGTCAATTCCGTGATGATGCGGGCACTATCACGTCACAGCACTATGATAGGTCACAATTTTTTCGTTTAGTACGAACGACAAGTGTGCACCCGATCGTCGCAGCTTCGACTGGCTGGGGCGACGCTACCGCGCCTGTCCTGCCCCACCCCCGCGCTTACCTCGCACCACGGGCAAATAGAAATAAAGTACGCGCGGCAAGGATAGAACGTGAAAGAAAAGGATCTAGAAGCTTGGATAAATTAGATGGGCATATGTTAAAATCACAAAGTTATGAATTTATATATTTGTAGAGCGTCCAAATAAAAAAATAAAAATTTCATATGAAAATATACGTAATATTTAATCAATATATATGTTGTATTTCGAAAGCTTACTGATGCTGTTTAGTATTTGTAGTAAAAGTAAGTAAAATGTATAGGAACATTAGCTAAAGTGCTGCCCATGTATACTATAATAAGTCTACGTCGTAGCATATGGCGTAGCGTAGAAATATGTGTAGCAAGATTGTTCATTACCTGTTAGCTAAACGAAATTTATAACCCCGCTAGTTTTAAAATACCGATAAAAATATATCTTCAAATAAATACCTACATACAAATTATATATGTATAATTATAACAATATATATACACTACTTTATATGTTATGTATAATGTATAATTAGTAATACAGTAAATTATGTATATAATAAAAGTTTAAGGAAAGTTGAATTGACTTTTAAGTAACTATTCAAATCTTTCAAAATATAATATTCTGTTGGTTATTTTATACAACCTTGATAGTTTCATACAAACTTGTAGTTGACTATGTATTGTAGATAAAATAATATTAGTAACTCTGATCTACTTTACTAACTAATTTTACTAAAGAAAATAAACATATTACTTATTTTTTTAAAACAATTACTTACTTACGGTTTTTTCACGTTATTTTTGTGATATTCATAGCAGCCATACTTAAAAACATAGCAAGGCTTAAATCAATTTTTAGGTTTCATGTTTTATACCAATACCAAGTTTTTAGTTATTTTATGTATTATTTTATTTAATTAAATTAATGTTTCATGTCTAAATATCCTTTTTCAATTTTATATTATTATTTTTTCTTTAATAATAACTATTTCAGTAATAAATATAAAATATTATGAGATGTTATTCGTTCTAGTTAATAATATATAAGACAAAGAAGATAATTTATACTGGGATTGTAGGTAGTGATAATGACATAATTTATAGGATCTTCGATTAATTGTTTAAGCCTTATAAAGCAAAGGCTTTTCAAGGTTCGAAGAACTCTAATTGAATCTACTAGAACAGCATTACGCTGTCGATCTGTACACTTATTTATTTACTCGTATGTTACTAGTAAGTATTTTAAATAACAGCAGAAAAGTCAGGAATAAATATAAAGTCAAAATATTTAGAATCTGAAAATATATGTATATAATATCTAAACAAAATATCTATACGCTTATAAAATAAACGCCTAAAATCTACCTTTTTATATGTAAGAATGAAAATCATGTAGGTCAATTTGTAATAAGCAATGTATTGAGTCGTATTTGTAGGCTGACCTCTTAAAAGCTTAGGCAAAAAGGAGAAAACCAGCCTGAATAGCTGTATTGCTAAAGATTCTGTTCAATATAAAAAGATTTTATTTAAATTTTATTTTAAAGGACTATTATTTTTTGGATTTTTCTTACAAAGTCTTGTATTCAGTAATTTCAACATCTACTACTGGCCACGTGCTTTATAGGTTAGAAGGCTAGAATTTTCTCATTAAAGTTCGTCGTTCCCAAAATTAGTAATATGGAAATTGATATTCTAGATCCTGTTTATATTGCCGATGGAAAATCTAACAACTGTGTGTTCATCGTTAAATTAAAGTATCAAGAAGCTTAGCGACTTCTTTATTTTTGTCTATCTACGACATATAAAAATCGTAACTGATCATAAATAAATTTAGTCATATCTTTGAAACATTAGTTTTATAAGTAAATTCAGTAATATTTCTTTAAGTATAAACTTCATTTAATATATACGTTTTATGCAAAATAAGTGTCGCTTGGCAACTAATTTTACCTAGAGTCAGAGGAAACTTCCTTCATTTTAAAAGTTAATTATAAATAACAAACACGCAGTTAATATTCGTTGTTAAGACAATAGCAAGGAGTTCTACTTGAAGTAGTATACATAGTTGTAATATTTTAAGCTAGCTATTTACTCAGGCTTTGCTCAGGTTTATATGCCAGATTAAGGTTCATATGCGTATAAAGAGTTTCATCATAATCGGTTCATGCAAATACATTAGTAACAATTATATTTGATTATGAAAAGATGGGTAGAGAAATTAATGCTGAGGCCAAAAGTGCTTGTAAAATAGAAGGTATGTGAAATCGAATATTCCCTATTTCCTGCAAATTTTAGGTCAGTTGATATTCTACCTGGCATGTACGATTTTGGGTTACCGATTTGTGAAAACTACTGTTCTATCTAGTGTTGAAAATTTGATGCAAAATTTAAATTTAGAGTTTGCTTATCACTGTAACAATAACTGGTAGCAATTTTTTTATTCATAAGACTGAAGCTGACAAAAAGCTACTAAGCCAAAAAAATCGAAATTATTTTGTATAATATTATGACTGTTGATTATTAGATGTACATATATTTTTATCTGAAAAGTTTGCTAACTTTTATGGTCAGTCGAGAAATATTTGGCCTTATTTTAACAAAAAATCTTCATAGCTTTAAGAAATTTAATAATAAATATATTGGGACATTTATACATAGCGCCACCTAAATCCACGGTAAGCTACGAAGCTAGTGTGATGGATACCAGATAGTAGATACACTACACATATTATATAACTCTGAATACGTACGTGTTACTGATATAAATACCTACTAGTTATAAAAATAAATACCCTTAACTGGAATATAAACATATGAGCACCACGATCTTTCTCACTTTCGATAGAGCGAGACTCAAACCCGCGACAGCATGTATACTACAAACTTAGCGAGACGTGTCTCTTAGGTCCTCAAAATGACGATTTAAAGGTATTTTTCTTACATTCATGATAGTACAGGACTAAGGATGTGGCATTTTATATTACATCTATCAGTTACTTATGTGACAACAAAATAGATGGTACGCCAAAACAATTTTAACAACACATGCATTGTGATTTTCATTAACATTAATAATTCATCTTCGACATACGAGTAGGTACATATAATAAGAAGAATTATGACCCTTAAATTTAATTATTCAAAGCTCTACAGACATATTATTTAAGAAAATATAAAGTAAAATATATTATAATATGTCGGTAGTTTCCATTAAAGCAAGTATAAAATATGATACTCGCGTTTTTACTTATCCTTCATCGCAGTAAGCCCGTGGGAGCTCTAAATTGTACCCCATCTCAACATCAAACATGTCTGAATCTCGGAATACACGAACGAAGGAATATTCTTTAAAAGTTTTGTATCGATTTTAATGGTAAATCCATTATACTATTATGATTAATATATTAATGTAAAATTTGGTTTATTTATCTCTAATAAATTTTATAAGATTTGTAAGTAACCAAGCTAAAAGTCAAAGCTTATGTATCTCTACGTAGTATAAAAGAAATTTGCATCATGTACTTTCCTGTCTGTACCATTAAATCTTTAAAACTACGCAACAGATTTTAATGCGTTTTCATCAAAAGATAGTGATTCAAGAGGAAAGTTTATATATATAAAAATGCATAATACCTATAGTAGAAAAAAGCCGATGAAATATCGCGTAACAGAGGGATTTAAACTAACCTTTGAATTTAAGTTAGGGTGAGTCGCTAGTGTCTTCATAAAATATAAGAACTATAATCAGTAATTTAATTAGAAAAGCGTAGATGTTAGTCGTTATAAAAATTGCTTGTTTTTGGTTTAATGCATCAGGTGCTTTAGTGATTAACCCAAATAAAAAAATAAGTACATATTTATTCTATAACTTCTCTTTGCCCATCAAATTTTTCACGTCTATAGGAAAAGTCAACCATGGATTGACTAACGCTTTAACACATCATTAAAGAAATTTTAACTGAAATATACTTTCTACTAAAATAGCATCCTTTATATTTTCTAAATTTGATTTTTATTGAATTCTTCTTCTAAACAAAGCAATATTCTTTTTGAATACAATTTTGTACCGTCATAATAGTCAATATTGAAACAAATTATGAATCTATTTATTTATTTATTTTATTTATTTATTTATGTACCACACAAAAGAAAAAGAAAAATACATAAATGAAGCGGAGACATCTATCGGAGTATCTACTTCAATTGTTCCAAAACTTCAAAGAAAAAATGGAATAAATCAAAAGACTTATTGATTCAGAGCTTTCACTTTAGTACAAAGTGAATTTAATATCATTTAAAAGAAAGTTATAATTTTAAAAATGTTTCAAATCTAATATCAAAATGATTATAAATAATATTTTGGGTTAAACGAGCTCAAATTTAACGAATGGTTAGGCTTAGGCTGTATCTATATCCATGACGACTCGTTTAAGGCTCAGTTGGTAGTTCGAGTCCCGATTATTTTTTTAAGCACGAATGTTTGAATGGGTGTTTATATTTATAATATATATGTATTTAAACTTATATAATATGTAGTATATCAACTATCTGGTATCCGTAACACAAGCTTCATAGCTTACCACGGAACTATCGTAGATAACGTTTTTTGTGTAAATAGTTTGACCTTCCTTAATAATTGAACTTTCAAAATAATTTCATGCTTACTATTCTTGTATTAGAATTACGAGCTTTGCCTTATTACTTTGAACTTACCTAGGAATAACTCAAGTAGTTATAAAAATGAACTACGTAAACGAGTAAAACTTTATATTGCAGAATTCAAATTATTATGAACAATTCTAGACATTTAAGATATAAGCGCATATATTTATAAGTCAAATCAAATCAAATCAAATCAAAATATTTTATTCAGCATAAAAATTGTTACAATTTCTTACTGAACGTCATGAGTCTACCACCAGTTCGGAAAGAAGAAACCTCTGACCTGAGAAGAACTGGCGAAAGAAACTCAGCGGGACTAATTTTTTTTTATCGTATTCTCACTCTTTTTTTAAATTAAATTGTAAATTAACAATAATTCTATATTTTGAAATAGCCTGGCGGCGATCACATCATTCCCAAGGCGTACTACTGTACTTATGTTTTAAATGTCTCGAATATCATGTATTGTTAACTGAGGATGCATCTCTAATGTTCAAGCTATCATCTGCTACGAAATAGTGCCAAGGGATCAACTCACAACTCTTTTACGACGCCAAGTTCCCAACTCCAATTAACAATTTTAGATCGTTATAAATCTTTCAGTATTTTATTGCTTTGAGTTATTATGTTGTCGCGGTACTTAAAGAATTGTTTAGGGAATACAAAAATTAAGATTTTCTTCATTGAGTTTACGTATGAGTACAAACAAATAAACGAATCACACATCTATACATGTAAATAAAATTGTCTGTTATTAATTTTAAATTAACAGCGTTTCACTAAATGCATATGAAAATTAAAAATCTATTTTAAAATTTTTTGTCTGTATATCTGCCTGTCTGTTTGTTCAGACTAATCTCTGAAACGCATGTACTGATTTTGACGGGACTTTTACTCGCAGATAGCTAATGTTATATTTTATAAGAAAATTGTAAATCCGTTTAATTTATTTTTACTTAGGCTTAGCGAATCGGGTTTTGCTAGTATACAATTTTGGGTAATTTTTCATAAAATTATAGTACTAAAATCTAAATACATCAATATCAGACCATAACTCTTACGTACAGATTATTACTGCAATGAGTAGCGCTATAATCTCACATTCTCTAGGGTGCTTTTATGGCAATCAATTGCGTCCTCCAGCAATATTTTACTTTAAATTATAAAGAACTTATTTATTTTGTGTTAAACAGTTATACTACTTTATTACTTTTATGGTGTTTCCTTACAAAATAAATTACTGTCTTGGGATATTTCATTTCACTATTATAATGAAGCTTTAAAGTAATTATATCTTTTGTTATAGTCATAGAAATCTTAATTTTCTGAGAATTAAAGAAACTTTTGTTATATACTAATATGATTAGATTTTTTACGTCTAATATTCACGAAAAGATAATTTATTTTTTTATAACACGTGTTTTGGAAGAAAGCAAATACTGTTATAACTAGCGACTTTCCCTCCCTTCACCCGAGTTTTTTCGCAAGTTTTGACAGTTGTTATGGAATAGAAAACTCTATGAAAAAACAAAAACAAATCTATCTCAAGGGAACCATACATTTTTCCCAAATAAAAAGTAACCCTCATTCGTGAATAAAACAAAGTAAAACTGACGTTTAAGGTAAAGGCATTCGGGAGCTTAAATCATATATTTCTGTCGTCAATGGCCTTAAAACTATAGTCTTTAATCAGTGGGTCTTGCGAGTTATGACATACAGAGTGAAAACATGGGTACTCACCGCTGGATTGGTCTGCAGAAAGATTGCTCAGTAATGAAACGTGTGATGCTTAGGGTTTCCCTTGATAATTAGATCAAATGCAAAATTAGGGTATTTGCCAGAAAGTTAAAATCATCGACATCAGCATAGAATTCGAACGATAAAGTAAAGCGTGCGGTAATGTTTCCAAGCTTATTCATTGGCCAATAGAGCCAGGAAACCACGCGAAGAGAGACGTAGTGAGTGTAGAACATTCTGTCGCAAGGTACGAGTAGTCCAATGACCTTAATTTGGCATTAATGGGATGATCGCAGGACAGGATGTATGTGCTTTACGCTTTATGGCGGGAGGTTTCATCCAGCGATAGGCTTAAAATGCGTAATATAATCTTAAAATGGCTAGTTTAGCCCTCTATCAATAACAAACAGTCAAATAGGAACGCATTTTCATTTGAAAATGTTGAGAACAATATCTTATAACATAAATCAATTGCAAATAGTATTAGTCCTTTTTTATATGTTTTACACTTTTATAATAATAATATTAAGACGAAAAATGCAATGCTCGTTTGACCTGGTCTTAAAAATATAAATACAGAGAACAGGCGGCGTTTCTTTAACGGAATGTAAAGCAAGATTGATGTTTCCACAAAAGGATTTTAAACTTCTCGATCACAACAGTGCGTCTTTGAGCCCAAGTTATAAGAACTTGAAGTGAAATCTTCATTTATTTAAAATATATTTGCTATAAAAAATTAGGATTCTGATTAAAAAAATATATTATTAATAAATTACTGGACTAAGTAAATCTTCACATTTAAAGAAATTAATAAAGTAAGAAAAAACACGTAAATTATTATCTTCAACAACATTAATATTATCTTTTTCCTTTTTTGTCTTTATATTAAATTAAAAAAAACTTGAAAGCGTGTTATTAATAGTGACATCACTAGCGGATTCAAGTGTAAAGTGTAAGTGAAAACATATTGTATTGGTGTTGGAAATCAGCTAGGCTATAACTTCGACTACACTTGAAAGTTGTGTCTCGTAGCCGGGTCGGAAATAGAATTGGAAAGAAAGATGGACGGCCTCGTCGAAACAGACTTAATGGTTGGCTGGGATACTGTTTGATTTATAACAAATCGATGTCACTCAACATTAAATAGACTTGAGTCAACTGACTGTGTGATACTTGTTCTTAGTATTTTCTGTATTTTCCATCCTTTCATGTTTTATCTCTATGTAATTAAATTATTTTGTTTAAAGTTAATCTAATTAATAAAATCATCAAAAGTGAACTTAATTAGACAATTAACGTCCTCCCGACTGATTACGGCCAATCTCATTGAGACTATCGCGATATTATAATGCACAAGTGTCACAAGTCGCGCTTGTATCTGCGCCCTCTAGTTCTTTCATTCTCCGTAGGATCAGAGTATATAAAGAATGACAAAGTAGGGCAACTTCATACAAACGCACCGCGCGCGGCTTGTATGTGTGCGTCATAGTATCTTTACGTTGCCGCACGCACACTCATACAATATCTCGAACCGTATATCAGTGCGCCAGTCTAGGCTGACGCCGCACATGTTTTGCGCGTCACGGTTTTTCACTATATGAAAAATGTGTGATATTCGTAGAAGAACTTATTGCTGTGTGTTTGGGTGTCTAAATTCTTCATCGATTCCAGAGTTGTCTTTGTTCAGATTACCTACAGAACAGAAAAGGTAAACAATAATAATATAAATAATAGTTTGTCCATTTTATTAATGGTTTTTTGACAGCTCGACGACTGACAAGCTATAGTGACGTAATAATCGATATTTCTTATTTTTTTAAATATAAAATAATATTTATTTTTATATTTATTAATATGAAAATAAATATTACTATCGTAAAAATAAACGCAAGAAATTAAAGGATTTATTTTATTTATTTACACAAATTCATTTCGAGATAAATCTATTCGCGTCAGTTCGAGTTTTAATACTATTTTCTACAGATATATCAGTTAAGCGAGTAACTACAGGCCTAATAAAAATAATCATAAACATGTAGAAACAAAATGTTTTACATTCTTAAATATATATAAAAATTAAATATTTTTTAATAACACACTTCCCGGCCCAATGCCAATTTCTGAGCACTGAATTAAAATTTAGCTACAGTGACAACCCTGTGACAGGCAACTATGGTAACTATGACAGGTAATTATATCGCGGATTGGGCCGAAGTTGCCCTACTATGTCATTCTTTATACTATGGTAGGATCAGCTTTACGAGGCACGGGGGTGAAACACCGCAAAATTCCCAACTCCGTGTAATTACTGAAGCTTACTAAACTTTAATCTGAATTAAACTATTTTTATTTTATTTATTTATTTAAACAGAAAGTCTCGATAGCTAAATTTGGTCTGACTCGGGACTCGAACCCAGGAACTTCGGATGTGCGTGCTAGCCACCACTGAGGTACTTTTTGCAAATCGTAAGACACACAAACATACAACTTACATTATGTATTCACAACTCAATAGTTCCTAAGATAATAATATAATACTGGAGACTCACCCTTTCTTCGCTTCGGCTCTTCACTTAGTACGTTTAATTTTATAAGCAGAACCCTAATTTTTTTTCAAAAAAAAAACATAATTTACTATTTTAATAACAATTGCATCTGCCAGTGTAAGTCTCGTCAAAATCGGACCAACCGTTTTGAAGATTAAGCAAAACACACAAACTGACAAATTTTTTAAAAGTATTTTTCTTATCAATTCCGTCCCAATATTTTTGTAAAACAAGGATGTGATAAGAGTTAGTATTTTGACATTAAATACATTATTTTTATATCAGTATAGATAACATTTTTGTACGCAAGCCAGAGGGACTTAATTAAGTTACATTAAAAATGATTGCAATTAACTGTATTAAATTATGTATGCTTAGTATGGTAGGCTAATCAAACTAAGAGACCCACAAATTTAATTTATTGTATGACAAAAGAGGCGTTTAAGAAATAAATATATATTTTTAATATTATTACCTTTTGCTGTAGAAACCCTTGGGCCATGGAGTCAAAGTGCTAAGCATTTTTTAAAAGACATAACACCTCGTCTTATCACCTCTACTGGTGACAGGAGAGCTGGCTCATTTTTCGCCCAAAGAATCGGCATTGCCATTCAGCGGGGGAATGCGGCCAGCATTCTTGCCACTATTCCGCGCGGACACGACTTGTACAGTAATAATTAAGTGTATATTTGCTTTGTACAAATAGTTAAGTTTGCTTGTAATTTCCTTTATTGTAAATAAATATTATAGTATATTTATGTTGATATTATTAGGGAAATAAATTTGTGTATAATGTTTTTTTATATTATTACTTTTATTTTTTACTGTATATTTATTTTAAATATTTTCTAGTAAAACTTAATTTAAACCCTACAAATCAAGCTCAAGTGTTCGACCAAATTTTTTTATTTGGTGTAATGCATGAACTAATAACATGTATTTAATAATCGTAACAACTTATGAGGTCAAAAGGTCAGCTTTACATGTTCTCCGTTACAAGTTAATGAAACACCGGCTACATCCTAACTAAATAGTCCGGCTGTTACTAATTTATTGACAGAAATCTAAACTATACTTAGCCCGACCCAGGAGACAAACCCAAGACTTCCGGAACTGCGGAAGACTTGCAGGTCAGTATGATATAATATTACATGTAGAAATTCATATATTGTATGTTATCACAGCCCTCAGTATATGAAAATTTCAAATAAAGTTCTACATTAAATGCACAAAATATTTATATATCAAATGAAAATATCAAAGGCAAGATCCGGATTTTAAGCCGCATCACTTATTTCATCAAGCAGGTGGCACTGCGCTACTACTACCTTATATAAGCCTCAAAACTATATTGTCAATGTGATAAAATTTGATATGGATACCTTAAATCTTAAAATATTTTAAAATTAGCAAAATAACAATAAGGCGAAAAATTTGAAAATGAAACTTGAGATTTTCTTGAAATATTCTCAAACATGTAATCAGTAAAGCTAGCAGACTGAGAATTGAGAAGCTTATTTTTTATAAACTCTCGTTTTTCCAAAGTCGTCTTTTAAGTGTAGTATATTTAAACTTTCTTCATAATATCGTAGTAACATCTTTAGACTCGTAACTATTCGAATGGTGCAAATTATGAATGTTTTAAAGAAAAAATGCAGATGACCTCTATATTATGGACTGTCTTTAGTATATACTCGTACTAGTGGAACCCGCCGCTTCGCTCGCGCTAAATCCAGGGATGAACCCGAGCGAAGTGAGGCTGAGTCACTTGTTTAAGATAAACATTTCCATCATACATTACATATGTGTAACTCTAGCGGTTTTGGCAGTGCACGCCAGAGTAGCTCGCAGATGGTAGATTTTTTACTACTTACTTGACACTTATCATTTTTTAAACAATTCACACAATATCTTTATAAATTGTAGCCTATGTGTTATTCTGATGTATAAGCTATATTATAATAAAGTTGTATTAAAATCCATTAAGTAGTTTTTACTTGAAAGAGTAACAAACATCTATCCATCCATACAAACTTTAGCGTTTATAATATTAGTATAGATTCAATAACACCACAGTTTTAAAATCCATATTAGTATAATCCATTGGTAATATTGTACAGATTTTTAGTTTACAACATTTCGAATGCTTTATAATAATCTGTGTCACGGGAGCGTATAAAGTTTTAAATATTTCATACGTTACTAAACGGTTAGACTGCTTCCATCCGAAGACGGAGCCCACCTGAAAATTTATATATTAATACAAAATCAGAACTAAAAGTTTTACAATTTAAATAATTGCAAAAAGCAAGTATAATAAAACTTTAAAAGATAGTTCAATACAGGAGGTAATCATTTCCGTTAATCAAATAAATTATACTGTATATTTTTAGTCCTTTACTTGTACTGTTAGTTAAATATTTAATGTAAGAAATAATCACCACTATTTATTTCCAATTATTATTATAATTAATTTTCTAACTGCGTCATTTATAAACTTATAATATTTAAGAAGGTCAAGGTTATATAATATAATTGACCTTTTTAAAACATTGTTCAAAAATTGGTCTGTAATTTTAAAATAAATAATAAAGTGAAGGAAGTAGACCGTAGATAGTGAAGTACCTAAAATTACCTACATGTGATCCGAAACATGTGTGTCATTTCCTCAATATCCAACTACTGCGGCCTACGAACATCGAATAAAACTACCACATTGATTAAAGATAGCGGAAACGATACATTATTTTGATATTTTCCTAGAGTTGCATGTTAACTTTACTACTATTTTTTTATTTAAGAAAAAGGGGATTTCTTTATTGACAATAACTTATTTCGTGAATAATAAATCAAATCAAAATATTCTTTATTCTAATAGACTTTTACAAGCTCTTTTGAATCGCTAAATTAAAGCTGAGACATAATCTTCATTTTGTTTTTTCGCAGGCAAGTAATAAAAGTTAAATAAAGTGCTTATTAAAACTATAGTAAAACAAGCTTCATTTTATATTTAAATATATGAGAAAATGTTTTGTTGTAAAATTGATAATTTTGAGAATTTGTGTAACATGAATCAATAATATTTAATTATTCCAAAATATTAGTTATTTATTAAAAACTTATTACATAACACTTAGTCTTGTTTTTACTTATTATATAATGTATATATAGAATAGAAATATAATATGTTTGTACATCACAAACACAAGAAATTCTTACTATTCCTTGACCCGCTCTCTCTTAACAACATAACACCGGCTACACGTTATATAACAACTCGCGAAGTACTGTGAAGACGTAATAATACCGCTCAGCTCTACCGCTACAAGCCGGCGGAAATTAACAGCGTTTAGCTAGCAGCGGTGCCTAGCATCTGTGCCGTCGGAACTGCATGAGATAAATCTCTTATATCCACTTTCTATGTTTAGTTAGTAGGCTAAACCGGTCAAGGTCTTGATGCTAACCAGTTATCTACTTAGTACTATAAGGTATGCAGTTATATTATGTATGTTTGAATTGTGTAACTTGCTGCCATTCCAATGACATGCCTTCAATATGTACATATAATGGTATATACTAATAATCTGTACATAACTGTACAATCTGTACATAAACAAAAAAATTGTACATAACAAAATACTTACGAAATTAAGTCTATACATTAAATATTTAAGGAAAATCTTATTTAAATAGTAGTATTTGATGATACGGAGGCCAAAATCTCTACTTTATAGAAATTATGTCAGTCTATCTTTCTATCTGTGACTACATAACGAGTAAACGTCGATTTATTTTAATTTTAAAAATAAAATTTGGTAAGATAACAGGTTATCTCTAAGAAACAATGCTAACCGTTAAAACGTATCTATGAAAAACCTAAACAAGGCAATGTTCTATTGTAGTATTTACATTCTAATTTACTCCTAAAAATTATTTATCAACAGTCTTGTTCAAATGCTTACAAAAAAGTTGAAGATTATTTTAATTATTATTTATAGGTTATGCAGGTTTTTAGAAAGACTTTATTTATATTGTAGTTAAATTAAGCCGCGAATATTACGTAATATATACAATGTCTTTAGTAAAAGCAGATAAAGATGCCACTAGATTAGGCAATTTGCTTACATGCTAAATAATGGCACGTGCCAGTAAATGGCACATTAAGTATGCATTTGCAAGTAAAATTTCATGCAATTTGTGTTGTGGTATATCTGTACTGTACTTCAATATAAGCTACTAGTAAAACGCGCGGCTTCGCCCGCGTAATTTTTTTTAATCGCTACTAAACTTCATTCGATCACTCGCTGGGTTGAAAATTCTCCAAAATTACTCCAGCTTTAATATACTCCTGAGCCGCGCGGCTACCTATTTCACATATTATTTACGGCGTGCACTCCTCCTGCTCTTCTGTTATTGTAGTTTTAATATGGATCCTTATTTTATTCTTACAATAAAAATAGCCTATATTAATCAGTGATAATGTAGCATTCAAATGGTGAAAGAATTTTTAAAATCGGTCCAGCACTTTTTGAGCCAATTCGTTACAAACATACTTACATACAAATCTTTCCTCTTTATAATATTAGTAGGTACTAACGCTCTACTGCCTAGACAGTGCATAAAACTATTGACTTTAATAAAAAATCAATTATTATCAATCACTTCTCATTTAGATTATTTTTATTATTTAATCTAGGCTCAATAATGTAGTTACGTAATTATACATTTCATAGTAATGTATTCAGTCCTTTTTAATGTTTCAATGCTGAGCAAAGTTGTTCAATGTTTAATTCGAGTGGCATCAGGCGATAGGCAACCACGCTGGCCTAGTGCGTGTTGGCGGACTTCACATGTCATTCGAAAACTTGCTTAGTTCTCTCAGACATGTAGGTTTCCTCTCGATGTTTTCCTTCACCGTAATATAAATGGTAGTCATGCTAGAAATAATTCACCCATGAAAATATTAGAAATGCGAGAAACGGATTAGAACCCGTGTAACTTGGTTATCCATGCGAGCGACTCGCCGCTAACCTACAACTGCCCTAAAAGACTAATATTAAATATAATAAATAATATTTAACTGTTAATTTCCGCAAGAGTTAAGTATCTAATTAAATTTTATCAACAGTAAAGTAACATCAACGGTAAGCTTAGCAAGATGATCATTTTGAAACATTAGAAACACACAACGTACAACGTTTTAAAATTTAAATTTTCATATTATACATTATTTCAAATACTTGAGTGAAAATTAAATATAACATTATGCAAAATTGAATTTTAATTTAACTATTCCCAAAATATGAAAATTAATTGCAGTATATCTTTAATCTTTCAGTTGTAAAATTGCCTATAAACTTCGCCTATACGTTCTCGCTGTCGGTTCGCGATCAACTTCATTATCGCGAGGCAATTACTAGGCAAGCAACACTTCACTGGGCAGGTAAATACAGGTATTTATACCATATTTGCTTTAAATTATATTTAATGGGCTAATTATTAATTAATATAGTTGTAGCTAATTATTTCCTATGGCTTCGGCTATATTTAACATTAATTTAGAAAATTTTAGGGTAGATGATGGATGGATGATTTTAAAAGTACCTATTTTATCAAGGGTCCATATATTACGAGTTAGGTAATGAATTATAAAGAAATCATTCTGCTATATAAATATTTCAGAAAATAGGCTAGTTTTATATAATACGAAATAATTATATACTTGTACGATTATGAAAATAGTCCTGCAGCGTTAACAATGAAACTATCTATTCTGACTTCGTTTCGAATGCTTTACAGCGGTCATGGGAGAGACGTCTTAAAGGTTTATATATACTTGTTACAGACAGTGCCAGCCCACAACATTGAGTTGAATTGAGTTTACTTAATTAAATATAAGAAAAACTTTAATTAAAAATAATGGTTCTTATGTCGCCGGTCTATAGATGAACGGCAAAAAACAAATTAAAAAGTAGTTGTAGTAGTAGTAAGAAA
Source organism: Boloria selene (assembly GCA_905231865.2). Classification (NCBI taxonomy): domain Eukaryota; kingdom Metazoa; phylum Arthropoda; class Insecta; order Lepidoptera; family Nymphalidae; genus Boloria; species Boloria selene. Next base: position 11,767,085 of record HG993137.1, on the reverse strand, counting down.
GAGTACAAATAGACTTTTCTTTAGTTGAATGGTTCTCCAAGCTAAAAGAACTAGTAACATGATTAGTTAGAATATGGTAGTGACGCGTTTTAAACTTGAAGTACACTTATAAGAATAGCCCTTGCTTTCCAGAACTTTATGTTGTACTTATGTACTTATTCTTGTAAACCTGTTGTCAGCCATTTAAAAAAATTCTAAGCGTTAATGAAATTATTTAGCATATTAAAAATAGTTTAAAAACTAAGAAACAAACCTTATTAAAAAACTGAACGTGATTAACAGAGAAATCATTTTATCGTGAATAAAAGGGGTCTTGTACAATATTATTATACCAACTACACTTTTCTTCGACGTGCCAACAAATATTAGTTCTTTCGTTAATTACTTTTTCCTTATTCTAAAATAATAATGGTTATTAAAATTTTTCAGCCATTTTTCTTAATTATAATTTTAATTATAAGGTTCTAAGTCCATTATAAGTCAAAATGTTGTAAGTTTCAACTTTCAAAGAAAAAAAATTAATATCAATGTCAGGACTAGTTTTAATTTAGAAGGATTTTGGAGAACTCCTGTTGAGTTTGAGGATTAAGTATTGCATATTACTTTCTTAAATCTTCCGCTTCCTGAAGCTATTCAAGCGCAGACATATTATGAGTTGAGGGCAAAGGAAAAAAAATATTATGTTCTTTATTTTCTGTATTAAGTGAACTATAAGATAAACTTCGTTAATATAAATTACTTATAATATACATAAACCGAACTATTTTTTATATTTAACTTTTGTATACTACAACGTTACTCAAAATGATCCCTCGAAAAGCCCGACTTAGACTTAGAATTCTCTTCCTGTAAAGTTTAAATTGTATGTATGTGTGTATGAATGTTTTTTGAGTTTAGCTTTAACAACCATAAACACAACACTGAAGGAAAAGAGGTTTTAGTACAAGTATTAATTTATATTTTTTATATTTTTTGGACCAATCTATTATACTTAGCTTATAAATAAAGCTATATAAAGTACTTGTATATATTTATTCAATGTTACAGCACAGCTTTCATACAGTATGCTTCAAAGCCAAACTAATGTAAACTAAAACAGAATCGTGTTTCGAGGATAAGAGGGTCTCGCTTTGGCAGATCTAAAATGGACATTAAGAATAAAGTAAATCTAAATAAGTAAAAGATCCTTTTCATTACGTTATCCAGTTTCTGTTAATCTATTTATCATAAAGAAACGTAAATAAAAGGATTCACTGGTTGCTTTTACGAATAAAATTAATTTTGATCGACACAATAGAAAACAATATTATTCCAAACATTTGCGTTTTTTTAACGAAACCTATTTTTTCTCAAATAAATGAAGCCTATAAGGCAACTTTTTTACGTTACAACGTCAGCTATCTACTTCTAAAAGTTCAATCAAAATATGTCAATCCATTTCAGAAATAAGTCCAAGTAAAGAGATGATAAAGGTAGGTAAAAAGGTACAATAAAGGACATTTATGATAAAATGAAAATCTATACAGATATATAAAATTGAAGTGATTTAAATTGATTAACTTGAATTACTTGACTTATATATTGTTTATTTATTTATAGACTAATAAATATAATATTTAAACATTTTTTTTATTTTCAGCATTAAAATACTTTTAATTATGAAAGTTCCAGAAGTAGGTCAGGCAGGAAAAGTAAAATTCGATGTAGCGGCATAGTTCATTATTTTATACAGAGTCAGATTAACATTAGACTCAAATTAAAACAACATTACGAAATTACCTATGGCATCATCCATAAACTAAAGGACAACTCATTTTCCATAATTTTCCTAACCCCATCGCAGCTCTCGAGCTTGAGAAAAAATAAGTTTTAAATTATGAAAAATGATATGTTATAACCTCCATCATCAAATATACGAAAAACTAAATTTTAGTATTAAAAAAGTACAGTTATTACCTTCAAAAATATGAAATATACTAATTAATTAATATCTAAAGGAATATAAAAAAAAATAACAGGCAAACTCAATATTTTCACTTCATAGATTTTCTTTGCCGTCTAAAGGCATCGATAGAGTTGATACATCAGATAGACCAAGTTTTAATTCTTTGCTCCAGGCAATGGAGCGATAAGTCGCTTTAAATTAAAAAGTTGTTGACAATCTCCAAGTATGAGGATTAAAGAAACTTTTAGTTGGACCCTTTCCTCCTTTTGCATAAACGATATCCTTGCTCACTGTGCTTGTGTTGTAAATTCTGTATAACAAGTTTTATATTAAATGCACAAAGTGTTTATAAGTTTATCAACTTATACTACTATAGTGGTAGAAGTTAGTAAGCGATACAGGCCTAGCTAAGATATTGTTAGTTTACTATAAGAATAATTCTACTAATTAATAATAGTTGTACTGTCGTTTAGAAACATAGAAATTGTATTTTTGTCTATATCCCACAAGAATGGATGTAGACGAAATCATTTCTTATATTCGAATATTATGAAAATACTAATTCAATTGTATGAACCGCCCTTAATCTTATTTATTTTTATCAAAAACCATTAACAATTGATTTATTTTTTAAAGCTTGCAAAACCGAAATTTGACAATTGAACTACCAGGCTTCTAACACTCATAGATGTAAAAAATATTAATTAAAATCAATTATTTCGCCATTAGGAGTAGAAAACGTTAATATATAACCTTTAATTATCAAAATAACTACTTTTTTTAAAAATCGGCCAAAAGAATAACACAAATAACTCTCAATAACTATGGTGGTACACAAGTTCGTGAGGTATCAAAATTAATGTAGACTGAGGGTATGTCTGGCTCGACCACATACACTGATGTTCGCCAATCTTGCGGTTTCTTAACGTTCCTAAACTTTGTTATCGGAGTGACAAATCTGACACCCGTGTCTACCAGCCACCCTACATTGTTGGTAATATATTTACATTACTAGCGATTCATCCTCGTTCCGCTCGGCAGGCTGATGACGTATAGAGCATTTATTATTAATTTTATTTATTTATCAAAATTTCATACGATTTTGCGTTTAGACAGCAATTATTGTATGATTTTTGCTATCGCGGATGGAGTTCTCGATACGGAATCACCCTGAAAGTTTGTCCCTAGATCATTTTAACCGTTAGTTAAAGTTAACTAAGAAATGAGATATTTTCCTGCAGAAAAAAGCATCTCATATGTTGAACCTCATACCAAATATTATCAAAAATGTTTAATGTATTTGACTTAGTTAGAATTTTGTGATATGTATAGATACTACCCAACTAAGTCTTGCACGTGACTTTTCTTACTAATTATAAATAAGAATTTATATGCGTAAGATCTAAAGAAATTTAGTACCAAGATAGTCTTATGATATGACCTTGAATAGTACATAATATACTCCGGCTGTTTACATATCAAGCACTAGAAGGCGCATAAGTGAAATGAGAGTGAAATTCGTTATTTTAATATAGCTTAGTGATAATAATTAAATATTGCAAAACAAAATAATCAGTTTTACTAAACCACCCCGTATATTTAAAGTCGTATCAAATATACAGCATGGTTTAGGTTAGGTTAGTTATTTGGTTATTTGGTTTATTTTTGTCCTGCGGCTTTACGTACGTGGAGATTGATTTTGTTTGCAACCACAGTATTATGTGGTATTTACTGTTTAGTTTGTTAACAATTATAAACACTGTAAAACCGCAGGTGTATAACTTATGCTATAAAAGTAAATACGTTTTGACGATAGATTTCTCATAAATTAGGTATTTTTCACTAGTAAAAAGGTATGTCTCGGATAACTAGTTCATTAAAGCGAATTTGATTAAAATCTGTCCAGTAGTTTTTTCGGGATTCGGTCACGGACAGACGGAATAAAGTAAAAAAAAAATTGATTCGAACCAGTTAGAATTTTCTTATAATATATATAGAATACATAAGACTATTGAATAAAGTATTGTAGTAATAACATTTCCTAACAGTTCATGTTATGGAATACATGGGATAAGTATACGAAAAGTTATAATGAAAAAAAACGTTTACCTTGCAACAAACGTCATTCCTTGTAATTAATAAGATAAAGAGCTTTGATCTTACAAATTAAAATTTATTCTATCAAAACTTTGGAACGTAATTTTTAACAAGTTACTTTTAACTAGGTTCTGTATTGTAACACAAATTGTATTTATAAAAGAAAAAAACTTAATTTTTATTTTAAATACTTTTGTATTTTTAATGCCCCACTGCATCAAGCTATCTAGTCGTCATCTACTGGCTAAGTCCGGTTGTGCTGGTCTAGTGCCTGTTGAAAATAAAAGAGTTGAGTTATTTGAACCAGCTTCACTAGGTTCTTCAAGAACATTTTCTGGGCAACAATCAAGTCCGTCAAGCTTATATAAAGCTATATAAAGTAACTTGTTTACATGTATTTAAAGTTTAAATAAGGAATCTTATGTATCTATTATACTATCTAACGGCTATGAGTAGCAACTGCCAGCAGCGATTTTCCAGCGTATGCTTATTAAAATTAAAAAAAAGTACATGGTTAAATTGGTGAAAAAAATCCTTTAATTTAATATCTCATGTTTCAGTAGATATGTTAAAATTGCACAAAAATGAAGAGATTCGTACCGAAAAGCGATTCCAATTAGTAGTGAATGAAATAACGCCTACGTTTACTCGAGTTTTGCTATTAATTCAATTTACTTTTTAGTCTTTTATGGACGTCATATTCAGTGACACAGTTTATCCCACTTTACTAGTACTCGTTATATTAATTAAGATTTAGTAAAAGGGATGAATTTATCACATATTAATATATACGTTGGGACATTAACACACAAAGTAAAGTACGGCTTGTGTTATGGATACCAGATAGTTGATACACTACACATAAATAAATAATAAATCATAGAATATGTTAGGTCATTATTACGACAGCGCCATCTAATTCCGTGGTAAGCTACGAGGCTTGTGTTACGGATACCATATAGTTAATATACCACACATATATAATTTTTAAATACAACACCCATGACTGGAGTACAAACATTCGTGCTCAACAAATGGATGGCCCCAGCGGGACTCGAACCCGCGACCGCTAGCGCAGAGAGTAGGATCACTACCAACTGATCCAAACGTGTCGTTAGAGTATATAACTTTATATATATAAATATATATACATATATTTATAAATACATATAAAAATATTATGTAAAAGCGAAAGGTCACTCACTTACTCGCTCATCACAAAATATCGAAAACCGCTTGACATAATTATAAAGATGAAATTTGGCTGGAAGGTACGAGTAGTTTATAGTTAGTAGTCGTCCGTCCGTGCGTTTGCGACAGGGTTGGTTTAAGGAGGTCTAAGGGCGCAAGTTGGTATGAAAATCCTTTTATTTTATATCAACTTGAATTAAAACTTTAAATTTCGTATGAAGCACCTAGGAATCAATCCTAGGTAAATCCTCTAAATAGGACTACAATGATTTAATTATTAAGATTATTCACAAAAATGAATGACAAACCAAAAAGTCACTACAAACAAAAGCCAAATGTATTGATTGACATAGTATACACCACATAATATGTACCTATATGTTATTAAGGCAAAGACAACATCGAGAGTTCTTTCTACAACATCGAGTTCTTAAACTCAATATTATCTAAGCGTACCTTATATATCTAGAACTAGAGGTAAATGAAATAATCTCGTGAAAGTTATAAGATGGGCGTAAGGAAATATTTACTGAGCGAAGTCCAGAATCTTGTAATTAGTTGCCTGTTTACATTTGCTTCAGTAACAACCTGCGGAATACGGTTTGCCTTAGAACAGGGTAAATTAAAAATGAAATCAAGAAGCAATATTGAGGCATTAATCTAATTTATATTAAACGCTTAGCTGTCTCAATGCTGTAATGGCTAACATGTACGACTGCACATCCTTAGGTCATGGATTCGAGTCCTGGGTCAAGCCAAGTTTAGTTATTGAGCCCTTCTTTTTAGTAAGCTCGGCCCAGAACAGCCTTGAGTTGGCAAATTAGCAGTGTTTTACATCCGTTCCTCGGAATTTTATATTTTCTGGGTTTAACTTCTCCAATACTTACTGTTCTAAGATCATAGTTTACACAACGGCCCTGGTTTAAGGAGGTATCATTATAATGTTTCACCTTGGACCCCAAGTTTTAATAGACTAGTTGTTTGTATTCGTTAATTTAAATGAAATATTTTAATAGTGATCTGAATTTAATTACTACGATGCTGTTATTTCTTTATATACCTTTATACATTCTTATTCTTTTAAAATATTAATTATCCTGAAATAGGTAAATAATATATCCTTATATTAAAAATGGAAAAGTCTTATATTATCGTAATATGTAGATTGTAGATAGTAAATAAAGAAATGTATCATCAATTCGTTTAAAATATATATATAACATACATAACTTATACCAAAATTGTAGAGTTACACTTAGAAGGAGTTCCTAGTACAATACAATAATGTCAATGTATGTACCAATCCTCAATCGTCTTTGGGATCGGTTTTGAGATAGATCTTTCAAAACAACTTTACTATTTATCGTAATACTAGCGGAACCCGCGGCTACGCTCGCGCTAAATCGCTAGTATATTATAACCCACGTAGTTGCCGTTTCCGTGGGATTACAGGGATAAAAAGTAGCCTATGTCCTTTCTGAAGGTCTGTGTACCAAATTTCATCGAATTCGGTTCAGCGGTTTAGGCGTAAAGCGTAACAGACAGACAGACAGAGTTACTTTCGCATTTATAATATTAGTTAGGATTAGGATTTAAATTTACATATATCAAGTAAAATTACGTAAGCATAACATCGTTTTGAAACTTTATTGTTCGGACCTGGAGTATGTAAGATTCGCAATAGTGCAATATTTTTATTACCAAAGTTCGATTCTACATTGCTTTAAGCAAATACAGTAAAAAGTACTTAATCTTTAAAATCACTTTTGTATGTATACGATGTTTCATGTTTTTACTATAGTAGTAGAGTAAAGAACTAAACTATAGTTTCTCACGTTTGACAAAGTTTAATGTTTCTCATGGGAATAACTACACATAGTTCAAATGAACATTGTTACACAAACTGGATCCAATGCATAATATGCACAGCTTTTTAGCAATAACACTTCAGAAGCGAATAATTTATACAAAAAACGAATAGAAAAGAGAGTAGGTACATTTAATTATAATTAATTGATTTTTTTATGTATTGTAACCCAAGTTCAATTTATAAGTATTTTAAATACGATTGAAGTCTACCCTGCAATGGGAAAAGGTAAAATACATACCTCATTTTATTAATATACCAACAAACAAATTTCGTTTTTTACCTTAATGCGGCGAAGCCTAAAGAAAGGGTTATGTTTTTTACCTGTATATATGTATCCAACTCAGTGTTCTCGAAATAACTAAATGGAATAATAAATAATGTAGTTCAAACTTCATCTTGCCTTTGAGGCAATTTAAATCAAATATTAAAAATACGTTATTGAATAAAGCTTATTACACTATAGTGGAATACCTGGTAGATGTAAATGTGTGGGATTAGTGACTTGTTGTGTCTCACGTAGGATAAATAGATAAATTGTAATACAATATTGTTACCAAATATTTTTTTTTTTTGAAAAGAGCAACTGTTGAGTTTCTCGCCGGTTCTTCTCAGCAGAACAGCTTTCCGAGCCGGTGGTAGTTTACTCACAGACTTACAGACTGACTTTTAATTTTGATAATGTAAAAATGACGATTCAAAAGAGCTTGTAAAAGTCTATTTGAATAAAGAATATTTTGATTTGATTTGATTTGATTGACAGCTACGAGACTTGCTACGTATTACATGTGCGACTGCATAGTATGTTCTTTTTGTCAACTTGTTCTCATCTTTTCAGTTCGTTTTTTACGGTATCATTTTTTATAGTTTTGAAAATTATTTTTTATTATATTTAGTATATTTTTTTAACCTAACCTGTATATTACAATAATTTATTATGTATTATACATATTAGTTTTTACCTACATTGATACACTCCTTGTGGATGATGGTAGAAATACAATGTCCTTTGTTTTAATTAAACCAGGTCAAGCATCTCTGCAACCTCCAACGTAGTTGGGAATGTTAGTAAGAATTACTTTACTACTCAAATGTATAATTATTTATCAATGACGACTCGTTTGGCTCAGTTGGTAGTGACCCTACTTACTGCGCCAGGAATCGCGGGTTCGAGTCCCGCTGGGGGCATTCATTTGTTGAGCACGAATGTTTGTACTTCAGTCATGGGTGTTATATTTATAATATGTATGTATTTAAAACTTATATATGTAGTATATCAACTATCTGGTATCCGTAACACAAGCATCGTAGCTTACCACGGAACTGGAGGGTGCTGTTGTAAGAATGTCCTAACATATATATTTATTTATTATTTTATTTATTTATTTAATTACATTTAAGGCTTGTTTATTTTCATACAGCATTACAATTTGAATTTTACTTAAGTTTTTATTTTCAAATGTATCAGGAAATTCATAGTTACACTAACTTAGATTTCGCTTAGTCAAATAAGATTAAACTTCTACGCTCGTAGACCTACGTACGTTTGTACGTATGTATACGCACCTAAATACCTATTTATACATTGCTTTAAATTTTTTGTCACAGTATATAGATTAGTGTCAATTGCATCATAATTTAATAGTTCATAAATCTTTATATATTATTTAGTTTTAACGTTCATTTTCGACTTTTTAAACTTATCTAAATAATTAAATATTATCGTGTTAAAAATTGTTATTGTGATGTAGATTAAAATGAAAATACATTTTAATTAAATCTTTCTTTAACATTGAATGCTAAGCTTTTTGTGTCAAATTTGATCATAAAACAAAAATATATTTTGACAAATAATTGACAGCCAAAGCCCAAATGTATGGCAATGTGACAAATAGGAGCCGTAAAATGTTCAAACGGCTTTAGGCTGTGACACAGATGCTATATTAGCAGTATTATTTAATGACGGATTGAAATTTTTGAAATTAAAGTATTCATACACAATATTATGTATCATTGTGTATATGTATAATTTAATATAAAATCTTAACAGCCTCACCTGAAAAGTGAGGATTTTGCACTTTGGCACTTATACACGGAACCATACCATAAGTATTGGAAAACTGTACCTATTGCGCACAGTATGTATATCGTTAAATGGTTTCGCGACCGTACAAAATGCATTACAACGATTTATAGGAAAATGGTAGGTAGCCAACGGCCTACAGAAATGTCCACGATAACATGATAGCAAAGCTTGTTTTAAAATATTAAGTCAATTTGTTATTTATACCATAGAAATACGGAGGTAGAACAAACTATTCTACAGCTCATAATATACGAGCAAATACGCATATTTCTATGTATTCTTTAAATATATCTTCTATTCACTCTTCATAATATAATATCATTCAGGGAACAATATTATAAAGCAAATTGTACTTTTTATAAATTTTTCTAAAGAATCTCCGAATGCGGAACAAAGTAAGAGTGTTGAACAAAAGCAGTTGCGTAATCAGGCCTCATTATTTCCATTCAGAAAACTAATATTAAGTGAAAAGTTTCATTCAAAGTAGGTACAATGCATTTCATTCGTTTTGAAATACAATCGTGGAAGTTTAGTTCTGTTTAAACTTGGCGAAATGGCTTCCTAGTTAATCGTTGTCATTTAGGAAAGTACCTTCGCAATTGGGCTGATGGCGTTTAAGCAAAGTTCTCGGCCAGTACTTGAAGTTAAATACTTGAAGCATTTTTGGTTGAACTTCAGTTATATCTTTTAAGCAAATTCATAATAATTTATAATTAATAATTTATACACATTCATAATAATTTATGAATTCTTTTCAAATGTAAAATATACGTTTACATTTCTGGTAGTCCACTTAATATAGGATCTCAGTTTGGCCTATCAATTTTTTAAACATGTTTACAAAAAATTAAGTTACATAATATCACAATTGCATGTGTTATTAATTTAATGATTTATTGAATTTGTATTTCTGATTTTTAACTTTAACTATTACTCGTACTTACAATAAAAAATAAGACTTTTAAAAAAATTTCAGAACGATTATCTTATACTAATTTTCTATCGTTATATTTATTGAGATTTATAATTTCGTGTTTGATAAATGTGTGATAAGAATCATGTTATTCATTGTGGTGAATAATATAATATTTATCACACGTTCAGGTTTAAGTTCACTTTAATACTAATATTTTAAAAGTCACAGTATTTCTTTTCTATTTGTTATGGTATAAGTTAATCCTTTTCTTCCCACTGCTAGGCACGGGCCTCCCATTAATAAGCGAAGGATCAGGTAATAGTCCACCACGCATGCCAAGTGCGGACTTACGGACTTTCTTTCGAAAACTTGCTAAATTTTCAGACATGTAAGTTTCCTCACGATGCTTTCCTTCACCGTAAAACAATTGGTAATTAAGTTAGTAATGAACCGCTCATGAAAATATCAGAGGTGCGAGACTCGGACTTGAACCCAATAAAATATATGAAACCTATTTAATTTTTTATAATATATTGACTTGAAAATACCTTGAGTATTGAATTCCGAATATGAAATTTCAGCGTTGTTTTAACTTAGAAAAGCTTTCCAGTTAATCTCTGTCATCTAAGAGAGCACCTTTGCAATTTGACTTGATGGCGTTTAGCAAGATTTTGTCAATATTTCACTTAAAGTGTTTAACTTTAATTACACAGGAGATTCAAATTTTAACCGCTATTGATTTTGAGTTATTTACTTTTTAAATTAGAGCTTTTGTTGGAACAAAAACGTTTGTTACAGTAGAAAAACAATACTTCCTATAGAATTTTCTATGCTTCGTAATTGTATGCATTACATACATACATTGAAATTTATTTTTGAGATTTTTAAGACTAGCAATGTATTGATTGTGTAAATTAACATGTTTAAGCACAAACTTTATTAAAGAACGGAAGGAAAAACAACTCTCACAAAGAATTCTTTAGTTTGCAAATAAACTAAACTAAAAGCACTTGACCAATTTTTTGACTCTTCCAACCTTTTTTTCCTCTCTGTGCTGTCTTTGTTTTTCTTCTGACAAAAGACGCACCTTTGAAAAGGAAATCCAGTGAGCGTGTTATGTAAATTAGAAACAGAACAGAGTCCTCGACGTTGGTGTGCATAATTGTATGTAATTGTCACAAATTCAATGTTTTGCAGTGGTTAAAATTACAAAGTGACCTAGAAATAATTTGATTTACTTACTTTTTCCAGGCCAATGCCTACCAACCAGATAAAATTTAGGAAATGTTAGATAAAAATTCAGTTTACATTTTGGTACATTTTACCGTCGATAATATTTAAAGGTTGGTAATAAAAAATTTGTTCAAGAGAGGGATTTACTCGATGAATATTATAAGCCTATATGTAAATTTAAACGCGCGTTAATTATATAATAAAACTTTAAATTCTTGGATAAACGAGTGATGCGGGTTCGAATCCGGGTCTTACACCTCTGATATTTTCATGTGCGAATCATTTTTAATCATAACCACTTCTCTTACGGCGAAGGAAAACATCGTGAGAAAATCTGCATGTCTGAAAAAAACCTAGTAAGTTTTCGAAAGACATGTGAAGTCCGCCAACACGCACTAGACCAGTATGGTGGACTATGGCCTGATCCCCCTCGTACTGAGGGAGGCCCGTGCCCAGAAGTGGAACGTTAAAAAGGACTCATGATGATGATGTACAGTAGTTTTTTCAGATTCTTATTATAATAAAAATGTTATTTTATATTATAATTAACGCTTAACCATAATCACTACATAGTATAAAACAAAGTCGCCTTTTCTGTCCCTATATCCCTATATCCCTATGTGCGCTTAAATCTTTAAAACTACGCAACGGATTTTGATGCGGTTTTTTTTAATAGATAGAGTGATTCAAGAGGAAGGTTTATATGCATAACTAGCAGATCCCGCGGCTTTACCTGTGCTAAATCTAGGGAAGAGCCCGAGCGAAGCGAGGGCGAGTCGCTAGTTGTCATATATTTTATAAGGTATAGTTATTCTAATGAAAAATATATAATTCATAATTGTAATTTGTAACTTTATTGTGAATTACCTACAAGAAGAAAGTGATGCTAGTTATATTTATTATTTTATAGGTTAATCATAATATCATAATATTATAATTAGCTTATTTTTTTCATAAATGATCATTATTTAGCCTATAAGATTCCTAGTAATATGTCGCTATCAAAAATATAATCCCTGTTTGTATCTATCCGTTAAAACACCATGAAAATTTGCTCAGGAACTGAGATTAGCCCAATCATGCTTAAGTTTTTGTTAAATAAAATCTTATATACACAAACAAACTGACAAACAAAGAAGTAATTATTATCTTCGTCCAGCTACTTACCTTTCCGCTCCTCGTGTGTGCATAACAAAGTATTCGGTTTTATTGCTGTAATATACGCGAGCACTCAATTCCGACTCCTCGTACTCTAGAGGGGCTTAATGAAATTTTTCTGATTACTTTGCCTATTTGCGACGACTTGTTATGTCATGCTCTCTCATAAAAGTGTATACTCAAATTATAAATTACATTATTCTTAAAAGGAAAATATACAGGTAATTAAATTTCATATTTTAATATTGAACAAAGTTTCATTTCAAATTCATTTTGAATATTAATAATTATTTATAATAATATTATTATTATATAGAGATTTCAGAAATAACTTACCCGTTTAAAAAAACCTTTTAGTATTAAATAGACCGTTTACTGAGGATGGCTATAAAGTACATATCACGATTCAAGAGTGCTACTACCTAAGGTAGTGGAGCAGTAAATATATGCAGTTTGTCTTTGAACATTGATATTTTTTCAATTACAAAATGAATCGTTGACTTGTATAAAAACTATACATTTTGATGTGAACGATGCTGAACTCGTCAGGCATATAAATTATTTTAAAAACCATGAAATATAAAATAAATATTTTGAACAGAAACCAAAACAAAGTACCTAAGTATATGAAAAATAAATTTGCAAATGAAACGTTCCTGCTATTTAGTATTTCCATAGGTGTAAAATATTTTAAAAACCTTTCATTTTTCGCGTTTAAAACAATAATGTATATTGTTTACACAATCACAATATTTGATAAACATTATATATTGAAACTAATTTTTATTCAGTCCTTTTTACGGCACGGGCCACCCTTCAATACGAGGGTGACCAGGCCGGAGTCTAGACCTCGCCCGGCTAGCCTAATGCGGATTGATGAACTTCAGATGTCTTTCGAAAACTTGCTAGGTTTATCAGACATGCACGTATCCTCACGATATCAGGTGTGAGACCCGGATTTGAACCCGCATCACTCAGTTATCCAAGCGAGTCATCAGCCGCCAAAGACCACTGTTTTTTGAAACTAATTTATGTAAACATTATTATTATAAACTTATTCACTTAAAAACGTAACGAAAATCTATTTCAAAAATATACAAAACTTTTTTTCAAAACGCTTCTCTAAACAAATACGGGGTAGATATGTACAAGTGGGAATAAAATTAACCTCCGCAGTACGAAATGCCTGATATAGACTAATTAATATGCCATGATAGTCGTTTCAAATAGCTGATTTATAAGAAAACTATGCGAACGAAGAAAAATTTATGAATACCAAGGACAGTAAAAAAACGTATTTAGGCAGAGCAAAAGTAATGTTTAAAGGCTTGGGTCCTTAAAGTTTCAAAGTTCGGCCTTTATTTTAGTCACGTATTCAAATGAGGAAAATTTCTTTACTTTAAGGCTGTGCCCCTAATACTTTTTCTTGGTGTATTTTATAAAAGGGTTATAAATAGATGATTTACGTACTTAAGTACTGATCTTATTGAATATTTAAAACACAGTTTTCCTTAAATAATATCGTATAATGTTTTACCTTTTGGGATGTATTCAGAAGAAAAGAATTTATTTCAAAAAGGAATACATATTACGTACCTTTGGATTTTTTTCGAGGAATTGTTATTGCAGATCGCGTATCCACAAATTGTGGGAAGCCTGCCTGTACAAACTGTATAGTGCTTTTGAGATCTCTTACATCAAAGCTGACGATTGCTATAAAGTCAACATCAAAATGTCAACAACCAAAAATCAAAATACGATCGCGAGAAAATTCGAAAACAGAATTTTACTTAAATTAACATACTTTTGACTTAAGTGTTTTTATAGTTAGTTATACACAAAATATCAATGAGCTGACTCAGACACTATATAATTTTGTGACTTTTTAACTTTACTTTCACTTACAAACTCAATTTAGTATATAAATACTAATTAAAATGAGGTAAGATTAAAAATTATTGGTGAAAATTACTTAATAAAAATACCTACATAAAGTTTCCTAATAAATAGGTCACTATCTATTAAGGCGTCCCAATTTCATGAAGTAAGTGTACCTATTAAGTTTATTATTGTTATCTCACAACAGCGAGTGAGAGCAGTGCTATGTGCAGTTTGTACCATTATTATTCTTGCAACTTATAACTATTGTATACTATGATAGCCCAGCGGTAACTTGCTCGCTTGGATAACCGAGTGATGCGAGTTCAAGCCCGGGTCTCGCACCTCTGATATTTTTGTCACGTAAGATCACTTGTCTTACGGCGAAGGAAAACATCGTGAGGAAACTTGCATGTCTGAGAAAATCTAGCAATTTATCATGTGCTAGAAACGAAAAAAAGACATGTGAAGTCCACCAACACGCACTAGGCCAGCGCGGTGGACTAGGGCCTCATCCCCTCGTACTGAGGGAGGCCCGTGCCCAGCAGAGCCGAATCTGTACATCAAATATTTTATGGGAAAATATTTTTGAAATAATAATTATTGTCGATACTAAGGCTGTTTATAGATTTTTTAGTTTTTCTAACGATCTGACTGCCGGGAAACCATCACGAGAATGCCGTTCGAAAGATTTTGATGAAACTCGGTATGATGATAGATAGTTGGGGTCAAAATATAGAATAGTTTTTATCCCGGAAAAATATTTCATATCTGAACAATTTAGTAAAGAAATCAAGCATCACTACATACGAGTAGTATAAAACAAAGTCGCTTCCCGCAGTCTGTTTGTCTCTGTGTATGCTTAGATCTTTAAAACTACGCAACGAACTTTGCGTACGTAACGTAACGGATACGGTTTTTTTAATAGATAAAGTAATTGAAGGGGAAGGTTTTATGTATAACTAGCGGAACCCGCAGCTTCGCTCGCGCTAAATGGGGACGAACCCGAGCGAAGCGAGGGTGAGTCGTTAGTTAATGATAATTTAATATAATATAATAATATATCCACATATTATGTACGTTAGTCACAAAATTTGCATAGTATAAAATAAATAGTACGTTATTATTTAAATAGCTACTATGTAGATATTATATAACATTTTTTGATATAATATGAAGTTTAATTATCAAAAAGCGAAATGAAATATAATATACAGAATAATGTTTTACCAAGTTGTTGCCATTTCTATTTATCTCAACTCTAAGAAAGTAATTAATGGACTGTGTACTCCTGAAACTTGTGACACCAATGTATGAAATGTATTCTGCCCTACAAGCGAAATTGCGATTTTAAACTCCAATATGTTTTATTTTGAAGTACGTATTGAGAGAAGTAAAATTGTATAATCCGATTACGATAGAAACATACGAGTGCGTAATGGTAATAAATGTAAATGTTCACTAATAATTTTGTAAAATAATCCTCTTCGTTTAAATGTAGGTGTTTCTTGTATTTATAACGTTACTATACATATTATAGTGTTACTTTATTGTTATTTTTATTACTCGTTACCACCTATTATATATAGTTTTAGGTCCATAGGTATATATTTTACTAGCATTTCCCGCAGCTTCACACGCGTTCTAAGGGCCGGAAACCAAATTCTTTCTGAGTCGCACGGTATGGTATCTCGCAGAACTAACGCCCGCTCTTCCCGTTTTTATAACATTTTTAATTGATGCTTCGCTCTTATTGATCGTAGCATGATGTAATATAGCCTATAGCCTTCTTCGATAAACGAACTATCCAACACAAGAAGAATTTTTCAATTCGGACCAGTAGTTCCTGAGATTAGCACGTTCAACCAAACAAACAAACTCTTCAACTTTATAATATTAGTATAGATGAGCTTAATCTAAAAGAGTACAGCCCTTTCAGAGTGAACGAGTAACAAATATACACACATACAGATTTTATTATAGTTGTCCGTTAACATAAGCTATAATATATATTTAAATAGGAACTAGCTAGGCAGTAGGTATGTACGTATTTTAAAATGCACTTAACTTCCCCTTTCTACAACATCGCTTCAAAACCCATAAAATTTAACATCACGAAATTGCTGAATGCTCTTAGGCCTTAATAAAATATGGCCGAATGCATTAAAATCTAAAATGGAAAGATCTCCTTTACGAGTTAGGAGTAAGGTCATTTGTAAACTCTTTATTTTGTTATTATTATGTAAAGTTTTTACATTAAACGCCATTGATATGAATACTGTTTTATTTAGAGTATTCTATTTCAAGGTATATAATATATGTATACGTGTCTTTAAAATGTATTCAGAGTAAAACTGACGATTACTCTTCGTACTTGAGTGGGTGGAAATATAACTACAATTTCTACTTACTCTATTTTCATAGTGACGTTTTTACTATAATTGGACTAGATTACATGCAAACCCAATAGCTTTATGGGATCTGAGCTATCGATATAATTCTGCAAACTGAAACATCGATCGATATGTTCTGAATTTGTTGACAACTAAAATTTAATTCTGTATTCTCAGAACCATGAGAACCATATCTAACTCGATACATAGAGTTTTGTGGGATTATGATGTAAGTTACAATTTCCTGTAAATATTAGTGAAACACTGTTTTCTATAATGATTTTTTTTAAATTCTTAATACTTACTTTTTTCTTAATACTTTTTTTGCGAACTGCTACATTTTTGAATATTGTACGTATTTTAAATTGTATTGTAAAAAAATATAATTATAATGTTAGTTTTTAGGGTCGCTTAAATAACGGAGTATATTTTAATCTTTGTTTATGATAAAAAATGGTGGGTTTTTTTAAAATAATAACGTGTCTTTTTTGTACGTACTGTAATGTATTTACGTAAAATAATAAAATACCTACATTCAAATTAATTTAAATTGATTCTTAATAAAATAATTAACTTTCTTTTATTTATTTATATTCTAAGAATCTAAAGCATGAATACCACATTTGTTACTTAATATTTGGCTTATTTACATTTTTATACACTTCATATTCAACGACCCTCATGTTAAAAATAGCTTCTCCAATATTATTTTCGTCCAAATAATAAAGGTTAAGTAAGTTTTGTACAGTTCAGACTATAGGGCAATAATACTAGTTTACACCGACAACTTTGCTTGCTCATTACCTCAGCCTTAGAGTTATTTTAATAGGTTAAACGTTCAAGAGATTATTTGGTTTATTAAAACATATTATAAATGACTTATAAATAAATATCTCATGTCCAGTATTTGTGGTCGCACAAAACATCATTGATTTTAACTTTAAAAAATGTATATTTGATAGGCAAAAGAATAGGTCGTAAAATACTTTGGACCTTGGATATTGCAAAACAACTACAGTCAGCTAGTAAGTTATAGAAAAATATATGACCTTTAACTTAAAAACCCTACCAATATCCAAAGTAATAGATAAATTAAAATCAACATATTTACGGATAAAAATAAAATAAGAAATTCATACAGCTCGCATCTACATTGTCACTATCGCTAACGAGATTGCCTGACCTAAATAAATGCTTTTAAAGTAATTTCAATTTTATACCCTTGTATATGAAAAAGTTTTTGTGTTAATGGATTTCATTAAATTCCTTTATGGATAAATTAATATTAAATTGGTAAATATATTTAATGTTATGTGCCTAAAAAAATAATATTTCTTTTAATATCAGTACTACAATTAAAATATATTTTTAATGTTATATTTAAGCTTTCTTCGTAAACAGAGTGAATATTTTTTGTTACATCACGATACAAATTAAAATTCCTCAACTTGTCGCTCTAATTCATAAGAGAATTGGTCGCACGTCAATAAATATTACTGAAGAATCATTTAAGCTTAAAGAAAACAAAAAGTTTCAATTTAACTAAATTCTAAAGTCTTGGTTATCTATTTAAAATAGTCAATATTAGCGATACAGAAGTCTACTACATGACAGTCTGTTTGTCACAGCATCAGGAGAAAACTAATGGATAGATTTTGATCATATATGTCCTGTATAGTTTAATTTTCTTATCTCTGAGAAATCTAAACTATAAAACAAACTCGAGAGGAGCAAGAGTATTATTATAAACGTGAAATATTGTAAAAATTAACTAGAAATGTACTTGCTATAAAAAGAGCCTTTAGCAAAAAAATACTTTAAAAAGATACTAGTAGTGACTTCCAGTTATTTTTATTGAACACCACCGGTTATTTCTGTAAAAACGTAACAGGCATTAGGAAAATGGGTCACTGAAATTCCTTTGAAAAAAAGCGCACTAGGAATATCAAAGGTCTATTCCCAGTTTCAGCAATGTGACGTATCATTAACCTGGCGTGGATGTGAATAAACAAGAATGCGTGCGGAAAGCCGTGTTTGCTCATGTGGTACAATAGTCTACAGCGTGTTGGATTGCTATTGACAAACGTGTACACCGCGTTTATAAGGTGGCTTTGAAAGGTGTGTAGGCAGCCTTCGTTATATTTCTATGGTAACAAAAGCTGGTGTTTTAGAATTAACCTTCATAAATATGACTATTATTTCAGATTTTTGGATTTGCGTATTTAAAAAATTATTACTTTATGTAATTTACCCATTTTTAGATTAAATGTAGTTTTAGACGCTACATGCGTTAATAAATAGTTCAACGACGAAGCCTTTTTAATTTTTCGTAAACGTATCTTGTTTATTGTTAGATGTACTATATCTTTGTATTATTTTAAACACAATTCATTACAGAAACAAAAGTGTGCTTGGCACAAAACTGAAATGAAGCGAAAATGGTTGAAGTAAGTTCATTAGATAGCAACTTTCTTGAAATTGCACGAGTAAAAAACATATGGAACTTCAAAATTAACCTCTAAGAAATTTCAGCTGCGGCTGCCTTCCGTTCATTAGCCTTCAAGATAAGAACAACAAGCTCTGAACTGCAATTACCCACACAACCAAGTTGAAAGGTTTCCCTTGAAAGAGTAAAATAAACCTCTACAAGTTTTTACTTAAAAATCTTACAATTTTATCTATATTAATATTATAAAGCTGAAGAGTTTGTTTGTTTGGTTGAACGCGCTAATCTCAAAAACTACTGGTCCGAATTGAAAAATTCTTTTAGTGACGGATAGTCCGTTTATCGAGGAAGCCTATAGGCTATATAACATCACGCTACGACCAATGGAAGCGGAGAATCAATAAAAAATGTTGCAAAATTGGTATTTATTTTATTTCTTTTGATTTTAAGGCTTTATTTTTATTTCTTTTGATTTTCAGGATTTAGAACGCGGGCGGAGCCGCGGGAAAGGCTAGTTAAGTTATAATTATTCGACCTACTTATAAAAATATGATTTTTTATGTCAGTATGCTTGTTACAGCTTTCCGCTGACAAAACTGAAACGAATTTGATATAGTTTAGTACACATATAGATGATCTGGAGAAACATTTATAGGTAACGAAATTTTTCTTAGTGATTATATTATAATATAAACTATAACTTACCTTACCTAACCTAACCTTGTGCATAAATGCATACTTTTGAAAAGGACTTTTATAAAAAAGAATAACTATCATATTGTGTTGATTGATTGCTTATAAAAATTAAATAACCATATAAAAGAGTGTCTTTTTGTTTCAAAAATCACTCGCCTGGAAACGCTAAGGGGACCCTCATCAAGAACGAATATTATTCGAAAAAGCGACAATTTGTCGACGAAACAATTAATTTGTCGAGCAAAGTGCGATGAGAAAATAACTTGGTTAGCATTAATGAAAATGGTGTTTCCTTCCCTATAGATATATTGTTAGAGACGTCTAGTCGTGATTTGGAGGATAAATGTTTTTATACAAAAAAATCTTTGCTAATTCAAAGTAAAAAGTGATATATGATTCTAACTCCAGATAACTAAATTTAATATGTTATAATTATAGTGAGTGATATTTCTGATATATCTAAGCTTAAAGCTTATGTAGACTGATCTTGATATTTTAAAGTAAAATGAAATAATTATTTTATTACCCATTATAACCATAGGATATTTTAATAAATATCTGATGGGATATAATGTGTTACGTATAATTTATTTTTATATGCAAAAATTCCACAAGTTGCATGTCCTAACATTATATTTTTCATATTATTATGAGTTACGTATTATAAGAATTACTCTTATTACTATATTACAATTTCAAAAATGTTTCGGTCTAAGTTAGTACATTTCTGTCAATTCAACAGAATTTCACGTTTCGGAAGTCCTGAGTAAAAGTTAATGGTATAAAGTTATTCAAGTGATGAATATTCATTCCTTATGTAAACTAGATATTATGTAAAAGCAAGAAAAACTTTTTTTATAATATGCTAACCAATATGTAATAAGTGTTCAGCTTACCAGCGTAAATTATAAAATTAATAAAGGGTTGTAAGATTAGTATATTCGAATATTTTTATATGCATTGTGTTATATAGTATGTATTCTAAACAAGACAACTGGGTGTTTTGAAGTTGAGCTTAGTACTGGTATAAGGTACATAATTATGGAATATAAAAATTATCGACATAGTGACGATATTTTTGACAAACTTTACTATCTCGTGGAAAGCTAATGTTATATCCTTTCACTCTTAAGCCGCTTCCCCACTGTAATATAAAAATACATATGAGAGTAGAGAGTGCCTGAACTCTGTGAGATCTAACACGATCGCTCTGTCTAGACTCCTTAGTTTAGACGACTGTACGAATTAGTTGAGTCTGCTTAAACTTTAAAAAAGATAAAATATTGCAGGTAGTCGACACTTAAGTATAAATGTCCAGATATTATATTGAACTAAAATGTATAATTAATACAAATATATTTGACATTTAAAATGTAATAATTTGGTTCTTCATTCCATAAATAAAATAAATAAAAAAAATCAAAAAAAAATCACGGTACGACCAATAGGAGCGGAGCATCAATTAAAATATGTTGCAAAAACGCGCGACTCAGTAAGAAATTGGTTTCCGGTCTTTAGAACGCGTGCAACGCCGCGGGAAAAGCTAGTCATAAATATTAGAAGAAAGTCCATCCGTCCGTCTATTAGGCTATTGTTAAAAATAAATCTTTTAAACCTGGCATTCTGAAACCAACTTATGTGGTAAGATAAAGTGTCACGATTGGCTGAAAGTGTAAACAAATTGATATAAAATATATAAGTTCGTAATTTTACGGGAAACCTGAATTTACAGCCAAAAATATTGGGTCAGGTCCAACGTACTCTGTTAACAACAATATTTGTTTTCAATATTTTTCAGCTAAAAGCTTAATTTTGGTGCACGCAAAGACCTCTACGTTAATATTTCTGATACTGAAACGTTTGGCGCAGTTTGTAGTGACCCTACTTTCTTGCGCTACCGGTCGCGGGTTCGAGTCCCGCTGGTATCCGTAACACAAGCCTCGTAGCTTACCACGGAAATAGATGGAGCTGTGTGTAATAATGTCCTCAGTATGTAACTCAGGTATTTAGAATATAATGCCTAGAGTTAGATTATATAGGTATTCACTAGTTAAAATAAACAAAATTTCTAAAAAAATAGTCCAAGTTACTCCTTATAACATTAGCTATCTGCGAGTGATAGTCCCCTTAAAATCTATCCAGCCGTTTCAGAGATTATCCGGAACAAACACACAGACAGACGGACAAAAATTTCAAAAATAGATTTTTCTATGTTGGTATCTTATATACTTTTTTCTTTTACTTCGTTAAAAACTATTTATTTGAAATTAAAAACAGACACTTTAATTTTATTAATATGTATAGCTAATGTTTAGATATAATATATAGTGACAGAAAAAAAGAAGATGATAATCTAAAAAAGATAACAAATACAACACAGAAAATTAATAAACAATAATTCCATGGAAATCATTAAAGAAATAATATTAATGTTATACTTTGAGCAACATCTAATGTGCAAATTGCAATATGCTACAGATTACACACATTCTAACACCAGTTGGTCTCGCTTAGATGTTTCGGTACTATTTTCAAACCACTCTATACCGTTAGAAAAACGGTTCAAATTGAGAGCTCGAAATAATAGGTTTTAGAATATTATGAGAATAAAAATATCCCGAGTAGTAAATATTGATAAAAGTGGTAAGGAAAAGTTAATCAAAAATTTTCTCAATAAATAAAGACGATTTTATTTTTAACAATTACTTTTAACTTTAAACTTAAACCAATGAAATTTTCAGCTAAATTATTGTTTTGTAAAATAACTTAAAGTATAAAAGTGTCTGAAACTGGTGATGTTAGAATATGCGCCGCCCGCAATAATGCGGTGTGGGCCGTACCGAGATGCCAGCCGGCCATTTTAAGTAATTTAGTCAATGGCCCATGCCGCTAATATTACCGGAAGTGCAGTTTATGGTCCATGGGTCTCTTCTATGTTAAACAATTTTGACATTAAAATCGTACTTTATTTTTAATATAAAAGTGTAATGATATAAAATAAAACCGCCTATATCAGTCAGATTATCAGAGCTTTCGACGTTATTAGCTACAAAATATGGATTTACATTTAATACATTACCAAAACATCTGTTTATTTACAAAGACTGAAATTTTAAACTCTTACTTAAAGCAATAAATATAGAAACTTACAGCGAAAAGTTGTCTAAATACGTGAGCTTTGACCAGAAGTAAGAAAAGTTTTTAAAGTTCTGTCCTGTCCATCTGTAAAAGAGGGCGGACGCGTCACTCATTTCTGATATCGTAGTATGCGAAGACATGAAAGCTTTTTCAAGCTTATTTTGGACAACTGCTAGACCGGAAGTTTTTCGTTCCTTGCGAAAAATGTAACATTACTATACTCTCGAGTTGTATTGTGAGATATGATTATAAAAGAAATAGGATGCTTCAAGAAATTTATAAAAATAAATAAAAACAAGCTATAATTCAGCCTTTTACTGTTTCATAGAATTTTCATTTGCTGATAGAAAACTCATTATGTTGAACTCAATTAGTTCTTATTCTCTTTTATTTTGTACTGGATTACTTTAATTAAGTAAATTTTGTTAAATGAATCATATTTCCTTTATATTTCATATTATATTGTTATTTTCTCTCATTTCCACTAAGTTCTGTATGGACCTTAGAAATAAGCCATTTATAATCACATTAAGAGACAGAGTTTGTTTGTTTTATTATGTTTATTTATTTGAATGCGCTAATCTCAGGAAATTTATTAAATTTGCAAAAATCTTTTTGCATTAGAGAAAACGTTTATTCAATAAGGCGACATATATTCTATCACTACATAGTATAAAACAAAGTCGCCTTTTCTGTTTTCTGTCCCTATATCCCTATGTGCGCTTAAATCTTTAAAACTACGCAACGGATTTTGATGCGGTTTTTTCCAATAGATAGAGTGATTCAAGAGGAAGGTTTATATGCATAGCTAGCGGATCCCGCGGCTTTGCCTGTGCTAAATCTAGGGAAGAGCCCGAGCGAAGCGAGGGCGAGTCGCTAGTATAATATATAATAAAGTACAAGGGAATAATGCGAGCATTAATTATACATTATGTATGTAGTGTTTCATAATTAGCGTTAAATAGATATGATTCCAAACGAAGTGAAGGTCCCAATAAATATCAAGTACATTTCCTATTGTTTCACGCAAATACCAATTAGTTTTGAAGTGTGACTTTATTTTATTTCTTTAAGAAATAAATGCAAAATAAAAAAGTCACTTGTCTGTCCTTTCATTTGAATAAAGTAATAGAGCCTAAAGTGTTCTGATAATAAAATAATATTAAAAATTTCCAGACAAAGCTTTTGTTCAAGAATTAAGTCATCGACCTTTGTTTTAATATTAAGCTTTCATATGTACATAAAACTTTCGTCAGGTGTCAGTTTCACATAGTATAATATTTTTATCAAGTAGGTACTTAATACTGTTAGTGTGTATGCGACTGTTATATAGCTTAAAAGCTTTTGTTATTATGAGTTCGATGGTCGAAGAGGATCAAAAATATTTATATGAATGAGAAACTGTCTGATGAAATGTACACATGAAAGACTTGTCTAACTTAATTTGACCCTTCAAAGACTACTGTAAACAATTTTAATATGATTAAAAGTTACATGTTATGCTTAACATAAAACTTCAGAAGAGTGTTATAGAACTAAATATGTAACAAAATAATAATAATTTCAAACAGTATGTTACAAATATATGTAAGTAAAGTGCCAAAAGTAAATTATTGTTAATAAACAACGTAGCCAATGATTGAGTTTTACAAAGCTATGATTAAAACTTCTCTACATAGTATAAAACAAAGTCGCTTTCTCTGTCCCTATGTCCCTATGTATGCTTATATCTTTAAAACTACGCAACGGATTTTGATGCGGTTTTTTAAATAGATAGAGTGATTTAAAAGGAAGGTTTATATGCATAACTAGCAGATCCCGCGACTTTGCCTGCGCTAAATCTAGGGAAGAGCCCTAGCGAAGCGAGGGCGAGTCGCTAGTAGTACATTAAAATGTTCCTGAGAAAAAGAGTCTTTACGAACAAACACACACGCAATCAGACATACAGACAGACGAACAACAAAATGATCCTGAAAGGTTTCTTTTTCCTTTCGATGTACGGAACCCTAAAAAAGCTATATGAACATATACGTAGATATATTGGCAGTATTTAACAGATCACGTGCATCGTTTTGGCATTGCTTGCAACTGAGCCGAGAGTGTCGCGGTTACGAGATAAAAGCGCGCGATCCAACCGCGAACATTTTAATAAAAATAAAAAAATAAAACACAAAATTTTGTAATTTTATTACGATTTGAGGCGTGTCGCTGGCGTACAACATGTTGCGGTGAGCCACAGAACAGTAGTCATATAAAATATACTGAACAAAAACCTACAAAAAGATACCAAAGCTTAATAAATTATTTAAAATGTTATACTTTTGTTATTATTTATGAACTTTTTGCTAAAAAAATTAATTTCTTAAAAATCACATTGAGCATAATTATTTATATTTTTAAAAAACGAAGTTCGTTTTATTGCTTAACAATATTAATTGTATTCAATCCATTTTTAATGTCTTTCGGAAAAATTTGCTAGATTCCCACATACATACCTTTACCGTAAAATAAGTGGTAATTAATGTTAGAATTAATGATTCTCATATAAAAATATGAGAGTTGCAAGACACAGATTTGAACCCGCTTCACTCGGTTATCCAAGCGAACGCATTACCACTGAGCCATCATTCATCATAATGTATATAATTATGTATATTATTTTAAAGAAGAAATCAATGTTTCATATACTAAGTGCACAAACAAAGCAAGATTAATAGTCTGGCGTTAAAGTTGGCTATTCGATGGCACTTTATGATATCCTTTGTGAGTCATGACGCAAACTTTCCAAACTTTGGAAGTTGAAACAAAATTACACCGCGAAGTGTGTGGAGCATTAACACTAGGATAATTTTTTTATGGCGCGTCAGTCATAAAATTTGTAAGTATATTTTGTTGGCATTACAAACACTTTCTTTTTATTTGGTTTGGTATTATTTTATGGATATTGGACAGTAAAAAGTAAAGTTGAGTATGAATAAATGTATGATCGAATAAATTGTGTTTATTTTTGGTTGATTAACTAAAAGTGTTATCTATACTAATATTATAAAGCTGCAAAGTTTGTTTGTTTGGTTGAACGCGCTAATCTCAGGAACTACTGGTTCCATTTGAAAAATTCGTTTTATGTTGGATTGTCCGTTTATCGAGGAAGGCTATAGGCTATATTACGCGTGCGAAGCCGCGGGAAATGCTAGTATTATATAAAATCGACAATGAAAAAGTGTTATTTGTATCTTACATCCAACTAAATACCTGTTTGAGGTCACTATTTCACTTATTTCCACGCACATGATTTTCGTATGTCAGTAAAACACTGTATTTAATGTCTGTATGTAAATAAGGTAATGAGAATAGTTTAACACGTAATATAAGATTATTTTCACATAAGTAAACAACTAAACACCACATAATCTAACAAATCCTCAAACCTACAGTGCTTAAAAACCTAAGTCTAAAGACACTTTGAAATTGCGCAAACTTATGCATGCAAGAGGGTTTCAAGAAAATATGAGCGGAGTGCAGCTCTCGAGATAATTGCTGTAAACCCGTCCTAATGAGGATTGTAAGCGACGTAATTTAACAACTTGCTACCTGATTACGGAATTTTGCGACTGCTGTCACGTTTTCTAGCTTACTATATCAAAGAATTTACTCTGGGAAAGGTAACATTTTCAAGTAAGGTAAGTGTAAGCTCGCACTGAATTATACGTAGAGACATTTAATCAATGAAAGAATTTTTTCCCGATAAATATAATATTAGCGGTTTAATATATTTTTACTTATTTACTCGCTTCGTTTTGGTTTTCTATATGTGACCAATAGGAACCCATATGCTACTCTAAATGTATACATGTACTAAATTTCCCCCTAATCAATACAGACAGTTTTAAGCTTGGTGTTACATACCCTCTTTCGCATTATTTTTAGTACTCCAATTTGTAACATATTATTCCACATTTAAATGTTACATCAACACAAAAACTTATATAATAAAGCGAATCTGTTAAAGGCGATCTTGTCGCTAAAAGCGATCTATTAAAGGGACCTTAAGAAATAAATTAAATACAGAAAGTGTCAAACATGTATGTTAAAATTGAAAGTAAATAATCATATAACATTTTTGTTTATTTGAAACACAATATTATTGTAGCATAATACAAAAAATAAGTTGAGCATTCTTTACAATTTTCCTAAGACAGGTGTTTATATTGTAGTGGCACTTGACTTTGACTGTATTTACAGCAGAAAATGTAAAGCTTCATCAGTCAGTTTGAAATAGAAACTAGATTTCAAGTAAGAATTTGCTCTGTAGTTCTTGTTATAATTACTAAATAACGTCTACGTTGTTATCAGAATGGTCAGAAGGTAATTAAGATATCAAAAGCTTTCGTTCCTTGTGGTCAGTAAAACGATACTTACAGATGTATTGTATGTGGAATAAGTACAATTTATTTTTTATATATATAAAAATATAAAATTAGAGATATATTTGTTCGTAGACGAGATTTCGATTGCATGCAAAATAAATGTTTTTACTATATATATAAAAGAAAATAGAGAAAACTTAATTTTAATTGTATTTCAGGTATGATTTTTTGAACTAATATTTTCAATAGCACTTTATTTCATTGCAATTTAACTAAGCCATAAAAAAATCTTTTGTAATATAGTTTCTTATTAAAGTTAAAATAAAAGTAGAAAAAAATACATTTTGTACATTTTAAGAAATAAATATCAGCAAAAAACATTTTTAACTCAAAGGCACGTGTGTATCAAACATTATATAAGAGCCGTACATCCTAAGCGTCCGCTAAAGACTTCCTAAATGCCATAAACAAGAGGGACTCAACCTTATCTTCCACTATTAATAGTTTGTTAGACAACTCCTTAACTTATACATTAAAACTGTTGCTGCGCTAATGGCTACTGCGAAATTTAAATGCTTTACAAGTGTGTAATTATGGGAGTTTTGGAGCGCTCTTAGAGTACAGTAAATTATGGGCAAAGGGCTAAGTCTTGCATTTTGCACCCTTGCTCTATATTTATATCTTAAAATTAGACATGAATATAAGATTTCAAAAGCTATTTTTATTCTTCGTATTAGAAACTGTTCATAATTTTTATTTTTTTAAAATATAATTTAGGTATATTTTGTGACACTTTTTATTTAAAACAAGATTATACGATTTATACAGATAAATTATTATTTAATGATGCACATTCTTTTATGTAATTGTAGCAATAGTTTTTTTTGTAGTCGATGGACCGACGCGATCTTACGATTTTTGTACATTTTTGAAGAGTTCCATAGGCTATTCTTTATCTTCATAAATTGAGTGGCTCTGATGATTCTTATGACATTAATATATAGAAAACTTGGACATACTTATTATATTATTAATGTAGAAAAGGTTCTGAAGACATTTATATGGATAGAATAGAAATAAATAAGATTAAAAATATTTAGACTTAGTTTAAAATGGTCATTAGACCAATATAACATTCTATGAAGTAGGTCAAGATATCTACACTCGTAACTAGTAGCAACATTGACACAAGTATGCCACATTACACATTAGTCGAAGTCTTAGAAAACGCTCCTTTTGAGAAACTGATGCCTCTTAATTTACTTTAAACTTGTATTACAATTTTATATATTTTCATTTTATTTCTGCACTAATGACGGCACTTTCATATTATATCATCCGAGGATAGGAGATCTTTTAAAAAATATATCTCTATTATAATTTGTTTTCGTATAACTTTATTAGTTAACGCGGCGTCATTAAAAATCCCAGTCAGTGTGATTTTTCCGATATCTTCCATAATAATCGTAATATTTTACCGAATTTACACAAAACCTTAATGAATTATTCAAATAAACCTCATGAATTATTCCATCTTTTGGTGAACAGTAGCAAAATCCATTCGGTAGTTGAAGAGTTTATCGTGTTCAGATAAACGCGGCGGGGGACTTCACTTTTTAATATATATTATTATATAAGTATCATATAATTATATTTAACATAATATAATTATTTTTATATTATTATAAGTACAGTTACAATACACTCATATTTGAGTTCAAGTGTGGCGTAAGCCATAAAAACAATTTTTACTTTTCTTTCAAAACTTTAGCTTAGCTCTAGCTATCAAATTGACGTGTGTTTCACCCAAAACTTTACAGACTACCGAAAGCCCACGTCCACGTCTCGTATTCTGCAGAACTACTACAGTAAAAGGAATAGAGCTATATTTTTACTTATACCCTGTAGTATGTCGTACACAGAGGTCTAGTCACAATGAGATTAGTCAGTACTAGTAAGATTAATACGTTTTTTGGACAGTCCTGAAAAATTTAAGTATTATTAACACTCAAAGGATTCTAACATAATATTATTATAACTTGTCGTGGGTAATTTTATCACTGTACGAAAATTGAACTTACGATAATTAAGAAAAAAGAAATAAAATAAAAATATTTCAAATTTAAAGTTAACGAAAAAATTTTTTACATAATAAAAACCAATTAATCTAGAATATTCAATTTGAAGGTAAATAAAATAAAAAAAATGGTTTTAAATTATTAGTTAAGTAAATATCGATATAGTTTAAATACTGATGGTACTTTTACGATATGTAGTCATTAGCTCGTCTCATCTTTACGTAAGAACATTGCTTCAGATAAGGGCCCTTGAGCTTAATGACAAAGCTACCCGTTGATAGCGTGCACGTTTCCGCATCTTCTTGATTGGATTAAATTCATGCTACTGTATTGTGCTTATATTGCTTCTGTCTAATTACTTTTGAACATAAAGGAAGAAAAAGGCAGTATTTTATAGTACAATATAAAATTTGATGATTTCGATTTTATTTAAGAGCGGAATTTTGTGATTCAGTATTCAAGCCATATTTAAACTTAGGGGGCATAAAGGGGAGGGCCTTTTATGCGAGGAGAATCAGCCCAATATCCACAACACTGGCCAATTGTAGATATTAAGAGAGTTTCTCTTCTTTCATGTTTTAAAAAAATTAACTATCAGAGATACTCGACCCATGGTTGAAACCCGCTTCACCAGGTTTCCCAAGCGAGTGCGTTACCACTGGGCTACCACTTTCTACAGTTCAAAACATATTTTATATACTAATATTTCATTTATATACTAATATAATATGATGACACGTTTTGGCTCAGTAGGTAGTGACCCTACCTTCTGCGCCAGCGGTCGCGGTTTCGAGTCCTGCTGGCTGAGTACGAATGTTTTATCTCCAGTCATGGGTGTTAATATTTATATTATGTATCTATTTTAAACATGTATATGTGTAGTATACCAACTATCTGGTATCCGTAATACAAGCCTCGTACTTACCACAGAATTAGACGGTGCTGTTGTAGAAATGTCCCAACATAATTATTTAATTATTATTTAATATAATAAATATATACATAAAACAGAACACAATGAAGTGATGAAATCTAAACCGCAATATATCAATCGCTTAGTATTTTCGTAATTCATACAAATGACATGACATTTAATCTGCCGCCTAATTTCGTTTCGTATTCTAAAAACGGCGACCTACATTTCAAGTAATCAGTCACTCTTATATAAATATGGGCTTAAATCGTATATGTAGTGTGGTTTGTTATTGACCTAACGTTTTGCTGCTATATTTTGATTTAATATTTTTAATGTCTTTTTATGATCTTTTTATGGATTTTAAAACATTAAACTATCCATATTATCTGTATATTAAGTTGGTATAGAATAATATTTTTTGTATAACAATGTAAAATTGAGGGATAATTATATATTATGCATTAGGTGGTATGTATAAAGTAGATATGTATATATAGTAGTATTTTCTACCCATACAAATACAGATAAAATATTTAGTTCGAAATAACCAAAGAAAATTCATAAATCAAATCAAATCAAATCAAAATATTTTATTCAGCATAAAAATTGTTACAATTTCTTACTGAACGTCATGAGTCTACCACCAGTTCGGAAAGAAGAAACCTCTGACCTGAGAAGAACTGGCGAAAGAATATGATTGAATGTTCAAAAATGTTTTAAACCTGCAAAAGGTAACAGACCCTTCTTTACGTATACTTATACTATAAAGAGGCAGAGTTTGTTAAGAATTGCTATAGACTACAACAACAAACTGTCATAAGGCGGTTCCAAATAAAGACAGCAAGTAATATTTCAATATACATACTATGTGGCAAAGAGAGTGCTGTGTATCGTTTTGCTATGAATATGTTATTAAATATATTTCAATTAGAAATTGCTTTAATAATTCAAATATTCAAATCATCTCCAATGTCTTCTCTTTTTCTAATAAATGCTCACAACATAATTGAAACGAATGATATAAATAAACAAAATAGGCCAAGCTTAAAAAATATTACGTTCTTAAGTTTTTTTCAGTTAGAGTGTACACATTCTTTACCTGTCACACATTAAAGCCTACGTCATTACTCTTGCAAATGCGAGTCCCTGTCCGCGATGAGGGCATTTGTCATTTTACCACCATAAAAACTAGATGCCAACTTTATTGCGACGCTCCTTCTTAACCTATATTGAATTGTTTAAGATTTATAGAACATTATGTAAATAGCTTAAGACAGTGGTAGCCCAGTGGTAACATTCTCTTTTGGATAACCGAGTGATGCGGTTTCAAATCCGGTTCTCACATCTCTGATATTTTCATGTGCGAACCATTTCTAACCATTCTAACTAGATCTACAAATCTTGTATATAGCAATTTATATGAAGAACATTAGTAAAGAAATCAAGCACACACAAAATTGCATACATTTTTCTTTAACAAAACAATATATTGTAAAAATAATCTTGTAGAAAACACATTTCATAATAAGAAAATAATACTGTACAAAATATATACTATTACAATTAGATATATAACATAGTATAGTAATTACAAGAAAAAAAACTTAGCAAAAAGCAACTACAAAATAACTATGACGTATCCTTGGTAAAATTAGCAAAAATGTAAATAGTAAAATAACAATGTAAAACATCCACAAACCATTACCATTCGAATTATTATCATTCGAAAGTAGATAAATAAAAACAGTAAAAAAGGTCTCTAATTATTTTAAAGGAATTGGGTCCATTATAAAAAAACAGTTTCTACTAAGATTATACGTAGGTGTAGTGCAAAGAGATGGAGAGAAAATAATATTTATAATATAATTTTTCTACTTTTATTTCTCGAGCAGTTCGGGGACCGGGATGGAATCACGGTTTGACTATTTGGTCATATAATGTTCAAAAGAATTCCGACAAGTAATGGCCATTTGATACTTATAAAGTGGTAGTGCCATGCTTGTTACCTTCGGGTAGCAACCGAATGGGCCGGCACGCCCCGTATAGTTCATTAGTACCACTCTCTCACAGAAGACCGGCGTGAAGTGGCAGCTATGCTGTCGCGTTTCGACCGGTGAGTGAGAGTCCGGGAGGCCCACTCTCCTTCCCCCCTCCCTCTTCCCATCATCCTCCGCCTTCGTTCCCCCCTCCCACTTCCCTCCCTCCTCCATCCCTCCCTTTCCTGAAAGGCCGGCAACGCATCTGCAAGCCTGGCCTGCAGATGTCCATGGGCGGAGGTGATCACTTCCCATCAGGTGAGCCTCCTGCCCGTTTGCCCCCTTTTTACCATAAAAAAAAAAATAATTAGACTGTGAGATAAATTTTATTTCTTATAAATATATTTCATTGAATGCTTTAAAAACGTGAATATACATATTTCTATTTATTTATATAGGTAAGTACCTACATTCATTTTGGATTTTTTCAATTATTAACGTTAGGCTTACATGATCGATGCGTAGGAAGGCTTTCATTAGAAATAATTTAATTGACATCATAAAACAAACAAAAACTATTCTCATATAAACCCATGGAATTACTAAAGGTTTATATGATCATCTAATAACCTATTATCAACGCATTTCAGCCTTTATTGCTATCACTTTAAGTCTTATAAAGTGCTTAAAAATAAAGGTAACTTATAAAAGTTCGCGGTCAAAATGTCCGCATTGTCCCGCGTCATTTGTCATCACTTCACTTCACCGTCACCGTCAGAGGGAGAAGACATTTTACAGATAATGACGTCATTAAGAGACCAAGGAAATACATAATAGCAGTTTTTGTGGCGAGTATTCATAGTATTGGTGTTTAATTTTATTTTTTCACTATTTAATATGTGCTTATATACCTTCTTTGACGACACGCTTGACGAAGTTGGTAGTGACCATAATTTCTTGGTCGTGGGTTCGAGTCCCGCTGGGGGCATTCATTTGTTAAACTCGGATTCTTGTACTCCAGTCATGGGTGTTTATATTTATAATAATATATGTATGTATTTAAACTTATATATGCAGTATATCAACTATCTGATATCCGTAACACAAGCTTCCTTCGTAGTTTTAAGTTTTTGTTAACTAAATGGCGCTGTGTGTAATAATGTATTAAAATATTTATTTCTTTTTATTAGATTTCAGGTAAAATGTTTATTTTTCTTTATATTTCAAAGTTTTTAGAAGCTTTTTCTGAATAAAACTTAAAAATAAGAACGTATTTCCAAACAAAATTGAGGAAAATTAAGTCTAACCAAGAAAGTGGAAATCGACAGATTTAGCGCTAAGAAATCGACTTGAAAAGTGGTGCATCTTAACTTGAAAGCTAGAAATTCTAAATAGGACTGCAATCTGCGACGCTTACATATTGGAGGCGAATAAGAAATTCCAATAAGGTAACCTTCTACCATTTGTCTTCAAATACTCTCAGTAGAGTACATCTTCAGATGAATACATTTTAGAACTGAACTAAATCGAAGACGAACTTTGAATTTATATGTTATTTGGCGAAACAAATCAATTTGGCTATTTTAAATTAAACTACTTTTTATTTTATTGCGGATTTATTTTAATAGTTAGTATAGTAGTTATTACAGACATTTCCCCACTTAACAAAATAAATTCAAAAAATAGAAAATAGCATGAAAGTCTGAAATATATACTATGACCAATTATTATTTTTTTTTAATTTGAATATTTTGAATCGTTTTGCCAATTTCTTTAATGAAATTAGCGTGAAAAGGCAATAGGTAACATTATTAACATAACCTATATACTCGTAAAATGATTAAACTAATCATAGGTCCAGCTGAAAGAACTAACAAAATATTATGAGAGGTAAATAAGCCTTAACAATATATAAGTTATTTTTTTAATTTTCAATTAGCATCACGCAAGTACCTTTGTAGATACTCTACCAATTATATTTACAATACTTTACTACTTACTAATTTTGCGTTACTACTCTCGCTTCTTCGGTTTTCTTCTCGGTTTCTTTACACCTTAGGTAGTAAAAATAAAGGTAGGTACCTTTTATTTTTGGAAATTCCAAATTTTTTTATACAACATTGTTAAATTTATATTTTTTCCTAAAAGTATCGCATATATTGACATATGCATTTAGTAAAACTTGTACTGGGTCTTAATTTACTTCTAAGCTCAAAGTCCTTTCAATCAACTAACTCCGCTGAATCCTGAGAGGAGTACCCACAAACATTCTATATCAAATTTAAGTTTGTTTCAAAGATATACCTACTTAATAGTAGTACTTAGTATTCAAAATGAAATAACATAACTTTTTTAAAGGTAAAGCGTTTATTTACAGTAATAGTATGAGTAGTTGTTACAAGCTGAATTATCCAAAAAAATAAGCCTCTGTTGTTCTTAAATATGTTTTATTAAAACAATACAACAAACTAGTCTACATTTTTATTTTGCAAATAGAAACGGCATTCTAAGGCAATTAAACGCTCACCTAGATATTAACGTTTCAACGTTACAACCATTGTGTCGCTAACTAAGTGTGTTTGTACACTTCTATTCAAAACGTAACAATGAAGGCAAGTTGAATAAAATACCTAAATACGCAAGTCTTTAAACGCACGGTTTAGTTTTAAGTGGACAGGTCCGATCATTTGTTTTCGTTTCTTGTTTAAAATAGCGGGTTCAACAATTATAGGCTCTATTTCACTTCAATTTTCAAATTAATCTTTAATTATTTATCGGCTCAGTTTTCTGTGAAACTTGAAATAGGTTTAATTTAAAAGGAACTAGGATTATAATATATATTATCATTTATTATGTAAGTAATTCTACGCATACACGCTTCAACAAAATTTAATATGCCCGACGAACGTTTTTCTAACGGGTACGCAGCAAAGTTTTGAAAGTGTGAAGTAAATGCGTCCCAAAGTAGTCGATAAATCATTGTTCCTACAGCTTAGGGATGGTACGGTAGGCTACAGAGGAAAATTCTAATGTGAAATACTCGCCTTAATATTTATATTAATAAGAGCTAGTGTCCCGAGTGATAGACTGTACATACAAGATCGGCGCGTAAATAATGTTCGCAGGATATAAGCAAGTTTAACAAAGGATGATTTTACAAAGTAAGGCGAAACACCGGCCGTAATGTAATCTGGCACATTTTTTTCCTTTTTGATTGATCTTTTTTATCAATTTGCGTTATTAACTTTTGTAGAACAAAAATATTGGCATCAGTATTGTAAATTGTAGTACACACATAGACAGAGTACCTAATTGTCCGATATTTAGACTTTTTTAAGGAACAACCTTGAACTTAATTTGTCGAAGTACTTGGTTATCTCTCTAAGAATGCTGTGCTTAATAATGTATCTATCAAATTATGACCGGTATATTTAATAACTAAGTCTCTATAAATAACTGTCTATGCTTAAATAATAAACTACTTTGAGGAGCACGCTCCAAAACAGTATTTTAACTTAGACCTAGGTCCATAGAAAAAGCGATGGGATAAAATATTGTTGTTGATGAATCGCTTTTGATGTTTATTTGTTTTTAAAAATTAGTAATCTCCAACTAGTTTCGCTTCTTACTTGTTACTTACTTTTCTAATTAGGTAGTAAAAAAGCATAACTTCGAGATAGTTTAAAGTACATGAAGTATTAAATAATCAGCACAAGCTGAGTTTCATAAAGCATCATCATATTTCTTTAATTAAAAATACGCATGAATAACAGGTAATTTTTATAAAATAATATATAAATGAAACTATCTTTTCGGATTTTGTCGCGGATTTATTTTGAGTTTTGGTTCCTGACGTTTCGAATTCTTTACAGCAATCATGGTCACGGGAGAGACTCCTAATCACTACATAGTATAAAACAAAGTCGCCTTTTCTGTCCCTATATCCCTATATCCCTATGTGCGCTTAAATCTTTAAAACTACGCAACGGATTTTGATGCGGTTTTTTTTAATAGATAGAGTGATTCAAGAGGAAGGTTTATATGCATAACTAGCAGATCCCGCGGCTTTACCCGTGCTAAATCTAGGGAAGAGCCCGAGCGAAGCGAGGGCGAGTCGCTAGTATTCTATATTTCATGTTTATTTTACTCCAATTTCATTTTTCTTTGGATTAGCACAATTCCGACGAAAATAATATAACGAATTGGGGCAAAAACCATGTTTACTGTTCAGCTTGATTTAGCATATTGTGTCTCTTTGCTGCTTGTACATACTGATAAGTTAATTGGAAGTGTCTGTTAGTAACAATGTATAGCAAAGTAAAATGTTTGCAGCTTTTTATTAAATGCATATTATGTAGGTACTTATATTAATATCCAGTATTTACAAGAAAAACACAATTCGTAACTTTTTTGCTTTTCTACGTACGTTTCTGTACGTCTGTCAGTTTGTTACCGCTAATCTCTGAAAATGTTGAACAGATTTTAAGAGGACTTTCACTGGCTACTGACTCACTTATTTGATGTTAGAACGAGTAACTTAGCTACATTTATATTAAAAAAGAACCGGTAAACCTGTTCCCTGTAGACGGAAACCAGAAATTTCGCTAGTTTATAATAACATTTTTGTAATAAAAACATGACTGAAGCGACAACGTTGAGATAAACATCCTCGAGGCAAATATCAGATGTAAAATGTACGCATGTTATTTATTCATTTATGTTGAATTGAAGCAGCAGTTTTAATTTTCTGTACATTTTAAAAACCACATACTGTTCATTTTAATTTAAAAATAAAAAACATATGGAATGACAGATACTCAATTATCTAATTTTATTGTATTGTTGTTAATTTAAGATTTTTCGCAATAAACATAATATGATTTAATAAAAACTTAGGACTTGTCTAAGCACTATCGTATTGAAATAAAAAAACTGGCAGCTTTTAGCCAAGTATGGAAGTATTTGGTTTTAACCAAATAAGGCAAAATAAATAGACAGCTTAAGTGACTCCCTTTAGACTTCTTTTTTATAGTAAAAAGGGTTTCATTACAGCGTATTTTATCTATTTAATCAACTAACTTTTAAATTTTTTTATTATACATCAATAGTGTTTTGTGTAAATAATCTACTTTCTGGAATAATTATATTTCTGAAGGACTATTGGTTTTAAAATTCCATTCATGTGAATTGTTATGCAAATTAATCTGGCATTACTTCGAGAAAATAAACCATATCTTTTAAACGACTACTGTTTAACGAAATACATATTACATTGTTATTATGGTTTAATAACCTTTTATTAAAGAAAATATTAAAATTAAATAATACCTTTATGACATAACACCAGACATACAGTAATAATGGTATATTGTTATTAATATTAACGTATATGCTTTCAAATAGATTGACTAAAAGTAGTCGAGTTAAAGCTAAATTAGCGAAATGAGAGTAGGTCATTTGATTCTGAATATTTTATAACTACTAATAAAGCATTAAAGCTTTTAATAACTTTGATAATTTTATTAAATTGTTATAAAACAGATCTATTAACTGAATCAAATAATATCCAACCAGAAAATTTTGGAATTTTGGCCATCAGGTACTTCATGCTTAATATTAATAAATAATAATAATAAATTAATTCTTTTTTTCCATAAAGTACAAACAAATGTATTTGCTAAGAACTTTAAACATTAATTTGTTGAAATAGACGTCGGTCTCTCCCGTGACCATGATTGCTGTAAAGCATTCGAAACGTCGAGAACCAAAAATCGCAATAAATCCGCGACAATATCCGAAAAGATAGTTTTATTTATAATGTCAAATATTCGCGTATTATTGTTAAAATAGCTTATAAATAGCATCTGCAGCCGAACTAAGAGACTCTGTGCATCAGATGTCAGCGCCATATCCCCACGGTTAAACAAAAAGTGCTAATTATTATATTGGTTGCAACAGTATTATTTATTGTATTAATTATAACACAACATTTTTTCAATTTAAGTTTCTCCCTAATTAAACAAATAAAATTACTCATTATGTACCTTGATGGTACAATATATATTAAATAATTAATTTATTATTTCGGAACTCGAATTTACGAATATACTCGTAGTCTTGTTCAACTATCTTTATATTTATATCATATAAATAAAACTAGGGAAGCAAATATCCTTAGTCAGAAGTAAATCGAAAATTTAAGTTCACTCATAGCTAAAGATTTAAATGAAATTTTTAAAATACTGCATTTTTTTATATGGCACAGTCTTACTGTGCTATAGCTGTAAGATATACAACACTATTTTTGTGTACACGTTACCTAATTATTTTATTAATACATACAGTTCGCGTCACGTAAAAAGAACGCTGGAAGAAGGTGGTGGGGGGTGTGTTTGCGCATGGGTACATTCTCCCACGAAATTACTAAGCCTATTATTTTTTTTAACTAGTCTTTCGCTCGCGACGTATATTGGTTATTGGCAGGTGCATTTAAAAATATATTAGATAGAATGTTATTAAATAGAATTCTATTAATTAATAAAATATGTTTTATTCAGTGTAGAATGTTTAATCTACTTACAAAAAATTTAATTGATTCGTTTAATATACATTTTTTAAATTATTAACTGCATTATTCTCAGACTCTCTCTTTATAAAACAATATACGTCATAAATATCTTTTCTCTATTTTTTTATATAAAACAATTTCGTAATTAACAACTTTTGTGTGCGCGATGGTATTTTGAAATGACGAACCAATAGCGAGCCGGAAAGCATGCGACGCGTGCCTTGACGTCCCGCGCCCCGCGTCTTACCACCAAATTGGCCGATAAATCGCCTCTGCGCAACTTGACAGCCAGCGTTCTTTTTACATGACGCGAATTATACATAATAATATAATATGTCACTTGCCAATTTTAATAATGTGCTGTAATAAATTATGTATTTTAAAACTTGTATACCTAACTAAAAATCAAATAATATTGTGTAAAATTATATTTAACGTTATTAAATATATAAATATTATATACTTATAATATAGTTTTTTTTCCGAAATTATATTATTGTACGAACTGTAAATGATTAAAAATTTTCTTTAATCTATATTCTCAAGATCGTATCGTGAGATTTAAATAGGCTTCCACAACAGTGAAATGTGAAAATTACGAGAAAATGTAACAGTTTTATCACAGTTGCACCGAGAGCGGGCTCTTCCTTTAATATTCACTTTGCATGCTTAGTGTTTCCCAATAGCGAACGCGATTTTATTTTGTAACCATTTGTTTAAAATTAAATGGAATTCATCTTATGTTTTCATGTCTTATTTTAATTTTATTGTATTCCGTTTTTAACGTCCCACTGCTGGACACGAAAATCCCTTCAATCCCATTAAAATTTTAACAATGTATAAAAATATAATATGTAAATAAACATTAATTGTTAATAAAAATATACACGATCATTATTATCTAAACTGTAAGTCTGTATTAAGTCAGTACATGATAAACTTTCTTCCATACGATATTCATTACATAATATAAGCGTACTTAAAGTTCCATTTACTACGAAAACTACGAATCAAATTTTTAATAAGACGCTACAGAAACTTTGCCTGCAGTTAGTCGCTTCTCCCTTTGCATTTTATATATATAAGAAAAATATTTGAGTAACATTTTTATACTATTTGCGATGAAGTGATTTGTTTTGCATAGATTAAAAATTTTCTAGTTCAGATTACAAATCCGATATTTCGAATACATAGAAAATTCAAAATATCTTTTTGTGGTTACTGTCAGGTTATATGCTTACTGGGTTTGTTAAATTCATTTTAAAAGTAGATTGTACGTGACATTTATTATGATTTATACATTAACTTTATTTTAATCACATAAGCTAACTGTTATTTTTTAGATATCGTAGTTAACAAGTAATAAGTGTATAATATTTTTAATAGTGCATTATACATTCTACTAATATTATTTTTTTAACTGTTTTACCTACATTAATATTATTTTTCTCGCAACTAACTTAATATCTTCTTTGATCTTATTAGTACTGAAATGCTACCTTTTTGTTAGTTCACCCTTAAGCTTAAATATAAAATGATTAATCTGACGGATTTTCATTATTTTAATATAACAAAAGCAACTATGTAAAGCATTGTTGAGAATAATAACAAAATTATAAAGTTTGTTAAAATAAGAAATTTTAGAAAGAAATATTTTAGTACAAAATATAGTTCTAATTAAAAAAGCCGACGTACACGAAAACTTATATAACAGAGCCGTAAACTTTAGATGGAATTCTGACGTCGAAGTAAGAGGATAAAACGCTCATATTTCGTAAATTATCTATTTATCGTAAAAACTTTGGCCATACCATAATGCCTTAAGTTGGTTACGACTCTACTGAAAATTTTAAACTTTTATAGGTATAAGAAACATCTTACACTCTTATAAATTACTAATTTTATAGTTTCATGTTTAGAAATTCCACGTTTAAGATTATGAGTATATTGTAATATTACAATAATATGCAAATATCATGGAAAAAAATATTTATTTACTACTTTCAAACTGCAGTTTCATTCGGATAAGCAGGTTAAAGGTTACTTGTGACCACCGATCGTAGGATGCAATCTATGTCCTTGCAGAATTTTATCAAAATCTTTTTAGTTGTTATAACGTAGTATAGTTTAAATTTATAAATATTAGCATATATTTTGTGATATTAGTAAAGATTTTTTTGAAAACCACATTTTAGAGAAATAATCTTTTACAAGCAATAATCTTTTGAAATTTAAACACATTTTATTTATTCATAAATATTTATGAAATACAAAGATCATAATACCAAGAATACGGAAAGATAATATAAACTTGATCCTTATAACATAAACCCATGCTTGACCTTTACTCTAGTGAGATAGCTCGAGAAGTTTGCTTAGGCTAACGGTTGCTTACGTTACCTAGATGTAAATGGAAATATGAAATGTTACTCTGAAATATTATACACGCCTTACTGCTTTGTATATATATTTAGTAACTAACGACTTGCCCTTACTTTAGTTAGACAAGTGTGCATTATAACTTTTTTATAGTAATGATCGTCTGGAAATCATTTTTTGGTCTGAGAAATAATTTAGCCTATAACTATTTAAAAATCATAGATTTAATTGTGTAGAACGGTAAAAAGGTAATATTACGTAGAAAAGCTTTACCACGATTGTCTTGACATTGTTGGGAAATTGAGTAACTTCTATTTAATAATACAGGTTTCTTTATGATGATACATTATTATTAACAGCGCCATCTAGTTCGTGCATGGGTGGTAAGCTACGAGGCTTGTGTTACGGATACCAGTGAGTTAATA
The DNA here is from genome assembly GCA_905231865.2 of Boloria selene. Classification (NCBI taxonomy): domain Eukaryota; kingdom Metazoa; phylum Arthropoda; class Insecta; order Lepidoptera; family Nymphalidae; genus Boloria; species Boloria selene. The sequence goes on along the minus strand of HG993137.1, from coordinate 11,725,332 downwards.
AACTACATATAATATATAATATTAAATACATAAATATAACAAATAGTAACAAAGTACAAAAATTCGAGCTCCAGAGATGAATGCCCTCAGCGGCACTCGAACCTGCAACCGCTGGCGTAGAAAGTACTTAATACAAAGGTATCTATTTTCTAGAATATTTGTAAGTCTTTCTGTGACCACATAACGAAAAAACCACTGTACATATTTTAATGATATTTGGTATGATGATAACCGATTTTATATAAGACTATTAAATATATAGCTTCTGTTATTATACATATAAACCTTCCTCTTCAATCACTCTATCTATTAATAAACCGCATCAAAATCCGTTGCGTAGTTTTAAAGATTTAAGCATACATAGGGATATAGGGACAGAGAAAGCGACTTTGTTTTACACTATGTAGTGATACTTTTACTGCGGAAACATATTGCATATCTTATAAATTTGGTCATATTCAATGTATAATATCAAGTTTATAATAAACGAAAACATCATATTACAGTATATTCTGCTTGGATGTTTAAATTAACCATCAAAATATGCTATATTTTGAACTATTATTTCAAACTAACTTCTCTTTTACATATTTTTCAGTAATATTTTTAAATGACACACGAATTAAAATTTTTGCCCTTCACGGTCTTTACCTTTGATGCTTAACATTTTAAAAATGAACCTTTTACAGCTGTAACGAGGTTAATTTTTAGAGCGCTAAAACTACACTATCTTATATTTTAAGAAGTGTTTGTATATCCCACCTAGCTTTTAGATGACTGGAGTTTTAAGTTCTTTGACGCTACTCAGTACCTTACTCTATGTACTATCCTGTCTCTATCCCAGATATCCATCTTGGTGAATTTTTTACATACAACAATAGAAAATATAACTCATAACTCAAGCCTTGCTAATTGAGTCACATGTAAACATTTTTTTTCAAATTCAGATTCTGGATTAGATTCAATTTTATTATACATACATTTGTCAAAATTAATATTTATTAAAATATTAATACTGTAAATAAAATACAATATCTAAAATTCAACTTGTAATTAGTTAAAACTAATTTTAATTTCGTCTCATGTTCTAAATTGAAACTTTTGGGATATCTACGTAATTAAAGGACCTGGCTGTGTCTTGTGAATCAAAGACGCCGCTTAAGGCGAAAACATTTGTTAATTACTAATTTATTAAGATTGTTTTTACTTCAGACTGTCTTGAGGCATACATTTATAAAGGTAAATAAAATAGCTTTATTTAAACTTAAAATAACTGCTAAGCAAGATATTATTTTGAGGATACTCTATGTATCAAATGTTCAACTTTTATAAAACACTTTATATTCTTAAATTTCTGAATAACCGTTATTGAAACTCGAGACAATTGTTTTGTTATGCAAATTAATGATAAATATTATAAATATATGACTAAAAAATGTTATTGTCGGCGAAATCATGGTAAAATATAATACAATTATTACTAAACATAGTGAAGGCATAGAAATAATTATATTCAGTGAGAGATCCTTGTTTAGCTAAATGTACCGCTGAACTTAAGTAAAATGTTATTTTACTTGCATAATTTCTTTTTGTAACGCGCTCGCTTGGATAACCGAGTGATGCGGGTCTCGCACCTCTGATATTTCCATGTGCAAATCATTTCTATCATGATTAATACCACTTGTCTTACGGTGAAGGAAAACATCGTGAGGAAACCTGCATGTCTGAGAGCCTAGCAAGTTTTCAAAAGACATGTGAAGTCCGCCAACACGCACTAGCTCAGCGCGATGGACTATGGCCTAATCTCCCTCGTACTGAGGGAGGCCCATGCCCAGCAGTGGGACGTTAAAAAAAAGGGTTGATGACTATAGTGTTAAATTTCTTATATTTTACGCTCGATAAAACTTTTTAAGGGTTCATCCTGAAATAACACAATTGGAATTTAAAAAAAATAAAGTTTGTACACTTTTAATAAGCATAGGTATTTTTTTAATATAACTAGTACTTAATTTAGTTATGCTTTATATTACGAATAAAAATTACTTGTTTTCTTCGAATCCCTTGAAATTCTATCTTTGGACAGAAAGTCGTTAAAGCTCTACAATCTATACTAATATTATAAACGCGAAAGTTTGTAAGTATGGATGTATGGATGTATGGATGTATGGATGTTTGTTACTCTTTCACGTAATAACTACTGAATGGATTTTAATGAAACTTTACAATAATATAGCTTATACATCAGAATATCACATAGGCTACAATTTATAAAGATATTGTGTGAATTGTCCAAAATATGACGATAAGTATCAAGTAAGTAGTAAAAAATCTACCATCTGCGAGCTATTCTGGCGTGCGCTGCCAAAACCGCTAGAGTTATACATATGTAATGTATGATGGAAATGTTTATCTTAACAAGCGACTCACCCTCACTTCGCTCGGGATCGTCCCTAGATTTAGCGCGAGCGAAGCCGCGGGTTCCACTAGTAACTAGATATATTATACCTATCTCGACTAGACCTACGACATATTATGTAGACTAGACAATCATAAAATAGATTATTAAGTTTTATTAGCAATTAATTAGGCTATTAAACTAAGGTTATAATTTCTCTTTAACTCACAGAAATATAAGCCATTACACGAGCTTTCATGTAAAAAAGGCAATTAATTGCAATTTTGTTGAAATGGATTTTAGAGCAATAGAATATTTTTTGAATGGTTGCCTATGAATCTTTAATCACGTTACATGGTGCAAAGCTATGAGAGTGCTGACAATTTTTATTACGACTATGAGTGATTTTGTTAGTGTTTTAGAATTTCGAGCAAGCCATGCATGTAAATCCGCAATCAAGCACAATCCAGATTTAGTATATAGGTCTGACGATTGAACCAAAAATTGATATAAAAACAATGCATGCGTTCTATTGCTATGATTTCGATTTTTTATAGCTTCTATCACTCGTTCTATAAGCTAGTGATGATTTCTTGATTCATTGCGGAAAAATCAACTGGGGTACAATTAAGAATGCATACCACTACCAATTTGTTTAAAGCTGACGAAAATCTGACAATACCACATATAGTGCAGTACAATATGTCTGTATGTATTCAGTCCGATTACTGGATAAGGGGAAATCAATACCAGGGGACAGGCAATAGTCAACCACGCTGTCTGACTGCGACTTGGTGGACTTTACCTGTCTTTCTAAAATTTCAGCTCTCAAAGTTTACCTTTGCCGTAAGATAAATGTCTCATAGGTGAAAGAGATTGGAACCTGTTTCGTTCGGTTTTCAGAGCAAACACGTTACTACTGAGCTATAACAACTTTAATAACTGCCTCTTATATGAAATTATAATGAATATTTTAAATGCATATAATAAAAAAAATAGTATGTTAGAAGTATATAAATTGGTTTCATAAAACATAAAAATAAAATCGTGTCTAAATTCTAAGTGCATTCTGTAATCCTGAAATAGACTACGCTTGGCAAACTTGCTAGTCTTTGAGAAAAAAGCTCTAACACTCTTCTGTGAAGCTTGTTTTAATCGCATAAAATACGAAAATACCCGTAAGACATAGAATATAACTAGTAAAATACTTTATTTTTCTAGTGAAAAATGTACTGTAGTATATTCTGAGTAGGGTCATTCATAGTTTTCTGTTCGAAAATAAATAAAAATCTGACACTCGTTCTTTGCGCCATTTCGTTAGTTTTTTTGGATATCGATAATGAACCGTCTAAATTATTGAAATAGCACGATGGCCTTTATATAGATATTAAATAAGCAACTCAATAGTATCTAGGTACCTTTTTAGTTATGACACAACGGAGCTATGCGTTCGGAAGATTAGCTGGACAAACTATCAGACAGACAGTTTTTTTATAAATACTGTATATAATTCCTGATGCGTTAAGTTCAAGTAATAAAAACCACAAGGTCTATATACAACTTTCAAGGCACATAAAATATATATTTACAAGATGACGTTGGTAAAATTTTGCTGACTAAAGCAGCATTATTAGTTTTTCTTTAATTAAACAGTTCACTGGATCGGAGAAATTCGTTAAAGGGTCAATCGTGTCAGTCCAGTGAAACCTTTTTATACGTAATTTATAACTTTGTTAGGACGAACTGCTATAACAATTCTATTATATCTTGTTAAAGTACCTGAAATAACAATTTTAAAAACTTAATAACATCTTATTTTTGATATTTTGTTTTGACTTTTCTAAATCACTAACTATTAAGCCAAAATCTGCGCATGGGAGAGGTACATAGCATATAACGCATGTGCGTAATCTACCCTTAAACATATCTAATTTGGTGTGATACTATAAAACTTGACACAACATCTATCATAGTAATAGGTAATTTATTGTACAACCAATAGCTGTAAGTATAATCGATGAAGTACGACAGCAATCACATTCGTACATATTAGTGACTCGGCCTCGACAGTCTGTGGTTCCCAAATAAAAAGTTCAGATATTTATGTTTTCCTTATTTTTTATATTTGAACTAACCTAGTTACATCCCTATTAAAAGAAAAATTGAATTATTCAAATCCCAACTGGATTTAGCGAGAATTTTTGCGTTTTAGCGAGACTAACTAACAACTGTTGATTTTTACGTATAATAAAGATTATAGCAAACGCAAACTTAAAATATTTTGATATATTGGTAGCAAGTATAAAATATGATACTTACGTCATTATTTATCCTTCATCGCAATGAGCCCAGGGGAGCTTTATATCTTATCCCAACTTAGCATCAAACATCTCTGAATCTTAGAAAACACAGCCTGGAGGGCTCAAATATTATTGAAAGATTTATAACATCGTATTATTATTACATACATAAAAATGGCCCTTTTGTAGCTATGTATAATTTATTTATTTTCACAAATAAGAAAGTCACGTATACTCTCCACTTCAGCGCAAATGTTAATTATACCACGTACATAAATAATTATATTATTCAAAATTAAATAAAGGAAAACGTCGCAAGAAAACCTGCATGTCTGAGAGAATGTAACAAGATTTGAAAAGATTTGATATATACGATTTGATATATGCAGTCTGCCAACTCGCACTTAGCCAGCGTGGGTCCACTACCATGGCCTGATCCACATTAGAAGGGAAACTCGTACCCAGCAGTGGAACGTTATAAAGGGCTTAATGCAATACAAAGCAATACTAAAATTTGTGACTAAAATTATTTTACAGGTAGTATGTACTCGTATGTGTACTATTTCAGTAATAATAATACCTGTATTTAATACCTATGATTTCTTTTACTCGGTGTATATGAAACAACTTAATATTATTAAATTCAAAACATATTATATTATATTTTTTTTAAAGAAATTTATAACTATATACTTTATGCATAATAATGACAAAAACGAAATATCATTAAATTATCAGACAGATTTATAATTGTATAACATGTTATCAAAAAAAATAAAAGAAAAATGGTGTCTTAGTTGACTTATTGAAACAGAACTTCCATTCAGCTTCAAACTCATTCTAATAACGTTTAAAATGAAAGAAAAACTTAATTTTAAGAGAGTAGGTCGAACGAATAAACTACAATAATAAGTCTATTATTTTCAAGTTGATTTTAATGTTTTAGGTTTTTTTATTAAAAAAATTTACTGGGGAATGATTGTACATCCTGAGGTCCTGGATTCGAGTCCCGGGTCGGGCCAAGTTTAGTTATTGAGTCTTTCTATTTAGTGAGCCTCACCTTACTGGTCGTGTCAATTAGTTGTCCCACCGGAATATGAGAGTGATAAGGAATAGAGAGTGCACTTGTGTCTCCGAGTACGCTTGTGCACTAAGTATAATATCTCCTGCGCAGTTGGCTAGCCTTATTATTATAAGATCAACAAAAGGAGCTAACAAATATGGTATTAAAGTTGCAGTTAACTTCTAAATGTAGAGACTAAATTTTAACTTGCTTATTGCATAATATAATGTATTTCATAGACAGGTTTTTCTATCATTATGATACCAATGAAAATAAATAATTAAATAATAATTAATTATAAAAAGAACATTGATCGTATTTTATATTCATAGAACTTTTGAATCTAATAAATAAAATGCAAATGTCCAATAATATCTACGTACACTGTACATACAAGTACATATAGATTTGAAAGAAATATCCGTTTCAAAACCGTTTAAATGAAAACATACAAAATTGTGAAAGGATCTAAAAAGTTTTCCATCAATATTCATACTTTCATTAATTTGTCTTTTTTGCGTGCCATCGCATATTGAGCGGCTCTGAGCAATTAGTGAAGAATGCTTGCGAATATCTCCCGTCCATTTTATTGAATGGTACAGTGAGGGTTCTATTATTGAAGTAAACTCAAATAGCCTGGTACTGTTTTACCACTTAAAAGATACGTTTTTTTTTCATATTTATTTAAGACAATTTTTATGTAGTATCTATATGGTCATATTACGTTAAAAGTATTTAAGGAAAATATGTAATTTTATATTGATATTTATAAAAAGATATATCTTCAAAATTTTCCCTCTTTCTTATTTTTCTATTAATTCAACCCTTTTTTTAATATAAAGAGGCGGATGAGGCCATAGACTTCACAGTTGACATGTCTTTTAAAAGCATACTAGGTTGTCTCAGACATGCAGGTATCAGAATGTTTTCCTTCACCATAAGACAAATGGTAATCATGTTGGAAATTATTCGCACGTGAAAATATTTTAAGGTGAGAGACACGGGATTCGAATCCATTTCGTTCGATTTACCGCCACAAATACGTAGTAGTTATTATTTACGCTAAACAAATTATATTTATCCATATTAAAAAATATATACAGAAATCATGAGTGATAAAATATCGATTAATGTCACAATAGCTGTGAAAATTAATGGTGCAAGCTGCATTATTCAGGTAAATAGCATTCCGTCATCCCATCGCTCACGGAGTTAAATATTAATATGCTCACATACTCTGAATATTCTGTTGCGAAGTTAATTCAAGAATTAAAATTGTCCTGCCTTTAGACTAGACCAAACATTAAAATCTGGCAATACAGCCGGAAGTCAAGGAAAAAACATACTGGGAGGTGGCCTACTCCGGTACATGGTAACAGAGAAGACCATTGGAGCAACCCTATTGTTGTTGTGATCTACCTTGGCACATTCCCTTAAGACGGGGGACGTTCCGTTGTGTTTTTTGTGGGTAATACTTTTTTTTTTATGGTAAAAAGGGGGCAAACGGGCAGGAGGCTCACCTGATGGGAAGTGATCACCTCCGCCCATGGACATCTGCAAGCCAGGCTTGCAGATGCGTTGCCGGCCTTTCAGGAAAGGGAGGGATGGAGGAGGGAGGGAAGTGGGAAGGAGGGGGGAACTAAGGCGGAGGATGAAGGGAAGAGGGAGGGGGAAGGAGAGTGGGCCTCCTGGACTCTCACTCACCGGACGAAACGCGACAGCATAGCTGCCACTTCACGCCGGTCTTCTGTGAGAGAGTGGTACTAATGAACTATACGGGGCGTGCCGGCCAAGTTAGTCCCACATAACAACTGTTATGTATACAAGTAGTATACGTATATAAATTTCCTACAATTAAAATATTTTAATATGCGTAAAAAACTATTCTAAAAGTTTCGATATAATGTTTATATCTATAGATAATCTAAATATCTTTCCTAATTAGGTAATCATAGGGCAGCAAAAAATGTACTATAGGTACCATACTAAAACTACACATAAAATATACGTAAGTTTGATGTAACGATATAATAAAATGATATAAGAGAAAATTTCGTCAATACGAATGTAGGTTACAAATAACTATCCGAATATTTCGGCGGGCCTATGCGCCGCGCGCCGCTTGCGTGCTCTCTCCTAGTTTAGCGAAATGTTATTGTCTTTGGAAAATATTATTATGCGAATGCATTACTTTTATAGCATATTTTGCTTCTATAAACTGTTAATATTGTAGGTTTTATATATATATAAAATTCTTGTGTGAGTATTTTTAATTACTTAATTAACTTTATCACAGCATGACTGATTATCAAATTTTTACCTATGCACAAATACTACATAGGTAAAAATTCTAGTCTAGTCTACTATGTTACCTGTACCAGGTAAGTTTAAGCTTTGGCTGGGCCAAAGAGGTCATGCTGATATCGAAAATCATTTTTGTTTTTAATTATCCTACTGTTCGAAATTCCATAAGCCTTCTTGAATATTTTATTGAATTAACTGCATAATTAAAATGAAATAAAATTTCAATTAATAATAACTATTACATTTATTGATAATAATTTGATTTTCTTAAGTAGAAATCAATATAAACTAGATAAATTATTAAATTCTAATAACAATTTTGTAAAGGAAATAGTTTCAACGTACAAGTGCTGCAAATTGTGCTGCAACACTTGTTTTGGCGAAAAGATTTACTATAGCGATGGTCCGAGTGTGTTGGACTACAAAAGTTGGAATTCAGTGCACATATAGTTTGGTACAGTAGAGAATACACAAAATTTTGTATTGTTGTCATACATATTATATATACAATAATACAACGAGTTATTTACTCTACCTTATTTATAATAGTTTGGCGCAGTTTGTAGTGGGTACTACCTACTTCCTTGCGCCAGCGGTCGCGGGTTCGAATCCCGCTGGGGGCATTTGTTAAACTCGGATGTTTGTACTCCAGTCATGGATTATTAATAATATGTATGTATTTAAACTTATATATGTAGTATATCAGCTTACCACGAAACCAGATGGCGCTGTTGTAATAATGTCCCAACATATTTATTTATAAATAGTCAAACATTACATAATAGTTTTTTCATGAAATACATCTGATAAATATGTTATGGATTGTTCTATCGCTAAAACTATGAACTCAACAAAGAGAGGCTAATAATACATACAATTCAAAATATGTTAAATCATGTTAGCATTGAAGCTTGTAATTATACCTAGTAGCAAAAATATAGGATGTTATTTATTCATATTAACGTGAATACTTTGAATATGTTATATCTGTTATTATCACATGAAAGTCTCTTCAGTGACTGAAGCGGTCAAGCATTCAAATCGTCGAACCAAAAATTAAATTAATGCGAAAAGATCTGAAAAGATAGTTATAAGAAATTATATTAGCCATTAGATCTCCTTAAATCAACCGTGGCGTAATAGTCGTTCTTTACCGACATTTTCCCCTACAACTACCTACCTTACAAAGCTCGGTTTCATAGGTCAAGCAATTTTCGAGATTTCGTGTTACTGAGTCCGTGAGTGAATGACTTTTCGCTTTTATATACCCACCTAGAAAAAATGACGGTAACTTTATATACTAATTATTATTTTTTTACAGTATATAATACAAATAATAAGCTAACAAGATCTTGTTAATTCTCTTTCAATACACCCAAGAAGAACACTCTCTTAGTTGAATAATTCAAAAATTCTCAAGCGACTGTCGCTCCACAAGAAAAAGCAAACTGTAAAGTGCAGTGAAAATACAACGGATATGAGAGTGAAGCACAATATGAGGTTTTTCTTTATAAGGGTACTTCGTTTCCTAGGACAATGGAAGACTTCAAAGATAAAGTATCTTATTGAAAATAACAAGTACTGTAGGTTACTCTGTACTACTGTAATAACAAGTATTCTAGGTTTATTTTGACTTTCTTTCACGTATAATATAAAAATATTTTGTCTTTACTTTCTAAATATTAATTTGTTATTTTATTATAGTTGTTATAAGACGTTTATAATTAAATGGTAGATTTCTTAGAGCTGAGACATTTAGACCTGAGACATTTAGACCTGAATAACCAGCTATCATAATATCAAATTGCTTCAATGTATTCTCAAATGTATGTATGTATGTAATGTCAATTTAATGTATATTTCTCAAAAAAATCTCATCAAAACTTTACTTAATTTTCCAAAAAATATTTTATTATATATGTATTATTGTCTAAAGATGATTTCGAATAAACATTTATATTATTATAATTCTTTCGTTTTAAAGCTAGAATACAATTTTGCATAACTATACAGCAAAAAGACGCCACCGATCAATAGTCATCCGGAACATTTTTATAAGGTGTCTGGATTTATTGGGGACGGTTGAAACGTGAAATATTCAAGGGTCACGGCAGCGTTGTCCCTTGAAGAGATTTTTCCTTCAGATGATTTATTTCAAAGGTCGAGGACGGGCGTCCTTTTGTTTAAGATAACGTTTGCGCTATAATCAAAACAATTTTAAGGTGTTTTAGTACAATTTGTAATGCTGTTATCTACATTTTCTTTCATTTCTCATTTTCTTAAGTATATTTATGCAAAAAGAAACTAAATAATGTGCATTTATACAAACTAGAGAATAATAATAATAATATGCAACAAATCGAGTGAATATTACTGTCTTCAAAAAGATCTCTGAAAGTATCTAGACTTTGCCCGCGTTTTCGCTCTCGTAGTTTATTAGTGTACAATTCCTTCTCCTCCACTTCTAACGTAGCACGTGGCGAAATGTTAAGAGTGGTTCTAAAAGACAAAGATAATTTCCCAAACAACTAGTATTAGTATTAATAGATTAGTGCGTACAAAGAAAAACAAAATTTTATTTTAGCATTATTTATTTTCTCAATCTGACTAGCATGTTTTGCTTAATTTGTAGTGGCCCTACTTGCTACTTGCTAGGCCAGTAGTCCTGCTAGGACATTATTGTGTGATACACATGAGTATTTACACCCCATACTCATGGATGTTTATGTTTGTAATGTATATGAGATACTTTTATTCCATAAAACAAGCCTTTATCTTACCATGCAACTAGATGGTTCCGTGTGTAAATCTCCAACCATATGTACTATAGGTATATCTTTATATATTAATATTAAATACATGGTAAGTCGAGATAATAGAAATTTATAACTTATTTAAATTACTTTACTAATATAGATGAGTTAACACAAAGAGGTATCAAATTAAAAATGGAGTTATAAGCATTAAGATCGTTTTACTTAAGAAAGCTATGAATTATAAGTCTCCAGATTAACCCTTCAACCACTTATAATGCTGCAATATAATATTACTTTAAGAAGCAACGAGATATTCTTGGTAACAAACTAATCCTATTTGGAGAAAATATTGGGAATAGTCGGTATTATAGCGAGTGAAATAATCCGTGGACTTACATTGCCGGGGCGATGGACCAGATGTAATTCGTCTTAGAGCGCCGCTGTACAAAGTCAAGTGTAAACGTGTAGTTGTTGGTCCATTCCATTATCCAATGAACATATTACTTATTTTTTATGTAAAGTGTTTCTCTTTGTTGTTATTTATATAATAATTATTTAGAAAACTAATTTGGAGTATTGGCATCATAAGTGATATAGCAAAAAATGTACTTCTTATTATGAAAGTGTGAATAAAACTAAAGATTTTAAATAAAACTTTTTTTCTTTTTGAGCATTTTTTCTCTGGTTTATTTTCACTTTTTGGTTTCCGACGTTTTGAATGCTTTATAGCAATTATTAATGTTAAATTAAGTTTTGTTATAAAATACATGCAATGATTGTACATCCTGAGGTCCTGGATTCGAGTCCCGGGTCGGGCCAAGTTTAGTTATTGAGTCTTTCTATTTAGTGAGCCTCACCTTACTGGTCGTGTCAATTAGTTGTCCCACCGGAATATGAGAGTGATAAGGAATAGAGAGTGCACTTGTGTCTCCGAGTACGCTTGTGCACTAAGTATAATATCTCCTGCGCAGTTGGCTAGCCTTATTATTATAAGATCAACAAAAGGAGCTAACAAATATGGTATTAAAGTTGCAGTTAACTTCTAAATGTAGAGACTAAATTTTAACTTGCTTATTGCATAATATAATGTATTTCATAGACAGGTTTTTCTATCATTATGATACCAATGAAAATAAATAATTAAATAATAATTAATTATAAAAAGAACATTGATCGTATTTTATATTCATAGAACTTTTGAATCTAATAAATAAAATGCAAATGTCCAATAATATCTACGTACACTGTACATACAAGTACATATAGATTTGAAAGAAATATCCGTTTCAAAACCGTTTAAATGAAAACATACAAAATTGTGAAAGGATCTAAAAAGTTTTCCATCAATATTCATACTTTCATTAATTTGTCTTTTTTGCGTGCCATCGCATATTGAGCGGCTCTGAGCAATTAGTGAAGAATGCTTGCGAATATCTCCCGTCCATTTTATTGAATGGTACAGTGAGGGTTCTATTATTGAAGTAAACTCAAATAGCCTGGTACTGTTTTACCACTTAAAAGATACGTTTTTTTTTCATATTTATTTAAGACAATTTTTATGTAGTATCTATATGGTCATATTACGTTAAAAGTATTTAAGGAAAATATGTAATTTTATATTGATATTTATAAAAAGATATATCTTCAAAATTTTCCCTCTTTCTTATTTTTCTATTAATTCAACCCTTTTTTTAATATAAAGAGGCGGATGAGGCCATAGACTTCACAGTTGACATGTCTTTTAAAAGCATACTAGGTTGTCTCAGACATGCAGGTATCAGAATGTTTTCCTTCACCATAAGACAAATGGTAATCATGTTGGAAATTATTCGCACGTGAAAATATTTTAAGGTGAGAGACACGGGATTCGAATCCATTTCGTTCGATTTACCGCCACAAATACGTAGTAGTTATTATTTACGCTAAACAAATTATATTTATCCATATTAAAAAATATATACAGAAATCATGAGTGATAAAATATCGATTAATGTCACAATAGCTGTGAAAATTAATGGTGCAAGCTGCATTATTCAGGTAAATAGCATTCCGTCATCCCATCGCTCACGGAGTTAAATATTAATATGCTCACATACTCTGAATATTCTGTTGCGAAGTTAATTCAAGAATTAAAATTGTCCTGCCTTTAGACTAGACCAAACATTAAAATCTGGCAATACAGCCGGAAGTCAAGGAAAAAACATACTGGGAGGTGGCCTACTCCGGTACATGGTAACAGAGAAGACCATTGGAGCAACCCTATTGTTGTTGTGATCTACCTTGGCACATTCCCTTAAGACGGGGGACGTTCCGTTGTGTTTTTTGTGGGTAATACTTTTTTTTTTATGGTAAAAAGGGGGCAAACGGGCAGGAGGCTCACCTGATGGGAAGTGATCACCTCCGCCCATGGACATCTGCAAGCCAGGCTTGCAGATGCGTTGCCGGCCTTTCAGGAAAGGGAGGGATGGAGGAGGGAGGGAAGTGGGAAGGAGGGGGGAACTAAGGCGGAGGATGAAGGGAAGAGGGAGGGGGAAGGAGAGTGGGCCTCCTGGACTCTCACTCACCGGACGAAACGCGACAGCATAGCTGCCACTTCACGCCGGTCTTCTGTGAGAGAGTGGTACTAATGAACTATACGGGGCGTGCCGGCCAAGTTAGTCCCACATAACAACTGTTATGTATACAAGTAGTATACGTATATAAATTTCCTACAATTAAAATATTTTAATATGCGTAAAAAACTATTCTAAAAGTTTCGATATAATGTTTATATCTATAGATAATCTAAATATCTTTCCTAATTAGGTAATCATAGGGCAGCAAAAAATGTACTATAGGTACCATACTAAAACTACACATAAAATATACGTAAGTTTGATGTAACGATATAATAAAATGATATAAGAGAAAATTTCGTCAATACGAATGTAGGTTACAAATAACTATCCGAATATTTCGGCGGGCCTATGCGCCGCGCGCCGCTTGCGTGCTCTCTCCTAGTTTAGCGAAATGTTATTGTCTTTGGAAAATATTATTATGCGAATGCATTACTTTTATAGCATATTTTGCTTCTATAAACTGTTAATATTGTAGGTTTTATATATATATAAAATTCTTGTGTGAGTATTTTTAATTACTTAATTAACTTTATCACAGCATGACTGATTATCAAATTTTTACCTATGCACAAATACTACATAGGTAAAAATTCTAGTCTAGTCTACTATGTTACCTGTACCAGGTAAGTTTAAGCTTTGGCTGGGCCAAAGAGGTCATGCTGATATCGAAAATCATTTTTGTTTTTAATTATCCTACTGTTCGAAATTCCATAAGCCTTCTTGAATATTTTATTGAATTAACTGCATAATTAAAATGAAATAAAATTTCAATTAATAATAACTATTACATTTATTGATAATAATTTGATTTTCTTAAGTAGAAATCAATATAAACTAGATAAATTATTAAATTCTAATAACAATTTTGTAAAGGAAATAGTTTCAACGTACAAGTGCTGCAAATTGTGCTGCAACACTTGTTTTGGCGAAAAGATTTACTATAGCGATGGTCCGAGTGTGTTGGACTACAAAAGTTGGAATTCAGTGCACATATAGTTTGGTACAGTAGAGAATACACAAAATTTTGTATTGTTGTCATACATATTATATATACAATAATACAACGAGTTATTTACTCTACCTTATTTATAATAGTTTGGCGCAGTTTGTAGTGGGTACTACCTACTTCCTTGCGCCAGCGGTCGCGGGTTCGAATCCCGCTGGGGGCATTTGTTAAACTCGGATGTTTGTACTCCAGTCATGGATTATTAATAATATGTATGTATTTAAACTTATATATGTAGTATATCAGCTTACCACGAAACCAGATGGCGCTGTTGTAATAATGTCCCAACATATTTATTTATAAATAGTCAAACATTACATAATAGTTTTTTCATGAAATACATCTGATAAATATGTTATGGATTGTTCTATCGCTAAAACTATGAACTCAACAAAGAGAGGCTAATAATACATACAATTCAAAATATGTTAAATCATGTTAGCATTGAAGCTTGTAATTATACCTAGTAGCAAAAATATAGGATGTTATTTATTCATATTAACGTGAATACTTTGAATATGTTATATCTGTTATTATCACATGAAAGTCTCTTCAGTGACTGAAGCGGTCAAGCATTCAAATCGTCGAACCAAAAATTAAATTAATGCGAAAAGATCTGAAAAGATAGTTATAAGAAATTATATTAGCCATTAGATCTCCTTAAATCAACCGTGGCGTAATAGTCGTTCTTTACCGACATTTTCCCCTACAACTACCTACCTTACAAAGCTCGGTTTCATAGGTCAAGCAATTTTCGAGATTTCGTGTTACTGAGTCCGTGAGTGAATGACTTTTCGCTTTTATATACCCACCTAGAAAAAATGACGGTAACTTTATATACTAATTATTATTTTTTTACAGTATATAATACAAATAATAAGCTAACAAGATCTTGTTAATTCTCTTTCAATACACCCAAGAAGAACACTCTCTTAGTTGAATAATTCAAAAATTCTCAAGCGACTGTCGCTCCACAAGAAAAAGCAAACTGTAAAGTGCAGTGAAAATACAACGGATATGAGAGTGAAGCACAATATGAGGTTTTTCTTTATAAGGGTACTTCGTTTCCTAGGACAATGGAAGACTTCAAAGATAAAGTATCTTATTGAAAATAACAAGTACTGTAGGTTACTCTGTACTACTGTAATAACAAGTATTCTAGGTTTATTTTGACTTTCTTTCACGTATAATATAAAAATATTTTGTCTTTACTTTCTAAATATTAATTTGTTATTTTATTATAGTTGTTATAAGACGTTTATAATTAAATGGTAGATTTCTTAGAGCTGAGACATTTAGACCTGAGACATTTAGACCTGAATAACCAGCTATCATAATATCAAATTGCTTCAATGTATTCTCAAATGTATGTATGTATGTAATGTCAATTTAATGTATATTTCTCAAAAAAATCTCATCAAAACTTTACTTAATTTTCCAAAAAATATTTTATTATATATGTATTATTGTCTAAAGATGATTTCGAATAAACATTTATATTATTATAATTCTTTCGTTTTAAAGCTAGAATACAATTTTGCATAACTATACAGCAAAAAGACGCCACCGATCAATAGTCATCCGGAACATTTTTATAAGGTGTCTGGATTTATTGGGGACGGTTGAAACGTGAAATATTCAAGGGTCACGGCAGCGTTGTCCCTTGAAGAGATTTTTCCTTCAGATGATTTATTTCAAAGGTCGAGGACGGGCGTCCTTTTGTTTAAGATAACGTTTGCGCTATAATCAAAACAATTTTAAGGTGTTTTAGTACAATTTGTAATGCTGTTATCTACATTTTCTTTCATTTCTCATTTTCTTAAGTATATTTATGCAAAAAGAAACTAAATAATGTGCATTTATACAAACTAGAGAATAATAATAATAATATGCAACAAATCGAGTGAATATTACTGTCTTCAAAAAGATCTCTGAAAGTATCTAGACTTTGCCCGCGTTTTCGCTCTCGTAGTTTATTAGTGTACAATTCCTTCTCCTCCACTTCTAACGTAGCACGTGGCGAAATGTTAAGAGTGGTTCTAAAAGACAAAGATAATTTCCCAAACAACTAGTATTAGTATTAATAGATTAGTGCGTACAAAGAAAAACAAAATTTTATTTTAGCATTATTTATTTTCTCAATCTGACTAGCATGTTTTGCTTAATTTGTAGTGGCCCTACTTGCTACTTGCTAGGCCAGTAGTCCTGCTAGGACATTATTGTGTGATACACATGAGTATTTACACCCCATACTCATGGATGTTTATGTTTGTAATGTATATGAGATACTTTTATTCCATAAAACAAGCCTTTATCTTACCATGCAACTAGATGGTTCCGTGTGTAAATCTCCAACCATATGTACTATAGGTATATCTTTATATATTAATATTAAATACATGGTAAGTCGAGATAATAGAAATTTATAACTTATTTAAATTACTTTACTAATATAGATGAGTTAACACAAAGAGGTATCAAATTAAAAATGGAGTTATAAGCATTAAGATCGTTTTACTTAAGAAAGCTATGAATTATAAGTCTCCAGATTAACCCTTCAACCACTTATAATGCTGCAATATAATATTACTTTAAGAAGCAACGAGATATTCTTGGTAACAAACTAATCCTATTTGGAGAAAATATTGGGAATAGTCGGTATTATAGCGAGTGAAATAATCCGTGGACTTACATTGCCGGGGCGATGGACCAGATGTAATTCGTCTTAGAGCGCCGCTGTACAAAGTCAAGTGTAAACGTGTAGTTGTTGGTCCATTCCATTATCCAATGAACATATTACTTATTTTTTATGTAAAGTGTTTCTCTTTGTTGTTATTTATATAATAATTATTTAGAAAACTAATTTGGAGTATTGGCATCATAAGTGATATAGCAAAAAATGTACTTCTTATTATGAAAGTGTGAATAAAACTAAAGATTTTAAATAAAACTTTTTTTCTTTTTGAGCATTTTTTCTCTGGTTTATTTTCACTTTTTGGTTTCCGACGTTTTGAATGCTTTATAGCAATTATTAATGTTAAATTAAGTTTTGTTATAAAATACATATATTTGTAAATCAAATTTTTGTAAGTTTTCATTTATATTTCCAGTATAAAGGTCATACGACCGACATTTACCCGAGGTTCGGTCAACGGCTGGCAGCGTGAATTATTTCATGCAAAATGAATTCGGCTTGTATAAGGCCCTCTTTGAACCCAACACAATGTGAAAGGCTAACTTGACTTTGTAGTAAAATAAACTTGTTCATAATAATAAGCATAAATTTTACTTTTATTGAAATTGTATTCTGTATATACAGTATATTTAACGTGGACTAAAAAAATCGAGTATTAAAATCCCGAAATCCATTCTAATATAATAATCGTGAAGTTAACTCTTTTCCTATACTTATAATGCTCACTAAGATCGGACATAAACTACTCTTAATAACCTTTACCTCACATAAGCAAACCTTTACGCAAAAATAATATAATAAAAAACTGTAATGCAAATGTATTTAATGTATAGATTTTGAATGCAATGTCTAAAAATTATAAAATCAGGTATCCTTTAAAGAATATGTTTATTTCCCAAGAAAACAAGATATTATATGAATTATAATATGAATTAATATTTTTATAGTGGTAGTGCCATGCTTGTTACCTTCGGGTAACAGCCGAATGGGCCGACACGCCCCGTATAGTACCACTCTCTCATAGGAGACCGGCGTGAATTGGCAGCTATGCTGTCGCGTTTCGAATTTCGCGGTAAGTGAGAGTCCGTGAGGCCCATTCCCTATCACTCCACCACCTCCACCTACTTTCAAATAATCATCTTATCACTAAATGCATATGAAAGTATATACGGCACTAACATCAAAAACCAATTTTTAAAATTTTTGTATGTCTGTCTGTTTGTTCCTGCTAATCTCTGAAACGGTTGGACTGATTTTGACGGGACTTTCACTTGCAGTTAGTTAATGTCATAAGACGAAACTTTTTAACCAACTTCAAAAAAGGAGGAGGATATTTTAAGTAATTTTATTTATTTCAACTAGTGGAACCCGTGGCTTGAACCTAGGGACGAACCAGAGCTAAGCGAGGGTGAGTCGCTTGTTATTAATAAGATTCAAAATATTATCAATCATATATCCCATTCCCCTATATCCATTATATGAACTTGGCCCAGATATTGACCTGCCAAAGTCATGTATAAAGTTTGATTGAAATCTAATACAGAGTAACGAGTTATGTCAAACTTGTGTGAGGCACAAAGAGGTTAATTTATAGCTTGTAATTCATTGATAGTATAATATGTAACAATATGTCACTCTATTGCTAATAATAGAAAGGATAAGTCTTTTTATCAAGTAAATATGAATCTATACTAATATTATAAAGCTGAAGAGTTTGTTTGTTTGTTTGGTTGAACGCGCTCATCTCAGGAATTATTTTTGTGTTGGATAGTCCGTTTATCGACAAAGGCTATAGATTATATTACATCACGCTATGACTAATAGGAGCGGAGTATTAATGAAAAAAGTTGCGAAAACGGGAATGGCGGGCGTTAGTTCTGCTAGGTATCATACCACGCGACTCAGTAAGAATTTGGTTTCCGATCTTTAGAACGCGTGCGAAACCGCGGGAAATGCTAGTGTAATATAAAGTACTATGTATATAACGTATTACACATTTACCATTATTCCATTGGTGGAAAAAATAGATAAAAAATTAAAACAATATTTACCTAATATTTAGGCTACAATTTTTAGGCCACAAGTAGGTTGTGTACAGTAGTTTTATCATGAGAATAGTAAGTGAAAAACATTGAAAGAATTTTCCATCATAAAATCTACAAGCGTCTATAAACTTAAAGACTTTTGGCTTTTCTTCCACATTACGATTCTAAATGTAGAAGCTGTATTGTTTGTTAAATAAAATTACAGAGTAGATTTTTTAAAAACAATGTAGTATTCTGAAACAACTTTCATCTACAAACATAGTTAAAATAAGTTATGTACGATTAAAATAAGTAATGTATGTAAATAAATTCTCATAGAACTAGTACTTAAGTATAATCAGGATATGAAGTATGTGCTGTAAGGCTTCAACTGTCAAGTAGCATAAACTTGCATAATAGAGCCACAGATGAAGACATGACAAGCGTAGCAGGTATTAAATAATTAATTACGCCTTACTTAATAAGGCCTTACTATTGTAAGTTGTTCAATAGAGAACCTACTATATTTTACTAAATAATAAAATCGATTTCTATTGTGAAATTCATTCAAATCTGTCAATATGAAGAAAAGCAAACAATAAAACACATGCCTGTATACTTATAATATTAATGTGACTACAAGAAGTTCCTTGATCATTTAATATATCACATACATATTATAATATTATAAAATCTTCTATGAAATGCTTTGTATACGAGGGATTTCTCTCTTTTCTCTCTCTTTTTTGGAGCGTGCTAAAAATTACTGGGGTTCAATCGATAATACGTACATCTTATATATAAAATTCTCGTATCACAATTTTCGTTCCCATACTCCTCCGAAACGGCTTGACCGATTCTCATGAAATTTTGTGAGCATATTGAGTAGGTCTGAGAATCGGCCAACATCTATTTTTCATCCCCCTAAATGTTAAGGGTAGTCCACCCCTAAATTTTTATTTTTTAGACAATTTTTTTTCCTACAGATCAACCCAATGAGGTTGATTAGCAATTAAAAAAATGAATGCGGTTTACATTGTGAATAAGCTAGGAAAATTCTAGAAAAGAGCAAAATTTTTAACTTTTTTCAGATTGTTTTGTGGAGCATTAACTTATTTATTAATAGTTAAGTGAAATGGGATTACCACTATTTTTAAAAATCTGTTTTTACAGTAAGTGTATGAATTGTATAGTTGTAGTGTTGTATGAATTAATTTGCCTAAATAAATAATTAAATCAAGCTACAGAGACTTAATAAGTTTTACTAAGAATACTCGTAATATGGTCTATTTGTAATTTATTTATAACTTGTTTTTGCTTATTATTTTCTTAAAATTTCTCATTGAAAAATTGTTGTTCTTACTTTGGGTTATATAATTATTAGAAATAATACATAGGTTAAAAATGATGTACATAAGTCTTTATTAAGCATTCTAGTATTACGGTATATTCAATTATATTTTTTAGAGCACCTGTCGAGTTTTTCTCTGGCTATTCATTGTAAAATTGCTTTCCTGGTCGATGCTAGCTTCTTCAACGAAATTCATTTAAATAAAAAAAATACATATAAAAATAATTGATGATGCAAAAATGCTTGCCTACTTACAATATTTTATTACGATTAAGTTTTAGAAGAACACTCACATAATAACATGTTTATTTATTATTTATTTATCTAACATTCTCATGTGTGAATCATTTCCATCATAATTACTACTTATCTTACAGTAAAGAAAAACAACGTGAGAAAACCTACAAGTCTAAGAGAACCTATCAATTCCGCCTACATGCACTAGACTACCATTGAAATATGGCCTGATCCCAGTCATTGAGGGAGCAAAGGGACCTGAAAAGGGCTGAATACTAATACATTACTTATCATCAATTCATTTTGCCAACAAAATATTCCCTAAATTCTAGCATAATATAAACAGAATGAATTGTTAAGAAAACATCTTCCTAAACTTTATGTACGATATTAAAGAGAGCATAATTTCTATATCGAATTTCAGAAAAACCGTTATGAAACAAGGTCACAAAGCAATACAAGGGAAGTTTACATCCGGCTACATACAAAACATGTTACGTTCACAATCAGTGATTCTAACAAAGGTCCTCGCATCCGCACCTTCATTATCCCGGTATGAAAGAGAACAGGCGAAAAAAGTACGACAAGTTCTGAAGTAAAAATGTTTCAGTATAATTAAAGGTTTTTTTAAAGTCGTATGTTCATTTTGATTAACTACTTTCAAATATAAAGTGAAAAGTAACCAATTACTCATAAATTAATTTGCGACCGCATCGGTGGTGTAGTGGCTAGCGGTCAAGTCAGTCATACATCAAGAGGTTCTGGGTTCGAGTCCCGGGTCGGGCTAAGTTCGTTATTAAGTCTTTCTGTTTAGTAAGCCTCAATAGCAGCTCGGATTTGGGAAGGCGGCGGTGAGTCACCCCCCGTGCCTCGGAGAACATGTAAAGTCGGTCCTGCGCCTTAGCTCTCACTGGTCGTGTCGAGTAGACGTCCCACCGGAGTATGGGAGTGATAGGATTAGAGAGTACACTTGTGTCTGCGCGTACACTATGCACTATAATATCTCCTGCGCGTTGGCCAGTCACAATGAGATTGGCCGCCATGGTCGGAATCGTAGGAGATCATTATTATTATACTTATTAATATAAGAGAATATAAGAGAATAAAAATAAATAATATAAATATAAGAGACTCAGATTTTAGCTAAATGTTATTTATAATATAGCAGTACTTTAGTTGGGTAAAATTAATCGTGAGATCGAGAGAATTCATGACTTGTAAAAAATATTCTCATTATTATTGACTGTCCATAAACTTTTTAGCTGATTGCAGCGAAAACCGAGCCAGAGTTATTTGTTTAATCTATAATCACGAATATAATTATTATCAAACGACTGAACCGATTTTGATATAAACTTTTTAATTGTAAATGTTCTATTGATATTTTAAAACTTAATAATTAAGTATAATTCGATTGTTAAATAATATGTTTCTTCATATTGTTATTATTTTAGGTAAAAAGTAATTATTCTTGTCATAAGTCAATTTAAATAATACTATATACTTATCTAACATTAAATATTCATCAAAGCTCAAGCTTAAGAAGCTTAAGACAGCTTCAACCTCTTATTTCTGCCTCACATCTGAACCTTTCAACCTGCAAAGAGAATTGCTCCAGACAACGTATTGTGAATGCGCTCACGTATTCTTTGTAGCTGTTTTGATGAGTACAGTGGAGTTTTATCCTAACACATTACTTCGTTAAAGGACCTTAAAATTGCAATATAAAATCGTTTTCGCTTATCGTGGCCATTCTATATATATTATTGAAATATGTATGTTTAATACAATATTTTTAAAGATGCACTAAAAGAAAAATGAATAAGAAAGATTTCATTTTTTTATTTTAGAGGAAACAAAAAGGATTTTTCGATGTCAGGCCTGTCAAACAAAATCTACCCTACTGTCTACTAGCAATTTCGACTGTTATATAGACTATATACAATTTGTAAAAGTATAAATTTAAATTATAATAATTAAGTTGATTAAAATCACACATCTTCTAATATATAAAAATGTCGTGTCACAATGTTTGTTATCGAACTCCTCCAAAAGGACTTGACCGATTTCTATAATTTTTTTATGTATATTTGCAAATTACGTACCGCCATTTTTTTTAAGATTGCAGTGAGCAGTGAAACTGGTATAGGTAAGAGTAATTTGTTAATATGTAAGAGAATTAGGTATCCGCGTTTAGCAATATATAATAATATTTACATTTAGATTATCTGTTGTAATTTTAAGGTAATATAATTTAAAATATGTGTTTTTTCATCTAGTTCTCAGTAATTTGTACCTTCAAAATTATAATTTTAAAAGGTTCCATTATACCATTTAAATTGGCTCAGCTGTTCTCAGAAGTAATGACGTAATGGTTTGTAATGTTAAGCTTTTAAATTAATGAATTACTTCAAAAGTCAACATAAAAATTCAACCTATATTAAATACTAATGACTTACCCTCGGTTTGTTCGGATCTGATCTCAGGTATGTTTTGAATAGATGAAAATAGTTATTACTAGTGTACCTCAAGAGACCCTGCTATTGCCTACTTTTCTGCAGAATGTTTTAGTTTTTAAGACCTAAAATTTTCTAGTACATTCTTGATGTTTCCATTAAGATTTAGCCATGTAAATTGTTAAGATCAACTCGACATATTCTCACAATGAGCCAACACCTTGTATTGATTGACATAGGGCACAAAAAAAGTCAAAAGCATGAGCGATGAAAAATGTGGCTCCAGATGCTTCAAATGCTGTTGCTGTCGCATGTAAACATACTTTGGCATGCCTGCCGTTGCGACGGCATGGTTGGGTGCGTGAGAGCTTCTGTGACGCTCCATAAAGATGGGGAAGGTTTCATTTGGTTTCAGTGGGTAGTATGACTTAATGCATTTCCTGATGTTAAAAGCATAACCATAATTATTGAAGATAGTTGTAAACCCAGGTAGGTAACAACACCTACACGAAGTAATAGTATACGACTAGTATTGTTAAAATCTTTCAAGTAATTTACATTAATGTTAAATGCTTTGTATAGGATGTGATGGATCAATATTTACAGCATTCATTGCTTGAACTTATATTATTATAAGAGTTGGGCCTTAAATAATAAGAATTACAAATATTTAATAAAAATACAACAAACTTAAAATTATTCCCAGAAATTCTAAATACATATATTATGTTACATACATATATTTGTTGAGTTCTTAAAAGAAAGGACGACCTTTGTTTTCGGGACGTTTGAAAATTCATATTTTATGTATATCAGCGGGGTTGTTCAGTAAACTTTAGTGTAGTCCTTTACGAAATATACGAATAGCGTATTATTCTAAAAGGGTCAAATTTTATGAGTATATCATCTGGTGTGTTAAGAATGGAATTTTGCCGGAAGATTTTAAAATTTCGAATTTACAGATCTTTCCTACTTTAGAATTTTTGGCCTGCATTCAAAATCATTACTAATTTACTAATAATTTACTAAATTACTTACTAAGTTAGTACTAAATTACTAATATAATAAAATGATATATTATAACTAGACAGTATATATTTTTATTTGTACTTTTTGAGTTTTTGACATTATATTGTACCGACTTCAGAAATTGTTAATATTTCATAAAGAAACATGCAATATTTTAATAAATTATGAAACTATTTCGCGTAAATATTTTAATTGTATCTTTACTTTAAATTTAGTTTGACCATAGACTTAAAGAAATCTAGGGTTTCACTAAGAAAAATGAAAACAATACGAAAACGGGAAAAATAAGTCGATTCAGAAGTGACAGATTGAACACTGAACACAAAACGTTACAAATCAAAACTAAAAAGAAAAAAATAATTTTAATTACTTAGTTATTGTTGGAGTCGGTGCCAGCCAAGAAGGACAGTTTTATCCTTTGCAATGAACTTTCGAACAGATATTTTGATTATATTTACAAATTGATAAATTAATTAAATTGTGTTAAGATTTTATTTGCTTTGGCTGGCACCGACTCCAACAATAACTAAGTAATTAAAATTATTTTTTCTTTTTAGTTTTGATTTGTAACGTTTTGAAGTCGGTTTTCATTTTTGTTAAAAAATAATTTATTTTTAATTTTTTAGTGGAAATTAGATATTTTGTTTAAATATAATATTGGTAGGCTAACTAAACTACTGCTCCAATAAGTCTGCGAAGTTTTGAGTGAAAGACAATAGTCAATCGAGATTTGTCCACATCTATTTTTCCACGTAACTCCTAGACGTTAATAAGATTTACCTTCTATTATCAGATCAACCTAATATCCTGAAGGAATACTACTATCGGTTCATAAGTACGTATAATATTAAAAGAATTTTCTTTCAACTCCTAACCGTTGAGGAGATATACCTTACATCATCACAAATTCTTGAACAGCTTTACAAAATATACGAAAAACGTAATAAATGCCTATAAAATTTGAGAGTTGCCCTCGATTTCCCTAGGATCCCATCATCAGATCCTGACTTGGTGATAATGTGAATATCTTGGAAGTATACCCTACCGAACAAAACAAAATTGTAATCGGCCAGCATTTGACGCAGAAATAAATGAACAAACATAAAAAGAACCGTTGAGGAATTGTACCTTCCATCATCAGCTTATCCACATGAAATGATGATTTTCAGACACAAATGCTTGAACATCTTTAGAAAATGTATCAAAAACATAGTAGGTGCCTATAAAATTTGAGAGTTGCCCTCGATTTCCCTGGGATCCCATCATCAGATTCTGACTTGGTGACAATGGGACCAACTGGAAACTATACCCTTTCAAACAAAAAAAGAATTTTCCAAATCGGTCCAGCCATCGTCGAGTAATCAGGTAACATACATAGAAAAAAAAAAAGTCCCCGACGAATTGAGAACCTCCTCCTTTTTTTGAAGTCGGTTAAAAAGTAGACTTTAGAATTGAATTATATGAAGGTGTTAACAAAGTAAGGTAAATTGCTAAATTAGTTTTTGTTAATATAGTTTTGAATAACTAACTAACTAAACTAACTAACTTTGTAATATACTAAATCTTTCTAAATAGATCAGAAATTAAATTGCCATATCTTCGCATTAATATGAACCTCACATTCTATTTGAACAATGCTCTCTCACACGGTATCATATTATCGCACTGTCACACATGCCCTCATCACAACGTATGTGGTTAGATTAAATGGGGATTAACTGAATTTTTGTCAAACAAATCTGCCTTTGTTATCATCTGAATTGCTTAAACGTTTTATTTGTAAATCGTTCATAAAATCGGTATTTTATACTGGTGATCTACTTTGGCTTCATGCATATATTTTTTTTATTTTGATTCGTAGACCTAATTATTCATATGGATTGTATTTTTAGGGAAATATTAAAGTCAATCTATCCTAGTCTATACTAGTATTATAAAGCTGAAGAGTTTGTTTGTTTGTTTGGCTGAACGCGCCAATCTCTCGAACTACTGGGCCAAATTAAAAATTTCTTTTTGTGTTGGATAGTCCGTTTTTCGAGGAAAGCATAGGCTATATTATATCACGCTACGACCAATAGGAGCGGAAAATCAATAAAAAATGTAGCAAAAACGGGAGAAAAATATTTCTTTTGATTGCCAGCCCTTAGAACGCGAACCGAGCCGCGGGAAATGCTATATTTTATATAGCTGATTAGACTATTGTTAATGCAATACTTGATGTAAACATTCCTAGTTTGTTCCCTATCTATTTTATTATATTATCTTTAACATGGATTTGTATGAAATATTAACTAACATAAGCCAGTGACACGCAACCGTACAAGGAGACCCGACCCCAGCTAAACTGGGAAGAGGGTTGGACAAAGAAGAAGAAGATAAGCCAGTGACAAAAAAACATGACTTTCTCTTTTAAGGCTAAAATTCATTTTATTAAAATAAATGCTAATCGATGTGTACATTTTTAATGGCGAAAAGTAACTAATCATTGATAAATCATATGGTAATTAAATTACTTTCTTAATATTTACTCACCCCCACTTTATTCTTTGTGGATGAATATCATAAAGTTTTTTGTTTATAGTTGATTTGATGACAACTTTATTATAATGTTACGCATAATAATTTAAGAACGTCATATTCGTGAAGAGTTTTGTTCTTCCTGAAAAATATCTTTTAGTGAAAAGTTAAAAATATATGCAGCTTAGAAAATTTATCTTGGCATATTTCCAGAATAAAAATATAGTGTATGTAGTTTTCATATTTAAATGAGAATTTGTTGGACACAAATACATGAATACATAATATATTTATATAGCATATACATGTAAAATTAAAATTAGTTCCCAATTAATGAGAGTTAAAAGTCATTTCTTTTCGTTCTGAAATCTTAAAACATACAGAATGTCAATTCCAACTTCTACATTTCAGAAACTTCAAGATTCATTCCACTGTCATAACAATCTCACGTAATGTAGAATGGAGATGTATGTATCTAACGATAAACATTTACATAGGGTTGTCACTTTATAAAATTCGTTTACAAAAATCAATATCTGAATAACAAAAAATATTATCAATTCATCAATTATTATCAATTATTCCAATGTTTAAAAGAAATTTAATCATAACATTATGTATGAAAACATATATTATTATTTTTGAAAAATATGCCAACCCTAGTAGGACTCCTAGGATGCGCAACTGTTCACTGCAGGCATGCACTCGCATTTGCCATCCACTATTAAAACTGCATGAATTTTTTCGACAAAAGCTTTTAACTTTTATAGCGGTGG
This sequence comes from Boloria selene, assembly GCA_905231865.2. Lineage (NCBI taxonomy): Eukaryota > Metazoa > Arthropoda > Insecta > Lepidoptera > Nymphalidae > Boloria > Boloria selene. The sequence continues at coordinate 11,697,805 of HG993137.1, read as the reverse complement.
TCATAGAGTATTTTGGCTGTGAATTTCGCCCATTGCTATTGTACGATGACTGCACAGGCATTTCGTGCTGACACGAGTCACTCGGAAACTATACTTAACTTGTTTATGTTTGCTCAATTCCAAGTTAATCGATAAGTTCGTCAAATTTAGTAATAAATAGATATAAATTTAACCTAATAATTATTTGATATATTTTTATTTTTTACCCACTTTTGTTTTTTTTTATATATTGCAGAAGAAAAACCATAAAATTATTATAATTTGAAGTTACCTTAATGTTAGTTAAATTTATTCATGTAGAAAGTGAAACCTAAGCTAATAGATAATTTTAAACATACAGGTGATTTGCTATTAGTTTTCTTATACTTATATAAATATTATAAAGCAATGTAATCATAATTCTTGTTTTTTGGGAAATGTTTTTATGTGCCTCTCCATATAAATTAAACAAGCTTAGGTTTAAATATAATTTGTTGTGTGTGCAGTTTTGCTCGTCCTTTCTGTACGTAAATTTTGATACTTTTAAAAATACGAGATAAAAAAAAATTTTTTTGTGTAAATTTATAATCTTTGTATAGAATTGTATCAATGAAATATATTTATTACCTTTTAGAAGTGTCTTAGGTTATACAGATAAATTAAATTAAAGTGTTTGTTTGTATTTAATAACAACTTTTCACTAAATGCACCTGAGAGAATATAGAGTAAATGAAAGAAAAACTCAAGTTTTAAAACGTTTGTTTGTTTTCGAGCGGTTTGCTTCGGGTAATCTTATAACGGCCTGATTTCGACGGGAATTATACTGGCAAATAGCTGATCTTAAATGAGGAGAAACAGGCTGTTTTTATTTTCGATAAAGCACTCGATCGAGTAAAGTGGGGGTGATTCGCTAGTATTAACGAAATTTTAATTAAAATACACAGCAGACGCAACATAATGAATAAACAATATATATTTTTTATTTAATGTTTGAATGTCTTTTATGTTATATTCATTCTTGGAAAATAACTTCGTTATTATTATAATGAATCCATAATGAACTTTTAATTAAAAATAATTTAGAGCTTGTGAATGAATGACCGCAAATGAATCTTATATTTTTTTCGTCTAAGTCGCATTGTTATGAAAAATCTTAATACAGTAAACCTGTAAATTAAGAGAACAAACAGTAATAATTTCACTTTAAGGATAATTCAGCCAGATAACAATGTTTGTAAAATAATGAAAATTCTAACGAATCAGTTTTACAATGTTTTTACCTTAACAAGCAAGGAAAATACTTATCTCAATGTACAATTCCTAGTATGGGCTTTTAAATATTACGGATTTTAAAAATAAACTGTGTTACCGTTTGCTTTTTCGGTGTTTTATACCTATACTATAATTAAGTTCAAAAAAAATTTTTTTATGGTACAAAGGGGGTAAACGGGCAGGAGGCTCACCTGATGGGAAGTGATCACCTCTGTCCATGGACATCTGCAACACTGCAGGGCTTGCAGATGCGTTACCGGCCTTTCAGGAAGGTAAGGAGGGAAGAGGTAGGGAAGAGAAAGAAGAAAGAGTATGGAGGAAGGAAGGAGGGAGGAGGGATGGAGTGTAGGCCTCCCGGACTCTCCTACCGGACTTACCGGACGAAACGCGACAGCATAGCTGCCACTTCATGCCGATCTTCTGTGAGAGAGTGGTACTATACGGGGTGTGCCGGCCCATTCGGCTGCTACCCGAAGGTAACAAGCATGGCACTACCACTAACAATTAGTCGAATAAATCTATTACATCTTACATCCTCTATATCTATATTAGTATATATTTATTAACGACTAGTATTTCCCGCGGCTTCGCACGCGTTCTTAAGACCAAAAACCAAATTCTTTCTGATTTTTCCCGTTTTTGAACATTTTTCATTGATACTTTGCTCCTATTGGTCTTAGCGTGATGTAATATAGCCTATAGCCTTCCTCGATAAACGGACTATCCAATATAAAAAGATTTTTTTTAAGTTGAACCAGTAGTTTCTGAGTGCTAATCTCAGCCAAAAAATCTTCAACCAAACTAACAAACTCTTCAGCTTTATAATACGAACCTCTATTTTTAGAATTTTTGTCTATTACTTTAAGAAGACACTTTTTTAATTAAATCACAAGAAAATCACTGGTCAGATTTTCAAGAAAATGATAATAGCTGGTTACTGTGACAAATAGGATAACTACATATATAATTTATGAGAGACTATCAGTTAAAACGAACCCAAACGGAGCGAGGGTGGCTCAATAGTAAAAAAAGTATACTCACTTATATTTTCCGAATCCTATTTTATGACCTAAAAGCTAAATAATGTTTATTATAAAGATATTTCTGTACGATATTGTCAACAAAAGTAGAAATCAATGATAATTAATTTGTCCTTAGAAAGGTTTACAATACATTCACTAAGACTCCGAGAAATAAAGTTAATAAATTAATATATGTAATTGGGTTCGTTACCAGTTGGGGTTTTTAAAACCGTTGGTACACTTTACCGTAGAGGGTGCTATAAACACTATGTTTGGCTACGTGGTATCCATTCTACCACGCTTCGACTCCATTGGCCATAAATACCTGGAGACATGACCAAGCCACTTCCACTGACTATAGTTCTCTGGCGAATGTCCTCATCATGTATTCTAAAAAAGTTCTCCTGTTTAAAATACCGTTGACAAAGCGTTGAATGCGTCATGTGTTGGCCATTGATATTATGAAAAACATACTAGGTGTGATTTTAAGCATACCTTAATGTCTTAGGTCATATAGCTCAGTGAACACCCTAAGCTCTAACCTAGTTCTACATTTTACCCACAGTGAAATGTAAGGAAACTTTAAAAAATAGAGTATTAATTTACATTTCCCGCGTTCTAAAGATGGGAAATCAAATTTTTAAACTTTATATTATACTGGAGTATAAGTTTTAATTTTAGTTTTCGGAAATGAGATATTATGCTGCAGTAAAAAGTATCCTATATGTTGACTAGGATAACCATCTATCATATACAGTTGTCCCGTCCAGTACTTCCGGCGTAATGCGGTTACAGACAGACATACACCTCAGCTTCGCTAATAATGAATACTTCAATTAGATTTTCATCAAAACAGTATTAAATTTGCAGATTCGACTAAGTCACATCTTTATTATATGTACAGATGTTAAGCATAAAATTAACATTTGGATGAAAGCTTATCCCATAATGCACTAATCGTGCATTAAAGGCATTGAGATCTATCATGTTATACAAAAGATATATAATATTACATTATATACACATAATAACCTATACATAATATTGCAATCTAATAAAGATACGTGAGAAGGAAGAAGATAATAAAATTAGTTAAAAATTTCCCAAAGTAGGTCAATAAAGTCTGTACTTTCCCGCAGTTCATACTTTTACCGATTATTTTATCCTTGAAGACCATGAAGTAATGAAGTAAAGCGAGCGGATACATTCAATTTTTATTCATTTTAGGTGATAAAATTTATAGCGTATCATATAAAATATGTTCTATTTAATATTAATCAAAGTTAAATAAGTTTAAGCTGTTACAAATAAGTGTAATAAGATAACAGGTAAATGTCAGACGACGTGATACCACAGAGAAGATCTAACCAAACTTCGTACAACCGTATCCTGCAAACTTGAGCACATGTCATAAAGTTTGGGCCAAATAAATTTGAATCTTCCACCTCAATAAATTAATCCTATATAACTTTGCTCTGGGTTCCGCGTGTGCAAACTTATATTTGCAAGTCGACCTTTCCTGTAAATCACCCCGAGAAAATTATAACGATCAACTTACATAGACCGTACTTGCTCGAACACTGTTCAACATTCTCGGTTTGGCGGTTTTCAAGTTTGATGAGTAAGTTATAGAAGTATTTAAAAAATAATTAGATTTTTATATTAAAACTTTAGAATTAGAACAATATAATAGTAATAAGTCATGTCATGAAGACAGTGATATCTTATATCTTGAGAAATCGAGTATTGAAGGGCACGGGCAAGGGAAAAGTGCCCAACAAAAGGCCGTTAAAATGGGCTAAGTACTACTATAACTGCATGTAATGGACTGGTTTGGTTAATATGAAGCTTAGTGCTCAATACGCATATAGGCAAAAAAATAATAATGTGTAGGTTATCAAACTAACACAAATGAATAAAGCAGGGCAATATTAAATTAGAATAATAGAAGAAAAGTGAAATATTGCTTAAAAATTATCTACGCAATTTGATTCTACTGCAAATATCGATTTCGTAAATCAATTAATATAAAGTCTATGCAAAATTGAAATCTACGTAATACATTGTTTAAATAATATTGTTATTTATATTAATTTACACTCCAATAGGAGTATACAAATATATAGTACATTGAAACTAATATAATATTAATAAATATATTATATTTTTATAATAAAAGCAATAAAAAATCACTATACAAGGTAGATAATTCCAGTGTGAAAATTCACAATTCAAGTTGTAAGATCTTGAAAATTCTCGCGCCATACATCGTTAATACTTCGAAGTTTTTGAGTCAAGTAAAAGCTTTAACTCTACTGCATTATAGTCGCAGAGTAAAAAGTGGGAAGAGCAAAAAAATCCGCAAATTCCGCTCAAAACTTCAAAGTTAAATGTTTCCAAGCTTGTTCGAAATTTTTTATCGCAATGGATGCTTCGTTTTATTACTATTTTCTGGTTTACACTTTCCAAAGCATTTACAGACTGTCTGCGTAAAGAGTATCTTAGACTTTTTATTGACAAAATTTTCCTGAAATTGTTTCATATTTTGTCCATTTTTCAGTGCCAAGAATTTATTTAACACTTGTCATTGTTTTTTTTATTTATTTTATTTCTCTCCTACGTTGAGAATGATTTATTTATGTGCCCTTTTTTAACGTGGGGCTTATATGAACATTAATGTTTATCTAAATATATCGTCTTACTTGCTGTATTAATCATGACTACACTGAAATATATTCAATTTGGTTAGTTAATAAGTGTTTTTTACTGTTTACTCTGTTTTAAAAAGTAATAATATTCCTAAAAATAACATAATTTTTTATTTTTCTCTTTCTCTCTGTCTAAATCACACAATCAATAAACGAAGTCAGGGCTGGTCACTAGTACATTTTGTATGTATAACACATACTAATTTTACGTCTATGCTAAATTATGTCTCTTTCAATCCAGTAGGTTTATAAAATTATAAACATATTTTCTTTCTTTACAAGATTAAACGAATTCATAACTTATAATGACTTTAAAGAAACGTAAAGTTTCCAGTACTTCAAGAAAATTTAATTCCAACATGATATCTCTTCCAGTTGCCCTCTCACTAACAAAAGAATTGTCTAGTAGCGCATACAAATCCAAAGCAGAGTAACAATTGGCCACAGCTGCAAACCTTCATCCCACCCCATTCTTTATCACAGAGATAAATGAAAGGAGTATTCTTTCTTTTTATTTTCACTTTAAACAGTCACATTTGAATTGTGTAAGCGAAAACTGAATGCAGTTAAGACTTATTTCTCGTTTTTACTAAAATGCGTTTCATCATATTATTATTGCTTTAATTTAAAGTAATTGCAACTATTTTTAGTTTATCAACTTAAATGTATCATAATATAAAGCGCTTATCTCGCACCTCTGATATGATATTTTCATGTGCGAATCATTTCTATCATGATTACCACTTGTCTTACGGTGAAGAAAAATATCTTGAGGAAACCTGTCTGAGAAAACCTAGCAAGTTTTCGAGAGAATTGTGAAGTTCGCCAACACGCACTGGGCCAGCGCGGTGGGCCTTCGTACTGAGGAAGGCCCGTGCCCAGCAGTGGGACGTTAAAAAGGACTGATGATGATGATGATAAATAAATTTCATTTTAATTTAGTACTAATTAAATGATACCTTTAACAATCCTTTTAAAATAATTTATTTTGTCTATCCTTGTGTGGTGTTCGTCTGAGGTAATATTTATAACGACTTAACCCACTGTAATGGGACTTTCACTAAAAGAAAGCGAAGCTACATATAGATTATGATGTATCTTGAAATATTTAAGGTTCAAGCGCGAAAATTGTAAACTCTTAAAAGTTACGAAAATATTCGAATTTACGTTCATAAACTGCTACCAAAAGAGTACTCGTAAGTGGTTAGTATTTATTACAAATATATTGCAAATATATTACAACTCGCACAGTTATATTACATTAACATAAATTGATGAACAATTTTAAACTGACAAATCAACTTAAACTATGCCTTGTGAATATAAAAAATAAGATATGGGTATTATTTAAACATAACAAATAGCATTACTATTTACGGTTCCTTATGAAAAGGTTTTAGTTAGCACCTTAAACGCTAACAGATTTAGATAGATTCCAAGCACGGTCTAGAAACGCTACAGAAATTTAATTAGACTAATTAGTTTCACCTTGCAACTACATTTTGCACAAAAATACAATGTCATGCAATAAACGACTTTATTGTTAAAGCGTTAAAGGCTAGTAAATAAAATATGTGTTGGGATGCCAATCACGTTTAGGGTAACTTTTTCATCCCACCTTAATTTATAAGGGATAATGTTTGGCAAGAAATTAGGCAACGACGCTTGTGTCGAAGAGTTTCTTTACCATCAGTATAAAATAAACATTGAGATAAGCAAAAAAGAAGTAAGGATATTTTTTGTATAACTTTGAAGAGTAAACAAAAAAGATACATTCTCAACAAATGTTTATTACAGTTCATTCAGTTATTAATACAAATTACTGGAATTCAAGCAATTAATAACATAGGCTCGAGTGATTGAACTAGCGACTCATCCTTGTCCCGCTCGAGTTTGTACCTAGTTTTAAAGATTGGTATAGTCGTCAAACATATCCTATATCGTAACTATAACTATAGATTCAATCTCAGTATCGATTACAAAGACTATTTCAATAAGTGTTTTTGAAGTGAAACTTCTTTAGAATCGTTGTGATTTCAAACTCGATGAAACGAAAAAATAAGTCCATAGTACCAGGCGCTCAGAGACGGGGAAGAGTTAGCCTTAATTTAAATTCAAGTTTTACTTCTGACATGTGTACTTTGTGTACACACGCACTTTTTTTTAAAATTTGTAATGTACAACTTTGTTGGAAATTTATTATGTATAAAGTACATAGATTAATATTATGGGGTAATGCAGCTACCGTTAATACCATTTTTGTCCTGCAGAAAAGAGCTATTCGTGCCATATATAGTTTAGGACCTAGAGTATCATTAAGAGAAAAGTTTAAAGAAATAAAAATATTGACTGTTGCTTCCCAATACGTGTACGAAAATGTTATGTATGTTCATAAAAATATACACGAATTTCCCAAGAATTGCGACATGCATAGCATTAATACTAGGAGCAAACATAAACTTGTAATGCCTGTGACTCGCTTACGCCGAGTCAGTAAATTTTTTTTATGGACAATGTATACGTCTATACAACAGGATCCCAGAAAACGTTCAAAAAGCTTCTATTGCCAAATTTAAAAAAATTGTGAAGGAACGTTTGTGTACTAAAGGCTATTATTCGATTAACGATTTTTTAGAAGACAGTACGCCTTGGGAATGATGTGATCGCCGCCAGGCTATTTCAACATATAGAATTATTGTTAATTTACAATTTAATTTAAAAAAAGAGTGAGAATACGATAAAAAAAAATTTGTCCCGCTGAGTTTCTTTCGCCAGTTCTTCTCAGGTCAGAGGTTTCTTCTTTCCGAATTGGTGGTAGACTCATGACGTTCAGTAAGAAATTGTAACAACTTTTATGCTGAATAAAATATTTTGATTTGAAAAAAAAAAAAAAAATATTTATGCAACTAATAACTTATTACTAAACATCTGATTACTGATTTATTTCGGACGGATTTCGACCAAGTCGGCCAAACTCACTGAATATTCGACTGCGCAAGAGATATTATACTGAACAAGTGTACACAGACATTACGTGCTCCCTCTTTCCTGTCACTGTCATTCTCCGTCGGGACGACCATTCGACATGATCAGTAAAAGATAGCTTGATTCCCAACTCCTGGCAACTGTAGACATTTTCTATACAAATGTTTGACCGAACACGGGAATTCACTCATGACCACACTAAATAGTTCGTAGACCACCGAGGCTGTTTGAAATAATAATTCGATTTTTGAATTAACCTAAATGATACCTTCAAATGTATTGTTTTCTGTAAACCAAACGCAGAGCAGTGAGCCATATGATCTTATCCTCTGAGCGTGACTATAATATAAGTTTATATTGTTAATTAGTATTATTAAAATATAAACATAAGTGTTTTACCTTTTAAATTATGGAACTAAAAAATTGAACAATTAAGAAGTTTGTAGGTGAAAATATCTATAAAGTATATTTTCTTGCTTCGTACTTTTCAAGTGCGTTTTTTACAATACTAAATTCAAACATATTCTTATTAGATTTCTATAATATTTCTATAAAGTTTGGGCTACTCCATTTACACAATTCACAATGCTCGAATAGGCATTTATATTTTATCAATCGATAGAACTTCTTTGCAGTCTAACTTATTCATGAAATTCATATCTAAAGTTTTAAAAGTAAATTTATGAACTTCTTCCGCCTAATTGTTATCTATTCAGTAGATTCCGGTCTGTTAAAATTAGTTGCACATTGTTCTATACTGAATATATTTTAGTCATGAGAAATTATTTTAAACTGCTTTATTGTTACCTTTATATAGGTTTTATATTACACTAGCGACTCGCCCTCGCTTCGCTCGGGCTCTTCCCTAGATTTAGCACAGGCAAAGCCGCGGGATCCGCTAGCTATGCATATAAACCTTCCTCTTGAATCATTCTATCTATTGGAAAAAACCGCATCAAAATCCGTTGCGTAGTTTTAAAGATTTAAGCGCACATAGGGATATAGGGATATAGGGACAGAAAAGGCGACTTTGTTTTATACTATGTAGTGATGATGAAGAGTTTTGCTCATTTGCTCCTGAAAGAAGTTTCAAAAAAAATTTTTAATTGTATGAGTAGAATTTTCAAATAAATTTACGCAATTTACGTTTAAATCGTCTCAACTAAACACTTCAAAGCTGCATAATATAGGCCTTCTTCAAAGATTTCGGCAAAATTCGGTCGTTCTACCATTCGCGTATACGAGTAGTGGGCTACAATGACTTTAACCTAGTCGTCGTAGTATGGGCTCTTATCTTATATGATTGAAAACTTAATATTTTTATATTAAACATATTATGTAACAATATTTTATCTATAATATAATATATCCTAAGGGGATGTTCAATAAACATAATAAATATTACATTGTTACACTGTCAACAATGCCAAGTCAATTTGTTATCTATAATAATATTATGACAATGATTTTTGTACAAAACTTTCTAAAATTCAATTAATAACGTATATATGTTATAGTAAAAAGTGAACACAATTAAGAAAAATGAATTTGCATTCATTCATTTTGTGAATAGTTAATATACGTTACCAAACTTTCCTTACTTATATAAACAAAAATTACTTATATTATATAAAATATATTCTTCATGGATGGAAATTCAAATAAAAATGAAAAAAGATTTCTCTTTCGACCGTTATAATAATAGAAATAGATAAGAAAGAATACTTGTATCGCTTTCAATTTAGTGTATAACAATGACTTTACCTTTTCAAAAGCTTTAAAGATCTTATACACATGGTCACAAGCTCTTACGAATACAATAGAAAAACTGGGAACATATTAAGCTACTTGTAACGATAATAACATATTTCCACTACTTTCCATCGCAAATAATACAGAAATATTGTTAACTAGTGAGTCACCCTCGCTTCGCTTGGGATCGTCCCTAGATCTAGTGTAGCGAAGCCGGTAGTAGAGGGTTCTGCTAGTAATAAATATAGCCTATGTAGTATGTTATTCAGTAATAATTTGGGTTTTTAATGGCAAAACAATTTTAGAAATCGGTATAGTAGTTTTTGATTTATTCGTTATATACAAAAATACAAATCGTTTCTCTTATAATATAATATTATAGTACAAATATAGTGAGCTGTGACTATAAACTTAATAAAACGAAGTAGAACCATCAAATGGTACAGAAAGATCCCAGTTTAATCACTTTCCAAAATTAAGTAATAATTAAACTAATTATTGCAAAAGCTGCCTCGGCAGATTTGATTTGCGCTTACAGAAATATGAAAGTAGTAAAAACATGACCTGACTCCATTCATTAAAAACATATTTATTATCATCATTTCATGAACAACTTAATATAATGTTATCACTGCTTATGTATTATCAACTTGTGTTCAAAACCATTCACCTTAATATTTACACATAAAAATTATTCCGTATTTTAATTATTTTTGCTGTTTTTTCACTTCGCTGTTAGCTGTAGTGAGACAAAAAGACGTAGATAATTGAGTTTTCGAAGAGCTTTTCGGCGAGAGCGTAAATTATTCGTGCCCCTTTTCACCTAAGAATGCTCACTATTCTTTATGTTTTATTTATTTTTTGGTTTAAGTGAAAACGAAAGCGAGAATATTTTTGTAAAAGGCATTAGGATCTCAACATCTTTTACTTTCACATATATTTAAAATATTTTATTACACTGTGTAGAGGTCATTAAAATATAATTTCATGTTAGTTTGTTCATTTGTGAACTTAATTACTTCCATACATTATTATAAAATTATAACTAAGTAATACAATATATTATTTCATTCGAAATGTGTTATTATCTATACAGATGCCAAATCTATGATTTTTAGATTTTTTGTCTGTCTGTCTGTGACCGCATCACGAGAAAACCGCTATACAAATTTTGATGAAATTTGGTATGATAAAAGCTGGTTATTCTGATCAACATATACGATAGATTTTACAGCTGAAAAGTATATCATTTCTGATAAATCCATACTAACCTTTAAAGCGTGTCAATGGACGAAACAAAGCTAAGCGAGGGTGAGTCGATAGTCTGTAATATAATATTATATTTAATACAGTGAGCATGTCGTCTACATTTAATTTTCATAGGCACTCGTTTAATGCACTTAATTAATTTTCTACAGTGTAATTCTTCCGCGCGGTTTCCTTCAAAATTCGTAAGAAGGCAATTAGATGTGCTTCTTTTGCAGGGAAAATTAAAGTACGCTCTGTACCTGATGAAATTCGTTGATATTTTAAAGAAAACTTTTTTAAAAGCTAGCTACGGTATTAATAATCTTGTAAATGTATTATAATATAAGTTTAATTCAAGTGCAAAACGAGATATCATTTTACATCAGGCTTAAAAGTCTTCTCTTATTTGACTATAATCATCAATCATAATAATATTTTCAAGATTTAAAATACTTGAAAGTGGAAAAGGTATATCTACTTATCGTTCAAAGAAATTTATTTTTATAACTTTTTATTTATTACTAACTTTCTAGTCTGCAGTTTCAAGCGCTCCATGTTTGATTTAAGACCTATTTTTAAAAAGCATAAAACACACTTTTATTTATTTACTAGCAACCCGCACTTGCTCATGGATTTCACTAGTAAATATACACAAAAACTTTACAAATTACATAAAACCTTCTTCAAGAACCACTCTATCCATTGGTGAAAACAACATGAAAATCGGTGCAGTAGATTTTAAGTTTATCGCGAACAGACAGACAGACGCGGCGGCGGACTTTGTTTTATAATATGTAATGATTGACAGGTAATTCTGCAAATTTTCAAATTTTTACATCTCTTGAATCTTTAATATGAATTAGCATTTTGAGCTATGCGTTGATAAATCAGACATTCACAGTTTACTTTTCTATAATATAACGACATACTACATTAGACTTACCCGCAATTTTCTCGGGTGGCGTCCCCAGGTGCCTTTTGTATTTAAAACATTATTAGCGGCTCACACTCGCTTCGTTTGGGTTCGTCCCTAGATATGTTTTAACATTTAGTATGTAATAGTTGTTGTTAGACTATTTATATATAAACGACTAGCATTTCCCGCGGCTTCACACGTGTTTTAAAGACCGGAAACCAATTTCTTTCTGAGTCGCGCGGTATGATACCTCGCAGAACCAATACCCACCCTTCACGTTTTTGCAACATTTTTCATTGATGCTCCGCTCCTATTGGTTGTAGCGGGATATAATATAGCTTATAGCCTTCCTCGATAAACGGAATATCCAATAGAAAAATAATTTTTCAAATCGTACCAGTAATTCCTGAGATTAGCACGTTAAACCAATACATGCTTGCCTTGTCTTTGTTCCATTAAGACTGAGGATATTCCGTTGGGATTTTGTGCGAAGTTCTATGCCGTTGAGTCCCACAGAATGCCTAACGCATGTCTTGACGTCAAAAAAGGTCATTAATAATCTGCATATTAAGCGTTTTCTCTTTCATGTTTAGCTGTGTGTGTATGTTTGTAGAGTACTTTATATAAGTTCGTCGAAATTCAAACGTATTTTAATCAAGGTAATATAGCGATAAATAAAAATAATATTGTGAATTATTCGACATAATATACTACGTTAATAAATGTATGTAACAATAGGTACCTACTTCAGTTTAAATTGAATCTTAATGACTCGGCTAGGAATCCATTTAGATTATAATAGTGTGTGCGATACAATGACAATACTCGTATGTGACGAGACGCAGTCGTAATACTTCGTCGCAAGCTATCTTAAATGCAAACAGTTGTCAAACTTCCGCAATTACTGTATCGTATCGTATAAGCGCTATGTTTTCACATACCATGCTTTATTTTTATTTTATACTAGCCTTAACCCCGGTTCCGCTCGCATTCTTAAGGTTGAAAATGAAAAGAAATATTTTTCTCCCGTTTTTGCTACATTTTTCATTGATGCTCCGTTCTTATTAGTCGTAGCGTGATGTAATATATCCTATAGCCTTCCTCGATGAACAGACTATTCAATACAAAAAGAGTTTTTCAATTCCTGAGATTAGCGCGTTCAACCCAACAAACAAACAAACTCTTCAGCTTTATAATAATAGAATAGACTAGTGACTTACTCTCGCTTCACTTGGGTTTGTCCCTAGGTACGAGCATAAGGCGTTGATACAGTTGAATAAGAAAATCTTTTTCATATAACTTAATTAGTTAATAAATGGGGAAATGCCGCTCCATGTACACATATTTTTTTCCGACTTCTTTAACCAATTTTCAACAATTATCTTCATTTAAAATAAATCAATATAAAATCTTGATGAATACATACACCTAAACATCCTTGGTAAAGAATCATTCCATCTTTTTCATAAAATCCGTATGAAAATCTGCCAGTGGTTTTTGAGTTTATCGCAAACTGATAGTCATACTCGACAAGTGACTTTGTTTTATAATAATGAAGTAATTTTTCGTGAGCTAATAAGCTATCGTCTAACTTTGAGTTGAATCAAAAAAATCTCAACGTGATGTAAAACCTACTATATATAAATGAGTAATTAATGGTATTGTACTAATTGAATTATACGTCCATTAACTACAATGTAGAAGTACGATATTTTATCTATTATATTGCAATGGACAGTATTATCGAGCACATTACATGCTTTCATTTTGCATACAATGAATAGTATGTTCTAAATCTCCCAACGATTTACCAGTCTTGATATGAGCAGAATAGTAAGCATCTCATTTATCCAACAAAAATGTTTGTGCTATAAAAATCGAATTCACGATGACTTAATTCTTATACTAAAGAAATTTTCTTTGCCACAGTGACAAGCACCTTGGCGATTGGGTTACGAGTAACGACGCCGTCTACCATCTTATCTGTTATCAATGTTTAAACAAGCATACAACTGATAAGAAAATTATCACTTTTACAAGTATTTGTAAAACTGATAATTTTCTGTATAGAAATCAATACAAATCTAAATTTAAAAACTTTATAGTTTGTACGAATAGCTTTTATTATATATAATATCTATAAATTATAGTTTCAAAATATAATTTATAATAATTAAAATTTTATACCCAAAATTATGCTGCGATCCTATTACAAAAGGGGTGAGTTATTTCTCATGGGCCAAAGTATATTATTTATTAAAATAGTAATTAAGTTTTAATATTTTATATTATTTTAAGAAGTAAATATTTAAAATAAAAATTCAAGTAAGCGTTATTGGACATTGTCTGCCCTTTAGATTTTTGTGCGACCTTAGTCCATAAATTACAATAGATTAGGTTTATTTTTATTAAAAATATCTATGTTATTTTACAATATTTAAACTTAAGAATATTTAATTTTAAAATAAATGTATTTGTGTATTTGTTAACTAAAATAAAACACTTTTCAGTGATATAAACATTATTGTTATATACTTCTTACTGGGGCTTCACTACATAGTATAAAACAAAGTCGCTTCCCGCTGTCTGTCCCTATGTATGCTTAGATCTTTAAAACCACAGAGTACATTGGTATATACTAGTTTAAAACTACGCAACGTATTTTGATGCGTTTTTTAAATATATAGACTGAGTCAAGAAGAAGGTTTTAGTATATAATTTGTCAAGTTTAAAATATATACACTTACTAGCGGTTTCGCTCGCGCTTTAATCTAGGGACTAGCTCGAGCGAAACGAGGGCGAGTCGCTAGTTTAAAAATAAACTAAGTAATTTAATAAAAAAGGAACTATATTTTAAAATATAGCTCCAACTAATGGATCTATAAAATTTTATGAATATCCATAATCGTTACAGAGATTTATTTATATAAAAAAATAAAATTTACGATTTCCAATAAACATAAATCAGAACACAAAACAGATCGATCACATTGATACGGAAAGGTATTCATTGAGTGTGGAATAATGGACAATTGTGAACTTTTAATTGACGATGTTCTTCAGTTTTATCAAAAAATATTAAAACGATTGTATTTTCATTTAAAAAATCATTGCTCACAAATGGTATACTACAATAGATTTCATATGTATACAGAAGTATGAATGTTGTTCTATGATGAATGTTGTAATATATTATGAATGCAGGTTCAAAGATATAAATAGAAATATACTATTAATTATACATTGTATTCAGCCATTTTTATAGACCCACTGCTTTGCACGGGCTTCTCTTGAATTATGAATATTAGGGCTATCAAAATCAAGCCATTTTTCACCACGCTGGCTTTCTGCGGGTTGGCGGACTTCACACGAAAACTTTCTGCTTTTCCGATAACATGATAGGTTGTTTTAGATATAATGCAGATTTCCTCATGATGTTCTTCACTTAATCATATACAGAAAGACGTGAATACTAACAAAATAGAAAATTTAAACCTTTCTCATTTATTTGAACCTCCACCGAGTCTCACTTTCGAAATCGTAATAATATATTAGGTTTAGCATCCGCAAAGCCACGGTAGCCGTGGAAAGCTGTTAATATGAAATTAAAATCAGACACTCCAACCTTATTTCTATCTATGGTTTAATCTATACTACATAGATTAAGCCATAATCATACACTGAACCCAAACACAGAAGGCCACATTTGTTCGTTTCCTTTTCTTTATTAAAATAGCGAATTTAGTTGCGATTGATAGATTTTCATATCTACGAGAATATTCAATACAAACTTTCTAGATAGTAAACTGTTAAACGTCATGCACTTGACTGGAGTGCCTGTTGCTGATGTAGGTATCTTGCTGCAAATTCTTGCACGAGTAAGTCGCACAACAGTTCAAAAGTCCGCTAGTGCTTGGATTGTATGAACGATATTACATAACTTTTATTACTTTGAATCTTAGTAACTACTTACAAATCTTATTTTTTAAATAAATAACGACCTGTTTTTACTTTAATACATCACGATAATGCTTTAAATATTTAAATTTTTGTATTCTTAAATCTATACATATAATAAAATTGTAAATTAAATCTGTACATTGAATAGTTTTTGGAAAATCAAATCAAAATACTCATTATTAATGATACAATCTATCAGTTTATTTGTCGGTGACTGCATCATTTCTGAGAAATCTATACTAACATTACAGCTTACACTACTTAAAGAATTTAGCCTCCAGTCCTTAGAACGCGGGCGGAGCCGCGGGAAATGCTAGTCATTTCAAACTTATACAATTTAAATAATCAAATATATACTTTGTGATTTTAATGTTATTATTATAATATCCTTAACAATTCCCTCTATAATTTAATTCTTCCACTCATGTTAAACCGTCTATATTTTGATACACTTAGAATTCATAAAATTTAAATTTAATCCAGGTTTCAGGAATACTGAGTTGGGGAATATTTTAAAGCGATGTTGAACTTTAACGGGCACTGAAAATAGATAGACCTGCAATATTCATGCCAGATATTAAGCACAGAATCCATTTCGTAGTATATGGACAAGGTGTTTCCGTAAAATGGTTTTCTTTTAAATTCGTCTTAAGAAATAAAGTGGTGGATTTTGTTTAAAATTAAGATATATAAATAAAATTAAGTATTTCTAAGTATTTCCTAGAACACATTATATATAACATTATTCTATTTTTTTATTGTTATGGGCCAAGCCGTTAAAGGAATTCAGAGTACTTACACTTGTATTTACGCACATACTTATGAGATATAATATCTGCTGTAAAGATGACTGGCCTCAGTAATTAGCTGACAACCGAAACCAATTACGACATTATTATTATTATATGTACCAGTTCGTAACATTTAGATAAAGATTCGAGCATAATTGTTTTTAACAAACGAATAGACAGGTTATAAAGGCCATTGCTGTAAAATAATTAAAAATCAATCAATCAATTAGAACTGCGAATATTTCATTCGCGTTCATATTGCCTACCTACTTTTCACTACATAGTGTAAAACAAAGTCGCTTCCCGCTGTCTGTCTGTCCCTATGTATGCCTAGATCTTTAAACCTACGCAAAGGATTTTGATGCAGTTGTTTTTATTAGATAGAGTGATTCAAGAGGTCGGTTTATACGTATAACAAGCGGAATCCCTGGCTTCGCTCGCGCTAGATCTAGGAATGAACCCGAGCGAAGCGAGGTTGAGTCGCTAGTTAATAATAAATGAAAGAAATAATTGCAGTAATTTACAATAATACTTGTGTTTATTTTGAACAGTTTAAATAAAAAATACTTATGTATTATTTAAACAATCCTATTTGCTAATAGAAAGTTGTCATCGGAGGCGTAAGAGCTTATCTAAGGGGTTAGCGACAGCTGTATTGAAAAACCATGTCCCGCGTTGGATTTACTTTAACGCCAAGGGATCATTGAAATATCTGTTGTGTGAAATGTGTTAGTACTTTATTTAGATTTGTTTTAAATGTATTATTTTAACAGTTACCTTTCAGCTATCCTTATTCAAACGGTTTCAACGAGACCCTATTACTAAGCAGCTTGTCTGTCTCTGACTCTGTCTGATCAGTCTGCAATTTCTCATTAACCGTAATAGGTAGAGAGCTGAAATTACCACATAGGTGTAATTCTATGGCACATAGTATTACATCATGTACGATGGTACTGAACCCTCCCGTTGCAAGTGTGGTACGCATTTGATAGATTTTTTTAGTATTTACGATATTATTTTTATATGCAAATGGGTACATTTTTCCCAATACTCTAGTCACATGGAAAGTGGGACGTGGATAAATGAAAACCTATGTTATGCTAAATGTCATCTTCAGCGATTTGAGTAAATGATGGTACAAAATCAACAGACAGAGTCGTACTTTAATTGTAATATTATATTACGTGGGTTTTCACTTAGTTTAAAAAAGAAACAATATTGATTATTTTATTTTCAATATTGTCTGATTAAACTCTCTAAGTAAGAAGGAAATTCCCTTTTTTAGATTATTTTATAAACTATACATTTAATTATACACTTTTAAATTTCTATATCTTTATTTAACTCGTAAATTATAAGAAGCAAACTATAAACAATAGCTGTTGTTTTATATATATAAACATAGATGGCAGAGAATATACTGTTACAAAGAAAATTTCTCGCTCGACTAATAATAGCTTGGACCTTCGTTCCTTTAATTAACAAGCAATTACCGGTGATCTTAAAAGAGCGCCCGAAAACAAAAAGATCCTTTCTGTAACTTTACACCTTAATATTACTACTACATTCAAGAAATAAACTTTATAGATTACTGGCTATTTACACTCGCTTTTTGTTAGGGTGTGTTGTAATATAATAGTATATAGCAATCACGGTAAATTATGCTTTTAAAACTAGCATTAGTATTTGTGTTACATATATTATAGTTTATTGTTTTTTTGCGTTTTATTCAAATTGGGCAAGCTATTTCAAACATAAAACTTCAGTAATTTTAATTATAATTTATTATATATAATTAAAAATCTCACATCTCTATGATAATATAATAGAGACATCTCTATCGTATAATATCAGTTCATTTAACTGAACGGAAACCTAATTCTTTTTCTGAATCATAGGTAATAGTGTTTTTATAAGTACAGTACATATGCATTGAAAAAAACACTGTTACGTTGATGATACAAACAGACAAACAAAATATCTGAGCAATATTCATTAGATATTGCTCTTTTGAAGTCTTTAGTGATACGTTTTATTTAAAAAGTACTAATTTATTATGTTGTTTGAATTGAAACTAATTAAATTGTATGAATAACAAAAAACTTTCAATTGAATGTTTAGTATAATTGACTCTGTAGATCACGTGTTCGTTAACTTACGTATACGTTTATATTGTAGAAGACTTTGCTTGTACAGTGTTTCATTCGCTCTTATTTGCTTGTACAGTGTTTCATTCGCTCTTATTTTTGAAAGAGGTAGAAATTCTATTTCTATTAGGATTTTTTGCGGTAGATATTTTAAAGCTGCGAGAAAAAAAGACCGTGTGAACCAAATATTATACAAAAGACAACAAAAACCTTATACCTAATTGTTTTTATAATTTGAAGTGCAGATGAAGGCCAACGGAAAGGAATAATGAATAAATTGATCCCATAATTTAAATTTCTGTTACTAATGCATATTTTATTACTAGTATCCAACCCTCACTACATTTCGCATGACATTTGCTGACTTTTTATATTACATACTGTGTGAAAGAAGAGGACGCAAGACACTATTGTATGGTAATTAATATTAATATTCATTACTTGTATAGGTCCGTTACACTGAATTGATCCCCCTCGTATTGTAGGGAGGCCCGTGCCTAGTAGTTGATTGCTAGTAAATGTTGTAAACAAGTACCTAATATATTAATATACTCAAATATTTGTAAATAATAATTAAAATTATAATTATAGATTATTTAAAAATATGGTATACGATACCTAGATTAGGACTTACATATTTTAAATGCCACCAAGAAAGTTGAATTTTCAATAGATTAAAATAGTTAATGCAAGTATATCATAGAATATTCATACATACCATTTTTGGAATTATTAAATTATTATTATTATTAAATTATTTTTGGAAATATTTCTACAAACTCTACTGTATTTTAATAACAGTCCAATTACAATCGGTTAAACCTTTCCAAAGATTACAAAAAGAAAGGCAGACAGACCGACAGCCAAAAATTTAGCTATATACTCATATATAATAGCCAATACTTCAATTATTGTTGTTTTTATTATAAAAGAAACTCTTTACTGTCCTTTACCAACTGATAATTTCAAAATTTATATTTACATAAGCCGTATCTGAGCTCTGAAGTATAAAAATAGCCAAATATAAAAATGTTAATATGAAAAAAATAATACATTCTCTCAGATAATAGCAACACTGTTCAATTTCAAAAGTGGAATATGTAATTGACAACGGACGTCAGCGCGTATTTATTATTCAGGTGAACGATCTCTACAATGTACATGCATCAGACCCACGCAATAGCATTTTAAACGTATTTAAATTTAACCTATCGAAAATCACACTACAAGTAAAATATAAGCCGATTCGTTCACTTTTGTTTATACCTTGTAACACCAAATATATTCGTTCTACGAGTTGGCCTCAAGCGTGACGTACTTGATAGTTGATCTTGATAACACTCAGTCCATTACAACTGCTCGCGGCATAAAGACGCATTTAAAATGACGGAAACCGAGACTACTTCGACATTTTGGGACGAATTTACTAGTCCCATTAATTTGGTATTGGTGTTTTTCATTTTGTACCTTCTATATAAGATAGTAAGGTCACATTTTGAAAGTACGGAAGCAGCGCCTCCACCGCCTCCAATGGCGAAATTAAGAAAGGATATGACAGTGGCCGAATTGAAGAAATACGATGGTACTGATGCAGAAGGACGAGTTTTGCTGGCCGTAAACGGTATTATTTTCGATGTGACGAGAGGGAAAAGATTTTATGGACCTGGTAAGTTGATATATCATCAGAATATTATTTATTTAGTTCTACAAAGTGATCACATTTAACATAGTTCTATTACAAACATTTTATAAACTACGAACCAACAATATAAAACAAAGTTGAAAAAAATCTAAATCGCATAACTCATGAACGATAAGATACTAAATTGTGTTGAAATCATCTTTGAACAGCAGTACTTAAGCCTCTTACAATAAAGTCCATATTAGAGTAATTTGTATGTATGCGACTGTCGAACGACCTAGAACCTTGACTCTGTGGACTGTACATACATTATTTTTATTAACTGTAATGTTTTCTACTAAAGTACTCAAGTTTTTATAATAACAACGTTTAAATACTTGACTTCTTCAAGTAATTTAAATTACCAGAAAGAACTTAACAAATATATTTTTAATTACATATTAGGGTGGATCGAATTTTTTTTTTTCGGAATTTCAATTTGGGCCATTTGCAAAAAGATGCTCTATGAGAATACAAACAATAAAGATTACAGCAAGGAATCCGAAATATTTGATTTTGTACTGCCCCAAAGACTTGAAAAATCATTAAAATTTAAATAAAAATGCAAAAATTATGAGATGAATTTTGGTTTATTAAAAAATAAATAATAGTATTACAATGATGTAAAAGTTAAGCACAAACCATGTTTTGACAAAAGTGAAAGAAAAAAATAGAGGCTTTCAAAAAAAAAAAGATAAAAAGACAGTCGACAAAAGTAAAAACAACAAGTGTTTTTAAGTAATTTTGTAATTTTTCTTTAAATCAAAACAGGGCATTATATGTCGTGATTTCAGCTTTGTTACAATGAAACCATCTCTCCTGATAGGACCGCAAACAGCACCTGAAGCCTCTGTGACAATTTTTACACATCTTTCAGAGGCTTGCGTGTGACAAGGAAATGGCTTAAGACTATTTCGTCAAGAGGCCCTGGATTTTCGATGCAACGTGATATCAATTCATCGCTCATGAATTTTGTAACGGGGGGCTCGGTCAAAGTAATCTCTTGCCAGTTTATAAGATCTTGATAGTTTTGTGCATCAAAATCAAATTTTTGAAGTTCTTCAAATTTCGAAAGTTTGAATTCTCGAAACTCTCGCTTGTCGCGTTTTCAATATTCTTCGCAAGGCAAGAACTCGCCAAGTCTCACTTTCATCGGCAAGCATAGCAACTAAAATATTTTCTGGATGACCAAAATATCAGTTTCTCTGTATAACATGATCAACTATTTTCTTTGAATCACCCGTCAAATATCGCGACAGCTGGATGGTCTTGTGTAAGTGTCTCGCACCGTGTATACAAAGTAGTTGGGTTTTGATAGAAAACCACATCGGAGCATACACTTTTATTATAAAATTTGTTAATATTAAAAGTTTGTCAGATGGTTCAGCGGAGGAAACATACAATCAGAGTATTCTGTTGGCAGTTGTGAGCCATCTTGAATGAACTAGTTTGCCTGGATTCCTTTTTGTTAAGGCTTGAGAACAAAATCCAGAATTTATGGCTTGGCACATTTCATGTAAGTACAACTGGTCTGTGCTTAAATCCTTATAGTTGTTAATAACAATTAGATCATGTTGGATTGTTCGAAACGAAACCAATGGAAGTTCTTCACAAGCTTTCAATACCTTTCCGATGGGCCCAGAGTAACTTCTAGGTCCACTAGAAGAACCGTCAATAAACTCAAACAAATGTCGCAATGGCAGTTCGTTAGCATGGAGTTGGCAAATGCACCATTGCAGAGGTCTCCCTAGTTGTTTTTCAAGTTTTGGAGTAACACCGCCATACCTATCTGTATTAACAACAGTTCCATCGCATCCGACTACAGTGAAATTTTTAACATCGACATTTTTTGTAACTAAGAACTCCATATTTTTTTTTACTAATTGCTGCTTTACCAGTGTTTAAAGAAATATGACCAATATATTTCGACCCCGGCTCTCTAAGTTAACTTATATGCTCTTCTATAATTACCTTACTTCTATGATAGCTTACCAAACTGATAGCTTAGCGAGCACTGATTTGATGTCGCGTCCGCGCGGAGTAACGAAGTTGGGGGGGCGGGTATGTTTGTGAGTTCCAAGAAATAAAGCATGTAATAGTAATATTTAATTAATTTTTAGTCGAAAGTATTATATTTTGTTCGATTATATCCTGTATTTATTTTTCAAACACAAGGTTAAATAGGAACGATTTATTGTGTTTTTATAAATATTATTATGACTTGGGGCAGTATTATTTATTAATATTTTGATAAGATTTTGTTTTATATGATACAATTATCTCATAGAGCATCTTTCCCACACTGGCCCATTACGAAAAGGAGAGATATTTTTTTTTTCATACATACAGCGATCCACCCTATTACATATTCTAACGTTGTAAATCGGAGTAGGTTAATGATTGTTTTCATACGATTATTTCAAAGTTTTTGAACGCTATTACATTCATGGACTAAATACGTCGAAAGAAAGTGCATATAACGTTTAATTTATTCGGAATTACTAAATAATACATACTGAATAATACTTGCGACTTACCTTGTTTCGCTCGGGTTTGTCCCTAGATACGTTTTCAGTTTTTAAATGGAACCCTTACTTTTTTCTAAAACAAACTTAGCCAAACTAACTGTTTATAATGTCAACTATCTGCCAGTAAGAGTCCCATCAAAATCGATTCAGCTATCGATTCATCGGAGATCAACCGGAATACCTATATAGACAAACTAGCGACTCGCCCTCGCTTCGCTTGGGCTTTTTCCTAGATTTAGCACAGGCAAAGCCGCGGGATCCGCTAGTTATGCATATAAACCTTCCTCTTGAATCACTCTATCTATTAAAAAAACGCATCAAAATCCGTTGCGTAGTTTTAAAGATTTAAGCGTACAAAGGGATATAGGGACAGAGAAAGCGACTTTGTTTTATACTATGTAGTGATATTTTAAAAATTGTATTTTGCTGTATCTTAGACATTATAAACAGACATACATATAGAAGATAAGTATGTAAATATTTTTTAAAGATAAGCCCCGAAATAAAAAAACCTGTCTTACATTAGAGATAGCGTCAATAAATATATCGTATATTTACTGGTTCCGCTTCGAATTTCGTATTCTGTTATCAGCTTATTATCTAATACCAAGCCGCTTGAGGTTTGTTTGTAACTGTGGATGTTGAGGATCTATTTATATAACAAAGCAATGGGATAACTGATCTGCTTATTATGTAATATGTGATAACACTATATACTACTAGTTATACCTAGTAGTAGTATAAGTACCTACTAGGAGATTTATTCCTTCATCCGTACTGTTAATGTAAAGTAGCGACGGTGATTTGATTACATTATCCCTTCGTAATAAATATGTTTGTATGATATATGCGGTATAATTTATTAGACTAGAATTATTTTAGTAATAATTCTAAAAAAACGAATTTATTTTAATGATTCCGCTACTAAACAGAATTTCTAAAATATAACCTCCTCCTTTTTTGAAGTATGTTAAAAAGTGACCTAAATTACGCCTTATAAAATTAGCTATCTGCAAGTAAGAGTCCCTTCAAAATCGGTCCAGCCATTTCAGAGATTAGCCGGAACAAACAGATAGACAGACAATAATTTAAAAAAATGCTTTTTTGGTTTTAGTATAGTATAATATATACTTTCATATCTACTTAATTAAAACCTGTTAATTTGAAATTAAGAACAGAGACTTTAATTTTACTTATATTTTTTATATTAATTATACTTACGTATATTAGGTACACTTAATTTTAATTATACGTATATATACCTAATACATAGTTAAAAAACATAAAAGTTTAATGTCATGTAAAAACAACATTAACGTATGTTCTAGAAGTCTGTAGACGAATATTCGAAAAAAATATTCATAATATTTTATTTTTATTACATACTTATTTTGTCACAACACGAGATGTAATGTTTAGTTTATTAATGAAATCGAATCCCTCTTATAATAAGTTTATATTATAAACTATTTGTAGTACGTTTTTGTATACAAACAAGATTCTTCACGATGACTAAGACAAATTGAATGAGCATTGAGCTCAGCCTTGAGAGTTGAGACTGAATGGCTTACGCAACTTGACTTGACCTGCTATTTAATTATTAAACATAAACTACATCTTGCTATATATTATTTACGTACATAATAAAAATTTATATTTTATATACTTTTTTATACCTAGATATATTCCTTTTGCGTTTTATACCCTAAACAATAAGTCCACGAATGCGACGACACTTGACGACGACGTTTGCCTCAGTTTGTACTTTGTAGAGTACTTTCTTGTACTTGCTGTGCTAGCGGTCGCGGGTTCGAGTGCCGCTGGAGGCATTAATTTGTTGAACTTGAATGTTTTTAGCCCAATCATGGGTGTATCTATTCATAATATGTGTGTATTTAAAGTTATGTATATGTAGTTTATCATTTATGTGGTATATTATAAGAGCATTACATAAGAGCCTCGTAGTTTACCATGGAACTAGATGGAATTGGCTAGAGCCACTGGCAAAGTGGCTTTACCATTATCTTGCTTAGAAACAGACTGTTATAATGGCTAACTTATATCAACCATCCGTACGCGTACATCCTCTACCTAGTACCTGACATCATAATATAATATATGTGTATAATATTTTGATAGCTGCAAAGTGGTCGCTGTTGTAAAAAATATCATCATCATCATCATCATTTTCAGCCTGCTTTCGTCCACTGCTGGACATAGGCCTCTCCTATGGCACGCCACTGAGCTCGATCTTCAGCTCTACGCATCCAACCGCTACCAGCCACTTTACGAATGTCGTCGCTCCACCTAGCTGGAGGACGTCCTACGCTACGTTTGCCGAGTCGTGGTCTCCACTCTAGAACCCTTTTACTCCACCGGTTATCGGTTCTGCGACAAATGTGACCAGCCCACTGCCACTTCAGCTTGCTGATTCTTTGGGCTATGTCGATGACTTTGGTTCTCTGTCGGATCACTTCATTCTGGATCCGATCCTTCAGAGAAACTCCGAGCATAGCCCTCTCCATAGCACGTTGAGCGACTTTAAGCTGGTGGACTAATCGCACCGTCAGTGTCCACGTCTCGGCTCCGTATGTCATAACAGGTAGGACGCACTCATTAAAGACTTTCGTCTTTAGGCTTTGTGGTATTGGCGACGAAAAGACTCGACGAAGTTTATTGAATGCTGCCCAGCCCAGCTGTATTCTCCTTTGAGCTTCTTTCTCGAAGTAGTTCTTACCGACATGCAGTAATTGTCCAAGATAGATGTAATTTTGTACTACTTCGAGAGTTGTTCCATTAAGCGTGATCGGTCCCGGTATTACATTTGAATTAAACATGATCTTGGTTTTATCAAGATTCATCCGGAGACCGATGTGTTCCGAAGAACTAGCTAGGCTTTGCAGCATGTATTGCAGGTCTTGCACGGTTTCAGCCATAATGACGATGTCGTCTGCGAATCTCAAGTGCGAAATGTACTCACCGTTTATATTTATTCCACGTCCTCTCCAGTCCAGAGTCTTGAACACATCCTCCAATGCAGTTGTGAACAATTTGGGGGAAATTACGTCCCCTTGTCTCACTCCCCGACGCAGGAAGATACGTTCAGACTGCCGGTTCTGAACTTGGACGGTCATTGTTGCGGTGTCATACAGACATTTCAACACTTGGATATATCGCCAATCAACTTGGCTCCGTTGTAAAGACTCTAAAACAGACCAGGTTTCAATAGTGTCAAAAGCTTTCTCATAGTCCACAAATGCTAGACACAAGGGCTGATTATACTCTTCTTGCTTCTGTATAATCTGCCGCACTGTGTGAATGTGGTCTATGGTGCCATATCCACTTCGAAAACCGGCCTGTTCTGGAGGTTGGTAATCATCGAGTCTGCGTGTGAGACGATTTGTGATGACTCTAGAAAACAACTTGTAGATATGGCTTAAGAGGGAGATAGGTCGATAGTTTTTCAGCAGAGTTTTGTCACCCTTTTTGAAAAACAAGATCACCAAACTCGTACTCCATGCCTTAGGAGTTCTCCCCGAAAAAAGGACGGAATTAAATAAACGCTGGAGTTGTTTTAGCGTAGGAGTTCCTCCTGCTTTTAGAAGCTCCGTTGTAATTCCATCCTCTCCGGGGGCTTTTCCATTTTTTAGTTGTTTTAGAGCCATCACGATTTCGTCTAGGCTGACTTCTGGCAGGTCTTCTGTGTAGTGACGGGTAAGTGTGGCTCTGGGATCTTTGTTATTGGACGTGGGACAGGTCGCTCGTGATGTATATAGGCGACCATAGAAATCCTGAACTTCATTTAGAATCTCCGGCTTAGAAACGACGACTTTTCCGCTAGTTGTGGTCAGCTTAGTAAGATGGCTTCGTCCTAGCTTCTGAATAAAGACTTTGGACCCCCGATTTTGCTCAATGGCTTCCTTAATGGAGCACGTACTGGAGTTTCGGAGGTCACGTCTTACCAGCTTTGATATTCTTTTGTTTAAAGCCCGCTGGTTTGATGGAGTGACTGCGGTATTTTCACGTCGTTTATTTATTAGCTGCAGAGATTCCTCAGAGAGTTTGGACTTCCTACCGATATGTTGCATTTTACATATTTTTGTCCCTTCTTCCCGGAGAATACCTACCACTTGGTCGAGTTCTTGGTCAATGTCAACGTCCATTGTGGTTTCCAGGGCAGCAAATCGGTTCTCCAGTTTTAGCTGGAACGTTTCAGACCCAGCTGGAATTTGGAGCATATTGGGCCGGAGCGTAGATTTTATCAGACGGTCCCGCTCAAGCTTATAATCGATATCTAGAGTGCCTCGGACTAGACGGTGATCGCTTCCGGTGTTGAACCTAGCGATCACGGAGACATCTCTAAATATACGCTTTTTATCCGTCATAATAAAATCTATCTCATTTTTTATCACTGTATCAGGGCTGCGCCATGTCCACTTTCGTTGGGACTGTTTCTTAAAGAAGGAATTCATCAAGAAAAGCCCCTCTTTCTCTAGAAAATTGACGAGCATTTGCCCCCTATGATTTCTGCTTCCAAATCCATGTGGTCCTACTACCGATTCACCGCTTGTTTGTACTCCCACTTTCGCGTTGAGATCACCCATGACAACGTTAAAGTGGGCCTTATAGGTGGTATGTAAGGCTTTTGAGATATCTTCGTAAAAAATATAATGACTTCAATCTCATTAAAATTTTGATAATAAATGTAAGTAATATGCGTAATAACACTTATTTTAATTTTAATTTAAAAATATTTAATTACAGTCATAATTATGTGTATAATTATAATCATAATAATAATCATAACTTGTTGCAACAGTATTTTTTTAATATTTTATCTTTCTTCTCAGGACAGAGGCCTCTTCTTTCCGAACCGGTAGTAGACTTAGGTTCAATAAGAAATTTTGAAATATTTTAGGCTGAATAAAATATTTTGATTTGATATGAGAAAAAGTTTTATGTTACTATATTCTTTAAATACACAGTTGAGAACAGGGGTTTAAAACAAGGGGCTTAATAAGTTTAACTTATTAAAGAAACACATCATTTTAACAATTACTTTTTTAAATTGTCATGGTATTATTTGGCACGGTAACAAGATTTATTTTAAAAATATACATAAAATTGTGACTAATCAAGGGGTGGGCAAACAAAGCAACTTCCACGAAACAGATTTTAACATTCTATTTTGTGTAGATACTGTAAAAAATGACGAACCCTTTTTGTGTAATGTTAATAATTAGCGAGTTTTGTTACAAAGTAAAATTGATACAATACGAAAGTACAGTGAAGTTAGGAATTAGGATATGTCCTCCCGACCGATTACCGACACCGATTTTGTCACACAATATGCTGGGACACAACCTTATAGTTTCATGGTTAGTTACAAGGCATTTGTTTAAGATACTAGATAGTTGATGAGTGTATCAATATACGTGAATAACTTTAAATATATTTATAGGTACATATTATAAATATATTCACCACAATACACAAAAATGAATTTTCTCAACGGGAGTCAAAACCACTGGCATAGCGAGTAGGTTCATTACAAACTGAGGCAAACGTGTCGTTAAGACACGATATGCACTGTTGACCATAAATAAAACTACAGCAACTTTGGTCATGGGAGAATAAGGTTTTAGAGATCTCAAAGGTTGTTATAGTAATTGTTATACAACTAGCGACTCACCCTCGCTTCGCTCGAGTTCGTTCCTTAGATTTAGCGCAAGCGAAGCCGCGGGTTTTGCTAGTTAAATTAAATAAAGTTTCTTAAATAAAAGTAGCTTAAGTTACTCCTTATAACATTAGCTATCTGCGCGTGAAAGTCCCGCAAAATCGGTCCAACCGTTTTATTGATTAGCTGGAACAAGCAGACAGATAGAAAAAATTAAAAAAAAAAAGATTATTTCATGATAGTACCGTATATATACGTTCGCATATGCATTAAGTGAAAAGCGGTTAATTTGAAATTTAAAACAGACATTTCATATTTATTTATATGTATAGATTAATGAAATTAAAAAAGATATTTTATATTTCAAATTAAAGTATTGTCAAAAGTGTTATTTTCATTTCAGGTTATTTTATAATAATGTCAACCCAAGGTTAAACTCAAACAGTATTTATTTTAATAACAACACGTTGATAAATAATTGACATAGGTATCTATTTATGGAACCATATTCATCTTTGAGAACGAAAATATTGATATGACGAAGTAATAAGCATTCTAATTAACAACCAACACCTATAAAGCATATACCTATAAGAATTTTCTTAATTTTCGTTGTACAGGAATCGATAATTTATAGGTAAGTATTTCTATAATTTTTGGGATAAGAAGTACGAATCATTAACAACTCGTGAATCTTTAAATCAAACTCGGTACAATGCTTAGTGTACAGTAAATGAAATATGATATATCATCTTCGAATAAATAATGAAATGGATAAAACTCATACTAGTTAATAATAATAACTTAACAGTACAAGTGTTTAGAAGTAATTAGTACTCTATCGCGTTGTTTAAGCACTCTATTTATTATTGTACGGAATTTGATCAATATCCATCCAATATACGTAACATAGTTTTTTCGTAAATATATGATATATTTAAAACAAACACTCTTTGTATCCATGTATTGCTAATAAAGCTATTTCAAAGTTTATTATTAAATTAATATAGTAAGTGATATACCTACCAATAATAAAGTTAAGATAATATAATATAATAAATTTATTGATAATCTAATAGGATAATAAATTATCATGACCCTTGGATATTACGGATTCGCATAATACGTGTTCAAGGTTTATCGGTGTATTTAATATTTTCGGATTATAGCGCACATCTTTTTAGACCGACTAAAACGTGTGTACTGAATTTCTTGGTTATTGTTTAAAATCTAGTTATTTCTCTATACTATCTATACTATTATTATAAAGAGGAAAGATTTGTTCGTTTGTTTGTTTGTATTGAATAGGCTCTGAAAGTACTAAACCGTTTGAAAAATCTTTCACTGTTGGGAAGCTACATTATCCTCGGGTGACATAGGCTATATTATATTTTCAAAAAAATTAGGGATCCTTACTACAACTCCAATAATGTAACCCAAGGTAGCTAAATTATATATATATATATATATATATATATATATATATATATATATATATATATATATATATATATATATATATATATATATATATATATATATATATATATATATATATATATATATATATATTTTATGAAAATATTACAACAAGAAGATACCTACCTATATAGATATATTGTAATGAATATAAAATTTTTGAAAGACCCTGAATATTATAAATGTTCATATGAGAGATTTTTGTGCGATTGACTTAATATCCTTTTTTACATTATCCATTGTCTTAAATTACAACACCAACTTAAGTTAACATCTTTAAATAGTAATATTATTTTTAACTCTTTAGATTTTAAATTAAATACTTAAAATAAAAATATATTCTATTTATTAAATAGTTTTACAATTTACTAAATTGAACGCCCTTTCTAACGTTTCGTTTCACTACTGGGCACTGCTTCCCTTTAAGATGAAGAGGGTCATCCCATTGTCCATCACGCTGACCAAGTATGTTTTGGGGAACATGTCTTTAAAAAATTTATTAAGTTCTCTCAAAGATGCGTTTTCTTTATTGTAGCGCAAATAGATGTTCGAAATGATTCGCACATGAAAATAACAGTGCAAGACCAGAGCCTCAAGTCTGCTATTTTACATGAATTGTCATTATAGAACAATGCAATTTTAATTCAATTACCATTAGTCAAACATTTCGTAGTCTACTAAATTTACAATGGTCGATCAATGGTCTTGTCATCATGACAATTTTGTCAATTGTAAAAGCGTTCGTAAAACATTTATTTAGACTAAGTTCGATTATATATGTTATCAATATATGTTTTAAAGACTAAGCATTATGTAAAATGATCATACAAAGCCAAAAAGATAGATTAACAGACTACGCAATACGTTTGATCATTGACTTGTCATTACGTACGGGACTACCAATTATTTGCAAAGTGTCATTGAAGTGTCATTGAGTGTCAGTGATACACCATCGGAAGACCATTGAATTAGTAGACTACCAAAATTGCAAAAAGTAGCAATTAAGATGTCATTGATAGACAATTGTAACACCATTGCAATAGCAGACTTGAGGCCCTGGGCTTTGAACCCGCTTCGCTCGGGTACCACTGGGCTACCACTGTCAATTACTTACACACTTTTATAATAACTATTATTTCGATCAATTTTCCTAAAATAAGTATCTCCAGTACGTACCTATATCTTCTATTTTATATTTCATCGAAGAACATATTTTAGAATAGAAACCGTTCAAATACTATAACAAAGACAAGAGAACAAAGTGAAAGTGTTTGAAATTTATAAAACAACATTTAAGCTGCCTTTATCGTAATTTTGTTGCACACAACATAACACAATTTGTGATCTAGTAGAGCTATCCTTATTAGTCTAATTACAAACTTAATAGGTGTTTCTGTTAACTAAGGTTCTTTTCAAACACAAAATAAAGAAATTCTTTTTTACTTACAGTTGCACTTACACTATATTGTTTTATTTTCTATTAACTTTTAGGATATTAGAAGCAATAACTTGTTCTATTTATAAACATTACATAATATATAACTTGCAATACAAGCATGTTATAAATTTAAACACCCATGATTGGAGTACAAACATTTATGCTCATCATACAAATGAATACCCCAAGTAGGACTCGAACCCGCGACCGCTGGCACATCAAGTAGGGCTGCACACTAGAAAATGAGCTAAACGTGTCCTAAGATAAACTTTTTGTTCTTATGGATTTACGTGGTTGATTAAAAGCTAAAGTGAAACCATCGGGTTCAAGAGGTAGCGCAAATTGTCGAGAATAACAATTAAATTGGAAAAGGACAACGTCTATCGCATCAATTAGTTTATAACTATATTGATATAACCTTTAAAAAACTGAAAATATGTATTTAAATCTTAACATTTTCTAAAGTAAACCAAATGCAAGCCCTAGCATTACCAATGATTTGATCTACGAGTAAGTCTCCATTAGGTACACCGAATGTCTCTATTTACTAATATAGCACTAAAAGGCATTAACTGCAGTGGTCTGATAATTGGTGTTCATTACAACCGATTTCACAGAAATCTTACCATTGTGCCATTATTGTTTAACATTCTTGTATAACAATACTGTGATACTATCTTTATAAGAACGGTCAAGTAATCATTAAAATGACACACAGTGGATTTATAATAGGTTCTTCAAAGAAAATATGTCTTAAAATGTTGGAAATTTATAATTTTCTACGTTCGTAATTTTTTAATATAAGAATCCCTTAATCGTAATACTATAAAAAAGCTAGTAAAGTACTACACCCATTAAATAAAACAGACATATTAAAGATCTGAAATTTTATGTTATATTTTGTCTTATAAACAAGATAAGTCAGATTAATATTAAATTCGTTAATCTGATGTATCTAGATATAGTGTAATATCTAAATAATCTAATAGGCCTATAAAATCTCAAGGTAGAAAGAAACTCGAGGCATTAAAACATTAGTGACACACGTTCCTAAACATAAAATGGTCATAACAACTCGAAAAACGGAAATGCTAAAGTAAATTTACACTAATTTTATTCACCCAAAAGTTAGCCAAACTTTCCTTCTATATATTGACGTCTTCTTTTACAAAGAAACGAATACATGAATAGTATTCTATAGAATAATTAATTATTAACATTATTGCCAATCTTCAGTAAAAAATTGTTTTTGAACTTTATGTGGAACCATAATAAAATATTTCTCATTGCTATTTAAAATTAATCATAATATCGAATTACATGCAAAGGGCATTTAAAAAAAAACACCAATTATTTCCTCTGTAAAGTCTTTAATAGAATATAAACTTGTATAATGATTTCTATATCAGCTGAAGAGTTTGTTTGTTTGATTGGTTGAATCTCAGGAGCTACTGATCCGACTTGAAAAATTCTTGGTGTGTTGGATAATTCGTTTATCGAGGAAGTCTATTGGCTATATTATATTACGCTACGACCAATAGGAGCGGAGCATCAATGAAAAATGTTGCAAAAACGGGATTTATTAATATAGTTTTTTATGTATTTCCAGGTGGTCCATACTCTGCTTTTGCAGGTAGAGACGCGACACGAGGTCTTGCTACTGGACAAGTGGCAGCATCAGATGCAGAATATGATGACGTCAGTGATCTTGGACCAGATGAGGTTGCATCAGCGAAAGAATGGGAAGACCAGTTCAGAGGTAATCTATCAATGTATATCTTTCCACTTAGCAATGATGGTATTTTATAAAGTGTTTAGTTTCACAGTTTATTTTAACTACTAGTTCACTACTTCTATACATTTGGTGCACTACTACTACACTACTATACTACTAAGCATGTAGTTAAATATAATTACGAGTTCTTTTAACAAATAATACTATTGTGATCTTAAAATATCAAGCGTAATTTCCGTACCTAGTTATTGAGGACGATCAAAAATTCACCAAAATTCAACATAATAAATTGAGGCTCAGTACTGTAATAAATAATATTATTTATTAAATTTCATCAGTATAGGAGATACAAAATGTTTTATGCATGCTTGTTTCTTGAGGCCAGGGTCGTATTACAGAAGAGGTTACGGCATCATTAGACCAGGCTTTAGCTTCGAAGCATTTTATTATTCATGTATTGATTAACTCGAAGCATCTAATATGAACGTTCATGATCAAGAACTTATTTATGTAATTCAATAAATCATATATTTTTCTGGTTCTGTTACAAAAATAATTTATTAAAAATACGATATTAGAAAAATTATTTATTCCTTATTTACCTACGTTCTTCCATTTATCGTAAAATATTTTAAATGTCTGCAGCGTTTTTAGAAGACTTATTTTATCATGAGCCTTAAGCTAAGTTTTATTTTATTTAAATAGGTTTGAAATATATACATATCGCACCTTCGGTAGTACATCTTTACCTTTATCTTTACATTTTTTTGCATTCAAAATGGTTTTACTCTGTTTTATATTGCTCTAAAGTTATTATCTTTTTTATAAAATGAAGTACATATTATAGGTGTTCTTGGCATCATGTTAGCAAGAATTAAAAACGTTTAGTTTTTTTTTAATTAATATAGTTTTCAAGCAGGGGGTACAAAGTCGTTTTGGCCAATTTTGACAATTGTGCCCTTGTACTACCGAAAGTACGATATACTGAGATAATAATCAGTTTGTGATGGATATTCTGATACGCGAATTATTATACTTATTTACAAAGGACTCGCCATATCAAATAAACATATTTTTAAAGGCAAGCAACAATACATTATATCTACACGTATAACAATAGTCTGATATGAACCTGTACATGAAATAGTTTTTGAAAAACCCTTTTAAATAGTCATTATCACTACATAGTAGTGCGACTTTGTTTTACAAAGTCGCTTTCTCTGTCCCTATCCTATCCCTATGTATGCTTAAATCTTTAAAACTACGCAACGGATTTTGATGCGGTTTTTTTAATAGATAGAGTGATCCAAGAGGAAGGTTTATATGCATAGCTAGCGGATACCGTGGCTTTGCCTGTGCTAAATCTAGGGAAGAGCCCGAGCGAAGCGAGGGCGAGTCGTTATCAATATAGAGACCGAATCTACATATAGTTTTAAACTCTTATCTGTCTGTAACGGCATCACGAAGAAACCACTGAACATATTTTGATGAAATTTGGTGTGATAATAGCTCGCTATTCGAATAATAATATAGGATACTTTTTAATATTTGAATATATCCCATGTCAAAGAAATGTTTGCTGACGTACGTAGGGACAAATACGAGCGGAGTGAGGGTGAGTCGCTAGTATTAAATAAAACTTCAACGTACCGCTTTTATTATGTTTATTATAAAAATAGATCAATAATCTTCTTAAAATCAAAGTAAATACAGCACCCATTCAACGATCCTTAAACAATGGGCGTTTGATTGATTAAGTCGTGATCAACAAGAGAATTCCATGAATCGAATTCAAGAGAAAAGTTTTAATTTCCTTTCGATCAAATTTACTGAAAGTCATAGAATATTTATTGAGACGAGGAATAATTTAGAATATATCAGTGATTTTACAGCACACAGTGCAGTTATACTCGTATGTTTAAGTTTTCTAAAACAATAACGTTTCGTTTTATTTTAATATCCTATCTCTAATAACATTTTGAAATAATATAGTTGTTTAAAATATGAATTAATTCTAATGACTTCAATATTTTTCTACTAACTACTGTATATTAAGAATATAGAATTAAAAATAATTCCCAACATTAATTTATGAATTTATTCTTTAAATTTTGAACAAAAATTTTAAACATCTATGTCTTAAGCTATGTTATCTATCTTATTTTGCTCGTCCATAATTGTCATATCGATGGAAAATTTTGAACATTTGCTAGTTTGTTTTTGTTTCATTTTATGTTTATTTACAGGTATTTGCAAAATATTTTAAGACTTATTAATTTATTTTTGCGTTTGATTTGATCTTTACGTT
The DNA here is from genome assembly GCA_905231865.2 of Boloria selene. Lineage (NCBI taxonomy): Eukaryota > Metazoa > Arthropoda > Insecta > Lepidoptera > Nymphalidae > Boloria > Boloria selene. The sequence continues at coordinate 11,662,179 of HG993137.1, read as the reverse complement.
AGAATGCTATAAATTGATAGTAAGTGGATTTACAACGCATGATAACTCTACGCATAGACTAAAAAACTTAAACACTGCACTAAATTAATGATTATTAAAGTAAAAACGTAAAGTTACTAGGACATAATATTATGCAGTTTTCATTTCATTAAAATCAATTATATCAATGTCAGAATGACATTCGTTACATTGAACACCTTACGTAGTATGTTGCGTTAAAAGTACGGATAAAACATAGTATAGTTATTTTTATCATTTATTTTATTTATGGGTAGTGTTTTTACTTTTTAATATATAAAATAGATCCTAAATCACCTATTTCAGATGCTTTCTTTAATATTTTATTACTATATTTTCAGAAAAATACGATATTGTTGGAAGACTCCTGAAGCCCGGAGAAACGCCAAATAAATATAGCGATGAGGAAAGTGAGGATAAGAAATCGCAATAAGTGATAGATAAATTTTGCTATTTTGTGATATTTTAGCATATTAAGTGTTGGGTTATGTTTATAATTAAATAGGTTAAAATGGAAAAATGTTTTATTTACTACTAATCTGTTACTGATTAATATTGCAGAGACGCTGGCTGATGTAATATATTGAAGCTCTTGCTAGTTTTAAATATGTTGAAATGAACACGGAAATATGTATTCTAATATAATGCGAAAAATCGTTATTTTTCTGACTATTTTTTATAAAACAGATTTTAGACTATTATATATAGTTTATTTATTTATTTATGTTTCATACAAAAAATGCATAAAATAGAAAGTATACAGATACATTGTGTTACAAAGGAAGAAATATGGCTTTAAGAGATCACTACCAGAAATCCTTGAGCGTGAGAAAAGGAAATAATAATAATTAGGTTCGGTGTAGGTACAAACTACAAACATTAATTGTTGTATACTCGTAAATACACAATACTGTATACTTATAGTTTTTTTTGCTGTACACTAAGTAATCTAACAATAAAAACTCTATAATTCAATATCAAATACGAGTATTATATTAAAATAATATAATACTGTACCTAGTACCTAGTGTTTGTACCCAGTGTTTGAACCTAGTGCTTTGTGTCGGACCTAGTGCTAGTGAATAAAGTCTCTGAAAGAGTCAGCAGGTCTTTCTCTCCAAATCGTTCGAACCCTAACACGCAACAATACATTATGTCTGTATACTCGTAGACATTAAGGCACCAGCTTCTATATTATAAACTGGTTAGTGGGTATAGCTAGGTTGAAGGGGGCATGTGTGAACGAACATAGAACCTAAGACTTTGGAGGAGGTATGAGTTCCGGAGCTTTTCTGTCAAATTTGTGACAAATGTCGGGAAGGTGAAAGTTGGCTATTAAATATATTCGTGTTGAAATTTAAATTTTAAGTAGCATGAACAGAAAGTACATTTGTGTTTACGGGCATAATAGAGCTATACAAAATCTCCTGTTCTCCAAGTCTACGGCTTCAGAATACTTCTGAATTACATAAAAATACTTTAAAACATCACTAAGACCAATCGTTGCATATCCTAATTTACTACCATTCTTTGTATCTACAAAGTTCCTTGAATCAGTCAAAAAAATTGTTTAAGGTAGAATTTATTTGTTTAAAAACGATGCAAAGTTGGAATTTTGTCGGATAATTTGTTACCGAGCGCGGAATGGGCATACGCTAACTGTCTGACGTCAAACGAAAAGTTACATTTAGTGAATTTTAACGGTACAACAAACTCGACAGTTTTCATGACGCTTCACTATTTCCTAAGTTAACGATTCAAAAACTATTAGGTTATTTGATAAATTATCTACGTTACATTAAATATTTATTTAAAAAATCGTCATGTCAAATACTATAAAAGATATAGAATTATTTAAAATTGTTATCATTCCACAGTCGTTTTTACGGATAGGTATATTTAAAAATTTGAGATTTAATTATTGAAATTAATTTTTATTATTATGATTTTTGGAAAAAAATTAGATAGATTTCAACGAATCTAATTTCATCAAGCACCTACCAAATAAATAAAATTATTTTTATTGCCAAAAAAAATAACATTTACTGTCTGAAAATGGCCTTCTCAACCATCTTTTCTTATAAAGATATTACCAGAGATAACTTAGAATAGAAATGTAGGTTACAATTTATCGAAGTTAATGTTCTCACCTTTTTCGGACTTAACTGGCCACTTGACCTCCATTATTCTTAGGACCTAAAGTAACATGATAAACGAAAATCAGGGGACTTAGAAAATGTTATTTTGTAATCGTTGTAGAAGATAAATCTAAAATAATGTATGGGAATGACATTTTTTTTATTTTTTCGTTTCTACCAACCTTCACTGTTCCAAGGTGTTTGGCATTGCAATAATAATCGTGGATTGAGTTCTCGCACTATCTCTCTTCCTGTCATCTCGAACCTCGAACGTGCCCTCGAACGTGTAAATTGTTGCACAAGCTTCTTGCTTTGGTTTATTTTTAAATGCTAATTTAACAAGAACTTCAAGAAACATATCCTCAGGTCTCTTAAAGGTCGAATACCTCTATAAGCAATATTTCTTTATATTTTAATAAGTAAAAATAATAATTTAAAGTTAATAATAAATTAAAAATGTGAACAAGTAAATTATTGTATATGTATTCTTATACAAAATGTGTATACTTACTTATATATTACAAGTTTTTATCCCTACGTAATTAGCAATTGAATTAAATAAGCACTTGAATCAAATTTTAGGCCAAAAGCCTCTTAAATTTCGTAAAGGAAGTACTTTCTTAAGTATGTGACCTTTTCCTTGAAAAAAACATTATAGAAATTTAGTAACAGCATTTATGAAACATATAAGTAAAACTCCATAATGTTTTTTTTTCAAATAACCACTTCATTACTATTGACGCATTATTTTAAAATATACCTAGTGACAGTTAAGCGATATTTACTCCACTAATGGTTTTTATATTTTCGTCTATTTGTAGTTTAATAGTAAAAATTCAATTCCAAAATCCTAATCCGTCTATCGCATCAGTAATAAATTTCCTTTTTTAAATACATACATATATTTTGTAGATTAACATGTGTCATATAATAAACATACATGAAAATATCACTTGTACAACATAATAATATGTGAATAGAACCCCCTTTACTTGTTTTCGAAGTGTGTACAACTGGGCCTTTGCGTTCATCTTTTTAATATACTACCTTCTAATAATATTATATAGAAACATAGTTCGTTTGTTGGTTTCATCATCTCATCATCAGCCCTTTTTAACGTCCCACTGCTGGGCACGGGCCTCCCTCAGTACGAGCGGGATCAGGCCATAGTCCACCGCGCTGACCTAGTGCGAGTTGGCGGACTTCACATGCCTTTCGAAAACTTGTTAGGTTTTCTCAGACATGCAGGTTTCCTCACGATGTTTTCCTTTACCGTAAGACAAGTCGATCATGATTACATGATATAAATGATTCGCACATGAAAATATCAGAGGTGCGAGACCCGGATTTGAACCCGCATCACTCGGTTATCCAAGCGACGCGTTACCGCTGGGCTACCACTGTCTACAAATTTTTGTTTGTTGGTTTAAATGTGCTAATCTCGGGAAGTGTTTATCCGATTTAAAAAATTCTTTTTGCATAGATAGTCTGTGTAATGAGGAAGGCTATAAACTATATATCATCATAATGTATATCAACATATTTATATAACACATAGATATGTTTATATTTTTTCGATACTGACCGTAGTCTGTGAATCGCTAATTAAACAACTTAAAATAGTTGTGTACCTACACAATACATTGTGGTGACAGCATGCTACAGTAGACTCGCTTAAATAGTGTACTTCTGATCCTTGTTTTGCAGAGAAAAAATTTCGATGAGTAAAATCAATAACTACATGTGTATAAACATTTATAATATTTATAATAGAAATCCACAAAATTTATTGACATAATAAAAATTTAAGACTTCGATAACCGTGATGCGGGTTCAAATCTGGGTCTCGCAGCTCTAATTTATTTTCATGTGCGAATCATTTCTATCACGATTACCACTTGTCTTACGGTGAAGAAAACATCGTGAGGAAACATGCATATCTGAGAAAACCTGGCAAGTTTTCGAAAGACATGTGAAGTCCGCCAACACGCACTAGGCCAGCGCGGTGGACAATGGCGTGGTCCTGTGCCCAGCAGTGAGACGTTAAAAAGGGCTGATGTTGATAAATACAAATTTAAAATGTAAAAATAAACTGTAAGCTGCACGAAACGGTACGATCGAGTATCAAATTGAAACAATTTTCAATAGTGTAACTCGATACCCTTGTGACGTGTGAATAAAACTAGTTTTAGTTTCGTACAAAATGTTAGTACTGTAACAATATATTTTTTTTAATTTCCTAAAAGAATTTTAATGCCAGGATTTTTAAATGAGAATAGATTGTTAATTTTAATGTATTACTACAGCAAAATTTCTTAGTCATCCGTAAGAATGTATCAGAAAATTGCTTTTGATTACACCAAAGAACTGGCTTCGACTTCAAAATGTTACATCGTTTGTACTGCCAATTATATCCTATTATTATTTTACCATTAAAAAATCAAATTCATCTAGTTTAAATTAATTTATTCTAAACTAGACACGTGACTAGGTAAGTGACTGCTTATAGCATCAGCTATCTGCCAGTGAAAATCACGTCAAAATCAGTCCAACCGTCTTAGAGATTGACCGAAACAAGAGACAGAAAAACAGACATTCAATAATTGTGTTTTTTTAAATGTCGTATACAGTTCCATATACATTTAGTAAAAAGTTGATTGTTTGATATTAAAAAGAGGATCTTCATTTTATTCATTTGAATATTTGTACAAATGATGTTAATGTACTATAACATAATAAATCAGAAACCTTCTACATTATATTGTAAATATTAATATATATTGTAAATTTTAAGCTAAAAGTCCTCGAAATAATAAGTACCTACTTATTCTAAAATCGTTTCCATTTGCATATGGTTGATATCGGAGTTCATATCTGAGATCCTGAATACAAGTGCAAAGCAATTTCCCAGTGATTTCCCCTATCCGGGACGCGCGATAAAAGAACTAATCTCTGCAAGGAACACTATTTTACGCTTCATTTAGTAAGGTTTTGTTCCGTCTCTCTTGGTGCCTACTTGTTGATTTGAGCAAATAAGCGATTTGATTGCTCTATAGAATATTTATTGAACGTATATTTTATTGATTTTATTGAAACTAGTTTAAGAAAGCGGCTTCGTTCGTGTATTGTATGTAGAAAATACTTGTTAATCACATTCTAGCTTGTCTTTCAAAAATAAGTAATATAATTACTATAAAATAAACTTCTATTTGCATATAAATCTATAATTACGAGTAACACAACCACCACGTCGCGGATTTTTTTTAATTTTGGAGAAATTCGATTTATTTCATTATGAATCAATATAAAAGTTCCTAGAATCCAGTAAAAGGGACTAGAATATTCGATTTTACTGCAAAAATGAAAGGCATTTTAAAATACTTTCACAATATTGCATTTTTCGAAAAGAATTGCATTCCTGATATTCACAAAGTTAAGGTAAAGTTGAGATATAAGCAATATATTCTTATAAGTGTTGAGTAACAGCAGTAAGTCTTCATTCTTGATTCCCCTTTGACTCACAGTTCACTAGTGACGTGATATTGGAAAAGCTACTCCGAAGTTATGGGTTAAATCATACTTATGAATATAGATGTATTCGTTTGTTTGAAATTTAGACCATTTTAAAGGTTTATTTATATATTATGTTTAATTGAACATTTAATTTTTTCATGATTAACTTCATTTTATCATTATTTTATTATAGTTAGTTTCAGTCGAATTATTTTTCTAATCTTAATATCTTATTAAAATCATCATGTTAAAAATTCAAAGGCCGATTCTATACTTTATTGAATTTTTGTCTGTATCTCTGGGAACGTATCACGAAAAAATCATTAGATTTTTAATGAAATTTAACATTATATTAATAATTCTAACCGTTAAAACATACCTAGAGAAATACGTCGGTTCAATATGAATATGATAGAAATATTTATACTCTATTTATTAGAAAAGTGTGTAAAAGCACCGTCGCTAAACATATTACCTATATAGCATTAATAATATTTACTTTCTTATTTGCATTTTTTAATAATAAAGAAGTTAAAATTAAAAAACCTAAAATTTCCTTTATAAGCTATTAGACTAAAACCATAAGTAAAGTTTACGTAATCTATCGTAGTATGAAAGTTCACTCAGTGTTTAATAACAAAGATTCCACGTGGGACACACAAAACATTACAAATATGCATATTATCAGAACAGTAAAAGTAGATAGAATAAAATTAATACAATAAAAGTATTTTCCCATTAAAAATAGCTTGAAACTACCGGAAACTACGTAAGGCTATCATATAATTCGGAATACTCGAAATTTAATTTTCGTAAATGTATCTAAACCCGGTATAATGTTATTTATATTATTCCTTTCAGTTCTCATATCAGATCCGAAATTTTATAACATAACATCCCTGTATTGGACACGTCATCAAACTGTGTAAGTGAAGGTCTATGTCCATTAAAACTTTTGCTCTATAATACCTTCAAAGTATAAGGCCATATGCAGTGGTAGCTCAGCGGGAACGCGCTCGCTTGGATAACCGAGTGATGCGGGTTCAAATCCGGGTCTCGCACCTCTGATATTTTTCATGCGAATCATTACTATCATGATTACCACCTGTCTTACAGTGAAGGAAACCTGCATGTCTGAGAAAACCTAGCAAGTTTTCGAAAGATATGTGAAGTCCGCCAACACGCACTAAGCCAGCGCGATGGACTATGACCTGACCCCCCTCGTAATGAGGGACGCCCGTGCCCAGCAATGGGACGTTATATAAGGCTAAAGACATAAGGCCATAACCGAAAATCGACTAAAATACCATTATTATTATAGTATTAAACACATTAGGTACTACTTTTACATTGTAGTCCAGTTCAAAACAAGACTTAACTGAATTAGTGGTTAGAAGCAAACTCGCTTTTAACAAGCGCCTTAGATTACAAAGTCCGTCTTTGAAATTCAATTCCACGAACAATCTGCCCCGACGCCGACGCCATTGTCTGATTTATGCATTAAAGGATAGTTCCTCTTTACACTGACGACGTATAAACATTTGACTCAATATTTATTCCGTGTAAGTAACAAAGCTATAAATTGAAAGGTGACTGACCTAATCTTAATTTTAAGACGAAGTAATCGAAGTATATTAATCATTCAAATAGGCAACTAAGTAATAAATATTTAAAATGCTATCTATTTTCACTTGTAGGTAAAGAAACTGGGAAGTCTTATTTTCTTCATAGATCATTTACAATATAAGTAAGATATTAAAATCTGTCTATTATGAAAAATAAAGTTTAGTGCTGCATAGAAAATTCTGAAAACAGTTTCTTCGCGAAAGTTTCAGAACGTCGCAACTAAAGAAATACTTAACAATCATTAGTTTCTGTTTAACAGTCACAGCCGACACTTGCGACTCATCTAACTTTTTATTGATTCCACTTAGTACTTATTGAAGCAGTTCATTTGTGTTGAACTCTCAACCTTATTTCTGCATCTAAAAGTAATAAAATCCTTTTTAAGTAGCTATTTTCAACGTTACTAACATTGAATATAGTTTTAAAACTTCTGTTCATATTCCCTAACCATCCAAGTTTGAGAACAAAGATCGTTTTATAAGTTAAAAAGAGAATAACAAAATATAAGATTTTTGTTTAAAGAAAAATACTCATTAGAAGTTTTCGTTTCTTTTTAGAGTTGACGACTGTCTACGTGTGAAATGAAACTATTAGGCAAGGTTATCTTTGGGTAAAGAAATTATTTTACTGCTTAACCTTGATTTATACCTTCTTTTAACCTTGGAAATGTATTTACGGATACCATCAAGTGGTTATTTGTGGCTCACCGGCTTACTAGATGTCAGCAAGTCTATGTTTCATCATAGTCTATTTGTGTACTAAATTTTGTTCAAGTCTATCTAGTTTTGTCAACGTAGGCAACAAACCAATATACACTATGAACTTACAAATATCATACTGGTACTGGTACTATAAACTGATCAAAGTATACTTATACATTCCCAGCCAGACAAGTTTATTTCTGGTAACTTTAACAAGGGTTGAACTTTATATAATAGGTTTTATAATATGAACCAAAGAGCTTAAATTAAATAAGATCAAAGCTGTATACCTAAAAGTATTTTTGTACTATATTGTAATGAATATTTAATAAAAAGAAACTGGAATATCCTAAAATAGCTTCCAAAAGTGAAACGAATTTGAAATCTCTGGGGCATAAAAAGGACTAGCTAGAAACAAGTTGTCGTTGTAATGGAGTAATGATGTTTAATTTTTTAACAAAGTAATTTAAGTAGCCTTAGTTATTGAAACATACTCATCCCTTTTTTATGTTGGGAAATACATTCACGTATAGCACCTATATAAATACATGTGGGACTCACCGGCTTCAGAGAAGCCAGTACTACCCACTAAAACCCAACAAAACTTGAAGCTAAAAAGACGCTAAGAAGCTAAATGAACATATACACAGCACAGCCAAGGGCAAGGGGTTGCTTCACAGTATACTCTGCTATCAGAAAAGTACATGGCACACCGCTCAGTAAGACGAGCCACCGCCCAGTACCTACGTTTCTTGAGAGCTCCAGTTAATAAAGCTAGCTAATCTTGTGGCCTAGATTCGCTTTGTTCAAATACGTCCCGTAGTAACTTTTTCTAACACAAACCAACACACAACACATTGTAGTCTCTTGATTAGTTACATAATATCTTAATATTCAATTAATAATTTTAATGATTAATTATAATTAATTATATGAGCTATAAACTGTAATCAACACATAATTAAGTATCTTAATGCAGGAAATTAGTTTACACAGCTAATTAGAATGTATATTTTACATTAAAGCTCGTTAAACTCTAGGTAAATTGCCTCAAAGCACCAATAAATAATAGTTATGCCCCCACAGCGAATTCATTGATTTGGTATCAGCTTCACCAAATTGATACAAATGATTGTTTAGGCTGACAAATAGCAGGAAATATTCGAGAGGGAAATAGTTAGTAGTTTAGATATACAGTGGTTTGGCGCAAGATAATAAATTGGCTCTCCCATTGCCCGCTTGTGCCAAGCGAAAGTACAAAAAACTGTTTAAGCGTCATTGTTTATAGGCTATTTAGAAACACCTTATGCAAGCAATTTATTTATTTATTTATTTATTTATAATAAGGACAACCAATGGTATACATGAAGTAAAAAGTTAGCAGCTTAGAACAATAAATCCAATTACAGGTCATCACGGTTAGTTATTAGTTTAGAAAACAGAGTTTTTAAGAGCACTAGCACTAGCATCAAGTACGTAATAATAATTTCTTAAGGCTTACAATACAAACAAATATAACAGACAAGCTTCACTATACAAATTTAACCCACAAAAAAACCATCGCTCAGCTGTTTCCTGAACAACGACACGCTTACACAATATGGATCAAATGAATACTCTTTACAAACGTCATTAAAATCTCGAACTGATCGCACCATGTATGAGTTCTGTCTATAAATAGTAGATGCACTAGGAATATATAATGGGGGATTATACCTAATACTCTTCGTAGGGACATTAAATTTTAGTTTATTGAACAGATCCGAGCAATTAATTTCATTACGCAAAATCTTTATTAAAAATGTAACATCTGCAATTCTGCGGCGGTTAGCAAGTGGTAAGATATGAAGTTGTTTACACATATTTAGGTAGTTTTCCGAGTGATAAGGTAATTTTAACTTATAACATAGGTATTTTATGAATTTTTTCTGTACATTCTCAACTCGATCAATATATTTTCCATAACAAGGATTCCAAATCTGTGAAGCATACTCGAGATGACTCCGAACAAATGTGCAGTACAGAATCTTAAGGGTTTTAGCTTTTGTAAAACCGGTAGAGCACCGCATAATAAAACCAAGTGCTTTGGAGGCTTTAGCAACAATGTTGTTAATGTGTTCATCGAAAATAAGTTTTGAGTCATGGAATATACCCAAATCCCGCACTGCGTTACATCTAGGTATCAGCTGGTCATTTATTTTATATGAGGTAAAAAGGTTGGAAATTTTGCGACTAAATGTGATAACAGAACATTTTTGCGGATTCAGATTAAGCATATTAATTTCACAGTAGTCGTATAAACGAGACAGGTCAGCCTGGAGCAGATCCATATCATCCCTCGACTCTATAGTAGCAAAAATCTTCATGTCATCAGCAAAGCAGAGGAGGTGAGATGATTGAAAACAGGAAACTATGTCGTTTATGTAGATCGTAAACAATAGAGGACCCAACAGAGACCCTTGGGGAACCCCACTAGGAATGGATACCCAAGAAGATGAATAATTATTTAATACTACAGCTTGAGATCTGTTGTTGATGTATGAAGAAAACCATCTCAAGAGGTCACCTCTGATACCCGCGTTAAAGAGCTTGTCCAACAGTATATTGTGGTTTATCCTGTCAAAAGCCTTACTGTAATCTGTATATATCACATCCACTTGTTTGCCCAAGTTCATGGATTCAGTCAGGAAGTCGTTTAACAGAACAAGATTCGTTACTGTGGATCTCCCCTGCAGAAAACCATGCTGGGTTGGGTTGAATGAGTTCCTAAGGGCCGCATAAATTTGATCATAAACAATACGCTCGAATACCTTCGCAATAACACATAATTTGGATATAGGCCTATAATTGAGTATATCAGTTTTGGAACCCTTTTTATGCACGGGAGTAATATAGGCAGCCTTCCAAATCTGAGGAACAACACAAGAAGTTAAAGATTTTTTGAACAGTAAGAAAATGGGTATAGCAATCGTTTTGGCACAATTTATCAAAAGTTTAGGCGAAATTAAATCAGGCCCTGCAGACTTTGATGGGTCTAGGCTAAGAAGACATTTTTCAATTTTGTTAATATTCAATTCTATTGTAGATATATCAGGCAATATATTAGGATTAGGAATATAGGAATATCTAGTAGGCGTCCTATCATGATTAAAAGATGAATAGAAAAAGGAAGAAAAAGCATTACAGATGTCTTCTCCAGAATTAACAGTTATGTCTCCATACTTTAAGTTGCTAGGTATAGTATGCAAGGTTGAACGCTTTTTTATATAACTCCTATACATTCCCAGCCAGACAAGTTTATTTCTGGTAACTTTAACAAGGGTTGAACTTTATATAATAGGTTTTATAATATGAACCAAAGAGCTTAAATTAAATAAGATCATAGCTGTATACCTAAAAGTATTTTTGTACTATATTGTAATGAATATTTAATAAAAAGAAACTGGAATATCCTATAATAGCTTCCAAAAGTGAAACGAATTTGAAATCTCTGGGGCATAAAAAGGACTAGCTAGAAACAAGTTGTCGTTGTAATGGAGTAATGATGTTTAATTTTTTAACAAAGTAATTTAAGTAGCCTTAGTTATTGAAACATACTCATCCCTTTTTTATGTTGGGAAATACATTCACGTATATCACCTATATAAATACATGTGGGACTCACCGGCTTCAGAGAAGCCAGTACTACCCACTAAAACCCAACAAAACTTGAAGCTAAAAAGACGCTAAGAAGCTAAATGAACATATACACAGCACAGCCAAGGGCAAGGGGTTGCTTCACAGTATACTATGCTATCAGAAAAGTACATGGCACACCGCTCAGTAAGACGAGCCACCGCCCAGTACCTACGTTTCTTGAGAGCTCCAGTTAATAAAGCTAGCTAATCTTGTGGCCTAGATTCGCTTTGTTCAAATACGTCCCGTAGTAACTTTTTCTAACACAAACCAACACACAACACATTGTCTCTTGATTAGTTACATAATATCTTAATATTCAATTAATAATTTTAATGATTAATTATAATTAATTATATGAGCTATAAACTGTAATCAACACATAATTAAGTATCTTAATGCAGGAAATTAGTTTACACAGCTAATTAGAATGTATATTTTACATTAAAGCTCGTTAAACTCTAGGTAAATTGCCTCAAAGCACCAATAAATAATAGTTATGCCCCCACAGCGAATTCATTGATTTGGTATCAGCTTCACCAAATTGATACAAATGATTGTTTAGGCCGACAAATAGCAGGAAATATTCGAGAGGGAAATAGTTAGTAGTTTAGATATACAGTGGTTTGGCGCAAGATAATAAATTGGCTCTCCCATTGCCCGCTTGTGCCAAGTGAAAGTACAAAAAACTGTTTAAGCGACATTGTTTATAGGCTATTTAGAAACACCTTATGCAAGCAATTTAACTTGACCTTTTTACATTCTTATCCATTCTTTTCTGTACGATTGCCTTCATTAATAGTATTTTTTCAGAGAATGGTGTCTAAAATGTACGAGAATAAGAAATAAGAATGCAGTGATAGAAGAATTAATAGTTAACTATGAAATATGATATAACTTTACGAGTAGAATACTTATTCTCTTATTATTACTATATACTTAAGTTTTTGTTGTCGGAAAAATACGATGAAATAGCACAAAGGTAACTTTTATTTCGGAAAAATTATACATGTTTCTCGCGGGAAAGATTTGCTTTTGTTTTTCACGGACCTGAGCAAAAAAAGCTATAACTCTGAAAATAAAAATATCTTTATATTACATAAAGCTACTCGTAGTATTCTTGTAATATTGTAGTAGTACTTTATAAGATTGCCACACACTAAGGTTTTATTTCAAGCGAGTAAAAAGATCAGCAAGATGACCTGACAGATAAATATATGGTTTAGATCTAACTCCACAAATGTTTTTCACGATTCTTTTACTGTGCTCTTTGTAAAGTTATTTTACTGGATTTATACATTTTAAAGTAAGTTCTTTTATTATATCAGGATGCTTCGACTATTCGTGAAAATGCAAGTACCTACTAGAGTATAGAAAGAAGTATTTATATGTATTACGTTTTACCTACAGTACGTACCGTTTATGTATTTACAGAAATATAGGTATTATTTTCTGTCCTTAAAATTAATATCATATTATTCTATTTTTTTTTTACTATGTAACGTATATAATAAGCGACTTACCCTCGCTTCTCTCGGATGTTTCATGCGGATTTTGTTCACTATTTCATAGGGATATCTTTGTGCATAGAACCTTAATTCTTGTCTAAAATAAAAGTAGCTATCTGCCAGTGAAATCGTCGTCAAAATCGGCCCAGCCATTTTGGACTCACCGACAGGCAAAAAAATTAAAAGTGCGTGTGTACAAAGTACACATGTCAGAAGTAAAACTTCTTTGGTAAAGTAATTTTTAAATCTCGTTTATATTTACGAGTTAGACAGAGGTAGAAATGTCACTGACTCGCGGCAGGCGAGATCTAACTAAGGCTACTATGGACTTATTTTTTCGTTTCATCGAGTTTGAAATCACAACGATTGAAGAAGTTTCACTTCAAAAATTAAAACTCTTATTTTCTTGTTTATTACGTATAATATAATACTTTCAGTTGCTTTAAATAAGAAGCGGTGATTTTGACATAAACAGATATTTGAATTTTCATGATTACCTACTCAATATTTCAATATTTATAACCTAAAAATAATTTTGCTATAAAAATGCGGTATTAATTAAAAATGACATAATATTTATTTAAGATGAATTTTAATTTGTTTAATTTTAAAAACCCTACAATTTTGTTATAATCAAACTTCTAAAATATATACCGCAAATAATTCCCCTTTAAAATCGGATCAGCTTGCATATTTAACCGAAAAAGGAAGAAGTAAACTTAGCATCCCTTAACGGCAGCCATTACGTAAAACGAATGTCGCCAACTTGTTTTATCGTACGGAAACGAATTATCACGAAAACATAAACTGGAACGTTCGTCAATCCCCGAAAGGCCCAATTTAGGTCGACGAATTCAACTCTATCTGATACAGGCGGATTATGGGACAAAGAATAGGCCTTGTCCTTGCTACGAAAATCCCCCTGATTAATACTTTCTTCCTTCGTAGAAGTGAAAGTAGTAACAGGCCATTTGTCCGACTCACTGTAGGCAGATTGCCGCCGACGCTAATGAAATGACTTACAATACTTTTGTTTATCCTTCAGTTTGTGTATTTGGAATGTATAATATTACAATATTTTTAGGGGTCATATTAATGAAATAAAAAAAACACGTAGCGTAGTTACTGTATTTTTACCCGACCTTAAAATAGGAAGATATATTGCAGATTTTATTTTTCTTGTGTGATGTTATAGTTTAATTACAAATAGACACAATGGTGGTATTTAAGTAAGTAGTAGTAGCTTTCAGCCCTTTTTGACGCTCTAGTTCTCTGAGACAAGAAGGCTTCCTCGCGACGTTTCTTTCATCTTGAGATAAGTGGTAATCATGGAGATAAGTGGTAATCATGTGCAATCACCTAATAAATGATTTGCACATGAAAATATTGGTTTGAGACAAAGGTTTGAGACGCAGATTTGGACCTTAGTTGAACTTCACTCAGTTTTCAAAGCTAGCGCATTAGCTTACCAGTGGTAATAAATAAAAAGTGATAAGTAGTGTTAATAAAAGTAAAGTAGTGATAAAAAAATTTAAATAGTATTTTTGATTCGAAAGAAATATAAAAGATGTGTCAAATAAAGAACAAATTCGACACATCATTTGTTTTAAATCAATAAGATTAAACAATATTAGGCTATAAGTATCTACTTACATAATATGATGTAATATTTTTTGTCCTTATTCAAACAAAGTTAACAATAGTAATAAATCTTCATTTAAGTGATGAATTGTTTACGTCATAACGCTGATTTTCAATTTGAAGTGGAATATCAAAGAGGTTATAATTGAAATCCGGTCAGTTTGCTCGAGGTGCTTGTATTTCATTTCGATTGATAACCATAAGTACTTAGCAGAACTGCCACTTGCAAATAATCATCCGATAAGCTATAAAATGTTTTTAGCAATAGTAGGCAAGGATATTATTGTTTTCAGAATGAAGGTGGGCTTATCTATTTATTACTTTTTCGCAGACGGGGATTTACTACTCTTGAATTTTGAGAACTAAAGATAGTCGTATCTATAGAATCTATACTTCTACATGAATATATAAGTATACAACCGAATTCAAAACCTACTTTAAATAATTATTGAGAGGCCTTATTATATTTAATCACTACGATGTACGAGAGCAGAGTAGTTCTACAAAATAAAACTACGCGATCTGAGTCGCAACAATCGTTAGTAATTATAAAAATATACCAAGTTTAATAGTTGTTATTACAAGAAAAAAAATATTTAGTCGGTATTATTAATTGTATTTAAATTGGTATACCTACATAATTATTTCCCAATAGTATTTATGTTACTGGTGGAGCTAGATTGTCTCATGTTTCATCATAATACAATCTAGGGTGCCTGTTGCAACTTTAACAAAATTTCTTTTAATCCTTGTAGCTCTTTGTCAGTTACTATTTTTGAAAAACTTTGTTAAGCTAAACATATTTTTTTGTTGTTTTCAAAAATAACAAAGAAAACTAGATATCATTAAAAAATCCTATGGATTATTTGTAATAGGTATATTATCTTTAAAGGCCAAATCGGTTATATAAAAAAGATGTAAAAAGTTAATAACAATCGTAAAGAACACAGTTTAACTTTAAATTTTTAAATTCAGTCAATAATAATTGTATTTATTATGTACACTTTTTAAATAAAGTCGGTCATCTATCAATGTTTTTAAAAATATTAACTCTATTAAGTTCACAATTATGGTATCACGGTTGTCCGGGTGACTGATTTTCATGAGAGAAATTATTTATTATGTCGGAAAATTAAAGTTCCTGCGGATTAGATAAATAAAGAACGGCTTAAAAATATCTGATTTTTCCTTTCACAGGTTAAGAAGGAATTTTGAAAAAAATAATATAATTATAATATTTATTAATATAATTTTGATCTCTAGCTATCAAAATAAATATAGTTAGTTGAATTAAGTATGAAAATTGCAAAAATCAAATACGTTAGTGACGTATTCCACTCATGCAACGCTAATTGCATTTCTCATTCCCTCTGAAGTCGTTCTAATTTACACGAAGCAGAATTGTTGCGTGTAACGAAATGACGGGGGCTGGGAATCGTATTAAAATCTATTTTTGTTTTAACATTGACTTCCATGGTATTAATAAATTAATTAATTAATATGTTGGGACATTATTAAACACCGCGCCATCTAGTTCCGTGGTAAGCTACGAAGGAAGCTTGTGTTACGGATTCCAGATAGATGATAATATACTACATATTATATAAATTCAAATACATACATATTATAAATATAAACACCCATTGACTGTAGTACAACCATCCGAGTTTAACAAATGAATGCCTCTAGCGGGACTCTAACCCGCGACCGCTGGCGCAAGAAAGTAGGGTCACTACAAACTGCTCCAAACGTGTACGTATAACATATATATATATTTTTTTTTATGGTAAAAAGGGGGCAAACGGGCAGGAGGCTCACCTGATGGGAAGTGATCACCTCCGCCCATGGACATCTGGAAGCCTGGCATGCAGATGCGTTGCCGGTTTTTCAGGAAAGCGAGGGATGGAGGAGGGAGGGAGGAGGGAGGGAAGTGGGAGGGAGGGGGGTAACGAAGTCGGAGGATGAAGGGAAGAGGGAGGGGGGAAGGAGAGTGGGCCTCCCGGACTCTCACTCATCGGACGAAACGTGACAGCATAGCTGCCACTTAACGCCGGTCTTCTGTGAGAGAGTGGTACTAATGAACTAAACGGGGCGTGCCGGCCCATTCGGCTGCTACCCGAAGGTAACAAGCATGGCACTACCACTTAGAATATAATATAATATAAATATATTATTACTAGCCGTTTCCCGCCCGCTTCGCTAGGCGAATTGAAAAAGGAAATAAATTACATTTTATGTTTCATTTTTATTTTTTTTCCATATTTTTTTTATTATTCTCCTTTTTTTTATTTTTGTATGAACATAAATAGGCCCCGCGGATAGAACTGTAAGCATCGATATTGTTTAGACTTACACAAATTCCAAATTCCATCGATTTAGCCTGTATCTTCCATCCAGGTGATTTTTCTCACTAATATTCATTGTAACTTTCAATGTGCAATCATTTAAGTTAAAGTTAAAGTCGTTAAAATCGTTTAAGTTAAAGTCATTGCAAGTCTCATATGTGAAGTTAAAATCTGTCTAGGTTCAAGTACGACGAATTTTCTGTTAACTAAAATTTTCTCCGTGACATCAATTTTTTATAGAAAATTAATTGTTCATATTTTTTATGAATTCTATTGGAATAAGTAACTAAATTTCTTTTCCACATCTCAAGTGCTTAGAAAATGAATTCATTATAATCTGTTACATTTCCGCGATCCCGCAATAAAAGAATTCGTCGGATATGTAGTCTGCAAAAGTAAAATGAATGTAAAATTCTTAGTCCGTTGATTGGATAGCTACATGTAAAGTTAAGTTTTGGAAACCTCTCAATGACTTTTTCTCCGCTGCCAAAAAGACGATTGTTGTAAGGAAATACACAAATATCCCTACATACACGAAGATCCCCGCCAAATTTGGAGTCTGTAGAAGTTACAGGTTGGAAACCGAATGGGCCGGCACGCCCCGTATAGTTCATTAGTACCACTCTCTCACAGAAGACCGGCGTGAAGTGGCAGCTATGCTGTCGCGTTTCGTCCGGTGAGTGAGAGTCCGGGAGGCCCACTCTCCTTCCCCCCTCCCTCTTCCCTTCATCCTCCGCCTTCGTTCCCCCCTCCCTCCCACTTCCCTCCCTCCTCCATCCCTCCCTTTCCAGAAAAGCCGACAACGCATCTGCAAGCCAGGCTTGCAGATGTCCATGGGCGGAGGTGATCACTTCCCATCAGGTGAGCCTCCTGCCCGTTTGCCCCCTTTTTACCATAAAAAAAAAAACACCCACCCCCGCAATTCCTGTCGGAAGTAGACTATATTGAAATCCATTTTGAGATGATCTTTATGTGAATAATAAAAGATTCCTACCATATTTAGAATTTTTAGAAGCTATATTTCGAAATTGAAATTTTTTATTGTTAACACCCACCCCCGCGAACCTTATTGGAGGTGATTCATTGTAAAATCCGCTCTAAGATCATTTTTATATTACATATAGAACACTCTCACTAAATTTGGAGTCTATAGGAGTTATCGCTTCGAAATTAAAAATTTTCATTGTTAACGCCCCCGCAATCTTCTTTGGGGTGGGATAT
The DNA here is from genome assembly GCA_905231865.2 of Boloria selene. Lineage (NCBI taxonomy): Eukaryota > Metazoa > Arthropoda > Insecta > Lepidoptera > Nymphalidae > Boloria > Boloria selene. Next base: position 11,643,793 of record HG993137.1, on the reverse strand, counting down.
CGTAAAATTTGTTCATAAATAATTTTTACATCACTTATAGAAAATTCTTACAAAATTTGGAGCTTGTAGGAGCTTTAGCTGGAAAATTAAAAATATTAATAGTTAATACCCACCCCCGCAACCCCCTGCGGGGTGAGCTATCGTAAAATTCGTTCATAGCCTATTTCTACACCTCTTACAGAAGATTCCTACCAAATTTGAAGTCTATAGGAGCTATAGTTTAAAAACAGGAATTGTCCATTGTTAACGCCCCCGCAATCTCCTTTGGGGGATGGATTTCTTAAAATCTATTCATAGCTGACCTCTACATAGCAAAACCGTACCGTGAGTAGATTCTTAGCTGAATGTAAAAAACCATAATCCGTTTAATATACTCTGTTGAAATCCATGAAAACAAAAGAATCAAGAGAAAATGCTTATCTTTTGTTTTTATTAGCGGGATAAATGTTCATAAAAGTAAAACAGCAATAAAAAAATGAAGGAATGTTGGAATTCAAAAAATAGATAGCCATAAACCATCTAGGAAAAATTTTGCATCGAATGGTGGCAGTTTCATGTGGATACGATCAGTGGTTTAGGCGTGATTGAGCCTCAAACGAAGACCATTTTCATTATATATATATAGATATTCCTTAGTTAAAATTAAGTTTTATTTAATACTAGCCTTTCGCGCGGCTTCGCGCGCGTTCTAAAGGCTGGAAACCAAATACCTCCCGTTTTTTCAACATTTTTCATTGATGCTCCGCTCCTATTGGTCGTAGCGTGATGGTATATAGTATAGCCCCTATAAACGGACTATCCAACACAAAAAGAATTTTTCTATTCGGACCGGTCGTTCCTGAGATTAGCGCGTTCTTCCAACCAATCAAACAAACAAACAAACTCTTCAGCTTTATAATATTAGTATAGATCATTTTTTTATTGAATAATAATTAATATTATAAAAATGATATTGAACATGCAATAATAAATATTATGTTCGCATTTTTTAAAGTTATTCATTTATATACGTGATAAGTTAAAAAAATTACTCCTTTTGCATAACTTGATAACAGAAATTGTTATATGTGAGAAAAAGAAAGAAAGCTATAAATTCATTCATTCAATTACTTTGTTATATATTCAATATTCAGTCCCCTATTTCCATTTACATAAAAATATCTCATAAAATTAAGTGTTAAGTACTTGACCCTAGCAATTTGCTTATTCAGATGATTCCCGCTCTAACCTACAACACACAGCACTGTGCATAAATCGTATACGGAACGTTTATGCTGTACTTACTGTATTACGTATATGATAATTTAGCGTCCTGGATGATTGAATACTAAATTAAATATTCTTAGGTACATAGGTACATAGGCACATACGATTATGTATGTAAAAAAGGACTATACTTAAATCATTGTCAAAAAGAGTATATAAATGGGCTCATCTAGTTTGAGCTTCGGTCTCCCACTTATATATACTAACTACATAGTTTAATGTATACTTCTTATTAAAGTAGTAAGCACTAAATCCTTAATTTTTCATCCATTTTGTCAAAATATACGAAGCGAACCCTAATATATAGTTATGAAAGCAAACCTGAAGAAAGAATTCACTTCAGTTTTACTAAGTATATATGAAATAGACCCTATTGTACAATAGTTTAGCTCTATCGATCATTATAATAAAAAATACAAAAAGTGATTGTCATTGTATGATTGTGAGCTCTAAATAATTAATTAACATGAATGGTAATTTCTATTTGAGTAAAAGGTAAAAATTCTCGGCCTTATAAACTGAAAATTCTATATCAATAAAATTAAAAAATCTTATAAAGTGTGAAGTCAAAGAATTAATCCATTAACTGATTTGTACATTATATACATTATATAAGACCAATAATTTATGCAAAAATTGGTAGTAATCATATAATTACTTTCACATCTTCCGAAAAGGTAATGGCTTCCAGTGTAAATATTGCATGCCAGATCTAACTGTTTTTAAGTTAAAGATATTCTTGAATTGATTTTTTCAAGGTTTCTACTTATAACTTGCGGCAGTCTGATTCCGCAGCTCGTCTTCACGCACCGTCTACTATATTATTTAAAGACACCCCTAACATAAAACTCCTGCCGCTTGGTGCAGAATTGTTACGAAGCTAAAGGCACATCCTTATTGAACGATTCTCCATTGCGTATTTTTACTACTAACTTTACTAACAACAGAGTCAGAGAAAAAAAATTCGCCTCATAAGGCATTTCTATAGCCTTCTCAGTTGCAAAAAAGCGTTGTCTTTGTCATCAACATACAAAATAAAAAAGCGGTAAATCACTAGAAACAAAAAAATATAAGCTTAAAAATATTTTTTAATCAAACCTCCATATTACAATAAAAATTAATAGTAGCGAACAAATATAAAAAATATGTTTTGCCTCTAACTTTATATTGTCTGACATTGAACTCGTCTAATATAATGATTCCTTATGTGAATGAAATTTATTAAACCATTTAGGCACATTTAGGTACAGAGCGTAAAGAAATATACATATACGTATTCAAAAATACTACCCTCCATTTACGGCAATCAGGTAAAAAGCTTTTTTAATTGACACCCGCATGATTACAAAAGTTAATATTGTGAGATTTAAATGTGACATAAAGCTAAATGGCCCCTTATAACTGTGCTTATTTCTATAATATATAGAATCATTCGTCTACTGATCATAATATAGTAATTAAAAGTAGTCATTTTTGATATCATTCGTTATTATAATGGATCGAAATAATATCGTACAGGTATATAAATTGTATACTGTGTACAATATTATATTTTAAACTAAACTAGATTTATCGCGAGCGAAGCCGCGGGTTCTGCTTGTAAATGTATACATAAAATTGACAAATTATTTACTAAAACCTTACTCTCGAATCACTCTACCTATTAAAAATACCGCATCAAAATCCGTTGTATGGTTTTAAAGATCTAAGCAAACATATGAACAGACAGACAGCGTGGCGACTTTATATTATACTATGTAGGGATGAAAAGCTTAAAAATATTACGCGTTTGTCATAACATAGCAGAGATTGGTTTCAAAAAAATATTTTTAAAACGAGAAATTGATTTTATTCAGGACCAGCCATGCTTTGTTTTACTTCACCTGAAAAGTGAAATCAAATGTGTCATAGATTTAATAACGTCGAAAATTATTCACGCTTGTATCGTATAGTTCTATAATCAGAATTGTTTGATAATTTTAAATTTGTCCTCTTAATGCCAACGTATGCTAACTAAAAAAACTAGACTATGCCGTAGTTTATCAAATTTCATACTGATGAGTAAATTATATATGATATTTGAAACTAATAAAGTCTATTACAATAGTGTATATATTAGTAAATTTGCATTTCTAATATATACACTCTTGTAATAAATAATAATTAATAGCAGCAATTAGTAGAAAACGTATGTTTGTCAAATTGCTAAGTAAAATAATACAGAGGTCTTTACATAAAAAGTTGTTCTCAATTTTAAATTCATACATTTACACATGACGTTTTAAAATAAGTCATACGCCGGCTGAATACGATTCCTTATTCAAACTAAAACTAACAGGTACCAGTATGTGCGGAAAATCCAAATAAAATTCAAAACCGCACTAGGTACGTGAGTCACATTTGATTTTACTATAAGTGTCTCACCAGCTTTACAATTTTTAACACCCGACACCAAAATAGAAGGACTTAACGTGTGTATATATTTGAGTCTTTGGCATCGTAACGCCTAAAAAGATTTTCCGATTTTAATAAGTTTCATTTTTAAAGTTTATTCCGTTACTTTAATAACGTAAACGTTGCAACGATATTTTAAACTTGCTGATGCGGCAACATCACCTAAAATCTACAAATTTTTGGCTTTGCCTATAACATAATACTACATGATAAACTTTCAGATCTGATATCTGTTATATTATATCCCTTGTATAAAACTTATATTAATGAAAATACAAGAACAAAGATGTGACCCGCATTTTAATGTTTAAGAGATCATCTTTTACGAAACGCTTTATTTAAAAAAGAATTATAGTCCCAAAAGTGGTATATCTTAAGTCTCATTTTATCACCTCCAAATTCGATTTTAATATGAAAGATATCTTGGGTCAAAATCAAATGTGTCGTAAAGTAGACCTGACCTTTGTCAAACGGTAGTTCCTGTGTCAAAAGCAGGAGCGAGGCTGGAATAAATTCGAGTACTGCTCACTAAGCGATGAACATATTTGAATAATTCAAGTAAGCATTTTCATTGTATTGTACGGTTCTTTTGTACTAGTTTGGGAGACTTTAATAAAAAAAATTCTCAAAATTTCTTCAAAATTGTAAATATACCTCATGCTTACAGTTTTTAAGGTAAATTTATTTTTTATCATATTAAGGCAGTGGTAGCCCAGCGGTAACGCGCTCGCTTGGATAACCGAGTAATGCGGATTCAAATCCGGGTCTTGCACCTCTGATATTTTTATGTGCGAATCATTTTCTATAATGATTATCACTTATCTTATGGTGAAAGAAAACATCATGAAACATGTGAAGTCCGCCAACACGCACTAGGCCAGCGCGGTGGACTATGACCTGATCCCCCTCATATCAAAGGAGGCCCGTGCGCAGCTGTGGGACGTTAAATAGGGCTGAAGACAAACATTTATAAAATAAAGTCCCAGGTCCCAAAAAAATTGAACTTCATGGGACTTTAAGTAATATTATATCAAGATTTTAGGTTAATTCGCTGTAATGTTATAATGGTTGTTGAAGTAATCAAAAAAAATCATACAGACGTTGAGATTGATGGCCGTGCTCCGCGTTAAGTAAGAAAGTCATTATAATAAGAAAACATTGTTAAATTAAATTAATAAGCAATTTAAATTTGTAATTACAATGATTTAAATTAAAATGTACTCTACCAATTTAGTAAGTGATTAAATCAAAGTATTACAATTTAATACAGTGTCCTAAACCAACGAGGTGTCAAATCTCAAACCGGGATTAGTTCGCAAATAGACCCATTCATAGTCCCTCGTCAAAACGTTCCAGGTCAGTTCGGTACAGATACTTGAATACGCGAATGAGACAAAAGAAAGAGGTCGCGACTATGCTGGCTTTAATTATATTAATACATATACATATATACATTATACATTATACATAATTATATACATTATACATAATTATATACATTATACATATACATATATACATATACATATATACATACCTATGTCCTATGGCTATATCTTTGTTACTCTAATATTGCTAGTCTGATATCGAGAATTTTTTTTCGCTATGGCTTTGTATATTCTTATCGAAAGGTCTTATTTTTTTTGATATTTTAATATAAATTTGACCAAACAATCTTAACATACAAAAAACGAAAAAAGAATGACATTATACATACATTTACTCCACTTCGATATTTAACTCAATAGTACGATCAGTTCAACGCTACTTACAAAAATAATTCACGATTATAAAAATAATTAATTCATCTTAACATCAAATATCAAAACCTAAATTTATTACATTCATAATATTATGTCAATTAATGACTAATCTTGATAAATTTTAGCCGATGACATAATCTAACAACATTACAAACATTAAAAATCAGAATAAGGTAAGCTGTAATAAGAGTTTATTATCATGTTTTAATCACTAATTTTACACATAATAAATATACATCTTATAATAGTGATAGAGTATACCCATTACCCTAGAGTATACCCGATATAATTTGCTAACAATATTTTTAAACTAGATGGCAGAATAATCACGCGCCCATATATACCTAATATCTAAATTGATAGATTATATTTACAATTTTAAAGGTAAACCAATATAATATTCAAAATATATTTTATAAATACTTTTTAGTGAGTGCTTCTAAATCTTATATATCATACTAAAATATCAAGATATAAATATATTTAAAAAATACAGTAACTAAAATATAAATAACATTACTTTTTTGATATATAATTGTAATTAAATAGACTTTCAAATTAAAGTTCAGAAACGAACTACGACTTATATTCGCTAAATCGGAACTTCGTTAAACCCGCACCCATTGTTAATAATTAATGGCTTTATCTGATTTCCGTCACATAAATTATCTACAAATCTAGTACTATTAAATATAATGTTCCATTATAGATTTATTATTATATTCCCTTTCATATTTCATAAAATATATTTCAAAATTGCTATGTAATCAATATCTTGTTATGAGTATCATATTGTAAAAATATCCTCATTAAAGTAATCACTTGGGCTATTGATACAATTAATTATGTCCTACATACAGTAAACCAAGAATATAATTAAAAAAATATTATATACCTTCTGCTTGCACAATAATGAGTGCTGGGTAACTGTTTTTTTTTATTTATTCATTTTAGCTCTGTCATTCGCCATTGTAGTAAGACGATGCTTATAAGCAACATTCACACATATTATATTTTTAAGTAAAATATCGATAGTAAAAACTTTTCAAACAAAAAAATATAATAAAATTATGAAGTCACGAATCCAAACCGTGAAGCCACAAAGCAATCAAGTTTCCATCAAACAAACCGTTTCAAATATCTGATAGTACCGCAAAACTGCAAAACGCGTAAAATTGTAAAAGTTAAACGCCCCAAGCCTTTCAAAGAAGCTTACCTAAATATAAACATTTTGAGAGCAGCTAATGAAAACCGCAGAGATGCTTTTGTGAATAACTTTTACAATATTATTTGAATAAGATTTTTTAAAATTGGCAATAATGAAGATAATTATTGAATTATTACTGTAACATATTCGTTGATAAGTAGTTATTCCAGTCTGGGGGTGGATTTTTAAATGACATAAAAATAATTTGGTAGAAAGAAATAAGGAAAGAAGAGACAGTAATAAATATTATATGAATATTTTTTATATTAATTATATTATAATGTTATTTGACGACATGCTTGAATCAGTTTGTAGTGAGTACTACTAGTGACTCTACTTTCTGCGCCAGCAGTCAGGGGTTCGAGTCCCGCTGGTGGCATTCATTTATTGAGCACGAATATTTGTTCTTCAGTCATGACTCATGTGTGATTATATTTATAATATGTATGTATTTAAAATTATATGTGTGTATTGTGTATATCACATATCTGGTATTCGTAACACAAGCCTCGTAGCTTACCACGGAACTAAATAGCGTTATGTGTAATGATGCCTCACCTGTTTATTTATTTATTCTATCATACTAATTAAGTAAATTCACACAAATTATAACCATGGCCAATATACTGCATAATTGACATATTTAACATTCCTATAGTACTCTAGGGGCATTGTCATCTAGTATGTAGTCTTAAAATACAGATTATTTTATCGAACCTTAATTATAATAGGTTAGGTACCTATTATCCATTAATGATTGTGTTTTTAATATAATAATACTTGATCAGATCAGAATATTTTTATAGTGATATATTTAAAGTAAACACTCGAAATTGATTTAATAAATTCTATGCCAATAAATCTTTCTCAAAGTTAACTGAAACAAAAATATTTTTAAAATTGTGTTTACTTCTTTCTGAAGTTTTGTGGAACTCCGTGTGTAGAATAATAAACAATGTTTTGCTTGATTTTATTTTTGTAAATCATGTTATGTTCAAATATTTCTTATAAAGTGAAGTGCTAAGCACAATATTATATTAACTACTACTTATGAATTTACATTTTAAACCTGCCAAGACTACTATTTTAAATACAATATTTGTTGCTAAAAATACAAATGACCGAGATGATGATATTGAGATATGCAGAAAGAAGGGTTATTCAAAAGATTTTCAAAGAGGGATATAGTGGGAGATAGAGATAGATAATGAGATATACATTATTACTAATGGATATTGCGTTATAGTAATAGTAATCAATATAATGTTCGAGTTTTGATCCTTATTTTTTTAAAGGATTTTAAAAGTACTTAAATTACCTAACTATGGCATAATAAAAATTAACACCAAATTTTTAATATTTATATTTCTAAGAAAATATAAAGCTCAAAAAATACCATAATATATTCAGTATTCATCATTTTGGAATCTTCCATACGTAATAAAGTCAGTGTAAAATAAAAATAAACTACATAAAACATATTATGAAAATATAAGCAAGAACGTAAAATAATCAAAAGACCTGAAAACATCTCAGCATTATTATTTTCAACTTATTTTAAATATGTATATTGAAAATATGCACTACAGTTTCTGCCAACATAAAATAAGCAAAGCGTGTCTGTTGCAAGGATGAACCAATTTCATATTTGCAGCTTTAAAGCACTTTCTTGTAAAGAAATGTTTTAGGCAAAGAATAAAATATTTAAACGTAATTTTTATCTTGGTCTTTGATTTAAATGAAAATTTAGTTAAAATGTAAAATATGAAGCTTCAATAGTTTATTATGTTTTATTTGTAACCGATTTCAAAACGGACGAGGCTTAGTTTGTTTTAATTGTTAAAGAAATGAACATCGATATAATACAATAAGCAACAGTTATTATAAAGCAAATCAGTAATTGTTGTTTAAGCAAATCTACTCAGTATTTTACGCCTTTATGATCGAAACATTCTTGCTATACCAGCATTTCACTACGAGCTTTAAATATATTCTTAGATTTAATATAATAATATTATCTTGTTCTTAAAAATTCTTGTCTTTCTTGTTAAAAATGCTATCCTAATACTAAAAGAATTTTTCATTTCGAACCAGTAGTTCCTGAGATTAGTGCACTCAACCAAACAAAATTTTCAGCTATATAATATGAGACAAATTATGAAATATACGGTAAAAATGAGAACATACTATAAATGTTTTTTAATCTCCGTTTAAAGAGCTTAGTCGCTACATATGCCACTATGACGCTCTGAACTATAAATGTTAAGTTTCATATTATATGAAAATATAAGTAATCAATAATATTTCTCCATGATCTTTAAATGTGTTTAATACCAATGTCATTTCTCCATATAATTTATTCTACATTGGAGCTCGGCATCAGGTCGTAGTTCGAGAGTTAGATAAATAGAGTATTCGCAAAGTTATTTTAAATTCGCATACTGCCTGGATCTGATAGAATTTACTTTTTATACATTACTGCTAAACTAAATGTTTTCATCGATGTCTTTCCTATTTGTATTGCAAATCGGATTTTTATCTGAATATTAAAACTTACATTTTTATCTTCGATATGTTATTTTAATTTTCTTGTTGAGATGTTATTTAATTTATCGTTAGCTAGTAATCTATACATATAAATAAAATTGAAGTGTATATTTTTAATTTCAAATTAACAGCTTTTGACTAAATATATGTAAGTATATACGGTACTAACAACAAAAAACTAATTTTTGATTTTTTTTTGTCTGTCTGTCTGCATATTTATTACGGCTAATCTCTGAAACGGCTAGACCGATTTTGACGGGACTTTCACTTACAGATAGCTAATGTTATTAGGTACTCCTTAATTAGGCTACTTTTTGACCGACTTAAAAAACAAAGTACCTTTAGCGGAACCCGTACCGTCGCTGACGCTACAATTTAAATACTCATATAACCGTAGTTTACAATTATTGATCATTTCACTACGAGAACAATTAAAAACAACTTTTTAAGCTATCGGTCAATATATTGTAAATTGCTTTTGAAACATTGGAATGATTGGGAATCTTAATTACGAACATGGTTACCTTTTTTGCTTTGTTCATCCATAACAGTATAATAAGTATTGTTTCAACTGCAGGTAAAAGTTAATTAAGCCGCGAACGATGCGGGTTATAAATCACAATCTATCTCCGTCAACAAGTAATTTCGTCAAAGAAAGCCGGCTTATCTATGTATTTATCTTTACTCGTTTTTTCTAAGTAAACAAAGATCCTATTTTACTTTATTGCTTTCGTCATGAACCCTTTGTTTACGTTTTCTGATTGACAAATTTTGATAAAATATGTACACATTCTATTCATATAATAAAATTATAATTTACTTCAATAAATATTTGTTGGTAAATATTATTGAAAAAGTCATTATTATCGATACCGAGGCCGAATCAATAGCTCTTAAACTTTTGTCTGTCTATATGTTTGTGATAATATCATAAGAAGACCATTTTTGATTAACTTTTATTGATTAATACAATATTTTGAGATTTGTGTACCGAGACAGAAAAACCGGTTCCTTTAATGGGCCATAAATCGTAAACGGTAATTTTTACAAAAAAGTTAATAAGAAATAAAAGATGCAAAATTTTAATCTCTACAATAATGGTTTAAATAACTTTTGTCTTGAAGTGCATACTTTCCGAGATATCGGCCGAAAACTTTTCTTCAAGATTGCGATCGAAGCTCCACCTGGATCTGTCAGCATTTTGTGTTTTTATGATCAGTAAGTGACCCTTAATCTAAAATAAAACTAAAATTGGATCGGAAATTTAGTGCGAGGTTAAATGCTTTATTTACTAGCGTAAGATGTCAATAGGGTTAATATATATTCCACTTTGTACTGCAGAAAAATATATCTGAGAAATCTATACTACGGTTAGTATTAACCCGGTATATGTGTAGTATATCAACCATCTAGTATCCATAACCCAAGGCTCGTACCTTACCGTGGAACTAGATAGTGCTGTGTGTAAATGTCCCAACATATTTATTTATTTATTTATTTATATCAATTTCGTGGTACAACATAATTATAGAAGAAATTTTATAACCTATTTCCAATGTCGAGAAGCACTTCAAAAAATAGATTACAACTAATAAACGGTATCATTATTGTGTACTGAAACCTAATGAAAGACATATTAAGTCCAACTACAATCAGTACAATTCAGAGATTGTGGATATAATAAAAGTTAATTAATAGTTTCGAAGATTTGATCCGTAGAGATAAACAAAACGAAGCTAACAATGATAGGGTTTTATATATATATTATGTGCTGTATGATTGGTTCTTTTCTGAATAAATAATATACAGACCACTATTTATGACAAATACGAAAAATATATTTACCACATACCTATCAAAAAGGAACTAATGGTCGGAGAATAATTTAAGATATAGAAAAAATGTACCTACACGTACATAGCCAGCGCCATCTAGTTCCGTGGTGAGCTACGAGGCTTGTGTTACGGATACGAGATAGTTATCTATAACCTTAAATACATACATTTTATTAATATAAACACCTTAGAGCTCAACAAATGAATGACCCCAGCGGGACTTGAACCCGTGATCGCTGGCACAGCAAGTAGGATCACTACAGACTGAGCCAAACGTGTCATCAAATAGCACATAATATTATGTAAAATATAAAATTGATGCCAGTAGGTAATACATAACTTTTCCTCGCACTTAAATTTCATAGAATAATCCAATTAAGATAAGATTCAACAAAACAAATTATGAATAATCAATTGTCTAATCAATCTACATACTGTTATTTATCTAATCAATGAATTATTTATAATTGCATTAGTTTGAATTCTAGATTTATATTTATACTTTAAAGATTACTTTCATAGGTATAAAGATATTAAATATCATATAAATAAAAGTTTTTATTATAGGTAGATAAAATGTAAATATAAATCGTATTTAAATCGATACCTAGGGATTTACCCTCGCTTCAAATAAAATTAAATCAAAACATACTTTATTCCAATAGAATTTTACAAGTACTTTTGAATGGTCTATTTTTACATTAAAATGAAATAATATGTGCCCTTTAAATTCTTCCATCTTTCAGGAAAGTCTCGTACAACTTGTCTAGACCTTCCAAAGATTCTACCTCTGCCTTCGTCATTAAATGGGAAATATATGTATTATTTTTTATACTTAAAAACAACGAAGAATACAATATTAAGATTACCCGAGACAAAAAGATAGTCAAATAAATATTGCTTAGGTAAACAACTTCATTTACTTACTTCAAGAGAACTTAGTTATTTTGGACTTAAAAACTCACATTTTAATTGTATTTACAAGTGTAGATTTACATAAGTTTGCTCAAATAAATATATTTTGTATTTAAAAATACTCCGATTATATTAAACTTATTAAAAACTAAATGAAAAGCGCTGTTAACAAAACGAAATATAATATGAGACATCGAACAAATCGAAAATTAAATCGATATTATTCACATATGTACCTAAATGTATTTCCCAATATTCTCTTTTTCACATTTTTAATTTTAATATGATTAACGACTTATCTTTGAACTATTACTGCTAGTTGTAAACATTCTTAAGGGTGATTCGATCAATATCGCTCCGCTCCGAAAATCGGATCGGATTAATAGAATCCGATCTGAACAATTTTATAAAACGTTTTTTGTCACAACTTAAAAGATGTTTTCTAACTTGTTTATTTATTTTTTTTGGCAAAAAAATAAACGATTTTTACATCTTAAGAGTGATTCTGAAAAGAGCAATTGAGATTAGCTTACAAATGTAGCATAAAGTAGCTTCTTTTTTCTTCTTCTTTCTAACCCCTAAACTAAAGAAAAAAGTGTGTCGTCGGCCAAGTCTAGTAGTATATTATATACTGGCCAAGAATATTAAAAAGAAAACAAAATTGTAAAAAAACAATGAAGAAATTGGCTTAATTTGCTTAGTACTAGATTTGGCTTTAATTAACTTAGGTAAACATCTATATACCAAAATATTTTATAACTATTATTATACAATTTCATTCTGATTCAATATACTCGACTTAGTTTAACGCCTCAACGAACATGGGACTTAATACAAAGTTTGCGGGACGGTTATTCCATTTGCGATTCTCCCAGCAATTGACCAATTTCGCAACGGCATACGCATCTCTAAATTAACATGTATCAAATGGTTTGCTTTGGTTTCTAGAAACGACAAATATTCACCGTTCACATGTGGTAGTATTTTTTAATATTACAAATATAATCTTGTACATATTTCAACCAATTATTTGTATGATAAACTACTCAAGGAAAACTAATCTACTTCAAAGACATAATAGATCTGAACTTATAATATAAGTTAAATCATTTCGACCTAAAGTATAAACAACTCATAAAATTACGCGACAATGTCGTGACAACTTCTTCTATGCCTTTTGTTATATCATAAATAAGGCTAGGTAATGTTTGTGAAGAAACCAAACTTTAAAATTCAGTCATATTTATCTATTAATTATATTAACATATTACTTGTAAAGATTATTTCACAATATCTTTACAATATAAAAATTTCTTCAGATACTTTAAATGTACCTATTACGCAGTACAAAAGTCAATGTTATAAAATTAAATAAGTACCTTTCAATTTTTATCATACTATCTATAAATTGCAACTCTTATCTTGTGTGAATCCCCGTTAATATAATTAGTAAGAAACTCCATTTATGGAATACATTACATTACTAGCAACTTTTTTTAACGTCGGGAAATGCATTAAAGCGTACAACCAGATAGTTATTTGGACGCACATCTTAAAATAAGTCAGTAATATTTACTAAACCCAACAAAACCATCTCCGCCTTAAGCCCTCACTGCGCATTTTTTGGCTTAGCGACCGGCTAGATTGCCGGACGCTATTGAGTACCCCTACCACGACAAGGTAATCGCACTTTTGACTAGCAACTATTTTGTTATCTCGCTTTCGCGCATACCACCTGTCCCCCAGATAGCATGTGGGACTTACCAGCAAGAAGGGTCAGTACTACCAACTAAAACCCAAGGACCCCTAACATGGCCTAAACATCCACAAATAAATACTACTACTACATGGAAATGGTAAATACAAAATATTTTTTTTACTTAGAGTTCTTAAGTAACTGCAAAAACTGAATAGTTTTTCAAAAAGCAAGGAAGTAACCGCGTATATTATCTTTTAAACCTTATTACCTTATGTACTTGTAAATGTTTTTAACCAAAGGTGTAAATAAAATGGTATTGATATTCATACCTCGTTAATAACTCATTATCATAGACTTTTATTATTATTAACTCCTAAACCTTAATTCACCCTCGCATTATTTAGATTCATCCCTAGTGAAAAATGAAAGAAAAGTTACCCATGTGCTATTTAAGACTAAAATAATTCATGCCTGTTCCAAATGTAATAGTGAAAGAGCAAGAAACATCCATTCATATATCCTTACAAACTTTTATATATTTAACAGTATTAGTAGGATGTTTTCTGATAACTTTTACTGATAGGTAGATTTCGGCCACAGCAACTACTTCTACTCAGACGAGAGAAAGAAAAAGCATAAGACACCGATTATGGGCTACCATGAAAGGCGGATATGGATATAATAGATATACACAGTTTTTCAGCTTTTTTCACGCTGCAACTCATTTTTTAATTACAATGCAACAAATAGAACTTGTCACATAGTATTTATCCTTCCAACCTACGATCTTTTTTTTCTGCTCCAGAAATAAGTATTTTATCTATATAAACTTTATCGATGGACGTAAGCCATGGAAGCAGTCTAATGTATACTTTCAATTGTACTTATTGTTAAGTATTTTACAAAGACTTGTAAACACTTGAGTATAAATATCATAAACATAACACATAGGGTATCAGTTGAGAAACTACTAACATAAAAATAATCATGGCTATCAAAAGTTTTCTTCTGGTGGTTGCTCTATTCGCACTACTGTTCGTAGTGCAAGCTGCCCCGACCGAAGAAGAAGAAAAATCACTCCCAGGTAAGTTAATGCTTTTCTATAAAAATAATAATACTTTTTTAAAAACGAGTACCTAAGATATTAATTTACTCTCTTGCCTGAGTGCATTCTAATATACCTACCCATTTTAATTACATCATTATATAAAAAAGGTAGTTTTAGCAAATTTTATCACTAGTTTACCTTTCTGTTACTCCAAATCATAGTATTTGTGTACTAAACTTTGTCCAAATACGTCTAGTCGCGCTGTAATAACAAACGTTTACACACAATATAGAATTAGTACGCATATATTATAACAGTACGATTTTATTTTTAAATTATTATACCATCTCTAAACAATTATTAACTAATAAAATTAGTTTCGATTTATATAACAACATAGTATATTTACTAAGTGTAAATAATCATGATTATGTTTTACAACTCTGGAAACATTATTTTTAATTGTTTCATATTAGATTTTATGCGATAGAAACATGCTAAGAGATTAAAATGAACATGACTAAACTTGTAGATAAAGATAATAAGGTATATTTAGGTACATTTGTATAATCTGTACTACTAATATTATAAAGCTAAACTCTTCAGAGTTTGTTATTGTTGGTTGAACGTGATAATACAGGAACTACTGGTCCGATTTGAAAAATTCTTTTTGTGTTGGACAGTCCGTTTATCGAGGAAGGCTACAGGCTATATTACATCACGCTACGACCAATAGTAGCGGAGCATCAATGAAAAATGTTGCAAAAACGGGAGAAAAATATGTTGTTTTCATTTTCAGCCTTTAGAACTCGAAGCCGTGGGAAAGGCTAGCAACTTATAATTTTTAATACAGAGGCCAATTTTTTAGATTTTTTTGTCTGTCTAGAAAAATATTACAAAAGAACAAAAATATTTAAGTGAAATATTTTGATAATGTCTGTTGAACCGGATCAATATATAGAAAACTACTTACAGCTGCAAAATGACTCATCTCTGAAAGATCTAAAATAACCGTTTTAGATCTTACGTAGGAACGAAGCCAAGTGGAGTGAGGGCAAATTGCTACTCGACAATATACAATATTAATAGAATTTATTATTTCATTTCAGGTACATTATTCGTCAACAACCTGGACACCACACCCACTATCCTGAGTCCTATGGAGGCTCCACAAGATAACGCGAACTCTACTTACACATACTTTAGGTTTAAAATATGGCTGTGGCGATTACAATGATGTTTGTGTGTGCAGTAATTTCTAGAGCTTGATTAAATTGTATTATCATCCAATTATTGTAATGAAATTCGGAAATAAAGTTATCCAGCATTACGTTTTTGTTTTATTATTTTATACATTAGTACAATTATGAGTGGATATAATATTAAAATCTATAATATTGGAATCATTTTTTTTAAATACATGATATTTAATTATTGAAAATTGTTTTAGTGATAGTACATATATTAAATTAATAGATAAAAAAGGCGTACAACTTATTTGGAGAATAGAATTGGTCGTGATACAAATATCGTATTCATAAAGCACAATATATAATTAAAAAGTAAATTGCAAGTTAACGTCACAGCAATGAAAACATAACTTAGCAACAAGTGCATTGCCAGATATTTAAATTTTAATCTTTTTAATCGTAAAACTTTCTTAGGTTTACGCAAATATTTGACAATAAATCCGCGACAAAATCCGAAAAGATAGTTTCACTTATAACTTTTTAATAGTAGTTAGAGTAAATATTTTAACGCACATAATATAGAGTGAGCGAGGTTCCGTGACTTTTGATAATCAAATCGTAACTAAGGTGCGTAGCACTCAAAATATTCTTTTAAACTTTCTAACTTTTTAACTTTAACTAAAGTCCTTACTTTGTTTCTTTGATATTTATAACAAAGAATTTTAAATTTATGAGAAAAATCTATCAGTAATTATGGTAAAAAAGATTTTTTTTATTGAAATCTCATTTCGTAGGGCTTAAGCCTATTATTATTCTAAAATAATAAATTTTCACGAGCAAATGAGAATCTATATGTCTGAATAATAACTACATAAAGTATACTGCGTATGTTCAAAATAGGATACTTTATTTGTAATAGTACAAAGAATTATAAAAATTTTACATACCTAACCTACAACTAAAATTAATTACATATTACATATCTTTTCAGCAAGTAGGTAATGTTTATTTATTTTTATTCAAACGTACGATAAAAATATACACTCGTAAGTACAGTAATATAAGTTTATTGTAGATAAAGCACTTAAATTTATGTTGATTTTAGCTTATATAAAAAGCAACGAAGCTTCATTTTATTTACAGTTAAAAAGCTTACCATTACGCAATCAGAATTTTTCTTCTCCTAATTGTTCTCTTCGCACTATTGTTCGTAGTGCAAGCTGCTCCAAGTGAAAATAATAAGCCAACTGGTAAGAATAAAAAAAAACAATTAACTGCATTACTTACCTACTATTATATTTCATTTTAGTACCTTACTAAATATACTACTACTACTACAAGCTAACCTTAAAAACTTTTCTCTGCTTAAATTCCAAATAAAGAAATATAGTACGACATTTGAGGTAACTAATAAATTGAAAGAAAAGCCTTTAATTACGCGACAATGTCGTGACAACTTCTTTTATGCCTTTTGTTAAATCAGAAATAAGGCAAGGTAATATTTGTGAAGGAACAAAACTTTAAAATTCAGTCATTTTTATCTTTTAATTATATTAACATTTGTCTTGTAAAGATTGTTTCCAAATATCTTTACAATATAAAAATTAATAATACTTATGTACTACGCAGTACAAAAGTTAATGTTATAAAAGGCAATAAATACCTATCAATTTTTATCTATAAATTGCACCTCTTATCTTCTGTGAATCCCCGTTAATAATTTGTAAGAAACTCCATTTATGGAACACATTACATTACTAACAACGTTTTTTAAGGTTGGGAAATGCATTAACGCATACCACCAGGTACGGACTCGCCGGCTTATAATGAGCCACTTAAACCCAAATAAACCATCTCCATCTTAGGCTCAGGGAGGCCCTGTGCGTTTCTTGGCTGCGCGCCCAGGTGGATTGCCGGACGTTATTGAGGCCCCCTACAACGACACGGTGATCGCACATTGGGGGAGGACCAGCAATTATACTCTAACTTAACTGAATACCTCCCAAGGTACTAACTCTTTATAAGAATCTCAGCATGAAATCAAACCGTGATGGTAGCACATATACAATATAAACTTTCAAATAGGTATATAATATTATACATGCCTAATATTAGTTTGACGAATTTTCACCAATGAAACAGTTATCTTTCTCTGTATTTTTATCAATAGTATTATTTTATTACTATATAGAAATGGTAAAGTCCCTGGCGTAGGCGCAAGGCTTGATGCCTCTTGACACGTTTGATATTGTCGCATTCTAAATAATAGGAGAATTACTTATAATAAAAAATGTTGTTAGTAAAAAAAATAATGTTTTTATTACTTAGAATTCTTAAGAAACTGAAAAAACTGAATTGTTTGGCTTAAAGCAAGGAAGTAACGCCGTAAATTATCTTTTAAACCTTATTACCTTATGTATTTGTAAATGTTTAAAAGCCGAAGGTGTAAATAAAATGGTATTAATATTCATACCTCGTTAATAAATCATTATCATAGTCTTTTATTATTAACTTCACCTTAATTCTTCCTCACATTGTTTAGATTCATCCCTAGCAAAACAACAAAAAAATTAAATAAAAGTAACCTATGTTCAACATTTACATATTTTATAGTATTAATTTTTACTGACAGATTTCGACCACAGCAACTACTTCTACTCAAACATGCCATTTGCGCAAAAGATTACTCACGATCACGGATAAGAACGGAAAAGGCATAAGACACCGATTATGGGCTACCATGAGAGGCGGATATGGATATGATAGAAATACTCAGTATATATTAAACCTACCTGTTTGAGGACTTATTTTTTTTTATTAAAATTCAACATGCCATGCCACATATTTATACGGTCTTTTTTTCTACTACAGAAATAGGTATTTTATCTGCGGTAAGGAACCGTAGATAAAACTTTATCGATGGACGAAAACCATGGAAGCAGTCTAGTGTATACTTTCAATTGTACTTATTATTAAGTACTTTACAAATACTTGTAAAATAACACTTGACGAACTTTAGTATAAATATCATAAACATCACATACAGGGTATCAGTTGAGAAACTACTAACTAACTAGAAAATAGTCATGGCTTTCAAAAGTTTTCTTCTGGTGGCTGCTCTATTCGCACTACTGTTTGTGGTGCAAGCTGCCCCGACCGAAGAAGAAGAAAGATCACTCCCAGGTAAGCGCTATTTCTGTAATTATAATGATATTTATTTAAAAATGAGTACCTAAGATATTAATTTATTACCAACTAACTCTCTCTTTGCCTGAGTGCATTCTAATGTACCTACCCATTTTATTTACATCATTATATAAAAAAGGTATTTTTAGCAAATTTTATAACTAGCCTTTGTGTTACTTCAAATCATAGTATTTGTGTACTCTAAACTTTGTCCAAATACTTCTAGTCGCGCTGCAGTAACAAAGATTTACTTAAATAGAATTTGGATTTATTACAACAGTACGATTTTATTTTTAAATTATTATACCATCTCTAAACAATTATTAACTAATAAAATTAGTTTCAATTTATATAAAAACATAGTAACCAGAGTTGTAAAACATAATCATGACTATTTACACACTTGGTGTAAATAGCTATGATTATGTTTTACAACTCTGGAAACATTATTTTTAATTCTTTCATATTAGATTTTTATGTGATAAAAAACATGCAGAAAGATTAAAATATAATGACTAAACTAGTAGATAAACTAGTAGTATAATCTTTAATCTACACTAATATTATAAATCGCTAATGGCTAATCTTGGGAACTACTGGTCGGAATTGAAAAACTCTTTTTGTGTTCGATAGTCCGTTTATCGTGAAAGGCTATATTGCATCACGCTAGGACCAATAGGAGCAATAAAAAATGTTGCAAAAGCGGGAGAAAAATATTTCTTTTGATTTTTAGCCCTTAGAACGCGAGCAAAGCCGCGGGAAAGGCTAGCAACTTATAATTTTTAACACAGAGGCCGAGATTTTTAGACTTTTTGTCTGTCTGTCTCGTAAAGAATCACGAAAAATACAAAAAAAAATTAAGTGAAATATTTTAGATTATATCTGTTGAACCGGATCAACATATTATAGATTACTACTTACAGCTGCAAAATGACTCATCTCTAAGAAATCTAAAATAATCGTTTTAAATCTTACGTAGGGACGAAGCCAAGCGGAGTGAATCGCTACTCGACAATATACAATATTAAAAGAATTTATTATTTCATTTCAGATATATTATTCCTCAAAAATTTGGACACCAAACCCACTATCCTGAGTCCTATGGAGGCTCTACAAGATAACGCGAACCATAATTATGCATGCACGGCTTATCTGTGCTCTCGTATATGCGCTGCTTTTGGCTTCAGATACGGTAGATGCGATTCGAATGATGTTTGTGTGTGCAGTAATTTCTAGAGCTTGATTAAAATTGTATTATCATCTAATTATTGTAATGAAATTCGGAAATAAAGTTATCCAGCATTATATTTTCGTTTTATTACTATTTACATTTTGACTACAATTATGAGTGAATATTATAATTTAATTATTGAAAATTGTTTTATGACACTAAATAAAATAAATTAATAGATAAAAAAGGCTCACAAGTTATTTGGAGAATAGAATTGGTTGTGGTATAAAATACGTATTCATAAAGCGCAATATAATATAATTAAAAAGTAAATTGTAAGTTGTTAACTTACATAGCAGTGAAAATATAACTTAGCAACAAGTGCGTTGCAAGATATTTTGATTATTATCTTTTTAATCGTAGTCAGAGTAAATATTCTAACGCACATATAGAATTAGCGAGGTTCCGTCTTAACTTGGGTGACTTTTGATAATGAAATTGTAACTAAGGTGAGTAGCACTGAAAATATTATTTTAAACTACTTCAACAAAAGTTTTTACTTTGTTTCTTTGATATTTATAACAAAGAACTTTAAATTCATTTGAAAAATCAAACAGCAGTAGTAAAAAATATTTTTTTATTAAAATCTCATTTCGTATTGGTCGTAAGCCCATTATTATTCTAAAATAATAAATTTTCACGAGTAAATGAGAATCTATAGGTCTCAATATAATTACTACGTTAAGTATACCCTATATGTTCAAAATATACAAAGAATCATAAAATTTTACTTAACCTACAACTAAAATTAACTACAAATTATATATCTTTTCAGCAAGTAATGTTTATTTATTTTTATTCAAACATTTTATCGTACGATAAAAATATACACTCGTAAGTACAGTAATATACATTTATTGTAGATAAAGCACTAAAATTGGCACTTATCTTGATATTAGCTTATATAAAAAGCAACGACGCTTCATTTTATTTACAGTTAAAAAGCTTACCATTATGGCAATCAGAATTTTCCCTCTCCTAATTGTTCTCTTCGCACTATTGTTCGTAGTGCAAGCTGCTCCAAGTGAAAATAATAAACCAACCGGTAAGAATAATAAAACAATTAACTGCATTACTTACTAATTACTATTATATTTAATTTTAGTACCTTACTAAATAAAAAATTCTCTGATTAAATTCCAAATAAAGATATATACGACATTTGTGGTAAACTTATAAATTTAAATGAAATGGCTTATCGCTTAATTCTTAGGGCAACTATTTCAAAAAAAAAATCAAAGAAAACCTTATTTAACTTTTTGAAGTGAAACTTCTTTAGAATCGTTGTGATTTCAAACAGGATGAAACGAAAAAATAAGTCCATAGTACCAGGCGCTCAGAGACGGGGAAGAGTTAGCCTTAATTTAAATTCAAGTTTTACTTCTGACATGTGTACTTTGTACACACGCACTTTGTTTTAAAAATCAAATCTTTTCTTATGATCGCACAATTTAATAATTGGTGTCTATGTACAAATTCCACCGTTAAACAGAAAATATTTGCTTATCATCCCTACTTAATATTATAAATGTTAATGTAAGTTTGTTTGTTACGCTTTCACGCGAAAACTACTCAACCGATCATCATGAAACTTTGTACACATATTCTTGGAGTATTAGAAGTAACATAGGATACTTTTTATAAAAAAAAATATTTTTTACGAAAAATTAAAGAATTGTTTGTATTAACAATGGGTTCTGAAATAGCTAGAGTAATGTTGAAGAAACTTTCAGGCATCCTACAGATCAACCCAATGAGGTTGATTAGCAATTAAAAAAAATGAACGCGGGCGAAGCCGCGGGTAAAGCTAGTATTAAATATATAGACTTAGATGGATATTTTTTCCTTATTTTAGATGTATTATATATCGGAAATATAGAAGAATACATCGCCGACCTCAGCCCCACAGAAGACTTGGGTGCTCCTGTCCAGCGAAACACCATTTGCAGGACGATATGTAGGGCAGTATGTCGAACACTGGGCTTCAAAAATGGCAGTTGTACGCAAGGTAATGCGTGCATTTGCCACAACAGGTCATAAATGTAGTGTTTAAAATATAAATAAAAATATTTGAACATTTATTTAAATATTTTATTTTTCTTCCCTATTCTTCCTCTTATATCTTTGTCAACTGTTGTACTTTTGCCAATTAGTTATTATCTAGGAAGCAACAGACTATTTTTAAAGTGAAACTTCTTTAGAATCGTTGTGATTTCAAACTGGATAAAACAAAAAAATAAGTCCATAGTACCAGGCGCTCAGAGACGGGGAAGAGTTAGCCTTAATTTAAATTCAAGTTTTACTTCTGACATGTGTACTTTGTACACACGCACTTTTTTTTATTATATAGCTATTTATTTTTAAAATTTTGTTAAATTAGGGTACCGGTGTGACGATTATAAAATCATCCTTTTAGAAAATCATCCCTTAATATCGAAATTAATAATATTATAAATACACATACTGAGTACCTAGAGACACATTCGAGCAAATTCGACTCCACTTAAAAAACCATTTATTCACTCACAGCCTAAACTACTTTTATAAGAACACGAGATTCACAAACGTTTTTATATGGTTACTAGCGGACCCAACAGACGTTGTCCTGTATACATTGATTTTTTTTAAACTTTTGCTCCCGGTGAAATGTTTTAGTATGCATGCGCAAAACAGCGTTGCCTAGCAACGACTTATTTATAATTGAATATGTCATTTATTGTGCAAATGTATTAATAACTAAATAATATAAAAAATACATTATCTAGTGGAAAGAATTGTGAATCTAAACCATTCTCGAATACACTCGAACACACACAAAACATTTCATCAAAATCGGTCCAGTCGTTTAGGAGGAGTTCAGTCACATACACACGCACACAAGAAAATAATGAAATAATGACGCACATAAACCATTTAAAATTAAATTGCTATTTTTGCGAAAGTAACTTAAATAGTGAGTCCCAAAGTCAAATATTACAGCTTTAATAATAATTCTTAGAATATTATATTAAGTTATTAATTAAAATACATGAATAGTTTAATTATTATTAAAACAAACTAATTTTTAGACATCAAAGGCGTCTAACAAAGCTTATTATCAAGCCTTTTGTAATTTAATCCTTTGTGGTTACATAGTATAAGCTTAAAAGTAATTTGTACTATAATATTTAATGTTGTTTTTGTAATGTCTTACTGTTATTTTTTTAACAACTTCACGAATTCATAATACTTTCTTAGGTTTACGCGAATACTTGACATTATAAATGAAACCATTTTTTTGGATTTTGTCGCGTATTTATTATGGTTTTTGGTTCCCGACGTTTCGAATGCTTTACAGCAATCATGGTCACGGGAGAGACTAAGGTATATAAGACGTCTCAGGGGGTTATAATATACTTGTTACAGACAGTGCCTACATACAATTTACAAAAATTTCAAGATGACATTAAAGTACCTTAAATTTATACATTTTAATTCTAAACATTTTAAAATTAAAAATTAAAATTGAAATCTTGACGTCTTTAAATATTGAAATCTTGAACTATTATCAATGTAAACAAAGAACTTTGTTTAACACACTCTTTTGCATATATAAATAATAATAATATGTAGTTGCATAATAACTGATAAATGATTGCTAAATATGATACATTTATATTATGTATAGACAATAAGATTAATAAAAATTTTAATTTAAAATGAAAAAAGTACTATAACACAGTTAAATTCAAAATAATATAAAAGAAATCTATTTAGTTAATATTGTTAAGTTAAGTAGTCGTTTTCATTTTAATTATTAAGAGTCCGCTTATTAGTATTCAATAGCTGGTATCACGATAATATATGAGGATAAGCGTCGAAGGACCAAGGGACCCGTCCACTGATAATCCCGCCGAATATCAAAGCTCAAGAGGCAGAGGCGGGGAATTACGCTTGCAGAATGGACGGTCGATGAGGACGAAAAGTTCTCGAGTGGCCACTAACTATTTACCGGAAAACGAAACTTGGATAGGCCAACAAGACTCGAGCCAACGACACCGAGGACTCGGTGCAAGTCTGGAAATCACTAGATGCAGATAGCACAAGACAAAATGTCATAAATTTTATAGAACTATTACCAATTGGAAATAAAAACAATTGTTTTGTAAAATATATAATATTATATTTTCAAAATTAATTATATTTTTATACCTTTTGCTGTAGAAACCCTTGGGCCATGGAGTCAAAGTGCTAAGCATTTTTTTAAAAGACATAACTCCTCGTCTTATCACCTCTACTGGTGACAGGAGAGCTGGCTCATTTTTCGCCCAAAGAATCGGCATTGCCATTCAGCGGGGGAATGCGGCCAGCATTCTTGCCACTATTCCGCGCGGACACGACTTGTACAGTAATAATTAAGTGTATATTTGCTTTGTACATATAGTTAAGTTTACTTGTAATTTCCTT
This sequence comes from Boloria selene, assembly GCA_905231865.2. Taxonomy (NCBI): domain Eukaryota; kingdom Metazoa; phylum Arthropoda; class Insecta; order Lepidoptera; family Nymphalidae; genus Boloria; species Boloria selene. The sequence continues at coordinate 11,619,006 of HG993137.1, read as the reverse complement.
TATTGTAAATAAATAAAAAAAAATATCTCTAATTTCAAATTATAATTAGATTAGCCTTATTACAGATTTAGCGATAAGCCTTTCAAAATAAATCACTCATAAATGTACTGATAAGGGAAATACCCATTGTAAGGTACTATTTATATTTATTTGCGCATTAATAAATCTTCGCTTACAAAATCAAGATATCAACGAGTTCGAAAAAATAGGAGATGCTCAATATTTATGTTTAGTTTTGCATGTATATTACACGATGATTTTCCGCGGCACTGCCAGCGTTGTAAAGATCGAAAAAGAAGTTTTTAGTTTTTACATTATTTTTGTGATACCGTGAGATGTTATAATAAAGTCGATACTCGATACCCTTCCTCGATAAATGGGCTATCCAAAACTATAGCATTTTTTTATTCGAACTTGTAATTCTTGAGATCAGCTCGACCAAGCAAACCAACAAACAAACACTTCAACTTAATATTAGTATAGATAAACTTAAGGGCGTAGGAATTTACTTTCGATTACATAGACTAAGCTAACGGAGTGGTTTGAAGCATAAAAACATCTTTAGATGTACTAAAGGAAATTAGAAAATGATTAAAGAATCGTATAATTAAAAACTGAACACAATAATTATAATATGAGGTACCTTATATTTTATGGTGGCAACACAACTTTGGTTAGGCACGTATTTTACATAATTGTTTATTTGTAATTTATAATGCATACATATTTTCTAGTTAATTTAATACTTTTTGATTAATATTTGTATTCAACTATTTTTAATTTCGATCTAAGCAGTACCATTTGTTTGTTTACTATAAAATATAATATGTACCTGTATAATTTAATACAACGTAATTTACTTATTCCAAATCCGCACGAACTTTCTTAATTGCAGGTAAGGAAGAAAAAAGTAAGTAATGAATATAAATGTTTATTCATATATTATATATATTTTTAACAAGGTGTTAGTTATCCACAAAAACAATATCTGCCCCTGCACCAGCCAAAATTGTGGCCTAGTCCGCGACATATTCTACCGCACGGCGCGGGTAAGCACCAAGAACGTTTGAGTTGGAACGGTCCCAGCGCCTCTTGAGTGCTTAGTTCCGCCGGGGAAATCGCGAAGTTCTCAATATACGGAATATCTGGAAGTTATAATATAAATATTAATAAATATGTTGATACATTATTACACACAGCGCCATCTAGTTCCGTGGTAAGCTACGAAGGAAGCTTGTGTTACATACATATTATAAATATAAACAAACACCCATGACTCGAGTACAAGCATTCGAGTTTAACAAATGAAACCCAGCGGGACTCGAACCCACTACCGCTGGCGCAAGAAAGTGGAGTCACTACAAAGTGCGCCAAACGTGTCGTCAAAACAAAAAAAAATAAAAAAAAGTCATTATAAAAACTTAATTGTTTCTGACTCTTCCTAATGTTATAAAAATCAATTGAATTTCTGTGTAATTGTGTATAAATAAAATATCACTCAGTACTGAATCACTATCACTAAATAAAAATAAAGCAGCTTCCCGCTGTCTGTTGCTATGTATTCTTAAATCTTTAAAACCACGCAACGGATTTTGATGCGGTTTTTAATAGATAGAGCGATTCAAGAGGAAGGATGTAGTATATAACTTGTCAAGTTTATGTATACATTTACTAGTAGAACTCGCGGCTCCGCTCGCGTTAAATCTAGGGACGAGTCCGAGCGAAGTAAGGGCGAGTCGCTAGTATGTTTATAATTGTATGTATATAATTATAACAGTAGTACGTATGACTCTTATATAAAATAATGAATTAAATTAATAAAACAAATATTACAGGAACTATTATTACATGTATATTAAGTCTTAGAGTCCTAAGTTTTAAGAGTCCGGGAGGCACACTCTCCTTCCCCCTCCCACTTCCCTCCCTCCTCCATCCCTCCCTTTCCTGAAAGGCCGACAACGCATCTGCAAGCCAGCTTGCAGATGTCTATGGACGGAGGTGATCACTTCCCATCAGGTGAGCCTCCTGCCCGTTTGCCCCCTTTTTACAATTAAAAAAAAAAAAACAAAAAAAAAAGTAAAGTAAATAAGTAAAGAGACTGGAGATTATCACAAAAGTGATATAATTAGTTTTCAAATATAACTGAGAAGGTAATAGTTGAAAAATATTTACCGGTTATTTCTTCTTTTTCAGTTGGTGCCGCTTGCACTAAGAGCAGTACTGCGAAGAGCGCAAATAAGTAAAGGAAGATTTTAGCTGCCATGATGATTACTTGAAGTTAGCTTTTCAACTGTATGTTAAATGCTGCACTGTTGCAATTTATATAAGCCGTAATCAAGATAAGCAACTTTTTCCAAGTAATATTACATATTTCTTTTATTCGCGAGGTACTAGGCGTTCTGTAAAACGATATGGGAAGCAGAGACGGGGCGCTATATAATGTATAATGTATATCTACAATAAAATAATCAGTGAGTAGTAAGTAACTTAGTAAAACAGTTGTTAAGCATTTTATTGTATAATTCGCGTCATGAAAAAGATATTGGTTTGTCAGTTTAAAATACCATCACGCACACAAAAGTTATTAATTACGAAATGATTTTATATCAAAAATAGTGAAAAAATATTTTTTACGTATATTGTTTTATAATAAGAGAGTCTGATAATAATGCAATTAATAATTAAAAAAATATAATAAATGAAATAATTTAATTTTTTGTAAGTAGATTGAACATTCTACACTGATTCAAACATTTTATTAATTAATAGAATTCTATTTAATGGCATTCTATCTAATATATTTTTCAATGAACGTACCAATAACCAATATACATCGTAAGCGAAAGGCTAGTTCAAAAATAAAAGAATAGGCTTAGGAATTTCGTATGCGAATGTACCGATGCGCAAACAAAACAGCGCTTATTTTTATGTTTAATGTATAGATTAAACAAGTAGGTGAAAATAACTAAGACCGAAATACCTGTTTGTACCTGTCAACCCAATAGTTAGGCCAGGAAAAATATAGTCAACCCTACGTTTGCATACTATTTGAATTTATATAAAGTAACAATTTTAGTTTTCATAATTCGGTCAATTGATTGTCTAATTGTGGAAACCTTGTGAAAATCAGTTTTTCATCAAATCTTAAAAATATAAAAAAATACCCCTTATCACGTTATAAGTTACGTTGAAATCAGAATTAGTTATAATTTATAATCGATATAATTCTACCTAAACGAAATACAATAAATACGTTATAAATATGCTTCAGATAAGGATATATAATTATTTGCTTCTGTTACTTTAATATATTATTCTTTATCTTGATCGTCGTCAATATAAATAGCAACGGTATAGCACTAAGGATATAATTCAAAAGAAACCGTCAAGTGAGCATCATGATGATGAAAATCTTCCCTCTCCTAGTCGCCCTGTGCGCACTACTGCTCGTAGCGCAAGCTACGCCATCTGCGAGTGAAACCAATAACCTACCTGGTAAGTCAGTTTAGTTTGACGTTATTTAATAAGGAAATACTTGTTATAATTATTAGTGTAAAGGAAAAAACATACGATTTATTTTCATCCCTGTTTATTTTCTTGAATTGGTGCTTAAACATTTTTTTAAATATTCGAAGTAAAAGCATGCTAACATCGCGATGACTTTTTTTGTATATTTTCGCTAATACATTGTTTCAAATGAAATCTGATATTTCCAGATATAATATTCATCGACAACGTGGACACGCGCCCCACTTTGCTGAGCCCACAGGAAGCTCTGATGGGCGCCGCCCAGCGCAACCGCATCTGCACGCCAGTCCTGTGCGCGCGCGTGTGTGCGGCGCTCGGCTTCAGGTTCAGCCGCTGCAACGCGAACAGAGTGTGCGTTTGCAGTAGATAATGCGTTTCTATGTAACTTTAAAACGGAAATAAATGTTTTACTCAGTACTTACTTAGTTTTTTTCAATCTGTACTCAATATGTAAATGTATCATTTTATGTTCCTTTATCCTTTACAGTTAGTCAAACTAAGTTATGTTCATTATGAACATTAGTCTGAAATATTTCTACTTATGCTGTAAAATAAATTAGTGAAGTCAGATTCATTACTCCACAAGCCATCAACTTGAATGTCCGCAAACGTTCCAGAACCAATTCAGTATAAGAAATCCTTTGATATCTAATATTCCCATTAAAATGAACAATACTAATATTTAGAAAGTATAATTGTCAACAATTTAAAATAGAGATTTATTCAAATCTATTTTAAAAAAAGGTAAACGTACTTTATGATACAGTACATACAAATATATATAATAAATAGTCCTTTTTCCATTCCTTATACTATAAAAGCTTTAAGTATTTGTTACTCGTGTCTAAAAATCTACATAAGTCGTAACATGAGAAGTCAAATACAGATTTAGTTTACAGAAACAAAATCATATATCTGTTGCAAACACCTAAATGGGAGAGCTTTTTTGATGAAAACACATAGGATGGCAAAAAATTGTGAATAAAGTTCGTACATTAGCGAGTCAGTAGAGACCGTAATAGTCAATCTCTTTTATACGAGGTCATCTGTGCCTAGTGCAAAGTAGTATCCAGAAGTCATCATCATCAACCCCCGTCCCCTTTCCCAAGTTATTTTTTGCCGGGCGTGAAGATCTGAAGCTCCGATAAAGATTTGCTATCCAGAAAAGAATCAGTTTGCTCCTGATGCTTTCAGACCTTCTTGATTGTGTGTTCTGCCTTCGGCAAAACCTATGTACTGTATAGGGTACTTCTCGTTGACCTAGAATTATCAATTTTAGTTAAAAGCAAAGTCTTATAGTACAAGTAAAGCGAAAATCCCGAAAAAGTTGAAAATTAAGATAAATTTAGGTACTTACAAGTTTTTGTGAAAATATTTAAATTTGCCCATATCTTTTTATCGTTTTACTCAGGGCCTTGATTTTAATTGAGTTAATTAATTTAATAGAGATTATAGACCTCAGTATCTGCTATAATTTTCAACTTGCTAGGTCCTGAGTAAATCGGGTGTGATACAAGGGTCTTCTTATAAGAGTTCCTTTTTCTACCTTTTGAGGTACGGAACCCTAATCATACTGATGACTATATATATTATATAAATGAAATAGCAACGTCTGTTTTTAATTTCAAATTTACAAAAGTGACTTTTATCTTAGATTTTTTGTTATTTTAACTATCGGAACCCGCGGCTTCGCTCGCGATAAATCCGAGGACGAACCCGACCGAAGTAAGGGTGAGTCGCTAGTTTGAAAATAAAAATTATTAAATAACAATTTCGATAATCATGTCTCGTCTTGAGTCTCGAACCATAATTCGCGGGACTCGAGACAATTAAAACTACGAGAAGTACCGAGACTTCGAGACTCTGGCCTTACCAGGACCCAAACCCTAGTAGCCGATGTGCCCCACATAACCACATGCGTAAATGCGTTTCCCAACATCAAAAAGGACGTTGTTCATAATACTCATAAATTCCAACTACCTAGGAATCATCAACCCTCTGAGGGAAAGCTGTCGTTTTATCACTTTTTAAATATATAGCAACAAATATTTTGTAGTAGATGGCCTATCGCCGATGACGCTAAAAGTCTTAAAGTAGGGGTCACTAGCCTTTCCCGCGACTTCGCTCGCATTCTAAAGGCTGGAAACTAAAACTCGTAGGGCTACCGGCATCCCTCCCCCCTCACTTGTTGCACGCGGTTATCATTATATTGTTGTGGGGTTAATACTATATCATCTCGTAAAATATACATGGAAATCAAGTGAAGAGCAATTTTGTTAAAATTTAAATACTTGTGAAGATTTAGGTAAGGATTAATACCATGTTTATTAATCACCTTCGCAAATAATGCATTATCTTAAAACAAATTTAATTTATATCAAAAGGTCATAAAGAGTCAACCTTAAAAAATAGACATATGCAATGGCAGACTTTTTTTTAGATTCTTTAAAGGGGAACAATTCTGTCATAAATGATTTTTGCATAACTTTAACCGTACCGAACCGAAGCGTACGCGACGGAATCTCTTATAATAAATAGTTTTCTCCCGTTTTCGGAACATTTTTTGTTATATGAACGCTATTGGTTGTAAAGAGATGTCATACTCGTATAACTTATAGCCTTCCTCGATAAACGGACTACACAAAAAGAATTTTCCAATTCGTACCAGTAGTTCCTGAGATTGGCGAGTTAAACCAACCAACCAAACAAACAAACAAACTCTTTAGCTTTATAATATTAGTATAGATTTAAGAGAATTTCTTAAATTACTAATAACAAAATCTTTAACGCTGCCCAATTATTGTAAATGATAATCCGTTTTAGCAATAAAATATTATTGATAAGGTAAAATAAATTAAGTAAACTGATAAAGATTGCTTTCCAAGGGGATGTACTGAGGATAAGTATTGTGGATTGGTAAAATTATCTATAAAAATCCAAATATTACTGATTGATAAAAGAATGTTGTTAGAAGTTCTGAATTTTTCAATTTATCTAAAATAGTGAATTTAGGAAAAGGAAATACACAATTTAATAATCAACAAATGTTAATTTTCCACGATTTTTTTTACGAGCATCATATATATGCATAATATTACATATTACGCAGTTATATTTTAAGGGGAAGCCTTTATAAAATTATTGAATAAATATATGGCATTTTAAACGTTTTTTTTTATTAATAATGACCATTTGAATAAGATTTTCGATAACATATTCAATTAACTATTTTAATATATTATGTATTATATTTAAATACATTAGATTTTTATTATCGTTCAGAATTTAAACATTTTATGTTATAAACGTTTGTTAAATTTATAAAATTCATTTAAAATCACGCTTACAGAAACCATGACTAAGAGTATACTTGAATAACGCCTCAGGTCACTACATATTATGTATACGTATATAATATGGTTCCAGAATAAGTATCGTTCACACTCGTATCCAGTGATATCGTTAAGGCACAGAGATTGAAAATAAGTAGGCAATTATTTTTATTTAAATTTTTACTAATTTGTCTTATTGTTGAAACCAATATAAAATAAAACAAGAAAATAAATAATGAAAGTGGTATAAAATTAGTAACGAATCTTCTAAATATAAGACTTAGATTATTTATAGGTACAAAAACAATTATTTTGCTAGTTTATTTAAACATTGTAAAAATTAGTTTTTAAGCAATTTAGAGCATGCTGATGATAAAAAATCCCTCTTAACAATAAATTACATTGAAATCAGAATTAGTTATAATTTATAATCGATATAATTTTACCTACACGAAATACAATAAATACGTTATAAATATGCTTCAGATAAGAATATAATTGCTTCTGGTAATTTAATACATTATCCTTTATCTTGATCGTCGTTAGTATAAATAGCAATAGTATAGCACTAAGGATATAATTCAAAAGCAACCGTCAAGTGAGCATCATGATGATCAAAATCTTCCCTCTCCTAGTCGCCCTGTGCGCACTACTGCTCGTAGCGCAAGCTACGCCATCTGCGAGTGAAACCAATGACCTACCTGGTGAGTCAGTTTAGTTCGACATTATTTAATTTTACGATACTAATACTTGTTATAATTATTAGTGTTAAGGCGCCTACCTCGCCCGATGACCTTGAGGATTTGATATCTGTACTAGTATTTGTTATTTTAACGCCATCTACCGACCGACGACCATACTACAACGAAACGAAGTGAAGATTAAGCAAGAACACAGATGTGTCGCGTTGTCATCATTTTTTGCCTATTTGATTCGATCTCTGAGAAATCTCATTTTGTTCCTTTCCTCTAGTTTTTGTAGTCTTGTACGAGTATAGTGCCTACATCATAATCTATATTATTTATATTAAACTACACAATGCACTATGCCTGCTGACATAGCTTTCATTTTACTAAATGTTATATGGTGAAGGTCTGCTGATGACCAGGTAGGTAAGTAGGTAAACGGTTCTCAGTAACGGAAATAGTTAGGTTGACCTAGCTTTCAACATTTACAAATGGCTTACCTTCTTTAAACGCACCTATTCTTTATTTGTAATATCATTAGGATGTAGGTATGGGTATATTTTTATGTGAGCAATAAACAATAACTGTCTATAAAGTGTGAACAAAATATTGAAAAAATGCCTTAGTTATTCTTATATTTAGGCATTAGGCATATTTAGGCATATTATATTCTGGCTTACTCTATGATAGGTTCAAAAAACAAAACGAAATTACAAACCATTTTACATATACTTACAAACTTAAATTCTGTTTTTGTTTTACGAAATATTTATATTTGTATTATTTAATATATGGTTTAATTCAAAAATCATTCAAAACGAGAAGTTTTAGGTATTAATTGGAAAAAGTAACGCGCGTGTAGTCCACTCGTCACAAGAGTCATCGAGACACTGCTGTTTCGCATCCCGAGTACGCGCCACAGGCCGTAGCGGGGGTGCGTCAGTGGGGTACTGGTTAAGTTTCGGGTTTTTATTTATTATTTAAGAATATCAGAATGAAAAAATAAAAAAAAAACAATAGAAATTGTGAAATACGTCATTACATATTTTTTGGTACAAAATTCACGCCAAACTAATTAGCCGTTATAGAGAAAAAGTACAGTTTACGTTGAAAAAGGCCCTATTTAATATATTTTTTTTCCAAATTTGGGAGAGTTTATTTAAATTTAAAACAATATCATGTATTTGTGATAACCTTAAGTAAATTATATATTTTTTATATGGTAATCGTACGAGAGGATTCATCTACAATCTTCTTTAAACTTATAGTGTTTTTGGAATTTGAGCGAGGTAATCCCCTTAAGAAAATAAACTATTTTATTTGTTTGCTTCTGTGTTTATCTCATTGTAATGATTTTTAAACATTTTAAATGTCTTTTAGAAATATTCGACGTAGAAGTATGCTTCATCGCGTTGTCTTTTACTTCGATGAGTTCGCTCACTCTCTTCGTTTTATTTTTTGGCTTTTGTATATATCCTCTTATACAGTGTTTCAATTGAAATGTGATATTTCCAGATATAATATTTATCGACAACGTGGACACGCGCCCCACTTTGCTGAGCCCACAAGAGGCTCTGATGGGCGCCGCCCAGCGCAACCGCATCTGCACACCAGTCCTGTGCGCGCGAGTGTGTGCGGCGCTAGGCTTCAGGCGGAGCCGCTGCAACGTGAACAGAGTGTGCGTTTGCAGTAGATAATGCGTTTCTATGTAACTTTTAAACGGAAATAAATGATTTACTCAGTACTTATTTAGTTTTTTCAATCTGCAATCAATATTATAAATATGTAAATGTGTAATTTTATATTCCCTTATCCTTTACAGTTAGTCAAAGTAAGTTATGTTCATATGAACATTTGTTTCAAATATTTCTACTTATGCTGTAAAATAAATTAGTGAAATAAGATTTTTTATTCGACAAGCCATCAACATGCATGTCTGCAAACGTTCCAGAACCAGTATCAGAAATCCTTTGATATCTATTATTCGCATTAAAATGAATTATTATTAATCAATACTAATATTAAGAAAGTATTGTAAACAATATAAAATATAGTTTCATTAAAATACATTTCTTAAAAAGTAAACGTACTTTATGTAAAGTACATACAAATATACATAATAAATAGTACTTTTTCAATAAAATTATAGGTAAAGTATAAAAGCTTTAAGTGTTTGTAACTCATGTCTAATAACGTACATAAGTCGTCAAGTGAGCAGTCAAATATAGATTTAGTTTACAGAAACAAAATAATATATCTGTAACAGATACCTAAATAATGAGGAGAGCTTATTTTTGATCAAGACATGTAGTAAAGTATGGTGAAAAATTGTGACTAAAGTTCGTACGTTAGCGATTTAGTACAGAGCATAATAATCAATTGTCAAAATCTGTGCCCCAGTGCAAAGTAGTGTATCGAGTACGACACCTAAAGCGATGATGTAATTATCGTTATCCAGAAGTTATTATCATCAACTCCCTCCCTCTTTCCCAAGTTATTTGTTGTTAGTACGGTATGTCTTCCTTCCAGCCGGGCGCGAAGCTATTTTTTCGTGAAAATATAAATTTGCACATTTTTTTTATCGTGTTGACTCAAAAACTTTATTTTATACACCTAATAGAGACTATATACCTCAGTATCTAGTATAATTTTTAAATTGTGAGGTCCATTTGTTCCTGAGTAAATCAGTGGTGACACGCGGATAAACAGACAGACCGACAAAAGAGAAGAGAAGACTGATCTTATAAGGTTTCCTTTTTTACCTTTTGAGGTACGTAGCCCTAATCATACCGATGGCGCTACTTCAATTATCTATACATATAAGGGTGCTCCTAAACGGGTAATATTTGTGGCTGCAATATTGGCAACTAATTGCAGGGCCATCACAAAAATATTGCGACAATGTCCGAGCAATGTTTGGCCGGGCAATGTGTTGCAATTATTTTATTGTCAAGGTAACGTAGCAACTGACAAAACAACAATAGCACAGAATGTAGCAATTAATCTCGGCGTCACTCACAGCAAACTTAAGTCGCGTAGAAAAGGACACACTATACCATAACAATAGAGAGCGACCAAAACAATAATAGGACTAGTCGGACAATGTCGCAGAAAACCGATCGCTAGTAGCTGGTGTTACCTGTTATCTACAGGTGGTATGCATAAATGCGTTTCGCAACTTAGAAAAATTTCTAGGAATTATCAACCCTCTGAAGGAAAACTGTCAATTTGTCACTTTTCAAATATACAGCGACAGCATGAGCGAATTAGCCACTGGATCTGGACATATAAGCGGACGTACCTTTACCGGTCTTGTCAGTAACCAGAAATTCTAGCCTTGATCGTTTGTTTTTGCGTTAGTCTCAAGCACTTACTTGTCAACAAAACATCTCCCAAAAATAACTAAATGTTTAGTTAAATGGTGTAAAAACTATAGCGGCGGATGTAGCACTATTTATTTTTACTAGTAAATACATTATTTTATTATATTTATTGTTATATATCACAAAATTTTATCAAATATAAAATACAATTTCGTACTATACATCTATGTTAAATATAGTCGATATTTCTATGTATTGTTGACAACTGACAACCATCATAAAATGGATGGATTATACCGTTCAGAAAAAATGACAGAACTGTCGAGTGAGTCCATTTCACATCGACTAGTGCTTGACAATGTCGAAAAATATATCGATATTTGACGAAATGACTGTACGAATGATGATGTTATACCTATGTACAGAACAATAACATAAAATAATGTAGAAACGTCCTCTTTCAGGGGGTCCAACACAAATAAAACACTCACTTGTACTGTAACACGTATCACTGTATTAAACTTTAGTAAAACAAACTCAAACCAAAAATTGCCCATCGGCTAGGGTCATACATGCGATGTGTAACTTTGTCAGCGCGTTTTAATTTTACTAGTAACGCCACCTGTTTATTATCTATTATATGTAACCTATGACAAATAACCGAATTAGACAAATACTTTATAAATAAATATATTGTAAATCGATATATCGACTGCGAACTGGCAACCGGTACTATCTCAATTTTGACTACTTTACAGGATGAAGAAAAAACTTGTTTGAGTCTTTAATATAGCATCTAGCAAATTAAATAAAAATACGTAGTTTTTAAATATTTTTATTGCACATGTTATTAAAAAGAAAAGTAGCATTATATGCTTCCTTGTAATATAAGTAGTGGTGAATTGAGCGAGCTGGATCAAAGAAGATCCATCTCTCTCAATTCACGGTTTCAAAAACTTATAAAAGTCCAGTTTTCATAGTTTTCAAAAACTTATAAAAGTCTACTTTTCATATTTTACTTCTCAAAACTTGTAAAATCAGTTTTTAACATATCATTTCAAAAAGGTATAAAAGTCTACTTTTCATATTTTACTTCTCAAAAACTTGTAAAATCAGTTTTCAACATATCATTTCAAAATCTTATAAGTCTGGTTTTCATATTTTACTTATCAAAACTTGTAAAATCAGTTTTCAACATATCATTTCAAAAACTTTAAGTCTGGTTTTCATATTTCACTTATCAAAACTTGTAAAATCAGTTTTCAATATATTATTTCAAAAACTTATAAAAGTCTACTTTTCATATTTTACTTCTCAAAACTTGTAAAATCAGTTTTCAACATATCATTTCAAAAACTTATAAAAGTCTGGTTTTCATATTTTACTTATCAAAACTTGTAAAATCAGTTTTCAACATATTATTTCAAAAAGTTATAAAAGTTTTTTTTTTAATTTTTACTTTTTCTTTTGTGTCTGTTTATCATCATACAAAGAATTTTATTTATATTATTATATTAACTACTTATATAGACTGGTAAAGGAACGTCATTTACAGTTTAAAAAAAAAAAAGATATGGTTTTAACCAAATGTAAACAAAGCGTCACTCTCTATGCAGTTATGTAATAGGTATATTGGTATTTTAACAATACTGTGTGGATATAACTGCTCTATTCGAAAATCGATTTCTGGTTTACATAAATAAAACTTTGTATGTAACACATAAATCAATTTCGGTTGGTTCCTATAATATTATCAAGTTATTAGTGTATTTAAAATAAAAACGACATGTGACTTATTAAAGATTTTTATTTTATTAAAATACTGCCAAACCGAATACAAATAATACTTACTTACTGAAATGTTATAAAAATAGCTATTTAATAAAGTAAATAATACAACTTATAGTTTTACGTTAATCACTCAGTTGTTCTTTCATTTGGGTGATAATTTTAGTAACATCTCTATATATATCATCCCGGAACAAGTTTTGTACTACGTGCTGTATACATAGATTTGCATTACACTTGCATACTTTATCCTCATTATTTTGCAATTGTTCCACATCATATATTTGAATGCGAATAATTTTGGTACCTTTTGATGGTATTTTCATATATGAATATAGTGTATTAGCATCCGCTGATCTTTTACTGCTCCTTTCTTCTGGGTTATTTGGTATAAATCTGAATAAGTCTCCAGAGTCCTGAAATAAAAATTATTATTGAAAGTTATTTACTTATTATAAGTAGTATTTGGTACAGAACATTTTATCCATAATATTAAATGACTTAAAATTCCGCTTTCACAGTTTTTAAATGTTCTATTAATGAGACTTTAATATACCTATATACTAGTAAATATATATAAGACTTATAATATTAACTTACTTCCATTTCCCCAAAAAATTCTAAAATGCTGTAGACCGAAGAAAGGTTTTTTGTGAATTAAGTAGGTTTAGTGCACGCACAGTCAAAGATACTTTTGTTACACAAATTCACATAGGACCGCTCTTAATGAGGATCTGATTGAGAATAACTTGAATTTTCTTTGTAAATCATCAGTAAGTAAAACATAAGTATATATAACAAATATAAAACAAAGTTCTTAGACCAAGTTTGTCTGTGTATGAGCAATAATCTCATAATCGAGAAACTAAATGATTTTTATTTGAAGACGTATCTAAGGTTCCATTATGCTATTCGTGTGACGCCAGGGCTCAATATTAGTATGGATAAAATACTTAGTCCTCCAAGTTCAGTTTCCAACATGTTTTAACCTGCAAGATGTAACGTGATGAAATTGAACATTCCTTACCATAAAAGGACACCCGACAGAGCGGCGTCGTCGGGTGCAAATTGATCCTATCGATGTTTACTGAAATTATCATAATAACTCTCTAGCCATGTTTTGTCAAGTTGTACGCACATAGATTATCAGGTCATATTTTAGAATAAATATGGTAGACAGAACCAGGGGAATATGTAAAGTTCATTTTTAAAATAATTTGTGCTATCTCCGCATTTTTAGATTAATCTGCACACATCTCGACAGTCTGCTTACATACGAACAATTTGTGTTTAACTGTCTACACACACATTTTAAATTTTTGAAACTATTTATAGGCGGGTGCCCACCAAGCCGCCATTTTCAAGTCCTACTTTCAAAGGTGACAGAATTCCTCAGCTCCAATTGTTTTTTTTTTACAAGTACAAGTACAAGGTACCTAACCAAGTTGAAGTGTTCATCAGTGTTTTTTCGTGAATTAAGTAAAATTTTTGTGAATTTCATCCAACATGTAAGTACTTCTTTTATATCTTAGATTTTATTTTCCATTTCCCTGTATCAATTTAACATAGTCATATAAAATTCTTCGGATACAAGAAAATAGAATAGTAATTTTTATTTAATTACTAACTGATGCCCGCGACTTAGTCCTCGGGGATTTAGTTTTTAAAATCCCTCGTGAACTCTTTGATTTTCCGGGATAAAAGTAGCCTCTGTCACTTTCCAGATCCTCAACTATACCCATTCAAAAAAAATCACGTCGATCTGTAGCTCTATCGCGGCTTGATTGAAGGACAAACCAACAAATCAACAAACACCCTTTCGCATTTATAATATTAGTATGATTTAAACAGTTTCGATAAATTCATCCAACCAGACGTTCTTTTTCAACTTTGATGAAATTGTCTGATTTTTCTCTGAGGATTGAATGATACTAGAATTACAATAATTTTTAATTTACATTATTGAATTATAATAACTTGTAGGTACCTTATTTAAAAATATTAAGAACAGCAGTTGGCAGCTTCTATGTATTTTTTTTTGTATCTTTTGTGAATGTCAGATCAAAATCAGTTCAGCCTTCCTATGTTGTATAAATAATGGTGACATACATTAAAAGATTGTTCACCATTTCTATCGAAAATATTCACATTAGTTCTTAACAGACGTCTAGTTTAAAAACAAGTCGTCTATTCGCAAAACTGACTGAGAAAGAAGAAGTTATTTAAAGGTTTCAGATTCGAATCCCGAGACATCGTAAAAGATATATTATTTTTTTTAGATATTTAAAACTTAGTATTCGATGCAATCTTAAAGTTAATACATCTTTTTTTTAATGATACATACAGTTTTTGTTAAAGTTATAATTATTTCTAATTTCAGGTCAAGTAACCATGAAAACATTTTTCTATCAGAAGAGTCTTCCTCTGAAGAGAGGACCGAGCCGAAGGGGAAAGAGAAGAAAGCTGTGAGGAAAAACAAGCGAGGGCATAACTCTCATGGAAACGAGCCTTCAACTAGCGGGGGCGCTATAGTACGTGTTCGGTCCAGCGGAAAGAAATCAAGATCTGCCAAAGTCACCGCTCAAGATCTTTTCGGCGTAGACTCCGATGATGGTGAAATCAACGATGTAACATGTAAAAATACATCTCCTTTAGTATCTTATTTAACAAAACGGGTAACAAACGGCTTTTCACGACAAATAAAGTTTGATAAGCCTGGCAGTCATTTTGTCGAAATAAAAATATATAAATGCGAAGAAATCGAGCGCGTATCTCCGATGAATAGATGGCGCTATGCAATAGTTGCTCTTAAAAATAGAACAAATGTTGATACCGAGTCCTGGCGACATTTATCAGCATATTTAAGCGAAGTCCGAAAGGAGTTCAAAGAATGTTCGCCAAATTTCATAAATTCACATTTAATGTAAATAATATATATTTAACGTTTTACTTTATTAATAGAATGTATTAATATTAATAAAGTACATTTACCTATCCTACTAATCTTGTCATATTATACTCATTTACGTTTTAAAACTTACTATTTTATAATAAATGAACATTTCAAGTTCTTAATTAGTATTTTATTTCTTGTTCGCAGTTGTCGACACCAGTAATAAAGAAAAAGACAAAGACATTAAGTTTTGTAAATACTGTAATTTATATACATTAAGAAATAAATATAATTACCATTTGAGAAGTAATATACATAAGTCAAATTGTTTGTTGAATACAAAATTTGATAATATAAAAGTCATTGCTTCTGCATTTAAAAATCGAATTATAACATATAGATTACAGCCTGAGAATATAGAAAAGTACTTTACTCCCGAGTCATTTCTTAAAGATAATTAAAAAGATATATTAAAGGTCATTGAGCTCTCAATTACTGAACATACATGTGTGAAAGTTAATTTTGAACTCTTTGCTCTATTTTATTTACCAAGTTCTGATCAACAACAACTCAAGTCATTTAATTCAAAATTTCAAATTCTATGTCGAAATACTGATCTGAAAGAAATGTTTTCTTTAGTAATAGACTCTATGAAAATGAAAATGGCTGAATTCGAACATTGCAAGTCTGGTTGGACTTTTGGAACAATTAGTCATTTAGAAATAAACGTGAATAAATACTCGCCTATGAAGGGTAGTAGTTATATAGAACTCCCCACGACTATTAAAAATACTAAGAGTTGTATTAATATTAAAAATGAAGACGATCACTGTTTTTTATGGAGTATAGTTGCAGCATTATATCCAGCAAAAAATAACGTATGTAGAACTAGATCTTATCCTCATTATAGTAATGTGTTCAAAATAGATGGTATGTCTTTTCCACCTACTACACACGATCTCAAAACTTTTGAAAAGCAAAATTCTAATATAAGTTTCAACATTTATGGCCTCGATAATTGTAACCAAGTAACTGGCCCGCTTTATATATGTAATTCAAGAAAAGTACACCATGTCAATATATTATACATTGAGAAATATAATAAGGGTCACTATTGCTTAATAACAGATTTGTCACGTCTTGTGCGACCACAGATTTCAAAACATAATGGCAAATTACATTTCTGTGATTCATGTCTTCAACATTTCTCGTCTAAAAAGAAATTTTTGTCACACCAATGTTCTAAAGTATTAACCATATTGCCGAAAGGAAATAGCATATTACAGTTTAAAAGATATGAGCGAAAAATAAAAATAAATTTTATAATATATGCAGATTTTGAAAGTTTATTGTTGAAATGTAATAAAAATGAACAATCATGTAATACGGTTAATTTACAGTTACATGAGCCATCTTGTTTTGGTTACTATATTTGTTGCTCTCATGATTCTAAGTTAAATAAATATGTATCATATAGAGGTCCGGATTGTGTTAAAATCTTTATAGAACGTTTAATTGAAGATGTTAAATATATTGATAAGCTATTATCTGTTAATAAACCAATGAATCCACTAACCGATAAACAAAGAAATGCTTATTTAAATGCTACAACTTGTCACATCTGTAATGAACCTTTACTGGGAGATAAAGTTGCTGACCACGATCATATTACTTCTGAATATCGGGGTCCAGCACATTCTCACTGCAATCTCATGTTAAGAGAAAATTCTTTTATACCAGTCGTATTTCATAATTTATGTGGTTATGACAGCCATCTTTTTATCAAAGAATTAGCACACCATGTGGGAGACATAAAAGTTATACCGAAAACAAAAGAAAAGTATTTAACAATAAGTAAAATAATTTATAACGAGCACACTTCTCGCAACGTTCAAATTAAATTTATAGATTCCTTTCAGTTTTTAAGTTCTAGTTTGAATGAATTAAGTAAAAATTTATCTGAAAATGAACACATTCATCTCTCAGAAGAATTCAGAAATCATATTGACTTTAACTTGTTAAAAGAGAAAGGTATATTTCCTTATGATTACGTAGATTCTTGGTGTAAATATGAAGAAAAATCTTTGCCACCAAAACAATGTTTTTATAATAATTTAACCATGAAACATATAACTTATGACGAATATGCACGAGCACAAAAAGTATGGGATAATTTTAATATAAACACAATTGGTGAATACACGGATTTATATTTAAAAACAGATGTCCTATTATTATGTGACATTTTTGAAAACTTTAGAAATACATGCTTGGAATATTACAAATTAGATCCCGCGCATTATGTATCATCTCCTAGCTTAAGTTGGGATGCTATGTTACTGCATACAGGCGTTCGATTGGATTTAATAAGTGATTTAGAAATATATCAGTTAATAGAAAAAGGTATTCGTGGAGGGTTATCGCAATGTTCTCATCGATATGCTAAAGCTAATAACAAGTATCTACCGAATTATGATAACTCAGAAATTTCTAAATACCTAATTTATCTTGATGCCAATAATTTATATGGATTTGCTATGATGAAAAAGCTGCCTATTTCTGAGTTCCGTTTACTATCTGAAGATGAGAAAACGAATTTTAATGTATTAAATATAACAGATGAGTCGGAATATGGCTATATTTTAGAGGTTGACTTAGATTATCCAGACCACCTCCATAATGCTCATAGTGATTTGCCATTTGCACCAGAAAAAATAATACCTCCAGGTGGTAAAACATATAAATTAATTGCTAATCTTTACAATAAAAATAAATACGTTATTCACTACGTTCATTTGAAATTATGTTTAAAACATGGTTTGATCTTAAAAAAAATATATCGGGTACTAAGTTTTCGTCAAGAACCTTTTTTAAAGAATTACATTGATTTAAATACTCGCCTACGTCAAGCATCTAAATCAAATTTTCAGAAAGACTTGTTTAAATTACTAAATAATTCAATTTTTGGGAAAACAATTGAAAACAGAAGAAAACAAGTTGATGTAAGATTAGTATCGCATTGGGAAGATAATAATAATGTATCTAACAAACGCATTGGTGCCGCAAAATTATTGACAAAACCTAATTTTAAAAGCATATCAATCTTCGATGAAAACTTTGTTGCGATTCAATTGGAATATGAAAAAGTTCTGTTAGATAGACCCATTTACATTGGATTTACTGTTTTGGAATACGCCAAGCAACATTTATACCAATTTCATTATGGCTATATTAAAGAGAAGTATCACGACTGTGCGAAACTTTGCTATACAGATACTGATAGCTTACTTTATTTGATAGAAACAGACGATATATATGCGGACATAAAAGAAAATGCTTTAAATTTTGATACAAGTAACTTTCCAAATAATAATATATATGGCATTTCTAAAATGAATAACAAAATTCCTGGATTATTTAAAGACGAATTAGGTGGTGACGTGCTAACTGAATTCATTGGTTTGAGAGCAAAATTGTATTGTATAAACAGTATTAATACTCAAATAAAAAAAGCAAAAGGTATTTCTAGACCTATTACAAAGAAAATTACTACGACTAAATTCAAGAAAGCTTTGATGACTGATAAACGCTACAAGCAAAAAATGAATGTTATTCGGTCACTTAAACATGTTTTGTATACTCAAGAAGTTTATAAAACTGTACTTGATCGAAGTGATGACAAAAGACAGATTTTAACAGACAATATACAAACTTTACCTTGGGGTCATTGGGATAACATATTATACTGATTATGTCACTTATTTACAATAATAAGTAAAATAGTTAAATTATAATAGGTACATAATATTTGAACTATATGTAAACAGGAGTTTGTAAGTTAATGTAGAAATTAATAAAGGTTATAAAATTCTATATGAATATTGTTTTATTTTTATTATACCCAGCTGATGCGTAAAAGCTTTGATGAATTTAAATTAAAAATTATTATTAGTGAAATTTAAAGATGAATTACTTTTTATTACATCATAAAATATAAAAGACTATTTTTATTTAAAAGTAATCAGTCAATACCATGAAGCTTATAAAGCAACCACTTTCAATAGAAATATACAATGTACAGATTTTAGAAAACAAGGATTTCGTTAAACATAGTATACTTCTACCTAATTCAATACGCTGCTTAATATGCGGACCGTCTAACTGTGGTAAAACTAATGTGATGTTAAGCTTACTGCTTCATGAAAATGGTTTGAAATTTAAAAATTTGTACTTATATTCTAAAACAGCATTTCAACCGAAGTATCAATTTTTAAATGAAGTTATGAAAATGATTCCTGAAATAAAGTTTTTTATTTTTAATAATGAAAAGGAAGTTATAGATCCTAATGATGTTTTGAATAATTCTATTATGATTTTTGATGATGTAGTTTGTGATAACCAAAGCAATATTCGTAATTTTTTTGCAATGGGGAGACATAAACAAGTAGACTGCTTTTATTTGTCTCAAACATATTCAAAGATTCCAAAACAGCTAGTGCGAGATAACACTAACTTTTTGATAATATTCAAGCAAGACGATATAAATCTAAAACACATATATGACGAACACGTAAATACTGATTTAACTTGGATTGAATTCAAAAATCTTTGTTCAAAAGTATGGAAAGAACCGTTTAGTTTTGTAATCATTAATAAGGATTGTGCTATAGACAAAGGAAGATACAGAAAAGGATTTGATGTATTTTTCAATTTTAAATAGCTATAAATATGTTTCCTGAATTTTACATGATTAGTATTATTTTTTATTTGTAAACAGTAGTCGTTTAATTTTAAATATAGTGAAATGGAAAAAGACATAAAATCACGTTTGATTGAATCAGCCTGTTCGATAAAAAAGAAAATTAAAAATATGAAAAAAGATGAAGAACTGACTAATTTATCAGTAAACAAAATTTTAAGACCTGTTGTTGAGCCGTTGCATTCACTCCTTAAAATTGATAAAGATATTCAAAATACGATATCGCAAAAAGAGGATGCTTCTAAATATGTACGAAATGCAAGTTCAGATCATGAAAATTTATATAAAACTTCAGCTAGTTTAGATGAAACGGATCCACCAAATGTGTCTGAAACTTTTAAAAATGATGATATTATTAAAAATCCAACTATGATAAATAAAGTTTTAGAGAGGTCGTTAAAAAAGAATGAAATTGCAGATATTTATGACAGCTTAAATGTACCATTTGGCGTACGCAGCGTAGGTAGACATTTATTCATGGGGAATTCAAAAGTCAAATTATCCACCCTAGTTAATCCCAGCAATAATGAAAAAACTAATTTGATAAATATTGAAAATAAGCAATATGAACTGTCATCCGGTTTAAGAGAATTATTATTTTGTAAAAAACCTAATTTAACATTAGTCACAGACAAAGATCAGCTTATATATAAGGATATGTTGTATAATACATGTGCTCATAGACGAGATTACAATCCGCAGGGACAAATAAGAGGTGACAAAAGTATAAAATATCGTGACATTATAAAACCTTTATTTTCTGAAACTGAGCTAGAAAATAATCAAAAGTTTGGTTCTGGTATACCAAATTTAAAAAAATATGCTCGTAACACTGATTTTATTTATTGGGATGATCCAAATGAGTTAATTGAAAGACTAAAATTGCTAATCGCTTCTAAAGACGCAGGCAACACCAGCCATGATAATGAAATAATTTCTAT
This sequence comes from Boloria selene, assembly GCA_905231865.2. Classification (NCBI taxonomy): domain Eukaryota; kingdom Metazoa; phylum Arthropoda; class Insecta; order Lepidoptera; family Nymphalidae; genus Boloria; species Boloria selene. The sequence continues at coordinate 11,597,756 of HG993137.1, read as the reverse complement.
TATTGAAGAATTGAAGGAAGCAGGTATAATCAAGGAATAAAAAGAAGAATATCTTATGTATGTAAATCAGTATAAAGTAACAGCTTCAACATGAATGTAGATAAATTTGGGCATCATATTTTTAAGAAAAAAAGATTTTCCACTAATTTACTTCCTTTGCAGTGTATTTTAACATACACTGATGATGATAATTTCAATGCACAAAATAAAATAATCAAACATCTAAAAAATCCAGTAGATGCCACCGATAGCGCTACGAAAGAATACGTTGATAAGTCTATATCAGAATTTTTAAAAAATTTTAAGGACAGAAATGAAGAATTCATTACTGAAATAAACAATAAAATAAGAAATTTGGAAACGAAAATTGAGTTGAAATATTCTCAAAATGAGCAAAAGAGACATAGTAAACGAAATACATAGAAACGCAAGAAAAAATTTTCCACGGAGATGTGTTGTTACTAAAGATATCGATGACCTATGGCAAGCTGATTTGATCGATATGCAAAAAATGTGCAATGAAAATCAAGGTTTCAAATATATTATGGTTGTAATTGATACATTTTCAAAATTTGCTTGGGCGTGTCCGCTTAAATCTAAAAGAAAAAATGAGGTTTGTGATGCTTTTAAAAAAATTTTGCAAAATGGTCGTATTCCTAAAAACCTACAAACTGATTTTGGAACAGAATTTTATAATAAAAGTTTTCAAAAATTAATGAATACCCATGCAATAAATCATTATTCTACCTACTCTTCAAAAAAGGCTTCAATCGCAGAAAGGTTTATCAGAACTTTGAAAACAAAAATGTATAAAGAATTTAGTTTTAAAGGAAATTATAAATGGGTAGATGGTACTCTTAATAAGTTAATCCAAATATATAATCGTACCAAACATAGAACAATTGAATTAAAGCCTATAGAAGTCAATAAAAATAATGTAAATTATGTAAAACAAAGATACTTTAACAAATTTAAAGAAAAACTAAATAATAATACCCAAAAAATGGAAGTTGGAGACTTTGTACGTGTAAGCAAATACAAAGGAATATTTGAAAAAGGATATACTCCAAATTGGTCAACAGAAATATTCAAGATCATAAAAATACAACCCACAAATCCAGTAACATACTTGATTCAAGATGCAAGAGGTCAGCCGATTTTGGGCGCATTTTATAGTTACGAACTACAGAAAACTAAACATCCAAATATATATTTAATTGAGAAGGTTTTGAAAAGAAATCGAAATAAAGTTTTTGTAAAATGGTTAGGACTACCATCAAGTGAAAACAGCTGGATACATAATTCTAATATTTTACGATAGCTTTCAAATGAGTTTTAATGAGTAATGAGTGATATTTTTGTAATGTTAAAAATGAATAAAGTACTTAAAGTAAATCCATCTTTATTTTATTTAGTATCCTTCATAGTATGAGTGAATGCAGTCTTCTAAATTGGTTAATTAATCACTTACCGTTTGAACTTCATTTACCTGGATATAATTATTGGAGGTCCTGGAACCAAATTAATTCAAAGACTTAGCAGAGAAGATAAGGGTATTAACCAATTGGATGAACATTGCAGAGAACACGATATTGCTTATCATACTTCTCGTCTTTTAAGCGATCGTCGAAAGCAGATATTAAATTGATGAAAATGGCGAAAAAGCGTGCTACTGCCTCGGATGCATCTCTATGTGAAAAAGTTGCAGCTAACTTAGTAAAAAATGCTATGTTAGCTAAGGCTAGCATTGGAACTGGTTTTAAAAAGGCAAAAAACATATCGATAAAAAAGAGACAAAGATCAGGTTTGAAAAAAAAAATGTTTCAACATGTGGTTTCCCATACTAAAAAATACTTACAAAAAATCAAACCTCAATGTGAAAAAACCGCAATTAATTTAGCAATGGCAGCTGCGAAGAACTTTGTTACAAATTCTGTTATAAAACATCCGCGCATAATACCTGTACCAAAAACTGGTGGTATACTTCCGTTAATACCTATTTTTGCGGGGTTGTCAGCAACAGGAAGCTTGGCAGGTGGAGCTGCTGCAATAGCTAAAGCTATAAATGACTACAAACTTGCTAAGAAACGTTTATCAGAATTGAAAAGACATAATGAAAAAATGGAATCTCTTTCTATTGGAAAAGGGTTACATGTTAAACCCCATAACGGTGGTCTTGGAATTTTTACAACTTGTAAAAAAAACTAAATCGGCTACCCAATAGAGCTCTTACTAACATCGATATTTTAAAATATGCGATTAAAATACCACATTTTCGAGGTGTTTTTATGAGAAATGAATTACCAAAATGTCCTCTTAAAAGAGAATGTGGTGTTGTTAATTTAGATCACTCAGAAAATTCTGGAACACATTGGGTAGCTTATGTTAAATGTCAAGATTATATAGAATACTTTGATAGCTATGGAAATTTAAAACCACCAAAAGAGCTGATCCAATACTTAGGAACAAAAGTACATTATAATTACGAAAATATTCAACAAGATCATCCTTATAACTGCGGTCATTTATGTATAAAGTTTCTTGAGAATTTTTGGCGTAATAAACTAAAAAATGAATAAATAGTACCTAAATACATTATTACCTTTAGTATTCAACCATGTCTATTACTTTAACCATCACTGGTAATCAATCATTCCTTGAATCATATTTTCAGCCATCTTTAAGTACAGATGGCAAATATGAGTGTGGTTTAATATATTTTTCTGTATTTAATACAGTAAGAAATATAGATGAAAATAATAACATATTTTCTTACGGTAATGACTGTAAAATATTGCATATACCATACGGTAATTACGATTTGTATGATTTACTTGCATATTTAGAAAAAAATTTAAAAGATTGTGAGATTAAAATTCAACCCAATAATAATACCTTAAAATGTTCCATATATTGCTCTGAAACACTTAACTTTAATGTTAAAAACAGTTTAGGACCTGTCCTTGGTTTTCGTAATATAAAATTAGATGCAAACAAATGGCATGAATCCGAAAATCCAGTCAGAATTCTGCCGTTGTCTCTTATAAGAATCGAGTGTGATCTTGTTAAAGAATCATTTGTTAACGGCTTACCATCGCATGTACTATATGAATTTGTGCCTGATATACCGCCTGGTTATCGATACATAGAGGTACCCAAAAATATAATTTATTTACCAATAAACAAAAGAAACATAACATCTATAGCTATAAAAGTTGTTGATGAAGACGGTAATAATATTGACTTCAGAGGAGAAAATATTCAACTGCGCCTCCATTTAAGAAAAATAAAATGATTGTATTTTATAAACCTCTTAATAATAATGCTAAAAGCATTGATACTTGTATTGCTAAAAAGCGCAGACGTGTTAAAGGTGTTAAGAAAATAACAAAACAGAACAAAGAATTTCTTCGATCACTTGGTTTTAAAATATGAATATACTTCAAGTTACAAGTTTACCCCAGTTCGATAACTCAATTGAAAATTACGAAATACACACCTATAATCCATATAATAATAGTTTCGCGGAAAATGATGAAATACGAATCCCCATTCATCAGCAAGATTTGTATCTATTGCCTTCAGCCAGTACCATCTACATCGAAGGATATGCAACCATCATCGGAAAGGACAACAAGTCGGTCAAAAGACATGTGGAATTTACTAATAACCCTTTTATGTTTCTGTTCCAAGACATCAGGTATGAAATAAATGGGATTGAAATCGATCGCATAAAAAACGCTGGAGTAACGACCACAATGAAATCATTGGTATCAATGAGCGGAGGGGAAAGTAAGGTTGCAGCTCTGTGGGGTTGGAACATAAATGGATTTACAAACGATGGTCATTTCAGCGTTGTTATACCTTTAAACAAAATACTTGGATTTGCAGAAGATTATAACAAAATAATTATGAACTGTAAACATGAACTAATACTGAACAGGAGCAACACAAACCTAAACAGTATCAAACTTTCAGATGATTTTTCTCATGTAAAAATAGACTTACAAAGAGTGCAGTGGCAAATGCCGCACATAAAAGTATCAGATCGCGAGAAACTTACATTACTCAAATATTTAGAAAAAGATAAACCAATTCAAATTGCTTTTAGAAATTGGGATCTGTATGAGTATCCGTTGTTACCTAAAACAACAAAACATTCTTGGTCTGTTAAAACGGCTTCACAGACAGAGAAACCACGATATGTTATCTTTGGTCTGCAAACTGATAGAAAGTTTAATAAAGCAAAAGATTGTTCTGTATTCGATCATTGCAAAATATCTAGAGTAACATTATTTTTGAACTCCAATTATTATCCATACGAATCACTGAACTTGAAGTTTGATGAAGATAAATATGGTATATTATACGAAATGTACACCCAATTTCGTCAGTCTTATTACAACATTCATATGGACCCTCTGCTAGATCTGCATACTTTTAAAGAAAAGGCGCCTTTGTTTATCATTGATTGCTCGAGACAGAACGAGACTTTGAAAACTGGACCAGTCGATGTGCGATTAGAAATTGAAAGTACTGAAGATATTCCAGCAAGTACGTCTGCATATTGTCTCATTATAAATGACCGTCTTATAGAATATAAACCTTTAAGTAATATCGTACGCAAGATATCATGATTGCCATAGTACACGTTCAAGGTTTTAAGACTGATAATAATAATTTTATCTTAAAAGAATTTGCGGTTGCATATGATAATAGAATTCAAGTTTTGCTTTATAAGCAACCGTACCCATTCTATGATTTGACAACAACGGAACGAAGACAAGTAAGCTGGATTGAAAGAAATAGAGGAATATTTTGGAAAGAAGGTCATATACCCTATTCAAATCATAAGGACCATATTATACAAATTTTAGCTGATAAAAAAATTTACACTAAGGGTCTTGAAAAAATGTCTTGGATTAAAGAAATATCCAAAAATAATAATGTTTTTAATTTAGAAGATCAAACTTGTCCTAATTTAGTTAGTTTATATGATAAGTATAGTATGTCAGATGATGTAAACAGTTGTATTTATCATTCTAAAATATGTGCTTTAAAAAATGTAATGTGTTTAAGTAAATGGTGTAATGAAAATAAAATTCTAAAATAATATTTTGTTTTTTAATACTATATTAAATTACCCTGAAATCTGAAATTATAATAATAATAATTTAATATGTATAGGACCTATTTGTCAAATTCTAAGAAGTACAAAAACTGTTTTCAAATAGTCGTTTTGAGCATATTTTAAATGTTTTAGAATGAAGAATTTTGAACAGGTCAATAATATTTTGGGATGAAGCAGTTTGAATAGATCAATAATATTTTGAAATGAAGCAGTTTGAACAGATCAATAATATTTTGGAATGAAGCTGTTTGAACAGATCAATAATATTTTGGAATGAAGCTGTTTGAACAGATCAATAATATTTTGGAATGAAACAGTTTGAACAGATCAATAATATTTTGGAATGAAGCAGTTTGAACGTATCAATAATATTAACAATATACAGATAAAAATACAGATTTCAACCGTCCTAGGACTTCAAATTTTAAAAGTAATAATTAAAATTAACAATTAGTCAAATTTGAAAATATGTTGAAAACCGATTTCACAACTTTGAGAAGTAAAATACGAAAAATAGACTTTTATAAGTTTTTGAAATAATATGTTGAAAAACTGATTTTACAAGTTTTGATGATAATATGAAAAACAAACTTTTCTAAGTTTTTGAAAACGTGAATTGAGAGAGATGGATCTTCTTTGATCCAGCTCGCTCAATTCACCACTACTAATAAAAAACGAGACAGGACAATATAAATCAACTTGGAAGAAAAAATTGAGATAGAACCGGTTGCCAGTTCACAGTCGATATGTATTTTATCGACTACGTTCAAGCACTAGAAATTGAGTGAATTGTTATGTACTTTGTATCTGTGTCTATAATAATGTATTGAAATCTTTGTGTGCGTTATGCTTCACTTGGTTGAACGATTTTTCATGCATTTGTATTTTATGTCAGGTCCAGTGTCTAAATCGTCCATGAGCGATAGTATTGGAAGGTAAATTGGTAGATGGCCTATCGCCGATGACGCTAAAAGTCTTAAAGTAATGGTGATATTATCATTTAAGAGAATTCCTTAAATTGCTAATAACAAAATCTTTAATGTTGTAAATGATAATCCGTTTTAGCAATAAAATATTATTGATAAGGTAAAATAAATAAAGTAAACTAATTAAGATTGCTTTCCAGGGGATGTACTGATGATAAGTATTGTGGATTATTTAAATTATCTATAAAATCCAAATATTATTGATTGACAAAAGAATGTTCTTAGAAGTTCTGAATTTATTATTAATTTACCTAAAATCGTGAAATTAGACAAAGCAAATACACAATAATTTAACAATCAACAAATGGTCAGCATCATATCTATGCATAACATTACATATTACGCAGTTATATTTTAAAGGGAAGCCTTTATAAAATCATTGAATAATAAAAGTAAGACTTTCTTGGTTTTACATGAATATTTGGCATTTTAAGTAAAACATGCTTTTTTTAAATTATATATTTAATTACACTTTCTGCCAGCCTTTTCGATAAACATTAATTTTTACAAAGTGATACTAATGACAATTTTTTTTATGGGACAAAGGGGACAAACGGGCAGGAGGCTCACCTGATGGAAATGATCACCGCCACCCATGGACATCTGCAACACCGCAGGGCTTACAGATGCTTTGCTAGCCTTTCAAGAAAGAATACGCTCTCTTCTTGAAGGTTGCCAGGTGGTAACGGTTCGGAGAGACCGCCGGGAAAAGCTGGTTCCACTGAGTTGTTGTGTGGGGCAGAAAATGCCTTAAAAACCGCACTGTTGTGGAACGCTGGACATCGAGGTGGTGTGGATGCAATTTACAGTTTAAGCGCAATGTCCGATGATGAAATTCTGCGGCCGGGATCAGTCCGTACAATTCCTTGGAACACTCCCCGTGGTAAATGCGGTAGAAGATACAGAGTGATCCAACATCTCTACGCAGAGCTAAAGAATCAAGCCGATCGGAAAAAGCTTGATCGTCGATAACTCGAGCCTACCCTACGTTGAATGCGGTCAAATGGAAGTAACTGGTACTGGGAAGCTCGGGAGTGGGCCTCCCGGACTCTCACTTACCGGACGAAACGCGACGCCGGTCTTCTGTGAGAGAGCGGTACTATACGGGGCGTGTCGGCCCATTCGGCTGCTTCCCAAAGGGAACAAGCATGGCACTACCACACTAGTACACACCTTCCAATTGACCATGGAACTGGACGTTGCTCAGAATATCGACGCCAAGTACTGGCTGTGGCAAGGAGTGTCCTCAAATTGAGGAGTGACGACAAATGGTGACTTTTATGAACTAACTAAAGACTCACTCTCGCTCAGTTCGTTCGGTGCGTTTAAATTGTTAGTATGATATGCGAAATGAGATATTTTTGTGCAATAAAAAGTATTCTATATTTGCCCCAGATAACCAACTATCATTACACTAAATGTCATCTAAATGTGTCCATTTGCGTTCGAGTGATGCGATGACATACAGACAGAAAAATCTAAAAACTGTAGATTAGACTTTTATATAGTAATTAATGACCATTTGAATAAGATTTTCAAAAAATATTCAATGTACAGATTCGACTAAGCTACAATTTTATTATATGTATTATGTTTTAATTTCATTAGATTTCTATTAAAGTTAAGAATTCATATTGTGAACGTTTGTAAAATTTATGAAGTTTAATATTAGTCAGCTTACGAAACGAACTACGACTACTAGTTTTCTTCAACGCGAAGGAATGTATGTTCTACGGGTATTTAAGGTTCCAGCATAGGATATCGTTCATATCCAGTGATATCTTTAAGGCATAGAGATTGAATGTAAATAGGCAATTATAATATAATTTAATTTTTACTAATTTGTTATATTGTTGAAACTAGTATAAAATAACTTACGAATCTTTTAAATGTAAGACTTAGAGTATTAAAAAATACAAAAACGGTCAATTGCTAGTGTACTTGAACATTGTGGAAATTAGTTTTTAAGCAATTAAGAGCTATGTTGATATAAAAAAAAATCCCCCTTAACAATAAATTACGTTGAAATCAGATATAGTTCTGACTTTTAATCAATTCAATTATACTTTAACGAAATACAATAAATACGTAATAAATATGCTTCGGATAAGGATATAATTGCTTTTGTTACTTTCATATATTATTCTTTATCATGATAGCTGTTAGTATAAATATCAACAGTATAACACTAAGAGCATAATTCAAAAGCTACCGTCAAGTGAGCATCATGATGATCAAAATCTTCCCTCTCCTAGTCGCCCTGAGCGCACTACTGCTCGTAGCGCAAGCTACGCCATCTGCGAGTGAAACCAATGAACTACCAGGTAAGTCAGTTTAGTTCGACATTATTTAATTTTTGGAAATACTTATTATATATTATAATAAAGTGTTATGGAAACAAACTATTTTGTTCATTTTCATCTATGTTTATTTTATTGTATTGATGCTCAAACATTTTTTTTAATGTATTCGAAGAAAAAGCATGCTAACTTCGTGATGTGTTTTACTTCAATACGCTAGCTTACTCTCTACTTTCTTTTTTTTTGTATATTCCCGCTAATACATTGTTTCTAATAAAATGTGATATTTCCAGATATAATATTTATCGACAACGTGGACACGCGTCCCACTTTGCTGAGCCCACAAGAGGCTCTGATGGGAGCCGCCCAGCGCAACCGCATCTGTACGCCAGTCCTGTGCGCTCGCGTGTGTGCGGCGCTAGGCTTCAGGTGGAGCCGCTGCAATGCTAACAGAGTGTGCGTTTGCAGAAGATAAGCATTTTTATGTAATTTCAAAACGAAAATAAATGGTTTACGGAGTACTTACTTTGTTTCTTTACTTTGAAATCAGTATTTTCAAATCAATAAATACTTGCTTAATAAATAAAATTATCTTACCTTATTAGTTATTAAGTCAAAGCAAGTCATACTTACGAATATTGGTCTAAAATACTACTTAAGATTTAAAATAAATCACTGAAAGCATCCACCCATTTTAGTGCTGTCCCGCAACCTGTGTAGAAGGGAATCAGCTCTTTTCCTTCCATGGTCACAAAGTCATCAACTTGCGCGTCCCATATATTCCAGATGAAATGAATAAATTCTAAATTGATAATTCTTATATTCAAAAAATATTGTGTGAAAGGTTTGAAAAAGAGACACTGTAACTGTAACTCATGGTGAACAGCAATTTTCAATTCTCATTGAACAGTACATTGGTATTTTCACCCTTAAAAGTTAAGGGTTTCTTGGTAAAAGTCATGAATAGCTACTACTAAATTAACATTCCGTTATATTTTATAGGAAAAAAAATATCTGTGACAGAAACGTCAATGGTAGGAAGATCCCTTTTGAATAAATATGTCAGAACTTCGTACTTAAGGGAGTCTGTTGAGTCCACAATACACAACCTAGTAAGAGACCTTTACCGAAAATGTATTTCTACCTGCCCCTTGCTTCTACGCAGTGCGTCTTCCATATTACTGATTAGTTTGCAAAAATACTTTTAGTGAAGATAAGTATTGTGGATTATTTATATCAGTACATAAGAAGATATAGAAATTATATAAGATACTTACATCAAAAATTTTTAAAATGTTTGTCTGTCTGTCAGTCTGTTTGTTCAGGCTTCTCTTTTTCTTTTCTTGCAGTTTTAGTTGCACTTTCACTTGCAGATAGCTTATGTTATAAGGAGTAATTTATGCAACTTTTATTTTATTGGAAATAGAATAACTTACACCCAGCGAAGCCGACCGAGTTTGCGAGTTATCTATAAAAATCCAAATATTGTGTGTGTTTGATAAAAAACTGTTCTAAAAATTTAACAATTTACATAAAATCGTTAAAGCAGGCAAAACAAATACACAACAAAACAAAGTAAGAATTTGAAGTAAGTTAATAATAACAGATATTAAAACGAAATAAATCTCGCACCAAAGTTTAACCTTAACATCGCACCATCTATCACATCATCACATAATATTACTCCAATATATTTTTCGGTTAACCTTTATATAATCATTGATTTAATAAGTGTAAGATTTACGCAATACATAATTAAGTACACCTACTCGTATTTTTACTTGTACTCGTACTATTTTTTGCTTAAAGCTTGCCGTAATGAAATTAAATTGGTTCAATCTCGATCAATAAAATCGTATTCAATGTCAAATGTGCACTTTTTATTTAAATATTTGTTTGTTTAATATATAAGAGAGTTGCATTTATTGTATAACTCTTAATTTTTTTTATTCCATATATTATGTAAAAACTTTTTAGATTGCAGAAAAGAAAGAATAAAAGGTGAATACTGAACATATGTTTATTTATGTTTTGATTACTTTTATTAGTTATTTTCTACAAACACACACTCTGTTGGCATTGCACCAGCTCCCTGAAGCCAAGTCAAGAACACACACGGTTACGCTGCACTGGACTCAGTGAGTCCTCTGCGCTCAGCACTACTGGAAACGTGTCGGGGTTCTCAATATACATTACATCTGGAATTTAGATAATTAAGCCTTTAATTATTTGTCACTCTTGCTCATGTAATTAAAATTAAAAATTTAATATTAGAATAGAGTACAAAGTGTTTTTCTGATTTTAAATATTTTACTATACTAGTTGTAGTCTTAGATTATATATTTACATATTGTATATTTTATTTGTAAATTTACATTTTTGTTATTTTTTATATTTTTTATGCGTGGCTTCTTGTTTGTTGGTTTTTACGCATTTATTAAGTAGTTGATTTTTATCTAGTTGATACTTAGCGTAAGTTTCGGAACTTTTCTGTTTATATTGCATGTTAAGTTAGCCTTTAAGTGTGGTGTTTAGTGTAGTAAGGTACGTTACACATATAAATGTTAATGTATATAAGATAAAGCACTTTATACTATGTTGGCTTCCTATATAAATAAATAAATAAAATCAAGTGAGTATTCAGCAGTGAGAGTATTCAGCCTTTTTTAACCTTCCACTCTTATGCACGGGCTTCCCTTTAATACGAGGGGCTTCAGGCCATAGGAGGTCAGCCATAGGTTAGGCCATAGATTAGCGGACTTCACATGTATTACAAAAACTTGCTTACCTTACGATGTTAACTTTCACCGTAAGACAAGTAGTAATCATGTCAGAAATTCGCACATGAAATTATCAGAGGTGTGACACCCAGATTTGGACTCGCTTCACTCGGTTATCCAAGCGAGCGCATTACCACTGGGCTACCACTATGTATGAATGTGTTTATACAAAAATATTACTTAGCACTTATGTACATAAATCATTATGTCTGATAATAGTAGTGTATAGTTTTAGTATGTCCGTAAATGAACGATTGAATGAATGAATGAATAATTATATTATTACATGTATCAAAAGTAAAGTATATTAAGCTGGATATTATTGTAGTAATTCTTACAAAACTGATATAAAAAAGTACGTAACTTCTAACTAAAAATATTTACCAAGCAGTTCCTCCTTTTCAGTACTGTGAAGAGAGCAAAAAAGTAAAGTAAGATTTTAGCTGCCATGCCACTTGAAGTTAATTTACTAACTTTCATATGTTAAATACTGCTCTCTTGTTGTTGTATAAAACATAATCAAGATAAACGTGATTTTCCACGTAACTCGTATTATTTAGTAATTAGGACATCTGTAATCAATAAAAATAAATAAAATGGAAGTATCTGTTTTTAACATCAACGTATGCTTAACATAGGTATAATACACAATGCTTATAAGAAAAACAAATTTAAAAAAAATTTAACGTTCTTAGTTTGTATATTCAATGGATTTATTAGTTTAATCAATGTTTGTATTTTATAATCTTTGACTTATTAAATAATGATAATTATTTTTTAATGAAATAAAACATAATTGTCAAGTCAAGCATTTTATGAATTTTAGTAAAATTAATTAAGTCTATTTGAAACCAGAAACCAATATGGAACTTCAAACGCCATCTTGAAAAAAGTGGGATCGGAAATTTAGTGCGAGGTTTAATTCTTTTTTTATTGGTCAATAAGCTTACGAAAACTATTGATATATAATATGATAATATGCTTGAGTAACGTCACCACATATCTATGGTTTTAGAATAACATCAGTGGCGTCGTTGGAAATAAAACAAATAAATCAATAAAACATATCATATTATTTTACCCACATATTATAATGATTTCTGTATTTAAAGGTAAAAATAAGTCAATTGGCTTGCAGTTGCAGTTTGAAGAATTTAGGTTTAACATTATAAAAACACCTTTTATCAATAAGTTATGCTGATATCAAATTTAGTTATAACTATTTATCCATGTAATTAAAATAAAGAGAAATATAATAGGTAATTATGTTATAAATATGTTTTAGATAAGGATAATATTGCGCCTGTTACTCCACATATCGTTTATCTTGATCGTCGTTAGTATAAATAGCAACAGAATACCACTAAGGACATATTTCGAAAGCTACCGTCAAGTAAGCATCATGATGATCAAAATCTTCCCTCTCCTAGTCGCCCTGTCCGCACTACTGCTCGTAGCTCAAGCTGCGCCATCTGCGAGTGAAACCAATGATCTACCTGGTAAAATAGTTTTTGACATTATTTAAGTTTAAGAAAAACATATTACTATTTTACGAGTGTTTTTTTACTTATGTGTTCTTATTATCTTGATGTTTTAAAAGCATTTTCAATTTCTTCATAAAATATTAAATGTAAAAGCATACCAACATCACGATGTATATTGCTTAATTACGATTCATTTTTGTACATTCATTAATTATTGATAACTCTTTGCTCTCTTCTCCTAATTTCTTTCGCCTTTTGTATTTTTCGCGCATGTATTCAGTCTTTTTGAGGCTATATTGCCGTGCTTACATAATTTTATATAAATTGTTCTATTTTCAGATATATTATATATCGATAATGTCGACACGCACCCCACTGTGCTGAGTCCGCAGGAAGCTTTATTGAGTACCGCCCAACGCAACCGCATCTGTACGCCTCTCCTGTGCATGCGCGTGTGTGCGGCGCTTGGCTTCAGGTTCAGCCGGTGCAATGCGAACAGAGTGTGCGTTTGTAGAAATTAATAATATAACGTTACGTTTTTACTGTAATTTCAAAAAGGAAATAAAAGTTTTATTTTTTACTTATTTAGTTTTTTATTCTTTAATTATTATTTTAAATCTATATTATAAATAAGTAATGTCCTTTATTAGATAAATAAGTCATACGAGTATAGTACAATAAGGATAAAACAAGTCATACGAGTACAGACAGTCTGAAATATTTCTACTTAAGTTATAGATTTATTCTATACTGTAATCAGACTCAGAATCTTTAGTCATAAAACAATGAGTGGTAATTATACTTAACGACGGACAAATGCAATGGAGTGTCATGAAAATCTTTTAGTTTTGTCCTTCGTATTGAAATTATGTATTCATAAATATTAAGAAAACGTTGTAGAAGTTTGACAAAAGGTTCTTAAACACACTTTTACTGTAACACAGTGAACAGTAGTTGCTAAATCTCATCGTATAATATTTTGATATTATGTTGCTGATAGGTCGATGGAACCAAGAGTTAAAAGTTATAAAAGTACAAGGTATCTCTCTCTCTCTCGCTCTCTCTCTCTCTCTCTCTCTCTCTCTCTCTCTCTCTCATTCGCTCTGGAGTGGAGAACCAAAATCCTTAATATTATATAATGACGATAAAATCGGAAAATATAGTTTTTCCTAATTATTATATTATCCAATTAACGTAATTTTTATACATTTTACTATAGTCATGGCACGGCAGCAGAAAGGTGAGATATTGTACCTTTTCTTACGCCGATGACACTAAAAGCACTAGTTGGAAAAATTTCTGACAATTCCTTAACTAAATTAATCAACGATACCCTATTGTTACCAAAGATAATCCGTTTTAGCAATAAAAACTACCTACTGATAAAACTAAATTAAAATTGATAAACATTGTTTTCCAGGGGATGTACTGACGATAAGAACTGTGGATTATTTAATTTATCTATAAGAATCTTAATATAAGTTTTTAATAAATAAAATGTTTTTGAATATAAAAATATACGTAAAATTGTCAAAGTATTCAAAGTATATACTCAGCAAAACAAAGTTCAAATGTAATTTCGCGCAGTACTTTCCTTACCAAAAAACACACCATCTCGCATAATCGCAGTCATGTTTTTACGAGAACCTTTTGTAACATCATTGAATAATAAAAGTGAGACTGTTCTTTACGCGAATATTTAACATTTTAAATACAGCTATGTTTTCCAAATTATTTACGGGTTTCAATTGTAACAATTTCTTTTAACTTAAATAAAAGTATCCGTAACAATATAATTATTTTGTTATGGATTATTATATAACTTAAAAGAAATTTCTATATTGAAATTGAAGCCCATAAAGCGTCATCGTAAGTTCATCACACATAATGAATAACACGTACATTGTAAGTTCTAGGTGATAAATACCTCGGGTACGGGTATTTAAATACATAGTTTTAAATATTAGAGAGTCATAAAAACATCTATTTTAATTTCTGCAATACAATCCCTACTATAGCTGGAGATTATGAAGCTATTGCGGTTTAATCTCAACTTGAATATTCAGGTTTTATTTAAATATTTGCTGGTTTACTATAAAATATATATTTATGCATATATTTTATTGCCGTCCAATTTTACATATTTTGTATACGCACCGATCTTTCTTAATTGCACAAAAGAAAGAAAAAAAGTAATACTGTACATCATATTTATTTATAATATTCTTCAAACTATACAACAATTATCTGCTACAAACACACACTCTGTTGGCATTGCACCGGCTCATCCAGAAGCCCAGTCTGCGACACATTAGCGCGCACTGCGCGGGGATGCACACACGGTTGCGTTGCATCGGACTCAACGCTTCCTGCGCACTCAGCACAGTGGGGTCCGTGTCCACGTTGCCGATATATATTGTATCTGGAAATATCATATTTTATTTTAAACAACGTAAGCAGGTGATAAATAAGACCCGAAAGATATTTGAAGTGGAAAAAGTAAGCAAGGAGTTATAGTGATTAGAGTTATTGACAGTTGAAAGTTTCTAATTCGAATATTTTCAAATTGTATTAGTATTAAATAATATGGTTATTAATGTCTCACCGGATAGTTCACTGGTCTCATTATATTCCTTACCGGGTAGTTCATTAGTTTCACTCGCAGATGGCGCAGCTTGAGCTACGAGCAATAGTGCGCACAGGGCGACTAGGAGAGGGAAGATTTTGATCATCATGATGCTCACTTGACGGAAATTTTTGAATTATATCGTTAGTGCTATACTGTTGCTATTTATACTAACGACGATCAAGATTAATGCTAATTGGAGTAACCTTATCGGATATACAAAATAATGTAGCTATTGCATTTTTCTTAGGTATGATTTAAGTGTTGATAAAAAATTAGAGCTAAATACGATTTCTGTATAACATATTGATAAAGGGTATTTTTATGTTATCAAGATTTCTCTGAATTACTTAAAACTAAATTGCTCAAAATACAAGTACGACTGGCAATAGACAGGTTTTAACATTATAAAGGATTCGTAACTTACTTTATTTTTCTTGTATTAAAGTTGTTTTATATTTTATTAGTTTCAACAATATGACAATTTAATTGATGAAAAATTGAAGAAATCTAACATGTTTGACTGTCTATACTGTAATTGTTTGTAAAACGACGTCATTGTTCCTATTTAAGTCGAGTACAGAGACTCACTCCGGCTGAACCCGAGCATAGCGGAGGGGCAGGTTTTGACGGTTAACATAGCTTTCTCAAAAATAAGGCATTTTCATGCAGAAAAATGTACTCTATTTGTTGACCCGGATAGTCAGTCACCGAAATGACGAATTTTATAAAAATGTGTTTTCTCATAATGCAGTCACAAACAGACAGACGCGGGTTAGACAGCACCAATAGTCATACAAAAATTGTAAAAAGTATTGATGTGGCCTTCGTATCAAAATACTTTAAAACACTCGCTTTCTAATATTTTCATGTGCGATAATTTCTACTTGACAACTTGATTACCACTTGCCTAACGGTGAAGAAAAACATCGTGAGGAAACCTACGTGTCTGAGAGAACCTAGCAAGTTTTCGAAAGACACGTGAAGTCCACCAACCCGCACTAGGACAGTGGTGGACTATTGCGTGACCCCTCCTTGTATTGAGGGAGGTCCGTGCCCAGTTATGAAATATAAGACCTGATTTAACATACTAAGTTAATAATTTCGCTCAAAGAGATTTTAATCAAGTACTGTTTATACTAGTATAGGTACACTATTCTGTTTATCTTTTTGTAACAGTAGGCCTACATAAAACTGCGATAAAGCGTAATACTTACCAAAAAATATATCACATAACCTACAAAACCTGCTTATCTTGATTATAGCTTGTATAAATATCTACGGCGCTGAATTGAACGTATAGTTGAAAAGCTAACTCCAAGTATTCATCATGGCAATCAAAATCTTTCCTTACCTATTTGCTCTCTTTGCACTCATGTTCTTAGTGCAAGCTGCTCCAAGTCAAGAAAATGAGCTACCCGGTAAGCATTCCTTTGCTTTTACTAAAACCAATAAAATAAATTTTAATAAATTTTATAATTAACTACTATGATAGTTCCCTGTTATTTCTCTTAATTTAATTTTATTAAAATATAATATAATATGTATATTATAACACATGCATTGTATATTTACTAGCTGTACCCGCGGCTTCGCCCGCGTTCATTTTTTTTAATTGCTAATCAACCTCATTGGGTTGATATGTAGGATGCCTGAAAATTTCTTCAAAATAACTCTAGCTATTTCAGAACCCATCGTTAATACACTCCTGAGTCGCACGGCTACCTATTTTTGACAAACCTTTTTTTTTTATTTTTCGTAATTTTTTTTAATAAAAAGAATCCTATGTTACTTCTAATACCTCCAAGAATATGTGTACAAAGTTTCATGATGATCGGTTGAGTAGTTTTTGCGTGAAAGCGTAACAAACAAACTTACATTCACATTTATAATATCAAGTAGGGATTTCATTGTCTTAATATATTTTTATAATATATAATAATTTAATATTACGTACAAAGTACATGCTACTAATGAGACATGATATATTTATTAAGGGACATTCATAGAAATTAAAAAATTGGGTTTTCAATTTTCACTACATAATTTAATTAAAGCTTTAATATTTCTAGATGTATTGTATATTGAAAGCCCTGATACGTCCTCGGCAGTGGTGAGTGCGCAGGACTCGCTGAGTCCGGTGCAACGCAACCGTGTGTGCATCCCCGCGCAGTGCGCGCAAATATGTCGCAGACTGGGCTTCAGGAGGAGCTGGTGCAATGCCAACAGAGTGTGTGTTTGTAGCAGATAACTAAACACATTATTTTAAGTTATAAAACCCTAATTTATATTTTAAAACGTTTGATTTGGAAAAAATGTATATAATCCGGAAGTGGGCGATAATAGCTACGACAGTTTGTAACTACTGTAGCCCTTATCGTACATAATTTGTATATTGCAAAAAGCGTTTCCAATAAAGATTTTTACTATAGATTTTAATGTATAATATATTATAATAAATATGATATTCAGTACTCACTGTTTTTCTTTCATTCTTGATATTAAAAACGCGCGTGCGAATATACTCGTAGAACTCGTAAATTTCAATGTAATCAAAAAAAAAAATAATATTGAAAGAACAACTATTCAAACAATATTTTCATCCAGCTAAAGGCATTATTTACAGAAATTGATCTTTTCTATGAACCTTGATATATACAATCGTCCTTAGATAATTGTATAAACTTAGAAATTACTTTCCCGTAGTAAAAAGTACCTTATTTATTCAACCAGATAAAGAGCTATCTTAAACCCCCAAGTTAATGAACTCAGTCTGGTGGTTTTGTGGCGTGATGCGTTCACAAAAACAGACAGACAAATGTATAAAAAATATTGATTCGATCTCTGTATCGCCAATAATGATTATTTCAATTAGATTTTCCATAAAATGTTCGATGTAGATCATCAAATACTTCTAATAAAGGAGAACATATATGGCTCTCCTTATCTTGTTATTGCAGTAGTTCTGTTGAATAAACGATAAATTGCATACATTTGTTTTCACAATATTTAAAATAAATATATTGATAACGTCTATATATAAATAGCTACAGTGCAGCATTACATACAATTAAAAAACTAACTACAAGTAATCATCATGGCAACCAAACTCTTACATTACCTATTTGCTCTCTACTCGCTACTGTTCATAGTGCAAGTGGAACCAAGTAAAATAACTGATCTACAATGAAACTATTTTTTCATATTTTGTCGCGGATTTATTTTGATTTTTGGTTCCCGACATCTCGAATGCTTTACAGCAATCATGATCACGGGAGGGCTTAAGATATTTGACGTCTAAGAGGTTTATATACTTGTTACAGACAGCCTACCCACAATTTACAAAGCATTCGAAACATCGGTAAGAAAATCAATATAATATAAATCCGCGACAAAATCCGAAAAAAGAAAGATAGTTTCATTTATAATGTTAAATATTCGGGTAAACCTAAGAAAGTATTACGGCCTGTCCGCACTACGAAATTTAACCGCGCGATTTTTTTCCGCAATTCTGTAACACATGGAAAGTAATAGAAGTATCCGCACTGGCGGTTAAAAATTCGCGCGGAAAAAAACTGTAATTTCATGCATATTGAACGCAATGCGTTATGCGGTGCGGTAAGGGTCGAAAAGAGTCGATTTATAGAACGGAAAATAAATCGCGTGGATAAAATTCGCGCGTGAAATTTCCCAGTGTGGACAGGCCGTTACTATTATTCTTTTTCAATAGTTAATAGTGGCGTAACTATGTGTATTCTTCTAGATATATTGTATATTGAGAGCTCTGACACGTCACCGACGATGGTGAGTGCTCAGGAGCTGAAAGGTCCTTTGCAGCGCGACCGCGTATGCATACCTTCGCAGTGCGCAGAAATGTGTCGACAGCTTGGCTATAACAAGAGCCACTGCAATGCCCAAAAAATATGTATTTGTACTAGGTAATTAATGCCTTGTTAAATAATGTTCAGAATCCTGAGTATAAATATGTGTAATATTAAGTACTACTTCAATTTATTATTCTATTTTTACATATTCTTAATTATTCATAATTAATATTCGTGTGTGTAAATTACAACATTAATTTTTAAAAATAAACGAAATTTTAACTATTACATAAATAATATTACGAGAAAAGGGGAACTGTTCCTATAGGTTTCTTCAAAATTATTTCTCGAGCTTAAATTTTAGCGTAATATGTAATTTCTACATTTTGTCAAAAATGCAGTACAACTTATATGCAATATGAATTATGAATGTCATGAATAAATCTCATTGCCAACCCTATAATCGACCAATTGAATTATCAATGTTGCAAAATGTACTGAAAAACGCATGAAAGATTTAGGTGCTGGTATATGATAATTGCTTGATGAACCAATTGATTCAAATATAATAAACTATAAGAATTCGAGATAATATAACAAAATATGCGGTATCGCCTAGAGTCTTAAATACACTTGTTCACACACCATGAAAAAAACCTGTCTTCAGTTCTTTAGTGAGGTCTCCGAACACTTTTGGGATTCAAGCGTTCATCTTGAAACATCCTATATTATAATATATTGGAAATGCAGGGTCAAGGAACTGTTATAAAATGAATAATGTATATTAATAATTTCATTTTGTAAATAATTACTCATACATTATTATCACTGATCGATCGTCTAATTATAGAAAGAATAATAATATCTTGCAATGAAAACAACATTTTAAATATTATTAATTACAGTGTGTAGCTGCTATAACAATTTTTTGATAAGATATAATAAATAGGAAAAGTACTAGAGCAAAATGATAAATGGTCATGATTTTCGCTTCAGAATGTGGAATACCTATGTTTATCCTAACTTAGAACAAGTTTTCAAATCAAATGAAAACATACTAATATTATTCTAATACTAAACATGATTTATTTAAGAAAATAAAATATAATTACTTATTATATTAACGAGCTACTATAAACGTTTGGATGGGTGGACTGTTACGCCATAACTGCTGAATGGATCGGGATAAATTTAAGCACAAAGATAAATTATAGTTTAGAACAACACATAGATTAATTTTAATTTTGGGATAATTTATTGAGATATTTTCTTACTAAAGTAAAACCAGAGTTTAATTGAGCGATTATTTTAATAATAACATTATTTTTTTATTTGAAAACTTAACATATGTTAAGACAATACTAGTTAATTTTTCATTTCGAGAGATTGAATTTTACTGATACCAGGTATTATTTAATGATGATCTATGATTATGATGATTGGACCCTGTATTGTATCGTTTTGTATTAAAAAAGTTGTAATGTAAATAGGCTTTAAATACTCTTGAAGAAATTAACGAAATATAAATATGTTAACCGCTATCCGTCTATGCTACGAGAACGTTTATTTGTTATTTATGAATACCTGCTTAATATACGACACATTATAAACCTATGATTAATATATCACATAGAGTAAAATTCTTATCTTGATAAAGGCTATATAAATAACTACAGTGCAGTATTAAATACATAGTTAAAAATCTAACTTCGAGTAATCATCATGACCATCAAAATCTTCCCGTATTTATTTGCTCTCTTGGCACTACTGTTCGTAGTGCAAGCTGCACCAAGTGAAAAGACTGGACTACCCGGTAAGCAATCTATAGTTGTTACATAACTTTAAAAATTTATTACAGACTAGTGAACCCGACCCGCTTCATTGGGCATAAGTTAAAATAAATTGAACGGTTTTTTTTTTCATTTTCTAATTAAATAACAGTTTAAATGTTAAATATACTTTAAATGTATTATATTTAATATTATTAATAATATTAAATGTTAATTACTCCTTATAACATTAGCTATCTGCGAGTAAAAGTCCCCTCAAAATCAGTCCAGCAGTTTCAGAGATTAGCTGAAACTATTAATGATTTTTTCATGTCACTACCGTATATTATACTTTCATATGTATTTAGTGAAAAGCTGTTAATTTGAATGAATTAAAAACAGACACTTCAATTTTATTTATATTTATTGATTTGCAAGTAGTTATCAGCGTAACTAAGTTTATACTTTCAGATATATTGCATAATGAGAGTTCGGACACGTTTCCGGCGGTGCCAAGCAAGGTAAACCGCCACCGTGTTTGTTTTCCTTGGGATTGCGCGCGAAGGTGTCACACATTGGGATTCTATAAGAGCCACTGCAATACCCAAGGAAAATGTATTTGTAGTAAGTAATTAATATCTTGTACAAATAATGTCTAGAATATAAATAAATAATATGGTTTTCAGTACTCACTCATTTTCTTTTATATCCTCTAATAATTTTCGTAATTAAAATAACAATGTGTTTCTATGAGATACGTTAAAATTAAACGAAATCTTATCTGTATACTAAAAAGCCACTGTTCTCTGCTCGGATTCGTATCTAGGTACGTTAAATAGCTGTTAGTATATATCTCAGAGAGTACTCGAGCAAAGCAAAAGTGAGTCACTAACTAGTAAGTAATGTACAAGTATCAATATTTCTAATTTGTAAATTATTATTGAATCACTGATTGATATACTTCACTTATATGAATTTTAAATACATACATATTATAAATATGAACACCCATGACTGGAGTACAAACATTCGTGCACAACAAATTAATTCCCCCAGCGGTAATCAAACCCGCGATCGCTGGCGCAGAAAGTAGGGTCACTACCAATGAGCTAAACGTGTCGTCAAATGATAGATCATCTTTCTATAGAAAGATTAACAATATCTTGAGATCAAAATAACATTTAAAAACACATCCTATCAATTATATTTTATTACTTTACGATTTTTGGATAAGATTATAGACAAATAGGAAAAATACTCAAACAAAATAAAAGTTCCAAGGGCTATAAATACCTAGTAACGCCCGATGATACTAACTTTGACGACATGTTTGGCCCTACTTTCTTGCGGTAGCGGTCGCGGGTTCGACTTCCGCCGGGGGCATTCATTTGTTAAACTCGGATGTTTGTACTCCAGTTATGGGTGTTTATATTTATAATATGTATCTATTTAAGCTTATATATGTAGTATATAAACCATCTGGTATCCGTAACACAAGCTTCCTTCGTAGCTTAGCACGGAACTAGATGACGCTGTGTGTAATAATGTCCCAATATATTAATATTTATAATAAAAAATAAAAACTGTTTCAATAAAACAGGTAGTATTATAAGGGATAAATATTATTTACATAATTTGAGATATAATAATAATTAAAGTCATCTTTAGCTTTGGTAAATTAATTTTGATATTATCAGATATAAGGTAATATTATGTAATTACTCGTCAATATAACTATTAAACATAACTAATCAAGTAATCAACATCTGCAGTAAAAACTGTTTAATGATTTAAAACACATTAAATAAATAAATTACAAGTCATGTACTTATGAATTGAAGACTTTGACGACAAATTTCACGAGCTTATAATAGAAAAGTACTTAAATATCTTAAGTGTAAGAAAAACGAAAAAAGTTTGTAAAGAACCCTCTTAAAGATAAACATTAAACAATACGTTCTGTAGAATTGTAATAATTTAATTTTGGGTAAGTCGAGAAAATGAAATATATAAAAAGTTAAGTACTTCAGTCCATTGTATTCCTGAATTTTCCAATGAGAGAAATGAAAGTAAAATTAAAATTTATTGTACTAACATTTATTTTAGGCCAAATGTATAAAAAAATATTTTATTTCATTTCAATTTCAAAGAGAATTTGATAATCGAGTGAAAGCATTAATAAATAGATATTGACGGATGTATTAGATTTTATGTAGGAATCGCGAATTGATAACTTTACCTTACCTCATATTTCTTACTATTATTTATGTATGATTATGCATTATACCACATTAGAATACAAATCTGTTTTTTTTTTGTAACTTAGGTACTATGAATAATTGACCCATTGTAGCTGAAACCAATTGATTATAGCCTATATGGGATCAATTTATTGTCTAATATTTATAATACTAATAAAAAGCTGAGCTTTGTGAGAGCTCGCGCGGTTTTTTTAGTGGTAATAATGTTACAGCGAAGTTAACTCTTTGCTTTTCTAATAGATGGCGATAGTAGTACAATAACATTCTATCCAATGAACACAAAATTGTTAATGTTCATTTTTGAAATGGTTTTAAAATTATATTTTTATTGACAGATAACACATCTAGACATAAAGTTATATTACTATATTAAAGCACAAATCTATAGGCATGACAGTTTTTCATTAAAGTGTACCACAAAATGCTCAGGTAGTGGGATATTGTTAGGTCTCGCTTCGCTCGCCCTAATAAATAGTAAAATTTTATTTCTTACATATTTACACCTACAGACACAACCTGCCCACAGCCCACTAATGAATGCAGATTGCAGAACCATCGCCTAAGTACCCTATTATTGTACTTCATCATCACTGTTATTGCAGAGTAAATATATTTTAAACTAGCTGATACCCGCGACTTCGTCCGCATTGCTTGAAATATAAACAAAGTTTTCCGCATGCGCGCTACGCCGCCGAAACATACATCACTGAACACGCAATGCATATACAAATCGTTGTTTCTTGAAACTTTAATAACTTTTTATTCATCGCAATCATTTTTTTTGATAAGGGCCAAGTGTCTAAGAAATAAAATTTAGAAAGTGTCATTGAAATGCAGACCTCTATCATTTTATTTATATAAATTAATTCTTATATTTAATTAATTACGTCACTAGAAAAATGTTCATTTTAAGAAATCCTTTATTTTCAGAACTTCATACGTCCTATAAAAGTCTCTTGAGAAATTAACCTTTTTTTTTCTTTTTTAAAGCAATCTGGTATAGTAAACATCTCTAACAAGGCCTTGTCTTGTAATAGTTTAAGTTTCATTAATATTTGTGAAATAAAAATAAACTAAGTCCTCATTTTATTTTTAGTAACAAGTATGGGCACGAAATTTTTTAGAGTTTTGATCAAAAATAAAAGGTTTAGGTACTGAGTTGTTTTCTAGACATGGTTACTTCTTGTGTGATGGTGAATTATCGTAAGGAAACCTCCTAAGTCTTAGAGCTTCTCTAGCAAGTTTTCAATAGCATATTATGTCTATCAACATTAAAAGTACGCCAGAGGCCAACTTGCAGTCAACGTGGTGGAGTATACAAAGTATATTTAGTTTGGCTGAGAGACTGATATTGAAATAATTATATAGTAAGACTTAAAAATTAATCCTTTGATTCTGATAAGCGAAAGGTAATGGAATGAAGCGACTTAATTATAATTTATATTAAAAAGATATAATTAACTTTTATATTACTTCATTAGTGCGCAACGCTTTTGCAAAACTTTACCTACTGGCTATTCCGCAAGTTTTAAGTCTTACTAAGTGTTTTTATCTAAAGTTAAACAGAATCTTGAGTAGAAATTCCTCTGTCAGGATTTTTTGTACAAAGGAATTTATTATATTATGTACAGTTAAAGCATTTACTTTTTAACAGCACGTTTAAAATACAAAATAATTTAGCTTTTTAAATATTTTTTTAATGAATTTTACTAACAATTGTCTTTAATTTTTATATAATAATAGCCTTTCTCGCGTCTCCGCTCGCGTTCTAAAGGCTGAAAATCAAAAGAAAAAATTTTTCCCGTGTCTGCAACATTTTTCATTGATGCTTCGTCACTATTGGTCGTAGCGTGATGTAATATAGCCTATAGCCTTCCTCGGACTATTCGACACAAAAAGAATTTTTCAATTCGGACCAGTAGTTCCTGAGATAAGTGCGTTCAACCAAACAAACAAACAAACAAACCAACAAACAAACAAACAAACAAACAAACAAACAAACAAACAAACAAACAAACAAACAAACAAACAAACAAACAAACTATACCTTTATAATATCAGTATAGGTGATATTTCATAAGTATAAATGTATAGCTAACAAATTATTATTAATATAGTGCGAACATTATACATATAAGGTAAGTATCTAAACCATAATGATTGTTGCTCGATTGGGTATAGAGATGCTAAATGTATTAACCAAGCCACAGTAAACATGGTCAACAATGACTGCCATGATCAGTTGTAACCAAAGTAAATATTAAACTACCATTTCATGGAGAGATAACGAGAGTTAAGTCAATAATGCTAATTACTTCATATTATTACTCACAAGCGACTTAAAAAATGGAAAGAATATACTAAATTCATGTTTTTATTATTTTTATTAATATTATGTAGGTATGCTATTACTATGCGTTACTCCAGAGGAGGACAGTGGTAGCTCAGCGGTAACGCGCTCCCTTGGATAACCGAGTGATGCGGTTCAAATCCAGGTCTTGCACCTCTGATATTTCCATGTGCGAATCATTTCTATCATGATTACCACCGGTCTTACGGTGAAGGAAAACATCGTGAGGAAACCTGCATTTCTAAGAAAACCTAGCAAATTTTCGAAAGGCATGTGAAGTTCGCCAACACCGACTAAGCAGCGCGGTGGACTATGGCCTGATCCCCTTTGTACCGAGGGAAGCAAGTGGGACGTTAAAAAAAGGGCTGATGATGATGATGATTACTCCAAATAGTCGAAATTTATGAACCAATTTTCAGGCCTTTCTGATGTGCCACTGCTGAGCACGGGTATTCCTAAATAAATATAAAATAAAAGTGACGATCACTACACACATTTCCTTCCTCGAAAGGAAAATGGTAATCATGTTAAAAAAAAGTATCCTACCTACCTAAAAATATCAGAGATAAGAGACTGAGAGAGCTTGCTCTAACAACTACGTAATCATTGGTAGCATTGCCTTCTAAAAACTTAATCACGGCAAAGTTAAATTTAATGTCAACTGAAATTATTGTACCTACTCGTATGTAATGGATCATTTCTTGTTGTGCCAAGTTCCACCATTCGCTGATTTCATTGTCTTATCAATAATGAAACAATCAAGCTATAATGCTTACTTAATCCTATTCATTTCCTGATGTAGCTAAAGTACATTAATAGTGTGTTAATAAAAACTTCAATACCCAGTTCGAATCTACAGATATTTAAAATTACTCGTATTTTTCAGTTAGAATAGAACTTAAATTACGAAGTGAAATGAGAAACCTAGAACAATTATTTTTATATAGCAAAATCAAAAAAGTACAAAATAAACAATCTTTATTAGTTTTAGAAGAGCTGGTTTTCTTTCAATTTAGTTCGAAATTCACAGGTAGCCGTTTGAAAAGTAAGTTTTTAAAATTAACTTATATTGACTATAGTAGATTGATATTTTCTAAGTCATGTTTAGCTTGTTTTTTTTTTATATTCAATTTCTATGTGTAAAATTAAAAATATAAAAGTGTACAATTTTTGTTAATATAATATGTCATTTTTTGTAATATTTTTTTTATTTTCCAATATTAAAATTTATGTTTTTTTAATGAAAATCAGTCCGCAAGCAGCCTGTATGTAGTAATCTGAGTACAACTTAGCGTGCACTGTGCACGGTAGCTCTGCTTTAGGCGGTGCAGCGAATACAATATTACCTTTAAAACCATTGACGTAATAATGTTTAAAACGTACTAAACGACATCACTTTTAAAAACGTGTATGGAACATAAAATTTGTAATTAGCCTCCGTTAATAATAACATAACAGTCTACTCAAGAAATTACACCTAAATATCTTAATGACTACGTAACGTACTATATTTATGATGCGCTTAGATAGACCAAAGATTAATGTTTTTATCAACATGCCAGTTTCAATATAACTTTCTTATAAGACTTTATTTACCTGCAGTGTCCAGAGCAGCAACGCTACAATTCAATTACAGACACAGGTACTGTACAAATATGTTCTTAGTCTCTAAAGAGAAATTCTAGTTCTTTTCCGAGTTTTATCAACCTTACTAAAATTGCAAGATCCCTTGCAAAAGCTAAGCGACATTTCTTCGCTATCAAATAAACTGAACGGAGTGCAGCGTTTTAGAGTTTTACGAGAGACCTCGTCACTGCTATGTAATATGTATCGAACAACGCCTATTGGGATTTACGTCCCGCTTTCAACGGGTTTAAGTTTAAGCAGTCCTCTGGATTATTCAAACTTCCTTCTATCTTATGATATAGAGCTTATACAGTGATTTTTATTGTTTTTAACCCATATTTTTTATGTACGAATCTTGTTATTTTTTTGCAACTTTTATTTCCTTACTTCATACTTTCTATGTTATAAAAATGTTTGCAACTAAAATGTTTTACCACTGAGTTAATCCCTCGTTTTGGTGATAGACTGTACCAAAATAATATTTGGCATACCTGCCGTGCAGGTAAGATTGATCGAAAATCAATAACTTAGCTGTGAACATAATGGTAAAGAAATAAAACTAAATCAACTAACCTATCATAAAGTGTAGGTAAAAAATGAAGCACTAGAGAACTTAAAAGTATTAGTGAAGTTTTCACTCGCTATATTTACTCCGAGAACGATTAACGCTTGGAAATATCTTTTGTTACTACAGCTAAAGCCACTGAAATGGAGGAAGTTGTGAAGTACGCCTTTAATAGCAAACAAAGATCTCGCGAACTTTTATATATTTTACCTTAACACATTTTATTACCTTACTTTTTATAATAAATAATAACTTAACATATTTTTTGTTACGTAAAAACGCAATAACATTAACTACAAAAGATAAAATTACCTATTCACGACTAAAATGCTGACCTGACCTCAATAAATTCAGTGTGTAAGGAATGCACAGCTTCTTTATATTCCGACAAGCGCGAAAATTCTTTCGAGTAATTGTGCTAAGATACAGTTATTGTACTGAAAGTGTTATATTTTATAAAGTACATATACATTTTGATCGATATCAAATAGGAAGGGTTAGTAAAAGATAAAGAAGGGTTTATGTATTTTCTGATGATAAGATAGTTTTTTGTATCAATCCTAAAAAGAATCCCAGATAAAGAAAAATATTATAAGATACAACGCATATTTTAATATTACTTCTGATAATTAGGATATGGTCATAACGAGCTTTTTTATTTAATAACAAAAATAGAAAAAATAAAAAACCAAATGTTATTTTTTTTTATAAGCTTTAAAGTTTTAAAGTTTATAAATATAGTTATTATTTTAAAGTGAATAAAATAATAACTATATTTATAATATGCATGTATTTAAACTTATATATGTAGTATGTCAACTATCTGGTATCCGTAACACAAGCTTCTTTCGTAGCTTACCACGGAACTAGATGGCGCTGTGTGTAATAATATCCCAACATATTTTATAAAAAAAAATAACTGTGAAGTAAAATAATAACATTGTAAAGAATCGTCGAGAAAATGGTGTAGGAAATCTCTAGGCATGTTAAAATATGACAAGCTTGCCAACTTTGTATCCTTCTAAAAGTAATTGCACAGCATATAACAGTAATATAAACTTACTTAGAACGGCAATCGTTCTAAATTTTAAAATCTAAGTAAAGCTTAGAAATAAACCTATAGTCTATACTAATAAAATTTCAAACGTCGAGTCGAATCAGGCCATTGAAAATTATTAATTTTTTTTTTTTTCGCTTGAAAACCACTGGACTGAATTTAAGGTGATTTTGGTATAGTTATAGTTAGTCATCTCAAAATACATACTATTTACTAAGGAAAAATAACTTGTCTCTGAGAAATCTGGAACTGTTGAAACGGACTTACGAATGAACCCGAGGGGAATGAAAGTGAGTCGCTAGTATACATGTTATAGTATATCTAATTCTAAGCCGTGGTGAAAATAAAGAAATCTGGCAATCTCCAAAAAAATAGAAGGTTATAAGTGGAACCAGACACCTATAAATATTTTTATAAATCAATGCATTCATTTACATAAAAACATCTGACATGAAAAATTTATTTCCGTCTTTTGTGATTTAAAAACAGCACTGGCTCAGTAATATCTTACAACTTAACCGCCATTTATCACAGATAACCCCATAATTCCAAGGCCCACTCGCATTTTACCTCTTACGGAAATACTCCCTTGAATAGATTTAATATCAATCACATATTTTGCATGAAAAAGGAGAATCTTCCACACTAGCTCCTTAACTAAAATTTAGAAACCTAAATATGCGTTTAAAGATTTCGTTTATATTTAGCAACTGCCGTGGTAGTTAAGTGGCTATTATGAAGTCCTAGATTAGTATCCCGGTTCGGGTCAAATTTATTTATTGAGAATTTCTATTAGATAAGCCACTGTAACAGCTTGTAGCTGCGAAGTTGGCCTCCTTTAGTATACATTAGTAGACCAAAAATTTATAAATATATGGCGTATTATTCACAAAGAATACACAAACGTTTTAAGTACGTCCTCTTTTTGTAGTCAGCAAAAAGTAGTACCTAAGTAACTCGCTTTTTAGCGAAGTTTCTTTGAGACAGTTTTAATTAATTTTGGAGACAAAGTGCCCTACGCTTTTTGCCACAGTCCTGAAGCACTAAGAAGCGAAAACTTTATTTATAGCCCATAACTTAATGTATTAAATATATGTAGATACATATCTCTAAAGTAGACAACATTGTTAAGCATAATTTCATGTTGTTTCATAACAAAACTTTGTAGTATTTTTATTTTTATTGTATTTTATAGGTTTTTTTTCTTATCTCATAGCAATAGTGGCATTCGGTCTGTGGGTAGGTCATTACTCGATCTGAGATTCTGTAGGTTCATTTTGGGCCTTGGAGTCATAAAAACTTAAAATATTATTTGGATATTATTACATACAGCGCCATCTAGTTCCGTGGTAAGCTACGAAGCTTGTGTTACGGATACCAGATAGTTGATATACTTCATATTATATAAGTTTTGAATACATACATATTATAAATGTAAACACCCATGACTGGAGTACAAACATCCGAGTTTAACAAATGAATGCCCCC
This sequence comes from Boloria selene, assembly GCA_905231865.2. NCBI lineage: Eukaryota > Metazoa > Arthropoda > Insecta > Lepidoptera > Nymphalidae > Boloria > Boloria selene. The sequence goes on along the minus strand of HG993137.1, from coordinate 11,567,509 downwards.
AGTGGGCATCGAACGCGCGACCGCTGACGTAAGAAAGTATGGTCACTGCAAACTACGCCAAACGTGTCGTCAAAACTGAATAAAAATCCTACCTAAACTTAAAATGACATATTTTATTGTTTATAAGTAGGTATAACACAATAGTAACAAATATGCGAACACGTACTCGTAAATAAACGTCGTTGGAAATCCTTAAGAATCGATGCACGTTCCAGAGTCGGTAATTTAATTTACTAAAAATTTAATAGCATACGCTGTAAAAGTGTCTGAAAGACGTTAATATAAAGTATGTGTCTAGTCAAAAAGTTTTAGGAAATAGATAATACTACATAGGAGGTTATCATTACTAATATTATAAAGCTGAAGAGTTTGTTTGCTTGTTTGTATGTCCACCGAGATGATAGGCCGGCCGGCAAAAAATATCTAATTAAGACTAATTCATTACGTATTAGAATACGATTTACATTAAAGCTTTTTGATTTACATTAAAATGTAAATTAAAAAGCTCTCTTATTTTATTTTATTGAAATGAATATCTTTAAAACATTTTTTTAAATTTAAACCATAGAACAGGCCTGATCCCTCTCGTACTGAGGGAGGCCCGTACCCAGCAGTGGGACGTTAAAAAGGGCTGATGATGATGAAACCTTAGAAAAAGTGAAAAATATGCTACAATAAATCGTAAAATTCAAAAATTTATCATACGAATAGTTATAATTGGTTACCCTTAGCCTTATTAATACTTGATTTTAAAAGCCATTGTAATAGGCTCATTTGCCTTCTTAAATATTTTCTGTGTTTGGAGGCATTTATAACCTTCCTAAATCAAAAAGTAAATAAAGCAACTGTCATCATTTAAAACAGCTACGCCCGGCATTTATTACACACTTGTAGCTTTACCCTTAATTTCATAATTGTTATTTCTTATGACGCAGCTTTTAAAACACTAGCTACTCACCCTCGCTTCGCTTGAGTTTCGCCCTAGTGAAAAATGATAACAACTGTGTCGTTGTCAAATCGTACATTTTTTCAGGATAAAAAGTAACCTATATTCAATTCCAGACTATAATCTATCTTTATATCAAAGTTAGCCAAATCTGTTTAGCTGTTCTGGCGTAATTGAATAACAAACATACATGCATACTACATACTTTAGCTCAACGACTCCCTATAATTTAAGTTATTTTAAACGGAGCCCTAACTATTTTTCTAGTATAATAGTAGCCTAAGTTACTATTTTAATACAACTCCCATCAATATCAACGGTCCAGCTGTTTCGAAAATTACGTACTTGCTTATTTCTCTATTACAAAAAGACAAAAATTTAGAAAAAAAGAAGAAAAGATCAAAATCAAGACCAAAATAAAATACCCATAGACCATATTCATTTATGGTATTTTAGAGGGATTCGGGTAGCAATAAAAGTAGAATAAAAAGTAGCAATGGAAATATTAAATTAAAGGAACTACACACGTAAAGTCGCAAGAATATTGTCTATAAGAAAAATTGATTGCTCATGGGAGCCGTCAAGATAAGAATGGCGTTCTACTATCGCCCTAGACTCTTCACATTACATTTATGTTATACGATTCTATATTACTCAGGACCCTATTCGAAGTTATCGTATTGCGCTCTTTGCATTACATGATACTTATATTTATTCTTTGTAAAACATTTGGTATTGACTCCGAAAGTAGACAAACCTGTCTCCGAGCTCGATCATCTATAATATCTTTAGAACCACAAATTATGGTTGACTGAAATAAAAGCTTTAGATAATCTCGCTGGTACTTCTCTTAAAGACTAAAACGTTTTTCATACAAATAATAATTTAAGCATGCATAATAAAAATCTCATTTCTGAACGGTGGCCAATCTCATAAGATCAATAGACATTGAAATTATTCGCGTGAACACAAGTGCACTTATTATTACTGTCAATCCTTTACTCCGTTTTTATGACAACTTACGATCAACGAAAGGTAAAGCGAAGGATGTACGGATTTCGATATGTGGCGGTTCTTTGCAGAAATACCCAATAACTTTACTTGGCCCGACTCAGGACTCGATCCCAGGACTTTCGAATCAATGTGTTATACAAATGTTTGCCACTCCTACCTACCACTGAGGCAATTACATCATACACATAGTATCAGGCAGATGTCATTGAATGAGTAATACGCATTTCATCTGCAATCGAAGTTATATGGAACCAAGAGATAGTTCCTTCGAAGCGAGGGCGCTATTCAATTCCGTAGGGAATGTTTGCGGTGTAGTGTCGTAGGGAGGCGATTAGGCCAAATGGAAAAAGTTGTCGTTTCATATAATGGCGCAATTTTTTCCTCGCGTGTAAACGTTATGCCTATGGAAATTATTATGATATACTTACATATTATATGGATAGATAACTCTTATTTATTTTTTTTACAATTTGAAACTCATTTTTAGGATGATTTAAGTTATGCTAATTGTATATACTAAAAATAATAGTAATTATAACATAAGAAATATAGTGTTTTGAACACATACAAATACAGTAAGTATTTTGAATTACGCTATATATCTATAGTCAGTACATAAAATATTCTTTAAAAACAGTGACTGTGACGTATTCTGTACAAAATATAGACCCCTAAGTACCTAATAGTTTTTAAAATGTTTGTCTTTTGTCTAATAATATGTGCTATAATAACTAAACTATTATACAATAACTAAACTAAATATTATTATTATTAACTAAACAAATTTGAATACTAAAACAATTTTAACTAAATTTTGTATCGTGAAATCTTCACTTCACGCAATCTTCTATCGAGTTTACTCGAGTTTCATTTCCACGACAAAACACTGTCAAATAGTTGTCCTTTGAAATTAAAGCTAAACCTTAAAAGATACTTAAAACAATGTACTAGAAAATTATAAGTACATGAAAATGAAAATCTGCAAAAGCAAAAGCCTTTCTTCTAAGGTACACTGGCGATAACTATTAATATCTGTTTGAAATGTACCTAGAGACAAACCGAAGCGAAGTTACTAGTTTTTTTATATTTATAAATAATTTATATGAAATAAATATCTTCTAAGTGATGAAAATTACATTTTTATTAGAAGTTTTTTTGGCGAGTCTCATGGGACTAATTCTTTATACATCATCGTGAGTCTTACGACTTACTCTCCGTGCGCATAATAACTAGAGTCATAATTTACTGGATCTTATATTGTTTCCTTTTCTAAGAACGCTCTGCTATATTACGTTTTCTAAATTAAAAACATAAATAGTACTGTTGTTTGCTATATTAAAAAAATGTTTTTAAAAACGATTAATTTTACGAGGCGGTTTTTTTAAAAGGTTGTATAAAGTAATTAAAGTATTTCAACAATTAAAAATGTGTTGAAATTTCATTTGTATTTCTTTATTAACTTTGGTATTTCTAATTTTTAAACTTTTTCTTCAGTTCTAGTGATCTATATTCGCGTGGTGACATAACCTTTATTGTACTGTACTCAGGGGTTCATTACATATTCAAGAGCTGTTTAGTCATTATCGTGTAACACCTGTTGTCGCCACAAGGGAACTTTGATATGATTACTCTTATCACGAACAACCATCAGTTATTAACTAAGCATAACTTAACTTATAACAATGATTCGTTAAGTCACTGTTAAATGTCTTGTTAATATTATAAATGCGAAATGTTTGTTCGTTTGCTAAAATTGACTTTTTCGCAGTAATTTTGATTTTGATGTGATAGGTATATACTGTACAAGTATATGCCTAATATTATAAAATAGTAGTCATAAAAATGTTGAAGTAAATTACGCACAAGTTAAAATGAAAAATTTTGAAAAAAAACCTACAAGTACGTAGCCTATATTTAGGGACGTATATGGCCGAAGCAAAGCGAAGCGAAATCACTAGTCTTGTCCACTTAATGTTAATTATTTATCGGCATATATATTTTATTTGAATCATAATGTTATAGGTTGTTATACAATAATATTATATTTTTTATATAAAAAACATCTCCAAACTATGAGATTTGCTTAGAAAAAGTTTGTCGTTATGTAATACATTCTTAGCACCTGCCATTGAACTTCTCCCCATCCGAGTGTTCGCCGGGAAATGGCAATTTGAAATGGGAATGGCTGATTTTTTCATATAACAAGACATCTACCGCTTTCATAATGCGCCACTACACGGTAAACTCGCCGGGAATAGCGGATTAAACGCAAAAACACCACATACTTGTAATAATACTTGTACATTTATATGACATTCAACTTTATTCATTGGGAGTGGTAAAAAATAATTTTACGCTTCACTCCCGATGTAACGCGATTTTATCTGATGTTCGCTTTCATAAATTCCTCTTTAGTGCTATTTAGAGACTCTCGGTATTGTTTACAATATGTACCAATAAACGAAAATTTATTTGATTTGACGCAGACATAAAAAATTATGGGTACTCAAAGTTTTGTACGATATCTTTTAGTTTAAGTGTACCTATAATATTGTCAGACGAAATATACATAAGTTTAGTTAGATTTTATTTTTCATCTATTTTCAATGAAAATTACTTTAATCTATATTCTAATTTATTACAATTTAAATCATCTGACAAACTCAGCTTCATTACAAATAGCTTTCTGATAAAGTGTGATTTAAGCTTAATGTTTTAATTAAACTAAGAAATAACACGAAATTATTAGTCTTAGTTATAACTATATTTCAATAATTTCATAATCACGCTATAAATAAAACTTTTATATTATATACTTGTACTTACATAAAAACATTTCCCATTTCTAAACTCAGTGAGAATTTTTCATGTGCAAATAGGGTTCATAATAGAGGGTTTATTATGCAAATGATGACTTCATCATTTCGCAGCTATAGCAGTATATTAAATGCATTTTGTGACGTTGGCTGTTTTCCCTGAATATTCTATTCTACATCGCGCTTGTAGTGCGGTTTTGCTCCGACTCGCCTTTCAATGTCAATCTTTTGAAACGAGATTTTGTTTGACTTAAAGCAAGTACACGTTTCGTCGAGTTCTTGTGGACGCTTAACACTATGTTTTAGAATGCGGAGAATTAAAATTATTTTAAAACTTGTCTTATTTACTTCTTCTATTCTATTTCTTATAATAATTTTGTATGTTACGAATTAAGTAAATACTTATCTTCTATAGTAGTATACCACTTTGAAAATTAATTCGACCCTATGATGTTGATAGAAAACAATATTTTTCTGACCTTACAAATGAGAGATAAATCGGCCTGCAAATTACGCGAACCCTCTGTCCGTAATAACATAATATAAACACATTTTTGGATACAAGTCATATAATGAAGATCATGAAAAAGCCTGTGACGCCATGATATTAGTAAAATAGAAGAAAAAGCGTGGCCGAAACGTGTGTATAGTGCATAGTGTTATTCTAAATAGACTGTTTCTATTGATTTTTCCGAACAATAGAAAGGTATAAATACCGTCAAGCTTTAAACCTCAGAATTCATATAGAATAGCAAAATATCACTTCTCTTAACGACAAAAATTTGTCCATTTGATATAACAACGAAAATAACAGAATATCTAGTTAAGAGTAGTCTAACAAAAAGCAAGAGACAAAGCTCGTTCGACGTATCATTACGCAAGTTATCTTGTTAGTGTATAAACAAATGGTTTCCAACTAACAAGCGCGAATTTTTCATTGCAAGAGAATTTTATCCTGAAACATATTTGATAAATTTATAACGGTTTATTATCTGAAGAACCAGTGGGGTGTATATAGCGTTCGCGTAAAATGATTTTATATGCAAGCAAGTGGATATTTTATTTTGTGGCTTCTTTACATTTTGCTTACACACGTATGTAGCACTTCTTCGCTTAGAATTTAAGTTTCCTATAAATAATGTGCAGGCTATCGATATTTTATAGCGTTACTTTATAGTAATGTTCTTTTAGAGACAATGCTAATAATTTCAAGTTGCTTTTGATTTTCGGTTTAAAATTCAGCAAAATTATAACTACGTCTTATATACAAGCAAATAATATTAGCTGTGAAACATTTTTTTTTACTTTGTAACTTCCAATATATGTCATAATAATATATGCAATAATATTCAGCCCTTTTACCGTACCACTACTGGGCACGGAACTCCCAAATCAATACGAGGGGCGTGTCCTCCACGCCATATACTATAGCCCCTATATGTGAAATAATAAAAATACTACCATTCGAGTAATGCTGTAGTAATTTTACTTAAACCTTAAACTAGTTGAGTTAAGCTTTTGACTTCCAAAAAGTAAACTTACAATACTTTAAGCTCAAGAAAGATTTAAAGCTTTAATGGTAAATCAATACTAATTTCAATTTATGAGAAATATTACGACTTAAGTCTTTAAGTTCTCCGGCCGTGAACTTAGACATCGATTCCCTTCGGATACGAACGGTATTTAATTACTTCTTACTTTAACTAGATTAATGAATGTTTAGAAGTTTCATCAACACATGTACTTTAATGTGTTCGGTTTTTGCAAAGACGAAATAAATATCAAAACTAGATGGATATATGGAAGTGGTATGTACTTTATTTTACTATTAGTAATTAAAGAATTTATTAAAGATTATAGAAGATATTACTAATTAAAGAAATAACATGAGTAAATTTTTTGATTGTAAGTAAAATTTAAATTTTTTACTCCTCTTCCCTCCCGGACGCGGTCGTGTACGGTCGTGTCTCTTGTTAGTTCTGTTATAAAATAAAAAGATACATTTAACGTGAATGGTGTGTAAGAAAGAGTGCAACTAATCGGGAATTGTATGTTACGAAAGAGGACAAATAGCTGCTCGTGCGCACATTTGACGACGCCCCGCCTACTGACGAGCGAGAGATCTCTGTAGTGAAAGAAACAACTAGCTGCTCCCGTGTCTGGCTTCAAGCGATTTACGCTCCTAAGCCACGCCTGCTATCTTAAGCTCAACCTACATACGTTACGAGTTGCCGACGGCACTCGCTACATTTAGGCCTACTCAACTCACCTGAGATTTTGAATACTTATACCACATGCCGTTAAAACGAACTCCGCCTAAAAAATCTTCATTCGACAATAAAATAATGGATCCTCTCGATAAGTCTGCCTCGGATTCGGAACTTTCTTGCGCTTACCTTCAGAAAACTCCACCTAATATTATAACTACTCGACAAAAAAGAAAAAGAGAGGAGGACTTCAAATGTGAGCTGGAAGAATTTAAAAGTGAGATAAAATCTATGATGACAACTCTATTTAATTCACAAAAAAACGAATTGCAAAAAATTGTACAAACACAAAAAGAGGTTATGCAATCGAATTCGAATATTGAGAAGTCAATAGAATTTATCCTAAGCCAGAATAAAGAACTTCAAGACAAAATAACCTTACTAGAAACCCAGTCAAAAACTGATCGTGCCTATATATCAACCTTAGAATCTAAAATAGAAGACTTACAAAGAGAAAACCGAAAGGCAAATCTCGAAATTAAGAATGTCCCAAAGCTGCAATCTGAAACTAAAGAAGACTTAGTCCAAATGGTTCTGTGCTTATCTGAAAATGTTGGTGTCTCCATTACAAAGTCTGATATTAAGGACATATATCGAGTTCGCGCCAAAAACGAGAAAACAAAAAATACTCCCATTATCGTAGAGACATTCTCAGTCATGCTGAAGACTCAAATGATCCAGATGTGTAAAGCATTCAACATAAAACATAAAACAAAATTATGTGCCAAACATCTGGGGCATCGTTCTGAGACTGAGACTCCTGTTTATGTTTCTGAAAACCTAACGGCCAAGGGTTCGAGACTACATTTTCTCGCACGAGACCTAGTTAAAGCCAAAAAATATAAGTACTGCTGGACTGCCTACGGGAGAATACATGTAAGAAAAGATGACAATACACGCATTATAACCATCACGAGTGAGGCGCAGATACAACAGTTACATCAAATATGACTATATGTAAATACATACAGCGTACTAAATGCTAACACACAGAATGATAACTACTCACACAATCACTACTTATTTCCTCTTAACTCAAATACCGTTTCAATAATACTATATGTACGTTCATACAGCACACTAACTCCTAACATACAAATTCATAACTACACTCACAATTACTACTTATCCCCTCTTAACTCAAATACCGTTTTAATTAGACTATATGTATGTTCACACAGCACACTAACTCCTAACATACAAATTCATTACTACACACACAATCACTACTTATTCCCTCTTAACTCAAATACCATTTTATTAAGACTATATGTACATACACACAGCACACTAAATCTTAACATAAAAATTGATAATTACACAAACAACTACACCTTATTCACTCACTACTCAAATAACGTTTTATTAGCACTATATTATGCAAATGCACTTGGCACACTAAATCCTAAAACACAAATTCAAAATTACATACACAACTACTCCTTATTCACTTACTACTCAAATTCCAATTTATTGGGGTTTTATGTATTTAACGAATTAGTATTAAAAACTATTCACAATGGGTGACCTGATACGAACACAAAATGAAATAGATAATTTTGAAATTGCACGTACATTTGAATGTGACTGCTCAGAACTTACAAAGTATATACATATAAAAAAAAATGACTTTACAATTGTTTCTCAAAATATTAGGAGTATCTCCTGTAATTTTGACAATTTCATAGTCTCCGTATCGAATTTTAGTTTCGAAACGGATGTTATTATTCTAACAGAATGCAGATTGAGTCCTGAAAAACCTATTCCACAACTTAAGAGCTATTCCTCCTTCTATACAACTTATCTTTTAAATCAAAATGATGGAGTAGTGGTGTATATAAAAAACAATTTAAAATATAATATAAAAGAAATAAAATTATCACAAGCGTCTTGCATACAAGTTGACATATTAAATAATATAATTTTATGCATTTACCGTTCCCCATCGAACCTGGACAGTGACAGTTTTATTACTTCTCTTAGCACTCACCTTGATAATATAAAGTCACAAAAAAATATCATTATAGCTGGCGATATAAATATCAACTTAAAGCCTAGGGAATTAGCATCAACATATGAGAACACAAACAGGACTAATTACCTTAACATGCTTTCACTTCATGGTATTTTACCTGGACACATTTTGCCGACTAGAGACACAAACTGCTTAGACCACTTCATGTTAAAAATTAATAAACGAAAAATATCGGCTTCTATTGCTATCATACACACTAGTATCACTGACCACTACACAACTTTTTTATCTTTGTCTAAATTAAAAGACACATTACATACTGCAAACAAGTTTAGAAAGTCCATAAATTTTGAAGGAGCTTACAAATATCTGCTAGATAATAATTTTTCAGAGCTTCTATTTTGTGAAAACCCTGAGTCTCTTGCCAACCTTTTAATGCATAAGCTCACTGAGTCAATAAATAAGAATACAATTCATTTAAAAATCCCAAGTAATAAACGTATACTTAAACCATGGATTAGTACAGGTATTCTTCGTTGTATAAAAAATCGTAATAAATTACAAAAAAATTTTAAAAATGACCCTTATAACGAAATATTAAAAATAACTTATACAAGATACAGAAACCATTGTAATAGTCTGATAAAAAAATTAAAACGTAAGTATGAAAGAGAACTAATTATAAATAATATTTCTAATAATAAAAAACTTTGGAATAGCTTAAAAACTATTACTGATTCTGACAAAAACAATAATTACTGTGCACAACTACTAAGTTTTCATTCATCCCCTACAGAATCTGTTAACTATATAAATCATTATTTCGCAAACATCGGGAAAGATCTTGCTCTAAAAATACTGCCGAATTGCACTGCCTCTAGGGATCAAGTCTTTAGTTTACCATCTGCACAACCCAACTCCTTCGTATTGCTAGATACAGATGTAGATGAAGTGAATCGTGTTTTAATGAGTCTTAAGTCTGATAGTGCGTCGGGTTGGGACAACGTACCAACACGATTTCTTAAACATATAAGTACGGCGGTCGTCCCTATTATAACTCACCTTGCTAACCTCTGCTTCAGAAAAGGTGTTTTCCCTAGTCCTTTAAAGCAAGCTATCATTACGCCTGTTCACAAGGGTGGGGACAGAGATGACATTACGAATTACAGACCTATATCCGTTCTACCCTCAATTTCCAAAATAATAGAAAAACTTATCAATTCTAGGCTCTTAAATTATCTTAAAGACTTTAACATCATTTCTAATTCGCAATTTGGATTCCGTCAAGGTGTTTCCACTGAGGATGCAGTTACTGCACTAACTACTACTATAATTGAACAACTAGATAGCGGAAAACCATGTCTAACTGCATTTCTTGACTTGAAAAAGGCGTTTGATACTGTCTCTGTCCCAAACCTTGTGAATAAGCTGGAACATATTGGTGTGCGAGGAGTTGCTTTACACCTCTTAAAAGACTACCTATCAGATAGGAAGCAAAAGGTCAGGGTTTCGGCATATACTAGTGATGTGGCTGTTGTAACATATGGCGTCCCGCAAGGAAGCGTACTAGGACCTACTCTGTTTATTATATACGTTAATCAGCTCTGCAACATGCAACTAAGGAACGCTAAGATCTTTTCGTATGCCGATGATACAGCCATAATCTTTACAGGTGATACCTGGCATGATGTACGGCTAAATGCTGAAACTGGGTTGGCTATAATAGCTAGATGGTTAGAAAAGAATCTTCTCACACTAAATATTTCTAAAACAAATTATATATGCTTTAGTATAAGTAAGCGAACACAACCTATTGATGACTTCAATATAAAAATACATCTCTGTAATAATGTTAATAACCAAAGCTGCTGCTGTTTTAACATTACTAGAGTCTCAAGTATTAAGTATTTGGGGGTCTTCATTGACCAGAGATTGTCTTGGCATCCACAAATTGATCATATGGCAAATAGAGTTAGGAAATTAACTTGGACTTTTCGGACTCTAAGACATGTAGTTCCCAAAACAGTCTCCAGCCTCTCTGGACGCCCAAGAAATCTGCTAATTGAAATATACACAGCTTTAGTACAATCAGTGTTATCTTATTGTATTCCGATCTGGGGTGGCGCAGTAAAAACAAAGTTAATCGAACTAGAGAGAGCCCAACGTGCCCTAATTAAATGTATGTATTTTAAAAAACTAACATTTTCAACTGAGGAGCTGTACAATACCAGCAATCTGCTTTCTGTTAGGAAACTTTTTATCGCCCATACTGTACTAAGGGCGCATAAAGATATTGCCTTTGATGCGTCTTTATTACTAAAGAGAAGAAAAGAAATTATAATTCAAATCCCTCAAACTAGAACGATGTTTGCGTCAAGGCAATTCGCTAAAAGATCTATACTTTTATATAATACAATCAATAAAATCCTCTATATTTATCCCTTTAACACTTATAAATGCAAAAAGACCTTAATAAATTGGATCAATACACTTAATTATCATGAGACCGAAGCTCTATTACAAAATATTATTTAATGACTTACACACACCCACACACACACACAACACACACACACACACACACACACACACACACACACACACACACACACACACACACACACACACACACACGCACACACACACACACACACACACACACACACACACACACACACACACACACACACACACACACACACACACACACACACACGCGCGCGCGCGCGTTTATACTTACATTTGCACTCATTCTCATATACAATCACTATCATTAAGAACTAACTTACTATGTTACTCACTATTATTTCTTATATATATGTTTAAATTGTACCTTACAAGGAATAAATTAGTATATTTGTTATGGAAGGGCGTGATCCTCTAACACAAGCAAAAATTTGCTTAAAAGGGGATCTCAACCACAATATTTGTTACTGTAAACTTTCCTTATGCAAATAAATAAATTATTATTATTATTATTATTATTACGATAAACCAACTTAAGACAAACCAACAAACTGTATTTAATATACTTTAGAGTAATTTAAGTAAAAATAAAATTTTTTTTTTTAATAATTTTAAAGACTATAAGCCGTTATAAAAAATACGCACTATACGAGTATGTTAGAAAGTGTTGTTATACATGTTTCGATAAATTATATGAAACTGATAGAGAGTTATACTAATAGCATATATTTAAAATATAATATCATTTTATTCTCTTTACTGTTTTCTTATAAAATTATGCGCATCTACGTGATAATAATTTTAAATAAATAATAAATACGTAATAGGTATGAATTTAAAATTTATAAATAATAAACAAAAAATAAATTATTCATTCAAGAATTTTACTCGTCTATGAATCTCTCAGTTCAAAGTTATTAAAGGATCTAGTTGAACTAGAATATAATAATATAGTGAATAATCTATAGGGGATTACTTCAGCAGATCTTACAATGGAGCAGTAATACGATTAACAGTACCTATTTTCATATTATACGCCTAATCTTAATTAGTATTGCCTAAACTTAATATATCACTATTATAAAATATATTAACTAAAAGGAAGAAGAATGGATTTGTATTGAATGAAGTTGCTTAAATTTTTTGGAAAAAAATATAGTGTTGATATAAATAGTACTTTAAAACTTTTTCTTTTGTTAAATAAAAGTTAAATTATATAAAGAAGTATATCGTAATAAGTTTTAATCAGATTTTCGTTTTCAGCTTTTTAAACAAGTTCTTACAAAAGTACAAAATGCAACTTTAATCAATAAAAAAAAGGTTTATTATTTTCTGAATCACAAGAGATAAGATTGATTACAGAAGCTTCATTTATTAACATTTGACGTTCAAAAACGTTGATTCTTACATATTTTATATTTCCGATTTCCTTCCTTCATTATGAACTTACTTTTGAAATGTTCTAGAAACTTACGAAATTCTTCTTCAAAACTTTTTCCAGGTAATAGGAATTAGTGAGTGCCTTTAAATTAACGTTAAAATAAAAATGAATATAATGAAGTGTTTTTCTCATTATAAGTAAATTTCTCTCATTCTCTCAGTCCCAATACAATTAAAATAGAAAAAACCGGGAATGTGGCGTCAAAAAATTTGTACTTTTTGAAAAGGGATGGTTAAATAGACAAACGAACAAAATAAATATAATCTTATAAAAATCTAATGATCCATTAGAGCTTTAGTAAAATCAGCCCCGTAATTCCTTTGAGCATTTTCGGCCTTCCAATTCCCATAGCTCTGGTTTTTGCCATCTACTTAAGCCCACATGAAAAATTCATTCCACACTTAAAATCAAATAATTTAGCCCATAAAAGTTGGTAATATTTTTTACACACACATTTTACGAGATGATATTATACCATCTCGTAAATGAGACGTTTGGCTCAGTTGGTAGTGTCACTACTTTCTACACCAGCGGTCGTTCGAATTCCGCTGGGGGCATTCATTTGTTTGTACTGTAGTTATGGGTGTTTATATTTATAATAATACTAGCATTTCCCGCGGCTTCGCACGCGTTCTAAAGACCGGAAATCTTTGTGAGTCGCGCGGTATGATTCCTTGCACAACTAACGCCCGACCTTTCCGTTTTTGCAACATTTTTCATTGATGCTCTGCTCCTATTGGTCGTAGTGTGATATAATATAGCCTATAGCCTTCCTCGATAAGCGGACTATTCAGTACAAAAAGAATTTTTCAAATCGACCCAGTAGTTCCTGAGATTAGCGCGTTCAACCAAACAAACAAACTCTTCTGCTTTATAATATTAGTATAGTAGTGTGTATTTATATATATGTGTAATATATCAACTATCTGGTATCCGTAGCACAAGCCTCGTAGCTTACTTAGATGGTGCTGTTGTAATTATGTCCCAACATATTTATTAGTTATATTATATTTTTAGTCCTTTGTGTCCAAGTTTGCACGTTCATATAATTGTCTTTGTTGAAACGTTTGTTAAAATATTTACTTAAAATATAATAAAGTTCTATTTCACGGTTGGTTAGAAAACGGGCAGTTCATTTTATTCGCTAAATAAAGACTGGCCTCGTATTTAAATGAGAAAATATTTTTATACTTTATGTCTACATCTACATATTATTTCAGTATGAGGTGACCTGATTACTGGATGCTGGAGGATGCGAGTTCGATTTCTACCTATGGTAAAGTCGAGTCGAGTCTCGACATTAAATATTTGATTAAAAATCTTATCTAAATCGACACTGAAACCAAGTTTTTAATGCCTACTTTTGTCAGTCTGTCTGTGACGGCATTTCGACAGAATTTGATGAAAGGTGATGATAGGTGGTTATTTGCGACTACATAATATAGGAATACATTTTACTGTGGGAAAATATCTACTGTGGGGAAATGTATACTAACATCTCTAGTCACTACATAGTATAAAACAAAGTCGCTTCCCGCTGTCTGTCTCTATGTATGCTTAGATCTTTAAAACTAGGCAACGGATTTTGGTGCAGTTTTTTAATAGATAAAGCGATTCAAGTTGAGGTTTTATATGTATCATACACTAGTGAAACATGCGGCTTCGCTCGCGCTAAACCTAGCTTTTTTTTATGGTAAGAAGGGGGCAAACGGGCAGGAGGCTCACCTGATGGGAAGTGATCTCCTCCGCCCATGGACATCTGCAAGCCAGGGTTGCAGATGCGTTGCCGGCCTTTCAGGAAAGGAGGGATGGAGGAGGGAGGGAAGTGGGAGGGAGGGGGGAACGAAGGCGGAGGATGCAGGGAAGAGGGAGGGGGAAGGAGAGTGGGCCTCCCGGACTCCCACTCACCGGACGAAACGCGACAGCATAGCTGCCACTTCACGCCAATCTTCTGTGAGAGAGTGGTACTAATGAACTATACGGGGCGTGCCGGCCCATTCGGTTGCTACCCGAAGGTAACAAGCATGGCACTACCACTTTACAAAACTACGCTACGCTACGCTAGTAATTAATAATTTGGATCGAATCGTTACATTCAAATTTCTTTTAATACAAGAATCGAGGACTTACTAAAACTATAAACTATCTTTATATCTAAAACCTAGAATACAAAGTCACGGTCAATGTTCACGTGCGATATAATACAAAATAGCAATATGATAAGAAATGTCTTTACACATAAATGTAAACAATGCAGCGTCATACATTCATATCAAATGTGATTATTTACGCAATTTTATAAGAAAATCCCCTTTTACTCGGATTACTTGTACTAGTATATAAAATATTCTCTTTTGTAGCAACTCATACATTTTGCATAATTACAAACATGAGGGTCTACGTGCTTTTCTTTGCTCTAATTTGCGTTGTCGCATATAATATTCATGCATACTCGGGTAAGTTACACTCTTTTTAAGTAAACTACTTTAAATTTATAATATTTTTACTTTATATTCTTTAAATTATACAGTGTTTAGATTTGGTGTAAGTCAAAATTAATTTTATATAATTGCTTAATAATATTTGTATTGTATTATAGCCCGAGAGGCAAGCGATCAAATCTGCGTGATGATCAAAACTGGATGATTTTTTAATAAATGCATTATTTAAAAATCAGCCTTCATATTTCGTATTGGTGGAGTAAAAAAATAGCCTGATCGTTTAACTGCACACAAATGATTCTTCACGTTTTAGAAAATAGTAAGGTTATGTTGTTTACAAAATTAAAATCGCGCCAAACATTAAGAAAACTATCTGACTGACGGCTCACTATTTATTTACTCTATCAATGTGATATAATATTTAAAAAAGTCGCCCTTAGAAAATCCTTGCTATCTTTGATCGCTCGCCTCTAGGGTAGACAGGCCATATGGAAGCCATGGTAATCGTTTGTATTCGTATAGCGATTGCCAGTGAACATCATTGTAACTCATATTGACCTAATTTTGATTAATTACGACTTTCAATTTTAAGTAAATTAATACAGTATATTTAAAGTCAAAATTGAAATTTGTACAAAAATCTATTTTTTACAACACTGTTCGTCGCAACTGTTGATATGTCCTATATTTATATTAACTACGTAGCTCCACTGCTGCTGCTTTTTTGTTGCTTTTTAGTAAGTTAAAAGTTTAGTAAGTTAAAAAAGTTTCTATTAAAATTCAATAATTTTAATAGAAACTTTTTCTCGTTACGGTTTGAATTTTTAAAAATCCTTAGTGGATGCCAATGTTATTAATATAGAAATAAGCTTTTGTATTTAATCTGTAGCGCAATATTTGATAGTTATGCTCCAGAAATGGCCATGAAAGTTTTTTCTTACGTAATTATAACAATGATTCATATTTAATGAAATATGTAGAAGATAATAGGGTAGTAGGTAGGCAGTAGTATGTCAGCAGACAATGATAATAATAAATATACTCAGAATAATTATTATTTATTTACAGATAATGAGCAAGGAGGTCAACCTCTCAATAAACTAATTCATCCAGAGGAAAAAAACATTGGGCATAATATAATGAAGCGAAGCTTTTGCAAGAACGACAAGGAATGCAATGATTTTTGTACTAAACTCCTCTTTTACAGAAAAGGAGTGTGTCACTTAATTTGTTTCTGCTCTTAAATAAACAACAATAATTTAAGAAACAAAATTTTAATAATAAATGTGTAATATTGGACTAAAAACTAGAAAATACTGATAATCAAATTTTCATCTAGATTGTTTATTATTAAATTTATTATAGCTTAATTTGTATTTTATCAAGTCTTTGTATTTGATCACATTTCACTTTTTTACTTAGTACTAAAATTTTAGAGAAGATAGAAATAAGCTATCAAACAGGAATTTAAATATCTGGTCCTAATTTATTTTAAATAGGATATTAAATTAATTAATTATCATTTATCACTACATATTTTAAAACAATGTCCTCCGCCGCGTCTGTCTGTCTGTTTGTTCGCGAAAAATTCAAAAACTACTGCACTGATATGCTGTTTTCACCAATGAATAGAGTGGTTGTCGAGAAAGTTTTAAGAATATAATTTGTCAAGTTTTTGTATATGTAGTTACTAGCGGAAAGTGCGGCTTCGCTCGCGCTAAATCACGATTTTTTTTGAGTTGAGGTCATTGAGTTATATTCGAATTGCAATCAAAATCATAACTTAAAGTAATAAGTATCGGTAAAAAAATGATAAATGTATTTTATCTGGTTTTTATTAGAAGATATACATCTTATTAAGGAAGTCAATATTTTACTAGCTAAATTTCCCTGAACCTCCCTAAAGAGCCGTAACGTAAGCTGTTTATTTTTGACCTTGAACTCTCATAGAATTGTACCTGCGACATTAAGCTTGCTACAAGTTAATCAAATTTAGATGTAAAAGACGTGCCTACTGATAAAATTAAATGTATATGTGAATATTTTCTCTTTCTTTTATTTCAGCCTTAATTTTCTCGTAGACAGTATTTTCACGTTTTACCTCGTTATACTCCTACGTCTCCCAAAGTATTTGAAATGTTAACAAAACAACTGTAAAGATGCTTTAGGATAAACATAAGTTACCTACTATATTTTATACTAAATTTTAACACTTGTGTGTTTAATACAAATTTAATTTAAGTAATAATAATACGCATATTTTTGGAATACAAATTTTAAGTAACTTAGGTCTGTTATAATAATTCTATTGACACTTCATTGTTTATGTACTATACTTACAC
This sequence comes from Boloria selene, assembly GCA_905231865.2. Taxonomy (NCBI): domain Eukaryota; kingdom Metazoa; phylum Arthropoda; class Insecta; order Lepidoptera; family Nymphalidae; genus Boloria; species Boloria selene. Next base: position 11,549,801 of record HG993137.1, on the reverse strand, counting down.
AATTTCTCTTGTTTATATAAATTACCGGTTAAAGGTGATATGTTTACCATAAACGTAATAATTATCCACAAAAAAATAAATGAATTTTTAAGAATTGGGAGAAAATTTATAAAGGTTTCTATCAAGACTGTTTAAGAGTCAATAATTCAAACCTCTATTTTCTGACATCTGTATAAAATTAAAAAGAACTAACGCAACACATTGAATGCACAAAAGATGATAGGTATATTTGCTTTAGTGAATAGTAATAGATATTCATTTTAACGTAAAGTAAATTTCAAATTTTAAGTAAAGTGTAATTTCTTGTATTTTATTGGTCAGCTAAAAGGAAAGAGATTACTTATACTTTTATGAGGTCACTTTATGGCTTGCCAACATTGTATCTACATTTTATATGTTTTCAAGCTCGTTAAAGAATTGAGTTTTAAATAAAACTTTAGCAAACATTATATATAATAAAATAATAAAATTATATAATTTGAAAGTTTTTGAATATATTTAACTTATTTGAAAAAAGGCTCCCAGATTTAGATATGCTACTTGATTATACCGTCTTTTGTGATTTCGAAATTGTATGATTAGTGTCTGTATCTATGTGGGGAGAAGATGTTCCATTTATACGTACGAGTATGTAACGGTGGTTGGAATTTATTAATAAAAAAAATATTTCATCGAATTTTAAATAAATACGTACTTAAATTACGTGGATAAATAATATTTGAAAAATATATAAATTAATTACAACAAAAAAGTAACAAATTTAGATTTAGTTGTTTAAATATTACTCAAATAAATTGCTCAGTTAAGCTTTCGGCAATCTTACAATTTCAACTGCTTATTCAAGAAACTCATAACTATTTTGTGGTAAGCACGAGTTACAAACTTGTTTCTTAGTATCCGCAAAACTTAAGAATTTCTACTTTAAGTTTTTTTCCTGAAACTACTTTATTATTCTTTCAAGGCATTAAGAATTAAGTAAAAGTAAATAGTGTTTCCAAAAGAAACATTGCAGAGTTAAAATTAAAATGAGCTTTCGGCTATAATATAAATTGTATTCAGCTCGTTTTTTTTAATTAAAAAAAATAATATCCCACAACTAGGCATGGGCCTCCTCTCTCTCTCTCTCCTTAGGTTCTCTCAGACGTGCAGGTTTCCTCACGATGTTTTCCTAAGAGGAATGGTAACATTAACTAAAAATCTAATTCTTTAATTACTCCACCACCTGATTGATACAATAAACTATTCAGACCTACTATCTACTTAAACAATATAAATATATACCAAGAGAATATAAATTTAAGTATTTCTTAGTGACTTAAAAAATTACCCTCTATTCTTCATAAATTACTAATATCCTATTAGAGCCGTTGGTACCTCACAGACTTACATACAGAAATTTAATTTAAATTATATATTTCATTACTGTAAAAATGACGATTTAAAATAACTTGTAGTAAAAGTCTATTTGAATAAAGTATATTTTGATTTGATTATTTTTGCAAGATAACGTAAACAGAACAGAACAGAACGTAGGGGGTTGTTTATAATATAGACATTACGAATCACCGCCAACGTCCCAAATCCAGGCTGTAACTGAGGCTTACTAAACAGAAAGACTCAATAATTAAACTTGGCCTGACCCGGGACTCGAACCCAGGACCTCTCGATGTATGACCGTACATGCCACAACACCACCGCGACAGTTTTAATATACAAAATATTTATCGTACTATTTCTATTAAAGAAAGAAATTCTTAGTAAGCAAATAATTAGATTACATTTGAAATAGCTATTGGAAAATAGTTTCCTTGACCAGACCACAATCTCTTCTAAAAGCGACATATCGGCCAGTAAGAGGATTGTATGGACTAGGTTTGTTCCACTCCACTGTCTTTGACATGTTACTGGCTTTTAGAGTTAGGTTCAGTAATTCTTATGTTGAAATTGAGACGGGCTTAAGTTTTATTTCTCGTTTTATATTATACGTATTATTAAGATGGAGAATAAATTCTATTTATTTATTTTATTTTGTATTTATATTTTTTATTTTTATATGGAATTACTATTGATAATTACATTTCTGCCATGAAAACAAATCTATTTCCTATAACCATTTATGTATTTACGTAATATTACATGATCTAAATATACACAAACGCACAAACATAAGAGAGCATTAATTAAAGAAAATAATACATCATAGAGAAGGCGATATTAATAGCAATAATTATTTATTGAGCAAAATATTGTTACATAATATCATTTGTATAACAATATGGAACAAGTTTATCAAAATCGTATGTGTAAATCAATACAATTTATTCTACCAATAATTATTATGAATATTGTAGAATAATATTATAGTAGACTAGCATTACCCGCGGTTCCGCTCGCGTTTAAAAGACTGTAAACCAAATTCTTAGACATACCGTCATCGATCAATAATAGTACTAGATTCCCGATAAGCGCTTCAAAAACGGCCCGAAAAATAAGACCACAAATACTTTTGTGTTCTTATTTCAAATTTTTTAAAGTGGTAGTGCCATGCTTGTTACCTTTGGGTAGCAACCGAATGGGCCGGCACGCCCCGTATAGTTCATTAGTACCACTCTCTCACAGAAGACCGGCGTGAAGTGGCAGCTATGCTGTCGCGTTTCGACCGGTGAGTGAGAGTCCGGGAGGCCCACTCTCCTTCCCCCCTCCCTCTTCCCATCTTCCTCCGCCTTCGTTCCCCCCTCCCTCTTCCCATCTTCCTCCGCCTTCGTTCCCCCTCCCTCCCACTTCCCTCCCTCCTCCATCCCTCCCTTTCCTGAAAGGCCGGCAACGCATCTGTAAGCCTGGCTTGCAGATGTCCATGGGCGGAGGTGATCACTTCCCATCAGGTGAGCCTCCTGCCCGTTTGCCCCCTTTTTACCATAAAAAAAAAAAAAAATTAGTATGTTCCAATCATAGCCAACGTTAAGACGACCGTTATTGATCGATGCATACCGTGTGATATTTTATAGCAGGTTTGTATCGATTAGTTGGCATTCCTCAGGATTGAGATATTTTCCAGCAGTAAAAAGTAACCTTTATCTTGACCCGGATAACCATCTATCTTCATACGAAATTTCATCAAAATTTGTCCAGTGATTTTCTCGTGATTTCTTCTCACAGACAGACAGACAAAATTTCTAAAAACTATAGATTCGGCCTCTGTTTCGATAATAATAACTATTTCAATAAGATTTTCCAAAAAATATTCAATGTACAGATTTGAGTTAGAATTTAATTATATATATAGATATGTTATTTTTTAAATAGTTACATGCTTTTTAATCTACATACAAAAGCAAAAAGTTTTAAGTAAAATTTTCAGTCAAATATTTTAACTAATTAATTGCTTGAATAAAGTCTAAGCATGTAATTGTCTGAACAGCTCGGTTTGTAAGTCTCGAGCCAGATTAGCCCGTGTTAGCCAATTTGTGCCAAGGGATTATGTATACAGTATAGATATTTTATTTGTAAAAAAAACTTACTAAAACTTTATTAAAAAGAAATAATGTTTTCATGTAAATATAATGGTATCTAACGAAGATATATAGCATCATTTCATGATTTAAATACATAGGTTTAGTGCAATGACCATTCCTAAGTTTTAGATTTTAGGTTAGTAAGTTAAATATACGAGTAATCTAATGTACGATTGTACAAGAAAATAATATTTATAATACTTAAGTAGTAATGCCTAGTGAAGCTAGAAAAAGCAAACGTCATGTTAATTGTAATATAATAATGTTAGAAAATTGTAAAATCAATCTATCTCCAACAATATACCTAAAAAGAACTTGAAAATCTGCTAATTGGCATTGTCACCGCCTTTTATGTGCACAATTACACCGAATTAAGTACCTATTAATTGTTTTATTTTGATTTTTTTTTGGTAAAAAGGGGGCAAACGGGCAGGAGGCTCAACTGATGGGAAGTGATCACCTCCGCCCATGGACATCTATAAGCCAGGCTTGCAAATGCGTTGCCGGCTTTTCACGAAAGGGAGGGAGGGAGGAGAGAGGAATGAGGGAGGGGTAACGAAGATGAAGGATGAAGGGAAGAGGGAGGCAGAGGAAGGAGGGAAGGAGAGTGGGCTTCCCGGACTCACTCAGCGGACGAAACGCGACAGTATACCTGCCACTTCACGCCGGTCTTCTGTGAGAGAGTGGTAATATACGGGGCGTGCCGGCTCATTCGGCTCCTACCCGAAGGTAACAAGCATGGCACTACCACTTTATTAGATATATTTCTTTTATTATTAGACATGAACTAGAGACTAGATTAAGATATTGTTGTCACATTAACTAAAGGTTGTGTTCCACCTGCGAAAATTACTTAAACATAGATGAAAAAAGTTAAGGAAGCAATAAGATTTTTTTTAAACCAAATAACCGAACATTAACACATCAATAAGACTGTTCAGTTTGATATTATAATAAGTACTTCTAAACTCACAGTAAATATTATAGTTTATTTTTTTACTTATAATCTATCTGTCTTCTTGAGCATACATAAACTCCATTTCTATTACACCGTCCCACTCTATAATTCAAATTTCTGCATGACTGTTGACAGCTTCTACTCGTGCATCTATTGTTTGCAGCAACTCTGTGATGCATCAATTTGATAATCACCTAAAAATATTACAAATCATGAAATCAAATGTCCAAAAATCAAGTAAAATGTTTTCTACGTATACAATATACACGATAAGTATCAGAAACACCCTGCCATTATGTACACGTGACCGTGTCATTTACAAGTGCTGAAAGTATCTAATAGTATAATATTATCTTCACGCGACGAACTCATACACGTATTTACTATGAAAATATAATCGTAGTCGTGCATGTCTTAGTCGATGTTACCAAAATATTATATATTATTTTAATTGATTGAGTGGCTGAAACATCTCTGCTTCAAATCTGGCGAAATTTGCTTTCTATCTTCTCTTATCGTCCTCAATCGTATTTCAGAACTGATATTGACGTAGAAACTATACAGGTTTAGGATATTATTTTATTGATTTTTATTTGGAGAGTTACTTCAAAAATGGATGAAAAGAGGGTCACGGCATATCTATAGTTTTGTATTTGAACTAAGTTGGTTGGTAGATCTCAAAAAAAGTTGTTAAGATCTGATGAGACTCTTCGGCGTGATGAGCAGTACCTAAGCTCCTAAATCGCACTTTGTGTACATGAGATAAAAAAGAAAAGAAGATGAACTAAGTGCTACATAACTTTAAAGAACAAGTACCAATAATGCATTCTAGTCAATAAAAAATAAAATAAATAAGCAATTCTCGATATATCAATCTTTAATATAGAAACATTCGATTAAAATGTATACTACTAAAATAGTTAAAATGCATACCATCACTATTATAATTTACACTGTGCGTACACCACACGAGATGACTAATCAGTAGAACTAAAATTAAAAAGAAGTAAAATGGAAATAGGGTTTCACTTCTCATGGTGAACTAAATCAGTCATGTCATAACTCCCCATATATACCTATTACACAGAAACGTCTAAGAGGTAGATAATCAAATTATATGTAATTTTTAACTTGGAAAAAATCCCATACTGATGTTATGATGATGATATCATGTTAACTTAAACTACTTGTTTGTCTCATAAAATAATGATATTTGTAATAGGTATTGGTATACAAGACAGTAATGGCGCAATGAAAATGTGCTCGTTTAGAAAACCAAGGGTAGTGGGTTCAAAGCCTGGGTCTTGGACTAATGATATTTTTATGTACGAATCATTTCTACATGATTACAACTTGTGCTATGGTGAATTAAAACATCGGAAGGACACCGAAATGTCTGAAAAAACTTGACTAAATCGAAATAAATATAATAATCACGTGTTTCAATGACTTATATTTTTATTTAATAAATTTTAAGATGAACGAAAAGTAATTAATTTATTGTTCTTACTCTAGAAAACCTGATAGGTATATCAAAAACTCCTAAGGTGTAATATATCGACATATAAATTGGAACATACTCGTACAATTTTCGTTTATTAATATCATTTCACACTAGTTACTACTCGTTTATTCCTATTGCTAATATAAATTTAATATACTACATTCTACCGACCTTACAACTCGCGCCCACTATCTCATAGTTTCAACTTATAACCTACAACTAGATTAACTGGGTGGTTTCTTAGCCATCTAAATAGTTCACAGATGATTCTGCTTCGGGTCTAATATACCTCACTCCAGGCATCAAACTTTAATCATACCTAACAGCCCATTGCATAAAGCAATCATGCGATCTAATTTGCTGTCAACTGAGTTCGATGCAATCGTTATTAGACCATCGGAGACATGCCAATTACTCGTCCGTTCTGTTTAATACGACACTACAATATTACATAAAATGGGACTTGTACTCTTTGTGATGCACTCCCAATTGACAGTGCCAATTTGTTGAGCATTCAATATTTTCTGGCAAAAACATGTAGTTTTTTTCTATAAAAGAGCTAATTAAAATTCTTGTATTAAAATGAAAAAAAAATTCTTATAATATTTTATATTCATATGTTATTATCTATTTTGATATGATATTTGTATATCTAATAAATAGTTTGTAGAGTTATTGAGAGTGAGGGGTGGAGTGAAACTTTTCCTTCTGTCCAATAATATCAATATATAAATCCTCCATTGATTAATTTAGTATCAGAATCGCGTACATACTATTTTGGCTTAACTAACCAAAATTTATTATCAGATTGGCAGACACGAGAATGCACTTGTTCGAACTTAAGTATGCAAAGTCAATCTGATGGCGAATCTGACGTACTCGTACGAACCGAATCGATCACATAAAACCGTCTAGTGCATTTGCTTTCCTGTCTACTAGACTCAAGTCTCATATCCTTTCTCTATTGTCATATACATTAAATATGTTATTCATTACTTACTTTTGAGATCCCTAGGTAATATTTACATCATGTCACTGTTACTAAAATGTACCATGATAAAAAGTAGACCATGTCCCCATATATAGTACAATTTCTAGGAAAATCATTCCATTCGACGAAAAAGTACACAAATATTTTAGAATTTATATTATGCATGAAAGTTTTAATTTGTAGAAGCACGATATTTTCCTTCTTTTTTACTGTAGAGTAAACGTACATTTTCAGTTCGTTTTTCTTTTGAACTTTGTTGAAACAACGTGTTCCGGGGCCGATCTATATGCCTTGTGTTTTTAAATAGATCCCCATTAATGTTAGTATTTTATATTAATTTGTACATAGTAGTGTGAAATGTATATATTCATATACTTATAGGTACAAAACGACTTTTTTTTTACCCGACTGCGCTAGAAGGAGGGTTATGATTGTTAATTTATTTCTATAATACTCGCCTTCTACCCCTTTACTGTCCTTTGTCCTTCAGTTTTAAAATATGGTTACATCATTATTAATGAATGAGAAACCTTCATTATATAAATAAGAAACATAATCATGAGGCTTCTGTGATACAGATCTATTATGTATAGAGTATTTTAAAACAAAGTTTCGCCTTTGAGTCGCGGAGACACGAAAGTTCACTTTGTCGACTTAAATTATGCAGAGTCAATCTATAGGCTAATGTTCCTTTAATACGCAACTGACTATTACGAGTCTAACTTAACTCCAAGGGTTCCGTATATAAAACCAATGTTATATATATAATAATAAATAAATAAAAGTAGCCTAAGTTACTCTTTATAACATTAACGATCTGCGAAAGAAAGTCTCATTACAATCGGTCCAGCCGTTTCAGAGATATGCATTTAAGAAAAAACTGTAAATTAAAAACAGATATTACTCAGAGAGATCATATAAAAGATAATATCTCGTGCATATTATTGGCACGCACTTGTCCGCTTGCTAACTTCCGAAAATGTCCAAAAATATACCTATAAAATACCTAGTACAGGTACCTATTCTTGAAAATAATTCATTCATTCATTCATTCATTGTTATTCATTCATTTGCTGACTTTTGTTCAATATTTTTTCTTTGATCTCTATAGGATATGTCATTTCTATTTCCTTTATTTATCAAAATTTAACTAGACCTATCTAGCGGTTCTCTTGAGACATCTCCTAACCAAAACCTTTCAAATTACGAGAAGTTCCAACAGTCTCTGAGTAAAATACGGGCAGATGGGTATGACAGAATTACAAGGGTCCCGGTTTGCCTTTTGGTTACAAAATTCTTACCGTTAAGAGTAAAAATACAAAAGGGCGAAATTAGCAAGAGCTATAAACGAGTCATATTGTTGCAATAATTTTAGGGTTCCAATCATTTATTTATTAAATTAATTATATTAACTTATGAAAATTTTTGTGTGATTTAAAAAAATTGTAAATTTACATAATTGCATACATTAAGTTTTCTTTTAACTAAATTTTTCAAAAAAAACGCGTAAAGTTGCGAAAATATCAAGTCGCATTTTAATTTTATATAGTAACCTCAGAGATCGCCTCATTACTCTTCGGTTATCTTTGCGCCTGAAAAAATGTTTTAGGAAAAAATTGTCTTTGACATTTAATGAGTCAAATAAAAACAGTTCATTGCAAACACATTCACGCTTTAAAAAAATATTTCGCTCATATCGGTCTCTGAAAACGTTTAAGGGTTAGTATTGAAATCCCACCGTAATCGTACATTTTTCCGCGAAAAATTAAAATTCAAATTATCAATTGTAAATGGATAATTCCGCTTAATTATTTCTACTTTTCATACATAAAATATTTTCATTCGAATAATAAATAGACCCTTAGTAATAGCAGAGATTAAATACAAACCAACATTCAAACGTACCTTTACTATTCATAATAAATCACGCTTATGAGGTAGATGTAGAAGAAGAAGAAAGTAATCGTGCCGTAATATCTTTTCACATTATCTGAACTTTCTTAAGCACTGATTTGAGAACGGTAGACGTTTTTGTAAGAACACTCGTACTAAATAACAAATCACGCTATTCGGCATTAAACAAAATGAAAGAACATTTCTTCGGCTGTCACTGCCGTGTCTACCGGAAACAAATTATTACGGGGGCGAACAAATTATACTGTGCTCAAAACTGACGCTCTATGTGTCAAAATTTCCGTAAAATTTTATTAATTTTAATATCCGCTTCACGCGAGATAAACTTCGAACTGAAACTTATTTGAAAAGTTATTAATCTATATTATGAAAGCACTATGTGTAACATATTAGGTAATATTTTTAACATAATGGTAATTTGCTAGTTATATATTTATAATTGGAAAATTACATACGCTTCGCTCGGGCTGGTATATTTTAAAGAATATTATAGATTTCTCAGATCTGAGATATTTTTTTTTAAGTATTCTATATGTTGACCCGAATAACCAGATATCATCATATTATTACATTTCATCAAAAACTGGCTTTGTCTCGATGCTATCCAAAACAGACAGACAGACAAAAATTCTATAATCTATACATTCGGCCTCTGTATTGACTATTTCAAGAAGATTTTCCAAAAAATATTAAATGTGCAGATTCGACTCGGAATATTATAATATTTTGTATAGGTTAATGAAAAATTATCTATAGTGCAAAAGACGTGCTTAATTTGCCGAACTCAGACTCTATAGAAAGTAATAATTTTTAACCGACTTCAAAAAAAGAGGAGGTTATATGTTCCACTATATAATATATTTTTTATTATATTAAAACAAACTATCAAAGTCACTTTTAAAATTTTAAATTCCCATCTTAAAAGTATTTTCTAAAATTCTACTGTGTGCAAGCTTAAGCACGACTATATAAACGCCAAACTGAATACTTGCCTAAACAAACAACTACATACAAAAACCCTTGTTGAAACGAGCTTTAAGGATTTTACGACGTACCAGACGATGTTACATTGTGTATTACAGATTTAAATTTATAACAAGAAAGTAATTTTTCAGCATTTTACTTTAAAATGTATACACCCTTATTTTATATCAACTATTACCTACCTACAAAAGTATTAATATAATGTAGAAAATTTATATCATAAGAAACTAACTGAAATAATTTAATTTCTATACTTTCTCCATACATGATATAGTTTTTTCTTGTCATTTCATAATTTTTTGTACGTTTTAAAATTGCTTTTCGTATTTGTAAGTATATTCCTTTTAATAAATAATTTAGAAACAAAAAAAAAATAATTAAACTTGATATGGGTAGTATAAGCTCTATCTTAATTTAAGCCGAGGTAGTTGATATTCTCAAATTAGTTTGCAAATCGGATCATAATTAATAGAATACTGGTTGACTAGTTATCGATCGCACAGGCGCGTTCGTACCAATCTACTTTATGTACAAGTACATTATATTGGCAGCAATTTCATTGTCAGCATTAACACTACTCCCACTACTGGGTAAACTGAAACTACTGTCAAATCTTTGCATTCTCATTTCAGTATTCAAATATTTAATTAACATATTATTTAACTAATGCATAAATATGCTTATAAAAGTTAGACGAGATAGTAATTAAACACATCTAACTTTACAGCTTTTAAAATAAGCGAAAAGAAAATTCTACTACAAAAATTGACTGAGGGATTGATGAGGCTAACGAGCTGCCGAGGCAGGACTGCGGTTACATGGAACACCACTTTATCTACTTCTTATTACTGTGTGGACACGATTTGATTTTCATTCTCGCTGAGTTAGTAACTTTGCTCTCGATATTAGTCACGTGTTTTTTGTTCATGGACATTTTGACTTTGATTTAAATCATTACTAAGATTATATTATATTTATTGTACCTATTCATCATTTTAAACGTACCACTACTGGGCACGGGCATCCCTTTAATACAAGGGGAATCCAGCTATAGTCCACCATGCATGCCAAGAGCGGAAGACTGCACATATCTTTCGAAAAATTGCTAGTTTTTTTCAGACATTTAGTTTTTTTCAGGATCTTCACCGTAAGATAAGTGGTATGTTAGAAATAATTTGCACATGAAAATATCAGAGGTGAGCGACCAGGATTTGAACCTGCATTACTTGGTTATCCAAGCGAACGCGTTACCACTGTCACTGTCTTTTAATTAATTGTATTTTCATTAATAACCTCTGAACGTACATTTGGCTGGCAAATGAACACTCTGACCGATCTCTCTCGTACGTGTATGATGATATATTTATAGCCCCAACCCATAAGAAAAACAATTGCCTTATATGGGGTTGCTTACACCGGAGATTGCTAAAGTGCTTGAACTTTACATATAATATTATTATTTTTTATTCTTCTGATTGAAAAAATGTTTTGTTTTTATATTAAGGAGAAAATATCGCACAACTATTTTTCCTTTTTGAAAGTAGTCTATTGTTATCTATAATAATAAATATTAAAGTTGGTTTTTCTATTTTTAAAGCCTTTTACAAGATCGTTGATCCTTTTATATGTGTGACATAGAAGTTTAATCACAGATTTAGTTAATGACCCTTATTAATTCCAGTGAATCAATTTTTGAACAAGCATGTTTTTATGTTTACATTGTCTAAAGATTTATATTAAATAGGTTTATTAAGCTTTATATTAACTAGTGACTAACGATTGCTTCGCTGAAAAGCTTCCCTGTGTCATATATGTGCTTTTTTCCTGTGCTTTTTAAAACTAAATTATTTCAGACAGCGGCACCATTCATTAAGTTTTACGACTAACAGTAGCATATGTGGCACTTCAGGTCTATCTATCTAGTAAATTTCACCCAAATAAGTCCAGCCGTTTCAGCTTGATAAAGATACAACACTCATGCATCATGAAAACATTCCCATATATAAAATCAAATTCATATATATTCTGGAGGAGTCCTTTACCTCAGGGGTCTCAAATAGATATGAGTATCAATTATGTATATAGCGTTTAGAAATGTTTAGCAATGAACTTATTTGAGAAATAAAAGACTTTTTTATTATTATTTATTTATTATTCAGCAACATTTTTTACAATCAAATAAATTTATATAAAAACCAATAAATGCCGTAAATTGCATAAATACAACGCTCCGTTTCGATTTGTATCACAGTGGAAGGTGGTAAATGATGACCGGATCAGGCAGGGTCGTTTAACTCGCATTGTTTCCTCTAACAAAGAGTGGACTGGTAGTAATTGATCACGTAGCTACCCTTACACAGTCAATGGCAAAATCTACACTTGCCTCGACATGGCATGGTATTAGTTATAGTGAATTTATAGCCAAATGTGTTCCCCTTGTTTTAGAGCTCTAAATTGAAAAGTTTAGGTCTTCTCTAAAGTCTTCGCTTATACAAAAATACTATTTAAGTATCTTTTTTTAATATGTGAAGGCTTTCAAAAATATTCTATATATAAATATGATAAAGCTAACTCAAACTAATTTTTATAGTTTGACATAGACAAATTTCGATGAAATTTGGGATGACGATAGTGGGTCCTGGTCAAAATATCTAACCGTTTAAACCTATCTAGGGACGAACCCAAGCGGAACGAAGTTGAATTTATCTATAGTACAGTATATAGTATACATCTATATTATCTATATCTATTTCAATATTCCTATTGATACTAACGACTTGATTTATCTCAGTTGTATCGCAATAATTTGTATAAATAATCATCTTAAGCGCAAAATGGCGACATGTCACGAAAAGCTTATCATCGTCTAGCATTATTAATATAACTTTTCGAATTTCATCGTAAATACATGTCTTTTTGGTATATTCATACAATTGAAACAAAACCATTTATTAAATAATTGGTAAAACGCACCCGCATTACAAAATATATAATATAAAGTACGCAAAGACGTTAAAATATATGTATATACGAGTACGTACCTATATCTCATAAACGTCATCTCCTCATATTTATATAATGTATAGGGGTGTTATCTTGCTCATTTTCTCCTTAACTTTATTCGCAAATTGTCCCTAATTAAGGTGCAGTCGACGAGTGCGCTTATTATCTGTTTATTCGAATAGAAAGCTCGCCTAATTTACGTTATGAAGCATGCGAAGCTTTAGTATAATTTAATATTAACGCTGATAGTTTAACAACCTCAGAATATCGAATATAAACGGAACATGCCAATAAAATTTCATTGTTAAAAATTGTTGCATGATTTGATATCTTGATTTTGATATACAAGTTGTTTCATTTCTTTTAAGAAGGAGTGTAAATTTATATATCGAACGATACCTTAATTTGCAAATCGGCTAAAGGCTATGGTTAAGAATAATATACCTATGAATAATGAAAATAATACTATTTTTTTGTATTTTATAAGCGTTACTACTCTTTATATACTGTACATTGGCTTTGGGGTCCGGTTTTTGTTTTAACTGATTTTAAAAGAAGTAATTTAGGCTACTTTGTTAACTTAAATAATATGCATTTCGCCCAAAAATATTAAAACATACGTGAGACCCGAACAAAGCGTAAAAGCTAGTATTTATGTATAATTAGGTTTTTTTTATTAAAGACGGTTAGATACTTTTATTTGTTAATATTTACAAACTTATCTATTACTGAGGTGTATTATATTAGTATATTCATGTATTTCAACAACAATAACAAAAATATTTAATAATTTCTACTATTTTAACGATAAATACTCACTATGCACTATATTTTTTTTGATAATAACACTCAATGATTATATCTATAATTAAAACAGTATCTCATATTACCTTTTGCATTATCACCAAATGGAAATGTTCTAACAAGAGAACTCTATTTCAAACTATTAAACTCGAACAATAGCAATTTTGGTACAATATTTCACGTAACATTATGTAACTAAATAGAAAGTTTAATCTGAATTGTTACTCTGTTGAATGACTTCATTACCTTTTATGTTTTAATCCTAAAATAGTGAGTTTTCAAAGTAAAATAACTTCTGCATTATATAATCTTACAATAAAAGTTTAAAAGGTTTAAACTTTTAATTATACGTATAAGGAGTTACTTAAAACTGATAACTGTAACTTTGGAAAGACATTTGTAATCAGCCAATTCATACTATGCCAGTCTGATGGACTATAGATTGATCCTGCTTGTATTAAAGGGAAGCCCAACCCCAGCGTGGTATGTTAAAAACATAACATGTAAGCGTTACACTCTTTAACTTCTTCTATACCTACATGATATATGAGTACTTATTAAACATATCTGGACTTAATTAATGAGCTTGTTAATCAGAGGTCCTCACAGTCTTTGAGAGATTACCACTAAGCCTGTCCTTTCAGGATATCCATACCTACAAGACGGCAATCGTAATGGAGAAAAGGTTTTTATCTTTACCTAGAACTCCGGATATTTTATATACAAATATGTACCAACTAAAAGTCGGCATAATTTGCAGCACAGTTAAATCAAATTGTTATAGTTTTTAGTTTTATTCATAAAACTTATAATATAAAAACTATCTTTTGTTAATATAAAACAAGAAATATTATACTGATATTTATACTGATTACACGACAGTAGCTTAAGATCGCTATTAATAATTTATTTTGAAAGAATCTTTAGACAAATACATAGTACATTGCTTTCAACGTTCGTTTTATATAAGCTATTCATCCCATTGTTATAAACCTTATTTTTTTATTTTAGAACATTATATTTACACTTATTTCCATAATGTATTATCTAGTATAATACTATTTAAGATATATCTAAATAAAATTAATAAGGAACGCAAAGAAAGCCTAATATAGCGTCATTTTCTTTGATATATACTCAAATTATACTACTTCATAAATTAAACATACAAAGTTAAAATTATAGAAAAAAGAAATACAAATAATAATTATTAAGAGACGTACTCTCGAGGAGTCGACGAAGCGTGTTCAATCGCTTTGACGGGCGAGCCCTCAACGATCTCAAAAGTGCACTTTAGTGCGACGTTTGCCCTTGTCACTGTAGCAGCCCGATTAATTAGAATGAATCCAAAAATAATAAGACTTATTTATAAATAAGTACAAATGTTTAAAAAAGTATTAGGTCAAGGTATAAAGCATACATTCACGACCCAATTAAATTGGCAATATAATTGAAGTACGAGTGTTATGTATAAATACGCGTTGTGAACTTTTTTACTACGCTATGTATCATTGCATGTATTTTTGTAGAAAATTAAAAAAAAACGAGTAAAAGACAAACTAAAACTGACATATTACTAATAAAAAACAAATCATATGATTATATGATGATATTAGTACTCTTTATTAATTCAAAAACATTACATGAACAAATCACATTCGAAACATAAATCATTGCCACTATTATCTCTAATTACTCATTTTTCTTATTTATATACCAACAATTCTACACAAGCTTTTCCTTTATATACGCAATTTGCGATGATAAAACCGGTTATAACTGTAAAATATAGGACAACAACAGCTATTATTTAGAACAATACAAAGGCCAGACGTGCGAATTGCAAAGAAATATAATTCTATACCATCTTTGGGTGTAAAACAAGGCGAATGTTCGTGGTGATTTTATTGAGAACACTCCGTTTATAGGTAGTTAAGGGATATCACGCATTGCCATTAGGCAGGTGGAGCATCGATTGGCTTTTTGTCGCTCTGCGCAACTCACTTCGATACTTCGTTTATCACTGTACCTTTGAACTTGGCACTGGAAATACTGAGTTAAATATTATATATGTACTGATCAAATCAAATAAATATATATTTTGTGAATTTGGGTTTAAATACAATAGATTGAAATATTTATAATTTTTTAATTAACTAGACTAGGATAAATATACACATTAAAGTGAGTACTTATTTTGCATGGTCTTCCTAGAGTATATTATATATTATATACTATACGTATATAATATACTATACGTATATAATGTACTATACGTATATAATGTACTATACGTATATAATATACTGCATAGGTATAATATTCAAACCATCTTCGCTTCGATGATATAATCATCAAAGCCGAATTATCCGACGATCTATATCTGAAGAATTATATCAAGGTTAGCTCAATTGAGGGATCAAAAATTTATTTTGAATTGATAGAAGGACCAAAGTGATGACTTAAATGTACCTTATCTTACTAATTAAGAGTAGATTCTAGAAGTTACATTATTAAGTACCACTTCACGTGTATTCAGTCTAAGGCAGGGATAAGAAAATACACAAAACACTTACCTGCTGAATTTTAAAGCCTACTTCAAAAAGAAATACCTGAAGTACTGAGGGCAGCTTTTATTCAAAATAAATTGAAATTTTGTACCCAGTAATGGCTATTTGATCCATCTAGCTAATTAATTTTGTACAATCTGTTTTAATTTTTTTCAAAACTTTATATTAAAGCTCGTTTGTGAAGAGCACTAGGCAATGGCAAGTCACGACTTGTTTATACCCTCCAACAATCGTTTATTCAATCACCGCTGCTTACTTTAATTGCAGTTCTAAATTTCTTTTCGCAAACTTCCTTCATCTATCTTAAGTTAAGTTTGTTGGAATGAGCAAATCTGACGAGGCTGGCTTAAATAAAAAACTGTATAATGTTATATCATATAAAAAATTATATCAGGCAGTGGTGGCCCAGCGGTAACGCGTTCGCTTAGATAACCAAGTGATGCGGATTGAAATCCGGGTCGCACACCTCTGATATTTTCATGTGCGAATCATTTTCTACCATGATTACCACTTGTCTTATGGTGAAGGAAATCATCGTGAGAAAACCTGCGTATCTTAGAAAAACCTAGCAAGTTTTTCGAAAGACATGTGAAGTCCGCCAACACGTACACGACAAGAGCGTGATCCCCTTCGTACTGCAGCAGTGGTACTTTAAAAAAGGGCTGACGATGATGATATATAATATCGTGTATTCGTTACTGCTGCTGATCTCCCACCATTTGTATATACGAAGATAATATTATCTAGCTAATGTCTACACTGTTTGTAATAAAACTTAGTTCCTTAGCTCTGACTGTTATATTTATAACGATAATAATCCAATTAAAATATCTCGAGTCGTTCGCGAGTTAGTCCAATGAAGCGAAATAGAGCGGATTCGATGGCGTAATTACAATCTTTAACAGTAGACGCTGTGTAAAGTTTAAATGCGTTATTATGATGTAATGTTCAAGCAAAAGAACAATAAGAAATGTAAACAACTAAGCTTGGAAAATCTTTTCGTTAGTTAATGGTCTCTTTAAGACTATCAACAAAAAATAACTAAGAAAATTGGCAATACATTGAAATTAGCTCGCACTTTAAAAGCAATATGAAAAAACAAGAGATACTACAAAAAGTCTAACATATACGAGTAGGTACTAACTTTAATCACAGTCACAGATGTACTGTTTGCTTTACAAAAGACAGTGTGTCAATAGTAATTGATAATGACACAGATATCCACACTCAACTTCAACCAATATCTCATAGTCAACTACAATAAATATATACATATAATAATAGAATGGTGCAAAACTCACAAGCAATCCAGCCAAGTGGTATCGCGCTTGCTTGGATAACCGAGTGATGAAGGTTCATATCTGATAGGTACTTTCACGACCGAATTATATATATTCATTACATATATAATCTTTATTGCATATTCGATGATGTTAGATAAATAATACTGAGATGTTTACTTCCAACATGAATACCCAATTATCATACGGTGAACAAAAACATCGCGAGAAAACTAACATGTCTGAGAGAATCTAGTATGATTTAAAAAGACATGCCTTTTAGAGTATAGATTATAATAATTAACTATTAATTTATATGGTACTAACCTTAGAGTCTCCATAAAATGCAATATTCATAAAATAAAGAGGCTTTGAGTAATATACACAAAAATATACTCATCTTTTATATAATAGGTAAAAAAAGAAAATAAATTTAATAACACTCAACGCTCATTAATGGAAGCGTGTCAAAGAGAATTGAAACAGAATAATTTATTTTTAAATCTCCTATTAAGATGATGAATAACAAGCGCAAATTATTCTACTTTTAAGTCAAATAAAACATATCATTTTCTTTTTACGACAAAGACAAAAATGTAACAAATAAATTCATTTAAGTTATTACTTAAAGTATATTAAATACATTACTTTTAAAAGACATTTATTATAGCCATAATTATGAACCAAAAGTTATGTGCAATTTACAAATAATAGTAAAAACTCCATAATTAAAAGTAAATTAATTATCAATAATATTTGATACATAAATAATGACTTAAAATATTTAACTAAATGTATATGCTGGGATACTGACACACAGCATCATCTAGTTATAAGGTAAGCTATGAATCTTGTATTATGGATACCAAATAGTTGATATACTACACAATACACATATATAACGTACATACTATAAATGTTTATAATTTTCGATGTCATCATATTTCATTATATAGCTTCCTATTTTTTTTATATTTGTTATAATAATACTTAGATTTTTGTTATGTTTTCTTACTTTAGTTTAATATGTGTAAGAAATTTTGTTGTCATACATGACGCTTGCGAGGTGGGCGTTAATAACTGCGACACAGTTTTATACTAATGCAGTTATTATCGTTATGTTGTTTCTGTCATACATGTATTAAATATTAAATAAAAATAAAATTAAATAAAAAATTATTCCGGCCATTACTAGAGTACAGACATTCGTGTTTCATCACGCTAATGAATATCTCCAGCGGAACTCGAACCCGCGACCGCTGGGACAGCAAGTATAGTCACTACAAACCGAGCTAAACGTTGTCAAACTTATATAACGACATTTTAATATCAAATAGCAACTATATCGATAGTAATTAAGATATCAATGTGATTAGAACCTCAGTAACTGAGGTGCATTCTCGTAGCGAAGTAAGCGTGATCAATCGTTTCAACGCGCAACTCCAAGTCCATTATAGTATTCTCTAGGTAAATGGCTTGTATTGGATTATTGGCCCACACCTTTTAATTAAATCGCAGTCTACTCGTCAAGCAATTGTAATTCTTCTGTTAGACACTTTTTATAACAGTTTTAAGCTGGAAATTTTGGAAAATATAACATAATTTGTATTCAACAACTATAATTTTTATAATACGAAAATTTCAGATTTTTGTTTTATTTTGAAATAGTATTTCGATTATTTGATTAATTGCCTTTGTAATTGAAATACTGTTAGCTTCTGAATGGATATAAGAAGGTAAGAAATAAAAGAAATAATTATTAAAGCTGATCGTGAAAAAGTAAAAATTATACTATTAATATTTAAGAAAATTAATTGCTGCTAACTTATCCTATGTACTCGTAAAAAGACCATCATAAAAAAATCAAAAGTCAAATAAAAAACATTTTGCAATTCACTAAGTAATTAATCATACAATGTACTCGTATGTATGGACAACAATAGCTTAACACGTTTCGCTGCATCTAAAACATTTTTCCAATCCTTCCAGTTTATTAAACACGTCTCTGTAAAATACAACAATTTATAGTCTCTTTTATAACATGCATTCCACATATTTCAGGCATAACGATAAATCATAATACATATATACCACCATTTGTTACTGTTTCGGTTGTATGAGCTGGGAGAGATTTATACGCGGTTTGTTTTACGAATAGAGAATGGACAATTGATTAATTCATCCAAGTGGAGATAATTAATTTACGGCAGTTTAGTCTAATTCGTTAGATTGTTCGTAGCTATTATATTGACAATGAGTTTAATTTAGAACCGCAGTTTGAAAGATAAATCATTTAAATTTATTTTATCTGCATTAATAATATAATGT
Organism: Boloria selene; assembly: GCA_905231865.2. Lineage (NCBI taxonomy): Eukaryota > Metazoa > Arthropoda > Insecta > Lepidoptera > Nymphalidae > Boloria > Boloria selene. Next base: position 11,529,953 of record HG993137.1, on the reverse strand, counting down.
TATAATAGTAGACAGTGGTAGGTCAGTGATGACGTGCCCGCTTGGGAAACCGAATGAGCGGAAATCCGGGTCTCGCGTCTCTGATATTTCCATGTGCGAATCATTTCTAATAATCGCTACTTGTCTTACGGTGAAGGACATTATCGTGAGGAAACCTGCATATCTGAGGGAATCTAGGAAGTTTTCGAAATACTAGTTCAATCTACCAACACGTGGCCAGCGAAACTCTAGTTTTAATAAGTCTGCTAAATTAAGTTATTATACTTTTTCTTAGATGCATTAGGAACAGTAATATATAAGAATGTTCGCAACTAAAATGTGATAATATCATAAGCATCAAAAATGAATGAATTTATCAACTTGATGAACAAGTACTAAAACTTGCATGCTGTTAGTAAACATAGATATCAACCTAAAATACAGATACCTAAAAAAGAAACTTAAAAGCTCGTACGAATAAAGTATAAATATGAATGGAAGAATTTGAATTTTAATATCAAAAGCCATAAGGTTGAATTTAGTAAGTACTCAATGGATCCATAACACTTTAACGCATATCACGCATTCAGATTGCTGTAACCAGGTGGAAGCGCCGAGATCGATTGCCTTTTTCCATAGTAGCACAACTTAGAAAAAAAATTGCAGCTTGATCAATGAGATGCTATGATAGGAAATTCATTTTTATTACGGAATTATATTTATTAATAATGTATAATTTTAATTGTATACACGAAGAAGCGAATAATCTCGCTTCATTTGATACTATCTCTGGGTGCTTAACTCATTTATGTTATTTTTGTAATACATTTTACCCTATTTTTTAAACATAAATATACTGCTAAAATTTAAATACTGCAAAATATTATTATTATTCTTAAAAGATAAGAACTGCAACTTACACAAATTATACACATTCGCAGAAAAAGAACTTTCACACTTCCATCGACTATCCCGTGAGACCTTTTTTTCATGTTATGTAAATAATGCTGTAAATAATGCCAAATATTGTTATTAAAATGGCGAAGATGTCGTTGATTGTCGATTTCCTTCTATGTTTCTAATAAAGTACAGAAATAAAACCTTGCTTCACATTGTTTTAAATACTTCGTTTATACAAAACAATTTATACAAGATTTTTAGATTTTTATATTGAACCCTTTCTTTGTATTAAAATTAGTATTGTAGTGTTTTATCATTCGTATTTAATAACTGACTAATATAATTTCAAAGTATGTTAATCTGGCTTAGAAATCTACAAAATCGAAACCCTTATAATTTCTCTATAACCATCTATTGATAGGTCTAAGAGCTTTATCTTGGTACGTAGGTGTATTCCATCGCACATGAATCGCTACACAAATGTTTAGTCATATTACAAAAAATGGTAAAATTATTATTACATAATATATTTTTAAACTAATAAATAATGACCGAGTCTTACACTCAAACTAAATAGCAAAGCTCTTTGTAAGCTATAGCACCGGTAAGAGGGGAATTTCTTCTGTTGTCACCGCGCCCTCTGTCTCTCCGCGCCGGCATTACTCGTGACAAATTGCATCCCGCTCGGAAGCGACGGTTGATGTGTCAAAAGCATTTAAATTTTCATTGAATGTAATTATTTTTATTCCTCACAGCAAGCTCGTCAGTGATATTTTTCATTTATGAAACTTTATTTTGAAATAGCAATATATTGTGCTTAAATTTCTTATTATAATCTGTTGAATATTGGATGATTAATAATTTTGTTCATGTTACAATTATTTATAATATACATAAAAAGGCCAAGATAAACCTGTTTAACATTTCTCTCCTTTGTTTATCAGAGGATTTTCTTTGTGGAGCGACATTCCTTATCGCATTATATATTTGGTACACTTAGCGAATGAGGGTCTGTGGCAAAAAGTTTAATATATCGACCGTTTATTACGTCCATCGCTAAATATAAAAAACTCAGTAAAATGCGGTAATTTTTTAAAAACGTTTGTTTTTAAATGTTAGACTGTAGAGCAATAATTTCTTTGTGTTCACATATTCTATCAAATCCTATGAAAAGGTTATTATACTATAAAATTTAGCTATAGAATTAGTGTATATTTTGATTGTAATAATGTTATAAAGTTTGATAGCATAATATTTTCGTATAAAAAATGGCCCAACCCTGAAATAATTACTACAAAAACTGAACATCTGTTCTATTAAAATATGAATACTCTAGATAAAGCCTTTAAAATATTTTAATATTGCTGAAAAATGGTATCTAAAATCTTTTAATGAATTAAATAAGGTAAGGCATTCTATTCGGTAATGCGATATTTTAATTATAAAATTTTAGTTTATTTAACTAAAATTAAATATTTTTACTGCCAAATTTACTCGTAACAAAATGTGTTCGATATGCTGAAACGAATTTTACCTCAAGCCTCGGACGCTTACCAAGCCTACTGTTGACTAACTTGAATTGTGGACTGGAAGCATGGATAGAGACATAAACAAAAACGGGAAAAATATCGAAAGTTGTAAACCAAAATTTTTGTTATATTAGCGTACTTTATTGAACAGTATAAAAATAAGTTAAAATTTTAGACATTTTAGATATAATATAGTATTTATAGTTTCTTTGCATTGCTGTTTATTTATAGCGCACTCCGACTGCATTACACTAGGATTCGTATTCTACGTGTTTCCTTCCGTTAAGTTTGTTTTTTATGTTTTCCGTTTTTTGTTATTTAGGTATTGTATTTTTGCTTTTTAGTTTTGCCAGTTAGATATTTTCAATGTATTCTACCTTTTTATCGTCCCACTGCTGGGCGAAGGCTCTTGCCGTGCCTGGGATCAAGCCTAGTGCAGATTGGCGGAAAGAAATTTTTAATAATTTTAAATAACTTATTATCATTAATAAAATTTACAGGTATAAGTTATGACTATACATTTTTTTACTTTACTTTGATTTTAATAATTTGTACCGTCACGAGTTATCAAGCTGAATCTAATAATGCATGAACCATCTAAATACGTTAAGCCGATAAGTAATTACGAAGAAACTGGAGCGGAAATACATGTGTACATATAATAAGTAGGTAAAAATAACCCTCTTTTGGGCTCCACTGCAGTCGGATAAAAAGAAACACTAAACATCTTCATCTCAAATACAAACAATACATCAACATCTATACACAGGCCACTCGCTACAAGACAATAAAAAATATATTTTTTATTTATTCATTCATAGGAATAAACCTCTTTAAAAGAATTGCATAAAATCACACGTACATTACTTTAAATTCTTATCATTTTTTAAGAAAGTACTGATATAAATTTTCTTTACAAGGGGCTACGTTAATACTGCCGAGCGAAACTAGACAGTAAGTGTCTCCGCACTAAGCAGTGCGGGATAAATCGACCTGCTTCTCTCGCACTCATTTTCTAAAGATATCATACAGTAATGTAACTTAACTAAATATTAGAAAATCTTTAGTTTCTTCCTTTGATAAATTATTCTTAAATTATATTTACTATTGTGGTGTAGTAGCTAGCACGGTCACGGGACCGAAAGCCCTAGGTTCGACTTCCGGGTTGCGTAAAATTCATTTATTGGAGATTTCTGTCCAGAAATTCTCGCCAGAGCTTGGAAAGTTTTATAATTTTCTAATAAAATAAAAATTTCTAAAGTTACTCCTTATAACATAGCTATCTGTGAGTGAAATCCCTGTCAAAATCGGTACAGCCGGTTTAGAGAATAGCTGGAACAAACAGACATACAAAAAAATTAAAATAATTGAAGGCGAGACGGCGTTTTTATAAATATTTTATAAATGATTCAAATCTTTATATTCATATTTTTTGAAAATTCTTAGTGAAATATTATAGTCATTATTATCGTTACAGAGGCAGAATCTTTAACTTTTTAGAATTTTTGTATGTGTCTTTGACCGTATCACGAGATAACTACTGCACAAATTTTGATAATATTTATTATGATGATAGATGAATATCCAGGAAACATAATATAGGATACTCTTTACTTCGGGAAGCTATCTCTTCCCCATACATGTAACCTGATGCTAGTAAATGATATAATGTGCAAATGATATGACGGTCACGTACTACATGACCTTTGGCGATAATCGACTATTGCCTCTTTATGTGCGCGAATATAATACACATACATAATATAAAATTGTAACATCAATTAGAATATTTTACAAATACCTTATTTTAAAGTTAACTTTATTATTCTTATTATGTTTAAATATTACTTCAGTAAGTTTTTTCTTATATAGTATGTTATATACTTTATAAGTTAACGACTCGCCCTCGCTTCGCTCGGGCTCTTCCCTAGATTTAGCACAGGTAAAGCCGCGGGATCTGCTAGTTATGCATATAAACCTTCCTCTTGAATCACTCTATCTATTAAAAAAAACCGCATCAAAATCCGTTGCGTAGTTTTAAAGATTTAAGCGCACATAGGGATATAGGGATATAGGGACAGAAAAGGCGACTTTGTTTTATACTATGTAGTGATGATCATCATTGTGGGAAATCACTGTTGCTCGACACACGGTTAACGTTATTTGAGAAACAGGGATTACAAGTAACACATTGTAATAATACTTTTTTATGTTTACGCGAATATTTGACATTATAAATGAAACTATCTTTTCGGATTATTTATTATGAGTCATAATAAATCCGCGACATAATCCGAAAAGATAGTTTTATTTAAATTGTAATAACTTTTTGAATAAAGAAAATTATTTATTTATTTACCTAATACAAAATCACAACAATATCATCGCAACAATAACATATAATATACAGGATGACACAAAGACGACATGACACGTTTGGCTCTGTTTGATTGACCCTAGTTGTTGCCAGCAATCGCAGGATCAAGTCCTACTGGAAGCATTCCTTTCTGTGTAGCACGAAAGTTTGTATTCTTGTAAAAACTTTCGTAATAATGGGTGCTTATATTTATAATATGTATGTATTTAAAGCTATTCAATATGTGAAGTGTATTAACCTATTTGGTATTTAATACATGAGCCCCGTAGCTTAATAGTTCCATATTTATAGGTGTTATTTTGGGTTTATGTCTAAATAATGAAATAGCAAGTACATCTCTACAATTAAAATTCTGTGAATCCATAAATAAATACTCTCAATATTTATAAAAAGTGGAATATGAGTACATCAATTTCAATACGGTTTATCTTATCAGTATTTACTCACCGACACGACACTACGAAACTGATTATAATTAATAAAAAAGCAATTTAATATATCCCAAGTCACAATCAATTTTTATAACGCAATTATTTAAGTACTTAATACTTTACGAGTCTATTTTAGGATACTGGAGATTGGGTATTCATTAAAGCCCAAATAAATCACATTAACAACTTTCAATATGAAACTTATACATTGCTCAGTAGTTTATTCCATTAAGCGCTATTATATCTACATATGCCTCGATATAAGTAAAATTAACAAATATGATCGTTGAAGGTTTGTATGTAGTGATTTAAAGTATAACAAGCGTTAGCACATAAACGTTGTTTACTTCGGTTATTTCATTCATTATACTGTATAACGATGAAGACGTGTGTAGTCCTTGCTTTCTTCCTGGTAGTAGCCCTTGCTGGAGTCGCAAAGAGCAATGAAGCATACGAAGAAGTGCCTAGTAAGTACAGTAATTGTATGTCTGTATTTTTTTATTTTATTTTATTTTATTTAATTTTTTATTTTATTTTATTGGGGAAACAAACAGTGTTTACAAATATTTATACAATAGTTTATATAAATGGTACATAGACCAATAAAGTTTCCACTGATACATAAATCATATCGAGCGGTTGCAACAAGAATACAAATTAAACTTAACAAATAGAAAATTACAATATTTAACCAAAGCTTAAGTTACAGAACAAAACATTGTAAATTTAATCTACAAAAAATATAAGTTAATCTACAAAAAGCATACGTTCTCTGATCAATTTTTTACATTTAATGATGGAACATGTATCAATATCTATAATATTAAAGTGTTTATTATAATTTATGCATGCACGTAATAAAAAAGTATTGTTAATATATTAAGTTTTTTATAGTCTGTATATTTCTTATAAATATATATATTTAAATAGACTATAGAGCTCAATCTGAATATTATCTTTACTGCTAGCGCCTTACACTTGCTTCGTTCAGGTGCGCTTATCAAAATCCAGACAGCTATTTTATTAAGAATAAATAATATTCAATTATTATAATCACTTGCAAAAGAAGATAATTTATCCAAATTTCCGCATCATTTCAGTTTAAAAAGGGTGAAGGTTCCCTTTGATCTAAAACTAAATCTAACTACGTTTCTTAATAAATTGAAAATTTCTTTACAGAAATTCATAACTTGCTAAAGCGGCAAATTTCTAGTCTAATTGATTTGTCGCAGTTACCTCCATGCTCGCTGTGGGAGTGTAATTGCAACTGCATACGACGTGGCTTTAAAGGAGGATACTGTGCTCTTGCTAGTACTTTTGGGTGTCAATGCCATTAAATATCTAAAGATGAAACTCGAATATTAAATAAATAATTGATGCGTTTTAATTCTGAAATAAATAGCATTGCAATCTAAATATAAATAGCATTGATTTTATTGATAATGTGTAATTTTTCTACAGGAATACCTTAAAGTTTTATTAAATGTAAAAAATTGTACTTTTAAGTCTAATATGTAATATATAATATAATAAATGTGATAACTTATTTTTTTTTAATTGTTTTTTTATACGCACATGTTTTTAGACGTTTAACTTGAGCAACTCTTACTACTACTTCTATATATGTAATAAGAAAAGTTGATGTTTTTTTATGTTATATAATATACATAATATTATTTATATGTGTTAGCAAACCAGTCCCGCTTCGCTGGGCGTAAGTTAAAATAAAATTAAACGGTTATTATAATTTTCTAATAAAAAAGTAGCCTTAATTACTCCTCATGACACTAGTTTTCTGTGAGTATAAGTCTCTTCAAAATCGGTCCAGCCGTTTTACAGATTAGCCGGAACAAACAGACAGACAAATATTTTAAAATGTATATCACTAACCTAACGAATGGCATAATATTATGAATTAAAAATGTATAGTAATTAGTTAGTATAATACGTACGCATATACGAGTAATTGTAATTCGTGCTTCATGCATGTCGCAACGGAGCAACGATCGATGGGACGTTTTGCATAGAGATGGTTCATGAGCCTGAGGTTCCCGTGGGATATTAGTCTATACTCAATAGCCAAAAGAGTCTGGTACTCAGATTTTATTACACTTAAAACATCATATTTTATATTAGATTTTAGAAAATATATTATTTTGGACCGACCCAAGAGAATTTAATATGAGTTTTTTATCCTTAACTTAAACCCTTTGTATCGTAAATACTAGAAATGATCTCTCCTCGTCTACTTAAAGTTTATATAGTTTCTATAAGAGACTCTTCATAACTGAGGTATTTGTAAAATTAAGATTGACATAGTTTATAGAATGATTTGATATTTAGAGTAGGTATTCAGAGAGGTTCACAATATATATTTATTACACCAACCTTTCGTTCATTCATTCGTATACGATTCAAGCACTTAAAACGTCGATCATATTAAAGTAGTAGGGATATTATTTAAAAGTTTCCGTATGTAATGAATTGTCATCGCAAAATTTATAAAACTGGAGAAAATTGTCAATTCTGAGACAAAAAGTTCCTAAAATAAAAAAGTAAAGGCAAGCTTTTATAAGCTTTTTTAGCTATATAAAGTTTATTTATAGTTAAGGCGATAAGTGCATAATCTTAAGTAATGGGAAATAAATTATCTTACTCTCGCAAGTCCTTTTGCCTCGTGGTTACTATTCTTTACGATTTTAAATTAACTACATTTGTACTAAATACAACAACGCTGCAGGTTAGGCTTAGGCTTTACCATGCATAATACATAAAAATATAGTTAAAAAATTTACTATGATATATAATACCTATTTATTATAATAACTGGAAAGTTCTTCTTTGTCCACTTTGAATTAATAAAGGGTCAATAAATAAATATGTTGGGACATTATTAATTTCTTCTGTTATTATTGTCTGTCAGTATGTCAGTTTGTCTGCGAAAATTTAGTATGACAATAGCTGAATCAAATCAAATCAAAATCCAGATGAACATAAATTACTTTTTACTTCAGGAAACTATCTCATTCCTGAGAAATGTATTTATTTATTTAACTCTTTATTGTACACCAATAATACAACACAAAGAATAGACACAAAAACACAAAAAGATATGACGGTCACGTAGTAGGTATTTGACCTTTGGCGATAATCGACTATTGCCTCTTCATGTGCGTGTATATAGTACACATACATAACATATAATTGTAACATAATTAGTATATTTTATAAATAAGTACCTGATATTAAATCACAATAAAAATATATGAAACTAATTAAAAGCAAAATTAAACGACGTTTGGCTCTGTTTGAATTGACCCTAGTTGTTGCCAGCAATCGCAGGTTCGAGTCCTTCTGGGGGGCATTCCTTTGTGTGTAGCACGAAAGTTTGTACTCCAATAATGGATGCTTATATTTATAATATGTATGTATTTAAAGCTATTCAATATGTGAAGTGTATTAACTATTTGGTATTTAATACATGAGCCTCGTAGCTTAATATGGAACTGGATGTTATTTTGTGTCTAAATAATAAAAAAACAACTAAATCTCAGCAATAAAAATTCTGTAAATCCATAAATAAATACTCTCAATATTTATAAAAAGTGGAATATGAGTAGGTACATCAAGTTCAATACGGTTTATCTTATCAGTATTTACTCACCGACACGACAATACGAAATTCACAAGTCACAGGCTATTTTTTAAATTTATATATATATATATATATATATATATGGACCAAATACTTTACGATTCTGATTCAGGAAAATGAAGATCGGGTATTCCCTAAAGCCCACATGCACCACATGAACATTTTAAATACCAACATTCAATATGAAACTTATACATAGCCTCGTAGTTTATTCTATTAAGCGCTATTAGCTTTACATATGCCTCGATATAAGTAAAATTAACAAATATGATCGTTGAAGGTTTGTATGTAGTGAGTTTAAGCATGACAAACGTTAGCATATAAATACTGTTTTCTTCGGTAGTTTCATACATTTCACTGTACAACCATGAAGGCGTGTGTAGTCCTTGCTTTCTTCCTGGTGGTAGCCCTGGCAGCAGTCGCAAAAAGCGATGAAGCAATCGAAGAAGTGCCTCGTAAGTACTGTAATTGTCTTTCTACAATTTCTTTAAAATCATATGGTATAAATCAAAAGGTTAATCTGAATATTAAAACATTTATTACTATATTTTTACTTTATTTTTATAGTTCTCTAATTTACTTCGTTAATTTGCGCTCTTGACGCTTATGCGTACTCCAGGTCACATATATCTGTGCACGAAATTTCATCAAAATCTATACTGCCGTTTCAGCCTGAAGCAGTAACTCGTACATTAAATCATAATTATTGTACTCAAATGCATCACTTAAGTTTTAAAACATAAAAGTTTTAAGTTTTGATCAAAAAATAATTTTACTTTTAGTATCTAACTCAAAAAAGTAAGAGCTTTTTTTAACAAATGAAAAATATTTTATCTTCTTACAGAAATACACAACTTGCTAAAGCGGCAAATTAGACCGATTATCCCGCAGTTACCTCGATGCGCGCTATGGGAGTGTAATTCAAACTGCATACGACGTGGCTTTAAAGGCGGATACTGTGCTTTTACTGGGTGTCAATGCTACTAAATAAATTTTCTAATGAAGTACTTAAAGATGAAACTTGACTACTTAACAGATAATTGAAAAGTTAATTTAAATTTTGAAACAGCTCTTATAAACTTTATGTAAAATAAAAATGTATTGATTTTATTGATAAAAAATATACGAATAATTTAGGGTTTTATTTGATGTAAAAAATTGTACTTATAAGTTTAATATATAATAAATGTATTTTTTATTATTTTTTTATTTTTAAACTTTTTTATACATAAGCAGTTTTACGCACATTTTACATAAAGGTAATTTTCCAATTTTTTGAAAACTTGTTTTTTTTGAACTTGGTTTTAAATTTCTACATTTACAATTTACAAAACTTTAATAGTTTTTTTTTTACTTTGACATTGCTAAGATCATAATGAACAGGTCAGAACTGCCTCCGTGGTGTAGTGGCTAACAAATACGGCCACGCATCGAGAGGTCCCGGGTTTGAGTCCCGGGTTGGGCCAAGTTATTGAAACTTTCTGTTTAGAAAGTCTCAATAACAGCCCGGAATTGGGAAGTTGATGGTGTGTCACCCCCATACCTCGGAGAACAGGTAAAGCCGTCGGTCCTGCGCCTTAGCTCTCACTGGTCGTGTCGAGTAGTCGTCCCACCTAAGTATAGGTGTGATAGGAGCAGAGAGTGCAATTGTGTCTGCGCGTACACATTTGCACCATAATATCTCCTGCGCAGTTGGCCAGTGTCAATGACATCGGCCGCCATGGCCAGAATCGGTTGGAGAACATTATTATGTATAACTGATATATTCCATTATTTACATCTTAATTGTATTGATGCTATTTTAGCATAAAATAATAAGTTGGAAATCATCAATTACGTATTATACAATTTTTAACAACAGCTCTCAGTTTTTATTAGTTTGTCTATAATTTGTTTTTTTCTTAACATAATATGAATCAATTAAGGCTAGGTTGTGTAAAATTACAATTCCACTTTACCTAATAAATAAACTATCCTCATTTCGGCCTAGTTCCAGTATACTCGTAAAAACTAAACGATGCTAACCGTTTACCGCTCCTGACCCAAATTACTAATTGACTTTTTGTATGGTGCACCGGAAGAAGTTCCACTTTTTGCCATAAATCAAATTCTTCTTATATTTTATATGCGCAGTAAAATTATATATCTATACATATATAATAACAATATTCTTAGTTAAATCTGTACGTTAAATATATTTTTGGAAATTCTTATTGAAATGGTCATTATTATTGATACAGAGGCTAATTATTATTATTTTTTCGATTTTTTTGTCTATCTTTACATATGCCTCGATATATGAAAAAACTACTGGACAGATTTTGAGAGATATCTTTCTATTTTCGAGATATTTCTAGGGCGAATATAAACCCGAGCGGAGTGAGGATGCTCTGTCGTATCGACTCTACTCTCCTAGAATGTATTAACACAACAGGATGATTTTTTCATTTTATTATACTACTATGTCCAAGTTTACAATAAAAAAAAGATTTTAACAATTAGTTTAATTGTATTGGTAATGGTATTTACAATTTATTGGTCAAAATACTTTTTAACGTTGACAACGAAATGTGAATACCCGCTTGAATTTAAGAGAACCTTCTCCGTCTTAATGGCCCGCCACAACATAACTTAAGCACATTGCCAAACGTGTCGAGGCTTTATAAGGGATTTTCTCTCGTAGTCCATTCTGCTATCAACCAACAGTATTTATTCATTGTACAGCCATTAGGGCCTTCTAGGTGGGCCGCGACTCTAAGGGCATACACCCTTCGCTTCACGAAAGTTGAGTGTTCAGTCATAGTTTTATTATGTCATCTGTGGTCATAAGGACCAGATTTGACTATACTGACATGGAAGACTAAAAACACTATAAAAGTTTATAGTGAGATTATGTTCACTTTAGATCAAAATAAAAAAAATACCGACACCTATTTGCTTTTTTTTAAAACATGTTCAAACAGCAAGCAAAAGTTAATTTAATATAATTAACAAAGAACGTAATTTTTTATCTATTTTCAATAAAAGGATAACAGGAAAATGATCATATTTACTAATAATAATATTAAAATACCTTACTACTTAAGATTCTTGGAAATGTTTAAACGACAACATTCCGATAATCTTATCAATGCTTGTACAAATACGTTCTTCACAGTACAAAGACAGCCTTTGTAATGCAAATGCAGCCTTGCACTTTAGACATTATAATCGCTATTCACATAATAAATTGCAAGTTCTATACTTCGTGCACTCTACAAAACGGTTCTTCCCTGTGAACCAGATATTGATTCATATTATGACCAAACATAAGTAAATGAACTCAGAAAACTTGCGTTTTTCTAAGAAATAGTTAAAACAATTATATATATTAATTAATAGGTTAGGTAATCGATTATTTTATCCTATCATTCTACGCAATGTATGTGACTTACGGCCGAAATTAATATTCAATCTTTGATCTAGAGATCACGGCAGTCCAAGTTAGAATTCTATCACTTGATCGACCTTCGATCTGCGTGCCAATAAACGATCTTCAAAGTTTTGACGAGCGATTAGAGATCAATATATGTACCCTCCCGTGCGTTCCATTTTGATCAGTATTTAGAGATAGTCTCTATTAGCTTATGATTTTCCTTATCGTAATTACTTTGAGCTTGAATCTCTATAAAAGTTAGTGTAAGTTCAGTTATTACATACAATTCACAGTGCACAATTATCAAATATGAAGGCGTGTGTTTTCCTCGCGTTGTTTCTAGTACTGGCTCTTGCCACAGTAGCGCACTCCGAAACTCAAGAAAACCCTAGTAAGTGCAAAACTTTTTTCATTAATATTAAATTATATCATCATCTTGTCTTGAATTTTAAGGTAAAGCTAAGTTAAACTTTGCAATATTTATTTGTCAAAAGTTTCAAAATGTTAATAATCTTGTGTTTTAATAAGTTTCTTAGATTATTATAGTTTTATAAAATTATAACAATTATTTGATCAATCACACTTTAATTTGTATGATTACCTAGTGGCATGGTAAGACTAGTAGTCTTACCATGATGGAAAAACTTAGTTAGGAAATCTGCGTGTCTGAGAGAATCTATGTCATCTTTGGAGGACACGTGAAGTCCGCGAACCCGCACTACTCACTAGGCCAGCCTGGTGGACTATGACCTGATCCCCCTCGTACTGAAGGGAGACCCCCTTGTGTGTTCCATTATTTAGCCCTTTCTAACGTGTCCAGCAACGTTAGAAAGGGCTTAATACTAATACTATTTTATTCATTCATTTTACAGTGATTTAATTTTTATGTACTCGTAATTCCAAATACGAATTTAAGAGAATTCATTTTTTTACTAAAGGTTTTATTAATTTATCTTAAAAATCTTTGAAATGATTGCCAACAGGTGTCAATAACATGATGAAGCGGCAAATTAGAGCAGGTTGCGCTCTTTGGGAATGTAGTTCGAATTGCAGGCGACGCGGCTATAGCGGCGGCTACTGCGCTTTCACTGGATGTCGATGTTATTAACACTAACTTGATTTATTTACGTATTTAATTTCATTATTCTAATGACTTACATACTAAAAGTTTTTGACCTATTGCAATACATGTTAGTTTTGGTTTGCAATGTAAGTAATATTTAGTATTAAGTAGTTGATATTCGAGCACTATTATAGTAGTATTAAAAATCGTATTATATGTTTATATATTATTTTTATAATATTTATATTACAATACAATAAATCAAAATGAACGATTGATTTTCGACTAATATATTTTTTTAACTAACTCTACCATATTATTTTGTAGTCGTAATAAAAAAATATAATATAGTATAGTAAAATAATTTAATCAAATATAAATTATTTGCAATTTGTAATAATCCCAATGACATGGAGAATATTCAATTGGGTTTGCTTTGTTTGGGAAGTCACACATATCACAATTTAAATAGCATAACCAATAAAAAATATTTGTAATAGATATTGTAGTGTATTGTAGACAGTGGTAGCCCAGCGGTAACGCGCTCGCTTGGATAACCGAGTGATGCGGGTTCAAATCCGGGTCTCGCACCTCTGATATTTTCATGTTCGAATCATTTCTATCATGATTACCACCTGTCTTACGGTGAAGGAAAACATCGTGAGGAAACCTGCATGACTGAGAAAACCTAGCAAGTTTTCGAAAGACATGTGAAGTCCCCAAACACGCACTAGGCCAGCGCGGTGGATTATGGCCTGATGCCCTTCGTACTGAGGGAGGCCCATACCCAGTAGTAGGACGTTAAAAAGGGCTGATGATGATGATGCATAGATGTGCGACATGCGTAGTCTAACGTTTATAACCTAAAAACTAAGTTCAGTATAAATCAGTAATTGTGCAGTAAAATTCATTAATACTGCTCACAGCCCGAAATATACAGTCGACAATCGAAACAGATTACACATCGCACTTACTAAATGCTAGAGAGGGAATTGGATGGTATAACACGTAAGAGAGATAGCCAAAAATCAATTTCTATTGCCATTATCATATAAATCAGTACATGTTAATAAAATTGAAGTGTCTGTTTTTAATTTCAAATTAACAGCTTGTCAACAAACGCATATGAAGTAAACACAACTATGTAATTTTTTTTGTTTGTATGACTGTTTGTTCTGGATAATCTCTAAAATGGCCGGATCGATTTTGATGGGATTTTCACTCGCAGATAGCTAATTTTATAAGGAGTAACTTAGGCTACTTTTCTTTTATTAGAAAATCATTCAACCATTAAATTTATTTTAACTTACGCCCAGCGAAGTAAATATAACATAAGTACGGTAGTAGAATGTATTCAGCTCTATGATGTACCGACTAATTTCATATGTATTCAACCCTTTTGAACGTGTGTTGTTATGTTGAATAAGTTCCATATATACAGGCTCCTTTGATATACAGAGGAATAAATACAAATAAACATAAACATTGAAAATTAAGTTGATGAGAGTTACTTTCTATCTTCGTATATAAAGCTGTCTTAACGGAATTACTTTTCAAGTAACTTGAGAAGTCATTCTGAAAATTATACTTTCGAAATAACTTTATAAGTAATTATTTTATCATTAGGGGAAAAAACTTGGAATACTTAAAAACTTATGTGACTTTATTTAAAAAATTGCGATTGTAACCATTGGCTTGTAATTGTCTCAGATATCACGTAATATTCAAACAAAATACATACAGTAGAAAGAAGTACCTTCTCTTGTACCTGAAAAAATCGTATTTGATTATTAAAGTCAGAAAAACTTGAAACAAGAAATCCCTTCATACATAATATAGATTTTCTCGTGATCTGAAAGCAAAAGCTTAACTTTAATAGTAAATTTTAAAAGATATACTTACATTATTTCCACTATTTGTTTTGGTTTAAAAAACATCAGTTCATAATTATTTAAATGTAAATTATTTCCTGTAAACGGTATTGTACCTACAGCCGTTTCAAAATATTATTAATATTCAGGCACATATGTATATTTATGTATAGCTTCAAATGCATCAAACGAGCTCATATATAAAATATATGTTATTATTATTAAATATAAAGACGACACATTAGTATCGCACCCACAGTCAGTCAGTCTCAGACTCAGTTTGTAGTAACCCTACTTGCTGCGCCAGCGGACGCAAGTTCGAATGCCGTTGGGGGCATTCATTTGAGTGATTAGTATAAATGTTCTTACAACAGTAATAGGTGATTACATTATACTAGTATATTACATTTATACATTTAATATTCTAAGAGAAAAAGAAAGACTAAGGTTAGAGATGAAAGGAATTATATTTAACTGTATTGTGACATAATGAGCAAAAACCCACCTTTATTTTTACCGACATGTACTATTTATAGTATTAACGTATTTGAATTTCTTGGATATAATATGAGAATTTCGACTTCAAAGAAATTTAATATTCAAACATTTCATATAGAGTCTCTTTACTCGTATATATTTTGAAGGAAAGAAAAAAGCTTTGACTCTGTGATGTTTTAGTGATACCATATCGCCAGTTACTCGTTTTTAATTATGTTTTTTAAATACTTATTTAGTGCTTATGAATCATTCATCATATATGGCAAGACCGATTTCGTAAGCCTTGGGCCGAAACTCGCACGAAGTGCCCAAACTATGTGTGTATGGTGTAGCCATTCAAGCTTCATGCTCAAATTTGAAGCAGAACCTTTATACTCCCCACCGCCCGGGTGGGTGGTCAAGGCCAGTAAGGCCAAAAGCACTCAAGAACTTAGAAAAAAATTGAATCACTTGACGTAATTGTTGCAACGTGATATGTCAGTTTGTATGTGAATAAGGCAGGAAAGTATCTTACAATAAAATAACACTAATATTAAATTATTAAAGTTTCTATTTTTAAGGAAATTGATTGATGATTTGAATTTTTTTTTATGATCACGTTTTTTTAAATTTTATAGTGAATTCATACAAAACATACATACATACAAAACATATAAAACTTATAAATAATATTGATTATTTAATATAAAATCATTATATATCTTAACATTTGACCCATTTAATCAACTGAATAGGTCGGACGATGTCTTCGTGAACTTATATGATTATTTCATTATATTTTTCATTCACATACGAAACCAAAATTAATATGCAACATGAATAACATAAATATAAAGTCCATATTATATTTAGACATGGACATTCGGAGGACAATTCAAAATAGAAGCAGTTACGGAGCTGTAGTCAACATGAACTAGCTAAATCGAGTACGAGATTCCGCAAAAGTGGAATGTGAGTAAACAATAACATTTCATCTTTAATCTTATCACTGAAGTAATTCAAACACATTTCTAACAAAACAAAAGCGACGTCCACAAACGACTACCAACTTTGCACTCAAAAAAATACGGTCTCAATTTGTATGACGCGGATATAAATTTATCACTTGCAATTCTGTGCTAGCGAAATTGACTTCGGGTATTCCCTCTGCGTCCAATATTTACTCGTCTTCCAACTCTCTAATATACAATTTCAACAAATACATCCATTACCTTTCTTCTATTGATTATAGCTCTATATTTACTTAACTAACCAGCAATGGATGTTTCGCAAAGCAATGTATTTGCTCGCTATGTTTATCAAGTACTGTTAAAATATGAATACAGCACGATGCATGCTGGTATAAGGAATGTATAAATACATCTACAGCTCAATCATTTCACAGTGAAATTGTGTAATTCAATCATGAAGACGTGCTTGGTTCTGGCTATCTTGTTAGTTGCAGCCTTTGTAGCTTCAGTGCAAAGTGACTCTTACTGTTAGTATTATTACTGTAGAATGCAATCAATTAAATCAATTTTAACCATAATTATAACATTTTAAACCTTTTTTTTTAAGTTTTTCAAGAAAACTATTAACTATATTTACATACTCTTTTATTTACAGATACATTCCACAACATACAAAAGAGACAAATAGGTAGAGCCACTATAAATGTGAAACCGCCTCCTGGCTGTGTATTCTATGAATGTATTGCCAAGTGCAGACAAAAAGGGTATAAGGGAGGAGGATATTGCACCATGACAGGATGCCAATGCGTACGATAGCGTCATTAAAAACTCTGTCTCTTGTATAATGTCTACATACGCGTTGGTATATTATGTCTTAATATAGAAATGATGCCATTAAACTACTTGACTTTTACGAATATTTTGGACATTTGGATTTAATTCAAAAAATCTTAAATCAATGAGTATGCATGTAGTTTTTAGTTTAATTTATCGAGGCAACTATCATTGCCAACAAGAACAACGTTTTTAATAATCCAGTGTGCGTGTAGTGTGCGAAGGCCTTTAGTGTCATATTAATAATCTACACATGAATACAATAATTTATTACGTATCTATTTATAATTATATGACTTTAAGATTTTGAACTCCTAATAAATTTTCCATTTACTACTTCATTATTTAAATGTTATTTTATATCTGTGTAAAATTTAAAATACCTCAGGTTCATCGAATTCCATTGTAATAACAACGGTAGGATTAAATACTAAATATCCAATGTTAATTGTTCAATCGCACCTACTGCAGTATTTACCACATAGTTCGTAACGTAGAATATAATACAATGTGTAATACAATGTGTAATGCAATACACCTGAGCTATGCGAAACTTTCATGAAGCATTCAATAAAACAATATATTCATATTTATTCATTTAACGAAATATATAAGTTATATGTTTATAAAGATTTTGTTCATTATCAAATCAAATTAAATCAAATCTTGCAAAAAATTAGTTTGATTTATACCATAGCGTAGGTACTACTCCGGTTCAGTTAAAGTATATTTAGTTTCATTGTAACATATAGTACATAAAGTACCTAAAAATGATAAAAATAAATTAAAAGTCCTCACTGATAACATACTTTAGTAATAGTAGGTACATATAATGTGAAATAATGCTACTGGGAATTCCCCATTAATCGCTAAATAAATTATACAAATTAAATTGTTTCAACTGTCTTATCACCCTATATATATGTTGGCTGGGTTATGTTGAAAATATTAGCAGTAAAGGTACAGTGGTGTAGTATTTATTTTGTTATATATTATTTTAAATAAGTGACACATTATGGTGACAAAAACCTATAAATACCATTATCTCTTGAGACTTCTCCCCAAGTCCTTGAGACCTGTGGACAGGCATTAAAGCTGCTTCAAAGTTTTGGAGATTAGCCGGAAAAACAAACAAACAGGCGACAGATAGTCTGATAAGATGTTTTTTTGAGTGTTTTTCGTATAATTGCCGTATATGATTCCAATGTAATCATTATAAACAGAGGCTTTTATTTTATTTACTGTATAGATAAATTTTAACCATACTAAACTTATCTCAGAATTCATAATATAATATTAAAATGTGAAATCCAAAAATACAATAAAATTAGTGTATCTGCATCACTGACTAGCTTATATTCATAAGCCAGTCAGTGATGCAGATATAGAAAAATATAAGCTATAGAAAAATAAATAAGAAAAACAATCACGTTATCTATTATAATATAGTTAGTTCACGATTAAACTCATACTTATCTTATAAATAATAAAAAAAATTCTTTAACACTTTAGTAAAGCTTACACGCGCTGATATTGAGAAAGGAGCCTCGATTAAAAAAATGTTAACGCCATTTGTTTATCGTAATATGCGTCGGTATTTCGACAAGAGAATTCATTTAAAAGCGACAAACAATAAAATACAAGTATAAAATAAAAGCTCTCAAAGTTTCAACGTAAAATCTTTACAATCATAAGCTTTTGAACAATAATAAAAATAACACATAACCGAAGCAAAGGTTCAATTTAATGCTATTTGTGTTTTATTTTCAACAAGTCTACGTAATCCTCTTATCGGCATACTTAATGTAACATTATTTAATAATGGTTTCTTAATCATTAACATTTATTTAAGTTTAAAAAATGATAATACAATAAAACCTGCATGAATACACTTTCGGTTTTTTTATTTCTTTTCTACAAAATCTTTGTAACTACATAGACGTAGGTAGTACTGTTGAACCAAGCTGATGGTTGTTGTGTTCTACTTGTTGTGGTGGGGGAGGCTAAGGAGCGTCTAGCAATCCGGCCAGTGAAGTCAAGAAATGCGCAAGGATGACTCACTTCGGTATATGACGGTATGTGTTAGGGTGTTTCTCTGATAGCAGAGTGGACTGTGAAGCAACCCCTTGGTCTTCTTTGGCGGGCCTGGTCGTCGGGACGTCGTGGTAGAATACCTAGGCGATCCTGCAACGCCTAGGCATTAAGACGTAGAAGTAGTGGGTAGTACTGGTTTCTCGTCCTGTGAATCCCATATATACCTGTAGCTATGAATAGGTACCGTGATATGCGTAAATGCATTTTCCAATATTATAAAAGTTCAGTATGTTGTCCTCCATTAGCGTCAATGCAAGTTCCACAAAAATTACGAGATGTATGAAAGCAAGTAGCATAGGCTCTAATAATAATTTGTAATAAAAAAAATTATGTCAGAAAAGACACAAAGACACCATAGATGAACTTCAAAAACAAAAACCGAAATACGAAATTCGATCCAGATTTTTAGAGTGTCTGAGATACACAAAAAAATTGTGCGAAAATATTTATTTATTTATTTATTTATTTAAAACAAAATCCACAGCTACATGCAAAAAAGTAAATACAAAAAAAAAAAAAAAACCTTACATAAGCCAAGTTCGGATTTACATTATTTAGGCAATATAGATAGGCAGACTAAGTTTAAATTTATTTAAGAAATGCCATTACACTATGCAATTATATAAAAAGAAAACAAAAAGTGTAAAAAAAAAAGAACATAAACAATGAACAATGATACGGCCATTCATTATTTATAACTAATGTGTGTGTGAGTGTGTTTTATGTGTGTGTGTGTGTGTGTGTGTGTGTGTGTGTGTGTGTGTGTGTGTGTGTGTGTGTGTGTGTGTGTATGCGTATTTTATTTATTAAGTTCGGTAATGATAGCTTTCTTGAATCTTCCTCTAGAATTGCTAAATAGATCAACATGACAGAAATTTTTATTATACTTTTGAGGCAGTCTATGAATAACTGAGTTTCTAGTGTAGTTGGAACGATGACATGGTACGTAAAATAAATTAGTGTGTCTTGTGCGCCTTTGAGGGGTGCACAATTGTAAGATTTCTGTAATAAGATAAGGATTATCTATGTTTGAATTGCAAATATCATACAACAGCATCATGTCGGCCACAGTTCTACGTCTTTCTAAAGTGGCTATTTTATAATATGAGCAAGATGCAATATAGTCTATTTTAGGTTCTTTGGTACGATAGTTAAGATAGCGTATAAATTTCCTCTGAATCTTTTCAATCGTCTCAATGTACGTTATGTATTGAGGGTTCCAGATGGGACTGCAATATTCTAATACACTCCGAACGTAGTAAAAATAAAGCATTTTTAAAGTATTAATATCTGAAAAGGGTTTTGAGACACGTAGAACAAACCCAAGATTTTGATAAGCTTTGTCTCTAATTAAGTCTATGTGTTCAGAAAATGTTAACTTACTATCCAATGTCACGCCAAGATCTTTTATCAAAGTTGCTGATTTTATTGATGTATTACCAATATTATATGTTGTTTTGATTACATTTTTATTACGCGTAAAAGTGATATGAGTACATTTACTAACATTTACTGTTATACGATTTGCTTTAAGATATAGTGAAAGTCTATTTAAGTCGTTTTGAAGCATAATGCAATCATCAGGTGTTTTTATAGGTTTGTAAATCTTCGCGTCATCAGCATATAAAAGAAATTTAGAGTGTTTAATACATTTACCGATGTCATATATATAAAGAGCATACAAGAGCGGCCCTAGTAATGACCCCTGAGGAACGCCAGATGGGACCCTAATAAAATTAGATTTACCACTACCGACCACAACAGCTTGTGATCTATTCGAAATGTACGATTCAAACCAACGATAAAGGTCACCGCTAATACCAAGGGTTAAAAGTTTTTGAAGTAGTATTATATGATCCACACGATCAAACGCTTTCTCAAAATCCGTGTATATAACATCCACTTGGATGCGGTCACCCAAGCTTCGTAAAATATCGCCAGTAAAAACGGATAGATTAGTAAGAGTGGAACGACATTTCATGAACCCATGTTGTTCTTGAGGGATAAATTTTGAAATATGTGGATAAATATGATTGTATACAATTCGTTCTTGTAATTTACTAAATGTATTAAGTATAGAAATAGGTCTGTAGTTTTCGATTTTCGTCTTCAACCCTTTTTTGTGTATGGGTATAATATGTGCTTCCTTCCACATTGCTGGGACATAACCTTGCTTAAAAGACCTGTTATAGAGAAGACATAACGGCTCTGCGAGAACATCAGCACACTTTACGACAAATAAGGCTGGTATATTGTCGCTACCAGGACCTTTACTGACGTCTAAGTTGGTAAGGTATTTAAGCACCA
This sequence comes from Boloria selene, assembly GCA_905231865.2. Classification (NCBI taxonomy): domain Eukaryota; kingdom Metazoa; phylum Arthropoda; class Insecta; order Lepidoptera; family Nymphalidae; genus Boloria; species Boloria selene. The sequence goes on along the minus strand of HG993137.1, from coordinate 11,508,050 downwards.
TCTCAGTATCAACACTTAAGCTCGACATACATTCTGAAGATTCTGAAGAGTCCAAGCTCTGTAGCGGATATTGACTTAGTGGTAGCTGAAACATACCTTCAAAGTAACTTGCAAAAGCTGTGCTTATATCATCTTCACTACAATGAATATTATTTTGATAGACCATAGCACTAGGATAATTGCATCTAATTTTACGTTTATTTTTAATATAATTATTTACATATTTAGGATTAATTTTGATAAGATTTTCGGCATTGTGTATGTACTTTTGAAATAGTTTGTCTTCTAGGATTTTAAAACGTCTTCTTAAAAGTGAAAATATTTCATAATCAATAAGGTTGCCATATTTTTTCCAGTCAGCGTGTGCTTTATGTTTATCATTAATAATATGAATTAAAGATCTGTTATACCATACAGGATATATATTTTTATTATGTATAATTACTTTAGGTACATATTTATCGATTAAACCATAAAGAATTTCATAAAATTTAGCCAAAGCTTCATCTAACGATGCTATACTTAATATGGATGACCAATCAAAGAAACTTAAATTTTCACGTATAATTTCATAATCGGCCCTATTGTATAAATATTTATACTTTACTTTAGGATTAAGTAAGGGAACTATTAAATCTGTAATATCAATAGATAAAGTGGGATGATGTTCATCCTCCACGACCATAATATTTAATGACCTAGTGACCTCGACGTCAAAATTACAAAAGACAAGGTCAAGTGTGTTACCGCTAGAGTTCATCTCTGAGTTATATTGTTTCAAACCTAAAAAATTAGCTATATTTAGCAAATTAACGGCACATTCCTGAACTTCAGTTGTGCCCTTTTTTAGTATAACTGGCCCCTCAGAAGTCCAACGTATGCATGGGAGATTAAAATCTCCAAGAATTATAAACACGTCACCAGGATTACTAGAAACTACATTCTTTAACATATCTGTAAATATATTAATACGCGAAGGTAACATTTCATCGGGGGGTATATAAATAGTTGCCAAGTGGAGGTTATACATACATTTTAAAGTTTTGCGGTCAATAGTTAACCATACACATTCAAGGTCATCCGGAGTCCACTCAGGGCGATGCCGCGCATTCAACATGTTAGAACACAATATTAATATTCCTCCGCCTCTTCTACCATCGCCACGATCATGGCGAAATACATCATACCTTGAGTCGCAAAGCTCCGAGTCCAAAACATTATCACATAGCCAAGATTCTGTAATAGTAATAATATCACTAGTACAACATATGACATTATTGTAAAACTCGTGCGTTTTTGTGCGTAGCCCCCTGACGTTTTGATATAAAACTGTTAACGGTTTATGACCCACACTGTCCATGGTTGTAAATAATTAAAACATTTTAAATAAATAAAAACCAGACAATTATAATAAATAAGAATGCTGTTCATTAACCGTAAACTATTTTTATGTTTAAATGTATATATATAATATGTAATATGTCTTGAGTGTTTTGTGTAAAATAATAAGTGTAGTGTATATGAATAAATATTATAACGTATAATAATGAATAGCCGCATGCCATACACAATATTTAGTTTATGATTAAGTAACTTAAATAACAGTACCGAGAACAAACAAAGGTAATTAATGTAACATTTCTTTCTTATACTATCTTTAGGAGATCGCTTGCACTTGCAATAAGTATATGAGGAGATGTTTCGTTTTTTCTCACATAGATACGACAGTTTTTTGTCCATACATAAAGATAGTTGAACTCCTTTGCCCTTGTTTTGGATAAAAAAAGTAGTTTTTTATTACGTTGTGTCAAGTGCTCATTAGCATAAAAAATTTTGGACTGACCGGGTAATCGAAGGTCGCTGGTGGAGTTCTTACACTTACGCACAGACGATAAGAAAGCATCTTTCTTTTGCCGACACTTAAAACGAACTACTATGGGGCGAGGTTTCCCACTTGACGATTTCCTTGACTGTACACGATGAACGAATTCAAGCTCGCCTTCACTAATATTTACGCCTGACTTTTCAGCTATTTCTTGTACTAATTCAGATAAGCACTCATTCTTACTTTCTGGAATTCCTAGAATTTCAACGTTCTGTAATCGAGCCCATTGTTCATGCTTATTTAAGTCGTGTTCTAGTGAGTTTACAGTACCTTGCAACTCCTTCAAATTATTGCGCAGTGTCACATTCTCCTTCTTTATGCCGCTTAATTCCTCTTTAATCGATGAAATGGACTTTAAAGCATCATCGTATTGAGCCGAGATAAATTTTATTGATTTTTCAATCTCGTTTAGGGTCTCTTTTAAGTTTATAAATTCACGCGACATAAAACTTTGTATGATACCAGGTAAATCATTTCTAATAGCTTCTAAGATCTTCTCATTCTCATTTAATATTTTAACAAAAGATAATACCTTTTCCACCTATTCAATTCGAGATAAGTACATTAACCCACAGCTGGGCACAGATCAAGCGACTGGTATAAAACCGCTACTCTATTAAACTTTACGAAATATACTGCAGTTTTCAAAATGATCTCGAAATATTTTAAAAAACCGTAACAAACGGAACCACATGCAACTCTACTAAACTAAATAATATATTTGTCCCGCTTAGATTCTTTAGCCTATTCTTCTCAGGTCAATGTTTTCTTTTTCCTAACTGGTAGACTAGTAGTAGTAAGTAATATGATGTTCAATAAAAAAATGTAACAACTTATGAATATAATATTTAATTTATTGAATAAAATATTTTGAAATTAGCGCTAGATCGAGATTTTAAACCTCGAATTTGATTCTAAAAAAGTCAAAACAAGACAATAATATAGTCTTGCAACTTGGAAGTGAGTATTATTATTAAAAATTCATACTTCATTTCAAAATACATTATATAAATACTTATATTGTAAGTTAATATAAGTTCGAACGTTAAAAATAAACTCATCATATAATTGACAATATTCTCTGTAAAGATTTTAAATACATTTTGCCCATCCCTTCGGAGTTTCGTATGGGTACTTTTCCACGTCAATTATTCCCATGTCAACGCCTCTTATGACGGCTGGCTGGAGATCGTCACGTTCGATAAAGAATTTCTTTCGCAATAAAGCCTTAATATTAAAAAATATTTTCTATATAGGTGTAATGTCAATATTGTGACTTACTTAAAAAAACCATTTCATGCATAAAATTTGGCACCTGTTATAAGTTAAATGAAATTTATATAAAACTAAAACGAAATTAATAATCTACATATTAACTCAACACTCGTTAAAATTAAAAAAATGTAACTTTCTCTAAAATTGTGTTTTTTTTGTATATAGGTATGAGTATAACAATTATACTTATTTTACAAAGAAAAAACAAATATTACATACATCTTACATCTTTTATAAATTAAAAAAACTTTGATTTAACCACTTGTCTTACTAAGTTTCTGCCATTATAATGTTGATCAATGCGAACAAAATCAAGTATATTATATATTTCTAAATGCATTATTATCTAATTATGGACCAGAAAGGACATCACAAAGAAATTTAAATGACATTATTTTCAAGACATTTCCAATTAGGAATTGGTGTTGGAACTAGAATTAAACTCATTAACAGAAGGCTATTAAATTGACCGCTAACTTAAATGAGATCATATAGTACGAAAGTGTCCTTCTAATGAATCTAAGAAAATGTTGCTAGTGTATAATGTCAAGCCAGAATAAGTGGTGCTATAAAAATCCAATAAAAGTTTATGCATAATTAAATTTTGTAAATTAATACTGCTGTGTTAATCGAATGCATTATCTACACTAGTCAAAGCTAATCTATACTAATATTATAAAGAGGTAAAGTTTGTTTATTTGTTAAATTGTAAGGGATAATCTCGGGATCTACTGAACCGATTTTAAAAATTCTTTCACCAATAGAAAGCCACATTATTGCTGAGTGTCATAGGTTATATAAAAAACCGAAAAATTAAAAGGCTTTTACGTGGTAGTCCGTTTTGCAAAGTGAATCGGAGAAAAAACGGTCGAATGAAAGCGTTTCTTACGAACGCTGTCTTAACTATGAAAGATATATTTTTGAGTTCTAGAGAAAAGATGTGGAGCTTGAAAATGCCTACAAAAAAGTCAACGACAGCATATGTCTAACTTTTATATTTAAGTTACAAAAAGTAGTTTTTTAATATTAGTATAGATTATGCCCAATGAAGTGGGCACGGGTCAGCTAGTATTATATAAGGAGGTAAAATTAATGTTGTAAGCCTGCATATTAAGAGATTTAAAGTAAAATATAGGTAAATACATATATGGCAAAAAGACACCTAGAGTAATGACGCTCTGGAACAAAGCGAGGGATAGAGTCTAGTACTTTATGTGTTCATGCTTTTTGAAATTGAAACACGTTTACAATATTTAATATACAATCATATACCTAAATCAATATTGTTTATATTACAAGACATTTACATAAAAATATATGGATTATTATATATTGAAAAATTAAAACACTTTATTTATTTATATTCTCGTTTTATTTTTTCAGTGCTTTTTCAATAGTAATTTTGAATACTAAGACAAACGCCCAACTGACTACTTACTACACTTGTTGTAGTAATATAATACAACCTAACCTAAACATAAAACTAATTTTTTAACAAATAAAATGTTTTTCTTTCTGACTTCGCAAAGCAATCAAAATCGAAATAAATAAATACTTTAATTACATATTATTATGTACATACTCATAATATGTATTTTTTTTATTTTAAAAAAGACTAAATTTCCTCTAAAATAATCAGAGCCCTTGTTTGCAATATAATTTACTACTTCTTAATTTTTAAAACCAGAAGGGTTTGGGGTTTTTAATTTTTTTTTATCTTTATTATATTTCTATATGTTAATTACATTTAATTTGCCAATGAATATTACAAATATGGTAGAGACGCTTTAATTTATGCTCAGTTTATAACATTATCGTTATTACTATGTTACATGATGCATTAGAGTTAACAGTTATGTTTTATATGTTTCAATTTCTACATATATATGCTATATTATTGTCTAATTTACATTTCTGCTTATTTAATATTTAATAACACATCTCTTATTTACATTAATTTTGAATAGAGCTAACAATTACGTTTTATTTTTTACAAGTACTAGGTATAAACGCTATTTTATGTAGTTTATATTACTGCTTATTAATATATGGAGATGTATTATATAGCACTTAATTGCTAATAGTCGTGACTTATGATTTTTTTTTAATATCAATCTGAATTAGTGCTTGACTACGTTCCACCTGATGGAAAGTGGTAACGCAGTCGTAGATGGTAAGTCGCACTAATTCAGTAGCCACCTATTCATATATACAGAGTAATTTTACTAACTACTAGCCATGGCACCCCCGCCGGGACCTCGAAAGAGGGGCAGGCCCAAGAAGTGCTGGCTTGACGTCGTAATGGCTGACATGCGTGCCAACGGACTAACCCACATGGATGCGCAAGATCGGCCGAAGTGGAGGCGGATGATAAGTAAAGCGGACCCCGGGCTCTGATGGTGAAAGCCACGGCAGCAACCGGGACAAACGTTCGGATGATGATTTATATATTTGTCAAAATATAAATGTATATACAGTATACTTAATTCTATGCTTAAAATCTATACTATCTTAATTGTACTGACATTTTTGTGTTTTTTTTTCCAGTACTTTCTTATTTGCAATATTTTACTCGTTGTCGGTTGTTGTGTTATGTTGTTGTGTGTTATGTTTGAGTATAGAGTGTGATGTTATATTGGCTTTTCCGACTGTGCGTTGTCTATTAATAATAATAATAATAATAGTCTTTATTCAGACACGATTGTTACAATTTTATGTGTTTTTTAATTAATAATTAAGTTGGCATCGACAACGGTCTGTTTGCCACTATTGGCAAAGGCCTCCTCCAAATCTTTCCATTCTTTTCTGTTATGTGCTATCCTAGTCCATGTTTTCCCTGCTGTTGCTTTTATTTCATCTTCCCACCTTAAGAATTGTCTACCACGTTTCCTTTTAGCGTTTCTCGGGTACCAGAAAAGCAAAACTTGGTTCCATTTTGCTTTGCCTCTTATTATGTGGCCAGTCCATCTCCACTTTAGTTTACGAATACTAGATATTACATCGTCAATTTTTGTTTGTTTTCTAATTACTTTGTTTTTTATTCTTTCGCTCTTCTTGATGTTAAGCATGCTCCTCTCCATCGCGGTTTGGCATGTCTGTATTTTAGCCTTTTGCGTTTTAGCTAGGGCCCAAGTTTGGCAACCGTAAGTAAGAACGGGTAGAACGCAAGTATTGTATAGTTTTCTCTTAAGGAACATTTTTGTTTCTTTGTTTTTCATGACTTCTTTGAGTCTCCAATAGCTTTTCCATGCGTTGTATAGAACAAGCCCGTAGTGCCTTTATGAAGTTACAAAAGATTTTGTGTTGTAAACGTTTTAACCTGAGACTCCGCATAAGACTTGTGCGATGTTATGTGTTCAGTGTACTTCTATATGGGGTTGAAAGCTGGACCCTAACCTCGACATTATGTTCAAAGCTTCAAGCATTTGAGATGTGGGTATACAGACGTATGCTACGAATATCCTGGACCATGAGAATAACAAATGTTGAGGTTCTGCGTCGGATGAATAAGGAGTTGGAGATAATGAGGACTGTAAAGGAGAGGAAGCTGCAGTATTTCGGACACATAATGAGAGGACACAAATATCGCATTCTTCAGCTAGTAATTCAAGGCAAAATTGAAGGAAAACGCCGGCCTGGCAGAAGAAAAACATCCTGGCTGAAAAACCTTCGTGAATGGTTTAACCTTAGCACACGATCTCTCTTCCGTGCTGCAGCTTCAAAAATAAAGATAGCCATGATGGTCGCCAACCTTCGTAGAGAAGTGGCACCCTAAGAAGAAGATGCGTTGTCTATTCTTATATCTATTTCTTTAGATATTGAATTAGTGATTGAGATCAGTTGGCCTAAGTAGATGTGCTCTTTCACGTATTCGATAGGTTCGCCATTTAGTGTAATAAGGTTTTCAGTCGCGTTGGTCATGACTTTAGTTTTAGAGATGTTCATTGTTAGGCCTACCATACGGCTTTCTTTTTCTAAGTCCACTATCATGTTTTGTAGATGTATACTGTTTTCGGCGAATACTACAATATCGTCTACGAATCGTAGGTGTGTAAGTTGTTCTCCATTTATGTTTAAACCGTACTGATTCCATTCGAGTTTACGAAATATTTCTTCTAAGACAGCTTTTCCAGCTTTATTCTCGCTGTACTATTTGTGTATATATTTCTCAAAATTCTTATATATTTATATTCGACTCCTTGGTTTTTCAGACTTTGCCAGATACTTTCGTGTTCAATGGAGTCAAAAGCCTTGTAGTAATCAATGAAACCGCAGTAGAATGGCATATTGTATTCTTTGTTCTTTTCAAAGATTTGTCTCACTGCATGAATGTGATCGAGTATTGAATACCCTGCTCTAAACCCGGCTTGCTCTTTAGGTTGGTTATCGTCTAGAGTTCTGGTTATCCGGCGAAGAATAGCCTTTGCGAATATTTTGTATATATTGGACATAAGACTGATAGGTCTGTAATTGTTTATTTCACTCTCATCACCTTTTTTATACAATAGTGTTATCGTAGAGTTTGTCCACTGTTTTGGTATTTCTTCCGTTAGCAGTATATCGTTGAAAATATGCTTTAGTATGCGCGCGACTGTGTTTTTGCAATCCTTTAGTAATTTATTGCTGATATGGTCAGGACCAGTGGCTTTGTCTGTTTTTTGTGTGTCTATAGCATTGGATATCTCCTCTTCCAGAAAAGGTGGTACATTTTCGTTATTCTTCAGATCAGTTTTTTTTATGTTATTTCTACTACTATACAAATCTTCGTAGAATTTAGTAGCTATTGATAATATATCAGATCTTTTACTTTTTGTCGCACAGTATTGATCTTTTATTTTGGGGATCCAGTTGGTTTTGTCCTTTAATTGCTTTACACCTCTTTTGATACCTCCAGTGGTGGTGATATGTTTCTCAAGGATTCCAATTCTACGGCACTCTTGGTCTTTTCTGATTTGTGTGTTTATTTCGTTACTTAATTTGCCTATTTCTTCCCTTATACTTTTTGTTTTATTCGACATTTTTAACAGGTTAGACCTTTTATCTAAAAGTTCGTTTGTCTTCTATATTATTCTTTGCGTTTTGTTTGTTTTCACAGTTGCTCTCTGATTTTGTTGTTAGTATGTCATGTAGAATATTATATTTTTGTTGAGTGTTTAGGTCTTTAATATTTTATACCACTTCTTTCCGTGACCAAATGCCAGGCATCGAGAGCATTGCACCAGCGGCGAAAGGTCGAAGACTGGAACCCGCTGGACTTAACGTAAATCCTGCCCAACGTGGTCAGAGTCTTTCAGACCAACGGGGAGACCTGCAGGACTACGTGATTCTCCTTTGGGTTCCTTGCCTTCCTTCGGTGCCTCATTTTCACTCTATACTCGTCATCCGGGATGCTTTGTATAAGGTCGTTATTCTGAATTTTTATTGCGTTTATAATTTCATCGTCCAAGTTACTTTTATCTACGTTTCTGATAATTATTAATGGATCCTTGTTAGCTCTTTCTTCGCAGCAGAAGCGTTTTTTTTTCAGTGTGGCTGTAATGCTCTCAAAGTGTTCTCTATTTTCACTGCCAATTAGAACTCGCTGGTCTTTAACTTTTCTCAATATAGAGATTTGCAGTCCTGTTCGCTTTGCCTTTAGCGCGTCTTTAACTTTCATTAAAACTTCGTCGCTTGTGTCCATAGTCTTGACCGTACCTACTAGGAGGCAGTGGATGGGCTTGAGATGACTGATGACTGCAATTTCGGCATAAGTTCTTCTATTTTCTGTGTCCTGCGGTTGGCTAGATGGTGTTTCATTTGATATGGTTCTTAATTCTTTGATTTCTTCCTTCAGGTTCGATAGTTCTTTAATTTCCTCCTTCAAGTTTAAAAGTTCTTGTTCTTCCCTCTCCGACATGGTATTTTGTAGTTTTATTTCCTCTAATAGCTTCTCTAAGTTTTTGTTTAATTCTAGTGTATATTTCAGTCTTTCTAAATTTAGTTCCTCTAATTCTGCTATTCTATTTTCGATTTTTGTGTGGTTTTCCTCTAGTGTGTATTTTATTTTTGATAATTCTTCCTTTGTTGTAAAGTTTTTTTTATTTTGCATTCTCAAAAGTTCTACTATTGTTTCTAACAGCTGATGATCTGAGTCTTGAGCTTTTAGGTACAGGCTGCAGTGTTCTGCAGTGTCTTTAGCTTTTTTGCTTTTGCTTTGCTTTGGCTTTTGATACTTTTATATACTATCTCTTCAAGGGCTTTCGTGCTAAGTGTTATTTCCTCTTTTATTGAGCGCTTTAGGTTCCCCGATAATTTTAAGTTGGTGTTGATGTTGGTAACGTGCTTCTTCGTCTCTGCCCTGATCTCCTGGGCAGATTTCACTTGCTGTTGAACCATCAAGTCCAGGGGAGTCTTTGGTGTTATGGTTCGTGTAGTATCGAGGGATGATCGTGATGTGTTTGCTGATGTGGAGAGTTTCGTTGTTTTGGGTGTATGAAACATATTGGAGGTTCGGTCTTAGTCAGTAATATCAATATAAGAATATATAAGTTTAGATCGAGTGTAGAGAGCTCGTCTCTGTTTAAGGTCAACTTATTTCTTATATATATAATATCTAATTCTTAGCTTGTAGTAGTATGAATTACTACTACGACGTTCTTAAAAAAAGTGTTTGTCTTCACTGATGTTGCTTCGACAGCTGTCTTGAGGCAGCTGGAGCACCCCGCAGTGTGGTTATGAAATAAAAATTTTGAATTATTGATCTTAAGATAAGTTATATTAAAAAATTATAGCGTGTGAAATTTTGAGTATTTTATGGTTTGAATTTGTAGGTCTGCATCTAAAGAACTCGATTCTATAATAAAATTTTGAAAGAGTTGGTTCTAAAACGGAGAAAAGACTGTTAAACTGCCGAAGGTCACCGAAATCTACTTAGGTAATCACAAGAGGGAGGGTGGTGCCTTTTTTTTAGATTTCCCGCCTGAAATCGGGAAAAATGACTATGTAGGGTCATTATATGGACAAATACTTTATTAATCAATTTATAAGGGCTCCGGAAATATAGAGGAATTGTCGTGGACACGATGATCCGGTCAAAAATAGTATCCTGGATAACTTTCCGTTTACCAGTTCCAAAATAGTATGCTTGTAAAACAAGCTTTGAGCAATAACTTGGATTCGTAGACCGCATATCTGTATTTATTTTGTAGGTCACATGTATCACTTTCTTGGCACCATGAGGATTATAGTACTTGCAATCTGCCCAACTCGCAGCATCTCTTGATACGCTTCCATCGGGACAGCGATGCACGGTCGTCTAATCAGATTTATGTTGCTCAAACCAATCATAAATAAATAAATAAATATGTTGGGACATTATTACAACAGCGCCATCTAGTTCCGTGGTAAGCTACGAGGCTTGTTACGTATACCAGATAGTTGATATACTACATATATAACTTTAAACAAATACATATTAGTAATATAACACCCATGACTGGAGTACAAACATTCGTGCTCAATAAATGTATGCCTCGAATGGACTCGAACCCGCGACGCCTGGCGCAGAAAGCAGGGTATAAGGGCATGTTTATTTATTTGTCGATTGTTACTTTTAATTCCATTTTGCCATCCCGGACCCCCTTTCATTTCAAGTACCCGATTATCCGAAGTCATAATAGCCGCATGCCCCACCAGCCCCCCAACGCCACGACCAGTTATAAGAATATCGCCCCTTTTTACTGTATTGACAAAACGACGCTTGTTATCAGCTGTACTTCGCTTACTTGTCCTTCCTTTGAAAAGAGATTCTTGTGTAAGGTATACCATAGTTGTTTATTACAAGCCATTGTTCGTAATTAAGTGGAAGACTGTCATTGATAGAGCAGTATTCCCTGCAAAGATCCCTGAAAACCATTTGGTCGTCCCAAAGGAATGCTTCGTATGGATATTTCTCCATGTCAACTATCCCCATGTCAACACCGCTCTTGTAGGTTCAAAAGCTAATTTCATTCGATGAAAAATTTTCGTCTGAAATATAAAATGCATTTTAAAATCTTCCGTATTAATGAACGGTTTACTCCGCATTATCAATTATTTAAAAAGCAATTGACCCAATTTACCAATAATACAAACACTAACATATATGTATGTTTTGATAACATTGATACAATCCTTTAATAATATGACTTTAGTTTAATATTTTTAGGATTTTAACTTACCAACTTGAGCATCTTTACAATTGATATTTCTTAAAAAATTGAATATTAAAATAAAATACATATATAAGTATTTTATTATCATTTCATAATGAGTGCTATTCACTAGTGTTTCTACTTAAATCACGAGTCAGCTTTTATATTATACTAGTAAGTAGGTAATATTAACAAATAATATATGTAATGTAATAATATGATAAACATGAATCACCTATAAGTATCTACATACGAGTATTTTTTAACTTTGTATATTAGACTATGTATTTTCATTTACAAAATAACTACTTTTCTTTATAAAAAATGAAAAAGACATTCGAAAACAAAATTTGTGTGTCGTCTCACTGGACATTGAGACTTGAGAGTGAAAAGAGAGTGTATTTTGCATACACTTGTGCACTATAATATCCCTGTGTACTTGAAAGTATTAATTAAATTTCTTTCTTTTTCTATTTCATTAGAAAATTCCTTCTTATTTTTTTATTTATTTATTTATTTCCAAAGTACACTTACAACATACATAAATAACATTTTCAAATTGGTTTTACAACATAATAACAATATACCTTATATGCATGTCAATTAAAAGTGTACATAACATTTCCAGATTCATAATTATTTAAAAGTACAAAGTCATGAATAAATTTATAATAATAATAATTCTAAATAAATGTCACTTTATAAAAGAAGGCAAAAATAAAAATAAAATATTAATATCAAATTATTGTTTATTATTAAAGGGTCTGAAATAAAAAGGTTTTTGTATGTTTTAAATATATTTATTTTACTACTTAATATATCTTGTCAAGCATTAAACATCAAGTCAATCACGGAAAATTTCTGTAGCTCAGTTTTTTACAAAAACAATGTCCTCGTAAACAGTAGCCGGCCGCTGTACCTTTTATGTTACATATTCTTTTGCAATCCTGACGACACGGTTTTTTCTCTACCTGAGCTCCTTCTCCTACTAAAATAATAGAAAAAGAATTATTTAATGATATTTTCAGGAATATGTATACTTGTTACCTTCGGGTAGCAACCGAATGGGCCGGCACGCCCCGTATAGTTCATTAGTACCACTCTCTCATAGAAGACCGGCGTGAAGTGGCAGCTATGCTGTCGCGTTTCGTCCGGTGAGTGAGAGTCCGGGAGGCCCACTCTCCTTCCCCCCTCCCTCTTCCCATCATCCTCCGCCTTCGTTCCCCCCTCCCTCCCACTTCCCTCCCTCCTCCATCCCTCCCTTTCCTGAAAGGCCGGCAACGCATCTGCAAGCCTGACTTGCAGATGTCCGTGAGCGGAGGTGATCACTCCCCATCAAGTGAGCCTCCTGCCCGTTTGCCCCCTTTTTACCATAAAAAAAAAAATACTCTCGACATTTCGGGTACGGTAGACTTCCCTTATTCTTCTGTCCTACGTTTAAAAAGCTATATGTATTTTAATACTACAAGACTAGTTGAATTTTAATAATATAATGGGATACATATGTCCTAACAAGCAATATTAAAAATAGAGTGTCTTCTATACAATAAACTCGTTTACAAGATTCTCAATAGTCAAAACTAAACAATATGTAAGTATTAATTTACAAAAGTATTGATTTAAAATTACTAATTAATAAAGTCATAGACCAACAAGCCAAATGATATTAAGAATAAAATGCATAAACGCTATTTATATATTATGTATCTTAATTGGTGTATACCAAATAGTTTCTAGAAAGATTCTCCCAAAGAAGAAAGGACTTTATACTACCGCTAAAATAGTAGAATTGGATACAAGATTGCTATTTGTTATAGTTGACCTACTTGCAAGATAATACGAATACCTATACAAGGGAGTTTTCAGAGAAATCGGCGGTATTGTATTACGGAAGTAGGACGCATGTTTACTTTATGAAAGAAAGAAAAAAATATATCGAAGCAGTTCACTGAATAGCAATTATTAAATAATAAAAATTAATAATAAAATATGTATTTGTAGTTTACAATTAAATAAATACCTTGTGTATGTCGCATTAAGTTGTTTTAAATCCAACTAACATGAAAAGCAGCTCTGATAACTTAAAAGAATTTTTCTTATAACATTAAATTACATTTTATTTATATTCCATTGCTTACTCCAAATTAGTGACTAATCCGATACGCTCGGAAATGTGCATAGGCCCCTCATAGCATATGAATTACTCTATACAATTTATTGACTATCAGAATACTAAATTCCACTCAAATCACAAGCACAAGCGAAAAAAACTTTGATATTTATAACATTTGTACGATTTTTTTAAATACTTCTATTTTTTAACTCGTATTATACTTGAAGTCGTGAGAGAATTATAACTATTTCTCTCATTTGTAATAAATATATATATATATATATATATATATATATATATATGCGTATAACCTCTTTTTGGGTAAGTTTACGAAATGGTTCACAAGATCAGCAATACAGATTAGCCTCTGCCCTTCAGGCTCGTTTACAATAGAGGATCCTCAATAAAACAGTTTGAACATAACAGGTAAATACGCATCAATTTAGGTACCTTTACTAAAAGGGATTCGTAATACAATGTAGAAATTAACCGTAACTTATATTAAATCACGTAGGAACAATACTTGGGAATTACATTCAAAGCGACTGAAATTTGAAATGGATACGTTTGGCCTTTCTGAGATCTGCCGACACTTATACGTTAGGTTAGATTAATTAACCGCATAAAGTGTAACGATTATTTTTTATTGCTTTCGTAAAATGACACGATTTTTTTTTTTCTGAAGATAATATGCAATATCAAACGCTTTATTAACGTCCCGACTTAAGACTGGTTCCAAATATTTAATAAAAGAAAAACGAATTAAGCGATTATTTTGGTTGTACTCTGGGTTCTAAATGTACTGTACTTAATTTTAGTTAGGTATGTACTAACAAAAACGCCTTGTCTCTACCATACAAAATAAGTTATCAACAGTCTTGGGTCTATTAACATTGAATATTAATAAACAAGCTAATTATTAAATTTACACTGATGCTACACATGTAAAGTGGTGTCAGTCTTGTGGCCGAATAAATATAGTGTACGTGCTATTTGTTGGTTAAATACAATAAATAAGGTAATAAAGTTATTTAGTTGCCTAGATCTAGAAATTAGACAAACTCTCGCACGCACTAAAATAAAAACGAAGGTTGTTCACTGATAAGTTAAAAAAATAATTTAAAGGATTAGTAAAATGGCACAGAACGGTTGATTCATATTATCGGACTGTACTTCTAAGTCATGTCCATGGTCTATAGTTCGTATAATAAAACCCTTGTTACTTTATATATCACATGAAATATGTAATTAAGTATTGACAAATTGACAAATCCACCGTGAAAGCAGTCACATATTTTCTAACTAGATATATTTAATCGACCGCTATATAACAAAAACAAGTATCTAGCCATCCAACATGTCACTCACATGCCAATGATTGACGCGTTGTTGACAACCAGTGAACAGGTGACTCTTATACGCATTAACCAATTACATATCGATATTGCAATTATTAAATACAAAAAGCAATTTGTGTTTTGAATATGAATAAACTTTTCTAATAGAATGTTTTTAATTTGCCCTTTTTAACGTCCCACTGCTGGGCACGAGGCCTGATGGCCAAGTGTGGGTTGGAGGATATTCTATAATTTTGTTTTGACGAACTTGAAACAAACAGGATATCTTCAGAATATTTTGTTTATGTTTATATATAGTTATAGGTAGATTATATTTGACATTGGTTTATATATAAGTGGAAAAGTTTGTTTGCGTATTTTGGTTACTCATTCAAAGTATTTATTCAATGCTTTAAAAACAGTTTTATTTAAAAAGATTACTTGTATTCATCTTTTATAAGGACGCATTATTTCATTTATTTAGCCTCACAAAACACACACTCTAGACATACAAACAGAAATTTTTAAACTGTCTCACATTTTATATACCTATTTCTATTGTATTATTCAAAAACTAATTGCCAAAGCTATTATAGTTTTACACATAAGTACATATTTACTATTTAACTAGGTATTTTGTTTGTTTCGTTTGCAAAATAATGTATTTATTATTAGAAGTTCCATGTTCTGTTGCCGACTTTAGGAAAGGGTAAAGGCATTAAAATTCCTTGTAATTAAGACACATATTGTCAAAACAAACACCCTCCATTACCATCGTATTCATTTCAAGCACATGTTTCCTTTCTCGCTCATTTAAATACAATAAAGAAAAGGTTAAAATAATTAGTTCTATAAAATAATTTACACAAAAGGGAAACAAATATTAAATACTAATTTATAATGTAAAAAGTTTTTAATAAAGTAAAAATAGTAAGTGTATGTCACCTTTAACGATGAAAAAGAGTAATAATATTCTAGGGACTTACCCTTGCTTTGCTCGTGTGAGTCCCTAGGTACGTTTTACATAGGTAAAAAAAAATATAGTAAAAACTAAGTGTAGGTACCTAAGGAGATAAATATATTTTATTGCATACTTTTCTGTACGCCCTTTCGAGACCTACAATTTTTAATACACACGTTGTAATATATCTCTTAAGGTTTAACCAGCATTTACTACGTAAACTAAGGTTGACCGAACAGAACTAGTTATTATGTGGGCATAAAAGGTTTTTCTGTATAAAAAGTTATACTAAACGTTGACCCGAGTAATGCGTTATCACAACACTAAATTTAATTAAAACCAACTTACTACTTTTTGTACTGAAATGGACATAGATATTTAATGAATCAGACACAAATTTCAATAGTTATTGTTTTAAAAAACTATTTAATGTACACATTTCGCTTTGGTACTATTCTATGATAAATAAATATCATATTTACCTAGCTTGATGATTTCATACCTACTTCGTCAGTATAGGTAGAGTAATATGTTTTTAAGTGTTTATATATTATAACAAGTGCGATAAATAAACATGTATGCATCATCACTACATAGTATAAAACAAAGTCGCCTTTTCTGTCCCTATATCCCTATATCCCTATGTGCGCTTAAATCTTTAAAACTACGCAACGGATTTTGATGCGGTTTTTTTTAATAGATAGAGTGATTCAAGAGGAAGGTTTATATGCATAACTAGCAGATCCCGCGGCTTTACCTGTGCTAAATCTAGGGAAGAGCCCGAGCGAAGCGAGGGCGAGTCGCTAGTAATATATAAATTGTGTTTACGAATTACCCTTTAGTACCTAAAATCTAAGTATAAAAAGAAATTAGATGAAATATGATAAATTTTTGTTTACGTTAGTCATATTTATTTATTGTATTAAATTGTCCCTATTAAATGAAGCATTTTAACACAAAATAAACACAAACTTTATACAGTGAAGTTTAAAAGTGTAATTAAATGTATATTTAACTTTATAAATATAAATATTAAGATAAGATTTTACAAAATACCTTGTAATCCAATGCCCATAAAGATTGTTAGCACGATAAGAACGTTTAAAAATGAGAAATTCATTTTTTCAAGCACTTAACAATTCTAGTACTTGTTATCAACCACCTTTACTTAATAATGACACTCAACTGACCGATACGGGAAGTATTACATTAAGTCGCTGAAATGAGTTTATTTATCACGCATTTGTTTAATATCGGTTAGCCAATAAAACATAATTTGCTTTGTTGTTCATGAAAACTATTTCATTACCATAAAATCAATTTAAATAAACATAAATTTAAAATAATTCATGCTTATTATTCTCATTTCGAATAACGTTTTTTTTTATTTTTTTTTATTGTCACTTTTTTTGCTGTGTATATTTGAATTTTGTTTTTTTTTTGTTTATACTAGCACCCGACCCACTTCGTTGGGCGTAAGTTAAAATAAATTAAACAGTTTTTATAATTCTAATATAAAAGTTACTCCTTATAACATTAGTTATCTGCAAGTGAAAGTCCCATCAAAATCTGTCCAGCCTTTTCAGACACTATCCGTAAAAAATACACAGACAGACAGACGAAAACTTTAAAATTTTTAAAATTGTTTTTAATTTTTCTATAACTATAAGACTTCAATTAATATTTGGAAAAAACTTATCCCATTTGGTCAAGTCGTTCGAGTTTGGTCTAAATGTTCGAACTCTAACATTTTATGTATTTATATAAATGCCTACAAGCATGAGACACATTCGAAATAAAATTTAAAAGGTTAAAAAACTGCAGGTGAAGTTGTACCATAATTAATCACGCTCGTCATGCTTTCATCTTTTAGCGTAATTAAAACGGCTTTTATTGTTAATTTCTGGCGCCATCTGGCAGGAAAGATTTATGAATGCAATTTTAATTATAAATGTAATAGAAGTGCTTCGTAGTTGGAATAATTGTCCCCAATGGCGGGAAGAAACAGCCGCGCTTGTATAACTAATCAAGACTCAATTTTTATAACGCAGTTTCATTACGATAACGATTGATGTTTACATAGGTTTCTTTTATTTATTTCTTCGGTTAGGATATTCAGTTATGTACTTACGTGGAATGCTACGAGGTTTGGATTATGGATAGCAGGTAGTTGATAAACTACACATATTATATGACTTTTAATACATATGTACTGTACTACAATGTATTATTAATATAAACACTCAATCAATGGAATACAAATTTTCGTGCTTAACAAATAAATGAAAAAGTAGATCTTGAACCCGCGACCGCTGGCATCTCAAGTAGGGTCGCTACCATCTAAACCAAACGTGTCGTATCAATTTACTTAAAAAACTTATTATTTTGTTTTGATATCAACAACAATATTGAAGTTTTCCATTTCCGCGTAGGTAATGAGAGGCAAGGATGGAACTGCTGTCAAAACAAATTATTACGTACCTAAATACTCGTATGCTCTCTCAAATCCCTTAGGTTCGGTTAAAACATCTGAAAACTAATGCATTTTATCACCTTATAATTGTTCTATCGTTAGCTTATCATTTCTGGACGTCCTTTGGTACCTAATAGTAGCTTATATTTTAGGTTACAGTCTATCTGTGTACTAAATTTAAATAAAAATCCGTTCAGCCGCTTCTATAATATACACCGGACAGTAGTCCGTAGAAAGTATCAGAGTTACGAGACTTGGATTCGAACTCGCATCACTCGGTTATCCAAGCGATCGCATTACTGGGCTACCACTGCTTATATTATATAGGATAAAAAAGGATTAACTGAATCCCCAAAATTTTGTGATTGAAAATTAACAAAATAAAATTGGTCAAGTTCGTGAACGTAATCATTATTAGTCATTTACGAATTATTATTATTATGGTTGTTATTATTTTATTTTCGTATGTTTTAACATGACTCATAAAATTATATTTATACTGCATGTTGTACACAATTCATAAAGAAATACATATAAGTAATTTTTAATGGAATTTGTACGTAATTTTTACTTCTTCTATAGTACATTTTTTATTACTTGTAACTTTGTGGTCTACTTAGCTGTTTCCTTTACGTCGTTTGTTTTAATTTTTGCTTAATATTTCACAAATTAATGAAACCAAATTTCGAAGGACTCTTTTATGGAAATTTCCTTCCAGAGGCACAATATTTAAAGACCTATTCAACGACCCTCAACACTATGAGGGAGGTAGAGGAAGAAAATTATCCACTTTACGCGTAGATAAAGTATAGTATTTTTTTTAAAAGTACCACTACCATACTTTTGATATAATAATATAAGCCATAACAATTTAGTTATAATCCTTTCGCTATGACGCGAGGTCAACTGGATTACTAATGTTCCTATGTACAAAATATAGATTATATTTTATTAAAACATCCCATGCCCCATCACGTTATTTTATCCGACAAATTTAATCTTTATCAACATAGCTTCTTAGAATTGTAACAAAACACACATTATAACATGAGACAATTATTCATAACAAAAAGTATTATTATTTCCTGTAACTAATCTGTAAGTAGTTGATGAACACTATGCTTATACACAAACAGGAGTACAATGGTCATGATTCATAAGAGCGGTTAAGTCCCGGCTCTGTCGTCTCATATAAAAGGTCGGGATGTTCTAAATTTAGTTTTTATTCAATATTCACGGGATAAAATTATAAAGATGTTTCACTTAGAGGGGATTGTGTTTATAGCCTTGCTCTGTGCTGTGAGCGCGGCGGTGACTGTTAATATTTACGACAAAGGTACGTTATTTCTTTTTAAATAAGCTAGAAAGAGAAATAAGCGCAAAGAATTTACAATGACATTGAATTATTAATTAATTATTTAATAAGTATTTAATATTTATTATGAAATTCGTACTTAACGTACCTATATCTAATGTAAAATTTGGTTTCTATTGCTACTTTGTAATTTACGTATATACATATAACATATTACATAAAACATCATTAAAACGGTATTTTTCTTTGACTAATGGTATTTAATGAAAATAATAAACCTAGAATTATTATTGACAGATATAGAATCTAATAAAATTGAGGATGTGAGGAGTTGCGACTTCAGACAATGTGACCAGTTATGTCGCCGTTTAGGGTTCCCCGGCGGGGCGTGCGTGGGTGATCGCTGCAAGTGCGATATTATTTCGGAAGGTTAGTACTTCAGATATTAATAATTAAGAAATGAATTAATATATAAATAATATATTAATCACGTCTAAATATATGCTCTAAATTCTGCATGACTTTAATTAAATAATATTCAAATAACCAAAAGGTTTAAAAGTACCGTTTACAGCATATTTTTATGAATAATGATGAGGAGGTATTTATTGGTATTATCTAGTTTTGACAAAAAGTATAGCATAATAAGTTCAAAGTCTTTTAGTGGTTCAAAAATAAATTCATTGAATAATAATTTTAACGAAAATAATAGGCCTTTTATTGTTTATTGCAGATACAGTATCTAATACTATTGAGAATGTAAGGAGTTGCGATTACAGGCAATGCGATCAGTTGTGTCGCCGCTTAGGATTCCCCGGAGGGGCGTGCGTGGGTGATCGCTGCAAGTGCGATATTATTTCGGAAGGTTAGTACTTCAGATATTAATAATTAAGAAATTAATTAATATATAATATTATGATGGCTACAAGTGTGATATAATTGTGAAAGGTCAGTAGGTACTTCAGTTATTAAATTATTATTTACTAACAACATACCCTTACTCCGCTCGGGTTCG
Source organism: Boloria selene (assembly GCA_905231865.2). Lineage (NCBI taxonomy): Eukaryota > Metazoa > Arthropoda > Insecta > Lepidoptera > Nymphalidae > Boloria > Boloria selene. The sequence goes on along the minus strand of HG993137.1, from coordinate 11,487,505 downwards.
TCCCTAGATAGGTATTAACGGATAGTGCATATTGTGCAGTTGATATAATAAGCTACGTGTACCTATCATTACACTAAATTTCATCAAAATCTGTCCAGTGGGGTTCTCGTCATGCGGTCACATAGAGACAGACAGACAAAAGTTCTAAAAACTATAGTTTCGGGCTTTATATGTCGTTAATAATTACTTTTTAACCGACTTCAAAAAAGGAGGAGGTATGTTTCACACTATATATATTTATTGTGTGTTCACTGATTTCTCCGCCATCTGTGGACCGATTTCAAAAATTTTTCCTTTTGTTCCGAGATGATTCCGAGAGGGATCCCAGGGAAATCGAGAGCAACTCTCAAAAGTTAAGGGCACCTATTATGTTTTTGTTATATTTTTTCAATAAGATTATCCGCAAAATATTTAATGTACAGATTCAATTAAGTTAAAATTTTATTATATGGATAGGTAACTGAATAACTAAAAGATATTTTTTAAGTTTTCACCATGACATCTCTACGCCTCACTAATTTGTGTAGTTTTTTCATTTTATGCTAGTTGTGACACGTTTAGTAGGTAAATAATCAATCAATATTCATCATCTTTCTACTACACTTGAGAGTGGATTTTACTTTCAAATTTGAATATCATTAAATTGGAAGTATATACTTTGAAGAAAATAAAGAATTTTCGAAATTATTTAATAAATAACACGCTATAAGGTAACAATCTTAAAAAATACAAACGAATTAAAAATCTCCGCACTTTGGAGTCGGTAGAAAACAAAATGTACTTAAAGTGTACTTCCTTAATAAAGCAGGAGTAAAAGAGCCAAGTGCTGAAGATCTAGCCGATTGTAATGAAAGTATATGTGACCAGTTATGTCGTCGTATGGGTTTCTTTGGCGGAAGCTGTGTGAACAGTCACTGCAAGTGTGATAACTTTAAAGGTATTTTTTCTAGCATTCTACCTAATATTTACTGTACTCAGCCCTTTTTGAAGTTATAGTGTGGTTATACCTCTTTTGGCGCGTTAGCGAAAAATGATGAGAGTAAATTTTTACGATGCGCGCGCACAACGTCACGAAAAACCGATACCCTAAAGTAAAGATACCTAAGTTAGCTATAGTCAACATTTTAGTTTTTCAAAAAAAGTTACCAACAAAGTAAAAGTAAGGACATCTACTACTACTACATCTAAGATGTTTGAGTGAGAACTGACAACTGTATTCACGATATTTATTTTTACGCCAAAGAAGTGAAAGAAGTATAACTTCTAACGCGTGTACATAAGTACACAGACACTTTTTTAACATCCCTCTGCTGGACACGGGCCTCCCTTCAATGCGAGGAGGATAATTATTACTAGTTGTAGAGGTAGTAGTAAAATCAACCATGGCTAAAATTCAAATCAAATTTATTTTTTCGAGTTAATGAGGAAAAATATGTACTGTGTTTACTTGTAGGGAATCACTTATTCTTTCGACTTATGGAGGAGTCACATTTCGAGCAATGGAGGTTTTAGGGCTTGAGGGGAAGGGAACACAACATTTTTTCGAGTTTGGGAGGTTTTCGGTTTATCGCGGTTATCGCGACATAAAGCAGAATCAATATAGAAAGTCACATTTTTTTAAATAATATCAGATTCAAATAAAAACATACCTTGCCTAAAAGCGTAATTAAACGACCGTATAACGTTTCAATCCATTTGTTTCGGATTGACCTCTTCGATGTTTCTAACATGCTTTTGTTAGCTTCACTATGAATAGAATTTTGTCGATGTTTGCTGTACTTAAAAACCGACTTACATTTATCGTATTGAATGGAAATTTTATAAATATTTTAAATCCCAATTTTTATCATAATACACTACTAGTCCAAGATCCGAACCTAAATCGACCTTCACCGAGTTGATAATAGAATAAAACTTATTTTATAATAAATTTAGTATATTAGAAAATATGTTAAAAATGGGTTTGCTAAAAAAATCTTGGACAGAAGACACGCGTTGAAATTTTAAATCTTTAAAATTCGCAAACTTCTATTAGGACCGATTTTTTCTCACCATTATGATATTATGATGCAGTTCATAATATAAGAGATGTACTTATAGTGTATACTAAAATTATTTATCGGTTGTTATGCTAATCTTCAATTTTAAAATGTAGTATTTTCACTTTATAGTTTTTCTAAGCTATAAAAAAGTTTTTATAAGAACGCCACATCCGTGTCATATTTTCTTAAGTTATGGCTAGAACTGTATTTAAAAAAAAATTCTTTAACCATGTCATCAAAAACGTTAACTACATGATTAATTATTACTATATCAAAATACACCTATTCTGGAATTAGAGACAGACATTAGTGTAGTAGCTGTAATTACCACGAACGCGATCAACTGCCACCGGCTCGAATTCCAAGACGGCGCGCGTCAATAGCCGGTGTAAATGCGATAACTTTAAACATAAATCATTTGCTTAATAATTGTACATTTTAGAGAAATTTATGTTCCTTTCAAACTTTCAGAGTTAAATTTCATTATATTGCCAAAATAATTAACATTTATATACTTTAATTATGTATATATACTAATCTTGGTTCCCATTCTCCAATCATCCGCATATGTTCGAATTACAATATTATTTCTAGGGCCTTACCAGAACTAGATATTTTTCATGATTCAATAAAAATATTTAAGCTCAAGCTAATAAAATATTACCTCTCCAAAAGTGATATATTATTATAATTTTTATACATTTTTTAAATAACACAAATTTTACTTAGTTTTTAAAATTATGTTGTTTTTATATGATGTCAATTTTGTATTTTATCAACAATTTTAATTATATTCTAATATAATATGTAATAAATTAAATGTTATGTACACTTATAACTGATATACATGTCTGTTTTGTTTTCTGTATGCTTAAAATGTATTAAAAATTGTTTTAACGTGTATATTGTTAGTGTGCTCTAAATAAATAAATAAATAAATAAATAAATATTTTTCCTTCGTTGGACATACGTATAATAACTAAAAAGTGACTTAAAAATGTAAAATATAGAAATATCATGGCACTTTTTTTGAACCCCTGAAGCTTATTGTTACTGCTCGTCATTAAGAATTAGAGAACTACATACTAAAGATACATATAAACATAGTTAATATTAGAAAAAAGCGCAAATCGTACTTTCTTTCATAGTATTTTAGTCTAATTTCGAATTCATAAATATTTATGTAAGTAAAGTATATTAGAAATGCTTCAAAGAATAATATAAGAAGTCACTACAAATGCTAATATCCGAATAAATAGGGATGCTTTTCTGTTGTATTATTAAGCAATATACAGCAAAATAACTTTGACGGAGGAACTAAATAAGCACCGCTATGATATTACTAGGGAAGACCTGACAAAGCAAGGGTCTTTTAAACCGTAGTAAAGCAGAGAATATTCTAATAAAACCTATGCTAGCTATCTCACAGCGGGATAAGCTTTAAATCTAGCGATGCCAATTATAATATACTAGCTACTCGCCCTTGCTTCACTCGGGCTCGTCCCTAAATTTAGCGCGAGCGAAGCCGCGGGTTCCACTTGTGTATTATTCGTATAAGCCTCTCTCTTCAATCACTCTATATATTAAAAAACCTGCATCAAAATCTAAGCATACATACTGACAGACAGATAGCGGGAAACGACTTTGTTTTATACAATTTAGTTCGTTGTATAAATATTTTTCACGTTATTCGAATATTTCAAGGAAGAGTAAGCTTTTGCAGTTTTACAAAAGCACACTGTTATAGTGGATATAAGAAAATTTCCAATTACTTAGATAATATTATTGAAGGCGATTTTCTAATTTCCTAGATAAAATCAATCCAATTTGACCTCTACGTAGGAGGTACTCCAAAGAATACCGAGGTTGTTTGCAGAAATCACAACAATATTTGTTCAACAAACCGATATCGAAATTAAATTTCTGATGATATAAGAGTCCCGATCTTAAACAGTAATCTCAAAATTAAATTGAAGTAAACAAAAGCTCCAATTTATTTCAGACATTCTTCGGGAATATATCATTCTTATTATAATGTGCTATAAATAACAGCTGTGTCGTTCGCGATATCGATATTGTACGACAAACATTATATTCATGCAAATAGGTGTATTGTTTAAATGAACGAATATTATTAATTTAATTTAAGTAAAGAAAACCTCCAAACAAGTGAAGGAAACATTAATTAACTTCTAATATTACTCGCACTTTACCAGAAACTATTTATCATTTATTGGTTGGAAATAGGCCATTTATTATATTAAATCAAATATTCTTTATTGCACACGACAAATTTGTAGAAAGCACAATAGGCGGCCTTATTGCTAAGAGACCGATCTCTTCCAAACAACCTTTGGGTAGAGAGAAAAAATAAAAAAGATATAGGGGAGGAATGCAATACAAAGTTTTATAGAGTATATTTGTATAAATTCATACAGTAGTAAATAGTCATCATACATACATACACACACACGCATACATACATACATTTGGTATATATGTAAAATGAAAGGAATACTAATACGTATTTAACATTTATTATTTTAATAATTATTATAGAAAATAAAGAATAATTTATGTTATCAGCGCGGCGTACAGTGAAATCGTTTCGTTTTATTAAAGCCAAGCAATTCAAATGTAACACAATAATGCGGTTAAATCGTCTTCATTTTGGCTTATCTTACTTAAATCGAGATGATTTCGTTTAAGCAATGGGATCGTTATGATGTAGAAATGTAATCTCACTCCAAAACTAACTTCTTTTCTTCACTTACATAACCACTTTATAAAAATAGAACTTTTTAAAATTTAATTTTCTTATTTAAATGTGTACGTCATAAATAACGTCAGAAGTAATGGGATTTGCTGCTTTATGCATGTATTTTGCGATCTTCTTTAAAGAAAGGAAAATGTGTACACGTATTTTCATTAATAGATATACAATTAAGAATTTTATACATATTATTCATTTTTTATTAAGAATAAAATATGAATAATAAAAATAATATAAAAAATATTATATATTTTTAAGCATTAGTTCTCTTCCTTTTGAAAGAGAGAAAAATATTGACATATCTATTGTGTTAGCATATTTATTAGCATTTTTTTTAACTTTTCACACTGCATGTACCCTATACGAATTGTCATTAAATGTATACAACTTTGTGTACACATTCTGAGTGAAATGGAAATATTACAAACATTATTATTTTATTCTTTGGTTTCATGAAAATCTGTCACAATGTTAAAATATATTTCTAGAATCACTATCTATTCCAAATTGAAGAAGTAATAAAATATATATACCAACCAAATTTCAACACTAATCAGTGATGCTGCGGTCCACCATTCGTCCTATTAACTAACGTATTTCTGAAAAAATGATATAAGAGACAACTGTCTAGTACTTCCTGTGAATATTAAACATGACTTCGTATTTTATATATCCCCTTAGCTATTATTGTAATATGAATCATCTAGTCATGGACGTTAGTTAATACGTCCATGCATCTAGTAATACATTCAATATTTCAATATAATTCGGACATATCAATAAAATGAATATGATAAATGCTAAAATTTGTGTGACTTTTTGTCTAAGTTTGTAAGTGCGTTGTTATTCTTTACGCTAATACGGCTGGACGGGCTTTTAAAAGCTTAGTAATATGACCTAGAATAATACCTAGGTTTATAATAAAATTTCCCAAAAGGCGGCTCTACCTAATACAATTAACACAAAAGGTCCTCTGGGGCGTATCCGAACGAAGACAGGGTAAATCGCTACTTATAGAAAATATACCTCAATAAAAGCAAATTTAAATTTCTGACGTTAAGCATTCAATTCATTCCGTACTAACTTTTAACACAAACGCTAAATTAAGGCAGCGTAATTAATACTACTCGGCTAATGAACTGAATTGATAAAGAGGAAGTTAAAATTCATATATTCTTCAAACATTATTCTCGGGCCCAGGGTTTCTTAACACAAACGACTTTAAGGCTATATTTTCTCAATTAAAATCTGGCTTCCGAAATACGTAATAACGAAAATCCACCGCTTACACAATTTTATTTCATTGTTTTAAAAAAGACTACGAAGTGGCGGTTAACGATCTCTGGCGTTTCAGAGCAAGAACGAGTAGGAATTTTTTACCGAATTAATATAGTAAATAGGACTACCAATTTGGCTGGAATGTGTCCCATTGTCCCGTTCGCTTTATTTACAAATAGGCTTCTTGGTAAAATCTTTTTTAGAATATCAGGAGATAAACTTGGCCTTTACTTATTTATTTGGTTAAATAATTCTTTTTTCGACAAACAAATGAGAACTATGGTATCTACTGAATTTTAAAACAATAATGTAAGTAATAATAATGTTTTAGGTGCAAAAAGATTTTTTTTTCATAGTTATATTTACATAGTACACAGGTATATCATCAGGTAATCCAGTGGTAACGTAAGCAGTGGGACGTTGAAAAGGGCTTAATTCAAGTACATGCCCGTACACATATGACTATACATATAATAAAGTCCGAAGTTACATTATTTAATTCACATTAATGTGTTCAATGTTTTATGGAAATTCCCATTGAATTATTAATACCGATAAGATCAGAGGCCTAATCCATAGTCTTTTATGTGCTATAACTTTATATTACAGAACTGTCAATTGAAAATGATGTCGGTGGTTTGCATAGGTGTGATAGTGCAGCATGCAACCAGTTATGCCAAAAACTTGGTTTTAGAGGAGGTATATGTTCTGGAAATAGTTGCAACTGTCTTAAGTACCTTCAAGATGGTAAGCTTTAAATATGTTTAAGGAAGTTATCAAAAGAGACATACTTTCTATATTTTTATTATTCTAATATGAGGTAAAAATAATATTAAAGATTAATTTAAATATTTGTAACCAGTGAAAATGAGGCAGAGTGGTGTTTTAGTTTTCATATTGCGATATTTTAGGGCACAAATATGTATAATCTGATTGTATTGCTTGCTGATGTTTATGAAGAACATTCAAAATAAATTCGTTAAAATATATAAATACGACACTGTTATTCTATATTACAGAACTGACTAGTGAAAACGATGTCGTCGGTGACTTACGCAGTTGTGATAGTGCAGCATGCAACTGGTTATGCCAAAAACTTGGTTTTAGAGGAGGTAAATGTTCTGGAAATAGTTGCAACTGTCTCAGCAATCTGCAAAATGGTAAGCTAAAGATATCTTACTTAAACATTTTATCAATGGAAAGATATTTTATATACTTGTTGTTCTTATACATATTATATTGTAGAAGTAGCATTAGAGAATGTTGTGGATATTTTTAACCTACGAAAGTGCGACAAACAGTGTCGTCATATTGGTTTCAAAGGCGGCTATTGTTTCGCAAGTCGTTGTTTCATAATCTTTAGCGAAGGCGAAGGTAATCCTAATTAGTACTAATAATGTAGAAGTACATAGTGTTATTAAGAGAATATAGTGAAAAATACAAATTTCATATATTATAATATTTTACAGAAATTGAGAGAGAAACGGCCTACACGAAGAACATGGCTAAAAGTAATTTTATGTAGTAGATATTTATACAATTATAACATTTATCTAGACAAAATAAAATTCTGAATAGTCTCTACATTATTGTCGTAACAGGGACCGAAGAGGATAGAATTTTGTCTGTTTGTCTATCTAGGAATGCGTCACGGAAAAACTAAAAAAATGAATGATATGAATGAAAAATGATGATATCCGGGGCAACAGATAAAATATTTTTACTGCGAAAAAAATATGTCATCCCTGAGAAATATAATTACTAACTGTTAAAACATATACTTAACCGAGTCAGTGCTATCAACTTTGCTGTAGTCTCGGATTTATATTAATCAATAATAATAATATATTAATCAATTTTCTTCTAGAACTAGAGTAACCTTGAAAACCTTTAAATTAATATTTTATACCATATCGGTAGTTGATACAATGTATGTAACATCTCACATGATGAATGATAATAATGTTAAAGTAATTATTGAACAGACATTGGTAGCCCAGCGGTAACGTGTTCGCTTGGATAATCGAGTGATGCGGGTTCGAATGACCTCGCACCTCTGATATTTTCATGTGCGAATCATTTATATCATGATTACCACTTACGGTGAAGGAAAACATCGTGAGGAAACCTGCATATGTGCGAAAACCTAGCAAGTTTTCGAAAGACATGTGAAGTCCGCCGTCCGTATTCTTATTGTAACTTTTATAAAAATATAGACATTCATCTTATATTTTTATGTTATATAGATTTATTACATGATGAACATTGTATTATTTAATTTACCAAAAGTGTATGTTCTTTGCAATAGTTCTAAAATTAGACAGCTTCCAATAGCCAGACTATTTTTTTATAAAAAACGATCAGCGTGTATATGTTCCCTATGGACTTCAAAATGGCTAAAGCGATTTTAATGAAATTTTCACGCAAACTTCAGATAAGCCCAGCGGTTGAACTCGTGAAGTTTGGTAAGCCTACGCAAATTTGACGCGAGTGAAACCGCTGGTACTGCTATTATAATGCAAAATTAACCTATATGTTTTTTTCAGTATCTGGTAGCTCGAATGCTTTAAAAGTATGTGATGATATTGCCTGCAATATAATGTGTGCAGAAAACAATTATGTTGGTGGGTTCTGCCAAGGAGATGACTGCTATTGTTTTTAAAATATGCATTAGAAATATTAGTAAATGATGCGTTATGACATTTCTTACATTAAATCAATAATATATATGTGATCTGTGTTTCCTTTCCTCCTAGCTCCTACGCATAATGAGTACTTCTAAACCATTTGAGACTGCATAATAGTTCAGTAGTACTAAGGGAATACATTTCCAATCAGTTTATTGACTGATTTTTTTTGTGCAATAATGTAATCAAAATCGAACAGTTAACATAAGGCCTGGTACTCCCTCTAGATATACATGTTAATTTACGTTTTCAGCTTGTAACATTGTCTTCTTTAACATAAATACTTCATTTCAGCTTATATAGGCACATAAAACTTAATACAAAATTTACACTTCACATTGATGACAGTAAAGTGTAACTCAGAATGAGGAAAACTGACTTCGTTCAATATTAACAGGGAATGTCCGGTGAAAATGACCCTCAGTCGAGGGATACTGTAATTTTCTATTTACGACCCATAAAGGCTTTCATTTCTAGCCACTTGGTATTGGAAACGCGAAGCCATACCGACTGTTTGGTGTAATCTATCGCTTCAGAAGTAATAAGCAATAGAAGACAATATGAAGTGGTTTGACCTAATTTCAATTGTTCAATGCGTCCCAAATGGCGTATTTAACAGTGTAGGCACGAAACATTAAATGTAATTTTCTTTTTGATTATTTCCAACTACCTAATTGCTAAGAGCATTTTAACAGTTTATTTCTATTTTAATATTATATACAGCTTAAGACAATTTGGTATTAGCATAAATTATTATATCAGTAATCGATACACGAATGATAGTTAGAATAACGAAAAGTAAATAAAATATTTTTCATCACAGCGGTCGACTGATAGTCAGTTTAATATAAGAAGAGCCAAAGTTATGCAAAGATTTCTCAAATCAAACCATGTCAAACGGAATCACCATCTCATATAAGAAAGCCGTGCCACGCGTACGTGACTCATATTAATTTAGCAAAGTTTTAATTAGCGGCCCGAATTCAAACCTACTTACAACTAAGTTAATTAACTAACTTGAAGAACTAACCTTCGGGGCGGAATAAGACCGTGGCCAAATTATTATAATCTATAAGTGTCCCGCGCTTTAATCGAGAAGTTTTGAACTTTCGGCATTCTTACTACAAGACGGTAAATATTGCTTTCGTTTGTAATTTAAATTCTTTCCTTTGGTCCTTTGAATTGTGATTAACAAAAAATCATAATGTTCAGGAAAAAAGTTGGTTTTATTATAAATCTACGAACTGCTTTAAAATTTATATTAAAATTAAATATAAAATAAATAAAATAAAGATGCACTCATTTTATAAAGCTTTCTAGAATAAAATACTTAAGTTTGGTACTGGGGCATGATTTCTGAAACCATTGATCCGTTTCTGAAATTTCTTCATTAAGACCGCTTAATACTGCCAAGTAACATGTGCTATTATTTGAAACAGAAGTGTAAGCACTTTGAAATATAACAAGAATACATATTATTTATTTATTATTATTATTTATTTTCGCAAGTTCTTTGTATTGTATGTGTTATATTATGTATAGGAAAATCCTTTATAACGATAAAAAAATTATAGTGAATGTGTTTTTTTCATACTGTTACACGTTTATATATTTTTTGTTAAAAAATTGTTATTTAATATAAAATACTGACAAAGTCAAGTGCCAGAGCTTTTTTTGCCTTTTACGTTATCTTATATGACTTAGAAAGAGTCATCCGATATCTATTTGGTCTATTGACTAAATATGACCTTTGGAACATAAACAAAGCTATCTAATTACGAGCTACCGACAAACAATATACCAAAAAGATATTGACTGATTGATATAAAATCCTTGCACGTAATGAATTAACACTTCATATAGTTACTAACGAAGACAACGATAAAGTTCCGCTTTGAAATACAGCACAATTGCCTATTTACCGAAATTCAATTAAGTACTTTCGACGCTACCTTATTCGATTAATAAAAGAATCGCTGAGGAGTTGGACAGTTTGGCAGTTGTCGGACGCGGTAATGATGGCTTAATAAATTTCACTTCGTTTTATTGATCTCGCGAGCTTACAAGAGTTATATTCCAAGGGGAAATGTTTCTTTAGGTTAAACCAAATATTGTAATAAAATAGTTTTTATATATATTTCTAATACAGTCGTGTTCTTTTAATGTTAAACTACTTGTTGCTTAATTATTTTGAAAGATCAAACCACAAAACTAACCAGAGAGTTAAAGATTAAGTGTATTCATTGGTTAGCTGTTGTAAGTAAGGACTTTGTTCAAAAACAATTGTTTAATGAGACAAAATAGACGAAGGAACTGACTTCAGACAAAAATCAATATTATTCGCATAATGAATAAAAAAGTCAGACAAGTACAAGTTCGGGTCGCCCTCAGAGGGCTTCGTAGCATCGAATATTTCTAAGTTGTGGCTTTACTTATGTAATTACTAAGGTTAAAAGTAAAATACAATATGATCCATCTATAACAAGCATTAATAGTATCAATAAGTTTATATTTCTAAGAAAATCATACATTACTATGGAGCAGATAAACTAACAACTACTCAACAATATCTTATTTAAAAAATGATAAAAAATATTTAGTTTTCTAAATCCTTTTAATTTTGAAGACCTATTTTACGACATACCACAAGCTTGTGCTACACTTCTTTTCATTTCATTTTTCAACCCTCAATTACGAATAGATTCCTGGAATGGCATATCTTAAAAAAATAAAAAGCTCTTTAAGTACATACAGAATACTGAATAGAAGGTAGGAATTCTAGCGCTTACTTTACATATTCTCTTCGAGTTTCCTTCACAATACAGGTATAACATGAAATTATATTACACAGTAATATATAGACTTATAAAGCTAATGGCTATGCTCTAAATGTACTCCAGCAGTGAAGCATCCTTCTGCTTACCAATTTGGATATAATGCACATCATATAAAGAACAAACAATTTTCTCTAAACTATATGAGATTTTAGTCCCTGAAGTCAAGATAACAGGGATTCAAAAGCAACAACTCTATAAACATTAAAAATCTACGCTAAAATTAACGTTGATCCGTTCGCGTAGATAGACTTGCAACAAACAAACAAACTTTTGCATTAATAAATATTAATGAAAATATAAACAATCTTGAAAATTATCGTATTCATAATATTGAATAAATTTAAATTCATTTTCTAAAAACCAGTAGCGAATTTCTAATTAACAATGAATGGTCAATCAAATATTTGTTGAGAAAACAGTTCTTGGAACAAGACTTATTAAAATCCTTAACTTAATTTACAATACCGCTAAGAAAAAATGTTCTTTAAGAGCTTTGAATACTTTTCTTTATTCAGTTAACAAAGTTAACAACTTAATAAAAATAATATAATAAGCGTTAACAAAAAGCTTTTTGATGAAATATGAATATGAAATATGTTTAGAAAATAGCCTCAATGGTTTAAAGTAATTTTAAATTATTTCAAATAAATGTTAAAGTAATGTCAATTGAACATTAATTTTAATACAGACACATCAGATTCGAATCATTTTTTGTGTATTATTCGTAATGTATAAAAACAACTTTTTTAGCAAATGGTTAATTAATCGTGGTAAATACTTGGAGTAGAGGCGCTGTGTGTAATTCAGGTCTCTATAATCTCCAAGATATATAGTAACCTAACTTAGACGACGCTACTATGTGTAAAGATATTATACAAGCCTTATTTACAACATTATTTACATACATTACCTATTTATTTCATGTGCACAATAAATATATAAGCTAATTTCACGAATTAAATAAAAAAAGACAGCATTTCGAATTTTGACGCTGATTTATTTAGATTTTTGATTCCCAACGTTACGAATGCTTTACAGTTTTCAACAATCATGGCAATGATCACGGTTAGACAGAAATAAATGCGCGAAAAAACCTAAATGATATTTAATATCAAATGATCGTATAAATATAAGAAAGTATTAATTCATTTCTCATTCGTTTATTCAACATTCATTTATTTATTCTGTCATTATTATTCGATCAATAAAATATAACCAGAAGAACCAAAATAAACAAGCTTCATTGTTAGCAGTGTTCAAGTCGAAGTTGTTTTTTTGGTAGGAAATAATCAGATTATCTACATCGCCAAGCTTGTCAGCTCAGCAATTTGATAAAATGCGAGAAAAGATCTAATAGCGGGTAAATTCGATTCGGTGGCGAGTAGCGTTCAGGGAAAGTGGTGTGGAATTTGTTTACTGCAAATAGATTTTTTGGCGACTAGTTCTAGTAGTCTAGTAGTCAATCTGTTGATTTTTTAAGAGTTTGTGCCTAAAATTTTGAATATTGTTAATTTAATGAAATCAATATTGTATTGCCGATTTATATTGATAGTGTAAACAGAAACAAATACATTCTTGATTAACTTCAGTGGACTTTAATAAGAAATTACATTTTTATATATATTTTTAATACGACTACTTAGTTAACACGAGCCAAAATATAAAATAAAAGCTCTTTATTACAACTTCCGAACCTATTCTAATCGGTGATGTTCCTATCTTCATTCTTATTCACAGTTCCGTTACATTCTTTCTTATAAAAAAAATCTTGCAGATCGATCAAAAGGCCTTAATGTTTTCAACATATGTAAAAATAACAACAGCACTAGGATTCATCTTTCTTTTAAAAATCGGTTAAAGTGTTATTAGAAAAAGAACTTACGTTGTAGAAATAGTTCGCATCTTAGAGAAAATAGATTATTACTGAGATTACTACTAAATTAATAACGTTGTCACTCACAGGCGTTTCAGTGTTCATAACTTCGTACATGTCAATTACTTTATACCTGTCCTATCGGTCTAGTGATTAATTTGTGCAGTTCTGGAATCCAAGGTTCTAGGTTCGAGACTTGAATAAGATCAAAAGATAAATCAAGAAATTCTCCGTTAATCAATTGTTAAGAAAATCTTGGCGTTACTAAATGAGGAAATATGTGAGACTTAGACAAAACTTCATCGCTTTACCTCAGATATATTATTTCTATTTGAAGTGTCAGTGGATGCTTTATCCATTCAGTGTGACGCGTTCGTCCCGATATTTTCGACTGATCGAGCCAAAAAAAAAGGTTTTGTCAACACGTAACGCAAACGTGAACTTGTCAAGAGATAATAAACTAGTAGGATATATTAGAGCTCGGGTAGATTCAGAGAATTACCTACTCAAGGAGCGGGAAACTAAATAAAATCGTTTTTCAATAATTCAAATAAATATATTTTCTACGTAACGGTACGTTTATGCATTTTTGTTAGTCTGTTTTTCTTTTGCTTTCAAACAAACATGTTCTCTTAATAAATATAGTATACACCAGAGAGTTTCGTGATCATACACATTTAAGTATATTGCATTTTGTAAGTAGGTAGAGACTATTCTTACAATTCTTAAAATATTCTTATTGTATAAGATCTAATAAAATAACAGTTCTGTCTCCATAAACATTTAAGTATTCAAGATATGGCCATAGTTATAATACTGTACTTGAACGTGAGTCGACTACAATAGTTTCATGAATATTGGATAAATACATTTTTGAAAAGAGCAAATACCTAAGTTTTATTAACAGCATTATCTTACGCTTTATTCTTTACAGACAGTAAAAAAGAAGAATAATTTTACTCATGCTAAGAATATTGTAAAAGATTCATATCATACACTTCGTATTAAGATTAAGTTTTCAGATTTTATCTTAACACTTAAAACTGTAAGACAATGTTACGTATTACATCATTGAATTATTTATAGTAAAGTCACGTCGATCTATAGGTTAGGTTAGAGGAAAGGTGTAATTAAGGGCGATAATAACAGGCAAGTAGAACTAGTGAGTGAATGCCGTCGCGTCGGTATTCCGATATTGCGCGATCCCAATCGCTCAAGTGATACGAAATATTCGGCATAGCTCTCGACTCATTGCCTTCGCGTATTTTCCTTGCGAATTCATTAATACGATAATTATTCTTCGGCAGGTATAATTAAACTTGTTTTATATTTTAATTTGTAATATATTGGCTTTAAAATTACGAGTATAATGATCGAGGGAAATGTATTCATTATTTTGTGATAGTCATCTCAATGGTATACTATCACGTCCGATCGTGAATGATCAAGCATAAATTAATAATATTTCCGCATTAAATATAATTAAGTATTCAATTTGACTCATGTTCAATGTAAATTCGAGTAGCTTTTAATGTGCTTTGATTTCAAAGGAAAAATTTTAAATTTAATGTAATTTTTGAACCTTATAAATATACGATTAAGCACAGTGACGCCAAATAATAATTACAATGTATGCATATACAAATTTACGTTTAGATTAGTGTTAGTATATAAAATGTAGAAAATTGTAAGTTTGATATTAATACGTAGGGATATAAAATACAAACGTCTTGGACCATCTCAGTGTTATAAAAAATATTTAAGATTCAGGTTTCTGCTTTCTGAAGAATTGCAAAGTAACAAATAAAATACCACTTTCCATTTTCCATGTAAGACTGTATATGATCCCAAAGTTTCCATTTAAAAGACAGTCTTAGCTAGGACGTATCTCGAGGAGGAGCGTTGCGTCATGTTAAATTAATTATTCAACTCGTTAATTGCGGCACGAGCGAAATATATAGAAACAAACGATAAT
Source organism: Boloria selene (assembly GCA_905231865.2). Lineage (NCBI taxonomy): Eukaryota > Metazoa > Arthropoda > Insecta > Lepidoptera > Nymphalidae > Boloria > Boloria selene. Next base: position 11,472,040 of record HG993137.1, on the reverse strand, counting down.
GTTTATCTGGAACATTTCTAAAGCCCGTATTATTTAGTAGTCATGTTGTGTTAAGCTAATCTCTCTGAATAACAATGTAAAGAAACATTATGGATAATTGCACAACAAATTAAGACCTTCACGATGTAAATTATGTACTAAAATAATAGAACATCTCATTAATTATTAAAATAAGTTACTGAAAGGTAATAACGACTCATAATATTTAAGCTTGTTAGATAAATCATCCGTTATGTCCTCAGTGGTAGAATTTCTTATAAGTTCAAAATTGACAACAAAAATATATACTTATTTTCCAAAATTGTAATCACAATGTGCTATATTTCTATGCTACATTTTTATTCTATATTTCTAATTATATTTGTAAATAATTAAAAACATTACTGTTCCAATAAAAATGTATTCCAGTGAACACAAAACATATTTACTAAAAAGGGTACTTTATATTAAAAAGCGGTTGAAACCCTTAGGGCATTTATGTGACCTTTTTTATTTCAAGGCTTGTACTTAGTAAGTACAAGTAGCTACAATATTATACCCTGTTGTTTGCAATCCTACATCGTTCTTACGTATATCCCGAGAGGCGGGCGACCAAAAACTGCAAGTATTTTCTAAAGCTTGTTTTTTGTTAATATTACGTCACATTATACAGACCTTCAGTTATACAAATCTTGTAACTGGACGTACGTCAGTCGGTACATGGGGAAGACGGCTGAAAAATATTATTATAATCATCAAAATTATAAATAATATTTCTGTAACAGATGCAGTCAGTCGTTGATATAAGTGCTTGTTTTTTTACTTTTAGAAAATGCTTGTAATTTTTGGTCGCCGGAGTCTCGCGATATGATTTAGCTAGAAAAGGCCTTTAACGTCTTCATAATACGCCATTTCTTATATAGATCTTGAAAGTCGATAAGTTCAATAGTATATGATAACATAAACAATATTGAAAGATAACTTAATTACGAATTTGAAATAAAAACGAAAGCTACCTACTTATCAAAATCCAATTAATACTTTCAACAAGCTGCTTCATTAAATTATTAAAAGAATTGCTAAAACTTGGACAGTTTGGCAGTTTCCTTCAATGATTTCTTTTAATAACTTCACCTTATCTGTACTCAAACGAACAAAACATAGACCGAAAATTATCCTCTAAAAAAATACCTATATTTCTAATTAATTATGAAGATCATATTTCACTATTGATTTTATTTTTATCATCAAAAAATATTACTGGACGAATCATTTTTTCTTGATATAAAATAAAAAGCCCGTTACTAGAGCTTTTCCTTGCAGCTTATGCAAGATATTTTCCGGCCCAATGACTGAGATAACGTAACGTCGCCATGGGATAAAAAGAATAATTTGCTGTTGCATTCGCCCTCTGAAGTTAAATTAGTTTATAAGACGAATTGTGTAATGTTTCACCTTACATTTTCTACTCGAGATAACTTTTAGTAGATATACTACAGTGTGCAATTTTTTAAAGTGAAAGAAATGTAGACTTCTCTGTATAACGGTATGTTTTGGAGATGTACCTCAAAATAAAATTCTTAGTTTAATGCTATTTTTTGGGTTCTGTAAATTAAAAATTAAGCTCTTGTAGCATTACTCGTATTGTAATTGTTATTTTTTCTCTGTTCTCCAAATTCATAAGGCTCATAAAATAGAGCTATATAAATTGCAGATCTAATTTTTTCTACTCTTTGTTAAGATTGCTAATTTCAGCAAAAATATATAAAACATTGTGTTATTTCAGGATATTTTACGTACAAAAGCGTCCAAAAGAGACTGAAAAGCTATAAATTTAATTTAAACAATAATTTATACAGTGGACATCATAATCTCGTCATTATCTTTTTGTAACAATTAATTTGGAAATTTTAATTCAAACGAAGTTATCTTTTACGTCAAGACAAATTTCACTTAAAAAGCTAAAGAAAATTAACATTGAACATAATTCCACAATTGAATACTTAATTAGTTTTAACAGCTTTGTAAAGTGTATGTATACTGTATAGGTTCTTATTTGTATCTCGCCATCTATACTTCTTACATTTTTACTATTTTGTTTACTTTTTACTATTTTTTAATCAATTACTAAATATTAAGGAAAATACAACCTGATATGCATAGTTCTTTCTTCAATTCCAAATAACCAGTTTTAAGTTGGAAAATGCATCAGAATAGATTTTTCGTGTTATGTTATTCTTAAATATGTAAATATAATTTCCATTTTCATATAGTAAAAATGTTTACTACTTGAGAAAAATTCAATTCGTCTTAGGGAATTGAAACCACTAGAAATAATTTAATGGCCAAGTTATTTGGAATGAATATTATCATTTTATTCACACACTACATTATTCTTTTACTGAATACCTAAGGCTAAATCAACACTTTAAAAGCATGCATAATGCACGTAACAGTATTTATCAAACAATAGAAACAGCTACGAGCATAAAGCTCAAAGGAGCTTTTCAGCTAATTAATATGATATAATTAACTAAATAATAATGCCAGAACACATTTTATATTTAAATAACTTTTGCATTTTGTGAAATAAAAGGCATTAGCTTTATCAACTGCGATAAATAAAACGAAAAAAACATTTCGTGAACAAACACCTCCCGGGAGACTACAAATCAGTCCGGTGCCTTGTAATCAATACAAGAACCGATTCCTGTAATTCTACAAAGGAAATATTTCAAGCAGGTAAGTAATATTGCGTCAGCAATGTCAAGATAAAATTTATTAGAATATTGATTATTCAGTTTCAATTTACCCATTCAATGTAGACAGAAACAAATAGTGAGCAAGTACTTTCCCAAATTTTCCGAAAATCTCTTAATAATTTCTCCATATTCCTTTCTTAGCTTAAGATACTTATGATATTATTTTTTTTTATGGTAAAAAGGGGGCAAACGGGCAGGAGGCTCACCTGATGGAAAGTGATCACCTCCGCCCATGGACATCTGCAAGCCAGGCTTGCAGATGCGTTGCCGGCCTTTCAGGAAAGGGAGGGATGGGGGAGGGAGGGAAGTGGGAGGGAGGGGGGAACGAAGGCAGAGGATGAAGGGAAGAGGGAGCGGGGAAGGAGAGTGGGCCTCCCGGACTCTCACTCACCGGACGAAACACGACAGCATAGCTGCCACTTCACGCCGGTCTTCTGTGAGAGAGTGGTACTAACGAACTATACGGGGCGTGCCGGCCCATTCGGTTGCTACCCGAAGGTAACAAGCATGGCACTACCACTTATTAAATTAAAATATTATTCGAACAGATAAAAATTTTTATTGTAATTTTATGAAAATTCGTTTTAAAATAAACAAAACCTCCATTTCCCAGAGAATGAACTTCAAAAAATGCAATAACAATACATACTTTAAAATATACACGTAAATTGTTGAATAAGTTTATTGAATATGTATAGGTACGTATAATTAAAGACCCTTAGTACGGCCAATAATAGCTCAATCAGCATAACCATCTGCAATCCTAAATCAATAATCTAAACTAATACAAATGAAGCGTGGTGCTTGGATTATCGTCTAATCGCCGACGTTCAATCGTATTTCCCTTTATTTATCTTAGTGGGACGCGGGCGTTAACAGGCAGCCCTTTCGAATCACTCCGAATAAATCCACTTCATCAATCGTGGACCGCTACATTAATTTAATGTAATGGGAAACAAATATTCAGGGACATCGTTTGTTTGTATTGTGCGAGTAATTGATAACCGATCCGTCGACCCGCGTCTATTAATGTTCATTGGATACATTTACACAGAGCTTGTTAGCTTTTAAATTGTTGTATTTTGTATACATATACAACAAAGTGGCTTAACCTAAACAATACTTTAACGCCCACTCCAAACCGCTGCAAGCAGGCTAATCCATTTAATAGCCCCTGTCCATATTGGTTAAGGTTTTTTTTTCAACCATAGTCCATATTTCTCGAATTTCAGATTTAAATTAATCGGGTACCGGGGAAATATCACTAGTTTTATACATAGTAAATTTAATTGAGAACATACATATTATCTTAATTTAAAGAACATCACTAAAGCTTTTCATTTTAAGTTTAAAGTGACGCTATAAAAACAATTTAGGCAATATGAAAATGAAACTGTTTATGAAACGTATCTAGAATGACAAGCCAAATTCCCTCCTTTATTAGCTACCTCTCTGTGATGTTGCTTTTAATTACTTTCAAACAAAATGTTTAACTTGCCTAAAATTTCATTAAAAGCGGTTAAAACTTCAATATACGTTCTAATGTATCCAAAAAACATACAAAAGTAACTTCTATCCGTTTGAAATTTATTGTGTTTTTAGGGACTTTGCAAATGGGAAAACAAATTATTGCTGGCAAAAATTTGGCTTGTTTGTAAAATAATTGATATTTAACGATGGAACTCATTAGCTTATTTTTACTTTACAGACATCCACCTTCAACTTTGTAACAGAGTGCTTTTTATGTGCGTTTATTGTGATTATCACTTTGTCATCGTTTTATTAAATAGTTTATATTTTTAAGGACACTTTAGCTTAGTAAAGTTAAAATATCGCTTTTGAATGTAAGTATCATGTTAACCGAGCTCGGCGACGTCGAAAAATCGCCCATAAACTAGGCATGAGCTCTGAGACCGCATCTGAGACTCTATATCCTCTTACTAGTAATTTTAGACTTTAAAACTCAATAAATTCTCGGCTCGACCTGGAACTCAAACCCAAGACATCTAGACCAAAAGTAAATAGTAGTCCAACTATGTAGTAGTAGATCTAAGACATGTAAAAATTAAAAGAAGTAAAAAAAAAACACAAATACTGACTGCGTCACCATCAGGTGTAACGTAGTCAAGCACTCATTCAGAACAATATAAAAAAATATTCACTATATTACACACATATTTAACATATTTAGGTTTCGCACCATATTTTCTGGCGTGTAAGTAAATAATGTGCCTCTCACATTACTCATTAGCTAGTTTACGCACGCTTTACGATGTATTTCCCGGACTCAGGATGGTAAATAGCGCCACCTGAGATCCACAGCGACACCACAAAGATGTAATGCATGTTAATAATGTTTATTATTAACTAGCAAGTGACTCTAGCTTCGCTCGGGTTCATCGCTAGTAAAAAAAGACATTTCCCACGGGAACTACCAGAATATAATCTCTTTTTTATGCCAAATTTCATCCATATTTGCTTAGCCGTTCTGGAATGATTGAGTAAAAAGTATCTGTCCAAATATCCATACAAAACTTTCATTTTTACAAGATTAGTAAGATTTACACACAATATTTTCATTTTATGTATGAGGAGGCAGTGGTAGCTCAGTGGCAACGCGCTCGCTTGCATGACCGAGTGATGAGTGTTCAATTCCGATTGTTGTAGAGGTTTTTTTTTTATAGTAAAAAGGAGGCAAACGAGTGGGAGGGAGGGGGGAACAAAGGCGGAGGATGAAGGGAAGAGGGAGGGGGGAAGGAGAGTGGGCCTCCCGGACTCTCACTCACCGGACGAAACGCGACAGCATAGCTGCCACTTCACGCCGGTCTTCTGTGAGAGAGTGGTACTAATGAACTATACGGGGCGTGCCGGCCCATTCGGTTGCTACCCGAAGGTAACAAGCATGGCATACTTATATTTTTAACCGACTTTAAAAAAGAAGAAGAACACTAAACTAATTACAAACGACCGACAATACAATAAATCTTCATTAACTTCAAATTAATGTTCCTACTGCTCTTTGTTCTAATCTTTAACTTACTGACAAATTGCACAAGCGCTTCCGAGGACCTCATCGATTTATTCATCATTTTTCGTTCATAGAAGCTCAAGAAAATTAATGTTAAATTGGTTCTTAAAATTAGTTACCGCTTTTCATTTCTCATAAGAGATAGATATTTTTAAGGTAGCTTTAACATTTTAGAAATATTATTTTTTAATTTATACCACAATCTTAATTAAAAGACCAAAAAAATTTTGATTATGCGTATTTCTTTAACTTGACAGAGGTTTTTATTTGTATATCTGTATGTTAAGCTTTTAAATATAAAGAAGGTACTAAAATATATATAAATCCATGTGCCTATTGTCTAATAATAGCCTATGTATTATTCTCAGGTCATATCTATACATATATCTCGATCATCTATTTTGGTACTAAACTTCATCAATCTAGTCTAGAACCAGCTTCCGCTTCCGTTTGAACCAGTAACAAATATACACGTAAATCCAAACTTTAATTCGTATATGTAAAAAACAAATTCAAAACAAGTATCATATATTACAGTAAATATAAAACAAAATTTACACAGTTCGCGTACTCTTCACTGAAACGCCTGCTGGTGACAACCTCATTAATCCAGCACTGTCAATGCTCCACTGCAGTCTCTTGTTACTCCGACGAATGAGATACGATGTATTGTACTGCGTGCATTTACTTTACGAATCTTAGTGATACATTTTTCTAAGTTATGACGCCATAATGTGATACTACGACGTGATTGACGGCACATTTGCCGCAGTTTGTAGTGACCCTACTTTCTTGCGCCAGGTGTCGCGGGTTCTATTCCAATCGCGGGTTCATTTATTAAACTCGGATGTTTATTTATAGTAATATGTATGTATGTAAAACTTATATATGTAGTATATCTACTATCTGATATCCGTAACACAAGCTACGTAACTGATAGATGGTGCTGCGTGTAATAATGCCTCAACATATTTATATTTATTTCATATTTTCAAAATATATTGAATTATTAATGGGTCATTGTATCAATTATCTATAACCATTGGTTTTTTTTATTAATTCTATAAGTAAGCGGGAAGTGAAAGTTCAACAAATTAATTCAGTTACATTTTAATATAAAATTATGAAAGTTCTCGTCAACACCGTTATATATATATATATATATGAAAAATTAAATCAAAATATCTACTATCGATGGTAGCATTTATAAATAACTCCAATAGCGCCAGTCACCGTTGGATCGAACACGCCATCGGCCTTTTAAAGTAATTACTGAATTAACAAGTTTAAGGACGTAATGAAAAATTTACAATGATCTTATAATGTGATGTAAATTTACTATGAGCTTTTAAAATTTCAGCTAGGTCCAGAAGATTGAACAGAGCTTTTATAAGAGAGGAGTAAAAAATTATAAAACGTTAAGCTTTTAATGGACCCTTAGTTAACTACATAATACAAATATATTTATAACAAAATAATAAGGGGTCGTCCATAAATCACGTGATGTTTGAATGGGGGGGGGAGGGGGTTCGGAAAAAATCACGAAATATCACCAGGAGGGAGGGGGGGTGTAGTGAGTTATCACGTGATTTTTTTTTTACTCTCCGTTGGGATTATCCCGCGCACCGCGACAATCGCCGAACTTTTATAATAATAAGCCTAGTCACCTCCAAAACTTCTCTGAAAAGACCTGTACGGGAACTACTATTGCAAGAAATGGCACTTTTAAATTGTGACATTGTGTATTATAAATTCTTCATAACAGACGATGAGACCAATAGGAATTGTCTTAATTGCTTTGGATTGCTTATAAAAAGTATTGACATACTTCCATTAATATCATGTATAAAAATTAAGACATACATAAATTATAAGTAACGTTACATTGTTATAGTAGTAGTTATAAGTTACAGACGGACGAATTATACATTTTTAATGATATTCTCAAAAACTTTTACTATTAGTGAATATCAGCACTGAAAGTTTAAGAAAAGTGAATACTATTTTGACTTAACTTTAGCACCGGGTGATGTACCCAGTGCTCAAAGTTAATTGACCGTCGGCCGAAACTAGAGGGTATGCATACATTCAAAGACCATACATAAAACCACCTAATCCCATTGATTTTGTTAATGAGAAAAGAGAAAATTCTGGCAGGATTTTAGTCGAATCGTAACGGGCCATCCATAAATTACGTCACACGAATTTTAGTACTTTTAGACCCCTCCCCCCGTCCTTGTCACAGGTTGTAACAGTTTTAGACCCCACCCCCCCCTAATGTGACGTCACGTCAAAAGAAAACAGTTATTTTCATTTTTTTTCTTATTATTATTAAATAATCTTTAGTAAAATTAACATAAAATTAAATATTTCTGATAACAGAGAGAACAAACGACTAGTTAAGAAACAATAAGCAAAGAATTATGTTAATTAAAGGTAAAAACTTAATCATCTTGTTTCGTGTTTTGGTATTTTAAATTTTAAAATGTGACTTCACAAAGCTTTTGACCCCCCCCCTGCCCCTTGTCACACTATGTCACATTACGGTGATAACCTCCCCCCCCCCTTAAAGTGTGCCGTAATTTATGGATGGCCCCCACGGATTCTGTAGGTGCTAGTGCACAAAAAAACTACGGAAAAAGGAGCAGTAGCCAGTAAGTATATTATGCGTCACTCCCAGTCACATAGGCTAGACTCATACTTCCGCATGACTCTTATGGAACCCAACTTGATGGACAAGGAAGGACAACAGATCTTGAAAAAATTTACTTTTAAAAAAGGCTGCAGAAGTCCACACAGAAGTGTGAAATAATAAGGTTATCGACAGCCATGACGTCTTAGTAGAGTATGTCGTATGTCGAGTAGAATGACAGTGCTTTATTGTATGACTTCCTTCTCCGCAGTAGTATAGCGAGCATGTGTGAGAGAGCCAGTATTTGCTTCAGGTACAATAGTAAAATTTCACGATTATTATTTTGTCATTTATTCTTCTTAATTAGAATTTTTACATTTTTATCACGGTGCTTAATTTACCAAAATTATATTAGATTATACCTGTTAACCTTTATTTATTAATAATATTCAGATTTTTTAAGGTACTTTGTAAAAAAATACACGTGATTTTGAGTGGGGGGGGGGTAATCTTAAACCTCACCACGTATCACCATGGGGGAGGGGGGGGTCTAAAAAGTTGCTTAAAAACATCACGTGATTTATGGACGACCCCTAAAGACAGACACATGTAGATAAGAAAATATCTACAAATAAATAGATTATTCCAAATTTTAAATAATCGTCCTAACAGGTAGATAATCAAAGAAACATAAGAATAAAAGTGATTTAAGTGTAAAAATTCAAATACTCTCACTACATAGTATAATACGAGTACAAAGCCGTTTCCTGCTGCCTGTCTCTTATCCATATGTATACTAAGATCTTTAAAACTACGACAAGGATTTTGATGCGTTTTTTTAATAGATAGTGATTCAAGAGGAAGGTAAAAAGTTTATGTGTATAACTAGCGGAACCCGCGGCTTTCCTCGCGCTAAATTTAAGGCCGAGCCTGAGCAAAGCCAGGGCGAGTCGCTTAGTCTAGTATAAATAAGAGCTCACCCTAGTTGTCCATTACCATGCAAGTATGCTAAATTCGATTGAATATGGAAAAATATTATTTATCTTATATAACGTAACGTAAAAAGGTACATATGTATTATATATACTCGTATATATTAAAAATATACTACTAAATTAAAACCACACCCAAAAATAAAATAAAGACGATAATATGGAGTTAAGTAATCTACCATTTAAAGCAATAATTCCCCAAAGCTCATTGCTAGAAAACTTTGGTACAATTTTATTTGTTACTGTAAGAACTATTAACGAGCGAACTGTTTTAAGATACATGGAGAAAATAAAAGGAAACAAGAGCTGGCAATATCCTCTAATGGCGTCGAATTTTTCTCACTAAGCTTAATTTATAAGAGCTGTAACATGTGTCGAGGCGAAAGATTAAAAGTGTAATTTCCGATGGCCACGTCGGCACTTCCTTTGGACACTGTCACGGTATGATGTATTATCATAAGCGTGGCAATTTACGGTGTTTATTTAGCACCTATTTTTAAGCCTATTTTCCATAAAATATTCATAAAACTTCCGTTTCCCGAAAATTGCCTGTCATATATATACATATTTATAGATGTACAATAATTGTATATATATTTCAATTTTTTTAAATGACACAGTGATAATAATATACCTAATATGCTTGCAAATTAGGGATTTTAACTTCGATAATTTATAAAAAATATGGTAATCAAGTAAGAAGGTAATATAATTAAGCATTAGTTTAATCATTAAAATCTATGTATATTTTCAAGATATCTGCACACGAGTTTTCCTCCTTGTTCAGTGTACTGTTCAATATATTGATATTTATTTAATTACGCGTTACTTGAATAATCTTCAATAATGTTCTTTCGCTTCAGAATATACCAATAATGGTACGCTAATTAATACTTAGAACACAATTATATAATATATTATAGTCTGTTCTGCAGCGAGGGTCGTACTGCTAATACCTATATAGCACATTAACTGTATACATTGATCTTCATTACGTTAAATGTAATCTATTTACACTACTATTAAACTACTATTTTGTAGGTAGTCAATGCAGAATAGAACGGTAATTACAATTTGGTAATCGAGATATAAAAAGTAATGAAAAACTGTTTTCCTTGTTGATATGTGAAAAAGCTTTAAAAAAATTAATTAACTTTTTTTATTACTTCCAAAAATAATTTATTATATAGATATAATAAATGCATACTGGTAGAGCCAATTATCATCTCATTGTGAATAAATGGGGGTACATTTTTGGATTTTTGGAAATGCATATACCTACTCATGGTACATGGTATGTTTAGATGTGAGATTTATCGGCTAGAAAAGCCTGTACTGTCCACTAAAATTCAACAGAGCCGTCCACCGTCTGAATGGCATCAAAGAAATGCTTATGAACTCCATCAGGATGCCCAGACGGTAGGCTTGGTGAACGAATAAGGGTTCTCACCATCCACTCTTATTAGAGAAATACTAGGAGATGGGGTGCTCCAGCACCCACCGAAGTAAGTAACTTAACCTCAGTGCGTCTTTTGGCTTCAAGACTGGCTGATTGCTGGACGCTAATGCGTCCATCATTTAACATCATGAGGATAAGGTGAACACACATTTTATTTATTTATTAGGTTTATTTACAATCACTTACAATAATACACACGAATATAAAAAAGTAGAACTAAGAACTAGGGACTAAATGAAGTGATTACTTACAAATAAACACAGCATGCACAGAAATTAGGTTTTTCATTCGCATTCACATCATTGATCGCCTACTACAAAAAGTTTTGCTTTTGATTAGGTAGTAGGCACAACTAGTTACTTATGTCTTTGAAGTAAAATCTAGACAAAATAATAGTTTAAGTTTCGTTATGTAATTTTAAATATGGTGTGTAAAATCTGTCTTATCATACATATAAAAAAATTCAAATAATAAATTGCAAACTATCAGACACTAGGGGAGGTGCTAATGGGGGATTCACACATAAATAAGCAATGTCTACAAACCGAACAAAGCCTCTTGTTTTATGGCAGACATTCAAACGCTCGCAGGTACGAGAAAATGCAAATAGAAGTGCTTTTTCTATCAGGAAATATCGCTTTATATGAACTGGAGGTTCTGTTTATTTATACTGCTTTTTCTATGAAAAATGAACATGGAATAATAAAAACATAACTAGTTATTAAAATACTAGCAAGTTTCACAAAAATCTACATGTAACTTCTGTATACTTAAATAAAAAGTGCCTACCTACAGTAACGCGCTCGCTTGGATATCCGAATGATGCGGGTTCAAATCTGGTCTCGCACCTCTGATATTTTCATGTGCGAATCTTTCCTAACATGATTACCATTTACCATTTGTCTTACAGTGAAGGAGAACATCGTGAGGAAACCTGCAAGTCTGGGACAACCTATTAAGTTTTCGAAAGACACGTGAAGTCCGCCAACCTGGATTTACTCAGCGTGGCGTGGTGCACTATAGTTTGATTTCTCCCTCGTATTGAAAGGAGGCTCGAGTAATAAATAGTTAAAAACGTTACTGTTTTTTACCCACGACGGAACGGAGACGGTATATTATGCGTTTGGGGTGAGAGGAAGTGTGTTTGTTTGTGCAAATACATAATGCCATTTTATACTTAAAAAACTTATACAGTAGTCAGTAAGTAACCAAAGCGTTACCTAAGTTCACCTACTCGTAACTTTGTGTAAAAGTAAATGTGAAGGGTGTGTAATTATACATTATTTTCACGTAGCCTGTTCACCTAATGACTCCCCCGAGGACCACACACCGATTCCGAATGCTTTATGTTACAGTATAAACAAAGTCTAGGTTTAAGCACGTCTTGTGGTTGCAATAAAAATGTTTTGTTTTATTCTTTGCAGCAGTTAAGTTTAAACTTACTTTTATTTATCGCCATTACTAATTACAAAGGCATAAAAAAGTTCATTTTTAGAAATAATTTAGAAAATTCAATTTTATTTTTCTAAGTGTTTAACGGTAAGTATCGAATAGTCTATATAAAGAATAATAAAAATATGTCTCTTAAAAATTATTAATTCCCCGTTTAGGTAAACCTCCACCCAGTAGATATGACTAATGATAACTCGATACACATACAACTAGTTATTATGTTTTTCCGTAAGAATGAAACAAATTTTCCTGCAGTAAAAGTCATCCTAAATATTGACCTGAGCAATCACTATACGAAATTATACTTACCTACATAAAATTTACGTAAAATCGGTTCAGTAGTTTATAAGTGAAACGCGCACATCGATTTCGCTTAAAGTTACTGTTTTATTATTTGTATAATATTTAATATTTTCAATATATTTTTAATATTTTTATAGAGAATCTTTATACGACTTACAATAATTAATAACAGCAAATGTCTCCAAATTATTCTCGTCACATCTTTTCTTTGAATCGGCAATTTATCGCCTTGTTAAATCACAATGTAAATTACCAAACAATGCAGCATTAATTGAAAGCATAATTTATTGAAAACTTAATTAATAATTCAATTCTCTGAAAATTTACTGGGAAAGATGTACGTACCTACCTGCAGACTGCAGTAATGGATATAAACTTGTCGCGTATATACCGTTTTACGTTTATATTAAAATGTCCATACTACAATATTTTAAAATTAACGATTAGGTAGGTATAATAATAATACAATGATAAACAAAAAAATATTTTTTAAATTGCAAAAGTCAATCCTCATATTTAAGTACGTAACAATAGATACGTATTTTCCGTACGTAACATACATCACTTCACTATCACTACATATTATTATGAAGTCTCCCGCCGCGTCTGTCTGTTTGCGATAAACACAAAAACTACCGAACGGACTTTTATACGGTTTTCATCAATAGATGGAACGATTCATGAGGAACATTAAGGTGTATAATTAATTAAGGTTTCGTCTACTTTGGATGAAATCTGACGATGATTGATGAAGATGTCAGAAAAGATCCTATCGACTGGGAACTTTATTAGCTTGCGCCGCGTTACTAGCGACATACCATTGCCATACTTTAATTTCTTTATTGCTTTATGCTAAACATTTTATGCAATCTACGTCGAAGAAGTGCAGTTTTGTTGAGACACTGTACATCAAAATAATATTAACAAAATTAGGTCGAGCAACTGAAAATTAAAAATTCAAAATTATGTACTTCACTTCTAATACTTACGATAAATATGATATTATCAAGTATCTACTGAATTTCACTTCATATTAAATTAATTTCAATACGTCTAAGTGTAGAATGGAATGAGGGCATCGATTCTAAAGAACAACTTTCTTAATTAACGGATGAGTGTAATTAAGTTACGAACACAGTGTCACAACTAGTGTTGTATATAATTAATTTTAAAAAGATTATAATTATCGTATAACTTACTAGCGGAACCCGCGGCGTCGTCGCTCGCGCTAAAAGCACAAAAAATTTTTTTGACTTTAAGCTATTACTTATATTGTACCGACGGTTTACCATTAATTACATCGATTGGCTAAGATATTGTTTTTTATATGTATGTAGATATATAGTTATTGCGAGTGTATATCAGGAGACAGAACTTTTCTGTAGGCCTTATTAAGACCTTTAATTTTCTCATACATAGTTTTTACATATCTATTAAGTTTTAGCAAGAGTTAGCCATATTTTGTAGTTCTCAATATCCTTATTGTTCCATAAAACCAGTTCTGGTATTAAAGTTTTTAATTCAATAAAAGGTGTTTGATATAATAATGTATCACTATACAAATAACAGACTGACTAATAAGTAGGACAGTAGAACTCAAACTCTAAAGGATCACTAAAACCTGAGCCAAAGGTAATTCGTCATTTATAATTATATTTGCAGCAATTTTACATACAATATTTTAAATCGATACGACAGAAGTAGGTAAAAATTTAGTTTATTCACTTAAAATCCAAGTCAAACTAAAGATAAAGATAGCCATTTCAAAATAAAACATATTGAAAAGTGATGTAAAATCAATTCTTTATTTTCTTTCTTGAAACACTAGCTACAGGTTCTGTTTCATATTCTATTTCCACCCGAGGTTTCTTACTTGGCACCTTTACAGTTAATTCCTGAAAAAAAAACAAAAATAATTATATACCATGATATTTAATGTTAAAACTAATTAGTTTACAATTTTTGTTTAGTTGAAATTATTATAATAGTCGCTAGGACTCACGCTCACTTCGCTCGGGTTTGTCCCTACATTTAACGCGAGATAGAGAGAATGAAAATAATATAATAAAAACTTCCTCGAGGACACTGAATCCATTGGTGAAAACAGCATGAAAATCGGTGCAGTAGTTTTTGAGTTTATCGCGAACAGACAGACAGACACGGCTTTGAGGACTTTGTTTGATATATACACATATTGATATTGTGATGTGGTCACAGACAAAAAAAGTCCTAAGAACTAAGTAAGAATATTATTGTATAGATATTATGGTTGTAGTATTACCTCAATATCAGATGTCTCGGATTCAAAATCACTACCAACATCAGCACTTTCTCTTCTTCCAGATTCACTTTCCTAAAAAATTAAATTATTTTATTGAAAACTGAAATATTGCAATAAGTTTAAGATACATAAAGACATTATATAAAGTAACAAATCCAAATAGAAATACACAATGAAGAACAAATTATTCTATCTTTTACATTTTAGATAATAAGTATATTATGCAGCTTTCAACTTTCATTACTTATTGAATGAAAAGTGAATATTATAATATTTATATTTTTTTATTTAATTTTACCTGCACATATTCTATACATTATTTCAAAACGACTGCTGACTTGTGATCTTAAGTTTGTTGTTCTTTTTCACGTTAGAAGTTTTCAAACATATTATTTTAATTTATATACATATTTTAAATTAAGATCAAAACTTACAGCATCACTTTCCATATCAGAGTCAGCTTCAACAAATTCATCAACTTCTTCAATGTGCTTTTCCAATTCTCTTTCAAGCTCTGGTTCCATTTCCCTTTCTACTTCTTCTTCATCTGATTTCTCGCTTTCACTTTCTCCAGAAATTTCTTCTGCTTTGAGAGCCGCATCAAATGCCATTTGAGGGAAGTTGTAAATGTCATTGTACTGAAAATATTAATAACATTAATTAAAAAGCTGTCTCAGAAATAGTTAAAAAATATTTTTTCAATTTAAATTGAAAGAAATGTTCATGTTTTAATTTTTTTTATAAATACAATATGATATAATCTAACACAATTGGATTGTAATTTAGTGTACTAAGTACTTACAGTTCCCTTCTTTAATCTTTCTAATAGTTGTTTTTCTATAGCATTATCAATCCTAGCAGCAACAAGTGCCTTCTCTTCTCGTCTTCTTTCACGCCTCTCTATCTTGCGTTGTATTGGAACTAATTCTTTCCTAAAATATGAAAACAATTTTTTAGCAATGTGCTAAAACATTTTAACTTGAAAGAAAGAAAAGTTCATGCAAGAAATTTTTTTTATTTTTCTATGTTAAGGTAAAGAAACATAATCTCTTTAATTAATAATACAAACATTTTATTTTCTACTGCATACAAGTCATTTGAAGCTTTTTTTTATTATTTATAAATAACATTATTTTAAGCAGCAAAGAACTATTAAATGTATTTCATGAAAAGATTACAATTACATATGACAAAACATGATGAAAACATATATAAATTATAAATTATAAATTATTTACATAAATTTGGCATATAATAATCTATCTATACTAATATTATAATTAAGCTTAAGAGTTTGTTTGTTTGTTTGGTGCTAATCTCAGGAAAATTATTTATGTGTAGGATAGTCCGTTTATCTAGGAAGGCTATAGGCTATATTTTATCATGCTACGACCAACAGGAGAGGAGCCATCAATGAAAAATGTTGCAAAAACGGGGAGGGCGAGCGTAAGTTCTGCGAGGTGTCGTATACCACGAAATGAAGAAAAAATTTGGTTTCCAGTCTTTAAAATGCATGCAAAGCCATGGGAAATGCCAGTAAATAATAAATATGTTAAAGCAAGTTTAAATTATAAGGTACTTACACCCTTCTCAATTTCAGTTTTCTCATACGTATCAAATATTGCGTTATTTTTACAAATCTTTGTTTGCATTTGGCTTTTATAAAAGCAGGCCAGTAAAGCAAATTTTCATTAATTTGATAAATAGCCTTTTCAAAATTCCTGGAAAGCTTCACTTTTTCCCATTGTTTAGCTGGAAACATAACCCTTAAAAAAACAATATAAAATGTAGATTTAATATGGTGATTTTTATATACAAAAATTATAAGTAATAAATAATGTTTGTTTAAGGTTTTTCTTAATAATATCTAATACCTTTCAGCAGTCTTCATGTATAAATAAATAATACCATTTTCTTCTCGGATAGTTGCGTATTTACTATTTGCAAGAGGACAAGAAGACCTACTACACAATCCTGTGAGGTTATATTCATTTCTACAAAATTGTTGGGTTTTTGTCCTACAATAAAGTACATTTAGCATTTAAAAAAATTAAATAATATAAAACAATTTAAATCAGTTATTGTGTACGAATAACTTACGTTACTTTATGAGAACAATGTGTCTTGTTGATAATGGCCCATACAACCTAAAAACAATCGTACCATTTTAAAAATAAATTGAATTTGTATTACTAATAATTATAGCGGTAAGTATTTTACACTTACATCGTCGTGCTGCATTTTGATACACAATATTAATAGTCCATCAAATGAAAGTTGCTAAAAGTTTACAAATTATACACATGGAGTCATGGACAAAATTGACATTTGTGAATTCAGAATTGTCTCATGTGACATGTGAGTCGTGACAACTGACATGTCTGACTGTTGTCTGATTATATTATATATATTATTACGCAGTACTAACTAGTACTGCGTAATAATATAAGTGTCGTGAAAATCAAAAACCTAACTAATAACTATATATTTCATCCATAGATTACTATTATAGACTAGATTTCATTTATTACATTATTATAAAATTAAAAGTATTGAACATAAGCCATAGACAAATTATGTAAAAAATCTGTGATCAAAGTGATGTTTGTCTATGCCACCTAAAATAAAATTGAAATTATCCGTTGGTTATTTTGGTGACGGTCTGTGATATTATACTCTTCGCATTTAAAAAAAAAGATACTAAAATGTCCTCTCCGCGTAAAGCCGGTACTATCTGTTAAAAATGTAATATAAGCTTGTAGATTAAGTAATTAAAAGAAAAGAATAGAATTTAAGATGAGTGATAATATTAAGGTAGTCGTTAAAGTCCGGCCTCTTATTCCTCGTGAAATAGAAGACAAGCTCTCTTACCAATGGCGCGTAAACAATAATACTCTATATCAAATAGACCAAAATGGTAGAGAATGTGGACAAGCTTTTACTTTCGGTAAATATAATTCTTATACGTAACCCTTATTTACTGTTCAATGGTTATTTCATTACTGTCCAAATATGTGCCTATTATACGTCATAGTGAAGGTCGCTAATTTTTTGCTATATTCACTTTTACAGACAAAGTATATGACAAAGATACTAAAACGAGCGATGTATACAATGATATTGCGAAACCCATTGTGGAGGCTGCGACTGCTGGTTTTAATGGAACCATCTTCGCATATGGCCAAACATCTTCAGGCAAAACTTATACCATGACAGGGACAGATGATGCACCTGGAATAATACCTTTAGCTGTCCTTAATTTATTTGATATTATAAAAAAAGTACCCGATAGAGACTTTTTAGTCAGGTAATTTTTTACAAAGTTCCTTTATATCTAATGATTTTTTTAAATTAAATATGTCTTGACTACATGAAAAGTAGGCTAAAGTTATAAAGATTAGGTAAGTTTTTAGAGTTGAGTATCTGGCTGTCTGTTCTCAGCTGTACTGTCGAGATGGTGGTAGATTCCACACAGAAACATATTGACTTTTAATTTAAATTAAAAATACCTATGTAATACTTGGTGATTCATATGTGCATGTATTTAATATTTAATAAGACTAAAATATTGACCAAATTCATTTTGTTTCATATTAGTGTGTGAAGTAATTTTACCATAAGTTTTTGATATTTGTAAGTTATGTTTTTCAGAGTATCTTATGTAGAGATATATAATGAGACCTTAATTGATTTGTTAAACATAAAGAAAACAGTAAAAGTTCACGAAACATTCCAAGGAGGAGTAAGAGTAGATGCTACTTATAAGGTTACTGCTTCACCTGAAGAAGTGCTGGAAGTTATGAGAGAAGTAAATATTACATATTCTTTTATATTTTATATATGTTAATTAGATATTTATTTAATAATTATTGTATTCATATGATTTATAAGTTATTTTAAAAATGTATACAAATTATAATTTAAATAAATGTAATAATTGATGATTTTTTATGAATAATAATAATATAAGTATTAAGTTAATTTTTTTTTAAATATGAAAACTTAATTGTTTCACAGTTAACTAATATAATTACAAAGTATAATTACATCTAGTGATACAAAAATACTTAGTATGTATAATATGTTAATTTATGCGTAAATCACTATTGCTTTTGCATTGGCCTTCAGAAATTGCATATGCAGAATATTAGTGATGTACTGAGTCTTGTTTACTTACTGTCTATTGTGACATTGACCTGCTTAATATTCCAATTATTGTTTTAATACCACATGGTTGTTGTATTTGTAAACATTCACAGATTTTTTTATTAAAATAAGGATTAATTTAGATTTCTTTGTTAGTTTATTACACTCGGTATATAGATAGTAAATTAGACTCAGTAATACAAATTTTGCTTTAGCTAGTCGATCAATCATTTAAAAATACATAAAAGGTGCGTCAGTTCCTTTTGTACCTGTTTTTTTTTTTTATTTTACAAGGTATTGTGGTGTCTACATATAAAACCATCCATTGGTACAAACACTTTCCTATGTATAAAATAATAAATTTATTCACTTATATATTTTTCAATCTACCTTTTTTATTAAATTTTAAATAATTTAACTAAATTTTAAATTTTAAAAATGTTGTTAACTCTTTAAGGGCAAAGCTAACAGACAAACGGGGTCCACAAATTTGAATGAAGAGAGTAGCAGATCTCATTCCATATTTCAAATTGTAAGTATTTTTATTTAGAAAATTAGTGTTAAAAATAATAATCACTACATAGTACAAAACTAGCGAAAATAGTCTTACGTAATAAATGAATGGCCCCTATGAAATTAATATGTTTGTAAGTTGTTAGACTCTGAAGAGTTAGAAATTGTAATAATTTTATGCTTAATAAAATATTTTTATTTTTTTACTCTTTCACACGAAAATGACTCGACAGATTTAGGTGTAATGAAAAATAAGTGTGACCTTGATTAAGGCTAATATTGGATATTGAAAGACGCACCCGAGCGAAACGACTGTAAGGCGATAGAATTACATACAAAATTTAAAAATAAGTGGATATTAAAAAATCTATGTACTTAGTTCATTATTTCATTGTAATCAAAATCAATTACAGTTCAGTTTGATTATTCAGTTTAAATTAAAACTTTGCTGTTGGAAACTAAAAGCAATAGCACCACATGTATTCTGTCTTAAAAATCTGTAACTACGTAAATTTCTTAGCGCGACTCGAGAATCGAACCAAGGATCTTCACCATATGTGTAGCTAGAAGCTAATAAACTAAAGATTTACTATAGAGAGTGTATACATTAAAAATATAACTATCTTTTCAGATTTTTGTGGATTTAGACTTGGTTCCCAAGGTTTCTAATGTTTCACAGTTTACAGTAATCATGGCCATTAGAAAATCTTTCCCATGTTAATTCTGACATTCGGAAAAAATAAAAGAATAGAGAAAATAAGTAGCGATTTACCGCCTCTTCCATTGTAAAAAAAAAACAACAAATCTAGCCCAAGGAAATGCGTATGTTTCCGGGATAAAATGTATTCTAATTGCGAGGCTATAAAATATCTGTGTAATGCGTTTCTTACAGATCGGTTCAGCCGTTCTGAAGTGATTGAGTAAAAAACATCCATCCAGACAATACGTACTTATAATATTTATGAGACATCAAATATTTGCGTAAAACTAATGAAGTAAAACTAAAAAAGTATTAAGTACGTACATTGTAACGGTTAATATGTATCTCTAAAAGATGTGTATATCACAAAAACTATCCTATAGTATATAGGATAAAGACAGTGTAAAAATATTTTATCTTATATACCTATAAAATTCTCGTGTCACGGGGTTCGATCTTGAACTCCTCCGAAACGGCTTGACCGATTCTCATGAAATTTTGTGAGCATATTGAGTAGTTCTGAGAATCGGCCAACGTCTATTTTTCATCCCCCTAAATGTTAAGGGTATTCCACCCCTAAATTTTTATTTTTTAGACAATTTTTTTCCTACAGATCAACCCAATGAGGTTGATTAGCAATTAAAAAAATGAACGCGAGCGAAGCCGCGGGTACAGCTAGTATATTTCATAAAATTTGCAGACAATAGAATCTCGTGATCATATAGAAGGTGAACAAGAAGTGGGATCAGTGAATGTGTCTCAACTCAACCTGGTGGACTTGGCTGGCTCGGAACGTTCCGGACAAACTGGTGCTACGGGCATAAGGTTCAAAGAAGGCACCCATATTAACAAATCATTGTCTGCTTTGGCACTAGTTATTAAACAACTATCAGAAAGTCCTCTGACAGCACATAAGTGAGTAGTTAAGCCTTTTTTCTTTATATGTAATTTGTATAGTAATGAAATATTTTTTGTAATTGTGTTTTTTTTTAATAGTAATATGTTCTATTGCAAAACTTTTTATTATAAATGTGTATTCAATAAAAATTATGCTTATAGCATGTGTAATAAATAAACTAGCATAATAGGAAACTATAGCTCGCGCCAAACTTTGTGGCCGTCCCGAACTAGGCTCATTGCATTGCGCAGAACACAAAATCAGGTATTAGCGGGACGCACAAGAGCTTGGGGGCAGGGCCACACCCCGCGCGCCCGCACCGCTCACCCGCGACGCGCGCTGGCACCCACGCCTTAGTGTGAGTGCTACGTCCGTACACGAATCACGCACTTGTGAGCTCTGAGAGTACTGTAGCGTTCAAAATTCGTTCGATCGTTTCGTTAATTTGTTATTATAGTTTTTAGTTATTGTTACTTGTTGTTATTGTTACTCGTTGTTATTTGTTTATAAACATGCCTACCGGACGTTGTAATGTTTTACGACGCCAGGCTCGTAAAATGGTCTACGATGTTTATAAATTTGAAGAAAGAAGCTGAAGAAGGCCTTAAATACGATTTGAAGGCAGTACATAAACGGACTGCAGCCGCTACAGGAGTATCAGAAAGAACTGTACGACGTATTATATCGGTAGCTAATGAACCAAGTTCCAATTTATTAGCAGTTTTTCGTACACCCGGAAAGAAGAGGCAAGGGGTAAAAAAGGTAACCGGAATCGACAATTTTGACCAAGGTGTCATCAAAAGATGTATCCACAATTTTCATTTAACACAGAAAGAGTTGCCGACAATTTCTCAACTTTTAAAAAAATTAAAAGAAGATATAAATTTTGAAGGATCCGCAACGAGTTTGAGGAGAATTTTGAACGAAATGGGATTTAAATGGAAAAAAACTGAAGACAATCGCAAATTATTAATTGAAAAAACAGATATTCGCTGTAAGCGAATTGAATATTTGCGTGAAATAACGAAATATCGCGCAGAAGGAAGACCGATAGTTTACACTGACGAATCGTATGTCGATTCATCGCATACCACTTCGAAGGCATGGAGTGATGGTAGCACTAAAGGTTTAAAAAAAAAGATATCAAAAGGTCAACGTGTCGTCATTGTACATGCTGGATCCAAATCAGGATTTGTACCCAACGGCCTTTTGATGTTTAAAGCAGGTACGAAAACCGGAGATTACCATGATAATATGAACTATAATAATTATGAAAAATGGATACGCACACAACTTTTGCCGAATCTCCCACCAAGATCGGTGATGGTGATAGATAATGCACCCTATCATAACAAATTAGAGGATGCAGCGCCGACGTCAAATAGCAAAAAGGTAGAAATGGTGGCATGGCTTACGGCAAAAAATATCCCTTGCAGTTCTGACATGCTGAAACCAGAACTGTATAAATTAATTTCAATACATAAAGAAAAATTCAAAAAATTTAATATTGATAAAATTTTAGAAGAACACAATCACACAATATTACGGCTTCCTCCTTACCATCCCGACTTGAACCCCATAGAAATGGCTTGGGCATCCATAAAAGGTTACGTGGCGAAAAAAAATGTCACAAATAATATAACTAATATTATGAAATTAGTGGAGGAAAAAGTAAATAGCATGGGTGAACAGGAGTGGACTGCACTATGCGATAAAGTTATTAATATTGAGGAAGAATATAAGAAAAGTGATGTCATCATAGATGACCTAACTGAAAAAATAATAATTCACGTGAGCGATAATGAATCAGATGAAGAAGATTTGGATATTTTTTGGGAAGAGAGTGATTCGGATGCGGAACCATCCACTAGTAAGGGAGATGTTTTTATGGAAGGTGTGGCCCCATTGTGAATATAGTTTTTATTTATATTAATGTTTTTTATTTACATTTATCCTATTATTACCTAACCTATATGTTTTACAAATAACACATACATTGTATATTAAATTAAATAAAATAACCTATGAAATAAACACGAACTTTATAATCAACAAATAAAAATAAATTGACATAATATAATAAGTATTAAAAATGTTAGAAAACGAAAATTGTTTGGTTGATTACGTATTGTCCACTCGACTGTACCATGCGCAAGTTCGGACTCGCGACTATACTCAAGGCGGTCACAAAGTTTGGCGCGGGCTGTAAATTTAAGTAAATGCACTTTTTCTTTCATTTTTTATTTATTTTTATAGATCACTTTAATTGCTTAGAAAATACTTACATCTGTTGTTTGTCCCTTCACAATAAGTTACCCGTCACTATTCCTGGTATATTAAAATATTATTTTCATATAGTTAAAAGTTTCTGACAATCAGTGTTAATGTTTTAAAGTCAATTGAAAGATATTTCGCCACTCCATACAACTAATTTTTTTATATCGTCGCCAGTCAAAAACGAAGAGTCCACTATCGCAACTGACATAAATAAATCTCATATAAATTCACTTTATCTATATCTTAAATTCCATTGACAATTTGAGATAAATAGCACAGATATAATTCGGTTATATCGGCAATTAATCTTTTATACGATAATTCATATTTTTATTTATTTTCAGGCATGTGAACTATCGTGATAGTAAATTGACACGAATGCTTCAAAATTCTCTAGGAGGTAACGCGAAAACTAGTATTATTTGTGCTGTGACTCCTGCCGCTGTGGAAGAAACAATATCTACATTACAGTAAGTATTAAATGATATACTTTTATATAAGTGCCTAATAATAAAGCGTTTTGTTTTCAAAAAATTTGAATCTATACACATATATAAAGCAAATTCTATAAAAAAAATTGGTGCAAATCATTAGAAGCATTCCCCAAACAGAAAAAAATATAATGTTACTAGCAATTCCCGCGGCTCCGCCCGCGTTCTTATCACTATTAAAAATAGGTGTTGGTGGAAAGAGGTTTAAAATTCAAGGTTAAAATTATATTTTTTGATACCATATCAAAATAAAATATTATAAAAAATAAAAAAGAAATTGGTCGTTATATTTCTTTTACTTTTTTAATTGTGTTAAATGTGACCGTCGCATGGCGACCCAGTAAAGGGATAAGGCCTTTTTTTGGCCCCATCCTCTATATAAATTTTTATTTGTGAATTAGATTGACCAGGTTGTAAATAGTAATATGAAATATGTATTGTACCATAATACTCTTTTTTAACCTGTTTTTGCAGTCGCTTCCATCAGTCTAAAAAGGTTTAATAAAAAGACAAAACTATGAAATTAGTTAACTTTAGTTTATTAATTTGGAATTTTTCAACTTTTCACACTTTCTTCTCCCTATTTAGTCTTCAT
The DNA here is from genome assembly GCA_905231865.2 of Boloria selene. Taxonomy (NCBI): domain Eukaryota; kingdom Metazoa; phylum Arthropoda; class Insecta; order Lepidoptera; family Nymphalidae; genus Boloria; species Boloria selene. The sequence goes on along the minus strand of HG993137.1, from coordinate 11,447,532 downwards.
TCTCATCACTTAAACGTCCTTTAACATCTGAATAATCAATAATCATTTTAGTCTTACAAGACTTTTCAAGTACTATGATCTTAATATCCGTCGTAACTTAAATACCAGATTACGGAGGCATTAGGCACTACAACCAACGGTCTTGGCCCCCACTTTACATTGACAATACCAGAATAGGACAGTGGTAGAATTGTATTGTATTTAAGGAGTGTACATTTCAAACGATGTCTAGACAAGACTGATTTTTTATCCTCAAAATATCATTAGATTCTTTGTGTAAAAATATTTTCTAAACGGCGTGATTATATATATGTTCTTTTGTGTAAGATTTGGACTGTTTTAGTTGCTGAATTCCTTTAGTTAAATTACGCAACTCTTGAAACGACAGCCTACGACAGAAAGCAGTTTATAGGCATAAGGCATTGCATAAAGCAGCCTATATGAGATATGCGAAGATAACTGTTAAAATAATTTGATTTGTATTTAACTATGAGCTTGCTTCCGGCATAGCAATGTGATTTTCAAATATAATGTGTACCAACATGAGAACATTAAAACAAAATAAAAAAGAAAGTGCTTCTTATATGCACTCTATAAAAAAAAAAGTTGAAATGTTATTGATAAATTTCTATAGAAAATCACAGTTGGTCCAAAGTTTGACGTTTCACAAATAATATTAAAAATGCATTTTTTTTCCATCATAAATATATTGGCTTGTTCGGCATATAGTCTACTTTCAGGATATATGTATAAAACATGAAATAGTACGAAATATTTTTTCATTGATGCTCCGCTACTATTGGTCGTAGCGTGATGTAATATAGCCTATAGCCTTCCTCGATAAACGGACTATCCCACACAAAAAGAATTTTTCAAATCGAACCAGTAGTTCTTGAGATTAGCGTGTTCAACCAAACAAACGAACAAACAAACAAACTCTTCTGCTTTATTAATCTTTATTATATTATATATAAAAGAAAGTCGTGTTAGTTACACTATTTATAACTCCAGAACGGCTGAACCGATTTGGCTGAAAATTGGTGGGGATGTAGCTTAGAACCAAGACGGACATAGGATACTTTTTATCCCGTTCGATCGCGCTCATGTGTGACGTGACATTAAACGTTAAATATATAAAGGTATACCAAAAACGCATCTGACATGGAATAACAAAACACAAATGACATCTAAACGTAATTTTGTCTATGGTTAAGTATGGTTGAAAATTGGATAATTATAAATTTTGTCGGAAATCAATGATCAGTAATAATCAGTTATTTGTATTCTGGTGGAACACAGTTCGCCGGGTCAGCTAGTAGATAGAATGTTAATATTCAAAACGTTATAGATTCGCGAATAGAGCGAAGGCGATTAAAAACACTCCAGCGGTGAACGCGGTCGCAACTGACGCGAGCATGATCCAGACCCTCACCAAACAGCTTTGTCAACTCAAAACACAGCTTGAAGGCAAAAAGAATGTCGAGGTTGGTATTTACTTTTAATTGTTATTTGTTATGTTATAATAATTAATGAGAATATTATTATTTATGTGAATATATGTGAATTTGTGCGTGCTTATGTATGTATTTACTAGCATTTCCCGCGGCTTCGCACGCGTTCTAGAGACTTGAAACCAAATTCTTTCTGATACGCGCGGTATGATACCTCGCAGAACTAACGCCCGCCCTTCCCGTTTTTTGTAACATTTTTCATTGATGCTCCGCTCCTATTGGTCGTAGCGTGATATAATATAGCCTATAGCAAATTAAACCAGTAGTTCTTGAGATTAACGCGTTCGACCAAACAAACAAACAAACTCTTCAGCTTTATAATATTAGTATAGATTACTTCTTTAATGTAATGATTAATGGGTTATGTATATGAAATTTACAAGCACCTTTGACAAATTCAGGCTAATTTCCTAGTAGTGTTGATATGTCACCGTAAAATTGTAAATAACGTTAGATTATAATTTCGCAGTTTACAATCTTGAGAGATTGTACACGGAATACCGTGTTCGAATCCCGGGTCGGGCCAAGTATAGTTCTTGTTCTTCTTTGTTTAGTACTAGCGACTCGCCCTCGCTTCGCTCGGGCTCTTCCCTAAATTTACAAAGGGATATAGGGACAGAGAAAGAGACTTTGTTTTATACTATGTAGTGATCCCGCGCGGTTGCCTAGTATCAATGAGATTAAATGACCGGAAGCGGTCGGGAGGAAATTATTATTAATATACTACAACATATTGAATAATGTGTTTTTACAATTTTTTTTATAGCAAGATAACGTCAATCTGCAAAGACAAATAACGAAATTACAAAAATTAATATTAAATGGATTTGCGGAAAGAACAAGTACAGATATAATTAGTGGTGCAAGGAGGAAATTGATACCACCGCGACGTATGACGATATCAACGTTACACCCAATTCAAGAAGACCCCCTGCCAGCGATGCCAAAGTTTTGTACGCCTAGCCTTAAATTCAAGTAAGTATTATCAAATTAAGAATATTTATTAATTAAATATTAGAGAAATTTTGACTAGTCGGTAAAGCCGAGTATTCGGCCACTTTCGTAGTTGGTGTGTAGTCGGCGATTATTCGGGAAAAAGCGCCGACTATCTTATTTTTGTATGTATTTTTCAAATGTATATTATAGGAAGAATTATATAAAATAATAAGCTAAAATTACTTCTTAAGAAAAAATAATTGTCAAATTATCTATGATATTAATTTTTATAAAATTATTAATTTAAATTTAAAAAAAATGTTAATATGGATTTTTTTCTATTTACTGAAGTCTTTTCAGTTGTCTCTCAGAGTTGCTTTCGCCAGTTCTTCTCAGGTCTGAAGCTTCTTATCATTCATTAAAAAATTGAAGTAATGAGGACTATCGCGTATGAATTTGCCGTCTCCGAAATGTCAAATGTCACTGTTTGCCGGTTGGCTACGCGGTTTATTTCTATTAAGATTACTGTTACGAATATTTAGCAATACGTTACATTAATTATGGCAAATAGAAGGTGCGAATCGCTACTTACTACTGCTTTGAGACAGTTTTAGCTTTCGGAAACTTATGTTCGCTTTTTTTCCTAGCAAAACGGGACTGCGCTACACTGTAGCATGGAAAATACGTTTACTCTACGGTTCTTTTGTATTTCTGTATTCTAAATTATTCTTTTGGCGCCCGTAAAAACTAACTTTAACAGCCGTACTTTAGGACCTCACTCTACAGTAGCGCCACCTGGTGAACCAAAAAACGATAGTCCTCATTTGGGTACTTTTGTAATACAAAAACAATAACATATTCGAAACTTTTTAAAAATAATAACCAATAATTAAATTTACCTACTCTAAAATTACTTTTTAACAAAAAAAATATATTTTTTTCAACTTCAAAGTTGGTATTATAATAATTTGAATGGATTTTTAATTTATTTGTGGTACTTAAATCTAGGTATTCATTAAAACATAATTCTGAAAATTGATTCACATTTCAAAGCATAAAAAATATATGCCAAAAAAATTTAACTAACTACAGACAAAGAAATTACTTTTTATCAAAAATATATGTTTAACTTTTTAAAGCCAAATCTAACTTATATTTCTAATACTGGCCATTACTCAACATATACTTTTTAATAATGTGATAGAAGAAATTAGTGTCACTCCGTGACATTTATGATTTAAATAAAAAGAATTATTTTATTTGTTGTGCTAGTTGGTAAGCATTTATCAATTTTACTTATATTTTGAAATATTTTTCTGAAAAATTAAATGCAACGTAATGCAGAAACTTTTGGATATTTTTTATTTTCAATTACTTGACACGTATATTTTATCATTATTTACAAATGGGGTAATACTTAGTCATTATACAACTTAATCCTAATATAGATTGACACAAAGTAAACCATGTTATGACTATTAGGGCCAGTTTCACCAGTCTCTGATAAAGTCCCTGATAGCATATCCGGAACTTATCTGACGGATGAACTACAAATTTTGGTTTCACAAGTCTTGAATAGTGGTATCTGGCAGTTAAAGTGGCCGGTAATTTATCAGCCGAATCAAGTGGCCGTTAAAGGTGGTATCTGGTAGATAACTAAAATGATTCGAATGGAGGGCGCGAATAAAAATATATGTCATTTATTTTTGGTAATAAATAATATCATACTCTTTATAGTAGTCTGTAGCCACAAGATGGATTTGTTTCAATTTTTAGAAGACGAATTTGATGAATATTATGAACATATTTCGCGACCTCATAGGAATAGAGTAATCCGCCCTAGAACAAATTGGGTAATGCAGCGGACATTAAATTGATATTTATTCTACAAAAAAGGGCCATTCGGGCTATTTATAACATAAGCGCTCGTGATACTCTCCGCGGACTTTTTAAAGAAATAGGAATACTTACGGTTGCTTCGCAATATATATATATTGTAACATTATGTTTGTTCGTCAAAATATTAATTGCTATTCAAAGCACAGCGACAAACATGGTATAAATAGAAGAAATAAGGATAAACTTGTAACACCCAGTTTTCGCCTACAAAAGGTAAATAGATCGTTTATGGGGCAAGGTGTACGCATGTATAATAAAATTCCACAGTCCATATTGAACTTGCCTTTGAGGCAATTTAAATCAAAAATTAAAAATACGTTAATGAATAAAGCTTATTACACTATAGCGGAATATGCGCTATAGCGGTAGATGTAAATGTGTGGGATTAGTGACTGGTTGTGTCTCACGTAGGATAAATAGATAAATTGTAATACAATATTGTTACCAAATATTTTTTGAAAAGAGCAGCCGGTTCTTCTCAGCAGAACAGCTTTCCGAGCCGGTGGTAGTTTACTCACAGACTTACAGACTGACTTTTAATTTTGATAATGTAAAAATGACGATTCAAAAGAGCTTGTTAAAGTCTATTTGAATAAAGAATATTTTGATTGATTGATTTAATTACTTTTCATCACATTATAACAAAATTATATTCAAGAACATTAAAAAGTAAAATGTATTTTATTTTAAATAAAAAAATAATTAAAATATTTTAGTTTTTAAACTAGATTTTAAATAGCGATCATATGCGTCTGTGTAATGTGACGCAAAAAAGCGACGTTGCCATTATGTAAAATAGCAAGTGGCTTGTAATATATCTGCCGGTTAGTTTATCAGGTAGTTTAATGGTGAAACAGAAAAAATATATCAGCAACCGTTATCTGTTAGTTAGTGTTAAGTGAGAGATTACTAACTGACACTTTATCAGAAACTGGTGAACCTGGCCCTTAATGTTTAGTTTATGCTATTTAGTACATTACACACACTTCAAACTCAATTTTCATGAAGTTAGAACTTTGTTGACCATTTATATCTTCGTATAAAAAGTGTCAGTAATTTCTTCTACTTATATAATTATTGTATTCACCTATTTTTAACGTCCCACTGCTGGGCACGGGCCTCCCTCAGTACGAGGGGGATCAGGCCATAGTCCACCGCGCTGGCCTAGTGCGGACAGTAGCTGGACTTCACATGTCTTTCCAAAACGTGCTAAGTTCTCTCAGACATGCAGGTTTCCTCACGATGTTCTCATTCACCGTGCCAAATGATAGTCATGTTAGAAAAGATTTGCACATGAAAATATCAAAGTGCGAAACCCGAATTTGAATGTATTTGAATCACATGTATATCAGTGCGAGTGTCTTACTCTACTGCAATAAGTTTTTATTTTATTTTTTTAAGTGTTTACAAATATTTATACAATAATTTATATTTTATATAAATGGTTCAAAGACCAATAAAGTTTCCACTTATATAAAAATCATATCGAACAGTGGATTTGACTATTACTATGAAAAAAAAGACAATAGAATTACATTTTAAAAAATAAATAAATATTTACATATTTATTTATTTATTTTATTATGAAAAAAAAGACAATTGAATTACATATTAGACTTAACAAAAACAAATAAAAAATACAAGAATTAATTAAAGCTTACTGACAAAACAAAACCTCATAAATTTAATCTACAAAAAAACCTGCTAGATAGGTAATATAATATTACGTAAGTTCTCTAATCATTTTTTACACTTCATGATAGAACATGTGTTTATGTTTATGTCCTTAAAATGTTTATTATAATTGTTGCATGCACGTGATATAAAGGTATTGTTAATATAATTAGGTTTTTTTACATGAAATTAAAAATAAAGATTTATTTCTTGTATTGATTCTGGGACATGTAAAATTAATATTACCTAATAAGTAAGGGGAATCAATGTTATTTTTTACAAATACACTCTAAAACACGTTTGGCTCACCCTACTTTCTGCGCCAGCGGTCGCGGGTTCGAGTCCCGCTGGAGGCATTCATTTGTTGAGCACGAATGTTTGTACTCATTTATATTTATGATATGTATGTATTTAAAATTTATATATATGTAGTATATCAACTATCTAGTATCCGTAACACAAGCCTCGTAGCTTAACACGGTACTAGGTGGTGCTGTTGTAATATTGTCCTAATATATGTATTTGCGTATGTACAAAGTACACATGTCAGAAGTAAAACTTCTTTGGCAAACTAATTTTTAAATTTCGTTTATATTTATACTAAAAACCCCGTCTAAGCTCGTTGAGAGAGAGATGGCGCGAAGGTCACACCCACGAGTTAGACAGAGTTAGAAATGTCACTGACTCGCGGTGGGCGAGATCTAACTATGGCTAACTCTTCCCCGTCTCTGAGCGCCTGGTACTATGGACTTATTTTTCATCGAGTTTGAAATCAGATCGATTCTAAAGAAGTTTCACTTCAAAATATTTTGTTCACAGTCCATTACTGATACCGGGCGGATCGGACTTCCAGCCACTACAGAGCGCGAGCAGTCTGGCCAGCGTGAGCGAGGAGCGCGTCACGCCACCGCCTGACAGGAAGATCAATTTCAACGAGGTCATTGAACTTGGTATGTAAATAGTAAATAATAAACTTAATTTGTACTTGCATTACTATAACGACGAGGTCATTGAACTTGGTAGGTACATAATAAACTTTTGTACTTGCATTACTATAGAAATATCTATGTGCAGTAATGGATATATAAATATATTAATATTATGTTTTTGTAATTAATGTACGGATACTATAGATTTTATGATAATTTTTTATTTTTTAAGTGAAAACTTCTTTAGCTCCATTGAGTATAATATATTCGGACAATATTGCACACAGCGCCTGAGTGATTTTCACCGACTTGTTACGTATCGGAGTATTTGTTACGTAACGAACTTACGTACGCGACGGCGACGGGCGGCATACATATGTATTGATAAATAAATAATTTTTATGAACCAGAAGTGAAATTTCGAAAAAAATAAAAAGACAATCACGACTATTTATTCACATATACATTACACAACAATAAGTACATATACATTACATAATAATAAGCAAACAGTTTATAAAAAAATAAAATAAGAGCTCTAACTTTTAATTTACAAAATAGGCAAGTTTACTTTCCAAACAGACAAGGTTTCCCCTTACACTACTTTACAGTACGTGAAATTCGCCTCGAATGAAGCGCGCACAGGTTTTATATAAGCTTGCCGTCACCACCACTACTTGTTATCCCTTCCACGATGACGTTTTCTTACTATTCTTCCAATATAATAATATATAAAAATATAAGAATTATTGTTTGAAATGAAATGACGCGAGCCCTAATACATTAGTATGTGTGTACTAAACTTAAAAATTATGAATGAAGAAGTAGTAACACACATGCATACACATAGATATACCTATACGCAAACTCATGCATATACCCATACCCATACATATCTATATTAATAATTTCGTCAAGGCTTACGGTAGACTCAATCAAAACCTTAACTGAATAATAAACATACAAAAATAAAGATTTCGAGTCGACAACATATTATATTCGCAAAATACGGATTGTCGAGTATTTTGTTTAATTCTAATAATGCTGACAGACAAATCAATAGTCGCCATATTGGCCACTCTAGCGAAATGTCACAGACAACAAAATACAAATGAAACAACGAAAGTCTATAAAATAAAATATATATATTATAATTAAATAAAACATAATATATTTACTACATAAAAAAATATTTAATTCCTAAAATACTATTTAAAAAGAATAATATAATATTTTTTCTAAACTCTTAAATCATACTTTCGTTTTCACTTATCAAATGATGCGTTATGATTTCTAATAGATGGTGTTATTAATATTTTTATTATTTAATTTTAGTAAGTGTTCATTCATTGTATTGCTATAATATCTTATATCTATACTATACTATCGATTTAGCGTTCCGCTAGTATATACAATAATTGTAGACTGATCATATTATCATTACGTGTAGATCAGCATATCCCAGTCCATGAGTCCCAGTTGGAGAGTTATATCATAGTCATTAAGTATTTTTGATTTTTCTTATTATATGCAATATTTTTATTTTATTTTAGATAGCGACGACGACAGTTCCATAGAGGTTCAAACTTGTTCACCTTACCATAAATGTTTCGGTAAATATTGTAATTTGCTAATTTAAATTGTATGTGTATTGTGTTCCTATATTACATTATTCACAGTTAAATTATAAAAACATATTTGATTTATGTGAAAAAACATATTTGATTATTTAATTATATGTATTATAACCATAAAAAACAATACTAAAAACTGTAACACATCAATCTAACAATTAATAATTTTTTCTCAATCGCGCCATTACGAGAAAAAGTGAAGTCAACTTGAGAGCTCGATCACAGATTAACAAATATAAAAGTCTGATATTTTTTTAATAATCCTTATAGTAGGTATTATATATTTTATTAATAAATACATTATATTTATTTTAGATCCTTCAAACACACCACCTTGTATTTTGAAGAATACAGCGAAACAAGCTCAGAAAAATTTAAAAGATATTTTAGAATTAACTGAAAGAGAAAAAATTTATACTCCTGACGTTGTAAGTTCATTACGATTTTTATTGTAATTAATTATTTAATTTATTTATAAATTTTATTTATTTATATTTACTTAGGTAATGTCAATTTAACTATTTTTAGTCAATCCTTATAATAGATTGCTGTATGTACTTAAATCAACTTTTAAATATTTTGTTCAAAGTTAAATTACATTTTTTAGTTTTTAAATATTTAAATTTAACCAATATTTTTTTTTTAAATAGATACAAGACAAAATTAATACATATTTATGTTTAGGTTGAATTGATGGAGAAACTTGAAAGTAAATCGTTAAAAATAGCAGAATTAGAAGATGAATTGACTAAACTGGGAAATGTAAGCAAGGAGAAAGACAAAGAAATGGAGAAGCTTAAAAATAACATAGCTGATGCTGAAAAGCAAATAAAACAAATAACAACTGCTAAAGTAAGTATTGTTAGAACATTTGTCCTCTTACTTCACTATACTAATGAAAAACACACACACACACACACACACACACGCACGCATACGCACGTACACACACACACACCTACACACGCAAAAACATAGGCCCAACAGTTTTTAAGTTTTAAAATTTTAAGTCTTGTTTTTTATTTCTTTCTGTTAAATTTATTTCTTATTTTTTCTTTTTTTTTACTGCCATGCTCCCACTCAACACCCTAGGGAGCTGGGTATTACTGAAAATTAGCGCTGTCTGAGACTCTGGTCTCAGCAGCATTAGCTGAGTTATTAACCTTTGCCATTGATTTATTTAAGCCACCTAGTATATGTTAAGTTTTTTTACTGTTCTTCATGGCAATAAACGATTCTATTATTTATTTATTGATATTCTCAATAACTGCCACTATTGCAGGAGGAATTGGAAAAAGCTTGCAAAGAATGTTACACTAAACTGACTGACTGGGAAGTCAGTTATGAAACATTGAAAAAGAAATCCAAGACCAGGGAGGATGAACTTCTATCACTGCTACAAGAACATGAAAATAAAAAGAAGCGAGAAGTCATTGGTATGTTTTTTGTACTTCAAAGTACAAAATTGTTGTACATATTTTTAGAAGCTGTATCACTTGTCAGTGAATTTAGTTTAGTTTACGATATTTTTATTTAATTTTAATTTTTACTATATTGATGTTAAATTTATTTTATTAAAATACTTTCTTAGGTTTAAGGTTGCAAATATTTGACATAAATGAAACTATGTTTTCGGATTTTGTCGCGGATTTTATTGTATTTACAGCTCTACAGTCGATTTTACATTCATAGCTCTTTTAACTAATTTTAATTTTTGAATTCAGCATTGTAATTTTTTTTTCTTTTTTTTCATACAGGTAAAATATCATCAAAGACCATGCAAAAAGAATTAAATTTTCTGGATTTGTCCAGAGATATCTCATTAGTGGACAGTGACTGTGACAACAGTATTGCTAAAGACTCAGCACAAACAGTACCAGCTCAGTCTACCAATAACGTACAAAGTCAACTAACACAAAAGAACCAATCCATTTTAGAATTAGAAGCCAACTTACACGCACAAAAATTACGAATAGATAGCTTAGAAAATATCAACAAGGAATTACAAAATACAATAAAAAGTTATAAAGATAAAATTTCATATATAGAACACGAGAACTCTCTTCATAAATCTACTATTGATAATCTAAATAATACGATAGAAAACCAAAAGTCGCTATTAGAATCGGCTAACACAGATATTGAATCATACAACAGTGTGATACAAGACTTGCAACTTAAACTAGTGGTCAAAGATAATAGTGACCAGAATGTAATGAACGATAACGATATAGAAACTATGATAGCAAATGAAGAAATGTTTATTGCTAACCATGAAAATATGAAAAACATTCTACAGTCTCTAAAAACTGCACTCAAATCTAGGGACGAGGAAATCAAACATCTGAAAACTACGATTAACACCAATGTATCGAATATAGATTTTATTGCGGAGAGAGAAAATAATAAAAAAGAGATTGCGACACTTAAAGAAGAAATTAAAAGCCTTATGACACAAGACAAAGACAAAACTAATCTCGTTGATAAATTAGTTCAAGAGAAAAAAGATTTATTAAATCTTGAAGTACATTTGAAAATCCAACTATCAGGTATTCAGAAAGATAAAGAGCTGCTGGAGAAACAAAATGGCGAGAGAGCGCTTGAAGTCAATCGATTAAAAGAATATAGTGAAAAATTAACATTTGATTTAGCAGAAAAAGAACGTGAAATTACATGTAAAAATGAAGTCTTAGGAAAGGAAATTGAAATTGCGAAGAAAAAAATAACTGATTTAGAAGACGATATTAAAGTAAAAGAAGATATTATTACTAGCTTAAATAAAGAAGACTTTGACACACAAGAGAACATACGTAAAGCCAAAACTACATTAGAAAAATTACAAAAAATAATGTCATTGTTTACAGACGATATTTTAGAAGTTCCAGAATTTATGGATAATTTAGTAACAGCGCTCAGTACGTTAAGTGATAACTTAACGTCTTTTGAGAGCATTGCCTTAGAAGCTATTTCAGAAAAAAATAACGTGAAGCAATTGTTAGATCAGCGACAGGAAGAATTAAATAATATTCAAATTAAAATAGAGGATCTTATTAATGCAGTGGATAGTTTTTATGCAGAATATCAAAATGTATCGGAAGTAAACAACGATATATTGTCAACAGAAATGGACACTTGTGAAAATTTAAAACACAAAGTAATGAATCTCTTAACAACTATAAAAACTTCACAAGCTTATCTTAATGAATGTATTAAAAACAAAGACAAAGATATTCAAGAATTAAAATTAGAAAATGAAAGAATTTTAGGTGATTTCCAAACGGAATGTAATAAAACTTCCGAATATTCGCAACAAATTGATAATCTTGTACACAATCGGGCTGAAATGTTAAAAAATATCTTAGAAAAAGCAACACAATTAACATCTGAATTTAATATTGAGAATAGTGTTTCGTGTCAATTCAGTGACGGTCCGGAAAATCTATTTGAACAAATTGCTCTAACTTTAGATAAAATAGCCAACCACGTTAGTATTGTAAAATCAGATAACAGCACAGAATCGACTAGCGTTGAAGTAATATTGGCTGAAGCTAAAGATGAAATAAAACAACTGACAGAGGAAAATCTTAAATTGATACAAGATATTTCGAATTTGGAAAACAGTAACGCCACATTATCTAATGAATTGAATGTTATTCAAGGAGAAACAAATAATCTGACAAAGGATTTGAAAGAAAGCACACATTTGTTGGATCAGCTAAATCAAGACTTAAAGAGCAAGTCCAGTGAAATAGAAATAATAGAAAATAAGGCAAAAGAATGTAGAGACAAGTTTAGGCACCTAGAAATGTCTATGAAAGAACAAATTAATTTCTTAGAAACAGAAAACAGTGAGCTTAAATTAAAGTGTTCCAACTTAGAATTACATGAGAAATGTGTGAATAATTTAGAAAAACAAGTATTAAAAGGCGATCACAAAGACTTTTCTAGAAAATTAAATGCCTTCATAGAAGTTAATTCTCCTCCTAGTCTTTTAACAATATGTTGCAACAAAATAGTAGACGTAATTCAGCCCATTGAAGATGAAAAATCTCTGAGTTCACATTCTTCCAGTGAATTAAAAGATACGGAATACATAAACACTTGCCGCTGTGATGAACTTATGATCGATCTTAACATTTTAAAAGCTGATAACACTAGATTAAAGCATAGAATTGTGGAATTAGAGAATGACAATGAAAACTACATCAAAGAACAGGAGGAAGTTCAAAAGGAGGTACGATTACTTTTAGAACATTCACACGAATTACAGAAAAAAATAGTTAATCATAGAACTAACTTATCTACACTCACAGCTACTACTTACGCAGAGAATAGGTCGTTAAGTTCCCAATTGAAATTCCTACAACACCATCATAGTAGATTCCACACAGTATGCCAAAGGGACATACCTGAATTTAAAAAACAATTGCAAGACCTAATGATTATTCTTAAAACTGAACGTTTAAACAAATCTAACGATAGTTTTAAGCGATATTCTCTACCGAATGCTTTAGAAACAGCGTCACTACATTCTACATTCAAAAGCGAGTCTACTATGGATGGTGAACTTTTGATGTTAGATACAAATGTGACGCTTACAACTTGTGATAACACTTTGTTAGCTAATGATCAAACTTGTTTTGATGCAACTCAAGTTTGCACATTCAATGAGGTAGCTAGTCAAACAGATGCTGATGATATAACTAAATATAATATATCACATCCTCAGATGGCCACGGAAACTTTTGAAAGTATCAAAATAATAGAAACTTTAGAATCTCTTAAGAATGAAAACGACAAATTACGCCATCTGGTTGAGGACTATTCTGAAAATAAAAAAGTACATGTCACAGATGCTCAAAGCAGTCCAATTAAAGTGACTAGTAGTTTAAACAACTCGTTTACAACAACAACTACAACGAACAATTATGAGAATAAAGAGTCATGCGGCGATTGTAAAGACAACAATAAAGTAAGGATAATTGAAGAAAAGTTTAAAATAGAAATTGAGGCTATGACTAAAAATTTAACAGACCTTAAATCACAAAGAGACGAACTTGAGGAAAAATATCGTGATCTTGCTCTAGAAATACCTAACACAGAGTCTTTAGTCCGTAAATTGACTTTATTAGAAGAAGATTATTGCAAAAAGCAAAATGAGGTTGATGTTCTCACCAATACTTTGGCTAAAAAAAGCAATCAGTTAATGATTTTGCAAGAAGAAAATGATTCACTGTCGAACCAAGTAATGGAAAGTATTTCCGAAGTAGACGATCTTAAAAAAGAGCATGACTTACTAAAGGAAATAAATATTGACCTTACCAATAAATTCACTAAACTAGAAGATGAAATTACTCGCTTAAATTCCCGCAAAGATGAAAAACAAATATGCCAAGCATGTATTGTAAAAGACGAAATGATTACATCTTTAGAAAACAAAGTAACAGATACACATACAAAATTGGATAGAAGCTACAGCGATTCGGACAGTTCATCGAGATATAACAAAATTTGCACTTTACAAAATGAACTTCACGCAGGCAAAGAGGATTGTATTGAATTGAAAGAGGAAGTTACTACAATCAAAAATCATTTAGAACGTAGCAATCTTTCTATCAGTCACGCTATGGATTTAGATGAGAGTATAAGCGAAGTGTGTTCATTTAACAAAGCACCAGCTAACATCAAGGGGGACATGTCAATAGAACAAGAAACCAGCGTGTATGCACTAGATAAAAAAGAATGTATCGACTACTATATCGATAAAGTGGGGGTTGATAAAGAAAGCCTCAAAGAAGATACTAAAATAATAGATGTCATGAAAATGTTATATGAAAGCTTCACTATTAAACATGCGAACGAAGTTGAAAATTTAGTCAATAAACTAAAGGATTTCGAAGAATCTAAGTGTGAACTCGAAAATAAAATCCATAAACTAAATAAAGAACAAACGAGACTAAAGGCAGAGTTAACGGAAAAAGATGGTCACCTGCATACATTGGTCAACGTAGTTTCTCAGATAAGAAATGATCTAAGTGGCATAGTAGAAGACACTGACTCTGAAACTCTTATGTGTAACTTTACTGATAAATTTTTGAGCAGAGTCGACAAAGAGTTTGGATTTACAAGTACAGTGATATTTGAGTGGATCTGTGACAAGTATAATAGTATAGTTGAAATTATATCTACAGATAAAGATAATGTCGTTGAAGAAATGCAAAGTTTGTCCACAAATATTGACTCTCTTAATGAAAACTTATCTTTATTGAAATCACAATTAGCTGAGAAGGAAAAAGAAATTGATTTAATAAAATGGCACAAAAACAAAATGGAAGAGATCAGTACTGCTGTGACACTAGATATTCTAAATAAAGAGAAAGATTTAAAGTTGCTCCTAAGAAAAGGCTACGAAAAATTATTACAGAATAAAATCATCACCCAGGATATCGACTTCAATCTTTCCACTTTGGATGTCCTTCAAGCCATCTTCGATAATATTTCCCTACAAGGACAAAATAATCAGGAAGAATTAGAAAAAGAGAGAAAGACTCTCATTCTACAATTAGAACAAGTAAAGACAACACTTCAAATCAAAGACCAAGAATATACTAAAATTCAAGAAGAGAACATAAAACTCAATACGGATTTGATAGAAAGGGAAAAACAGTATCTTGCGCAAGTTTCCTTGCACGAAGATTTAAACAAAATTTACCAAACGAAAATCGAAGAAAATAAAGCTAATATTAGTGAAATAAATAAATTAAAAGAAGAAGTGAGTGTATATAAGAACACCATTGTCGACAAAGACGCTGCCATTGTTTCTCTAGAGAGTAAAATTAATAGTCTAAGTGAAAAATTAAGTTTGGAAAACAATACCAAAGAAACTGAACTTTTGCTATATGTAGCTAAATCGCAACAAGAAATCGATAATTTAAAATCTATTAATCAAATTATAATAAAAGAAAGAGAAACGTGTGCGAGTGAATTCTCTAACGCGTGTGCTAAATTGAATGAATACAAAATCGATATGGAAAAACTGACATCCGACATACATGTGCTTAAAACGTGTATTAAAGAAAACGCAGAGTTGGTCGAAACGTTGAAAATGGAGTCGAGGAGTTTGTCAGAACAAAACAAGGCATTGCAGAATGAATTGCAAGAGAAGTGTAAAGAGTGCAGTCGACTAGCAAACAATATAAAAACACATGAAAAAACTGCTCAAATTCAAAGCGCAATGATAAACAGGTAAGATTAAATATAACAATATTAAACTTTAAATAAATATTAAATTTTCTGCTTGAATTTATTGAGATTTAAATGTAGTAATATTCGTAATTCCTAATTAAAGAGTGTAATGGTAATCATATTAACGGAATAAATTTATAAAATTGCATGTATATTTATAGTATTTGAGAGAAAACAAGTATAATATATTATTTATGGTTGTTATGATTTAGCGAGGTTTTGGACAGTAAGTGTGCACATGCCAAGTTGGGTTAAAAACTTATATTATTTTGGCAATTTTATCAATTGTTTTTAGGTTACAAAGACAGAAAGAAGATGACGACAAAAAATGTATGGAAAAGGAGAAAATGATAGAAGAATTAAATGATAAGTTGAATTCATTAGACACACTGTACAAAAAATTAGAAGGGGACCTTACAACCAGCATGGAGGAAATCGATCAATTGACTAAAGCTAAACATTTGTTAGAGGTAATTTATTTAAATTGTTTTTGCTAAATTTGTTAAATGCAAGAAATTTTGTATGTAAATAATAATTATATAAAAAATAATTTTCATCTTTTTTCTCTTTTTTACAATTGCAAACATCAATAATGTAATATGTAGATAAAAACAAACGCTTTATAAAATAATTTATATGAATAAATTGATATAATCCAAACTTTCAGGTTCGCATATCGGAATTAGAGTCTAATGGAGAGGCCAAGCCTAAACTCTCAATAGATATAGCAGAGTGTACGAGAAAACGTCGGCAAAGCATTCACGATTCGAAGCGAATGTTCTCAGATTGCGCTCAAGGTGATAAATCTTATGTTATTATTAGACCCTTTCATGGGTTTTAATATTTTTTTTCGTAGAATCCGAATTGTTTTCCCAAAATAAAGGTAGCAAAAACGTAAGTTATCACTACATAGTATAAAACAAAGTCACTTTCTCTGTCCCTATATCCCTATGTATGCTTAAATCTTTAAAACTACGCAACGGATTTTGATGCGGTTTTTTTTAAAAGATAGAGTGATTCAAGAGGAAGGTTTATATGCATAACTAGCGGATCCCGCGGCTTTGCCTGTGCCAAATCTAGGGAAGAGCCCAAGCGAAGCGAGGGCGAGTCGCTAGTTTATTATAACATCAACTATTATTCAGTGAAAGTCTCGTCGAAATCAGTCCAACTGTTCCAAATTCAAAACAAATGAGATAAGTAAAATTAAAAATAAGTTTTTCTTATCAGCTGTTTATATACTTAGCTGTTATTTTAACCTTACAAACTGTTAAAATTCAAAATTATTTATTTATTATTACAATTTATTTATTATTACATTTTTTTACTAAACGTCATGAGTGACTGTCCTGTCTGTCGTTCTGACCTGAGAAGAACTGGCTAAAGAAACTCAGCCAAGCTCAGTTAAATTTTATGTAAATGTATACATCACTAGCGACTTACCCTTTTTATTCGGGTACCATATTCTAGTTGTTTACTAAAATTCGTCTAAATCTGTCCAGTCATTTAAGCATAATAAAATTACAAACACGTATACAAACTCTCAGTTACGTTCAAACGTCTAGTGTAGTTAAGACTTTTCATAAAATTGACATTAGGGGCATTTCATATGAAGCGGACAGGAAAAAAAAAGTGAGGTAAGGAAATTTGTTCATATGCGGGTTATTTATACCTCTAGTGGATATGAAAGTGTATGCGAAATATTTTTTTTCTACGGTGTTTATTTTTAAAATTATGGGCTTTTGAAAAATAATCATAATCCAAATTTCGATGTTTTAAATTTAGTTTTTCGAATGGTTAACAAATACAAACAACTATTGAACTTAGCGTTTTGTATAGATTTTTAGTTGCTCTTTTTAATAAAGAAATATTTTTTTGAAATTAAAAATAAAATGATGTACAAAACCGGAAATGAAAATTTCAAAACAAGTTTTTGATCACTTCGACCCATGTATTTTAATTTTTTCTTGCATCCAAATATAGCCTATAGTATTATTAAAAAACACTAAAAGTTTCATTGTGTTATCTCTATTGCTTAGAAAGATTGGTAAATTAATGTATGTCGCTCTCGACATGCATGTCGCTCTGAGCGTGATGCTTCATACTAATTTATGTCAGTTACTTGGCGAAATTTAAAAATTTATCATATGTATCATTGTATTCAAGCAAGTTTAAGCTCTGAAAACTTAGGGTTTATTACTTGCTGTTTTTACAAG
Organism: Boloria selene; assembly: GCA_905231865.2. Taxonomy (NCBI): domain Eukaryota; kingdom Metazoa; phylum Arthropoda; class Insecta; order Lepidoptera; family Nymphalidae; genus Boloria; species Boloria selene. Next base: position 11,429,491 of record HG993137.1, on the reverse strand, counting down.
CTTGTATTATTAGTCAATGTCTGGTCCAACGTTCTTTAAACATAGCTAACCTTGATCTTAACAGTCAAAGCTTTCGATTACAACAAAACGCACTCGGATGCACGCGTTTGAGGAATACGAATACGTACTACAGACATACATACCACACATATACACACAAGAAACCTATAACACCACTTTTTTGTCGTGGGTTAAACTGATGTATAATTAAACTGAAATTACAATTATGAAAAAAAACTTGATACCAAATTCAAAACGTTTTATTTTATATTTTTTACTATTTTACAATTAGAATCTATACTACAACTGGTTCTTTTTTTATGAAGGCCTTCTATTGTTGGAATAAATACATGAAACTTTTTAGTTCCTGTAATGATAACTGCAGAATCAAACTAAGGTTGCAAAAAATCCTCTGCCGTTGAAACATGATACAGCAACACATTACGCTTATCAAAAAAATCTTACACAAACACCTATTAGAAAATGGAGTAGTAGTGTCAAAAGTTATTTACATAACCGATGGTGCCTCACAACATTTTAAAAATAGATTCAACTTTATTCATCTAAGTCATTATGATAACTTCTCATGGTTAGGGGCCCTGCGATGGTCTTGGTGGGAACTGCAAATGCTTGGCGACTGATGCTTTATACGAATATGCAAAATCGTCTTTAAAACAAACAGTGATTTACTATTGCTCTAAAGAAGAAATTCAACGGCAGAGGATTTTTTGCAACCTTAGTTTGATTCTGCAGTTTTCATTACAGGAACTAAAAAGTTTCATGTATTTATTCCAACAATAGAAGGCCTTCTTATAAAAAGAACCAGTTGTAGTATAGATTCTAATTGTAAAATAGTAAAAAATATAAAATAAAACGTTTTGAATTTGGTATCAAGTTTATTTTCATAATTGTATTTTCAGTTTAATTATACATCAGTTTAACCCACGACAAAAAAGTGGTGTTATAGGTTTCTTGTGTGTATATGTGTGGTATGTATGTCTGTAGTACGTATTCGTATTCCTCAAACGCGTGCATCCGAGTGCGTTTTGTTGTAATCGAAAGCTTTGACTGTTAAGATCAAGGTTAGCTATGTTTAAAGAACGTTGGACCAGACATTGACTAATAATACAAGCTTGTAAAAACAGCAAGTAATAAACCCTAAGTTTTCAGAGCTTAAACTTGCTTGAATACAATGATACATATGATAAATTTTTAAATTTCGCCAAGTAACTGACATAAATTAGTATGAAGCATCACGCTCAGAGCGACATGCATGTCGAGAGCGACATACATTAATTTACCAATCTTTCTAAGCAATAGAGATAACACAATGAAACTTTTAGTGTTTTTTAATAATACTATAGGCTATATTTGGATGCAAGAAAAAATTAAAATACATGGGTCGAAGTGATCAAAAACTTGTTTTGAAATTTTCATTTCCGGTTTTGTACATCATTTTATTTTTAATTTCAAAAAAATATTTCTTTATTAAAAAGAGCAACTAAAAATCTATACAAAACGCTAAGTTCAATAGTTGTTTGTATTTGTTAACCATTCGAAAAACTAAATCTAAAACATCGAAATTTGGATTATGATTATTTTTCAAAAGCCCATAATTTTAAAAATAAACACCGTAGAAAAAAAATATTTCGCATACACCTTCATATTCACTAGAGGTATAAATAACTCGCATATGAACAAATTTCCTAACCTCACTTTTTTTTTCCTGTCCGCTTCATATGAAATGCCCCTAATATAAATATAAATAGACATACTGGATAATCGATACTTACTTTTGTCTATCCTATCTATAAAATAACTTGCAGAATGCGTATATCTAAAAAATATATATTTTTTACAGATCACAAAAAAATAGAAGCCGTATTTAAATCACGTGCTAAGCTCGATGATCTCTTTATGGACGTTGAAGACGATAGCTCGGCCAGAAGTACGCCCATCAGACAGTGCAAAGGGTATGTAAAAATATGGTTAAATAATAACTAAAAATTATAAATGAAACTATCTTTTCGGATTTTATCGCGGATTTATTATGATTTTTGGTACCCGACGTTTCGAATATACTAAAAATTATAAATTAAATTGCTTTTGGGCTTATTTCTGAAACTATTGTACGGATTTTTAAACACTTATCATCAATAGAAGAGATTAATATAATATTATCACCTTAAGGCCCAATTTCACCAATGATGTCGTTATCCAAGAATAACTATGCCAGGTATAAAATTATTCGCTGCATTTACTCTCAGAATAACTCGTAGTACGTTTCACCGCTATGTAAAGACAAAATGTTAATCCTAGTATAACTATTCTTAGATTAATGTTTTTTTTTACCTGTGGCACATTGAATGAGAATTGAATGTAAATGCAGTCAAATTAAATAGACTTGTCATTATCTCAGTACAGTATAGCATAACAGGACATTTTTAATTTAGTCGTCACTTTGAACTTATGTCAATGTGTCAGTGCTATTTTTCAAGTTAATTTCGTTTAGTTTGCTATGTGTTTTTTTAAAAATTATAATAAATTAAATAATAATAAATTTAATTAATAATTAATTTAATTTAATAATTAATTGTATGCTGCTGCTTTAGATAAACGAAATCTAATGCAAAAATGCTCATTTCTTTCTTTAAACCACCTTGGACGTCTCAAAATAAAATAGTTATCTTCACTATCGCTTTCACTGTCGGATAAAATTCTTCTCAAACGCTGCATTTTAATAATATTTTCTCCTAATTACAATTCAATGTGCAAAAATATGAATCAACAGTTTACTGACATAAAATTTGACACCATTTTGATTTTATCTGAGGAATAAGCCGGTTATTCTTTCAAAATTGGCGGTATAAGAGTTACTCTCGTATAGCTTTGTTATACTCAGGATAAGTAGTTGGTGAAATGAAAGTATGGTTATCTTAGAGTAAATAACAGCTTTATCCTAGGAATAATAGTTATTCTACTTTGGTGAAATCGGGCCTTAATGTATTAAGTACTTCTAAATTAAACCTAGCCCAACATTTATAAACATTGTTCTCATAATAAAAATGATAACAACACTAGGGTAGTGAAGTAACCTAGAACCCCAAAACCAACTATACAGTATAATAAAAATGTTTTCATTGTGTACATTTCAGACGTGAAAGTCTCGCTTCAAAACATGACCATGTAAGTCCTTTAATCTATATAATTATTACTGAGTAACAGTAGCCAATAATTTTTGATTCATATTTTTTCTATGTGAAGTTCGTAAAGTAAATAATACACTTTTATTGGAATCTCAATTTTAACTAATTTATTTGACATTTTGAATGCTTTACATCAGTCACAATCACAGGAGACAATCATTAAACATGGTCAATCAAAATGTTTTTTTACTAAAATAATTACTTTTTTATCGCTTACTAATTAATTTGATAATAATAATAATTAATAGTCTATCATTCGCGATATAAAGACATATGTCTATATAATATTTACAGAGCGACAACCCAGAAGAACATTCTCGACCAAGCAGCGTATTGGCGAGCCGGCGCCGGCGCCAGAGCGTTCACGACCTACACCGCAGTGTACATTCCCAAGGTGTGTATATGTTTTTACAGTATATAATATGTATTTAATGTACTAATAATACATCTATACTAATATTATAAAGCTGAAGAGTTTGTTTGTTTGGTTGAACGCGCTAATCTCAGGAACGACCAGTAAGAATTGAAAAATTCTTATTGTGTTGGATAGTCCGTTTATCGAGGAAGGCTATAGGCTATATTACATCACACTACGACCAATAGGAGCGGAGCATCAATGAAAAATGTTGCAAAAACGGGAGGTATTTGGTTTCCAGCCTTTATAAAGCGCGCGAAGCCGCGGAAAAGGCTAGTAATATAATAAAATTATAATATACTAGCTGACCCGTGCCCACTTCGTTGGGCATAATTTTAATAATCCTTTTTAGTACATAGTGTTTTTAAGTTAGACATATGCTGTCGTTGACTTTTATGTAGGCATTTTCAAGCTCCACATCTTTTCTCTAGAACTCAAAAATATATTTTTCATAGTTAAGGCAGCGTTCATAAAACACTTTCATTCGACCGTTTTTTCTCCGATTCACTTTGCAAAACGGACGTAAAAGCCTTTTTATTTTTCGGTGTTTTATATAGCCTATGACACTCAGCAATAATGTGGCTTTCTATTGATGAAAGAATTTTTAAAATCGGTTCAGTAGATCCCGAGATTACCCCTTACAATTTAACAAATAAACAAACTTTACTTCTTTATAATATTAGTATAGATGAGTCGTAATCTGTAGATTAAATTTTAAAAAAAAGTCTTTATTTTAGATACAGATTCGGCATCTGTAGTTTTAGAATTTTTGTCTGTCTGTTTATGCATACGCATCATGAGAATAGCACTGGATATACATATTTTGATGATTTTTCTATGGTGATAATTGGTTATCAAGGTCAAAAAATAGGATACTTATTATTCGAGAAAATATCTCCGAGAAATGTATACTAACATTAGTAGGGACGAACCTGAGCATAGCTAGGTGAGTCTCTAGTCATTAATAATTATGAAAGTTTGTGAGGACAGATGAATGAATGTCTGACCGAATCTGCATAAAATTAAGCACAATTATAGAACATGGTTAGCTTTTTATCCCTTTATATAACAAAGCAACAAATCTTATTTAATTGAGGTTATTATTGATTGTACCTTTCTTTTATTTATTTCTATATTTTTTTGTTTAAGTTAATATACTTACAATTAGTAATTTATAAATTTATTCATTAATATAGAAAATTTTTCTTTCAGAAAATTCACGGGAGTCGTCTCGAAATGATAGCATTGATTGGTAAGGTTCTCTTACTTATGCATGTTCATAACATTTTAATCTTTTTAATTAATACAAAACTTTATCTTATTTTTTAAATGAATTTTATTTTAGTGAAGTGACCCAATTAAGGAAACAACTGTCATCGTGCCGACGAGAATTAGAAGAGTTAAAAGAGAAATATAAGGAATTAGATGAAGAATGTGAGATTTGTGCTGAGTACCTGAAGGAGAGAGATGAGCAGTGTTTGAGTCTTAAGAAAGATAAAGCAGCTTTGGAGGTTTGTTACTGTTTTAACTTGTGGCTAACAATGAGGTTTTATTTTTTGTTTAAAATTTAATAGTATATTTCATATGTTTGATTGAGAAAAAATTATAAAAATAGGATAGTTACATTATTGTAATAAATATGGTACGGTAAGCTTGTGTTACGGATACCAAAAAGTTTATATATAACTTTAACCCAAGACTGGAGTACAATCATTCGTGCAAGAAATGAACGGTGGAACTCGAACCTGCGACCGCTGGCGCAGCAAGGGTGACTACAAACTGCGCCAAACGTGTCGTCAAATATTGATTATTGATCTTAAAGAGAGTAAAACATATTTTTGAATTACTTTTGAATACATTGAAGTTTCAATATAATATATTTTTGTTGCAGGGTATCATTACAGACCTACAAAGTAAATTAAAGCAAAACACTCTTTATACTAGTCAGGCCAATGCGAAAATTACTTTCACTGATGCAACAGTGAACACTGATGAGGGTAAGTTAGTTAATACTTCTTTACTAATATTATTAAGAGGAAAGATTTGTATGTAAGTATGTTTGTAACGAATTGGCTCAAAAAGTACTGGACCGATTTAAAAAAAAAATTCACTATTTGAATGCTACATTATCACTGATTAATATAGGCTATTTTAATTGCAAGACAAAATAACGATCCCTACTAAAACTACAATAACAGGAGAGGAGGAGGAGTTTCGCGCCGCACATAATATATGAAATAGGTAGCCGCGTGGCTCAGGAGTATATTAAAGCTGGAGTAATTTTGGAGAATTTTCAATCCAGCGAGTGATCGAATGAAGTATAGTAGCGATTAAAAAAATGAACGCGGTCGAAGCCGCGCTTAATGCTAGTATAGGTATATACGCGCTGTAAGATTTGAAGTGTTGAAAGTCATTTTTATTACTTTTTAGATTGGACCAACCTCCACTCTGTGGTTGTAGACAGGATGTCATACAATGCGGAGGTTGAGAAAAATAAGAAACTTGTGAGAACTATTGAAGAACTTCGTTTCAAAAATCATGATCTTAAGACTACTATGGCGAAGATGCAGAAGGCATTAGAGAAAAACACCGTCAAGGATAGGTTAGTGACTGTGATTTACAAAATATTCATTTGTATACAGTGTATAATTCGCGTCATGTAAAAAGAACGCTGGCTGTCAAGTTGCGCAGAGGCGATTTATCGGCCAATTTGGTGGTAAGACGCGGGGTGCGGGACGTCAAGGCACGCACCGCATGCTTTCCGGCTCGCTATTGGTCTTTCAGTATAAAATACCATCGCGCACACAAAAGTTATTAATTACGAAATGATTTTATATAAAAAATATTTTAATTGTTTTATAAAAAGAGAGACTGATTATAATGCTGTTAATAATTAAAAAATATATTAAACGAATTAATTTAATATTTTGTAAGTAGATTAAATATTCTACGATGAATCAAACATATTTTATGAATTAATAGAATTCTATTTAATGACATTCTATCTAATATATTTTTCAATGTACCTACCAATACTCAATATACATCGTGAGCAAAAGGCTAGTTCAAAAATAAAAGAATAGGCTTAGGAATTTCGTATGCGAATGTACCGATGCGCAAACACACCCCCCACCACTTTCTTCCAGCGTTCTTTTTACGTGACGCGAACTGTACAATACTTTTTTAATGTTAAACAAGTACTTGGGAAAATGTGATTTGTTATCATTGTAGCATTTGTATTTCTTTAAACATAAAAGCACAATGCAATTTTATTAATAAACTAGCAGTACCCGCGGCTTCGCCCGCGTTAACTTTTTAATAATACTTAACTTTATAATAATTTCAATTCACGTGTTAATTATGCTGTTAAAATGTAGCTTATATGACACGTTCGTAGATTTACCATAGCAGCGCCATCTATTGATTACTTACTCAACCCAGTCGAAAGGTATCGACATCTGTTAGAATCATTTGAAGTTAACAGATAATTGTGACTGTCAAATAATAACAGACAAATAATTAGCAATAAATTAAAATTGCGACTATAATTTGAGATTTAAACTATCCTATCTCTCAAGTTGGATCGAACTGCACATGGTGTGCGAATTTTATTATAATCGGTTAAGTGGTTTAGGAGTCCATTGAGGACAAACATTGTGACACGAGATTTATATATATTAAGATGTGTTAAAAATAAAATAATATGTATAAATATGTTGCTATATATAATATCACTACATAGTTTAAAACAAAGTCGCTTTCTTTGTCCCTATATCCCTATGTATGCTTAAATCTATAAAAGTACGCAACGGATTTTGATGCGTTTTAATAGATAGAGTGATTCAAGAGGAAGGTTTATATGCATAACTAGCGGATCCTGCGGCTTTGCCTGTGCTAAATCTAGGGTAGAGCCCGAGCGAAGCGAGGGCGAGTCGCTAGTATAACCTTAAATACATACATAAGATAAATATAGACATGAAACACCAAAACAACAGTAGGACTTAAACCCTTAACCTCTGACACACTGTTTTTCTTTAATTTAATTCAAAATTTTCATTTATTAATACCATTAATATAATATATTCATACCCACAGCAAAGAACTGGAAATGACCAAAGCCGAACTGTCCTCCTGCAAACAAGAGTTGGAAGAGCTTAAGCAGAGATACAAGGAGTTGGACGAAGAGTGTGAGATATGTGCGGAGTATCTCCGAGAGAGAGATGAGCAATGTGCTCGATTGAAGGAGGCTAAAGCCAACTTGGAGGTGAGTCTTTAAGTCAAGGAATCGCATAACAAATACCGTTTTCGACAACACGTTTAGCTCAGTTGGTAGTGCCCCTACTTTCTGCGCCAGCGATCGCGGGTTCGAGTCCCGCTGGGGGCATTCATCTGTTGAGCTCAAATGTTTGTACTTGAGTCATGGGTGTTTATATTTTATAATGTTTATGTATTTAAAAATTTGTATATGTGTAGTATATCGACTATCTGGTATCCGTAACACAAGCCTCGTAGCTTACCACCAAAGTATAAAGAGAACAAAGTAGGGCATCTTCGGCCCAATCCGCGACATAATTACCTGTCATAGTTACCATAGTTGCCTATCACAGGGTTGTCACTGTAGCTAAATTTTAATTCAGTGCTCAGAAATTGGCATTGGGCCGGGAAGTGTGTTATTAAAAAATATTTATTATTTATATACATTTAAGAATGTAAAGCATTTTGTTTCTACATGTTTATGATTATTTTTATTAGGCCTGTAGTTACTTGCTTAAATTATATATCAGTAGAAAATAGTATTAAAAATGTTTGTTTGTTAGATTTATCTCGAAATGTATTTGTGAAAATAAATAAAATAAATCCTTTAATTTCTTGCGTTTACAAAAACATAAATATGCTATTAGTAACAATTAAAAAAAATTAAAAGTATATTAATAAAATCATATCACATCCTGCCCATCCACGGGCACCGCCCCCTTACTGCTGTGCCACACATAACGATTACTACGATTGTGCCACAGATTACAAATAATCGGAAAAAATCAATGTTAATATTTAAATAAGGTGTAATATGTTATTTAATCAGGAAGACAACAAAATTAACATTATGTAAAGTTTTACTTTCTTCTTATTATAATCATACAAATAAAACAACTAATCAGTTTAATTCCTTTTATTAACATGATTCGTCACAATCATCATTTATATTAGATTTAGATTTGTCCGATGAGGAGTCTTCAGTTATATTAATTATTAACTCTTGTGTGCATAAATTATCGAATGCAATGTCACGGTCCAAATCAGACATTATGATTCTCTTAGTTCTCTCCACCACACTTGATTTTTACGATAGTAATATTTATTTTCATATTAATAAATATAAAAATAAATATTATTTTATATTTAAAAAATAAGAGATATCGATTATTACGTCCTTTTGACTATATATTGTCACTATAGCTTGTCAGTCGACGAGATGTCAAAAAACCATTAACAAAATGGACAAACTATAGCTATAAGTGATTTGTTTACCTTTTCTGTTCAGTAGGTAATCTGAACAAACACAACTCTGGAATCGATGAAGAATTTAGACACCCAAACACACAGCAATAAGTTCTTCTACGAATGTCACACATTTTTCATATAGTGAAAAACCGTGACGCGCGAAACATGTGCGGCGTCAGCCTAGACTGGCGCACTGATATACGGTTCGAGATATTGTTTGAGTGTGCGTGCGGCAACGTAAAGATACTATGACGCACACATACAAGCCGCGCGCGGTGCGTTTGTATGAAGTTGCCTTACTTTCTCTCTTTATACTATGGTACAACGGTGTAGACGAGACTGCCATCAGCTGGTGTTCTAATGCCAACTTCAGTTGCGTGAGATCTTCTACCATCTGTATAAAAAAAATAATGTAACTAAAAATGATATAAAGATTATATAATTTAAAAAAAAAACATATTTCATTCTTTATCAGTTTAAGACATTTAATCTCTTTCGTATGTGCGTCCTATGCGAGTCGGCAATTGTCGTCCTTTTTCTACTTTGTGGCTCAGAAAATCTTTAAAAACAAATGAATAATAAAATATTATTGAAAGTTATGTGTACAACGTAAATGCCCTTAGCTAGTTAAGGGCTGCTTCATCAGCATCCGCCAATCCAGCCGGGTGGGAAGCTCAGACACGCACAATAAGACTGCGCACATCGATGGGCGGTGTGTCCTAAAAAATATTATAACTAGTTAAATATGCACTACCAATAATATTTTCTAATCCCCCTCGTACTGAGGGAGGCCCGTGCCCACCAGGGACGTTAAAAAGAGCTGAAGACAACAAGACAATAATAATATATAATTGTAAATTAAAACATGTAAAGTAAGCGAAAAGTGAAGATGCCGTACTATGTATTCTTTTATTATGTTACCACGGAACTAGATGGTGATGTTGTAATAATGTCGCAATATAAAAAGAAACTATCCAACTCTTACGTTATTTTGCCTGCTCTGGAAATCGAACTTGAAACTTTTCTTTCAGTAACTATTTGCACGTGCTTTTTTTAATCTTGGGAAATGCATTTACTTATACCTGTAGAAAACAGATGGTTTTCACCACCTATTTTCCACTACTGGGCCACCTCCTTGCGCGTTTCATGGCTTCGCGCCTGTCGGATGCTACTAAGCCATGGTTTTACTATTAAAACCATGGCTTAGTAGCGTTCAGTGTCTTATGACTTAATAGTAACCAGTGAGTTTCACCGAACCATCTGTATATATATTTAGGCGGTATGTTTACTAAACACTAATTTGTGTTTTTGTAAATTAATGCTTTGCCTTAATGCTTAATTTGTAAATTAAAACTGTCAGCTTTTGAGTGGATTAGTCATTTTATGTATTTTTTTTTTACTTTGTACACAGGCTAAATTGCAAGAATACCAAGACGTAAGCAACGTGACGCAGTCGGTACGCAAAAAACGACAAACACTACATGACCATAATCGACGGCCATCAACTACTCTGACTGACGCCTCCACTGAAACTAGTGACGGTAAGTAATAAATTTGATAAATCCATATTTTTAGAAAATCTTTTTTTTTATTGAAATAGTCATAAATCAAATTAAATAAAAATATTTTATTCATAATAAAAATTGTTACAATTTCTTACTGAACGTCATGAGTCCACCTCAAGTGGCAGTGCCATGCTTGTTACCTTCGGGTAGCAGTCGAATGGGCCGGCACGTATAGTACTCTCTCACAGAAGACCGGCGTGAAGTGGCAGCTATGCTGTCGCGTTCCGTCCGGTGAGAGTCCGGGAGGCCCACTTTCCTTCCATCCTCCCTCTTCCCTTCATCCTCTGTCTTCATTTCCCCTCCTCCCTCTTTCCTCCCCCTTCCCTCCCTGCTCCCTCCTTCCCTTTCCTGAAGGCAGGCTTGCAGATGTCCATGGGCGGAGGTGATCATTTCCCATCAGTTGTGAGCCTCCTGCCCGTTTGCCCCCTTTTTACCTTTAAAAAAAACCACCAGTTCGGAAAAAAGAAACCCCTGAGAAGAACTGGTGAAAGATACTCGGCAAAGTAGGTCGAATCAATAGTTTTTAGAATTTTAGTCTGTGTGACAGCATAACGGGATAACTACTTAATAGATTTTGATGAAACCGGCTATAAACATCACACCGCACACGATATAATAATATGTGAAATCTACGAATTTGGTTTCCGTACTGTTATGTATGATTAAGTGGGTAAACTTATAATGTTGTGGCTGCGCCCACAACGCTATTCTAGTTTGAATAAAGCAGTGCGTATCCAGCTACCAAGCTTTTCCCTCGTACCTGTCTACATATTTAACACGGACTTGAGAACGCGGATGGAGCCACGGGAAATGCAACTGAACGTATTGGTAGGCAAAGTATTTTTGAAGTGAAACTTCTTTAGAATCGTTGTGATTTCAAACTCGATGAAACGAAAAAATAAGTCCATAGTACCAGGCGCTCAGAGACGGGGAAGAGTTAGCCTTAGTTAGATCTCGCCCACCGCGAGTCAGTGACATTTCTAACTTTGCCAAAGAAGTTTTACTTCTGACATGTGTACTTTGTACACACACTTTTAATTTTTTTTTATGTGTTTGACTGACTTTCTAATGCAATATTTTGTTTTAATTTGAATTGAATAAAAAAAAAATATCATTTTCATTTAAAATTTAGTAATAAATTTACCGGTTTTTAAATGAAATTGATATTTTTTTTCTTACACGGATATAAACCTTCTCATAAACCTTCAATTATTGTGCTACATTATACATATTGGCACACCTAGGGATGGAGCCGGAAGGCGACGGTGCGTCGCTATTATGAACTACATTACTAAAAGTGACTTTAAAATTGCAATTGTCTGTGATGACAGTGCATCAGTGATACTCTCGCATTCTCAGAGTCTATACCATAATCATTTTAATTTATATCGTCTTGATGATATAAGAAAGTGTATGATTTTTCTTTAATGTTAACATTTTTCTTATACTTCAAGTTAAAGGAACTTCAAAACTAATATTGAAAGAGCCTTTTTTTTTTTTATTCATTCTGAATCAGTGCTTGACTACGTTCCACCTAATGGTAAGTGGTAAAGTAGTCGTAGATGGTAAGTCGCACTAATTCAGTAGCCACCTATTCACTCTTGCCTTGAAGACACCCATATTGTAATCGGACGGAAACACTGATGCAGGCAGGTTGTTCCAATCCTTAGCCGTACGTATAATAAATGACGAAGCGAAACGCTTCGTCCGGACGTTCGTCGTTCTTATGCGCAAGCATTCAGTGGACAGTGATAGGAAATAAAAGCAAAATGTTAATAAAATATTAAGAGGATTTATTTCTCATGAAATACTGATAAATTACATAAACAATGTTAATTTTTGTTTGCTGTTGATTTCTAAAGTAACATTGATTGAATATATTACACAAACTTAATACATAATATAATGTGTTGTTGTTGTTAAATCTTTTCTATTATATATTTATGAATTCCCTTATCATGACAATTAAATGATTGGTATGCAGTTCATAAAATATAAAAACATCACTTAATTTATTTCCTAAATACGTACTTTTTTCATGAAACTAAAAATACAAATATTATTGAATGTTGAAATGATACAATCTATTAATTTAAAAAAAAAAATTTCTTTGGTTTTTTGCTATAATAACTAGCGACTTAATTACCCTAAATTTTAAAAATTATTTTCTTATATATATCGTATATACTTTCATGTGTAATTAGTAAAAAGCTCTTAATTTAAGATTACAAAAAGAAAGTCAATTTTGTCTCTATATATTAGATAATAAACAAAAAATAATAATAAATTTAATATAAGCTTGCGGTCCAAATACATAACGGCTAAGGCCGTTTTGTCCGTTGTTATAATCACCGTAGCCATCTCCGCCTCTACTGGTACCGCGATTGATACCACCGAAGCCATTTCCTAAAACTACCGAAGCCATTTTCGCCTATGCCGGTACTGCCATTGGTTCTACCGTAGCCATTTCCGCCTCTGCCGGTACCGCCATTGTCACCACCGAAGCCATTACCGCCTCTACCTTCACCATAGTGGCTACCGAAGCCGCTACCGCCTCCACCATTACCATATTGGCTAAAAAAACCATTTCCTCCTACACCATAAGGATTTGCGCCAAAGCCGTTTCCTCCTCCACTATAGGGATTTGCGCCAAAACCGTTTCCGCCAAAGCCGTTTCCTCCTCCACTATTGGGATTTACGCCAAAACCGTTTCCGCCAAAGCTGTTTCCTCCTCCATTATTGGAATTTACGCCAAAACCGTTTCCGCCAAACCCGTTTCCTCCTCTATTGGGTTTTACGCCAAAACCATTTCCGCCAAAGCTGTTTCCTCCTCCACTATTGGGATATACGCCAAAACCGTTTCCGCCAAAGCTGTTTCCTCCTCCACTATTGGGATATACGCCAAAACCGTTTCCGCCAAAGCCGTTTCCTCCTCCACTATTGGGATTTACGCCAAAACCGTTTCCGCCAAAGCCGTTTCCTCCTCCACTATTGGGATTTACGCCAAAACCGTTTCCGTCAAAGCCGTTTCCTCCTCCACTATTGGGATTTACGCCAAAACCGTTTCCGCCAAAGCCGTTTCCTCCTCCACTATTGGGATTTACGCCAAAACCGTTTCCGTCAAAGCCGTTTCCTCCTCCACTATTGGGATTTACGCCAAAACCGTTTCCGCCAAAGCCGTTTCCTCCTCCACTATTGGGATTTACGCCAAAACCATTTCCTCCTCCACTATTGGGATTTACGCCAAAATCGTTTCCGTCAAAGCCGTTTCGTCCTCCACTATAGGTCCTTGCGCCAAAACCATTTCCGCCAAAGCCGTTTCCTCCACCACTATTAGGATTTGCGGCAAAACCATTTCCTCCTCCACTATTGGGATTTACGCCAAAATCGTTTCCGTCAAAGCCGTTTCGTCCTCCACTATAGGGCCTTGCGCCAAAACCATTTCCGCCAAAGCCGTTTCCTCCACCACTATTAGGATTTGCGGCAAAACCATTTCCGCCAAATCCGTTTCCGCCAAAGCCGTTTCCTTCTTCAGTATTGGGATTTGCGCCAAAATCATTTTCGCCAACACCGTATCCACCGCGCTGACCACCACCAAGGCCGCGAGTGCCATAGCTGCGTAGAATATGAGCCCTACAATGGTATTAAAATATGATATTATATATTTTACTTCTATTCTTGTTAAAAATAAAATGTATTACAGTCTCTGTTACTCCTTTTCCTGGCAATTCTGACAATGTGATAAGTATCAAAAAGACATTCGATTCGATTCAACTGAGCTTTGTGAGGGCTCTGATAGTTTTTCTAACGGGTAATTACTTTCAAGACAGTTGTTAATGTTCTTTTTTTTAAAGGTTATTAAATTTTTTACAGATAACACATCTAGATTAGACGTTAAATTACTATGTTAATGCACAAATCTATTGACGAGTTTTATGTTATTCCATAATCTCCTCTAAATTTCATCCGAATCGGTCCAGCACAACGTTAAGTAGTAACAATCATGCACACGAACAAACACACAGACAAGCTTTAAATAGCTAATGGTAACTTTACACGGAAAAAGTTATAACATCAAATCAGAAACAGTTCTGTTATTTACTTATTTTGTCATGGTTAAAATAAGAATACGTACCAAGATTTTGCCTCGATTATTGTAAGCAAGGCAATAGCGCAGAGCGCATGGAGCCATTGTATTTTCATTTCGAATTCTTGTTCAACAACTGGCGGTAATTCGTGAAGAAATGGTGAAGCATATTGATTACAACGTCTTTTTATGCTACGGAAGGGTAAAGGTCACACTGATAATATGTAATATATAATAGCATATTTAAAAACCCAATGATATCATTTAATTTTCCCACAGTATAATACAGTTCTATATAGTTACTTACTTTACACGTTTTAGTTAAAGTTATTAATGTATGTATCTTAATATGTTGGTATGCATATTTAACTAGTTATGATAATTTTTATGGTACACCGTCCCACCGAAGTGGGCAACCTCTTTCTGCGTTTCTTAAGCGGTTTCCACACTATACAATTTTACGACCAATTTGACTAGATTGACAATCGAATAGGCTAGTTGACTAAATTTGAAAAATTGGTTTATACTGAACATTAGTACCTATGTAACCCAAAAACATTATATATTTTTTTTATGGTAAAAAGGGGGCAAACGGGCAGGAGGATCACCTGATGGGAAGTGATCACCTCCGCCCATGGACATCTGCAAGTCAGGCTTGCAGATGCGTTGCCGGCCTTTCAGGAAAGGGAGGGATGGAGGAGGGAGGGAAGTGGGAGGGAGGGGGAAACGAAGGCGGAGGATAAAGGGAAGAGGGAGGGGGGAAGGAGTGGGCTTCCGGACTCTCACTCACCGGACGAAACGCGACAGCATAGCTGCCACTTCACGCCGGTCTTCTGTGAGAGAGTGGTACTAATGAACTATACGGGGCGTGCCGGCCCATTTGGTTGCTACCCGAAGGTAACAAGCATGGCACTACCACTTTTAAAAAAATCCATCATTTACATTAAGTATTTTGCATTTTTAAAAACCAATTTGAAATTAGCACGAAAACGCTACGTACTGTCATGGCGTCTTCAATGACGTCACGCCGTACGATACGAAAAAAATAATAATAGTGTTTGTGTATGTCAGAGTGACTATAATTTTGTTTTCTTTAATAAAAAATGAATTACATATAATACAAGTACTTTGTAGTACCTCAGTGTTAAAGCGCAACTATTAAAACGCCAACAAGTTATTTATTAATGTTCCAAACAATAAATAAATGTGGCAAAAATGACTAAAACTTGCAAATAAACCTATTACAAATAGTTTTGATCGACAAATGCCCTAATGTATTGTTGTAAAGATCATTTTGATGTAAGTATTTACGCAATGAATGTCGAAATCTATAGCTTTTGAAGCTGATGAAGTTTGCAGAATCAGTATTTGTCAAGATTTTTATGTACTATACTCTATTCTCGGAGTAAACCATGCACAGCGCTTTCTCTGTCCCACAATTGCATACAAAATGATAAGGACAGAAAAATGTCTAGCTCCGCCTACTGACGCGTAAAACTGGTTTGAAATCTTAGGGTTCATTCAAATTGGTAATGTTTTAGTTAAGAATAATTTGTAGTAAAATAAATATAAGATACAAATAAAATCAACATCAAAGTAAACTTTATTTTTAAATATTTCTATACATTATTTTTTTAAATTCACTTTCCGACGTATCACTGTCACTTCCTACATTGATAATACATCTTTCATTTAACCCTTCAAAGTTATGATCCATTTCGTTCATTTTTGGTTCTATTATTTGTTCCACGTGCTTCACGCATTTTTTCCATTTTTCTGGTGTTACATATCTCGTTGTGCGAGGCTGTCAGTGTAGCAGTTTTGAAAGTGTTAAACATGTTACACATCATAATCTTTTCAGTTGAAGAAAAGGCTCGTTTAAGCCTTCGTCGGGTAAGAAATCAAAAAATATCCAGTACACAAATCCACACAAAAAGCACAAAACAAGTCCGAAAAACAAGCCAGGTCAAAGATATAATATCACAATGAAGCAGGTAACTGCGCGAGAGATGTCTGAACGATATAGAGTGCAACGTCTGACTAATTACGACTTGTATTGTGAGCGCAGCCTAAGCGTCTTATCTGCAACCAATCATGTGGAAGCGCAAAATCTCAGTGCTTGGTTCATTCGGCTAATAGAGTATAGTACTTTATGCACCTAATATAATATTTTATTTCAGTTGTTTTAGTAGATATTCGGATTTAAATCTAGTTTTAGTATCATATTTATTATAATAAACACAGTTGATTTTATTTTTCTAGTCGCCAAATCATATGTAATTACATCGTGTATCATGTTGTGAAAAGTGTGAAATGTATCACAAATGCGCATGAAACCTGGTTGTACTGAAAGTAAATTCAAATGTCACGAAGACCACGCATGTGTAGCAGTATAGAACGGCCATATTCAGAAAAATATTAAATATTAAAAAAAGTGGCTGTACATCTGGTTTATCTTTTAAAGATACTTCTGATATAAGTTAAAGTACAGTTCTCGAGACATATAATAAGCTCAGCTTTGCATTTGTGTGAGTGATAGCTAATAGCCAAAAGCCGCGCATCAAAAACCAGTTAAAACCAGAGCTGAGCCTCAAGAACTGTATATATTTATTTATTTTATTTTTTATTTTATTTATTTAAAACAAAATCCACAGCTATATACAAAAAAGTAAATACAAAAATAAAAAAAACCTTACATAAGCCAAGTTCGGATTTACATTATTTAGGCAATATAGATAGGCAGACTAAGTTTAAATTTATTTAAGAAATGGCATTACACTATGCACTTATATAAAAAGAAAACAAAAAGTGTTAAAAAAAAAGAACACAACAATGAACAATGATACGGCCATTCATTATTTATAACTAATGGCGTGTGTGTGTGTGTGTGTGTGTGTGTGTGTGTGTGTGTGTGTAAATATATATGTGTGAGTGTGTGTGCGTGTGTATGCGTATTTTATTTATTAAATTCTCGTGTCGCGGTGTTTGTAGTTAAACTCCTCCGAAACGGCTTGACCGATTCTCATGAAATTTTGTGTGTATATTAAGTAGGTCTGAGAATCGAACAACATCTATTTTTCATCCCCCTAAATGTTAAGTAGTAGTTCACCCCTAATTCTTTTTTAAATTTTTAGATAAAGTGTTTATTTTTTATTTTTTTATGATACAACATAAAAAAATACATACAACCCTAAATTTTCAACCCTCTACGATTAACCCCTATTTTTTATTTGTTAATTATAAACTTATATTTTTTTGGCAATATTTTAATTTTATTTTGTCTTGACTTAGAATAATAAAAAATCATATCAGAGTTTTATAATTACAATTTCCTTTAAAGATATTTTTTTCTCAATTTAAATTGATTTTCAACCCTCGTCGCCAGAACCTTTGTCACCTCTCATTCAGCAAACATCACGGATCCTGCAGTCAGCCACTGTGTCAAAGTGTGCGCAGCTTGAGCTCTAGGTGCTAAGCACCCCTGTCTGTGCGGACGTAGCTTGGTTAGTTACTTGGTTCAATCCTAATTCCATAACAAACTGTACTTGTTTTTGATGATATAATTAAAAATAACTGTATCAATTCGACAAGAAATATATTAAAACGATTAATTTCTACGAAAATATCAACAGCAACAATGGCGTTTCGTATGGCGTGACGTAATGCATTCTCATTGGTGTTTACTGTCACATGACAAAATGTCTATTTTAGCTGAATTTGTTTTGTATAAATAATCCTTGTTTATTATATCAAATAATATTTATTTTTGTGATCTCAAAGTCATGATTATCACCTGTCATCATCATCATTAGAACCTGTCGTCCATGCGATTTATTCTTAGTGGACACAACCTTATTGTCTGTGATGATGAAATGAGTGCATTAGTGATAGTCTCTAGTTCTCTATAGTATAGAATCTATACCATAACCATATCAATTTATATCGTCTTGATGATATAAGAAAGTATATTATGATTTTTCTTTGTGTTAACATTTTTCTTATACTTCAAGTTAAAGGAACTTCAAAACTAATATTGAAAGAGCCTTTATTGGCTTTCTTATGCGCAAGCATTCAGTGGACAGTGATAGGAAATAAAAGCAAAATGTTAATAAAATATTAAGAGGATTTATTACTCATGAAATACTGTTAAAATTACACAAACAATATTAATTTATGTTCGCTGTTGATTTCTATAGTAACATTGATTGAATATATTACACAAACTTAATACATAATATAATGTGTTGTTGTTGTTCAATCTTTTCTATTATATATAACATATTTATAAATGCCTTTATCATGACAATTAAATGATTGGTATAAAGTTGATAAAATATAAAAACATCACTTAAGTTATTAAAAATTCAAATATTGTTAAATGTTGAAATAATATAATCTATTTATTTAAAAAAAAACTAGTGACTTAATTTTCCTACATTTTAAAAATTATTTTCTTATACGTATCGTATATACGTAATTAGTAAAAAGTCTTAATTTAAGATAAAAGAAAGTCAATTTAATTTGTCTCTACATATTGGGTAATAACACATATAAGTCATTGCGAAGAAATAATATGTCGTAAAGATCCTTATTCCTGGTTTTGCTTGGTTGGCTTACGCTTTGTACAATCGCCGAAAGAAAGTATTTTTCTCATTAGCATGGAAGAGTTGGTCTGTAAATGAAAAGAAATTAAAGCGCTTATTTTAATAAATTATATTTTGTTTTTATAAAATAACTAAAGTCCATCAGAATCTGTCCAGTAGTTTTGGCGCGAGCGTTTAAATTTTATAAGTAGAATATAAAAACAAAAGAAGATTTTAGAAAATATAACTAATAAATTTTAAAAAGCAAACTTACGGTCCAAATACATAACGGCTAAGGCCGTTATTATTTTGTCCGTTGTTATAATCACCGTAGCCATCTCCACCTCTACCGGTACCGCCGTGGGCACCACCGAAGCCATTTCCTCCGATGCCTGTACCACCATAGAGACCACCGTAGCCATTTCCGCCTATGCCGGTACCGCCATTGGGACTACCGACGCCATTTCCGCCTCTGCCGGTACCGCCATTGACACCACCGAAGCCATTACCGCCTCTACCTTCACCATAGTGGCTACGGAAGCCGCTACCGCCTCCGCCATTACCATATTGGCTAACAAAACCGTTTCCACCGAAACCGGTTCCTCCTCCACCATAGGGATTTGCGCCAAAGCCGTTTCCTCCTCCAAAGCCGTTTCCTCCTCCAAAGCCGTTTCCTCCTCCACCATAGGGATTTCCGCCAAAACCGTTTCCGCCAAAGCCGTTTCCTCCTCCACTACTAGGATTTGCACCAAAACCATTTCCGCCAAAACCGTTTCCGCCAAAACCGTTACCACCACCAAAGCCTCGATGAGCCCTACAAAGGTATAAAAATATGATATTATACATTTTACTTCTATTCATGTTAAAAAAAACTTAGTAATTCTGACATTGTGATAAGTATCAAAAAGACATTCGATGTAGTAGTAAGAAACTGAGCTTTGTATGGGCTCAGGTAGTTTTTCTAACGGGTAATAATTTTCACAGTTGTTAATGTTCTTTTTTTTAATGGTTATTATTTTTTTGACAGATAACACATCTAGATATGACGTTAAATTACTATATGCTTTAAGCACAAATCTACAGGAGTTTTTTAGTAGAGTGTACCACAAAATGCTCAGGTTGTGGGATAGTGTAATATAATTATTATTGTATATACCTATTTGTACAAATTCGCGTAACTTATTCAAGCCTTTCGCAATAAATACGCTAAAGGTGAATTAAAAGGTACAGGTCTTACCTTCTACCTCCAAACCGGCTCTCTAGAGACGGCTCCGCCCCTTGATCCATGCCATCATCACTGTATCAAAAATATATATAAAAGCCTACGTTTTATTTAATTAGGAACCAGTTGATACTTTAAAAATTATAATACAACTATCGAACGCGACAGACGTTATGCTGTTACACATTGAAAATATAAACTTTTGCTCCCGGTGAAATGCTTCAGTACGCATGCGCAACACAAAGTTGCCTAGCAACGACTTATTTATAATTGAATATGTCATTTATTGTCTAAATGTATAAATAACTAATTAATTCAAAAAATACGTTTTGTAGTGGACCGAATTGTAATTCTAAACTATTTTCGAATTCACTTGACACAAAACATTTCATCAAAGTCGATCCAGCCGTTTGGGGGGAGTGAATATTTAACTAAAGTAAAAATGTATTAATTACCTTTCTTCATAACCACTGCCTTCTTCGTCACACGTAGTACACCTAAAATTATAAAAAAAATAAATAAAAATGTCGGGAACCAAAAAACAAATAAAATGGATTTATATCCACGAAAGAATCCAAAGCGAGATTTTTATTTTGAATGAAAAGTATTTAAAAATATAAATCTACACAGAACACACAAACACTTCTTAGTCTTTTCTAAATTTCATTCGAATCAGTCGAGCACAGCGTTAAGTATAGTCTATTTTTTCTTACTTGTCTTAAGTAGTAAACAAATATGGCGGACAGGTAACCAGAGATAATTTCATAGAGATTGCAATGACGAATGAATGACAACGACTGAACTTAATGGTTTTTATGCAGTGAACGTAAAGTATTGGGTAGAAATAATACGACAAGTTTTTTTGATAATTTTATTACTCGGATATCACCTCCTTACTAATAATAATTTTAATAATTTTATTTTCCTTTTTGTCCTAATATAAAGTCATTTTTAAAACTTTAAACTAAAAAAGCAAATAAGCGATCGAAAGATTTCCGAGAGCGAAGTCCCTCACTCCATTTTATTACACAGTGCAATAAGATAAGAAATAATAATAATTACAATAACAAATAAATAATCAGTATAAGTTGGTTAAAAGCAATTAAAAATCTTCTATATTCTACAGATGACACTCCTATTTTAAAACCTAATAAAATTTGAAGAAAAATGTCGTACTTTGTAATTTACAAATATTGTTATTTTTTTAAAAGTTCAGTTTCCATTCTCGCCAAATAATTTTACATGTTACAGCTCTATGATTCAAAGACAAAGTAGCGTATCGAAACGTCAAAATGTTTTGTTCATATTTTATCTATAGAATTTAGTTCTGTTAAAATTTCAATTTTAGCAAAAATAATGTGTTCAAATCATAAATAAACAGCTTTTATAAGTGTAATTCATAGTGTGTGTGTTTCTAAAATAGTTATAAACGATGAAACCAAGTCTAAAATGCGGGATTTTCCGAAAATAAGTGATTTTCGTTCAAGGCAGTGTTTGTTTACCATTTAGGACAAGTAAGAAAAAATAGACTATAGTAACAATCATGCACACGAACAAACACACAGTGACAAGCTTTAAGCTAACGGTAACTTTACACGGAAAAAGTTATAACGTCAAATCAGAAACAGTTTTATGTTAATTACGTATTTTGTCAAGATTTAAAATAAGAATACGTACCAAGGTTTTGCCTCGATTATTGTAAGCAAGGCAATAGCGCAGAGCGCATGAAGCCATTGTGTTTTCATTTCGAATTCTTGTTCAACAACTGGCGATAATTCGTGAGAAATGGTGGAGCATATTGATTGCAGCGTCTTTTTATGCTACGGAAGGATAAAGGTCACACTGATAATAGCATATTTAAAAACCCAATGATATCATTTAATTTTCCCACAATATAATACTGTACTGTATACTTACTTACTTTACACGTTTAAAAAGTTATTAATATTGTATCCTTTACTAATTACTTACAAAATGGTATTATATTTAACTCTCGTAGCTATAATAATTTTTATGGTACACCGTCCCACCGAAGTGGGTAAGCTTTTTCTGCGTTTCTTAAGCGGTTTCCACACGATACAATTTCAACCAATTTGACTAGATTGACTATCGATTTGTGTTGTGTGGATAGAAATATTAAATTGAGAGTCATCGAGTGTTCAGGGTCGCTCGACTCGATTGTATTCAAATTTAAATTTTTTTCAATACAATTTTGATTGTATCAAATCGGGTGGTGCGGACGCTAATTTGACATTTTTTTTACGTAATTTGACAGTGCAAGAAGTGTTGCAGGGTGAGTGTGCGGTGTGTTGTGAACTTGTAATCTCACTAAACGGAGAACTATTAACATAAATATTACTCCGGAGTGAAATAATATAGAAAATATGAGAACTACTTATTGTTTTGACAACCATTGTTATGTCTATCTATAGTTTTCTATTACATTTATTATACATTCACTGTCGTTACATCCAAAATCTACCCTATTTTTTGCTTTTTGTTAAAGTCTGACAATCAGATTGTAGCCAATTCAATTGGCCAATCTGATTGGCAAAGCAATTGTGTCGTGTGTAACAGCTTTAGATTCCCACCCGGCTGGATTGCCGGATGCCGATGAGCAGCTCATAACTGGCTAAGGGCACATTTACATTGTACACATAACTTTCAATAATATTTTATTATTCATTTGTTTTTAAAGATTTTCTGAGCTACCAAGTTGAAAAGGACGACAATAGCCGACTCGCAGAGGACGCACATACGAAAGAGATTAAACGTCTTAAATTGGTAAAGAATATAATATATCTACTTTTAATTGTAAATTATATAATCTTTAGTAATTTTTAGTAATATTATTATTTTCTTCATATAGGTGGTAGAAAATCTCACGCAACAGAAGTCGGCATTAGAACACCAGCTGACGGCAGTCTCGTCTACACCGTTGTACGTCGCTACGGGGAGTGCAATTGTTCAGGTGAATGTAACTATAATTCATACTTGTTACACTACACAGATCCCATAATACCTACTATTCCTATAAGTACACATGCCTCTTATTGACATTTATTTGATTTTTTACTATAATAAGATCACATCATGAAAAAATCATTGTACAGATTTTGATGGAATTTTGTATGATATAGCAGGCAACGTTTAGGAATCATTTTACTGTATAAAAGTATTATGTTTATGAGAAATTTATTCAACGAATTCCAGCATAGCGAGAGAGAGTCACTAGTATACAATTTAGATACCTACATTTGTTAAATTAAAATTCATATGAAATACCTAGGAGTATAAATATAAAAGAAAAATATAAAACGCAGAAGTATAAAACGTAATGATAACAAAACATAATAGGTATTATTATAACATTGTTGACATCACAAGTTATAGATTAGCCTTTAAATTACAAATATTGTACTATCTCCTCATTAATTTCTTAACATTTCGTCAACATTTTATACTTGCGAATATACTTTTGACCAATGACCGCGACTGTCGAGATAAAACTGGAAATTACACATACTGCATTAAAAATGTGATGAAAATGAGGCCCTCATTGTGTAATAAATAAAATATAATAATTTATTACATTGATATAATGTACTTTCATAAAAATCCGTATTCTCTTATTGTTATTGTTTCTATTTTCAACAATATACTTTCCATTTATATACATAAATCCGGGAGCTCTAAATAAATTTAATGCTTAGTTAAAATTATTATGTTTTTATTATATAATAATATTAACTACCTATTGTAGTAGACTAGTAAATTCCTACGATGAAAGTAATAGTTAGTAATGCTAAAGTCACGTGCGTTGTATCCTCTATATTGGCCCAGATAACCAGCTGATTGTTGATATTTCACACCAAATTTTATCAAAAACAGTGCAGTGGTTTTCTTGTGATGCGTTCACAGACAAACAGACAAAAATTTAAAAAAATATAGGTTTGGACTCTGTATAGTTAAAAATCACTACAGTTCGCGTCATGTAAAAAGAACGCTGGAAGAAAGTGGTAGGGGGTGTGTTTGCGCATCGGTACATTCGCATACGAAATTCCTAAGCCTATTCTTTTATTTTTGAACTAGCCTTTCGCTCACGATGTATATTGATTATTGGTACATACATTGAAAAATATATTAGATAGAATGTCATTAAATAGAATTCTATTAATAATTAAAATATGTTTGATTCAGTGTAGAATGTTTAATCTACTTACAAAAAATTAAATTATTTCGTTTAATATATATTTTTTAATTAATAACTGCATTATTATCAGAAACTCTCTTTATAAAACAATATACGTCAAAAATATTTTTTCACTATTTTTTATATAAAATCATGACGTAATTTATAATTTTTGTGTGCGCGATGGTATTTTAAACTGACAAACCAATAGCGAGCCGAAAAGCATGCGACGCGTGCCTCTACGTCCCGCGCCCCGCGTCTTACCACCAAATTAGCCGATAAATCGCCTCTGCGCAACTTGACAGCCAGCGTTCTTTTTACATGACGCGAATTATACTTCAATATGATTTTCCAAAAAGTATTTAATGTACAGATTTGACTCGGAATTTTGTTATAAAATGTATACATTATACAGGGTGGCCCAAAATAACGTTGACAAGTGATTTTTCAAATAATTTTATAAATTTTAAGCTTAAACGAAATTATGCTATAAATTATAAAAATACAACTTATTTTTTACAAGAATCCCTATTTGTCTTCAAAATAACCTCCTTTAGCGCGAATGCATAGTATCAAACGCATGTTAAAATTTTCCTCTATTTTCCGCACTTCCTAAACAGATATTTTGTTCCACTCCCGTGTAAGAGTAGCCTTTAGGTCATCAACAGTTCTATGAGGCGTAGAACAGATCCTTGCCTCTAAGATTGACCATAAACTGTTATCCATTGGATTTAGATGAGCGAGTAGGGTGGCCATTCTTTTGAGCTAATGAAATCAGGGATATTGCTTTTGCACCACTGTTAAACACTTAAAGCCCAGTGAGCTGGAGCAGAGTCTTGTTGAAATATCCATGGATGGTTACCAAAGTGCTGTTGACTCCAAGGAAGAACTACAGTTTCAAGGATGTCTCGTCGGTAATTTACTTTGTTAATTTTTATACCATTTTCTACAAAAACGAGGGGAGTTTTGTCAGTGGCGCAAATTGCACCTCAAACCATATACTCATTTGCGTTTTGGCGATGTGGAATGACTGCAGCAGCTCCAGGACGAGTGGAAGACCAGATCCTGTAATTTTGGTGATTATGGGCTTGTTCTATCGAAAACAATTTTTCGTCGGAAAATACGATATTTTTCTAATTCGAAGCAGCGGAGCGTTGTTAAAGCAAACGACATCTCTCGAGGCGAACTTTTTTGTCTTTTTCTGTAAGCAATTGCGCTTTTCTGAGTTTGTATGGTATCAATTGGAGATCATATTTCACTATATGCTGCACGGTGGAGCGATTTATCCCCAAGCCTCGCGACATTTTTTTCACCTCGGTATGTGGATTTCGGACTAATCTTTGCTTGATAATGTGTTGGTTCCTAGCAGTTCGAACAGTCCGTTAGGTCCTCTCCCAGGACGGTCTCCGATGTTGCTGAGCTCAACATAGCGTTTAATTGCTAAAGAAAGTAGCTGACGAGTAACACCAAGAATGTTTACTATCTCAAACTGCCGTTTTCTACGCTCGTACAAAGAAATTATGGCTCTACTCTGCTCTGACATAACGTAATAAATATATTTTAAAACTTTTTAGCCAACAAACTATATTAAAATGGCGCCAAAGAATGAAGAAAGAATTAACAAAAACAAAATAGAACGCAAAGCATTCCATTTTTAAAATATTATTTTTGTAATTTTGTCTACGTTATTTTGGACCACGGTGTATATATAACTTTTATTTCAGAACCAACAACTCACAAATGTTATGAAGGAAAACCAGAAACTGAAAAAAGTCAACGCCAAACTTATTGCAATGTGTCACAAGCGCGGCAAGTCTCTAATGGACGCCAACCGGGAAAACGAAGATCCCGCGGAACAAATTAATATAACGTAAATATGTTGATAAGAGGAATCGTTAAATTTAATTCAAGAAACAGGACATTTTTGTTTTAAATTTATTATTATTATTTTTTACCTATTTTAATAATTAATGTTTGATATCTCCATAGTCCATACCAAAATTCTGGTTGATGAAGACTGATTTGAGTGATTTGATTTGATATCATTCCATAAGCATTTAAAGAAATACATTTTTTTATATTTATGTATGTGCATCTAATAATATTAAATAGTTAAACTACATGGTACAAATATATATTTTTAGTATTTTGATTTCATGACTTATAATAATTACTTTCAATATATAAAAAAAATGTGTGAAAAAGTGAACTAAATCAGAATATTTGATTATATTTCATACTTACTACATACAATGTTGAACAGTATGTATTTATTATTTATATAGAAAATAATTTTAAATGACTGCAATATTTTGTATTTCTATTACTCTGTGGCGTCATTAGTAAATAGGTTTTTGCTTTTAGTGTAACGTACTTAATGCAAACTGGTGCCTCGTAAAGAGTATTAAGTTTTATATCATCTAATATTTTGTATAAATTAACGCGTGTAAATAAATAGCATAGCTTTCAATGTTTGGCGTCCATATTTAAGTATTTATCTTGCTTTAAAAACAATATTGTATGTACGTTACTAATAATGCACAAAATAATGCCAAAATTTATTTAATTAACATATTATAAGGTCATGTAAATTGCATTTATGTTAATAATATAATTTTAAACAAATAAATAAATTGATTGTATTACTGCTTGTTTTTTTTATAGTCTAGTCTTATTTTAAGTTATATTTAATATCGTGCGACAATTTTTTCCATCTCACTTTTAACATTTACTAAACTAGCAATATTTGTTAGTTGGTATGAAATTACTAACCATTGATAGTTAAATTGAGTTAATTTTATATGTAGCTCCATCATTTCCAATAAGATTTTAGTGTTGAAATTCAAAATCCATTCAGTGTTAGTGATCCGTTTATGTTGCATCTGTGAGACCGAGAACCCACGTAGTGGGCTTCTCATAAATGTAGCTTTTCGATTACAAAGTTTTTACGATTACAAGGTAAAGTGAACTATTTATTTAAAACAGTTTTTTTAGTATATCTAAAAGTAATGGACCGACTACAAAAAAATCTTTGGCCATTAGAAACCTACATTATCACTGAGTAACTTGGCTATATTTATTATTTACTAGTAAAACCCGCGGCGTCGCTCGCGCTATATCTAGGGACGAACTAGTTATTTATAATTATTTATAAAATGATTACTTGGACATTAATTGATTACAATATCTGCCGCAACGCCAAAGAAATTTAAATTCAACCACCAGTTCAAGTTAAATATGCACCTATAAAAGTAAATTTATAGTGAAGTGTCAACATTATTAAAATATCTTAAATATCGATTGCTATATTTTATTACATATAAACCCTTAAAATATAGGTACATATAAAAAAGTAGGCATTTTCTTATTAAATTTGCTAAACGATTAAATGTTTTATTAGGTCATTTGAGCTCGCTACACTCGTGACTTTAATGTATCAAAACATTCGCGTTTATCTTACTACAAAATACCCATAAACAAAGATAATGTACGCACGCAATGAAGCTTTTTTTCTCTTCTTATCAAGTCTATTTTTATACTTATAATAAATCGACACTTCACTGTCAGTATGTTCCTTTACATTACATTAACCTTAAAGGTGGGAGTAGGTATTACTAGGAGCTGCACTAGGTCAGCACATTGCCCTCGTTCAGAAAACTTGGTATTACTCAAATAACAGAAAAACACGTACGAGTTTTCAGTTTAGACGATTCATCAGATTAATTCTAAATTTAAATAATTCGTAAATTTAAAGGGATTAATCTATTGCCCTGGTTGCCCGAGACTTCATTATAGTTTTCCCAGCTGGTTTCTGTTCCCCTGTAATAATATAAATAAAACTTAGTAAAAAACTAAATGCTACTTCACATGGTACGTAGCTGTTGCAAATCAAACTTATTAAGTACTAGCGACTCGCCCTCGCTTCGCTCGGGCATTCCCTGGGTTTAGCACAGGCAAAGCCGCGGAATCCGGTAGTTATGTATATAAACCTTCCTCTTGAATCACTCTATATACTAAAAAAACCGCATCAAAATCCGTTGCGTAGTTTTTAAGATTTAAGCATACAAAGGGATATAGGGACAGAAAAAGCGACTTTGTTTTATACTATGTAGTGAAGTAGTTGTAGTACCTAGTTGTCTTTGTTGAGACATTTACAGTCATTCACTATATCATAGTATCACAGGTAGAGCGCAAAACTTACATCATAACAAGTAAAACATTATACATGTATTTTTCTTATACTTTCATATTTAAAATGTTATCCTCCTTTTAATAAATGTGTACTTACATATGTATAATAGGATATATGCATAAAATTTTGTTTCAAATATCTTTTTTCAAAAATCGAAACTCTAAACGCGTTCAGACCATTCAACATTCAATCTCCCCTTGTATATAACGTAGTGATTACATTCTCTTTGTACTCTATATATACTCTTTGCTCATGACGTGACAGAATATATAATATACCTACCAGAATTTGCACTCCGTTGGTCTCGAAAAAAGCCGCCGTTATATATACCTACAAAATAACCTACCTCTAACGCACCTGGTGCATTCGAAATCACACTATTGTTTAAGCAATATAAAGCTTTCATATAATTTAGTGAGGTATTCATTCGAATATAAGTTTTAAGAAAATTAGAAAAACAAATTGTATTTTGATTATTTTAAAAAAGAAACATTAATTCAATTCTATATTTTATAAGTTATAATTCAAAGCCAATGGTAGGCCAGCGGTAACGCGGTCGCTTGGATATCCGAGTCATGCGGGCTCAATTCCGGGTCTCGCACCTCTGATATTTTCATGTGCGAATCATTTATATCATGATTACCACTTGTCTTACGGTGAAGGAAAACATCGTGAGGAAACCTGCACGTCCGAGAAAACCTAACAAGTTTTCGACAAACATATGAAGTCCGCCAACTCGCACTAGGCCAGCGCGGTGGACTATGGCCTGATCCCCTTCGTACTGAGGGAGGCCCGTGTCCAGCAGTGGGACGTTAATGCCCTTATTAATATGATGATGAAGACAGTGATATAAAGTAAAAGCAAAATGTTAATAAAATTATAAGAATATTTTTATTTCTTATGAAATACTGTTAAAATTAAATAAACAATATTAATTACAACTAAATGATTGGTATACACTATACAGTTCTTAAAATATATAACACTTTTTTTTATTTACTTTGTAAATACGAACCTTTTACATTTAACTAAAAAATTCCTTACGTACAAAAATTAAAATAGTTATCCCTATTAATATATTATATTATAAATGTGAATGTAAGTTTGTTTGTTACGCTTTTACGCGAAAACTACTCAACCGATCATCATGAAACTTTGTACACATATTCTTGGAGGTATTAGAAGTAACATAGGATACTTTTTATTAAAAAAAAATATTATTTTGTACGAAAAATTAAAACAATGGGTTCTGAAATAGCTAGAGTAATTTTGAAGATTCACATTTACAATACATTCACATATACAATACAATTACAATATTAGTAGGGAATACGTATAACAAGCAGTAACTTAGTGAATCGATGTGCGCGCTTCACGCAAAAAGTACTGAACCGATTTTAACCAACCTTTGTGTAGTAATAAATTATTTCTAGACTCAATATTCAGACTACAGGAATTTCATATGCAATTAGTAAAAGGTCCAATTTTTACATTTTAAACGGCCATTTCGATTTTATTCATTTGTATAGATTAATTATTAACATAATATTATCCTTGTATAGATGCTTATTCTGATTTCTGGTTGTGTTTTACTTTTTGTTCAATCGTCGAAATAGAGTAGTGTGCTCAATAGTATGGTACTGTTAGATATCTTTGAATATCAAGCCAGTTTGACCAGGGGTCGGGTCTGAAAATGAAAAGAAATTAAAGCACGCTAATATTTGTGAACTAGAAACTCACCCTGGCCTCGCTTCGCTCTGGTTCGTCCCTAAATTCAGCTACCTTGTGTAATATTATTAGATTTTTAGTAAGGATCCTAATTTTTTTTAAATATAACGTAGCCTATGTCATTTTGGGATAGTGTAGCTTCCCAACAGAGAAAGAATTTTTTAAATCGGGTCAGTAGTTTCGGAGGCAATTCAATACTAACACATAAACAATCAAATCTTTCCTCTTTATAATATTAGTATAGATTATTATATTATGATGCTATACATAATATAAATTTAATATTTTATCCAGTTGTTTTGGCGTAAAGGCTAACAAGAAATATATTTTTTAAATAAATTAGTAAAATTTTGATATGCAATCTTACCGTCCATAACCGCCACCAAATACATATATGCCAGAGTCGCTATTATATCCGCCATAACCGCGGCCTTTATAACCGCCACTGAGGCCATATCCGCCTCTTTTGTCACCGGCATTGTCGCCATCATCACCGAAGCCATCTCCGCCTCTGCCATTACCGCCATTGATACCACCAAAGCCATCTCCGCCTCTACCATTACCGCCATAGGTACCACCGAATCCATCTCCGCCTCTGCCATTACCGCCATTACTACCCCCGAAGCCATCTCCGCCTCTGCCGTTACCGCCATTGATACCACCAAAGCCATCTCCGCCTCTACCATTACCGCCATAGGTACCACCGAATCCATCTCCGCCTCTGCCATTACCGCCATTACTACCCCCGAAGCCATCACCGCCTCTGCCGTTACCGCCATTGATACCACCAAAGCCATCTCCGCCTCTACCTTTACCGCTATAGGTACCACCGAATCCATCTCCGCCTCTGCCATTACCGCCATTACTACCCCCGAAGCCATTTCCGCCTCTGCCGTTACCGCCATTGGTACCACCAAATCCATCTTCGCCTCTGCCGTTACCGCCTTTGCTACCACCGAAGCCACCTTCGCCTCTGCCGTTACCACCATTGTTACCACCGAAGCCATCTCCGCCTCTGCCGGTACCACCATTTTTACCACCGAAGCCATCTTCCCCTCTGGCATTACCACCATTGTTACCGCCGAAGCCATCTCTACCCCTGCCGTTACCGCCATTGTTAGCACTGAATCCATCTCCGCCTTTGCCGTTGCTGCCGTTATTAGCACTGAATCCATCTCCGCCTTTGCCGTTGCTGCCGTTACCACCATTGTTACCACCGAAGCCATCTCCGCCTCTGCCGGTACCACCATTTTTACCACCGAAGCCATCTTGACCTCTGGCATTACCACCATTGTTACCGCCGAAGCCATCTCTGCCCCTGCCGTTATCGCCATTGTTAGCACTTAATCCATCTCCGCCTTTGCCGTTGCTGCCGTTATTAGCACTGAATCCATCTCCGCCTTTGCCGTTGCTGCCGTTACCACCATTGTTACCACCGAAGCCATCTCCGCCTCTGCCGGTACCACCATTTTTACCACCGAAGCCATCTTGACCTCTGGCATTACCACCATTGTTACCGCCGAAGCCATCTCTACCCCTGCCGTTATCGCCATTGTTAGCACTGAATCCATCTCCGCCTTTGCCGTTGCTGCCATTTCTACCACCGAAGCCATCTTCGCCTCTGCCGTTACTGGTATTGTTATCACGAATGCCATTATCACTAAAGCTACTTCTGCCTCTGTCGTCACCGCTGTTCTTGCCATCTTTACCGGAGCCATCTCCTCCTATGCCGCTACCACCAGTGTTTCCATCAAAGCTATCTCCACCTCTGCCGTTTCCACCATTGCTACCACCGAAGCCATCTCCGCCTCTGCCGTTACCGCCATTGTTACCACCGAAGCCATCTCCGCCTCTGCCGGTACCACCATTTTTACCACCGAAGCCATCTTCACCTCTGGCATTACCACCATTGTTACCGCCGTAGACATCTCTACCCCTGCCGTTACCGCGATTGTTAGCAATGAATCCATCTCCGCCTTTGCCGTTGCTGCCATTTCTACCACCGAAGCCATCTTCGCCTCTGCCGTTACCGGTATTGTTATCACGAATGTCATTAACACTGAAGCTTCTTCTGCCTCTGTCGTCACCGCTATTCTTGCCATCATTACCGAAGCCATCTCCTCCTATGCCGCTACCACCTGTGTTTCCACCAAAGCTATCTCCACCTCTGCCGTTACCACCACTGCTACCACCGAAGCCATCTCCGCCTCTGCCGTTACCGCCATTGTCACCACCGAAGCCATCTCCGCCTCTGCCGGTACCACCATTTTTACCACCGTAGCCATCTTCACCTCTGGCATTACCACCATTGTTACCGCCGAAGACATCTCTACCCCTGCCGTTACCGCCATTGTTAGCAATGAATCCATCTCCGCCTTTGCCGTTGCTGCCATTTCTACCACCGAAGCCATCTTCGCCTCTGCCGTTACCGGTATTGTTATCACGAATGCCATTAACACTAAAGCTACTTCTGCCTCTGTCGTCACCGCTATTCTTGCCATCATTACCGAAGCCATCTCCTCCTATGCCGCTACCACCAGTGTTTCCATCAAAGCTAACTTCACCTCTGCCGTTACCACCATTGCTACCACCGAAGCCATCTCCTCCTCTGCCGTTACCGCCATTGTTACCACCGAAGCCATCTCCGCCTCTGCCGGTACCACCATTTTTACCACCAAAGCCATCTTCACCTCTGGCATTACCACCATTATTACTGCCGAAGCCATCTCTACCCCTGCCGTTACCGCCATTGTTAGCACCGTATCCATCTCCGCCTTTGACGTTGCTGCCATTTCTACCACCGAAGCCATCTTTGCCTCTGCCGTTACCGGTATTGTTACCACGAATGCCGTTAACACTTAAGCTACTTCTGCCTCTGTCGTCACCACTATTCTTGCCATCATTACCGAAGCCATCTTCTCCTATGCCGCTACCACCAGTGGTTCCACCAAAGCTATCTCCGCCTCTGCCGTTACCGTCTAAGCCATCTCCGCCTCTGCCGTTACCGTCATTGTTACCGCCGAAGCCATCTCCGCCTCTGCCGGTACCACCATTATTACCACCGAAGCCATCTTCACCTCTGGCAGTACCACCATTGTTACCGCCGAAGCCATCTCTACCTCTGCCGTTACCGCCATTGTTAGAACCGGATCCATCTCCGCCTTTGCCGCTACTGCCATTTCTACCGCCGAAGCCATCTTCACCTCTGCCGTTACCGGTATTGCTATCACGAATGCCATTAACACTGAAGCTTCTTCTGCCTCTGTCGTCACCGCTATTCTTGCCATCATTACCGAAGCCATCTCCTCCTATGCCGCTACCACCTGTGTTTCCACCAAAGCTATCTCCACCTCTGCCGTTACCACCATAGCTACCACCGAAGCCATCTCCGCCTCTGCCGTTACCGCCATTGTTACCACCGAAGCCATCTCCACCTCTGCCGGTACCACCATTTTTACCACCGTAGCCATCTTCACCTCTGGCATTACCACCATTGTTACCGCCGAAGACATCTCTACCCCTGCCGTTACCGCCATTGTTAGCAATGAATCCATCTCCACCTTTGCCGTTGCTGCCATTTCTACCACCGAAGCCATCTTCGCCTCTGCCGTTACCGGTATTGTTATCACGAATGCCATTAACACTAAAGCTACTTCTGCCTCTGTCGTCACGGCTATTCTTGCCATCATTACCGAAGCCATCTTCTCCTATGCCGCTACCACCAGTGTTTCCATCAAAGCTAACTCCACCTCTGCCGTTACCACCATTGCTTCCACCGAAGCCATCTCCGCCTCTGCCGTTACCGCCATTGTTACCACCGAAGCCATCTCCGCCTCTGCCGGTGCCACCATTTTTACCACCGAAGCCATCTTCACCTCTGGCATTACCACCATGGTTACCGCCGAAGCCATCTCCTCCCCTGCCGTTACCGCCATTATAACCACCGAAGCCCTCTTTGCCTTTACCGTTACTGCCATTTTTATCACCGAATCCATCTCCGACTCTGCCGCTACCGCTATTGTTTTCACTGAAGCCATCTTTTCCTGTGCCGGTACCATCAGTGTTACCACGGAAGCCATTTCCGCCTTTGCTATTATTGCCATTTTTGCCTCCCATACCAGTACCGTCTGAATTATTTTTGCCACCATATCCATCTCCGCCAATACCGATTCCACCATACCGACTACCAGCACCAAAACCACTACCGCCATAGCCGCCTATGCCATAACCAATACCACCAAAGCTGCGAATGCCATAACTGCCTCCTTTATGACTCCTATAATTGTATAAAAATGTAATATTATATATTTGATTTCAATTAATGCTAAAATAAAATGTTTGCCGCAGCTACTTATGAATATCTATACAATAATTTATACTCGTATATAAAATTTAGTGTAACTCTTTTCAATCGGTCTAAGAGAAATTTCTCTCCCAAAAAAATAGGGTAAAGTTCAATCACTCATCACTGTATAAAAAACATAAAAACGAAAATGTATAAAAACATAGTACTGTATAAAAAAAACATAGAAGCATTTTAAAGAATTAGGAAACAATTAAAACGTAAAAATATAATACAATATTATCAGTATTTAGCTAAAGAAAACAATTACCTTTCTTTATAGCCACTGCCTTCTTCTTCACACGAGTCACACCTAAAATTATGAAAAAAACTTAAATAAAAATGTCGGCATCTATAATCAAAATAAAGCCGTGAAAGATTCCAAAATGTTAATTTAATTTTAAATGTTAAATATTCGAATATATACCTATATACTCGTAATATATAGATGATTTGATTTGATTTGACACGGAAAAGTAATATAGTTCTTTTTTTTTCTTAACTTAACTTCTTAAGTTAACATACTTGTTAACTTATTGTCATGATTCAAAGTAAAAATACGTACAAAGGTTTTGTCTCGATTATTGTAAACAAGGCAATAGCGCAGAACGCTAGAAGCCATGGTATTTTCATTTCGAATTGTTGTTCAACGACTGGCGATAATTCGTCAAGAAATAATGGAGCAGTTGATTACAGCGTCTTTTTATGCTACGGAAGGGTAAAAGTCACACTGATAATAGCACATGTTAAAAACCCAATGATATCATTAAATTTTCTTCGTATAACATGTGTGTATGCTTACTTTGCGCGTTTTAATTAAAGATATTAATATTATATCTTTTACTGTGCTTTTACTAATGACTCCGTTATTATTAAAAAATGGTACCTATGCATATTTAACTAGTAACAATAATTATTAATTATTATTGAAGCAGAAGATATTTTAGAGCGAAGAAAACACCAACATTAACATAACACAGGTTGAACACATCGTTAGCCTTTTTAACATTGAGAAGTGCAATATATCTATCCCCGGACTATATCTCGATCTAGCCCCGCTATCAAAGAAATACCTTCTTTTTACAAGCTTTTATTGCAATGTATGTAACTATGTTTGTGTTATCCTTAAGAGAAAAACATGTCATCACGGACTTTTCTGTAGGGTATATATGTATATAAGGTATCTACACAATTCCACTATAAATCATATTTTTGTTATATCTTAAAGGGTTTAGGCAGCGTCTTAGTTGAAACCTCCCAGACGGCTTATTTATTTCCGACATTTTAGCCAATATATACAAAACAAATTAAAATACTTGCCAAATTATATTCTAAAACCTTCCTCGATAATACTCTAATCCATTTGTGAAAACAGCATGAAAATCGGTACAGTAGTTTTTCAGGTTATCGCGAACAGACAGACAGAGGCGGAGGAGGACTTTGTTTCATAATGTGTAGTGATATTTGAATTATTGAACTTATGAGGTAGATATCTGATAGTAGAGTATAAATAGACTTTTCAGTAGGCCTTTTTAAAAACTGCCTTTTTACCACTACATTATATTGATGTAGGTTAAGATTTAGCGACCGCTAGCTTTTTAAGGACGTCTTAATAATTATTTTGTTTTCCTATGGAAAACCTTAACCTAAATATCTGCAATAAAAGTATCCTGTTGACCTGAGTAATAAGCTATCATTAAAATCAGTTACGTACTATTTGCGTTAAATAATAACATGTACACAGACAAAGAGACAAAAATTTTAATTAGCATTGTTTTGTGTTCTATATTGAATACACAATACGTTAGTCATAATTTTTAAAAATATTGCATGTATAGATTTTACCTATTACTATCTAATATTATATGTATATCTATAGAATTATAAGTTTAAACATATAAATTCTAGGTATGTAAAAATTTGGTAGGAGTTGCTATAAGTGTTTTTAGTTTAAGAAATTTAGTCTACACTTAAAATTTTAATGACAACCTTTTTATCTCTTTTTCAACAAATTTATTTTACCATCAATGTTTGTTAGTTGGTTTGTTTGTATGGATCAAATCTTGCAAGCTGCACCTCATGATGAGTTAAAATTTTACATGTATCTTTGTACCTGTGTACCATACTTTGGGGTCTGTACATTAAGTGTTTTTTTTAAACTATGACTGAACGTACTGTCATTGCGAGTACAAGTGAAACTTACTTCTCTTGTGTTGTTGATTTTTCTTTAATATTAACATTCCTTATACTTTGAGAATGAAGCTTCAGAAGCAATATATTAAAAGAAACAGTGATAGGAAATAAAATCAAATTTTTGTTTATAAAATTTTAAAAGGATTTATTTCTCATAAAATAATGTAAAATTACATAAAGATATGTAAATAATATTTGCTGTGGATTTCTATAACGTTAATTAAATATAATTACAAAAATTAATACGATGTGTTGTTACAGTTAAATGTTATTTTCTAACTACATATTACAAGTTTACAACACCCGTATCATATACATATAAAAATTAAACCATTGGTATGCTAACAGTTCGTAAAATATAAAACATCACTATTTTATTTATTTCGTAAATACGTGAATCTATTCATATAACAATTTGTTTCTTTGGTTTTTAGCAATAACAAGCGATTTAATTTCCCTATCATGTACAAGAAAAAGTTACTTTCTTCTAAGTATCATGTGTAATTAGTTAAAGCTTTCTACTTGAGGTTACAAATAGACACTTCAATTTTTTTATATCTATAGGTACATTAGGGAATAACACATCATTCATTGCGAATTTACAAAAAATAAACAATAAATTTTAATATGAAATGTTATCGTCCAAATACGTAACGGTTATTAATTTCGGTTATAATCACCGTAGCCATCTCCACCTCTACCGGTACCGCCATTGACACCACCGAAGCCATTACCGCCGATGCCTGTACCGCCATGGAGACCACCGTAGCCATTTCCGCCTATGCCAGTACCGCCATTGGGTTTACCGAAGCCATTCCCGCCTATGCCGGTACCGCCATTGACACCACCGATTCCATTACCGCCTCTACCTTCACCATACTGCCTACCAAAGCCATTCGCGCCTCCACCATTACCATAGGGGTTTTCAAAGCCATTTCCGCCTCCACCATTACCATAGAGGTTTCCAAAGCCATTTCCGCCTCCACCATTACCATAGGGGTATCCTAAGCCATTTCCGCCTCCACCATTACCATAGGGGTTTCCTAAGCCATTTCCGCCTCCACCATTACCATAGGGGTATCCTAAGCCATTTCCGCCTCCACCATTACCATAGGGGTTTCCTAAGCCATTTCCGCCTCCACCATTACCATAGGGGTTTCCTAAGCCATTTCCGCCTCCACCATTACCATAGAGGTTTCCAAAGCCATGTCCGCCAAAACCGTTTCCTCCAAAACCGTTTCCGCCAAAGCCTTTCCCTCCTCCATTATCGGGACCTGGTCCAAAACCGTCTCCGCCAATACCGAATCCACCGTAATGATAACCACCAAAACCACTACCGCCATAGCCACCGTTGCCATAACCACTACCACCAAAGCCGCGAATGCCATAGCTGCCTCCTTGATGACTCCTATAATTGTATAAAAATATGATATTAAGTATATATTTTTCTTTTATTAATGTTAAAAATAAAATATATTACGTAGCATCTCTTTTACTTCACGCCTTTTCCTTGCGAATAATTCTGAGAATGTGATAATTATCACAAAGACATTCGATACTATGTATTATTGTATGTACCTATTTATAAAAATTCGTGTAACTCATTTCAAGCCTTCCGCAATAAATTAAATACACTAAAGTTCAAAAAACGGTTAGTAAGAAAGTAACAGGTCATACCTAGCACCAGAACGGCTATCAAGTGACTGCTCCGACCCTTGATACATGCCATCATCACTGTATCAAAAAAATGTATGCGTACGTTTTAAATAATTAGGAAACAGTTGACACTTTAAAAAATACAATTCAATATTATAAGTATTTAGCTAAAGTAAAATTTATTAGCTTAATTTATTACCTTTCTTCATAACCACTGCCTTCTTCGTCACACGTAGTACACCTGAAATTATAAAAAAAATTAAATAAAAACATCGGGAACATGCACAAAAGAATCCAAATTGTAGTCTTTTATTTCAAATGCCAAATATTCGAAAATATAAACTTCCTCACAGAAGTCTATGTGTCCATAGTCTCTTCTAAATTTCATCCGATTCAGTTCAGCACAGCGTTAAGTAGTAACAATCATACACACAAACAAACACAGGCATCGCTCGCATTTAATTAATAGAAACCAGATAAATTTACACGGAAAAAGTTTTAACATCACATCAAATACAGCTTTATGGTATATATGTATATTCAAGCTAGAATACGTACCAAGGTTTTGCCTCGATTAATGTACACAAGGCAATAGCGCAGAGCGCTTGAAGCCATCGTATATTCATCTTGAATTTTTGTTTTATAACTGGCGAGAATTTGCTAAGAAATGGTGGAGCAAATTGATTACAACGTCTCTTTATGCTACGGAAGGGTAAAGGTCACACTGATAATAGCATATTTAAAAAATACCAATGATATCATTTAATTTTCGCATCAACAGTTATGTATGTTATGTATGCTTACTTTACATGTTTTAATTTACAATTATATATTATTATTGTCTTGTTGTCTTCAGCTCTTTTTAACGTCCCTGGTGGGCACGGGCCTCCCTCAGTACGAGGGGGATTAGAAAATATTATTGGTAGTGCATATTTAACTAGTTATAATATTTTTTAGGACACACCGTCCATCGATGTGCGCAGTCTTATTGTGCGTGTCTGAGCTTCCCACCCGGCTGGATTGGCGGATGCTGATGAAGCAGCCCTTAACTAGCTAAGGGCATTTACGTTGTACACATAACTTTCAATAATATTTTATTATTCATTTGTTTTTAAAGATTTTCTGAGCCACAAAGTAGAAAAAGGACGACAATTGCCGACTCGCATAGGACGCACATACGAAAGAGATTAAATGTCTTAAACTGATAAAGAATGAAATATGTTTTTTTTTTTAAATTATATAATCTTTATATCATTTTT
This sequence comes from Boloria selene, assembly GCA_905231865.2. Lineage (NCBI taxonomy): Eukaryota > Metazoa > Arthropoda > Insecta > Lepidoptera > Nymphalidae > Boloria > Boloria selene. The sequence continues at coordinate 11,389,349 of HG993137.1, read as the reverse complement.
AGTTACATTATTTTTTTATACAGACGGTAGAAGATCTCACGCAACTGAAGTTGGCATTAGAACACCAGCTGATGGCAGTCTCGTCTACACCGTTGTACCATAGTATAAAGAGAGAAAGTAAGGCAACTTCATACAAACGCACCGTGCGCGGCTTGTATGTGTGCGTCATAGTATCTTTACGTTGCCGCACGCACACTTAAACAATATCTCGAACCGTTTATCAGTGCGCCAGTCAAGGCTAACGCCGCACATGTTTCGCGCGTCACGGTTTTTCATTATATGAAAAATGTGTGATATTCGTAGAAGAACTTATTGCTGTGTGTTTGGGTGTCTAAATTCTTCATCGATTCCAGAGTTGTCTTTGTTCAGATTACCTACTGAACAGAAAAGGTAAACAAATCACTTATTCTATAGTTTGTCCATTTTGTTAATGGTTTTTTGACAGCTCGACGACTGACAAGCTATAGTGATGTCAAAAGGACGTAATAATCGATATCTCCTATTTTTTTAACATAAAATAATATTTATTTTTATATTTAATAATATGAAAATAAATATTACTATCGTAAAAATCAAGTGTGGCGGAGAGAACTAAGAGAATCATAATGTCTGATTTGGATCGTCACATTGCATTTGATAATTTATGCACACAAGAGTTAATAATTAATATAACTGAAGACTCCTCATCGGAAAAATCTAATATAAATGATGATTGTGACGAATCATGTTAATAAAAGGAATTAAACTATTTTAGTTGTTTTATTTGTATGATTATAATAAGAAGAAAGTAAAACTTTACTTAATGTTAATGTTTTCATTTATTGGTTTCTACCTTAAAATTTTGTTGTCTTCCTGATTAAATAACATATTACACCTTATTTAAATATTAACATAGATTTTTTCCGATTATTTGTAATCTGTGGCACAACCGTAGTAATCGTTGTGTGGCACAGCAGTAAGGGGGCGGTGCCCGTCCATGAAGTACAATATTATTTGTATGGCATTTTAACTTTAATGGCTAACCATTAAATACGAAACTTTGTGGGCGTGAGCTGTCAAAAAACCATTAATAAAATGGACAAACTATAGCATATAATTTATATTTGATGATGAAATACTTATGTTGGTACTTTTATTTTTGTTGTATTAGTTTATTATTTTAATAGGATGTGATATGATTTTATTAATATATTATACTTTTAATTTTTTTAAATTGTTACTAATAGCATATTTATGTTTTTGTAAAAGCAAGAAATTAAAGGATTTATTTTATTTATTTATACAAATAAATTTCGAGATAAATTTAACAAACAAACATTTTTAATACTATTTTCTACTGATATATCAGTTAGTAACTACAGGCCTAATAAAAATAATCATAAACATGTAGAAACAAAATGTTTTACATTCTTAAATGTATATAAATAATAAATATTTTTTAATAACACACTTCCCGGCCCAATGCCAATTTCTGAGCACTGAATTAAAATTTAGCTACAGTGACAACCCTGTGACAGGCAACTATGGTAACTATGACAGGTAATTATATCGCGGATTGGGCCGAAGTTGCCCTACTTTGTTCTCTCTCTTTATACTATGGTTGTACGTCGCTACGGGGAGTGCAAATGTTCAGATGAATGTAATTATAATCCATATAATACTTGTTACACACAGATCACATAATACCTACCATACCTATAAGTACACATGCCTCAACCCAAATAAACATATTGAACAGCGCTAATTCAGGCTATTCTTAGAGCCATAAGTTTACATCAATAGAAAGTAAATGTCGCTGCCATTAAATGAACTAGCTTTGCAGGTTTATAGTAACGTGAATAATTGGAGATTTTTAGCGCTATACTTATATTCATAATGGGTAGGCCGTGCTCCTACAGTGGGGACCTTTAGAAGTTGATTATGATACTTATTTTTATTTACGATTAAAATTTAAAATAGTGATGGCAGCCCCCGACGGATATTCTTGGGTTTTTTTATTAAGTTTAGGTAGTTGAATATGTTATTGCCACATCTACAGTAATCGAGAACCAAATAGGGAGGTACGTAGGGAAATTTTATGAAAACTGATACTCTATTGTTTACATATATGAACGACACCAAGAGAGATCTCATCTTTTTAAGTTTATTATCTCGCTTTACATTTAGTTTTTAAGTCGGGGGGTTTCAAATTATTTTATCCTTTTTTAATTACTTTTTAACCGTCGTGGGTTATTTCAAAATTTTTTTTTTTTTTTTATTTCAAACTTTTTAGAGAGCATAGATATTATGTACTTAACGCGTCGCTCTGGGTATTCATTGCATCAAAATCGGACCAGTAGTTTTCGAGAAAAATGGAAACATTGATTTGTACAAAAATGTTTGCTGCAGCGCCCCCTGGTGAGTTGTCACCGTATCTAAGAACATGCTACAATCAAACCCGAACCCATAACTAAAAACTGCATCAAAATCGGGCCAGTAGTTTTGGAGAAAAATGGCAATATGTATTTGCACAAACAAAAAACGAACAAACACACTTCCTCTCACCCCAAACGCATATACCGTCTCCGTTCCGTCGTGGGTAAAAATCTTATTAAAAGTAAAGTGTCATTTAATTATAAATATTTGTATAAACCTATGCGTTTTACAGTAAAACTAATTAGATTAAAGAAATTAACTAAAATGCACATTATGTTATTAATAGTTTTGTGTAACTCTTACATAAGTGGTTTTTTAAAATTATATTCTAAAATGACTATTTTTACTGGGACGCCGGAGGGCCCCATCCGAAGAATTTGCCACGGGCCTCATAGTATAGTTACGCCACTGCATCTGATTGTTGATATTTTAAAGAGTAAAATACCAAAATTTGATTAATAAGTGCATTATTTTGGTTCTCTTTACTTAGAGAAAATACAAAATCATAATGTCCTGTTTTAGGATATATTGTTTTTTTTTGTTTTGATACAACTTTAATAAATCGATACATAATCATCGAGTACCGTTACCTGTTGACACTTGATATTTATTTTATATTTGTTGTGTCTGTGATGAGATCGCATTACGAAAACATCACTGTACAGCTTGTGATGAAATTTGGTATGATTATAGCTGGTCATCCAACCCAAGTTTTAAGATACTATTTACTGTAGGAAAGTCTCATATTTATGAGAAGTTAACAAAACATATTATTATTATTATAACATTATTGACATCAAAAAATAAAGATTAGCATTTAAAATTTAAATTACAAACATTGTACTATCTCCTCATTAATTTCTTAACAAAATGTCAACATTTTATATTGCGAATATATTTTGAACCAATGCCCGCGCATGAACGACTGACGTGATAAAACTCGGAAGTCGGAATAATATACATTAGTAGCGTCTCAACACGCAGGAGGGGCCCACTTCGGTGGGCGGTGCAGGTGGGCAGTCAGGCGGGTTGCTCCTGGTCCTGGTACTTCTTTAAATAGCAGAGTGTGAAGAAACCCTTTTAGCTGTGTGGTCTGCTTCAGCAGACCAGCCAGGTCATCGGGGCGGGGTGTTGCATGCGCAAGCGATTCTGCGACGCTCCATTAAGACAGGTGAGGTCCATTGGGTTTTAGTTGGTACTTGGTAGTACTGGCTTATTTTAAGCTGGTGAGTCCCGCATAATCACCTGGTGGTATGTGTCAATGCATTTACCAACCTTAAAAAAAAGTTAGGTTGACCAGTTCTACCCACTAAACCCCAAGCACCATCTTCCGTCTTAATGGGGCATCGCAGGATCGACTATTCCATATTTAGTTTCTTTTTTTATTTGTTTTTCACTTTGATTTTATTATTACTTTAATCGTTTTGGCGAAAATTATGAAGGATATCTTTTATTGGATAGGTATATCTATATTCACTTTACTAAAATGTTTATAAGTTATAATGTTTATATGCTTAATATATCACAAGTTTTAAATTAAAGCAAGCAGGTATTCCGTTGACAGTGATTAGAAATAAAAGCAAATTTTGATAAATTAAATTTTAAGAGGATTTATTTCTCATGCAATACTGTTATAATTACATAAACAATATTAATTAATCTCCGCTGTGAAACTAAAGTACCACCTTCGAAAATTTTATAACATAAATAATCGTTCCTACAGTTAACACGTCTTGATAATGATATTTATAAAAACATATTCAGTTTTATTTCGTAAGAACGTACAGTTTACATCTAATTACAGCAATATAGCATATAAAAAACTTATTCTTATATTATAATATTATGGTTTTAAACAATAACGAGCATTTATTAATTAGTAACAAGCTCTTATTTTAAAAGTACAAACTGACATTTCAATTTTATTTAATTGTATAAAATAATTTTATTAACATATTTTCATTTTATAGATCCTTATTCTTGTTTTATGGTTAAGTTTTGTCCAATTGCCGAAATAGGGTATTGTACTTAATAGTATGGTACTGATGGATTTCCTTTAATATTAATCCGTGTGACCGGGGTCGGGTCTGGAAATAATAAGAAATTAAAGCGCACTAACATTAATTATAATTATATTATCGACAATCTTACCATCCATAACCGCCACCAAATACATAATATATGCCAGGGCCGCTATTATATTCACCATAACCACGGACTTTATAACCGCCACTGAAGACATTTCCGCCTCTGTCGTCGTCAACATTGTTGCCATTACCACCGAAGCCATCTCCGCCTCTACCATTACCACTATTGAGACCACCGAATCCATCTCCACCTCTGCCATTACCACCGTTGCTACCACCGAAGCCGTCTCCGCCTCTGCCGTTACCGCCATTGTTACCACCAAAGCCATCTCCACCTCTGCCGTTACCACCGTTGCTACCACCGAAGCCATCTCCGCCTCTGCCGTTACCACCATTGTTACCACCGAAGCCATCTCCGCCTCTGCCGTAGCTGCCAATTTTACTACCGAAACCATCTCCGCCTCTGCCGTTTCCGCCATAATTACTACCGAAGCCAGCTCCACCTCTGCCGTTACCGCCATTGTTACCACTAAAACCATCTCCGCCTCTGCCGATACCATCGTTGTTACCACCGAAACCATCTCCGCCTCTGCTTTTTCCGCCGTTCTTAACACCACTGCCATTAACACCGAAGCCATTTACTCCTCTTCCGTTACCGCCGTTGTTACCACCGAAGCCATCTCCGCCTCTGCCGTTACCGCCGTTGTTACCACCGAAGCCATCTCCGCCTATGCCATTACCGTCATTATTACTACCGAAGCCATCTCCGCCTCTGCCAGTACCGCCATTGTTACCACCGAAGCCATCTCCACCTCTGCCTTTACCGCCGTTGTTACCACCGAAGCCATCTCCGCCTATGCCATTTCCGTCATTATTACTACCGAAGCCATCTCCGCCTCTGCCAATACCGCCATTGTTACCACCGAAGCCATCTCCACCTCTGCCGTTACCGCCAATGATGCTACCAATGCCATCAACACCGTAGCCATTTTCGCCTCTGCCGTATCCGCCGTTATTTCCATAATCACCGAAGCCATCTCTGCCTCTTCCGTTAGCGCCATTAAAACTACCGAAGCCTACTCCTCCACCTTCAATGCCATTGTTACCAGGAAAGCCATTTTCGCCTCTGCTTTTTCCGTCATTCTTACCACCAATGCCATTACCACCAAAGACATTTACGCCTCTTTCGTTTCTGCCGTTGTTTCCATCAAAGCCATCTCCACCTCTGGCGTTACCGCCATTTTTACCATCGTAGCCATCTCCGCCTCTGCCAATACCACCATTGTTACCACCGAAGGCATCTCCACCTTTGCCGTTACCGCCAATGTTGCCACCAATGATATCAACACCAAAGCCTTTTTCGCCTCTACCGTATCCGCCATTATTTCCATAATCACTGAAACCATCTCTGCCTCTTCCGTTAGCGCCATTATTACTACCGAAGCCTACTCCACCTCTGCCCTCATTGCCATTGTTACCAGGAAAGCTAATTACGCCTCTGCTTTTGTCGCCATTCTTAACACCAATGCCATTAACATCGAAGCCATTTGCGCCTCTACCGTTACTGTCATTATTACCGCCGAAACCATCACCGCCTCTGCCGTTACCGCCATTTTTACCACCGAAGCCATCTCCGCCTCTGCCAGTACCACCATTGTTACCACCGAATCCGTCTCCACCTCTGCCGTTACCGCCAATGATGCCACCAATGCCATCAGCACCGTAGCCATTTTCGCCCCTGCCGTAACCGCCATTATTTCCAAAATCACCAAAGCCATCTCTGCCTCTGCCGTTACCACCAATATTACTACCGAAGCCATTTATACCTCTGCCGTTACCGCCATTGTTGCCTCCCATGCCATTAACACCTTTGCCATAGTTGCTACCATAGCCGTCTCCGCCAACACCATATCCATCATGCTGACCACCACCACCGAAACCGCTACCACCAAACCCACCTGGGCCATAACCACTACCACCGAAGCCGCGAATGCCATAGCTGCCTCCCGGCAGACCCCTATAATTGTATTAACAACATTAATGAATTACAACCACAAACATGATATTGTATACATATTTTACTTCTTTTAATGTTAAAAATAAAATTCCTTGCGGGTTTTATCAATGTGATACTTATCACAAATATATTTGAACTGCAAATAAATACTGCAAAGTATGAAAGATATATAAAAATGTGCGTATTCTTAAGCTATCTGAGTTAAACTTTCTTCCTCTCGCAATAAATTGGGTAATATCAAAAAAAAAATGACTAAAGAAGTACTGTGAAGTAATGGTGAATAAGGAAGATCTTACCTCCAAAAAACAAATTGATTCACAGGTTCCGACCCTTGATCCATGCCATTATCACTGCAACAAAAGAAACATAAAAATATCTTTGAAATAATTAGGAAAAAAATGACTTTTAATAAAATATAATACAATATTATCAGTATTTAGCCAAAGTAAATAGTTGCTTCTTTCTGCTTCACACGAGTAACACCTAAGATATTAGACACCTAGACCAAAAATCTATATAAATGGACGAAAGATTCCGAAGAGATAGTTTTATTTTAAATGTGAAATATTCGAAAATATAAATCTAAGAAACTATGTTTATGAAAAATATTGGATAGGGGAGCCTAGGTTAAGTAGTAACAATTATGCACACGAACAAACACACAGACAAACCACGCATATAAATAATAGCCCGATAACTTTACAAGGAAAAAGTAATAACATCAAATCAGAAACAGTTTTATGGTAATTTCTTCTAAAAATACGTACAAAGGTTTTGCCTCGATTATTGTAAAAAAGGCAATTGCGCAGATCGCTAGAAGCCATGGTATTTTCATTCTGAATTCTTGTTCAACAACTGGCGAGTATTCGTGAAAAATGATGGAGCGAATTGATTACAGCGTCTTTTTATGCCACGGAAGGGTAAAGGTCACCCTGATAATAGCATAATATGTTGAAAAACCCAATGATATCACTTTATTTTCCAACCATTAAATACAGTAGGTACTGAATGCTTACTTTGCACTTTTTAAATAAAGACAATATTTGTATTATATGCTAGCATTTCCCGCGACTTCACACGCGTTCTAAGGACCGGAAACCAAATTCTTTCTGAGTCGCACATACATTTCTCGAGGCATAAGCTCAGCTTTGCATTTGTTTGAGTGATAACTAAAAGCTAATAGCCGCGCATCAAAAACCAGTTAAAACGGGTTTAAACCAATCTAGCAACGTCTATCCGTATCGTCGTGCCTATCTGTACACTGCACACACACAAATGCAAAGCTGAGCTTCTGCCTCGAGAACTGTATGGTAGCTCGCAGAACTAACGCCCACCCTTCCCATTTTTGTAACATTTTTAATTATTGATGCTCCACTCTTATTGATCACAGCGTGATGTAATATAGCCTATAGCCTTCCTCGATAAAAGGACTATCCAACACAAAAAGATTTTTTCAATTCGGTTCCTGAGATTAGCGTTTTGGCAATCTCGACGCGCATCGATTAGCTCAGATATTGTTTTATATGTAGAGAAAAATATTTATTGCCAATGTACCTTATGAGAAAGATATAATATTATACTATTTCAAACTTTTCTGTAGGCCAAGGCCTATACCCTTAACATCGGTCAAGCCGTTTCGGAGGAGTGTAACTACATACACTATATACAATTTCATTATATAGCATTTCATTTCATAGCCAGTTTTCGAAAGACATTGTGACCACTAACACGCACTAGGCCAGCGTGGTGAACTATGGCCTCATCACCCTCGTATTAAGGGAGGCCCGTACCCAGAAGTAGGAGGTTAAAAAGGGCTGAAGACATATTATATCAAAATAATGTATGCATCAACAGCAGTGTCTAGTTTATAGATTTCATATGCGCATGCAGGTATTCAATAGACAGCGATAGAAAGTAAAGGCAAGTTATGATAATAAATTTTATTTTCATAAGATTCATTAATATTGTTTACGAGAAATAAACGCTTTTAAAATGAATAATATTAAATAATTTTCGCTGTGAAACTACACTGTGAAGTACCTTCGACAATTTCAATAACATTAAAAATATTACAAAATATGAATACAAGGTGTTGTTACAGCAAAATATTTTCTATTAGGTAAATATCGTTACTGCCAACACTTTTGATAATAATAATCGAAGCTTCACTTTTCATATACTTTATTACGTAAGTACGTAGGTACTGTTTACATGCAACTAATTATAGCTAATAACAAAATATATAATTGTGTTAAAACTTATTGAATAGGTTTTGTAAAATAACTTATCCTTGCTTCGGGTGCTTCCCCATGTAGGTACCTACAAAAATTTGTAAAAATGTGTTTTTTTTATAGGTCATTTATGGGTCAAAGTCGGAAACTTTAGATAATGTGATATTTTGTAAAAATTATAGTGTCATGGAAAAAAAGCTCGAAAATAACTTTTATGTACACAATACTATTAATAATAGCGCTGTAAGATATAAATATTAAAATCCTGAATAAATAACAAAAATATTAACAATTTAATTATTTATGATATCTAAGGGACGAAAATTATAATACTAGCATTTACCGCGGCTTCGCACGCGTTCTAAAGATCGGAAATCAAATTAGTTGCGCGGTATCTCGCAGAACACACGCAACTTCTTGCAATATTTTTCATTAATGCTGCGCTCCCACTGGACGTAGCGTAATGTATAATGCCTATAGCCTTCCTCGATAAACGGACTATCCAACATAAAAAGAATTTTTCAAATCGAACCAGCAGTTCCTGAGATAAGCGCGTTCAACCAAACAAACAAACAAAGTCTTCAGCTTTATAATATTAGTATAGATAATTCTGGGAACGTATTTCAAAAAATATTTTCGTTTAGAATATAAGTTTGTAAATACGGTCTTAAATAAATATTTAATAAAATATATTTAAAAATGTACTCTTAATTGTCTTATACGAGAATTTACTTGTTTTAAATGACATGTATCATTTATGAAGCACATCTTAATAATTTCTAGACGAAATTCTGTTTAGGTATTATTAAGAGTTATGTGTGAACGTTTAATTGTTCTTTTTATTCCAGGAAATTGTTGAAATTATGGTATTATTATGGGATTAAAAAAAGACACTTCAATTTTTGGTACTTCTCTAATGTGTATTAATTATAATTAAGATATCAGTCGTTGCGAAGGGAAAATACATTCTATAGATCCTTATTCTTATTATATGGCTTACGTTTTGTCCAATCGTCGAAAGAGAGTATTGTACTCAATAGTATGGTCCTCTTGGATCTGTTCGAATATCAATAACGATCGTGTGACCAGGGTCGAGTCTGAAAACACAAAAAATTAAAACCTGCGAATATTTTCGACATAATATAATAATTATAATTTAACTTGAATACCATCAAAATCTGTCAAGTAGTTTTGGCGTTAAACAGTAACATAAAGCACACACACTTTATGAGGATAAAGTTTTATTTTATTCGTATAATTTTGAAACAAAAAATATTATAAATAAAAATAGCAAAATTTTAATACGTATTCTTACCTCCCATAACCGCCAGAGCCGCCATAATTGCCACGTCTATCATATCTGCCACCGCCATTAACACCACCTCTATATCCGCCACTGTTATCATATCTGCCACCGCCATGACCATTGACGCTATATCCGCCATAACTGTAACCGCTATCATATCCACCACCGCCATTACCACCGGCTATATATCCGCCTCTACCATCACCGCCATAGTTTCCGCCAATGCTATTACCTCCAATGCCAGTACCGCCAAAGCCGGTACCGCCAATGCCAGTACCGCCAATGCCAGTACCGCCAAAGCCAGTACCGCCAAAGCCAGTACCGCCAATGCCGGCACCGCCAATGCCGGTACCTCCAAATCCAGTACCACCAATGCCGGTACCGCCAATGCCGTTACCGCCATAGCCAGTACCGCCAATGCCGGTACCGCCATAGCCAGTACCGCCAATACCGGTACCGCCATAGCCAGTACCGCCATAGCCAGTACCGCCAATGCCGGTACCACCAATGCCGGTACCGCCAATACCGGTACCACCAATGCCAGTACCGCCAATGCCGGTACCGCCAATGCCCGTACCGCCAATGCCAGTACCGCCAATGCCAGTACCGCCAACGCCATTACCGCCTCTGCCATCACCGCCTCTGCCATCACCACTATAGCCGCCTCCTCCAAAGCCATTTCCTCCAAAGCCGTTTCCGCCAAAACCATTTCCGCCTAAACCGTTTCCTCCAAAGCCGTTTCCACCTAAGCCCATTCCTCCAAAGCCGGGTCCACCTCTACCATCACCGCCATTCATACCACGATTGCCATCTACACCAAATCCATTTCCACTAAAACCGTTTCGGTCAAAGCCAATTCCTCCAAAGCCGGTTCCATCTCTACCATCACCGCCATTCATACCACGATTGCCACCTGCGCCAAAACCGTTACCGCCATAGTCAATACGTCCAAAACCGGGTCCACCTCTACTATCACCGCCATTCATAGGATGATAGTGATCTGCGCCAAAATCGCCTTTGTAATAACCACTACCACCAAAGCCGCGGACGCCATAGCTGCCACCTCGACCACCCCTGTAATTGCATAAAAATATGATATTTATATATTTTACTTCTATTAAAGTTATAAAAATATATAATTAATTATATATATTTATTTCTTGCTTATTCTGGGTAATCTTAAAGATACTTATCATAAACATTCGACTTAGACAGTTGAACTGCAAGTAAATATTGCAAAAAGCTGTATATCTATATAGACAAAAATTTGCGTAACTCTTTTCAAGCGGAGTAAAAACTTCCCTCCTCCCTCCTTCCTCATAAATAGTGTAAAGTTCAAAAAATAAGGATAAATAAAAAAGTACAGGTCTTACCTTACAAAACTAAAACCCTCAAATTCCGACTCTTGATCCATGTCATCATAACTGTAAAAAAAATATATAATAAATAAAAGTGTACCTTTTAAACAATTGACACTTTAAAAACATAATACAAATTATTAGTTTATAAAGTAAATTATAAAGTATTTAGCCAAATTTAAAATTACCTTTCTTCATAGCCACTACCTTCTTCGTCACACGTCGTACACCTGAAATGATAAAAGAACGTTTGGAACCAAATATCGAAATAAATCCACGAACGACTTCGAAAAGATATTAAATAGATTAGGTTAGGTTTAGACTGCGTAAATAAATTTCATCAATCATCATCAACCAGTCCAGCACAGCTAATAGTAGCTATAATCATACATACACACACAAGCCTCGTTAAAATAATAGATGCCCGATAACATGACACGGATAAAATTATAACAATTTATTAATTACTTCTTTTTCATGATTTTAAATAAATATACGTACCAAGGTTTTGCCTCGATTATTGTAAGCAAGGCAACAGCGCAGAGCGCATGAAGCCATTGTATTTTCATTTCGAATTAATGTTCAACAACTGGCGAGAATTTGCTAAGAAATGTTGGAGCAAATTGATTACAGCGTCTTTTTATGCTACGGAAGGATAAAGGTCACACTGATAGTAGCATGTTAAAAAACATATATATCATATAATTTCCCACCGTGTAATACTGTACTACTGTAGGCTTACTTTGGACGTTTTAATTAAAGATATTATATAGTATGTATTACTAGTGATCCCTAATAACAAAATGATATGCATATTTTAGTAGTTTAAATATTTTTTAGTAAAAACTAGCTATGATCTCACAGGAACCTATATTTTTGAAAGAAGTAAGGATCGACACACACACACAAATGTACATAGAGGAACCTCCCCCGTTTTATCAAATTAGTTTTATCATTCAGCCACGACATCCCGACCGCGGCAGTTATGCTGAAGCAGACCACAAGCAACATAATAATAATAATTTTGGTAGTTCAATCAAAAATAAATAACAACAAATAATAATTATTAACAATTAAAGTGACTAAATTTCAAAAAGAATCACGAAACTACAAACGCACCATGCCTTATATTTGATACGTCATAATTTAAAAGTCAAATAAACGGTCGACAGTCTCTACATGATATGCATTGATAAATAATATCAAAAAAAATAGTATAAAAAAACTGTTGTTTATAATAAATTTAATCGAGTGAATAATCTATAATTTTTATCACTACATAGTATAAAATAAAGTCGCCTCGCTGTGCATCTGTCGCTGTGTATGCTTAGATCTTTAAAACTACGGAACGGATTTTTATGCTAATTTTTAATAGATAGATTGATTCAAGAGAAAGTTTTACCAAGGTTATGCCTCGATAATCGTAAATAAAGCAATAGCGCAGAATGCGACGAGCATTCTATTATTTTCATTTCGAATTATTCTTCAGCAACTGGCGGGAATTTTTCAAGAAATGATGGAGCAAATTGATTACAACTTCTTTTAATGCTACGGAAGGATAAAGGTCACACTGATAATAGCACATTATGTTAATAATCTGTTAAGCAGTCAGGGAAAATAAAACAGTATTTCTTACAAATCACTTTATATCATAGGTTTCACAATTATTACTTTTAACTTTCTTTTAAACCTATACACTGATTAATTATAATGATTTAACAACACTTTAACAACAGAACAATAATACTCTAGACTTTAACACTGCAGAATAATAAAATCAATCCTGAGAAAGGCATTTATATATACCCTACGCCATCCCCGTCAACTCTCCTCTACTCGCCTCACACTTCACACCGCTACACTAGCGCCTCCTCTCCAACACCCGCCTCTCTACAACACATATAATTATTTAAATACATACATAATATAAATATTGACACCCATGACTAGAGTACAAACATTCGTGCTCAACAAATGAATGCCCCAGCGGGACTCGAACCCGCGACCGCTGGCACAGAAAGCAGGGTCACTACCAACTGAGCCACACGTGTCGTCAAAAAATTATATATCTTTACTCTTTTTAAAGCTGAGAAATGCTTTTCTGATTTTCAACCAATTGTAAAAGGACGACAAAGTATATGTAGTCCTCTGTAAATGTATGTGTCATGAGGAGACTTTTTGCTTTCTTCACTTCTTGCTTTCCGTTTCATATTAACAACTAGCATTTCTCGCGGCTTCGCTCGCGTTCTAAAGACCGGAAACCAAATTCTTTCTGAGCCCGTACCTCGCAGAACTAACGCCCGCCCTTCCCGTTTTTGCAACATTTTTCATTGATGCTCCGCTCCTATTGGTCGTAACGTGTTGAAATATAGCCTATAGCGCGTTCAACCAAACAAACAAACTCTTCAGCTTTATAATATTTATATAGATAATATAGATTAATTATTTCAATAAATTAAACTAAATATATTTGACACATAATTTTATTTCAGACAACACTTAAATACCATGCATAGAAGACAATAGCACATCAACGTTCAAAGTAACTTGAATATATCAAAATACATCAATACATGTAATTCGTACCATTAAATGGGTATGATTTTAACGGATGATGCGAATTTAAACAAAGTACTTTGGATTGGTTTTTTGTAATCAAAAGATTTAGTTAGAAAAATATCATTTTTTATATAAAAAATATGCTTTCTACTTTACCTATTATTTATATTTTTAACCATCAATGTATTATTAAGAGAAAAAAAACAATATACTAAATATTGGGGATGTAGTAGCCTAGTTACTAGTAGTAATGCGCTCGCTTGAGTAAACGAATGAAGTGGGTTCGAATCCGGGTCCACACCTCTTATACTTTCACAGTAAGGAAACCTGCGTGTCTGAGAGAACCTAGCTAGTTCTCGAAAAACCTTTGATGTCCGCCAACCAGCACTAGGCCAGCGCGGTGGACTATAGCCTGATTCCCCTCGCATTAAACGAAGGCCCGTACCCAGCACTGAGACGTTATTAATGGTTGAATACATACAAAATAAATACTAAATATTCAATAACGTAATTCGTATACATTAAAATAGTAAATATAATAATAAATAACAGTAGATATAATAAAGAAATATTTTTTAAAGTTGATTTATTCAGCGCCTTGACAGAGGCGTAAAACTATTAATACAATTAAAAGATATATATTTTTATAATAGTAATTACAAATTATAAATATATATATATATTTATTACTTTGATTTGTTTTAATTGAATCGCAATGTCTGCCGCGCCCGCAACGCTAAATAAGTTTTATTTCGACAAAGCTTTAAGGATAACACGCACGCAACAGTAAATCGATAGTGAAGTGTCAACATTTAAAAAATATCTCTTTTCCTTATAGATTATATGAACATATACAAAGAAGTTGGCATTTTCTTATCTATCTAAGTAGTCAAATATTTTATTAGGTCATGTATTTAAGCATTCGCACTTATCTTTCCACACTTCAAAATACCCGTAAACAAAGATAATTTACGCACGCAATGAGATTTTTTTCATCTTATCAATTCTATTTTTATTCTTATAATAAATCGACACATCCCCTTCAGAGCGTCCCTTTACATTATAACATGAATAAATATTATGTTGAGAAGCTTTGTTACGGATACCAGATATTTGATACACTTCATATATATAACTTTAAATCATTATCATCATCATCATCATCATCATCAGCCCTTATTAACGTCCCATTGCTGGGCACGGGTCTCCCTCAGTACGAGGGGGATCAGGCCATAGTCCACCGCGCTGGCCTAGCGCGAGTTGGCGGACTTCACATGTCTTTCGAAAACTTGCTAGGTTTTCTCAGACATGCAGGTTTCCTCACGATGTTTTCCTTCATCGTAAGACAAGTGATAATCATGATAGAAATGATTCGCACATGAAAATATCAGAGGTGCGAGACCCGGATTTGAACCCGCATCACTTGGTTATCCAAGCGATCGCGTTACCGCTGGGCTACCACTGTTCTACTTTAAATACATACAGATATTATAAACTGTATAAAACCCCATGACTACAAACATTCGTGCTTAACAAATGAATGACCCCAGTGGGACTCAAACTCGTGACCGCTGGCAATTAGTAACGTTACGGAATTACTTAAACAAAACCTACTTCTAAGGTTTTGTTTAAGTAATTCCGTACTTACAAACTTCCGTACTTACATACTTGCCAAATTGACACCTAACTGAGATCTCCGGTGGAAATTATTCACTATTAAAATTACGTTGAATACATTTAGTGTATTTAAAAACACCAACATTTTCTTAAACCTAGTACAAAAAAAGAAGAAAAATAAAAAAATAAACAAACTTTTTTCACATACCAAATATCAAATGAGTGTAGGTACTGTGAAATTATAAACAATATGTACGCGGTGATATTTTATTATTAACAAATTTCGAAGATTATATTACCTAATACTAAAAATATATCATGTAGACATTATAATTTCGTGTCTTCTCGATTCTACATGACACTGGAACGATTTGAAGCCATTAACGAGAGAATTGACATTATGATATTATAACACTTAAAATATATGGACACAGAGTAATAAATATTACATACATTGATAAGTGATAACATTGTTACATCAAACGTTTAAGTACAACTACAGTTCTCGAGGCATAAGCTCAACTTTGCAGTTGTGTGAGTACAGTGTACGGATAGGCACAACCGAAGGCGTAGCGCGTTGCGAGTTGGTTTAAACTCATTTTAACTGGTTTTTGATGCGCGGCTATTGGCTTTTAGCTATCACTCACACAAATGCAAAGCTGACCTTATGCCTCAAGAACTGTAACTTTCAACCCATTTGGTTGATGTGTTAAAGCCATTTTTTAAAATGTCTCATAACTTGAAAAAAAGACATTTACCAAATAGAAAAAGAAGGATAACTTTAAAAATAATCCTACAAACGATCACCTTGTTGTTCCAAATAATACAATATCGAACTGACAACATAATATGAGAACATAATATACATACATTTAAAACAAATAAACTAAATCTATTTACCAACTGGAACTTTAAAAACAAGTTGTGGCAATAAGTAAAAACTAAATACCGATCTAGTTTAATCTTCATCTTGACTATCGACATTTATGTCATCTTTCATCAGATCTGTTTTCGGTGGTAACGGCTTCAATTCCTCGACTTCAGGGGTTTCACTTTGAATTTGTGACCTTTTGCCTTCTATGTGGCCAGCGAATGAGGTTTGTCCGACGGCCTTGGCCAGCTCTGTGGCTAGCAACAGAAACTCTTCTTCATTCAACTTGGCCAATGATGCCACAGCTTTGTGGACATCGCCTAGTGCAAGATAACTGGAAAATTAAGATTTTGTTATTTTGATTTTAAATGAAACAAGAGTCGGAATGGAATAAAAGTAAAATATATATATATATATATATATATATATATATATATATATATATATATATATATATATATATATATATATATATATATATATATATAAATAAATCTTCTTAGACATTATGCGCCGCTTCATAGTCCCACCCTGTTGGTACCACTGAATGCGACAACATTTTTAATGTTTTTAATGCATATATGTGCAGTTTTTATCCTTACGATATCATGAAACAACACGAAATTTCAATTAAATGAAAAATGTTGATATTCATTTTTCATATTTCCCGCTTCGGTTAGCGGATCCAAACTATTACCGAGATCATTCCAGCACACTGAATATATAACGTATCCTTCATGAGATTGTTGAAGCTTTAGTACATCCGATGGATTATATCAATCATATAGTCTCCTGAATATAAACGTATCTTCTCTATTTAACATTGTAGACTTAACGAATCCGGTCATTAACCGAATCATGCTGTATCTACACTGAATAAGTTTAAATCGGTCCCTCCGTCGATCGAATTATGATACTATTTTGATTTTGTATTTAATTTGAGTTTTACTTAACTATAGCAATAATTTTTTTAAGCAGAATTCTACTTATACTTGTTACCAAATACATAAACAAATATAATGTTACATTAATAAATGTGTCTATCTTTTAAGATAAACTCAAATTCGGTTTAAAGATTGCATTACTAGCGAAGGCGTTTTTATAAAATAACTAGCTGTACAACAACCTCATTGGGTTGATCTGTAGGAAAAAGAATTGTCTAAAAAATAAAAAATAAAATTTAGGGGTGGACTACCCTTAACATTTAGGGGGATGAAAAATAGATGTTGGCCGATTCTCCACCCTGGCCGACAATCACACTAAGGATCACAAAAATCGGTCGAGCCGTTTCGGAGGAGTTCAAGTTCGAACCCCGTGACATTTTAATTAACAAATAAAGAATAAGGGTTGATCGTAGAGGGGTGAAAATTTAGGGTTTTATGTATTTTTGTATGCTGTGTCATAAAAAAATAAAAACAAAAAATTTTGCCTAAAAAATAAAAATAAAAATTTAGGGGTGGACTACCCTTAACATTTAGGGGGATGAAAAATAAATGTTGGCCGATTCTCAGACCTACTCAATATGCTCACAAAATTTCATGAGAATCGGTCAAGCCGTTTCGGAGGAGTTCAAGTTCGAACACCGTGACACGAGAATTTTATATAGGTATTAGATTTTATTTCTAACCTTAATAAATAGAAACTCATCACAAGTATTTAATTTGGAACATAAATATTTATATTTGATTACATTTAATTTTCATCAATTATTATTTGATTTCAATAAATGTCTCAAGATATATTATAGTTTTAACATAACTTCGCAACAAAATAATGATGACCGCGTGCAAGACGGGCGCGGGGCGACGAAGGTCATGAGGGGGGAGGGTCACCGTTAGCTCCGCGAGTTACTTTACCACGCGCGAGAAAGAATTTGAATTCCAATAATTAAAACACGGGCGAAGCCGCAAGAAATAGTAGTAGAATTGTAAAAACGATACAATTTTAACACTGTCCCTCGAGCTGTAATTATTTCTTAGGAATTAAAGAGCTTATATTTATTTCTTAATTATTAAAACAGAAAAAAATCTTAAGAAGACTTTATTTTTTTAGAAAGTTTATTTTTTTTAAATTCATGTGAAGTGTTATAGCAAAATAGTCAATACATTTAATATTGAGTAAATTAAACATTTACTATTGAATAAATATAAACATTTTAATGACGCCATCTATGAGAAAATATAACGCATCATTTCGAATATAAATAACGCCATCTACTGACATGTTTTTGAACTATTCATCTATCTTACTGAAGATATTGATTTTTTATTTATTTATCAAACGAAGTTAAATTAAAATTATGAAATAAGGTGACAACCTGTTTAAAGCTAATACACGTAAAATTATTTTGTTAAAGTAACACGTTTAAAATAACTAAAAACATATTTTCACTTAAATATACATTAAGATACGCAAATTAATAATGTCTTATAGAACACACCGTAATTATAAAATTTGTGAAACAAACACAACAAAAAATGTCTATTTTACGCTAAAATCAACTAAAAAGACAATAAAACAAAAGAACATAAATAATGCAGAAGTGCAAACAGAGTCGCCATATTAATTTGTTTGAATTTAATCTTATTTTTTATTTTGTCATTCTAAATTGAAGCAATAAATGTTTAAACGCAAAAGCCCTTTTGGGTTTTGCCCAACTTTGCCCACTTTTATATCGCAAATAAGATCGACGACAAGTAAAAACTTAAACTTTATAAATAGATTCTAAATATTATAAATTTGTTCAACGAACAAAATCTGTCCGACCAAAAAATTGTATAGATAGCTAGGAGCTAAAAACATCGTATGATACTAATAGAAGCTAATTATATGCCAAGTAAGAGCGGCTTACGCAATTTAAATTAAATTAATAATAATTATATTAACATTTTTGATAAGGCCTATAATGGCCCAATCGAATCCGGGACTTAGCATCAGCACCACCGGGCCATACCCGACTCGAACATAACTGAGCGGCCCGCCTCCCCGCCGCCCCGCCGTGACGTCAGCCCTACCTGTGCTAGCTACAGCCGCGAGCGCCGGCCCTGCCGCGCGTCCCCGCCGCCCCGCCCGCCGTTGCAACCGCGAGCGAGCATATTTGTTTTATTGTAATTTACCTTACTAAACTTTTATTCAAAATATTTATTTACAATAAAAGAATTTACAAGTAGGCTTATCTATATAATAATTTATTTTATTTATGTAATTTTTAAATATGCAAATTAAAATATAAGAAGTCCTAGATTTGTTATTTGAAATCACATCACACGACTATTGCATGATGGCAGACCAGCCACGATGGACTAGCTATTCTTAACACACTCCTACAACATGTTTATCAAATGAAAGGATTTGTAGAGAATACGAATGCGGGTTAAAAAAACAACAGTAAAAGTAAAAAATAAATTAAACTCAAGCTTTTATTTAAATGTGTTAAAAAGCTAGAATATTCCTTTCCTAAAACTATTCCTTTAAAACTTTTTCTATTACCTTATAACGTCACTAGAATTAGGGCGAGCGAAGCCGCGGGATCCGCTCGTATGTTTATAATTTATAGCCTATGTGATATGCTGATGTGTAAGCTATATTATTGTAAAGTTTCATTAAAATCCATCCATTCAGTAGTTTTTGCGTATTCTTAAAAACTGTCGCTCAACTTTTATAATATTAGTAGGATAGCGCAATTTACCTACCAGTACATGAGTACATCAGTATAAATAAGATTGAATTGTCTCTTTTTCTGATTTCAAAACAATAACTTTTTTCTAAATTCATACGAAAGTTAAATACTTAAGTACCTAAATAAAAAAAACAATTTTTAAGATTTTTGTGTCTGTCTGTTTGTTCCTGCTAATCTCTGAACCGGTTGGACCGATTTTGACAGGAATACATTTTACGAGAAAAGAAAATAAGTTGCTTTTGATATATAATGTTAAACGGTTCTGTTGGTGATATTAATATTTAACATTAATTTAACTAAATTAACAGCAACATTAAATTAGAAAAATGTAATTCAACCGGGATTCGAACCCACGACCTCTAATGGCTCTGTGGGCCAATAACCCTATTGTTAATAAGGGCGGCAAATTCACCCATCCAAAGTCTAGATAAATAACAATTTATCAAAATAGGTATGTACAAACTTGTTTATATAATGTATGTATCTCTAAGCGATAGCATAAGTTAATCTAAATAATATTTTTAGTTACAACTTTATTACAAATTACAAGATAAAATAAAATATTTTTAAACCTCCATCAATTCACACAAACAGTCATTAAAATAATACACAAAGTTATATTATAAAATGATTTAATTGAATGATGCAATATTGAATAACGTTCACTAGAAATTACAATCTATCACAATATCTTGTTACATACTTCAAACAAAACAATGTTTAATTTATTTTCGCAAACATTCTTATAAATAACAATAATTGTTAAATTATTAGGCAATGCACTCGCTAAAATATTCGTAACTAGCAATACGCGCGGCGTCGTTCATTTTTTTAATCGCTACTAAACTTCATTCGATCACTCGCTGTGATATCAGTGATAATGTAGCATTCAAATAGTGAAAGAATTTTTAAATCGGTCCAGTATTTTTAAGCCAATTCGTTACAAACATACTTACATACAAACCTTTCCTCTTTATAATATAAGTATAGATTTAACATAACTTCGCAACAAAATAATGATTACCGCGTGCAAGGCGGGCGGTCGTGAGGGGGAGGGGCGTCGGTATCTCTGCGAGGTATTTTGATTCGTCTTTAGAACGCGAGCGAAGCCGCGGGAAAGGCTAGTATTAAATATAGCCTATGTTCATCAGGGGTAATGTAGGATTCTAATGGTAAAATTTTTTTTAATCGGTCCAGTAGTTTCGGAGCCTATTCTATTCAAACAAACAACAATAAAATCTTTCCTCTTCATAATATTGGTGTAGAATGTAGATAGTGTAGATAGATACCTATCAACCATAATACCTAATTATATCACTACATAGTATAAAACAAAGTCGCCTTTTCTGTCCCTATATCCCTATATCCCTATGTGCGCTTAAATCTTTAAAACTACGCAACGGATTTTGATGCGGTTTTTTTAATAGATAGAGTGATTCAAGAGGAAGGTTTATATGCATAACTAGCAGATCCCGCGGCTTTACCTGTGCTAAATCTAGGGAAGAGCCCGAGCGAAGCGAGGGCGAGTCGCTAGTAATAAAATACATTCAAACTGTAATGTACCTAGAATGTACTCACAAGTTTTTAATTCTACACGAATATCGGTGATCCACCTAATACATAAGTAATTCTAATGGTAATTTTTTTTTAATCGGTCCAGTAGTTTCAGAGCCTATTCTATTCAAACAAACAACAATAAAATCTTTCCTCTTTATAATATATAAGTTAAAATTACAAGGACATTTACGATACCTACAAGCATAAAACAAAATTATTGTATGTATGACACAGACCACAATCCATACATAAAATTTAAAACTAAGTAGGTACATACGCACTAGAGTTTTGATTTCAAATATCAATTAAATGTAAATACAGCAAACTGTATCTCGTAACTACACACACTGAACAATCGAAGCAAGTCTTGTTAGGGGTACGAGTAGGCGAAGGGACTGGGCATTGGCCTTCCTCTACCAATAAGTTCCTCAAATCCTAGTAGTAGGTACGCGAAGCGGTACATAGCCGTTGATACCGCCTGCACACATTTTATTTTACGTACGCAGAGCTCCTGATGCTGTAGCTTCGTTTTATATCATCTCCCGTTAATTAAACGGTTGTCACTGTTGAAATATGTCTTCGAACCTAGGCAATGGGAACCACTAGCGGCCAGGATGGATATTAACGAACCGCTTGGTTTATTGAAGACTGTCTAGGTACCAAATGCAAATACCATAGTAAGCATTAAAGACTAATACAGTATGACACTTTCACAACTATTACACAGATTCATTAAACTCAGTCCTTTGTCTCATGTACGTGCTCCAACTTCAACGCTTTAAAGTCAACTAAAGTAGTAAAGACAAAAACATAGGTAAGTCATAAGCAGAGCCGCCTTTGTCAAAGGAATGCCGACAATCGACATATTAATTGCAACTTTAATTTTATTTTTGGTAATTTTAGGCCTTTTAATATTAAAAAAAATTGAAGTAATAATAGTTCAAATACCTAAATATTTTATAAATATTATTATTTTCCTTAAGGGGCCGGCGATCGACAAATTGCTAATAAAAACGTAATACGAAAATCATTTTCGAGTTAAGCATATTTTCACCTTGTTATGCTGTTATTCGGATAGTATTAATCTAGGTTTCAAATAATTTTTAATTGCAAAATACTAATTTATAACGAATTGAATTTCTCACATTTTTACAGTATAAATACGATGTTATAATCTCATATGTTCTATATTAAAAAAGTTGATATTTTTAATATCGTTTGTTTTAAACATGGCTTACTATATTGTTAAATAATACAATATAAACTAACTAAAACTATTGTAAAAGCATTGAGTTTTAAATAATTTAATTCATCATTTTTGTTTATTCTTACTCGAGTGAATTTGTTAAACTCATTAATACGAGTGAAAACAAGTTTGACTCGAGTTCGTTTGCACTCGAGTTGTCGAGGGAACTCAGCGGGCCGAATAGATCAGTTAAACGCTAAAATTAGTTATTATAAGAAATATTTAGTTGTAAGTTTACAGCAAAAGTCTAATTATTATCTAATTACTGATACTTAATCAAAAACAAATTGAATTTTTAAATAAGTGAAGTTCATTTTGAACTATAAAAACTGATAATTTCTTATTTGAAATTAAATTGTACTTTTACATGGAAACTTAATTAGTCGTAATACTTACATTTTATTTCATATACCTACCTATTTAAAAATTTTATATAATATAAACTAATCGAAAATCAGCTCGAGTGATAAATTCTGACTCGAGTTGTAAGGAATGTAAGTACTAAGTAGTAAGTAGTTCACTCGAATGGCTCGAGTCGTATCTATGGTATGACACGTCATAAAATAACCAATTACATATTTATGAAGTTATACATTTATTTCATTTCAATATAGTTTTAAATGCTATTGTCTTAGAGCATAATTTGGCGCACACGACTCGTGACAAAAATATTATACGGCTAGCACGAAATGTCGAGCGCGGCAGTTGTGGTCGTATTATATGTAATAAAAATAATTTTAAAAATTAACGCTTGCCTGAGATATTATATATAATAGGCGATTTGATTATTAATTAATAATAGGGTATTTTTTCAGTTATCTAATATAACGAACACTCCTAATGACGGCACGCAATACACATTCTAACTACATATTCGCAAATGTTAAACGGCTAGTCATGCTTTCTCATCAAGTATTGCGATTTGCGCGGGAACAAGCGCGGCGCGGCGCGGGACGTATTGGTGTGTCGACGTAGTCTATAGCGAAACATGTAAATGTGTGCGTGAGCACGACGACTAGGACTAGTAGGTGAAAATATAACAAACGGCAAAACTATTTTTATAAGATATATTTATTCTTTAATTATAATCAAAAGAAAAGAAATGAGGATAAAGGTTACCTTTGGTATGCCATCAATTTCATTACTCTGTATGGATATTTAATTGCAACAATTAAAATATTTTCGAAAAACGAATGTGATTTCGTTTTGTTCTATAAGCATGGTTACATTTAATCGTTATATCGTATTATTTTTGAAATCTCTTATATTCTCTTCTCTCTTTTTAGATCTTTGAATCGATAATAATTGTAGGAAGGCACCGTAAAGAAATATTTTAGGTATTTGATTTGCGCACGGAATTTTATTTTAATAAAAATCAAAGTTAAATTACAATCTTTTATCTAACTTGCAAATTGCAATGTGTGTTTGTTGGGATGGAATATTGTGACTCAATTTTGAATGAAAAGCGCTTGCATTTTTAACAATTTTAATTTAAAGAAAATAATAACAGCGCTGCAGCGCTTTAAGCGCTTAAAGCGCTTGCATTTTTAACAAATTTCACCGCAACTAAATAACTAGCACTTAACTTAAAAATAACAGCGCTGCAGCTCTTTTATCATCAAAGAGGACTTTGTCACCTTCCAAACAAAAACTTACATCAAAATCGGACAATGGATTACGGAGTAATAGCTAAAAATAGAAGACAAGTTAAAAAATTGGGTGCGGCTCCTAAAGCCCTTTTACCTGACACCAATATTATAAAAATCCGTTGAGTAGTTTAGGAGTAATACACGATTTTGTCCGAGGGGGTGAGGTAAAATTGGGGGGGGGGGGGTGGTTCGGTTTTCGTGGGAAGATTGGCGGGGTCGAGTTTTGGGAAGGTGTTAGAATTGGAGTGGGGGGTGCACGTGCCGAATTTGAAATTTTTGAAGTAAAGGTAGGGGGAGGGGGGGTATTGGTAAGGGTATACTCTACGATCACGTTTGAAAGATATGAATTAAAAGAAACATATTTTTTCGAAAAACAGGTAACGGGTTCGATTCCCGTTCCAGATTATACCTATACACAAAATATGAAATAATAATTCTTATATCTAAACTTAATATTTAAAACTGAAAATTTCTCAAGTCTTCATTTTTCAAGTAAAATAAATAGGATAATAATCCTATGTCTTGGCACTTTTAGCTCTTCCCATCAACTAATATGAAAAATATTGTACAAATTTTGTTCGTTGAATTTTATTATTCATATTATTTTTCTATACAAAGTCTCGGTTTTATAAAAAAAAAATAATTATACTAATTTTACTGATTTAGTTTAATTAATTACTTATTCTACTGCTACTTTTTTTAATTTTAATTTTTTAACAAAATTGACTTTATTTAATATAAAAGTTACAAGGATATCCAAAGAATCTAATATGTATGTCGATATCTGTAAAATATTTACGTAAACAATTTTTAAACTATAATTTTTCATGTCATTTTAGTACCTTAACTTATATCTAGTCCGATATCTCCGGCTCCACTGAACGGATTTGAGTGCTGTTTTCTTCTCTGGAAAGAAGAAGAGTTGCTCCGTTGGGTCTAATAAGTTCCAGGGTGGGGCATCGATCTAGATTCTTAGTTATTTAGGTCCAAAGTTAGGTTTCAATTTTCAAAATTTTGTATGTTAGATAACTCCGAAACTACTGAAGCTATTTTGATGGGATTTCGCTTTTTGTGATCCTATTGTTATGGGTTTTCCTCTGATGTCTGTCGTGACCGTCTAAGTTTACCGACGGCGAAAAGAGCAATTTTGCTGGAATTGTTTTTTTGCCTTTTTAGCGCACTTAGTGGAGTCCAAAAAATTCAGTTTTTTGGTCATAGGTGGAGGTCAATGAACACTTTAGAACGCACTATTTAGAAGCATATGTCGTAGATCTTAATCGAGCAGCGTCCACGAAAAACTAAATCGGTCACTCACAAAATTACAGTTTTTATGCCAAATTAGGTTCAAATTGTTCGATTTTGAAGATTTAAAATAGTCTGTGCTATTCACTGTCACTTTTTACACCTATATAGTCACTTTAAAGTTTTAAAATCGTCACTTTTTCCACTTTTTATGACACGGTTGGTTTTGGCGGGAATCCATTTTTCGAGAAAAGAAAATGAATTGCTTGTGAGGTATTATGTTATACGGTTCCGTTGGTGATATTAAACTTAACATAAATTTAACTAAATTAACAGCAACAGTAAATTAGAAAAATGTAATTCAACCGGGATTCGAACCCACGACCTCTAATGGCTCTGTGGGCCACCCTATAAGCGCGTAAATTTTTCTGCCTCGTGTCTCACAATCACGATTTTACACAAGCTATTCTTTCTCTTCTACATATTTATTTTTTAAATTAACATGATTAGTAAATAAAATAATAATTTATTGTAATAATCTTTTTTTAAAATAACAACGCCTACAAGAAGTCAAAATCAATAAAAATGTATTTCTTGCTTAAATCCTTTTTCATAGAAATGCCGCGATAAGACGTAGTATAATTGTGGCTTACCGTTTTTGTGTATCATTCATGTCTTTGGATTGTATTACATCGATATATTAAAATTAGCCCTTTTACATATTCTTATGTGCGTGCACGCACTTCAAAACTTTTAAGTCAACTGACGAAAAGAAATAGAAATTAGAAAAACATTTTTAAGGATGTTCTTTATATTTTAACTTAATTTTTATTACATATAATACGACCACAACAAAGAGAATGTAATCAATATGGACCACAACTACCGCGCTTGACACTTTGTGCTAGCCGTATAGTATTGTTGTTACGAGTCAAATTATGCTCTAAGACAATAGCATTTAATACTATGTTGGAATGAAATAAATATATTACGTATTAAATTATAGGTATTTTTTTTCTTTTTAAGATATTTGTCCGCCAAATTATGCTCTAAAACATTCATTTTTAAAACTATATTGAAATGAAATAAATGTCGTGCTAACCGTGTAATATTTTCGTCACGAGTTGTGTGCGCCAAATTATGCTCTAAGGCAATAGCATTTAAAACTATATTGAAATGAAATAAATGTCGTACTAACCGTGTAATATTTTTGTCACGAGTTCTGTGCGCCAAATTATACTTTAATACAATAGCGTTTAAAACTATACTAACTTGAAATAAATATATAATTTATGTACATATTTGGTTATTTTGTTCCTAATATAATATTTGTTTGTATTATACGTTACGTTAGATTGTTTTTAAAATACTATTAGTGCGGTTTACTCGCTTGAATTGTTTATATCAATATAAAGAACACTCCTTAAAAAACATAAACCGCGTTTGCCAAAGAAATGCCGACATAGGGGTCAAGGACATAGCAAGTGTGACTACCGTAGTTGCGGCGGTAATTGTATTGCTTTACTTAATTGCTACTTTAATATTATTATTGATATTTTTAGGCCTTTTAATATAAAAATCATATTATTGATGTTTTAAAATATTGACGTAATAATAGTTTAAATTAAAATATTTTATGAAAAGCTTTATTACATATAATCTCAGAAACGTAATAAGAAAGTATAATCTCATCTTTTTTGAAGTCGGTTAAAAGTATTGTCTGAACACTACTTGTGAAATATGAGCTAACAAATATATTAAACACAAAACGCGCATGCCGCTCCGCCTTTACCCGTGCACCCAGAGTGGCCCCCTCAGTAGTCAGTGAGACACAATAAAATCGACAAAGTAAATGCGAAATATACGTAGTTTACAAATATTATAAGCACGGAAACGCACCCCCGCACCACCCCGCTCCGCCTTTACCCGTCAACCCAGTGCGGCCCCATAATTCGTAAGTGGGACACAATAAAATCGATAAATTAAAAGCAAAATATACGCGGCTCGCGAGCACCCTCCAAATTTCGCGCGGCCGATGGCTGAACTACGATATTCGCCAAAAATCACCCTAGGAATAAATTTGTGTCCAAGCCAATTTTTCGCCCGTGCACCCAGAGCGGCCCCCTCAGTAGTCAGTGAGACACAATATAATCGACAAATTAAAATCGAAATATACGTAGTTTACAAATATTATAAACACGGAAACGCACCCCCGCACCACCCCGCTCCGCCTTTACCCGTCAACCCAGTGCGGCCCCATAATTCGTAAGTGGGACACAATAAAATCGATAAATTAAAAGCGAAATATACGGGGCAAAATATACGCGGCTCGCGAGCACCCTCCAAATTTCGCGCGGCCGATGGCTGAACTACGATATTCGCCAAAAATCACCCTACGAAGAAATTTGTCTCCAAGCCAATTTTTCGCCCAGTCATTTCAAACATCGAAACAAACCTTTGGACAAAAAATCAGGGTTGGTTAATATTGTATCCGGAATACGGATACAATAGGCCGGTGGATACAAGAGCGCAGCCAAATTTCCCCATACTTGGGACAAGATGATTCGCGAGATTTATATATATATATATATATATATATATATATATATATTATTTTTATATTGTGCAAATGAGGGAAAACTTTATACAAGTCGTTTATATTAACAAATAAAATAATCTATTAAAGCAAAACCGTCAAATCTCGAGAGACAACCTTCGAAATTATAATCTTACGATATTTGCAATTTAAGGTCAAATATATACAAAAATAATATTTGTTGTGAAAACTAATAGTATGTTCCTTGAGAATTAAGCTCTATTACATAATATGTATGTATAATAAATAGATAAATAAATATGTTGGGACATTTACACACAGCACTATCTAGTTCCACGATAAGGTACGAGCCTTGTGTTACGGATACTAGATGGTTGATATACTACACATATAAGTTTAAATACATACATATTATAAATATAAACATCCATGACTGGAGTACAAACATTCGTGCTCAACAAATGTATGCCCTTAGCGGGACTCGAACCCGCGACCGCTTGCGCAGCAAGTAAGGTCACTACAAACTACAACTACACCTTTCAAACATAAAAACATAAACAAAATCAAAATCCGATGCCACAGACAGACATACACACAGGCACGTCAAACTTATAACATCCCGTGGTTTAAATGAAACTTACCAAACAGCACCTAACTTGTAAAACGCTGAAGTGTTGCATATATTTGCCCACTTCCGCAACACATCTTCAGCAATACTGTCCATGTGTCTGAAAATATATTAAGAAGAAGTTACTAAGCAATTCTACCCATATAAATAACTCGCGGTGCTTTGGTTAAACGCTAAAATTATTTTTTTTTTTTTTATTTAATATTTCATTTCTGTGTAACATTTTATAAGTGCAGTAAAGAGTATATGTATATAAAATTACTAAAAATAATCAAAAACCTTTTTCTTATGAATAAATAATTAAAAACTATATTTAGACATTAACACACAGCGCTATCTAGTTCCGTGGTAAATTACAAGGCTTGTGTCACGAATACCAGAAACAAGATAGTTGATATTATATTGTTGATTATTTAATTATGTAAGTTTAAATACATACATAATATGATCTATACATCTATACATATAAATAAAATTGGAATGTTTGTTTTTATTTCAAATTAACCGCTTTTCATATGAAAGTATATACGATACTAGCAACAAAAAACATTTTTTAAATTTTTTGTCTGTCTGTCTGTTTGTTCCGGCTAATCTCTGAAACGGCTGGACCGATTTTGACGGGACTTTCACTCGCAGATAGCTAATGTTACGAGGCGTAACTTAGGCTACATTTTAACCGACTTCAAAAAACGAGCGTACCTGGCCCTGGCGAGCACGTAGGCCTCCTTGAGCAGTCGCGCGTCCAGTAGCACGGCCACGGCGCCCTTCACGTCGTGTAGCGACAGCAGTAGCGCCGCGCGCCGGTACACCGCGCCGCCGTACTGCTTGCTCTCTGGCAATTCATTACAAACCAAATCAAAGTTATTGAAGTGAAACTTCTTTAGAATCGTTGTGATTTCAAACTCGATGAAACGAAAAAATAAGTCCATAGTACCAGGCACTCTAACTAGCATTAGCAGACATTTCTAACTCTGTCCATCTCATGGGGGTGACCTTCGCGCCATCTCCCTCTCTCGACGAGCTTAGACGGGTTTATTTAGTATAAATATAAACGAGATTTAAAATTAGTTTGCCAAAGAAGTTTTACTTCTGACATGTGTGCTTTGTACACACTACACACGCACTTTTATTTTTTTATTTTTTAAATCATTTTTTCTACTAACTTTTTTCTATTTAAAAGAAGTATTACCAAATTTATAAATTGTCAACCTTAATATAATTATTCATTGTTATATTTGTTCTGCCTATTTTTTTTCTTTCGTTTTATTAGTTAAATTTAGTTAATTTTGTTTTCATTTTACTTTTTGTTTACTTAGTCACAATAGAAAAATAAGCAAGCTGTGTTTTATAATAAGTTTTGTATTTTTTTTAAAGTAACGTGTGTATTCTTTGTTGGAGACTCTTATGAAAAAAAAAAAAAAAAATAAAAAAAATAAAATAAAGTAATAATAATATTATTCTTCTAGTAAAGCCCTTTCATTTTATACTCATATTGAGGGAGTTGTGAAAAAAAAAATTAAATTCGTCATTTTGTGATGGCGGCGATCCGTTCACCTTTCAAACAAAAAACAAACAAAATCAAAATCCAATGCCACAGACAGACATACGCACAGGCACGTCAAACTTATAACAACCCATGGTTTTTGTGTCGGGAGTTAAACATATTTTTGAAGTGAAACTTCTTTAGAATCGTTGTAATTTCAAACTCGATGAAACGAAAAAATAAGTCGATAGTACCAGGCACTCAGAGACGGGGATGAGTTAGCCTTAGTTAGATCTCGCCCACCTCAGTGACATTTCTAACTCTGTCTAACTCGTGGGTGTGACCTTCGCGCCATTTCCTTCTCTCAACGAGCTTACACGGGGTTATTCAGTATAAATATAAACGAGATTTAAAAATTAGTTTGCTAAAGATGTTTTACTTCTGACATGTGTACTTTGTACACACGCACTTTTTTATTCAAATATGAAATGAATCGTCATTTTTACATTATTAAAATATAGAATTTAAATGTATACATATATTATGTTACTATTCCATAATAACCGTTAAAACGGTTCCAGAGCCGAAATCGAACGAAGCGAGGAAGAGCCGCTAGTAATAGTTAGTTCTGAGATAAAAACATACGTAGAAAAATATGCACTAGAAATATACTAAGGTTATCTCATTGGTTTTTACACTGGGATTGCCTATCGTAATTACGATTTTTAGTTAATTCTACAAACTTCAATGAAGGTCAAATATCAAGTTTAATGTTGTTGGAAAGAGATATTAAAAATTGTTTTAAACAAATTTATCATAATGAGCCGACCCGAGACATGAAAGGGTGACGAGGATGATGACACGCTATCACCTTCGTATCGCTCGGGGTTGTCCATATTTATTTACATTTCGTTCGTGCGATTTATATGTACGATTATAATCTATCAAAGTGAAGCTGTTAGCAACACATTTGGCGATTCATTTTTATTTACATAGAATATTGTGCTCAAGCTGTTTGTAAACACTAAGCATATACAAACCACAAATAGAGTGTGACATATGTATACCTTATTTTATCTATGTACATATAAAAATAAATCTATATAAACAATATTTTATTAATATAGATTATTTAGATTTTTTTAAAATATTTTTACTAAAAAAATCCATTTGATGTCTATAGTTTTCCCGATAATTTCTAATTCTGACTATAAATAGACTTACCATACATTTTTTCGGCATTATTCTTAGCATCTAGCCTCTCTATTTGCGCCAAGTACATTTGTGTGACGTCTTTCCAGTACCTAAAAACATACATAATATGTATATAATATTTTCAAATCCACTCGAACACACACACAAAACATTACATCAAAATCGGTCAAGCCGTTTAGGAGGAGTTCAGTAACACAACACTGCTGGGCACGGGCCTCCCACTCAGTACGAGGGGATCAGGCCATAGTCCACCGCGCTGGCCTAGTGTGTGTTGGCGGACTTCACATGCCTTTCGAAAACTTGTTAAGATTTCTCAGACATGCAGGTTTCCTCACGATGTTTTCCTTCACCGTAAGACAATGATTCGCACATGAAAATATCAGAGGTGCGAGACCCGGATTTGAACCCGCATCACTCGATTATCCAAACGACACGTTACCACTGGGCTACCACTGTCCTAAAATTATATATATACTAGCAAACCAGGCTCGCTTCGCTGGGCATAAGTTAAAATAAATTAAACGATTTTTATATATATTTTATTAAAATAAAAATACTAGTCCTTACTACATTTTGGCCACGCGCCATCTATAATCTAAAAATAGAAATACGGCGCCATCTACCGGATATCTGTGCAACTTAGATGCCAAACCGCCATCTATTAAGATTTTATAGAACTAACCGATAAAGACACACTAAAGTCGTATAATGAACATTTAATTTGAAATAAAATAACATTGCGACTATAAATTAAGATGTAAGCAATGTGCGATTTTGATTAAAATCGGTTAAGTAGTTTAAGAGTCCATCGCGAACAAACAACGTGACACGTAATTTATATAATATACTAGCTGACCCGGCGAACTTCGTACCGCCATATTTTATTTCTCTAATCGCAACTGAGGAAATAAAACCCTTCCGGTAAAATCGAATTAGCTAAATTAAAAATAAAACTACAAAATTTTTTTTGTTATTAATGGTAATAATATTGTAACATAATACGCAGTATAATTAAAAAATATCAGTCACAAACCATTAAAATAATACGGTTATATCGTGAACATAAGTAAATATTACGTGAAATAAAGTAATAGATTTTTATATTCTAAGAAACAGAACACAGCGCCATCTATTGGGTGTATTTGCAACCTAGACGTCAAACAATATTGAAGAATTTTATCGATGAATCAACGTACACCGCCATCTATAAGAACTTCATAAAACTAAACAGTAAATAAACACTTGCTTAAGAAACAATTATTTGATACATTTTATTCGTTTACATTCACGACATAAGCGAAAAATTGAGATGATAACTATCCTATCCAGTAAGTTAGACCAAAATACGATTACATGTGAAATTTGATTGAAATCGGTTCAATAGTTTTGGAGTTTATTGGCAACATACATCGTGACACAAGATTTTTATATATATATAAAGATTACTGCATAGTATAAATACTGCATACTGCATAGGATAAAACAAAGTCGCTTGGCGCGCCCGCTCGCCCACCAGCGCGTACACGTGACCGCGGAATCGATCGTTAATTTTCAATAATTAAAATAGATCGTTACATTTCCTACAAGAATAGCTTTTGATTTTTGCGAGACATTCATTCGTTCAAGTGCATTAAAAATCCAAACAAAAAAGAAAAAAACCCTATGTTATTTACCAGAATTTTTTTCGTCAGCTCAGACAATATTTTCATAGTAACTAAGGAAAAAAAAAATTTTTTTTAGCCCACCCTAATATATATACATAAAGATAAACAAAAGCAAGTAGGTACTTGAACGAGACGACGGGCGTGAGGCTGAGTATGAAGGGGTCGAGCGCGTCTCGGCGCGCCGCCTCGCCCACCAGCGCGGACACGTGACCGCGGAACAACGCCAGCACCGCCCACGACTCCAGCCGGTCGCACTCCAGGTGCTTGCTCACTGTTCACACGGAAAACATTGTTGATACAGATCGTACCACGAAAGATTAGACTTTTTTGAAGTGAAACTTCTTTAGAATCGTATTGATTTCAAACGCGATGAAACGAAAAAATAAGTCCATAGTACCAGGCGCTCAGAGACGGGGAAGAGTTAGCCTTAATTTAAATTCAAGTTTTACTTCTGATGTGTACTTTGTACACACGCACTTTTTTTTATGGTAAGAAGAGGGCAAACGGGCAGGAGGCTCACCTGATGGAAAGTGATCACCTCCGCCCATGGACATCTGCAAGCCAGCCTTGCAGATGCGTTGCCGCCCTTTGACGAAAAGGTGGGAGGGAGGAGGGAGGGAAGGGCGGGGGGGTGTGTAAGAGGGAGGGGGGGCGAAAAAGGAGAATGAAGGGGAGAGGGAGGGGTGAAGGAGAGTGGGCCTCCTGGACTCTCACTCACCGGACGAAACGCGACAGCATAGCTGCCACTTCACGCCGGTCTTCTGTGAGAGAGTGGTACTAATTTATTTATTTATTTATTTATTCCATAGGTTGCTAACAGAGCATACATCCATACAAAAGTAGATCACATACAATAAAAAAGACAAATACTAGACTAAATGATGCCCCAATTAAAAGCAACACTGCATTCCTATGACATGACAACATAAAAAAAAACTTATAGAATAAAAGAACAGACTGAAATTAGAAGGTACCTAAGTAAAAGTTATTAAAAAGTTAATAAAGTAGGTACCTTCCTGTAAACAAAAACAAAAACTTAAAAATAAAAGTTTACTTCTATATAAAATTTTAATTAATAACTAATTAACTATGTAATTCAAGTAAGTTGATTAAGTTTAAATTTAATATTTCTTTTAAATTTATACAATGAATCTGAAAAAATATCAATGTCATGGCTTGTGCATAACGTTTTATGAGAACGGATAATTCTATTCAGAGGCGCATTATGACCTAGGTTGGTTTTGCATGAATGAATGATGAATGAATGAATGAAACTAATGAACTATACGGGGCGTGCCGGCCCATTCGGCTGCTACCTGAAGGTAACAAGCATGGCACTACCACTTGAAATTAATTATACATAACTCTTACTAACACGACTTAAGTGCGAAAATCCCCCGCTACTGACGCTCGTCAAGTCTCATCTTTCGTAGCACGTATTATAAATAAAGTGCCTATCTGTGCTCAACTGGCACGCTTTGAAGCTATTAACAAGAGATTTAATTGATTGACGACACGTTTGGCTCAGTTTGTAGTGACCCTACTTGCTGCGCCAGCGGTCGCGGATTCGAGTCCCGCTGGGAGTATACATTTGTTGAGCACGAATGTTTGTACTCCAGTCATGGGTGTTTATATTTATATAGCTTAACACAGAACTAGATAGCGCTGTGTGTAATAATGTCCCAACATATTTATTTTATTTATTATTTATTTATTGATAAAATAAAAGGCCTTCTACACGGTCGGCACCAACCGCCGACCATCGTGTCATTGGTCGATTCAACCGATTTTAGTATTCGTTTTACACGGTCGGGTGGTGACTCTAGTGTTGCAGAACTATCGAAAGATCGATAAACAATTTCGCAATTTGACGGTTTCTCAATGATAGATTATAAATTTTATAATCTACCGATAGCAGAATATTGTAGTTTCATTGTCACGATAGTTTACAATCTCGCGAGATACAGTACAATCTAACTGTATAAATTAAAATTTTAAGGTGACATATATGAAGCATACTTACTTTCCAAATCTAAGACCTCATTAAATTCATTGGTAGAGCCAAAAAGCTTTGTGATATCCATTTCGAAACATTCATCCTCACTTTCTTTTACAGATTCACTATTATTTTTGTCTTTCACATCACTATTCTCTTCTTCCACATCACTATCCACTTCTTTCACATCACTACTTGACTCTTCTTTCACTTCACTCTCTACTACTTCTTCTTTATTAACACTATCGAATTCTTCTTTTCTCTCATCACTATCCATTTCTTGTTTAACAGCCCCATTACTTTTGACTTTTAAATATTTTTGCGCCATTCTCCTAACTTGTTGTAGGGAACATGTTGACATGTTTTTCAAAACAGTGGGTAAGAGAAATTTCTTGTAATTCTTCTTTTTTGCATTTTCATCAAAAGCTGTAGCAACGTTCGTATTTTTAACAACCTCAAGTTCACTAATATCTTCTTCAGCTTGATTTTCATTCTTTTTGTTCTTATTTTTCCTCCTGTTTTTCCTTGGTACCACTTCATGTTTAATTTCTGTAAAAAGCATTCTTTCTAAAAAATCATAAAAGCAAAGGTATCGTATTAACTACGATAACAATTATTTTATAATTTTAATACATACAAAAATTACTAATAAAAAAATATGATTAATTAATAATTACTAGCTGATCGAACTCTGTTCCGCCAGAATACAAATAACTGATTATTGATTTCTAATTTATAATATCAAAATTTCAACCATACTTAATCATAGACAAAATTACGTTTAGCTGACAATTGCGTTTTGTTACTCCATGTCAGATTCATGCGTTTTTATTATGACTTGTATTCTCTTTGACGTTTTATGTCTCGTCACACGGAAACGCGGTCGAACGGGATAAACAGTATCATATGTCCGTCTCCTGGTTCTAAGCTACCTCCCCACCAATTTTCAGCTAAATCCTTTTAGCCGTTCTTGAGTTATAAATATCATAAATATCAATATAAACGGCAAAAAAATCATGTCTGTGAATGGGCGTCCCGCTCATATATTTGTTTAAATAAATTTATGTATTAATTTTTAAAATGAATATATTGTTGGAAATTAATAGAACGGGACAGTAGCAAGTTGCGTCGCGTCTATAAAAGGAAGTGTCAAACCGATGACTGGGCCTTTTGATTGTCAAACGTCGGAGCGTTCACACGTCTCAGCTGTGTCGTATAATTTGTTAATTATTATTCGTGTGTTCTAATTATTCGTGTATTCTAATTTTTAAATATTTTGCTGGTCACATTAAAATTGTTCCTAATCATTTCTTTTATAAAAACCACCGCTGTTTCCCAAAAATATTATAATTAAATATTCTATGAATATTTCAAACCTGTTGCCGTTATCAATATCAAAAAAAAACACGTTTGTTGTATCAGAGTACCCTAAAATATTTATTTTATTCGGCTTTTTAGTATTTTTTGCTATGAAAATTGTGAAAATTTTAACTGTCTAACAATCACGATTCATGAGATACAGTCTGGTGGCAGGCAGACAGATCTTAGTAATAAGGTCCCGTTTTACCTTCTGGTTACATAACCCAAAAAAAAATACTTGTATTTATTAGCTAATTGTACTTTATGTCTCATATAGGTTAAGATATATTACCAATATACTTCTCAGGCGGATGATCTTCATATTTCCACAATCTCAAACAGCAGTCCGCCCCGCCAGATAAGATAGTTGACTGAAGTTGTGGAAATGCACTCCAGGTAGCTCCCATCGACGACCCCGAATGGTTGCCGAATACCGATACACACGAACCTTGTGATATATCCCATACCTGTAAAGTTACATTTAAAAACAAAATAATAATATAATCTAAATCTATATTATTTATTATTATAATAAATTTTTAATTATATTCAGGATATTTCAAATTCATTTTAATATTTTATGAAATTATATTTATTTTCTTTATAGACAAGCCAATTAAGTTGAATCAATATATTAATTTTAACTTGACACCACGCGTTCCTGAGAAATAGGACAGACAGAAAGATTTATTGATGAACAGACAAAGAGACTAACAGACAGACAGGCAGTTATAAAAATAATAAACTTCATTATAAATGTTTCAAAATCTTTTCGGGAAAGTCTCTCCCGTGACCATGATTGCTGTAAAGCATTCGAAACGTCGGGAACCAAAAATCAAAATAAATCCTCGACAAAATCCGAAAAGGTAGTTTAATTTATAATGTCAAATATTTAAACCTAAGAATGTATTAAATAAACTTCATTTTTAAATTGATAGATTGAACATAATTACATTATTCTGTAACAGTAGGTAGCTATATGTATTGATTGGTATAATGTAGTTTCAGTTGGCTAGGTGATGTTCTGTACTCCTTGCTAGTACTACTAATGATAATAAAAAATAATTTCCTTGTTCCTTTTAATGTCTCCTAAAAATATTAAAACAAATAAAAAGTAGTCTGTTATAGTTATATTTACCCGGACAGTGCCATCTTGGGAAGTGGACAAAAGTATCCCATCCTTATGTGGGTTCCATGCTACTTGCAACACTATCCCCGTGTGTCCCGTGAGATCTTTCCATGGCTTCAACTTAACTTCCTCTGTAAGTAAAACCATATTCTATTATTATATGTAAAATGTATGTAGACATGACTTTATGAAGGTAAAATGTCGTAAGATTTTTATTTCAAGAAAATTAAGTTCATAATGAATTGGGTGCATAAAAAATGGTTATGAAGTGGTGTTAATCTATACTTCTATACTAATATTATAAAGAGGTAAAGTTTGTTTATTTGTTAAATTGTAAGGGGTAATCTCAGGATCTACTGAACCGATTTTAAAAATTCTTTTACCAATAGAAAGCTACATTATTGCTGAGTGTCATAGGCTATATAGAAAAACCGAAAAATAAAAAGGCTTTTACGTGGTAGTCCGTTTTGCAAAGTGAATCGGAGAAAAAACGGTCGAATGAAAGCGTTTCTTACGAACGCTGCCTTAACTATGAAAGATATATTTTTGAGTTCTAGAGAAAAGATGTGGAGCTTGAAAATGCCTACAAAAAAGTCAACGACAGCATATGTCTAACTTTTATATTTAAGTTACAAAAAGTAGTTTTTTTAATATTAGTATAGATTATGCCCAATGAAGTGGGCACGGGTCAGCTAGTTAATTATAATCATAAATATGGCGGTTATAAGTTGATTATATACCATATATACCACAACACCGACATCTTCGCATAAAACAGCGAAAATTCTAAAATGCGACAAATCACCTTTTACTCATTCACGTCTTCATATAATATATATGAACATCAATATTACTTGTAAGCGTTTTTGTAACTGTAGGCAGCACGGAGAAGCTTCCGAAAAGCGCATACCACCGATTTATATAGTCTATTTAACCCGGGCTATTATAACGAATCTATTGACACCTCAATCAATAAATTAGGTTTTATAGCAAAATAATCTTAATACAATTTAATTATGTATCAATTTGTAAATATAATCAAAATATCCGTTCGAAAGTTCATTGCAAAGGCAGGATAAAACTGTCCTTCTTGGCTGGCACCAACTCTAACAATAACTAAGTAATTAAAATTATTTTTTTTTCTTTTTAGTTTCGATTTGTAGCGTTTTGAAGTCGGTTTTCATTTTTGTTAAAAAATAATTAAAAAAATACAGTGACTTTTAGAGTTTTGTACTGTATAAAGTAAAAATAAAGCGTAATAAACACTGAATGTGAATATTCAGAACAAACAACATTTGTCCATGTCATCTGTTGACATTTATTTGAACTATTTTTTTAATTTAATTTTGATTAAATATATATACTTACGTTCTAACTCAGCATATTCCACTATGACAATATTGCATGATTTGTCCAAAGATGATACTGCAATGAGGTCTTTGTATAGAGATTCTTCACTACCGCTGGACGTTTGTTGCGGATGCCATTCAATACAGTGTATCATTTTACTGCAAACATAATAATAAATGTTATTTAGTTAGAGAGGGTTCGGAAAAAATCACGAAATATCACTACGATTG
Source organism: Boloria selene (assembly GCA_905231865.2). Classification (NCBI taxonomy): domain Eukaryota; kingdom Metazoa; phylum Arthropoda; class Insecta; order Lepidoptera; family Nymphalidae; genus Boloria; species Boloria selene. The sequence goes on along the minus strand of HG993137.1, from coordinate 11,349,904 downwards.
GGTGTTTACGGTGTTGTGTAGTGAGTTATCACGTGATTTTTCTTTGAAGGCGCGATTTCTTGACCGAAAATGCGTGATTAAATGATTAAAAAGTTGCCTAAAAATATCACGTGATTTACGAACGACCTCTTACTTGTAATTTTCTTAATTGTACATAAAAAGATATTTTATTACTTTCAATACTAACTTGAATACAAACGTGACGGCTCGCACTCGCCCGTCCGGCGCGAGCGCGGCCAGCGCGCCCGCGTCACCGCCGCACAGTAACGCCCCCGCGCCGTAGCACACCGCGCTCACACGGAACGCCGCGCCCTCTACTACCACCGGTATCGGCAACGGGTCTGCAATACCATTTATTTAATCATCATCATCATCAGCCCTTTTTAACGTCCCACTGCTGGGCACGGGTCTCCCTCAGTACGAGGGGGATCAGGCCATAGTCCACCGCGCTGGCCTAGTGCGAGTTGGCGGACTTCACATATCTTTCGAAAACTTGCTAGGTTTTGTCAGACATGCAGGTTTCCTCACGATGTTTTCCTTCACCGTAAGACAAGTGGTAATCATGATATAATTGATTCGCACATGAAAATATCAGAGGTGCGAGACCCGGATTTAAACCCGCATCACTCGGTTATCCAAGCGATCGCGTTACCGCTGGGCTACCACTGTCTTTAAATTTGATCAAAAGTACAATTTTGCGACATATCACATTAATCCATTAATATCTTCAATTATTTCTATATATTCACAAACCTCTTTCAGATTTATCCGCGCGGTACACCACTAGCTCTCCCCCCGCACACGCGTACAAGTCGAAGTTTTCGCCCCAGCAAAGGGAATATATTCCTCCACGAAGCACCGGCGTCAATGTCTTCGCTGGACGCTCGGATTTACCACTCGTGTCTAATAAGCCAATCTAAAAAAAATATATACTTTCTTAGGTTTACGCGAATATTTGACATTATAAATGAAACTATCTTTTCGGATTGCTGTAAAGCATTCGAAACGTCGGAAACCAAAAATCATAATAAATCCGCGACAAAATCCCAAAAGATAGTTTCATTTAAATAAGGTAATGTTAATTAATAATTGGAATAGTTCTATTGTTATATTTAAAATTATTTTTTCTTGCTAAGACGTGATGCAATATTGATAATAATCTATTCAATAAAGAAAACTCAAATATCGGTTCACAATATTAAAATGTTTCAACCCAAAAGACCTTTATTTTAACTAGTCATAGTATACTTATAGTAGTACTAGTAATGAAAAGAAAATACTAAACATTTTAAACAATATTGTCTTAGAATTTTTTTACTAATCATTAAATATTGTATAATATACATAGAAATATCACTATTACCCTAGATTCAGCGGTTCCAAAAGCGAGTAGATTTTCCTTTGTGGGATGCCAGGCAATGGTCAACACTTTCCCCTGTACATTTTGCCAGTATGTCGTTACTTTACCGAAAGACAACTTATCATCATTATCCCCTAATGTATCTGCCTCCCAGACACGCACCGCCCCATCACCTACGCTTATAGCTATCCTGTGGATTGATAGTGCATATTGAGAATAATATTTAATAGTTTATTTGTTACTAGCGACTAGCACTCGCTTCGCTCGGGCTCTTCCCTATATTTATTATGCATATAAACCTTCCTCTTGAATAACTCTATCTATTAAAAAAACATAGGGATATAGGGACAGAGAAAGCGACTTTGTTTTATACTATGTAGTGATATTGTAATATTTAAACTGAAACTTGTTATAAAGTATGTGCATGGAGACAATAAGGGAAGTCTTCCCAGTGACCATGTTTGTCATAAATAATTTAACACATCAGAAAGAAAAACTCCAATCAAACCATGACTTGCAAAGGTAGTCTTATTTAAATACTAAAGAATAATGATCATTTAGACGGAATATATTTTTTTAACTTCAATCTGTTTATATGGTCAGATATTGTGAGACATCTATTAATAAAAAAATAAGATAAGTACTATAAAGATTTAAAAATGAATGAATGTATGGTTGAATACATGATGAATGAATTGGTATGTACAAATTATTAATGAGATGACATATCAGGTAACAATAGGCCAATTTAAATATGAACATGGCCCTATATTCATTATAGTCCGGGAGGTAGTGTCAAATTTTTACGGTGATTTTGGCATGGACTCTATGAACTTATTTTGATAGTTGGTACTTGTATGAGAACTAAAATATGTCAGCTGGCGCGACTCCGGGGCTTTTCGGCTAGAGAAAATGTTAACGTAGATGAAAAAAAAATATTCTTGGACTATTTTGGCAATGATGAAAAAGTATAAATAATTTAGTTTATGAATTGTAGATCTTAAAAAAAGTTTCAGCTGTATCATGTACGTGACAAAATATGTGATGCTGATCATGTGAACATGTCAAAAAATCAGAAAACTTTGTAGCATTTTGGCAAAGCTGAAAATTGTATATATTAAACATTATAATTCAATAATCATAATAATTTATGTTAGCTGGAATTTTAAAGAGGCACAACCTGTTAGCTTGACTTTCAAAGTTTGGTTATGAAGTATAATATCAGATCAGCTAACATATTTTGTCACATAACATATTTTGTAACTAATTATTTATACTTTTTCATCTTTGCCAAAATAGTCCAAGAACATTTTTTTACTATCAAGTTTCCTGGCATTTTCTCATCTTATGGGGCATAAGATAAGGTTTTGGGCCAACTGACACCTCATTTATTAATAAGCGTTGGAACAACTGACTATACAAAAAAACAAAAGCCATGCCAAAATGCTCCGGTCAAATTTGACACCACCTCCCGGACTATTATGTTTTATACATACCTTTTAGCATCATATGGACAAGATTGTACTGTGTACAGATATCCTCCACATGTGTTATAGATTGCCTCTATTTGCTTTTTCTCAAATGAATAGCATATAATATTGCGATCTTGTGCAGTTGTATATATTTTCCAGTCATCTTGGGACACATCTGTAGATTGTTCTGAGGACTGCACTCGAGGTGCATTTGATGCAATACTGTATAAGCCACGTTTATGAAGTGAATGCACTAAACGCCATTCTATTTTGTTCTTACTGAAAATATAATGCATAACAGTTCAATATTCATGCTAGTTTGGTTCAAATGAATATATAGCACAAACAAATTCCATTATTTATGTACTAACTTAGAGCTGGCACATTCGCTTTACCTACTCGCATGTAGTACTAACTTGATTACCACTTTTATTACTATGAAGCAAAAAAATATCATAGGGAAACCTGCATGTCTGAGAGAATCTAACAAGTTTCTAAAAGACATGTGATCCACCAACCCACAATAGGCCAGCATGGTGGTTGATGAGCTGAACCCCCTTGTTAAAGAGAGATCAGTGCCCACCAGCAGTGGGATATGAAAAAGTGTTGAATACAATAGTAGTATAGATTAGAAGATGAAAGGTTAATACATATTTTTTATTACCAATCAATTTTCAAAGGATTGCACTCAAGTAACTGTCCCTTTCCATCAGCAATCATCAAAACATGGGGTTTGTACCAATAAACAGTAATTGAATTAGGTCCTTTATTCTTTTGGCCTTTATTCAATACATATGGCACATTACAACTAGCTACCAGTTTCCCAGACTTTGACCACAATTTGACTGCACTGAAAAATGAATAATACAATCGCTATTTAACTTATATATAGGTACATTATTTAATATACAAGAAATAAAGCAAGGAAATAAAAATCTAAGAATAAATAATAAAAATCTAAGAATAAATCTTTTTTTTGTATGGGATTTTATCTAAAATCAGTTCAACTATAAGCAGATGTTATGACAATTTTCCATGTCATTGAAGATGGACCCTCCTTTGAGAACCTCTTTCCTTCAGGTTCAAAGACTGAGCATTACTCTAATTGGTGCATGTACTTTCTTATAAGAATAATAACAATGTGCTAATTTTAACCCAGTAAAAATGATTTTGTTTATTTATATCAATTTATTGTATTTAATTAACGTAATTATTTTTTCATTACGATTTAATTAATTAACATAAAAGTAAATATAAATAAAGAAGTTTCGAAAAACGATATAAATAACTCGTGAAGCGTCGCATTATAATATTAAATATTATTAAAAACTTTCATATTTTAAAATATTTTTCATTTTCTGCATTGGCATTTTTGACAATACATTTTTTGTTACCAGTGTAAATACTTGTAAAACTTTACTTCTACTACTACTAATACTTGTTAAATTTCGCTTAGCCATTATTATTAAAATTCGAGAAAATTATGTATTGACAAATAAATATATTAGGACTAGGAGGAGAATATTATTAATTGAAATAATAACAATACACTATTTTTCGCCTGAGCAATGCACTTAAACAGACATTAAAGTTAATAAAATACGAAATATATATTTTTATCAACATATTAGTTTCCATGTTAAGAACTTACCCAAATTTACCAACAGTTGCAAGTAGATGTTTATGTATGTGAGCACTAGTTATACCATCATCTTTTATCTCACTCTCATCTTTTATCTCACTCCCATCTTTCATCTCACTCCCATCTTTTATCTCACTCCCGTCTTTCATCTCACTGTCATCTTTTATTTCACTCTTTATTTCATCACTATTTGGACTATTGTTTCTCTCGAAGTCACCATTGTCACTCACATGGGTTTTATCTAATGCATTTACAAGATTAGTTATAGAAGATTCCTCTTCTTTTTTCTTTAATATGAACTCTTTTAATTTCAAACATTCAGCTAAAAAGTCATTTGTCTCTTTCTGTTCTTTCACTTTCACTAAGATATCCTCGGAGACATATTTAGTATGGCCAAATTCATCTGCTTCATGGTCCTTATAAATATCAAACATGTCATCCTCTTCAACTACTGATTCATCAAAACTGTCTTCTGGTAGACTTTTTGCCACAGCTGACTTATTTAAGCTTTCTTCACATACTTCAGGTTCTGATCTTATCTTTTCTAATCTTTCTGTAGCACTGGACTTTTTCACGGTTTCTGTGAGAGATTTTCTTAAAAGCACATCATATTGTGGACACCATGATAAATTTAAAATTTCATCATCTTGAGCTCTTACTTTGTAAATAATTCTTCCCTTGCCTGTAAGGATTAAATTAAATTACATAATTATTATTTTAAAAGGAAACTATTTTTGAATTATATTAAACTATATTAAAATATATAACATATTATACAATACAATAGAGATTTCATAAAAAACAAGTCATTTTTAAACGAGGTACCTATCTGTTTTATTTTTTTATATGTATTACATTTTATATTTGTCATATGTGACACATATAAATAAATTAATAATAAATAAAATTATATAATTAATACATACCATCTAAGTCCAATACAAAAACAACTCCTTGTCTAGTACCAACAGCAACATGGAGTGGAATATGGTGAGAACAAGCTATGCAATTGGGCTTAAAACTTTTAAGGAAGTTTTTATAAGTTTTAACAACATTTGAATTCAGTTCCCATTTGACAACATTGCCAAAAGAACCAACTGATATAGCAAATGTATCACTACTATACCCAACACCTGAAACTTCCTAAAAAAGAAAGTTTTTGTCTTTGTTTAATAATATAGTTATTGGAGATACAAATACAAATATACAATATTAAACTCAGTCTAGTTTGTAAAATGTAATATTTGGAAATATAGTAAAGGACAATAATTAATAATGATAAAATACTCTTAAAATAGATACCTCTCTTTCATTTTGATGAATATCATGGCTTTGTGTTGATTTAATTCTTACATTATCATTCAATTTCTCAATACTCCATTGTTTTACTGCACCATCTATACTTCCCGTTAAAATAAACCTCTTTTCTGGCCACTCTATAGATATGTCTACACTTACAATCCTAAGGAACAGCAAATAACATAAATAATTTAGTAAACTTAAAAACAAAACTTAGTAAGCATATACTTACTTCTCATTATGTGCTCTATTAACAACGTGAGCTTGATAACGTTTATTATGCTCAATTACTCCTTCGTATTGTGTATCAATCGGCTCCAAAATGCAAAGAGACTTACTAGGACCACCGTAAATTAACCAATTGTCTGTAGAAACTGCTAATCCAGATGCTTGGAACCAGTTAGGCGATGGAAATATTACAGTTTCATCCATTTTTATAAAAAATTTCTATTTCAAAGTCAGCAAACACTTGCAATTCAAGTTGAATTCAAGTCTTGAATTGAATGTAAAAATCGTTAAAAAGTAAAAACCTCACCGGCGGCTATCGGCACATTTGACATTTGACTTTGACGTTAAAATTATTTTTTTGTTGTTTTTAAAATTTATTCCCAATAGGGAAAGGCAAAGGAGTACTCCATACAGCCTATTATTTTATAATATTATACCAATTGTCATTGGTCAGGAACACAGAAGTCCTCGTAATCTGTGGATTATACTCAGTCTCAGAGAGTAAAGGTAACTGCTATATAAGTGTATAATCTATGGTAACTGCACTGCAGCGGAGCTTCGCACTTCGCAGCACTGCACTGCAAAATATTTTTTGTACGAAATAGCATAATAAGATATAGCAAACTACACGGCTTTGCCGTGCAGTGCAATAATTTACTTCCGGAATAATTTGGTTTTGACTATGTTTTGTTTATCTGTTTCTTCTAGGCTGCGTTCCACTAAGCGCCCACAACGACCAAAATGCTCCTTTAGTCGTTCCACATAACGACCGCGGTCGTTGTGGTCGCGGCGAAAAAGTCACTTATGACGTCATGACTTACGCTCACGCGAAGCTCGCGACGACCTATCTAAAAAGGTGGGTCGTCGTGATCGTTGAGAAAATTAGCGGCGTTTTCAAAAATCAAAAATGGCGACCGTGCTTACGTTATTTCATTCGGAAAGAAATATTTTAGTAGAAGTGAATGTTTCTGCAGCGGATGCTAAATATACCACTAATATTGAATATAAAAAATTAAATTATATTTTTTTTGAATATAAATCGATTTAAACAATAATTAATTAAGTTTATTTTCAATGCATATAACCTAACCTCTTAAATCTTTTGCATTCTTTTTTTAACTTGCCGTTTGTATTATTATTTATTTACCTCCACGCTCAAAACGCTCTATAATCCATTCCACTTGAGTTTACGACAGTAACGCTCACAAGCAAGTGGGTATTATTGTTCTGTTAGCAAGTGGAACGGGAAAAACTACGGTCGTGAGCGTGATCGTTGTGAACGCTTAGTGGAACGTAGCACTAGATCCTTGATTCTTCATTTAAATTCTCTTTGATTCTAGCATAGAGAAAAGTAATATTATACTTTTAATAGAGAGCCCTCTCTACCGTTTTTTTTGCCAACACGAAACTAGCGCCATCTGTAATTTTTCACCCTATGGCCTATACTAGTCCTTCTGATATCATAAAATTAAAGTCGATCGATTCTAAATATGTAAATATAGCGATGATAATTATATCTATTAACATTAAAATAATAAAAGCAAGAAAAATATATACTTAACATCACCATATTTACAAATTTAAAATCGATTTACTTAAATTATTAAGTAGGGTTGAAGACTGTCGTTCTATGTAATAAATAATACAATAAAATGTTATTTTTAAACTTTATTTTGTATATTTTTAGTGTAATACAGTTGTTGTTGTTGTATAACACAGCTCGCGGCGCGTGGCATTACGCAAAATAAAATCTTACCTCTGGTCATACAGACACCCAAAGACACAACGGATTAATATTGCTTAAACTAGACCACACAAAATAAAGCTACCTTTAGACTGCTTATTTAAAATAGTGTCAATATCATATAACTAAATTAAACCCTACTAAATTTTAAGGTTTTTAATATTTTTATTAACCGTCAAAATGATAAAATTTAAAGAAGTTTAAAATGTCATAAAAACAAAACAATGTTGCAAGCAATCCAATTCACGCATTTGTATAAATTTATTATTTGTTTAAAATAATGGATCACTAAAAAGTTATAATGAAATATATCGATTCAAATATTTAAATTGTTATTTTAAGCAATGAACAGTATTATTTTTATGTGACATTATGTTTATTTTTTTCAAAAATTAAATCACTTTTTGCATGCAAATTTGTTTGGTATGCGTGTACTGGACTGCTGGATTGACGATTGCAACCGTAGCGACATCTCTTACACCGACTTATAGTCGCTGATAAAAAGCAAAAGTTTTGGGTGACGCGAAATAGATGACACTACCAATTTTTTATCTGTTGTCGATGTTCTAAGTTTCCAGCCCCTGGATTCTAGTTAGTCTATGTAAAATGTCAATTCTCAACTCAATTGTCATAAGCCAAATTACAATTTACAATATAATTTATAAATAAATTATAAATATATTAGTCAAGTGTTATATTATTATTTTTTCGTGCGGATTAATAATAAAAATTGTTGGTCTGTTAGGTATAGTGCCCTGTTACGATCTCCGTAGATAGCGTCTTTGTCGAAATAAATTATAAGAGTACCTATTCTGTAAGAATATAAGAGTAAAAAACAAAACATGGCTCATTACAAGGGTGCAGCTTCAGAAGCTGGCAGAGCTATGCATCTAATGAAAAAGCGTGAAAAAGCTCAGCAAGAGATGGAACTTCAAAAGAAGAAAATAGAAGGAGATCTTAAAATAGAAAATATTGAAAATAAATTTGCCACTCATTATGATGCTGTGGAACAGCAACTAAAAAGCTCCACTATAGGCTTAGTCACCCTTGATGAAATGAAAGCAAAACAGGAACATATACTTAGGGAAAGAGAAAAAAAGCTTGCACAAAAAAAAGCAGAAAAAGAAAAAGAACGACAAAAAGAGATTGAAGCAAAACAGGCTCAAAAAAATAAACAAAAAAGACAGGTTAATATTGTAAATAATATAAAAAGCTTAAAACAGTTAATTTATATTATTAATCAACCATATTTTATATTTCTTTTTTTTAGATCCAGGCTCTTTCTTTTGACTTAAATGAGGATGAAGAAGAAGATGCTGAAGAAAAGTCAGAAACTTCTTGGCGAGACAAAAATGAAACAGTATGTCAATTAATTTTATATATATTTTTTTAAATAATTTAATACACTCCTTTCATACTATTAATATTCATTTTGTATCTGTCAAAATATTTGCAGGTATGTAAAAAGATTAAAAAGAATCCAGATGTAGATACATCATTTCTTCCAGACAGAGAGAGAGAAGAAGCAGACTTAAAACTAAGGGAAGAACTGAGACTTGAATGGGTGATGACACAAGCTAGTTTAAAAGATGAACCAATTACTGTTACATTCAGTTACTGGGATGGCTCTGGCCATAGACGAAATGTTACTTTGAAAAAAGGTATTTTTTGTTTGATTTGGATTTGAATGAAGTATGTACTTACATAGATAGATTAAGACCTTGGTGTTTGAATGGAGTCGTAATAGGCAACTTAAAACTTACTTTTAGGCACCTAGTAATGCATTAAGAGAAGTAATACTAAGTAATGAAAAATTATGATAAAAATAAATAACTTTATTTTATGTAATAAAATTTAACAAAAACAATCCTGTCATATTTTCTTGAAAAATAATGTAAAACTAAGATTTTACATACAATAAATTTCATTGGGTAATAATTTCATTTTACACAAATTCCAGGTAACTCTATATATCAATTCCTTCAAAGATGTTTAGACACACTAAGACCAGAATTCAGTGAATTGAAAACAGTGTCAGCTGATCAACTTATGTATGTTAAGGAGGACTTAATATTGCCACACCATTATACATTCTATGATTTTATTGTCACAAAGGTACTACAACTTTATTTATTTGTTTAAAAGTTCTTACATAGAAGTCAATTCTTACAATACCTTATTCAATTATTATTTTTTATTTTAAGTAAAGTTATAAAGTACTGTATTAGATATACTTCAAATTTCTTTTAATTTTTTTATAAATTCTTTATTTTCATAAACTAGTTACAGTGTATTTCCTAAAAACTTAAAACATAAAATTGTTGTGTACATATATCTTATAAGTAGCATCTGCAGCTGAACTAGGAGACCCTATAAATCATCTGCATTTACATTGATAAAAAAAATGTCATTTGATCCCAGAGATAAGCTATCTTCACTCCCAAGTTTTATTTTAACTGGTAATAGCATTAGTGTTATATATAGCTTTTACATTGTTTTATATAACTTATTAAAAGAAATTAGTTTTTATAACTATCAAATCTTTTGTTACTCTGTTCACAGGCAAGAGGAAAAAGTGGACCTTTATTCCAGTTTGATGCATCAGATGACATTAGATTAGTTAATGATGCTACTCAAGAAAAACAAGACTCTCATGCAGGAAAAGTTCTGTTAAGGTCTATTATTTTCATAAAAAATTTAAATACCATGACATTATACAATATTTATTACATGGATATGCATTTAAACTTTGGGCTGAAATTATAAAATTACTAGCCTTTCCCGCGGCTCCTCTCGCGTTCTATAGGCTGAAAATCAAGATATATTTTTCTCCCCTTACATTTTTCATTGATGCTCCGCTCTAATATAGTCTATAGCCTTCCTCGATAAACAGACTATCCATAATCCAACACAAAAAAAATTCAATTCAAATCAGTAGTTCCTGAGATTAGTGCGTTCAACCAAACAGACAAACAAACAAACTCATCAGCTTTATAACATTAGTATAGATAAATGGGATCAGGCCATAGTCCACCACACTGGCCAAGAATTAATGAAAAATAAGTGTAAACACTTACAAAGGACATGGACTATGGTGTGATACAATGTGTTTGAAATTCCCTTATAATAATTAATTTTTATTTTGTTACAGATCTTGGTATGAAAGAAATAAGCATATATTCCCAGCATCAAGATGGGAACCATATGACCCAACTAAAACTTATTCTAAATATACAGTAAAAGGAAAATAATTTGCAGTGTATACAAAACTAGTGATACATGTACTAGTGATACTGTTACTATGTAAACTATTGGATTTTTGATCAGAATTGGGCACCTGAAGAAATATGAAGTACTTGAGACCTAGAATGAATTTGTTTAAAATCTATAATAACATAGATTAAATAAAAATATTGCTTTGACTGAAATTAAATAAAATTCTGACTTAGACAAATTTGTAGGTGCATTAAATATATTTTGGGAAATCTAATTGAAATTGTTATTATTATCAATACAGAAGCCAAATCTTGTGTTTTTAAAATTGCTGTGTGTGTTTTCTTGTGACTACATCAGAAGAACCACTGGATAGGTTTTGATGAAATTTGGTATGAAGATACAGTTCTCGAGGCATAAGCTCAGCTTTGCATTTGTGTGAGTGCAGTGTACGCATAGGCACAACCGAAGGCGTAGCGCGTTGCGAGTTGGTTTAAACCCGTTTTAACTGGTTTTTGATGCGCGGCTATTGGCTTTTAGCTATCACTCACACAAATGCAAAGCTGAGCTTATGCCTCAAGAACTGTAGCTGGTTGTCCAGGTCAACATATAGGTGGTCTTTTTAGTGTGAGAAAATATCATATCTGTGAGAAATCTAGTGTACTAATCATTGAAACATACTGAAGGAAATGAACCGAGAAGAGAGGTGTGTATTAATGTACAAGTAATATCATAAGAAACTAAATTTTAAGGAAGAAGTGATTGCTTGTGGTACTTCAAATATTTATTTGTTCACTTGTAATTATGAAACCAAAATTTTTTAGTACATTTAAAACTTTAAATAATTATAATTCGCGTCATGTAAAAAGAACGCTGGCTGTCAAGTTGCGCAGAGGCGATTTATAGGCGAATTTGGTGGTAAGACGCGGGGCGCGAGGCGGCGGGGCACGCGCCGCATGCTTTCCGGCTCGCTATTGGTTTGTCAGTTCAAAATACCATCGCGCACACAAAAGTTATTAGTTACGAAATGATTTTATATCAAAAATAGAAAAATAATATTTTTGAATAATATAGAGTCTGATAACAATGCAGTTAACAATAAAAATATATATATAAAAACGAATTAATTTAATTATTTGTAAGTGTATTAAGCATTCTGCAATGAATCAAACATATTTTATTAATTTATAAAATTCTGTTTAATGACATTCTATCTAATATATTTTTCAACGTATCTACGAATAACCAATATACGTCACGAGCGAGAGGTTAGTTCAAAAATAAATGAATAGGCTTAGTAATTTCGTGTGCGATTGTACCGATGCGCAAACACACCCCCCACCACTTTCTTCCAGCGTTCTTTTTACGTGACGCGAACTGTATATTATTATATTTGTAAGGAAAATGTGACACTGAATAGACAATAAAAAGTGGATTCTGGATAATTGAAATTATTATGCTTTAATATTGAAATCTATTACAGTGTATAGAAAGTGTGTTTGGTTTATTTAAAACTATTATAATTATTATTACTTAGCATATTCGTTGATGATAGTGAGTTAATGTATAGAATTTAGAAATGTGAAAGTATTAGGTTGTTGTTATATAGTCAACTTTTATGAAAATGATAAAGACGTTATTAACAAGCATATGCTCCACAAGCATATCCAGATAAAAATACATATACCTAAGCAAAACTTTTTTATACTACATGATATTTTCCACTTTCTTATACAATATTTCAATTTTTGGTTAATAAAGTAATATCTAATCAGAGTACTAACTCATTGTTCATACTAATGAACAATGAAGAAATAAAAATATACACCAATTTGTTATTTAGTAAATAAATTTTTAGATTTAAATATTGTTGTAGTTTCATTGAACTTTAGTGTTTATCTTTAGTTTTGCCGTTTTTTAATCAACCTCGCACTAAATTTCCGATCCAATTTTTTTTTAGGTTAAGGGTCACTTACTGACCATAACATAACAAAATGCTGACAGATCCAGGTAGAGTTTCGATCGCAATCTTGAATAAAAGTTTTTGGCCGATATCTCGAAAACTATGTAGCTGACCTAGATAATAGGTAGGTACTACATGGTTGTTGATGGAGAGGTTCTCGGTTGGAGTCCCTAGTACCGACTCCCGAGTTGTTAGTACTTGTTTTGTTTTGTTACTGCGTTTTGCTTGCTTTTTCGATCACTCAATAAAATACATAATTTTTCGATAGCCTTTTATGAGTGTTGCAGCCAATATACAAAAAAAAAACATCTTGTTAAAATAAAGAGTATTTTAAATGAAGCTCATAGAGTATATTGATACATGATGAAGCTATTACATGATTTAGAATACAAAATTATAATAATAATAGAATACATTCATGTCTGGTAATAAATTATTATGATAATAATCAGCGTTTCCGCCAATTACGGTGCGTCAGAAATACGCGAATAACTTTACTTTACATCTTGCGGCTTGCTCAATTACTTCAAAATTTGAATACCTACAAAAAATATAAACGTGAAATACTTACCTATTAAAAAAAACAATGACAAGGTTACGTAGGTAACATACGTATTGTTTATAGAGTAGACAAAAAAAATTAGGTTGAAATTTATTATTTATTTCCAGTACGCTTTTAAGGAAAGCCTTGCGTCATAATAGCTTATTCGGAGTCGAGCTCGAGATATTGTATTCTACTTCTATTACTAGAGGACACAATATGTCTCTTTCCTTCGGTAAAACACAGCAATATTGGATCAGCCCAATCAATATGCTGAAAAACTGTTTTTATATGCTAATTCTCAAGTTGATGACTTTGCTAACTTAAAAAACTTTAAGAGATGCATCAAAATATTACTTATAATATATTATTATCGACTACTAGAAAATTGTAGCCGTAGACCAAATGTCTACAAGTACCTACAGTCTTCAATAGCATTCTTATATTTTAATGTTTAAACAACAATATTTCAAACTATAAAATCGTGAAAATGTCTCAATTATTTGTCTGCGTCAAATGATACCTTACTGGGAATCGTTCCTGTCACTCTCATACTACTCGTCACGACCAGTGACAGTGAGGTGTTAAGGCACAGGACCGACGGCTATACGTGCTCTGCTATGCTCAGGGGTACAACTCTACTTAATAACTTAACTTGGTTCGACCCATGGCCTCTTGTGTGTCTAACTCCAAGGCAGTTAAAGGAAGGCACAGGCAGTGTAGGAACTAGGAATGTAGTAAATGGTTGGTTTTTGTTTAAAAAAAAAATGGTTTGATGTTAGGTATATTACATTTAATTCTAAAAATATTTTAAAATATATGCACATTTCTTATGATACATAGGAATTTAAATTATAATCTATTAACAAATATTTAAAAAATTATGTATATTTATAACAAGAACCCTTTCAAAATTCTATCTGAGAAGTTAAGTTGCAACATATTAACATATTGCAGTGACAAAATTATACAAGTAGAAAATATATTTTTCATATTTATTAATTTCTATACATATAATAAAGTGTTTAATAATTAAAAAAATAATTTAGACATGAAAGCACCACAATATATAACCATATTTTAACATTTTCTAACAACCAACAATCTTCTCTAACTTCTCCCATCTTCTGATTTCCAACTTTTTTAGAAATTCTTCTTGGAGGAGGTTGTTTTCTTTCTCTTCAATTAAAGGTGGAGCATTTCTTTGAAAGTGTATAATAGCAGCTAAAAGATTCCATATGGAAAATTCAGGCCATAAAACATCAGAAAAATATAAAACGGAGTTGGAAACCTGTAAAAAATACTTTTTCAATATTATAACTGCAAAAAGAAAACAACATTCACATAAAGGCTAAATATATTATATCTTTTCAGTGTAAAAAAAATAATAAACATTCAAAATAGTAATAACAAAATTAAAATATTACCAACCTGCCATAACATAAAATCTGATAGTCTTACTTCTCCTGATGTTCTTATGAGCAATTCAGGTTCACCTAAATCCAATGTCTGCGAGACAAGGTCTTCGTCTATGTCATTTGGAGATAACTCTTTGTTTTGAACACCTTCTACAATACTTGATGCAGCTCTGCTAATTTCATCTCGACCTATTCAATGCAAAAATATTTAAATCATTATATAAATGTAAAATTTCATATACTTTGTTAAAAAATGAATGAATATGTAAAGAATATTTTTAATAAGTACATAAAACTGTATCAGACTATATACTACCTGTATAAGCATATGCAATATTAAGGCGAAGTTTGTTATTGTGTCGTGTAGCCAGCATGGCCTTAGATGCCAATATTTGTATGTCCTCAGGTAGCAGGGACAGACGACCAGGAACATTTAACCTGACTCCCCATTCATTTATTTGATCTCTGTTTTAAAAATGTAGCTCTTATCAGTCTTCCTTACTTTTAAAATTAGTTTTTTATTTTTTTTGTATAATATTAATTATTATTCATTAAATTCATTATTCATTTAATTATGCATAAAAATTATTATTCATTTAATTATGCAAATCCATTATTTGTACAAAGACTAATAAATAATAAAACCTCTTACATTTCCTCCAAAAGCCTTTTAAATTTATCACGGGACAGATCCATCAGAGCATCAACTTCTTCTTTAGTTCTTTTAAAGTTTTCAATACTAAATGCGTATACTGTTACTTCTGGAATGCCAAGATCTAAACACCACTGTAAATCATACATTGTACGTCAGAAATTTATTGGGTATAATATTGAAGTATGTAATTCTTTTTATTAATATTTGAAATTTCCCTTTAATAAGTCGAGAGTATTGCTCATGAAAATCTCTAAGATTACCTTTAAAGTTTCTGAAAGTTTATCAAATCCCTTGCTGTGACCAGTACTAACATTTACACTGAATTTCTTTGCGTATCGTCGATTTCCATCCATAATAAATGCTATATGTTGTGGCACACGTCCAGTCTTAACTATTTTTATGCAAAATAGTTGAAAAAAGGACACGCAATTCTCTTTTACCCAAGTGGACATTGTTTTGATCAAAGACTACAGTGTATATAAAGGTTTTGATTTAACTTGAGTATAAATATTTTATACATATACAGTATAGTGCAAAGAGAATGTAACTATAATAGTATAGTGTATACACTTAAGTATAAAATAATATTAACACTAGGTACTACTATTTTCAAATTAGTAAATAATACCTAACTTTTAAGTGCCACAGTTCTCATCATGGATTATACAGTATACACTTATATAGTTCTCATCGTTATAACTTATACAATACAAGTCTTTGGTTCTCATCTCATCACTTATGCACTATGACAGCTTATGACATGTTTGATGTTATGTTATGTCATTTGTTGTATCAGCTGTTTGATGTTTCAAAAATATTGCCATGTATTGTTGAATATTTTTGACATAATTATAAGTATAAATTTTATAGTAAGTTTTTGCCTTTTCTTATTTCCTGAATATGACTAATACTTAGAAGTAATTTATAGAGAGCTAGTAAATGGTCACAACTTAATTTACAATAACAAAATCTGTAAATAAAATTTATAGCAATGACTTCTAGTATTAGCTTGTCAAGTATTTTAACCGACTTCAAAAAAGGAGGAGATTATATGTTCCGTTGTATGTATATTTTTTTAATAGATGTTCACCGATTGCTCCGCCATCTGTGGGCCGATTTTAAATAATTTTTTGTATGGTAGGGTATAGTTCCGAGGTGGTCCCATTGTCACCAAGTCAGGATCTGATGATGGGATCCCAGGGAAATCGAAGGCAACTCTCAAAATTTACAGGCACCTATTATGTTTTTGATATATTTTCTAAAACCGATAAAGCTTTTAATTATGAAAATCATCATCTCATGTCGATGAGCTGATGATGAAAGGTAAAATTCCTCAACAGTTGTTTTTTTGTGTTTTCACCAATTTCTCCGTGAATTGTGGGCCGATTTTAAAAATTTCTTTTTTATTCAGTAGGGTATACATTCAAGATGTTCTCATTGTCACCAAGGCAGCATCTGATGATGGGATCCTAGAGAAATCGAGGGCAACCCTTAAATTTTATTGGCACTGATTACTTGTTTCATATATTTTCTAAAGCAGTTCAAGAATTTGTGATAATGTAAGGTATATCTCCTCAACGGTTAGGAGTTGAAAGAAAATTCTTTTAATATTATACGTACTTATAAATTGATAGTCGTATTCCTTCAGGATATTAGGTGGATTGATAATAGAAGGTAAATCTTATTAACGTCTACGAGTTACGTGGAAAAATAGACGTGAACAAATCTCGATTGACTATTGTCGTTCATTTCAAAACTTCGCAGACTTATTGGAGCAGTAGTTTAGTTAGCCTTCCAATGTTATATTTAAACATAATATCTAATTTCCCCAAAAAAAAAAATTTTTTAACAAAAATGAAAACCGACTTCAAAACGTTACAAGTCGAAACTAAAAAGAAAAGAAAATAATTTTAATTATTAGTTATTGTTGGAGTCGGTGCCAGCCAAAGCAAAATAATCCTAATACAATTTAATTAATGTATCAATTTGTAAATATAATCAAAATATCCGTTCGAAAGTTCATTGCAAAGGCAGGATAAAACTGTCCTTCTTGGCTGGCATCGACTAAGCAATAACTAAGTAATTAAAATTATTTTCTTTTCTTTTTAGTTTCGACTTGTAACGTTTTGAAGTCGGTTTTCATTTTTGTTAAAAATAATTAACTTCTTCATTCCTTAAGGGCCCCATAGACGGGGCAATCAGTCGATTCGATTGATCGTCAAGCGAATCGTACGATCCATCTTTCAATTTTCGTCCGCTCACACACAAACGATTCGATCGAACGATTCTCAGTGTGTGCACGATGGAGTCGCAACTACTTTGTGTAAGCGTTTAAAAAAAACTTACAATAATAACGAAAAGGACGACTAGGAGATCACGCCATACACGTGCGATATATCGAACGATGTTGAGATCGCAAACGATATTTTCGGGGTTGCTTGTTGCAATCTGCGATCGATCGAACGACTACAAAATTGGATGCGATATTGCCACACACGTACAATCTGTCGTTCGATTTTAACATTGTACGACAGATCTTTGCGATAATTGCCCCGTCTATGGGGGTCTATTATGTAATCTGTATTCTGTCTCTTTTCTGTCAAGTGTCAGCTGCCAAGTGTCAAATTAATGTTAAATATTTTAAGCCGGGTTTTTTCTTTAAAAATCTAAATACTTTACATTTTCTATTATATGATGAGTACTCTTTTTAAATTAAAATTAACTGCTCTTGGACATCCAAACCCCGAGGGTTTTAGTTGTGAAGGTATGTAGTTTGTACAATTTTACATAAGTAATTATTACAAACATTACACAGCCAAACCATATTGATTATTATTTTAGATGAAAAGGAATATAGGAGTGTTGTTCTCTGGCTAGAAGATCAAAAAATTAGGCATTATAAAATTGAAGATAGAGAAGGTCTTAGAAATATTGACAGTGACACTTGGATTGAAGCATACAATACATATCAAAGAGATTTAGTCAGCCCTGTATTAGAGAATTCTCCAAATGAACAGTTGAATTGGCTGCTTTCATATGCTGTAAGATTAGAATATGCAGATAATGGTTAGTATACATTTTATTAAGGTATTTGTGTTAAACCTATTGTTTTATTAAATTCAAAACTTATTAACCACTTTTGAAACTATTTTAGTGACAAAATATAAGGATGCAAAAGTAGAGCAACCTAAGCAGGCTACTCCAAATGTTGTTTCATCAAACCCTCTCGATAATTTGGACTGTAAGTATTATATTCATAGCTGGGCATTTAACTCGTTAATCCGTTAATCTTTAATTAACAAAGTTAACATTTCGATTAATGATTAACTTTTAAGTTAACTTTAAAAAATGTTGATGGAATCGTTAATTTCCGTTACATTTTCTCAAGTCCGTTAATCGTTAATCCAGTACCTACTATTTACCAAGCACCGTGCCGCGCCACACTGCCACATACATGAAAAACGGTTCGGTAAAGTCGACAAGAGCGGCGGGGCGGTGCTGCGAGTAAAACTAAACCCCTGAACTAGGGAATGCAAATCTCGCGAGATTAAAGCTCAAGCGAGATCCCGCGAGTTTATGAATCCAATCTCACGAGATCTCGCCAATTTCGAGATCTCGCGAGATTGGCAGTTTTGTGTTTTTTTGCAAATTATCACAAAATTTAAATTGATTAGAAAAAAAAATAAAAAAATTGTGAGTATTATAAGATAACATTTATTTTCACGAATTTTTTCAATAGACTATTATGCAACAAACATTGTTTGACGTATCTGTCTATAATATTTTAATAAACTTCTAAGTAGTAAACTTTGACGTACGTATCTATCAAATAACAAATGAAAAAAAAACCACTAGTCTTTTATTCTAATATCAAAAAACAAAAATCTTTTAGTAATAAACAGTTCTTTAATAACAAACAAAACATTGACTATTAAACTGAGATATTATTATCAATTAAATAAAATAGGACGTTCAAATAGGACGTTTTTATGCTCGAGCGCAATCTCGTTAATCTCGCGAGATCTCGTCGTTTTTTCGTTCGAGATCAATCTCGCTAAAAAAGGCCGAGATCTCGCAAGAACGATATCTCGCGAGATCGAGATTGCATTCCCTACCCTGAACCCAGCGATTCCCTATCACACTGTTTCCCGCATGCTCGCTCACTCGCCCGAAATTGGAATACTTCGGCGAGTGCCTCTGCCTGGAGTTCGCAATTGGGCCCTGTTCGAGGTGGAGAGGGCGTCGATCCAAACGGAGGCACCTCCTCGAAATGCTGAGAAGCTTTTAAGTTCAAAAACCCAAACCAAAAGATTTTATAAGTAGGTAGGTTATTAGCGCAATGATGTATCATGTAAAATATGCGATTTTCGTCACGTGTTAACGGATTAACGATTAACGTTAACTTGCGTTAAATCTTCCGAAATATAACGCTTTAACGTTTAACGAAGTTAACTTTTTCAAGTAACGGATTAGTGATTACCGAGTTAATTATTCATTTAACGGTGCCCAGATATGATTATATCTTTGCAAATATCTTGTTATTTATTTTTCTGTATAATATTATTTTTCTACCTAAACTTATGTTCTAGTTTCCAGCCCAGCATTTAAAGCAGGAGTTGAAAGGGTGTGTACATTGGCTGGAGTTGGTCCTCATCCTGACCCTAAATTACGCCTAGCAGCTGTTGCTAAGATATTGAAGACTGCCCCACATCCTGACCATCCAAGAAATGATATTAATGTGGTGCAACAACCAGTGGATGTTTTAAAGCTTCTCTTTATTCAAGATCTTAGGGAATTGCAAACAAAAATCAATGAGGCATTAGTTTCTGTGCAGACAGTTACTGCAGACCCCCGAACTGATACAAAATTAGGTAGAGTAGGAAAATAAATTATCTAATAAAAAAGTGAATTTTAATAAAAAAATGAAAACTAATTTGCTTATAATCTGCATTTATTTAGATTTCATGAAAATCTCTATCATTAAACCGATATGCTTAACTAAGTTTTGTTGATGTTTTTTGTCAACAAATATAAATTAAAAATTGTAAGAGAAATAAAATAAATTATGATATATAATGTTTTTATTAATTTCTTCCAAGCTTATCATAATAAACAAAATGTTATGTAATAATGCATACTGGCATTTTGTATTAAATGGGTAGTAAATAGTAATGTGTAATGAATGAACAAATTAACACAATATTACATCATACATTAAAAGTATTGAAACATTTTTATGAAAATTTGTCTTCTATTCCTCATACATTTTAATTTACAACCAATAAATCTATACTACAAATAACAAACATAAACCTATAATTTAAAGATTAACTTTTCCTTATTGCATGCCACCTCCTTTTTCAAGCATCTGTGCAAATCTATTGGTAATCAATAATGATACATCTATAAATCGTTCCACACAATTGGATATGCACGTTTCGGTTCGGGAGTCTAACTTGGATCCAGGCTTGTCAACACATTTGTCCCAGCAAAAGTCGTTGAATTCATGTATCTAAAAATAAGTAATTATGTTTACTGCATACATTTTAATCTCATCAATAATATCAAAATCGAATTATTATTTTTACATAGTTACATGTTAAACTTATTGCAAGATAAATTAAGAAATTTTAGTATTTACTTGAGCATGGAATTGAGCTTTTTGTTTCTCTGCTAAAAGAAAATCTTGAAGCTCGGAATCTCCAGGTTTGCTACTTGAAAAATCTGGTAGGTCGCTCATTTTTGATACAATGTATTCGTATTTCTAGTCGACTTGATAGGTTATAATCTCAGATCTCAGATGGATCCTTAACTTTATCAGGGACTTAGTGATTACTGATTAGGGATGAATCGATACTACTGACTACTGAGTACTCATATGGTATCGATACTTTCATTCGATACCAGTACTCAGTATCGAACGTTAGCAACATTTGATACTGAGTACTGGTATCGAATGAAAGTATCGTATCGATTGGTGTTGCAATGCCGCCAGCCGCCACCACTCCGTACCCTCAGCAGCCAGTCAGCAAGCCCGCAGCCCGCGGCCAGCGGCCGCTATTTAAGCAACATAATATTTACTCTAGGCCGCAATTCGTCAAGACGAATATTGGCGCTCGTAACTGGGCACCGAGTGACACGAAAAAAGTATCGATACTTTGTGGTATCGAGTACATTTCCTTTGCTCTGCTTCCTTACTCGATACTTTGCATTCGATACTTTTACTCAATGAGTACTTTTTGGCAGGTATAGTATCGAATAAGAAATTATGTTTTTAAATATGTCATCTTAGAATTTACCTATTCAAAACTTGCAACCTACACGACCTTACGGCTTATGTTTATAGTTATGGCAACGCCATCTAGTTCACTCGTTCTAGATCTTCTAAAACACAACAATCTTTACTCGAAATCATTTCTTCCGGTCACAATTAAATTCCTAACCTTTCCTTCATTCATTTACGCTTAAAATGCTAAATAATTTAATTTTGTTTCTATTTTTTTTTGAAGATACAGTTATCTTTTTCTATCACTGTATTAAATTTGTGTACCAATACCATGTGTTTTTCGTGTCCTACCCTACTAAAGTTAAACACACTTTATTTACTGACTGATATTGCTATGCTCAATGACTGAACAAGAAACTTCAAAATTAACTAAGTTCTTAAAAGTATTATTTTCTACTTTTTAGTTTAGATTTCTTTACTTTTGAAGTTGCTTTTTGTTTTTTTGTTAAAAATAATTTATTTTAAATTTTTTTGCGGAAAGTAGATACCTACTTTGTTTATTAAAAAATAAAATGGGTATGGGTAGGGTAGGCCAACTAAACCACTACTCTAATGAGTCAACGAGGTTTCAGAATAAACGTTATTAGGCAATCGAGATTTGTCCACATCCAGTGTTCCGCCTAACTCCCATACGTTAATGATTATAAAAATGTACCTTCTATTATTAAGTAAACTTAATAACCTGAAAGAATATAAGTATTGGTCCATAAATGCGTATAATATTGAAACTATCTTTTTTCAACTCCTAACCATTGTGGATGGAACCTTCCATCATCAGCTCATTGACATGATAAAGACGTTACGGTAGGTGACTCAAATGTACGGATAGCCTATAAAAGATTCCGCCGAGTATTGGTAATTTGCTCCTAAGAATTGAAGAGTTCCGTTTCTTTGTCATGGATCTCATGATCAGAACCTTGAAGTAGACAGATAGATAGAAAGAATAAATAGATAAATTGTAATACAATATTGTTACCAAATATTTTTTTGAAAAGAGCAACTGTTGAGTTTCTCGCCGGTTCTTCTCAGTAGAACAGCTTTCCGAGCCGGTGCAGTGGTAGTTTACTCACAGACTTACAGACTGACTTTTAATTTTGATAATGTAAAAATGACGATTCAAAAGAGCTTGTAAAAGTCTATTTGAATAAAGAATATTTTGATTTGATTTGATCCTTTCCAATAAAAAAAGGTGTGTGTGCGATTCAAGTGTCAAAAAATAAACAACGGTTACCATGGCAACATGGGAATGTATTCTATCTCATTCTCTCCGACTTAATCCTATACTTTTATGTATTTCTTTCTTTATCGTGACGCATTTTCGTTTCATCGAGTTTCAAATCACAACGATTCTAAAGAAGTTTCACTTTTTTTTTTTTTAATGGTAAAAAGGGGGCAAACGGGCAGGAGGCTTACCTGATGGGAAGTGATCACCACCGCCCATGGACATCTGCAAGCCAGGCTTGCAGATGCGTTGCCGGCCTTTCAGGAAAGGGAGGGATGGAGGAGGGAGGGGGGAACGAAGGCGGAGGATGAAGGGAAGAGGGAGGGGGGGGGGTAAGGAGAGTGGGCCTCCCGGACTCTCACTCACCGGACGAAACGCGACAGCATAGCTGCCACTTCACGCCGGTCTTCTGTGAGAGAGTGGTACTAATAAGTAATGAACTATACGGGGCGTGCCGGCCCATTCGGTTGCTACCCGAAGGTAACAAGCATGGCACTACCACTTCAAAAATCATCAAAATCGGTTAGCATGATATTAATTATTAAGTAAGCCATTTGTCGCGCGCATAATTAATGCAAATTTAATACTTAGGTATATGGTTTTCTCATGGATGCCATTGTCAGAACTAAAAAAAATCATCAAAATCCGTTCAATATGTTTATACTATACGGGACGTGCCGGCCCATTTGGCTGCTACTGGCATGGGCATACATTGCATATGGCACTACCACTTTTGACTAAGCTATTGTGTCAGTACATAATAAATAATCGATTATCTTAACTACTTTTTCATTTTTTTCCTCCATCTCTCTTATGCATATCTGGCAAAGCCTGTCTTATGACTTATAAATTTAATAATGTTATTAAAAATTATTTAAAAAAAAAACAAACTGACTTCCAAATTAAATATATCTAAACTAAAAAGTAGAAAATAATACTTTTAAGAACTTTGTTAATTTTGTTGGAGTTGGGGAAAGGAGTTGTACCTTCCATCATCAGTTACGGTACGTGACTCTAATATCCGAATAGCCTATAAAAGATTCGGCCGAGCATCGCTAATTTGCTCCTAAGAATTGAAGAGTTCCGTTACTTTGTCATGGATCCCATAATCAGAACCTTACCTAACTCTCATCAAACTACCCTTGAAGTACATCCTTTATATTAAAAAAAGAATCATTGAAATCAGTTGGCATGATATTGAGTTATTCGTCCTTTTGTCGCGCACACACTTAATGCAAATTTAAGACTTTTATGGTTTTCTCATGGATGCCATTGACTGAACTGGAAAATATTAAAATGGGACCACACGGGAAGCACCTTTCAAATAAAAAAGAATTATCAAAATCGGTTCACCCAATTCAAAGTTATGAGCTAACAATCATAAAAAAGAAACAGACAGACGAATTGATAACCTCCTCCTTTTGGAAGTCGGTTGAAAATTAAATGAGTACTCACAAGTATCGATACTTTAATATAGTATCGAATGTGGTATCGATACTTTGATTCGATACGAGTATCGAGTACTAGTATCGATCAAAGAGTGGTATCGTTTCATCCCTATTACTGATTACCATAGAGAATATTGCTACATATACTGATTACTGATTAGACATATCCACAGACTAAATTAAGATAGATTAAATTATTACCACAGATTACGCCATTTTATTAATGAAGAATATATGTAGGGATGTAAGGAGAGTTGAAATCCACCTTAGACTCCCTATCGTCAATCTCACCTGCTCGCGGTACATTCTGCTGTATAACGAACGAAATCCTGATAGTAGGCAGTAGCTCTATCAGTGTAAGACTTTCAGCTACTGCGGTCACCAATCCGCCTGCCAAGCGTGGTGACTAAGGCAAATACCCCCCTAAATGAACGACGACTCTAATTCACGGCCCCCAGTTCCCAGTAGTCGCACTATTCCAGGCCACGGTACCGGCTACGGTAACGGTGCGACGGGGGGTGCTAAGAATCCCCGGGCTACGGCAGGGTACCACAAACGCCGACTGTTTCTGGCCACGTACAACGGACGCTCTCTGTTGGACGAGCATCTAACAGAATTAGAAGTAGAGTTAAGTCACATTAACTGGCTGGAGGTGGATGAAGCAGAAAGCGACACTCAAGACGACCCTTCCGACCACGAAGGTACCTACTCAAGGTATAGTTCTTCATCTGCTTTGCGGGAGCCACAAATACCCTCTTCAGCTCCTGTACCATCGGCAGAAAGCTCAGGTAGTAATCCCATGTATATAGACTTTCTCACAAAGCAATATCCGTAATATCCGTGTTTAGGCTACCAGCAAAGGGCGTATTTCAAGTAGAATAGCTGCAATAAATATTGTGCGAGTTGCCAGAGGACCTACGCGTACGGTAAGAAATATACTGGATCCACTTCTACTATTTGAACAGTTCATAACTAATCAAATACTAGAAGAAATTGTGAAATATATGCGATAAAAAGGCAAAACTATGACCAAAGTACATCGACGCAGTATGATACTAGCAAAGAAGAGAGTAGAGCTCTTATTGGTAAGCTGGTGTTAACTGCAGCTCTGAAAGATAAGATAATATAATAATAGTTCTATAATAGCACAAAAGGCGGAGTGGACAAGTTTGACCAAGTGCTTGGTAATGACATGCAGTAGGAAAACTAATCGGTGGCCAATTTGTGTCTTCTACGGCATGATAAATATATCGTGTATTAACAACTATATAATTTAACACAATGCTTCTGTGATGGGTCAGAAAGTAATAATATTACGTGATTTCATGAAGAAGATGCATACGCAGTTAGTAGAGCCCTGGCTCAAAATCCGACTGGAAATTCGGAATGCCCACGCACGTAAAAAATAAAATCAAATATATATTAGGAGCAAAGACTGATGAAAGCCAAGATGAAGGTCAAGTTGATGCTAGAGGTGAAAGTCAGGAATCATCCCGCAATGACCTTCAACCAGTCAAGGCCCAAATGTGAGGAAAAGAAAAGTCTGTGGTCTCTGTTCCTACAAAAAAAGCGCATGATAAAGTCATTTTGCTCAAAATGTTACACTGCAATTTGTTGTGAACATAAAGTTGATTTTTTAACCGACTTCAAAAAAGGAGGAGGTTATATGTTCCGTTGTATGTATTTTTTTTTAAAGATGTTCACCGATTTCTCCGCCGTCTGTGGGCCGATTTCAAAAATGTTTCTTTTGTATGGTAGGGTATAGTTCCGAGGTGGTCCCATTGTCACCAAGTCAGGATCTGATGATGGGATCCCAGGGAAATCGAAGGCAACTCTCAAAATTTACAGGCACCTATTATGTTTTTGATATATTTTCTAAAACCGATAAAGCTTTTACGAATGAAAATCATCATCTCATGTCGATGAGCTGATGATGAAAGGTAAAATTCCTCAACAGTTGTTTTTTATGTGTTTTCACAGATTTCTCCGTGAATTGTGGGCCGATTTTAAAAAAATTCTTTTTTATTCAGTAGGGTATACATTCAAGATGTTCTCATTGTCACCAAGGCAGCATCTGATGATGGGATCCTAGAGAAATCGAGGGCAACCCTTAAATTTTATTGGCACTGATTACCTGTTTCATATATTTTCTAAAGCTGTTCAAGAATTTGTGATGATGAAGGTATATTTCCTCAACGGTTAAGAGTTGAAAGAAAATTCTTTTAATATTATACGTACTTATAAACTGATAGTCGTATTCCTTCAGGATATTAGGTGGATTGATAATAGAAGGTAAATCTTATTAACGTCTACGAGTTACGTGGAAAAATAGACGTGGATAAATCTCGATTGACTATTGTCGTTCATTTCAAAACTTCGCTGACTTATTGAAGCAGTAGTTTAGTTAGCCTTCCAATATTATATTTAAACATAATATCTAATTTCCCCAAAAAAAATAAAAAATAAATTATTTTTTAACAAAAATGAACACCGACTTCAAAACGTTACAAATCGAAACTAAAAAGAAAAGAAAATAATTTTAATTACTTAGTTATTGTTGGAGTCGGTGCCAGCCAAAGCAAAATAATCCTAATACAATTTAATTAATGTATCAATTTGTAAATATAATCAAAATATCCGTTCGAAAGTTCATTGCAAAGGCAGGATAAAACAATAGTAAAAAGAATGACAAAGTAAGGCAACTTCATACAAACGCACCGCGCGCGGCTTGTATGTGTGCGTCATAGTATCTTTACGTTGCCGCACGCACACTCAAGCAATATCTCGAACCGTTTATCAGTACGCCAGTCAAGGCAAAGTATAAAGAGAACAAAGTAGGGCATCTTCGGCCCAATCCGCGACATAATTACCTGTCATAGTTACCATAGTTGCCTATCACAGGGTTGTCACTGTAGCTAAATTTTAATTCAGTAATTCATTTTGTTTCTACATGTTTATGATTATTTTTATTAGGCCTGTAGTTACTTGCTTAAATTATATATCAGTAGAAAATAGTATTAAAAATGTTTGTTTGTTAGATTTATCTCGAAATGTATTTGTGTAAATAAATAAAATAAATCCTTTAATTTCTTGCGTTTACAAAAACATAAATATGCTATTAGTAACATATCACATCCTGCCCATCCACGGGCACCGCCCCCTTACTGCTGTACCACACATAACGATTACTACCATTGTGCCACAGATTACAAATAATCGGAAAAAATCAATGTTAATATTTAAATAAGGTGTAATATGTTATTTAATCAGGAAGACAACAAAATTAACATTATGTAAAGTTTTACTTTCTTCTTATTATAATCATACAAATAAAACAACTAATCAGTTTAATACCTTTTATTAACATGATTCGTCACAATCATCATTTATATTAGATTTAGATTTGTCCGATGAGGAGTCTTCAGTTATATTAATTATTAACTCTTGTGTGCATAAATTATCAAATGCAATGTCACGGTCCAAATCAGACATTATAATTCTCTTAGTTCTCTCCACCACACTTGATTTTTACGATAGTAATATTTATTTTCATATTAATAAATATAAAAATAAATATTATGTTATATTTAAAAAATAAGAGATATCGATTATTACGTCCTTTTGACTATATATTGTCACTATAGCTTGTCAGTCGACGAGATGTCAAAAAACCATAACAAATTTAACAAAATGGACAAACTATAGCTATAAGTGATTTGTTTACCTTTTCTGTTCAGTAGGTAATCTGAACAAACACAACTCTGGAATCGATGAAGAATTTAGAAACCCAAACACACAGCAATAAGTTCTTCTACGAATGTCACACATTTTCATATAGTGAAAAACCGTGACGCGCGAAACATGTGCGGCGTCAGCCTAGACTGGCGCACTGATATACGGTTCGAGATATTGTTTGAGTGTGCGTGCGGCAACGTAAAGATACTATGACGCACACATACAAGCCGCGCGCGGTGCGTTTGTATGAAGATGCCGTACTTTGTATTCTTTTACTATGGTCAAGGCTAACGCCGCACAAGTTTCGCGCGTCACGGCTTTTCACTATATGAAAAATAAATAAATAAATAAAATAAAATATACTTGATGATGAAATACTTATGTAGGTACTTTTATTTTTGTTGTATTAGTTTATTATTTTAATAGGATGTGATATGATTTTATTAATATACAGTATACATATTATACTTTTAATTTTTTTAATTGTTCCTAATAGCATATTTATGTTTATGTAAACGCAAGAATTAAAGGATTTATTTTCTAACAACCAAACATTTTTAATACTATTTTCTACTGATATATCAGTTAAGCAAGTAACTACAGGCCTAATAAAAATAATCATAAACATGTAGAAACAAAATGTTTTACATTCTTAAATATATATACTCGTAAATAATAAATATTTTATAATAACACTTCCCGGCCCAATGCCAATTTTCTGAGCACTGAATTAAAATTTATACCTCACTAGCGACTTGTCCTCGCTTCGCTCGGGCTCTTCCCTAGATTTAGCATAGGCAAAGCCGCGGGATCCACTAGTTATGCATATAAACCTTCCTCTTGAATTACTCTATCTGTTAATAAAAACCGCATCAAAATCCAATGCGTAGTTTTAAAGATTTAAACATACATAGGGATATAGGGACAGAGAAAACGACTTTGTTTTATACTATGTAGTGATAAAAGATAGCTTGCTCTCTGCGACAGCTGTCAGTAAAATCACGCCTATGAAGTCCTGAATTTCGTATTATTACAGACAGTACCTGTCAATGTCATACTTTATGGGCATGCCGACCTAATTAGCGATGGGCGATGATTCATCGCAACCACAGACTTTAAACTATCGATATTTTAAATGAAACTTAATTTAAAATTAATCTTTCTTTCTTTTAATTTTAATGTATATTTAATGAGCGGGACGTTCGATTTGATAATATTTGCGAACAAGAGTTTATAATAAACCTACAAGATTGTTTTAGCGATTCAGAAACTGATTCGGATATTGATTTGGGGTGTACTCCTTTAGAAGAATAAATGCATTTTATATTAAAATATTCGTTTAATTTAGTAATTATATTAAACCCAATTATATGTTACATTAGCATTGATAATAGTAAGAAACGTTGATAATTTCTATCGATGTTTTTTTTTATCCTGACAGCCCTAGGCATGTCAATTTGACATATGTCGCAGATATCAAGCTATCTTTTATGGGCTACACAATTTTAGCACCCCATCGAAAGATTTTTGAAATCAAAATGACCTTAATCGATAGGTCTACGTTAGGTCCGTATAGGTCCACTATCATTTTTAATAGGTCCCCTCTAGTTTTTTAATAAATATTTTTTTAAATTTAACTATTATTTTTAAAAAATCTTAGCACCTCATTTAAACGAAAACTGATATTTATATTATCGTTAGGTCAGTATTGGTCTCTATAGTTTTTGCTTTTATATTATCCATTTATTTTCTTATTAACAATTATTATAAAAAATTGACATTGACAATGTCATAAGTCATTTGACGTCTCATTTATGTTACCTTTTGAGCATTAGCATCTTGTATTTTGGCTGTACATTTTTATGTCATATATGTAATATGTACTGTATAGTGTATAGTCTATATTATGTAGTTATTTAATATTATTATAATTTCTGATTTGTTTTAAATTTATTGTTTTGATTTTTGTGTTTTCTTTATTTATATGCATTATCATTATTTTTTTATGCCTTCATACTTTCTAATTTTGGATTTCTTTTGTGCAACACTGAACATTCATAATTTTTGTGTTATAAAAATTTTGTATTATCTTTCCTTGTAACTGGCAGGTGTTTGGGTATTATTACTATAACTTTTATTTATAATATTTTATTTATTTTATAATATAGTTTATTTAATTTATTTAAATGGCAAGTAACAGTAGTAATAGCAATGACTCCTTTCTGTCCTTTTCATCCTCATCTTTTGGATCGAGCGGTAACGACAGTTTTTCCAGTATTCCTTCATTGGGCGATACATTAAATTCAACCTTCTTAGACGTTCTAAAAAATTTCAACGTTGTCCATATAAATGCACAGAGTATTCCTATTTCCTGCACATTAACCTGATTTTTTAGCTTCTTTTGACATTAAAAATAGTCATGCATAATCATAATATTTGGTCTCTGATATGATTTTTTTCCTTAAATATATTATGTTTACATTGTAAATAACGATTACAGTATAGGGATGGCGATTCTTATCAAAAAAGATAGATTTTTGTATCGATCTGAATCGAAACCTAATGAATAGATTCTCAAAAAAATCGAGGTCTAAAAGATCGATCTCTCAAAAATCGATCTCGATTTTTTTAATACTTAAAATCTACATATTAATTTATATTAAGTTTAATAAGACAGGCTAGGCTTTGAATTTTAGTTTTAGGCAGTTTATTTTCTGCGAACTTCAAATGCGAACGCTTCTTTATTTCTTTTATGTATTAAAAAGAAGTAAAGGAAATTAAGCGTACAGCCATCTCCCTAAAAAACCTTCATAATTTCAACATTATTCTTTAACGTCACTATTTAATGTTCCATTGATCTATGATTCTAATCCTCTGATTGGCTAATATTTATTATTTTGTTTTCATTATTACGAGTATTCATAAGATTTATTATAAAAAAGTAATTAGTTCTTAATAAAATGAAAACAGAAATGATACAATACATGAACATTGAATGAAGAAATGAATATAAATATGTTGTGACATTATTACAACAGCGCCATCTAGTTCTAGCTCCGTAGTAAGCTATGTTACGTGTTTGTGTTACGGATACCAGATAGTTGATATACTACACATATAAATTTTAATTACATACATATTAAAAATATTAACAGCCATGACTGCTCAACAAACGAATGCCCCCAGCGGGACTCGAACCCGCGACCGCTGGCGCAGAAAGTAGGGTCACTACCAACTGAGCCAAACGTGTCGTCGCAATAATACAACACTACGTTCTTAAAAGATTCCATATACAACTATAGACTATACAATACATTTATTATATGACATAAAAATGTACAGCCAAATTACAAGAAGCTAATGCTCAAAAGGTAACATAAATGAGATGTCAAATGACTTATGACATTGTCAATGTCAATTATTTATAATAATTGTTAATAAAAAAAATAAATGGACAATATAAAAGCAAAAACTATAGAGACCAATACTGACCTAACGATAATATAAATATCAGTTTTCGTTTAAATGAGGTGCTAAGATTTTTTAAAAATAATAGTTAAATTTAAAAAAATATTTATTAAAAAACTAGAGGGGACCTATTAAAAATGATAGTGGACCTATACGGACCTAACGTAGACCTATCGTTTAAGGTCATTTTGATTTCAAAAATCTTTCGATGGGGTGCTAAAATTGTGTAGCTTCTTTTATGAGGTATAGCTACAGTGACAACTCTGTGACAGCCAACCAAAGAGAATGTAAAATAATCAGCCAACTATGACAGGTAATTATATCGCGGATTGGGCCGAAGTTGCCGTACTTTGTCATTCTTTTTACTATGATAAAACTCTCCTTCTTGGCTGGCACCGACTCCAACAATAACTAAGTACAGTTCGCGTCACGTAAAAAGAACGCTGGAAGAAAGTGGTGGGGGGTGTGTTTGCGCTATTTTTTTATTTTTGAACTAGCCTTTTGCTTACGATGTATATTGAGTATTGGTATTTGGTAGGTACATTGAAAAATATATATTAGATAAAATGTAATAATAAATATTAGATAAAATGTCATTAAATAGAATTCTATTAATTAATAAAGTATGTTTGATTCATCGTAGAATATTTAATCTACTTACAAAAAATAAAATTAATTCGTTTAGTATATTTTTTAAATTATTAACAGCATTTTTATCAGTCTCTCTTTTTATAAAACAATATGTACGTCAAAAATAGTTTTCACTATTTTTGATATAAAATCATTTCGTAATTTAATAACTTTTGTGTGTGCGATGGTATTTTAAACTGACAAACCAATAGCGAGCCGAAAAGCATGTGACGCGTGCCTCGCCGTCCCGCGCCCCGCGTCTTACCACCAAATTGGCCGATAAATCGTCTCTGCGCAACTTGACAGCCAGCGTTCTTTTTACATGACGCGAATTATAATTAAAATTATTTTCTTTTCTTTTTAGTAGGCATGTGTAACTCAATGACTTTTTATGAGCTGCGGTTCAGCTCATGAGTCATATGCTTGAGCTGGAGCTGCGAACCGGCTCACAGTTCAGCTCAATTGTTATTGGGTACTTTTGACTACTTATAGATCTACAGCTCAGTTATGACCCGGTTCAAACAAATGACATGTATGATGTAACTCAATTATAAAATATGTAATAAAGCAGCGTTTCGAAGTTATTATAGTGAATAGTGATATATTTTCGTTTTTACACAATTATAGGGGAATGTTAATTTCATGCATATTTATAATATTTATTATTATAATTTATATATAATTATTAAATGCTAAAATGAGTTTGTTTTACTTTTTTAACGTTACTTTAATTAACGTAGGTACCATAGTTTTATATTATAATATTTATATATATTACCATAGGAGCCTGTACCACGCAAGCGAAGACGCGGGCGAAAGCTAGTTATTTATATTAAATCTTTAAAGCTAGAATTTAATATTATTTTATAATTATATTATTACAATACAAACTGACTACATTTACTTAATTAAATTTAAAATGTAATGTTAAATTTAAAATGACATTTAATTAAATTTAAAATGTAAAATTATTAACGATTCAAAAGTGCTTGTAAAAGTCTATTTGAATAAATTATTTTCAGTTTTAATAAATCGTATGTCGTATGTATTAATATTACAAATATACGTAATTTATTATGGTAAGTACCTAATATTTTGGATATTAATTGACTATTGCTAGCGCGGTTCGATATATGTAGCAATATACTCTATGCTAATAGCACAGATCACATAATACTATACTAGCCTTTTATCTATGATTATTAATTTTGCATTTTATTCAAATTTCAAAGATTGAATATTTCAATAAAAAATTTTAATAACTGATAGTGGTTGCTACAGGTATATATTTAATAGGTATTATTTTATAATGGACCTCGATACGTTTTGCCGTGAATTACCTAAAGTAGTAAGCATGACTCATTATTAACTATATTTTTATACAATAAATTAATGTTAATAATTAATTGAAATAAAAACAAAACGCTTCTAGGAGTTACATGCACATTTGAATGGGTCCTTAAGTCGCTCTACAATGCTAGAGTTGCAACGACACCTGGCTGATTCAGGCATGAAAGATAAATCAAATGCATTCTTAGATGAATTTCAAATTGGATCTGGTGATACAAGAAA
This sequence comes from Boloria selene, assembly GCA_905231865.2. Classification (NCBI taxonomy): domain Eukaryota; kingdom Metazoa; phylum Arthropoda; class Insecta; order Lepidoptera; family Nymphalidae; genus Boloria; species Boloria selene. The sequence goes on along the minus strand of HG993137.1, from coordinate 11,316,008 downwards.
TTTATCCGAGTAAGACTTATATATGAGATTTATAATATATTTATATAAATTCATTAATTTAATCAATTAAATTTAATTGTTTATATTAATTTTAGTTGTTTCCAAGTGTTTGGCATAGCACATGCATTGACAAGTACTCCTGAAACATTAGCTTTAGCTACATCTTTGACTCTTAGGGAGTTTGTAGATGATGGTTGTTGTTATATTGAGTTAAGGAGTACTCCAAAAGAAACACCATATATGAGTATTAGGCAATACATAGAAACTTTAATTCAGACTATCAAGTAAGTAAAATGAATTATTTGTAAATGTAATCAAAAATTTGTACATTTATGTGCTTCTATGCTATTTTAAGAAATAATAATTTATAATATGCATTTTACAGAACCACAAATTGTTTAATAGCATGTCTTATAATATCAATAAATAGAAATAGTACTCAAAAAGAAGCTGATGTAATAGCAAATTTAGCTATAGAATATCACCAAAAATTCCCTGATTTGGTTGTGGGCATTGAATTAAGTGGTAACCCAGCAATTGGTAGTTTTCAAGATTTCATTCCTGCATTAACAAGAGCTAGGGAAGGTGGTTTAAAAGTAAAAAAAAATCTTTTTAACTACTTTTGTTTCATTTAATTTTTCAATAATTTTTATTTTATTATGGAAGCAGAATTGAATTAAAATATACATTGATTTAAATATGAATTATTATGGATCTAGGTGACTTTACACTGTGGAGAGATATGCAACACCCAAGAAGTAATGGAAATGTTAAAATTTAGGCCAGATCGTATAGGTCATGGTGTTTGTATACACCAAAAATATGGAGGTAATGATGCCACATGGGAACTGTTGTGCAAGTTACAAATTCCTGTTGGTAAGTTGCAAATTACTCATGTTTCCTAATTGTTTGAGTAATTTTATCATGATTAATTATTAATATTTTAATTTCCTTTATGAATATTTTAGAAGTTTGCTTGACTAGCAATGTAAATACAAAATCTACCCCAGATTATAATTCACATCACTTTAAGGAGCTATATGATGCTAATATACCAATCATTATATGCGTAAGTATAATAATCACAATTAATTTTATTAATAAATCAATTATTGAATATATTATTTTGTAACAATTTTTTTTTTTCTAACAATATATTATTTATTTATTTCTAGACAGATGATAAAGGAGTCTTTGCAACCTCTTTATCACAGGAATATCGAATTTGTGCCGAAACTTTTGGCATTGAACCTTCAAAGCTTGCAAGACTAAGCCTCAAAGCATGTGATCACATATTTGCAGAAGACAAACGCAAGACTCTCAGAGATAAACTACTAAATTTTATAAATAAAAAGGGATTATAAAAAGATATTTTTTTTACTACATTAACCCTAGACACCTAACCTTCGCACATAGTCCTTTAAACCTAACCATTCATCGATTCGACGAGCAAATTTGATTGCTTATAATTTTATCTAATAATAAATGTTTTAGATATTTTTATTACTCATATAGATAAACAAAGTATTATTTTAGTAAATAAAACAATAAATTTATGTTTTACTGCAGAAATATTTATTTTATACCTTATATAAAATAGCACTAGCTTTTTGAGACCAAATAACAAACATACTAAGAAAAAAATTAACATTAAAAAGAAATAACACAAAATAGCCTTTTTTTTCTTTGGCGAACAAATATTATAACAGTCATAAAACTCAGTAAAATATATAAAAATTATTACTTTGAACCACATTTTATACATTAACAAAAATGAAAACCGACTTCAAAACGTTACAAATCGAAACTAAAAATTTTAAAGAGAGTGTGACCAGCGTTAGCAACTTGAAGTGGACTAACTATCGTACCAGGGGCGTAAAATTATCGTACATGGATCGAAATTATCGTATTTTTTAGGATAATGTCTATTATAGATAAATAAATCATATAAATTGTAATATTGATATGCATGCAAGTACTCTATAGTTTATCTTTTTTAAACCACCGCTGTCAAATCAACAGAACACTGAAACCCAAATGTTTTACACGTGGTTGGTATACAGACCTGAACTGATTCCCTTTCCAGTACTTTGCATGTAGGACTCATTCTTCATTGCACAGATAAAAAATAATTAATAGGTTAGTAAGTTACAGAAAATATACAGCCACTGAAAAAATGTATTTGATAAATATACCTACTTGCCAATGATAACAATCACTCCGAGTGTGTAATCAAAATTTTGCTGCTCTAGAAAATTACTTCTTTCTTCACTTAATTTGAATAATTCCGTTTGTCAGAGCGAATACAGACATATAATCATAATAATATAACGAAATAACTGCCAACATTTCTACACAAAATATACGATACATATGAAGTGTGAACATAATCAAAATATCGAACTTATATTCTCTTGTTCGCATTGGTAGATGCTATACTAACCAATAAGAAAGCGTGTACAGCAGGCGCTGGATAAAGTTACAGTATCGGCAGTGGTGAAACTTAGTAGAGCGGATCGTAAGGACCAATAGGAATAGAGAACTTGTATTTCCCGGTATTTTCCCAAGATTTTATTGGACAAAATAAAATCATGCTACTGCGATTTAGACTATCAACGCATGAGTGAAATAATATAAATTCTCAAATTTTGCATCATGATAGAAATTATCGTACATCGTACGTAGGCACAATATTATCGTATATGTACGATTACGTGTAGTACGATATAATTATCGTACGGTTCCGAACGTTGAGTGTGACAGTTATTAGGTATAATCTATGCTCTACATCACTCTACATCACGGTCTTTTCTAGACTGTGGTCTACATCTCTATGGTCTACATGTATGTCACTGTTTAACTTTAAAGTTTTTTTTAAGTGGTAGTGCCATGCTTGTTACCTTCGGGTAGTAACCGAATGGGCTGGCACGCCCCGTATAGTTCATTATAGGCGTGTGTAACTCTTTACGGAACCGACTCACTGTTCCGAATCACTAAAGTGATTCAAAAGATTGGTTCACTCGCAACATTTCAATTGCTTCATTTGAATCTGGAACATTAGCGCGACACATCGCTCGCGTTCCGTATGAGCGGCGAGCGAGAGATACAACTAAACTATTGAATCGCGACTCTTGACTTGCGAGTGAGCGGGCGAAATAATTAAAATCTATACATAATACAAGTCACTGACTTGAAGTCAGAAAGAGATAACAAATAAGAAGTGTATCACTTAATTCGTACGGATTTTCGGTGTCGGTATTCATGTACGTAAAAATGACCACTAAGGCGCTTACGTATCAAATACTATACAGTCGTTTTTTGCATGTAATGTTTGCATTAACAAGTTGCCATTTTACGTTGATGCGGCATTTGTCATATAGTTTATGTTCGTTCGCGCCTGTTTACGAAAACTTAATTAAGTTCTGTTTAAGGTTTCTTTTTAAATTACAATTTTAAGTCAAACCATAAAAAAAATTAAAATAAATAAATATAATATAAAAATTCACTGACACAGTAATAAACACTCGCGACGTAACTCAATGTATTCGAAACATTCTGTATATTTTATATCTTTTGAGTCGATGATTCAAATGAGCCAAATGAGACATATCAGTGTTCCGGAACATTTCAGTGATCCAGATGCAAATGTTCCAATCGCAAAAATGATATACTTTGCCCACCGCTAGTTCATTAGTACCACTCTCTCACAAGTCACAGAAGACCGGCGTGGAGTGGCAGCTATGCTGTCGCGTTTCGTCCGGTGAGTGAGAGTCCGGGTGGCCCACTCTCCTTCCCCCCTCCCTCTTCCCTTCATCCTCCGCCTTCATTCCCCCCTCCCTCCCACTTCCCTCCCTCCTCCATCCCTCCCTTTCCTGAAAGGCCTGCAATTGACCAGTGACCTCTACTGATAGGGGCATAGAGAAAAGTAATATTATACTTTTATAATTGGATAGGGGTCAGTGGTTTAAAGTATATGTAGTTCATTGAAATAAAATGTTTTAAGATGAAAAGAATATAACTTTCACTTTATGCATCCATATTAAAAAGTATAAGTTTTGTAATACCTTATTACTCAATCATAATATAATTATTAATATTTAATATATTATCTATTGTTCATAGATGAGTATCTATGAACCATTTACCATAGATGACTACAACAGCAATCTTAAGTTGGCGGGGGGAAATTAATTTTTTGCACTTTTTTTTGGTTCCATCAACTGTTCGTTAACTGTTCTTCATTGTTCTATCAAAAATTTTTTTTGTTCGTGTATACTTTGCTGAGTTTGCTAAGAGTGAATTGTAATTTCAGTAGAGTATAATAATTATTGTATATTGCTACGAGTGAATGAAACTGTTGAAGACTGAAGTTTTAGCTTATGTACGTTAAACATCGATAGATTTGTATTTCGATAGTTATCGATAGTTTGAGAAAAAACTATCGATAGTATCGATACTATCGATAGTTTCGTGTATTAAATAAATAAATATTAAAGATATATGTTATAATTAATTGAAACTAATAATTTTAATTAGACAAACAAACAATGTTTGTCGACTGGAAAGAAGTTGGCGCGGTACTTCGTATTTTTTTTATTTCATTATACCTCAAAAATTGCTCCTTAAATGCTCCAGCAGAATCTGTAATTGCTCCACCGCTATCATTCTTGGTTAATTAATAATGAATTTTTTAGAATCCATTTTTTGAAAATTTAATTCTTCTGTAAAATCGCGAAAATTCGTTTTTTCTTTTTGAACTATGTCTCAAAAAATTGCTCTTCAAATACTTCAGTAGAATCCGTTATTGCTCCACCGCTATCGTAATCGGTTAATAAATAATTTTTTTTTTGAATCCATTTTTTGAAAAATTTAATATTGCTATAAAATCACGAAAATTCGTTTCTTTTTTAACTATATCTTTAAAAATTGCTCCTTAAATGCTCCAGCAGAATCCATCATTGCTCCACCGCTATCATGATTGGTTAATTAATAATAAAAAAATTTAAATCCGTTTTTTGAAAAATTTAATTATGCTATAAAGTCGCGAAAATTCGTTTTTTCTTTTTGAACTTTATCTCAAAAAATTGCTCCTCAAATGCTCCAACAGAATCCGTAATTGCTCCACCGCTTTCTTAATCGGTTAATTAATAATATTTTTTTTAAAATTTCAACAATAATTTTATTTGAAAACAACTGCACGTGTCTGGCCCGTTTTTTAAACACTAAAATTTCACTTCAATAGGTTGGATGGAACTTGGAAGAAATCTCTTTTTGAGATAAGTCCACCTTTGCTCACACTGGCCATTTACTCTTTGCACTGGTCTCTGTATTACTTGTGTAACATTCAAAGTGCAATAAATAATATAATATATAATTTAATGTCTGCAATCATTGCAACCAATATACGTTTTTAAAATGTACCTATATTTATGACTAGCGAAACCTGCGGCTTCAAAATATGATTTAAGAGTTAAGAACACATTATTATACTATTCTTTTTTAACAGTATTTTAGGAATTAAATATTCTTTTTTAATGTAGTAAATATATTACACTTTATTTAATTATACTATATATTTTATTTTATACACTTTTATTTTGTTTTTATTTTATATGAATTACAAATTCTTATATTTTATATTATAAGAATATTATAAAAAAATAATACCCGACTATGCAGGTTTGATGAGAAGGGAAATAAATAGTAGTAACTTAACAATCGATAGTGCCATAATAGTTATCGATACTATCGATAGCCCATGGCTATCGATACTATCGATAGTCTATCGATGTTTAACTAACACTAGTTTTAGCGCAAAGTGCCATATCTTGATCGCCGGTCGCTCGTCAATATAATATTCAATTTTTCTTACTTATAATATAAATGAAAATGCACAAGAAAGACAATAATCACTCAATCCATAGCATAAAGTTACGAGTATAGTGAGAGTAATCTACTACCTATGTAGAGTAATATAATATATACCTAATTCAGTCTAGTCCTGTCAAACGTGAAAATAAAAAGTCCGCACCAAATAATTTATAATCCATACACGATTTAAATATAATTGCAAATATATTTCAATTATGTCAAAAATATTTGTGTTATTGTCGTTTATATTTGTTTTAATAGTACAAAGTAAACAAAATACGCCAGTGGTCATAACTACATGGAATTTTGTTAACTCTACTATTGCCGGTAATCTACATTTATAAGGATATTGATTTTATTAATTGATTTTAAAATAGAAGTTTCTAAAAGCCAATAAGCGAAATAATTGAATTGGAATATAAGATATGTTAGACTTTTAAAAAGTAAAGACCAATATTTGTTATAATTTTTTTACAGCTTGGAATATTTTGAAGCAGGGTGGTTATTCTCTTGATGCTATAGAACAGGGAACTTCCATATGCGAAGAACAACAATGCGATGGAACAGTAGGCTATGGTGGCAGCCCAGATGAAGATGGGGAGACCACTTTAGATGCTCTCATAATGGATGGGTAGTTAAATTTTATATGTATAAAAGTCTAGTCACTAGATATGTTTTACCTAGTATAACTATATTTATAGTAAGATAAAATATTTTACTATAAAATAATGTACTAGTAAAAATGACCCAGATAACCAGCTATTATCTTGCCAAACATCAAAATTTGTCCAGTGGTCTTTTAGAGATATATAGACAAAATTCAAAAAAACCTTGAGAATTGAGATTTTGCCTTTCTATAGAAAATGTCTATTTTAATAAGATTTTGTAAAAAAATATTTATTACTCAATTATAGTCATTATATGCAATTATTTTATATTTATACTGGTGTTTTGTATATTTTTTATAAATATGATATTATAACTATTGAATTTTAGTTTTATATTTACACTTTAATTTTGTTTTACATATTTAGAAGAACAATGAATGTTGGTGCTGTTGGTGCTCTTCGAAGGATAAAGAAGGCAGCATCAGTAGCAAGAAATGTTTTACAATATACCAAACATTCCATACTTGTTGGAGAACAAGCGACCCAGTTTGCACTACAAATGGGTTTTCATGAAGAAACTTTAACTACACAAGATTCTAAGAGAATGTGGTTGAAATGGTATTATCGTGATTATTGTCAGCCAAATTTTTGGACGGTAAAAATCTTTGAAAAACAAATTTGTTCCATTAAATATATATACATCAAATATCTTTGAAAGCTATAAATAAATTATCACCACAAATTATCTGAAGTGTCTCAATAACGACTTATCTTATCACAGAATGTAATACCTGATCCCAGCAAGTCTTGTGGACCATACAACAAAATTGATGTATTTACATCAAGGAGTTATAATTTTATGCCTTTAAAAGTGGATAGATTTAATCATGATACTATTGGGATGGTGGCCATAGACCATAAAGGAGATATCGCTGCTGGAACATCAACAAATGGAGCAAAATTTAAAATTCCTGGGTTTGTTTATATTATAGTAATACAATAATGATTTGTGTTTATAATATTTTTATATAATTATATTACAAAACATATCTTTGTAAAATTTAAAAATAAACTTTTTAGGCGAATTGGAGATTCTCCGATACCAGGTTCAGGAGCTTATGCAGATAACACAGTAGGTGGTGCCACAGCTACTGGAGATGGGGATATTATGCTTAGATTTTTACCAAGGTTATATATGTTATAATTTATAAATATCTCATACATATAATTAAACATTTAGCTTTTGTGTAAAATATTATATTATAAATAAAAAAAAATTATAAGAAATAGATATATTATTTTATTTTAATTCTTTTATTTAGTTTGAGCTTATGTTTTTCAGTTTCCTCGCAGTTGAAGAAATGCGTCGCGGAGCATCGCCTACAGAAGCCGCTCGGTTTGCGATAAACAGAATAGCAACACATTATCCAGATTTTATGGGAGCAGTTGTAGCTTTGAAAATTGATGGAACATATGGTGCAGCTTGCCATGGCTTAGGAGATGAACCTTTTCCCTTTGTGGTGCAAGATATAACCATGGAAAAATATAAAATAAAAACTGTTAATTGTTCGTGGCCATTGCATAAAAATTAGTTAATGTAACAAAAAGTCATTAATTAAGTCAATATAACTGTTTTTTTTTATTATAAGTGTATTTTTTTCATACCTATCATTAGCGAATTGATCTCACATGGGCAGTCCTAAAATTGATATGATATTATGTTGATATAATGTATCAATATAAAAAAGTCAAATTGTTGGTTATTTTTAATTTCTATTGATCAACTTCCTTTCAATTTTCACTACTCATTTACAAAATACATAGTGCTGTGGTTTATGGTTATCCCTGCTTTTAATGTTTATGGGCTCATAACTACGTGAAATCTGATTGTCCATACTGTCCTATATTTTACAAAGAACAATCGACAAAAAAGTTTTTTCTTTTTGTTAGTCAGGCTAATATGTAATGTCATCCCAACCGATTCTGGCTACGGTGGCCAATCTGACTAGTCAACTTCGCAGTAGATATATTGTTGTAGTGCACAAGTGTACGCGCAGACGCAAGTGCACTCTTATGTTCCTGTCACTCATACTTCGGAGTTCGATACTACCGAACCGTCCTACCGAATCGGTAGGACGGCTACACGTCCAATGAGAGCTAAGGCGCAGAACCGACAGCTTAACGTGCTCTCTGACGCACTGGTTCACCTGAAACACCGCCAACTCCCCAACTTCGGCAGCCTCAATAACAACGGAGGCTTTCCAAATAGAAAGACTAAATACTAAACTTGACCCGATCCGGGACAAACCTTCAAAACCTCTGGATGTACATGCTAGCCACTACCTACACCTCCGAGACAGTTACTAATATGTATATACATATCCATGCTGAATTACAGCTTTATAGTAAAAAGAGAGAGCAAAATTGTGGTCAGACGAGCGGACGGATGGACATAAACATCTGTACGGTAGTCGGTATCTAACTTTATTGACTACGAAAACCTATGAAAAAGAAATAATATTAGCCGATGTATGTCGATATTATACAAACAACATGAATAATTATTTTTCTATTTACTGGTAGGTACTTACACCTACTTAAGTGTAAAAGTTCATTAAAAATTATTCAATGAATTTAATTTTTGTCTTCTTTTTTTCGTTGAATTTCTTTATGAATAGTAAAATTTTAAATCGATTTTAAATATATCGATATTTTGTTCGTATCTGTGTATAGTCTGTAGCGTATGAATTAAAAGTGTTTCATTCATTCCTGATTCTATTAAAGCGAATGAAATAAATTCCCTATTTCATTCTTTTCGTATTCTACAATTCACAAACCGTTCTTTAGCGTCCATTTTGAATTTGACCGTCTCTTCAAGTACACGGTTCAACGTAAGTACTGTAGTCTTTTCATTTCACTTTATTTAATTTTTGTGGAAGATTTACATGTAACGTATTAATTATATATTTCCTACTGACTAATTATTTATATGTAATATTTTTTATGTAGTAATCTTTTAAATCTTAACCTACGACCACGTGGTGCTTTTATACTTTAATGATGAGACCTAAAATCAATTTCATTCGTGGTATCTACTATAGTGGAAACACAGTGATAGCCTTAACGCGTCTGATTTAATTTATGCTACAATTTAAACCTAATAAGTTTCTTCTATAGCTAATATGTTAATTCATACGTTTTCAGAATGGCGGACGCAGCTCCAGCCGGTGGACGTGGCGGTTTTCGCGGTGGCTTTGGATCTCGTGGTGGAGATAGAGGTCGTGGTGGACCTCGTGGTCGCGGACGCGGCCGCGGCCGCGGTCGTGGACGCGGAAAGGAAGACCAAAAGGAATGGGTACCCGTAACCAAGCTGGGCCGTCTTGTAAGAGAAGGGAAGATCGACAAACTGGAGAGCATATATCTATTCTCTCTTCCCATCAAAGAGTTTGAGATCATCGACTTCTTCCTGGGCGCTTCTTTGAATGATGAAGTGCTTAAGATCATGCCTGTACAGAAGCAAACTCGTGCTGGTCAGCGTACCCGTTTCAAGGCTTTCGTAGCCATTGGAGACAATAATGGTCACATTGGACTTGGTGTTAAGTGCAGCAAGGAAGTAGCAACTGCTATTCGTGGTGCCATTATCTTGGCTAAGCTCTCTGTACTTCCTGTACGCAGAGGCTACTGGGGTAACAAGATCGGCAAGCCCCATACTGTTCCATGCAAGGTAATATCATTTAAATATATTAATATGTATTTTTTATTTAAATTTAAATTTATATGATGAGAATTAACAATCATTTCATTCGTGGTATCCTCTTGAGGCATGTCCAGTGAAGCTCTGTTGCGTCTGATTATAATAATTTTAGGAAAAAGACTGTTTATTTATGAAAGGATCTGATGCATTTATTTTGTATTGTTACAGGTTACCGGCAAGTGTGGTTCTGTAACTGTACGTCTGATCCCAGCTCCCAGAGGTACTGGTATTGTGTCAGCTCCAGTTCCTAAGAAGCTTCTTCAAATGGCTGGAGTACAGGACTGCTATACTTCCGCAAGAGGTTCCACTGGAACCCTTGGAAACTTTGCTAAGGCCACATATGCAGCCATCGCCAAGACCTATGCTTATCTTACTCCTGACTTGTGGAGGGATATTCCATTGACTAAGTCACCCTACTCTGAATTCAAAGTCTAAATACAATAATAAATAAATATCTTTGACTAATGAACTACTTTTTATTAATTTTATAAGACCCATTATGATAATACAATATTAATAAAGAAAGTATTAAATGATTAACTCTTTAAAAGTGCACCGAGCATAAACTAATTTAACTTGCTAAATTATTCATTGCCTTGATAGAGATTAAAATTATGTAGATTGTTGATATAATTTTTATAGCATAGGTACAGTCAAATTGAAAAAAAATATCAAATTAGTACATTTTAAATTAAAATAAATTTTATTTCCCTCAAACTACACAATATTTGTAGGCTAGCACCTAGCCTTCGCTTAGCTGGGGATCATCCCTAGATTTAGCACGAGCTAAGCCGTGGGTTATGCTAGTTTATTATGCATATAAACCTGCCTCTTGAATCACTGTCTATTAAAATCTGTTGCACAGTTTTAAAAATTTAAGCATACACAGGGACAGACAGACAGCAAGAAGCAACTTTGTTTTTTACTATTTAGTCATACTAAAAAAGGGTTATAAAGAATTAATTAGATAAATATGAAAGCCACACTATTATTTCGAATTTTTGTAATCCAATTTATGATAATAAAATTCTAACTGGATTATATCTGTACTGTTTGTGACTGTATTGTTATGAAAGTTCTGGACAGATTTTATGAAATTTGGTATGATAGCTGATTATCCAGGTTGAAATGTATAATACTTTTCACAAATGGAAAATGCTTAACTTCTGAGGGATTTGTTAACCATCAAAGTACATTGAGGGACAGACCTGAGTTGAGCAAGGTGTCTTTATTAGATACAAATGGTGATTTTAAAATAATTATTTTACTTCTGTATCTTTTTACCAAAAATGATAATTAATCCTGCTAAATCTACCTAATAGTGTAATATTGTTAAAATAAATTGTTCTCCTTTAAAGGGTATAAAATAAAATGAGATTGTAAGTTTTACTAAAATCTTTTACTTCATTTTCAAACAAATCTATGGTATGGTCACACACTTTTTGTAAATCCTTAAGGCCTCGTTTTAATATGTCAAGAGCTGGAGTTTCATTAGTTTGTATTCGGAAGTGCATTTTAGCTTCAGCCGGATGTGGCACAGTGTAACCACAAAACTGGACATCTTCACTAAAAGAAACATAAAGAAGGTTATTTTATTAAATAAATAACAGTATGAAATAAAAAAATAAAAAATGTATTGGTTTGTTACATTTTGTTAAAAAGTGCAACTCACTATCTATTTATTATACACTTTAAAGCGTTTCCCAAAGTGTGGCTTTCATTTTGGAAAACATATGTGCGGCACGTTAAGCCGGATTCTTCATCTCCAGGAAGCTGAAACATTAAAATTTATAATTTAGACAACCTAGTCTTTCCGAAATATGGAAAAATATATGTAACTAATTAACCTCAGAGATTTTCATTATGTAATTGTAAATACTAAGTGTTAGATAAAATCAAAATATAAAATTAGTTACTTAATAACTTAACAATACGTAAAAGCGAGCAGTGTATATTTTGAGATTTTTGACACAAATAACAAATAATTGTTTTTAATAATTAATTTGACTGACAGTTGACACTGACCTGACACTGACGTTTAAAATCGCAGATAATATTAAAAAACGTTTAGTTGTGAATTGATTATAGGGCTTTTTGTGTCCATTTTAATCAATAAAATTATGTTTGCAGCTTATTAGTACTTATGTACTAAATATTTTGGTGGAATATTTAATATTTTTCATTATAAAATTACAATAGTTTTAGAAACAATTCGCTGCCGGCTGCCTAAGTACCATCATTTGCCTTTTCCATACTTTTTTGCTTTCTAGTTTCTGAGGCAGTTGATAAAAAATAATTTTAAATTAGCTGCTCTTCACACAGCTTATGTTAACCAATGTTAACTAATTAATATAGCATATAATATTATAGTAAACAGCCTTTTCTTCAACATGAATAATAATCGAGCTGAAAATTCACGAGTAACAAAAACATTACGATAATAGTAGGAAACTAATATTGTAGGTTGATAAGGAACATGTTGATATTAGGGGATTTTCTGATTTCTTTTTACTAACAGGTTGCAATTAAATAATAATTTCTTTTTACACAAACAGTGGTAGCCCAGTGGTAACGTGCTTGCTTAGATAACCAAGTGGTGCGGGTTCAAATCCGGGTCTTGTATGTCTGATATTTTCATTTGCGAATAATTTTCTAACATGTTTATCACTTATCTTACGGTGAAGGTGAAACATCGTGAGGAAACCCGCATGTTTAAGAAAACCTCGGAAATTTTCGAAAGATATGTGAAGTCCGCCAACCCGCACTTGGCCAGTTTTTAAAAAGTTAAAAACGTTAAAAAGGGTTAAATTAATTTTATGTTAGATTCATCATTTTTGCTTAGCTCGTCCACTGCTGAAAATAGATCTTCCAATTAGGTATATGCACGACTACCGGTCATGTACCATCCGCGTTCATTGATTTTCACCAAGTCGTCAATCCACTGGGAGCGTGTGTAGGTCATACAGACATACGCTTCGCCTTCCGGTTCACAATCGAGAAGTCTTCGTCCCCATTAACCAGCCGGTATGGAAGCCAGCTTTCCGGGTCGTCAAACCTGCATTCAAAACGGTCCGTAATGATTCTGAAAAACCGCTTCTAGACATGGCTTAAATTTGGCTTAGGTGCAATATGCGATTATTTTATGCAAATAACATGACGAAGCGATAGTTACTAGGTTTACTATCGCTTCGCTCGGGTGCTACCCGTTTTATATAGATAATTTTTTTAACGTACTTTACGTTGATACACATAACATATATTGTATAGGAGGAAAAGGAGAGATGATATAGATGAGCGACTTGGGGTCGAATTTAATCTCACATTTGAAAATGAAACGTTTTAAAGCATCAACTAATTAGTACCTACTCACAAGTTAGACCTCATTGTACGAGTAGTATACCCAATACGGCCTTCGCAAAATAATGAATTATGGAAATTATCCGATAGGCTAGGCCAATCTAGATTTCCTGAAAAAAAAACATCAAAATCGATCCAGCCGTTTCGTAGTCTATACTCTATACCTATAGGGACATACACATCGCCTATTATATTAATAGACTATAATAATGTTATTTTATTTAAAAACAAAAGACGTTGCTTTTCAGCTTACAATTAATAACGTACAGTACAGCCTACTAAATTGTAAAGTAGATCCTTTCTCTAATTTACGAACTCTACAAAACCAAGTTGTTCAAAATTTATCGCCTATATAATAATGCCTTGTCTATATTTCTTTGGATGGAAAATTTCCTCGGGCTTGATCGTTGTTCTAATAAATTAGGCTGTGGTATAGCAGTAATGCGAGTCATGGGTCCTAAATACAATTTATGCCGAGTTTCTTGTTGAAATATGGACGTAAATGCTTGTTTACGAGGATATTTATTATAAGGTATCTTTAAGTATATTCATGAAAACAGTATCGGAGTTATAAATTAACGGAGGCGTTTTGTGTTATACAAAAGTGTGATAAAGGTTTCGATTTTTCTATTATACTGGTGTTGTAGCACTACACTTTTAAAAAAGCTTGCTCTACATGGCGGCGCCATTCGAGAGGTACCTACCTACCTTATAATGAAAAATGTAAAATTAAAATTTCAAACAAATCCGTTGAGCAGTTGCAGTTTGAATAACTAAAAATATAGATTTTTTCACTCAAATTAGTGTACCGATGTGATAATGCATACACCCGAAACGGAAAGCAATATTATGATGTCACCACAATAATCAATTCTTCTATAAAATTATCTAAAAGTAACAAAAAATGATTACAATGTATTTATTTTATTTTAATTTTAATGTTATATTATCTAGTGGTAGTGCCATGCTTGTTACTTTCGGGTAGCAGCCGAATGGGCCGGCACGCCCCGTATAGTACCACTCTCTCGCAGAAGACCGGCGTGAAGTGACAGCTATGCTGTCGCGTTTTGTCCGGTAAGTGTGAGTCTGGGAGGCCCACTGCTCATCCCTCCCTCCCTTTCCTGAAAGGCCGGCAACGCATCTGCAAGCCCTGGCTTGTAGATGTCCATGGGCGGAGGTGATCACTTCCCATCAGGTGAGCCTCCAGCCCGTTTGCTCCCTTTGTATCATAAAAAAATATATTATCTAGCTCTTTTACAACAGACGATGAGAATTTTATTCGATAATCAGAATCTCTCTCACTATCAGTGGTGGATACACGTGTACACGTATATCGGATTAGTATTTCACGCTGGACATCGAGGGATTTTGTCTACTAATGTCGTCATTACCTTGTGCTTAAGAGCTCAAGAGGTGTACTTATTAGGATATGCGCGACATGTGAGTGACTCTTAACATGCAATGTAATGCACATACTCGTACAAATATTTTCTAAATAAACCCTGAGTCACCCATTACGTCAGGATTCCTTTAACTAAAGAATAATTTTGAAGTATGGATCAATATGGTTTACCTTTATAATAATTAGACCTATAATTTTAACTAAAATCAATCAGAGGTTATTATTATTATGGGATTTGACTTGACACACATGCTCGTACGTAAATCTATACTAATATTGTAAAGCTGAAGAGTTTGTTTGTTTGTTTGTTTGGTTGGTTGGTTGGTTGGTTGAACGCGCTAATCCCAGGAACTACTGGTCCGAATTGAAAAATTCTTTTTATGTTGATCGTTTATCAAGGAAGGCTATAGGCTATATTATATCACGCTTCGACCAATGAAAAATGTTGCAAAAACGTGAAAGGCGAGCATTACTTCTGCGAGGTACCGCGCGACTACTACTTTCTTTATAACTTGGCTTTCTGCTACTTTCATTATAACTTGGCTTAAAATAGTGTCAAATGTAAATTTATTGACCTTTGTTTATTTTATTGATCGTTATCGCCGGTAATATAGAGTTTGGACTGGTGCGAGCCGAACTCGCATAAGTGGGAATTTCATACATTATGAAAATTAAGAGGAATGTCCAGTAGTTATAGTTTTTATGATGTTTTTCTTATTCGTAAATTCTTTGTATTTTTAGGAAAAAATAAGTTGATGTACCTAAATAAAAAATATTGTGAACACAAAAAGGTCAAGGTTCTACCTATGTACCTTACTGTTTTATACTCCCTAAGTATTTTTGTAGAGACGAGAAGTATTAAGAATTTCATTCCTAGTTCCTTGTAATGTTAATAATAATAAATTGTACAGTTTTCTGGATATGGTACAAGAATTAAATGTAATTATATACGGGAAGTATGGCGATCCATTTGAGAAAAGTGGTACTTAATTAAATTATTATAAATTAATATAAGATGTGAAGCTGCACCATATTTAGAAAATATTTGTTCATAGCATAACTGTGTATAGATAAAGAATCCACAAGTAAGTATAGGACATTAATTAATTACAGTATTATAAAAGGTTCAGAAAAAGATTAGTGGCTGTCTCTTTGAATTCTTATTGCGTAGGATTTCCAATATTACGCATAATATGTAACATTACGCATTGGTAAAGATGAAAGAAATGAGTAATGAAAGAATTCAATTCAATTCGCTCTTTAGTTTCGTAGCTTATAGAAGTGTGATTATGACTCAATTTACTTTGCCAATTTCGTGTTAATTAGAGAAGACTCGTTATACTTATAGGTAAAGGTATAATATGACCAAAAAGAAATAAAGAAGAAAAAAGCACCAAATGTGGTAAAATAGAACAAAGCGAATCGCTTACAATTTAACAACAAAAAATATTTTTTATGTTGTTAACATTACTTTTCTGTTATGTTAATTTATCCGTTCGATAGATTAACTATTATTACTCATAGATAGTCTGAGGGATGCTGAATAACTTCATCTCAGTTATAGTACCTAAAAAGTAACTCAACCTTAAATACTTGCTAATTTTCAAATCGTACGATGATTAAAATTAAGATTTAAGGTAAAATTTAAGAGTGATCTTTTTAAGAGTGACGCTAAAAATGTATGTCAATGAGATTTTTTTATATTTTAATCACTGATATAGCGTCAATAAAATTTATAATTAAATACTACACGTCAACCTGATATTCGAATTAATCCGGTCACGTTGCGTTAAATGGCACACAAAAAAAAAGACAAAATTATACTGTTGGTTTTGGTCGGTATGAAGGGAAATGCTTTTTAGAGGATTTTTTATATTGTACAGTTTTAAAACTGTCCCAAAACTATTTAAATAATATGTAGGTAATTACTTGTTATCTCAAATGGCAAATCGATATTCGAAATCATTTTGAAAAAATCTACCCTTAACATTTTCAGTCTTTAATGAAATCGATTAACAGATTTGAAGGATAATATTGTATAACAATACAAACAAAATATACTGTTATTATTGTGTATTGTCCCTACTTTCTGCGCCAGCGGTCGCGGGTGCGAGTCCCGCTGGGGGCATTCATTTGTTATGCACGAATATTTGTCATAGTAAAAAGAATGACAAAGTACGGCAACTTCGGCCCAATCCGCGATATAATTACCTGTCATAGTTACCATAGTTGCCTGTCACTGGGTTGTCACTGTAGCTAAATTTTAATTCAGTGCTCAGAAATTGGCATTGGGCCGGGAAGTGTGTTATTAAAAAATATTTATAATTTATATATATTTAAGAATGTAAAACATTTTGTTTCTACATGTTTATGATTATTTTTATTAGGCCTATAGTTACTTGCTTAACTGATATATCAGTAGAAAATAGTATTAAAACTGTTTCTTGCGTTTACAAAAACATAAATATGCTATTAATAACAATAAAAAAATGAAAAGTATAATATGTATATTAATAAAATCATCACATCCTATTAAAATAATAAACTAATACAACAAAAATAAAAGTACCTACATAAGTATTTCATCATCAAGTATATTTTATTTTATTTATTTATTTATTTTTCATATAGTAAAAAGCGGTGACGCGCAAAACTTGTGCGGCGTTAGCCTTGACTGGCGCACTGATAAACGGTTCAAGATGTTGTTTGAGTGTGCGTGCGGCAACGTAAAGATACTATGACGCACACATACACGCCGCGCGCGGTGCGTTTGTATGAAGTTGCCCTACTTTGTCTCTTTTTACTATGTATTTGTACTCTAGTCATGGGTGTTTACATATATAATAATATATGTATAAAAAAATTATCTATGTATTGTGTATCAACAATCTGGTATACGTAACACAAGTCTCGTAGCCTACCACGAAAGTAGATGGTGATGTTGCAATAATGTCCCAACATATTTATTTATTATAAATATGCTCGAATAAGCGTATAAACAAAAAATAAAAATCAAAAACTTAATTTTTTACTCTATTTACATGTTTTCATAAAACCTTAAGGTTATTGTTTGAATTAGCATATATCTAGGTACCTAATATTTTTCCTACAGCCTAAACATACTCTAGAGCTTTTGTTTCATTATTATTCAAAATATTATTCGATTTTAGCAGCGTTTTGAATTTTATATAAGCTTAATTGAAATTAAAGCTTTGAATTTGCATAATAAACGTCTCCGAACATTAACAATTTTACGAATGATTCTCGCAGGTAACTTTTGGTTTTATTAGAGTTCTCAATCCGCTTGCCGGCAGCGATCAAACTTAACAAAACTCTTCCATCTTAATAATCTTAATTTCAGGGCCCCGTGTTCTATAGTTAAATCATACAGCCATTTGAATTATAAATTATTCAGAATTAAACGATTTTGTAATATAATTGGTATAAGTTTTTGATTTTAATATGAACGCTTTCTAAAGGCAAACGAAATCATCAAATATGTCTATAAGTGTAATATTATTATCAAAGAATTAAGAAATATATTAACAATAATACTCTCATCCAAATATATTAATAATAGCACTCTTTATTGAATCCACATTTTTTTGCTTTGAGTTTTAGCAATCATAAATTAAATAATTAATTAATTAATTATCTACTAAATTGCTCGGATAGAAAATAACCTCACTCACAGTTTAATACAAATTGTGTGGAAAATATCTTCCTGTAGGAGAGTAAATCTAAAATTTATATATTAATTAAAAATCAAACTATTTATATTATGAATACTTAAAAGGGCACCAATACATCATAATGTGTGGTTTTGCAAGTGAGCTTGCATTTACCGGTTGGCTATTTTTGTCACTACTCCATGCGAATATAACTTGTACAGTAACATTTAAATTTACTTTTGGTTTGAATATATATTTAAGTAATTTTCTAATTTCAATGGAATTCCTATGTGAATAAATGTTTTTATTTATGACAAACTTAATACAAAATTATTGTTAAATTTTTATTTACATAATATGATAACAGATAAGATAACTTATTACTTGAATTTAGTAACAGTCTGGTTCAATCACTCAGTAATAATGTTAATAAAATATATTTAAATAATATGACTGTTGTTTTCGGCATCTTTCGAATATTTTATAACGAATATATTTTGTTGTACATAAATGCCATATTGTTTCATTAATTGAGGAGCGAACGCTAAACATGATACCTGCTATCAATTTATTGAAGGTACGACACTAAATTGACTTGATGTTCCATTTCACCGTTGCTAAACAAGATTTTGTTTATGGTGTAAGATCCAATATTAAGAAGTTATTAGCTATGTTTTTATAGTAGTTTAATCATTTTATATCGGTAAATAAGTATTGTTTATTATAAACACCAACTTTGCCTTCCCTTTTACAGTGATTAAAATAATTTTTCATTAGATCAACTCTTTGTTCATGTTAAATTTTTATCTTTATTGTACACTAAAGAAACAGCCTCACCTCGCTAAGAGTCTCCTTAGGTATGTTTTAATTGTTAGTATGTAATAAAGTATATCAAGTGGACATTCTGGATAAAAGTTACCCTTTTACAAGGTCTCAAACTATCGGTTGGTTAAGCGGACTCGGTTACAATCGGTTCATCAGATATATGGTAAAACTAACGCACATGAAAAAAAATAGATTAAAGTAAAAAAATCTACAAATAATAGTAGATTAGTAGCCAAGGGCTGTAAGGCATCAATTGCAGCCCGAGATATTTAGGCGCACGAGCGCAGCGAGGGCGCCTATAGTTCGAGGGTGCAATTGATGTTTACACCCGAGCTAACTATTCTGCTTTACATCTCGATTGTGAGGTAAGTAGAAGAAACCGGCATTACAAGAATAAATTTTTGAAGTGAAACTTATTTAGAATCGTTGTGATTTCAAACTTGATGAAACGAAGAAATAAGTCCATAGTACCAGGCGCTCAGAGACGGGGAAGAGTTAGCCTTAGTTAGATCTCGCCCACCGCGTCAGTGACATTTCTAACTCTGTCTAACTCGTGTGACCGTAGCGCGATCGATCTCAACGAGCTTAGACGGGGTTATTTAGTACAAATATAAACGAGATTTAAAAATTAGATTGCCAAAGAAGTTTTACTTCTGACATGTGTACTCTGTACACACGCACTTTTTTTTTCAAGATCTTTAAAATTGATGACTATTATACTCACACGAAGATAAGGCTGAATAGCAAAGCGACCTCTTTGGTCATTGGGCTGAATGCATGATGTCTATTGCCAGTATGATGGTAATAGATGTACGCGAACTTTTTGAAAGAAAGAAGTGGTTTTTTTTTTATTACTTACCGCCCTAGGGCTTTTTTAGCTACATTATTACCCTAGAGCGCTAATGAGTCACCTACAAGCCCCATTTGGAGGTAATAAGAATCTACTTACCGAACATGAGAGATGTAAAATAATTTTATAAATATACTGACATACTTGTAAGTTATATGTGACATAATATTTATTTGCACTAATAATAAGTAATGCTTTAAAGGTATTTACGATTTAAATATCGGTAAATATTTTTTGTAT
Source organism: Boloria selene (assembly GCA_905231865.2). Classification (NCBI taxonomy): domain Eukaryota; kingdom Metazoa; phylum Arthropoda; class Insecta; order Lepidoptera; family Nymphalidae; genus Boloria; species Boloria selene. The sequence continues at coordinate 11,295,430 of HG993137.1, read as the reverse complement.
GATGGATCTTATACTATAATTGCTTACGTCGTCAATACACGTCATCTTTCGATAAATCGTAAATTCATTTATTATGACGTCATGGATCACATATGAGAAGCACTTATAAATGAATTATATTTCGCCAAAACGTCATTCTTTTTACGTACTTTCAAAGAAACACCATTTATGGCCAATCTTCATGTCGTTGTTTAGATTTTTAATATTGTAAAAGACTTTGAATACTGTTAACAAAACTTATTTCTCACATCCATCTATTTATTTTTTAAGTTTTCCTAAAAAACACTTTAAACGTCACTGTCTTTAAAAATGCTTGCACTGTGCCACAATAATAATAATTGATGCTATGCTTTTCGATTGTCCTGATTCTTGGTAGCTAATAGCTTTAGGTACATATAACCATTGGTATATAGATTTTTATTTAATCATCTAACATGTATATGATATTAAGTATATACCTAATACAAAATCTTAAAGTACTTTTTGTAAGAAATCTAAGTACTGAACGTGTGTTCTTCCACTTGTCGTCAGGAAACCTGCATGTCTGAGAGAACTTAACAAATTTTTAAAAGCCACGTAAACAACGAAGAACGTGGACTGACCTGATCCCTTTCATAATAAGGGAGGCCCGCGCCCAGTAGTGGGAGGTTAAAAAGGGGCGAATACATTTAAACGAGACTCACCAAATATCATAATTCTAGTGTTTACATTATGAATACAGTATAGAACAGTATTTAACTCGAACACACAATGTGTGGTAAGTAAACTTTAAATTTGAGTCAAGAATTACAGCGAGCATAAAATCTGTGTAGGTACATCGTATATCTGTTAATTGCTATTTACTATTAAAATTAAAATTCACATTATCTCTTTTAACTATAATATTCACCCTTGCTTCGTCCGTGGTAAAAGACAAACACAATTCAATCTCATTGGAACTGCACAAAGCTGACTTATTGTGCTATTTAAGACTATAATCTATTTCTGAGTCAAAAATCCAATGATTATGATTGGAAACACCGAAGGCAACACGTGGCGCTCACTAACAAGATGGACCGATCAGGTGAAAGACTCGTCGTCCTCTCATCTCTATGCGGTTGTAAGAGACACGCTGGAAAGAAACCGATGGAGGCAGATCATATGCTCCAGATGCAACCTCGATGCTGACCACGATCCTCAGATATGAGGGACCGGACTCAGAGAGATATCTTAAATTTTCAATTGTTCCCTAAATTTTCAACCCTCTACGATCAACCCCTATTTTTTATTTGTTAATTATAAAATTTAATTATTTTTTGTTGTTTTGTAATTTCCTTCATTTTTTATGCTAGAAACTTTAAATTTGGCAGGTAGGTAGTTGAATGTTTGTAGATTTTGTGATTAGGACGGATTGAGGTGGTCTAAGGGTTCTTGAATGTTTGTATGAAAGTCCTTCATATTTTGTGCTAGAAACTTAAAATTTAGCAGGGAGGCAGTTTAAAGTTAGTTGATGTCTCTTAAGAACGAATTTTGCTACAAGGTTGGATTAAGGTGGTCTAATGACTCTCGAACGTTTGAATGAAAAGCCTTAATTTTTTGTGGTACGAACTTAAAATTTGGCAGGAAAGTAGTTTAAAATCAATAAGCATCCGCTAAGACAAATTTTGCGACAGGGATTAAGGAAGTCTAAGGGCTGTAGCAAATTTCTATGTAAGTCCTTATCTTTCGTGCAACAAACTTTAAATTTGGCAGGAAGGTAATGTGTGGTCAGGATAAGAATGGATTTTGTGACAGAGCCGGAATAAGGTGATCTGAGGGCTCTTATTATTTTGTAGAAAAGTTCTTCATTTTTTGTGCTACAAACTTTTAATTTAACGCAGAGATAGTTAATAGTTTGTATTTGTAAGTCCTTCATCCTTTGTGCTACGAACCTAAAATTAGAAAGGTGGTTAATTGTTGGTGAAAGCCCGCTAAAACGTTTTTTCTACATGGCCGGATTAAGGTGGTGGCTCTTATAAAATAAAGTGCAGCACAGCGAGCAATGGGGAGAGAGAAGGAGGGGGTTCCAAAAGCGGGAGATAGTATATTAGGGATGGGTTCTGAAATAGCTAGAGTAATTGTAGAGCATTTACAGATCAACCGATTGCGAGTAATCGAATAAAGATTAGTAGCAATTAAAAAATAAACGCGGGTGAAGCCGCGAGTATTTCTAGTTTTTATGTAAGAATGTAACGAATTCGATAAAAAGGTAATTTTCTATAAATCTTTCTGGCAAATTTTATTAGCGTTTTCATGGAATATTAAGATTATTCGTTCGGTTGATCAAATTATGAGGTAAGTACTATGTCTTTACGATTAAAAGGTAATTATTGAATTTCTTCTTGTAATTTATTTTATTGGACTACTCGCATTAATAGTAGGTACACATATACGTAATATATGTGTAAATGCGAGTTTATATGTCAGTCAGGTTTGCGCTGATACAGATGGATGGATTTAGATCAACGGGACGGAATGAGTGAGTTCTGAGGATATATCATTGGTTATACAAAGAATCAAATGGCTATGATACATGTATAAAGTGTCGTATTTATAATAGTAGTCCGATTGGAGAATAGCAATTGCTATCATTAACTTACCAATCAAATAAAATGTAAAAAATTTATCGGAAATGATATTTGACGTATATTCATAGAAGATTATATATTATATATTCTTATTATTATTCTTATTATTATATATTCATATACACTATACATAAATAATTGTAGGACAATGATCATTTGTTGTCGGTACTGGTCTGGTACACGTCTTTACATTGTATGGAATGAAGGGATCGATGAAAAACGTTTTAAGAAAATTATTTAATTTAAGACTATTAGATAATTGTGCATGTTGACATTCTTCAAATTTTTAACAATGGTTTGCTTTGTCTTTTAAAACCATAATGATTAAAACATATATATTTATTAAAGGTGCGACATAAAGCTTTAATTATGATCCCTTACAACAACACGCATTAGGTATTTGTCACAATATATCGTGAAAATTAATTAAATTATTATCTACCCATCGCTCCCTAACGTAAATCAAACGAACCCTTTGGGCTTAGTAATTATTTCGTTTAAAATGTAATGCTTAGTGAATTATAGCCGTAATGTTATATAACGATTTGTATGGAAATAGACTTAAAAAGGACTGGACCAATTTAAATAATTCTTTTTACTTATGTTTCGTTGTGGTTATGCCATGGGTTTCAGTAGGTAAAAAAATATGATAAGCTCAATCAAAGGTCACAGCTATTCATCATCAGCCCTTTTTAACCTCCCACTGCTGAGCACGGGCCACCCCGGGGGATCAGGCCATAGTCCACCGCGCTGGCCTAGTGCTAGTTGGTGGACATCACATGTCTTACGAAAACTTGCTAGGTTTTCTCAGACATGCAGGTTTCCTCACGATGTTTTTCTTCATCGTAAGACAAGTGGTAGTCATGAAAGAAATGATTCGCACATGAAAATATCAGAGTTGCAAGACCCGGATTTGAACCCGCATCACTCGGTTATTCAAGCGAGTGCATTACCGCTACGCTACCACTGTCACAGCTTTAACGGATGGAACATCAAAAAGAATACGTACATACTTACTCGTATATATCAAAATATACGTTTTTTTCAAATTTGTTTGTAGCTATAACAGAAGTAAGAGAGTCATAAACTCAATCTCAAGCAATTATCATTTCGTTTTATGTTCAGTCAAGTCGTTTATATGATTACAGTTCCTTTCACAATGTAAGTTGGCAGTTATCTAAGGCAATATGAAATTCATGAAGATACGAGTGTATACAAGCGGGAATAAATGGTTCAGTAATAAATGTTTTATTTATTATGTAAAAAAACTAAGAAATTAAAACTAGGAACTTACATAACTTAATTAACTAATAATAAATATTAAAAGTTATTAGCTATTACTTAAATAAATTTTCTGCACCGTATTAAAGTACAGATTTAACCAAAAAAATTCTATTCCATATACGACAAAAAAGTTACAAAAGCAAGGACTTTCCAAATTTTAGTCATTATTAATAATTACAGCGTAGTCTTAGATAACCTGCTGAATGTTAAGTATTTTTATATATTTCGAACAATTACTTCAGTTTTGCTATATAATGCTATATAATATTCTTTTTTGAGCTATCTTAAAAATGCTTATTGTTTAGCATTAATTTTTATTTTAATTCATAAAAAACCTCAAAACTTCTCCATTTAAAAATTAAAATTCAAAATTCCTCCATTAAAAAAATCAGGAAAGCATATTAAAGTGACTTTTATAATGGTCGTCGAAGAATCTTACATAGCTCTATAAATCTACGCGACAAGTTCTAACGTCAATACACATTTACAGTTTGTTTCAGCGTATCGATGATTTACAGTTGAATAAATTTCCTGAATCATAAATTTTATGTCAGAAGGTATATCATAAATTTTATATAAAGGGTTTTTCGTCGCATTCTTTTATAACATGTCGCTATTTGTTATTTTTTGGACAGGAAACTCATAGATATATACATCAATGGGTAAACTTAAAACAGCTTATTAGGATTACTTTTGCGTCGCTCCTTTTGTTTGTTCTGCTGTCACAATCCACTTTCATCGAATCTAGTGAGCGAAAACCGGAAGAAAAATTTTATACATAGACTAAGGTGCTTAAGGTGAGATTTAAATTCGTTCAGCCTAATAAAAGAAGTATATTTTTTTATTAAGTACGTCAAAATTATCAATTATGTCATATTATAAGAAACCTAAGAGTATGTACATAATATGTCCATTGCCCCAATGGTAATTTGATCGTTAAGGCTGATAAGGTTAGTATGTTATATAAAAATGAAGTGTAGACTTCACTGTAATGCGTTTTTATTTTTGGAAAATGCATTTACATGCCTAACATATATCAAGAATTATTGCAATGCCGAAAAATATTCACTAAACACACGAGTGTGAAATCCACAAGCAAGAGACTCTCGAGATTGCGAAGCATAAAGTATAATATTATGCATAATGCATATTGCATATGTATTGAAAGTAATAAAATTGAGTTTATCCTTGCTCCAGTTTTCTAACTCGAGTTTTAGCTTCTGTCGAAGTAAAAACTTCCTAAATTTCGGTTTCATGTTCGAACTACACGAAACTTGACTGATTTATGGATATATGATATTTATATCATTCCTATTAATACGAGGCTTTAGCTTGCTGATTTACTTATGAAAATTGATAATTTAAATAATTATCATACCTTAATATACCCTTATTTAATATGTAAATTATACGTAAAGCATTTTTTAATCTACGGGGTCTTTCAGTATAAGGCTGGCCATGTGCCGTTTGGCGGACTTCACTTGCCTTTCGAAAACTTGTTTGGATCTCTCAGATATGTAAATTTTCTAATTATCATTCACTTTAAAGAAAAGTTAATATTAGAAATGATTTTCGCATAAAAAGATGAAAAAAGCGAGACCAACCCCTCTCCATACTCACACATAGTGTAGAAATTACTGTAAAAATACGTATAATGTGCGTGATAATTGTTACGATTTTGTTTCTAGGTACTAAAAACAATGTATGTATCCTATAATGTGTGCTTAAAATAGAAGATTAAAGCTAACCCTCTTTTATTACAGTACACAATAAAGCGGCTTGTGTTTTAATTTTCCCAAAGCGACATAATCTCAACTGTCTGTCGCGTAGACGTGTTAAATGAGTACCATTTATTAGGTTGGGTGCACCGCTAAAAGTGGATGGGTATTAGGTTCGTACTCCAGTTAAGTTCTGTGTGCGAAATTATTTTTTTTTAATATTCTTATTACTTTTCAAATAACACATAAATCAGTCAGATTTAGACGACTCGTACTTTACACGAGATTTAAAAATATTAGAAACTCTTGGCGGCTGTCATAGGATAGGTTGTAAACAGTTTCGACAAACAGTCAGTAAATCTGATAAGCCGATAGTTGTAGCTAACTGTTCTTAAAAACGTTTATTGAAACCAGAATGTATCGTATTGTACAATTGGCAATAATTTTTTTATCTACGAGTATAACTCGAAGCGCAATTTTGACCGCTATTCCATTGTATTTCCTTAGTGGGTATGTATGTAGGAACACTACTGTAGCAAGTTCGTTTTCGAGTAAAATATTTGAATTGACCAAAACACGATCAAACTTGACTAAAAGTCAAGGTGCTTAAGCAAAATAATTATTCGAAATGGAAGACTAAATTTATAAAAACTAAGTTAATAGAAATGTTATGATGCTATTATTTCCCTAATATTAAATTCGTCACTTCAAAACATATTTTTATTTCTATTTTACTTAAGCCTTTATAAACTCATTCTCATGACATATAAAATATTAAAATTTAAATTAATTAACCTTTTTTTTATACAAGGACATAATTACGGATTGATAGTCATTTTTCGCGCTACATATAGTATCAAGAGCGTTGCTTTTACATGGAATGGTGGCTTTATAGTTCGTCTCTTTACATATTAAAATTCACATACCTACAGCCGCAGAGCCCTTTTAATAATGAGTTGCCTCGACATACACGTTCACATTCTCAGAGTATTATATAATTTTATATAATATATTATATTATTTTATGTATTTGCTTATTATGTAGTAATTTTTATTAGTGTTGTAATATAGTTAAAATACAAATAACCCATTTGAGTATCTACACATACTATTATAGTATAATTCCAATATACATAAATATTACAATAAAAAAACGTATTGAGTTTAGGATGAAGAAAGGTGTAATTCGCCTCGTAGATTTTATATACTTATCTGCATAATATTATCAAATTTATTATAAGATCTTCAGATGTTTTCCGTAAGAAAAACATATCTTTGTATATGTACCCACAGGTATAAATTAAAACAAAACATAACATAACCGCTAGTATCAGAAGGTTACATTTGTGGCACAATTTTTGATAATCCTATAATCGCATAAATGACCATTTAATATAGATTTTATAAAATTATACCTGGAAGTTGTCAAAAAGTGTCGTAAATTTACGTGAAAATAAAAACTAGGTGTCAAATGAGACATCAGGCAAAGTGGGCTTAGTCTATTAGTATTAGAACCTACCAACTTCAAAGAGCAACTTATAATTCTCTTATATACTCGTAAGTACGTTTAAGGAATGTTTCTTTTAATTTCGATCAAACCATCGTCTTGAAATAGGAGAAAGGTATTTTATTGTATACCTAAAAATAATAGTTTTATTTCTAATTAAAAAACTGTTTGTTTAACTTTTTTCTTGAGTTTGTTACCTAATGATTTAAGCCCATTAAAATTTAAAGTAGTACTTCTATGGAATATAATACTATGGTGTTTATTTTACACGTACTATAATGAGCACAGAATGTGCTGCGACATTTCCTGTATACTGTCATTATACGTGTATCTCACGTTGGCAATATTTTCGGGCCCACGTTATATTTCGCTTATGAAGTCACGTTTCTTATTGACGAGGTGGCAGCTATAATGAGACACCCTTGCTGTTGTTTATGAAGTGCGAACTACACCTACGAGTTGTGTGGGTGTTTAATTTCTGCAAGATTGTCTTTCACATATTAAATTTTGTGGAGATAGAGAACAGTTAATATCATACTACTAGTTATAGTAATGAAAGTTTGTGTATGTGTGTATGTACTTAAATAAGTATACAGGTAGTTTATGACTCTTTATGTTGGGAAATGCATATACGCGTATCTCTGTCGGCTAGAAAACCAGTACTACTTACTAAAACCCTACAGAAATTACTACCATTTAAAAGGGCATCGTAGGATCGCTTACGCACGCAGGCCTCCGCTTGCTCCTAAGGTCCACTCTGCTATCAGTGAAAGACCAGGAGCAAACCGCATACTACACTTACTGTGTGCCTTACTAGCCCCCAACATGAGATAGTGAACATTATTTAAAATTTCAACCTCTACTTTTCTTATTTCAAATTTTTATAATTTAACGAAATATATGCAATTCAGGAAATTAAGTGGTGCATTGAAATACGCAAAAGATTCCATTACTACGGGAGGTAGCGCTGTATTTTTTCTAGGAATTTCATCCCGAATGAATTTTATTTCAAACAGTTGTTTAGAGGTCAGAGATCAGTAAAGTGAGCGTCAGTCGCCGCACCAGCGGTGGAACTAAGAGGGACAGCATGAAGAAGTCATTGAAAAAAAAAGTGCTCCGATGAATTTTATACCGAGCCAAAATGAATTATATGATAGTTTCCATCACATTTTTAAAGAAAATCATCGTCAGCTGTATTGACGGTGGGGGGTTATATGTCAGTCGCGTGCATGAACCTCATAGAAATTTTCACAAAAAAAGTAATTTTATACCTTATGAAATTTATACATCTTAATTTTTATACTTTTAAAATAACAAAGACAATCGTCAGCTGCATTTTTGATGGGGGAAAGACCGTCAGTCAGCGTGATAAACATTTCGCGAGGTCGATGCATTTGAGCGTTGCATAGTCTCTTTAGAAAATAAACTCACGATCTTTACATCCACAAACAATCAGCTGGCGACGACTCATGTTTCTTTAACATTCTAGTTATCTTAGGCTTGGAATTACGCACAAACGCTGTAGTTACATGCACACTCGATTGACTCAGCGACTGCTTGCTCGTTGCCATTTTTAGATTGATAGTTTTTAAGATTACAAGAATTATATAATAATAACTTTATTTATAATTTCTTGTGCATAATACTCTCTCTTACTCTAGCTTCGCTCGGGTCCGTCTCTATGTACTACGTATTATTCTGATAACTATATAGGTATAGGAATTTTAACTATTCTGCAGATGATCGGACATTGAAAATTCCGTAAAAATTGGTCCAGCTGTTTTGGGGATTAGCCGAAAAAACAGAGTGGCAGACAGAAATAAAATTGTACACATTAATTTCATCTATACTAATATTATAAAGAAGTAAAGTTTGTGTGTTTGTATATTTGTTAAATTGTAAGGGGTAATCTCGGGATCTACTGAACCGATTTTAAAAATTCTTTCACCAATAGAAAGCCACATTATTGCTAAGTGTCATAGGTTATATAAAAAACCGAATAATAAAAAGGCTTTAACGTGGTGTCCGTTTTGCAAAGTGAATCGGAGAAAAAACAGTCGAATGAAAGCGTTTCTTACGAACGCTGCTTTAACTATGAAAGATATATTTTTGAGTTCTAGAGAAAAGATGTGGAGCTTGAAAATGCCTACAAAAAAGTCAACGACAACATATGTCTAACTTTTATAGTTAAGTTACAAAAAGTAGTTTTTTAATATTAGTATAGGTAATTTAATTTTTAATATTAATAAAATAATTTAAATTATTTAAACACTCTGTACTAAAAAGGATTATTAACATTTTGCCCAACGAAGTGGGCACGGGTCAGCTAGTTAAATATAAAATCTTATAAAATTTCATTTGAATTTAGTAAATAGTTTTTATTTTGGTATTACAAATAGACTTAATAAACAATTTTATTTATTTGTATAGGTAAGTTTTACAACTTCAAAACAACAACAGAGGCGTGGGTCTCAACCCTAACAATGACCTATCTGACTCTGTCAATATCGGAAATGTGCGAGAGATATACTCAATACTCTTTTTTAAAAAACATCTAAATTCTAATATATAAAAATTTCATGCCACAGTGTTTGTTATTGACCTCCGCCGAAACGGCTTAACCGATTTTTACGAATTTTTTTGTGTTTATTTGGTAGATCTGAGATTAGATAGGCTATTTTTTATTTTTAGACCAAATATGTTATACCCATAAATAATCATAACCCTAAATTTTCATCCAACAATCCCTATTTTTAATAGTAATTAGAACGCGGGCGGAGTGTGGATTCCAACAGGAATTGCTAGTATTATAATATAGTTTTAAACCGACACAAAATAAATAATTATAATGCGGTGTTATTTATAAGAAACTAGCAATACCCGCGGCTTCCACGTTCATTTTCTTATTCGCTACTAATCTTCATTCGAACACTCGCTGGGTTGATCTGTAGATTGACTGAAAGTTTCTTCAAAATTACTCCAGCTATTTCAGAACCCATAATTAATATGTAACTCCTGCGCCGCGCGGCTTTCTATTTCATATAAGTAATATGTGGACGTCTCCCTTCCTCTCCTCATTGCTCGCTGTGCTATACTTTCTTAATATATTTACTGTGTGATGGAAGAGTGTCTGATTTGTATAATTTTAAAAGCTATCTGCTGACTATAAACTAACTCCCTGCCAAAATTTAAATTTGTAACACAAAAAATGAAAGAATTTCGTAAGAACTTGCGAGAGCCCTTAGACCTCCTTAAGCCGGCCCTGTCACAAAATTAGTTCTTAGTGGATTTTTACTAACAATTAACTACCTCCCTGCGAAATGTAAAGTCTTTAGCCCCAAAAATGAAAAACTGTCATACAAACTTGCGAGAGCCATTAGATTATAGATTAATATGTGCTATACTTATTGATTTCTAAGCGTAAGATAACTAGATTGTTCAAGAAACATAAGTCGTCGTCAGCTAATTGTTTGTGGATGTAAAGATCGTCAGTTTATTTTTCAAAGAGACTATGCAACTCTCAAATGCATTGACCTCGCGAAATGTTTATCACGCTGACTGACGGTCTTACCCCCATCAAAAATGCAGCTGACGATTGTCTTTGTTATTTTAAAAGTATAAAAATTAAGATGTATAAATTTCATAAGGTATAAAATGACTTTTTTTGTGAAAATTTCTATGAGGTTCATGTACGCGACTGACATATAACCCCCCACCGTCAATACAGCTGACGATGATTTTCTTCAAAAATGTGATGGAAACAATCATATCATTCATTTTTACGCGGTATAAAATTCATCGGAGCAGATTTTTTTCCATTGACTTTCTCATGCTGCCTCTCTTACCTCCACCGCTACCTGAGCAGCTGACGTTCGGAGTTGTTATAGGTAAGGGGAAAACTATTAGTGTTGTGATTTTCAGCCGGTATGAAATGACTTGTTCAACTATAGCGCTACCTCCCGTAGTACATGACATTTAAGAAAAATATCAAAATCATTGATTTGCATGTCATCAGATTCTTTTATTTAGATAAAAACAAATTGATTTCCGCAATAGATAATGTTTTGTTTGATCTGTTGTTGTACGAAGTACGACATAAGCTCACTTTGCACAAAATGATATGTCATGTCTCGCACTACACTAATTACAGTAAAAAAAGATTCAGAAGATACTTCAGCAAAAGGAGATAGTCAATCTAGTTTATTATTTTATTTTACATTTCTGTATATTTTGTATATACTACGCTTTTCAACATATTTTTTTTACAACATGAAACAAGCGCTTAAATTAAACAGCCTATTTCCTTATGCATATATAAAATAAAACTCATCGATTTTATAAATCCCGGGATAGATCGGGGATTACATCAGCTATATTGAAAAGCCAATCTACTTTTTGAATACATCCCTATAATGGCTTTCAAGAAATATTGGCTTGCCGAGAATAGTAAGTAGGCTGTAGTATGAACTTTATATTGTAATAGAAAAATTAATGTTTTTGTTGCTGCTCACGTACACTTTTTTTAATATTTATTCCTTATAATATTTAGTAGGTACTAGTGGTGTAGTGAGTCTTCATGCAAGTTTTTGCTGCTATTAAACGTATTTTTAAGCTTAGTGCTTTTATATTGACTAAAACTTTGTATGACATAGCCTAAGCAAAACGCATATGGACTGTGGGCACTTAGTTGATCACACGAGTACTTTTTTCTTAACATTAAGATAACCAATGTGATAATAAAGATATTTATATCCAGTAAAATACTTATTTATTGGTATCGCGCGTGTTGGACTCTGATATGTAATTGACGTCAAAGTCCAATGTAAGTATGTAACGAATAGGCAACTAATATACGGTATCTATCAAGTTTTTAATATAGTTAGACGAGTTTGCTCAAGTTTGATACATGGGCCCCAGAGGCCAGACTCCCGAAGTCAAGATCCAATTAAAGTTAGTTCTCTCGCCGACGAGGCGTTACCGATAAGTGTCACAGTCTTTATAAGTTCTCCCTTCAAATATGACTTATGTTCCCTCATTCTTTAATGTTAGTTGAGAATCAATCTGAATGTTTTCATCTATTCGAAAAACTATATAATAATTAAGTTTTAAAAGAAATTCTATATTATTACTAGCTGTACCCGCGGCTTCGCCCGCGTTCATTTTTTTAATTGCTGATCAACCTCATTGGGTTGATCTGTAGGAAAAAAAGTCTAAAAAATAAAAAATAAAAATTTAGGGGCGGACTACCCTTAACATTTAGGGGGATAAAAAATTGATGTTGGCCGATTCTCCACCCTGGCCGACAATCACGCTAAGGATCACAAAAATCGGTCGAGCCGTTTCGGAGGAGTTCAAGTTCGAACCCCGTGACATTTTAATTAACAAATAAAATATAAGGGTTCATCGTAGAGGGGTGAAAATTTAGGGTTGTATGTATTTTTGTATGATGTGTCATAAAAAAATAAAAACAAAAAATTTTGCCTAAAAATAAAAATAAAAATTTAGGGGTGGACTACCCTTAACATTTAGGGGGATGAAAAATAGATGTTGGCCGAATCTCAGACCTACTCAATATGCTCACAAAATTTCATGAGAATCGGTCAAGCCGTTTCGGAGGAGTTCAAGTTCGAACACCGTGACACGAGAATTTTATATATTAGATTTAATACATAATATGTATTGTTTTATAAATATTAATTGGAACCACTCGTCTACGAATTCTTCGTTGAAGTTTTTCTGAAAACAATATACCCTACCAATATAAACTGCACGATTTGAAGTGATTAATTATAAAGAGAGTGAATTAGATTCAAAATTTTGAATAAAATAATTTCTAAAACAACAAAATTATAATAAAAATTTTTTTAAAGATTTTTTGTTTCTTTGTGTTTTCCAATTTTTTTTGTACTTAAACTTTCCCTATACAACCAACAAAACAATAATATGGTGTCCAGCTGGTTTCAACTTTTACCTTATCTAACGAATGGCAATTATTTCTTTGTTATATACACTACGAAGAATGAAAGGAACTCGAATGTTTGTACTCCAGTCATGGGTGTTATATCAGTATATTAACTAACTGGTATCCGTAACACAAGCGTCGAAGCTTACCACGGAACTAGATAGCGCTGTGTGGAATAATGTCAAAAGAAAAAAATAATAATATTGTATTTTGTCGGAGTCTCATTTTCTGTGTAGATGTTAACCTATTTAATACAAATTTTGATATTTCAGTAGCCTACATTGTAATATTATTTCAAGGGTCGGATCAAAAAATGCGATCAAACGACACATCCACTTTGTCGTAAAAGTAAAATAAAAATAACAACATCGGGCTACTGTCTGATCTTTTCTTACTGATTTTTGTACGTGTGCGTATACAATTTTTTGTTTTTACAAAAGGACGTGTGGTTTTGTGTCGAATTCTTTTACATAATGGAAATTACTTTCACTGTAAAGTAAACACTTTGCTGTGTTCACCCTCGAGTTGACAAAAAATGCTAATTTCATTCGTTTTTGATATGCGATATTAATGTTTGTTCTCTATTATGTAACATATTAAACTAGCATTTCTCGCGGCTTCGCACGCGTTCTAAAGACCGGGAACCAAATTCTTTCTGAGTCGCGTTGCAGAACTAACGTCCGCCCTTCCCATTTTTGCAACATTTTCTCTGCTCCTATTAGTCGTAGCGTGATATAATATAGCCTATAGCCTTCCTCGATAAACGGAACGTCTAACACAAAAAGATTTTTTCAAATCGAACCAGCAGCTCATAAGATTGGCGCGTTCAACCGAACAAACAAAAAAACATACAAACAGATACGCTTCATAATATTAGTATCGATTTAATATATTTTTTTTACTATTGTAAGTTCTTTCAACCAAAATCACTTTATTATTCTTTTATATACAATATTTACATTCTACGTTATTAAATGTAACCAGCCATGTAGGAAATAACACTTAAAAATCACTCGCCCGCTAGCTAATTTCTATTTAGAATTTATTGCGATATAAAGTTTTAGAGGCTTTTAAACCTTCATTTGTAAGGTTACTATGCTCCATTTCATTTATTCAACATTTCATTTTTAGGTCTTGCTGTTGAGTATCTTTTAACATAAATAAAAAATATGCCACTCATATTTTGTTCTCAAAAAATCTGAGAATCCCTGTAACGATACAAATTAGGACCAATATTTTTAATGTTTACTTTCTGTTGTTATTTTAATTTGTAAAATGTATATTAAAAAATGCTGAGACTAAAACTTTATTTATTTTATCATGATGTAAAAATGGCATCCTTAATAACTTATTTTACATCCCACCCTAGTCGAAAAATGCTCTAAGTATCATCCCGGGTATTTTTATAAGGAAGTATGCATTAATTATTTGTTTATTTTCAATGGAAACTTCATATTTTTAATTTTAAATGTAATATTGTTCGCGTCGCGCTAAAATTAATTTAGATATTATATGGTTACTCTGAAATATTACTACTCAAAGTCATGTTTATAAAACTATAATACGCATATTAGAAGGTTAATGTACAGGCGTAGAATTCCAAATATCGTAGGATAAATACAGGAGCAGGTTTAATAACGCCTACCTTCCTTTACAGCGTTTATGTGTATATCGTAAAGTTTTACGATTTTAAGGGTCTTAGTTTAGAGCACTGACTTTGTGTACCTCAGAGTGAGTTATTTATAAAGTCATCTTTGTACATATCACTTTGCTTTTGAATTTGCAATTGTAAGCCAAAACAAGGTTTTCAACTTTATAATTGTCTTTAAATTTTAATTGTTGGTGCAGTTTTATTAAATCTCATGAATTTGAACATCAAACAGTAAAAAGCCTTGGAAACTGCGCACGATTAAAATCTTCTTTAATTTTAATATTTTAGTACGTTCATTATTACATCAAATACAGTACTAGGAACTTGTAATTTTGTTTTTTTAGCAATAGCGTAAATGTTTTAAGTATCTATTTTATTTAAACAATGAACCTTACGTTTTCAATATCCGACCTCATTCAGTCCGTCACATCAGTCACGAAAATTTAAAATATGCATGTTTTATTTGGTAAATAATAATAAATAACTTGGATTTTAACACTACCCTATTCAATTTAGCTCTATGTTTCACGCCTAAAAGCTATCAAAGGAAATTTGAGTTGAATAGAACAGCTTCTACAGAAATATGAGTTCATGTGGAAAAAGATTTATAAATGAGTTGAACTTTCGTTTATAATGCCATCATCTATATACAAGCCAACTTAGAGAAATAATGTTTAATAACAAAGCATTGCTAGGCAACCATCTGATAGCATGGGTGAAAAACATTTTTTATTAATGTTTATTTTTTTAAATGCTAATACTTTATAATGATAATTTATAATGATTATCAATAAATAATTAAGTTATTAAACCTATAAAACTGCTTAAGAATATAAAATAAAACAAAATGGTAGGTAAATTTTTACATTTATTATAATTTTTATAATTCACAAATTTTACTATGCACTTATATGTAGGAACCACGAAACTAACTTGAATTTTCACTGCTGCTGCTACTACTACTACCACCACCACCACTGGAGACCTGGATGATAAACTCATCAATTACATTATCAGTAATACCATCCAGGTCTCTCATCTTCTTTTCTTCACCAATTACATGTCTTTTGCAATTTTGCCATGCAGCAGGGGTTATTAAATACATTGATTCTTTTAATAATATTTTTAGCTCATTTCTTTTTAAATGTTTTATTTTTTATTGCGACATAGCCTTAGACTTGCCCATCAATCATTTCAATTGGATTTAATTCACAGTGGTATGGGGACAAGCGCAGAACTTCTACATTTTTTTCTTTTGCTAGAGAATGATAGGGAGCATTATCCATAACAATAACGGAGTGGGGCTATTTCTATTATTTTTTGAACCACTCTTCAAATACTTTAGCATTCATTTCTTTGTGGTAGTCCCCATCTCCTTTTTTGCTTTCCAAAATAATTCTCTTCCTCTTCCTCTTCCAAAAATCCATCTTCATTTCCTAAAAAAAAAATAAGTAATTTTACAAATGCATAAGTCAATTTTGAATTTATTATTATATCAAGAAATTGTGAAAGTCAAGTCAATTATAAAAATGCAAGATAAATATATACTAACAAATGTGCACTATAATGAGCCGCTTTTCTTTACCAGAAGGCCCCTTCAATCCAGTTGACAATCCTTCTCTGTGAGCTTCTCGTGTGGATTGAATGGTGAGATCTTTCCACACCTTATCTTTTGTATGACCTACAAAAAAAATGAAATTATAATAAAAGGGATATTGAAATATTTTAAGTTTGATAAAATCACTGATAAAGAGTTTAATTAGTATGTACATGGATGATTTTAGGACATTAGGCTTAGACTTCTGCAATATTCAACTGTTTCCAAGTAACTGCAACTTTATATAATTATGACTTAACTTAATAATGAAAACTTATAATGGATGAAGACAACATAGGGCTGCTCCTCGTGGAACTCCTCATATATGCAGACTGATTTGTTATAAACTTAGATTATTAGCTTAAATTGATTACTGAAATAAATACCTTCTTTTAACCATGTTTCATCAGAGTAGTCAATTTTGCGCCCATCTTACTATTTCTTTTTTCTCTATCAGTGTGCTTTTTCTTGAACTTTTCAGATATTTGATTTTGAGCTTTTTTAGCAAATCATTTACTGTTTGTAATACTTTGTCCACTGTGGGCATTTCATTGTTGAAGAAAACATCGTGAACTTTTCTCCTGATAGCACTTAATTCAAAGTCGAGGAGTTGGTCAATTTTCTTCAATCTCTCAGGTCTTGCCACTGGTGAGATGGCACGGTGCTCAGTTTTATACTCTCTCAGCACTGTATAAACTGTTAAAGTACCTATGCCCGCAGTTTTCTCGGTTCTTGAAATTAACTCGGCATTGTATGGGTGTTTCTCTTTAGGCCAAGTTTCTTCAACCAGCTTATAAATGTTTATTAATGTCGTCTTCTCGGCAGAGCTTAGAGCCCTTTTCTTTTACCGCTTTTTCTGGGGCAATGAAAAAGTCATCTACGAGCTTGGATCTGGCTGGTTGTAACACCAAAACAACAACGAAAACGTAACAATATATAACAGAAACTCAACAAAAACACTTAAAACCAATTATAAATAACAAAACATATAGCGAAGCTAAACAATTGCAATTAGCGCGAATAATACTCGTATGCTCAAACGAATTCAAACAAACGAGTGATTTTGAGTAATGGCGTCTGGGTTGCCAACAGTGTTTTCGAATTTCCGTGAAATCAACTGCGAAATTCCGTCAAAAACAATTATTTTCTTTGTCTGCCCTCAGGTTTTAGTGCCACGTATTAAATCAGATAGAACGATTATTTTACTTATAAAAAAAAGTTATAATGAAATCTGTGACAAGTTTTATCAACCGTTAACAAAGCATTTATCCCGTCCATCGCTTACCTCACTCCGTTAGATTTTACGCGAAATCCATTAATTTGGCAACACCACAAAACATCGGCCATTTTTTTAATATCAGAGAAATAATACGGCTAATTTAAAAAACAGTTAACTATACGGATAGTGTAGGGTACTTGGTGGTATTTTTCATTTGATGACATAATAAAAATATGTAAAAATGTTTACGATTTCTTCCAAAAAAGCAAGAAAGCTTTAGGGATGGCATAATTATCTACCATCGCAACCCAATATAATTAAAAAGGTAAAAAATAATTACTTACACGTGATTTGAAATGTTTATTGATCATGTATTATCTTTTAAATGTCTTTACAATTAGGTATTATGAAAACTATGATAGATTTTTAGCGTAAAACTATTGAAAGTGTGAAATCGTGATTTATTCTTATGTGGGAACCCTAAAAATCAGCTGTTGTGGTTTGTTTACAAACATTATTTCTCTAAAGTGGCTAAGGTATAGATACACGATGTTGAACCCTTTAATCTACTATAAAAATATCATAAAATTGTTATAACAGCTGGAGTTGTGATTTTTATGATCAATTTTCTGTGTAAGGTACTAACCTTATTTTTTTATGGCTTGGTTAGTTGAACTAAACAAGGAAAATTTTTGAGGTATAATCATTTATTATAAAATAAAGAGGAATAAATTCATTATGAAACGAAGTTAATATAAGTTCACGAACGTTAGTTGATAAACGAGAGAAGGTTCTATGTTAGTCGGTATATAATATATTATACGTATATCATTTTAATATAATGCTCGTAACTGTGTAATTTTACCAATCTGACTTTTATTAGACTGCCGTCCGTCTAAACGCCTTGTCAGTCAATTTAAGTTAATTTAAGTACCGTCAGTGACACTAAAAGTTTTATTGTAGCAGATTTGTAACATTTCCATGCAAATATAAAGTTTAAAATGAAAATATTAAAATAAGGTTGGTCAGTTTGTTGGTCAAGGCGGAAAATATGTCTGATTAAATTAATTATCATAAATGGCTATGGTTATTTGCTTTTATTGTGCGTTTTAATCAATTTTAGGCCATTTTCAGAAAGTTTTACATATTAAATTTATATTTCAGCTCCTGGGATTAACTTGATTTCTCGAAATATATATCTATAAAATTGGGAGGTCTGGTTTACTACATTTAGAATTTTGCTTCTGATCTAAAGGTCAGGATTACAATTTGAATGGCGCAATATTAATTCCAGCTATCAATAAATCTTGATATCAAATAACATGCATTACATAAAGTTTGGTACAAAATCTGAAATGAACCAACATAATAAAAGTAACACGTCGTCGTGTTTTATTGGTAAACACGTAACACACGATACGGAACTTCGTCAGTTTTTTATGATATAATTTTGTACATTTTTGTAATACCCCGTTTACAAAGCTTACCTAAGTGGTACTCTTTTTATAAATTTTAATAATTAAATAACAAAACTTTTACTATAAAGGCTTATAATAATAACTTAGGAAAAGTATTTTTCTAAAACGTTTTAGATTTCCGCATTACTTAGACCCTTGTCACGACATTTCAGTTTGTGTTTTCGAAAGCGACCTTTATGAAAAAAGCATAATGTAAGCACCTAAAATAATAATTCTCTTGTAAATTGGCCTTTCCAGAGACATAGATAATGTGAAGTATGACTATAAAAATGCCTCAATTAAATGTATCTTATGGTTTTATTAATTTTATATACATTCTGCTCAAAAAACTCAATTTTATTGATATTAAATAAATAAAGTGATGAAATTAAGGACCTTATTAAGGAAGTTATTGAATCACGGTTTTAACTGTATCTGTAGTCGGTAGCGGTGAGAGTCGTAGAGTCGTAGAGGTCAGAGAGTAATTTCGTAGAGGCGAGCTAATTGGCGTCGTTCATTCAGCTGTAAACCTTGGTAATAAAACCAGTTATCTAGCCCTACTGATTTTTCATAATCCCACTAAATAATACAGAAAATTTTGCTACAATTGGGACAAGATTTGTAATTAATAATACTTTAAACAAATAATTTTCGGGAATAATCCGTTCTGTTCACGAATACAAAATTTAGATTTGTCTTCTACATATTATATATTTATGTGGAAATAATAGATATAATCTATAAAAATATAGATTGTGTACTTAATTATAAAGATTTTAATAATCTCATTAAAACTTAACCTGTTAGCTAGGACGATGTATCGATCCTAGCCTGTTAGAGTTAGAATACTAATGAGAAAGTTCCTTGTGTATTTTTGCTTTAAAAATTTCTTATGAATGCGAAATGGATATCAACTGTTCTAGAGTCCTCCAAAAATTAAAACAACATCTATATCAGTTTTAAAAATTTATTGTATAACTTAGTAAGTAAATATTTTATTTAAGTATACATATAATATTTAGTCAAAGCACAACTGGTGTGGTTATTTGCATAATATAAGAGCCTAAATTACTAATAGAAAGAGGATCTCGTATAAAGACGAATAAACTAAATGATCTTGTGGAAACAATTATTCTTCTCCCACCTTCTATTTAATAGGAGCTTATCCCATGAAACAAATACTTTAATAGGAATTATGCTGGCAACTGCAGAATAGTCAGCACTTTGCAAATCCAGCACGCAAGCGCTTAGACTCTTTACAAAATAAATGTTTTTGTACGTTTACGTAAGTTAAACAGCATGCAAGCTTTTGGTGAAACTTTAATTAACCCAACTGGACCCTACTTAATAACATTTAGTGCCCCATTCTCAGCCATATTATAGGAGATTGTTGTGTTTAATAGTTTTAGCATCGTATCCCCAATTTGTTCACATATCAAGTCTATGTCAGTTTTAAATATATTATTCCTTAATATTAATGTCAGTTATTAATATATATAAAAATCTGACATGAAGATTAATGACTATTTTTAATTTAGTCATTACTTACATATATCATTTAAACATAACTAACGTGATTATATATTTTCCTTTGACAAAGGATTTATAAAGCCTCTTTATCAAGAGAGACGAAATTTGGCTTAAAATAAAGTTATAAAATATTTTTAATTACTGCAAAATCTTTCCAAAATTTTTTTTAAAATATCATATTATCTCTATGTTCAAGCTTTTCAACACTACCTAAGTTAAGAATCTGCTTTCCTTATTAAAAAAATAACAGATTTTTTTACGTGAAAGCAGCCTAATTATAATTAATTATTGGTGTTAGGTTGTTATTTTGTCATTTAGAAAACCATCATTAGATTTTGATCACTACGAGTTTCAAACTTCTTATTTTAAAATAGTACTGGAGTTCTATTTGTATTGCTAAATAATGATCGATTTTCGTAAAAGATACAGGATGATTTTCAATTGAATATTGCATAATAACCAACTATTATGGTTATCTAATCTATAGCTTGGATCTCTCTACCCAAGCTATATTTTTGTTTTTTTTCTATGTTGGTAAAAGTATTCAGCTTTAAAAATGAAGAACCTAGTACTTCACTGGCAGGTTACAATGAATATGTTCTAAAACTTCCTACTGTTATAAGAAAAATCAGCACTAAACATTTATGCAAATCGAACACGCGCCTTTTGATGACATCGCCGATTCCAGATATTCCTACTGCGTCGTAACGATATAGAAAAATTTTAATACTACAAGTAATAATATTATTTTTCTATTTGCAGTACTTCGAAGGCCTAAATAATGCTGAATAATATTAAGGTCATGAGAGAATTATCGAATATCGGCTTAAGACCAATTAAAAAAAATCATTAAAGCGTATCGAAATTATCGTGCGTAAGAAACAATAATATTTGTCCGTATTTCATTTTATATTCCAAGTAACAAATTATAAATTTACTTACGACTTATCCTTGCTTTGCCCTGTTCCCCAATATGCATACCAGTATTATGAAGCAAAAATGTGTAATCTTTATTCATACGACATATTCATACTATAACACATATCATATCAATCTTTTATGGTGGAAAATATTACCCGTACCCGTAAGGTCACTTATTATATATATTACAAGGATATCAAGTTCCTTAATTAAAACACGTTTCAACGTAATAATTTTACTAAATGTCTACAAACTAGAGGGTTATTATCTTGTGTGTTAACAAGCTCTCGTTAGTAAATAGGTTATTATTATTATCATACGTACGTTTTAAAATTATTAATGAAAATTTTATGTATAAAATTTTTGGCACGCCTTTTGATAATAAATAACAATAGACTATATCGAACGACGAATATATTTTTCGACACGATGGCTCATAACTATGCTATGATCCGATAAAAAGCTTTATGTCTGAACGATAAATTACCGCACACATTGCCAGAGAGTCGAACGATTACCGAATAGCTAGTATTAAGTAAACATTTTTCAGTGAAACCTAAATACATAATATAAAAACACACATTTGTTAAATTATAGATACCTATTCTTATTAAAATATTGTGAATGCGAGCGATCCGAGTAAGCAAATATTCCACGTACATACCAGCTAAGGTGAGCCAGCGCGGTTGGCATCAATGAGAGCTTTAATTAAAACAGCTCTGTAATGTGCAATGAATTCAAATATTTGTATGTACGAATATTTCTGTATTGGCGATCTGTTAGTTATTGACAAGAATCGTGTGTTTCAAGACTCAGTTAACTGAATCTTAATAATTAAATAATAATAATCTATTATATAACCTACCAGCTTACAATCAAATGATTATAATGTTATTTAATCTATATAGAAAAATACGATACGTCCCGACGAACCTACATTATAACGGTCATTATCCTATGTGATGACCTGGAGAACCATTAATCATCAAAATTACATCAAAATGTGTTGTGAATTTTTCTTGATGCTGTCACAGATAGACAGACAGTCAAAATTCTAAAACTTATCGCTTTATGAAACTTTAATGAATCCAACTGGACCCTACTTAAAAATAACGTTTAGTACTCCATTCTCAGCTATATTATAGGAGATTGCTGTTAAATAGTTTTGTTCCAATTGGTTTACATTTCAAGTCTTTGCTTTATATTTCAAGTCGGTCCTGTAAGCTACAGGACGGACTTATTATGTTATTACTATATTTAATTTAGTCGTTAAAAAAATCATTTTCACGAAATCTGTAGAATTTTTCTTGTTTAGTATAAATTCGAGATTCTTCTTGTCTACCATAAACATTTTGTAATAAAATATCATATTTAGTATGAACAAGAATCGTAAACTTGTTCATAGTCACTGTTTTCGACTAAGAGGCACTATTATATAAATGTTAAAACAAAATATAATGTCTAACAGTCGCTTCTGAATGTTATTCCAACACTCGGTACTTTCAGTGCTCCTGAAAATTCGCTAGGGACCAATTATTATCATTCTATCTTATAGTACGTGGGATTTCTAAGGATGCTATAATAAGCTTAAAGTAATTAGCACTTAATGTAAGTGGTACCACAAATTACTTTGTAATGATAATACAACGTGAATTATTCAGACAAATCAAGTCAAAACAAGTCTGAATAATTTATACCATCTGAAACATTGCATATTGTTGGATATTCGAGTAATAGAAACAATCAGAAAAGTAGTTACCAAGATATTTAATGTATTTCAGATTTTAATCTGCGACTCTTTTAATCTGTATCATGGAAGTAATTGCGACTTAGTAATAGTACATAGTAAAAAACTATTTTTCGATGAATTTTCTTTACTCGAATTCTAATTTCATTTTCCCTATTTTTTATGGCCAATTAGCGGCTCATATATAAATCTGCATCTTGAATCACTCTATCTATTAAAAAACAGCATCAAAATCCGAAAAAGATCTAAGCATTAATAAGGACAGACGGACAGCGGAAAGCGACTTTGTTTTATAATATGTAGTGATTTCAAAACAAGTAATGCAAGAGTTGTGACATAAAATGATTTGAGATTTATTAGTCTGACAAGCCTTTGTAAGCTGTTAAGTATATTAGATAAGTATTTTTTTCTTTACATATTAACAAAGCCAGTTTTGTCGTATGTATATACATTTTCCTTAAAAGCATTTTAAAAGCGACATTAAACATCTGGATTCAATTTGGATTATGGATTACATTAATCGAGTCGAAATGAAAAGGATGAAAAATGCCTGGAATAATTAACCTACTTATTGTAAATTGATTTCCATTTTTAGTCATTTTTTCTAAGGATCAAGACTTCTTTGGCAAAAGTCATGTACAAATTTTGATAAATAATAGTAGTGCTTACAAATTTTTGCCACGGCTACAATCGAGCACCCTATATCAATAGTAATGTTTTAAGTTAGTAGAAACTAATTTTTCTTTTTTGCAATTTAACCAATAACAAAAAATGTTTATTGTTTGCTAAACAGCATTGGCCAAAGCTTTGCTTCAACAAAAACAAGTAAATGTACAATCAACATAAACAATGGCCCGTCTAGCTAGCATCAATCACTTACAAGTATCAATATTTCTAACGTTATTATTAGTAAAGTTGTTTTTGTGATTAGAAAAGTATTTTGTTGGAAAATTAAATATCTTGAGCTAAATTTTTAATCTTATATACTTACTCTATAAATCTATACTAATATATAAATTTAATTGAAGTCACTACCTGTAAAATCAGATTAAGCGATTGTAATTTGCAATCTTTTTAAGATATCTCTCTTTACTATCATTGTATGATATTCTTGTAGGTAAATATAGGCATTGCATATCCAAACCAAGTCCGCAATGTCATATCTGTACCTCCTAAGGTACATATAGATTGAACTATGTATGTTAACTATCGAAAACCTACTTAGGGTCGCTCTCGATCGACCGGAGTTAACTCGCTAGCCATACTTGTATAATAAAAGTACAAAAGACAGAAAAAAACCATGTCCATGACTTTTTCTAAAGGCTTTAAAATTTTTAAGTAATAATAATATTTTTTCAGTTTAAGTCGTTGTTGTTAATGTTGTTTTAGTTAAAAAATTATCAATACATGTCTCTGACAAGGAATTCTTAAAGCAAAACACTTTTTAAAGATAGACCATGGGCAAAAACTATACAAATATATTTAGGCCTTATGTCCATCTTTCACTGCCACAGAACAATAGACCTACGTGTAGGTATTCGTTATGAGATTCTTAGTTTGTAAAAGGAGTTTAATAGGACTACGAGTATCCTAAACTATCTTTTTATCTTAGAAAGTTGGCAATCAATATTTGGTCAATCTCGCGGGGCTTAATTTACCGCATAAAGTTATCCTATGAAGGGTGATAGGTGTTTCATTAGTTTAATTATAAAAAGATATTGTTATTTCATTTCTTCTCCTTTTCCGTTAATGTCAATAAAATATTTAAGTAAAATTAATTGTACGTCCTCTTCAAATAAACGGCATAGTTTGTCCAAGTATAAGTTTTAATTAAATTTGGGTAGGACTAGCTCTAGTGGAGTTCATTGATGTTAGTAATAACTAAGTCTCCTCAGAATACTTCATAGAGTACTCTGTATTATTGGTGTTAATTTTCTATTTGATGGACAAAGGATCGAAGACCTCGTAAAAGTTTTATGGTTGTGATACCCTTGCTACTATTGTCTGTTAGAACGTTATGTGCTATTTTATGACGTTCCGAAGGGAAATATTTAGTGAAATTAAAAAGCTTTTAATATGTATTAGAGGAAACTCAATGCGCATATCATTAAAAAGGGAGCCGTGACTTATTTGATTCTTTCATTTGTGATCTTATGGTAATTTTTCACAAGTACTGAAGGGACCAGTAAATAATTTGTTAGGTTTAAATATAGGTACATACCTAATAGACAGAGCTCGTGAATCTTCTACTAGCTTGTTGCTGTTAGGTTTGAAATTCTTTCGGTAACATATAATTTAAATATCATGTAATGATATTTAAGTTGAGGTCATGATGCGGTTCTCGCTTGTGTTTTTTCCATCCTTCCGTTCTCCTATGAAGGACTTATGATGGCTAAAACAGTTCACCTTTGAGTCACTTGTTAGATCCTTGAGCCCCACAAAATTACTCGACATTTTACTGTCTTAATTTACCGAATATGATATATACAGAACTAATATAATATAGTAAAAGTTATAAGGTTTTCAGAGATTTTTTCTACACTAAAAATATTACGCTTAATGACGTGAAGTATGCTGTCATAATTGGAAGAATTTCTAGTCTTGCAGGAAAACAAACGTAATACTTTTCTAAGAATTAGAATTGACATTTCATTGATTTTGCGAGGCCAATGTCGAACGCTGTTTTACTCGATCTATAGTGAGGCCGATCTGAATTGTAAATAAGGATGGTAACCAACTTGCACTGATAACAAGCTTTATGCAAGAATATTTAAGTTAGTAGCTTTCAATACGTTCAAATGTAGGAGCTTTACTATTTAAAATATACAAAGAAATTAAAATATTCCATTAATATAGATTGCATAAAATGTTATAACTAAATTAATTATGGCTATGATAGCTCTATTACTAAACAAAAAATGTACAATGTTTATTTGTTCTGAATAATACAAATGAGTTCCTGATTATATTAAAAAAATCATATTAGGTATCAGAAATGTGCAGAAGAATTAAACTCAATTATAAATAAAACACTTAAAGTATTGGTAAAATCTAGATTATATTCATTATACCTCAAAAATATCTAATAAAATTTTTATATATTATAAGCTCTATTGTGTGGATACCACAATAGAAATATGATACAATATAACACTTTCGTTTCAACAGCGACAATAGACGTAAAATGAGATGACTTCTTATAACACCATCTCACATAAATACGTTTTACTTTTGTTATTTAGTGTGAATAGATAACATTACATTTTCTGTATTATTTTAACCTTATATTAATAGTAATAGATAAGTTAATTAAGACAGGAGGATTTAATTCACTTATCTATTACTATTATTTATATTTTATAGAATGTTCTTACGGAAAAAAGTAATGCGCAGAAAATTGGATAATTACGAAATTTCTATTTTAACTTTGCGAATTTAACAGGTTATAAATAAACAAAATAAATAAATCTCGTCATATGTACAACATTTATTTAGAAACTGAAAGTACACGCTGCCGGCCTTTATTTCACAAGAACTGGAACACTAACTTTTTTCAATTTGCAAAGATTTCAGAGAGCGGCATCGCTAGATGTAATTCGTTTCGAGTTCTATTTTTCTTTAACAAAATGAATCTATAAGATTATCTCCCTCTGTAAATCCTTGAATATATCGAGGATTACATCAGTCGAATCCAAGTGCGAATTTATCTTTGAATATATATTGATATAGCATATTTTATGAAATTGTATGGCTTACTGTATACTAAATGTTTTGTTAAAGCATTAGATATATTTGCGGTAAGTTATATTTAAATTGGTTGAGGGCGTATACATAAGTAAGTAAGTACGTACGTAAGTGATAAGCGTTAATACTTTTTCCAACGTAAAAAAAAACAATTGGTGGTTGCTATTAATTTGTTTGTTGAAAGTGATAAGATTTTTATACAGCAAGTTGAAAAAATTGTGGTTTGAAAAAAATTGTGTTCGTTCGTAAAAAGATTCTCGTCATTATTCACTTCTGTTTCGATTCGAAAGATTTAAACTCTACATTAATTTTCATGTGCATTTTAATACAAAAATATATAAAAGTAAACGTCAGATAACAATTTTTTTGTAATATTTTCAAACATCGTGTTGTTATCCTGAGGCAATTGTAATAACATCGTGTTAACATAGTGTACTGGTTAATTTTCTATTTAAAGCAAGCTCTATCCTAGACTGAGCTACATCTTAATTACACCTTGCGGCTACCCCCAGTTAAACTAATGACTGCTGCAGTCTTAATAAATTAGTGTGAGTTAGATTTTGCATACATGTATGTAATTTCATAAATGAAACATATATGGAAGCACTTTAATTAATACTGTATTTGACTGCTCTTTAATCTGTGAAAGTTAAGAAAAATATATTTGAAAGATAAGTCCATAGTGAAGGATGGGAAGCTTGTTTATATTACGTACTATGTAGTTTTACATACGCAATAGGATATTTATTTTATCGACAGAACATCATCCATACGTTTTACATGATTTTCTTAGGTAATTACTTTATTAATATCTAACTCGTATTAAAGGAAACGTAGCTTTGGAATTGTATGCATACTGCATAGTTAGCACAGTGTACAAAATTTTTGGGAAAAACTCTTGTCAAAAAATGCTGTAAAATATTTATAATATCCTGGAAGAATCTGATATAATATAGTAGACTCACAATTTTAATCATAGATTCACTCTAAAAGTTGATATAAACAAAATATTATGGGTTATAAGTTAATTTGCAGACTTTATTATACACAATGAATGTTTCAGATTTAGTTTTATTTTATGTTCTTGGATTTTCCCCGAAAACTTGTTACAAAGAAAATTGGTTGTTGTATTTCATTCGTGGTATTGTTATTATTTCGCTTATCATTTATTCTAATAGAAAGATAAAAGCCTCATGTTTAACAAATCTCAAAGAAGAACAAACGTTGATCATGAATAATTCGAACTTACGTAACTTTTCTCTTATAATAATAAGGGATGCAGTGTTTTGATTGTCAATAGCGATTGAACTTAATAAAACTTTCCTAAATCGCTTAATGTGTTTGTTTTTGTTCTTTTCTGAGATTTCTTTAAAAATATTTCGAGGGATTGGAAAAAAGATGCGCTTCAGAACATTTTATTATATGCTGTAAATTCTTCTTCTTGCTTCCTGGTATTAAAATTACTTAGTTTTTCCTAGAATTTTACATAAACATCTTCTTCCACTTCCACAGGTTGACTGGAAGAGATCTCTTTCAAGGATAAGTCCACTTTAGTAAAATAAGATTAATAGTATTTGTTTTATTTTACAGTGTTTTTATTTAAGTGGTTTAACGTTGAAAAGTAGTTGTATGTTAATTTTTAAGACTAACTTTAAAATGAATAATATAGTCTTGTTAACTCAAAGGCCGTTTAAATTACGAGTTCTTAACGCTACTGGCTTTTGTACCCGAGAATTAAAATACTAAATTTTTATGTACTGCTGGTAGAGTTAATTTACTTTAAATAATACCTTCATTTAGCTTAAGATGAAAGATTTGAATTTCGTTCTTATTTAGCCTTCGTGAGACAATGTCCGTATTTGGTATAACTTTCTCAGTCCTTGAAATGTGATTATTATACAATTATCGATGCTATCAATATTTAAATGAGTTTTTGTGATTTTTTAGTACAAAAATTATTAAAAGTAGATTATGGATAGATTTTACGAAACAAAAGTTTGTTAGCTAAAACAATGACATAATTTCTGGTGTACTCAAGAGTCGTAGCGCCTCATTTAGCACATACAATTTTCTCGGGTGTCTTCAACTCAACTCACACTTCATTTGTTCCTAGTATAGCATGAGCTTTTCTTCACTTTTATGACATTTACTTATAGGTACTTGCTTTTGTAATAGACCGTAAACTGTTAATAATCAGAACTAGATTAGGTGAGCAGGCCATATTTTGGATCAATAGAGCCAGAGTGGCCAGATTCTGTTTGTACTACAGTTAAACTATTGCATTGCAAGTATATTTGTAGCTACATTCCAAATCTGGATCTATTTTTTGGAAATGAGGTATTTGAAGAAAATTTAATATATTCCTAGTAGTTTTATTAGTGGTTTTATTTATTTTATTTTACAAACAAAAGCGCGTTAAAATATACAAAATAGAATGGGATAACGAATTTCGGTAGAAAGTTTTATTCAATCAGTCGAGATGAATAATTAGCCTAACTTACGCATTCTATAATATGCGAAAAACGAGATGCGAGATGATCTAACATTTAAAATATGCATAAAAATAAGCCTAACATTTAAAATATGCATAAAAATAAGAAATATAAAATTTGTTAAGTCTAGGCTAGTTCTGTTTATATATTTATGATGCCAATCCACTGAGGAATGAATATTACGAGCAACTTCGAAACGAAACACTTCCAGTCTAAAATGAGTCAATTCCATTGGGACATCGTCGCAAATCTCATTCAGGTAGCTTCTATCTATATATAGATAAAGATTTATCAAATCACTCAAGGGAGACTTCCGGACGCAGGATTACGAACTAAACGGTTTAGGAGTAACTTAGTTTTCGTATTTATGACTATCTTTACAGGTTAAAGATACGTCCAATTTATCCATACTGTAAACCAAAATATTGGCTTCATAAAGTTTTATAGCAATTTTATAACAGTTGTACGAGTGATAGCTACTAGATATTTTAGTGAACTAAATATTTTATGACTATATATAAGTATTTTATTAAGGTTGTAATTTTTTCGTCGCAGTTCATGAAATATTATATATTAATGAAACCATGGGACTTGTAAAAAAACTCAGTCACCCAGAGAGCAATTTCTGAAGTTTCCTGTGAGATGAGTTTCATATGAGATATCAGGAGATATGTAAAAGGACTCCACGGTCGTACTCCACTCATACTCCACCGACATACTCCGTTGATTCTCTAAGTTTTAGTGGCAGTGGGCTGGAGGTTGCTTGGTTGGTTGGTCCAAGTTCTACTCGTATAAGACGCAGCGTGGAGAGGTCTCCCACAAGTGACAAGGCGGAATGACGCAACTGGATCACACTGAACGCGGTTGGCATAAGATTGATAGTTGTAGAACTCTTTGGTGAGGCCGATGTCCACTAACACTACTAGGTATTTATGCATAAATCAACAGAACATTTTAATTTATTTGTAAACATAAAGCATGTCTGTTTAATTGTTACACGTAGAATACATATTTATAAATCAGTGAAGCTAAGTTAATACAAAATGTTTATAAATTTTATGAAAGTATGCAAAACAATATATAAAATATTTAAAAATGAATGATATGAATACTATGAAATAGAAATATAAGTGATTTTAAAAGCTCTATAAATTACGTTTTTAATTGGGCTCTTTAGGAGATAATATTAGTACCTTGTAACACCTGTTGATGGTACCTATCCAAGTTTTGATTGCTTTAGAACTTTTATATAATTTATTAAGCGTACTTGCATAATTTGACAGCGGATGTAGAAAATTGGATGTAATTAAGAAAGCAATTCCTTAAAGATTTCTTGTCCTTCTTCCCTTTTTACTTCAGTTATTTTTGGATGTCTCTAATATTCTTTGTGGCAACAAATTGAATTAGGACAGTGAAATTTTTAATCATATTCTAGAGTTTTATAGATAAAAGGCAAAAGCCCTTATAATTTCGTTATATTCGTGTAATCGTTTGTCAATAAATCAGAAACACACGGAAATTTACTTATTAATAAATTTTATTTTTATAAACATAACATATTTTTATTCCACAGATTCGTAGAACAATGAGTAAAAAGTACAATTAAAGTTTTAGCTTCTAAGCCACATCGTGCATATTCAAGGATTTCTGTATAAAATATGTAATAGAATCCTGAATAACTTAAGCATAAGTAGAGCAAGTATCAGGCCATTTAGTTTTAAATAAGTTACAAAGCTTTTATAAGTAACAAAAGTTTCATAATATTCTCAAAGTCAAAGAAAAGAAACACAACACTATTTACACCTTTTAATATAAATGGGTGTTCTTAATAAGCCTTAGAGACTGATATAATTACTTGAGTAGACGGAGGGTAGCTGTGAAAAAATCTCACTAACTGTAGCATTTTGTAAGATATATGCGTGCAAAAGAGTGTGCCTACTCCGGGATTTTATTTATTATTACACAATGCATTAATTATTTATATTATAAAAGTACGAATTAATGAAATCTCATATTATGTTCGTAAATGATCTTCTTCTCTCACTTTTTTGGTTTAAACATATTGATCTGAATGAATACCGTACCATGTAATATTTTTAGCTTTTATAATAAAAACAAAAATAAGTTATGAGTAAAGTTGCTTTTTACTACTTAGTTATTTATGCGAAATAACGAATGTGAATTTTGCAAATATTCGGAAACAAAAGCTTACGTTGACACCAAAATATAGTGCTTTACCTAAATCGAATAAAAAAGTTTTCCATTCGCCAGCTAATGTTGACATTGATGTAACTCTAACGTCAAGGGCGGACTGTTCACGAAACGAAAATAGCCGCACCATTGCCTTTACCTTATCGCTATCTTTACATGAAGGTTGGTTTTTGTATGAATAAATCTGGAATAATATATCTTATTTCGTTTGTAGATAAATTAACTAACATTTCTTATATTTCTAACACAGTGGCAGCCCAGTGGTCACGCGCTAGTTTGGTTACCGAGTTCTGTTGGTTCCAATCCGGGTCTCGCAGTTCTGATATTTTCATTTGCAAATCATTTCTAACATGATTACCGCTTGTCTTACGGTGAAGGAAAACACCGTGAAGAAAACTGTATGTCTGAGAGAAGCTAGCAAGTTTTCGCAAGACATGTGAAGTCCTCCAACCCGCAATTGGCCAGCGTGATGGACTATGGCCTGACAATATTTTAGGTAATCCAAAAACTTGATTAATATCAGCTATTATAAAAAGACTATATATAATAATGTATAGACTCATTTTTATCATATTTAAGGTAGCACTTTCAAGTAAAAAATTGTAATATAGTGTTATTTTAATATAAGATGTCTAAGGTTCATTTTGTCTTTGAAGCGAGTCACAAACGTATTTTAAAGCTGCGAATGGTTTTGCAATAAGTCTGGGAGAATTTCAATCTTTATGGCGAATTACGAGTCGTTTAATAATTTGAAATTTACTTTCTCAGTGTCATTGATCCCTTTCGTAGAGTTCCTTGCAATATTGCGTTGTCGGTTTCTTCATATATCTATTTCTAAATAGCCCATTTCTATGGCATTTGTTTACAGAATAATTTGGTCTCATTTTATCAATTCAATTAAAACTTATTAGGGACTATAGGCTATCAATATCAAAAAGTCAACAAAATTATAAATAAATAAATACTAACATCCTCTCATCTACAATAATCTATATAAAATTCTAACTGTGTCGATACTGCACATTACATATTGTTTGAAAAATCTTATTAAAATAGTAATTTTTATCAATGTAGAGACCGAATCTATAGTTTTTACAGTTTTTTCCCGTCTGTCTCGAGGGGAGAAATCCGAGTGGAGCAAGGTTGAGACGCTATTAATAAAATATAAGGTTTGTAAAAATTTGTCCAGTCGCTAAAAAAGTTACATGATTATCATAAAAATGTTACATGAAACTCATAGATTCTTTTTTACAACTGTTAATGAAATAATTTTATCAACAAACTTTACAATATAAATAAGTTCATAAAATAATATCATTGTATATTTTTTCTTTCACATTGCAGGTGTCAGAAATGTTTTATGTTTTCAACTATTACAAGTTTAAATATTGAAATAACGCAAGAAGAAAGGACCGAATAATGTCGATAAATCATTTTTATGTAACAGATGCATTCTTTCTTAATCTCAATGCAAATGTACCTTGCACAAAGCTTGTTTGTGCTGCCTGATGCGGATATTTACAATTCAGATCACAATTCTGCATAAAAGGAGTAAAACTGAATTCAAACATTCATTAGACCACGGGTATATGAATTTATTTAATTTAAATAAAAGTGGATTCAGCTATTATAATTAAAGATAAATTAAGTGAGTATTTCATTTCGTTACTAGTCTTGTACTTACTAACAGTGTTCGTTTTGTAATTATCTGACACAATAAATAGCATCTTAGTAGTAGGTAATT
The DNA here is from genome assembly GCA_905231865.2 of Boloria selene. Lineage (NCBI taxonomy): Eukaryota > Metazoa > Arthropoda > Insecta > Lepidoptera > Nymphalidae > Boloria > Boloria selene. The sequence goes on along the minus strand of HG993137.1, from coordinate 11,262,040 downwards.
CGACAAATATTTATCTCTTATACAAATTATTTATTTATTTATTATTTATTTATTTATGTACCACACAAAAGAAAAAGAAAAATACATAAATATAAAAAGGAAGCGGAGACATTGTGTACAACGGGTGACTTATCTCTTTAAGAGATTTCTTCCAGAAACCCTTGAGCGTGTGAAGGACATAGTTATCAAGAAAAAGGTGCAGTGCAAATTACAAACGTACATACATACATATATACATACATACGCATACATACATACATACATACACATAACATACATAAATACATAAATACATACATACGTGCCTACATACATGCATAGGTATATACAGACATAATATCCAAAATAAAATAAGAAAATTATGTTGTTTGATTCAGATAAAACTCTTTCAAGCGAGTTTTAAAGACTTTTAGCGATTTCCAGAGTCTTGCTGCTTGAACTGTGAATGAATTCTCATAGAAAGTAGTGTTAAATGGTGGTATGTTAAGCTTTTTTAGCAACAAATGTTGATCTATTAGCGTATTTGAATACGTGACGTTATGATAAACATATAACAACATCGAGTAAGAAGTTACTTTACTGTCTATAGTAAAATACTCGTAGGGAACTACAATATAAAAGCAAACCCGTAGTGTATATAAAACCGATGTAAGTAATAAAACTAAATCTGATCTGAATAAAAATAGACCTTATCAGAACGCAATGCTGATGATATTGACATTTTTCACAAGTTAACAATATTAGATTTTTTATACTTTTTCGGTTAAAATAAATTGGACTAGAAAATCTTTTGCTAATTTATTTATTGGAGTAAAATTTATGGGACACTTAAAAACTTATTTATTGTTGACTTATGCCCTACATTAATAGAGCAGAGTACCTAATATTTAATTCTTAGAATGAATATTATTACTAACAGTTCCTCTAGAAACCTAAAAATTTATTATTTTATTTAAAGAATTAGATGCTGCAATATGTACCTTGGTACTCTACTGCCTATAGTATGCACGAATGTAAATCCTTGCTTCGAGTCCCAGGTCGGCCGAAGTAACCTAATTAACTGGGTTTTGTGGCTAAGAACTTGTAAGCACTGGAGAAAGTATTTATCTTGGATCAAATTAATCTTATTTTGAACAATGTCACTTTTAATTGTTCATGTTCAATAAAAGGTAGCAAATTGATCTTACTTTATTATATATAGTATTTCAGAGGCTTGATTAACTCGGAAATAAACAATGGATAAGTTGAAGTTATGATGTAGTTTAAAACAGAGCACCTGAATACGAAGTAAGCCGGCAAACTCAAAATTTATGAGAGAATTAAACCTTTCAAAGCCATTTATTATAACTTAATATTTTATGTATAATTTGTAAGCTGTAATATTATTTATTTCTAAACATTTACCAATAACTTTGTTAAAAATAAGTTAACTTTTATATTATTTTATATTAATTTTATATATATATATATATGTAATTTTTTAAAATTTTAATGACGAAAAAAATAATGCTGCAGTACATCTTTTGATTTTTCGCCATATTCAATTTTACCTTTAAAATCGAGGGTCCAAAAACGGCTGTCTATTTCAATGCTTTTATTGAATACCAATTGAAAAGCCATTAACGTAAATGTTCTTGCACATACTTTATTTATTATCGCATCGTATTTGCAATTTAAATTCCTTCTAGGATAGAACGAGAAAAACTTGCTTGGTCCGTTTTATAAAAAGAGATGTTTTTAATGCATCTTACTTTATTGCAACTGTGTTGACTTTTATAAGGTATTATGTATTCAGCCTAGAATTAATGCTCCTGCTGCTGGCATATCAAATAATTGGATTCGAAGGCACTGAGCCGTTAGTATAATCAGATCTCTAATGGCAGCATATTGAACGGTTTCAAAGCTTTAGAAAATTATTATTTCTATTTAAAGTTAGTTCGTACTTGCATATCGGATATCTCTTATAAATTATAAGTTTAAAGAAAAAGTGAAAAAGAAAAGTATTACAGAAAAAAAATTAAGCTGAAAATTTTACAGGGAATACTTCCATAGGGAAATGGCTTTAATACTGAATAACAAATATAATTAAGGAATAATGTTAATATTTTTTGTAATAAGTAAAATAAAGTAAGTTTAAGACTTTTATTCTCATGGTATAGAAACTCTAGACATTTAGATAGCTCTTAGAACGCAGCACTATTTTTATATAGGCTTTGCTTTCTCAGACTTTAAGTTTCAAATTATATTTACAATGTTACATTTCTGAACATGTACAATATAGACTAAACTATGACATATAACAACCACAGTAAACTAAGTTAACGATGGTAACTGAGAGTAACGACGGACCATGTGTAAATGGCAAGCCATTTGAAGTAGCGTATGGAAATCCAATATCTCTTGTCTAGTCTAGAAACTATTATAGAGCACCATTGTGCTGGGAAAATGAAGACTGCGTATGTATAAATGAATATGACACGTGATTTTAGTTATCAGCAACACGAAGTACAGATATTTTACTTTTCTAGCATTTGTTATTTTATAAAATTCACTGATAGACAAGTAGAGACGCGATCGTTAGAAAATCAAGTTAAGTGAGTTTAATTCCCGGGTCTTGCACCTCTGATTTTTAGTTTCTAATAATTCCGAACATGATTAACACATTTCTTACGATGAGGGAAAATATCGTGGCAAACCTGCATGTTTGAGAGAAACTAGCAAGTTTTCGAAAGACTTGTGAAGTCCGCCAACCTGCACATGGCCAGCATGGTGGCTAAATCCCATTGTACTGAAGAAATACCCTTAAAATATAGCAATGTGATGTAAAAAATCACTGGATTCTTAATATTGTATTTCATACTATTTAAAGTGGGTTTGAGTCTTACTTGAAGTTGATCAGTCCTTTAAAATTTTGCTTGTAACAATCAATGAAAAGTACTGGTATATTATATTTGATTAAAGCTAGAAATTTTAGATGTTCCTATAAAACTTAATCCTTGTCAAATGTTTTATTATCTAAATTGTAGCTGAAGCTAAAACAAATAAAACCTTGACCTTGCTCTTACTTTAAATTATAGCATATTAGTAATATTCACACGGTGACACGAATACATTAAAATACAATGCATGCCTGATATTATCCAAAAATGGATTCAGACAGCACTGTCTGCTTGGCTTTTTCGCAGAATTCTTGCATTTGAATGACTTTACTTTAAAAATTTACAGTCAAAACACTCATTACTTAAATGCAATACATTATTACCTGTGAAAGAAAAGCTTAATATTATAATAAGATATATCAGATTGATCAAGTAAATAAACAAAAATATTATACATGAGATTGTACGAGTATTAAATATACATGTATACAAAATACATGTATTTTTGTAAATTTTGAATGTTAAAAAATAGGTTTCAGTAACCGAATCAAGCCGCAAGGTTTGGAGAGACCACAAACTCCGTTAATTGCTCTTGTTCAGTATAAGTTTCTCTTGATTCTTGCAAGGTAAGTGGTAAGTGTTACTACGTTTGTGTATTTAGTAGTTGTAACTATTTTCTCGTAAAGAAACTCTGAAGAGATAATGTTCATGTTGAACTTTAACGCTTAAAGTGATTAACGAATTAACAATAATGTAAGTTTTTAAGTTTGTGAGTGAGTTTACGGTGACTGGTTTAACACTTATATTAGGTCAACTCACACTCAGTCTACAACTTATAATATTAAATGAGCAATTCTTGCTTATTTATATTATTGTATTGTGTTTCGTAAAAGGCGCTAACTTTTTTTTCTTCATGGTATTTTCTGTATCTATACATTTTTTAAAGAAAATTTACCGTTTCGAAATTTGATTCAAATCCGTCTCGTTTGTCGGAGTGGAAAGGAGTAAAGTTACATACCTACTTAAACTTTTTCATTTATAATAGTAGTTCGATTAAATCTATTAATTATGTACAGAACTTGTTATAGAATTACGAAGTGAATAAGAAATAAATAAGATACTTAACGTCGAAAAATGCATAATTTTTCAATGTAACAGAACAACGCAAATAAATAGAGCTCTATAACGACGGCAATTTTTCGCCCGCGTAGAGTAGTTTTTCCTGTGAATCATTTCATCTGTTTTGTATGTTTAGGTATAACTATTGTTTATTCTTCTAAGCTCGCAATCATTTTGATATTATAAGGATTTATTGGCTTATCAATAGTAATATGTGGCCAATATGGTATTTAGAAAACGTACTCGTACATTTATTAACACATCCTAAGAAGTTTATCATGGTAATAAGTTCAGCCTGCAAGTTTTCCCATACTTTACCAAGTTATTATCATTATTAAAAGGTGGTCTAGTCTTAAAGCATTCGTTTGGGGAACTGAGTGAAGCAGGTTTTAATTCCGAATCTCGTACTTCCAATATTGTCATGGTCAACATGAGTACCACTTGTCATACGGTGTCTTTCACATTAAAAAAAATGGTGAGGAAACCTATTTGTCTGAGAGGACCAATCGGAAAGACGTGTAAAATCCTCTAAGCCGTGCTTAGCTAGCCTGGTTGACTATGGCCCGTTTTCTCTTATGTTGAAGAGAGGTCCGTGACTAGCCGTTGGATGTTAAAAAGTTTTTTTATCAAAATCAGATATCGACATACATTTTGCTTACGAGCGAAGTCAGAATGGGTTAGTAACAAATGACATTAATTTAGATTACGTTATTGTACTGTAGTTACGAGGTGAGTTAACCAAGTAATTCTGGCTGACCTTGTGTGTTTTCCGGTAAATAATGACGCTAAAATACTCGTGTAAGTTTATTCAAACATGTACAAATGAAAACTCAATCTATTTCTATTATAAACATTGCCTTCTGTTTCACGACAGCAAAAATCAAATTCTATACCAGTTTTATTTCGCAACATAAGATTTTGGGAACTAAAAAAATAGCAAAGCTACATAGGTTTCTCCTTTAATCTCATATTTAATTAATCAATTAACAGAAACAGTACCTAAATATATACTTCTATACGAATATAGATATTATATGGTGGAAAAATTTGTGTGCTTATTTATTTGTATATGGTGAGAAAATCTTAAACCACTGAACTAATTTTAAGGATCCTTTAGATAGCTACTGATTAAGTTATATTTAACCAATTATATAAACTCATAATAATTTCTTGTTAAACGAGGACAGATAGTTAATATAATTAGTTATATTTAGGATAATAATTAGCTATATTTTGTGACTGAAAGAATGTTTTAATCTAAAATATTTAAGTAAATATTAAAACCATATGGCAGTTAACATTGCCTTTGTAAATAATGCATCTGGGGGCACGGTAGTGCCCCCGCCAAGACGAGCCAAGCGAAGCGCACGGGCACTACCTACCTTTTCTCGAAGCGCTTCGTCGTTTTTTTGAACCCTCATAACTTGGGTTTGGATTATGCTAGATCAACAAAATTTTCGGGATATATTGTCAATAGCGGACTTATTGAACATATTAAGTTTTAATTACATTAGCTTTTATACTTCAGATTTTATTTATATCTAAAAAACGCTGATTTCGTCACTGACTCACTGATGATCATCAAAATTCTTAAGGTATTTCCTAATGTCCTAGAAAGCTGAAATTTTGTATGTAAGCTAGTATTAGCACACAAACAACAAAAAAATTATAAAACTTGTAACTTTCATCCCCCAACCCCTTAAACTAGGGGATGGGAGTTTGTATGAGACCTGTAATTTTAAATTAAATTTTGATGACGCTAGAGGTCTAATCTATAATCTAAAACTTGGTGCCCCCAGATATATATATGTATAGGTACTCCTTGTTAAAAAAAAAAAAAAGAAGAAAAAAATAAAAAAAAATTTTGTTACAAACAACTTACAAAAAGAAATGAAATCCCACCAAAAACATTTTCATGTAAAATGTTGCCAAGACGAGCCCATATGACTCGCACTGTCAAAAAGTTATCAGATCTCATGTAGAGCCAAGCTTCTAACACTACACGCCCTAACTCTACAAGGCCTAACTTCACAAACTCTACACCTTAGTCAAAATATGTGGCTTGGTCGTTCGTTACTACAAGAACTATTGTATAACACAAAAGTAATGAACAGTGAATTAATTTTTCACCTTACGCCGATGTGAATGTAGCGAAATGGCCAAACCACATATTTTGACTAAGGTGTAGAGTTTGTGAAGTTAGGCCTTGTAGAGTTAGGGCGTGTAGTGTTAGAAGCTTGGCTCTATATGAGATCTGATAACTTTTGACAGTGCGAGTCATATGGGCTCGTCTTGGCAACATTTTACATGAAAATGTTTTTGGTGGGATTGTTTTTAAGCAAATTTAATTAAAGTCCATTTTAACTAACTAATTGACTCTATTTTTTCGGTAAAATTGACTAGGTTTTCCGTAATACTAAACATATTAAATAATAAAATCAAGAAATGCATTTATGACTACCGCCTCAATACATACAAGTGGTTATGAGCGAATCACCGGCGAAAAAGCCGGTACTATCCCTACAGCCATTATATATCGTCAATGACTTGCATGAATAAAAAAATGAATTAATTATCTCTTCATAAAACTCAACGCAATTAATAATATAAGCTATTTTGTATATGAAAAGGTTTACCTTCGAAGAAGCTTGGGCTTGACTTAACCACTATTGTTAATTATCTTGTTGCGATAATTAATTAATAAAAGGTAAGTCAGAGCATCCACTTGAAAGTCTGTTAATACTGAAAAGGTAAACTATTAAAAGAAGAATATTATAACGGATACGTATGGAATGAAAATATAACGACCCGTTTCCACATTGACCTTTAGAGTTTAGACATTAATATTTTGACAATGTATTGTGAAATTTGCTATAACCGGAATAGCGTGATGGTGAAGTCATATATTAAATATTATCATGTAATCCTTAATATCGTAAACCTTCACAGCATTTATATTAATTTTAAACGATTTCATATAACCCTTCTATTACAATATGTTATATACTTAGTATGCGAATGTATACTAGAAAACTACTTGTGGATAGACTAAGTTCTAGATTTTCTTGCAGTTCAATATTACCTATTTCAATGTTGAAGGGACTATATTGATTGCTACCAAATTCATGACCAGTGATCACCACACTCGCTTGTTGGGCTAACCTAAACATTCCATAAAAATTCCATCTAAATCGCTGCAGCCGTTTCGGAGTCCATAGTGATCATACATACCTACATAGATTTTTATTTATACAGGTTTATTACACAGACGAAGAAATACCTATATATTTTTTGTTAAAATTCCGTTAAAGTACCGATATTAATAACAAGAAATAAATTATGAGATAGATTCTCATCGACTTAAAACCTATGAGGAATTACAAAAAAGAATTGAGTGATGTGTTCAATAATTAAAAAACTTATATGCGCTTAATAAAAAAATAACATACTTTAAGTGTCAATAAAGTAGTAGAGAGTAATATAAGTAATCTGAAAGTTCGTTTACTTGTAATATCTGCGAATTAAGGCATTATGGCCGATATTCTGGAAACGTGTTCTGTGTACGAATATTTCATATTTAGACCTTCTTAAGTCGACAGCCTCTTAAGAAAAGGAAATACGACCGGTCAGTTCTTATTACGAAAAAAATATCTTTAGCAAAAAAACTATACTCTATATGGATTGTATATATTGTGTATATAATATGTATGTCAGGTAGTTAATTTACATATTATATCTATACATCTATACATATAATAAAATTCTAACCGAGTCAAAACTGTACATTAAATATTTTTTGGAAAATCTAATTGAAATAGACTTTATTATCGATATACAGGCCAAATCTATTGTTTTTAGAATTTTTATCTCTCTCTGTAAGTCTGTCTGCCTGTCGGTCTGTCTGTGACCGCATCATGAGAAAACCACTGGACGGATTTGGAAGAAATTTAGTATGATGATAGCTCGAGTCAACATATGGGATATATCTCATTTCTGAGAAATCTCAACAAAACATCACATGGTATGCGAAATCTATTTTGCTTCCGGTCTTTAGAACGCGGGCAAAGTCGCGGGAAATGCTAGTTTGGTATATAATATTAAATGTTATACAGGCATACATCCGATGTTATGAAGAGTAACAGAGGCTACTTTCATTTTATAATATAATAAGATGTAATATATAGTTTTAACTTTAAGCTACATTTAAATTAAAGCTACCTTTATTCTATTAATATTGCTGAGATTTTGTTTTGTTTTCAAGAGTTTATTTAATTTTTTGGTGCATGATCTGTTGATATTGAAAACGTTAAGACAGAACTAAGAGGGCTGGTGTTATTTATATACTAGCTACTCACCCTCCGTTCACTCTGGTGGGTATCAGACCTACCTCTTGTGCCGAGGTCCTACTTGACGGCTAGTAAGAATACACTGTCTGCATGTACAATGTACTAGTACATGTATAGATATAAAGAAGCAAGCAAGTAATAAAATACTTTATAATTTTCCCGAAATAAAAGGTATCTTTAGTTTTTATCGAGTAATAAGTTATTACTACCCAAAATTTAGTTAAAATCGGTATAGAAGTTTATGCGTGATAAGCGCTAATCATTATTTCTAAGTTAATTTTTTATTATATTGTATAAATATAATTTATTTTCAAATCTGCTATTATATTGAATAAAGGCTTTTAAATTGTTCTTATACTATATCAGTTCTATGACGGCAAGTTGACTGGAAAACTAATTACACCGTACACGCGTAGTTTGACATTCAAACATAATGATAGATATGATAAGGTCATCATAATTAAATATCAATTGATATTTTCAAACGAGTTTGATATCAATGATTGTGATAACTGATAAGAATTTTGTTTGCTTGTAAACTATCTAAATATCACCAAGAATTTATGGAGAGAAAGACTGTTTTTAAGATTATATAAATTCACATTACGTATTTTTTCCTCACAAAGTTTTTTGTAATCAATTTTTTTTAAATTAATGGTTAAACACAAGAAAAATAGATTTTTTAATTGCTTACATGCTCGCTACAATTTTTAGGGTTAGAGCTTAAATAAAAGTCAAATGAAAAAATCATAATTCAGTTTTAATTTCCAATAAAGTTATACATCTTTAAATATAAAGTTAAAAGGTCCAGCAATGTAGTTGAGGGAGGTTTGTTTAATCTGTATTGGAGGTCCGAACCATTCTATTTGGAAATTCTCGATGGCCTTTGCGAGGAATGTTTCTAATTCCAATTCAGCTATACGCCGACCTAGAAAATTACAATTTCATAAAGACACGTGTATGATAAGGGGAGGTTTCAATCGAAGAAATTAGTCTATTATGTAATCAATAATAGCTGGCTAAAGTTGTAGTCAAATGTTATATTACGAATAGAGTATTAGTTAATTTAGATACGAACGCTGAAAGTTTTATATTGTAAGTCTAAAAATACTGTCACAATGTTTATATTATGTGTAACATCCTCGACCCTCATCTCTTTCCGACTTAGGGGAAGAATATATTGTGACATCGAAATTTTTCATGTGAATATATAAAAATCAATCAAGTCTGAGTGGGACTCATGCACCAAGGGCGAAATTTAACATTACAGTTGTATTTAATTTACTATATTTATTTTTAAATAGTAGTAATGGGCTGATAGTCTCGAGACAGTTCACACTTGGCAATTTTCATTATATGTGGTCCTTTTTGAGTTTTAGCACAAATATTCTTACCAAGTGAATCGTTTTGACGCAATAGACGAATAAAAACTTCAATATATTATACAAAGGAAAGAATAGACGGATGAATCGATGACAGTGTAATAATCGGTATAAAAAAATTATACACTTGTCACTTTATATCGGAGTGAAGCAATGATTTTTTAAACAGATTTTTTTAAGTATTCTTAGGACAAGTCTTAAAATTATTTTGAAATAACATTACCAATACAACTCCTAACTCCAAATCCGAAGGGACTGTTTGCGAACGGATGAGCATTTCCATGGTAAAATGGATCTTCTTTATTAGTAATCCATCTTTCGGGTATAAATTCCTTTGGCTTTGGATAGTGTTCCTCCATCAAAGACAACGATTGATGGGCAAATGTCACATTCATCTAAAACATTTCTCGAAAATAAAAACGCCCTTAGTTAATTTTACTCAAACCAAGAATAGTATTAGTAATAAGAAAATAAATTCGACAAAATGTCAAAACTAATAACAAAACTACAAGAATAATATACAATATAACTTGCATCAAATTCAAAATTATTCAATGTCTTTATTTATAAATTTAAAAATTGTCCATACGTACATCTTTAGGTATTTTATAACCCATTATATTATATTCTTTAGTAGTCTTCCTCAAGTTCCCACTTACAACCGGTATCATTCTCATAGACTCTTTAAGACATGCTTTAAGATATGGTCGTTTTTCTTGGTTTGACATTACCTCTTCTCGTAGTTTATTTTGCTTTTCTGGATTTTTCGCCAATAAATAAAATGTCGCTAACATAGTGTTAGCAGCCTGCAATATTGATACATTTATACCAAATAAGCATTATAAGCACTGAAAGTCCAATAAATATAATTAAAATGATAAAAAAATATATAAACTACTTACAGTATCTACTCCAGCAAAAAGCATGTCACTGGCCATAATAACAGCGACTCTTTCATCGATTTCAAGTAGTTTTTCCAAAACACTTTTTTCGTCGTCTGAGGACGTCTTTTTATTTTTGAATGTTTCTATGGCTTTATGGATAAAATATTTACTTACTCTGAAATAATACCAACAACTCTAATTAACCTATTGGTTGATTGATTAAGGGAATCCGAATGAAATTATGTTATGGTTAGCTAAATTAATAAAAAGCGTTATTGCTTTATTATGCTAGTTACTCACTCCATTTGATCCGCATAGTGTTTCATTGCACGCTTGAAAGCTGGAGTGGTAATATATCGCCATAAACTTGGCTTAAAATCAAGATCATCAGCAGATTTAAATATATCATGTACGACTTGTATAAGTTTCCTTGCAGGAGAATCTTCTGGCAAATTAGGGTCGAGGCAATTAATACGGCCACCAAGAGCTACTACTCCAATAGATTCTAATGCCCATAAGTTCATCTCCACATCCATTTTACTTTCTATCATATTTTTTTCATTGCGTTTTGATCTCATTCTGGAAAAAATATTTTACTTGAGAGTGCACTTCCGTTCTTAATATGTAGGTATGTTAAGTTGTTATTAGAGTAGATTTTATTGACAAACCGTTTAATCATATCTTCAGCCACTTCATTAAGAGTATTGCTATATAACTTGATGGTTTTCGATTGCAGCAATATAGGATTAACTGTTGACCGAAACTTTTTCCAGACCTCGCCTTGGCTAAAATATGAAGCCAAATATAAAAAAATATATATTTCATATATTAATATATCGCTGTCAATTTATATATATATACATATATTTCGAATAGACATTACTCAGAAATTAAGCCCGTAGGCGTATCAGGAGGGTCATCTTCCTTCTTTAATTGTTTCGAGCGAAAATATTCTAGTGATTGGAATCCTGCTCTTATTGGCATCCAATTCTCGCCACGAAGAATCTGTAAAATATTTCATATTTAACTATAAAATATATAAGAGCAAGTCCCTCCTCCATTTTACCTTTTTATAGTTTGTTGAGAAATAAGCATAATAAGTTAAAATTGGTCTGCTAAAATTGCACTTCCACAGTAAAAGTTGCCTGAGATTTTTTCTACAATACGCCTCATGCTCGCATTAACAAGCTGCGCAGTTTGAAGGTACATCAATAGGTCGTATAGGTTCTTGGTAGTGGTACTTAGTTAGAATGAATGTGTAATAAACTGTGAATTTTTAAGAATTTAATATACTCACTTGAGCGGAGGCTTCGGCATCACGGATTAATATTAATGGAGGTGACCCGAATTGACCGTCAAATTTTACGATTGGTCCGTACGTCTCGAATAATATATCTGCTAAGAATTTTGATTGTTTGAACAATGATCCTAAAAAAAGATACCAGGGTACATTATAATTGTAAAATTTTGTATGTGTAATGCGTATGTATGCACATAATATGTATTATTCATCCACGGAGTCTTTCTTGAGGCGAATTTGGATGTTCACACATAGACGAAATAATAGGCAAGCAGTGTCCACTGCTAGTAATAATAAATAAAATGTGCAGTGACAATTGAAATAAGGTCCCAGTGGCAGTAGTTATAGATAATCTTAATTATTATTCGTATCAATAAATTATTATAATAATATTATTTAATATAAGACAGTGGTAGCCCAGTGTCCCACTGCTGGGCACGGGCCTCCTTTCAACAAGAGGGGGAGATCAGGCTATATTCCACCGCGCTGGCCTAGTGCGAGTTGGCGGACTTTCTCAGACATGCAGGTTTCCTCACGATGTTTTCTTTCACCGTAAGACAAGTGGTGATCATTATATAAAAGTTTCGCACATGAAAATCTCAGAGGTGCGAGACCCAGATTCGAACCCGCATCACTCGGTTATCCCAGCGAGCGCGTTACCACTAGGCTACCACTGTCTTCATACATAGGTACTCGTATTGTTATATACATACTCGTATTAATATATTGTTGTAGCATTATAATGCTATTATATTACCTATCTGTTTATAAATAATTGTAGCTTATCTTTTTATCATTAGTGCTAATAACTTGATAAACAAAACATAATATGATTAAAGTATTTTTTGTTATTGCACTAAATGCAGTATCCTGCTTTGGTTGCAATCTGAAATTTAATTCCTTTTACTTTATGAAAGACGTAATATTTATAACTATATAATCTATATGTAGTAAGCTTTTGTAATTCTAAATGATTAAAACGACAATTGACCATTTTAAAACCATTTATTATACAATTTATTTACAGATAGTATAATCAGTATATCTGACGTTGAATATAAAATCAAATAGAGCTACCCTGGTGACTTACCTGTTATTTATAAGTATTTCTTTTTGACTCCTAATACTTTTTCTAAAATATACTAGTTTAAGTGCGATACTAGCCTAACTTTCTTCTAATAAAAACAACCTGTTAGTGTAAGTTCTGTCAAGATAAGTTGAGCCGATTCGAGGATTAGCCGGAATGACATGAATGACTGACAGACAAGAAATTGTAAAAGTTGCATTTTTCTTAAAAGAACTGTAAATAACATATCGTATTTAGTAATAAAAAGCTGTTATTATGATACTACAAACATACACTCAGTATTATTTATATATACAGATAATAAATGATAGCTACACTAATTAGTGAAGATAGGAAATATAACTTTCAACTCAATGTTATTAAATTGAAATTATCTTTTTGTTATGTAAAGAAGTATTTAATTTATAAATTATGTAATTATAATTAATGTTTCAAATACAATTACAGTAACGAATACTTTTTTCATGATTTTAAGTTTGCTTTAACTTTTGGTTTGAACTTTGAAAGGTTTCAATAATGTAAAATGGTCATTCGATTCAATTGATAACGATTAATAAACAAGACTACTTAGATGTGCTAATAAATTAGTACTATGCCACTTGCGACGATAAAATCTCATATTCTAATGTCGAGCAATGCCAATAAACCATAAATGTTATTTGTTGTTTTTAGGTGTGATAGAAATTTACCGTTAAAAATATAATAATTGTAAAAAAAAATTACTGAAGGAGTTGTAGTACTGGAAATGTAAATGCTCAGAAAACCAAGTGAATTAAGGTCTAATCCGCAATTTATGATATCCCTAGCTTCGTTCCTCTGAAATTTACACGATATAATCGTGTTATATGTTATACAAATGCGGTATGATTACAATTCAATGTTAAGAGATTTCCATATTTGAGTAATTTAAGTTTTTCTTGACAGACAGATTGTAACGCCCACTAACGCGCAACGTAGACCAACGCAACGTGGTCTGTTACGTAAGATAAAGTTGAATTAAAAAGTATTTTTCTTCGTATTTGAAAGATTATATAGACATCGTATCAACAGTTTTATTTTTGGAAATCGTTACATGCAAATAAAGAAGATTTTTCCTTAGAATTATACGATCGCGGATTTATTTTACATACTAAGTACGTAATAGTCCCAAATACAAGCTATCAACTCTACATATTCTAACAAACACGGGAAGGTTACGTGATTGTGAAGGAAATTAGTTAAATATAAGGTTTATTGTGTAGTTTACCTCCAGGAAGGAAATGGTGTAGCTGTCCAATGAGCGGTAAACTTGATGGACCAGGAATCTCTCGCCATGATTTCAGGGCTTCTTCGCTTGTCGCGGCGGTAGCATTTATTGTAATTGACCTACAAAATCAAAGCAAATTATTTCATATATTCGATTTTTATAGCCATTATATTATTATAGGCATAGGGCAAGCATTCAAAAAAATAAATAAAAAATGTAAATGATAAACATATAAATTATTGAACATCTTTTTAAGTTTATTGACTCTTTGAAGGGCAACGCATGGCTGGATATCTAAGCATGTTTTGCCCAAAAAGTCCTTATTTAATAAAGGTGAGCGACAATAAAAAGAAATTGAGGATATCTGCAAAATTTAAAAAATATTAAAATTTAACACTACATAGATTACTATATAAAAATAATATATAAAAACTATGTAAACTTGTATTAATATAATTCTAACCCAATGAAATACATTCTAATAACGAATTCTATTGGTAGTTTTGGACGTTATGGAATGTTAATTTACTCATAAGCTTCTGGCTACATTCGTAGTTATGGCTTCGTCCGCGTATAATTTTGAATTGAGCTATTATAAATACCATATCTTATGCGTATTTTTTACCTTTTTATGCGGAAACAGCCGTACCTACTTAGATGGAATTTTAATGACCAGATAGACTACCTAGAGTGAAACATAGAATACTGTTAGGCTACTTTGAATTCTAGAATAAATAAACTTGGATTATTATTTGAGCGCTTCCAGCAGAGATCTTAGGGCAGTAGCATTACGTTCAATTCGAAATAAGATTTTTTATTAATTTTATCAAATCATGGAATTTTGTTAGCGTTAACGAAATTTTAAGTAGGTGTGTGATTAGAATACAAATTCACGGTGTATTTTAAATTCATCATTATTATTTTTTCTTCTTCTTTACTTTTCATACTTAGATGATAAACCTGATTCAGTAGAAAACATCACCAATATGGGTACGAGTATATGTGTAAGGTACTAGTCACCCTGTGGGAACGCACTCGTTTGGATAACCGAGTGAAGCGGGTTCAAATTCGGGTCACGATATTTTAATGTGTCAATCATTCCTAACATCATCATCTTCCGGCGAAGATAACTTAACAAGTTTTCGAAAGAAATGTGCAGTTCGCCATACCACACTTAGCGTGGTGGACTATGGCTTGACCTTCATTATAAGGGAGGCTATTAATATTATTACAGAGGGCGAACCTATAAAATTGGACAAAAATTCGAAACACTATACATTTTTTTTATGGTGACATCCATTTTGTCGGAAAGGAAATTTCCAAATTGGGCTTAAACGAAGAATAAATGTAATTAAAAAATTAGAACAGTTTTAGAATCTTATTATTGAGGACGTACCGAATTGCAATTACTGAATCAATTTAAACGATGACATAAGTAGTTAGAGACAGTGGTAGCCCAGCGGTAACGCGTCGCTTGGATAACCGAGTGATGCGGGTTCAAATCCGGGTCTCGCACCTCTGATATTTTCATGTGCGAAACATTTATATCATGATTACCACTTGACTTACGGTGAAGGAAAACATCGTGAGGAAACTGGCATGTCTGAGAAAACCTTACAAGTTTTCGAAAAGCATGTGAAGTCCGCCAACTCGCACTAGGCCAGCGCGGTGGACTATGGCCTGATCCCCCTCGTACTGAGGCCCGTGCCCAGCAGTGGGACGTTAAAAAGGGCTGATGATGATGATGATGATGATGATGATGATAAGTAATTCTTAGTATGGTGTTTCAAGTGCGCTATGTTTTATATACCTTATTCTGTTTTAAAATATTAATTTACAATAATAATATATAGGTATATATATGAAGTATGAACTTACATCCTGTTCTAGAACCTGTCTTAAATGGAGTTAAAAAATCATAAAACCTATACCTACATATAATAAAATTCTGACTTAGTAGAATCCGTACATTGAATATTTTTTGGAAAATTTAATTGAAATTGTCATTATTAACGATACAGAGACTGTTTCTATTTTTTTTGTGTGTCTATCTGTGATCGCATCACGAGAAGACGAGTGCGCAGATTTTGATGAAATTAAGTATTATGATAGCAGCTAGTTATCATAGTTAACAAATAGGATACATTATATTGCGAGAAAAGATATAATCTTTGAAAAATCCATACTAACTATTAAAACGTCTAAGAACGAGCCCTAGCAGAGCAAGGGTGCGTCGCTAATTAATTTTTCTTTTGCCTGCTACGACAAACAAGAAATTCTATATTATGAAAGTAGTCACCGTAACATAAAAACAAGGTGATACATGATCAATGGCTTCGATATCATATTTCGAGGCTTGCCGAAATATACTAATTGACGTATGTATTATGTACGCCCAAGTGCTCTCACTACACATATATGTACGTATGTATGTATGTAAATGAAATATTTAGACAACACCGATAATTACTGTAATTCATTTATTTATTAAAAAAACTTTATTTTCGATCAAAGAATATTAAACGGGAAGCAATTCATTGATAGTAAAGTAATTAATAAAACTTGCGTAAAATGAATATTTTGATAAAAGCTATGTTAATTTATATTATCGATTAAAAATGTTATTTTATCTAATACATATTATATATAACAAATGACTTACCTTTTAAACTGCTTGTTCACAGCCAACAAGCCGGAAGTTGATCTTCTTAAACTTTGCATATTTTTGTTTGACACGTAATTTGAAAAAAATACTAAACAGCTAGATCCTATTTGATAATATTAATTTTTAAGAAATCGTATGTTATCAGTTTTTACTAGTAGATAAATATAGATACAAGACGACGACGCCGTCGTCCGCACGTGAGTGTATACGGAATAGTGAGAATACGAGTATTTTAAAGTACGTAACCTTGATACCTACGTCATTAATAGAAGTTCGGTTTGTAAACTTTGATAAAATAAGAATGATATATTATGTATCTTTATATTACGTCATTTAAATTATATAAATAAAATTTATGAATAACTTTAACTAAAATGTTAAATACAGGGGCGTAGCTTGCTCCTGGGGCCCTGTATCAAAATTTAGTGGGGGGCCCTTCTTCCTAACTGGAATAAAAACATTTAGTGTTTGGCCAGTATAGACTAGTCAATAAGTGAAATATGGAAAAAAGTGTGGACGAGGTAACATAATATCTGGCATGTAGATGATTTTTAAAGAAAAAAAAGTTTAAAAGTTATATTATATACAATTAACTATATATAACAAAAAATAGGGGTTTAGTTTTTTGCAAATATCTCAATTGATATTTTTGAAATCTAAAAAAAGGTTCAAAAAGAGGAGAAAATTTCCTAAAAAAAGTCTTTACTCCCGAAACTTTTTTTCTGCTTGCAAAACTTGTCATGATTCACAGAATTACACAATAACTGGTTCTATACAGTATTTCTCATAAAAGTGGAGTAGGCATGCATTTATAGGTATAGATCATAAATGTATATATAATTTATGTGACGATACGTTTGGCGTAGTTTGTAGAGACCGTACTTTCTTCCGCCAGCGGTCGCGGGTTCACGTCCCGCTGGGGCATTCATTTGTTAAACTCGGATGTTTGTACTCCAGTCATGGGTGCTTACATTTATAATAATATTTATTTATTATTTATTTATTTAACTCTTTAATGTACACCAATAATACACACAAAGATAAGACACAAAAACACAAAAAGAAAAGATGTACAGAAGGCGGCCTTATCGCTTAAAGCGATCTCTTCCAGGCAACCCTTGTGGTAGAGGAGTAAGTTTTTGTAAGTAAGGTAGGCGGTGTACGCGAAGACTTCGATAGATATACTATAGATACATAAAACATACATACATACATACGTACATACTAACTTACATACATACATAGATACATACATACATCCTTATACATACATACATACATATACATACATAACATACATAATTAACATACATACAAACATACATATAGAAGAGCTCATTAAGAAAGTCTGATTATACAAATAAAAATAATTCAAAAAATTTTAGGAAGAAAAATTATAGTAATCACACGAGGGATACCGTCAAGGAAAAAAGGAGATAGTTAAAGGGATAAATAATATTCTTTCAATAAAATCTTAAATTTGTCCAAGCTCTTAGCACATTTTATATTTAAAGGAAGAGAATTCCAAAGGCGGACAGCTTTAATTGAGAAAGAATTTGAATAGAAACTAGAAGAGTGGGAAGGAATCTTAAGAAGGAGATTTTGATCAGAGCGAAGGGATCGAGTGTGAGAGTCACTCAAAAACCCGAAACGCTCTTTTAAATAGATAGGAGTTGAAGGATTAAACAGCACGCAGTAGAGAAGGTGAAGAATATGAGTATTCCTGCGAAATCGGATAGGGAGCCATTTGAGCTTTTTGCGAAACTGAGAGACGTGTTCATATTTTCTGAGTCCGAAAATAAACCGTATACATAGATTTTGGAGTCGCTCAAGTTTATTAAGATGCTCCTCTTTGATGTCAAGATAAGAAACGTCAGCATAATCAAGAATTGGTAGTAGGAGTGAATTAGCCAGCGCAATTTTAGTAGGTATAGGAAGAAAGTTTCGCAATCTGCGAAGGGAAGAGATTGCTCCAAACATCTTTCGGCTCAGTGCAGTTACCTGCGGTCCCCATGACAGATAGCGGTCCATTATTATCCCAAGATTTTTTACATTTTCATTAAAAGGAATTATAATACCATTAAGAACTACTGGCGGTAATGGCGTTGTTCTATTTGTAGTTTTGCATAATAATCTTTGATTGCCGATTATGATTGCCTGCGATTTTGTAGCGTTCAAGTTTAGCCCATACGATTTACACCAGGTCGATATCGATGAGAGATCTGCGTTGATTAGGTTTATTGTTTGAGCTAAATGATCTACGGTTGAAGTGGCATAAATTTGCAAATCGTCAGCATATAAGTGGTAGAGAGAAGAAATTTGAGAACAAATAGAGTTTATAAAAATTGAAAACAAGAGAGGGGACAACACGCCACCTTGTGGAACACCGGCTTTAATTGTAGACCAATTGGAATACAAGTATTTAAACTTATATATGTAACTAAACTAAACTATCTGGTATCCGTAACGTTAGCTTCCTTCATAGCTTACCACGGAAGTAGATGGCGCTGAGTATAATAATGTCAAACATGATGTCCGACATTATATATGTACTCAGAGGCTTAAAGATAAACTTCAATTGCTAATTAAATATAATCAACATTATGTAGGTATGTATGCATTATTATGTGGCTGAACATGGACGCGTTGCGATTGGTTATAGAAACTAATTAAATTAGAAGGAATACCTTTATTCACATCAAACTGTGATTCGGACTCTATATTCCAATAATTAATTATTTTTAATTCAAACTCACATAGATAATTGAGACAAAACGTGCGGTCCAGTTAACTAAATTGAATTTAATTCTTGATGAATAGTCTATTGTCGGAATGTTTTCAAAGTTCTCAACCTAATCGATTTTGATGATAGGAAATAAGCTATCTGAGACTCGTCATGTGCGCAGGAAAAATTATCGTGTAAAAGTGTGCGTGAAAACATAAATGTACATCCTACTCAAACACATCTGTCAGATCAGTTAAAAATTAAGAACAGAACCTAGGTTCCGTTTTAGTAGTTAACTGTTTCTAATCTTTGTTCTAACCAACCAATTCTAGGATGCTATTTAGATCTTTTATCAGGAAAACTCAAACTCTCGAGCCGTACAAATCCAAGAACCGAATTCAGAACTATGAAATTTGCAGTCAACATGCTACACTGGATCACTAAGGCGTTTTTCTTTTAAGAAATAATAGGGATAAGAAACATAGTCCAAAGAATTTCATCGTCTATGATTAATAGGTGTCCTATTCCTAGAAGACCTTGACTACAAGATGCGTGTATTATTCAATTAGTGATCAAAGCGCGTATCCTACCACTATGATAAATACTGCGAACGGCTCTTCATAGTATTTGCTTACTAAAATATACTTGATATTTTTTATATAAAATTTACGTACTACACTATAAAATTTCTAATTTATCTCTTAATATTCTCATAATCATTTTCAAATATAAACTTTGATGAATTCCTGAATATTAAAATTTATGAGATAAGCTCTCGAATTCTCAAGAATAGTGGTACGAGAAATGAGTTGACCGCATTTTTAAAAGCTTTTCTTAGTTCCAATATACTCGGTGCATAAAGTAGTTTCTATATCCAAAGCTTTTTCTACAATGAGTATAAAAATTACGGAGCATCTCGGAAATATTCTTATGTTTTAGATCTTCGAGAACGAATTTTAATATCTCGCGTCTGCATTTTTTAGAAAAATGATAAAATATAAAAGCATTTTTTTAAAATTGAACACTAGCTTTATACTTCAATTTCTATCACATTTTGTGATAGAAATTGTGTAAAAAAAGTGTATAGCACAATCACTAAAATAATAACATAATTGTAGTTGTACTGTACCGCCTTTATTTATTTAACAAAGTTTAATGATTTAATCAATAGCAAATGAGATCAAAGCCGTCACACGGAGAGTTGATGTGCATAATTAGCGATAGTACGCTCATATACATAATATAATATAATATATGTATAGGTAACTTAATATATGTATGTAATAATTCTTTGTACCTATTAAATAATAATAATAATAATAATTAATAATATGCATTTTTTAGCTGGTCACTTGGGAATGTCCAACCAAACTTTAACAAAGTTATGTTCACTTCTAGAGTGTTTTAAATATTTTTTATATTTAACTAAGAATATAAGCCTATGGTTTTAACACAAAATGTTCGAAGAAAAATACATAATATTATAATTTGTGATGCAATATATGAAGCCCAATATTTCTTAAAGAGGATGAATGAATTTTTATTAAACAGCTTTAAATGTAGAGCGCTACTCGCTAGGAAATCAAATTGGTTTACCTGAGAGTTTTTGATTTCACAATCAAATTCTGAGTAAACTCGTAATAGCAAAATGATTTTTCAGTATATTCGTAATAGCCTCGAGTAGTAGTCGAGTAGAGTGAGTAGTAGTAGAGAGTAGTTCTGGCAGTAATAAAACATAGTTTCTAAATTCTAAAACGATTTAATATGCTGTATAATAGAATGTTTTTGTTGTTCTTTTGAATTTGCATATCGCTTAAAGATAGCTCCGACATGAATTTCATTGAAAATATTGTAAAAAAAACTAAATGTAATAATGAAGCAGTTCAATGTCCTAGTATTCCGTCGTGAATCTTAGGGCTGGAGCATAGGTAAGTGTTTTGCTTTTCTATCTTTTATAAACGGATTAGGGCTTTGGTTGTTTTCATGTTTCACAAGTATGACACGAGTATAACTACCAGAGCGTCGAACATAGAAATCTTTATGTATAGCGAAACAATATCATAACTTAATGTAAGTACTATCGGCCAAAATATATGTAATAATAAGGCATTCTTTCCTGCTGTAATACGACACCCATATCACGTTATTCTACGGATACATATAAAGGAAAGTAGCTATAAATCTTTCAACAGTATATAAGCAGAGTAAGTACAGTTCGAAACTAGTTACAATAAAACTTTGCGAGTAGGAAAATCATCGTGAGGAATTCTGCAGGACTGAGATAATTCAGCAAACTTTAGAAAGGCATTTAGAAAATCTGCCAATCCGCAAGAGGCCAACATTGTATTTGACAATGATGATGATTGCAAGGCCATTTGAACGCTAAAAAGAGCTGAAAATAATGCAATATTTATCAATACTAATTTACAAGCATTTATCTAAGTACCTATTACGTGAGCAGGGCTTTAGAATATAGGTAAAAGTTTAACATACAATGATGTAAATTTCGTTTCACTGCTCTTTCTACAAATAGTACCTGCATATACATAAATGTGTTTCATCTGTGACTGGTTGAAAGCGATTAGAATCATATTATGATTCCCCATAGATTAGAAGTTTAGTTTTAACTAGTTTAGGGTGAGCAATATTTATGATGGTTATTCGTAGATTTGAATAATGGGTAGATTAAAAGTTAAATATTAGGCAGGTATTAGATCCACTGAAAATTAGTTTTGTAAATTGTAGGTATATTGTTTGTAATACATTATTTGACATAATTAATATAGCTTAAGTGTAACTTATACTCGTAATTTTGTATGTAATGGATTTCATATTGGAACATTTTTTGTAAGAAAATATATATATTTTTAAATTTTAATGGTATTTATAAGTTCAAAGCATTTTATAATTAACGCCTGAGATTATGTGGGAGCAAAGTTGTCTAAATGAGCAATATAAAAGCGTTTTATGATTATTTAGCGACTTGCCCTAGCTCCGCACCGAAACGTCCCTAGATATAGCGCGAACGAAGTCACAGGTTTCACTAGTAAATGTATACAAAAACTTGACCAATGATATATTAAAACCTTCCTCGAGAATCACGAACATTGGTAAAACAGAATGAAAATCGGTGCAGTAGTTTCTGAGTTTATCGCGGACAGACACACAGACGCGGCGGAGGACTTTATTTTATAATATGTAGTGAAACCTATGATTACGTAAAAGCAAAGCTTATAAGGAATACTAAAATAAAAAATCTAATTAATCATTCAGCTGAATACCTAAGTATATTTCATACCTACTTATGTTTATTTTGATTAAGATTACCCACTTACTATTAAAATTTTAAAATTACATGTAATCTTTTTAAAAATATCTGATTTATCGTTTACGACATCTTTATGATCGTGTTTGCGTACATTCCTTTTTGTGTAGGACATGATAACATCAAATAATATCTCAGTTGCGGAAGTGTATGAGTGAGAGTGATTATTCGGAACGGTAGTAGATTGATTTTAATCCTGGATAAACGTAAGTTCCTAACATGCGACTGAAGCAAAAAGTATAAATTAATGTAATAAACAATAAAAATATTTTTTCTTACTGAGGCTTACTAAACAGAAAGACTTTATAACTAAACTTGACACGACCTTCGGATGTGCGACCGTACATGCTAGCTACTACACTACCGAGGCAGTTAATCATAAAATAGGAAAATATCAGAGTGCGAAACCCGGGATTGAACCAGCATCTTTCTGTTACCCAAACAAGCGCTGAGCTTGATCTGTCACTATCCAAAATTGTTACTAATTTAATTTATTTGACTCTACAGGGATAATCCTTTTAGGATTTTATCACGTAGACCGATCAGGGCGAGGGTCAAAATTGTTTACCTTTCATAGTTGACTAAATAAGTAAATTCATTACAAAATATTTGCCTTTTCAAAGTGATAGTTTATTTTATCAGATCTATACAAACTTTCCACCTTTTATAAAATAACTTTATCTGAAAAACAAGATATTGAGTGATTAAGAGACTGTTATCACACCATTGTTTGAAAATGTAAGTGCAATATACGTACTAACTAAAAACCTACTAAATGTTCAGGATTCACGGTTTTTCACTTATCATTGATATTGCATATCGTCGCATATATTTCTATTTATCATTACATTTAAAAATCCAAAGATATGTATTTATTTATTCATGTTTAATGCTTGTAGAAATCTAACGCGGAAACATTCTATATCAACTATCTGGTATCCGTATCACAAGCCTCGTAGCTTACCACGGAAATAGATGGCGCTGTTGTAAAAAAATGTCCCAACATATTCTATGCAAAAGTAAGCTTAAATAAAAAATCTCGTAAAAGCAATGTCGCATTTCAAACCAGATTTTCTTTTGTACAGAGGTAAGAGTACCAGTTTATTTTTCAACCAAGATTTATTGCGAACGAATAAAAGAAGTAAGTCATTACGTCAGCGGACTACGATCTCAGCGAAATGCCGCTTTTCTAAAGTCTGCAGTTTTATCTAAATTCAAGCGGGCATAAGTCTAGATTGTATTTGCTAGTTATGTAGAGTTAAAATGTGATTTTCAATCGTATTATTTTGTAGCAAAAATTACATTTATACGAAATAATCACGTTCCTCACTAAATTGTAATATGGATTTTAGACAAAAAAGAGGCAACCCTAGAGAAAGAGTAAATAAAAAAGTTTTTATTATAAATTACATAAAAGTTATATTGAAAATAGGAGGTGTATCCACGTTACTCAAATAGTTTAGCCTTTTTGCCACCCCTACCCTGTTATATTATTGGAGCTTCTAGCACATTTTATCAATGTATATATGCAACATGTAGAAATCATTTTAGGGCTCTTGCTATCATTTGATTTATTCCTTGGTTGACTAATAGTAGGAACATCCATAGTAATAAGCCGCTAGGTTGTCTATAAAATGAGATTCTCACTATAAATTATTTATTTATAATTTTACTTAGGGATGTGGATTCCTAGAAATATATTTGGGACACTTTAACCGACCATATATTACGATTACGGTTCAAAAGAAACGGATATTTAATGCGGGAAACTAGACAGATGGATGGATGGGCAGTCGGACAGTGTAAGGAGTAATAGGGTCCTGACCCAAGAAAGGCAAGGAACTGTAAAAAATATTTATATTAATGTTCAATTTTTATAAAGTATATAGTTTCTAAACCGTCATGGAATAGGTATGTTGAATATCTAAATTTTTGAGTGTTTATCAACTAAATAGTAACATTTTTATGCCAACTGATATTGATTAAAAATAACGAGACAGTAAAATTATCTACATCTACACTAATATTATAAATAGGAAAGATTTAATTGTTTGTTTGTTTGAATTGAATAGGCTCTGAAACTACTGGACCGATTTAAAAAAATCTTTTACCATTAGAATCTACCTACATTCACCTACATTATTCCTGATGAACATAGGCTATATTAAATACTAGCCTTTCCCACGGCTTCGCTCGCTTTCTAAAGACTGGAAACAAAATACCTCGCAGGGATTATTCGATTCGCCCCTCCCCCCTCACGACCGCCCGTCTTGCACGCGGAGATCATTATTTTGTTGCGAAGTTTTATTTTGAAGAATCTATACTAATATTATAAAGAGGAAAGTTTTGTATGTAAGTATGTTTGTAACGAATTGGTTCACTAATACTGGACCGTTTTTAAAAATTCTTTCACCATTTGAATGCTACATTATCACTGATATCACAGCGAGTGATCGAATGTTTAGTAGCGATTAAAAAAATGATTGCGGGCGAAGCCGCGCTAGTTATATCATAATTCTGCGGATTACGAGGTGCTGAGTTCAAGTATACACAGACTATGACTGTAAATAATACATAGGCCATGTTAGAAAGTGAGGGTTTAATTAAAAGTCACTCAAGTATACCACTAGGCACTAACATTTAAAATTCTATTAGACTCGAATATGGCAACAAACTTTAGAAGTTCAGAACTTTGCCGCATGTGTGATGTTTAATACATTAAGGATATTTTCATTCACATAAATTTTAAACTTATAGAACTTAGTAGAAAATGTTTAATTTTCAGAAATAATTGTCGGTATGAACCGGATATGACCTGTAAACGTTTTCATTTAGGTATTATGTAGAAAATCTACGAGAGATTTGGCCATTATGTTTTTAAAATACCTTAATAAAATTCCAGTATAGATAATTATCAGTCGAAACAGTTTTCAAAGATTTTTTTTGTAAAATTTTGCTATATTTTAGTAATTAATGATAATGTATGCAAATCTTTAGTATATAAATCGGGCTAGTGAGATTTATTACATAGTCAACACATAATAGCGATCGTAAAAGTGCGTTCGTCTTTCATGTTGTCTATTGCGTTAAGGTGTATTATTGCACTTGCGATCAGAGATAAATTAAAGAAGCGTGTGGTGCGTATAGCGTTTAATCGGCAACTAACTTTAAACTACATTTTACAATGGTCGAACGTGGGCGCTATAATACTATAGTCATTAAACACATGTTATTTTTTTAGCATACTATGAAAAACAAAGCTAATAATGCGGTTACTAAGCTGACAAAGTGATATTTTTCAATATCTTAAAAACTTAACGTATAGTCGGAAAATTAATTTTCCTCAAAGAACTTTTTTAACACAGTAAAACGCTTCTAAATTTAGAGTCATCTAATAAAACTCGGGTAAAATGGGTTCTAATAAAAAATGCTTAGAAACGTTTAACTTATTTATAAGGACCTCACGTTACGTGCTACCGAAATTCTTACCCGAATTTTATATTTGAATTTCAAAGGAACAAAAATTTACAAACATTTGAAAATTTTCCGCCCATTTTCGCTTCATGTGAAATTAATATTAGAAAATACATATATTATCTAGTTTAAATAATACTCAGCAAATTAATGTACGGCTTAGAATAATAAATCAAGCCATCGTATACTAAAACAATATTAAATGAGTTAGTTTCAGATTTTACAGTCCTATATAAATAAATAAACAAATAAATCTATTCTCTTTTTATTTTAGTATTGGTATTAAAATATATTTGTAATGGAAAAGTTATTGTTAAAAGCAGAAATGTACTTGATATTACAGTACGAATCTTTTTTTCTTATGCAACAGTTTAGTTTTTGGTCGTTTGTATTTGAGGTGCAGCGGGAAATTTTATCATAAAATATAGTATAAATTAATAATATAGAAATGTGTTAATAGTACAAAGACTTTATACGTCTATCAAATGATACCACTTTTGTGATCAGAACAAAATCTTCAGCGATGTACGGAAGATTTTATTTGAATAAAATAAAAAGGAATTTTGATGGTAGAATTAAAGGGGACTAATGGTCGGTATATCACTCAAACCCTATATAATAAGGAACGTACGTAATGGGTTTCAATCTGTACGAAAATTGAAATAGATTTGAGGTCGAAACCTTGTTATGGGATCTCTGCTATCCCTTACTAGAGCCATCAAAATTTGAGGAGAGGGTGTTTGATAAAGATTTTGTAGGTAATATCCATTTGAATATATTATGTTTGCGAGAATTTATGTTACACTATTGTCTTATTTTTGCTTTTTTAATAGAATCTCACGAAGTAATGGAGATTATTAGTTTTTATAAGCATTAATAAATCTATGTTTTTAACGTAGTTGTAATTTTATTTTATTAAATTTACATGTTGTTAAATTTACAAGTTTTTCCTATTTCCTTAAACATTAGACAGTTTTTATTCTATACAGCTATAAACAAGTTAAAATAAGTTAATTTAATTATTTAATTTAATGTAATATAGGTATTTTACATGAAGGAAACGATTAAGTTTAACTTGTAAGTAATAAAGTAATGAAATAATCATTTATTCACAACAAAAACTTGATTTTATTTTTGCCACACACACATTTTTGTACCTACCTATTATATTTTTGCGATTACTATGAAATATTTAAAAAAAAATATTTCATTACATCCTTTCAAATAACTAAGAATTTATTTAAAAAGCTACAAATTTGATTTTGCGAAATTAAGTCATTAAAAGTTTAAAGCTGAGAATTAAGCCCAATATTTACATAGCTCTTTCAAACAAAACAATAAAAGCGCGCTTCGTTACAGTGAACTGAATAATTAATAGTATTATTTACATTTTCTTTTAAGATCGCTCCAGGATTTACGAATATTTGCCCGCTGAGTTTGTTTTCTTTCTCCGCCAGTTCTTCTCAGGTTAGAGGCTTCTTTTTTCCGAACTAGTAGTAGACTCATGGCGTTCAGTAAAAAATGTAATAATTTTTATGCTGAATAAATTATTTTGATTTGATTTGATATAAGGTAGTTGTTACACAATAAAGATTTTTCCTGAATGAAGTAAGGTACAGAACCCATTAAATTATCTTTAAAATATTGCCTATAACAGTTTCCTCATCATTATCTGTCCAGTGGGCTTCTCGTGATATGGTAATAGACAAACAAAACATCTAATAACTATAGATACGGCCATAACACGATAATAATTTATATCATTACAATTATTATCATTATTATAATTTTAATAAGAATTTAAATAAATAGAGCTTGGACTCTATTTTTCACGTGTAGATTATTATAGATTTTATGTTCAATTATGCTTTAATATCATTCCACATGAAAGAATTACAATTTAAAACAACTTTAACGTTATATATGTAACTAGCTGACTCGTGCCCACTTCGTTG
Source organism: Boloria selene (assembly GCA_905231865.2). Classification (NCBI taxonomy): domain Eukaryota; kingdom Metazoa; phylum Arthropoda; class Insecta; order Lepidoptera; family Nymphalidae; genus Boloria; species Boloria selene. Next base: position 11,233,653 of record HG993137.1, on the reverse strand, counting down.
GGCATAATGTAAACAATCCTTTTTTAGTACAGTGTTTAAATAATTTAAATTATTTTGATAATATTAAAAATTAAAAATTAATTTTTCTTTTTATTTTTCGGTTTTTTATATAACCTATGACACTCAGCAATAATGTGGCTTTCTATTGGTGAAAGAATTTTTAAAATCGGTTCAGTGGATCCCGAGATTACCCCTTACAATTTAACAAATAAACAAACTTTACTTCTTTATAATATTATTATTATTATTATAGTAAATAGTATATATAGTATATAGTATATATAGTATAGATTACATACGAAGAGAAAAATCTCAATAAACTTCAGTTTGCTTCTCTTTTACATACAAGTGCTGAAATAACCAATAAATTCTGAACTGATTTATTGCTTTCAGTTATTTGAACTAGCGAACACTCGTAAATCACCCTTATTTCTATTTTCGTAATACAAATGTGCTTATATTTTGTTAATTATAGTAGATTTATTGAATAATGACTATTTATTAGTAACTAGTGACTCAATTTAGCGTTCATCCTTAGGTTAAGCGACAGTAAAGCCACGTGTTCCGCTAGTTAAAATAAATAAAATTTCTACCTCCTCCTTTTTTGAAGGTGGTTAAAAAGTAGCCTAAGTTACTCCTTATAACATTAGCTGTCGGAACATAGAAAGAATAGAAAGATAAGCCGGAACAGACAGACAGACAGACAAAAATATTTTATTTCTATGTAATGATGACATTTATAATATATACATAAACACATCATAATACATACATCATAATATAAACAATCCAAACAAAAAAATATTTAAAAAACTTTATAATTTTAGCGCATAAATTATTAACATTTTAATTACGGTCACGTTTTACGAATTCGATCCTTTTATCTGTGCCTGATTCAAAATGCCGATTTCAAATTAATTTTATTTCAAATTGATTGGAATTTCTTCATTTGCTTTCAATATTCATTAGGAAGAATGAAATGCATAATGTTTTATTAAGCGTTAAATACGTATGCATTATGTACAGTCGTAAGCAATGACATGTATACATTGACAACTTTTCAAATATATGTAAACATCAATCGTTTCAAAAGAAAGTATACAAGCTTTGTGTCAAAATAAAGTATACGTAAGATGTTTCATAATTATGTATACATTTTTATCAATTCATAGTAAATAACATAAAACGAATACTATTATATACAAGTTTCGTGTTATAACTATGTAGCCATTAGTCTAAGAACTAAGAATAAAGCATTAAATATTATTTTCGTATTTAACAAAGTTTTCTAATACAAATACTGTCTCTTTCATTAAATACGTGAATTCTTTAAACTGGTCGTTAGAAGTTATTTTTATATGTTAAGTGATTGAATCAATTCGACTAATTGCGACCTGATTCTCTAGGATGCGCCTTGGATTCACTTTAGGCAGAGCTCTCCTAAACAGCTTTACCCAGGGTATATGAGATATCTTCTGCAGCCAACAGCACAGACAGGATTTAAAATATTGTAACACCATGATTCGTAAACTTATTAATTAGATAATTAACAGTAAAATATGTTTTAAGATCTTAGGCTTCTTGCATCGGAAAATGAAGCATAATACTTTGCTTTTAAAAATGTATTATTATGTATTTAAATTTAAATATTATAATTTAAATCATACGTATAATACAAATATTATCGCGTAATAGACTGTGCATATGTGTATGTGTAAGAGCGTTTGTAACACATTCACAACATTGGATGACAGTTTTAAACTTTTGACAATTCGAGGACAAGATCAGTTTATTTAAAATTTTAATGTGTAACAAAGCATTGAAAAGAATTCGAAATTATTAGAATTACAACTGACAATTCTCTATTTGTTTAGTTTGCGTTGTTATGAGAAACTTACTTTTTCATGAATTCGCCCAATGATATTAAGTTGTCATAGCTCAATTGGCGTAGTTGTAGTATGCGTATAATATACTTGCGACGCGGGTTCAAATCCCGCGCGTGGATAACTTTTTTAATTTTTGTTTCGTGCGTATCTTTTAATTTATGCATTATATACTGGATGGCGATTTAGGGACAAGGAGTGAGCCGTGATGAACGTGACTCGTCATCATCATTGAGTATATGTTTTCCACATTTGTGAATTTATAAGAATATACAATAATACGTATAATTATAATAGAACAGTGAGTTAAAAAATCTATACATGAAATATTTTTTTTTGTTTTTATAAAAAAAATACTGTAACGTATAGTGCATTGAATATAAATCCCAAAAAATATGTTTTAATTTTTTTGTCTGTTTGTATGTTTTCGTTTAACACAAAAAGTACTTGGCCGACTTTAACCAAATTGTGTAGTTACCTATAAAATATTTCTCGGACCATGACTTAGGATACTTTTCATTACATAAAAGCATTTTAATTTACAGGAAAAAATAATAATTGGTTGTATTGAGTTTTCCTTGGATAGCTAGTGATTACACGGTAAGTTCATCTGTGTCTATTTTACGAGCCGAGTTTGAGCTTCTCGCCGGTTCTTCTCAGCAGAACAGCTTTCCGAGCCGGTGGTAGTTTACTCACAGACTTACAGACTGACTTTTAATTTTGATAATGTAAAAATGACGATTCAAAAGAGCTTGTTAAAGTCTATTTGAATAAAAAATATTTTGATTCGATTTGATTGATTTACGCAAATTTTTGAACGTAAACCTAATTTTTTTATAATTAATATTTACCTCTAGCGAGCCCGGACCGCTGCGCTCGGCGTAAGATAAAATAAATAAAACATTTTTCATAATTAAAAGTAGCATAAGTTACTCCATAAAACATTAGCTACGATATCTGAGGTCAAAAGTCCCGTCAAAATCAGTGTAGCCGTTTCGAGGATTAGCCGAAACTAACAGACAGACAGACAATTGATGTATGGATGTAAGTACCGTATATACTTTCTATGCATTGAGTCTTCTTCTTCTTGCCGAGTCGATGGCAATAGTTAAAGTAAGAAAGCCCAAAACCCCTTAAAAATAAAGATAAAAAAAAAGAAGCCCAAAACTCGGCCACCATAATAATTGCATAAGCTCCTGTAAGATGCAGGTAACAGGACCAGGAGGTCATATAAGTAAGTGTAAGAGAGGTAAGAGAGGAAGAGTACAAGTCTGCACTCCAGGTCAATTCGCAAATCCCCACCTGGTTGAGTATACTTATCTATGATTTTTATCACACTATGATTAATTCATATTTTATTTAGAAGAATATTTAAAAAAATGTATCTTTTTAAAAATGTAAGAAACTAGCATTTCCCGTGGCCCCGCCCGCGTTCTAAAGACTGGAAACAAAATACTTAGATTTCACACACAGTGTGACGTTTTATAGTCGGTTTGTAACGGTTAGTCGATATTTCTTACAAAATCATCATCAAACCTGTCCTGAGGTTTTCTCGTGATGCAGTCACAAAAAGACAGACAGACAAAAATTTCAAAAACGATAGATTTGATTGTATGGATAATAATGTCTATCTATTTTAATTACATTTTTATCTATTTTAATTAGATTTAAAAAAAAATATGTACAGATTTGACTCAGTTACAATTATTTTTTTATTATATATGTTTATGATAGATAGTGAATTATTTGACTTTTCAAAATAGATTTTAAGTTAACGTCTTTGTATCGATGCGCAAAACGGCAACGTCGCGTCGCTTACGACGGTTGCCGTTCCGTCAAATAACATGTGGCCTAATATAAATTTATCTTGACACATTGTAATTTGTAGTAGCGCTGTGGTAACGCGCTTGCTTCGATATCCATGTGATGGGGGTTCAAGTCTGAGTTTGAGTTAAACGGGCTAAATACATATAAATTTATCTGCCAGTTACTTTATTGGGAAGTTTTATTATGAAACAGATAAAATATATCAGCAACCATTATCGCTAATCGACTACTAAGCGCTTATTACCTACTAAGGTCAATATTTAGGATACCGTTTACTACAGGATAATCGTTTATTCTTACTGGATAATACAATAACTGGTTCTATGGACCACCCACATAAAAGCGTGGCGGAAATTTAAATGGGAATTGAATTATTATAAGTAATAGCATAATATTGTCATAAAATATGAACTAAAAAATGTTAATGGAAGAGACACACTATATATTATGCATTAGAAAACTTTGTTTCAAATACGAAAATATTATTTTATGCTTTTCGAGCGTGAACCTGTGCACTTTTTTGTGCACAGACTAATGGCTAACTACTTATATTACGAAAAGTATACAATAATATTCATTTAATGTTATTTACTATGAATTGATAAAAATGTATACATAATTATGAAACATCTTACGTATACTTTATTTTGACACAAAGCTTGTATACTTTCTTTTGAAACGATTGATGTTTACATATATTTGAAAAGTTGTCAATGTATACATGTCATTGCTTACGACTGTACATATACATATTAACGAGTATGTATATTATATTTAAGTTACGTTCATGATAGGTACGTATAATAAAATAAAAAAATATATACTAAAATATGTTTTTATTTACAGATATGATCAAGTCTTATGCGAAAATTGCTTAATCAAGCTGAAAGCCGCCTAAGAGAACAACATTTCATGAAATCTTTATAGTCTTAAATATGTAAATATTATTGTCAGTACAATTTTTTTAGTAAAGGTTATTGAATTTATTTCTACTTTTTTACATGGATAATTTTTATTTATTTTTATCATTTTAAGAATTGGCTCTTACACCATATATTGTATGTATGACATAGAGCCATTTTTACTCGATTACCTCAATGAAAAGGTATATTTATTAGTATTTGATTAAAACCTTGCAATATATAACATTGTAATATATAATATCATATAGACTGTGATAGACCTTGTGATAACGCTCTCGCTTGGATATCCGAGTGATGCGGGTTTAAATCGGGGTCTTCACCTGAACCTCTGATATTTTGATGTACGATTTTTTTCTATCCTGATTACCACTTGTCTTACTGTAAAGGAAAACAACGCGAAAAAACCTGCACGTCTGAGAGAACCTAACAAGCTTTCGCACGACATGTAAAGTCCGCCAACCCGCACTTAGCCAGCGTCGTGGACTATGGTCTGATCCCCCTCGTATTGAAGGGAGGCCCGTACTCAGCGGTGGAACGTTAAAAAGGGCACAACATATAGATGCATGATGATTGTAACATAGGATCATTGTTTATTTAACTTGTAAAAGAGACAAAGGTGATGAAATAAAAATAATAATAAATACGGATCGTAGCGTCCTGAGCGGTCCTCGAACGTAGCACAAAATTGTAAATTTTACTCGTAATTGTACTTTTTTTTTAATTCAGTTATTTTTGATTAATACACATAGCCTCAGTTGAAAGTCTAAGTTAAAATAAGGAAGCAACTGCAGGCTGAATGTTTTTAAGAATAGAGATTGTGATTACACTTTTAAACCGCACATTATATTTATAGCTGTAAATACACGGTAAATTGTATACGTCCAAATTTCTAAGTAGTCTAATACATATGACATCAGTGAAAGGGTGGTCTGAAAGCCGATTAAGGTCTTTACACAAGAGCGCTACCGTGCTACCGCTGTGTTTTATGTAAGTTTTATTCGTAAAGCTTTCATTCCGAAGCTGCAGTTTTTTTAATTTCGACTTTAACTAAATTAGATTAATAAGTAGACTTAAAATCTACTTTTAATTTAATTTTATATACTTTTAATTTTATTTATTACATATTTATACATCATCCCTGCTTTTTATAAGAGCTTGTAGATTTTTTTATTTGTTTATCATTATTCGACCGACTCAACCGAATGTTATTGCTTATATTGTGTTCAATAAAAAGTGCCATTAAATTTCATTTTGCTGTTTACGCAGCATTATACCGCGATATAATTTTATTACATGTACGAAATAATATGTTCATCAAAAGGTTTATATTTACGTACGGTTATTCTTAAAAAATACTGTATAATCTCTTTATTTATTTCATATTATAAAAATGTATTTTATAACATAATTCAATACAGTCATTCAAATCTATCTATCGAATCAGTTTTGACGACACGTTCGGTTCGGTTGGTAGTGATCGTAATTTCTGCGCCAGCGGTCGCGGGTTCGAGTCCCGCTGTGGGCATTCATTTGTTGAGCACGAATGTTTGTACTCCTGTCATGGGTGTTTATATTTATAATATGTATGTATTTATATACGTGTAGTTTATTAAGTATTTCGTATTCGTAACACAAGCCTCGTAGCTTACCACTTACTTATGGTGCTGTTGTAATAATGACCTAACAAGAAAAGGCTTTTTTGAAAAATTATTAATATTCATTTATTTCAAAAAGTATTTTTACGTTAGAAAATTATTCTGACTCTAATCTGTAGCTTAAAAAAAATGGAACTTCCCGCTTAATTATAACCAACTGCTAATTTACGATGAAAGATTATTAATTTGACTTAACAGATGGGCGCGATTTATCTTTCTAGCTTAAGAAATGTAATGAAGTTTTAGAATGAATAGCCCTTTCTTACGTCTAGCTTTCTTCAGATCTTTTAACTTTTACTGGCGGCAAAGTTATGACATTAATGTACAGTTCTTGGTAAGAATTTTAGTACAGTACTTGGTAGAAATTTTAAGAAGTTACGTCTAACTCACATTCATAATTATTATTTAACAGTTTTAACTATTTTATACAGCGAATACTTAACCTTAAGTATCTAATACAGAAAGCAATTAACTCATTAATTTTTCTTGATTTTTAATTATATAACTTAAAACTAGTTTTGAAATTATTTAAAATATTGGCTGCTATAAATGTGTTTTACCTTTAACTGGATTACACACCACAAGAGTTAGGTTCGTAAATAATTCAACATATTCACGTTTGCTTTCGACTTGAATTCGTGTTTGGCATTCGTTCTGCTTGAATAAAATTAGGTTAAATTAAAGTTTTCGGCACTTAGTTCTTAAAAGTTTTTGGTCTCTTTTTTTCTTTAATATCAATTCTTACGTGAAATCATTATCAAAAGTACAACAGGAAATACTTTGTCTTTCTTTGAAATTCATCAAGTTATAAATATATGAAAGAATAAAAATAAATATTTAAGTTTGTATTATAGAGTGTTATAGATATTCTAGAGTGTAAGCGTATATATTTTTTTCTAAATGATAATTCTCATATGTAAGTTAAGCAAAAGCTTCAAATAACTTACAGTACTTTTATTGTACATATTCAAGCTTCAAATATTTTTTTATGAACTCATATATTTTCACCAAAATTGCATTATTTTATCGAAGTAGAAGAGTGGTCGAATAAGTTAAGCACATAATTAAGCATGGTAATGAACAGTGACAATATTTGCATTTACAATTGATCGGTTTATTATCGATATTCAATTAATTAATTCATCTCGGCGTATTTAAAACAAAGGAAATAATTTACTCTTTATATAAAATTGCGGTAGTGACAAAATTATCGAATTGTGTTATTAGTAGTTTGTTTGGGAGATGTTCGGAAATTAGAAATATAAATATGGATGCTTTGGAATAGTGGCAAGAATGCTGGCCGCATTCCCCCGCTGAATGGCAATGCCGATTCTTTGGGCGAAAAATGAGCCAGCTCTCCTGTCACCAGTAGAGGCGATAAGACGAGGTGTTGTCATTATTTATCTATATCGCCTTTAACTTAGAAGCGATTTTATAATTGGTTTTTAAAATTGAAAATGAAACTCAAATTTAATAGAAAGGTACCTTTATGAATTCTAAATTACATCTCCATCGACTTAACTTTTCTAAAAATCTTACTCTAACAAAGCTCTTTGGTGGCACTGAATTTGGAGCTATAAGAAAGACTATATAAAGGAACGTCCTATAAAAACATTTTTAAGAGACAAGCAGTTTCTATTATACCTAAAAACCTCGTACTATGCCAACAGCCTTTGAGGTTCGTTAAAGTGTCTTGTGATCTTCTATAAAACTGATGATATTTGCCTACTCGTAAGCTAGCTTAATTAACTTTATAAACATAAGTGGGACATGAATAATATGGCTATTTTCATTAGAAACTGTCAAAAATAAAAGTATTTTGCTGTAGGTTCCGTAAATTCAAATATATATTTCCCTCGGCTCCGCATGTATGTACTGTACTAATTTTACAATATTTGCAATATTACATCAGTACATACATCCTAATTTGTCGTCTGAAAATCGCATCACAGGATAGTAAGCATAGTTTTAGAATCGTTGGTGCAAGCACTATGATACTCCATCACAATATATCCTAGTGGTCTAAGAGCCGGTGTAAGATCGACCTTCACCGATCTGATAACCAGATGAGACATATTTTTTATCAAATATAATTTATAAACAAATATGCCTATAATTACTTGCCTATCTGAAAATGCTCATGGCTATTTTTAATTAAATTAACTTTAATCGATTTTTTTTTCATCACTTTCATTATTTTGATAACCAAATGAATTTTATTTCACTGTTAGTTTTTAACACAAAGAATATGCCTCAGTAGGTTTGCCTACTCATTTTTGTGTATCTACCTGGCAAGCCGATGTGAACAGGTAAGTCAACATAGGTGACTCCATCGTTCTGCTAACTTATCGAAAGTTATATCAAATTTTAGATCATTTTATTACAAAATCAGTCATATAGACTTGCCTGCAAAAAATCATACTTAAAGCACTGTTGCCTAGCTAAAAATAGCCATGAGCACTTTCAGATAGGCAAGTAACTATAGGCATATTTGTTTATAAATTATATTCGATAAAAAATATGTCTCATCTGGTTATCAGATCGGTGAAGGTCGATCTTCCACGGTCTCCTCTACCATAGTTTTCTAGTAATGAAAAATAAAAGTATTTGATATTTCTTATATTTTCAACATATATTTTACACGAAAATTATGCACAGTATTCAATACAAAGTAGTTAAACTTTACATTGTACTACTTATTCTATATTGACTCCATACACTAGTATTATTAGTGAGGTACTTAAAACACAGTCAAATAAGTTTATTTCATTTTTCTGGTAATTTTAATACAAGGTCTACCATAAATAATTGCATTTAATATTATAATAGAAACATAATTCCATCATGAACCGGATATAAAATATATCAAGTTGCTTGAGGCAATCATAATAAATAAAATTCTGTTCGCCACAATGGTATATTGTGTGGAAGTAAATTATTTGAGTGGGGTCATAAAGTTTGCTGACTCGTTAAATGTGTCATGACCTTTGTTGTGAAGACATGCAAAGTCACTATAATTCAATAATATTCATTGCACGGTAATTACTTGCGAAGTGTTAAAGCGCCAGGTTATATTTTTATAAGTGAAGACTAGAATTTTATATGTGTGAGGCCTAAAGTATGGTTAATAAGTGGTTCGTGAAGGCCAGGTCAGCTAGTACGGCTATTTGCACTTTTCCTTTTGCTTGTATATAAAAATGTGATACAATTGAACTTAAATATTGATCTATTTAAATAATTGCTTTAACACATGTCGGAGTTTTTTCTTGATTTTAATTTTTTTAGCAAACCAAAAGAATGTGTAAAATATACTGTGTTAACTTCTATGTATTTAATGGATAATGAATATGGACTGGTATTGACTATTTTTATTCTATTATCAATTTACTTTATTGGGAGTTGTATTGACTACCTGATGGCGCTGTAAAATAGGTGGGATAGGTTTTATAAGTTCTGTTTAATCGGTGAGTGACACATTTCGATTCATTACTTCGGACAGTATAGATTGTCTAATATAATTGCTGTTGAAAGTATTGCTGGTAATATTTGCTGTGGCATATATAATTATAATAAGAATAGAAGAATACATATTATTTATTGTGTAAAAACGTGTAATTGGAAGATCATCCTGTCGCAGAGTTTACAGCTTCAGAAGTGGGTATGAAACTTTGCCATTCTTTTTTTTCTTTTCTTAAAGATGATTATATTGATTTAAGGTTTTATGTAACGTACATGTTCATAGCTTGTAACTTCAAACGCTCGTATGCTTTGAAATATTTAATTAAGGCTATTCTGTAATTTTTTTAACCTATTAATAAGTTCAAAAGGGAGTTTATAATATAAATTGTTTTATTATACCGCATTATAAGTGTTTGTTAGTGAAACTTATAGTATTTGTATTTTGTAGAACATTTGATTTAAGGCTAATCTTTAGTAATGTGACACAGATGAATTACAAAGTAATTATAAAACGATATAATTTGGTTAATAACGTTAAAAGTGTATCTTGTGGTGCACGTGGCGAGGGCTACTCTCTTGCCGTGCAAAATAAGCGTACTTAGCGTTATTATTTAATTGAAAATTATTAATTGGACGTATTTGGTCAGGGTTATACTTTGACGATTCACAATTATTGATACGATTATGCTTAGCGTTAAAAATAAGAAGTAATAAGTTATTTAAGATTAATAGTTACTGTGGGTAGAAAAAAATATTTTTTTAAGATTAACCTATAGTGAAATTGGTAAAAATAGAAACTTGTGTAATAGTATATTGCTTTAATTTCTTTGAATAAGTATTAGTAATAATGATGTCGACAAAAAAATCTCATTATTTAAATGAGTGATTTAGACAAATGCTACTTGTAAAATGAAGTAGGTAGTTATTTAATAAAAATATATGGCGTTGGAAAGAAAAGGAATGCTGTTATTATTGTGGCTTAAGAATTTCTAATTTTAGCATATTTTGGCGGAAAGTTAAGTGACGTAACGTGTGTTTCAGTTAACTTATGTTAAATTTTGCCGTATTGTGTGGAACACTTGTAATAAGAGATTACATTTACGATATTTTTTTAGATATGATATATTTCTGTGTTTCTTGTTAGTGTTCATAATAAGATAAATAAATAAATTATTCTAAACGAATACATACATTTAAAATAAAGTAATGAAAAGCTCCATGCATCATTCCATGTCGTCTTATCGATTGACAAAGTAATATGAAGCAGTTATTGCTATAAGATAATTTGTTAGTGATGTATTAAGGCGTACTTTATAATTATTAGTTAGTACTGCAGTTTTTTATACAAAGTGAAAGATTGATTTTATCGCGGATTTATTTTGATTTATGATTGCCGACTATTTAAATGCTTTACAGCAATTGTGGTTACTGGAGAAAACCATAAACGTAAGAAAGTATTATTAATGTAGTGTTATTATATTTACTTTGTTAATATTATGGGAATGCAATGAATACAGCTTGATGCAAATCTTTAAATGTTTGAAATGAAATAGAAGTGGACTACAAATTAATAAAGCGTCTCGAAAACGCATGTCTTTTACAAATAATGCGCCGTTTGCTGATTCATAGCGTTGTCGTTTATTCACGTGGAAAATATTTTGAAGTAAATATAATTTTAATGGCATTTTAGCACAAGAGCTTTAGTTGAGCATACGCTTTATCAGTTACCTCACTTTCTCAGATGGAGTATGGTAGTTATATTGAAAAAGCAGTTTCTATTTTAACGTTTTCTTAAAGTAAGGTTTTATCACCGAATTGTATTTGAGATATCCAATAGATTTCGGGAAGCGGCGAACATGATGAGTCTTGTTACGAAGTTGAAATTTTAGAACAGTTTATCTATATGTATTATGTATGCCCCGTGGAAGATGATGGTCTACTCAGTACTCTTTTGAATGTACTCTCGTCAAAGGTGCATAAATGCTGATTGTAGTCAATATTTTTGTTTTGCGTTAAACATTAAATGGTTGGTTTTAGTTACTATTAATAGTGAGAACACTTTCTAAAGACCATTGATTTAGGCAGTTAAAACCTTGTCGTGCTGACTAACTATGGGTTTAATTTCAATGGCAATGTTAAATAAAGTGGTATCATACAAAGCGATATCACCGTTTGAAGTTCAGGACTAGGATTGATCCTTGTAATATGCTGATGTTAACATTTCATGGCTACTCTGTACTGTAATCTCATAAGCAGCAGTCTGATTTTTATATTATGTAGCATTTATATTTATATGAGGCTGATATTTTGCTGAAACTATTTTGCTGAAACTGCTGAAAAGTAACGTATGGCTTACAGTATTATTTCTATATTATTTCTTAAGTTGTAACTAGGTCAGTCAGAGCTGCAAGAGTATTTGTCACGAGAACCAAACTGGTCATAAGATAGAAAGTTACTACATTCTAGATATGTATAAAGTGGATAGTGTAAGAATTTTCCCTAGACTTTTGATAGTTTAAGGAGCAGGACATGAAAAGGGGCGATAATCTCCAGTGTTTGACTTGAACCTGCTGTGTAGATATGACACGCTTTGGCTAACTTTAAAGAATTGAAAAACAATTATTTTGTTTTTAAGTATTTTACAGTCTTACAGCTTATTCCATCAACACGGGTACTAATGTTTATAGTGACAAGATTGGAAGGCTTGGATAGTTTCGTATGTGCTGACAGGTTATTGATTTATATATATAGTACCGAACGCTATAGTATAGTGATATGCTAGTACCGAACCAAGTGTCACGAAGAAATTGATAAAGTTATCACATATATTTTTCGCAGTAAAAAAGAAGTAATTTGGTGTATTTTATTATTTGCTAATTTATTAATTAGCTCGGGCACATTTTAAAAGGTTTTCTTTAAATTTCGTGAATTATATATATTATTTGTATGATTTGTTGCAAAGTTTTTATCATTATAGCAGAGATTACATTCTTAAAAATGTAATCGAAACGTGGTGCATTTTGTACGTTGGTTTTAATAACCGTGAATAACGAAATGAATTATTTTGCGATCATTTGTTGGAAATGATTAGTTAATTATAACGGAGAATATTAGTTTTGTTATATACACATAATTTGCAGATTTTTATGTGGACTCTGCAGAAAATATTGCTGTTTTGCTGAAACTGTTGATATTTTACTAGATTATTAATGCTTTGGATGTAATAGAGATGAAACAAGCCTCTGTTACTTATGCTAGGTTATGCTGTGGATGTAATAGAGATGAAACAAGTCTCTGTTACTTATGCTAGTTTATGCTGTGGATGTAATAGAGGTGAAACAAGCCTCTGTTACTTATGCTATTTTATGCTGTGGATGTAATAGAGATGAAACAAGTCTCTGTTACTTATACTATTTTATGCCATTGATTTTATGCTGTGGGTGTAATAGAGATGCACCAAGTCTCTGTTACTTATGTTATTTTATGACATTGATTTTATGCTGTGGATGTAGTAGAGACGAAACAAGTCTGTTATTTATGCTATTCTATGCACTTAAATTTATGCTGTGGATTTAATAGAGATAGTTCTACGTCGTTCAAGAATATTTAATGAGACAAGTCTCTGTTACTTATGCTTTTCTATGCTGTTGATTATATGCCGTGGAAATAATGGAAATGAAACAAATCTGTTGTTAATACTGTTGCCAAAGCAGCTATGAGTAAGTTAACAAGAATCTGGCAAAACAGAAGTGTGTGACCACTAAGACCAGACTCGTGCGAGCAGGGTGGCATTCTCAATATATCTGTACAGTTCCGAATCATGATCAATGCGTGCAGCTGACCGAAAAAGAAAGATCGAGACTTTCAATGAGGTGTTATAGAAGAATATTGTGTATACAGTGGACAGCAAAAGGACCAACAAGTCTATCCTCGACCAACTGAAGGTTTCTTTAAGACGATCTGCCAACGAATCCTAAGTTATTTTTGTAACATTGCTCGGAGACAACCAGACCAGACAATCTGGACAAACTGGTTGTAGTAGGCAAGATCGAAGGCAAAAGATCACACGGTCGATCACCTAACAGCTGGTCCGATCACATTCAAAATAAAACTGACTGAGTGGTATGTAGGAAGCTAAAGCTGTATACATCGGTGAAATCATTTCATGATAAACACGACCTCCAGCAATGAAGTACACGAAGAAGAATGCTGTTGCCATGCCATGCTGTTAAAATGAAACTAAAATAAGAAGGAAGACCTAATTTTATGTAAAAACGATCTCACGGGGACGTGAGATGGCAGGAAGGCCGACTGTTAACTTCTATGTATTTAATGGATAATGAATATGGACTGGTATTGACTATTTTTATTCTATTATCAATTTACTTTATTGGGAGTTGTATTGACTACCTGATGGCGCTGTAAAATGGGTGGGATAGGTTTTATAAGTTCTGTTTAATCGGTGAGTGACACATTTCGATTCATTACTTCAGACAGTATAGATTGTCTAATATAATTGCTGTTGAAAGTATTGCTGGTAATATTTGCTGTGGCATATATAATTATAATAAGAATAGAAGAATACATATTATTTATTGTGTAAAAACGTGTAATTGGAAGATCATCCTGTCGCAGAGTTTACAACTGAATATATGTATATTTTCATATATTTTAACAGTACTATAGGTGACATATTCGTATTAAAAGCTATTCTATATACAATAATATAGTTATTGTAAATTTATAACTTTATTATCAGGCGCTGTTTTGACTCAATTTGCCTTTGTTGTGTTCATTAGATACTAAATTATTAATTAATCATATCAAAATTCAATTTGTCCTATAATAATGATAAAATAAGAGCATTATAATATGTAGAGATAACATAAAATTTAATATCGCGTATACGTACCGTAATGAACAGTATATTCCGTCGCGTCGTTACAGCACATCTTGAACAAACTTTATACATCTTATAACAGTTTTCAATTTTTGACAATTAACGGATAAGAACGGACAAAATTTATCCGAATTAATCGAGTATTATACAACTCGATTAATTAGAATTGAATTTTTATTTTAGTGATATCTATATTATATTTTATGACACAAGTTATCAAGACGAATCGAATGAAAAATATTCCAAGGAGCATAGAATCGGATATGCACACAGACCAACACTTAATAATGGGGTTCATGTCTTTGGAGTTTGGGCGAACCACAGTTGGGTAAAAAAATACCTGGAAAATACCATACGTTGTGTTCTGTAAAAGATACTTAAGTTCTCTTTCATTTTCCACAAGTTTAATCTGTAAGTTTTCGTATAAATTTTAACAGAGTCAATGTTTAATAGACTGTTAAGCTAACGTCGTCCTTCTAAGCCATGTTTTAGTGTAAACGAACCGGAACTAACGCGTCTACTGCACTTTATCACGTATAGACATTTATATTCAGGCGCTAGCAACTTTTAACATCCTTTGTAAAAGCTTGTTAAAGAAACCTTAAGCTATATTTTTAAAATGATATTATAAGATGTAATAATTTATTATATACATGCATATTACAGTAGAAAAAGCTAAAAAATATGTCATTCTGCGTAATCTCGACTAATCATTAAAACATGTTTAGGGGCACAATCGAATGAGTCACTATGGGTATAAAATACTGTTTCAGTATTATTAAGCAAGAACATTTTATTAAGGGTCATAAAATTATATTTTAATTACTTAAATTTTATAATATAAAGGAAATTGCCACTTTTACTTGAGGTTGATAAGCTATTTGTAAAATTTCTTTATCCAAAGCTTTGATCAAACGAATTTTATGAGCTCATCAAATGTATTAGAAACATTGTTATTCTACTTTGACTTAGAAGATTTAAGTCTATTTGATTTAAAAAATTAAAAATAACGCTTCACTGAGCTTTTGTGAATTTTATGGTAAATATATTCAACTAGTGCAATAAAGTAACTATTACAGATTATTCAACGTTTAAACTATAGCTCGAACGTCTAAATCAATGTATAAATCTATTGATTTAATTGCATGAAATCCGAACAATGAGATACCATCCAAAGCGTGGTAATTAGGCACGAATTCTGCTCGACTAGGAGCAATAATTTGTTGCTGCTTATACATTTGATGGATACTTTGGTTTAACACTAACCTAATCTATTTGGGTGTTGTGTGTCAATTTGAAATAATTACTGTTAAACAAGCAAACCCGACCTGCTGGCTGTAAATTAAAATAGTATATATAAATTAAACGGTTTTTAGTTTTTTAATAAAATAATTGTAGCCTAATTTTCTCCTTATAATCTGAGTCAATATACCTATACAATACTTTTTATTACGGGAAGTACTCTCATACTTAAGGAATGTACGTAATATACTTACAATTAAAGTGTACGCAGTAAATAAATATTTGATTAAAATATTAATAATATTTGATTAAAATTTCAAGAAAGATTGATGTAGGCAATTTTAAATTTAAATAATTTATCTTCTGCAACGTTATCAATTCAATTTCACGTAAGATAAATAATAATTCAACAACTTTGCAGCTGCTGGTAACTTTGAGTAATCTACACTTTAAAATTATAATATGATTTAATTTATTTTGGATATAATATTTATTTTGAATTTTCAATAGCTACTGAACATTTATTTTTGTAGAAGATTTATCAAAAAGTTTCTTTCCCATTAAAAGTTTCAAGCCTTATCTTTAGTATTCAGAGATCTGGAGAAATGAAAAAGAATGAGAAAAGTTAAAGCTGTTAATTTTGGCGTTTAATTAAAGTAATGATTGCTCAAAGGGTTAAGGGTTTTTAGAAGTTGTTTTTTACAAACAACAAGAATGATTTTAAGTTATAACTTATACTGTACATTTTTCTTAAAGTTAAAATGAAAGATAAAGATAAATATTTTTATTCCACTTGTTTTATATATTATTTCAAGCATTATTATATTTTATTCATTTAGCATAATATGGTCTTAAAAAATAGCATATATCTCATGGATATTAATTAGTTTTTTTTGTTGTAAACTGTTAGAGAGTATTTGAAATTTGGCTGTAGTTCAAATGCACTGCGATGGGCTGAAAACTTTAATGCAAAATATTTTGTAACTTGTTGGGAGAAGAGGCAAAAGCGTGTTTCATTCCTCGGCTCTCGAAGTAATAAGTTACATAAGCCAATCTTTGTATATTACAAACGAAATATATGCATATTGCAATTTGATGATTATTATAACGAGATGTATTTTGAAAAGATATTCAGATTATTTACAATTTCAGGCCAGTCATAATCATATATTTACATACATTAGTGAACATAGAAATAGTAACATTTTTTAAATATTCAGTATTAACCCTTTTATAATGTCCCGCTACTGGGTACCAGCCTTCCTTCAATATGAGGGGAATTAGGTATAGTCCACTGTTTGCCATGTGCGGGTTGGCGAAATGTACCTGTTTCCTGGATTAGAACCCGCTTCACTCGATTTTTCAAGCGTGAGCGATACCACTGGGCAACCTACTGCCTCTCTACATAATTATTGTCTTTCTCTAGTCTTAATATCTTTAGATGTTATGTAAATCATTATAGATAATATTATGGTTTACCGAGGACTATAATACCGGCTTCATCAAAACAAACAACAACTTCTTCCTACAAACAATATAATATTACATAAGAAAGAGGCCTATTTTTAATCTTAAAACCAATATTCTGTTTATTAAAGACTTAGTTATTTTCGAAGACACGTTTGGCTCAGCTTGTAACCCTACTTGATGCGCCATTGGTCGTATATTCAAGTCCCGCTGGGGGCATTCTTTTGTTGAGCACGAATGTTTGTAGTCTAATCATGGGTGCTCATATTTATTATATGTATTTAAAATTATACGTATATATGTGTAGTGCATCAAGTATCTGGTATCCGTAACACAAGCCTTGTTAAGCCAAGCCAAGCCAAGCTTACCATGGAACTAGATGGCATTGTGTGTAATAATGTCCCAACATATTTATATATTAAAAAACTACTTTAAATTTTTAAAATAAAAAAATCCAGTAAAATATCTTCAAGTCTAGCTGAATATATATCGTTTCAACCGATTTCCAACGTAACAAGCAACAACTGAGATAAATCTTCTCGGAGCGTCCAATTTGTGGTGCTTGGCCGAAGTATCCATGCCTATGATCTAAATATGCTAAGCGGCTTAGATGTGTTTGAGCAAAGCTCGTATAAAGGTATTGAGTTCTCCCAAAAACCTGAAATATACCTACCTTTTTCGTATTTTTTACACAACTTTTAGCTTGTAGCTTTACTCGCAACGTACTTCGAATGTTACTTTGTTACTTATATAATGTACTTATATATCAAATGGTAATTATATATTTATTTATTTAGTATGGTTTCTTAAGAATAAAATGCAAAGAAAAAAGTTATATAGTGTGTAAATATTTTAACCTAAGACTCATGAACACCTCCACCCCAAGCAACGTACGTGTATTCCGTTAACGAGTATACGCGATTGAATAACAACCACACATTTATTAATCACGATATTAACCTTTAATATTTAGGTACAATACGCATAAAGAACGTTTGAACTAGTACTATAATTAAAAATTTCACTAATTTATTCTCTAAATCTGTTCTAACTTCTACTTAGTATGAAGTGGAATGCTTCATGACTAATAATAATATAATTATTAAGAGATCATAGTCGAATAACGTAGAATCTAATAAATTTCATTCACGATATTTCAGTAATTATGAATCTGACCCAAATACTTGTTTCAAATCTTATTCTATACACAGCAAAAGCGCTTATTTAATAATCAAAGAAGATTTAATATGATATCACTTGTAATAGTTAAAACAACACTTATAAATAGGCTATTTGATTATTTATTTATGATACACTATAATACCTATTAAGTTTACAGTTTAACAACAAAGTACCTATGATAAAAAAAAAATATGTGCCTTATTAGATTTTATAAATATTTATTTCAATTCCTTCTATCTCTAATTTTGGTCAACCACTCGCTAGAACTTATTAGATGCAATAAAAATTACGGTTTTTCACGCCGGCTTAAGAATACTACTACTATCAATATAGGTACTTTCACCGTCGTAATAGAGCGTTTGGTTAGGAGCGCTTACGCAGACCAGAAAAGTACTTGGAGCAACTCGCATGTGAAGCTCACTGAAGTGGGCCACTTCCATGTAGCCCTCCACCAGGACTGAACTTGATAAATACTTTGCCTTAAGCACCTTTAATTTATCAAAACACTATCTAATTACAAATGCCCAGATTAATATGAATAAAGTTGAAAAGAGTACAGTATAAAAGAAAAAAAAAACTTATATACGAGTATATCGTATTAACAAAATGATCTTTGTGTGGGTGCATTTCATTTCAGCCGAAGTGTATTTACGTGATTAACTTTAGTAATTTAGCTTTAAGCAAGAGACACGAGTATTTGAAAGCTTAAACAAAGAAACTGAAAGTGCTTTTATTATTTTATTTTATACTAGCGACTCGCCCTCGCTTCGCTCGGGCTCTTCCCTAGGTTTAGCACAGGCAAAGCCGCGGGATGTGCTAGTTATGCATATAAACCTTCCTCTTGAATCACTCTATCTATTAAAAAAAACCGCATCAAAATCCGTCGCGTAGTTTTAAAGATTTAAGCGTACATAGGGATATAGGGACAGAGAAAGCGACTTTGTTTTATACTATGTAGTGACAACAAAAAAATTCTAAATGAGTTGGCATAATATAGAGCTTTTAAAACATTGCAATTTAAATTACTTTTTCCGTCACTTTCTATTACTAAATATTTTTTAGTTCTTACTAGTTTTAACCCCTTTTATTACAACTGAATATCAATGATTTCTCATATCTTTATAGCACTTTATGAAAATGACGTCACTTTGATAATTGCACAGGTAATAATAATAATAAACTGATACACTTTCATTAAGTGTAACTGAGTATTTTATATTGTTTTATTATTGTAATTCTTACCATTAAGAGGTTAATTTATATTAAAATATATATTCATATTAAATTATGCAACCAACACAATATATATTTAAGAAGATCACTTATTAATACTTTTTCTAAGTATTAATTAAACTTTTTTTATACCCCATTATTATATTATAATAATGATAGTATTTATATTGCATCAAGATTTGCTTTAGGGCAGAGTACAAAAAAGTGGAGTGCTACGTTTAAGAAATAAAATACATACGATATATCTAAGGACTAATCTCATGTCGTTGTCAAAGACGTGTCCTGACAAAAGGATTTACAATCTCATCTAACACAGATTTAAATCACCGAATCGTAAATTGATCTGAGATCCGGCTTTGCAGGCCGAATGAAAGGCTAACTACAAAGGACGCCTTAAAACGTCTAATATGTAGTTTCTGAGCAACTAGTTCAAACTCCTTTTAGATCAAAGGGTGTATGTGTCCAAAGAAGGGATGAAACATGTTGACCCTTACTAATGATCACGTCGATTATATTGTACTAAGTACTTCTATTTTAAATCTATTGTATTTTATGTCGTACATCGCTGATGTACGCATTAAATGATGAGTAAATTAGGAATTATATTTGACATCATTTATTTGTAACGTGTGTTAGATCTTTATTAAATCATATTACTTTCAGGAGGGTTATTTTGTGAGTAATAAGTTGAATATATCAATAAATCTTCGATTTTATTCTATTATATTTTAAAGCTTTATATTATGAACTTTTATATATTATGATAAAATCTATAGCTAGCAAACAAGTCTTAATTAAAATTGGCTTGAAATACATACTCGTATATAATAATATAGGTATACTAATATGACGAGTTTTATATATTTACTTCGCACAAGCGCAGCTTCTTTATCTCCTTCGCGCCCCATATTTATTACCTTTCATGTGTGAGACACACATTTCAAAAATCTTATAAAGATTAAATCTGAAATATAAATAAGGTATATAATGATATAAATAAAAATCAAATAGAAACATTCAATAATAATTTATTTAAGTTCTTAAGACTTGATTTGTTTTGTACATTTAAAGTATAGTAGGGACAGGTTAAATATGTAACATAAATCTACTTTATGTATTAAGGAATCTGTAAGTATGTATGTACGTATGTTTTTATGTATGTGTGTGTATTGTATATCTATCGAAGTCTTAGCGTTCACCGCCTACCTTACTTATAAAAACTTACTCCTCCACCTCAAGGGTTGCCTGGAAGAGATCGCTTTAAGAGATAAGGCCGCCTTCTGTACATCTTTTCTTTTTGCGTTTTTGTGTCTATTCTTTGTGTGTATTTTGGTGTACAATAAAAAGTTAAAATAAATAAATAAATACAATTACTGTAATAAAATATTCATTATATAAAGATACCTAGAGCCTGCATTTGTGTAAGTGCAGTGTACACTTGTGACGGAAGGCGTTCCGCGCTTGGTTTAAACCCGTTTATACTGGTTTTTTAAGCACGGCTATTGGCTTTTGGCTATCACTATATCACTCACACAAATGCAAAGCTGAGTTTACGCCACTGTACACTGTACGTTATATATAGCTATAATAACATTGTCATGACACAGTAATATAGCCTAGTTCATACATAACATTAATTTTATTCACATTTTTACACACTCTTTTACTACAATTATATTTACATTTCGCATAAAGCTTCGTAATAAACAACAAATATATTGTAATATACATCTCACTTTGCGTCCTCTTGATGTTTTAATTCAGTTCGAAACATTTCTAAAAGAATTCCTTTGAACAATTTCGCTTTGATATCTTGTAGTTTCGAATTCACAATTTAATAATTCCCAGTAAGTTTTCAACAACACTTACAAATTGTCTTTAATTTTTAATTTTATATAAAAATAAAATTCTATTTTTTTTTCGCCAATAACTGATAAATATACAAAGCATATGAGTTAAAAAAATATTACTACTAAGACGTGAAGTTTAAACATATTATGAAGATGTATGCGTACACATATCTTATTTTGTACTGTACCTGAATGATATTGTTTATGTAAGTTGTAACAACGAACGAAATAATAGGTGTTGAAACTACGTACCTACTAAGGGATAGATGGAAATTATTAAATTTCTCTTAAAATATTGAAATGGATTTAAAAATAGCACAATATAACTTCAATAAAATGATTAGAGGATCGCCCTAACCGCTTAAAAGTATACATACATAAATGCGCGTGTATATAAGCTTTTTATTTATTTACTAATAAGTCATTAAATGACTTCAGTTAATGTTACAATTATATAAAACGTGTCCACTGAAACAACTATCCGTCAAAGCGAGTGTAGACTTGCATCTGTGTCACTTTCCGCACCGCCGAGTAGTAGGCTTGTTTCGCAGGGCGGGCGGTTCGGAGAGTCGGTGCGGACCTCTTGTGGCATTAGTCACAGCTCGATAGCAGCTGAGCCTTTCCACGTGACTCCTACTCTCAAAAGGTGGTACAGACGCAATACACACCATATGCATAGACACTGCAAATATTATCAACTTGTGTTAACTCACCTTAATTAAACATTTATTAAACTTAGAAGAGCACGAAAACTTGTTTTAATTCATAGGTTTAAATTGTTAATGAAGTTTGAATGGAAGCTATTAAGGAAAATGGTATTCAGAAGTAGGTACTGAATGTAAAATCCCATAGAACACAGTTATTAACAAAGTATATTGAAAGATTTTTTTCCGTATTTATTCTGATCTTTGGTTTCTAAAATTTCAATTTGGTAGCACTGGGTTCGAGTCCCGGGTCAGGGACAAAGTTCATGTTTAGTTATTAGGAGTGTTTCTGTTTAAAGCAATGATGGTAACGGGAAATACTAAGACGTCACAAAGGACATTTTGTTAAAAAATATTAGAATAATTACTAGTTCTAATATTTAAAACTGATTTTCATTACGTGTAACTGAGTATTTTATATTGTTTTATTATTGATAATCTTACCATTAAAAGGTTCATTTGTATTAAAATATATATTCATATAAAATTATGCAAAATAAAGTCATGCAAATAAATTCACAGAAGTTCGAAATATTATTGCAAAAAAAGAAAATTATCTTTCTCTGAAATGGAGATTCGAGCACAAATTAATGGTATACTTACATTCAAGAGTATTCTCGGTATTAAAAATAAAATTTCCGCTTTGCACATCGCGTCGAATTGCTGAAACAAACATTTCATTTATATTTTTTATAGGATTATAAAAAGAACAACATAATTCTTATGTAATAGCTACTACTTAAATTAAGATACCTTAATTTACAAATTACAAGTGGGCTATTAAATCATAAGTAAACCAATAATGTTATACATAAGTATATTTAGAAATTCAAAACAACATTTTTTCATGTACATTCTTTAAATAACATAATATACATTATACGTGTTTTCCGAATTCGTAATACACTTAATTAAAATAATAACAATTTTAGAGTCCCCTGAAAAGTGCATACCAATTACTACTAACAAGAGTTTGAATGAAAGAGGGTTTACATTTTTTTATACGTGGGATTGATATTATTTTATAAAAAAATAATATTAGTCCCGCTGAGTTTCTTTCACCAGTTCTTCTCAGGTCAGAGGTTTCCTTCTTTCTAACTGGTGGTGGACTTATGACGTTAAGTAAGAAATTGTAACAATTTTTATGCTTAATAAAATATTGTGATTTGATATTTCTGTCTTACTTACGCGAGCGAGAAGCTTAAGATTAAGTAGGGATTTTTTTCGACGTAATTCTAATATTCTGTGTACAATGTACATGTAGGTACAGCGGCGGTAAAAATCATAGTTAAAGTAACAAGTAATAGCAATGACAGACCCATAACTGAATGCCACAGACGAAAAATTTCGGTCGAGAAAACGCGAGAATTGGGCGCATTTCAGTCACTATATTTTGCTATTTATTTCACCATTGATTCACTTGGCCACCTTGCATGAAACCATGGTCGCAGTAACTAACTGTCTATATAATTATCAAATAGTCAGTGGTAAAATAAGTGGTTTTTGGTAGTGAGCGACCACAATAGAAGTCTCTTTGGAGCTTTTAAAATTTATGAAAATATATTGGAGTGTTTTAATGTCATTTAAAAATCGCACTACAACTGAGTCTTAAATATCTCATTAAGTGTAACGAGCTCATTTTTTTGAAAGTAAAGAGAAGCGCCAATCTTTATTATTGAACATTGCATCGAACTTCGTTTTGTAATTGCTGGCATCAATTTTCTTCGAAAGTATAAACAAATAACTATGCATCAATATCATTTCGCACAAATGTATTTCTAAACCTTTTGCAATTATTATATTAATTTTGATGATACGTTTGGCTCAGTTTGTACCTTACTTGTTGTGCCAGAGGTAGCGGGTTTGAGTCCCGCTGGTAGCATTCACTTGTGTGATCAGCACTCAGCAGGCTTGTTTGTACTTCATTCATGGGTATTTATATTTATAATATGCATGTATTTAAAGTTGTATATATGCAGTGTAGTGAACTATATTACTTCTTTAATTTTTAACTTCCTTTATATTAATTAAAATACCTTATAAACCGTTATTTTGTATGAATATATTCTCCATTTTAATTATGAACCTCTTAATATTATTAATCTAATTAATGTGAAGATGTTTGGATCTTTGTAATTTTGCGTAACCTTAAACGTAATTGTATTAAACTTTACCTCATATTATGTTTATACGAAAATAGTTTAATATTTTGAATAGAATTTAAGTTCTAAAATTTAGTAAATGGCGGGTTTTAAGATTGTTTCAATCGAAATAAAGAAAAAAATTAGAAAAGTGGAAGAAGCTAGAACCCCAAATAAGTAACTAGATACCATTGTGGCTATCCATTAAAGAGTCCGTGTATATGTTTATATATTTGTTTTTAAGTCTTTACCGACTTTAAAGAACTAATGTTGACTGATTGAATGATGATTTGATCGTGCTATTTTAAGACAAAATTTTTATGTTATTTATAATTTACCTTTTATTTACACCGCAAAATTTAATGAAATGTATTTAATTTTAATTCCCTATATTTAAATTTTGAAAATATTGAATTATTGCTATATGTAAAAACAAATATTATTTGGACTCTACATATTAGAAAGCTAAAGATAAAACTTAAAACTTTCATATATCGTGTTTTAATAAATCGTATTTTAAATTCATATTCAATACAAAATTTAATTATTATACGAGTACCTTAAATAAACCACAGAAATACGCTTAAATACCTATTGTTTATAGAACCTTAATGTCATATTTTCTCGTTAAGCTTCACACAATGTATTGATTATATATGAAATTTTGTGCCTCTATATAATGCCATATAATGGAAAAGCCAGCATCCCAATGAGACGTATATACAGATACAAAACACATACAACACGTATGTAAATATTTCATATACAGTGAAAAGCGTTATCTATGTAAAGCATAGATAGAATTAGTAGTAGTTAATTATGTAGTAATTAATATAAAACCAACTATTGCTTTATTATCGAAAAATAAATGTCATACCATATAAAAGTTATGTATAACCTTTGGGTACATAATCTGATAAAACAAAATATATTACAAATACTTCGATAGTAATACTATAATGGATTTTCCGCACTATAACAGTTTTAATGCTTAAGTAATTACGGCTACACCTACACTAGCTATTACGTTCGTAAAGTTTATATTACTCATCAGCTAATGGATAACAAGTATAATATTTTCATACAAACAATTCAAAATAGTTGAAACTTAATTTTTTTTGTTCGTTAGTTCATTACAAATTGTAGAGAAAAAATGCTGGACACAAAAATAAAGATTAATACTTTAAATATATTTAGAAAAATCATATGAAAGCTTTGAGAATGTTGGGTGTGAGTAAATATGGATTAAAATGGAAAACAGAACATTTTTTACTTCCAGTCATTATATTAAGTCAGTTACTTGTCTGAATACAAAAGGCATCACTTAGAAAAACATGGACGAGTTTTGATTTATATATTACTTATACTTTAAAGGATGTAGGATACCTAAAAAAATCCTACAAAGATTTTAATTTACATCTAAGCAGGTTGTATAATCAAACTCTCTTGTAAAGCTTTCGACCACAACACGTACCTACTATTAAATAAAATATAGCTGAATCATCTCAAAGAGCTAAAAAAATACTAAAAATTAATAATATATACATTAACATAAATGGTTGTAATAGTGAACGTAACACATATCATAATTACACATTGTTAGAAAAGTTTCTAGGTCAAATTGTTTAGTGATCAATATTCGTCGACATTGATATAATGATTTACAAAGACTTTGACATTGATTTTGTCGGTGCTTCACTAAAATTACTAATACTATAAAAATTATTCGTCTCGATACCTTCTATAGCTAGTAATTTATTAGTTATATATATATCAATTAATCATTATTTTACGACCAGTGAGTATTCTTAAAGACAGCTGTCCAATCGCTTGAGACTTTGTATTGATATTTAAGTGTCGCAACTTATTTATAAGTGTAACGTACGAATACGTATATATTTATAATATTGTATTTTAAATGATTAATTATGATATATAATAAAAGTAAATTATTTTATTTATTTATTTTATTTAATCTTGCAATAGCACACATATTGTAAATATAAAAAGGTACACCGTACAATTAATTACCGAAACGAAGACAATTCTTATAAAGTGTCCTAAGTTTAAATATTTCGCTCACTAAGAGATTATTGAAGCTGAAAAGACACTTGAATAACCACCCACTTCCGATAAAAAGACTTTTAAGAAATCTTAAAGAAAAATCATACGTAAGGAATAATAATTTTCTAACAAACTTCAGAGAATTTTCATTTCTTGTATAGAAGATTGAACGGTTTTATTGAACTTTGCAGAATGCATAGACTTTTACGGGTAGAAAGCTAATGTTATAAGGAGTAACTTAGGCTATGTTAGTTTCACAAAAATAATAAAGGTTTCGTTAAAAAAATTGTAACGTAACTAGGGATGACTCCGAGCGAAGCAAGAGCGAATTGCTGTTTAATAATAATTTGATATAATATATTATTTATATCATTATTATTTATATAAGTCCTTTGATTTGTTTTAATTAAAATGCATACTTCGCCACTTTTAAATTTATCCACAAACACAATAAAGTCTTACTTCAATACCGCCTAAAGGTTACACGCACTCATTTTCTTATAAAGCGTTTCAAATTGAAGTAGTATTGAGTTGGAGTGAGGGTTATGGTTCGATATTGATTTATGAAACATGCTACACATATTGCAAAGATTTCAAGAAGCTATTGTAAATAATAAGAATGTCTAAAGATATAAAAGCGAGAGGTCACTCACTCATCACGATATATCGAAAACCGCTTGACTTATAAAGATGAAATTTGGCAGGGTCGTAGTTCATATTTAACAGACGTCTGCTAATAATGAATTTTTTGACAGGGCTGGACTTAGTTTGGCAGCTAGCGCATAGGAACGAACCCAAGCATACCGAGAGTGAGCCGCTAGTATACTAATATACTCGCATTTTAAGTCAAATGAAATGTTCACAACAATAAGCTATAAATATTAATGTAACGCATGGTAGCGTTTGTTTAACTGATACATAATATATTGGTATTTGCTTTAGATAGATTAAAGTAAAGTTCAAACGTCGGAGCGTAATGTATATTGATTAGATTCTATTTAAATATTATCCTATTTTGTTATGTTGTAATAATAAAAGTTATTTCTGCCCATGACTTTTTTATTTTCCAACATTTAAACTTCATCGCTAAAGCTCTGCCTCGATAAACAGAGTGCTATTTATTGTATAACACATATTTCAATAAGCTTTCAATTCCACCGTTGCTTAAATGTAAAATTCGTCGAGGATATAAATTAACTTAAATACTTTTAAGTTTGTTATAAAATTTACGTCATAACAGTGAAATTTTACTACTTTATAATATTTGTACTTATATTGTGATTGCAATATATTTAATATAATTTATATGTATATGGTTGTATCAAGATTAGAAAACTGACTGTATAATAGCGAAAGATAAAATATTTAAAGATGTTATCCGGTTTACTATTTTAAATTTATAACATTGTATGGGTGGATTTGGATGTTAACTTTAGTAGAGGACAATGACCTGACATGGCTTCATAATATGGTAATTAGTAATGCACTTAACGAGGCATCTAAGCTATGTGAAGTAGTTATAGATAGTTATATGATAATAATATTAATTATTTTAAATAAGTTATTTACTTTGTTGACGTGATCTCGTAGTATGTTAGAGTAGACCATGGCCATAGCCTCCAATGCCATGAACGTCATACAGCCCAGCACCCATGGTACGAGAAACGCCACATTTTCCTGTAACAATTAGACTTATTGAGTTTTGTAATTCTTATTATACTTTTTTTAAATATTCTTAAAATTGCTTTTTTATTTATATTTCCTAAGTAATTTCACTACCTATTATAAAACAAAGTCTGTCGCGTCTGTCTGTCTGTCTGTTCGCGATAAACTCAAAAACTACTACACCGGTGGTTTCAAGCTGTTTTCACCAATGGATAGAGTGGTTCTCGAATAATTTAAGTATATAGTTTGCGAAGTATTTGTATATATTTACTAGCGGAAAGCGCTTCATCATCATCATCATCAGCCCTTTTTAACGTCCCACTGCTGGGCACGGGTCTCCCTCAGTACAAGGGGGATCAGACCATAGTGCACCGCGCTGGCCTAGTGCGAGTTGGCGGACTTCACATGCCTTTCGAAAACTTGTTAGGTTTTCTTAGAAATGCAGGTTTCCTCACGATGTTTACCTTCACCATAAGACAAGTGGTAATCATGATATAAATGATTCGCACATGAAAATATCAGAGGTGCGAAACCCGGATTTGAACCCGCATCACTCGGTTATCCAAGCGACGCGTTACCACTGTCAGGAAAGCGCTTATCTAGCGCCAAATTTAGGGTTGAACCTGAGCGGAGCGAGGGTGATTCGCTAGTTAATAATAATTAATACAATGACGTGACAAATACTATTTTCCAATGAAAATAGTGGAAAAATTATAATCCTTTATAGTTAATCGGTTAAAAATACAAGTAGTACCTATGTACTTGTGCTTTGTTTAAAATTCCAAAAGCTACGAGCTCTAACCAAGTGAGTAACTACCTACTAACTACACCAGTTTTAAATTACATATTTCATATTTGAAACTTTTAATATTCTGTATCACATTAAAAGTAACTTTACTAGTTTATGTAAACGCTTTTAGTTGAAAATGTATAATACATTGTTATTAATATCAAACGAAAATACTTTATGTATATGTTATAAGCAGTAACATATAACATTTGGTGTCCTAGACGACACACTACGGCCGTACTACCGATCGCCCTTAAAACCTGCCTACTGAACTTATTTAGTAGGTACGAGTGGAATCCGCGGCTTCGCTCGCGCTAATGCTAGGGACGACCCTGAGCGAAGTGAGGGTGAGTCGCTTGTTTAAGATAAACATTTCCATCATACATTACATATGTGTAACTCTAGCGGTTTTGACAGCGCACGCCAGAATAGCTCGCAGATGGTAGATTTTTCACTACTTACTTGACACTCAGTAGTTTTTACGTGAAAGAGTAACAAACATCCATCCATCGATTTATCCATACTTACAAACTTTCGCGCTTATAATATTAGAAAGTATAGATAATTACATCTACTTAAACAAAGCGAAAATGAAAATGACCATTCACTCATAAAAATTTCCTCTATTTGTGTGTATTTAAAAAAATACGCAACGATATAATATAACATTCTATATAATCCTCCTTATCGCAGTAGAGAAAATGCTCCGCTTCTTGTAAGGCATAAACAGTAACATTATAATTTCGTCCTGTAATACTTGATATTTTTGGTTCAATTTATTGTAATTCGGAAGATATTCTCCTGAGAACCCTTTCGCAGTAGTTAAGTTGTAACATTAAGAAAAAAAATCTCCCATTCCGTTTTGCTACCAAATGAGGTAAACCGTAGAATATACTCGGTACTTACCTATATTATGTAAACTAATATCGTGCCTTGAATACACACTCATACAAATTTAGTTAATAACTATTCAATATAAAAATTAAGTTAGTTGTATTAAGCTTGTAAACAAGTGAGGAGAAAAGGATTTTTTTATGAGTAGTTTCTTCAACGATTTTTTCAAAAATTTTTTTGCTTTAATACGAGTAATGTAATCAGCCTTTTTCAACCACCGCTGGGCACGGGCCCCCTTCAATTCGAGGGGATTTCAGGCTATAGTGGACCGCCCTGGCCTAGTGCGTATTGGCACTGGCAATTCACTTGTCTTTTGAAAACTAGCTAGGTCTCAAATATGTAGCTTTCTTTAAGATGTTTTTTTTTCACCATAAGACAACTGGTAATCAGGTTAGTTTCGCACATGAAAATATCAGAGTTGCAAAACCCGGATTTAAGACCGCATAGTGTTGATATCCAAGCGAGCGCGTAATCACTGGACTACCATTGTCTTACGATACGAGAAGCTTGAAAATTTTAATTAATTAAAATAATGAACTACAGTTTAGAAAGCACCTATTTTATTACAACTTCCAGCTATAAAAAGCTGTTATTGTGCAACCAATTTGGAAATGAAACATACCTTATTTTTGGGCCCGAATAAATTCCCGATGCAAAAAATTCTCTTAGATTTTTTTTGCACAATAATCTTTATATTCAAAGGCAATTATAGAAGGATTGAGTTGTTATAGCCTAATAATGTGTAACAGCGTTCAAATATTTTCTATTTTCCTGTAAGTTCTTGAGGTAAAAAAAATCAAATAACAATCATAATTAAGTTTCATTTATCCACCCTGTGCCTGTCTAAGTTGTTCTAGGGCGGCCACATATAATGAGAAAGATAAGGTGAGACAGGGTCAGGGATGGCATTTCGTACGTATACCAACCTTAATTCTTATAAAAAATTCAATGTGCATTAGCGTGTGAGGTATCTTTGGATTTTTAGATAGGTCTCTAAAATAAGATGGATGATTGCGAGCGTCTGTTTTTATTAAAGCTAAAACTTGCTGAGTTATACGCTTCCGAAGTCGTTAACATTGAATTCCCTCCTCTTTTATTTAATGGATGTTTCAAAGAATGGGGTAGTAATTAGGGTAATAGAGTTACGAATTACTTTGAATATATTTTTCCTAAAAACTTGTGTTATTGGTTTTTGAGATAACGTGCATACTTTGATTACCTTAATATCGGTATGAAATACTATAAAACACATATTTTTACTCGAGATGAAAAGAAGTGATTCAAGAATTAGGATGTAAAATATTTTATTTCATTGTAACTAAATTACATGGTGAGGTGAGTTTGGTGCTCTGACACTTTTCGAGTGAGAGTAATCTCGCAACTTTTATACCACAGGCATAATCGCTTTAATGTTGCGAAAATATAAAATTTTAAGGCCCTTTTAATTATATTTATTGTTTAATATTTTTATCTTTAATTTGCAAAAAATCTAGTGTAAACTTTAAGTAACTCTTTAAAAAAGACTAGTGTAAACTTTAAATTTGAGCTTTTAGAACTGTTGGATACTTTTATTATTAATTTTATACTATACTATTTCTATTTATTATAAGTTCGATCCTTTTATTTGTTATTACAAAGGGTCGATTATTATCGTGTAGTGCGCATATTATTTAGCTATCAGTAGTATGACAAGCCAAATAATTTTTTTTTTTATGGTAAAAAGGGGGCAAATGGGCTCACCTGATGGGAAGTGATCACCTCCGCCCATGGACATCTGCAAGCCAGGCTTGCAGATGCGTTGCCGGCCTTTCAGGAAAGGGAAGGATGGAGGAGGGAGGGAAGTGGGAGGGAGGGGGGAACGAAGGCGGAGGATGAAGGGAAGAGGGAGGGGGAAGGAGAGTGGGCCTCCCGAACTCTCACTCACCGCACGAAACGCGACAGCATAGCTGCCACTTCACGCCGGTCTTCTGTGAGAGAGTGGTACTAATGAACTATACGGGGCGTGCCGGCCCATTCGGTTGCTACCTGAAGGTAACAAGCATGGCACTACCACTTAAAACAATATGATAGTATGACAAGCCAAATAATATGTTAAATTTATTCATTGCGTACTAACTTATTCATTTCAAGTTTTATTTTTAAGCAAAAATACGGAGCCTGCACAGAAACAATCGCACATAGACTTTACGCGAATACATTTTATGTATTGTCATCTCGTGTACTACTGAAATAACGCGGTTTGCCATTAGCCGTATTCTTCAAAATAGCTTGCATAGTGACATAATATATCGATACGTAACTATACTAAATGTGAGAAACTGACAATTTCATCTCACACCACGACTCGTAATGTAATGATTTAAACAATGACTGCCACTCTTATATTATAACGTATAAGAAATCAAATTAAATAATTTTTAAACAACTTAGTTAAAATTCAATATAAAATTAATGTAATAGTGTAATTTAGTTCTATCTTAAAGCTTGCGAAAGACACATAGCCTAGTAAGATACGCTTTTTATTACTGATGTTACAGCTTGATAATGCTATAAAATGAAATGTGTGCTCCTCATAAACCCTGACTTGACTCCAAATCTTATTTTAGAGTTCTATATGCTCATATAAAACCAAACTAAGTCCCTGCAGACTGAGAAAATAGGAAAGCTTTTGAAACGAAATAATTGTAGTCTCCATCGTATTTCAGAACATAAAAATGCATAACTACATCCGAGCTGACTCTAAAGGAAGAGGAATTCTGACTCATGCTATATTCTAAATAGTGCCCAGAAGTGAATATTTAAATTCACAATATTCTTAATGTTGCCATGAATCTCTTGAAAGTTTTATGTAAGATATTTTCTTTACGGTCGCTTCTGTTAACTGAAACTTAAAAGCTTAGTCATATTCCACTATAGATTGATTCTTTTTATTTTTTTAGAATAACCTTACTTTTAGTATATGATAGGAACTCAGATACTCTTAGCACTGGAAACTCAACCCTAGAAGGCATGGATACACATACAATCGTCCAAATTAGTTACACCTATAAAGTGGTAAAAAAATCTTTAAAAATAAAGTGTTTTAGGGTACTTCTCTGCAGGAATGTTTTTTTTCTAGTCTATTCAATGACGTGTTAAATTATTTTCGGATAAGTATTTCAAAAATTATACGGGTTTTTGTAAACAAATATTACATTAAGGGATCTGTTTGTGAAATATTAAGTTTCGGAGAACCAATTTTATGTTGTTATAGTGTCAGGAGTTTATGTATTGTACAAACGTGTGTTTATTGTTCAGTCAGATATATACACAATTATTTATAAATGTAGATAATTCAGAGAATATTTAAATATACTTACTTTATAAATTCCATAAAAAAGGAATATACTGAGCACGATCATGAACATTTGTGTTCCGATAATCGCGAAGTATGCTATCTGTACACCTGAAACAAAAAGAACAATATAATATTTATAGTCACAAAAATCTCTTGTTATACAGAAAATTCAAAATTTATTTAAAGTATTCCAAAATATCCTATGAACATTCCAAAACTAAAAAAAAATCTATGTTAAGTTTAAAACTTAATATATTAACTTTTTTTCTGCATTATTACTTTCGATGTTTTCTTTATTTATAAGCTTTACTTTTGTGTTAATTTTTAATACTAAGAGAATAGTATAAAGTATAAATGATGATATATAATAATAGTATAAATAATGTCCTCCCTTCTGATTTCGGATAAGGTGACCAAATCTAATAGAGCCAACGTGCTGCGCTGGAAATATTATGCGTGGTTGTACGATTGTGTGCAAAGACAAGTTCTCACACTTTTCCTATAACTACTTACTTTAAATATAGTGACAATGAAAACCAGTAACTTGTAGCCTGACCCAAAACTATAACCTAGGATCTGCAGCAATATAATCAAAAGATCAAAGATGCAGTCATTGAAGATAAGTACATTTAAGCACTTATTTTTACTAACATACGTATTTACATATTTATTATACACTTTACAAATAGAAGTTAAGTAACTAGCAACACGGTCTATTATCAGTGAAAATATATTTATCCATCCAAAAATCATACAATTTGTGATAGTAAATTTATTTTGTAAAGCACACAGATACATAGTCTATTATGTAAGATAAGATGGACATTTTTTTATGTACAAGGGACGAGCGTAAAGTAAATAGTCTGTTACATCTACATCACGTAATCGATTCTGAAGTATGCAAACAAATCGGGGAAAATCGATCACGGATAAGGCCTGAAGGTATTTTCTTTGTTACTTTGAGAAAATATAGAACGCACGAATAAGCTTCTGTAGTTAATTAAGTTACGAATAAAGATTTGTTGAATTCATTACTTGATTTAATAGTAAAAAGAATTAAAAATTCTTATTTCTAAAGAAATTTTATTAATATTTTTAAAATATCGCTTTGTCACGAAGTTAAGAGTATCTTCTGTGTGACAGAAGACAGAGACTATTAAGCATATTCATAATTTAACATTAATTAAAAAGTACTCGAGTTGAAAAGTTCAGATCAGTTTCTGCAAATGAATTTTGAGTCTT
Organism: Boloria selene; assembly: GCA_905231865.2. NCBI lineage: Eukaryota > Metazoa > Arthropoda > Insecta > Lepidoptera > Nymphalidae > Boloria > Boloria selene. The sequence continues at coordinate 11,199,195 of HG993137.1, read as the reverse complement.
CAAAGAATTTATTATTGTGAAAGTTTTAATCCTTGACACAATTCAAATTAAATTGATAATAATAATAATTAAACGTACTTATTGTAAAAGGAATGAACATCTAATACCTTTTATTTAAGTAGGGATTCTAAAAGCTTTGTGTAAAACAAAAAATCAAAAATGATTTTGAGGATAATTTCATTGGCAGGTGATGTTATAACTAAGGCTACTTTAACTTTATAAATATAATAAGTGTAAAAAAAATAAATAGCAGCGAGGGAAACGGAAGTGAATCGCTATTATAGAAGTAATTTAATTATTTGTCTAACCACTAATAGACACCAAAACTTTAATACAATGTCAATTTATTTAATTAATCAATTTATTACAATATTTAATTGTAAGTAAAAAATAAGTTCTAATATTGGTTAGTTTATAATTATCATTAGCTTTTTATAGTTGATTAAAAAGCGCCACAAATTAGAGTTAGATGAATTTATAGCTAGGTTATGCAAAGACGAAAGCTGACTGATGAAGACAGTTACTGGTGTTGTAGTAAAGCTAGTTGACGTGACTAGATAAATCTTATAATCTATATGATGTAATAACTCAATGGATTAGGCTGTAATTCGCCATGGAGGAATTGCGAAATGCATTGACGCATACCTCCTGTATACGTTTTACATGAAAAATAAAATGAGTTTAGTATCAAAATGTACATTAATTGTCATTTTGTTATTTTGTGGCGTTCGTATTTAAATTAAGTTTTAAGTGATATAATTGTTAAGTGCTTTTTATTATTTTTGTAATGTAGGAAGGAACTGTAATACAGGCTCGGCCTAGTACAGTCGGCAGTGACTAACTAAGTATACGTAAGCATTTTGTTTTATAATTAGCTTATTACAAACAACGATCATATCCATATGTGGTTATGTAGAAACTCGCCGGCTAGAAAAGCCAGCCGAAGCAGACCACAACAACAATGGTTTTGTTAAATAGTAGCTAGTGTCACAAATAAGTGGAACCGCAGTCATGAAGAAATGTATTTGTAATTTCTTATATGAATCAGTCTCAAAATGTCTAAAAAAATCTTAAAATGATTAGTTAACGATGGGTGAGTGATGCGGGTTCAAATCCGGGTCTCGCACCTCTGATATTTTCATGTCCGAATCGTTTCTATCATGATTACCACTTGTCTTACGGTGAAGAAAAACATCGTGAGGAAACCTGTCTGTCATGTCTGAAATAAACTAGCAAGTTATCGAAAGATATGTGAAGTACGCCAACACGCACTAGGCTAACGCGTTGGACTATGGTCTGATCCCCCTCATACTGAGGGAGGCCCGTGCCCAGCAGTGGGACGTTAAAAAGGGCTGAATACATAGAATACATACAACGATGAGTGAAATTTTTAACTCTGTCTCTACTTCTAATAAGATGAACATATAAACAACTTTATAAAGATAACTCTAACTAAGGTAACTCTAACTAAGGTAACTCTATGTATACATTCCTAATGTTTTTATAGAAGAAAATATTACATTCTCACTTTTATAAGTTTATTTGAAGCTTGATACGGTTTTCATAACATTGAAAATACGTCCCCACATCGTTTCAATTTATCTTTCTCATTATCAGAGAAAAGATAACAAAAAGCCTCGAAATTATTGACGCACTGCCAAAAATTGTTGTGAGGTTTTAACGTTAAAAGTTTATTGTTTATTTTTTTATACATGATTTATAAAATCATAGCTATTTCTAGTATATTTAATTAGTAATGATATCAACAGTATAATTATAATAATAATTTGGATAAGTTCGTAACTAAAGAAATACGATTAAAAAACAATTTGGATTAAATTTATTATAAAACTCATAATTGTTATTTAAAAAAATATCGAATTTGAGAGGTAAAGTAATTTTTTCTAGGATTTCACCGAAGTTAAAGACATTCCAGCTGTTCATTTAAATTCAGACTGAAACAGCAATTGAAATTTCTGACTTTTTAATTGGACATTGCAAAGGATAGCATTGAGACTTTTTACTAACGCGCTTTAATTTATAAGCTTTGTTTTAATTTACGACATATAACGCTTCCTTTACCATTTGATACCACAGTGCATTTTGTAGGCAACTAGTTTGCCAAAATTTCACCAAACCACATTTGGCAAGCCTGGTGATTATTAACCTCCCAATTTTAAAAGTGAAATATGTGATTCGTCCCAGTAGTGGTGACACTATAAGGGCTAAAGTAAAAAGCTTTATTCATAATCTTAATTTTTTATCATATAGTTTAGTTTCTATTACTTATTAAATATTAAAAAGCTGAAGTGTTTTTAAGTAATTTTATATCAATAGAAATGACAAGCGTACAGGATACGAATTACTCCTGTACTGAGTGAATCTCTTGTATGGCTTAGGTCAATTGATTAAACTTTTGATCGATTTCATGATTGGATGTTTGAATGGGTGTTTGTTAATCAATATAGTCAAAACGGCTATATGGATAGGTATAGATTGAACTTAACATAGAGATAGATTATAGTTTGGAATAGCACATGGGCCTTTTTTATGCCGGTTTACTCGGTTCCCGTCGAATGGTTGGGCTTTTGTTTTTCATTAGAAACAAACTCGGGCAAATCGAGATAGAGATGAGAGTTCTTAAATATATTAAAAAAATATAATATTGCTTGTTTTAATTTTGTAAAGTCAATCATAACTTACCATAATAAACATCATCAAGGTCTTTATACTTCTTAGCATTAACACCAATCCTCCAACTGTATAACAGCACCACAAAAATTGATATATTCTGCAACAAAACAAATTTAAATTAATAACTGATTACGAAAATTTTTACTGATTAATATAATTACTATGACTAATTAGTATAAACTATTGATTATTTTTAAATATCTAGTTACCATTACTTGGTAAACGCAAGCCACAGTGAATGAATCATCCGAAGTAAAATATTGCGTGTGTTTGTTATGTTTTATTACGGAACATCATTTAATGAAACATGGTTAAGGCTACCCTTAATTAAATTATATTATTATGTAAATTTTTGTTTTACATTTCACTCATTTTCCCACATAATAAAGATTGTAATTCAAATAAAGTAAACTCTAAATTTTAACTGATGTAAACGCAAAATTCCTTCTGAACAACATATGGTTTAATTATAAAAATTATTAAGTACGAGTGAGTGCGAGATTTTCTCGCGTAGCAGAGGTTCCAAAGCTTTAAGCTTCATAGAATTGTTGTAATGTTTATAAATATTATGTATATATATTGTATATACAATGCAAATGTTTATTTATCTAAATTGCGTATTTATATAACGTCATAAAAAGGTTTGTATTTTATACTTAGTATTTGTGTAGAATTAAAAAGTAATTCTTTTTTATTCCTCCGATGTGGAATCGAAAATGTAATTTACTACAGATTTTTCTAGCGGTATATAAAATTCGCCTTCTCACGTATACTTATATCGTATATAATTTAGTTCTAATAGTTTCTAATAAAATGGCTGAAACTAACGAACAGACAGGCACGACCGTTTTTCTTTGTTAGCTTTGGTATCTAAAACTGAGGTTCGATTTTATAGAATTATAGGAGCGTGATGAAGTAAAACAGCTTATTTTTATAGCTCCATTTATATTATGTATAGTACATAATATAACCGCCGAGGGTTATACTTGTACTTCTAATATTAAAGGATTTTCGAGTTGCGCTGTATTATAATGTTTTAGTCATAAAAAGTAATATCCACAATTAGGATTCCATTGCTCCCTTCATTTCTTCCCGAGTTTTTGATGTTAGAACATGGCAATATCGTTATAAAAATTTTTTCTATATTATCTGACATTTGGGTATCTTAAATATATTTAAAGTTTTAAAAATATTCGTGTTTTTATGGAAAAATGCAATAAGCCTAAGAAAAATAGCTTTTGCTCATATATTCTGTATGACACAGATGTAAGCTGGAGTTACACAAGTTTAATACCTACGAGTGCTATGGGCTATCTATATACAAAATTTTGATCCAAATAAAAAAATATTTATCGTACTAATGTAGGTGTAAATAATAAAAAAACTCAACTTATCTAGGTTTCTATCATGAGCTAATTGTTTAAATGTGAACTCAGTACATACATATCAGTTATAACTTATACCCTATTTTTAATATTAAATGAATGAACAACATAGCTGTAAAGCTGTAAGTAAGAGCAAAGCTTGATTTGTACGCAACTAGCGACCCTCCCTCGAATTATTTACGCCTTTACCACACCCTTTGCGTCCTTCAATTACTGTTACTATGCTTGTGTTATAGTATAAGAGTTCTTATAAAACTTTTTGCTAATATACATTGGGAATTGGGAATCTTTCTGCATCGGAACGGAAAGTTAAACTCGTATCAAGTTGAAGTATAGGTAAGTCAAAAGTTCCGAAGTTAACCCTAAACTTACTGTCGAATGTATTTAAGTGCTAGCCATAACTTACATAAAAATGCTAAAAAGAATTAAGTTGTACTTGTAAATCAGGCAGTGGCAGCCCATTGTAACACGCTCGCTTGCATTTCCGAGTGGTGCAGGTTCGAATCTGGGTCTCGCACTTCTGATATTTTCATATAATGTAATAATAAACAGTCTCACTTCACTTTCGCTTAACTTTGATCGCATAATATTAAATTTACTTTTTTTTACAAGTAGTCAAGTAATGCTTTGGTTGAGGCAAAATAAATAAATGTATGGAAGGCACTGTCACTGAATGTCATTATATGAAAAATTCTAACATTCTATGTACAATTTTATCAGGGTTGGGAAACATTTAAGTATATTACATATTTTTCTATACTATTAATACTTGTTGTGATTCAAACTAGAGCTAGTTATCTATATCTTTTTTGAAAACTAGGTCTTCTAGGATTTATTTTGGTTTTTCTAAAGTTCAATGTGTATTTTATAATCTAAGAAAGTGTATTTAAAAGTTCGATCATTGTGTATTAAATATCTATAGGTAAATTCGTCGTTTGGTCAAACGACTGAGACTACGTAATATACTACTTGATATAATATTTTTAACTTAATAGACCAAGATTGCTGGGTACACCCTAAGTAAACTTCGGAAGACAATGACGCATATTTGTGTATAAATGAATGCGGGCAAACAAAAGTTGGGGTGTCGAAGGACGTATGCCCAATAAAGACATATTTACATATTCATCGCGCGTTTAATTATGTAGGTCGTATGCAAATACCGTAGGAGCCTTAAGATATAGTCATGCAAGTTACTCGAAACAATGTTTTTATGCAAAGAAGGGTTATAATCCGATATAATAGAAGTAAGCAACAACTAATATGTGTATTAAAATAATTTTACAAAAGTATTGAAAAGTCGCTGAGTTGATAATTAAGTATTTTTTATTAATTAAGAATAAGTTCAATAAATCCGTTAAAAATGAATTATATTTTTATCATGCAGTAGAGATAAGTAGTTATTTAAAAGCATACAACGATTCAAACGACTACTATTATTAATTTCTGATTCGTCTTTTTACGTCTGATTTTATAATTATGTATAGCAAGCCACGACTTTTGATATCAATGTTAATACTGAATACTCTACTAACTATAAGCTACCTGTGCCTTTTATCTTCATACGTCAGGCTTTTTTCGATATTTCGTAATGAGTGAGTGACCTTTCGCTTTTAGATATTTAGATAGATATAAGAATATTCGATTCTATACTATACACGCGAGAGTGTGAAACATAGTATATTTTTAACAATTTTATTTTGCATGTCCAAAACCTTGTTGAATGCTGAATTCAATTGAGCGTGATTCAAAGATCAAAAGAAAAAGGAACCAATAGAATTTCATCAGTTCGCTTCGTATCGAAACATTTGTGGAATTGCGATATTTGTTGTCTCCCACTTTGCCGTTATTTATAGAATGCTCAAAGGTTTAATAAGATGTGTAACTTAGCGTAACCTTTTTGTGTAATCAAAAATAAAATCTGTGGTTCAAGTACAAAGAAAACACTAGAGTTTCTTGTATTAAATTATTAATTTGATTTTGACTGTCACTGAAAAGTACGACAGATATTATTACATTCAATTTAGACAAGCTATATAGCTATATTATATATAATTATATATAAAGACGACACGTTTGGCGCAGTTTGTAGTAATCCTACTTTCTTGCGCCAGCGGTCACGGGTTCGATTCCCGCTGTGGGCATTCTTTTGATAAACTCGGATGTTTGTACTCTAGTCATGGGTGTTTATATTTGTAATATGTATATATATTTAAACTTATATATGAAGTATATGAACTATCCATAACACAAGCTTCCTTCGTAGCTTACCACGGAACTAGATGGCGCTGTGTGTTATAATGTCTTAGCCTATTTATTTATTAAATCACACTAACACTCTAGCTTCTCTCGAGCTTCCTAAGTACATTTTAACGGTTATTAGAAAATACTTGTTCCATTACTGTTGTTTACCGATAAACTGTTCTTATACTTAAAAAAGTGGCTGCGTAGTGTTTTACGAGATGCCATAAAGATAAGGCTTTTAATATCGTTAAGATGAATTTTAGCATTAGTTATTAGTAACCCTCACATAGTAGGTACAAAAAAAGGGTGTAACATAGGAGTGGGTGTCAGCATTATTCTCCAGGTAACGTAAATTATCAATGAAACTATAATATAAATCCCGAATAATACCATGAAATCCTGTTAACTGGGTTAAAGTTAAAGTTTTGGGTGTGCCCCTTTTATAAATTTTCCTCTGAATTAGAGTACTACGACTAAAGAATTTACAAATCTGGGACGTAAATTAAGTTAAATGTAGGCACATCCGCTTACGTAATGACATTTAGTGGTAAAGTTTGAAAATCTCAGACTTTTGATACCCGAGTTTGATCTTGGAACTTAATTTCGATATCGACTGTCATAATATAACAATATACTATGCATTTTGCTACTTCACAGCGGTAATCGAAAAAGTTATATATACTTATTAGTAGTACCACAATGTTGTTTGTTTTAATAAGTTGTGTTTGCTTCGAATTCAGCCGGTCTTCTAATGGACAAACTTTCTCTTGTTGTATTGAAAATGTTTGTAAACAGGTCCTATATATTAAGGCGATCATTTTTCAAAATGAAAGGACTTTTTGGCATCTTAAAATATTATTGGATGAAAACAGCCGCTACATTAAATACGTGATTTTGAGTGACACTTTATGTTCATAGTTGTGTAAAAATAACGTTCAATGTGAATTCAGTAGGTTTATTATTCTTTATAAATCTTAATGTAATTACTGTCTATAAAGAGGTCGAATTTTTAGTTTTTTTTTAATCTTTATTTTTAAAGAGAGTTTGTTCAAAAATTGAACATGCCACTCTCATTGGAGCCACAGCACTAAATTCAGCGACGCATTAAAGCTATTTTATAAAGTTTATATAATATTCTAGCTTCATTTGAATCAGTATATCCTAAGATACTGTTGCATACTCCTAACTCAAATAAATTAATACTGCTCATTAATTGTAATCTTTCGAATTCGTTTCGGTCACATTCCACTAGGACATGGTAAACATCTTGGACAACATCACACTCTGAGTAATTAGGAGATGAGACTTTTTTCGTTTTTCTGTCTACCTGTGACCGCATTACTAGAAAATCACTCGAAAGATTTTGTTAAAATCTGGTACCTACGATGGTAACTGGTTATCCGGAACACCATATACGATAGTTTTTAATGCGGGATAATGTACCAAACAAAACTATACCAAACATTAAAATCAGGGAACTTATCCGAGGGGAGCTGAATCTATAAATCAGTAGACATAGTGTATCAGTAGCCAGTAGGTATAGAGTATATATGAACAATTATCCACAACCTGAGTATTTTATGGTATACTTTACTGAAAAACTATCACGTCTATGGATTTGTACTTTAACATAGTAATTAAACTTCATATCTAGATGTGTTATCTGTCAAAAAATATATTATTTTAAATTAAAAATATAAACATATAAGTGGTAGTGCCATGCTTGTTACCTTCGGGTAGCAACCGAATGGGCCGGCACGCCCCGTATAGTTCATTAGTACCACTCTCTCACAGAAGACCGGCGTGAAGTGGCAGCTATGCTGTCGCGTTTCGTCCGGTGAGTGAGAGTCCGGGAGGCCCACTCTCCTTCCCCCCTCCCTCTTCCCTTCATCCTCCGCCTTCGTTCCCCCCTCCCTCCCACTTCCCTCCCTTCTCCATGCCTCCCTTTCCTGAAAGGCCGGCAACGCATCTGCAAGCCTGGCTTGCAGATGTCCATGGGCGGAGGTGATCACTTCCCATCAGGTGAGCCTCCTGCCCGTTTGCCCCCTTTTTACCATAAAAAAAAAACATTAAAAACTGTCTTAGACGCGAGCCCTCACAAAGCTAAGCTAGTAAGTAAATAATTTTAATTATCAATATTAAGTGGGTACTGCTTCATTTGTGGTATATGATTGAATAATATGTAGTTATGATAGAAATACAGTGGTTAAGATAACACGTGTATGTTTATGTTCTAGGAACTTTTGGGTTTAATTTGTTAAGTACACAAAAGTTATATTGCAAACATATTCAGTGTTTTAAACGATGTATGTATATAGTTACATATACAATGATAATAACTCAGTTGCACTATTAATTATAGTTGCTATACTGCTAATTATTTTCACGGCTAAATCTTGCTTACTATTTTGAAAAATTTATGTATATAATATGAGTATTTAAAAAAATATAATGGGATCAAATTCAAAATAGAAATAAACAAATTTAAATTCATTCATAGATTCATAATATATTCATTACTTAAAATTTCAAAATATTTTTAGACACATACGAGTATGTGTAAGCGATATTATAATTAATTTTAATAAAGTAAGAAGGAATCATTTTATTACAAACCAAAGCCTATTTACATGTCTAAGAATTCTTCAATTGCTGGAAAAAAGTATATCAATAAATAATTATTGATGAGATACTTTCGTTCGTTCGTTCGTTTTGATATCTTTCAAACTTCTATCTATCTTACCACCCGTGGTGTGAATTTTAAAATTAACTAACTAACTTAAGAGTCTACTTACCAAAGTATAGAGGGCACTTGCATAAGCTGCGTGTTTGACGTGTAGTGTTCTGCAGCAAGACAGCGTTGTGTCTTGATCGTGGGCGGTCCACGCTTTCATCTGCCAATATAAAAAATCAATATTATAATTTTTGTAATAGTACATTGCTCAAGAGTAATGGATCACTGTATTTTCACATTTAAACTACCTATTTAAGGCTTTTTAAGGTATTTTGTTATAATTTTCAAACTATACGTAGTCGCATGTACACTGCCTTATTCTGCAAGTTATTTTTTCTTGGCCAATTTTTCAGTATATAGTTCTACATATGGGAAATGAGCTTATCATGATGGTATAGTTCGCAATCGAACAAGGGCTAGAGAGGAAATAAGGATTGGGATTGATGGCTTTATATTTTCGGCTTTCGCAAGGACTACCACGCATTATGAAATTCTCATATTCTAGCCAGTTATTAACATAGTAACAAAAAACCATAAGACGCAAAGTATATTGAATAGAATAAAAATGACTACAGAGTTATTTTTTACATTTAGCGAAATTTGTCGCCCATAAAACTCAGGTGTTGATAGTGGAGGTGGAGAATAAAAGAATTTTTTACGAACTTTCACATAACAAAAAAGTAATTTAACTTTTTCTTCGTATATAATCTGGCATTAGTTGTCCGAGCAAACGAGATCGAACGAACAGCGAGTAGCCAAGTATAATTGAGTAGTGTTAAAAGGATTTATTTACACGTTCTTTACATTAAGTATTCTACGAACCTGCAAAATATATGTGAATGTATTTTTTTTGCCTTGATAATGTATGTAGGAATAAAGCATCAGCCACTTCTGTACTAGGATACAGCTAGTAAAATTAGGATACAGATGGATACGATAGACGATAGATAGGACATATTATATATTATTTTTTACTCATTTTATTAACTGTAGTAAAAATAATATTTACTTTCGATGATGCTCCAACGCTTAATATTAAAATTATCCCTATATCAAATTACAAAACCAGCCAGTGTGAAATTTTGTCACGCTGATGGTGACCACATGATAAAATAAATTGATCCTATTTTTGATAAAAAGAAACTGTTTATTTTAAAACAAAAATATCGTCTCAAGCATTAATTTTGAAAAATAGTAGACATACTTTGTCTTTCATTTTAACTCAAAATTTAAGTGGTGGTTTTCATAATACAGTTCAAGATAGGTAAATTCTAAAAACTATAGATTTGGCCACTGTATCGATAATAAATACTATTTGAATATTCCAACCAGTATTTAAGTAACAAAACATGATCTTTAACAGGTAACTAACACTTAGCGTTTCAACAATTTAAATGGAAAGATTATAATTTACAGTAGTTTTTATCAATTATATTAAAACTATACCTACATATATAGATATATCATAAAATAAACACACGTAATGCACTAATAATAATAATTTATTTGGTTGGAACTTAAGAATAATTATTAGTACAATTTTCTACTTCTGTGTATTATGCCTATGTTATACGATACTACAAGTTCAATGTTAAGGTGGACAAGAGGTAGTAACTTTTAAGGTGGCGTCTTATTCAAAAAAATCCTAATGCCCTATTTATGACTATTAAGACAAATTAAAAAATATATTTTTTATTTTTATTATAATTAGAAGTTGATTGAAGAAGATTGTTCTTTAACTCTACTTACTTGAATTTCAAGTTCATTTAAATATCATATTTTTAAATAATAAAAAACAAGCTTTCTTCTTAAAAGCTAATATAATGCTTAAAAGCTTAATTTTACCTTCGATTTATTGATAATTCTGTTTTAAGACCAGAATCACATAGCATAGTATTCAAGTATGGTGTACCGTTTTCGTATTTATTCGCGAGAGGGTGACGAGACGTGCGTCTAGTGCCGCGGTCGCGTGGAGACTGAAAACTGTGAAAGCTTCTGAAAGCGAGTTTTGCGCTCCCTTTAGAAGTATTGCAATGGACTTTGTAGAACATTTAACAATGAAAGTGCTTTTCTATGAGTGTTGTAATATATGCTGGCTTTAAATTGTATCAGCAATTGCTTGATTCCTTCTTGATTGGTTTCCCTATTGAATAGATAACTGTTTATAAAATTTTTAAAGATTGCAATTACTTGAATGGTTGTTATTCTTAAAAATGGTGACTGCTCTATGATTCTTGGCGTAATTCAGAATGCAGAGCTTATTTTTTATAAACAGATAAAATATTTTTTAATGTGCACACATACTACATTGTGAACGTGAATTCTTTTAAGCATGAAATGTCGTTAACGGTAGTTAAGCGTGGAATAAGGCTATAACATGATTTGCACATTACACGAGAGAGAGAGAGAGAGAGAGAGACAGAGAGAGAGAGAGAGAGAGAGAGAGAAATAAATTATATATTAGATATTAGATATGTTTGTAAGTGTTGACCCGGAAAACGAGCTATCAACATGTAAAATTTCATCAAAATCTATTCAGTGGTTTTTTCGTGATGCGGTCATAGGCAGAAAGATAGACATAAAGATAGACAGATAAGGGATATTCTAATAAGATTTTGCAAAAATATTTTACTTACAGATTCGGTTTTAGTTACAATTTAATTATGTGTATATACATATAAGTAAGTATACTGTACTCTAAGAGATTCGCTATTTCTTTTATGGGTAATCGAAGACTAAACTTTAGAAATTTCGGTATCAACTTTTTATTTCTATTTATATGATTTTGTTTTTACAATCCGACTACTTTAATTTGTTTTTTTGTTTACGTTTTTTACTTCTTCAAACTGAGTTATTGGGTCGGATTGGGATAAAATCGAGTACAATTATTTGTTATTAACAAAAATTAATATTCTATATAAAAATCTATAATATTATGCATTAGAACTATCTAACTACTAATTAGAATTAGCATATATCTCAATTTGTTGAGGCGGTCAAGCACTATTTACAAATTTTACTTAGGTCAAATAGCTTTACTCCAGAAGTGAATTCATTGTTGGTATAATCCAAGAATCATAAACCATGTTAGAATGAGTTATTCGGTAGGCAAACGCTTGGATAAGCGCTTAGTCAAGGGAGTAAAATTATATGATGTTTTTATAATATTATAATTAAAAATATTGTTATTCATACATTTTATCAATTTAGAGTATACATGTCGCATAAAAAATGTTTTTAGAGGAATTCCCAACTAGATAACTTAATTGACTCTAATTAAAATTATCAGTTCTCATTTATATCGGTTACAATTGATAAAACACAATTCATATACAAATATTATGTTAGTACATAATTATGTTAAAGAAATCGTCTTAGTTCTGTTAAGAAATGTATTTCATAATAACAAAGTACATAGGTATATATGTCCTTTTTAACTAAATAATGTTATTTAAAATTCTTAGATTTCACATATTTTATACCCTGGGTTCTTGGTTAGCCGTCCTCAATAAATGGTCTTAATACTAAAGATTCTTTTTTTAATTCAAAGCAGTAGTTCCTAACATTAGGGAGTATTAAATTAGCAATAACGAATATCGTGAGCAATAATAATTGACATAAAAAGTCGTTTATGTTGGATCAAACTATAGAATATTACGAAATTTGGTCAAAATGGGTTTAGTAGTTTCGGAGTTTATTATAGAGATTTTTAGATATATTACATTTAAATTCATTTTTATATAATTTATGAATGTAGTATATACATTGTACATAGTAATAAAATTTTAGTGTTGGAAATTATGATCTCTTTGCCCTTATCATTTTGACCTTTATACTTCTGTGTATAAAAAGCCATTTTAATTTGCATGTCTTATCATTTCTTGGCTTGATTTCGCTTTGCAAGTTGTTTAAGAAAAGTTTAACATGAAAGCCGCTTGGTTCGTCGCTTTCTGCGCTGTAGCCTTGTTTAAAATCATCGAGGCTAAGCCTAGGTACGTATTTTTAGTGATAACTAGTGACTTACCCTCGCTTCGCTCGGGTTTGTCCCTAGGTACTTCCTTTAGTATAAGTTTTTACAATCTTTGAATTTTTAATTATTTTTTTATTATGAAAACCTTCCATGGTCCTAAGGAACATACAAAAAATAGGCGAATTTGTCGAGTTATTCTCGGGTTTTTCACTTACCTTACGCTTACCAACATTGATTTTTATTTATATTTATACATTACAAAATGTGATTCTATAATTCTTAACAATATAAATATTGACTTTTTGTTACATGTTGTAAGCTTGTAGGAGTTAAAAATACAATTACCTAATTTTTAAATGCAATCTTTTAGTCGAATAATGTATGATTTAGATTCAGTCTAAAAACCATATACTTACTTGCAATGTTATGAAGTACCTGACGGGATACAAATTTCGAATAGCTTAGATTTGTGGAAGTTGAATCAACTTCATATGCCGTCTAATAACATAAGAACGACAAAATGGATTTTTTTTGATTACGAAGAAAACACTCAAACAAAAATCTTCATTAAATTATTTAATCGATGAATTAAATTTTTTCATCGATTCTTCACACAGATAAACAGATATACACTTTTTGGCAACACAGCTTTTTGCGTCGGAGGTTAAATATACGCAGAAACGCTGTAACGGCGACCGTCGTCTGTCACTCTTACTTAAAATAAATTGTGAATTACTATTTAATATGGCTATATTATTATTCATTTGATATTAATATAATTTTGATGTTTAGTGACGTAGAATATACAGATGGAGATGGAATCGATAACATCGACTCCTTCATGGAAAATCGCAGTGGCGGCGCAGGCCTTATCTATACCTATGACCTGTATGGTAGAGTCCCGGGTATCGATTGTTGGGATACAGTAAGGTAAGGCTAAAACTATACTATATTATTATGTACTTACTATATACTATGAAGTGCATAATACTGTGCACTATGACCCATGACTTAAGAAAGCTGGCGGGCAGCTGTTGGATTTCCGCTGCTCTCGATCGAAGAGAGGAAAAGAGAGGATAAAATACGCGATAATAATAAAAATAATATTGTTGACTTGTTTATTTTTTATCGTGTTACTCATAATGAAATCAAACATTATGCTTTGGCCGTTACCTTTTACAAAAATATTAATATTAACGTTTTTAATTATTTCTTTTGTCATTTTTAGGTCCAGTATAACACTAGAAATGAATGTGATGCTCTTCTTTAAGCCCACTTGTGTATATTTAGGAAATGAATACCGAAATACTAATATTGCCGATAATCTTTCGAAATAAAAAGCGGAAAGTGAGAAAATGTTAACTGATAATATTGTTTTTAAAAATAAAAGCTATTATAATAAAGAAAAATGTGCGTAAGTCTTGTGATAGTCCAAGAATTTGCATCCGAATGTATTATAGTAGGAGATTGTTAAGAAAATATAATATCATGTTTCGTTATATTAAACAGGTGAACATAATGATTTTGTAGTATTTTATTTGTCCCATACTAAAAATTCTTTTAGTTATTTTATTCGGTGTTCCTCAAGGCAGTGTACTAGGTGCTATTTTATTCTTAATTTATATAAATAATCTATGCACATTAAATTTAGGAAATGGAAAACTATTTAATTTGCTGACGACACCTCAATATTATTTCATGGAAAAACCTGGATTGAGGCTAAAACAAATACTGAACTAGGACTTCGTCGAAATAAAAATTGGCTCAACCAAAACATGCTTACACTTAATATTTCTAACACTAAATATATGTTATTTACAATCACACAAATATGCCTATAATTACTTGCCTATCTGAAAGTGCTCATGGCTATTTTTAGCTGGGCAACAGTGCTTTAAGTATGATTTTTTGCAGGCAAGTCTTTATGACTGATTTTGTAATAAAATAATCTAAAATTTGATATAACTTTCGATAAGTTAGCAGAACAATGGAGTCACCTATATTGACTTACCTGTTTACATCGGCTTTGGTAGCTATACACAAAAATGAGTAGGCAAGCCTACTGAGGCATATTCTGTGTGTTAAAAACTAACAGTGAAATAAAATTCATTTGGTTATCAAAAGAATGAAAGTGATGAAAAAAAAATCGATTAAAGTTATGTATGTTCACCGATTTCTCCGCCGTCTGTGGGCCGATTTCAAAAATTTTTCTTTTGTTCAGTAGGATATAGCTCCGAGAGGGTCCCATTGTCACCAAGTCAGGATCTGATGATGGGATCCCAGGGAAATCGATGGCAACTCTCAAATTTTATAGACACCTATTATGTTTTTGATATATTTTCTAAAGATGTTCAAGCATTTGTAGGCTCAGTTGTATGTACATTGTATTCTCCCGATTTGAGGAGAAAGCAAAGTGGGTGAATGAGGAGAAGGTGTAAAGGTGTAAGGTGTTTCTAAGACCTAATATTTTTTTTTCATACTATGATATAAACTTTCGAGCATCAATTAGGTTTTTAGTTTACGTTTGCGTTTTTTTTCGCTTTCATATTCAACCCCAGTGACTGTTGTCAGCAACATTACGAAACCCAATAAGAATAATATTTACCCGTCCACTTAGAGCCGGCAAACTTCGGTTTTGAACAATCTTGTTAAGGTAAATGTAAATACAGCCGCTCGAATAAGATTTTTTTTCCTTTAATTTATGATGTTTTTGATATCGTATAGTTGTAGAATTTGTGTATTTATTTAATAATACCGACTCTCCCCCTGTTGGCTCGGGTTGGTCTCTAGATTAAGCGCGAGCGAAGTCACGGGTTCCGCTTGTTTTTATACATGTCAATAACAGTCCAACGATTGTTATGGAAGCAAACATTGTAAATTGATGTTTTGTTGTCAAATTGACATTTCGAGTCTATCTAATCATTACGTAAGCTAGATTATTGTTTAGATATATTATCTTATTAATAAATATTATATTTTAATACTTATTATCCTATTCGGGACTAAGAGAAATCCAAAAACAAGAATCATAAAAATTGGTAATAATACATATAGAGATATGACATATAAAACTTAGTATAAGGTCGAGTAACGCATGAATAAACAACAGTATTTTTTATTTACATCTTCTTTCAAGACTCTCTTTGAGACACAAAAAGCGTAGTCTCTAAATTAATTGGGAATTGGGTATGGAGATATCTTTTAAAACCAATGTTAAAATACACCGTCGCGTCGTACAAACACACTTAATTATACTTTAACCGAACGGCGCAACCGAAGCCGCGGGGTTCCGCTAGTTACACATATATACCTTCCTCTTGAATCATTCTATCATTAAAAAAGCCGCATCAAAATCCGTTGCGTAGTTTTAAAGATTTAAGCGTACATAGGGATATAGGGACAGAGAAAGCGACTTTGTTTTATACTATGTAGTGACTAAACTATTGATTTTTGATTCGTAATTAAAAAAATATCGTGGGCATGAACGAAGTTTATTCGTCCATGATCGTGGGTTATACTGTCTTTTAAAAGCCAGTTTCTTTTTTTGCCTGACTTTTCTGTGTCTATCACGTCCTCAGGTCTTATTTTATTGCACAGACAATTTAACCTAAATTGTCTGTGTTTTATTGTAATTATGAAAAATAAAATTAAATTGTTTTATTTAAAATGTTATATTTTGTATGAAAGTATTACTAGTAGAACTTTGCTTTTTTAATTCGACTGCTGTCTAAATTTGCTTGGATGAGTGCACGTTAATTACTACACAATATATAAAATACAAAGTAATGTTTAAATATACAAAATATACTAAAACATTAACAATGAATATTAATGTATTTATTTTAATTTAATTAAACATTTATGACACGTAGGTAGGTTTTAAAGTATCTTATGACCTACTCGATGGTCGTAACATTACTCTTAGCTCCAGACTCGAAGTTGTGCATATACAAGAATCTATAATTTTTAATATTCTTGGGAAATGCATTGACGCATAACTACTACCCGTAGAAAACAGGTGATTATGTGGAACTCACCGGCAAGCAAGTACTATCCACTAAAATCCAAGCACCCATCACCCGTCTTAATAGGGCGTCGTAGGATCGTTTGCGCATTCAACTACGACTCCCCAACTGGTTTGCCAACGGCAGATCACGCAGCCAATAGGATTGCTCCACAATTCTCTCTGCTATCCAGAGAAATACCAGGAGCAACTAGCATGACACACTGCCCACCGTAGTGGGCCCCTCTTGGGCGTTTCTTAGTTTCGCGTCAACCGGCTGCCAAACGCTACTAAGCCCCTCCACGAAAAGGTGAATGCACGTTGGGAGGGATAGGAGTATATACAACGGCACAACTTTGAAAAGGAGATAACATAGTTAAGCAAAAAAAGGTTAACGAGTTTTTTATGTTATTGTTGTTAACACTTTTATTTTATTATTGTAGAGCTTGACATGCGTATAATAAATATTTTTACGGAAATTCCAACTAGATAAATTTAACGAATCTTGGTAATTAAAATTATCAGTTAGGTATACTTTATATTTGCTCACTTGATATTTGATTAAAAATAATATAATATATTTACTTTACTAACCACAATAATCTACATATTAATTTAAAGCTCGGCAATATTTCCAATTACAGTACATTAAGAAAGCCCTACACACAACTTAATTCAATTATTCTTTTTCTAGCATTCCTTTAAACACTTAAAATTTAAATACCTAAACTTTGTCTTGCTTGCACTTCGGCTCTCGCGTACTAAAGTGTCATGAGCCTTATAGTCTTTTTCTTCTTCTCTTTAGAGATTATACGTAGTATTGAATCGTAGTAGTGGCAATTATGATCTTTGCCGTTATCATTTTGACCTTTATTCTTCTGCGTATAAAAAGACATTTTAATCAGCATATTTAAACATTTCTTGGCTTGATTTTACTTTGCAAGTTGTTTAATAAAAGTTTAAAATGAAATATGTTTGGTTCGTCGCTCTCTGCGTTCTAGCCTTGTTGAATTTCATTAAAGCTAAGCCTGGGTGCGTATTTTAGTGGTAATAATAAAACGTGATTATTATAGTCTTTAATATTTTATTTGATATACGAATTAACTTTATGTTGCAACAGTTATGGTGCCTACGGTTATAATAGCTATGGCGGCAAAGCTATGGCGGACAAGGAAATGGCAGAATAAGCCATGGCGGTAGCCAGAATGGTAGAGGCCGTAGCAGCGCTCAAAGGTTGAGGTAAGGCTAAATTAAGGAGAATATAAATAAAATATCTTTTTATTTTATTTTTATTTTTAACTGTTCAGCCGAAGAAACTCTCGAATATATCAGAATGCTAAGTCATTTATTAAAGAACTTCAGTAATCAAAATCATGTGTAGAAACCACATGTTTTTTACAGGTGGTATGCGTTAATTCGTTCCCGGGGATAACAAAAAAGGATATCAGGCACTATGGGCAGATAATTTAAGAAAGCTCTGAATCGAAATGGTTGGCATTATGAATTGGAATTGGGAGGGAAAGGGCGATAATAATATGCGTATTATTATTTTGTTTATTCTTTATCTTCAGTTACGAGTTCAAAAATTATACTGTGTCCGTTACATTTTGACAATTTAGATATATTGCGAATATTAACGCTACAATTTAAGTATTATTTTTCCATTTTCAGGCCCAGTTCAGGTGAACTTGATGATTGGAGCTTTATAAAGCGCTCTTGCTCCGAGTCAGGTTGCATAAGTGTAGGAAATGGACACGGCAATATTAACATTGTCGATATTGTTTCGAAATAAAAAATGGAAAGTGCGCAAACGTTAACTGAAATTGAATTTAGGAAAGAAAATATATGAAATGTGCGTAAAAATCTTATCCTAATTATGTATATGTAAAACTTGTAAGGAAATTCACAAACAGTTTTTATAAATACACATCGGCTCCTTCGTCCAATTTAGTGTAAGTTGATATTGATAAGAAAGTATATTATATTTTGTTATAATAAGCTGGTGAATATAATATTCTTTACATATTTTATTTGCCTCTACATACATATCCAATTATTTGATGTTTTTATGACAAGTTTTGTTTAGTTTGTAGTGACCATACTTGCTCTACCAGTGGTCGCGAGTTCGAGTCCCGCTGGGCATTCAAATTCATTCACGGGTATTTACATTTATAATATGTATGCATTTAAAGTTTAAAAATTAGTGTATTTATCAAGTCACGGTAATTGAGTAGGATACTAAATGGTACATTTGTCATTTTCTAGAAGTCATGTAAGCTTAATTTAACTCCTTAGAAAATGTCGAAGTCAAATGGCAGTAATAAAAACATAAAATGGTAATCGGTACATAAACATGTTGTACATAATTACATAATTATGGGACGAAAAAAGGAATTTGAATATTATACAAATAAGGGTGTGGTTAATGAGTTATACAACTCAAACACTCACTGACAAAGAAATTCAGAGAAGTTCACATAATAAATTTTGCGACCTACTTGTGATTTTTCAACAACATGATTACTCTTTTCATCTTAGGTCGACTGAAATTCATAATATTTTGTATTATAAGTACCTTGTCATAACGATAACATTTTAATTTTTATTACGAATAATATTTAAAAGGGTTTTATCTTTCTATATATGTTGCCTGTAAAATAAAACATATTCAAGAGCAATATCAATGGAAACTTACGATTTGAAACTTCTTATCTAGAGCACGCACGCCTCGGCAGCACCACGAGTGCCGACAAAGGGGCTCGTTGCAAAACCCAATTATATAACATATTCTCACGTTTTCTTCCCATGAACTCGTAATGAAAACTTTAAATGTTAATCGCAATTAAAATTAAACTTATATAAAAGCCTCATATTGCGAAAATCTATATTATAACACTTTTCTCCGTAAGTTTAGAGCTTTTGCTCTATTACAACATGTTAGGTATATTTCGTTTGAAAAGTATTATTAATAAAAGCACTAATGCTTAAAGCTTCTATATACCTTATAAAAGCTTTCAGCTTAAAAGACTAAGAGGAACCGGGAGCTACAGAGCAAATTATGATGTCAAACGAAGGGCTCAGTGTGTACGAACGTCTCGAATTTCTATAATATACAGTCTCAACGATGGTAAGTGGATAGACTTATCACAATATCACAAAAATGTGTTTTTATTGGACTTCATTTACTACTGATATTTTTAGGGACGGTTAATTTAATTTACAGCTTTTAGAATTTTAATACATGTATCGATTACTATTAACTAAACCTTATAATCGAACTGATGCAATATTTGCAAAATTTTGTATGTGTTTATTTGTTTTAGTGTGTGCATCACGCCGTAGCGGCGGGACGGTTTTGGATATAGTACACATAAGCTACTGTTAAGCAAAAATACTCGCTAAATGTTAATTAGAAGAGAAGTTTAAAAGAAGATTTCAATACTACTTCACTATTTCTTTTTGATTAATCTTTAATCTGGAAACAAAATTAGTGTAAGCAATGTATTAATAGCCGGAAACCTAGTTAATAATATTACGGTTCTAAAACCTTAGTCTCTCCTGTAACCAATATTTGCGTTACAGTATTCGAAACGGCAGAAAAAAAGTCTTAATAAAACTGCTACAAAATTGAAAAACAAAATTTATGTTAACATTTCCAATATTTACGTAAATATAAGAAAATATGTTATGTAGCGTGAAATAGTTCTATTACAACAATAATTTTGCATGAAATCTTTTTATGGCACAGGAAATATACGAGTAAGAAATAATTTATTTCTTAATGTTATATTGATGCGTATAGTTACGACTATCATTAGTACGTACATAATTTTAAGCTATTATTATTACAAAACGGAAGTTTGTGTTTGTACATGCTTTTTATTACTTCATGCTGAAATGGATGGACCGATTTAGATAAAATTTATTAATTAATTTACCATGACCATTTCTTTAATATTGGAATGCATGTGAATGGAAATGCATTTGAAAACAAAAGAGAGCCTAGCTTTGGCTGGCTTCATCTCAAATAGGCGTCATTGGCGCTGACGTCGTAAGTTGAACTACTGTTAGTAATAAAATTTACCAAAAAGTGGTGCTGATTTTATAAAATATTTTAAATATAATATATATCAAGGTACACACTGAAGCAAAGTAAGGATAAGCCCCTAGTATATAACATAGATGACATAAACGCTTGACAATCTCACCGTGACGAGCACGATTAAAGGAGCACTTATTACGCACAATGTACATCGCGAAACCGAGTAGGAATTTAATCCATTGATATATATAATAGAATTCTTGATATAAACGATTGTGGTTAGATACAAAAGTGAAAATTTGATTTTCAAATATTTGGTTACTATCAAACCCCAATTTTAATGGTGAATTAGTAATATGGGTCGATCGACTATCAGTAACCTACTTATAATGATTTTGATGATGAAACAAGAAATGCACGTTAATAAGAATTAATAATAAATATTGATATTTTATTGATTGCCTGAAACATATATTGAACTTTATACTTCGGCTTTGGTCGTATTTTAACAATCATAAAGTTTATATTATTTTTAATAAATAAATATTGTACTAATTTAATAAATAAATGTTTTACCAAAAAATAAAGTAGACAACACCTGGTGGTGGTTTTATATAAAACATATTACATAATATACTACATATGTAGGAACTGTTTCTTTCTTGCCTAAATATATTTACAAAAATTTAATCAATTTATTATACCGCATTCTTTTTTTAATAATTATAGAGGACTATTTATAATATTCGTGATAGGTACATTACATTAAACAATACTATATCTCACACTATTGTTTAATATGTTTTGGTTAAGGCAAATTTAGTATATTTAGATTGGCAAGAGGAAGGAATATTAATTCTTAAATAATATACGATTCTTATCGAGGTATGTCCACTGAAATATCAGCTATTATATAAGCTACAGCAGTCCAAAAGGCAGCACATAAATCTAGTTCTTCAGGACTTTCAACATTCATAGTGTCACCTTCAGTGTGGTGAAACCAAAAATATCGTTCATTGGCATTATGAAGGCTTGCACCTGGAACTCCAGTCTTAATTATAACATTTATATCAGATCCAGGACTATCGTCTTCAACTAATGTTGAAGCATTGATAGATGTAAATAATTTCAAAATTTCAGCCATAATGCACCGAGCCTCTTGGGTACCTGCAACGGCTAAACCAAGTGGGGCAAATGTCCCTTCGTCAGACTCCATTATAAAGTTAATATTATGACTCTCATTCCTATGCTTTTCTTCATAAGCATATGCACCAACTAATCCAAGCTCTTCAGCAGTCCAAAAAATAGATCTGATTGTTCTTTTTGGTCTTAAATTAAGTCGTTTAAGTATTACTGGGGCAGCCCAACTTACAAATAGGCCACCACCGTCATCCATTGCTCCTTGCCCCACATCCCAACTATCAATATGTCCTGACACAATTACTAACTTTTCCGGATTTGTAGAACCTTTCAAATCAATAAGTGTATTTCTAGAAGTCTTTGTTTCGAAAGTTGATGACATTGTAATATTCAGTACAATTTTTTCCCCTCTATTATAAAACCTTCTCAGTAAATCTGCATCTTCAATGGATATTGCTGCAGTAGGTATTTTTTTTATATTTTCATCATAGTTTTGTGAGCCAGTGTGGGGTGAATTAATTGAAAAGGGAGCTATAGATCTGACTAAAGAAGCAACTGCGCCTTTTTCTGCTGCTTTCACAGCTCCTTGAGATCTATATACTACAGTTTCACCGTAGGTTGTAAATATTGGATCATATAATACTATTTTACCTTCAATGTCCTTGTCAGACAATCTAGAAAGTTCATTAAAATCTGAGACCACAACAACTTCTGCCGTTATACCTTCAGGTGGAGTAGAAATGCTACGACCAAGACCTAATAAAGCAATATCTTTTACTCTAGGTTCCAGCATGGTTATTTTTTCAGTTCCTCTAATCCAATGGGGAACCTGTAAAAACAAAACACGAAATCAGAAACATCTTACAATATTTTTTTAATATTATTTATTATTAATGTAAATTTGCAAAATAAAGAATACTTTACACTTTAACTTATTTATTGATACGATTAAAAGCAACTTAGTATACATTATAGGATATAAATCTTAAAAACGTTATGGCCCTTAATTACCTCTAGCTCTTCCGTAACGATGTCATTTATTTTCTCCGCTCGACTCAGCTGAATCATGTGATCAATAGAATCTTCGAGTGTTTGTGATCCAGACGGACGTGCACCAAAGGTGTCGACGAAATTTGCCAATCTAAAATAATAATAGTATGTAATTTACAAAAAAAAGTTGAAAACTTTACCTTTTTATACTATTACATTGCTATTTATATAACGTGTTATCCTTTGGATGTATATAATGAAGAAAAAACTAAATCTATACTAATATTATAAATGCGAAAGTTTGTAAGTATGGATGTATGGATGTTTGTTACTCTTTCACGTAAAAACTACTGAATGGATTTTAATGAAACTTTACAATAATATAGCTTATACATCACAATAACACATAGGCTACAATTTATAAAGATATTGTGTGACTTTTTAAAAAATATGACGATAGGTGTAAAGTAAGTAGTAAAAAATCTAGCATCTGCGAGCTATTCTGGCATGCGCTGCCATAACCGCTAGAGTTACATATATGTAATGTATGATGGAAATGTTTATCTTAAACAAGCGCTCACCTTTACTTCGCTCGGGTTCGTCCATAGATTAAATGCGAGCGAAGCCGCGGGTTCCACTAGTAAAAAATAAATATTTTTGTACAGATATTAAAGAAACTTTGTTTTCAACCACATAAGTATACATAATGTACAGAAATTTTCACTCACTCGTCATAAGTTTTGCTCTTAAAGTCTCCTTCCAATACATATTCGAATATTTTATCTCTTACATATTTGTAGGACGCTATTTCCTGAATCAAATCATCACCTAGCAAAGCTTCACAATTATCAACGTTTTTTGGTACAAATTTTGCCTCACAAATAAATATAATGAAAAGGGTTATAAGAATTCGGGCGGAGAAACTCATCTTTTTACCCGCCTCTTGAAATATTGTGATGCTATGATAAGCTGAAGTCCTTTTGTAGAGCTACTATCTTATCTCTCAAAGAAAAATTGGCAGCTGTCGAAATGTCTATTATTATTTACTCAAGAGACATTCGATAGACACTTATGTTACGGATAATATTATTTAGGCCTAACGCGTGCTAAAGCCATTTTATCTACAGTATCTAAGATAACATAAAACATAAAAATACTTGTAGGTTTTACTCGTTTTACCCTTTTTATTTTTTAACACTTATTTCAATAATATTGTTAAACTACATCGATATTAGTACAATGGTGTTCTTACGCCTTATAAGAGTAAGTTTATATTTGTAATTTTTAAGATGGAAGTCGTTTCGTCGTCATTTCGTTCCAAGATACTACAAACGAAGTTTGTGCTATGGATACCATATTCTATATGGTATCCATACTACGAATAACTTTAAATACATTTTTATTATATAAGTAATATAAACACCAGCTAGGACTCTGCGCAAACTTTCGCGCTCATCATAAAATGAATGTTCCCAGCGGGACTCGAACCAATATCAGCTGGCACAGCAAGTGCATTACAAACTGTGCAAAACGTATCGTCATTATTATGTATTATAATATTATTATTTATTTATAATATATATGTATATACAAATTACAATTACACATTTAATAGAAAATTACACCATCGATTACATTCGCTAATATATAC
Source organism: Boloria selene (assembly GCA_905231865.2). Lineage (NCBI taxonomy): Eukaryota > Metazoa > Arthropoda > Insecta > Lepidoptera > Nymphalidae > Boloria > Boloria selene. The sequence continues at coordinate 11,174,342 of HG993137.1, read as the reverse complement.
ATGTGTGTAATATACATTTGTAAACCTTCATATCTTGAAAGTTGCAATAGTTTTAATCGAAACACAGCAGGCACGGTGTTATTCTATTTACGCAAGGCCATGCAGCTGCAATGCAATTTTACACCTTTACATTTAAACGTTACGGCTGAGATTGACATGCAAATTATTGAGCAGTTTGCTCGTGGAAAAAGTCTGTCGTAATAGCGTTAAAACCATAAATCTTCATAGAGGCAAAAAAATTTGTTTAACTATCGGCAAAAAGCTTGCACTTGTAGTCTTCTTATAAATAACTAGATTAAGCCCGAGCGTAGCCTGCTAGTTACATATATTACCTTACTCTTGAATCACTCTATCTATTAAAAATACCGCATCTATTTTCTATATCTGCGAAACTATAGATTCACTAGTTTGTCAATAGCAAAACCTCGTGCTGATTTAACAGCACTTCAAATTGAAAATACTCAATATGTAATTGATAAAATGACTACTAAGCATATTAAAATAGTCTTATAGATATTATTTGCTTAGTAAAATGAACTGCGTCTTGCTCAGTGCACTGATACTAAATTATGTAAGTCAATGAGTATCAGGTAAAAAGTATATATGTAAGAATATTTGAAGGAGATTAAAATAATTAAATTATTCAATTACGATTATGTAAGTTTATTCACCTTTTACTTAAAAATTCCCTAAATAAACAAAATAAAAAACGAAAGGAAGCTTAGTAACAGTTGAGTTAAAAAATCAACAAACTTTTATTGGGATTGTTATATTTCATTCACTTTTTGATTATTTATACGACTTATTACATACTTTAACATAATTATTTTTCTTAAATTAAGAAATTGATACGATAATAATCGAAAATAAATTAATTATTCGATTCTTCGTATATTTATGAACCGAAGAAGATTTTTATTTCACGGGATTCAAAACGCGGTGTAGATTTGAAAATATATAGGAAAAAATTATAAGCGTTTAGAATACCAAATGACTATTAAAAAATATGAAGTCGCTTACAATAAAATTTCTCGGAGAGTTGAATGAAAATAATTTACTTATCAAATTATGCCTTTTGCGGAAAACGGAGTTAATCTGGCAACTGTACATACTATTGAAATTTTAAATTAAATTTATAATTAATTTGTAAATTATTATTTTTTAATTTGAAATTAAATTATCCATTGCTCTGATCGTTCCAAAGACCTACAGATAAATTAAATATTTGACCTACAATATTTAATTAAACAACAATAAGTCTCATGATAATAAAGTCACGAATCTGTTTTCTTAAAATTTCTATATTATAAACAAACAGATGATAAAAATAATCTTTAATGTATTTATGCTAACATGATATTTAGTTTTAATCCACAAAAACTTACTCATCATATGTTTTTCCTTTAAAGGGACCAGACACCACATAGTCTATTATGTCAGACACCACAGTGTCATAAGACGCTATTTCTTCCGCTAACGCACCAATATTGCATGATTTTATTTCCGAGTAAGATTTCTTCTTAGGAACACCTTGTACTTCGACTAATGATATCAAAAGTAAACTTACTTTTAAAACAAAAACAAACATATTTAATGATCACTTTATCTCTATAAACTCAATACGTGCATTCTCGAGAAGCAGTTATAGTCAAGTGGAGAATAACACTATATAAAATTGACACATTGTATACAGCCTATGTGACCTTGTAAAAAGTACTCGAAGTAATTTTACTAGAGTTTGGAGAAATAAATAAATATACAGCGATTATTTATTACTTATATTAAATAATTAGAAAATATTAAAGTGGTTGTCTGAGGTCTAGATGCCGTTGATAAAATTGATGGTTCGAGGCATTGTGAGTTGGGAGTTTTTTGTTAAATTTCTAACTAAAAAGTTTAAAATAACTTACTAAAGATTTAATTTAATATACCTCTTATGCAAACCTAATACCTTTAATATTAATAAATTACTATTATTTGTATGTGCTACCTATTGATAGGTTTAAGAACGAAGGTAACCTTCCTTGCGGAATTCGGTTAATAAAAATGTAGATCTAATAATAATCAGTCAATACAACTTGATGAACAGTATAAAATTTTTTATCCAGTAAATGTCACTAATAACCGTTATATCGTTATTATTTATTTGTCATTATCAAACGTAAATAAACACAAAAAATATTTTAATACCGCGTATAAATAAAATATCATTTACATTAAAATAACAGATAATTAATTTTATCTCAAACAAAACACTAAAAAACTTATTATTGCACAAAAATCATTACAGTTGTGATACATAAATTCATTCAGTCAAAGTAGTCTCGTTTGATTTGTTCAATTGCAAAATCGCTTTTTCTATTCATAACGCAACACAATGTCATGTCATGACGCGTTAAATCGGTCGGCACTCACAGTGAGAATAAACTGTTTCGGCTACAGGTTATAGGTACATTATAAATGAAACTATCTTTTCAGATTTTGTCGCGGATATATTTAGATTTTTGGTTCCCGATGTTTCGAATGCTTTACAGGAGGAGGATACTACACAGGAGAGATTCTCTCCGAAGATAGTTTTATTTATAATGTCAAATATTCGGTTAAACCTAAGAATGTAGATATTATAGGCACATTATTTAAAAGAAGGCTTATTTCAACCACGTTTAGAGCTCTACAATAGAGCAAGAGCATTTTATTCTAATTTACCTACTGAAGAATCGACTCTAGATTAAATTATCTTACATTTTTCACAATTCAAAAGAGTTATTTTAAATGTTATATATCCTTAAAATTATATAATTTATTATCATAGATATTATTATTTAAAGTACTTAGTAGAAAAATAATTTCCTATGAATTAAAAAAAACTATTTTTAACCGACTTCCGCTTATTAACTAATACAAAGTAATAATAGTAAGAGTAAGTAATGACCTAATATCGTAAGATGATCTACAAATTTATTGAAAATTTTTGTTTTTATTTAGCTTTGGTAACAGAACCTGCCACTCCGCGCATACAATAAACTTGTAACCTAATCTCGGATCAAGGTTATAACGACGTACGTATGTAAGTATTACAGCATCTAGAGGGATAGTCGTAGCAGAGTAACGTAACAAAATTCACACTGAATGACGTTTAATCAGTGTGCTATAAAAAAGAGTGAATCAGCTGGTTCCTTTTATTCGATAAAACTGAAAATAATCATTAACGATACAGATTTAAATAAACAGTGCAGTGGTGATAACGTATAATTGTGAAGTAGGTAGTGAAGTACGCGTGTTACAAAAAATGAATGTTTTAAAAAGACGTGTTACGTACGTTCGTCTTGTTAGAAATAATTTCCATACAAGGTAGGTAAGTCATTTATTTTTTTTTATTTTCGCGCTCTATAGTAATGCCTCTACCGGACTAAACAAGTTCTTAACACGTGTATTCGTAAATTTTATAAATTTTCGATTAGGATACAGGCGGCACGCTTTAAAATCCCAACAGTATCATAAAAGTCATTTAAATATTAATAAATTAATAAATATTCGTTTTATGAGTTTTTGATCGATTAGAGAGTAGATCATTTTATTTTTTGACATTAGTTTTAGTTTAAATCGTTTTAATTGGAAAATGTTGAAGCATTTTTATTTTGATGCAGTTGTGCCATTTTAATTTTAAAGGCGTTACACGATTTGTTCTGTTGAAATTGATATGTCTACTAGAATTGTTAATACGTATTTCAATCTTACTGTTTACTGCTGTGTATTCATCCCTTTTTAACGGCTCACTGCTGGGCACGGGTCATACTCCACCATGCTGGCCAAATGTGGATTGACGGATACACACTGACTACACAATACACATGCCTTTCACTAGGTTTTATGGGACATGCAGGTTTCCTCACTATGTTTTCCTTCACTTGAAGACAATTGCTAATCATGCTGTGAATTATTCGCATTTTCATTGCCTTTAGTAAATGTAAAATAACTAACTTATCATGGTCAATATGTTGTAGAATATCGATTTAACTGTGGCTTCCATAATTTTAGGTCCGCATCATCTTTAAATAACAAAACTTCTGAAGATACTAATTTAAAGTCATGGAAAGAAATTCCTGGCCCACCATCTTTTCCCCTAATTGGACAGTTGTTGAGTTTTTTACCGGGAGGTACTGTATTGAGCGATCCAAAATAAATTCAATTTAGTATTAAATGACTTCTGCTATCTATGAAGTTACTGACTGCAGGGTAACTTAGTTGTAGTTTGCTTGTATTATAAACGTTTTTTCAGTAGTTAAAATCAGTAGGTACATATAAATAAAATGGATGTGTCTATTTTTAATTTTAAATTAACAGCTTCGCACTAATTGCATAATATGAAGGTATATTCGGTACTTACATCAAAAAACAATTTTTCAAAGTTGTGTCTATGTCTGTCTGTTTGTTCCGGCTAATCTTTAAAACGGCTGGACTGATTTTAACTGGACTTTCACTCGCAGATAGCTAATGTTATAATGAGTAACTTGGGCTACTTTTATTGTATTAGAAAATCATAAAAACCGTTTAATTTATTTCAACTTACGCCGTTTACGGGTTTGCTCGTTAATAATAAAATATTATGTTTTTTTCTATTATGTTATAAGGTATGCTATATAATATACATGAGGAACTGCCCGAGATATTATACAAAACTTATGGTCCTATAGTCAAATTGCAAGGGACTTTCGGATCTCTTCCAATGATATTTCTATATGATCCCGAAACAGCAATTTATGTAAGTATTAAATACGAATTAAATGACAATGATGCCAAAAAAAGATTTATTCATCTTCAAGTCTTCATTATTTGTAAAAAGTAATTACTTTATATAACGCGACATTTCAGAATGGTTAAAATGGTATTAAAATTAATAAATTAATGTTTTAGATTTTTCGAAATGAAAACTCGAATCCGATCCGCCCTGGGTTTCAATCACTGGAATATTATAGAAAAGTTTACAGTAGACGGGATTGTCCTTCTGACGCATCGACTGGCCTGTTAACTGAGTGAGAATACTTTAAGTATTAGTACATTATGATAAATAATTACAATTTAGAAATAACTAAATATTGTATATTACTTATTGATTAGTATGTACCCAATTATTTTTTTTAATTTTTATTATTACTTTATGACTATTTGGTCTACCTGAATCGTAGTTTGATGGTATTGCAATGAACAATTTGAGGATCTCGGAAACTAATCAATATTTAATAAATTTATTTACAATTTAGAATAAATTGTAGGTAAAAGTTTTTCTCACTGATCTTTTCCAGACATGGCGAAACTTGGCGAAAATTTAGGACAGTGGTTAACCCAGTGTTACTACAACCAAAAACTATTAAACTCTATAGAGAAGCTTTGACAGAAGTAGCAGAAGACATGATAAAAAGGTCTATATACTGTAAAAGAAAGTTATAAAATTTACTTAAGTTAATTAAAACTAGATATTTTTTGTAGAATGAAAACAAACCGAAATGAGAAAAATATGATAGATGGTAAATTTGATATTGAGATGAACTTGTGGTCATTAGAATCGATTGGAATTGTTGCACTTGGACGCCGGCTTAATTGTTTCGATACTAATCTTCCCGAAGAATCTCCTGTTAGAAAATTAATTCAGTCTGTTGCCAACGTTCTTAACATTGCTGAAAAATTGGACTTCCGGCCGAGTCTTTGGCGGTATTTTCCAACACGCACATTTAAAGAAGCTATGAGATATTATGAAGAGCATGTTAAGTAAGTTTTTAACTGCGCCATTAAATAATCCAAAATTAGATTTATATTTATAATTAGTTTTGCATTTTTGCAGTCTAAATAAATATTTCATAAATGAGGCAATGGAAGAACTAAGACTAAAAGAAAGAAATAAAAATGACGAAGAAAAGGGTGTGCTTGAAAAGTTACTTGATATAGATCCGGACATTGCAGTGACTATGGCTAGCGACATGTTACTTGCTGGTGTCGATACGGTATAACTTATATTAAATTTATAACTATTTTATTTATTTATTTAGTAATTTTTGCTATTGGTCACTATAAGTCATAAAAAATAATATTAAATCAATAGTAGAGCACAGATATACAGTATAATCGTTTTAAACAAAACACAATGTCCACGTTTTTGTGTCCGGTGCCACAATTTAATTTATTTAAAAAACTAGTGTTAAAAAAAGTGTTCTTTATGACCTATATGACCAGCTATCATTTTTATTACTAAATCTTATTACTACTCCTTCACTAAGACTCCTTGTCTAGAAGGCACGAATACACCGCGAATCGTCACGCACGAGTTCGAGCCCGCATCGGCGTTTTACTCGTATTCGTTAGCGTCCACACAATCACTTTGTAAATTTTCGTTCCCAAACTGCGAATAATTTTCATGTCACGTGACTTCGATTTGTTTTTATTTCATTCATAATTATTTCGGGTCCTGTATATTATTGAAGATATTTTTTTTATAATAATTATTATTGATATTTTAAGATTCAAAACTAAACCACACAAGAAATCAAAATAATTATTTTATCATTACGTTAATCTTTTTATTTTCAGGCTGCAAATTCTGTCATAGGAACTTTATATCAATTAGCAAAAAACCCGGAAAAACAAAATAAATTAAGGGAAGAGATATTGTCAAAAACAGAAAGAAGACCATATCTCAGAGCTTGTATTAAGGAAACAATCAGGTTAATGCCGGCCGTGGGTGGCAATTTAAGAAAGACTACCAAGGAATATAACGCTCTGGGATATAAAATTCCAAAGGATGTAAGATATATTATAAAATTCATAATGTTAATCTTTGGAAAAATGATCTTTTATTTTAAATTTAATAACTTAAAAAAACCTTTTGATACCTTTCAAGTTATTTATTAAAAGTTTTTTTCTTTTACCAGACAGACATTATTTACTTCATTTTTCATTCATATTTTTTTTTTTTTTATCCAGCCAACCAGATTTAAATAAATCACTTGAGAATCTTTTTATCAAGCAGTCTGAAAAAATCGATATTCTCCTACAACAAATGAGTTCACTTCTACAGCTCATAACAACGCTAGTTTCCAAACTAACCCAATAGGTGAACTAAAAATAGCAACTTGGAACATCAACGGGCTTACCCCCAACAAAGATGAGGTTGAAAATCTTATTCAGCTGCACTACTTGGACATACTTCTTATTTCTGAAACTCACTTTGTGAATAGCAGCCACATAAATATACGAGGATATTGCATTTACTCCACAAATCACCCAGATGGCACTGCACATGGAGGCTCAGCAATCATAATAAAAAACACCATTAAGCACTATGAACTCCCAAAATATTGTACAGAACACATACAAGCTACCTCTGTTGGAATTTCAGATAGGAATGGTAACTTTACCATTTCGGCTGTATATTGTCCTCCAAAGCACAGAATATTAGATACACAATTCAGCACTTACTTCGAGAGCCTTGGATGTCGCTTTGTTGCAGGAGGCGATTGGAACTCGAAACACACACACTGGGGATCACGACTTATTACTACTCGCGGGAGAGAATTAAAAAAATGCGTAGATTCTAACTATCTGACCACCATATCTACTCCAGAACCAACTCATTGGCCTACAGACCCTAACAAACTACCAGACGTTCTGGACTTTTTTTTATAATGAAAGGGCTATCGCGTCTATTTTTTAAAATTTCATCTACATTGGATGGGTCGTCCAATCATATTCCTGTTATTTTAACCATCAGCTCCAACATACAGTATCAGATGAGGCCATTGTCATTGTACAATAAACGAACTGATTGGGAAGCATTTCGAGAAGTCGTTCATAAGGATCTTCGACCACCAGAAACCCTTATGAATTATAATGACATAGAAACGTATACGAAGCACTTTACAACAGTCATCCAATCGGCATCGTGGAAATGTACTCCAGAAATTGCTAATCCAAGGCCTAGAAAAAGTTCAGTTCCGATCGAAATTAAGCAACTTATACTTGAAAAACGGAGACTCCGACGAATATGGCACACAAGTAGACACCCAGCAGATAAAGCAGCATTCAATAAAGCAATTAAAGACCTCAAGGAATCTATCTCTGAATTAAATAATTCCTCGTCGGAAGCGTTCCTAGAGTCATTGTCACCATCTAGAGCAACTAATTATTCACTCTATCGTGCTTGTAAATACTATAATAAACCAAACACACAGAAACCTCCAATTAGAGTGCAGGGAAACCAATTTGCAAGATCAAAAACAGAAAAAGCCGAAGCCTTTGGGAAACATCTATCAGAAGTATTCACAACAGAATCAGACTACCTAGTTGACGAATCTGATATCAATGATGTCCTAAACCAAGATTTCCAATTAGACCTACCTATTAAAACTGTTAACCCAAAAGAGATCATCCAAGTCATAAAGGAGATGAGTGAAAAGAAAGCTCCGGGATTTGATCTAATTGACAAGAAGATCCTTGAAGAACTCCCAAAAAAAGCCTTTGTCTTCCTATCCACCTTATTTAACTGCATTCTAAGGACTGGATACTTTCCAGCACTCTGGAAAGTTTCCCAGATCATTATGGTCCCCAAGCCAGGAAAACCGCCACACGAAATCACTTCTTATAGGCCGATAAGTCTCCTACCTATAACATCTAAAGTGTTCGAGAAGATATTCCTTAGAAGACTCCTAGAAGTCATCTCGCTAAAGTCGATTATACCAGACCACCAATTTGGCTTTCGGAAGCACCATGGAACAGTCGAGCAAATCCACCGAGTGTGTAAAGTAATCACAGCTTCCTTTGAGCGTAAACAATACTGCTCTGCTGCATTTATTGATGTTCACCAAGCATTTGATAAAGTATGGCACAAAGGTCTACTAGCAAAGATCAAAACCCTCTTACCTGCTCCATATTACGCCGTCATAGAATCCTACCTCGGTGAAAGGATCTTTCAAGTTAAAGAAGATGAATGCACATCCTCTTTTTACCCCATCCTAGCAGGAGTTCCACAAGGATCAGTACTGGGCCCAGTATTGTATACATTGTTCACCCACGACCTACCACAGAACAACCAAGTGACAGTTGCAACTTTCGCTGATGATACTGCCGTCCTAGCTTGCAGTACTTGTCCCATACAAGCTTCAGCAATATTACAATCTGCACTAAACAAAATAGATGTATGGCTGACTAAATGGCGCATAAGACCTAACGTCCAGAAATCAGTTCAGGTGACCTTCAGTCTGCGAAGAGAGAAATGCCCACCCGTTACTCTTCGTAACAGCCAATTACCTCAGCACGATTCAGTCAAATATCTCGGAATGCACCTAGACCAAAAACTTACTTGGAAGAAACACCTGCAAACTAAGCGAGATGAATTAAACTTTAAATATAGAGATCTCAATTGGCTTCTAGGAAGAAACTCTAAACTGTCAATAGACAATAAATTACTTATATACCAAACAATACTGAAACCTATATGGACGTATGGTATCCAACTCTGGGGATCAGCATGTGACACCAACTATAGTATTATTCAAAGGGCTCAGAACTATATCCTAAAACAGATATCCAACTCTCCGTGGTTTATAAAAATCACAGAACTCCATGAACATCTTGGAGTAGCTACTGTTAAGGAGGAAATTAAGCTCTACAGTTCCAAATATAAGGCTAGACTAAGTAAACATCCCAACCCGCTAGCTTTACAGCTAACTATTCCAGAGAGCATACGAAGATTAAAAAGGAGGCACATAACTGATGTGTGCTCATAATGACAGTATAGAAAGTATTCACTAGAAATACTTCTCTCCATGACATCCTTCCTTCATCAAATCTGCTCATAGTCTAGCGACTGATTGCATGATAATTCACAGAAAAAAAAAAAAAAGGAAAAAGAAAAAAAAAATTTTTTTTATTTTCCAGATGTTTTTAATAGTTGCAAATCAATATATGTGTTTAATGGAAGAACATTTCCCCCGAGCGACTGAGTTCATTCCTGAGAGATGGATCGTTGATAAGAACGATCCCTTATATTATGGTAATACACATCCATTTGTATATGGACCTTTTGGATACGGAGTAAGAAGTTGTATAGGTATATTATTTTTAATTATTAATCGTTTTCGTATAAAAGGCTTAATTTTAGGTCATTCACATTATTCAGATAAAATTATATTTAATGTCATGAACAGTCTACAAGTCAGTGGTAGCCCAGCGGTAACGCGCTCGCTTGGTTAACCGAGTGATACGGGTTAAAATACGAGTCCCACACCTCTATCATGATTACAACTTGTCTTACGGTGAAGGAAAACATCGTGCAACCTGCATGTCTGAAAGAACCTAGCAAGTTTTCGAAAGACATGTGAAGTCCGCCAACACGCACTAGGCCAGCGCGATTGACTAGAGCCTGATCCCCGTTGTATTGAAAGAGGCCCGTGCCCAGCAATGGAACGTTAGAAATGGCAGAAGACGAAGTCTTAAATATATAAGAAGACTAGGGTTCTTATTATATATTTTATATTTATATTTTATATCATATATTTTATATTTTATATCTTATATAATCTACTCACCCACGCTCCGCTTGGGTTTGTCTCTAGGTAAATTTTAACGGTTAGTATAGATTTCTCAAAGATGAAATATTTTCCCGCAGTATTCTTATTAAAATTAAGGTATTTAAATCAATCTTTATTACTCATCAGGTCGACGAATAGCGGAATTGGAAATAGAGACATTTATTTCTAAAGTGATAGAGAATTTCCACGTGGAATGGTTCGGAGAGCGGCTAAAGACTAAAGCAACTACTTTGAACTATTTAATTGGGCCGTATAATTTTATTTTTAAAGATGTTTGAAACTGAGCTCGAATTATACGGGTAATAAGATTTTAAGTTTAAATTAATAGACTATGAATGTCAATAAGGAATTGCTTTAAGCTAAAAAAATAACATTTTTATTAATGTAAATATTTAAAATTTAATAATTATAATAAATAAATATCACATATTTAACATAATATAAGTGTTTTATTTAATAATGTTTCTTAAAAATAATGATAAACCTATTATAAGAATAAATTAACCTATAAAAATAAACACATTAAAATAATAATAATTAGTTTTTATAGTACATGTTTTTGTACATCTTGTATGTTACATCCAAGTAAAGAAGAAACAAAGAATAAGATTCAAAATTCCAAAACCCTGCGCAGAATAAAAAGTACAAAAAAACTTAATTCTTGAAATTGAATTAGTGAACTGATTGGCAGTATTTTTAGTTTAATTTTGATTATATAATAAATATAAAAAAATACATATTACGTACAGAAAATGTAATCAAAATACAAGTCTCACCACGTAGGTTGTACCGCTTAAAGTTTTGAGATTTTATGTAAAACTTATTCTGTACAGTTGACTTTAAGTTCTTTACGTTCTTTGCGACCGTTTTCAGAATATGTGTATTAAATAGTAGCTGATAGCCGCGACTTCGTCCGCGTTGCTTGAAATATTAACTAAGTTTTCCGCATGCGCGCTACGCCGCTTGCCCCACTACTCCGCGAGAAGGAAACATACACATCACTGAACACGAAGTGCATATACAAATCGTTGTTCCTTGAAACTTTATAACTTTTTATTAAATGAAGATATCGCAATCATTTTTTTTAAAAGGGCCAAGTGTCTAAGAAATAAAACTTAAAAAGTTTCATTCAAATCTATCCAGTAGTTTTTCCATGATGCGCGCACAACTGCAGACCTCTATCATTTTATTTATATAGATTTATTTCATTTACATAAATTCGACATATCCGATTACTGTACGCAATGTGCAATTAAAAAGGTTCCTAATAAATATTAAAATGGTCTCCTATCCTCTATCCTTTATAAGTAACCTAACTTATATGTAGAAAAGGTATATGGAAGCACGCGGCTCCACGACACACAACCACAGAAAAATCGTAATTCGAAAATTCGTTGCGGTCTCTGAGAACGGTGGTAGGTGGTTAAGGGTTAATAAGAACTATTTAAAATAGTAATTATTCTTATGTGATTATGATTCCATTAGAATACCGTAATATATATTTAATCAGTGTATAAAAATAAGAAGAATAATTTTTGTATGATTTTTCATAATCTATAGGTATAAGCCGCCTTTCGACGGGATTGCATTGTTTGTTTATGCAAAGCTGTGGCTGGTATGCATAGTAATTATTGTTACAACCTTCTGTGTGGTATTAGGATTTACATAACTTGATTGGAATAACGGTGAAAAATTATATACACTCGTATTTAGTATGGGTACAGAGTTAATTTTTCTATCATATAGTATAGTAAATTCAAATTCGAAATGACTTCGTTTTGAAAAGTTATTAAATATAACGTAAAAAAACCGCATAATCATTGATTTTTGGTTTCTGGTATTTGCGCACGTTTGATTCATAAAGTCAACTAATGTTAAACCTTACAGAAAGAAGTAAAGTCTTAATTTTAGTGTTTTTAAAGAATTTATCTGATTTTATTAAGATAACGTTTGTTTATAATGACTCCGACATCAGTTACTTTATAGTATCCAGTCTTTTGTATTTTTAGTCTAAATAAAACAAAACGTGGGTAAAATCGTAGACGTCATTCCGGCTTTCATTGTGTCCTTCTTTTGCGCGGCCATGGAGCAAAGAATTACAGGATTTTTTGTGCACAATTACTTTATATCTCAGTATCTAAAGGGGTTCTCCTGGGTATATGTTTGCTGGAAAAATTACGTAGTGGCTCGCCTGAGCGAGGCGAGACAGTGTCATACAGCCAGACTAAAATATTTACAGTGTAAAGTTCACATAATATTGTAAGAATAATTAAATTTTCTATAAATACTTATAATAAAATTGTAATTTAGTAGAATCTTTACATTAATAATCTATTTTAATTCACTAAGTTATTGTCTTACTAGCGTCATAATATACTACTAACAGCTACTTCTAAATTGCACTCTTAGATCTAACCTTTATTTGCATGCAGCCAGAAATGGGAAAACATGTTTAAAATATGAATATTAGCTACGATTAGTGAGTAAGGAGTCTGTTTATTAAATTAACAATTACATCTGGAATAATGATATAGCATACCTTATGAGTTTCTGATTAATTTCAAGGGTAAATATTTTATATAATAATGCTAATAATCGTTTCAGCGCGTTGTAGCAACGTGCTTGATTAAGGAATAGCTAAATTAATTAAATTATTATCAACGAATGTGATTAAGATTTAATTCATAACTTAATATTTATCGTTAACGAGACTCACCCTCGTTCTGCTTGGTATAGATACATTTTAACTGTTATTATAGATTTTTTATAAATAAAATATTTTCCTGAAAAAGTTGACTTAGATAACCAGCTATAATGATTGCAAATTTTTTCAGAATCTGTCTAATAGCTTTGGGGGGGGGGGGGTCGGATCGTTAGCTCAGTAAAAATAGATGGTGCGTTGGATGATAAGGAAAAGGATTAAATCATACGTTTGCTGTTCGGGGTCGATGGTATCGCCAACCCGGCGGAAAACGTTCCTGCCAGGAGTTCTTACTCGCGATGATTTTTGATTACGACTTTTTTAACGGTGTATTTCGAATATTAAGCGGAGGCATGCCATTCGCGCGCAGAAGACTTTTCCTTTTTCAAGTCCCCGACGGCGACTCGAGCGCCGTCGATTCACACACTATGCATTATCCTTTTCTTCCTTCAGGCAAAGGTACCGGAGAGAAGAGGAAAGGAGAGGAGAGGATATGGGAAGTTTCAGTGTTTCAATAACAAAAATTAAATAGATAAAATAATTTATGCGTTGTGGCGCCAACAAGCTTTTTCATGATGTGGTCACAAACAGACAGACAAGAACTCTAAAAACTATAAATTCGCCGTCTGTATCGATATTAAAACTTTTTTTAATAGATTTTCCAAAAAATATTTCCTTTATGGATTCGACTAGGTTAGATTATTATTATATGTATAGGTTTTTTTTCATCGATATAATAATTGTTATTATTATTATTTATTAAGTTTGTAAAGAGACCTTATTTTTAGCAGTAGTATGTTGGAAAAGACTGGGACAAAAACTTTGTGCTCGCATATTTTTATATTTTCATTTATTTGAATTTGGTACGGGGGCCATAACTTTAGTTTTTTTTACGTTCAAAATATACTCCGATCTTATCCGACTTAAGACTTTTATAAGGCTTTAAAAGTGCTAATACTGGAAAATATTTTTTTTTATCCAGTCTATAGTTACTGTACATTACGTTGCCATCATAATGTTATAAACAAATAGTCTGCAGAAAATCACAATATCAACAGTGTTGCAAAGTGTTACTTTCATATAATTATCTTTATCTTTCGTAATCATACCCACAAATTGTCCTGTTAAAATTATCAGAGCTTAACTCTACATACAATATATATTCGAATTGGCGAAACAAAAGGTTTCATACGCAGTAAATTATCCGTTAACTAAATTAGTTAAGCCATCTGTGGCTCCTAATCATAAACTAATTAGGCTACCACCCTACACACAATACCAATTTCAGGAAGTTTAATTCGATTATTGTAACCCAAAATAAATAAATTTTTACATTTGAGCAATTAGAAATTTATCGAGTAGACCCGCTGTTACTAATGTGTTTAATTTTCGAATTTCTATTTTGTAAATACTGGTAATATACGCCAACAATATTTCACAAATTAAAATCAAATCAATATATCTACTTTACCCTCTCTTAATTTCTTTTTGGTTTAGGTATGATATATGATTTTTTAATGATTCATAACGATATCCTTCGTAATAGTGTCCTTTTATAATTTCGTAATAGTCGAAAAACCTTGGAATGGAATGCATTGATTCGTCTGCTTAGTTAATACAGAGTTCTTTCAGAAAAAAAATAAAAAAATTTGAACGTTTTTACTCAATTCCCATAGCTCGTTAGTATTAAAACTATCCTAAAGTGTAAATATCGCTTCGAAGCTTTTAAAATTCTTGAAGTAAATGCAGCAATTTATAAAAGCACGATGCGCAAATTTTATATTCAACTCGTGGGCTATTACATTGTAACCTGCGTTCACTTAAGTGGGTTATTCTGTTTAAATTACAAGAAAATAAAATGGAGGGTGAATATACGAAATAATTTCATGATGAGTGTCGTTTTACTCGGAAATTCCTCTCTACGTTGACATATGTAAGACAATTTAGTACTGGAATTACGTAGAAACAAGCAGCATAACAAGTATATAATATGAAAGTAATACTAAGTTAAAAAAACTCGTCAAGACAAGTCAAGTATTTATAATTTATTCATTAAACTAGTCCTCTTAATTGGCGTCAACTATGTATGCAGTATGTATGGAGACACCCTTTAATTTTAAACTTTTTAATTTTTTTGAATTTTTCCTTTTATTGTGCTGACTTTAGCTTACCTTTTGCGAAATTTCAAGATTCTAAGTCAACTGGAAGTAGTGGTTTTGATTCCCTTGCAAGTAAATGCGAGTTTCAAAATATACGGCTTTAATTGCAGTATTTCTTTTGATTGCGTTGACATAGAAGTTTGATTTTGTTACAGCTTAAGGTATTATAGACCTAAGCATTTGATAGGAATTTCAATTTAAAACCTCTACGCGTTCATGAGAAAAGGGATAGTAACTTTAAAATTCTAGAAAATATTTTTATTATATTACGATGTAACTAAAAATTTTTGTTTTTCGCAATTTTTTCTTTAGCTGTGCTATAAAATGATATTTTGTACCAAATTTCAAGATTTTAAGTTCAGGAACAGCAGATCTGAGTATTTGATATGAATTTCAACTTAATACCTTCAAGCGTTCCTAAAGAAAGGCCAGAAATGCAGACGGACAACAAAATGATAATATAAGGATTTCATTTTTCCTTTTGAGGTACGGAACCGTAAAACCAGTAAATATTTATAAATAATAAGTAAAATGTACCTAACATAATATTATTTATAGCCGTTTACGATGACTTCTATGAAGTCGCAGAATTTATTCGGTTCGCTTGGGCTTTTGGACATTCCGCATATTTTAAGAAGAGGAACTTTTTGAATATTAATGTTCATTAAACTTTTTTAATTCTCATATTATAATACAAAAACAAATTATTACAATGTAACCATCAAAATTCACATTTTAGTGAAAAAATTGTCTTCTTAGATGTGATGTCATTTTACGAGTATAATCGCTTCAAAAACACACTATAAATCGGAAATGGCACACATTTTTTATTTTTCATTATGTCAATTGTCGAAAGTTAATTTTTCTAACAGCGGATAATTAGTTATCTGCGGTTTTTATTTACATAAAAAAGTCACTAAAAGTATTAATAAAAGCTGTAGAAGTAAGAATTGAACAAAAGTATTTTAAAGTATGGGGTCTGCCTTGACCATTATTATAAAAGAGACTTCTAATTTAGCTCTTTTAGGTTATGACTTAAATTATTTTCACTAGGTATATTATTTTCAATATCAATATTTCATATATAAGGTTATAAGCATATTTTAACAGAAAACCTTTCAAATCCGCAAACATTTATTCGAATGTAAATGTACAATCTCATATATTGGAAATGAGAAAGTATTTCCATTATCAAAGGGATTTAGAGGAATTTCAGACGTTGGTATGGGGATGCGTGTCACGATCGAATTCCTTTGGTTTTGTTGTAATAAAACGGTAGTGTTAATGTTATTAAGAAATACTTGATGTGGGTAATTGAATTATTCGCTTTAACTTATTTTGTGAAGTATTTTGTTTTTCTATATAAGAATGTCTCAAAACTCACATAGTTAACTTCTCATTCACACGTAATGTCTTCCCGTCATCATGGAAGAAAGCCTTTGTCATACCACTACCAAAATCCTCGAATCCTACGTGCCTCACACAATACCGTCCTATCTCTATCCTGCCTATCCTATCCAAAGTCATAGAATCATTGGCACAGAATCAACTTTACTCTTATTTATCCTACAATAACCTACTCTGTTCCTTTCAATCAGGTTTCCGCTCCTCCCACAGCACAGTTGGTGCACTGCTGAATGTCACGGAGGATATTCGTGGTGCTATGGATAACACCAAACTCACTGCGATGGTCTTACTTGATTTTAGCAGTGCTTTCAACTCTGTTGATCTCGACATCCTTATTGGAACCCTTCGTGCGATCAACATCTCTACTACTGTTATAGACTAGTTTCACTCTTATCTCTTCGGACGTCAACAGTGCGTGAAGACCAACGATGCCACATCGGACTGGCTTAATCTCACTGCTGGCGTACCTCAAGGCGGAGTACTCTCTCCCTTACTTTTTTCTATTTTTATTAATAACCTATCCAATGTAATTTCTTCTCCCTTCCATCTGTATGCAGATGATTTACAAATATACAAACACTTCGGGCTGACCGAGTTGCGTGAAGCTATTGATGCACTGAACTCGGATCTTGTTGAGGTCCAGCTGTGGGCGAAGTCTTTCGGCCTCCTTGTGAACCCCAGTAAGTCACAGTCCATAATTATAGGCAGTAGCAGATTAAGCTGTAAAATCGACTGGTCGTTAATACCTACAATCCAGTTCTCTGGAGTTCCAATACCCTACTGCAAAAGAGTTAAAAATTTGGGCGTAATTATGGACTGTAACATGACCTGGCAAGCTCATGTCAACGAGGTCAGCAAACGAATACATCACACTTTACACTCTCTCAAACGTCTCCAATTTTTCCTCCCTTTTACAACCAAGATTATGCTTGCTCAATCTCTACTTCTTCCCATACTCGACTACGCTGATGTGTGCTATTTAGATGTGACCGAGGAGCAACTTAACAAACTAGAGCGTCTCCAAAATCTCGCTATTCGCTTTATCTTTGGCTTGCGTAAGCATGACCATATATCTGACTTTCGTGCTCAACTTAAATGGCTCCCAATCCGACTTCGCCGTGATATGCATATCCTGTCGTTCCTTTTCAAAATTCTTAAAGACCCTAACTCTCCTTCATATCTCCGATCCCGTTTCCAAATTCTCCCTACTCCATCTCGTTCCAGGCGGCCTTGCATCACTGCGATGCTTGACATACCCAAGAGCAATACGAACTTCCTTTTGAACTCCTTTTCAGTATATGGCTCAAAGCTCTGGAATAAGCTGCCTAAAGACATTCAACTTAGTCCTTCCATTAATTCCTTCAAGAAGCAATTAAAACAGCACCTTCTTACCCAATCTTAAATTGTCTAAATTACTGTTATTAAATATTGAACCTATTATATAGATTATCCCTTATTTAGTAGTATGTATGTATGTATGTATGTATGTATGTATGTATGTATGTATGTATGTATGTATGTATGTATGTATGTATGTATATATGTATGTATGTAGGTGTGTATGTATATATGTATGTATGTAGTATATGTACGGTATGTTGTATGTATTGTATGAAATTATGTATAATATTTAAGTAACGAATTATCTTTGACTATCAGCTTTGTGCACATTTTATACCTGCTCATTAACACTATTTCTAACGAACAAAGGTTGGCTGGAAGAGATCTCTTCTAGGGATAAGTCCACCTTTGCATACAAAAATTATATTAAAATGTCTGTATAATATTCTCTTAAAGTGCAATAAAGAATACTATAGTGCAATAAATGTCGTTACTTTTTTACTTATAGCAATCAGTTATTGTAAATATTTTTTTTAATAGGTAAAGTATTATATGGTATACAGATATAATTATAATATAATTATAGTATTATATAGTACATATATGTCTAATCGGCTTTTATCAGAGCCGCAAAGAATACCCTATTTTCAAACCAATACAAATGGACAACAGTAAAGGTAAATTTATATAATAACTACATTAACATTAATTTCTTTAGAACTAAATAGATAATGTTAATGTTTGTGTGAGAGAATATCTAATAGACGCTACTTTCTATTATCGCATTATACTTAGTAGTAATTTGATTATTTTTGAAGGATATCTAATACCAATACTATTTATCTTATGATTATTCAGTAAATAATTTAAAACGAAAAAAAAACAGACGACGTCATAAAATATATAAAGTCCAATTTTTTATCTGTATAAGAAATATTAGATATTTTAATAATTCAATTGGTTGTATCTAATGTTTCTATAGCTAGCTATAAAGTAACCTCTTAAAATATCCTCACAAATATTTGTTATCGCTCCAAAGGAAACGCCGACTAATGGCCCGGCCGTACTTATTACGGCCACTCAACAAAAACGTGGGCCATCTTGTCATTCTTCACTTAAATGTTCCTGTTCTTTGTATATTTATTGAAAAAAGTTTACTTTATTTTATTTTAAAGAATAAGGCTTTTAGATAATTGGTCTTAAGTATTCGAGAAATTGTAATAATACCTATAGATATTTGTTATAAAACGAACTTGAGTCTTAGGGTCTGCAACTTTGTTGAAACAACAGAAAAAATGGGGAGATTAAATTATTACGCTTTAGAAATTACTCTATGGAGTGTCCCTTAAAGTCATTTCATTATAAAACTAGCGATTCACCTACACTCCACTCGGGTTTGTCCCTACGTATACTAACGGTATGCAATTTTTCAGAGGTGGCAAATTTTTCGCAGTAAAGTCTGTCACGAGAAAAATATCTCGTGACAGACAGTCAGAAAAGAATGTAAAAACTATAGATTCGGCCTCTGTGTCGATAATAATAATATAATGTTCTCCGACCGATTCCGGCCACGGCGGCCAATGTCATTGAAACTTGCCAACTGTGCAGGAGATATTATAGTGCACAAGTGTAACACAAGTACACTCTCTATTCCTATCAATCTCATACTCCGGTGGGATGACTGTGTCGATAATAATGATGATTTGAATAACATTTTACAAAAAAAATTAATGTAGCTACAGATTAGACTCTGTTAGAAATTGTATTATTCTCGTATGTATAGAATATAGTAGAGGAGACCGTGGTAGATCGACCTTCACCGATCTGATAACCAGATGAGACATATTTTTTATCGAATATAATTTATAAACAAATATGCCTATAATTACTTGCCTATCTGAAAGTGCTCATGGCTATTTTTAGCTAGGCAACAGTGCTTTAAGTATGATTTTTTGCAGGCAAGTCTATATGACTGATTTTGTAATAAAATGATCTAAAATTTGATATAACTTTCGATAAGTTAGCAGAACGATGGAGTCACCTATATTGACTTACCTGTTCACATCGGCTTGCCAGGTAGCTATACACAAAAATGAGTAGGAAGCCTACTGAGGCATATTCTGTGTGTTAAAAACTAACAGTGAAATAAAATTCATTTGGTTATCAAAAGAATGAAAGTGATGAAAAAAAAATCGATTAAAGTTAATTTAATTAAAAATAGCCATGAGCACTTTCAGATAGGCAAGTAATTATAGGCATATTTGTTTATAAATTATATTTGATAAAAAATATGTCTCATCTGGTTATCAGATCGGTTTTTTTTTTATGGTAAAAAGGGGGCAAACGGGCAGGAGGCTCACCTGATGGGAAGTGATCACCTCCGCCCATGGACATCTGCAAGCATGGCTTGCAGATGCGTTGCCGGCCTTTCAGGAAAGGGAGGGAAGTGGGAGGGAGGGGGTAACGAAGGCGGAGGATGAAGGGAAGAGGGAGGGGGGAAGGAGAGTGGGCCTCCCGGACTCTCACTCACCGGACGAAACGCGACAGCATAGCTTAAAGGTCGATCTCTCACCGGCTCTTAGACCAATATAAATTTATAAATTCAAGCTTATAGATTACATAACACTAACATTATCGCACAACCTGAGCATTTTGTGGTATACTTAACTGAAAAACTATCATGCCTATAATAATAATAATAATATAGTCAGTTAGAAAACCAAAGAGTTAACATGTAACTGTAATATTATTACCCGTTAGAAAAACTACGCAAAACCTCACAAAGCTCAGCTTTTCGCTAGTTATATAAAGCGAATAAAAAAGTATTTTCTCGTAAAATTGGGCTTTATTTAGTAGAAATACTTGAAAGGGGATAAGTCTTTAGACACTGGACCAATGTTAGAGAGACTGTTAAGGTCCTTTGTGGTTGTCACCTGCTTAAAGCTATAAATCCACACGTATCATTACAGCTGTTGATAATAACGTATAAAGACGTTTATTATACTGAAAATAATACCAAAATTTTAATAGATTTAATTTTTAACTAGCTTTTCACTTGGTTGCGATCGCGAAGTCAATTTACATATACTCGTATATTACTGTGCCTATTACTGTTCTAAAATTCATGGCGTGATATTTTACATAGCCTATAACCGCATTCAAACACTAACTCTTCAGGTTAAATATACTATTATTGATTTATTATAAATGTAACACATTACCAGAACTTAAATTTTAAATAAAAAACAATCAATTTCTGCACGGTTTTTTTAAAACGATGTTTAAGGCACCCAAAGGCCATAAAGCTGTCTCACATTCTTCTTATTATCAAAAAAGTACCTCGAAAATTATGAAGCTAGTTCAGGACCTACTCTAAAGTAATACAGTTTAAAGAATAAACACAAACGCACACAAATAAAGAACGTATTCCTTTTTGAAAGTCGTTAAAAATGTACCTACGTGATTGACAATGGAATACTAGTGGGTAAGTAGTTATTAAGAAAAATATGGAGGACTGGGTCCGTTAGACCCATTAGCGATTCCCCAAGTGTTAATTTACAAAAAATCTATATAATATGCATAATTTACATTAATGTTTTGAATTTTCGTACATTATACATTATACACGCAATATATATATACATATAATATGTAGAAAAATATAACACTATATTTGCTCTCTTCAGTTCTTCTCAAGTCTGATGCTTCTTCTTTAGCTATGACGTAGAGTAAAAAATTTATTTTTTTTACTTAAATGCTTTTAAATTGATTGCTGTAATATAAAATATTTTGAAAAATAAGGTTTAATATTTAATGAATTAATTAAAAAATATACATGTGCTACAAAATTCCGTAAATAAAATTGAAGTTAACACTGTCAAAAAATATGTACTTAGGTATACCGAATTTGGTTATTTCCTAGGGGAAACGTAACGCCAGCTTTAAATAATATGAAAATGCTTTCAACTAAATGAATTCGGGATTTAACATGTTAAAATAAGTGGGTCCTACTTCATACTTGCGGCTTACTGGAGTGAAAGTGAAGTGATTGTTTTTCTACTAGCGTCATACTGGCTCCGCTTGCGTATTACATTTAATACTATATATTAATTAATTAAAGCTTATAAAATAACTAGCTAACGGCCCACTTCGCTGGGCGTAAGTTAAAATGAATTAAATGGTTTTTTATTAGTTTGTAATATAGCCTAAGTTATTCCTTATAACATTAGCTATCCGAGAGTGAGTCCCGTCAAAATCAGTCCAACCGTTTCAGAGTTGACCCGGAAGAAACAGACAGACAGACAGACAAATATTTTAAAAATTGATTTTGTATTAATAATATGTAATAATTGTACCTTAGTACCGTTTATACCTTCATAATATGCATTTAGTAAATTTGAAATTAAAAACAGACACATTATTTATATTTATATATGTATAAGATTTATTACTGTATAGTTTCATTAAAATATAGTTATATAAATAAAAAATATCTTTCAGGCAGTGGTTGCAAGAAGTAAACGCTCGCTTGAGAAACCGAGTGAAGCGCGAAGAAAAACTGAAAAATCGGACTGACTCAGTATAATTTTATTGTACGATTAAAATTTAAAAAGTATTGATCGTCAATTGTATCTATGAGGTATAAAATAAAAATTACTTATATTAGTCTAACAAACTTATTTGAATGAGAAGACAATTTTCCTTCAATCGTTTATAAAGTTCACGACCTTGGCAACATAATTATCCAAAGATGATTAGCGACAGTAGCAACCAAGCCAGATTCTCAAAGTTAATTCGACCAAACTTAACTGAAATTGATGCTTTAAAATTAAAGAGCAGCGAAGGATAAAAGCTTTTAAGGCCTTTGAATCTTACGAGTTGTAAAATTTGTTTAAAATTACCTGAAATTAAATGAATATTCATAAATCATAGACGTCTGTAATACTTTCTACCTTTTAAATACTTATTTCGCTTAACTCAAGACATGTACATGCACACGTACATAGATACGTTCACAGGAAGACACACAACTTCACATTTATTCAATAAAAATTCAATTAATAATATCAAAATAGCACATTTTACGTTTTGCATTATACGAGTACAGTATAGTATATGTCAGATATAAGAAAAACTCAATTGATTAAATTGTTGTCTGTCTGTACTCTCGGTCTGTTACTGTTATTCTACCTAAGTAATTATTCAAAAAATTAATGATTATGAATAATTTGAATTGCAAAATGACTAATTGAAACTGAAATAACCTAATATATTATTTGGTTGATATAAATATTATAATATTTTTACAAATCATAACAAATACACACTCTCAACAAACAGTAATATAATATGTTTTTACAAATCTTTAAGTCTTCTCGTTCGGGGAAATAAAAAGCAACAACTGTGAAGACTCCGCAAAAGTTTTGAGGGTCAAGTATTGATTATGGTTATATAATACTAGCGATTCACTCTCGCTTCGCTACGTACATTTTAATGGTTAGTATACATTTCTGAGGAATGAGATACTTTCCCTCGGTAAAAGCTAAAAAGTATTTATTCTACCTGAATAACCAACTATTGGACAGTGGTAGCCCAGTGGTAACGCGCTCGCTTGGATAACCGAGTGATGCGGGTTTGATTCCAGGTTTTTTTCTTGTGCGAAGCTTTTCTACCATGATTACCACTTGCCTTACGGTGAAGGAAAACATCTTGAGGAAACCTGCAAATTTCATTAAGATCTCTCCATTGGTTTTTTCGTGGTGCGGTCATACACGGAAAGCCAAGGAGGCAAAAATCCTGTAAAACTATGGATTCACTATGGATTATTTATAATATTGACTGTTTCAATAACATTTTTCAAAAAGATAATTATTGTAGAGATTTGACTCAGATTTTTACTATACGAATAGATATACGAGTATGTACTTGTATATGAGGGTACATTGTCTTGCCCACAACGAGAATCATGACAATGGAATAAGCGAAAGAAATATGCAGAGCTCGTAGCGCTTAGTGCTTTATTCTATCTTGTCACCACTCAATACATACATAATGTGTATAGTGAAGATTTATATATAATTAAAATTTTACTAATCTATACATTAGTATAGATATAATAATATTTTTTATAAAGCTGAAGAGTTTGTTTGTTTGTTTGGTTGGTTGAACTCGCTAATCTCAGGAACTACTGAAAAAACTAAAATTATTTTTTGTTGAATAGCCCGTTTATCGAGGAAAGCTTTAGGCTATATTACATCACGACACGACCAATAGGAGCGGAGCATCAATGAAAAATGTTGCATAGACGGGAGGTATTTGGTTAAGCCGCGGAAAAGGCTAGTGTACCTACATATATTTCTTACTTAGTTAAGATTTATGTGTTCTGTGATCGGAAATTAATAAACTCCTATTACACTGTAGACGTTTAATTACTTTTGCTTCACGAGCTTAACTTTTGGGGACTCACAAATACACGCACGAAATTAACATTTTTGGCTTAACTCATTCTCTGAGCACTATTTTCTTGCAACTGTTAGATTTACACTATGACTGTACTCCATTTTTTCGTAAGCTGCTAAGTCATTCTTTATCCCCAAAATTAAACTAAAATCGACACATTATCGCTCTTTCTAGATGCTTAAACAATTAATACTCAAATTTTTGAAATTTTAAGTATTTTCATTTAGGACCGTGCGATAGATTTTTCTAATATGAGGCAAGTTCTTATTATGCCGCCCCCAAGTAATTTTCATAAGTGTTCGTTGCTAAAGCACAAAAAGACACTAAGTGCAAGATTAGTATCATGTATTAGATGGCTAAAAAGTAATAGGCCTTCCTTTAATACGCCATAGTACACCACGCTGGCCAAGTGCGGGTTGGAGGATTTCACATGTCATTCGAAAACTATATCTATACTTAATACTAATATTATAAAGAGGAAAGATTTGTATGTAAGTATGTTTGTAACGAATTGGCTCAAACAGTACTGGACCAATTTAAAAAATTCTTTTACTACAATAATGTTACCCAAGGTGTAAAAAAGTGCCTATAAAATATATTTCATCGCATGCGCTGCGAAAACTATTGATGATAGAACAATATCGAATTTTGACGGAACTTTCTGAGTAACTTAGGCTTCTTTTATTTTATTATAAAACCTAATTTATTTTAACTTACGCCCAGCGAAGCGGGCCAGGTTTATTAGTTCTAGATATATTATCACTTTAAACATTCTTACGATGAAGCAGATAATAATTGTATTTTAGCTAGAAATGCGGCCGTTGGCCATTTAAATCTTATAGGACTACTCAGTATATACAACACAGTAAATTAAATCCATTGGGACGAATTAGGATTCGGACCCCAGAAAGCACTTTGGTTTAATTACAGTTAATTATACAAATTACCTACTTCGAGAGAACGAATTAAAAAAAACTTATGGAGTGTGAGTTTTAAAAGTATATTTTAGTTTGATTATAAATACAAAATGAATGAGTGTGTGAAATCTGATTAAATCGAAACACACATAAAATCACAATGATAAAAACAACCTCATATTAAAGGTACCTCTAGAAAAGGTTCTTTTCCTTTTCTTTCATATGTTACTTTAGAAAATCTATTGGCTTATTAAAGAACTAACGACTCACCTCCGCTCCGCTCGAGTTGATACGTTTAACAATAAATTATTATTTTTTTAGAAATGGTATTAATCACCAAATTTACAAATTTATAGTTAACGGTATGTACCCAAAAATTTTATACCAAAATTTGTTTAGTAGTTTACCAGAGATACGGTCGCAGACATACAAACAGGCAAAAATATCTAGTTTCTAATAGGTTTTATAGGCTGCATCACAAAACCACCTTCATTGTTAATAATTATTGTAGGTTAGTATAAAAATCATTTTTTCAGGTTACATTATAAGAGATTAAACTAATAAAAATAAAAAAAAGTTACTTCTAAGAAACAATTAATTAACTTAATAAAATTAATTAGACATTGTGAAATTGTCGAAATATAACATTCATAAAATTTGAATCAATACTAATCTAGTAAAGCTTCATCTGAATACAACAAGTGGTTTCCAGGTGGAATATTTGAGTAATGCCCAAAACCTAACCTTGTACAAAGAAAGAAATTACTTGGAATGGCTTTTAGAATGACGTTAGTTTTTAGGCAATATAATAGATCCTTATTATAAAAATATTGTCCAAGATATGACTATAAAAAGTCAGGTTGTAATATGAGTCTAAAAATATTTTTTTGATATCGCAAATTGATTGTTTCCCAAAAAATCTGGGCGGCTACAGCGAGGAATAGGGTGCCATTTCATCAAGATGTCAGAGATATGGAAGAAGATATCAAGGTCGAAGGGACGTTAATATGATGGCGGACTATTGTTGGATGTTGCATAGAGACAAAGCAAAAGTCCATAAAAGTTTTTTAAACTTGGGAAAATGCATTTGCGCTTACCACCTGTAAAAAACAGTAACAGTTATTTACATGTAAATATTATAGATTATGGATTATTTGAAATTTACTACGACTCGTTGCGTTATTGTTGATAGTACGATGAACTTACTAACCACAGACAATTTAACCTTTAGTTGAATTGTCTGTGTTACTAACAAACATTTGCAATTGTAGTATTCCGTAAGAATTTTTGAACTTTATTTTTACTAATAAAGTTAACTAATTTCCAATCAAATAATGTAATTTCATGTAATTTCGATTATTTTCATTAAATTTCGATACGGAATCGATATCGTCGACGTACGAGAATTGTCAACAAAACAGTCTTACGAGTATATTCAAGAAATATACCTAAACAAAATATATAGTATATTATACTTTAGAATTCAGAACAATGTTTGATCGTAATAAGTTTTGCCTTCGATTTATGTGATACAAGAACAACTTCGACAAGTCATCTGGATATTGAGACTGCAGGGGATTGCGTGCAAACTGGTACGCTTCACTAGAAAACTGGGCCATTCCATTTTTAAAAGCTTATTGTAGATAGAGTTTTCATTGATTTACGATAACTGAAGGACGGCATAAAGCGACGTATGACTCGAACTCAGAACCTACATAATATGGTGGTATACATGGCATCTATAGATCAATAAAAATGTTTATATTTTGTGTTTTCTATACCATATAGAAGAGAAATAGAAGAGGTAACGTAACTTGCATTTATCACGTGACCTTAGTTCGTAATACGTATAGTTCAACTAACGCATTTAAAACTCATATGAAACTTAGCTCCACGAGCCAATAAAGTTTTGATTACTTTAATATACTAACTAAATTTTACTTATAATTGAAAAAATAAGGAATTTCAAATAGCTTTTGAAAGATTTTAGATAATATCTGTATTTTCTAACATCGACACATTTTTACTTGTAATTAGAATAAATATTTATTATCACACATATTATACAAATAAAACGTAGGGACTAGGAATACGTATCTAACTCTAACATACGACCATACGACCCTATTATTACACTGAAACTAACTAAAGTTATCTCTACATTGAAGTGGTTAGTAAAATTATTATTATTATGTAAATTTTGATATATAAATAAGATATAATACGTTATATTGATACATTTATTGCATTAATATGCAATGGATTACCGAAATACAAGCGTATTTTCCATAAATTGAAAATGCAAAGCTTCACATCTGGCATATTTCCAAATAATATAAAGCTCTTGTAATATTTTTCACGTACACAATTCATTTACTATTGTGGTAAATCGGTTTTATTGGTTTACAATATTTTAAAAAATCCTCTGATATGCTTTAAATTATTTTGGTAAATATAGCGTTATGTTAAATACTTTTACAACACATGATAAAATAATAATATGTTTTACATATTCTCGTGATCATATTTCTTTCTATACATTTTATTAATATTTATATTTATTTGTATTTCTGTCTTAGTTACTTTATCTTTTATTACATGAAGCACTAAGGTGATATTGCTCAGATATATCGAAAAGTGTGTGGAAGTCAAGTGTATAGTTAACTAAGGCATACATAGAGCTTACGTGCCCAGTTTACCTATGTAGGCAAACTATATAGTATATATGTATGACCATTGTTATGAATACTAGTTGGTATTACTATGAATAAAAAAGAAATTTTAGTACATTTTTTAACCAACTTCAAAAAAGGAGGAGGTTATATTATGTTCCATTGTATATAATTTATGTATGTTTACCGATTTCTCCGCTGTCTGAGGGCCGATTTTAAAAGTTTTTCTTTTGTTCGGTATATCTTCGACCAAAGCAAAATAATCTGAAAATAATTTTATTCATGTATCAATTTGTAAATATAATCAAAATATCCGTTCGAAAGTGCATTGGAAAGGTAGGATAAAACTGTCCTTCTTAGAATCGACCGACTCCAACAATAACTAAGTAATTAAAATTATTGTTTTTTTCTTTTTAGTTTCGATTTGTAACGTTTTGAAGTCGGTTTTCAATTTTGTTTAAAAAATAATTTATTTTATCTTTTTATTTTCACTAGATGGCCCTAGTT
Source organism: Boloria selene (assembly GCA_905231865.2). Lineage (NCBI taxonomy): Eukaryota > Metazoa > Arthropoda > Insecta > Lepidoptera > Nymphalidae > Boloria > Boloria selene. The sequence goes on along the minus strand of HG993137.1, from coordinate 11,145,599 downwards.
TTTTAAGATCGCCATCGGAGTATTAATAAAGACACTAAAATACAAATCAACATATTTAAACTCTCCTTGACCTTTGCATATACTTTACAAGGCTATGTTTATGAATTTGGAAACTAAAGCAAACAAGTAACAATCTCAGTTCGTGACTGTAGAGCCTCTACAGGAGCTTCCATCAAATTCTCGGCGACCTAAAGTAAAGCTGTATTAAATTTCAATTCTCGATACTAAGATAACTTTATAAGTAAATATATACTGTCGTTTTGATTCTTATTTATATGTTATTATAAGCTTCTATTTAACTTATAATGTATGTTCGGGTAAAATTTTGCAACTGAATTTTTTAAGCTCTCTAAGGACTCACCTAAAATTATATATTCACTTTATTTTATATAAAAAAATACTTAGGCACAGAAATGGATAGCAACGTATGATTAATATTAGGAGTCTATTTGAGATCATCCACTTTAATCAAAAATTTTAAACTAGATTTTTAAATGTTTTATGTTCTATTTTCACCTGCTTTTGCCGCAAATAAATAATAAATGATTGTTATATGCTATGTGCACATTCTATATTATTTCTTTACTTTATCACTGTTGTACTCTTGTGAATTTTGTGCTCAGTAGGTACTGACGCTCAGCCAAGTGACAATCTAATACCATGTTACAGCATAAACTGCGCATTACTTACTGTACTACAATGGATAGATAACTTTATTACAGTTATTTTCATAATATTAATCAATTGGAAATAAAAAAGAGTATAAAAACGGACATATTTAAGAACTTTTATCGTAACGACGACACGTATTTGGCTCAGTTTGTAGTAGTATTTTCTGCGCAAGCGGTCGCTGGTTCGAGTCCCCCTGGGCGTATTCATTTGTTGAGCACCAATATTTGTACTGAAGTCATGGGTGTTTATATTTATAATATGTATGTAAAGTTTATATATAATATCTAGTATACCGACTATCTAGTATCCGTAACACAAGCTTATCACGGAACTAGATGGTATTGTTGTAATAGTGTCCCAAATATTTATTATTTATTTATTTACTACTAATTTCACAGTTCTAACTTACACTTTTGCCAATCTAGATGGACTTACACATGTTCCTTCAAAGTTAAGGCGACTAAATAGAAGTTAGTATCAAGATATTACCGTGACATATGTTAGTTATCAGCAAATCGGTAAACAACCCCCGAATAAGTTTTCGCTTTTTACGAGTTGTAATAAAATGTTCTAACGATAAGGCAAGTCCCCTTGGCTTTTTTAGGTTAGTAAAAAGGTAAAAGATTCGGTCCTTAGGGGCAGCTATCTTTCAAGAGATGACAGAGTATAAGATTGCATTACATCATAATGTGTATATTGTACGTAAATTGATTATTTGAGGGTGTTTTTCTTTTTATGGTAGACATTATTGTCATTCAACTTCAGGACTACCTCATGCTTCTTTTGAACCTTAAAGTGAGCTTATTTTTTAAAACATTACTAAATGTTTTTTCATATAAATGAAAACTGTGTTAATCAAAAGATATCATCATAGAATACTATATTTTTTCAATACATTCATTTACTTAGAGTTTCTGTCAAATAAAGCAAAAAGAAATGAATTTATGTTTTAACTAGAGATCAGAAGATATCTTTTCATCTTTTTCATAAATAACTTATGTAAATTTGACCTTTTGCATACCTTCAAAGTCATAATGAAAATGTTTTGAGTTATGAGAAGTGATAATTTAGATTCAAGTTTTTCATTTTGTGAAAATCGAAAAAAAACGAGTTTCTTTATGAATAAAGTTTTAAAACTATGTTGAAATATTTATAAGATTTTTCGAAAAACTCATTTGTATGTAACTTAAAAAGAAACATCTGTACAGGTTTTATGATATTTAAATAAAGGTAGAATAATAAAAATCCTAACAGAAACACATGTCCCTTTGCATTTTTTAGCTACATAAAGTGATAAAAAATTAGGGTCTCTGTGCCTTTATTTTCTTGCGGATAAAAATAAGAAAAAGGTTTGCGTTGGGGACATAAAAAATTGAAAACAATTTTGTACGTAAGAAATAGATTTTAGAAAAATTACAAGTAATAGTACCAAAATGTTGCTTTTTAGATTAAGTGTGTGATAAAAGTTACGATTTTTTTGTTTAAAATTTTTGTCGTGGGATTAGGATTTTTAAATTATCTATTATTTATTGAGATCTCAGTCTTTATATAGATTAACCTACATAAAAAAGATATGTTCATTTAAATAAACAGCACAATAACGAATTTATATTACGAATTCATTGGAAAGTCGTTGACAAAAGATTCAAAGGTCCCTTGTATGGAGTAAAAGTGCCAACATTCTAGAATTTATGTGAACACACAAATCCTCGACGAGGGTGGGAGAAAGAAAATCTGTTGAAGACATTTCTATTTGCTTATATTTTAGCATTAGAAATAATATGTTTAACAATTAACGAGAAGAAAATTAGAAATGTTAAATAAATATAATTAATAATATTAGATTTTCCGTATCTTAACCTAATTAGTTTTATAAATATTGTTCTATAAGAATTTAAAAGTCACTACCAGGACAGATAATATATTCCAAATTGTCCTTACACCATATACTCGTATATCCCATAACATATAAGTTAATTTTAATTTAGCCAAAACATATTTGTTTCATAGAAGCATAGTATAAGGAATAGAAAAGTAAGGCAACTTCATACAAACGCACCGCGCGCGGCTTGTATGTGTGCGTCATAGTATCTTTACGTTGCCGCACGCACACTCAAACAATATCTCGAACCGTATATCAGTGCGCCAGTCAAGGCTGACGCCGCACATGTTTCGCGCGTCACGGTTTTTCACTATATAAAAAATGTGTGATATTCGTAGAAGAACTTATTGCTGTGTGTTTGGGTGTCTAAATTCTTCATCGATTCCAGAGTTGTCTTTGTTCAGATTACCTACTGAACAGAAAAGGTAAACAAATCACTTATAGCTATAGTTTGTCCATTTTGTTAATGGTTTTTTGACAGCTCGACGACTGACAAGCTATAGTGACAATATATAGTCAAAAGGACGTAATAATCGATATCTCTTATTTTTTTAAATATAACATAATATTTATTTTCATATTTATTAATATGAAAATAAATATTACTATCGTAAATATCAAGTGTGGTAGAGAAAACTAAGAGAATCATAATGTCTGATTTGGACCGTGACATTGCATTTGATAATTTATGCACACAAGAGTTAATAATTAATATAACTGAAGAGTCCTCATCGGACAAATCTAAATCTAATATAAATGATGATTGTGACGAATCATGTTAATAAAAGGAATTAAACTGATTAGTTGTTTTATTTGTTTGATTATAATAAGAAGAAAGTAAAACTTTACATAATGTTAATTTTGTTGTCTTCCTGATTAAATAACATATTACACCTTATTTAAATATTAACATTGATTTTTTCCGATTATTTGTAATCTGTGGCACAATCGTAGTAATCGTTATGTGTGGCACAGCAGTAACGGGGCGGTGCCCGTGGATAGGCAGGATGTGATATGATTTTATTAATATACTTTTAATTTTTTTTAATTGTTACTAATAACATATTTATGTTTTTGTAAACGCAAGAAATATAAGGATTTATTTTATTTATTTACACAAATACATTTCGAGATAAATCTAACAAACAAACATTTTTAATACTATTTTCTACTGATATATCAGTTAAGCAAGTAACTACAGGCCTAATAAAAATAATCATAAACATGTAGAAACAAAATGTTTTACATTCTTAAATGTATATAAATAATAAATATTTTTAATAACACACTTACCGGCCCTTGCCAATTCCTGAGCACTGAATTAAAATTTAGCTACAGTGACAACCCTGTGACAGGCAACTATGGTAACTATGACAGGTAATTATATCGCGGATTGGGCCGAAGTTGCCTTACTTTGTTCTCTTTATACTATGATAGAAGCTCTATCACTCATACGTAATGAATGTCACTCATCATATAACGAACTCTTACGCTTATAGTACTAGGCTCTCAAATTACAGCCTTCTAGGCCCATCGATTAATTTCTGGACATTGATGAATCTGTGACGCCTAGCACCTCTAATCTTTATATACCATAAGCTTACATTACTATTGCCAAACAAGTGCGACAGGTGTGAGATTAGAAAAAATATTTGATTTATATGTAGGTAGCTACTTATTATATTATACGCCGTAGGACATTTTGTGACAACATACGTGAATAACACGTATAATTTGACGAATGTAGGATTTTCTAAGTAGAAGATTCTAATTAGAGAAATCCTTGTTATTGTAGCAAGTTATTAATTATTGTTTTCAGATCATAATATGTGAAATTATATTGGTGTTTGTTTCTCGGATAAAAATAATTAGACGGTTAATCACAAGTGATATTTCAAGATCAATGCATTGTTCAGATTGCTACAAAAGATTTCTGGTAAATCATTTCTCTTTTGTTTTAATATTTATCTCTATACATCCTTAGTTCCTAATTTTAAAGCAGTAAACTATATGAGATAAATTATAAAAAAAAGGGAAAAAAAATTGTAGAAAGCGAAGTTTCTTAAAATATCAAGAAGTATAAAAACCCGTAGAAGTATAAAAACCCTAATTAAATATAATTATTGACAGTTTATATGGACTAAACGCTTGCTTATTTAACACATAGGAAATGTAAACACTAAATAGTTATTCGGTACAATACGTAATTAGCGACCACAATCACGTTGTGTGCAACCGATAATGATATTCCATTAGCGTGGAACGTTTGCATTTGACTATATTTAGATTTAAGATCGATTGAATAAGCCGTATTCAATCGATTAGCACGAGATGTTGTATCAACACTCGTTAATTTTTTTTTCTGTATGGGATTTCATACTCTAACTACCTTACTACTAAGTCATCCTTGCCTTACTTTATTATACGCCTTAGAGATTAAGATAAAAAACAAGGTGTGTGCGTGTGCGTGTACGTGTGTGTGTGTGTGTGAGCCAGTGCGCGTGTGTGTGTGTGTGTGTGTGTGTTTATGTGCGTGCGTGTGTATGTGTGTGTGTTTATGTGCGTGCGTGTGTGTGTGTGCGTCTGTGTGCGTGTGTGTGTGTGTATATATATTTACGTCCCTCTTAAGTTAGAAGCAATGTATGTACGAAGATTGCATTATCCTAGTATAATATTATGTGATCTGTGATTTTACAGAATAACGTGATTTGTTTTTTTACAATATTTCAAACTCGACTTTTAGATTTCTCCTGTAAGTAATATGGGAAAATAAATTTTAAAAGCAAACGGCACAACCTAAGTTCAAACTGAAATGTGGTTAAAAGTTACTATATTTGTCTGTGAAATCGTATAAACGACTATAATAGAATTAGAATCCTTTACGGATTTAAAAGACAAAGGATAGACGGATTAAGTCAAACAGAAAATCTAACCCGTTGGACTCTCCTAAAATTATATGAGGCAAATCATTTATTTAATGACGTGCCTTGATGCTTGGTTCTCCGACAGCAGATGATGAGGTACTAGGTTTGAGTCCCAGTCGAGGTCAGAATAAATATTGGATTTTATGTGAAGATATTCTCTCAGAGATTCTTATTCTTTTTTTTTCTCTGTAGCAGTATGAATTTGGGAAACTAGAGGTGTTGCATAAACACATCGGCTCGGCACAACTTATTACGCCAAAAGTTATATAAATATAATTTCAAAATTCATGACATTCTATTTCTATATGAGATTTATAAATTATGTAGGTAAAGTGAAATTGATAAAATACCAAAATCTGCAACACATGCTCTAAATTAAAAAAAAGTAAGCAAAGTTTTGCTTTTCCATGTGTTATTCGTATAGAGTCTACTTAAACTATGTATTTCTGCTATTTGCAGAGAGAAGATCGTGGAAGGGCACAAAACTCGCAATGAATAATTCACATAAGCTCGTCGCTTTGCGGTTGGTAATTCATTTAGCACTGGCACGACGGGCGCGGATCAAAATACAAATTTTTACTATGACGACCCGCTTGTTAGAACTGTTACGATATATTTTGAGTAAGGTTTTGAATGTTTTATACTAGACGCTGTAAATGATGGTTTTAAATGTTTTTACGTGACGTTGTGTTAAAACATTTTTTAATGACATATTCATGCTTGAATTTTACAACCTACTGTTTAAAATAAGTTAAGTTATAAGTTTTATTTCATTTATATTCCTTTTATCGATACTATGAATTAAAAACTGATTTTCTTATTTATAGAGTATATACAATAAGTTATTCTAATTCATATCTACTTTTCTTCATATGTTGGACAAACATCTGTAGTTAAGAAATACTGTATGCGGACATAAAATCTGAAACTTAACAGCAACCGAGACTATGTTTGTAAATAACAAAACAAATTACATTAATTAGTTATTAAAAAAGACAAAATTTTTATGAAAAAAAAATTATAAGTAACGTATGAAACTACATATTATGCTTTTAGTAAAAAGCTACAATTTTCATGTACTGTTTCACAAACAAACACTTCAATTTTATTTATCTGTATATGTAATGTTGGAGTAATTCTACTTTCAAAGGTAGAATAGGAACTCGATTCACACTTAACGTAACGTTATAGAAAATCGATACGCATAAATTCTGAATTTATGTTAGAAAACCCCAAATAGTTGTCGAAATCTAAAATTATCTATCTGTAGAACACCTGAACCGTTATATTAGCCACCATTTATCAAAGCTGGCACGTGCTACCTATAATAACACTTCTAACGTGTGACCATTTTCCGAGTGAATTATAGCCTTAACATTTATCCTTGTTAGTGGACCTTAAATTTAAATCATAACGCTAATGTATTAGAGTTCTTAATAAAAATATATGTGGAAATATGCATACACCAGATAGGGGATGTTAATATATTCAATTCAGTGAACAAATTAGTAGATTCGATCGATATTTTAATTTGATATTGACCTTTATAACGCTTGGTTGTTCATTGCATAGTTTATAAATAAAAACTTGATCTAAGCTATATTTAAGGGTTATCGTGAAGAATAATGCTCGTTACAAGAATAGGAGAATTCATATTATTTATTTAAGTTTTTTGAAACTTAATGTTTTTAAAGAGTTGGGGTTACAAGTGTGCTTAAAGTAAACTTACCGTTCAAATGATACAAGATATTAAATTATACACAAACAATAAACATGCACATCGACGCGATCGATCGATGAATCTTGGTCGATATATAATAATGACTTCGTAATTTGCGTAGATTATCAATATAAATAAAAATAAATTTTGCCAAGTGCAAAACTCGAGAATGGTTCAACCAATTAGGCTATTTCCTTAAGGCGCACGAAAGGTTTTAATAAATAAAAAAAAAACAAAGTTTGTAATAAACTTATACCAAAGGTTGTACCTAGTATTATAATACTATTAATAGTAATTGTAATTTGTAAGTGATAGTGCCATGCTTGTTACCTTCGGGTAGCAGCCGAATGGTCCGGCACGCCCCGTATAGTACCACTCTCTCACAGAAGACCGACGTGAAGTGGCAGCTATGCTGTCGCGTTTCGTCCGGTGAGTGAGAGTCTGGGAGGCCCACTCTCCTTCCCTGCTCGCTCTCCCTCCCTCCCTCTTTCCTTCATCCTCCGTCTTCGTTCCCCCTCCCTCTTACCTACCCCCCCCCGTACCTCCCTTCTACCTCCCTCCTTTTCCTGAAAGGCCGGCAACGCATCTGCAAGCCTGGCTTGCAGATGTCCATGGGCGGAGGTGATCACTTCCCATCAGGTGAGCCTCCTGCCCGTTTGCCCCTTTTTACCATAAAATCCAAAGTTAGTTTAACTTCACAGAAAAGGAGAACTCTATCTAATTTCTTACTCGCAACATCGAACGTGAGTCAGAAGTCTGAAAACGGAAACATTTAGATAAAAATATTTTACAGCAGAAATATGCTTATTTCGAAATTTTCTTGTTTCATATTGTAAGAAATTCTTTTTCGCTCTGTATTTAAACATTTTTCCAATATATCAAATTGTTATAAACTAGAGTGCCTTCTCTGGTTTTCTTCAGCTCTACAACTTTGGTTTTGGTTTTCTACGTCTTGTGCCAATCAAAAAATATCATCATCAACTACATTATGAAAGAGCAACTACCAGCAACTATGATACTATTACATAACTATCAAGATAAAGTCGGTTCTTAACTTCAAAAGTAATAATTGAACTAAAATTAACTTCATTTAGCTCAAGCCGCCGCGGAATTTTTATCTTTAAAGAATTGTAGCTGGTCTTATAAATTTAAATTTACACGCATTAAAATACATTACAGCAATTATGAAACTTGTTACTTGGGTCGAAATTGCCCTGTCGTAGTTTCGAGCATAATTGACGACGGGAACACATAGACGATGAGTTTATAATAGAACTAATTGAGAACTCGGTTCTCTAACCTTGAACACTACTTAATGTAAGCCCTAAGCTTATAATATTTTATTAAAACAGTTTTTATCATTAAAAATATTATTATACTAATAAAACTAATTGAGAACTCGGTTCTCTAACCTTGAACACTACTTAATGTAAGCCCTAAGCTTATAATATTTTATTAAAACAGTTTTTATCATTAAAAATATTATTTATTTGTTATTTATGTTATCTGTGTGATTAATTTAAAGTCTAAAACTTTTTTCATAAAATAAGTTATGTTAAGTCGTTAGTAGTTATGATTTATTTTATTTATTTATTTTTGTGTAGTTTTATATAAGAATAAAATAATGATTTTACATTGAAATTGTTTTTATTACTTGCATATAATAATTATTGATCTAATGTCTATTGAAAGTCATTGCTGAACCGTGCAGACTGGAAAAAAATAATTCGTGGTCGCGATCCTCATCAGTGAGGGAACGAGGAAGATGAAGAATTTCAATATTTTTTTTAATAATTACTTCAAACCTACAATTTTTAAGATTTTTATACCTTAAGATTTTTTATTTTACCAACAGTTTCAAGAGAAATTATTGGATCACAAGTTTTCTTTATATGTATCAAAATATAATAGACATTTTCTATTAGACCTTACCATGTATAAAATATTTCATTATCGTGCTGATGTTATTTCGCGAGCGCTTCTAATTAGCTTTGTTGAGGCTAAACATTTCCTAATAAGTATAAAGATTACATTATTATACTAAAGATTTAATATATAATTTTCTTCTGCAATTATTTATAATACAGCGCTTAATAAGTAACATACTGGCTTAAAATATCAAAAGCTCGTAGCTTTTAATATTTTAAGCCAATTTGCCATTTAAAGTAGCTAAATAAAAGCAAAAAAAGTAGCGAAAGTCTGATACAGTGATTATATCTGATTGACTCAGCGACATTTTTAATTACAGACGTACATTATACGAGTTAGGTTTCGTTATTTTTTATTTATGTCTAAGAGTCAAATGAACGACTTAATCAGCAAATAAAAATATTAAAATATAATATGTGAGATTATTAGTAAAAAAGTGTGTAATTTACATGTGTATTTACATCTCGCTTTAGCCAATCTTCTCCGATAACTAGATTCTTACTCAGACTTTATTCGCTACTGAAAGTTCTCTGAAAGTGCCTTTGAAATCCATCAAGTCAATCTGGAGATTAATGATTACAAACAGATACAAAGAATTGCTTATACTAGCTTCCATAAATGATAGAACAATGTTAGAAGATAGAAACTCTTAGCGTAGCGCCGCTGAATCTTAATGAAGATTCTGAGCTAAAATCGAGTCCACTTTCTGGTTGATTGTAGATTATAAGATAAGTTTATCCTTGGAAAATGTATTAACGTATGTACTACCCACTAAAACCCAAGCACCTATATTCCGTCTAATGCTTCACAGCCCACCCTCAGAGAAGACTACCCACTATCAGAGAAGTACCAGGAGCAACCCGCATGGCACATCACTTGTACTGCTATATCAAATAAATAATTATTTTTCTAAGTAGACATATAATTTCGCACAAACCGTGATATGAATTTCGAGTGAGAATGAAGTATAGCGGGTTGCACCTACTAATTTAAAAACAGCACACATAGCTTTATGCATCATTCAAACATCGAGAATGTCAATATGATGGTTAAATGATATGGAAAAATCTACCTCGAGCAAATTATATTGAGATAAACTTACTAAAGCGTTAAATAGCTATTGCGATCGTTATAAAGTTGCGTGGCTGAGTTAAAAGTTACTTTGGAGAGTTATTTAAAATTGTACCTATACTGGGTATTTCAAGTTGTAAATATTGACGTTACACTTCGTTTGTAATATATGAGTTGGATTGGATTTATTTAGAGATATGATGACTTGTTACAAAAGATATTCCATATTATACTTACTAGTCTTTTTTTTTTTATGGTAAAAAGGGGGCAAACGGGCAGGAGGCTCACCTGATGGGAAGTGATCACCTCCGCCCATGGACAGCGTTGCCGGCCTTTCAGGAAAGGGGGGGAACGAAGGTGGATGATGAAGGGAAGAGGGAGGGGGGAAGGAGAGTGGGCCTCCCGGACTTTCACTCACCAGACGAAACGCGACAGCATAGCTGCCACTTCACGCCGGTCTTCTGTGAGAGAGTGGTACTAATGAACTATACGGGGCGTGCTGGCCCATTCGGTTGCTACCCGAAGGTAACAAGCATGGCATTCTTTGTACTAGTACTAGCTAATCGCCCTCACTTCGGTCGGGCTCCTCTAGGTTTAGCGCGAACGAAGCCTCGGGTTCCACTAGTTATACTATATGTATAACCTTCTTCTTGAATCACTATATCCATCAAAAAAACCTGCATTAAAGTCCATTGCGTAGTTTCAAAGATGTAAGCATACATAGGGATAGACAGACAGCGGGAAGCGACATAGTTTTATACTATGTAGTGATGTACATTGTATAACGTGCAGTTGATTTGCTTAATAATCATTACTTTTTTTATATAAATGTAAGTCGAAAGGTTTATTTCGTTTACATTCCTTTAATTAATATTAAAAATCAATTAAGAACTGATTTTCTTATTTATACATTATGTAGTAAGTTATCATAATTCATATCTACTTTTCCTAAAAGGTTGGACAAACATCTGTAGTTAAGAAATACTCGATGCAGACATAAAATCTGAAAAATATTTTCCTTCAAACGAGTTACACTGTCAGTGGCAAGTATAACAGCAACCGAGACGAAGTTTGTAAATATTAAAATTAATTAGTTATTAAACGAAGCAATATTTATATGCTATGGAAATTATATCCCTAATAATATATATTTAGAGTCTATATTTTAATATAGGAAGCTGTGACCTTTTCATTATACTAAACGTTCTATGGTTTGAAAGTGCTCCTGACATGAATGGGCAACAACATCGTAGGAGAGGGAATAATGGTTCCTAAAATAATTACTGCACTCGTAAATCGTAGCCTAACTATGAAATTTGAAATACATGCTTTTTATTTTGTACATAATAGTCATTATTCATGTAATTATTAAACTTGGTATAGATATAAAATATAATTTTTATAATTATAATTTTTTATTTATATTTTTAGTTAAAAACGTTTACATTAAACTCATTACAGTATAGTAGAAAGTGCGAATCAGGCACTGTTTGAGTAAACCCTTAGAACAACTCCTTGAATGTCGTGGTCTACCTCAGCATGTCTGCCGTCTGAAAATCGTGGTTAAGTACGTAAGTGATCCTGAGACGCCCTATTAAGGATCTGTTGAGATTTAGTGAGTAACGAAAAAAGAATACCTAAAATGTTTAACTTTATTATGTTTAAACATATTTTATTCAGCCCTTTTTTAACGTCCCACTGCTGGGCATGAGAGGGAAGCCCTTCAACAAGAGCCCTTAAACTTAAAAGTATGTATTAAAGTCGCTATTAGAATTACTCAGTTACTTCATCATCATCATCATCAGCCCTTATTAACGTCCCACTGCTGGGCACGGGCCTCCCTCAGTACGAGGGGGATCAGGCAATAGTCCATCGCGCTGGCCTAGTGCGAGTTGGCGGACTTCACATGTCTTTCGAAATCTTGTTAGGCTTTCTTAGACATGCAGGTTTTCTCACGATGTTTTCCTTTACCGTAAGACAAGTGGTAATCATGATAGAAAAGATCCGCTCATGAAAATTTCAGAGGTGCGAGTCACGGAGTCGAACCCGCATCAATCGCTTCTAAGCGAGCGCATTACTACTGGGCTACTACGTCTTATGAAATATATATTTTAAAATCTAATCTTTCTTTATAATACATTTTTAAACTTCACTTATTTAGTTTTCTACTAAGTAATACATCTTGATAATCGACTTAAATCAAGTCTTAATTGTCGTTTTCATTTGTAATTAAATCCCAATGACAATATAATAAATTGATGCTTTTAAGTTGATTTGTTAATGAAATCAGGAGGTGGAGAGTGGATGTCTTTATAGTCTACTCTTAAAAGCTTTAAACACTTTATATTACACTTATTGAAAAAGAATATCTATACATATAAATAAAATTGAAGTGTCTGTTTTTAGTTTCAAATTAACAGCTTTTCACTAAATGCATATGAAACATTACACGATACTAACACCAAAATATCAATTTTAAAATTTTTGTATGTCTGTCTGTCTGTTTGTTCCGGCTAATCTCTAAGCGGGATGGACCGATTGTGACGAGACTTTCACTCGCAGATAGCTAATATTATAAGGACTTAGGCTACTTTTGTTTTGTTAGAAAATTATAAAAACCGTTTAATTTATTTTAACTTACGTCCAGGGAAGCGGGCCGGGTTTGCTACTTAGATATAAAATATCTACATGGCCACAACGTAAGAATAAATATAGTTATGTAAATATAACTATAATTTATAAGTGTGAAAATGACAAGCTCCTTTTTATTTCAGTACTTTTAGTGGTATGGTACAAAAATTGCTTAGGAGTTATTTTCTAAGGACATACGCACATATGCATTGCATCATAGGAATGGAGATAGGCAATGGTTTATTCCGGTATCCTTGAAACATACTTACCCAAATGTATGAGTTGACGAAAAGTAAACTAAGTAATCAGCTTTCCATTATTTTATATTTATTTCTTCTAACACTAAATGAAACAAAATATTATTACAAAGCTTTCAAAAACGGAAATACTTTTGTATCCAATTCTCTTGGGATCAAAACTAATTTCCAGTCGACAAAGTTTTTGTATTGACAGTAGGTATTGGATTTTGGTTGAAACAAATAGATACTGTTGCATATATTCATGAACGATGCTACAACATCTGCGCAATTTACTATCTATTCACGGCCATAGACTATATAATATGGCTGTATGTATACAATTATATAATGTATATCTAAAATTATATAAAACCAAAAAAATCATGTAAAAATTAAATAATTATCACAAATATTAGTATTATAAAATCTTGGAACTGGCATCTAAGAGATTGATATACGGTAATGAATAATTGTTTTTAACTAGCTTAGTGCTGTGGCCTTGTTCGTGCATTGGGATGTTAAGAAAAGTCCGTCACCAGAATTCTTAAACCGTCGATAAACCCGCCAACAAATTGAGTTAGAACCACTTTTTCCTTTTCACGATAGTTTATCATCACTTGTTTTATAACGTTAAAATACTCGTAGAACCTCCAAAGAAGGAAAACTTTATTCTTCCGAATTTACAAATCGCCATTAATAGTTCCTATTAAATCTTAGGACTTCCTGATATTACTAAAATAATGTAAAAAGTTTTGGAAAATTTTTAATGGCTTACAATTAAAGTTTCTTGCTCCTATGATAGGAATCTGCATAATATACATATATGGATTATGTTATATAGATGCAAATTTTTTTTAAATAAAGTATTTATTTTTATTTAAAATTATTTAAGATATTTCGACTTTAGTATTCCTATTAGCTTTTCTTGTATAAGCGTAAACTTTTTGAATGATATTTTTTTGTATATTGGCCAGCTCTACCTCATCAGAAGATAGATAGTGTAGATATACACTGCTTTATACTATAATAATGACATAAAAATTAGGTATTTAAAGAAAATAAACGTTGTGTTCGTTCAAGATTTCTCTCACCCTTTTGTAATATAAACAGTAGGATTCCTTTTAAAACACATAAAGCTGCAAAGTAGGTCAAAGTTTATGTGGTAAGTACATTAATGTAACGTCTCATGCCGTTTTCATACATTTTATATAACGAGTTCTCATTTTATTTTCTTCAGCCTTACACACGGTTGATATGTATTTTTTTCTTTATTGGATATTTTCTTTCAAATGTTATTAAATAAATATTTAAATCTATTTATCAAAAAACTGCCTCGGTCGTGTAGTGGCAAGCATTTATTTGCCAGTCCAGATAAGTCTAGTTATCGAGTATTTCTTTCAAGTAATTTCTAGTAAAAGCCCCCTGTAGTAAGTCAGAGAGTAAGAGATTATGTAAAGCTGTCAGTTCTGGGTCGAAGTTTTTCTCCGGTTCTAAGGAATTGCTTTTGAAATTTCAGACTTTCTTTCAAACTATAGAAATTTTAGATTCTCAGTGATGTGGTGGCCGTGACTGAAATCAGCCATGACGAAATTATTATTAATCGAATCGAATTAATCGGTATATAAAATAAATCTCACATACTTACATAGATACATTATTCATACATATAATATAAAGTATATTTTGAAACCAAAGCTTATAGATTTAGTCTTAAATTTTATTTTCCAGATTTTCCATTAAAAGTAATGATAGAAGAAAAAAATACATATTAAAAAGTAATAATGATTCTTCCAAAGTATTTCACAGACCATAATTCTTATCCTCAGAGAAAATATAACTTTCATGACGCGCTCTTTTTGCCTCAAATCTTACAGCCTCGACCCTATCTGGGATGTTATATCAAATTTATTAGCTTGATTTTAGTTAAAACATGCCCATCCATTGCATTAGCGGTTTACGTATATTTTTATTTACGAAGGCTTTTAAGATGTTTTTAAGAACAATGATAGCAAAAAATATGAAAATGTTTCGTTATAACCAGTTGATTATAATAAAACATTTTCAGATTTTTTATTACGATTTTTCGTAAATAAAAACAGAATAGACTAACATTTAACACTATCCCATAACCTGGGCATTATGTGGTACACTTTACTAAAAAACTACCACGCCTATATATAGATTTGTAATTTAACATAGTAATTTACCTTTATATCTAGATGTGTTATTTGTCAAAAAAATTATGAAAATCTAAAATAAATGAATATTTACAATTTTGTGTCCCTTGCATATAATGTGGATATAATTATACTACTAACCATCTGTTCGAAAACCAAACATATCAATAATACTATATAAAACATAATAATAAAAAAACTGTCTTAAAAATTATTACCCGTTAGAAAAACTACGTTAGCCCTCTCTTAGCTCAATGTAATATTTCAAGACTTTCTGAAATTATTTTATGTATGTAGCTACAAACAGAAGGTCTAATGAGACACTTGACGAACACGTACATAGAATCTAGTGGGAACATTATACATCAGTCCAGTGTCTCAGTTCGCACAAGTTCTCTTGATAAATTGTTATCTGGAACTGCAGATGAATGTGCACTTACTACATTTGCATGCATACCGAAGTTTCGTAGTTTCTGAGTTACCGTTCACAATGTTATAGCGCACTGCTGATATTAATGTAGGAAATCATAAATCTCACAACGCTATTAGAGTGAAATATTCGTGTCAAGTTACTCAGTTTAGTTATTTTGGTAATTCTCAAAAGATATTGAGTAAAATTTTATGGATGTTATAATATTATGTTTCTTAGCTAGAAGATAATCTATACATCTATACATATAAATAAAATTGGAGTGTCTATTTTTAATTTCATATTAAAATTTTTGTTTGTCAGTTTGTTTGTCTGTGTGTTAGTACTGATAGAAGATATATTTTATTGATCGATGTTTCACTTAGAATAGTAAAAATAATAATATAATTTTAACTTTGTTTTTCGACATAATCTATCAAAAATTACAACACTATTGTTATACTACTCGTAATAAATGTACCAAAACACTCTACAAACATGAATATTCTGTTGAGATCATCCACCCAAAACCATTAGAATATGTTTGCGATCAAACAACAGTTCCATCGTAGTGTTTAGATTAATATGCTCACAGTGTATGATTACGAGCACATTGTTAATAACCTAATAGTATAACATGAGTCATTAAATTGACGACTTGGTTATTTTGTAATGAACACCGAAATGACTTGGCTTAATGAGATCAAACTGTGTCCATTTTGCAAAGAAGAAGAAAGAACAATGATGTTTTAAAACAAATGATAAATTATGGAAATAAGCATGTATGTACTGTATAGAGCAATCTTTACATTGTGTTTTTCATTTGTATTTTTTGTAATACTAATAACTTTCAAGGGTGTTTTCATATTTTTCTTCCTTTGAAATTCAACCGCTTAATGATTTTTTATGTGTGGTAGATATAAAAATAGGTTATTTTTTCACTTTCCCATCACATTGGTGTTAGACTTAAAGTACTAAATCTTAAAACAAATAAAATTTGACTAAAATAGTGAAATAGTATATGACAAATTATACCAGAATCAAGCTCTTATAATTACCAACTTACTCGGTAATTACTTACCTTTGCAATGCTCGAATGCGTCTAAGGCTCTAAGCCAGCGCCGGCTTTTTCCAAATCATACTTATTCTATATTACTTCAGGGTATGGTCTAATTTTGTACTATATTTCATCCAATTTTATTTAGCTGCATCAGCTTTAAGGAGTAACAAATAAACCTACACATAAATAAGTTTGAAACTTTTATATGTATGATTAAACGTAACCTTATTAAGTAATTTATAAAACAAACGGTAGTGTTTCACATAAAAGGTTTTGTGGAATTCGGTCACGTAGTAGACACTTGGTTTGACCGTTCCAATTTGAGCCCACTCTAAGTTTTGTTTGCGCGCCTCTTGTCCCAAATGTGAGGACAAAATATGCGACTGGTGAAAAGGACGACCCTAGTTGTTCTTAATATATATGCTAATTTAATAAATATTATTTTAAGATAATGATTTTATACTACACTAACTGTCTTTATAAACTATGTGAATAATAAATAAAAATCTTTCCGGATTTTTTCCGGATTTATTTTGATTTTTAGTTCTAGGAACTGACCTTACCAAGAGAACCAAAAATCAAAACAATATATACATAAAAGATCCGTAAAAATACTATTATTGATAATGTCAAATGTTTGTGTAAATCTAAAGTAAATAATATAATTGTTTTAGTCAACTTAGAACTTTTTAGACGCTTACCTACTTAAACAAGCGCTAAAATTGAGTTTAAAACCCCAGATGATACTTATAAAGCCATCCGATTGGTAATTTGCGAAGAAGTTTAAAGCCAGTTTCATAAAACTTTCCAGACCCCTAAGACTTTTAATATTTCATTCATATTTTTTTACGATTTTTATGATCTTTCTAATAAAAAAGCCGTTCTCTCGTTCGTCGTTCATGTTATGTAATCGTTTATAATTATATAGGATGCTGCATATAGATAGATCATAAATTATAATTAAAAATTTTTGTTAGTAATACGTAAAATAGATTTCAAAAGAATTAAGCAATTTCATCTTGTATCATTTGACTGTATTACTTACGTTTGTTTGCCTTAATAAAAAGGTTACCAATCTACAACAAATACTTATGTAAATTGTAAAGGTTTGGTAAAAGTCAAATATATTATATTATGAAGAAAGGAGACAGTACAAGCTACTGTTTATAATATTTATTACAAAAAAACATGAATTAAATAATCCTGCTCCAAAATTATATAACAACGTAATTTTAAATCTTGTTGTACCTAAGTAGTATTTTTTTATCTATTTATCCATCTTCTTCACTCACTGTCATCGTTTTTTAGCGCCTTTGACTTTTATAACAAAATGAAAATCGGTGTCAGCAGAGACTAATCTCTTTCACACCCTCGTCAACTTAGCAGAAATTCAGTTTAATCTTGCACATTAATTGAAGGTATGAACTTTTAAAAAGTTATTCCTTAAAACAAAAAATGATATAGTATAATATAAATGTAACACTGGTAGCTCAGTCAACGCGCTCGCATGTATAACCGAGTGCGGGTTCAAATCCGAGTCTCGCACCTCTGATATTTTCATATGTAAATTGTTTCTAACATGATTACCACTTGTCTTACGGTAAAGGAAAACATCGTGAGGAAACCTGCGTGTTTGAAATTATGAGTCCGCCAACCCGCACTAGGCCAGCGTGATGGACTATGGCATCTCCTCGTATAGAGGCTGGGCACGGGCCTCTCTAATCCACCTAATATAAAAAAGGTTAATACATACTTTAAGTTAAATGTATGAAAAGAAGTGTTTGATTATTATCGTTGTTTCATTTAAACTTAATATATCATAATATTCCGATCACTGAAGTTACATAAAAACCTAAGTATGTAAAATTCATTTCATTCGGTTGCCAAAGAGCACTTGCAAATTCCATACAAATATTGTTACTATATAAGGTACTGTACGTAATTGCTGAACAGATTTCGATGAAGTACGGACAGAGGTGGCATAGTGAGAACACAGTACGATTATCTTTTATACATAGGTACCTATGTACCTAAATTGCCACATAAGCTTGAGGATTATAAGATTCAAATTGTTAAAACCGTCACACGAATGAACAATGCAAGTTAAACAAGAACTTGTAAAAACAAAAATTATTCAAAACGACTTTACTGTGGTTAGACATTGTTTGTTCCGAACTTTTGTTTATCTGCTAAATGAAGTTGAGGCATATTTAATGAATGCGGCTTGCTTCAACAAATACTCGCATTAGGCGTTAAAATATTTGTATTTAAAAAATATGTTAATTTATGATCAGAACAAGAAGATTTTACGAGTATATTCGTGTATAGGATGGATTTAAAATGATTAATTACCATTTTCAAGTTTTATTGATTGTTTTCTCTCATTTGGACTGATTACACCAGTATTGAGAAAATTATTATGACTTAACATGTCTGTGGCATAAATAAAAAAAAACAAAAATAACAAAGCGCACAAACACACGTCTTGTAGTAGTATTAGATATTTTGTGTGCAAATACAAAGTCCATATGGAAAGCTATATAGATTTCATTTTAATATCTGCTGCATTTTCAGATTTTTTATAGTATTGTGTTCTATGTCAATGTCCCCAGATTACTATGATTATGGCTTATTCCCTTTTCCCGAACGATGTTCATTATCTGAGGATTTCTAGGAGAGATCAGTTAAAGGGATGAGTTATCCTTTGACGAAATTCCTTTATATTGTATCACATGTATGATATGTATGTATATGTGTACAATGTGTGTAAACTGTATAACAATTCTACTGTCACGGGGTTTTTTTACTATAAGATGTGATGTAGTTGTCCTCATTACGTACAATTTTTAAATAATTAAATACCATGGAATTCGTTTTAAAGCAATCTATGATATCATGGGTTATTAAAAAATAAAAAATATAATACTCATGTTTGAAAATGGAGTGAACTGCATAGTAAATACGATAGCGCAAGTGGTCCTCATCTATGCTTTACCTGTTACGTCATGTAAGTTGTAACTAAAATGTAAGATATATTAAAAGTTTCCAGCTAGCTTACAAAGTATCAGGCATGCCCTCAGAATCTTATTTGAGAACGATTAGAGGCCCTTCCCGAACTGTGAGTTTGTTTTCACTAAAGGCATTAGTGCGTGACTCGATAGCAAATTATATCTCGATAGGGTTATCAAGTAGAAACTCTCTAAGAGTCGACGTGCCATGAAAGTGTTTGTTCAACTCTAATTGATTTTGAGAGATTAGTATAAATACCTCGTAATTGAGATTGATCTACATAGTAATTAAAATGTGTAAAAGCTGTGGGTAGCGTATAATAGCAAATATAATGTAATTTTCAACAATTTAATTTCAGTTTTTTTTAATGTTCTAAATACCATGGAAATAAATATGTTGTCCAGTGTATATAACCGGGCGAAACAAGTTCAAATCCCTGCTCTTGCACCTCTAAAATTTTTATGTGTAAATTATTTCGAATTTGATTACCACTTGTCTAACGCTAAAGGAATACTTCGTGAGGAAATTAAGTATTGTAGAGTGGCCTATGCCCAGCAGTGGGACGTTAAAAAAGGCTGATACAAGTTGACTGAATTACAATTTTATTATATTATGTAGGTATAGCTTTATATTGAGAATTATAAATAAATATATGGGGACGTTATTACAACAGCACCATCTAGTTGCATAAGCTACCAGGCTTGTGTTACGGATACCAGATAGTTGATATATTACACAATTATATAAATGTTAAATACATACATAATATAAATATAAACACCCATGTCTGGAGTATAAACATTCGTGTTCAACAAATAAATGCCCCCAGCGGAACTCGAACCCGCGACCGCTGGCGCAGAAAGCAGGGTCAGTACCAACTGAGCCAAACGTGTCGTCAAAATTATTTCAATGTATTGTTTGCCTAATTTATAAAATTTGAATAATAATATGGAGTAAGAGCAACAATGTTTATAAGAACAAATTGAAATAAATGGCTTGGGTACTTACTGCCAACAGAAACCACTTCATTTCAATTATGTTTCCCGTCTTTGGGTTATTATATATAAAAACATTTTTTTATTTTATCCTTGCTTAGTTTTTTATCTGTGAAGAAAATACATTAAATATCTTATAACCAGGCCTTAACCAATTTGTACAAATTTGGCAAGACAATAACATTTATTAGATGGATTTTGGGATATTTGCTCTAGCGTACCTACTTAAACTACAAGTTTTTTTAATATTGTTAATAATTACAAATACCTGTGTAGGTATACTTAATATTAAAAGACTTGTAGTATAAACACATGGAATTGTGTCACTAGCCCTTATAATCAGAAGAGGCGAAAAATTGTGTTGTCTTAAGAATTTTGAAGCACTTTGCTAATTTTGTAAACCAAAGTTAAAGTTTCTTTTGTAAAAGTACACTTAAAAAGGTAAGTCTTATTAAAAATTCTTATAAACAAAATGGAACTGAAGATGACTTATATCTGTAATAACCTCATCATTTTTGTGGTATATTTTGTATAATATATTTTGTGTTGATGTTTTTGTTTGAGTTCCGTCGTTAGCGTTTTAGTATCAAAACAATTATAATTACAACAATCGTAAGATATTTATTTCAAGATAAATAAAAACAAGCTTATTTTTGGTTTAGTTGATGCTACTTACCTATATTTAATTCAAACATACTGTTTTACAACTCACTGTATGTTTTAATTTAAAATTGATTATTTTCATATTAGACATTTCTTCCCCAACGCTCTGTTCTAACCTTAAAAGATTTTCCAGTAAATTTTGTGAGTAGTTTTTAGTATTTATAAATTAGTTAGATATAGCTATAAATCCTTCTAGTTCTACTGTAAAATTTTTTTAAGAAAATAGGAACTAAGTACGGTCAAAGAAAGTAAGTAGACCTTCCAGATTTACCACTTGGTCACGAGGTGAACAAGCGAAACTTTAAGTGGACTCAGCTTAAATTGAAATGGGTCGAACCGAGTGTGCCCTACGTGGTTGAACTTACAAACTAAAAATCTTTCTTTACTCGAGCTGTTATTTAAAATTTTCATCTTTTGTTAGATTTTCTTTCACACTTCAGGTTTTTACCTAATGCGAAATTTTATATATTTATTCTTTTACAAGACAGTGTTAGCCCAGCGGTAGCGCGCTCGCTTGGATAACCGAGTGATGCGGGTTCAATTCCGGGTCTCGCACCTCTAATATTTTCATATGCGAATCATGTCTATCATGATCTCTTACAGTCAAGGAAAACATCGTGAGGATACCTGCATATCTGAGAAAACCTAGTTAGTGTCCGAAAGACATGTGAAGGGCAGTGGGACTTTAAAAAGACTGATGATGATGAAGATTTTTTTACAAATCATAGGCGTGCTGAGTTGATTTTTTCTCCAATATCATATAGGTAGATGAGTGAAAAAGTAACGCTTAAGAAATGTTATGTGTGTTTATACAACCCTATATTATTTTATATAATATTATGATTAATCAAAAATTAAAACGATAATATTCAATCTTGAAATTTTACCAAGTACAATTATTAACTGTAGGAAAATACTAGTATATAAATTATACTAGTATTCATATTATTTGGTCAGCTTCTACATATTATTTCAATAATTTGAGATATATTTCAATACCGTATACAAACTGTTTATATAATACTTAGATATTATTCCAAAAGATATAGCTTCCAAGAATTACAAAATAAAGCTGCTAACAATATCTTAGCGACTCACCTCTTGTCGAGTAAAATCATATTTCATATAACGAGCCCACGTTGTACTCCTTTATCGTCGCGAATGCCACACAAGTTTGTTTTAATAGAGTTTTTGAAGATGTTAAGTAAAATATATGTCATTTTATAAAACCAAATGTAGAATAATAAATGTTTACATTCAACGTAAATGAAGGCTTGTTATAATTATAATATTAACATATGAAAGCTTTACTATTTTAACAAGAACAAAGGTTAAATTTTATACCAACAGAAATTATTTAAAGGTAGTGTTTAAATTACTATATCTGGCTTTTCAGGGATAAGTACGTGGGATGAATTAGCATAAACATGCTCAAGTGTCAGAACATATTCTCCTAAACGGATGAAGGTCCGCACACGTCATGTCGTATAGGACTCAACTACAAAGAGCCGTATTGTTTAAGAGACATACCATAAATAAAAGATTTTTTCAATGTAAAAATTATATTTTATACGGCTAATATGTAGGGTTATTGCCGCCTATCGTGACATACTTATTTCTTAATACAGTCGTCGTAGCTTCTCCTTTTTTCGATTGTAAAGTTATAGTTATTAGTTATAGTTATTTTATTAAATAATAAAGAAAAATATTAGACATTAAAGAATAAAGTTAGATTGCTAACTTGTTTTCTTAGATTTTTACGTCTCTCGGAGACATATTTACCTATTCATACATTAGTATGAGTATTAGGTAAACTACCCTCATCGAGTTTCTTTAAAACCTTTATCTATAAAAGGTAAATAATTTTATTCTACGCACGATGGTTATTTTAAGAAATGTTGGCAGACATTGGGGTCTTCGCTATTTAGATATAAATAATTTACTGTGGGAGTAGAGTGTGATATAGAAGCGTGGCACGTATACAAACCAATGTAACAAAAAGGCGAAAAATAGCGAGATTAACATTTTTTTAACATAAACCATTTTCTCAAATCTGTTTCTGAGTAGCCAAGAAATGGTCAAAGTTGGTCAACAATTTATAGATTACAGTATTCAAAATTTGGATGAGTTAATCAAACGTGAGAATCAGGTACCAATAGTTTGGAAAAGCAATGTCTCATTCCTGAAGAATAGACTTAAATAAAATTCAACGAGACTGTTTAAAATATTTATAAAATATAATTTTATTAAATTATCACTAATAAAACGTATTTTTTTATTCTTATTTAGAAAACTAGCGATTTAGCCCAGGGTTACATTATTGGAGTTTTAGTAAGGATCCCTAATTTTTTAAATAGCCTATGTCACCCGGTGATAGTGTAGCTTCTCAACAGTGAAAGAATTTTTCAAATCGGTTCAGTAGTTTCGGAGTCTATTCAATGCAAACTTACAAACAATCAAATCTTTCCTCTTTATAATATTAGTATAGATGAGTGATTGGTTTTAAAAGTATTCCTATAGAAAGTTTACAGACTTCTTACAGGGTGTAATTGACGTTTTTAGTAAAATTTTACTTAATTTTTGTAAAAGTTTTAAATCTTGAAGCGTAAATAATTATAACTAAGTAGGTACGTGATAAATTTACATAAGTATTCGAAATAAGAATTTCCTCTAAACAAACCGAATTGATTAAAAACAGCTAGTGATAAAGAGTGACATTTGTTGAATTAACTGTCCTATTACATGGTTGATTAAACAAAGATTACCAAAATTTAAGTTTTTTGTTCAACATAATATAATAAAATCAAGTCTTAAGCCATAGTAACTACGGTTTATATTTCATGAACTCTATCATCGAAACACCTAGCTAAAGTTCAAAGGCAACGTTTATTTTACATGCGATTAATTCCAAAGCCAAAGTGGTATTTTATTGGCAGTACTTGTCATTCTACCTTACGACTCACGTCAACTCCAAGCCGAATAAATTTCAGATATTTTCTCAACGACTTCACTCGTTTATCTTTGTTACGAGTCACGTAATCTACACCGACCTCTACAGCTCTGAACAACGAAACAACTTGAAGTTCATATTTAATAGACTGTTCCAAAAAGATTTTGGGAATTATGATTAAAACGAATGAAGGAAGATTTTACTTAATACACTTTGGTAAAAGGTCTTATTATCATTAAGTGTGTAGTTATACTTTGCTTCGGCTTTCGTGTATGCCATTTATTACTAACTAGCATTTCCCGCGGCTTCGCACGCGTTCTTAAGACCGGAAACCAATTTTTTCTGACTCGTATGGTACCTCGCAGAACTAACGCCCGTCCTCCCCGTTTTTGCAACATTTTAACGTTATGTAATAAAATCTATAGCCTTCCTCGATAAATGGACTATCCAACACAAAAAGAATTTTTCAATTCGGAACAGTAGTTTCTTTGATAATAGCGTTCAACCAAACATACAAACAAACAAACAAACTCTTCAGCTTTATAATATTAGTATAGACGTGGTATTAGGTTTTGCATGCTAGGTATGTATCGGACCTTACACTAACTATTTGTTGTACCTTTAATTTCTTGATAAGAATAGAAGGTTCCATTGAAATTGGAAAGAAAGTCGAACAAAAATTACTACGTTTAATAGCTTTACTTATTATATAATAGTAAGAACTATGGTATTTATCAAAAATGTAAGGTTTCTTAGCTTTCAATCAAATAAAGCAAATACTTTTTAAATTAACTTTCGAAGCTCTCCACTTCTACCTAACCTAATAATATATACTGTATACTTTGTCACGTAAAAATACCAATGAAAGCTTTGTGGGTTTGTTAGAGTTATAACAATAATAATACTGGATTTATGAAGCCTATTTTTTCTCACATGAAGTGAACTATCTGTTTTTGTGGCAATATTTTTGAAATATGGCTAAGTTAGGACCCTTGGCAAAGATAACGCTGAGATTGCTGCAAACCGAACTATAGATTGTTTTTTATTTATAGAATATTTATAAGAATTAACATATTTAGTTATTGCTTTTTATTATTGACCTTTCAAGCAAGACAAATATGGAAGCTATTGGCTATATATATAAGCTCAGGTATCATTTAATTATGTCTAAAGCAAATAGATAATAGTTTATAAACTTACTTAAGTCAAGGTAACTAGACGAACTTAGCTTAATAATATTGTACCTGTAAAAATTTAACAAAGAATCTGTAAGTATCATATTCACAATACCAATATCTATTTGTTGTAAAATAATGCCATTAATGCTTATTAGGTACAGGTAGCAGAGTAAGGTCGATGTTGCATTGTGTTTAAAACACTTTTTCTATATCTCTAAATTAAAAACGATATATAAAGTTATAAAGTTAGGATTGTGACCTAACTAAAGCGTTAATTTCCACACATAGTATGAACACATTGAAGATTATGGTATACAAACTTTTTATATTAACAATATCTAATATCTATAAATATACATAATTAATTATGTACATGTATTTTATTATTTATTTATGATATTTAGTTATATGGTATCATACTTATAATAGATTATTGACTAGTTACTTTCGTATAACGTCGCTGTAGAATGAAAACCTCGTAGGTATGTCAAAAATGCATAATATTTTTTTTGTAAAAATCAAATGAAAATTACGTATTTCATATTACGGCAAAACGGTAAACTCAATACATGACTACTAGTGCCATATTTGGAGTAAAACGAAAACCTCTTGTTTGAAAAACATTGACAAAATGAACCATTTTTTTCGTTTCCTGTAAAGTTTGGATTTTTGGACATACGAGGTTTTCATTCTACAGCGTCGATAATCATATTGATTAGTTAATTTCGTACATAATATTTTGATATTTGATTGAAGGTTCACATAACTCAATTGACGTGAACAATATATCTGTTAGGACTATTTGAACCCCTAACGCGATATTAATTTAATTGTTGGAATACCCTCATACCCTCACTGATCTTCTCTTGATCCGTCTTGCCAGTCAAACCAACCTTTGCTATTATTGGCAAGTGAAAGCAGTAACCTTATATAATGATTACCAATATTAACTTTACTATTAATTAACGTGTGCTTTATGTGCTTGAATTGTGTTTTCTGTCATTTGAAAATGTTCTTCAACTATATGTTTTATTTTTTATTTTAATTTTATATGAAGTGGCAAGAGAGAAACCGATACACCTTGGATGTCATAAAAATATCATATCTTTATAGGTTTTAAAAAATGACCATGGAATACAATGAGCGTAACATTGTAAAGTGCGAAAGTTTTTATAACGTACCTATATAACAAATGAAAAGTTTTGGATAGATTAAAATGGTGTAGCTTTAGAACTAAATTGGAAAACACGTAAAAATACTTTCGCCATTGTGTCGATGCCAATTTTATTTTGACGAAGCCCAAGTTATTTCACAGTTCAATTGTCGTTTCGCTTTGTACTTTATTAGAAAGTGCCAAAAGTATTAAACATTACAATAAAGAGTGTCATGAAAAACAGGCATATTGATATTCTTTTTCACGCTTATTCTTTTTCATATTTTAGAGTATCATCATCATCATCATCAGCCCTTTTTTTACGTCCCACTGCTGGACACGGGCGTTCCTCAGTACGAGGGAAATCAGGCCTTAGTCCACCGCGCTGGCCTAGTGCGTGTTGGCGGACTTCACATACCTTCCGAAAACTTATTTATCTCAGACATGCAGGTTTCCTCAAGATGTTTTCCTTCACCGTAAGAAAACGTTCCAAGCGATCACAAAATTAATAATAATGCGCCTAAGAATCAATTTGGAAAACACTATTGAGCCACTTAATTTAATAAAGTTTAAGTTCATCCGTCAATTATAATAAATACAAGATAAAATAACATTAACACAACTATTTAAAATGTATATGTAAAACCGTATCTAAAATGATTCAAATTATAATAGGTGTTTCCAACAAAGCCAAAAACATAATTATAAACAAAAACTGTTCATTTAACATTACAAAATATATTCATACTGTATAAGCTCAACGTGAAACAAAAACTCCGTATTACATAAAACACAATTTATTTGGGATTTTATATCAACAGGCTACTAAATGGGAATTATAAATTTAACAAAACATGACTCTGCTACTGAAATTATGAGACTTAATTACGGTTTATCCGACGAACAAAAGTGATATATTTTTCAGCCAAATTAAAAGTTGAAATTGATGGTTTTACCCTACTAACATAACAGTCTAAAATATATTTTTCATATCATTTAAATACAGTGTTGTGACACTGACAGTGAGTCTAATTGCATGTGCCTATAACGAGGACGCGTGGGTTCAATCAAGAAATGTGGCAAGGTATTATATTTGAATATCTCTCAGTTGACAGGTTATTTAGAGCAACGTAGCTTGTTTGATGGTGCTGTTTGCTAAATGTATGTTGGCACATATGTTGTAGGCAAAAGTGATCAAGCTTAATTATTACTAGACTAGACTTATCCCATCTTAGCTCAGGTAACAATAAGTCAGCCTGAAGTATTGTTCAAGCTGTGTCTCTAGATTGAGAGCCTTGACAATTTACAAGATACATTTTTCGTTGCTTTTACATGTAAGCTGATTAAAATTAATCTTAAAATTATCAACCATAGTACCAATATGAAAAAGTTAATAAATCATGAAATTAGCTTAAAAGAACCTAACGAAACATTTATGTAACATCTATTCGCATTGACAGAACTAGAAATATCATGAGAGAATGATAAATATCACAATACATTCTGTTATAAGGAAGGGGATAGCCTGTTGAATAACAATGTTACGGTCTGCATAGATACTACCGTCTTATCGCTTTCATACCATTCATTGATATTATGGCGAAAAGCATTCACATGACTTCTTCTATTATTCCTACGTATTTATGCCTTTATTTACAAAGACAGTATACAGATTAATTTTCTCAATTGATAAAAATATTTGTATAAAAAATACAGGAAACAGTACCTCTAATTTTGATGTTGGTTAGAAATGTGATATATTAAATGAATTAGATTACTTCCATTTCAAATTACAATTTAAAGCTTTGTCTTTTGCCGTTTTCCGTTAATGAAATAACTTTTTCAATGTGAAAATTAATAATATTATTAAATTTAATGTTTAAGTAGGCTTTTATAATACGCTTTGAGTGTTATAATTTTTCATTAATTTAAGATTCGTTCTGTTATATCAACAGTTGCGAAACAAAGACTTTTGCAAATGAAACTTTTATTCAAAATTGTGCCTTAATAAATATTAAGAACGTCATTATTTGAAAGTACCTAAGTAAACTTCCGATACAGCTTTTAGAATTTTCAACATGGCATTCTTTTCAGCCTTGACTCTCGCTTGACCCTTTTTCGCGGACAGGGATAATGAAATGGGGAACAAACCAGACCGCTATTTGAATTGTAAATGTTATTATTTCCAAACTCTCACCCAAAATGCTTGTCTTTCCTGTCTTGTAGGATTGAGGGCTACTAAATAATTCTTAAGATGTTCTTGAAAATTTCTTGAAGATTTGTCGCTTTTTACGAATGTTTAATTAGATGTTTACATACAAAGGAAGTCTATTTAGTTTATTAATATTATTAGTATATTAATATTACAAAACAATTATACGATCGTATTTAATCTAAATATATAAAAGCGAAAGGCCACTTACACATACTCACGAAATATCGAAAACTGCTTGACGAATAAAGATGAAATTTGGCAGGGAGGTATTTCAAAGTTGGTAGGTACTAGGTAGACGTCCGCTAAGAACGGATCTTGTGAAAAGGCCTGATTAAGGAGGTCTAAAGTCTCTCGCAATTTTGTATGAAAGTCTTTCATTTTATATGCTACAATCTTTAAAATTGCCAGGCACATATGGACGAACCCTAACCAAGCGAGGGCTAGTCGCCAGTATTTTACAGTAAAAGTACCTATTTGACAATATTTGATTCAAAGGGTATTATGATTTAAAGATTTTATTACATATGTAGGTTATTAGTTACAAGTCTACCTTAATGTAAGCGTAATAGCTTCTAATACAAAATTTATTCTCGAGACTGGTAAAATCCTTTTAAATATTAGGGATCTGAAACTTCACGTAACGTTAACAATTCATAGTACCGACTTGTATTATTTACTGAATATTGTACTGCACTATGATAATAGTTAGTAACTTCATTTCCTATAGGAAGCTTTTCACTTTGATCTAAACCTTTAAAGGTCGGGAATATTCAATATAACATTTTTACTGTCATGTTATGTTGAACTACTATTAAAATTGTATAGCGTTAGTTCGTTTGTCTTATTTTCAGAAGCAAATTGCGTTTTGGAGCATATTATGGTATTTATACATTCAGATTACATATTAAAGAGGTTTGATAAAATCTATTTTTACATAATTTATAAATAATAGTAAACCTCATTTTTAAATGACAAGATAATAATTAAAAATAAATCGAAAATACATCAAAAAGTCACTAAAAAAACTGTATGGCGTTCTTATATACCTACTTAATTATAAAAAATGACGAGATTCTGCATTTGGTCGTATTATATAAGGAAGTTATCATACTTTTATACATCAAGAACTATTTCATTATTATTTTCTAATAAATAGGTAATACTTCAAAATACTCTCTTTTAACGAAGGAATTAGTCAGCGCTAATTCGAGCTACTCGGGTAGTTTTTTTTCTGACTATATATAATAGATATGTCTATGTTTCGCAAAAAGTAAAGAATATTTTATTTCTAAACAGGTGCAAACTACTTTCATATTGTTTTCATTCTACATTCACGAAAAATCTGTGCTAACAATTTAAAATCGATATAGATAATACTTATTTGAATTATGTTTTTTTTGTTCGTGATGAGGCCTCATGGTAACTTTGAAATAAAACGCGAAATATATCGCAAATAATATGAATACTAGCTTAAAAAATCACAAAATATTGCAAGCAAAAACGTCGAATTGCTAAATGAGTAGTAATAAATGGGTTTGTACAACATTTAGTTTCGTTGTAATAACTATTCAAAACGATAGCAAGATAACCTCCAAGAAGTAGAATGGCGATCGTTACGTTCAATTAAGGCTGTCAATCTTTCTGTCCCGACTGCTCCTCTCGTAGATGAAGATGAATGATTCTAACAAAAACATTACTAAGTTTTCTTTTTCATAATTTGTATAGAAAGACCATTATTGGCAAATATTAGTAGATTTTCTTTTACTGCCTATTAACTCTTGGTCAATGAATGTAAAAAATGTTTAAATAAATAAAAATTGTCAAGTGCGAGTTGGACTCGCGCACTAAGGGTTCCGTAGTCCGTACCATTATCTTTAACAATAAGATAGTAGTCTAAATTGCATGAGCGCCCATACAACTCAGAGGAATCTTAATTGGCGTCAACTATGTATGTATTGGGACACCCTATAATTTTCAACTTTTTTATTTTTTGGAATTTTTCCTTTATTTGCTGTAAGACCTTGCTTTTTGCCAAATTTGTTGATGCGTGATCAACGGGAACTACCATATAGGTTTTCGACCCAAAACCTATAATGTACTTCCCTTTGACCTAGAATTATCAATCAATTTTGTTGTTATAGCACAAGTAAAGGGAATATTTCCAAAAATAAAAAGTTGAAAATAAAGGTAAATGTACCAACATTAACTTACAACTTACAAGTTTTCGCGAAAATCTAAATTTGCCTATATATTTTTATTGTGTTGGCTTAGGACCTTGATACACCTAATAGGAACTATAGACTTCAGTAGGTCCACTCGCTCCTCAGAAAATCGGTGGTGACAGACAGACAGACGGACTGGCGGATAGATGGACAGTAGAGTAATATTTTCTTACCTTTTGAGGTTACGCAAACCTCATTTAAGGTTAAAATAATGTATTAAAAGAAATTTGTTAGAATTACCTAAATAATAATATTTTCGTAAAATCTTTCAATTATAATATATCTGTTTTAAATAGCTACAATTGCTTTATAGTCCTTTGAAATATTCAATTAATATTGGCCAAATATAGCTTTGATTGATATCAATGTGGTGAAAGCCAATGAATTATTTCCGCTATCAGTTAGTGAATGCCGTAAATTAAGATAATTTACTCATTCATAATATAAGTCAATGAGCCCATTATTTTAGATCACCAATAACTTCTGATGCCAAACAAAAAATATTTACATTGCATTATTAGCAACTAAATCCAAAAAATCCAATGTTAAATTATTATGAAAATTAAATATTAGTACCAAAATATCAAAAAAATCCAAATCCATCCAAATCTCTAAAAACATATTATATTATGTGAAAAAAAATAATATAGTCTAATATATAAAAATCTCGTGTCACAAAGTTTGTTATCGAACTCCTACGAAACGGCTTGACCGATTTTTATGAAATTTTTTTTGTATATTTGGTAGGTCTGAGAATATGACGTAGGTTATTTTTTAATACCATAGATGATAAGGGTAGCCTTCTCCAGATATTTCATTTTTAATTTTTAGACCAAATCTTTATTTATTACTTTTTTTTATGATTTGACATCAAAAATAATTATTACCTTAAATTTTAATCCTTCTACCATCAATCCCTATTTTTAATAGTGATTAGAACGCGGGCGTAGCCGCGGGAATTGTTAGTGTATTTAATATTAAATTATGTTCCTATTATTATATAGGTATTGATAGGTACGTTGGTATGTACAAAAGTACTATTCACCTTATTCCACAAGAATAAAATGATTTAGGATCTTGCAAAATATAATATTCTTACAAGAAATGGCACGTTTTCATAAAAGCTGAAATTTATTCACGTAACGCTTTCTTATAATGACCCGCGGATATTATTTTATCGTAAAATTTTCTATGTAACTTTCTTAAGTTTTTGTTCATTTCATACATTTATTTTCTTAGGGTTCCATAGAAAAATTCAAGAAAATATTATGTTTTCGTGTCGTTTAAACAATGATTTTCTGAAAAACAGATGTCTTTTGTGACGCTATATAATGGTATATCATAATTAGAGGTTAAATCCTGTACATATTATACATAATGTTATTAAGAAATACGACGAAATAGAAGCTTTTCTTTAGCACTACCTAAGTCTTATAGCTAAGAATTAACGTCTTAGGTGTAAATAATGTAATTTACTTTACATGACAATTTCCATACATGTTCAATATAATTCCGTTTAATGGCGTATTTACTGTTAAGATATGTTTTTAGAAAGCAATATTATTAACTTTATAATCAAAAGGATATACGAATACGACGACGTCTTTACTACACCTGCGTTTAGTTATTGATTGCCTTACTATTGGTAGGTATACGAGTATCATATCAGTTGTCATTGACAAATAGAAGCAGGTGCTGAATTGACCCAATTTATTAAATGAGATTTGTTGGTATCTTAGATATGGGTCGAATACTATCTTTCTAAAACTTTCAAACATGATAAAAAAATGTTGTTCTTAGAAAATACTTGTTGAATATTGACGAGAGTTTCATGAAAAGGAAGAGTTTACATATTTTTTAAATGTATAATCCAAATATATGGAGTAATTATTTATTTTAAATGAATCATCACTGTTACAGTATACTTATCCATTCAGTCGTCTAACGAAAACCTCAACACGAAAAATACCATATCAACTATCTTTTTTATTTTTATTTAAATCGGGAGCGTCACTGCTTTCACTTCAAAACTTTTCGCTATGAAATTATTTTCCTTGTATAGTCTCAACTCACCGAACAGTTAGAAATTTGATTAAGGATGAAGTATAGAAGAAGTTTTTTTTGTGTAATCTCACATTATCATAAATCCGTGGAAACATTATAAAATATAATGTATACTTCGTAAACTTATGTAAGGATCACTAACAACATTTTCATAAAATTCTTTAGCATCCCCAGATTTCGTGAGAATATCAGAAATTTATTCCCATACCCTTTTACCTCTTAGAAATCCCATTCCAAGAAATCTCATCCTACAATGCGAAATCAACATCGAATTGAATATCTATCCTTAGCGATTTGGGCTGAATGGTGATGAGTTATTCGGGACATTGCTTTCTATAACTGATTTTTACTAGTTAATTTTTCTTTCCAAGGTTAGTTCGGGTTGGTTTCTAGATAGGTCTTCTGTATTTATATTTTAATACCAATTCTATCGGTTTCACATATATGACAAGTTTTATATCTTTTACTCGAGAAATGATTAATTCCTCAAAATAGTTTTGACCACCCTCACATACTCTGGGTAGGACGTATTACAAAAACTGCCTAATATCTTCCCAGGGTTTCAAACTATCTTCATATGAAATTTTATCTGAATCAGCTCAGTGAATTTTAAGTTTATCCATTATAAACAAACACACAAAAATATTTTTTTGGCTTTATAATATTAGTAAAGTTCATACATTATACAAGCGCCTTGAAGGAAACTATCAAACTTTACTTAACACAAAACTATGTGCTACTCTAGTGTATATCTATCTTAGTAATTTTCATCAAATCCTTGAAAAGAATAGTTGCCATTTTGTTCATAATTATGTGTTATAATATGTCTTCTGTCTATATATAATTAAAAATGAATGTTGCTAAGCGCAAAACTCGAGAATGGCTCGACCAATTCGGCTCATTATTTTTGTGTGTTCGTAAGGTTTTGATAGTAAATGAGAACCTACTCCTTTTTGAAATCGGTTAAAAAAACGTTTGTACTTATACTAAAGGAGGGTATTAAAAAATAGAGCCACTGTACGCTATGTTTACTATGCTTCAAACACTATTCAAGTGTTGGTAATACTTTGTGAGATCCATTAGCAGTCCCAACTTGGATATAATGGCTATCTTAAGTTAGCATAATAGTTCGCACTAACTTCAAATAACTTGGAGAAACCATCGCAGTTCGTAGATAATGCATTTCGAATTGCAGACCAGCTTCCCACTTTATACGATTTAGTTTCAGAGGAGATATTCACAGTTTGGTAATGATGGTTGATAAATATCTAAGGGATAATGTTATTATAACTGTGGTATTTTTAATGTATTTTGTTATTGCCAGATATTGTCTTCATGATATATAATAAAATTTTCATTTTTAAGACTTCTTATCCCTACTTCCCTACTAATTTTATAAATGTGAATGTAAGTTTGTTTGTTACGCTATCACGCCAAAAACTACTCAACCGATTACCATGAAATTTTATACACATATTCTTGGAGGTATAAGAAGTAACATAGGATACTTTTTATTAAAAATTTTTTTTACGAAAAATTAAAATATTGTTTGTATTAACAATGGGTTCTGAAATAGCTAGAGTAATTTTGAAGAAACTTTCAGGCATCCTACAGATCAACCCAATGATGTTGATTAGCAATTAAAAAAATGAACGCGGGCGAAGCCGTAGATAAAGCTAGTATATAATAAAAATTTCTTCAAGTGGAAATCGAATTCACAACCTCTATATTGAGACTAGAAATGTTGAGTTAGGTTATTTTAATGATAACTGGGTTTACTTTTAAAAAATAATATCACACGTTAAATTAATAAGATTTACGAATTTTGTAGATTGCTGGCAAAGTTTCAGGGAGCATGTTAGCTTATAATAATTGAGTTGAAAATTGAATACATTATCCTAATTAATCGGTCTAATGTAATCTGTATTTTATCATAATACCGATAAAATATGCGCACGTCTTTCCAAGAGCTGTCACGAGTTAAGCATAATAATAAAGATCTAAAGCCGTATTTCGAAGAAATGTTTATCTCGAGTCTGTAATAATATACGACATAACATTTATAGATACTTAGCAATATCCAATATCCTGCGGATATATGAAAATATTCGTAATATTTATGTTTTGACTCGTATTATATCATCTCAACTTTATTTCTCTCAGTATCGTTTCTGTACGTTATGATGGTTAGGGATATAAAATTAACAGCTCTGAATATTTCGAAGACACGTTTGCCTTAGTTGGTAATTACCCTACTTTCTGCGACAGCGGTCGCGAGTTCGAGTCCGGCTGGGGGCAATTTTATGTTGAACACGAATGTTTGTACTCCAGTCATGGGGTTTTTTAAAAAATGTGTTTTATATATGTGTAATTTATCAACTATCTGGTATCCGTAATATAAGGCTCGTAGCTTACTACGAAACTAAATGGCGCTGCTGTTATAATGTCCCAACATATTTATTAGTATTTATTATATATATATATACTTACTACTACTCGATAAGACAAAACTTTTAATATAAGGTGTGATTGCGGTGAACTAATAGCGAGAAAATCTCAATAGCTATGAGTATAATAATCTTTAAAAAAATATTTTTAGTTCTTTTGTTTGATGAAAAAAAACTGCCTGCCTTTTTGCCTATCCTTTTAAAACAGTCGTTTAGTTTTCCGTAAATATTCAATTTTCTGTGTGAAGTTCTTAGTTTTTCTTTCAGTGAGAATCTTCTACAAAATAAAAAAAAATTAAAAAAAAAGAATAAAATCGTTTTTATACTGTATAAATAATTCAAGCGATTTTGATTTGAGATTAATATTAAGAGAGAGAAATCTGATCTTAGTACATTTCAATTGTATTTTAGGTATATTAAAGTTAATGAAAAATACATTTTCTTCGTCTATACGAATTAGCTTGTCATATTATAGCTTACTAATAATACTTATATTAGAATATTCTAGTAGGTCGTACCCTTATATACCCTAAAATCTAAAATTTATTTATTTCACATATCATTTACATTATTTACATAATATACATAATATATTGAACTTAGGTTCAACGTTTGCAGTTCTTAGGTTCGAAGAAATAGAATGTAACAGACAGACAGACAGAAAGACACACAAGTGATTTTATTAGGGTTCCGTTTTATTATTTATAACTATAAGACAATAATACTATTATTTGTTTGAAGAGACAAGCCCTCACTTTGCTCCAACTGTAAACGTCTAATATTATCTCACAGAGTGGAATAAAATAATAGTCTGTCACTAAGCGATTTATTCACTATAAGAAAATACACTAACTCTGCGTAAAGAGAAATCACATTTGGAAGTTTACATATAATATTATTAGTAAATTGATAAGTGACTGAAATTAATTTTAAAACAATTGATATAATTGTTGCTATTTACTGATATAATATGAAAGTAACTGATAAAATTCTGGTCTGGCTTGGTACAATGGCCGCGGCAAAAAATTATTAGCCTGTAATTATTATTATGCCATCTTTTTTCATAATTTGAAAGCTACTTGTTACCACCATAGGTAACAAGTAGCTATGTCATAAATCGTAATCACCAGCTAGAAAAGCCAGTACTACGCTAAAAACCAACAAAAACGACGACGAAAAACACGACGCCCAAACGTACATAGGTTGCTCTGCAGTCCACTCTGTGCACGAGAAAACCATTGCACAGATTTTGATGAAATTTAAATGCAATGATAGCTAGTTATCCGGATCAACATATTGGATTCTTTATATTGCCGTTAAATATGTTATCTTTCGATAAATGTATTCTAACCGCTAAAAAGCTAGGGGGTTTGCTAGTGAATTTTTCATATAAAACGTAACTGCTTTTCATTAAACTTTTTCAAATTTAAATTTTAAAGGCTAATGCATTTTATGAGAAAATTTTAAGGTACATAATTTTAAAATGTAGTCTCTGTACATTTATCTACTCTATGTTTGACCTGTCGAACGAGATAAGAGATATTGAATTCTATTATCTTGAGTTCACTCTTACGTCAAAATATTTGTGTTAATTAACTGTACCGGACGTTTATTGGAATATAGAAAATCTTACATTATGATAGGTAAGAAACAAAATCCTCTTTTGTCTGTACAACTTTCATAGCCTAAAAAGACCTTAGTTATATATTTTATGTTATATATTTAAATTTAATTTACCATTTTCAAGCAATAATATAAATTTTAATGAAATAAAATGGTATCGAATAAATTAACATTAATGAGATGTAGATATTCTAAATCAGAGGTAGACACATAAATATTATTTATGATGGAATAGACTTTAATTCTAACGATTAGACCGTAATTTAATTTTTTTCCACTATTTTTTGGGGACCATATTCTATACAAAACACATTATTTTCATTTCAAGTTTTCAAGGTTTCGCTTCGTTACTATTTTATTGTAATATGTATTAATTAAATTGAACTTTTAATTGTAAAGCTAATCTAGTCGTTTCATTAAAATACATTCGAACAATTTGTTAGCATTTCGAGAACGAGTAGAACAATTGCTACTAATTCCCTTTTCGTTGTCGACTTGTTTTCAAACACAGCTAAATTATACGTGAGGAGCTTTATAATGTAAAACATTTATTATTTAGAAACTGTAATTTAATAGTATCAGCTCTATAAATTACTTTTAATCAAGTATTAGTGTTGTATAATTAAATAATATTACTTATTAATTTTGCAGCGATAGATACAGTCGTGGTAAATGACACGACATTGAAAGTTGAGTTTTCGAATGGTGAATCGATAGATTTTGAAAGTTTTTGGCTGAGAGATCATTGCAGGTAAATTTATATCGTATCGATACATAGTTTACAATATTTGACTGATTTATAAAGTCGTTAAAGCATTAGTTTAAAAAATTATATATCTATGTATTTATTTATTGTATAGTCCATCTAACAATGACATGATACCGTTGGTAGCGCTGAGTATACATAAACTGCATAAGTGGATATATTAAAATTATATAATTGGGGTATTCGCACTGGAAAGATTGGCAAAGATTGCAGCTTTTTTGCATGAAAATAAATCGCAATTTTTCTATAAATATTCATAAATCATTTCACTTCTATATGTTCGAAAGTCTAGCGTATTGATCTAACTTAAGTTATCTTATATTCATAAAACTTTTCCAAATATAAGTTTTAGTCTAATTAATTTTAAGAGAGAGAATTTTGAAGTATATAAATAATATTAAACATAATATGTAGTATGATCCCCTAACAAGTATCTGTCAAGTAAGAATGAACCTGTCACAATATAAAGTGATTGAACTAATAAATTCTTAACGGAGTAGAAAGTGTCATAATTCTATTATAATTAAGGCAGCATTAGCCCAGCGGTTACGCGTTTGCTTGGATAACCAAATGATGCGGGTTCAAATCCGGGTCTCGCACTTCTGATATTTTCATGTGCGAATCATTTTCTTTCATGATTACCACTTGTCTTACGGTGAAGGAAACATAGTGAGGAAACCTGCATGTCTGCGAAAAACCTAGCAAGTTTTTGAAAGACTTGTGAAGTCCGCCAACACGAACTAGGCCAGCGTGGTGGACTATGAACTGATCCCCCTCGTACTGAGGGAGGCCCGTACCCAGCAGTGGGACGTTAAAAAGGGCTGAAGAAGAAGAAATGTATTAATTAAATATAATAAGTATATTTTTAGGAACCAGAAGTGAAATTTAGAAAAAATAAAAAGACTTTCCAAACGGACAAGGTTTCCCCTTACACTAGTTTACAGTACGTGAAATTCGCCTCGAATGAAGCGCGCACAGGCTTATATAAGCTCGCCGTTACCACCACTACGTGATATCCCTTCCACAATGACGTTTTCTTACTATTCTTCCAACAATATAATAATTAAAAATAATAAGTACTACTGTCACAATTAAACCTCGTTGCAGATGTTCATCATGCTACCATGCGAGTACGTTTCAGCGAGCACAACATTTGCTATACATCCCAGATGTAGACATCAGTATTGTCGAAAACGACAACAGTCAAGTCATAATCACATGTAAGCATTCATTATTACGATTTCGATTCTTAATTAAATGAATAAGTGGTAAATTCCAAAAACTTATTAATACTGATTGAATCATTGAAATCATTATTTCAATTCAATACTCTTGTTAATGGAAATCATTATTAAATTGTTATAACAATAATTAAATACAAAGAGTAAAGAGTATACCTTATTGAAGTAGCTATATATTAATACGAGTAGTATTGTTTTTGTTAGTACTATCCTAAATTCACAAAACTAAAGTAGTATACTATACGTCTATAGTGAATTTAATCCTTTTAATATTTTCAGGGAGCGACAAACATAAATCAGTTTACAAAGTTGATTTTTTGCTACAATTTAAGTACAAAAAATGGAAGGAGAGTCGCAGATTGCGACCATTATTGTGGCGCGGCAAAGAAGTTAATAATAAAGTTACAAAAATTCAAGTGGACACTTTTCTCAATACCCAGGAAGGGGCGAAAGCTGTTTTTCAATCTCTTCTAGATTATGGAGTTGCCCTTATTGAAAATGTAATTTAGTTTATGAATATATCATCCTAATTTTCGTAAACTAGCTTTAAGAGAGTCATATTTCTAACGATGAGATAAATCTATATTTTTGTAACACACAAAATATTTTAAAGTGATTTTATGGTTTAAATGCATGACTGGATGTATAGATCGTTATAAATTAAATATTTAACAAATGTTATAATTTGAATTGAATTACCGAAAATCAAGCAAATTTTGAGAAACTTTCAGTAAACACTAGTTACAATACATAATTATTTACTTAAATTGCGAATTTGGACGAAAAAAATCTAAAATTGCTAACTTGTTTTTGGCCAAAACAAATAAGGTTTTATAAATATTCTTTTATTTATCTCAGGTAGATGTATCAGTAGAAGCAACAGAAACGGTTTGCAAAGCTCTCGGTGGAGTACAACATACTATATTTGGCGGCATGTGGGAATTTACCACTGTACAGGATCATGCAGATACCGCATATACTAATTTACCTTTGGCTGTCCATAACGATAACACATATTTCAATGAGGCAGCAGGGTGAGTCTTACTTTGTGTAATGCACTGGAAACAATGGCCTTAAACGTATTTTTTTTAAATTATATGTAGTACTGGGTTTAAAATTAATATTTCAGGACTGAAAGCTCTTTGATCACATTTTTATGATTTTTCTAATATTGTAAATGACTATAAATAATAGTATTTCACCCCAGCTCTTTTAAAAGAAAATATAGTTATTACCTTGTCACTAACAAATAAGCTAGACAAAAGCCATGTCGAAACGCCTGTGTACAAATCACAACAAAGACTTGCCAACAATTTCTGAACTACTGAAATGGTCTGTGTAATAAAGGACGCTCTTACAAAACGAACAGCGGTAAATATCTAAAAAATAACCAACTTTAGTAATAAATCTCCACTTTGTGGAGGAAAAATATACAGTATTGTTGCGATTTCAAGCCACAATTGTTTTAGTAACCACAAAAACTAAATAAATTTTATATTTGATATAAAAATGGGCCTTTTAGCTTATTTTCTCTAGAACATCGTTCGAGAATAATTATAATTTTCTATTGTGAATATATTTTCAACAATAATACCTATTCATTTCTTTTTATTAGAAGTTTCATGTTTTGCTTTAAACTCTCAGTCTCATATATAAGGTTTGAAAGTATATATAAAAAAAATGTTATTTTTGATATTTTCAGGTTACAAATACTACATTGTCTTGAACATAGTAATGGCACGGGTGGCGATACTTTACTGGTAGATGGGTTTTATGGAGCGGCAAAATTAAGGAAAGAGCACCCTGATGATTTTGAATTTTTAACTAACTTTGACGTGGAAGCCGAGTACATAGAAAATGAACATCATTACAGATATTCAGCTCCTGTCATACGATTAGATAAAATGAATGATATCTCACAAATTAGGTATTATACCTTTTAATTATGAAAAAAATCTGGCTGTTTTTTATAATATATAAAGTTTTTAAAATTATTGTAAACTTTTGCTTCAATATTTGTTATAATTATTCACATATAAAATAAAATCATAATTTTTTGTAATATGGTTAAGCTATTGTAATAAAAATTGCTAAGAATATCTAACGCAAGTTAATGTATATCAAAGTTGTACAAATAAAGACCTATGAAACTTTCCAATTTTATACACAAGATATATATTTCGCTCCTGAAAGTATTGTACGTAACTACATAATACGGTAAAAGTATAAATATTTTTGTTATAGATTTAACGTCTACGATCGCTCAGCGATGGCATTTTCCAGTGCCAAAGAATGTAAACTCTACTATCGCTGTTTGCGGAATTTATCAAGATACTATGAAGACCCTGAATTTCAGTGGAAATTTAAACTTAAACCAGGTAAGATTGTTGATGACTAAATAAATAAATAATGTATACGAGTATGTACACGTATTTTAATATAATAAATTGATATAAAGCTAATTTATATACACAATACTAATATATAAAAAACTCGTATCACAGTGTTTGTTATCGAACTCCTCCGAAAGGGCTTGACCGATTCTAATGAATTTTTTTGTGTATATTTGGTAGGTCTGAGAATAGATCGTAGGGTATTTTTATTCGATTTGACTTAAAAAATACTTATCACCATAAATTTTCATCTTTCTAGTTTCTACCACCAATCCTTTTTTTTAATAGTGATAAAACGCAGGCGGAGCCGCGGGAATCGCTAGTAATATAAAAGCATTATTAGGTCATGAACAATTTTTTAATTCTTTCGTTACTTATATACTAATATATTTTTTATATAATACTTAACCTTTGTTTAATTTTACTTGCTTTAAGGTCTAGTCATGGTGATGGACAACTTCAGAGTACTTCACGGCAGAACTGGCTTCAGCGGGAAACGTGTTCTATGCGGAAGCTACGTATCACGCTCTGACTGGTTGAATAAGGCACGATCTCTACATCTTATACAGTGAATAAGATAACAAATAAATTAAGTAATATCTCTTGAAGTTGTTTTTGATACCTAATTATATAAATAATATTGTTCATTACAATTTTGTATTTAGTATAAATATAATAATATTTGTATAAATAAAATAGCCTAAATACTGATTAAAATAAAATAAAATCGTTACATTTCTGCTGAATGAGTAGATTGAGATCCTAATAATGCCAACACCAAAGTGCTACGTGAATTTTAGAAGCAAAGTAAACTATTCTATTGCCAAGTTTTGACTATACCACAGAATATAAGTATACTTACACAAAGCTCTTTCTATTTCACACATAATATACACTATACTTACACAAAGCTCTTTCTATTTCACACATTAACTTTGAACATTTTAATATTACTGTGATTTGTAATAAAGTTATAATTACTGTAAAGTGTTTTTGATACTTTTAAGTATAATTCAAAACAATACTCTCTTAAAGCTGTAGGTGTATCGATTTTAGGATTTAAACTTCCGACTTCTCTTTAGTGAGGGACATTTTTCATGTGATCGGTCTCATAAATAACAATCCGAGTGCCACCGCTTGTTCGGGCAAGTTTGAAAATTTATTCTCATCCCTTAATTATTGTACTTTAAATTATATGGTTTACCATTGAACAATAGGAAACCAAAATTTTGAACATTTGAAACGTTATACATAAAGGATAAATAGAATAAGATATAAAACTTCATATCTTTTTAAATAACTTTCTATGAGGCCAACAAATAGATTAAAAAAACTCTCAATTTCAGTGTCTATGTACTACGGCAACAATTTTTAATGTAACTCTCTGACTGGCTGTCGGCCTGTAACCGCATTATGAGAAATCCATTGGGCCGATTTTTATGAAATTTGGTATTTAATGATAGCTGATTATGCATAAAATAAAATACTTTTTGCTGCGGAACAATATCTTAATTCTGAGTTTACACTGAAGTACATAGGTACGAACTCGAGTGAAGCAAGGGTGAGTCGCTAGTTTGTCTATAAATAAAGTAGTTAAAGTATGAGGAATGCTTAATTAAGTTATTGTTTTAAAATTAAAATAGTTATTATACCAAGTATTGCTCGATTCACTGCCACAAAAGTAATATCAGGAAAGATATCGAAAATCCCAACAACAATAACATGGAACAAGCTGTCAAGTGCTCGCTCTGTTTTATTCATTTCCGCTTACCCTTGGCTTTACACCAGTTTTTCCTAATATACGCTTTATTCCGAAATTTATGTGAGACATGTAGTAGTTTATTTTCTATCCTGCCATTCATAGCTTTTATTTAAAGCAATTCTAAAGTGAATATCAAAGTGGGTGCAAAGTTACGTAAGTATTACAAATCAACTCTATCTTCTTTTATTCTTTTCTAATTCGTTTATTAACTACAAATTTTCGAGAATGCTAAACCGGTTTTAAAAGATTTTTTGCCTTAGTATGGTATGGTATGGTAAACAGGGGCTATTTTTTGCAACTCGACGACTTTGTGCCTTATGTATATATGTAGTATTTATATGCTGAGTAAATCCAGGATCAGAATTTTAATTTTCTTATATTTACACTTAAGTAATCTTTATCCTTGTGTATTTAATACCACGGTGAAGGAAAACTGCATGTCCGAGAGAGACTAGCAAGTTTTCGAAAGACATGTGAAGTTCGTCAACTCGCACTAGGCTAGCGTGGTGGACTATGGATTGATCCCTCTCATATTGAAAAGAGGCCCGTGCCTAGCAGTGGGACGTTAAAAAGATGATTAATATAACCTACGTTTTAACACCGAAAATGCATTTACAATAAAATGTATAAATTTAAGTTAAATATAAAACATTTTTAAACTTTTGTCAAAATAACGTCTAGTTTCATCCAATATTTTTCTGCTCTTGAGATTAAAGCATCTATTAGTTA
Source organism: Boloria selene (assembly GCA_905231865.2). Taxonomy (NCBI): domain Eukaryota; kingdom Metazoa; phylum Arthropoda; class Insecta; order Lepidoptera; family Nymphalidae; genus Boloria; species Boloria selene. Next base: position 11,101,475 of record HG993137.1, on the reverse strand, counting down.
GCATTATCTGCCAACCAACGTAACCTAAGTTGTCTCGTGTCCTGGATTCTACGAGTAGAGATAAAATGCTATCTAAAGAATTGTAAAATTTCAGACTATTTTCTCTATTGTAATTCAGATGCTTTCGAATTTCAATGGCTTAGCGTATTTTTATTTGATATATTTATAAAATCTTTCAAGTGAAGATCTAGGACACATCGAAATTATACCCTAAATAGGATTATTAACAAGCCTACTTCATATATATGTACAAAACATACGAGTAAATTTAAGTTATTTAGAAATATGATATCTGAAACTTGCGTTTTGTAACTTATATGTAATTGTGTTAATGAATTCTAATTTATTTATACTCTTTTATTATGGAATCATTCAATGTTCTAGAACAGAACAGAAAGAAATACTCCAATATGTAAATCTCACTTGTCTTCTAATAATCAACAAACTATATACGAATTTCTTTACATTGTCATTTGTCTAATAAGTCATTTGATTTTCTTATTTCAGATAGTAGTAGTTATTATTGAAAACATACATAAATAAAAAAAAACAAAAAACACGTAATCGATGCTGTATACTTTAGTTGAAATTTAAATAAACTTCAAACACCAAAATTTACATTTCCCGGAACAACAATCGACCTAAGCTCTCCAGAGTTCGTTAATCGAAGTATTTAACAAAATAATTACAAAAACACACACAACGCCTTCTAATCTCAACTGTGTTTGTGTTGGAATTATCTATTACACGAAACGATGGTCTTAATTTGTATTATTTAAATTACCCTTTTGATTCTATTTTGTTTTAAAGACTCACTTTCGGTTTCGTTCCTTTGATAGGACGTTTAGTATAGATTGAGATAGGATTGTTGATTTTGTTTGCCGTCAAGTTGGTTAGCTCACCAATAGTTCATTTGACCCTTTACTTTAAGAAACAAATGTAATATTATTTTTTTATTTTTTTTTATTTTTATTTTATAATTTTTGCATATATTTTTTTCACTGAGACAAACATATTTTATCACAGTGCATGCAATCACCTAAGTTTGCGCTTCGTCTAAACCAGAGAAAAAATCTTACATTTGATATCTGTGGGACAATTTAATGCGGTGTATGTTCTTAACTGATAACCCAAAGCTTTCAACAAAATTCTGATCCGTTACTTATTCACAGTATTGCTGATATCGGTATACACATCGGACCGTGTTAGTTTTGGTTTTCAGATAAGATCCTTTAGCAATTTTCCTCATTTGAATGTTACTGTTATATATTTGTTTATTTTTATAAAATCTATTTCTGTCTAGAAATATCTTTGTAAAATAATAAAGATACTAGCGACTCACTGTGTACTATTTACATATAAACCTTCCTCTTGAATCACTCTATCTATTAAAAACCCGCATCAAAATCCGTTGCGTAGTTTTACAGATATAAGCATACATTGGGGCAGACTTTGACTGATAGACTTTGTTTTATACTATAGTGAATTAAATACGCCTACACTCTAAATTTAATCAACTCCGAACATATATATTTAACGATACGACAATATTTTATATAACAACATTGCATTAGTAGTAGCATTGCAATAGCTGCTAGAAATCTTTTCGATATTTCAACTGTCAATACCAATCGCAACTTCGCAAGTGCTATTCAACTAGTATTGTTAGAACACTCTTACATGGCTCTGGTATTCACTAGCTGTTATCGCTTACCAATCCTATTGAGATTTAAAGGGCGAAGGCTTAGTATGTTACAGTACGTGGTTTCATTTCTCAAAGGGAAACCTTTTCTTAAATAGAAACCTACCATTACTTTTGGCTTCCTTTTACATTTTTCTCTTCATTTGAGTGTTAATATTTTATTTTTGTATAAAGTTGATCGATACGATGTTATAAAAATAAAAAAAATGTTATCGCTCCTCTTAAAAGTTAAAATGAAAAGAAATCTTACTTCAAATAAAACATCAAAAGATAGAAATATGATTCAATAGATAGGATTCATTTTTATATAGAAATAAAAACACTGGCTGCCTATTTCCTCCTAACCTATAATCTTCTCACTAGTACGAGTAGTGTTCAAATGAAATGTGGCAGACAGTAAATTACAGAAAATGTTGAAATTCGCTTTGTTCTCAGAACAAATTCAATTCAACCGATAACTTCGCGTGTGAGTAATTTTATATGTCTATACCGCAATACGTGGTGGAAAAATTTTAAGTGCTTCTTGGCACCAAACCCCGTTTTCTTTAGGAACTAAATATATGTAGTAGATATATGTTGAATGTTACGACATTATTACACACAGCGTTATCTAGTTCCGTGTTAAGCTATGAGTTTTGTGTAACAGATACCAAATAGTTGATATACTACATATATAACTTTTAAATGATATACATTATAAATTTAAACACCTTTGACTGGAGTATAAACATTCGTGCTCAACAAATGTATGCAGTGGGACTCGAACCCGCGACCGCTGGCGCAGCAAGTAGAGTAACTACAAACGGAGCCAAACGTGTCGATTGATATTATTTTGTTGTTATGTAATCAAATCGTAATATCTTCTTTAAGCTGACCCTAACTTACTTACTTTATAGGTTTTCCCACCTTTAAGAGAAACGGACCATTTTGTTGTCTTCAAGATCCTTTTTCTCGAGCACGCGTGGAGTAGTATAAAATTAATATCAAATACGTAGGTCTGAAACCTTGAGTTAAATCTTAAAACTTGTAACTTAACTCAATCAAAAGATATCTTTCACATACAGTATATCTTATTCTATCTATCCGAAATAAATTGATATTTTTAAGCATAACTAAGTAATTTATCTGCTAATAATTGATATAACTAAACCTTACAGAAGAATACATTAAAATATTTCCAACAGATTTTTTTTACACTTTTTTATTGTTCCTGTAACGAGAGAAGTTTAATTTAAAATATTGTAATTACTAGAACTGGAAAGATAGTGTCGTAAAGTTAAATCTCCCCGTTACCTGGAAAGTAAAGGTATACGGACACTATACATAAAAATGAATTGTTAATATCTATAATATATTTTCGTAAATACTTTTTCTTAACTAAACATTCAATTTCTATAATATAGTCTTCTAAACTGTTGAAATGTTAGGCACCTCACTTTATGTTATCTGTGTCAATTTGACATTTTGATCTATAAGTTATGGCTCTGTGTTCTGTTCGCTTCCTTGCAACAATGGTAGATACATGTTTTTCGTTCTGTAAATGTTTTTAATAATAAAAGGCGACATATTGTGAAAGCATCGTTGTTTTATTCTCAACATGGTAGCAGAGCGTGGTTACTGCTAAAAGAACAACGAAAAGTCGTTACTGGGTTGCGATCCAAGTAGATGCAATACGATGCATAAAAATCAAGGCAACGCCATCATGTCGTCGGGGGCTGCGGTCTCATCAATTTCGTTGTTGCCGTGCTTGAATGAGAAGACAAACTTTAGCACGTGGAAGTTTCGCCTCAAATTAATATTAGAAGAAAAACAAGTTGCATATGTATTAAATGAAGGAGACAAAGAAAAAGGTAAATCCGCCGAATTTATAAAAGATGATTCGAGGGCGAAGTCTTTAATTGCACAATGCGTTTCCGACCGCTACATTGAAATAGTAAAGGATGGGAAAACAGCGAGAGAGATGATTATGTTACTGGAAAATACATTCGAGAGAAAAAGTGTCTACAACAGATTCTATCTAAAACGCAAATTAATAACTCTAAAGTGCCATGAGCCATTGGAAACCTACCTCATAAAGTTCTCGTCGATTGTCAACGATCTCCAGGCGATTGAAGTCAAAATTGATGATGAAGATAAGATTTGTTACCTGCTGTCATCGCTGCCCAAGGAATATGATCCTGTAATTACATCCATCGAGACCATGGCTACAGAGAAGAGACTGACATTTGATTTTGTAAAAGCCAGATTGCTGGACGCTGAGACAAAAATCATCACAAACAAGGACATGACCGAGCAAGAGAGTGCATTTATCACATGTTTTACCTGTGGTAAGCAGGGACATAAAAGCTATGAGTGTAAAGAGAAGACCAATGAACAGGAAAGAGGCAGGGGCCGTGGGAGAATTGCTGGCCGAGGTCGCAGAGCTGCACGAGGACACCCCGCACGAGGTCGAGCACAACGTGGTCAAGCCCAAGAAACGTCCCTAGCTGGTAAGGCTGATGTGGGATTTTTTGCCAGTGAATACATGCTCGGATTAACTGATAATTATAATATAACTTTTGTTGTCGATTCTGGTTGTACCCAACATATTATAAGTGATCAATATGAACAATATTTAAGTAATATTAAAGAATTGCATGAAAGTGTTAAAATATATGTTGCTAATGGTCAATATTTAGAGAGTTATAAAATGGGAAAATTAAAGTTCATGTATAAAGATATAAAAATAAATATAGAGGCATTGATTGTAAAGAATATATCATATAATTTATTGTCAGTAAATAAAATAACTAAAGCAGGATTTCATATAAAGTTTAATAAAACAAAAGCTGTAATAAGAGATAAAAATACATATATTGTTTGTTATGCTGAGGGAATGTTATATAAATTAAATGCTCAATTATGTAATGAAACATGTAATATTAGTAATAAAAATAGTGATGATGTTCTTTCTAACATTTGGCATAGACGTTTAGGTCATTTAAATAAAAAAGGTTTAGGTATTATGAATTTACCTGTTTCTGAAAAAGTTTGCAGTCCATGTATAGAAGGTAAAGCTACGAGAGCACCATTTAAGCAGACACCGAGACCAAGATCGAGGAGAGTAGCAGAGTTGCTGCATACAGACATTGCAGGACCCACCAAGAACTGCGGTTTAAACGGTGAGAAATATTTTATGACTGTAATTGATGACTACTCCCATTTCTGTGTGGTATATCCGTTGGTGCATAAGTCGGAAGCAACAGAGAAACTTATTAACTACATAATTAAATTGGAAAATGAAACTGGAAATAAAGTGCAAAGGATAAGATGTGACAATGGTACAGAGTATACAGCAAATAGATTGAGAAATTTTTGTAATAATAAAGGCATAAATATAGAATATACTCTACCTTATACGCCGCAACAAAATGGAGTTGCAGAGCGCTTAAACAGGACTTTGTGTGAGAAAACAAGAACTTTGTTTGCAGAGACAAATTTACCTAAATTCTTATGGTGTGAAGCCATTCAGTGTGCTGCTTACCAGTTGAATAGATCTCCATCCTGGGCTATCAACTTTAATACTCCATGCTTCATGAAAAATGGATATAATGATTTGTCAAGACTAAAAGTCTTTGGATCAAAAGCTTGGATAACTATAATACCAAAACAGGATAAGTTAAGCAAAAGAGCAAGACCTACAAGAATGGTTGGTTACAGTACTGTGGGTTATAGATTATGGAATCCAGAAGATAATACAATAATAGTATCTAGAGATGTCATATTCGATGAAAGTGATTTTCAATATAAAGAAAGCGAAGAAAGTAAAGAAGAACAATTTATTCAAGAAGAAATAGACTATAAGGTACAGAAATCTGCAGAAGCCAGAAACAAGGAAATTGGAAGCACAGAAACTGAGACTACAGAATGTCAAGATATTCAAGAAGAAGAAATAGAAGAGAGTTTAAATAGAGAGAGTGTACTACAAAAGAAGTCAAGATCGGGCAGAACAATAAAACGACCAGCGCATTTAGAAGATTATTCATCAAACATAGTCACATGTTTGAGTGCGACTACACCAAACACATTTGAAGAAGCAGTGAGTAATACAGAGTGGAAACAAGCTATTGAAAAGGAATTACAAGCACTGGAAAAACTAGATACATGGGAAGAAAAGGAGCTGCCTACAGGAAAGAAAGCTATAGACACAAAATGGATTTTTAAACAAAAAGAAGAAGGAACTAAGAAGGCAAGATTAGTTGTAAGGGGCTTTCAACAGAAGAAAGAAGATATTTTTGACAGTAATTATGCTCCAGTTGCGAGACACTCTACAGTTAGGATGTTCATATCTAAAGCTCTACAAGAAGATTTAAAGATTAATCAACTAGATATACCTACTGCATTTTTGAATGGCAAATTGAAGTCAGAAGTATACATTAAAGTACCACAAGGATTAAAGGTGAAGAATTCTAATTCTAAAACAGTATTAAAACTGAAAAGAGCACTTTATGGATTGACAGAATCTCCAAAATGCTGGAATGAGACAATAGATGATTTTACAAAGAACAATGGATTTCAACGTTCAGAATATGATTATTGTATGTACTACAAGAATGATTGTTGGATGTTAATATATGTAGATGATATTCTTATAATTGGAAATGGAGATGATATTATAAAACAATTAAAACAGAAGTTTAATGCAAAAAAATTTAGGAAAAATTGAAAGATTTTTAGGTATGGAAATACAAAGAAGCAAGGACACTATAATTGTGAAACAGACTAATATGATAGAGAAGATATTACAGAAGTTCAATATGAGTGATTGTAAAGGAATGAAAACACCTATGGAAATAAATTATAATATACAAATATATGAAGATGAAGAAATACTAGATGTACCCTATCGTGAACTGATTGGTAGTTTAATCTACTTAACTGTAACATCAAGACCGGATTTAACATTTGCAGTATCTTATCTAAGCAGATACCTGGACAAACCAACTGAACAACTATGGAAAGCTAGTAAGAGAGTTTTACGCTACCTGAAAGAAACTAAAGATAAAGGACTAGTATTTAGAAGAACTACAGATAATAATTTGTATGGATTCTCTGATGCAGATTGGGCCGGAGATAGAAATGATAGAAAAAGTGTAAGTGGTGGCATAATTTTACATGGAGTGAATCCCATCGCTTGGTTTTCAAAGAAACAGTCATGTGTTGCTCTTTCAACAGCAGAATCTGAGTACATTGCTGCTGCTGCCACAGCTCAAGAGTTAGTGAATCTTAAAGGTCTCAGTCAACATTTAAAGTTCAATAATGATGCCATCTTACTTGTAGATAATATAGGAGCAATTTCTATGTCTAAAAGTTATGAAAATTCGAAAAGAACTAAACACATAGATATAAGAGCTCATTTTCTTAAAGATATTGTTATAAAAGGCATCATTGCTATTGAATATATTAATTCTAATGATAACTTAGCTGATATAATGACTAAAAGTTTATGTAAAGACAAATATTTCAAATTTAGAGATCAATTTATGTGTTAAAAAAAGGTAATATGATAGGAGGAGTACTATTGTAAACTGAGATATTTTATAACTGTTGTTATTACTATGTAATATTAAGTTGCTATTTGCCATGTAAAACTGAAGTTGATTGTTAATTGTAAAAGAAAAATATAATAAGTTTATGTTAATGTAAGTTAATTAATATTTGTAAGTTGAAATTTGTTTTGCAAGTAGTATAGTGGATAAGTGATGTGCTTGATACCTAATTTAAATTTGAGAAATGTTAAATTCGAGGAGGAGTGTTGAAATGTTAGGCACCTCACTTTATGTTATCTGTGTCAATTTGACATTTTGATCTATAAGTTATGGCTCTGTATTCTGTTCGCTTCCTTGCAACAATGGTAGATACATGTTTTTCGTTCTGTAAATGTTTTTAATAATAAAAGGCGACATATTGTGAAAGCATCGTTGTTTTATTCTCAACATAAACAACAAGTCAATTAAAAGGAAATAAGGAAAAAACATTTAATATTACGAGTAGAAAAATCACGGTTTAAATTATTTTTTTGCTATAAAATATAATTTAAACTTATTCTGATATTATTAAATTTAAAAAAGAAACATTTTAAGAAACAATGTGTTTCCACCTTTATAACTTTTGCCAGATGTTATCAACTGGCAGCGCACGAAGCGCGGGTAAAATAAAATCTTAAGTATAACTTGCGCTTACAAAATTTAAAAATTTTTACAAGACTTTTGTTGAGGTGTTACTAAATGTATTGAAATTTAAAAAATCTGCTAGAAATATGGTTATCATTTTGTATACATTTATGTATTAATAGAAGAAAAAGCTCCTAAAAGTGAGTTTAATGTTCTTTTGTCTACCAAAACGGGCTGAAGTATAAATGTTGCTTGATTTGGAACTTTATTTACTAAAGGTAAAATATAATTCATGTTGTATTCACTGCAAAGAAAAAAAATCGAAACTTTATTTTAGTTATTTTTATCAAAATTAATACACCATTTTTTATACTTTTTACGCAGATAATATTCGTTTGTAAGTATTAAAGAGTATTTCTTCGTTATACTCGTTTGTCTCAAAATTCTCCTTAAATATGAGCATCCATAATGTTCCTCTTCCTGAAATATTAGTGTCGTAAAAACTCGATGAGTGTAGTTAGGACTTGGGGTATGATGCAACACATTGTAATGTGTTATGTTCGCGTTTTTATATAAAAAAATGAAATAATAAGTGGGAATTTTATATAAATTATCGTTTAATCGAATAACCCTTGGTTAACCGAGTGATGCGGGTTCAAATCCGGGTCTCGCACCTCTGATATTTTCATGTGCGAATAATTTATATCATGATTACCACTTATCTTACGGCGAAGGAAAACATCTTGAGGAAACCTGCATGTCTGAGAAAATCTAACAAGTTTTCGAAAGGCATGTTAAGTCCGCCAACTCGCACTAGGCCAGCGCGGTGGACTATGGCCTGATCCCCCTCGTACTGAGGGAGGCCCGTGCCCAGCAGTGGGACGTTAAAAAGGGCTGATGCTGATGATGATGATGTTACCATTTTAGGGTACCATACCATTAAGGAAAAATATCTCTTAAAGGTATACTTCATTGTCCATCTGACACTCGTCTGCCTCACATTAATCCCCTTTCCATTAAATCATTTCATAATTCTAAATGTATGTGCGCTGAAAGTGTATAAATAAATATTTTTTATTATTTTAAGATAGATACTTATGCAAAGCTTCCATGGCAGTGGTAAATTGCGCGCAGGTGTCGCCGAGACATGTTTTACAAATAAATGGAACGAGCAGAACGGTAAATTACTAAAATATGTAAAACATTACAAAGAAAATAAAACTTAAGAAGGAATTATGGAATATGAATTCTGACTGTCTCGGTGGTGTAATGGCTAGAAGTCCGGGGTTCGAGTCCCAGGTTCTGTATCGTTACTTTTCCGCCGTCGACGTCAAGCCGTTGGTATCTCACTGGTCGTGTTGAGTAGATGTCCCACCGGAGTATAGAGTGATAAGGAAAAGAGAGTGCACTTGTGTTTGATCGTACACTTGTGCACTATAATATCTCACGCGCAGATGGCTAGTTAGTTATAATGAGATTGGCCGCCGTGGCCTTAATCGGTCGGGAGGACATTATTATTATGTATTCTATTTATAAAGACACTAGCTGATACCCGCGACTTCGTCCGCGTTGCTTGAAATATTAACAAAGTTTTCCGCATGGCGCTACGCCGCTTGCCCCACTACTCCGCGAGAAGGAAACATACATACTGCATCACTGAACACGCAGTACATATACAAATCGTTTTTTCCTGAAACTTTAATAAATTTTTATTAAATGAAGATATCGCAATCTTTTTTTATATAAGGGCCAAGTGTCTAAGAAATAAAACTTAGAAAGTTTCATTTAAATCTATCCAGTACTTTTTCCGTGATGCGCGCACTACTGCAGATCTCTATCATTTTATTTATATAGATTATTAGGTTATATAAAAACAAATGAAATTAATTAAATAAAAAAAAATTGACTTTAACCTTTTCTATTTAAACAGTAAAAAAATAATCATTTGGAGTCTGTAGAAGTTACAGTTTGGAAACATAAATTTAACATTCTCACACCCACCCCCGCAATCCCTATTGGAAATAGAATTTCGTAAAATCCTATTTGAGATGATTTCTGCATGACAAATAAAAGATTACTACCAAATTTAAAGTCTATAGAGGTTACAGTTTGGAAATAGAAATTTCACATTTTAACACCCACTACCGCAATCTTTTTCGGCGGTGGGTTGTTGTAAAATCCGCTCTTAAATCATTTCTGCATCACATATAGACGACTCTAGCTAAATTTGGAGTCTGTAGGAGCTACGGCTTAAAAAATAAAAATTTTCATTGTTAAACCACCCCCGCAACCCCCTGTGGGGTGAGCTACCGTAAAATTCGTTCATAGACTATTTCTACATCTCCTACAGAAGATTCCTACCAAATTTGGAATTTATAGTAGCTATAGTTTAAAAACGGGAATTGTTCATTGTTAACGCCCCCGCAATCCCCTTAGGGGGATGAATTTCTTAAAATCCGTTTTTAGTTGACATCTACATAACGAAAGTAATATTCCTACCAAGTTTCACATTTCTAAGTCCTATAGTTCCCGAGATTTCGTGATGAGTAACTATAGAAATTGGAATACTTCGATTATCATCGAAATTTTTAACGTTTTAGCAGACTTTTTTAAAATTTTCTTACATATAAACATTCTCCTGACAATTCTGAAGACAACAAAAAAAAATTAACCCAATCGGTCCAGCCGTTCTCAAGTGATACTCGATCATAGATACGGCATTTTATTTTTATCAAAAAATGAGAGTGGGTGTGCAGGGGTGCGTGGGAGTTGGTGGGTGGATGCGTGGAAGTTTGTAAGTAGATTCTTAGCTGAATGTAAAAGAACATTATCCGTTTAGTAAACTCCGTTGAAATCCATGAAAACAAAAGAATCAAGAGAAAACGCTTGTCTTTTGTTTTTATTAGCGGGATAAATGTTCATAAAAGTAAAACAGCAATAAAAAAATGAAGGAACGTTAGAATTCGAAAAATAAATAGCCATAAACCATCTAGAAAAAATTTCGCATCGAATGGTGGTAGTTTCGTGTCGATACGATCAGTGGTTTAGGCGTGATTGAGCCTCAAACGAACACCATTTTCATTATATTTATATAGATATAGATAGAAGATAGATGATATAAAGTCTCCAAATAAATAATTACTTTTATTACTTCGTGACAGAGTCACCTAAGTAATTTTAGTATATACCAAATACAATAAATACAAATTATAATAGTACACCACTTATCAATGCTTGCTCGCAATAAAATGTCATTAATAATTGACATGACGTGGACAGTCGATATTAGAACGTTCTTTCTATAGTCCAATATACTTCTCGTACAAAGGCATGCCAATGCAATTTCTGACGTCTATGACGACGTGTTTGAGCTGGGAGCTGGCTCGTTATTACGTGGATATTGACTTTAAATATTCATAGGAAATTTGTTACTTTATAGTATAGTAGAACTTGTTACGTGAAAACGGAAATGTCAAGTACAAAAAAATTTAAACAATGTATAAATAAATAGAGTTATTATAACTTATTAACAAAAATGAAAACCGACTTCAAAACGCTACAAATCGAAACTAAAAAGAAAAAAAAAATTTAATTACTTAGTTATTGTTGGAGTCGGTGTTTTTGATTGAGGAATTTTACCTTCCATCATCAGCTCATCCACATGAGATGATGATTTTCATACGTAAAAGCTTTATCGGGTTTAGAAAATATATCAAAAACATAATAGGTGCCTGTAAATTTTGAGAGTTGCCTTCGATTTCCCTGGGATCCCATCATCAGATTCAGACTTGGTGACAATGGGACCACCTCGGAACTATACCCTACCAATCAAAAGAAAAATTTTTGAAATCGGCCCACAGACGGCGGAGTAATCGGTGAACATACATAAAAAAAAATACATACAACGGAACATATAACCTCCTCCTTTTTTGAAGTCGGTTAAAAATACTCAATATTTCTCTAAAAAATAGTAAAGTATGTAAAATCTTAAATTTATATAAAATATCCTTTATTAAAATGGCAATATCGCTTTACTGAGGTTATTTTTTGCATAAAAACACTTAAGAAAGTTGTATATTCTAGGTTACCTAATGCACTGAAATACGGTCCAATAATAATAAATAATTTTGGTACAAAATTAGACACATCGCTATCTAGTTCCGTGTCACTACGAGGCTTGAATTACGGATAAAAGATGATTTATATACCTACTACACATAATATATAACTTTGTAAATACATACATATTATAAATACAAATAAACCTTCTCCTTAACAAATGAATGCCCCAGCGGGACTTGAACCCGCGACTGCTAGCGTAGAAAGTAGGGTACAAACAAGTACAAACTGAACGACGAAGGAGTCGGCTTCGACTCGCATTAGCCAATGGAAAAATGAAGATAAAAGAACTTAAATGTTTGCAACAGCAAAAATAACTTAGTTATTTTATATTCTCAAATTTATTTTCAGCCGCAACTTCCTCTTTGTTCTAAGCTAATAAACAGTGTTCATTTTGGAATTTGGCAAAAGCAGTGATACAAAATAAAACGTAGTATTTAGTACATTTAAGTTAGAGCTTAATATCAGTCTATATATTCTGGTTTCTCCGAGAGCTTAAGAGAGATGAAGCGTCTATTTATGAATGGCAAACAAATTTCTTGCGTTTCAGAACAGCTTGTACGTGTTTCATGTATATATATACGTGCAAAATACGAGTAATATTTTAAGTATATTAAAATGGTCTACGCAATATTTATTCGACGTGTGTAAATTTTTAATGTTTACCATTAATAATAATGATACTGATTAGGGCTCTTTTTTTTAGGTTAGTGCTAAGGTCAAATATGTATAATTTCGTCGTTTCCATCTTAAATTATATTAAAAAAACATTTGAATTGATTGAATCTAATGAATAAAAAAAATTTAAGTCAACATAAACATGTGCATATACCTCGCAGAGTTATATACTTCAACAGTAACCAATTTGTGAGTTTTATTAGCATAAGGAACAATTTGTACTCCATTCCAATGGAGTAGGTGAGAAAAGTTGATTAATATTTGTCATTGCTATATTTCAGTGCTACCGACTCACCCTAGCTTTGCTCGGTTTTATCCCTAGATTTCGCCTGAGTGAAGCCGTCGGTTTCGCTAGTTATACATACATTCTATTGAATAACTCTATCTGTTAAAAAACCGCATCAAAATCCGTTGCGTAGATTTGAAGATTCAAGCATACATAGGGATAGACAGACAGCGAGATCACTTTGTTTTATACTATGTAGTGATGTACCTACGTACAAAATTACATTATATATTTATATACCTACTTTAATGTAATTTCGCATGATTTTACTTATCAACTACTAAGATACAATAAACAGGTACGATTAAAAGTAAATTAAAACGTCATTTACAAAGATTGGATATCAGCGTATCGGATATTTATTAAATACTTTTAACTTTTCAAGTTTCAAAATGACAAGGTTTACCTTAAAAAATACCTTCCTTTGAAATATTTTGGCAACTCCATCAACCTGAAACTAATTCTTTTCCTAATATTTACTAACGGGGAAGTTAATTTAATGCAGTATTCCATTCCTATTATAATAATGGAATATGTTGCGAAAATTTAAATACACTAAAATTGAAAGATATTTTTCTCTCTAGAAAAGCCATACGATTTTTCTGAACGTAGTTGTTTTGATTTACATTAAAACTTTTGATGTTTTACGTTCGCTGAAAAACCGGTTATTATTTTTTGACGAAATATCTAACTGTTTAGTTATTAAAAACATCGTTTATAAATAACAGAAGACATTAAAAAAATTGACTTGTAAAATGTACAAGTATTTTTACTAAATATAAACTGTTACCTACTAAGAGTGCTATATTATAGAAAGGGTAAGTAGTGAATATAGTATTTATTTTTATATTTATATTCAATGTATTGGTATGTATATTCTAGTACTTTTCTAACTTTATTACCGTTAAAGACTTAAAGTGTTATTTAGTTATTAATTTTAATACCAAAGTAGGTGATTTTTTTAAATCACAGAATGAATTAACATAGAAAACTAAAATTTTAAATACAAAGATTCGTCTATCTAGCTTAAACAACGTTAATTATTGTTGTTGATAAAAAATCCTAAAATGAAATTAATTGTTCAAAAGCACGAGGTATCGTTTACGTAATAATAATATAATAGTAGCTTAATAAAGTTGCGATATTTATTTTTTCTCTTGTAGGTAAAACGTAATAAATACAAACAGCAAGTAAGCTTTACATTTTAGTTTAGATAAGGCGTTTTAAATTATTTATTTAAACGTTAATCTAATAAAATTTCTTGGCTTCTGCAGTCTATTGGATATTCGTTCATTAAGAAAAAGCTTAGTGTTGCAGAATGCAATTAGTACGGTTGTTTTACGTTTACCCAGAGGTCTGCATCAGCTTGATTAGTTGCTTTTCCCGCACTAATGGCTGGTAGCCTAATTAATTGGCTAACATGTATAACTGAAGCAATAATAATTATTTTAAAGTTATAAATTAAGACAATGTTCTCATTTACAAATTTTACATAATTTGTAAATGTTGTTTTCTATCTTATATATTCATATTAGAATATGACAAGCTTCAGTAAGATATGAAATTTTATACATTATTAGGTTTTTCTTGCATATAGGTACAGGAGAATTAGAAGACTAGGTAGACCTATAGGCCAAGAAAAGCTTTTTTATGTAATATGTTTAATCGTTGTCCTTGGCAGAACTAGTAGCAAGACAGTTTTGTCATTATCATAGATAATAGAATAATGTAAAACCGGAATTATGCAGTCTCATAGCAGCATACAAAGCAAAACGAAGACTTCAGGATATTGAGGGATTTTATCAGTATAGTCGCACTATAGTGTTCTTAGTCAGTTTAGTGTAATTTGTAACAATTTCAATAAAAAAACATTAATATGTACTTTTGTTATTTTTTTTAAGTTATAACAAGTAATAGTGGTGCAACGTTAACAAAACAAATTCCTAATGAAATGTTTACCACACCTTGTTATCGCGTGATCGTAGAAACGAAATAAAGGTACACATTTCAGTCAGAGTTACTACTGCCTTGTTAGTTTATTGATATGGCAATTTAATTAGTATTCTCAATGAATGAAGTGAATTTAGAGGGTACACTTTCATTACCTATTATTTGCTATAAGTTTTTTTTTAAGCTTAGAGTATGTCGCTGTAATATAATATAACACTTGCTGATGGTCTAGTAAATAACTTGTATGGCTGCAAATCCGGTGATTCTGATTTAGATTCCTGGGTAGAGTCAAGTGGTTCCTTTTCTATAAAAAAAAACTTGCCACAAAAAATTACAAGTTTCTTAAATAAATGATTTCTAAATGACTATAACTCTTTTACTATTACGTGTACTACTACGTACTACGTTTTTTAGATTCTTCTATGTTTGCAACACAGTTATAAATATAGGTAACATTACTCACAATAACACCCAATAACCAATATTTACGGTACACTAATCGAAGCATAATGAAAATTAATATTGTCATAACAATAGCTTATACTTGATGTCTCTTTATTATAAGCCTCATTTACAGGAAGGCTGCAAACAAGAGTTCTTAGCAAGATATGAATAATTCAAACCGCCCTGTCGCTTCGAGCCGCTAATTCATTTAACCCTGATGCGATGAAGTAGAATATGATATTTATATGTCATTCGGGATATCATAGGCGCAATGTTTTGAAGGAAAATTTCAAAAAAATAAAAAAAAATGCGTGTGGTTACACGCTCGCTTGGATAACCCAGTGATGCGACTTAAAATCGGGGCCTCTCTTTTAATGTCATTAAATAAACATGTTTTGAATGTAACTTTGAAAAGATTTTTGAACTTTTTCAGTTATCCTATTATATGTTATATGCATATAAGTATATTAATAAAATACACAATAAAATACTAATTGGTTTTTATACATTATTTATTTCCCCATCATAAGAATTATGTTTAATTCCCGATTACGAAAATTTTCAATTTCTTCTCTTTCAAAATAAGTAAAGCCTTCGTCACATATCACTCAAGCTTACAAACTTATCCTAAAACAATGCATATTGAGAGGCTATTTTCAAGTAGAGCATATTTTCAATATCCAAAGGGAGTATGTAAATATTTGATTAAAATATATACCCATATTTCAAACCAATATATTTTTATTCTACCGAAATCTTCTTTACATCAAAACACTTAAGGCCGGACTTTAAGATGTTGCTGTTGCAAATTCTTGTTACTTTACAACGCTATAGGGACAGTACTTTGATTATCTGTATTAAAATTACCGTGCATGTGAATTCACGTTGAGAGAGAAACCCATTTAAAATTTACGGAATCCCCTTCGTATTAATAGGACGCTACAGTATCATTATGCAATCAATTACGAAATCTTGGCAGCAAACCTCCCATGGCAACCAAGTTGTTGTTTTCACGGTCCAATCTGCATCTAGAAATCGGATGCAGTCATCAAGGTCCGGTTCCTCCCAGGTAGCTAATGGGCCCCTCTTCCCCACCAAAGTAGTAAACACACATCGAAAGTGAAATTAAAGTCATCATCATCAACCCTTTTCAACGTCCCACTGCTGGGCACGGGCCTCCCTCAGTACGAAGGAGATAAGGCTATAGGCCACCGTGCTGGCCTAGTGCGTGTTGGCGGGCTTCACATGTCTTTCGATAACTTGCTAGGTTTTCTCAGACATGCAGGTTTCCTCACGATGTTTTCCTTCACCGTAAGACAAGTGGTAATCATGGTAGAAATGATTCCCATTTCATTCCATTGAAAATATCAGAGGGACGAAACCCGGGTTTGAACCCGCATTACTCGGTTATCCAAGCGAACGCGTTACCGCTGGGCCAGCACTGTCTGAAGTTATAGTTATGTAGAAGAATAGTTACATAGAATTTTATTTATTTATTTATTTATTTATTTATATAAGTACATAGAAAAGCTTGGTAACAATACACAGCACTTTAAAACTAACAAGTGTTTAGAATCAAGCTAACAATGTTTAAGTAACACTGCCCTCCGTACTAGTTTAACTGTTTGACGGTAGGACGGTATTTCTCGCACGAATGTTCACTCGCTTATTACAGTATAGGTAAATTTTTAGATTAAACTTATAATTTAACAACACACAAATATTAATATTTCTTTATTTTGTGTATGTGTACTGGGTATGCATGTATGTATGTATGTATGTATGTATGTATGTATGTATGTATGTATGTATGTATGTATGTATGTATGTACTATGTATGTATGTATGTATGTATGTATGTAATTGTGTGTGTGTGTGTGTGTGTGTGTGTGTGTGTGTGTGTGTGTGTGTGTGTGTGTGTGTGTGTGTGTGTGTGTGTGTGTGTGTGTGTGTGTGTGTGTGTGTGTGTGTGTGTGTGTGTATGTATACTATAATGAATATATATATAATAACAGTAACCATAACAATTTAGTATTAATAATGTGGAGCTTTATTAATATTTGATATCTAATTTTGAAGGCTTTAATATATTAAATTCTTAGTTAAAATAGTAACTTCCTTTTTAAGATACGTTTCATTTTAGACTGGTTTAATCAATTTTTCTGTTTCGTTATATGTTAGACTTTTAAGATATTTATAAACCGTTTTTTTAAATTTATATCTATTCAGTGATTTTAAAGAGACTGATTTAGATATTTTGTTATATATAAAGGGGGCCAAAAATGGATAAAAATAATGAGCAAAAGCTGTTTTTGTGGAGGGTAAGTCATATACTATATCTTGCCTTCGTTTTTTAATATTTTTATCACAGGGTTGTAGATGTTGATCTTTTAATATTTCCAATATGTATGTTTGTCTGACATTAAGTACTGGTAATTCAGTGTATAGTAAGTCTGTTGGATATTTAAAATCTTTAGAATGTAATACTTTTAATATCGCACGCTGTGTTCTTTCTACTCTTAGCAAAGACGTCTTATTCACTCCACCCCAGACGGTGATACCGTATGACAGTATAGAGTGACATAGGGCGAAATAGATGGAATTCAATAGTTTAGGATCACATATAAATTTTAGAGTTTTAAATACAAAAATTAGTCTCCTGAGGCGGCCAATTAATACTTCTATATGACTCTTCCAGGAAAGATGTTGATCAACAATGACACCTAAGTACCTAATATTGTTAGTTTGAGATAATTTTTGGCAGTTGCATGTTGGAGTATTATTAGGTTCACAATAATGCGCCTTTAGTTCAAGTGTCTTGAGATTGAGATATTTATTCGAACGAATGCTGAAATTTAGATATTTTGTTTTATATAGGTTTAATGATAATAAGTTTTGGTCTAGCCATGTTGCAACTCTCCTAAAATCATCATTGGCATTTTTATATACTTCTTCATTAGACTTGCCATGAGAAATTAAAACTGTATCATCTGCAAATGTTATGATTTTGCTGTTGTTAAGTGTAAGTAAACAAAGCTCATTTATGTACACCAAAAAGAGTGTAGGGCCCAAAGTACTTCCCTGGGGGACTCCATATTTAATATCAGTTTCTTCACTTACCAAATTGTCTACTTTTAGTATTTGTTTTCTGTCCGTCATATAGCTACTCAAGAGTTGATGTGGTAGTCCACGAACTCCCACATTTTCAAGTTTTTTTAACAACAGAGGAATAGACACTGTATCAAAAGCCTTTTTCAGGTCCAAAAACAATCCTAAACACTTAACGCGACTGTCTAAGTTATTAACAATAGCCGATATACATTTTTTTAGTGCATCAGATGTTGATTTATTATTCTGAAATCCGTATTGATTATTAGCTAAAATTTTATATTTCTTAAGATAGTTTTGTAGTCTAATGTTTATAATTTTTTCTATTATTTTAGATAGTATCGGCAACAAAGAAATAGGTCTATAATTATTAATATCCTCTTTAGCACCGGTTTTAAATATTGGTACAATAATTGTTTTTTTAAGCGCTTGAGGGAATATACCTTGTTCAAAACATATATTAGAAATCATAGCAATGGGACCAGATAAAACATTGACAGATAATTTAAGCAACTTAGAAGTAATACCATCCCATCCACATGAATTGGTGTTTTTAAGTGATTTTATAATTCTTGCCACCTCATATTCATCAGTTGGGGTCAAATAAAACGAACCCCTATTATTACTTCTGCTTGGTAACATGTGTAGAAGTTTGTCTTCCGTCGTTTGAGTTCTTTGCATTATATTTTTTGCTAGTTCTGCACCAATGCCAGCAAAATATTTATTTGCATAATCAAGAGATTCTTTATGACTAGATTTTAATGTAAGTATTTCCGTTGAAGTGTGTTTATCTTTATTTAAATAACATATTTCTCTAACACACTCCCATTGTACTTTGGGGTTAAAATTATTTTTTTTAAGTTTGTTCTTATAATATAACTGCTTAACATTATTTAGAATTTTCCTACATGTATTGCGATATCTAATGTAACTTATTTTTAGTATAACATTATTTGGATCTTTACGTAATTTACTATGGAGTCTATCCCTATGTTTTATGCACCTAATTAAACCAGGGGTGATCCATGGTTTAATATTATTTTTCCTACCCGACATCTTTATAAAAGTAGTATTAGAGTCTAGTGCATTCATAACTGTAGCAAGAAATGTGTTTGTAGCTTCGTTGGCATTTAAATCTTTAAGTAATATATTCCATTCGATCTCTTTTAATAGTTTAATGACTGTATGATAATCTATTTTTTTAATGTGTGTTATTGCTGTTTTTCTGATTATTTTATTTTGTGATAATGAGACTATTACGCATGCATGATCAGTTAATGCTGTTCGGCAGACTAAAGTCTTAATCGGTAATTTAGTTTTAACAAAACAGTGATCTAAGCAACTTTTGTCTGTGGTGAGGATGTTATGTGTAGGCGTTAGTCCATATATAGCTGTAAGTTCAAGATAACTATCGCATCTTGCTGCATTACATCCTTCTTTAATATCAATATTTAAATCTCCCATCAATATTAAATTGTTTTGGGTAAAATCCTTAAGGATAATTTCCAAAGAATGTGTAAAATTTTCTAAATTTGTGAATTCAGGAGGTCTATATATACCTATGATGTTAATGTCTTTAAGACAAGCTACCAGACACGTAAGTTCTTTCGTATTTTGTGGTTCTATCACCTTAACTTCAAGAGATTTCTTTATATACATAACAACACCATCGTTTTTATTTAGATTTCGCTTTGTATAAAATTGGTTATAATTCAATAATGTAGGTAGTAAATTTACTGTATTTAGCCAGCATTCTGTCAAAATTATTATATCTTGTTCAATTTGTAGTTGTTGGAGAAGAACCGTAAGCCCATCAAAATTCTTATTAATACTACGTATGTTTTGTGTTAAAATGTTTAAATTACTGTTAGAGTGTAATATCCCCTTGCACTTATCAACATCATCAATTAAGACTGCTGCGCTGATATTGGTATTATTATCAATATCAGCTTGCAGTTTCTGAATGTTAACCATTTTTAAAAATGGATTTTATGCAATACTGATATTTTGATGATGTAGACAGATTAAGGGACATTAGCAGTAATATAATAAATATATATAATATTTGTATAAGAGTAATTGTGTGTATGTGTTGTGTGTGTATAATATAAATTTGAAATTTATGATAAAAAACTACTGTAACATTTTGTAACAAACAATGTAAGCAAGATTTAAAATATAAAAGGACAATAACGTAAGATATAAGAACAGAAACAAAAACTAGTATTAAATTAAAAGTATACCATATAAGTTGAAGTGCTAGTCATATAGTGGCTTCCCCTTTAAGAGATTCAATTTGCTCAATAGACTTGATAAGAATAGCCGCATCACCTTCATTTTTCCTTACAAAGATTCTTCCTCTTGATATCCAGATGTATTTAAATCCATATAATTTCTGCAGTTGGCGGGCATGGTAGTACAATTTTCTTGTATTAGGTGTGAGAAATTCATTAATATAAATGCGTTCCTTACAGTTTTGCTCACCAAAGATGCTTGTATTTAATTTTTCATCATTTTTCTTATTGTACATCTTCGTTAATTTTAATACTTCATTTCTTATCTGACCATTATGATATTCTACTAATATGGGTTTTTTAACCCCTTGTTTCACTCTATAACATTGTCTAATACTCTCCGTCGTAGGATTAAAACTAATAGTTTCATGAAATTTTGTAATCATTTGTAAAATATTTTCATTTTCTGTTACTGGTGTAGTTATTTCAATATAGGAGGAGCGCTGGTTACGTTGGATTTCTTCTATTTCATCTTCTAGAGTAATAATTTTTTTAATTGCTTTATTATGGTCCTCTTGAAGAACAGCCATTGACTCTTTTAATTGATTGTATAGCTCATTCGTTTGCATCAATTTTTCTTCTATTATTTCATTAGAACTTATTATTTTCTCATTTTGAATTTTTAAGATATTATTCTGCAACTTAAGTTCCTCAATACTTTTAAAGATTTTATCAAATTTTTCTCCTTGTCCTGTTTGTATAGTTCTTATCAAAATCTGTATTTCCTCTCGTAATTCCTCAAATTCACTCCGTTCTTTACGCTTCCGTACTGAAGCATAACTCAACGAAGATCCCGCGTCGGTTTTACTGGTGTTCGCCAAGTCGGGTTGTGATGAGTATTTACCATCTTTGTTTGATGGAGATCGTAGCATCTTACTATTTTGCCTATACTGTACACTAATGACGCGTAGACGCAATGAATAGCAAGCGTTCTTATCTTAGATTAAACAAGTTACAATGTAAAATAGATTTTATGACAATACTTTAAAGTTTATATTTGCTTGTTGAACTTTTACGGAACACAAATAAGCAGGTAGTATTGAGTATACGTCTACACGGCAAGAAGCCGAACGAGAAAGTGATATATACGCAGAATCCAGCAAGATATTAATAAAAATATGAAAGAACTTTGTAAACGATGTATCGGAGGAGCAGTACGCGCCACTAATCTTTGAAACTTCTGAACAACACTCATTAACCGCATATACAGGTGTTACACGAGATGAACCTAGCAATAAATTGTGAGATTTTGGCGAAAGAGCGCAAAGTTGTTACCGTTAGTAGTTCTTCGCTTAATTATGTGTAAGGTGATAATTAGGGACGTGCTTGCTCTTCTGGTTGTCGCTGTATAGCAAATTAACATTTACGATGAACTTACATGGTCATGGAACTGAGCTTCGTGTCCCAGCATAACTTTAACTCGTATTTTATTAAAATAAAATTATATACATTAAAGTAAATAATCTAATAATCGAAAAGATTATTCGTTTATTAAATAACGAAGTGTCTATTCATCCGATAAGCGGACGAATAAATTAAATATTATTTGTCCGACAATTGGTGTTTGATATATCGCGACTGAGACTTTTTTGCTTCTTAAATGGCTCAAAGAGAAATCAATTTGTTTTTTAAGTTTAAACATACTCGTGAATGCAATTGCAGACGTTTCTATAGTACTTTTTACAAAATACCATTTTCTTGTACATTGTTTTGATGTAGGTACATGCTCTCAGGGAGTGTTAGAAACGTAAATTTCATAGGACGACTCTATAGAGCCAGCTTTTTTACATATAAAAACTCTTGGACTTATTAAAAGTGGGTGGGATCTAAATAATAAATTATCAGCTCGGTAGGTTAAGGTTATTTTTTTTTTATTTTTGGCATAGATATATCCTGCACATAAAAATCGCTTATTTTATATTAGAAATCAAAGAAGTGATAGATATTCGTACAAACTGACAATATTCGGACGAATAATATATTTTTTTATTTATACGATTATCGGATGACTAGCAACAGCCTTTAAAATAACTTAGTCATCCAACAATTGTTGGACGACTAAATTATTTTACTCGTCCAACTAGCAGACGACTAGCATCAGCCATTAAATAATCGAACGTTTTATTTAACTTAACTCAAGACTCTCGGTTCGGCTGTCCCTGTCAGTTCAATAAAATTGTAGAGTTTGTTTGATACCGAATCAAATTAAAACAGATTTGAATATAAATATTTTTTTAAATTGTTTATAAGTAATTATAAGTAATATAAATATGACATTACTTTACTACATTTTTCCAATCTTATTAAGTTATTTATTGTGAATTTGTTTAAAATTTGTTATAATCCTTTTCAACGCCATGAATTGCATTTCCGCATTGTTATGCGGATAGACATACGGTATCTGCAACTTAGATGGTAAGTGGTAACGAAGGACTCATCGGTTAGTATAGCCAGTACTGCCGATAACTAACGAATCCTCTCCCTAATAGAGTTCTTAATATTTGTAATTCTTTAGTTAGAAACTTATATATAACACAGCTTTTATACATTTTTTAACTGGAAAATGCTTTCCGGTTAAAAAGTAGCTAGCTACAAACACGTCCACGTGATTGTAGTGTAAAAAAATCCTTTTTAACGGATTCAAATGTTTTGTTCAATTATAACTTTGTGTTTCAAAAAGTTTAAAAGTGTACAGTTGTTTGTGCTAGTTAGTACATGTCTGCCAATTAGCGAAATGAAAATTTGTTAACTACTGTCACTAATTCCCATGTCCTCTTGTGTACCTACTTAACAAGTCCTGTCTAGTTAGAAGCTTTGTGTCGAAACCGTAGTTCAATTTTTAAAACATAATATCATCTCGAGTCTAGATGATTGTCTAGATTCTAGGTTATTAATTTATTATTAACAAATACGGCCCGCTTCGCTGGGCTAAGTCAAAATAAATCAAACGGTTTTTATAATTTCTAATAAAATAAAAGTTATAAGGAGTTACTTACTCTAAGTTATTTTATAACATTAGCTATCTGCGAGTGAAAGTTCCGTTATAATCGGTCCAGCCGTTTTTTGATGATTGATTGATTTTGATATCTGTTTTTTTAATGATAAAAAGGCTGGCTTGCAAATGCGTTGCCGGCCTTTTAGGAAAGGGAGGGAGGGAAGAGGGAGGGGGCAACGTAGACGGAGGATGAAGGGAAGAGGGAGGGAGAGGGAGGAGGGAAGGAGAGTGGGCCTCCCGTATTCTGTGTGAGAGTGGTACTATATGGGGCCTGCCGGCCCATTCGGCTGCTAACCAAAGGTAACAAGCATGGCACTACCAATTTAAATACGTTACGTTTCCACCCCTAAACGTATGCGTAAATACATTTCAAGGATAAAAAAAAGTTATGTGGAACTATTAGTTTTTTTCGTAAGTTTTCGAAAGATATGTGAACTAGGCCTGCGTAGTGACCTATGGCCTGAAACACAACACCTACCCCCTCGTATTACAGGGAGGCCCGTACCCAGTAGTGGGTCGTTAAAAAGGTCTGAATACATAATTTTTATTTTTGAGTTATAAAATAGGATGTAGTAATAAAGACTTTTTATTCTCTGTTAACACGATCATCACTTTCGTAAAGAATTCATTAATGGCACTCCATTATGTCTACATTTTGGAGCAAACATCTTTTTCATAGACGTATTGAGCTCTTAATTTTGAATGAATATTTAATCTTTTCAGTTGCCCTCAAATCGAGATGGATTAATTTATTATTCTATGTTAATATTTATTAAAATTAAAGGTGCGACAAATTAAATTAATTTAGATAAGTCCCTAAATTCACATTCCGCTAAGACAACGCATATTTAATAACAATAGCCCGTCCTGTCAAAATTGGTCCATCTGCTTCAGAGATTAGCCGGAACAAACAGACAGACAGAAAAAAAAATCGCTTTTTTGATGATGCTAGTACCATATACTTATACTTTAATATGCATTTAGTGAAAAGCTGTTAATTTGAAATTAAAAACAGACACGTCGATTTTATTTAAATGAATAGATATTCAAAGATGTGATAACTCTACTATTATATTCATGTTTGAATATAACTAAACATTTATTGCGTTACTTACTAGAAGGCATTAAACATTGCAAATGGTAAAATAAATTTAAAAAGTTATGCTTAAAACTTCATATTATCCCATGCTTAACTCGAGTGACGTCGTATAATCCTTTTGATAATGAAGCACTCTGTTCTGCAGTGGACAGTGGATATTATTTTAGTGCTGGGATTAGTGCCTTATTAAAACAATAATTTTGCCAACGTATGAATATCCCATTGAAACTTGATGTATTATGGCCCTTTCAACCATACTATTTATATATAAACCATTGCTTTATTTCATTTCATTTCTTTTCATTTGCATTTTACATGAAAACAAGCTGAGAAATAATCGTTATATTATAGTAAGTAAAAGTTTATTCAGTAAACGGAATGGAGTAGTTAATGAGACAAAGAAATGTCATTGAATTAATTTTAAGGTCACTGGTCACAGTGATTTCAGGAAATTGTACTACAGCAACTGTTAAGTCTGGCTGTATTTTGCTAGATCCCTGATTTTAATATATTAAATTGTGCGAGCATAGTTACGACTTACGTTTAGATAAATAATAATATAACTAATTAATTCAAAAAATACATTTTGAAAACGAATCGAATATTGAAAACCATTCTTGAATGCACTCGAACATACACAAAGTATTTTATCAAAATCTATCCAGCCGTTTAGGAGGAGATCAATTACATACACACGGACAGAAGTGCCTTATGTATGAAGATTAATCATCTATGTTGTTAGGGAATTTTGATTAAATTTAATAAAGCCATTTAATAAAGCCATTAAATTTAATAAAGTGTATATTTGCTTTGTACATATAGTTTAGTTTACTTATAATTTCCTTTATTGTAAAAAAAAACAAAGCGATTATTTGAATATATTCGGGAGTATTTTGTACCTTAAGCTAGAACATAGCTAATAAAAAAGTGAAAAAATATATATTAGGTAAGATGTCCTGGGCACGTTTATTAAATCTGAGTGTTTGTCGAACAACTTGACCTTACCAGACCTTGTTTGTTGTATGTGACTAACAAACTACTAATATAATATATTTTGCTCTGTAAACTTTCATATATTTCATAACCTTTATTAGCTAAACGTTCTGTATGATGCAAATATCTAAACATCCGGCACCCTTTACATGATATAAAGCAAATAATGCCCTGAGGACCTAGCTACTCGTATCTTCTAACAAGTATCGTAAATACAAACAAACTATAGAGTGAACCATATCATTTAAAATTGTTTTGTTCGTCGTACACTTTTCTATATAATATTAAGCTCAAGTCGTCCTTGTGATTAAAAAATCTCATTCTTTAAGTTAATGGAATTCTGAAAGAGCCTTTCAGATGTACGAATAGGTATTCAGTAGACAGTGATACGAAGTAAAATCAATGTTAATAAAATTTTAAAAGGATTTATTTGTCATGAAATATTGTTAAAATTACATAAAAAGTAATAATTAATGTTCCCTGTGAAAGTACAGTGTGAAATACAACTTTCGACAATTTATATAATATTATTAATATTACAAAAAATTAATAACGTCTATTGTTAAAGTTAAATCTTTTCTATTATACT
The DNA here is from genome assembly GCA_905231865.2 of Boloria selene. Taxonomy (NCBI): domain Eukaryota; kingdom Metazoa; phylum Arthropoda; class Insecta; order Lepidoptera; family Nymphalidae; genus Boloria; species Boloria selene. The sequence goes on along the minus strand of HG993137.1, from coordinate 11,075,066 downwards.
CGAATATTGTCTAAGCAGACATCACTTCTAAATTTAACTATATAACAAGTTTACTATCTAAGTTATCGTTTATAATTTTATAATATGCTATTTCCTTCCGATTACAATATGGATCTTCAAGGCAAGAGTGAATATGTAGCGACTACATCAACGACTGCGTTACCATTTACCATCAGGTGGAATAATAATTCTGAATAGAATAAAATAAATAAAATGAAATAAAAAAACATGAAAATTAAATGATTTTTATTACATAAATACGTACTGTCAACTTTTAATTATAGCAAATAACAAATACTGTTGGAAGTTTAATAGATACATTCTATTCATATAAAAACTTATTTGTTTGATTTTACTTTGATATTACAACAGACACATTAATTTTCTATATATGTAATACATTAATTATTAACATATCAGTCATTGCGAAGAGATAATACGTCGTATAGATCCTTATTCTTGCTATGTGGCTTACGTTTCCTGCAACCGTCGAAATAGAGTATTTTTCTCGTTAGCATGGAACATACTGGGATCTGGAATTGAAAAGAAATTAAAGAAAACTTATATTTATAAATACATCAATTTGTGTGTTAGCATATTATTTACTTAGTTAGCATATTACTTACTTATTATTTACTTAGTATATCAAATAAGAATTATATTATGGAATTCCATCAAAATCCGTCCAGTAGATTGCTGTTGCGGAAAAGAGTAACAAACAAAAATCCTCATAAACTCGTATTTTATTAGTAGAATTTAAAAATGAAAATATCTTAAAGAAAATGGCATAATATCATTTAATATGCAATCTTACCCGCCATAGCCGCCACCACCGTAGCCGCCACCACCGTAGCCGCCACCACCATAGCCGCCACCACCGTTGCCGCCACCACCGTAGCGGCCACCACCGTTGCCGCCACCACCGTAGTGGCCACCACCGTTGCCGCCACCACCGTAGCGGCCACCACCGTTGCCGCCACCACTGTAGCCGCCACCACCGTAGCTGCCACCACCGTAGCCGTCTCCACCGTAGCCGTCTCCACCGTAGCCGTCACCGTTATTACCGCCATATCCGTTTCCGCCTATACCGTTACCGCCATTCATACCACCGTAGCCATTACCGCCATAACCGTTACCGCCTCCACCATTACCGTTTCCACCATAGCGTCCACCACCGCCGCCACCTCTATAATTGTATAAGAATATGATATTATATAATATTTTATTTGTAATATTTCAAAAAATAAATTATCAAGCAGCGGCTCTTGCGTAATTTATTCACGCTTTATTCCTTGCGGGTAATTTTATCAGTCTGATACTGATCATAAATTTATTTCAACTACTCCACAATTATACGAGTATAATATATAAAGAATCGACAACTACTTTTAACCGGTCTAGAGTAAAAAGTTCCGCCCCCAATAAATTGAGAAAATTTCAAAAATAAATAGCGAATAAAAAATACAAATCTTACCTTCTACACTGTATCCAAAAAAATACATAAAACTTAAAAACTTACGATTTAAAATGTATTACCTTTCTTCATAGTTTTCGTCGCCACACGTGCTACACCTAAAAAGATTTAAAAAAATGTCGGTAACCAAAAATTAAGGCAGTGGTAGCTCAGCGGTATCGCGCTCGCTTGGTTAACCAAGTGATGCGGGTTCAAATCCGGGTCTCGCACTTGTCTTACGGTAAAGGAAAACATGGTGAAGAAACTTGCATATCTGTAAAAACCTATCAAGTTTTGGAAAGACATGTGAAGTCCGCCAACACGCACTAGGCCAGCGCGATGGACTATGGCCTAATCCCCCTATACTGAGGGCGGCCTGTGCTCAGCAGTGGGACGTTCAAAAGGAGGGCTAAGACAACCAAAATTTTAAATAAATTCACACGCAAATCCGAGAAGAATAATAAATGTTAAATATTTGAGTAAAAGTAAGAAACTATTATGTTAAAAAATATGGGTGCCTAGAAAATATCTCACAAAATAGCCTATGTGTTACTCCATAGTCCATGTACTACTACCGAATCAGTCCAGCACAGAGAACACATAGACTAGCCTCGCATTTATATAATATAAATCCGATGATTGCACACAAAAAGTAACTATGTTACATGTAATATATTGGTTGTTAATTACTATTTTTTTATTTAAAATAAAAACACGTACCAAGGTTTTGCCTCGATGATCGTAAACAAGGCAACAGCGCAGAGCGCGATGAGACATAATACTTTCATTTCGAATTCTACAATACAACAATTCGTGAAGAAGTGATGGAACATATTGATTACAGCGTCTTTTTATGCTACGCAAGGACAAAGGTTACACTGATAATAGCATATGGTAAAACCAAATGATATAAGTTTTCCCACCGTAAAATATCCAGGAATACGTACTTAACACTAAAATGCCATCATTATTGATATTTACGCGTGCATTATTTCGATTTCCTTCCTTAGAATTAAAGAATATTTAAAATCATAGTAGGTATACCTACCTGTTTGAGATATATTTTTTATCTTTTATTAATTGGGTAAAACTTAGATAAATCGATACATGTATCGTGATTTATTTATATTTATTTGAATTATTTTTACTTGTTCGTATTGAGGCCGCCATGGGTATAGAAAGTAAAATGTATATTGTATACTCTATACAGTATACCATGAACAAATTAGCCTCTGGACGCGACATATAAGCGGACCTACCTTTACCGGTCTTGTCAGTAACCAGGGAATTCTGGCCTTGGTCGTTTGTTTCTGTGTCAGTCTCAAACACTTACTTGTCAACAAAACATCTCCCAAATATGACTAAAAGTTCAGTTAAATGGTGTAAAAACTAAAGCGGCGGATGCAGAACTATTTCTTTTCACTAGTAAATATATTATTTCATTACATTTATTGTTATTTATCACAAAATTAATTCAAATGTAAAATAACATTTCGTATTGTCCAACTATGTTAAATATAGTCGATATTTCTATGTATTATTGATATTTGACAACAATCGTAAAATGGCTGGATTATACCTTTCAGAACGAATGACAAAACTGTCGAGTCACACACACAGTAACTGAACGAATGTACAGTACAATAACCTAAAATATTTTATAAATAAATATATGTATTAAAAATCAATATATGTATTTTATCGACTATTTTGAAGCACTAGAAGTAGAATGAATTTTTATGTATTTTGTATCTGTGTGTATAATAATGAATTAAAATCTTTGTGTGCGTTATGCTTCATTCAATTGGTTGAACGATTTTTCATGCATTTGTATTTTATGTCGGGTCCAGTGGCTAATTCGTTCATGTGCTACACAATCAAATATGTAAACAATAATCGCTTGATGCTATTTGCCTTATATTTATAATAAATGCTATATGTAATAAATATAATATATATTTAATAAATAAATATTTATAATAAAGATCGTCCCTTAAAATACAAAGGTGTAACGAAAGTAGAGAGATTGGAGAACTTTGGCTAAGACTATTTTTTTATCAAATTAAAAGTTAATATAAAAACTACCTTAATACAAAATTACTAAACCAAACATGCAGAAAAGATATGGCACTGTGTTAGACTCATCAAGACAAAAATACCATATTTCAATTATATTATACCACTCTTACTATTTGTAAAAGATAAATTTACATCTAAAATTATAGATACGATAAACTACATTTCTTTCATAACATTCCAAATAATATCCGCTTTGAAGGATAAAAAACTCCTCATAAATCAGTATCACTCATTATTCCCACCCCAAAGTGACCTAGACCGCCCTTCACCCTCGATATTAAATCTTACAGTAGACTTGGGTATGTTGATATGTAGAACCAGAACACGGAAAGTGATAGAAGTAACATATGACCACTTTAACTGTTATGAAAACGACTAAGAATGAATCAATTATGATTTTAATTTGAAATAACCACTCAATTGAGATAAAATGTTTATTATTGTAATAATTATAATATCGGCAACAAATCAACATAATATTAGTTATAAAACAAAGTCCTCCACCGCGTCTGTCTGTCTGTTCGCGATAAACTCAAAAACTACTGCACCGATTTTCATGCTGTTTTCAGCAATGGATAGAGTGGTTCTCGAGGAAGGTTTTAGTATATAACTAGCGGAAGCCGCGGCTTCGTTTGAACTAAATCTATGGACGAACCCAAGCGAAGAGAGAGTTAGTCGTCAGTTTTAAATAATGTATAGGCCCCACTCTACTGACATTGGTGGTTCAGAATTTTTATAATTTCAAATTTTAAATATTATAGATCAATGTATATTTTTTCACAAAAACTCTTTTATGTTATATCATTTTCCTATTTCAATGAAGCGAACAAACAGACAAATAAACATGTCTTGCATAATCGTAATATAATGATGGTTATCTTATCACTCATGCACATTATATTTTAAAGGATAATATAACAAAATACAGTACCTAGACAAAGTGATAGATACCTCTTCTACGTTATTCTATATTCTAAGATGATAGTAAAATTTAGGCATCGTTCAACCAAAGATACGAGGGTATTCGTGTAGGGTGTGGAGTGTCAATATAAGAGGATTTATGTGAACACACAACACTAAGGCAGAATTGGCTAACAGTTTCGTACTCTACATAAACATTCATCGCGCCATAAATTTGTTTTCCATTTTATAAGACTGTTGTGATTATTATTATTAGGTATCTTATATATATTTTAAAAAAGTTTATTGACTTTTAAATCATTATATTAAAAGTATGTATTAAAGACGCTATTAGAATTACTCAGTTACTTCATCATCATCATCATCATCAGCCCTTATTAACGTCCCACTGCTGGGCACGGGCCTCCCTCAGTACGAGGGGGATCAGGCCATAGTCCACCGCACTGGCCTAGTGCGAGTTGGCAGTCCGCCAAATGTCTGTCGAATACTTGTTAGGTTTTCTCAGATATGCAGGTTTCCTCACGATGTTTTCCTTCACCTTAAGACAAGTGGTAATCATGATATAAATGATTCGCACATGAAAATATCAGAGGTGCGAGACCCGGATTTGAACCCGCATCACTCGGTTATCCAAGCGACGCGTTACCGCTGGGCTACCACTGTCTTCATGTAAATATCCGAGTCATTTTAGTAACGTGCTTAATAAAACATTATCTATGCATAAAACAGTTTAGATGCAGTAGTTTTATTACAATATCTGAGTCTGTCAAGATATAGAAGATTCTATCAAAATATTTAACGGATTTTATGTATTGTGGAGTGGTTGTGACATCTATATTGATACATGTAAAAAAAATTAAGTGTTTGCTTTAAATTACAAAGTAACAGCTTTCCACTTAATACTTTTGTAAGTTTATATGGTACTAACATCAAATAATAATTTTTAAAAGTTTTGTTTGTCTGTTTGTTCCGACTAATCTCTGAAACGGCTAGACCTATTTTAACGGGACTTTCACTCGCAGATAGCTAATGTTATAAGGAGTTACTTTTGTTTTTGAAATTTTATTTATATTAACTAGTGGGTCTCGTAACTTACTCGCGCTAAATCTAGCGAAGCGAGGGAGAGTCGCAAGTATAAAATAAATTTTAATAACTCTTTTTATAAGAAAGGTTATCAAAGTCCACAGTCTAAAGTTTATCAAATTAAAAATCCTCGCGTGGTAAAACACTACTTTAAAAATAATAAATTTAGTTTAAAAATAACAAATCACTATTCGACTGTATTTTATTTTTATGACTACGACTGCGTTAACATTTACCATCAGGTGGAATAATAATTCTGAATAAATGAAATAAAATAAAAAAAGATTAAAATGAAAATTAAATGATTTTTATTACGTAAATAGTAAATACGTACTGTCAACTTTTAATTATAGCAATAACAAATACTGTTGGAAGTTTAATAGATACATTCTATTCATATAAAAACTTATTTGTTTGATTTTATTTTGATATTACAACAGACACTTTAATTTTCTATATATGTAATACATTAATTATTAACATATCAGTCATTGCGAAGAGATAATACGTCGTATAGATCCATATTCTTGCTATGTGGCTTACGTTTCCTGCAACCGTCGAAATAGAGTATTTTTCTTAATAGCATGGAACATACTGGGATCTGGAAATGAAAAGAAATTAAAGAACACTTATATTTATAAATACAACAGTTTGTTTGTTAGCATATTATTTACTTAATTTAACTTTATTTGTAATAAAGGTTTACATTTCACATTTCTTTTACATTTCAGTTCCATTATTTATTACAGTGTACATATATGAAATACTAATTATATTGTGTAGTGCAACCTATAATATTACTATAGTTCCATCAAAATCCGTCCAGTAGATTGCTGATGCGTGAAAGAGTAACAAACAAAAATCCTTATAAGCTCTTATTTTATTAGTATAATTGAAAAATGAAAATTGTTTAAAGAAAATGGCATAATATCATTTAATATGCAATCTTACCCGCCACAGCCGCCACCACCATTGCCGCCACCACCGTAACCGCCACCACCGTTGCCGCCACCACCATAGTGGCCACCACCGTTGCCGCCACCACCGTAGCGGCCACCACCGTTGCCGCCACCACCGTAGCCGCCACCACCGTAGCTGCCACCACCGTAGCCGTCTCCACCGTAGCCATCACCGTTATTACCGCCATAGCCGTTTCCGCCTGTACCGTCACCGCCATTCATACCACCGTAGCCATTACCGCCATAACCGTTACCGCTGCCATTGCCAGAGCCGTCTCCACCAATACCGTTTCCACCATTACGTCCACCACCGCCACCACCTCTATAATTGTATAGGAATATGATATTACTTATATAATATTTTATTTGTATTATTTCTAAAAATAAAATATCATGCAGCGGCCCTTGCGTAATTTATTCACGCTTTATTCCTTGCGGGTAATTTTGTCAGTCTGATACTGATCATAAATTTATTTGAACTACTCCGCAATTATACGAGTATAATATATAAAAAATCGACGACTCTTTTTAACCGGTCTAGAGTAAATAGTTCCGCCCCCAATAAATTGAGAAAAGTTCAAAAATAAATGGCGAATAAAAAATACAAATCTTACCTTCTACAATGTATCCAAAAAAATACATTACCTTACTTACCTACCTTTTAATATGACTTTTAATGAAACAATTGTCACTTTAAAAATGTAAAACGATATTTTCAGTATTTAGCTGGATTTAAAATGTATTACCTTTCTTCATAGTTTTCGTCGCCACACGTGCTACACCTAAAAAGATTTAAAAAAATGTCGGTAACCAAAAATTAAGGCAGTGGTAGCTCAGCGGTATCGCGCTCGCTTGTTTAACCAAGTGATGCGGGTTTAAATCCGGGTCTCGCACCTCTGATATTTTCATGTGCGAATTATTTCTACCATGATTATCACTTGTCTTACGGTAAAGGAAAACATGGTGAAGAAACTTGCATGTCTGAAAAAACCTATCAAGTTTTGGAAAGACATGTGAAGTCCGCCTACACGCACTAGGCCAGCGCGATGGACTATGGCCTAATCCCCCTATTCTGAGGGCGGCCTGTGCCCAGCAGTGGGACGTTCAAAAGGGCTAAGACAACCAAAAATTTAAATAAATTTACAAGCGAATCCGAGAAGATAATAATAAATTTTATATATTTAAGTAAAAGTAAGAAACTATTATGTTAAAAAATATGGGTGCCTAGAAAATATCTTACAAAATAGCCTATGTGTTACTCCATAGTCCATGTACTACTACCGAATCAGTCCAGCACAGAGAACACATAGACTAGCCTCGCATTTATATAATATAAACCCGATAATTGTACACAAAAAGTAACTATGTTACATATAATATATTGGTTGTTAATTACTATTTTTTTATTTAAAATAAAAACACATACCAAGGTTTTGCCTCGATGATCGTAAACAAGGCAAAAGCGCACAGCGCGATGAGACATAATACTTTCATTTCGAATTCTACAATACAACAATTCGTGAAGAAGTGATGGAACATATTGATTACAGCGTCTTTTTATGCTACGCAAGGACAAAGGTTACACTGATAATAGCATATGGTAAAACCAAATGATATATGTTTTCCCACCGTAAAATATCCAGGAATACGTGCTTAACACTAAAATGCCATCATTATTGATATTTACGGGTGCATTATTTCGATTCCCTTCACTTATAATTAAAGAATATTTAAAATCATAGTATACCTGTGTGAGATATATTTTTTTATCTTTTATTAATTGGATAAAACTTAGAAAAATCGATTCATGTATCGTGATCTATTTACATTTAATTGAATTATTTTTACTTATTCGTATTGAGGCCGCCATGGGTATAGAAAGTAATATGTATATTGTATACTCTATACAGTATACGTACGTAATTTTAACATACTCACAAGTGTATATTATTTTTTGGGAACTCTTATTGTAATAATCATAAGCACAGAGGCCAAATCAATAGTTTTTTTTGTTATAAATAAAAATCATAAAAAATTTTGTCTGTCAGTGTCACGATAAAATTGCTAAACAGATTTTGATTAATTTTTTTATGACGATAGCTCCTGTATGAAGCCCTTATAGTAGCTATTTAATAATATTCCATCAATACAATGTGATAGAAACTCCGCATTTAATTTAACACGCTAAACGTTTTATTTCATTTACACCTGCTTTATTTGGTAATTGAAAAACGATGTTGTTCTTTTGCCGAGTATAATCTTTTATTTACGTCTCAAGTAAATTTAATATGAGAAAAAGAATAGCTACGTATTTCGCATGAAAAATATTCTCATTCCATTATAAGTACATTAATAAATCCAAGCAAATTATTTTTGTTGAAAGAATTTATGTTTACATATATTTATTTTATCTTAAATGCTTTTTATTTTTTAAGGAATATGATTGTCATAAATTTTGCATCTTTTAAAAATTGCTAATGTCGCCCGCGCCGATGTATCTATACCTCAGAATAATGATTTTATTCTTCCAAGATCTATACTAATACTAATATACTGAAACTCTTTATTAATGATGGTATTTTTTTTCAAAATTATTTAAAATAAATGGTTGGTTGAAAATAGTAATTCCATTCACCATAGCAGATTAACTGTATACAATGTTTATAATTAACAATTCATATCACTGTATCACCTACTTCTTACTTCTATCGGTTCTAAAGGTTGGTTGGTTAAAGAGATCTCTTTTAGAGATAAGTTCGCCTTTGCCTACATTTGAACAGCTTTTGACTCTTTTAATTAAATACGAATTAAAACATAAGATTAAACTAAATACGAAGTAACAAGTATCCTATATCATTATTTCACAATATGTAATAAGTATATCATAATATACTACTGCTACCTACAGCCACAACTACTTTACCTTATATTTTTATAGATTATTTGGATACACTTTAAACAACACATTATAAAAAATTAGAATCTCATCACTACATAGTTAAAACAAAGTCGCTTTCTCTGTCCCTATATCCCTATGTATGCTTAAATCTTTAAAACTACGCAACAGATTTTGATGCGGCTTTTTTTAATAGATAGAGTGATTCAAGAGGAAGGTTTATATGAATAACTAGCGGATCCTGCGGCTTTGCCTGTGCTAATTCTAGGGAAGAGCCCGAGCGAAGCGAGGGCGAGTCGCTAGTAAAATATAAAAAATAAAAAATACAAGTCCTGTAAAATTTTCGTACTGCAAAATATTATGATCAAAAATGTTGAACAAAGTTGTTAATTTATTCAGTACCTTTATAATATGGAAGCATAACATATATATCCGACAACTTCATCATAAATTGTAAGCTAATTAGTAAAATAACAATATTTTATTGAGACAGGACCGAGGGTTGAAAATGTCCTGATTAGCTATTATATTGTGAACCTTGTAATAGGATTAATATCAGATGCTTAGATTGATCATAAAATGTTAAGAGAATGTATATATCTATTTACGCTTAGGCGCCTGTAACTCGTAAACATGGTATTGCTACACAATCAAATATGTTAGTAATAATCGCTTGATGCTATTAACCTTATATTTATAATAAATGTTATAATAAAGATAATAAATATTTATAATAAAGACCGTCCCTTTAAATACATAGGTGTAACGAAAGTACAGAGATTGGAGTCTTCTGTGAGAGAGTGGTACTAATGAACTATACGGGGCGTGCCGGCCCATTCGGCTGCTACCCAAAGGTAACGAGCATGGCACTACCACTTTAAATTTATAAAAACTACTAATACAAAATACTAAACCATACACGTAGAAAAGATATGGCGCTGTGTTAGACTCATCAAGACAAAAATACCATATTTCAATTATATTATACCACTCTTACTATTTGTAAAAGATAAATACATCTAAAATTATAGATACTATAAACAACGTTTCTTTCATAACATTCCTTAAACCAAACATTCTCAATACCTATACAAATGCAAATAATATCCGCTTTGAAGGATAAAAAACTCCTCATAAATCAGTATCACTCATTATTTCCACCCCAAAGTGACCTAGACCGCCCTTCACCCTCGATATTAAATCTTACAGTAGCCTCGGGTATGTTGGCATGTAGAATTAGAACATAAAAAATAATAGAAGTAGCATATGAACACTTTAACTGTTATGAAAACGACTAAGAAAGAATCAATTTTCTATTATTAATTATGATTTTAATTTGAAATAACAACTCAATTGAGATAAAATGTTTATTATTGTAATAATTATAATATCGGCAACAAATCAACATAAATAATATTAAAAAACAAAGTCCTCCGTCGCGTCTGTCCGTCTGTCTGTTCGCGATAAACTGAAAAACTACTGCACCGATTTTCATGTTGTTTTCATCAATGGATAGAGTGGTTCTCGAGGAAGGTTTTAGTATATAACTAGCGGAACCCGCTCCTTCGTTCGCACTAAATCTAGGGACGAACCCAAGCGAAGAGAGAGTTAGCCGTTAGTTTTAAATAATGAATAGGCCCCACTCAACTGACATTGGTGGTTCAGAATTTTTATAATTTCAAATTTTAAATATTATAGATCAATGTATATTTTTTCACAAAACTTTTTTATGTTATATCATTTTCCTATTTCAATGAAGCGAACACAAACACAAACAAACTTGTTTTGCATAATCATAATATTAGGATCTTATCACTCATCATATCAATATATTATATTTTCAAATATCATTATATTTTAACATATACTTATATATACAATAAAGGATAATATGATAAAATAGAGTACCTAAACAAAGTAATAGATACCTCTTCTACATTATTCTATATTCTAACATGATAGTAAAATTTGGGCATCGTTCAACCAAAGATACGAGGGTATTCGTGTAGGGTGTGGAGTGTCAATATAAGAGGATTTATGTGAACACACAACACTAAGGCTAATAATTGGCTAACAGTTTCGTACTCTACATAAACATTCATCGCGCCATAAATTTGTTTTCCATTTTCTAAGACTGTTGTGATTATTATTATAAGGTATCTTATATATATTTTAAAAATATTTAAAACTTATAATGATTTAAAAGTCAATAAACTTAAAAATATGTATTAAAGACGCTTTTAGAATTACTCAGCTACTTATTTTCATCTAAGTGACATCTATATTGATACATGTAAATAAAATTAAGTGTTTGCTTTAAGTTTCAAAGTAACAGCTTTTCACTTAATACTTTTGAAAGTATATATGGTACTAACATAACATAATAATTTTAAAAAGTTTTGTCTGTCTGGCTGTTTGTTCCGGCTAATCTCTGAAGCGGCTAGACCTATTTTAACGAGACTTTCACTCGTAGATAGCTAATGTCATAAGGAGTTACTTTTATTTTTGAACTTTTATTTATTTTGACTAATGGGTCACGCGACTTTATTCGCGCTAAATCTAGAAACGAATCCGAGCAAAGCTAGAAAGAGTCGCGAGTATAAAATAAATTTTAATAACTCTTTTTATATTAAAGAAAGGTTATCGAAGTCAACAGTCTAAAGTTTATCAAATTAAAAATCCCCGCGTGGTAAACCACTACTTGAAAAATAATAAATTTAGTTTAAAAATAACAAATCACTATTCGACTGTATTTTTTTTATGATTTAAAAATCAACCCTTGAACTGAAGATTACATCTAGAGATTATTTTCAGTTATAATTCACGGCAACTTAATACAGTAATTAAACTTAGCTCGAATTAAAATAATATGTCTGGTATAATTTAACGAGAATGTGTAATAATTAAAATAATGTAACGAATAATTTAACGAGTCTTTCTAATTACAAGGCAATTTACAATAAAACTCCTGAAGAAAATTTACGAGCCAGTCAAGGAAAATGGGAGATTTTACTGGGATTCATTTGCATTTTAAACAACTTATTACTGCCTCATTGGAAGGGGTTAGGTCGAACGGATTAGAGATTATATCGTATTATTTAATTTTTCTTCAGGTGAGTTTTTCATACATATTTTTTTGAAATGTAATAATTTAAATTGCGTTTTTACATTATATAGGCATCATTAAATACAAATTGCCACGCGCATAGGAGCTTTTTTGATCATTCACTTTCAGTAGCCATAATTTTTTTGCGAAAATAACACTTTTTAGGTTTTAAAAATTATTTCCCTTAATTAATTCATATTTTTTAATCTTCTCTTAACTTAAATACATATATGTACGTATATTTGTTAAATATATAAACCCATTGGTAATGTTAACAATAACTAGAACAACTAACTCCAAGCCACTTGAGATATATCTTATCAATTCGATGAGACAAAATCTAAATAGCAATATAGAGTAGGTAAGGGAACCATCCAGTTACGGTAATGAATCCCAAATAAAAGAAGTCAGCTCCGCTAATGGACTGAATGGAGCTTTTAGCTTAAGAGGGCTAGACGCAAACAACAGTACGACTTTGACCTTTAGGCCTAGCCCTTTTACCTAGATTTGCGATACCAAGCCATGGAATGAAGATATCGGTGATTAATTTATCTATTTATAGATACTTTGTTTAGAAAGCAAAGTATTGTGATTAAAAGATGAATGTTGTAAAGTTTATTTAACAGAATTTTATGTATTCCAATCAAACTTACTTGTTTTAAAACTTACTTACTTAACCACTGAAGCAATATTCAATTATTTATCTGTATTTTTCAACCAATTCGAAAACCACGAATCGGACGTAATTTTCTTAATTGAAACTTTTACGAAATATAAATATGACTTGTGCTTTAATCTACTTTGCCGTATCCATTTTTAACAAGAAATGAAAAAGAAGGAGTAGCTTAATTCAATTGTTTATTTTTTTTATTAATAAGTATTTATAGAGAGATTTTATATAATTTTTAAAAATTCGATCCATTCTAATTCCTATACTATGCAAGAAATTTTCATCTTAAAACTTAATTTATTTTAATACTCATGTCGTATACATATTATAATACCTATAACATAAATTTTCTTCAGAATCGAAAATAAGTATAAGTGCTTTATCATCAGTAGTGCTATTCTGTTAGAACTTATTGAACTCGTCAGCTGGCGAGAATATTTCATGCAACATATTAATATCGTTAGCAGATTCCTCTATAGAGTTACGTAGAAGTTATCACAAAATAATTATTATAGATAAGTGAAGAATGATACCTATCAAGTCCCGAGCAACAAGAAAACAACAAAAGTAAACACATACTAATATTTATTAAAAGTACTATAATCGGACTATTTACATAATAGGTTTTTATCGTTATATATCTTAAAAACGATTTATACACTTTGAAAGTAGTCACGTCAGTACTTTCTGTATATTTACTTACGTTTTCATACAATTTTATGTTAGCTAAAATAGGTAATGAATTGTTGTAATGAAGAAGAAAAGATTTAAAACTTAAGGAAAAAAATACAAAATAGATAACGATAAAAACGATTTGAACACAAATTGTAAGAAGAAGACCGAAGTAGAAGGTACTTTTATGTCATAAGTACCTGGATAGTGTTTACAAAACAAACTTTAACTTTCCACTCATTTAATTAACTTTTGTGCACCTTTTTGTATTCATTTGTGTGATGAGTAAGAATTTTTGTACTCCAGTCATGGGTGTTTATATTTATAAACTTTCTGGTATTCATAACACAAACGCAAGCTTACCATTGAACTAAATGGCGCTGTGTAGTAATGTATGTATTGGCTTACCTAAGTTTATTCAGTAATACACTTCCCCAAAAATGTTGGCACAAGACATACTTATATATTATTTAGTCGATGGAAATTAATTTTAAGAAAAGGTCGTTAAAAAGCACAATATTTCATTGTATTTATTTCATTCCCTTATAATTTTCATTTGGAAATATATCTACTTAAGGTATATCGTCGAGCCTTTCAAGCGAGTTTTTTTATTTGTACACGAAAATTCTGCTTTAAAGTGAATGCGTTATTAGTAGACCTCTTATATATTGTTAGATAGTTCTCTAACTATAGAGTTTAGATGAACCTTCACAAATTCCTTAAAAATAAAGAAATTATCTATTCTAACGTTTGGAAGAAAACGTCCCGGTTGTAAGTACAGTGCCTATAAAAATGACGTACGGCATATTCTCTTAACATTAAAGTCGCTTATAACACTTCATACTTACACGCTAAAGTCATAATGGCCTTTACTAGTTATTAACATTTGAGACGTAGGTATTACATTCAAGTATTTATTAGGCCTATATGAAACTTGCACAAAAAACCTAGCAAGTTTTCGATAGACATATGACGTTAAAAGGGCTAAACTAAATACAAAGACATAAAAATATAAATTCTAAATTCAAAGTTAAATATTTATATTTAATTTCACAGAGCCTATAAATTATTTTTTTTTTTAAATTAAAGCCTATAAAATATTAAGAAACGAAAACGATTTATAAGAAATTGTTCTTTTTAATTAAATACCAGTCAAAAAAACAACTAACATCTAACCTCATACTAATTGTGAACAGCAAATTTTTCATCGACAGAAAGTCTTTATTCTGTAACGTCACTTCGAAATGAATAAATTATTTTACATAATACTTGATAGGGATGTAAAAATGGTGGTTTAAATTTATTAATTTATGTATTTTTATTTAATTAATAATTTATTTTTTAATTAAACATATTTTCTTTCAGGAACTTTTCTAGTGAGTGGTAAAAGTGCATCCATACACCGGTCAGGCTGTGGTCCTCATCTGTGTAGCTCTGTAATGAAAATTAAAATTATTTATTTAGTTATTATGATATTATCATAATCAAACCTTAGCTTCATACATACGTACGTTTTATGATAATAATAAATATGTTGGGACATTTTTACACACAGCGCCATCTAGTTCCGTGGAAAGCTACGAAGCTTGTGTTACGGATACCAGATAGTTGATATACTACATAATATTATATAAGTTTAAATACATAAATATTATAAATATAAACACCCATGACTGGAGTACATACATTCGAGTTTAGCAAATGAATGCCCCCAGCGGGACTCTAACCCGCGATCACTGGCGTAAGAAAGTAGGGTCACTACAAACTGCGCCAAACGTGTCGTCAAACGTGTTTTAACCATACGGACGTATGAAAGTTTTAAAAATACATAGATATACCTATTTCTTACTTTTATATCCCCCACTTGAAAAATAATCGATTTTCCATACAACGTTTGATCCCCAATATTACTCCATTAACCAACATTAACATTATCAATCATCATCATCATCATCAACATTAACAAAATCAACCCACTTTCGGGATGAAAGCTATCCTTTGACCTTCCCAGAGTTCTTATCTTATCACAGTTATGTATTATTCTACTTACAGTCGATAAAAAATATGAAAATAGTGAAAATGGTAAAAAAAATATTATAATTTTTTCTTTTTTTATATATGGGTTTTTATACCATTCTAAATTAGTGATTGACTACATTCCACCTGATGGTAAGGGGTAAAGCAGTCAAGGATGGTAAGTCGCACTAATTCAGTAGCCACCTATTCATTCTTGCTTTTAAGACACCCATATGGTTATAGAAGTATACTAACCATTTGATTAAAGTAGACATCTCGTCTTTGAAGTGCTCTTGACAACAACATAGAGTGTTGGTAGTGCACGTTGTCATCCTCAGTGCCGTGGACTAGCAAGAACTTCTTATTCCTAAAACCCTCCAACTGTAAATGGTAAAAATAAATATTATAATATTAGTAGAAATACAATTTTAATATAATATTTATGTAAAAACAGAAGATAGGTAAATAAAAGTGAATGTACCTCGTTATTTTCATAATTTTTTCAATAATAAATCGATAGACTATAAGTACATATCAATCAAGTTTATGGTTTTATACCAACCACATAGATGGAATAGACCAGAGTCGATACTGGTACAGACGATATTAAAATATAGTGTTAGTTTTACATTTTAACAGGATTTCACTTAGTCACGAGAAGAAAAATCACCACCTCACACACCCTTGCCACATATCTACTAAAATAGTTTCTCATAAACAGACAGAGCAGATTTTGGTTTAAATACTAACAACATAAGCCCAAAAAAGAAATTTATAAAATAGCATCAAGTTATAATTTATAAGTTAGCAGCATTTTATAATTTAATAGTTATTATGAACTATACATTTCATACTTGTGAAATCAGTGATTTTTCATATTATTTTCCATATTATACATTCCAAAAAAAAATATTCATTATAAAAACTATCTTATGTCCTTTACTATCTACAAATAAAAATACAACTTTTTCGTCTTTATAATATTAGAAAATAAATATAATAAATATCGCCATCTATTCGAAGAACAAAGTAAAAGTACAACGCCATCTATTAATAATTATTGGAACGTCATACTTACCACGTCCTCAACAAGAAGGGAAGAATTTAGGTAGCTTTGAGCGTTGTTCTGTGGAATGTCCATATATCTCTCCGTGTAGATGGTGTCTGTAATAATAAAAAATATTTAAAAAAAATATGGTGTATTTTTTATTTCTTTATGCTATATAATTATAATAAAATAATATGTAATAGAATAAAATAGTATTTCAATATAGTAATAGCTATTAAGAACGCTTTACTTTAGAAACCAGTGCTGCCATCTGTACAATTCAAGTCGTATTCTAGGATCTTTTTGTAGTTGATACGATGTACGATGACGAATTCTAAATAGTACACAAAATATGGGGTATATTTTTTAGACCTTTCATAATCTTTCAATTTAAACAAAACAAAATAACTATAACAACAGACTTGAACGAGCTCTTAACTCTTTTTTTATCTATTTTATTTCATTACTAATAACCAAATAATATTAATAATACTTATTACAATTGCGCTTCACTTTTACAATTATTTGTCTCCGTTTACTATTTTTCTATATATTTATAAGAAAATCCATTTTTTACACCCACTTACAGACACCACTATTTAAAATTTATTTTTAAACAAGGTCACAGGTAAACAATAAAATATCTGGTTACCATAGTAACGCCAGTCAACAACAGGTGCTACAGCAATACCGCAGCTGAAGACATCTCCTCCACGTGCTAAAGCCATAGATGCCGCGTAGCCGCCGTACGACCAGCCCCATATACACGTGCGGTTACGATCCACCCATTGCGTGTTTTGTTGGAAATATCTACAAAATTAATGTTCATTATTATGTATCTATCATAGATTTATTAAATGTACATGTATGTAAATGTAGTAGAGTAGCATTTATGAATAACAAAAACAAAGTAAAACTCCCTTATAAAGAAGAAAAAGTCGAATTTCTAAGTCTTCAGGGCTGAAATTCGAATAATAAGAGTAATAAAAAGAGTAAAGAAATTAAAATGCACACTTCTCGTACAGTAAAAATAAAAAAATCAATAATAAATAGTTTAAGTAAAACGAAATATACCCCAATATTGGGCTTAAAGGCTTATTACAAGAAGAAAAAAAGTGTGAGTCGACAGTGCTAAACTCTCTGCTCACAAAAAATTCGTGGTCACAAAGTTACCTAGCAATCTAGTTTGAATCTCTACAGAGATAAGCTCCCTTTTATAAGACTATAAAGACGCAGTGCCAACTTCCCTGCTTGCAGTAAAGGCGTGGTCAAAAAAAGATAGACCTAGAAATGGCAATCTAGTCTTCCAGCTTCTCAGAGCTAAGCTCCCTGTTCAGAAAACTATGAAGACACGTTTGGCGCAGTTTGTAATACTCTACTTTCTTGCGCCAGCTGTCGCGGGTTCGAGTCCCGCTGGGGGCATTCATTTGTTAAACACAGATGTTTGTACTCCAGTCATGGGTGTTTATATTTATAATATGTGCATATGTGTTTAAACTTATATATGTAGTATATCAACTATCTGGTATCCGTAACACAAACTTCCTTCGTAGCTTACCACTTAACTAGATGGCGTTGTGTGTAATAATGTCCCAACTTATTTTTTTGAAGTGAAACTTCTTTAGAATCGTTGTGATTTCAAACTCGATGAAACGAAAAAATAAGTCCATAGTACCAGGCACTCAGAGACGGGGAAGAGTTAGCCTTATTTAGATCTCGCCCACCGCGAGTCAGTGACATTTCTAACTCTGTCTAACTCGTGGGTGTGACCTTCGCGCCATCTCCCTCTCTCAACGAGCTTAGACGGGGTTATTTAGTATAAATATAATCGAGATTTAAAAATTAGTTTGCCAAAGAAGTTTTACTTCTGACATGTGTACTTTGTACACACGCACTTTTTTTATAAAGACGTGAACAAAAACATACCTAGCAACAGTAATCTGGTCGTCTATCTCCACAGTGCCGAGGCGACGGTTGATAGCAAAGGCATTGTCAATACCGCGCAGGCCAGAGCCTCGCCCGTCAATGCGCGCCACTGCTATGCCGTAGCGGCTAACGAGGGAAGTCCCCCAGTCGATGTTCCATTGCTTCGTCACTACCGCCGTGTCCGGGCCTCCATAGCTTTGGGATTAAAATAAATTATTGTTCCTGGAGTATTTATTACTATATTTTATGATGACGGATTTTTAGATGGTTTCAAAGATTATAGCTATAACTATATGAAGCCAAAGAATTTTATGACATAAACCAATTACGCAATTCACTTGTGTCATAATAGTAGTACAACACATCTTTTATAATAAATATTTTACAAAATTTTTGTTTGCTTAAGTAAGTTTTGCTTTGTTTTCAGACAGGTCCTATAAAGACTTTTTTGATCTAACAAATTTCAAATAATTAATCAATGTTCGTTTAAACTATTAAATATAAGAAAAATTAGCTAAGTGTTATAAATAAATTAGGAGCAAGCAAGTAAATACACATTTGGACGACCAGCGTCCAAAGACAGTGCTTTAGCTATTTAATACGCATGTTTTCCTTAAAAAAAAAAAAGAATAGCAAAGCTATTACTTACACAAAAATCAAAAGCGGTACATTAGACCGGGTTAAGTAGTCATGAGGTAGTGTTAAGAGAACATCAGCGTCTGGAAGGCCAACGCCCAACGGCACTGTCGAACGCAACTTTATAGGTATGGTGAGCTTTGATGCGAACTGAGACATCATTGAATTGTCCTCCCATACATTAATTAATGTGCCATTCTGAAAAATACAGTTTGTTACTTATTAAAAAGTTAATTATTAGTATTTTGATAATGAAATACTTAAAATGATTATTAATCGTTATTGTAGATTGTTCTTCTTAAAGTTCTACTTTATTTTGGCAACGAGCCACATAGAAATTCAAATTTACATTGACTAAGTCTTGACATTGAAACTCAAGTAACCTCAAACTTTTATTCTCAGCTCTTGTTTCAATCAAAAAAAACTAATCAATCACAAACAGCAACTAAAATATAACTTACCACATCATAAATGAATATCTGAGGTATATCAGGTCCTGCACAATGTATGACTATCCGGGATCCGGGACTGATGTGGGCTTCATTGTACAAACATTGCCCTCCATCCGGCCGTGCTATGTTACAAGTAAAGCAGGATAACTCATCTGTAGCCGATAGCGAGTAAATGTGCTGTTCTGTTGTGTCATTCTCACTGGTTGCTTTGTACCAACTGGAATTTAAAGACATTTTTTAACAAGTAATGTATAAGTCTTGCTAATCGATTGAACCGAAATTAGAAGGCTTTATTAGTACACGATGGCTTCATCTTCAGAGCAAGTCGATGTTGAAGGATCACCCAATAAGTACGCTACTTGTAGCTGGATAAAACAAGTCAAGTGGGTTCGAATCCAGATTTTAATATTTAACATTACCCCCAAGACTGATATTCTCATGTGGAAAAATTTTAATCGATTTTAATAAAAGTTTGAGAAACCTACGAGTAGTAAGATTTCAATAGACATGTTAAGTCCTCCTCGCATTTTTCTATACCTGGTACTAAAAGGGAATACATCAACGTAAATAGGTATATGAAGTCATCTTACATGGTATTAGCAGGAGTCCATGACAATATTTCTGCTACGGTATGTGCTACATTAGTACGACGGCTAGACGTCCACACATTGTTAGCTTGAGAGACTTGTATAATTTGCTTATAGCGGACGCCATTGACACTCTGAAAATGATGACAAAACCATACAATTATCAGATTTAAATTATTAACAAAATTTTTCTGTGTTTCATTTTAAAGATACATTAATTTAAACGTA
This sequence comes from Boloria selene, assembly GCA_905231865.2. Taxonomy (NCBI): domain Eukaryota; kingdom Metazoa; phylum Arthropoda; class Insecta; order Lepidoptera; family Nymphalidae; genus Boloria; species Boloria selene. The sequence goes on along the minus strand of HG993137.1, from coordinate 11,054,334 downwards.
ATTAATCTCAGAAATATATTATGTAAATATTAAATACGGTATAATTATTCTTCTATTGATGTTTTAATCTGTGTCACTGTCGTCAAACTCCGGAATGATTTTGGAATGTTAAAGCTTTGAAGCTTGAGAAGTCTTTGAACTTTGAATTTAAATACCGCAAATGTAAGAGTTATTAAGTCATTTCTCAACTTTTTTTGCGTTAGAAAGTTGTATTGCCATCTAATGGTATTTCAGTTAAATATATATTTAACTTTAATAAGTTTTACTTATTAAATATATAATAAGTAAAAGTTATTAATTTTTTTTAAAGGAATGACTGCAAATAAAATCAACGGTTCATCAACAAAGATTCGTATAAAATACAATTTGAAATGCAAACTGTAATACATAAGTGAAATGTAACATAAAATACCCACCTCAGGTAGAATAGTGAGAAAAGCATTGCCTTGCTCGTTGAAAATCATTGGAATGTTATCAATCCAACCGTTCGCTTCTGTGTATGTGTATACCTGAAATTATAATAACAATAACTCAATAACGTAGGTACTTTAAATATATAAAAAAAGTACTTAACTCCATTTTTTGATTGAATAAATAGTACAGATGTGATATCTTTTCTTCAACATTGTATTTATTTCGGAACAACTATGTATTCAAGAATACATAAATGCAATTATTTAGGCTGTAGTGGCCTAGTGATAACGCGCTCGCTTGGATAAAAGAGTGAAGGGGGTTCAAATCCGGGTCTCGTACCTCTCATATTTTCATATACGAATCTTTTTTAACATGAATACCGCGTGTCTCACTGTGAAGAAAATCTGCATAACTGAGATAATCTAGCTAATTTTCAAAGACATGTAAAGTTCGCCAACATGCATTTGGCCATGACTTCACCGTAAGACCAATAGCAAGTTTCAAATAATAATTCGCATAAGAACATATCACATGTGCGAGACCCAAGAATTAAACTCGCTTGCCTCTGTTTTCCAAACGAGTGGTTACAGCTAGATTACCAATTTTTTTATAATATTTAATATTTTATAATACTGCTCCTATTAATTATTACCGTAGTACATGTGCTTGTTGTGTCGTCGCAGAGGTTTACTTGTAGTGTGTTCTGTACGCGATTGGTCCACATGATAGCAATTGAATTGACTCCAACAAACGCTACGGTTTTTAAGATTGCCCTGAAATTTATATCATACAATAGGTTTCATACAATAGGTTACATATAATAAACTCAAACATTTTTAGCAGTAACATAATAATACGTTTTTATATGATATATTGAATTTTGTTCAATGCTTTTTCTTTATAGGGCAGATGTAGAGACTCTTTGGATCAATCTTAGAACAATTTATTAATTCAATTCAATTCAGGAAAAACTTTTGTCTTACCCACAGTTTCACAGACACAATATTCATTAAATGTCACGAAGCACATAGGCACCTAAAGTTTCATTCAACCAATTTTTGCTACGTAAAATCATTTTATATATATTAATGTTATAATATGCATTTGTATATAAAAAACGATAACTTACTCGTTGAGATTCGTCGGCGCAGAAAATGTAACAGTAGTATTGGCGACGGTATCCCAAATACTCACAGTTACATTTGGATTAGTGGTACCAGTCTGGAAAATAAGAGATTTAACTTATGTATATTATATGTCCCATAGTTCAAATCGTGTAGGTAGGTACAGTATACGACAAAATGTGGTCTGTGAGACAAGGCTATCGCTCATTAATTTCTTCATATACTTTTAAATATTATACAATTAAAAGTTTTTTTATAGATTTTTTTTTTCAAATAGTCATTGTTATTGATACAGAGGCCGTACCTGTAGATTATAAAGTTTTTACCTGTTTGTCTAAGAACGTAGCAAGAGAAAACCACATTTCGAGGAAAAAAAGAAACTAGATTTTAAAAAAACACATAAATTGTGATACTAAAGCTTTATAGGACAGCTTTATAATTATTCGGGCGAGCGAAGCGAGACCTCACATTATCCCACGACATGAGTATTTTGTGGTACATTTCACTGAACAACTATCACGCTTATAGGTTTGTGCTTTAACGTAGTAATTAAACTTTATATCTTAATATGTTATCTGTCAAAAAAAATTATGTTATAACCATTAAAAAATGAACATTAAGAACTGTCTTAAAAATGTTTACCCGTTAGAAAAAGCTCAGCTTTCTGATAATTTATTATTATTTTATAATTATTACAATATAGTGTAAAAAAACTTTATTTACTATAAATCAGTGTATCTAGATACAATTTTACATGGCCTATGTTATGAATCAATCAATACACAGAATACGCTCAACGTCACTTGATTAAATCCCCCGAACCATGAAATTCGAGCATATTTCATTTCGACGAGATTTATGAAAAGATTTTTCATAAATCTCGAAGACGTCGAATATGATTAGGTGTAATTTCCTTTTCGTAAATATATTGTAATTATGTTTGAAAAATGGTCAAGTACGAATCAGACTTGCATGAGTGATTCCGTTGGTAGATATTGAATGAAATTAACATTATATAATTTAAAAGATAGTAGCTTCATTACACTTTTAAGCTAAGCAGCGGATATTAAATTTTAAAAACCATTCAATAGTTATGGAGACAACAGAAAACCCTCAAAATATAAAAAAAGTTTGAAGAATATTAAAAAAAATATAATAAATTCAAAACGTTTATGTTAAGCAAACTTAAGCAAAAAACAGCTCATTTATGTTATTATCGCAGTATTTATCCTGCGTAAGATAAGTAAAGAATAATTGGCATAAATTACAATGTTAGATTTTTATCTGGTGTTAGTACAAGATATTTCCTAGGTGAGGAAAAACTTGCCTAATAATGTAGCTGATAGTAGCTGTTAAAGTATTTCTTCAATGTACATATTTATCAAAACATAACACACTTTTTTTCTTTTTTTTTTATATGTATGTATAGATGTATATAATCTTTCAGTAGCTTATAATCTAACATTGTATTTACAATGTTACAGTGACATATAGATAATCAAACTATAAAGTATATAAGGCAGTACATACCTTAGGATAACGAATGTCTCTATGATAAGTGTATTGAGAGTCTACGGAGCCAGGTACACCGTAGTGTGGGATTTTCATTATGCGTACATTAGTGTCATCGAATGTGGCATAAGCTATTTTCGCACCATTGCTCGAAAACCACATTGTGTTCTTTTCTCCGAATATTTCCTCTGAAAAATTGTTATTTCTAAATGTACGAGTACACATTTGAAAATCTAACTGATTTACTGATAATCTAGATATTAACGTGCAGGCATCTTAACGATTTTGAAATTTAAAGAAATTATTTAAGTACCCTAGTGAAGCAAATTGATTTTTATTTTTTTAATAAACGTCTCTAAAGTAACAAGTAGTAAAATTAATTATACCTCTATATTTTTAAATGAATTATTTTGCATCAATAACATTGATTGTAAAAGTAAATAACTATGAATAGCTATACATTTATTTATTACTAGCGCTCGACAGAACAGATATCCATTGCAGACTTTAGACTTTAGTCTCTCATAAATGCTTAAATATCACATAATACCTACGTAATGAAGGATAGAAACGTTGATCTATCAAACATTGACCAAAAATATTTTAATTACGAAAAAAAACATAAGTTTATGTGATAAATAGTGTAGCATTACTTAACGAGTAAGTTCTTTACCACCAAAAACATTTTCATGTAAAATGTTGCCAAGACGAGCCCATATGACTCGCACTGTCAAAAAGTTATCAGATCTCATGTAGAGCCAAGCTTCTAACACTACACGCCCTAACTCTACAAGGCCTAACTTCACAAACTCTACACCTTAGTCAAAATATGTGGCTTGGCCGTTCGTTACTTTTGTGTTATACAATAGTTCTTGTAGTTAACTTGTTTAAGGGGTTGGGGGATGAAAGTTACAAGTTTTATAATTTTTTTGTTGTTTGTGTGCTAATACTAGCTTACATACAAAATTTCAGCTTTCTAGGACATTAGGAAATACCTTAAGAATTTTGATGATCATCAGTGAGTCAGTGACGAAATCAGCGTTTTTTAGATATAAATAAAATCTGAAGTATAAAAGCTAATGTAATTAAAACTTAATATGTTCAATAAGTCCGCTATTGACAATATATCCCGAAAATTTTGTTGATCTAGCATAATCCAAACCCAAGTTATGAGGGTTCAAAAAAACGACGAAGCGCTTCGAGAAAAGGTAGGTAGTGCCCGTGCGCTTCGCTTGGCTCGTCTTGGCGGGGGCACTACCGTGCCCCCAGATCCACACATGATTAGATTCCTAGGTGAGGATTATAAGATATTCTAAACTATGCTACGTAGCTAAGCTTTAGTTCTCAACCTCAACAATATACTAACATAACAAGAACTCAAGAACTTTTATACCGAAATATTCAATGCTTTTTGGAAAATATATGTAGTGCACGTATACTAATTATTTTACTAATATACGTCTGTTACGCTTTATGTTATAATTATTATTATATATTTAAAATATCTTCAATGACTCACCTTCATATACCCAATCGGGCACACCATTGTATACGACATGCTTTACTCCATTAGTCGTGACCTGCACTGGTGGACTTGTTAAGGACGATTGGTAGTAAATATTGTTCTCATACACAAAACTCAAGGCAGTGCCTGAAGGACCCCACATGAAGTTCTGTAGCGTTGCATTCTGAATTTCTACTCCTGGAGGAACTATGTAAATAATTTCATTGGTAAGTACGTCAATGGCCGCGAACCGAGCTTCGAAACTGTAGCGGTATATCTAGAAGAGATTAAATATTACATATTAATAGTTATTTCAGTAGAAATATTTTAAGGTCGAAGAATAAACAAAATTTCTTATAATACAAAATTACTATTAATACAAGTGACTCACCCTAGCTTTGCACGGGTTCGTCCCTAGGTACGGTAAGTGCGGAATAAATATAATATTATCATATACTATGTCAAATCAAATCAAATCAAAATATTCTTTATTCAAATAGAAATTTACATGCTCTTTTGAATCGTCATTTTTACATTATCAAAATTAAAAGTCAGTCTGTAAGTCTGTAAGTAAACTACCACCGGCTCGGAAAGCTCAAGCACCGGCGAGAACTCAACAGTTGCTCTTTTCAAAAAAATATTTGATGTCGGTATATTATGTATCATGTTCCGTGTAAGCTGTCAATCAAATTGTCCTGTGGGCCCCAATTGGGTCGGAAGACATTATTATTTATTGTATGTATGTAATATTAGAGTCTACTTTATGAGTATGTTGTGGGTTTACAAAAGATTTTCATCTATAGACAGAGGATAATCATAGAAAAGTATAATTATTTATAAACTTAACGTAAAACAGTTTACTATATAAGACTAGTGGTCTTACGCGATCTCTCGGACCTCGTCGGACGCGATGCGAGTTAAGCTAGCCTGGGTCAGTGATTTTATAAATGGAGGTGTTTTTGAATTAAGCTGTTATTCCTCTAAAACTGTCTTCTCATTAATATGTAAAACTTCAAATTTATCATTCAAGATATAATTCAGTAAACAAATGCGCCTTCGTAAACAAAATTAAGCTTTAACTCGTGCCGCTAAAAGCTTTATAACAAGGGACGTGATCTTAAATAATGCCTCTCTACCCGAAGGATCGTCCGTTAATTTAATGGAATGCTTGGTTTACATTTTAATGATATTTACAAGCACCGTCCGAGAAAAATGAGATCGTCGTAATGGGGATTTTACTATAATTACTATAGGAAAATACGTTATAAATATAAATATATAAATATGTTGGGACATTATTACATACAGCGCCATCTAAATTTATTCTATTCTCTTTTTTTGTTTGAAATTGTATACTTCCAATTTGGTTCCATTTAATTTTGAACATAAAGAAACTACAAATTAAAACAAAGCTTATACCTATCATAAATTTGATGTATTATACTTAATTTATACTTTAAACTATAAAAAATGATTGTTTGTTTACTCAAAATTTATCTATAGGATCCAAAGTAAGTAAATAAACACTATCATTATATGTATATACCTATTGAGTGTATTTTTTAAAGTTATATAATAATGTCATTTACGTTAGATTAACAACATTGTCACTGGGTATTGAAGTTATTTCGAATTTAGTATTTATACATAATCATATGAGAAATTATTATTTTTCTTAAAATTACTATATTTTTCTTTGCAGGTACCTATATAATGTATTTCGCCCTTTACACTCAGTTGAATATATTAAATTGCATATGGATGGTTGAGTCGTAAATCGTTTCGTCATCTTGGAAAATAAATTGTAGATAATGCTCCATAATATAGCATCAAAATTTTATTTCATAGCAAAGATAAACTTCGCCTTGAAAAGACAAAATTCACGTTCAATAAGTTTATTAGTAACTGTTGACACAAATGTCTCACGGCAATTTGAATCACAATACATAAATATATTTTAGACACACAATGTAAAATAAATATGCGGTTTAGTATTGTATGAGTATGTCTTTGAACCAAACTCGGCTGATCGTCGATATATTTTCGAGTATTTTGCCAATTATTTCAAAATTATACCGGCGCAAAAATGCTTTGTGCATTACTATTAGCAGTACAATTTTATGAATTCAAATTCAAAATTAATTTATCTATATAAATAAAATGATAGAGGTCTACAGTTTGTTTTGTCACTATTTAAATGTATGGAGTTATTTGGTTTTAGTCATTACCCACAAAATGGTAAGTTTTTTATCATCTCCAAGTTAATTTATTTTAAATATAATTTTAAAAATAAATCAACTTGGAAATAAAATCATCAAATATCTTTTAAGAAAAAAATCTGTGGATGAAGGACCGCTGGCTTTACGTGCTTTTCCAGGCATGGGGTTGAAACACCACCAACTTCCCAACTAACTAAAGTTACGCTGACCCGAGACTTGAACCCAGGACCGGGTGTACAGTTGTAAACTATTACAGTTTAATATAATCATGTACTCACCGTAACCTCATCAAATGACAGTAGGACATATCTACGATCTGGAGACAAATTTGTTTCCTGTGACGATTGTTGTAGAATCTAAAACAAAACGTTTTATTGCCTCAAAAAGTATTTTATGATTAGATTAGCGGTACACACTCGATTCGCTTGTGTTTGTCCCCAGTCACATTTTAGTGGTTAGTATAGATTTCCAGAAATAGGAGTAAAAGTTAACACCAAATTCCTTCAATATTATTTTGTCTATTTGTGATTTTCGTTCGTCGCGTTTCCAGCTTAAATATTGTCTTTTGAAGTAAACCTAATCTTAAACGAAGTCACTCTACACGTGTTACACTTAACAACTTTGATAATTTAAGTTAAGCAGAACTCACGTATAACCTCTGCATATACAAAGTTTACCTCAAGGTGTGACTTAATTACTTTGATTATGAGTATACTGTGTACTAATAAAGCTCTGTTTGGTAGTTAGAACTCTTCAGCTTGAATCTTAATTATATTCTATATCTGATAAGATACATATCACGTTTAATTTTTATTACTTTGTATTAAAACTTTGAAACTTTAACTTTATTTTTGTTAGTAAGCTTTGGCAGAATCCAATAATGATAATGTAAAAGTAAGAAAATAATTTTGGTACCTATTTCTTATCCTGCAAATTAAACACACATCAAACAAATTCCTCATGACATTAGGAAGACAGTAGTTCCAAAAATCCCATAACACGGAAAAAATAGTTCGTAAAATAGCTAGAAGCTTACATGTGAAATCGCTCATAAAGGTTAATCTTCGCACAAATTATTTCGTCATACAAATTAAACTTATTGGATTTAAAATTGCATCATTTTCATATGAAATCATTTATATATGAAAATTAATAGTAAAAAGGCAATAACAAACACGAAGTTAAACATTCGAAAACTTACCTGAGAAGTATTCGCCACAAGAATAACTGGAGTCTCAGTAATTATATCATACAGAATCAAGTCGCCATTTTCATTTCTGTATAAAATTTCACTATCTAAAAATAATAAAAAGGTTGTTAATAGAAAACATAAATGTATTTAAAATTATAATGTATCTAGTATCAACATGTCTCATAATAGTTACTTGCATATTTAAGCTTCGCGTCGCTCCGTTTAATTAATTCCGCTTATAAATGTAACATTTTTTTATTTGTATGTAATGCTTTTTTATTTAATTGTTATGTAATTTGTGGAAAATTAAAAAAAGTCTGTTCTATGTTTCCTCCCTACATTCCTTTTTCAATCAAACTAACTTTCCAAAAAATATAGGCTATTTGGACATCCATATCGTGCAAAAATACGCGCTTAATAATTTAGAAAACACGAAGAACCTCTTTATATAAATATTTCAAAGTATAGAATTATATCATTCTAACCTGTAACCCAAGTGCCATTAAAGGGCTGTGCTGCATATGCCCCAACGACGAAATCTTCTAAAGCAATTTTATCATCATCAGGCGATGTTGTGGGTGCTTGAGTTGTAGAGGTTGTTGGGGATTCTGTTGTACTTATTGTTGAAGGTATAACTACAGTTGTGGGTATTGTAGGACCTTCTGTCGATGTTATAATAGGTTCAGCCGATCCTCCGCCATTTCCAGTTAATACTACTGCCAGGGTAATAATCACAGCAATGGCTGCTAACATAGCTGCGGCACCTACTGCGTATGTTGCTCTTCTTGTCTTCTTATCTATCACTAAGCCCTGTGCGACAAACGTTTATTACTATTTTTTTGGAAATTGATTTAGACTAAATAAGAATATAAGAAATTTTGATCTCTTCTTTTAATATTATAGTGATAGCGATATTTTTCACATTTATATTTATTAGAAACGTCTGCTACTAACCACCCACTTTATAAAATCACAATCTATAACTTAAATAGTTCAATATCGATAAACTTAACTACTAATTTTAAATTAAAGATTATTTGTACATGTTACTTTACACATTAATTGAGCGATTACTTCTGAACAAAACGAATTGATTTAATTCAATCACAGCCGAGTAGATTTAACTTGTTAAACTGAAATTGCCGTTGCTAATGGTTATTTTACTTCTGAATTGCACTACTAACTGATACCTTCCTCTCATATTTCTAGTGGTCTATTATTCAACGTTATCAGTAAGATATCGACTTTGCGTCAAAGAGTTAGTGTATGCTAAATATGGAAACGACGCTTGTTATCAAGAAACTCGTACCATGAATCTAAAAAAATATGTCTTAAATCAAAAAAATGTGCAATAAGCTTAAGTTTGGTATATATTTTATAGTTATTAATATAGAATAAGACAGCTCTAATTTATTATGTACTTGAATTAACTACACATTATTTATTATTTAAAAAAAAATATATTGTTATATTTTTTATATTATTATAGACAACGTAACCGCGTTTGCCTGTTATAATTTTCTGAGTTTTACTACTGATTTAATACCTATATTTATCTGCGCAGATGGCGTTGAAACAGTTTAGCAGTTATCGCCAATTTTGTTGTGTATACTAGTATATATTATAGTAATAACGATAAGTCGTGCTGATTTTTTATGATACTATACCAAACTAAGGTGAGCTATACGCCACTAACCACCTTTCTATCCAAAACAAATATTTGCATTGATCTATTAGTCTAAAGACAAATGAAAATTTTCATCTTTAGTAAAAAGGAAAATACAAGTAACCTGGTCACTGGTGCCCATTTCCAGGGTGGAGTTGCTGTTTTGCTGTGCCATGATGTGGTGTTATATCCTAAACACCTGCAAAATATATATTTTTATAGATATATTTAAAATACATAATATGTGCTTCAAAATATTTACTTACATCCAAATTACAAAATTTTCATTAACATATGAAATGTATGTTTGTAGATATATTTGTGCATCACTACATAGTATAAAAGTCGCTTTCTCTGTCCCTATATCCCTATGTACGCTTTAATCTTTAAAACTACGCAACAGATTTTGATGCGGTTTTTTTTAATAGATAGAGTGGTTCAAGAGGAAGGTTTATATGCATAACTAGCGGATCCCGCGGCTTTGCCTGTGCTAAATCTAGGGAACAGCCTGAGCGAAGCGAGGGCGAGCCGCTAGTAATATGAATATACTTTTGTATGTCTACATATTAATTAATATTTGTATTTTTACCTGCACGGCACCTAATTGTTTTATTGATATTTTCTGATAGAATCTCTTAAAAATATGTCATATTTTGTACACAATATATCTGTTTTCTATTTTTATATGTAAGTATCATAAATAAATATAAGTATAAAAAATGACGACTTTGTTGCTGAATATGGAAAATTGCCTTTTTAGACGTGTCGTAAAGTATTAGCAACCAATTGGATAAATGAGAAACTGCACGAACAGCCAATTTTCAAAATTGACACGCTTCGTTCACTTAGTTAATGTCAAAATGTTTAAGTTCAAATTAACGTTACTTATATTTTTAATATCATGGGAATTCATTGACTTTTTCCTTTTTAAACAGCATTGATTAAGGTGCCATCGGTCCACATAATATATTATCAAACTCTTTATAGTTTAGTTGTTAAACGATTTCTTATATTTTCCGAACAAAATAAGATATTTTGAGAACATGTATTATGTTTATGGTATTTTTAAGCCCTTCTAAATATTCAGGGAAATCGGCTTTTAATATTTTTTAATTTTCGATCGAATCTAGGTTTTTAAATATTTTATCTCTTATTCTATTCTCTTTTGTTTTATTATCTATTTTCTATTTATTTAATACAATTTTTGGTTACAAGAAAGGGAAATAAAAATACAAACCTTCCTAATTCACAATTTGTCGAATATTCTAAAACTAAAAACCTTTTTTTTGAAGTTAATAAAAAATACATACATAGAGTGTTTTCAATTAAATATCTTACTATATTAATTCATGGCTATCTCAAGCAACAATCAAAGCAAACGCGTTCTTTTTTTTATATAGATAGTTTATGTATAGTTTCTGTATTATGTGCCGAAATATTTTGGCTATTTTACTGAGAAAAATCAGTTTTCCATAATTAATAATTTTTTTTCGACTATAAAGCTCCGATGTGACTAGTGAGATAGAGAGTAAATAAGAGTCACACAGTCCCCTTACAGTCAGTCAGTCCCCTGCTCGTACGTTGGCCGTCGGCTTTTTTGACATTAAAAAATAAAGGATAATTTTATATAAAATAATTGCCACTTAAATCCGTTGAGCCGTTAGAACATGCCGAATTAACAAGAACCCACCGTCATTCAAACTTTGTGATTATGGGTACAATTTAACGTTAGGTTAAGTTACAACACTGTTACAGATTACGTAAAGCCTCTTTATAGCATTATTAGCATTACCACTACCTTCATTTTGAATAACTTTGTTGGTGCTTCAACCTACCTGTGCAGGTTTTTCATTTTGAGTTCAAAACCTTACTAACATATAAACTAATAAGAACTAACTAAAAACTAATAAGAAATAAAGTACTCTCACCTTACAAAATAAAAGTGTTAGAGCAATAAAAGTATTATCTAAGTATTATCATAGAATATCTTTGTAATCTATTATAAATGTAAATTATTATATAGTATTTATTTTATAATGTAATATGTTATGGTTGCCATTAATGTAAATATTTTCAATTCATTTATTTGCTTAATGTCTTCAAAACGTGCCAGTGGAGTCCTTACTTCGTCAATATCACGTAGAACTAAGAAGACAGGACGAAAAAGTTGGATACGCATTTTAAAATATTGAGAAGTTATGTAACACAGCACGTGTGAAGAGGAAAATAAGCTATTCTACAACTATTTTGAATATTCTTTTTATTTTTCACTCCCTTATCCCAGACACATACGGAGGGAAGCGATCCTAAAAATATACACCGAGACCTAAAGTAAGCTTGTACCTAAGCAAGTTATTTTGTATAGCTTAAGTAATTAGTTGTATTATTATTTATATAATTACAATATTATCAATGTGATAATATTGTAATTACTGCCTTGGTGAAGTTACCAAACAAGTCTGTCCCACATAACATAGTTAGACTTGGTAGTTGGTTTGATGTAGTATGCAAATAAGAAATTATTGGAAGATAATTTTAATAGCTTGTTACACTCTATCTGATAATTCCTATCTTAAGTGTAAATTATTATGTGGTAAAAGATAAGTAGTTTTAAAAGTTAGCCTGCTCCTACTCTCCAAACCAATCTGTTAAAAGTAGCATACATCATGTAATGATAATAATCTCTTATATTGTTTATTTTGTTCGATTGGTACCGTCGTCAAATACTAATTAATAACGTACCTACTAAATAAATTAAAAATATCGATTTTATACTTTTATACGATTTGAATTCGGCGTAGAAAAATATTATTATGCATATTTTATTTGGTTTTGTTCTCTCATAATTTTATTGTGAAAAGTTTTACGTAAAGAAATTTCAATTGAATATTCAATTACAAAGCAAAATATAGCTTCGAAGAATATTAACAGCTGTAACAAAAAGTAATACAGAAAGTATTAAGGTTTAAGAGATCTACTAAGAAAAAATGAAATAATGTTTTTCTAATTTGGGTTTGATATTATTAATACTCCTCAATGCAATAATGGAGCACCTAAGGAAATAAAAAATATTCGAAACTTTTAAAACCACAAAGTAGGTATATCGCTTATGACGCTAATGTCAGTTTGTATAACTTTTTTTATTTCTTATATATTTGGATACTTTGAAACTGACAGCCAAATTACAAAATATATCTATTTGATACTCCTTGATTGAGAAAAAGACTATATAAGATCACAATATTATGCTTAAAAAATTATAAAATTCGCATTCATTCCGGCCATGGCGGCAAATCTTATTGAGACTGGCTCTTTAATAACTACGCAGGAGATAAGTGCACAAATGTATGCGCAGACACAATTGCACTCTCTGTTCCTATAACTGTCATAATCTATAACCACTGCTCGATACGACCAGTGAGAGTTAAGGCGCAGGACCGACAACTTTTACGTGCTCTCCGAGGCACGGGGGTGATACATCGCCAACTTCCCAACTCCGGGCTATTACTGAGACTTTACTAAACAGAAAGATACAATAATTAAACATGGCCCGACCCGGGACTCGAACCCAGGACCTCTCGATGTATGACCGTATATGCTAGCCACTAAAACATCAAGGCAGTTACAATCATACATAATAAAGTATAAACATACACGATGTAATATAAGTTAAAGTATTTATTTCTAATGTTATAAAAAATATTGGATATTTTGTACCTAACACTCAAGTGCTACTTTTTTCAATTAAAAAAAAGAAAATGGACATTTACGTATGTACACACTTAAACTCTTACTATATTTCTATGTAGCCTGTAGAGTATAGAAAGTAATATTGAGAGAAATAAAAGGAGAGAGAGAGAATATGGGAATGTCTTTTCTTATAAACACTATTTATTTATACTACAAATAAATATTCGAGATATTCGAAGAAACTATTTCATACGTAAGTAAGTACTTTGGTGATCTTATCTCATATCTCAATGTGATAATATTTTATTGCAGATTTGCGGGTTATAAAATTTTGATGCTCATTGTTCAGATAAACAAGCGGTATTATATATATTGTGTTATTTTAATTATATAATGATTATTTACTCTATATTTAACTAAAGCCTTTTTAATTTTATTTATTACTAGCTCACAATGCTTATGTTTAAGTATGTCGCATTATTATAGGAAGTATTATGTATAAATATTTCATCTAAGAGGGTCCTAGCGTAATGTAAATGGACTTTAACTCTCCTTAATGATTAGGCTACAAAATACCAAAATATTTTTTTATGCTAACCGGTAAGTCCAAATTGATGTTAAAAAATTAATCCTAAAGGTTTATACATTATTACACATTGTACGTGAATATGTACATAAAATTTATTTTAAATATTTTTTAAGATTTATTTTATAGTAAGCTTAATAAATAATATATTTGAAATAAATTGTGGCGAGTTTTGTAATGTACATTTTTTTCTAGTGATTTTGTGTACAGTTTTCATGCCTTCGAGTTATTTCTTGCAAGGAGGCTCTATCGTAAGTATAGAAGTTATTAGAAAAATAGTTTACTAAGTCGCAGGCAAAATTTTACCTTTCATCCCATTTCTTTTTTGAATTAGTAGGTACTTAGTTGTTCATTTAATATTCCATACTTCATATTGGCACTTAGTTTTAAAATAAAAAAAATGTAGTAAGTGTAGTTAACATACACACTATTTTAACCAAATATATTATTTAATTTCTTATACATATTTTTTATAACTGGTCTACGATAATCATTATATATTTACTATTAACTATAACTACATTGTGCTAGAATTATTAATTTTCACACATAAACATTTCTTCTCTTCATCTTTCAAACTCATTCAAAACATGATAAGTACGAGTAAAAACGCTGTTAAAATAACATGTTACAACATTTAACACAGCAATCAAATACTTTGTTTCGCTTTTGAACGTAAAGTTGAATTTAGCAATACAAAATGGACTTACCACGAAACAAATATTTCACCGGCTCGTGGCCGAGTTTCAGCCACACTAAATATTGATATCTTTATACAATGAGGGCTCATCGAGATTATGATAACCATATCTTTTTTCGAAGTTAATAACGTAATTAAATAATCGCTAATCAGATACTATAAAAATTCACGATAAAATATCTTTGTACTAAAAAAGGGCAAATTTCAATACAAACCCAAACAAACATGGTATATGTACTTCCTGTATCTCTGTGAACTTAACAGTTGAGGCATTTTTTATTATGAACTTGCGTTACTTTGGTTAAAAATAAAGCCACTGTTATAACTTCCATTTTACACAGGTCTTTAAGAAATATTTATAAGTCAAAATTTGAAACTGCTTTTGAATTAATTACAATTTAATTTTTTAATTATATCAATTTTAATATTGATACTGCGAACTCTACTTTGTACCCTCTTGCTTATTAAATTTATACATGTGAATATGTTTGATTTTTTAATTATAATTGCATCGTACCTTATTAATAGAGTTTTTAAAAGTGGTAGTGCCATGCTTGTTACCTTCGGGTAGCAGCCGAATGGGCCGGCTCGCCCCGTATAGTTCATTAGTACCACTCTCTCACAGAAGACCGGCGTGAAGTGGCAGCTATGCTGTCGCGTTTCGTCCGGTGATTGAGAGTCCGGGAGGCCCACTCTCCTTTCCACCCTCCCTCTTCCCTTCATCCTCCGCTTTCGTTCCCCCTCCCTCCCTCCTCCATCCCTCCCATTCCTGAAAGGCCGGCAACGCATCTGCAAGCCTGGCTTGCAGATGTCCATGGGCGGAGGTGATCACTTCCCATCAGGTGAGCCTCCTGCCCGTTTGCCCCCTTTTTACCATAAAAAAAAATATATTTTTCATAAAACGCTTAATAGCTTAGCGTTATTTTAAAGTTAAAAAAATACCACACGGGAAAGTAAATTACTTATAAAAAATAAAACTATATTTAAATATAATATAAACCTACATTTACTTTTAAAATGACAGCACGTGCTTTAATTACCACGTTGATAATGACTATAATCATAATACGATTCTAATTGATTTTTGCTAAATTACGTTTATTGTAAAAAAAAGATAATATTATTATGCTATCAGAGGTCTTCTACACCTACATTTACCTATATACAATTGTAACGAGGTCAAATTGTAACATAAAATATTTTAAAATATCTTCGAAATTTGATTGTCATTGCTAATTATCTAATTATAGATTTTTTTGTTTGTCTGTTAGTTAATAAAGAGTTGGCCTTTTTTCTTGCAGACCACTTTTCGAATTTAGTGGGGTATATACTATTTAGTTTGATAAAAATCGTTACCAGTTAGGTTATCAGCTCTACAAAAATAATAATGAATGTTGGTAAGCGCAAAACTCGTTGTATGTTCCTGGAACATGTAAAGTTTTGATAGTAAAAAAATCTAAGTTTGGTAAAAAACTCATACTAAAAGGGGGTTTCTATAAATAAGGACTAATTTTAAGATCTTAGCCTACTTTGATTGAGTCGATTTTGATTATTTACTTATTTCTGAAAGAGTCAGATAGAGATGTTAAAAATGTTATCTGGGGGCACGGTAGTGCCCCCGCCAAGACGAGCCAAGCGAAGCGCACGGGCACTACCTACCTTTTCTCGAAGCGCTTCGTCGTTTTTTTGAACCCTCATAACTTGGGTTTGGATTATGCTAGATCAACAAAATTTTCGGGATATATTGTCAATAGCGGACTTATTGAACATATTAAGTTTTAATTACATTAGCTTTTATACTTCAGATTTTATTTATATCTAAAAAACGCTGATTTCGTCACTGACTCACTGATGATCATCAAAATTCTTAAGGTATTTCCTAATGTCCTAGAAAGCTGAAATTTTGTATGTAAGCTAGTATTAGCACACAAACAACAAAAAAATTATAAAACTTGTAACTTTCATCCCCCAACCCCTTAAACTAGGGGATGGGAGTTTGTATGAGACCTGTAATTTTAAATTAAATTTTGATGACGCTAGAGGTCTAATCTATAATCTAAAACTAGGTGCCCCCAGATATATATATATATGTATAGGTACTCCTTGTTAAAAAAAAAGAAGAAAAAAATAAAAAAAAATTTTGTTACAAACAACTTACAAAAAGAAATGAAATCCCACCAAAAACATTTTCATGTAAAATGTTGCCAAGACGAGCCCATATGACTCGCACTGTCAAAAAGTTATCAGATCTCATGTAGAGCCAAGCTTCTAACACTACACGCCCTAACTCTACAAGGCCTAACTACACCTTAGTCAAAATATGTGGCTTGGCCGTTCGTTACTACAAGAACTATTGTATAACACAAAAGTAATCCACATTTTTAGGAAAAAAAATGCGTCCATCTTGAATACACACAAAAAATCTAAGCTAAACTAAAAAAGCACGTAGTCATAATATTTCGTTATTGTATTTATTTATTATTTTAGTATAAGAGAAAAGTATTACCTACTACATAATATAATTACATAAATATCTCAAATAAAATCAAATGACTTCTAGTTAACGGAGCACGATGGAACAGCTTGATTGGGAACTTGATTCCACATAATCCGATGAATTAGAAGGTAGACGGAAGAGGACAACAGGACCTACGCCTATATATTATATGTATATGACTTTTAATCAAAATACACTAGCTTTATAAGATATGACTAATAGTGAAAACTCAGCAAAGATGCTTTAAGGTTTCTCAGAAAAATAAATTTATTTAAATCAGTGTCATTAAAAGACACAAACATACTTCTTAAACTAATAACAATTATAATGTAACAAAACATAGGCAAATGGAGTGCTGAGACGCACGCACTAGGATATACTGTGTTACGTACATCTTCCACAACCTCCCACGGGATCCTCTTATCTAGTTTCATAAAAAATATAATTTTTAAATCATGCGTTCAATAACTGAAAAAATTAACTATACCTATATATATATACACAACACTGTAAACGTAATTTCGTAGTAAATGTATATTTTCATTCAAATACAAAATGTTTAACTTATTTTACTACAGCAATTTCAAAACGGAACTGATGAACTTCCGCTTTGAAATTGTCGTCTCTCGTTCCGGCAGCATTTTGTTTATAGAATTACTTTTTTAAATATTTTTTATATGTTCATCTTTTCATGCACATAATCTAAACGACAAGCTTTTTATATATCATAGTGGAACCCAATATTTTCTAATCCTAACTAATATTATAAATGCGAAAGTAACTCTGTCTGTCTGTCTGTCTGTCTGTTACGCTTTCACGCCTAAACCGCTGAACCGAATTCGATGAAATTTGGTACACAGATAGAGAAGACCTTCAGAAAGGACATAGGCTACTTTTTATCCCTGTAATCCCACGGGAACGGCAACTACGTGGGTGGAACCGCGGGGCGCAGCTAGTTTATAATAAAACTTAACGAATTTGGGTGATAAAATAAACATAGTCTATTTAATTAGAGAAAAAATAGTTTAAAATATATTTTTCAGTCATTAATATTCTATATCACGTGCACAATTTGTCGTCACTCACGTTTACTTTCCCCACGAGTCGTCGGGACTGACCTGAATCAGTAAGCACTACACGTACTATAACACAATAGTGGACGTTAATCGAAATGTACACGCGCAAGCTACTTTGGCAACGTCATTAGATTTCGTTATTACGTTATATCGATAAAAAATTTGGAAAGTAGAGTTTGTGAATATTATATCTTGTATATAAATAAAAATTAATGTTAGATGTTCTTCCTTTACGCGTTCTTAACCCAATGAGTACAACAAAATATACATATATATACAAAATAGTGTTGCTAGAAGGAAGATATCCTGGCTCTGCAATATCCGGAAACGGATTGAAATCAAGAGGGTTGAAAATCTGTTCAGGCGAGCTTAAACAAAGAAGAATTTAGGAGGATGACTGCCAATCTTCATTACAGGATATTCGATTGGTATGAAAGTATTTTTCATTCTATATGCGCATGCGAAGAATAAAGATGCAAACATTTTTATATGCTTATACTAGAAGGTAAGCCTAAATCGTAAATAATTCAAGCTAAAGCGAAGCATAATGTTGGTTCTCGCCAATCTTTTTAGCCACCCTTAGTTGGCGCTAGCAGACGTCGCGAATATACATCCAAGTACACAACAGTTGGCGCATTAAATACACTATCTTAATAGAGTAACATATATTTGTTTTTTATTTCTTTTTATATGTAATGATTTGTTTTATTTAGTTTTAATAAATCTTCTAATATATAAAAATCTCGTATCTAAGTGTTTGTTATCGAACGCCTCCCAAACGGCTTGTCTGATTATTATGACTTTTTGTGTATATTTGGTAGGTCGAAGAACAGGTCGTAGGTTATTTTTATTCCCTTATAGGTGATAAGGGTGGCCCTCACCAGATTTTTATTTTGTTTTTTTTTATGATTTTCCATCAAAAACACTTATAACCCTAAATTTTCATCCTTCTATTACAAGCTGGCGAAGCCGTGGGAGTCGCTAGTATACTTATATTAATAAATAAAGGCAATTAATAGAAACTGTAAATTGTATACATTTCATCATTAAAATATTAAAAATACTTCAACTGACTCCTTTTAGAGGTAACTTTTCAGAAATTATAAGTGTATTTTTTTATTTATATAAATAATTAAACAATGCAAGAAGTAACAAAATGAATATTTTAAAAAAATAACATAGACGCATTACACCATCACTTTAGGTAGTTAACGAAAGGTAAATTGTAAAACAGGTTATTTTATATGTTTGCGATTTACATAATGTCTTCGAACTACAAATAAACTTTAGTAGTAGTTAGATTAGTATCAACTTGTACGATAAGCGGCTGCGATTATGAAACTAAACATTAATTTAAATATTTAAGAAAAAAAGTTTACAAAACAGTTTTAGATATGTGATGACAAAAAAGACTACTATGCATATTGCATAATGTACTATATGCAACATATACTATCAATTAGGCGGAAAATTTGTTATTTATATCTTACGTTTCTTAGCTTTCATTTATTCAATAAGTTAATGTTAATACATATTAAAAAATTGTAATGTGCCTAGAAGCAGTTTCGTTGCTTACGTTCCGTTCTAATGTTTACGATTCCATAACTTAAAAGAGGCTTCACAAAGGAGTTTTCCCTCCCCCTCGTCCTTCCAATATACAAGTACCATAAAGTTTAAATATGTCGTAAAATCGTGGCCATAAAATTATAAGATTATTAATTGTATAATGAAATTATAACAATAAATAAATAATAAAAGGAAGATGAAGTCAATTAAAATAAAATAAATACATATGAAAAATAACTAACGTATTGAATATTGTTTTAAAGCCACGGGAAAAACTAGTTTCAGTGACATTATCAATGCAAAGGCCTGTAAGTGCGTAAGCGAGTGTATCTAAGAAAGATTTGTTACTTATTTAAACCAAACAGCTCAGGGGACTTAGGTTGGAATAGACATACCTTTATATCAAGATTTACTGCACGTTAGATACTCATTGATGTATGTATGTATTACCCTTTTTATCGTTCCTCTACTGAAAAATTGTAAACTGGGCAAATGTAAATGTAAATGAAAATGTATTGCATGGGACTCCATTCAATACTAGGGGGATCCTTATTGACTAAGCAAAATTGACTTCTAAACTAAAGATATAAGAAAATTAACTGTCACTATTTTTAACATATATTTTTAAAATGAGTTAGTTAGTTAGTTACTATCATTCAAAAATATACTACATATTATTTCTACTACATTTATTTACATATTAATTCTTTCAAGATTCTTGTGACTTAGGTAGTTACTTTTAGAAAAACACAAGACAGCGTGTACAAATGATACAAAACTTTGTTCTCATACGATATTTCCCATGTATTCCCTCGAGCTTAAAGCGGAAACTAAGCACTTACTCACATATATTGCGAGTACCTTAGAACAAAGAATACAATTGTAGAGGCTTTATTTGTTGGTCTAATTAGTACATTATTAGATTATTTTATCAAAAATAACAATACACTAGCAAAGAGCTGAGCTGAGCTTTAAGTAATTTTCTTAGAAATAAATTTTAAGATTTTCTAACAAATGGCATTAGTACAATTATAATATCTAATAATCTTTTTTTAATGGTTATAAAATTACGTTTTTTGACAGATAACACATCTAGATATGAAGTTAAATTACTTTGTTAAAGCACAAATCTATAGGCACGATAGTTTTTCAGTAAAATTTATCACAAAATGCTCAGGTTGTGGGATAGTGTTAGGGCTCCCTTCACTCGCCCTAATTAATAATAATTTTTAACTAAATAGTCACAGAATCGTTTGATTTAAAATTTAACGAATACATGATCTCCACTATAAACACGATTAGATTAAAAACTTTATTATACAACTATTTAGTTCTAACAACTAACTCATAGTCTATAGATCTGCGAAATCATACCCAAATTCGTCCTGAGTGTTGAACATAGAAGAGTAACAAGCACATTAACAAACTTTCGTAATTATAATAATAATTCAAACAATTAAACATTAGGTAACAAAATCATATATCTTGTATACTCGTACATAGTGTTTTAGAGTCTTTTTTACCTTAGTAGCGTGGACTAATAATATTATTATTGAGTCTTTTTTACCTTTATCTTTCTTTTTGTTATTTACTGGTCTAACGTAAGTATCCAAAAGATTAACTCTGGATTTTGTGCATATCACTTCTATTTTTACGTTCCGAGATTTTTTCATTTGTACATAATGACCCTTTCATGCCCAGATTCTAAGAATGTAATTTACGAATGAAGTCCCTTCCTCTGTGTAATGGCGTTATTCTAAGAGCGTTTGTTTTATTTATTATTTCTAATAGTTAATGATCCAATAACAACATGCTATTGTCACAAGCATATTTTTTCTTTGTTATTATTGGTCAATCAAAACAGGTTAATTATATAACATATTACATAACGTATTATATATAGTATTTCTATAATGTGAGTGAAAGATAATATGAGATTAATGGTTTTCCTTATACTCATAAGTATTTTTAAGAAATATTGTCTAAGTTAGGTAGTCAATTATAGTACAATCTATATAAATAAAAATGAATATTGCTAAGCGCAAAACTCGAAAATGGCTCAACCAATTCGGTTTTTTTTTTGTATACTCCTTAAGGCACACGGAAGGTTTTTATAATAAAAAATTCAAAGTTTGTAAAAAAACTCGGACCTAGGATCGAACCCGACCGAAGCGAGTAAATCGCTAGTATGAATTTTACATATTATATATAATTATATAACTATATCAACGAATGATATTTGATTTAAATTGTTTGCATAAAGCTAGTAAACTGAATCAATATTTATATAAAACTGCTATAAATTCTAATTATAATAATTTTTAACGAAATTATTACTGAAAGCAAGGGTTCAGTGAATAAGTGTATAATTAGATTTTGTCTCCTTTGAAATACTACTTTGTTGAATAAGTGACATATAGTACCTACGCGCAAACTGATCCCATCGCCGTAATTCAATTTACATACATTATCTAATCGAGCTTACGATGACAACGTAACGACTACATTGTTTAAATTTCATAAGACTCAAAATATAATTAAATTTATTACATTATGGCATAAAAGCCCGCTCTAATAACTATACTGCGTTAATTTTCTACTAAAGCATATAAAAATTTTCATTATTATAAATATATTATAGCATAACTACTAAATATAACAAAGTTTAACAATAATTGAAATAATTATAACACATAGTATATTATTGAATAGAATATCATTAGAAAAATTGCTTTTTTACTGAAGTATCTATTCATTTCGAGTGCTCTTGGCTCACCCACCTCTGTTTTCCACAAGGTTAATAACACCTCTTTACTCAGTCTCAATAAGACAATAGACAGGCCAAAAATAAATTGCATAAGCTATTCGGACCTGGCAAAGTATAAAATATTATAAATTGATTAAAATATAAGCTAAAGGTGGCTAAAGTCAGTAAAAATTGAAGAACAAAGTTTATGTCACTCAGTTCATACTATTCAATTTTCAATAAAAACAGGTAAATGAAGGAAACCGTCGGGTCGTTGAGGAAAAGGAACAATAATTTGATTTGGAATTCGTACTCGTAAACGTAATTTTCATTTTAAATTGTTCCATTTAATCATCAAGTCATATTTTTATACACACCCTACCCACGTAGCACGTATAAATATTTTTATTCTATTTGAAGCCATTTAGATATTTCTCTTATACATTTATCTAAAACATGTACCTATTAGTTTGTACAGCAACGTATTTTAACAACAAGTATTATCCCATGGCAAAATACCACCGATAGGAATGAAATAAAATCAAGTTTATACAAATAAAGCAATCGAACCTCTGCAATAAAAGAAAACGGCCGAAATATATAATTTTACATGCATTTAATTTTTAGGGAACGATGGGACTGTCAATTTAGTATCACGCTTAAAAAATCCCTGAATATAAATAGATAAAAAAACAAGGGTAATTACTTAGGTATTTCTTATATTGGTTAATATATTATTTTAGTTAATATATTATTAAGTATATATTGGTTAATATTTGTGATATTACTAGTCAATAACGATTACCGCTTTTTTTGTAAAAAATCTAATGACTAATCGTTTTTGAAGATAATAATCTATTGACTATTATCCAAAAAAAAAACACAGCTTTTGTTATTATCGGAACATTTTCTATGGAAAAAACCTTTCGAAGTGTTACTTCATAAAATAACTAAAAACAAGATCTTTTAAATGTTTATACCTACCTTTACATATCGCCTTTACTATACCTAAAGTAAAGCGCAACTAAGAGTTTTAAAGGGTAACTAAACTAGAAGGCGAAATTAGCTTTCATCAGTGAGCTTAATCACTTTAGAAGTCTCTTTTAATTAACTTACGCTTGACTTATCTAGTTCGAAGAGATTTCACTGGCTTTACTTTTATAAGTAGCTTAAAAATGTTGCTAGTTTTTGCTTGTAGCTTTCAACGCATGAAAAGAATTTTCTTTCTTTTTCTAATCTTTTTAGTTTCGGTTATAATATATCGATAAGTTCTTTATATGTTCCCTATAAGTGCTGCTAAAATAAACTATTAACCACTAACGCATTTCCATAATAAAATATCGAATTGGTAAGAACATCCACCCTTATGTCAGCCTATAGTACATAATATAACGTTTTTTTTTAATTTATTTGATAGTATAAGCAGCATTTTTAAGTATCCCATACCCACTCTCTTCTATGCCCTTCGTGCTATCCCCGTTGGAGTTAACTTAATATGTAAGTAGTAAAATTATACACTGTTACTTACATAAAAAGTAGGTAATAGCAATTAATTTTTTGGACGCAAATAAATGCTTCGACTCTATAATAGTTAAAAATGTTATAATTAACAGTTAAGGTAACTTATTGTGTTCAAAGTGTATTTAAAGTGGAACACCATAAAGCAGATTAATTTATGAGTTCTTATTAAACGCTCAAAGTGACAACTTCAATATTTTTCTAAGTATGTAGACAATAACAGCAATGGTACTTGAAATTACTGTGTTAAGTATGCGTTAATTTCTATTCACTTATTTTTCTACGCTTAATGGGGATATTTGTTAAGAAAAAAGTTAAATAAAGCTATTTAGTTCATGTATAGTATTACTTTTGATTAATATGTCTGAAATGAAAGATCATTCCGTCATATGGTGGAAATCGTGATTTGAGCGATCATTTTGCGAGGTAGAATCGGAGAGCTCCTCAAAACGCTGTCAGTAAACACAACGGCGTTTAACTACAAGGTGTTTTTATTCATTAATTTTCGTTTAAAGTTTAGATACAGTTTAAATACACTAATAGTTTTTACCCGACTAGGGCAAAGCCGAAAGGAAGGGTACTGTTTTAGGTGTATGTGTGTTTATCTGTTCCACCGTAGCGCGTAAACTACTGAACCGATTTTGATTACTCTAATAAACTCTAGTGGTCAAACCATCCAAAACTGACTCCATAAAGATGGACTATAATGCATGTTAAGCGCCTGAAACTAATTAACATTCGCATGTAGACATTTGTATTGAACCTGAACTGAAACTAGTAACTGACTGTGCAATCTACAAATAAAAGTAAGTTTAGTGACGACATAAAATACGTGTATAACGCCACACGCACTCAATAAATGAATGAATAAAGGATCTCTACTAACTACTTGCTTGTATTTTTATTATCTTATAACAAAATCAAGTTACACTCGTAGCAAGCGAGATCAAGGTGAAGATCAAAATGTGGAGCACGAGTCGACCTCTTTGTTATTGTTATGTTATGTGTAGCTATTACGTGGAACACTTCAACGCGTTAACTATAGATAAGTTCTATACGAAAACTTTAAAATGAACTTTGTAATGAATAATTTTATAAAAAAAATTATACACTTAACAATTATTACTTGTTTAGGCACAGTCCATTACTTTTTAAAAATAAACCTACTTTATTAAGGTAGTATTTTTTATGATATCTTAATTTAATTTGCAAAGTCTATATTTTTGTAATTATGGTTATTATTAAAATATATATTTTTTGATTTCTGTCTTTGTAATTAATAACAACGAAGCGTTTACTATGAGCATCATTACGAGTATTAAAGTCAGTTTTAAAATTAAAAAGGTTAAATTTTAACAGTTTTATGGTTTTAAGTCAACTATTTAAGTTCTTAAATAAATCTTAATCCAAAATCAAACTACAGTTTTTTACATGCATAAATAAATACATATGTTGGGACATTATTACAACAGCAGTTGTGTTCTAGTTCCGTGGTAAGCTACGAGGCTTGCGTTACGATACCAGATTGTTGATATAGGTACTACACATATATAAATTTTAAATACATACATATTATAACTTTAAACACCCATGATTGGAGTACGAACATTCGTGCTCAAAAAATGAATGTCCCCAGCGAGACTCATTCCGCGACCGCTGGCGCAGAAAGTAGGGTCACTACCAACTGAGCCAAACGTGTCGTTGAAACATACCTGACACCTTTTGTTGAGGGTAAGGCAATAATTGAAAAGATTTATATAAAAAAACCTTGATTGTCTATCCAATTATTTGATAGATAATCAACTTGTATAATTAAGTTATTAAATAACAAGAACGTATTTACCCTTATATATTTTTAAAATTTACAATTAACTGTTTTATTTCCCTAATTGTCAAGAGTTAAGAACTATCTTACGATATATAAAGCATGTTTCAAACGTGCTGTTAACTCACTCTTCATCAAGCGACAATAAATTAGTAGCAATACCATAGAAACCAGTTCTGGATATAAATAATATGTAGGTACATAAGTAACATTAAGTAACAAGTTCGCGGCGGAAATTATGTCATACTACACGCAACAGATTCCCTTCGCCATGATTATTTATACATAATAATTATTTGAAATAGTAAATATCATTTGCATTAAATGCAATCGGAATGCGTGGGCTTAAATATGTTGTACATACTGAATAATCATTTTGTTCTAGTACTGCTCTACAAATCTTTGCTTCCAAGTATTTTTTATTTACTTTATATTACCACTTTCACTAGCTTCACTTTAGGTTACGGTGTATCATCTTATAGTTTATCTATGTACTAAATTTCCTGTGTCATGTCTGTGTGAGAGAGTAAGAGGTTTACATTCTTTGAAACATGTGCAAAAACATTATTTTGAACTAAGCTATTTCTAAATGTCATTAAAAACGGTCCCAATCGTAACAAATAATTCACGTACATGACAACTCTACAAATGTAGAGTCCACTTTATATGTTTAAGTTACATAAGCGATAAGTGTGCGGCAATGATGACCTAACAAACAAGTGAAAAGTTACGATAGCTTTCAATAACTTTTATTTTTTATTATAAGTAAATAAACTTAAAAATTAAAATAACTTGTAAATTGTGCCACGAAACAAATGAATTGTATTAAATATTTAAATTAAGTATCAAGTGAAATTTATGAAGCATTAATTTTACTCCAAAAATCAATACCTAGTACGTGACATTTGTCCAAAACTCCATCTAAACTCAGTACTTTTTGGCAAAGTCCGTGTAAACAACGTCTTATTGCTACGGAGAAGTATGGGTCAATGTACCCTCAAATCAATATATAAAAGTGCACTTATAGCCTATTTTATTTCTTGTGCCAAATTAATGTACCTAATTAGTAATTATCTGAGTAGTATATCATAACTAAAACATTAGGGACATGTTTGCATTCATAGAAACCTTCCTTTTTTCTTTTTTGTAAACAATATTTTATATTTAATACGAGCGTCTCAGGCGCGTTCATCCCTAGGTTTAGCTTCAACGAAGCCATGAGTTCCGTTAGTTAAAATAAATAAAACTTCTACATTCTCATTTTTTGAACTCGGTTAAAAAGTAGCCTTAGTTACGCCTTATAACATTAGCTATCTGTGAGTAAAAGTGCCGTTGAAATCGGTCCAGCCGTTTCAGAGATTATCCGGAACAAACAGACAGACAGACATTTTTTTTAAATTGGTTTCTTGTTGCTAGTATCGTATATACTTTCATATCCATTTAGTGAAAAGCTGTTAATTTGAAATTAAAAACAGACACTTCAATTTTATTTATATGTATAGATGTATATATATTCCGTCAGCCGGCGCTTTAATTTCCCACGTTTATTTACTAGGCTTGGAGGGAATAAGGAAATCCTTTTTTACCGTAGTTTTTATATTATTGAGTAATAGGTTTTAGATGACATCCGTCATATGTGAATACAGGGATATTTGTTAATCTGTACGTTAAACATTAATTTTCATATATACATAATATATACCCAAAATGATTATATTTCTTTGTAAATATAGGTGTAATTAAAAGTAAATATAAAAAAACAGTATTACGGGAATTTACACGATAGCCTTTCAATATATTGGAAACAATAATTAATTGATATTTCAATTGACGATTTAGTCACGACTCTTAAATAATAAATAATAATATAAAATTCCAATAAGGTCTATCAAAGATAACAGTGCTCTAGATTATTTTGCAACATTGTTTTAATAAATATTTAATTGAAACAAAAAGATTCTTATACATATTTTTTTTTAATCTTTGAGTTAATGTTAGCATAGCAAGCAGCATTGGTAGCGCAGTGGTAACCCACTCGTTTGGGAAACCGATAGGAACAGGTTTAAATACCGGTACTTGCAAATCGCACCTCTGATATTAGCAATATTCAAATTTAAAAAAGTACATAAAAATAAAAAACCATGCAACGTAAACTTTAAATAAAATTTTACTATTTCCCATGTCCCTATAATAATGTATATCTAATTTAGTATTGTTTCTATACCATTCATTATTTTTTTAAATTAATTGAAGTAAAATATGTTTACAAAACCTTACCTTAGAAATATTTTAACTTATTAATTGGCACTATTGTCAAAGTTTTGAATTTAAAATACACATTTCTACACAAACACACTGAGCAACCAAATTAGGCCTAAAAAAGTCAATCGAATTAGACTTTTAATTAAGAAATAACTCGCACATCTCACGTGTATCGTATCGAATGTTTGTAAGTAAACATGGTTGTTAGCAAGGCACTGTTACGTGCGGCCGTCAATGAGAGACTGCCGGAATCAGTGAGTAGATTTACGGTAAGCGTATTCTTCATTATTACGCTACCACTCAAAGTAACTTACCCCCTCGTTAAATAGAGATAAGCTGTTTTAAATAACTAATTTAATGGGGATTTAATATATCCAGTAAGTATATGTCGCTTAAAGAAATCCCTGACAAGAAAGCTTTTCTCGTCTCGACACAAAGAAAGAAAAACAGACAGAAAGAAAGAAAAAAAATGTTAAAACTATACATATTACATTCGGCCTATGTACTGATAACAATTACAATTTCAATAAGATTTTCCAACAAATTTTTAATGTAGAGATTTGACCCAGTTGGACTTTTATCATACGTACAGATAAAAGTAAAATAAATGTCGTCATGCAAAACGCAGAACTTAAAAATTCCCCTGTAATAGGGAAACCCCGACATCTCCAATGTAGTTTAGTTCAAACCTATTAATTACATGGATTGTAAAAATACCCTTATTCAAATACATATTAAATATTGAGAAGTAAAATTCAATTATTTAATTATGAAATAAAGAATATATTTATAATTGGTATGAACTCTTAGAGTACTACACACTATTTCGCGGCAAATAAAAGCGAGTTGTTCTAAGAGTGATGCTGACTTTTTTGTAAAGAAATTTTCAGTACTAACAATTCTAATTGAGGAAGTTGAAGATGCTTCCTGCGATGAGATAACGAACCACCACTCCTGCTCTCCCATATATAGAAATATATGGGAGAGCACCATATATATAAATTTCTATAATTGTTACTACAATTTGTTATAATAATAACTGATATTACAGTTATAGATAAAATAAACCAGACAGCGTTAATTATAGATATTGCCATACCTAACTCTCATAATCTACAGAATACAATTTCAGAAAAAATGTCCAAATATCATGACCTGAAAGATGAAATAACAAGAATGTGGAAATTAAAGAAAGTAACAATAGTACCAATAGTTATCTCTACAACAGGAGTCATACCTAAAATTCTTCACCAGTCCATTAAAATACTAGAGCTACCTTCTTATAGTTACATACAATTACAAAAAGCTACCATACTCAATACTTGTCGCATAGTAAGGAAATTTTTGAACAACTCGTCACACGTTGGCTCTCACTTGACTTAGGCTCGTGATTGCTACTTGTGCCGTGTGTATACCGAGAATAGTTTAATTTAAATAAATAATAATAATAATAATAAGACTGTGGTAAACTTTTGTAATTATACGCTACACATTAAAACTACATTTGACTTCAACTAATTAATACACAGCCAACAGTTTTAATTTTTTAAAAGTAAATGACATCATTGGGCTATTTCTTAAAAACTTAAGCAAAGGTAATATTGTTTGTTTAATAATTTAATACTACACACTAAGAGTATTATGAAAATGTATAAATAAAATTTGCTGTTTCATATGAAGAATGTATAACATACTAAGCAAATTTAAATTCTTTGACTACAATAAAACGATAACATAAAGCATGTAATTTGTTAATAATTTATTACATCTCATTTTCAACGTGATTATTACTCGTTTTACGTTAAAGGAAAACATCGTAAAGGAAAGCTGCATGGCGAGAGAACCTGCAAAACTACATTTAGCTAAAGGAATAGACTCTACTCGAATAGAAAACTTGTGCCTGTGCTCGATGAAAAATTTATATTTTTTTTTACTTTTCCATCAAATAAAAATATTCAATTCGTTAATTTAATTAATTTTGATATAATATAAATTACAAATAAAAATTAATAGGCACAACATATTAGTAAATCTGCAGTGCTATTAAACAACATTGTGGGTTTATAAATGAATGATTCATAATGAAAACTGCCTATTCGTCGTCTTTGACCCTATCCTAGTTTCATTCATTCGTCATTAGTCACAGTAACACGAACGCCTGATACCTACCATTGTTTTCTAAAGCTGTTTTTATATATTATATTCCTTAAACTGTGTGAATTTATTCGTAGGCTGTTGCTAGTCGTCTGCTAGTTGGACGAGTAAAATAATTTAGTCGTCCAACAATTGTTGGACGACTAAATTATTTTAAAGGCTGTTGCTAGTCATCCGATAATCGTATTAATAAAAAATATATTATTCGTCCGACTATTGTCGGTTTGTACGAATATATATCACTTCTTTGATTTCTAATATAAAATAAGCGATTTTATGCGCAGGATATACCTATGCCAAAAAAAAAAAATAACCCTAACCTACCGAGCTGATAATTTATTATTAAGATCCCACCCACTTTTAATAAGTCCAAGAGTTTTTACATGTAAGAGAGCTGGCTCTATAGAGTCGTCCTATGAAATTTACGTTACTAACACTCCCTGAGAGTAGGTGCCTTCATCGAAACAATGTACAAGAAAATGGTATTTTGTAAAAAGTTCTATAGAAACGTCCGCAATTGCATTCACGAGTATGTTAAAACTTAAAAAAACAAATTGATTTCTCTTTGAGCCATTTAAGAAGCAAAAAAGTCTCAGTCGCGATATATCAAACACCAATTGTCGGACGAATAATATTTAATTTATTCGTCCGCTTATCGGATGAATAGACACTTCGTTATTCGTAATTACGTAATTCTCACTGGTTCAATTCGTAGATATTTAAAGAGAAGTCAGACTTAAAGAGCATGCCAAAATAAAATTTCATAGTCAAAAATAGTACCGTGATTTTGCTTTCGAATAAATAATAACGGAAATGTTATGTGTTTTTTAAACATTAACGATCTTCTCTGGTAAAATCCGTATTTGTATTACATTATATTTGCCTATTATGGTAATTTTTGCTATAATATTTGTTGTAATACAGGTAGAACTTGTACCTATATGAATGATGAGTAAATAGTTTGCCAACTTTTTTTTAATTATTGCTTACTTATTTTTTAACATACTAATATTATTTTTTTATGATTTGGCATAATGATCCTACATTTTCAACCTTCTACCACCAATCCCTATACTTTAATAGTAATTAAAACGCGGGTGGAGCCACATAAATTGCTAGTATGTATATAAAACTATATTATATCACAACTTCTCGAAACTAGGCTAGTATATCAAACGTGGTCTTACAATAACTAACCTATCAAGTGAATGAATGGAGCACAAGTATAGAATATTCATAGCTTGTTAAAGTATAAAGTCGCTGCTTGATTGTCGGTAACCTCATTCTAACAAGTTGATCCCTTGTTCGACATAAGAATAGCTTTTAATTTCACTAGCCGACGTTACCTAAAATAAAGTAGGTAAAGTTATTATAGGTACAAAAATATTTTTGTAAACGAACGGATCAATTATGTATGTTTTAGCCACATACATTATACATCCGATAGTTCTCACGTCACATACATGGTTCTTTATAAGCAACTGACTGACGAAGTCTGGTTCGATTCCCGGAAACAAATGTGTCAATAATAATATTTTTCTTGAACAATTGGCAATTGGCATATCTCCAGACTCCATGTAATATAATATAATAATAGCAGAACCATAACCTAATATGAAATATCTTACAAGCAACAATCGGTAAAAGAAAAAAATAAGAAATTAGGAGAGTTTGGAAAATGATAATTAAAAGTGATTACAACAGGCGTTAATACTAACAAAAGTATTTAATTCCTTAAACGTCTTTACCTAAATTTACTATTTTACTTTTAATAAAGCAGCGGCTATTTCAAACACCTGCAGAAAAGAAAGAAAATGTTTGCAACCCACTCAGAACTAAATCAAGCCTGAAATATCACACGTAATAAAACAAAGAATAAAAACAGTAGATTTCTAATTCGAAATACATGCGAATTTTATTTATTAATATATTTATTTAATAAATAATCACACATAATATCAAATATGTATATTAAATGGGCTCAAAGTCCTAATAAACATTTTCTTAAGATTAGTATTTTTTTTAATAAAAAAAAACAATGCTACGTAACGCGTTGTTCAAAGCCCCCTCCCGCCCTTGTAACGCATCGTAACGTTTTACAAGACCCCCCCCCCCAAACTGCGTTACGTAATACTTGAACGCCCCCATAAGCCAGTTTTAAGTATTTTTATTCTATTATTGATTTACTTTATTAGGACTTGTATTGATTATCTGAGGACGCTGTAAAATGGGTGGAATAAGGTTTAATAAGTTCTGATTTATTGGTGAGTGACACATTTCGATTCATTACTTCGGACAGTGTAAATATTATAATCATAACTGCTGAAAAATACTTTCAGCAGCTGGAAATTGATATGGAAATATAATAAGAATGGAAGAGAACTAGGTAGGTACATATTATTTATTGTGTAATAACGTGTAATTGGAAGACCGTCCTGTCGCAGCGTTAACATTATTGTAGTATATTTAGCAAATAATAGAGAAAAAATACAGTGGTCGGTAAATGAGTACAAGAGACGGCCTTATCGCTAGACGAACGATTTCCAGGGGCTGGAAACTTAGAACATCTACCACAGATAAGAAATTGGTAGTGTCATCTATTGCTCGTCACCCAAAACTTTTGCTTAAATTTATAAGCGACTATAAGTCGGTGTAAGAGATGTCGCTACGGTCGCAATCGTCAATCCAGCAGTCCAGTACACGCATACCAAACAAATTTGCATGCAAAAAGTGATTTAATTTTTGAAAAAAAATAAGCATAATGTCACATAAAAATAATATTGTTCATTGCTTAAAATAACAATTGAAATTTTTGAATCGATATATTTCATAATTACTTTTTAGGGAACCAGCATTTCAAACAAATAATAAATTTATACAAATGCGTGAATTGGATTGCTTGCAACATTGTTTTGTTTTTTTGACATTTTAAACTTCTTTAAAATTTTTCATTTTGACGGTTAATAAAAATATTAAATATCTTAAAATTTAGTTGGTGGTTTAATTTAGTTATATGATATTGACACTATTTTAAATAAGCAAGGTCGCTTTATTTTGTGTTGTCTAGTTTAATCAATTATGCCTATCTTAAGCCGTTGTGTCTTTGGGTGTCTGTATGACGATGACCAGAGGTAAGATTTTATTTTGCTTAAACAATATAAGAACCTATTTTACTAATACAAAATAAAATTAAAAATAAAAGTCCCCGACACATAAAATAAACTCTAAAAACTAAGAAATAATATTTTTAACCTATTATAATTATTATCGTCACATATATTATGTAAATTCCTTATATATTTTTATTTTACGATCGTTGTCGCGTCGGGACCGCTGAAATTTATAAAGTATTTTTCCAACAACAGCTAATTAATTATTACGAATTACATTTAGGTACGAACGATCTTCATATCTACGCTCTACGTAATGCCACGCGCGGCCAGCTGTGTTATACAACAACAACAACTGTATTACACTAATATATACAAAATAAAGTTTAAAAATAACATTTTCTTGTATTATTTATTACATAGAAGGACAGTCTTCAACCCTACTTAATAATTGAAGTAGATCGATTTTAAATTTGTAAATATGGTGATGTTAAGTATATTATATTTTTCTTGCTTTTATTATTTTAGTGTTAATAGATATAATTATCATCACTATATTTACATATTTAGAATCGATCGACTTTAATTTTAAATATATTTTTTATATCAGAAGGACTAGTATAGGCCATAGGGTGAAAAATTACAGATGGCGCTAGTTTCATGTTGGCAAAAAAAACGGTAGAGAGGGCTCTCTATTAAAAGTATAATATTACTTTTCTCTATGACGATTTCTTTCAAATAGGAAGCACTAAGATAAAACGGGCGCGAATATTAATGTAACAGATAAATAAAGTGTATAATGTAACAGATAAATAAAGTGTACCTATTAAGTACCAAACATATTATTACACAAACTAAATACAAGTTTATAATCTAGGTATGTTATACTACATAATAACTTAAAAGACAAGATTTATTAAGAATTATACTGTCAGCGGCTGGTGGGTTTTCCCAGCGATATATAGGTTATTTTTTGGATGTTATGTTATGTATGTTCGTTGTCAGATACATTTTTTGGCGGTGTATCTGTTACTGAATATTAAAATATGGTATTTAAATATAAAATATAAGTATAATCTTTATATGTTTGAAATATAGTCTAAGTTTAATAGACTTAACCAAGCAGTGATGCTCTTATAACTTATTTATTAATCATTATGTACCATTTAGTTTAAGCAAGCATTAATTTTACGCGCCAAAACGAGCATTTAACTCATGTTACCATTTACTTTTTTCAACTGGCAGTAGAGTAAATGGCATTTATTCTACTGACAGTTGAAAAAAGTGAAGTCGACAATGGCATCTTATATTGTTATTTTGATTTGATATTTGATTTGAGTTGATTTGTGAAATATTTACTGTTAGTATAGCATCAGTATCAGTTTCAAATTTGGTATTTTTTGGCAAAATTGCAAAGATATTTTTATAATTCTTTAAACGGCTAATGGTAACCACCGATGAATAATAAAAATTGTTACTTCTATAGAAAATCTATTTACGCTTTGAAACATCTATGGTTTGAAATAGACATAAATTAGTGACAGCTGTCAATTGTCATTGTCAAATGTCAATATGTATTGTTAAATAATTAACGTGAAAAAGCCGAAAGTCGAAACTTAAATTTATTTATTAGTAAAAAGTAAGAAGTTTCTGCTCCAATCAGTTTATTGAAAGATTTATCTAACCTTGTTAATAATGACTAATGAAGTAAAAAACCATCCTCGAGATTGCACAGCATGTAGAATGGTTGGATCAGTTGGGTTAGTTGGTATTGGAGCCTACTTAGCTAATGCTGCATTTAAAAACAAAACTCTCCCTGGAAAGATAGTTGTAGCAACAATTTCCTTCAGTAAGTCGAAATTAATTCAATTGTAAATTTGTATTTTATATAATATTATGTAATTATATAAATAATTATTATGTAGTTGATTGTTGGGGTTGGCTTTAGTTAACGGGCACGCGATTTTGGTGTTTTGCGGTAGTGGGGGGGAAGGGGGGAGGGATACCCTACCCGATGGTATCACTCCCAGGGTGAGGAAACCAGTAGTTTTTTTTTAATGAATTTTTTAATTTCATGTTTTTGTATGCGCATAACGGGACGTTTCTCCAAGTAAAAATGGTTTGGTAAGTAAAATGGAACGTAACTAAGAGTGAAAAACCATGATAAGTTTGAAAATAAATAACACACAAAATAAATTTCAAATCAATACAAATAAAATTGAAATTACAATTAAAAATATTAAAGTCGCTTATGTAAACTTGGTAATTATAACCACCCGGAAAATATTGCAGATGTAATAATAGTATTTATGTGGATAAAATCTATAGAAAAAAATAAAAGAGACCCATTTATAGAATAAATAAAAGTAATAAAATATGTGTATGACCCATATAAAAAAAAAATAATTTTTACATACCACTTTGTTTTAATTTAATTCCCAAACTTACTTTTAAACACTAGGTTAGTTAGTCGAGTACCGTAAGCATTACTAGGCCAGATTGGTTAGGTTAGGTTAGAACATGATTACAAACATAAGCGACTTTAAGCTAAACACTAGGTTAGCTAGTCGAGTACCATAAGCATTACTAGGCCAGATTGGTTAGGTTAGGTTAGAACATGATTACAAACATAAGCGACTTTAAGCTAAACACTAGGTTGGCTAGTCGAGTACCATTTAAGCATTACTAGGCCATATTGGTTAGCTTAGGTTAGAACATGACCACAAACATAGGCGACTTTAATATTTTTAATTGTGATTTCAATTTTATTTGTATTGATTTGAAATTTATTTTGTGTGTTATTTATTTTCAAACTTATAATGGTTTTTCACTCTTAGTTACGTTCCATTTTACTTACCAAACCATTTTTACTTGGAGAAACGTCCCGTTATGCGCATACAAAAACATGAAATTAAAAAATTCATTAAAAAAAAACTACTGGTTTCCTCACCCTGGGAGTGATACCATCGGGTAGGGTATCCCTCCCCCCTTCCCCCCCACTACCGCAAAACACCAAAATCGCGTGCCCGTTAACTAAAGCATTCCCGATTGTTGTTTTAGAATAAACTATTTCCAGCTTATTAAAATAAATTATAAATAAAGTATTAAATTTTTTAATCTACCTATAGACTTATTTGTGGTTTAATTATTTAGTAAAGTGTTTAATATAAATGTCATTTGTTTCAGCATTTGTTACATTAGGAGTCCAGAGATATAAAAATCAGTTTCCATTTAATCAGAATACTTGGAAATCAAAGATGTGAATATGTTTTTAAATTCTACACTTATTGTAGAAATTATATATTGTTTTTAGGATATAAGTTGTTATATGTAATGTATATTGTTATATAATAAGTTATTAAAATCTATATTACCTAATTTATTTTACTTATTTGATATGATAATTAAGTAGCTGTGAGATTTAAGTTTCAACCAGGAGCAATTGTGATAGGGCTAATTCAGACTAATCTCTGAGCTAGTTAGGTAGTAGACTAATCTTTGCTTTGATTATATAAATATGTGCAAACTACCATATTATGGTAAATTTGTAATTTGTTAAATTTATTCTGCAATAGAACAAATGAAGCTTTGGTGATTAAGCCTACTTTTTATCATGATATAAATTCATAAAATAACCATAATAGTTTAAGCACCATCTGTGAATATACATTGTTACCCTATCATCTGATTTCTGATACATATTTCAATAATCTGTAAAATGACATTTTGTTTTGCGGTGGCATTATTTCTTTTCCCTTTACTTTGAATAGTTTTCAAAACAATAATATACTTATTGGGATCTAATTTTCTATCTTTTGGTAATTTAATACAACTTTAATAACTAATCCATATATTTAAAGTCATCTATTGACTTTTTTTAACTAATTTTTATTTGTTAAACAGAAATAATTAATTTTTATATTTGTATTAGATACTTGCCCTCGCTTGGCTTGGGATTGTCTCTATTAGTCTCGTATTAGCGCTAGCATAGCCGCGGGTTCCGCTAGTTATACATATAAACCTTTCTCTTGAATCACTCTATAAAAAACCGCATCAAAATCTGTTGCATAGTTTTAAAGATCTAAGCAAACAGGGACAGAAAGACAGCAGGAAGGGACTTTGTTATATACTATGTAGTGATGTTTAATGTTTTTAATTAACACCGACACCACACCTATTTGAATATGATTCTCTCAAATAAAATCTCGATTAGTAATTTGAGAGTGAAAAGATAAAAGTGCACTTTTGCCTTTGATTACTCGATTCACAAGTTTCAGTGATAGTAGATAGATCTGTCAGGAGGATATGAGTATTGACTATTGAGTATGTGTAAGAAGCTTTGTGCGTGTGTTTTTGTGGTTGTGTGAGTGTGTTCATTACAATATATTACGTCACAATATGTGATCTACGCTAGTAAGTACTTGAACGAAGTAACTGGTACTAGTTAGTTTCATGAGTATCATGTTGTAATTCATAGAGATATCCATAGATGGCGGTTATTGATAAAAAATATAACTTTCGCATGTATGTTCGTTTGTAAAATGTTTGTACTTATAATAAAATAAAATATATTATATACTAACTAGCATTTCCTGTGGCTTCGCACGCGTTCTAAAGATCGGAAACCAAATTCTTTCTGAGTCGCATGGTATGGTACCTCGCAGAACTAACGAATTTTTCATTTATGCTCCGCTCCTATTAGTCATAGCGTCATGTAATATAGCCTTAAGCCTTCCTCGATAAACGGGCTATCCAACACAAGAATAATTTTGCTATTCGGACCAATAGTTTCTGAGATTAGCGCGTTCAACCAAACATACAAACAAACTCTTCAACTTTATAATATTAGTATAGATTACGCAGGACTTGGTAAATGCAATCGTAGAATTATTTATAAAAAAAAATATAAATGAGATCTGGCAGTACCTATTCCCTTCACAGTTCTCTCCCTTAACGATGATTTAACTACGCTTTACATTACAAATTGGCTTCTTAACATTTTATTGAAATATATTGCTTGTTTCAAACGCTACAAGCTTCAGAAGTTAATTGTAGATAAAATAAAATAAATGTAGTCTTCGATTTTTTTGTGTAAGGGCGATAATTTTTGTTAAAAATTTTGCTTTAGAAGGAGTTTAGCTTTCTCGATAGAGGAGATCTTCAGTTTCAGAAGTAGTAAGAATTTATTGCGTTAAAATAGATACATAAGCAAAGCTTTCATAATTAAGACGCTTTCCCTTTAATTTTTTATTTAGCTGGAATGAACGTAGTAATTAGGTACTTCTAAGCAATGAATCGTCTGGATACTTATTTGTCCAACGACCAAATTAGGTAAACCTAAAGTAACTAACCTGCCTAAAGCGTTTTAATACGGTATTATTGTAAGAAATGCACATTTTACTAGAAAAAGCCATAAATATTAATGTTATCGGCCGAAATGTAGATAAGTAAATATAATAAACAATGGTTTTTAAAATAGGAATATTTCAAGTAGGTAACGACTTCTTGGTTAATTTCCTAGTTTGAACAAATAAACAAGCAAGCGACGGTATAGGATTAATACTATATTTAAGAACCTAAAAAATTTAGTTCTTTCAACGCCGCTTAGTTATTTTTCTCCTGTCGATAATAATCAAATATCGGCGGCATAAATACGACATGACGTTGACATTTTTTATTAAATACTCTTGCTGTAATTTTGTAACAATGGCTTTACAAAGTCAGAATCTGTACACATATAAATAAAATTGGA
The DNA here is from genome assembly GCA_905231865.2 of Boloria selene. Lineage (NCBI taxonomy): Eukaryota > Metazoa > Arthropoda > Insecta > Lepidoptera > Nymphalidae > Boloria > Boloria selene. The sequence goes on along the minus strand of HG993137.1, from coordinate 11,015,221 downwards.
GTAGCTATCTGTCTTTAATTTCAACTTAACAGCTTTTCACTAAAGGTATATGAAAGTATATACGATTCTAGCAATAAAAAACTATTTTTTTTTATTTTTGTCTGTCTTTCTGTCTGTTTGTTCCGGGTAATCTCTGAAACGGCTGGACTGATTTTGACGGAACTTTCACTAGCAGATAGCTTATGTTATAAGGCGTAACTTAGACTACTTTTTAACCAACTTAAAAAAATATACCTAGCAATGAATAATTTAAAGAATTAAGATTTATTTCAAGAAATTGAACTACTTTGTTATTACGTAAAAATGTACTTACTTATCTAATAGTAGTTTAGTGTTTTTTTCAAATGGATCTTAGTACTGAGCTCAATAAGCAAACCCAATTTATACTAAGTTATAAGCTTACAGCATATAGTGATACCTGAAAGATGAACTATAAAAATAAATATTTATTTATTTATAATAAATAAATAAAATACTTTTACTGTAATGCTAACATAGCCCAAACATGTTTTTTTTCTATAAATATTCAATGAACAAACTGACTGCTCCCATGTCTACTGTTTTATTAGGTAATCCTATGTAAGTATGTAAATAAAACTTCATTAATGCATGACTGATCCTATCCCGCTTTACTAGAGGTTTTAGTATTTTTTGTAGTGAAATGTAACTCGTACATTTTGGTGGTAAAATATAACACATCTGACTCAATACTCTTACTTAGCTTTTAAGTTCTAAGATAGAATCCGAACTTTTCAAATTAACACAATATTGTTCCAGCACAGTTTCTTCAAATATATTTTGTATGAAAATTATTAGTTGGCTAAGCTCGTTTATTATTTTACTTTAAAGTTACCCTAACTCCTTGTTAAAGCCTTGTCATAACCAGACTTGACCGGATAAAGCGGCAGATAGAGACGGAAATTGGTCTATACGCCATGATATAAGTAATCATATTCATATTATATAATCATAGTAACCCGTACTGTCGTCATTCAAGATATATGTATATCGTAGACTGAGTAAACCTACGAGTATATCGTACATAATTAGGAGCTGACTGTCTGGCCCATATTTATATCTCACTAGCGACTCGCCCTTGATTCGCTCGGGTTCGTCCCTAGATTTAGAGTGCGCAAAGCCACGGATTCTGCTAGTTAAAATAAATAGAAAAATTTAAAATATAACCCCTTTTTGTATTCGGCTAAAAAGTAGCCTGAGTTACGCCTTAAATCATTAGTGATCTGCAAGTGAAAGTCAAATCGGTCCAACCGTTTCAGAGATTAGCCGGAACAAACAGACATACAGACAAACGAAAATTTAAAAAAAATGATTTTTTATGCTAGTACCATATATAGTACGTTCGTATGCATTTAATGAAAAGTTATTAATTTTCAATTCAAAAGAGACACTTCAATTTTATTTATATAATTTTATTTAGCTTAAAAATTGCTTACTTACTACTTACTCTTTAGATCAATTGGAACACGTAAGAGATATTTAAATTAAAATAAATAGCTAAAAGCGATTTTATAACTAATCTGTAATAAATTCCTGATTCCACTAGTCACAATATAAAAAAAATGTATTGTCGTCCGTATAGATTTCTTTGCTTCTGTCGTTGCTTTCATCCAATTTATACCTAACCTAACCTAATTGTTGGTAAACCCCAATTAAATAAATAAATACCTAGTCTAATATTATTAATGCGAAACTATCTCTCTATTTTCACGATCAAACAACTCCTTGGCGACTGCCGCTGCTTTACTATTTTTATGGCCACTTTTATCGCAAAAACATAATTTCAAAGAGGGTGAAATGAAAGGATGAGTTACATGTTCTGTAAAAAAATACTTAGGTACATTATTGAATAAGGCTTATTACATCGTCACGGAACACTTAGTTGATGTAGGTAAATATGTGGGATTAATGTCTGGTTGTGTCTCACGTAGGTTAAATAGATAAATATTGTAATGAATATTGTTACCAAATAATTTTTTGAAAAAAGCAACTGTTGGATTCCTCTCAGCAAAACAGCTTTACGAGCCGGTGGTAGTTACTCACAGACTTACAGACTGACATTTAATTTTAATGTTTAATAATGTTAAAATGACGATTTAAAAGAGCTTGTAAAAGTTTATTTGATTAAAGAATATTTTTATTTAGATTTTTTTGATTATTTTATATTATATCTATAGAAAATAAAGAGTGGTGGTTTTTTAATGAAAATCAGAAGACGAAAGTATACTGGAGGTCGGGCGTAACTAGTGTAAGCAACTAGTATTATAGATGCTATGCGCATTACTTAATAGCATATAAAGGCGAGTAAACATAACACGCTCGGGCGCTCGCGCTTACAAATTGTTTACTGAACTAAATATTAGTGCCCCGAAAAATGTCTTGAACCCTTCAATAGCCTCTATGACTTCACTTGGATGTCATGTTCTTTGTTTTTTGAAGTGAATAAATTAGTCCGGTTATTTTGATAGAATAGTAAAGAAAGAAAAAAGAAGAAATTGTTAGTAAACTAAAACCTAATATATACCAGGTTTTAGTTTACTAACTATTTCTTCTTTTTATACTTTATTATATACGTACATACACATTATGTACGTATATACAGACGTACATAGGTATATTGTATATCAAATAATTAACTACGACTAACTAAGACTTTTTTACTTTACGAATAAGAAACGTTTTCTTATTTTTATTTTTATATGCTGAATATTTATATGCTGAATTTTTATTAAAGTAATGTGATTTATTGCGACCATATATTTTTATGTTTTAACATAAATAACAATACGCCATACGGAGCTTATGAATAGAGCTAAATTGGAATCAATTGAATGGCATAATTTGGTGACAATTGTCACAAAAGATTTTTATCTCTACAATTTTTACTCTTTTAAGATATTATAGGTACCTAGTAGTAGAAGGTATTATAATAGATAGGTAGTAACTAGGTATTGTAGTTCTTGTCAGTTTATTCAATATCATCTTTTTTCATTGTCGTTCGTAATTTTTTTTTAATAGCACTCTACAAGGGGTACCCTATTGTAGAATATTAAACATATTAGAAGCTTTCTACGATTTAACAAGAAATATTAAATGAAATAGTAAATTTTAATTACTTATATTGTAATAAAAATCTAAGATTAAGATGATCTCATGATCTCTGGATTTTGTAGTCACTTAACTGAGAGCGACACAAATCTTCCAGTAAAACTAAGTGAATGGTATTACTAGATTACGTCGCAATAAAGTCAACATCGCGACACAGATCGCGACTTGGGTAAACAAGTGTAATGATAAGACGAGCTCCGCGCCGCACAGTCGTGCGCTCCGCCCGCCCTACTCGATTTTCAAAATTATCACCTGTTTAATATTATTGCCTATCATACAAGTATAACCGAAAACCATCTTTAAGAATAATGGGTAAGTGCATAACTTTTTCCTATTATTTATTATTATCGTGTTTTCGACAACCATATGGTAGCGTGTCACGTTTTAGAAACGTATGTTTAGAAATAATAATAGAGAAGACTTTCTTTTATGCATTTTTAGTTACTTTTACGTAAATATACGTTATTAAAGCTTCGTTGAGCTTTTATTGAGTTTTCACGTCAGTGAATTTATACGTGTATTGTTTGTTACCCAATCTCCTTAATGGGATAGTCTGTAGGAATTTTTTTTCAAACTTTCATTATTTCCAAATGATTACATTTATACTGGAAAAGCTTTGTGTGAATAGTTCTAAAACCAACGTAATACACAATCATCGACATCGGATCGATGTTACATTATTCTATGTAAGTAATTTCGTTATCTGCAGATAAGCTGTGGACAGGACGGAGTCTGGTTGGTGGGGCACCTTGGGACGGACGTGAGTACGGTGTAATTGAAGACTTTCGTGAAAATTGGAACGAACAATCAGGAACAAATACAATGAAAAAGAGGGATTTTTCTGATCAAAACGGAATATTGCCTCAGTCGCCTACAAGATTTGATCATGATACTCTTGTTAACCAAAATAAACTGTTACCACAAGCTCGAACTGGCCTAGATGTTACTTGGGGTGGTAATAGCAATGCCTGGAGTGCAGCTCTCGGTGCTATGGGAGGGGCTGGAACAGTCCTAATCATCGCGGCTTTGCTGTTTTTGTTCAAAAGACCAAAGAAACAGGAAATTCCGGTGCTAGCGCCTATGGATATTGGACAAAATGTAAGTATAATACTTTTATTTACTTTTGAATTAAGAATATTATAATAATTAACCGACTTCCAAGAGGAGGAGGTTATCAATTCGATCGGTATTTTTAATGTATGTACACCGATAACTCTGTGATTTATAATCCGATTTACGTGATCCTCCTTTTGTTTGATGCGGAATAGTTGCCTAAATGGCAAAACTCCTATAAAATTCAACATAAGTAGTTGGGCCAAGTAGTTTTTATAATTAATAATATTGTTGTTATATAAATAAATACTTAACTTTTTTTAATAATTAAATATGTTTAAATTGAAAAGAAATATTATAATAAGATAAGTTTCTTTGTATCTTTTGAAATACATAAACCATAATTTCAAATGAAAAGCAAACATTAGTCACTACGTTTAGATTTCATTATTTTCTATTGAATGAATATATTAGCATTTTAATGTTTGCAAGTAACGTTTTCTTTACGGAGCAGACAGAGTGAACAAATTGTCTTTTTTTTCATGAAAGTAAGTTGTATAATTATTGTCGTAGTCAATCTCATCGTGACGAAGACGGTGTCAATTAGACCCGCCATTGTGTTTAAGGATTTTTCGATTGGATTTGCGTTCTGTTCTTTGTTTATGTCTGATGATATTAATGTTTATATCAGAAGTCACGGAGGGCGCACAAAATCAACTAACCAAAGTGTTATTTATACTCGTTTCAAGTTAAAACAAAATAATAATATTTATTTTATTAAAAATATTGTTTTAAAGAATTTGTCCTTATAAAAAACTATATTCGAGATTTAGCTACGAACTTAACTCACTGGAATTAAGCAGCATCTGAAAAGATATTAAATAGATGAATGTTTAAGTTTAATTGAAGTGCGCGTTCAATGCCGTCTTATTTCATCAGGTAAATAATCTTTCAAAGTAATAAAAATAAAATAAAGAAAGAACATCCTTAAACGTTTTATATATTTAAAATATCCTAAGTAATTAAATACTCTAAGAAACAATGCCATCTTATAACATTATTTATGATTGAAAAATTCAGCCCTTAAGTAATGAGTTTCTACTGCGTCATAGATATATTTAAGGTTGTTCCAATTTTTGTATGAGATTAGATACCATATACATATACACATTGTACATAATATGTACCTACTGCCTAGCATATTATGACATACGTCACTAGGTGGCCCGGTGGGACGATAATTCGACATCACCATTGTACATGCGACGCGAAAACAATGGCTTCTCTTAAGTACGATACCTACTCAATATTACAATCAAATGTGGCAGCCATTAAGAACATATCATTTTACACAAGACAATAAATAAATAAATGTTGGGTCATTATTACACACAGCGCTATCTAGTTCCGTGGTAAGCTATTAAGGAAGCTTTTGTAACGGATACCGGATAGTTGATATACTACATATATAAGTTTAAATACATACATATTATAAATATAAATGACTGGAGTACAAACTATCGTTTAACAAATGAATGCCCCCAGCGGGACTCGAAACCGCGAACGCTGGCACAAGAATGTAGGGTCACTACAAACTGTGCCAAACGTGTCGTCACACAATATACTAAAACATTCGTAATACTGTAAAAAAAGTCAGTAAACAGACATAGTTTGGGCAAAAGCCTATAGGGTCAGTTCATATATAGGAAAGCTTATTATTTCAAACTAGAAAGTATTTACTGTTGCCATCCCTGAGGCTAAAACGTGCTCTAACTACAAATGAATACAAAATTCTCCACTTTGCAACCGCAAACCAGCTCTAGTACCAACTTGACCTACGGATGCGAAAACCATATTTTATGTTGAAGCTTTCTAGTTTATATCTTAAGTTTGTACATTATTAATGTTTGCATAAAATATACCTTAAATTCAAAATATATTTAGACAAATTATTATTAATTCTTATATTTTAACTTTAGGTAGGTACTATACTTACTATAGATTATACTAATACTATGAAATACGTTGTTGATTTGAACGTACACAAAATAAAAGCAAATCTGTTTTTAAAGATAGACCTTCTTAAAGTAAAACCTTATTGTATAAAGTTTTAACGGTAATGGATTTTTATCATTGGAAAAGTATTTTTCTTACTCACCTCTTTGACTTGTTTAAATACGTATTACAGAAGGTTCTACTGTTCCCAGAGTTCTACAACTTTCCTAAGTTGATATTTTTACAACCACTAAAAGCCCATTGAAAACGTTTTGAAAGAGTTTATAAGCATATATTTGGATCATAACTAGATAACTTTGAAACTAAAAACTGATTTACGTAAACAAATAACTTATATTTCAGAAACAATAAATTACTCTCTTACACTTTCAAAGTTTGATTTAGGTAATGTATGTAGTATACTAGTGAATCGCTCTCACTCCGCTCGGGTTCCTCCCGACGTTTTTAACGATAGTATTCATTTCTTTTAGATAATATAATTTTCTCATACTAAAAACTACCATGTACCCGGATAACTAGCAATATTATACCAAATTTCATTAAAATCTGTCGACTTTTCTCATGATACTGTCACAGACAGACAGACAAACATACAGATATACAAAATCTATATTAATAACTATTTTAATAATATTTTCCAAAAAATATGTATCTACTGTACAGATTCGACTAAGTTGATACAAATTATATATTATATAATAGGTAGGATACATTATATACTAGCAATGAAATGTTTATATTGCATTTTACTGTGGCTAATGCAAACTGAGCTGCAGGAGGTCGATGTTATGGAGCCATTACAGCGGTATGTTCTTCTAATGGTCAAAAATACACATTGGCGTATATAGTGATAGAAGTATGTACGTATTTCTTAGTGCTTGCTGATATTTAAAATGCTAGTATTGATTATTTGCTGTGAAGAACCAGCTACATATTTAGGTATATAAAAATCAATTGCCGTTCGTTTGTCTTGCTATAAAACTTATAAACGACTCAACCAATTTAGATAATTCTATTTTTGTTTTGTTGGGGGTGGGTCAGGGGTGGTTTATGTGTACAAAAATTTACCCTATTTTGTATACTAAACTACCCAAAAACATCTAGAAAATCAAAAAGTTTAGAACTGTTTATTTTATATGAATCACTAAAAGGTAAAAGGTGCCTAGGGGTGAATCCGAACGAAGCGAGAGTGAGTCGCTAATGTGAAATTAATTGAAATTAGAAAACGTGGAAATTACAAGATCTAGTCTGTAAATTGATATAGCACTATAAAAGTTAGAGCAACAGCTTGGTCTATATTTTAATAAATACATATAAATATATTGGGACATTATTACACATTGCACCATCTAGTTCTGTGGTAAGCTACGAGGCTTGCGTTACGGATATTAGATAGTTGATATACTATAACTTTTTTATGGAGTACAAACTGTGTTTAACAAATGAATGCCTCCAGCGCGACTCGAACCCGCGAACGCTGACGCATCAAGCTCTTTAAACTGAGCCAAACGTGTCCTTAAGTTTTAATGTTTGTAATACTATTAAGTAGGTGAAAGCAAGCATCAAAAAAGCTCACACCGCAATTCTTACAGTAATTGACTGATAGCTAAAGGCGGGTTCGGGACTTCACATATTCATATTTATACAATATTATATTATCTATTTTCAGAATGTTCTTTGGTTTGTAATAAAGGGGTAACAGTGTATCAAATATGTAATATAACTCTTAAGCTGAAATTTCACAAGAAATATGTAGTGAAAAGTGTACTGATACTGAAAATTAAACTAGTGATCAAAATATTCTAAGTTACTAAATTTAGCTTTGCATGTACCGCGTGTACTTACACGAAATGCTTTATGTAGCTTTCACGTAGGTACATAAAAAGCATAAAATAGTGTAACTCCAATGCTTACTGAACATAAAACTCTAGCTCGTAACAATACTTTCATGTTTATAACGTTATTTTAGTAGGATTCTGTATATTTCAGTACTGTGTAAAGATGTTATTTGTGAGAATGAAATACAGTACTGGATATTATTTAAGATCGTAAAGTAACAAAATAATTTAAAATAGAACCATAAAAGAGTCTACTTAGACAGAGTGTACAATAGGATAGGATTTGAATGTATTAAAATAACAAAACACCCAAAAATAAGTTCACCTTTATAGGTTTATATATATTGATCAGATAAGCCTCACATCATAAATAGATTGTTAATATTTCAACGACTACAAAGCTCAATAACATCAAAATATGAAAGTGGTACATATATGAACAAGCTCTAACAAAAGTTATTGTTACAAGATTATATTTTAAATATAGAACACCTTTGTTGAATCCTTGCTTGTATGAAATGTATAAGAAAGGACTTAAATATTATAAGATAAGATTAAGAGTATATAATATCTAATCTATTCGAATCCTACTTATATTATAAACGCGAAAGTTTGTATGTTTGTTAGATCGGATGGATATTTGTTACTCTTTCACGGAAAAACTACTGAATGGATTTTAATGAAACTTTACAATACTAGCTTATACATCAGAATAACACATAGGCTATAATTTATAAAGATATACTAGCGAAACCCGCGGCTTCGCTCGCGCTAAATCTAGGGACGAACCCGAGCGAAGCGATGGTGAGCCCCTAATAAAAGATAATTACATAAAAATGGAGTAAACTATCTTTCAAACCCTTGAGTTTCAACTCTTAATTTCTTTCTCTTAATTCTTAGAATGAACTAGTTTGGTCTAAGTTTAACAATTTACAGTACATTAAAATACCACTCACGTACTCCGTATACATAACTTATACGTTAAAAGCAAAGTTTACTCTTTCTTTTCAGTATACGAGTATGGCTATACAATGTACATAGTTCAATGACAACTTGGTTCATCGTAAACAAACAGGGCGGGAGTCAATTTCATTACGCACTTGTAAGATTGTATCACGCGCGGGTAGCATGCAAAGTATTGGAAGGACTGGTTCTCAGTCCTTTGATAATTTAAATTCCAACGTTATTTATATTAATGATGTTATATATTCCCTTCTAATTCATTGTTTTTCTGTAGTTATCAAATAGTAGAGTTGCCTAGGAAATCTGCATTATCTAAACATGTTGATATAGATTGCTTAAGCAACACTACCATGAGCCAAGTCATCCATGGATATTTATTGAACTGGCATTTAACTGTAACGAATGATTTATAATTTTAATAATAAGAAGTAATACAATTAGTAGAAGAATTTTAATAATAAAAGAATAATCTTGTTTCTCAAACTTAATATTACATATTATTATCAATGCCTATAGGATGATTCACGTTACACCGTGTCGGGTCCGGGCCGGGCGCCGACACAGTCAAACATCTATAGTATGCTTTTGTATGAAGTAATTCATGGTAGACCGTGCCCCGGCCGTGCCACGCCCGGCCACGGCCGGGGCACGGCGTTGAAATGTCGGTGGGTATTGTTTCCCGGCTCCGGCCCGGCCCGGCCCCGACACGATGTAACATGAACGCGGTCGCCGGGCGCCCGGAGGGCAGTTCACGATATATCTTAGTGAGGTGAGCAGCGCAGTCGCAAAATGGAGGATGAAAAATTGTTGGAAAGTGTGCGCAACTACCCTGTAGTTTATGATATGAGTCATCCTAAGTATCTGGATAATAAACACAAAAATGTTGTTTCGAAAATAATATAGACGAAATTAAACAACCTGCTAAAGTAAAAACATTTATTTTTAAGTTAGTAGTTTATGAAAAAGTAGATTATTAGTAGGTAATTTATAATGCGACTGTTATTTTAAATTTATAACACTCTTCTCACCTAAACGAAAAATAAAAATAAAAAATCTTATCATCGATTGATGAAATCACTATTTGTATAGACAGACACGGCCGTGCAATGAATACTTTCTAACAGCCCGGTGTAGCATGAATGACTAGCCCGGCCGGAGCACGGTGGAAGCGACACGGCCGGGGCACGGCCGGCCCCGACACGGTGTAACGTGAATCATCCTTAAACGTAGCAAGACTGGTAGCAAAGATAAAACATTTACTTACATACATACTTGTACATGCCTGATGTATAATACTATTTTCTATCGTTAACTTATTCCTGTCTTCTGTTAAAGTTAAGTTCTCTTGATACGTAGTTGGTTATTTTATTTTTATATATTTTTTATTACAACGCTTCTGTTTAGTTCCATCTATATTATAATATTTTTACTTAAATTGTTATTAAAATACCCTATGTAAGTAGTATTTTATTATTTTGGGATTTACTCAAGCGCGGCAGATTAACACAAGGCCAACGCCAAAAATTGTCTCTCGGGCTCCTAAATACCCCATTCAGGCTTGGCTGTGATTATGGCGTGGATTTTTTTTGTCCAGAATGTATTCCTTCTAAACCATTACTTTATTTTTTTATAATATATATTTAGTTGGTAGCCCAGCGGTAACGCATTCGCTTGGATAACCGAGTGATGCGGGTTCAAATCCGGGTCTCGCACCTCTGATATTTTCATATGCGAATCATTTCTATCATGATTACCACTTGTCTTACGGTGAAGGAAAACATCGTGAGGAAACCTGCATGTCGCTATGCTAGCTAGGCTACGCACTACGCTAGCGCGGTGGACTATGGCCTGATCCCCCTCGTACTGAGAGAGGCCCGTGCCCAGCAGTGAGACGTTGAAAAGGGCTGATGATGATGATGATGATTTATTTTATTTCATATATCATGATTAAAATGACAAACCGAAAAATAAAGGAATTATTAAAATTGACTTAACTGTTGTAAGGGACATACAAAAAACTATTCATTTTAATTTTTATTCATTTAATAATTTTCCCTTTTATTTATCATTATTCATCAAATAATATATATTTAAATTATACGCTTTCATTTTAATTTTTATACTATGAAATTTTGCATGAACAAAACTAACGTATAAAGCGCCATCTGTTGTATCGACTCATAATTAAGTTTGTCGTACCTATACTGAAGCTTATAACAGGAACTTGTAAGCGTAAAGTTTTTAGTGCTCACATCACAGATGGCGCTGTGCAAAGCTCTGCTTCTACGTACTTGTAGCAACGCTACGCAGTTTCGTAGCAAATATTAGCGATCTTTATTTCATTATATATGTAGTTTATAGTACAAAATGAAATACAATAAAACTTAAACTTAATAACCTTTAATATTTAATAAAGTATACTTAATAACCTTTAATATAATATTACGACTGCAAATTAAGCATAACTTTAAAAAATACACCAATAATTTAAACGAATCATACTTCTATAACATGAATAACTAAATATCGTTTTTTGTTTAATTATTACATATTTTGACTTATAAACAACATAAAGCCACCAAAAATTTAAAACAAAATCATGATAATTTTGCTTAGGTACTATTTTTTTAAATAATTTTCAATAAAGTCTATATTACTTATGAGAGGTCACTTTCAATTAAAACACCAAATAAATAAAAAAAATGTTTCTCATATATTACAAAAACAAATCTTTGTCTTATATTTTATTTTAAATGGCGATGTTCGTATACGAAAATTAATTAATGTTTAAGTCAATATGACGTCGTAATTAATGACCGTCACAATTTAACACTTCCGCGCGAACACACAAAGTAACGTGAAACGTTGGCTGTTTTTGTAACAGCTTTTTCGTATAATGTTACTGATTTCGTATGAAAAGGTTATTATGAAATAAATTACTTTTTAGACGATTATGAACCTGCTCGATACTCGTTTCTACTTTCAGAAACGTTACGACGCTATACATATGTATATTATATATAGGTACTACATAAATTACTTATGAAATTGCTTTGGATTTTAGCATAAAAGGTGTGTAAGAATTATTTAGCTGAAACGACGACAACGTATATACCTACAAATATTTATCTGCTGTAAGTTTGGACTCCTGTCTCCCTCTTATATAGGCTAACTACATAGTTTAATGTATACTTCAGTGTATATTGTACATGTGAGGGAAAAAAATAAATTATTATTATTATAACTGAATAGTTGAAACATAGTATAAAAATTCTTTATCAAATCATTAAAAAATCTTAATATAAATTATTCTACGTTAAACCTCGAATGTTGTTTATAATTTCTATATTGTCAATCTAACTACCAATAGCAAGGGGTACTCGTATATTGAAATTGCGTAAGCTGAAATCTCTCCTTGACCTACTTTTAGACCAATGTTCCGTTTAAAAAAGATTAAGTCATAATAAATTGGAGTGAATGAGTTCGTTGAGCGAAATTAATAATTTGATTACTCTGTAATTATTAATTTAAAAAACTTTTCAAATTTAATACGTATAATAATATTTTTGTAAGGTAGTTACTATTTTAGATCAGTTGGTAGTCAACCTACTTTCTGCGCCAGCGGTCGCGGATTCGAGTCCCGCTGGGGGCATTCATTTATTGAGCACGAGTTTGTTTGTACTCCAGTCATAGTTGTATATATTTGTAATATATATGTATTTAAAATTTATATTTGTATAGCATGTCAACTATCTGGTATCCGTAACACAAGCCTTGTAGCTTACCACGGAACTAGGTGGCGTCGTGTGATAATATCCCGATTTACTTATATTTATTTATAAAAATGTTTTTAACGTTTAGCCAAAAAAAAACTTCCTTTTATAAAGTCCCACTTCTGAGCACGGATTTTCTATAAATGGGAGTGAGATCCACTACGTTAGCAAAATGAGGACTTACAAGTATGTGTTTATGGAACTAGTTAAGATTAGTTTCATGCAGATTTTATTCACTGCTTTTTCTACCGTCTTGTATTCAACCTTAACCTTTAACGTCCTTTTAATACCTTTTAACGTCCCACTGCTGGGTACAGGCCTCCCTGTAATGCGACGGGATTCAGGCCACAGTCAAAAACGCTAAGTGTGGGTTGGCGGACACTCTCTACCGTCTCAGTAAGTGATAATCATCTCAAAACTGTGACTTTGATCAGCGTCACTCGCCCGTCCTGAACTCTTCCTCTGAAGATCTTAAAAATAAAAGATTTTTTCTTCTCCATACAATTTACTTGCTAGTTAAAACCAACTTTTGTATGCCACTCCTTAAATCTGTAGGGTTGTTGACTCTAGCCTTTGATTACGGCGCTCTATCATTGAGTTTCATTGCCGCTGTGCCTCTGGATTTATTCAGTGGATTGTTTGTATTCAATTTGCGCCACATTTTATTTGCGCTTTAATTAACAAACACATCACATGCAGCTTTGGTTTAATTATAATGAATTGAACAATTTTACAAAATGTTTATTCTTTAACAGAATTCTATTCGATTGGTCTGTTTTTATTTTAAAACGCAGCTTCCAAATAATATTTTTGCTATATTGTAGATACTTGTTAACAATTATTACACACGACGACACGTTTGGCACAGTTTGTACTACTTTCTTGCGCCAGCTGTCGCGGGTTCGAGTCCCTCTGGGGGCAATCATTTGTTAAACTCGGATATTTATGTACTCCAGTCATGGGTGTTTGTATTTATAATATGTATGTATTTAAAAAAATACTACTGTAATACCTAAAAATATTGATTTTCAACGCATACGATATATATACACAGTGTATAATAATAGTTGAATATATTTCACTTCCTTATAAGCCCATAGGGCTGTTGATTCAAGCCATTGATTATGGCCCGTACTCCATTACCGTCTCAATGCCATTGTAACTTAGGATTTATTCTGTTTATATTTTTATTGTATGTTCTATTTGTATTTTTATTCACCGTCTACTCACATATTCCTTAATCGTTTTAATAGCCTTGGTTTCAGTAAATCGTTCGTTTGTGTATACGAATTTTGATGTAATGGTTATACTGCATATTAAATTTGGATACTTTTCATTTATAGAAAAATACAAATAGTGATCAAAAGAAAATAAGGCCTAAATTTATAAAATTGTGCAAAATTTTCGATAACTTCTAGATGGTCCTAGGCTATCTAATTTTATGTTTAATGACCTTTGGTATCAATTAAGAACATAGATTTACGGGCAAAAGCTAATTACAAAAGTTTTACAGTTATTAGTGTTAAAATTTGAATTTAAATTTAACAGACTGTTAAATTAAACGACGTACGCTCAGTTTTAATAATTATTTATCATAAAAGTAGGAAAAATATAAGAGTAATACACCATAGTAAAAAGAATGACAAAGTACGGCATCTTCGGCCCAATCCGCGATATAATTACCTGTCATAGTTACCATAGTTGCCTGTCACAGGGTTGTCACTGTTGCTAAATTTTAATTCAGTGCTCAGAAATTGGCATTGGGCCGGGAAGTGTATTATTAAAAAATATTTATAATTTATGTATATTTAAGAATGTAAAACATTTTGTTTCTACATGTTTATGATTATTTTTATTAGGCCTTGCTTAGCTGATATGTCAGTAGAAAATAGTATTAAAAATGTTTCTTGCGTTTACAAAAACATAAATATGCTATTAATAACAATAAAAAAAATGAAAAGTATAATATGTATATTAATAAAATCATATCACATCCTTTTAAAATAATAAACTAATACAACAAAAATAAAACCTACATACCTACCTACCTACGTACCTACATAAGTATTTCATCATCAAGTATATTTTATTTTATTTATTTTTCATATAGTAAAAAGCCGTGACGCGCGAAACTTGTGCGGCCTTGACTGGCGCACTGATAAACAGTTCGAGATATTGTTTGAGTGTGCGTACGGCAACGTAAAGATACTATGACGCACACATACAAGCCGCGCGCGGTGCGTTTGTATGAAGTTGTCCTACTTTGTCTCTTTTTACTATGAATACACGGTCGCTTGATGTCACGAAATAGAGAAAGATAGAGCATAGATTTAGTACAACTACATAAATAGGCGCAAAATTAAAATTAGAATATTACATTGATTTCATTCACACAGACATTTTTCTCTAAAGTAGGTATCTATATGTGAGCTTAGATTTACTAAATTATAATTAAAACAAATATAAATAATTATAAAAGTATGAAAATCGTAAGATTTAAAATAAATCCTACTTAAAGTGGCATAAATATCTACGGAGTATGGAGGTACCAAGGAATTGGCGTGGAAATTATTATTTTTATTTTCTTATTTTCATTATTCTTTTCTTATTCTTTTTATTTTCCATAGCTATCTACAGTATTTACCGAAATAAACTTGTATCAAGATAAATGGAGACCTTTATCGCTGTTAAATTAATATTAACTTAATATTTAGGTTACTACTATACAAAGGAAAAGCTTTACTGACATAAGGGTCGACATTTATCATGCATATTCGTACTATTGTACGAGAAACAAACATCCAAACATGTTAACTTTACATTATTCAACATTATTATTATGAAATTTTGTGTGTATAACCATTACTGCTGTAAGTTTTAGTAACACAGCATACATTAGGCCCTGAAGCAAAGCTAGGGTAAGTCGTTAGTTTAAATACGCATTGCAAAAAACTACTACCCAAATTAGAAAAATTGGTATACAAAATAGTAGCAACAAGTACGGAGATAAAGATAGGCCTGATTTATATGAAACATTCGCGAGTAATAAATGATCCAAATATTAGGCCAAGCCTGTTGAACACCGCAACAAGTGCTGCATCGATCAGCTCGCGCTCCTTGCCCCGCACCTATACTCATTTACCCTAATATCTTTCATGAAAGGCGTTAATATTAATTGCTTATTAAACGCGAGCCTTATCTCACTCCTTATTTATTTTATGTATAACTTTGATAACATTTTGTATTAGTGGTCTAAGAGCCGGTGGAAGATCGACCTTCACCGATCTGATAACCAGATGAGACATATTTTTTATCAAATATAATTTATAAACAAATATGCCTATAATTACTTGCCTATCTGAAAGTGCAAAAAATATGTCTCATCTGGTTATCAGATCGGTGAAGGTCGATCTTCCACGGTCTCCTCTACTATAGTGACAGTGATTTGAGTAGTGATTCGTAATATATATAGGTATTAATGTCCTTGGAAACATAAATAATAGTACTTTTTTATTAAAAAAATACCCTGTGACATCTCACGTCAATCAGTTGCTCTGTTTTACACGAGGAAAAACAAACTTACACGCTTTTCCTTTTAGGGATAACATTAGTAAGAATTTGGGAACTTGTTTTATATAAAATACAGAAAACTCTGTTTTATGTATTTGATGTGTCATCAATTATAATATATTATTAACATAGTGCGCGATAAAGTTATTTTTTAGTAAAGTTATTCTGTCTTAAGTAATTTAGCGCTAAAATAAAAAACCGAAATATCTCTCTCAGAAATGACTAGGTATACAATATTAAAAAGATCTTATAACACTTTCATAGCATACACAATCTTGATTTTAAATAGAATAAAAGTATATTATACGAACAAAAGCACCTCACTCCCATTTTATTGCGATATCATAAAAACTGCGACCATAAAACTTAAGTAATTTTAAGAAAGGCACTGAATTTTAAAAGTTTTTGATACTGGATTTTATCTCATAAAAATCCGAGGATCCTACCAACTGAAACTCTTCGGAATTACAGCGAAAATCGAAATTCCACGTAATCTCATAAAAAATATTTTTAAGATGCTTATCTATTATACCACACTTTCTTTGTCTTTTACAGTATATTCTTACTTTTGGTTTGTCTTCTGCATATTTAGCAGTACTATAGCTTGAGATCATTTCATCATTTTGAATTCAGTTATCTATGTATCAATATATTATGGTGTGGAATGTAGGGCTCTTTTTCTTTAATACAATGGACAAATAAATAAAATTCTCTATATTTAAATTATATTTGAATACACATATTTAAAATAATATTTAAAAAATGGTGCGCTACTCTAAGTATTTATAGTATAAAAAGTAACTGAATAAAATGGTATATACTTACGATCACCAACATCTTTCAAGTGGCCTTAATCACTTGTACTTAAGCCCGTCAACGAGCGACTTATTCTCGAATCTCGCTATATGTCACACGTAATTTTTATCCCATTTTCCTTAAAGAAATATGTTTAGGAACCCATTTCTGTTGGAAAAAAATAAATTACTACGTCTGACGTGTTGAGATTGTCCAGAGAATACGATCAGCAGAACAATTTTATTAGTTACGCGCCTTCAACATTGTTTATTGGATAAAATAGTTTTTATCGAAGTTATTACTGCTAAAAGTGCCCCTTTTACAGAGAAGATCTAGATCTAGATCTAATAATATTTAGCACTACTTTATTAGTTTTGGCGTGGTGGTCAATAAAACATAAATAAATATCGCCATCTAGTTCTGAGGTAAGCTACGATGCTACGAAGGTAGTTGATATATTATAATATACTACAAAATATATAAGTTTTAATATATATACATGTTGTAAATATAAACACCCATGACTGGAGTACAAACATCCGAGTTTAACAAATGAATACCCCCAGCTGGACTCGAACCCGCGACCGCTGGCGCAAGAAAGTAGGGTTATAACAAACGGCGCCAAACGTGTCGTCAATGTCCTTTATAAGGGGGAAAATTATTTACATATAAAAATAGTGAAATTTTTACCTAAATAAATATTATGTGTCTTTTATATAGATTTTTAAGGCTTTATACTAAGTATAATATGTAATCATATTTTATTAATTAAAAAACCAATACAATCATTGTTATTCGTTTTAAAAAGTTAATATATCTATACTATGTATACCTAAATGTCATTATACTGTACTACTTCAGAATCCAGTAACATTATCTAAACAAAAATTAAATACGTCTGGGAGTCTAGTAATTAAACAGAGAGGCGTCTTGGGAGCGGGAACGAGATTCGTAGTCGGTATACTATACGTTTATTGCAAGCAAAAACATTTTTATCAGGAATAAAATAAATGACATAGATTTTTATTAAACTTTGGAACTTAAAATTTGTAGTCACTAAAATGAAGATAGAGTGCTTGCTATAAAAAGCTTTTTCACATCATAAATTAAAGTATCTTTCGAATCGAATTTATTTTGATTTTTGTTGTTCAAAAACAAAATTCGAATAAAGATGGTTTCATTTATAATCGCGAATATTCGACATTATAAGTTATACCACTTTAAAACTCATCGACTACGATGTATATGTATGTGTATATATTGGAATGCGATGGATGGACTAAAATGGACTTCTAACTATAGACACGATATGACAGATTTGAAAGTTAGTACACAGATATTATTACTATTATTTACCTTTGACTTTCTCCAGAAAACTTGGGTCTTAACATGGGATCGTTTCATGCTGCCTTTCGACCTTACTTTTATTTTACTGAAATTTGCGCATTAACTTCATAATTTGTATTTCGTTTAATCTATCACCTAAGTCATTACGGAAACACGATATTAAAATTCAAGCTAGGTGTGATATAATAAATAGAACAGGCCACTTAATAAAGAAATCTTAATAAAAATTCAATCGCTTCAAAACCAGAACAAAAAGTTTAAAAGGAAAAGCTATTAACGCGTTTATTTTATATCATAAAAGCTGAACCGTTGGATAAAAGATGGCTTTATCGATTTGCCCATATGTGCAATATAGGATTATCGACGTTCGCCTTAATATGACTGGTACGCGGTAAGAATTATTATTTTATTTTATAACTAGCCTTTCCCGCGGTTTCGCTCGTGTTCTAAAGGTTGAAATTCAAAGGAAATATTTTACTCTCGTTTATCTCGTTATAGCCTTTCTCGATAAACGGACTATCAACACAAAAAATATTTAATCAATTCGGACCAGTAGTTCCTGAGATTAGCGCGTTTAACCAACCAAATAAACAAACTCTTCAGCTTTATAATATTAGTATAGATTCGTATATTACATAATTCTAAATGAACTATGATGGCCTTTAATTATCACTATAGATGATTAAAGGCATTGATCATGATCATCACGATAGATGAGCACGATCACAATAACTACAAGGCTACAAAGTATGTACAGGAGAGCAATATTTTAAAAATAAAATCAATTTTAATACTATTTTTTAAGCTTCTGTAGGCAAAAGGAAATACCCAAATCCGTACATCATGTCTGCTTGTACATATACATAGCTATATTCACTTGAAGACCATTCGTACGTTGAGCTTTAATTTGGAAGGTAGTCTTCCTATAAACTGCTTCGTAAAGTTGTAGTCAAATATTACCTATAGGCTATATGTTAAAGAGAAATAAGTAGTAATTATAAAATTTGCAGGTCCTTAAGAATTAAGTGTTATTGATACCAATCTTGCAAAAGTCGCAAACTGTCACACGCATTAAACTATCAGAAAATAGGTTTTTCATAGATTGAATTATGAGAGATTCCAAATTATAATACAACAAAAAATATCTTGAGTAGTTTTTGATAAATGGGCTTTTTCCTGTTCAAAGTTTTGTTGGTTGTACGTCCGCGAAGTAAAGTTGTTTTCCATAGAAACGCAGACTTTTGCAAAGTAAATTATTTTCCCGCACTCAGCTTGTTCTAGGTATACTTTATTATATAATAAAATATGTTTTATAGTTTATTTACAATAGTAGTAGATGTTGCAGTCTATTTCTGTCAAAAGTGCCCAACTATAATTGCACTACTTTAAAAGCTTCTCAAGTAATTTCATACAATTCAATTCAATTCATCAGTTTCAAACAATAACATCACTCAATTCATTACATATTCTATAGTTTTTGGACAAAGCCCGTGTAATATGTTTGATAACCCTCAAGGCAATCTATTTTAGTGGTACACTTATTAATTCTAAAACTATTGATTGGGCAGTTAAAGCCGGCATGAGGCCTGTTGAGTACAACGTTTCTTAATGGATCTTAACCGTCGGCGGCCCCTTTAATTACAAAAGTTATATGAACTTCTAAGTGGTCTACCGTCACTTATCTGTTTCTTTTTACTTTTTAACCTTGGGAAATGCACTTCCGCATAGCACATGTAGAAATCAGGTAGTTATGTGGGGCTTAGCCAGAAAAAACCCAGGAACCCATCGGCCATCTTCCGTCTTAATGGGACGTCACAGGATCGCTTATTCATTAAATGCAGGTCTGCCGAAGCATACCACATAGCCAAGAGTTTGCTTTACAGTCCACTCTACTATCGAAAAGTACCTAGAGTGTACCACCGAAGTGGACACCTGCGCTTTTTTTGGCTTAAGGCCCAGCCGAACTGCTGGACACTGTTAATGTTTAACATCCGGTTACATTAAAACTCTTTTAGGTTATCTATTTCATTATTCAATTCCCCCAGCGGGATCAAACCCGTGACCGCTGCCGTAGAAAGTAGGGTCGCTACAGACTGAGCCAAACGTGTCGTACATCTTTGCACGGCAAATTAAAGAAACGACATATTAGATACAGTAAAACAAAATGAAAATGAAGCAAAAAATAACAGCTAAAATATTTTTATTACATCGGAATAAAATATCACTTAAAAGGACTTCCTATTTCCATTTTATTTATATTTAAACTTGTAAGCCTCTTTGTGATATATTTTATAATGTAATTCTTTATCCGCAACTCGCATACCTTCAAAAGATGTTTAGAAATTGCGGCTTTTATTTTACTGATTTCCTTTATGTGACAGGAGTAAGTACTTTTGCAAACGTACAAGAGCTTTCAAATTTTGTAGGTTTTTCCTGTACATTTAGGATTACTTATTGCCTTCATTTTCATAATATATCGTCTACATTTACAATGTAAATATATAGACATTATTTAGATATTTAAGGAAAAAAACTTAGTTTACCTCAAATGGTTCGTATCGATAAATAAAGGTAGCAAGAGGAAATGTAAGAACTGTTATTGCTTTAATATTAGGTAGTGTCTTTCTGCAACAAATATAGTATTCACTTCATTATATTATTTTTCAAAAAAGTTTTCCTTAAACCTTACGATTTGGATGACGAGCGCGCTCTCAATCACAAAACCACTTTATGGTATCTCGCAAAGCCGAAGTAATTACGTCTTGTTGACCCAGAAATTCATAATAATAAGTTTTATGTACTGGCTATATGCTAATAAAATAATTATATTTAGGTTGTAAATGAGTAAAGTTTGTTTACCTAGTTAAAAAAAAATATTATTTTTAAAAATGGCATTATTTTACTAATTATAATTATTCTTTTAATTTTTATGTATATTTTTTATTATTATTTTAATTTAAACTATTTAATTTTGTGTAATTTGTAAAGTTTTTGAACAAAATGACTAAGGTCTACTGGCGGACTTAAGATCTAAGCTCATTAGATCTAATATTATGTATATTGTATATCTCTCAACGTACGCTCAAAATATCTATTTTTACCTGTAAAAAGCAAGCGAAGCGAGTGTATATCGCTAGTATAGTATAGTTGTATTAAATAATGCAGTACGGACATTCAATTTGAGCTACAACTTAATAATTAATCGTTCATGTGATTGGTTAATAGAAAAAGGAAAATTCTAACTTTATACATGTTTAATACATCACAAAGAGTAAATAGTTTTAACAGCAAAAGTTCTGTTTACCTTTTTGCGTTAACATCGCTCTCATTAATCTGCTTTTTGAGAGGAAATTTTATTTCAAAGCTTTTACCTCTATTTCAAAGTTTGATTTTCGATTTTGTGTGTATTTGGCAATCAATCATTTATTTTATTGAAAGTTCAGATATTTGTTTAAATAACTGATTGAAATCGTTTGTTGTTAATTAAATTTTACTCAATTTGTTCGATTTGACCTGCGGCTTTAACAGCCTGACTCAGTGATACTGTGCCTGCTTCTACAGAAATTTTACTTTTAATTAGTACTTCTTCAACTTAAACTTAAGAATCAGCTTTTTATATTTAATTTATTTATTTATTTAGAAGGATACACCATCAAATTATCATAAGTACACTATAATTAATGTTGCAATATACAGTTCAGTATGATTCGCCTTTACAGGTGTATACAGAAAATATCATATTGCAGTTATATTAGCAGTATAATATTTCAAAATATTATACTGGTAATATAACTGATGATACTATTCTTTCCAGCATAGTCCTCATCATACTCCCCAGGCTCGTGAAAGTCCCTGTCGTGAGCTACCCTCGTTTACAATGAGGCTGCTTCGGCTTAAATCATCGTGCCATCTATTTGCGCATTTTCTTCATGCCCTCTTCCTTTCTTACGGATCTCAGTAATAACGTCCAATCCTTAAAAATTGTTTTATTTAAAATTTCCAATAATAATCTACAAAAATATCACTGAAGTAACATATATATCATTTTTATTATAATATGTATGTATATACACATGAACCTTCCTCTTAAATCATTCTACCATGATGAAAACTACATTATAATCCGTTGCGTGGTTTAAAAGATCTAAGCGTACAAACCCGGAAACGACTTTGTTTAATATACAACTTATTGTTAGTATTACCGACCCACTTCCATTTAAAAATTCTAATTGTTTTAGTTAATTAAAATCATCTTTAAATTAAACTTAAGCCCCTGAATAATTTTTAAATAAGTACCAATTTTATTTTCATATCTAAGCCGATTAACTTTACCAAAGCTATATTCACTATGAAAAATATCCCAGCAAACTTCAAACCCGATCGCCACAATAGGTTCCCGTGACTTACACACAAAGGGTATAGATATCAACATGAAGATCTCCATTTCTATCATCCTTTATCAGATATATGAAATAGCATTAGCTATTTCGTTTGGTATTTCACGTATGACCTAGATTATATTAAATGACGCCATATGAACGTTAAGCGCGGTGACGAACGTATCGCCCATCAATATTTGAGCAAAACACTAGCAGCATTCAACATAAGGGGCCAAGTAAACAATGATTTCAATACATAAGGTAATATATTCAGTTTATAGTTCATAATATGCTATGTGCTCCTGTTGCTATTTTATTAAAAGTAAACTAGAGCTATATATGATAAAATTCTAACTTAGTCGAATTTGTACCTACATTAAATATTTATTGGAAAATCTTACTAAAATATTAAAAATATTACCCTATTATCAATAAAGAAGCCGAATTTTTAGTTTTTAGCTCTCTCTCTCTCACTATCTCTCTCCCTCTCTTTCTCTTTATCTGGTTATCTGAGTCTATATATAATAATAATAAGCTTTTATTTTCCAAGAGAACAAAAAAAATAAGCCCACATATAGTATAATTTTAACCGTTAAAAAGTACATTTTTAATCTAACACAATAAAAAAGGAATTAGTATATTAAAATATTGATGATTACTATACGTAACGAGTAAGAATATTAATCGTTACTTTTATATAAAATACATATTATGTAAAAATTAAGATTATAGATACGGATATGGTTATGGATAATGGTTAATGGTCATGTTTAACTATAATTCCATTGTTTTACCTAAAAAGCGTAATGTAACTTTTATACTCTAACACCTTAATAGAGCTTGTGCTGTTTATGAACTTTTTACAAACACCGATGCTTTTCACCGTCAAGTGGAGTGCTTTGTGAAAAGGAAAATGGATAAAAAAGTTTGCGTATAATAAAATATCAAAGTTAAAAGTATGTAACGAAAACTACGATTATTTATTTCATTCTAAACAAAAGAACCGTTGTTCTTTCTTAGGTTTACGCGAATTAACATTATAAATAAAACTATCTTTACGGATTTGGTTGCGTATTTATTTTGATTTTTGCTTGTGCGAATGCTTTACAGCAATCATGGTCACAGAAGAGACCTTTCAGTATCTTTCATTTATAAATGAACCGTTGATTAAAAGATGCTTATTAAAAATATCACTCTCATTTTCATAAATTGTTCTGTAAAGTGTACTGTGATTTTAAATAATTGTTTTTCTGACAAAGAAAGGATCCTATGCTAGTACATTGTATGTAGAAGACACGAGGCCCTGTCCATACTCCCAAGACGCCCTGCATGACCTTCCGTACCTGTTGCTCGCCCAGAGAAAGTGACGCGACCGAAATGCGCCGCCGCCCTTCGGGATACCAGCCAAGTATTTAACGCTAGTTTTAAGCAAATTATTGACATGTCTAATAATAATTATGCGTATGCGTAAAACGTTTTTTTTCGGTCATACATTAATGTAATTTTTATTAATATAATAATATGCTGGCCTCCCTTCAACCAATCAAGCAATATTTATTTATTTATATATGTAAGTCATGTCGTATTCCATGACACTGAGTTAATAGCGTACTTCGCATATATTTCGAAAACTTTCTAGGTTGCCTCAGATATGCAGGGTTCCTCAAGATATTTCCTTCACCGTAAGAAGATGTGGTAATCATGTTTAAAATGACTTGTACATAATATAAATATCAGAGATGCGAGACCTGGGTTTTGAACAAGCTTGTTTGAATTTGTTTCTACTGCGCCACCACTGTGTTTTATTTATAATAATATAAATATTTATATATTTTTTTTAAATTAATTAAATCTGTACCACAGAAACCCAAAATCATGAAGAAAATTATATCAAGTGCGGGAAATTAGGCGTTTTACCTGTGGGGTAATACAATATGGAGTAAGGTCGCTTCGTCCGGGCAACACTGGCCGGGGAGCGGCAGTTTGCGCGAGACGCGCCTCGGGCCGCGCGGCTCTAAGCATCCTTTTATACGCGTATTAAGTGATCTATACATACATATACATGCTTCAGTAGTCGAAATATAGGTATAGGTAAAACTGTTGAGCCTGAAGATTAATACTTATTGAATTAAAACTTTACTGCTACATAGATATTTAACTGTTTTATGAAAATGTGCGTTATTTTTTTAGATACTATCGATAGTAAGTAGTACGTAGTAAAATGTTGAAAATTTAAAGGACATTTTGATATTGTGAAATTGCTATTACCTCGATGAATTTCGCGTATATTAGCGATGCCGATAAAATTCATTTTCATCCTATTTAGTAGTGACAAGGGGAATTCTAACATTGAACTTTGTTATACAAGTTCAATGATTTTTGGCAAATGGCTTGCCATTTTCAAATGTATTACAGAATATATTTAATGCCATTTGTTAAATATATTTATTAAAACTTAATATGAAACTTTGTTAATATTATTATTAAAGCTTTTGACGTAAGAAATTGTCGATGAAGAATGAAAGAGACTACTTTTTAATGCGAAAAACCCTAATCCAAAAATTCAAACGATTTTCCTGAACCGACCTAAATGTTAATATTAGGTAATACGATTGTACTAAATAGAATCAGCGGTCGCAGTAGAAAACTGTTAATTTTAATAAGCCCGCAATCTACTGAGATGATCTTTCCCGGGAGCTACTCGTAGAGGCGCAACAGTCCGCTCGTAATCTAGCCCCGTTCCATTTGTTTCCAGACGCTTTTTTGCACGTTTTTTCTTTTAACGTTATCCTTAATAGCACTAACACTATCTTATTGTAACGTAATTGTTTTATGAAACAGTGTGTTATAAAAATGTTCTTGAATTTTAAATGAAATAGAAAATAGATTAGTTTATATGTTTTTATTTTTTTTTTCCTTCTTTAGTTCGTGTACAGCTATATGTTAATATTAGGCTTAGTTTTATTTTTTTATTTAGATTATTTTTCAAGTTAGGTTCGATTTAGTATTAATATAAAATCATATAATTATGGTGACATCATATTTTAACACAGATGAAAATTATATTTGCTTGTCATCTCCCCAGGTTCACTTGAGCTGAAATTTGGATAAATTTGCCCTTCGAGATATCCTTTTCTGTGACCCACTTTGCGGGTGCTCTCTCGTCAAATCAGTCATATTCAAATACATTCACGTGATATATTCTGTCAACATTTACGTATTACATTATATTTGTCATTGATTTTGACTGTACCTTAAATTCCCTAAAGAATAACGTCGATATCGGATCGAGCGACACGGTTTCTTAAATCTACTTTGCTTAGAAAACGATCGGTGGTATACCAGAACAGTAAAATTCACCAATATTTTTATTTTATTATGTAAACTTATTGGATAAATGCAGGATATTATGTGTATAATATTTTTAAATCAACTACTCATTACCCGATAAATATTTCTTTTATAATATTTCAATGTGTCGATATAAAGAAATATAATTTATACAATACATAAACTGTAAAGAACAAATTACAATATTGAATAAAAATATATGAGAATATAAAATTAATCTTTAAATCCACGACGTAAACAAACGCCTACATACTACGTACGTAGTACGTTCACTGTCGGCGCCCACGCACGCCCGTCTACGACCCGCCCATCTGTCTGGCGCGGGGCTTTTCTATGATTACTGTGACTGTAGAGTATAAATGACAAAATTATACTTTTTAATATTATTTTTCAAAAAGTTTAAAAACGGTCGATTCAAGTCGACTTCCCACAGATCAGGTTCCGTACGACACATATTAAAGTTTTTATTTACCAATAGAAAAAAGTTTTTATTTACCTATAGAATCGGAGTGCATTATTGCTTGCAGTTTTTATTATTCATTTTTATAGTTTAGAGATTTAATTATAAACACAAAAACCTTGACTTGGTATGAGTGATTAATTTTCATGATATTCTTATATTTTTCAATATAAGATGTAAGATCGAACAAACATACAGTTATTCCTTAGGATTTCGTCATTTCCCTTCAGGTATAAGATTACAAAATACTTAATAAATAAACACTAAAAGTAGGTAATTCTAAGTACTCAAACATAGTACCAAAAACATAAAACTTAAAGATAGGAAATTTACTTACTCTCACTCTTCGTGCGAATATATTCGATACGTCGATTCGACACTATTCTCACAAATGACTTCAGGGTACTTGTTTTATACCTATCTTCACATTTTGGACAATAATGTTAAGATATACACCTAACAGTTGAAGTCAATTTACTACAGTAGTTAATTTTTTTAAAATAATGTTGCCATATTTAATAAAACTTTTTTTATGCTTAGAACTAAAATCAATATTGTAAGCATAAGGTTTTTGGTGCCATTGTTGTATTATTTGAAATTATTTTTTAAATTATGGGTAACACACTGTCTGTGGTAAGTATATAATGAAAAAAAATAGAGACATGACTGCTGTAAAGCATTCGAAACGTCGGGATACAAAAATCAATATCATCCGCGAAACAGTCCGAAAACATACTTTCATGTCAAATATTCGCATAAATCTAAGAAAGTGTAATGATATGTTAGTTGCTGTCTCATGACATCGGGCAATAATTCGCTGTACACAAAGACGAAAATCATCTCTTACCCATTAAATAAAACCGAGCAAAACACTTTCCCATTTAATAGCTTACCTACCTGATATAAGTCATAGATACTATATTCAGAAACTGCTTGATGAAGTATTTAATTTTAAGTCTTTGAAAATTTGAAACAGTTCTTCTAAAACTTTGTACAAGCATAAATATGCATAGAATTTAGATCACATTTTATCGTACGGTTTAGTAATTCTATCTCAACTTTGGAATACGACCCTCAGAGCCAGTGAGCTTATAGTGGAATAGTTGACGAGATGGCGACTGTGGTATATTGAATAAACTATCGAGTATATCCCTTTATGAAATGCAAAATGAACATTATTTACGTACATAGGATATTGTTTTGATAAATATGTAACATTATGACACCAGGCGTGTATGATATATATTGTATATCATATAGTTTATGCATTACACTGGAGAACAAACATGACTTGAACCCGCGACACAGGTGCCTGAGCCAACCGTTCCATCAAAATGATAAAATTCTTAATAACGTAAAAAGGATCGTCGAGTTCCATTTTCTTGTAATTTAACTTCGTCTAACGAAATATTTTATATGTGCCATAATCGAGAGACCTCTTGAAAGGTTTATCTATCCAATACGTTTTTTATTAAAAGCAGGAGAGTTATCCGATACTTTTAAGTTATTGAATGACGTGTGGGATCATTACATAGTATAAAACTAAGTCGCTGTAAGTATGTAGATCTCCTTAGATCTTTAAAACTACGTAACGGATTTTGATGCGGTTTTTTCAATAGATAGAGTGATTCAAGAAGAAATGTGCATAATACACTAGCCGCTAGCGGAACCCGCGGCTTCGGTCACGCTAAAATTCTTAAATAAAATACTTCAGTATACCAATAATTATATATTGGGCTTTTTAGGTATCTTTATATTATATAATTATTATATTCTCTTTATGAAATAATGATAATAATAATTTAACATCCTAACTAACATAAATTTTTTTGATAATGAACAAAATTAACAGGATTGACAAAGATCAGAATAAAAATTGAAACAACGAAAATTGAACTAAACATTTATAAGTCTCCAAAAACATAGTTGGATTATTTTTTATTGTGTATATAAGAGTGAAGTGATTGTTATTAAGACTTTGAAGAAATGATCGGTGCATAACAATGAGTGGGTTAGGCCCTCCTGGTGTATGGGCTGCTCACAAACGCCTCGAGTCCTGGGCTCGAGCGGCTCGCGAGAGAACCTCCAGTGCTAGTAGCGGGCAAAGTCATAACTCCACTGACAGCTTCGGTGATGACAAATCTCATGGCAGTCCGAGTGTACGTATCATATAGTTGTAGTAGTACTAGTAGTAGTAGTTTTAGTACCTACTGAGTGTTCTAAATTGCGTTTTTTAATAAAAAAAAACGTTAAGCATGGTAAACCATGGAATTGAAAACATTCTCCCATTGAAATATCCATTCTACGTAATGTGAAATGCTTTATTACTTAATTTCTATTTAATTTATATTCACTCTGTGTTCGTATATATTTTTCAAAATAGAATTACTTTTATAACATTCAGTTTATATTTATTTGAATAATAGGACTATTGAACGTTGATGGTATATATGTACATGTTGAATATTTTTATACAGGTTCATAAAGTTCTAGGTTAGTTTACATTGTATTCAATAAAAAATTAAACGATACCGGGTCTATTTAATTTTTCTACAAAGCATAATATTTTTGATAAAATCATAACAAATTATGTTTCATTATTATGAAATTTACTAAGTCAATTTAAACTTCTAATTGTCGTATTGCCTTGAAACTTTGTAAGCCTACATTTATTTCCGTTGACGTAATACATATACATTATTTAGTATATTCGATCGATGATCGGATGGTCAAATGTATTATTAACCTTCGATATTGAATTGATTATTAATTTGAATTGTAGGAAATAGGAATACAAACTACCAATACGAGTTAAGGCGCAGGACCAATGGCTTTACATGCTCTATGATCTTCCCAACTCCAGGCTGTTACAGAAGCTTACCTAAAGAGAACGATTTAATAACTAAACTTAACCCACCCTGGAACTCGAACCCAGTATGTACTACCGGATGTACAGTTATGCATGTGGCCAGTGCCACTACACCACCGAGGCAGTCGTATAGGTATATATAGCGTAGACTGAACGTTTTCATAACACGTACATATATCAAGGAGACGTTAAGGTTTAATAAATTTTCTGTTTATGCGATAGTACATTCGGTTACAGTCGTATATCAGTAGGAAATATTGATAGTAAAACTCCTTCACACTTACGTTCGTAGGAGTAATATCCTCTTAATATCGCTAAGTTATGTTTCACTAAGGTGTATGGTATGAGAGATTAATCTAGAGTAATGTCATATTTTGGAAGTCATTATTAATCTACTTCTTATCACTTCTTATTACTGTACTAATTAGAAACGTTGAATCCTAAATTAAATTCTAAAAATAGAAAAACTGACGTAAATACCGAACTTAAAAGATAAAAAACAAGTTAAAGGATGGTTCATAGCATGATGCAGTCGGAGACATCCATGTTTTATCCTTGTTGCAAGGTATTTGTATGTGATATGTATGTATGTATATTTCCATAGCTGGGCATTAACTCGTTAATCCGTTAATCGTTAATTAACGAAGTTAACATTTCGATTAACGATTAACTTTTAAGTTAACTTAAAAAATGTTAACGGAATCGTTAACTTCCGTTACATTTCTCAAGTCCGTTAATCGTTAATTCAGTACCCACTATATACCATAGTCACCATAAAAGACACCGTACCACCACCGTCCAAACGGAGGCAACTCCTCGAAATGCTGAGAAGCTTTTAAGTTCCAAACCCCAAACCAACAGATTTTATAAGTATATAGGTTATTAACGCAATGATGTAAAATATGTAATTTTAATCACGTGTTAACGGATTAATGATTAACGTTAACTTGCGTTAAATCTTCCGAAATGTAACGCTTTAATGTTTAACGAAGTTAACTTTTTAAAGTAACAGATTAGCGATTAACAAGTAAATTATTCGTTTAACGATGCCCAGCCATGTATATTTCCGTCTCGTCTTTATATAACATTTATTTTAAGTTATTTTCAACCAAATTTTCTACCCAGCATGAAGACTTTTATTATAATTACAACTGGTGTTCTAGTGGCTAGCCTGTGCAATACATGTCATGGGTTCTTGTTCCGGTCGGCCCAAGTTTAGGTTTCAAGTAACCCAGTTGGAAAGTTAACGGTGGTTTACCCCTCAACCTTTTAAGCGTTCCACTGCTGGGCACTGGCCTCCTTCCGATACGAGGGGGACCAGGCCTTAGTCCGCCACGATGGCTAAGTGCGGGTTCACAGACTCTATTTCACAGATTCTTCTAGACTTGTAGGTTCCCTCACGATTTATATCTTCAGCTTAAGGCAAGTGGTAATCATGTTGGAAATGATTCGTACATTAAAAATTGTGGATTACGCGCGTACGCACTCTAGTAACGAGATTGGCCGCCGTAGCCAGTAGAGAAAATTATTTTTATTTTATTACCTATAAGTTTGAAAATTCCAAAGGTTGTAAATATATAAAAATCAACTTTAAATTACAATTGCAATTTGTTTTGTAAATATTAAACCACGGTTTTGAATACGTAGATTCTCATTTTGACTTTAATTAATATTTATAGGTATGGATTAAAAGGAAAATTAATTTGATAACAAACCTTGATTGTACCTACTTACAATATGAAATAAATTAACAAGGTAAAATAACTTTCACAATTGCGGGGCGTACCGCGAGGAAGTGGCTTTGAATTTTGTAGGTAATAATTAACAATAACACAAAACTTTATAATTAACAGTTATTTATTAATGTTTTAACCGACTTCATTCAACGATTTTTTAAACTTCCAATTTTATATCGATATACATGGACAAAGACCCCTACAAACAGATTTTATTAACATATTAAATACTAGCATTTACCGCGGCTTCGCACGCGTTCTAATGACCGCAAATCAAATTCTTTCTAAGTCCCGGTATGGGACCTCGCAGAACTATAATAGTTTTTGCAACATTTTTCATTGCTGATCCGCTTCTATTGGTCGTAGCGTGATGTAATATAGCCTATAGCCTTCCACGATAAACGGACTATCCAACACAAAAAGATTTTTTTAATTCGGACCGTTCATTCATGAGCGCGTTCAACCAAACAAAGAAACAAACTCTTCAGTTTTATAATATCAGTATAGATTACTACTATTTATTTAAGCTAAAAGAACATGGCAGACAGGCAACATTATAGTAAAATAACCAACTTTTGGATAAGTGTTCCTTCATAATCATATACACACAATAATGGCAAAACAACACTACGTCTCTCTCGTGAAGATATATTTTTACGTTATATAAAATGTTGGCTTTCTTTTGTTTTACACTTGAAAACAAAGGAAGGAGCTCGGTACACAACTCTCGGTTTCATTACATTCCTGTTTCCTTGGTTTCTATTTACCTGAGCAGCTTTTTTTAATTAATTGCTAGAAGCTTTTCTAAGAGATAGCTGTGTACATACGAGTACATGTAAACACTAAACCCAGAAGCAATTTTTTCTTAATTTTTTTACTACAGTTTACCGCGGCTCCACTCGCGTTCTTAAGATCGGAAACAATTTTTTGTTAGATTTGACATATTATTACACCGAGTGATGTATATAGTTGAGAAGAAAAATTTTCTTTTATGTTCACAATATGTTCACAATCACAGGGAGACAAACAGACAGGCAGACTTTTTCTGAAACTATAGACTCTACGGTAATAATACTTTTTCAATTAGATTTTCCAAATGTACAGATTCGACTTAGCTAGAATTTTATATGTATATATTTATAGAATTTAAGTTAACCTTTTTTTTGAAGATCCATGATAAAAGACAATAAAGGGCGTGCCTAAATGTTCGAAAGCCATTTAAATGTAAGATTATTCGTATTTCGTATAATAAAAAACTTTTGCAGATGTTTCATGTCTCAAACCGCTAAACAATGTTAAAGTTAAATTATTTAAAAAAATGTTTACGAGAGGACGCACTCCATACGTGTAATTAAAAAAAATACAATGTATAAATAGTCGTGGATTTATGTTCTCGTATATAGGTTGTGACTTATGTGAAATCTTAGGATATAATATATTTATAACTGACATAATTATTTTTTCAAGACCTTTTTATTTAAATCTATTAAGTAGGCACCTACTGCCGAGAGCTAAAAGTACGTTAATTAAAAGTAAGTTTTTAAACTAAACTAAACAAAAAAAACACTTTCAAATTTTTTAACTAAAATTGTCTGTAGGGAAATATGTACAGAAGTTTTTAAAAGGATTTTGCAATTAAGTCATGCTTTGTTTTTAAAAGGATTTTGCAAGGATATCACTACATTGTATAAAACAAAGTCGTTTCCCGCTGTCTGTCTGTTCCTATGTATACTTAGATCTTTAAAACTACGCAACGGATTTTGATGCAGTTAATTAATAGATAGAGTGATTTAAGAGGAAGGTTTTTGTATATAATTTGTCAAGTTTATGTATACATTTACTAGCAGAACCCGCAGCTTCGC
Source organism: Boloria selene (assembly GCA_905231865.2). NCBI lineage: Eukaryota > Metazoa > Arthropoda > Insecta > Lepidoptera > Nymphalidae > Boloria > Boloria selene. The sequence continues at coordinate 10,982,083 of HG993137.1, read as the reverse complement.
TCGCGCTAAATCTAATGTTAATACAAAATAGGTACTAATTATTAACTTATTATCTTAAATGAACAAACTCAAAAAGAGTTCTAATCTAAACCCTATTAATTAGAAAATAGATATTAGTAATAAATAGAAAGGGAGGGAGTTAACTTTCGATTGAATTAGACATTCGTTTGAAAAGTTCCGTTTTCCGTTCACAAGTTTTTTAGGACTAAGCCAATAATCGGGTTTCGACCTACACGTATCGAGTGCATAAAAGTGAAAAGGATAAAAAGAACTAAAAATTATTCCTATTTCATCAGCTTTTTTACTTTGAAAGAACGCAGCTCGGATATATTCACTATGCATTGGAGGCATTGGCCATTTAGTTGGAACATTGTACTTTTGTGTTTTTTCAAAGTATAACTTCCTTAGGTGTGAGTGAGGGTTATTACTAAAACAAGAGGGATATTATATTTAGATTTTCATCTTATTATTATTTTTAATTATTTTTTAACAAAAATGAAAACCGACTTCAAAACCTTACAAATTGAAACTAAAAAGAAAAAAAAATAATTTTAATTACTTAGTTATTGTTGGAGTCGGTGCCAGCCAAGAAGGACAGTTTTATCCTGCCTTTGCAATGAACTTTCGAACGGATATTTTGATTATATTTACAAATTGATACATTAATTAAATTGTATTAAGATTATTTTGCTTTGGCTGGCACCGACTCCAACAATAACTAAGTAATTAAAATTATTTTTTTTTCTTTTTAGTTTCAGTTTGTAAGGTTTTGAAGTCGGTTTTCATTTTTGTTAAAAAATAATTTATTTTTAATTTTTTTTGTGGAAATTAGATATTATGTTTAAATATAATATTGCAATACTAACTATACTACTGATCCAATAAGTCAGCGAAGTTTTGAAATGAACGCAATAGTCAATCCAGATTTGTCCACGTCTATTTTTCCACGTAACTCGTAGACGTTAATAAGATTTACCTTCTATTATCAATCCACCTAATATCCTGAATGAATACGACTATCAGTTCATAAGTACGTATAATATTAAACGAATTTTCTTTCAACTCCTAACCGTTGAGGAGATATACCTTACATCATCACAAATTCTTGTACAGCTTTAGAAAATATATGAAAAAGGTAATCAATGCCGATAAAATTTAAGGGTTGCCCTCGATTTCTCTAGGATCCCATCATCAGATGCTGACTTGGTGACAATGAGAACATCTTGAATGTATACCCTACCGAACACAAAGAAATTTTTAAAATCGACCCACAATTCACGGAGAAATCGGTGAAAACACATAAAAAACAACTGTTGAGGAATTTTACCTTCCATCATCAGCTCATCCACATGAGATGATGATTTTCATACGTAAAAGCTTTATCGGGTTTATAAAATATATCAAAAACATAATAGGTGCCTGTAAATTTTGAGAGTTGCCTTCGATTTCCCTGGGATCCCATCATCAGATCCTGACTTGGTGACAATGGGACCACCTCGGAACTATACCCTACCAATCAAAAGAAATATTTTTGAAATCGGCCCACAGACGGCGGAGAAATCAGTGAACATACATAAAAAAAAAAATACATACAACGGAACATATAACCTCCTCCTTTTTTGAAGTCGGTTAATAAAAATAAATATTTATTCTTAATAAAATTGTTTATATTATTTTTATTTTAAAATGTTTAATTTAACTCTGCCAAATTATAATAATTTAAATCAAATTATTATATTTAAATCTGCCAAAGCGCCAAACAACTTTCATCAAACACGCATAAAGATTAGACGCACAGCGCACTCCTTTTTTTATCATTTTCCGTTCGATAGCCAGAAGGTATCTCTATTTTATACAGTTTTCTGACAAACTTTTTCAATTTTTTTTTTTTTACTTAATTTCAGTAACATATACACACGTACAAGAAGCGAAATAACAGACAAAAATACTAAACTTTTATTCGCCATCTACTTCTAAAGTAAATAAGCTTCGGAAATAAAAGCGTTATATCAATGAAATACTATTGTAAAAGCAGCTTTCATTCAATTAGAAATTAGATCAATAGGATCAAATTCAAAGTAAACCTAACATTTCTATCGCGAGTTCCGTAAAGAGTAAAATGCATTAGGGTGTGGCAAAAACAAAGCCAATTATAGCGCGTCCGGAGTACTAATAAATTATGAGTGGAACAACACCGAAGTATGAACAGAATGAAAAATGTACGACGCGACAGACGGCTAGGTCCTATTCGTTATTTATGGCACTTCTCAAAATCTATGCATATAATAAAATTCTTAGTAGAAACTGAACATTGAATAATTTTTGAAAAAACCTAATTTAAATTGTTATTATTATAGATCGGAGTCCTTATATTCAGTTTTTTTGAACTCATGTCTGTGTGTCTGTCTAACTGTGATCATATCACAAGAAAAGTATTGGACGGATTTTGGTGAAACTTTGACAGATTTGGTATTTTGATTGACTTGAAAGATCCAGCTGCAGAAAATATCTAATCTCTGAGAAATGTATTCCCTGTATGTATAGTGACGAAAATGGCCGTGTGAGGGTAATGCGCTAGTACCTATTATATATTATTTTGCATAGCATGTGCATTATGCATGCTGTGTGTGTAATGCGTTCTCAATAATAAATGTTATGATTATATTTGTTTATACAAAACTACATGTCTTGACTACTGACTGTTTCATCAACATTATAAAAGAAACTAAAATTAGCAGAGAGTTTTTATATTAATAATAAGCCGAAAGATAGTATACTATTTTTAAATTTTATATAAAAATTGGTAAGCTTTTTATTTGTCGGTTGCAAAATGAAAAACGATGATGTTTTTAAGAAATGTTAAAAAGCAAGCGACCTTTAAATATGGAGTTGTGATCAGATTACTTTTAATCATCTGTTTAATATATAAATTTATTATACCGTAATATCTACTTATGTCTTAGCCCATATTCTAAATAAAAAATTCTTAGAAATACAAGACTCTACACAACTAAAGCAGCTCTCGAAGCGTGAAAATTGAATAAGCTTAAAAGCTGACATTTTAAATCTCTCCATCCGTCACTGAACCTTGCTCAACGCGCACGAAATCGATTGCGATTGCAAAAAGGACAGGGTTATTCTTTTATATAGTAGACTAGCATATATTGTATAAGAAAATGTGTGCAATTCACACGTGGTAGAAGTGCGAACGTTCAAAATTTTTTATTTCAAGTTAATGAGACGAATGTAAAATTTCGGGAAGAGGATAATTATTGTAGGTTTTAGTAATAATCTTCCTATCTCATTTTTTCCCACGTTAAATCTTATGAATTTATGTGTCTCTCTCTTTTTACTGTCGCTTTTTCGTTTTGATTTTCAAATCACAACGATGCGAAAGAAGTTTTCACTTCAAAAATATTTCTTTCAACAATGGTGACCATAATTTAAAGCCACTTTTGTTCAACATCATGAAAACATGGCTGAAATTAATATAAGAGATTCATATGTTGATTGAATATGACAAAGTACTATAGGATAATCGCTTATCGCTAACGAGCGCACACGGCTTGCCTTCCAGGTTGTCGCCACACCCAGCCAGATACAAAGTGTTCTAATTAATCCTCAACTATAACACAAAATGATACGCTCACTGTGACATGGGCTTACACAACTATGTTTAGATATTATTTTATAAATGATAGAGTTGCCTTTTAAATAGATTGAAAAATAGAAACATGAAGAGATATGTTAGTTAAAGATGTAATTTACATGTTAATAAGCGAAAAGATATTATAAATCTAAATAAATGTTAAATACTTTTCCTCTAAGATTAATACAATTATTTAAAGGCTACATGACAGCCTTTAGAGTTGTCTTTCAAACTCTATACCTACCTACTACTGATTATTTGGATGTTTTGTTTATATGCTTATATAATGTGATGATTTTTAATCGGTTTTCGTGAAAGTATGTATTATTTATATAAGTATCAGTTAGCGTTAATGCAAAAATAATTCATCTTATTCCGCGTTGTTGCCTCTTGTTGAAAGTTTTTGCCATAAATGGCATCCAGCGTATTGTTTGAATTTAGGATTTACTTAATCATTGAAATGTACAATTTGACGTCGATAAACTTAATAAAATACCTATTTTTGAAATAGGCAAAGAAAAAATAGTTCAGTAACTTTTTTCTTCTGATAGTCGACTGATTTTCTTTTTCTTTTTTTGGTTCATTAATAAGCTATTATAGTGTTATCAATTAAAAAATTGAAACCGTTTTATTTTTCTACATTATTGATAAATTCTCTTCATGTATGTTACTGCTAAACGTTTATTGAAATATAAGTATAAAGAATTATAAATTTTATGAGAAATATTTTGTTACAGGAGATGCTGATACCTAAGGAACAATGTCGGGTGCAGCCAATAAGCGAGACCCGAACTGCCTCGTCGCTCCCCCACGCTCGACTTGCTAGGACTCCATCTATATCATCTCAAAGCAGTCTTGACAGTGGCACTTCGAGGGCGACTGTAAGTAACAAAATATTCTTGTTTTATTTTTCTATGCATTTGCTATTTTTTCTTTACAAATAATTCTGTAAGTAGCAGGTTCGAATCTCGAATTGAACAAATTATCTTAATTAACACGCGATATGTTTATATTGGTTTCGGTTAAGATAAAATCTAAACTGACCTAATCATAAGACCCATCTAAGAAGTTTAATGTAGAAAGACAAGAAATACTATCTAGAAACAACTTAATGTTATCACTGGAATGAAACTTAATTTTTTATCTTAATAGGTATATGGAACTTTTACAAAATATTATTACTTAACTTAAAGATGAGGAAAAATTATACTTTAAATATTTATTCCTATTGACTTCGTAAACTTTTAACTATTCTCGATATAAAACTTTAAAGTGTAAGTCGAACTGTTTAAACAAACTAACTGATGAATTCGAAAACATGAGTGCAAACTTTTGCATTACAACAGCATACAATTTCCTAACAACAATTCCAACGCTATCGGGAGCGCTTTTAAATTATAAACAGTCATGCATAGCGATTCACGGTATGATATTTCAATATTATCGTTGAATTTCCTCTCTATTTTTTTAAAATAGCTTTTAAGTATTTTACGATCATTTTATTTAAAAGTAGGTATTTAACTTTTTGTTATATTTTTTGTTTTGCTTTAAATGAACTTATAATAAAACTAAAATTTCCCGCGGCTCCGCTCGCGTTCTAAAGACCGGAAACTAAATTCTTACATTTCACATACCGTATTATGTTTTATAGCCGTTTTGCAACGGTTAGTTGAGATTTCTCAGAAATGATATATTTTCTAGCAGTAAAAAGTATCCTATATCCTGACCAGGATAACCAGCTATCATCATAGCAAATTTTATCAAAATCACAGTCAGTCCAGTGATTTTCTCGTGTTGTGGTCACAGACAAACAGACAGCCAGAATAGAAAACATCTAAAAATAATAGATTCGGCTTCTTTGTGAATAAGTAATAGTAATGATTACTATTTCTATAAGTTTTTCCAAAAAGTATTTAATTTGTAGATTTGAATAGGAATTTTATTATATGTACAGATGTATAGATATAATATTATATCTTTAAGATTGTCATACGAAAGTTATCTAATCGATAGATACTCTGACTCAGATATTAACTAGGTAGGTACCTACTCGCATCCATGCATGCATTAATACTCGAGTTAGCACACGTATATTCAAACTATTTTGTAATAGACATCTGTACTTGACTATTTTGAAGTAATCGTTATTGATGCCAATTATATTTATCGATATTCGATAATTTTGATCTATCTTTACCTAACTCCAGTAGGTGCTCTGCAGTGCAATATACCTAATATTATCAAAAAAAATTATATTTGTTAGTTAATATTCGTCATTTAATATTCATGTGTAGAAATAAATGCTACAAAAAGTAATTAAACTTGCATTTATAAAAATAACATAAAACTACTTACTCGTCCTATAAAACTACAGTATATTTTCTTATACACATAAAATAGGTAGGTACTTCACAAAGAAAGCCTATGCTATTTAGATTAACGAACTGAATTTCAAGCAATGCATAAAGCAGTTTTTATATAATAAAAACAGTTACAAAAGTTCCAGTTCACTAGAATCAATTATTTAATTAATTGTTAGTTCCTTATATTTATTGTATTTTTTATTTACTTTATTTGTATTTACTTTATTTTTATTGTAGATTTATTATTATAATTTACTCTACGTTTACATACGTAATATACTTTCCGTAACTAATATAATTATAAATTATTTATAGTTAGTTAAGTTTAAAATGAATGGTTTGTAGCTAAACTAGGTTTAGGAAAAAAATTATACTTCGCTATACATATATAAAATAAAATATTATTCAATAAATAAATGATAATAATTTGTCTCATTTTTCTGTCTTGTTAGTATGTTGTGTCTCAGTTAGTAATTAAAAAAATAACTTAGTCATTAATATCGAATAAAGCACCAAAGATTTTTACTTTATTTAATAGCCTTTTACTAAATAGATTTATGAAGCTAATCTTTATGACGTGTGACGACGCATTTAAAATTTATATACGCTGTTAAACTCCTGTGAAAAGGTTAAATCTTTACGAGATTTAGTGGAATTTCCTTATAAGGTGTTTTCGGAAGCAAAACAAGATATAGAACCATAATATATTTATAAAAGTAGGGTACTTCTATAAGTAGATGAAAATCGTGTACTATTGCAATAATATAAACGTATAGGATTACTTTTTATTAAATTCTTTAAGAAACGTCAACAGTCAGATATCTGAACTGGAAGTTTAATTTCCGCATTTTATCTCGACACACTAATGTTTCAATAGTGATAGTACGGCCAAAGTATAGTGTTAACATTCACATCACTGACATTGCGTCATAATATAGGTATGTCTATTTCGGGAGAAAGTTTGATTTTAACAGAACTTATTTTCCACAAAAGTACCCATTTACCTATATATGAGATAACTTAAAACAAGTTAAACCTAAAAAGCATTGTGCTAAGAGCTCACTGAATCGAAAAGATTCAGTGCGAGTTATTTTTTTTCTCGCCTAAAGTCTTTAATAATATAATAATAATAAATCAGGCAATTAGCAGACTTTCGACGAGACTTGCGCCGCCCCTCGCACTCCAAGCACCTCGTTACCTGCCGCCGTGGGCGCTAAATACTACTGATTATATTTTTGATTTCATTTAATTATAATATTAAACTAATTTAAAATATTATTTATGATACTTAGACCTTACCTAATTGGCTATCACTAGTCTACTAGTGGTGGTGATCTATCTAACTCCTCTCAGTCTCATATGAGTAGGTAGGTACTACTATTTTTGGTGAGATGGGTGTACACATCTTAAGAGAACCTGGCAAGTTTTCAAAAAACATGTGTTGACAGCAAACCCACACTTGCCCAGAGTGATGAAATATTATAGTTCCTAACTAGCGACTCGCCCTCGCTTCGCTCGGGCTCTTCCCTGGATTTAGCACAGGCAAAGCCGCGGGATCCGCTAGTTATGCATATAAACCTTCCTCTTGAATCACTCTATCTATTAAAAAAACCGCATCAAAATCCGTTGCGTAGTTTTAAAGATTTAAGCATACATAGGGATATAGGGACCTAAAAAACGACTTTGTTTTATACTATGTAGTGACGTATGAAATGAAAAACCATGCCAAGCTGTGCTGTTTTGTGGTGTGGTAAAGGGTAAAGGCAAATAATATATTTTTACGAAAATGATTCTTAAAAATTGCTTTCTTATTAGATTATTATACAAAATTTATAAAATATATACCTATACAGAAAGTTGTCTACTAACTTAAACATTGTGCTTAACTGATAAGGGATATTAGGTATAATAATATTAAAACATATTTTGCAGTCCATGATGTCAGATGTGTTAAATAGATAGGTCTAGATATAGTAAAACGTAATTTAATGATAATAACCTCTACATTATTGATTAACCTGCTTAATATGATTAGCTCTAAATTAGTTAGTGTTATCATCAAATGTAAAATAGACATTGTAGGTCAATCGTATAAATATAGTTTTAAGTGTCTTAACTTCGGTTTACGGTTTTTCGGTTTCGGTGTAATCAATTTATGGATTTAAGATTTCAAAACGATTTTATCTTTCAAGAATATTTGGGGTAGGTAAGTAAAAACAACTTTTCGATTAAGATATCTATTTCCAAAATATTAAGCTACAAAGTGATCATTTTTGTTAGAATAAAGATTTTGGATTTGTGAAAAATAATTCACACAAAAGAAGTTAAAAGAAAAACTGTCAAAGATAAGTAAGCTTTATAAGTTTACTAGTTATAGTCGACTAATTATTAAAATGTACTTGTTACTATGAGCTGGTTTTTAAAAAGATTTCGTTTTATTATAGAATTAAGTTACGTTAACTCCATACATACCAAAAAATTGACAACCGTTCTTCATTTGTACATACTGACGAGATTCTGACACATCATCTTAGTTTTTTTTTTCATTTTATTTAATGGAAAAGTACTTGTCTACACAGCAATTGAAGATAAAAATGCATACACAATTAAAATAAAGAATTAAGATAAAGAGAAAAAAAACAATTACTTGCTAACGTTCTGAAAATCAAATAAAACATTATTACAATAATATATTACAATAATAATAATTATTTGATTTTATTAAAATTTTTGATTTTATTAAAAAAGTAATATAATTAAAATATAGTGGAATACAAATAAGCAATTAAATTGATATTTCTACCAATTTTTAAAGTTCACCCCTTTATATGTAAATTGTAAGTTAAAAAGTTAAAAAGTAACTGTTAAACTTTCCAGATCGCGTGTATCAATAGATACCTTCGGTAATGATGTGATAGCAGCACGGCAGTGATAAATAAAAATAATTAAGTATTAACTCATCACTGAAAAGATAAAGCTGAAGGAAGTATTTAAACAACAATAAAAACGTGTTTGCGGCGAAATTTTACGAAAAAAGTCCTCAACATCATGAAACATGTAATGCTCGAAACTAACACAAACAGAATTCCATATTTTTTTCTCAATAACAACTTTCTTGACTGTGATTTTTTAATCGATGTTTATTTTATTTTTTATTAAATCCTGTATAATATTTTCGCCCCTCATAATATAAGTTAAGAAAAGAATTATTTCTTTTCTTAACTTATATTTCCATGAAACATTAAACCAATTATGACACTCCCTTATAAAATATTATCTCTATGCATAAAATTACATCACATTGTTTCTAGATTGGCGCTTGAATGTAAACCAAACATATATAATTATACTAGCTGTACGGCTTCGCCCGCGTTCATTTATTTAATTGCTAAAAAAATCGCGTTGGAAAAATAGGGGTTGATCGTAGAAGGGTAAAAAATTTAGGATTGTATGTATTTTTGTATGTTGTATCATAAAATAATAAAAACTAAAAATTTTGTCTAAAAAATTAAAAAAAAAATTTAGGGGTGGACTACCCTTAACATTTAGGGGGATGAAAAATAGATGTTGGCCGATTCTCAGACCTACTCAATATGCTCACAAAATTTCATGAGAATCGGTCAAGCCGTTTCGGAGGAGTTCAAGTTCGAACACCGTGACACGAGAATTTTATATACATATTAGATATACTGAGGCAAATATATAATAATTCATTCGAATGAAATTTACATAATCCTAATATTGAACAATAAATATTAAATGTGCCATTTCACAATCAGGACTGTGCGTGATGAATGTGACACGTTGATCTGCTTTTTGTTCTCATCACGAATTCTGTCAGAATATTGTGTACTTGCGTTTGCTTTGTGTAATATTCGAATAACAAAGCTGGTGTATAGTTGAGCTTATGTCTGCTTAAGTGACTGTGGATATGATAGCAGGTGTATTGTAATAAACTATAGGTAATTATAAAAATTAATTATTAGCTAAGTTAAAACTGTACACGCTTCAATTTTTTTTAATAACTTTGACTGTTTCTTAATGTACGTTACCGGAATATAGAACCCCATCGGGATCGGGATCGGGAAAGATGTGATCATAACTTATTACTGTGGTGAAAATGAAGAAAATTTAACTACAGCGAATTTTTCATTACAGTAAAAATTATGCAATATATAAATACGCAATAACTGTTCGGAAGAGTTATCCTTCAAACAAAGTCGCTATCTGCCTTTCTGTTCCTCTGCTAATACTTATTCTAAACCACGCATCGAATAGATACGATTTTTCCTAATGGAATGGAAGGCTAATGTATATAGTTTTAATATATTTTGTACAACATGGCTGAGCCTAGGCGATGTTTTATAAAAAAAAATACGTTTCGACTTAACCTTTAAAAATACACCAAATCAACCTGCCTCTATTTACTAGAATATTGTAGGCCTATAGACAAGTCCGTGATAATATGCGCCTATCTCGTTGATACGCCCCAGCCCTCTAAAGATAAGTTTTTTCCGATTTAACTCACAAATAACATTATATCGGTAGTTTTTTGCAAAAGTTATTTAAAATAATGCTTATACCTTCCTAAAAATTCGCGCTATATATTGAAGAAAACTGAAAGAAAATCCTTAAGAAAGTTTCTCACATTAGTCCGACAAACAAACCCCAGAAATATTATATCTTAAAGCATTATGCCTACGAAAAGTTATTCCATATTTCTATCACAAAAGGAAAATAATTCAACTTATCTTTATTATTTGTTATATATTGGAAATGATCGATCATATTATTCTCAAGGCGATTGTCTAAATTGAACTAAAACGAACGAATTAATATAAATATATAAATATACTTTGTCTATTTAATAGGTGCTCCACCTATATAAATGCATGCCGGTATAAATGTGAATTTATTTCACTAGAAAGTATATAATATGTAAGTGCGTCGTATATGTACTTATTGTACTTATATGTACTTGTATGTACTATTTCTATTTACGTCACACTTTTAACCTTTTCCTTCCACAAAAACATTTTTACCATTTAAAAAATATTCGTGCAACTGGCGGAACAAAGCTTTTCAAAGGGCTTCAGGGTACCTGTTAAACTCATGAAAACACTTTTTAATTACTTGTGTTGTCATTTTTATTTATTTTTACATTATAATATTTTTTAAACAAACAGTAAAGGTACACAACGATGAAAGTACAAGGTTAAAGAGTCTTTTGTTATTTAAATTCTACTTTCTAGAGGTAACTGTTGTCATAAAATGTAGTAAGGTAAAGGCACCTAACTCCGAGGGGTTCTAAAAATGGCACCATATTCCGAGGTATTTAAACAAACAGTGATTTCAAGTAATTTACAAGTTCGTTTTGTGTGTAAGATACCATATTGAATTCATAATTTATCTGTTCGTGTTTATATGAGTAAAAGAGTGTGTTAATTTGTGTACATTTTAAAATAATGCGTAAAACTTGCGCTAGCAGCTGACTTGAACGCACGCTCCATACATTTTGGACCTTACGCACGTAAGTACTATGTTTTACTAAATAGTGTTTTAGATGATATTTTAATGCTATATGAGTACATGTTTAGATTAAATTAGTAGAAGAGTTATATTTTTTATTTAAAACACGTAACATTTGTGTATTTTTCTTAACAATTTAAGAGTAAATAAAGTTTAAAAATACCACGGCATTAGGTGCCAAATATTTTAGTTGGTTCCTAATGCCGATGTATACCACGGAATTGCGATTTTATAGACGTTTTCTTTTCTTTAAATTTTGATGGTAATTTTATAATTACAAAATTTACTGTTTTGGTTTTGTTTAATTAAATGGCCAATAAATATAAAAATCTATTTCCGATGTATGTTTTGGCGTCAAACTCACTAATTATACATGATCAAAGATTATCTATTTAGGTACTTTATTAATTTATTATATGGAAAGACTAATAACATTAAACTGAATTATTAATGTATTTGATATATTTCTGTTTCTGTTCTATGTATTTTTTCGAAGATATTGCAATTAAAGATTCATTTATTTATAAAATATTGAAAAATCTCTTGGTTTTTAATAATCGGAGTTAAAAAATGTGATATGGTATTATAAAACGCTATTCCGATGTATGTAAGTCGGAATAAGGTTCTATGAGCACCTAATTTCGTGGTATTGACACAAGTAAAATACAGTGTGTTAATTATTAAAAAGTTCAGAAGAGTTTCCAGAAAACAATATTCAACAGTTAACAATCTCATTTATTGCTCTCTCAAATGTTTGTATTATAGTTCTTAGTACTCGAATTGCTGCCTATTTAACAAATTAAAAATCAATTATCATGACACATTGAAAAACTGCCTGTTACATTATCTTACGCAGCTTTTATAGAAATTCATAAGGTATGGGCTCATATTTTTTTAAAAATTGATATTATTTTTTTTTTGTTGTAGGATAATGAAGCCAAAAGAACACACGGAAGAAGATCTCCGAAATGCTATTACAGCAATCAATGAGGGTAGTAGTGTATCTATTTGTAATATTATGAAGAAAACAAAAAATACTGTTAACGAATTAATTATATATAGTTACTAGTCACTCCTATGTTTTTTACATCTTTATTTAGAATAATATTATTAATCTAAATAAACTACATGTTGTGGTGTCATTTTACCATAAAAGACTGAAGACTGATTTAAAGACCACAGTAAATAAATAGACGTGATTTTTGAACACCATGTATTATTCTCCCCACCTCCATTTCTTTGTATTTTGAACACTCGGAATTAGGAACCAAATACATCGGAATTAGGATTTTTACATCGCAATTAGGTGCTCTCGACTTCTTCACATTTTTAATTAATTAAAGATAATATAAAGTTTTCTATCGCTAAACTGTAAGTGTATTTCAAGAGTTAGATAAATAATACTTCTGATAAAAATAGCGAATTCTGCAGAAAGATATAGTAAATGCTTAATATATAAAGTTCTTTCTAGTTTAGGTGAAAATACCGCGGAATTAGGTGCCTTTACCTTATGTACCTTTAGTTTAGTAAATTATTATTAGTGATAGCATTTTAAAGAGAATTGAGAATGTATTAAAGGTGGTCTTCAGACTGATTTCATTTGTTTTTAGGTACAGAATCAATCACTACATATGATAAAACAAAACACTCTGCCACGTCTGTCTGTTCGCGATAAACTCAAAAACTACTGCACCGATTTTCATGCTGTTTTTACCAATGGATAGAGTGGTACTCGAGGAAGGTTTTAATATAATTTGTCAAGTTATTATATACATTTACTAGCAGAACCCGCGGCTTCGCTCGCGTTGTATCTATAGTCAAAGCCGAGCGAAGCAAGGGTAAGTTGCTTGTATATAGCGTAACCAAGCATTACTTATTGTTCACCGCAACACTCAACAAGTAATCCTTGGAAAATACATTATAATTTATTGATAGCTTTGATTCACACCACATTATTGTTGTATACGGGCTAATTACACTCAAGTTGTTTGTGTGATATGATTTGATGTCATATGACTCGTACGACACGTAACGGACGTTGATACCAATAGCATGATTTATTCATCATTTTTGGGGATTCGTATAAATAAATCGAAAAATTAACTTATATACCTAAATTAACTTAATGTTTCATGTTACGTAATGTGTCCTGTGTTAGAGTCTACGTCGCACCTTATAGATTTTTTTAAATGAGTAAGGATCTCTTACGACTTAATAATAATGGTACAAGGACGAATAGACTAACAAAAAAATGCATGTGGCATTTCATTAAAATAAGAATTTCTTTCAGAGCCATCGTGGTTCATCCCCGGCGATACGCACATTTGCACCAGACGGACGTACTCTAGAGGCAGGATCAGCTGGACTGCCTCGGTCACCGTCACCGCTTCGAGCTGCATCCCTGGATGTTCGAGCCGCGCCCATCGCTCACGGTTCTTTGGCATCCTTAGCTGACTCTCCCGCACCGCCCAGCCCAAGGCATGTGCCACCTCGATGTCTTTCCCCATTGCTGATGCCTCCAAGGTAAACTTATAAGCCTCAATGTTTAAACTAAATTGAATTATCGGCTATATCCGAAATGAGTTTTTATATACACAATGAGTTTTTATGAACAGCTTTCCGAGCCGGTGGTAGTTTACTCACAGACTTACAGACTGACTTTTAATTTTGATAATGTAAAAATGACGATTCAAAAGAGCTTGTAAAAGTCTATTTGAATAAAGAATATTTTGATTTGATTTGATTTGATTATACTCGTATGTAACTATTTTTTTATGATGAAGCCCTGAATTTTAAAATCTTATCTATCTTTTCTATTATCCTTCTTTATCGGAACGCATGATCTAGAAATACCAAATAATTTGCATCGAGAGAACAATTATTATTATTATTCGTGCAAACTAAAACTTAATAAGTACGTACACTAAATTGTGTATAATGTATGTTATTGTAAATTCTGGACTGGATGCGGATAGCCCAAGACCGGTTGCCGTGGAAGTCTTTGAAGGGCCTATACGTACATACTTGAGCTGAAACGAAATGAACATATATGTAAACTCTATTAGCTTTCAGCAATGAAAAGGAGAATAATAGAATACCAATCGTATTATGTAAGTTTGATCCCCGTTCCAAATCTTAAATAGCTATAAGGGTTCATAGAAACATTACGTAAGGCCTATTTTTATTTATATCATATTTTTATTTGTATCATAGTCACTTTTTCTTATCTCATTTTCTTTTAATATCGCAAACACAATGTTGGTATAATTTATATTTATTCTAAAGTCTTTAAGGTTAATACGACGCTTTAATATTACGCCAGAATATCCGATACGCAAAATATCCCGCTCTGAGAATCAATCTAAGGCGGGCGTGTCCCTCACAAATTGATATAAACTCAATTTGCGCATCCAGGCCTTCTTCTGACACTTCACTCATTACTTTGTCCTAACGAGCAATCTTTGCTCCTTTAATTACTATATGTCAATGGGATAATTGAACGAATATTAATGAGACATGCATTATGTGTCACTACATAGTGTAAAACAAAGTCAAAGTGTCCCTATGTATACTTAGATCTTAAAAACTACGAAACGGATTTTGATGCTGTTTTTTTAATAGATACAGTGATTCAAGCGGAAGGTTTATAATACACAAGCAGAACTCGCGGCTTCGTTCGCGCTTTTAGGGATGAACCCGAGCGAAGCGAGGGCGAGTCGCTAGTATTATATAAAATAGTCTTTTGGTCTTTGGGGAAGACAATCTACATATTACTGGCATACTACCCACTCACGCTCGTTCCGCTCGGATACCTCAACGATTTTTCAGAAATTAGATTTTCCTGCAGTAAAAAAAAATAAAAAATATTCATCAAAATGTATCCAGTGGTTGTCATGTGATGCGGTCATAGACAGACAGAAATTTTAAAAAGTATAGATTCGTCCTCTGTATCGATAATATATATAATTCAATAAGATTTTCAAAAAATATTACAACATATTATAATTTATTATCTCCGAAAAATTTCTTTTAGAATGTTTTTAAAAGGGAAAATTAATTTGTTACTAGTAGATATATTCTCTTAAAAATATCAATTTTTAATTGAACCCAAATAAGTTGTTCTAGGAATGGTAAAAATTCAAACATGGCTCGAATTCTAAAAATTGCAAAATAGTTTGTTGCGAAAATCCACGATACACACTCGTATTAGTGAGATAGAAATTGAACTGGATTTGTGAAAATAGTAGCATATCTGGTTTTATTTAGGTATTTTATATTTATGAAATAAAAATACATACCTACATAAAACTTTTCGTCTTATTAAAACTAGCATAGCTGGGCATTAACTCGTGAATCCGTTAATCGTTAATTAACGAAGTTAACATTTCGATTAACGATTAACTTTTAAGTTAACCTAGAAAAAAATTAACGGACTCGTTAGCTTCTGTTACATTTATTCAAGTCCGTTAATCGTTAATCCAATCCATTACCTACTCTTAACCAAGCACCGCGTCGCGTCGAGTAAAACGAAACCAGGTACCTAAGTAAAGTTTGGTAGGTAAGGTTGTCGGTGCGTGTTGACGTGCCAGGCGCCCGGTAAGTATCTGCGTCAGTCTAAAAGTCATGACAGCGTGTGGGCCTCCTGACCCAGTGAAACAGGACGAACGGCATCCACTTTCGCCAGGCCAGCCTCTGGGTTTCTCAGTTGCTCCCTTCATCGCCGGATCATGGCCTCGTCAGCTAGACGGGAGGGATCCCACATTGGAAGTTTCCCGCGCGCATGCTCACTCGCCCGAAACTGGTACACTTCGGCGAGTACCTGGAGTACCCAGGGTGAAACACCCGCCAGAAGGACACCGTGCGTCATCCCCTTATTGCCTTCACCGCCAGGACTTGCTGCGTACTGCACAATTGGATCCTGTTCGGGACGGAGAGGGCGTCGATCCAAACGGGGGCACCATACAGTGCCATGGACCTCACAATCTCAAAACCGGCAAAGAGATTCAATGCCCCGGACATTCGGCAAAAGCCTGCCAAAAGTCGAGACGGCTTCCATCAGTATCGGGGTGAACTGGGAGAAATGAAAAAGAAACGTCCAGTGAGAGCTGCCTCATGATAGTGAAATGACTCTTGTAGAGTCCCAAACGGCTGGGTATTGAAGGCGTTGAACTGAGTCTCTGAAAAGCCCGGTCCCGCCTCCTCGAAATGCTGAGAAGCTTTTAAATTACAGAACCCAAATCAACAGATTTTATAAGTAGATCATTATTGTTGCAATGATATAAAAATACAATTTTAATCACGTGTTAACGGATTAACGATTAACGTTAACTTGCGTTAAATCTTTCGAAATGTAACGCTTTAACGTTTAACGAAGTTAACTTTTTTAAGTAACGGATTAACGATTGACGAGTTAATTATTTGTTTAACGGTGCCCAGCTATGAAAACTAGTAACTTATCGCCGCTACGCCCGGTTTTCAGCTATAGATATAGTCATCTGCATAATACTACTTAACTTAAGGTCTTTCCTTGTATTAAATATACTCAAACCTCTTCAGCTGTTACAACGTGAAGTAGTATCAATCATACAGAACTGGAAATTTTCGCACTTATAATAATTGTGTTAAGAACGTTAAAACGAATAATAAGCCTTACAACAGCCTTGGAGAAACTCTTGAAATGTTTCTTTACTGGTGTAAAGATTTTAGAAATCAAGTTTGAATTAAGTACCTATCAAATGAGGTCAGGTCTGAGTGAAGGTTGAATTATTAAATAATATAGGCGCCACAAGTGTACATTATTAACATCGTGAAATATAAATTTCGACGTCCCATAGGCTGTTTAAATATTCATGCTTGGATTACGACTTGATGACATAGCTATGTGGTATGTCAGACGCCACTATGCGTTTATTATTTAGCTTATACCTAGTCATTATCTTTGGTCTTGGCACTTGATATTATGTACGTTCCATTATGTACATTGATAGGTACATAACTAAACTGATGTGAGCAAAGTGTTTTTAGCGTTTTCTAATACAAACGTAAAAAACGTAGGTTTATTAAGTCTTTTAAATTAATTATAGTACATAGAAGTTAGAAGTAAGATACGAAATAACTTGGCTTAATATTATTTTAGTAATTAAGTTCTATGTACCTACTCTAATTGGTAAGCCTTGTTCAGTATTAAAATGAATACACCTTATGAAATTTCTAGTACGTATAGCTGTATAGACAGTTATGTTGATCTTTATACATACTAGCGAAGAATTTATTATTGACTAGCGCTGCCTTACGACTGCGCCTGCATCGTTAATTTTGTAGTATCACCACAGGTATCACTCCGCTCTCGGAGGTCAATAACCTAACCTAAACTTCCTCAATAAATAGGCTACAAACGACAGAAAGAATTTTTCAAATCGGAACAGTAGTTAAATCCAGAGAACGCGTTGAAACGAACTATTCAGCTTTATATTATATTTTTATAGATATGGATTTAAAAATAATAACTTTTTTTTTTTATTTATGTATATAAATAAAAATAAATGCTTAAATTTTTTGCAGTAACTATATACCTATGTATTTTATAATATTTTTTATCTTAATTTCTCGGAGTTTAGTAACATATTATTATAATTAATACTGAACCAGACTCATCAGGTATACTAAATCTGGTTACCATTTTTTAATTTATGCTTCTTTGATTTTTCAAAATATTGTAAGTATAAACATTAAGCCAATGTTCAAAAACAAAGCAATTCGATATTATACTATATTTTATACTATATCTATATTCTATATTATACTATTATTATAGTATACAATATTCTCAATCTAATTCAGGCGGATAGACCGAAGCAACTCCCTAGTGGAAAGCAGTAGCGGAGTGCCCCTTAGTCCTGGAGCAGGGGCGGCTATAAGCGCCTTGGGAGCTCTACAGCCTGACCTTTACACGAAAAGAGAGGCCCCTTTAGTCATTGAACTAGAGGGCGCAGGCCCATCTTTAGGAAGAATCCACTTACGCCTGAAATACGACTTCGATAGATCGGATTTTGAAGTTCATCTTATTGAAGGTTAGTTTAATTTTTTTTTCATATTCTGCCAATATTGCTAAAGTAAAAAAGCAAGACCTAAAGAAATCTTAATTAAAATTCTACTAACAACAAAGAAACCGCTTTCTATCAAATTTTAATAGATTATAAATATACAGTTGATTTTTGAACGTTATAATAAAAGGAGATATTCAATTTTCGGTTACATATAGCGGAAAAATCTAAAGCAATATTTTTCTAAACTAGAACGTAACGAATCAAAAAAGGTTCAAATCTAACCTGGCTTTATTGCTCTCCTGAACCGGCAGATTAATCTGACGACACGTTTGGCTCAGTTGGTAGTGACCTTACTTTCTGCGTCAGCTGTCGCGGGTTCGAGTCCCGCGGGGGCCATTCATTTGTTGAGCGCAAATGTTTGTACTCCAGTCCTGGGTGTTTATATTTATAATATGTATGTATTTAAAATTGATAAATGTGTAATATATCTGGTATCCTCACACAAACACAAGCCTCGTAGCTTACCACGGAACTAAATGGTGCTGTTGTAATAATGTCCCAACATATTTTAGTCCAGAGCCCATACAAAGGATTTCAGTGATTAATAACAGGCTGAAAGTTAATATGCAGCTTCGTTTTGGCGAGACACCCAGCTTTTATAATTGGGCCAAATTCTGATAGTGGGGGGAGAAGTAGTAGTAGTAAATTAAATAATAACAGTTTCTAAAAGTCAATACTTCGAGAAAATACGATGGAAAACTGAGAAAAACTTGTGGCGCTCCGGCCTTTATAATACTTAACGTATGACTATGACATATTATATTCTATTATGTTAGGGTAGGTATACGTAAATCCGCTAGGATGCCAAAACAATAAAGGTTTACCCAAACTTTGTTTACGCAGTCGTATTATTATAATAACCGTACCAGCTCAGAATGTATAAATATGTATGAGGTACTTTAACAGCCAAAGATAAAATGACTATATTAGTAAAAAAATATAAAAGGGTTTAAAATAAACATTAATTCGATCTCGGAATTTGCAGCGTATTTTTTTACCATTATTCAACATAGTAACGGAAATCAGATAAATATCTTACAATTTCACTAAATTGTTTACATTTTGTATTTTTGCTGACAGTTAAATTAGTAAATTGGTTTACAAAATATTTCGTTGCATAGTTATCTTTTATTTAGGTTCGTACACGTCATGTCAGGATTCTAAAGTTATTATAAGTAGGTAGGAACATACAAAATGAACTTAGAAAGTATTTACGACATCTGATCCTATCGATCTAGCAGTTATACCGAAATAAGTATTAATTATTGGCTAAACACAAACAAGAGTTAAGTAGACAAATTTCATAATAATAACACATGTTAGATATTAGTAAACATGCAATTTAAAAATGTGATCATCCCTTAAAGGTATAAACAGTAGATACCTAAGTACTATTATCGAATCTATGTTATAAGATATTATATTTTCCCCGCTGAGATTCTTTCGTCAGTTCTTCTCAGGTCAGAGGTTTCTTCTTTCCGAACTGGTGGTAGACTAATGACGTTCAGTAAGAAATTGTAACAATTTTCATGCTGAATAAAATACTTTGATTTGATTTGATAATTTTTTAATTTTAGCGCACGATCTTGCGGGATATGAAGCGGGAGGATTCAACGACCCTTATGTGCGGGTTAGTTTGCTACCCGAGGTGGATACAAGGGTTCGACAAACACCAGTCCACAGGAACGAGGCAAATCCTTTCTTCGATCAACATTTTAAATTCCCTGTATCTCATGACGAACTCACCGATAAAACCCTGTTACTACAAGTATTTGATTATGACAGGTGAGACAATAATATCATTACTTAAAAAATAAGTACTAAAATAACATCAGAAAGCAATCGATTAAATTAAATAGCGTACCATATTCATGAATGGTGTGTGCACAGCTGCATTACAGTCAACAATATTTATATTCACATTCTTAAAATTTTTTTTGATCAATTTTGTAATACTCTCTCATCTTTTAATTAAATCTATACTAATATTATAAAGCAGAAGAGTTTGTTTGTTTGGATGAACGCGCTAATCTCAGGAACTACTGGTTCGATTTGAAAAATTCTTTTTGTGTTGGATAGTCCGTTTATCGAGGAAGGCTATAAGCTATATTATATCACGCTACGACCAATATAGGAGTGGAGCATCAATGAAAAATGTTGCAAAAACGAGAAAAGCGGGCGTTAGTTCTGCGAGGTATCATACCGCGCGACTTCGAATGAAATTTGTCTTTATAACGAGTGAGAAGCCGCGAGAAATGCTTGTATTTAATAAAAGAATTACATAAGCATATTTTCCTAATTAGAATATAACCTTTTTGTACATTTACACATTTAGCTCGTAAAATTTCAAGGTTTTCACGTAACGAAGTCATGGGTTCAGCTAGAGTACCCCTCTCACGTGTAGAAGTAGCGGGCGGGGCAGAAGTATGGGCGGAGTTGTCCCGTGAAAGGAGACCGCCAGAAGAATTGCAAGAACTCTTACTTTCTCTCTCGTACTTGCCGTCTGCTGAGAGACTTACTGTTGTGGTGTTGAAGGCCAGGAATCTATTACCGCCTCAAGAGGGAAAGGATGCTTTAGGTACATAATATGTTACTATAGTTAGAATTTATAAATTACTAATTTTCTAAATAACTTCGTGTAATATAGAGCTAATTAAAAAATATATTTTATTCACAGATGTATATGTAAAAGTGTACCTGCTCGTAAATGGTAAGCGAGTCAAGAAGAAGAAAACAAACCGGAAAGAGATCAATAACCCCGTGTGGAACGAAGCACTCTCTTTCAGTCTTCCTTCCGCGAACTTACAGGAAGCTTCTATTGAGGTAAAATGACTAAATGAAACTAGGTATTTGAATTTTGTTAATTATTATATTTTAAAGCAAACACGGTCGCACAAACTATATTGTAGAGAATTAGAGATGATTAGACAATAATTAAATAAATAGGTACATATTTTTTATGATTATAAAGCACTTATTTAAAACAGCGGGACATAAAAAAACTTATCAATGTCTGGAAAATCAGTTTTGTTTTAATATAAGCATAAATTAGAGAAAGTATTAATTTAGGTAAAACGACCTTTTAATACTTTCTCTGACTTATGCTAATTATGTTAAAACAAATCTGATTTTATTCTCTGGTATAGTAGGTATCTTTCCTGCTTTGAAACGCAGCAAATGTCTAGGCAATTGATAATTCGATTGTACGTATTGACCAGTATTGACCCACGAGCATTACTCGATTTGCTGATGTTTGCTTAGCCTAATTTCAGTTTTGCCACATTGATAGGTTTTATACCTGAATGTTGAGGATTGACCATTATTTTGTATTACGCAAGATTTAATAGATTCGATTCCGCATTAGGTCATTTTCCATATAAAAACGAATATTTATTTCACCGACTGACCGGTGGGTAAAAGATGAAAGTCACTCGTCATCCTCTCATTTCTATGCGGTTGTAAGAGACGCGTTGGACAGAAAACAATGGAGGCAGATCATTCACTCCAGATGCAACCTCGATGCTGACCACGATCCTCAGATATGAGGGACCGACTCAGAGAGAGACCACTTGTCTTACTTTGAACTAAAACATCACGAAGAAACCTGCATATTTGAAAAACCCTAATAAATTCTCGAATATATTATCATTATCTTATATAGCACTAATTTAATTTAATTGCCAAATTTAAAAAAAAATGTGAAGGAACGTTTGTGTACCTACTAAAGGCTATTATTCGATTAACGATTTTTAGATGACAATACGCCCTAGGAACGATGTCATCGCCGCCAGGCTATTTCAACATATAGAATAATTGTTAATTCGCAATTCAATTTGAAAAAGAGAGATAAAAAATATTAGTCCCGCCGAGTTTCTTTCGCCAGTTCTTCTCAGGTCAGAGGTTTCTTCTTTCCGAACTGGTGGTAGACTCATACGTTCAGTAAGAAATTGTAACCATTTTTATGCTGAATGAAATATTTTGATTTAATTTAATATTTTTTCTTTTAAGGTATGTGTAGTGGCAGGTGGGGGAAGTGGGCTAGTTGTGGGGTGGTGTTGCGTGGGCGCAGCAGAACCGGCAGCCGAGGGCCGCCATTGGGCGCAGATGGCGCATGAAACACGCAAAGCTGTTGCCATGTGGCACACGCTCAGATAAATGTGATCTTCATCTTCCATAATATATATAATGTACTAATAACACATATAATTTAATCGACTTTCACACGCACTCATTCACTATGTTTAGTACGTTAGTAAACTTAAGTCTTCCTATGAAAATTGCTTTGAAGTTGAATTTGATATTTTTATCTTTTTGTTATCCAATTTAAGATAAGAATTGAGATAAAAATAATTTCATTGCAATTGCAATCCATTGCGTAGTATTTCTTTATAAAAATATTTTTTTACAACGGGTTCTCTTACCTGAATATACCTAATAAATTTTATTGTGAGCAAAAGTTCAATGCAGTATAGGTAATATGTATTTGTAATTCTAATGTATGAACTTCTTACAACACTTGTCACTTTTAGTTTTCATAGTAATTGCTGGTATTCATACAAATATTTTATAAGATAAACGTAACTTATATCGTTTAGATAATAGAAAGAAAAATAATGTTTTCTAGAAACTACGTGTATCTGACTGTATAATTCATTCATAGATCATTAAGAAACTTTATGTATAATAAGAATATTTAATGTTAATCTTTTGACATACAGCACAAGTACTTACTAATAAGTATAAAGGGCTAGTTGTAGAGTCATAGTAATATTAAATGTATACTTACAAATATATATAATAAAAAAAAGCATTTAAAGAGGCCTGAGAAAACAACAGAAATTTTCAGATGTTTCAATAATTTTCAAACTTAAAATATTGAAATCGGTATGAGTATAATATTAATATTTTAAGGATAATTAAAGATGAAATCTAACAAAACACGTAGAAAAACTGTTACTAAACAAAATCTGGGTATTTGTTTTTACATATTTATTACCGAAGACGATCCCGAAGCGAAAAAGAGAAGTGAAGCAGAGTTGCTAGGAGTAATGACATAATAAATAATAATGTAATTTGCTTGCTCTACATCTACAAAACATTTATATCTCTATACTTATAGCACGTTATTAGAATGTATTAATTATGGATATACTTATATGTATTGTGATCTTCAAATCTATTATAATATACAGATAGTTAAATCACTTGTAACGTGTAGAATATAACAATATAAGTTTGTGTTTGTGGTGTCGTAAATATATTCTCTTTAAAGGCTCTACCTAATATAGCCTTCTGGTACGTTATACGTTAAGTTGCTAAGTACAGTTCTCGAGGCATAAGCTCAGCTTTGCATTTGTGTGAGTGCAGTGTACGGATAGGCACGACGATACGAATAAACGTTGCGAGATTGGTTTAAACCAGTTTTAACTGGTTTTTGATGCGCGGCTATTGGTTTTTAGCTATCACAGCAAGCTGCAAGCAAAGCTGATCTTATGCCTCAAGAACTGTAATTCTTATTCACATTTAGTCGGTATGTTCTTAACTGTGGGCCTATTTATACTTACTGACTGCTGTCAAATACTTTTACTACATAAATGTATATTATGAGAAACTAATTAGCAATGTAATGCATCAAGATGCCAGATAAAAGAGGTAAATGGCCACTTAGGTAGGCCGATATGGTAACGTAAGTTTTAGTGTGATTTTATCACTCAAAGATCAGTACCATTTTTCGTCTGTCAATAGCCATACGTGTCTAATATACTTGCAAACATTTATTTCTCACAAAGTATATTACACCTAAAATAGTGACAATCATATATACCTACTCGTACATCGAATCAAATTCAAAAAATTAAAAATCGTGTATATTATTTACTATGAAGATGTTTATACACTCTACCAATATTTTGATATATAAAGTTCGTTAAAATTAGTATTAATCAAAAGTTTTCCAAAACGTTTAAAGTCTACTTTATTGATATCTATATCTAAAGTTTACCCTGTTATTCACTTAATTGTACCATAAGTACTGTATGATAATTGAGCTTTGGAAAACACCAAACTAATCTTATGAATTTATACATTTTATATTAAGAGAAATATAATTTTTTAAAACAACAATTCTATACCTAGTCCAATAGATAAGTTATTTTGTCTTTGCCCACAGTTACTCTATGGTGTCTTGTATCTATATAGTCATTTCATAGTGATTCCTTATTTAAAATAAGATTTGTAATGTCGAATTTGATTCCAAAATATACGTATTTTTGTCTACATAAGTGTATCGGTGTGATGAGTACATAATATTTTCATTGATTTATTTTACAATGTCTATTAAAATATCTATTTGTATGGGGTGTTTTATTTGGCATGTCGAAATGAAAGTCGATTGTACAATTAAATATTTTATTTCCTTCTTTATTTTACACTATGTACATTGATTAATTAAATAAAATAAATCTAGAATGGATAATGTAAAATGTCCACAGTTTACCATTAAAGCTGGCTCAGTCGTAAAGGGAACACCGGTATCACTACTATTAAAGGTTCTAACTTACCACTCCCGCCGCGACGCCCGCACTGTCAACAGCAACTAGAATTGCATACACAAAAATGAAAATCTACCTATAACATATAGTTCCTTATATACGTATTGTGCATACATACAAAAATGAATATCTAGCTATAACTTCACATACTCTTAATTAATTTAACTTCTAATTACTAGGTACTTAATAAAACAAGATACCAATTTATCAAAAAAAAACAATTTTAGGTTATAGACATGATATAACATTTTTATTTATATATAATAAATTCAAATAATTCTATAATTATTTTAAACTAAAAAGCAGATTGATTGCAAATGCATTTTAAAAACCACCCTTGAAAATTCCACCATTAGAGGTGGAACCTAAAATATGGGACTATTCATTCAAGTAATAATCATGAATATGTGTATTGAATTGCCAAAAATAATGTGTGTCGTATATACATAAAAGAACCGTACACCAAGTTTTAACCCCCATTTTGGAGGCAGTCATAATAAATTATTAGTGTACGCTCTTTTACATATAAGTGTATAATTTAGATTATTAAAGAAGAAAAATAAACAATTATAAAAAGTAATTTTACCGATTACCTTTAATATAATCTAAGATATAATGATAAAAGAAATTGACTTCTAACAAGTGTATCAAAATAGGAGCGCGGCAGTGTACTACGCCAAGTCAGTGTACTTAATTAAAATGAAAATAAGCATGCAATAAAATAAAAATAAAACTACTTTAATACTTTACACATAGAGACATCCATAGGCTGTAGATACGGAAAGTAGGGAGAAAGTATGTACAGTTTACTTATGTTTGTGTGTAGGGTAGTGTGTATATTTGGTGTTTGTGTTGTGTGTGTGATATGTTATTGTTTTGGGACTTTTGGGTGAATGTATTTGCATTCTGCATCCCTGCAACTGCCGCTGAATTCGAAAGGACATAGAACTCCATTAGGATCCTCTTCCCAGCTGAAAAGCATTTTTTTGGATCTATTACTTTAATGGCTAAAACACGGGTGGTGTTTTTGTTGATTTTTTTTTTATTAAAGCCATTATATTATGACTAAAATCCGTACAGCCATTTTAGAAAAATATTAGACTCGGCCAAGATGAGTATGTAAAGGGCCCTGGAGTCAGTCAAACGGATTGATTCAAACACGGAAGATTTGGTTTGACTCCAACCATTTTGAACGTCTACAAAGGTAGTTGAGCCGCTTGACAAACCGTTCAGACCGAACTCAAACGGTTTCAACAAACACGAAAGGTTTGTACCAAACCGTTTCACCGTCTCCGGGGCCCTTAATACGTAAATTACGTGAAAGCTGTTGTCACGTTGATATTTGCATACTTACATCGCAATGCAGGACGCGATGTTCGTACACTTGGTCACATTTAATTCATGTAATGATATTCGAGTCTAGTTACTCTCGATTTAATACACCTAATAAAGAATTTAAAATAATTGGTAAAACAATCTAATTTAATTGCAGTTCAATTGGATTTGGAAACTGAATTGGAAATGATTTCGTAACTAGTGCCTATTGCAGTGTATCATCAACATTATTCAAATATAAAAAAATAATTTTAGCTCTAAAGTTTTATATCGAGAGATCTGATGTTTCACTCTCACTCACTCACTTCACCCTGTTTCTTGCTAGTGAGTTCCAATGAGTTATGTCAATGTAGGTAATCGAAATTCAATATAAGAGCAGGCCTATCCTACTTTAGGTAGTATATTGACTACTGCTCAGCCACATGAGACTCACTTTAGTGTCAGAGGTAAAATATTTATAATAACTGTTAACAACATAACCTCTTGCTTTTGGAAGTCGGTTAAAAATATTAAATGGGACTTTTTAATAGGCACTTATTTTGAAAATTCGAAAATATTGTTTTGTTAAAATTTTAAAAATATTAATTAAATAGTCATTACTCATTATTATCGATATCAATAGATCGATAGAGGCTAAGTGTAGTTTATAAAATTTTTGTCTGCCTGTTCGTGACCGCATCACAAAAAAAACCACTGGACGGATTTTGATAAACTTTGAAAGAATAACTGGTTATCTGGGTCAATGTATAGGATACTATTTACAGAGAGAAAATATCTAATTTCTTAGAAATCTATACTAACCGTTAAAACGTAACAATGGACGAACCCGAGGGTTAGTCGATAATATTACATAAAATTTATAAAAAGCCATACATGTATGTTTTTATTAGAATACGACTATATTTAACTGTTATCAAATTATCTTTAAAGACTCAAATGCTAGACAAGAAATGGCAGGTAAAATAGATTTAAAATCTGATATAAATAAAAGGTACTACTTACTTTTTACACCGCAACGAATCTAGAGGTGATTTATATTCATAACAATCATTCTTAGTTTTATCATCGTCAACTAAGCATTGCAGCCTCTCAGAGTCAACACGCATCGCTTCAGTTGTTTTATTAACATATTCATCTTTAAATACCTTTGGACTAGGCTTTTTAAAATCAATTATTCTATCTTTAAAAGGACTTTTTGGTAGCTTTACGATTTTTTTATTATTACATATATCTACTTGAACCGATAATTTTGTATTTGAATTTTCTGTTAATGTCTCCTTAAAATCATTGGCAACGCTTACTTTCACAGCTTTCAAATTGTTTGGATTTATATGTTCTTCTTTTAATGGATCATTCTCTTTTTGTAATTTATTAGCGGTAACCTTATCTATAGACGGATTTATATGTAAATTTTGTGTGGAATGTTTTATAGGTGTGCTGAAAATATAAAATATATGTTAACTTTTAATCAATAAATGGGTAAGCAATTTATTATATTTCATGAGCATACCTTTTTAATAGTATTTGATGTTGATGTCTTCTTTTATACAAGCCAAGCTGAACTGTTTTCTGTTGTCTTTTGTTTAACGTTATTGCAGTTGTTATATTCCGCAGCTCTGTTGCTACTATTTTGTATCGTTGTGATAATTTTTTCGCTTCTTCCTTTAGTTGTAACATTTTTGCAGATTCTTCAGCTATTCTTTTCCTAAAAGTAATTGTTACCAAATATGACCATTGAATACTTATATAATAATTTTTATTACCGCTCAAATAATCGCTCTGGACTAATTTACCTGGATAACGCAATTTTTTCTTCTAGTTTGTTAGCAGATTCTATCTTATATGACTCATAAAAGACGTTTCTCGGTTTGAGGAGAATGTTTTGTCTAGCCTGTTTTACTCTTTCCAATTCCGCCATTCTTTTTACCAAATTTTTATATTCTATTTGTTCTGATTTTGGAAGATGTATCATAGCCTAAAAAAATCAAATATTATACTCATCTACAGATATAATAAAATCAACTAACTGATTTCAATCTAACCTTTGCAACAAATTTTTCGGGCGGTTTTGGTTGAGGCTCTTGTACAACATCAGGTAATGTAGTCTTTTCCACTTCCATTCTAGTAGATTTCAAGAATATATCCAATTTCTGCTGGAATTCAGCCTGTTTCGATAATTTCATGTGCATTTCTGTCAAATTTTTAGTAGCTTCATCTTCTCCTTCTGAATCTGATTCACCAAGTTGAATTATGAACTTCTTTTTTTCTATGTTTTTAGGTTGGGTCTCAACCT
This sequence comes from Boloria selene, assembly GCA_905231865.2. Classification (NCBI taxonomy): domain Eukaryota; kingdom Metazoa; phylum Arthropoda; class Insecta; order Lepidoptera; family Nymphalidae; genus Boloria; species Boloria selene. Next base: position 10,953,257 of record HG993137.1, on the reverse strand, counting down.
TAGTATTATCATCATTTTTATTCTCTTCTTTTTTTAAAGTTTTATCTAAAACATTAATATCTACAAGATTTGGCAGATTTTTACTTAAAGAAGTCAATAATTTGGCTCGTAATAAATCTTCATCCTCTTCCAATTCATCATCTTTCGAAACATTCTGGGATTCATCATTCGGTTTTGTATCTGTTCTAGGACTTTCAGTTATATATACTTTCCCTTTATCATCTGCATCTGATCCTATATCCATGTCTACAGATTCTATATCTGTATTATTATCCACATTAATATCATCTTGTTCACTTAAATTGAAGTCATGTATATTGGAAGACTGTGAAAGTCTTTTTTGCAACTTTTGTTTTTGTTTCATTTCAATAGCTTTCTTTAATAACGCAGACTTAAGACATATCATTCTTAACTCTGCCGTATCACTGTCTTCATCCTCCGAATTTACATCAGTCTTATTTTCAGAATTATTTTTCTCTGGCTCATCAGTTTTACCCTTAGCAGATTTTGTCTTAAGGGCGTGCTGTCGAAGCATTTCTAGGTCCTCATCCGAAGTACCCTCACTTTCATGAATTTCTTCTTTTTTCTCAACAGAACCATCTATAACATCTTGTGAGATATCTGTACTTTCATTACAAGTTGGTGTTTCTTTTAATTCTACCTGAACTAAGCTTGGCTCATTATCAGATGATTCAACCTTGTTGCTCTTAATTTCAGTTTGCGTAATTCCTTGATTACTAGATTTATTTACACTTAACATCTTAGTTAACCTATCTTTTAAGGTTGATGTATCATGTTTTTTTTTATTAAACGAAACTGCATCAGCCAATTTACGACGTTTACTAAGATAGTCATCTTCTGAATATTCACTACTTTCGCTATCACTTCTATGACCTAATTTTTTCTTATAATGATTTTTTTTCTTATGATCTTTCTTTCTTCCGACGTCCTTATCTGTCTGCCTTAATTTTTTCGCCTTTGGATGAGGTCGCATGTGTTTTTTATCATTAGAAATTCTTAATGTCAGTTTTTTGAAACCAAATTCTGGATCTTTACCAGAAATTTTAGAAAGATCACATATTATTTCTCTTCTTGGATATTCTTTACCTAAAATTCGTTTTTATTGATGCTTAGACTACATTATCCACAATGCAGTATTTATTTTACATGCATAGTACTTACTTTTATAAAACTAATATTAAAAAATGCAAAAAAAAACAGAAATATTATATTAGAATAAAACACTCATAAACTCTAAAATATTTTTTTCAATATCATTAGTCACAATTGGACAGAATTGATAGTTGAATACATTTTATAATTACTTAACATAATGTGTTGTAACCTCCTAACAAAAATTACTTACACTATTCAGGTATTTGCTCTTCTATAAAACACAACATTGTTAGTTCTTTGCAAACATTAGAAGGTAAAATTGTCGGAACTTTTTAGATAGCGTATTACCAAAATAATCAAGTTACAATGAGTTTTTGTTTGCATTTGGTGCATATTCACTTATAGTGAATAGCTTTGAAATGGATACATGTTTTACTAATGAATGAGGTAAATAGTTTATTTCTGTAGCATAACTGAAATCTATTTTTTATCCCTTGTTTCATTAACTATTTAAAATGTGACTAATAAATTAAACATTTTTAGACTGAAATAAACCATTTTTAAACAGGTTCCAAGGTCCCTGATTTAACAATTTCAGTAAGATATACCTATACTAATAATATCTGTTATAAATAATATTTCTAATTATGTGTATCAACTATCTCATTCCATAACAAAAGCTTACCAGGGAACTAGAAGGTGCTATGTGTAATAATGTCCTAACATATTATTTATTACAAAAATATTATATATCTTTAGTACCTATAATAACTATAGTAGTTTTAGAACTACAAAATTAGATAAAAATATTCAACCATTATTATTAGGCCATTAGATTGCTATTAAAATTATGCACCTAAGCAATCAAAAGCATGTCTTATCACAAGTAAAACAAAAATGTTCTTATTTATGAATAATATACATACTTAAATATTATATTGTACATTGAAGCTAATTTTATTATTGATATGTATCATAAATATGATTATTTACTACAAATACATAACCTACCGAAAATTAGATAACCATACCTGATCCGATTGATGTTCTTTTGGCTTCTTTACGTTCAAGGACATTATTATAATTTTCTAAGACCTGTAATCTTTGTCGTAATAAAAACTCTTCCTCTGAAGATATATCAGAAAGACCATCAACGTCATCGACTATTTCTCCTTCTTCCATTTCAGAGTCAGCATTTGCTGGTGGTGCTTCGGTGCAAGCCATTTTTAATCTTCGACATAATATATCGTTATTAATCAAATAGAGTGTAATAATTTGAAGAAATTGCTGGTACTTACTTTAGAAAATTCCTTGTCTCTTGGCTCACAGCAAAATAAAACACTTTACATATTAGGTCACATACATTTATAATAAATTTATATTCAGAAACGAAAATCAAAACACACGATCCTCTCGATTAGGTACTGTCAAAATATTATATATATAGCAATATACTCTATGGTCAAAATCTCAAAAGTCAAAAGCAAAGAGAATGTAAATTTTATAAATCTCTTACTCTTACCTACTTTGCAATAGACAATTTGTAGAACGTCAAAATTTTACATGGATTAAGAGGAGTATAGACTATAGAGTATAAGCAAGAAACTAGAAAGTTATAACTAAGCGGTTTATAACAGTCCAAACACACTTACCAGGAATAGTGATAGCAGCACAGCAAGAAGTTATGAAATTAATTAGTTATTAACAAAAGGAAGTGTACTCAGTATTATTACGTAGTCTAAAATATTTAAGAAAATATTTCCAAAAAATTGTGATGTTTGGGTGGATTTATTTTTTTGAACATTTAATGGTAATTTTGGCGCTTTCACTCGCTACCGTGGAGCTTATAACCTCTACTTTTTCGCTTTTTGACACTTTTTCACAATAGAGTTCTCTGTACTATATTTTACTATTATTATTTTGTACTACCCTCCACCATAGACCCTCCACCTTGAATTTCTTGGAGATATTAATATGATTTATACCAGTGTATGATACCTACATAATAATATTATTTGGTTAATAATATATTGTATTTGGCATTGTTGTCATACAATTTTAATGTTAATATTGCTTTGTATTGTTATTGTATTGCTATGTAATATTTTAATATTTTTTTATTTATAATATTTTGCCTTGTGTTATTTTAACAAAAAGCTTTTTATAATTATTAGTGTAATAATCAGTAGACGGGGTAGGTATCACGCGATACATTCGACCAAAGAGAATGTAAAACATTCGACAACAAAAATCTCGACGTGATTGTAAGTCAATATTGCAGAACATTCTTATAGACCAAAAAAATATATAGTAGGATAAAACCACTAGGTACCTATTATTATTTTTTTAACTTTTTACCATTATGAAAGGCTTCAGCACGGTTTAGGAAGAAAGTCTAGGTTATCATCAAGAGTAGTGGGAGTACGTCAGCTTATCGTGAGAATAGAGAATATATATTTACGGCCCTGGCGCGGGCGGAACGATAGAATAGGGTGTTGTGCATCTAAGATAGAATATTATTCTGTCTCTTTTTTATTCCACGTAATGCAAGCGTACTAAACCCTCATCACATTACTCGAGTATATTTCGTATTTCATAAATACCATTCAATTGTCGCACAAACGGGGTGCGCCGTGTCCAGTCGATAGCAACGCTGTACAGCGGTGTTAATACGAAGCTTGGAAGCTTGTCTTACAAATCGTATAAATCTCTTACTACTAAAATTGAGCTTGCTAGACCAGCGTCTATTATTATATTAGTCATCCAGAGATAAAATATTATATGAGTCTGTTATAACTATTAATGTCATTTGTCATTTGTCAGTCTATTATACTCTATGGTATTCAGTCACTTTGACACAGCGTGTGACATTGACACACATGACATTTGATAATGTTGTGCCTACGTACGATGTACGATAGCATTATTTTTTCATTATTATCGTACGCAAGTCTGTATATCACGTGTAAAAACATTTGGGTTTCAGTGTTCTGTTGATTTGACAGCGGTGGTTTAAAAAAGATTAACTATAGAGTACTTGCATGCATATCAATATTACAATTTATATGATTTATTTATCTATAATAGACATTATCCTAAAAAATACGATAATGTACGATAATTTTTACGCCCCTGGTACGATAGTTAGTCCACTTCAAGTTGCTAACGCTGCTTTGACAACAACGGATAAAACAAAACAAATTGTACATTTAAAATTGTTTTTTCGAATTTCTAGAAAGTATTTGGAAAGTAAATAAAGAACTGTTACATTTTGTGTCCGATACATTTAGGAAGTGATATTATATATTAGTATATTTTGGATATTATTATACGAGACAAGTATAGACCGCCCCAAATCGTCGCCAGTGGTTAATGATAAAACAAGAACATTAAATAAAAATCTGCGTGTTATATTTATATAAAACAATAAAAATGAGCGAGGAAGAAAATTATAAATTTGCTGCTTGTACCTTCTTTGCAAAAAATCATCCGGGAGAGATGTGCGGAAGTAATGGTCTTCCTTTAACGCCCAGTTCGATTACTATACTAGGCAGATCCCAGCGATTATTGACAATAGAACATCCAAATTTATGTACATATCTTGATATTATACGCGGTAAACATGGTAGGTTTTACATTCATATGTTAACTAAACTTTTGATTGTTGTGGAAAATTATTGCTCTCTAACAAGATATTTAATTGGTGGTTAAAATTAATAATTTTTTATTAATTTTTCAGAAAGAATAATAGTAGTTGCTGAAGTCATTGGCAAATCACTTGCTGAGTATACAAATAAGTTTAATATGAAGGAAATTATAAATATTGGCCTTCAAGTATCGAATGCAATGATGTATTTACATGAACAGGATATAACACATAGGACACTATCTGATGACAATATATTGCTTGACAGTTATGGAAGAGTAAAACTGTTTAATTATGGAATGTATTACATGACTAATGAAGGAAATGAGGTTCCATTTCCACTTGGGTAAGTTCTTATATCATTATTATTGTATTATTATGTTATGTGTTATCAAAACTGGAACATGTACACTATAGAAATTGTCAAAGTTGTTTTGAAAAACATATTTTAAAGTATTTTTCAGTTTACCTCGTTATTTAAGTCCTGAAACAATACTTAATGGTGGGGGACCATCAGCTGATGTGTGGACATTTGGAATTATCCTTTTAGAACTCTGTATTGGCAAGCTTTGGAATAATTTAAAACCTGGACCAACTTTGAGGAGAATATTAACATTAGTTCATGCTAATAACCCTGCTGAAAGAATAGCAAGAGAACATGATTGTATGGAAGCGTATAAGGTAAATTACCTTCCTAAAAATATAATATATAAATTTGAAGAGTTTAAAATATGTTAGTCTCTGAAGGTACTGTTTTGTAAATAATTTCTCATTTGAGAATTACCTTATTTTTTAATAAAACATTTTCTTAATGCATATCATATTATGTTTTAAGCACTAAATAAATGTGAAATATTTATAATATATATCTTTTTCTTATTTCAGAATATACCAGAAGAAGTTAAAGACATAATAGAGAAATGCCTAAAAATTTATCCTAGTGAAAGAAGTACATTTGCGGAACTGTACAATGATCTAAAAAAAATTAATAGTCAAATATTAGAAGATATTAAAAAACCTCGAGGACTAATGGGATGTAAGCTACAGTATCTTTATCATTGGTGGCAGTTGGCTGGTGGTGATATACAGGCTGAATTAAAAAAGAATGGACTTATTAAGAGTAGTCCACCTATATTGTCTATGCCAATGTAAGTATTAAATTTTGTATATATTTTTTTTATTTTAGTATAGTAAAAAATTAAAATTAAAAAAATCGTGTAAAATGTAAATGTATGTTCTAGCTGAGAATTATTAATTTTTATCACACTTTTCATTAGAAAAAACTGGTTTCAGCGCAATTCTCTTAGATGGCTGTACGATAGGTGGTAAAAGTGGAGCTCTTTTCGATCGTCGGATAGCAAAATACAGTTTAGATTTATTAAAGAATCGTCTCAGTCACATTCCACCACAAGATTTCTACCCATTAATGCATGAGAGAAGGAAAGATTATGATGCTGTGGCCTTACCAAAGACTATCAGGGAACGGGATACAGAGTACCAGTTTTATAGACTACTATGGTTTCAAAGGCTTTTGCATGTAAGTTAATTAATAGTCATAACCGCCAATATCATATGGCTGTTACTATATTTCATTTATTATTTGTTTTATTTTGTCTCGTAATATGGTAAAGAAATTGTTTGTATTATGTATATTTATTTACGATGTGTCTAAGTATAATGGATTTGAGAGAAGAGATGATGCATTTTAGAACTAGATACTCATATATACAAAGCTGGGCACCGTTAAACAAATAATTAACTCGTTAATCGTTAATCCGTTACTTAAAAAAGTTAACTTCGTTAAACGTTAAAGCGTTACATTTCGAAAGATTTAACGCAAGTTAACGTTAATCGTTAATCCGTTAACACGTGATTAACATTGTATTTTTATATCATTGCAACAATAATGATCTGCTTATAAATCTGTTGATTTGGGTTCTGGAACTTAAAAGCTTCTCAGCATTTCGAGGAGGCGGGACCGGGCTTTTCACAGGCTCAGTTCAACGCCTTCAATATCCAGCCGTTTGGGACTCTACAAGAGCCACTTCGCTATCATGAGGCACCTCTCTGGCTTTGGACAGACGCTGGACGTTCCTTTTTCATTTCTCCCAGTTCACCCCGATACTGAAAGAAGCCGTCTCGACTTTCGGCAGGCTTTTCCCGAATGTCCGGGGCATTGAATCTCTTTGTCGGTTTTGAGATTGTAAGGTCCATGGCACTGTATGGTGCCCCCGTTTGGATCGACGCCCTCTCCGTCCCGAACGGGGTCCGATTGTGCAGTACGCAGCGGGTCCTGGCGGTGAAGGCGATAAGGGGATGACGCACGGTGTCCTTCTGGCGGGTGTTCACCCTGGGTACTCCAGGCGCAGGCAGAGGTACTCGCCGAAGTTTACACGTCTAGCTGACGAGGCCATGATCCGACGATGGAGAGAGCAACTAAGAAACCCAGAGGCTGGCTTGGCGAAAGTGGATGCTTTTCGTCCTGTTTCACTGGGCCAGGAGGCCCACATTTCAGACATGGACACAGATGCGCCCGGCACGTGAACACGCACCAACAACCTTACCTACTAAACTTTACTTAGGTACCTCGTTTGGTTTTACTCGACGCGACGCGGTGCTTGGTAAAGAGTAGGTACTTGATTAACGATTAACGGACTTGAAAAAATGTAACGGAAGTTAACGAGTCCGTTAATTTTTTTCTAGGTTAACTTAAAAGTTAATCGTTAATCAAAATGTTAACTTCGTTAATTAACGATTAACGGATTAACGAGTTAACGCCCAGCTATGCATATATACAACATGCTCATTCTTCTCACTTAACTTAATGACTGACAGTGAGTACTATTCAGACCTTTTTTAACGTCCCATTCCTGGGCACGAGTCTCCCTTCAATACTAGAAAGGCCATAGTCCACCACAGGCCAAGTATGTGTTGAATGACTTCACATGTCTTTCGAAAAATTTGCTAGGCTCTCTCAGACGTACAAGTTTCCTCATGACGTTTTCCTTCACTGTAAGGCAAGTGATTATCATGTTTGAAATGATTCACAGATGAAATGTCAACAGGTGAAGCCTGGATTTGAACCCGTATCACTCGGTTTTCCAAGCAAGCGCATTACCACTACTGCCTTAATGACTGACTGGGTTTTCATTTATTTTCCGATTTCGTTGTTCCAGGGATATCCATACACATCGCAATATATAAAATCTGAAGCGGAAGTGGACATACCGCCGTTAGTCCGCGGTGATGTGTGGGCCGCTTTACTTGGGGTAGTGGGTGATATAGAGGAACAGTATGAACAGATTGATAAGGAAACGCCCACGCCTACTGATAGACAGGTTATTTAATACTTTCTTAGATGAAACCTTTATTTTCTAATGCCCATTACTGCTATAAATCAATCTTAACTTTGGAAATAAAAAATTTTATTTAGGCATATTAAGTTTTTTTCAGTTCTTTAGTCGATACATTGGGAGCAGCAATAGAACAATACTATTGTTAGGTGCTGGCCAGCTTTCTATGCTTTTTATTTTTTATTTTATAAATTCACAATATTATCCATTGTTTCATCCATTTGTATATATACCTTTAGTAAAATTTTAATTTAGTCGAGTTTATACATTGAATATTCTATGGAAAATCTTATTAAAATAATCATTAATTTTTCGCGAAATTTATAGTTTTTAGAATTTTTGCATGTCTGTGACTGCATCACGAAAAATCCGCTGGATAGATTTTTATTAAATTTGGTACGATGATAATTGGTTATCCGGTAAATCAACATATAGGATACTTTTTACTGCTGAAAAATATCTAATTTCTGATAAATCTAGACTAATTTTTAAAGAACGGTTACAGTTGAACCCGAGTAAAGCCTCTTGTTTTATATGTATAAAGAAATAGATCCACCCCTGCATACCAGACAGATTCTAGTCTATACTAATATTATAGAGTGGAAAGATTTGTATGTAAGTATGTTTGTAACGAATTGGCTCAAAAAGTACTGGATCGATTTTAAAAATTCTTTCACTATTTGGATGCTATTTTATATCACTGATTAATATAAGCTATTTTAATTGCAAGAAAAAAAAATAAGGATCCCTACTAAAACTACAATAACAGGAGAGGAGGAGTGCACGACGTATATGATATATGAAATAGGTAGCCGCCCGGCTCAGAAGTATATTAAAGCTGGAGTAATTTTGGAGAATTTTCAACCCAGCGACTGATCAAATGAAGTTTACTAGTGATTAAAAAAATGAACGCGGGCGAAGCAGCGCGTATTGCTAGTATATATATAAAGAAAGATTCTAGTAATAATAATATTTCAAATTATATCTAGATTGATGTGGACATCCCCCGTTGCCACCAGTACTGCTGGCTGCTGTGCGGTGCGGCCGGACACAAGGCGCTGAAGCGACTGCTGAAAGCCTGGCTGCTGACGAACCCTCAGTACGTGTACTGGCAAGGACTGGACTCCTTGACTGCACCGTTCCTATATTTGAATTTCTGTAATGAAGGTATGGTTATTTTTTTTTATTTTAGAAGGCCATAGTAGCACAGTAGTAAGTAATGTTTACTACTGTGCTACTTAAAATGATTATCGAATAGTTCAAGCCTTCTCGAGTTTTGCCGTTTGCGCTTAGTAACACATTTCGCGATTTTTTTTAATTGAAAATATCTTTTGTTTTCAGCTCGAGCGTTTGCGTGCTTATCAGCGTTCGTACCACGATTCTTACACAAGTTCTTCTTGAAAGACAACAGTGCGGTTATAAAGGAGTACTTGGCAAAGTTTTGGCAAATGGCGGCCTTTCACGAACCTGAATTGGCAACACATTTGCACGATATCAACTTTGTGCCAGAATTGTTCGCAATACCATGGTTTTTGACTATGTTTTCTCGTAAGTGGATCGTTTTATTATTATTAATGAAATTTTAATTATTGTTTTATTATTATATTTATTTTTAATTATTTATCATATACTTAATGGTTTAAGGTTTTTAGTTTATGTATCTTAATATTATGTATAATTTGTTAAATGTAGTCTGAAAATGAAGTCTAATGGAAGTATTAGGAAATATAATATGTAAGTTTTAGCCCAAAATGTGAACTTTTGTTTAAGTAGATTTCAATAAAACTAAGTTAAATCAAGGTATTAAATTATTATGAGAATTGGAAGTTTCTTACAAGAGCGCCTTTTTCTTTACTATTAAATATTCATAATTTTATTTACATATTTTTTAATATTGTGATTAAAATATGTTGTAACGAATTGGACCTTATATTTTATAAAATTTTGTATTAAGTAATGATAATAATGATAAACGAGGATAATTTATGTTTAGGAAACAATAACATAACATTGATCTATGTGATCAACCACTACCATACAAAAAATAAGAATGAGAAAAAATATTTATTTTCCGCCTTACTGTACTGTGCGGTAAATAAAATTCATCCTGTCCGATTATAATTGGGAAACTAAAAATAGTGTGTTTCACTGTACTTAAATTCTCTACCAACCTCGTTAAAATGTGTTTAGGTTTAACAGTTAAGTTTTTTAATTTAATTAAGACTGGCATTTCCCGCGGCTCCGCCCACGTTATAAAGACCGGAAACCAAATTCTTAGATTTCACATAGTATGTGACGTTTTATAGTTGGTTTGTAACGGTTAGTTGAGATTTCTTAGAGATGAGATTTTTCCAGCAGTAAAATGTATCCTATATCCTGACCAGGATTACCAGCTATCATCATACCAAATTTCATCAAAATTTGTTTAGTGGTTTTCTCGTGATGCGGTCATAGTGTGACTGTAGACAGACAGACAGAACTTCTAATAATTATAGATTCCGCCTCTATATCAATAATAATGACTATTTCAATAAGGTTTTCCAAAAAATATTCCATGTATAGATTCGAGCATGTTACAATTTTGTTCTATGTATAGATTTCATAATGTAGCTACTAAATAATCGTATCAGGACAATTACTAGGCGTAGTATACTGCATTCGTCGACATATTCCTGAATTTCTTGAGGACAATCACTAGGCGTAGTATACTGCATTCGTCGACATATTCCTGAATTTTATTTATTTATTTCATAAACACATACAATGAAGAGTACGTTTTTGTATTCTTTTTTTGTTATTTTGTAATTTGTAAACTTAAAAAGCAAAACCTTTTCTAAACGAAATTTCAGTCAAATTGAGAGTCAGTGGTTTTCTCGCGATGCCATAACAGACAGAGGTAAATTAAAAAAAACATATTCGGCTTCTGCCCTTATATCCTGCCTTTGCGATGAACTTTCTAACGAGTATATTGATTACATTTACAAATTGATATATTCATCAAATAGGTATCTATTAAGATTATTTTGCTTTGGCTGGCTGAAATTCAATGTTACATCTTGATTGTAGACGTATTCCCTCTCCACAAAATCGTTCATCTGTGGGACGCTTTACTCGTGGAAGGGCCATCGCTACCGTTGTTCATGGGCGTGGGAATTCTCAGGCAGTTGAGAGACACTTTGCTAGACTCCGGCTTCAATGAGTGCATCCTGCTCTTCTCTGATCTACCTGAAATTGATATCGGCGAGTGTGTTAAGGTACGTTTTTGCTGTTTTTTGAGGATTTTTTCATGTTTTTTTGTTCTTTTTGTTGTTTTTACTATGGATTTTTTTGAAAGTGTTTTAGGAATACATAGAATAAAGTATGAAAATGTCTTTCATCTAGGTCCGTCCAGCCGTTCTGGCGTGATTAACAAACATCCATCCATCCAACCTTCGCATTTATATAGTAGAGAAAATAAAATATAATAATACCTAATAAAATATTTGACTTTTATTAATAATCGAAAAATTAATTAATTACAGTCAAAGTCGCGAGAAACGTCCACTATATCAAACAGTTATCATGCTATAGCAAATGTAAATAGAATAACGAGAAAACCGCCATATAGAAAGGTCAATGTTCCAAATGACGGGTATTTCGCTACTCCTCTATACTTCGGCACGTCTCGTAAAATCCTCTTTAGCATTGCTATATCAGTATAAGTCAACCTTCGTAATTACGAAGAACCTCGTGATTAGTGTCCATAAACCGTACAAAACGCGTAATTAAATCAATAGCTAATGTTATTTAAACAAAAGAAACCTTATATAGAATGCAATAAGGGTCAGAGTGCCTAGTATGAATAGGGTCCGTTTAAGAAAACTTTTTATCGTTTTCTCATAATTTAGTTTACTATTAAATGTATAGTTAAATGATTGTTTGTAGGTCGACGTGCTTTGCGCCATCTTTTATATTCATTTTAACTATTACTTTAAATGTTCTCGTTAGTTGATAGTTATGTGTTTTAAAGGTAGTTAAAATGTCGATGATTTTCAAATTTTTATTTTGTAAATAATTGTATGATTCCCTTAATTCTAGATTATAAACGATATTAATAGACTTTACGTGTTTGTTTTGATTAGCCTAAGATTTTTCAAGTAGTTCCGAATACAAGTTAAAAGTCCAAAGGACAATTTATTAAATCTTAGAATACTGGTTTTATATTTCAACATCTTATAATATAGAACTAAAATATAGAACTAAAATAATTAAAAAAATAAAATAAATCGAAAATATAAACGAAACAATTAACAACACAATAACAATAATGAGTTTTATTAAAATATTACATGTCATTAAAGTTATTTAAAAGTTAGTAAATTATAACCAAATATATAACCTAAGTACATTAAGTTCTTAACAGTACTCCATTTTTTAACTTTCAACTTATTTTTAATAACTAAATTAACATTCTTGAATAGGAATCAATAGAGATGCTCCGCAGCTCGCCAAGGAGCATCAGTTACCGCAGATTTACTAATGAGCCGGAAATAAAGGATCCTATGGTATGTTTTTACTATATCTTTTAGTCTTTTTTATATATTTATTTATATATCTTTTAGTTTTGCAGTGAAGTGTTTACATGACCTCATTTTATTGATGCTTACTTTACATTAGTTTGAACCAATCATATTCAGGCAAGACAGCATACATAAAATTACATTTAAGAAAATATATTTAAATACCAATTATTGTAATCTAGGGTAAGAACACACCAAGTTTTAGATTCATATCCTCTTCTGCTCTACAATACAGACCTCTTAACATAACCGGCGTAAGGTTGTTTTGGGTTTGACTTTTTAGTAATAATAATAATATTATGTTGGGACATTATTACACACAGCGCCATCTAGTCCCGTGGTAAGCTACGAAGGAAGCTTGTGTTACGGATACCAGATTGTATTGCTTTTCAAAGTGAGAGCGTCACCTCTAGGCACTGCACTCTAAAGTTTATGATAATTAAAATGGTATTGTATTATTATTCTTTAGTAATGTGTTAATTATTTCGTAATTAGAAATTATTTCTAACGTGAAAGATAAAATATACATATTAATATCGATAATACTTTACCTGTTACATGTTTTTACGCGACTTATTTAAATAGCATGAAAATATTCAGTCTATAGAAGCTGAGTTGGATGTTTACATAAATGCAAGTGAGCATGTGATTGGACTAACTATACTTTAGTCTTCTTAGTTGACACGTGACATCTTGTGACCTACATGGTATCTGTATACGGTGCAATATGCAAAGTGCAACTGATTTGCTTTATTATTGCTGTATTCTTAACTTTTACTGTGTATATTTATTATTATTTAGCTGATGTTAAGTTTATTAGATTTTTTGTTTGTTTGTGTGCGTTTATCTTTGAAACGACCCATTTCTTTCGAAATATATGCATATTTTACTTTATTAAGGTTTGAGGAAGATTGATTTCATTTATTTAAAGCTCTACATTGAGCTTAGTGGCGGATAATTAGTTATCTTTACATATAAATAAAATTGGAGTGTCTCTTTTTATTGTCAAATTTACAGCTTTTCACTATGCATATATATGAAAGTAAGTAATAATAATAATGTTCTCCAACCGATTCCGGCCATGGCGGCCAATCTCATTGAGACTGGCCAACTGCGCAGGAGATATTATAGTGCACAAGTGTATGCGCAGACACAAGTGCACTCTCTATTCCTATCACTCTCATACTCCGGTGGGACGACTACTCGACACGACCAGTGAGAGCTAAGGCGCAGGACCGACGGCTTTACGTGCTCTCCGAGGCACGGGGGTGACTCACCGCCAACTTCCCAACTCCGGGCTATTACTGAGGCTTACTAAACAGAAAGACTCAATAATTAAACTTGACCCGACCTGGGACTCGAACCCAGGACCTCTCGATGTATGACCGTACATGCTAGCCACTACACCACCGAGGCAGCTATGAAAGTAAGTACCTATATACGGTACCAGCAACAAAAAATGTTTTTTTTTTTTAATTTTTATCTGTCTGTCTCTTTGTTCCGGCTAATCTCTGAAAAGGCTGGACTGATTTTGACAGGACTTTCACTTGCAGTTAGCTAATGTCATAAGGTGTAACTTAGGCTACTTTTTAACTGACTTCAAAAAAGGAGAAGGTTATATTTTTGAAATAAATTTAGTTTAAGTAGCGGGACCCGTGGCTTCGCTGACGCTTAACCTAGGGACTTTGTTTTCTTGATTTTTTCTTTAAGTCATCAAATAGACGCAGCGGCGCTTATACACTTTTAAAATAAGCCTACCTTATTTTAAAAGTGTATAAGCGATTTTATACTAGTATTACTGCATATTTCTTGTACGTATCTAATAAAATCAAACGTGCTATTTCCTTGAGTCTCTAATCTTTACATCTTATCCAGCACGGATTACTGTTCTCGGAATTCTTAACATAACAAAGTAATTATTATGCCTATATTGTTATTTATATCATAGCTTCGCTGCTTAGGTTATTCTAATAATCATTGGATAAACGATAGTTATTATCTTTACATTTTTATGGTTCTTTGATAGTACTATTGACTAGAATTTGAATAGAAGTGGGTACTTACTGTAGGTACTTTATGATATAATTTAACAGTTTCATTCAATTACTACTACGTTAATTATCTATACTAATATTATAAACCTGAAGAGTTTGTTTGCTTGTTTGTTTATTTGGTTGAACGCGCTAATGTCAGGAACTACTGGTCGGAATTGAAAAATTCTTTTTGTGTTGGATAGTTCGTTTATCGAGGAAGGCTATATTACATCACGCTACGAACATTAAGCTAAACTGAATTTAATTGATTATTATGTATAAACCTAGTAATATTTCCCGTGCAATAGAATCTGTCCAACGAGTAAAGTAAATGCCAAACTTCCTCCAGATACCTTATGCCGTTCTGGCGTTGAGTAACAAAAATCTGTTCAATCCATTTAAACTCTCGCATTTATATAGTAGGTAGTAAAATAATAACGATATTTCTGATGATACCGTTTTTATCATAAACGCAAGTTTAGCGAGAATATAAACAGTTTACATTTTTAAAGTAAGTCGTATGCGAAAGTTCCATCATTTATACGACCGTAACTTCCGAGATTTAATTTGCTAATTACTTTTCATTGCAATTAATGATAATTAGATCATTTATTATTACGCGTTAATTGTAGTAATAATACACTTTGTGCTCTGATACATTTAATCCTTGCCTGACTCAATTAGGTGCCCTCGTAGAATTATTGTTTAAGTTATCGAAATCTATCCATCTATGTAAATAAAATGATAGAGGTCTGCAGTTGTGCGCGCATCACGGAAAAAACTACTGGATAGATTTCAATGAAACTTTCTAAGTTTTATTTCTTAGACACTTGGCCCTTATCAAAAAAAAAAAAGTTATTAAAGTTTCAAGAAACAACGATTTGTGTATGCACTGCGTGTTCAGTGATGTATGTTTCCTTCTCGCGGAGTAGTATAATAAAATTGTAACTGAGTCGCATCTGTACCTACCTACATTAAATATTTTTCGTAGAAAATCTAACTTACCCTTATTCATAATTTTTATCGGTATTGAAGGTCAACTCTATAGTTAGTAGGAATTCCTGTTTAAAATCGAGATGTTGCGTAGCGCGATGGGGAAGGCGTAAAAAGGTAAAACTTTTGCGTGACGTATTTTATGAACTGCTTCCTTAAAATAATATAACAGTTATGAAAATCGTGTATTTTATCATATTTAAAAATGTATCCGCGATCGAAGACTGCATCATAACTTTTATGCGGTGTTAAATAGACGATTTTTAAGTAAGCATATTTTAAGGAAGCAAAAACGTTTATCAAACGTGATGCATAAGTATGGAGGTATATTCTTAAAATTACATGTTTATTAAAATCTAATACAATATTATTAGATTGGTGATAGTGCAGTGGTAGCCTAGAGGTAACACGCTCCCTTGGTTAATCAAGTGAAGCGGGTAATCCGAGTCTTGCGCCTCTGTATTTTCATTTGAAATCATTTCTAACATTACCTCTTGTCGTATGGAGAAGGAAATATGAGTTGATAGAACCTAGCAACTTTTCGAAAAAATGCGAAGTCCGCCAAACCGTATTTGGTCAGTATGGTGGATTATGGTCTGATCCTTCTCGTACTAAAGCCCGTGCCTAACAGTAGGACGTTAGAAAGGGATTAACATATACATATATTATTTGGTTATTTAAATTACTTAATTTTTCAGGACATCGTTGAAGTTCCTATGGAAACGCTGCTATCAGAGATATCTCCCCGACTCAGTTTGTCGGATTTCTTTTCGTTGACATGTCAAGAGAAGTGCTTTGTTGTTGATATAAGATCTAATTTACTGTAAGTATCTACTAAATATTCTTCGTATGAATATATATTTTATATATGAATTTAGTTATTTTTTTAAACTTTAAGGTATTCTGAAGGCATTAATTTTAAATGACTTCTTCAAATTTTTTAGAGTTTAGCAGATATGCTCGGGATGAATCCTTTATAAGTTATATATCGTCATATGTCTATAAAATTTGAATTTGTGATATTATGGACTTAAATAAAAGATAAATGATAAGAAATTATGCTAATATAATGTATATTAGTAGTAGAAGTAATAGTATATTACTCATCACGGAGAAAAGTATTACTTTCCGACTTGCGTAGTATTGTCACTCGAACCTTCCGGTGTGCAAATCCGACTCTGACTTGTCCTATTTTTGTTTTAAAAAAAACTCATTTAACTTGTTTTAGCTATGAAAAGAGCTGTATAGATGGCAGTATAAACGTGCCCTACAGTGGAGTGCATCTCGGACAGCACGATCTCAAATTGTTGGGCGCACAACCATACAAAGCACTGAGCGAGGCTATTAAATTGAAGAAAACTATAGTAGTAGCGTCCGCTGAAGACGAAACTGCGCAGTTGGTGAGATATTTTTAATTTAATAATTTTACTTATCCCTTACTAGATGTTTAAAATAACATTTTTTAGTTTTTGCTTAGTTTCAATTTAAATATGTAAGTATGTTGACATTTTAAAGTGCGGGGTTATTTAAGTGCTTAACCAACTATTAACATTTTTATTTTACTGACAGTATATAGAGCAAATGATTATTATATATGCTATTTGTGAATTTATTAGGTATGATTTATAAGATACTTCTTAATTGATTCCATAAGGGTGGGATGTGGAGGCTCTTAATTTGATTTTTGCATAATTTATATTATGGATTCATATGTTCGGATTAATCTTTGTCTAACTAAAACTACTGTTCAGATTTTCATGTAGATTTCACTAATAGAAAGAAAGGATTATTAAGGAAGATTATTGGTTATGAAGAAAAAATCCCTTCTAAAAACTTCCGTAGCATTATATTATATAAATACGAAGGGCCGTCATTAACATAATATAATATTACTTGTCTATACAGTGTAATTAAATCAAATCAAAATATTTTATTCAGCATTAAAATTGTTCCTATTTCTTACTGAACGTCATGAGTCTACCAGTTCGGAAAGAAGAAACCTCTGACATGAAGTGGCGAAAGAAACTCAGCGGGACTAATATATATTTTTTTTTGAAGTGAAACTTCTTTAGAATCGTAGTGATTTCACACTCGATGAAACGAAAAAATAAGTCCATAGTACCAGGCGCTCAGAGACGGGGAAGAGTTAGCCTTAGTTAGATCTCGCCCACCGCGAGTCAGTGACATTTCTAACTCTGTCTAACTCGTGGGTGTGACCTTCGCGCTATCTCCCTCTCTCAACGAGCTTAGACGGGGTTATTTAGTATAAATATAAATTAGATTTAAAAATTAGTTTGCCAAAGAAGTTTTAATTCTGACATGTGTACTTTGTACACACGCACTTTTGAAGTGAAACTTCTTTAGAATCGTTGTGATTTCAAACTCGATGAAACGAAAAAATACGTCCATAGTACCAGGCACTCAGAGACGGGGAAGATTTAGCCTTAACTTAAATTCAAGTTTTACTTCTGACATGTGTACTTTGTACACACGCACTTTTTTTTTAATTAAGCAACGTTTCCCCGCAGTTTACGGATTATCTAGTGAAGTGCGGAGTGCCGCGCGTGTGCGCGTTGCACGGCGGCGTGGCGGCGTTGCACGCGCACGTGCCTTCGCTCTTCACGCTGCCGAAGAAGAATGGACATAAGTAACTGGATCTACTGGATATACAGCACTAGTGTAAGCCCGCGGTTCTCTTTGCCTGTTAAGAATGTATGAACATTTATGTAAATAAAAAGTGCTCATATATTACAAAGAAATTATTTTACACTTTTGCAATTTATTAAATTTAAAGATCTACTAAAATATTCTGCATAGAAGCGAAGCGTTCACTAAAATTTTGTTTGTACATATATATGTAAATATCTATTGTTCCATTAATATTTATAATTTTTTATGGGTTTATGGATCTCGTGAAATATATTATAAATCTCATACTTATTGTGGTTTTAAATCTAAGTGCTAATTTATTTTACTTTTTTGTTTAGATATTGAGTATATAATTTATTTCTTCACTAGAAAAATAGTTTTATTAATACATACGTTTTAATCTAACAGGAAGCCAAATTCATTTTCTAAAAACTAGTAACCTTAGATTATATACATGTCTAGATTGAGCAATGCAAACAAACGACGCGCAGAAAACGTCCTCACTTTACGTGATATGTGTGAGTACAGCTCGTGTACTTATTGAAGTCAAACTGTCAAGGTGTGCGTGTTTCGGGATACCCGCTCCAAATCTTTCTCCCATTATTTAATAAGATGAAGGTTAAATAAAAAAAAATATTTTAAAAATTTTAATATATAATTTGTAATAATTAAAATATGATGATAACTCCTGAGGATATAAAAAAGTACTAGTATTGCCATATTACTGTTTTCATTTATTCATATGGATTTCATTTATTTTATATTGGTGGTGGTGACTGGTGAGGGTGATCAAATAAATATTGTTACGAAGATTAGTCAGGATATTTACTATAGTGCACAAATGTACACTAAAACGTGAAATAAAAACTTAAAAAAACATCTTAATAAAAACACACTAAAACGTAAAAAATACTTTATTGGTAGTTTTCATTGAATATAGATGCTTAATCATATATTTTCGTACCATCGACTATATTACACCAATCATTTATGTTGTTATTTCTAGTGTTTGTTATTAAATTCGGTTTTGTAACAAACCTAACTCAATATATACTATTGCATCATTTTATGATTTACGAAGATGTAATGATGTTTATTTAAACGCCGCCAAAGATAAAAATAAGTGGTTTGCTTTGGAGAAGGCTTTTACCCAAAGAGGTAAATAAAATAATTATAATAGTTAAGAGTTTATATAAATTAAATATATTGAATATAAAAAAAGACAAAAGAAATTAATAACTAATTTTTATATTGAAAAAACTTAATCTAATTAAATAATTAATAAACTACATACACCTAATTATGTATGTTCAATTTCATATAATTTTAGTATTTTATTATTTTTTAAAAATGTTACTTATATATACTATTGGTAATCCTATATAAATAAATAAATAAATACATAAATAAATAATAATATTTATTATTTGTCTCCAATAATTTCGCTAAGTCTCCCTAGTAATAAGCTGGCAACACAGGCTTGTCAAATTTACCTAAATAGTAACGAATTAAAAATCCATGTTTTCTTAAAAAATAGTAATAAAATAACATAACTTACAGATGAAAAGTGATCTTGGTGTTATTATACGATTATCCTAAATAATTTCGACACAATTTGATAGCACAAACCGGCATAATTATTTTTTTTTCGCGAGCTTGTTATCCACTAGTGGCTCAAATGACACTGACGTAGGTGAGAAGCGAGTCTACCAATTTTAGTAGACTTTTTTAGAGCCGTTCGGGACGGTTCAATGCTGTATCTAGACATGTATATAATCAAAGCTAGTAACCTAAGGTACTACTTATAACATCAGCTGTAAATATAGCGATCATTCTGTGAAAAGAATAGCTATATTTTTTATTTATTATTAATTTAATTTATTGTAATAAGAATATGAATTGAAAGGTGTAACCATAACTTATGGTTCATAAGCTAGCTATTTTCAAAAGTTATGGATAAAATTTATTATTATTTAATATTTTACTTTTTCCACGGCAGAAATTAATAATTATAATAAGAATACCTATATAGTATAATTACGGAATATACTCTATATACATAAGTAAATCGTAATATCTCGGCAAAACAATATTTATAAGGAATTACATAAATAAATACAAATTGTGATCGAAACTGTTTTGTCACTTAACGCTGTAAGGGCACAACAGGTTGAAGAAAACTTCAGAACGAAGATAGCTTATACACATACATAGGTTATTTTTTGGGGTAGCTATCGAGTAGAGTCGTAGATATATTATAAGAAACAGTAAAAAGTAATATTAGAGACGACGAGAGATTATGTATAATATTAATTTTTCGTTAGATAAGATGATGTTAAATTAAAGCGTATAATTGGGAATCAAACGAGCTTACCTGTTAAGCGAAGTCTTGATTCAAATTTTATGAGTGTCAATCTGAAACATAACATACGGTATAGCAGTTTCTCAATAACTCTATCTACCGATGACTGGTAGTTACTTTCATACTATTTTGACACATTAAAAGTTACAACCTGTCAAAATCGTATGAAAGTATCTACCGGTCTATCGGTAGATAGAGTTATAGAAACTGGCAGTTAGTTGGCAGACCTCTCTGTTGGAATGCTCGCCGCAGAAGACTGCTGCAGTCAGGGTAAGTGTCGAGCTCAGCGGGTGCCTCGTCCTGAAGGGTGATTGTAATAGGTTATCATTAGGATTGAATGTAATAGGCTCAGATACAATCAGTTTTTTAACTAAAGGGTACCATGGTTGTGAATTCCACAGTGGGTAAACCAAAATACCTTTTGCTTTATCATTTTTTATCTTTTGCAGACATCTTGATCAATGAGAGCAAAAGGAGGAAATGCATAGAAAGAACTATCTGACCAATTTATTGCATCTATTTCGAAAGCATAGGGATCTCTCCTCCACGAGACATACTTTTCACATTTGGCATTAACTCTACTAGCAAATAGGTCAATATCTGACTGACCAAGTTGCGAGTAAATTAATTTGTAAGCAGTGGGTGATAGTTCCCATCCTGGATTCATAATCTGCCATAGAGTTATCAATGGATTTAATATATGAAGCATAAATGTGAAGGTCTCTGTTTTGGCACCATGTCCATATGTCTCGTGCTATCTCATTTAAGTGAGGAAATTGTACACTACCCATTTTGTTAATGCAAGCGATGGCGGTTGTATTGTCTATTCTTATTAAAATGGATATATTTTGCATACTGTGGGCAAATGATTTTAAAGCGAAGTATGCTGCGATTAATTCGAGTTGGTTAATGTGGTAACATTTTTCTTGTTCCAACCATAGTCCACCAATACTCTCGCCTTCGCAGTGTGCACCCCACCCGGTTAGGGAGGCATCTGAAAAAAATTCTAGTGAAAAAGGATGTGTGTGTAAGTTTTTGATCACCAATGTAGGTCTGGTAATAGACCTTTAGACAATTTCATGTTACTGTTGTAATTGTTATTAGACTGTAAAAGTGTCAAATATTTTTGTCTTTCCATAACTTTTATATACATAAGTCCATATGAGACTGCGGGACATGTTGCAATTAGGGTTCCTAGTAATTTAGCTGAATCTTGAATATAACAGTTTTTCAGTTTAATGAACTTTTGAATTAGATTTATAATTGATATTTTCTTTTCTATAGGTAATTCTAAACACATATCTCGAGTATTGATTATGAACCCCAGAAATTTACACTTTTTGCTAGGTATAAGGCTACTTTTGTCAAAGTTAATATTCAAATCTAAGTACTGAAATAGGCTTATAGTGGCATTTACATTTTCAATGCATTTTTCATATGTTTCATCTATACATAAGCAGTCATCTAGGTATATAGTTGACAAGAACCCTTGGCTACGTAGATGTGCCACTACTGGTTCGAGTAGCTTGGTAAATACGCCGGGGGCTGTTGATAGCATATAGGGCATAGCTGTAAATTCATATAGTTGTCCTAGGTGAATAAATCGTAAGTACTTCCTATGCTTTTGACTAATGGGAACTAAAAAGTATGATTCCTTCAAATCGATAGAGCACATGTAATAGTCTTTATCTACTAATCTGATGGCTGTCCTAATGTCCTCCATTTTAAAGTGTTCTTTAAGGACAAATCTATTTAGTGGTTTGAGGTTGAGAATAAATCTAAATTTTCCATTAGTTTTTTGTCTAAGAAAAATTTTGCTGATAAATTCATCCTCTGTGTGCTGGCAAGGTATTAAAGCACCTAATTTAATTAGATCTGTAATAGAGTAGTCCATTTCTATAATTTCTGTGTTAAATTATTTGTAGGGATGTCACATTGAAAAGGTGTAGTACTAAAGGGTATCTCGTACCCTTGTACCCACTGCAGTATGACAGGATCAGTGGTGATTTGTTTCCAACATTTAAGATGGTTAAATATGTTGCCTGCATGTACCTGAGTTGTTAACGTCTCGTTGCTGCATTCTGGTAACGGCCACGGGGCTCCGTAGTCCTCTCGGTGCAGTGACGCTGGTAGGTCCGGGGTCTGCGTTGTTTGAGGCCCGGGGCTGTCCTGGATTGCCCACCATGAGCGTTCGCCTTCGTTTTTTTTAGTGGTGGGCCATTCCGGTTTCCCTGAGTAGGCCTCGGGACGTTGTTCATGGCATGCCGGTTGCTTGGTGCAACCGGAGTTGGTTTCTTGATTTGTGCTGCAGCTTGTTGCAGTTGCTTCACATTTCTGAGTAGCTCTGACAAATTTTCTCCATAAAGAAAAGCATCTCTTTTAGTTTTGGCTATCACTTGGTTGAAATTCTTGTCAAGTAGAGGTGAGATAAGTTTTATTCTAGTTTTTGTTTGATGTTAATTTACATCTGACAATATTTTTGTGGCATCAGCCAGATCTGACATGAGTTTGTGTTTATCTCCATCTTCATTTTGGATGAGGTCGGTCATTGCTTTGGCAATAATGGCAGCGGCCAGTCCCACCTGTCACTGTGATATCTCTGTTCCTTGGTCCCTTAGTTTAGAGTTGTCGTTTATTACAGCTTTGACTTCAGGGTTGAGCTGTGGTGCATCTAATAAGGTACAGTTATTAGGTACTGTGTGTTTTGTAATTATGTCAATAAACTTTTTTACTTTTTTTTTATAGTTATTTCTTGTTGGACAGTCCTGATGTTAATACATGGTCAATTTTCATTTTGATGTCCGTATGTATTTTACCTGTGTATTGCATTGGTTCCTCATGGTCCATACCAATGGCCTCTTTGTATGGATTAGGGGCAGTTTCAATGATATCTGAAAGCAAAATGTTGGATTGGAAGCATTTTATCCAAACCCAGCACACACATTTAGTGGCAGATGCTTTGATTAAATTACTGTGCATTCAGAAAACCAATGAGTATTTCATACTTATAAAGGCTAGATGGTTAGTCAAATTAAGGCAATTTATCACGAAATCTTTTTCAAGATGATCACATCACTTTGTGCTTAGAAAAGACACGGTAGGTATCGCGTACCCAGTGATTGATTATAGCAGATAGACGCCCCATGTATGAGTCATCTGAAGACCACCCTGTGCTTAAAAAAGACACGGTGAGTATAACGTACTCAGTGGCCTGTTGCGGTAAAGCGTGTCCCAACCCATGCGCATGCTTAGAGTAGGTATGCCTATAATGCAGGTATCGCTTATGTAGTGCTTACGAGTTAGCTACATTTAAATGTCGCTAAAAGCATCACGTACTCTCTCGTAAGGCACAACGTTTGAAAGCATAAACACCTAGAGCGTCATTTTACATTATGACGCACCCCACTGTCACATTTCTAACCTATAATTGTGAAAATTGTAAAAGCTTACCTGGATTTACTATTTCTACAATCGGTGGTGTTAGTGGAGTAGGTCCTGGATCAGTGTTCTCCACATCCATGTCCGGGCTGGTATTGCCGGGATTTTCACTTGTATCCGAGGACGACGCCGATGATTGTCGGCTGCGGCTGCGTGAACGTGTCGGGCTCTCACGTGTGCGCCGACGACGTTTGCGCTTGCGCTTGCGATTTTCACTTACGAGAGCTTTTGTTAACAATTTTAAAAGTTTTCTTTCATTAGGCATTTTCTTAACACGAATTAACACTGGAAAAAACGGATTTTAAGAATACGAAGCGGTGTCGTCGCGACCGCGCGAAAAGGAAGTGACGTGAGCCGGGGTGGCCAACACAAAGAACGGATCCATAAAGATATTTTTTTTTTAATTTATTTATTTGCTTAAAGAACGCGGTGTTTGCCAAGTGTGAGAGGGATACTACCGTATGTTATGTTTCAGATTGACACGAATATAAAATGCTGCATTATGCATATATAATATATTCAGCATGTTTTGTCATTTAAATAGTATTTATATATTATAATTGTATTCCTTAGTAAATAATAAATTTCAATTTAAATACAATGTATTTTTTACTCTCCTTGATTTTTTAACTTAATTCTAATCTATGTAACTTTAGAAATATTCATTTGGACACAATTGCTAAATTAAGTATTGATAAAGTTTTTATATACCTATAGTATAATCTCAAATCTGGGTACGCGGTTTTGGCCAGCTCTTAGCATAATTAATTAACTCGGCTCAAAACTACCTAATTTTAACTACCTAATTAACTGATATAGTAGATTTAAATTTATTATATTTTTTATGATAAATAAATATGTTGGTTGACAATATTTTTATATACATACTATAAATATACAAATACCCATGTAAAATGAACGCCTCATCAGCGGGACTCTACCAACTCGACGACAGAAAAAAAAACAAAAAAAGACTAACTTGAAATAACAACATTATTAAATATCACTACATACGAGTAGTATCAAACAAAGTCGCTTTCTCTGTCCCTATATCCCTATGTATGCTTAAATCTTTAAACTACGCAACGGATTTTGATGCGGTTTTTTAATAGATAGAGTGATTCAAGAGGAAGGTCATGTGCATAACTAGCGGATCCCGCGGCTTTGCCTGTGCTAAATCTAGGGAAGAGCCCGAGCGAAGCGAGGGCGAGTCGCTAGTAATTTATAAACAAAAATGATAGGAAGGAAGTTAATCACTTACGGCATATAATATGAAAACTATGAAGTAAAATCGTCTATGTCATAACTAATAAGTTAATGCCATTCATTGAATAGATATAGGTATATGTGAAAGTTAAGTTACGTATTTAAGTAACAAGAGCCTTATAAAGAAAATTACTTACGTAGGTACACATTTATTACATATAGTAAGTACGCTGTACACCTGTAGCTATTAAGTATAGAATTGGTAGTCGTTAAAATCTTAATTGGTTTGGCTAAATCGTACTCGGTACCATTTGATAATTATTTATTGAACAACATAATTAGTTGTAATTTATTTATTACTAGCATTTTGCGCGGATCCGCCCGCGTTTTAAAGATCGGAAACCAAGTTCTTATATTTTTTACATTTATACTTAAACCTGCATCCTATAAGTTCCATCATTCCATGTCTATCCGTTTTGTAGTTTTTGCAGTTAGAGCGAACAAAAAAAACAAACGTTTAACAAATGACTGGGATCTTTTAGTTTGAATTCAGGGTCAGGCCAAATCTAGTTATTGGGCAATCCCTAATATTATAAATGCGAAAGTAACTCTGTCTCTCGCGCTTTTACGACAAAACTATTTAACCGATTTAAATGAAATTTGGTAAGCATATAGTCTAGAGCCTGAGAAAGGACAAAGACTTTTCAAGGCTAAAAAAGAGTTGTAAAGGGGTTAAAACGGAGGATGAAAGTGTGTATGGAAATAACGTCATTTTTAAAACTAGAAACATAAAACTTATTTTTTAGGCTTTTGATTAGATATAAATAAATAAGTAATACATTCAAATTTCAAAAAAAAATTATCCCGGTGAGTCGCTAGTTATTTATATGACATAATATATATCTTATGTATAAACTATGGCTATTTTTATTAAATTGGCAAAAAATCTTACATCAAAGCCTGGAGTTGGGATGTTAGCGGTATTTCACCGTATCTCGAAGAACACGTAAAGCCATCACCGAAGTATAAGAGCGACAGGAAAGGACACGACACTTGTGCACTATTACATCTCCAACGCAGTTGAATAGTCTGAAATCTGAATGAGACTGGCCGGCCGCTTTGAGATCGGAAAACAATTAAAAATTTTATTAAGTGATTAACATTAACCCGTTTATTGTATTACTTAATGAATATCAATATCAATCATTTAATTTCGACGAAATTTGATATAAAAGATAGCTGATTATTCGGGTCATCGTAAAGGGTATCTTTTACAGCTGAAAAATATCTAATTTCTGAGTTACCTGTTCTAACAATTTAAAAACGTATCTCCAGTTTCTTCGTTATATATTATAAAATTTTAAATTAAATCTATATGGTTTCTGGTCTATACAAAAGCGCAGCCGCGGGAAATGCTAATACACAATAAATTTCGACGAAAAGCCAAAGAAAAGAAAGTAAAATATTTTCGTATCCGCTTTTATCAGAACACATTTAATCGACTTAAATTTTATCGTCTCATTGACTTCAATTTTATCGGTTTTAAACACTAAAAATTCTGAAGTAGCAAGTTTCGTATCCACAACTAATTGACAACCAGATCACACCAATGCGGGTTGAACTTCCGTTGCGCCCAATATTTTATATTTCGTATATCTATGACTGTATAAATTATATACTGTATAATAATCAACTTATTTTACTTAAAATCACATTTTTTTACTGACATTTTGTTTAGATTAGTAAAATTCGAAACTGGATGATATTAGGTACCTACTACAAATTTATGAAGGCGATTTGTAAAGTACATACACTTTTTAAAGCTGAAATGAATACCTAGATTTATGCTAATACACTTTTCTAGTCCGACATTGAATTTGTTTTTAAAATTCAACATTTTACAATCTTTTAATAATATATTTCACATTTTC
This sequence comes from Boloria selene, assembly GCA_905231865.2. NCBI lineage: Eukaryota > Metazoa > Arthropoda > Insecta > Lepidoptera > Nymphalidae > Boloria > Boloria selene. Next base: position 10,925,971 of record HG993137.1, on the reverse strand, counting down.
TTTTTGAAAAATGTTAGCTTTTTTCAGTTACACTTTTCACGTAAAATTAAAAAAAACAGTAGCTCGGGAAATTCGCAGTTTAAAAATATACCTGTACCTAGGCTACTTTAAAATAAAACTATACATACGATCTGCATTATAATATTAAGAAAATATTTTATAAACATCTCATAATTAATTAATAATCAATAATAAACATACATAATAACATCTACCCGCATAATAAATATTACTAATAAGAATGTTATTGAAAACGTATGCGCACCCCCGTGTCCATGGTCATGCTTTTACCCCCTATCACGTTATGAATGAGAGGTCTGGGAGGGGGAGGGGGCTACGGTCAACGCCGCCTCGCATTCGCCGGCCGTATTCCGCCGCGAGCGCGTGTCACTTCAATACTAGACAAACATTCCACGCGAGTGAATAATCCACACCTGAAATGAGCGATAGTGAAACCTAATTGTGATAGTGGTATATTATATTTTTCTACTGACTCGTTCAAGTTGCAAGAGTTTCGCACGAAAGGACCGTAGCGTGACAGTTTGCTGTGTTTGTGCGAGTTACTCGAGGAGTTTCTATAGTGTAAGTCGGAGGCCGAAGAGAAACCCGGCCCCGACATGGAGAGTTACTTCGACATCTCCAACGATCTGAAAGATGTTTGGGACGCGGACATCGACCCGGTAAGTAATCTAATCCATTCCTATACCAGGCAATTCCCATTGGTAATTAATTACCCATAGCAAATATACGCGCCAAAATTTGGAAAATATTTGTCGTAGTATTATATTTATCTAAATGTCAAACTATGAGCTGATAATACATTGTTCCATATTGATTATAGCTCAAGCGAACGCAAAAGTTTATTATTATTAGGAAAATGTGTATTTGGTATACGAGGCTCGTATATACTATGGAGGTATACCAAATATTTTAATCTTTCACTTAAGCGAAGTCGGGTCACATAGCTAATAACAAATAATTACAGCTCGGATCGACCTTGTTTTGTAATCAAGGTACCTGCATCGCTAAAGAAAATAATCGGTGTACGACTCACGATTCCAGTATCGCAACAATTTCATTCCTGCATATTAGAGAACAGTTTAAAGTACGTTTTGTTATCATTCCGACTTTGATCAATTCGTAATATCCATGTTATTTGTGGCATTAAGCCATAAAAAGATAAAAGTAAGTCGTATTAGAGGTAAAAAGTTTCAAGAAACGTTTACGACGAAACCGTTATGCGAAAGCCGATAAAGCGGTTTCATAACATGAAAACTTTCTGAAATGGTAGCTTAAGATTTTTTAAGGATTTTAATTTAATACGTGCGATCTGCACATTTTACATTTCAAACAGATGTTTTATCTTTGATAACTAATCCAGTAGAAAAAATCCGGTTAGTAAGTTAAAATTACCAATTTTTATACTTTATAATTTTAATGTCATCGCTTTTAAATTGATGAATATCTTTGAATCCAAAAGTATGTTGAAGCGTGAGCTAGAAAAAAAATACCTACAAATTATTGCCAAAAATCAATTGGATAGTAAAAAACAAAATTTTAGAAGATTAGTCCAAACATTTAAATAAACATTACGCTCTTTAATTTTAAAAATTTACAAGTAAAATCTGAAACACCGAAATCATCGCTATTAGTTAGTGCCTACATTAACATTCCATTGATTTTAATTCAGGTAACAGGTACAATATGAATATTATAATTTTATTTTCCAATGCAAAAACAAACATGTTGCGAAGTCAGAAAGAATTAATGATTAATTCTGTAATATTTAGAGCCGTGAAGGGTAAAATGTCGCAACAACAAACAAGTCTAATAAGAAAAACACCCCAATTGAACAGGTTGTTATGAGCAAGGCACCTGTTGAGTCCCTTCGGTGACGTCACGTACGATATTGGACGGTAATCCGTCTGAATTTGGGAGTCGTTTGTGCAGAATTATTTGTTCATCGTTGAACGGTCTCTGCATATGTATAGATTATAGCGCACATTTCTTATGGTAGCGTACGGTACACCGTACACCGTAGAGCGTCGACCCGGTGCGTTGAACTGAACTAAGAGGCCCGTCAGTCGTTTTTATTAACAATATTATCATGTTCCGTAGATGAGCCGAGTTTGTAGAATTATTAACAATGATATAACAGATCGTCCGAAATATAGTGATTTGTATGTAAATGGTCGTGTGATAGGTACATTCACAACTTATTTCTACATGTTAAAAGTTTCTTTTCATGCATAGGTTAAAGTGTTTATTTATACGGATATTTTGTTCTTTATTAAATAACTTTTTTATTAAATAATTATTTATATATTAGCTGTACCCGCGGCTTCACTAGCGTTCATTTTTTTAATTGCTAATCAACCTCATTGGGTTGATCTGTAGGATGCCTAAGAGTTCCTTCAAAATTACTCTAGCTATTTCAGAACCCATTGTTAATACAAACAATTTTTTAATTTTTCTTAAAAAATATTTTTTTTAATAATAAATATCCTATGTACTTGTAATACCTCCAAGAATATGTATTACAAAGTTTCATGATGATCGGTTGAGTAGTTTTCGCGTGAAAGCGTAACAAACAAACTTACATTCACATTTATAATATTAGTAGGGATTCGTTACTTAGCCTTGTAAATTTATTTTGAGGTGAATTTTGAGTGGCGAGCATGGAACGAGGCAGCACTTAATTACTGAGGAGATAGCGTTGCTGATTTTATAATTGGTAGCTTTTTCTTTTGCCATATTTCATTTCAATATCTAGCTTTGATTTTTTTTAATTTCATTTTAATCAGTTTATTCCCATTAATAATTAATTTCGTGACCCGAAGTTTTGGATAGTTTAACACCGTAACCAAGCAATCAGTTTTCATAACTTCCAACTTTTCCAATAATGCCTATAGTAGATATTTTAATAAACCTCTACCTTTTAGACTGAATATATTACTTTCCGCACAATAATTTCTCTCGCGAAAGCAAAAATAAAACTATATCGGCCCACTCTGCCCACGTTACTCTACCGTTCAGTTAAATCCTTGTATAAATCTGTGATTCTTTTAATAATGCCCGGTATGCATGTCTGAGAGTATTCCAATTCATTTAGTTTATTTACCAGGTAATTTTAGACCGAATGCAAAATTCATTTGAACTGAACATACTATGCAAATCTAATGAAATCGTTGATTATATAATGAATTAATCAAGTGTGTGTAATAAATGGGTCTTACTTAAAAAGGCAACAATTAAATATGTATTATTATTTATATAATTCGGGCTTTTAATATCGACGTGAACCGTGAGAGGAGGGTAGACCATAGTGAGCACCATACTAGCCTAACGAATTCCATAAATGTATCGCTAAGAATGGGGTTTTAGCGAAAGTGTAGGCTTAACGATAACTGTAGAGCAACCTAACGGCAGCATTGTGATGGTAATTGTAATTGAATTTCCTTTCCTTATGCCGACAGAGGCGGTATGCGTAAAGTAAAATTAAAACAATACGTGTTTCGTTTTTAAAGATAATAAAAGAAGGGATTGTTAGATATTATCTACTAACGTATTAATCTGTGATTTTTAAGTGTTATTATTAAAAAGTAAATACTTATTTCTTGCATTTAACAAAAAAAGAGTGAATGATGAATTTTTACTTTGTAAATTATTATTTTTTTGTTACTTTTAAAGTTGCAATACGATACTTATACCTACAGATGTAATTCAAAATTGAGAAAGCTATTTATTCTGAATCGATGTCATTTTGTTTTAAAGGACGTATAATTTTTAAACAAGACCACCAAAACCTTGCCACTTGTGTAACGGGTTTCACTCTAGTGAATGTTGATATGTCAGGTGACACGAAAATCTTGAACTATAATTATTATATTTTCAAGAAAAAGCAAAAAATTAAGTTGTTTATCTTACATTTAAACCTTATTTTTCTTAATTTTAGTAATAATTATCATTTATGGCATAGTAAAGATGACTTTACTAAGCAACACTTTTATTTAAATTTATCGTAGCATGTTCAAAAAATATTTGCTTTTCTTCGTATGATTTACGTAATACTTAATTAATAAAACAACTTAGGTATTACATTAAACTAGGCATTCTCAAAATTTATAAACCGATGCAAATACATACCTACTTTATGTTCAAAGTCGGGCATTATTTTGTAACTTTGAAAACCTGTCCCCTATTCTCACGTGTACGCGACACGAGTAGCTCTTATATTCCATTACTGAGTAATTAATATTGATCGAATCCATCAAAAGTGATGTTTTAACAAATCAGAATTTAATATAGTAAAAGTTTAAATTAAATTAGGAAAAAATCGATCACATATCGGTTAGATCATCCAGATCCAGCGATATACATATCGTGTCTCATTTGTGAATCTCAAACAATGGTTATATTGCGTAAATATATACCAATGGGTTGCGTCACTCACGATGTATCTGGCTTTCAAAAACATGCTGTTGACACAAGTGCATGAGAAACAAAAGCAAGTAATAACTACTAAAATATATAGAAAAATATGTCTTATATTATAAGGTTGCCTACTTCTCAGTATCTAATAGCCGACCTATGTATATCCAGGGTCAATGCTTTACTTGTATTTATAGTAGGTATGTACCATGTATTGGTTTATCGTAACAAAGTTTTCCCATTATATAATCGGTACCTATTTGCCAGCACTTCGATTTATTAAACCATAATCGTTATAATCTTTGTATAAGATCATAAAATTGATTTAATAAAATCGAACAAGTGGTATTTGAATCTGCGTTTTTAAAAGTTTAATCTGATAGATTTGGGGCACAAAGCTTGCACTAATCAATTAATTATGCGATCAGGGTTATCAACTCGTTTTAGTGACCTTTAGCATTACAAGTCCCCATGTTAATAATTATTTATAAAATAAATCTAATACTGGTTATTTTCTCTAGTCTAGCTTGTGGAAATCAGGTGTAAAGTTGGTAATAAGTAGTATTTAAAATAGAATTTCAATTTGGGAAATTGGCCATGGTGTTGCATCGTTTTAACAACACACATTGAAAAAAAGAAACATTCATAAACTTTAAAGTGCAATATTTTCTGTTTTTAAAACACTATATACTTATACTGAAAAACGCCATAAAATACTAATAATATAAAGGCACAAAATGAATGTAGGTATATAATAAAAAATTCTGCGTAATTATAAAGTTTAACTTTTACAAGTGTATTAAAGTCCTTTCTACTTGTCGAAGTATCGTCAAGAGCGAGACATAAACCGGATTGAAGAAATGCTTTTTACATTTGCTCTTATTCCGTTTTTTTTTGTAATAAAACAGGTAAAACGTACTTACTACCTACTTAACGAAAATCAAATTTGTTGGTCGGTATACTTCTTGTAAGTAAAACGAATTAAAAAAATCTTTGAAATTAATGACTCATCGACCGATACTGATTTCCTTCATAAACTAGCGGTATATTAATATACCAGTTTATAATGGAAGAAACTATTCGATTTTCCCATGTTTCTGTAAACAGATAAATGATTTTTTTTAATAATTGAATAAGTAATATCCCGAGTATGGTTAATTTTTTTTTATATGTATAAAGTAGGCTCGAACAACTAGTATCGGCGTGTAAACTGTAATCACGATACGGGCGGCAATCGGCAACCGTGCGTGCAACCCTGTGTTTCGTTTCGTGTGAAAGGCGCTTCGTTTGCATTCCTCTCACCGACATACAGCAAACTTACCGTGAACCTGGCATCTCACTTAGCTCTTATTACTGTGGAATAAAGACTACATTAATACCATTACTCCTACTAGATGGATTGCTCATATCAAAAATTTAGAGAGTCGCTGGAACAATTGTCATTCTTCATTAGCACTGTCTAGTGACACATTTTTCTCGACACGGTTAATGACTTGCCTTTTCAGGCGCCCTGTAATTGAACTGAATCTATTTTAAGTATCTACCAATCGCATTATTATTTCAAATGCGAAAGTTTGTATTTTTGTTGTCTTATTACTGGTTATATGGCTGGACTGTTTTGGATGAAATTCAGTACCTACATGGGCTATCGATATATCTGCTTTCTGTATAATAAGTCTGAAGTAAGAAATAGGCTACTGTTAGACAGCTAAGGACGCACTCGAGCGAAACGAGGTTAAGTCGTTGTTTTATATAATGTTTACGTGAACAAAATAGGGGAAAAATTTCTTAATAAAATTTGCTCTCAAAGTCGTCCTTTCATCTTATAAATAAAGCATAAGGATAATAAATAGAAAAGGTATAATACAAGGAGCGCCGTAGATGCGGCAACAAATGTTTGTTATAACGTCATAAACTATGGATTAAATTACCTATCCATTTCGCAATTTCAAATGACATTTATTAGGAATGCGATTTGTTTCACGATTCGATAAGTGAACCAATTGCAATACGTAATGTGATTTCTAATTAGGTGGTTCATTACTTACCGTTTCAGCTAATACTACAGTGATAACTAAACTGACACTAGCACTCAATTTTGTTTAATTGAAAAATAGTTCATTAAAAGTCCTAGTCTAACCGCAATGTGGTCTTACGACTTGCCCTGTAATTTGAAATGATGGAATTGCATTTCTAAACAATTTACATAATGGTGTTAACAATTATTTTACAATGATTTCACTATTTGTTTTTAAAATAGTTGAGACTATTATTTAGCGCTTAGATAATTAGTTTGTTTTGAGTTACTTTCTTCTATATTCTCTACAAAATTTATTTATTTTGACGACATGTTTGGCTTTCTGCGCCAGCGGTCGCGGGTTCGAGTCCCGCTGTGGGCATTCATTTGTTGAGCACGAATGTTTGTACTCCTGTCATGGGTGTTTATATTTATAATATGTATGTGCTTAAAATTTATATATGTAGTATATCAGCTATCTGGTATCCGTAACACAAGCCTCGCAGCTTACCACGGAACTAGATGGCGTAAAAGTCCATGATTTACCTCAATATAGTTTTTAAATTAAGTTACTGGTTACTAACATTTTTTTACCGTGATACATCTAAGTAGGTATACAAATATCAGTATAACACTAGTAGCCTCGTAAAACACTACTATTAGTCACAAAAGTAATTTTATACTCCATCGGTAATCGAACTTATCTTATCATACTCTTATGTAATTGTCATTGAGATGCATTTTACACGACTTTAATATGTCACATACCTACCGACCTGTGATAGTGATAGTGAACTTAACTTGAAAATCTGACAGATAACTACAAAACACTCTACTGTATAGTATTTAATTTTATTTTCATTTGTAAATCTATACTTTTCTTTAAAATTAAGTGTCTTCCTTGTTTATTCTTAAAACAATGAAATAGAATTGCGAGAAGAAAAGCATGTTTTGAGTATCAAAAATAACCATTAAATTAGGTTGGTTGTATGTTTTTTAGAAAGTTTCATTTATTGTTATAATGAAACCAGAAAAAACACTGTTAAAAAACCTACTACTGTTATAACTCAAAAGAAAAATCTATTTAACACCGAATCCGTTTTTTCGTAAGAAACACAAACATACTTATTTTTAAAATATATAATAAAAAAGTTTATTTTATAATAGCTTTATACGCTAATAAAACGTTTATAAAAATAGGAAAGTTAGCTTAAATATTTATTACTTAAATTTTCTTAATCGGAAGTTGAATCGCATTCATTTAAATGTATCGAAAAGACAACTTTCACAACCAATGACATTTCCGATAGTGATTGTCGTCTACAACACGTTTTAAAGGCGAATTATGTTTAGGAATTTAACATTGAGCGACAAAAATGTAGGCTTACGTTTATATAAAAACTAGCGACTCGCCCTCGCTTCGCTCGGGCTCTTCCCTAGACTTAGCACAGGCAAAGCCGCGGGTTCCGCTAGTTATGCATATAAACCTTCCTCTTGAATCACTCTATCTATTAAAAAAAACCGCATCAAAATCCGTTGCGTAGTTTTAAAGATTTAAGCGCACATAGGGATATAGGGACAGAAAAGGCGACTTTGTTTTATACTATGTAGTGATAATACATGGTATAGATATATCTTATTAAAACTTTCTCGTATATACTCGTAGATATCTTATTACAAACAATATCGCATATTTTGAAAATACAATTTGAATTGTTTTAAAAATGATAGCACTTTGTATCAACATTCGTACATATACTAAGTAATAATTATTTTAGGTATAAGATAGACGATCGATATATACGATGTATATTATAAATGAATTGAATTCTTTCCAGAATATTTTAACTAAAAACCGCAGTTAAATCTTCTTCTGACACTTCGGCTTTCTTCCACTCTTTCCTCAGCAATTTAACTAGTACGTTTTAGTAAGTACTGTTGAAAAAAAATAACTTTTTTCTACAATACTTTAATATCTTATTATTTAATATTTCGAAAGCTTTTAGAAATTGGCTTTCTCAAATATCGACTTAATGTCTTAAATAAAATTCTTACGAGCTGCTTAATTTACTTTTTATTCCGTTATAGCTTCCGTTCCGTTGTACAAAATAACGCGCTATGCATATTTACTGGCTGAAGTTGTTAGTTTCATATTTTCTCAATGCGTGTCGTACTTTGCATCTCTAATGCCAAAATTGATTTACTTTTCAAAACTTAGCATGACCATATTTTAATGTCGCCAATATAATATATACTGCCTTATCACTGGAATAAGTGGATTATTGGAACGAGACCGAATAAAATTTTTCGCTTGATATAATTCACCAAACGTTTTTGTGCGAATGGTTTATGTAAGATTTTAGCCCCACTATTTCCTCGCCTGGTGAAATCAATCCGGTTGGTTTGAAACTAAAGAAGTTGGATAGAAAATCTGTCCTTAACTAGAATCAGATCATTTTATGTAACGCTGGGAAATGAAGTAGTCGCGTGGAATACTCGATAATACCAATAATAATTCGTATTATTACAAAATTCATTTTCAATAATTTTGGTTTTAAATATCTAAGCGAAATATACAACTTAACAGAGCTTTTAGCTCCTTTAAGAAAGTGCGTAATCGAACAAAAAACTGTTAATCGAATAGTATAATACATTTTTTTACATATAATAATACAATTTTTCTGTGGATCCGATAGGTGACTCTGCCGTTGAATTCTACTATTTTAATTTTGATGTTTTGTTTTATTGTCGAAATCAACTCGGCAATAAACCATTAAACAAATAGAATGTCAGTCGGCTTCATTAATAATGTCTCATCTCAATCATAATATACTCGTATACTATTAACCTTTTCACTATCATGTATACTATAATAGTGTACCAAATTGATAATATTTATGAATTAAACACAACAATGAGTCTATGCATTTTTCGTCTTAAATATAGCAAATAGAAGCGAATAACTGTACACTGTCACACGATTTTTAAATATTGTTACGAAAATTAGTACCTAAAAACTCACTTATAAGTTTAAATTTGAATTCGTGTATAATTGAAAAATAAAGCCATTTCTTTTGCTTACGTAATGCTATCGAAGTATCGACAAATCGAATGTAGCTGCACTATGTAGCACGTGCCTCTTATCAGCGGCGTTTGATTTGGTATGTTTCCATAGAAAAATCAAATAAATGCGAAACTATCGGACCAAGGTGATTTCATTAAAACTAACATGTTAACATTTAATTTTAATTTTTTACTATTTCTTTCTTATATTATATATTACTTTATCTGTTTCTTGGGGACTGTAAGGTCTAGTATTAAATTCTTGACTCACACTATCTTGTCCCATGGTTATATATTATTATGGTAAGACACCATATAGTTGATACACTACACCTAATATAAATTTAAATACATACATATACACTACAAACGTTCGTATTCACTAGAAATGTTACTTAATTTACGTTTTATTGTAAAAAGTTGTGGAAATATAATTTTGTAATTTATGAGTCATATTGATTATCAAAATAAAATGTGATTTTTTACGTATTTATATACCTAATACGTAAAATATGCAACTTCTATTTTATTGGCGAGTCATCCTCATTTTTCTCTAGTCCCTCCTAGATATGATATTATATCAATTAAAATTTAGCCAGTGATAGCCATATGCTAAGGATGGACCGATAGAATCAGCTGAAAGATATTGATTCGAGTAATGAGTTATAACTACACAAAATGTAATTAAAATCGGTTTATTACTTTTTGTGTGAAAAGAGAACCCTCAATCAGACATGCATACCTACCTACAAATGCAAAAAAATTAACAAGTCATTGTTTTTATAAAAACTTAATGTACAGATTTCTATATGGTAAAGTTGTGGAAATATATTTTTTAAATTAGTATATATAAAAAATAAGCTTCTATTTTAAAACATAGATTGTATGTCCGTCTGCATTATCACTTTCTGTGTGACAAGTGTAGTACAAGTACTGACCACAGAGGTATAGTTAAAAAAATAACCTTTGGTTAAAAATATTTTTATAGTATTAGTATAGGTGGGAGTCTAGATTATTATCTTTGTTCTTAATCTCGATATAGTTATACAGTTTCCTCAATATTTATCTTATGTAAAGAATAATATAGAATAATAATAAATATTTTTTATTTATTAACATTTATAAATCGTCATAGTAATTATACAAAATACTGTTTATATTCTATTAATATTAATTTTGTATACTGTTTGAAAATATGACTTATTTTTTTTTTCATTTAAACTAGTTCTATGATACTCAGACTATATTTATTATTCTTTGTCATTCTCAAAGTTAAGGACACCAATGAAATAATACTTACACAGGTGTGAATCGAATAGCTCGGTTATTTGTTTTTGCAAAACAATAAGAGGTTCTATAATATATTATCAACAATTATATTATTTTTATTTTCACTTATAGTTAAAACTTATTTTTGGTTTTCACTTTTCGCTGTTCTCAATTTAAAGTTTATCCCCCTCGTACTGAGGGAGGCCCGTGACCAGCAGTGGGACGTTAAAAAGTGCTGATGATGATGATGATGATTACAATACAATATTAAAAAGTCTAATATTACGTATAAAGTATTACGATGCTTTACCTATTTTAAACTAAATTATTATTTATTGTAATAATTTAATATAATTCTGTGACTAAATCATAATTGCTATAAATCGTACCAAACATCGTGATTCAAAACCAATTAATAAATTCGCATATATCTTAAAAGTCATCTTGTTAAATAACTAAAATATTAAGATTTTTGTAATAGTAAAATTGTAATGATGAATCCTATAACTTGTCATAAATTATAATATGTCTCTTATTAAAGTTTAAAGAACACGCAGAGGCATGACTAAAATCCATAGCATCTAATTGTCTTAGCTGAGCATAAACATGATTGTGAGTTAACAATGCACTTGGCTTCCGAAGCCCGATAAAGAACGTGTAACATTCTCTTCTGCTTTAAAATTAAAACTTTCGATTATGTTTTATGACACCTTATCTTGCCAATATATTTCCTATTCCTCATAAAATTCTCGTAAAATGCGCGTACAGACGTGACCTTCTATTATATCTCGTTGAACTGGAATAGGGCTTGCAATCCCGCAGCCTGAATTCAATCTCGGTATTTGCGGGACTACGAATTTTCAATCCCGCGGGATCTCGGTATTTGCTGGATCCCGCATATTGAAAATATTCATATTTATATAAGGCAAATAAAACAATGAATTAATCAACTAACTCCACATTTATTTAAGTATTATATATCATAGATATATAATATTATATTAAGTATTATATATCTATTAGTAGATACAAGATTAATCAAATTACACAGTTTATTTATCACAAAAGAATAATGAATTTATCAACTAAATCCACATTTATTTTCGTACGTATTATTATTACTTGTATGAGATTATGAGATCAATCAAATTTCATCTTTAATTTTTTAGAAAAGAAAGTAACAAATACTGATAAAAACAAAAAATCTATCTGCTTCAAATAATACACCAACAAATTAAAAAAATCTATCAAAAACAAAACACATTTTCAACTGAAAATTTATATACTCGTAGGTACTTCAGAAGTTACGAATACACTGAAGGGTAAGCCGTCTTTTGCAGTCATACGTGCAACTCTTTCTTCCATTGAATTCGCACTGTTTTGAATTGGAAAATGGTCCGTGATCTTCATTCGCTTTGCCATCGGATTAGGCTGTGATTCTGGAGATAACACACGGGAGTGACGGGAGGATGAACTGGTACTCGCACTTGACGTCGACGCTGCATTTTCGGGCCCTTTTTTGCTTAAATTTTCTATATGATGCTTAGATTTCAAATGCACTTGTAATCCTTTGGGTGATCTAGCGGTGGTTTTAAGTATAATATTGCACAGTTTACATTTTGCCGTTAACCCATCATTAGATTTGAGAAAATGCTCCCAAACATAAGAACTACCGGAAAAGTCACTATATTGCACTGGACTTGACATTTATATGTTTAATTATAGTATCACTGTATCTGAGAGGTCGCATGCAGGCTTCTTTTTCAGTCCCGCAAATCCCGCGGATCCCGCGGCCGTAATCCCGCATCACGCGGGATCGGAAAATGACGCGGGATCCCGCAATACCGAGATCTCGGTATTTCGGGATTGGAAGCCCTAAACTGGAATATAAAGGCTGTAAACAGGCGAAAGTATTTATATATACACATTTACTTTTAGTAGGTTACCGTTTGTTTAAAAGTAGACCCTTTCTTTAAAACTTATATAAATTACAGCCTATTTGTAAGTTTTATTCGCTTTAGATAAAAGTAACACGCTTGCTTAGGAAACCGAATGAACTGGTACAAATCCCGGGTGTCGCATTTCTAATATTTTCATATCCACATCATTTTTAACCACTTTTGATTCAGATTGGACTGCCGCTTGCCTTACGGTGAAGGAAAATACCTGCATATCTGAGAGAAACTAGCAATTTTCGAAAGACACGTGAACCCACACTAGGCCAATATAGGTGGACTATGGCTTTATTCCTTTCGTATTGAGGAAGGTCTGTGCCTAGAAGTGGGACCTTAAGAAGGGCAGAATACCTACAAGTTGCATTTCAAAATATTTTTCTAATTAATATAATATACGTATAAAGATAAATATTGACGATAAATTCAATTGTTTTAGTTAGAAAATAACTGAAAACCAATTGAAGAGATAAGAAATGAATTAATAAGATTGTTTTTTAAGAATTACACAGGGAATTCCTAACCGTTAAGTAATGTCTTGTTATTGTTTTCTGACTCGTAAGTCGTAAATGTTGTAAACTATCTTTATCTGTAGATGATTAACGTGTAAAATCCATGCTAAAATCATTTTAGTTTATAATTATGTATAACATATAACTTTCAATATATATACGACTTACGTAATAGCTTTTCAATTAAACTATTTAATAACGTTATGTCTACAATAACCCACTAATAAATCCGTATGTGTACTGTACACTGTATGTACTGTACTGACTAGTATATAAGTTCGCATTAAGCATGAAGCTAATTTTCCATAGAATCACTTAGAATGTGGAGTATGGATCAAGCTTGCACCTATTAATTTTATCTTTTGATAGTGCTTGACTATTTCAAGAACTATGGTCTTAATTTAATTCTCCATATGTATCTTATACAAAAAAAAGCTAGTATTGTTGCTAAGTCATGTACCTATTTTAAAGATAATTTTTAAATTGACTAGATAATTTAATCGACACAGACGAAATTTTATAATATTTTTACGCCTCCATTCACTAAACAATTTTCATTTTTTATGGAAATTCATCGGAATATAACTGTATCGTGATAGTTGGTTTACTAAATAACACCTCGTCTTTCACCGGCAAATGTCACTCATTGCATGTATACAGCGTGCGTATGCGTATGTCTCTTCAGAAAGAAATAGATTTTATTACATAAATATAATATGTTATATTTCGTTTTTACATTTACATTCGTTTTTATTACCGTCCATATTATATCGTATGGCTTTAACCCTTATAAAATGGAAAATAATTCTCCTAGCGTTGTGTCCATTTTAAGAAAACTTACAAAGTAAAAAAAAACTCGGACAAAAGTGTTAAATATAACTCCATTATTATCCAGGCTAAGGTTCTGCTTCGCTTCGTATTCTATGTATAGCCCTTAAAAGTTTTCAACTGTAGGCGGGCTTGGGAATGAATATTTTTGTAATAAATCTCACGTAATAAAAAGTCACGTTAAACGTGAAGCCAAGGACAATACAATAAAAATCCTTATCACTATTCCCCTTATTATTTACAATTAACCAAAATTGTATGATACAGTATTAGAAAATTAGGAACAGAAACTATATACCATATTATGTAGGTAGTAGGAACAATGCATGTATGGGCGAAAGCTAGTCCTGTTATGTTATGACTTATAAATATGATTCAGTAAGCAATCGTGCTAACGTAACGTCGGTGAAGTGGAACATAGTTTGCGTTTATCTGCCGATTTCTACAGCATTGTGGAAACTTAGCTGATTATAGACACAATTTTTGTATAATATTGCTCTATTAGACAAACCTTCCAGGACATAACAGATCACAATTACTGTCTCTTTACAATTGCCTTATTTGAGCTTTATTTTTTTCAAACGTTTAAATTAATGCTTAGAAATATTCTATAACAAATTATTGGTATGTAGAAGAAGTATTACAAATCATTTGCTACTACAAGAAATTCTTTAATGAACCAGGTATAACTCTAATTCATTACTTTATGTTAAACAGTTTAAACTTTAATTTAGCTAGGTAGGTGCGAGGTATAGACAAAAAGTTATATTGGAATGCAAAATAGTAAAAATGGGGAAAATCGTACATCCTAGAAATATAAAGGAAAATAAAGTAATTCCATTGAATTGTATTGTTCAATGAATTGTTCTACTACTCGTTTTCTCTACAAGTCTAGCTTTATTGTAATACGATATTGTAATAAAATTGTTAGATACGAATTGTTACTTTCATTGCCACCTTAAACTACTAGACTTACATGAAAATATGAGTTTTTTATAATATTACTAGCGACTCGCCCTCGCTTCGCTCGGGCTCTTCCCTAGATTTAGCATAGGCAAAGCCGCGGTATCTGCTAGTTATGCATATAAACCTTCCTCTTGAATCACTCTATATATTAAAAAAAACCGCATCAAAATCCGTTGCGTAGTTTTAAATATTTAAGCGTACATAGGGATATAAGGACAGAGAAAGCGACTTTGTTTTATACTATGTAGTGATTTTTCATTCATTAGTTCTAAAATAACACAGATCGAATGAAAAATGGCTTGAATCAGGGGATTACAAACAATCCATACGCTTGATGGACTAAGGTGGAGTCGGGGCGCGGTTAACTCGCACAACTAGATTGGCGTGGAAAGTTTTAAAAGAAATTGCTGGCCTTTATATATTTTTAGTACTTATAAAACAAACACTTGATAATTATTATTTTGCATAAGTTGCATCATTTTTCAAATTTAGTTTTTTATATTTACTCACTGTTTTTATAAACGTAAGTGAATAGTAGGTACATAATATACCTAGAGCCTGATATCTATGTAAAAAGTAAAAACCTAAGCTATTATTTTTCAGTTACATAGAAAGAATATGTCATTATAAAAATAACTGAGTGATCGTTAACAAAGGCTTTTATCAGCAATAGGTCGTCAACTACAATATCTAATGACTGACGTTTTTCATGCTAGAAGGATTTTGCGCGTTATCATGACGTAAATAGAAAAATTTCAATAGTTATTTCTATGCTATTTTATTAACTATAACCTCTTAAAGTACATTTCGTTAAGTTTTTTGCATAATAAAATAATGTGCCTTTTATAAAGTTTCTTAAATAAGATTTCCCCAGAAGTTGGATCGTCCAAATATATCAAGTAAATGAGTAATCTCGGTGTTTATAAACTACACACGCGGTGAAGTCCCCATGTAAATATGACAACATTATGTAAAGTGTTAACATTATTACAGTATTTATATTTGTTCAATTTTATTTATAAGGTAAAACATTGTTCTATAAATAAAGCCATATATTTACTGTAAAAGTAATTGATCTAAATTAATTTTATCCTACTTCCCGGGCGCTCCCACGGGATCCTGTAGGAGCACAGTGCATTTGAAAAACAAGGTAAATGGGACACGCAACGTAGTGGACTTAATGCGTCCCGACATTGTGTCCTGATCACGCTAAGGCTGCCTGCACGCTATGCTCAGGTCAAGGTGACAGTGATTTTATGATTGTGAGACGGTCTAACTAATTTATTTTCCCACTTACATCGGCCTTTATCAACTGGTTGTTGACTTCGTCTAGAGCTACAGTCCTGTAGCAAATAAAATTACGACTACACGGATGTTAGCAATAAATTACTTACTTATGTATATATACCTATAGAAAACACAAATCTTTTATCATAAAATCGATTAATCGATTAATTTCTCTTTATAAATAAAGTATTTTTATCTTTATAATACATAATACAATAAGTAAGGGCTTTTCGCCTTGTCTACTTTGTAGCCGGCCTTCGAACCTTTAGCAAGTTCCTGTAATGTATACGATGATTATCTTAACAATAGACTGAACGATCATTCTTACTAAAAATTGATCTTTTTTTAATATTAAAACTGTTCAAAGTGTTACTATAATTTTGTCCTCGTAGGTTAAAATGTTTTTATTTTTTGAAATAATTGGTACATTTATGTTAAGAATAACTACGAATATGTTACGTATTATGTGTGCTAGGACAAACCAAGGGCAGTCGGTTATATTTGTAGAATGCATATTTATTGCAATATTCTTGCATATACATACATTAGTAACAATGATATAATGATGAAAATAATATTAATTTTGATGATAAGTTGTACTGGTGAGAACATCTGTTAGAAATAATTAAATTTAAGTGATATCATAATAAGTAATTCTAAGCATAGCTTTTTGGCTCTTCACCATCACTTTGATACATATATTATATACCGGATAGGTTATACATTAAAAGCGTAAAAGATTGCCATTTGCATGATTTCTACTCGTGTAACAGATAACAAGAATGCGTGCATCATCACGAGTTACATCCGCAGTGCATGTAAAATTATTGTAATTACTCCGTAAATTTTCACTCACTATATTTTAAATAGTCAATCAACTTTGAAAAATGAGTATAAAAGGCTACAGATAAAAGGTGTTGAATGACCTAGGTATTGTTTTGAAACCTAAACGTTTAGAATCATATTTTTATAGTAATAAATAAAATAAGGAAAAATTAACGCCCCGACATTTTCTTTTGATAGTTATGTTATCTAAATAAATATAATATAATCGATCAAAAATACTGGTACTCGTAATAAATTTTAGTTGTTATTCTAACTAATTCAACTACCTTCTTAATATGTACTTATTACATAAAGCAACTAATAATTTACGATCGGTCAGTGGTTTATGTCAGTACTGACATGATGACTTAATCAGTGGTCGGTAAAGTACGTCAAATTATTGATCGCTTGACTTCAGATCTGGGTCGTTTGAAATCGTCCGTAATTGTTTTTCGCAAATCCTCTACAGTTCCTAAAATAAACCTAAATAAAAACTGAATTGATATTCGAAATAAAATCTGTTCTTTTTACGAAGTATTAAGTAATTCAAGCTTGGCCATGGATGAACCCATTGAAGGCAAAATAGTTAAATAAAATTTGACTAGTATCATATTGGCTACACGATATTTCGTAAAAGGGACCTCTGAGCTAACCCGCAATATTACTTCCTAAAATCACCTCTAAAGGCAAAATATTTATTTCGATATCGTCACGCTTTTTGACTGGTCACGTAACTGGTATTCGCGTCATCCCGTTAGACACTCGAAAGTTTCATTATTATGTTTTTAGTTCATAGCCAAGACTTGTACTTCTCGTTATTTTATTTTTGTTATAGTGCATCATTACTCATTAAAGTAATTGTAGTACTTAGTAAATGTAATTTATAGGAGATTATATAGATTAAACGCGATGTAAAAGCACATTTCATAGTAAAGTAAACATAAGGTATTTTTTAAAATAAACGTTTTCTAAATATTTAATCGGGACCACCCTTTTTAATTAGGAAATTGTAGATTGGAATTGTAATAGATTTCAACTAAAACTTTTAAGTTCAAACAAGGTAATATACCTATGACAGCAAGAAATATCTTTGAAATTTAAATCGTCTAGTGATACACGGTTAAGCTGATAGGCAACAGATCCAAAAATTGTTTATTGTAAAAACATTTTGATGTGGTTATTTAACTAAGACTTCCATCTTTCATTATCATACCATTACATAATATTGCAAGATATGAAAATTATTGAGTTGAACATTTATTATGGTCAAAAAACTTCGAACAGGATGAGACTTCCTAATGATAGTCTGAAACTCTACAATCTCCAAATGGCGAGTGTGCGAGGGTCAACGACTTGATACTCTATTAAATTAAAATAATGTTTATGTATTGATCTTTTTGTTGCTATGCCTTCGTGGAGAAATTTAACTCTTAACTCATTTATATACGGTTGAAAATTAGTATGTGTAAACTTAGTCTTTGGCCCGGATTCGCTTCATTTCTTCAAGGAAAGAGCCAGTCATTTCGCGTATTGTAGATTAAATTATTCAGTACTGCGAATACTTATACTTTGATTAGCTTTTACTTGCACAAAATTAGCTTATACTACTATGAATAGTGACTATTACTGATATTTATAGAATAATATCCCTCGACGGTTATACTTCGATCGTTTACTGTGTAAAAAAAGCAATGTGATTGGGATAGGCCAATAGTACACGCTAAACAAGTATGAATTGAATAAGAAAACCAGACTAATAGTAATTACAATTTACAAATTATAAAATTTTAATTTAATACTAAAATTGAAAAATTATAAGTTTTCACTTCAATCGACAATCCATGACTGTCTATTTAAATTTCAATTTTGTGACTACAGATAACGAACCTGTTCTACTACTTATTTTAGCCTTCGCTTTAAGAAAAATTTAGTTTTTAAATTAATTAAATAAACTAACTGTCTCTATATACGTGTATGGCCGAATTAGGATCAGACGGACGTCCGTATTAACTGTAGACATCGGCATGTGACATTAGTCACAGTCCGTAAAAGTCGAGAGCTTTTATACGCCTACAGACATAAATTTATATTTTCTTATATTTAGAGATATATATTGTACAAAGTGTACGTAAAATACGTGATATGATCTATATACATATAATAAAATTCTATTTTATTTGAATCTGTACGTTGAATATTTTTTGGAGAATCTTAGTATTGAATAAGTCATTATCATCGATACAGATGCCCATTCTATAATTTTTTGAACTTTTGTCCGTCTGTCTCTCTGTGACTGCATCACGAGAAACCCACTAGACCGATTTTGATAGGTATGATGATAGCTGGATGAACTTTTTACTGCTGGAAAATATGTCATTTATGAGAAATTCAACTAACCGTTACAAACCGGCTATAAAACATCACAAGGTGTGTGTAATCTAAGAATTTAGTTTCCGGTCTTTAAAACGCGGACGGATCCGCGGGAAATGCTAGTACATAATAATGATGAAGTTATACGAGTATTATATTACTTTGTTGACTGTGAAAATAAGCATGATTAATTACAGGATTGGTTCTAAAGGTCTATGATAGTATGCATGTTGATGTCACCTGGGTTCGGCTAGGGATTGCAATCCGGAAAACCGGATCCGGTAATCCGGCGGATCCGGCATCATTTCACGGTCACCGGATCCGGTACTAATATACCGGATCCGGCGACCGGATCCGGTGTTACAAATTTTTGGCAAAATAATAGAGCTTTTGCATGAGTTGGTACTTTAAATGCGTACTGCGTGGTGTTCATGCGTGCGAGTTGGTGTCTGACATAAATATAAGACTTGTTTGTTAGCATTATCGAATACTTTAATAATTATAATGGTCTCATATCCGTAAAGTAAGGTTTAGATTTTATAAAGTTACTTTATAAATAAAAAATAATTGATCTATCTATGAAAGTGACATCTAGAAACACTGAGCTACTCGTAACAACGTTAAAATTTTACCTAGTTGCCTACACTAGCCACCGCTACATTTTAATTGTTTGCTCATTGCCTAATCTTAACATTGGGTTAGATTTTCTCCATCCTGAATGACTGATGGATCAACGCTCAGCTAAACTGCTAATCGTCGAGACCTGAAACTTTTAGGGTGTGGCCTTGTAGTTTATGACGTAGTTATCGGATTAGAAAGGATTTTCCGAAATTTTAGTCCTAAGGGAGTGAAAAACGAGAGCAATGTCTGTATGGTGTGATTCCAATCTACTTCAAATTTTGCATAAAGATACTTTAACAGAATTGATGGAAACGAAAACCCATTGCCTTACGGGGTTAAAAAGGGGCAAACAGTAATTTGGGGGTAACGTATATCAAAGATGAAATCAATACTTCTTAGTACTTTTGACTTAAATAACAGTTTATTTTTGCACATGTTTGAAAACGTAATATTTTTTTCATCAAAGTCAACAAAAAGTTTGAAATAGTAGGCATAGGTCTATCTACTACTACAACTACGCCAAGAAAACCGAATAACTGGTTTAAAGAGTAGTCCTCATAACAAAAGGGATGAAATGGTAAATGGGGAATCAATTTTTGGTATATTATAAGTAAAAGCGTATAGCCAAACATAGTTTTTGTACTTTTAGTTAGCGAAGCCGCGAGTTCCGCTAGTTTTTTATAAACTACTTACCTATATTAAGTACAATCATACTTGAATAACTTACTAACAGTTCATTTTGAACCAAAAAAGGCAAAAATTATATCGACCAGGTCAATCCGGCCGGATCCGACCGGATCCGGCCGGATTGATGGAAATTCAGCCGGATCCGGCCGGATTGAAAATGACGCCGGATTGCAATCCCTAGTGTCGGCATATTACCATATTACAGATTGAAAATATCACAAAATGCCAAATTAGCTCACAGATCGTGTTATGGAAATTAATGGAGTACAGCGATGAATATTTAGCTGCTAAATTAATAGGTCTTGTCACAATGCTTCGAGATGGTGAATGTCCATCCTTTTTTATGTGTATGTAATTACTATCATAAGTAAATATATAAAACTATTACAATAGACACAGCAAAGAACAGAACACTTTAAGCTTCTACGATATGTCGGCGTATAAAATAGAACATAGCGAATAAATTTTACTGTTGTAATTTATTATTATAGAAATTAATTTTAATCGAATCTTCATTTATTAAATCTCGCTTTTATTAAATTTCTGGTTTAGAGGAAAACAAAAACAAAGTATGAACAGAATTAACTTATCTATGTATAAATAAAAAAACTACGAGTATTTTATTTTTTTGTTGATAGTACTACAGATGACATAATACTGTTAATACTGAAAAATATACTTCATTTAATATAATAATCCTTCATATGTTATTATTATATAAAAAAACAATTGTTTTATACGCATTTAAGTACTTCTTGCATTTTTTGTTACAAAATGCAATAAAATAAAGTATCAGCTGAAGATATTTTCATTGTTTTTTTTTTATTATAATACCGATCTACTTGACTTGCGGGTATCGCCAGCTGCCATTAGCCATTGATAGATTACTGAGGTCAACTATAGTAATTATATCGCGTGAAATATAGATTAGGTTAATGTAACACTAATTTTGGTTAACTAATTTTATTAATTTAAGAAAGTGAATAAGAGATTGAAAATAACTTTAATTTCATCTTAATACAGGATACAGTCAGTCTTGTATTTAATATTTATTATACTAATATACAAAGCTGTAGAGTTTGTTTGTTAGTTTGTCTTAATGCATGAATCTCCAGATATATCGTCTAGTAGGCAAATAATTTATGTTTTAAGGCCTATTTATTGAGGAACATTTATTAGACTATCGTACATTTCACTTCGACCTACTAAAGTTCTAATACCATATACCTACCTAATAGAAATGCGGACAGAGTCGCAATATAACGCTAGTTTCTTAGATATTGGACCTAACAAGTTTGATTTTCACATCTACACACATAGAAGTAAGTAAGAAATGATTAGATCAAATCAACGTCCCCCACACACTAATTGCAATTATGTCACATAGGCACTGGTTAAACTATTAGAAAACATAATTTCAAACATATTCATCGTTTCTACTTGTAAGTTGTATCTTATGAAATGTTATAAAATTATACTTGTGAATTGCCCGGGCATTGCTCGAGTAAATTTTTTATATGACATTCTTATGGAATTTTGTTATTTTGCTTGTAAAGCAGTTTATTTCTATCTGTAAATAAGTTATTAATTTGGGAAGTCAGATACGTTTTAACGGTTAGTATAGATTTCTCGTAATGGACATATTTTCCTTTGCTTATTAGTATTCTGTATGACACGGATACCCTACTATCAGTATACCAAACAACAAAATATTCTTTCTATTGTGTTAAATCTACTTACTGTACGTACTGTCGGATTCTTGCTGCAAGACTTTCCAAAAAAATATTTAATGTAGAGATTTAACTCAGGATTTATGTATAGATCTAAGCGGCTACAAGTAGAATTAATAGCCTTTTGTGATGACGGGATATTTATAAATGTGGGTAAATTTTCCTTATTATTGCTCTTACAATTACAACATCATATTAGGTATATATATTGATAACATCTTAAACTGTTCGGGTTAAATGATTTATAATCAATAGTAACGATTGGAATTTTTTATTGGCTCGCATTTTTATTAAACTCGTTTTATGTTCTTACAATTCATTCCAGTTAGACAGCGTTTAAAATATTTCGCCTGCTATAAATATTTGTCAATTTCTTTATATTTCTATTGCGCAAGACCTAAGAATTAAAAACTGATTCCTGTATTGTTGAGTGCTGCTTTCTAAAAGTCGAATTTTATATAATAATATAATAATGTAACAGAATAATTCCGAAAAACAAAATTTTTGTTGTATTATTACGTTACAAAATAGGTTATGTATTATGAATAAAAAGCTATTTAAATACATAAGCCTCAGGCATCGCCCCTAGACTACCGAATCGCAAAGCTTGAATGGGAAGCTTGAGAACACCTGTTGATGCAGCATTCCAAGGGTACCGTTACCCGCTCACAATCGCGCTCGTTTATTTGTTACTCTTTACTTTTATATTCAGTTTATGTGAGATCTCTGACAGCTTTTAGAATTGCTTATTACCTATTTAATATTTAAGGTACTTTCTCTTACCAACTTATATTTTGATTCATATCTCACGGACGCTACTTGTCTTAGCGGGATTAAAACTTACATACCTGTGTTGCTTTTCAGAACATTAAGGTAACTAAAAAGAAGACATCTATTAGATGCCTCGTATAAATGTAATTAAGGACAAATCAACACACATGTTCCCATTTTATAATACTGAATAAAGATTCTAATAATCATACTTATGGAACATGCAATGTATTTACTAATTTTATCTACTATATCTATGATTTTTTTTATGTAACTTTTATTATTTTTAGGTTACATTTCGAAACTTGTCTCATTGTATATGTAAAATCAAGTGATATGAGTGCCATTTATTGTAAGGTCGCGTCATCAATCATAGGCTTGTAAAGGTTGATGATAACTTGTAATAGATGACCACACTATCGTTAGCTGAATGCCAGTATGTAGAAATTCCGGGTCAAATAATATATCCGTCCCTTTCTTCCTTTCTCCGGATTTGCTATTGCTATCTTATTCGTGATTCCTTTTCTAAGGTTATATTTTAGTTTCGTAGATGTAGATTGTAGCTGTTTATATTCATTATTCATGTATAGCTTTCGCTGACATTAGCGGTAACACTGAATAAGACGCCCATTATAGCACATTCTCATGAATATAAGAAATTATCTTCATCGTTTCGTGAGTCAAACAAACTTTATTTAGAAAACTTCTGTATTATTTTAACATTTACTTTATTGCATGACATGACGGTGTTCGCGGACCTCAATTTATTTATCTGTCGTTTTTTTAGAATTTTACACGTCCAATTTCTACTATTATTTAGTTTGAAATATAAAAAAAAAAGATTTAATTATGTACTTAACCCTCCTTCTGGCGCAGTCGGGTAAAAAGAACTGTTCTGTTTGTAAAGTATAAAATCGACAGCGTGTTAGCACCAGATAATGTAACTAACTATAAATTACGATGGGCTTTCCCAGTATTCGCATAGCTGCTATTTTCCTGTATAAATAGCGTTAATAAATAAAATTGTTCCCAGAACCTTTTATCTTATAATGTCAAAAGCAAAATGATAATATTGTGTTTATGTTACTTCTTAGATCTTAAGTTATATTTATGTATTAACAAAAGTGTTTCTTTAACAGTTAGCATTTTCCCGTGTTTAGTAATCGTGGCTTTTAGTTTTACTAATATAATAATTAATTGTAGACACGTTGGCTACATATTAGCCTAATAAAAAAGTTGTGTGTATGTACGTGTGCCTTCCCGGTACTTACCTATATATATTTTAGGACTTTGTATTATTAAGTTGTCTCATTTGCTCCCACATTACAAACTACGTTTGGTAGAAGAACTTCTAACCGAATCTTTCACAGCTGTTATTTTTTTGAGGCTGGTCATCTACAAGAAAATTAGCAAGAAACATCAGTTCTCAAGCATGTCCGAAAACGCAAGTTCGCTTTTAATTCTTTATATTCTCGAAGATCGGTGGGGAAGCATTTGCATACTGTAAGATATCAGGCGTCTTACGGCCTTTTATTACGAAGTCTATTGCGATGCATAACAAGTTCTACTGAAAAAAACTAATAGATAATTTCCTTGAGGTAACGGAATACTCAACTATAATACCCATTATTATGTTTCAATCATAAATTACTAGATATAAAGATTATCAGCTATATAAAGTATTAAAACAATGTTACGCGTGCAAATTATATATGTGCTTGTTTTCACGATTTCGACATAAAAGTTTATGGGAACGCTCACCTCATCTACATTAGACCCGAAGTTAATGAATAGATACTAGGTTTTTAAAAATATCCAATAAAGATATGATGTAACGTTGAATATGTATATATGGAATAATTTTAGATACACGTTATACGTATTTTTTGAAATATCACAATTTAATCGCACACGTGCATATTCTCAATTGTATCGCCGGAAATTTAATTAAAAGGTAAAACTTTTATCGCGTTAATATTCGCCGTAATTTAATGTTCTCAGCAATTTTTTCAAGTAATCTCTATCAATAAATGATATTATCGGTAAGTTATATAATATATTTGTTTTTGTATATAAATATAAAAAATAAATACATAATATGTAAACACAAGGAATAAATGTCGAAAGAAACTTAATTAAAGTTTTTTGTTTTTTATCAAATTTATACTTTTTAAGTTTTTAATAATTGGATATATCTATCACAGTTATAAATAAATGTAATACAAGCACTTAACCTAAGGTTTAAAAGGTTTTGATAGCATAGAATTATGGGTCCAAAGAAAATGCGATGTCAACCATTTTAAATTGGGCTTACGATATCCCTCGAGTTCGTCGACATGTGCCGCGAGTCTTGAATAACGCTAAGTGTTTGAAGAATGACATACGAGTACTACGTGTAAATTTAGGCACTCAATTTTTAAGAAGCAAAAAAACTTCCACTTTTTCGTTTCCATTTCTAGTACACTAACATACATTAAATAACTAAATTAAAGGTACAGTACCAGAGTCTCATAGGTGAAGAATTACAAGGGATTTATTCTACATGTATTAGCTATGTACCTACCACTGTTTATATACATATTTTATATTAGTACTCTATTGTACGTGACATTGGCAAAGTAATATGTTCTACTGGCAAGCTTTGAAGTTTGAAGCCCAAATAAATCAAGAATATCGAATTGACATCAATATGAAAATAATATCATTTGTAATATGCCCCGAAAACTTATTATATTATATAACCATTTTTTAATATTTAATATAAAAATAATACATATTACTTTTAATATATTTTTATATACTTATTTTATATAAGCATTATTGAAACATCCATTCACAATTTACATGTATGTTACGCTATCTAATCACGTTAATGAACATCGACGATATGAAATAAGTATTTATCTCTTCTTCCCGATGAAGACCTATGATTTGAGTCAGTGGATAATTAATGTGTCATCGCTAATTATGTAATTCAGCCCTTTTAACGCCCCACTTCTAGCCACGGGCCCCCCTTTAATACAAGGCGGCTCGGAGTCCACCGCACTCTCCTAGTGTGTGTTGGCGGACTCTACATGTCTTGCGAAAACTTGCTAGGTTTTCTCAAACATACAAGTTTCCTCACGATGTTTTCCTTCACCGTAAGACAAGTGATAAACATGACGGAAAAGATTCGCACATGAAAATCAGAGGTGCGAGACCTGGATTTAAACCCGCATCACTCGTTTATCCAAGCGAACGCGTTACCACTGGGCTACCATTGTCTTTCTAATTATATTATACATATTATATTTTTTTGGAACTATCAATGAAATAATAATTATATTAATTAATATTTAATTATTATCTTCAACACTTCTAAAGTACTTTTTTATCAAACGGTTTTTTATTACAATAATATTTAAAATTGAATTCTTTAAATTCAATACATTATCTACATTTCTTATCAATACATTTTTGTTAGAGTAAATATTGTTAACCCTTTGCTGATTTTTATAGCATTGACAATGAAAGTAATGGCAAAGTCTTAGCAAGTTTGATACCTTTATATTTGTACCTATATGGATTGTGGTAATAAATGTTTTGTATCGGAGGGCGTATTTTTTTGGCGAAATTACGTTAAAATTAGTTGATTTAATTTTAATTTTATTTGTTAGTATACCCGGTACTTCTTAAGCATGTTAGTGTCCATATTATGTAATTATTTAGGTAGTAAAAGACGTAAAATGAACGTAGAACTAAATATCAAGAACTATAAAGATAAAGAAATAGTTTAATTATAAACTCTTTGCGAAATAAAACTTTCGTTACACTTAATAATAAATAGCATATGAATAATATTTTAAGTCAATTAAGATTAAAAAAGTTGTGCAATGGTGATAAGCAACTTAATAATACAAAAGCAATGATATATTATCACAGTATTTATGTTTGTGTATCAGTAGGTGAGTGATTATCACCAGTGTTTGTAATTTTGTCAGTTTAACCCGACACCGCTGTCGTGTCGGGGTCAATTATGCCCCAAGCGGATGTACGCTACAGGACTTTTTAAGAGTTCTGTTGGTGCATATGAAAAGGCATCTATCGTATTTTTATCATTTAAATAAAAACATATAATAGTTACTTAATACTATTTTTTACTTCATACATAAAAACTTGTAAAAATATTATTATACAAAAACAATTCAAATTATTTAAAATAAGAATTAAAAAAAAAGATGAAATACCTTCATATGGGTAAAGGTGCCGAATGATTCATAAAATATATTTATCTTCTATAAAAATAATCCATAAAAAATACGGAACCCGATTTATAAAATGAACTTTCTGTTCTTTAATGTCAATTTACACCACGAATGAGATGATACACAGACGGCTTGACATGTGTAACCGCGACAGGGCCGTTTTCCGAGAAGGTCACGCTTGATTTAATTCGACTAAATGTCACCAGATGTCCTAGCCAGTTTTTTTATGTATTGGTCTACAGTGTATGCCATATCCGGTAGATTATAAAGAGTGTTTTATAAATGAAAAAAATAAAAAAAATAAAAGAGGACACACTTGTTACCTACTGTGCTTGATAAAAATATTATCTATCATATTAATAAGATTAAAAACAACAGCCAGAACAAGAATTAACTATATTATATGTTGTGATTCCAAAAATCTGTTTTTTAATGATAATAATTTTGTAAAAAACTTTTTATATTTAAAAGTAAAATATATAATATACCATAATTACTGAAAATAACTACCACTACTATTATTTTTTTACACAAGATTTTTGAGTAAAATTAAAAGACTCTTTATCTATCTATAGGTACTAATATTGTACAGCTGAAGAGTTTGTCTGTTTTTTTGGTTGAACGCGCTAATCTCAGGAACTACTGGTTCGATTTGAAAAGTCTTTTTGTGTTGGATAGTCGATAGATCGAGGAAGGCTATAGGCTATATTATATACCGCTACGACCAATAGAAGCGGAAAATCAATTAAAAATGTGGCAAAAATGGTAAGGGCGTTAGTTCTGCGAGGTAGCATACCGCGCGACTCAGAAAGAATTTGGTTTCCGGTCTTTAGAACGCGTGCGAAGCCGCGGGAAATGCTAGTAGCATATAGCAACTGTTAAAAGTCTTAGAAAGAAGTCTCTTACATTAATTAGTATGTTAGTTTTAATAAAATGGCTTCGATCAACCGCTTAAACTGTATTTTTCTAATTGTCTACTCTTATAATATCTTGGGTTTAATTACATGTGATTAAAGTTATATTTAACCTCTATGGGCATAAAAATTTGAATAACATGTTTACCAGAACGTCAGCTATCTCATTCTTAATGTATTTCATATAAACCATAAACATTATTTATCTTAACATTAGCGTCAAATAAACCATTCTCAAGAACTAATTCAAAGATTTGAATAATACTAATTACTCTTATAAAATGTCAATGATATAAGTCTCTGCGAGAACACAATTTTTTCTTAATGCGTACGTTTATTTTGAATACACTTTCAAATATGGAAAAAATGAATAAAATAAATTTGATTTTAGTATTTTTTATTGGTATTATTTATTATTTTGGCTTTGTTTGAAGCATACTTTCCCTTACTAGTAATGTACACATATGGCTCAGTTTGTAGTGATCCTACTTCTGCGCCAGCGGTCGCGAGTTCGTGTTTATATTTGTACTATGTATGTTTTAAAGTTATGCCTGTTATCCATAACACAAGCCTCGTAGCTTACTATGGAACTAGATTGATCAGTGTCTTTATTGTATCCCAACAAATTTGTATTTATCATTAATTTAATGTGTATGTTATGTACTCTTGTAAAAGCAGATTAGCAAAATTAGCCTTTTGATATAGCTTATATATAGTTCACATGGTACAATCCCACGAGAACATTGTTGATACAAAAAAGGATGTAAGCAAATTAGTGTTTTATGTACAGTCATTATGATAGGATATCGGTTGCTTGTTTTATAGCAGGCTTTATGAGCGATTGTCATAATGTTTCCATTTCCTCGATACAAGTTTACAGACTACAGTGTAGCGGAAATCGGTACATGCAAGACGATAACAAATTTTGTGTTTTTTGTTCCTTTTTTGTATGGTACTCGACTAATAAGTTTTCTCTTTTCAGGTAAGTGGTATGAATCGTGTGGAGTATCAAGCTTTAAATTGCAAATGCGTACAGTAAGTGCTAAGAAAATGTGTGTTTAGATATCTGGAAAATAACTAATGCTTAAGATATTCAAATAGTTATTGTATTGATACGGGGGCTAAATCTACTGCTTTTAAAAATTTTTATCCGTCTGTCTGCTTGTGACCTCATCGTGAGAAAACCATTTGGGATTATAGTTAGTTGGTTATTAAGATAAACAAATAGGACACTTTTTAACTTAATATATATCTAGGTAACGAACCCAAGCGGGGCGAGGCTGGCTTACTAGCTTATTAAATATGAATTATCTTCAGAGTGTTTAGTCAACTTTTAAACTAAGTGACTAACTAATGAGCGCAGAAATCTGTGTAAATTTGTTCTACCTATAGTCCATGCAATGTCAATGTTACTCTAATTGGATAGCACATCACGTCGAGTTCGACGACCTGGAGGAAATTTCGACAAACGCGTAACGCATCTTTAATTACTTTACTGGTTTGCATATCAAATTAAAGTTTATTTTATTACAGCGAAATTTCTTCTTATCTTCTTTACATTATAAACCTGTTTTAAATTTATTGGTAAAAATAAATTATGATACGGGTAAGAACTTTGAATTGTTAAAACATTTTTCTAAAAACACTAAACTATTATTTTAGGTCTCGTGTCTTTCATACTACCAAAATCTTACGTAAATACTATAATTATACTAAAGTAAATGTGCTTCTTTACGTTATTTTAACTCAACGGATTTAAGCAAATTTGGAAGAGACGTAACTTCATCCTGAATCTTTTACCGCTGAATATTTATTATTATTGAATATTTATTTATTAAATTTATTGTATTTTGCATTATATTTATCTACTTTACATTCCTGCAAATATTTATGCCGTGATCTACTAGTTTATGTAAGTAGGTTCACACCTATATTAAATACAAGAAACTCACTCTCGCTTCGCTTGGGTTTCGCCCCTTACAGAAATACGAAACCAAATCTATGTCACGGGGACCATAAATTTTTCGGAATAATAAGTAATATTTGTGCTATACCAGTCTAAATTTAATATTCTTTCTCTGTGTCAAATTTCATTTACAGCAGTTTAGCCGTTTTGGCATGAAAGAGTAACAAACATCCATCTATTCATCCTTACAAAATTTCACAACTATAAACAATAATATGTATACATATATGATAGGTGCAATTGTTAATGTATAACACACATACATTATACATTATTTATTATTGCGCGGTCGTAACAAACCGCACAGAACAGTAATATCGAATTTGAAATTTAATAAAGATAATAGATAAGATTGGCGCTTCAATTTATCTAGCATAATATATTATTACGTAAACACTTATTCGTATCGATAAATGTAGGATACAAAAATTGCTGGGTCATAATGATATGATTGTAATGAGCAATTTGTAAAACTCCAAAGGGGCCATATTTCAAAAGCTATTAATGGTAAATAAACTTCGTATTTTTATTTAGATTAAGAAGCTAGTCATAACTAGCAATGAATTTTTATACATATTATCATATGTACCTACATTAAACTAAATAACTTGAATGTGTCATGAAGAATAATTTTACAAATGGTACTAGTTCACGTAATAGTTGCTGTTTACAATATAGGCAGGAGTAATTGTAGTTCCCATATAATAATATCATTAAATAACCTATTTTGAATTCATACAATTACTAAAAAACTAAGTTAACTAGGTACACTCGTTATTATGACGATATCCTAAAGTTGTTTAGTGATTCTTGAATGGTGAAAATTAATTTATTTTTCATGTTCCACCAATATATTAAAGGGCATGGTTTAGCCCGTGCTTTGCCTAAAATAGACCAAAACTAATATTTCTACGGCCAGTATGCAATATAAGCTCTCAGTTTTGTTCCATATAAACAAAATATATTTTATGAACTATAAACATGCCACCGTTGCCAATCATTACATATAAAATAATAGACTAGTTGCACAAAACAAGCTATTTACAACATTGTCAGGGCAAAATGTACTTATAATATCATAATTGGCTACAAACATGCGGGCGTGACTGACGCGGACTCGTGGCTCATCTCATTATCATTTTTATCGCACGCGCTCGATTCACGCCGATCAACTTGTTTCACAGAATCGACTAACGATCATTGGAAATTCTAATGATTTACTAATGACAATTGTTAAATGGAAACCAAATTCTTCAACGTAGAACCTTACGTAATTGGCCTCGTTTAACACATTGAAGTAGGTGGTACCTACCTACTGACTAGAATTTTTTATTAAAAAATAGAATTACTTTATTTAATTAATTATTAATATTCTTCCTTAGTAACAGTCGTCACAAAAACTTGATCATAAGATTTTTATAAAAATCTAATATATGTTTAAATACACTAAGTAAAAAAAAAACTAATATTATATGTACTATTATAGTACAGATTTACTTCAAATAACAACTAAACGCTATAGACACATCATATAATACTAGCTATAGACTAGTATAATATGCTTGAGATGTATTTGTGGAAAAATCTATACGTACAATGGTAACAATTTCATTTTAATTAGATACATTAATAATTTAAGATAATACAATTTATCATTACACGATGTTTGACACCTAAAAAATAGCGAATTCAGTGAAAATGTTACGTAATTTCCAAAAACATAACATAAACACGTTTTTTTGCGATAGGCACAAAAAGTTAGGTTCAAGAAACCAAAGGTGAACAACCCTTCCGGAAACCAGTTTCGGATATGTCGCTGATAATGTGATTACCATATTATTGTGATGTACGTGAGGCCAGCTAACTTAGCAATAGCACTAGTGATACTTGAATTTTTTATCCTACCTCATTTAAATATGTGAAAACGAGGCATAGACAAAATTATAAGGTATTTTTAAATTGAATTGAAATGACGAGTTCCATCGTTATTCGTTATGTCATAGCAGCATTGTTTATTACATTTACATACTTGTAATATACTTTTTGCTGAGTTTCTTTCGCCAGTTCTTCTCAGGTCAGAGGTTTCTTCTTTCCGAACTGGTGGTAGACTCATGACGTTCAGTAAGAAATTGTAACAATTTTTATGCTGAATAAAATATTTTGATTTGATTTGATTTGATTTGATTTAAATTTCATTATCTAAGTCATTAAAATGTAAAATTTACCCTTATGTTACTGGTAATTTGATTTATTCATGAAAAAATAAGTAATTTTTGGTGTGGTAATTCATTTTTAAAATATGTCACTGTCATTATGAAAGCATCGCTTTCATTGACTATACAAATACTCGTAGGTGAGAAAAGAATAGAGTTATTTCATTTTAATAAGCAGTTGTTGCCATTGTGTTAAAAGTACAGAGAGATATGCAAACATAATTGGCAATACAAAACACAAATTCTTAAAGCGTGAAGGCCGACAATGACGAGTATAAATAATTTCTTTTTCCTTATTAAACAATCATTACTACGAAATGCCCGCGTTCACATGTTTATTTTTTGTTAAATTGAGCGGTTTTCCGAACGTTTATAGTCAAGGACGAAACGACGAACCATTATCCGCCACTGTTACATGATATGTACTTATATTATCTTTCATTTCTATAATAATTTTAAGTAGCCTTATTCTGGGAAAGCTAAACTACAATCTGAGCATCCAATTTAAAGTAGACTATTTTAAAGCATTCCAAGTTTAAAGTAGACTAGCTCATGTAGTAGTTTTTATTAGTGTAGTATTAATTGCAAAATTATACTAAACAGACAAATAAGACAAGGTGTAATAAAAACTTAAATTTTGGGCAGGGTAGAAAAAAATATATGTTCAAAATAGACTTTAATTACTGATAAAATATAATACTTTCTTAGGTTTACGCGAATATTTGACATTATAAAATTATAAATGAAACTATCGTTTCGGATTTTGTCGCGAATTTATTTTCTACTAGCATTTCCCGCGGCTTCGAACGCGTTCTAAAGAAGTTTTTTAGTCGCGCGGTATGATACCTCCCAGTACTACCGCCGGCGGCCAGCCCTTTCCGTTTTTGCAACATTTTTCAATGATGCTCTACTCTTATTGGTCATAGCGTGATATAATATAGACTATAGCCTTCCTCGATAAACGGACTATCCAACACAAAAATAATTTTTCAAATCGAATCAGTAGTTCTTGTGATTAGCCCGTTCAACCAAACAAACAAACAAACAAACTCTCCAGCTTTATAATATTAGTATAGATTACTGGTCTGAACATTAGTCTCTCCCGTGATCATGATTGCTGTAAAGCATTCGAAACGTCGGTAACCAAAAATCAAAATAAATCCGCCACAAAATCCAAAAAGATAGTTTCATTTATACTGATAAAACAATTAAATACATAACTTTCATAAAATAAAATTATACTTAAATAGAAACGGATAGAATGCAGATAAAACCAATGTAATAGGTTTATAACGTATGATGTAGAATCATGGGTTACACTCGCGTCGGGAAAGTAAGTGCGTTCACACGAGCTCAAATCATGAATTGGGCACGGTAAAAGTTGCCATTTTGGATTTAACAAAAAACCGTAACCCGTAAAGTTTTAGTCAAATCATTTTAATATTATAATTTTTGAAAGTAATGGATGCTTATATTTTTAATACTTATGCAGCAAAATGCCAAACAAATTTCTTCTATCAAACTATCATTATTAATGTGGGGTATTCAATCAAGTTGCCACTTGACAATCACGATCGTTAATAGTACTAAAAAAAAATCTTATAAGCCTATTAGTTCTCTATTAGCGATTATAGAAAGTATTTCAATTTTCTTGAAAATACAATCAAATATAAAAAATACAATCAAGGAAATTTCGAAGTAATTTTTTCCAACGATGATTTTATTATAGCAGGAGTGAGGCGAATATATATTATAACTTATGAGCCGTAGGTTTAGCGCGAGCGAAGCCGCGGGTTCCGCTAGTTTATTATACATATAAACCTTCCTCTTAAATCACTTTATCCTATCTATTAAAAAAACCGCATCAAAATCCGTTGCGTAGTTTTAAAGATCTAAGCATACATAGTGACAGACAGCGGGAAGCGACTTTGTTTTATACTATGTAGAGATTAGGTGATAGCTTTACAGTAAACTTATCTATATGCAAAAAAACGTGATTCGTGGTGTTAATACAAGGCTCGTTATCTATACTTAAACAATCTAAACTTGATTAATACCGTTTTAATTCTAACACAGATATGCTTTTAATAGCGCAAAAGAAAAATCTCACGATACCTCTTGTCCGACTTTCGAGTGACTTCTGGTGGTAGCTATAGGTCATTGACTCCCAAACATGCGGGCTTTTTATTTGATGTTTACTTACTACGACAACATAATGGTGTATAGTGAATTTTACCTTATTTTACATTTCTATTACAATAAGTATAATGTTAAGATTTTCCTGTTACATAATCGCATATATTAATGTTATATTTGCTTTGTTTATAAACAACATGTTTTGAACTAGGTACTAAAGCGTCATCTTCACGATTACTGTTTATTGTATCGAAATTGACAGTTTTGTTACATATATGTATTTAAGAAAGAAGCAACATGAAGTTAGTTAAGGTAGTTGAATATTTTATATTTTATCCAGTGTTGGCAATTATTGCAACTTGATAATGCTCAAAATTAATTGTATTAATTTATCATAACAGCCTTTGTACATTATACTTAGAGTGTTACCGTAAAACTATAAAACACAATTATGTCAATATATGTCTAAAAAAGTTAATGTGTTTTTTAAATACTATACCGGTTTGGCCAACTTTGTTGTACACTTTCATTAAAATTATGTAATTAAGTAAATTAAACGTTTCTTTTTATATTCATGGCAATCGTAAAATAGATAAAGTATCTGTACTTATAACATTTGCTATGCACGATTTTAATAAAAAATCATATTCTTTGCTATCGTCATAAAAAAAGTGGTGATATATTGCGCGGTATAAAAATCAATGTGAATGCAATTATGCGTTTAAATTATATTTTTCATAAGCATGGTTAATCGCATTTTATGCTAAGGTTTCTACCACCGATAAGCTGAACGCTGGCGGCGTGACATAATTAATTTTAATAGAATCATTAAAAGGAAAATACTTTACTATTTATTTGGAAAATGGTGTGTACCTATAGATATGATAATTTGCATAAATAAAATTTGTGTATCTAATTCTTTCTTTGTAAATTTTGATGATATTTTCTGTTTGCTTATAGTGTCAACAAGAATAGCTTCACAGCTTCATAGATAATTGTATTCGGTTTTTGTCGAACTGATTTTTTTTCATTGTTACACCGACTCCTGACATTTTTTAGATATGACTTCTTTGAATTTTGGACTGTTGGGTCAACTAAAAATGTATTAAAAGTTTTATTACTGCATATTATGTATGTAGTTTGTAGCTTTTTGGAACTTTGTAAAGATTCGAACCCAATTCAGGTTTTCAAATTATCCAAAATATATGTTAATGTTATTATATAACACTGAAGTAGTTACACGCGTGCCATTTCACTTGGAAAGCAGCGTTATAGTTTTCAATAACTGTTGCAAAATTTCCCACGATCAGTCGTTTACCGCAATCTTATCAGAGAAAACTGATCTGATAGTGATCTGTTCACTCGTCCGTGCCGTTACATCCGCACAGTGCATGTGAATTACCCATTTGTTGTGAAAACATTCATACACAAAAATATCAATCAAAACAAAACAATTATCTTTCTTTCCTTTACATTTTTAGAAGAACAATATTTTTTACATATAGGGGTCGATAAATGAATGCATCTACACACTTGCTACGAGACTAACGAGCTAGACATAAATTATCTTATTTACTGACACTCGCACTCGCCCTGGTCACATCGTACATTTTAAGGGAAAGTATACTTTTCTATGAGATCAGATATTTTCTCTCAGAAAAAGTACCCTACATGGTTGACCCACATAACCAGCTATCATCATACCAAATTTCATCAAAATACGTCCAGTTTTATCGTGAAACAAAAATTCTAAAAACTATATTTTCCGCTTCAGTATCGATAATATTGATTATATTATTATTTCAATAAGAGTTTTCCAAAAATATTAAATTTACATATTTGATAATTAACTTATGAAATATGTAGTTTGTCTTATATTTCTATAATATGTATAGATTAAGTCTAACAGATAAAATAAATAAATATGTTGGGACATTTTTACAACAGTGACATCTAGTTCCGTGGTAAGCTACGAGGCTTGTGTTACGGATACCAGGTAGTTGATACGTTTGGCTTTTACGGCACGTTTGGCTCAGTTGGTAGGGTAACTACGAAAAATTAAAAAAATGTTTGTATTAACAATGGGTTCTGAAATAGCTAGAGTAATTTTGAAGAAACTTTGAGGCATCCTACAGATCAACCCAATGAGGTTGATTAGCAATTAAAAAATGAACACGGGCGAAGCCGCGTAAAGCACATACATAAATTATATGAGCTTATGTTTTGATGGCATTTGATTTCGACATATCAAAGCATTGTCCTGTTCGATCACTTCATCGTGTTAATATCGACAGACAATAATTTAGAAAGGTCATTACGCAAGCTTCGGGTCTCACTCACGACTAGCCGTTTGATTGCGAGCGTGCCTTTTGCAATTATAAATTACTATAGTCATAGCAACACACATGTTTGGCAAGTCGGTATTCATTTTTATATAATTTTTTATATGCCAGCCACTTTTATGGCGTTTTTAAATAAGCAACCCGGTTTCTGATCCGGTTGTATGATGCATTATTAACGAGATGGCTTTGGAAATAGAGTGACTTATTTTAATGTAAATCAACTTTTTGTATATTTATTGATTTATGTTTTTAATATTTTATTGATAGATGGCTTTCTGTAGAACAGAAAGTTAGTCGAAACAATATCCTAAAATTTAATTAATAATATGTTGTGATAGGCTAAATATATGTATTACCCGTAAACTAAGTAAATAGTAGGTACTTAATTAAAACAAAATGTCAGCCTCAAATAAGCTTTTCTCATGTTAAATTTGTAATTATAAACAAATATTTAATAACTGTTAAAGCCATATTAACATTCGTAATTAAATGTTGTTATCAATATATCCGTAAGATATATTTGATAAATGTAAGATATTAATAAATTGCAATATATGATGAATATTATTATATTTCCTTATATTGATTTATAAAGTGTACCAGTTCTGAGAACTTTTAGCTCTTGTACGTTACCTAAGGAATATAATTTGTAAATTATTATCATGTAAGTATATGTTATTAATGATTTAAGAGTAGACTTTTAGTCCTGTATTCTTCTCGATCATCTCCTGTGTCCACTGTCCTGACTGAGTGATCTGTAAGAAAAGGATGTTACAAATAAAGCCGCCCTTATACAACTGCGTCATATATTATCACCTACTTTCTATTCATTCATGACGTAATTGGCCCAGAATTCCCAT
Source organism: Boloria selene (assembly GCA_905231865.2). Classification (NCBI taxonomy): domain Eukaryota; kingdom Metazoa; phylum Arthropoda; class Insecta; order Lepidoptera; family Nymphalidae; genus Boloria; species Boloria selene. The sequence goes on along the minus strand of HG993137.1, from coordinate 10,887,967 downwards.
GATATAATTGCATGCACTCCGCTAGACAATTGAATAAGATTGAGATCGATTGTATTGTTTTTGTTTTTGGTAAAGATGAATCGTCGGATGAGTTATGACAATGTGGAGAGCTATGATAATTAATTGGTTGAAATATTATATTGAACTAGTTTTCACTCGCTGTTTTCATCGTGTGATACATCGATAAAATAAACTGTTCCTTAAAATAGTGCAACTATTAGGTAATAAAATAATATTTAAAATCGTTTTCATAGGCCATTGCTTACTCTACCACGCTAGCTAAATATGGGTTGGTGTAATTTATGTCTTTCGAAAACTTGCTATGGTCTCTCAGCCATACAGGATTTCTCACTATACTAATACTCACTAAGACCTGGGATTTGAAAGCCTTACTTTTCCTATAAGTGCGTACTCCCTAGTGTCAACTAATAAGCCAAGTTCCTATCCACTTTAAGAAACCCTGTTCTAACGGCTCTATAGGTATATTTGCATTGGTTAAGATTTAATACCCGCAATATCGAACGTAGCCGCCGCACGTGTTTCCGCGGCGTGACTGAAATATCGACAGCGCTTGCAGCCGTGAAAGTGAATTTCTTTTACGAAACTGCATTTTTGTAGCTAAAGAAAGGCATTTGAATTAATCTTAAATATATTTTTTTATTTGGTAAAAGTTTAAGAAGCACTGACCGATTAATAGTCAGTTTCTTCTTTTTTTTTTGTAAAATTATTGAACAGTATCTGGAGTTCTATAGAATTTCTTTAGAAAAAGAACATGATTTAATGAAAGTTACTAAAAACGTCTACAAAAGGTCTCCAAAGACTGAATCATAGAAACTAGAGTGTCTTATGTAATAATATACAAAGGCACAGCACCTACGAGTTTGTTTATGATAGATAGTTAAAAAATTGTAGTTAGTAATTTGTATTACTAAGGAAGACTTAAAATGCACAGCCAATTAGATAATTCTTTATTCTAACGTAACGTTTCATAATATTAATTTTGTATAAATCGTCTCAACTCTCAATACACTCTTAAAGGTACATTTTCTAGGCACTAACAAAATTAAATCAAAGTAGTACTAGTAGGTCATCATTGCAACGAAGATTCATAGTTCAGTCCTACATACGAATATAACTATTGTAGGCATAGCTTATGTAAAAAGCAAAAGCACTTAATAAGCAGCATATTTCTCACGACACTGGTGTAAGCGAATATAAGTGATTTCACAATATAAATCTGGGTTAAATAAATCGACGTATTTGCCACTAATTTACAGAGTAAACATAATTTTTGTAGATCAATAAATTTGCACATTAAGTATTACGACATTTTCAATAATAATTTTCAAAAACAAATATTGCCCAATTTTTTATTATTTCACTTTATTACCTTCACTCGTACGTAAGAAACAAAAAATGTAATTAAATCTGATATTGTCATATCTGTTTTGCAACAACAAACACAAGATTACGGTACTCGAATGACAATACAATAATTTTATACTATCGAGCTGATTGGGTTATGAACTCGTGAAATATACATGCTGTAACAAACGAACGGGACATGTAAGAAACGTATTGAATATCAGGTTTTAATTCATAAGAAATATTTCTATTACTTCAGAAAAATAAATCATTTATAATACGTTAAATTATTTAATAATCACGACTTATTGAACTAATAGATAGGGTGCATAAGGAAGTCTGTAACAAATATTGTACCTTATTAAAATAACAGCAAACTGAAATCCTACAATTCGTACATGTCGGCTGTAACTCATATCGTGAAACACGAACTAAAACTCAACAAAAAATAAAAAATAATGAATATTATCGATTTTTGAGTGTAACTTTGCTTTCTAAATAGCTGAAGCTAGTCTCTTCCTCAGTCTGGCATTAATCCCGGCTATTATTGCCAGGGTGTGCCTTCCGACTAAGTCTACTTTACTTTGCACGTTCTTTAGTGAAGTGTTTCTGTAATTTTAAGACACCGTTTTCGTTCTAGATACCTATTGTTTTATTTTGACAAATAAAATGTTCCCATTTTTAAAACTGAATATTTTCAATATTTGAGGTATTTTTATTACATGTGTTTGTCCATTTGTTTTATTATGTTTTGCATTAGTGAAGCTGTGAAGTAAAATGGTGTCCCTAACTTCGAAAATTCTTTGAATTTTGGCTTAAGTAAATTGGTTTGATGAGGCGAAAACATTAAACTTGATGACTAACCACTGATAATATACGTATAATGTAATCAAGTAGGATAAGCGTATTTCTAAGTTTCCAAGACTTTATCTTATATTATCTTATTTATAAAAATTAAACTAATAAACATTATGAATCATTCAAGGAATATTATATTAAAACCTATATACATGATTCTGTAATCATTGATATTAATACGATTAAAATTTTATTGAGAAATAAAATAAGTTTTGCTTTATCTATATAAATAATAAATACTACCTAATTATTATAGTACATAAGTAAGAAATAGTGTATTGTGTTTTTTTATTAGATAGTTTAAAAATTCATATTTTAAAATGTAATAATGTAAGATATGGAATGTCGTCCAGGCGTGGTGTATGTAGGTACGGTGAAGGTCGGCCGCCTGTAGGACGTCCAGTCGCACTCTAACTTACTATAGACAATAACTTCATTTTTTAACACTAATTAGTATTTGTTTACTTTTTCTTCACTTATTTCTAAGATTTGCCATAAAATTTATGTACAGTGCACAATATTTTTTATTATTAAATCTTTAATCTATAAAAATTCCAATGAAAGCCTAAGCCTATGTTGTTAAGACCTATATCAAATATTTGGAAATCTAAGATAATATCTATAAATCAATGCAAACAAATAAAAGTATTGTCTGTTTGTAACAGCTTTTAACTACAGAACACAAATTTTAACAATTATGTCTATAATCTTTGTCTGTATGTTTGTTCACGTTAATCTCTGACACTGTTGAAGAAATTTTTATAAGTAGTAATTTAGGTTACTTTTATTATAGAAAAAGAATTAGTGTTCCGCTTAAATAGATCAGAACATGCATAGGGTCGAACTCACGTGAAGGGAGACGTCTCAATAGAGTATTAATAATTTTTTTATCTTACATTTAAAAAACCATTATGTGATTTCTATGTATATTGTATAACATTAGTACATAACAAGTACAAAAAGTCTAGTTTCACCAAGTACAGGTCAGTTGAGCAAGGCACTCAATCGACCGGATCTCCGGCTACGTAAGTCACGAGTCTACCACTAGGCTATATAGTAGGTACATAATATTAAAACTACATAAAAACGTCAATTTTATGCGTATCTAAAGAATATATAAAAAAGATTTTTTATATTTTTAATTCGGATTTAAAAGCATATTTACATTTTATATATAAATAATAGATGTTTATCAGTTTTGCAATAAACTATAAGAATATACGTTTATTAGGCGATGTTATATAGTATTACATATATAAAATTGTATAGGTAGTTCAGTCGATACCTATTTAGTTATTTTTTTACACATTCATTTAAAATTCATATAACTTTTAAAGTGAAAACTATATTTTGAATATTTCTGTTAACTTGATGGTGACACTATTCATGAATAGTTTACAGAGAACGTACAAATGAATCATCAAACAAAATGACGGAACTAAAAGCACTGCGCTATAGGTACACAATGGCGTGCAACTTTGCAACTGTACGCTATGAGTCGCTATCTCAACTTCGCAAAGATAATACTTGAATATCATTTTCTACAGAATGCTGTAAATCAACTTTTTTATCTAATGTTTTACATATTTATCTATACATAGGTATAATAACATTCGGAGCTTTAGAAGGAAGTACCCATAAGCTCAAACTACGCTAACTACTAAAGAAGCTTTACTAAAAGAAATGACTTAGCTATTGAAAAAAACTCTGAATAATGAACAGTAGGTACTAGAAACGTTCGTGAAAGTGGGAAACAACGATTATTATCCTTTGACAATGGGTCACCACAACTAGATCATAGTGAAAGTTGTCATTGATTCTATTCCTTTGTATTGGCTATTACCCTTTTAAATCATTGTTAAATAAACATGTAAATTTATACGCTCACACTCGTAAAAATCGTTTGGAATGTTACTAAAGCTAAATGTAATAAAGCTTATTTTACAGCATCCTGATAACACTTAAGTTTATTTACAGTTTAGTGACATTGATGCCGATATTTTTGATATCACTGTCTTAATCAGAAGTATTTGAAAAACAGTATGTTTTTAATTAAATCCACAAGTGAAACTAACGTGAATGATACAAAATCATCATTAACACCAACACTTCTGTCTTTTCGGTCCGCATATTCGACATAAATAGATCAAATTTTCCCCTTTGTCCCTAACTTGAGTACTTTAATTAAATAGCCGATATAAATAATTGGTTAGGAATGGGCTCTGAAGTCTGAACCCTTAACCACATTGACGTGTAGGTATGTCTACCGCAAGTCATCGCTTTAAAGTTCAGATAGATTCGTAGAGACAAGTTAATTTCTCATTGAGTAAAAAAATATGAGACATGTCTTTTTTTAATATTAGAATAATAATTAAGTTTTTTTGTAATACTTTATTTTAATATTTTATTTTTTCTGTTTCAGGTAAGTTTTTATAACGTGTCGCCATCAATCCAACGGGTCAATGATCTGCGTTTTCCGCAAATTCGTAAGTTCTACTTTGATTACTTATGCAAAGTATACATATTAAATTTTGTAGTAATAAGCAAAAAAAACGGTTTATACTTATTGTGCCAACTATATTAGATGTTCTAGGATAGTACAAAATTTACCTTTTACTAATTTTTTTTCATTAAAGTAGTTTATAAAAATACTTTTTTTTTTGTATGTTACGATTTTCCTCAATATGTGTCACAAACGCAAGTAAAACTTAAAATCAAACTAGACCCGCATCTAAAAGTAATACAATATTATTCTGTACCATTATAATTGCGAATACCGTTATCCACTCAATCAGTTTACTGTTAAACGTTATCACGACTTACTTTGAAGTTCGCTCTATTTTTTGTTTAATTTTTTGCAACGAAGTAGTAACTGTGGGTATTGACCGAGCATAGCCTTAGGTAAAAGTACAACAGGTCTTATAAGACAGCACTTGTCAATTCCATTAAATCATTGAGGCGTATATTAATTGACACACGTGAAAAGAAAAGAATAAATTTACATGAAAGAAATTACTTAGCAATATTTAAATCGGTCCAATATTGTTATTCACGAACACTTTTTGAAGTAGCTACCTCCTTAAGATAATAAATCCTTATATATTGGGAGTTGGGACACACAACACCATCTAGTTTCATGATAGATAAACTACATAACATACATAATTATACACATATATTATAACTTAATATGTTATAAATATAAATACCCATGACTGGAGTACAAAAATTTGTGTTTATCACTCAAGTGAATGCCCCTGGCGGGACTTGAACCGCTGGCACAACAAGTAGTGTCACTACAATCTACACCAAACGTTAAGCTAATATTTTTTGAAGTATGATTACTAGAAGCGCTTAATGAATGGATATGTCGATAAATAATATTTTAAACAAATTAAAAAAATACAACTTTTATATCAGCAATAACAATGGAATAAAATTTACACATGTATTGCGGCGTGTAAAAACTAGTCAACAATATTTTTAATCTTTATTGAATGGCAGAGGAACCTCGCTTTCTCGGTGTCGCAAAAAGTGGAATTACTTACTATAGCGAAGGCGAAGGCCGAGTGTAAATAAAGTTACTCATTACTGTGCCATGAATCCATGGTGAATGTGAATCTAACCAGTTTCATGTGTAATTTTCTCTTGCATTTCTACAAGTCTCTCTCTGATTAATATTATTACTTATTAGCTTAACTTATTTAAGTAAATTGCGCGGTATATTGCCTACATTTGAGTTGCGACAAAATTTACATTTTTTCGCCAAAACTGTAAATTTTATCCACAAAAAATATTAACCGCTTGTTTATATTCATCATAGAAAGATCCGGGCTGTATTGATCGTATCTGCAATGAGCAGTATAGATTAATAAACACTTTTGCAGTGATTCTAAATTAAAAAAAGTAATATTATCTAGAAACTACGTATATTATACACTAGTTAAGTAATTAACCGTCTTTGAAAAAAAGGAGAGATTGCAATCCACCCATGACTGCAAAAAATATATAAGTATTTACCTTAAGATTACGGTTGTCCTAAGATTTATGAAATACACATAGATAAGTTGTAAAATACATTTTGATGATTTTGTATGAAATGTTGTTTTAACTCGTATAACTGCAAGTTACTCGTTCTATGGAATGCTTCTTAAATGGGTTGATTCAACACGATATGACCAATTCTGTCATCTTCAACAATTTAATATAGACAATGATAAATGTTTCTATACTATTTATAGTAGCGAGTGCTAAAAGTAGTTTTGTAAAGGTTATTTTTTAGAATTATTCTATTTTAAACCCATGACGACACGTTTGGCTCAGTTGTTAGTGACCCTACCTTCTGCGCCAGCGGTCACTGGTTCGAGTCCCGCTGGGGGCATTCATTTGTTGAGCACAAATGTTTGTACTCCAGTCATGGGTGTTAATATTTATATTATGTATTTATTTAAAAATTTATATGTGTAGTATATCAACTATCTGGTATCCGTAACACAAGCCGCGTAGCTTACCACGGAACTAGAGGGTGCTGTTGTAAATATGTCCGAACATATTTATTTATTTATTTATATTTCTTAATGCAGTCACGGGAAAGGGACGAACGCATTACAGAAGCAAACAGATTGTTTGTCTGTTACCTTGTACTCTTTAATGTAGTATTTGATAACAGGGCTGACAACAAACGACTCGTCAAGACTATAAAACATCAGTTTATGCAATGTTTAATATAGAAATTATGTAATCATGTTTTACAGTACCTACTATATATAGCATATAAATAGAAATTAGTTCTATAAATAAAAGTTACAAACTATCAATGGCTTTATGTATGTAAGTAATGAAGTTGTAAATAAGTAAAAATTATTAGAGCTGACATTTCATGAATTGGATCCAATCAAGCAACCCTAGCAAAGGAAAGGCGAGCCTTGCGTGCACTGCATCTCAAGACGGTCAGTATGGGCCCTAACATCCCGTTGAACACGAATACCATGGCTAACAGAGACAATAGTATACTACAATCATACGCCAGACAGAGATAGAAGTACCTGTACACTCAAATTTAACTGGTTTTTGCTATACTGGTTATGCAGGTGATGCGCTATGAACTATGAATGATTTCATCTAAGAAAAGAAATAAAAACACGCTTTTATATACCTAGATATTTTTATAATATCCGCTTAACTACAGCACATAGAATTATATTTTAAGTATATTGTATAACTATATAGTCGTACATATTTGGGTATATAATATGCTCGGGAGTATTACTTACTCGTAACTGTAAAAGAATAATTGTATGATCTATCTGTGCTCCTTTCTAAACTAGACTTGATATGCCAGTTAATTCGATGCGATGCCAAAATAACGCGTAATAAAATCATTACGTTACTTTAATTAATTAGCGACTCACCCTTGCTTATTCTAACGGCTAGTGACACCCCCTGACACCCCCCAACAAAACATAAAAGAGTTATTCAAATCGGTTCAGCCATTTACAAGTTTTATCTCTATCGAACGATATTTGATTTTTATATACTAGTATAAATAGTAATACATAAGTAAATATAATATTAAATACTGCGAAGCACTAGTAAATTTTATTGTTCATGCAGGTATAATATCTACTGTTTATCGATTTAATTTTACTTTATCAATAAAGGTAATACATAATATATTTATGTAGATAAAAATAAGGCCAAATTTTCTTTATAAACCAGTGAAGTCATTAGTATCGTAAATTGCTATTCTTATAGTTTTTTATGCTGCTATGTACTAGAGATACACTATAAAAAAACAAATTGCAAAATATCTTTTCGTCTTATGACAATATGAATTATACGTTTTTTTTTGTTTAGAAATGTATTTCATACTTTACATTACATGATGGAATGTATAACGAAGGCTCTCACGGCCCTTGTTTTAGCTTTTAGGACAAACATACGTGGAATGCATGAAAAATGTTGCGGACATTGATCCGTTAAAACATGTTTAGCAGTGTATGTGTATGACCAACCTAGTAACAATAATATAATTCATTTTTAATATAGTGAATTCAATCATTGAACTTAATCGTTTTATTAATTCCTAGCGTATCACCCCCGTCGGGTCAGATTCGTCTCTACATGATCCCTGTCAAATTTAAAATTTGTAGTACAAAAAATTAAGGATCCATACAAACTTGCGAGAGTCTTAGACTTGCGAGATTCCTTAATCCGGCCCTGTCGCGAAATTCAATAAACAACCTCCCTGCCAAATTTCATCTTTAATCTTTATACGTCAAGCGGCTTTCGATATTTCGTGATGAATTAGTGACCTTTTCCTTTTATATATTTAGACTTCACTCTTAAAAGTCAAATGTGAGTCTATGGAATGGGCAGTTTGCACAAATAATTATAACATAAGTCACTTGTCACATCGCCTCAAAAGATGTACTACATCACGTCTAGTCCATTGCATTCGTGTACATAACAGTAGTAGATATCGAGTTGGAATATTGTTTGTTGATATTATTATGATTTTTTAAATAAGTAATAATTTATGCATGTTTTTGTTTTATAATATACGAGTATATTATTTAAATAAAGTTTAAATAAATATTTTTTTATAATTATATGAATATTATTTAATTAAGGTACCTACAGGTATTTGCAATTACTTTTAAATAGTCAAAGCGTCTAGTATAACGTCATGTTTGTACGTATCAGGGAATGGCTTACATGTCCTATGCATACCACAATCCGATTATATGTAAAGTAGGCTTGACATTTCTATGTGTAACTGTTCCTCAGGTATTGATTCTTTACTATTTTTCTTCCGTTGTTTTAAAATATGGCTTTCCGCGTGAAGCCACATAATAATATGTAATTAACATGCAGAATACACAAGTAAAACTGTAAAGTACAGATACTATAATTTTAACTAATTAAATATTAAGGTTGAACATTTATATTCTTTATGTTAAGACATTATTATACAGTTACACAGCGCCATCTAGTTCCGAGGTAAGCTATGAAGAAAGCTTGTGCTACGGATACCAGATAGTTGATTTACTACATATATATTAATTTAAATACATACATATTATGAATAATAAACACCCATGAAACAGTACAAACATCTGAGTTTAATAAATGAATGCCCCGAGCGGGACTCGAACCCGCGACCGCTGGCGTAAGAAAGTAGAGTCACTACAAACTGCGCCAAACGTGTCGTCTTTGCTTTTAACTTACTATAGATAAATCTTTATATATAAAGTTTAAGAAATAACAGTAGCAAAAAGATATGTAATTCCAAGAACTTAGAGCTCTTCAAGGTGCTTGACCTTTGTGTGACCGTCGTAAATCTATGAATTGAAGGCGTTAAAATATCACTAGCGGAAAATTTGCATTACTAATACGACTTACGTATGTAGCATAATGTCTATTAAAGCTTTCGCTTGAATTCAACCAATCATGTATATATTAGGGAAAGCTCTATAGGAGCTCAATAGCAATATACAAACAAATTCTTTTAGAACACTTTCTGAAATGGTTGTAATAAAAAAAGAATCAAATACGTAATTATTAATATTAAATTAACTATTTATTAATAAATATTCTTATAACTGCGTCGTTTTAGTCAGGAAAAATAAAAGTCCCTTTACTGTTTTCTAAGAAATATGAAGGGGAATTCCACTATTTTATACGGATAAAATAATACGTAACAGCTTCACTTTCGCTTCATTGAATATATCTAGCAATAATGTTATCACAATTGTAAACAGATACAAGTGCAACTGGCGCAATGTCACCGACTGTCAATCTGGGGCATTGGGTACAACGAGACTGACCTTAGAATAAATAACAGAAGTGGATGAACTATGAATATACATACACGTGGAAAAATGTCACTTTATACGTTTATATGTTAATCAAGCTATTAAATAAATGAAAAACAACTGAAATGGCTTATTACCTATTGCATTTTAAATTTTAAAACAACGCTTAAATTATGAACTCTGTACAGTTATTGCTGATTGAAATAAGTTTTTGCGTAAATAAGTTCCAAATCCTAATGTCTAATGTTCAGAAGACTTTTCCTAATATCTCTAATATTTTACTAGATAATCACCGTTTACAATACAATTAATAAAATACAATTGAACAACAGTGTAAACTAATCATTTATTACTATCTTATTAGTTATTACTATCTTATTAGTTATTACTGATTCAATTACAAACGCATACCACTTCTAATAAAATTCACACTGAGGCTACAATAACGCTAGACTCGAATAAGTAACCCACAAACAGTACACGGAAATTTAAACTCTATGTTTATAAAGAGAAAAGCGGAAAAGCTATAAACGGTTGTATTTTATCTATGCACACTCGAAACCGGGCCGGGCCGGGCCGGGGCGATAATTGAGTAATTACCTTCCTTGCAACATTATTTTTACTCTGCTTTAGTGTTAACGTACTCTTCCAACGTTTATGATAAGTTTATTTGTTATTTACTTTACTAATAACTATAGAAGGTGTAAAAACTGACATCTATACATATAATAAAAGTCTAAATGAGTCGAATCTATAGTTTTAGTATTTTTGTGTGTCTGTCTGATTAGATTTTATTTAACATTTAATAAATTATCGAGAAATATTTAAAAATTAATACGATTAATGTGAGTATATGTATATACATGGGTCCTTAGAGCAAGTCTATACAAATCCATTTTTTATGAATTTAATATGACAAAAGAAAAATTCTCACATTAAAAATTATAAATATATCAAAATTATAAATATATAAATATTATTAACACATAAATTGTAATGAAATTAACGATTGCGAATTTATGCGAGAGTGTGGATTTCACAATGAGTGAAATTCAGAATGGAAATAATAATTATGAGGCGCTTACGAGCTGCGAGCAGAATTTGGTAATTTAAAAAAAAGTTAAGTGTGAACCATTCTAGTTCTTATAAGTAAAGTTACAGTTATATCCTAGTGTTATACAAAACAAAATTCTAAGTTTGGAATAAAACACAATCTTTTGCTCCATTTGCCCTCAGCACAAACATCTATAAACGCGAGGAAGATAACGCAGTACTTCATGACAACATTTGTAATTATCCGTGTTCATTCGTATGAGTTACGACACTATCGAGGTTATTTATATAATACTTAAGTTATTATGCAAACCATTTATTATGATTTTTTATATATTTTAGATATACTTTTTTATTATAATTGAAACTAACTTCTTGGATTTTAACGCGGATTATTTTAAATGTAAAGCATTCGAGACGTAGGGAACCAAAAATAAAAATAAATACGCGGCAAAATCCGAAAAGAAAGAGTCATTTGTAATGTCAAGCATTGGCGTACACCTAACAAAGTACATATTATACTTTTTTATGGCTAACATTTCTATACAAATAAAAATGTTTCGTCTCTCATACATATCACCTACTAACACAATTTTGATATTTCAATTTACTACTCGATAGGTCCTATTTTTGTAGATGTAGATATTGCTAATGGCTTTACATGATAACATACGTACCGATAAAAGTAATTATTTTTTTCTAGAAATTCTCACAAAAATCTAAGTGATAATAATATAATATGAAAGTGAATAAAATAGAGTGGTATTATATTTGGATATTGGAAAGTAATAAATGCTACTCACGCAAATATAGCCGCGCCGTGTGACTCGCATTACGTCAGGCGATCAGGCATCTGAGTACCGTTAACTTACCACACTTCTAGACATTGGTGGTACATACTTAATTACTTACGAAAACTGCACGAATTGTTTTTATTTTATAGACTACTGATTTACACTCGAATTATTCGCTTGAGTCCCTTAATCGTCTTTGTGACACCATATCTTAGTTAATTGCTATCTGTATACAATAGAGATTTTATTGACAGCATGAAGTAGTAAAGACAAACACACAACATACCGCTTCTAAGACCATTTGTTCGCCCTTTGTAATGTAAAAATCACTTCTTTATGAAGTCATGTGTATACAGTATAATGCAAACTTTCAACTAGGATTTCTCTAATTTTGATTATTTCTGTTTTATATAATTTAATGACACATAAATTACTACGACACATAGTTACTTTCAAAAAGAAGAACGAGTTAAAAAATCGCCCCTGTAGAATATTTTTGGATTTAACTAAAAGAAAACCACAGTGATTAATAGATCTTAAAAAAATTAACACAGGTGTTAAAAAGCTCAAATACATTATAAAATAAGATTAGCATATTTACGTAATTTATTAAATTTTCGAGATGAGTTTCCGTTGATAAGACTTCCTTCCTGTTACAATATTGTCATACGCTATCTTCTGTTACAATAAAGCGATTCTACTTAAATGACATAATTATGTACATCATATTATATTGTATCTAATTATAGAAAAAAATAGTAATTTATATTCTATGTTAAGAAATTGCAGCGACTAATTGGTTGACATTTTTACGACGGTTTCTTCATACAAGTATGTGTGTGTTTTTCAATGCTGAATTGGTTAGACAGATTCGGATAAAATTTAGTTCAAATATAGACTACGACTTGGAGAACTTTGCAGGCTACTGATTGACAAGTAAGTACCAAGCAATGTGAAGATGTCCGGTCATATTTTTCAATACTTTTTGTCACTGTGATTTTTTTCACATGTATTCGAAAATATAAAACTCACGTCTCTAAAACAAAAAAAAGTCTATTTGAAAAAGTAGAACATGATTGATTTTAAATGAATGTATTATCTTCACTGTCAATAACTATTGATTCTATCGGCTATGAAAGGATGGGATAATTGGATTCGAAGGCTCTGCTTACGCCACAATTAGTTTTCACTTTGCGCCGCTTCCACAAAGAAGTATACAAATATAATTTTTACGTAAAATATTACTTTATCGACAAACAGCTTTCACAAAATCATATTTACTTAACGAGAAGCTATTTATAGGTTTTTATTTATTTTATACAATTGTTTAATTAATTGTTGATCAAATAGGATGATATAACGTGTATATTCTCTAAGTAGAATATAAAGATCCACGCCTGATAGCATAATTAAATATTCCAACTTCATACTTCATTTCAAAGTCTGCAAAACAAGTTTTTAAATAATAAATGTTTTGAAGCCTTAAAACTGATGTTATTCTTTTCTCCTTATCTTATTAAAAATGTAAATTTAAAAAAGCTCGATATATCATCTTAATCAATAAGTAAATGTCAGTCAATAAAATACTTAACGAATCGAGATTAGTAAAGATCAAGGCGGTGCTCTAGCACCTATGAAGTTTCTATAGTCTATACCTACACATAACGTTTTAACTCAGTCGAACTGTACATTTAATATATTTTGGAAAATTATTGAAATAGACTGGCGACTCGCCCTCGCTTCGCTCGGACTCTACCCTACATTTAGGACAGGCAAAGCCGCGGGATCCGCTAGTTATGCATATAAACCTTCTTTTTGAATCACTCTATCTATTAAAAAAAACCGCATCAAAATCCGTTGCGTAGTTTTAAAGATTCAAGCATACATAGGGATATAGGGACAGAGAAAGCGACTTTGTTAAACGGTTTTTTTTATACTATGTAGTGATTATCGATACAGAGTTACAGAGTAGGTACTCTAACTATATGTAGTTTTCAGAATTTCTGTCATTCTGTGGCTGGGTCGGTTGGCAGACTTCACATGTCTTTCGAAAAGTCGCTAGGTTCTCTTATACATTCAGGTTTAATCACGATTTTTTCCTACACCGTAAGACAAAAAGTGGGTACCTACCCACAATTACTAACTGTAGCCCGTGACCATGATTGCTGCAAAGCATTCGAAACGTCGTGAGCCAAAAATCATAATAAATCCGCGACAAAATCCGAAAAGATGGTTTCATTTATAATGTCAAAACGTGCGTAAACATCAGAGAAAGTATAGTAATCATGTTAGAAATGATTCGCACATGAAAATATCAGAGGTGCGAAACCCAGATTTGAACCTACATCACTCGGTCATCCAAGCGAACGCGTTACCACTGGGCTACCTAATTGTTAATTAAATTGTACTTAGGGAAGAACCCGACCGAGTCTCTCGTAATACTATGTAATAGAATCTGATTAATTATATCTTGTCAAGGATGAGAATTATTTTGTCATTTGTTTTATTTATGTTAAAAAATGTAATTCTATTACCCGTGAAAGCCGATTACAAGTCTTTGATGACAGGTGTAATGTTGTAGTTAATACCTACCTACAAGATCTATTATGTAAGTATACGAGTATATCAATATTTACGCATAAAACAAAAAAGTTTAAATATAATTAATAAGCTTGTTTGAAATTAAAGTGCCCTTACGTTTATATGACTTTTATATACGATTCGACTCACTTTGAAACTAATTATAATTCATTATAGTATGTAAGGATGGGCGAAGGCTAAAGATAGTTAGGAACAGACGTAAGAGTCATTTGCATATTATGCCTTGGCTAAAAATATGTTCCTAGTTTACTCAACACAATATTATCTATGAAACATATTTATTAGACACGTTTGGCTCAGTCGGTCGTGACCCTACTTTCTGCGCCTAAGGTCGCGGGTTCGAGTCCCGCTGGGTGTATTCATTTGTCGAACTCAGATGTTTGATCAAGATAGTCATGAGTCTATTTATAATATGTACGTATTTAAACTTATATATGTAGTATATCAACTATCTGTTATCCGGTACTTCCTAGCTTTCTACGGAAGTAGATGGCGCTGTGTTTTATAATGGCCCAACTTATTTATTTATTTATATTCTATTTTAAACTTTATATCAATTATCTAAAAATAAATGCGTAAAAAGTTAAGATGTTTAAGTTTGACCTATATAGAAAGGACGTTCTAAAGTATAATGCGTGGGCTTTATCGTTGAAGTCTTTAGGAATAGGAAGCTTAAACTTTATTTCTGCAAACTATTTTCTGCAATCTATTTCCGAGCTGATAAAATATTAGAAGCTAGTTGAAGGTTTACTAAAGCCTTTATAAATCGGTTCATTGGAATGAAAATAATAGCATATTGGAATTATCTGGTGTCGCAGGCTATAGTACAGTGGCGGAAGATATAAATTGATACTGTAGGCTGTAGGCTGTAGGCTGGTCTCCACTCTCCACTTTCCCGACACGGTGACGTCATCGGCGCCCTGTGACGAACGTCACGCCTCCGCGTGTCTTTCACATACACTTATGAGAGAATGTTATGTATTAATATTTTAATATTTGTACTATTTTTAGATTTTGGTATTTTTTTGGAAATTCTTATTAGTTTCTATATGGATTTTAAAAATGCATTGTCTTTATGCTTTTCATCTTTATTCTCGGACTTTAAACCAGAAAAATTAAACCCGTGTTACTCCCTCAAGTTATCATTCGAATAACACGCGCGTAATCTGTAGAAAATTCTTAGATTCTAGAATTAAACCTTGACAAAAGTCTTTCGAAGGATAGTAATAAAAATTAACTAAATGCCATATCTTAAAAGGTATGGTAAGTGCTGATATAGAAGTTACATAAATACCGATATTAATTTAAAAAATGTGTATTACATTTTCTATGTTATCACAATTTAGTAGAACGACATTACTCTTTACTTAACTGACTTGTATCTAATAAATATTAATTTTTTCCTTATAATATTTATGAGATTGTCATACTTGACAAATGTATACATTAAATAATAAATGTATCATGAAAGTATGTTAAAGTATTATCAGAGAGTTCATAAATATAAACAAGATTAAGTTATCATAAACAAGTTACATCTTGATCTATAAAAAATATTCTTGAATACTATTATGTAATCTTCTATATACATAATATCCTTTCTTGGATTTATACGAGTATTTTGCATTTTAATCAATCATGGTCATAGTAGATACTGCAGTAAAGCATTAGAATTTAGAAACGTTGCGGCAGGAACCAATAATTTAAACTAATTCGCGAAAATATCAAAAAAAGTTAGTTAAAATAACTCTTTCATATTAAAAAAAAGTAAATTGAGGCTTCTCATTCATCTTTCTTTAAGCCTATTAATTTAAAATATTTTATATTCAAGGAGTTTGGAAAGGCTTGGAATAAAGATGAACCAATCTTATAAATAAATTTTACATTCTACGCGGCTGTACGTGTGACATTTAAAAATAATTTTACGCTACGAAACTCGTTACTGTCTCGGATACGCGTTGGCGTAATGTCACAAGTGGGTTAAGGGATACCGGATAGCTGGAAAATTGGATGGAAATGGCTTTGATTTATCAACAAATTGTGTTATTGTGTAAAAGTCTTTCTGATTTATTTACTTTAACGTTCTTTTCTTATCTTAAAATGCATTGATATATGAAAATGATAGGTTCTTTTTATTTTTTATTTTTTTTCTAATGGGTAATGGTAGTTGTCATTCCTAAGTAAAAAATAGTATTTTGGCTTAATATGTAATACATTATTTGATAAAAAATATGGGCTACTCCTTTTTATATTTACGTAGAGATAAAATTAAATGTAGTGATGGTGCTGTAGTGACGTCATAGCCGTCTAGACAACTTTTATGGGTATGACGTCACTTAGAAGTACATCGCCCACATTGTAATTTTTGATGTCACACTGTCACTGAACAATGATATTACCTAAAGTCGCGGAAACACTATTATTATAATGAAGTTTATTCACGCATGAACTTCAATTTATATTCATGACGCAAAGAGAAAGGTCAGTCAATGATTCTATAAACATTCTTTTCTCATGAAACTTCTTGGCCGTTTCTAAGAAATTGAATGTAACAATGCACAAACCAAATTTGAATTAGAAACGTTTCGGTAGGAATTATAATGGTAAAAATAGACAAATTTGCTGTTTTTAAAGTGATAATATTGTGTTTATTATAATTTATATTTTAAATTAACAATTTAATGGTACATCTCTCTACGGTATTTTTATTAAAAGCATTTATTTTGTTATGTACTCTTAAAAGCGTTTTCAGTTTGCTTTTGTGTTTAAGCGACTCGACATGGCGCCAATACTTCTCACATTATATTATATCCTGACATTTAGTCTATAACTAGCTACTCACCCTGACTTTGTTCGGGTTCTTCCCTTGGTACGTTTTAATTTTTTTGTGTGGAACTTTTATTCTTTTTCTAAAATAAAAGTGGCCTAAGTAACTCTTTACAAAATTAGATGGAAAAAATATACAGACAGACAATAAAAATAAAAAATTGCTTTTGTTCTTATAAATATTTATAAATGTATAATATATTGTACATGTTTACTAAGAAATTGTGTTATAGGTATTCATGTTACACACAGACATTCTAATTTTAATTATTTTTATAGATATTCTTAAAGGCCATTATGTTGCGAGGTGTTTGGAAAAATATTTTCTGGTTAGTAACTAGAGGAGAATGAACCGTAATGAAATTCGTTGGCGCTAGAAGTAATTATTCATCTCATCTATTGTCTAGACGGGTCATGGTTGCGTAAGCTTTCATTTATTTTATTAATTTAAGTTACGAAATTGACCACAAATATTCAATGAATAAAGATAAATAAAATTGAAGTGTATGTTTCTAATGTCAAAGTAAAGATTTTTACTTAATGGATGTGGATTTTTACCGATATGGTTAAAAGAAAATACATTTTTAAATTTTTTTGCCTGTCTGTTTGTTCCGGCTAATCTCCGAAATGGCTGAACCGATTTTGATGGTAGTTTAAGTGGCACTTAACTGATACTATTTATAGGAGTGAGTTAGAAAACTTAGAAATAAATTGACACTATTAATCTTAACACATTCAATTAGCTTTTTACTATTATGAGAGTGCACAATATTTATTCTCACCCAGTTAAAGCGGCAAAATCGAAAGTTTCGACGACATTAAATTAATAAAAGTATATTTAGGTTATATATGTTTTGAAGTCATGCACATGTATCGATAAAACTGATTTATGTATCTCATTGTGCAGCTAGTGTGAATTTCTCAAGCCATTCGCTCTATTATAGCGCGACCTATTTCGTGCAAACTGAATGGCCCACATTGCAACATGTGATAGCATATGCACTATGCATGCCAGTGAGCCGCTCACTACTTTAATAAGCATAATGGCCATCCTCAACGGAATCTGTAAGCGAATAGCTGTCTCAGATGCGAATATCAAATGTTATTTTGAAATAACTGGTACGTAAAGACGTGTTTGAAATGACAGATTTTCTCCGTTGTATTTCCTTGTAGGGACTTTTATTTTATTTTCAACTCGATCTAAAACTAAATAAAAATAATATTCTTCAAAGTTAGGTTACAATTTTGATGGTAAACTGGGAGTTTATCACAAAAGTGTAGCAACAGATAGGTATTTAAAATCGGTTGCTACATGACTTATGAAAGCATGTAAAAGTTGTAAAATGCAATGCTGTCTTTGAAGCTCATTAGTTTTGCTACGATATGAGACATCTCACGTACCGTCATATGAAGTTGAAACGAGTAACTCCAAATGCATGATCAAGATAATAGCCGATACAAACGGTACTTGAACCGGATGCGAATCCACTATCGACTGGTGAAAGTAGATCTCACAAAAAATGCTCCCATTCCTTGCGCCTGCACCGTTGATATTTCATGAGACATTCACTTCAGAATAAGAAATAGACGTCTAAAAAGGGAATACTTACTACAAAAATTTAGTAGCATGAATGAATGTGAATGGCAATTTAGTATATTACAGAAAGTTCATTACGCGTCTTCAAATTATGTGACTTTACAAGAGCTTTTGTATTGAGCTATTTCAAGCTTAAGTGAATCAGTTCACATTTCAAATAATTTACAAGTCTGCGATTTGTAATTAATGTCTTTTAATTTAATTACTTGTTTGACATTTATCATTGCTTTATATAATTTGGAGCATGTAACAAGGTGAACTGAAATACTGAGATGTAATTGCGTATACAAGAAAAAAAACTGCAAGGTGCTGTTTATTACGAACATGTCAATCCACTAAATTCGAACAACCTCAAAAATATATTTATAAGCAAAACCGCTCAATTAATAACTGAAAGAGCTATAGAAATCTGAAAGGAGTAATAAGCAACAATATTTCAAGTGAAATAGGTGCAACAAATTCATATTTATCGCTATCGTATGTTTTTTAAACGAACAATGCAATAAAAGGAGTATAATGGAGTGCGTGCAAATTGATTAATGGTGTTTAGTTTTAAGTAAAGTCCAATACACACAAAAGAATATGTTTTATGTAGATAATTTAAAATATTCAACTCTCTTGAAACCTAAAAATTCTCACTGATAGTCTACGTTTACTACACGACACGTTTGGCGCAGTCTGTAGTGACCCTACTTTCTTGCGGCAGCGGTCGCGGGTTCGAGTCTCGCTGGGTCATTAATTTGTTATACTCGGATGTTTGTACTTCAGTCATGGGTGTTTATATTTATAATACGTATGTATTTAAACTTATATATGTAGTATATCAACTATCTGGTATCCGTAACACAAGCTTCGTAGCTTACCACGGAACTAGATGGCACTGTGTGTAATAATGTCCCAACATATTTATTTATTTATTATATACGTTTGCATATTTATAGTTTTTTAAATCACTACATAGTATAAAACAAAGTCGCTTTCTCTGTCCCTATGTCCCTATGTCCCTAGGTCCCTATGTATGCTTAAATCTTTAAAACTACGTAACGGATTTTGATGCGGTTTTTTTTAATAGATAGAGTGATTCAAGAGGAAGGTTTATATGCATAACTAGCGGAACCCGCGGCTTTGCCTGTGCTAAATCTAGGGAAGAGCCCGAGCGAAGCGAGGGCGAGTCGCTAGTTAATAATAAATTAAACCTATTTTAGTATATTTATTGTGATCTATGCCCAGACGATGACGAAGCGATGTTTCATATTATAGTTATTTACTTTGTACTCTACACAGGCTATAATGTCAAACTGTGATCGTATTAAACGTAATTATTAAATAAAGTGACCGCACATGGCTGCTTAAGTGCTTTATTAGTTGTTTTATAATAAAACTACGCCAAACAAAGACACCATCAATCATATGAACAGCTTTTACGACGATTGAATGAAATTGATTTACGACGCTCTTTCAACGCTTTTTGACGTTATATAGAACATGGAAGTTGATTTAAAGACAATAAATATTTGCTATGTCTTAGTATCTTGTTTAGAAAATACATACCATTTACTAAAGCAGAAAAAGACGTAATCTTTTGTCTTACTCATTTATAAAACTTACAATAGTAATAATAAATAATAGGGCAATTTCTAGTTATGTCACTTTAAGACGTACTTAAACGTAAATGTTCTTCATTACACAAATTTTTGAGGAGAAATGAATATTAAGAAAAAAATATTTTAAACTAGATTAAGGTTTAGAATTAACTTTGAATAGTATTTTAGTTACTATCTAAGAGTATAAGAACATCACTTCACCAGTGACTGATTAAAGTTAATAATAAATTCAACACACAGACATTATTGTTTTATTAATCAGCATCATATTAGTACCTTTACGATCTGATAATTGTAATAGATTGTTGAATGAAAATGTTTATTGTGAACTCTGTTAGTCATAAAGGGACACTACTTATGTCGTAACTATAACAATGGCAACTGTGTAGTAAATTACAATACGGTCAATCGAAGTTGATCAATGCAATGATTAATATGTCTATAGTAAGATTATAAAGATAAAAAAAATATTTTAGTTTTTTTTTCTATAATTTATCTATTACATATGTATGAAGATAGTTTGAAACATTGGGCAGGACATAGAAGGACAATTTTTATCCCGGAAATCATGCCTTTGAAACATACGAAGGAGTTTATTCCTGAACGAACGTATTAAATATTTATTTTAGTATTCCAAAAAATGTGGTTGCTTTTTGCATCATTAATCTACTAGTGGAAATTTTATGCTGATCAAGACAACACATTTATTCACGCTTTCGCTTATTTTTTTGTATTACATCTGTATTAAAAAAATAAAATCGTTAGGTAACAATGCACTTGCAGGTATATGAACATTGTAGATACATAATTCAATATGTGCTTATAGCCTTCAGCATTCTTGCAATAACTTTTGTTTTACAGTTAATTTTAACCGTTTCAACAAATATTCTAACAGAAAATATTTACGAGCGTACCTTATTTCATTTTGTTTGTTAATTTATTACAAGAATTTATGATGCTCATAACCCTTGAAGAACATATCTATTTTTTATGGTAAGGTTCTGTGTGCTTCTTTGAAGATATGGAAACTATTATTTTAAAATTTAGTTTGCCGATTTTGTGAAGGTACATCTGGTATAAAAAGACATAAAATAGTTATTTAGGTGCTAATTATGATAAAACAAGTTTAAAAAAATGTATACAGTGGAACATATAACCTCCTCTTTTTTTGAAGTCGGTTGAAAATATTGTATTAAATTACGTGCACAATAACGTGATAACAAGAACTGATCTGAAACGGATCTGAACCTGTGACTCAATAAGGAAAATCCTATTATTATTGAACAGGTTATATCAAAATTAAGGCAAAACAGGCAAAATATTATATAAAAAATAATTGATAAACTTCCTTCTTATAGTTTGTTTCAAATTGCTATCGCAAAAATATCAAGTGCATGTTTTTGATATGCACTTTTTTACCTATTGTAATGTACGCATATTGTTATAATAATAAACATATTTTTTTGTTTGCTGACGCCATATGTCATACGTCATTCCCTTTAAGACGAATAGAGCGTGATTAAGACAGACGCACATAACTACGTACAGTTCGCGTCACGTAAAAAGAACGCTGGGAGAAAGTGGTGGGGGGTGTGTTTGCGCATCGGTACATTCGCATAAAAAATTTCTAAGCCTATTCTTTTATTTTTGAACTGGTCCTTATCTCGCGACATATATTGGTTATTGGTAGGTACATTGAAAAATATATTAGATAGATGACAATTAAATAGAATTCTATTAATTAATAAAATATGTTTGATTCAGTTGAAGAATGTTTAATCTACTTACAAAAAGTATAATTAATTCATTTAATATATTTTTTTTCAATTATTAACTGCATTATTATCAGACTCTCTCTTTATAAAACAATTTACGTCAAAAATATTTTTCTTTATTTTTTATATAAAACTATTTCGTAATTAATAACTTTTGTGTGCGCGATGGTATTTTGAACTGACAAACCAATAGCGAGCCGGAAAGCATGCGGCGCGTGCCTCTCGCCCCGCGCCCCGCGTCTTACCACCAAATTGGCCGTTAAATCGCCTATGCGCAACTTGACAGCCAGCGTTCTTTTTACATGACGCGAATTATAGTATAAATTAATCGCCTAGTGGAATCAGTTAATAACTAATACCGATTAGCTTCATAGAAATATACGAGTATCTACAATCTTAACACGTTTGCTCTCAATAAACATTGTAAAGGCGAGAATGATGCAGGAATTGGGTTATAGTGACATTATCTGTTCGATATTATTATGCAAGTACGGTATAACGCTTGTAACTAGTTGTAGTCGTACAACTTTCGACATTATGCACATTATACTGATATATAGATTAACAAGTAGCATATGTAAGTTTCTCAATATATCAAAGTTGAGCTTCAAAACTTAAGATATGCTTAATAACTGTATAATTAAATTGCTACTTTTTCCTATCAATATACGATAGGTTAAAAACTTAGGAACTTACCTACTTTTTCGATTTTTAAGTTCAGGATATTTATTGTTTGGTTCTGAAAAGTCATTTCAGTCAGTTACTAGTATAAAGCTACATTATTTAGCTGTCAGATTCCCTTGAATATTTGTAGAAGTTACTAAGTAATGAATAGTAAAATCGTCGATTATATTTTTTTTTTAATTTATCCTTTTTGTCTCTATCGTACAACTCTCTCGTAACTGACGATATGCCACAAAACACCTGATAAGTGCTACAGAAAATATTATTCATTGCTTTATTTCTTAACTTTCGTGATTAATTATAATTATTATTGCTTCTTTTATAAATCAAATAATATATGTATTACTAAAACGATTTAAAATGTTATTATACTACTAAACATATCTGTTTTTTATAAAATCACAAAATATATTTATCAGCAATAAAACTGTTTTTTATATCGTGAAAAATAAAAATAAAGTAGGCTTGAAAAGAAAAAACAAGTTTTATAGTAGTACTAGTATTCTTTTTCAACAAACAAGGTCATTAAAGTAGTATATGTTAAAAATTAATATATAAGTACTTAAGTTTAGAGTAGGATTGCTTAAACTAGTTTATTTTCATGTTACATAACTTATAAGGGTAAATAGTGTTTTCTAACGTTATTTCCGAAACAAATCGTTACTTAGACTGTATTACGTTGACTACCTACACAATGCAACCAGACATAAATAAATTCATTCCTAATCATATTAATTATTTGCGCACACTTTTCGATTGTTATATTTATTAAATGTTTGCCTACAAATGTTTACGTTAGTATCTTTGCATTAAACAATAAAATAGGTAATCTATTACTACTAAACGTCAGTTTTAATTTTGTTCTTCTCTTAATAAGCATTAAGCTAGTTTCTTTACCTATAAGACATTGTTAAATGCTGTGATTCTTAGAAACCATGTGATTTTGTATTTCAAGAACGCTGCAGGTACCTAATATTAAATGAGCGTGTCATGGACGAATAAACTACTGGACGAGACATATAAGCGGACGTACCTTTACCGGCCTTGTCTGTAATCAGGATATTTAAGCCTTGGCCGTTTGTTTTTGCGTCAGTCTCAAGCACTTACTTGTCAACAAAACATCTCCCAAAAATGACTAAATGTTCTATTAAATGGTGTAAAAACTATTGCGGCGAAAGCAGCACTATTTTTTTTCACTTATAAGTACAATATTTTATTACATTTAATGTTATTTATCACAAAATTTAAGTAAATGTAAAATAAAATTTCGTATTATTCAACTATGTTAAATATAGTCGATATATCTATGTATTGTTGACATCTGACAACCATCATAAAATGGCTGGATTATACCGTTCAAAACAAATGACAGAACTGTCGAGTAAGTCCATTTGACATCGACTAGTGCTTGACAATGTCGAAAAATATATCGATATTTGACGAAATAACTAAGCGAATAATGGATGTTATTTGTACAGTACAATAACATAAAATACTTTTATCGCAGTATCCTACAATCTGATGATAATAAATTTATAATAATATTTTTATAATTAAATAAAAACATTATAAATGCAAAAATTATAATTAGTATGTGTACTTAATTTTTATTTTATTTTAACACATAAATTACACAAAATTTTAGATTTCCTAGGGATCCTTCTCGAAAGAGAAAAAAAATTCTTAACAAAAAATTTGAAGTCTATAATAACTATAATTGAGTAAAAAGTTCATAACAATGTCCTGCTTATTTTAGTATAATTAAAATATAAATACCGGAAGCTTACCCCACCTTTATTCTCCCTTTATTTTCTTTGCATTACAGCTTATTTATGATACGCCTTTTCTTTCCCATTCGAACGTTCTGGGTTTGATTGTTGGCGAAGAATGAATGTCATTGATATATGTATTTTATCGACTACGTTCAAGCACTAGCATTAGAGTGAATTTTGATGTATTGTGTCAATTCTTTGTGTGCATTATACTTCAATTGGTTGAACGGGTTTTCATGCATTTGTATTTTATGACTGGTCCAGTAGTTTATTCGTCCATGGAGCGTGTATATTAGTAGGTACAAACATTTATTTCGCGTATCTTGGAAACGGCTGAGCTAATGATTTGTATCAAATTTTGTATTTAGATAAGATTTTCCTTTGAAGTTTATGTAATATGTGTTTTTTTAGAAAAAAACTACTTAGAAAAGAGCCGGACGAAATTCGGTTGTCCAGATACTTATTATTTACTTGACATAAATTAATTGTTTTATCTTTACCTAATTTCTCCATATAAAAATAATCTCCATATCAATCTTTAAATTGATTTACAATTCTCAAAGATAGCACGTAACCGGTAACATAAAGATAAAATTGTATAATTTAGATTAAGAACTTCCTTTTACCTAAAACTGGTCAAAAATAACAATTAATCAACAGCCATTTTATTGCACATTTGTAAAGGTGAAATATATCAAATTAAACAAATATATTACTATAAATTATACCACTCTCTCACAGAAGACCGGCGTGAAGTGGCAGCTATGCTGTCGCGTTTCGTCCGGTGAGTGAGAGTCCGGGAGGCCCACTCTCCTTCCCCCCTCCCTCTTCCCTTCATCCTCCGCCTTCGTTCCCCCCTCCCTCCCACTTCCCTCCCTCCTCCATCCCTCCCTTTCCTGAAAGGCCGGCAACGCATCTGCAAGCCTGGCTTGCAGATGTCCATGGGCGGAGGTGATCACTTCCCATCAGGTGAGCCTCCTGCCCGTTTGCCCCCTTTTTACCATAAAAAAAAAAAATTATGATATGACTAGTATTAGTACACTTGAATACTCAGTTTTCCGAAAGCGGATTGCGTTTACACTTTACAATCTACGTAATTCATATAAAAAATAACATTCATCTAAAGGTTACTTGCAGTTGTAAAAATAAAATTGCCTTTGCATCTATAAGGATAAAGACTTAAAAGTGCACTATACCTAAGTCAAGTTCTTAGTCAATCGCTAAGAATATTTGTTTGATTATAAGATATTTTAAAGATTGCTAAGCATTTTTAATAATTCCGCGAACAGTGTAGTCTGCATAAAAAAGAAAAAGAATATAAGGTAAAATAAATGAAAATCTACAAACTTTTATTTCTATCGAACGCCCTTTTGCACAAATTACTTGTGGTATCCGGGCGACCAGGCTTTGCTAGGACTAGGCTATTTACTTATGTTGAAAAAAAAATACACTTATAAAGACATATTGGCTGAATTGAAAGTCCTACAGTATAGACTATTTCGTTAACAAAACATTAAAAAACGTATCGTATATAAAAGAAATAAGAGAGATAAGAACCTTTGTAGAACTAGATTAACTTTATCGTTTACATAAGTATTGTTGTACATCATCAACTTATCCAACTTGAGAGCTATAACATCTCACTTAATTCTCCATCAATCGGCCTTTTGTAAAAAATTTACTTACGGATGTTGTTTCTAAAAAGCATTTTTATTTTATATTTATGTATAAAATTTTAATATATTATACATTATCTACGCCTAAAATCTACACATAATTAAATTCTAATTCAGCCTAAACGAAACTGCACATATTTTAATGTATTTAGAAAATCTTATTTAATTTAATATTATTATCAAAACCGAATAGTTACCTGTCTCTAATCGTATCACAAGAAAACCACTACATAAATGTAGATGTAATTTGGTAATAGCTGGTTATCCGAATTACCATATAGTATACTTTTTACTGCGGGAGAATATCTCTGAGCAATCTTTACTTAGGTACTGCTAAAACGCTTTTAGGGAACGAAACCGAACGTAGTCTTAGCCTTTTTAAATAAAATGTATATATGTATATAAAACTTATAACTAAAACCGTTTAACTTTCTATTCCACCAAAATCGCACTACTAGATATTATAAATGCGAATGTTTTATATGTGTGCATATTATATATATATATATATATATATATATATATATATATATATATATATATATATATATATATATATATATATATATATATATATATATAATATATATGGATGGAAGTGTCTGTTAACGTGTGTGTTTGTATATAAAAACTGTATTTTTTGCTTCTTCACGCGGATCCGTCTGGACGGCTTTAAAAGAAGCTTAGTTAATAGACTATTATCTGGACTCTGGAGCAACAAACGGGTTTGGTAGACTTTAAAAAAACGGATCTAAGCAGAAAATCAAAATTTATTATTTCAATAGAATTTACTAGCACTAGGAAAATAGGTATGCATTTATGTAGTTTTATTCCACACAAAAATATTAAATTATCATTTAATATGCAAGAATGTTGTTTCTATATACTTTAAAACTGTTACTAACAGAATGTGTTGATAGTTATGTAAATATATTTCTGCAAAACAATTTAATAATATGTAGAGTAGAAAATATGAATGTTTAATTTTTATATGTCGACTGTACGGTAATATAAAGAAAAAGAATTATTAAACGAAGTTATTTCTTTTTAGCGTTATTTTAAAGTATGGTAGGATAGTTATAAGCTTGTTGTATCTTCCTTATGGTCGTTATATTGACTTTAATGGTATTAATTCAATTCTGTTATTGCCAATTACCGCGCCTTGTTTCACAGTTGAGCCTCCCGAAACAAAATCAAGAGTGCTTTTTAACAATAAAACTATATTATACATAATTACGTCTAGAATCTATGTATATGTATATGAATATAAACTATAAGTAGTTATTATATATGATGAAAGATACATAAAGCCTCAGTTCTTCCTTCTTGATTGCGTTGGTCAGCTCCTGAATACTCGACGCCTGTAATACATTATAGTATTCACTATTCACAAAACAAAAATCTGTATTAAAAAATATAAATAAAATGAAAATAAAGAAAGTTCAAATCATAAAAACAAAAAAATACTGTTTAGCTTAAAACTACAAAGAATAGAAAGTGAAGTATGACTATCGAAACGTTACGTCAGCTCTAATTGAGCCCACTGATGCATGCTGCGACGAGTAAGCGAAAACGGACTGTAATGGCGAAATAATTAAATAACACGTTTTTAAATAGATTTTAATGACTTAATTGTAAGGTCGAGTTATATCCCCATTGTTATGTGTTGAATGATTTGTGTTTAACGTTTAGCAATGTTACGTATTTTCACACGTACACTACGTTTTTTACAGTTTCTTCTCAATTAAAAAGTATTGACAACTAAAAGATTTTTATGCGAGGTATATAAGAAGCTTTTGGCTTATCCCATATGATAAATTGTCCTTGAAAGAGAGAAACGCTTATTTAATAAACCTGAAAAATTGAAATTTAGTTCTGATACAAAAAAAAATGTGGATACAAACAAGAAAAAATGCCAAGTTATTTAAATTTCCATCACGTTCCTTAGAATTTACTGGTTGGTATTTCCCACTAAGCGCCAGCTATGAAACGTCGATGCAAACCAAAAGTACAATACCCCCGTCTCGACTGAGAGATACACCAAATTTAATTCAATAATAGTATAGATTTGAAGGCGGAGGATTCGTGCATTTCATTAACACTAAATCATTCTATATAAGTCCAATGGAACTTAATTTACAGTTACAAAGCATAGAGATAGATAGAGTCCAAGTATAACTTGTATAGCGAATAGCTCTGCCATTTTTTTCCCCTTTTGAAATTTTAGATAACTTTCAGTCGTACTCCAGACAGTCCACAACTCGCATAGTGAACAACAATAGACGACTATTATGGAAGCAGTGAAAACATTTTTCTAACAACAATCACGCGACCGTGTCCGATTCGCAATCTCCTAAGGCACGCTACATTCTAAACGGCATACGGTATGGCAATACAAATTAGGTGTCGACTCGTAATCAAGTAGTTTTGCTGATGAACTATCAGGCACTACGGTCCGCGGGCGTCGCCAGGGGTCGGCGACCGAGTTTGGCGGACGTTTACTCACTTCGCCTCAACTATTTGAACGACTCCTATTTACACTCGGCCAAGGTGAGGGCCGAACGAATCGCGAGCTAGAGATGCGAATTACACCTCGTGCTATTGACCTCGTATGTTATTTGGCGCTCTTCGTATTTTTCTGCGAGCGTTACCTTTGTGTGTATTTGTTATCGTGATTTCATAATTATTTATAGCATTCGGAGACCTAATAGATTTGTAAAAAAAATCTTTTATTTCGGTATAAGGTGTCTACTATTTCACAAATACTTTGATATTTATTTATAAATAAATTTCTTTATGGCTAAAAACATATTGGTAAATGTTAGGTATAACTGTTAAATTCTGCGGGCTTCCATATCTTTATTTGGGTAATAGGTATAAGTATGTATATACAAAACGTATAAAAATATTTGGCCAACAAAATGTTTGTTGCAAGATACATCTCAAGGGCAAGACACAAAAAACAGTGGGTATTTTCAACTTCAATTGCGAGAATATTCGAGTTTCTTATCAGTATAATTAAAGTCTTACGCGTGATTATAAATGTGTTTTTCACTTTTCAATAAAAAAGGTCAAGGTTAAAAAATACTTACCTTCATTCGTTAGTTATATAGATTCTAGAAATACTTTATCCAAGTACCAGTTGATTAGAAATTATTGTTCCGGCTTTATGACTGTGAGTCAGTCATTAGGAACTAAACAAGTAATATCTTAGAGTAGGTTTTACTATAAAAATGTAGTTTTTTTTATCATTTTAGTTTTATATATAATAAACTTATAAATCCTTGCAGGAGATGCAAGATGTATTGGACGAGGACTCAGAGATGGGCGACTGGCTGATCGAGCGGGATTCCAAACTAGGCGTAGTATTGCACGACAGATTGATGACAGATGCCGCGCTAGGCGCTGCACCCATAAAGACAGAACACTCTTACAGCCTCCACTCAGATGTCGAATCAGCACCACCCTCGCCACACCACACCAAAGTTGACGGTATGGAAATATTAAAATTTACTGGTTATTGAAATCAAATATAGTATATATTATAATTAATTTTATTATCGCCTTGATATTTTAAATTGCATTGATGCAGGAACCTTGACTTCGAAAGTTTAGTATATCTTGATATAAATATGTCAGGTATGATTATCGATGATTAATTATGATTTTGATGCAAAAAAATAATGAATATTGTATTTTATAAATCCACTAGCGACTCGCCCTCGCTTCGTTCGGGCTCTTCCCTAGATTTAGCACAGGCAAAGCCGCGGGATCCGCTAGTTATACATATAAACCTTCCTCTTGAATCACTTTGTCTATTAAAAAAACTGCACCAAAATCCATTGCGTAGTTTTAAAGATTTAAGCATACATAGGGATATAGGGACAGAGAAAGTGACTTTGTTTTATACTGTGTAGTGTGTGGATGATACATTGGTTATTTTTGAAAATTTTTATTGAAATAGTAATTGTATTATAGATATGGAAGCTGAATCTATACTAATGACTCTTTTCTATAGTTTTTAGAATTCATCATCACGACAAAAGCACTGGACTGGTTACCTTTACTGCAGGAAACTATATATTACATATGTACTAAGTGTTAAAACGTAGTTAGGAACGAGTGAGTCACTATAAAAGTAAAAAATATAATATAATATTTTCTTTGATTTATAATTTCATTTATAAATATATACAAATAGCTTGTAGGTAGATTATCTTAACATCAAAGCTTATCGTTAAAATCTGATTAAGTAAGTACCTTACTCGCATAAACGTACGTGAATGCGTGCTCTAAAATAAACGAAATTCTTCTTAGCTTCGTGTAAAAATAAGGTTAGATTAATCACGTTTTGCTTACTAATGAAATGCTTAAGTTAACAATTAAACGTTCTAGTTATGCGTAAAAACAAGAATACAATTAAATGTAGGTGGAGATGGTTTTCGTACTAACTGCGGTAGGCAATTGTTACCGAAATAGAAATTTGAAACCCAATAAAAGTGTTACAAATCCAATAATTGAGTAATTTTATTTAAGAATGAAATGAAATTGAGTGCTGATTAGATTTTGAAATTCTTTAAGGGAAAGGTATCAAAATATTTGAGATTTTAGTGTGGCCGCTCCTTTAATATATTTTTTTTGAGGCATGACCTAATGATTAATTATTTAATGATAGTCAGTGTAACCAAATCAATTAAATAACAGATAGGTACCTTCAGCTCAAACAAACATAGAACTATAGTAAATTAACTATAGTTTTATAAGCTATTTTCGTAATTATGTTACTTTTAACAAATTGGAGTTAAATTCTGAATACAACAGCTTATATTCCACGAGTTAATTTTATTATTTTATTCCGTTTACTGTTTAAGTAAAGAATGTGGTAAAACGAGCATTTTATTTTTATAATAGCAGACTAACCAATTGCGTTTATGCATGTTATACATTGTGATAAAACTTTATCTAGCTTTTAGGCTTAGCTATCAAAACATATTATTATGCGTATATTACCACAGATTATTATGTACCTGATATATTCTAATATTTCTAAAAAATGTCTAATATCACTCTAAATTGCAAATAAGTATTTACATAAATGTAATAAAATACTGATTTTGGTTTCATTGAAGTAATGTAAGCTAAAATATTATTAAAATATATAAACGAACAATTACAACAATGAACCGACACAATGATTATTATAACGACATTCGTGTTTATCTTATATCAAACGACTTTCGTGTGAACGAGACAATGCATTGCTCCACAGGGTGCCATGCTCGCTAACACGCTCACAAGCTTATATTGTAGATGTCATTGTATAGTTGAATTGGAAATAAAATATTAGTTGTTAGGACCGTTCGGTTAATGTATAGACTATGTTATTTATTGCCAATATGGTCCGGAAAGTACCAACGGTACTTTACTACTATACTATACTTTACTAAAATACAACTATTTTTATAGCAATTTCATGCTAAATATAATAATTCTAATCAATATTATAAGTTATACGTATCATAATTTAGAATCGAAATAAGCTTTAACCAAGCTTTACTTTAGCACAAACATAGATAATGATTACGTAATAATAACAAAATGCAGAGACCTAAATGTGATAAAACAATTTCAGTGATAACAATATGTTAAAATGCTAAAAACATCAATCAGAAATTATGACAATTAGCTGAATGATTGCAGAAATAATTACAATTGCAATACAAAAAAAACATATTTTATTATATCAATAGTTATATTAAATAATAGGTATACGAGCACTTCCCGCGGCTCCGCCCGCGTTCTAATAACTATTAAATAAAAGGGATATTTGATAGAAGAATGAAAGGTTATAAGTATTTTATGATGCCAAAATAAAATATTAAAATTTGGTCTAAAGTAAAAAATCTACCGACGGCCACCTTTAATATCTAGTGGAATAAATAATAGCCTGCGACCTATTCTCAAACTTACCAAATATACACAAACAAATCATAAAAATCGGTTACGCCGTTTCGGAGTAGTTTGGTAACAAACACTGTGACACGAGATTTTTATATATTACTAGCTGACCCGTGCCAACTTCTTTGGGCATAATGTTAATAATCCTTTTTTAGTACAGCGTGTTTAAATAATTTAAATTATTTTATTAATATTAAAAATTAAATTATCTATACTAATATTGAAAAAACGACTTTTTGTAACTAATATAAAAGTTAGACATATGCTGTCGTTGACTTTTTTGTAGGTATTTTCAAGCTCCACATCTTTTCTCTAGAACTCAAAAATATATCTTTCATAGTTAAGGCAGCGTTCGTAAGAAACGCTTTCATTCGACCGTTTTTTCTCCGATTCACTTTGCAAAACGGACTACCACGTAAAAGCCTTTTTATTTTTCGGTTTTTTATATAAACTATGAAACTCAGCAATAATGTGGCTTTCTATTGGTGAAAGAATTTTTAAAATCGGTTCAGTAGATCCCGAGATTACCCCTTACAATTTAACAAATAAACAAACTTTACTTCTTTATAATATTAGTATAGATAATATACATATTAGAAAATAATGTATAATATATAATACAGTAACATATAATTGTTATATGATACATTAGTATTTATCTATATAATATAACGATCTATAAAGATTATCCTATAACATTACTATACTACTAGTACTATAGTTCTACACGCTTCGAGGAAGTCGAGAATCAAGACTGAACTTTTGAACTCTACATCCTTCTGATCATCATCTGTAAGTACAGATCGACATACCTAAGCTCTTTTTATATAGAAAAATAGTCATGGGCTATTTTGCGCAGTAACAACTTTTTATTAAAAATAATTAATAATACTAGACGATCTTTATTAGCGGCATGTTGTCGACTGAATTAACTTTAATCTGTCAGAGATAACGCTATCGCACATTCGATACGCATTTGTATTCAAACAATATCGAATATTACGTAAGAAGCATATATTTAAACAGCTTTTCGAAATTTCGTTTGCGAAATGTTTGTATACGAACATATGGACGATATTTTATTGTATTATTATTTATTATTTCTTTATTTTGGTATTTTCAATATATAAAATTACCTTAAAAATATTTTTACATAATCCCAAAAAAGATACATTTATTTTTTTTTACGAAGCGATGTAATTTTTCCATTGTAGTTTTTCGTTTTTTTTTATTTCTTTAATAATTTTACACAAAATCATAATTTGTTGCTTAAATTTCTTTATATCAAAAGTAAAGCTAATAACGGTTTAGCTTTTTATTAAAATTCATTGAGTCATGATGCAGCTTGGAACAACTATTAGCAGTACATTTGAGGACATGACTCAGAGTTCGTGGATTTCGCATCGGCTTGCATTGTTTCTATGGAAGATAAATGTCAAATGCTGTTTTGTTTTGCAGTTATGGAGGTAATAGTTGCCGTGCTAGTGTATAGGCAATTTAAGGACTAATCTGATAATTATACGATCTTGTATAAAGAAAATTTGAATCCGTATATAAAATTTCGCGACTTTACTGTAATCCGTTAAGAAGTTGCCTTGTCTTCAGTTAGAAGGAGAACTTATACCAAATAATAAACATTGCAAGTTAAATATAAGCTCAAATTTAATATTGCTTTCTTAACTATCTTTGAAATGTTGTGTTAAATTAAAAATTAGGTTTCATAGTAAATATTGATAATCGACACATGAAGCCTTATTTATAAATCAATATAAAATTCTCAATGTTAAAACAAAAATATCTCTGATACCACGACATAATATTATAAAACGCCGTCTCCGCCGTATCTGTTTGTTTGCAATAAACTCAAAAACTACTGCACCGATTTTCATGCTGTTTTCACCAATGGATAGAGTGGTTCTCGATGAAGGTTTTGGTAGATAATTTATCAAGTTTTTTATACATTTACTAGCAGAACCCGCGGCTTCGCTCGCGCTAGTTATCTATAATTTTCTTGGATGTGCCATACATAGACAGGAAATAAATACTTAAAAGTTGTAAAAGTCCCTTATCAGATTAAAAATCAATTATCAGTGTCGGAAATATATAAGATACATTTTAATGCGTATTTAATGCTTTTATATCTTGAAATATAGAAAATTGATTGTAAATGGCCTTTTTCGATAATTAAGAAGGTCATTTTCATTGCGATAAGAAAAACTGCATAAACAAAAAACAATATTCAAGAGATACTTTCTTTTTTTTCATGTATTAAAATATTCCGAAATGAATAAATTAAACTCTCATAAAGCAGCCAAAGTATTTAATTTATATTATTATCGTTTTAAATTATTCAATTATGTAAATTTCGTTTTATTACAAAATCGTGACAAATATTAAACCCTTATCAAATGTAAAATAATATTAACATAATATTATTAATTCATTTTTTTATATTATGAAGCTAAATAACAAATAATATGTCTAATATATATGTGAAAAGCTATTAATTTGAAATTACACTACAATTTCATTTATTTGTTCCTACTTTTATTTACAAAAATAAAATTGTCGATGTTTGATTGCTCGACATGTTAGTTGACACCAATTTAAGTAAATAAAGGAAACTATTATTATCAAATTTTCATTTCGATAAAAAGTGTCTTATGTTCAATGTATAACAAACCAAACCAACAAGCATTTTTCTTATTTTGAAATTGAATCAATATCAGTAAATATAATTGCTCCTGTAATAAACATATAATAATAATTAGTAGTTTTTCGATTTTCATGAACTGACTGGGACTATACTAACTTATACAAATAATACTTTTTTTTAAATTCCACAGTCCCTATTGAACTTGCCTTTGAGTCAATTTAAATCAAAAATTAAAAATACGTTATTGAATAAGGCTTATTACACTATAGCGGAAAACCTAGTAGATGTAAATGTGTGGTATTAGTCACTGGTTGTGTCTCACGTAGGATAAATAGATAAATATTTTTTTGAAAAGAGCAACTGTTGAGTTTCTCGCCGGTTCTTCTCAGCAGAACAGCTTTCCGAGCCGGTGGTAGTTTAGTCACAGACTTACAGACTGACTTTTAATTTTGAGAATGTAAAAATGACGATTCAAAAGAGCTTGTAAAAGTCTATTTGAATAAAGAATATTTTGATTTGATTTGATTTTGCTGAAAAATATCTCGGCTCTGAAATGTGAAAAAAAAAATATTCTAACGTAGGCGTAGAGCGGAGCGAGGGTGAATTGCTAGTATATTAAATTAGGAAGTAAACTTTCGTATAAATGGTGGGTTGATTTTTATATAATAATTGTGGCGTGAACCGGTTAAGTCCGTCAATCTACCTAGCACTTACCGTTGCTCGGTCATTAATTTAATCACGAGCACCTTCGTATAAATTATATCTGGTTTCGGTGAAAGGTATTCGTATGTGCGGCATATGCCCGCTTTTACAATGTAAATTACGTCCAAACGACTTATGCATATATTCTAAAAGTCCTAAAGTACTTACACAAACTATGTTTACTGTTATATTTAAATAGGATTCCGTATTGCATCGTTTCAATTGATCGTATTTTCACTTAGTTATTATTTTCAACCGAATTCCAAAACGAATGAAATGTACTACGTCTGCACTCTGTATGTATTTTTAATAATTTCAAATCACTTGTGTTGCATTTTTTTGCTGTTGCTAACCATTATTATATACTCTCAATTTAAGTTATTAGGTATATCAATGTATGTATACATTATAAGTGTAAACTCATCATTAACTTGAATCTACATACACTGTAATGTTTAATTTATGTAGAAATGTCGTCGACATTGCGTTTATATTCAAATATTATTGGTAAATAAGTACTGGAACATGCGCTAATTCAGTTATTAGCACTTTCTTTAATACAATAAATATTTAGTTGAAGTTCGTCGACCGCAGTTACGTCGCCATCAAAAGCATAAAACTGTCATGATCTTAACGAATCCTAATAAATAGTATCAAGATGAATGGCCACTGTACGAATTGCTAGATATTATTTGTATACAACGACCACATGTTATTTATACAAGGATATTCTACGAGCTTGGTGAAAGAAAAATATTATTTGTAATTATTTTTGTAACAAAATAATGTACGGTAACGTGATAAATAAGGCCTTAGAAATTTTGTTGTTGTTTATTATCTTACTTAAATATTTTAATAAATATAAATTATCATTTTTTATACAAATGTAGCTAATCACATATTGGCTATCATTGCGATAGCTGATAAGAATCGGTTTCATCACAGCTGTCTGATAAACGGTTGCGAGTCGCACGCAATATCGTACAAACAGTCACACAAATACGCATTCAAATATTTGCAATAGCATTATCACACTTGGTTGTTTCTATATAATAAAGTGGAAAATGACTCACGAGGCTTAATGTAAATATAATTTATAGTGTACTAGTCGTGCCCTATTGCTTCGATCGCATTGTCTAATTTTTAAATGAGTAATAAGTTGTCTTGGACTATTATAATAAAGTTTCAACTGAAAATTACATGTTGTAGAAATCAGGATTTTTTGTTGTAAAAGAAAATCTCATTAAAACTAATTCAGGCATTTCGTAGGTTGACCTAATCATACAGACAGAAAAGACTTCAAATTATTTTATATAATTTGTTTTTAGTCATAAACTTTACGTTTTTATCAGTATAGAACACACGTAGTTTATGTACATCCACAATATAATTGCTTATTTATTGTAGGTAAAATAAACCACGATTCGAATTAATTTGCGATAACTCAAACAGGGCTATAGTCGTTTTTGCTGTTCGAATAAAGCAAACATATCTATATTAATAAGGAAAATGTCCGGCCTCTTATAAACTTCAATTTAAATTCCACTCGCATTGCTAAAGTTTTAGATACAAAAACATTTTGTTGGTAAAAAACTTTATATACGCGGTAATTTTAAGGTATTGGAAATAGTTCCTACTAAAAAATTAGCTGTTCGATTCAACACGAGTTATATCAAGGATGTTTTAACACTTTCTAATGGACGATTATTATCGTTCTTGAAATAAACAGACGCCTGACGAGTTAATCACGCATTCCTGTTTTACAACGGTGATGCAACGGAATGTCTGCAGAAACGTTTCTAATCCTAACTACGTATTACATTTGAATTTAACCAACACATGTATTTCTTATCAAACTCTTAAAGTATGTAAACTTTTACTATGATTTAACTAATAATTTCCTAACCTTGTGCATGAAGTATAAAGATTTATAACTTCAAAACTATAATATATGCTTAATGAATAGTGCAAATTTCTCTACCTACAGAATCTTTAAATACGTGACGTATCAAAATATTGGCCGTAAAACATATATACCACGGACGTGTTAAAAAAATAAGAAATCGATCGCTAGCCACCATCTTTATACATGTAACGTGCACAAAAACAGTTAAAAGTGTAAAAGCATGCAATTTTACACCTACATTTCAACACAACAGTTCCACCTGATTGCACGAACGCATAAATGAAATATTGAATTATAACAAGAGGAAATAACTGATTCGACTCAGAAGCTTCGACACCTAACAGTGAACGCGAAACTTTCATAAACGACGTCGAACGATTATATACGTAATAGTTAATACTACTGACTTACTTATATTGGTAAAAGAAACAAAAACATGAACTAGATGTCTTTTTTCTGACCTATTGCATTTGTTGTCTAAGTGAATTTTTAGTGCAAAGATATTACAAGATACGTCTTGACTGTTATAATTGATCGACAGGTTTTGACCGAAAACTCACTAAAACATTAATATTTATCAATGTGCATAATATAATATGAGTTTCCTTCCTAGTTTTACATTCTAAAGTATTTATGATCCACTTCATCTTTGTATGCTAAAACTAGACGATCGTGAACACTAAATCAGCTCTGCGAGGTTCACGTGGGAAATATCGTAATATGTTTAACAGCACATGTTAGCTAACCATTGAACAAAATAATAAATGTACATGTTGGTTCAAAATATCTGGTCTTGTCGATGTCTAAGAGATGCTCTAAATACTGCCTTTCTTTTAGTACTAGACAAAGCTTTTGCTTTAGTTAATCAGAAATATTATAATTTCAGATATGGAAGATGAATGCTATCCAGCCATACCAGCCAGCGCGTGGCGAAGCAGGCGGCGGTCCAGCGACTCACCACCCCCAGAAGTAAAGGCGGAACCAAAATCTGAGCCCGAGTCCCCAGCCTCATCATGCCCCCCCTCGCCTACCCCTGGCACGCCAGTTACACACGTCGATTACGTCATAGACCACACGGTACGTATCTAGAGTTCTAGACCACACGGCGCTTAAGATCTAGGTCAGTAATAAAATAATATACTCGAGAGTGTCAGACGGAAATATGTTGGTTCAAATGAATTGTCTGCTCTACTAACAAATGTATCGAGACCGATTTATATGAAATTACAAGCGATTTGTATCAAAAAAATGATTTTGTAAAATATTTATGTGCAATTAAGTATATAAGATGAGATGTCATCTCATAAAAATATGTATTTAGTAATTTTAAATAAACATTACACTTAAATTAACTGAGAATGTTGTTATATTCAATACAACATCAATTAAATAAGTTTTATTTT
Source organism: Boloria selene (assembly GCA_905231865.2). NCBI lineage: Eukaryota > Metazoa > Arthropoda > Insecta > Lepidoptera > Nymphalidae > Boloria > Boloria selene. Next base: position 10,848,920 of record HG993137.1, on the reverse strand, counting down.
CAAATAAGAGTTAGTTAGAAATAAAAACCAATGTAAAAAAATTCAAGAGATTCACGTTTAATTGATACGTGAATTGCAATCGTGATTCCAAACCCAATCTCTATCAAACCCCATGACTTGCTATAAATCAAAAGGTTACTGCAGTTCAACTAGCTGACTCTACTTTGCAACTTTCTCTGTAATTTGACCTTAAAAATTGTGGACGATTTTTAAAAACTGGCAAGATCTGGTGTAATTACATACAGCCTATATGTTTACGTGCCATGTCCGAAAAGGTTACACTTTACGGCCTTTCAATAATATGGTCTGACAAGCTAAAAGGAAATGTTGACGATAATCGACAAGACTTTAGTGTTTCTTGTGAAAAATAAATTTTGGTCGTTGTTGATTTTTAAAATTTTTAAGATTTTCCATTAACCTTATTCAAAATATAAAAGCATAAAGTAGTTGTTGACTTGTAAACTGTAAGAATATTTGCAAACCAGTGGCTTTGGGGAATGTGGCATCATTTAGTCAAGATTCAGTTCCTTTGTACTTTGTATTGCTGTATTTAATTCAGATTAGATTACATATTACATGTCATCATGAAATGTTATGTCAGTTAACTTGTGTTAAAACTCTGCTCGATTATTAACATGCTGTTGAATACATTCAGATTAGTAAATAATTAGCTACACAAAGTTAAATAAAACAATATTTTTCATTAGTAACTTAATTAATCCAGATCTTGATGTTTTACAAAATTGAACAAAGGCATAAATAAATAAGCCTTTGTACATTGTAGGTTTTAAATGTTTATATATGAATTTGTTTTTGTCCGTATTGTCGAATTTCTTTAACCACTTTTTAATACTTTATGATCTATCCCTATAGGAATCATCAACTTCATTGTTGATATTTTAATGATAGAATGTGAACTTGAATGAATTTTAATACTTTCTGTTATGAATTGATGAATTGCTTATATTTAAATATTTTTTTGACAGACCGGTACAATCCACATGCCACAAGCCGTGCTTCAGAAGGTGGGAGCGGCGGGCGTGCCGCAGTTGCTCCTAAGTGCGGCACCGCGCATCGCTAACTCTTTGAACAACAACAAACTCTCCATTAAAGTCACGTCTTCAGGCACTTCAGGTAATGCTTGGTCGTGTACCACTTAGATCGTCTAATAATCTCACTTCACTTGAAATTGAACTATCTTCTATTTTCTAATGGCAAAGTGAAATAGAAAGCTGACTTTAAAATGATAGCAGGCAAAAATGGATACTAACAATCTAAGATAGAAGAAGTAACTTGAAGGAGATCTACACCAAAATATGTATTTAAACGTTTAAAACAGTATTTTATAACTAACTGGAGACTGTAGCTCCGTAGAACCCGAGCGGTTCGTGCCTAGTTTCGTTTCAATAGTTAGGGTTAGAGATTTTTCAGAAACTAGATATATCCCGCAGTATAAAGTAACCTATATGCCCGGACAATCAGCCATCATTATACCAAATTTCATCAAAATCTTTCCAGAGGTTATCTCGTGATGTTATCTGCGATATCAGACAGGCAAAAAGTCAAACCTATAATTCGGCCTGTGTATTGATAAAAATGATGATGATTTCAATAATAACCAAAAATATTTAATTTTTAGATTCGATTTAATTTGAAATTTATTGTTTGTACAGATTTCGTTTTCCGTTTTTTTTTATTTTTAATGTTAGTTTACACATTTTTATTCGAATTGATTTATAAAACATAATTGTGTCGAAAAATGTATGTACCTGCAATACATTCGAGATTATAAATAACAAAAACATTGTTAAAGTCCATTGGCATCAAGAAATTATACCATGATATCACCTCGTTGAATAATGAACCTTCAACTTAAGGATATAAAACGTCCGTCTAATAAATAAATACAATATATTTGCTATACACATATTAATATTTTATATTAACATATGAAAATTAAAAAACAATCCGGATTACTAGATTGGACATGACATATTACATATACCTATACCTAGTACAAGTTTTGCTACAAGTCTTTTTTTTTAATTTTTTTATGTTTGTCTGTCTGTTTGTTACGGCTAATCTCTGAAATGGCTAAACCGATTTTGACGGGACTTTCTCGCAGATAGCTAATGTTATAAGGCGTAACTCAGGCTATTTTTATTTTGGAAATTTTATTTATTTTAATAACAGGATGGATCTTTATGCTAAAAACATAAAATTGGGCGGGGATGATTGTGCATTATAATAGTACATGAAGTAATATTTGACGACACGTTTGGCGCAGCTTGTAGTGACCCTACTTTCTTGCGCCACCGGTCGCGGGTTCGATTCCCGCTGGGGGTAATTATTTGTGAATCTCGGATGTTTGTACTCCAGTTATGGGTGTTTATATTTATTAATTTGTATGTATTGAAACTTATATGTGTAGTATATCTGATATCCGTAACACAAGCTTTCTTCGTAGCTCACCACCAATGTCCCAATATATTTATTAATAGTATACCTTGCGCATTTATCTATTGTCAGTGTCAGTAAAATCAGTCATGAGGACATTCTTCTTCTTCGTATACTTCATTACTGAAGGTCGTGCTTGTCCTGAAAGGCTTTTACTGATGGTAAACAATTTGAACATTTATTCTTGTAATAAAAAATGTTATTCCCCTATCTGACTTTTCTTCGAATAAAACTAAAACTTAACTAGGTCAAGATTTTTCATTATTTTATTAATTTTACTTACTTTTGTTGACTTTTGCCATTGCTTGGCATGGCGACTGTATCTGTTTCATTCGCACGCATTTAAACGACGCATCTCCGTCTCACTATCTGTCTCGCTCGCTGTCCACACATGTCCACTGTCCATCTCTTTCATCATTTTGCCGTAAAATTAAGAACCTACCAAGAGCTTGTGCGAATAAAAAACATTTGAACTGAGTAAAATGGGACTTGCCAAGGCACTTTAGTACATTTTTTTTAAAGGAGGGCTTTCAAAGTCAACAAATTTTGAAAATTTTAAATTCATAATTTAACAAATAGTCCTAATTCTAGAAAACTCGGGGCAATTGTGTCGTTATTTTTGACTATGGTTCTAGAAATGCTATTTAGGGTTACGGTTCCAAAGTTTAAATGAACAAAAATAATAAAAATTAACCACAATAACCGAAAAATGGTTACGTTTTGACCAAATTTCTAATTTTTCTTAAATGCCCATAACTTTCAAACTGCATGGGTTACAACCTACCTGTCACCCGGTTTTGGCTTGACGTTGAGTTTTGGGACATCCTGTATGTATAATGACATTCATTAAATAGTGGAGAAATACTGTTATACTAGCGGGCCGCTAGTAAAAATAAAAAAAAATATTCCTCTACAGCAGGCTTCAACCTGCCACCCACGCCGCCGTCGTCACTATCGTCGTCGGACAGCGAGGGCGCGCTATCCCCCGCGCGCGACGCCGCGCCGCCCCCCGCGCCCGCCGCCCCCGCGCGCCGCTCGCACCTGTACGTGTCGCATCACTCGCGACAACCGATAAACACGCCGCTCATTAGCAGCCAGCCGGTGAGTTAGTGTATCATTGTTATAGCGAAATGTGATTACTCTTTTAGTCTTGCGAAAGCTGTGTGTATGTGTGCGTGCAATGTGTGTGTTTGTGTGTGTGTGTGTGTGTGTGTGTGTGTGTGTGTGTGTGTGTGTGTGTGTGTCTATGTCTGTGCATGCATGGGTGCGTGTCTATGTGTATTTGTTACTTGTTCACGCTGAAACAGCAAAAAAAAATATTTAAATATCTATACTAGTTTCAAAGAAGCTGCTCCTTATTATAATATTTAAAAGAATGTCCATTTAATTTAATTTTGTGTCTTGGAAGCCTTCAAGACGTAGAAGATAAAGCTCGTTATCTTTTAGTAAGATTACACCAGTAAACGATATGCAGTGTTCTGTTAATGTTAATTTATAATTAGAAGTCTTTTTAATTCACAGAAAGGTTCAATTGGCACGTTAGTGTTGACTGAGGAAGAAAAACGCACACTATTGGCAGAGGGCTACCCGGTGCCCACACGCCTGCCCCTCACCAAGGCTGAAGAAAAATCTCTTAAGAAAATCAGGAGGAAAATTAAGAATAAGGTAAGTTGAACACTTTTTTCACTAAATAAACATCTAATTTTGAAATTTTCGGATCAAAATCCATATCTATATCCGTGAAATAATGTATCATTCACTTTACAGATATCAGCGCAAGAAAGCAGACGTAAGAAAAAAGAATATATGGACCAATTAGAAAGAAAAGTAGAAATATTAGTATCAGAAAACTCGGATTATAGGAAAAGGGTCGAGAACCTGGAACAAACCAACGCGAATCTTCTGAGTCAGTTGGCAGCTCTGCAGGCGCTTGTGACGCGGGGGGGCCGGAAGTGACGTCACGGCGCGGCGCCACAGCTTCCTGCAGCCGGGGTACTACAATGACGTCACACCGACGTCACATTTGCACAGGGACTTAACTTTCTGGACATTCTGAAATCGTTTGATCACATCATATTCAGGCCTATTTAAAGATCGACTAATGAATTTATGCATAAATTTTTTTCGTACTTTTTTGTCTATAAACGGTTCTGTGTGTAGATATTGTAACAGTATTAGCCGGTTATAGTGATCAGGATTAAAGACTGGGAAAGGATCTTTCCCACGGATTGTTTGCGAAGTATACAACGACGTCCCCATAGCGAAGTGTAATTGTATATTTTGGATGTAACTATACATTGATATCCAAAGGAAAGAACTGTTAATTTGAATGGTTGCTCATTGTATTCGTTAGTAAATAGTATTTTGTGGTGCTGGATATGATATACCTGCATTTTGGGATGAGTTCGGCGATTATGAAACATAAATCGATTTTTAATTGCGTCTAATATGTTTACTGTTTGTATTCAATTCCTGTAAAATCGATTATGATAATCATTCGCAATCGCCCGCCTCTAGTTTTAGGTATAGCAAATTTCGAGTGCCACATTAGATATTTATTTTTGTAACTCAGAAAGTTTGTCGATCGCGATCCGATGACTCGATGACAGGGAATAGTGCTGGGTCTTTAGATAAATATCGATATTTACGTGTGTTGTTTGAAATCTCGTAATATATTTTAAATGCCGATGGGCAGATAATTAAACTCTTGATTCGTGCGTGTTTTTATTAAAATATGCAATTAGGTTAGAATTATATTGTTACCTAAAGCGAGTCATCGCTTTATCCTTCATAATAATTAACTTGAGTTCTGTTGATCACACTACATGTTATTGGTCTTATAATTTTATATCGGTTGTTGTGATTTAACGAAGAAGTTATGGGCATGTGAAGAAATCGTCTCGTCGTTCGCTTATTATAGCAAAAACCATTGAAGTTAAACAATTAAATCGATTTATCAGCATAATCAATTATCGAAATTTATCTTTAAAATTTGAAAATACATACTTTATTATTTATAAAATAGTTTATAATTAGATATTATTGTTGCAATATTTAAAATAAAATATATTTCTGCTATAATAATCGGATAATGAACAGATGTGCCCGCGGCCCGCTTCGGGCCGGGCAGTAGCATAATAATGTAAGGCACGCCTTACCTGTTATATTGAATTCCATGAATTTGCATTTATAGCGAAATGTGTCGTCCTAGAGATTTTATCATATTTAAGATTTAGATATACGCCTCTAACGGACCTAATTGAACCGTGCAAAATGTTTTCGGTTGCGTCTAGTCTTCGCACTGTAGTTGGACAAGTACAAATGACATGCCTTCGACGAAAGTAACGTAACTAACGCTAATTAACCGCTAACAGTACTTTAGTAGTCATCAATCACTTATCATTCATAGAATCTCGCAGAACAGTTAGGTCTTGCCAAAACGCGATTGTTTGCAAAACGTTTCTAACATTCTATGTACTAAACATTCCATTTTCTTTAGTTGTGAGTGACTTAAAGTGAGCTCTAGTACTTATGTTTAACTTAATATCTAACGCCTGTACAAATCATTACCTGCTATGTTGTTTAAGAGTATCGTATCGCATTCATTTTAGCTCAGATGTTCGAGAATTTCGTCGTAATTCTTTGTATATTGGAATTCCACTGTATTTATTAAATAAATAAATGTTTAACTTTAGAAAAATTATAAATTCAAGATGTTATATTAAACTAGACGGAATTCTAGTAACATCTATATATGTGTAGAATATATTTACACTCATTCTATTGGCATATTTGTGTTAGTATATTTATAAGAGATGAACGATTATGAATGAATCGAATGAAATTTTATCTTGAATCATTCTATTTTATTTAATACTAAAAAGGGTATTTACATGAGATTTGTAGTTAATTTTATTTATATTATATTTTTACCAACCAAACAAATGTTTTTAATATTTAATCATTCGATTTTCTGTTTTATCAAATCGTTTTAAATAATAATTTGTAATCGTTCACCTCACATATTATAACTATGTGTGCAATTACTATGTTCTCTTTTACATTTTTAGAAGTTCTTCCTACTTAGGTGTAAGAAAATAAATCTATTTATATCGCGCTGAATGTAATATATCGTCCCCGACACGAGGGGATCATTTTTAAAAGAATTTATTGAGATATATTTTAAGAGATTTTTTTCTAATGAAATTTTAGAAATATATATGAACACTGTTTTACGTGTCTGTCGCTATACGAGTAAGTAGTACCGTTAGTGAGGAGCCCGCTGTCGGTTATCGATTTTACCATAAACTAAGGTAGAATAATGAATGGTGATTTTTTGAACGCTGTACTGTATGAAATATATATATTAAAGAAAGTATTTAACTTTTATATAATATATTTAATTCCTAATATGGCATTTATCGTCTACAAAGGAGTGTTTTAATCGAAAATTTACTAAAGTAGATATTTAACTTATCGATTTAATATTTCATCGTTATCGTATCGATGAAATACATTTATTGTAAACTAAATGCCAAACTTACATACATTAGTATGAATGAGTACCGCACATTGGGTGACAATCGCGTCGCTTTCATTCGAGATTAATATATTATTTACTTTCAATTACATAATCTTATATACTTTATGTTGTTATGTATTACAAAAATGGATTTAAAGTACTGTTAACTCTTTTTCTTTTTATTCTTCGACCTTTTTAAATTTACATTTAATTTATATCTCACACTTACAAGATTTCAGTAAGTAATGAAAAGTAATAGATTAGTCTCGAATGCGTAGTGCCGGTGGGGGGCGGTCGACGGTCGGAGGACACGACTTGTCGGTTTGTTAATTATTAAAGTGTAATTTTATTGATAGTTTTATTTGTTAAAACTATTCGCTGTTACCTTGAGTCATGATTTGTTGAATCGTTTCTTTATTATTATTTTCCAATGACATTGCGGATTTACTGTCACCCTTGAGCTAATAAAGCGTCGGATATTGTACATCGATTGTTTCATTTTTTATTTTCCCTAGAATGCATACACAAATATATATTTTATACAAGCGACTCACCCTCGCTTCGCTCGGGTTCGTCCCTAGGTTTGCCTTCAGCAAGACCATGGATTGCGCTAGTTCAAATAAATAAAATTAAGTTTTTTTTTTACCTCCTGAGAGTAAATATGTAGTTAGAAAGATATAAAAATAGTACTTATTATTCATTTTAAACTATTCTTTCAATTTGATTTCTGAACGACAGGGGACTTTGATGTCAAAGTAAAAACAAAATTGTTGTTTTTATTTAATTCCGAGCATTTTCATATTTATTCGCCTTTTAAACCTTCTCTGGACTTCCACAAATAATTCAAGACCAAAATTAGCCAAATCGGTCCAGCCGTTCTCGAGTTTTAGCGAGACTAACGAACAGCAATACATTTTTATATACATAGAAGATAGATTTCTACATAAGCAAATGTTTAATGTAAGGTAGGTAGGTTAATTTGATCAATAATTGATCTAATTATTGTCCGTTCCGTTCAATGTATTTAATGACTTCGGTCAATTTCGACCAGTTCGTTGAAGTAACTTCGGCGAGTATTGTAGTGAAGGATTTACGCACTAATTGGAACAACGCTGTCATAATAAAAGAGGATACAAAATCTATTATTATGTAAAGAAAAAAACAAAAAATAATAATTTTAATCTTATATATTTCATCAAGCTTAAAAACCTTTATACAATACAATAAACACACTAAAGTAACAATTGAAAAATATAAAAATTTAGACTAGACTTTTATAATACAATTTTTATGCAACCAAGAAGTATAAGATCTGTCGTCCACATGTCACGTTATTCCTGGAAGATTTTTGTCCATAATATATTTTATGTGGAAATTGTTTTAGTTTAGTGGGCTACGAGGCTTAATATCAGTCTTTGTTATTTGTAACCACTTTTATTTGGGCAAATCAATTGCGTCAATTGCTTTAAAAAAGATAATGCTTAATGTATAGAATTTGAGCCATCCTTATTAAAAACCTTCGCTAATTACTAGAGGATATCTTAAAAATCCTATGCAAATTAACGCTTACTTAATTAACTTAGTAATTAGACAGTAAATATGGAAATGGCAATACTAACGTACGAGTATATCGCTTATAATGATTTCGTTTCGTAGTTTTTGGACAAATCTAAAAATAAGGCACCAAACGAGCACCAAAAAGAACTGTAGAGTTGCCACATTTCATATAAAAATGACAATATCATTACACAATATTTTTCTTTGTGACAACATTCTAAGTTCATTCGTCAAAGTAAAGTTAAATGTTGCTTACATCACCTATTTGATCAGAGGGTGATAAATACTTTTTTCTTAGCCATTATATGGGCGATAATGACCCACAGCGCAGTACCCCACACAGCTTCGACCAGCCTTATTGCATGTGTCCTCATGTATGGAATTTTCCAATGGAATGGGAACAAATGTGCGCATATCGAGTGACCGATATACAAAGCAATAGCGTTGAGTCCTGGAGCCCTAAAAGGCCCTCCATCCCACAAACGCCATGCATCAGTGAAGGTGTAGCAGATACTTAATATTGCAAGGGAAACTGCTGATGTTACTAGAACGAAAGATGTGGACCTGAAAAGAAAACAAGTTTTAATTTCTGTTCTTAAAGTTATTAATTTAAGTGGTCTAAGCCAGTGTTTCCCAAACTTCGTTCTGCTATGGCCCGGTAATTTTTTACACTACTCCGTCGTGACCCACTTAATATTTTAAACCCAAGCTGGTTCCATTAGGTAAAATAATACACATTATTAATACTAAAAATGGTTCATTAATACACGGCGCGGCGATGCGTTTATCCATAGTAGGTATTATTTTTTAATACAAGGCAACGCTCCCGTTGCAATCCGGTATTTTATTTAAGGCCCGGTACCGGGTCACGACCCGACAAAAGGGAAACACTGGTCTAAGCAATACTATATTTTTTTAAAGATTGTGACTCACCACAGGTTCTTATTGATAGGTAAAACGCCATGTTCTCTGGAAAAGCCGGCAAGTAAAGCACCCGCCAGTGCAAATACCAAGGCCCAGGCCAGCCATCGGGACACTCGTGCTTTGTGAGATCGTTGCAGCAGAACTGTCGCTCCGGCCTGCACGCCGAATAGGGCTTGTACCGCTGACGTCAGACAGCCTTTAAAATGGGGGATAAAAAGGGTCTTTTATTAATACAGTTTTATAGGTATATAACAACATACTACACTTAACTTAAAACACGATAAATGCTTGGTTATTACTTAATACTTATTTATTTATTTAAATAGGATTACCAACAGTGTTATAAAAGTTTAAAAAATTGTAGTTATAAAAATAAGGGGTCATCTTTTATACACCAATTAAAGGTAAACACAACATTGGTCGTAACATAAAACAAAACAAAATATCCAAATTAATAATAATAAATTAAATTAAATAACTAATTGAAACGAAAAAAACAACAAATTTAGAAAAATGAAATGAAACTTAATTTTATTTTAATGAAAAGTGAACTTTTAATTTTTTTTAAATCTAAATCTACCTATATTTTAGAGTTTAAATTTTAACACGTTACGTTTATTTACCTTTTTTTTCATACAATAAAATGTAATACATATATTTTACTACCTAGAAGTCCCTCGGGATCGACGTGTGGTCCACCGTACACGCGCCTCGCATCGCTGTGCTGCAAGAGATGGGCGTCTCCCAGCAACAAGCGGTCGATGTACCCGGCCGCGCCCGCACTGCACTCCGGCGCCGTCCACTCGTCGTGCTTTCCGCCGGGACCTAGATATCCTCTGCAAATATGTTGAATTTATTGTAATGATATGTCTTTTTATATTGTAGCGTGGAGGGAAACATCGCGAGGAATTGCTATCTCAAACGAAGAAGCGAAGAGAACGTAGCAAATTTTTAAGATATGTGAAGTCCGCCAACCCGCACCTACCAGCGTGGTTGGACTATGGCCTCATTCTTCTTGTAGTAAAGGTGGACTAATGCCCAGCAGTGGGACATTATAAAAGGGCTAAATTTGTTTAAATAATAAATAGGTACACCTACTCTAAACAGTGTCATTCGTTTCAAATTTACAAAAGACTTGACACTAATATTCCTTATACGAGTAGGTAGGTACCTACATATAAAATTAAAAAATATCTGTATCTATATTTATATTGAAATAATTAGATCGAAACCTAAAACTCTCACTATGCAAAATAATCATTCAAACAGTATATTTGAAACATAGTTTTCATAAACTTACGGTGGACAGTTAGGGTCATGTATGATGAAGGTGATAGCGCTGTGAGCCGCAATGAGCAAGCCGGCGAGCACCCAACACCATACACATGATAGCACGTCCTTCAAAGCCTGACCGCAAGCTCCCTAGAATAACGTGTAATTTATAGAAATGAAAAAAATCAATGATATACCTACCTATAGCCTAAAAACTAATATAATATTCTTATTAGTGTTGAGTATTACTAGCATTCAGCGTAATTGTGATATCACATCACTTATAATTTTGGGTATTAGGTATTTCCATTGTCACTCCTAGGTTTCTTAGGCTCTTATATTTTAAATAAGTATTTATAATATAAATATATTTTTTACATCCATGCTCAACTTGCACGCAATAAGTCATTAAATTAGCTAGCTAGAAGCAATATTAATTTGTAGAATTTTTCTACATACAAAAGATGGCAAAGATGACCTGATTTTTAATATACCCAGTACTTATATGATCGTTTATCAAAACCCTTAGTTGTGCAAACACGCGGAGCTACGCTACGTTAATCCAGAGTAACTAACTGCTTATTAATCTCCTTCGGCTCTATGCAATTTCAGCATATCACCACATATTATAAAATAAACTGGCCTCGCAGTCTGTCTGTCCCTGTGTAGATCCTAGATCTTTAAAAATACGCAACGGATTTTGATGCGGTTTTTTTATAGCTAGGGTGATTCAAGAGGAAGGTTTATATGTATAATACATTAGCGGAACCTGCCGCCTCTTTCGCGCTTAATCAGTTTAAAATAAAACTTTTGATTATTAAAGGAATTAATTAACGCATACTATAGGGGTTCCTAATTTTTTAATTTCTTCTGTATTCGTTTTATCGTAAAACGTGACTCTTCAATATCAATGAATCATTGACAATGATATTAGTGCAAAGTCCAAATTTTAAGATATTATCATAAATAGTATAACAGTCAGGTGATAAAAACTATAGATTTAACCCGCTTATAAATATTTGTCGTTTTCGGTACTTTGGTACATGTGTTTATAACTAACCCTTGGGGGTGTATAGTACTTCGGGGCGGTGAGCGCGTAGAAGCCGGCCGCGACGAGGTAAGCCACCGCCAGTCTCTGCAGGACGCCAAATATACGCAGCTCGTTCAGCATATTGGAGCCGTATATCGTGTTCAGGGATATTCCCAACAAAAACATCATGCAGGAACGCTGAAATTATTTTAAAGTTTACATACGAGTTAATAAATTAGTTCATTTTCCTTTTTTATTCTTGCCATCGTATCGTCAGTCAAATGTTTCGTTAGTTTTTTTTTGTTACAATTTCTTGCTTTATTCTACTTAGACTTTTCTTGGCAATATACTTTTAAGCTACTTGACTCTTTGATAGTCAAATATGTCCAAATTACTGAATAGGTACGTCTTCGGAGATACATTTTACAATGTTCTCCGACCGATTCCGACCATGGCGGCCAATCTCATAGAGACTGACCGACTGCGCAGGAGGTATTATAGTGTACAAGTATACGCGCAGACACAAGTGCACTCTCTATTCCTATCACTCTCATACCCCAGTGGGACGACTATTCGACACGACCAGTGAGAGCTAAGGCGCAGGACCGACTTTACGTGCTCTCCAAGGCACGAGGGTGATACACCGCCAACTTCCTAAGTCCGGGCTTTTTATTACTGAGGCTTACTAAACAGAAAAACTCAATAATTAAACTTGGCCCGACCTGGGACTCGAACCCAGGACCACTCGATGCATGACCTAACATGCTAGCCACTATGCCCAGGCAGTTAAGATAATAAGATACATTTTATATGTGTGTACTGTATAAGATATAATTTAAAAAATATTTTTTTTTAATGTATGAGATTTCATCTTATTAAGAGCAATCTGAGTTAACCGCAATGGAAAGATACGCATCATGGACGACAATTTCAATGAAAGTTTATGATAAAAGAAAAGTATTTATAGAAGAAATATTATTTGCTTAAGCAAAGCGATTAGAAGTTTTTTTATTTTCTGACTAAATTCTAATGTCGAGGAGTCGAATATATTACCAACGGCTAAATTTTGAGGTTTAATAAACAAATTATAATACTTTTAACGTGAAAGTAATAAAGTGTATAGAAAACATAGAGTCCATTTTTATGTATTGTACAGTATTATACACCATATATATTTTCTACAACACTATGCCAATTACATTCTCTGAGATGTCATGTTGTAAATCGGCACTTAAACACCTGACCGTCATTCGAGACTAAAGCAACCTCGTTAGTCGAAAACCAAACCAGGCCGAGATTTACTTAGGTCACTCATATAGTAATAACTACGTGTTTGTCTACAAATTATACAGTTCATCGAAGAAAGTGACTGCATACCTCGTCTAACAACGAGAACTAATAATGAAATGGATGACAAGCGATACGATTTAAACGCTTCATAATTATCACGGGGGTTGTGAGAGCGCACGTCTTGCACGCAACCGTTGAATTTCCAATGAAATCTCTTGCAAACTTGCAATCACTCGATGTTTGTATCAAAAGCACGTCTGTGAGATATTGGATCTTATAAGTTTTGAATAAAAAGTAATGTTACGTAATAACGTTTTGCGAAATCAAATTGAATCTAAGAGGTTATAAATATGTCACTAGCATGGCTAATATATTGTGATTATACTAAATACATTATAGTCTATTTCCGCAAGCGACAAGCCGGATACGTCAATAGCAAAATGCAATTGGGGCATCCATTAATCCCGATGTTTATTGAGAATGTCAGTAAAACACATTTGTAAATTGCACTCTACATTAATATAACAATGCATAATTCACTTTGCAGGATTATGTAATAGTACTGGTTTACAAAAGGTTAACCGACTCGTCTACCCTTATTGTAAACAAATAAGCAACTCGTTAAACCAGTCTGCCTGAGAGCCTCGTCCCGTTTACGTTTATGTAATCTTAGCGGTCGCGAGTCGCGTCTGCGGTAGGTGATTTCTCTTCAATTTCGACCTTTATGGCTATCTTTCTCTCGATAACACTCCATTGAACGCCAATTCGCTTCTTTTCTATACACTTTAAATATGTAATATTACACTTTAACATTTTATCATTTTTATGACGAATGATACAGGTTCGATTATAATATTAGTATTTAAAATCACAATGAGCTTACTCTGACAATATGTAACACAATTTTCCATCTGGGCACGCCTTTAGCAAAGGCGCTCTTTACAGACAATGGTATGCAGACCCCCATGATCCACAGGAAAGCAGGGAACACTAAGTCCCCTGCGGCCAGTCCGTTCCACGTGGCGTGTTCCAGCCACCAGTAGCCGCCGGCTCCGTCGTTTACAAATATCATGAAAACTATAGCCATCCTGCAAAAATAAAATCACTGTAACCACCACCGCTAGCCAGTGAAATATTTTTACCTAATAATTATTATTCTGTATATGGGTAGATATTATTAGAATATTTTTTTATTAAAAAACTAAATATTTGTATGTAAGATACTTTTGTAAAGATTTTAGATAAGTTTCTAAGATATTTAATTATGGTCTAAGAGCCGGTGGAAGATCGACCTTTACTTTCTTCTTCAAGTTATATCAAATTTTAGATTATTTTATTACAAAATCAGTCATATATAGACTTGCCTGCAAAAAATCATACTTAAAGCACTGTTGCCCAGCTAAAAATAGCCATGAGCACTTTCAGATAGGCAAGTAATTATAGGCATATTTGTTTATGAATTATATTCGATAAAAAATATGTCTCATCTGGTTATCAGATCGGTGAAGGTCGATCTTCCACGGTTTCCTCTACTATTATGTTCCATGAAACAATAACTTAATTTTTTATTCACAACAATATTACCCTCTAAACGTATCTAGAGCACGTAGCCGCTGTTGAATTGCTAACTCCTTATCTCCATACCGCAGCTTGGCTGATCTTCTCACTCGTGCCATAATAAGTCTCAGCACCCCGTACAGCACCCATGCCCCGAGCAACACTCCCAACAGAAGGAGTAGAGCTATATTACAAAAAAAACATCCAGATTTCAAACCTTTTCTTATTTTTGTGAAATTTTAATATTGTATTTCGTCTAAAAATTATAAACTTGTCTAAGTGGTCATAGACGTTAAAACAATTTATGCATAACTCAGAAAGGTGTTATGGAATATAATCAATTTTCTTTTTATTTTATGAATTCTCGGGTTTTTGTGTTTTTTCTCCTTTTTTTCCCTTGTTACTCTACATTGAATAAAATTCGAACTTTAAATCGAATCTTTACATTAAATATTAAAAAAAAATCTTATTCAAATAGTCATTATTATCGATATAGAGGACAAATCTATAGTTTCTTAATTTTTGTGAGTGTCTGTAGGCTGATAATTATGAAGAAATTTGGGGTAATGATAGCTGGTCATTCGGGTTAACATATACAGGATACTTTTTACATATACCGTATGTTATGTAAGGACGAGCCCGATCGGAACAAGGTCAAGTCGCTAGTTAATACAATACTTGGCATTTGTTATGATAATAGAAAATTCAAGTATTTATTGTTATCTATTACATTTTTGTCTCAACACTAAGCCATACCTACTCGTCATCAGTCAAGTATTCCTTGCATGCAGATGATATTCACGTTTATCTCCCTGCTACGTGATCAGAGCACTTCAGATATGATAAAGGACTTAGTATTTTAGTAGATTAAATAATGCCTTAAAAGTTAAAATATTAATAATTCTTCAACAACAAAGTGGTAGAAATTTTCAGTCAGAAATCACGCTATAAATACCTAGGAGGTCTATCACATTTAAAGAAGATTTTTAGAAATACACGAACTATTAAAAATATTGGTTACCATGTGCGAAGATATTAAGTACAACAACTTAAATTATTAAACGAAAATACCTGAAAGTTTCATAAAATGTGAACTTAAGTTTAGGGTACCAATCTTCCATTACTGGAAAACTTTTTTAAAATAACTTGCTTGTTTAAGACTGGCAACAAATATACTACGTGGGTTGGAAAGTGACACTTTCCTCCCTGCGTAAGTAATATGCTATTGCTTTCTGTTACCTCCTGTTTTTTTAGGTTCGACCTTTAGATAAAGCAGCCATCGATATAAATCATGGAATGTTGTAATTGTCATAAATATTATATACTTATAGGTAAAACAAGTGATCAAAAAATTGATTGATATATTAGATAAAAGAGGTGCAAATTCATCTCATCAAGATAATCTGACGCCTATTTAGGACAATATGTCTTATCTTTGATGCATTATGAAAGTCGTCTTGTGATAGAAATGTAGCTCTCGTATAATATTACAAAGAATCTTATTTAAAAGATTAAAAAATGTTACTATTTTTATTTCTTAGTTATTGTGTAGTTTCCGTAAGTGCCTCTCAACTGCGAGTCGATCCATTAGTTTTAATCGACCAAGGATTAGTTCGAGGGCTGCGGTCAAGTGATGGGACATATTCATCTTTTCTAGGAATACCTTATGCATCAGTAGATTATAATAATCCCTTCGGAGTAAGTAGAGCTTTAAGTTATGAATGAACCCAAAATATAGAGTTCAAAATAATCTTAATCATTCTTCTTTTAGCCTGCCCTGGAACATCCAGGATTCGGTAGTGACGTATATAATGCTTATTACGGATTAGTAAGATGTCCACAATTTACAACATCTGTATCGAGCACTGGTGATGAAGTGTTGGACTGTCTTCGACTTAACGTTTACTCGCCAACTTATGCGAGTGTTCTCAACCCCTTACCAGTGTTGGTATGGATACACGGGGGTGAATTTAGTACAGGGTATGGTGGTGAATATGGGCCAGAAAATTTAGTAAAACAAGGTATCATAATTGTTACTATTAATTATCGTCTAGGACCTTATGGATTTATGTGTCTCGATATTCCCGATGTCCCGGGTAATCAAGGTCTGAAAGATCAATATGAAGCATTATTATGGGTAAAAAACAACATTAAGTCTTTTGGTGGCAACCCATATAATATAACTATAGCAGGTCAGGGAGCTGGGTCTAGCTCAGTTTTACTACATTTGTATTCGGATAAGCAAAAAGTATATAGTAAAATTATTGCTGAGAGTGGCACGCCTCAAAATGTTGGAACATTCGTGGAAGCTGATACGTTCGCGGCAATCAAATTGGCCGGTCATTTAGGCTTTAACACTACTAGTACTGAAGATGCCTTGAATTTTCTCAAAACAACCTCACATGAACTAGTAACTGCAGCTGCTGTGGATTTAGATTTGAAACTTAGGCCTTGCAGAGAAAAATCTTTTAGTGGCATCAGTAACTTTATTGAAACCGATTCTTTTTCACTGTCTAATGAAAAGAAAATTCGAAATACACCAGTATTGATAGGTCATACTAGAAGAGAAGTTTCGGATTTGACAAGTCTTTATGGAAGCAATTATTACAAAACGGATCCTTTTTATGAAAAAATAAAAGATAACTTTAATTTAAATGACGATCAATTATCTGAAGCATCCAGTTTCGTTAGACGATTTTATATAGGAGATGAACCTATCTCGAAAGCTCTTCGATCTGAATTGGAAACGTTTGACTCTGATATAGTTTATAATCATCCTATTCAAAGAACTATTAGTCATTTACTTAATGAAAACGCAAATCCCATATACGAATATGAGTTTGCCTTCGACGACTACTCTGTGGACAATAGAGCAGTGAATTCCAATGAGCTTAGATATTTATTTAAAATGTCACATATTAAGATAGAGGCAAATGATAATAATCAATTGATATCTAATCGTGTAGCTACGCTGTGGGCTAACTTCATAAAATATGGGTAAAGATTAATGAATACACTTGTTTTTTTTATATTTTTTAAAGAAGATTTTGTTAAGAGTCATTTTTTATCTGTTTTAGCAATCCTACCCCAGAAGTCAATGAGCTGTTGCCAGTGGTGTGGGATCCAGTCACTAAAAATACAAGACCCTACCTTGTCATTGATTTAGACCTTGATCTTAAAAGCAGGATATACAAGGATAGAATGGCTTTCTGGGACCTCTTCTATGTAGCTTATGGGCGATATAACAAATATTTAAGAGAATGTTAATAATATTTTAAGTATTGATATTTGAGATTGAGATTGAGAATTGAGATTTTCGATATGTTTTGTAAATAAATTATATTGTGGATCGAATCATTCATCATTCATTGAATCTATACTAAAAAAATACAGTGAGAGAGATTTTTTATAGGACACGTACATAACACATAAAAAAGGTTATTGATAGATTTATCGTAAACAGAAACTGAAGTAAGAGAGCGAATGTATTATTGAATCCCGATATCATTTAACTACTTTACTAACTTTTACAAAGTATAACTGAACATTTATTAATTACATTCTCTTTCACAGCTAGATCTAATACATGCATCCTCCAATCTACAATAAATATAATGTACCACTTATATCCTTAGCATTCTGGGTCACGCCTAACGGATGGCGTTCATCAAACGATCCCAAGTCGACAAACAAAAGATTTAGCGCAACATCCACATGAACCTCCTTCTAACTGTATGTTAACTTAAATGCTAATAAGATCGTATGAAAGTATTGACTTACACGATAACAATTGACAATCACAATGTGCTATTCGACGCTTAAAGTACCTACACTATGTTCGAATTTCATACCATGCAAAGAATCTCTTTCAATAACTAAAGAAGGTTCCAACTTCCAATACATAGATTTTTTAGTCAAAAATGTTTCTTATTCAATTCATACCAACATCTAGAAGTATATGGACTTAGAAAAACATTAATGATTCGATATCTTCGAGTGATTGAGATACAAGAAACATATTATAAATATAAATAAAAATAATTGGAGTATAAACATTCGTTCATCAAATAAATAAATGTCCTCAGCGGGACGCGAACCCGGGACCACTGGTACTGAAAGTTGTACAACAAACGAGCCTGACATGTGGTCAATAATTCTTGGATCGTTTAATTGCTAGAAACGCACGTTTTAGTTTAAAAAAAATAATACAATCAATCTTTATTTCATACATACATACAAATATTAAAAATAAAGATTTCTTTTTTAGGTAGTGGAAAAAATCTCTATCTACTGTAAAGCATAACAAGTATCGGTGGTTTAAACAAATAAATAATGAGATGACGATAAGATTGACACAACACAACACGACTAATATATACTTGTGTCACGACAATTGTGACACAAGTATATATTGTATTTGTAGGTTACATAATACATTACACATATTTTTAATGTAAAAATATACCTACAGATTAGATGACTAAGTACGTATTTTAAATTCAGCTTTCCTTTTGTTAGTTAGTAGTTGTTATATGCTTTTCACTTAGGTTTATAGGTTTTTTTTTATTTAATTGGAGTCAAAGCCTCAAAGGTAAAATAAAATATCTAAAAATAAGTAATTAGAAATAAAAGAGAATAGTAACAGACACAATAGAATCGGTTTCGATGGAAATTTTATAAAGAACATGGAATGCCTTTTGGAAATAAATTCGATGGATATTCTTTCACTTTACGACTAAAAAATAGTAACAACTTTCGCTTAAGTTAAACTAGTTCCGCCAAATTTTCACAATTTCCGCCAACCTTTACTGCGTGAGTTGAACCATGACAATCGATTGCCCTATTGTCTAACATATTCCTAGGTACACATTTTACAATATAATTCAGTACACACAGGTAAATGTGAATGGTCAAACGAAAAACGAAGTTAAGTTAGCGATGACTAATAAAATACCTAGTTTTTCAGAATATAAGACCTTCTTGTAAATTGACTGATAATATTTTTGTTAAAGAAAAATAGAATAGGTTATCCGGGTCAATATACAGGATACTTTTTTGATGCTGAAAATTTATCATCTCTGAGAAATGTTAGGTATATTCACTACCGTTAAACGCGCCTAGGGACGAGACTGGTATACTTCGGCGAGTGCCTCCGCCTGGAGTTCCCAGGGCGAATCACCCGCCAGAAGCATGGTCACCATAAAGGACACCGTACGGTATGTGCATTGTGCAATGGAGCCCTGTTCGGGGCGGAGATGGCGTCGATCCAAACTGCCTCCGTTTTCCTCCTCGAAATGCTGAGAAGCTTTTAAGTTCCAAAAACCAAACCAACAGATTTTATAATGATGTAAAAAATGCAATTTTAATCACGTGTTAACGGATTAACGATTAACGTTAACTTGCGTTAAATCTTCCAAAATTTAACGCTTTAACGTTTAACGAAGTTAACTTTTTTAAGTAACGGATTAGCGAATAACGAGTTAATTTTTCGTTTAACGGTGCCCAGCTATGGTTGATAGTTATCTTGCCTTCGAGACAAAACTTACATCATTATATTCAATCAACACGTTTTACTTTAAAACAGTGAAGAAAGATCAATGTGAAGCATGATTTACTAGCACACTCGATGTTTATAAATTCTTTCAAGTTCTTTGCGCAATTAAAAATTAAACCCCACATGGTGATAAATTAAAATATTTTAGAGATCCGTAAAAAAATGTCAATGATGAAAACGATTTCTTAGAGTATATTTTTTATTGCCTTTTTAGTTTCTACTATTTAAAACAATTTTAAAATTTAAAGTTTGTATTGAATATCAGAACATAGTAATATTTAATACTAATAGGTTTATAGTGGGGATATCCACCTAGCAAAAAAACATAATTTACTTTAGATAATAACATTACCTTGAAATTAGTCATGCTTATTAAATAAAAGAAAATAATCATGTTCAACTTAAAACGCTATACTTAATAGATTTACGATCTGGTAGATAAATGGGAGTGTCAGTGAGCTAGTTAGAAAGTAAGTAGCCAATTACTGCCAAGATTGATTTCATCAGTACTGTATATAAATAAAATCGATTTTTTTTACTAAATGTATATGAAAGTATATACGGTACTTACATCAAAAAATAAATTTTTCAAATCTTTGTCTGTCGGTTTGTTCTGGACTAATCTCTTAAACGGCTGGATCGATTTTAACGGGATATAGTTTAAATTACGCCTAGTGAAGCGGGCTAGGTTTGATAGTATGTATAACATAATATTATACCAAAACACACAAATAATACCATAGAACACTGGTGAAATCAATTGAAAAGACATCAAAATAGACACTCAAGATAAAGATGATAAAAGGTGTGACAGATTTCAAAAACAAGGACATCGATTATAATATTAGTGTCAAGGTTCACGCGCGAATGCGGCAGGAAAATTATGATTATGCTAAATATGGTATTTTATTGGTATTTACTTCATTTTATTTCAATATCTGCAATCTGAATTGCTAATACCCTAACCTTTTTATTTTTTTGGTTGTGCAAATTTTAAAAATATTGTGTAGGCTGTTGAAGTCACTATTCTATCTGTTAGTCTAGTTTTGGAGAAATAAAATAGATAGGTATAGTAGGTATATTTTAACCTTTTTTTAATTTTGTAACACCTTAAAGAGATAATACAAAGAATGGTTTCATACAAAATAAGAATTTTTACACCAAAAATCAATGATATGAAACTCGAGGTATGGCAGTTAAACCTACATAATATGTGCCGTTGATAGTTCATATAAATGTTTCTTATATTTTTATTACAAGTCCCCGAGAGATTTGCTTGTCCTTCGGTCAGCAACAAGTTTTTAGGATCAAAGTAATCATTAAAAATGAGCCCTAAACAAGTTTATGATTTGTCTACTTCAATTTATACTACATAGGTACTTATTAAATTAATACTCACGCATATAAATATCAACAGGTTCTCGCGTCGTGCGTATGTCGCAGCCGTCACCAGTCGCGTTGAGGGTGTACACCCCGAACTCTCCTAAATTCGGCCGTAGTTGGCAAAGTAAGCCTCTGCAAGAAAAAAACTAATTAAATAATTATATTATGTTAACGTCGAAAAATATTCACTTAAAATATGTTTTGTGAATAATTGTGATTGAATTCTGTCTAAGTTCTAGTTGTTCTAGTTTTTATTAGTCTTGGTGTTTAGCATAATTTAGTTTATAAGAAATTTTGTTATGTATACATACTTTATAAAGCATGTGGTGTATACCTGTAACTGATTGTGCAATTAGAGCAAATAAATTAATATTATACTGTAGATGTAAGGAACATTGTAACAATCGTTGGTGTACCAAATAAATAAATAAATAAAAAATAAGATAATATACCACACAAAGCACTGAATTTTATTTTCAATTTCAAATATTATTTTGTAAATGTTAATTTCTTCTTGTAAAATGTAGGGAATTATTTATTTCAATATATAGGTCGTTTTAACTTTTAAGTCAATGTGCAATGACTCCCACACAGCGGAAACCATGATCAGACAGACGAGTGCTTGGCTAATAGAATCTTTAATCAAGGAAGCAATCGTTTGACCAAAGACCTAGAGAGCTGAGAAAAATACTATCTTTCAATCATCTGTCATTGTTCCATTAAACAATGAACAAGTATCTTTAATTTATGATCAAATCTTTATTGTTATAAGAATTAAAATACTGTATAAGAAAAGTTATGGAAGAATAGATTTCTATTATACAAATATGGGATTTTGTTAATTTCATTTGTATTATTAAAAGGGCAGAGAATTATAGTAAGATATATTCGTATAAAATAAGTTAGTGTATTGTTTTCAAAACACTAGAGAATAAAATAAATGATGCGTAAGACCTTTTAAGCTCGGGTTATAGTAATAATTATATTATAAAATATTAAATGAGAAATAAATTATCCACTATTTTCTTGATTTAAGTAACATTGTTTAGAGGGAAGAGACTCGTTTTGTGTATTTTTTTCATAGATCATTTAACTGAACTTCAAGAATTATTGTAGATTTGAACAATTTGTATAACTTTTAAGATGAATGAATGAAGAAGGGCGCTTTAAATAAGTACAGATGACTTTAATACTTGCTTATAATTTTAATCAGTAGAAAGCGTTGTTTTATCTCGATTTTCTTTCATTTCAATATTGTCCAATTATTCAGCACACGATTTAAAGATTAACATATCTTCAAAACTGCTTTCGAAGACACTACTCTTTGACTGAGCAAGTAGATACTTATCAACTTACGTAATAATAGGAGGAACTTTTGTTAAAGTGAAGATTACCTAACTGTAATTTAAATTTAAATTAAGCTATTAATCTTCCTATGATAAATTCAAAAAGGATACAAACTGTATAAATTATGATTATGATCTATTATCTAGTAGTAAGATTTTCTATTTTACTTACGTAGTATTTCTGATACCCATGTAGACTTCGCTAACATCAGCATATACCCGCCAAGTGGCCTTCCGTGCAGTGCTCACGACCCACCAGCTCTCCGACCCCGCTGTCAGACTCTTCTGGAGCTCAAATGGGCACTACAATAAAAATAAATAATTCATATACATAATAATTATTGTATATATGTAAATTTTTATTCATATTTCAGTCAAAATCAATGCATTGATGTCTTTTTTGTAGCTCATTTTAGATAAAGGCTTTATTTTTCTAGCAGTAGACACATTTATATTAAGGAAAATATTTATAAATATTTTTTCAAAATATCAACGTTCGTATTTTTCCAACATGATACAATGGTCGTTTTCCTTATCCAATACCTGCATATATTTTTTCCTACATACTAATAGAAAAATAATTGGTAAGGAACTTGTTAAGATTGTAGAAACCATAATAAATATTTTTTGATGAGTAATCCTTATAAAAAGGCGTATAAATTTTAATTAGGTAGATATTTGTAGTTTAATTATAATTTATAGAGCTAATATTCCGTTATTGGCCAAATTAATTTCAATTTTGTGTAAATTCAGATTTAAAGCTTAATTGTTTAATATACTATTTTTAGTTATCTTTTATAAAGAGGAGAGAGAAAAAGAGAGAGCGTAGAGTCACATTTGTCTTATAATTAATAACTTTATTTTATTTTATATGCATGCAAATACGGTAAGAATATTATTATAATATTTTTCATGTTTCTACAAATAGCTACCTACCTACCTACCTTACCTACTTGTACTTTTAAATAATAATTTGAAACACCACAAAACAATCTTGTCCAAAAACATTCACTGTTGTTAGTTAGTCTGTCAAACATTACGAAGTGCAACGTTAATTGTTTGATTATGCAGTTTCACATTTGAACTGTCTAAAGAAAGGTAAACTTATATAACAGGGCAATAAATGCTAGTAGTAATGCGTATTATGCAAGTTTATGATAACATTTGATTTAATAACAAAAAGTTTTCTATTTTTGTCACGTAAGCCTTCACTAGATTAAACTTAGATGTTAAAGTTAGTAATCATGTAAAAGAAATTATGCAGAATTAGTACCTTAATAGAGTTCACTAGCAACTCGCTTCGCTTGGGTTCGTCCCGAAAAAAGACAGAAAAAAATCTATTGTCCAGGATAAGGATAAATAGAAACCTATTTGTTATTCCAGACTTTAATTTTTGTGTCAAATTCATCCACATCTGTGTAGCCATTATAGCGTGAAAGAGTAACATCCATCAATCCATCTTCACAAACTTTCACATTTATAACAATGATTAGTAGTATTTTTTTTTAATCTGTGGTACTTAGTATTAATAGGATGGAATTCATGGGAATTATTTTAAGGTATAAAAAAATTGAGATCGTAAATTAATTTATGTAAGTAGTATGTAAATTTTTAAGGAAATACCATTTTAAATGATTTGCTTATTAAACTTTCACTTGCGTTATATAACCAGACGTATAGAGCACTATAATGGAAATTTGTCAATTATGTTTTTGTGTAATACTGATGAAACAAGTCAGTGTAATTAAAAAATTATAAAAACTCGACTGAATTTCTGTATAATTTGGAAAAAACTAAAACTAAAATATGTAGTGTTCTCATTTAAAATTTATACCCGGTGTTACTTTCACGATTAATACGAATCTAACAACACCTCTCAAGCTAAAATCCTTCCAGCCGTTCAGGCTGCAGAGAGTGCCAAAAAATTATAATACATACATACTGTCGAAAAACATAACCCTCCTTTTGGTCAGCCGGGTAAAAATAAACGTAAATGACAACTATATAATTTTGAATTAGGATCCTAATAATTATAAGCTACGTTAAGTCATTAAATTATTATAAATTCATATCATATAAATAAATTGTTGATTGAGTCAGAATACTAGATTAAGTAATAATAGGAATGTCGTTGAAATTGTAGAGCTTCGAAAAATATTGTGGAGCTTTTGGAAAATGACAAATTATCCTGATATATCTAACGTTTGTCAAAATTAGGCTGGATCCTTTCGGTCCACTTTACATGTTAATAAGCACCGCTATAATTTGGCGTGCGTGTAATAGTTTATTGTAACAGTTACTCGTTCATTTCATCACCCGAGCGCATACGAGTGTCTCGATAACGTACCAAAGCGTAATTTCTCCCGAACGAGAACAATTGCATGTTTGGAATGCATGACATACATGCGGCGTCTAATAATTTTCTTTTATGACCTGATTGATGTTTATTTACTATAAATAAACCGATTTCTTAATAAACTTCTACTTTTTTATTTCGTTCGTTATATACATTATTCATTTTGATATGGTGGAAAAAAATTACGTAATAATGTTCATGTTACGTTCTAATTATTTTAATACTATAATTATTTAAATTGTAGCAAATTAATATAGAAAATGAATTAAATATGAATTAAAAACTAACAATTTTCATGTAACTTAGACGACTTAAGATGTGTTTTTCGAAAAAAAAAAGTATAAAGTATTAACTTTGCTTATATGGCATCCTTATGTTACTTATTTTTAAACTGAACCTGCATAAGTACTTTAAAGTTTGAACTCGATGTCATGATATGCGAACGTTATGGTTTTCCAACACGTTTCTGTTCCCCTAGAACATGGGAATCCCATGATACGTAATCGGAAGTAATTATAGTTTGTAATTAGGGGACGATACCCTTTTACATTTATGTGCATTGTATTGATTCTAATGTATACATAGCGAATGATTTTCGTACAAATTTTTTAGAAAAAAATAAATAATAATACTAAGATAAGTATAGTAACAGTTTATTCCGTGTTTTATTTTCGCTGAAGTTTGAACAAATTAATTTAATATCTTTTAGATTGTGCTTGTCAGGCTTAGATTTGTCAGGTATGTTTAAAAGTATAATATTACTTTTCTCTATGGTTTTAAATTAGCGCCATCGTTTCTAAGCTGTCAGGCATACTGCCCTAGATTCCTGTAAATATGGAAGTCGGTCTCTACCTCTAATAGGCTTAAGTTTTTAAAGTTGTTAATTTTATTATTTTCTCTTTTTTCTTTATATTTATTTGTGTCAAATAGCTAAGGGAATATAATTAAAGTAGGCACAAATAAATACCATATGTGGTGTCAAACGCCATAAATAAGTACAATAAATGCAAATATGGCGTTTGACACCACAATACACACGATCGGAAATAAACATACTTAAAATTATAATACTTCCTTAGGTTTACGCGAATATTTGACATTATAAATGAAAGTGAAACTACCTTTTCTTCCGTCCGTCTCTTCCGTGACCATGATTGCTGTAAAGCATTCGAAACGTCGGGAACCAAAAATCATAATAAATCCGCGACAAAATCCGAAAAGGTAGTTTCATTTATAATACTTAAAATTAATTCAAGGAGGCAGTGGTAACTCAGTGGTAAGTTACCATTGAGTTACCACTGGTAACGCGCTTGCTTGGATAACCGAGTGATGCGTTTTTATATCCGGGTCTCGCGCTATGTGATTTTCATGTACGAATAATTTCTAGCATGATTACCACTTGTCTTAAAATAGGCAATAATAAAATGCTAGGCAGGTTACATGCAGGTAACATGCAGGTTTCCTCACGATGTTTTCCTTCACCGTAAGACAAGTGGTAATCATGATAGAAATGATTCGCACATGAAAATATCAGAGGTGCGAGACCCGGATTTGAACCCACACCACTCGGTTATCCGAGCGACGCGTTACCGCTGGGCTACCACTGTCCTAAAAATCAAATCATTAATTTTAAAAACCCTTATGTTTTTATCTTATTCGTACAATTTATGTAAATGCACGTAAAGTTATAATCATATTATTTATTGAGTTCATATAATCCTAACTAGCTTTCATAACCACACAAGCGTATCAAAGGATATTTGATGAAATCTTTACCGATTAATTACTTAACAATTACGCCTAGGTATTGCTAACAGGATGTTATCACTCATACAGAAAAATTTCTAAAAAAAGATAATGGATTAATATTTGGAATGCCATTTGTTTTTATTGAGCAACATTCTGACTCTCATAAATTGTTGTTACCAAATGTTTTAACATTAAAATTAGGTATAATATTTCGGAAGAACGAATAATTTTTCTTAGTGATATTGAAAATAATATTAAACCAATAACAATGCTGAATACAATCATTACAAAAAATTAAGAGATAATTATTTATGTTTTGTACTTATGTTTGATTCGTATCTTAGAAAACACCTTTACAGTTTTGATTAATTTCATTAATGTCTGAGATATTAATTAAAGGACTGTAAGCATTGTTGTCTTGTCGACTCTTAAATACATCATGTCAGTTGCGCGTGTAATGTCATTGTACTACGGCGGGTTCGATTACCGCGTGAGTCATCTTGTAAATATTAAGATCAGATATTTGGCGGTAAATAAATAAATAAGCAACTAAACAAATAAATTATTTTTGACTTAATCTTGTGTTTCAGAATAATATAAAAAATCTTGTATACTACTAAGGCTGTAGTACTAGTGAGTAGTGTCCTCGCTTCATTTAGTGTTGCTTAGTCACTTTTGCAACAGATTAAGATCTGAATTTATAAGTAGGTACACGGCTATGTGAACTTGGCACCCACTTTAAAAAAATTGTGTTCTTTTTGGTTCTTTTGGAAGATTTGGGTTAGTAGTGGATAGTAGTGAAGCTAATTTCGTTTGTAGTTTTTCCAAAAAAAAAATATAGATGACAAAAAAAAATGTCATCCCCCGACTTTGAAGAAAAAAAATTTTTTTTGCAGTTTCTTATAAAGAAGCGTTAGTAGTGGTTTGTAGTAAAAAAATTTTCGTTTGTAGTAAAATAAAAAAATAATAATAAAAAAAATCGTCTCAATAAATTTTCCTTAACGATATTTACTAAATAAATTCAATTTAAAAGCCTACGTGACTACTATTAACAATAAAAATGATTACGAAACGTTCGTAGAGGTTAGAAGTAAAGAAATCTTTAAGTTTAGTGGAACATAAGTTCAGATAGCGTTCAAGCATTAGTGGTCTCTTGCAGCTGAGTTCATTTCGTTAGTAGTATCAATATATCGTTTGTAGTAACGTTAATTATTTATGTAGTGCCAAAATTTCGTTTGTAGTAACACAACTTCGTTTGTAGTAACGTTTATTTCGTTTGTAGTATCATAATTTCGTTTGTAGTAACGATAATTTCGTTTGTAGTACCACAATTTCGTTTCTAGTAACGTTAATTTCGTTTGTAGTATCATAATTTCGTTTGTAGTACCACAATTTCGTTTGTAGTAACACAACTTCGTTTGTAGTTGTTTGTAGTAACGTTAATTTCGTTTGTAATATCATAATTTCGTTTGTAGTTGCTTAAAGTAACGTTAATTTCGTTTGTAGTATCATAATTTCGTTTGTAGTAACGTTAATATCGTTTGTAGTACCACAATTTCGTTTGTAGTAACGTAAATTTTGTTTATAATTACTTGCCTTCGTTTGTAGTTGTTTGAAGTATGTTAAAATCATTTGTATTTCGTTTGTAGTTGCTTAAAGTAACGTTAATTTCGTTTGTAGTATCATAATTTCGTTTGTAGTAACGTTAATATCGTTTGTAGTACCACAATTTCGTTTGTAGTAACGTAAATTTCGTTTGTAGTACCACAATTTCGTTTGTAGTATGTTAAAATCGTTTGTAGTACCGAAATTTCGTTTGTAGTAACACAACTTCGTTTGTAGTTGTTTGTAATAACGTTAATTTCGTTTGTAGTACCACAATTTCGTTTGTAGTTGTTTGTAGTAACGTTAATTTCGTTTGTAGTAACTTTTCTTCGTTTGTAGTAACGTTAATTTTGTTTATAATTACTTGTCTTCGTTTGTGGTATGTTAAAATCGTTTGTAGTACCGAAATTTCGTTTGTAGTAACACAACTTCGTTTGTAGTTGTTTGTAGTAACGTTAATTTCGTTTGTAGTATCATAATTTTGTTTGTAGTAACGATAATTTCGTTTGTAGTAACTTTTCTTCGTTTGTAGTAACGTTAATTTTGTTTCTAATTACTTGTCTTCGTTTGTAGTATGTTAAAATCGTTTGTAGTACCGAAATTTCGTTAGTAGTAACACAACTTCGTTTGTAGTTGTTTGTAGTAACGTTAATTTCGTTTGTAGTATCATAATTTCGTTTGTAGTAACGTAAATTTCATTTGTAGTATCATAATTTCGTTTGTAGTAACGTTAATTTCGTTTGTAGTACCACAATTTCGTTTGTAGTAACGTTAATTTCGTTTGTAGTATGTTAAAATCGTTTGTAGTACCGATATTTCGTTTGTAGTAACACAACTTCGTTTGTAGTTGTTTGTAGTAACGTTAATTTCGTTTGTAGTGTCATAATTTTGTTTGTAGTAACGATAATTTCGTTTGTAGTACCACAATTTCGTTTGTAGTATCATAATTTTGTTTGTAGTAACGATAGTTTCGTTTGGTAGTAACTTTTCTTCGTTTGTAGTAACGTTAATTTTGTTTCTAATTACTTGTCTTCGTTTGTACTATGTTAAAATCGTTTGTAGTACCGAAATTTCGTTTGTAGTAACACAACTTCGTTTGTAGTTGTTTGTAGTAACGTTAATTTCGTTTGTAGTATCATAATTTTGTTTGTAGTAACGATAATTTCGTTTGTAGTAACTTTTCTTCGTTTGTAGTAACGTTAATTTTGTTTCTAATTACTTGTCTTCGTTTGTAGTATGTTAAAATCGTTTGTAGTACCGAAATTTCGTTAGTAGTAACACAACTTCGTTTGTAGTTGTTTGTAGTAACGTTAATTTCGTTTGTAGTATCATAATTTCGTTTGTAGTAACGATAATTTCGTTTGTAGTACCACAATTTCGTTTGTAGTAACGTTAATTTCGTTTGTAGTATGTTAAAATCGTTTGTAGTACCGAAATTTCGTTTGTAGTGTCATAATTTTGTTTGTAGTAACGAAATTGTGGTACTACAAACGAAATTATGATACTACAAACGAAATTAACGTTACTACAAACGAAATTGTGGTACTACAAACGAAATTATCGTTACTACAAACGAAATTATGATACTACAAACGAAATTAACGTTACTACAAACGAAGTTGTGTTACTACAAACGAAATTTTGGCACTACCAACGATTTTAACATACTACAAACGAAATTTACGTTACTACAAACGAAATTATTATACTACAAATGAAATTTACGTTACTACAAACGAAATTATTATACTACAAACGAAGTTAATGTTACTACAAACGAAATTGTGGTACTACGAACGAAATTATCGTTACTACAAACGAAATTATGATACTACAAACGAAATTAACGTTACTACAAACAACTACAAACGAAGTAGTGTTACTACAAACGAAATTTCGGTACTACAAGCGATTTTAACATACTTCAAACGAAGACAAGTAATTAGAAACAAAATTAACGTTACTACAAACGAAGAAAAGTAACTACAAACGAAATTATCGTTACTACAAACAAAATTATGATACTACAAACGAAATTAACGTTACTACAAACAACTACAAACGAAGTTGTGTGACTACAAACGAAATTTCGGTACTACAAACGATTTTAACATACTACAAACGAAGATAAGTAATTATAAACAAAATTTACGTTACTACAAACGAAATTGTGGTACTACAAACGAAATTAACGTTACTACAAACAACTACAAACGAAATTGTGGTACTACAAACGAAATTGTGGTACTACAAACGAAATTAACGTTACTACAAACAACTACAAACGAAATTGTGGTACTACAAACGAAATTAACGTTACTACAAACAACTACAAACGAAATTGTGGTACTACAAACGAAATTATCGTTACTACAAACGAAATTGTGGTACTACAAACGATATTAACGTTACTACAAACGAAATTATGATACTACAAACGAAATTAACGTTACTTCAAACGAAGTTGTGTTACTACAAACGAAATTTTGGTAATACTAACGATTTTAACATACTACAAACGAAATTAACGTTACTACAAACAACTACAAACGAAATTGTGGTACTACAAACGAAATTAACGTTATTACAATCAACTACAAACGAAGTTTTGTTACTACAAACGAAATTTCGGTACTACAAACGATTTTAACATACTACAAACGAAGATAAGTAATTATAAACAAAATTTACGTTACTACAAACGAAATTGTGTTACTACAAACGAAATTAACGTTACTACAAACAACTACAAACGAAGTTGTGTTACTACAAACGAAATTTCGGTACTACAAACGATATTAACGTTACTACAAACGATATATTGATACTACTAACGAAATGAACTCAGCTGCAAGAGACCACTAATGCTTGAACGCTATCTGAACTTATGTTCCACTAAACTTAAAGATTTCTTTACTTCTAACCTCTACGAACGTTTCGTAATCATTTTTATTGTTAATAGTAGTCACGTAGGCTTTTAAATTGAATTTATTTAGTAAATATCGTTAAGGAAAATTTATTGAGACGATTTTTTTTATTATTATTTTTTTTATTTTACTACAAACGAAAATTTTTTTACTACAAACCACTACTAACGCTTCTTTATAAGAAACTGCAAAAAAAATTTTTTTTCTTTAAAGTCGGGGGATGACATTTTTTTTTGTCATCTATATTTTTTTTTTGGAAAAACTACAAACGAAATTAGCTTCACTACTATCCACTACTAACCCAAATCTTCCAAAAGAACCAAAAAGAACACAATTTTTCTAAAGTCGGGTGCCAAGTTCACATAGCCTAGGTACACACATACTGGAATCAAAAAGTAGCCATGTCACTTGAGAAAGCCTAGAGAGTGTTCCAACCCATAAATTCATCTCTATATAAAATAAAAATTAGTATATAAATATTTATGTAGATCCCATAAAAAAGTCACTATGTAGTAAAACTAAAACACGTTACACCATGGAACGTTACGTACTCAGACCAATAAAATACGTACCTATATTTTAATACCGAGTAAATTGTTAAATTAAATTTTGCAATTGAGGTAATTTTTGTATGTATAAGTGCAATAAAATACCATAATAGGTATATCAAAAAGTACTTAGATACATGTCATATATATTTGAATATTTAAAAAATATATGCGCAACTATACATAGGTATTTATTTTTAATACCCTGTTAACTGACAAGTAATACTATAAATAATTATACTTTCACTGAGGTTTGATCACTGAAACTGATTATCCTAACTAATATTATAAATGCGAAAGTAACTCTGTCTGTCTGTCTGTCTGTCTGTCTGTTGCGCTTTCACGCCTAAACCACTGAACCGAATTCGATGAAATTTGGTACACAGATAGAGAAGACCTTCATAAAGGACATAGGCTACTTTTTATCCCTGTAATCCCACGGTAATGGCAATTACGTGGGTGAAACCGCCTGGCGCAGCTAGTTGTATATATAGCGCTTAAATCGCAAATCACAAAAACCTCTTTTTCGTAAAATACATTTTTGATGGTGTCCAATCAATATAACTAGTACGAAAATACATCCTAATATCAGTAGGTAGGTACATGAGAGATGACTAACAAAAATCTATAAATATCGCAAGCTTCAAAAAGTTGAAGCTCATAAGGCTTTTTTTGTATGTTACGTTAATGTAAAAAAATTATTTTACTTATAAATTATTTCGACGCATATTACTAAATAATAAAAGTAACCACTTTTAAATTATTATCTAAGTAACTAGATGTAGTAATATGCATCAAAAATGCAATTAACTTAGTCCACAAGTTTTTATTACGTCAACTCAATTTATATTTCGACCCGCTTTGATAATCAAGCTTGATTAGGGTTTGTTAAGAAAATATCTTTAAATATATTCGATCTGAGATAGGTAGGTATACTGGTAGCTAATAGAAAGATAGAAGAAAAAGGCCAAAAAAATGTTGTTAATGAAATTTGAAAATCTGAAACTAATATTTAACTATATAATATATAATAATTAATAACTTTCATTTGTAACAAACATTAAAAACAAAAGCACTCGAGCGTGCCTGTTTTTGATACAAACAAACATGTTATGTTAGTCAAGTGGAGTCGATTGACTGAATCGAAGGTTACGGGTTGAAAACCCAGATATAAATAGATTAACGGTTCTTCACTTTAGATTGCACCTTAACATTAATATAGGATAAAAATTTTCATGAACGGTTAACTTAGGTCGAAATATGAATGACTTAAATGATTAATTCATTTAATTGTGACCGTTCCATGACCTTCACGCTTAAAATATGGTAATTATACTAACAAGGAAATTTATTTTTTTTAAACTGTACCATTGTTGCAATTTATAAAAGCCTAATGAGCAAGTACCTACTGAGTAAGTATCTTTAGTATGGAAATTATATAAATATTATTATTGTGTATAAAACGTTCCATGCCTTTTAAGGAAAAAATATTAATAATATAATCAATAGGTAAAAATTAATGAACATACCCTAAAACAATCATCAGAAACTGCATAAACGCTGACATCTCTGTCAGCGACTCCGACTATGTACGCCTGGTCCATCCTTAAGCTACTCATATTCAGACCCTGGAACTCCTCCACACCAGGGTCTTCCAGCCATGACTTCATTACATCACGGAGCCATATCCAAGCATCTTGATCCACGGTTTCATTCATTTTTACGATAAAAATAACACTGAATTCAAAATACTTTTTGAAATATAACTGATATCATCGTTACAATGTCGCGATGGGTTTTTGCATGTCCACGTCTTAGCGACGGGAGTTACAGACTTGCACTGTCGGCGCCGGTATAACCGGTGCTCGCGTCTCGCGCAACACATTAGTAAATAATTGGCTTTCTACCATTCGCCGGAAAAAATCCTGCACACATTGTGATGAGGTTCATGATGCAAGTTTCCCGTGCAATGGAAAATAATCTGGTACGACTGGTTCGAGCCGAACGCAAAAACTTATACCTATAGCATTAACCACTATTAATGCAATGCTGTTTCTTAATTCTTAAATGCTATTTACCACTCGAATGAATTCATAAATAGTTTAGACGATTATTATACTACATTACTACATTATTTTATAGAACTGGCAGATTTGAGATTAGGTATTAAATCTTTAAAAAAATATTGGTTTACTTTTTTAATAGAACTGCCAGTCAAAAGTTTCTTATTACACTTCAGCTTAAATAGGTATAATATCATGAATGTGACATAATAATCACCGCATCACAATTAGTAGCAGAGCCATTCATACTTACTTATTATTTTTGTTCTTCTCATTCCTTTTATTGGAAAAACACTACAAAAATAAAAGGACGAATATTTCAGATTGGTAGCATTGATAAATTTCGCATACAGGGTTTAGTTACAGTTTAAAAACTACTTCAAAACTAAAACTTTAAATAACAAGATTAACATTGTTTAGTTACCAAAAATAAGTATATTATGTAGAGGTGAAAAGGACGATGAAAGTTTGTTTGGCGCCAATCAATCACTTGTCATGTAAGATAGATAGATGTTTATGGTAGAGATATACTAGGTACAACTCATCTACTCAGAGTAGTATCACATCATGTTTTAAATTACATAATGTGGGCCCGGGGCTTTATCCAGCTTTGCTTCCCTGTAACCTTCTCCGGAGAAATCTGGAGAGGGTCACCCTTATCATCTAGATTCTAGGGGAATAAAAAAAGCCTACGACCTATCCTTAAACCAACCGAATATAAATCAAAAAATTCATAAAAATCGGACAAGCCGTTTCGAGGCAGTTCGATAACAGAAACTGTGACACGAGATTTTTATATATATTAGAAGTAGAATTAGATGTAGAATTAGGGAGGTATTTTACAGTTAGGTCGGAGTTTCCCATTGAAATCGTCTCGTATGTGAATTGAAACGTCTATAAAGAGCATTTATAGTACTCATAATGTCTTTAATTTATTTTTTTCTCACTAGTTAACAGAAGTGAAAATATATCATTGTATATTTTTTGTTTTTATCTATGAACAATCTTGGCACACTGACCTATTGTTCTCAAAGATATGGAGATTTATTCAAGTAAGCAACGAGTCACATGAAATTATAGGATATGTATCTTTATTAACTTAAATCAATGTAGCATAAGACGCGTTTAGCGCAGTTTGTAGTGACTCTACTTTCTTGCGCCAGTGGTCGCGGGTTCGTGTCCCACTGGGGGCATTCATTTGTTAAACTCAGATATTTGTACTCCAGTCATGGGTATTTATACTTATAATATGTTATATGTATTTATTTAACCTTAACTATCTGGAATCCGTAACACAAACTTCCTTCGTAGCTTACCACTTACATTTTCATTCATCATGTGAGTAAGATTTATTTAATAGGTAATAATATTTAATAGGTACTACCTATAGACCATAATATATTATGAATGGACTGTATATTTCTTAAAACTATATTCTTTTATTGAAAATAACATCGATTGTAACGAATCGAATGTTCTAATATTTGTGAAACTTAAATAATTAAATGAACGAGTGAGGCACATAAGTATATTATCAATTTGCGTATTGCGTGCGAAGGCAGCTATTAAGACGAATACTTGAGTTTCTGTTAAGAAGTTAGCCTTACGAAAATTATACACGACCTTCTATGTTTCAGAAACCTCACGAGCAGTCCGTTTTGTGTCTTTTTGGTTAGCGGTCACTTGTTGTGTATTTTTTTTATTTAACATAAACATGAAATTATTAATTGTGTTGTTCTGTTTGGGAAAGTTAAGTTATGCGAGTCATGATACTGGATATCCAGCTGGACTTATGGCTGAGTGTACGTAAACGTTGTTGTATTATCTATAACTTTTATTGAATTTAGCTATCAGCGAGCTTCAATGTGCTTTTTCTTGATTGTTATAAAAATGCTTAATACGGAAGAATATTGTTTGTGTGAACGAATTCTCTTGATTCTTATTAATGAAATGTTCAGGTACACAGTGTAATTAGTAGTGTCGGTGGTATATAAATAAAAAAAATATTAAATAAAAAGAAAGTTTAAAGCAGTCCCAAAATTCGGTTTAGCTTTTAAGTTAAACTCTACTTAATTTATTTTATTTTCGATTAATTCATATTCATTTATAAGAAGGCCCCGGAATGACCAAAAATACAACCCTATCAGAAAAAACGAAGGCTTCACTAACAGTAGTAGTGCTGAAGCCCAGCGAGAGCTGGCTCGGTAGCAAGGAGAAGGTGTGCCGTCTCAGCATGGACGGCGTGTCATGTGTGGCGAAGCACCTGAATTTTAAGAAAAGCAAAACACTGGTGAGGAGTCGTTCTAATTTATTTATACTAAGACACTCGTATGTTTATTAAAAAAATGTATTGATAAACTGATTAAAATGCCCTATATATGATTCACTTCTACAATTTGACTTTTGCGAAAAGTATTTTTATTACCTTTTTATTGTGACGATTTAAATATACTTTAAAAGCTTGCCATCAATCAAATCACAAGATTCGTAAATACATCGCGATCATAAACGTCTCAATAAGTACAATTAAATAAAGAATTGACTTTGTTAGTTAAAATAAGAATGTTTTATAGCATCCAATCTTTTATCTCGACATACCTATTATGTTCCAAACTAGGAATATTGCTTATAAAAAGAGTACTTACCTAACTTATACCTAGGATAGTATTATGTGATCTGTTCTCATACTAATAAAAGTTATTTTGACATTTTCTTGCTCGAGACTTCACGTATTCGGCTATGCACTCTCAAGTCTGATACCAAAATCACTCTTTAAGCTAGTGCAGAATTTCATTACTTCAATGATAATTTTTTTTTTCAGGTATTTATAAGTGGATATTTGGATGCATCGTTTTCTCCTATTGTCAGAACTGTGGCAGCACCGTTTATTAAGTTAGGGTATAACGTGATCATTATGGAAATATTCCCTATACTCCATAGGAGTTATCCCATGTAAGTAGGAGTATATTTTTATCTATACAAGCTTGTATAGCTAATACCATGCTTACAAAAATAATAATTTTATATAGAGATTAAACTGAACGGAATGAAACTACAACAAATTTACTTTAATGGCATGGCTATTGGCTAATATTCCATTTTAAATCAATTAAATATGTAGGTAGGTACTATAGTCTCGTTACATTTGCAATGAGGTTACAAATTGAGGTCTAGGTATTTAGCATTTTTATAGACTAGCTAACAGTCTACATAAGGATTTTAATTTTTTGTTTTATATTTTAAAAAATCCGTTTCAAAATAGCAATTATACATAAAATGAGAAAAATACTTATGAAATATTATAAATGTGACCTTGCGCTTTACTTTTGCATTTAATGTTCGTGCAGACACAAGTGCACTCTCTATTCCCTTTCTTATAGTGAAATGACACCGCCAACTTCCCAACTGTTACTGGGGTAACTTTTAAGCTTAGCTGAACCTGGGACTCAATCTTTTCTTACGTAGATTTTGTCTGCTAACCATTAAGGCAATAAATACAACTAAAATAGTTTTACAGTTTAAAAGTTGACCTACTAAAAATGCAGTTAAG
Organism: Boloria selene; assembly: GCA_905231865.2. Classification (NCBI taxonomy): domain Eukaryota; kingdom Metazoa; phylum Arthropoda; class Insecta; order Lepidoptera; family Nymphalidae; genus Boloria; species Boloria selene. The sequence continues at coordinate 10,811,230 of HG993137.1, read as the reverse complement.
GCATGACTTGAGTTTTAATATGTCAAGTTACAACATTTCTTGAATGTACTTAAAATTATAAAATCTGATTATGTTTTCTTTATAGTGCAGCTCGTCTTACAAAGCCCCTGGGCAAATTGCTAGGAGATTTCATAGCCCATTTAACACATAGAGGACTGCACCCCGACAAGCTAGAGATGCTCGGAGGAAGTTTAGGCGCCCATATAGCGTACTTTGCGGCGATGAGATATCACAAGCTAACGTATCTGAAACCGGCTAGACTCACTGGTATGATATAAGACTACTTGCTCGGTCTTTTTTTATTCGACTGCACCAATTTAGTTGTACCTATGTATTTTTGGCAAGCTCTGTAACCTAAACCTCCTCATGGACTAAAGTACAGCTTAAGACGTGTAATTAGATTCGTGATTGTGAGAGTGACACCAGATATATAAAGTTTAAATTTTGATTGTTAATTTTTGGCACCATATAACAACATATCTTCAAAGTTTTTTTTTCTCAAAAGCTCGAATGCGGTATCCAAATAAAGGGTATTTGACTTCCAAATATATATAGTATAGGGTAAACATACCGGTTATCGACCGTTTAAGCGACTTGTTGACTTCTGAGTTGATTTTTATCATAATGTTGTATTCCAAGATTTTTCAAAAAAATATCATTGCATTCTACAATAGTCTAGTTTCATTAAACCTAGCGCCTATAGATGTATCAGTGATACATAATTTAATAAAAATATATATTCGTAAAAATAGCAAATATACCGGTTATCGGCCTTTTCACTCAGTTATCGTCCACCAGTGCACTGGTTATCGGCCACCTATTTTACGGTAGAAAAACGACTCTTGTGTAATAGCCTGTAAGGTTTATAATAGTATGATAATAATACAATTAATAAATTCAAAAAAGCTGTATATTTTTACTCTCTTTTACGACTTAAAAATAAAATTAAGTAACGGTATTAAGGTCAAGATCACAAGAACCACATTTAACACGGGTTGGTGGTGGTGAAGTAGTTGTTCTTTTCTCTTTAGCTCTTTCGAGCTTTCTTTTCTTAATTTAGTTTTCTTTGTCCTCTTTCGCTATATCTCTTTTTTCATAGTATTGTTGTCAACTTAAGACTTGTGATAATTGAATATCACTAAATGGTGATATTGAGATGTCGATAAGAGATATATAAGAAAAACTATGGAATCTTAATAGAGCTGTGCGAAATGTGAAATTTTCGCCCTAGCGTTTTCGTACGCTTGTTAGAAGGACTTTTAAATTCAAAGGAAAGTTTAGGGGCTCTTCAAATTTCTTTTTCTTTACTGATAGGTGCCATCTGATAAAAAAACAAGCATAATTCTAACACCAAGCACAGCAACCAAAATGTATCCATTATCATTAAAACATATAAGCTTATTTACAAGCTTGAATAAGTTCGCCTTTACAAAATAAAAACAGATATATCCCAAGGGAACTATATATTTTTCCGGGATAAAAATTAGCATGTGCTATTCCAGAGTATACTCAATCTCTGTACCAAATTTTGTGCTTGAGTAACAAACATTCAAACATACATCTTAACTTTCACTTTTATAATATTAGTAAATTTATAAGGGAGTTTTCAAACGGCCGGGGAAAGGTTTTGTTTTTACTGGTTATCGGCCGTTAAATATTCGCTATTTTGGGAGGCCATATCTTTGAAAATATAAGGTATACAGGCGTTCGTAATCTAGTTGTAAATTCACAAAACTCTAGCTGTTCACAAATATAGTGCAATGTATGTTGGTGAATTTAAGGTTTCCGCAATAAAGGCAAAGAAAAACGACGCGAATAAACCGGTTTTGCGACCACCCGGTCGGAAAGTAGATTTTGTAATTAATCGTTAACGTATTGTCCGACCACCAAAAATATCATAAATTATAAAAAGTTTGATGAGTTTAGGCACTTGAATATTGAAATTAAACATACCTAATTCTCACAAACCAAATCAATGACCAATAAAGTAAGAGTAACACTTAAAAACTTACCTTTGAAAATCAATCCACCTACTATTTTTTTCGCTAAATTTTACACGCGTTCATACACCAAATTTTGAAAGAGCGACTAAGTGCTCAATTTGAAAACTTCGAGGTCATGCCGTTAAAATATAAACTGTGAAGTTCGCCCGAATCGAATGACGCGAAATTAGAAAAGATCGGTCTATAACACTGTCTATTATTTAAATTAACATGCGAAGTGGTCGAAAAGGGGAAGTGGTCGGTAAACCGGTATGTTTACCCTATATAGGTTCGAATTAATTAGATGTTTAAATGTAATTTGTACTGTGAAATGTTGAAAAACAACGAATAAAATATAAGTTTTAACTCATTAAGTAGAAGCCACTTCCTCTCTACTTATGGTAATAACTTGTAATAAGTATTTACGATGACCTCAACCAGATAATAAAATTATGGTAAAATGTACCTATTTGCGAAGTACTACTTATAATTAAACAGCGATTATTCAAATTCAATAAACTATTTTTTTACGGGAAATAAAAACTTATATATTGTGCAAAGTCTGTTTTTATTATATTTTTGTTATTTAATTAAAATTAAATCTTTTGACCTTTAGTAAACTACACTGTAATACTTTATAACAATATTATTATTTACATTACATTATAATTTATGCAAGTTTTATATTTGTACAGTGTAATTACTAATTATATCTTACAGGTTTGGACCCGGCAGGACCATGTTTCCGAACATTACCTCGTTCCGAGCGATTCAACTCGGACGCAGCACATAGAGTCGACGCTGTTCATACAAACATTGACGGGTTTGGTTTAGCTGACCCTGTAGCTGATGTCGATTTCTATGTAAATGGAGGTAGGAAGAATGGCTATCTTGTTGTGTATTTTTTATTATTATACATACCTATAAGCTATATAATGTACATCGGTGAACGATGGGCCATGCCACAAACTTTTCCCATGTAGAATAAATTTTTTAAGTTTTCGGCCTAATAGTATCTTGTTTTTAAAATATAATATGCTAGCATTTCCCGCGGCTTCGCACGTGTTCTAAAGACCGGAAACCAAATTATTTCTGAGTCGCGCGATATGATAGCTCGCAGAACAAACGACCGCCTTTCCTGTTTTAGCAACACTTTTCATTGATGCTCTGCTCCTATTGGCCGTAGCGTGATATAATATAGCGTATAGCCTTCCTCGATAAACGGACTATCCAACACAAAAATAATTTTTGAAATCGAACCAGTAGTTCCTGAGATTAGCGTGTTCAACCAAACAAACAAACTCAGCTTTATAATATTAGTATAGACACAGATTACATTATACTGTACTAGGTATAGATATGTTAACATATCCTACAATATTGCCATGAAAACCCTGTCTGGTAATTATTTAAAACTAGTGACTTACAAACGCTTTAGTTTCTATTCTATTATAATATGTAAAATATGTGAGTACATAGATGTATGAATATGTATGAATACCTCCTCAGCACTCAAGTTAGTAAGTTATACGTTGGTTATATTGACCTCACCTCATCCTCATTTGAAACAAGTTTAATAAGCGTCTTACTATTCTTACTTTGAATGCTTTTAGGCGAGTTCCAGCCAGCGTTGTTGTTCGACCACCTGATGCCATGCTTGCAATTTTGCAGTCATGTGCGATCTGCCATATATTGGTTAATCTCACATTACGAGCCATCAAAATTCTTAGCATTCAAATGTCCTTCACTCATAGCAGTAAGACATGGACATTGCTATCACGATGAAGTTGAAGATGTCAACGTTCTTGGACCGAACACTAATTTTAGCAGACCCGGTATTTATTACTTAGCTACGACAGCTAATATGCCATATTACATGGGATTAGATGGGTTGAAAGAAAGAAAGCGGGGAGTAAATAATTATTTATATAGAATAACAGATGACGAAGATATTGTTGTATGATCAATATCTTTGTTTCTTGTGAAAAAGTTAAGTATCTACCTATTTATAGGTAAATTATAATGTTTAATTTAGTTTAAACGTATAAAAATTTAGCGTACGTCAAATAGTAGGTACTATCTGACCTTTGCTAATTGTATTTAAGACAAAAAAGGAATTTGTGACCAACGGTCTTTTGCCTTTGATGTCATAAAGTGGTTCGAACATTTTTCTATGAAAACAGGCAATCGCCTTCGATATTAGTATTGTCTGTGATATTGTTTATATTAGACTTTAGATCGTAGTCTCATCACGAACAAAGAAAAAATAGTTTAGATAAATGACAAAAGATGACATTAGTATAATTCGCGTCATGTAAAAAGAACGCTGGCTGTCAAGTTGCGCAGAGACGATTTATCGGCCAATTTGGTGGTAAGACGCGGGGTGTGGGACGTAGAGGCACGCGCCGTATGCTTTCCGGCTCGCTATTGGTTCTTCAGTTCAAAATACCATCACGCACACAAAAGTTATTAACTACGAAATGATTTTATATCAAAAATAGAGAAAACGTATTTACGACGTATATTGCTTTACAAAGAAAGAGTCTGATAATAATGCAGTTAAAATATATATTAACCGAATTAATTTATTTTTTTGTAATTAGATTAAACATTCTTCATTGAATTTAACATATTTTATGAATTAATAGAATTCTATTTAATAACGTTCTATCTAATATGTTTCAATGTACCTAACAATGACCAAATTACGTCGCGAGCGAAAGGCTAGTTCAAAAATAAAAGAATAGACTTAGTAATTTCGTGTGCGACTATACCCATGCGCAAACACACCCCCCACCACTTTCCTCCAGCGTTCTTTTTACGTGACGCGAACTGTACATATATATGATTTTTAAAGTTTCATAAAAAAATTTCTTTTAATTCATATTGGGTCGCAAATAAAAAAAAAAAATGCGGAACAATAACGAGGCCACAAACACAAAGGTCTTCCTGTAAACGCCACACATTATTTAAAAAAAAAAGGATATTGTAAAAGAAACAAGCTATACATCGCAGAAATTTATTGAACATAAATACCAATAACATACAACACATCGCTTATTATGTCTCCATTAGATTTCACGCCGTATAAAACCTATTAATTATATACAGGAGCTAAAAACACTTAGTCTAACGCAAAACTAATGCTCATATATAAATTTGAGCAATACTGGAAGCCTGGTTATTAAAATGGCGGACGCCAAATAGTATAAAAAGCGGTACATTTAAACTTGAATATTCTACATTATATTTAAGCTGGATATATGAAGAAATTATATAATCATATTTATTGTCCTCGATAGTAATATTATAATTTTTAACACACTGCATGTATATCATAGCACTAGTGTTTTGCAAAGGTAGTATGACAGATTGCTAAGTAGAAACTAAAGTTCAATATTTGCTTAGAGAAAATTTTTGTCATACACAATCTTAATGAAAAAGACTATTGATTACCAGTTCTTAACATATATCCAGCACTAAACTAAATTTATAGGACATATCAAATATTACGCAAAATACATATTACAAATCCAATAAATAGTTCTAAAAATATATTTAATTCATAAAACAATATAAAATGATATAGAACACGCGTAAATGTAATAACAGTTGAAGTTCTATACTATGCAAACCAGTCAGATCTTCAAATGATATATCGGTGAATGCCATAGACAATCATAAACATAACCAAGATTCTATAGTGATTATACAAAAGCAGACAATAATGATTTATAAAAATAAAATAATTTAAAATATTTTTTTAAAAATAAAATTTTCTTGAAAAATTTATAGAAAGTTTAATTATTCTTATGTAAACATTATATTTTGGTTAGAAAATCATGTGATACACAATGAAAAATATTTTTATATATATATAAACTATTATCAATAATGTCATAAGCAATCCTAAGAGAAAACCACACTAAACACTAAAGCAGCAAAATATTAAGCACCACAGATTATATAATGATAATTTAATTTAAGTAAATACAATAGTATAAAAATAAACAAAATTTGGAATGTAAGAATCAGCCAATTTTTGAATATATTTCCCCAAACTTTGTAAAAGATATTCGGAAGAAATTGATGAAAATAAAATATTATTAAAAAAGTAAAAAAATAAATATTTAAATTTTAAAATTTTAATTTAAACATATTTTAAATAAATTTTAAGACATACTTCACAATTCGCAATTTTATAAATGTATTGATAAAAAAAGAAACAAAAAATGTGAATAATAAAATAATAAGGCTTTATTATATATTAGGTTATGATGTATTTAGATAAAATAGGCCATATTATAGTAGATTCTATGTAATTATTATTAGTGAGTTTTAATAATTGATACTTAGAGAATGCATGGCAGTAACATGAATAAATAAGCAATATTTTACATATAAATATTTATTTAATTGTAAAAAAATACCAAAGAAATTTAAAGCCAATACAATTATTGTTATTATGATTATGTATTAAAAATGTATAATTATCGAAATGATAATTACTGAAATATATAAATAAAATATGATATCTTTTATTTGTGCCTTAAAAATGTATCAAATTTGTTTACCATTATCTATACATGATTATGTTTTATTCAAAATTTATGTATCTATTCATAATATATTATGAATAAATTGAATTAAACCTTTATATTAGCTATAGTTAAATACCTGTTTGTATTTGAGAAGTTAAATTAATAATATTTAGTGATTATAAATAATAATTCATTTTTACTCACAGCTTATAAAACTAATGAAATAGGAAATTAAGTAAGTCACATGACCAGTTGCTAGCTACATTTATAAGTATTGTTTACTTTGTACGAGGTATGAGTAGGATATTATATATATATAAATAATGTATGAAAGATTTAAGAATGTTGTCTTAATTGACCCTGATAGATAAAATTCAGTAAAGTTCAAAGTTGTAATATTTAAAGTAATGTAGTTAGAATAAAGGTGAAGTAATCACTGAAAACACATAAATGTAATTGTCAAAATTGTTTATTTTAATTGTTTGGGATTCATTAGTGTTTACTCCACCTTTATTCTAGCTGCACAGGGCACTAGTTATATTAAAAAAATCATTATTATTATATATATGAAGAAGCAGAATAAAATTTGATCTAAACCTTACTTTTCAATAACAACAAATCAAGATATGTAGTAATATATACCGTATAATATAAGGATATAGAATGTAACATATTCACTATAATGACTATTAAAATGCCAAATGAAATGCTTATTTATCGGTACATTTAAGCATTAATTGTTTAATTTATGATATGGTTGTTTTACATTGTGATACATTTTTTTTAAAGTACCCTAGAAGAATTTCACTAGAAGGCGTTATGTATAGAGGTGTAAATTACCTTGTAATTTAAAGGCAATATATATATAGTCTAAAATATACTTTTTAAATGTTTTAGAAACTCGATATCCATTAATAATTGAGTGAAATATAAATGTAAGGCTATTTGATAAATTCACTAATGAAGCAACAGTAATACATGTGGTGACCGGCCATATATCTACAGGGAACCAGATTGTAGCTGTACCTTTTTTAATTTGGACTATATTATTGTTTCTTTTAAATTATCTTACTAGAAAGTTACAATTTTCTTCTTTACAATTGTCTATCTGTTTGTCCATTATTTGGTATAAAATAAAAATAGGGGATCGGACAGTAATCAGATAAAAATCTAAAATATACTTAGATAAAATAAGTACACTGTTTAACGATTATTTATCGAATAATAGTTAAATATAATTCATTTAAATATTTTTAAATGAAGAAATAAAATTTTGTTTTTTACAATATTTTAAGTCTGTACTGAAACACCAAAACACAGTGCGTGACGTCATTTGTTGAATTTTGACATTTGACAGCACGTCAAAGTATATATAATATAAAAGAACAATACTAAAAACTGTCACACATAAATCTATCGATTAATAAATAATTCTTAAACTTATATTAGTTTCAGTTATAAATGAAATACAATGTTTTTCATTCCATAACAACAAATAAAGAATATTTTCCACGAAACAAAACTTCTTGCGAACTTATGTTCATACAGTCGTTTTGTTTATGTTATGAATGACCACAGAAGAATAATATTGATGACATTTACAAGTGACGTCACGCGTATAACGTGTCGTTTTGGCGGTATTTTTAAACAAACAATATTAAAACATGATTTTGAGTACCTAAAAGGCTATAAATAAATTAAATTAATTTTTTTATGTGAATAAGTATCCATGAAGATTAATTTAAAACACTTTCTGAAAAATTGTCCGATCCCCTATTATTCCTTACTATGTAGTCGTTTCATCAAATAAATGGGCAGTTTCATGTTAATATCAGTGAAACGTGACAGCCCCACAATCATAAATATAACAAAACATTTTTCTAATATATAAAATTGATTATATTTATAAGTAGTATAAAAAATCGTACGAGACAGCGACATTTAAAGTTAGCGGTATCCGAAGATATGTTTACTTTCAAATTCATCATTGTTTAACTTCAGTCTTAAACAACATGAAAATCAATTCCCAATATCCATTCACCTTTGGCAAATTTTGATTAGCTACAGTTACACGAACTACAATATTTTGGTTACATTTCGCTAGACTACCATCATATAAAATATCATTACCATTCATTCCTTATACAAGCACTACACTACTTGCGAAGTTGATCGAAGTTTAACGAACACGAGAGTATAGTCACTTCGATTTGCTTTGTGCCACCTCGCTTCGCCTCCGACTTCGTATATGGTCGAAATTTGTACCTTAATAGGACTTGAAGGTTACATAAGACGTCTCATTCCACTATTCATAGTATTGTCACTTACTTCGACTTAGATCTATTTCGACCAGTACTCCGTTCAAGCAACTTCGGCGAGTAGAGTAGAGGCTTTGTTGCATAATAATTTAAGGGAATTCAGTCTAAAGTTTATCTGATTGGTATATCAGTGCTCCATATGGCGGAGCGGGTAAGCAACAGCTACCGAGGGATGTACTCCAGGGGGTACCAGGCGACGGTCTCCTGCCGCAACGGCAACGACGCCAGGGGAATTACCACCCCGCCTAGAAACTGGTTCTCTTGCAACGAGTCGTAGTGCCACACTGTTGCTTGAAGACTTCGGTTCGTTATCACTTCTAAGGGCAAGCGATATTCGAGTACCTCCATGAAGGATGGGTGTGCGTTGCGTTTGAGCACGCGCGTTTTACGTTTCGTCTCTTTGGTTGGATCTGGGACTAAGTATACCTGAAAATAAATTTGAATTTCGCTAATAATTAATTCTAAATATAAACGAATATATTAGTCGTCTTCTGAGAGGTCTTTTTATATTGTGTTAGTATTTATTTATGTTATGTCAATGGTGTAACGAAATTTAACTATACAAAATCTCTTACAGTGATTATGAGGATCTTTAATTTTTTTGTTTAAAAGGAAGCTTATCATTGCATGCATAATATGCATGTGCACAATATCGTAAGACACAGAAGGTTATCTTGTAGTGTTATGTATTTTATTTACATACATTATAGCTCAATTGACATTCTTGTGCTGTAAAAAACCAGACTCTCAAAGATTTTATATGGCTTATATGTCAACTAAATGGGCAATTTTTAACAAATTTTTTTCAGTGTTAAAAGGGTATTTTTTTAGAGAAATTTTATACTTTTGGTACTAATGGTCAACTACTCAATTGCTGTTCAACTAAAGGACTTTCACACATACTTTAAAGTTTCAACCATGATACTTCATTTTCATAAGTATGGACTAGATGCCCAAAACTCAATATCGCGTTCAAGGGCACACCCTGAGATAGACCTATACCCAAAAAAGGACCGAAAAGACTGATAATGATAATGATTTTACTTTCCGTTTCTAATAAATCACTTGAGGTATAGAGTAGACAGTGGTAGCCTAGTGCGAATCATTTATATCATGATTACCACTTGTCTTACGGTGAAGGAAAACATCGTGAGGAAACCTGCTTGTCTGAGAAAACTTAACAAGTTTTCGAAAGGCATGTGAAGTCCGCTAACTCGCACTAGGCCAGCGCGGTGGACTATGGCCTGATCCCCTCGTACTGAGGGAGGCCCGTGCCCAGCAGTGGGACGTTAAAAAGGGCTGATGATGATGATGAGGGTAGGACTAGAGGGTACCTTAACGTATGGGTTGGGCGGCAGGCCCTGCGGCGTGAGCGCGAGCGACTGCGCGTGCAGGATGAGCACGGCCAGCACGCCGCCCGCGTACTGCACCGACAGCTTCAGCGACCCCGACCCGCTGCTCTCCGGTTCCACTGCCTCGCCTTATAATAATAATAATAACGTTTATTTCAGACAAGAGAAGTCCATAAAAAATCAAAGTATTTTACAAATAATATACATAACATATAGAAAATGATAACATAATAACAAAATAATGCAAACAAAAAATATGTGTGTGTACCAGAGTAGACAGGTAAGAAGTGAAACTTCTTTACGACATATCATTTTTCTACTATTTGCAACTTCACGAAAATGGGTTAGATAAGGCTTAAGCCTTAAAAAAACATTTTTTTCCGTATTAAATTAAAGCTATTTTATTATTATAGACATGCATACAATTAATGAGTAATTTATTTTATCATTGTTCTTATTATAATATCATTGCTCTTGTTGTATTTTTCATTGCTACAAAATTTCTCCCATACACTTCAAATACGTCGATAAAGAAGTTTCATCAAAAAGCAACATGGCGCGTAACCGAAAAACGTGACGATTTTTCTACAAAATTTCTCCCATACGTCGATAAAGAAGTTTCACTTCAAAAACTGGAAATATATAACACAAGTCAACACGAATTTTGTGCCTGAGTTCTGTGTACCCGATTTGGATTTCTTATACCTAATTAATAAATAAAATAATAATTTTATTTCATAAAGTTTGCTTTTGTAGCTATCAGAATGAAATTTCAAATTTTGAAGAAAATCGCTAGCTTTTTTCTTTCAGTTATATATAAAAAGAAAACAATCATAGATTTATTCATTTATATCACTTTTATTCACTAAAGACAGTTATAACGGATTAAAAAAAAAACAAAAAAATAGGATTTAACTTTTAAAAATGAATATTTTTGGTATTTCTTTTGTGTGCATATGAATTTTCTTGAATCAAGCCCCAAACGCAATTTCCCATCATCATAATTCATATTTTCATTGTATTGTCTTTGATATCGTTGCTTGAAATCCACCACATCTTTATGTAAAGCACTCCCCTTGATCTCCTAAAAATGCTCCCAAGTTATTTTTAAAGTTATCTAAGTGATCATGTAGCATATGTAGTTTCAGGGACATTCTGCAACCCATGATTTTAAAGGTATGGACCATATTAGAAATAAGTTCTTTGTAATTGTTCTTGTAAAAGCTTCATAGGTTTCACAAAGTCTTTTATTAGTAGATAAGCTAATTTTTTTGGCTCTTAGTTTAATAAATTCCCCGCAAATGTAGCAAAAGGAGTCCTCGTCATTTTTACAAATTTTGGAAGACATTTCAACGCTCAGACAAACCAAACAGGTCGCTTCTCTAAAAAGTGCATGCGCATACTTTGTGACTGCTTTGTCACTTCCCGTTCCACATCGGATATCCGCCCGTACCCCTCTCTCTTGCTTATTAAGAGTGGAAACCTCTAAGCATTTGGCAAAAATTGCATATTTTTATTTATCATCGTATAAAGTGCAAAAGCAAACTTTTTAATAAAAAAATGAGTTTTTTTGTTATCTTTTAATGTAAACAATCAGACAATAGTCATTAAATAACAGACACAGAAAAAAAGTTTTTTTTTGTTGACTTGTGTAATTTAACATTGATTTAAATTGAGATAAGAAACCCGATTTAAAGTTGTGAATGATAACAACCTTCCTGAGATCACGACATATTTTGATGGGACGAAACACAAATATAAATACACTAAAAAAATTTCTATTCATTATTTTTATTATCTTTTACGTAGACACATTTGAAGTTCATCTAATTGGTAAAAAAACTAAAAGTTTTTTTTTGGAAATTGTGGGTAGGCACTGTCTGTAACAAGTATATATATAACCCCCTGAGACGTCTAATACCTTAGTCTCTCCCGTGACCGTGATTGCTGTAAAGCATTCGAAACGTCGGGAACCAAAAATCATAATATATCCGCGACAAAATTCCAAAAGATATATTCATTTATAGTACCTAATTATTATCTATACATACAAAACCAAGGTACGATATCTACCTGTTAATTTAATAAAACGATACACAACTTCAATCAACTATTTATTATTAAGTTTTCATTTCTCACACAGTATTTTAATGTTTTATCAACTTATACTTAAACTTTTTTACTTTTTCTTATCGCCACGAAACATGATGCCGCTTTTCTATTTCTTACTTGTGACTGCTTGTAACAATTAGACACAGATTAAAAAACATTATTTTATAAGATACAACTACAGATTATAAAAACCGAACTAATTGTGTTGACAGCTATACAATACAAAATCATTATTTTAACATTACCTTTCCTCATCCTCTGCGGCTCAACATCCTGCTGGTCCCTCAGCAGCGGATGGAAGAAGGTGTACACGAGGTCGGAGTGCGCTATCTCATCTGCCAAGCTGAACAGCGACGTGAGGAACGCTTGCACGTCCGCGAACCTCTTCTCCGCCACTTGCCGGATGTTGGACCTGCCCACGTGTAGACCGGAAGGTAGGCTGCGGATTAAATAACGCTATGGTTACTAGACATTCTACTATCAATAATGTTAAATAATTAAAAGCCATACGATATAAATAAAAATATGCTAATACATTAAACACACAGCACCATCTTAACATTTCACGATAATGATAATAATTTCACGATTATTATGTATCTGGTATACACTTCACATGACTGGAGTAAAAACATTCGTGCTCATCACACAAATGGATGCCCCCAGCGGGACTCAAAATAATAGTAAAAATTCTAAGTGAATATTTAATTCCAAAAAAGATATTAGAATAAAAGTTATATTTTCTTTTCACTTAATATTTTCTAAAACTGGCTTACATAAAAGTTTGAAGTAAAATATGACAATTTGCAATATTAATTTCGTGCGACGGAATGGCGGTTAGTTTTACACATCCAATAATAGCGCTTTTTCTTTCTTTTTAAACAAAAAATAAAAGCCCTTCAAAATATAGAACAAAACTAAACCGACGTGGTGGTTATAAAATGAAAACGTTTTACAACATGTTTTATCAGTGTGGAAGCTATAAAAACATTTAACAATAGTTCACATGTTACTGAATAATAAAATTAAAAGTAATGTAACGTTACGTAACATGTTTTAACTGCTGTATGGAAGCACCATATAGGTATCATTATTTAATTTAATTTAATAGCTATCAATTTTAATGCCTTAGCTACTTATGAAATAAATTAAAAAAATACTAATAATGAAAACATAAAATTTGTAATACCATGATAGCAAGATATTAGTATCAGGTAAATATATTATTAATCAATGTGATAAACGAAAATAAAAAATATATGTAAAAACGATTAGCTGAAAACGGGCTAACCGGCGATAAGATTGTGCGCACTTGATTGTCGATACTTTGCACTATCTTATCTCACTCGAAACAAGTACCTATCAATTCAGTATTAGAAAGGAAGTTTGCTAAATGCAAACAAATATGTTACATTAGTAAAACTAATAAAAGATTTTGATCTGTGGATGTAAAGGAACCTTAATAAGTAGTGTTTGTGTTGTACTGATTACCGTTTTTACCCGTTATTATACAATATCGTTAATTACACTCTGTATGACCTATGCCTTATTTTTCGACTCTCCATTTCGTTCTGCGCTAAGCTCTCATTGGTGAGTAAACGAGATAATTATTCCTTCATAGATAACACAATAATCCGTACATTAATCATTTTTTTAACGGATATCGTGTTTTATTTTAGGTAACTTCACTAATTGTCGTCACTTTCAAATTTATTAGTGATTCATGCTTAATAATGCTACGTTTCATGAAAGGATTCAAAGCTTCTCTAAACGTGTCTTCAGGAAAACAGACTGAGGTTGGTCACTATGACTCGTCTCCGGGAATAAGGCTCACTGGTGCATACAGGGTCAATCACAGCGAATTTGGGGGTAAGTTCAACTAACTCATTAAACGATAATAATTAGCAATTGAACGCCTTAAAAAACTATAAAGGGATCGAAAGGGTCCTTTTATATCAGTGTGTATCAAGAGATGTATTTAGCAATTGTGTACTGATTTTATGATTGCTTTTTGACGAATTGGTTATATTCCAATAATAGGCATAATATTTTAGTTTCGTTTGAAAGTTGCTCTTTTTAATTTGAAATTTAATTGTCATAGTTGGTTGCATTAATATGATTTTGAAAAAAATAGTAAACACTTATAGATTAAAATTTGATAAATACTCACACGATTTCAAGTTTTCAAATTTTAAATTTTGAGTTCTATTTTTTTTCCATTTCAGGAAATCATACAAATTTAGAGCCACCAAAACAAATCACACCATCTATGGTCAAATTACCGAACTCGAACCCTAATCAAAGAAAATCAAAAAGCACTAGCGACCTAACAAGACATCCGCCTGAACCGATAAAATCAAATAGCACTTTAAGCAACAATTTAAGTAGTAATAGCACTCCTAATGTATCACAAGTCAATAACCGCCTAACAAAAACCCAAATCAAAGAACAGAAAAAAATAGAAAGAAACCGTTTATTAGAACAGAAGAAACGTGAGAAATTAGCAGCTCAAGAACAGAAAAAACAAGAAAAGCTGAGGAAAGAACGAGAGAAACAGATGCAAAAGAATCAACAAACGCCGAAAAGAAGTAAAAAAGTTCAAAAACAACCCGCCCCCCAGCCGATACCTGTAGCTGTCCCTCAAACTAATGCAGTACAAGTTGCTCAAAATAACACAGTAAAAGTGTCGCAAGACATTCCAATAAGACATCTTCAAAAAGTTCCCCAGAATAACCTTCCACAGGCAACGCCTAAGTATTCTACAAACACTCTAGAAAGTTCCATAAGCAGGAGCAGTGGACCACCGCCTTACTCTCCGCCGGAAGTTGTACCAAACAAACGTGACAATACCGGAAACACTAATTTCACTGCAACCGAAGATACCGGCAGTTGGGACTTAATCTCACAACACAGACAACAAATAAATCGCCCCAAAGTCACCAAAGCTATACCAAAGCAAACTCATTTGGATTTACAGTACAATATTGGTACTCCCAAAACTAGGGAAGAGAATAGCGAAGTGTAGATTTTCAAAATATAAAGTGCCGTAAAGGCTTAATAATTTTGACTGATTATGGGTAATTTTATAATATTTGTATTTTATCGCAGACGTAGATTTTACCTTCAGGTTATTATAATACATTATTAGTAATATTTCATGCACAATTATAAATATGGTGATTCCTTAAATGCTGAATGTTTGATGGATGGATGTTTGTTACTTGATCAAACCAAAACGGCTAAAGAAAACCGAGATAGGTTACTTTTTTCCGTAAAATGTATGGTTCCCGTGGGATACTTATACTGACCATTAAAACGTACCTTAGTTTACTATATTGTAACTAATTTTAACAATAGTTAGATAGTATCAGAAATAGGTTTACCTGTGAACCTTGGCCAGGGGGAAATGCAAGCAGATCTTCTGGTAAAGCTCGGTGAAATGCTTGTAAGAGCGGTAGAGGAGGGAGGGCGTGGCTTGTCCTTGCCTATAAACTTTCAATGCGTACACGTAGTGCTTTTCTGGGTCATAACGTTTTTCGTAGCTTAAGCATTCCACTCGAACTAGCCGACCTTCTTGAGTCATACTGTGGGTATAAGAATTTTTAAGTAAAACAATTTATTAATTTTGAATAAAAACGAAAACCTCTATAAAATTATAAATTATAAATACATATTTTTTATATTATAACAATGTAAGTCTGTACTTCAGTACTATGTATCTTTAATACTTTTATAATTATTTTTTATTATATTTTTTAAAATTGATTTAATTTTTTATTTCACCATATTATATCTGAATTAAAGATATGCATAAACAATAAAATAAAAAAATAAAAATATCTCACGTATAAGTCCTAGGCATGAAGGACAATAACTCTGACGTACTACTGCTTTGGTCCCCGCTCACTCTTAGCTGGGCCAGATTGTGAAGGAAGAAGTTTATTGGCGTAAACCTGTTAAAAGTAAAATGTAAAAAATAAGGGATATTCAAAATTGCTTTGTACTTTCGAATAATGATAGCAAAAATAATATTCCTATGAGATTATTTATAAAACATAATACACATTTCGCCTACTTTAATTTTACGTACTGTACTAAATTTTGTGTAGTGAGATTATTTTTTTGAAATGTACGATAATATGTAGATCTTAAGCGATACAAAAAAAACATTTTATAAAACAAAGTCCTCCGCCGCATCTGTCTTACTGTTTGTTTGCGATAAACTCAAATAATACTGCACCGATTTTCATGCTGTTGTTACCATTGGATAGAATGGTTCTCGAGGAAGTTCTAAGTTTTAGTATAACGGAACCCGCGGATTCGCCCGCGTTAAATCTAGGGACGAACCCGAACGAAGTCATTCATTAGGGTGGTGCAAAAAAACCGACAATTTTTTTTTGAGTTTTGAGCCTTCTCCAAAGGACAGCTGAAAAAAAATTTTTTAAGAGGTCGCTCCGAATTTTTTAAGATTTCAAAAATCGTCAAGTTTCGATTTTTTTTATTTTTTTCATTTTTTTTTCGTTACGGCATAATTTTATAGATCAAAAAAAAATAAGTTTCTGAAAGTTTCATTTCAAATTTTTTTTTTTATTAAACATCAAAAACTAACATTTTTTCACACGAGACTAAAAAACCGCCACCCTACTATTCATTTTAATTTAAAACATTACTAGTATGTATATAAAACAGTGTATAAACACCAACTTGCTCTTGAGCGAGGAGTGTATGAGGCGCGCGAAGGCGGCGGCGGCCTCCGCGTTGGAGGCGGCGGGCAGCAGCGCGGCGCGCACGTACGCCACCGCCGCGCTCGACACGCCCGACACGCCGGACATCGCCATCTACAGGACAGGACAAATACATCATCATCATCAGCCCTTTTCAACGTCCCACTGCTGGGCACGGGCCTCCCTCAGTACGAGGGGGATCAGGCCGTAGTCCACCATACATATTTAATAAGTATTCAAATATAATATGTTTTCAAATTCAATTCAAATCCTTCTTATTCCGTGGTAATACGAGGCTTGTGTTACGGATTCCAAATCGTCGATACACTACACACGTAACTTTAAATATATACATATTTTAAATAAATCTATAATTTTGGATTTTGACTTTTGATTCAAATCAAAAGAAATCAAAATCAAAATATTTTATTCAGCATAAAAATTGTTACAATTTCTTACTGAACGTCATGAGTCTACCACCACCAGTTCGGAAAGAAAAAACCTCTGACCTGAGAAGAACTGGCGAAAGAAACTCAGCGGGACCACGAAATAGAAAAAACGGTGGAATTGCCAAGTAGGCGTGGTACGCTCGCCACTACTATGCGGTGTTACGCATACCTAATCTCAGATGCGTTTTGACAACGCGTCAAGTTGGTCGTATCACATCGAAATTTATTTTTCGTAAATATGCCGTATTGTTTCATTTTGGAGTGCAAAAATGATAGTAGGAGAAAAAACATTAAAAATGGAGGTGTTTCGTACCATCGGTGAATACGACAATATTTATTTCCAAATAAAATCTTAGTTTATTTCAGTTCACTAATAATTAATTAGAACGTCTAGTAAAGTCAATCTTATGTAATTAAAATAAAGTTCATTTTGGATTGACTGTATTCAACATGGAATCGTTATGTCAATCTCGAAAGTTCTTTGCTACTCGATTAGGGATGTAGAAGGGTTGAATGTAGATTATATCGTTAGATATCGATAAAAGAAAATCTTTTTTTAATTTTTAATATATCACATTACAAAAACAAATTTAAGTTTTCTTTTCGCTTGTATGGCATCTTTACCACCTCTTAAAATATTACGTATTTGTTATTTCCTTATTGTAAATAAAAGTCAAATAGAACTTTAAAAAATTAGATATAATATAAAAATAATTAGGTATGCTGCATTGCATACATAATTATTATTATAACGTTCCTTTGTGTAGCTTTTTCTTGTAATAACTCAATGAACATCAGTGGGACATTAATTAAAAATATTTTTAGTTTTCACAAAAACGCTGGTAGTATTTTTATTTTTAAATAATATCACGTCATTCCTCCAACAGTTTTACTGAACTTCTTATAAATCTTATTTCTTGAATGAATCATATAATTAAGGTATTTATCGATGTCGATAATGTAATTAAAAATCAATGTGTCACTACAATAGCGTGACCTTGGTCGAGTAGCGGTTGATTTCGACCTATACGCGCGACTGTCAACCTAACGGTACAAATAATTAAGTTTATAATTGCTGTCGCTGAAATTACCGCATTCAATTATCGAATAGCAAAATTACTTCATGTCAACGAATATGTTTGAGTTCAGATTACAAAACATCGTAAAAACTTTCTGCGCTTAAGTAAAATAATTCTTATGGATAGGATTTTAAGTTTATTTCCAGATTTATGATTTGTGACTTATGATAGTTATGACTAAAATTAAAACGACGAATCAAATTAATAATTTGTTTGTAGTGCATAATATGATTATCGGTTTATTTGTGTTAGTTTGGCGACACCGGTTCCGATATAAATTTTGTTGTATTTCACTTCCACTGTTTTTTCTATTTCGTGAGCGGGACTAATATTTTTTTATCTTTTTATCACTCTTTTTTAAATTAAATTGCGAAATAACAATAATTCTATATGTTGAAATAACCTTGTGCCGATCACATCATTCCCAAGGCGTACTGTCTTCTAAGAAATCGTTAATCGAATAATAGCCTTAAGTACACAAACGTTCCTTTACATTTTTTTTAAATTTGGCAATAGAAGCTTTTTGAAAGTTTTCGTGTTCTCGAAGTTTCGAATGCATTACAGCAATCATGGTTACGAGAGAGACCAAGGTTAGGTCATAGGCTGTTTCACACGTAATACCGTTAAAGTAAATAAATAAATAAATATGTTGGGACAATATTACAACAGCACCATCTAGTACCGTGCTAAGCTACGTGTCTTGTGTTACGGATACCAGATAGTTGATATACTACATATATATAAATTTTATATTATAAATATAAACATCCATGACTGGAGTACACACGTTCGTGCTCAACAAATGAATGCCCCCAGAGGGACTCGAACCCGCGACCGCTGGCGCAGAAAGTAGGGTCACTACCAACTGAGCCAAACTAACCAAAGCAAACAAGTCGAGTATATGGTCGTGGTGCGCGCGCACGATGTTGAAGGCCATGCAGCAGAGCTCCACGAAGTGCTGGAAGCGCTGCGTGGGGCGCTCGCCGCCGTTGATCACGTACACCATGTCGTGCGTCAGCACGAACGGCGCGCGGTCTCTGCACACACACACACATATATTATATGTTAAATAATAAATAAATAAACATGTACGGACATTTTTTACAACAGCGCCATCTAGTTCCGTGGTAAGCTACGAGGCTTGTGTTACGGATACCAAATAGTTGATATACTCATACACATATAAATTTTTAAATACATACATAATATAAATAGTAAAAACCATGACTGGAGAACAAACATTCTGTTATGTTACTATTTTATTTTAAATTTTATTTATAAAATAATAATGCATGCTGTGATTACCTATAAACAGAAATAAAATTATATTTATAATTTATTATGTAAATTATTATCATTAAAATTATTGTAATTTCTGTTGGTAATCCAAATAAATAAATATATAAATATTTATTGTACTGCTGTTAAACATATATGCAGACTGTATGTGTGTATGTTTGTTACTGTGTCAGGCTGAAACAGTTAATTGCACTTGTATGAAATTTAGACAATGTGACCTAGTGACACGCCCAAAGCGAGAGTAAGTCATTATAAAACGCTCATAATAAATATTATAGTGATATACTGGCGACTCGCCCTCGCTCCGCTTGGGCTCTTCCCTAGGTTTAGCAAAAGCAAAGCCGCGGGATCCGCTAGTTATTATGCATATAAACCTTCCTCTTGAATCAATTTATCTATTAAAAAAACCGCATCAAAATCCGTTGCGTAGTTTTAAAGATTTAAGCATACAAAGGGATATAGGGACAGAAAAAGTGACTTTGTTTTATACTATGTAGTGATGTATACAGTTACAGAGAGACATTAAACGGAGGCCCCAGCCAAGCAGTGGGACGTTAAAAAGGGCTGAATACAATATGTATTTACAATATTTATTACTGCCTGCGATCCTTAATATTTAAAGATTTTATTGAACATAATAACATATGTTCAGTAGTCATAATATATGGCATACAGTCAAAAGCAATTTTCCAGCACTTTGGTCAGTTTTCTTTTATGCGAAAAATAAATAATCGTTAAAAAAATCCTTTAAAACAAAAATATTTTTAAAAAATCGAACCTTTTAAAGTTGCCAAACATCTGCGCGTCACCCAGAAACTTTCCAAAGTCTATATGGAAGAGATGTCCGGAGGTTTTCAACATGATGTTGTCGTTGTGTCGGTCGCAGATGCCCAGGAGGTATGTAGCCACGCTGTAGCCCGCGCATGATGCTGAAATAAAAGTACATATTATATTTAAAAACTACCAAAAACATGATGTTAAATAACCTCGTCTCACCACTTATATTTCAAAACTTTATATTCAATTTATGACATTATAAAAAGCTGAAAATATTAAAAAAAAAATGGTGGCTATAATATCTTACTACTTACTATATTTATTTATAATTCAAACTGAATACAAATATATATAAATAAAAATATATTTACATAAATATATTTTTGGTTATAACCTATGAGTACTATTTCATTTAGTGACAAAAAGTTTAATTAACTGTGTTTATAGTGAACCAAAAATTGCATTAAAATATACATTAGATTAAAAAAACTTAATTTTAACTACACACCAGTGAAATTATCTCTAGCACGCTGATACTCGAGCTCGGAGGGGTTGTGCTTGGCCAACCACTCCGCTATGGGCTTGTCTTTGAAGGAGCCGGTCAGACCCCACTCTGTTTGTATCGCCCGGAGAGTTTCTGCTTCTGATACTATTTCTATCATACCTACAAATAATTCTTGTAATTACTATAATATACTAGCGAAATCCGACAGTTGTTATTTGTCCTGCTCCAATGTAGTATTAAGCATAATATTCGGTATTACTATAGCATTCATATTAATTTTCCAATGATTCAGTTCTTATTGTAAAATAAGCAATTGATAAAACAGGTTCTTGATTCTTTACAGTTACGACAGATTGCAGCGTTTGAAAAGGCTTATATGATACATTTTATTATTAAATTCTTATTTAAGTAATTTACACTTATATTTTTCATTTAATAACAATATCTTAAATAAATATCACCCTACCTCTTTTACTACTAGTGGGTAAAGCCTGGAAAGTCACCATTCTCAAATCAAGACCCGCCTTAAGCCATAGACTATCCATAACTTTAATAACTTGTAGTACTAAAGAGTCTTGCCTTAAATCATCTCCCACCTGAAAATTTGTTATAGATAAATAATATATTCTATATGTATGTAAATAATATGTAATAGTTATCTCACTTTGAACATGGCCGGTACAACTGCGTTGTCAACGCCAATGAAGTTTATTTTCAAAGGCAATGTGTTTGACGAGAAATATGAACAGGATCTAAAAATCAAAGATTTGACGTTAGATAATATGTAGATTATATGAAGTGCCACGTGTACGTGTGCGTGTGTGTGTACGTGTATGTGTACGTGTGTGAGTGCGTGTACGTGTGTGTGTGTGCGTGTTGTTTCGCCAACTCTTGAGATTGGGGTTTTAAAGAAAAAACTAAATACTTTTCCCCACCCTTTAATGTATAAACTGGTAAATAAATTCAACCCTCAATAACTAGTTAGAGTTATGTGTTGTCGCTACGAGACTTAATCCGAGACTGCCTTTTATTACAATGGTCAAACAATTTATAATGTATTAAAAAGCTTAACTCAGCATTGCGCCATAGAAATATTGGGTTATAACAGTGTGTACGTGTGTGTACGTGCGAGTGTACGTGTATATGTACGTGCGTGTGTACGTGTATGTGTGTGCGTACGTGTGTACGTGTGTGTGCGTGCGTGTATACGTGAGTGTGTGTGTTGTGTGACACTCACTTGACGTCTATATCGTGCACGTATCGGTGCAGCGCGAAGGGCAGCGCGGCGGGCTCGCGGCGCAGCAGCGCGGCCAGCTGCTCGCCGCCCGCCACCAGCGCGCGCTGCCGCTGCGCCTCCTTCGCGCACTTCACTGACATCGCCACGTCCGCCACCGTCTGTACGTACGTAGGATTACACTCTTCATATCACATACATTTATATTCACATCCTTATTAATATGTAAGTAGCTAAATTATTTATTATAAATTCCACGACTCAAGGTTAAATATTATTTAAAATTGATTATTACTATCAGAAATAAAATAACTCTCACAAAAAATATTATTATTGAGTAATAAATACTATTATCAAATTCATTTTAAAAATTATTGGATGAATCAAATCAATAACCATTACACCAGCACAAAATAAAACACAAATTTCTACTCCCATTTCTGTACAAAATACAATAAATATAATAATAACCTTAAACTATTAGATATAATCCTCACAATTACTTATTTATAATATTCTATTTATATATTTAATTATTTATATATTTGCCCGCAATAATTGGTTATAACGACCCTATTCATCTAATAGAACAAAATTGTTAAAACATAATTCAACATCATCAGCCCTTTTCAACGTCCCACTGCTGGGCACGGGCCTCCCTCAGTACGAGCTTGATCAGGCAATAGTCCGTCGCGCTGGCCTAGAGCGTGTTGGCGGACTTCACATACCTTACGAAAACTTGTTAGGTTGTCTCAGACATGCAGGTTTCCTCACGATGTTTTCCTTCACCGTACGACAAGTGGTGATCATGATATAAATGATTCGCACATGAAAATATCAGAGGTGCGAGAGACTCGGATTTGAACCCGCATCACTCGGTTATCCAAGCAATCGCGTTACCGCTGGGCTACCACTGTCTCAACATAATAATAATAATAATAAATACATTAAAATACCTTAACCAACATTTGTTGCCTCAGCAATGTCTTAGCGAGGTTCTCCCCGGTGATCGCGAGCAGAGCGCGCAGCATTAGCCGGTGACGCCACGTCGCCGTCATACACGCGTCTACTTCCATACACTCACCACCGCTTTCATCTAGGTTTATGCCTAGGAACTCTTGGTTTTGGGCCTAGGAATGAAAAACTATATGTATTCACAGTATGTGTTTAAAATTGTTAGTACACGAAAAAAAATTTAACTAAAACTAAATATTAAGTAACATGACGAGACAAATTGAATGGAAAATGCAGTTATCACATTTTGAGATCAAGCAAAAAAATTATTAGTAGGTACATAATATATTTTATAATTAAATGAAAGAAAATAAATATATAAATTTTATATTTATAAACCATTACATTTATTACTATTATTAATAAATTCGATAATAATGTACAAAATTAAAATATTACCTGTGGTACATTAGGCAAGGAATGGACTAGGAGCCAAAACAATTTATGCGCTACTGCAGGTGCTGATAAGGCGCGTGATAACAACATTTCTGAAAAAAACATTGTTATTAATAGTTTTTATTCATTTAAAATATTAAGTTGAATTTAAAAATTTATTTAATTATACTAAATTATAAAACAAATTTAGAGTTAAAACATTCGTGTTCAACAAATGTTTGCCCCCAGCGGGACTCAAACTCAAGACCACTGGCGCAGCAAGTAGGGTCACTACAAACTGAGCCAAATGTGTCGTCAAATTATAAAATCAAATACAAATACCACAAATACTATCACGTCAAATTATGATTATAATTTTAATGAGGTTTTTCAAAAGTTATATTATTAAATGTATAAATTATTCGACTCAGCTATAATTTTATAATATGTATAGAAAAAACCTACCGGCGAGTGAACTAGCTTCATAAGTTTCATACCGAAGCGCTTGTGTGAGTTGTGGTAATAATCGTATCAAATCGTCATCTGACATGCCGTTAGCTAAATCTGCCGCCAATTTACGAACTGCTGCATCTGGGAAGCTACGCCAAATTTTAAAGATTAGATTCGAAGAACAGCCATCGAAAGTATCGATTATTTTCAACCAAGCGACTCACCCCAGCGTCGCTCAGGTCCCCTTTATGTTTCACGTTCCCTAAGTGCTCCCTATTAAAATTTGTAGCACAAAAAATCATCCCGTAATTAAAATAAATAAAATTTCTAGAATAAAAGAAGCCTAAGTTATTCATTATAACATTAGCTATCTGCAAGTGGAAGTCCCGTCAAAATCGGTCCAGCCGTTTCATATATTAGCCGGAACAAACAGACAGACTGAAAAAAAAGGTTTTTTTTATGTACCGTATAACCAATGCACAGTATAGTAATGTAGCCCAGCGATAACGCGGTCGCTTGGATATCCGAGTGATGCGGGTTCAAATCCGGGTCTTGCACCTCTGATATTTTCATGTGCGAATCATTTATATCATGATTACCACTTGTCTTACGGTGAAGGAAAACATCGTGAGGAAACCTGCATGTCTGAGAAAACCTAGCAAGTTTTCGAAAGATATGTGAAGTCCGCCAACACGCACTGGGCCAACGCGGTGGACTATGGCCTGATCCCCCTCGTACTGAGGGAGGCCCGTGCCTAGCAGTAGGACTTTAAAAAGGGCTGATTATGATGATGATAAGCAAGGGTATGTTATAATTTTAATGTCAAAGACGTTGGTTTTAATTGCATACTATCTACTCCTATAACAGAACAAGCTAAATTAGTTTTTCATTATATTATGGTTAAAATGTCTAAATAAGATTTGTGAATATATGTTATTGTGTTACAATAGGTCTGGCATAATCTTTAAAGATTCAAAGATCTTTTAAATCATATAGAAATAAAAAAAGGTACCAGGGCAGCAGCAAGTGCATGGAGTTGAGCGGCGTGGGGCGCGCCCAGCGCTGCAGGAGCGCTACGAGTCAAATAATGACAGACAAAACAAGTGCGTGTGTACAAAAGTACACATGTCAGAGTAAAACTTCTTTGGCCAACTAATTTTTAAATTTCGTTTATATTTATACTAAATAACCCCGTCTAAGCTCGTTGAGAGAGGGAGATGGCGCGAAGGTCACACCCACGAGTTAGACAGAGTTAGAAATGTCACTGACTCGAGGTGGGCGAGATCTAACTAAGGCTAACTCTTCCCCGTCTCTGAGCGCCTGGTACTATGGACTTATTTTTTCATTTCATCGAGTTTGAAATCACAACGATTCTAAATAAGTATCACTTCAATAAAAAAGCCGTATAAAGAATGTGTAGGTACCAGGGCAGCAGCAAGTGCATGGAGTTGAGGGGAGTGGGGCGCGCCCAGCGCTGAAGGAGCGCTACGAGCTGCGCGCGCGCCTCGCCGCTCCACGTGGTGGCCGCTAGCAGCACGAGTGGAAGCGCGCCCGGCAGCTCCACTAGGTATTGCCGTTTCTCCCATAGGATCTGTTTTGTACAGTTTAAGTTATACTGTATTGTTTATATTATATTTATTGTTATATTATATTTATTTATTATTTATATATACTATATATATATATATATATATATATATATATATATATATATATATATATATATATATATATATATATATATATATATATATATTATTTATATTACGAAAAATTATTCAACGAAAAAATCGCGCTTTGTCACTCATTCATTTCAGTACTAGACAACCTCAACCCAATCGAGCATTTCCGTTTAGTCGGTGAATTATATAAATTACTATGGACTATGGATGATTTAATTATTATTATGAACATAATGTTTAGTACATAACCATACCTCTCGACCCTCAGTAGGCATTCTTTGATACGCCCCTTGTTCTATTAAATGCAACAGCTGCGACTGTGTGTGACCATCTAAAGAGTCAAACTTGGGTAAATCTTCTGGAGGCAGCTTTTGCTTGTCTTCCTCGCCGCTCGTCCATTTAACACCGGTGCGGGTGTATATTGGAATTTCTGTAGAAAGTTTCAATTTCTTACGTTTTTCGGGAAATAATTTGAAGACTCCAAATAAAACAGTTAGGACTAGCTTGTTACGAGATGGAGATACAGTAGCTTTAACTTCAAAGATGTTATTTAAAAGAAAATTTTGATAGATAGTGAATTTAAAAGCCGTTAAAATCAATATCGATCACCTATTACATATGTAGAGTCCTACATTGTTGTGTAGTGTGTATGTGTAAGCCTTCCCGTACCATATATTATATTATATAATTTACAATAATTAGAGACAGTATTAAGAGAACCTTGAAGCCAAACAGTTGTTTCATTTGCTCCCACATTACAGTTGTGATACATCTATATTAATCTTACTTATTATTACATTTTTTTTGTTACACTTATATTATACTTAATTACTATTGTATACTATAATAACATACCGATATTGACGACTGGGTAGGGCTGCGGCGGCGCGTGCAGCGGGTGCGGCGCCGGCCCGATGCGGCGGTCGCAGCACGCCGGCCACAGCGGCAGCACGTAGTGCCCCGACGCCAGCATACTGTTGGAACACATTATATCATCATCATCAGCCCTTCCTTAACGTCCCACTGCTGTGCACGGGCCTCCCTCACTATGAGGGGGATCAGGCCCACCGCGCTGACCTAGTGCGAGTTGGCGGACTTCACATGTCTTTCGAAAACTTGCTAGGTTCTCTCAGACATGCAGGTTTCCTCACAATGTTTTCCTTCACTGTAAGACAAGTGGTAATCATGATAGAAAAGATTCGCACATGAAAATCTCAGAGGCGCGAGACCCGCATTTGAACCCGCATCACTCGGTTATCCAAGCGAGCGCGTTACCGCTGGGCTACCACTGTCTTTCACACATTCTATACTTACTAGCATATCCCGCGGCTTCGCACGCGTTCTAACGATTGAAAACCAATTCTTTTCTGAGTCGCGCGGTATGGTACCTCGCTGAACTAACGCCCGTCCTTTCCGTTTTTACAACATTTTTCATTGATGCTCCACTCCTATTGGTCGCTGCGTGATGTAATATAGCCTATAGCCTTCCTCAATAAATGGACTATCCAAAACAAAAAGAATTTTCCAATTCGGACCGGTGGTTACTGAAATTAGAGCGTTCAACCAAACAAAGAAACAAACAAACTCTTTAGCTTTATAATATTAGTATAGATAATTGCTTCAATGATGTAGCGGCTGGCATGTACAGTACATATAGAGGTCCTGGGTTCGAGTCCCGGGTCGGGCCAAGTTATTGAGTGTTCCTTCCTGTTCAATAAGCCTCAGTAACAGCCAAAAAATGGGAAGATCGTGTCGAGTGTTGTTCCACCGAAGTATGAGAGTGACAGGGACAGAGATTTTTAAAGTGGTAGTGCCATGCTTGTTGCCTTCGGGTAGCATCCAAATGGGCCGGCACGCCCCGTATAGTTCATTAGTACCACTCTCTTACAGACGACTGGCGTGAAGTGGCAGCTATGCTGTCGCGTTTCGTCCGGTGAGTGAGAGTCCGGGAGGCCCACTCTCCTTCCCCCCTCCCTCTTCCCTTCATCCTCCGCCTTCGTTCCCCCCTCCCTCCCACTTGCCTCCCTCCTCCATCCCTCCCTTTCCTGAAAGGCCGGCAACGCATCTGCAAGCCTGACTTGCAGATGTCCATGGGCGGAGGTGATCACTTCCCATCAGGTGAGCCTCCTGCCCGTTTGCCCCCTTTTTACCATAAAAAAAAGAGAGTAGTAGAGAGGGCTAGTTATAATGAGACTGGCCGCCGTGCCCGGAATCAGTCGGCTCCGCCCGCTTTCTAAAAACCGGAAACTAAGTTCTTATATTTTACATGTACTAAAATTTACATTGAAACACGCTGCATCCTATGAAATAAGTTCCACATCTATCCGTTTTGTAGTTTTTGCAGTTAGAACGAACAAAAAAAACGTTTCGTTATTTATTTCTATAAGGATTTTATATTTTCTAGCGATTTAGTCTCACTTGCCCATGTACATTCCTAGATAGGTTTTAATAAACAGATAAAAACAATAAAATTTTAAAACGCAAAACTCTAATTCATAAATTATTATAATATATATACCCATCATAGTCGAATAATTGTATTGCCGCCCATCCAAGTTCAACTTGCTCGAACTGTACATCCCTGTTTTCTTCTCCTTCTTTGTTATTCTGTTGGGCTTCTGCTAGAAGTTGCTCATCTGTTCTTTGTGTACGTCCATACAATGTCAATACTAGACGAGATTCACGTGGCAGAGTGTTGACTGGTACATCTTCCAAATTCAGCCTACAACATTTCTTAATAATTAATACTGTAAAAACCATATTCATCTTATATCTAAATATGTATTTTAAGAACCTACTGTCTCTAAAATATTGAGCATTAATATAATAAATACATATAACATCATCTTGTTTAGTGACTCTTAGGTAGTGCTATTTTTGCCGAATTTATTTAGTCAATGTCGTGTAGAGCCCGTATTTTTTTAAATAATAATAATAATAAATTTATTTAACATAAATAATCGAATATGTCCATTCAGGATAAAAGTCACATTTACGAATTTTCACTGTTTTATTCATAGACGTGGGTGTCATGGGTATAAATAAACTGTATAAGTTTCAAAAGCCTTAAGACCACCAAAATATAATTACTATAGTTCAATTCACACCACTTGACATCCATTTTTTACATGCATATAAGACACAAATTGTACGGGCTGAGACGAAAACCCCTACAGTCTTTGGTTGATATTGATATTGATAGGAATTATTGATAGATAATTGATAGGTAAATGATAGTCCAGGCTAAAACTAATTGTATATTAACTAAGCTTATTGATAGAATGATAGAATGATAGATTTGATAGATTTGATAGATTGATAGAACGACCCGTGAGCGCGTACGACGACGACTACCGCGACGAGTGCTACTACGAGTGCTCACGACTACTACTGAATCGAAATATATATGGCGTAAAGTGCTTACGCGACAAATATTATGTATTGGCCCGTACATGCTCCCGGGCCGAAAGATGGGAATGTTGATGAGGTGCACTTAAACTAATAACAACATGATGGGCATTTTCACTTAATTCTATACTTATGATAATTAAATGTAAGTAACAATTAAATCTTAAAACTAAACCCCGGTGTCAGTTATAGTGAAAACTGACTGAAGCACTGGCGAAGTGCCTCTATCTTGACGGAATCTACGCTCACTGATAACTTTGTCACTCACTTCACTTTTTGCTACATTGCTCTTACACTGCCCTACGTCACTTAACACTTGTAACTTTACACTGTGCACTTCACTGTCTCCCGGCTCTTCTCCTCGAGCGCGAGGCGTTAGTCGGCGACGCGCGCGTCTGACGCGCCGCCATCCATATACCGTTGCGGCCGCGGCGACTACCGCCACAAGTAGGTAGGTCACGGTGTAGTGATGAATATGATGGTATGATACTCCTTCTATAATTGGTTCGCTTGTTTTTATGGTATCCAATTGGTCTTGGATTGCAAGTAGCTGTTTCTGATCGATTACAGTTTCTAAACCAGTACTGGAAGGCGAATCGGGTACCGAAATATTAATTAAATTGTTAATCGGTGCAATTTCTGGTAATATCAAATCGAGTTTTGTGTTCATTTTACTAAAATATTGATTTTGAGAATAAAAAGAGAAATCAGCTGATTTTATATGACAGCCCGGATCCACTGTCAGCAGTCCAGTATTATTTAATTGTATAGCGGTAACTTGATTCTTGCATAGTAATCGGATGTGGCATTTATTACAACAGAAATAAAAATATGTATTTAGTTTGTTCGTTCGAGTGAAAATATTTTTGCAGGGACTGATAATAGTTTTACATATATAGGAATTCTCTCTCTTCTCACACAAACTTTGGTCATTCTTCATATGATAAATCGGTTTCTTAACAGAGCACAACACAGTATCAATATCTTGTTCAATACATAAATTTAAATCGGCTTCCGTTAAAGATAAAAACAAATCCTTGTTTAAGTTAATAGCTAGCATTTCACTTAAAGGTAAAATGCTGATCATGTTGTTTACTTCCTGCTTTGGAATAGATATAACTTTAAATATTTCGAAGGAATCTCTTGTGATTAAGGGAATACGAATTTCAAATATGAGAAACTCCTTTGATAGATGTGCTTTAACTTTTAATATTTTGTATAATTTAGATAGGTCCGCGTGGTCGGTTGGTAAGGATAGATCTCTGGGCAGATTTTTAGATATGACACTTAATTCTTGTTGTAATTGCTCGGGATGGAGAAGATGTACACTAAATTTTCCGTGGAACACGTCGGTGATAGTGTCCAGGAGATAATCTTGAATGTTTCTAAGATCATGTAGCATATTATTTGTGATCATTGCTGATAAAGTAAAATCTGTTATATAGGAATTATTTTGAAGCTCAGATCTAAGAATATTTACAGAGGAATTTAGGTCCATTAGCTTTTTGTTAATTGTTTTATGATACTTGTTCATGATAGATTCAGCCCTTTTGATAAGGTTAAATTCCGCTTCAATGATCGACGTTTGATTTTTCCAAAGCTTAATCAGATGTTTCTCATTATCTCTAATTAAACCAATATCTTGTTCGTATTTATCTGCAAAATTACTATCCAATATTCCAAACAATGAATTTGCTATATTTCCTATACCGTTAATAAGACCTCGGCGTCGCCGGCGCTGACGCGTGTTTACGTCAAATTGCTGATCTAGCCACTTGCTATTGTATTGTTGTAGGTCGGAATACTGGTGATTTAATTGATACATAACACCGTCGCAAGGTGAACGATTCCTTATCGTTGTGCATATGGTTTGTAGATATTGTATGTATTTATTTGCCGCCTTAGTGCCTTCCCAGTATGGATTGATATCATAATATACGACCAGCCGCCAATCATCTTGAATTAAATGCATGTTTGCAATTTTATCAAAGAACAGACCGCGATTATTTTGTAAAGACGTGTTATTATATAACCCATAGGCGTTTGTCATTAAAGTCATAAAAAATAATATGATAGAAGTAGCGACTGTAGCAATATTGATTTTTTTCTTAATACATCTCGGATTTCTTTCACGTATACATTTTTTGTCTTCAACTGCGGGTGTTTCTTGTTGTACGGGCAGAATTGATAGTTTTATAACTGGCCTCTTCATAAGTCCACTTTTTGTTTTTAATGTTACTACTCGCACATGACCGTCCTTGCCGGGATGTAACGCCAGTACTCGGCCTAACGCCCATTTTCCCGGGGGATGATTCGCGTCATTTATGATAACGATGTCATTTAGTTTGATATTTTCTTGCGGTTGTCGCCATTTGCTTCGCGCTGATAGGTTGGTGAGGTACTCTTGCTGCCATCTCTTCCAGATGTCCTGGAATATTTTTTGTTGGAGATGCCACCTTGTCCTTAAATCCCATTCAGTTTCATAAATTGATAGTATTGGCCCACTTGATAAAAAATGCGATGGAGTTAAATAATTTAAATCTTCATGATCCACAGTGAGCGGACACAATAGTCTAGAAGGGTTTGTTCTAGCACTAGGCAGGTCTCCCATAATCTGATAGTGTTTGCTGGGTTCTTGCTTCCTACACTGGATACAAAGGCGTAGTCTCTTCTTCGTAGCTCTGTTGCCACCTACAACCCAATATTTCCGTCTTAAATATGCTGATGTTAATCGAGGACCTCCATGATAAGTTAACTTATGCGATTGATCAATTAGTAACTCCGCAATACGATTTTTTCCAGGTATGATAATAGGATTTTTCATATCCGGGTCCAGGTTCGCGTTTCTCAACCTACCTCTCACTCTAAGTATCTCATATTTATCTAGATATGGATTTAACTCACAAATTTTGCTTTTGCTATTTATCTTATTACCGCTTCTTAAATCTGAAATTTCTTGATAATATTCAATTTGTTGAATTTTCTTAATTATTAACAAAGTTGCTTGTTTGAGTTCTTCTACGGACAAAAAACTACCGTATTGTTTTTTCTTGATATAAATAAATCGCCGTACCCATGCTATTATTCGAACTAATTTATTAAATGAACTACAATTTGATAAACATTTTTCTATGATATCGTCGCATTTTTGTGTAACTAAAATAACTTGTTTTGATAATTTAAGTTCTTGGTCCGTTGAATACATAATCTTATTATTATTATCCTCTTCAAAAGCTGCCAGCCAAGTTGGACCCTGCCACCACAAATGATGTTCTCTCAACTGAGTAGCCGTCAAACCACGACTGGCGCAATCAGCAGGGTTTTCTTCTGATTTTACGTAACGCCAACAGTTCGATGGCATGGTTTGAGTAATTTCACTCACTCTATTGGCCACGAATGTTTTCCATCTGGCCGCACCACCATTAAGCCAACCCAACACCACCGTTGAGTCAACCCAGCCATAAACCTTGATATTATGGCCTTGCAAACATGGTTCGACCTTTTTCATAAGTCGTGATAGGAGTAGTGCTCCGCTCAGTTCTAGCCTGGGTAATGTCACGGATTTGTTGATAGGAACGAGCCTTGCTTTGCTCGCTAATAACACAATGGTTGATTTGTTATTCCTATTGATACGACAGTATATAACGCATGCATACGCTTTCAAAGACGAGTCACAGAATCCATGTAACTCAATATTGTCACTCTCGCGGGTATGTAGCCATCGCTCTAATTTTATGTTATTGATATTATGCATGTCATTTCGAACTTTAATCCATTCCTTACAAATATGATCTGGTACTTGTTCATCCCACTTAATATCTGCCGCCCATACTTGTTGAAAAAGGATTTTTAATTTCGTTGATAGTGGGCACAGCCAACCCAGTGGGTCAAATAACTTTGATATGTCTGATAGAAGGCTTCTTTTCGTAACTTTATTTGTTAAATCTGTTCGTTCTAACCTTGAACAGAATGTAAAAATATCTTCTTGTGGGTTCCAGGCTAACCCCAACGTCTTGATATGCTCCGCGGGCTTGAAGCTAAATGATTCTTGATAGGCTTGGTCTATTTCAACGTCTTGTAATAACTCTTGGTTATTTGACTTCCATTTTCTTAGATGAAAACCTCCCGACTTTAATAAATTAATAAGGTCTAGCTGTAACTTTTTTGCTGAGTTGATAGTGCGACACCCGTGTACAAGGTCATCCATGAAAAATGAATTATTTAATGCATCTATAGCTTGACTATTTCCATAGTTTGTACTCTCATCCTTAGCAAGCTGTTTGAGCGTCATCATAGCTAAGAAAGGAGCCGCTTTAGTACCGTATGTAACCGTACTAAGCTGATATTCTTTGATACGTTCTAATGCTGAATCGCGCCAAACTATTTTTAATAATTGTTGGTCCTCGGGATGAAGCCAAATTTGCCGAAACATTTTCTCAATATCTGCGGTAAATGCAATTTGATACTGTCTCCACCTTATAATAAGTGATAGTAAATCTTGTTGTAAATTTGGGCCACATTGCATAACGTCATTCAAACTGTTTCCCGATGTCGTTTTACTAGAGGCATTAAATACAACTCTAAACTTAGAATTTATCGAATCATCAGATTGTACACAATGATGCGTGTTGAAACATTCCGGACTCGAGTTACCGCGCGCGGGTATCATATGACCGAGCGCGCGATATTCATTCATAAATAATTTATACTGTTTTGCTATGTTTGTATGTTTGTTCCATCTTTTCTCTAAGGACTTAAACTGTGCTATAGCCTTAGTTTTCGACTCTCCTAGCTTGTATTGAAAATTTTGCATCATGGGTAAACGAACTTGATATCGCCCATCTTCACGTCGTGTCGTGGTGGACTTATAGTACTCCACACATTGTTGATCTTCGAATGATAAATTTGATTCTAAACTGATATCTTCAATTTCCCAGAATTTTTGTATTTCCTCTAGGTTATTGATAATTACGTTACACTGTAGAGTTTTAACGTTTCCCGTTAATATCCAGCCCAAACGTGTATTTTGTGCTATTGGTATATGATTATCGGCCTTCCGAATTCCTTTTAATAAAATTAACGAATAAATATCCGCACCAATCCGCATCAATCGGACGACTAACATAGAACTCGGGGTCTGCTAAAGTAATGTTCTCTAAATAATGCCACGATGGTTTAGAAAATGTATAATTTGGTAAATTCTTGATAAGGCTTTTCATGATATAAACTTCGGTTTCAAATTCAAAATGGCTGTTCTTCGATACACATTTAATAGATATGACGCCCTTACAGTTGCTCTCTTTTACACCTACCCCTGATATCACCCCCTGACATCTTGATCTAGGTTGACCAAGTATTTGAGCTGCATTTTCGGTGATAAGCGAAGTTTGGGATCCCTGGTCTATAAGAGCTCGCATGTTAACAAATGTTCCATCATATTTCTGTATTTTAATAACGGCTGTAGCTAAAAGTACTTCGGGCATGCCGCGTTGTAACGACACGTGCGAGTTGCTTTGAATTTGCTGAGAAGGCTCTAAATTAAAAGTATTTGTTTGACCTGATTGCGCAAACGATTCGTGTAAAATCGTATTATGTGTTTCATTACATTTCATACATCGTTTTTCAGAAATACATGGTTTACCGTTATGCGAATAAAGACAGTTTTCGCATACATTAAGTTTTGATACGGTACGGCGTTTTAGTTGCGGTGTCATATTTAAAAATTGGCGACAATAAAATAATGAATGTTCATTGGTTTTGCATATTCCGCACTTGAAAAATTTCCATGAACTGTTGTTTTTGATATTGGCTTGTTGCGAAATTAACCTACTATGTGCCGGAAATGCTTGCTTGTTAAAACTTTTATTATATTTATTAAATTGTTGCGGCGCATAATTATATATCGATATGCGAACGGAATATTAATCGCTTATTGTTATACCTGTTATTTAAAATATCCCAACTGATTGTGTAGTTATCCGAGGTAATAGGCAAGTGTTGTATGAGCCTTTCTGCTTCGCCCTTTACCTTTGATTTTAAAAATTGCATCTTTTGTGCATTAGATAGTGACGGACTTCTGTGGATTGTTTCGGTGAGCAAGTCTTTGAACGAACTCCACTGATGATAACTACCGCTGAAAGTTGGTATCTCTACGTGCGGCGTCAACTGGTCCCTATGTGATACGGACCACAGCTTCCGGTTGATAGATTTTATAATTTCATTATAAGTTTTTTCGTGTTTAAAAAATAATGATACGTATTCTGGGTTGCTATTCCCGATTTCACTGTCTAATTCCCAGTGTAAGGTATCAATTAAGGACCAACGCGATTGTACTGCCCGTAATATATGCTCGAACTCCCATTTCTCTGATATCGATTGTAAATCAATATTTGATACCGTGTGCTCAAATGCCTTAAAATTGCTGCTCTGCCTACGTATCATTTCGTCAGTCTTGCTGCTCATCGCCTGAGACTGAGATGACAACTGACGAGACGGACCAGGCATAGTTAATGGACTAACTGATTTTTTAATAGATTTTTTCGGGCCTCTCTTCCTTACTTTGATATGCTGATAGTGATGATAGTGACAAGAAAAGGAAAGATCTTACTTGATAGCTTCAGACGTTGCGTTGCGTTGGCGAGCCCTTTGTTCCCACCAACCAAAGTGATAGGCAATGGTTATAAATCCAAGCGCCGGAACTGTTGTTAGTTCACGTTATTCGTCTCCTGATACGTATGTCCTCACATGTGATACACGGCACTAGTAAAATTCACTATGAACACACGCGAGGTCCACTCGAAAGATTACAGTCACGTTGCTCGAAGGACCACAAAGATGTACGGGCTGAGACGAAAACCCCTACAGTCTTTGGTTGATATTGATATTGATAGGAATTATTGATAGATAATTGATAGGTAAATGATAGTCCAGGCTAAAACTAATTGTATATTAACTAAGCTTATTGATAGAATGATAGAATGATAGATTTGATAGATTTGATAGATTGATAGAACGACCCGTGAGCGCGTACGACGACGACTACCGCGACGAGTGCTACTACGAGTGCTCACGACTACTACTGAATCGAAATATATATGGCGTAAAGTGCTTACGCGACAAATATTATGTATTGGCCCGTACACAAATTTGACCTCATAATATGTCGAAATTAGAATTCGGCGACATATCAGTAATCATCTACATTACATTAACATTTTCAATTGTTATTTATCAACTGTAAAAACTGTAAAAATAGACAGTGGTAGCCCAGAGGCAACGCGCTCGCTTGGATAACCGAGTGATGCGGGTTCAAATCCGGGTGTCGCACCTCTGATATTTTCATGTGCGAATCATTTCTACCATGCTTACCACTTGTTTTACATTGAAGGAAAACATCGT
Source organism: Boloria selene (assembly GCA_905231865.2). Lineage (NCBI taxonomy): Eukaryota > Metazoa > Arthropoda > Insecta > Lepidoptera > Nymphalidae > Boloria > Boloria selene. The sequence continues at coordinate 10,774,531 of HG993137.1, read as the reverse complement.
AAGGAAACTTGCGTGTCTGAGAAAACCTAGCAAGTTTTCTAAAGACATGTGAAGTCCGCCAACTCGCACTAGGCCAGCGCGGTGGACTATGGCCTGATCCCCTCGTACTGAGGGAGGTCCGTGCCCAGCAGTGGGACGTTAAAAAGGGCGGATGATGATGAGCTGTAAAAATCCACATAACTGACCAAGTATCAAATATAATCCTGGGATAGAAGCCGGCACACTCGATCTTGGATATATGGGTAAGGTGTAGCGTCTTGAGCGGTCGCGTGCCGTAGTACACTTGGGCGTGGAACAGGTACTCGTCGTGGGCCCAGCACAGCGGCAGGCGGTGCACGGCTTCGATGCAGAACAGCATTGTTTCTGGCACCGAGTGCGCTGGTATTGCTTCTATTTGTTTAAAGTTTGAGGTTTTTGTTATATAACATGATAGATATAGCTATATGAGATGTTTGTACACTGGCTTTTATGGATATGCAATGATAAAATTATTGTATGGATTCTGTATGGCAATAAGGCTTTCTGGAGCCGATATGGCGTGATTTATTAAAAAACGCACTAATTTCATTTACAGAAAGAGGTTGTACTATATATATCATAATAAAATTCATATGGTATATCATAATACAGCACCAGTAGTGCTATATAAGTTCAAAATTGTAACTAGAAGTTGTACGTAATGTTTTTATTTTATCCTCTTATTCTTTTTTATGTATTGCAATATTACTATGTGCTTTAATAAACTAACATAGATTATACCTACCTTTAGAAATTGTAAATTGTGAAGACTTAATTGGCATATGTTTTTTTTTTTTGTTTTTCTTGTTTTATATGTAACTAAATACTGTTTGTCTTCCGAATAATAAATAAATAAATAAATAATGTTCAGGTTAACATATAGGCTACTTGCTACTGCGGGAAAATCCCTTATTTCTGAGAAATTTACACAAACCACTAAAACGTTTCTAATAAAAAAACGAACCCGATCATGTAAGTATTTAGTCAAAAGTATAATACAAAACGTAGCTAACTAGCAGGGTCAGTGGCGACGATGGAAGGCTCAGCCATGGCGAAGTCTAGCGTGCGCGCGCGCGTACAGCACCAGTAGTGCTATATAAGTTCAAAATTTTAACTATAAGTTGTACGTAATGTTTTTATTTTATCCTCTTATTCTTTTTTATGTATTGCAATATTATTATGTGCTTTAATAAGCTAACATAGATTATACCTACCTTTAGAAATTGTGAAGACTTAATTGGTATATTATGTTAATTTTCTTTTCTCGTTTTATATGCAACTAAATACTATTTGTTTACCGAATAATAAAAAAATAAATAAATAAACAAACAAAAAAAAATAAATTAAAAAAAAAGTGCGTGTGTACAAAATACACATGTCAGAAGTAAAACTTGAAATTAAATTAAGGCTAACTCTTCCCCGTCTCTGAGTGCCTGGTACTATGGACTTATTTTTTCGTTTCATCGAGTTTGAAATCACAACGATTCTAAAGAAGTTTCACTTCAATAAAAAAATAAATAAATAAATAAACAAACAAACAAACAAATAAATAAAAAATAAATACATAAATAAATAAAACGTAACTAACTAGAAGGGTCGGTGGCGACAATAGATGCCTCAGTCATGGCGAAGTCTAGCGTGCGCGCGCGCGCGTACAGCGCCAGTAGTGCGCGCACGGCGTCGCGGACGCGCGCACACTGCAGCGCCAGCGCCTCGCGCGCACTCGCCGCGCGCAGCGACACCGCGCAGTACGGACCGCTCTCTGATTGGATCTCGGGACGCACCGCGTTCGTTACCTGCATATGTCAATCCATCAATAGATGAAATGACGACACGTTTGCCGCAGTTGGTAGTGACCCTACTTTCTTGCGCTAGAAGTCGCAGGTTCGAGTCCCGCTGGGGGCATTCATTTGTCAAACTCAAATGTTTGTCCTCCAGTCATGAGTCATGGTAAACACCCATTATTTATAATATGTATGTGTTTAAACTTATATATGTAGTATATCAACTGTCTGGTATTCGTAACACAAGCTTCCTTCGTAGCTTACCACGGAACTAGATGGCGCTGTGTGTAATAATGTCCCAACATATTTATTATTATTAATTATTTATCAATTATCTACTAGCATTTCGCACAGCTCTGAAAACCGAACCGATACCGAAAACCATGTTCTTATATTTTACACATACTAAAACCTTCACCGAAACATTTCATCCTATGAAATAAATTTCATAAATATGCATTTTGTAGTTTATGCAGTTGAACGAATAAGAAAGACGTCTCGCTATTTATTAGTATAGAAAAGTTGGAAAAATGTGACTAACTTTATTTACTCGGGTTTCGAAGCATTAAACATTAACTTTGTTTTTGTGATGTAATTACTAGTTGACGGTTTTCGGATTATACCCTCTACTTGTGCTATAAGACATAGCCTCCTGCCAAACATTTGTAGGTCAACGAGTGGAGTATCCTATAGGTTTTGATTCCCTTCAGAGTTCTTTAACGAGCGTTAAAAAAATGATAATTGATTTTCGGAGATTATTACTTGATATTAACCTCACTTTCAATAATAATCTCAAAGACCCTATACAAACAGTCAAAACAATTCCTTCCAAAATATACAAATAGAAGTTATCTTCAAATAAAACACTACGTACCTGTGCGGTACACGCCTTAGCGAAGGCATTGAGCGTGTGCGTGACGTGCAAAGTCTCGACGCCGCCGGCGAGCGCGCAGATTGCCTTGACCGCCTGGAACACGGCGCTGGGCGACACGCTGCCCTCCGCACCCATCACGCCCACCGCCCGCGACAGCTCGCCCTCCAGGGTTTCTGTACCAAGCAATTGGACATAGTTATGCAAATCAGAAGACAGTGGTAGCCCAGCGGTAACGCGTCGCTTGGATATCCGAGTGATGCGGGTTCAAATCAGGGTCTCGCACCTCTGAGATTTCATGTGCGAATCATTTATATCATGATTAACACTTGTCTTACGGTGACGGAAAACATCGTGAGGAAACCTGCATGCCTGAGAAAACCTAACAAGTTTTTCGAAAGGCATGTGAAGTCCGCCAACATGCACTAGGTCAGCGCGGTGGACTATGGCCTGATCCCCCGCGTACTGAGGGAGGCCCGTGCCCAGCAGTGGGACGTTAAAAAAGGGCTGATGATATGCAAACCAATTATTATATTCAACCCTTTGGCTCAGCAGTATTAGGGCATTTTTTTTTGTTAGGACATTATTACAACAGCGCCATCTAGTTAAGCTACGAGGCTTGTGTTACGGATACCAGATAGTTGACACACTACACATATTTTTAAATGCATACATATTATAAATATAAACACCCATGACTGGAGTACAAACATTCGTGCTCAACAAATGAATGCACCCAGCGGGACTCAAACCCGCGACCGTTGGCGCAGAAAGTAGGGTCACTACCAACTGAGCCAAACGTGTCGTCAAATTACCCTAATACAGCTCAACCTCTCTGCGAGGGGATCAGGCCTCAGTCCAACACTCTGGACCACACTCTACAAACGCAGATTGGTGGACTTAGCAGTAACAACACAGCCTACTTTTACTACCATAATCAGATAATTCAAAGTAATTGAACAGATCTAGTTAGAATTATTGTTACTACTATTCTATTTGATCTCAGTAAGCCCTTCACAGCGCTAATAAATGAACATCAGAAGCATTGTCATAAACTATTAATTTCTTAATTATGGAGAGAGGCCCGTGAGCAGCAATGGGACATTAAAAAGGGCTGAGTTTAAATCTATACTAATATTATAAAGCTGACGAGTTTGTTTATTTGGTTGAACACGCTAATCTCAGGAACTACTGGTCCGAATTGAAAAATTATTTTTGTGTTGAATAGTCCGTTTATCGAGGAAGGCTATAGGCTATATTACATCACGCTACGACCAATGGGAGCGGAAAATGAATGAAAAGTGTTGCTAAAACGGGTAGGGCGGACGTTAGTTCTGCGAGATACCATTCCGCGCGACTCAGAATTTAGTTTCCGTTCATTAGCCGTGGGAAAGGCTAGTACAATATAAAGCCCAGCACTTACCGAGTAAAATGGACAAGTTATCAAACGACAACATAGGCAAGGAGCCCTGGGAGGGTATCAGGTCATCTAGTGCGAGGTGTGAGTCTCGAGCGTCGTCTCGCTCCGAGCGCGCTAGCGACGAGTCCTTGCCCTCGGCGAGGCATAACCTCACGTCCTTCTCGAGGCGCACGCACTCTCTGATGTAGTCGTACTCGCTGAGCGAACTGCCCGGGGTTAAATACTCTTTTGCTCCCCATACCTGTGTGTATTGTCAATATTTTAATAATAATAATAATACTAAGTATCAGGATCTCAAAGACGAAATTACAAGGATGTGGAAAATAAAAACAGTTACAATAGTACCAATTATTATATCCACCACAGGTTTTGTACCCAAGAATCTACATCAGTCTATTAAATTGCTAGGTCAGTTGTTGTTGTTGCAGTAGTCAGGTGCAGCTATTCTTAAAACATGCCGTTTAGTGAGAAATTTTTTAAATAATAATCCGTAGTACATCGGCAATCACTTGGCTTAGGCCCGTGATTGTTGATATTCCGGTACCAAGTACTGAGGTTTAAAGAAAATGGAAAATAATAATAATAATAATAAAATCGTTTATTGCCATGAAGAACATAAAAAAAGGTTAACATATACAAGGTGGCTTTAATAAATCAATGGCAAAGGGTAATAACTCAGCTGATGCTGTTGAGGCCAGAGTCTCAGACAGTACTGATTTTCAGTAATACCCAGCTCCCTAGGGTGTTGAGCGGGAGCATAGCAGTTAAAAAAAGGACTATTCCTCCAGTTGAATATTCCAGGTCAGTAAAAAAAAGAGATTACATATTAGTTGAGAACAAAAAATAAGAAATAGATTAAACAGAAAGAAATAAAAAAAAACAAGACTTAAAATTTTAAAACTTAAAAACTGTTGTGCCTTTGTTTTTTTATTTTCATATTTTTAAATACTTTATAGTTGAAGACATGAATTGAAAAGGTGGTATATCGCAAAATTCTAATTTCGAAAAAGAGAGTTCAAAGTTTGTGTAATGTATTTAGTGCATGCATAAAATATTCACGTCTTCAATTATTAGCAAGCCTTGATAGCTTCGTAAGATGATTCTTATCGTAGATATCTTTGGGCGTGTCCTATGTCCTACAGTGGATGTATTTGAGCTGAGACAACTAAAGTTATCAACTTTTTTTTTTTGTATACGGCCTATTTATATTTTAAACAAAATACCTTTCCCGAATTTGACGTGAATTCATTTTGAAAAAATCTTAAAGAATTCGAAAATTATTACATAGTTGTTGCAAATTTACTATTAATATAACCTAGTATTAAAATAATCAAAATAATAGAAGCACCGATTTGTACAATTTTAAACTATCTTTAATTTTTATAAGCTAGTTTATTGTTAAAATTTCTTACCCTTAACATATATTCGGACATATCTTCTCTTATATCTTCATCGAGAGAACATACAACTGTTAAAATGACGTGTTCCACTGTTGACTCCACTGGAAAGGAAACAAAAGATATACTTACGTGCATGATAAAATACAAAGAATTTAAAATTACTTTTTAACTTAAAAAAAGTTTTTAGACAATTTTGTTCCAGATATTGGCCTAACCTTATATTAACTTTACATATTTATTTCATAGGACCCTAAGACAAATTATACATAAATGTTATTATACATTGTAACATGGCAATTACTTTAAAATAAGACGTTATTGAAGTACAAATAAAGTTTACATTCCCTTACCATCCGACGTGAATGTGATAGGTTCGTCAGTATGGGAGTTGTAGACTAGAATCTTAATGCTAGTGTTCGGTGGGTATCTCCCGCCGGAGCGCGCCGCCACCACGTGGCCGGGGTTCGTGTGCTTGTCTGTGTGCGTGAACTTTTCTGAAAATCACGTTAACATTATATATTAAAATTAAAGTGGGTGTGTACAAAGTACACATGTCAGAAGTAAAACTTTTTTGGCAAACTAATTTGTAAATCTTGTCTATATTTATACTAAATAACCCCGTCTAAGCTCGTTGAGAGAGGGAGATGGCGCGAAGGTCACACCCACGAGTTAGACAGAGTTAGAAATGAAACTGACTCGCGGTGGGCGAGATCTAACTAAGGCTAACTCTTCCCCGTCTCTGAGTGCCTCGTACCATAGACTTATTTTTTCGTTTCATCGAGCTTGAAATCACAACGATTCTAAAGAAGTTTAACTTCAAAAAATATAAAAAAACATTATTGTTCTTTTATTAGTACATATATATAAAGATCATCTTTCATCATCTAAAAGAGCTATGTACTATAACATTTTTCGGCGGCTCTTCTAAGCGAAAATACGTTCCAAACCGGTAATAATTTAAAAGTATTTGTACAAGTGAAAGTATATTTTTATTTCATGTGACTTTAACCTAATAAGCTTTTATTAGCTACACTTCTAACTAATAGTGTTACCAAATAAAGCTCCTTGTAATTGTCATATTGACTTGCAACTCTATACAGATGTGTTTTTTTTTTGAGTCGGGACGATAAAGGACCATCTTCGAATAAATGTACAGTCAGAAAAAAAAGGTGAATAGTAGCGCGCACCCATATATAATCTATACTAATATTACAAAGCTGAAGAGTTTGTTTGTTTGGTTGGTTGAACGCGCTAATCTCAGGAACGGCCGGTCCGAATTGAAAAATACTTTTTGTGTTGGATAGTCCGTTTATCGAGGAAGGCTATTAGACTATATTACATCACGCTACGACCAATAGAAGCGGAGCATCAATGAAAAATGTTGCAAAAACGGGAGGTATTTGGTTTACAGCCTTTAGAAGGCGCGAGAAGCCGCGGGAAAGACTAATATGAAATAAGCCTCAAAAACTTAAGAGACATTTGCAATATGCATAGTATATGTACTTACTTCTTACATCAAGAACCATTTTCAAAAACGCTTTGTGTTCACTGTCGTAATTCTTAATGCGGGTTTTGACTATGCAATCATATAGCTTATTCTGTGGACAAATACATTGTGTTAAATAAATAATATATTCATGTCTTTTTTCCAAACAGCTTCCTGATATAATATTCACCGGGATGGCCATATTTAAAAAAACTCTCATATGTGACCCAGGTAATTAAGTTATTTCATTAAAACAATAAAAAGTTTTTTTTTATTTAATCAAGTTAAAATTATTTAGGGATAAGGTGTAATATTTATTAATAATAGACTTAACTTGCACAAAAGATCCAATTTCCTGAAGTCCTTAATTTTAAAATTATATTTTGTAAAGCCGGAAATATGTAAGTAAATGTTATTATATATAAATAATACCAATAAATAAAAAGTTTTGATACTAATGAATAAGTGTATATTATATTGAGTGCTACACAACAATGTACCGTTTGGGAATTGAATATTATATTCCTATTGTATTGTATTTGGGCTGTTATTAGTAGAATATTAATATTTATCCTTGTTATTTATATTAATATTTAAACTGCCTCATTCATCTAATTATAGTAGACTAGCGACTCGCCCTCGCTTCGCTCGGGCTCTTCCCTAGATTTAGCACAGGTAGAGCCGCGGGATCCGCTAGTTATGCATATAAACCTTCCTCTTGAATCACTCTATTTATTAAAAAAAACCGCATCAAAATCCGTTGCGTAGTTTTAAAGATTTAAGCGCACATAGGGATATAGGGATATAGGGACAGAAAAGGCGACTTTGTTTTATACTATGTAGTGATAGTGATAGTGATGGTTAGGACTGTAGAGAGACAATGCAGAAAAGTTTTTTCACTACTCACAATCACGCAGATGCATATAAATATTTGAGTGGTGAACAGGACTCAAGAATCATTTCCTTTAGATTGTATATAATGAAGTAATATCAATGGCTCAACTTACTCAAACTATGCGGGAAAAATTATAGTACGTAAGTAGTAAGTATATAAGCACCCTTTATTCCTTTCAGTTTTCATATTTACAATAGTCAACACTCACAATAAAATATATGCGGCAGGACTGACAGCACAACATGCTCTTCGAGGCACGGGTTGTACACATCGCCAAAATCCCTAATCCGGGTTGGTTTTTAGAATTTCTTAACAGAAAAAAAAACATTCCTCTCAAGTCGGCACAACCAGGGACTCGAACCCAAGAACTCATTAGCCTAACGAGGCATTACACTGTCATATTAAATGTTTACCAATAATCCTACCAAACTTAATCTATTAAATAAAGACATGCATACCGTAGTAGGTCTCTTAGCGACCGCGGGCACACTTGGTATGTTCTTGGGGGGCGGAGACGGCACCATCGTGCTGTCTCGCTTGCTTATCGTCGCGTACACGGGCGCGTCGCGCATCTCTGTCTCGCCATACAAAAAGTCTAGCGGGTCGTACTCTTCGTACACGCTGCCCGAGCCCTCGCTTGGTACCACCGCATAGTCTAGGGGAATATCGTGAAAATTGCTATATAATGTATACATTATACCAATTCCAAAGAATTGGTAATTTTGACGTTATTCCAAACCAAACCATGATAATTAAGATATCACAAAAGTGCATTTGTTATTGTGATTAACATAAAATGAAGGTGATTGTGTATTTTCCACCCATTATACTACTAGTATTGTACTATCTAGTTCATCTAACACAAACCATAGCATTGTGAATATACATTATATAACTAAGTGAATACGTAAAGACAGTTAAAATGAATGTTTTAGGCCTAAAGAGACAAATGGCAAATAAAAAAAGTTTACTCTTAAAAAACCAGTTGAAAATGATGGTGTACCAGCCATCTGGAATTCTTCACTTCATATAAATAAATTAATATATAAAAAAAGTTTTATTAAAAATATATCACAATTTTGATATAAGCTGACAAATTACCAAAGAACAATAAATAAACAGATAGTAATATAACATTTGCCATAAAGCTCAAACAATGAAAATGCGACATAAACCACTCACCAGAATGATTTTGTTCTGTTAGTAGCGGATCAAACGCCTCTAACACACTGACTCTTACGCTACCTTGGCTGCTGTTAGATTTCCGTCCGAAGTCGATTAGATTCTCCGACTTTGGTAAGCTCTCCACTGTATCGTTTGACTCGTTTGACTGAAAAACAAAAATAAAATATCCAAACTTAAAACTTTAAATATATTATATCTATACATATAAATAAAATTGGAGTGTCTGTTTTTTAATTCCAAATTAACAGCTTATCACTTAATGCATATATGAAAATATATACGGTACTAGCAACAAACACCCATTTTTTTAAATTTCTGTCGGTCTGTCTATACGTTACGGGTAATCGCTGGAACGGCTTGACCGATTTTGACGGGACATTCACTCGCAGATAGCTAACGTTATAAGGCGTAACTTAGACTACTTAATAACAAACTTTAAAAAAGGAGGAGGTAGGAATTTTATTTATTTTAACTAGCGGAACCCGTGGCTTCGCCGACGCTAAACTTAGGGACGTACTCGAGCGAAGCGAGGGTAAGTCAGTACTCAGTAGTATAACAATAAAAAAAAAACAATTAATAAAATATATACTTATTATGTCATGTGGATGTGGTATAATAGGTAATTATTTTCACATGAAGAAATAAGCATTTTATATCCCCGACTTATCCTCGCTTTGCTTACGTCTCAGAGTGCCATTTCTTTTGTTAATATTATATACTGAAATATATTTTAGAAGACCCGCCTTTTGGTATCATTTTACTCCAGGTCAGTCTAATAAGTCTAGTCAAAAGTGTAAATTAATAAAATAGTAGTGTTACCATAATACTTACTTCTGAAGATATCTGCGATGTGTTACTCTCTACACTGTCTCTTACGGCATCACTCTTCAAAACCGGTGGCGGGTTTACATTATTATTGCTATTGTTATTGTTATTCACATTCTGATTTTGCGTAGACTTTGGTGGTAATTGCGGATATGAATGTATTTGATTTAATTGGGGATACAGAGGTCTTGTAGGTCTTGTTATTAGATTGGTTGTATTATAATTATATGACGGGGGTGTTTGAGGGGGATACCCGACGTACGGGGTAGGTGTGGCCATCCTTGTTTGTGTGTAAGGTATCGTTGGTGCATACATTGACGGGTTAGTGACTACAAACGTCGATTGATCGTGACTGGGTAGTGGGGGGTAGTAGCCATAACTCGGAATTGCTCCTGTAGGCGTAGGCATTCCGTATGGTGTGGAAGGTGGGTAAGGCATGCCTGGATAAGGTGGAGGTTGATTATAGTAATATTGGGCATTGTACGGATACCCCGGCCTTTGATTGTACTGGTTATTCATTGTTGTTGCTTCTGGGGTGTTTAATGTGTTCTCCTCTGTCTGTTGACCCAATCTAAAAAACAATTATATAATTTATAAAAAAAAAGTTAAGTAAAATATGGAGTACACGAAAAAAAGTGTAACTTACTTGCTCACTTGCTCAATATATTCTTTGAGGAAGGCATGAGAGTCGTTTGATGATGTCTTACTTGTGGGACTATTAAAAGATATGAGATTTACTTCACCACTAGTGTTTCTTGTTGGACTAGTTCCTGTTGATCTGTAAACCAAAAGTTAACCATGTTTGACACAATAAAATTACTCAAATCTTAAACATACAGAATACTTCTAAAAAATCATTTATCGTTACTTATCTAAAAAAACATGAATCATCACAAGAACAATAAGATTATTGACAAAATAAGATCACAAAAAAACACACTTTTTGTTTTACTCAAAGAAAGAAAGATTAAAAATCAATAGGCCAATTTAAAGGGTAAGTAATGGTTACATTTATTATATCATACGTCATTTACTACAGCTGTAGAGGTTTAAGCTATTCATGTAAAAAAAAAATATTATGGAATTCACTAATTCCGATTACCTACTTGATAAAATTGACTTTTCTATTATTTTAATTATTCTAGAATGACATTTTATATAAGACTGTAGACTAGATGTGGGAGCCTCACCTAGAGCTCTCCGAGCTGGAGGTACGCCGCGGTGGTTTACGGGGAGGCGGCGGCAGAGCGGGCGGTGGACCGTCACACTCTTCTCGTCGGCGAACACTGGCATTGCCCGTATCGCGGACATTATCTGCGAGATAATATCAATCCGATAACACACACCAATCACCAAACAGTTATAATAGACATACGTATAATTTGGATTCGAAATTATATTATCTATAAAGCACATATTGATAACATCTCAAAATATAAAAACGCAAAATAGACAACAAAGAATGTAAATATTTTTTAGATTGCCTGTAGAATTCACCAAACTACTTTTCGTACCTAGTTGTAAGAATTAAATGGGTCCAAATTCTTAAAATATAATCTTTAACAGGGAGACGAAAACACAACACGTAGAAAGCAGAGTTACTTTCATATTATATAGGTACTTACAAGCTACATAACGTAAAGAAACTTTGCTATCTGTGACTGTCTGTTTCTTCGCTTACTTCTATAAAATCGCGCAATGTATTTGGATGCTATTTACATTACTTGAAAGGTCAATTAAAAAACCGTATGTCTTGTAGAGCTGCTCACAATAATTATTTGGATCTACTTTTACAAGATCTACAAAAATAAAAAACTCAACTGCATAGAAAGCGAGACAAAAGAATAGTCGAAGAAACATAGTATTATGAAGTTGATGACATACACACGCAGCTACTATAAAACCTGTATATTTCTAACTGCATATTTTGAACCTATTCTTCTTTTTAGTTCACTTTTTTGCAGTCATATTATTTATGTAATTTTTTTTTATTAACAGATTTTTAATTTTGGTCAGTTAGACATTTTACATATGGGTATATATTTTTATAATCGCCTCTTAAAACCTGTATTTTGATCCCTCACTCAGTTTCGGATAAATTTATTGATGCATAGGATCCACCATTTTTATTTTTAGGGATGTCTGTACATACTATATGACACTCACATTATCAAGACTAATCAAACAAAATATGGATCATCAAAATCAGTAAAGTATTTAAAAGAGAGCATAGGGTCGGACATACATACATATAACACTGGTTATTATAACTAACTTTAACCCATTCATTTTCATCAATATATAAAAACTTTTAACTGAAAAGCTCTTCAGTTTGATTAACCAAAAACATTGATTTTGATTAATCTAGTATCAACCCAAACAAAACATTGAACCGGTTTCTAAGCTCTTTAAAAATTAAAATTTTAAAAATAATTATATTGTGAGTAATCCTATTTTTAATATGTGTTTATCACAACAGCTATATTAGTCACATTTTAAAATAAAAAGATGGATGGAAAATTAATATGGGTATTATAGGTTTATCTAATAAATATAACAAAAATGGTTACTGTATCTTTTTGTTTTACAAATAGTGTAATAAAATAAATTATGAGTATAAAATTCTAATACATATATGCTCTTACTTTCTTAAATGAATTTACCTAAGTTATGGCAATAATTAGTATAAAGGGTTTATTTAACTTTAATAGTAGTGTTAAGTAGTATAGTAGTAGTTTTTTCTCCCATCATTCAAGCTTAATTGGTATTTCTTTTAAAGTCATTTTAAATAAAACTTTTAGTTTACTTTAGAACTAGATGTCAACCAGGTCTCATTTAAATATAAAATCTCATTTTTAAGTAATTTACTGTGTTTAGTTGCCGGGGCAAAAAGAATGTTTTTGACATAGGTACTAAATACAAATGTTCAAATTACATTTGGTATAGTGTCAGTTTTCGATACAATAGATTAAGTTATTAGAGTGGTAATCAATTCAAAGTAATTGAAAGTATTCCTTACAAAACATGATAAGTTAATAAATACACAAGCCTGCAGAGAAATTATAATAACACATTTCTCTGTTCTAAACTTTTAGCAAATGTCCCAGACAGTACAAACAAACATTCATTTTTCTTTTAAATATAATTTAAAAGAGAGTAATGAACTTTACTTCCTTTTAAAATGATAACCTTGTTATCAATTATATTGTTCAATTGGTTATATTACGACAATAAAATTTGTCTTCTTGCCAAGTTTCATGGGTAAAGAACTGATTGGAAAACAAAAATATTAAATGACTCTTGTATTGTAGATGTCATTAAAAATAGTGAAACATATAATTGACAACAACAAAATCAAGTAAATTATTGTACCCACATTATTTAGAATTTTCAATATTCATATGTACAAACAAAAGTTATGCGACGGTTTATTACATACTGTTGTTTTTGCACTTTCTTATAAATTGAAATATTATGTACAAAGAAAAAGATTCCAAAGTGTCAAGATGACAATAGATTTAAGAATGTACCTAATTATATATAGAAAATAAGTATCATGCAATTAAACTGTATATAATTTAAGATATTGGATCATCTTATCTAGTGAAGTAAACAAAATTACGTCAGTTACCTGAACTAGATAGTTGCTTCTGCCTTCGAAATTGTTCCAATGCCAAACTTTCTAAACTAAGTGCCTGAGCCTTTTCTAGATCGGCTTGGAACTGAAGATCGTATTCAGACATTATCGTTCAGCCTTCAAGTATCATCTAAAAAATAATACCGGAAATAGCCTGAGAATATCATTTATATTTCACTGTTTTGATCACAACATTTTTAACACCATCACTAACACTCCGGCGTATGTCAAACTAACTAACAATATAATCACAAACTGTCGATTGTTGGATATCAAAAACTTTGCTATTGTCTTACCGAAAATAACTTCCTGATAAAGTACTGTTTATTTTTATTATTAATACATAGTACGCGATTAAATTTTGTTCAGCGGTGAAGTATTAACTTCAGAATCTCATCGCGTCACAGACTAAATAACAAACAAGATTAAATTATAAATTCAAAAGGCCGCTCGTATATAAGTGTATAATCTATGGGCCGCTCTACACAGAACACATTCGCTGAGACTTTTTCTCTTGAAAGTTTTGATTGAGTTCTGGTTTTTAATAAAGTTGCTTTAGCATAAAAAAGAGGTCAACCTCGGAATAAGAGATAATAAGCTGAATTTTTGTATAGTCTTCATTTTGAATTTCTACAATATATTAGATAAACAATCCTTAAATACTTTCCCTTAAAGCTAAAATATTAAAAAGAAACTGTAATAATTTCTTTATGACCGTCTAAACGTATTTATCAGCCATTTACTTTGGAAATAATAAATATTAATATTAAATCGAAGTCACTATATACAATATTTCACTACATAGGTAGTATAAAACAAAGTCGCTTTCTCTGTCCCTATATCCCTTTGTACGCTTAAATCTTTAAAACTACGCAACGGATTTTGATGCGTTTTTTTTAATAGATAGAGTGATTCAAGAGGAAGGTTTATATGCATAACTAGCGGATCCCGCGGCTTTGCCTGTGCTAAATCTAGGGAAGAGCCCGAGCGAAGCGAGGGCGAGTCGCTAGTATATTATAAAACAAAGTCCTCTATTACGTCTGACTGTCTGTCTGTTTGCGATAAACTCAAAAACTACTGCATCGATTTTCATACTGTTTTCATCAATGGATAGAGTGGTTAAAAATAAAAGTATGTATTTTTATACTCAATTATTAAATTTTCGTCGTTTCTTGTGTTTATTATTAGTAATTAGATTTTTTCGAAAAGAACGTAATCTATAGGTTTATTAATTCGTAGGTTATTATTAGGGTTAGGAACATCTCACATTCTCACATTCTCAGCTTTATCATATTCTGCAAGTTTGAAATTACATTTTTCTGATTACAGTTCTTTTTATTTATTGTTTTTCTATAATATTTTATTTCTAAAATTGTAGTAGAGTACCCTCCGGTATAAAATATGTTTTTGGCGAAAATGCAATGGATGTTCCATCGATTTTTGTATTTCTCGAAATCGTTGGTGAAGCTTTATCATCTTTCTACTCTGACGCTCTGGTAGTTTTTGCTTACCCAGTAGCATTTATAGTTAGTATAGGGTTATTAATACTTGGATTATATATTGGATGCGCAGGTTTAGTTTTTCTTACTTTCTTCTTTGCTTTTACTGTCTTTTTTTTACATAATCTTAACTCCACTATATGCAGCGGGGTTTCCATGCCTTGTGCTACCATCTGAAAAGATCATGTATGGAGTGTTTATCTGCGCAGTAAATAGTAATTAAAATATATCAAATTATTATATTAAAAAACAGAAGTGCACTGGGGCAATTCCGACATAAATTTCTATGAGATGACTAGAGGGTTACAATTAGGTTAATTATACAAAACAGTTTTATATTTAAGGCCTTTAATGCTTAGCCTCTGTTCACTTAATGTAAAGAATTATCGTAAAATGTATACTAGATTTAAAATAAGTAGTTGGGTTTTTTAAATGAAGCATTTAAATTTTGTGTCCCATTTTTTTGGCATATGGGGAAATTACGAACTAACTGGGGGTAATTACGAAATTCTTCAAATTTTAATTCAATTGAACTTTGACCGAAGATTTATGTTATTTTTTCAGTCGTAATTTAGCCAAACGCAAAATATAATCTATTATATCACTAATATAGCTAAAGTCTTTACTTACACCACTAATAGTTCGGAATTACCCCAGAAAGTTACTGTGGTTCTCAAACTGTCTGTTAAGTAACTGTTAGGAATATATTGAATGAATTTTAAGATGCGTTTCTAGCATTCTTGCTTTCAGATATAATATATGAAAAAATGAAAATAAATAATCAATAATCAACCAGCTTTTATTAAATAAGTATCTTATTCTTATACCTATTTACAATTACATCAAAAACTTATAGTCAATAAAACAGGAACATAATTTTCACAATTATTATTTTGGCATAAACTTATAATTTACTTCTTTTAGTTCTTTAATAACACTTTCATTTAACTACCTACATAGAACACTATTATTAAAAACTAAAATGAACTTTCTTCTTATCCATACAAAATACAATTAACTCTCCATTTTAACCTTATTAAAGGCTTGAGCTAAATCCTGTGGAGTGTAACTTTTTCTTTTTTTTCTTTTCCAAGGTGAGTTGAGAGAAGTTGGAGTTTGGCGAGGTAGACCCTTAGTTTGTTGAAAAGAGATAAGGCAGATTGTTTACTGAGAAGCCAGAGTAGATTTTTAAAACTAAGGTTGATTTCGTTGCGCTTCGTTTTCATGTGGTTCTTCCATGTCATTCTACGATCCAGGTAAGAACCAAGGTACTTAATGCTGGTTGATTGCGGCAATGTGTCGGGGCCTAGATTGACTGGAGGACAAGTTTCACGTCTCAGGGTAAATGTGATATGGTGAGACTTCGGGGCGCTAGCTTTTATGTGCCACTTGGTCAGCCAAGTATTAGTGGCATCGAGCTACAATACACTCTGTGTATCTGCTCTGCGGTCGAGTGGTGCTTCCGGAAGCCAAGTTGATGGTCGAGTATAAGATGGCTCATATCTAGACAAAGGGATAATCGTGCAAGAATGATCTTTTCCCACATTTTTGGCTGATAGGGCGATAAGATGGGACTTCGTGAGGCTTCGCGTGGCTTACCAGGCTTATGGATCATTACAATTTGTGATTGTGCCGCCGCCTCGACAGCCTTCAAGGGCGGGACTGGTAATGCCGAAACTGACCGACTCGTTGTGCACATGCAAATGGCTACAGATTCCGTGCTGCAAGAGATCCCATCCACAGAGATCGTGATTCTCGGCGACTTTAACGGCCATCACGCCGAATGGCTTAGATCACGCACCACCGATCATGCAGGGAGATCTGTTTACGATTTCGCATTAGCATATGATCTGACACAACTTGTTACCTCGCCAACGCGAATCGGTCATTTCTTGCATCCTACCCATGGAGGGAGATATGCTTCTCGCCGGATGATCCAGACGTCGTTGCTGACTCTGTCACCGATGTGGTACTTCAGGGTATGGAACTATTTATTCCGTTCTCTGCAGTGCCCATCGGAGGCAAATCCCAGCCTTGGTTTGGTCGCTCCTGCAAGACGGCATCTCGCCGAAAGCTGGAATGCTACAAAGCCTGGGCTGTCGCGTCGTCGTCTAGTGATGCAAACACCGGCGTTTTGAAAAAGGAGTATAACTTTGCCTCCAGGTCCCTCAAAAGTGCTATTGCTAATGCGAAGTCGAAGCACATTGGTAGAATTGGCGAGAGATTGGGACGTCTCCCTTCAGGAACACGTGCATTCTGGTCTCTCGCCAAGGCTATTTTAGGCAATTTCTGTCAGCCTTCTTTTCCACCTCTGTACACGGAGGATGGCTCGCTGGCCCATGCCGCGAAGGAGAAAGCTGATCTTTTGGGCTCTCTCTTCGCGTCCAACTCGACTCTGGATGACCAAGGAAACTTACCACCGACAATCTCGCGGTGCGATACTACGATGCCGGAAGTTCAATTCCGGCATAGTGCAGTCCGCAAAGCACTTCTTTCCTTGGACATTTACAAGTCGAGTGGGCCCGATGGTATCCCTCCGATCGTGTTGAAGACATGTGCTCCAGAGCTGGCACCGGTCTTAACGCGTTTTTTCCGGCACTCCTATTCATTAGGCGTAGTCCCGAAATCTTGGAAGGCCGCTTTAGTGCACCCGATCCCAAAAAAGGGTAACGTCCAGCGTTCCACAACAGTGCGATTTTTAAGACATTTTCTGCCACGCACAACCACTCTGTGGAACCAGCTGTCGCCGGCGGTCTTTCCAAACCGTTACGATCTGGCAACCTTCAAGAAGAGAGCGTATTCCTTCCTGAAAGGCCAGCAATGCATTTGCAAGCCCTGCGGTATTGCAGATGTCCATGGGCGGTGGTTATCACTTTCCATCAGGTGAGCCTCCTGCCCGTTTGCCCCCTTTGTCCTATATAAAAAAAATGTTTTTCAGAATGTAGGTACATACGAGATTCTCAACGTGGCATTTATAAGGATGGTCAAAAAGACAATACACTTCTTAGGAAGGTCTTTCAATAACCTGGAGGTGATTAGATCAAATTCAGATGCGTTATTAGGGTCCATTTTGGCTATTTCTCTAGCAATCTCTCTTGGTGTAGTAAGAGTCAATGGCAGGCATAGTTGCTGGTCTTGCTTTAGTACTTGTTCTGTTTCGAGATCTTCCGGACTGTTCGAGTTAGCTAAAAACCCCGGCTAGGTATGTAGAAAAGGCCTTAGATTTTTCTTAATCAGTTCTCGCCTATGTAATACCGAATCTAATAGGTGGAGCACACTGTATCGGCTAGCGGAGGTACTTTATTGCCTTCCAGAGGTTGTAGATCCCGTTTCCATTTGGAGACACAAGCTGCCACTTAGATAAGATTTGTGATGTAGATACATGCGTTATCTACTCCTTCCTAATTGGTTAAAGATGTATTTTGCAGATTTGGTTTCCCATTAAAAATGCACAGTGATCAAGGAAGAAACTTCGAATTACAGGTGTTTCAAGAACTTTGTAAGATCATGGGGGTGCACAAAACTAGAACTACGCCTTGTCACTCACAGTCCGATGGAATGGTGGAGAGGTTTAATCAAACTTTAGAACGACATCTAGCCAAGGTTGTGATGATGATGATGATGATGATGTCCTCCTTGACGTATCCGTCAACGGCGAACCTTGTTAGCTCCGGATATGAGAGCGAATGTGGCTGGCGAACCCAAACTTTGTTTTAAATATCCTGTTGCAGGTCGCACAATGCAACTGACCTGCAGAGTTGTAAGTGTAGACATAGGAAGGCTTGGGTCGGGTCTTTTTATGATGGCGTTTCGCATCCAAGTGTGTTAAGCGTTTTTCTTCAAAGATAGTAACAGCCTTGTTGATAGAGTTGCGCCAATATGCCCTCTGTTGCGCTAGTTCTTCCCACCTTTCCGGTGCGATGTGACATGCATTAAGATGTCGCTTAAGGACATCTCTGTATCGCAAAAACTGGCCCCCACGTTTGCGTTTACCCTCCTTTAACTGTGAGAAAAACACAGCTTTAGGCAATCTGGAGTCATTCATCCGCACAATATGTCCACACCATCTTAATTGGCCCTTAATAAGCATTGCCTCTATGCCACTCAGCTCAGTGCGTCTTAAAATTTCCGTGTTAGAAATTCGGTCCTGCCAACGCACACGAAGAATTGAGCGCAAGCATTTCATGTGAAAGAAGTCTAAGCGTTTAATATCTCCTCTATAAAGACACCAGGTTTCAGTAGCGTAGAGCAGGATGGGCAATATAATAGCCTTATACACAGCGATCTTAGTCTGAAGGCGCATATCGTGTGAATTCCAAACACGACCCCGAAGCTTACCAAAAGCCGCTGCAGCGTTTGCAATTCGTGAGGAGATTTCGGTATCCAGGCGATTATCATTACGGATGTAGCTGCCTAGGTAGCGAAATGATGATACTTCCTCGAGAGCCTTTCCACCCAAGAAAATCTGTGTAGTGTCTAACATAGTACCGCGTGCAGCCTGTTTTAAAATTTGCGTTTTAGAGACAATAATCACCATTCCAAATTTTCTACACGACTCGTTTAGGCGGTTGAGGTACGATTGCAAGCTACTTATGTTATCAGCTAGTAAGCAGATATCATCTGCATATAAGATGTCCAAAATAGAAATATCATGCACCCTGTTCTTTGACCTAAAACGCGATAGGTCAAAAACACTTCTGTCAGTTCTGACGTTGAGTTGAATTTGTCCAGTGCATGCTTTATAAGTATCCTCCAGTACGACAGCAAAGTAAATGGCGAAGAGAGTTGGAGCCATGATACACCCTTGTTTCACGCCGCTGGTAACAGGAAAAGTGTCTGTAAAGTCTTTTTCGTGTTGTACTCTAGCTGTCATTCCAACATGATATTGGCGTATAAGATTGACGAACTTCACAGGACATCCAATTTTTTCAAGGATTAGCCAAGGTTGTAGATAGTCATCAAAAGGATTGGGAAGAGTACTTATGAGCCCTATTACAAATCTGCACTCTGCGAGTTTAGGTATTTTGAAGCGTCGCGTCCGGACACCTGCACAAGAAACTACGACCAAGCGATTTGATACTTTCCATTTTTTTGATACATTTCGATTTTAAGTTTTGTATATTTTGTAGTATTTCTATAGAGTAATTTGTTATCTACTAACCCGCAAATTTTACATACAGTGCCATGGATGTAGTATGCGAAGAAACAGATTATATTATGAAGATGAAACCTTGATGATAAATAAGACAGATAATATTTTTTTAACATAAAATTTACTTTATTATTGAAGTTATACTTCTTTAGGCGCGTTATAAAAAATTGATGAGAGTGAAATTTTACAATGCGCGCACAGCGAGACACAAAATTCTCACGGGAGAAGTTACCTAACAGTCAACAGTTTAGAGGACTTGCAACTATATTCACGATATTTATTTTCAACAATGACATGGGTATCATTTTCGAGGTTTCTCGGGGTGCTAATTGCGAAAATGAGGTCCATTTTCAAATCCAAGATGGCGGACTTTCGTTTTTTTTTCAACAATGACATGGGTGTCATTTTCGAGGTTTCTCGGGGTGCTGATTACGAAAATGAGGTCCATTTTCAAATCCAAGATGGCGGACTTTCGGTTTTTTTTCAACAATGACATGGGTGTCATTTTCGAGGTTTCTCGGGGTGCTGATTACGAAAATGAGGTCCATTTTCAAATCCAAGATGGCGGACTTTCGTTTTTTTTTCAACAATGACATGGGTGTCATTTTCGAGGTTTCTCAGGGTGCTGATTACGAAAATGAGGTCCATTTTCAAATCCAAGGTGGCGAACATCCGGTTTTTTTTTTCAACAATAACATGGGTGTCATTTTCGAGTTTTCTCGGGGTGCTGATTACGAAAATGAGGTCCATTTTCAAAGCCAAGATGGCGGACATCCGGATTTTAAACAATTACATGGGTTTCATTTTCGAGGTTTCTTGGGGTGCTAATTGCGAAAATGAGTATGTATTATTTAATGATGTCAAAGAAGTATAACTTCTTACGCGTGTACATAAGTACACACACACATTTTTTTAGTCCTCTGTTATCAAACAACTGTTTAAAAAAGAAATGAAAATCAATTATTCTCCATCCCTGAACTATGTAATCTGTTACCTGAAACAATTATTATTATTAATAAAATAAGAAAAGAATGCTTCTAAATTATTGGGTTCATATCATACTACATTCTCCGATTCAGTTTCTATCTCCTCAAGTGCTAGTATTGGCGGTTCGTCAATATTAATTGAATTTTTTGCAGATAAAGAATCAAAAAGAACGTCGTGACCGGTAGGTATCTAAAATAAAAATAAGTTAAATTAAACCTAACCACATAACAATTTACCAATGACTTAGGGGCCATTCATTTATTACGTAAGACTATTTTCGCTAGTTTTTGACCCCCTCCCCCCCTATTATAAGAAAAAAAATGTGTGTGTGTACTTATGTACACGTGTTAGAAGTTATACTTCTTTGGCATCATTAAATAATACATACTCATTTTCGCAATTAACACCCCGAGAAACCTCGAAAATGACACCCATGTAGTTGTTAAAAAAAACAGGATGTCCGCCATCTTCGATTTGAAAATGGACCTCATTTGCGCAATTAGCACCACGAGAAACCTCGAAAATGACACCTAGAAATTGTTAAAAAAAAAACCAGATGTCCGCCATCTTCAATTTGAAAATGGACCTCATTTTCGCAATTAGTACCCCGAGAAACCTCGAAAATGACACCCATGTCATTGTTGAAAAAAAAAACGGATATTCGCCATCTTGGATTTGAAAATGGACCTCATTTTCGTAATCAGCACCCCGAGAAACCTCGAAAATGAAACCCATGTCGTTGTTGAAAAAAAAACCGAAAGTCCGCAATCTTGGATTTGAAAATGGACTTCATTTTCGCAATTAGCACCCCGAGAAACCTCGAAAATGACACCCATGTCATTGATGAAAAAAAAACCGGATGTTCGCCATCTTGGATTTGAAAATGGACCTCATTTTCGTAATCAGCACCCCGAGAAACCTCGAAAATGACACCCATGTCGTTGTTGAAAAAAAAACCGAAAGTCCGCCATCTTGGATTTGAAAATGGACCTCATTTTCGCAATTAGCACCCCGAGAAACCTCGAAACTGACACCCATGTCATTGATGAAAAAAAAACCGGATGTTCGCCATCTTGGATTTGAAAATGGACCTCATTTTCGTAATCAGCACCCCGAGAAACCTCGAAAATGACACCCATGTCGTTGTTGAAAAAAAAACCGAAAGTCCGCCATCTTGGATTTGAAAATGGACCTCATTTTCGCAATAAGCACCCCGAGAAACCTCGAAACTGACACCCATGTCATTGATGAAAAAAAAACCGGATGTTCGCCATCTTGGATTTGAAAATGGACCTCATTTTCGTAATCAGCACCCTGAGAAACCTCGAAAATGACACCCATGTCATTGTTAAAAAAATTCCGAAAATCCGCCATCTTGGATTTGAAAATGAACCTCATTTTCGTAATCAGCACCCCGAGAAACCTCGAAAATGACACCCATGCCATTGTTGAAAAAAAACCGGATGTCCGCCATCTTGGATTTGAAAATGGACCTCATTTTCGCAATTAGCACCCCGAGAAACCTCGAAAATGACACCCATGTCATTGTTGAAAATAAATATCGTGAATATAGTTACAAGTCCTCTAAACTGTTGACTGTTAGCTAACTTCTCCCGTGAGAATTTTGTGTCTCGCTGTGCGCGCATCGTAAAATTTCACTCTCATCAATTTTTCAAACACGCCTAAAGAAGTATAACTTCAAAAAATAAGAATAGGCCGAACCCCTCCCCCCCTGTTTAATATTAAGTAAGAGTCTAAAAGAAAAAATGAATACACGTTTGGTTTATTTTAAAGCTTATTTTTCAAAGTTACAATTTTTTTAAATGTTTATTTGTAATTTTTAAGGTACAGTATCTTTAAACTGCCCGGTTGCCAGCGCTTTTTCAAAGTATAATTTTAACTTTGCGCATTTTGTTGATTTTACGAAAGAACTATCGAGACTCCCTCCCACCTCCTTGTAAGAAAACATAAGGCATGGGTGACCCCCCTCCCCCCTAAATTGTCTTACGTAATAAATGAATGGCCTCTTATGATTTGGACAGTTAGTATATCTATTAATAAAAGTATTTAATAAAAAAAAAGGGTAACGCATCCTCAGTCGATGATGTCGGGATATTTTCTTTATCCATTGGTAATAATAATGTTTTCTTGGCAGAGTAGTTATTCATTCTGAAACAGTCCCATTAATATTATTAGTTTTGAATAAGTAATAAATGAGAATTATATTTAAATATGTGTATAGATAAAAGTGTACCTTGCTTTATTTGCATTTCTTAGGGGTTTTTCGACTCATGCTGAAAATAACAAAATAAATATTAAAAATAATTCAATCACATAATAAGCTATGAAGATTCTATATATAACAATACTAAAAAGAATTATACTTATGTGATCAAAATTTGGTAGACGCACTATACTTCTGACGCTCGATCGATTTTGACACGAAAAAATTCAACACAGGTCCGACGCCGAGGAGCGCTCGCGCAGTACTGAGTGCAGACGGCCGGTGCGTCGCATTTTGTAGTAATTTTGCAGTTATAATTATCGTTTTTATTGAAATATTATAATAAATTCATGCTTAAAAAATATAAAATCTTTATTCCTTATGATGTAACTATTATTCTGGTACAAATTTTGCTTAATAAAATTATCGTAGACAGGAGAAATTCAAAGTTAACTTAGAGCGATTTTCGAAGTTTTTTGGTTTAGAATAAGATTTTTTTTCCATATTAAATCAATGATTTTTCAAAATTCAGAGGCCGCTACGAACTATACGACTATATAAGAGATATTATTCTATTTTTTTTAATTCATTTGTTTCGAACAGTAGTTCAATCCAGATGCTCAAAAAAGTGCCTTCGCGCATTTTATGAAAATCTGTCTCTGCAATTTTGGGTTTAATTAAAAAGTGATCCAAAATTTACAAAAAGCGAGGCCGCTACGAACTATGGCAAGAGCTATTTTGCAATATTCAATAAGTCAAAACTGTTAATGTATTTTTGTTTCTGAGATCAAGACCGCCAAAATTGGCCATCTTACGCAAAAATCACAATCGAGATGTAATATGGCTCTTAACGCTGTTTCTTCTATCTTATCAGACAGCTTTTCATGAAAGACCCGCCTTTGCCAATTTTGGAGGAGAATTACGGTTACCAGCGGATCTGGTTAGCAGCAGTTACTGACAAGACCGGCAAAGGTACGTCCGCTTATATGTCGCGTCCAGTGGCTTATGCGTTCATGATGTGTAACGTTTGACTCTCTTTCTAATGTAAGTTCAGGCATGTTAGCTCTGAAAAAAAATGAACCACTTTTTATTAATAATTAAAGAATAAAAAAAAATAGTTTTAAGCAATGTTATGTTATATATGAAATATTATGTTATTTCTTAACAGTTTTAGAATCACTGTCAATTACTATGAAAAAATGTAATGGGGTAATTGCGAAATAATTATATATCGTAATAACCCCAATGGGGTAATTACGAAAAAAAAATTAGAACACTGTTAGGACTTTGTAAACCTCATACAAAGCCGTATAAAACGATAATCTATAGTAAAATCGAACATTTATTTAAATTACTTACCAGACTTCCGAGATACAAGTGTTGGGGTTATTGCGAATCACCGAAAAAGGCTCGAAAATCACTTAACTCAGATAACTTGACCCTACGCACGTTATGTTCACACTAGTGATTCATGACAACTGACACGGCGAAAACAATCGAACTGGCGTCCTAGACCCATGCTGCCAATTGTAAAATATCGTTACGATTAGTAGATTTTTTAAACTTTCGGAATATACCCATTTTCGGAATTACCCCAGTGCACTATATTTTGAATTAACCTGCTTGTCATCCGCATTTTGACGATCGCAGAAACCTAAAAGTCTATTGCAGACAGTTCGGAGATTTTTTATCCTTAGCTTCTTCTTTTTTTCAACTAAACAGCGAGCCGTCTCATCTAAACGTAGTGTCCTAATAAAATAATTTTAATATATGTCAGTAAATTAAATAAATAATAATTTTGATAAAATATGCATTTAGACTTTTTTCATATCAAGCCACAATTGTATCTACCACTACAAAACTTAAGTACAGAACAAAGTCTGGCCGCTGGCGACTCAAAGGCGTTATTATTTTTTTATTTGAATTAGAACCCTACCTGGTGAGAGAATCTCTTTGTACTCTGAATACTTCGATCACTTGATTGTCAGATGTCTAAATTTTATATTCTTACCTAGTACCTCAGATCAAGTAAAAAAATTACTTGATCTGAGCCTAGTACATAAGAAATATTTTTTATTCTTATTTTATTTATTAGGGAAACAAATAGTTCATTATAATATATACAAACACAAAGCAAAATAATAATAATACATCGACCAATCAAGTTTCCTCAAATTAAATTATACGTATACATGCAAGCAAGCAGTGTAAAGTTATGTCATATACTTATTAAAGTGCATACATAATGTAACTTTTTCATAAAAACTGTTAAGCATACTCACTTAATCACTTTAGGTTTGCTGAAAATATCCTGTTTTTTATTTACATGCGTAGAAGTGTCCCAAATATTTTTGAAAAGTTTTCTTCGATCTGCATAGCTTTCTTCTTTTGACATTGAGTGATTCATGTTTGTATATTACTTCGCCATCATACATCCCTAAGAAACATTTTTAACTTTAAAATGGATGGTCTTTCACTTCATATGGAATGATACTGTATACTTCATTTTTGAGATTTACTTTCGGACATTGTTGTAATATTAATCATAATAATGTCATGTTTGACAATTTCTTTTTAAATCTATACATATAATATATGTACAATATAATATACTAATATTATAAAGCTGAAGAGTTTGTTTGTTTGTTTGGTTGGTTGGTTGAAAGCGCTAATCTCAGGAACTACTGGTTCGATTTGAAAAATTCTTTTTGTGTTGGATAGTCCGTTTATCGAAGCAGGCTATAGGATATTTTATATCACACTACGACTAATAGGAGCGGAGCATCAATGAAAATTGTTGCAAAAACGGGCGTTAGTTCATACGGCGTGACTTAGAAGGAATTTGGTTTTCGGTCTTTAGAACGCGTGCGAAGCTGCGGGAAATGCTAGTTAATTAATAAAGCGAAAACATACAACATTTTAACAAGTCATGAAACTGTATCGCAAAAATATTATTGTACTATCTGAATTGATTCTTCCCGTTAAAAAGAAATAATTATTTTGTTAAAAATATAGAAGTTATTTTGACTCGAAAATGAACTTATAATCAAAATTGGAAACATCAAAATATGGGTAAGCTAGATACTGAGTAAGTATAGTTGGTACTTAATTGAATTTATGGAGAAGGCAATTTTGAATTTGTTATTTAATCTTATTATCAATACAGAGGCAAACTCTATAGCTTTTAGAATTCAAAAAAACCTAATACTTAATTTTTATTGTAGGAAAATATCTCATTTCTGATAAATCCATACTATAAAGTATCAGTTAAATCGTGCCCAGGTTCGAATCCCAACAGAGCGAAAGTGAGTTGCTGTTTTATAATAAAATTCTGATTCAAATAAACATTAATGTTTGTTGAAAAATCTTATTGAAATAGTCGTTAATTATCGATATAGAGGCCGTATCACTAGAAACCCACTGGACGGATTTTAATGATTTTTTTATATCTCGTTATCCGGGTCAAGGCCAACATATGATTTAATTTTATTTCGTAAAAATATCTAATTTCTGTAAAATCTATAAAAAACCACAGAGCAGATGAATATTTAACTATTTCGTGTAAAAAACGTTATAACCTCCCAGAAGACTAAACCAAACGAAGCAAGGGTGAAAAGCTACTTACTAAATAATATTTTATTTAGAAAACTATACCCACTGTGCAACAGGTTGAGAGTCAAAAGAGTTGCTTACAAAGTCTCTACTTGCCTTCAGTAGGCGGGCGGCGTTCAAACACATAACGCACTTTATTTCGAAATCGCTCTTGATATGCGTCGTAAAAAAATATCGAGAAAATGTACAAACACTTCATTATTTTTTGTGAATGTTTAAAAATATTATTAACAAACTACGATTGGTCTGGTTTACATTTTTACATTAGAACTAATATGTAAGTTTAAGAGTTGGTAAAATGTCAAATAATTATGACCCTAATGCATTATGGGTGGCACTCAGCGAATGTAGTGATGGGAATCTCTTTAACGTTTACCCAAAGTTGTTGGCCGAATTACTTATTCAAGAAGATGCGGCGAGACTGGAAGGAGACACTAGTGAAGCGGAAAGGCTGGTCCTACCGAGTGACAAAGAGTGGAGACTCACTCAGTATTTCAATCTTGTCGCCATGCAAAAGACTTTGGATATTGATCAGCAAGTATTCTGTACCAATTATTGTGCAAAATATTATAAAATATGACACTTAGACACTGAAAGAAATTAATAATAAAAAATAATCGTATTTATATAGAAATTAAACAGGACACATATACATACATACATAGCTACCTACTTATAATATACAAATGATGTACCTGCTAAAGGAAGATAAAAATAAATCACGCAACTTCAATATTAGCGCTTAAAATTTACGTAGAACATAGTCATCTAGGTAGGCATTAAATAATCGAAGAATGATATTATTGAATAGAATGCATTGAGCTGTTAAGTTAATTACCCACAATCAACACAGTGACCGTGAACTTCCGCCATATAGGCATGCATAGGTAGTGTATATATATGTACTGGATTTCCTTTATTTCACGTAGTAATTTATTCAAAATAATTTTGACTAAAGTAGGTACCGCTTTCATCGTTGAAAATGCAAAAAAATTAGGCATACTTTATGCACGTGTGACGAGGGCATACTGCACTCGTGTATTTGTATGTTAAGAAACCCTAATTAAAATGTCCCATTATTAAATATAAATTAAACAAAATACATTGGTATGGAGAACAAACATACGTGTAACGTGCTCAATTATTATGAAGGTCCCCAGTGGGACTTGAACCTGCGACTACTAGCACAGAAAGTAGGGCCATTACAAATTGAGCCAAACGTATCATAAACATTAACTAGGGTTTATAACTTAAACAACTTAAAATTTTAAGGTTTCACCAATGTATAAAAACATCCCCTCCTTATTCTTATAAACCCTCATTCATTATTTTAGAAATAATAAATGTTATCTTTATAACTGTCAACTATTTAAATAGTACAATAATAACCTTGCGTGCCTCATATCAGTATGGTTACATACAATAAGTTAGGTGATTGCGTGAACCAATTTCACGAGGCAAGAAAGTGTTGTAGAGCTGATGTTGGAGGTCGTTGGGTAATTGAAAGTTAAACGGTTCTGAATTAATTTCTCGGTAAAAGTGATGCAAATCTAAATTCAAATGAACTACGATATACTGTCTTAATAACAGCTGCGGACATACTGTGAGTTTGGTGCTGGAGATCACATATTCGATCTTTTTAAATAAAAAAATTGCTGAATGTCAATAATTTATAATGACTATAAAATATATTGAATAGTTTTAAGAAGATAAGGGCTAATATTGCTGCGATAATAGTCTTAAAAGGAGAAAATATTTTTTTTTAAATTATCTTTTTAACAAAAAAGCTTGAGTAACGTAAAACAGTAGTAAAAAATAAGTAATTATGAATTTTGTTAAATTCAGAATAGGTACATTCTAGATTACATATAATCTACGAGTACAACCTAAGTAAAGGTACCTTTTAGCTATCTGTACAGTGAGTTATTTTCAATCAATTAAAATTTATCTAAGTTGTATCATAATTTATAAAAAAAATGGAAATTAAAAACGTATTGTTCACAGTCCAACTTTAAAATTTAAAACAAAATAGATACTCCATTTAAAAATTTTTCACTAGCACTAGATAATGATTTAAAATAACAGGCTTTTTGGCCCTTTTAAAAAACCCTCCCTATCTGTTTTGTTAGTTTTCAAATACGAAATGAAAGGCGAAGTTACTTTTCTACAATAAATAAGTAATTTTTATTTGCTAAAAGGATACCTACTATTAAAATCTTAAGTACAAATAAAAACTTTTTAGATACTAGTTTGAATAATGGCCTTTTATACCTTTCATGGATAAAAGAAATGATTGATGGATGTAACCGCATAATTAAGTAAATATTATTTTTGAAGATTGTTTATTTCAGAAATCATAATTATGATTTTATCGCAAATTACTTAGTCGATATATTTAAACTGATGTTGATAACAATACCAATACTTGAAAAAAAACTATCAACTATAATGTTTATTTATTTTATTAAAATAAATCGCTAGGACAAGTTACTAGACCGTAGCTTCAGCGTAAAACGTGTAGATCATAGAGAAAAGTAATATTATACTTTGTAGATTGATACATGCCTACATACGTACAAAGTCTCGCATCGATAAATTATTATTAACATTAGATGGAGTGTTGAAATCTTCATTGTTGTGTAACTGTTTTTTGCTCTTAGAGAAGAGGATGTCAAAAAAGAAAGCAACATCATGGAGGAGGTCGCTGAAGAATGGGCACCTTGGAGTTTGGTGGTGTCAACTAAGAACCCGAATGCTCCCCCACCGGTCTCTATCAAAGCTACCACAGGTCCAGCTTGGGATATCGGACAGGTATATATTCCGATTTTTATAAATTTGTGTTTATTAACTTTTTGATTTTCGTTTTTTTATAAATGAAATAAAATAATTTAAAAGATGGAGGAATAATATTATACGTTCATTTGTCCATTCGTCCATATATCATAATTACTCGTAGTAAAAGGTAGTTTACTTAGTTGAAATTTAGTTAATCTTATATTTTTATAAAAAGGTCCTAAAAGCTGCTCGACTCCTCTGCAAGCCTCCATTAGATGTAGACTTTGAAGATGAACAGGAAATGCGCTGTGTTTACTCTCTCATCTACGACGTTTTCAGATGTAAGTTACAATTTATTACTTATGGTACTTATTAACTAAAAAAAACTTATAGAAACTTCTCTCTACCTACTACAAAACATAAAAAATGACTTAATAAAACATAGACTATAGCTATAAATATAAATCATAAAAAAGTTTACTATTCAGCCATAAAGTGACGATGTTTTTACTGTCGCGTTGTTTGAATATGTTCGTGACTTTTTTTGTCGTAAATCACTGAACACGATGATCATAAAGCTCTGAATGCCGTCCTCCTGATAAAGTGGCCTGAAATGTGAGTTCCGGATACCGAACATTTCCAAGTGAGTGTCATGATAGTAAAGCGGGCGCGTGAACCTCAACTGCTGCAAATTACCTCACGCGAAGTTAGAAACTAGTTTACGAGGCTTCGTAAGCTTTATTTAACTTTTATCACAAACGCCGTTTGTGATCATGTCGCGATAAGACTAGCGTGTACCATAACTGAACTTATCTAAATGTTATTAGTTCTGCTTCATTCCATATATAATAATATTTTTATGTATAGCATGTAAATTAAAGAATGCCAAGTTTCGAAAACTGATCCGAGTCCAAAAAATGGTTTTCAATATTGAACATACTTAAATAATTTATAAAAATAATAGTAATTTTTTTGTAGGTTAATATACCTAGAAAAGAAATCCTGGGAAATGAGAAATAACACAAGGTCACTTAGTCATTATCAATCCTATGTAGTACGAGTACAATACAAAATCAATCTGTTATTCCTTTGCTGCGGTAAAGAGAACGGAGCCATTAAACCAACAAAACACTTTCAATTAACAGTTTTCGTATTATTTTCCATTCGCTATACTGAATGTCTATTGCTTGTCTATAAATTCATTTTCTGATGGCTTCTTGAAAGAAATAAAGGGGATACGCTACGTCTAACAAATCGTAGATATAAAAATAGTGGCAATATTTTCAATCATGTATACAAGTAAGTTTTATACTCATTAAATACTGAATATCTCTAAACTTTATTGCAGATAAAACAGTATTAGACCAAGCAATTGAAGATATTGACTTCTTCGGTGACTACCCACAGGTAAATTATTACGTTTTTAAACCATGCACTTGACATTAAAAACCTATCTCCTTCATGTCTTTTCCATTTTATGTGACATTGGCAAAGTAATCTGTGCTCAACTGGCATGCTTTAAAGCCATTAACAAGAAAATTGAAATTAATTGAATTGACATAAAAAATACATAAGTATATGATTAAAAAAAATAACTACTCATTACTATCATTTCACATGGCCAGTTTGTTAATCCGATCCGGCCATCCCTATATAAAGGCTAAATCTGGATAAGGTGAAAAACAAAAGGATTGGCAGTTCTTTGATGTGTATCATGAGCTTTAGATCTAACCTGCTAGTTCTTAAAGTTAGTTCCTAAAGAAAAAGCAATACACGTAGTCTATAGGTACTATTATTATTATAGTAGTCTAATATAATAATATTATCCTTACGAACCCTTACAATGTTTTTCTATACCGTAAGACGAGTGCTAATTATGTTAGAAAAGATGATTGGCAAATGAAGATATGAAAAGTGCGTTACCTCTGACCTGGTATCTGAACCCGTTTAACTCAATTTCCCAAGCCAGCGCCAGTAAGGTATATTATTTAAGAAGACTATCACTGTCTATCATAGGCTATCACTGTCTTCTTAATTAAATGCATCATTGTTTATAGTTTGTATGTCTGATTATATACAAATTACAATACATAGCTAGTGCGATTTCAGTAGGTACTGTAGCAAGTAATTTAACTGCTACCTTGTTTCAGTTGGGCAATCTCATTTGCTTTATGCTTCATTTTTTAAGCAATTCGAACAGAAATCTTAAACTGTGAATCAAACTGTATATTTCTATACTTCTATTAACTCTACTAAATCTTTTAATGTCATTCGTCTGTATTCTAAATGTTATATTTAATGTTATGCGTGCAAGACATAAAACAGTAATTACTTATGTGTAATGTCATTTTAATAGGAATTAGGAACAAATGTTGCTTTTTTGTTAGCCCATTAAGTAAATAGTGAACACGGTATGTATAATTTCTGCGTATGCGAGTTTATTTCACCCAATGACCTTAAATTCATGTATTGGAAAATCCGTTAGGTACATCATAAAGCGCTCTTGACCTTGTGTATATTTTTTATCGAGGGTTCTTTGTCGAGTTTATCATCCAAGGTCAGAGAGAAATGTCATTACCGAAAGGCAATAACTTTTGCCAAAGCAGATTCGACAAGATGTAACAACGAAAAGTATAACCCATCCAGCTCATATTATGGCATTCTCGTGACCAAAACCATTTCTTTTTCTTTTGAGGACGCTCACGTAAACGAGCTTTGTATTTATGAGGGCTTATTTTCGCAAAAAATTGGCATTGGGAGCTTTCAAAAATAAGTCCGATAAATAATAACACGATGCTGCGTGTTAAACGACTTGGAAGTTTCGATGCGATCGCTTAGATAAAGCACCTCACGTGCCATGGCAATTAATAGATAGATATTAATTATTTTAGAATAAAGGTCTACTCTATAAGGAAATTTCGATTTGTAAAGTCGTCGCTATCATCACCTGTGCACACGACTGTGTAAAATCTTGTTATTTTCTACTTGCTTTAGTTTGCTTTTATCCAGTCAGGTTATTTAAGATTTGTATTTTGTGTATTTACTTAGCTTTTTAGTGTTGCCCAGTTAGATAATTTGCCCAAATAGAATTTTATTGAAAAAAATCCTTCTCCAAATTACATATAAGCAAACTATATTTAAAAATATTTATTTTGATATCCCACTTAACTTTATAATATCTACAGTTAATAGAGCATCGTCACACAACATGGCTATTTCTAATGGAGCTTGCGCGTCGTCGCTGGATGGCCCGAGCTCGGATCGAGGTGGAACGCGCAACGCGGCTATTGAATGAAGCTGGTTACCCCTTCAAAGACGTCGAAAATATAATCTGGGAACAGAGAGTTCACTTTGCCGCTGCTATTGCCAGGATACGCATTAAAAATAGGGCGTTCTCGTAAATATCACATCCTTTTAAAGTTAAGAAAGGTATAATAATTAATTAATGATAGATCTAATGTTCAATTATATATTTTCAGTTTATCAGATCTCTTACCGGATCATTTACGTGAAGAACGAATATCAGCGTGCGTAAATAAGGACACGATTACGGGTTGGGTTAACACTTTTAAAGCCAAGTAAATATAGTAAAATTACATTGTAGAGTTTAGTGAGTCAGTCAATAATAATAGCTATTTAACAAATAATGTTTAATTTCTAGAAAAGTGGCACTGCTAGTTGAAAGGCTTTCTGATCTTGGATATTCTTACAGTAACTCTCGTCAACTATGCGCTGGTGAATATCGATTCGATCGTGTTTGTCCAAGGTTTGTTGCTACTTTTGATTAATAAGATAAAACTAACATGTTAATACATTTTACCTTTAGTACCTACTGATTCCTTTCAGATTTATAACGCTACGTCCACCAGAGAATATAAGCGTTGGCAAAATAGATTTAGTCAAAGAAGGGGTCATTGTTCTTCAGGTAATCTCTCTATTTCAACGCTACGTATAGTTTTTTCTTTTAACCACAGTATAATAGATTTTTATTAATCCAATGTCTGGAATTAGATAAGATTAAAAATATACAAGAAATATCTATGGTCCAGTACATCAGTATTTAATTATTAGAAAAAAGCTCTTCAAGTGCTTTTCATGTAATGTATGATAATAATCACATGAATAACGATTACCACAACAAATTAAATCAATAACTAAGTATATTTAGGAACGGGAATTCTGTGAAGGCGCATCGACTCTATGTCGAGCTCTACGCGCAAACGCTCTGCGTGGAGTGGTAGCGCAAACGCACGCATCGTCCCCGCGATGTTCTGCGTATTTAGCCGCTCAGTTGAAGGAGTTAGCTGCTGTACTAAAAGCTGAGACGCCTGCAGCACCTGCCACGCCTGAGCTTGGAAAATTAGTTGTATTTGGAGCTGGAGATAAGTAAGGAAAATAATTGAATATGAAAATATCACAGATGCGAGACTCGGGATTAGAACCCGCTTCACTCCGTTTTCTAAGCAAGCACGGTACAACTAAACTAACGAAGGTGTAAGTTTTAGAATGATTAAAGTAAACATTACCTACTTATTTTAAAAACTGTGGCGTGCATGTTTTACGTGTTCATTAGTGAAACATGCTAAAACTACGGTCAATTATAAATTAACAAAAATCCCTGATAATTATGAAATGAAATTGACTGATTTTACATCATCATCATCATCATCAGCCCTTTTTAACGTCCCACTGCTGGGCACGGGCCTCCCTCAGTACGAGGGTGATCAGGTCATAGTCCACCGCGCTGGCCTAGTGCGTTTTGGCGGACTTCACATGTCTTTTGAAAACTTGCTAAGTTTTCTGAGACATGCAGGTTTCCTCACGATCTTTTTCTTCACCGTAAGACAAGTGGTAATCATGGTAGAAATGATTCGCACATGAAAATATTAGAGGTGTGAGACCCGGATTTCAACCCGCATCACTCGGTTATCCAAGCGAGCGCGTCACCGCTGGGCTACCACTGTCCAAACATTTGATTTGATGATTTTACATATACTATTAAAATTATATTCTGTAGAGTAGAAAGCTACGTATGCGCATTGCGGGAGCTCGGCATCGAGGCGTCACAGTTGCCTCAATCAACCGCAGCAGTGTGCGTGCTGAGCGACCCCGTGCACGGAGACACGCCGCTCGTGGCCACCGCGCTGGACGGAGTCGTAGCGGTGCTAGCTACGCCACCCAACTCTTACTCGGCAGTTACCGATCCTATTGATCTGGTGTGTGGAAGAGGAGGGGACTTAGCTATGCTTGAAGTAAGTATTTTTACCTACGTATTTAATACTCTTGAACGTATTGCTGATTTTGTTTTTTTTTTTATTTATTTCATTTTCTAGATCTTGACCGAATCTGAAATGGATTCTAACGGCAAAGCGCGAGTGCAATCCATATTGGAAGAACAAAAGAAAACATTAAAGACACTTATGTCAAAACCGCAGGTGAGAATTCAAAAAAGGAAATACATTTTAAATTTTATGACTTTATAATAAAGCTCAGGTTTTTTTTTTTACCAGATTCAGTTAATTTTATACGAAACACATTCGGCTTTAGAAGCAGAGAATCAAGCTCAAGTGACTCGTGCAGTGGCCGAAGCCAATAGACTCGCCAGGGAAAGACACGCGTTGCTCAAAAAGAAACATAGAGATCATGTAAGTATGTTAATATTGCTTTTAATGATTTATTTTATTGTATAGTTATTGTCTTCCTTGTATATACGCAAATATTTGTCATTTTTATTATATTTTTTCCTTAGACACCAAAACATAAAGAGCCAACTGAAGCGGCTGTTACTGATTCTTGTACATCGTTGGACCAATCCGAGGATCTTGATAAAGAGGATAACGATGAGGAAAGTTCTACTTATCGCTCTCAGAAGAGACCAATGTCTTCGCCCCCGACTACTGCAAGAACAATGTCGGAGAGTGGAGAGACTGTTTTAAAGAAACGAGCAGAGAGTGCCGACGTCGCCTGGCACCCTGGGCATAATAAGACTCGACCGATTCCTGAATTAAAAGTCAATGAAATTGAACCTTTCCCCAGAGACCCCGATAAGGATAGCCCTGATGTTGTTGTAAGTCGACATTCTATACCAGACATATAAATTTGTTTTTCTGCAAAACTTTATAGTAGTTTAGTAATAAATAATAGCAGTTATGAACGCGGAACTGTTTAAATTTTTTGTCAAATTAATGTTTCAAGATAATGCGACAATTTATTTTAGGTACCGGACTGTGATTTGTTTGAAATTCAAATGCTACCAAGCCTCGGGAATGGTTTGGATATTAACTACATACTGGACCGTGACGGATGTTACTTGGGGCTTATACAGCGAAAGGTTTGCCCAATAGATGTACTTTCATTAAGAAACTGAACTATAACATAGTGAAACAAAATCTGAATACCGCAAGCAAGTAGCATTAATGTTACCATATCTATAAATGTTTTCTTTTTTAATGATAATAAATATTAAATAATAATAGGTATCATTAACGGTTAACCACTCATTCAATAATAGTTGCAAATTAATACGAAATAGCCGTCCTACTCCCATCTTCTGAGACACAGTTACACCCTAAAGTGTACACTAATAAGACACAACTACACAAAACGGTATGATAAAATACGTTAGGCGTCACGCAGGAGATCACTCGGCTAGACGCCAAGTACATGATACGAGTGGCGGAGGAGCGCGGTCTCTTCGGCAGCGCGCCCACGCAGAGGCGCAAGCGCAACGAGCAACCGGTCGCCGCGCCGAGGAGATGGCGGAAAAAGAATATCACTTTCGAGGCTAGTTTTAAATATTTTCACTCTTTTTATCAAATATAATTACGGGCAGTTGCTTTTGTAGGTGTGTACCATCGAGGGTAGTCGCGAATTCGATTCTTGGGTGATGCGCCTTCTTTTAGTCTAGAGTTATATCTCAATAAAGATAAGGCAGCAATTTATTTTGTAAGTGAACTGAGAATTGAATTAACTGGTTAAGAAGAATTTTCTAAGATTTTTCCGTCTAGAAGTTTAGCCTACCTAATACTTTCTTAGGTTTACGCGAATATTTGACATTATAAATGAAATTATCTTTTCGGATTTTGTTGCGGATTTATTATGAGTTTTGGTTCCCGACGTTTCGAATGCTTTACAGCAATCATGGTCACAGGAGAGACAAAGGTATTTGACGTCTCAGGGTACTTGTTACAGACAGTGCCTACCCACAATTTACAAACAATTACCTGTCAAAGTGAAATTATATGGCAATATTTTTGCTCAGCAAACTATAACATGTAGGTTCTTTATATAACAGGTAGAACGTGTAGCAGCCCCCACGTACGCGTCGCTGTGCCGGTCCAAGCGCCGCGGGTCCGCGCCCGCCTGCCTGCTCGAGGCGGGCGAGTGCTCGCGACACGCGCGCCGCCACGCCGCCGCCGCCGCGTACACTGCCGCCTGCACTTGCGATGCTAGACACTGGTAGGACTATTACTGTCTAACATGGAGAATAAAACCAATGGAGAGAGCATTGGCATATTTTTGTATTAGCTCAAAGTCACTCATTTACGGCGGGGGGAGAGGTAAACTTCGCCAGCTGTGATTGGGTAACGAAGTGACAACCAAGTGATGACTGATTCTCTAGGGATTCCAAAAGTGTTACTTTAAAAAACATCGATATCGATAATTGTTTGACTTATTACTAGTGTAAGGTAAAGCAATCCGGTGCGAAATGTCTAGAGCATACGACGCTATGCTTTGTTGGAAAATGAAAATTGTCTCTTTGAAAAGCATTAATCCAAATTTCTTTCTTCTCGCTGCCTTCGTTAGGAAATCTGTAAATTTTAAATCATACAAAACACGTTTTTTAATTATCCTAGGCCCCATTTGTCTTAAAATAAATCAATAATAATACCTACAGTAAAATACAAATTCATCTAATCTTGAATCACATCGATATAAATCTCTGCGATGCTGCGACAGCACTATCGAAATAAAATAGACAAGACGTCAACGTTCACGCGAGCCTATTCAGCATAGTTATTATGTTTGATTGAGCATATGTTTAGTGGGCGCAGTTGCTCCCGCATGCGCTCTCCATATACTCCATGCTGTCTAACTATTACATAATCACGGCATCTAAAAGGAGGGTTATGTGTTTGATCAGATTCGTCTTGATAACGCGAGGGTCATAGAATTATGAAAAAAAAAACAAAAAACTGTCTTTAAAACTTTATGTCTACTATAGTTTACTGCGTAACCTAGCATACTGAAATTCTTAAAAGAAATTGACGTTTATGCTTTGTACCGTTGGCGTCACGTAAAAAGAACGCTGGAAGAAAGTGGTGGGGGGGTGTTTGCGCATGGGTACATTCGCACACGAAATTACTAAGCCTATTCTTTTATTTTTGAACTAGCCTTTCCCTCGCGACGTATATTGGTTATTAGCAGGTACATTGAAAAATATATTAGATCTATGTGTGGAATGTTTAATCTACTTACAAAAAAAATAATTAATTCATTTAATATATATTTTAAATTATTAACTGCATTATTATCAGATTCTCTCTTTATAAAACAATATACTTCAAAAATATTTTTTCTCTATTTTTTATATAAAATCATTTTGTTATTACTAATAACTTTTGTGTGCGCGATGGTATTTTGAACTGACGAACCAATAGCGAGCCGGAAAGCATGCGGCGCATGCCTTGGACGTCCCGCACCCCGCGTCTTACCACCAAATTGGTCGATAAATCGCCTCTGCGCAACTTGACAGCCAGCGTTCTTTTTACATGACGCGAATTATACTTGCTGCGAGTATCGCTACATATTTTTATAATGATAAGAAGAAAATACGGCATATGACTCCCGGTAAAAACATTAGATCTAATAGCGACATGGCTATAATTAACAGCTAACTTCCAATTTCCAGGCACCAAAGCAAGCCGCGCCGCGCGTCAGCCGACGTGACGACGCAACGCCCCCCCTCCCCGCCGTGCCGCCGCCCCTTCCCCCTCGTGGTGCACGACCTGCACCTCAAAGACGTATTACCATACAAAGTTGTTGTATAGTAGTCCTCGCGCCTTAAGCTCAGCTTGCATTTGTGTGCGTGCAATGTACGGATGGGTACGGCTGATGGCGTAGCGCGTTGCGAGTGGTTTAAACTAGTTTTAACTGGTTTTTGATGCGCGGCTATTGGCTGAGCTTAAGTCTCGAGAACTGTAATGTAGCTAATCTATATAATATATCGATGATTTAGCTTCATGAAGAGAACCTTGTAGACATTGACATTGTATAAATGCAAACTGAAATGTGTATCTATATTTGGATATTGAATCAGAATCAACATACGGACGAGACAAAATTCTCAATTTTTCTATTATATGTACTTAATTTTTGACTATTTTTAATTAGATACTATTAATGTTATTATTATACACATTAGAGAACTGTA
Source organism: Boloria selene (assembly GCA_905231865.2). Lineage (NCBI taxonomy): Eukaryota > Metazoa > Arthropoda > Insecta > Lepidoptera > Nymphalidae > Boloria > Boloria selene. The sequence continues at coordinate 10,735,328 of HG993137.1, read as the reverse complement.
AAATAAAAAATATTATACCAAAAACACTCTTTGTAACTAACTTCCTAATGTAAGAAATGAATATTGATAAATTTTAAGTATTCATTAATCAAATATATTTTTAATATAATTACATGGATAAATAGTTCCTATTAGCAATAAATAAATTATTTACAAAAAAAATCAATAAAAAACAACACTTGTGTATAAATAAAACAAACTTTATTCATAATATTACAAGACGCCAAACACTGGCGCTAACAGTAGGCTAGGACGTTAAAGCATTCCAAAACCTTTGGAATAGCTTATGGCTTTCATCAGTCTGTCTTCTAGTTTTTCTTTGTTCTCGTATTCAGGTAGAAGTAGTACGTTGAAGCATGTGTGGGCAGCGGGGAGACGGTCACAGTCCGGGCCATTCCTAGCAATTACCAGTTTCAAATGACTTAACCCCCCCACTGGCACGCGATCAGAACCGGTAGTGAATTCTAAAAGCTTTCGTTTATCCTCCAAAGTAAAGCTGTGTACGATACTCCAAAAGTCCCTTATAGTCTGAGAATCAGCTGTGTAACCGCCGTCGTATTCCGTTGATTTCTCCAATTCGTTAAAGTCGAAGTTCTGTAATTGAATATTATATTATTTTATTATTATTATGTTACAAATTGTCAAGTTTATAACTTGTACTAGTTTTGTTAACTTTAGTATAAGAAGTTTCTTATTAATGCATTCAAATTGTAACATTTTTTAAATTCAGATATGGCTATTATAAAGCATTATTTTTAATTATATATTTTTATAAAGCATGTGTCTTTCTATGAATTCTGTATTTGTGCCCATGCACTCTATTCCTGTCACTCCCATAATTTTTACTATTATTATATACTATTCGGATGGCACTGAAAAACACCGTTAACTTCCAACTTCGGGACGTAACTGATTTTTTTGACAAAAATATTTATCAAACAACTTGTCGAACCTACCAAAGGTTTAAACCCGAGACCTCTCGATTTACAGCTGTTCATACATCATCGAAGCAGTCAAAACAAAATAAACTATACATTTGTAGTATGCCGAATGCCCATATCTCTGGCAGTAAAAAGTTGCCAAAGATTTTCGGTGGTGCACACATCGCATGCTTTTCGGCTCGCTATTGGTTTGTCAGTCTAAAATACCATCGCGCACACAAAAGTTATTGATTACGAAATGATTTTACATAAAAAAAAATAAAAAAATATTTTTGACGTATATTGTTTTATAAAGAAAGAGTCTGAAAATAATGCAGTTAAATAATTTAAAAAAGTAAATTAAATTAAGTATTTTGTAAGTAGATTAAGCATTCTACACTGAAATAGAATTCTATTTAATCACATCCTATCTAATATATTTTTCAACGTACCAATATACGTCACGAACGAAAGGTTAGTTCAAAAATAAAAGAATAGTCTTAGGAATTTCGTATGCGAATGTACCCATGCGCAAACACACCCCCCACCACTTTCTTCCTGCGTTCTTTTTACGTGACGCGAACTGTATGTATGTATATCTATATGTATAAATATAAATAAATGTGTTGGAACATTATTACACACTACACCATCTAGTTCCGTGGTAAGCTACGAAGGAAGCTTGTGTTACGGATACCAGATAGTTGATATACTACGTATATAAGTTTTAAATACATACATATTATAAATATAAACACCCATGACTGGAGAACAAACATTTGTGCTCAACAAATGAATGCCCCCAGCGGGCTCGAACCCGCGACCGCAAGCGCAGAAAGCAGGGTCACTACCAACTGAGCCATTAGCAGTATGCCGAATGTCCATATCTCTCGCGGTAAAAAGTTTCCAAATCAAATCAAATCAAATCTCGTTTATATTTATATTAAATAACCCCGTCTAAGCTCGTCGAGAGAGGGAGATGGCGCGAAGGTCACGCCCACGAGTTAGAAATGTCACTGACTCGCGGTGGGCGAGACGTAATTACGGCTAACTCTTCCCCGTCTCTGAGCGCCTGGTACTATGGACTTATTTTTTCGTTTCATCGAGTTTGAAATCACAACGATTCTAAAGAAATTTCACTTCAAAAATGTATGTGTATATGTATGTATATGTATATGTATGTATATGTACATGTATGTATATATATATCTATATGTATATGTACGTATATGTATATGTATGTATATGTATATGTACCTATATATATATATGTATCTATATGTAGGTACAGTTCGCGTCACGTAAAAAGAACGCTGGAAGAAAGTGGTGGGGGGTGTGTTTGCGCATGGGTACATTCGCATACGAAATTACTAAGCCTATACTTTTATTTTTGAACTAGCCTTTTGCTCACAATGTATATTGAGTATTGGTAGGTACATTGAAAAATATATTAGATAAAATGTCATTAAATAGAATTCTATTAATTAATAAAATATGTTTGATTCATCGTAGAATATTTAATCTACTTACAAAAATTAAATTAATTCGTTTAATATATTTTTTTAAATTATTAACAGCATTATTATCAGTCTCTCTTTTTATAAAACAATATAGGTCAAAAATATTTTTTCAGTATTTTTTATGTAAAATCATTTCGTAATTAATAACTTTTGTGTGCGCGATGGTAATTTAAACTGACAAACCAATAGCGAGCCGGCAAGCATGTGACGCGTGCCTCGACGTCCCGCGCCCCGCGTCTTACCACCAATATCGCCGATAAATCGCCTCTGCGCAACTTGACAGCCAGCGTTCTTTTTACATGACGCGAATTATATATGTATATGTATCTATATGTATATGTATATGTATCTATATGTATATCTTACCTTGCTGCCGCACACGAGTGTCTCCACCTCCTCGGGGCGGAACAGCAGTCCGAGCTGGCTCTCCTCCGTCACCATCACGAAGCCGCGCCGGAACGCGCGGAACTGCGTCTCCACGGACTTGTTCAGGAGGAAATCCGCGTACAAATCCACAAATTCCTGAAAAATATTTTTTATATTAACTTAATATATTATTTATTAGACAGTGGTAGCTCAGCGGTAACGCGCTCGCTTTAATAACCGAGCGATGCGGGTTCAAATCCGGGTCTCGCACTTTGATATTTTTTTAATGATTACCACTGTCTTACGGTGAAGGAAAACATCTCATGTTTGACAAAACCTAGCAAGTTTTCTAAAGACATGTGAAGTCCGCCAACACGCACTAGGCCAGCGCGGTGGCCCATCATGCCCAGCAGTGGGACGTTAAAAACGACTGATGATGATTATTCATTAAAATAATTTGACCTTTAAGGTCGTAACATTTTCAATTTTTTGCCTTACATCCAAACAAATCTGTCAAATGATACGCAGATCAACAATTTCGAAAAAACTAGATACACAATCAGCTACAAAAACGTCCTTACCCAATGAGCGCCCATTTGAGGGATGCGCTTTTATTTTAGTAGCATTTGAACACTCGATTTGGAACACGGAAAAGGATTTAACAAGAATTACCTAAAGCACAGTTGGTGACAGTTTTAAGAAATTTTTTCCATGGAATTGATTGTATATCCATGCAATGAAATACAAATAAAGAAAAGCTGTGTATGGAAATCCTACATGTCATTATAATTTTAATATAATTACATGAAAAAAATTAATACCAAAAGAAGATTATACGTTTAAGGGCTTATCACACTACGCATTTAAGACAGTCTTGAAGTCTTATTAGAATAGTCTTAGTGAAAGTACACATTAGGCGCTCGGCGTTGCATTTAGCGCGCATTGGTAGCGTACACACACCGCGCTCAGCACGGCGGTTTACGAGCGCGGTCAAGGTATCCATACTACTGGCTCAGTTCTGAAATGGACATCAAAGTGATTGCTTGTGTGTGGCTCCTATACCGTCGTTATAAAAGACGACGGCAGAGGCAAAGAGAATTACAATTACAATCACTAAAACTTTCAACAAGCTCATCCCAATTACGTTTTTTAACTATTTTATTTTTATAACCGGGACTTTCCATGTCCCATAAAGCTGGACGCTTTTGGATTTCATCGATAAATAATTCTGTATCGAAGGGATCGTCTTCCATTTTGGTGAATTGCGTCCACCCTACACGAAAGCGCGCGATCAAATGTACCACAAAATAGCGGCGCATGTATCTATAAGCGCGCAGCGCTGTCTAACGAAATTCTCACAGCGCGCGTCTGACGCGCGCTTCCAAGCGCCTAGTATGTACTCGCTCTTAGAGCATAGTTAGAAAAACTCGCTATTACACCACCCGAAATACCTCATGCAAATTCATTTGCAAGGTGTACGTAGCCGTTGACGGTTGTCGGCCATTACGGTGTCATGGGAAGACACAAGGAGAGACTAACTTACTTACTCTTATTATATGCTGAGTAGTGTAATAAGCTCTTTAGTTAACACGAAGCATACTAAAATAATTTGAACTTGGTTACTTTCAAATAAAAGTACTAACTGAAAAATTACAAGTAGTTTTCAAGCTAATATAAGCAGTTTTCAATTTACCTGTTTATTTTCCTGCGTCACAAATATATTATCGGCATTTTCTTTTAAATCATGGAAAATATTGTTTCCAAATACATCTGTGTAGCATATCCTGAACGTTTGGTAGTATGTTTCTTCTAAATCGCTGCCTGTGTATTCTAACATGTCTTTTAAACCATTGTACAAACTCTGAAAATGACCATTTAAAAGTTATTTTTTTATAAGACTTTTATATTTAGATATATCAAAAACCTATGTACATGTCACCGTAAAATTGTAAATGCTAATAATAAGATCCTGAGCAACTAGAGCTTTTAGCCAACCAATCAGCGCTCGAGGAGCGTTCCGTCACATGCCATTACAAAATTTGACGTTTTTACTTTGATAGATAATAATCTACCGAAAAATCCTGAAACATTTTGTTACGGTATTTCGATAGTTTACAATCTCGCGAGACAGATAATAATTTAACAGGATTTTCAATTTTACAGTGACATATATATAAACACAGCAAAAGCACACACAAAACCTTTTTCTCTTACATTTGGTTATCAATTTTCTTTTTTCTGATTATTTTGTGGTTAATTAGTAACGAATTTTACGTGTATCAAAAAATATATTATGGTTCAGCGTAAAATTGATTAATACAGAGATATTTCTCAGAGAGTTTTAAAAAAAATTTTTTGTTCAAAATCGGTTCATCGATTTCATAAAACCGTAAAAACCCAATAAGCTTTTCAACAAAACAACCTTCATATTTATATCAATTAAATAATAAGTTTCACTCACTGCATTCCAATCAGCTAAATCTTCAAAAGAGCCCTTCTTCCCCATGAGCTTTCTGTACACGACCATAGGGAAATTAACGGCTAATATTATATTGTTGTATATTGCGAGTCCTAATACTATACCAATCAATGTGAACTGAGCTTCTGTTTCGAACGACGTTGGATTAAACCTGCAATCACCGAACGACAAGTGGTTAATTATTAGGGAAAATCTAAGGGCCTCTACACACAAAATTTTATAAATGCGCTGATAAGAAACATTATCATGTGTGGGGTGCCGTTAGCGCTATTTTTCGCTAATATAAAAAAAATGATGATTTCTCATATAATATCTATATTTGATATTAGGTTCAAACGCGAAAAACGTCGAAAGTGCGGTAAAATTGGTTCTGTTATCAAGTCTTACTTAACTTTTCTTTTATCTCAAAAGTCTAACTTATTTTCCCAATAAATTGGAAACAGATTCAAGACTATATGTAATATTTTAGTCCACTCACCAAACAGTACTCTCATCAGGTCTCTGAGTGAACATGCCGTAGTCTGGGTTGAATATCTGTTCCACCACCAGCTGGAAGAACTCCTTGCTGACTCCTCCCTCGTCCACGCCCTGCTCGCCCTCGAACTCAACCACGAGCTGCTTTTTGAGATCCAGAGCACGCTCCATTGCTATCATCTCTAGCTGAAATATGAACAACAATCTTTATATAACTTTGCTGGCTTAATTTTTTATTGAAGTGAAACTTCTTTAGAATCGTTGTGATTTCAAACTCGTTGAAACGAAAAAATAAGTCCATAGTACCAGGCGCTCAGAGACGGGGAAGAGTTAGCCTTAGTTAGATCTCGCCCACCGCGAGTCAATGATTTCAACTCTGTCTAACTCGTGGGTGTGACCTTCGCGCCGTCTCTCTCTCTCAACGAGCTTAGACGGGGTTATTTAGTATAAATATAAACGAGATTTAAAAATTAGTTTGCCAAAGAAGTTTTACTTCTGACATGTGTACTTTGTACACACGCACTTTTTTTTGTGTTAATCTATGTTTACTAAAATAACGCTGGTGTTTCTCAAAGATATATAAATAAATCTTAATATATATATTTCTTGTGTGCGTGTGTATGTGACTGAACTCCTCCTAAACGACTGGACCGATTTTGATGAAATTTTTTGTGTGTGTTCGTGGAGATTCGAGAATGGTTTAGATTCACAATTCGGTCCACTAGATAATGTATTTTTTATATTATTTAGTTATTTATACATTTGCACAATAAATGACATATTCAATTATAAATAAGTCGTTGCTAGGCAACGCTGTTTTACGCATGCATACTAAAACATTTCACCGGGAGCAAAAGTTTATAAAAATTTTCTATATGTACAGGACAACGTATGTAGGGTCCGCTAGTAAATATATAAAAATCTTCTGTACATGTGTATGTAATTGGACTCCTCCTAAACGGCTGGACCGATTTCGATGAAATGTTTAGTGTGTGTTCAAGTGGATTAGAGAATGGTTTAGATTTACAATTTGGTCCACTACAAAAAGTATATTTTGAATTAAAATTGTATCGTGTGAAACCCTCTTTAAATTGCTTAGTTTATCCATCATACAAAAAATTAAAGAGGTACGCTTAAAACTCAATTTACAAGATATATTGAATACAATACACATCAATGTATAATAATGTAAAAGACAAAATGCTGTGTAATATATATAATAAATATTAATTTATAAATACGTAAAATAATGTAAAATAAAAATAGGTAAAAAAACTTTTTAAGTTAAACGGTTTTATGTTAAACATACATTGCAATGTTTAAGATAAATGTACTAAAAACCAAAAAATAATAAAATAGATACAGTCGTGGGAATTATAAACATATGCATAGACTAGACTAAAATAAAACCGTGGGGCACGTCAATCGATTCTTCTATCGCACATTAAGTCGATAATTTGTAGACAATTGACGTGCCCCACGGTTTTATTTTAGTCTAGTCTATGCATATGTTTATAATTCCCACGACTGTATCTATTTTATTATTTTTTGGTTTTTAGTACATTTATCTTAAACATTGCAATGTATGTTTAACATAAAACCGTTTAACTTAAAAAGTTTTTTTATCTATTTTTATTTTCTAGTTTTTAGTTTTTATTTCGCATTCTGTTTAATTCATTTAGTGCTAAAAAACCTACGTTATCCGCCATTTTGTAGCGGCCGCCATCTTGGATTTCAATTTTTTAATAGTATATTGTATTCTGTTTGTTGAGCCCTTAAAAAGTTTTTTTTACCTATTTTTATTTTCTAGTTTTTAGTTTTTATTTCGCATTCTGTTTAATTCATTTAGTGCTAAAAAAAACCTACGTTATCCGCCATTTTGTAGCGGCCGCCATCTTGGATTTCAATTTTTTATAGTATATTGTATTCTGCTTGTTGAGCCCTTTCATTTGATACCCATATTGATGGGATTAATAAAACATAAATTATCCGCCATTTTGTAGCGGCCGCCATCTTGAATTTATAATAATAATGAATAAACATAATTGTATTGTCACCAAAATCCAAAGTGTATACAAAATTTCAGATTAATCGGTTGACAGGAAGAGGGTGAAATTTGAATTACTAAATTTGACCCAAGAATAAATAATAAAACAAACGGGGTGAGCTAAATAAAACCGTTTAAAATATGAATTAGTTGTATGACCTGTAAAATTCTTGTAATTTTATCAATAAAATATCTCAATCAATCTCAATCAATATTTAATATTTGACGACACGTTTGGCGCACTTTGTAATGACCCTACTTTCTTGCGCCAGCGGTCGCGGGTTGGAGTCTCGCTGGGGGCATTCATTTGTTAAACTCGAATGTCTGTACTCCAGTCATGGGTGTTTTTATTTATGACATGTATATTGTATGTATTTAAAGTTATATATCCGTAACACAAGCTACGTTTTTAGCTTACCACGGAACTAATAATGTCCCAATATATTATATTATTCCCGCGGCTTCGCACGCGTTCTAAAGACCGGAAACCAAATTCTTTCTGAGTGGCACGGTATGGTACCTCGCAGAACTAACGCCCGCCCTTTCCGTTGCAACATTTTTTATTGATGCTCGGCTCCTATTGGTCACAGCGTGATGTAATACAGCCTATAGCCTTCCTCAATAAACAGACTATCCAACACAAAAATAATTTTTAAATCGAACCAGTAGTTCTTGAGATTAGCGCGTTCAAACAAAGAAACAAACAAACAAACTCTTCAGCTTTATAGTCTAATATTTATATAAATTACGTGTCACGTTGTTTGTTCGCGATAGACTGCTAAACTACTTAACCGATTTAAATCAAATTTGCACACCGTGTGCAGTTTGATCCAACTTAAAAGATAGGATAGCTTACATCTTAATTTATAGTCGCGATGTCATTTTATTTCAAATTAAATGTTTATTATACGACTTTAGCGTGTATTTATCGGTTAGTTCTATAAAATCCTAATAGATGGCGGTTTGGCATCTAAGTTGCACAGATATCCGGTAGATAGCGCCGTATTTCTATTTCTAGATTATAGATGGCGCGTGGCCAAAATATAGTAAGGAGTAGTATTTTTATTTTATTAAAATATATATAAAAACCGTTTAATTTATTTTAACTTACGCCCAGCGACGCGGGCCGGGTTTGCTAGTATTAGAATAGTGCCAGGGCAGCAGAGCACACAAGAAGTACACTATAAATGAGACTACCTTTTCGAATTTTGTCGCGGATTTATTTGGATTTTTAGTTCCCGACGTTTCGAAAGCTTTACAGCAATCATGGGCACGGGAGAGACTAAGGTATTAATTAATTAAGTAATAATTTGAATATAAGTTTTAAGATCATTAAAAGTTTAAAAACAACTTGTGTTTTGATTATTTTAAGTTAAATATTAAGCAACACTAATATAATATAATATAAAATTAATTTCAACAATTGAATTGTTGAAACTTGTTGGACTCGAACCCGCTACCGCTGGCGCAGCAAGTAGGGTCACTACAAACTGAGCCACCGTGTCGTCAAACAAACAAACAAACTCTTCAACTTTATAATTAGTATAGATTATGAATAGTACCAGGGCAGCAGAGAACACAAGGAGTATCAAGGAGTACAGTACCTCTATCATATTAGTATAGATTATAGATTATCTATAGTACCAGGGCAGCAGAGCACACAAGGAGTACACTTACCTCGACCAGCGCGTCATCTATGATGTGCGAGCGGCGCACCTTGAGCCGGAGGAAGGGCATCGGCGAGGCGGCGCCCACCACCGCCTGCAGCAGCGACACGCGCCGCTCAGAGTACATGCGGATGCGGTTCTCATAGTACAGCCCTAGGGACTTGGTAGCCGCCGTCAGGATGAACGGGTATTTGAGGAACGAGAATTTTTTACCTGTACAAATTGTTATTTTTTATCAAAATAAGTTTTTGTGGGTTTGGCCTTCTTGGACATAAAAGAAAAAATAAATGTCACTTGTAGAAAATTAAAACTGCGTTTCAATACAAATAAGATAAATGTTATTTACAAAATAACGCTTTCATTGTGCTATTACTTCAGGACTTACAGTTAAAGATTCCAAGGCCGTCAGAATTTATTTATTTTCTCAGTATGGATTAATTAAGTACTATAGTTTTTTTTTAATTTAAATATTTTTTATTTTTTTCCAATTAAAAGCAAAAAAAATTACAACATAGTACGTGAATTCACGTGTTATATATATGTAAACTCACCATTTACTTCAGTTTTACAATTAGCTAAGTCTACATCCATTTCTATAGTATCACTGAGAGGCTCATTGTAGAACTCTTCAAATGGCAAAAACGGCTTTCTAGCGTCTAATACGTTGATATCTAATTCGATTGCTGAAATAATAAATATATGTATTAAAAATTTTACATGCTTAAGTGATTTGATTAAAATTGTGATTTTTTTTCTTAATTACACACTTGATTTGATACATAATTTCCGATGAGTGAAAAATTATAAACTTTTAAATTTCTATGAAGCCAAAGAGACTTCTGAAGTGTCTAGAGGAGTTACACAAAGTTGTCGAGTTGCGGAAACCGGCCCGTGATTACCAAATGGTATGGTTATATAATAGGGTGGGTAAAAAAAAGTTATTCTTTAAGATTTAAGGTTGGTCTTTAACCTCGAATGACTTCTAAACGAGTCAACTTAGCGAAAAATCATCTTAGACCATTATTGTAGATCGTTAAATTTCCTATAAGATTGTGTTGATGTTTTGATTTTCACGAGACATTCATTCATACATCAAAAAAGAAAAAAATCTCTTGAAATGTTATTTAAATGGGAAATAAAAAAGTATGATGAGTCACCTCTTCACATTGATATTAAAGGCTCAAAATTTACCAGAATTTTTTTTCGGACTACGAAAAAATAATAAAAGTTTTTTTTGGCCTACCATATTATATAACTATATCGTTAAAGAAACTTACCTAATGGATCATCCTGTTGGGCTTGTTTAGAGCTTTTCATAGAAGACAAAGGATATAAATGGTCCAGCGCGTCGCCGAGCGGGTCGAGCTGATTGGTTATCTCTACCGGTTCTTCCCGCAGCGTGTTAGGCTCCATCACTCCCGCTAACATATTCGCGTAGTATACTATCTGAAATTAATGTTTTTGAGATTAAGAAAAATCATTTTTTTCCAAGCACTTTTACAAGAGTAAATAAGGCATCAAATACATTAGATAAAGAAAATAATAATTCTGTATCATATCCTGATATTTTCGTGCGAATCATGTTAAATGTGACCACCACTTTTCATGATGAAAAACAAAAAACCTCCATGTCCGAGAGAACATAGAAAATTTTGAAAAGACATGTATACACCAAGTGCAGGTTGGCATGGTACGGTGGTACTTTCCGTTAAAGAGAGACTAATTCCTAGCTGTTCAACGTTAAAAAGGGCTAAATGATGAATGACGAGATACGTTTCAAAAATCAAATAAATACCCAAAAGAAGAAGGGTTTTTATAAATTTTCGCACTTCCTCTACTGTGGTACCTCTTTTACTCGCAGTACTTACAAATGAATTTGTCACCCAGGGATAAAAGTAAGTGAAATAAAATAATTACCTTCATAAGTTTCGTGGCCATGGTAACGCTCTCATCGTCTTGAACTTGGAAATTTCTAGAATAATTTGTCGATATGACTCTTAGGGTTATAAGCTGTTGTAGTGTTTCTAATATATGGCGAAGACTTTCTTTACAGTGCTGGGCCCACACTCGAGCCAATTTTGCTTGAGCTGAAAAAAGTTTATATTTTATATGCTACTACATTCTTATTAGATTTTATTGACAGCTTATCTATCTCTCATAAAAGGTATTTCATTGATATGCTATAGCTTATAGGTCATGATCTATTTATAATCTATGTTACAAAATCACTCTAACCTTTTAAGCTATTAAAGCTAAAAAAAGGAAACAAACGCGCTCACCTAAAAATTTTAATATATAAACATTAGTATATATAAATGTATATGCTTAATTAAAACTACGAGAAAGACTATATATTAGTGTATGTATAATGTATATACATGCGTATAAAAATTTTTATATCTCTTATTTGGAAAATTGTGAAATGATTGATTCCCGATACAAACTCGCTGCCTTAAGGCATGATTTCATAGATGGGGATAAAAACTATTCTATTTCTATTTAATGTTAATTTTATTCAATGTCGGCAATCTAATACTAATATTATAAAGCTGAAGAGTTTGTTTGTTTGTTTGGTTGAACGCGCTAATCTCAAGAACTAATGGTCCAAATCGAAAAATTCATTTTGTGTTGGATAGTCCGTTTATCGAGGAAGGCTATAGGCTATATTACATCACGCTACGATCAATAAGCGCGAAGTATCAATGAAAAATGTTGCAAGAACGGGAGTAAAATTTCCTTTGATTTACAGCCTTTAGAAGCCTATATAAATAAATAAATACCCTCCTACGTCTCAGACAATCTCATACCCATTTATATCAAAACACGGATTTTATTTATCTATTACAAACATACAAAAAAATAAGTGCGTGTGTACAAAGTACACGTCATGTCAGAAGTTAAGCTTGAATTTAAATTAAGGCTAACTCTACCCCGTCTCTGAGCGCCTGGTACTATGGACTTATTTTTTCGTTTCATCGAGTTTGAAATCACAACGTTTCTAAAGAAGTTTCACTTCAAAAAACAAATTTTCCTCCACAATATTAGTATAGACATAAATACCTTTAACAGGCAAGTGTTCTGCGGCGTGGCACAAGGCAGGCAGGGCGATGTCTAGGTAGTCGCTGCAGCCCAGGTCGGGCACCTCGAAGGCTATCACGAAGCAGTTGACCGCGTCCTCCATGCTCATGTTCCTAGCTATCCGGAGATCTATCTCGAGATTTTCTGCGAGCGTCGTGAGAGCTGTGACTAATGCGTAACTGTAGTATTCTGATGGCACCTTTTAAAATTTTGTAACATTGAGTCAATTTTAGTTACTACACTACTACTTTTTTTAGGTTTACGCGAATATTTGACATTATAAATGAAACTACCTTTTCGTATTTTGTCGCGGATTTAATATGATTTTTGGTTCCCGACGTTTCGAATCCCGTGACCATGATTGCTGTAAAGCATTCGAAACGGAATTCGGAACCAAAAATATAATAAAACCGCGACAAAATCCAAAAAGAAGTTTCATTTATAATAACTACATACTTTGAAATATTTGAACCAATTTATTTGACATATGACACTAGATTCACAGGTTAGTGTGTTGGAGCAACCAAACGACAGACACAATACGGCTTTTTCTTTATTTACTACTAACAACTCATTCTCACTTCGCTCGGGTTCGTATCTAGATTTACAGCGAACGCAACTGCGGGTTCCACTTATTAATAAAATTTCTAAAATAAACGTAGCTTAAGTTACTCCTTATAACATTAGCTATCTGCGAGTGAGGGTCTATTAGTATTGCCCGGAACAGACAAAAATTTAAAAAATACATTTTTTGGTATAAGTACCGTATATATATAAGTATCATATGCATTCACTAAATAGTGAAAAGCGTGAATTTTTAAATTAAAAATAGACACTTTTCAAATCTCCTGCTCTTAAAAATAACAAAACAAACCTTTAACCTAACATCTAACCATCAATTGTCAAACTAGATCATCAATTGTCAAATAGAATCAGACTAGAGAACTAGAACTACTCATTAAACAGTTATGTTAAACAGTTATGTTAAGATGCTTGATATAATAATGACTTCAGAAGAAGACATACTCAATGTTTTAGAAGTTATTTTACTTACAACTCATTTTAAAAAACACAATACACGATGGTTCAGTTAAAACAGAAATATGATGTAGGTACAATATAAATCAGGAAATACGAAACGGAATATTAATGTTCGCAAGCAACAATATAATCTATACTAATATTATAAAGCTGAAGAGTTTGTTTGTTTGAACGCGCTAATCTCAGGAACTACTGGTTCGATTTGAAAAAATCTTTTTGTGTCGAATAGTCCGTTTATCGAAGAAGGCTTTAGGCTATATTATATCACGCTACGACCAATAGAAGTGGAGCATCAATGAAAAATGTTGCAAAAACGGAATCGGCGGGCGTTAGTTCTGCGAGGTATCATACCGCGATACTCAGAAAGGATTTAGTTTCCGATCTTAAGAACGCGTGCGAAGCCGCGGGAAATGCTAGTAAACAATATAACAGGCCCTATGCAACGATGAATTGAAATTCGTCTCCCCCGCAGGCGAAAACAGGGATGTTTTCCGTCCACCTCGGATAATATCTTTGTATGTGTATACTATATGCATTTAGGCCACGCCCATATTTTGTTAGATGTTAGAAAACACAAAACAGCGTCGCAGGCTTTAGAGTATTAGACATCATAATATAATGCAAAATATTAATTTAAAAGTATCAAGATTTTTAATAAAAATATGCCAAAAGCGAATTTTCAAGTGTTAATGTTATTGTCTATAAGAATGATTAGATATTTTGACGCAGATAAAAGTATCCACATGTTGACCCATATAACCAGCTATCTTCATATCAAACACAAAATTGTGTGGTTTTTTGGTGTTGCGTTCCAAAACAGATAAGACAGACCAAATAGATTCAACCTCTTCATCAATAATAATGACTATATCAATAATATAATATCAAAAAAAAATATATTATTTATGTATAGATTTCAAGTATAACACTCACTTTGGCAAGGTACTGAAAGGCTCTCCGACACGAGGCGACATCCAGGCCGGGCCCCGTCACGCTGTCCACATCTTTATCTGGGTCACTTGACGAGCACATTGCTTTGGATTCCTTTTCTAAACATTAACAAAAACAAAAATAACAAATTTACTAGATTGGCTAATCCATACCAAATAGTTAAAAATATATATAAAATATATAATTTTTATTCTGTGTGAGCAAACGCATGACATACTCATTTGTATTTGAATTTAGCACAATATACAATAATATTTTTTTGTTAATTCTACTTTATTGTACTATTTATGTTGTTACTTCAAAGAGATGAGAAATATAGGGGTGTAAATATATAAATCATTCACATCCAAACTGAAATACAATGTTTTTACGCAAATTGGAACAATTAAAGCAAAATAGTTTGTACCACTTTTTAAACCTACTGTACTTCAATGGTGATAAAGACATAATAAAGGGGTGTATAAGTGCTGAGTAAAATTAACTTAACATGTAAAATAGGTGAACCAGGTCAAAATAATTTATAGAAATTTTGCTTTAGACTTTATAAAGATTATAGAAGAAGAATAAGTTTCCCATACCTGATTTTTTCTTTTCATCACTACAGTTCTCACTATCAACCACTTTCCTTTGAAAACATCTAGCTAGTATTAGTGGTTGTGTAAAAGCTTCACCTAACGCCCTTATTAGGGCCTGTGGCAGTTTGCTTTGAATACATTCATTGCACAGTTCATAAATACGATCTTCAGTTAACGGGACACCATCTATAAGTAGTGAAAAAAGTAAATCATCTAACATTTCGAGTAGAACTTTAGATTTTAACTTATAATCTGATAATATTTCAGTGGACATTGTTCAAGTATTTTTGAATATTGAATAGTGATATTCTTATATGTTTTCACATTTTATAGGATATTATAATTAGTAATTAGTTAATGATTTTCTAAGTAATTGCTAGCTTCTATATTAGTTTTTGCTTAATTATCATAATGTTTACTACAAATACAATTAAAATTGTTGTCTATTATTTCTACCTCATTATGCTTTATTATTAACAAAAATACTACATATGTATATTTTGATACATACTAAAAAATATTAGGTACATACTATTATGACTTAGAGTTTTACATTCCTCTTGAGATACATTATGACTAGCTTCAGGATGTGTCTCTGCCTTATTTTCCGTTGGTGTTGTACTGCAAGATGCTGAATCAGATTTATTCTCCTTTTCAACTGGTTTATCTTTTAAGCTTGAAGTGGTGCAAGTTGTGCTGAAAATATGATTTTAAGTTATGATAAGCTTTAAGGTATGTACAACACAGCCTGTATTTAAATAAACCAGTGCCATCACTTAGTTGACTAAAAAATATTAACACAGTTGACCCAAATAATGTATTGCAGATGTATTTTAACATTGTTTTTATTCATTACACTGTCATAACACAATATTGAGATTTTTAATTTTTTTAATATCATTGTTTAGCTAAAATTTTTTACCCTACCTTGCACTGGAGTCGCAAGTACTCGCTTCTGTCCTTGGCACCTTGTTTGGTAAGCTATCACAAAGACGGGCTTCTTTATAGAAAAGTTTTATTGCTTCGGCTGCTGCTTCATTTGGGGTTAAATTTCTTGCCTATAACATTAATGTCAGTTGTATTTGCATAATTTTTTTAGACATTTCATTATGCAAGTCAGTGTATGAATACAACTTTATTGCCTAGTTAGATTTGTATTTTCTTTGAGAACATACAAATATTTTTTTTTAAATTACCTCTCCACTTGATGCACAATATTGGTTATCACAATTGGCATTGCCACAACCGTCTAATAACTGATAAAAATATCTTTCAATTAACTGTCTTGCTGCAGAACGCTTCATAATGTCGGGAGTATTGCTTGAATCTGAATCGGCGCATAAACCTGGCGCAGAATGATCCTTAGAATTGCTTGGGGTTGAATTGTTATTTGACGATGATGCTTCGCTCCCCCTAAAAATGAAAAGTATAAACCAACATCTTTGATTTTGTCACGAAATAAAGATCGTTGTCAACACAGATCGAAAAACGGCAAGTAATGCATAACCTCTAATAATCTTTATCTCAACTACGCACAACATAAAAAAATAAAATATGCAAGATAATATACATAAACCAATTAAATTTAAAGTTAAAAATAAAATAGTCGACTTTATGACGACAAATTTATTTACCTTGAAGCTTCGTCAGTTTCGCTTTTTGAGTTCATAGAAATAAACGAATATTAATTCTTAACAACTTCTAATCATCTAATATTACTAACGCTAAGGCATTACACAAAACACTCGCGATTTATTCCAATTCTAAGGTAATGTTTTTACAAAACAAATTGCAGGTACACAAAAACCACCGATTGTTCTCTTTCTACAATCTGTCAACCATTTTGAACTTACATATCCGTTTTACGCAATTTATTCAGTAAAAAAGTGTAAAAAATATTCTTAAAAGTTTATAACACCAAATAGTAATAAAGTTTAAAGGTACTAAATCATATAATGTAAAAGTTAAGTTATGTTTACACTATTATTTCAATAATTTTTATAATTTCATCATATCAGCTATTGGTATCAAAAATTGTCGGAGATAAAAGAAAACTTAAATTTAATTTAAATTTTCTTTTATCTCCGACAATTTTTCGAAAATTTAAACATACATATAACTATAATGATTCATAGATATAGTAAACCCCTCAAAGATAATGATTATATAATGATATATTGATTTAAACGTAAATTAAGTTTTTCTTGTATCTTCCTGATTACTAATAATTGTTGTTTTTAGAATTTATCCCCAATAGGGAAAGGCAAAGAAACTATAGTCCATACAGCCTAGTCTAAATTTGTAAATTTCATTTCGATATGCCTGAGTGATTACTAATGCTACGTTCCACTAACTACTAAGCGTTCACAACGATCACGCTCACGACCGTAGTTTTTCCCGTTCCACTTGCTTGTGAGCGTTACTGTCGTAAACTCAAGTGGAATGGATTATAGAGCGTTTTGAGCGTGGAGGTAAATAATACAAACGGCGAGTTAAAAAAAGAATGCAAAAGATTTAAGAGGTTAAGTTATAATCTGTAAGCCTTGAAAATAAACTTCATTAATTATTGTTTAAATCGATTTATATTGAAAAAATTTTTAATTTAATTTTTTATATTCAATATTCCTCTGTATCGAGGAATTCTTCATCAATAACATGATCCGTGACATCATTAGAAAATTGAAAATTTTCATCAGCACGATCAGCAGACGTTGATGTTCCGGGTTGTTCATTTAAAATTCTGTTAAAAAGTTGTGTCGCAAATGCTGTGTCTATAATAAAAATAAAATTTTCATCAGTGAAATTTTAAACGTACCTATATAATATTTTTTTCAATAAGAAAACTAATTTAAAGAAGGCTAAGTTAATTTTCATTTCTAAAGTTAGGTTATATTATTGAAAAATGTATACATGTATATTAATTATAAACTACAATTAATTTTTCTAAGCTTGTTTTACATAATTATAATTACCTGTGGAGACACGTTGCGCATCCGCTGCAGAAACATTCACTTCTACTAAAATATTTCTTTCCGCATGAAATAACGTAAGCACGGTCGCCATTTTTGATTTTTGAAATTGCCGCTAAGTTTCTCAACGATCACGACGACCCACCTTTTTAGATGAGTCGTCGCGAGCTCCGCGTGAGCGTAAGTCATGACGTCATAAGTGACGTTTTCGCCGCGACCACAACGACCGCGGTCGTTATGTGGAACGACTAAAGGAGCATTTTGGTCGTTGTGGGCGCTTAGTGGAACGCAGCCTAAACGTGAGTTGTCTCAATTGTCATTACTGTGAGTGTGAACTGTCAAGACTCAAGTGTCAAGTAGGTAAATTTTGTTCGCGTATCAATTTAGACTAGGCTGTATGGACTATAGCCCTTTGCCTTTCCCTATTGGGGATAAAATATAAATTTTAAAAACAACAACAAATAATTATTGTTCGCGTATCGTACGTCGTTGACATTTTTTTGTTTGTAAAATTTTGGTAAATGTGATAACTTTAACTATAAACTCGGATTTATAAAGATTTTAAGCGGCTGGTATATTATACTGGTTCTTTATATAGGTTTCCTCGGGTGAATATTTGAGACAAATATAGGCAGCATAAACATGACGGACCTCTTACCACTTGAAGAATCTGATCAAGATCGCATGAAAGCAGTTCTTAGTGGCTTTCAAATGTATCCTTTTGTTTATATTTGTGTATTATATTATATTTCTTTTACAAAGATAAACATGCTCTTTTGTAAACTATTGTCCATATGGTCTTTTTAGACTACATGAATAGTTTGCTTGAAAACTCTGTTTTATATGTTTGCAATAAATCCTGAATGAAAAATCAGTAACTACATGAATCTTCGAGATGTTGACACAGGTACTTATCAGATTATAATTTATTACTTCACAATTAATTTAAATGACATGACATTGAGCAGAATATGTCCAGTATTCTGCAGAATGTCATAATACCGGACATTTGCTTGCCCAATCTTGCTCAATAATTTATTTTTACTTACTAAAACCAATATCTATGTTACAAACTAAAAATTCTCATTATTTGCATTCAACCCATAAGCTCTACAGGAGATATTTCTGAAAAAATATTAAACATTTTAATATGAAAGTGCAATCTCAGCTTTATGAATTATAATTTTTACTCATAGGTAAAATACTTTGGCAGCACAATCAAGATATGTCCAATCCTGATGTTGAACATGAAGCAAGGGTACCAAAGCGCATCTTAAAGTGCAGAATAGTGGCTCGGGAGATGAACTTCAGCTCTGCAGAACCAATGGAAAAATTTAGACTGGAGCAAGTATGTTGCGACATAAATGTTATCATTTCAAAAATATGTCTACCAAATAAAAGTGAATTGTAATAGTGCACAAATATCACTTTTTTTAATTATCTTCCCACAAAATAATTTTTGCAATACTTTTTTCATTATTTTGAATATTACTGATGATCCATAACAGATACAGTAAATACAATAATTTTAATAAAACATTAATGGCAGGTAGGTAGTATATTTAAAAAAAACATGTGTATTAAAAAAATTGTGTTTAAATTGAACACTTTAGAGCCCTGTTAAAACAAAAATTGTAATAATGTAATGAATACTAAGCAATGATAATAAAATTAATAATTTCATTTGTACATTTCAGAAAGTACTATTCAAAGGCAGATGTCTGGAAGAATGGTTTTTTGAATTTGGTTATGTGATACCGAACTCAACGAACACCTGGCAATCTATTATTGAGTCCGCACCGGAGTCCCAGATGATGCCTGCTAATGTATTAAAGTAAGTACTGGGGCTCAACCTCACTTCACATGGGTGCGTTTTAAGTTCATTAGTTAAGTAGCATTGTAGTATACTTGAATTTATGTGAATATTTGACCATTTCTATAAATTATTAAGAGACATTAGCAAAAATTATTAATTATATTATTGGTCTACACTAGGTCTCTATCAGGTCTGTATAGGTTAATTTGCATATTGGTGTAGTAAATATCATCCAAATCCGATTATGTGTTACTCACAAAATTAATAATATCTTGTGACTATACATGTGTTGATCACAATATGTTGAACACACTTTGCCTGCCTCTGGAGAATATATTTCTTTGTCACAATTAATTTTCTTTAAATTTAAATAATATTAGGTGGAAGATTGAATATTAAATTAATTAAAATTAATTAATTAATAATTAATCAAAAAATAATATTTCTATAGTCTAAATACATACAAGCGAAGTCACTCAATTATAATGAAATACCAAAAACTGTTAGATGTTTTAAAAGACGTTAAGCAGAGAGAGTTTAGACCTCTACTAAGATCAAATTTTGAGACACGGCCAGGGACAGGACATTAAGGTGTAGATAATTATTGAATATCATATAAATTTTTTACCATTTTTTAAACGTTATAATTTTTTTAAGTGTAATCTTTATCTGTTTTTGAATACTAAGCAAAAGCTACATTATTTCTTTCATAAGTATACTTTTATTAACACTTTGATTAAGATTTACCTTTATATGACCTTTGACTTAATAGATTTTCTTTATTTTAGTGGAAACGTCGTAATTGAAACAAAGTTCTTTGACGCTGATCTGCTGATAACAACATCGCGTGTGCGACTTTTTTATGTCTGAACGCTATTCAGTACTTCACAGCATTTATTTTACTTAGAATTTTTACTTTGTTTTAAATATGCATTTAAATGTACACTTAAAATGAATGAATAATTTTGATGGTATAAAAAAATCTAGTCATGTATTTTTGAATATAAATGTGCACTTTTAATATAAGACAAGTAATTATAAGTGAATATAAATAATTTTTAAACATTGTTTTAGTTTTGTGAATTTTTGTATTCAAATTAGTAGTAAAAAAATTAAATGGTAATTATATTAAATTATTGTTACACAATAAGAATTATAAAGATGTCTGCACAAATCTGTCAATATATACTTAATAGTTTATTAAATTTACATAAGATATTCCATGTTTTAAGAATAAGTAAAGCACCATAGGGTATCCTGCTTCTATTAAAACTATTTTCAGACAATTTCTTTATATATTTAATTATATATTTTACACAGTATTTTTTTCATGATTAAGCATTTTCAACCTTCACCGGCAAGACTTATATTATTTAAAGGATTTTGGCCATATTTCCTCATACTAAGACTGTTTTTATTTCAAATTGTTATAACTTTGATTTGAATAAAATAATTATGCACCTTAAAACTAAACTTGTTTTTATTGATCACATCCCATTTTATATTATATAAAAAATCGACAGCTAAGTTTGCATCAATTAATGAAGGTTTATTTATTATCATTATATTATGATATCTGTCCATAATATTGCGTGATATTATTTTTTACTCCCATGCACATATAAAAAGTAATTAGCGCAGTATTAAAAGGAAATAAAGAAATAAAGTGAATAAAGAAGTAATTTATAATAATAGATATTTCCATAATAGTACGCATTACTATTAATTTATTTCGATAATTATAATTCAAGCTTCTATAACACTACACCAAATATGAAACTTGAACACAAAATTTTAAGTGTTAGACATTTGTTATTTTACAGTAACTACTTAGTTTTGACTATAAGTTGTTAATCCACATAATTTAATAAAAACACTAGCCAGTAGCGACTCATCTCGATTTCTCAGAAAATCAAAATTAAATATTTTCTCGGCGTATCTCTACTATACAATGCATGTAATATATACTAGTGACTCACCCTCACTTCGCTAGATTTTGCGCGAGCGAAGTTGCAGGTTCCACTTGTACCTTTATAAGTTATAGCCTATGTGTTATTCTGATGTGTAAGCTATATTATTGTATAGTAGTTTTATTCAGTTGTTTTTGCGTGAAAGCGTTACAAACGCATCAATTCTTACAAACTTTCGCCTTTATAATATGAGTAGAACTTAGGAACGTAGGAACGTAGGATAGTAGTAGCAAATATCTATTAATACGCATGCTCTTGATGATGAGTGATGACCCTACTTTCTTTCGCCAGCGGTCGCGGGTTCGAGTCCCGCAGGGGTGTCATTTGTTAAACTCGGATGTTTGTACTCTAGTCATGGGTGTTTATATTTATAATATGTATGTATTTAAACTTATATATGTGTGTAGTAAACTTATATGTGTGTAGTAAACTTATATGTGTGTAGTACATCAATTGTCCACTATCTGGTATCCGTAGCACAAGCTTCGTAGCTTACCACGGAACTAGATGGCGCTGTGTGTACTAATAATGTCCCAACATATTTATTTATTATTAATCTCCGAAACGGCTGGACCGATTTTGATGCGAAAGAGAAATTCTATTGGTTATTTATATTTCAAATACGTTTCAAATAAGTAAATAAAAAACTTATTCTCACGAATGTTACAGAAAGCGGAGAAAATATTATTTTATCTAGTTGCTTTTGTAGATTTATCGCATAGGTTCTAAGGGACGAACCCGAGTGAAGCCAGGATGAGCTACTAATTATAAATATTCGGCATAGGTACCTTTTTTTATGGTAAAAAGGGGGCAAACGGGCAGGAGGCTCACCTGATGGAAAGTGATCACCTCCGCCCATGAACATCTGCAAGCCAGGCTTGCAGATGCGTTGCCGGCCTTTCAGGAAAGGGAGGGATGGAGGAGGGAGGGAAGTGGGAGGTACGGGAAACGAAGGCGGAGGATGAAGGGAAGATGGAGGGGGGAAGGAGAGTGGGCCTCCCGGACTCTCACTCACCGGACGAAACGCGACCGCGTAGCTGCCACTTCACGCCGGTCTTCTGTGAGAGAGTGGTACTAATGAACTATACGGGGCGTGCCGGCCCATTCAGTTGCTACGCGAAGCTAACAACTAACAAGCATGGCACTACCACTAAAATACCTATTTTAAAATTAATTAGTAAAAAAAATGAATCTCATAAGTTTGAAGATAGGTAACAACGGGAAGAATATCCTATCATTTATCAACAACGGTTTTCAGTTATACTGCGGTAATGTAATGCAAGCGTCACGGGCATGACGGTTTTTCATGACGATTTCTTGCGACGTGAACTTTATCGCAAACAACATTCCAGATTAGATTTATTAGAAATTTGATTGATTGATTTACCTATAACTTTCTAGAGTTAAGACTATACCTAAATATAAAATTAAATTACTGTACGTATTTTATAGTGCAATAAAGAATATAATAATAATAAAATTAGCGTTATGATATGTTTGTACAACAGCATTTTTAGTAAGGTTTTAAAATGATCTTAACGGTAACAAGTAACAACTACTTACTATCTTCAATGGTTAAATCACCTATAAAGATACATTAAGTCAATAGATAAATTAATTACGATTACCTAGCCTCAAGAAAATGAAGTGATCTCATTGATTGGAAGCAGTGAGTATAGATGCAATCCAATCAGCTATCGTATCGCATCAATAAGTCGTGACTCGGCACTGTATCCTATTAGTACGCTGACACGTTTATCAATATTACCATAGAGGAAGCGAGGAGCGTGGTCACCTGCAGGAAAAGCTACGGACGCCATGACAGGAACTTTTTGTGAATTAAATCATTGCTGACGGGCCGTACATCCTCTCTAGCCAGAACCCGACATCGGATTTCTTCGTAGAGTGCCGTCGAAGGAAGCCGTGTCGTTTCGATGCGCGGCGCACGCACCGACTTCGCATATAAATAATATAAATTATATAATTATGTACCGGCGAGTGCTAGGCGTGTACTTGCCGGGAATCGTAATACGAGTATATCTGCCGCGCTGACCGGCCAATAAATAATAATTACGATGTCATTCCGATAAATATTGAACGCTTTTTTCGATAGGAAGGTCGATGTTATCGGTTACCAACTATTACATATTGTAATAGAACGATAAGCTGTCTAATTGTATGTAAACTTGGACACTTGTTTGTCCCATTTCATCGATTTACTTTTGATTCTTTCGTAACACTTAGTACTTAAGTTACACGTATGACGTACTTGTAACAGTAAATGAATATTATGGGTTTTAAATTATTTAATCAAAGTATTATATTAATACTAATAAAATCATTTAAAATGATTTCCTGTAATAATGTGTTTTGCAGATTTTATTAACGGTTCTATGATTTATCGTATAGTTTTATAAAAAAAACTCAGATATTTCCATACTCCTACTCTAGATACTTACTGTTCGAGTTTGAAATTATTTTATGTACTGCTTGGTTTAGGGAATGTGAGTGGATAATCAAGATTTAGCCCTAGCGATACCGACGAAGCGCTCGCCGGATGAACACCAAATGTGTGATATTTTTAGCTCTGTTGATTGCCCTCTTCCTGTTTCCGGCAAGCGTCGCTCTGATCTGCGCCGCACCAACAGCTAATTAGTGATGAATAATTAATACCGATGCTTAGTTGACATGCAAATGGCTTGATCGAATTTGGTTTCGTGTAGAAGGTATAGATAATTATTTTAATCATGTTTGTCATAAAAATTCTGATAATTCAAATTTTAATTTAAATGGTAGTAGGAAGGTATATAAGATATGATGTTAATGATGATTAGAGTATAGGTTAACCTTTTGGATGTGGGTTTCATATTAAAACGTTGACTGTTCATGTATTTTTTGTCAAGGTTAATTAGTTAGGTAAATATGGTTAAGGTAGATTTAACATTAATCTAAGACTAAGTGGTTCCTAAGTTTTCATAAAAACTTAAAAATACGAGTAGAAAGGGTACTCTCTCTACTCGTATTTTAAGGTTGCTCGTATGCGATATTTCTTAATTTAAATTACCTACAAAATAGTAATTTATAAATACTAGAACAAAATAAAAATTTAAAAATAATTTAAAACTTTCAATTCTATGTAAAACAGCCAAAGTTTCGTAAAGCTTAAAACGATAATAGGAAGCGAATTCGTATCAAAATAAATGTTAAAGGCAAATTAGATGTTAACTTATTTGTGCTATTAGAAAGTGTCACTAACATAATCGTAGAGTTCCCTTGAAAAGTATACACAGGCAGGATAGCGGGTACGGGTGCGTGGCATCGGCCGGGTCACCGCCCTCTCCCCCCTCACGTCACGACCGCTACGTCACACGCCGGGACTAGCTTTTATAACCAAATAATAGTTATAGGGCCATGGAGCAATGCTAACTTGGATAACTTAGCGGATTTTATTTATTTTATATTTATGTATCTTTTAAGTTCCACATTTTAAGTAATTGGTTGAAGAATGTGAAAGCATTTTATTTATTGAAAAATAGGTATATTTATAATATTTCTATGTAACATACTAGAGACTCACCCTCGCTTCGCTCAGTTAGTTCCTAGGTTCAGCGTACGAAGTGAAGGGTCCCGCTAGTTAAAATAAATAAAATATAACCTCCTTTTTTGAAATCGACTAAAAAGTAGCCTAAGTTGTAACGCCTTATAACATTAGCTAACTGCGAGTTAAAGTCCCGTCAAAATCGGTCCAGCCGTTTCAGAGATTACCTGTAAAAACAGACAGACAGAAAAATTGTTTTTTGTTGCTAGTATCGTATATACTTACTTTCGAATGCATTTAGTGAAAAGCTGTTAATTTGAAATTAAAAACAGACACTCCAATTTTATTAATATGTATAGATAAAAAATCTTCAAGGAAATCGAATAATAAATTACGCATTTCATTTTAGTGGCACTTATAAAAAGGTAAACCAGTCAAGTGTTCCGTACCCATTTCCAAATTTGCTGATTACCTAGATAGACGGAAAGCCTAGCAGTTTCCCACTGGCACCATTCGTGTACGGAACCCAAAAAGAAGTTATGTTAAATTTTTCTTCTTATGCAAGAAAGGTGCTTAAAATAATAAATCATCTGTTCATTAGCTAAAATGATTAGCAAATCGGTTTAAAATATTGAAAATAATTAATTACCAATTAGTACCGATCAAAGATGATGCTGATTTACCCAACTTTAGCAAATTTTTTATTAGGTAAGGTATTTCCTACGTTTGCTATCACATTCAATTTTTACAAACATATTTCAAACTAATAAAATGTTTTTAGCTTTTATTACAATACCAAAAGTCAGAATAAATCCTAGTGCAATGGCGCGTAACAAAACAGCTCAGTAAAAAGAGTGGTCAGTAGTCAGTACAAAAAGTGGATGTGTACGATTCGTTGTCGAAGGTAGTGGTCGTCGTGACAGGCTTCGGGGGAAACGCATTCAAGCGTTTAGCGGGTAGCTGTAAAAAGTGGACGCGCTTCGATAACCGCGATTACACTCGCTGTCTTAACAAGAAGTAATCGGAAAATTCAAAAAAACTTCATATTTTAAACCCCCTGCAGCAGAAATTGAATTGTCAGTATTACATTACAAATTAGTACAAACATATAATTTGATTTTATATAAATGAAAAAATATTGGTAACTCACAAGTTACCATCGCTCTCTAGTACCTAGGTATTTTAGGAAAAAGGCTTTTTAGCAAATTTTTTGTAGCCTTATTAAGAGCTAAGGTTACGCCATGTAAACTAAGAAGGACCTGACAAACCAGTTATTAGTGTTAGTTATAGTGTTCCCGTGGGAATGTAAGTTTTCCCCTACAAAAATATATCCTAAATAAAATAATAAAATTGCCCGTCCCTAGGCCAGGCCGATTATAAGGATTGGCTTGATATTGGCTGTGTTATGTGTTCATCATTTATACTTGTAGTTACTCGTAGGTACTGGAAAATCAACATTGTTTCTGGTTTTTCTTTTACTTCGCTAATACGTCTTATAGCTGTCTGGATATATCATTAATCTCATAACTCTCGAATCGAATCTGTAGAATAAATATTTTGGAAAATCAATACAGATGCCTAATCTTGGTTTTGAGATTTTTTTTTCATCTGTCTGTATGAGAACGCATCACGAAAATCTACTGTACAGATTTTATGAAACTTAATTTGATCACTAGTAGGTAAAATATATGAGAACTTATATATTTGTAATCGGTTTTCTATTTTTATTAAATAATGTCTATCAAAATGATCAGTAGATATTAGATATTGTAAATAGTACCTAATATAAAAATAGTTAGATACTTAAGTACCTTAGCATAATAAAAAGAGAACACAGCATTAAATTGCTTGCAAAATTGATTTTCGGTACCCTTGGCGCGATTAGCTGGAAAGTCTAAATATAATGTTTACGATAGCTATAAAAATGCAAATGCTCAAGCAAAGGTCCCATTCAATCACGATTAATAACAATAATGATCCGGCGATTCAAAGAATCGAGACAATAAAACATAAAAAACCTACATACACGTGTAAAGGTATCCGTCGACCTCCCATCAAAGGGGACAGCTCCTTAATAATAATGATACAAGATCGTGGGTCCATTTGGGTAGTCAAGGATAGCGAGTGCGCATTCGGAAGGCTAGATCCCGGTATGGGGCAGGTTACATCACATCTGGTTTATATGGCGACGGATTTGAAATATGAAATCGATCGTTAATTATCGATTCAGTGTAGGTGCGTCGCCATCTTGGATGTTAGTGCGCAGCCATGTTCCCTCGCGCGGCTTCCGGCGAGCGCGAGCTGCTGAATGCTAATGTTCGCGGTGCGCTCACGCACGCTCCTGGATCAGTCCGCTTAGTGAAATTTTGTCACACCTACTACCACTAAATTGCGACACTGTCTATCAATACATATTACGTAATATCTAACTACTTAGATTAGCATATTATATTAGGGGTACATTTGTTATTATCAACTGGATCTGCTTTTTAGTAAAGTTCTGCTTATTACGTTAGATACTGATGAACTGTTATCAATTGCATTTTTCTTTTCAAACATAATTAAATATAAATTTCTTCATTCGAATTCAAAAAGAACAATAAAGGTAGTTATGTTCATATATAGTTATTATGGAAAGTACCTAAGTGTTACCATATTTAGCAAACATATTAACAATGTATCGACAAAGATATCGGTTTATTCTCGTCACGAGTGAGGTACTAGATAGACAGCCCGGCTTCTTGGCTCACATAAACCCATAAATTTAGTTTCGAAACGCGATAATACTCATTCACTGACAATGCTATTGTTTTGCGAAATATGCATAACACAAGCATATATAAATCGCAGGATTGGCTGTAGGTATTCCTGCTGTTTAAAAATGTACGCCCTTTTTTATTTTTCGGAGCTCCCCCATATAGCTAAATAAATCACGATAATTTAGTGAAAACTATACTTATAAGTAAAACTCGTATGGTTATTTTACCTCTCACATATTGAAATTAGCGTAAGTATTAAGCAAGAAGTTTATTGTATTCAGTCCTTTTTAACGTCCCTCTGCTGGGCAAGGGTCTTCAATAGGAAGGTGAACAGGCCATAGTCCACTACGCTGGCGTAGTTCATGTTGGCGGACTTCATAATATGTCTTCCGAAAACTTGCTAGATTCTCTCAGGCGTGTAGGTTTCCTACCGATGTTCTCCTTCACCGTAATAAAAGTGGTAATCATGTTAGAAAAGATGCGCACGTTAAAATACCAGAGGTGCGAGATCCAGACTTGAACCCGCATCACTCGGTTATTCAAGCGAGCGCGTTATCACTGGGCTACTCAAGAACTTTGTTAGGTATATTAAATTATTTGACATTATTCTTGACATAATACTACAATATATTATATATGGCATGTAGAAGCATCCAAAAGATAAGCAATTGTGTAAGTACCTATAAACAGAAATGCTGACAATCAATAGTTTAGCAGACTCATTGTGTGGGGAAAGTCGCCGATTATGTCAGTCATGCGAGCATTCCTTGAATATTGATAGCTTCGACTTGTTATGGTTGAGTTAATTTATCGCAGTTCTAATTGTTTATTGTTCTTGATTAAAGTTATATAAGTATAATACAAACTAAATGAATTTATTTTATATTATGAATTTAGTTTAAAAATCAAAATGTCGAATAAATAGGTATATCTGTTCAGATACTATGTTAACTACTAGCAGTTTATATAATAAATAATTATAATTAAATTCATCTAGTTACGGACAATTTACATAATTATATTATGTGTCAGAATCACTAACCATTAAAACGTATCTAAGGACAAACCCGAACAAAACGAGGTTGAGTCACAAGTTTAAAATAACATTAGTAGATAAACAAAATCAACCGATATAATTTTTCATTCATAGTTCTCAAACTTGGTAAGGGTTATTGCCATTTTGATGGTTATTACTTATTCATTACGCGAAAACTTGATATAACAATCAGACGAGCGTGCAAATATTGCGATACATGTAGGTAGATGGTCGGCCATACGGGATCCGCATGATGAAGGATGAAAGGAAAAACGGCTCCACTAATTTTATCGGGATTTTATTGGATATGACAAAAATAATAAGCTTTTTATATGGGTATAAAGCTCAAAACCTACGGTCTCTACGGAAGAAGCTGTACACCAATACTAGTCTCAGTGCAATGCAACTTTCCAAGTAAACATATGGTATGTAATCAAAAACTCGAAGAAGGCGAATCGAATTGAGACAAAGCAATGTGCGGGCGTATTTTTTGCAACTTACCCCTTCGTTTAGGTTCGTACGTATTGAAATCGTCCCAATCGCCCCTACCCCGCATATGGCTCTAAAGGAAATGACATGTGGTTCCCGAAATCTGCCCGCAATGAGACTATTAGGATAAGACTGCACTGGTTTGTTGTTCTTAAAATAATGTTTAAATTTATGTTTTTATTTACTTATCGCTTTCTTATTAGGATGCTTCTAAACGGGCAATATTTGTGGCTGCAATATTGGCAACTAATTGCAGGGCCATCATAAAAATATTGCAACAATGGCCGAGCAATATGTGGCCAGCCTGGCCATGTGTTGCAATTATATTATTGTCAAGGTAAGCACAGAATATAGCAATTAATCACGGCGTCACTCACAGCAAACTTCAGTCGCGTAGAAAAGGACACACTATGCCATAACAATAGAGAGCGACTGAAACAACAATAGTCGGGCAATATCGGCCATACGCGGCCATACCAAACATGATTACCGATATGTCCGGGACAGTGCTGCAATATTGCACAGTGTTCTGGTATTGGTTGCAATTTTGCCACTGTATTGCAGCCATATATTGCAGAAAAATATTGTCCGTTTAGAAGCACCTTTAGTTATACAGTGATGGCTGCTATAAAAATATTTTTTGTTATAGATGTTTGTGTTAATTGTGAGAAGGCTAGTAATATAATATACCATTCAAAAATATTATTTAATAACCTAAAATATTGTACGTACCTACAGCAGGAAGCTCCATATAGGTTCAGCGTAGTTTGGAACACACCTGCCAACACATTCCGTCCTTCGCATGGCTTCGGTCGCACACCGCACCAAATCTAAAATTTATACCAACTGCATCCTATATGCTGTATTTATTTATTTTTTTATATAATCTGTACAGCTGATTTTAAGGACACCAACATAAAATTCTCAGTCGAATTTAAACATTGATTTTTTTTGGAAAATCTTATTGATGTAATCATTATTACTGATAGAGACTGAAACTATAGTTTTTAGGAATTACCTATCCGTCTGTCTATTTTGGAACGCGACACGAGAAAACCGGTGGATATATTTTGATTAAATTTGGTATGATGGTTTAAGATAGCTGGTTCTTCGAGTCAAGATATTTTTAATGAGAGAAAATATACTAGATTTATAATGTTTTCTCCGAGAAATTTGTACCTTTAAAAAGTATCTACGGACAACCCCGAGAAGAGCAAAAGGTGGGTTGCTTTTAGTTTATAAATAGGTTAAGTAATCTTATTCATAAAGAAGTTCACAAATAAAAGTATCACAATACAATACAATTTTTGACAATGAGCTACAATAAAAGTAAATCCTTTTTGTCACTAATTATCTTCACATCGTGTAATTAGAATAGAACTTTAAATTAGAAACAACTATTAGCTAATCTTGTTCCTTACCTTCAGTCGAACAATTATATGATTAATAGTTTATTATATAACCACGATTTGTGTGAAAAACGTAACAATTACAGCTATTAATGATCTAAGTACATGTATTTCACAAATTGGTATGAGTGTACTTATGTATTTTTTTAGAAAAAAGAACATGTTGTAACTTTTAATTCTTATTACATCTGTGCTCTTCGACTTTTTCGAATTTTATTAAATATTTAATATTATATAAATTATAATATGATGAAAAACCTAATATTTCAAATAGTATGAGTATGGTAGGTATATATGCCAATAGATAGAAATTAAAATTTATAAGGGATAGAGCCTGGTGAATACACCAGTGTAGTCAATAATAATCAAAACAATACATGTTATCCAATGTCAGATTAAAACGTGAAACATTAAAATTATCTCGCAACTAAATCTGTCGGATAATGTTAAACAAGTTTTGATTTGTACAGCGAATAATTCTTGCTTTATGTGGACTTTAATTAAATTTAATTGCTTGGTTTTATGTTATGAATGACTTTTACGCCATAATTATTTTAGTTATCTAGATAATATATACTATAATCCATAACGAGTAGGTTTGTAGATAACACACGTGCCATTTTTTATTTAGGCCGAACATTTCATAGGCCGTTTATTGACTGGCGTTATTACTTAAATGTTTTGTTAAATTAATCACTAATTGTCATTTCTTTTACTCAGTATCTAAAACCAAAATATATATGGAATGTAAAGAAAAGATGTTTCTAATTTTAAAGAGGTTTACTATACTTGCACTTTATTACATTTAGCAACATTTCAGTAAGTTAAGGTGGTCGAGCTTCGCTGAGCTTTTTTGTGTAGAGGGATTTTTTACAGAAACAAAATTTAATCCAAATCGTTAGAGCCATTCCCATTCATTTAATATTTATCTAAGATCTTCGTGTAACTAGTAGTAAACTCGACTGGAAACATACTTATAGATTTTTGTCATATATGTTATGTGTACCTATATATCTATAATTAATTTTTCAATTACTTAGAATGTTGTAGTTTTAAGACAACATTTCAAGATGATGATATGGATTTTCAATAATTTTAACATTGTAACTTCAACTTTAAACACTTTTCCCTGATTTGTATATTACAAAAAAAAAATATTTGCAAATAAAAACGCAACTACATTTAAAGCAAAATAAAAGAATAGAATAAGTTGGCAAAAAGGATTTTTACAATTTGATTTAAAAAAAAACAAAAATGGGACAATAGTACCTTTCAATAAGTACTTGTTGATTTTAATTCTTAATATTAACCATTTATAATTAAAAGAAATGTTTCTAAAAAGTTTTATTTATAATGCTAAATATTGTAATATTAAGTAATATACATACCTAGTACAATTAGCAAGTATACCTGCTTTCAAAAATATGAGACTCACTATAAGCCATTTCTATAATTTTCATCTAACATTTCCCATCTACAAATTGTAAATTACATACAAGAAACATGCATAGCTTATACACGGTAAAGAGTTCTCACGATTGAAGATATTATTATGTCGATATCCCGATTTCCGTCCGGTGCAGACATCCCGCTGTTAAAACACTTCAAGTACTACATGTCACTTTATCAAAAAAAAACCTCTTAAACAGTAAAGTGGAAGGTGAAAAAATTCTTCTTGCATTTGTTTAGTATTGTTTTTCTTTAATATTTAATTTTATTCATACATCATAAAACTATTATTAAATTTTATATGTAGATACTTACTTTTACGTGGTTGTTTAATTGATTTCAATTCTATTTGATTTTTTTCTATATATTTACTTATACTTATACTTATCTATACTAATCTATACTAATATTATAAAGAAGTAAAGTTTGTTTATTTGTTAAATTGTAAGGGGTAATCTCGGGATCTACTGAACCGATTTTAAAAATTCTTTCACCAATAGAAAGCCACATTATTTCTGAGTGTCATAGGTTATATAAAAAACCGAAAAATAAAAACGCTTTTACGTGGTAGTCCGTTTTGCAAAGTGAATCGGAGAAAAAACGGTCGAATGAAAGCGTTTCTTACGAACGCTGCCTTAACTATGAAAGATATATTTTTGAGTTCTAGAGAAAAGATGTGGAGCTTGAAAATGCCTACAAAAAAGTCAACGACAGCATATGTCTAACTTTTATATTTAAGTTACAAAAAGTAGTTTTTTCAATATTAGTAAAGATAATTTAATTTTTAATTTTTAATATTAATAAAATAATTTTATTAACATTACGCCCAACGAAGTGGGCACGGGTCATTTAAATTATTTAAACACTCTTTACTAAAAAAGGATTATTGACATGGGTCAGCTAGTTATAAATATTTTGCCTGAAGGATGCTACGCTGCGTGTGAGTTGATCAGTCTAGCTCACAAGAGGTAATGTTATGAAACGCAATAAGAAATTACAAGAAATATATATAAAATATATTTTCTTAGATGTAAATATATACTTATAAATACTTATAAAAACGGATTACGTGCAAAGAATATGGCTAAATAATTTATACTGTGTATTAAGATTTAATCAAAACTTGCACCAAACCATACTGTAAATAATCCTATTTTTGCCCTGAGAGTACTCAAGAGTATAATAATTATGTAAACAAACATTAACATCAAGTTAGTTAAAGTGACAAGTATGCAAATTGAGATGGCTTAGCGTGATTGTCCTAGAGTTAGATCTCGCACTCGCGTAATAAGCGCTGGCTCTACTTCGTAAACCATATAAGATAAACTCATTATGCTAAGCAAAGTAACTTTCATATGAAATTTCATAAAAAAATTAATTGTATCGGAAGAAATACTTAATAGTAGAGTAGTTGACATTAATCGTTTATTTTCATTATTACAGTTGTCAGACAAGTTTTTTTTAATAGTATACAACTTTTACATAAATCTATTCACATGTTACTTGCTGCGATTTGAAATACTACTACTGGAAGTAACGGGCAGCTGTGCTGTCAAAATTTTAACTTGCAACGTCTAATTACATTTACTATTTAAACTAATCTCTGTTGTTAGTGTTCTTACGTTGCGTGCTGTTCAGAGAAAATAAAAGATTTTTCATTTGTATACTGTATTTGTTGAAAAAAAAAGCTATAGAAAATGAGCACACGTGACAAAGCTTAAATATAATCGGAAACAGGAAATGATTTCGGAAGTACGGCAAAGTAACACGTAAATGCGAAGTAACGTCTATTGTTCGCGACTAGTATTGTAAGTAAGTAACATAAGGCAGCGGAAATAGTGTGCCTAATATCAACAAAAGTGAATAAAGGTAGTTTCGCCATACGTGCCTTTAGTTTAGTTCGGCTGCTGTGAATAGCCTGATGAGTCGTAGGGAGCGTGCGTGAGCGACGGAACGGGGCTCGGCTTAGAGGCGCGGGGTAGGGGCGATTTCCGGCCGCACACCGTGGGAACGCACCTACACTCCACAGATTAAATGACGAACACTAATTAATTTAAGTTTGCCTACACCGCTGAAAAGTAGAAATCCGTGCGCAAAGTTGCGTCTGTCGTGATATCTGATGGCCGTTGATTACTCGCCGGTTATGATATGATCCGAGTTATTACCCACTTTCATTGCAAGACCGGTGGCTTTAGTGTAAGAATGTGATAACAGATACCATCTTTCAGCGGTAAGTTCAAGCCGAAACGATTGTATCTAATACGCTTTTATGAGATGAAATGTAAATAATAATTAAGGCCTTTAAAATGTAATTGAAATTTCTAAACACCGCTAGTTGAGGATGCAGGTGGGTAGCACAGCAACTATTGAGTAGTTAAGTCTCAATCAGTGCATGAGTTAAGATGTTATCTGCAACGCTTCGCAGTTTCTCCGTGCGGCGCAGGCGGTCGCGGGCGCACCTGGCGCGGCAGATGCTCGACTCCATTCAAATCCACTATTAAGTTTTATCAATTGTGGACGCTACGCTCCATTCATTTCGTTTTTATAGTCCTTATGTTTATACATTATTGCAAATTAAAATGGAAAAATATCTTATAATATAAAACGTTATTTATATTTCCTTTATGTTTTATTAAAGCGATGTGTCTTTTTTAAATAAAAATATGAAGCATAAATCAGTTTTTATGAAGATTCATATACACACGGACACTAGGATTGTTTTCATTTACATATTATTTTTTTAATTCCTATTATATATATATATAACATCATTGGATTAGCATATATATACGTACAGATAATATATTAAAAAACAAAAAATTCTTCTTAAAAATATATTTGACATTTGACATCCTAACGAGTTTCCTATTTATTACACTTCACTCGAGGCTTCCAAAAGCACATTAACAAGTACAATATCGTCATTATCTCTGTCTGTTTCATTCATAATTCCCGTGATAACGAGACATCATATGACATTAGTGATATATAAACTTAGATTAAAACTGAAGTGCTCGAAAATAATCTATTTATATTGACTGCTTTATGTTTATCAAGTGTCCATATGATTGCGCCTTTTGTATTATATTCTACTTCTTGATGTTCCTCTTCCTTACACAAAGTAATAATTACTAATTAGTATATAATTATTAATTAGGCATAAACAAAACAGTGTAAGTAAATAAGTTATAAATTATTTTTTTTAAAGTTTTACTATTAACCTTAAAAAAACAATAAAATAGAGTTTATATTCTATATTTTTATCGTAGTTCGTAAATATAAACTTAAGATAAGTAAGATCACATCGCATTTTAAGAATTCAAAATGTAATTAATATCGGTAGCGATTATCGTCCAGATTAAAGGCATTCAATAAAGCCTGCAATTTCTAAGCACCGTAATTTATCTAGCGAGTTAATACACATCGATCCACCAGTTTCTTAATGAAGGCTGCGGAGGTGGATGTGAATTGCCTGTAACGGAGCTTACATAATTATTGCTAAACTACGATTTATAAAATAAATAATTTTCATGTCTAACTTATTTTCAATCCTAATACTTTCAGCTTATAGTTCAAAATTCAACTCTATAAAATAATTTTCTTTTGATCTTATAGTTTTAATTATGTATATAGTTTCTGATCTGAATGAAGTAGCAGCTGCTTGTCATAAGTTGTGATGAAAGAAAATATTTTGCCAATTAATAATATAATTTTAAAAGATTATATTACGTTAACTTTGGTGGGTGTTGTTGAGCGAGACGAGAGAACACAAACAAAAGTATATATTATTTCTGTTGTTACGTCACTTAATAAATAATTTTATTATCGAAAAGTCAACCTACACGAAGAATAGAGTAAAAGTAAAAGTATAATAATAAGTATGTAATTTTAAAATTCTACTTTAAAATTCTTGTACTCAGGAGCAAACCCAAGCGAAGCGAGTGTAAGTCTGGTATGAAATAAGCATTACAATTAACTATTTTAACAAAAATCTAAATAATGTATATTAAAATTTAAACTAAAACTATAACTATGTAGGCAATTATCTATAAATATTTTAAAATTCCCAGATACACATTAGAGCTGATGTTGACTGACATGTTATAGAATATATGGAAAACTAGATTGTCTAGACCACAATGTTAATACGAGGTATATAAAATGCGTGTGTGCGTTGCGACGTTCATTATTTATTGCAGCACATATATTACTTAGGATACCATTACAGTTTTCATGTTTAACATCTAATAATTATGGTTACCAATAAAGATAGAGAAATAAAAATAAAATAGAAATCTTTATCATGATGAGATAAATTAGTGCCTTTTATTTTTAACGACAGTTATATAGTTGAAAATATTTTATTCTTAATTTACAAAAAAATACAAAAAAACATCGCTAACTCTGAATGAGAGATCGTCTGAGTGCTTATAATTTTGGGCCACTGCCAACGTGAGCCACTGCGTGAATAACATTGATTTAGGAGCGGTCTTTATTTTAGTTCCGAAAAAATAATAACCACACAACCAACAAATATCAAACGCTCATCGCCGACCTCCTCTGAGGCTATTTAGATGTATCCAAATAAAAATAGTTCAAACTCGAGGTACTTAAGTTTACGAGTAAAAATACCTCCCCTGTTCATTCATGCTATGAACGATGAACCGACCGAATGTGGTGATGGTTTTAAGAGTACATATTACTAAGGAGCGAGAGACTTTTAAAGTGGCATCTTTATTTTCATTCATAAATTAGTCGTTATGGTGGTTGGATTCTCCCACGGTCGTGAATGGGATCGAAGCGGCGCGAGCGCTGAAGAGGCAGGAAAGAAAGGGGCCCACTTCCCTTGCAGAGGCGTATGGCGTTACTTCCGTCCGCCGCCGGATACGTACGTTCCCTGTTCGCGTCAATTATTATTATTTCCTACTTAGTATTTCCTTTAGGGGCGGCTGTAATTAAACTCGTGTAAGATTATTTAACAACTTAATACTTATGCACATTCATATTTCACTACGATACGATAATTTATAAGTAGCTAGCAGTGATTTAATAATTTTAGCTAAATTCAAAAATGGGAATGTGTGCACATTCCCATTCGGGATAATATACTAAAATCGACTACCTACTACTTGACTTCGATCCTAGATATTTCTTACAGATTCGTATGGAATAGAAACTAGGCCTTACATGTACCTATCATAAGAATATTAGGTACTTGAAAGATGATTGTTTCTATATTCTAATTTTCACCCTCTTTTTCACCCCCTAAAAGATATAATTTTATGGATAAGTCTATCTTACATCCATCTCAAGGTTTTAAAATATATTCATACCAAATATCCAAATAGGCTCAGCGGACTTTTAGTTTACATATTACAAAAGAAAACATAAGTACAAAAATACATTTTTTTTTCTCTCAGAGATAGTATAATAATATATTACCTAAATATCTATATTGATAGATAAAATGTGAACGTTCTTCTGTATAAATAGGTTTTTTAATGCTAAACAGTGTTCTACTAATTACTCATATAACTACTTCAACTTGTATGAATCAACTTGACGAAAGCTCCATTGAGATCACTCGACCTTTAAAAACTACTAAGTCCTTTACGAACGCACATACCGAAACTGAATCTGATTCACAACTTTCACAATCAATGAAATTGTTTTATTCGCGACGTAATGCACGACATATATCTGTCTCATTACGCTAATTTATTTTTAGCGTGTGTGATAAGGATGGATAGCGGAAGTGGGGCAAGAATGGTGCGGGCTTGTTCATTGATGTTTCCGTCGACGCAAGGGGCGAACAAGATACAGACTTTTTCACTTATAACACCATCTTTGTTTCGTTTTAATTGTTATACATAGTTTCAATTCATTTTAATACATCGATAAACAATATTGATAAAAAAGTAAAAACTAAAAATGTTTACAAAATTTTAAGCTATTATAAATATTTGATGCATTTATATCGTGTTGAAACTACTTATATTATCAACAATAACATTAATATTAATTGTGTAATATTATGTTTTCATTGTAACATGGAGTAAATAAATATTAACAATGTGTAGTTATTAGGTAGGTATAACATTACATAGTATACAGTACATTACATAATTGTTATAAGTTCGTAAACAATTTGATTGCAGGTTTTAATAGCTTTTATAAATACTATTGCATAAGTATATAAAAATATTAAAAATGAAATATAATTTACGAAAAAAAAACAAAATAACTTGAGATAAATAGGGTATATTTGAAGTCTTCAAGACAAACGATAATTTATGAGTTTTCTAAAGTTTATTTATAAATACTTTTATATTTATTGACCCTGAAATAGCGACCCAGCAGTACTGAAAGCATGATGGCATAACCTAGTTTCATTGAGTCACCCCCACCCCGAGCAGCATCCGCCCACAGCCGACGTCACAGGCAATTTGCTTCGCCAAATAAATTTGTAGATTATTCCGTTTCAATTTCTTATGCATATTATTGTGATATTTTATAGAATTTCAGTTTTCTACTGATTTGAATTATATATTAAAACTCAACTTGAAAGATTTAGCTCGAGCTAAGCCGCGGAGTCCTGTAACAAAAACTTGACAAATTATATACTAAAGTCTTCCTCGAGAACCACTCTATCAATTATTTAAAACGGCATAAAAATTGGCGCAGTAGTTTTTGAGTTTATCGCGAACAGACAGAAAGACGCGGCGGAGGACTTTGTTTTATAATAATTATGTATAGGTAGTGATTTTGTAATTTATTTATTATTCCTTGCTTTTAAAAAAATTACAAAATAAATATATATATGTGAGATTTTTTTGTTTATCTCATTGATATTTAATAGGTTACGATAAAATATATTATTATTTATTCTATTCTATTATACCTAGAGTAGAGTTATCTATGTAAAAATTGGTAATGGAGTAGAAATTCGAACTTTAAATTCGAAGTGTCAAGGTCTGTAGTACAAACAGAACGACTTATTAAAAATAAACAACAATTAAAAAGCGCGCAAAGCAAAAGGAGCACAAACAATCTCGTGTTACGCGCGTATCCGGTAGCAGAGCTCACGGCAGTACTCTGTCAGCCAACTAGATAATATTACTTCAATGGCACGAAGTACGCCCGGCGAGCTATTACACAGGGATGCCAGTAACTAGCGAGAGCTCCACTTAACTGCTGTAAACCTTGTTTTTATTTCAGTTAGTTTCAATTCATATTGTATATTAAAAACGTTCCCTATATTTAATAATTATTTTAATATACATTTCGTGAACAGAATACCTGTATAAATAGAGGTAGTATTTCGTATCTAAAGAGTGTTTGCGTAAATTGCTATATAGTATTATTTTGAACGTTTTAACACAAATCAAAAAAATAGAAAGAATGGTATCTCTTTATATATCTGCTACACGTTTGGCTCAGTTTTTAGTGACCCTACTTGATGTGTAGTCGCAGGTTCAAGTCCCTCTGGAGACATGTACTTGTGTGACGAGCACTAATGCTAGTACTCCAGTCATGGGCGTCTATATTTTTAATATTTTGTGCCGACTTTAAATTATAGTAGGGTATAGTATATAGGGTATCTGATAATCTGTGTGTTTCCGATATTCATAACACAAGATTCGTAGCTTACTGTGGATCTAGATCGTGCTTTGTGTTACTGTCCCAACATATCTACTAAACATATTTAAATATTTAAAAACTGAGAATTAATAGATTACTTACATTTGAAGTTATGTCAATGATGAGTACTTACGAGGTAAGCAAAGCGCAAGCTTATAATTACACTGACTCTAGCAGTCAATTGCTTTATTTTAACGGAATAAAAACATTAGTGTTGTTAATTATTTTTCATTTTTACTACTAGTACTTTATTTATTGTAAGCAATTTTTTATTCTTGTCACGCCATAACTTGTAAACGACTTTACCGATTTCATTCATCTTTTTTTAAGTTTTCCAATACAAAAAGTAGGTATAAATGGTTCTTACGGAAAGCACAATTAGGGTAATTGCGTAGAAAATTGGCTTATTGCGGAAAACTTAACGACTATTTTAACTTCGAGCACTTAGCTCTTCGAGCACAAACAATAGAGTGCAGGTTACTTCAATCAAAGTATTTTATGACATAAATTTTTTACTGAAAACTAAATTAAAATTTAATTTATAACTAACTTCTAGGTAGCTCCAGGTTAATCTATGGACCTTTACGTGTGATTATAATAAAAATTATTTTATTGACAAAAAACACTCTATGGAAGTGACTTAAACTCAGAAATATAAAAGAATAGGCAAGGAGATGTTGAGATGTTTTTATAACACAAACTCCGAGCCCAGTGAGCCAAATAAAGATAATACTTTGTATGAATTTGAGAGAGTAGACGTTAGTCTTCTCGATTTTTTCAAGAATACTAAACCAGCAGCCCTATCACAGCAACGCGTCCGGCGAACGAATGGGAGCGGAAGCCCGCGGTTAGTCCACTTCC
Organism: Boloria selene; assembly: GCA_905231865.2. Taxonomy (NCBI): domain Eukaryota; kingdom Metazoa; phylum Arthropoda; class Insecta; order Lepidoptera; family Nymphalidae; genus Boloria; species Boloria selene. Next base: position 10,694,273 of record HG993137.1, on the reverse strand, counting down.
TGTTTCCTGCGGCGCACGCGCAGCCGAGCGCGCTCGACCGTGCACGAGCGAGCCCGACGCTGCTACATTGATTAACGAGTCTATATATCACTTGAAAATAAAAACTTTTACTCAATTAAATCCATTTCAGGCTATTCAAAATATCAACACGCCACATAACTGGTGCAATATCGTTAATGTGACGTAAAGCGCGCAGTCTCGGTGCGCTTTTAGCTTTCACATCAAAACTTAAAGGTTTTAAACTGCTTGTCCATCGTTTTACTAAATAAACTCTTAATGAAGCAAAATATACTGGTAGGTAGAGACGATAGTTGTTATTTTACTTTGACTTTATCTATATTTTTCTTATATCTAAAACATTTTGCTCTTACAAAGCACAGCCTGTTTTTCGTGCGTAAAATTTTGGAAGGAACCTAATCGGGTCTTATGTGATCGGCGTTTACAAAAACTGCATTACAGTAGTATCTTTAGTTAGGTTTTTATAAATGATCAATATACGAGTAACTATTTTCAATCTTGTTTTACAAAAATTTTCATTCTCTAAATATAATTTAAGATATCTATATCTATAGATATATGCTGAAATAATGTGTATAACATAAAAATATCGATAATTCAATTTCTTTTAATAAACATCGTCAAACAAAGTATCTGAAATATCAGCAATAAGCAAGAATATGTAAATAAGTATAAACACCTGTAACTGAAGTAGACTGTAGAAGCATTCGTCTTTATCAACAAATGAATGCCCCCAGTAGGACTCGAACCCGCTACTGATGTCACATCAGGTAGTGACCCCGCTGATAACCGTGTCTTTATTTTTTATAAAGGTTATTATTTATGTCTAAGGTAGGTAATTTATACCTACATATTCCCAGGTTGTAAATGAAAAATGTTACATAATTAAAAAGCACGCATGGACGTCATTGACGACAGATTCGATAACGACAGTCGTCAGCCGACAGACATTAATTACTCAAATACGAATAACATTATACATAGAAGTATAGTTCACCCACAAGGTCCCACCCACGCCTCGCCTACGCAGAGCCGCGGGCCCTGCAGCGTAGGCTTGATGATCATCTTCTTAGCAGATATGGCATTAGAAAGAAATAGTGGCTATAAAAATATAAACAATTAATTTTGTTATAAAATATTTTTATGCTTTAATATATGTTCGTATCATCTGTATAGAAATTTAAGCCTTATAATATGTTCCCCTTTATTTAAGCCTTATAACCTGTTCTTTATTCTATAAATTATCTTTGTTAAGCATAATATGGGTATGTTATAACTTAGGTTATATTATCTATTTTTTTAATTTATTTTATTTATTTTTGCCTTAAAGTCTATTTTATTTTCCTTTTAAAATTGTCAATTATTTTAAAAACGCTAAAATGTCTCATCGTTTATATTCCCTATGTTTCTGTGCAAAGAGAAGACAGACCAATTGCAGCGGCCGACTCGTTCGACTCGTACGTGAAATTAATTAAATTGCACAAGTACAATGTGGCCCTAATACCTTCCTAATGACTTTGCGAATTTATTTTCAGTGTATACATACATTATAATAGAGCTTTTAAGTGTTTATAATGATTATTATGAGAATAGCAGAACAATTAAAAATCATTGTAAATAGAGTCACGATAATACGAGCTATTAATGCTGAGGAATTAATTACGTAATTCCTCACAATCTAGTGACAACGCGGACGGCGGGGGTAAGGGTGCCGCCCGCCCCCTGCCTACACTTCATTCATGAAAACAGGGTGACTTTCTTACGCTGACTATTTGCATAACTATATTATTCAGAAACGCGTTCATAAGTGTTATGAATCACCGAAAAAAATTATTAACGTGGAAATGATTTGTGACAGATTAGGCAACAGTTTTGATATTTAATGAAAATGTATTACTCCTTTATTGTTATTAAATAAAATATAATAATAGGAAGATAGATACAGAACGTACACCTATATAGGAAAAAAAACAAGCATATTTGCTTTATTCGAATAAATTCAATTACACGGTCCGCTTCAATACCGTATACTTATTCGCGTTTTTAGAGCCATTTTAAATTTTTTGCTGAGGATAATATGTTATAATCCTTAGAGAAAATAATAATATAATATAAGCATTAGAATTAATTTTCTATAGATTATTCTTAATATATCAAGAAAATATCAAGAGTTTTACTATAACATGAAATCTCAATAACAGAAATCTTTAATATCATTATGAATATTTTTCATTAACTACAATTTGATGTCGCACGTCAGCGTGGTAGTGTGACGCAACTCTACTTCGTCAATGGATGGGTTCGAACGTGACGTAAACAACATCCTAAACGAATCGATGGCGCTATCTTTATATCTAGGTATAAATATAAAAAAGTAATTCCAGTAGAAACTTGGAGAAGATTCTAAATAAGTAATTATTACCGGCATAGAGGTTGACCTAATATACACTGAGATAGATAAAATATAAAAGCACAATCTACAGAAACATGTAGGTAAAATTGCTCGTTTATAATTATACACGAAATGTAAAAAAACGTAGTTTATTTTATAACATTAGAAAGCGTGGGATATAAAATTAAACTAATTAAAGTCACGTTCATGAATTTTGATCGATATTTTATCTAATTACGAAGCAATACCGAGCATACATATAGCCTAATTTGGGTAACAAGCGAGTGTCCTAGATCGTGCATAGCCTCATCGTTGGTGTGGAGGAGGGCTGGAGGGTGAGGGCGCGTGGGCAGCCACCGATATGAATGAACCGCCAATGCGAATGCCAGCTTATAAATGTTAATTTCAACACGATTATAATCGGTCGTAGAAAGTGCACGTGGGTGTACCGTTATCAATATTTGTAGCTACATTATTTATTGAAGTAATATTTAGTATTTCATAATTTTGTATTTATAACTTTCAATTAACACCGTGAAAATGCTTATTTTTTTACATAGTGACCAACAATCTTGCCTGCTTAAACAATAAATTATGATTAACTATTCTACTTAATACTTGAAATTTCATCGAAAGCTCAGTATCTATACAGAATATGCATAAGTAATTTTGTATGTAGAGAAGTAGGTAATTATGTATTTTATGTAAATTTCCACTTTATCTGGTTAAAATCACGCAGAATCTTCTTCAGATACCCTTCGTCGATGTTTGCAATTTAATTACATGTTACAGTATAAACATAATTGATTTGTGCGTAAACTATAATGTATTCTTAGAAGCTTAAATACGCATGAAACAATAGAGATGTTAGCAACGGATGCTGTATATCTGGCATCAGCCGGACGCACGTCCGCTATGCTGGAATCTACCACCTGCAGTCTCCACTACCTGTGTTCGTGCACCTTATTTTATTTGTAGTTTATGTAATACGAGTATGTGGTTGAAATGATGACATATCATGGAAATCTACAATGCGATACCACTTCTGTGAATTCTCAATATTATTAATAAGACTCAGTATATCGTACTGACGTCAAGCAGCTTGGTTCTCCTATGAGAGACCGACGAGCAAACCACAAAATAAGTAGTGTATAAATATTACTCTTAAATCTCCTTTTTAGACCCTACAACTTTAATCGATCTTTAAAGAGTGCTCTCTTTATAAAATAAACAGTACAAGTTTGTAAGATGATTTAGTTGAACGATGGCAGGCTGATAGCTGGCGGATGTGCTATCAGGCGCGCACCGACGCGGCGGATGAACGTCCGTCACGAACGATTGCTCTGGAATCCGCCTCGAATGTTATGCTGTGTAGTTTTTATTCACATTTATTATATCTTATAAAATCATAATCTAATCTTGGCCTAAGAAAATTATATCGGTAATAAATAAATATTCTACTTCATTAATTTTATTAATAACCCGGTCCACTTCGCTGTACGTAAGATAAAATGAATTAAACGGTTTTTTATAACATTATCAATCTATGAGTGGAAGTCCCGTCAAAATCGGTCCAGTCGCTTCTGAGATTAGCCGGAACAGACAGACAAACAGACAAAATTTTAAAAAATGATTTTTTGATGTAAGTACCGTATATACTTTCATAATATGTATTTAGTGAAAAGCTATTAATGTAAAATTAAAAACAGACACTTCAATTTTATTTATATGTACTGACTACTGTTTACTCAAAGTTCTAATTCGCTGTAGACATTTACATTTTCTAACGATACATTTAATTGTCTTAATATTATATTTTATTAAATTTAAAAGCAAATAACACATGTTCCTAATGCTTAGTCTTCAAGATTTTATTTAAAATTCTACTGAGATAGTAACCGTCACGACCGATTACACTAGTATCTATACTGGTGTGCTACGTAAGTTTAATCAGAGCTTTAATTACAAGAGACACTTAAAGCAGTAATTGTTGATTGTGTTAACACACTTAAACAAATACGTTTTGTAGTGCGTTGATGGCGAACGGATGTTCTATCTGACGTATGTGGCGGATGTCCGATTGCCCTAGAATCCATCTCGAATGTTATGCAAATTGAGGGCTACACGTTACAACTGATGTTTCCCTTATTCATATTGGATACTAAGTCAAGCAAGAGAGAGTTAGCCCATGTATTCGTATAATCGGTGCTCGTAGTAAAGGTCGCAGGAACGAACATGTTTTATATTATATAAATTTTTCTATACCAACATATATATAATAATATTCTAACTTAGTCAAATACTTTTTGGAAAATCTTATTGAACCCAATTTTATTACGTTTTTAAATTAATATTTTCTAATTCCATTCACTCATAAGTTATAAGCACCACCCTGCTAAGATACCTGCTACCACGGAATTGACAATATTCACCTGCTCTGTGCCTGCTACATTCATGATTCACGTTGTATTGAATAGGCTCTCTAAATGATATAGTAGAAGGACATTGCCCTTTGGACATGAATTCGAAACCAAAATAGAAATATAAATATGAAATCCATTGATGTATGAAGCATATTAAAACTTGAGTTGTGTTACCATTATCGGTGTCGCAACGCGAGCTCTTCCTGTCCCGCCACACGACACCGTAACACTACACTACACACAATCCCACAAATGCGGTTAATATGCAACTTACACTCAATAGAATATTATAAAACTATGTTTTTCATTTTCACATTGTATTTTTCTGTAGCCTTCACTTGCATGTAAATAGGAAGTCTCTACGAGTACAGACAATGGTCGATTGTTTGCTGCCTTAAATTAGCTTCAAGTACCTATATATATGTACTAGTAAGAACATGACTATGCTAAATGGTCAATTTATTCGTATATCATTATACTTACATCATACATACATATTTTATAATATAAAAAGTATGAAAATTATCTAATGGGTCTATTGACTATTAATTTATAAGATTAAATATAAATACTCTACTTAAACGAATATTTCATTTGAATTAACTGAAATCGGCCTTTAAACGTAAATATCCTTATATGCCAGTGCCCGCAAAGAATTGTACGCAGTACGACGCGACGCGACGGTACTTAGTTCGCTGAAATCTGAATACATTTTACTTTATAATAGTTTCCAAAGAATTGTAGCTTTGTGTAAAGAAATTCAGATTTTAAATTATTGAGGTACTTCTCATTTTATAAATTATTTATCATGTATAATTTTTCGTGTTATTCGACGTAGTTTTATTTATTTTGCGATAACCAGTAGGTATCTCCGCAAGTTAGCGCACGCGCAACTGCGTCCCACGTACCTACTCGAACCAGCTTCAGCCCACAGTGGACAAGCAGTTAATTACGATGATAAATATAATATGAACTTTATGCTGTTACTTAGATACAATTTATTGGCTGCAATTTTGTTTAAACACTATTTTAAGATAAATAATGAATGTAGTTTTGCCTGAAAACAAGTTAACGTTAAGAATATAAGAAAAGTCAGATTTATTTATTACCTTTCTGTCTGGACATCCTGTGTGGTTCAGTTATAGAATAACGAGAACTAGATAACTCAATGATTAAAATTGTTTGTAAGTGGTTCTTACCTACTAGAAGTATTATAGGATAAAAAGGAAACTATTGTAATATACTCATAATATTATAATTATACTTTTGGAATGTTTATAAATTATTTTATTTTAATATTTGTATCATCTGTGCATTTATTTTAATACAACACGACATATATTAAACATATCGATGATTTAGTAATCTATCTACATTTATTAAATATACCTACCTAAGCCTAGGTACAACACTAACACTTTGCAAACGCAAGTTAGTCCGAAGTCGAATACATTTATTTAATTCAGGTACACACATTGAGTTGCTTTATAGGAAATATTTGAAAGCTTTTTTCAGATACCTACTTTGACAAAGCTTTTCGCAATAAAAATATCTACAGGTATATTTTAAAATTACCATACAAGCATACATAATTCATTATTTCTTTACAAAATAAATCTCTTTTAATTTAGAAATAAATACGGACTATCTACAGTATACAATTGAATCTTACAATTATAATTTTCTGTACGTTCATGACTTTCTAAGACCAAAGTTATTTAGGTACTATGCATGTCTCTTCCGTCGTATTCATTGCGACACATGTATTTTATAATGAGTTCAGACTTAGATTACCCTGCCCTGAGATTTATAAACTCCGACTTTCGTGATTTCATTCATCCCACATGAAGACTTTAGCTAATAAATATAAAAACTCAGTGAAATAAATAAATAAAAGGTATATATAAAAATAATCAAATTTTATTATATATTTATGATATTAGTTCAGATGAGCGTCGAAGCAAAACAAGTAACATGAATGGGTAGGCGAGTTGAGGACATACACCTACACGTCGCGTAGGCCGGCAATGAGGACATATTTTTATCTCCCGACTCACGACCAATGACCGTAGTTTTCTACGTCGCCAATTTGTATAGATACGCAGCTTTGATAAGCTTTTCGACAGATTGACACAAATATATCTATTATCTCTTTTAAGCTAATGGTGTCAGACATAAAATTGTCTGGATTGTTTGAGACTTATCTATCTACGACATTGCATTTTTAATTAAACTCATTAACTTGAAAGAAATTGACTTTTTTTCTCTATCCATAAACGTACCTATTATAATAAGGTTTTCATGTAACTTTTGCAGACGTTGCGTAAATATAAGTAAGAGGTGAGAGTTAGGAACTACTCAATGAAGAGCATGACATGATGAGTAATTATTTAAAAATAATATATTACTTCATCTGAAACCTGAGTAAATATTAGACCAGATTTTACCTACTTCAAACATGAACGTCGAAAGTGATTATTCTCATTAATTTGTTATTACGCAATATGCCACTATTAATTAATTTCTGTGATATAAGTTTTTAATGTATACCTATCATGTAGTGAAAAATATACATTTTTATAGATATTTTTGTTGCTTCATTGCGAGAGATGTTATGAGGTCATGTTGTTGTTCATATACTTAATTTAAATGTGCACCTATAAATTACCTCATTTGCCTACAGAATCCTCTTTCGATAAATTTAATTTAAACTTACGCGTTTGTACTCAGCTTGCCAGGATATGGCTAGATTTATCGGTACTACGAAACAAGAACAAAAAAAGACTGCTGGCTATATTCAAGTTGCACTTGCCGTCCATAAGCAAGAAACTTGTTTCTTATTTATGAATTCTACATTATGTGAATTTTCTTTAGAATCGATATTTAAAGTTGAATAAAAAGTCTGTATCCATTGTAACTGACGTCAGAATTCTAAGTGGAAGCCGCTTCACCCGTGCCGCGTTTTCATCTTTTATTTATAGACGATTGATTGATGAAGCGAAACGCCGTATGAATGAATCGATTTATGGTTTCGTTGAGCGGACACTGTTTATGTGCCCGCTTGACGTCAGGAATCTTAAACAAGGAATGAATTAACTCTCCCAGCTCTACCACGGTCGCACACAGCTACATGTGCCGGACATCTTGTTGTCCATGCGTCTCTACCAAAGTGCAGTTCCATTCCAATCCACCGCTGCACGAGACAACCGTACGAGTGAATCATTTACGGCGGCAATTGTGTCTTATCTTCAATAATGAGTCAATTTATGCCTCATCAATTTACTTAATCAGCAGTCGTAAAACTGACACCTCAAGTTTAATCTTAAAATATTTTCTAGACATTGCATTTTGTGATGATGGTCAAGGTTATTAAATAACACCCATTCATCTTGTTTAAAATACTGAAAGTTTATCTCTATTATCTGGTATTTAAACATTAAAGCGAATGACAACAAATTTATAATTTGAACCCATTGACTCGAGCAGGTGTTTCGAATTTGCGTTATTCCGAGTCTATTGTGCCAATTAAGATCAACTAGCAGAGTAATAGATTACGCATGTTTCGGCGTGGCAAGCGGTCTAATTGTTTAATTTCGGTCTTGAGATAGGTTAGCAACGGAATGAGTACGGGCGCGCGCGGGGCGGTTGCTCAACTCGTTATCACCACATCGGGGGCTCGTTTGAAGAGCCGCTTCCTGTGCGATGACCCGTCTTATCGCCTACGCCTACAGACCAGATGATGCGTACCAGTTACTGCCAAACCGCACTCCGTATCCACTCCACTATATAAATCCCCTCACATAATTCACGAATCAAAGGTACAAGAAAAATATCTTGTTCTTTAGGTAATATAGACAAACCTTCGTGACGTTATAACATATTTAAATATATGACAGTCGAGTAACTAAATGATATAATTTTTATAAACAATATGCACAACTACACTTTTGAATATACAAAGCGATATATGTATTTAGCAAGCCACCACTTTTGACACATGACTTAGTTTAAAATTGAAATATTTTTTTCTTGAATGTATTTAACTCTTTTGATATACAAACAGTAGTTAAAACTTGTTTAGTTTAATAGAAAAAACAATTAAATTATTTAAACTCTACACGTACGCTAAGCTGTTAGCGGCTAGTGTTTCGCAGACCCGCTGACTACGTGACTGAAGCGTCAGATGATAATGCCCACTTTATCAATAGAATACTTATTTATCAAAATACAGCATGTCTTGAACTTTAAGTAGGTATCAAATGAAGTTTTATTGCAATTTAAATTAGCAGACTATTCGAAGATAATTTTAAAGCCTATAAACATACAATACCTATTGTTGTCATAAAACACGATGCTCACCTACTGTTTACTCTACAAATTCTATTCATATATGTGAATCACGATTCAATAACAACGATATCCACCATCTGACAGTAAATTACAAAACATGTTATGCGTTTAAGTGTTTAAATCCGATTATATAACTATTTTGTGAAATGAAAAAGTCTGATAGATATTATCTCATAATAAGACAGAATGGGGCATTATTCACCGAGCATCGAACAATCAGAGTGCCACTGCATCATGCATCTCGGGCCACAGGTCAAGGAATGCGATCGATAAATAGCAAGATTTGACAGTGAAAGAACGTGTTTACGAACACAAGCGCCACGACGCACCTCCACTGCCTCGAGCTCTCACAAATCTCGCATCGGCCTTACAATGACACGAATAATCCATCTTCCACGATGCATAGGTCAAAAGATCTGCGGGGCCGACATAATTTATAAGTTTTTTGTGATTATTAAACATGAATTCAGTCGCGGCGAACAAGTTTATCTATTGTAATACATCAGCTAGACACATTTGCGATTGGGTAAACAGAACTGTCACGCCTATTCGGATCCTGTATACTTGCAAATAACGAACATTGAAATTCTCCGAGTGGAGCGCTTACGCACGCTGCAAATAAATAGGCGTCCTATACTAATGTCGCGCTCTACAGCAGATCCTAAATATATCGAGAGCAAATTCGAGGTACCGGTACCATACATTGTAGGGTTAAGGATGACACATCTCACGCACTTTCCGTCGCATGTAGAGTCCTTAGCTTAGTGTTTTATTTTATTTACCTTCAAACTTGTTCTAAGCTCACAAGTGAAATGCAATACGCGATAATGTAGGATTACAAATAGTAAAAAAATGAGAGAACAGTTACACAGTCATATTGGTGTTCTATTTCTAGCATATGGTACGTTTTTAGGGTTCCGCGCTCTTGTATTACAAGTGTCGAGATTAGGTCTACTTTAGGATTAAGATTTTAGATGTAATTTAATATGACGTAAACAAAAAAAACATGAAAAAATAAAATAATGACAAAATGCAACTAAACAAAATACGAGGGTTCCCCATACGTAAAGAATAATATTTTAGTTTTTTTGCTCCTTTCTAAAAACGGTAATACAAGAACAAGCAAGCAAATAAAAACCGGTCAAATTTAAGTCAAGCTCATGTTAGAGCTTTCAACGCCCTAGTATTTACATTCTATTTGAATAAATACGTAAAAATTGAACTGTGTAGTAATCCGGAACCCGACTCGCACTTGACCGATTTTTTTACTACTCGTCTTAATATCCTAATATAGCAAGTTTCCTTTTATCCCATGCCAGCGCTCATCCGCCCATCAAATGCTGTCGGCGGCTTGTCGATATCTGTTGTCCCAATTTAAACGATCTAGCTAAGTACGTTTTCAAGTAAGTGTTGTAAATAGTCGCGACTCTACATACACGTTTATTTTTAAAGTAATGTAACAGATTTAGCAGTAAATTGGCATTCTTTTACAAAATTGTCAACTTATGTTTAGGACTACTATGAAGCAGTATGGATGAAGGAAATACGGTGATAAGCGATATTGAGATTACACTAGATTCGATGAAATATAAATTGTAACATAAACTATTATTTGTTAAGAGCCATTTTTTTGACAAAATCCAATATTGCCCTGCGAATACTTAGTAAACTCTAACCCTTTAGTCCATCATTTTATGAAACCAATACTGTACTTTTAATACAGCTTTTATATAGATATATAAAAGATATAACCTAATGGCTAATTACATTATTTATAATGTATATATCTATTCTTAAACAAGACTTTTTTTTACAAAAAAATACATTTTTAAGGACAGGAAATAGTACAGTACAATATAAATATGACCGTATATTTTCAGAATGCATTCCAGGAATGAAATAAACATGGCTCGGAGGAAGGAAGAGCGAGACAGGAGGAAGCGGCGCGCCTCACTTCCTGTCAGCTCGTAAACGAATCACTATTTATACTTTAGTTTAATATTTCATTACGTGCCAACTACCTACTCTGTACCCGTGGTATGGAACTTCATTTCTTTCTTCAAAACGGTATCTTTATACTAATTTGATTAGATATAAAAAGAATTAAGTTCGAAATTCAATTATATATTTTATTATTGAATTTTATATAGGAAACATCTTTTAGGTTTTGGACGTCACTAGTTAATAAGCCTTACACTTTACAATACAATAATTTATACAATTCTGACTATCTTTACACATCATATAAAAGCTCATATTTTATAATTATTTATTGTTGTAATAGTAGTCGTATAAACTAATTTTTACAAAGATAGTCTTAACAATAATTTCCATTGGTGGTAAAAATCATAAGGTCGTGTAACGTTACGATAGGTAAGTTAAACAAAAAAGAAAACAAAAATTGTAGTAAACATTCGTATTTATAATATAATGTCGTCGTTTTATTTACAAATAAATACAAATTCAGTTAATAAATAAATGGTAAATTATCTACATCTTAATAAGTATGTTTTATATCTCATTCTTAATCTTCTCTGGATCTGTGTGGAATCCAAATTACTAATTTTAGCGTTTTCTTATGACACGTTACGATCTCAAGAAAATTTGAGACTTTCGGCGTTCGGGCGACACGTTCACGTACATTCACACCATACGACTATATTTACAGGAAACGATCACTCGGCGCGCGCGGCGTCTCGTCCGCGGCCGCGCGCGCCCACTCGCGCACTGCGTCCACTCCCGCTCGGCAATAAATATTTGTACACGCGGGCGCCGGACTAGATAATACTGGAGGGCGGCGGCGCGGCGCAGCGGCAGCCCGGGCGGCGGCAGCGCGCGTACGCGGCCGCGCCCGCCGCCGCCAGCGCGCGCAGCGGCCAGTACAGCAGCAGGCACGGCAGCGGCAGCGCCAGCGCCGCCACGCACGCCAGCCGCCCGCCGCGCGACCACCCCCCCTCCTCCTCCTCGCCGCCGCAGTGGTAGAACAGCGCCTTGGCGCAGCACATGCACGACGCGTAGTCCACGCACGCCTCCGCGCTGCACAGGCACGAGCCGCACAGCCAGCGCTGCGGCAGCGGGCGCGGCCGCGCGCACTGCTCGCAGCGGCAGCGCCCGCACGCGGCGCACACGATGGACTCGCTCGCGCGCTTGCCCGCCCGCGGCTGCGCCGTCACCGGCTTGAGCGGCGCGTGGCGGTGCGCGGGCGGCGCGGGCGGCGCGAGGCGCGGCGCCTCCACGTACGCGTTGCGCTCGCGCTCGGCCTCGGGCCGCGGCCGCAGCAGCGACACGGCGGGCGCGCGACCTCCCCCCGCACCGTGCACGCGCACCGCCGGCTTGGGCGGCCGGGGCGGCGCCGCCGGCCCGCCATACTCGTCCATCGAGTCCGGCTAACGGCTCTCTGGGCCGTCGCCTTCCTGTTCCCTCATCGTCCCCACCTGCGGAAAAACACCGTACACGTTAATATCGTACCTATCGCGAGTAGAGTAGCGCAAAAGGTCTTTGATTAACCTTGTATGAGTAAATAGTATCATTGGCCATAACTGCATTCCTTATACGAGTTCTCAAATTATCAACACATTGTACTCTCTCTCTCTCTCTCACTTATCATCATCATACTTTATAAAGAGAATACATCGAATGTACTTATATGCAAATATACTCATTACATCTATAAAGTAGTACTATATGTAAATTCATCGTGAACTCTATCGTATGTAGCGATGTGTGTATAATCCCACAAATGTTAAATCAACTCTCTACACTCGGATAAACGTGGCGTGATAGTAGATAAGCGTATTAACTAGAATTACAAAAAATAACAACAACAATACCTATAACTGTTTAAAGGTGTAAGTGAAAATATATTTATTGTGTTTTTGTCGTTGTTATTTATATGCGTAGATTTAAATATTAACAGGTCGTGATATTTTAATTATTATGTCAATTTAGATTAAGCTGGCTCGTATTCAGATATTATTAATATTTTCCGGTTATTGTTTTCTATATATTAGAGAAATAACACACTTATTTTGTGTATTGAGAAAAGAAAGCAAATTCAATCCATGATATATATTATCATATTATATTAATGAACAAACTTTATTTTTAATTTTGAATCAAATAAAATTTTAACTTTAATAGATATCATCAAATCATTATTATTAGAATGTTACTATTGAGAACGGTAATGTATCGAAGATGAATGTAATCGAACATGTACTAAGTTGTCTGAGTTTCCATGAACCACAAATATCACAATAACTAACTTGTCCCGCGGCTTCGGCTAAGTCTGTAATTGTAGAACAGAACCCCAGACCGACGATAGTAATATACTACTAGCTCTTATTCTATTTTCAGATTGTTCAATACATATATTATAACAAAGGTGATTTAGGTGTCAACAACGTGATAAACGAAAGAGTTTTGATTCGCGATATGACTAACGACTTAAAATCCATGTGTATGAATATCAATTAATTTTGCTGTAACTACAGAACAAAATTTGATGAAATTTGGGAAGGGCAAATGAAATCGAGCCTTAGTGTTTATTTCTAATAGAAATTTATTTTGCACGATTACTATTTATTCACTATTTATCTATTATTATTATACAATATCTAATTAGACCATAGATTATAATTATATTAACAAGTAAACCAAAATAAAATACTTAAATAAGTCTGAGTGAATAGCTACAAGAAAAACTCTTTATACTTCACACGTATGATACGGTATGAATATAATCGCTGCGAATACCGTTAAGTTCATTGATAGATTCTGTTTCTTTAGATTTACTATTATAAATTGAGCTACTGGATATATTTAAATAGCTGTTAGTTTTTATAAAGCGTTCTTGTTAAGAGACTTATTAGAAGGTTATTACCGGTATTACTATCCTCCATCGATCTCGAGTCTCGACTTTATGACTATGGTTATTTGAAATTCTACTGCTTTTTAATTCAAAACTGACTTTAATGCTAATTTATTGCTTATCGTGTAGTCTATTTATAATTTGGATAGAATAATAAAGTATGAGGTTATTTATATGTTTAGAGAAAATGGTAGCGGTCTAATGAAGTTTTGAGAGTTAGTTTATATGCGTGTAGCGTAGAGGATGTGTTTGTTAATTAGAACAATGTTAAACATTATGTTTAATGTGGTAAATCGTTTAATTTTAATATTTAGTATTAGCTTAATCTTTTATTATATAGTTTACAATGAATTTTAATTGTTATTTAAGCCATTAAATAATCGGATTTTGTTAGCCTATTATGAATTCGTTTTTATATGTACTGTAAATATGAAATGTTAATAAACGTATCTAAAAGCTGACAAGGGCACTATACTCGTATTAAGAATATTTTAGTAATTACTTTCGTCGTCAATTAATTGCTTCTTTAATATTACCGTTAAAGCTTATTAATGGGAAAGTAGCATGAATATTTCTGGCTACATCTTTTGACTACTAATGTACATGTAGAAAATAGATTATAATCAGATTGTTGATTAAAATAACAGCGATGGAATTATTCATCTCAGGGGTATTTGCATATTTGTAAACTATGACAGGCATCTGGCTTCCATACGTGTCCGCCTCTAGGAGATAAAATAATGTCGCCTTCGTATTCATACATTACAATTCTAATATTCATTTTTCATTCAAAAACAATAAATAATTACACACGAACTTTTTAGATCTGTTAAATAAAAAGATTTACCTAACCCTAATCCCTCGTGGCAAACTGATTTTAACCAGTCATTATTAATTTATTACATACAAGGTTTATTGTGTCCACTTCCGTCTTAAGTCTTCATGTTTTAAACGAACGAACGACGAAAATGAAGAGCTTTTGCTGAGATTTCGATTTAATTTAATTACTAGTTACCTATTCAATTAACTCGTTTTTAAATAACCATAAATTAAGAAAAACAGTAACATTTTGGAAGTTTCATTTACAATTCAACATAAATAAAGTAGTATCGTTTTAATAGCCCACCAAAAATGTCATTAAAAGAGCTATCAATAAGCTTTTAAAGAATCAACTTATTTATATTGTACTAAATAATGTCTTTTATCGTTAAAATATACGTTATCAGTGAGAAAAATTAGTATTGGTATGAAAAAACATAAATGTGGCCATTATTGCTATTTTGTATGAATATTAATATGCAAAAAAAGTTAAATATTACGTAATTTTGACATAATATTACACATAGTTTTCATAGGTTTAAGGTGTTTGGATATAGCCAGAATTTTAATGTGATTTTATAAAATGTAAAATGTTATGATAAAATATACTTTGGAGTCATGGGACGCATTTGTTTATTTCGTCAGGAATAGAATCTATTTCTATGAATACTGCCGGTATAATTTTGTTTTGTCTAAATGCGCTTGAACGTCGTAATGTTTGTTAAAAGACGAGCGTTGTGTATTGTTTACAATTCGTTTCAATTCTTTCTTATCTGCCTTAAGTTATCAAAAGTTGTCGAAATTCGTTTTACTGTTGCTATAATAATTGTGAGTACGACAAAATCATAAAATTTCAATAAGTACTCTTACTACCCGTGTCCAGAGATAGATTCCAGATCGGTAGAAGAGATAAATTCCATTTAAAGTTTCAAAACAGGATTCACGCTTGAGCGTTGCTAGTTTCCAATAAGTAGTCGTCAGTCAGTTCGTTGTAAAGTTTTTGGAGCGATTTATAGGTAACATTTTTTTTGGTTTAAACGAAAAGATTGTCGCTGCATCGCGAAAGTGCGGAGCCGGCAGCGGCGCGGCGAGCGCGTGTGACCGTGCCTACTGCTACGGTGCTAGGCGCGAGATTAACGTCAGTTGACGCCTCTCATCATTCATGTTTTCGCGATTTAGGCGCCTTCTGCCCACGTTCGACATACGACCCATTACATCTAGCCAGACGAGTCCGCCGCGACTCGTCACATCCTGGCTGCGAGATGACGTTGGGCAAGTACTTACGAAGCAGACGTTCCACGGTCACACGTCTCCTACACACATCGCTACACAAGGACACTCGGGCCGAGCGGCCCCACACACTGCACTAACCCGGCGCTCGCGGGACCGCGCCGGAGGCTCCCCGACACTCAAAAATACGGCGGAACCACCAAATTTTGGCCGCGCAAATCCACGGGAAGGCTCATAAGACCGGCGCGGTCCGGAGCGGCACCTGGCGCGGGCGGGGGGCGGCCCACGCACCGGCCTCGATTCTCGTCCGCCCGCCGCGCGGTTATCACTGCAATATGGCCGCTACTCACTTCCTCGGTGAAGTTCTTCGTTGAATTCTACTCCTGATCTCGATGACGGCGATTCTCGTGACCGTTCCGAACTCGTGCGGATTCACTGCACTTATTCTTATACACATTTTAATGGAAAACCGGGAGCGTCGGCGCTACGCTCCAACGAAACGACCGTTCCGTTCGCTGGCACATTCCGCACTGGCGTCGGGCGGGCGCGGGCCGGCGGAGCGGCGCTCCCCCGCCCGCACCCCGCCGCTCGCGCCTCGCCTTTTTATGAATGGAAGGCGGCCATACTGAATGAACCGCGTACACGAAGCGGTCGGCCGCTATTTTCGCAGGCGAGCGTGCGGCGGGGGGCGGGGGCCGGAAGCGGGCTGCGAGCGCTCGCGGTGCCAAATTTTGCGGCGCGGGCGACGGTGGCGGATGTGCTCGTTTATCGAGCTTCCGGTGAGATCCCCGCGGCCGCATCCGGGAATTAGGTTTCCGGTCGGCGAGAGCCAAACCACACCGCCCACTTTCGTCCTGTGAACTTACAAATCTAACATTTTCAGTTAACGAGAAGAAAGTCTGGTCGACTAAGCCAGCAAACTCCACTTTGCATATTAACAGAATGAGTTCACTTAACCGATTAGAGGATATTAGTTGTGACGTACAGCACTCTCAACAGGCCAGGCGTGGAAGGCGAGGCGGGCGTAACGTACCTACTATCGCTGTTATAATAGGTACATGCGAGCATGAGCATCATTTCCGCAACGTCGCAGCGACAATAAGGCGCGTTGTGCACGCAGCGTCTCTGTGTCAAGGACGAGCGATAACGCTTTGCCATACGAGACGTTGTCATAATTCTAGACTTAATACTAAAATAAACGTTTTTGAGGTAACCATTTAATAATACAAAAATAGATTTAAAAAATATTGAAAAGTAAATAAATTATTATAATCTATAGTCTATATATCTCATCATATAAATAAAACTGCAGAAGTCACTTTTTGTAACTTTATAAGTAATTTTATGTGACTTATAAAAAAACAGAATATTTTACATATTTGTGTTGTCTGTTGTATCTGAAACGGCTAGACAGATTTCGGCGGGAAATTTACTGCCAGATATTAGATTTTATAAGGAGTAACTAATAATAATAACCTACTGACGTTTATTTTAGGAAAAGAAAAAAAAATAACTGAAACTAAGCGAAACAAGATTGTGTCGCTAGTTTATTACAATAAACTATTAATTTAAGCTCGTACTTTTATAAATACAGTACATATTAAAAAGTATGAATGAATTTGTTATACGAATCTCTATCATACTATGATCTCTATTGTATTGTAGCTATAGAGATAAGGAGCAGATTCATTATAGCCACAAAATATAATATTAATTCACAAACTAGGTGGATAGACGCAGTATGACGAGTGTGAATGGACAACACAATTCACGGGAACTTAGAGTTACAAAAAATATCTACCTGGGGTAACTTTTTCTATTGTCCAGAAGCAAGCATCAACCGCATAGTAACAATCGCTTAAATTTCCATTTCACCTCTATGAGACTTCAATGAAATGACATCATATTATTGAAAGTTTTTGCACAGCTCATAAATTTGCATCTTTTATCAAACAATTTAGAAATGTGAAATCAAAAGACAAATATTAAAAAAGGTTAAATATTAAGTATCTTTAAAGCAGTGTTAAAATTATTTTTTCCTACATTTTTTCGTATTCGTGATATTCTTTAGCATGTTTGAACAGGATTTGAATAATTTTTGTTCAAACGAAACCCAAGATGACATGTGTTTTCAGCAAATCTAAAACTTTTTATAGCAAAAACATGCATCCGGATCCGCACATTTTTTGTTGATTTAACGGTTCTGTTTCCTTTTTAAATACCATTGAAAAATAATAGATTGGTATAATTTAGCTTGCCGAGGGGTTCTTGTAAACTTAAAACATTCCGTTATTGAAACACATTATAATAATAACGTATTTTTTTATTTTTAAGAGACAACATTTAAACAATGAGTAACTAAGCCGATACAAAGGTGAATCGCAATATGACGCCGGCAGGAACAATGGAAGTCCAAAATAGGTATAGTAAGTGAAAACGATACGAACTGCCAATTATGCTATACCAGATTTCATGGAATGTTGAAAGTTACATCCAGGAAAGAACACAATGAGTTCGGGGGAAAACATCTTCTTAGTATGAGAGTCTGATTACGCGAATTCTTGTAAATGTTGATCTTCCTTATTGCAATTACAATAATTGACTTTTAACATACTAGCTACTTGCCCTCACTTCGCCTCTTTGGATACATAGCAGTCCTTTATACATATAGCCCTATATCCTGAATGATATATTAGTATCTAGGTCTTATCTTATTTGTGTGGTAATTTTTATCCAAATCGTACCAGCCGTTACAGTATAAAAAACGAAACTTACTTAGTCTGATTATAACAATAAACACTATACTATTTCCAAACAAAAGTTGATTCTGTAGTCCATATTGTGTATGCTATAGGTACCTGGTACATATATATATCTACTGCATATGAAGGCACAGCGATGTGAATGAATCACATTTTATTGTATACCTTTTATGCCGTCCATATAGGCACTATTCCATATAAAAATAAATATGTGGGCTGCTTAGTGGTTAGACTTAATAAATTTCATGACAGTATCCGTCTGAATATAGAGCGCTGCCTACTCAAATAAGAGTCAAAAAAAGTGTTTTGATTGTAAAGCGAGTACGAACGTGGGCCTCGATAGAAATCAGGTTTCGTTTGTTATTCTGGAGGCGGTGCGCTCGCGAGCGGAAGCCTGCGCCTGCGCCGCGCTTTCCATCCGCCTTCACTATCGATCCTATCGACTTTTGTATGCTTAAGTGACTAAATATTTTAAAACTCGTATCTTTAACTATTGTGCAAGCTCTTACACAACTCATCTTGGTTTTTTCTTTTCTATACTAATATTGTATCGGGATAAAAGTTAACCTGAAGGTTTTTGTGAAGGTAAACTGAATATTTGATTTTGTGAAATATTGCAAGATTAAATAAGCCAACAAAATATTTTAATATAAACCAGTAACTCACCCACGTTTTAGTTCTTGGGTACGTTTTAACTTTTATTATATCCTGATGATTCCCACACAAACTGAACAGTTTTTAAGTTTGGATTTTCAAACAGTTATTTTGTGTTTTCCCTATTTTATTTTAGACAAATGCCCAATAAAATAAAGTAATAGAGTTTTAGCGAGCCTGACTGAAATAGGTATACGAGTATAGATATAAGATAGGACTTACCCATACGCATTTATTTATTTTTTATAATATTTTCTTCTTGGTAGAGCAACCCTACATTTAACCTTTGATTATATGTATATAATCTAAGCATTTAACATAAAAAATAGAAAATTCCAAATAATAAATTCTAAAATCCACCATAATATCATAACTTAAATATCAGTAAACTTTTTATGTGGCGCTAAATTACGTTATCTTTCGATTGTTTTCTCAAAATATTTAGTTATCTTTGAACTTCCTTCTAAAGTCAAATAGTCTTATCGGGCTCATTTTATTCGTAATTCTTTTTAAATATAATTAGGTGGGAACAATTTATTACCGTTTATATCTACACGAGTACCAATATTACGAAATACTCGTATGTTGTCTGGTTACTTAACAGTGATAAATAGTATTGTTTTGAACATGAATTATCTTTTGCGAGTATGAGAGCCGATAAGCGGTTCATATGAGAGTTCTTTGTCTAAAATTACTATCTGAATACGCGCCCAAACTGTGTGATATCTGTCCTACTGAAAACGTAAGCATATTATATTAATGCCGGATGTTAGAGTCAGATAAAGGGATGCATAGACGATTCTAAGCAAATATATTAAGTCGAATACTGATCCAGTGATAAAAATATAAGGCACTCGTTATCCGTTACAGAAATTCTGCGAATTCTCTTTCTTAGTAATAAATAAAAACAAGATGTATTGCGCGCGATGGTGACGGTTTTATTGGGCATTCAAATTTTTTATTTTATTTATTTATTTACATCAATTACACACACACTTATCCTTATAGTATTGATAAATGTTTGTAAGCGTCAAACTTTAAATCTCCAAAATGTAGAGCAACTCTAACTATTCGTACAATTTATAGAGAGTATGTATAAAGGAAATAAGTAATCTAATAAGCTGTAGAATAACACACGACTTGTTTGTTTTAATGCGCACTTCGTTCATAAGCGGTAACATTGACACTGTAATATATTTTAATGTAACAATATCTCGTATATGACCGAGCATTACGTAAGAACAAAAGCTAGAATGAAGGATCTCATTGAATGGACGCTGTTGCGACTCGCGCACGACTCACTCCATTCATGGTACGCACTCATCGACGGTGACCTTCCATGCCCATGTGGTTATTTAGCGGCGGATGTGTGTAGCGAATATTTGCCCACGTGACACGTATGATAAAATGCGGCGTCGCTTCGCGTCGTCGAGTCAACTGCTCGGCGGTTCTGAAGTCGCGTCTGTCAAGCGAAGATGGAAGCGCTAGATGAATTTCTCGTTTTAATTGAAGGTAATTACAAAAATTCCACGTAGCGGTCGAGCCGCGAGCGAGGGAGTGCAAGAGGCGCGGGCGAAGGCGCGGGAGAGGGCGCGGGCGAGAGGCGGTCGACCTTCCGTGAGGCCGTCCGCTGCCTCTATTACGGGCCGCTCGGAGCGACGGCAAGCAGCGCAGGAAGCCACCTTAATCACCACACGACCGACACCGCTCCAACAATCACACATCTCTGACGTCCCAAGCCATGCCACCGACGCGTCGCCGCGGGGCACATTCGCAATTTATATTCAGTCATTTAAAATAAAATATGCCTGCTTAATTTTTCCTCTGGCGATTTTGCAGGTTTTCTTATTTATCTCCAATATATGCAGATTATCTGTTAATTATAATGTCGTAATATAATTATTACATGGCTAAACCACACTTTGAAAAATCTTTATGTAAAATTAAAGTGAATAAATTAAGTTCCAACCAGTTTTTTCCAAACTACACAATATACGTATAAAATGATTCCTATAATACATAATGTAATAGATTAACTACAGTAGCATAGGTTGCAGCTAATCAATCATTTTTATTAAATGTCAGCATAAACTAAATCTACTTAACTTGCAGGTAATTCAATGAGGCGGAACTAAGGTTTTAATACTTCGTCTTTCTAAAAAGTGAAATTGTTACTGGTTTTAAGGTTAAAAGATTTCAAATCCTGTTGAAACACAACAACTGTATTATTTTGTAGCACTTTGGAAATGGGTATGTAGAGCAAAGTAATTATTTAATAAATGCAGTGTAGAATTTAAATCAACTTTGTAAGAATCTTACTTAAAAAGGCCTTATTATTAATAGAGAGGCTGGATCCATAGGTTTTCGATTTTTTGTCCGTGTATCTGTCTGGGAACGTATCACGACAATAGAACTTGATAGATCTTGATAAAATTGAATAAGATGGTAGCTGATTATCCTATGGTAGTAACCCTTACAATAAAGCTAGGGATGTGGAGGAACCTAAACAGAGCGAATAGTGAGCCGCTAGTATAGCTCTAAATTTTACATACATTCTTCAAGAACATTTGAAAAAATCATAATACCTACTATGACATAGACGACCAAACTCAAGATTGGTTAGTTTTTTTATTTCATACCAAGTAAAACCCTAAAAAATATTTAATTTCCTACACTTTTTCACATCTTCATACAAAAAAATGCTACAGGATCTAATTTCGAAGTGATTAGAAAATTCCAAGCGAATGACGTGTGCGTCCAGGATGTAAAATGTTCACTCAAAAAGCAAAAGTAGCTGTGTGACAGCCAGTGGAACAGTCGCTAGCGGGCGAGCGGGCCAATGACATCACTTTCCATGCCGGCATGGAGTAACATTCTACTCTATGACCACACCATAGATCACATAGTCGATATTTACTCGACTTTAATATGTGAACTCAAATGTTTTTTCTGCCTCATCAATATCACCTATTATTATTATTGTTCCTACAGATCAAATTGTTTGTATCGTAATAACAGCATATTGAACTCGTTACTTTTTTCGGTAGGTATCGTGCGTGATAACAATCATATAGTAATCAGTTTCTTCTCGTCCATATAACATACTATTAAAACCTTTTCGAGATAATAATGTTTTGTTCATTTGAATATTCTCACCATTCTGAAATTTGCCTGAACTATAACTGGATATTAGTGAAGAGTTATATGTAATAAAATTTACATGTGTAATAAAAAAATGGTGAAATATACATATTATGTGTACTTTGTTCCTATATATATAAAACTTTTTAATAAATATTTAATACATAAATAATTAATTAATGTATGAATCTAAGATATCACATCATCGATATTATAATAATAGTCTAAGTCCATTATCCATGGTACTGTAAATAAAAAAAAATGTAAAAAAATAACTTGATCGTTATGTCCCCCCTAATAACATTTTAAAAAGTATGATAGCTTCCAAGTCACTTAAAAACAAGTATTTAAATTTATTATCCCGCATACTACAAATTTGTGAATTTCTCACATGTAGGATGATATTATGTATTCACCTTATTTATAATTTTACCGTCACCTATATGATTTTAAGGTGGTAATGATAATGTGATCATTATTTCTTTTAAAAATGAGTAGTATTTGTTAATTTAATATCGCAATCAAAATTTTCAATTTAAAATAAATCCATTAACTTTAAAACAATATTTAGTACTTAAATTATCGATGGATACTACACTTCAATTAAAAACTATATTAAAACTGGTGGATATATAAACATTTAGGTATGTAAGACAGTGTACATTGGTACGTAAAATCAAAAATGTAATTGAGATTTATTTCATTTTTTAAATAAACTAAACTATACCTAACTAATGATTTAATTCATTTACTAAAGAACAAGCTAGTGGTTGTGTGTCATAGATATGTATGGACCTACTGATGCCCAAGAACAGAGTGGACTGTTGGAGCAACCCTATGGTTTTTTGGTGTGCTACGACACACCAAAAAACCATGTGTCGTCGGGGCATCGTAGTTGAGTACGTAAGCGATCCTGCGATGCCCAATTAAGACTTGGGAGGATTTGTTGGGTTTTAGGGGGTAGTGCTGGCTTTTCTACCCCGTGAGTCCCACATTAACACCGGTATGTCAACGGGTGGTAAGCATAAATGCATTTCCCATAAAACGGGGGATGATCTGTTGGCTTTAAATGGGAAGTACTACTACTTTGCCCGTGAGTCCCACATAACTTGTAGGCAGGCATACGTGATACTCGTTAATGCATTTCTCAACGTCAAAACATAAACATAGTCATGTTTAGGCAAGAAGAGTCTGTTTTAAAAATCGTTAATGGCTGCGATGTGGCACTGCAGTGCGTGTACAGTGTACCGGTACGTAGGTCGAGAGCGAGGCGGTTGGCGGCGACGCGGCTAGGTGCGGCGCCGTGGGCGAACAGCCGCCCACGCCTGCGACACACGCGGCCACGCAAATTCCGAACCCACACCTGCGTTGCCTCACGAAGTAAAGCCTCACGTTGTAATGCCTAGATTGTTTAGGTCAATGGAATAATTAATAATAACTATTCCGATAACACAATAAAATATTATTTCCTCTCTACCGCATTTCGAATTTTCATAAATGCTAAAAAAGTCAAGCTAAAAATATGTAGTGAGTAATTTTGTTTCCGGCATGCTAATATATTACTTGCATTTAAAAATTAAGAGACATTATTTTTTGGGTCTAAATTTATTACACAGTAAGTATTTCATTTTTGCCAACAGCGGTTAGTGTCGCTTAGTTATAAAAATAAAGTTAAGTTTATTTAACAGAGTTATGTGTAAAATTATTTATTTGTTAAATTATTTATAATAAGCTTATGTAGGCTTTATAAAAATAACGCTATTGGGAATTTTGGGTATAAATATTATGTCTGGCTATTGCTGGTCCCTGATACGCCATTTTCCAAAGTCTACTAGAAGTTTTGTAGAACTAACTTTTTAACTTAACTTTTTTAGGAAAAACCTGAGCTTTTTCTGTTTTGAATTTTGGGTATCTAAAACTCAAAAACCATATCTGAACATGAAATTTTAAGTATATGTTTGAACTAAGTATACCATAAGTAGTCAGCAACAGAAAAAAAATCTCAGTAAGGTGTAATAATTCAAAGTTATACTTAAATTTTTGTAGAAAGTTTTATTTCTATAAAATCAGTAACCAAAATGTAAAAATACATATAGTATAATACGTTATTTTATTTGAAGAAGCTAAATGATATTCATGGCAATCAATGTATTGATGACAATTAATTATTCCTAACGTGTGTTATGAGGCAATCGTTGATTAAATACGTAACGTCCATATGACTACCAACTAAGTTGAAGATTTAAAAGGAAGCACAATTTGTCATTTTGAAATCAATTATATTGCATAATGGTTAAAGATCAAATTCAATTGCGTTTATTCCAAATTAATAAAAGGGTACTTAAGTATTATTTTATGAATTTAAAATAGTTTAAGATATTTGATATCAATAAAAGCTTGGTTATTTTTCGGTTACTTACCTACATTTTACGCGGGAACTGGTAAAATCTGTAAAAAAAGATTTTTAGTTACAAAAAAAATTTCATAAGCATATTTCAGTAAGCCTTAACTTAATCTACACCTACCACCTAATCGTCTCTTTTCTTAATTGAGAAGTGTCATCTTTTATTATATTATTATAGAATAACAAGCATTTAAATAATATAGTACATTTTTGTTATTTGTAAAAAAATTAGTTGAATGAAGCGTTTTTAGATTTATTTATTAAAAAATATTCCGAGACAAACAATCAGATTCCCACGAGGCGATTACTATCTCGACATAATATTTCGTTAGTAGCTATATACGAACTACGAGTAAGAACTAAGAAATAAGGACCCATATTAACGCATCCCCATCACGACTCTCAGCATCTTCATATGGAAGACATAGCGCTACAGTAACGGAAATGAAACATTCGTCGTTTGTACGTCAAAGTAATGAGTCGATTAATATCGCATGTATGCTTAAAAACGTCAAACTCTTTGTTGCAGACTGTAAAAACGTTCATTAACTTCATTTGTAATAAAAATATTCATTATGAATGAATAAGCAATTCCACGTTCATAGCGTTAATCAATGAGTTGCATGCAGGCAACAGTCCGAGTCGATGTCGAGCTCATTGATCGATCCACTCGATAGACACCACTACAGGCGCGTCGCTTACACTGTACAGTGTACACTGCTCACGCGCAAACAAAACCGGATGGCGCACACTGGCGCACCCCTCCTCCCCCACCGCACCTCGTCCCCCCTCTGCCCCCGACCCTGCCCCCCGCGACCTGCTGCATGTTACAGTGCTACCGGAGTTACGCCGCATAGTTACCGGACTTGATATGCCAGCTCTCTGCGCTCGGCCAGCGGGCCCACGCACACCACCGCGGCCCGACACTTAATTACCACGGTGCACCATTCGTGAAATTATTGCCGATCTTCTGCGCTCTCATCAACTATCGATATAATATCGATGTTACCGCTCGCAATTTAACACGTAACCCGTTTATTTCATCTGTTGAAATACAATTATTCCGTAAGCTTTCAATTTTACGGTATCGCTTTAATATTACTGTACAATATATTTTAACTTTGCGTTTTAAGTTCCATTTAAGGCAATATTTATAGCGTCATCAATTTGTTTCACCCGGTGTCTCTTATACGGGCGCATTATAATATGTAATGACGTTTATGATATTCCATTCGACGGCACCTAATAATCCGTATAAAATAACCGGATAATAATCTGTATAAAATAGGCTGTACGTAAATTTAAAAGCTCTGCCCATTAATTATTATTTAGGTACGGTTATCAGAAACTACAAGAGGCTCTTACTTCGGAGATTTAAAGCGGAGTCGGTGCTTGCAAGTACCAGTAAGTAATGAATAATGGTAATCTCTTTTACAGGGTACACATTAACGCATTAATCAGCACAACCTAATGACCGGAAACATAAGTCGCACTCTTGTTTAGTTTATTTGAACTGTAAATACAAGATAATGCTTATTAGTTTGGATAACGTATCTAAAACTATATTCATTAATTATTATTAAACACAGAAACCTGTGAAAAATTATTCTATTTACGAATACTAGATACCTATTGATTATTATCTTAAGACTGCCAGTTATTTAAATTGATAGTTAATGGAGAAATTTTCCAATTTTTTTGAAGTGCTAATTTTATTAAACATTCAAGTAAAAAACATGAAACCAATATTAAAAATCTTCAAAGTGGCGCTTTTTAGAATTACTTCGTGACGTTGAACACGAATGACCGAAATTGATTTCGATAGCTTTCAAAAAAATACCTACTAATTATACGTTAAAAATGATATTTACATCATCAAGCGTTAATTTTATCAGGCTTTTATAGTGATTTCAATGTATCAATTTTACTTCATGTGAGCAGCAGAGTCATGAGGAATGTATGCGAACTTATGTATAAGAAATAAGTTGGCCACGGCGACACAAGCGCCCCAATTGCCTCAAGCTCTAAGCTTGGTTAAAAAACTGGTAGCGCCGTCCCGCCGTATCGATCTTTATGTTATTTTTTTATTTATCTTTTTCATCTGGGCCTCCGCTCCGAGACTCGGACCTGAACGGAAGTTGTAATTTTTAATCGCACCAAGTATCTCGGCCGGCCGGTTGGTCTGCTCGCTTTGGACAACGAGTTTATATATAGATATCTATATATTATTTTTTTGTAAACAACCACCGGAAACGAGCGAGAGATCTCGGCGATTTGGAACACATATCTTCCATTACGTCTCAGCGCTCTTTGTAACTGTGATAAGGTGAAGATAAGAGAACCCTGGGACTGTCGAGGACCGTCGACGTAAAAATAATATTTATAAGGTCTCATCTAAAGTCGTCGAAAGTTTCATTGATACTTCGACGCCACGGATGCTGGACGTATGTAAGTACAGCTTTTATGTCAGACGTCGGTACAAGACAAGAGTGAATTACGACGATGTATTTTTGTAGCATTTTTCTGCCAATAGTGAAGCGTGGGCGCGCGATAATAGCCCGAAATATCCACATTCTCAACGCCCACCGGCACCATCAAGAACATTATTCGCCAGATAAAAACTTTTTAATCTTAACTTGTATATATTACGAAATAAGACAAAATTTAATTATAATAGCGGTGCAAAAATGTTGGATGTATATTTTTTTAACTTGGTAGGTACTTGGTATAGATTTTATCTACCAAGACTTTTATAGCGATTTTATAAAAATAACTTTAGAAATAATATGTAGTAGTAGTATTTGCAACTAAACTTAACAAGTAGACAATATTTCAAAACTATAAGAACTGTTAATAATCAAAAATATTTGATTTAGAATATTGCAAAAAAATTATTAACATACTCGATTACTAATTCTTGTACCTTCACTTAAAATATTTCTATAGAACTCTTTACAGACAGTGCTAACATCCCATTCCCGTAAGCTACACATTTAGATAAGGAAATAAAAAAAAAACGTTTTTTGATAAAGACACATTAAATACTTGTGAGTGTAGGTTAGTCATTTTAATACGTGTTACGAGACGATATTCCTAGAAATATTCGTATTAAGGAAAACATAACAAGAAATAGTACCTAGCTACTAGTAATTTTCCTTACCCAATTATAAACGTATTAGATTTACAGTGTCGAGGAAAAGCGAAAATATTCTTTTTACTAGTATTACACGTGGATTGATTCTAAATAAACCGTCAGTAAGACGTTGTATAAACAAAGCACAGTATTGTGCACCGTACACACTGAATTATCAACGCCATTGAAGTAAATAAACCGTATATTCATACATTTCATCTTGTAGGTTTTATTTTATATTTCAATATAAAATCTGCCTAAATTATAAGCAATCTACTGAAAGAAAATATACTTAAATAAAAGTAAATGTTAACAGTCCATGAGTAGAGAGGGATTTTAGTTTAATTCTGTAGAGATTTAGCTTAATGTATTTACTGTAAAAACAAAATGAGACCAAGATTCTCTTTTGGAATCTATACAATATATAGGAGGGTGTGTTCTGACATAGATATCCCATAAGTTTCTACCGCTAAAGGGGTGAAAAACGGGGGCAAAGTTTATATGAGACAATATGTGATTCCTTCGTCCCATAATAAACAATGTTTAACAGAATTGATGGAAGACTAGAGATTAGATGTAAATATTTCTAAGTAGGAGATTAAACTAAAAAAGAATATCACAGAGAGGGAAATAACAAACAGCGCACATAGTGCTAGAGCTTGCACAAAAAGACAAAATAAAACTTCTAAAGCATTGAATTTACGTATGAAAAATTTCAAAGAGTAAAAGCATTCGTTGAAATGATACCTCTATAAGACCTTTCAAAGAATTTTCTACATACCTAGGTAAGATCTATGTAAAGTTCATATTTTTTTAAACTACCTCTACATCATATTTCTATAAGTTTAAATTAAAAGTTTTCTATAAAAACTATGATATTTTCACACATGATGTAAAAATTGACATAACTTGTGGATAAGAAAATAAACATTTAATTATTTAGGATTTTACATACAAGGAGGGAAATGGATATATATTGGAGAGGAACAAAACGATGGGTATTAAATTCTCGAAGCACGATGGGGCACAGTGGAAGTGGTCGGTTAGCAAGCAAGCGGCAGCTTGTTATTTTAGAGGCGACTTCCGCTCGCTCGCTCTCGCCTATCAAATCGCTACGCTAATTTTAACTCGGGTTCGTGACGACTATCTGCAGGTAATTCGCAGCTTTGTTTGTCAACAATAATTTGTACTGCTTTAGAATTGATTTAATTATTATTATCTACTGATAATAATAATTAAATCAATTCTGAAGCAGGACAAACTATTAATTAAACAAAAATATACGCTACTTACTTACTACTTGCTTAAAAATATTGGTTTTTAGAGATAACCGATAGAAACTGTTTCAGTCTTCAAAAATCTTCAAATATCTCGTATTAATTGCAAAATTTATAAAATTTTTATATTTATTTTAAAAAAATTATACTGTACACACTCTGGTGTACTCTATTTTTAATTCTTTGTACTTTCCTATAACTTATAAGGCAGTATACCTACTTACTTAAAACATTTAAACTATGAACATGAATAAGTAACCCACCCCTTCCTTCTCTCTTTCTTTTTCTCTACCCAAAGGTTGCCTAGAATAGATCGCTTCATAGCGATAAGGCCGCCTATTGTACTTCTTCTCTATGTATCTACTATGTAATGTTATATAATGATGTGCAATAAAGAGTATTTGATTTGATTTGAAGTAACTTTTAAATCACAGAAGTAAAAAAATGCAAAAAACCTAGTAATCATATGAAAGAAAGTAAGGAATCCCATTTTTTCGGTATTCCTAAAAAAGGAGGCAAGTTGGCTATCGCATGAGATCAGGGATTAGTAGAGGAGTCTGTCGCTGCAGCTGGCGCCAGCTATATTTGTATCCCTTTGAAACACCGCCCTCGTGTTTTCACTCAGTTTACTTAATTCCCCTAGCTTTCCGACGTAAATGATTTAAACAACTCATCTTTACTGAACATGTCAAAGGCAACCGTTTACTAATTGTTTCAACTTCAAAATACGACAGTGTTTTAGTTTTCTTATACAATCGCTATTCATAGAAACATGTTTAGCCTATAAGTGTATTACTCGTCATTAGTTCTTATTTGTTGTTCACATTTTAAGTGAGTAACAAATATCCTTCCGTAAAAATTCTTTACTGATGCTTCTGTAACTATCCTAGTTTTAAAAATTGAATTACCTTTCGTTAAAAAAGCGAGCAAGTATCCAGTTATGATGAAAATTGTGTGTGTGCATCTTTACAGAATTTAGGTATAATTTTCCAAAAAAAAAAGTAATACAAAAAAGATATTTATTTTTTGTTAAATCAGTACAACGCTTTTAGCTAGGCAGTCATTCAGTGCCCGACGCTTTAGTATTTCAAATATGCATTTAAGTTCCTAGAATCCAACTCTATAATATTCAGAATAACTACTGTAGTACAATTTTGTATTAATATTTATGCATCTGGGATTGTGAAAAATAAAAATTAACTAACATGATCAAGACCTAGCATTACAACAAAACATTATGTAAAACATTTTAATATGTATATGTGTGTTTCTAACAATGTTCAATGCAAATTGTAAATCTTAGTAAAAGATGCAACAACCAAGACCATGTACTTTAACCAGTTCAAGTCAATCATCATAATTGCGCTCACCGTTAAGCCTACCTTGGAGACTAGTAAAAAAATAGTCCAGTTAAATTAATTATTATTATTTAAATTAAATATGTAGATAAGTAATTATTTTAAAAATGTACCTCTTGAAAGATTGTAATAGTTGTTTAGTAGTAAAACGACTTCCGCGCATCTTACAGTTATAGCGCCCAGGAAATACCCACATGTTAGTTACCTCGTACATTTTATAAATTAAAAGAGGATTGTATAATTTAAAAAGAGCTTATCAAAATTATACGGAAACATTAAGAGGCAAATGTTCTGAATTTCATCGTAATTGTTGATTGCGACTCCGGCAGCGAGCGACGTGTGCTAGAAACCAGTTAGCTTCAATCATTGTAATTGCGTCCCCCGTTAAGCCTATCTGAGAATTCACCGCGAGATAAGTTGTGATGTAGACTATGCCAAGTATCCTATGACATATCGCACGTTAACAAATTAAATAACTAGGAAAATTGTAATATTGCTTAGTTTGATTTACATGAGTTACGAATATTTGAAATTTTAAATGAAACTATGAGATTTTAGATTTTTTTTTTAAATCGTTTAAGTCTATTTTTTATGATATCTGATGTATATAGATTAAAGTAATCATATATTTTACGAATAAATATTAACTTCAATCAATAACAAATCGTACGAATGTCTCATTTAAACATTAACGCTAATTTAATCTATTAATCCAAAGTAGGTAGGTACTGCCTGATAAAAATATAGATTGCAAAGTATAATACAATGTCATGAATTATCCATTTACATGGCTCTACAATAAAGAGGTTTTCATGCGTTCACTAGCAATTCCCGCGGCTCCGCCCGCGTTTTAGTGACTATTAAAAAATAGGAGTTGGTGGTAGATGAATGCAAATTTAGGGTTATAAGTATTTTTAGTGCCAAATCATCAACAAATGAAAAATTAAAATTTGGTCTAAGAATTAATAATAAAAATCTAAAGTGGCCCACCCCTATCACCTAGGTCCCAGGGGAATAAATAAAACCTACGACCTACTCTCAGACCTACCAAATATATACATAAAAATCATAAAAAATCTGTCATATCATTTCGAAGGAGATCGATAACAAACACTGTGACACGAGATTTTTATATACATACTACAATTTTTACTCTACAATATTTTTACGATTTTATTGAAGAATATCTCAGATTTTTTTGAAATTGAATACAAATTTAGTATTCTCATCGTAAATAGTAAGATAAGGAAACAACGTTTTGTGTGTTCGCGACACGAAGAAAAAATATTTGGTTAGGCTTGATCCCACAGTAGCAGTGCTATTTGACTCTACTATTATTTATGCTTACTTATAGACATATTAAATTCAACATATTTTACTTTTTTAATGATTAAATTGGCATTGAACATACTTTGTTTAAATTTATTTAAAATTTAGTAGGTAGTAGCTAATCATTATACATTATAAAACATAATTAAAACTTGATTTAAAATTACATGTTTAACAAAGACGCAATTCACTTATTAAAAAGAAATACAGTCTGTCTATTTATAATTTTGAATCTATAATAAAATCTAGATTATTCTATAATAATGTAAATAAATACTAAATAAATATTATCGCCTCTATTTCGATATACATATACTAGGGTTTGTGTGGTAGAACAAATATGAACGTACCCACACTCGGTCAACACATCCCAAGGCCAAGGCCATACGCGGAACTATCGACTCGACAAACGGAAATTTATAAGAAAAAATAGATTTTAAGTGTCGATGTACACCACGAGTTGGGCAAAATCAAACAGCTTACTGGGGACACTTTAAGGACGCACGCTACCTTGAATTTTACAATCTGATAACATCCCTATTTACCTAACTTATATTGAAATGACTTTAATATTTTGACTGTGATAATATGTTATGTAGTAAATTATTATCACGGCAACAACGGCTTTCGCTTTCAAAAACACATTTAAAAGTTTTTACTTTCAATAATTATATTACCTACAAGTCATTTTATTTCTTATAACGCGAAAGCTATTATTAACGAGGACTCTATAAAATATTCTAATTTTTTTTAAATGTTCCGAAACTGGGTATAGAATAGTATTATAAGCATTATGATACTCATAACTTTCGTAAACGCTATCTGCATTATTATAGTAATCTCTTATTATAGTAATATTTACTAAAAGAAACCTCAGAGAGACGAAAATTTTGATTAAAATGATCTGTTTTAATTCTATAATATTAAATCGTTTGAATAGCTTCATATTTGGCCTAGTAGTGTGAGACTGCGCGGGCGCAACATGGTAAACAGGAAATGTCGTAGCGAGTTGGCAGCTCTTCAGCGACACGTGCTTGACATCGCCGTCACTGCAGCGCGGCGTCGCTCGCAAGCGTGCCTACATATGTTGCATTCTTCTGAATGATACTCACTATTTATACGAACAATATTATTGCGAATTTGCTTTATACTTTACTGAACTTAATTTTCAAAGATTATACCGGTATCTCAAAATATTTATAAAATGTCTATAGTTCCATTATATATCTTCCATTTTTCTATCGGTAAAACCGTATGATAATCAGTGCAGTAAATTCTGACATTATCTCGAACAAATCAAACTTAGGTCAGCAAAGAACTTAATATTGCAACGATTTATTCGATAACTTCTTACAAATATGTAGGGACATCTTTACACACAGCTATCTAGTTGAACTTTCGTAGTAAGCTTATATTACGGATACGGGGTACTAGATACACTACACGTAATATATAACTTTAAATACAACATATTATAAATATAAAAATCACCCATGACTGGAGTACAACCTCAACAAATGAATTCAACTCTCAACTCCCCCCAACGGCACTAAAATGCTAATTTTCTTTCTTAATTTGGCATATACAAAAATTACATTTTTTACTTTTAAAAAAGAAACGGATGCAATAGATTTCATTAACAAGAACAAAAATACATAAAAAGTTGAAATGAAATTGTGGCTGTACAATTTAAATATCCTTTAAATGTAACTAACGATACAATATCCGCTCGATACCATGTAAAATAAGCCTTTTGTTTTAGTGACCGGATACTCGAATAGGCACATGAATGGTTTTTAAATTTCGTCCGTCGAAAAAACTGTTAGAAAAAGCGACGACTAAACGAGCCGCGGGCCACATGGTCAGGGTAGGAACAAAAGGCAGGCTTGAATATGCTCTACAGATGTGCTATATTATTATGCTACACGAGTAGGGGTGTCATTGCAGATACAAATGCTGTTTTAATTTAAAATAAACATAAGCAAAGATTAACGCCGTTGGATAATCAAAAAGATTATAAAAAATTCATGTCCTGCTTTTTTATTACGTGCCTAATTTATTATGTCTTCATATTATGCCAATTCACTCGCATTTCAGTTATGTTCGAATCATATTGTATAATATTGAATGAGCAACTCTAATAATATTATTTCATTTCGGAATCTCTTGAAATTCTGTATTTATATATAGTCAATATCTGAAAAAAAGACTTTTATACCTTTTCCAAAAGCATGTTACAAAGAAAGCGACCGAAGCAGCCTAGGTATTGTTAAATAATTAGGTCAGGTTTAAGTCATGTTTATTTTCCTGAAAACATCAAAATTTATCGATATTGATAGGGTTTCAACATATCTATTTTTTATGATATTTTATATTATATTTCTTAGAATAGCCAACAAAATAAGCAAGAACTTCTTAGTAAAAATCTGGAGTTAGAAAGCTAATATAGTAATATTATTATTTTCCTGATATGTTCATCGTTTCGAATGTTGATGTCTCATCTAATGATCTAAACTATATTTGTATTTGCGTGCTAACTTGATCGTGGTGACTCAAAATCTATCAGGTTCAAGACATTATAATATATTTTTTATTAATTTGTTAAAATTTTACTTTTTAAGGTGTTAAAACAGTATAACTCAAAATAAATAAAATTTTAACTTTATTCTAAATACTATTTGGAGTATGGTAACATGTAAAGCAACCCTAGTCAACGACGGAGTTGAAACAATGCATACCTTCATACACCGACATTGGAAGACTAGATAGTAGATTTGGCGCGAATCAATAGTAGGTATATTTTTTTTTAAATTGTAGATACGCTTTTATCGCAAAGGCAGACATCAAAAAAGCTTTTCGATAAAATGATACCAAAATAATGTTATCAGTTTCTGTAACTCTGTAAAATGAGCTGAAAATATCTTTTAAGGTAATTTATAACTTATAGCACAAATGTGATGTAAAAATACATTGTTAAAAGCGTTTATCAATTTTTTTTAGAAATGCAGATCTAAATGAGTGAACATTTAGATCTGCACTGTATCAGTAATCGTTATTGGAAGTAGACCATTGCATTCAGCATACTTACTATAATAGTATTTGAACAAAATTTCAGTAATTACATTCATAGAACAATTGAAATTAATTTTTATTGTTAACTCTTACGTTGAGTACCTAACTGAAAATTGGAGCAAGGTATCGTAATCATATTATTTAATATACTTAGTTTCCAATCAAAGAGGCATAATATCGCAGACGCAGGCTCAATTTCTATGCCATGTTCTTTTTTTAGAAACAATAGTTGAAGCCACCTGTTAAATATATGAATATATTATATAATACGTTCGCTTCATGATTCGTCTCTAAAGAAAAATAAAAAAATATCTATTCCACAATGCCGTATATTTTTCCGGGATAAAAGTAACCTATGCAGTATATGCTATTCGAGTGCATTATCTATCTCTTGACAAACATTTGGATCCGTTCAGCCGTTCGAGGTGATTGAGTAACAAACATCCATCCATCATCCATCCATCCATTCATCCACCCTCATAAACGTTCAGACCCGTAGTTATGATATTTCTCTGATAAAGTGAATCTAAAAGTTAGGTATAATATTTTAATGCAGTAGCACATAACTCTTAATTGTACTGATTTTATTTAGAAGACGAAATTTTAAAAATTGTAATAAATATTTATTATTTGTACTTAGGAATCAGGATGCGCATATCGAAGTGTATAGGTACCTAGCTTTAGTAAGGAAGTCACAATAATATTATATTATGTTTTCTAAATATAGACTTTGCCCGTGACTTTATTCTCAATGCAAAGTTACTTAATTTCTAATTTTAGCTGGCCAATATTTTTCAATTGCAACAAAACTTTTCACTTTTATAACGAATAGAAACTTTTAACAAATAATAACGTCTGAATTTGTATAAAACTAATAATTAATTAAAGGTTATAAAATTAAAACATCTTAGTCCTGTAAAAACACAATTATACTATGGAAGTGGCTTTGATTTATATAAATTTAAACGTAATAAAATACTTACTAGTTATTAGGTATAATTATAAACTAAACGTGTGCTAAATTGTATTCGGATAGATATTATAATATAGTGTCAAGTTGTGTATGAATGAATTAATGAATGACAGATCCGCCATGTTTGTTTACATCGTTCGTGCGAGCTCGGGAGCCTTCGGGTGCGCTCGCGCTGGAAATAGCATGCACGGCAAGTAAGCGGTCGACGACCCCGCGGCCTGACACACCGAAATATTGGTGCAATCCTTTTCGATTACGATAATATGGGGGTGTCATTAGGTTAGGTAATGTTAGTATCATTGAAATTAGTTATTTTTATTCTTATTATAAACTAATAAGTATAGAGTAGCTGTTACAACGTAAAAAGAGATTTATTTTTTATTTAACTTTTATATTTGACGACACGTTTGGCGCAGTTGGTAGTGACCCGACTTTCTTGCGCCAGAGGTCGCGGGTTCGAGTCCCGCTGGGGGCATTCATTTGTTAAACTCAAATGTTTGTCCTCCAGTCATGGGTGTTTATATTTATAAAATGTATGTATTTAAACTTATATATGTAGCTTCCTTCGTAGCTTTCCACGGAACTAGATGGCGCTGTGTGTAATAATGTCCCAACATATTTAACTTTTATCATTAGATGTAAGCAATTGCATACAATTAACTTTTAAACTATGTAACTTATTTTTTATATAGTTTTCCCATGCTAAGATGCATTAGTAGTGTCCATTAAAGAAGTTGAAGTTGTCTTAAGCTTTTTACCATTCCGTTTAAAGATTAATGTTCTTAGATAAATGTGTATATTATTTAAAATTGTTTTAACTTAATAGAGAATACCTATCGTATTAAGCTAAGTCATTCACATAAAATACCATGACATTTCATGTTCAGAAAAGCAAAGTGACATCATACTACATATTATAAACAGGAAGGAAATGATTATCGCAAAACAAATTGTAAGAGATGTGTAGGCATGATCTTTATAGATGATTAGTAGGGTCGTATTCTCGGTGGTAATTCTTTTTTTTATTATAAAGTATACTAGCGACTCACTGGACTCATTTCTTTATGTTAACCGGATAACCAGCCATCATTATACCAATCATAAATCTGTCCGTGTGTATTGATAATAATATACTTATTTGATATTTCACTAAGATTTTTCAAAAACTAATTAATTTTTAGTTTCAACTAAGTTATAATTTTATTAAATGCATATTGCATAGACTAAGCGTTTAATTTTTTCAACAAAATTACATTCTAGTACATATCCTAATAATTCCAGGTAAAAGTGGATGAAAGCCGAGAACCTTTGAAGACTAACCTTAACCTAACCTGCGTACCACTCGACGTAATATGTAGAGATCAGCTCTAGAAGATCAGCACTATGTGATGATAGCGTGAAGTGAAATATACGTGTGTGTTGATGTTACACTTTATGCTGTTAGTATAGATTTTTAAAAAATGAGATATGTTTTCGGAGTGAAAAGTATCCTATATATTGACCTGGATAATCAGCTATCATCATCAATTTCAGCAAAGTCTGTGGCAGACAGACAGATAAATTTTATAAAGAATAGATTCGGCCTCTGTATCGACAATATTAACTATTTCAATAAGTTTTTTTAAAATATGTAATGTATAGATACGACTAAGTTAGAATTTAGATTATTTTACATTAAAAAAAATTACGTGAAAGTGCGTGCTTGTAAATTTTTATGATCTTGTGTATTGTGTGTAATAGTTCAACAGTTACATTTCCCAACGTTAAAAAATACTTGTATAATATTATACAAGTACCTACAAAGATTCATAATTATCATACAAATGCCCACAGCGGAACTCGAAGCTGCGACCGCTGGCACAGCTACATATTGAGCGAGCTCACACCCATATGTGACATACAAAATAAAACATAAACCCAGCCCAATTAGGTATTATTAATACCTAATTACAAGCCCGTTTTTATTGAACTATATAAAGGTAAATAAATCACTATTTAGTTAGTACATCGATAATTTGTAGGCAATACTAAAATAATAGGCGGTATAATTTAACATGGCGGGGGCGCTCCCACGAGGCAGGCTCCGGTCCCACACCTCGCACTAAACGGTTCCTATACAGCTTATACCACCCATAGGCTATAACTACGGCTTGCACAAGCTCGCTGATTACTGATCGTATTTTGTTAATAATTTTGTCATGTTTGTATGTAATTATTAATATTATTAAGCAACGAAATTTATTATATATATTATTTTGATAATTTGTAATCAATTATTTAAGCAAACATGTACTACGTGGCCAAATATCAAATAATAATAATCATCGACACTTGACGTTAGCATTTTAACTAAAATTAAGTTCATACGTCGATAATAAAAATAATGTTTTCCGACCGATTCCGTCACGGCGGCCGATCTTATTGAGACTGGCCAACTGCGCAGGAGATATAATACACTCTATTCCCATCACTCTCATACTCCGGTGGAACGATTGTTCGACACGACCATTTAAACAGAAAGACTCAATAACTACACTTGGCCCGACCCGGGACTCGAACCCAGGACCTCTCGATGTATGACCGTACATGCTAGCCACTACACTATCGATGCAGTTAATGACGATAATATTTATTGAATATGTATAAGAAATACCGATGCGAGATAGTAGTATAATAAAACCAATGGTAATATCGCCTACGTCTATTTCGCAAAACAGAGGCTGTACCAAATTCTTAGCCCACCACCACACGTGGGCAGGTGGAAAGCGGAGCGTGTTATGCAACCGTTCGCGTTAACTATGGCGAGCGCCTTATTTGATGAGAAATCGTGCCAATAGTGTAGTTAATCACAATGCCCTTTATGCATATTTCATTTAAAAAGTTTATAAGTATACAGTAATGAAAAAAGGCTAATTATTCGTCTTAAAAATACTATTATCTTCTTATATATCAAAATCTCGTGTCACAGTGTTTTTTATGGAATTCCTCCGTAACAGTTTGACCGATTTTTATATGATTTTTTTGTGTACATACATATTTGGTAAGTCTAAGATTATTTTTATATTTATTTTTTCATGTATAATTGGCATGATATATATTTGGCATCAAAAACACTTGTAACCCTAAATTTTTCATCCTTCTACCACCAATCCATATTCTTTAATAGTGATTAGAACGCGGGCGGAGCCACGGGATTTGCTAGTTTTATTATAAATTTTAAATTTATGAGAGTAGTTCATGCATAATTGTTTAATGGGAGTGGAAAAGCTTGAATATTTTAAATATTTCTTTGTAATGGAATAGGTACATAATGAGTGCATGAAAATAATATTGGGAACTCATTACAACATTAATTGAATATGGTGAATAAACGTTTTTTATTCTTGTTACGCTTCGTAGAGTTATGTTGCATAATTGGAATACTCTTCCAGGATTTTCTCTGAACTGGCAATTCACAGTTTCACACACATTCGAAATATCATTCTGAACGCGGCGTAATAGGAAACAAAGGCAAAACTATAGAGGCATCAGGCAAGACTACAACAAACCAAATAAAATTGATATTCATATTTATGTCGTAAAATAAAAAGGTTTTTAGGTAATTCGCTTCAACCTATTTTCTAATTTTATAACAAAAAAATACCGACCGAATTGATAACCTCTTCCTCCTTGTGAGAGTCGGTTAAATTCCTTCAGCTTCTTTGCCAAAAAAAGTTGATGCTCACCTTTGGCAAATTGAAAACCCATACATTTATGTCAAAATACAGCGAGATTACTTAATCAACAGGATAGGTACTATTCATATGGTAGCTTTCACACATTGTAATGAAATGCACGCATAAAGCTTAGGTGTGAAAAGGTCAGAGGTTAAATTTTTAGCGCGGACGCTTTATTGGTTTGGCAATAATAAATGAGATAGTAGGTACATAATATTATCCTCTTTATACCTACGCGTAAGACTGTTTTGGAAGACTTATAAAAATTAGGACTCTGCTATAATTTCTACTACATCCTATAAAATACGTAATTATGTAATATAATTAATTATTGGTTAAGAAGAAAATTATTAATAACTCTTTTTTTAACCTTTTGTAATAACAGAATTTGTTCAACATTTTTCTTTTCTTAAAGCTGTAATCGTGCAGGTATGTACAATGTATAATATCGTAAATTTTTTGTTTAATGATTATGAAGGCGAGCATCAATACAGTAGGTATGATTAAACTTCTTATAATGTTACTTCGTGTCATTTTTGATAAAAGATGGTGTTCTTCAATTGCCCGAGTACCGCCTACCGGTCAATTAATGTTCGAGGATTTCGAATTGAATATACGATTTGTTTAGGTATTTCTGTCGCCTCGTCAGTCGCCATAAGTAGGTTATGCAACCTACGCTGCATTATAATTTTGGTGTTAGCATGAATGTCACGAAAAATACAATTTACCTGTTACCAAATGTGTACGTAATGGTCAAAACAAGGCCTAATGTAAATTGAACATTTCTCGGTTTTCTTAGGATAAAGGGAATAAATAATTTCATGTATTAACCACACTTAGAAAAAAATACTTGAGCAATATAAAACTAGACTATTATATTCATAAAAAACAAGTCTAAGTAGATACAGTACCTACTCGTATTCTAAATGGTAAAGGTAAAAGGTAGCACAGCATCGAACACAATGTGGTACATCCTTATTTACATATAATAACATAAACATTTATGCGCCTTGCAGACACATTGGTCCGATGCCAAACTAGGGTTTCCGGCTCTGATAACTAGAAACAACGAGCACAAATAAATAATTAACTAGCTAGGTAGATGTACCGCAATATAAAATATTAATAATATGTAGTTGACTGTACGTGTACATGTAGGTA
The DNA here is from genome assembly GCA_905231865.2 of Boloria selene. Classification (NCBI taxonomy): domain Eukaryota; kingdom Metazoa; phylum Arthropoda; class Insecta; order Lepidoptera; family Nymphalidae; genus Boloria; species Boloria selene. The sequence continues at coordinate 10,653,191 of HG993137.1, read as the reverse complement.
TATCCACGTTCCACATACTTGCTATATATAGGTAATATTTTCTCCTTTTTTCTATTTTTTGATTTGACGATTTGATTTATTAAGCATATATGTATTTTTTCGTTTCGGTTTGTCAATACTTCACAGAATAGACACTCTACACTGGAAAAATACAGTTGTCTTATTCCAAAATCAAGAAGCGACTAATAATAGATTTTTAGTTATTTTAGTTGAAATAGTTATATTTTTATCAAAATCAGCTCCGAAGTACCTATTTTGTGATCATTTACTGCTATTCATTATATCGGAGCTTGCCATTTCCGCCCACGTGAAAAAAATATATTCTAACAACTTTATCTTTTCAATTACGTATTCTATTTAGTATTTATGCTGGCTGCCTCACTTGTTCGTTGTGAGTGATGTGACACTCTGATTCTAGTAATACAGTGAGTGCCTTTTCACACGAGCCAGTTGCAGTTTTTTTAACTATGTTTTAAATATATTATACATGATGATAAATTTTAAATTTATAAATTAATAATTTAATGATTATTTTTGATATTCTTTCTTGTAAAATTTAAATGTCATCAAAATAGGAAAGAGTTATGGTAGGTGGGAAGCTACGATGCGAGTACACACTTCCCAATATCTTAGGTAACTTCATCTTATATTAAACACAATAGAAGCAGGAACACTGAAACGGTATAGGTATCATAATAATATGAGAACAATGTACGCGAAGGGAAGATAAATGAAAGATGAAAAAACAAATACTTCTCTTAATTACTTTATCGAATTCTTTGTTATTCGCTTTTTATTAACTTTTACAGACTTCGTGAATTAATAAATTACTTATTGTATAGGTACGTGTAAATAGTACATTACATATAATTGTTCTGAACCAAATTTAAATACAAATTATGTCAACATATCGGTCTTCGTGTCTGTTAGTTTGAATTTATCTTCAAAGTGCCACAGCACAACCAAGAAATAGCATTTTGCTAGTTTGAGATACAGTATTACTATTAATAATTTGCCCTCCTAATTAAAATATTGAACTATTAATCTTTTAATTTTGTTTATAATTTTAAACGATAAGTATTAACAATTTTAATGTAATATTTTATTTCTATAGTGAATATTGAAGATCTAAAGCTATTGGATTTAAAATACACAACCAAAAAGCTGAGTTCTGTAAGGCTCGCGTAGTTTTTCTAATTGGTAATAATTTTTATGACAGTTGTTAATGTTCATTTTCTTACTGGTTAATTTTTTTTACAGATAACATATCTACATATGACGTTAAATTACTATGTTTAAGCTTAAATCTATAAGCGTGATAATTTTTCAGTAAAGTGTACCCCAAAATGCTCAGATTGTAGGATAGTGTTAGTACTCGCTTCGCACGCCCTAATAAATCCAGTCTTTCTTAAATTATATACAACGTTTACGTAGGTACTCCAACGTTAGCCGTGTTCATGAGATTTGCAATTCAAGTTTAAAAGTACCTAGGTGTCTTACGATGTAATAAATTTCCATTTGACGCACTTCTCAAATCTCAATATTGTAACTACCTCTATAAATAGAACTCAAGAAACCTACAAGTACTTACTTAATATTATGTTAAAATACGTTAAGTTATTTAAACTGAGTTTGATCGACTTCCAACTTCTTTAGCTTTTCTCAGAAATAACCACTAGATTTAAAATTATAACGAAACGATTTTTTTCTATCTATTAAAATAAAACATTATACTTAGATGTAAAAAAACATTAACCAAGCATCAATGGAATGTATCAAGGCTGGTAAGTGGTAACATCAGGTTATTGATATAACCTTGAATATGTTGGCCCTCTTTAGAAGCTATAGTAAAACTCTAATTAAATTGTGTAAATTTTAAATACAAAGGAAGAAACAATTATTTCCTGGTTATAAAAACATCGGCCCCACAGATATATCTGTGATCGGCCCCCAATATCTATTACCCGAAATGTATTAAGCATTGGTAGGTACTGTATAGAGTACGTGTGTTGGTTTAAAAGCAAATCTAACAATAAACTAGTTATTTTAAGTATTTCACTCGTAATAGCGGTTATATAATTCAGTTAGAGAGTAGAGTGCAGTGCTGAGCAGAGGATGCGAGTGGAGTCGGGGAACATCCTGCGGTGTGATACGCGGTCCCCTTATCAGCTTCATTGATAGGTTTATCTCGCGAGGTCGCGTTCCGCCCGACGCCCGCGCACCGCCCTCGTACACTATCATGCAACGGTCACCTCACCAACGAACTTACTAAATTCATTCATTGCTTTATGATTTCTATTGAAAATAGGATATAATAAGTGAGTAATGCAAATTAAAACTAAAACTATTATTTAAACAATAAAAAAATAAATTGTCAATATAAAAAATTAGGTAGGTACCTATATATCTACAGAAAGCATTTTTCTAAAATCATAAATAAAATGGAAAATTAGGAGTTAGTATATATGTTAATGTGCAAATGTTTGTATGTCACACGTTAAAGCAAAAACTTTTTGTGCACAAAGTAGTCAGTGCCGTCATTCGATGAATTTGAATTCTGCGAATCCTTTTGCCGCGTTTGGTAGAGCCATTTACAAATTGCATATTCATTATTCATGTTATATTATATTTACTTACAATACTATCGCTCTTCTCATATATGTTTATTTATCTATGTCAAAAACAAATAAGTATTTTAATCCTAACCTTTTAAAGCTTAAATACTCGTATAGTGAAAAATTCGTCTGGCGCCACATCGATAACTTTTTAAAAGCCCTGTCATATTAGCTTTTAAACTAAATAATGGCCGTAATTCTCTTAAAACATGGATGAGTTTCTGGTAGCCCTTTGTGGATCTTATCTTATCAATGAAACAGTATTCCGGAGTGGTTTTTTTTGTTTATGGCATTTGGCACGCGCTTTGTTCGAGTTGGTACAATGAAGTCTTGTTCTGCCGATAACTGTGTATCGTATGTACTCGTAGGTAGGTACTTCCTACGGCGGCATGTCGGTGCGACGCTGCGGTGCGACAGGCGGTGTCGAGTGTCGCCATGAGGCAGCGTGCAACGGGACCCGGCTACTGTTAGCCTGCGCAAGCGCGGCCCTACTGACAACTTTAATTTCCTGTCAATACACTTTCTTGGTATATAACTGTTAATATAAAAAGGATCTATTGCGACCGTGTTATTAGTTTTTGCTGTGTTGTAATGTTGTCGTTAAAATAAATGTGCCTATTGCAAAAGTATAATTACTGGTACTTAAAAATAAATCAAGTAGCTTTTGCATTTCGAAATCTGTTCATCCAGTTACGTTAATTACCCAACGAATGTAGCAGTCAATTAGTAAAATGTTCGGTAAGTCGAATATGAATGACATGAATTTAATACTGGACAAATGGACAATCTACACTAATATTATGAATAGATACTTAAAGTCTATAATTTTGGATGTAGGGATAATCTCTGAAACTCTCTCTCTCTCTCTCTCTCTGATTTTTACTACGATTAATAAGAAGCTATAATACCGCCGAGTGGTATCGGCTTTTGTTCCGATAAAATGTGCTTAAAATAATAATAATTTTACACACAGTTTGAAATAAAACAATAAAATGTAGAGCAAAAAGATACCTAAGGAAGGACTCGAGAAAAGCAAGGATAAGTCGGTAGTGAAGTATAAATAGACGCACCGATAGTTTAGGTGTTGATGTTTTGGCATATAACGACTGTGTTGCGGGTTCACTCGCGGTGCGGTGGCAGCGCGGCGTGCGCGCGCCCGTTCGCCGGACGACTATCTGCGGGACCCCATTCACTCGTACGCATGAATGAATGGCGCGTGGCTGAAAAACTGAAATTCTAAAGCCAGGAAACAACTGAATTGACCTTGTTGGACTAGAATAGTTAATGTCGACTGAAATTTCGATGTACACGTATATAGAGCATAATTGTAGAGTACGACGTAATAATGTTTGTAATGGTTGTATACCAGATTATTTACTACAAAAAGTTTAAAGGTTATGAATAGTCAAAATCTACTCTGTACTCTCAACTCAGTAAGCGGCGGAACGAGACGGTCATACTTCCTAGTTCATATTCGTTTTGACGATACATTTGCCTCTGTTTGTAGTGATCCTACTTGCTGTGCCAGCGGTCGCGAGTTCGAATCCTCGGAGCATTCATTTGTTTAATGAGCACGAATATTTGTACTACAGACATGGTTTTTGTATTTACAATATTATGTATTTATTTAAAATTTATATGTTGATCAACTTATCTGGTATCCATAAGACAAGCCTCATAGCTTACCACGGGCTGATCGCGCTAATTTCAGGAACTACTGGTTCGAATCGAAAAAATATTTTTGTGTTGGACAATCCGTTTATCGAGGAAGGTTATATAAATCACGCTATGACCAATAAGAGCGAAGTATCAGTTGAAAATATTGCAAAAACGGAAAATTATTCCTTTTAATAGTACTTTCTTAGGTTTACGCGAATATTTGACATTATAAATGAAACTATCTTTTCGGATTTTGTCGCGGATTTATTTGGATTTTTCGTTCCCGACGTTTCGAATGCTTTACAGTAATCATGGTCACGGGAGAGACTCTTCAGTCTTAGGTATATAGTTCCTTTTGATAGCTTCCGTTGCGCGCGCAGCGTAAAAATTATGGAAAAAACTAGGTATGAATAAATCGTTCCTACTTTCTGCGACAGCATAATAATTTGTCTATCTTATAAGATTGACTCAACATAACCTTTTTTATGGTAATATAATTTACTCTAAAATAATGCCTTATTTGCGAAGGTTTTTTTATAAGTAGATGTTAATCCTTATTCAAATAGATAAATAGATATTCAACACAATAAATGATATGTTAAATCTAAGGATTTGGTTTCCAATATTTAGAACCCGAGCAAAGCCGCGGGAAAGGCTAGTTCTTCTATAAAGACATATAGTTGGTAACAAAAAGAGGCTGAAGCAAAAAAAAAACGAATAAGCTATTTTCTTCGTGTTACGTCTCGTATAAATAAAATTGAAGTGTTTTTAATTTCAAATTAAAAGCTTTTCACTAAATATCTACTTATAAAATTAGGTAAACCGGGTGTAACATTTAAATGGGTGAGTATGGAGAAATCTGGAACTGTAATGTAAATAAGACATACGAAGATCTGTTCTTAGGTTTTATCATCAATATTAGTTACAAGAAAAACTGCATTCATACATTTAAAAAAACTTGTACTCAGCTTAGGAATCAAACCTTTAAAAAATAAAACTAATATTATTTCTATTTAAATATTGATTGTGCAAGTCTTAACTCTTGAGCAGTAAATGTCTATGAAACACGATGTATAAAATTTATTTTAGTCCCTTTAATTTATTTTAGTAAGTGTTCAAAAAACTCACTTAGCTAACGATCTATTGCATTTTGAATCTTCACATGGTGAATTTGTGCTAAAATTGTGTCACGACAATAACTAAAGAGACAATTTTACGACCTTAACGAGTTAAATGTTGTATTAAAAAAAAGTATTCATTTTGAACACCTACTAAAATAAATTAAAGGATATTAAAACAATACATTTTATTAATTTTATACATCATATTTCATAGTAACATTTAAAGCTTAAAATTAGCGATTCCCGATTTAAGTAGGTACAAGTTTTTTAACCGACTTCAAAAAAGGAGGAGGTTATATGTTCCACTGTATATATTTTTTTTATGTATGTTCACCGATTTCTCCGCCAACTGTGGGCCTTCTGTAGGGTATAGTTCCGAAGGGGTCCCATTGTCACCAATTCAGGATCTGATGATGGGATCTCAGTTAAATCGAGGGTTACTCTCAAAATTTATAGGCACCTATTATGTTCTTGCTATATTTTCTAAAACTGATGAAACTTTTACAGATGAAAATCATCATCTCATGTGGATGAGCTTATGATCGAAGGTAAAATTCCTTAACGGTTGTTTTTTATGCGTTTTCATTAAATGTATGAATGCAGATTTTCTTGTTACTAAAATTGTCGACACGGTACCTACCTAAGAACAGATCTTCGTATGTCTTATAGTTTCAGACTTCCCCATACTGACCGATTTGCATGTCACAGTCGGTATAAGGCATTTACATCAAAAAAACAATTTTTAAGATTTTTGTCTGTCTATCTATCTATCTGTCTCTCTGTCTGTTTGTTTGTTTCAGCTAATCTCTGAAACTGCTTGTACCGATTTTGACTTTCACTCGCAGATAGCTAATGTTATTAGGAGTAACTACTTTTATTTTATGAGAAAATTATAAAAATCGTTACGAACAGCGAAGCGGGCCGGGTTTGCTACGATAGTTCTAGACTACACTAAAACCTAAATCAACTACTTACCTATTCTAAGTAATATTCTCAAATGTTGAATATAACAAAAAGCTGTTCTTGTGTCGTTTTGTTGTTGTGTTATCTTATGATTTTAATGAATAAAATAAGTATTAAGATAAGAGGTCGTTTATAATCTAGAAAACATTAGTTTTTATTTATTTGTGTAGGCGCAATGTTTTTTTAAAGGTTTTTTATTTGAATTTCTATGATTTATCGTGCTGCGACAATAGGGACCTAATAATTGTCGTAGTAAAAGATGAAGCAAATTCAAAATACTGCTTAGTATTCTTATATTAACTATAGTTTACTATTTTTTATCTATTTATGTTGTAACTGTCAGTATAGTAAAGTAGTTTTTAAAAAAATCCCAATTTTCATATTCTTGTCGTGAATTCATATCAATTTTACATATTAGAATAATTAACACATATTTTAAACAAAATTAGATCATAAAGTCATCTAGCTTAATATAATTATTCAAAAGAAAGAGAAATAACAAACAAAATATCAAACTTCTATAATTTTTCTTTAAATTATTTGACTCTGTCCACGCAGAATTTCATGCTCTACGATATTGAAATATTTTCAGTTTTGTTTCCAAATTACTTATACGATTTTAAAAAAAATTAAAAAAATTTTTTAAATAATATTAGAAAATGAAATCCTGCTATTCGGGTCCTTGCAGGAAGCACAGATCACATTATACCAGGCAGTTAATGTTTTTAGTCTTAAAAAATTTTGCGCTCTAGCTTAGGGTTATAATTTTCTGAGTTTTTGAACAGTCAATGATGTAATTTGTTAACTTTGTAATAATAAAAAAGTACACACAATTTTTAATTTGTAAGGCTATATTGGAATAATTAAAAAATATTTTCTGATGCCAATTATTATTAGGCCCACACTGGGCTTGATAAATATAACTCTAAATTTTGGTATGGTTCACCTTAGAACAAAAATATTGTGTGTAAAAGGTCGATTTTAGAACTTAATTGATTGATAAAATTACAATGTGAAAGTTTTATATTGCACACCCATTTTAAAACATTCTGTAGGCATGTTATTCATTTTAAGTTAACTTACAAATCATCATCCTTTTCCTTCCTTGGATTACTATATAACTGATCAATAAATATAATTATTTAGTAATTATAAGTAATAAACGTTTTTATTTAAAAAACGTACTTAATTTACATGAATTATGTTATTTGAAATGTTAAAATTTATTAACTAAGCACATACCTATTTTTTATTTTTTTAGAGTAGATACACGGGTCATGGATTAAATTTTATCAGACAGTTATGGTCTGTACATGTAATAATATATTATTAATTGTTTTAATACAAATAAATAGACTAGTGATTAAATGAATTACAAATTACCTAAACAGCTAAATACATATAATCAGAGAAAACGCAATTTAAGTTAATTTATAAGTAATTATTGAATTATTACTGATGTTATTAGGTTTTAAAGCAAGGTTTGATATCGTACCCACATTTTACTTCCACTTGGTACTAACAGCCCTATTAATACTACTTTACACGTAATATATGTATAATAAGTACCTGTACTATGGGTTAAGTAACGCATAAATTTTATCAAAATTGTAACCGCATATGGGACAGTGTGTTAATTTGATAATTTTAATAGTCGTGTATTATATGAATACTAAGTATGCAATATGACAGTTACAGTAATCAATGATAGGATTCAGTAATTACAAGTATCTTATGTGTCATTGATTTGTTAATGTAAAATTATGTATTAGAGAAGTTTATAATCTAAATGACTAAAAAACTACATAAATTCATAAAAAATAATAGTTCAATTTACTTACTTATTATTTTTTTATAATAGATTCATTTTTTTATTTTTCGACCTTTTTTTTGATAGATATTAAATAACAGGTAATACCTTAAGAAAAGCACTCTCGACTCCAATTATAAAGCCACAGTAGTTCATAAAACTATAGTAATCACTCACTAAGACACTATTAACTTGTTAGACTTGTTAGAGTTAGAGTTACTTGACAGAGATCGGCCTGGCTTTCCACCAGCGCGTTCCGAGGAGCTTTGAAGCTTTACCCAGCTCAGTGGCCCGCGCCTGCGCTGTCTCCACCGGGGCGTGACCTAGACCCTGAAAACTACACCCTCCCGCCTACGCTCACCGCGTTACCATAGTTACTTGCAAAATTACAGCTAAAATTGTATCCGAAAATCCTCATAAATATTGTTATTTAAGCTTCAAACATATTTATTTCTATGAATATCTTTGAATATTTTATATACAATAAAGATGTTACAATCTTAAAGCTTATCAAAGCTTCTCTGAAAGATATGGGACATTAATGCTCTACCTACGCATACTTGCTCCTCCCAATAAACGATCAAGCTTGGTTAGCATTGGTTCTTCTAGTTGGTATGAGTACTGTCCTTCCGGGAGCCATTATGGATGAAAAATACTAGCAACATAGATTATAGAGATATTAGCTTGTGAAAAATTATGTCCTCGGACAGTCTTAAAGCTAATGATATATATTAATATATCTACCAAATAGTTATGATAAATAAAAAATATTTGTTCAGTATTAAGCAAGATATTATTAAATTTAAGTTTTGTGTTATTAAACTTTGTGTAGTAACTATCAGCAAATGTTATTTGATACATGATACGTGTGCTGCATTATTTTACTTGTACTATAAATGAAGAAACTTATAGACATCCGTGGTGAAAAGAATGTTTCTCTTATTATGTCTGTCTTAGTATGTCATGGTTTAAAAAGCTGATGGAAATTTTATAATTGAATATTGTAATCCTTATAAAATGCCTTATGTTATAACTAGTAGGTACATTAACGAAAATCGATTATTGCGCTACATGTAGGTCGCACCTGCAAGTGACAGAATTATGCAGAAATATTAAAAGGCTTTAACCGATCTCAGGATAAGCTAATAACTATAGTGCATACGATTTTTATTAATATAAAATATTTAAGCTTCAGAGTTAAAGAAAAAATCATTATAAATGTTTTTTTCATTCGTTGACCAGTGACCTGTCTTGTCTGGTCAAAAAATAAAGTGCAAAAAACATGAACAAAACCGGTGTACGTTTACTATGAATTATTACTGAAATTGTTTCTACTTATGAAGTTTTATAATAGTTTACTTCAACAAAGGCAGTCATATTTTTATGAGGATTTTAACCAGTACCTTATATAAAAAAGTTACATAATCAAATGATTAATATATACCTTTGCAGAAGATGCACCACTTGGAACTCAATCTTTAAAAGCTACGCCAGTAGTGATACAGATTGAAGAATGTATTACTTATTTTTTATGTGCCTTTTACCAGTGATAGTGCCAGGCATCGATGGTAAACTAAGGAATTAAAACTAAGTACCTATTAATGAAACTGATGGCGCGTTCGATTAATGTGACTTACTGCGACAAGTACCTATAGTAGTATATGGGGTTCTTCTTCAATGATAACAAAAACAAATCTATCCCAAAAGAACCTTACATTTTTTTCTTACATTTTCGTCCAGTCTATATCTTATCTTAGTGCCAAATTTCATCTAGATCGTAGATCCGTTCAACCTTTCTGGCGTGTTTGAATAGGAACATCCATCCATCCGGTCCTTTATTACTTTATTTTAAAATTAATATCCTTTGAATAGTTACAACATATTTATAAGAAAATTCTTAAAATCTATATCTTTGATATTATGCTTTCTCAATAAATAGAATTTTCCCCAGAGAGAATAAAACGTGGTTGTGTTCGTCTACTAGCAATACCAGATCGGTTTGCGGCGTAGTAGTTAATATATTACGAACTAGTGTCCGACCGAATATTCGGTTTCGGTTTCGGTCGAGTTTCGACAAAAAAACGAGTTTCGGTTATGTTTCGGTTTCGGCAGCAAACCTGCCGAAACTACGACCGAAACCGAAACTGCATTCGGGAGTTTCCGCGCTGTGCTCGGGTGTGTTCGGCGCGGTAAATGACATCCAAGCGACGATGACATTTGGGCGCGTCCTCGTGCGTAATCATGTCGTAACCTGTTTGTTTGCAGTGCATTTTGTTTGTTGTGAGTTTTCGTGTGATATGTTTTGAATTCGGTAAGTTTTATCATGTGATATAATATAAGAGTATAATTCGCGTCATGTAAAAAGAACGCTGGCTGTCAAGTTGCGCAGAGGCGATTTATCGGCAAATTTGGTGGTGAGACGCGGGGCGCGGGATGACGAGGCTCGCGTCGCATGCTTTCCGGCTCGCTATTGGTTCGTCAGTTCAAAATACCATCGCGCACACAAAAGTTAACAATTACGAAATTGTTTTTTATAAAAAAATAGAGAAAAATATTTTTGGCATATTATATTGTTTTTAAAAAGAGAGTCTGATAAAAATGCAGTTAATAATTTAAAAATAAATATAAAATTAATTAATTATATTTTTGTAAGTAAACTAAACATTCTACACTGAATGAAACATAGTTTATTAATTAATAGAATTCTATTTAATGACATTCTACCTAATATATTTTTTAATGTACCTGCCAATAACCAATTTTCGTCACGAGTGAAAGGCAAGTTCGAAAATAAAAGAATAGGCTTAGTAATTTCGTGTGCGAATGTCCCCATGCGCAAACACACCCCCCACCACTTTCTTCCAGCGTTCTTTTTACGTGACGCGAACTGTACCTCGAAAAGTAATTTAATATAACAAAGGAGTACCTAGATTATAGTAGAATCAAGTTTACCATAAAAAATTAAAAATCTAAACATTTTGTGGTTAATTTAACTCTTTCGCTAATGCTATATGTAAACAAACATTAGTTAGGTACATGGTATTTACGATAGTGCATTAGTGGTGATAATATTAAGGATTTAGAGTTTCGCGTTCAATTTATTAATTATTAAGTAGGTACCAATATAATAATTGTTTTTTTTTACAAATTAACACTTATAATTAAACGAGTAGATACCTACCTGGTTATCCGTATAAAATTAACACTTATATTTATTTTACTAATTAAAACAGACTGATTATAATACATTTTCTTTATTTTTCTCTGAAAACATGATCCTTATAAGAAAGTTTCGGTTTCGGTTTCGGTTTCGGCCGAAACTGAGACCGTTGCCGAAATTCGGTTTCGGTTTCGGTTTCGGTCGTAAAAACCAGTTTCGGTCGGACACTATTACGAACAGGTAGATATACTGTCTCATAATAATTTACATCTAGAAAAGTTTTCAATTATTAATATACTTTCATTTTTCATTTCATAAAATATATTTGTATTAAATAAATGGATCAAGTAGCGTGTTTGAAAATAATGATTCCGAAGAATCGAGGGCATCACAGATCACTGCATTTCTCACACATAATTTTTATCACAGTATAGGTAAAATATTTTCAATAAAACATGCAGTGGATTTTTTGTACGTATTCAGCCCCTTTTAACGTCCCACTGCTGGGCACGGGCCTACCTTTAATACGAGGGAATCAGGCCATAGTCCACCGCGCTGACCTAGTGCGGGTTGGCGGACTTCACATGTCTTTTGAAAACTTGCTAGGTTCTCTTACGCATACAGGTTTCCTCACGATGTTTTCCTTTACCGTTAAACAAGTGGTAATCATAATAGAAAATATTCGCACATGAAAATATCAGAGATGCGAGACTCTGATTTGAACCCGCATAACTCTGTTATCCAAGTGTGCATGTTACCACGCACTACCGCAGTGAATTTATTGTACTATAATGTAAAGAAATTTTATTTCTACATGTTTTACAGCATACTGCGTGACCGATTGAATGTAAGCATAAAATTAGTAATATCTACCTGTGATTAATTATAATATACCTATATATTTGGCTAATTTTGTCATGAATATTAAATATTTAAATGAGGTACACTAGCGTCTAGCATTATCATTTATTAAATCTCTTGTAATTTTGTTGAAACAGCAATGATTGATGTAATGTGCAAAATCATATTTTGAAATTTGAATAATAATGAATTAATTAGTGAAACCACCGTTAACTAGTGTTGGTATACAACAATTTATTTCTTCTAATTTAAAAGAATTCTCGAAACTCGCTTTTGCTTCGCCAAATAAAGACTATAAAAATGAACTATTACATATTTTCTATCTAATCTAATCGACTATCTTTTCATTATTATATTATAAAGGCATAATATAAATTAATATTTATATACTTAGTTAATACCAACATTGAAGAACAAATGAAAAGACACATCTCAAATGTTAAAGCAATGGAAGGCCAGTTCATCACGAGATTTTATTTATCTTTTCTTTGTAGAAATTGCGATATTATGGAGTGAAACTTTAACATGACCTTAGCTGTTATTTGTCATAGCGTCACAGACTACTTACCTTGTACTAACTATACCAGCAGAAGCAAATATATAATTTCAACAGTAAATGTAATTATAATAAAATCTGTACATATTGAATGTTGTTTTTTTCTTTTCTTTTAATTTATCTATGTTTTGTTTGTACTATGATGGGTAGCTGATTCTAGTGTATTTATAACAGTATTACAATAAGAAGAAAACTGTAATTGGCTTTAGTTTTAGTAAATATTGTTTGTACTTTTATGAAACTTATGTGATGCTGTTGTTTTCTCAATAAATAAATAAATATTATATAACGAATAATACAAGGGGACAAAAAAATAAAATTCGAGTATGTGTTTTGTAATTTATTTAAAATTTCTTCAATATAAGAATATGTCCGATTCCATCTATATAATACAAGCATTTCAAAAAGGGATAATACCTACAAAAATGACAACCTTCTGTATCTTTAATATGGACTCTTACTCATCGATTCGTGTGCACAACCCGACGAAACATAAAAGTTTATCAAATCATTTCTGACTCTGCCAAGTCAAAATTTTGAATTTTATAAATAATTTTTAAATCTCATCTAGATTTTATTTCACAACGACGCGAAGTTATATAACAAATATATGTCAGAGATCGTACATTGCACCCTCTTGAAATTGTAAAAATAAAATGCAAGTGGAGGTCCACTTTATTTACATAAAAATACAAAAGTAAATAATTCATGCGTGTATTTACAAAGAATTCTTTTATATAAAAGTCTACAAAGTATTGACACAATATTCATATTGCTCACTTCCCACACCGAGACCAATAAAAGATACGGAAAGGTTGAAAATGAAACGCGTTCAATAAATAGATTTACTAATGGACTATTTACATATGCTGAATGGCGAATATCTGGCCAATTATTCCGTTATGGGACAATTCTAAAATAAAAGCTTTTATAAAATATTTTAAATTAATGGACGTGACTACAATTTAGTATTGCCAGGTTTACTTTATAGACGGTTTCTATTATCTATTTTATAAGTTTAATATTATAAAATAACAGTATTCATGTTATTATAGCTGGGATTTACAAAACTTTCAAAATTATTTTTGTTATTTTTCCTTTTAACTAAAGCATATATACCTGGCAACACTGATATGAGAGCAGTTAATCTGAATAAAATTAGTTGGTGAGATTCTATAGTACAACGGATAGATTAGATGGAACAGACTGGGAAATTTTAATACAAAACTTCGTACCACAGAAATTGCTTATAGGATGAGAGCTTTATAAAAAAGCAAGTATAGAATCACATGTAAACTTGTAACAGACTTCGAACATGAATCTCTATGAATCGCGATACGCGAGATATCAATGCCTTAGAAGGCATCTTAGAGTATTTGGAAGAGTTTCTTCAATTCCACCATTAGTTGCCAATCGGTCTTGATGAGGTCATCCCTGAAGTAGTCCTTACAAGCGTCGATACTTGCACGTGAAATCTGCAACAAAGAACGTTCATTAATAAATTGGGCAAAAAACACGTTGACAAGTCACACGAAACCGTCAGTCATAACGAAAAAGGTAAAAATAATAGAGAATTCAACAAGAATATATATTTATTAATCATATCGGCAAATTTCCTATATAAGGCTGTATCTCAGCACTTCCAATCTCGTTTCTAAAAATATAACATTAATAAGATGTACCAAGCTTGCAGCTATAAATAGAACAGATGAATGTATACGGGGTCCATTCAGGTCGACCCAGTTTTGGCGCATCGATTCAGCTTTCCGGGGTTGAATGGGGTTTGACGTCACCGGAAGTAGATCAGGTTGTGCAAGTGTGGAACTGGGTCAGATGGTGACCCGGGATCCGCCCTATGCAACAGCCCCTCGAGTTACTGACGTCATTGAACAGGGGAGTGTCTCATGAATAAAAGCGTACTTCGTTCATGTAGCGTTAGTGCAATTGATTATAAAGCTAGAATTATATTCTTTGATACAAATATAAAAAACAATTTATTTATTTAATTGAGCAAAGTTTTATATGTACGAGTTCAATTTTTTTATAGTAACAATCATTAATTTTAATTACTTTTATCAACATGGTATTTAAAATTTGCTGAATCTTAATAGAAAACATCATTTTATTAGGAATAAGAAATCACTATCATCACTACATAGTATAAAACAAAGTCGCCTTTTCTGTCCCTATATCCCTATATCCCTATGTGCGCTTAAATCTTTAAAACTACGCAACGGATTTTGATGCGGTTTTTTCCAATAGATAGAGTGATTCAAGAGGAAGGTTTATATGTATAACTAGCGGATCCGGCGGCTTTGCCTGTGCTAAATCTAGGGAAGAGCCCGAGCGAAGCGAGGGCGAGTCGCTAGTATATTATAAACTAAACATATTATTGGGCATTTTGTCGCGGATTTATTTTGATATTTGGTTCGAGACGTTTCAAAGCTATACAGCAATCATTTGTTAAACTTGAATGTCTGTACTCCAGTCATGGATGTTTCTATTTATAATATGTATGTATTTAAACTTAGGTATATATGTAGTATATCAACTGTCTGGTATCCGTAACACAAGCTTCCTTCGTAGCTTACCATGGAACTAGTTGGCGCTGTGTAATAATGTCTTAACAATATTATAAAGTTTTTTTTAATTATCATTTATAAAAAGTGAAAATAAGTTTTTTGATGAATTTAACATCAAATACTTCGTATTATCGACAGGTAATAGTAATGAATAACGTTTAGCAAATCTTTCCACCTAGCTCTTTCGCCAGACAACGCTAGTAAAGCACAAGGTTGCATGTAAAGTAGTTTCATCAATGAAACCGCGGTGCGAAATATCAATGGAGCTTCGAGAATGGGATTTGACCCGGTCATTGCATTTGTGTGCGCGCTAAAGTTTCTATGTGTGCGTTCGTTGCCAACATAAGTGTCTTATTGCCTAAGACAGGAGTGGTGTTTGCAATGTTATTACCTATATGATCTCCTAGCTATGGTGTATTAGCAGACCTTTTCAAAAGAGAGTGAATAAGGCGTTTACGTCTACTAAAGGAGCGTCCGTTTGAATTATCATTATAAGTATAATAATTGATTGTGGTAATGCAATTTGTATATTATATAGTTAGCTATTAAAATGATATTACATTTTATTTAACACTTTGAAGTATAAAAATAGATGAAGTAATGAAATAAAATTTAATATAGATTTTGTTTAAAAATCTAGAGCAGGTTATTTAATTAACAAAATTTACGCACACTCCTAATTTCGATGATATTAGTGGGCATCTATCCAAATGGCGAATTTCATGGTCTAAGTCTACTAAAACTTAATATGAATGAATCAATTTAAAATGTATAAAGATTAAAGAGTATAAACATTTTTGTTACTCATAATTTCATAATAAACTTGTATGTTTCCAGAAGACAGAGCACAAAATTAATTATATTTGAAGTGCTTGATCGGAGCTGGGCCGAGCTGTTAGCGAGTACATAAATCGTTAAATTACTAGGACACGATACGGGAAGTTCTTAATTCTTATACATAATAATAGCGTTATAGAGCTCTAATAACGCCACATGTGCCGACAATGTAAACACACTTCTGGAACTTTCTCAGCAAGAATAGAAGCAAACCTCAATAATTCCTTTAGACACAACCGATATTACTTTGTACTCGATCGTGAGAAAATTTTCCAAGGTTTCGTTTAATCTCTGAGTTTCATAGTACATTTTTACATGCAAATGAAGGCTCTACTTACAATTATTAAAATGCTATTAGAAATACCATTCATTCATAATTGTGTATGTCTAACTAGCCTTTGTCCGCTGGTTTTCCCTGTTTAGTTGATTTAAGAAATAAGTTCCCTGTGAAGAGTCGTAGATACATTACAGATAACCCATAAACTTTTCAATAAATAAACTGGTTATATCAAATTAGACTGGTAACTCTGAATGAAGATTAGCACGCGCGTACACACAAATTATATCTGTAAAATACACTGTAGTATTATTCGACGACACGATTGGCTTAGTTAGTAGTGAACTACTTGCTGTGCCAGCGGTCGCGGGTTCAAGTCCCGCTGGAAGCATGTTTCTGATAAGACCGAATATTTGTACAATAATCATGGGTTATATATTTATGTAGTAGTGATCGACTACTCGATATCCATAACACAAGCCTCGTAGCTTACCATGGAACTAGATAGTGCTGTGTTAATGCTCCAATATATTTTAAATATTTCATTTAGTATAGATAATGATTAATTAATTATATAGGTATATAATGTTATAATAAGTTTTATTACGTTAGATATTAAATGAGTTTCCTAATTATGTGGTTACGAAAGTTATCATAAAAGTTACTGTTTTCTACCATTTCCTAACTTTCAACTTTGACGGCTACTAGGTTTTATATATACTTTAAAATAACATTTGAGTTTCTATTGTTTTAAAAATGTGGGCCCACACTCTTAGCTCTTACCTAATGCATGGAAAGCAGTGACGTCACGTCCAAAAATAAAGCGACCTTCGCGCGGTGACGGAAAACCGCTGAGTTCATACCAGCTGTTTTATAAAACGTGGATTAAAGAAAGATTAATGCCTTCATATTCTAACAATTACTTAAAATATATAACTTTTTCATAATATCCATTTCTAATAATAAAATTTGTATACATATGACGTTCATAGATATGATGTCGGGAGAGTACGCTTACAATATGGTTACAAATGTTATTAATGAACACTAAACGTTATTCTTCTTTAAAATCCTAAATACTTAACGTTCTGTTGCTTCAATATACTATGTGGATTGTTATTTTATTGTTCACAAAAATTCAAGAATAAAATAATAAGGAGATTAAGAAAGAGCACTGCATATGAGGAGAGTTCGATACAAACTTTTGGCAATACATCGAGATATTTCATGTTTATTATCGCACGTACGATTTACGACTGGCCTGACTTTGTGGTGCGGGCAATATTCTGCAATTTGCTGGCTTGCTATTTTAAATATTTATAAGTGATGAATAAAAGTTTCGTTCATCGTATAATGTTAGGCTGTATCTTACCTAAGGCGATATATGACCACTTAATGTAAAAAAAATGACTCGACGACGTATTACTGTAAAAATCGCAATGATATTTTGAGAACTTGCAAAACCCCTATACAAAAAATACCACACTTTGTTTTCTTTAAGTCTTATTCTTACTAATAGGAAAATTAAAAAATCTTTTCCGAAGTTATGTTCTTACCAACAAACTAAATTACAATTTTGTTTTAGACTAACAAACCCGACACGCTTCGCTGGGCGTAAGTTAAAGTAAAAACTTCTTTTATAATTTTCTAATACAATAAAATTAGTAGCCTAAATTACTCCTTATAACATTAGCTATATGCGAGTGAAAGTCCCGTCAAAATCGGCCCAGCCGCTTCAGAGATGATATTGTACTGATATTTAATAAAAAGACAAGCCTTACTTGTAAAGAGTTTGACGTGGTGTAGGTATAATATTCCTCAATTTAGTCTGAAGGGTCCTTCGTCAAGGAACGAACAGGCATATTGCGAGCTACTATTACTACTATGATACTTCACTCTACAAAGCTCCCCTCGACCTAGTGACCCGTTGCGATCAATATAGCAGCGGTGGGATAAATTCAATTTAGTTTTTAACAGCAGGATATAACTGTATTTACATTTAAGTATAAGCTAATAGGAATTTTTTTCATACTGTAGATTTAAAAAATAATCGGCATCTTATATTTTTTCGACTAAAAGTTTAGGTTAGCAACTGAAAACGAACTAAAAAAGCTCATTGTTAGAACTTGCTATCTTTTATCTTTTAGAAATAGTTTCATTCAAAAAACATCGTACAATATTTGAAGTTATATATGTTAATATGTAATAACACGACCCTTACAAGCAAAATAGTTATAAGTGTCAATATAAATGAAGCACGCGTGTATCGCCGCGAGCTAGCAATAGTATATATAAGATGTATAAAACGTGAAACATTTTATACTAGAACTCATATTTTCGTAGATAGGTACTTTACATCCTACAGACTCACTTTGCAATTTGCATCTTTCAACTTCAATATTATCGTAGATAAGGCGTATGCCAGAACTTAACCAGACATTGACTGCTTTAGACTGCTTGTATTTAATAGATACCATAAGCATAAAGTATATAAATATATATTATTGTACAGTATATCTGGACTAAGATATTACATTAATAAATTCCCTTGACCCAGTAACCTGTCGCGATCAATGGAGCTGTGGCCTGCGGGGTGATGCTATACATTCATACTTGTTGTTCAATGAAAACTGACATTTGTAAGACTTCTCATCTTTATCGTTGAATTAAACAATTTAGAGAATTAACTATATTTTAAGAGGCATCTCTTTCATTTTCGTGATAGCAACAACGCGAAACTAGTTAGAGAAGACTTTATTCGTTTAACTTTATCAAATTTAGCTAGCTTCATAAATTATCTACGTTATTTAAAATCTACTGTCGAAGGCATGTTGACAACCCGAGTAATCTAAGAAAGTTATAAAAGAGATAAAGAAGGAGACAATTTGAAATTATTTTATAAATTTATAATAATTATTAATTAGTATTGCAATTATCTACAGCAAACTATTTGACTCTTAATAAAGCTCTCACGAGCAAGAGCAGTTCCTACTAAAGTATAAAATAACATTTTCAGCATTATCACCAAATATCTAAGTACAATCACAGGGTGTGCAACACCTAGAGAAAAGCCTGTTATTTTCTAATTTGCTGTAAAAATATAAGATTTAAAAAAAATATAGTTTATAAAACAAAATTTCAGCGTAATTTTAAAAAAGAGTATTACATATAATTAAAGTTAATTTACGGGTAGTGAGTTGGAGACTCGTGAAAACATTTACATTTTACGTCGGTATAAAGATATATAGTCGATATAATATCTAAGACCGGTCATTACTTACAATTACACACGAGTGGAGCGTGTTTCCGGCGTGCCGTTCTAGCAAATGATAGATGTACTGTACCTAGCTCTCTACCGTTAAATTCATATTTTTATTTGATACCCTGATAATAATAGAATGTTTTTTTAAATGGTAAAAAGGGGGCAAACGGGCAGGAGGCTCACCTGATGGGAAGTGATCACCTCCGCCCATGGACATCTGCAAGCCAGGCTGTGAGAGAGTGGTACTAATGAACTATACGGGGCGTGCCGGCCCATTCGGTTGCTGCTACCCGAAGGTAACAAGCATGGCACTACCACTTTAAAACAATATTTATTTAGTCTTGGTTCATATATTTTTTTAAAGATATAGAATTAAGATTATACTGAAAGCTACTGCTTTTATCCATATCCATAAATAAAAATAATAATATTATAAATGCGAATGATTAAGTGAGTGACGCATCGTATTTTAAGAAATTAACTGAACGAATTATAGTGAAACTCGGATTTGAAGTACATATAGGTATTATCACTACATAGTATAAAACAAAGTCGCTTTCTCTGTCCCTATATCCCTTTGTACGGTTGAATCTTTAAAACTACGCAACGGATTTTGATGCGGTTTTTTTAATAGATAGAGTGATTCAAGAGAAAGGTTTATATGCATAACTAGCGGATCCCATAGCTTTGCCTGTGCTAAATCTAGGAAAAAGCCCAAGCGAAGCGAGGGCGAGTCGCTAGTATTGAATTAAAAACAAGCTGCTTTCATCAACGCCATCACGCAAAAGGAACCCAGAGCAAACCCTTAATAGTATCTAAGAAAGTAAAAAATATAGTCCAGCAAAATCATAACATATTATGTAGGTAGGTATATTATACATACTAGCAACCCTCGCTTTGCTCAGGCTGGTCCCTACATTTAGCACGAGCGAAGCCGCGGGTTCCACTAGTTAAAATAAATCTAAAATAGAAATAGCCTAAGTTACTCTTTATAACATTAGCTATCTGCGAGTGAAAGTCAATCAAAATTGGTCCAGCCGTTTCAGAGATTTGGTTTAGGCAGAACAAATAGCCAAAATTTAAAAAAATGATTTTTTTGATGTTAGGGTCGTATTTAAACTTTCATTTACCGTATACTTGCATTTAGTGAAAAGCTATTAATTTGAAATCAAAAACTGACACTTTAATGTTATTTGTATGTATGTACATTTTTATATATATCAGAAAACAATACTTTAAGCATTGTTTATTTCTCATATTATACGATGTCAATATTGACTATAGCATTAAATGCACACGAAGCACTTGTTAAATGCGAGACGTGTGTTTGAGCTGCGCGCAAATATCAATACATCTTGTTTTACTAACACATATGTACATAGGTACTATAGGTACGATGCGAGTAACGCTATATATCACGACACACTGTTTCCGTTCTATTCTCGTAACCAAACATTTGCACTTCGGATGCACTGTAAAAGGACATGCTGCATAATACCTTGTAATTGAAATGGCATGTGCTAATATTTTCACAATGAGAAAATGCTGTAAACACTTCTTTGGGCACGTTCTGTTGTTTACGTTATTTATTATACCTACATTTTACTACTAGGAAATTCCGCGGCTCCGCCCGCGTTCTAATCACTTTTAAAAAATAGGGAGTGGTGGTAGAAAGTTTATGGTAAAAGTGTTGATGCTAAAAAATAAAAAAAAAATCTAGAGAGGGCCACCTATAACCTAGCGGAATAAATAAAAGCCTACAACCTATTCTCAGACCTACCAAATGTACACAAAAAACGGTCAAGCCGTTTTCGGAGGAGTTCGATAACAAACACATGTGACATGAGATTTTTATATAATAGAAGATAATAGCAAAATAGCAATATAAAACTTTACAATACTTTTCTATTTTCAAATGAAGAAATAGAAAAACTCGTACAAAGATATTTGAAACAATAATAAATATTTGCATATTAATATATACATTTTAATATATAAAACTGCTGTAGGGATTTTTATTTATGATATTGAAACTTGCATCGCAATTAAAACAAAGTAAAGAAAGTTGCCGCCGTATAGAAATTACGAAACAATGATTAATTTCGTTGTATTTAAATATACAGGTACATTTACGTACTAAGTGTACAAGGTATCTTAAGATAAAGATTTTCGGTAAAACAAAAATAACATACTATCGAAAAATTCCCTAGATTTAAAGTACTTGAAAACATAAAAAATAAAATCAAACATAATAAAAGCTAAGGAAAACAAGTAGCGTTCAACGCATAGAAAAGCAATTATTTTTGCCCTCAGGTATCATCATTATCATCCATAAGCGTAAGATTAATATCTTATTAAGCACGTTAATATAGCAATATATATGTACGTACAGATAAAAATATTTTCATACATATAATTAAAGATCAAAGGAACAATCTAGTTTGTATAAATAAGTATAACATTATAGTAAATACGTTGAACGATATATGGCTAGCGAAGTTTCGTTATTTAACGCACTAATAAAACTTTCACACGCCTTCCTTTGATAATACACAAAAAATAACTAATTAATTCCAGTGATATACATTTATATTTGAGCTTTGAAGATTCGTAGCGCCGTCTTATAAATAGCGAACCGTTTCGACATCTAATTTACATAACGGAAAACATGTGGATTCTACAAACGTCAGAGTTGTATTGAATTAGTTTAAAAAACATAATATTATATCTATTTCCAGATGTATAATATAAATTAAAATAATGCATTGTTCATTTTCATATACACATGTATAAAGAAGTGAATTATGTTTATTAATACATCACTACATATTATAAAACAAAATCCTCGGCCGCGTCTGTCTATTCGCTATAAGCGAAAAAAAATTTCATGCTCTTTTCATCAATGGATAGAGTGGTTCTCGAGGAAAGTTTTAGTATATTATTATTATTATTATTATTATTTATTATATTGGGACAATATTACAACAGCGCCATCTAGTTCCGTGGTAAGCTACGAAGCTTGTGTTACGGATACCAGATAGTTGATATTCTACACATATATAAATTTTAAATACATACATATTATAAATACTTTGTCAAGTTTTTTTTTTACAATTAAGAGCCCGAGCGGAGATATTGATACGGGGGCCGCATTCGTAGTTTTTAGTTTATTTTTCCGTCTTTCCGGGAATGCATCTCGAGAAACACACTGCACTGATTTTGATGAAATTTTGTATCATGATGGTGGTTGGTTGGTTATGCAGACACAATAATACAGCCCTATAATCTATACACACCCTTAAACCGTACCCAGGGACGAACCTAATCGGAGCAAGAGTAGGTCGCTTGTACTACATAATATATTATTTCTATACGAACTCGAAACCTCTATACAATCAACATTTCTCTTTCTAACCTAGTGTTGACTATTGTAGAAGGTTCGCTATAGTCACTTTCTAAAGTAATAAAGCTTATATACGAGATATAAAGTTTAAATTAAATTTACTTAAAAATAACCATATATTATATAAAAAAATAAACATATTGAGACATTTACACATAACACCATATAGTATATACGATACCAGATAGTTGATGCACTACAAATCCTGACGAATTAACGACACGTTTGTCTCAGTTTCTAGTGAGTAGTCACTTTAGTCTTAGAAAAGTCAAGGAACTGGGCTGTCAATCTCATTGAGACTAGCCATCTGCGCGAGAACTATTATAGTGCAAAAATGTACGCGCAGACACAAGTGTACTTTCTGTTCCTGTCAATTTCGTACTCCAGTAAGAGCTAACGTGTAGGAAAAACGCTTTACGTGCTCTCCAAAGGCACGCCAACTTCCCAACTCCGGGCTGTTACTGAGACTTACTAAACAGAAAGAGTAAACATAGCCTGATAAGGGATTCGAACCCAGGACCTCCGGATGTGCAGACATGCTAGACACTACACCATCGAGGCAGTTTAATTTTTAAGTATATAAGTTACAGTTAAAAGTAAAACCCATTTTTAGGCATTTAGTAAAAACTAGTTCTAACTAGGGAAAACGCGTTCTATCTAAAACGGGTTTTAACTGCATACCTATATATGTTGTCTTTCGATTTCACTTTAGTAGAAAGGTCAAATAAAGATAGTCTGTACGAGCGCCAGAAGCGCCACGTGAAAACGCTCAATGTAGAGTGTTATTTATTTTTCAATAAACAAATCGACATTTTATGAGAATTTTGCCATCAAACGAGCTATTAATGTTGCATTGAACTGTGTCTTGGTTTTGTATTTGCGAATATTAGAACTATTGTTGCAATGAAATATTTCAGCTTATTAAAACAAACAGTATATTTCACTACGTATGATTTTTTTAAAAGTTAGATAGAGTTAGGAACTGATTTCGAGCAAGTTTTTCGCTGTATTCTTTATAATAGGAATTATTTTTATTATTTTCGTTACATAGATACTTAGTGAATGAAGATGAATCTAATGAAATTATGTTAAAAAAGCAACTGTTTAGTTTCTTGTAAGCCCTTCTCAGCTGACTTGCCTTTCGAGCTGGTGGTAGATTCTTAAATAACTTACACGGTGACATTTATATTAATAATGCACATTGTCATCAAAAGTTCAAAAAGTTTATAAGTATGTTAGAGTAAAGTGTTTTTTGGTCGACTGATTGATAACATGAGATTTTCGATATTTTATAGATGATTGATATTACCCAAAAAAATAAATAAAAACAATAAATTAATAAATAATAAATAAATTATAAATAATTAGCATACCTTGCTGACTAGCATATCAGTCTCATCAAAATGTCTGCCAAACATCTTGGGCGACTCCCCGGGGATGGGCTCTATCTTGATGCACACCTCCTGCCCCTTGCGAGCGGTCTCCACTTGCTTGTGGTTCACTTCTATTGACGTCACTATGCCCAGCTCTACAAACTGTTATAGAGGGACAGAGAGAAAATGTATAAGTTAATACTAACAATTCCAAAAATAACTAAGTAATTAAAAGTATTATTCTTAACATTTTAGTAAAGGTTGGTATAGTATAGTTGTTGTCAACATTTTTTTTATGAAATTCTAACTAAGTTGAATCTATACACTAAATATTTTTAAAAATTATTACCAAAATAGTAATTATTATTGAAACAGAGACAGAATCTATAGTATTTAGAATACTGCATTATAATGCAGCAACAAGAATTTAATTATTCCTTATTTCTTATATGGATAACGAGTGGACAGATTTTGATAAAATTTGGTATAATGATAGCCGGTTTCCGGACTAGGGATGGTAAAATCGATTCCGATTGTACCCGAGAATCGATTCTGTGGTCAAAAAATTCGATTATTTAGACTCGATTCCCATTTATCAGAATCGATCTAGAATCGATTCTTAGTGATCGATTCTATAATTTATTTTAATGCCGGAATAATTACACGATAGAGTCTGGCTAATGAAAGCTGATACTGAAAAAGCGCGGCAAATTTAAATAATATCAGCATGGCAACCCTAAAGTAAAAAGGAAAGTTGGAACAACTCACTTTGATACTTTGACATTTATTTTTATTTTACTAGTGGATGCTTGCAATTTTGTCCGCGTTATGACGAGATTAATAGTAGCTTATAATATCAAACGTTACTTTTTAATAAAATATAATATTTTATAAATTTGCATTTTATTGTACCTTTTACTTTATTAACTAGTTTTATTTCTTAAAATTAAAAAATCTTCAAAATTTTTAATTAAAAAAAATCTTACTCAGAATCGATTATTTAAAAGAATCAATTCTTGAAGCTGATTAATCGATTCTAAGAATCGAAATTTCTGAAAAAAGAATCGGAATCGAGAATCGATTCTTCAGATAATGTTTCCATCCCTATTCCGGACCAACGTTTAAGCTACTTTTTACTGTGGGAAAAGATCTCATTTCTGAAAAATCTATACAAACCGTTAATCTCTAGTTTAGGTACCAAAAGTTTATTTTTATTTAGTTTAGGTAACAAACCTCTTGACTGGGCACGCAAATAGGAGTTCCTTCCTTCAGGACGCCGGCTTCCACCATCACACCCGCCACTATGGGATCTCGAGAGTTGAACACAAATTGCGGTAACACCTAAAACAAAGGAATGTTTAAATTCATTAATAAACATATTAACTGTTGCTTAAGATTGTTCACCATCTACGAAATACTCAGAGGTATGGGATTCACCAGTTGAAAAAAGTCCAATTACTACCGACTAAAATCAACAATACCTCCCCGTCTTATTGGTAAGAGTAAGAGTGGAAAAGACTAGTCAGCTTTAAAACTATAAAAATTATTGTTTAGAATAGAATTTACCATTTTTTTTAAATTGAAAAAGATATCACCTACTGTTTTGACATGTATGCTTTATTCACATAACGTCACTGTAGAATGACCCTCATATGTCAAAAATACATATTTTTTTTAATCAAATGTAAACCACGTATTTTATATTACGGCGAAACTGTAAACTGATTAAAAAACATTGACGAAATGAACCATTATTTTCGTTTCCTGTAAAGCTTGGATCTCTGGACATAACAAGCTTATTTTTCTACAGTGAGGATATTAATATTATTTAGTTAAATACCTTCAATTTGCAAGGGAACACAGCAATATGCTTGAACTCCTCACGCTTGCGTTGCTTGAGCTCCTCGCGGTAGGCGGTGAACTTGTCGAACAGGTGGTAGATGATGTCCGCCGCGAAGATCTTCACTCCGAGGTTGTCCGCCATTTCTTGGGCATCACGTTCGATCTGCACATACAAACACACGAACATTAATATATTCAACTATACTGTGGCTCATACATAAATTATAAACCAAATTTTTCTACTATTACAAAAATCCTTTGGAAATTGTTTAAACACAATAAGTAAAATATTAATAATTAATTGAAGACGGTGGTAGCCCAGCGATAGCGCGCTCGCTTGGATAAAACCGAGTGAAACGGGTTCGAATCCGTGTGTCACACCTCTGAGCATGTGAAATTTCATGTGCAAATCTTTTCTATCATGATTACCACTTGTCTTACGGTGAAGGAAAACATCGTGAGGAAACCTGCATGTATAAGAAAACCTAGCAAGTTTTCGAAAGACATGTGAAGTCCGCCAACTCGCACTAGGCCAGCGCGGTGAAGGCATGTGCCCAGCAGTGAGACGTTAAAAGGGGCTGATGTTGAAGTAAAATAAAACATTTTGAATAGTGTAGAACAAAAACTGTAATGTGACATTAATGAAGAAAAGTTATCATACCTTAACATCAAAAGCCAAAATGGTAGCGTATTGCGAGTCGTGCTCCAACATGGCAGACGCCTTCATGACGTCACGTTTTACCACAGGTCCTATTCTGATGGCGGAGTACTAGAACAAAGGAATTCATACTAATACCTAAATACATACATAAAAATAAACTTTATACGCATTAGAGTATATAATCTATGACTAGCATTTCCCGCAGCTTCGCACGCGTTCTAAAGACCGGAATCCAAATTTCTTCTTTAGTCGCGCGTTATGATACTTCGCAGAACTAACTCCCACCCTTTGCGTTTTTGCAACATTTTTCATTGATTCGCCGCTCTTATTGGTCGTAGCGTGATGAATTATACCCTATAACCTTCCTCGATAAAAGGACTATCCAACACAAAAAGAATTTTTCAATTCGTACTAGTAGTTTCTGAGAGCGGGTTCAACCAAACAAATAAACAAACTCTTCAGCTTTATAATATTAGTATAGATATGCCGCCTGCACTCGGTTGTTTCTTAGATCAGTCATCCTATTCCATCAGTCAGTTTGTTACTGGATGAAGCCAGAAGGGCTGTATGGATCTGGATGAAACTTGGCACAGAGATAGATTATAGTCTGTAATAGTCACATTTTATTCTAGAAAAACGTATGGTCACAAAATACTTACTGGAATCTTACTAGTCCTAAGGAACTCTAACAAAGCTTCGAGTGACCCCAACGTTGAGGCTTGCACGTACACACCACGCTCCGACAACTTTATGGACGACAGAGCCGATTTGAGCTCCCTGGCTACTTCCTCTCTATAAATAACATTTATATATCAAAATTTTTATTTTAAGCCAATTTATATATGATTGTGGCTCAGTGATAATGTGTTCGCTTGCGAAACCGGGTAAAGAGGGTTAAAATTCCGGGTCTCGCATCTCTGATATTTTCACGTTAAAGTAATTTCACTTGTTTTACGGTGAAGTAAAAGATCGTGACAAAATTTTCATATCAGAGAAAACTTTGTGGTTAACTACATACTAATTATATAGTCGTGTGGCGTTAAAAAGTGTAAGGTGGCCACTGGCCACTTCAGATATCATTTGAAAATTCATTCGATTTTTTTATTAATAAATAATCTTTTCATTATAATTAACTTTTTAATGGAAGCTTTACTTACTTAAGGACATCAACCTCATCTGGTTTTTGAGCTACCAGCAAGTTAAGTCCAGCGATGGCCTTCTCCAACTCCTTGGCCGCAATCTTTACTCCTTGGGCTCCGACCACTTCTTTATGTTCAATATAAGCGTTCTGAAGAAACAAAAGCAAAATACTAATAAGCTACACAGTAATAAGAGTAGCAGTAAATGTAACTTTACAGTCCCACATTGGGCGCCAAAAATAAAAATAGAACGTAACTGTATAAAATTTTCGTTTCAACAAAACATCATTGTGTATGATGTTTTTATCTAGAACGAACGATCCAAATTTTATAAACGACGACTCATACACATGTTAGCTTTCATTTAAGTAATATTCATTTACTTAAAAATAAATAAAGTATATGTTGTGTTATAATCTTTTTGTATATTATGATTTTACTTTAAGTATAAAAGCTTTTTTTCAAAATTTACATTATTTTACAAACAAAACGAAAATTTAAACATATGCGCACAATTTGAAATTATGCGCTTTTATCAAATCTATTTTGTAATTCTTAATTTTATTTTCTGGTTTGACTGCTTTTTAAGACATATTTGTTACGAAATATATGTCTACAACTTTATATATATAATGGTAACAAACATTTAAATAAAAAATAAAAAAAGCGCGTGTGTACAAAGTACACATGTCAGAAGTAAAACTTCTTTGCCAAACTAATTTCTAAATCTCGTTTATATTTATACTAAATAACCCCGTCTAAGCTCGTTGAGAGAGGGAGATGGCGCGATGGTCACACCCACGAGTTAGACAGAGTTACAAATGTCACTGACTCGCGGTGGGCGAGATCTAACTAAGGCTAACTCTTCCCCGTCTCTGAGCGCCTAGTACTATGGACTTATTTTTTCGTTTCATCGAGTTTGAAATCACAACGATTCTAAAGAAGTTTCACTTAAAAATACAATCTTACCTTAACCCTAAGCTCTTTCATTGGCTGCGGCATGAGCAGAGACCGGATCTGGGTGACGATGGGACCGTCCGTGCCGGCCAGTACCATCGTGTCGCCTTCGTGCAGTGTGCCATTTATGAGGATAGTGTCGATTGTTGTGCCCAGACCGGGGATTGCTTTTACCTGGTAAAATATATTTAGGATATAAAATAAATCTATACAAATAATTATAGACTTGATTGGATGAAGCTAATTTGTCATATTTTCGAATTTTAACTGTACTTAGGATTGTCCGAGGTTCTAGGTTTTCAGTTCAAGATTTTCGGTTTGGTATTTATTATTATTATTATAGCTTTATTTTTCCACTTAACAATGTTACAAATAAACGTTACAATGTTACAAATAAAAGTTAAATTATTATTAATATTGTTATTATTTTTTGTTAAGTGGCCCCCTTATGGGTAAAAGCCTCCTCCATTTCCTTCCACCTTTCCCTATCCATGGCTGTTTGCATCCAACTTGTTCCAGCTATGTTAATTATGTCATCTGCCCATCTCTTTTTTTGTCTTCCTACATTTCTTTTGCCTTTTGGTCCTTGCCATTTTGTTATTTTATGAGTCCACCTTTTATCTTTATATCTTGACAAGTGCCCTGCCCAGTTCCACTTTTGTTTCAGGCTAAA
This sequence comes from Boloria selene, assembly GCA_905231865.2. Classification (NCBI taxonomy): domain Eukaryota; kingdom Metazoa; phylum Arthropoda; class Insecta; order Lepidoptera; family Nymphalidae; genus Boloria; species Boloria selene. The sequence continues at coordinate 10,623,440 of HG993137.1, read as the reverse complement.
ATGAAGAGCGTCTATTAATTTAGTTTTCGAGCGGATGTCTGCATGTCTAATTTTTTGGATTTTTCTTAGTTTTAGTATACTGCGCTCCATTGCATGTTGACAAGATAAAATTTTGTTTTTTACTTTTTCAGTGAAGACCCATGTCTGGCTAGCGTAAGTTAGGCTTGGGAGAATGCAAGAATCCATTATAGTCTTTTTTTATATTGATGCTGTAATTTCCTTTTAAAATTTCTTTTTGGGCCCAATATTTCTTCCAAGATGTACTTATTCGTCTGTCTATTTCGTTCTCGTTGCTACTTGCTTCAAAGGACACTAATTTACCTAGGTACACATATTCATTTGTATATTCTATTGGGGTTTCCTCTACTGTGATTGTTCTTTTTTGACTGTTTGACATTATCTTAGTTTTTGATGCGTTCATATGTAAGCCGATTTTTTTACTTTCAGAGTTTAATTTTTGTAGCATTGCTTCTAAATCTCTCGCATTTTCACTGAAAAGAACAATGTCATCTGCAAACCTTAGATGTGTTAATTTATCGTTAAGTATCCATATGCCTTTATTTTCCCAATTAATGTTTTTGAAAATGTCTTCAAGTACGGCTATGAATAGCTTTGGAGACAGCGGGTCACCCTGCCTCACCCCTCTACCTATTGTAAATTCCTTCCCCTGTCTTTCTAATTTTACTCTACTGACACTTTTAGAATAGATGTTTTTTATTATATTTATATATGTTTTGTTCACATTATTATTTCTTAAAGCAGTCCATATAGATGTGTGCACTATGCTGTCGAATGCTTTGGAATAGTCCACAAAAGCTATGTAGAGTGGTTTATTAAATTCTTTATATTTCTCTATTATTTGTTCTATTGTATGAATGTGGTCTACTGTTGAGTAGTGCGGCCTGAACCCTGCTTGTTCTATTGGCTGATTTTTGTCTATATCTGGTGCAATTCTTTTTAGGATGATTGATGCAAAGAGTTTGTATATTGTTGATATTAAGCTGATAGGCCTGTAGTTGCTGATGTCGAGCGGATTCCCTTTTTTATACAGCAATATTATATTTGATTTGCTCCATTGCGATGGTACTTCTTCTTTTTCCAGTACTAAGTTAAAAAGTTCAGCTAGGTATGCAGCTAGGACTGGCGCTCCAATTTTTAGGGCTTCATTTGTGATGTTATCTTCGCCTGGGCTCTTCTCTGGTTTAAGTTGATTTATTTGGGTCATTATTTCTCTTTTTGTTATTGGGTCTAACAGTGTTTCTGTTATATATTCTCCAGTTATATTAGTATTATCTCTTTCAACATCTTGTGCCATGTCCTGTGGAGGTTTTTTGTAAAGAGATGTATAATAAGCCGTTGCACATTCTATTATACCTTCTCTATCTTTGTTTTCATTTTTCAGACTTTGTATCCAATTTTTGTGGGTATATAGTTCTCTAAACGCTTTTTTTGAACTACGTAAGTAAGACATATTTTCTTCTATAATTACTCTTCTATGGTTAGCATAATCTTTTTTAATTGATTTGTTAGTTTGTTTAAACAAATTCTTCAGTTCCTCTCTCATTTCTTTGGACTTGTTCTTCATTAGCATAAGTGTAGTTCTTCTACATATCAAATTTCGTGTATGTTCACTAATTATCTTTTCTTTGTGGTTTTTATTAACATTGTCATCCATTTTAAGGCTTGTTGTGATTTTTTCTTCCAGTATGTCACTGAAGGATTGTACAGTATTATATTTCTTTAGAAATTCCTCTAATACTGGCAGGTTACTTGTTAGGTTTTGTATGTATTTGTTCCTTTCAAGTGTGGACTTCAATTTGTTTGGCCTGGTTTTAAATGTTCTTCGGCTAATTTTAGGTTTTTGAATTTTTAGAGAGCATCTCACAATCCTGTGGTCAGACGGAAAGTCCATTATGTTTAGTACTTCTACATTTGTTACAGATTTTGGGTTTGGGCTTAGTATAAAATCAATTTCGTTTTTTGTTTTATGATCTGGTGATATCCATGTCCATTTTCTAGAACTTTTCTTGTTGAAATATGTGTTCATCACTGCCAATTTATTTTCATTTGCATATTGTATTAGGCGTTCACCTCTGGTGTTCCTTGTGCCATAACCATATTTGCCCATTACAAGATTTTCATGTGGTTTAGGTTGTCCTATTTTAGCATTGAAATCTCCGATTATTAATTTGTTTTTATCAGCCAGTTCTTGCGCTCTTATTAGGTCTGTGTAGAATTTTGTAATTTCTTCTTCACTGGAACTCTCTGTGGGAGAGTATACTTGGATCACTGATAGAGGCCCCTCGTTGAAGTTCAATTTTAGCAGAGCCACTCTCTCTGATATCCCCACAAAGCTTAGAATATTGCTCTTTAAAAATTTCTTTATAATGAAGCCCACGCCATGGTGTCCCAGTGTTTCTCCTATGTAGCAAAATATGTAGTCTTTATGTTCTTCAATTGAATATCCTACCTTTCTTACTTCTGCAAGTCCTATGATATCCCATTTCATTTTATCTATTGTATTATTTAGTTCTAAAATTCTTTCTTTTGTTGATAGGGATCTTACATTGAATGTGCATATTTGAAGGCCTTGTTCTCTTCTTGACTTTGTAATATTGCTTTGGTTAGCATGGTTAGGGTTATTTTTATTTATATTGTTCTGTGCGTTTTTATTTGTTGGAGGGTAGTGGTCGTCTTGCCCCACGGTGACCAACCGGCTTGGGGTGCTTTTTTCAAAGGTTGGTTTTGGTAATGCTGTGGTATTAGTTTTGATTTTCTTCCAGGTGCCGGTGGTCTTTACAAGTTTTTTGAGATTTCAGATAGTGAGACTGTTCTGCCTCGTTCAATATATGTAAGAAGATTAGGTTTTGTAATTTCTTTTGACAAACTCTTGGAATATGCTGGTTTTGAGGATTCTTTTGAGTTTATTTTCTTTTGAGATGATGAGTTGGGTGAGCCCGAATCTTCCCTCTTTCTTTTATCTCTCGTTTTGTCAGCTGGTTTTTTCACTATCAGCTTGTCGTGTTTAAGAAAAGCGATATTTCCCTTTCTCCTTTCCTCTTCAAGCTGTGGCCGAAGCTCTTTTCGTTTTTCAAGTATTTCTTTAGTGTAATCCTCTTTGACATTCACACCTAGTGGAAGATCGGCCTTATTTTTCAATATAATATGTTTTTTCCATAAGGATGCGATGGTGACTACGAGGGGGCGACTTTTATTGTTGTTTTTGCCAATTCTGTATATCTTTTTAATTTCATGACTATCTATGTGCGTTCCCGTTTCGATTATTATGTCCTTTATATAATCTACCATCTCTGCTTCAGATTTACCAGACTCCTCAATTCCGAAAAAGACCAGGTTATATTTCCTTTTTTCCAGTTCTATTATGTTAAGTTTATGCTCCAATGTAGAAATTTTGGCTTTGAGTTTAGTATTTTCCTCCGTTATTGTTTTTAATCTCTCATCTATTGCCTCCATTACGTTTTTTGTTACTGCCGTCGTTATAATTTTGGTTTGTTGTTTTAATTTTTCGTCTAGTCTTGACAGCAGCAATTCCATACTTTTATGCATTTTTTTGGGTAATATTAGTTTTTTGTTCTGGCAATTATACTGTTTCGATGGTTATAAATATTGTAATGTTGGTCACCCTGTAACTGTTAGTGTCAGGTGTTTGACAAAAGGTGTTGGTATTTATATCATGTTTAAATTATGCACTTTGACTTGTTCACGATTCATTTATGATGAATAAAACTTCTTACAGTACTGTCGAATGGATTATAGCAAAAATTCTTGAAGGTTGATCGTGACTGGAATGGGATGAAAAGCAACTAGACTGTTACCAATAGTTTGAATGCATACAAATATTTCTTACTTGACAACATTTAACCAGACCATGATAATCTAAATAAGCTCTCATTTTACAAGTACTAAATAAAAACAAAAGAACTGAATCTGATATTTTCACTCACAAACCAAACCCACTTACTTCGAGAACAGTAGCGAGCAACTGTTGAGAGAACACTAGTCGCTTGTGCAGAGGTCCTTCGCAGGCCTGAACTATCATGGCCAGTAGGTTGCCCATACCCTCGCCCGTCACCGCTGATGTAGGCACCAGGGACACATAGGTGCGAGGATCTGGGTTCGAGTAGAAGAGAGCTGCGTTGAGACCCTTAAAACAAATATTATAGTTAATGTTAATGGCTTTGAAGCGTGCCAGTATAATTGAATACTTTCAGAATCTGAAAAGTCATGTTGTATGAGTTTGTAACACTTATTAATAATATAATATCCCCCTTACCCCTTACCCCCTAAAAACCCACCCCTTAAAAATTTCACGTTAACGGAGTTGCGAATTTGCGAATTAAGATATTGATATGAAATTTCAATTTTATGTATTTCTTTTATTTTAAGAAGAGATAAAATTAAAGATAAAACAATTTTTCATAATGACGGCAAGATGCTGCGCTGTTTAATGTAAATTTTATCCCATAATGGTATTTTATTATATATACATAGTCAATTTATCAAAATTGGTAAAGAATATAAAAATTATTACTCACTTGTTCAGCAAATTGAATGATGACATCACTACTCCTCTTTTCAAATTCCAACTGAGTGTTGGGTTGTTGCATCTTCAATATGTCCCGCACGTCCTTCCTTTGCGCACTTTGCCAGTCGTACAGACGATCGATCTTGTTTAACGCCACTATAAATGGTGTTTTCTTTTGCTTCAGCAAGTTTATTGATTCTATTGTTTGGGGTTCGAGCCCGTGCATAATGTCTACTACCTATGTAAAAATAAATGAACTAGTAAAATATAATAAAATATATTTGCGTAATAAAATTAAAAAATTGTGTAGCTGGCAGGAATATTATATGGACAAACTTTATAATATGAACTATCTACATTAGCATTAAATAAAATAAAATATTGTGTTTTAAACACATGAAGTGCAATAAACAATTTCTTACTATAATTTTAATTTGTGTTAAAAATATATATTATTCTGAATGAAAACTTACAAGAATTGCGATATCGCAGAGAGAAGAGCCTCTATTCCTCAAATTACTGAAAGATTCGTGGCCGGGTGTGTCGATAATAAGTAAACCTGGCAGTTTAAACGCTATTTCATTCACCTGGAAAAGAATACAACAATAATAATATTCATTATCATCATCATCAGCCTTTTTTTAACGTCCCACTGCTGGGCACGGGCCTCCCTCAATAAGAGGGGGATCAGGCCGTAGTCCACCGCGCTGGCCTAGTGCGTGTTGGCAGACTTCACATGTCTTTCGAAAACTTGTTAGGTTTTCTCAGACATGCGGTTTTCTCACGATGTTTTCCTTCACCGTTAGACAAGTGGTAATCATAATAGAAAACGATTCGCACATGAAAATAACAGAGGTGCGAGAGTCGGATTTGAACTCGCATCACTCGGTTATCCAAGCGAGCGCGTTACCGCTTTGCTACCACTGTCTGTGTAATAATATTCAATAAAACAATAAAAGAAACGAATTTAATGCAAATTGCTCTAAAAGAACGTGGTCTTATGAAAAAGAGCGTAAAAAAATATTAATATATTTTAGATATACATACCACAAATACACTAACGAAAATTATAACTATTTGAAAAGTTTTCATCTCAATAGTATTACCCAAATACATACTTCAATAGAACATTCCAGCACTTACCCCTTTGACATGTTTAGTTTGCTCCTTAATATTTTCTATAGGTACATTGGTGGCTCCAATTTGCTGCGTGATTCCTCCAGCCTCGCCATCTTGGACATTGGTACGCCTCAATTTATCTAAGATCTTCGTCTTGCCGGTGTCTACGTGTCCCAGCACACAGACTACCGCCGCTCGGAGGGGATTGTTTATTTTGTTCTTTTCGTTATCTTCTTTTCTTTTCTGTTGTAAGAGAGAAGTAATAATTATTATCATTTTAGATATGTGCATAAAGTTCGTATGTATGTTTGTTACTCATACAGACTCTCGTGACTAAATGACATCGAATAACAGATAGCCAGGCTTATGTTAAGCACCCCTTTAATATGCCTTCATATTTTCGGTTTCGGGGGCTCAATATAGTCTGGCAGTCCAACCGGGCGCGAAGCCAAGAAATGCATTGGAGGTTGCCCACTTCGATTAAAACTAAGATTAGTGGGTAATACTTTCTTTACCGAGTCTCACATAACCACTTTTATATATGCAAGTGATATGCTTAAATGAATTTTCTAAAGTTAAAAAAGGCTACTGTTAGGTACCCAAATGAGAGGTACTTTAAAATGGTAAATGAAAGTCCAAAATATATTAAATAATAATTATAACATGCTATAATCATAATCAATCATTGTTCAACATACCTCCAATCTCTTCAAAATTAGCTCACGTTTTTTCTGCGCATCTGTCATTTGTTCTTCATCAGAATCTTCTTCTAAACTTGATTCTTCTTCGGAACTATCATCTTCTTCCTCAGAACTTTCTTCCTCTTCTTCCTTCTATAAAAATCATATTGACTTGTATAAATTAAAAGAATAATGTATACAAATATTTTAAAGCTGAAGAGTTTGTCTGTTTGTTTGGTTGAATGCGCTAATCTGAGGAACTACTGGTCCGAATTGAAAAAATCTTTTTGTGTTAGATAGTCCGTTAATTGAGGAAGACTATAGGCTATATTACATCACACTACAACCAATAGGAGCGGAGCGTCAATGAAAAATGTTGCGAAAATGGGAGAAAAATATTTCTTTTGATTTTCAACTTTTAGATCGCGGGCGGAGCCGCGGGAAAAGCTAGTTGTTTATAAAATTCGTATACAATATTGATATGGTTTACATCGTCTTTAAAACAGTTATAAGTTTGTATATTAGTTATTTGAAATGGAAGGTAAAAAAAGGTGTTTCAAAAATATAATTGGATATTGATCTATAGTCGACCAAATACATTAACTCCAGTGAAATATTATCAGACATATCGCAGGATAAGCATGGTTAAAATGAAAAAACATAACAAAAATATGCTACCTCTTTAGGTTTCTCTTCAGGTTTCTTCGAGGCTTTAGTAGGTGGGGCAGTTTCAGGTTTAATATCTTTAGGTGGTGAAGTTTCTTCATCAGATGACTCAGCATCCCAGGCATCTTTCACTGATTCATTATCTGATTCTTTCTTTTCTTCTTCTTTTTGTGGAATCTCCTAAGCAATATGAAAATATTTTTAAACATGATATTAATAATAATACATTTGCTGGCACACCAGTTTAGATCTTAGCTAATAGTGCTAGTTTGTGATGCATATGGTTAAACAATATTCCCAGGTAAAGGGAAAAATATCCCGTACAATGTACATATTATAATACATAAAAGTTAGATATTTGCTATAATGGATGTTTGTGTAGAAATTATAATAACTGACATACATTGATTTTTCTTTACATTCAAGCAACATAATAGTAATGCAGATTTCATAGATGTATTTTATTGACTTGTTAAACCAAAACAGTCACAGCGCACAAAACATGCTATAAAAATATTATTTACTTAGAAATCATGTAACTTCCTAAGAAAAGATAATGTAATTTGTAAATATACATCTCTTTATTACATTTTACTGGCAAAAGTATAATTAATATAAGTTCAAATGTTTTAATTATCAATATATACAACTAATTACTTCTTTATAATATTAGAATAATGTATTCTTTATCTTACCTTTTTATCTGTTATATCAAATTCTATTTTTTTCTCCTCAGCTGGAGTACTTGGCGCTTCTTGTGACATTTGCGTTTTTAATTTTGTTGGCTTAATCCTGGTTCCAGGTCGCGGTGGTTTTTTCTCAGATCCGATTTCAATACCTTGAGCCTTTAAGGACTCAAGCATCGCTTGAGCCCTGGCTTTTTCTGCCTTTTGCTTTGGCGTTAACAGTTTACCTTCAGCTTTAAGTCTTTCTTTTCTCTCCTTTTCCTTTTGTTTCTTTCTGTCTTTGCGTTCCTTTTCTAGTCTAATTGCTTCTAATCTCTGACGTTCTCGTTCCTCTTCTTGCTTTATCCTTTCTTCTTCTTCTTTTTTGAGACGTTCCTCCTCTTCCTTAACTTTTTTTAAAGCTTCTTGCATTGCTGCTATCGTTTTTTTAGTTGGACCCTTCTTTCCTTTATCATCTTTGTCACCTTTTTCACCTTTTTTCTTTTTTTTACCTTCAGGTGCAGGAGTATCACCCTCTCCTTCTTTATCTTTTTCTTCTGATAGAGCCTTTGACTCATCCTTTTCTTCTTCAACAGATTTTTCAGTCTTTTTCTCAGCCTGCTTTGCAGGTGTTTTAGGTTCACCTGTATCCTTTTTATGTTCTTGCTCTTTCTTTTTAGCTTCTAATTTTTTTTGCTTCTCTCTTTCCTTCTTTTCTTTTTTCTTCTGAGCAGCCGTTTTGATAGTTATATCGTTTTCATTGTCACTACCTTTATCTTCAGCCTCATTCTCAACTTCTTCAGATTTAGGTTCTTCTTTTTTGCCTTTCTTCTTTGTTTTCGGTTTTTCTTCAACAACTTCTGCAGGTTTTTCGGGTTCTTGTTCAGGAGGTGGAATAGCTTCCTTTTTAACACCAATATTCATTTCCATTTCCAGTTCAGCAAGAACTTTTTCTATGTCTTCATCACTATCATCTTTCCTCCTTCTTGCTTTTTTACCTTTTTTGCCAGCAGGTTCTTTTTTTTCCTGTGGTGCTTTTTTCTGGGGTTTCTGAACCGGTTTTTCATCGTCAGAAGACAGAGGCGCTTCCGGTGCAGATCCTCCGGAATCTTCAACTTCTAGAAGAGAAAATGCACTTTTTTCTTCCTTCTTCTTACCTTTTTTTGGTTTTTGTTCAGGTGCCTCATCAGACTCATCTAAAATATAACATTTAATAATTAATTACTAACATTTTTATAAAATAATTTTGTCATGAATACCATAATATTATTATAATCTAGCAAAGATAAAAAAAGTAAATAGAACCTTTGTAGAATTGCCAAAATTCCACCATTTTACTAAACTATTACTAAACTTGCAGAGATTTTTTAATTAAAAAAATAAAGATGAAATATGATATACTATACATCTGTCAGATGATTTGAACATGGAAAGATATTTGAAACTTAATATTAGTACTCTAATACAAGTCATTTCGGCATTATAAAATCCGGGTAAAATCAGGAGAGGAAATTAAGGTTGATTCCAGCTTACAACCTTATTTGTCATGGGTATAAAAAGGTTTTGCTGAATTATTTTTAGTTAATTGATACTAAAATGGCAAATGTTTAATACATAAACAAATGAACTAAATCCAACTATTACAATCCTCGCAAAGAATGCATACATAATTTTATATACAATATCTGGCTTATTACTTATGACAAAGTTCATCATAATTTACACATGCTCAAAATAAAAGAGAAAGTTAGCAGTTTAAAATGCACGTATAGAAGACACCTGACTAATCACCCTAACAGCCTTCCACACCAAATTCTGCCATATTAGATCTAGTTAATATCTTTAATTCTATCTTTAATAATGGGTGAGATTTGTCTTGATAAGGATAAACTTTACATTCACATTTATAATTTATTTGTCTATAATGCAGATGAACCCATATAATCTACATCCATTATAAAACAAAATAAACTATTAAAAATAAGTAATCTATACCTTCACTGCTCTTATCTCCCTTTTTCTTTTGAGACTTATTGGAAATTGTAACATTTTTTAAATTCTTTGTGACTTCTTTGACATCGGAATCAACTGACTTTTTCTGCTTAGGTTTGGCTTTTGGTTTCTCATCCTCACTTTCATCAGATTCTATAATTTTTCTGAAAAATAAATTGTGTAAATTATTTGTCTAAATTAATTTAATTACTGTTAGGATAATTGTGTAAATTATTTGTCTAAATTAATTTTATTACTGTTAGGATAATTGCAGAACTTTCTATGAAACTGAAACTTTCTGCTGAAACGCATAAAAAGTTCACACAAACTGACTGGGATAACCTATAAGATACTCACTTCTTTCCTTTATTTTGGACAGGTTTCGAGTTTTCAATAGTAGTCGTTTCCACATCGCTGTCACTAAAATTATACCCATTTTATTATTTTATGAGGTAAACGAATATAAAACAATTCTAACATATGTTAAGGAATAAAGTTACCCATCGTCTGCTGTCTGACCCTTCTTCCCCTTTTTCGCCTTACCCATGGTTTAGGATTGATATATTAAGTCACGATACCTTCTGTAAGATGTTTTTTTCCACAATATTTTGTGAATTCTATCATGTGAAACGTAATCAATGCACAAATTGAGCTAAGCCGAAATAAATCTCCAGTCGTCGTGTCCGTCCTCCACTCACGTCAGGTACGTCAATGAAGGCTGCGTTCCACTAAGCGCCCACAACGACCAAAATGCTCCTTTAGTCGTTCCACATAACGACCGCGGTCGTTGTGGTCGCGGCGAAAACGTCACTTATGACGTCATGACTTACGCTCACGCGAAGCTCGCGACGACCCATCTAAAAAGGTGGGTCGTCGTGATCGTTGAGAAAATTAGCGGCGTTTTCAAAAATCAAAAATGGCGACCGTGCTTACGTTATTTCATGCGGAAAGAAATATTTTAGTAGAAGTGAATGTTTCTGCAGCGGATGCTAAATATACCACTAATATTGAATATAAAAAAATAAATTATATTTTTTTTCAATTTAAATCGATTTAAACAATAATTAATTAAGTTTATTTTCAAGGCATATAACCTAACCTCTTAAATCTTTTGCATTCTTTTTTTAACTCGCCGTTTGTATTATTATTTATTTACCTCCACGCTCAAAACGCTCAATAATCCATTCCACTTGAGTTTACGACAGTAACGCTCACAAGCAAGTGGAACGGGAAAAACTACGGTCGTGAGCGTGATCGTTGTGAACGCTTAGTGGAACGTAGCAGAAAAAGTTAAAAAATATAGATAAGAAAATGAAGTTTAACTTAAACATGACCATTATTTCAAAACAAAATATTTTGACGTTTTCTGTTAGCATTTTTTAACATAATATATTATTATATATTGTAGTATTAAACTAGATCTGTTAAAATTTATCAATTCCAAATCGACAAAACTTATTTTAATTGTTAGGACAAAATTAAATAATATGTTAAGGAGATAATATATACTATTGACTTAAATAAAAATTATATTATTATATTTTATTAATATGGAATAAATTCTTAGTATATATTATTATTTATTCATTACACTAGTCACTAAAATATTGGATCATGGATGAAACATATATTTTAATTTTTAGATCTAGTAATACTTTAGGTTTAGAATATTTTAGCAATGTGACAGAACAATATTGAAAAATTTTAGTCAATAATTATTGTTTTTACAAAATGTACAAGGGTTTTTCCCGAATATGGGCAGTTTATTGTTTAGATAGGTTACAACCATGCATTTCACCTTTTGCTGCTAGTATTTTAAATTCACAAAATGTAAAAGTTGGAAGTTTAGGTTATGTTTTCAAGAGAACTAAAAAACATGATAAAGGAAATCCTTCAGCTCTTTTTGTTCCAATACCGGTGAAACCAAATCCTGACGATATAAATATAGGTGAAGAATTTACTGGTCGTCTAAAGAAGCAAGATTTGTTGAAAATATTAAATAAGTTCTACCAGAAACCAGAGGTTAGAGTTTTGGCAGCTGAAAACGGACTCGATGATCAGCTGTTGCATCAGGCTTTTTTATCGTTTCGAAGGCATTGCTTAGAACACGACTTGCCTCCGGATTTACATATTATAATTAGCGACATTCTACTAGGTAAATTCATAACGTTCATTATTACCATTACAATTAAGGTATAAATATAGATTTAAAATTATTATTCAATGATATTATTAGGCATTATTTTCTTTGAAAATTTTTATCTATAATGACCTTCAATTACCTTATTATTAATATATTATATTATGTATTAATTTTCTTAACTAATAAATAAAACAATACAATTTTTTTCTAAAAATTCCTACTTGTTTAGTTTTGAAAATTTTGATTAATTAACATATATTTTTCAGATGCTGGACATGTAGATGATTTATTTCCATATTTCCTTAGGCATGCTAGACTTGCATTTCCACACCTTGACTGCTTAGATGATTTAAAGAAAATTTCTGATTTAAGAACTCCTGCTAGTTGGTAAGCACATTCATATTGTGTCCTTAATGAAGCAAAATTTCTTTGCATGAGAGTAAAATTTCAGGATGGCATCAAGTCTGCTTGAAATTGTCATGAAAATTCATCATTGCTTACTGTGTCGCTACACTAAGACATGTTATCTTCATAAATTATGTATATGATATTATTTCTATGCTTTCTTCATAAACATATAAGTATTTTGATGTTTTTAAGGTATCCTCAAGCTCGTAATTTAAATAGAAAAATCATATTTCATGCTGGACCAACAAATTCAGGCAAGACTTATCATGCTATGGAAAAGTTCCTCACATCTAAATCTGGTGTTTATTGTGGGCCATTAAAGTTATTAGCCACTGAAATATACCATAAGTCAAATAGTAAGGTAAATCTTACAATGAATTATATTAAAATCTATTAAAATCTATTAGTTGGGATAAATTCTATCAATAAAGGCATCAATTCAGAAAAAGAATCCAAATTTTGTGTTCTTTTTTATATTGTTTTTCTTTTAAGATACTTGTTTACTAATATTACATGTCATGGGATTATGAATATTTAGTGTTATGAACTAAAACTTTTACAATTGCAACACATTATACAGTCTTGTATATTGTAATGCATAAATCAGGGCTATTATCCAATTTTTACACTTAGGTATGTTTATTGTACATTGAATTATAGATGTACCTACATTTCTATTATATTATAAATTTAGAATGAATAGTTCCTATGTAAATTATTCAATATAATTTTCTTGTTAATGACTTCAAAATGTGCCAGTAGAGTACACATTATTTTACAATAATAAATAGAATATGTAAATATAAGCAGGAGATGCTTCACCTTCCTTACCTTGTATTTTTGGTTGGCAGACTTCACATGTTTTTCAAAAACTTGCTAGGTTCAGACATGCAGGTTTCCTCACTATGTTTTCCTTTACCATGAGAAAAGTGGCAATCATGCTAGTAATGAAGTTAAAAGTGGTAGTGCCATGCTTGTTACCTTCGGGTAGCAACCGAATGGGCCGGCACGCCCCGTATAGTTCATTAGTACCACTCTCTCACAGAAGACCGGCGTGAAGTGGCAGCTATGCTGTCGCGTTTCGTCCGGTGAGTGAGAGTCCGGGAGGCCCACTCTCCTTCCCCCCTACCTCTTCCCTTCATCCTCCGCCTTCGTTACCCCCTCCCTCCCACTTCCCCCCCTCCTCCATCCCTTTCCTGAAAGGCCGGCAACGCATCTGCAAGCCAGGCTTGCAGATGTCCTGCAAGCCAGGCTTGCAGATGTCCATGGGCGGAGATGATCACTTCCCACCGTTTGCCCCATTTTTACCATAAAAAAAAAAGAAAGTATCAAAGGTTAGATATCTTGATGAATCCACCGCTGTTCTTATTCTTACTTACCTTGCAAGGAAAAAAAAAAACATTTTACAATAGGGATATGTTTTAGGGTACTCCATGTGATTTAATAACAGGTGAAGAACGAAGACATGCATCTCAGTACACTACATTGGTGGATAATGAGGAAAGTGAGGAATCGTTAGATGGTCAATCATTGCTACTTGATGAGCCTGAATTAACTCCATCAAAACATGTTGCATGTACAGTTGAAATGACATCTTTGAATGAATGCTGTGAGTTTTTATGTCAATTTAATAACCTCTAACATCTATATTTTATTTTAAATTATGTTATTTTCATATATAAAATGGTTCTTATGTTTCTAACTCAAATGGATAAGTAGAATTAATAACATCTTACTCAAATTTATTATTTTTAGACTGTCTCTAACATATGTATTTAAAATTATAATCTATTTCAGATGAAGTAGCAATTATTGATGAAATCCAAATGATTGGTGATAGAGGGAGAGGCTGGGCATGGACCAGAGCTGTATTAGGTAATATCTTTTCTAATAAACACTGACATGGGAATAGACCGTCAAAGTATAAGTCTTTCTGGTGCTGCTTCAAGTTTGAGTTTTGATGAATTAGTTAGGATATGCTAGCTATGTATATAAATCATTTGTTTAAAGGTTTGCAGGCAGATGAAATACATTTATGTGGGGAAGCCGGTGCCATAGAACTAGTAGAGGAAATTTGCAATACTACAGGAGAGGAAATGGAGGTTAGTAATAAATAGATTAAAATAACCTGTACATGTACATTTTTTAAAATAAAATGTATTTTTATATTTAAAATGTACCTTTGATTTTTTATAAAAGTGTATTTATTTCAGGTACGTTCATACAAAAGATTAACAGAACTAAAAGTGGAAGACTTTGCCTTGGGTTCACTAGACAATGTGAGAGCAGGTGACTGCATAGTGTGTTTCAATAAGAATGATATTTACAGTGTGAGTCGAGCAATCGAACAGAGGTCAGTCCCTTGAGGCAGGTATCCAATAGATTTAGATGCCTTTTTATTTTTTATATAATTATTACTATATTACAAAAGTAGGGACACACCCACTATGAAACCTTTTCCTAGTGAGTTAGATTATAAAAATTGTCACAAGTACTCTAGTACATTACTATAAACATCCAGCAATATATTGCATAATGTTATTTCATTGTAAAAAGATTTGCACTTCTGATCACCTGGTGTTTATCATGATGGTACATTATGTACTGCCCTTAGTTCATAATATCAGGGATGGTAAGACTGTTAAGTTACAATTATTAGAAAACAAGCATAAAACCTAAAAAAATCTATATTTTATGCATAGAGTCCCGTTATAACAGTGCAGAACTACATACACTTTTTAACACTTATGACCGCCTTGTGACGTCACAAGGAGTGTAAAGAGTGTCGCGACGGTCGAAATGTCACTTTTTCTTATACCTTTTTCTATCTTCGTGTATAACTAGCATAACGTGCGTTTTTTTTCTGAAACTAACAGTATTTACTTATATTATAATGTTACTATATCCAGGGGTCACGAAGTAGCTGTAATATATGGAAGTCTCCCACCAGGGACGAAATTAGCTCAAGCAAATAAATTTAATGATCCAGAAAGTTCTTGCAAAGTAATGGTTGCTACTGACGCTATTGGATTAGGCATAAATTTGTAAGTAAACTAATTTGTAAATAAAGGCTTTGCCCCCATTTAATTATTCTATCTGCCAAACCAACATAAATATAGTTAAAATCTGCAATACTCTTTTGGATATATCAATTTAATCTTGTTGTACAAAAATGTTCTTACTTAAATCAATTATAATTTAAGAATTGATTACAAGCAAATTATAATTACTACAAGTGTATAGTTGATTAATATTAAATCAATCAAAAAAATACAGAAATTTACCAAAAACTAATTTATTTGAATTATATTTTAGGAGTATAAGAAGAATAATATTCTATTCCCTGATAAAGCCAGTGGTGAATGAAGATGGGGATAAAGAAATGGATGTGATAAGTATATCACAGGCATTACAAATAGCAGGTAAAACTTAGTGAAAGAAAACTCAGATTGTCTATTTTTCTGTACATAATATTATGATGTATTTTTTGAATATTTAATGTACTATTTGAAATTATTATCTTCATACATTTACAAATATTTACTAATAATATACAAGAAAAGAAATTTAAGTATTTTAGTAGTTATTATTATGTAACTATTGTAACTTTTGTAGGTTTGTCTAGGTAGATATTTTTACAGTAAGTGTAGATTTCCCAGAGATGAGATATTTTCCTGCAGCAAAAAGTTTATAAATATCATCAAAATTGGTCCAGTGTTTTTCTTGTGATGCGGTTATAGGCAGACAGACCTACCGGACAGAAGAAAAAACTTCTTTTTTGCCGTTTATTCACGAATCACGAAGGTTTATATAGACTTATCATACAAGTACATTACACTATGACCTATGAGAGCGGGAAATTCTACAAAATTAAAATATGTGGTTAAAGATGCAATGAAATTTTAGTTACTTTAAATGAATACTAAATCACACTAATACCTGCTCAGGTCGTGCAGGCAGATACGGCAGCGCGTGGGAGACGGGTCACGTGACCACGTTTAAGGCGGAAGACCTCGCCACGCTGAAGTCCCTCCTGGCACAGCCGCCCGAACCTGTGACCCAGGCCGGCCTACACCCCACCGCTGAGCAGATGGAGCTGTATGCTTATCATCTGCCCCATGCTAGCCTCAGCAGTCTCATGGTATGTGGGTCTATAACTTATACACCCACCTTCTGCCCCATGATGTATTTAGCCTTATTCCATTTGCCCTTTGCTAGCCTTAGTAATTTTATAATATGTGGGTCAATAAATTATAAACTACTACTTACCATCTGCCCTATGCTAGGCTTACTCTAGGAAATAAGCCTGATAGCGTAAGGGCTTATACTTATATATTTACTATTTGCCCCATTCTAAGTAACTTATGGTATGTGGATCCATAACCATCTGCACCATGCTAATCTTAGTAGTATAGATATGTGCTGCCTTTTAAAATAAATTTCAACAAATAAAACTTAAGGTGGCTTATATAGATTGCTATATAAAAAGTAGCAGGGAATCGCACCTCAACAACTCAAAAAATTATTTCAATTGATTAGTGATGATAACTACACAATTGTTGAAGAATTAGAAGAAGAAAACTAAAATCTAGACTTCAGTTAGTAGATATACAAAATATTTAAAAAAATTGTGAAGGAATGTTTGTATACAAAAGGCTATTATACGATTAACGATTTTTTAGAAGACAGTACGCCTTGGGAATGATGTGATTGCCGCCAGGCTATTTCAACATATAGAATTATTGTTAATTTACAATTTAATTTAAAAAAGAATAAGATTAAGATAAAAAAATATTAGCCCCGCTGAGTTTCTTTCGCCAGTTCTTCTCAGGTCAGAGTTTTCTTCTTTCCGAACTGGTGGTAGACTCATGACGTTCAGTAAGATTTGTAACAATTTTTATGCTGAATAAAATATTTTGATTTGATTAATTTAATTTTTGACAGTGGTAGCCCAGCGGTAACGCGGTCGCTTGAATATCCGAGTGATGCGGGTTCAAATCCGGGTCTCGCACCTCTGATATTTTCATGTGCGAATCATTTATATCATGATTACCACTTGTCTTACGGTGAAGGAAAACATCGTGAGGAAACCTGCATGTCTGAGAGAACCTAGCAAGTTTTCGAAAGACATGTGAAGTCGGCCAACACGCACTACGCTAGCGCGGTGGACTATGGCCTGATCCCCCTTCGACTGAGGGAGGCCCGTGCCCAGCAGTGGGACGTTAATAAGGGCTGGCGATGATGATGATGAATTTAATTTTTAATAATTTGCAGGACATCTTCGTCCACCTCTGCACAGTGGACGACTCCCTATACTTCATGTGCAACACTGAAGGGTTCAAGTTCCTAGCGGAGATGATCCAGCACGTGCCGCTGCCGCTGCGCGCGCGCTACGTGTTCTGTTGTGCGCCAATCAACAACAAGCTGCCCTTTGTGTGCGCTACCTTCCTTAAGGTCAGTTAGTTAGTGAGTGAGTGAGTTGGAGAATGAGGTTTCGGTTTGTAGTAGTTTTAACTTATTTGAAGAAAAGAGTTTGAACTGTTTTCGATATTTATTTAAAAACTCGATTATGGATGTTGATTTCAACTAAATTTAGTTATTTTATATTTTAGTTTTATATTTTAGTTGGTATTGTCGGTTAAACTGTCTGAGTCTATTGATTGGTTTATTTGAATATTCATAGTTATATAGAAGTTTCATATAGCCAAATATTTTTAGTTTTGGATTTTACCAGCCATGATCAACCGTAAATATCATATTATAATCTATACTAATATTATAAAGCTAAGGAGTTTGTTTATTTGTTTGGCTGAACGCGCTAATCTCAGAAACTACTGGTTCGATTTGAAAATTACTTTTTGTGTTGGATAGTCCGTTTATCGAGGAAGGCTATAGGCTATATTATATCACCCTACGACCAATAGGAGAGGAGCATCAATGAAAAATGTTGCAAAAACGGGAAGAGCGGGCGTTAGTTCTGCGAGGTATCATACCGCGCGACTCAGAAAGAATTTGATTTCCGGTCTTTAAAACGCGTGCAAAGCCGCGGGAAATGCTAGTGTAATATTTTTACAATTAGATAAGTTCTTCTGATTTTTATAAATATCTCTTCATTATAAGCAAAAAAACTGAGCTGTTATTTTTATTACACAAATCACTACATAGTATAAAACAAAGTCGCTTTCTCTGTCCTTATATCCCTATGTATGCTTAAATCTTTAAAACTACGCAACGGATTTTGATGCGGTTTTTTTTAATAGATAGAGTGATTCAAGAGGAAGGTTTAAATGCATAGCTAGCGGAACCCGCGGCTTTGCCTGCGCTAAATCTAGGGAAGAGCCCGAGCCCGAGCGAAGCGAGGGCGAGTCGCTAATATAAAATATTTTGTATCGCAGATGGTCCGTCAGTACAGTCGCAACGAGCCAATAACGCGGAACTGGATGAGCAACGCGGTGGACTGGCCGGTGCCGTCGCCTAAGACTATCATGGATTTAGTACATTTGGAAGCCGTTTTTGATGTTTTAGAACTGTATTTGTGGCTTAGGTGAGTGGTTCTTAAGTTTGGTGAATTTACTTTATAGACACAGTTTTACTCTAAATTAGTTATTATCGGTAAGTTGTTTCTGTTGTACCTACATGTAATAAAGATATAAATAAATAAATAAAATAAAAATAAATAAAATCCATGCAGAGTTTGTCATAAGAGTGATAGCTAATTTAGTCGTTGACGAGATAGGGAACAAACAGATTGCAAATTTAATTTGCTAAATAATGTAAATGTGTTGTTCACAATTTCAGCATTTATTATATTACATTGATGTATTTAAATTAACAACTGACGTATATATGAGCCTTATGACTTAGTTAGATTATAATATATTATAGTAAAAAAATGTATGTAATGGAGAATCCATTCAGTAACAAATGTTGTGTACATTGACAAACTTTCTTCTTCTTAGTATGAACTCCTGAGCCCTCTTTCTGAATATTCTTTTTTTTGAATGTTTTATGTAACAGTTACCTATGTAATATACTCTATATTTTGCTATAAATAAATAAATATAAAAAATATTTTTTTATTTTTATTTATTTGTAGCAAATTTATATTTTCATATAGTAAATATTTAATATAAGCAACAAAACAAAGTATACAATTCAATTGAAAATATTGTATTTTATTCCACAGTTATAGATTCCCAGACATGTTCCCCGATGTTAAGTTGGTGCGTGAAATGGAGACCGAGCTAGATGCTATTATTCAACAAGGAATATTCCAGATCACAAGGTAAAAACTGCTTTGATATAACATTAAACAACTTTAGTAATAATCAGGAAGAAAAAGTAAAGTGCTCAAAGTTAATCAAATATTGGTTTTTCATTAGAGTTGTAAGATAAGATACTGCATAAAGTAAATATCTTAGACATCCAGGCGGTTAGTGTTAGCAAGAAAGAAAAGAGCATATGTTCAAGCCCACATCCACCCGTACATTGTAGTAGGAGATTCAACCTATTCGCGAAATTTTTATTTGAAAAATGACAAAATCATGATGACATTGATGAGGTCAAGCATAAAAGATTTCGGCAAAACAATATGTATGTCCCAGCAATGCTGAGAAAGTCATTTGCTAAATCTATTTTTCCATACATAACCTTGTCATATCTACTTTCATGTTAAAATTAAAAAAAAATATTTAATTCAAAACTTCGTGAATTTTGGAAACTCATAATGTAATAATTATACACAGCCGCGGGTTCCGCTAGTTATATACTTAAATCTTTCTTGTGAAAACTATCCATATGAAAAACAGCATAAAAATCGGTGCAATACTTTTAGATTTTATCGCGATGATACAGACAGACAGCGACGGAGAACTTTGTTTAATAATATGTAATGAATTGGCAATTTATTATCAGGTTATTAAGAAATTCCGAGCAAGTGCTACGTAGTGAGCCTGATGCGACTGAAGTTGGGAGAGGCAAGAAAATGAGGAAAGTCTACTCCTCGACGACGAGGGGCGAGGAAAAAGGGAAATTGTCAGATATGCTCGTCGCGAGGGTAAGGTTTTATGTTAAAATTAATAATTAATGAGTTTCCTGAGTAGGAATTACTACTTTATTGTTGAAAACATCAAAATATGTTGTTACTATATTTTGCGTACAGAGGGTTTTCGCAATTACAATCAAAAATTTATTTCTATGATTTATAATATGTAAAAAAAAGTTTTTATAGGAAAATGTAAGTTTAGTACCAATAGAATTGACATATTAAAAATGCATGCACACACAGAGAGGACTGTATTATGTGTATTGCTATGTGAGGTTATAATAAACTAACAATTTTTATATTACGAGCTATGACAATCGTACGGAATTAGCGAGGGATAATGCCTAATTGTTAGCTAGTTTTCTTTCTAGAATTTTCTTCGCAAAATGTAATTTACTGTATCTGCTCTAACACTATGCCGATTATTGTCACAGATACAATATACAATATCGATAAAATGTAGCCGGTTATTTTCGAAGGTATCCAATACTTACAAATGGAAGTCCGTTAAAATCGTGATCCATGCCAAATCTGTTTTCAACAAAAAAATTGGTTTAACGATTATGGAAGTTTATTTTTCGACCTTTTTACCCGTAAATGTAAAAAAACCTTTACCTAAACCTTACCTTTTTACGTGGATTTGTGAGTAATTGGTCTTTTTTTATTTTCAGGGTCTTATCACTCCACAGATGTTAAAGAAACTCCAGCAAGAACTTACAACAGATAAAACAGACAGACGGAGTAAAACCGGGCGAAATAGAAGAAAATAGTGTTAGATAAATTGTAAATTGTTTTGAGTATGAGTTTGCGTGAATGTGAAATAAAGTGTTATGTGAATAGTTTATTTTGTTGTTTTAATACATTATCCTATCTTCTATATTTATGAATAAAGATGTTTGTTTATTTGTCAAAAACCGTTGATCCGATTTTGATGAAACTTTTTTGCGTTATTCTGTATACACCAAAGATTCCTAGCGCAAAAAAATTGCGAGGGTGGACAGAAGTAAAATAAAAATAAAACAAAAAATATTTTACATCTAAATGTATAATGGTATAGCAATATCTTTGTATTGTACAACAGATTGAATTAGAATACAACTCTTAAATAATCTAACACTAGAGAAGCCAAATAATAAATTTCACCTTCATATTATAGTAAATGTATTTAACTCATTAAAAACATTGTTTTATGTTACATTTTAAGCCATTTTACTTCTAGCAATTAACGTCTAAGTACCGTTGCCACAACCTTCAAGAAATCGTAAGTAAAACGTGTCGTTAATACATGTAAAAACGTTTAAACTTAAATATTAATTATACGCCACACACGAATACTAACTTGCTATAACAAAAGTAATCTGAAGTATGAACGCTGTGTAGGAAAGAAGTATTTATCGAAAATATTTCATACAAGTTCAAAAGTCCTTTGAAAACGTAACAGATTACGCGAGCATGAAATTAGTACAATCGTAAAATAAATTTTGTTTTTATTTCTTATGTTAGTATATAATAAATATTGTAAATATTTATATGCCAGTTAAAATAGGCTGATACTTTATAGTTAAAGTTTAAAATCTGTTTTGCAACTTTATAATCAATATAAATGTAATTTTTAATGGTTAGTAGTGTGTTATAAATCATAATAGAGCACTTAAATATCTCGGGATAAAATCTCCTCTGGGAGACAAAAGTTATAAAAGGAAGTTCTGTGTGATAAACTACAGACAGAAAAAATCTCAATTTATTGTATAGTGTATATAAATAAAATTACTTATTTAAGATTTCCTATATAACAAGCAGTGCTGTCTTAAGTCTATTCGGCGCCGAGGTGCGGGCCTCAGACTACGCCCTCCATTTTAATTAAATCATTTATTTTTATATCAATTTTGGATTCTATACATATAATAGTTAAGTTTATCAGTCTTTCTTGGGTCATGTTTGACCGAAGATAATTTTTTATTAATTTTAATTTTGAAAAGGATCGTTCACCTACAACAGGCGCCCCCGGGTGCACCGCACCCCTTGCACCCCCGGGTAAAGACGGCCCTGATAACAAGCATTTTTAAGAATTGCATTTAAGATTTTCTGACCCTTAAGAAAATTTATTTCGTTTGTATTATAATTTTATTTTTATTTAATTTCATACTTCACTTTCAATTTGAAAAATCAACGATCATTACATTTTCTTAGAAATTCAATTATAAGTAGAAAATAATATTTATAATTTAGGTAAAGTATGATTTTGGGAATTATAAAAATAGTACCTTAATTATCTACATAGCCTTATGTATATAGAATAATATTGTATTTAATTGTTTCATAAGCGATTGCTTATAAATATTGTAAACTAATTAAAGAAGTTAAGCTTCTAAGTTTGTACGTAGGGGGTAATTTCTGAAACGACTGAAAAAAATGACAATAAGACTTAGGAAAGCACTCGAGGAAGGAGAGGGTAAATAGTATAAAGTATAACAGTTATTTGATATGTTATCTTAAACGCCGTAAAATTACGACCTATTGACATGTAAGTAGTAATGCATATCACTTAACGTTACGAAGTCGAGAGGGTAGGCGTACAGTCGTACAGTTGCTAAGACTGACAATATGTTAAACACTAGTCGATGTTTACTTGCACTTTTATTATTATTTCACGAAAATCCTATAAAAACTAGTGGTACAATGTTTTAAAAGTTATGTTTTATAATAATATTTGTGTTAGCTGTTTGGTGTTTTATAAAAGTTGTATTTCCAGCGTTTAGAATATTTGACATCGATGGCAAGGAAACTATTTTGGCCTCAGAAAACGAAAACATTAGAATACAATGCAAATCGGATTTTCCTATGACATATTGTGGCTTTGTTCATCCTAGTGGGAAACGATTTTCGTGAGTATCAGTTTCTTTATCAGGTGTTAATGTTTCTTATTTTAAATAAGTTATTTAATTATTTTAAATAAGGTATTTAATTATTTTAAATAAGGTATGTTCAACTGGCAGCATATATTTGGAAGCTTTTTGGTTTTTTGTAAGTGTTAGAGAACAATCAAAAATTTAAAAACAAAACAAATATTGTAGATTAGATATATAAGTCTGTCAAGTACCTAATTACTTAATTTAATATCAATAGTGGAATATGATAAAAACTAGTACCGATAAACAACCTTAAATAGTCGGACGAGCCGCTAATTTACTCTCACTCCCACTCGCCAACGGAAGATTCGAAACCTCCAGTATTATTAATTGTCATAATTTTAAGTTTTAATTGTGTAATTAGTAATTTGAAAACTTGATAGGTATGATTTTGTTCAACAAAAACGCGTCAGTTAGTGAACAATAATAATTAGAAAAAAATGTACCTAGAATCACACAAATACATTGCATCAATCATCAATATACTCGTAAATAGGTGTTTCGTCGAAAAAGCTGTTTTTGTACATTTTCATGGCTAATAGAGACTAAATCTTAAGATACCTTAGTACGTCAATACAATGTACCTACCTACTACAAAATTGGAGGCTTAAAGAAGACTACAGAAGATGTAAAATCTTCTGTACACTATCTGTATTCAGCCCTTTTTATAACGTCCCACTGCTGGATCAAGCCATAGCCCACCACGCTGGACCAATGCGGGTTGGCGGAATTCACACTAGGTTCTCGAGAATATGGCAGCTTTTAGCTGCAGGCTAGTAAGCTTTTTGCTTTCATCTGACATATAAAAACAGTTTTTTTCAATCAATTTTCATTTGTCAAACTCATTGTGAGTATTTTATTTAGGTTTACAGATCGTGCAGTAAATGATGGCAACTGTGTTCAAAAGATTAAAGCCACAAAGGCAGATAACGGAGAATGGGGTTGTCACATAGGAAGGAAGGGTGTTAGATTGGAAATAATAAAGAAAATACAAGTTCGGATAGTTAATGATTTAGCCGCTATAGTGCCGAATGTGACTGCAAAATTAGGCAAATCAGTGACTCTATCTTGTGCAACTACAAAAGGATTTACGTCGTTAAGCTATTGCCGATTTGAACCGCCAAATGGAAAATCTTTTAACATTGATTCATCTGTGACTGCTCAAGAGTAAGTTATTCATAATTTCTGTGGTTAAATATTGGTAGCATCGAGACCTATCCATGGCTACTAACAGGGTCTAATTACATATATATATTAGGTAGGTAATTAAACAGTAAGCCGGCTTTCGTACTTCTAATGTCTTCACTCAACCATTGGTTTTTTTAATTATTTATTTCTGTTTGTTTTATTCATAATATGAAAAGTGACGATTCAAAAGTGCTTGTAAAATTCTAATTTAATATTAGTAGTATATTTGATTTGAAACCAAGTCATGAATAAAAATAGTAGGTCTTTATTTTATTGAATTTAATAAGTTTATTCCCCTGAATTCTTTAATTTATAAAGTAGATATAATACCTGTTTTATATCACATACATAATTAGGTATATTAATTTATTAATTTTAACAGATTAATAGCCTCCAAAGTCTAAAATAATAACAAAAATGAAAACCGACTTCAAAACGCTACAAATCGAAACTAAAAAGAAAAAAAAATAATTTTAATTACTTAGTTATTGTTGGAGTCGGTGCCAGCCAAGGAGATTGTATTAGGATTATTTTGCTTTGGCTGGCACCGACTCCAACAATAACTAAGTAATTAAAATTATTTTTTTTCTTTTTAGTTTCGATTTGTAGCGTTTTGAAGTCGGTTTTCATTTTTGTTAAAAAATAATTTATTTTAAATTTTTTTGTGGAAATTATTATGTTTAAATAAAATATTGGAAGGCTAACTAAACTACTGCTCCAATAAGTCAGCGAAGTTTTGAAATGAACGACAATAGTCAATCGAGATTTGTCCACGTCTATTTTTCCACGTAACTCGTAGACGTTAATAAGATTTACCTTCTATTATCAATCCACCTAATATCCTGAAGGAGTACGACTATCAGTTCATAAGTACGTATAATATTAAAAGAATTTTCTTTCAACTCCTAACCGTTGAGGATATATACCTTACATCATCACAAATTCTTGAACAGCTTTAGAAAATATATGAAAAAGGTAATCAGTGCCGATAAAATTTAAGGGTTGCCCTCGATTTCTCTAGGATCCCATCATCAGGTGCTGACTTGGTGACAATGAGAACATCTTGAATGTATACCCTACCGAACAAAAAAGAAATTTTTAAAATCGGCCCACAATTCACGGAGAAATCGGTGAAAACACATAAAAAACAACTGTTGAGGAATTTTACCTTCCATCATCAGCTCATCCACATGAGATGATGATTTTCATACGTAAAAGCTTTATCGGGTTTAGAAAATATATCAAAAACATAATAGGTGCCTGTAAATTTTGAGAGTTGCCTTCGATTTCCCTGGGATCCCATCATCAGATCCTGACTTGGTGACAATGGGACCACCTCGGAACTATACCCTACCAATCAAAAGAAAAATTTTTGAAATCGGCCCACAGACGGCGGAGCAATCGGTGAACATACATAAAAAAAAAAAAAAAAATACATACAACGGAACATATAACCTCCTCCTTTTTTGAATTTTTTTTGAAGTCGGTTAAAAATGAACAAAAGATCAATTCACAATTGACAATTGACTGTCTATAATATTATAATATTAGCTTTGCTAACATTAGATAGTTTTATTTGTTTCGATAAGAATACAAAATAACTATCTTAGCTGATTATAACTTTGTATAATTTATGTTTCTTGATATTTTATTGTGGGCAAGTGGACGCCAGACAACGGGAAAACAAAAATATATTAAACAGACATTAAGAAAGTAATAAGTTATTAGTTCTATATATTATGTATGTAGGTGGAAAGTACATATAAAACTGTTGAACGTACTCCAAAAATATTTTTAATAAAAGAAAACTTTTGCACTCGTGTTACTAAAATTAATTAAACTTGCACATTTATTAAAGTCCGCCACCGAAAAAGAACGTACATTTGTAAAAATTGAATACCTAGAAACAAAACAATACACATTTATTTTAAAAAACTTCTATTTCAGGCCAATCCTCAAGAAGTATTATTTTCCTTCCAATAGCAGCCTTGACCGAGGCGACTGCGCGGTCACTATCAATAATGTGAAGAATGAAGACGTGGGAATGTGGATATGCGGGGTCGGTCTCGACGATGGCAAGGAGCACATTGACGTTATCAACCTAGAGGTCGAAGGTTTGTAACATTTGATATGTTGCGATCGATAATAATTTACGTGGTTAATTTATCTTTGAGCAAAATAAATGCCTAGAAATCTATAGGTACTAATCAATACTAATATTATAAAGCTGAAGAATTTGTTTGTTTCTTTGGTTGAACGCTCTAATCTCAGAAACTACAGGTCCGAATTGAAAAATTCTTTTTGTACTGGATAGTCTATTTATCGAGGAAGGCTATAGGGAATAGGCTATACGAAAAATGTGGATAAAACGGAAGAAAAATAATTCTTTTGATTTTCAATCTTTAGAACGCGAGCGGAACCGCCAGAAAGGCTAGTTTATTATATTTTACTTGCGCCTTACCCTCGCTTCGCACGGGTTCATCCCTAGACTTAGCGCGAGCGAAGTCGCGGGTTAGCTGGTTATATGCTATAAACCCTTCCTCGAGAACCAGTCTATCCATTGGTGAAAACAGCATGAAAATCGGTGTAGTAGTTTTTGAATATATCAGATAGGCAGACGCGACGTAGGACTTTGTTTTATAAAAATCAAGTCAATGGAATCTTTACTATTATTTTTTTAACCCAAATCACAATTCTTATTATTGGTTACTTGAAGAAAAACGTAAAAAGAAAAAACGAAATTTAAGGAATATAAACGAAACCTTAAACCGAAAAGTGGTCTAGTGGCCGGCATGTACCGCTGAACATCAGGAGGCTCGGGCTAAGTTAAGATATTGACTAGTAACAGAATGTGTATAAATTAAATAGATTGTTGCTCGTAAGATTAACTTTTTCCAATAATTGCAGGAATGCACACTATGTCTACAGCATCAGCGACTGGTGTTACGTTTGGATGTATACTAATTGGTGTTGCATTGGCATTATTGGGAGTCATTGCGTGGAAGAAGAGAACAGTATTGGGTGGGGCGCCGGCTAGGCCGGAAGCAATTGAGATCCAGGAAATGGGTCAGCAACCAAGATCAGAAACCCCAAGACTGGCAAGGAACATCCCATCTATCGTGGTTCAGTCCCCTTCTGATCCAGGAGATCCAGGGTCATCTCCATTAATGTCACGATCGCATAGTCCTACGTAAAATTATTCGTTACATAAACATGTAAATATTAGAGTAACTGTTAAATATGTACAAAACTGCAATTTTGTGTTCACCTACTTCTATTCTATTTCTCTTGAGCTCACTTCTTCTCTTTCGCTCCAACTTTACTTCTTCTTTTAACTTTCATGAAATATTTTTATATATACGGCCTATTAGTGCAAAAGTGACACACATTACTTTTTTATTTATGTGAACATATTATAATATTTTGAACCAGTTAACGTGAAGGGCCGTTTTATGATTTCAGTTTTAACTATATCCTCTATTGTATTGAAGATGGATGTAAATAGAAAATCGACATCGATATTTTTTTTATTTTAGGCCTAATAGCGATAATTATCGTATAATAAAACTATTAAACATACTTGTATGTTCATATTTGTATTAAAATTTTTCCTATATTAAAATCATTATCTTATGATATCATTTTTGCACTGATGACCTAATGTTTTCCCGCAGTTTTTTTGTATTCATCATTTGTTATTGTATTTTATTTTGATAATGGTTATTGTAATATTTTGATATTTTAATACATATAGACCTAAATGAAATTAAAAGAATAAGAATTATAAGCAACCTGAAGGCTTTATTATACTTTTGTTGATATTTTATATAATTTAACTAGCGACTCGCCCTCGCTTCGCTCGGGCTCTTCCCTAGATTTAGCACAGGTAAAGCCGCGGGATCTGCTAGTTATGTATATAAACCTTCCTCTTGAATCACTCTATCTATTAAAAAAAACCGCATCAAAATCCGTTGCGTAGTTTTAAAGATTTAAGCGCACATAGGGATATAGGGATATAGGGACAGAAAATTGTTTTATACTATGTAGTGGTAGTGATGATATACTTGCCGACCGTGTCAGTGGTTCCGGGTTCGAGTCCTGCTGGTGGCATTCTTTGGTTGAACATGAATGTTTGTAATCCAGTCATGGGTGTTTATATTTTCTATGTATTAAAAAATTATATATTATGTGTAGTGTATGAACTATCTGGTATCTATAACACAAGCCTCGTAACTTACCACAAAACTGGATGGTGCTGTGTGTATTAATGTCCTACCCCATTGTGTTCTTGCATAGGTATTTTTTCAAAATGTAAATATTGAAAATCAAAACTTAAATTTTGTGTAAAAAAGTAATTGTGACTATTCTTAAGTTTGTATATAGTACCCACCTTATATATTGATTAAGGCTTACCCTGATTTCACTGTCTGTATGTCTAATTTTTTGAGGGAGTAAAATTGTATAATTTTTTCGAAAATAATGAAAGTAGCTAGCCTTAATTATTTCTTATGTAATCAGCTATTTGCCAGTAAAAGTCTCGTTCAAATCGGTCCAGCCATTTAAGAGATTAGCCATACAAGCAGACAGACAGAAATATTAATAGTTATTTTTAATATAATTTTTTTTTTAATAAAAAAATGTTATTTGGCTCTGTACAAATAAACAAAATAAAGCTTTAATATTTTTTTATAATCAAATTTTAATTGTTATGGATTAGATTGTAATTTCAGAACCGGATATATTGGGAGGGGCCAACTGTGGCACCCACCCAAATGTCAGTATCAGGGGGCGCCAAAATGATAATATAATTTGATTTAATGATACTTGGTTCATATTTTTCCCAGAAAGGCACTTGTGGACAAGATATTAGTAGAGATAGCTATAGTCGTATTTTTAATTAGACGAAGCCAACTGACAGTAGCTAATGTCACTTTGTAAAATAATGTTGCCATACTTAAAGTATTAGTGATGCGTTCAGTTCTCGTTCAATCAGATGAATGAACAATGAGTGTGAATAGTTAATCATTTCAAACTATAAAAGAATATTATTTCTATTTTACACTAGTAATAGTAGTAGTACGTAACTACAATCAGTTTTTTGACGGCCTATTACAAAGCGCGGCGCGGCGACTAGTGCCAACATCGATCAACGCCGCGCTTGCGGTCGCCATTTTGTTTGTTATTCGGCTTCTAACCTCTGGTCTGATAGCACGAATGTTTTTTCTGCGCCCACGTTGTTAAGTTATTGTTTTTGTTAAGTTTTTCGTTTCAAAGATAAATTAGACGATTTTACTTTTACCGCTATAAGGTGAAAAGTACATATTTTTTTTATGACTCATATAATTAAAGAAGAAGACAAAATGTATGGTCTCGACCACATGATGGACAATGTTTCAGACATATTGATAATTAATGTCACCGAAAGCGATAGTGATGATTTTTTATCTGATGATGAATAAAAACAAATAATGTAATAAGCGATGTTTTTTATTTTCATTAGTCATTACCTACCTATAATTGGATTCTGTAGGCACATAGTCGTCGAAAACTCGTTGGTATGTACAAAGCACGACTAAAATTCGAACCCCGTACCTGATATCGGCAGTTCGGCACACTAACTATTCACTAGACAATCGAGGCAATTTCATTCATTCAGGAGTTTTTTCAATCATTCATTTTTTTACAACACTATTTTTATTTTGTCAAAACCTGACAACACAGTAAACGTCAGTTGACTTCGTCTAATTAAAAATTAGAATATAGTAGATCTGAGGTGGTGTAATCGATATTATATTACCTTAGGCTATAGAATAAAATATCTGTGTTATAGTCCAAAAGGTATAGATAAGATTTTGAATTAACTTTATTGAATATACCAGTAACTTTAAATGTACAATTAGGCTTAGTGCTAAAATTATTAATTTAATTTTATAATATATTATAATAAAACATACTTGGTCTTAATAACTAGGGTGATTTAACATTGCTGCTAATCTTTCCATATTCACAGCATACACAGAATGGCAAGCTATCACATTTTTATTTGTCAGTAATGTACTGTATAATTCATCAATAGTCAATCTGTCGTTAGTTTGCTGTGTTGAGGGTGCACTGAAAGTAAAGACATGCATAAATTAAAGTTTTTCAGCAAATCAATAGAAGAACAATAACAAAAATAAATAAATTATTATTTTTGCTATAATGTACCTGCATGCAATTTCAAGCACTGCTGACTGCTCGACTTCATCTATAGTTGGAGGACATCTTGGCCCTAGACCATCATCACTGTCATCTAAATCAACTCGCCCTTCACTTTGTGGATCATACAGCTTATTAGTATTTCTTAGCCACATATTAGGCATATCTCCTCCTATATCATATATAAATTTTTGATTCCTTGTTTTATATCCTTTTCTATGTGCTAAGATCGCACTAATAATATTTTTAAGGAAATTTTGTACTGCAACTACTATAATATCTGCTGCTTCATCATCAGCGCCTTCTAAGCCAAGTTCCCAAGCGGCTAACATGAATCTTCCCACTACTAATGCGTGGTCTGGTAGGAATATCTCCTGTAATTTTTTAGAATATGATAAGTTACACAATAAACATTAGTAAAAACGTATCATAGGTAAACATAGAATTTTGTAATTTGTATTTTTTTACCTGTTTTGCATATTTGACGCCATCACTACCAGCTCCTGGAGGTGAATTAGGTGGTAAGTAATCAATTAAATCAGCAGGTTCGAAATTAGATTTCTCAGATGTACGAGAATTTCTTTTATGTCTTCTGGTATTTCTATTATGTGAATTGGCTCTTTCTTGTGATATAATTATTGATGTCTCAGCTAAACCTTCAACTTTGTTCAACAAAGCCAGTAAAAATTCATTATGATAATGAACTTGATCAGGGTTTAACAATGCTCGAGCTTCTGTGTCGAATTCTTCTTTAGTAAGTTTCATTCGAAACCACTGCTTCATATGATTAAAGTATTTTGAAGATTTATCACCTAACACATCATTTAACTTTCGGCGTGATATATTTAGAGCGTCAGAGGCCATTTTAAGTACTTCTTTAATAATGCAATAATAATATTGGGGAAAATAACAACTTTTACATATACAAAACCTTAAAATTATCGTATTTCAAATACAAATTACAATAGGTGCTGTTATTGATTTTTATAGTTCATAAAAAATAGTTTAATCTCTGCGACATATGTCAAACTGACATTCCTAGGGTTGTCGATTGTCAGGATAAAAACAAATTGTCGATAGAAATTATCGACGTTTCTTACTATTATCAATGCTTATGTAACATATAATTGGGTTTATACCTCATAAAAGATAGCTTGATCTCTGCGACAGCTGTCAGTAAAATCACGCCTATGAAGTCCTAAATTTCGTATTATTACAGACAGTACCTGTTAATATCATACTTTATGGGCATGCCGACTTAATTAGCGATGGGCGATGATTCATCGCGACCACGGCACAGACTTTAAACTATCGATATTGTAAATAAAACTTAATTTAAAATTAATCTTTATTTCTTTTAATTTTAATATATATTTTAATATCATGACATTATTTACATTTGCTATTTTTTATGAACTATAACAGTTAACAGAACCTATTGATACACTGAAACCAATTAACTTTCATTTCATCATCGTTAGGAAATCTGCAACAGTATTGAAATTATTATCGACAATTATTTTACATCACTAGACATGTATCAACAAAACATAATACTGAAAAATTAGGTTGTTAACGTCTTAGATAAAACTTTTGTATTTATTAGCATTATAAGATGACCAAAGATGTCCATTTACTTTTTGTCTTGTGACACGTTCCAAAATAATAAAAACAAACGGCCATGTTTTGTTTCACTCACACCTTATGACATGCTAACTGAAATAAATGAGTAAACTATAAATAACTCGGTTTTTATTTTAGCCTGGCTTCCATGCTTTGTTATTCTTCCAAGGTTTAAGCTTTAACCGTGCCATATTCATCTCAAAAATATCAATAAAATTGCCTAAAAATTAGTAATATCTTTAATAATCTTTATTAAAATTTAAGAACATAATTTGTAACGAAATATAAGTATTAATAGCCTAATAGGTTAATGTTTTTATAATGAAGTAAATGATATATTGTATCTGATATTATAATTTTACAGATCTTACTAATACGTCAATATTATTTTCAATTATTTACACTTTACAGCCGCCAGAGGCAAGAAGATAGACAAGGTGTGCTGTGTAATTTTGATTATTTCTGAACGTTCACGAATCACGTCATATTTATCATAAACACTTTTTCAAACCCGAACAAAACAGTTAAATAGCAAAACAAAAATAACAACAAAACTGCATAACTATTAGCGATATATAATAAAATAAAATAATAAAAATAAATAAAAAATTAGCGATATAACAGTGATTAAATAATATTATATTTGGCATTAAGAAAAGTCACTCAATCGGTAGCAGTGTGCACTGCGCAGTGCGCAGCACCCATCGATAGCAACGATGTACGTAACGGCGTTAACGTGAAACTTGGAAAATATATAAATCGTACAAATCGTATAAATATCTCGCTACTGAAATGAGATTTCGTTGCAAGAGCTGCATTTTTTTAAGGCTCAACTGTACAATATAGTCTTCCTATTTTATTATAGGCCTACCTTAAAAGGAGTGAGTGTAGGAAATTAGTACTTTTTGAAATATTTAATTTTAAAAATTACAAAGTTGTGAGGTTATGTTGACATAAAACGAACTGAATGTGTCAAAAAATAAAATATGTACTGGAAAAGTCGCTACAGATTAACAAACAATTCTTAAAGTCGCTTAACTTTGTGGTCACTGGTCATGTTCGACCTAAACCTATCTGGCCTGGCCTAGACTTAGTACTTAGTAGTTACATTCTCTTTGCTAGTAATGCTTATGGTACTCAACTTATGCAGGCGTTTGTCCGTTTAAAAACTACTTAAAACATATTTTGATGAAGTTTGATACAATGATAGATGTTTATCCTAATAATTAACATATATGATACATTTTCTTACGGGAAAGTGCGCAGGAACTCGAGTGGAGCCAGTGTTAGTCGTAGTAGTTAATGATGAAAGTGTGTTTAAATCGATATTTTCCATACATGATACAATTTGTCTTATACTAAGTAGTACGAGTTCTTACCCATAATTATAGCGTGATTTGAAATCACTGATAAACTTGTTTGCGTAAAATATTACGCGCAGTTCAAGTCGAAGTTCTTTAGTGCAGTTGCAGAAAGGTATTAGTAATTAGGTACCTAGTACCTACCGCAATAAAATAAAAACAAACCAAAATGTACCTAAATATAATATTTTTATAAAAATAATAGTAGGTAATACATATTCCTTTTTTATAAATTACAATTAAAATTATAATAAAATAACAGTACTAACAAATATTTTTAATGAAGAATTATTGATATAATATAAACTTACTTTTTTAAATATTAATAATGAATTTGACTTTCACTTAATGTAACTTACTGGACTATTGATTTAGTAAGATAAACTTATTTATGAAGTATCCTTGATTTCGAGATTATTGGTACAAAACCCATTTATAGCTTCTACAGGAACTATTCATCATATAGAAATGTTATCTAGGTAGTAGTATGAACAGTTCTATTAGATAAAGTAAGCTAAGATCATTTATGAGACATTATTCGTGACCTCTGTCAAACCGTACCTTTTGGTATTTTAAACCATATAAACACCCATGACTGAAGTACAAACATCCGAGTTTAACTAGTGAATTTTTAACCAGTGGGACTTAAACCCGCGAGCGCTGGCGTAAGAAAGTAGGGTCAATACAAACTGCGCAAAACGTGTCGTTAAACTATATTACTTTTACAGAAGTTTACCCCAATTTCATCTTATTTGACAGTACTATATCTATTTATCACATTTACCGTACTTAGAATATTTAAGGTTAGTATTTTTTTTCTCTTGGTTTTAATCTTAATGTAACTTCCTCTTGAGGTCTTAGTATAAGTTCAGCGCAAAGTTGGGGTTCTTTCTCGTTCGTGCTCGGTAGCACCACGAAGTTCTTTATAATACTTGCTAGAGTAACTTTCATTTCCATCATTGCAAACTTTTGTCCTGCGAATTAATAATATTTTATTAATGAAATGAAAAAAATAATAATAACACTTATCATAAGCGCTTTAGTTGTTTTTTCTACGATGGGTACACGTCTGATCAACTGGTGTTTCGGATCCAGGTTCGATTACTATAAAATTTTATAAAAGTTTTTACATCCACTGATTTAAGCAATTAAAGTTCAATGTAAACTAAAATCAATCTACAAAGGGTAATTCTAAGCACTAATTTTATTTTAATAAGAAGTAAAAATATTTATTTTACACCACTTTTCTTTTATACTTTACTACTTTATGATGTAAAGAGAATGAAAAAAATGCTTTTATAAAATGAACAATACTTTACCTATACAGTTTCTTGGCCCTGCGCTGAAAGCTAGCCAAGAAAAGGCATTCTTAGCTGTTTGTGGCGATAACACTGGGTCAAACCTCTCCGGCCGGAACTCCATGGGGTTATCATAGAAGTCTGGATGACGCTGCATGTCAAAAATGTTAACTACTATTGACGTGTTTTTTCTCATTTTTAATCCAGCTATTTCTAAAACAAAAGATAAATATTTATTAAAGTTGTAAAAATTAGGTATGTAGCGTAACTATTTCTAAACGCTTCGGTCATTTTGACACTTGTCAAAGAGAAGCGCGCCAAAAATATTGTCACTCGAACTTTAGTAGTCATCTCGGCACTAGACCATAATTCTAATGTTCATATTGTTAAAACAAGTATTATTCACCATATTGTATTAGATATTAAATTATATAGGCGATATGTGATTCACAATTAAACAAGTACGAAAAGTGATTATTTATTTATTATATTACACTTTCGCCAACACGCACTAGACTATAGGTATATAAAAAAAGGAATCCCTGTCGCTTAGCATAATGTTACGTACCTAGTTGCTAAAAATATCATTTTTCGAAGGACTTATTTTGACTAAAGTAATATGGATAAATACGCATCACTTTGTGTTGCGTAAATTATCTAGTTTATACAGAAAAAAATATATAATATTTTTTATAATACTTAAATTGAGTTTGAGGCACGAATGTAAATCGAGTGATTTACATTAATTAATTATGAATCAAAATGTTCATTTGGAATTCATTATAATAATTACTTAAATAACTACTATAAAATATTAATTTACATAGTTTTATATAGAATTGAATTAATAATGTCCTCCTGTTTGTTTCATTCATGTTGAGACTTAAGATTAAAATGCGGCCAAGGATTTCAATTTCACTGAGACTAGCCGAAGGTATTACAAAATGGTGTCGTATACGCAGCCACAGACACAGCATGCACATTGACATTATTACGTACATATATCTTCTTATTATTAGGTACCTATATTAATAAGCGTCCATGTACTTAGTCAATAAAATAGTTCTAGTGCTAGCGGATCAAAATTGATACCTACACTATCTTGCACTATAAATTATGTTATTTGTTTGTTCATCTAAATTTAAATAGGTATAATATAAAATCGAAAGGTTTAACTCATTCACTTATCACGAAATATCGAAAGCGTTTGACGTATGAAGATGAAATTTGGTAAGGAGGTAGTTTATAGTTAGTAGACGTCCACTAAGAACGGATTTTGCGAGCTAAGGGCTCAGAAAAGTTTATATGAAAGTCCTTCATTAACTTTAAATTTTGCAGGTAGCACTTAGGGACGCGCTCTAGCGTAGCGAGAGTGTGTCGCTACTACAATTATGTGGCTACTGTTACAAAGTAGTTTGTAAAGTGTTTTATCAATTATCATTCCTTTTATTTCATGTTAAAATCCAATAAAGATCTCTAGGTCATCAACTATATACAACGATAGTATCATTAAATCGTTTAACTTTGTTATATAAATATTATTTGCAAGCAACATCTTGTGTCTTTTACAAGCTCATGAGTCAGATGTCCTCTTTCTGTTTTTTAATGTATTAAAACTTGTTGTGGATAGTTTCATGGTAAATTAAAATATGAATATATTATATTATAGTAAATACCTATTCCCGTTATGTGTTTAATGTACCAGGTAAAAGTAGAACCGCCTACTATGTGGATTGTGGGGGTAGTTACTTATTATATTATTGTTTAACTTATATAATTAAACAAACAAGAACTTTGCAGTGCATTTTATATACCATGATAGTGTAGTTATTATTAATACTGCATAATGCAGATTGCAGTTTATTCATAGTTTGTCATAATGAATAGTATATGATATCTGGACATCTGATGTACGTAAAATACACATTTTATTATAGTTGGTATAGATTATATAATAGATAGAAAAATAGAGTTCGAAAATATACACAAACGTTAGCCATTAATGATGATATGTAAAGACAATTGTTAAATTATGTTAATAAATTCACGCACTTTTAGTGATTTTCCATGAAGCTGTTTACTTCTTAAATGAAGTAAACACTAGGCATAATTTTAAACACATAACAAACAATCTAATTTATTACGACGTACTCTGAGAACTAGTTATAAGAATAGTAAAAGGTCGTATAACGTATTAAGTTCTTTGTTCAGTTGCATATTAATGCTTGTTAATTTTCAAATGTTTGCATTTTCAACTTGGCTGCTACTTAATATTAAAAATCTTTTTGCTTTGGTTCATAAATTCTATTGTAATATTTTTTTAAAAACTGGACCACTTACCGACATCTTGAGTTATGAGCCTCTCAATTAATGGTACGGAAGGATAAAGACGCAAACTCTCCTTTATCACTTGTTCTAAGTATTTCATTTTTTGTAGATCGCTGAAAGTTAAAACTTTTATTTGACTACAACGTATATTACGGCGTGAGGAAAGTTAATTTTAATGAAATGTATTCCAATTGAGCGAAATATAATGGAGATATTAATACTTTCAAATTGGAAATTAAATAATAGATAAATATAATGAACAAAAGATACGTATAAAGAAAGCTTACGAATATTGGGGGTCCTTGTCCATATTTTCACCAAAGATACTTTTTTGTTCTTCAATAATCTTCTCTTGAACATCGGGATGTTTTGATAGACAATACAATGTAAATGTAATTCCAGACGTAACAGTGTCGTGACCCTGTAAAATAACCAAATTTAATTGAGAATTTGAATTTTATAAATGCATAAATTACATTTATCTAAAGAGAAAATTAGTATTTAATTAATTGCGTCCCCAAATGACCTCTGCATTTACACACTTATCAACAGTATAGTTCTCGCCAAACTTTTTGACCCAAAATTGGAACGAGTCAATGATCAGGACGAAACGCTCGCATTTTTGCAAACATTTATAATTTCTGTGTAAATTCTATAGTATAACGACACTTAAGGGACTGAGCATTTTTCGGCGTTATAGAGAGTGGTCGTTAAATTGTTTTTCCATATTCATGACATGGTAGGGCGGCTAATTGCAACGCGTCTTCATACATCTTCATCATCATCATTATCTTCTCTCCCCGCCTCTATTGAGTGTATTAATAAAACTTTTTCGTCAATACGTAAAGATTTTTGTTTACTCGCCATGTTTACAGTTCGAAAGCCTACAAAAAACTGCGATTATGATAACGTATAACAATTAACAAACGTCTAGTTACCGAGAATACATGTGCAAGTTCATCATAGAAAAACAAAAGACAAAATTATCAGAATCATAATTTTTCAGATCATAAAACAACAAATCAAAAAACAAAAGAACGTACACAACTGCAGTTCTTATCAATTTCGGCAACATAGAAAGTACTGCTTAATGATTTATCTTATAACTGACTACTACTATAATATAGTCGTTTAATAGAGAGAGCGTGCCGCTATATAGAGTGTAGGTTAGGTACTTATTATTGTATAGAAAACAAGGTAATTAATACAACCAAAGCCAAACAATTTTATGGAGTTTGTCGTTAAATCAAGGTACTTTATAAAGAGTTTACACTGTATTAGTAATGCAACGTACGAGTATGTTAGTCTTATTTTTCGTAAATAGTTTTTGTAGTAGGTGAATAGTTCAAGAGAACGCGGAATTCCAAATACTATCTATAAGTTTACCTTGACGTGTTCTTATCTATTTTATTTTAAAGTTACAGTATCAATTTCTATTGAGTTATGAGATTCATAGATGGTTGACAGGTTGAAGTATAAAATCGAATTCATGTACTTTTATGATAACTATTTTTATGAAAGATATATAAAGATATAATTAATTATCTCCTTCCCCCCTCCCTCTTCCCTTCATCCTCCGCCTTCGTTCCCCCCTCCCTCCCACTTCCCTCCCTCCTCCATCCCTCCCTAACCTGAAAGGCCGGCAACTGCAGATGCTTGCAGATGTCCATGGGCGGAGGTGATCACTTCTCATGAGGTGAGACTCCTGCCCGTTTGCCACCTTTTTACTATAAAAAAAAAATATATACGAAAAATAATATTCTCCTGACAAATTCCGCCAAAGCGGCTAATCTTACTGAGATTAGCTAGATGCGAAGGAGATATTACATTGTGCCTACCTACGCATAGACAAGTACACTGTCTAATTAACCTTTATATACTCTTTAAGGTACGAGGCAGCTTATTGGAATAAAGTATCTAATAATAATATTAACATAGTAAACTAATTAGTAAATAAGTCCTTAATATATATATATATATATATATATATATATATATATATATATATATATATATATATATATATATATATATATATATATATATATATATAATGTGTTTTTTGTTGTATTCGTATTAAGTTCACAAGTTACCTCAAACATAAAGGTGTCCACTTCTTCCCTTACATGGTCATCGTCTACTTTTTTGCCATCGACCTCGGCTAAGAGTAACAGGTCCAAGAACGCCTGCTTATTCCGAATACCTATAATTTAACCAACAATCTATATGTATACTTCGTCTCCAACAGAATATTAAAAAAAATATAAATACCAACATAATTGTAATGTTTTTTTTAATTAATTTATTAATAATTTATTATTTATTATTATCATTACTACTAGGGAAATGTAAGAAACAGCAATCATGGTCTCTCCCGTGATCATGATTGCTGTAAAGATTCGAAACGTCGGGAACCAAAAATCATAATAAATTCGCGACAAAATCCAAAAAGATAGTTTTGTTTATAATGTCAAGTATTCGCGTAAACCTAAGAAAGTATTAAATAAATGTAAGAAATTGTAATTTTTTTTATTATGAGGTTTTTTGAAGTAGTTTTTTATAAATTATAAGCTATTGTGATATTCTAATCTAATTATATATAAAGGCATAGGCTGGGAAGATCATATCTATGGATATAGGTAATTAGGAGTTAGAACAAAAATGAATGATAGTTATTTATGGCACAGTGTGAAATATTGACAAGAGTTGCATACTACAATTAACTCGTTCCATTAAACAAGTACGTACTAACATAATTATGCAGGTATGTTTAAACAGACTACACGTCCATGAATAGACAGATCAAAATACCAACCAAGTTTACTTTTATGTTTGCTACAAGTCTATAATAATATAGAGGCAAAATTGTTTGTTTGAACGCGCTAATCTTAGGAAATATTAATCAGATATATTAAATATTGTTAAAATTTTAACTTTTAAAAATTATTTTGACTTAAGACGTAAGCTGAATGTATATGAGGATTTTAATTTATTTTGTTATCATTCATTGACTGTGTTTTGGATCATATCCAAAATATGATTTTCCTTTGCGCTTTGTACAGTGTCAATCGTTGGAATAACAATAAGTTGTTATGTAGACGCTGTATTCATTACACAGTCTGATGAGGATTTGGTTAGGTTGCAATATCGATATCGAATAATGAATATACCATAGCAAATATTTTGTTACTGTGACAGATAACGTTAGTTAGACGATAAAAAGCTATTTATTTTTATTTTATATTTATGTAGGTAGTACAAAAAAATATGTTTTATATAATAAGGTAGCAGAATGCGGACAATGGTTAACTTATCTCTTTAAGAGATCTCGAAAAGATAATAT
Organism: Boloria selene; assembly: GCA_905231865.2. Taxonomy (NCBI): domain Eukaryota; kingdom Metazoa; phylum Arthropoda; class Insecta; order Lepidoptera; family Nymphalidae; genus Boloria; species Boloria selene. The sequence continues at coordinate 10,582,929 of HG993137.1, read as the reverse complement.
TAATAAATTTAATAAGATTGTCATAGTTACCTGAATCCGAATTAGCATTCAGACTGGTTATGTTTGCATTTTGGAGTTCCTCTCGTCTTGCTTGAATTACTTTACGAGATTGTGAGTGAAGAATATCTAAGGCATCATCTTGTTTCTTTTTATATGAAAGTAAATTGAATATTGCATCTTCTCCAACAAAAACGTTTTGCATCCGTAATGATATTATTTTAGCGATACTAAAATAAAAATAGTATTCATTAAGCCATGTAATTTGAAGCAAAATACACTATTTTTAAATGTGAATATTTATAGTAAAAACAGAAAGTAGATACACTAGAATTAGTATAAATTGTTACCACAGAAATTAGTAAATTCCCGCAAATCCTATGTGTTGACCCAGAATAACCTTTATAATAATGTCTGTCCAGTGGTTTATTTGATGCGTTGAAGATAGACGGACAGACAAAAAGTACTATAGGTTTGGTTCTGAACAATTATAATGATTTATTTCGGTCAAATTTTCCAGCTTCAACTAAGTTAGTTCGAGTTTTATTATATATGTACAGCTCGCGTCACGTAAAAAGAACGCTGTTTATATATGTAGCAATATACTCTATGGAACGCTGGAAGAAAGTGGTGCGGGGTGTGTTTGCGCATGGGTGCATTCGCACACGAGATTACTAACCTGTTCTTTTATTTTTGAATTGAACTAACATTTCGATCGCGACGTATATTGGTTATTGATCATTAAACAAAATTCTATTAATTAATTAAATATGTTTGATTCAGTGTAGAATGTTTAATCTACTTACTTACAAATTATAAAACAATGTATTTTTCTATTTTTTATATAAAACTATTTCGTAATTAAAACTTTTGTATACGCGATGGTATTTTGAACTGACGAACCAATAGCCAGCCGAAAAGCATGTCGCGCGTGTCCCGCCGCCCCGCGCCCCCTCTTACCACCAAATTGGCCGATAAATCGCCTCTGCGCAACTTGACAGCCAGCGTTCTTTTTAAATGACGCGAATTATAGGTATAGATATAAATATATTTATTATTAGTAATTGCCGCGGCTCCGCACGCCTTCTTACCATTTAGAAGAACGATTTATATTTATTTAGATTTAGGGTTACAAGTCTTTTTTGATGCGAAAGCATAAAATAAATAAAAAAAAAATATGATCTTAAAATAAAAATTTAAAAAATCTGGGGAGGGTCACCCTTATCACCCTGCGGAATAAAAATTACCCTACGATCTATTCTCAAACCTATAAATATACATAAAAAATTAGACATTGAAACGTTCGATAACAAACTCTTTGACACGAGATTTTTATATATATATTATTTATTTATTATTTTTGATATTTTTATGGACTATTTTTAACCCTCAATGCAAAAGTGTAGGTGCGTGCGTATGTGTGTGTGTTTGATTACGTGACAGAGAAAGCGATAGGTATATGTATTAACATTTCTAATCTATTTGTTTTAGGCTACAAATATTATGGATGGGGATCTCTTGGGTTTTTAAGGTATCATGCATAATAATAATTAATATGGCTCTATCAACTGCGCAGTAGGTATTTTTTTGTCACCTTATATTCATATCTAGTTTTAGTTTTAGTTAATTTATCATGCAGTCGAGTTTTTTTATTTTTATAATTTATACTTTTATATGTTTTGTGTGTGAATTTTTATGAACAATAGGTAATTAACATTTTGATTTTATCCTTATCATTTATTGTTTTACATATCACTATATAGTATAAAATAAAATCGCTTGCCGCTGTCTGCCTGTCCCTATGTATGCTGATATCTTAAAACTACGCAACGGATTCTAATGCGGTGTTTTTAAATAGAAGGAATGATTCAAGAGAAAGATTTATATGTATAATTAGCGGAACTCGCAGCTTCGCTGACTTTAAGTAGTATAGTATAACTAGCAGTACCCACGACTTCGCCCGCGTTCATGATTCGACTGTTAGTAAGTTTCACACGATCACTCGCTGGGCTAATCTATATATTGCCTAAAAATTTCATCAAAATCGCTCCAGCAAATTCCCATCCCATCCCATCGAGAATATACTCGTGAATCGTGAGCCGCGCTACCTATTTCATAGATGTGGCCCTCTCCCGCACTAGGCACCCCCTCCCTCACCGCGTTTCATTGTACGCGTTTTCTATTAGTATTTTGTTTTTATTGACATATTTTGTAATTCGTAATATCTTTTGAATGACGTGTCCGATTTGCAGAAGTCAAAAGTAATCTTGAATTAAATTTAGTTATATTTTCTGTTTGTCATATTATAAGTCATCATACATAGCTACATGATACGTATATGTTTGTTGAACACATAATGATCCACAATATACATTACCTACTCCCTTAACCCATAACCAACGAGCGTTTACTTTTACCTGGTGGGATCTCAGTAGTCCGGCAATACGGCCGCCAAGTACCGCACAGGAGAGGCCCACAACCTCCCTGCCAAATTTCATCTTTATACGTCAAGCTGTTTTTGATATTTCGTGTTTTTGCTTTTATATATGTACAATAGATACTAGGTAGGTCTTTATATAGGTCTATTTATTTCAATGTCGCGTCTCTGACTCTGTGATATGTGTTATAATTTTATATAGTCGCTAATGGCTATAATTTCTTCAATAAATAGGAAAGTAAGTGTAAGATTATTATTTATATAATTTTATATTATACATAATTATATTTTGCTATATACCTATTATACATAACATCATTACATTAAACGTTTTGTAAAGCTTACGTGGTCAACCTTGACTTTAAATAAATTCGACTTGATGCGAATACGATTTCGAAACACGTGTAGTATCAACACAACTTGTACGACATATTTTTATTAATTACAAAAGTGGTAACCATAAATTTAATATTTAAATCTGGGTGTGATATTAGTGCTTTTTTTATCTATACAAAATTTCCCCTTTACGAGATAAATATCAAAGATTTATTTACTCGAGTTAGGTAGTTTAGCTTTAGAATCGTTCGCTTTCTTAAAACTAAAAGAACCAAGTGACTTTGACAGTCTTAAGTTAAATATTAAAATATCAACTTCGTACGGAGATCGTGTTAACGACTTATTTATGATGCATGATCAATTAGAACACATATCTAGGTAGTAGCACGCCTTAACAGTGCTTACTCCTTATAGGTACTTGTAGTATTGTAGGTTAATATGAATAAATAAAAATTATATAATTATACGTACTCATGAATAGCTTTGACATATTTAGATTCAGCGTTTTTCTGAGCATCGATAGACACTCCCATTATTGATTCTGCAATTATAATAAAATGTGCATTTTATATTATTTAACTTTGAAGAATAAACGTTGGTATTTTAAAAATAAGTAAGTTTTGCTAGAGATTTTAATTCAATTATTAATTCAATAGTTTCTATGCGTGCTAGTTGAGCACATACTATTTTACTTAATGAAGAACGGTCATACCTGTAACATTGTCAAGAGCAGTCAGCGCGACGGTCGAGAAAACATTGAAAGGTTTTCCATCGACATACTTTTGTAATGTCTCTATCAAAATCTTCTCATTTTTCAAGAACACTGGTAAAAAGTTTTGTAGAATATTGAAGTGAAACGCTGGTGTTAAAAACTTTCGTGTTAACCTCCAACGGGTACCTAAAAATGGAGTAATAATAATTTTACTAATTACCTACCCATGTAAAATATATTTTACTAGTACCCTCGTTGTGTCTGGGTTCGTTCCTAGATACGTTTTAGCTGTTAAATAATGTTCCACGGTAAAATACAGAAACTTTAAGCCTACGACTCTACGAGTATATAGGTCGAACTGTACCATAGTCTATCATTGAACAAGCGATTTTTGCCTGTCTGTCTGTATATATGTTTGTCTGTGACCACATCACAAAAAACCACTGGACAGATTTTGATGAAACCTAATTTCATGATGATCATAGGTTATCCGGGTTAACATACATAGGTATACTACCTTTACATGCGCGCAAATATCCAATTTCTGGGAAATGTATAGGTACTAACAATTAAAACGTATTCTCCAGGAATACCTATATCAATCAATATACATATTTTATACATGAGAGATTTTTGTTTACCTAATATAGGTAGGCTAACCTACCTACCTCTATACCTATATTTGGTAAAAACATAAAAATGGTTATTATTAATAAGTAATTCGTAGTGTTTTTTAATTATGAAATTTGTCATATGCATTAATTTGTGTTATCATTGAATTTGGCTTTTAAACAACGTATATGAAAGACATATTTCTTTGTACCTGCTTACAAAGTCGCATAAGATTTTACTTCCATGTCCTTTCGTTTTTATTTCAAATTCGAAGGTCCAAATAAACTAAATAAACGGTAACTGTAAAGCCTTTAAAAGCTGACCTTAATAAAAATAATGCAGCTCAAGAATTTCCGATTTCTATACTTAAAGATTCCCGAAACATCCTGCGCTTAAGTCCCTAAGATAAGGATAAGAACGACCTAACAGTCTCCCTCGTAGAGTTCCACATGTTCTTGATGCTGTGGCTGTGTATCTTTATTTTTGATTACGGTCGAGTGAGGACTAATTATTTTTATAGACTATCTATTTTCCTAATTTCATTAAAATTAACGCATATTATATTAAAAATGTACCTAAATACGTCAAGGAGTGAGCAGGTTGATGGTAAAATGTTTTACAAATTTAAAAACAACAGTATATTCAGATAACCGTTTTTACTCGTACGTAGAATTAGTCTTTTACATACATAAATCTTCATGTTCATGTTCTTTATTCTGTGGCTTCTAGGCGTGCCATTTTACATACACCTTACAGATGCGTTAAAAACAATCAAGCAAGTCGGCCCAGGGATCTTTTTTTATTACAGATGGGCTTACTCTTAGCTCGAAGGCATAGATAAGGTCTACGATTTCTCGAGTTTGCCCAGGAGAAGCCTGTTAACACGCACCTTATAGTTTCTTGAGCTACCATATAAAAATTCCGGCCATTCATTTTATCTTCTCTTTTTTGGAAGTTGATTAAAAATACAACTGACCCTTATTTGTGAGTTCAATGACATAAATCGTTATCGCACGCCTCCTATGCATTGTATAGGTACATGTATACTTATTAGGTACAAAAAAGATATATCAAATTTGAACCCAAAAAGATGTAACTTATTTTGGTGAAACGCCCGTTTTCATACTGTTAATTATGTATGTATTGAATAATGTATATACATCAAACAAGTATCTATTCACCATTCACTTACCGCAGTAGAATTGTTATTCGAATTTACGCGTAGTCGATAGGTACCTACTACTGTACTTCGTAATTCTGTAAATTGTAATTGGCAATTGAGAGCGTGGACGAGTACACTGTATAAACTATTGTGTTGATAAAACAACTTTATTAAATAAAGAATTATGTGATCTATGATAAAGATAAGACTTTTGTTCAAAAATTAATTTATTTACCTTAAGTCCACCGAATAATGTAATAAGTACGTAGTACTTATTTATAAAAAATACTTTACATTTTTCCTTATAATATACGACTAGTATTTATCAATGCTGTATAATAATAAACATAAATAATATTAAACAGTATATAACCGATAATAATAAACAGTAGCCTATGTGTGATTGCAGGTCATTCAGGTCATACTCTATCATTGAACTATTTTTTTCTAAATCAAACAACAAAGGAAACCTATACTTTTTATAATATGGCCATGGAAATTTAAACACGCAGACTAGTTTAAGCTTAGATTATAATCTAAGAGTTTAAGTATGATTGCATTGCAAAATTAAAGCATCGAAGTACCTACTGTTATAAAGGTGTTAATTCGTCAGGGTTCTTCCTTCAGATCATTTAAACCGTTAATTTAGGTACATTTCTCAGAGACGACATATTTTGCAGTAGCAAAAAATATCCTATATGTTGGCCTGAATAACCAGCTATCATTATACATTTTATCAAAATTCGTCTAGTGGTTTTCTCGTGATGTGGTCATATACAGACAGATAAATTATCTATATAGATAATAATGACTATTTCAATAAGATTTTACAAAAATAATATTTGATGTACAGACCGTACCACGAAAGATGAGATTTGAAATTAATTATACATAACTCTTACTAACACGACTTAAGTGCGAAAATCCCCCGCTACTGACGCTCGTCAAGTCTCATCTTTCGTGGCACGTACTGTATATAATATTGTAGTCGGTTAGAATTTTATTATTTATATAGATTCCAACTCATAGTCTATCTATAGATATGTCGTAATTTACAAACATATAGGTATATACATATATACGTATATACATATACAAAATTTCGCATTTATGAGTAGGTAATAGTACCTACTAATATTGATTCGATTTAGTTAATACTTTTTTTATTTTATTTACATACGAGTACATACCTGTAGAAGTAAGCAATCCATTGCCAAGCCATGGTCGAATGTAATTGTATGATCTGCCTTTGGTTATCAGTTCCGCATGAGACACCAAGGCCTGTAAATTTGTAATTTCTTATAGCTAAGATAGGCAATCTTTTGTAAATACGTCTACAAATCCATCTACTAGATAGTATATTAATTTGTGTTGAGAATGATAAGGCGTGCTCAAGAAAATATATTAGTTGTTAATGTATAATATTATAGTTTGTCCATTTTATTAATGGACAAAAAAAACCTGTCTGTCAAAAAACCATTAATAAAATGGACAAACTATAAAATCCACGACAGTAAGTATAGCAAATTGTCAAGAGTGGTAAAGCGGTAAAACGCTTTCCAATTGACAGGAATAGATGTTATGTTAACTTCAATGTTGAAGGTGAAGCACAACCTTAAAAAATGTTCAAAAAAATTGATTGTGGAGAGTTCTTTCATACTCTCTGGGAGATGCTTAACTGATGCGTCTTTAGTTAGCAAAGTGTAACGATCAACTTAAGCAGAGTTGTGTTACCTTAAAAGTTTAAGCACATATACATAATATGATAAAAAGTTACAAGTTATAAGAAATGATTATTTATAAAATAAGTAAATACTAACCTCAATGTATTTTGGATGCGAAATCACTACATAGGCACTATGGAATAAATATATTATGTAGACGTGTCCATACTTTTTTCGTATTTGTCCCAGGATGCGCAGAAACTCTGTAACAATAGATCATATTTTTAATACGTTATTGAATAAGGCTTACTACACCATCACGGAATTCTTAGTAGATGTAAATGTGTGCGATTACTGTCTGGTTGTATCTCACGTAGGATAAATAGATAAATATTGTAATACAATATTGTTACTAAATATTTCTTTGAAAAAAGCATCTGTTGAGTTTCTCACCAGTTCTTCTCAGCAGAACAGCTTTCCGAGCCGGTGCAGTGGTAGCTTACTCACAGACATTTAATTTTAATAATGTAAAAATGACGGTTCAAAAGAGCTTGTAAAAGTCTATTTGAATAAAGAATATTTGATTTGATTTAAATTAATATTAAATTTGAGAATAGTTAAAAATATGTGGTTAGGATGGGTTAAAAGTAGCGGCTAAAAGAAATTCAGTTCAGTTTCAACTTTCAGTCATGGCTTGGGCCAGTTTCAGTTAAAAAATCTAGCTTCGGCTTTAGTTTCCATCTTGGCCAAAATACGAAGACTAAAGTTTACAGATTTTACTCCTGTACCGCAATTTTTTCTAAGGTGGATATATGGGTCACTTAAACTCACCCGAGTTTAAAAGTGAATAAATTTAGAGCGCATTTGTATTTTGGTCTTGGAAATCTTGTTACGGCCGCACCGAAATCTAGTGTTTCTAGAGCGCATTGCTTTTAAATCGTGCTCTGTCGCTACACCACCAGTGCCGGTTACTTATAAGTATTATATACTTAGCTGTATTATTCTGCGATTATATTAGCTTGATTATATTATTATTGTGTTATCTAGGTAAGACCAAAGTGCTAATCACTACATAGTATAAAACAAAGTCGCCTTTTCTGTCCCTATATCCCTATATCCCTATGTGCGCTTAAATCTTTAAAACTACGCAACGGATTTTGATGCGGTTTTTTTTAATAGATAGAGTGATTCAAGAGGAAGGTTTATATGCATAACTAGCAGATCCCGCGGCTTTACCTGTGCTAAATCTAGGGAAGAGCCCGAGCGAAGCGGGGGCGAGTCGTTAAGAGATAAATTAATCTTAAGAGTATCGTAAAAACAATAATTCAGACGGAATCTAATATGTCTTAGTTTAACTGAGTGTTTTTTGAGAACCTTAATCAGTCTGAAGAAAGATAAAATTTCTGTAGGTACCTAATAAATAAAATTTTCAGTATGTTTAAGTAAAATGCGGTAACGGTTACTGTCAAAACCAAGACCATGGCAGAAAGTTCGATTTCGGTTCTTGTTTCGGCTGAAAAACCTGTATCAGTCGGACAAGGTAGACTAGCGTTATGATTTCTTATTTTAATATTAACTAGTAAGATATCGCTGATATTGTGCATGAAAGTGCGTAAAGTGCATGCAAACACGGATAAGGTTACGATGTCCGACCAAATATCTACAAGTCCGGCCTGTCCAGTTTTTGTTAGGCTTTGTCTTAAAGCAACAACTACAAAAATCAGAGTAGTTATTCTTTAAATTTTCTTTTGTTATAACTTTCGGTACCAACGCGTACGCATACTTATGAAGTTATTATCAACGCCTTCTGGGGGTCGCGTGATCTTGTTTACGAACTTAAAGAGTGTGGGGTTTCCCACTGGTCAGTTCTCTTTATCTTTAATGATTATAATAATTAACAACAAGGAAACAATATTGTTTATAAAACTGACAAAATGACTTTCGCATTTCAAAAATTGAAAGTGAATTCATCGTAACATGTCTAAAATTACAAATTCCTAAAAAAATTACACAAATATTATTATAATTTAGAACCATAACATGAGTAAGTCTTTTGAGCTAAAAGAGACATGTCTTACTAGGTTAGTTGCTTTTCTTTTGCCTTTTTGAATCTATTTTTTAAGGAACCAACAAAAATCTGCCCGGTCTGTCTTTCAAGACCCTTTTTCTCAGGAACGCGTGGTGGTATCAAGCTGAAATTTGTATCAAATACTCAGGTCTACTGTCCCTTGGAGCTGTGAAAAATCAAACTTCTAAGCCATTAGCCAACGCAATCAAAAGATACAGCCGTTTACGCTGCAAATTTTTGACACCCGCAAGGGGATCAAAACCTACAGGGTACTTTCCGTGAACTCAGAATCTTGAAATTTGGCATGAAACAACGTTTTATAGCACACATAAAAGAAAAATTTCGAACAATAAAAGAAGATAATAATTAATTTTTAATTCCACCCTGCTATTCAGAGAAGTACCAGAAGCAACCAGCCTGACACACCGCCCACCTAAGTGGGCCACTCCTGCGCGTTTCTTGGCCTAGCGTCCGGACGGCTGCCAGACGCCACTAAGCCTTTTAAGGTACTTTATATTATACGAGAACCTATAGCCTTTGTCATCTACTCCTTCCCAAGTCTATATACCTAATCAAATCATCACTAGTCATAAAATGAAATATATTTGACATCGTATATTTACTGAAAATAATGTTATGGACATTGGGCATACTGGCTACAGCTTAATTACTTCGGTATCAACTAATAAAGTTCGACCAAAACTAGTTTTATTAATCTATTACAAGTAGAGCAGGTTTGCAAGTGTAGCGTATGTTGGTGATTTAGCACAAAAATTGTTTATTTATTTTTGTTTATGTTATTTGTTTAATTGTTTATTTTCGTGTACTTTCTTTTGTACCTAAATTTTAATCTAACTCTGTTAGTATCCGATTGCGGCAAATCCTAATAAGGATATCCTAAATCCTGATAAGGTAATGTGTTCTAATAATATTAATATATATGTGTACTGTGTAGGTATGTAATGTTTTTCTTTTATTATTTTTTTCGTCAACTTTCCAATGTTTTCAATAGTTACTCTGCTATTCTGAACGGAGACCAATACAACAAAATCAAAAACCATGAAAATCTCTATCAAAAAATTGGGATTGGTATTAGTAGGTTTAAAATATATGGTTATAACTTCTAAGTAATTATTTTTTGATGCCAAATCATAAAAAAAATAAAAGTTTGGTCTTAAAATAATAAATCTGGAGAGGGTCACCCTTATCACCTAAGAGAATAATAATAAAATGACAATTGCAGATTATAGGCTTGGTGTCTTAAATATCACTACATAGTATAAAACAAAGTCGCTTTCTCTGTCCCTATATCCCTATGTATGCTTAAATCTTTAAAACTACGCAACGGATTTTGTTGCGGTTTTTTTAATAGATAGAATGATTCTAGAGGAAGGTTTATATGCATAACTAGCGGGTCCCGCGGCTTTGCCTGTGCTAAACCTAGGGAAGAGCCCGAGCGAAGCGAGGGCGAGTCGCTAGTTTTTATTATAAATCTATCCAATGGGGTAGTATAAAAACTGTAAAAAACTATTAAATGAAATTAAAAAATAAAGCGACTGCGTAAAAAGGAATACTTAAAAAAATCGACGAAGAAACACATTAATACAGTCGAAGACATACATGATAGCACTTGTAGAAAGTTTTATTTTATTTTATTTATCCTTTGCCTAATAATTATTGAATGCCTAGTGGTAAGTGGTAAAGTGTAACCGAGAGTAGCGACTACAAATCCCGGTCTCGAACCTCTGATATTCTTATGAGCAAACTTTCCAGTTTTTCTTATGTGCAGGGTTTAAGTGTCAAATAAGTTTTCGAAGACCGAGATCATCAACTCACACTTGGACACCGTTATAGACTGTGACCGAAGTCTCTTGTTACAAGGACCATGATCAATAGCAGAAGAATAATAAAGAAACTAGATAGAATACTATAACTTTTATAAACAGGTCTGATAGGTACCTACTTAGTTATAATTTTAAGTAAACCAATGTGGTTAGGAATATCGAATAAAGTAACTATAAATATTGCTATATATTTAGGAACAATAAAAAGGTATAGGTAATAAATAAAACAGATAAACTAAGACATATTTATAATAATTAGGTACTTTCCGGTACAATTAAAAACGCATTTATTACTCTAACCGTCACATTATTATTTGCGACTTGTAATAGTTAAAATGTCTAGTTATAAGTACCTATCATAATATAATTTTTTATACTTAGTACATATTTTGTATAAAAATGATAACAAAAAAGTAAATAATAATGGACTGATTTATGATGACCATTAATAATATTTTAATTAAATATTCAATTTTTACAACTACTTGATTTAAAGCACTACTTTTACTTTTATTCATACTTATAAAGCAAGATTTATTTTAAAACTTACGTGGTTGCTTGCCAATGAATAAGTGTCCATTTCCCAGTACAGGAAGGGGTCGTGGTCCAGTAATATTATAATTTTTACTATCGTTCTTCAAATGTATCCAGGAAGCCAAAATAAGGAGAATTAACAATATCAAAATTAATAAAGTAATCATTATTATTATTTTCTTGCAAATCAAACGCGATGATATTATAACGCTTACAATCGGAACGACAATATTTACGTTCACTCTTGAACGTTGAATATGTATGACTGACAGGACTGTTTAATGTTTGAGAATTGAAAGAACAGAATTTAATTGAGTTTTGTTATTTAGTATGAATTTGTAGCTTTGCAATAACGTGAATTAAAAATATGTATGTTTATGTATCTATATATATAAAAAATGTCTACTGTACATACAAATCTACTATAGAAGAAAGATTTGTATTTTTGTATGTAACGAATGAACTCAAAAACTACTGGACCGATTTAAAAAAATCTTTTGCCATTAGAAACCTACATTATTATTTATCACTGAGTAACATAGGCTGTATTTATTACTAAGTATTATATAGAGGAACCTGCGGCTTCACTTGCGAGTTGCGCTAGATCTAGGGACGAACTCTAGCGAAGCGAGGGTGAGCGTTAGTGTATAGTAAAGAATCACAAAGAGTAATCTTGCTTGTAATACTGTTTATTGTATGTCAATTACTTGCGTACCCAAAAAATCCCGAAACAATAGAATTTGTTGAAATTGTTGCCTGTTTGTCTGTGTGTTTGTTTTTAGCCAATTTTAATGAAAGTTTTAACTTCGCAGATTTATATATCTATACTTTAGGTCAACAAGTTCTAAGTTCTTGATGACCACTAGGTAAGTACCTTATAACTAATAAGCAAAATTTCAGGAGAAACCTTTTACTTATCCAGAATGTGAAGCTTATAAGATTGATCTTGCTTTTTCAATGTTGATTACTTTATGTAAAATGGTCCGCTATAAATACTAAAATCTATAACAATAATTATTTATTTATTTTCTCCCACATGTACCTACAATTGACACTGAAGTATGCATTAAACTATGTAGTTAGACTATATAAGTGGGAGACAGGAGCTCAAACTAGGTTAAAGCCCTGTAATATGAGTCTCCGGGCTCCTCCTCACACAAAAGTATTTGTTATCAAATGATAAAAAGAGAAATAACAGCTATGTAAAAGCTATTTTTACTATATATGCGTATAATATATGGTGGGATGGACTTGAATTAATAATATATGTGTAGGTGTAGCGTATCAACTATCTGGTACATGTATCGTAACATAAGCCTCGAAACTTACCACGGAGCTAGATGGTGCTGTATGTAATAATGTCCCAACATATTTATTTATTTTATTTCTCTCTACCTATTTAATTTTGTAAATTGTAACCTATATAGCTCGTCTCAACGCGTGCCAGTTTTTTCAAGGCCAGGCACATTTCCCTAAACAAACTTTGACGTCTACGACATTTGGCTTTATTTTGTGTGAATCAAAGCTAAACATCATTGTTTACTATGCAGTGCAGTGTTCTCGACGGTAAAAGTGATGGTGAACAGAAAATTCCGGGATTTTCCTTTCATTCGTAAGTAGGTATGCTCTTTTTCGTTTTCTTAGTTCGTAAAATGCCTCATTTTACTTTACGAAGTCTATTTTTTAACGTAAATATTGAGATTTACATGGATTTATAGAGTTTTATTTTAGTTATTAATAAAAATATCATTCTACAAGACCTATTACCTATTAACCTATTTTCTGTGTTACTAGTTCCGTTTAGAAAATATTACCTGATTTCCTTGTAATTGTTTGGTAGAATATCAAATAATTGCTTCAATGATTTTTTTATTGTAATGCATACAAATGAGGTAATAAATTATGACATTAATATAATTTTATATACCTATATTAAATAATTACTGCATAGTTTTGCATACATAATTAAACTTATCACATTTTTTCTGTGGCCTAAGATGATTAAATAAACTTGTGCGGTTTCTTTTGCTCATAACTATAATAAAGTCTATTTATGTATCTGTATTATTATGATTATTTTATTTTTACAGTTTTTCGAATAAACAGAATAAAGTGTGAAATTTTGATATCTGTCACCAGACGGAATAGGTAGGAACCGAGAAAAAGTTCCAAAATATGTAGCAAACATTTTGAAATTAAAGAAGTTAACCAAAACATATTTAGACTATGATGCTGTTCTGACTAAGGTACTTCAACATTCTTTTTAATGAGTTTTTATGAGTAGACCTTTTATGAGTAACCTAAAGAGTTCATAGGTATTTATAATAAATAAGAAGAAAAGAATGTATTAATAGATTTAAATAAAAATACTATTTATATTAATATTATCTTTTGTGTATTTACTTGTGATAATGATGGTAATTTTATTTCAGTTCATAAAATTGGCTAATTCAAAAACAGTCGCATTCATAGTACTAAACAGTTCTTTGCACCCAGCAATAAAATTTGAAACATTCATAATAAACTCGTGTTATTTAATAAATTATTCAAACAACTTTTTTTATTCCTTATGTAAGTATATACTTTTATAATAATATGTTAAAGTTTCCCTTTTTGTTAATTCAGGATATAAGCTGTCTATATTCCAAACCTCATCCTAATCCATGTAGATGTAGCTGTTAAAGTGTGAAGAAGTAACAAGTGAACAAACTCAAATAAAATACAAACTTTCGGCTTTATAATATGAGGCTGATAAGTGTCACAATTAGGTACTACATTGATTATTTCTGTATGTGCCATATCGACCGAAATACGGATATAAGAGGGATACAATAATAAATAATAATAAATTTTCTTTTCATTGTTAAAGATTAGGTACAATAGTTATAAATTGGGTATTTAATTTTTTTATAAATTTCATTCATTATTAAAATATGTAAGTTATTTTCTAAATAAGTTCTAAATAAAATACACATACTTAGCTATAATAATCTATTAATCTTATCTAAATTATTACGTAAATTTATGTAACGTAACGATCGGGGTAAAAGTTTCGATATAGCAATACTTAGCTTATCATGACGAAATCATTCTCTATGTCAAATGGCCACGCCAAGCCGCAGTCTATTAATACTCTATCTACGATACCTACCCACCTACGGTCTAGAAAGGAGGTCTAGCAACAACAGTAGTGGGGGTACGTTGGCTTAATGATGATTGATGGCACTAGTTGCAATTATTGATATATGGTTTCAATTTACAGCCGCCAGAGGCATGAAGATAAACAAGTGTGCTGTGTGAAGTTCACGTCATATTTATCCTAAACACTTTCAAACCCGAACAAAATAGTTGAATAATAAATAACAAATAGTTAAATAATAAATAATAAATAAAAAAATAACAACTGAACTGCATAACTATCATCGATATAACAGTGATTAAATATTAAAGAAAAAAGAAAAGTCACTCAATCGGTAGCAGTGTGCACTGCGCAGCACCCATGTATATTGCTACATAATATATAAAGCAACTAACGGCGTTGACGCGAAGCTTGAAGTGGATCAACTGTACAATATAGTCTCCCGATTTTAGGGGAAAGGAGGGCGGGTGAATGAGGAGGAGGTGTAAATAGACCTACCTTAAAAGGGAGCGAGTGTAGGAAATTAGTAATTTTTGAAATATTTAATTTTAAAAATTACAAAATTGTGTGGTTATATTGACATAAAAGGAACTGAATGTGTCAAAAATTAAAATATGTACTGGGAAAAGTCGCTACAGATTAAAAAACAATTCTTAAGGTCGCTTTTGTTTGTGGTCACTGGTCATCTTCGAAACTAAAGTCTAAAGTTATAACCTTTATCTTAACATTTGTCTATTCGCCTCACGTACTTCAATTTAGTAGCGAGTGATAAACTCTTGCGCATCGCATGCCATTGATAAGGCTTGTGATTTATTTGTATGTGCTACCTATTGATAGGTATATATATAGTTTCAATAATAAAAATTCCTGAATAACCTACACGTATTGTAAGGTAATAAAAATATTTTAAACGATATTAAGTTCTCATTTATTCAATAAATGGAAAAATTTTTTTTCTTATCGGTCATCACGCTCAAAAAGTGTAACTAGAATTAATATTATTAAAGAAAAAAATACTGCATAAATAAAAAAATAAATAAATAATTATAATTGCATAAGATGATAAAAAATGCTATGCAATAGCTTTACCGCGGCAGTCCCCGAGTGCCACACATTTAATTTTTTTCTCTTGGTTTTAATCTTAATGCAACTTCCTCTTGTGGTCTTAGTATAAGATCAGCGCAAAGTTGGGGATCTTTCTCGTTCGTGCTCGGTAGCACCACGAAGTTCTTTATAATACTTGCTAAAGTAACTTTCATTTCCATCATTGCAAACTTTTGTCCTGCGAATTAATAATACTTTATTAATGAAATGCAATGAAAAATTTTTATTTAATAACACTTATTATAAGCGCTTTGGTTGTTTTTTCTACGATAAGTACACGTATGATCAACTGGTGTCTCGGATCCAGGGTCGATTACTATAAAATTTTATAAAAGTTTTTCAGTTTTTACACCACTTTATTTATACCAATATAAATTATAAAAAAAACAAGCTCTTGATGTAAAGAGAATGAAAAAATGCCTTTATAAAATGAACAATACTTTACCTATACAGTTTCTTGGACCGGCGCTGAAAGCTAGCCAAGTAAAGGCATTCTTAGCTGTTTGTGGCGATAACACCGGGTCAAACCTCTCCGGCCGGAACTCCATGGGGTTATCATAGAAGTCTGGATGACGCTGCATGTCAAAAATGTTAACTACCATTGACGTGTTTTTTCTTATTTTTAATCCAGCTATTTCTAAAACATAAAGGATAAATATTTATTAAAGTTGGAAAAATTCAAGGATAATTCTGTGGAAAAATTATATAAAAAAGGACGCCCCTGTCGCTTAGCATAATATTACGTACAAGCAGTTGCTAAAAATATTTGTTTTTCGAGAGGAGTTATTTTGACTCTATATAAATGTATTCCATAGTAAGTATATAGGTACCTACTTAGGTAATATGATACGACTCATACGCATCACTTTGTGTTGCGTATATTATCAAGTTTATACTGAAAAAATATATCCCTACTATATTTAATATTATAAATGTGAATGTAAGTTTGTTTGTTACGCTTTCACGCGAAAACTACTCAACCCATCATCATGAAAATTTTGTACCCATATTCTTAGAGGTATTATAAACAGTATACTAATGTTACTTACATAGGTGATAGGATACTGTTTATTAAAAAAAAAATATTTTTTTACGAAAAATTAAAAAATTGTTGAAATTTGTTTAAAAAATTAAAAAATGGGTTCTGAAATAGCTAGAGTAATTTTGAAGAAACTTTCAGGCATCCTACAGATCAACCCAATGAGGTTGATTAGCAATTAAAAAAATGAACGCGAGCAAAGCCGCGGGTAAAGCTAGTAGGTTAATATTTAATTGTAATAATACTTTAATTGAGTTTGAGGCACGAATAAAAATCGAGTGATGTACCTACATTAATTACTTATGAATCAAAACGTCTATTTCGAATTCATTATAATAATTAAATAACAACTACTTATAAAATATTCATTTACAATTTACATACTTTTATTTAGAATTGAATTAATAATGACCTCCTGATTGTTTCATTCATATTTCAATTTCACTGAGACTAGCCGAAGGTATTACAAAATGGTGTCGTATACGCAAGTCAATAAAATAGTTCTAGTGCTAGCGGATCAAAATTGATAACTACACAATCTTGCACTATAAATTATGTTATTTGTTGTGTTCATCTAAATTTAAATATACTATAAAATCGAAAGATTTAACTCATTCACTTATCACGAAATATCGAAAGCGTTTGACGTATAAAGATGAAATTTGGTAAGGAGATAGTTTATAGTTAGTAGAGATATTAGATTACTAATTTAAGGATACTACCGGATTTTGCGATAGGGATGGAGCAAAGAGATCTAAGGGCTCAAAAAAGTTTATATGAAAGTCCTTCATTAACTTTAAATTTGGCAGGTAGCAGTAGCACCGCGCTCTAGCGAAGCGAGAGTGTGTCGCTACTTACAGTAGTAGTAGTAGTAGTAGTAGTAGTAGTAGTAGCAGTAGCGGCTACTATAATTATTTATTATACTTAGTTGGTATAGATTATATAATATATATAAAAATAGAGTTCGAAAATATACACAAACGTTAGCCATTATATAGATGATAGTATGTAAAGATAAGTGATAAATTATTTTAATAAATTCACGCACTTTTAGTGATTTTCCATGAAGCTGTTTACTTCTTAAATGAAGTAAACACAAGGCATAATTTTAAACACATAACAAACAATCTAATTCATTACGACGTTCTCTGAGAACTAGTTATAAGAATAGTAAAAGGTCGTATAACGTATTAAGTTCTTTGTTCAGTTGCACATTAATGCTTGTTAATTTTCAAATGTTTGCATTTTTATCTTTGGCTGCGACATAATATTAAAAATATTTTTCTTTTGGTCCAAAAGTTCCATTGTCATAATTTTTGTAAAACTAGACCTCTTACCGATATCTTGAGTTATGAGCCTCGCAATTATTGGTACGGGAGGATAAAGACGCAGACTCTCTTTTATCACTTGTTCTAAATATTTCATTTTCTGTAGATCGCTGAAAGTTAAAACTTTTATTTGACTACAACGTATATTACGGCGTGAAGAAAGTCAATTTTAATGGAATGTATTTTAATTGAGCGAAATATAATGGAGATATTAATACTTTGAAATTGGAAATTAAATAATAGATAAATATAATGAACAAAAAAAGCTTACAAATATTGGGGATCCTTGTCCATATTTTCACCAAAGATGCTTTTTTGTTCTTCAATAATCTTCTCTTGAACATCGGGATGTTTTGATAGACAATACAATGTAAATGTAATTCCAGACGTAACAGTGTCGTGACCCTGTAAAATAACCAAATTTAATTGAGCATTTGAATTTTATAAATGCATAAATTACATTTATCTAAGGTGAAAATTAGTATTTAATTAATTGCGACCAACGTCCCCAGATGACCTCTGCATTTACACACTTATTAATAGTATAGTTCTCGCCAAACTTTTTGACCCAAAATTGGAACGAGTCGATGATCAGGACGAAACGTACTAATTTTAACAAACATTTTTTTATAATTACAGTGTAAATTCTATAGTATAACGACACTTAAGGGACTGATTTTTCGGCGTTATAGAAAGTGGTCGTTAAATGAAGAAAAATTATTTTTGTCTTTGTTTTTCCATATTGATGACATGGTAGAGCGGCTAAATCCAAAGCGTCTTCATACATCACTTATCTTTTCTCCCGTCTCTATTGAGCGTATTAATAATTTTTTTTCGTCAATACGTAAACATTTTTGTTTGCTCGCCATGTTTACAGTTCGAAAGCCTACAAACAACTGCGATTATGATAACGTATAACAATTAACAAACGTCTAGTTCAAGTTCAATGTGCAAGTTCATCATAGAAAAACAAAAGACAAAATTTTGAAATCTCTAATACGTCAGTAGAAGTAGTACGTGATCCTAAATATACAAAAACGCGAAAGTTTGTAAGTATGGATGGATGGATGGATGGATGTTTGTTACTCTTTCACGTAAAAACTACTCAATGGATTTTAATGAAACTTTACAATAATATAGCTTATACATCAGAATAGCACATAGGCTACAATTTATTAATATATTGTGTGAATTGTCCAAAATATGACAATAAGTCAAGTAAGTAGTAAAAAATCTACCATCTGCGAGCTATTCTAACGTGCGCTGCCAAAACACAAAGAGTTACACGTGTGTAATGTATGATGGAAATGTTTATCTTAAACAAGCGACTCACCCTCACTTCGCTCGGGTTCGTCCTTAGCTTTAGCGCGAGCGAAGCCGCGGGTTCCACTAGTAGATAATGCTGAGCTAGAGTTCTTATTTTACAGAGATTACAGAGCTGCAGTTCTTATCAATTTCGGCAACTTAGAAAGTACTGATTTAAAATGTCTTATTATAGTCGTTAAATAGAGTGATCGTGCCGCTATATAGAGTGTATTATTGTATAGAAAACAAGGTAATACAACCAAAGCCAAGCAATTTTATGGAGTTTGTCGTTAAATCAAGTTACTTTGTAAAGAGTTTACACTGTCTTAGTAACGCAACGTACGAGTATGTTAGTCTTATTTTGGTTGGTAAAAAAAAAATTATGTATAGATAGTAGGTAGTTTAAAATGGACACATTTTTCGTAAATAGTTTTTGTAGTAGGTAAAAATTCAAGAGAACGCGGAATTCCAAATCCTATTTATAACCTTTACCTTGACGTGTTCTTATCTATTTTATTTTAGAGATACAGTATCAATTTCTATTGAGTTATGAGATTCATGGATGGTTGAAGTATAAAATCGATTTCATGTACTTTTTATGATAACTATTTCTATGAAAGATATATGAAAATATTATTAATTATTATACGAAAAATATAATAATAATGTTCTCCTGAGCAAATTCGGCCACAGCGGATAATCTCACTGATATTAGCCAGATGGGAAGGAGATATTGCAGTGTTCCTACGTATAGATAAGTGCACCGTCCAATTAACCTTTGTGTACGCTTTGAGGCACGAGGATGAAATAACGCCTACTTTCCAACTCCGTAGTCCTAAGGTATAGGTTCTATAGAAATATATCACTAACTTTGGCCCGACTCAGGACTCGAATTCAAAACTTTTGGATCTACGCTGCATGCTAGCCCTAAGAACACTCACGGAGGCAGCTATTATTCAAATCAAATCAAATCAAATCAAAATATTTTATTCAGCATAAAAATTGTTCTTACTGAACGTCATGAGTCTACCACCAGTTCGGAAAGAAGAAACCTCTGACCTGTGAAGAACTGGCGAAAGAAACTGGTATATAGAACTGGTATAAAGAAACTGGTATTGGTATATAGAATCTAATAATAATAGAAACAGTAAACTAATTAGTAAATAAATCCTTAAATATATATAATGTATTGCTTGTTGTATTCGTGTTAAGTTCACAAGTTACCTCAAACATAAAGGTGTCCACTTCTTCCCTTACATGGTCATCGTCTACTTTTTTGCCATCGACCTCGGCTAAGAGTAACAGGTCCAAGAACGCCTGCTTATTCCGAATACCTATAATTTAACCAACAATCTATATGTACACTTAGTCTCCAACAGAATATTTTAAAAAATATAAAAACCAACATAATTGTAATGTTTTTTTTATTATAAGACTGGATACTGTAGTTTTCGCGGCTAAGTATGCGTGATCAATTAAAAATACTTTTTAAAATAAGAGTCTGATTAGAAGTTCTTCGCTTTCGTCTGATTTTCAGACAGGAGGATTTCTCTATTCTGTCGAATTTTTGTTATGTTTGTTACCTCTATACTTTATTTCATTCCAATTATTTTTTTAGCTTAGCTATGATTTGTATCAGCCGGTACCGAAAAATTTTTTTTTGGTATTTGGTTATTAGATATCTTTATTAACTAAATAAATGTAAGTAATTGTTACCTTTTTTATGAGTTTTTTTTGACTTATTTAATAATACTTTTTTTTTGCTACAAGTCTATCTATATTATAATATTATAAAGCTGAAGAGTTTGTTTGTTTGTTTGGTTGAACGCGCTGATCTCAAGAACTACTGGTTCGAATTGAAAAATTCTTTTAGTTTAGTTTATTGAAAGTCCGTTTATTGAAAAAGGCTTTAGAGTTTAGGCCATATTACATCACGCTACGCCCAATAGAAGCGGAGCATCAATGAAAAATGTTGCAAAAACGGGAGAAAAATATTTCGCTAATCTCAGGAATATTATTTATCAGTTTAAAAATTATTTTTAAACTTATGTAAGCTGAATTTATGTATTCTGTTATCATTTATTGACTGTGTTTTGGATCAAATCCAAAATATGATTTTCCTTTGTGCTTTGTACAATCGTTTTTGCAAATTGCCAATCGTTGGAATAACAATAAGTTGTTATGTAGACGCTGTAGTCTTTATATAATCTGATGAGGATCAGGTTAGGTTGCAATATCAATATCGAATTATGAATAAACCAAGGTAGCAAATTAAACGTATCTTGTTACTGTGACAGAGGACGTTAGTTAGACGATAACGCTAACTGTTATTTATTTTTAAATCTTATTTATGGACCATAAAATATGTTTTAAAAAATAAGCGTAGCAGAATGTCAACAATGGTGAACTTATCTCTTTAAGAGATCTCGAAAAGAGAATATTAATAAATTTAATAAGATTGTCATAGTTACCTGAATCCGAATTAGCATTCAGACTGGTTATGTTTTCATTTTGGAGTTCCTCTCGTCTTGCTTGAATAACTTTACGAGATTGTGAGTGAAGAATATCTAAGGCTTCATCTTGTTTCTTTTTATATGATAGTAAATTGAATATTGCATCTTCTCCAACAAAAACGTTTTGTATCCGTAAAGATACTATTTTAGAGATACTAAAATAAAAATATTCATTTTAAAGCAAAATGCAAAGCATTACTTTTAAATGTAAATATTTGTAGGAAAAACAGAAAGCAGGTACACGGTACATTTTTAAAATTATATTATATGCGAAGATTTATTATTTTTAGATAATGTTATGGATTATTTTTAACCCGCGACGCAAAAGTGCGTGTGTGTTTGACTACGTGAAAGAGAAAGCGATATATTAACATTTATCCGCGGATAGAATATAGTAGAATACTATTTTCATTATTTTATGTCGGGGCTATTTTACATTTTTAACCGACTTCCGCAAGGAGGAGGAGGTTATCAACTCGATCGGTATGTTTTTTTTATGTATATGTACACCGACTCTGTGATATATTATCCGATTTACGTGATTTTTTTTGATGGGCAATAGCTGTCATTTGGTCCCATAAAAATTTAATACAGTTTGACTCAGTAGAAATCATTATATGAACATTTTTTTATTTTTAACTCACTCCATTTTCATGTATGTTCACCGATTTCTCCGCCAACTGTGGGACGATTTCAAAATTTTTTCTTTTGTTCGGGAGGATATAGTTCCGAGGGGGTAATATGGTCACCAAGCCAGGATCTGATAATGGGATCCCAGGGAAATCGAGGGCAACCCTCAAATTTCATAGGTACTTATTACCTTTTTCATAAATGTATTTCCTAAAGTTATTCAAGTATTTCCGTGTGATAATCATCGTTTCATGTGGATGAGCTGGTAATGGAAGGTATAGCTCCTCAACGGTTCATTTATTTATGTATTCCTTTATTTGTTTAAAAACGTTACATAATTGGTGCAAGCAAACAGTTTAGACGTTAATAGCTGCATTAGCCTTAAAAATGTGTCGCAGTTATTAACGCCCACCTCTCCAGCAAACAGGGCCTCAAGTCTGCTATTTTACATACAATTGTCATTGTGAAACAATGCAATTTTAATTCAATTACCATTGGTCCAAAATTTGGTAGTCTACTAAATTTACAATGGTCGATCAATGGTCTTGTCATTGGATTGTAATTGAATTGTAGTAGAACAGGAATTGGTATTGCCATTAGCTAAAAAAGCGATCACCGAAATGAGTTTCAGGCTAGTTTCGATTATATATGTTATCAATTTATGTTTTAAAGACTAAGCATTATGTAAAATGATCATAAAAAGCCATAAATATAAATTTTAAATGCAATATAAATAATAAATCCTCAAAAATAAATAAGTTTCATCTGTAACTGTCAAATTGACATTAAATATCAATGTCATTTCACATTTGATAGGACAATTATTTATTCGTGGACGGTCGTGGTATAAATTACCTACTGTACTAGCATACATAATAATGGTGATAGTTATAGTTAATAGTTAACAGTGAGTTAATTCAGTGGTCATTAGAACTGTCAAAATATTAACAGACTACGCAATTCATCCGATCATTGCCTTGTCATTACGTACGGGACTACCAATTATTTGCAAAGTGTCATTGAAGTGTAAGTGACACACCATCGGAAGACCATTGAATTAGTAGACTACCAAAATTGCAAAAAGTAGCAATTACGATGTCATTGATAGACAATTGTAACACCATTGCAATAGCAGACTTGAGGCCCAGGCTACAATTATATGCAATGTGTATTAAAAAACTAAAAAAATCTAATAGTTATACAATTAAAAAATATGAAAAAAGAACACTAACAACCAAAAAAAAACAGTACATAAATACCTACTTACTAGACCTCAAAAATAATAATGAAACAAAAGAAAAAAATAATCATAAAAACTTAAAAGCTATATGTGTGTGTAATTGTCGTGTGTGTATGTGTGAGGTAAGTTCTATGAGTGTGTGTGTATGTTTATATATTTATGTTTAAAAATGAGTGTGTGCCAGAGTTTGTGCGACTAGAGTTCTATTTTTTATTAAAATAAAGAATTAATAAGTAAATTGTTCAGTCGCATCATAGTCCAATTGAACAAGCCAGTGTGTCACCAACATTTTACAGCGGTGTGATGTATATGAGAAGACATTAAGTTTTTTATTTATTGTAATGTAAAGTATGGGACTGAGGTAGTAGAACTGGCGACTAGCTAAAGCAGTGCGACGCGGCTCGAGAGAGCAAACTCTATTTGCCCTTCTTTTGTTTTCGGCTAATTTTGGGTCAAATGGAATGGATGCATGTTTTCTTGGTTAGGAGTTAAAAGAATTTTTTTTAAATATTATAAGTACTTATGGACATTTAGTTGTATTCTTTGAGGCTATTATGTTGATCGATAAATAAATAATAAATTATAAAATCTCTCTAGGAGTCAGGTGGAAAAATGGACGTGGACAAATCTCGATAGTCTATTGTTGTTTAGTTCGAAACCTCGCTGAGTCATTGGAGCAGTACTTTAGTTGGCCTACCCATATTATATTTAAACAAAACACATAATAATGTCTACTTTCCACGAAAAATTGAAAAATAAATTATTTTTTAACAAAAATAAAAACTGACTTTAAAACGTTAAAACCTAAACTAAGCTCGTGTTCGCTCTTCTTAAAACTAAAAGAATTAGATTGGTGATTTTGATAGACTTAAATTAATTATTAAAATATTAACTTAGTACGGAGATCGATTTCGCGGCTATTTACGAGTAGAAGGCATGATCAATTATTATAAGTTATAACGCATACATATCTAGCGGTAGCACACCTTAACAGTGCACATTCCACATACTCGTAATATTGAAGGTCAATAAGAATAAATAAAAATTATTATATTATACGTACTCATGACTAGCTTTAACATATTTAGAATCAGCGTTTTTCTGAGCATCGATAGACACTCCCATTATTGATTCTGCAATGATAATAAAATGTGCATTTTATATTAAGGAACTTAGAAAAAAAACGTTCGTATTTTAAAAATAAGTAAGTTTTACTAGAGACTTAAGTCAATTATTAATTCAATAGTTTCTATGAGTGTTAGTTGAGCACATACCTACTATTTTACTTAATGAAGAACGGTCATACCTGTAACATTGTCAAGAGCAGTCAGCGCGACGGTCGAGAAAACATTGAAAGGTTTTCCATCGACATACTTTTGTAATGTCTGTATCAAAATCTTCTCATTTTTCAAGAACACTGGTAAAAAGTTTTGCAGAATATTGAAGTGAAACGCTGGTGTTAAAAACTTACGTGTTAACCTCCAACGGGTACCTAAAAATGGAGTAGGAATAATAATTTTACCTACTAGTAAAATATATTTCAAAAATATATTTTACTAGTACCCTCGCTGTGCCTGGGTTCGTTCCTAGATACGTTTTAGCTGTTAAATAACGTTCCACGGTAAAATGCAGAAACTTTAAATCTATATCGGTCGAACTGTACCATAGTCTATCATTGAACAAGCGATTTTTGCATATCTGTCTGTATATTTGTTTGTCTCTGACCACATCACAAAAAAACACTGGACAGATTTTGATGAAATTAGGTATGATGATATCAGGTTATCTGGGTCAATATACATAGGTATAATACCTTTAAATGCGGGCAAATATCCCATTTCTGGGAAATAAAACAAAACTAAACTAACAATTGAAACGTATTCTCCAGGAATATCAATCAATCAATTTTATACTGGTATGAGAGATTTTTGTTTACCTATATTTGGTAAACAAAATAAAAATGGGTATTATTAATATGTAATTCGTAGTGTTTTTTAATTATAAAATTTGTCATATGCATTAATTTGTGTTTTCATTGAAGTTGGCTTTTAAAAAATGTATATATAAAAGAGGTATTTCTACTAACTAGTTAATATAGGTAGGTACATACAATGATATATAAACTAACGTCATTGAGTACATATCTCGGAGATGACATATTTTGCAGCAGCAAAATATAAAAAACCAGCTATCAACAGTCTTTACACGACATTTTATCAAAAATTGTTTAGTGGTTTTCTCGTGATTGATAATAATGACTATTTCAATAAGATTTTTCAAAAAAAAAAACATATTCTACTCGGTCAGAATTTAATTGTATATGTATAGATTCCAGCTCATAGTCTATCTATAGATATGTATGTAGTAATTTTAGGTAGTAGTACCTACTACTATTGGTTCGATTTAGTTAACAATTTTTATTTTATTTACATACGAGTACATACCTGTAGAAGTAAGCAATCCATTGCCAAGCCATGGTCGAATGTAATTGTATGATATGCCTTTGGTTATCAGTTCCGCATGAGACACCAAGGCCTATAAATTTGTAGTTTCTTTATAGCTAAGATAGGCAACCTTTTGTAAACATGTACAAATACATCGAAGAGATAGAAATTTAAATGTATATAAATTAATATGTAATATAATGTAGAACGTCTTGATATCCAAATAGAACGCTTAAGGCTTGCTCTAGAAAAGATACAAGTTTTCAAGAAAAAAATAGAAACGGCAAAACGCTCTCCAATTGACAAGAATACCTCTTACGTTAACTTGAATGTTGAAGCACAAACTTAAAATTTGTTCAAAAAATTGGTTGTGGAGAGTTCTTTCATAGTCTTCGGGAGATGCTTAACTGAGGCGTCTATAGTTAGGAAAGTGTAACGTTCAACGCAAGCAGAGGTTTGTTATCCTAAGTTACATATTATTATAAAAAGTTACAAGTCATGAAAAATTATTATGTATTTATGAAATAAATACTAACCTCAATGTATTTCGGATGCGAAATCACTACATAGGCTCTATGGAATAAATATAATATGTAGACGTGTCCATACTTTTTTCGAATTTGCCCCAGGATGCGCAGAAACTCTG
Organism: Boloria selene; assembly: GCA_905231865.2. Classification (NCBI taxonomy): domain Eukaryota; kingdom Metazoa; phylum Arthropoda; class Insecta; order Lepidoptera; family Nymphalidae; genus Boloria; species Boloria selene. Next base: position 10,556,175 of record HG993137.1, on the reverse strand, counting down.
TAACAATAGATCATATCTTTTAAAAAATAATATTATATAGTAGCTAAAAGAAAGTTCAGTTTCAGTCTTTGTTTAAGCCAGTTTCAGTAAAAAATTTAGCTTCGGCTTTAGTTTCCGTTGGCCAAAATACGGAGACTAAGAAAGATTACGGGTTTTATCCCTGTTTTTTCTAAGGTCACTTTTAAACTCACCCGAGTTAAAAGTGAATGAAATTGAGAGCGCACTTGAGTTAAACGTTGGATATATTAATAAATTTCAGTTTAACAGAATGTTTTTTTGAGACGCTTAATCATATTGAAGGAAGATAAAATTTCTGTACCTAATAAGTAAATAGATTTTTTTCAGTATGGAAGTAAAATGTGGTAACGGTTACTATCAAAACCGAGATCAGTACGATTTCGGTTCTTGTTTCGGCTGAAAAACCTGTCTCAGTCGGACAAGGTAGACTAGCGTTATGATTTCTTATTTTAATATTAATTAGTAAGTTATCGCTGATATTGTGCATGAAAGTGCGTAATGGGGTTACTGCCAGGTTTTTAAATAAATATGTATGCAAACATGTGTAAGGTTACCATGTCCGACCAAATATGTACAAGTTCAGCCTCTCCCGCTTTAGTTAGGCTTTGTCTTAATGGATAGCAGCAACAACTACAAAAATCAGAGTATTCTTTAAATTTTCTTTTGCTATAACTTTCGGCACCAACGCGTACGCATAGTACCTAGTGAATATGGTTACATAATCAAAACAATCATAATATACGAGTATAAATATATTTCAAAATGTAATTGAAATGTACAGCGAGCTAAATAACATATATTTAATTATAGGTAATAAAAACGCTTCATAAATAATAATAATGATTATTATTATTGTTATGAGTATAATTATTATCACTCCTAGAATTAAAAAAAGTATAAGACAAGTATCCATCGCTCTTAATATGACTGTGGGCATATTTATATATAGTCGTATAGTATATATTTATCGTTAGCTGGAAATTAATTAAAAAAATATCTAAATAATTTAATTCTTCTTAAATTAATGCCTAGCGAAACAGACAGGCATTAATTATGTAATATAACTTATAAATTTTCTATGTCAAATTTATAGCTTCATCATAAACTGTAAATTGTTAATGACTAGCGACTCGCCCTCGCTTCGCTCGGGCTCTTCCCTAGATTTAGCACAGGTAAAGCCGCGGGATCTGCTAGTTATGCATATAAACCTTCCTCTTGAATCACTCTATCTATTAAAAAAAAACCGCATCAAAATCCGTTGCGTAGTTTTAAAGATTTAAGCGCACATAGGGATATAGGGATATAGGGACAGAAAAGGCGACTTTGTTTTATACTATGTAGTGATGATGATGATGATAGTGATGATGATGATGTAATACACTACTGATATTTTATGGTTTTCGTGAACATTTGTTAGTGTTAGTATTGTATATGGTCTAGGTAATGACAATTAAATATTTATTATTTATTTATTTATTTATTAGGTCTACAAGTGATTTTACATTAATAATAATTCGTATAACTTAAAGTAATTACACTACATGCTAAATTCTATTACCTATTTCTTAATACTAAAAGTGAATAACAAAACCAAAACTAGAAGAACATAAATATGATAGAAGATTGTGGTTGAATTATTGTTTCAACTAAGACTATGAATTAAAACTATGAAACTAGTTTATCAATCATTACAACTAGGTTTAACATTAATAATTATCTCTAAAATTTAATTAGGTATACGCAATAATCAATATGAGAAAGTAACCTATTACAAATTACAATAAAGACTGGTTTACTAGATTGGTGGTAATTAAATTACGAAAAGTTTTAGGTGAATTTATGTTGATGTCAATTAAATTATTGTATTATAAATGAAACTATCTTTTCGAATTTTGTCGCGGATTTATTATGATTTTTGGTTCCCGACGTTTCGAATGCTTTACAGCAATCATGGTCACGGGAGAGACTAAGGCATTATTAGACGTCTCAGGGGCGACCAGAGCGAGGTGTATTTTTGACATCAAAATTTCCGGATTGAAAACGCTTAAAAACCAAATTTGTGCTACTTTCACAGATACTGCACTAGGTCCATAAACATCGCAATTTTTCGCGGCTTGCGTTCCTTCATTCTTACTGCTTCGTTCATTCTTACCGTTTTTGTAGTGAAATTTTAAAATGTATCGAATTTCTTCATTAGATTCACTCATCTTGACAGTACGAAAAACAAATAAAACTCACACATTTTCCTAACTTGAATTTGGAATTATCTTCTTTAAAATTTAAACATTTAATGATACCAAAACCAGCCAGATACAAATAGTATAGCCAAAGAGATTTTATTACAAGTTCATACATACTATAATGCGAAAAGACTTTTTCCCCAACCTATTATAGGTAATATCAATTCATTTGATTCTATGGTTACTTTTATTACGTTATCCCATCAATAACCATCAAATATTTATTTATTTATTAATAACTGCCTCGGTGATATAGTGGCTAGCATGTACGGCCACACATCGAGAGATCCTGGGTTCGGGACCCAGGCCGGGCCAAGTTTAGTTGTTTTGGGTCTTGCTGTTTAGTAAGTCATCCCAACAGAATACGAGAGTAATAGGAGTATATATTTATCGTTAGCTGGAAATTAATTAAAAAAATATCTAAATAATTTAATTCTTCTTAAATTAATGCCTAGCGAAACAGACAGGCATTAATTATGTAATATAACTTATAAATTTTCTATGTCAAATTTATAGCTTCATCATAAACTGTAAATTGTTAATGACTAGCGACTCGCCCTCGCTTCGCTCGGGCTCTTCCCTAGATTTAGCACAGGTAAAGCCGCGGGATCTGCTAGTTATGCATATAAACCTTCCTCTTGAATCACTCTATCTATTAAAAAAAAACCGCATCAAAATCCGTTGCGTAGTTTTAAAGATTTAAGCGCACATAGGGATATAGGGATATAGGGACAGAAAAGGCGACTTTGTTTTATACTATGTAGTGATGATGATGATGATAGTGATGATGATGATGTAATACACTACTGATATTTTATGGTTTTCGTGAACATTTGTTAGTGTTAGTATTGTATATGGTCTAGGTAATGACAATTAAATATTTATTATTTATTTATTTATTTATTAGGTCTACAAGTGATTTTACATTAATAATAATTCGTATAACTTAAAGTAATTACACTACATGCTAAATTCTATTACCTATTTCTTAATACTAAAAGTGAATAACAAAACCAAAACTAGAAGAACATAAATATGATAGAAGATTGTGGTTGAATTATTGTTTCAACTAAGACTATGAATTAAAACTATGAAACTAGTTTATCAATCATTACAACTAGGTTTAACATTAATAATTATCTCTAAAATTTAATTAGGTATACGCAATAATCAATATGAGAAAGTAACCTATTACAAATTACAATAAAGACTGGTTTACTAGATTGGTGGTAATTAAATTACGAAAAGTTTTAGGTGAATTTATGTTGATGTCAATTAAATTATTGTATTATAAATGAAACTATCTTTTCGAATTTTGTCGCGGATTTATTATGATTTTTGGTTCCCGACGTTTCGAATGCTTTACAGCAATCATGGTCACGGGAGAGACTAAGGCATTATTAGACGTCTCAGGGGCGACCAGAGCGAGGTGTATTTTTGACATCAAAATTTCCGGATTGAAAACGCTTAAAAACCAAATTTGTGCTACTTTCACAGATACTGCACTAGGTCCATAAACATCGCAATTTTTCGCGGCTTGCGTTCCTTCATTCTTACTGCTTCGTTCATTCTTACCGTTTTTGTAGTGAAATTTTAAAATGTATCGAATTTCTTCATTAGATTCACTCATCTTGACAGTACGAAAAACAAATAAAACTCACACATTTTCCTAACTTGAATTTGGAATTATCTTCTTTAAAATTTAAACATTTAATGATACCAAAACCAGCCAGATACAAATAGTATAGCCAAAGAGATTTTATTACAAGTTCATACATACTATAATGCGAAAAGACTTTTTCCCCAACCTATTATAGGTAATATCAATTCATTTGATTCTATGGTTACTTTTATTACGTTATCCCATCAATAACCATCAAATATTTATTTATTTATTAATAACTGCCTCGGTGATATAGTGGCTAGCATGTACGGCCACACATCGAGAGATCCTGGGTTCGGGACCCAGGCCGGGCCAAGTTTAGTTGTTTTGGGTCTTGCTGTTTAGTAAGTCATCCCAACAGAATACGAGAGTAATAGGAGTAGAGAGTTCAATTGGCCGCTATGGCCGTAATCCGTCGGAGAAAATTATTTATTTAATATTTAAATAAGGTATTTTATGCTTGCATAATTTATTTTGATAGAACCATTGTTATAATAAAGATTCCCTTAAAGGTCATGCGATGAATACACTAGTAAGGGCCATGCAAATTAATTAGGAATCTATTCAAATGGACATGATTGAAAAGTATATATCAATGCATAATTAGGTCCACGCAATTTGTACTTATAACATGGGCTAAGCAGTTGTAATACTGTTACTGTTGTTCAGTAAAAAGTCACAAAGAAAAAACAGGTTTCTGATCTGCTTGATGATCTGAAATAATCTGCAGAACTTTCCAGTTTTTCTTATGTTGTTTAGGATTTAATCGTAAAATAAGTTTTCGAAGAACGATTCACCAACTCACACTTGGACACCGTTATAGACTGTGATCGAAGCCTCTTGTCACGAGGACCATGATCAATAGCAGAAGAATATTAAAAAAACTAAATAGAATACTATAACTTTTATAAACAGGTCTGCTACTTAGTAATAATTTTAAGTAAACCAAAGTGGAATAAAGTAACTATAAATATTGCTATATATTTAGTAACTATGAAAAGGTATTAAAGATAAACTAAGACATAATCATAATAATTAGGTACTTTCCGGTACAATTAAAAACGCATTTATTACTCTAACCGTCACATTATTATTTGCAACTTGTAATAGTTAAACTTAAAGTGATTTTAAAATGTCTAGTTATAGGAACCTATAATATAATTTTTAATACTTATAGTACATATTTTGTATAAAAATGATAACAAAAAAGTAAATAATGATGGACTGATTCTACCATTTATAATATTTTAATTAAATATAAAATTTTTACAACCACTTTATTTTAAGCACTACTTTTACTTTTATTTATACTTATATAGCAAGATTTATTTTAAAACTTACGTGGTTGCTTGCCAATGAATAAGTGTCCATTTCCCAGTACAGGAAGGGGTCGTGGTCCACTAATATTAAAATTTTTACTATCGTTCTTCAAATGTATCCAGGAAGCCAAAATAAGGAGAATTAACAATATCAAAATTAATGAAGTAATCATTATTATTATTGTCTTGACAATCAAACGAGATAATATTAAACGCTTACAATAGGAACGACAAAATTTACATTCACTCTTCAACGTTGAATATGCATGACTGTTTAATGTTCAAGAATTGAAAGAACAGAATTTAATTGAGTTTTATTATTTATGAATTTATAACTTTGCAATAACGTGAATTAAAAATATTTATGTTTATGCAATTATGGTTTATGTACTACATATATATATAAAATGTCTATAGGTATGTCTATTAGGTACATACAAATCTATACTAATTTTATAAAGGCGACTAAGGGACAAACTACCGAACACCTTGGTAGTCGCGGCGGTAGGACTCAACATCGGCCGACGGCACGGTTACCACCCGTCAGCAGAAGCCGTGCCGCCAAGCGTCCAACAACGCGTTCCGGCATGTAGGGGCTGATAAAGCCGTATGGAGAATGGGTCTGAATAGTTGTGTTGCACAGTAGCCGTGTTGGTGGTGGATTGTTGTTTGTTGTGTCGAGAGCTTAGTCGCGGAGGGTAGCGGGATCCGAAGCACGGCTTGCTGTTGGCCGACCGCAGACAGTTGGGGGCCGAACTAGTGGGCTAGCCACCCATGAAAGGCTGCCCCGTCATCTGTGAAAAATCCAAATCTCAGGGTGGCTCCATCGTGCTGGTTGGCGACCAGGGGAGGGGGCCCGATGGCGATCCTTGGGGGGTTCGGGCGTCCCCGCAGTCTCCAGACTAAGCCCTCAACGACATGACAACACCAATATCACTGCCGGGCTCGTGCAGCACCTCGTTCAACTGCCATTCTCCATTCTATTAACTCTTCCATTACAAATTTTCATGGCTAAAAACAGAAAGGGTAATGTTTTTAAGCGGCTGCACTCCCCCTCACTTAATGTGCATCTCACAAATATCCGTGGATTGCACACAAACCTCTCATCAGTCCACTTCCATCTTGAGACTGCGCAGCCACACATGCTCTTTTCGACGGAGACGCAGATTCAGTGTCCATTAAGCGCTGCATACCTGGACTATCCTGGCTACTCCTTGGAGCATACTTTCAGCTTGCGGGCCGGAGTCTGTTTTTACGTACAAAATTACCACTGTTTCCAGCGTCTCCGCCACCTTGACGACCCCACATTCTCTACGATTTGGGTTATTGTAGATACAGGAATCGAAAAGATCCTGTATTACTGTGTCTACCGATCGCGCACAGGTGACCAGGAGACAACTCGATTGCTTGAATATCTCAGAGAGGCCCCACCGCGCAGCTTGTCTTTCTGGGGGACTTTAACGCCCATCATGAAGATTGGCTGTTCCCATACCAGAAGACGGACCATGCTGGGAGAGAAGCGTGGAAGTTTGCAGTGTCGCTTGGACTCTCTCAGTTGGTTGACCAAGCAACGAGGGTACCTGATGTTGACGGCCACATAGCTAATTGTCTGGACCTTCTGCTGCCGACTGATCCAGATAGATATAACATCCAGGTTTCATCCCCATTAGGTAGCTCTGACCACTGTCTGATAAAAACTGTATCGTCTTACTCTCCACCAGATAACAACTCCATTGGTGTTAGATGAGTATGGCAATACATGTCAGCAGATTGGGATGAGATGCGACACTTTTTTGCATCCTTTCCTTGGCGGCAGGTCTGCTTCTCTCCTTCCGATCCGACGAGCTGTGCGGATTATACAACTGATGTGGTGCATAAAGCGATGGAATATTTCATCCCATTCTCCGATGTACCTGTTGGTGGCAAAGCTCGCCCGTGATTCAATACTGAATGCATCTTTGCTGAAAAGCGTAAGCATTCGGCTTACCTTGCCTGGGTTGATGCTCGAGACCGCAAAGCTCCGGATGTAAGATCCAAGAAGAGAGCCATTAACTTAGTCCTACAAAAAGACTACTAAACTACTAAAGAAGGCTCGTCTTGACCGAATTACACATATTAGCGCAAAGCTCTCTGCCCAACCATCTGGCAGCAGAGTTTTTTGGTCCCTTGCAAAAGCGGTTTAGTCGAACTTCTGTCGGCCCTCACTGCCACCGCTGGTAAAACCTGAAGGATCCCTGGCTCATACGGCAAAGGAAAAGGCGACTTTACTTGCCTATCTTTTTGCCCAAAATTCATGTCTAGACTCTGGTAATGATACTCCACCACATCTATCTCACTGCGGGATCTTAATGGCTACAATTTCCATAACTAATAAGGAGGTAAAGAGAGTATTATGTGATATGTCGTCTAGATGTGAATAAAGCTTGTGGTCCTGATGGTATACCAGCGATAGTTCTTAAAACATGTGTCAGCGAGTTGTCTCCGATACTGACACGTCTGTATCGCTTTTATCTTAGGACTGTAATCCCGGAAGCTTGCCAACGCGCAACCAGTGCCCAAGAAAGGTAGCCGTGCTGACCCTGCCAATTATCGTCCGATCTCAATCGCTTCCATACTCTGCAAGATTATGGAGCGTGTATTGAACAATCGTCTAATGGCATACCTAGAACAAAACGATCTCCTCAGTGATCGACAATATGGGTTTCGCCAGAATTGGTCGACTGGGGACCTTCTAGACTCTAGTGTATGCCAATTGCCAACCACACCATTGGAGAAGTTCTTGAGAGAAGTGGGGAGGCCATCGCTGTCTCCCTCGACGTCTCAAAGGCATTTGACAGGGTTTGGCACGTGAGCCTTATAAGCAAGCTTCCAGCCTATGGTACGAGTATATCTCCTGGCCCGATCGGATTAAAGATTTCCTTTGTGACCGATCACTCAGAGTTGTGGTTGAGGGTTATTTATCTCACCCGTTAAAGACCTACTCAGGAGTTCCTCAGGGGTCTGTTCTCTCTGCAACCTTGTTCCTGCTGCATATTAACGATCTGCTTATAGAGTTGTAGATACCTACCGAATGCTCGGGCCATTAGAGATCAAATTAAGTCCAAAATAGAGGCCATGGCAGAGCGGTTGAATCTCACACTCAAGGCAGTCTCCACTTGGGGCGATGCCAATCTTGTGAGTTTCAACGCCACCAAAACACAGGCATGCCTGTTTACCACAAAAAGGAGTTCTTTTATCTCGATTCCTACTTTCCGGAATGTGCCTCTGGAATACACTGACCATCTGCAGTTGTTGGGAATGGACATTAGCCCCAACATGAACTACGGGCGGTTCATCGAGTCTAAGGCTAATGTAGCAGCGAGGAAAGTTGGCATCCTCGCAAAGGTCTGACAGTATTTCACGCCGGGACAGCTTCTTAATCTATATAAAGCTCAAGTTCGGTCGTACGTGGAATACTGTAGCCACATATGGGCTGGTGCTGCGAAATGCCATCTGTCAGCCTTGGACTCGATTGAGAGGCGTAAGCTGAGAGCTTATTGGTGACCCTATTCTGGTAAAAGCCAACTTACAAAACCTCGATCACCGACGTAGGGTTGCCAGCCTTTGTGTATTCTATAGGTTACATTTCGGAGAGTGTGCGCAGGAATAACATGATTTAATTCCCCCATCCCCTTTTCATCATCGGACGACGCGACGAACGGCTGGTCTCACTCCTAATGTCGTGGACAACCCACCTGTCCGGACGAAGCGTTTCGCTTCGTTATTTATTATACGTACGGCTAAGGATTAGAACAACCTGCCTGCATCAGTGTTTCGGCCCGATTACAATATGGGTGTCTTCAAGACAAGAGTGAATAGGCTACTGAATTAGTGCGACTTACCATCTATGACTGCGTTACCACTTACCATCAGGTGGAACGTAGTCAAGCACTTATTCAGAATGGATAAAAAAAATTACACTATACACGTACACGTATCGTAACATAAGCCTCGTAGCTTACTACGGAGCTAGATGGTGCTGTGTGTAATAATGTCCCAATATATTTATTTATTTTATTTCTATCTATTTAATTTTGTAACCTATGTTATAAGTAATAAGTTAAGCCCATTTGAACGTTTTTAAATCATTTTCTTAGTACCCACTGTATAGAAAAAAAATCCTTAAACAAGGACCAATAGAAATTTTCTATGGGTTTTTCTATTAGTATAGACAGGCCATACCTATAAAGCGCCCGACAACTCGGAGTTGTTAATCTTTCGGGGCGGTCATACGCGTACGTATACGTCGGTCAGTCGATCATCGTTGATACGCAAGATTTATTGCTCCCACAGCATTGTCACTCTCTGTGCTATTAGGAATAATGTTTATTTCCAGCTAATAATAAATTGTTTGTTCGATTTCAAATTTTTGCAAGACTGAAGTTTTATAATAGGTACTTTAGAGACGGTAAGAAATACATACAACACTACATGAAAGTTAAACAATTATAAATACAATAAATGCTTCTTAAAATCAAGTTTGTTATTAATTATTTTACTTTGCGTACAACACTGACGCTTGAGCTGTCGTGTAGGTAAATTCTGAACACAAAGGAATTGCGCTCTTGTATGCGTAGTATTAAGTAGTGATTTCTAATGCAATAGGTGGGTTAGAAATTTTGTAGAAATTTAAAACCGCGGCGGCTTTCTTCGAGATGAAAGGAGTGCAACTTCTAGTATATTATATAGGTCTAACTACCGTCAGAACGTATGTAAATAAAGTAACAAAAAATCTCTAAATGTCTGATCACTGAATTTAATTTTATTAACGAAAACGCGAAATAAAAAAAAACGAACTAAGTAATTTAAGAATAAATTTTAAATGTTACGTAGTTTGATTGAAGCCTCGCCTCAGCCTGACTAACTCCTAAGCCAATTTGACATTGAAATCTATGCGACATTTTGTCATAGAATTTATCGTAGTAGGGTGTAATGACATCAGGCTTAATTGAGATTTGAGGTACGCTAAATATAGACAGGGGTATAAAAGACGTTCTGGTTGTGGTTTTCAATCGCTTGGCAAGACAATGGCAAATAAGAGGGAGTGGATTGGTAGGGGAGATGCTCCCTATTATCCCTATACTACTCCTATTACAAGGTAATTCATAGTTCATGAGAAAATAGATTTTGAATCTCTTGCGTTGTGGTCATATATCTAACCTAACCTAATGTACCATGTAATATGGAATTTTTTCCTCATCACTGGCAACATTAAACCTCATTACAACTCTGACAAATGTTGTGCACATTGTTTGAATGCGACTCATATCATAAGCGGCCTTCTAAATTTTTCGCGTTTTAAAACGTGACAATTGACATTGACATTTGACACAGAAATTTGACATTGACAAGTTATTTGATTCTGACGTTTATTTATTTTAGGTTATTCATCCCTGCTTAGGTTGAAATTCTATTTTAAATAAGCTGAATACAAGATATAAAATAAAAGAAGTAATGTTTTGGAATACCATATTAAGTGAAAGTAGAAGTACACCCTTATTAGGTAATTTACTTTTATTAAAATAAACTTTTCTCCAAATATAGGTGATTGATATTTAATTTGTTATTTTTAAATGAATAATAATTCATTTATATTTTTTGTAGAATTCTTACGACATGCGAGTAAGAAAACTGGAGGAAGTACAAAAAATACGAGTTGTAAAGTAAAGCCAAAACACAGAGGTTGGAAAGTACAAGATGGTCATATTGTACGAGCAGGACACATGCTAGCTACACAGCGTACTACCAGATTTCATCCTGGATTAAATGTTAGTATAACAAGAGCCAAACCTATTATTTGATCTTTTTCATATATAACCTTTAAAGAATTGATAAAAAAATAAATTTATCTAAAATGAGTAATTTTAGCTTAAAGCAAATAACTGAAGGGATAATATATTACCTTTACCATTCTGTATATATATTACTCAAACAACTGCTCAGTGAAAAAAATGCAATAGTTTATGATATGTTCTATATTTACTAATTATATAGTTATCCAGTGTTTTCTTATACTACTAGTACTACAATGTATTCATATATATTACAAAACTACTAGAGATTATAATTAAACATCAAATAACACATCATATTCTGAATTGTAAAGTAAGTACTTATTAATTAAATGATATTATCATATTATTACATAAAATTCATTTAATTAAATAACACTTTTTCTATTACACTTTTGTAGCAACATTGAGAATCCTTTCTATGTTTGCTTACAGCTTAAATAAAAATATCAAAATGTATGACTACTATTGTCTGTTAGATTCATCAAAGAATAGTGTGAATAATTATGTTTTTATAATTTAAGGTTGGTTTCGGGAGGAATGGAACTTTATTTGCAATGGAGGCTGGTAAAGTTGTTATTACCTGCGAGAAGTTTGATCCTAAGTGGGACCATACTTGGGTCCAAAGAATGTATGCAGGGAGAGAAGATCAAACTATATTTAAGAAATATTATAATGTCATACCTGAACCCCAGCACTCAAGATTTAAACTAATAGATGAAGTTTAGACATGTTTAAAATGTATTAAATAGTAATTATAAGATTTAGTTAATTATTTGTTTTATTTTTTGTTCTCATCCTTATCTACTTATATAAAAATTACCCATCCATGGTTTACAATCTTAAGTCATTAAAAATAATGTAATTCTATGTAAATTTATTATTTCAACTATGAGAAATAACATTATATTTCAAGATCTAATAACCTGTTAAAAATATGTCTTTTTTACTGTATTAAGTATACAAAGCTGAATTATAAAAAAATATGCAAAACATTCATCAATGTTTCTGAGTAAATTTTGTAAATCTACAAAGCAAATAATGAAAATAATAATACTCAGCGCCATCTGTTAAAGTATTTTATATTCTAGTACAATAATGTAGATCCATATTTATGTTATATTTTGAATGTAACAATAAATAATAAATTAATGAATATATATTTTTAAGAGTAGAATGCTGTATTAACAAGGCATATAATTAGGTACATATAACATACCAATTTCGATGAAAGCGCTTTCGCGACGGGTTTTCACGTTGTTCCATAAACATGTAATAGATGGCGCATGATTCAGTCCAAATGAGCCAATTACATTACAAGTAAAATTAAAGTTTTTCTATTTGTAATACTAAAATAACAGCATTTTAGTAATTGCATATAAATTGCATACTTTATAATATACGTTATAACTTATCTATACTAATATTATAAAGCAGAAGAGTTTGTTTGTTTGTTTGTTTGGTTGAACGCGCTTATCTCAGAAAGTACTGGTCCGAATTGAAAAATTCTTTTTGTGTTCGATAGTCCGTTTATCGAAGAAGGCTATATTAAATCTCGCTACAGTGAAAAGTGTTGCAAGAACTGGGAGAACGGGCGTTAGTTCGTCGAGGTACCGTACCGCGCGACTCGGAAGGAATTTGGTTTCGGTCTTTAGAACGCGTGCGAAGCCGCGGGAAATCCTAGTAATATATAATACGTAATGTATAAGAAAAACTCATTTTTAAAATTTTTACCAGTCTACCTATATTTATTTTTCCTGTTTATTCCAGATAATAATAAAGTTTTATATTTTGAAATAAGTATAATTAATGGCTTATGTTAATAAGGGTTCCATTTTTTTCCTTTTAAGGTACGGAACCCTAAAAATTAAAATACCCTACAATCTTTTGGTAATAATTTTAGGGATTTAACTATGAATTTTGTGATTTTGAAATCTCTCACGACAGTTAAGGAGCATGACTTAGACATGAATATCTAAATACATAATAATTAATATACAAAAAAAATATATTTTAGATCTAGGACTGTTAAGTATTGTTTACCGAATAAAGGTATACCTACCCATAGTTGGGCACCGTATACCGTATAGGGTACAACTGAAAACAATCAAATGTGAGCAAATGGGTACAACTTATAAAATGTGGCTGGTGTGTGGTGGTTGGTATGGTATCTGAGTTTAGATAATGAACCTTTGTTTTAACTTTGCGAAATGCATTGACGCATACCACCAGATGATTATGTGGGACTCACCATGCTATGTCTATTTCCTAAATTATAAAAACGACGATAACACGTTCAAGAAGAAACATTATAATAAACAACAGTACGGGGTATAACAAATCATTTTTAAAGTAGCAATGTGGAGAAAAGAAGTGTTTGTACTGATTTACGTTTAGAGTTATTTATAAGGCAATAAAATTTGTCCGTCCCTCATGGCGTTTTCCCGTTTTCTTCATATTTCATGAGCGAGCTTACCTTGGTCGTATGTACTAATATCATCGTAAATTTGTGTTAGGCACCACGCTTGTACTTGAACAGCTGATATTGTAAGATATTACCTTGAGTTATAGTTTAAAAATATAATATTAAAGGAAAATACAAACATGCCTACCTAATATAATATAGATATTTATGGTTTCGAAAATAATTACCACTTTCAATTAAATTATACAATTTTATTATAATATAATTGTATTTTTTAATTAATTACATTTATACATATTTTTTTAAAATACATATTAGATATCGCAACCCATCCAAAGGATGTTCGATCGATTCTTGTTTCGCTCGTGTTTGTTACGTTTTAGAAGTTAAAGGTCCCTTCAAAATCTGTCCAGCCGTTGCAGCGATTAACGGAAACAAATTGATGAGTCCATTGATAATATTTTCACATTTAATTTAACTTTGAGTGATGATGATGGCATCCTTTTCATTTTGAATGCGATACCAAAATTAATCTAATATTATTTTCTATGAAATACAGACCTGTTGTTTGAACTATTAATATTAGAATATAGTTTTCTAAACATGTAAATGATTTCTGGCACTCGTTGGCAACATATGCTAGCAACGAACATGTGACAAAAAATAGCAGGTAGGGAGAGGAGATTGGTGATTTTCCGGTTGTGAAATAACGTCCGGTGACCGGATGTCGACCGGACCAGCACCAAGTAACTAGATGGATAAAATTTTTAGTAGGGTACATGTGTTAGGTCATATATCTGTGTCATTCTTTCTTTTAAGAGAGTCTTCAAATATTCAATTTTGATACTTAACATGATACCTAATAAATGTATTACAAAAACGTTTAAGCTAAAGCTGTCAGTTCTATACCGTGTTCGGTTTATATTGATGTCGGTATTGGATTATGAGAGGCACATAATTGACAGTAGTCCACTTAATTTGATTGCTTTTGTTCTATGATGTAGACTGGGGATAACTTAAAAGATACGAGATACAGTTCTTAGAAATAAAGTACTCTTGCAGGATTGATATAGATAGTACATGTGTGACTATTGATTCCAGCGCTTTCCCCCATAACCAAATTAAATATACCGCCATAACAATAAAATAAAAATTTCTTATTTTATTGTTAACTTTCGCATAATAGACTGTGTTTTTTTACATAGTTGTTTGTACATCGTTGTGTATAAATATTTTGCTAGTAGGTATAACAAAATCAAAGTAGAAGCTAATCGAGATTTTTTGGTACCGCCAAATTACTGCATACGGATGTCCAATAACGCTTCACACGGTCACACCCGTTGCGTCGTAACTCAAGGGCTAAATTAGACTTTTTGCACTGACGCGAAACTTCTCGTTTAGCTTTATGTTTTGCTGCTGTTCACTTGAGCTTTCAAATAAAGCTTACTCTAACTAGTGCACGTTTCTTTTTTACATTTTAGTGTGTTTCTATTTCCTAGTAACAGAATGATTTAGGTTGTCATATACTTAGTGCGTTTTAAGAACAATAAAAACGATAATAACATTTGAACTTTTTTCAATAATTGTGTGGAATTTTAAATCTAATAAGCAATTGTGTATTCAACCACTCTATACGAGTAAATCAGAAAAGTCAGCGATAGTTCCGTGTTCAGTTCACACTCATATCTATTACCGTACATTTTCCCCTCGCTGTTTCAGACATTTGCAAGGCATTGTACTTCTTGATTAAAACGAAACACTTCAATATCGACCTTATGACGTACAAGATATAGTCGATGGCACGTTAAGCTAGGGTCAAATTAAAGAGTTCTGAATGTAGTGTTTCAGTAATGAAAGTCGCTGACAAGTCTGCACATTGTCGAGTCTTGAGTGACGCGATGTCGGAGCAACATTGTGTTTTGATGACCTATAAACGCGGTAAAGCAGAAAATGTATCGTGCTGACTTATATTCGCTCTGTGCGAAGCCGGTGGTGGGGAGAAACTGATTTACCGTCAGCGCTACCCGTGGCTATATCCGATACTACGGGGGGCTGTTTTTATGTTTCGAGTTAGCTAAATATACAAGTGAATTGTTATTTAAAATTTATTTAAATAAAATAACATAAAATGAGTCACAAAAGTTGTTGTGTTGTAAGTTGTAAGAATACAGGTAGAAAAAGTGCTTGTCATTTTTATAAATTTCCAACAGCAAGTTGGAAAATAAATCAGAGGAAAAAATGGATAGCCGCTGTTAGGAGACAAAAGTAAGTAGAATCATAACCTTACTATCCGTAATAATAAAAATCTTGAAAGGAGTAAAACTTAAAAAAATAGTAAGTTTAGAAAATGCTAGGAAATATTATTATTAATTAAAAAAAAATTTTTTTTAAACATTTTTAAATTTAGCATAATTATATATTAAAAAATAAGATTGAATTTTTTTATTATAAACTTTTCATTAATTATTTAAGATTCATTTACTCTTTGCCACTTATAATATTAAACAAAAAGATTATCCATACCAATGATCATAAATTTTAAATATTAAATATTAAAATCTAAAAATAAAAATGATAAATTTAATCGATTAACAATTTTTCCCAGCTTTATTATTGAATTGTAATATGTTAATTTTAGTTAGCAAACATAATCTATTTTTTTTGTACTCAAAAACAATCAGCACTTTTAATTTGTAGAATTTTGAAACATAAAATATTTTGGTAATTTCGTTTAATCTAAATTTGCTATTAAAAAAAAATAATTGAATGTTTATTCAAGTTTTCTTATAATTTTAATTTTAAAAAAAACTTTTTCTATTTTCTTTTTATTTGATTTCAGTCTGATTTCAGTTAACCTACCTTTATGTGTGCTAACTTCTATGCTACTTTTTCGGTATTAACTATACTTACATTTTATTTTTTAATGCACAAGAACACTTTACATTAACAAATATTTATTATAAATATTCCCTTTAATTAAAAAAGCATTTTTTTATTTATCATTCGATATTATTATTACTGACAGCCATTCAATACTTAGTAAAATATATTACAATAGCCCCCTGTAGTTCAAACGTACCATGGCGCTGAAGTCGCGCACAGAGCGAATAAGAAAAATATGACGTTAGCATTATGTACATACCTATCTTATATCTTATCTATGTAAATAAAAATAAATGTTGCTAAGCGCAAAACTCGAGAATGGCTCGACCAATTCGGCTATTTTATTTTGTATTTTTCTTAAGGCACACAGGAGGTTTTAATAATAATAAAAAAAAAAACAAAGTTTGTAAAAAACTTATACTAAAGGTACGACGGACGAAGTACCTGAGTCGCTAGTATATAAATAAATGAAGTCTTAATCCAATACTTTTTCAAGCTTATCAACTTATTATAATTAAGAAAACTGATAAGAACATTTTAAATACATTTCATGTTGCTATTGTATTTTTGGCATTGGATTTATAAAACAAACTTGTAGTTACGGTTAAAGCCTACACACTGTTGAAAGCCTATTCAGCGAGACGAGGCGCTATTCTTGGCAGAAGGAAAAAGGGCGCACTTCTATCTAGACGACTGAGTTGAGAGCCCTCGAGATGTCTTGAAACATGCTTTGGCTATTTCTAAATTCAATTCAATTAAAATTACAATACGGATGTTACTTGTAATGGCACTTTTAAAATGTACAAAGTTGATTGTTTATTTTAAAGCTCTTTAAGTAAAATAAATCTTAATACTTTCTTAGGTTTACGCGAATATTTGACATTATAAATGAAACTACTATCTATCGGTTTTTCTCGCGAATTTATTTTAATTTTTGGTTCCCAACGTCTCCAATACTTTACATGGTCACGGTAGAGACCTCTCTGATCCGAAAAGATACTTTCATTTAAAATAAATCTTATTAAAAATCTGATATGATGAATATCTGATAATATGAATAAAGTAACATTGGCTTATTTTCTATTACCGTTATGAAAAAAATAATAAAAAAACTATTGATTGTGTGATTAAAAGGATTGATAAATTGATTTTTTAGGTGTGAGTCAATTTAAAAACCTATATACTAAAGCGTTTTTATACTTTGTCTTTTTATTTCTCTCAAGTCTCATTGTGGTATTTTGTCAACTCCATAAGAGATATAATGTAGCTACTTTAATACTATTATGTATGTGTGATGTACATATACGATATTGTAGGTATACAGTATAAACATAATATTTGCAGAGTACGGAAGACCAATCACGTTACCTTTCAATTTTCGCGATAACGTTGTGTTGATTAAAACTTTTACACTGTTGTTTTACGTAGAATGTAGTAGAAAATCCACTGAAACCGTTGAGTTAGCGATTATTCTTAAAACAATTGCCATAATGATATAACTATGCACGATATAAGAGCAATAAATAAAAATAATATATGGAACCTTATGTTCATAAATTAAAATTGCATAATGCCTAAATATGCCTAATTTATTAATATGAATTTTTCGTTTATTTAAATGCTAACCATAAAAAGGAGCTCAGTCTTGAGCAAACAAAACAATTGCTACAGCTAAAACACAAATAAGCCCCGTTTGTCTAAACTCTCTTGCAAACGGCGGAATTCTGGCCCTTTTTAATCCACCTGATCGTGTTTTACGATCGTCAACTTTACGTATAAAAAGTTTTGACACTCAACCTGCTGCAATAAACATCAACGGGGGTAAACACTTGTTTTTTTATGTGTTCTGTTATTGTTTAATCTGGCAGGGGTCGTTCAACTTATGGGCGTCTAAATTACTTTTCAGTAAAAAAATTTGGTAGCTTTTTGGTAACGTGTTCACTTTGAAAGTCGAGTGATGTGGGTTCATCGAGCAGAAACACACAAATCTTAGAAAATATCATAATCCATTATAAGTGTACTTAAATATTCTAAGACTCCATAACGATTGTTTGTATTTTTATTAAAAAGCCATTAGGCATGTATTGATTTCACCCCGTCAGGTGATTTAGATCGCTGCTTGGTAATTCGTTGGCTGATGGACAACCAGTATAAATCAATGTTGGACCCCCGCTAACCGGACATTTATCTCGGCTCAACGGCAAAAAACTTTACAGAAGGGCTGAAATGTATGCTCGGACGCTTCGTTCAACGTATTTATTTACTTTGTCTGCGTATCTGAAACTTTATCTATCAAGCTATTTGAAAGATAGCAAATATATTGCTTACAATTTCGCAATATTTTATTACAGAACCGTAAGTTTTTGAATACAATCATCCATAACTGTAGAGTTATATTTATTTATTTTCTTTTATATAATTTATCTTATTTTTAGATTTATTCATTTAACTAGCTGTGCCCGCAACTTCGTTCGCGTGGATGTCGGAACTTAATTAGTATTTTTTAGTGCGAAGCGCTGTTGGAGGATACCGATACAAATATTTTTTTTTATTTATGCTAGTGCTTCTTTATAAACAACATTAGCTAAGACTCCTACAAAACTCAAATATGGCCGGCCGGCATGGGCGAAGGTCATTCTTTCAAAGAAAATCTTGACACGGCGATTCAGAAAATGACGTTACACGCACAACACCATCTATCGAACAATACTGTACGCAATTGATCTCTAGTTATAGTCCCGTCTAAGTTCGAATACTCGTAGATGGCACTGTTTTAATATTTTACTTCGGAAACACTATTTTTTTTTATTAATTTACATTTTTTATAAGTGGTGAACTGATTACGATGAAACAAAAACCTTAATGTTACTTCAATTTACGCACATATTGTTGTGTATAAAAGTTACGTGAAGTTGTGAGACCAAATGCACATAACCCTAATTTTACTTCTGGAATTTCTCTACTTTTTCACTTTAAACTCAAATATCTTTTGATAGACTGAACCGATTGCAATGAAACAAAAACTAAATGTTACTTCAAGTTACGTTCAATCGTTGTGTATAAAAGTTATCTACATTGCTTTCGTACATTTTACGTGATGCCCGGATAAATAAACAGACAAACAGACAAACAGACAAACAGACAAAAATTCTAAAAATGCTGGAAATGGGTTCTATTGGTTATCCTTTAACACCCTGGCTATTTTTTTTGTAATTTTTTTTGATGTACAAAAACGACTTTTCTACAGTTTTATTATATGTATAGATTAGAATATTTTTATTGGAAAGCTTTATATTTTTATTTTTCGTTCTGCGGCGGTATTATAACGTATGAAATAAATAATACAAATATTGCAAAAATGATGACCAGGTGTAACGTAAAATATAAATACGGATTTTCATGTTTTAAAACATCTGAGTATTTTTATGAGATCTAGACATAGGTTAGCTAACAAATAACATCAGAAGTGTATAAGCTGTTCTACATCACGCTCAAAGGGTTGAGAACAAAGTGCCAAGCTAAAAAAGATATTTGAAACATAACTAGCGATAATACCTCCTTGGATTATAACAAGAAATATATAAAAGTCAAGGTTTTAGTTAAACGAAGAAAAAGATTGCGACATCGAGTATAATATTCATGGAAAGTCATAATTTAATTTCACCAGACAGGTCGGGCGAGCTCGCAAGAGATTAGACTCTCGAAAAATGTGTAATGAAGGAAAATCGTAACGGAAATTTGAAGTTATGGACTTACGAGATATTACCGCAGTAATATTTCATAGATTTTTTATGGATAGAAAACACTGATATATTTACCTACTATTAACATTACTACTACCTACTTCTTCTTTGAACCTGAGGGGATTGAAATGTACATTGAAGTATCAATTTTAAGTCGTTAAATTAATAAATAAAATTGTACACCTAAAACACATTATTACAATAAATAATTATAATATGGTAATACTATTAGTCAAATATATTTTTTGCTGGGATCGGGGATAGAATCCCTCGACGTCCGGCATTGTGGCAGATACCGTTCTCATACTATAATAAGCTGTGCTATAAGGTTGAAAACATATTATAAATAAAAAAATACCAATTTAGTTTAGTAAATTATTATTTAAAAAATAGATTAAAAATAAGCTGTTATTAAGGCGAGGTCCTGACATTAATGTGATAAATTTGTTTTTGAGTCGCCCGGCAATTGTCAATTTAGAGAAAGTTTACAGTTACATCTTCTTGGGCTGTATGAATTTGATTTTGGCAATTATTTTGATTTAGTTAAGATTATTGGATTTCTGATTTAAATTTTTGTGGCTGTGATAAAATATGTACATCATCATGATTAATAATAAAAATTATGTAATTACTAGTTATATTAGTTTTATGCCTAATCTACCTTATGAGAGAGAGAGAGAGAGAGAGAGAGACAACCAGACAGACAGACAGACTAAAATACCTTTAACTTAATATTTGTAAACTAATTAAATTAAGAATTTTAGATAGCATCCCGTGTACCTACTGTAAAGTATTCGAAACGTCGGGAATCAAAAATCATAAATTCACAAAAAAACCGAAAAGAGAGTTTTATTTGAATGGCAAATATTCGGCTAAACTAAGAAAAAAATCTGCGTGGGAATATTAATGCTAAATATGACATTATAAGAGTTATAGTTTCGCAATAAAACACAAATAAACGCATTGTGATTAAAATAGTGTAAATAAATACTAAATAGTTAGTTAAATAATTTATATTTTTTAATAACTTTCTTTAAAACAATTATCTAGAGCCTATTTTGTATGCAGCAGTATTCCCTACACGTTTAAATTAATTATCTTTCTCCAAGCCAGGTGTGCGGGAAATTTCTTCTATCATTTTATTAAACACGAGGGAATTTTTCTAAAAGCAACAAAAATTTGAAAGGAAAAGTTACCTTTCATTTACATTTATTAAAATATATGTTTATTTAACCTAATTACCATTTTAATATTATTTAAGCATAGGTATTTGGCGTTTAACAACATTTTAATGACTTGTAACTGTGATGATTTGAACATTGATAACTATATTTTAACATATTGCCAGAGTGCTAAAGAATGCATCTTACATCGATTCCGTTTACAAATGCATCTACTAAATAGAAATTCACGTCATTGCGACGCATTAAAGTTATTTAAGAGCAACCATGAGGGAAAATTGGCCTCATCACTCTTGTTGAATGTATTTGTTTGTTGTGAAAACTCGTTGGAGCGAAAGCGAGAGCACATAACTATATATATGTGTTTTGTTTCACATCACTATTATGACTAAAAGAAATTTGATATAGTAATATAAGCTCCAAGTAACTTTTTTATCTCGGAACAATTGTAATGCATTTCTCTAGACAGCTTATCTTATTCTCTCATTAACGTTTCCCGACAAGTAATAAAATGAAACATTGTAAAACGAGAGATAATTGCTCCGACTGGTCTCTATATTATATTTGTTTGTGACAATGTTTAATATCAATTCCAGTAGCCTCTATTATTTTCGATGCTATCGCCGCGGGTCCCATTTTAATTTTCCGCTATCCTTAAAATTTATTCCTTTAAAGGATACGTTTAGGATTTTAATTTTTACCCTGTTCAGTACTGGTTATTTGCTGCCTCGACAGACCTAATTGAATGAATATTGCATATATTCTGATTTTTATGCTGCTTTCCGTCGGCGAGTGGAGAGGAAATTTTCACATGGTTTAATCTTATACAAAGTGCAGCTTTGGAGGTCAAAATTGTGGATTTATTGTACAGTAAGTATATTATATAGTAAATCATTTGTAGTTTTTGATCAAGTATTTTTTAAAGAAATATCAAAGCACTGAAATATTGCAGATTTTTATTAAAAAAGGCCTTCATAAAAGAGACCTTATTGTAACAATAAATTATAATACTATCCTCAATAAAAGGAGGAGACTAACGGGACCACTGTAATAATTCGGTTCCGTCCTTCGGGTTGCTTATTTTAAGGATAATTTAAATTCTACGCGTGTACGTTACATATTTTTAAAGACAATGAAATTAATATACTTATTTAATATTCGTCTTATTTTTATTGTTAATTATTTTTTTACTAAGATTTTGTTAAGATTTTTGCATCAATTAACTATGATAATAGTATAATTTAATTTGTAATTTAAATAATAAAAATACTAAGTTATATTGTTTCCAAAAAACTAACATTAGTTTTCCCTTATGTAGTTTTCAATAAATCATCGGAAACCTTTTTTGTTACCGGAACAGATTGAGCGGTAAAATATTATATATTTTTAAATTCGGATCAATATGGCGGACAGCGGGTTGCCATAAATCTAAAGAGGTCGTAATGCGCGAATACACGAACTGAATCCTTTATGAAGGGTACAATTTTAGATTGTATTTGTGTTCGAAACATAAATTGTATCGAATTTGATCTCTTCCTTACCTTTGAATAATATAGTTTGTTTTGTAAAAAGCGAATTACATATTTTCTATTATTACTTATTTTCATATCAGGAAAGTTATCTTAATTTTAAAATATAAATAAGTATTACGTGGCTTGGGAAAACATAAAATATTAAACAATCGTACTAAATTTCTAAACTGAATTTCATTTGTAAATTATGGCTTGTTACTGCCAAGTACGCGTGTTGTTGGTACTAGTCTAGATTACACTGATATACTAAAACTCTATCAATGCTTGAATATGAATAAAAATAAATAATAAACAAATAAAGTTTAACGTAACTACACTAGGGTGGCAATGGCTACCTGGCTAGGTAATGGCTCTACAAGTAATGTTCTCCGTGGCGTGGGGGTGTCAAAGCGACAATTTTTCAACTCCGGTCTAGTAACAATCAAGAAATCCTTGACAAAAAAGATCCATTAATTAAGACACATAGACTGGGACTTAAACCGGAGATCCTGCTTTTAAACTAGAACCTTAAAGTTGGCCGGTTTTGGTATGCAAGGTTATCGGGTAGTAAAATAAAACGTTTATATACCCAATGTTTCTGTTTTTTAAAACTATTACTTCGACTTTACTTTGTATATACGTCATACTGTCACTTGTACGCAAGTACATATGTATGAGGTACGTTATGGCACCGAGTGGCGAGTTATCATGACGTAATTAGGATATTCTAGTGATATTGCTCGATTTTAATAACTTGCTTTTTTTTATATAAATATATTATATTTAACATTTTATAAACTTATATATTCATTGTATTAAGCATTTTGTTTGTACATACTTAATATTAATCTTTATTAATGTGAGGTTTTACTGGTAACTATATGTTAACAGTACAAACGCATTACTGCATCATTAAATGAAACGACAAACGCAGTCGGTGGCTAGAAATGGAGTTGTATCGTAATATTACTGAATGTTATTGCTCTTGAGATGTTTAAAAGGCTATTTAGAATTTTTCATACTTGGCACAATATAGTAAAGGTTTTACTTCATAGCTTTCAGATTGGCACGAGTCTACCAATAAACAATATCTGGTCTTTACAGGGCAATAATATATAAGCATGCACATAATATAATAATATACTTTTATATATATTACAATACTAACTCACTTGAATCTTCACATAAAATATTAATAGTAATTATTATCGATACAGAGGGAGAATCTATTGTTTTTAGATATTTTGTGGATTCTATCTGTCTTGGAACGAATCATTATAAAATCACTGAACTGATTTAAATGCATGTTGGACGTTGGTACAATAATTTTAATGCGGAAAAATATCAAATCTGACAAATATACTCAAACGTACTAGCATAAATATATTATGTTACTTTCGTATTCATTTAATCCTTTTAGCTGTAAGTTGTAACAACTAAATATAACACTTGCAATCATTAAGCGTAGGTTTCCAAAGCGAAGGAAAGAAATTGTAATCATTAATGAGAAATGGTTCTGATCAGATCAAGCGATAACAAAGTGCCGCAACGTCGCGCGTCGCCTCCGAACCGTTTTAATTTTCCGCTAGCCCACAGATTTATATGTTTTCAGTTTGCCCGTCAATTTTCACGATTTTTAATTTAAACGCTACGTTGATCCCAAAAAGGCAGGCGTTTCACATTTTATTTCACCTTTGCGTTTCGAATGGGTATTTAAAGTTAAATACATTTATACTTATATTTTATAATTATTATCTATTTAATACTGTTGGAATCGCAACTAAAATTCATAAAAGCTTGATATGTCTTAAATGTGGGAATAATATAATAATTTATAATATATTGAAGCGACTAAAAATTTTAAATTTCACATCTAAGTTGTTGGAATAATTTCTTTTATAATAATTTTATTTTAAACTGAATTATAAAATGTGTGTACATATTTAAAGATTAGATTTTTTTTAAATAAAACTTACTCTTCAATTTTTTTGGTTTTTGATGTTTCGAATTAAATAAATCCGCGAGAAAATCCAAAAATAAAATTTTATTAAAAATAAAATAAATATGCATTAAAAATGTCACACTTTCACGTAAATCTAAGTAAATACTGGGTTTTTTAGGAAGTAGAAAGAGTTTATAGTCCAGTTAATAGTATTTTCGATAGCCCGAGGTTATCTGACTCAATGATAGATAATTGACTCTATTTCCTGTTCTCCCCAACCTTTAAATTGTAAAGGTTCGATTCGCTTGTCTACCCTTTTCCTCTACGTGTCACGGTATAACTTCTTCAGGGAAAATAACTTTAAGACATTGAATCTTATCGTGCTATCACAATTTATGAGCTAGCGTAGTTACTTAATTTGTTTTACTTTTAAGTGTAATAAAAAGGAATTTTTAATTTTGTCTTACATTGTAATTTGTTTTATATTTTAAAGCATTACAATGTTGATTCTTGAAGTTATCTGTTGGAAAAGGCTTGTTTTTTTTATTTTATATGCGAATATAAATCTGGAATCTCTCACATTTAAGTTATAGGATTTGAGTGACATTTTGAATTCATCAGATGAGTTGTTTATTGAATTCAATAGTAAAAAAATACATTCTTATTAGGTATATATGAATATGAATATAAAATGAAAAAAGGCGGATCTCTCTCATCTCATCTCGAGTATTTTGTATTTATACTACCCTATCATAAATGCTGCCTGTTTCCTGCTGATAATAAATAAATTAGGTTATTATTTTACACATCAAAAAATATTGATTGTAAAGTCAATTGTAAAATAAAAGCAGCTGCTGCTAAAATTGAAAGCTTATCGAAAAAAACAGTAAATGTGCATACATAATATATCTTCTTTTAGCATTTTCGGTACAAGTAGCAGGCTCTAGGGGGATTCGGGAAAATTGCAAACATAAAGTTTCTAATCGACGGATCTTTTATTCCCTAGCTCTCGAGATACAGCCCATTAGCTTTGTAATGGGGGTTGCTTAAAATTTATTTTATCATCTTTTGGCACGTGACGTCTGTTTAAGTCTTAGAAAAGACAGATGGTTGACATTTAATTAATGTTGTACTTACATAGAAAATAATGATTTGTTGCTTACACCTTACAGAGTTGAGGGAGGGTGTTGTTTTAATAGGCATAACATATCTGTTTAATTAATGATTGATGATAACATAATATAAATCTAAATATTCATTCTATTATAGAGGAGGTAGAGGTAGCGCGTTCGCTTAGGAAACCGAGTGAAGCGGGTTCAAATCCGGCTCTCGTACCTCTGATATCATGACTACTTGTCAGTAAAGGAAAATATCTTGAAGCAACCTGCATGCCTGAGAACACTAAAACAAGTTTTCAAAAGACATGTTTAGTCCGCGAAGTCACATTGGGCCAGCGTACCATTACTGCAGGATCCCCTCGTATAGAAGAAAGGTCCATGCTCAGCTGTGAAACTTAAAAAAGAAACTAATTAAAATAGAAACTGAATAATAACTTCAAACAAGAGATAAGAATCTAGTTGAACAAAAACCCTTTCTGTTTTTTTAATTAAAAAAAATTGCAAACGATGCATTTAAATAACTATCTAGATATTTTCACTAAACTACAATAATTTTCTTTTACATTTTCATTCCACTGTTTTGTTGATTTTGTAGCCTTATATTTCTTTGTATGGCATTTTTCCTATAACATTATCCAATACATTTGGCGAATAGGTATCTACGATTTATTACGTCTCTCGCAGCGGGGCGCAGACTGCAATGCATTGCAAGCATTAGAACGGCTAGCGTTCCACAACAAAACGAGTAGTCAGGAATAACCACAAATGTCAATGGAGCTAACGTAGGTACTACGTGTGCACCTTTATAACTCACTAACATAATTTTTTTAACTAAAATTGTTCATTGATTTGAGACTGAGTGCTTATTTTCTTCCTGCTGAATTTTTTCGCAAATCTTCTCGAGATTAAGGCTTCTTCTTTCCGAGCTGTTAGTGGGCATATAGTAATAAATGGTAATAATTTAATACTGAACAAAATGTTATGAATTTGAATAATGAAAACTTGAAAACACCTTTGAGGAGAAGTCATCAACTCTTCATCAGTCTTGTGTGTGTCCAAAATCACACTCAAAAATTTATAGTACTTTCTCTTTAATAAAATCGGTCAAAAATCTGGTTACCAGTAAAATAGAAGGACTTTGCTTACTGTACAAAGTTAATTTAAAGGAGCGCGTTCAAATAGCAATTTACCAACAAGCCTTTAATTGTTGCACTTTGTTACGGATAATGAGTGTATATTTTCCAGTGGGCTGGAGTAAAATGCAAACAATTCTTGGAACAAGTTTTATAATTGGTTATTATTTTTATATCAGTGATTGCGAAAGTTCAAATCTAAATATATTGTATGAGTTGCTAACTCACCTTCGCTTCGCTCGGGCTGGTCCCTAAAAGCACGAGCGAAACCGCGGGTGTATCCGCTGACATAGGCCACTGTTTATTATTATCGGTTATATACTGTTTAATATTATTACTGTTTATTATTATACAGCATTGATAAATACTAGTCTATTATATTAGTGTATTATAAGGAAAAATGTAAAGTATTTTTTATATATAAGTACGTACTTATTACATTATTCGGTGGACTTAAGGTAAATAAATTAATTTTTGAACAAAAGTCGCATCTTTATCACAGATCACATAATTCTTTATTTTCTGCAAGTAATGGGAACTATAATAAAGTTGTTTTATCAACACAATAGTTTATACAGTGAACTCGTCCACGCTCTCAATAAATAGTGGATTCCGCTATTAAATGTATACAAAAACTAGACAAATTATATACTAAAACATTCCCCGAGAATCTCTCTATCCATTGTTAAAAACAGCATGAAAATCGGTGCACTAGTTTTTGATTTTATCGCGAACAAACAGACAGACGCGGTGGAGGACTTTGTTTTATATTTATATCTAGTGACTGTATTAATATGTATTTAGCCTAATATTTTGTCATATGTTATTTCAAGATACTATTTGTAATATTATTGATTAACTATTATTAATAGTGATTTACTGTGCTTTTCATTTAAATCGATTAAGTAGATTAATTGTGAAAAGGTAACAGATCGAAAGTCAGGCAGACAGAGTCGCTTTCGCATTTATAATATTACTAGTATGGATATCTTGAGTATTGATATCTATTTTAAAGAAGATATGTTAAACAGATTTTGCGATATATGATGTTTTCAGTAGGTGTCGTAGTTTCTGTAAGTTAGTTTGACACTATAAACTTTGTCAATAAAATGAAAATTGTAAATGTGTAAATTTGTAACAGTATAATGTTTTAATGTCACTGCCTCCTTACACATAGTGGCAGAGATTTCCTAATATTTTTTACGTGAATGTCTACTATATAGTACGTAGAATGTAGACAGTAAAACCCAATCCTTCATTTTTATAGCAGCAAAAATACTTCTAAAGAGACGTTGAAGTTATAAGAAAACTGATTAACTTAACAATTTCTTTAGGACAACAACCGAACCACAGCGGAAAGAGAAACAAAAATAAAAAAGAACACAAATTAAACTTAAATATAACTTTATAAAGAAGTACACGATGAAAAAACAGCCTCCTTCATAGTGGTGTGTGGAATGAAAGCGACTACAGTAGCGAAGTTGAGAAGTTGCGTCATAAATCATGCTATATATTTACAAGACTCAACTAAAAGGCAAATGAGGAAATGAATCCTTATTACACTGGAAATAAATGTTATAATAGGTAAAATTTAAAGTGTGCTTTAAGACAGGCCCAAGGGAAAGTGTAGTGAAGGAACAAAGATAAGTCCGGATTGTCGCAAGCTCGTCTGCGAGGAAATTACAACTAGCATAATACAAAGGCTTCAACCTCTTCTGTTTCTGTTTGACGAATGTACGTTGTCTATTTCTGTAAATACCAGGACTTTTTTGCAATGTAACTCGTAAAATTAATAAATTGAAAAATATGTTGTAATATTACTATGTAAAATAATATTTATTACAAAATCGTGATTAAGATCTGATTAGAGAAAGATAACCCAAGATCAAAGACCCAAAGGTTTTTTAAGTTTTGATCCTGATTTTAAATATAACTAAGACATCATTTTTTATCGCTTATATAATACTAACGACTCACCTTACTTCTCTCGTGTTTGTCTCCAGGTACGTTTTATTACCTAGAACTGGTTTAAACAGACATAGGTAATACATTCTTTATATACGATAATCTTTCTCAATAATTGAGCAGTCTAATGCAAACAACTCTGCCTATTTATAATCTTAGTATACCTTATTATAATTTTGCCTTCTACTGTAGCTTATAGCCTAAAGTACAGAATACGTAAGTAGGTATGAGTTAAGTAGAATTATTACAAAGAAAACATTTTCATTTGATTATAAATGTATCAGTAATAGAGAGATATAACGTAAAATAGTCCTATGGCATATGCTTTGGTAATGCGACACGACTAGGGAGAGATCAAGCGCAGGATCGACGGCTTTACGTACTCTTCGAAGCTCTGGGATGTTACACTGTATACGTGCGAACATTTAGCTTCACAGAGATAAACGCATACAATGACATTTAAATAACTTGGTATCGAACACATTGAAATCTGTAGCATCGGAAAAATCTTAAATTATAATATGAATTTATTCAGATATGTTTGTTTACTCAATTTATTACTGGAGTGGCCGAACATTTCTTAGGATAGTACAAAGTAGAACACTAAGTGACTTTTTTTGGATGATTCTATCAGAGCATAAATACAACGGAAAGTTTAATTTCCTAATCACATGAAAAACAAAAAAATCATATTTATTGTTAGACTTTCAAGTAAGCATGAATTTGCGCAGGAATACTTCCGATTTGGTATCAGATATAAAAGCGACGATGCCTAGTTTTTCGAATCTATGCCCAAAATTATTGGCATCATTAAATTTGAATGCGCTTAAATTAGACGCTGGCACAATTAGACGAAAATGGTCTAGCTTTCGATACATGTAGTAGAGCAATACGATTCAAAATACTTTAACCTCACTTTTAGAGAGAATAGCTATAAAATCATGTTTAATTTTTGTTTACAAGCAAAATTAGCTCTTAATTGCTAGTTTATGCAGTTGAAGATGCTTTGTTGGAAATTATTGGTGGGTTCGGAAGGTGGAAAGATATTTCGAACCCCAGCGCAGACGAAATATGAGGATTAAATTCCTGTACTGCACTTAACTAGACTAATTTACGCAGGATGCCTGAGCGTGTGTACTACACTTAACTAAATAAATTGAGACCATGGTTGATATTTAACGCTATATGTTTCACGTTAGTCGTGTTTGTGTGAACATAATAATGCTTTAATTGGTGTTGCTTGAATGCAAAATTGAAGTTTATTTTATTTGATGTTTTGATTTTTAGTGAGTAGTAATTAAAAAGCATTAGAAATTCAATACAAATTTGTAATCTAGTTTATTTAGTAAGAAATGTTTTTCAATATTATTTTCTGTTATGTGCCCAAATTATTTTTATAATTTTAAATTTATTTGCCATGCAAGTTTTTGTAAAACATGTGATGTCCACCAACCTGCACTTGGTTAGAGTGGTGGGCTATGGCCTGATTACCCTCCATCATGGCTTGTGCGCAGCAGTGGATCAAATGGACTGAATCATACGAATACTACAACAAAGTGCTATATTTCTATCATAAATCATTCAGACATGAAAAGCTCTTACTGTTTATCTCATAAAATTAAATTTTGAATTTTTGCATACTCGAAATACGCAAAAATAAATTATAATTTACCAAAGCATGAACGTGTGTCACCACACGGAAATTACATTGTTTGAATAAAGTAGATACAAAATTTTTCATCGAGTATATTTGAAAGGAACGAATTACACGAGAGGCCTACGACGACGGGGCGTGAAATTGCCTTCAGATGGAGCCGGGATGCTGCATCTTAAGATTATCTCCTTATATTCCTTTAACATTCGAAATGAAGACACATTTATATTAGTCTGTAAATAGCCACTTAAGTATAATGTGATAATAAATCTCCTTATTTTAGATCAAATTATCGCGAAAGCTTGAAGAGCGTTTACAAAAAATAATATTTTGTAATTTTAATGTTTTCAATAAGTGGTAGAAGTTGTGTTACTTCGAACATGCAATCAATGTTTGTTTAGATTATAATAGTGCTCTTATTACTTTACTATAAAAGTTATATAATAACCAATATTAATAAAAGTTAGCCCGCTTTAGCTCCACTCAAAAGGAAAAATACATATTTCCATTTCCATTTCTGTCTGTCTGTTTGTTTGTTCCGGCGAATCTCTAGAACGGCTGGACCGATTTTGATGGGAAGTTCATTTGCAGATAGCTAATGCTATAAGGCGCAACTTAGGGTACTTTTTAACCGACTTCAAAAAAGGAGGAGGTTATATTTTACAAATTTTATTTATTTTACTTAGCGGAAGCCGTGGCTTCGCTTGCGCTAAACCTAGGGACAAACCCGAGGTTGATTCGCTAGTATATAATATTATCATAATTAAAGACAAGCATTATACAAGCACTTTGTATAATGCATCGTACAACTACATATTTTCATAACTTGCCACTTTTCTTGTGACCAACTTTTTCAGAGGAAAAACTTTTAACTAGGTTTAGTAAATTCAAAGTGGGATCTTATATTTTAGTTCGAGGAATCACTTAGAAATACTGCTAAAAACTAAATTTACTAATAGTAATATAAATCGTTGCATTTTTTAAAACATAAACAATATAAAACTATTAATTTTAAGCGGACTTTAAAAGACACGTAATGTATTACGGTTTTTTTTTAAAGAATATTGTATGATTTGTATATCATAGATTTTCTTGATTATTTGTTGTTTAACTTACTTTCTTATCGTTTATACGAAACGTTAAAATCATGGACGTATTACCTAAGGACCAGTCATAAAATACAAATGCATGAAAACACTTTCAACCATTTGAAGTATAACGCACACAAAGAATTGACACAATACATCAAAATTCACTCTAATGCTAGTGCTTGAACGTAGTCGATAAAATACATACATCAATGACATTTTAAATATTAATAATAAATATTGTTTGATTTTTCGCCGACAATCAAACCCAGAACGTTCGAATGGGAAAGAAAAGGCGTATCATAAATAAGCTGTAAGGCAAAGAAAATAAAGGGAGAATAAAGGTGGGGTAAGCTTCCGGTATTTATATTTTAATTATACTAAAATAAGCAGGACATTGTTATGAACTTTTTACTCAATTATAGTTATTATAGACTTCAAATTTTTTGTTAAGAATTTCTTTTCTCTTTCGAGAAGGATCCCTAGGAAATCTAAAATTTTGTGTAATTTATGTGTTAAAATAAAATAAAAATTAAGTACACATACTAATTATAATTTTTGCATTTATAATGTTTTTATTTAATTATAAAAATATTATTATAAATTTATTGTCATCAGATTGTAGGATACTGCGATAAAAGTATTTTATGTTATTGTACTGTACAAATAACATCCATTATTCGCTTAGTTATTTCGTCAAATATCGATATATTTTTCGACATTGTCAAGCACTAGTCGATGTCAAATGGACTTACTCGACGGTTCTGTCATTTGTTTTGAACGGTATATTCCAGCCATTTTATGATGGTTGTCAGATGTCAACAATATATAGATATATCGACTATATTTAACATAGTTGAATAATACGAAATTTTATTTTACATTTACTTAAATTTTGTGATAAATAACATTAAATGTAATAAAATATATTACTTACAAGTGAAAAGAAATAGTGCTGCTTCCGCTGCTTTAGTTTTTACACCATCTAATAGAACATTTAGTCATTTTTGGGAGATGTTTTTTTGACAAGTAAGTGCTTGAGACTGACGTAAAATCAAACGGCCAGGCCTAAAATATCCTGATTACTGTTAAGGCCGGTAAAGGTACGTCAGCTTATGTGTCTCGTCCTTAGTTAATACGTCTATGGTTAAAATATACCACAGAATCAACGTGAATTTAATATTTAATAAACCAATTTATATATATACAGTCTTATAATTTTGCTTACGGGATTCTGTAACGGGATTAAGCTCACGTCTTCTAACTACAAAGAAAAAATCTGATTGTATTATGTTTAGAAACATTGCATTCCTCTCATTAGGTAACAATTATAAAGTCAGGTTAGGACCTGACGATGTCTTTTAGAATACAAACGCAAAGTCATATTAATCATTCAAGCGAATAAGTAAATAAAATGCGGTGCGAAAATGGCAGCAATAAATTAATAATTTCTTCGAAAGCCTTTTTGAAAAGACTCGGGCTTTCAACTCGACAATAAGACTTAAATGAAAGGCGATTATGCCTGTCCCTACACTTTTAAACATTAAATAATAAACCTAATATTTCTCGAAGTTATTAAACAGACTTAATGGAAGGTAATTAATAATGAAACAAAAATATTTTCTGTTTGTTTCTCTCTGGGGTGTGCTTTATATTTTGTAAAGATCATAGATCAAAAATATTGTTACAAAATAGGTACCTAATAAAAAAAGAAAGTTAAAAAATATAAATAAAAAAAAATTAAATGGTGTCGTGGGACACCAGGTAGGAACGAAGTTCCTTCGGTTAATGTAGAATCGACACAATTTGCAAAAAAAAATCGTGCTCAATTTTATGTAGGTTTTCTTGATTTTTCTCTTAAATTTTGCTGATTAGTTTTTATTTAAGTACAAGGAAAGTATTTAGGAAATTCAGTATTTTAGGAAATAATAAATAACGTAAAATAAAAAAATCGTAATTCAAATTATCAACTAAAATAATAAAATATGTCTCTTTAAGTAAAACTAAAATGAAATCAAATAAAATAAATATAACAATAGAGTTTAGTAGTAATTTGAATAATTTTCATTTACCTAATATCTTAAAGAGAAAACAAAGCTTTAGTTTTATTAAAACCCAAAATTGTTTCGTAAACCATCCGATGAGATCGATCGATACAAAATCACCGCAACCGAAACGTAAAATAATCCTGAAATATATATTATATAAAATATAAATATACAATAATCTTGAATCTGAAAAACATATTGTACTACATTAATCAACAATAAATGTGAAGTGAAACCTGACATAAATAAAATTAAATAAATCTGGACTACTATAAAATAGCACTTTTGCATGCACTATAATTGTCATGAATTGACTTTGTTTACACGATTATAAGTCAATCTAGACCTTTTGGCAGACAAAACTAACCCAGCGGTCGAGAAAACTCTTTCACTAGGCGTACTTGTTGCGGGTACTCCTAAAATCGACTTCGCTAGCGAAGAAAGCCACGGGAAAGAATCCTTATTTACAAGCCAGTAATTCAAGAAATCTCCATATTTAAGATCCTGCAGCTTGCATGTTGCAAAATATTTCCAACATTCTTGTTCAATTGGATCATCTACAGGTACAGACTGAGTTTCAATGCCAGAATGCTTTTCGGAAAGCCTGATTAGAAAGGAACTAACGGTAACGGTATCAGATGTCGTAGTCAGTCGGTCTTGCTACTGCTTGAGATTCAGAAGTCTCCATAGAAGGGATTAGATGTGGACGACTTTTAACAATTTCTCTGATGTAATCTGATAAGAAAGACAAGCTTGAGATTTCCAATCAAACAAGGGTTTGATTGGAAATCTCAAGATGCACATCTACTTCACGTATCCCTTGAAAGCGACAGTCCAACAAAGTAGCAGCCACTATTCGTTTTGTGATCGGGAATCAGTGTTTTAATTTATCCATCATATTTCTTTTAAGAGTTAACAATACAAGTGGTTCATCATCATCTGAGGACTGTAGTGCGTCTTTAATTTCTGATCGGAATATCAGCGCAACATTTAAAGATGTGGATTTTTGAGAGCTTAGTATTTCTACAATGACCTTGATTTTTTTTAGAAATGTGAGTAAATCTGTCATTAACTTCCACTCAAAATTGTTTAATTTAAGTTGCTCTTCGCCAATTTTGTCAAGCAAGATGTTGACAGCGTAACGATTGCAAGAATGATTTAAACTTTCTAGCATGGCCAAAACGCTGTGCCAGCGGGTCGGTGTCGAAGTTTTTATGCTTGGTATTGGCTTCATAAAATCATCGATTTCACTGGAATCGCCATCATCTATCACATTATAATCGTACACAAAATTATCAAAGATTGGATCCCTCTCGTCGTTTTCCAAATCTTCTCCTGTTTTTTCTAGTAAAACAATTATTTTTCGCTGTTCCTTATCAGCTTCAGCTTCTAATTCAGGTAATCTATATCGCAGCTTCTTCACTATTTTTTGCACTTTGTAACCAGTCTCTTTACTTCTTGGGTCGAATTTATTCCATCGACATTCACCAAATTATGAAGACCATGGCCCAAGCAGAGATGACTGTTAAGTGAAGCCAAATCGACTGCACGTTTATCATTTGCTCCGGCGTCCGTGACAGCAAAAATAGTTTTATCAAGCAATCCAAAGTCATTTCTTACTTCAGCGATCATATCACAAATTTTTTGACCAGTTTTTTTTCGTTTATTAAGGTCGTTAATAACGTGAAATATTTGAGTTGCATATCTGTATAAAACATATTGTTACAATTAGATTCTCACTTTACATTGTACTTTAAATAAAGGAAAGGGGAAAAATATATACCTTCTGTCAGATAATGGTATGTGAAAGTGATATAATTTTGACTCTGATATTGATCGCTCCACAAATCAAAGGTTATTGCTCCACAGCATGACGCATCTAGCTGAATTGTCATTTTCACATGTGATAAACAGCTTTCAAATACATCGTCCAGAGCCGTTCCAGATATTGTAAAACGAGATGGTAAATCTGCCGTGTTCCCAATTACCTTGTATTTCTAAAAAAGTTAACTAACTTTAATCATTGAAGTCAAGTCTATGGATTAAATGAAGAAATTCTTTATTTTAAGTTATCTACGTACACCACGTGTACCTACCATGAAAAAATCCTGCATTCATTTGTCTGATACTGAGTTAAATGGCATCAAAGAGCGACAAAACCAGAGAGCTAGATCTCGCGCTAGGAACCACTTGTCATTAGTTGACGACGCTGAGGATATACTCTGCTTTGAAGTTGAAGGCCTGCTGGTAGTACAAAAATCTTGTATTGCCTTTTTAGCAGCTATACCCTTTTCTCGTAGACCATGAACATCGCGAAGGTGACGAATTAGATTTCCAGTGCTCACACATTTACTGTCAGACTTTACTTTTGTTCTAAAACATTAATCAGATTATTTAAATAAATAGAATTATATTAATATAGTACATGAGTAATGAGTTCGGAAGTAAAATAATAATAAAAAAAATTAAATGGTGTCGTGGGACACCAGGTAGGAACGAAGTTCCTTCGGTTAATGTAGAATCGACACAATTTGCA
Organism: Boloria selene; assembly: GCA_905231865.2. Lineage (NCBI taxonomy): Eukaryota > Metazoa > Arthropoda > Insecta > Lepidoptera > Nymphalidae > Boloria > Boloria selene. Next base: position 10,519,877 of record HG993137.1, on the reverse strand, counting down.
AAAAAAAATCGTGCTCAATTTTATGTAGGTTTTCTTGATTTTTCTCTTAAATTTTGCTGATTAGTTTTTATTTAAGTACAAGGAAAGTATTTAGGAAATTCAGTATTTTAGGAAATAATAAATAACGTAAAATAAAAAAATCGTAATTCAAATTATCAACTAAAATAATAAAATATGTCTCTTTAAGTAAAACTAAAATGAAATCAAATAAAATAAATATAACAATAGAGTTTAGTAGTAATTTGAATAATTTTCATTTACCTAATATCTTAAAGAGAAAACAAAGCTTTAGTTTTATTAAAACCCAAAATTGTTTCGTAAACCATCCGATGAGATCGATCGATACAAAATCACCGCAACCGAAACGTAAAATAATCCTGAAATATATATTATATAAAATATAAATATACAATAATCTTGAATCTGAAAAACATATTGTACTACATTAATCAACAATAAATGTGAAGTGAAACCTGACATAAATAAAATTAAATAAATCTGGACTACTATAAAATAGCACTTTTGCATGCACTATAATTGTCATGAATTGACTTTGTTTACACGATTATAAGTCAATCTAGACCTTTTGGCAGACAAAACTAACCCAGCGGTCGAGAAAACTCTTTCACTAGGCGTACTTGTTGCGGGTACTCCTAAAATCGACTTCGCTAGCGAAGAAAGCCACGGGAAAGAATCCTTATTTACAAGCCAGTAATTCAAGAAATCTCCATATTTAAGATCCTGCAGCTTGCATGTTGCAAAATATTTCCAACATTCTTGTTCAATTGGATCATCTACAGGTACAGACTGAGTTTCAATGCCAGAATGCTTTTCGGAAAGCCTGATTAGAAAGGAACTAACGGTAACGGTATCAGATGTCGTAGTCAGTCGGTCTTGCTACTGCTTGAGATTCAGAAGTCTCCATAGAAGGGATTAGATGTGGACGACTTTTAACAATTTCTCTGATGTAATCTGATAAGAAAGACAAGCTTGAGATTTCCAATCAAACAAGGGTTTGATTGGAAATCTCAAGATGCACATCTACTTCACGTATCCCTTGAAAGCGACAGTCCAACAAAGTAGCAGCCACTATTCGTTTTGTGATCGGGAATCAGTGTTTTAATTTATCCATCATATTTCTTTTAAGAGTTAACAATACAAGTGGTTCATCATCATCTGAGGACTGTAGTGCGTCTTTAATTTCTGATCGGAATATCAGCGCAACATTTAAAGATGTGGATTTTTGAGAGCTTAGTATTTCTACAATGACCTTGATTTTTTTTAGAAATGTGAGTAAATCTGTCATTAACTTCCACTCAAAATTGTTTAATTTAAGTTGCTCTTCGCCAATTTTGTCAAGCAAGATGTTGACAGCGTAACGATTGCAAGAATGATTTAAACTTTCTAGCATGGCCAAAACGCTGTGCCAGCGGGTCGGTGTCGAAGTTTTTATGCTTGGTATTGGCTTCATAAAATCATCGATTTCACTGGAATCGCCATCATCTATCACATTATAATCGTACACAAAATTATCAAAGATTGGATCCCTCTCGTCGTTTTCCAAATCTTCTCCTGTTTTTTCTAGTAAAACAATTATTTTTCGCTGTTCCTTATCAGCTTCAGCTTCTAATTCAGGTAATCTATATCGCAGCTTCTTCACTATTTTTTGCACTTTGTAACCAGTCTCTTTACTTCTTGGGTCGAATTTATTCCATCGACATTCACCAAATTATGAAGACCATGGCCCAAGCAGAGATGACTGTTAAGTGAAGCCAAATCGACTGCACGTTTATCATTTGCTCCGGCGTCCGTGACAGCAAAAATAGTTTTATCAAGCAATCCAAAGTCATTTCTTACTTCAGCGATCATATCACAAATTTTTTGACCAGTTTTTTTTCGTTTATTAAGGTCGTTAATAACGTGAAATATTTGAGTTGCATATCTGTATAAAACATATTGTTACAATTAGATTCTCACTTTACATTGTACTTTAAATAAAGGAAAGGGGAAAAATATATACCTTCTGTCAGATAATGGTATGTGAAAGTGATATAATTTTGACTCTGATATTGATCGCTCCACAAATCAAAGGTTATTGCTCCACAGCATGACGCATCTAGCTGAATTGTCATTTTCACATGTGATAAACAGCTTTCAAATACATCGTCCAGAGCCGTTCCAGATATTGTAAAACGAGATGGTAAATCTGCCGTGTTCCCAATTACCTTGTATTTCTAAAAAAAGTTAACTAACTTTAATCATTGAAGTCAAGTCTATGGATTAAATGAAGAAATTCTTTATTTTAAGTTATCTACGTACACCACGTGTACCTACCATGAAAAAATCCTGCATTCATTTGTCTGATACTGAGTTAAATGGCATCAAAGAGCGACAAAACCAGAGAGCTAGATCTCGCGCTAGGAACCACTTGTCATTAGTTGACGACGCTGAGGATATACTCTGCTTTGAAGTTGAAGGCCTGCTGGTAGTACAAAAATCTTGTATTGCCTTTTTAGCAGCTATACCCTTTTCTCGTAGACCATGAACATCGCGAAGGTGACGAATTAGATTTCCAGTGCTCACACATTTACTGTCAGACTTTACTTTTGTTCTAAAACATTAATCAGATTATTTAAATAAATAGAATTATATTAATATAGTACATGAGTAATGAGTTCGGAAGTAAAATAATAATAATAAAATAACCAATGTAAAATATTTTATATTTATAAATAAACTAATACTTACGTATTTAATTCTTTTGCACTAAATAATTTCCCACTATTATCACTGTCAATTGCATTCAAGTCACTTGTTACTTCACTTGCCATTGTTACTATGACGACTGTCGCGCCTGCGCACTATTTAACGGTTTTATTCCACGCTTTTACTATCACATATTTTTCAGTTCGGCCGCGCAGCAAAATCCCTATCTCCTCCAGCCTGCCGTAAGGAACTTCGTTCCAATAAAATAACCAATGTAAAATATTTTATATTTATAAATAAACTAATACTTACGTATTTAATTCTTTTGCACTAAATAATTTCCCACTATTATCACTGTCAATTGCATTCAAGTCACTTGTTACTTCACTTGCCATTGTTACTATGACGACTGTCGCGCCTGCGCACTATTTAACGGTTTTATTCCACGCTTTTACTATCACATATTTTTCAGTTCGGCCGCGCAGCAAAATCCCTATCTCCTCCAGCCTGCCGTAAGGAACTTCGTTCCAATAAATAAAATTAATAACTGCTATTGCATTTTCATAATATTCTAATACCCTATGTAGGCTGTTCAATGAAAATACGTACTTGATTTAATATGCACTTTATTTTATTTTCTAGGGAATAATTAATTTGCATTAACTTTATCACTATTAATAAAATCACATCAATTTGATACTCTGTTTCTGTTTAATAAAAGAAATATACATATTTGTGTATAAATATTAAACACACTTATGCATTAGTTATATAAGTCACCCCCGCTTCGCTCGAGTTCGTCCCTAGACACGTTCATGAGATAAATATCTTTTTTACCTACTGCTGGGAAATCACAGCAGTAAAAAGTACCTTTACTTTTTACTGCTGTGATTTCCCAGCAGTAGGTAAACTGATTAACCAGCTTAACAAAATTCTAAAACTATTGAATCACCTCTGTAACACATAATATAATAACATTTTCCAAAAAATATTCAATGTAGATCTTCGACTTTAATTTTAGTTTATATATAAACTAATGAATTCAAAAAGTTCATATATTATCATTTCCTTAGATTAATATTTTAAGTTAATAATATAACACAAGAAATAAAAATATTACGAGACATTCACAACCTACAGCGTTTCAGGAACATCCAATCAGATTAAATTCGAGACAATATTTGAGTTTAACATAATAATACTGATTTTGGTACTTGGTGGCGCTTTAAGATGTTTGCTTAAGTATAAATGAGCGCGACTCAGCTATTGTTTGGTTGGCTGAGTTTTCATTTATTTGTATAGAGTGGTGATAGGGTCATCAGTTACAAAGAAAATGCTATATACATTTTATTGGTCATATGTTTTTAATGTGTTCAAGCTTACAAGAAAATTTTGTAATAGTCATAATTAAGTACAAATTAACGTGCTTAAAAATTAAAAGCTTCAACAAAATGTTTATACGTGAAAGATTTTAAGTTTTATTGAATATTTCGTTCATAGACACAACTTGACAACCCTATTGCAAGTGCCCTATTCCCCATTATTTGATGATACTGCCGTTACGTTGAATCATTGACGAGTTTCCCTAACTTTGGTAAACCTGATCTTATATTGCAATCTTATAAAACAGTTATGACGAAATTATGTCGTTTATTCCTTGGTTCATTCTTTTTATATAGGTATAACGTATAAATTATTCACATTGTTAACTGTTGCTTACAGGAATATGGTATACCTATGGCTTTATTTTAATTATTATATGTATATAATTTGTTTTTATTAATTGTTTACTGATATACATAGGTTTAATATTACATTTAGTCAATTGTATGTTTGTAAGGAATATTTTTTTATTTGTACATATATATATATATATATATATATATATATATATGTAGGACGCAAGTAGGTGTAAGAATTGTATAAAAATGAGATTAAAATATCAATATACACCGTATCGAGATTATATTTTAATTATAAATAAACTGTAGTTCATCATAATACATATACCTACATTATTATACTCGCGTAAAGCTTTTCAAAACATCCCAACCTAATTACGCCATTCATAATTTATCATTGAAATGTATCTATTTCATTTCGTTGCTGCGAAATAAACGCGTATTCTGGTATTTATTTATCAATGTGCGCATATTTACACACGTTATACGGCTCGTACAGAGATTACATCCTACGAGAACGCCTGAGCGCCTGTGTGGTGTCGATAACAGAAATTAATGTTTTGTTTTCCTTCTAAATTAATGTATAAAACCCAATAAAGCTAAAATTCGTATTAATTTGGAAACCTTTTTTATATGTATACAAATGGTTGTTTGCTATAAATAAATAACATTTGAATGTATACGAATATTTTGTCAAAAGAAGTAATTAACATTTTATGTTCATTTCTACATTAAACGAATTTTAAATATACGAGTATCTTTAGCTCTTTTCCTTAGCTAGACAAAATGTTACGAGTTACAACACATTTACTCGTTTCCCTATTTGTATGAAAAAGTGAGGTCTTTTGGTTGAATATTCAGGTCGCGTAGTGATCCCAACTATAACAATTGAAAATATCAGGTTATTCTATATTTTAAGGCATTAAATCAGCGTATTCGCTATGCGGTCACACATTCAAGTCTGGACTGTTGAATGTTATTGTATGTAACATTTTTATTATTAGTACGGCTACCAATAACGATTTAAACACTTGTTTTTTTACGCGATTAATGTCGAGAAAAGATAAAACACGTTTTTATTTAATTGTATTGAGGAGTTTTTAAATTAAACTATCTTTTCGGAATTTATTCTGATTTTTGGCTTTGTCGTGGTCTAGGAGTGAATATATTAATTATAACATTATCATAGGTTCTGAGGAGTGGTTAGTAACAGTGAGATAGGCTGTTGTAGGTAAACGAAATACAGTCAAATTTATTAAATCACTAAAGGAAATGTTTATGATTTGGTAGAACGTGTTAATTTTTAATCATTCAAAATCAGTATAATATTAATAGAATTTGAATATTATGACATATTCGAATAGAATCAATGGTGTTAAAGATGAAACAGTAGTTGCAAACTGGTAACGTGTCTTAAAATGGTGGAAGCTTAAATGATTTTGTAAGATATCATGGCTACAATAATAATAGTTGGAAATTATTAAATAGTTTATTTTAAGTTCAAAAGAGTAAAAGTTGATGCTACCTACAATACACATAGAAATATTGCTAACTTTATTTTGAAGCCACTGCAAGTACAATAGACGGTTCAGGTTCAATAATAGAATGTGAATATCTATATGAGGCATCCTATCGCAATATTTTCACTTTAAGTTTGAATGCAGGAAACCTTAGAGCAATGTATCGAGTGGATATTGGACAAAGCCTTAGACAACTGGTCCCATTCGCATTGTCGTGGTACCAACAATAGCTGGAGTGGTGACCTATTTGCGCTTGTTGAAAAATATGAAAAGTTATCTGCATTTTTTTTTGTTTAAACCGCGGTCGCAGTAATAAATGATGACTACGCGCCCGAGTCGTTATTGTAGCGTTGCTGGCTGTATACTGTTTCATATCAATATTCAGTAGATTTAGAGTTGCAAATTCCTTTTTCACGCATTTGAAATGTTACTGTGGAAAGCATTTTTTCAGATTTTAATTCTAGACATTTTGCAACTTATCCATAATACATATTTTTATTAAACCTATTATTAAAAGGTTATTTAAAATATTAAAGCAGAAGTTTTTGTGTTTAACAAAATGAATATAGTACAGATATACATTCCTTTTTATGAGATCCTAGATAATCCAGTACATTTGTAACATGCTATGTTTGAAATAATAAATATTATAGTAAATATTGTCACCGGTTTGTGGAGGTCGAGTTCGAATCCCTCTAGGGCATTTATTTGTTTATTGAACATGTTTGTACTCCATTCATGGGTGTTCATATTTATTTATTTATTTATAATGTTTGTATTTAAAGTTATATATTATGTGTTATCGCATCGCAGTTTACTAGGGAAGTACATAGATGATGCTGTGTTAATATCCTAACTTATTTTTAGGGTTCCGTACCTCAAAAGGTAAAAACGGAACCCTTATAGGATCACTTTGTTGTCCGTCTGTCTGTCTGTCTGTCTGTCTGTCTGTCTGTCTGTCAAGACCTTTTTTCTCAGGAACGCGTGGAGGTATCAAGCTGAAATTCATATCAAATACTCAAGTCTATGGTCTCTTGGAGCTGTGAAAAAATCAAACTTCTAAGTCAACGCGATCAAAAGATACTCCCGTTTATGCCGCAAATTTTCGACACTCGCAAGGGAATCAAAACCTACAGGGTACTTCCCGTGAACTCAGAATCTTGAAATTTGGTACGAAGCAACGTCTTATAACACAGATAAAGGAAAAATTGCGAAAAGCATAAATTTTTAGTTACATCATATAATAAAAATATTTTTTAATAATTTTAAACTTATTACCCCTTTACTCATACACCGTTCCGTACAGGTTTGTACGGAACCCTCGGTGCGCGAGTCTGACTCGCACTTGTCCGAATTTTTTTATATTATAAATTACTTTATTCATCGGTCAACTAAAAGTCCGTTCAACCAAACTGGTTCGGATTGTTATACTCGCAAGCCATCGATAGTTTGACAAATAATATATGTTTATTAATCCAATTACCACGCACTTCGTTTAAATTACTGTTTTTTTTCAATTTCCTTATAAGATATATTATAATATCAAAATGAAGACAGACTGAAGAACACAATGAGAATTTAAAGTTAAGTTTGAGAAAAAGTAAATAATATAGAGATGAAACTTTACATGCTTTACCACTCAATAATAATCTCCGGCAACTCTAAAGCAAACTTTCATATTACGTACGAAACTTACACCTCGAATAAACTACACGTCTAACTCTTGTCTAGAATGTTTCAAAACTATACAAACATAAAGGCTTTATCTTAGTGTATGGAAGGAGTAATTAGTTCCGAAGACCGTTAAATTTGCATGATAGTAAATGTTCTTTGGTATAGTCCAGTCAATTTCCTGTTACAACATATTTAACTATGGAATAAACTTAATATAACGTTTTATATAGGTACTTACTATACGAAAATGCTAGAGTTTGTTTGTTTGAACGTGCTAATCTCAGGAACTATTTATCCAATATGAAAATTTCCTTTTATTTTAAATAGCGGGATCAGCCGAGCGAAGAGAGGGTCGCTAGTACATTCATATCGAAATTGAAACAATATAACTAGAAACCCTCAGAGTATGACAGAATTTTACCATGATTAAAGTATACTTTGAATTGTAGTTTTTTGAGCAAGTGGAATTTAATTTGTGAAACAAAAGAAGTATTATATACTTTAAAAATAGAAAGCCGTAAGATCAGTATGTTCTCTGTAATATATGGAGGTAATTTCATCTAACCCGACATTTGTATGGTAATTTGAACTGCTTCTACATACATTAGAATGCACCCTTATGCTATAAAGATAGGCCGGAGACAACAAGGTAAAAGACTGTAGTGAGATCAAGTAGATGAATATTAAGTATTATGATTTTACATTTTTGGTTTTAGTATTTATATTAAGATGTGAAATTAATAAATTCCAGAAAAACTAATAAGAATATATATTAGATACCTAATCCAGTCCAAATTGGTGAACAGTTGCAAAGGACAGAAATCAATGGAAATCGTTAGAGGCCTTTGCCAAGAGACCTATGAACTCCAGGATATACTCTAACTCAGAAAGTGAAAAAAAAAAGAAAAAAACCTGAAAAAAAGTTCCAGGATAAAAAAGACTTCATTCAAATATATGAATCGTCTGATTTATTTTTAAATGTTACAGCATTATGTTTTCCTTAAACGTTTATTTTAACCGCGGGTACTCTTAATAACATACGAAATATTGTTTATCCAACAAAAATTGGGCCATAAAATGGAGTTATCGCTCCCTAAGCCCCAATCACAATTCGGCTGAAAGTTCTCGTATATATGTATATGTTAGAATCCTCACCATAATATGTATATTGTACTGGTATTTTTAAATGTGGTAAAAAGGATTGTCATAAATCGCTTCAATGTGTCCGACGGTGACTTGCTGTATTGTACTTTACTGATATTTTATGAGCGGTTCCAATACAATATATCACGCTAGCTAGAGTATGCAAAAAGTGTTTTATTTATTTATATATATATTTCTCACAATATCTTAAGTTATATAATAAATATCTTAAGTTAATAAATAAATAATAAATTTTCTTTTCTAAGTTTCTCTTTATAGTGAATGGTGTACTTTTGAAAAAAATAACTAATTTTTTACCGAAAAACACGTTTTAACTCTATAAAGAAGCACACGAAGCTCGCTCGCCGAGGTGCCTACTAATATTATTATTGCAGCAAAGTTTTAGCTGTACTGTATACCAGTTAATAACTGTATACATTGAAATAATAAAAACTTGAAAGTACTTCTCACAAAATGAGAAAAGAAAAAAATAACATAAGTAGAGCCTTTATTAATAATTATATCAATAATTCAAATCCTTTGACTAACACAAGACTTATTACAGTAGTCTCAAATTAAATATACGATTTAACCAATACTACATGCAACTGTGCTTTTTTGAAAAAACTGCTGCTGTTGCTGGCTGAAACTGCACGCTAACGTCTTGGTGACACGAATGTTCTGACCGACCTATATTCACTAAATGGCCTTTGTTACTGTCACTAGTATTTGAAAGATTATTTGCAGAAGATATTTTAAAAGATTTCGATATTTATCAAACAATCACAAATTAATTGTTTTTTTTATGTTCGCTTTGAATGTTTTTAAAGTTCTGTATACATCGTCTGGAATATCGTATACTTTTACAAAACCCTAAAAATCAAGTAAACCATTAGACTTGGTATAATTAATATTTACCAAAAAGTGGGATTTTACATAATCCCTACAAATATTATAAAATAAACCGATCATCATAAAACGTTGTACACATATTCTTGGAGGTATTAGAAGTAACATAGGATACTTTATATTAAAAAAAATGATCGGTTGAGTAGTTGAACGCGGGCGAAGCCGGGGAATAGCTAGTTAAGAATAATAAAATTAAATTATACAACGATAGAAGAAGGGATGACAAACATACATACATTAAATATGTACAAAATTCAATGATTTCGGTTCTTAAGGCACATGGTATTTTTATCTTCGTCATAAGTTTTAATCATTATTGCAAATACAAAGCAGATGCCTTGGAGCCTTGGAATTATATTAATCGCATGTTTAATATCAATAGAACCTAAAGCGAAATTGGAATTTTACTTTGGCCGTCTTTGAAACGATTTCCGATATTTCTTGCAGGCATAAAGCATGTTGCTTACGAGAAAATGGGGCATTGCATATAGCTGTAAACGACATGCAAAGTTAAAAAGGCTTTATTTTTTATTGGCCTTAAGCGACATAAGAATTAGAATTTTTAACAAGGTATACTTGAATACACTTATTAAAGTAGCTGAATTTTTTGGTGAAGCTCTATATATAAATACGTATACATAAAGTTATAAATACGTATACATAAAGTTTTTTTTAAAGCCAGGTTAAACACAGAATATCATTAAAAAATTAGTTTTATATGTACCTATCTATGGCAACAGTGAAAAAATCAAAAACGAGAAATTAATATCAAGGACCAGCTTTGTGTATTCTCACAAGCAATCAATTCGAAATGACACCAATATTCGGCTAAACGAATCAGGGGAATAAAATAAAATCCTATCGATTGCCATCCATCATTGCTGTGATAAAGTGGTCGCTGACATAGAAAAAATATTTTAGAAAATAAGCCAAATTAAGGGATTATGGATATTCCAGCTCGATTTGATGAGCAAGGGTCATAAAGTGAAAAAATTATAAATCATTCATTGAAGGGTACGAGGCAAGATTTTAATTAATTTTGATGGTAGATGTATACCTATAGATAAACATTTAAATTGAAAAATAAAAACGATTTTAAACCTATCACGAAAGTAAAGTTAATTTCTTTCTGATGTTCATTATGCTAAAACTTTTATAACTCTGTACCTCAAAATGCTACGCAGCTCGAGCCGTGGCTGATTCCAACTGATTTGGCTATGTCATTTCTAACATTGTGTGTATTGATTAGGCTTAGGTACGCTAATCTAATATTTTGTGATCAATATAAATTAAAATAATTCTTAACTTGGTAATTTAATAATTAATTATAGCTTAGGGCTTAATATATTATAGAAAATTGTAGAGTTAGAATTACCACCTTTTAGCTAAATATGACTATGTTTAGACACCTTTAAGATTTAAATTTTCTTTGAAAAGTACTTTAGCAACTTAATATGAAATATTACTTAAAATCCTAACTTCTCGTTTTGTTTTTATTTAATTGAACAGCTGAGCGAGAAAGTATATAAGAAACAGATGTATATAACATATTCACGGTGTAACGCCTAGAATATAATATTAAGCATGTAAACATGTGTAGATGTGGTGCTTACATAAGCAAACCGCAGTTCGGCTGGGTATTAAAATACACAGGCTTGTTTGCACTTGTTGCCGAGTATGACTGCTTTACGTTTAATTATTACCAAGTTGCCAAGCGTGTAGCTGGAATCAAATAGATCAGACGAAACTCTGTAACTATTGAGAGTCCTTTATAATTTTTAAACATAATATAATATGAAAACTATGTCTAATAATCATAAGCTTTGTATAATTTTCTTAAGTTCAATAAAATATGAATTATGTAAATTACTGTAATAGATAATAATATAATTTCGTGGGTAGATAGAACTTTTTGATATAGTAACACATAGTGTCAACCTGACAAAAATATCTGTTATTGTGTTAGTGGCAAGTTCTAAACGCATTTAGTTTAGTTAAGATCCTGTCTAATATATTACGAAGTCTGCGAAAAGCTACGAATGAAAGTTGATAAAGTTTATTTGACGTTTCCCTAAAGGGCCCTCAGCGGAACAACTTCACGCACAAACGCTTCCCGCAGCTACCTGTAATCAAATTTATTACTCCGCAACTCTTGAAACTAATTAGAAAAAGATTTAATTGCTAAGTGCATGTGATTATATTAAACTTTTAATTGTGTTTTTTTACACAATTAAGTACGTTCGTAAATCCTGTTTTTAATACAGGTTCTAAATGGTAGCTAATCTATTTACTTAGTTGAATTTGCACATACATTATTTTTTTGGATACAGAGGTCAAATCTATATATAGTATTTACTGTCTGTTTGTCGCATCACGAGATAACCACTTTTGGACAGATTTTAATGAATTTTGTTTACAAAAATTTGTGTTCCAGTCTTTAGAACGCAGGCGATTCGCGGGAAGTACTATTATGTAATACTATTATAGAACGTATACTTAATTTTACAACAATAAAATATGTAGATAATAAAAATAGTAGGTATTCATTTTTTTAGTTAAAACAGCTTAATTGACTGTGAAAATTGTATATTCATTTAACCTAAACCAAACAAAAAGCTCGTTCGATGCGTTTTACAATACCACGGTAATCTGTCCTGAGTTAATTAATAGTCTCGACAGCGTGTCAGTCATGTCACTATGTGTCAATGCTTTTGTTTAGATGGATTATCCTTTCTGAAAGCTTTAGAGATTATAGTTTAAACTAGATGGCCTCTACTCAATATCAGTCTACATTCGCCCAGGCTGCTAAAAATGTCTATTATATGATTAACTAGCGATGATTATTTAGCGCGAGTGAAGCCGCGGGTTTCGCTAGTAAATGTATACATAAACTTGACAAATTATATAGAAAAACCTTCCTCTTGAATCACTCCACGACACACTATTAAAAAACCGCATCAAAATAGCGTTGCGTAGTTTTAAAGATCTAATCAAACTTAAGGACAGACAGACAGCGGGAAGCAACTTTGTTTTATACTATGTAATGATATTAACATTCGTTCGTGAGTAGAACCTCTACTTATTGACATACTCCATCACACCACACCTTTACTTCATATATTATGCTTTCTTGTGAATCGATATAATCGTGAATAAATATTTCGATAAGAATCTTCAATCGTTATAATAGAATTCTTTCGTTTGAAAAAGGATGGTAACATTTTTTCCTATTTCATTTATTATTCTTGTAAACAAACACTTGGATGTAAAGTTAGAGTGGAAATATAGTAAAATGGCGATTACTCTTTAAAGGTATTTTTAATAATGATTATTTTTAGCCTGAGAGCTTCGCTAATCATACTAACCTATGGGGAAACCTTGTGGGATAATACATAAAAATTTGGTGAGGTCCACTCTTGTCACCTAGAGGAATTAAAAAATACCATACGATTAATTCACAGATCTATCGGACAAGCCGTTTCGGAGGCGTTCGATCATAGATTATACACTTGCGTTCGATGACAAACACACAAGATTTTTATATATTAGATTTTTATAATTAAAAAGCGAAAAAATACTATATCGATATTCACGTATATATAAGTAATGCTATTTGCACGGTAGTCGGTCATCACTGCGACGATCTGTCTGGACTTAATTAATAGCTAGCCCGATTGGTTCACCGCATGCCCTTTGTGCACTTCCTGGCTTATCTAAAGAAGATTGTAGGCTTGTGTGGAGTTGATAATAATGGCTTACAAATGATTTTAGTTCACTATTATTGTTAATAAAATATGATATTTGAATGTAAATTATATACCTATCCGTATTTTGGTTTCATTATGAACTAGCGACTCACCCTCGCTTCGCTCGGGTTTAGCGAGCGAAGCCGCGGTTTCAGCAAGTTATACATATAACGTTCCTCTTGAATCACTCTCTGTGTTAAAAAAAACTGCATTAAAATCCGTTGCGTAGTTTTAAAGATCTAAGCATACATAAAGACAGACACATCGGGAAGCGACTTTGTTTTATACTATGTAGTGATGACTAGCTTTTGCCTTTAGCTCTACTTTTGTGTATATTTTTAATTTATATTTAATATGCAAGAATATGCTCTTGGTTAAAGTCCTGCTAAAATTCAGTTTTGTTTTTTGTAAAATTGCTGAATTTTTCCAAATACAACTTAAAATCTAAAATACTTCCAATACAAAAAAAAAATAATTTTTCGGAGGTAGGTATATAATTAAATAGAGCAAATAAAAAATCTATCTACAATAAGGTTGCTTTACATGTATAATAGTAATATTACACAGCATTGATCCATTAAACCTGTGTTTGGAGTTGAAACTAGTCTAAATGCAAACATTTAGTGTAACTAAGACTACATGATTCCTTCAAAGCCCAAAGCGAGTTCAAGTATTCCCTAAAGAGAAACTTCACAGTAACTTCATATTTAAATCATATCACACAACTTGTCTAGAGATAACGATTTATTTGAGAAGAGCAAGGTCCGCTGTTATTCTTGTTGTTCTGAAGCTAAAATTGTATGAATAAACAGTTTTTTTCCGTTACATACTCGTACCCTTTTCTTTTTAGTTAAATTTTACAATAAAAATATATTTAAAAGTTACGGCTCATCGGTGAAATTTTCTTTATACCTATATATGTTATTAAAAATCTCATTTCCTAAAGAGAAAGCAGGTATTTTGCTAGTATGGAGAACTGGCAAAGGATAGTGAAAAATAAAAAATTGTCAACGACTTTTTTATAAGTTGTGCACTAACGAAATGATGTTCTCGTAACTTTATAGGAACGAAAAACATATCAACACACGCACACACAACATTTAAAAAATCACCATTGAGAAGGAAAGTAGGCAGAACAAACATAAAATTATTCATATTGTACTACACTACATATTTTAAAATAAAACTACACCGATTTTCATGTTGTTTTCACTAATGGGTAGGGTAGTTCTCGAGAAAGGTATATAACTAGCGAAACCCGCGGCTTTGATCGCGCTAAATCTAGGGTCGAACACAAGCGAAGCAAGGGTGAGTCGCCAGTGTATAATAATTATATATAAGTAATTATAAAACAAATAGGTCTGTCGAGTTGTGTGTGCTATATCTACCCCCTTAAGTTAACATTGTGGGTTGTGACGTTAATTCTGAAAATAAATTAAAGAAGCCGCCTCGGGCGTCCGACGAACAAACTGAGAACCAGCGAGATCTTCAACTTTAAAACTGTTTAGATGAAATTTTCAAAGGATTTGTTGTCTACACACTTTTAGCTCAGGCTTTGTTAAACTTCTTACTTGAAAACGCTTTAATCATTGTTTTTGCTACTAATTAGCACGGAAGATTGTTAAGTGCGATGCAGCCCCGAAGCTGACTTTTACTTGGATGTGATGTCTTAATCTTGATGTTTGCTAGTGTATTATAAAAATAATATATAACATAAACCGAAGCCGCAGGCACACAGAAATTCCATGTTATTACATCAGAAGAACGAACATTTAATTTCGCTTCCACAAATGTTTATTCAAATATGAAGATAATTTGAATTTACAAAAACAATTTATTCCATTAAACTTTTCAATTAAAGCTTCTTTTAAAGGTTATTTATTTTTATAAGTTAGTTATTTTACTCATTACGTTTATCCCATTAATTAATTATACTATAATTGGGAAAGTTTGGTTGGATGGATGTTTGTTACTCAATCACGCCACAACGGCTGTGCGGATTTGGATGATATTTGGCACATACATAAGTAGATTATAGTCTGAAATGCATAGATTATTTTTTGTCTAGAAAAAGTGAAATTTCTTATGGATATGATTCTTTTTACTATTACTACTATTTATTTATTACCGAGTGAAACGAGGACAAGCTAGCTTGCTATACCGAATATTTTAATTGGATAATTATTATTTATTTTTGATTTAGTTTTGTAAAAGAGAAATAATTTTAATAATAATACTTGGTGCGTGATAAGGTAATCTTATAAATAAATAACTATAACTTTGACTTAAACGACTGCTAGCATAGAAGGTACGAGTAGGATCACTACAAACTGGCAAACCTATAGTCTATTTTTGAGAAAAATAAGCCGCAGGAGTGGCCATAATTAACTCGCTGTCTTTTGTTTTTGCCAATAAATACTCGTAACAGTCCTCTCTCAATGACAACCGCTTTGCGTTTGCATTGCAATCTAATTTAGAGTGATACACGTTCCCGCACATCGCCACAATTACGTTAGTGTAGGCAGCCATAAATTTGGCAATTACAAGACCGATGCCATAACAAGGCGGCTAAAATGTTACTAAAATACTAACTGTCTTATGTTACTCACTGATAACAGCCATCGCCTTTTTAAACAGAAAATTTTCTAATTTTGGAAAGTATCCAGATCCATTAGTGGATGAGGATTAAAGGATAAAGATATAATAATTTTCTTATTACAATATAATAATACAGTTTTAATCATCATATTTTCATTTATTTACTTTATTATGATGCATAAAAAAGTTTGTTACTACATTTTCTATAATATAATTTTCTTTTAATATGAGTTAGTAGTTAGTAACTACTTAGCAAAGTATGTGACATTTTATGAGTCCAAATTTAGAGGAAAGACCATAATGCCGCTGGCGACGACGTGGCGGCGACTACGCCAGACACTTCCTTACAAGAAAGCTACAAAAATATATTTTGGCACTACAAAACTTTACTCCTTAACTTTCAAACTTCTGTGGCTATTCTAATTTAGTGTAATTATCTGAATCTGGTGAAATCTAGGAGAGTTTGCAAAAATACGTATGTTCCATGTACAACACAAACACAATATGTCTTATTTAAATTCAAAATATTTTAACCGACTTCATAAAAAGGAGGAGGTTCTCAATTCGTCGGGGACTTTGTTTTTTATACGTTTTTCATATATTTCCTAATATATTTTCTAAAGCTGTTCAAGAATTTGTGATGATGTAAGGTATATCTCCTCAAGGGTTAGGAGTTGAAAGAAAATTCTTTTATTATCATACGTACTTATGAACTGATAGTCGTATTCCTTCAGGATATTACGTTCATTGATAATAGAAGGCAAATCTTATTAACGTCTACGAGTTACGTGGAAAAATAGACGTGGACAAATCTCGATTGACTATTGTCGTTCACTTCAAAACTTCGCTGACTTATTGGAGCAGTAGTTTAGTTAGCCTACCAATATTATATTTAAACATAATATCTAATTTCCACAAAAAAATTTAAAATAAAGTATTTTTTAACAAAAATGAAAACCGACTTCAAAACGTTATATTTATATGTTTTAAACAATTTTGACTGAACATCATGAGACTACCAACATTTCAAAAAGATAGATTTTCTTTTTAGTGTTAGTTTAGATTTAGTTGTAAAGGTTGCGAATATCTGGCAGAAAAATTAACAAGACTAAAATTATTTTTGATAAAATTAGGTCAAATAAAAGAAAGTCTATAGAAAATAATTAAACATAATAATAAGTTAAAGTACCAACTAGTAGTTCGCCGACTGCTCAACCAATGTAACCATGAAAATGTTGAACATACTCATTATAGATTTTATATTAATAAAACTAAAGTTAACAACTACTAAACTGAAACTGACTATTGGTATATTCACTGAGCTATTCTTTGCCTACTTATTTATAGATGTACAAATTAGTTTTCTATCACTTAAAACATCATCAATTTTTACCGATGTCATAATTCATCATACTTACGAATAGGCACATATTTGTCTGGGGAATGTTTATTTAGATGATTTATGATAAAAACACTTCTTTTGGATATTTCTTGTCAATGGCGTTTTATCATTCTCAATTAGTATTGATTTATATCAATTATTAGCCCAAAAGGAATTTTCTTTGCGTAATAATTTAGAAATGCGTAATATTTTACTACAGTGCTTTTTGAAGATAACTGTTTTTAAATTTACTTCGAAGTCTTATTTTTCACCTTTCCGCCGACATTAATTAATTACTTACAAACAGATAAAACTACAAACATCAAACACACGATTATCTACCTGAGCTAATAGCCTTACATTATAATCTTACCTTTCTAAACAACCTTTACAGAATAACGCGATAATTCAGCAAAAATGAAAAATATTTTACCAAAAATAACCAATCGCTCCTAAATTCAAAGCCAATGAAGGTTAGATAGCCCATAAAGAATTGTGACCTCCCCTATAATTTAGGGGTTGGATCCGGCTTTGCGAACATTATGATCAATTAGGGATTAAAAAGACCGGATACTTGGAAAGGTATTTATAGAGCAAATCAGCAAATGCTTCGGACGTGTCGTCTATTTCTATCTCAGCGTATCATTTATTCACACTGCTTTACCTAACTGCTGGCGCACTGAAATAATGATGACTTGCTATATATAAAAGATTTAGTACTTTTACAAGCTTTCCATTATACTTACAGCGAATAGTAATTATTGAAAATAATTTGAGAATATATATTTTATATTAAATAAAAAAATCAACAACGTAAAGGATTATAAACAAAAAAGTTTCTTAATAAAAAAATAAGGCTAGAGAAAAGCTTCATTTTTTTAAACAAAATTATTACAATATGTTATTCAGTTAAATATAATGTAATATGAAAATATACCTACTATTTAATTATTATTTTCAGCAACACCATAGTGAAATATTTTGCAAAATAAAAAAGGGTAAAGACTTTCTATATGATCTTCACAATAAAGAAAGACCGCAACATTATATGGCGGTCGTAATTCCGCCCATGGGAGGTTTCCAAAAGAATCTGGTAGATAAATTATTATTGTTATCATGTAAATATATGCTTGAGGCTTAGGCATACGCCTAATATTGTAACTTTGTAACGTAACGTTACATACGTAAATGTATACATAATTTTCTCTTTTTTAACCCCATTCCTGGGTAAGTTTCTTCCTTTTATACGAGAGGGTTGATGCTATAGTCCATCACGCTATAATTTTATGTCAATGGACATACTTGTCTAGGCGGACTACATATTATGTCTGTCAAAAGTTTGCTAGGATGAAAGACCTCTTATGCAGGTTTTCTCTTCTGTTTTCATAGAGTTAAATGTGTTAATAATACGAGTATTCTTCCTTGAATTTAATGCAGTTGGTTGTAAAGAGGTAACAATCAAACTCAATTTCATATTTAAGAAATTAATTTATTGACAAAGGTAGGAAAGACCTTGATATGTAATAAATTTATCTTTTCTTTATATTTGGTTCAGCAAAATTGAAGTCTATACGTGCTGACGTGAAAGGGTTCTGCATAATTAAAACTTACCCTTGCTCAGCGATCCCTCTGAATTTGTTGCTTTTACTAAAACCTACAAATATAATACTACTTTTTTATCCTTATATTTTCCAAACTAAAGTAGTGAAAATTTTTAATTGTTTAATCACAAGAGGTATATTACTTCGTAAATCAACATTTTCGGTTAAAAGTATTATTTGCGGGGCTTAACCTAATCGAGACAGCCACAGTGCATCCAAATGGGGATATGCTTAGGTCACGTTCGCAATGCATTCGAAATTCAAATGAGTGTATTTTTTGGGCTGTCTGAGTACGGTGAATTTAATTAGAACCTTTGCACAGACATTGTTTGCTGTTCTTTTTAATATTGTTAACAAAGGTAGGGTATTTACATTTCAAAATGTATTAATAAGCATGTTACAGATTTCAAAATGTATTAATAAGCATGTTACAGATACAGATACAACTTAGTCCAATTTAACCCCAAAAAGACACAAGTTTGCGCGTTCACCGCTAAAAAGTCGCCATTTGTCGTCACTCCTCTATTTGAGGACACTCCCCTGTTTGCCACAGCCAGTATCGGAATACTTGGCGTCGACATTTCGAGCAACGTCCAGTTCCGTGGTCAATTGGAAGACAAGGCCAAATTGGCCTCAAAGAAGCTTGGTGTGCTCAGTAAGGCGAGACAGTACTTCACGTCGGGTCAGCGTCTTAACCTTTATAAGGCGCAAATTCGGCCCCACATGGAGTACTGTTCTCATCTCTGGGCGGGAGCTCCCCAGTACCAGCTACTTCCATTTGACCGCATTCAACGTAGGGCGGCTCGAGTTGTCGACGATCAAGCTCTCTCCGATCGGCTTGATCCTTTAGCTCTGCGTAGAGATGTTGGATCACTCTGCATCTTCTACCGCATTTACCACGGGGAGTGTTCCGAGGAATTGTTTGGACTGATCCCGGCCGCAGAATTTCACCATCGGACATCGCGTCAAAACTGCAAATTCCATCCACACCACCTCGATGTCCAGCGTTCCACAACAGTGCGATTTTTAAGACATTTTCTGCCACGCACAACCACTCTGTGGAACCAGCTGCCGCCGGCGGTCTTTCCAAACCGTTACGACCGGGCGACCTTCAAGAAGAGAGCGTATTCCTTCCTGAAAGGCCGGCAACGCATTTGCAAGCCCTGCGGTGTTGCAGATGTCCATGGGCGGTGGTGATCACTTTCCATCAGGTGAGCCTCCTGCCCGTTTGCCCCCTTTGTCCTATAAAAAAAAAAAATGTCGAGATGATGGGGGTTTAAAAGTACGTAGCCATTGAATAAAGCTAAATCTCCATAAAATGACAGCATTTATGACATGTAATATAAAAATGTTTCATATTAAAATGTATATTAAATTTATATTTAACTTGTATATTCGAGGCTCTCTCGTTAAATGCCCATGCAGCTCTTTTTTTATTTAAAAAGTGTAGGTACCTGGAAGTATAAAATAACTGAAATATGAAAACATAGTGAAAGAGTTCCTGCTAATTACAACTATTGAACGAAGCTGGCGATCCTTTGTCCCATTGGACTTGGACTTAGAACTGAGAGTTGAACAGAAATTGTAAGCAAGATAACTAATAATATCAGAACGTTTTTTTAATATGTAGAGAGAGAAGTAACGTGTAAGATTCTAAATTTTATATAGCTTTTTCGAAATAAAAATATGAGAGTATTTGCATTTTTTATTTTTCATCACTACGTAGTATAAAACAAAGTCTCTTTCTCTGTCCCTATATCCCTATGTGCGCTTAAATCTTTAAAACTACGCAACGGATTTTGATGCGGTTTTTTTAATAGATAGAGTGATTCAAGAGGAAGGTTTATATGCATAATAGGTACACTAGCGGCTTTGCCTGTGTTAAATCTAGGGAAGAGCCCGAGCGAAGCGAGGGCGAGTCGCTAGTATAATTTAAATCACATGCATTTTGGGTTAATGATATATGTTTTAAACAGTTAATAAAATTAAAAAGATAGGATTATTAGGAGGAGGATTAGATGTGACGCCTACATGGTGAAGTAGGTAATGAAGGAAGTGTGATCTGTTCGACTAGGTGTAGATTTTGGTGCAGAAGTATTTTATTTTATAGGACATTACAGGTATTGTTGAGTAACTAACTTTTGACATAACCTTCCCCTATCTATAAAAAAATATTATTGCATATTATAAAATTGCTTAGATTTTTAGGTATAGCACGTCCCGCTAACGCACGTCTCACTTCCGGTATAACTTTTCTAAGGCTTTACAGTCCAAGTTATTTACGCTGCTAATTACCCCCGGGCTGATTCTGTCCACAAACAGCAAAGCTAATTGCTGGCCAGCTTTATACTAATGCGGCTCGGCTTTGTGGCCTCGGTCATTTCGGATTTTTATTTCAAAGATGGCTAAGTAAGAATGTTGCAAACGACCAGTTTTATTTGTAAGCTAAATATGCAGATATTATAGTTTTAGACCAATATTAGCATAATATTTTTAATATAAAGAGTACATTTATTTTTTTCATATGATATTTGCATGGGTAATAAAAAGAAATGTTAAGTAGAAACTAGAGTATTAAGTCGCAGCATTACTTGTAGTAACTGGTGCTTAACTTTTTTATGTTTTCATAGATGGTGTTTTCATAGATGACGGAAAATTTATATAAGTACTCTTTACGTCATGAAGAACTATTTCTAAGCTTTATTTATTCGATTATAATAAAATACTAGTTGTCATGTTAAAGAGTCGCCTAGATGTTCTGGTATTGTTCGCGCTGACAACACCGGCTATTCACCCCCCCCGGCCCTCTCATCGCGGAACGCTTCACATTATTATTTCGCACTGTCAGCGCAAGCGCACGCATTACCTATATTTGTAACAATATGTACTTAATAAACGAACGGAAGGAACTATTTTACCGTTTTTAATTAAGAACACCTCTGCCGGCGATCCTTCCCAACAAAGTGGTCCTTCGAGCCGGATTCCGATGGGAATTCGCAACGACGCGTACGCGCCGGCCACCAGCGGCCATTTTTATCTCAAAGTGGGAATGGGAAGATTACTCAAAGGCAGGAAGATTCTACGTGAGCAGGACCAAATCATTTATTATCCTTTACTCCTTTAACATTAAAAACTACGTTGAAATAATTATAACCTTAATAATTATATAAAATTATATTTACATTCGTATGTCAAGTTGCTAATTTAACAATTTACACAGGTACGTATATTATATTATAATGCAATAGGTTTAATTACCTACTCCTTTTTATAATATCATATTTTCCATTACATCATTACAATAGTAATAAACAGCAAACATTATGTATCATTAATTGTTGTTTATTAATTATTATGTTCTTTAAACATTAATTGTTATCTTCAAAGCACATCTCGCTATACAATGTTACCTACGTAATACCTACCTACAGTTAAAATAATATTAATCTTTCATTCCCTTTGTGAAATACATACTTTTGTTTAACGAAGTGATTCTTCGATTTAACTTTATACCTTTAAGTGAAGTAATTATATAGTGACTTATAATGTTATTTCATTATATAGGTAAACAACGACCGGTCTCCCGTTGCTATTGCATTAATTGTGATTTGAGCGATAACAACATCACCGCCATTGCCGACTGCCGTTAAGCTGCTACTTCTGCACATTACGCATTTAAGTATTATCCTTTATATAATATATGTCATTACATTTGATTTTGGAAGTTGGAGTTATTGTCGTTGTAATTAAATTTCATTATTATGCATAGTATATGTGTAAACACACATTGCGAATTACATTAGTAAGTTAGATTTTAGATATTTTAATAAGTAGGTACAAATTGATAAACAATTTTAGAATTCTATTGTTCGTTTCATATACACCTTATTAGATATATATATATATATATATATACATGTTATATATATTTTTTTAAGTGAATATACAAGTCATTATGTCTACATTAAATGAATTAAAAAGAAAACGAGCATCATATAAGGCCAAACTTACTCAATTTAGTTCGTACTTACAATTCATATCAACTTGTGAAACGCCACAAAAATCACAAATAAGCGACCTTAATCTTAGGTTGTCAAAGATTGAGGAGTGGTATGGTGAATATGATGTTTTGCAGATTTCAATCGAGAGTTTTCCAAACATTTCAGAATCCGAGTGTGAAAGGGAGTACCAGTATCGTGAGAAGTTTGAAATCGAGTACTTCGTGACAGTTGGCAAGGCGCGAGAATTTGTGAGCAGGTTTGCTTCTGTGCAGCCGGGCAAGGATGATCAAGGGTCGGCTGACTCCTTATCTGGTACTGTACTTGCGGCAGGTAGGCCAAGCCTTAAATTACCCACGATACACCTACCTACCTTTTCTGGTCGTTATGATGAATGGTTAAGATTTCATGACACCTTTATGTCACTTATACATTTAAATGATAATATACCGAAGATAAATAAATTTCATTATTTACAATCATCCTTAAAAGACAAAGCTGCAAACGTTATTACATCTTTAGATTTTTCCACTGAAAATTACGACATTGCATGGCAGTTATTGTGTGACCGCTTCCATAATAATAAGGTTTTAATTAACAACCATATTCAGGCATTATTTGACATCGAATCGATTTCTAGAGAATCATCTGTAGCGTTACGGAATGTGATTGATACCATCAATAAAAACCTTAGGTCTCTTCAAACTTTAAACATTAGCACACAAAACTGGGATCTACTCATTATACACATAGTTTCTAGTAAATTAGACACCATTACAAATAGAAAATGGAGAGAATATTTAAATGAATTAGATAAAATGCCAAATTTAGAAAACTTTGTTAAATTTATTCAAAATCGTGCTGATTTACTAGAGACAATAGACCAATAGTGTCCGACCGAAACTGGTTTTTTTGCCGAAACTCGACCGAAACCGAAACCGAAACCGAATATTCGGTCGGACACTATAGACCAAACAAATGTTAACCGTAGACATAGTATACCAATTAGGTCCCGCACACTAGTAGCAAGCTCTGACGCACAAAGGCAGCGTTCGTATACCTGCCCATATTGCAAGCAAGGTCATGCGATTTATCAATGCCCTAAATTTAAGGAGTTAACTGTTCAGGAAAAAATAAAAAAGGTAAACCAAATGAAACTTTGCCTTAACTGTTTGCGTCATGGACATGATGTTAAGCGTTGTAGATTTGGTCCATGTCGAGTCTGCGCTAAGTGGCACAACACTATATTGCACATCGATTCAGCACACAATACAACAAACCAACATGCCGCTTCCAGCTCCACCACTACACAGGAAAGGCGCGTCATGGTGGCGGTACCGGCGCCAGAGGATGTCGAGTCCGATTTGCAGTCTATCCATGATGATGATCCTAAGCAAGTTAACATTGGTTTGTCGTCCACTCATAGTGGTTGCACACTTTTATCCACAGCGCTCATTAACGTTCTTGGTGGTGATGGTAAATGGCACGTAGTTCGCGCCCTACTTGATAATGGTAGTACATCT
Source organism: Boloria selene (assembly GCA_905231865.2). Taxonomy (NCBI): domain Eukaryota; kingdom Metazoa; phylum Arthropoda; class Insecta; order Lepidoptera; family Nymphalidae; genus Boloria; species Boloria selene. Next base: position 10,495,396 of record HG993137.1, on the reverse strand, counting down.
AATTTTATAACTTATAAAATGAGTAAATTGTTAAAGATTCCCTTTCATTCTACTTCGATAGTCGTCGAAGGATTGAGCCGTGAAGCGATTCGCATTAATAAACGTGCCACCGTTACCATTTCTTCTAGGACTGAAGCATATACAACAGACGTCTCTTGTTTTATTATACCGCATATAACTCAAATGTTGCCGACCACATATTTCGACATTAAGTCATTAAATATACCTAAGAATATATGTTTAGCTGATCCTAGTTTTAATTCACCGTCTGAGATAGATATATTACTTAACGCGGATGTTTTCTGGAATACGTTGGGTAATGAACGTATTGCGTTAGGTAAAAATAAACCGATCCTTAGTAACACAAAATTTGGTTGGTTAGTATCTGGTGCTATGTACAGACAACCTTTAGATATAAAAAATACACGCGTTAATACAGTCCATTGTAATTTTGTGAACGAACTTGAACTTCAACAGCAACTTGATAGATTTTTTGAGTTAGAATCAATATCTTCACCTCGTAAAACAACAAAGCAGGAAAACGAGTGTGAGCAACATTTTGTTAAGACAACCAAACGTCAAAAGGATGGGCGTTTTGTTGTGCGCATTCCTTTAACACAGTCTCCGGAGGTCTTGGGCAATTCTTATGAACAGGCATTGACTCGATTGCAGTCTTTAGAAAGACGGTTTAAACGTTATCCATTACTTAAGCAAAAATATTGTGACTTTATGCAAGAATACATTAATCTCGGTCATATGTCTGAAAATAAAAATTACTCCAGCTTAAATGAAAAACATTCATACATACTACCTCATCACGGTGTTTTGCGTGAGTCCAGTCTCACAACGAAATTAAGGGTTGTGTTTGACGCCTCTGCTAAAACTACAACAGGATTATCATTTAATAATATTCAAAGTATAGGACCAATTGTACAAGATGATTTAATTTCAATTTTAATTCGTTTTAGACAGCATAAATATGTCGTTACCTCTGATTGCGAAAAAATGTACCGATGTGTTCTTGTTGCAGAAGATCAAAGAAATTTGCAACAGATACTGTGGCGTTTTGACCCTAGTCATGAAGTAAAGGTGTACAAACTTAATACCGTAACTTACGGCACGGCATCAGCGCCTTTTTTAGCCACACGCTGTCTTACACAGCTAGGTCATGAATGTAATGATTCATTAGTTCAAGATGCAATATTACACGATTTTTATGTTGATGATTACATAGGAGGTCATTCATCTAAATCCACTCTGTTACACATAATTCAAGGCGTAATCTCTGAGCTTAAAAAGGGAAAATTTAACTTACGAAAGTGGCGTTCAAACTGTCCAGATATTTTAGATGCTATTCAAGGTGATAACGCAAGTGACAGCTTGCTCACATTAGTCAATGATGATCATGCCAAGACTTTAGGCTTAAGGTGGTCTTGTAAATTGGATACTTTATTATTTTCTGTTCACTTTGACGGTTCAGTAGGTGACAGACCAAACAAACGGTCAATTTTGTCCACAGTAGGACAAATATTTGATCCATTAGGATTGGTCAATCCATGCATTTTGCAAGGCAAAATTATTCTACAAAAACTATGGGCTTCCAAAATTTCATGGGACGAACCTCTTCCTCCAGAAATTGAGAAAGATTGGTTAGTATTTATGAATTCACTTATGCAAATAAATAATGTCTCAATTCCACGTCACATATTGTGTAGATCGCCTAATTATTTTGAAATTCACGCCTTCAGCGATGCGTCTCAGCATGCCTATAGTGCTTGTGTCTATTTACGATCCACTTCCATAAACGGCACCGTTAGCGTTCATCTCGTAATGGCTAAAAGTAGGGTGGCACCACTGAAGGGTATAATGACCATACCACGATTAGAACTTTGTGGTGCGTTATTAGCTGTAAAACTGTCAAATAAAGTAATTACTGCTCTCAGATTGGTGGTGAACCGCAGTATATTTTGGTGTGATGCAACTATTGTTCTTGGATGGATTCGTGCCCCAAAATCGACTTTAAAATCATTTGTACTAAACAGAATTAATGAAATAACAGAGCATACAGACTCAGACGCTTGGAGATATGTACCTACTCGTGAAAACCCTGCTGACATTGGCTCAAGAGGATGTAGTCCGGGACAGCTAGAGAATTCGAAACTGTGGTTTTCTGGTCCAGAATTTTTATTACATCCTGAGTCTGAATGGCCAGCTCAACCGAATTGTACACCCACTATTCTACCAGAAACTAAAGTTAAATGTAACATGATTTGTGAACAAGATCACTTTATTCATAAATTTTCAAATTATGGCAAATTGCAACGTGTAACTGCTTATATATTACGGTTCATTCACAATTGTAAGCAACCTAAAAAGAAATTAATCTCACATTTAACCGTATTTGAGCTAAACTCTGCTACTAACACATTATGCAAACTAGTACAACTCGACTTGTTCTCGAATGAATATTCATTTTTACTTAAAGATAAACCACTACCAATTAAGACGCGCATTTTAACTTTAAATCCGTTTCTATCGAATGAAAAATTAATTCGAGTTGGTGGCAGACTATCAAATTCTAATTATGATTATGACACAAAACATCCTGTTTTACTCCATGCAACACATCACATTACACAGCTATTATTTAGGCATTATCATAAAATCTTGTTACATGCAGGGCCTCAACTACTTTTAGCTACTTTAAGGCACAAGTTTTGGGTAATAGGAGGTCGAAATTTAGCAAGAAAAATAACACATGAGTGTCATGCATGTTGTAGGTTCTCAGGCAAAACGATTCAACCTTTAATGGCTAGTTTGCCTAAGGAAAGACTTTATAGCGAGTTCCCTTTTTTTAATACTGCAGTAGATTACGCTGGTCCTATAATGTTATCCGACAGAAAAGGTAGGGGGTGTAAATTAATAAAGGCCTATATCTGTGTTTTCGTCTGCTTAGCCGTAAGAGCAGTCCATATAGAACTAGTAACAGATTTAAGTTGCGAAGGTTTCATAGCTGCATTAAACAGATTTATAGCTCGCAGAGGCAAACCAGCAAAAATATTCTCAGATAATGGTACTAACTTTGTCGGGGCTAGTAATGAGCTTGCCAAATTTCTAAAATCAAAATGTAATGACATTAGCTTCTACGCGGCGGAGCAGTCTATTCAATTCAATTTTTTTCCGGCTTATAGTCCTCACTTTAACGGCCTAGCCGAAGGTTCAGTTAAATCTATAAAATACCATTTAAAAAGAGTGTTATCTTTAGCACATTTGACATACGAAGAACTAAACACGGTCTTGGTACAAATAGAAGGGATCCTAAATTCTAGACCCATAACTCCTTTATCGTCCGATCCCAACGATTTGATCCCGTTAACTCCTTCTCATTTCCTGATTGGTCGTACTCCAGTTATGCTACCCCATTCTCAAGAAGATCTGAAAAACGAGACACAGATTTGCACGCTACCCCGTTATCAAAGAACTCGAGCGCTCGCGCAACATTTTTGGAACAGGTTCTATAAGGAATATATAGCAGAGCTTCAAAAACGCATCAAATGGCAACGCCCAGACAACAAAAAGCTGCGAATTGGAGATTTAGTAGTTGTGAAGGATGACCACCTTCCACCAAACCGCTGGCTGCTCGGTCGAATCACTGCTTTACATCCTGGACCTGACGGCATAGCTCGTGTCGCTGACATTACGACTGCTTCTGGAACGCTTCGAAGAGCCTATAATAGAATTTGTCCCTTACCTGCCCATGTTGAATAACTGGATTGGATGTCTTGGATCTGATGGATCCAACCCCGGGGAGCTTGTTCGCGCTGACAACACCGGCTATTCACCCCCCCGGCCCTCTCATCGCGGAACGCTTCACATTATTATTTCGCACTGTCAGCGCAAGCGCACGCATTACCTATATTTGTAACAATATGTACTTAATAAACGAACGGAAGGAACTATTTTACCGTTTTTAATTAAGAACACCTCTGCCGGCGATCCTTCCCAACAGGTATTATCAATAACATGAGGTATCTGGCGCACTATTCATCTGAATCCAGGAGACACTATCAGTAAATAAATAAAATGTATATGTCTGAAAGAACCTAGAGAGTTTCCGCCAGTCAATCTCTTGCCAAGCACTTGGCAAGTGTGAATTATTACTATAAGTTATTAACAATTATATTATTATACGTAATGTATGTATTCATCCCACCATACATAATGCAACAATATTATTTTAAGCTTTGTCAAAATTTAAACAGTATAAAGACTTTCGTCTAGCCCTTATATCTTAAGTAAGCCTTAGCCACAATCAATACAATTATCAAGTTCAAACAGCGTTGTCGGAGCAAACTCAAACTTTGCCTGGTATAGTTGCATGCAATATCCTAATTGACATATCGGGCGGTGGACCGCATCCTACCACCGGATTATTCTGGGTGACAGACCGATCTCGGACCTACTATCTGTCGAAAGCACGCATACCAATATTGGTAAGAGCGAATAGATAGGAGCTTAAATATTAAAATTAAATATTGATTAAAAATAAAGTAATTTTTATATTTTACGCCTTTTCATGAGCTTTATTTGTGTAAAGTTTGTCGATAAATATTAAGTTACACATTAAATCTTATCACGTTCGATGATAATTTAATTTAATTAATTTAGATATTCCTTAATCAAGCTACGTTGCTACGACACGCTGAAATGGTACGAGTTAGTAATACTATATATTATTATATAAAATTAATCAGAACGTCATTATGCTATATCTTTATTCAAGATGTAATTATTAATTATTAAATTAATAAAATGTTTGCCTTTAGGATGCGGATAGTGGAACTCTTTAAGAGTTACAAGTATTGTTTATTACTTTCTTACTTCCAGTTTCAGATTTAAGTCGCTAATATTTGATATCCTATTCTTCTAACATTATAAATGTGAAAGTTTGCGAAGTCTGAATGAAAGGCACAGAGAAAGACTTTAATCTATAACCTGGAAAAATATGCGGTTCCCGTGAGACAGATTTGGTTTTGTTTTACACAAGAGACGACCCCGAACCGAAGCTACAGGCTACAGCGAGTGGGAAGTTGAAAATAAAACTATTCTTTAGCATTATTTCAGGGATTTATTGAAGATTCTGATTCGACATTTTTAATGATTTGTAACGTACTTCTAAAAAGGAAGAGGTTATTGGTACAAATAATCACGGGAGAGACTGTAATCTGATTGCTATAAAATCTGAAAAGCTATTTTACTTAAATTTATGGTAATTTTATTCATAATCTCTAATCCTTCGTAGTACAGTCGGTCAAAACAATGGTTTTTAACTATTTTAATCCGGCGAACGCAGTTCCGCCAGAATACAAATTACTGATTATTACTGATTATTGATTTCTGACAAAATTTATAATTATCAAATTTTCAACCATACTTAAACATAGAAAAAATTACGTTTAGCTGTCATTTTCGATTTGTTATTCCATGTCAGATGCGTTTTTGTTATACCACGCTTTAAAGTGACTTGTATTCTCTTTGACGTTTTATGTTACGACGAGCGGGATAAAAAGTATCCTAGGTCCGTCTCCTGGTTCTAAACTATGTCCCACCAATTTTCAGTAAAATCGGTTCAGTCGTTCTTGAGTTATAGTGTAACTATCACGACTTTCTTTTATATATATAGATTTGTCATATAAGTTTAATTAACAAAATAAGAATCAATATGATAATATGTAAGTTAAGCAATTTTTGATCTTAATTTAGACGTAAAAATATCGAAAACAAATACAAATATTTAAAAATTGAGTAGATAGGTAATTACCATTACGAACTAAATTTAATAATTCAATATATTTACAGATAATGGACGTGTGGTTAAAACATAAATAAATCTGGAAAACCTAATTGAGTTTTATTTGTGACAATGGTTGTGAAATCTATAATAATATAATTAAAATATTGTATGTCTGCCGCGGTAAGGTTTACCTACTTTAGCACTACCAGCGTAGTGCTTATTATGGGCGGGTTATTGCGGGTTCGATAAAAATAAACGGCAAATGTTAATAGTTATTAGTAATCCTAAGCATTGTTACTATTATGTTAATACAATCATATTTTACTTACTGATCCATTAAAACTTAAATATTATTTAATTTTTTACATACTTATCAAAAAGGAGTAGGTTTTAAGATCGTCTTTATGTATTTATAAATTTTATATGCAAGTTAATAGCAATTTCAGAATTTTATTTTCAAACTATAAATAATTACTTTACCTACGATATATGGGCATGTAAGCTGTCACCGTTTGCGGAACGGTAATACTATTGATCGCGGCTAGATCTGTTGTAATCATCTGTAATTACTTAACAACCGTGTAAATTAATAATGGCAATGCACGTAACGTACAAACAGCATTGTTGCGTAGCATAATATTTTAAATTTTAATATTATCTTTCGTTAAAAATTAAACAAAAATTGGTAGCAAAGCCTAAGTTTTTCCTGAAATTAAAGATTATTCCAACAATTATCAGTTACGGACGTTCAGCCAATTTCAGCTTATAGAACAACACATACACATACAAACGTACAGGCTAATACGTCAAAACATTTGCATTTTTAATAGTGGTCCGATTTAAAACGAGCTTCATTACTAGGTGCCAATCACATCGTCTCGCGTGAAATCATAACTCAGCGAGACGCGTACCCTCCTTCTAAATCTTTGGGGAAGCTTCATCTATTGCGTTTAATTATACCTCGACCCCAAGCTCTACCTGAAGATCGTTAATCTTTCTTAAAGATATATTCCCTGCAACAGCCTCCGTTGTGCGCCCTTAGCGCTAATCGCTGCGTGTCGCACGTCGAGTTCAACCTATAAGTTTATAGTAACACACTAGAACGACCGCTTTTTCAGATATTTAAAACTGGCTAACTGATATTTTAGACTTTTTTATAAATATGTTGGGACATTTTTACAACAGCGCCATCTAGTTCCGTGGTAAGCTACGAGTCTTGTGTTATGGATACCAGATAGTTCATATAATTTTAAATACATACATAATATAAATAGTAACACTCACACACAACTGGAGGACAAACATTCGTGCTCAACAAATGAATGCCCCGAGCGGGACTCAAACCCGTGACCGCTGGCGCAGAAAGTAGATTCATTACCAACTGAGCCAAAGTGTATTTTTGTAATAATGAGTAAAAGACAGTTTGATTGTTTTTTGTATACATGTAGTTTTCACACTGTTATACCCTTTGCCCCTTGGCTGCAGTAGTGGTTAATGCTTATGTATGTTATAGCCCTACTAGCTCATTTGTATTAATCATCATTTTGTACTCTATATATCTGTCCTATAGTTAAAAGTTCTTTAGTTAACTAGCCTCTCAATTTCTATAAATATTGAAATAATATAACAAAGTTTTTAAAGTGTTTTTCAGTAATAAATAAATCTTTTTTAAAAAAGGCCTAATCCAGGGACCCGTAACAGCACGCAGTTCAGTTCTAATACTACTGTTAGATGTAATTGAAAAATATCTACAAATATTTTCTTGGCCAGTTGTACTTAGAGTGTAATTTGTGAACAATAAAGTTTTCTATAGAGTCTTGTGAATTTATCGCGTTGCTAGAAACCTTGGCAGTTTAGATATTGCACTGGATGTGAATCTTTAATCTTTGCCAACTTTGGTTTACTTCGTTACTATATTGGAGCCTTTGAACTCTCCCCTTCGGAATTAAGACTTGACTTTACGTGTCACGATCCGACATTTATGTTTATTGATAAGCAGCGTCAGAAAATCTCAATAAGCTCCATTAACCAATCTTCTGTTAAGATTACTTGATAAGTTTATGGTGTCTTGACTTAAGTCATTAATCTAATTTTCCCAATTTACCATATTTGGATAATTCAAATATTTCTACCGAAATTAAGAATGTAATGCATATTTAGTAGTATTTTATTATATAGATTTAATAATAAATCAATGAATTGCCACTTGCCACGATATAAAAATTTTGTTTTATATATGAAAGAACGATGGTAACTCATGAAACATTTCAGTTAAATTACAAATATTCATAGTTTTTTAGTGCACCGTATGTTTAGAGTTGAGTCTTTGATACAAGTTGGACAAGAGCTATACACACAGTCTGGCCACGGAGTACTGAGCAAATACACCGACGCCCGTTCGCTTTTCAATTAACTTCAGGAACTGTTTGTGTTCAGGTATCATACCTGGGCCTTTGATGTCCTCTCATATTTCCGCAACCGTTCATTTATTTAGTATACAGAGTAATATTTGGAGGAAATCTTCAAATATTATTTTGTATACCAACTACGAACAAACGTAACGTAACGTCAAAAAGGTATATTTACTCTACATATAAGAATCAAGTAAAAGTGATTGCGAGAACAATGACGTAATGCTCTTAACAAAAGTGAATACGTTTCGAGAAAGATTTATGCACTCGAGGTGTCTAAAGTCAAACACAATAGACGACTTGACAAAGTTATTTAAATTAGGGGACAATTTTCTTAGGCCATAACCTTTAAGTGGTAGAGACGACGAGGTCTCGTTAAATGAGGTTTTAAGCCGGCTCTCATGAAAAGGGTTTCACAAAGCAGATTTCAGGCAGACAGCCTGACTTTCGACGCACAATGCTCTGATACAGCGCAACCGTGAACAATACATACATTATTATATTGTTTTATGACTGTGCTGGTTCTTGACGTTATGAATTAAGTGAATAAACTTTTAAGTCTATTGTTGAGTTATTCATTAGCGAAGTGAAAAGCTGCATATTTAAAAATCTTATAATCCAGGCTAGTTTATTATACAAATGTAAATAAGTTTAAATGGCAGTTTTATAGGAATTTAGTATTGTGCGAAGTGAAATTCGTTTTGTGATGAAATATGAACTATTGTTTCAAGAAGTAGACGGTTTTATGAGTTGTTTAAATTGAGTACACTTTTATGATCTTAAGTTCGCAAGCTCGGATTGTTTATAGTCGAAAATGCTATATGTTAAGACTTTATGTGTACATTTTACGTACAGTAACTTTACTGACTACAAATAAAATCCTATGTTTTAGTATAAAATATGTTTTAGCATCTTGACATGGTTTAAGTTTTTATGGTCTCATTGATTTTAAAAAATTTCATCACAAATAATTTTAAAATTGTATCTACTTTAATACGATTCTTTTTATCTGTCGTTTGCTTGAGTTTTAATAAGTAAATGCGGCTTGTGTTAGTAACACATTATCATTGTTTTATGAGAACTCAACTGCATCGTAAATTGGTAGTTGCAAAGATAACAATTGTCAACTATTTCAGGAAAAACTCCTTATGTAGGTCGTATCGATAAGATAAAATACTCGCACTAACTATCGATCCTTATAAAAATGGATGAATTTTGATTTTCTTTTTGATAATTTTAAATATGTACGAGCCGTAAATAAAATTGAATTATACGTGACAATGTTTTATTATTTATGTATACATTTTAAATCTAGATAGATATTTTAACGGATCATATAGATTTCTCAGAAATTAGATATTTTCCCGAACTAAAAATTATCTTCTATTTTGACCTAGATAACCGGTTGTCATTACTAAAAATGAGCGAATTCTCCGTAGAATTTGATTTTCATACTTATCAAATAATATTAACAATAAAATACATTCAATTTCGCCACATGAAACATACAATTGTATCACAAAACTGCTTTTATAGTTAAAATAGTTTAATCAGTATAACTATTCAGTACTGAATTATAAAAGTTCTATGACTAAACCTTAAATAAATAGTTTTTTTTTATATGTAACTACACATTATATAATAACGTTCACTAAAAATAATTCAGAAAACGTTGACGGCTTTAGTTCTACACTCAGATTAAGCTAATCCATGTCGCCAGGGTGGAGCTAATTTATTGCAGCACTTTTCGTTCTATCTTAGCCTAGGCTATCTCACTGGAATTTATTCCGCTTTTCTAGCGAACTGGGAATTAAAGGCAGTTATAAATCGAGGTCAAAAGCTGAAAGTAAATTATTAAGACTACGTAAGCTGTGAGGAAAATAATGATGTGACGATAGTGATAAAATATTTAACTTTTATATTCTACGGGTTTGGTGAAACTTCTGATATTATGCATTATGCGATAATGTTCTAGAAAGAAGGGTAGAGTATTAGTGCCTTTGGTATAGTGTTTTTATCATTGAATTTAGAAATATTTTAACTTAAAAAGACAAATTTGATCATGACATGGATAGCATGGAAGGTTAAACACCCGAGGTTCTAGGTTCAAGTCCCGGGCCAAAGCAGGTATTATTGAGTTTTTCTGTTAAGAAAGTAACAGCCCGTTGGCGGTGTTTCAATCGTGTCTTGGAGAGCGTGTTAAGCCTTTCGTCTTGCGCTGGTTATCTTATCGACTCATAGAAATTTAAGAGTAAAAGAAATAGTCTACGCGAATTGAAGTTAGTCTCAGTGAAGTTGCGTTGTTTGCCGCAGATACTCGTAAAAAAATACATTTTCCTAATATACTTAAAGAAAACATTATAGTGGTGGAAAATATTTTTTAAACTTAACAGTATTATTTTGAAGGGAAAAAAATATAAGTAGACTGATGATATGGTTGTGTTCATATAAATAATTGCTGAATAATAATAATAAATTTGTGTAATACGCGTTTATAATGAATATACCATTTCTTATTAATATCATATATATAATCATCTGCAATCTACGCAAATTACAAATAGGAAAGAATTTTCTTTGAAATACGAAACTGGATAGAACAAGTTGTCGAGTAGTTTTCAAAGAAATGGTAGCAGTTTAGCATAATGTGATGCACTTAGTCATCGGTGCGTTATCTAACACAATTTACTGTGGGCTTCTCTGCTATTAATCAGAAGATACCCGCAGCAGATAGGACAGTCCTATCTTTAGATTTAGTTGGAAGGAAAATAAATAAAAACATTAACAAAATAGATTATAAAATACTTGTACGAAATAATAAGTTTTTTCACAAAACCTTTTTAAGATTCTTTATTAAATACATTAGAGAAAATAGATTTATGAAAATTTAAATAGCATAAATAATGATCTTATTATTCTTCTAATAAGATTTAAAAAATCAGCAAAAGCAAAGCATTATTTTGCACTTTTTTTGCAATAGTGGATATATTTACCCCAATTTTGTGAATACATTTCGTAAAGATATCTGTAGGCATATTTTTCGTTCGTGGATTTATACTTTAGAAGTCGTTATCGGATTGTGCGAGCATCGTTGCTATTCTGTCAACTTGTTTACTAACAATAAATGTTTTGTCAAACTTACTTCAGCTCAAAAGATAAAACTTTATTCTTGCCTGGTTTCTTATTTAAGATCTTTATAGATTTTGAATTTACCCGGCTTGGGGATAGGTTAAAGGAAATCGATCCGTGTGTTATTAACAGGGTTATATATAATAGTATAATATTAACAGGGGTAAGTAGATTTGAAGTCGCGAACTTTGTCTTAATAAGTTATGTAGCATGAGATCATAATAACATTGGATATACAAGGTTTGGTAAATAGGTACCGAAGTGGATTATCGTATTATAATCTATTTGAAAATTCGGTAAGGTTCCTTTTTAAGAATTTTGTTCTCCGAAGAGTTAATTAATGATTTGTATTGAGGTGAAAATGTTTAAGAATGCAAAGACGCTACCTACTGTGTGATTGTGTATTTTATATCTAATAATATTTTTATTATAATAGCAAGGAAAAAATCTTACAATAATATTAGAAATGCGAAAGTTTTTGGGGACGGATTGATGTTACTAATAAGCCAGAACTCTGAACTAATCTGAATGTTTGGCACTATAGTTTTAGCATGGAATACATAGGAAACCATATGCTATTTAAACCTTTAAAGCTCGGCGATAATTATAAACTTATTTATAGAAGGTTTAGCTTAATTATTATTGTCACTTTGCTGGGTGCAAGTTAAAATTTAATGAACGGTTTTTATAGTTTTCTAATAAAATAAAAGTAGCCCTACTCCTTATAAAATAAGCAATCTGCTTTTGAAAGTCCCATCAAAATCGGTCCAGCCATTTCAGAGATTAACCAGAACAGCCAGACATACAAACATTTTAAAAATTTATTGTTTGATATAAGTTCCGTGTACATTTTCATATGCATTTAGTTATAAGCTGTTCATTTGAAATTAAAAACAGATACATCAATTTTATTTATATGCACTGATTATATTGATCTAAAAGGCTTTGTAGGTTTTTGAGGCATGTAGGGAAGTAATCCGTATAGCGTAATACTGGAACACTTTTTCGCAGATCTCTAGATAAAGGAAGGTGAGCGTCAATATATCAAGAGATTAGTCGTTTCCCGCTGCCGTGAGCAAAGGCGTTGAATGTAAATTGGTAGAGTTAGGGAAAATCATCGATATCGATATTCAAATTAATAGAACTAATAAATTATATCTTAAAATAATCGTTTAATGTTTAGATACTCCTTATAAATTTAATTATTTTCTATAATATGTATTTAAAAAAATAAATAAAGTATTTTATGCTTTAAATAAATTATTTTACGCAAAAACAGAAAATTTTTATGTGTTTTAAATCAACCGTTATTCCCATTTATTAATAGAATTGAGTACTTTAGAATATTTCAAAATAGTTTACAGTTGAAATTTACCCGATATCGATACGGATTTTCTATTTACGGGCATCTCTAAATTGCAAGGAACTCCATAAGTTAACAGCTATCCGCGAAGCCTATCATATATCAGGCCGGTGACATATTCGCCCGTCATGTACGCTTTTCATATAGAAGTGGGCTGATTCGTGTATTCATAGGCCTATGTGGTATCCCTGATGATTTATTAAGTTAATTTATTGCTAAAAGTAATGAAATTGGGTATTTGATTGATTTATACTTTTACAACGCGAGAAAATGGCTTTTGAGCTTGTATAATTTTGATAAATAGGATTTATCTATACTAATATTATAAAGCTGAAGAGTTTGTTTGTTTGGTTGAACGCGCTAATCTCTCTACTGGTGCGAATTGAAAAATTCTTTTTGTGATGGATAGTCCGTTTATCAAGAAAGGCTATAGGCTATATTACATCACGCTACGACCAATAGGAGCGGAGGATCAATGAAAAATGTTACAAAAACGCAAGAAAAATATTTATTATTTTCATTTTCAGCCGCGAGCGGAGACGCGGGAAAGACTAGTATGTTATTTTTAAAATGGAATATTATTAAGAAGTTATATTGTGTATTAAATATTAGCGTGAATGGCCACTTAAAATTGAAAGTATGCAGGGACATGTTTATCGTCGAAGCATCGTGGTTGAATGTGATAGTGACCCTGTGGCTTCCTATTAAAAAGCCAGAAGGAAGGTTTTGTTGGGTTTTCGTGGGTAATACTGGCACTATATGGTACTTGAATGTACGCATTTTCGAGCGATAAAAAATTCGTAGAGGATTTATATACGATATTGATTTTGGTTATACAGTACTTCACATTATACAAATTCTATCTGCTATTATTAAATGAGAAATACTTGTATACACGTTTAAATTGTTTAGTATCTATTTAAAAAAAACATAAGTGTTAAAAATTTTTTTTCTGGTGATGAAGATGATTTAAAGAGTTCTATATTATTTATCCTACACAAAACATTCTTTCAAAATACAAAATTTCGAATAAATTCATTATATTTAACAAATATTTCAGTAAATTGTAATACTTCGTCTCAACTACAACGTTAGGTACATCCGTAAGCCAATCGATGAGGGTTGGGATGCTGCTTAAATTCTTAATACCTCACGTAACATTAGAGATTAGGGGAGGAAAACTGCACTTAACTTTCAGAAGCCTCGAGTGTCGACTGTCGATCGATGATAATGGATTCATAGCGAAAAGCATAGTGTTACTTTGTTTACTATATTAGTTATATCATCATGCAAAGCTTATTACGTTTTTTTTTATGGTAAAAAGGGGGCAAACGGGCAGGAGGCTCACCTGATGGGAAGTGATCACCTCCGCCCATGGACATCTGCAAGCCAGGCTTGCAGATGCGTTGCCGGCCTTTCAGGAAAGGGAGGGATGGAGGAGGGAGGGAAGTGGGAGGGAGGGGGGAAGGAAGTCGGAGGATGATGGGAAGAGGGAGGGGGGAAGGAGAGTGGGCCTCCCGGACTCTCACTCACCGGTCGAAACGCGACAGCATAGCTGCCACTTCACGCCGGTCTTCTGTGAGAGAGTGGTACTAATGAACTATATTTACGTTGATAGACTTTTTATAGACAATGAATATAGGGCAAATGGGTGGTATAGTAAAATTTAATATATTATTATATAATATAAACAGTATTTATTTATATAGCAGCGCTAGTGCCATGGAAATCGAGATGCCACATATTATATAGTGAAGGAAAACATCGTGAAGAAACCTGCATGTCTGAAAGAATCTAGAAAGTTTTCGGAAGATGTGCTGATGATGATGTATTCCACCAACCGAGTGATGTGCAGTCCGCCAACCCGCATTTGGGGTTAATATGGCTTAATATCATTCGTATTGAAGGGAGGCCTGCATGGATATGCACACATAGCATTTATGCCATAAGCTACTGCTAATATGCATTATGTTCTGTATATAATTTATCTATTCACAAATACACGTAAAATAAAAGGAAATCTAAAATATTAGTACTATTATTCTTACACATAACGTTCGTACATTCAAAAGGCAAAGTTGTAATGCCAAGTTAATTATCTAAAATCCCATACAGTATTTAATCCTATTCAAGGGTTGCATGTACAAGCCGCTCACAAATTCGACAGGGACAAAGCAGTTGACTTGTTAGACAAGTTTGTCTTGTTAAAACTCACATTCCAGACAAGCTGGGATGCCTTTCAACTGTACATTCGAAGATTTTATCTGCAACGCAATATGACAAAGTTCGTCATTTCCTACAGATAGGATCCTGAAAGCTTACTTTATTAGCGTGCAGATGTACGTTGTAAGTTTTCTTATTTCATCATTGTACTGTCTGAGAGAAGTTGCACACTTATAAGTGAAGTTAGGTTTCGTAATGAAAGCATTTAGATATGCATTTTGAAATAATTTATTTCAGATTATCGTCTCTACAAATTGATTACTTTAAGCGATGCATTACAAGGAATTATAACTTTGGATAACTGTAATTTAAAAGCAATAAATATAGTGACAAAAGAAGTAAGTAGTTGATTGTGGATAGGGCACTTAACCATGTTTTTTCCCATTTGTAATGATGACCTGTTATCTATTCATGTTCAAGTTTAAAACAGTTGGCTATATATACGTTATCAATTTCAGATAAGGTATATTAACTGAGCGCAAAAATATTGCTTCTAAACAACATTACCAAGAAAACTGTTATTATGTTAGAAATATACAACTATCATATAGATCAAGGCCAACTAACAAGGGCGATGGCCGTAGGGCATAGAAAGATACACAAGTTAAACAACACACTCTTATCAACGAAGTTACAGATTTTTTGAGTGTACTCTTTGGTTCTTGTATGTTTCAAGAACTTGTAGTTTAGGGGTTTAATTTTTTTATTGAAAATGTAAGATATTTTAAAGATTCAGCAACAATAATTTAACACAAATAAGAAAATTCTATTGCACCAGGAGTCCAACTTTTGAATCAGTCCTGTTTATGTTAATTTGACTACAACTTTCAATTCGATATCTCGTCTATTCACTAAGTTTGATCGTCTTCAATTGCTTTAAAAATATTTATTACATCCCTGAATTAATTGATTTATAAAAAGATAGTAAATATATTAAAAATACCTCATTATAAAGTCGGTCAAAAGATTCTAACTGATGAAAAAAAGTATTTCTTAAGTTAGTCTTAAATACTAAGATTAATTATTCAACTCAGGGAAGACTAACCACTTGTAAACTCATTCAACAAATAATAATAATAATAATTTATTATATTTCAAGTAACATAGACTCATTTTTTGTTAGTATACATTATGATTATTCTTATTATCTATGTTAGTACTTACATTTTAGATATACATATATTAGCACGAAATAACACAACAATGATTAATATATCTACAATCCAACCTACTAGCAATTACCTTCATGATGCTGTTGGTACTGCCCCGCAATCTATTCACCAGGGATCCACATCTTTTTCGCATCGTGGCATAGAAACAATCAACCCTCGCTGCTGCGAACATCCCTGATGCACTACAAAAACGGGGCAATCCCAACAGCACCCTAAAGGCATTATTATATTGAACACGGAGCGCGTTATATGATTTTTGAGAGTACTTGGCCCATAAATTGCACGTGTAAAAAGTTGTACAATAGGCTCTGAATAAGGTGAGTTTAACACTATATGAACAACGTACAAATCTACGGGCCAGCATATTCGCTCTCACTGACAACGCCCTTCTTTCTCTTTCTATGTCCGTGTCGTCTTTGAGGTCGGGGGTCAATATATGTCCTAAGTATTTAAATTTAGACACCATTTCCAAGGTCACACCATTAAGGGCAATGGATGGTACATTAAATTGCGATTTACCTCCGGCCTCAAAGACCATTACTACACTTTTTTTGGTATTGTAGATCAATCCATGTTTTTTTACATAAGCCTCACACACCGCCACTAACTTCCTAAGGCCACAAATTGATGCACTCAACAGCACCATGTCATCAGCGTAGCTAATATTGTTTATACAAACACCATCCACGTAACAGCCGACCCTGGTACTGCTGAGTTCAACGATCAAATCATTCACGTAAAGATTAAAGAGCGTTGGTGAGCTTAACCCCCCCTGTCTCACCCCGCACTCCATCCCATACGGACTCGATAATGTTCCTGCCCATCTTACGTTATTGACCTGGTTTCTGTACCAATATTTAAATATGTTGGTAAGTTCTGGTGGAATGTTAAGTTTATCCATCTTTTTCCATAGTATATCATAAGAAACCAGGTCAAATGCTTTGGACAAGTCTAAGAAGCAAGCATAAATGGGTGTCTTACGCGTTGTATAGTAATTGACAGTATGCTTAAGACCTAATATGGCACTCTCCGTGGACAACCCAGGTCGAAAACCGAATTGGTTATCATGAGGTTTTATAAAAATATTTAACTGCTGGTTAAGCATACTGTCAAATACCTTCGATATAACCGTAGCCAGAGAAATGGGCCTATAATTATTTTTATCCGTTAAGTTACCCGTTTTGTTTTTCACAATAGGCACGACTATTGTACGTATCATTTCACTCGGCATAAAACTATGACTTACACATAAATTGTAAAGCATCGACAGAACTCTGGGAAGGTGTGGTCCAGCAGATTGAAGATGCTCAATGCTAAGGCCATCATGACCTGGGGATTTACCTCTAGTCATTGATTTAATTGTTTGAGTGATATCTTTATTATGAAAACTTATCCCCATTTCCCTGCCGGCCTCAACATTAAGCATTGATTGAGAAGGCCCCCGTGGTGATTTAACGATAAAATGGTCCGCGAAAATATTAGAAATCTTAGCAGGCTGACATATACCATTTATGCTCACGGGAATAGACGGCTTACTATTTAGCTTATTTGTATACTTCCAGAATCCACGAAAATCATTCCTAGAGTGGTGTGAGGCTAGAATATCCATTTTAATTTGTTCTTGATGGTTCTGACACCATCTTAATTTTGATTTGAAAATTTTTCTAGCCTCGCACATTTCGTCATAAACATGTCCTGCAATTGGTTTACCATACAACAACCATAATAAAAATTTATGCCTGGCGTTCCCGTGTGCTTCCGATACATGCTTATTCCAGCCTATAACTTTCTTGCTTTTTACACGCTTTTTACACTCTCTGCCCACCACGGAGGCTTCTGATAAAGCCTTAACTATGTCACTGTATAACTTAGTCACAATGTCATTATGCCTAGAATTATTACAAGTATGATTACAGCAATCACGAAGCTCATCAGGGTATTGTATTAAACTTAATCTATCATTGCATTCCTTCCTGTAAGTGCTAATTTGCTCTACGCTTCGCTCCCCCCAGATTACTTTATTTTGACAAGTGTTTATTACAGGTTTTTTTGATATTAAAACATTTAGGCTACATTCAAAAATCAATGGAAAATGATCGGACCATAACACATCATATAGCACGTATACACTGCGAACAGAGTCTATAGCAGCTTTTGTGGTTAAGCAATGATCAAGCCACCGCTTGGACCCGTGTGATTCACTTATAAAAGTATACGTATCGGAGTTAGAACCTAGCATATCAGTGTCTATGCATATCCAATTTTGTTCTATGCAGAAATGAGAAAGTTCGTTATAAAACAGCCCAGAAGGGTGCGCATTATAATCACCTAATATATACACATAATTTTCACCACACGTATCAATAATCGCACTTACCGCGCTTAAGACATCTGTAAAATCCGTTAGATTACTAGGATTATCCGTGGGCATGTACACACTCATCACAACAAACGATTTCTTTTCTAATCCTATTTTAACAGCACAGATTCGCGGGTTATTGCACGGAATTACAGACACATCACAGAAAACACTACGTCTCCACAACAGCGCTACCCCTCCGTATGGTCGTCCACGCAAGATACCAGAGGTCGTGTCCACTGCAGATACACCCGTGGAACTGAAGTCATCGCTTAACGTGTCAAGGAAATTTAACTCTTCAGGCAAAAGCCAAGTTTCTTGCAGCGCTATTATATCTGTTGTTTTACACAGTTCACGTATACATTGCGCAGAACGCTTAACACTCTTGCAATTAAACGTAACAAATTTGTAGTTTATATTTTTATCCATTAACAGTGGTCATATTATTCTTCGTCACCTCTGTGTGTGTAACAGGCATATCACTAGATCGCTTCGTCTTAAAATGCACAAATCGGCGAAAAATAATCCCTTGCGGCCATAAATTTTCATCTAAATAAAATGGAAGTTTGCTTCGCGACACAAAAAGCTTATACGCGTCATGTTCACATTGTCGCTTAATCGAAATTTTTTCTAAATCGACACTTTCATTTGTTTTCCTTTTAATATAATTTACTATATCTTTTTCAGCCGTGTCCTTGTGAACGTTTGTTATGAATAGCGGTATTTTTCTATCCGCTGCCTTAAATTTTTCCGCCGATTCTACCACAACATTTCCCATTCTACCAATCAGACGGTTTCTTGATTTTATTGCCTTTCTTTGTACCACTGTCCAACCTTCATTTTGATTTTCATCTTTAACCACACGAGCATAAGTTTGCTTTTGTTCTGTCCGCTCCAGAGTATCTGTCGGTTCGCCGTGTAAAAGCAATGATGCGTTCGCGCCGTCCTCTTCTACGTCGTCCGAGCTACGACCGTTACGTGAGTCACGGCGGTTCACCGCGCACTGCGTTAACTTATTTTGAATCGTTTTGTTTCGACCCTCAACTTTATTCATGTTAATAGACCTATACTTTAATTGATACCCTGTAGGGGGTGATGTTTCATAGTTAGAATGTTCTAAATGTTGTTCCGTTGTATCAATAGAGTCATCTAATGGAAATAACCCTATAGGTCCACTGTCGCAGTACGCTCCTCTTTTTAAGTTAACCTTGGCCGTCGTAAGCGGTGTTAGCTTTCCGTTAAGACATTCTCTCTTAGCATCTTCAAGCTGTTCGATCGTTGCGTAGAACATTTTAATATGTTTAATTTCTGTCTGTACTAACGTCAGATCCTTCAACAACTTAGTGACATCCAGATGATCGAAAGTTATAGGTGGCAGCTTCTCTAAATCTTTAGCAACGAATATGGGTAATACATCTGGATCTGTGACCTTAAAAACGTTTATAATATCGTGCAGTAGGCGGTTCTGCTTGCCTTTTCCTTTACGTACGGTTTTAGAACGCAAATCTAGCGGTAAAGACTCCAGAAGTATATTGTTTGCTTTCTCGATTTGCTCGCATGAGAAAGCAGATGCACATATTTGCACTAAACTAATTTCATTCGCGATTGATATCTTGTTTTGCACGTAAGCTAAAAGTTCGTCAATCACGATGCGACAATTACTACATTTTAACGTATTCATATTTTCAAGTTGCATCCGAGCGTCACTTCACTCGAAAGGCACACACCCGACGCGGTTCAATGCGCTCGCGCGACTGATGAACAAAGCCAGATCGCAATGCGTAAATATATATATATAAACGACTGTAACATATGCGAAAAATTGTTTGATGGTTTTAATTGAACTCGGTCCGAAGGGACGGCCGGTTAAAAAGTTCTCTTTCTCTCTGTAAATAATCCAAAAATAACGAGGTAGCAATTAAATACAGCTTTGAGAGTACATAGATAAACATTGCTTGCGCCGTCCTGAGTATGAGTTCACATCAAAGGAGGTACGTGTCATTAGATATAAGCCGATACGTATGTAGTAGAGCGTACTAGCTGTAAGTTAAATTTAATGCTTGTGTAGGCTAATCATTGTAATTTGAAAGTTGTGAGGAGTATTAATGAAGGGTTGTAATGAAGTGGACGTGAAAACGATTTAATAAAAAGGAGGGTATTTTTTGCGTTAGAATATAAGCATTTTTTTTATTATTTAGCAAATTGACTTTACCGCAACAACTTCAGATAACTTCTTTAATAAATACAGTATTCTTTTTATCCGTTATCACTAAATATGACCTCTACGTTATATGTATAAGTAAAGTAGAATTATATAAAAACAATGTTGTTGTATATTTTCTTAGCTTCAAAGTTTATTCATTATTGATTCATCCTCCTTTATTATAATTTATTATCTAGGTATATATCTAAAGATATACAAAATCACAATGACCCTTTAAGTTAAAGCTGTCTTCTAAGACTTTTAAGTGAAACAATAATCTTTAAAACTCCTTACATACACACAAAAACAGATTGGCAAAACAAAATAAATGTTGATAAAACAATTTTTTACATGAACGAATGAAGGATATAAAATTCATTAGAACTTAGAAGTAGATATCTCGCTTATAGTTTGTCCATTTTGTTAATGGTTTTTTGACAGCTCGCCGACTGACAAGCTATAGTGATGACAAAAGGACGTAATAATCGATTTTTCTTATTTTTTTTAAGTATAAAATAATATTTATTTTTATATTTATTAATATGAAAATAAATATTATTATGAAAATAAATATTATTATCTTAAAAATCAAGTGTGGTGGAGAGTACTAACTAAGTACTAAGAGAATCATAATGTGATTCGGGCCGTGTCATTGCATATTTTGATAATTTATGCACACAAGAGTTAATAATTAATATAACTGAAGACTCCTCATCGGACAAATCTAATATAAATGATGATTTTGACGAATCATGTTAATAAAAGGAATTAAACTATTTTAGTTGTTTTATTTGTAGGTATGCCTTATACTAAGAATATTATTAATTTATTGGTTTAAATCTTAAAATTTCTGTGTCTTCCTTATTAAATAACATAATATTACACCTTATTTACATATTAGCATTGATTTCTATCGATTATTTGTAATCTGTGGCACAATCGTAGTAATCGTTATGTGTGGCACAGCAATAAGGGGGAGGTGCCCGTCCATGAAGTACAATATTAATGGGTATGACATTTTAACTTTAATGGCTAACCATTAAATACGAAACTTCGTGGGCGTGAGCTGTCAAAAAACCATTAACAAAATGGACAAAGTATAATACGATTTTATGACAATTTACGCCCCAATATCTTTTATTTTGACGACACGCGTGGCGCAGTTTGTAGAGACCCTACTTGCTGCGCCAGCAGTCGCGGGTTCGAGTCCCGCTGGGGGCATACATTTGTTGAGCACGAATGTTTGTACTCCAGTCATGGATGTTTATATTTATAATATATATGTATTTAAAAACTTATATATGTGTAGTATATCAACCATCTAGTATCCATAACACAAGGCTCGTACCTTACCGTGGAACTAGATAGTGCTGTGTAAATGTCCCAACATATTTATTTTATTTTTATTTATTTATTTATTTATTTATTTATTTATTTATTTTAGTCAGAATTTCATGTAACATATATAATATAATGAATAGTGTTAAAAGGCTTATCGGTTTCGCTTTGAAACGGCAATGTTAATATTTGTTCGTTCATTCTGCTAATAGCTGCGACTCCCCTTTTGATACATTTCGTTTGTGATGATAGATTTGCGAGATAAATAGCACGCCACTGACGAATAGGTACACATTTCCATTTAATATTCTTTTCATCGTCAATGTTGTAATTATGAATTTATTTGTAACTTTTTGACACTTGCATTTTTCAAGGGCTGAATTTAATATTATATATACCCCTCTTTTTTATGACCTAGTGTTTTAAAACTTACTTTTTCTATTAGGTAAGAACTTAGTAAATAAAATAAGCTAAATCGAGTTAACGTCAAAAATATGTGTTCAAACTTTTGATAATAATTTTGTAGACTTAATTTAAAATAAAACCATGGTATTTTCCTCGTAAAACGTAAATTCCAATGTATTCCTGTACAGCAATGTAAATAAAAATATTGCATCAGCGTGTAACATCGCAAAAGCTAACAGCAAATATGTTGGCTAGTAACTGGCAGAACAATTACTTGCTTAGACACTTTTAAATTCCTCCCACATTCTGAAAATGGAAACGTCGAGTCTGTCCTAGTGAAAACCCTCTGATTTACTGCAGCATACAAAATACACTTCTAAAGCGCTTAAAATTCGCCACGAGTTCGTTAGTACAACTGTTGTAGTATTTATGTTGTCTTTGAATACCATTTGCTGGTAGGTTAAGAGTTAGGACCTAACATGATTTCCATTTTATTTGTTACAATCTATAGAGACAAAAAAAAAATCTTGTGGTGTCCACTTTTTGACGAAACGTTTTGCACAGTTCGTACTCAGGGTGAGTTCGAACTTGCTGGGCCAGCAGTTGCAGGTTTGAGTTCCGGCTGGGGGCATTCATTTGTTGAGCACGAATGATTGTACTCCGGTCATGGTTGTCAAAATTAGCCTATATTATATAGGTATGGTCGTTACATTTAAAACCAAAACATACTTATTATACTATTGTTTGTTATAACATAACTTTACCGATACTTTCTATGTCTAGACTTTACTATGGATTATTCGGTCTCTTGCCTATAATTACTCTCGACCCTTGCACTGGGACCCCTTTATTGCGTACACATACTTGGTGGTGTAATATATGGATGAGAGGAAACATTTCGGACAGACAAGTCTACATACTATCTCCTAATAAGATATTTTAGAGCGAAACCAGCTAAGTGGAACTACACAAAATAATAAGGTGTTACTTAAAAAATTAACTATCCCTTACTTTCTATGGTACATTCATATTTAATTACATTAACTTAAGTTCTCTCAAACATGCAGGTTTTCACACAGTGTTTTCAAAGACATTGGCACGTGAAAATATGTGAGACCTGGGATTTGAACCAGCTTCACTGGATTTCCCGAGCGAGCGCGACACCACTGGCCTATCACTGCCTTATTCTAGTCATAAGAATAAAATAAACCAAATTTACAAGAAGGTATAATAACCTTCACATAAGGGTTATCCCTTATGTGTTATATGATACTATGTACACAATTATTTCTATCATTAAATAAATCATATCGAGGGTATGTAGTGGTCCTTTTACTGTCTCATACACCCCTTGATAAAGCCGTGATTCTAAGCCTCATGAGGCCCAATCTGGCGCGTGAGAGGAATGCTAAATGCATCTGATTAGCTGCTGTACAGGTGAGTGGTCAATGCTTATCTATAAAACTACTACTACTGCTATAAAATATATTCCCTGATATGAAATACAAGGGAACCCCGCCAGCTTCGCTGGACGTAAGTTAAAATAAATTGAACGGTTTTTATGATTTTGTATTAAAATAAAAGTATTCTTAGTTACTCCTTATAACATTAGCTATCTGCGAGTGAACGTCCCGTCAAAATTGATCCAGCCGTTTCAGAGATCAGCCAGAACAAACAGACGGACAGAAGAAAAAAAATAATCGATTTTTTATGTTAGTAGCTACGGCATATTATACTTTAATATTAATTTTGTGAAAAGCTGTTTATTTGAAATTTAAAACAAACACTTCAATTTTTTTATATTTACTGATGTAATTGCATAGTTATTATTATATTCGTCAAACAAAAAGTAAGTTTTGAAATAAATATAGGTACATTCAATTAAACGCATAGCATTTTACAAGCAATGCCTACTTATTTTTATTATTACTTATGTAATGGAAAACATATTTTTTAGCCTGTTTTGTATTAGTATAGGATTTTCTTCAATTTCAGGAACCAACTGTGCGTGTAACGCTGAGTTAGTGAGCAATAAAGTAAATGCAGCTTTAATTAAGCCTCTAAAGTTCAAAAGGGCAAAGCTTAATTAACAAGGCACTATAGTTTTTTTGATAGTTGTAATAAAAGAAAATATATTTTTATTACTAGTTCTCACTTGTAGTTTCTATTACGTATTTCATTTAAATTCTTATTATTAGATACCTATTTCTACTAAAGCGTAAACAAGTAACTAGCATTCCTTCGCAGCCTAAACCGTTCAGTTAAAATAACAAAGCATGAAATTTAGATTAAAAACTTTATAAGCACTAAAAAGAAGGGCTTAGAACAAAAAAAAAACACATATAAAAGATAAATTCCAATAGCTAAAAATAAGCATTTGTTTAAAAGTATATCATTTCTTCAGACACATATTATAAATATTTGTTCAACATTCAGTTCATACTGTCGATGGTTATCACCTGTTTGTATTAAATAAAAAATGTTTATATAAAGTTTATACAAAAAATTAACATTTATAAATAAGTAAAACATTTCCTCAGAGAGTGTAATGTATACTCCAAAGAAGTAATCAACTGAATAGGGCTAATTTTATTTAAATATTTATGTGGGATTGAATTAAAATGTAAGCCATAACGCGTGTATTGCAAGGGTAGTTTGATATGTAAATCGGGAATACCCGGTACTTAGTCTAGGGCTTCTGTTAAATCATGTCAAATTTATTACTAGGAATTTAAGTTTGTTAATAAATATAATAATATAGAATACGACTCATCCTCGCTTCGCTCGGGTTCGTCCCTTTTAATATATTGAGTTCGTAGCACAAAAGACCATCCCATAATTAAAATAAATAAAATTTCTAAAATAAAAGCCTAAGTTACTCTCTTTGTAATATTAGCTATCTGCGCGTGAAAGTTTCGTCAAATTCGGTCCAGCCGTTTCAGAGATTAGCTGGTACAAACAGACAGAGATAATAAGAAGTTCTTATGTAAATTTTTATAAAATAATCTTATTTCACTGATCTCGACACTGAAGATTACACGAATATTTGTCAATTTGCAAAATGCCAGTTTTTCACCGTGATTCTTCTTGTCTTCTTCGTCTCTTTCATTTTCTTCTTCGATAGTCGGGAACCAAAAATCTAAATGAATCTACTTCAAATTAGAAAAGATTGTTTCATTTAAAATATTTTAGATCTTAAATATGTAAATAACTATTTCATGTCAGTTTGTCTGTTTCTAACGTGCATGTACTAACATATAAAAAAATTCCTACCACCTGCACCATAAACAATTCAATGGCAATGAAAATGTGTGACTTATTTTCGAAACAAATGACCGATTAGGTATGGTTAATGGGTGTACTGAAATATACAGCACAGTACTATCGTCAGTAGTCAGTATCGTCAACGTACCATAAATTTATAGGTTTTATTATATTATGGACTGAGATTTATTAGTCTGTATGCCTACACTTAACATCTGAGCAAAACCGTGACTAGTAGTTTTATATCAAAATGAAACAAATAGGTATTGTGTATACTTTTTATGTAATTTATAATATTAGTATAGATTATGCTAAACGTTATCATACTACTCTACTATACAATTTAACGATCCTGCGTTGGTGATACTAACGAATTCCGTCTAACGCTTCATGTGTCCGTGTATACGATCAATTAGCAAGTCCCAGTTAGGAGTTCCCAGTCCCTGTAAGTTAGGACGGCATTGTTTTGAAGATCCTGCAATGTTTACTTGCCTTAGGATAAATAGTTACACAGACGGCGAAAATGGCAGAGTCAAAAATGGTAGCATTGTTAGCTATTTTACTATTCTCGATTCTAACGTAAAATATTTTAATCAATACTTTTCTTCGCTTTAAATAAAAATGGCAAAATGTTAATTTATTATTTGCTGTATTACAATTAAATCTATATTTACTTATCACTAAAGTTAATAAATTGTCATTTGTATATTATTTTAAATATGGATTCTTTCAAAATATTATTGTTTAACTTCAAGTTCAGTGCTATGGCACCTTTGACCGTGTCTGTTTTTCCTTACTGAGCTTGTTGCTTAGTAATTTAACAGTGAACAGTTGTATTATGACGCCTTATTTTGATAATATCTATGTAATTCTAGTAATTTTAAGTGTGTGTATTATATTATGATGATATTTTGTATTATGATGATTATTTATAATAGAGGGTTTCACTTTTGTTAAAATCATTAAAATCATTCTTTTATTTTTTTGCACTAAAATATTATTATGGTTAAAATAATATGGTATTATGAATAGTAAAATTAATTTTTTATTGATAAAAATATATATTTTTTATTTTTAATTCTAAGAACAATTTTTTATAAATAAACGGTCCTTAAAAAGCTCCCATAAATAGAGCCATGTAAGAATACCTGCAACTCTAAGAAACATTGTGAGTAAAACATATTAAACCTTATTCTTGAGAATACAGAGGCTAGTTCTATTTAATTCTCTACCTATTTCTACGTCACAACAACAATAATGCCAATAAGATGAACGTCATGCCGCGAGTGCCTGTCTGATTTATGGCTTCATTTTCCATGGGGAAAATTATCTTTTGTTACAATTTATGTATAGAATGAAGAACATACCTTTTAACACCCTTAAGACTTAATGAATCGTTTAAATAGCTCGTTTGTAGCTTATAATTTGGATGTAATAAATTGTTTTTATATGATGTATCTATAATGAATGTACCGAAATATAACTCGACTGAGTGACTTTTTTTAGAGGTACAAGGTTTTATGATAGAGTATAGTTAGATATATAATACATTACAAAATTTTCGGAACGTATTGTGTTTAAAAATAATACTCTATACCTATAGAAATCAATAAGATTACTAAATTTTATTATATACTAAGGGCTCATTTTTGTCCCACTCGAGAGTATCCTTAAGTGCCTTGCTAGTAGCCTAGGTAAAGTAGTCTATCTGTAAATTAAATTTTATCCAAATCAGTCTAGTAGTATCATCGTGAAAAAGTAACAAACATACATACAGAAATTATAATTAAAGAAAAGGTATTAGTATTAGTTGAAATCCCTAACCGTCTCATATAACTTAATAAACTAAAATTGCTACAACCGGAAGGAACTAAGCTTAAATCCTCAAAATCATCTTTTTCCAATTATATTATCAGGTTAAATTATGTTTCAGTTGTCATTTTAAAACAAGGGGTGAGGGTTAAACTTTATACGTTTCGTGACACCATTAGTTTTTGTTTAGCTCAATGTAGCGGAAGTGCGTGGAAAGCCAGAGATATGACGGTACACATCATAAATATTTCAAATGTTCGGATTTGTTCCGGACAGTTTGAAATTTTTTGTTTGTTACCTTTTTAGTGTTAGCTTTGCGGACTGGCGCTTCACAAAACACCCTTTACGTTTTTACTGGAAATAAAAAAAATAATAATTAATATTTGCGTTATACAGTTTTTAAGCCTGTTTTTAAAATTAATTTTTGGTTCATTTTGAAGAGGATCTCAATTTTTCTAGAGACTGTGATGCG
This sequence comes from Boloria selene, assembly GCA_905231865.2. NCBI lineage: Eukaryota > Metazoa > Arthropoda > Insecta > Lepidoptera > Nymphalidae > Boloria > Boloria selene. The sequence continues at coordinate 10,467,451 of HG993137.1, read as the reverse complement.
ATATCTTTGCTAATTCTAAATATATATTCATTAAAGATGATGATTTAGTTTCAAAATTCATTTTTTGTTAATGCTTTAATTAAGGGTTTTCTCATATAATTTTAAAAAAATATCTAAATATAACATAATTTTCCGGCGAATTCAAGCTGGATCTATCTCTAAAGATAAAGTGAAAATGTGTTTATTGTTATATGTGTTTTATTTATTATTAAAAGATAAATAATGTTGTGATTACCATCGATGTAAGATATATATGTGGGAATATGATTAATAATTGATTAGTTTACATCACATATATATATATGTAAGTAAATGAGTATTTAACTTTATACCATCAATTATTTTAATCCTACAATACGATACGCCTATACGAGTAATAATATTGTGTGGTAATTATCTTATACTAATTAGAATGCCGTTAACATTTTTAATGAACATCTAATTCGTAAGGGTTGTGGTTATAAGATGTTAAAAGTTAGTTACTTTAATGTACTGAATATTAAGATAATACTAAGAAGTTGTGAATAGATAAGTAGAAGTAGTATCATTAAATTTTCAACTAAGCTCAAGTCAAACTCGCTAAAATTTTAGTAAGTATCCTCTCTTGAAAATAAGTTAAGTTTAGACTTTCTAGTAGTACTTTCAGTCTAGTCTGACACCTATAGTCAAATATTTACATTTAATTACTTTGAATTGTTCAGCATTGCTGAATGTTGCTCTTATAAAGTTAATGGTACAAGTTGATCTCAGGTGTTCGGCTTCACTGTTTACCTATAGGGAGCGAGTGGGGTCACTATACTTGATTGTGAAGGGTGCCAGAATAACGAAAGGTATATAGTGGCTTTCTCATGTGGAAATGTATTTTAGTCATTATTGGCTGACTACAGCCGTAGCATCCATTCATTATAAGTGCTTTCACTTTTAGTCTTATATATTATGTTGGTTTAATATTAATATTACTAATTGATTAAAATTAAAGCGTATTTTTTACGAAACGTTTAGTTTTTGTAGTTTAATTGCACATTTTCTTAAAGGGTTTCATCAAAACAAATTTATTTACTTATTTAGAGTTTAAGATTTAGTAAAGACATAAATAAAATTAAATGTGTTTATATACGAAGACGACATCTATGTAAGTCAACTCCACACATTTTCATTTCCAATTGGGAAATTATGTTCGTTGAAGATTATCGTTGTTCGTACCCTCCGGTTGCAGTGCAATGCTGGTTGCCTGCGGTTGTTATTACTCGGCCACCCGAAAACCTGCTATGCTTTCTCACCATCACGTTACATACAACTTGAATAATTGTTAAACAAATTTAATAAAAAGCTACGGTCTTACGGCCTTCTTATAGATTTATACCTGGGTCATCCAAGTGCCCTTTGTTTTTGAAGTGAAACTTCTTTAGAATCATTGTGATTTCAAACTCGATGAAACCAAAACTTAGTCCATAGTACCAGGCACTCAGAGACAGGGAAGAGTTAGCCTTAATTTAAATTCAAGTTGTTGTTTTTAAAATTTATCCCCAATAGGGAAAGGCAAAGGATTAAATTCAAGTTTTACTTCTGACATGTGCACTTTGTAGTTTGTACACACGCACTTTTTTATTATAATAACTAGTTAGGTTCTATGAAGTTAACTTGCTAGTCTACTTCTTGGAACACAAAATAGTTTTAAATATAGAGAAAGTAATTAAAAATAAATTTTTATGTACAAAAATTGTATTTTATATAGGTAGTTGTTTAAATATATTTGTAAATACGAATATATGTATTGGTATCGATGATACTAAAATTTAATTTACTCATTCTAAAAGTAAGGTGTTATGAATATAGTATAAAACGCAAAACTACTAAAACAATAAAAATATTATATTTCATTATCTCAATTGTACCTCAGCGTATGTTTATGCCTGAAGCAGGAAATCCGAATTTGCTATTTTTAAAACTTTATGATATGTTATAAGCCACACAATTTATTCTGAGTGAACGACTCCACGATTGCTATCCCCTGATGGTACTATATTTTGTTTATTTCTTTATGATTTGCATATAATATTTTTGCTTTACTAACATTTATTACAAAATTTCCTACAGAAATTAGATATTATCACTACATACTATAAAACAAAGTCCTCTGCCGCGCCTGTCGATTTTCAGGCTGTTTTCACCAATGGAAAGAGTGGTTCTCGGGGAAGGTTTTATTATGTAATTTGTCAAGATAACTTATAATAAATTTACTATAGGAACCCACGGCTTCGCACGAACTAAATCCAGGGACGAATACGAACTAAGCGAGTCCCGAGTCGCTGGTTATAAATAAAAAATGATAATAGTCAAAATCTATATTTTAGATAAATGCGCTTTTGAAGTTTTAAATTAAAGGACTAGGTATACCCTTTTGGTGATAGTTTATCAAGAAATATTTCTACCCTAAGTCAATCCTACAAAACAAACTTTTATTCGACTTGCCCACTTGCCGCTTGAAAGATCTCCGAAGTACAGGAGGGTTTCACGGTGCGGTTGTCTTAATTTATTATTGGACCATAAAAGGTAGAGACACCAATTAAGTCCTCGGGGCATGCTTTCTAACTTAACAGGTAACTAAACTGGAAGTTCCCGAGAATGACGACCTGTTTAATGTTTTACTCTGATGTATCTAGTATATAACTTATTTGCTCTTATCTATCGATATTGTCTCTCTAAGTTAAAAGAAAATCTTATTTTTATATTTTATTTTTTTATATTGACAATACTCTTTAAAAGTCAAAACTTTAGAAAAATCTTTTTAGATGTTATAAATTAAGTTTCAAAGTAATATGTATAGTACTATATAAATATAGATTTTTATTATAAGTTACCTTCACTTCAGATATTCTATTACATTCTCATCAGAACAGGCTATACGGATATCGATGCAGCAAAAAATGTATTAAGCAAGGTTGTGTTTTTTATACGGCTATCATTGAAATACGTTTTGCCATTGATGGACGGAATCTTTGAAGTTGAGTGAATTCGCAAGATTTTGTTTAACTTTTATATATTTAGTTTAATATAATAATTGTTCTTTATACTCTCTTAATCTAAAAATATAAAAGTGAATGGTCACTTACTCGCTTATCACTAAAATATCGCTTGACGTATATATATAGATGAAATTTGGCAGAGGAGAGAGAGGAGGAGAGAGTTTATAGTTACTCTTAGTTGACGTCCGCTAATAACGGATTTTGCAAAAGGGCCGGATTAAGGGGGTCGGTCTGAGGGTTGCAAGTTTGTAAGTCTATTTTTGTGCCACAAACTTTAAATTTGACAGGGAGCACCTAGGAAAGGGAGGGTGAGTCGCTAGTAATAATATATAGGTAAACTATGTACTCTATTTGATTTTAATGTATATCACTTTAACTTATTTAGCTAAAACATAATAATTACATGATTTTTAGTAGTACGCTTACATAATAATATTCTACCATATTAAAAAGACATGTGATTGTTGTTGTAATGTGAGCATTTTTACACCATACCACCTATAAGTAGAATATTAAGAGAACACTTTGATCACTTGATTTAATTGCATTAAATTCCATTTAATCAGCCTTAATCAGGTATTGTATATTATAGTGAACAATTCGGTTCGATTTTAACACAGTATTGAAAAAACATAGGTAAGTTTCGAAATTATACTAATGACCTAACCCCACAATTATTGTGTTTCTCAAATACAAACGTTATATTTATCATGAACCTCAGAATACTGTTGAACCCCACATCTGTATTCCATTAGCAAACAGATCTTACACTGCCTTCTGATTTACCATTTCTCTCAGACCTCCTCCCCCTCTTGTATACTATTAATAACAAGATCATTTGAGGGTGGTTGATGTGTGATAACGGATCTTATAATAATGGTCGCTGTAAGACGCAACGAACGCCTGAGGTGTGTTCGTCCACGTAACGAGGTAAAAGATAGGGATGTCAACCACAATATGATTTATGATGTTAAATTCAAATAAAAAAAAATAGATTTATTTTCTTTAAATATTATGCGTAGAAACTAAATAAGTATTAAAAATTAATTATTTCGTATTGTATTATATTGCTTCAATTGAATTAAGTAGGTACCTAATGATGTTTTATTACATTACTACAATAATGTGCTCAAACCTCTGAACCATATATTTAGCTTTATTTAAATAAGATCTAGTAAATTATATACTAACATTTTTAAGTTCTACTACGTTCATTTCTAACAGATTTAATTAGCTGTTCTCTCCATCACATCCGACAACCCTATTGATGAAGACATGTCAGCTAGCCTACGTAATCTTGTTCAGATGCGGGCATGAATTTCATAAGTGCTTGGTTGAGTTAATGGATTAAAACATTGACTCCTTAAGGTCCATCAAGTTTACAGGAGCTTTATATGTATCCTTTGTGTAAAGAAACTGCTTACAACTGCTGTTCTAAATGTAAATGTATTATTGTGAGGCCTTTGATCTGTAAACATATATAAATGTTATTATAAGTGTGAAAGTTTGTATACATACATTATGCACGTTGTGCATATTATTATGTTCGTGATTGTTGCTCCTTCAAATCAAACGACAGACAGATTTGAGCAAAATTTAAGAGCAAATAGACTTTGACCTAGAGAATACATGGGGTGCTAATAAAAATATTTTTTTTCGTTTTCCAAAATTGGAAAGTGAATTATTCGTACATATATTTAATAAAATTTCGATGTTTTTGTGGCAAGTCAAAAAATGATACACCAATCCAAGGTTATTTTATTAGTTGATAGGTATTATGTAATAAACTTTTTCTTGCTCCTGCGCGTACACTTGTGCACTATCGTCCGCGCAGTTGGCTAGTCTCAATGAGATATACCGCCGTGGCCGGAATCAGTCGGGATGATATTGATGTGTACATGGCAAAACAAATTTATGTGAGATGAATGAAAAGTACCATAAGTATTAATAATAGTTATTAAGTTGTACATAAAAAAATCATACCTTCATTTAAAAAAATGGTTATTGCACGTAATTATTTTTATAAAACTTATCGAACCACCGAACTGGAACCGATAAATTTTATATTTAAAGTACTTTTCGTGCTGGTCCCATACATTTGTTCCAATTACAAATAAAGTATTCCTTGAATTTAATGTGCAGTTAAGCAGGACCTCAAGATTACGTTGCTGTTTAATTTAAAAATTATAACAAAGTTTAAAATTAAAAATAAACAAATTAAGCTATTGCAATCAATTTAGAAATGGCAACATTTCAAGTTATTGTTCCAGTTGCAATATATCCATACATTTGCATACACGCATCACCTCATCACTACTGCCTGAATCAAGCTCAATACTCGTTGAATGGCTTACACAAAGGCCCTATTTGTCCTACTACTACGGGAGGTAGCGCTGTATTTTTTCTAGGAATTTCATCCCGGATGAATTTTATTTCAAACAGTTGTTTAGAGGTCAGAGATCAGTAAAGTGAGCGTCAGTCGCCGCACCAGCGGTGGAACTAAGAGGGACAGCATGAAGAAGTCATTGAAAAAAAAAGTGCTCCGATGAATTTTATACCGAGCCAAAATGAATTATATGATAGTTTCCATCACATTTTTAAAGAAAATCATCGTCAGCTGTATTGACGGTGGGGGGTTATATGTCAGTCGCGTGCATGAACCTCATAGAAATTTTCACAAAAAAAGTAATTTTATACCTTATGAAATTTATACATCTTAATTTTTGTACTTTTAAAATAACAAAGACAATCGTCAGCTGCATTTTTGATGGGGGAAAGACCGTCAGTCAGCGTGATAAACATTTCGCGAGGTCGATGCATTTGAGCGTTGCATAGTCTCTTTAGAAAATAAACTCACGATCTTTACATCCACAAACAATCAGCTGGCGATGACTCATGTTTCTTTAACATTCTAGTTATCTTAGGCTTGGAATTACGCACAAACGCTGTAGTTACATGCACACTCGATTGACTCAGCGACTGCTTGCTCGTTGCCATTTTTAGATTGATAGTTTTTAAGATTACAACAATTATATAATAATAACTTTATTTATAATTTCTTGTGCATAATACTCTCTCTTACTCTAGCTTCGCTCGGGTCCGTCTCTATGTACTACGTATTGTTCTGATAACTATATAGGTATAGGAATTTTAACTATTCTGCAGATGATCGGACATTGAAAATTCCGTAAAAATTGGTCCAGCTGTTTTGGGGATTAGCCGAAAAAACAGAGTGGCAGACAGAAATAAAATTGTACACATTAATTTCATCTATACTAATATTATAAAGAAGTAAAGTTTGTGTGTTTGTATATTTGTTAAATTGTAAGGGGTAATCTCGGGATCTACTGAACCGATTTTAACCCTTAACCACTGACGTGTCATTTTGTTACACTACCACTGACGTACGAATGATATTCGTCAATTTTTTCAAAGACTTCTCAGGCAACCATCAATTGTAATTTGAGTTTTTATTCACTTTTAAGTGATAGAATATTTCAAATCTAAGATGCAAAAATAAATAAAATAACAAAAAAAAACTCTTAGAAAAATATTTACTAACCAACATTCTTAGTGGTATTGAAATAATAACAAAAAATATAAAAAAAATTAAAAAATAAAAACTATGTTTTACAGCAACTTTTTCTTTTCATTTTTATACTTAAGTGAGATAGGTTTAATGAGATCAAAATCATATTAACAGCTAATCAATTAATTACACACTTTTTAACGACAGCTATTACAGATATACAATCTTCTTCATCTGCCGATGATTCCTCGGATTCACACAGCCATGATTCTATGATTTCGTCTGATTTACTGCAATTAACTGGAACACGTTTAATTTTCCGCGATGTAGAAGGCCCAGGCGAAGTATTACACCGCTTACGATTCATTTTAGCTACAAACGAAAAAAAGAAAGAACTCAAAAAAGTTACACTAACACTGACCATACGAATGTCGTACGTCAGATAGCTGAACTCACCTGTTTAGAACTGCGCCATACGTCCGCTCTCCCCCGCTGCGCGCGCGTCACTAGCGGCTAGGAAACTACTAGGAACGACGAGCACAAATTCCCGCGCAAAACAAAATTATGAACGAATAACGGTTTCCGCGACGAATGTCATTCGTACGGCAGTGGTTAAGGGTTAAAAATTCTTTCACCAATAGAAAGCCACATTATCGCTAAGTGTCATAGGTTATATAAAAAACCGAATAATAAAAAGGCTTTAACGTGGTGTCCGTTTTGCAAAGTGAATCGGAGAAAAAACGGTCGAATGAAAGCGTTTCTTACGAACGCTGCTTTAACTATGAAAGATATATTTTTGAGTTCTAGAGAAAAGATGTGGAGCTTGAAAATGCCTACAAAAAAGTCAACGACAACATATGTCTAACTTTTATAGTTAAGTTACAAAAAGTAGTTTTTTAATATTAGTATAGGTAATTTAATTTTTAATATTAATAAAATAATTTAAATTATTTAAACACTCTGTACTAAAAAGGATTATTAACATTTTGCCCAACGAAGTGAGCACGGGACAGCTAGTTAAATATAAAATCTTATAAAATTTCATTTGAATTTAGTAAATAGTTTTTATTTTGGTATTACAAATAGACTTAATAAACAATTTTATTTATTTGTATAGGTAAGTTTTACAACTTCAAAACAACAACAGAGGCGTGGGCCTCACCCCTAACAATGACCTATCTGACTCTGTCAATATCGGAAATGTGCGAGAGATATACTCAATACTCGTTTGTTAAAAAAAACATCTAAATTCTAATATATAAAAATCTTATGCCACAGTGTTTGTTATTGACCTCCCCCGAAACGGCTTAACCGATTTTTACGATTTTTTTTGTGTTTATTTGGTAGATCTGAGATTAGATAGGCTATTTTTTATTTTTAAACCAAATATGTTATACCTATAAATAATCATAACCCTAAATTTTCATCCCAACAATCCCTATTTTTAATAGTAATTAGAACGCGGGCGGAGTGTGGATTCCAACAGGAATTGCTAGTATTATAATATAGTTTTAAACCGACACAAAATAAATAATTATAATGCGGTGTTATTTATAATAAACTAGCAGTACCCGCGGCTTCCACGTTCATTTTCTTATTCGCTACTAATCTTCATTCGAACACTCGCTGGGTTGATCTGTAGATTGACTGAAAGTTTCTTCAAAATTACTCCAGCTATTTCAGAACCCATAATTAATATGTAACTCCTGCGCCGCGCGGCTTTCTATTTCATATAAGTAATATGTGGACGTCTCCCTTCCTCTCCTCATTGCTCGCTGTGCTATACTTTCTTAATATATTTACTGTGTGATGGAAGAGTGTCTGATTTGTATAATTTTAAAAGCTATCTGCTGACTATAAACTAACTCCCTGCCAAAATTTAAATTTTTAACACAAAAAATGAAAGAATTTCGTAAAAACTTGCGAGAGCCCTCAGACCTCCTTAAGCCGGCCCTGTCACAAAATTAGTTCTTAGTGGATTTTTACTAACAATTAACTACCTCCCTGCGAAATTTAAAGTCTTTAGCCCCAAAAATGAAAAACTGTCATACAAACTTGCGAGAGCCATTAGATTATAGATTAATATGTGCTATACTTATTGATTTCTAAGCGTAAGATAACTAGATTGTTCAAGAAACATAAGTCGTCGTCAGCTAATTGTTTGTGGATGTAAAGATCGTCAGTTTATTTTTCAAAGAGACTATGCAACTCTCAAATGCATTGACCTCGCGAAATGTTTATCACGCTGACTGACGGTCTTACCCCCATCAAAAATGCAGCTGACGATTGTCTTTGTTATTTTAAAAGTATAAAAATTAAGATGTATAAATTTCATAAGGTATAAAATGACTTTTTTTGTGAAAATTTCTATGAGGTTCATGTACGCGACTGACATATAACCCCCCACCGTCAATACAGCTGACGATGATTTTCTTCAAAAATGTGATGGAAACAATCATATAATTCATTTTTACGCGGTATAAAATTCATCGGAGCAGATTTTTTTCCAATGACTTTCTCATGCTGCCTCTCTTACCTCCACCGCTACCTGAGCAGCTGACGTTCGGAGTTGTTATAGGTAAGGGGAAAACTATTAGTGTTGTGATTTTCAGCCGGTATGAAATGACTTGTTCAACTATAGCGCTACCTCCCGTAGTATACTGCTCTGAGCAAGCAATCACTTAATTGAAACGTCGCGCCGCTCAGATCCACTGTGTTGATTTTGTAATGTAATGCAAGGTTATGTATATAACATATGCATATAATATATTTTAAATTTGTTATCTCATGTTCTTTTAAAACAATTAGCTTGCTATGCTTAGGTTTAAAAGTTTTAGTTTACCCATAAATAGTTATTATTAAGAAAATATATTAACAAATTCCATTTCAAAAGTAATTTTCAGAATTTTGTCTAATAGCTATACTACTCGTATAATAGGTATTATTAGGTACGAGTACCTATCTGTTAGATTGTTAATTTGCCCTTAAGGACGATCAAGTGCTGATGACCTCACGCAATCTCAACATTTCTAAGTTTTCTTCGTTTGTGACGGTGAAAATACTTAGTTTATGTGTCATGCAAGTAAATTGATTATTCCAAACAAATATGATAAAGTATAGATAAGATAATTTCAAGAAAGACATTACTCATAATATGGTAACTGATAACATTAAATCTTTTGCGCTTAATTTAAACACGTCGGTAAGCATAAGGTGGTGAAATAATCAATTTATACCTACTGAATCCACTATCCCTATTAGCTTAGTTCGCGAGTGTTCCTTGGTTCATTTTAATATCTTGCAGTGGAACCCTAAATATTTTTCTAAATCAGTATAGATTAATTAATCTTATTTACATGAGTAAAATTAAAATTTCTTCCTGTATTCAAAAAGTTGTTCGATTACCATATTGGTAAGGAATCGTATGATATAAATATTTCACCGAAGAATAGTATTGTATGGAGGAAGACTGAATAAAGTAAACGAAAAAGACATAATATATTATATCAAAGTACTATACGTACTAATGAATAAAAGGGGCAAATAAAATCTGCTAGACAAATAGTGTTTAGATTTATCAAGAGAGAGAAGAGATGTCGGAGTAACGAACTCGTGTTTTATCATAATATTATTATCGAAGCTAATGTAAAAGATAATAAATTATGACGTGTTATATATTTTAGGCCATTAACTGGTAAAGTGACGAATATCTGAACCATCTAAACCACAAATAGATTCACAGTTAATGATTTAATAACTCACTCATTAAAAGAGTATTAATTTAATATACTTTTATTACATAGATAAGTTAATTAACCGTTAGTATCGATGTCAACTATGTACTTGTGAAATTTCTGAAAATTCTACATAAATAAAAACTATTTTAAACATGAAAGTTATTGAATACTTTATTATATTAGTAGTAGGTACATTATGCATTTTCCCTTCATAAATAATAATACCAACCGTTAGTAATTCATTGCTGTCAGTAACTACATAATAATAGATTTTTCGCCAAACAGTTCCCTAAAGTATATTATTTGGGAACAACATCAAAGTTTTGTCCAGCTAAGTGATAGATTGGGGTGTCGGTTTATTCGAATTTCGCGATGCATTAGTCAAATAGCTTTTCCATCAAGATTAACTTATCTGGGATGTGATAGCGAACTATACACCAGCCCTTTAAATAATTTAACACCACTACTGTTTATGTTTATATTTTTGAATTGCCTCGCTGGTGTAGTGACTAGAATGTAAGGCTGCACATTTGGAGGTCCTGGCATTGATTTCCGTGTCAGGCTAAGTGTAGTTTCTCATTTCTCGTCAATCATCGTCATTTCTGCCTCATCCTCAATGACAGCGCGAAATTAATTTAATATTTTAGAAATGTTTTGTGTTGTTTAGTTTTATCTATATATATCTTGATTTTCGTAGGAACTTAAATCTTTTTTTATAAATCATGAATTAAATAAAAATGAAAAAAAATTAAATGATTCCATGTCAAATCGATAGTTGGAAACGACCCCTTTCGATTTGGATAAATTTTTGTAAGTACTTTTCTTTCATCGTAAAAAGAAGTTTTTTCTTTAAAAATTATGCAATATTTATAATTTCACTAAATTATTCTACTTTATCGAAGTTATGTTTGTAATTTCTCGAAAACTATTGTTGTTACAAAAATTGGTTATGGTTTGATTTAAAGGGGATATTTGACATGGAATCACGAAGGACATATTATTTAAGACCTACTGGTACCTATACATTTGTATATGGTGCAAGGAAGGTGCATTTCTTCTAGTATGATGATAATAATAAATAATGTAAAACTCATTCCGTCCACAGTATAAAAATAAATAAAATTGAATGGTAGTATTACAATATATTATGTATATGAAATATAATAAATTAAAAATGTACTTAATGTGAAATAACTAAACTTAGGCTGATATATTATAATATTTTTTATCGCTTTATCTGTCAGATAGTGTTTATCAGATAGGAATTATTATAACAGTTTATAGATCTGTATAAAAATGAATACTGGCCAAATTTTTTTCCATATATGTGTGAATAAAGACAAAAAAAAATTAAATTGCAGTATTCGTAAAAGTTATAAGAAAACTTATAATAATATTTCAAATAGATCCTAAAAGTTAATAGATTAGATTAATTTATTTTTTGTAATATCTAATATTAGCCGGAACCACCGCAAACAAATTTATTACACAACACGTACACTTCAAGCGAAATAGCTCTGAATAATTCAGTCGAACCTCAATCGTGACACTAAGTGTTTGAAAAAAGAGTGCAAAAAGTAAGTAAACCTCTTCCTTATTTATTTTCATTGAAACTTTAAAAAAATAAGGAAATTAAAATTTTACTACTTAACATTTTGTATTGAACGTTAGTATATTACAGTACAATACTTCCGATAACATCGATTAAATATCGATTTCTTACAATGATTATACAGAAATACCTATATGATAGATAAAACAATATTTTTATTCATTTACAGTTTTATTGCTACATTTTAAAGTTTACTGACTCTCATTTTTAATCTAATTAATAAATATTTTAAAAATTAATTATAAATTAATATCATTATGTTACGTTTTCAGTGACAGAAATGAAAGAATCAGCTTCCTTCGTACCACCACAATCTGATCCTCCACCTTATTCTGGACCGCCTGGACACTATCCTCCTCACCCTGGATACCCAACAATGACTCAGCCACAAATGTCGGGGGTACATGTAGTAACCCATCCTCCTACAATAATACAGGGACCAACTATGGTACCCATAGTAGTGGCAAACACTATAGGCTCTGATCCATCACAAACATTTTGCCGATCATGTCAAATGCAAGTTATTACAAGGGTTAAGAGGACACCATCTCTACGGACTCATTTATTTGCTCTATTGTTATGCGCCATTGGGTAAGTACAATTTCTTAGTTAACCTAATTAACAGTTTTAATCATAGTAGCTTTCGAGCCTCAGAGGTTTGCCTCAATGCATTTTTTCTCCAGTTATTTTAACACGCTTGGTTAATACTTTCTTTCTTAGATTTAAGGGAATATATCACATTTTAAATAAAACAGTCGTTAAAACTGTAGTTTTAAAGTATCCCTTGATCATGGTTGCTTGAAATATTTAGATTAAAATTGCAAAAAAAATTAGATAAGTTATTTTTACTAACCAAAGCGCTCGGTTATTTTGATTACCATGACTAACATTTATTTACGAAGAATTTATTTCATTATTTGTTAGCTTGTCGCGACTGAAACAACTTATTGCTACTAAAATTATATTTTTCTTTGATTTTATATATCTATATTTCTGTATATAGATTAATAACATAAATGTAAATTTAAATTTATATATAGTATTTAGAGAGTTACAAAGCAAATAATATTATTAAGTCAAATTGGAATGAAGTCAGATTACGAGTATGTACAGAAACATTAAAAACTTCCAGGTTAGTGATTAGTCGGATTAGAAATGATAAAAGAATAATTAATTACTACATTAAACTGCATATAAAATGTATGTTTCGAAGTGATGAAAATTTTGAAAAAAAAAACGGGAAAAATCATGAAGGAATTTTAACTTTAACGAGTAATAAGACTTTTTACTTACTTTGTATTATCATATTGACATGAAACTTTACAAGTCTTTAGTATATCTGATGATAGTAGGTAAAAATTTGGTATGATCGAGATGATGTCACGGTGAGGTCAGAAGGTGAATAATTGAATTCTGTAACGAGAGCTGGCTAATAATTTGAGTATGGGCCTATTTGATTTAATTTGATAGGCTCACTTCGTTATAATTTGATTTAATAACATGATTTGTAGAGTTTCGGCTTAAAATAAAATTATACTTAAATACTTTCTTCTTACTTTTTTAATCTACACATAAAATGCAACAAATTTAGGCGGGTAGATATATAATTAGTTTATAATTATATTAAAATATAATAAAATTTAATTTTGTTCCAGATTATGGCCCTGTGTATGCATACCTTACTGCGTGGATTCGTGTAATAGTGCTGATCACTACTGTGCCAATTGCAATGCATACATTGGATCGTATAATTCCTAATAAACTTTTTTAAAGAAATTTAATTATTGTTAAGGCTATCTTTATACATCTTTACATATCTATAAATATTTATATAGATTATATATTTAATCACCGGATTATCTGTTAAGGATCTTGTAATACTGATCAAACGACAATACAAAATTTTTCGATAATCGAGACAATAGTAACACAGACACGCTAGAATCTTAGAAATGTTGTTATATCTGCATATTAACGATGTTTAATTTGTATTTGTTTTGCTACTTCACCAGCATCTCGAAAAACAGAATTATAACTTAGTATTGAATTCTTACTTATTTACGTATACTAAAATAGTAACTCAGTCAAATATCTACATTAAATGGGTAAATATTTTTTGAATAATCTAGTCGATTATCGATACATAACCCAAATCTTTTGATTTATTTCGATCTATCAATCTATGACTGTATAGCGAAGCCGCGGGTTCTGCTAGTGTATTATACATATATAAACGTTCCTCTTGAATCGCTATCCATTAAAAAACAGCATCAAAATCCGTTGCGTAGTTGTAAAGATCTAAGCATACATAGGAACAGACAGACAGCGAAAAGCGACTTTGTTTTATACTAAGTAGTGATTTGTATTTACACTCTTGTTCTTCACATGTGTACTATATTGTATATTGACTATGTTCAGCGACGTTCCGGTCTGATTGAGACTGGCGTAAGGTGACGTCGAAAGAGAGAGCGAAATGTCACTAGACAGCCTCTCTGTCTTCTGTATAAAATGAAAAGTGCAGTGTTGTAGTGTACAGCTGAATACAAGAGCGGGTGGTTTTTTTTACTTTATAAATTATAGCTAATAAAAAGATAAAAGTTAACAGTTAAATTGTTGCAGTTCAAAATAAGTTAAAATATGCTTATTTTTAAGTAACATTAAAAAAATATAATAACAATATTTACATTTTAGTATTAAGCGAAATCCTGGACATGAGTACAATATGTTTTTAAGAACTGTCATATTTTGTACAGAATACAAGTATATAATACATCCTAAAACAATGGTCTGCCATTTGATTGACTAAAAATCTGTGTGCTTTTCACGCAAAAAGTAAAGACAGATTTTAACTTAAATTGGTTTAGTGTTTATCACTTGCGTTAAAATTTAGGATATTTTATATAAAATACTTAATTGTTTATTTTAATACTTTAGGATATCTTTCACTACTAAAAAACCTATTTGTAACACGAGAAAGCACAATAAATTATTGTCAATAATTGGTCGTCTGAGTTGATAAAACTCTAAAACTCGTAACTAACATAATATAAAATCTATTTCTCTCCTTATATACATAATATAAAAGGAAGAAGAAGAGCTAATAATTGTCAGTAATTCCGCTTATTATTGAAACCACGCAACGGATTTTGATATTACTTCAATAAATGATAGAGCGCTAAGGAAGATGTGTATGTCACATAGACATTTTGTACGATATGGCTTGATTATGATGATTTTTTTTATAAAAAATCATTGGTGACGCTGAATGAAATTTTAAGAGATTCATCGAAACAATGTTACAGAAAATTGTAATTATCCAAAAGACCTACAGAAAAGTCCGTTTGTGTGTGATCTTACACTAACTATTACCACAGAATATATAATATGCCTATTGCTGGAGTTCGTAATGATTATGGACCTAATGTAAAATTATGAACTGTTAATTTTAAGCTAAAATAAAAGATAAATTAAAGTGAAATATGTTTTAATTTAATTTGTAGTTTCTTTGTTGGTTTATGAAAGTAAATGAGTTTAAACTTCAGTTTTCTTTGAACCTATATTCTTCAAAGCATAAAATACGAGAAGCGAGTAGGTACCTACTGAGGATTCGTGCTTGCGTGCAAGAGACGTCACAGAGTTTAATATTTTTTTATCTTAATTTACAATCTATTCATTTAAACAAAATTAAAGTGTCTGTGTTTAATTTTAAGGTACCTTCTAACATCAAAAATCAATTTTTAATTTTTTTTGTCTTGCTTGCTGTCTGTTTGTTCCGGCTATTCTCTGAAACAGCTGGACCGATTGATGGGAAGTCAAAATCGGTCGCTAGTAGTCTATACTTCTATACTACTATTATAAAGAAGTAAAGTTTGTTTATTTGTTAAATTGTAAGGGGTAATCTCAGGATCTACTAAACCGATTTAAAAAATTCTTTCACCAATAGAAAGCCACATTATTGTTGAGTGTCATTGGTTATATAAAAAACCGAAAAATAAAAATGTTTTTACGTGGTAGTCCGTTTTGCAAAGTGAATCGGAGAAAAAACGGTCGAATGAAAGCGTTTCTTACGAACGCTGCCTTAACTATGAAAGATATATTTTTGAGTTCTAGAGAAAATATGTGGAGCTTAAAAATGTCTACAAAAAAGTCAACGAGAGCATATGTCTAACTTTTATATTTAAGTGACAAAAAGTGGTTTTTTTAATATTAGTATAGATAATTTAATTTTTAATATTAGTATAGATAATTTAATTTTTAATATTAATAAAATAATTTAAATTATTTAAACACTCTGTACTAAAAAAGGATTATTAACCTTATGCCCAACGAAGTGGGCACGGGTCAGCTAGTAGGTAATAAAGATCATTAATTGCGCCTCTCGAGTATTAATTTATTTACTCCACTCAGATGCGCCATTTTAGATAATCAAGACGAAAATTATGTTAATCGAAGTATTTCAAGCAATATTTATGACATATAGGTATGTCACAGTGTCATACAAAAGCTTACTTTAAGTTGTATTGACTGTTTTGTTATTTTTACTCGTACATAATACAATTTACGCGAAATAGTTATGAGCTTAGACAAAGGAACGCTCTAAGCACTAGAAGCCATAAAAATGTATCCAGGACATATGTCACGGTATAGAACATATTATTTAAATTTTTCTTGCATTTGTGACACGGTAGCCCCATTAGAAATTGTAAGGGGTAATCTAATTATAATAGCCAACAAGTTCGCGTTTTAGGTTTTAGTCTAAATACTTAGTTATACCTAAATATGAACTTGTTATTGAAACTAATAATAAAATACTGACTATTTACTTATTTTACTTTATTATAAAAAAAAATACCTAAAAATCCGATACCCAGATCAAGATCGCGACCATGTAAAGCAGTATTTTTCTTTTATATAAAGCAATCGATAATCTGAGTTACTAATCAAATAATAGATGGCGCTGTAATGAATAAAAAACGTAGAGCAACAACATTATAACATAAAAAACAGTAATATTTTATAGACAGACGGACAAATTTTATGTAATATATCCCGATTAAATCAATAATTCTATTCAACACTATATACCATGAAACTTCGTATGAAATATCTATTTGAAGAACCGCGGCCCCTACTTGAGTTCGCGGCCATGTCCTGGCGATGATGTCATTCAAATATCGTATGGTGTGACTCATCTGCGTCACTATGAAATTATTTTTTGCAAAAATAAATACATACAAGCACTTTAATTTATTGTGTAGTAATAATATTATTTACTTTAAATGACTAATAATATAATTAGTTAGAACTTACATTTTAAAAACATATTTTTTTTAATTATTTATTAGACTGAATACCTATCTAATTTGAAATGAAATAAGGTATAAAATTAATCAAAATACTATTTACATATCAATAACGAAGTCCAACGGTAAATAAAACGTTAGATAAAATGTACCAGTACGAGTAGTTACAAAGTACCCAATGACAATAAAGTTTATAGTAAGCCGATATTCGGAAAATACCTATATCTTATCTTATAATATAAATATAGTGTTAAGTAATAAATATAGATACAAATTAATTCAAACATTATAGTGACATTCATGACCGCCACCGCAAGCGTTCTTTTAGTTGCCTGTTGATTCTGCCACGGCGAAGTCGCTTTGAACGAAAAAATTATAAGTGTAGTTGAGTGATCATTATTATACTGTGTTTATTGAAAAAACACAAACACAAAAAACAGGTATTGATTTTTATTATTTAATAGTTTTTTAGTATACAACATATTATGAATTTTATTTTAGGATTCCATATGTTTTACCAATTGTCGAAAGTAGGTTAAAACTGTGGACTGCGAGCGTTTGTTTCTAGCGTAAATAAGATGAAAGTAAAATTACTTTACTGGGGATATGTGGCTTACTTTATGAATCGCTTGTTAATACAATTACCTAATAACAAATGTGTTGACAAAAAGGACTTACAAATTCCTTTATTAAAAACGTAAAAATTACTGGATAGAATTTTATTGAACATTAAAATTATACTATCAAATTCTTATTGGAATTTGAAATAAAAAAATTAAGTTATTTGTATTACTAAATGTACCTTCCTACCTATATACCTACTTACGTCCTACATGAAGCACATGGTTAGTAGGATATGGGATCCACCTTCAAGATTATATTTTTGTATGGTGATGGGATCTCTAAATATATTTAATCTAAAAATAACTAATTATTAGTTATACTTATACAAATTCAGAAAATAGAAGCCGCATATTATGTTATATACTCTACCGCATTGAGTGATTTCAAAAGACAAGCATACCTGTTATGAATAAGAAACGTGCTCTTCTCGTTTTCACACTCTTATTGCTTGTTGCCGGTGTCGCAGACCGAGTTGTTTTATATTTTGTCACGACATAATTGATACCTTTGTAACTTGTTGAAACGTAAGTACGTACATTTGCACGTAATATAAGTAAATTACCATCATTGTTGTATCACGCTGTTGCTTAGCTGCGGAAAAATATTTTATAAAAACAAACTATATCTTATTATCTAGTTATCTATCATTACATTTTACAATACAAAATTAATATACTATGTTCTAGTACAAATATGTGATTTATTCGTGAGCAATAAAATTTATCGACTAAATCAAAGATATCAAATAACTATTATTGGTTTTAGCAATTTAAATAAAAGATCCTATCTAGTTTTAGATTCCCAAATGCACGTTATATTAAATTAACAACTCTGTTTATTGTTATTAAAATAAATAGTGAAATTTCGTGGGGTAGATTGAGAAAACAGAAAATAACTGTACAAATATTCCTACCTACAATCTATACGATATATAAATAAATATATAAGTAAATTTTAAATTTAAAGATAATCATTAGGTACCTATATGGAGTATTTTTCAATACCATTCTTTTGTATGACAGTTGGTTAATAACCGAGAATGAAGCAGCTGTCTGTTATGTCTTACTATTATAAAATTTGCTTTTTTTCAGAAATCATGAATGTCGCACCTGTAGGACCAGAGGGTACCCGATTGGTCTGTCCTTCTTGCAGAGCCAACATTGTGAGTCGAGTGGACTACAAATCTACTACACGAACACATGTTATTGCCTGCCTTCTCTTTATATTTTTGTAAGTTTATTTTAATCAAATTAATTTATATTGCACTTTATTAACACGCAATTTAGTTTATCTCTTCTACATAAAACATACGAGTTAATCATTAGTTTGTCATCAATCAGGGAGCTTTTATTGCGTATGATAACTATTGAACAGGAAGTGGTAGTGGTTTCGATTCCTGACGATGCCAGTGTAAATAATTAAATCTAATCGTACATAAATATATATTTTAGGACTGTTTAAAACTGTTATATTTACGATTTAGTTTTGTGTATTTCGTGACTTGGAGATGTTTTTAAAGAATATTTTAGAAATTTAAACGACATCATGAAAACGGTTAACATATTTAACATAACGAAAAACATATATTCAACGAATAGTAACTAGAAAAAATATACAATGTATGCTTACGAAGGTCATGAAAAATCGATTTTGATGTTATCAAGTTTGTGGAAGTGTCCACTATAATTTTAGGCTGTCAAAATTACAATAATGTATGCTATGTGGGTACATTAAACATTCATCAGTAAATATACCTATGTACCTATGTGAATGATGTGACAAGAACTGAAAAATGTCGGACGTAAGTAAAGTAACATCTAAAAATGATAATTTAATCGTTGGCGTTTAAAATTCTACGAAACTCAAAAACAAGGTATTTTTAGAGAGCTAATTTCGAATGATACGTTGTTTCTATGGTCTTGTGTATAATTTTGGACGTATTAAATTCATTACAAATAATAATTACTAGTTAAAATTGATAAATATTATAATATTCAACTTTTCTTTGCCTGTCGGTTTTTTATGGTTATAATAGGTATTTATTTATTTATTAGGTTTATTTACATTCACTTACAACAATACACACAAATATATATATAAAAATGAAAGTAGGTATATCTATAATAATTTATATGACTTATTAAATTTTATTGAGATCGTTATTTGTAAGTATTTGATGAGAATTTTAAGTTGTTAGTAACTATATTTCATAGTCTATATCGTCGGCGTAGGTGGAAAACTAAATAACTGCGAATTTGGCCAAATTGACATTTAATTATTTTCATAACACCCAAAAAATACCGCATATTTTACTCTAACAAACATTTTCATATCTCGTCCCGTTTCAGAAATATAGCCATTTTTGTATTCCAAATGCTAAAGTAAATATGCTGAAACTAGCACTAAACAGTAGAAGGAAAAAGAATCAACTGAATAAATAAATTGATAACTATGATTTATGATCAGTTGAATGTTTAATGACTTAAATAAAATAAGTTGTTTAATTTATCTTGGAAAAAAAAATTGGAAAAAGAATCAGTAAATCGCGATTTTCTCCAAACTATAAAATTTGAGTTATTTAGTTCTCCACCTACGCCAACGAATTATAATAAAATAAAATATTTTCTCAATTTTCTTAGAGAATTGAAAAGTATACGTTTAAAAAATTTAAACTTTCAGCTCGTTAAATTTCAGATGATATTTATATAAAAATAATAAAGGTAGATGTAAAGACGAAGCAAATACGAGTAGGTAGGTAGGCCAGAGATAAGCGGAAACAAACAAACTCCCCTACTAGCTATACTTATATAGGTAGAAGTTAAGATAAGGATTTCAATATGTATAATTCAATATTGCGAAGTTGAGCGGATGTTATTTATAATTGCAATGTTATATTTAATATTACAAATGAATCAGTGTATAATTTTCCAAGTGCCTACAGTACTGTAGAACATTATGCTTGACGCACATTACAGTAAAAAATATAGGTACCTACATACTTGTTAGTATAATAATGATGTTTAGAGCTGTTATCATTGAGCATATCTATTTGTTATCTGAAGCCTTTAATTGTCTTAAGGCTTGTGTTATACACGCATTGATATGTATGTCTAACTAAAATAGGTATAAGCCAAACTAAAAAGTAAAATATAGGCCACTTATGGATTTCTTCTTCTTCGTTCTTGTTCTTGTAGAATTATACCGCTCTCATAAGGCGTAGTGTGATGCAAGGTAGCTTGTAGATGTTATTTCTTTTAAACAAACATGTAGATGAAGATGTTATTTCTTTTAAACAAACATGTAGATGAAGATGTTATTTCTTTTAAACAAACAAACAACTTTCAGCTTTATTTATTAGTATAGAATAGTTGAGATATTCGACTCTTTCTCTCATTTTATACAGCAGTGCTAGCAGTTACTAACAGTGACTAAACAGTCGACAGGATTTTTTTATATCATGCAATTAGCATTAATCATAAATAATTAAACCTTTAAAAGCATCATGTAAAACAGGACATGGACAGTTAGTTCAAATACGAGTATTGTAAAACTAATTAACATTAAGGTTTATTGAACTACTACAGACATTATTGGTGGTTAATAATAGATTTGGCTGTAGTAGTATGATTGGCTCGGGTTTTGCATATCGTAGTTTATTATATATATACACTTAATTATTTTATAACCGACTTCAAAATGCAACAGGTTCTCAATTTGTCGTAATCTTTTTTATTTTAAATTTTTTATGACGTATGTTACCTGATTACTCGAAGATGGCTGGCCGATTTTGAAAATCCTTTATTTGTTTCAAAATTTATAGTTTCCATTTGTTCCCCAAGTCACGATCTGAGGATGGGATCCTGGAAAATCGAGGGAAATCTTTAAATTTTATAGGCTCTCATAACGTTCTTTATTTATTTTCTAAAGCTTTTCAAGAACTTGCGTCTGATAATCATCACTTTGTGTGGATGAGCTGATGAATAAAGGTCGAACTCCTCAACGGTAATTTTTTATTTATATTATATTCTCCGTCAACTGTTGGCCGATATCAAAAAATATTCTTTTGATCGTTAGGGCATACTTTTTCTTGTCACCTAGTCAGAATCCTATGATGGGATCCCAGAGAAATCGAGGGCAATTTTTAAATTTTATATGCACTTATTACGTTGTTCATTTATTTTCTAAAGTGGTTCAAGTATATCCGTCTGATAATAATCATCATCTCATGAGTATGAGCTGATGATGAAAGGTACAGGTCCTCAAAGATTGGGACTTGAAAGAAAATTCTTTCAACATTAAACGCACACATGGACCGATAGTTATATTCTTTCAGGCTTCTAGATAATAGTAATATTTATCAGGTGATAATAGAAGGTAAATCGTATTAAGCCTGGGAATTAGGTGGAAAAAATGACGTGGACAAATCTCGATTGCTTGTTATCGTTTAGTTGACCTACCCAATACCCATATTATATTTAAAGAAAAAATGCTGTATTACTGAAAAATGTAGCAAAAACGGGGGAAAAATATTTATTTTGATTTTCTGCCTCTAGATCGCGAACGGAGCCGCGGCAATGAAAAAGACATTAAAATAAATGCAAAGCACTTAAAATATATTTAATTTCAAGGAAATAATTCTATCAATTATATTTTTGTTTCGTATTTGATACACGAAGCTTTTATAGGGATACATGATACATAGTAAATGTAATCATCCATATTAATATATCTTATACTAGTTACACTGGTCTAGTTACACTGGCCCTCTTCGAGTACTCATGGAATAGTATAAACATATGTACAAAAAATTTAACACGTTCCATCTGCTACTACTTCTGTAACGATAATTTCTAGTAAAGACCTTGCGAATGGTGAAAAATTGCGTAAGCATTGTGAGTAGTTTATAGATTTCAAGGACTGCAAAACTAAATATAATTCGAGATGATTCAACTACGGCCTGGAAATAATGTAAAACATATTTTGAATCTCTTTTTATCGGTATTATAAAGATAAATATTAAATACCTAAGATATATTGGTATTTTTAATACTTAGTAAACTATCGTAGCATATGAAAACGTACTATAGATATTTTGGTGACAAAAACAAATCTTAAAGGACGACTAGTTAGAGCCATATATTTGCCAAAAGTTCTAATTGAACTATGTCGTAGTTATAGTGTGAACTGAATTTCATCCAAATCCTGAACCAAAAAACGACTGGACAATCGTTTAACAGACAGATAAACCTTTACATATTATATATTATTAGTGTGATTACATAATATGTAAAGTAGGTAAAGTTATAAATGAAACTATCTTTTCGCATTTTGTAGCGGATTTATTATGATTTTTGGTTCCCGACGTTTCGAATGCTTTACAGCAATCATGGTCACGGGAGAGACTAAGGCATTAGACGTCTCAGGGGGTTATATACTTGTTACAGACAGTGCCTACCCACAATTTACATTTATAATGTCAAGTATTAATTTCATTTATAATGTCAATTATTCCCATAAACCCAAGAAAGTATTAGGTAACGTTACTTCAGATAGTTTTTATTTGAATCCATTAATTTTTTATTATTTGTTTCAGGTGCTGGCCTTGCATTTGCGTGCCATACTGTATGGATTCCTGCAAAAACGCTGATCACTACTGTCCTAGTTGTAACGCATACTTAGGCACTTACCAACGATGATTTAATAAACTATTACATCTTATTTATTTGGGTATCGATCTCCTGTTTATCTAATTCGTTTAGATAACACTGAGATGAAAATAATGAATTTAAGTTTTGATTTTTTAATGTTTATTTTACGCTTTTTTCTTACTATTTGTTATTTGTAACCAAGTTTAGATTTCTATGTATATTCTGTTAAATGTATTAAATATAAGATACTGTTATATAATTATATTTTATTTCATATAGTAGAAGTGTAGTTTATGCATATGAAATAAATTTTTCATATAAAATAATGCTCACAGAAACTATGATTTTTCAAGAACGCGTGTATGGGTAAAGAAATGTCCTAAAAGAAGTTTTCATAATTAAAATTTTCTCAACAAACATCTTTTTTGACACTTAACATATTTTTTGTTCTTCCACGCACCTTTGAAAAATTAAGTTTAATTTAGTCCTTTAAGATCAGTTACTTTGAATTTCAGTATTCAATACCTAAAATAAACTATACTTATCAAGAATTCGTGTTATTTTATAATTATTAAACTTCCTCCAATAGAAATCTGCGTGAAGTCTTTCTATTGTTTCTTACGATTTGTAGTAGGTAGAAGTTTGAGGTCGAAGTTTCAAGGTCTTAATGTTTTATATCTTCAAACACTATTTTTGTTTATATATTAGTTAAAATTATTAATGGTTCTTCTTCTTTTTGAAATATCTATATTGAGTAAATTTTAGTGACAGTTACTATAAACAAACTATTAAGGTATATTTAAACTTATCTTTAAGTTATTTAATTTTTTTATTATTTCATAAAACTATTAGTCGGGAACCAAAAATTAAAACAAATCAAATATTTAGGCAGCTTTTCTAGTTATTCATAATTATCCACAAAGTACCAACAACCATTACATTAAAACGATTTTATTTAAAAAAAAACTTTGAACCATAACATTACGAATTCGATATAATTATTCTTATTCAGAGAAATTCTCTGACACTATAAGCACATTTTGCATTGTGTTGAGGTTTTTTATGGCCTTAAAATTATTACTGATACGTCGTCGGCCAATTCAAGGACTGTGAGCGAAGTCAACGCAGTGGGAAACAGCTTTGGAAGTATAACATTACTGACATGACAAAGTGGTATTGTCATGCAAAAATTACTAGTAGTACTTCACTATAACGGTACCCCGATATTATAATTTTTTTTGGTAATACGTAGTTCTCATTTTTTTGCATGTATATGAGGTTTACAGTATTAAGTCTAGGTAAACAGTCAGACTTACGATAATAGACACAGCTCAGAATCGAAATAGATTGCTATTTTATTTTTCAAGGCGCTTTCGCATTTTTTAAAAGAACTGTACCCATGTGACCACTGGCTCTTCTTCCAAGCGTGGCAACTAACTAACCCAAAAACATATTATGTCTTTATGGTGATTAGAGCTATAGCTCTAGTCCTCATTTGCTCAGGATAAGATGATGACGATGATGAATGTCAAGAGACATAACGTTGCAGAAATCGCGTCTTAGGGCTTCAAAATAGTTAGACAAATTATAATTATTAATTCGCTGTATCTCAAAGTCATCATTCATTAATGTAAGATATGTGTCGGAATGGAACTGCATGAGTTCAAGAATATGATCACTCTACTCTTTGGAACTACTTTAGGGAGACGTTTCAGGGATGAGGCAACTGGAATGTTTTAGAGTTTCAGCTGAAAAATGTATGACACTGATCAGAATATAGAATGCTTTTGAGCTTTTTTTTAGTTATGAACGTTCAAATTTAATATTTCTGTTAGGCCACGTAGATCAGAAAGACATTACGACTAATTAAGACTAATTATTTGATTTTTTGTTGCCTCGTTATTAATTGTAATAATATCAGGGCTCAACTACGTCAGCTGTGGTTCCTTTTCTTGAAAAACGAGTTCATCATAAAGCTCTCTCCTTAAAACCCACAAACTAATGTACGCATAGATTTCGATTACCAAATTCAAATCACCTACATTGAAATCAAAAGTTTTATGTTAAAGCCTCCTATGACAAGCGTAAAAGTCTTTTTTTTGTTCTAAGCTTGGCTAATCTTTCCATCACGATATCTGTAGGGATGGGCGTTTGCCCTTATACGGAATAACGTTTAGTTATTATAGTAAAGTTTAGTTGCACTAGCTACGGTTTCTGTCTTCTCTCATCAATCCACAGAGGCGCATATTCAGTGTTGCTAGATTAACTCGTCGTTTGTGATAGCCTGATTTTATCTCGGAATCTTCGTGCTCCTTGCTCCACCATTACCTAAGCCACTACGTTCACAAGGAATAGCCTGGTTACCGGGTACTGGGGCAGGACTGTGTTGTTGACTATTTGAGGAAAGTTTGCTATAATCACCATTGATTAGCGACCTCAGTTGATAGCCTATTTAATTTAGGTTTATATTAATTTGAATTAGGTTTAATTCTTTCAAATTATCGTGACCGTGATAATTTGATTAATTGAATATGACAAGAATTAATTTAAATTAACATTATAATAAATAATAAACATAAGTTATATTTGAAATTAAAAACGAGATTACTTGGCAACGCCAAAGAAAACGTTACGTTAAATGTACGAGTATGTATATGCACAATAATGGCAATGAAGTTATATGTGGTATGCTGATATTCGTGAAATATATCTAATCTAGTAATAGAACATTACATTTATACACTGTTCAATCCTACATATAGGTATAGCTAAATAATTTTAGTCTGTTGGTTTACTTGTTCTAGTGGCCTCCTCCTTTTATTTCAGGACAAAAGTACGAACGGGTACGCGATTGCGGCCTCTGCGAACTACTGGAGTTTCAATTCCGTTCCTTATCTGAGGCCTGTGGTGTCCCCTACCCTAGCTTCATCCCTCTACTCATCTTTCTTTTCCTCTCCTAAAATATTCTAACCATTTTTTTCCTTAATATATGAATTACTAGCAGACCCGGCGAACTCTGTTCCGCCAGAATACAAGTTACTGATTATTGATTTCAGATAAAATTTATAATTATCAAATTTTCAATCATAGAAAAAAATACGTTTAACTGTCATTTGCGCTTTGTTATTCCATGTTTTATCTATAGAGACTTGTATTCTCTTTGATGTTTTATGTCACGTCACATCGGAACGCAGTCGAATGGAATAAAAAGTATACTATGTCCGTATCCTGGTTCTAAGCTACCTCCCCACCAATTTTCAAGCAAATCGGTTCAGCCGTTCTTGAGTTATAAATAGTGTAACTAACACGACTTTCTTTTCTATATATAAAAGAAATAAAAGATAATGAATTGACTTATAATGAGTAGTTGGCGTAAGGCTTGCTTCAGAAATCAGCCCAAACCTTTAGAGCAGCATGAGTAGTATGAAAAGTAAGTGCAACAGAGCTAGGGCGTACCTTGTAGATGACGCACGGCAGCAGTACCCGGTTTCGCCAACAACTGGACAAGACTTGTTGTACCAGTCGAGGCGGGTGCAAAATTCTTAAGAAGGCCGAGAGGGAAGGCTGAGGATTATAAGTAGGAATGTTGCGTCAATAACTGGAAGAGCAAGAAAATTAGCGGATGTTTTGAAGAGAAGAAACTTAAATGTGGCATGCTTGTAAGAAACTAACGGTAAGGTAAAAAATCTAGAGAGATTAGAGCAAGATGTAAGTTATTTATTCTATATATTATTGAACAACGCATACAGACACAAACACAAAATTTTTCAGTTTTAATATTAGTATATAATAATTAATAGCATAGGTAAACCTTTTATCGCGTAATATAAAGAAAACATTGAAATAAAAACCAAGTACTTCAAAAAGATTCGATTTCAAGGAAATAACATTAACTATAATCTGATAAACGCCTGAATTATGTAGTCCACTCCATAATTAATAATCTTTATCTATGTACCAATAAAAGCACTTTGTAGCCTACAAGCGACTCACCATCCTTGTTCAATGCAGTTACAGGTATACTGTGGTAAGCAGATGCAGGTATATTGATTTTATTGAAAAATATTAAAAACAGGTAAAGATTTTTAGTAAATTTATTTTAAGATTTTTCTCGTTTTACCAATGACTCGTATATCGAGAGTAGTAGAATATCAATTACTGTTCATGACAAAAATGATTTAATACCGTTACAAGAAACTTACTGGACAAAATTTGATTGAACAGCAAATATTATAATATTTTTTATTTGGATTAAAAATAAGTTAAGTAAAATTAGGATATCATTTATATTATTAAATGTATGTAGGTACTGGTACGTATGAAATAAATAATAAATAAATAATATGTTTGGGCATTCTGTAAAATACTTATCAGCACATAAATAACGGATATGTTTTGTATATTGGATGCGCTTCCTGTGATATATTTTTGTATAGGGGGGAAGATGGGATATATGTATAGAATAAATGTTAGTAAAAGTTAAGAAATGAAAATTAATATGTTGTTATGATTTCTTCTATAATTATCTTTACCTTTATGTTTAACTTGTCTTGTAACCAACGAACGCTTAAACTAAAGTATATACATAATGTACGTAATGTAAGTAAATTACCATCGATATTGTATCTAGGTGCTTACTTCCAGAGGGAAAATATTTTATAAAAATAAGCGAATAGGTATCTAGTATTTGTATTTTACATTTTAATAGCTTTCTACGATACGTTGTTATACTAATGTGTTTTATTCGTGAATATTAAAAAATGTTGACTAAAAATATTACGTATCTATTAATCCAATAAAGAGATCAAATTACCATTATTAATTTTAGCAATTTCTATATAAGGTTCCTATCTAGTTAAGATTTCACCTTCCACGTCTCATTAAATTAACGACTTTGTTTATTGTTATTAAAATAATTATTAAAATATGGTGGGACAGATTAAAAGTACATAATAAGTTAATGACTGAATGAAGTATAATAAAAAAATTTTCTTTCCTTTTCATAGATGTTTCAATAAAATGACAAGGTATGTTTTGAATTTGGTCGTAATATTTTCAATTTAAAGTTTATCATAGTATATTATATATTATGTTTCATTACTTAATATACTTTGGTTCCAGACGACGATTCAAAATCTACGCTGTCGTCTTCTTAAAACATCAATGAAAAGTAAAGAAAGTAAAAAGTATTCTCCTTTCTCTTTCTTTCTTTATTTCTTTTCTGTGACAGTTGGTTAATAACCAAGAATGAGGCTTTATGTCTGTCACATATACTTTGTGCTTTAGTTTTTACATTCCATAGTATTATAATATTTGCACTTTTCAGAAATCATGAATGTCACACCTGTAGGACCAAAGGCTACCAGATTGGTCTGTCCTTCTTGCAGAGCTGACATTGTGAGTCGAGTGGACTACAAAACTACGACAAAAACACATATAATAGCATGCCTTATCTGTGCATGTCTGTAAGTTAATTTTGTAACCCTAATTTTTATTGCACTTTAACAACGCGTAATTTGTTTATACCTTCAACATTAAACATACGTAAATCATTGGTTTTTATCAATAAGGTGCTTTTATTGCGCAAGATAGCTATTTGAGGAGGTGATTGTGGTTACAACACTGACATCTCGAATATAATTTTTTAAAGCTCGTTCATAATGAAATATTTCAGGACTGGTTAAACTATTAAATTCACGATTTATTTTGGTGTGGGTTCGACTTGGAGGAATTTTTTCCCTGCTAGGACAGGTTATTTTAGAAAAAACAAAATCATGAAAATGATCAACTTACTCGTACGTATATTCAACGAATAGTATCCAGAGAGAAGCGGTGTATGTTTACGCAGATCATGAGTCGATGTTGATATTATCAAGTTTGTGGAAGTGTCCACACTTACATCGTACATTCATCAGAAAATAAACCTAGATGATAAATGTCAAGGTAAAATCTAAATGATAGGTACTTAAATCGTAAACGTTTAAAATTCTAGGAACCGTAAAAATAAGGTGTTTTTAAAATAAAATCTATCAATTTTGAAGAATATCATAATATTATCTATGTGGAATTATGTTACAATTATCGGTAATTCAAATTTTGAAATATTATAATATATACACTTTAGTTAGTTTAGTTAGCCTGTTAGTTATAGAAAAGGTTGAAAGAAAGTTTTAGATATGTTAACCGTTACCGAACTATTTCACTAAAATCCGTGCAGCGGTTCTCTCGTGTCAACTCATGATGTGTGAACACACAGACAGGCAGACAGACAAAAATTATAAAAATCTATAGTTTCGGCATCATATAATTATGAGTATTTCAATAAGATTTTTCAAATATATGAAATGAACAGATTCGACTTAGTTAGAATTTTATTACGTAGGTACTAGTCGGAATCCGCGGCTTCGCTCGCACTAAAAGTAAATATATTTTTGGCTTTATGCCAAGACTTATGCAAATGCACTAACGATTAATTTCCCATTTCAAGTTTCATTTTAATGAGGTTTTATGTGGACTACTCTCAAGCAACAGTTATTGTGTTTTCCTGTGGAAATTATATAAATATTTTTTGCAATAACAAATATCTTAAGTGTTGACCCCAGTAATATGTTATTAGTACACAAAATTTGATTAAATTTATCCAGTAGGTACTTATTGTGTTAAACAATAACATACAAACAGACTATTGTTTTTTTATGGTAAACATGGGGGCAAACGGGAGGCTCACCTGATGGGAAGTGATTACCTCCGCCCATTGACGTCTGCAAGCCAGGCTTGCAGATGCGTTGCCGGCCTTTCAGGAAAGGGAGGAAGGGAGGAGGGAGGGAAGAGGGAGGAAGGGAGGGAGGAGGGAAGGAGAGTGGGCCTCCTGGACTCTCACTCATCGGACAAAACGCGACAGCATAGCTACCACTTCACGCCGGTCTTCTGTGAGAGAGTGGTACTATACGGGGCGTGCCGGCCCATTCGGCTGCTACCCAAAGGTAACAAGCATGGCACTACCACTAGAAAAACTATTGTATTGGAGTCTTAATTCTATACACAATACTTAACAGTCATTGTTTTTTAAACAATAATTAACGGATTTTATTAAGTTACTGTTTAATTATTATAATATGTTTATATTATAAATGAATAATGAATATATCCTAATACTAAATTCACAAAATTTTATGAAGATATTTGTTATATTATTTAATAATCGATTGTGTATTTGATAAAAAATTGTAATACGGTTAAAATATATACATTGGAAACTAATTATTCACTGTGATAAATTAATAGGTATAGATAAGCACTTTTCGAATGAAAATTTAGTGCACATTGCTTATAAAATACAGATGAACAGTGTAGGATGAAACTGCTTGTTTTTAGATGATATTTTATTTGTGGTTTTCCTTCTTCGATTAAAGTTATTATTATTAACTATTCAGCCTAAACGTATTTTATTTACTGTAAATGTAATCACTTGTTAGCATGATAATAATTAATGTAAAGAACATTAAGCATATTATCATTAAGCATATTGTCTACTTGCTTACTATCTGAAGCTCTTAAATGTCTTTAGGCTTCATGCTATTACTTATAATGAACCAACGATTGATTCGCCTTTAAAATTTACCCCCTTTTTACACGCTTTTTATTAGCTTCACCTGTATGTATGTTTGTATGTTTGTTTGTAACCGACTTCTTTGGGCGCGATTTTGACCCACTTTAAACGGCCAGATTTCGTTCAAACTTTGTAGATTTATTGAGGACCGATAACAATACACTAATTTGATAAAATTATTCCATTTTTCAATTCGCAAAATATGATTTTTGCTTGAAAAAGTAGAAAATAAATAATAGTTTAAAAAACTAAAAAACACGCTTTTTATAGAAAACCGAACTAAAAAATAGAAAATAAAATTTTATTTTAAAAAAAGCGTGGGGTGCTTTTTAAGATATTATCGAAATGATAATGACACCATGCACCCCACGCTTTTTTTAAAATAAAATTTTATTTTCTATTTTTTAGTTCGGTTTTCTATAAAAAGCGTGTTTTTTAGTTTTTTTTAAACTATTTTATGAGGACTACTCTATAGAACTATTTTTGAAATTTGAATTTTGTCCCAAGTAATGAGGAAGATATGGATGCTGATACTGCATGGGAGCACCAGCTAGGCCAATCTGAGGGTTTCCTTAAAATTTTACTCGTATTTAGATGTAATTAACTCGCCAAAATAGCCTAAACGTAGTCTTCTATAAATTATTTAGTTTATGGAGGGCTGTAAACCAAATATAATTTGACATGATTCACTTACGGCCTTTTGATAAGGGAAAATATATTATGTACCTCTTTTATTGGTATATAATGATAAATACTATATTATATACTAAATATTGGTATTTTAGATTATTAATACTATTGATATTTCGGCGAGAAAAACCAAACTAAGAAGACAGGTAATTAATAATATCAATTAAACTAACTTTTGCTTTTATTAGAATTTTATCCAAATCTGTTCAGTGGATTTAGCTTAAATGAGAAAGACAGACAGATAAACCTTTACATTTATATTTGTAGTGTGATTGAATATTAAGTAAAGTTTTTTAGAAGGAAACTTTTAACATTAATTTTTTACTATATTTTTTTTCAGGTGCTGGCCTTGCGCTTGTGTGCCATATTGTATGGATTCCTGTAAAAATGCTGATCACTACTGTCCTAATTGTAACTCGTACTTAGGCACTTACCAACGATGATAGAATGATAATAATTTACCTTATTTATTTGCAAGTTGATCTCCTGTTTCTCTAATTCTACAATTTTGAATGAGGATGTGGATTTTAGTATTGATTTTTTATGTTTATTTTACTATTTTTTTTAATATATCTTCACAATTATTGTTCATCCACGCTCAATTGAAAATAAATAATTTTAATTTAGTCATTCATCATTACTTACTTTAATTTTAATAAAAATAAACATTTACAGTAAATATTTATAATAAACTTTTATATTTAATACTTTAAATAAACTATACTTATCGAGAATTTGTTTAATTTTATAAATATTACATTTGTTTTTGTTAAATGGATACTTCTTCCAATAGAAGTCAACGTCAAAAAATTTACAAAAATATTTTAATGGTTGCTTACAATTTGTTGTAGAAAGAGAAAATTGTAAAGTCTTAACACGTTCACTGCGTTACCAGGTGTAAACACCTTGTTAATCCAAATTACGTCTCGCGTACAGTGCGGCTAAGAAAAGTGTAGACTTCCCTGTCGTGTGGAAGGCATAACTTCAATTTGGTTCGGTGTAGGAAAGAGATGAATATATATCTAAGATGTATTTGTTAAATAGAACCCAATGGTATACCTACCTTAATACCAGGCTTATAAACCTGGTACCGCATAGAAGAAATAAAATATCATCACAGTGCGAAACCAGGTCGAAGCACCTTGTACCTCGCGCACCTGGTACCGCACCCCACGCTAGCTTCGCGTGGCTAGTGTTGGCATAGTATAAAGAGAGAAAGTAAGGCAACTTCATACAAACATTTTTTTTTAAATATCTCGAACCGTATATCAGTGCGCCAGTCAAGGCTGACGCCACAAGTTTCGCGCGTCACGGTTTTTCACTATATGAAAAATGTGTGATATTCGTAGAAGAACTTATTGCTGTGTGTTTGGGTGTCTTAATTCTTCATAGATTCCAGAGTTGTCTTTGTTCAGATTACCTACTGAACAGAAAAGGTAAACAAATCACTTATTCTATTCGCTCTGTGCGCGACTTCAGCGCCATGGTACGTTTGAACTACAGGGGGCTATTGTAATATATTTTACTAAGTATTGAATGGCTGTCAGTAATAATAATATCGAATGATAAATAAAAAAATGCTTTTTTAATTAAAGGGAATATTTATAATAAATATTTGTTAATGTAAAGTGTTCTTGTGCATTAAAAAATAAAATGTAAGTATAGTTAATACCGAAAAAGTAGCATAGAAGTTAGCACACATAAAGGTAGGTTAACTGAAATCAGACTGAAATCAAATAAAAAGAAAATAGAAAAAGTTTTTTTTAAAATTAAAATTATAAGAAAACTTGAATAAACATTCAATTATTTTTTTTTAATAGCAAATTTAGATTAAACGAAATTACCAAAATATTTGATGTTTCAAAATTCTACAAATTAAAAGTGCTGATTGTTTTTGAGTACAAAAAAAATAGATTATGTTTGCTAACTAAAATTAACATATTACAATTCAATAATAAAGCTGGGAAAAATTGTTAATCGATTAAATTTATCATTTTTATTTTTAGATTTTAATATTTAATATTTAAAATTTATGATCATTGGTATGGATAATCTTTTTGTTTAATATAATAAGTGGCAAAGAGTAAATGAATCTTAAATAATTAATGAAAAGTTTATAATAAAAAAATTCAATCTTATTTTTTAATATATAATTATGCTAAATTTAAAAATGTTTAAAAAAAATTTTTTTTTAATTAATAATAATATTTCCTAGCATTTTCTAAACTTACTATTTTTTTAAGTTTTACTCCTTTCAAGATTTTTATTATTACGGATAGTAAGGTTATGATTCTACTTACTTTTGTCTCCTAACAGCGGCTATCCATTTTTTCCTCTGATTTATTTTCCAACTTGCTGTTGGAAATTTATAAAAATGACAAGCACTTTTTCTACCTGTATTCTTACAACTTACAACACAACAACTTTTGTGACTCATTTTATGTTATTTTATTTAAATAAATTTTAAATAACAATTCACTTGTATATTTAGCTAACTCGAAACATAAAAACAGCCCCCCGTAGTATCGGATATAGCCACGGGTAGCGCTGACGGTAAATCAGTTTCTCCCCACCACCGGCTTCGCACAGAGCGAATAGTTTGTCCATTTTGTTAATGTTTTTTTGACAGCTCGACGACTGACAAGCTATAGTGATGTCAAAAGGACGTAATAATCGATATCTCTCATTTTTTTTAACATATACTAACAATATTCACACCTTGTATGTTTGTCGGCTTTTGAGTTTGTAATATCTACACTGACGGACTTATAAACATCAATGTTCAAGACGTCTTTGAAATAAACATTTTAACCATACAAGTATTCGAACTTTTCATACAAATTTAAATTGAAACCTATACAGGCCCGCCGCGAGCTAAGGTGCAAAGTGTGCACCGCACAAGGGCGGCATTTTCAAGGGGGCGGCAAAAACAGATATCGAAACGAAATCGAAACATTTTCATATTTTGCATATATTTTAAATAACTAAAAATTAAAGGACAGATTCGATGAGTTAAAAACATTTACTGGCATATTCGGCTTTTTAAACCATAACTTACTTAATTACTGCGACGATGACTTGGGCGGCATAGTCGGTATTGCACAAGGGCGCTCAAACAGCTAGCGGCGGGCCTGGACCTATAGTTTGAATAATGACTGAAGCCTATAATATTTACCTTACTCACAAAATTTTATTGAAATAGATGTTTATAGCCGATGAGAATTTAATACGTTTAAAATATATAAAGTAGTCGTCATAAAAAATAAAATATTTTCCTAATTTACGTATTGAGTTGGAGTTTAGTTTGCCTAAAAATGCTATAAATAATGTGGGACAAATGTAAGCTTATTTAATTTGTGGTTTTCCTACCTCAATTAAAATTGTTATGATTAATGACCTA
The DNA here is from genome assembly GCA_905231865.2 of Boloria selene. NCBI lineage: Eukaryota > Metazoa > Arthropoda > Insecta > Lepidoptera > Nymphalidae > Boloria > Boloria selene. Next base: position 10,432,273 of record HG993137.1, on the reverse strand, counting down.
TTTTATCAATATAAAGATAACCACAGGAGGTAATGAAGCTGGTAGTAGGATAAATTGCTTACGTTATCCCATTAATGTAGATGTAAGAAAATAAAAGCCAAAGAGGTAGATAGGTTGTTCTAGAGATAAGGCCAAACAACTAACAAGCGAATTCCCCTATTAACATCTATACTTATATTATAAAGCTGAATTAAATATTATGCTTTCAATCGCCTGAAATTCAGTGCATGTTATATACGTGATTAAATTATCATACTGTAATAATCTTAAAAATCACTGGTCTCGCCATCTCAAAGAAATCAAGGAACAATATCATCATCATCATCAGCCCCTTTTTAACGTCCCACTGCTGGGCACGGGCCTCCCTTCAATACGAGGGGAATCTCCACCGCGCTGGCCTAGTGCGTGTTGGTGGACTTCACAACGTCTTTCGAAAACTTGCTAGGTTCTCTCAGACATGCAGGTTTCCTCACGATGTTTTCCTTCACCGTAAGGCAAGTTGTAATCAAGATAGAAATGTTTCGCACATGAAAATATCAGAGGTGCGAGACCCGAATTTGAACCCGCATCACTCGGTTATCATAGCGTTACCACTGGGCTACGACTGTCACAATATGTGTACAATATACATGTGTATTAATAGAATAAAGCGTCGAAAACTTTACACCTGTTACTTCTGTATAATCATGCTGTAACAATAACTCGCCAATGGCGAAAAATAGCATAAGCATTGTAAACAGTTTATGGAAGACTGTAAACGAAATATAATGCGACATGATTACGGATTTTTGATAAGGAAAAATATATTTAGACCTATTTTATCCGTATATGATACGAGTACATACCATAGAGACATTGGTATTTTAGATTGTCAGTAAAGTAACATATTCAAATTACTAATTATGATTCGATGAGAAAAAACAGATCTAAAAGGATAGGTCATACATATATTATTTAGAATTAATTTTAATTCTGACTTAACTGTGTTACTCCAGTTCGTAGTGTGAACTGAATTTCATCCAAATTTGTCCAGTCAATTTAGCTTATAGGAGAAATACAGTCAGAGAAACTTTCATATTTATATAAGGAATGAGATTTAGAAAAATTTCTTTGAGTCAAATTTTTATTTGAAGTCATTTTTTTTTTGTTTTCAGTTGCGGGATTTGTTCTTTCATACCACATTGTCAGGATTCCTGCCAAAACGCTGATCACTACTGTCCACAGAGAATTAAACCTAAAAGACTCCGCTTTCAATAATTTTAGTACAAAAACTAAATCGCCAAAACATGGCGGGGTGCAGGGGAGGTTAGATATTTTTCATTGGCTCGTTTAAACACATGTCAAACTTAACAATGTCAGGGACAATTCACTAGTGATGGACGAGACTGATTTATTAATATCGATAACTGAGTCGAATCGATTATTTTATAACGATATAATAAAAAGACATGTTAATTGTTACACAAAATATTTAATATAGTAAGAATAGTAAACATCTCAATAAAGTAAAAAAAAAACAAAAAGCAGTCATGAGGACTGCGAACAGAAGTGAAAACTTAAAATGATACATAATCAGTTGTTATTTTAATCCAAATAATTTACACGACAGTACACATACATTTAACTCGCACAATATTACAACTTTAAATAAAATAATATTTTCTGAAGCAGAAGTTTTAAAAAAGATTAAATCTTTAGACCCCCAAAAAAGTGCTGGTCCGGACGGAATTCCTCATATTTTTATTAAAAGATGCAGCTCTGCTTTGGCGTTTCCTTTGACAGTAATTTTTAATAGTTCTATGAATAGTGGAATTTTCCCCCAGGAATGGAAAAAAGCACGAATAGTACCTGTTTACAAGAAAGGCGATCGAGCGGACATTAAGAACTACCGTCCAATTTCAATTCTTTCATGTTTTTCTAAACTGTTTGAGAGTCTTGTGTGTCCATTACTTAGTAATCACTTTAAAAATATCATCACACATTCGCAACACGGTTTCAGACACGGATTATCAGTTCAAACTAATTTAACTGTGTTTACGTCAGATTTGGCATTAGCGATGGACAGGGGAGACCAAATAGATGCTATATATACTGATTTCAGCAGCGCATTTGACAAAGTAAACCATCAAATACTTCTAGAAAAATTACATCAGTGTGCGCTTGGAACTACTCTAATTAGATGGTTTCAGTCATATTTAACAAAAAGACCACTTACAGCAGCCGTAACTGGCTTTGAATCAGAGATGTACTTTGCTGAAAGTGGAGTTCCACAGGGCTCCCATTTGGGCCCTCTGTTGTTCCTAGTTTTTATCAACGATATTACTAGCAAGATCAAGCATTCTAAGTGTTCATTATTTGCAGACGACCTCAAATTATACAAAACAGTTAAATCTAATTCAGATGTAGACCTAATGCAATATGACCTTAATGCCATTGTTGAATGGTGTCATTTTAACGGTATGACTCTTAACGTGGCCAAATGTTTCCATATAAAATTTACCCGGAAAAAAAACCGCTTGTCTCTACTTACTCAATTGGAAATATCGTATTACAAGAAGTATCGCAAATTAAAGACTTAGGAGTCACAATTGACGGGCGCTTAACGTTTTCAACGCATATCGACAATATAGTTGTTAAAGCTGCGCAAAATCTTGGTTTTATCAAGCGTAATACACAAGGATTTTCACGTAAAACTAAATTAATCTTATTCAATTCACTAGTGCGTAGCTGTCTTGAGTATGCTAGTATAATCTGGAATACACTGTGTACGCTATACAACTCCCAACGTATTGAAAGTATTCAGCGTAATTTTACGAAACATCTTGCGTTTTACGAAAAGGATTTCTCGCATAGGCAACTATACAAAGAACGTTTGGCAAAATTTAACATGATTACTCTTCGGTGTAGGCGCGAAATTTTAGAACTAAGTTTCCTACACAAAATTATAAATAATAATGTAACTAATTCAGAATTAACCGAAAGGATACTAATATCAGTCCCTTCTAGGACACACAGAAGTTCCCATATTCATAATATATTTCACACTCCTTGCGTGAAGACTAATATTGGCAAGCAAGCCCCCTTGGTGCGGTTGTGTAATAGATATAATGATATTCTTAGATCAATACCTGGCATTGACATTTTTTATGACTCTTACCCAATTTTTAGAAATAAGATATTTAATTATTATAATATTAATGAACATTAGCGTTATTTTTCTTAATAAATTATTGTAATTTTTCTTTGATAATAACTATTCCTTTTTAAAATGACATTATTTAGAATGTTTAGATTCATTTTCTTTTAATTTCTTTAAATTTTTTGTACTTTTAATTCTGGAATATTGAAATGCTATGTACACTTTTTATTGACATGCATATAAGACATTATTATTATTGTATAATTAATTAGAAAATGATGTATATGTTTGTTGTTAGTGTGCTTTTACAAATAAATAAAAAAAAATGAATTGTTACATCTTAAATTAAAATTTGTAAATTTAAACTGTTTAAATTTATGTGGTTTTGAAATCTATCGGCAATCTTGAGTGTTAGTGGCCATGTCGATGACGGCTAACAGGAATTTACTCCCCAATCAAACGTGCCCATCGAAGTTTTCACTTCATTGTCGACTATTGACCCGTAAAATATATTAATATTGTATAAACTCTTCTTATTGATTTTTAATCGGTTTTTTTTGTTAAATAAGCCAGTCGTATATCAATATATTTATCAATCACGCATTTTATTAAATCAATTAAATGATTTACGCTTTCAAAATCAAATCTGTTTTAGTTGTTTTATTTGTATGCCTTATTCTAAGAAGGAAGTAAAACTCTGCATAATGTTAATGTTTTAATTATTGGTTTCAAACTTAAAATTTTGCTGTTTTCCTGATTAAATAACATATTACACCTTATTTACATTTATTTCTATCGATTATTATTTGTAATCTGTGGCACAATCGTAGTAATCGTTATGTTGTGCCGTGGCACATCAATAGTAGGAGGCGGTACCCGTCCATGAAGTACAATATTATTTGTATGGCATTATATCTTAACGGTTAACCATTAAATACGAAACTTCATGGGCGTGAGCTGTCAAAAAACTATCAACACGACTCTTTTTATATTTTATTTTTGTATAATTAATTTTTATTAGACTTATCTGTGAAATGTAATACCATTTTTTGTGAGACTAGACGTTGTACTACACTTTCCACGCCATTTTACTGAACAATAAAGCATTATAACTGTAATTCGGACAGTGTTATCGCTGTGACTCTCGGCGGCGGACTGAGGAACGTAAAGAGGCGGGGCCGGTTGTTATGAACTGTCAGTCCACCAAATCTTAACTAAAGCATATCCCCAGTAAAGCGTCGTCTTGAGGTTAAATTGTCTGTGCTACTGTCCTAATTGTAAAGCGTACTTAGGAACTTATCATCGCTGATTTAATACTTTTTTACGTCTTATATCCTCTTTAAGTTTATCTACTGCGTTAGTTTATATAAAAACACTAAGATGAAAATAATGAGAATATTGATTTTTTACGTTTATTTTAGGCCTAATCGTCACATATATAATGTCGTTCTCTGTTGAATCAGTCTAGTAAAACTAAAACTAAGAAATTATCGTGCATTCATATACTACAGAAAACAGCCAAATTACTTTATATCACATTCCAGTCACAAGCTATCTCGAAAAAAAATTATGCCATTCCATTCGACACTACTGTAAGAATTTTTTTTTTTAATAATAATATTTTTTATTTGCTCAGAATGTAGGTATACATAGTATGTTACAGGTGTAAGCATTAATATTAAGCATCCGTGTACATTCTACCATTTGGCATGCAAATATAATTTTTCAACTTAAAAATTTACAAACTGAGTAACATAATATTTATATATTAGGTTTAAGTTTAGTAGTACAAAAATATAAATTAGTATTACAATATATAAGCTAATACCTAATTAAAACTATGACTTATCTATCAGGAACTCATTGACCGAATAATAGCATTTATTAATTAGAAAATTTGTTAATTGTTTTTTAAATTTAGAGATCGTTAGCTCTTTGAGTGATATAGGTAATCTGTTATATATAACCGGGGCCATGCTTAATTTTCTTCATAATTTATGAATTGTTATAATGGTATAGTAGTGAACTGAGTTAGAATATGTGAAATTACTTTAGCAGACTGCATCGGACTAAGAGTGAACTGTAAATGGCATAATAGTGAGGATCGGCCCTTACGCTTAATTTCCTACTAAGCAACTGTTATACATAATGATGTTTTATTTTTCATACATATAGATTAATTTGTCATGGTAGTAACTATGATTTTAAGTACGCATGTATGTTTACCTCTCATTTTACTTGAAGATTTTAATAATAAAATATTTTTTTGTAAAATCTGTATATTTTTATTCATCCACCCTCACTTCAAAAATTAATAAAATTAATTTTAAGCTAGTCCTTTAAGATTACTTTGAAATTCAGTTAAATAAATATCAAAAATAGAGTATCAAAAAATGTAACACGTACTCGTATCTGTTAATTTATAAATGCTTCGTTGCAAATGAAATTTACATCAATTCTTTCAAAAATATTCTCATTGGTTCAAAAATTTTTCTAAGGAGATGTATATATTTATATTTATATATTAACTTTTATTTACTATCCCCTACATAGCCTTATTAAGCTGTATAGTTTTATAGATAGCTTTAGAAATAATTTATTTATAACTTATTTTTTTATTGAAAATCATTTCTTATTTTTGGTTATAATAATATGACGACGCTTGTGCTATGGATACCAAATGGTACACATATTATATAACTTTAAATGCATACGTATTATAAATATAAGCACCCTTGACTCGAGTACAAATGGATGCCCCAGCGGGACTCGAACCCGCGACCGCTGGCACATAAAGTAAGTATATTGGTTGCGCCATTTTGCAATATGCAATAGTGATGGGATAAGCCGCGTGAGTGCGCTGATGCACTCACCCCAGTCGTCGTTACACCGTGTAGCAATTAACACGGCTTCCGCATAATTAACTATCATCCCGCACCGCGCGCGCGCAGGTTGACCGCGCCTACACGCTTTATAAACTTTTATTTATTGTGTACATACTATATAAACTTTAAGTGCTCTGTGCTAATTTACATAGAAGCGGAGATAGGAGTTGCAGCAGAAGGTGAGTCCCGGAACTTTTGTTTTTGCATGTGGTGTGTCCATCACCGGCAGGGAATCCCTTCTCAGGAAATAATACGACGCCCCCGCATTCTCTAAATACAGTCCACTTGCTCCACCATAAAAGTTTGGTCCTTCGAGCCGGATTAATTCCAATTTCTTGAAATACAGTCCACTTGCTCGACCATAAAAGTTTGGTCACTTCGTACCGGATTAATTCCAATTCCTTGAAATTATTTCCACAAATACCTACCCGCTTCCCTTTCGAAACGATCGCATCGCTCGCGCTACGCCATTTTTGTTCTAGAACGTGTATAGTACAAGTACCTACCGCAATAAGTTATATATTTACTCATACATACTCATCATCATATTTTATTGTTACATATCATTAATCGTTTAATTTGAATTTAATATAGACCTGCGCGTACACATCGCGAAAGTAATTTCTTGCCTTTCTTAACATCGCATAACTTAATAGTTATTATTTATTTTGTATCCACGTACTCATTTCGTAACTGTTTTCATCCCGTTTATATATTAAATACATATTTTTAATGTACTAAGTTAAGATATGTATTTCGCATCGCATCGCATTATAAAATAAGTGAATACATTTTAGGTAGGTAGGTATATCATTTATTTATATTTCGTCCCGCATCCATTTATATCTGTAAAGTAGATAGGTTTTGTAATAGTACGTAAATATTTAAATCTACGTACATAACATATTTTGTGCTAACGTAGCACACCGCATTCTTTTGTTTGTTATATTCGTACGCTTTCAACTACCGTCATACCTACTCACTTCATTTAGTTATTTCGTTCATTCGCCTGATTTATAAAATATAAAGCAGTTAAATAGTTTTTTAAACATGACGTCTTCGCAAGAAATTAATATTATTATGCTTGAGGCTAAACTTTCCGCGTACTTTGAACGTATTCAAAGTATCTACGATTTGTCATGTAGGCTTAATAGTGACGTAGACATCGAGACATTGGTTACTCGTGCTGAGGGTTTAGAATCGGTTCGTAGTAGCTTCGAAAAGGTCTTATACGATTTAAATCGTCTTAACATGGAGATAAATCCTAAATATAAGCCAGATTTCAAAAAACTCAACGCATTCGAAGACTTGTATTGTCATATTAAGCGACAAGTTTCACTTAAATGTCTCACTAACAAACCCGCTAGTCAAAGCTCATATTCGAAGCCTAGACTTCCACCAATAGAACTGAAAGGGTTCGACGGTGACCCGCGTAACTGGCCGCTATTTTATTCTAGTTTTGTCGACACAATACATAACAACCCTACTTTGACGTCATCTGATAAGTTATATTATTTAATCGGCAAGCTGACTGGCAAAGCATTGTCGGTGTATGCAGACATTACGCCGTCACCTGACAACTACGAAATAATATTTAACGCCCTCGTCTCTAAATATGAAGACAAGAGGCTTCTCGCGACCACATATTTAGATACTATATTTGAATATAAAACACTTTCTTCCGCGTCACAATTAGAACATTTTATAGATAGATTTTCATCTTCTGTATCCGCGTTAAATAATTTAAAATTAGATAATCTAAGCGATTTCATTTTGTTATATGTAGCTCTCAAAAAACTCGATTGTGAGACCACCCGCGCTTTTGAAATGGAAAACCGAAATTGTGGAATTCCAAAACTTGACGATTTACTCTCTTTTGTCCGCGATCAAATTAAAATCATACAACGTCATGGTTCATTAAATTCTAAGTCTAAGCCTCATTCAAATTTACCGCTCGTTTCTAAAAACGTCGTAAAGTCATTTTTAGTAAATAGTAATTCCGCATGTCCCGTTTGTTCTTTAAAAACTCATACTCATTATTACAACTGTTCTAAGTTTAACGATATGAATCCGCGTGAACGATATCAGGTTGTCAAGCGCAACCATTCATGTGTAAACTGTCTTAGTTTACGACATACCGCATCAACTTGTAAATCGTCTAATGCCTGTAAACATTGCAATTCACATTCGCATCACACTATGCTTCATTTTAGTGATAACACGCATTTCAAAAATAAAAGTAGCCGCTCGCAATCTGAAAGGGAAAACGTCCCCGCGCGAGCCGCGTACGCCTCACCGCCACGGTCGCCCCGTGGTAACGCTGTCCCGCTCTCACCCGCACGCAACGCCGCACGCGCCGCCTCTCGCTCGCACGGCAGTGGCGCGTTATCATCGCACTCGACCGCGCAAGCTCTCTCGGCGTCTCATAGCAATTCCGATACAGCTAATGACGTGATATGCGCTATGGCGAACACTGTGCGTGCCTCCGCGCATAGTAGTAACGTTTTGTTAGGTACCGCTCGCGCTTACGTTGTTTGTAGCGATGGCTCATTCAAACAAATTAGAATTTTAATAGATACGGGTTCTCAAAATCATTTTATAACGAAAAAATGTTGTAAATTTTTAGGAATTAAAACAAATATTATTAATAATCCTCTCTCAATAAAAGGCATTGGCGATTATGAGACGCAGTCTATAGGTAATTTTACAGAGCTGACCTTAGCTTCTCATTACGACCCGCGTTACACGCTTCGTATTAACCCGCTCGTCTTAAATAAAATTTCAGATAAATTACCTTCGACAAACATAGACGCGAAACAACTTAATTATTTAAATAATATTGCGCTCGCTGACCCGGACTTTTACGTACCCGGTCAAGTAGATTTAATTCTCGGTTCTGAAGTTTTTACCGAGATCCTTCGCCCTGGTAAGGTTGTCGGACCCCCGGGGAAACCAGACGCATTTGAAACCGCATTTGGATACATTATTTTAGGTTCGCTTGAAAACTTAGTTGATTTTCCTATGACTTCTACATCCACGCATACGTTTTTCACTTCGACCGAAGACTCAATTGAAAATTTAGTTACGAGGTTTTGGTCTTTACAGGAGGTACCGTCTAAAAAACATTTATCTCCCGCTGAGCACCAGTGCGAACAGTTCTTTGTTTCTACTACGTCCCGCGATAGCACTGGTCGCTTCATCACCGCGTTACCGTTTAACCGCGATCCTTCTTGCTTAGGGGATTCTCTAGTTTCTGCGCGTCGTCGCTATAACATTTTAGAGCGAAAATTTAATTTAAACCCTCTTCTTCGTGAGGAATACGACGCGATATTCCGCGAATATTTAAAAAATGGCATTATCGAACCCGCGCCTCCATTAAACGTGGAGAATCCATACTACGTTATACCGCATCATGGTGTTTGTCGCTCAGATAAACTTACTACTAAACTTCGTGTCGTATTAGACGCTAGTCACAAGACAACGTCAGGAATGTCTTTAAACGATTGCTTACACTCAGGCCCTAACTTACAAACAGATCTCACCGCTATTATTTTAAATTTTCGACTTTTTAAAATTGCATTTACCGCTGATATTAAACAAATGTTTTTAAATTTAATAGTTCGCAAATCGGATCGTCGTTTCTTAAATATTCTTTATAGGTTTGCGAATGAAAGCGACGTAAAATTATATAATTTTAACCGCGTTTGCTTCGGCCTGCGCTGCAGTCCTTATCTCGCAATGCGCGCTGTACGACAGCTCGCTTCTGAGCAGCAGCAGAATTTTCCGCTTGCTGCTGATATAGCATCAAACTACATATATATGGACGATTTGTGTATTTCGACTCGTTCGTCTGCAGAAGGCGCTAGCCTGACACAGGATTTAATTGAACTGTTTAAATGCGGCAGATTTAACTTAGTTAAATTTGTTAGTAATTCGACAGAGGTCCTGAGCGCGATCCCGCTTGAAAATCGCTTGTCAAGCCAGGTTCAGTTTGACAATGATGATTCACTTAAAATCTTAGGTTTAAGTTGGTGTCCCCGCGAAGATATTTTTCGTATTGCTATTAATTTTACCCCGCGGGCTGAGTGTACAAAGCGTCTCATGTTGTCTACCGTAGCTAAACTATGGGATCTCAACGGTTTTTGTGCTCCAGTAGTTTTATATGCGAAATTATTAATTCAAGCTTTATGGCTCGCCAATATCGGCTGGGACGACTCGCCGTCTGAACATATTTGCACCGCGTGGAAAACTTTTATAAATGAGTTACCACTTTTACATAATTTTCAAATACCACGATTTTTTGGTATCACATCTGATACACACCGCGTTTTGCTTCTTGGTTTTTCTGACGCAAGTGAGAGAGCCTATGGAGCCGTTGTTTATATTTGTGTTGTGGTTCCAGGAGAACCAAACCGCGTCACGCTGGCCATGGCCAAGAGTCGCGTCGCGCCGACACGTACCGTCTCGCTGGCCAGGCTAGAACTCTGCGCTGTGTTGATCATGGCACAGCTGCTTAATTTTATCCGCGACTCAATAGCGGCACGTTGTACAGTTGATGACGTGTTCGCTTTTACTGATTCGTCCGTGGCTTTACACTGGACTCATTCGTCTCCGCACCGATTTGACACCTTTGTGGCCAATCGTATTTCTAAGATACAAGAGTATCTCGCGCCGCGTCATTTTTTCCATGTTGATGGAAAGCAAAACCCTAGTGACTGCATCTCTAGAGGTTTATCTCCCGCGCAACTATTAGTTCATCCGCTATGGATGCACGGCCCGCAATGGGCTCGTGACAACCCCGCGTCGTGGCCTCTCAATAGGTTCACATTTGATGACACCGCAAATGATAAGGTTTATGAATATAAGAATATTAATCCATCTCTTATTGTCTGCACCGCAACCGTAGTCGCTGAAGAAAATTTTCTTCTTCAACTAGCATCACGCGTGTCCTCGTGGGACAAACTACTTCGTATCATTGTTTATATTTTACGATTTACTCGTAAACTTCCGCGCTCTGATTTTTTACAGTTTGAACACGTTAAGGTTGCTGAGGTAACTATTCTTCGTTGTTTACAATCGCATGCATTTAAGGACGACATTTTGGCAATCAAGTCAGACCGCAAGATCGCAAAATATTTATTACCATACTCGCCGTTCATCGATAAAGACGGTTTACTCCGCGTAGGAGGACGTTTAAATAAATCCGCATTGTCATTTGACGCTCAACATCCAATATTGCTGCCAAAAAATCATCGCATTACTGAAATAATTATAGATAGTTATCATCACAGGTTTTTGCATCCTGGACCGCATCTTCTCTTATCATTGTTGCGACAGAGATTTTGGATAATGTCTGGTCGTAACATAGTACGAAAACGATTTAGGAATTGTAATAAATGCTTTAAATCAAACCCGCGTTCGTTAAACCCACTCATGGCGTCTCTACCTGCTCCTCGAGTAAACGAAGCCAAGCCCTTCGTGAATACAGGCGTTGACTACGGCGGACCTTATAACATTCTTATTAGTAGGTACAGAGGCGCACGTAAAGAAAAGGCATATATTTGTCTCTTTACTTGTTTCGTCACGAGAGCAGTGCATTTAGAGCTTGCTGTCGATCTTAGCACCGCGTCATTTCTACGTGCTTTTAACCGTTTCATTTCGCGCCGCGGTGAATGTTTAAATTTGTTTTCTGACAATGGTACCAACTTTGTTGGCGCCAAGACGCATTTCGATGAGTTACATAAATTTCTTAAATCTAAATCGTTTTGCGAATCTTTTAATGCAGAGGCTGTATCTCACGGCATCAATTGGAGTATGAGCCCTCCTAATTCGCCTCATTTTGGTGGTGTATGGGAGACTAACATACGTAGTGTCAAACTTCATCTCAAACGCGTCGTAGGCGAGACGTTGCTTACCTACGAAGAAATGTATACATTGCTTACACAAATTGAGTGCGTGCTCAATTCGCGTCCACTTACTGTCATGAGTTCGGATCCTTCCGAACCAACCGCGTTAACTCCGTCTCATTTTTTAACGTTAGGTCCATTGACTTCGTTTCATTCCATTCCATGCGAAAATGCAAATCTTAATTTATTACATCGCAAACAATTACTCGACAAGCTTGTTCAAAGTTACAGGAATCGGTGGCGAAAGGAGTATCTTTCAGAGTTGCAAACGCGTTTAAAATGGAACACGCCATCCAATCCAGTTAGGAAAGGCTTGATTGTTATTGTAAAATCAGATAATTGTTCACCGCTTAATTGGCCTCTTGCTATCATAGACGAGGTCCACCCTGGCTCCGATGGTGTTATCAGGGTAGCGCGTGTGCGCACGCAAACCGGTACTTACGTGCGCCCAGTGGCAAAACTTTGTCCTTTGCCCAATCAGTAAAGTTCATATACATTTTCATTTAGTTTTAGTCGCATTTAGTTTACGTTAAATATTTAGTTTAACTTCATAGTTATTAAGTTACATTATAGCTTAATTCCGCGTTTTATATTATATTCCGCTAACACCGCGTCGCATCTCATCCGCTTCATTTCGATTCCGCATTTATAATTTTTATCCCATCCTTAATTCTTATTATATTCCTATCCCATCCCTCTTTTTTCTTCTTGTTTAGGGAAACCCTAAAGGCCGGGGGGATGGTTGCGCCATTTTGCAATATGCAATAGTGATGGGATAAGCCGCGTGAGTGCGCTGATGCACTCACCCCAGTCGTCGTTACACCGTGTAGCAATTAACACGGCTTCCGCATAATTAACTATCATCCCGCACCGCGCGCGCGCAGGTTGACCGCGCCTACACGCTTTATAAACTTTTATTTATTGTGTACATACTATATAAACTTTAAGTGCTCTGTGCTAATTTACATAGAAGCGGAGATAGGAGTTGCAGCAGAAGGTGAGTCCCGGAACTTTTGTTTTTGCATGTGGTGTGTCCATCACCGGCAGGGAATCCCTTCTCAGGAAATAATACGACGCCCCCGCATTCTCTAAATACAGTCCACTTGCTCCACCATAAAAGTTTGGTCCTTCGAGCCGGATTAATTCCAATTTCTTGAAATACAGTCCACTTGCTCGACCATATATTACAAACTAAATAAATATATGTTGGGACATTTTTTTTAACAACCGAACAAACTGAGCCATCGTGTATCAGCCATTTACTAGTGTCAATATTGCGAAAAGCTTTTATAGGGTAACTAAAAGTCACAGTCGGCTTTGGAACTAAATAAACTTATTAAAAATATTATATTCATATAAGGCCTTTTAATTTAAGATTTTTAAAGGTATAATTCATAAATTAATGTATAATTTATTATTTTTCCTATTCTTATTGCTCTGTACCTATCTCATATAAAGTTGTCTTGCAATCACTCATCGATCATATTTTTACTATGAAAGACAAAATTGGCATAAATTATCGCTAATTTTTAGGGTCCATTGGCTTTTGTCACCTTGATCAGTTTTACAGGAACCCTTCCAGTTTAGAGAGTCGATATTATGTGCAATGAAAAAAAATAAGGGTACATTATCTGCACGTATAGTATTTTTTTTTGATATGATATGATGTATTTCGATGGATTCCAGTCCTGATAAATCCAAAGAACAACACAAAATGCACTTTAAGATGTAAATACTTCATACGAATTCTATTGTAAATTATTTTATTATTATAATTTAATACCCCTGTTATTAGTTATGTAAATAAGGTAGTAAATATAAGTTAATTTTCGATGTAAACATATTAAAAAAATGAAACAAAAAATTTCTCTTTTTTGCCTCTATTATCGTAGTCAACTACGGAACCTTCATTACTCGGGGCCCGCGAACACTTTTGTAGATAAAATTTCGATGATATTATGTTGTTAACGCATGAGTCATTATTCATTACTAATTATTTTCACATTCGGGCTTCCATTATAAATATGTAAGTTCGTTTGTATGTTTGTATGGTTAGATAACATATTTGACTTAGTTTATAGCGACCCTACTGTACATTCTTATTGTATTATTGGGGTCATTTATTCATTGGGTGTCATAAGCAGATTTATGTATGTACCTATATGTATGTATGATCTAGTGCCCATTTTTTTAGTGTTTGGAAATGCATTAACATTTAACGCATTCCACGAGGTGGCTATGTGGGACTCACCGGCTAAAAATAAGCCTGTACTAACCAAAAAAACTTCCTCTGCCTTAATGGAGTGATGCAGGATCGCGTCATACAGGCAAGGGGTGGCTCCAGAGTCCATTGCGCAATCAGGGAAGTACAACGAGGAACCCTTATGACACACCGCCCACCGAAGCTGGCCCTCCCTGCGCGTTTCTTGGCTTCACGACTGGCCGTATTGCCGGACGCTACTGAGACCTACCCCCCACTACGAAAACGTGAACGCATGTTAGAGGGGGGAGGGGATGGGGCATGATAGACCATCTATTATCCATAATACAACCTTACGATGAAACTACATGGTGCGTTAATGTCTCATGTCACGTTATTATTAATAAGGAAATTTGTGATTTAGTAAATATCTCTCCACGCTATAAAAGATATTTGCGAAAACACTTCACCGGCTTATTTTTATTTTGATTATAGTATTTTTATTTTAAAATTTATCCTTAGAATATTACATTTTTTAAATAAGAGTAATTTATTTAGGAATACAGTATTTCAATGGAATACAATAAAGATGGAAAGTAAAGTCAATAATTGTCAAATATGTCAATAGTTTCCATATTTGACGACACGTATGGTTCAGTTTGAAGTGATCCTACTTGCTGTGCCAGCGGTCGCAGGTTTGAGTACCGTCGGGGCATTTATTTGTTACACGAATGTTCATACTCAAATCGTCATGGGTGTTAACATTTATAATATGTATGTATTTAAAATTATATATGTGTAAACTGTATCCGTAACACAAGCCTGTCTCAACATATTATTATAAAAATATATATATTGCATGAACGAACTACGGCTTATAGCTTATTATCTAGATCGCAGCAGCGATTGTGGCTCGAATATATTTATGTATGATAAAATTTGAAGTTGATTAGTCACAGTTTTATCTTCACAGTGAGCGTACAAAAAATGGACACCCAATGTAAGAATATTTTTATTTAGTTTTATTTTATTACTAAAGTATTTTTTATAAATTATAATGATTGTAAAAATTGAACTTGTAGTATGTATTTTGATGAGATTGATCTAAAATAGAAACCTAGACATGTTATAATAAGATTTATTAAAATATTCATTACAAGTTAACTTGACTTGTTTTTTTAAAAGAAAGGATTTTTGCTTAATCAAACTTCAAAACAATTTCAGTGAAAGAAATGAAAGCAGAAAATTCTTCTGAGCCAAAGCATATACCTGTCATGGTACCTTCAAGTTACTCTGGTCCATTGCCTCAAAGTTACCCTGGACCTCCTCCCCCAAGCTATCCTGGAAGAACAGATGTAATCAATACACAACCAAACTCACAACCTATTATTATGGCTAACTTCTTAGGATATGATCCAGTTGTTATGACATGTTCGTTTTGTAATCAACAAATTGTAACAAGGATTGAAAGGGTTGCTTGGTTCCGAACACATTTGATGGCTGGTATGCTGTGTCTCATGGGGTAAGTACTTTTAATTGCCTAAGTGATTGGCGAATTTTATCGAAATTTTTATCTAATAAATACGCAAGTGTTCGATAATTGTTCCATATTTTTATCGTTTTTGCACAAGATATAAAGTACGAATAGCCGATATATTATTTAAGACAGCTTTATTACAGGTATTATACAAAAGGTTTGTTAGTAGGTTTTTGATTTTTAATTTTTTAAGCGAAACTCTAATTCTATTTCTAAGATAAAATCAACACCGTCTTTTTAAGATTGGCTCAGCCGTACCGGAGATTAGTCGGAACATACAGACAGACGAACAGTCTGACAAAAAATATTAAAATTGCGTTTTAGTATGCATTTAGTAAAAGTTGTTATTTTGACATTACAAAAAAGCGCATCAATTTTATTTATCTGTATCTTATTTCAAGGATAGATTCTAATTGGGTCTGTGTAAATAAATAATTGTCTCTATGGAGAGCATTATTAGCTTATATGTTAATGTACTTTGAAATATTTTATTTCAGATGCTGGCCTTGTGTTGCCATACCTTACTGTACAGATGTATTCAAAAAGGCCATCCACTATTGTCCAAACTGCAACGCATATATTGGAACGCAACTATAGGTTAATTAGCTATTAATAAAAGTAATTTTATTTGAAATAATGCTAAGAATAGTGTTAAAAAATCCTAACAATCTAATTTTCTGAGATTTCTATTCTCAGATAATTAGATTGTTAGGATTTTACTGGAGTAGAAAAAAAGCCTCTATAACATTTTAGTAGAAAAATGGTATTAAAGATGCCGATATATGTATAAATGTATGTACTAGATTTATCGCGAGTGAAACTGCGGGTTCCGCTAGTAAATACATACATAAACTTGACAAATTATGTATAGAAACCTTTCTCTTAATTCACTCTATCTATTAAAAAAACCGTGTCAAAATCTGTTGCGTAGTTTTAAAGATCTAAGCATACACAGGGATAGATAGTGGAAAGCGACTATGTTTTATGCTATGTAGTGATATGTTGTCTAGACTACAAAACAGTACCTAATAGTAACTAATATCGATGAAGTTAGCCATACATGAAAAATAAAGTAAGGAAGTGCAGATGTAAGCGCAGATGTATTTAAAATTCTCTCATTATTATGGCCCGGTTCGTTAGCAATTTATATGGAAACAAAATCAATAACTGTATATACACTGGAGATTTGAACTTTTGACTTGATTTTGATTTGGATGAACACTGTTATGTCAAAGAAGTGATTCACTTAAGAGACAACAAAGCTTTTGAATTTCAACCAGATAAAAACGCTATGTATCTACGAGCTAATTGAAGATCAATGTAGAATATTGGCTTCGAGGTAACTATGGAATTACTGGTAACCTACTAGTGTTGATATAATTGTAAATTGTGGGAAGTCTGATGAAGTACCTATTGTAAATTATAAGGTTATTTATTGACGTTTTATACTGAATTATAATAAAAGAAAAGTCATAATATTGTAACTGTCTTTTATTTTCTAAATAACTATGCGAGTACGTTTTAATTTTTTTGTCTGAGAAGAAGAAAGGTGAGAGTTCAGTCTTTTTCTAAAATTAATGTAGCCTTGTTACTACTTATAATACTTTAAAAATTGTCTCTCTGTTTTATGTAATGTATGACTGCCTGTCTGTCCCAGCCAAGTACTCCGAAAGGGCTGAACCGATTTTGATGATACCTTCACTCGCAGATAACTGATGCTACGAAGATCAACTGTTCATTTCAAAAAAGAATAAGCGCTCCAAGAAATCTAAAATAAAAAATATTTTTAACTTAACCACTGCGCTAGCTAAAGTTTCCTGTGCTAATGTTCCTCTTTGTATGGAGCTTTAAATTTTACCGATAAAGTAAAATCTAAAATGTGAGCTCAGAACGGAGCAGAATAGAGGAAATAGAGCGGTTATCCGAAGTCGATGTGTCGGTTTCGGTTTTCAGTCCTACTGTGAATGTTCTGTCGAAACGAAATTAAGTTATTTTCAATTTTATAAAATATGAAATAACAGCTTTTTTTGAACTTAATTATACACTTAGTTGGTGGTATTTACTTATAATCTAAATTTTCATACTTCTAATTAAGTCTCATAACATTAAAAAGAAATAATTATCTTCATTAGATTTGCTTTAATATTTCTTATCTTATATAGTCAAAAATAGACGTTTTTAAATTTAAGGTCATTCATTAATATCTTGTAATTCTGTAGATACGAGAATATACAAATGCAAAGATTATATTCTACAGTATTATAGTTTGTACCAGTTATAATACTTTCAAGCTTATATCGTAGCATGCAAACCAAGGAAGGAAGTATTCGTACGTGAGTGAAAGCTATCATCCTTTTATCATAACTTCTCTTTGGAAACATACCACATCGTAAATTTTGGGACTACACTTGCATAAGTAACTTATATGGATAAAGATATGATAGGTTTAGTTTTTGATTTATATTTTTTAGAATTCAGTTAGCAAAAGTTGAATCGAATCTTTATAGTTTTGTTAGATGTCTGACTATTTGCATGTCTGTTAGGATCTCACAATAGATTTATAGAAGTTCTGGAAATATGGTGATAAAGATTGTTGAGTAGGAAGATATTACATATGAATTGCTAGACTGTTCAGAAAATACGAAAATAATAGGTATAACATGAACTTTATTCAGGTGAAATAATCTAAAGAAAATTAAGATAATAGAGCATTCCAAATACTTTTTGTACATATAATACAAAAAAATGTGGAAAACTAAATATTTCTCAGCAAAGTTTCTAATAATTAAAGTATAAATAAGGCATAATCTTTGAAATCGGCTTTAGATATAATACGTTGTGCCAATAGCTTTAAACTTGTCTTAGTAGGCTTTACTGCGTCATTTTACTCCTTTTTATAAAATTTCTTATTCATTGGATTCTTAGTTTCCACATGTGTTTATGGTATTCAAATCCAACCTATCAGATATTCTCATAAAACGCAAACGTTTGCGAAACATGGGGACTTGATCACTATAAAGAAAGAATAGAAGTGGTACGTGCGCACAGTACTAATATAGGTTATTTAAATAAAAAATTACAAGAATCTCCTTATACTATTAGAAATGTTTAATTTAATACTAAAACAATATTTTAACTTATTTTAATCTACATTAATTACCGATTCTTAGTTATACCTAGGTATGTCATAAATTTATATTTTAAATATTAAAAAAAATATTTTCACGGTTTTTCTTTAGCTTCTTACTTCCCGCCTCTTACAAATGTAAAATTAGGATTACAATCACTACATATTATAAAACAAAGTCTATCGCCGCGTCTGTCTGTACACGATATACTTAAAAACTGCTGCACCGATTTTCATGATGTTTTCACTAATGGATAGAGAGTTGAGTGGTTCTCAAGGTAGTTTGTAATTTGTAATATAATTTATCAAGTTTTGCATACTAGTACTAGCGGAAACCGCAGCTTGGCTTGCGCTAAATCTAGTCGCTAGTAATACTATAAATTGGGCATTACGGCCGCTTGTGTGTTATTTAGATTGCAATAATACATTCTTCATCCACAACATTTTTATAAATTTACTGTCATCCCTGTTCTAAGGTATAATAAACTTCACAGGAAAGTCGCGTAAAACATCAGTCACGCGCCGTAGTGACGGCGGCGCCGGGACTTCATTTATGCTAACGCGATACCTAGCTGTTACCAATAGAAGACTATCGAAATTTATGAAAAAAATCTTGTTGAAAGCTTTTTTAGTTTGTTCTCAGTTATTTTGTAAATTTTTTGCCAATACCTAATCTATATTATTTAATACATTGCAATATTTTTGTTCAGTGGCTTGACATCAATACTTTTCATTCATCGGATTCAAAAATAATAAATGTTTAAATTTATTTATAGATGCATACAATAAAGAATACATTTTTTACATTGATATGCAAGTTTAAATAATAAAGTGCAAAGGCAAGGTTCACTTGTTTATTGTTTTCACTTGTATATTGAAAACTGTAGGGTACAAAAAGTAATTTCTTTAAAACACTCCTATCCTTAATTGTGTTTTTTTTCTAATTTGCTGTTAATGTACAACATACAAACAGTTACAAACGCTAGTTTTCGTGTTTTATAAAGTAACAAATGATGTGTTTGTTAATAATATAGTACGACTTTTCCCTCTGTCCTTTATTTTTTTTAAAAAAGAAAGCGACTTCCTGTTCATTGCTCGCTTAAATCCTTATATTATGTTATGACTGTAAAAGCTGATGGATTATTGTTATATTTTTCTCATGAAACTTAGTTGAGTTTACCAAGTAAATAAACAGTTAAGTGTTTTTTTTTATTATTTAGTAAAATACTCTTCCGTACAATAATATTAGTCAAATATGCATATAAGTAAGTTACTGATAAACTTCGTCCATTGACGACCAACTCCGAAACTTGGATCAAGACGTTCTAATTAAATTACAGACGGTTCAAAGGCAGAATGCATAACGTCTATGCCCCGACTGTGCTATGGAAATCATTTACCAAGTTCTAGAATGTTCGGTAAAACGGATAGTACACGATAGAATTGATTAGGCATGATAAGCCGAAATCGAATAAGGGTGTACCGATGTATTTAGTGGTCATCGCAGAAGGTAGGCTTGGCAGAAGCACATATATGATACGTAATGTATAGGTACAGAGAAAGTTATAGTGCGGAAAATGAGTGCGGGAAACATTAGCAAATTTAACGTATGTATAGCAATAATTGGAATAGAAAAAGTAGCAGAAATGTTGACGTTGTTAATTTTTTTTTTATTATTTTAGAACAGTTTGACTATTGCAGATTGAAATAAAATAATAGCTGTGGGTTGCGTAGCACTTCCAATTGTTATTAATTTTCATACAAGATTGATATTCATAAATATTTTCCATTTTGTAGCATTTTTATTTCACTGTTGAATCTCTAATGTTAGATATAGCTAAAGACTCTTTGCCTATTCTCATAATTATCATAATTCATATAATTTTAAACTATAATACTAATATAACGAGTTGGTTATAGTCGTAAAATTTTTAAGTTTAGTCATTTTATACCACATGAAATTTACAAAGCTCAATTTTTATACTTTTTAAATAATAAAAAACCGTCAATCGTATTTTTAACGATGGCAAGACCGTAAGTCATAAACATGCTGCGCTCTCTCCATCGCGAGTTCGTTGACTGGGGCTTACTTTGCTAATTATATATTCAAAAGTAAACAATGGCTTAATATTTAATTAATTTGGTAAATTCAGCGAAATATTCCTAAAAATATCATTAAGTAAATTTTCTTTTAATATAATATCTTCTTTATATTGTCTCATAGTAAAGTAACGTAGTAGCCCACTGGTAACCTGTTTGCTTGGGAAACCATGTGGGTTTGACGTTTGACCTTTGATACTTTAAAGTGCGAATAATTTTCAACATGATTACCATATTATGTAACATTTTTTCAAAAGACATAAATTATCGTGAAGTTCACCATTGTGGTGGACTATGACCTGAACCCCATTGTATTGCAGAGCGACCTGAGGCCAGTAATGAAATGTTATAAGCTGTAGTATACGTATATTGTGTTCCAATATAGTAAACGAGTAGGTATAAATACTACTGTACGTTTTGTTCGAATTGTTTGTGAAATTGCACCGCCTAGGTATTTTTGCAACAATTTACTAAATTGAATGTTCTATACCAAACTCCAGCTGAGATTATTGTGATTCCAATCAACATTGTCTTATTTGTGCACAAAGCAATATTGCAAACCAAACAGTACCTAATTACAAAAAGGCATTTTCAATTAAACTGTGTTCGATTTATTGTATTTTTACTTTTACTTTTGTTTTAGATACCTAAGTAGTTTTGTGTAAGAATAATAACTTCATTAAAATATTGTGATTTCATAAGTGCTTTTTTTAAAATTGTTATCCTTTTGAACTCAAAAACCTTATAAGTAAAATATAAAATAATTGACACAGATATACGTTAAGATATTTGACTTATAGGTTTGAGAATGGAGTAGTTTCAAGACAAGGCCGAGAGGTTGGAAATGCAAATATTTCTTCTCCGGCCTTTGGGTTGCCATTAAGAAATTTGCGCAAGATAATGAGTCATCTACTTTAAATCCTACTTACAACCCGCATAAGTCGAATTCGAAGTGGATGATATATTGACCAATGAGGCAGTCACTATTCATGTTAAACTGAAAACCATTCAACATAATAGAGTAGCTTATCAGACTTCATTGCCCTTTATCATGTTTCGATTCAAAGTACCTGGTATATTCTGTTTAATATATGACAATAGCAGCGTTCAATAAGTCATTGAGCGAGAGGGATAATTACTTGCCATTTGGCTCAGAGTGCGTATTAACGCACAATACCCGAATTAGTATAGATATACGATGTACTGGCCTATGCTTTTAAGCACTTTATTGTGTATACCTACTATCGGTTAATATCGGATCCTCTAATTTTTTAATACAGTATGGCCTAATTGAATGAGGTGTATAGGTTAAAAAAACTGAAGACACTGTTCAATGAGTAGGTAGGTAGGTAGGTACATTTTGTTTCCTTTAAAAGGCAGAAGTAAACACTACCTATCAATTGTGCACTCGTTTCGTATTGAAGAATAATTAAAAAATCAATGATTTCTCAAGTCATGGATATAAAACTCACCATATCTATGTACTATTCGTGTAAAGTTATATATAGTGACGATATGTTCAGCGCAGTTTGTAGTGACCCTCTTTTCATGCGCCAGTGGTCGCAGGTTCGAGTCCCGCTGGGGCATTCATTTGTTAAAAACTCGGATGTTTATATTCCAATTATGGGTGTTTATATTTATACTATCTATCAATTTCTATACTGACCTTTTAAATGTAGGCTAGGAACAAAACCAAACGGAACGACAGTTAATCAATAATAATACTATTTACTCTCGCTACTTATTTATTTTACTGGATTTTTAAAACAGTTTTTGACCTTATTTATACCTATCTATTTAGGCTGCGTTTTTTTGTAAGAAATTATAAACCTTTGATATAATTATTTTTTAAAATAGAGTGTAGGATTTGTTACACCAAATATTAAGCTAACGCGTCAAAATAAAATCCTATGTCGAAAGATAATACCTATTTCAACAAAGGAGGATCATAATGACACTAAAGAGATTGATCGGTGAAATATCCCACTTTTAAGGTATTTTAGCGGAATGTAGAGGTCATATCGTTGTACTCAAATACAAAGGGAAAGGTCAACAGCATTTTTATTGGGAATTTTGCGGGGCGTGCTCTTCATGACAAGCAACTTTATTCAGGCCACAAATACATGACTCACATTATAAAGATTATACCCAAAAGTAATTGATTATAATATGTAGCTAAAACATACTTTATTAATAGAATACTTATAGAGGCTTCATATTTATTGAGTACTTTACGTTTATCTATTAAGTAAAGTTTGTTTATACATAGTTTTTTTATTAATAACTTCTACAACTGTTGAAGTAATCGCAAACATTTCCTGAGTAAGATAAGATTTATCGATGTAACATGCGAGCAGAAGTGAACTATTTTAATCGATGGTATTCTCGATCAAATATGTATTAAACCATAATTATAACAATAACATTGTTTAATATATCGCTTAGCCCTTCTGGAAACTCATTACTTATTATTATGAATGTAAGAATCTATCTTATTTCGTTACTTATAAGTTTCATTAAAAATAAACAATTATAGTAATAACGTAGAGTTCATTGTCGTACGCGTGTTTGTGTATGTACATGCGTGAACTTGTGTATATGGGTAGAGTACATACATAAACTATTGCATTTTTTAGCTTTTAATTTATATTTAAGTACGAACAGTTATGTGATGATTCACTTCTGAGGGTATTTTACGCCTCGACGGGTGGGCAGGACAGGTCAGACGGTTCGTCTATCGGGACAGACCACAACAATCAGTGGATTGCTCTCACGTTTTACTGTGGTATGCCTCTTAAAGTTTATCGTGGTAGGCGATATTCCAAATGCCTTCCTATATTCGATCACAACAAATTTGTCAAAGAGGTAGGAGTAGCATGAAAAGAATTCAGTTTTCAAGGTAAATATATCAATATTGCATCATTTTATTTAAATAAACAAACTCAACTTTATCGAAAAGCGAAAACTTACCTTACTACCCTTCTATTCACAGTCTGGGTAACCCGTAGATACGATAACCAAACCCCGTAAGGTGATTCCAATCACTCCAGTAACTAATCAATTAGCAATGAATGCCGGACCGCTATTGACTTTACAATATTGTGTGTACGTATAATGAGGCGATGTTCAACATTAATTGGTTTGCAAATCCAATTAGGTCGGCTTCGATACGCATTAAGCACGTACTGCTCATTATCGATTACTAATGACCTATCGTCTGGAGTCCACTTTGTTGTTAGTGCGCTGTTAGACTACTTCCTAGATTTCCTGAGATAACAATATCTTAAGAAATAAGTTCTGTGATGTGACGTAGTTTAAGGAACTTGTTTTGAAATTTACTGCTTTGTTTTGTTCGATGTTAATATTACTTAGAGAATTAAGTTTATACTTAATGGCTCATCCTGTGAACTAAAATAGGCTGATAATGATAAAAATAATGTTGGACTGGCTTATGTTATAAAAATAATGAATGTCCAGGAAAGTTTTTGATTAGAACTAGGAGACAAATGAAATGAAATTAATCTTAGAAGAAACGAGTATAATATTTATTGATTCAACGTTGCACATTAACTCTTACAAACGATACAAACCGTAGTTTACGTAGCGATAGCGTAGCACGACTGATGCTACGTTCGTAGAGTCCAATCCGTTGGAACCTCTAATATTTATCATGTAGGTTTTTATAGCTTGGCATTTTTAGTGGTTTAAATATTTGACGATAAATGTGGAGGTTATGGGTTCGAGTCCCGGGTTGGATGAGGCGTACTTATTGAGTCCTTCTGTTTAGGTTTGAAGTGTGTGATGTTTTAACCGCATGTGGTATGTACCTGATCTTTCACTGGTCAACCAGAAAATGAGTGTTAGGAATGAGAGAGTGCACCTCTGTCTGGGCGTACAATTGTGTACTATAATATCTCCTGCGTAGTCCGCGAGTTTCACAGTCGGTACGCAGTAGCCGAAATCGTTCAACAACACATAATAATCCTTTGACCTGTTTACAGTAATGTAAATGCTATTATTAAATTCGAATTCTTACGTCGAATTCAAGAAACATTGTTCCATAAATATAATTTTAATGAAGGATATTTTAAAATAATTGCCATCACACCTCGTGACTTTGTAAATCCATTCGATGAATGATTTTGTAAAAGTACATAACATATTCTTTAATAAATTATTACGAGACATCCTTTACAGATTAAATTTCTTATGCGTCTTGTAATTTTATTTTTATACGCAATAAGCTGTCTCATTATATGTTAAGAACACATTAAATGTGTGACTAAACTATCGCTGTAAGAACTCTCCATAAAATAAAACTTCACTTATTGCCAGCGGTCGAATTAGAGAAGGGTATAAAGTTACTTTAGTGGTCATATAGCACCCTACTTCATTTCAAGAGCGTTCAGAACATTCGTTTGGATAAAATCCAAGAATAAGTTATTACTAATATGGGGGAACAACAAGAATAAGAAAATGAACGTATTTTAAGAAAAAAAATGCTATTTTCAAAAGTCATATACGTCAACATCACATGCGAAAACAAAGATTATGCTACGGTTTTCGTTATTAAAATACCCACAAACTGTAACAAAATATATTTTGGGTTTATTTTAACAAAGCTTTAACTGAATTTAAGCCACGACGAACCATCTGGTTCTAGATAGAATAAACTACATGAACCTAAATGAGATAGTTTATGAACTACGCTACACTAGTAACTTAACCTCACCTGCTTGGGTGCGTCCTTAGAAATTTTGTACTTATAGTATATTAATATATACTAAAAAAAATTAAAAACTATAGATTCGGCTTTAATATCGATAATAAGGACTATTTAAGAAAAAAATTCGATTTTCGTCTTAGGACTTTACATGTATAGATTTTGGCAAATCTAATATTAATAAAAAAAGTATTAATATTAGATTTGCCAAAATTCTGTTTGTATTCTACCTGTGTACTAAACTTTATCTTAATTAACCTAGCCATTTCCGTGTTAAGGAGTAACATACGCACACACACACACTCATACACACACAGGCACACGCATATGTAGAAACAATTACATATATAATAGTACTCGTAGCTTGATAGGCCTTAACGAACATTACTATATGCAAAGTCACCAAGCTTGTAATAATCCACATCAATTCCGTTAAACTTGTCATGCTGGGCAGTGTGCCTAAATATTTGCCCAAAGAATTTTCATTAGCCGGTAAGGGTGACCACACGCCTGACCTTTTTACGGACTGTTCGTTTTGAATGGGCTCTGGCAACTGTATAACATGCGAATGTACAAAAAGTCGAATTTTATAAAAAAAGTTTTGTTACTCGACTTAGTGTTTATTAATCACATCATTATTAATTTTTTTTTAATTCTGCAGTTTTTCCTGAGCATCAACAAAATATTAGAATATCAATATAAATACTAATAGAATTTGACATATAAATTGGACCTAATTTGTGACTTACAAGCTTTTGCCCGCAAAATCCTCATGTATTTAATTGTACTTATTTTCAGGGCGATGTAAACTAAACAGATAGTAAATACGTTAATGCAAATAAATTATAATACTATCTAACCGGTTACAGCAAAATGAAAATATTCTCTATTTAAAAATGTGACAGAATTTTAAAACGATTGTCTTGTTTGTGATCATTCTTAAAAACTTATAAGAATAGTTAAACTATCCGTATCGTATTTTAATATTTTTTTATATATTACGTAAAACTATTCCTTAATATCACGATGTAGTTTTACAAAAATAGCTTAGACTATAATATATTGGTACCAATTTGGCAAATGTTTGACAGGTTAAACATTTTTATATTCATACGTTGGACTAGGGCCAAACCAGATCTACTGTTAAAAGCGTAAATTTTATATTCATTTAACATTTAAAAACTATGTTTCGGTAAATTCAGCTATTATTAAATTTAAAATTTTGATAGGTTTTTGGCAAAAGTAAGAAATTTTTCACAATTCATTTTAATCCATAAACCTAGGTCCCACAGATAGGTAAGGGGATAGCGTTCGTATTCGAGATTATAAACGGAGAACAAATTTGTAATATTTTTAATTGTCCCTTCTATTTTTTCTTTAATCATATTAAAAAAAAATCATTGGGCTTTAACATGTTTAATAAATTTAATATTAAAGATAATAATTAAATAAATGAATTATTTTTACATGAAAAATGTATACATAAAAACTTTTCAGAATATTATGCATTATTCAGGATAACTAAGTCCTAATACATAAGTCCCTTGTCTACTTTCCCGTTCCCCTACGTTAAATTCATCGCAAGTCGCGAGGGCCTGACAATGCCCTCTCGTTCAGTCGAGCTGACGTTGCATCTAGAGTAGACCTGACGGATGATCCCTTCACATTAGGAGTGTATACCGCTTTATATTGAGAGAACTGAGCTTTTAATAAAACTGAGATAGTAATTTTTTTATCTTATGAAGATTGTTTGATGTAATGGATACGTGGGATTACACTACTTTTATAAATATGAATTTTTGTGTGTGTGTTTTATACTAAACGTTGAAATCGCTGGACGGAATTGGATGAAATTCTTAATAAACAGGGAACTTTATGCTTGTAATTATAAAAAATAACGTATGAAAATATATCAAACGTAATGTTAACGGAGATTAGATAAAGGAGAAAATTTTAAACGATTGATATATTTTTCTTTTAAGAAATCGAAATAACTGATGAAAAGTGGAAAATAATATAAAGTAAAATAGTCCACAAAAGAGGTATATTCAAAGTCAAAGTCATCAAAGGGTTTACTTAAGGGCTGTCCCTTTGGCTGTCAGTGACAGATAAAAACCGGGAGGACCAGGATACAAACGACGAGGTGAGCCCATTCCTTCGTCAGCATATTTACTTACCCCGAAGCTGTTTGCTCCTTTACTTAAAACTAAAGGTTAGTTTCCCATATTGAGTATATGTTACACGGGATAGCGATTCAACTAAAGAGCATCATTTTTTTGTTAATATATTTTCCGGTAAAATTTCGCTCCTTATTAAGAAGAAAATCTTATTATTGTTTGGAATAAATAAAATTTTAACACAATTTTGAAGAAAAGCTAAATATAATGCTAAGCGTAAAACATGAGAATGGCTTGATTTGGCCAATATTTTTCAAATTTCTTTGTCGTCTGGTTATGATGAGAAAAATAGGAAAAAAATCACGCCAAAAACCAGTATTAAATAAAAATCACATTTTTCGGTTTCCTTACTTTATTAAATACCAATACAATTCTATGTTCTTAATTATAACTATGAACGTAACCAAAAAATACCTGTACTGTGTACCTATGATAGACAGTTTGACTTTAATTGTTTATTTGTCCTTCTTTGACGTCGTGACAGAGTGACTGATAAAATCATAATTGACTAAAATACGTGTAATAAAAATTAAATATTTTGGAAGTCTAAATATTCCCTACTTTAACCTTATTTTATTCTCTTACTGTTTGTGCTAGATGTTTTGCCAAAAGATTCTCGATGTAAATATCTACATTTGGGAGAACTTAATATAAATAAAACGTAAAAATATTTTATAATTATTTAGCCTCATTTGATCGTTCACTGTATGCAGTATTATTATTATAAAATAGTATATTTTAATTAATATGACTAATATTTTTTATTTTTAATCTCTAACGTCAAAAGAGGGGCACTTTACGAGTATGTTTGACGAGTCTCTGTCGGTCTGTGGCATCGTAGTTTCAAAACGAACAGATCAATTATATTCATTCATTTTTTACTAATCGTTTAATCAATTAAATTGCTTTTGATAACAAAACAAATCCTACGATACCAACACTATAAATGCCTAAGTTTGTGAGTGTGTATGTATATGTTCAAGATACGGCTAACTTCTTAACAGAATTAAATTGTCTTTTAAATACAAATAGCTTACATCCTGCATCATCACTTAAGTCAAAATTAGTAATGTGAAAAAAAGTATTGTATCTAAAAAAGCTCCTCAAGCCGAGCTGTGGTTGAGAACTAGAATAATATAATATTTAAAGAAACTATTGTTCTAAACATATAATCTAGTAATCCATTTGTATCGTATAAAAGCTGAAAATATCTTATAGTGAAAGCTCGTCTCACAAGGGGAGAAGGCTCAAGGGATTGAAGATGTCTACATCATATACGCTTGAATGTGAAAATCTTTACTTTTCGTATTTCATCTGTCATAATTTCCCCGCAAAAAGCTCTTAAGTACCCTCACGCCTCAATGGTATTGAAACAAAAATAACATCGAATTGTCATTAATTTTAATTGGTATAGCATTATACATTTATCATAAATAAATAAATAAATAAATAAATAAATAAATATGTTGGGACATTTACACACAGCACTATCTAGTTCCACGGTAAGGTGTTATGGATACTAGAAGGTTGATATACTACACATATATAAGTTTCTTCATCCTTGTGTTATGGATACTAGAAGGTTGATATACTACACATATATAAGTTTAAATACATACATATTATAAATATCCATGACTGGAGTACAAACATTCGTGCTCAACAAATGTATGCCCCCAGCGGGACTCGAACCCGCAACCGCTGGCGCAGAAAGCAGGGTCACTACCCACTGAGCCAAACGTGTCGTCAATCATGTTTTCAGTCATCGGTAACGTGGTTCAAAAATATGAGTCTTACACAAATGACATGCATTTCCCAATGTTGAAAAAATATAATTATAATATTACATTTTTCTTTTACAAATTAAATTACGAAGAACTTTTTGACTGTGTTATTTGCATCGTTTGATAAAACTTTACACATAGATACATACGTATGTTATAAAGAAAAGAAGTTTATAAATATAATAGTATCCTTTCCACCTAGCAGATGTCTACCTCGCATATATTCGTAAGTAAGTTAATAAATAGAGTTCATTTTCAGTACCCATCAATAATTCATTGATGTTCGTCTGGGCCGGGGTCTGACCACTGCCGAAACCGTAAGGCATTTTAAATAACCCTTGGCTCTTGTGGTTAGAGCCTAATTTAACCCTTTCATATTTCCTTTTCACACTTACTCGAATTATAAAAAGGATACTTAAATAAATAAAATCACATATACATGCTATTTAATTATTCACTAGATTTTCATGCACTTTCATTATATGGAATATCGATTTTTATTAATGCATAACTCTATATAGTAGCTTCATAAGCTTTTGCCATCGACTCTGCTACGTTTGTACTTCTATTAAATTTGACATTACAAAGTATTCATGAAAAATGAAGCAGGTTATTAAATTATAATTTTATATCAACTTTATCAGTTAAGAGATTATTAGTTATTATATACTACTTATATATACATTTTTTGTTCTTAATATAATATAATAATAGTTACCTATTAGTGCAAAAAAAGTTGTAATGAAATGTTTGAAATATTTAATTTAAAATTATTTATACTTACAAGTAGAATGAGTATTTCTTAATATATTGTTTCATTTTGATACAATTTTTAAGCAAGTTTTTCGTGTATAGTTCAATAGGTGTATACGTATTCTGCGAACCAGTCCTTTGCAGAACGCCTAACGTCCTGTATTTTTTATTAAAGAATGCGATCCACGTTACATGTGAAGGGTCAACGCATGGCTTTATGCTCCCTTTAAAGTAAGCTTACGCAGGGAGGCTCTACACAAAATTTAAAATTCTTGTTTTTTTAATACTATGTATTACATAACTACACATGCATTGTCAGTTTTTGGTTACTGCTTGAGATTTATTATATTTATATTGTCACGTATATTTTATAATTGCGATCGGCTTATAGAACACATAAGCATTTTCTAGTAGCTAATTAAAGAATGTAGACAATAATGTATAGAATTATAATCATTACAGATATGAATGAACACTAATTTTTATTTATATTTATAATTTGTGTAATTAAAATAACTACTTTGTTTCAATGATAACAAAATGAACAGTTACATTGATAGTTATTTTTCATTCTTTATTCATTTTTTTTCATTTTTAACGACCTTAATACTAAAGTCAATAGGTAAGCGAGCAAGTTTTCTTAAGCAAATAGCATGCAATGGACTTCGTCATTTCACAGGCTTGTTAGTAGTAGCTTGTTAGTTGTTTGCTGTGTATAAATCTTTTGCGCATTGATAGCTCTATTTCTGTTCGAATGAACTGGTCAATAGATGTTCCTTCCATAATGCCTCATTTATTTACTCGAGGAGTAGTCGAGGAGGAGTCCTATAAAAGCTAGAAGGTAGTGTAGTGAGTTGTCTTAGTTGATAATTATTATACACAATTCATTAAAGCTTATTTACTCTAATATATTATAGTTAATTAAGATACCAATAGATGAAATTGTTATTAGATAATACTATAGTAATAAAAGCTCTCTTCCACAAAATTGATTCATCAATGTGATATTCAGTACTTTACTTTTTCAAGGCATAGTTACAAAGTAGTAGTTAGGCAAAAATTAGTCTAATATTAGGTTTTTCCATCTTTATATATAAAAATTTTCTGTGCGTGTGAATGTGTAATTGAACGGCTTTTCCTTCAGCTTCATTTTTTTAAGGACCTTTTAAACGGCTGGATCGATTTTGATGAAATGTTTTGTTTGTGTTCGAGTGGATTCGAGAATTATTTAGATTCACAGTTCGGTCCACTAGAAAATGTATTTTTTAAATGAATAAGTTATTTATGCATTTAGACAAATGTTATATTCAATTATAAATAAGTCGTTGCAAGGTTACGTTGTTTTGCGCATATGTTGAAACATTTCACTGGGAGCAAAAGTTTATAATTTTTTTATATAGTAATCTATATAGTAAGTATATAAAGTACTATGTCATAGTCACACATAATATTTGTTTAATATACATTAAATATGTCTTTTTTCAAAAAACAGTTGAAAAAATTATAATATTAGCAATATAATAAAGGCAAACATAGACGAGTAAGATAACTAGCAATCTACAATATTTGCATAAATAAAGCAAACATTGCATAATTGATTCAATCATCATTAAAACATTACTGTTTAAATTGCAAATAAGTTATATTGACAAATTAATTGTTCATCTGATAAGAGTAATAAATGTTCTTCGATTTATTACCTTCCGTGAAGTCTTACCGTGACTACGGCCATTTAAGTGGGAACTACGATGTGTTAGGTTCTTTGGCTTAATAATAATGAAGGAAAGATCAATTTATGTTAGACGTAGAATCTTATTCTGATTAATTAGTGTGAGTTGCAAATATTTGAAGTGCGTTAGCAGTAATGGAATTATATTAAATGTACTTATATGAACTACTAGCGACTCACTCTTTCTTCGCTCGGGTTCTTTAAAATAAAATTTTTACATACAAACTTTGAGTGTCTTATTTATTTATGTCTAATCAAAAAGCTTGGTTGCTGACGTAATTCTCATACAAACTTTCATCCCCTATTTCATCCCTTCACAACATTTTTTTACCTTAAAATGTAGCCTATGTCTCTTCTTAGGATCTTTTAGACTATCTGTGTACCAAATTTCATTTAAATCGGTTCCGTAGTTTTGGTGTGAAAGCGCAACAGACAGAGTTATAATAATAAGGATTTAAAATAATAATTTGTAAAGCAAAGTTTAAACAACTTATATTATAAATGCAAATGTAATGGTTGCATGTTGCATTAAAACATGTTGAAAATGGATATAATTAATTTTAATGTGTGTGAAAAAATATATACATAAATTAATTCAGTAAAGGTACATAGGCCTAGACCGCAAACCAACACGCAATCTATAAAATAATACATTATATTAGGTATTTAAGTGCAAAAGCAGATATTGCATTTTCCTTCATATTTAAAAGTAGATGAACCCTACCCATGGACCCTGCAATATAAGCGTAATAGTTTTTAAACAAAGCTTTACTTTTTTGATTTAGCTTATGTTTTATATTTTTTAAAATAACATACTCGTATCTAGGTTAAAAAAATCAAAATAAAAAAAATACAATTGCAACAAATTGTCATTAATTTTTATTTCGGTAAATTGATCGTTGGGACTAATAAGCATTGAAATGATATATCCGTTAGATTCTTTAGAGGCATAAAGTGTTCACACACTTTATGCCTCTAAAGAACTAATTGTTTTTAATAAAGAAGAAAGAAGTCATCAGCTTTACAGCTCCAGTTCGAAACAAATAGTATTGTATATTACAAATATCACTGATATCTACTGTACTTTCGTCACTTAGTTATTACTATGCGTTAGGTCTTGATATAAAATATGCAGAATATTATTTAATTAATAAACTAAATGTGTATACGAAAACCTACTGAAATTACAAGTATTCTCCATGTAATGTCGTTACAGTAATAGTCATAATGGATTTTCAGCAAGTCATAAGATGTCTAAATCGACAAAAAATCCTGCAAATGCCTGCATCCCCTCATCTAGGGGACCCACCCTCGACACCTGCTGTTCGCAAGATGTGCACTGAAGTGCTAAGTTCCTTGTTGCTAGCTATATTTTTTCAGTCGTTGCGTAAAAATAAAATATTAAAGGTGAATTTTTACGCGTATCTTGTTGTATTTAAAATGGCAACGACGTTTTTATGTAGAGACGCATGTGAGCTGTGAGCGATGCTTAGGTTTCTTGAATAGTAAAAAGGAAGAGTTAGTCTATTATGGCATTGAAAGAAATTGAAAAAGTAGTTATTGTGAAAAATATAATAGTAGTTATTGGAACTGAACAAATTACGACATCGAAACACTCATAAATTGTAAAGGAACGATATTAACATAGTAAAAGTAGATTCAAACATTATTTTATCTTGTTTTCTTTGGTAAAAAATTGATAAAATCCAAAGAATAGCACCTTTGCCACATTCTATAAAGAGTTCAGAAGTTCAAGAAATTGCTTATTTAATGTAATAGACGCTTAGCATATTATTAAATTCAGTATGTGTTTAATAAGTAAAACAATATTCTATAATATTTTTAAACTAAACAATTTCCCTGAAATGCAAATGCACAATTACACAAAATATCATTTTTATTCTTTCTTCATACATGAATGTGTTTCCGTGCGACGGGTGCAAGTGTAATTTTGTTACCCTCGAGTTACGCGGACGTCGACATCCACTTGTGAAAAATTGCTCTGAATATTAAGCGATTTGTTATGCCTAACTACCTTTTCATTACACCTACCTAAGCTTTATGGTATTAAAGCATTCGCTTTTGAACTATTGGCACATGTTTTTTTCAAAGCGATAATAAATTTTAAAAGCTACTTTATTGCAAATATATTTTTTATTTTTGCAATTGCATACATCTACAATTACTTAACATGATTTGTATTTCTAGTTAAATGAATACCCATAAGTCCCAAACGTTGAGCGTTTAAATGAAGTTTAGCCTAGGATAAATTTTAACTTTGTTACTACTTCGCTTTGAATTCGTCCCTGGTTAAAAATAGAAATAAATGTATCACACGAGAACGTATTTTTTTTTCGGAATATAAAGTAACCTATGTGCTACTGCAGACAATAATAATTTATCTCTGTATCACTTATCTCTGTTTAACTGCCTCGGTGGTGCAGTGGCAAGTACGGTTGCACACCGGGAGGTCCTGGGTTCGAGTCATGGGCCAAGTTTAGTTATTAAGTGTATTTTTTTTTATAAATAACATGTAAATATAAAAATCCTTGGCTATAATCAAAATACCAATATCGAGTCTATTAAGATTTTATTTTTTGTAAAGGTGTAATGGGTGAATATTTCATTTCATGCATATTTTACATTTTTTTTTGACGAATCAAATATTAAGCCTGATTGTGTTGTTTATTATTTTTTTGTACAATATATAATGAAAATAAACTAAATATGAAGGAGGTACAGTAATGTGACGTTTAGTATTGAAGATATAGGGCTTTGTGTTTTTTAATAAACGGTAATGAGATTAGCACGAACGGTAATTGATATTTAGCTAATGGTAATGAGATTTATTCAAATGGTGATTAGAAATATATTAAAAAGTATAACATCAAAGTACTTTAATCAGCATTTTATTCGTTAACAATCAAATATGATTTGTAATAAGTAACAAAGAGGAAACATAATTAGTATAAATAATCAAACGCGTATAATATAAACAATCATAAAAAAGGAATTTAAGGAGTGAACTCAAAGTAAATAATAGAAATTGTCAATTTTTATTTGTAACAATAAACACTAATCGATTTATAATTTTCATGTACCACTGCAACTTGGTGTGTTAGCACTTTTACTCACCGTTACGTCAAGACAGAGCAAAAGTTTTCTTTGGTAATATTCATTACTGTTCCTGTGACATGTTTAGAATACATTTCTCCCCTCCCCCTTAAAAGCTGCTCTTAAAATGTGAGTAACTCACCAATGCCCTCTACCACTAAAACTTGCCAGTATTGCTCTCTACTGGCTCGCGACCAGTTTCATATCGAACTTGATAGCTAAATGTCCCAGTCGCAGATCTGTTCAAAGCCAGCCCCTTTCCTAAATTCCGATGATCTCGGCAACCTCGGGATCGGTATTTAAGTGAAGTCCATCGCTTCTGTTTAAGTGTGTCGTGTTGGCATGGAGTCCATGGAGACCTGATGAAACGCTCTACCGCTGGCCGCTCGTTTGTTTGTACCCAGATCTATCCCCCATGCCTGCAAAATACACAGTTTGAATGTGCAGATATACACATACTGAATATTTTTATTTAACCCGAGTCCGCCGAAATCTCAGAATTCCTTTTTTCCCCCTTTTTGACACACTATGGTTGCAACAAACGTAAGAAAAATTTGCACAGCGGCCACCCCTTCCGCGTTTAATGTGGACTTTTGCAACAAAAAGGCACTCCATTCCAACCTCAATGCTGTCCATCACTATCTTGAAACAGATAAGCCGGTCTTACTTTTTTTAATGGAGACAGATATTGTCCTGCCGATACATCCTTCTTCTTCCTGTCCTTATCCCACGCTATGTGGGGTCGGCACAACATGTCTTTTTCTTCCAATCTCCTCTGTCATTCGTCAATTTAACATCCACCCCTTTTATACGCATATCCTCTTTTATACAATCCATCCATCTCTTTTTCGGTCTTCCCCTACTCTTTCTTCCTTCGACATGCATACTTAACATTCGCCTCGTAATATCACTTTCTTCCCTACGCATCACATGTCCATACCATGCCAGCCTATTACCCCTCATCTTTTCTATAACAGGCGCCACTTTCAAACATCCTCTTATATACTCATTCCTTATCTTATCACTTCTAGTAATACCACACATCCATCTCAACATTCGCATTTCAGTTGCATGCACTTTTCTTTCATCCATCCCTTTTACCGCCCAACATTCTGAACCATACAATGCAACAGGTCTAACGACTGTTTTATAAATTTTTCCCTTAAGTTTAAGAGGCATTCGTGGGTCGCATGTAATACCTGAGACCTGTCGCCATTTCATCCATCCCGCATTCATTCTATTATTCACGTCTCGGTTAATATTGCCGTCGTTTTGAAAGATCGAACCGAGGTACCGGAAATCGGAGCAGACTGGTAGGGATACACCATCTAAGGCAATTCCAGAGAAACCTGAGGGCCCACCAAAATCACAGAACAGATGTTCTGTTTTCGTTCGGCTGATCCTCAGGCCACCACTCTCCAATTTTTCTTGCCATTTTTCCAATCTGCTCTGGACCTCGGACGAATCTTCGCCAACAAGCACAATGTCATCAGCGAACATCATGCACCAGGGTGCCTGACCCTGTATGTCTGATGTTAGAGCATCCATTACCAGGAGAAACAGGTACGGGCTTAAAGCCGATCCCTGGTGGAGGCCCACCTCCACATTGAACCTGTCAGTTATGCCAGCTTCTGACCGAACCCTTGTATTCGCCTCTGCATACATCGCTTTCACAAGCCTCACATACTTCTCAGGTATTCTTTTCACTTTCAAAGCCCACCACAAAACTCTGTCGTATGCCTTCTCGAGATCGACAAACACCATGTGCAGATTTCTATGTGCGCTCCTGTATTTCTCGCACAGTTGCCGAAGTGAAAATATCGCATCTGTCGTTCCTCGTCCTGGCATAAATCCAAACTGGTTTTGTGTAACCTCACTTTCCTCTCTCATTCATTGTCCTGCCGATACATCTTGTCTAAAATATCCTAGTTACAGCTTGGAACATGTCTTTCTGCCAAAAGTTGGGATTTGTACGTTCGTCAGGGAAGATATCACTCTGTTGTCGCCACCCCGTCCTGACCTGTCAATTTTATGGTCACGTATAAAATATGGGGGACATACTCCAATATAGACGTGTATCTCATAGTGGAAACGCCGAAATAGACCGACCCTTCGGACATCCAAGAAGGGTCAGATTTCCTATTCCAGCTATATCCCTGCGTGGAAGTTGTGATCCTCGGAAATTTAATGCCATGTCCAGTTTACACGTCATTTGGAACAGAAAGCCAAATTGGCTTCCAAAACAATAGTAGTGCTTAACGGAGCGAAATAGTATTTCAGTTCCTGTTCTTTATAAATCACAGGTTCACCCTCTCATGGAATACTGTTATGATCTCTGGGCTGGCACTCCTCAATACCAACTTCTTCCATGTGACAAGCCGTTCATATTGTCGATGATCCCATACTAACATACGACTTAGAACCCTTAAGCTTTCGGATAGATGTTGCTCTCTATGTGTATTCTTTCGTCTGTATAATGGAATGTTCTGACGAACTTTTTGATGTGATGCCACCGTCGCGTTTCTGTCACCGCTCTCTTCCCCGTCGGGTTGATGTCATCCTTATATATTACATGCCTGGCATCCCAAAAATGAACATGCATCTCGCTCCTTTCTGCCCGCACATGCAAAATGTGCAATGATCTTCCTCCTGGGGTTTTCTCTGAGCGCTTTTATGTGGGGCACTCTCAACTCCTGTTATGTTGCAGGTGTCTAGGGGCAACAAACTTACCATCACCAGCTAACGCGGATTTTTAACTCGTTTTCCCCTTACTGTTAAAAATAATGGTCTCTCACCATTTTTTCTTTGCTGTCTTTTGCTTCTTGGAGTCATATCACCAATTGACAGAAAGGAACGCCTTTCATCTTATACATATATTTTTGGCCTCCTTTTTTTTCTAGAGCATGTAAGACTGGGTTCAATTTAATATCTTTTTCTGTGTGTTACTTTAGCCCTTAATCTGGTTTTTTTTTTGTTTTTTTAAAAACAATTAAAGTATGTGGGGGTCAAACAGACAAATAGAACCAAAATAAAAGCCTACTAATCTAATTTCCGAAAATGCGTCACTTAACATTAATTGTAAGTATAATTGTTAATTTATATGGTTAAGGTTTCATCAAATCTTAACATTAAACTCATTACCGTTACTTTCTTCTAATCACCATTCGACTATAAACGAATGGTAAATAATGGTAATTAGAAGTTTGGTAATTAGATACATCAATATATGCGGTTAAATACAGTTTTTTTAAAGAGTCATGGATTTATGCAGTCTATTGTTTAAAAGATATCCTATTGTTGGTTACATCTAGCTAAAATTAAATAAAAAATAACCAATATATTACCTTTTATAATCGAAACGGTATGTAGAAATATTCCAAACCACACCAAATTTTAACCGGAGAAACTTATTTCATTTTGCCGGTAACAGTCTTTCATGCGTGTATCCTGCTCTATTGCAGAGTGTCGACTGTTGCGAACGTTTTGTGAGAATGAAGGTACATAGTGATGCGAAAGTATTAAAATATCGACACAAACATGTCGCTGAATGGTAATTATGAAGAAGTGTAAGGACATTTTTTAAAGTAGTAAAAAGTTGTTTAAAACTGTTCTTTCATGAATAATAAAATAATAAAACATAGATTATTTAGTCTTTTATCATAAATATATATGATAACTTATTCTTTAAGGACAGTTTTTTAGTAAAATATTTTGATTAGGTCAAATCTGGAAAAAGGACACAAATGGTAATTAGATTTTACGACTTTGTTAATTTTTTTTACACATACCTAATAATAATATACATATTCAACGAGTTGCGTCCATTAGAACCCGTAGCTTATTAAAAATAAATATTATCATCTTCAAAATATTTTAACGTTTTATACATTCTTTATGGCCAGAACTGTAATATGCACCAAATGAAATATTCACCCTATTAATACCTTTAATTTTAGTTCTAAAATAATACAGCAATTTATTTGATATTCAGTAAAGCTCTTAATATGTACGTAACGACGCGATGTAACGTTCGTTGCTACGCCGCGCCGTAGCGTCAAGTGAGAGGGATTTACTTCGCTTCACCCGATATTTTGTGGTCGGGCTGTGAGAATATTATCTTCCTAATACCTCTACTTGATATATGAAAATGATTCCATTACATCCCACTCAAATTCTTATTTAAGTGTATCCTTTTGAGAGATCCTTTACATTTCTAAATGAAACTAGATGATGTTAATGAGAGTAAGTTGATTATAACATTTATAATATAAACTCTTTCAATTTTCCCTAGATTCCTAAGCCTTGGCAAAAAACTACTTTTCAACAATTAAAAATTTCGCTTACAAATAAGCCACAACAAAAATCTAAAGTTAACTTTTAACTTTCTAACGAAAAGTTATAACGAAACTTTGCGTCTGCAGGTGGCATGTTTTGATGGTTGTGAAAATCGCGACAGAAAACTCATTTCTTCTAACAAGTTACGTCTGCGTGTTAACTACTACTGCAGGATTTCTTGTAGTGGCGAATAAATCAAGTGCCTCCTATTCCTTACTGTCCCGAGTGGGGACGTGACAGGTACAAATATAGCCACCTAGTGATGGAAGTCATGCTCGTTTGTTATCGGACTTTACCCTTCTCGCACATAGAGTGTACACTGTGCACTATACGATATATTTTTAGTATTTATATTAAAATCATTTTTATATTTACTGTTACAGATAATGGTAAAAGAATACTCGGATACGTTTGATTTTTTTTACACGAAACTCTAATAATTATTTTTCCATAGTAAAATTAATAGCGTAAGCTACTCCTTAAACATCAGCTATCTACTAGTGAAAGTTCCGGCATAATTTGTTTCATTACGGGAACAGAGAGACAGACAGACAAAAATGTAAAAAAATGTGTTTTACTTATAAAGGCCATATAATATAACATACATGTGCATTTAATAAAAATCCGTTATGTTGATGTTACAGCCAGACACATCAATTTTATTTATCGGTATAGATTTTACTCGAACACTAAATTTTAAAATAAGTAGGTATGTCACATTCATTAGGTATGTCACATAGCATTCATATAAGTACCTATTTCATTTTGTTAAATCAAATCAAAATATTCTTTATTCAAATAGACCTTTACAAGCTCTTTTGAATCGTCATTTTTACATTATTAAAATTAAATGTCAGTCTGTAAGTCTGTGAGTAACTGCCACCGTGGGTATATTACACAACTTGTAATATACCCATTACAGCGGTAAAAGCGTCGATTATAAATAAACAAAAGGGTAATCAACTTCTATTTCCTACTTTACGAACTTTAAACGCTAAAACTTCGAGTAACTTACAAAATAAACTGTGTTGATAGGAAACTGTCTGACTGTTTCTATCGGTCTTTATTTAGTTAACTAATAGCTGTAAACTCTCACAACAGCCTTTAGCTAAAGAACTTAGAAGTGATTCACTTCAAAATCTCCCAAATTACCTTTCACAAATTTCTTAAACCTTAAATGTTTATAATATTTTAAAGTAATAATGTGTTAGATGATTGCTATAATTTTTATTTATAATATTCACTTTATATTTTAATACTTATTTAGTACTCTTAGAAAAAACATTCAGATGTGTCGATTTAATTTTGAAGGTTACGAAATGTTGTGTTAAATAATATGTATTCTATTAAAATGATTGTTTCTATCGGTAACTAGCTATACATATTGTAAAATTCTTGATAAGTAGATTTTTTAATTCAAATATTATTGAAATAGTAACTTTTATGGACACATAGGCCGAATTTATAGTTTTTAATTTTTGTGTATCGTATCTGTGCTATAGAAAACCCCTATATAACACTATTTGTATATATAATAATGTACTCCCATTTATACGTTTACACTTTGAGTTTAAAAATCTAAATATGAATCAAATAGTGTTTTAAACACGAAAACTAATTCATCAGCCTTATAGCAAAAACTTTTAGCAAGTCGAAACAAACTTTTCTATGGATCGAAACTTTACCGTACTCTAACTACAGGCTCTATTGGTCTGTATTTAGTTAATTAATAGGTCGTTAACTCGTAGTGTCTTTAGATTAAGGATTGTACGGGTATTCACTTTGAGCTCTTCTGGACTAACTGCGAATTGATTAACAAGTTGTGAAGTAAATAGGTTAGTTATTGACTGTTATTTCTTTGATATAAGTAAATTAATTCTATTTCTTGATGTCTTGGTACATTAAGGTAGTTTAGAGGCAGAAATAGGAATGAAGAAGTGTGGTTCTGGGTCTAGAGTTAGAAGTTGTAAGTCCTTCGCCTTAACTCTTATTATCTAAATTAGGTAATAAGTGTGCCCAAAATAATTATTCATTTGTTTTATTCAATATATTCTACAGCAGCCTCTAATATTTTTATCAATAAATGTGACGCAAAATTGAATCGTAATAGTTAATATTGTTATATAATTCAAATTAAGTTGGTAATGGATGTATGAAGTTTAGTCATAAACTGCGACCGTCCAAGCTCTCTGAGTTTCAAACTCGTTGCCTATTGTGATTTTACTGCTCAAATTACTGCGGCGTGTTCATTCATTGTGAACATTATTTAGAGAGGAAATAAAGTAATGTTCACACTTTTCTGTGTTCAACTCTTTTTATACCTAATTAATAATAAATTATATATTTTTGAATAAATTTTAATCACTTCTTCGTAATAAAAAGCACACAGGCTGTTCAAAATTATACTACACGCATTTTTATATCTTGGGTCATTACCTTTAACTTTAAATGCATACACATTATACATAAAAATACTCATAGACTGGTGTACAAACATACGTGTTTAACAAACGAATGCCCCCATCACGCCAACCCGCGACCGCTGGGGCAGCAAATAGGTTCACTACAAACTGAGCCAAACGTGTCGTCAGATTGACATAGTAACATTCCATCAGAGAAATACATATAATTATACAGTATATTCAGTTTGGTTTAATCACTAGAATTTACTAGCATCAAAACATTTTACGAATGCTATGTATTCACTAATTTTATTAACACGGCTTTTCTTTTTATGTACAAATACAATACCTATTCAGATCGCTTACAAACAAAAGATTCTTATTGATTTCTATTTAAAAAGAATTGTCCTAAAATCCGCCATGCTTTCAGGTTATCAAGCCCCTGTAAAGTACCAATAACGTAGACTTAACATTTAACCCTTTTATTTGAACACGCAGAAGGGTGGAATCGGCCATGTTACAGGTTAGGTATTTGTGTATTTAGAAATACTAAAATACGCCCGATTAAGCGACGTGTTTGCGGATTATATGCCAGATTATCGTTTTCACTGTGATTAAGGTAGAAAAAGGGACTTAAAAGTATCTTCAATTGTGCAATTAAAATTTTCTCTAAAAACTTATATTACTATATAACATTTAGACATTATGTATGCGTAGTGAATGCCTTATTTATTGATATGTATTAATTTATGTGTAAATTAAGTATTTTTTACAACTAGAAAACTTTGCTGGTGTTGAACTACTACTATTACTTTTAATCAAAATCTGTCCAGCAATTTCAGCGGAAGAAGTAATTAAAAACACACCTACACAAAGAAAGGGGAAGCCACTAGTATAAATAAAGTATTATAACGTCCAAAAGCTATAACAATATCTAGGTAAATATATAAATATCATATCAACGTTATGATACTAAAGAAAAGCGTAAAAGATGTGGATTTATCCGGAATAAAACGGACCCGAAAAATCCCTTTAGACTTCGAATGATGAATGATGTAATTCTTTTCAAATGTCATATTAATGGAGTGAATCTTATATATAAAAGTAGCGATTTAAATCAAGTTGGTTTATTTTCATTTGGTGAATTAGAGTTTGTTTGAATCATTTTACTTATTTATAAGGACAATTTACTAGTGGTTATGTTGAAACAGTTTTTAAATAGATTCTAGTCTCTAGATTCAACCCTGAAGTGATCGCTTCGCTTGTGTGTTTAGTCGCTAGTTTTTAATATTTTTTTGTTACATAATTGTACGAGTTACTTATATTAAGTACATATTATTCTGTTATATAATAACATGTTATTACATTATATATTTAGATTTTAACACTATATAGATATGGTTTTATAAATACATTAAAGTTTATACGATTATATTACGTGTAAATAAGTTTAAAGCCGTAAGAATTAATTAAGAATCTACTCTTTAATTCACTGTCTAATTAATAATTGAAGCAAAAACGAAGTCGCATAATCCTGTTAGACGGAATTGCAGA
The DNA here is from genome assembly GCA_905231865.2 of Boloria selene. NCBI lineage: Eukaryota > Metazoa > Arthropoda > Insecta > Lepidoptera > Nymphalidae > Boloria > Boloria selene. The sequence continues at coordinate 10,388,808 of HG993137.1, read as the reverse complement.
GCCCGTGGTATCCCTGGGTTTATCTTTACTTTAGGTATTGTGGAAAATACAAATGTCCATACAATTATGGTCTTTATTGTAAATGTGATAAGAGATACAGCTATAGGAGTTCTTGGTATACTTCTGTTGCCAAAGGGATCAGTCAGCATTAGTGAGTCCGGTGTAGGCACATTAATATTCTATGTTGTCGAATGTGCTATATTTAGTATTGTACTGTAGATCGGATTATGTTTAAAAGATTGTACGATTGTAGTGCCAATATCTGATTCGCTTTCGTTATGCATCTACTAGATGGTTGGCGATTTGATTTTTGTACAATTGTTAGGATAATGAATACTAGCTACATGCCCTAGCTTCGCCCGGGTACCTTTTGACGCTTGGTATGGAATAGTTAGGCACATAATGTAAAAAGAATTTTTCAAACCTGAGTAGTTGTTCCTGGGGTTAGCGCGTTCAAGCACACAAAAAAATTCAGCCTCTTTAAAATATTAGTATGGATGAGTACCCTCATATATTTTTATTCCAAGCTTAACTTGCTTACATAATAAAGCGTGATAAGCATTAACACTCATTTAAGCATTTATCATCATATTTAGCAGCTTTTAAAAATACAGAAACGTTTTAAAATGGCAATATTTAAGCAGAATGAAGGTAAAATCCTTTAATTGCGGTCCAGGGTGGACGATAAACATGAATAATGTCCCTGATGTCCAAGAACTTTATTTTCTTACTTTGTCACCTGCTTTGTGGAGATAACACTTAGTCTGGATTTAGGGTATTTTCAAATTTTAGGAAATTCACGACTATTCGGGCACAGTGTACTCTGATAGTAAATTTTACATGCTGTTAAGTCATTAATAACATTGTACTGGCACAGGTTTTTACGAACTAATTATAATAGATGAATTTGAAAGTAACTAGTGTGTACTATAATACTTTTTTCACGGCTTCGCGTGTAAATAGGCTTGGTATAAAGTATATTGTACAAGAATATCCTTGCTAAAATATCATCGCAATCTGTTCAGGTGTTTAAGTAAGATAAGGTGAATGAAAGAGATTAACTTTCAAGTTTATAATATTAATATTAATTTTGATCAGTTTAGAAGGAGATTAAAAGCTTTATTATTGATAGTAAACGTATACGCATGTATTTTTCGACGAAAGTTGTTACAGGGGGAGGAAAAGCTTAGGAACCATTGCTGAAAACATAATAAACAATACAATAAGTTATTTCAAATGTAAGTGTTACAAAAACGAATTTCATGTAAGTATGTATATTGTATATATTATAATTTATTCTATATAAGCAAAGTTCTAGCGACAACACATTTCGTTTAGCGAGTTACGAAGGGAAGTCCTAACGTTTATTTAATAGGCATTCGACGCGACTACGTATCTTCGTAGCAATAATCTCGGTAATTGCGCTCCAGCCTCCTGCATACAAAATAGACGCAGATGTTAAAGAAATAGCATTGTTTAAGCTTCGGGAAACAAATTTGAAATAATTACCATTATTTGTCTCGTTTCGCAGAGTTTGCACTGTTGTTTTATGTAATGTGATACTGAGGTTATTATGTATTTTATATACTAAATTGTATATTTTTATTAGTATTGCTTAAGTTATCACTGAATTTTACAGACCGGTTCTTATATAAAAACTACAAAAACTGATCACTTTTCTCTACAGTCCCTACATTTTATATATATTTCCTTTAAAATATACCATATATAAAATATTATTTTTTATCTTTTATTATATTTTATTATAAATTTACTAAGCTTGGTCGTATTCAGCTGTTACCCTATCATACAGACATTGACATAATTGCATTCTGAATCACAAAAGCCTTACATTTTCTCAAATATAATTTTAATATCAGTTAAAAATAAAATAGCAATAAGAAAACATTGTTTGTTTTTGTTGACTTTCTGTTTTACTTTTTATAGGTTGTATATAAAATAAGTACAATTATATGTACGTATATGTTTCCAAAAATCCAATTTTACTTACAATTTTCATACAATTATTTTTGTACGAACCTAAATTTAGTTTTCAAACCTTAGGTTCAAAAAGGTAGAAATAACTTGAACCAAAAGTACTTAGACACGCGATAAGCGTTTATATAAACTTGGTCTACACGGTCGAACGAATCTACGATCACGATCCGACATACTTGCGGGAAGTAACATCTATCTTACGTGGAGCTATTCTTGTCTCTGAGTTCTCAGATTTCCAACTTTATAAGTTTTTTTTTATTATAATTATTTTATCTATTAAAACTTTTACAATAAATGGAAACTTAAAAGCGAAGATCTTTAATTCGAAAGAAAAACAAAATAGTTTGACATAAAAAAATATGTCAAATCTATTCCAGTATATCTATTTTTTTATTGATCCCCTATACCATTACCATATACCATTTTAATTATGTTTAAAAAATTAAAATAGACAATGTTTTAATACCTATTATATGTCATGTCATCTTGCTTATTAGTCTAATTAGTTATCAAAGCTATTTTGAATGTAACCTTTTCAAACTAATCACTAGAACATTTAAAGTATTACTCCTGTAAATAATCCAAAATTAATGAGCTTGTAATTAAAGCGCTATGTTTAGACAAACAGGGACGCTCACATCAAAGGCATGGGATGAAGAATAAATAGGGCTGCGTCTGCGCCACGTGCCTGTATTAGAGAGTACTTTGTTGGACCAACATAAAATGATCAACAATTTTATAACCTACACTCTTATTTTAAAGACATAAAGACGAAAATATATCCATTTTCAAGTAAGCAATAGTATTAATACATTGGTTTATTTACAAGTTGACATTGCAACTAGTCTCAACTACCAAGGGATTTTCCATGTAATAGGGTGTATTACTGGGAAGCGTTTAAAAGCAGATAAAGCTGTACAAAGTCGTCCACAAAATTGGGTTTTTGTTATCACAAGAGATTGCGGTGAAAAACGTCGTTGCTGACATTGACCGTCTGGCGAAAGTAATAAAGCACAATGACTAACATAAACTTTGTGCAGTACACTAAATGTAAAGAAATTTCTCAAGTTTTCTGTCATAGAATACAATATTATTTGTTGGGACATCACACATCATCATCTCGTCCCATGGTGAGAAACGAACTTTATGGTATGGATACTAGATAGATAAACAATATACATAATATATATCTTTAAGTACATAGATATTAGAAATATAAATACCTACGAGTATGACTAGAATACAAACATTCACACAAATTAGCGGAGCTCGAACTTGCGACCGCTGGCATAGTTACTGTGTCAAACGTGTAGCCATCATAATATTTGTATTTTACATAAATTAATAAAATTCCAAAAGATATTTAATATTTTCATCTATTATTTACACAATATATCGACGACAAACTTAAATGGCTTAGATATATAATAGTTATGCATTGAGAAAGGATTTTAGTTTTAAGTCACATAATAAATCAAGTTGGGGTTGAAATTGGGATTATTAAAATTTATTTACACAAAATGCACTATAATCTAATCTTATAATATAATCTCATGTCAGAGTGTTTGTTTTCGAACTCCTCCGAAAGGGCTTGACCAATTTTTGTGTACATTTGGTAGGTCTGAGAATAGACGAAGGCTTTTTTATTTCGCTAGGTGACAAGGGGGCCCAGATTTTTTTGATTTTTTGACCAAATTTTTATTATTTTTAGACCCAATTTTATTATTTTATGATTGATCACCAAAATATACATTATAACCTTAAATTTTCAACCTTCTAACACCAATAGCAATTTATAAAAACGCGTGTGGAGCCGCGGGAATAACTAGTAATCTATAAAAACCTAACTAGCCCAATGTCTATATCCTGCCTGTATATGTAGCCTATTACAAATGAAATTTCCAGCGTTTCTCGATTGGTATTCTACTCTGATTTCCGTGTCCACAGTATAGTGGCTGCCTGATTCCGTCCCGTCATCCTATTATTAGGCAGACGCGTTAAACGCCACAGCTTGAAATGATTGTCGGCTCGTTTCATTTGATTGCAGTCGGGTTTGTTCTTTAGACCTCGAATTGAACAAAAAGCATAAAGTCGTTGTACTTATTACTCAGATATTTATCTTTATATAATAAAATTCTAAATAATTTGTACATTAAGTATGTTTTGTAAATCTTATTAAGATATTCATTATTATCGTTAAATAGAGGCACTGGTAGCCCATCAGTAACGCGCTCGCTTGGATAACTGAGTGATGCGAGTTCAAATCCGGGTCTCGCACCTCTGATATTTTTATGTGCGAATCGTTTTCTATTATGATTACCACTTGTCTTACGGTGAAAGAAAACATCGTGAGGAAACTGCATGTCAGACAGATGTACGGGACTCGTTGTTAGAATCCACTTCACAAAATTTTTGAGCGAACGTTTTACCACTTTGCTTCCACTGCCTTTATCCTTTCATAAGTTTTATTTTAGATGTAGATATTTCCGTTCTCATTTATTTAAAAAAATGAATGTGTTTCTCATCATTTAATTTAAAATTCTTACTTTCCAAAATTAAGTTATTAAGCCTTTACTAAGTTTTTAAAACACCAATATATAAAAGGTATTAAAAAGAAAGTACGCTGTTAGATTGTAAAAGCTATTCATACCAGAATTAACGCTCAACGAAGTTCGTTTCATTCAGAACGGCTCGATCAAATTAGTGAAAGGCTCATTTTGAATTTTTCAACCAATTTACAGAGAGCTTTCATTTTGAGCTCTCCGATACCAATTAATACATAACGGAGATGGTTTCGGCGCCATCAGGGCTCAGGGTAGAGTGTTTATATCATGCATCGTCAGCCGACAATATGTATATAAATAGGTAATCTGGATTGCGATCACGTAACTCTAACGAGGCGTCGCGACTGCACTAGTGATCGATCCGAATAGTGTCATGGAACTTCTATGGGTATTAAATATTCAATAGCAGTATTTTCGGAAGTACCTAAAGTGATGTAATAGACAGATTGTAGTGTTGTGTCGTTTTTGTAATGTAAACTAGGTTAGATATTAATCTACATTGTATTGAAGTAGAGATTAGTGCATATAGATAGTTTCTATGACACATTTCAGTTTCGTCTTACACATTTTAACTATGCGTAATACTAAATTTATAACGGCGAAAGGTCACTCACGCGCTTATCATGAAATATAGAAGAACTGCTTGACTTATAAAGATGATTTGGCGGAGGGGTAGTTTATATTTAGCAGATGTCCGCTTAGAACAGGTTTTGGGATAAGATCGGATGAAGGAGGGATCTCGTAAGTTTATATGAAAGTCCTTCAATTTTTGTTCTACAATCTTTAAAATTTGCAGGGAGCACCTAGGAACTAACCCAAGCGAAGCGATGATGAGTCACTAGTTCTTAATACTGAAAAATCTTAACTTTAAACATTTTTGAAGATTTTACTATATAAAATCATTGGTCATCATAAATGTATACGCATTGCCACCTTTTGACATTATTAACATTAGCCTTTCTTCAAACTTTTCCTATGCAGCATTATAAAATAAATATTTATAAAATATAATAGGTACTAAAAGTATTCATATTATGATACATCACAATAACATATTACAGAAAGCGTATATCATTTACATACTTAACCAATACAAATGTGCGGTCAGGACCGGAACATCGCTGATATATAGGGGGACGGTTTAATTCAAACCTTTTATACAATGTTGACATGAAGAGTTAGCTGTTTTTGCATACTCGATTACTTTATGTTTTCGACTCTTTTACTTGTTGTATACTAAAAACGAGATAAGCTTTTTACTAATTAGACGTTAATATACCGATTAGTACTGATACTAATATAAAATTTTATTTATAAGCATTTAAAAATATTTATATTATTACTTTTAAGTATAATGATAGATAAATCTGAAAAATTACTCTCCTTTTAATAGATGGTTATATAAGCCCTACTAAATAAGCATTCCTTAAGTAGTATTATTATGAAACTAGTTTGATTTCGTGAATTGAAACAGAAAAGGCATTACGAAGACGCATAAAACTGTTTTTCTGGATTGTTTTCTTTAATAATTTGAATCAATTTATAATCGTAGAGTTCACTGCTACTTAAAATGAGGTAGTAATATACTAAGGTAAGGTAAATAGAAAACTAAAAGAAACACCAGCCAGGTAATAAAGCTCTATTTCTTGTACCATACTCTCTAAATTTAATATAAACAGTAACGTATGAAATAACTTGCTTTTTTACAAAATATGATTTCATATTACTAAGTGGGTATGAAATTTAATATGTGCTCAAGTGTGTAACGTGATATAAACGTAAATCATCTGATCTATGCTTTGCCTAGCTCACTTAGAGTAAGTAGTACTCAGAAGCTACGCCGATGAGATGTAATAAGAAATTTTATAATATGCATATTTTATAAGCTTTAGATAAATATATATTAAAATTTCAAGCATCAATAAAGAAGTTGTTACGCAAGACTTTGGTAACAGATTCGATTTCAAACCTAAAATACATACAGCACTGATAGCGCATACATTACAGGTGTTGTAAATCCTTTTATGCCTCTCAAATAATTTGCAATCCTATGAATTCGTAAAATGGAAATCGTTCGTTGGAAATATTTTGTTGAACTAAATCTTTCACCTCCATTATTTCATTTAGTGTTACGTATTTTCTATATATTAACGTTTTAGTTACAAATTCCGATAGAAGAGATTGGTACACATAAGTTTTCCATTAGCGGTACAAATTAGGTTGTACGTACATTCCACGTTCGTATAATATATGTAATTTGTACAAGGTGTAGTAAAGTGTATGTTACTATTAAGGACTGAAACATGAATTATACGAACTTATGTGTGATAAGTATGTTAAAAAGATTGCTGAAGCGTGAACGGGACCCGCGTAAGAAGGGTTTCGTATATTATGTAACTAGCATTTCCCGCGGCTTCTTTTTTCAACATTTTTCATTGATGCTCCGCTCTTTTTGCAGCATAGCGTGATGAAATATAGCCTATTTGTTATACCAAACAAACAGACAAACAAACAAACTTTTCTGCTTTATAATATTAAGTATAGATTACCTACATAAAAGACGAGAATAAATTATAGAATATCAATTTCATGTTTAGCATAAAAGCTTGATTTTCGTATATATTTTTATAATAGTACTGAAAAAAAATTGTATTTTGTTTAAAACACTTTATATATTATAAACTTATTATAACTGAAAAAACTCTTAAACTGAAAAAAGTTTTTACGAATTTATTTTAAAAATAAGCCAAATAGTAAAACGTTGCCGTATCGATCGTGCTATCCCATCTTCGCTGGAATATAGCGTCGAAATGTGTTTCTTGAAGCATAACAGTTGATAATATATAAGAAAGGACACTTTAAACGATTTTCCTTTCTCAAGTAATAAACATGACTAAACAGCATTCTCTTCGAACATGCATATACATTATGTACGAAAACGTGTTCCGGAACGGTGAGCCCCGACGTTTCATTACAAGTATTTGATTTATCGGGAGTTGAAATACTGAGCTGCACAGTGTAACGAAATTGTAACGATAAGTTATGAACCTTATGTTTCTTGATTCGGTGATTTAGATATTGAATATGATGTATCGTTAAGTAATCGACACGTAAGGATGATTTTATGTAAAGTAGGCTATTATTTAGCCGAGTTATTTTTATCTGATTTTTTACAACCAAGTTACTTGGGTTTCAACATAATATACCTAACTTTAGTGTATTATTAGAATTATTTACATTATATCTTTTCAAATTATAAATTGTGTTGACTGTTTTTTTTTGTTGATTAGTTTAAAGTTTGTATATAATATGATAATTTCAAGAAAAATTACGTCTTACGTATGTCTACTTCTAGAATAATAATTATTAAAATGTGTTTAAACTATGTATATTTATAGTAAATTATAACTAGCAAATTTGAATTAGAATTCAATAGTAACGAAAAACAATATTATTTATTTAACAAAAATTTTCATGTAACGAGTAAAATACTAATTTCTTTACGGAACGTCGCGTCGTACATTAAGAGCCTTCTTGGAATAGCCTTTTGGCAAATAAACAAGTCAATTGTCATCAGTATAACCAACATAAATTAAAGCAAATTATTAAGTGGTAATAAATAAAGCTTCGCAATATCAAAATAATAGGTTCCTTGTATTTGGCGCTTTTCCAGAACACTTTAGATAAGGAAAAAGCCTCTTGTTGAACGAGAGCAAGGAAAACTACGATTGGGACATTCGAACATTGAATTAATGGGATACGGTCGCAGCGGATACAGATATTCATTGAATAAAAAGATAAAACCGTTTTATAGTAACAGCATTTGAAACTTGGATCGTTCCGTTCTCAGAGAAAATAAGAATGCTCTTTTTAATGAATATACTTAAATATTGTAAATTCTTTAAGAAGTTTTGTAAATTCTTATCCTTATGGCAAAATATCTTGATATTTCTTGTTGTCGTCTCTTATATACATCGGCTCTAAATTTTGAACATGTTATTGAACTAATAAAGCGATGCAGTCAGGAAAGGGGCTGTTTTTCACGTCACAATCCATCGAGTCAGGTTCAATGGCTCGAAAAACCCGCCGATAAAGCTTTTTCCGACTGATCCTAAATATGGGGTATTCTTTGACACTTGACGTGTCATGGGTTCCCACCTGACCTTTTTGTGAAAATAATTCTTACTGTGTTTATGGAATTTATGTGGCAGGGTAAAATAAATACGTGCCTGTACTCGTATATCAAAAGTAAACCAAAATGTTTCTGATTTTGATGTGAAAATCTCCGTACAAATAAAAAATGTATGAAGTGATTTTAAGACGTAATTTTAAAATATAAGTGTAAATATTAAAGAGCATACGACATTTCAAGAAATCGTCTGTTTTTGAATTTTTTTATGATCTTTTGAATCAAATCTTAAACCGTATTGAAGAAATCATTAATTAAAAAGCTCTTCTTACTGGCTTCTTATTTTTATGTTTATACAGACACAATACAACATAAAACATAATGAGTACCTAAAGTTAAGAAACAAATTATTTATCCATAGAACGTCTCAATGCAATTTTAATAGATCCAACCCCAAATTTTCTTTAAGAAGATTAACCCCCAAGAGATCGTAGAAGTTACCTATTATTTAGTTAATGTTCTAACTTATTCCATATCCGACCATTTTTGCGAGAACTATGCATTAGTATAAGCATTGAATAATCAAAGGTCTCTTAGATTGGTTGGTTTTTGAAATCCCTCGTAAGTTAGAGTACTAAATCTACCGAGATCCCCATCGATTGCCAATAATGCCTGTAATTACTTCCCTACTACCTTCAGCTGTTAATCTTGCTTAGGCACAGATTTAGTTAAAAATTATTAGTCCAAGGAAATTTAATATTGTAGATACTGCAAGTTATTTTATTATCTGTGACCTGCCTAAATAACTGTGAAACTTAGCTTCTACATATTATGTAAGAGTTTGTTGCTTATTATCGTTAAAAACTTTGAATGGATTAGAACGGAATCTAGACACGAATATGCACGTATGATACGTAGGCTATTGCTATGCACTTAGGATCTAAGCGAAACAAGTGTTTCTATAAGTGTATTATAAAGTAAAATTAGTATATATAAATATTATTTATTTAAGCTGTATAATTACTTTTGCATTTTTGTCAGTCTTATTATATGTTTTATTTGTCAAAAGAAATACATTCACTTACTGAGAAATTTTACAAAAAGGTTGTTGAAAATTATATACATCGTGATTTTTAAGTGTTTTAGATTTTTATGATTTGTAAACTACTTTTTGTCTATAAATTTAACCGTGTTTTTACTAATATAGCTGTTCGTAATTTGATATTATTACCTAATCGCAGTCTATAATATTTTTAAATAATAAAAATATTAGCACGTTCTATTTGAACGAAAAATACCTGTGCTAAATAGATAATATATAACGCTATACTGTAAATTAGCAAGCATCAAAAGGTATAAAAAGCAAGGTACCTATTACAATCGCGTAGTTAAGATGTTATCATTTTAGGTCATAGAAACAACAAGGACATGAGTTAAGATTAATGAAGCTTGGATAAAATAATAATGAATTATGCATAAATTGCATGTAATATGATTGAACGAGGGTGTATCGCATTAATAAAAGCTGAAGCTATCGAAAAATCAATTTGCAGGGTATTACTCTAAACACGCAACTTTAGCGATCTTGTTACCGTTTAAAGTTATGAGGTAAGTTTAATAATAATTGTTGAAAAATCTTCATCTACATTTACATAAAAAAATAAAGTTCTTCTAAAATCCTAAATAGTTTGATTTCTGCTTGTAGGTACATACTATTTAACCCCTCGAGCGTCGGCCTCCGTTTTACGAAAAGGCTCGAAGCGTCGGCGTAATTTCAAGGACGTTTGATAGATAGGGTAGACCTTCGGAAAAACGATGAATTCGTTGATATGTATATATTAAAACGGTATAAATTATACCTTCCAGGCTTCGTTATGAGTTTATCTAACTATTTATATAATTTAATAAGCAAATAAAACTGACCTTATCTCGCAGTGATGTATTATATTTTTTTTTCATAATTTTTACTCACATAGCCTTGACACTTTATCACAATATATAGAATTCACACACATATTCACCAAAATAACCCTTTATTACGGTAAAACTGAAGTGTAAGCATTGATAAGACAACTCATTCTACATTGAAACACAATAACTTCACCATAAAACCACTTGAAATAAACACCATCTAGTAATGGCGGCAGCCGGCGGGCGGACAATCGCCGAATTTCACTCTTTGAAACATGATGACAATAACAATACGCATTAATACCAACAGGTATTAGTCAATTTATGTCCATAGATAAGTATTTTAGCAACTTATATGTATTTTGTGCGATATACAAGGATACATCACATAAACATTACGAAATACGGTCATCAAGGTCAAAATTAGTGCACTTCAAAAGTTTGTTACTTTTTCATTAAAATATTTATGATATTTCAAAAAAATATCAGGCAATACAAAATCTACACTTATTTCTCAGTAATTCTGTATAAAATTTATTATAAGATTACTTAACGTTTTCGTGTTATATTAATTTTTATCACACACAAAATTCACGAGGTCGACAGTAATGGCGTCGCGCGTCACTGAATCACAGATGCACTTCGTTTTTGTTTCCTTTTGTTTTAATACAGAGTCGTTCCGTTTCAAATGTTACTAAGATCGGTCTATTGTGAATCCCTTAGTTTTATATGGCCGCCAGATGTCGTTGTTAGTGTAATGAAACGTAAAAAATCAACGACCAATGGCAACCAGTAAATTATGATGCTTATGCGGAGCCGTCGACGCCTCGAGCCTTTTCTCTTATGATCTTACGGGGTATCGTGAAACGCTCGAGGGGTTAAACTTCTTTTACAGCCGAATTAATTCAATTTTAAATTAGTTGAATATTTATGTGCATTGATGTTGATGTCGTAGTATAATAGTTAAAACTAGTAATAATTTATCTGAATAAGTTTAGGTGCCTGAAAAAAACAGACAGGCAAAAAAAGGTCAAGTACACTGCTTATTGTACCTTCTAACGTTTAAAAGTCCTAAACTGAAATCCATTTGAACATATATTTTCGCAAAAAAACATAAAATTCAATATCCGATATCAATAGCAGCAACAAAGCCTTTACATCGTTCGGTAGTTCGACAAATATTCTGAGAATCGACACCGTAAACCATTTTCAGCTTTGTTAAACCCAGTCACGTGGTGTCGCTCAGTTATTCTTGCAGAAGTCTGTGCTACAGATGATATGATATAGTTTATACACTGGTCAATAGTTTTATGCAAGTTTATCATATTTGCTATATTTTTATTCATAATATGTTGTTGTAATGTAATTATTGAAAATAACAGTAAAAAAATTACTGCATCTTCTTTTCAATACTTAATATTATCAATAATGCCCACAAAGCTTGGCGAAGAGCTTTTGTTATCATTAAAAAGGTTTCTATTGATTATAAATGAAACTATCTTTTCGTATATTGTCGGAGAGACTCTCCCGTGACCATGATTACTGTAAAGCTTTCGAAAGCGAAACGTCAGGAACCAAAAATCAAAATAAATCCGCGACAAAATCCGAAAAGATAGTTTCATTTATAATGTCAAATATTCACGTAAACTTAAGAAAGTATTAGGCTTCTATTCAAATTATAATTTAAAAAAAAATAAAAAATAATGAAAAATAACCAAATATTCTTAAGCTGAGTAAGCGTAAAAAGCAATATGCCATTTTAAATATTTAAATTTTATTTGATTCAAAAAAGTCCCCAAGTTGCACTTTTACAAAAAAGTTTTGTGACATCTGTTTTTTACATCATATCATACTTTTAACATATTATTGACACAATACTCGTATAATAAAAATTTGCCATAGAAATTAAATTATATGTAAATTAATATTACGTAGTGTGACGTTGTCCTAAGGTTCATTTTATAGTCAGGAAGATATAAATGTCCCAGACGTCGTGGAAAGCATTAGTAGTCAGGGACTACGCTGGCCCGTCACGGTTGAGGCAAAGCCGAGCTATTGTTGGAGAGAATTTGCCAACGGCGAAAGTATATTAACTGCGTGGCTAGACTCTTTTGAGACCGATAAAGATTTGTTAACGCAATTTTGCGGCCATGATTTCTTTGGTGAATGGAATGGCCAGACGGAGGCGTCTTATTCACATTTCAGGCCGTTTCATATTATATAGATTTAACTATGAACTATGAAGTATTCTGTCTGGGATAGTTCTTTCATCTTAGTTATTAAAAGTCGAAATCGAATATTTACTTTGAATTGTTTTCTCTGTCTAGCAGATATAATTAAATATACAATAATATACTTTTTATTTTCATTGATTTATTATGATATTTTCAAAATTATATTTGACTAGCCTTTCCCACGGCTCCGATCGCGTTCTAAAGGCTGAAAATCAAAAGAAATATTTTTCTCTCGTTTTTTTCAACATTTTTCATTGATGCTCCGCTCTTATTGGTCGCAGCGTGTTGTAATATAGACTATAGCCTTTTTCAATAAACGGACTATCCAACAATAAAAGAATTTTTCAATTCGGACTAGTAGTTCCAGAGATTAGCACGTTTAACCAAACAAACAAATATATTAGCAATAGTTCCTCATGATTTTTATAATCTCCTTTTTTTTACTTGAGTAGTGTTAAAATTAATATGTTTTATCCCATACACAAGTGATTATTTGTAGGCTAGGTATATTGCACTGATGTGTATGAAATTTCACCGAAAATTAAGTAGCGTGAAGTTGAGAACAGCGGACAAGGCGAAGGTGAATTGCAATTTTCGAAATATTGTGTTTGTTCCAAAAATTATTTGTTAGTAACCGTTGCAGTAAAGGTACACAGTATATTACCTACCTATTTATTATTTACTTATAAATTCTTACAGCTATCAATCATGATATAAGAATAGTACTGTATTTTATATAATGGGGGAAATTCTCGATTTGCTATTATTACAAGGAAATTGGCACTTGTGTCGTAATTGACGGACATGATACGGACAATGTGACATGCGACACCCCACTTCTTCTACCCCACACAACACGATAAAAACATTACACTAAATCCAATGTACTTGAAGCTTGTTAGGATTGATTAAGTTAGTTGCCGATATCATTTTTAATAATATGAAGAAAATCTTTTTGAAAAAGTGCATGACTACATTCATCTATAATTCGAATTAATATACATACGAGTACGGGTACTTATATTAATTTTTATGTTTTCTTTTAAAACTTGGCAGCTTTCGAGCTACTGCATGACCATTTGACAAAACTTATTGACCAATTAAACTAATATTAATATAACTGAAACGATTGAGTTTAAAAGGAATTTAACCAAAAATCAATAAAAACCGAAAAGATAGTTTCATTTAAAAAAAGGAATTTTATTTGAATTCAAATATCTATCTCAAAGCAATTAAAATTTTTGGACATGACACCGTTATGAAAGGTAGAATTTAATAAAATCCAATATACATATATATGTCTAGTTTTATTAACATCATATTATCAAATATCGAAATATGAACAAGTTTCATAACAATGAAATTAAAATGTTCCTTGCTTTCGCAGCTGGGTACTCCCCACTATTAAGCCCAACATCAAAGGTTTGTGGGGTGATGGATTAGTCTCGTATAGACGAGCCACGTGCCAGATAACATAGATATCTGTACTAAACGATTGTTTAGCCCGGGGGACGAATTTTGGTCGGTATATTGCATTTGGAGATCTGTAATCGAGAAAATCGGGTTTTGAGCCAGTTTTGATTATGCATACAAAGTATCATATTGAACTATATCTGACTTCAGAGTCATAAAATTGACTATTATTTTGACTATTAGTATTTATTTTTTTACTATGTTACGTCTTACAGACATTTTAAGCGATTAAAGAAATGATTTATTAACAATAAAGGAAATTACAAGTAAACTTAACTATTTGTACAAAGCAAATATACACTTAATTATTACTGTACAAGTCGTGTCCGCGCGGAATAGTGGCAAGAATGCTGGCCGCATTCCCCTGCTGAATGGCAATGCCGATTCTTTGGGCGAAAAATTAGCCAGCTCTCCTGTCACCAGTAGAGGTGATAAGACGAGGTGTTATGTCTTTTAAAAAATGCTTAGCACTTTGACTCCATTACCCAAGGGTTTCTACAGCAAATGAAAAATTAATGAAATCGCTTGTCTTGTTGGTTAGAGTACGCACATTCTTTCAAACTTTTAACAGCCTTTCTATTGAGTAAATTATTAAGGCAGAAATATTAAAAAAATTAGCTGCGAACAGTGCCGCGGACAAAAGCTAGCGATTAACAATCACTTATTATGATTAACTTCATTGTAGAGACAAAATTGAATCATAAATATTTAATTTTTATAGAAAGTTTAAATTAGGAGAGTTATTATTAGCAATAACGAAGAGCAAAGTTCACTAATTAGGATTATGAAACCGCCAAGCAACTTTGTAAATGTTTGAACGAAAATCAAAATCGCTCCAATAAAAAGTGATAATTAAATCAAATTAAAGTTTAAAATTGTCTAAGTTTTAATGAATCATGAAATTTTATTAATCAAACTGGTTTATGACATGATGTAAAATTATTTTGATTTTATAATTTAATCTAATAACACGACTTATATTTTACAAGACTAAGTAATTTGATTGTTTCAATTGTGAAACTGTGTTATCATAAAGCGTTTAATTTTTGTCAGTAAAACCTTTTTACCGATTAAAAGTTACTATAAGATATTCGTTATCCGTGTATAGGTATGTAGAGAAGAGGAAATAAATCATAAATAATATGATGGGACATTATCAAAAAAACAGCGCCTTTTAGCTCCGCGGTAAGTTACGAGGTTTGTGTTACGGATAATAGCTAGTTGTTACACTACAGATATATAACTTTTAAATCCATACATATTATAAATATAGGAAAGGGAATAATAATATTATACATTCTACCAATTTACATTTTATGAATCTCTAGTTAAATAAATAAACGATTCATTTCTTTTAGAAAAAAAATGTACTTGAATGCGAAAAATATATTAAATGTAAAAAAACAATTTTTTTTTTCTATTTTGTGAGATCTTTATTAATTGAGAGATTTTATTGATTGATTTATATTCTTCTTTGTCTTTTTTTACCTGGTAGTTCAATCGGAGGATCGCTCACATAGCGATAACTCCGCCAGTTGTTCGATATCTTCTTGTATACCTTCACGTATAAAAAATTGTGGTTTCATATGAAAAATATTTGTTATTTCCTTAATTATTGCTGAAAACACTATTGACATATGGTGTTTAATTAGTAAGAGATGGCGTTTTTAAAGTTAGTGTTATTAAATAGAAGTGGTAAAATATATTGTATTTTCTTCAGAAAGGAAATAGTAAAAATATTCCTAATATATAGTTGTTTTCACTTACAATTCATATTTTACAATGTTCTAATTACGACTTCCCTATATAAGACGAAACCATATTTCTACAACGAATAATAAAATTAACACTCGACCGTAGCTATGCATTAATTGAACATAAAAAGGAAATGTTTGCGCATAGAACAATTTTCTTAGAGAATGGGATTACTAGGTACCCTCCACAAACCGGGAACAAATTATGTGCTTACAAGCTCTTTAAGCAATGTACCAGGAAATAGAAATTTTAACATACTCCTGTTGTTGTATGAAGTAGAAATATTAAATTTTTGAGGTTAACACTAAGAACATGCTCTTTATATATTTTATTTTTATTTTAATAACTGAAATTCAAGAATATCATAATATGTAAAACTACCGACTCACTCTCGCTTTCCGGTTTGGTTTAGATAGAAAAAGAATAACATTTAATTTTAAAACATATCATAGTCACTTCCCTTGCATAGTTACCACGTTAATTAGACAAAAGCTTCTGGAGTCTGTTTCCCGTGCAACAGACATTTAAACTGGTAATTTATTATGTAAATTAAACTAAGTCTTGTTGTTTAAGGTTCCATAGTTACGTTGTAGGAAATGTGCAAATAAACATTTACAGTTTTAATGTCCGACTGACATTTAACTGTAAAAAATCATACTTTTGAAACTAGTTATTAGTTTTCTTACAAATTTAATTGTAACGCGCAGCATGTGGAATGTTAGTTGCTCTACTATGTAGGAAAAATACAACCTGAAAAAAAATGTATGGGTTTTGTATTTTTTGATGAAATTGTTTTTATAAAATTATTTTCTTTTTATAACGCTTAATTGAGTAACTTTATTACGTTACAGTACTTTTTAATAGTTTTTAAAAAGTAAAGCAAAATCATACGTTTTTCTGCCATTTTATAATTTTATTAATTAAAATAAATTTAAAGTATATTAATAGACGATCACATTTACGTAATTTTACGAGTATTCTATTTTCTAAAATATTACATCATTTATATTGAGTAATACAGGCAAGAACGTATTTTTGCGCAAGAATCGAACATACTACCTAGACGACCTAGACCTAGTACGTCGTTATGACAGTTTTAAATAAAATTATATACAAATTAAGCTTAATGCTATTAGCTAATGCCTGATTGAAAATACAGCTTACCCATCCGTACAATTACCGGATGCAAGAGCAATGCAAGACGTGAAATTAGGTAAAAGCCACCCGTGAACCCAGACACGGCATGTAAACTGGCAACGTCTTCATTTCATTAAGGGGAGCGGTGCTAACTCACCCTAGTAAAGTCACGTCTGACGTAGAAGTGGGATAAGTATTTTTTCCAAATTTTTAGTACGAGATTTAAGACATTATCAAATAAAACTACGAAGGGATACGTATTAGTTTTTATGGGTACTTGTATTATTTCTAAGATATTTTGATATTATTAACTTATTACCAAATAAGTATTCTATAATATATAATAAAATTCTAACAGGCGAATCTATACATTTATTTTTTTAACTTATTTTCTAATATTGTTGAATATATCTTCGATACTGAGGCCAAATGTGTAGTTTTTAAATTTTATGTCTGTCTGTGACCGCATTGTAATATAGTTTTATTTGAAATGTCATAATTTAAATATTTGAGGCTTATACCATTTTGCCGTGTGATATTTATCAAGTAACTTATGTTTGCTCTGCACATTGCATTAGGGATGTTTGTAAGCATTTGAGATCTCTTCCACGAGTTGTAACTTGTTAAATAATAATAGTCTATAGCAACTGTACTAATGTTTTTACAAAAACAACATGTTCGCAAACACCTATAAATATTTAAGGAGTTTAATTAATGAAATCACTTTTATTTTTGACAGTTTCATAACTGACTGGCTTAATAATGAAAGAAAACAAGTGTGTGTGTGCCACGCGTACAGTAGAGTTCCGCAATTGCCTATCACAATAATACGGCCTTAGAAGAGTAGGAGGTAAAATATCAATTTTCAAGATTTTTTTTTACTACTTTGTTAGCGTGACTAATATAACCACTTATGACAAGTTCACTTTATTTTACTTATGGATAGGGAGATAATATAATATGTAAAGAACTTCTTAGAAGAATCTACATTATATAACAATAAAAAATAATGTTGTTTTTATTATTGTCTTTGTCGTTCATCCGATCATGTTAAAACTTAAGTACTTTTGGTCAAGAAACCAGCGTAAGTTCTCATAGGTTATTTGTACATATATTTTTCCTCTTTAAATACCAAAACCATTTATCCTATAATAGTAAAATAACATAAATCTTATATTAAATCATCTCTATTAATAATGTTAACTATGTTTTTGTTATTATAACACATTGCGAAGTTATAGTCAACATTTCCGTTTCCTTCCTAGGCTTTTTTAGCGTCTGCGAACTGTAGGTCTCAAGATAAGTTCTTGTTAGTCTCGAGCGCAGTTCAAGATAACAATACTAATTAAATGAATGCTGCACACAACGATACTAAGAAATATCCTTTAAGAGATATTGTTTTCTATTTTAATTGGCATACATTTTTAACACGACATAATATCTTTATAATAATATGTTTTAACTAACTTGCTGTCGATTCACTTGGGTTCAACTTTATGTGCCTTTCCCTGTTTACTATAGATTCCGTGTCAAATATTTTTACGTTGAATAAAGTTTTATTTAAATTTCAAAATCCACATTTAAAATATGAAAGTATTATGAGAACCCCGTTTTTAAAGTCGGTCAAAATGTTACAATGAAATCTCAAAATAAGCATTTGTAGAAGTGAAATATTTTCACAAAGTAATACAGTTCTTATTAAAACCTTCATAATGATTCACTAAGCTCCTTATTCTGCATGCATTCCTTTCTATCTGTGCCTTACAAAAGGTTATCATGTAACGTAAGCGCATTGTACTCGTACCTCGGGATATCATGGTAGCAAGGTTTCCATGGTGCCACTTTGATGTCATATGTGTACTATGGGGTGTATTTGGCATAATTTATTTCTAGTAATTGCCTGCAAGCCCGAACGTACATTTTTTTGTAATACATAAATATTGTATACATAGTACTTTTATTCCATATATTATGCTATAGTTTTGTAAGAAATGCGAAAAATATCAACACTCGCTATGAAATTTTCGGATCTATATTTAAGATGTTTTCGGTCATTTTTGTGATAAATAATAATATAATATAAACTCGTTTGTTTATTAGATAGCTCTTACATAAAAATTAAGTAATTGTCTGTACAGAATCATTGACAAAATACCTACATGGCTGAAATTAAAATATTTAATCATTTGCCTTAAAAAGATGAAAGACAACAGTAAATTTATATAAAATAATATTTTTGATATAAAATTATATAAAAGTCACACAGAAAACCCGGATTAATTTGCAAAAAAAATTTTTGGCAAAAAAATTTTGCAAAATTGGAAGTATTTAAACAAAGATAGGTAGATCGTGTTGAACATTAAACACCTTTGATGATTTGATTGTGAATTTTATTTATAGAACTAAATAGACTTATTTATTAAATATAACTCACAGTAATCCAAGCTTTTATCTTTCACAGATAGAGAAGTACACGTCCCTATGGCTAGAGTTCATTACAAGTCTTAAAACAATTAAAGTTTGAATTGAAAGCTCTGCAGTCGCTAAGTGCTTTGGTTGATTTGTTTAACTTTCAAGAATAAACGATTAATGTGAACGAGGAACCATTCAAGAAAGTTTTAAAATCTTTCTTATAATATTCGTGAAAAATGTAAAGTGTCTATGACTACAATTATAGAATAATAGAAAATTACTGATGTACGATGATGATGATGAAATTGATGAACAAAAACAAATATAAATATATAATGAAACAGCATGTATATATTTTGTGTATTTTTTCACAAACCTTTTACTTTAATCCTCAAAAACAAAAGTTCGTCACATTTTGAAGATGATGAATTAAGGCAATAAAAAAATGCCTGAACACTTTTCTTACGACTCACTGTGTAAAGATTTAAGCAGAAAGCTCTGTTAATCTCACCTCTTTTACTTTTGGGAGTATTTAAATTAAACGCGAGGCACACAGTAATAGCCTTTTGTGAACTAATTTACATTACAATTAAAAGTAGATTTAGAGTAATTTATTAGTTGTCCACCATTTATTTGGTCCAGTACTGCAATTATTAACTTGACTTTTCTATGACATTTACGTTCTAATTCCATCTTTATTTTTAAGTTTCTTTTAATATATCGTCCTCAGTCTTCAAAGGGATTTGTAATAAAGTTCAAGGAAAATAGCTTAGATGTTTAGTTTATAAACTAAAAAGGCCATCATTTTTAGTTACGGTATTAATTCATTCTATAGATTATTTTAATTAAATATAATATCTTCTCCAAAAGACGTGGCGTTATTTTTATTATTTATTAATTATTTTTTGTATACAATTATATACTTGAAGTGAAAAGCTTTCACCTAAAATGTATTTAATGCATAGTCATATAAAGGCCTATTCAAACTTCATGAAGAATTATTACGAGTGTACATTAGTCAAGTGTAATAGCTGTAAGTAATTCTACAATTCTAAGTATTCTGCAGCTTTCGTCTCAATAAATTAAAGTGATTTATCGACAAAACTCAAAAGACGCCAGCAACTTTTGTCATTTGCGGAAAGAAACAGATTTTCTTCGACTAATGAAACAGCCATTTCGCCTTTAAAACACGCCCTGCCTTTTAGAAGTTAAAAATGGGTCGCGAAGTTATAAATTTTGAAAAATATCTTTTGGTTTAACATACTTTAAAAAAAGAATAATGTAGTAGTTAATTTTATACAATGACTGAATGAATGAATGACAAAAACTTTAGAAGTACTATACAACTATGTAACGTTGCGTAACGGAGAGAGTGTAACGTTATTATACATTCATATTTCTAAAAAGATGGCATGTCTAAAATTTGCTTTATACATTCTAAGACGGTGAAGTCGTCAACGTATAAATAAATAAATAAATAAATAAATAAATAAATAAATAAATAAATAAATAAATAAATAAATAAATAAATAAATATGTTGGGACAATTTTTACAACAGCGCCATCTAGTTCCGCGGTAAGCTACGAGGCTTGTATTACAGATACCAGATAGTTGATATACTACATATATAAGTTTAAATACATACATAATATAAATATTAACACCCATGACTGGAGAACAAACATTCGTGCTCAACAAATGAATGCCCCCAGCGGGACTCGAACCCGCGACCGCTGGCGCAGAAGGCAGGGTCACTACCAACTGAGCCAAACGAGTCGTCATATGACAATTAACGACAAGAATAGTTAATCGTATCGTTCAGACAGACAGAAAACAACTCTAAAAACTACATATTCTGATGACTATTTCAATTAGATATTACAAAAAATATTCAATGTACAGTTTCAACTAAGTTAGAATTTTATTGTATGTAGAGATAACAAGAGTGTCGAAAGATTGTCAAAATTGAGCAAAAGGGGATTGATTGAAGAGCTAAGAGAATAAGTTAGGCCAAAACAGTGCATAATATATTGGACAAGTTTATAAACCACAAAAAGAACCATTGAAGATCAAAAACAAGTTTTCTTAAGTGCAGAAGACGTTCTTTGAATTTTAACTATAAGAATAAAATGTAACTATTATTATTTAATTTTTTATCATTTATTTTTATAAACTATTGTATTTAAATTTCAAAAATACCTTAGGTTTCTATATTCAGAAACATGGTTTTGCTCTGATGTATGTCTTGGGGCTAATCTTACACCTATCTACAAAGTAGTGTTCCATGTCACAGGATTTCACAAATAAATGGCGTGATCACATACAAAACAAGCACAACTGTCGCTCTCACGTGATAACATCTCTTGAAAAGACATTGAAAACTCATTACATTAATAACACTTTAATTAAAATTATAGTTATTTCTCACTAGAATTACATTATATTGTTTTACGACAAATGCCGGATCGAAAAATTATTTTTTACTTACTGGAATTTTTTGTTGTATATTGAAAGGATTTTTATAAAAATACCTGTTGGAAATTTAACTATTTAATAGTATCTCTGTACGGATAATAATTTTTACCAGACGTGTAACTTTTGAAGACGGAGTAACCATTTCCTTGGTTGGCAACTTGGCACAATAATATCAGTTGAAAAAAAATAAAAAAAAATCACATTTTTTTTGATATCCCTAAATTATAGATACCAAATATTATGTTATAATATTCTTCTTTCTTTTAATATTATAAGTAAAAAATATAAAAAAAGATAAATACCCCTATTTTTTAATTTTAATTTAAAAATTTACTCAATGAAATCTGCCTTACGCGATTAAAATATAATATTTTATTTTAATATTATCTGACAACGAATATTAAACAAATTTTAATGTCATAATTGCTTTTTAATGTCCAAGCCAGTGCAATAAATTTACCTGGTCATAGTGGAGCATTATGCAAAAGTATGAACGTTTTCTCGCAACATTATTCGCAACTGTGTATCTATTTGCAACGGAGTTGGGAATAAATCTGAATAAATAAATACTACAGCATGTGCATGCAGCAGTAAAGTCGCGGTGGTTCACTACAAGCATTGCTAAGAATTGGGTTATATTCTAAGACATGTTTCGTAGAACTAGATATGCTATTTGCCACAGATACTATATTTTACTAGAATTTCAAAATTTAAAAGCTTGTTATTATATTGAGCACTATAATGAATTAAATATAAATGTCTGAACTGATTTTCAGCGAAAGTAGTATTTGACCAGAAAAGAGTTTTCTTTACAACTAAGAGAGAACTTACAACGAAGTAACTTATACTCGTAGAAAGATGTCCAATAAAGGAAATAAATATTGTACTAATGACACAAAAATGCATGATCAATCTAACAAATATGTAATAAAATAGAAAAGAAACAAAAATATCACTATCAAAATTTATATAGCCAATACATGGTAGACTTACAATTACATCTCCCATACAGCTTCGATTGATAAGTAGGTAACTGCGACTACGGTTCACACTTCAAGGGTTTTCACAATTCACAGTGACTTCGCAGGCCGATTTTGCTACGCTTTATAGATTGATATAAGTGTTTAACAACTTAACAAAGCTTTGAGCTTTATCAAAAATTCTGTCCCCAGAAGTGAGTGACTACATTATAAAAGTTTTAAGTACTTAAACGACTATGGCTTGTAGTATGCGTTATTTCCTTGTCTCTTATGCTTATTCGCTAAGCTTGTAGTAGTAGACATGTATGACGTGCTTCTTAAACATGAATTGTGGGTCGCTAGCAAAACAAGTCGCGAGAAACGTACTCGCGTGACACGGCGAATGTGCCAGTATTTGAAGAATGAATTTGTATTTCAGGTCTCGATACTTTAAATTTTTGACTTATGCTTTATTGCAGTACTTTTTTTCATAAGGTCTTATTTCATTCTAGCACCTTCGAGTATTGGCAGCAATATTTTTATTTAAAAATGAACTTAATTATTATTGGTTTAAGACTATACTGAGCTACATGTTGTTAGTCATTACTAATTAAAAACGGTAAAAAGATTGCTTTTTAAGGATTTGACTTCTAATTTATTGAGGCCAAGGGGTATCTTTAAACCCTTAGGAGGACCCTTTGGAGCGAAGTACGTAATTACATACAATTACAGCGCGAAGCGAAGGGCAAGAGCTAGTAAAATATAAAAATATGTAATATTATAATGCTAAGATATATTATACTATATTGTTGCGTGTTAGGGTTCGAACGATTTGGAGAGAAAGACCTGCTGACTCTTTCAGAGACTTTATTCACTAGCACTAGGTCCGACACAAAGCACTAGGTTCAAACACTGGGTACAAACACTAGGTACTAGGTACAAACACTAGGTACTAGGTACAAACACTAGGTACTAGGTACAAACACTAAACAACTAGGTACACTCACTAGGTACTAGGTACAAACACTAGGTACTAGGTACAAACACTAAACAACTAGGTACACTCACTAAGCACTAACGATGTCCGAGGTCGTAGCCAATGTCGTAGGTTTCCACTGGTATCACTTTTGATCACTAGTCTTCACTGCGAAGTCGCTTCGTCGATCGCTCAAACTGAACTCCACTTGCTCGGCCGCCCGCGGCCTATTTATACCGGCCGAATCTAGTCCCAGACCATTCTGGAATGTTCGCGCGTGTACTCGATTTTCGAGTTGATTCTTCTATATAGCTCCTCTAGCGCCATCTAGTATTGAGTGGAGGTTTCACATTTTGTATAGCACACAAAGTGGTTCCCTCCCTCCACGCTAGATGGCGCAAGCTCCTTTACTCGTGTATTCGTAACACTACTCCCCTCTTAGAGATGCTCGTCCCGAGCATCGTTGTTACTGCCATGGTAACGCGCCAGACGGTCTATGTGTACCACTTTGAATGTCCCTCTTGGTTGCTTTTGAATCCTATAAGTCACATCATTCATTCGGGTAACCACTTTGTATGGACCGTCCCACTTGGTCTGCAACTTTGGAGATTTCCCTTTCCGGCGGATTGGGTTATGCAGCCACACCAGTGACCCTTCCTCGAATCCTCTCGTTTTCGATTTCCGGTCGTATCTGGTTTTCATGTTCTCACTTGACTGTAACCCATTTTCCCGAACCAACGCGTGTATATAGCGCATTTTCTCCCTTAAATTGCTGACATAGTCTTGTACGGTCTCTGTTCCCTCCGGTGACCCTCCTGTCAATAGGTCTACTGGTATTCGTAGTTCTCTACCGTAATTGACATACGCCGGGGTAGCTTTTATGCTCTCATGCTCGGCGGTTCGATACGACAGAAGGAAGAGTGGTATATACTTGTCCCAATCCTTTTGTTTGTCGTCTACCAATTTCGCCAAATGCCTCTCAAGAGTCTGGTTAAATCTCTCAACCATTCCATCGGACTGTGGGTGGTACGCGGTGGTCCTCGTCTTATGCATGCCCAAAATTCTGCACACTTCCTGGAACACTTGCGATTCGAAGTTCCTGCCCTGATCAGAATGGATTTCTAGAGGCACACCAAAGCGACATATCACTTCTTCGACTAGCTTAGAAGCGACTGTTGTAGCTTCTTGGTTTGGTATGGCGAACACTTCGGGCCATTTGGTGAAGTAGTCAATGACGACCATAAAATACTTGTTTCCTGATTCCGTTACAGGAAATGGCCCGGCTACGTCAACTGCAATTCGTTCCCACGGTGCACCGACGTTATACAGCTGCAGCTTCCCACGGCTCCTGGTCTGTGGTCCTTTTACAGCAGCGCAAGTAGTACATTTGCGACACCAATCCTGTACATCATCTCGACAATGCAACCAGTAGAATCGTTCTCGCACTTTTGTTAACGTCCTCTTGACACCTAGATGACCTCCTGATACGCCATCATGTACTTCACGGAGAACATCTGGTACTCTCGATCTTGGGACAATTATCTGAAGATGGTACTCTCTGCCGTTAGTCTTCTCCCATTTCCGGTAGAGTATTCCGTTTTGAAGTATCAGACTGTCCCATTGCGCCCAGTACGACTTAGTGGCAGCGCCAGTGGGTGCAACCTCACTCCAGATTGGTTTTACTTCACCCCGTTTCTTCCATGTGATGATGTGCCGAAGGTCGTCATCTGTTTCTTGAGCCTCCCTCATAGCATCGTTCTCCCAGAGACCCAAAGGACTTGTTCTCGTTAGCTTTAATGTTACTTCATTAGATTCCTGCTTAACACAATGTTTGCAGTCTTCCGAACAAGGCCTTCGTGAGAGTGCGTCAGCGTTCACATGCATCTTTCCGCTGCGTGCCTGGGAGATAACGGTTATCGGGGCTTCCTCCGCGTCAGCCAGTACTCGCCCCATAGTCCTGGCTTTTATTCGTTTCCCTGATCCCCGGGCAGGGGACGAAGCCCCTTGCTTCTTCAGCTCCTCTATTTGATCCTCGATCCTTTTCATCCTTGCCAGATGGGTCTCCTTCTGCGGGCAGTTGAGCTGAAGATGCCCCCTCTCGCCGCACTTGTAGCACATGACTCCATAATTTCTCTTCGTAGGAGGCTTAACCTGCTTGGCTTCCTCAGAGACCTCACGGACCTTATGGGTCTGCCGTACGTCATGGCGAACAGCCTCGACCTCCAAAGCATGCGCCAATGCTTCCTTTAGCGAGGTATGGTGACGAAGCCTCACTGCAGCTCTGACCTCCAGGTCTTTGATTCCGTCGACAAATGCTTGAACAATGTTCGTGTCTACCATCTTGGTGTCGGCTCCTGGGTGTGCCTTCCTGACGAGTTTTTCAATTTCCAGCGCCCATTGTTGAAGTCCTTCTCCTGAGCGTTGGACTCTGTCACGCAGTTGGGCACGGAACACGTGTTCCAGGTGTCGCTCCCCGTATCTGGATTCAAGTGCCTCCATCAGGTCTTGGAACCCATTTCCTGTATGTGGCAGTGCTTCCAAGACAGACAAGGCTTGCCCTCTGAGCGCAACAGTGAGAGCGGTCAGACATTGTTCTTCCGTCCATCCATTGGCAGTGGCAACAGTCTGGAATTGCCGACGATAAGCGTTCCACGAAGTAGTGCCGTCGTATGGCGGCACTTTCACTCTTGGTCCTTGCGCCCCTCCGGTAGTTCCACTAGACATTGCAATTCCCGTGGTTTCAAGGCGCACTACTTTCTTCTGTAGTTCAGCGAGACCGGTTTTCACATTTTCGACATCCAATCCTAACCCGGTAACTCGTTCTTCCACTTCGTCGACATCTTTTCGAAGCTTACCCACCGTGTCACTAACCTCTTGTATAGCCAAAAGCGCTTTTTGTTGGAGGTCTTTTTGTTGCTCTTGTGATTCTTGCAAAGCCTTTTGTGATTCTTTTATTACCTCTTGTGATTCTTTCATTGCCTTCATTAATTCAAATAAACTTCCTAATTGAAGTGCCACTTGAGGGTCTGTAGAAGCTACGGTGCCGCTGATGGGCGTGGCCTGTCCGGTGGGCGTGGCAAGGTGGGTGGAGCAAATGGGCGGGGCCTGAGTCAAAGTGGGCGGAGCCTGAGCCAAAGTGGGCGGAGCCTGAGCCAAAGTGGGCGGAGCCTGAGCCAAAGTGGGCGGAGCCTGAGCCAAAGTGGGAGGGGCCTGAGGGGCGTGGTCAGTGGGCGGTGCTTGGCCCCCAGTGGCAGCCGCAGCTCGTTGTGTCCTCGTCCTGACCTCCTCCTTGGGGTTCTCTCTCGGAGTCAATGGCATCTCCAAATCTCACTTCTGACACCAGTTGTTGCGTGTTAGGGTTCGAACGATTTGGAGAGAAAGACCTGCTGACTCTTTCAGAGACTTTATTCACTAGCACTAGGTCCGACACAAAGCACTAGGTTCAAACACTGGGTACAAACACTAGGTACTAGGTACAAACACTAGGTACTAGGTACAAACACTAGGTACTAGGTACAAACACTAAACAACTAGGTACACTCACTAGGTACTAGGTACAAACACTAGGTACTAGGTACAAACACTAAACAACTAGGTACACTCACTAAGCACTAACGATGTCCGAGGTCGTAGCCAATGTCGTAGGTTTCCACTGGTATCACTTTTGATCACTAGTCTTCACTGCGAAGTCGCTTCGTCGATCGCTCAAACTGAACTCCACTTGCTCGGCCGCCCGCGGCCTATTTATACCGGCCGAATCTAGTCCCAGACCATTCTGGAATGTTCGCGCGTGTACTCGATTTTCGAGTTGATTCTTCTATATAGCTCCTCTAGCGCCATCTAGTATTGAGTGGAGGTTTCACATTTTGTATAGCACACAAAGTGGTTCCCTCCCTCCACGCTAGATGGCGCAAGCTCCTTTACTCGTGTATTCGTAACAATATTATAAAAGTGATTGTCATACTCCATTTTTTGTATGTAAAAAATTGAGTTTAATTAGGAATAATAATGCCAAAAAGTTATTATATTATAAATACAGTGTATTTAAAGGCTTAATCTAAGCATTACATAGTAAAGTCTTATCTTATACATTGAATATTTTTTTCAAAAATCTTATTAAAATAGTTATTATTACTAATATCGTGTCTGTAACCGTATCATGCACAAAAAATGGACATGATTGCTGCTTATGTGATCCAATATGATATTTTTATATCGGGCGAATACCTATCTCATCTCTGAGACATAATATATACTAATGTATCCTATAATAATAGGAATCCTAATCAACAATAACTATTCGCTTTAAGCAGTAATTTGAGCTGGGGTCTCCGACGTAGTAATTGTTTCCAGATATATGCACATTGCACTATGACATTCATGAAAACATGTAAATAAAATATCATCTTAATTTTGGTCATTTAACTTTGTTTGCGCTATATCAACAGTAATGGATGAAATTAGAGTTCGATAACAATTATCTCTCAAGGGTATTATATCTTTATTTACACCCACATCTCTACTTAAATTGCTTACAAATTGAATGAAAGAATGTTATCTTAATAAAATGTGATAAGAAAATTGAATGTACAAACGAATTAATAGTACTAAAATATTGAATTATTTTTTAGTTTCGAAAGTTTATAATTGAAAATTCTGTTATTATTTATTGAATATAGAGTATACTACTTTATTCACGTTTTTTTAATATGCCAACAGACGAAACCTATCCCATAGCTTGTAAAGTCTAATAGGAGCTATAATTTAAAAATTGTATTTTAAAAACAATACTCAAATCGGTTGAAAACAGTAATTGTAACACAGATATGTAGTTTGATCGAAGTTCGGTGGATTGATATGCTTTTATACGTCGGAATGGGTCTATTTCTTACATATTATTAGGATGTTTATCATATAACACTCAACAGGCCTAATTAAAAAAAAATAGTCAAGCTATTCAAGTAAAAGCTAACTTGTAAAACGAGTGCCTCGTTAAAATGTCGTTGAAGGTTAAGTGGATAAACAAGTTAAACGAATTTCCTCGCTTAATACAGCCTCTCATACAAATGACGTAATTTTACGTTGAATTGAAAATAGTATGAATGCAAGGCTGCAATTGCCCGAGTCGTTTAGTATAATACGGTAATACCATTTTAGCAAGGACCAAGGGGTGGAATCAAAAAATAAAAACGATGAAACGGCTTTAGAAGTGATTATTAGTTATCTCTTAGACTTATACAAGTGAAGCTACATAAAGTTGTATAAGACATAGTTGTTTTTACTATCGGGCTTTTATTATATATGCGTAATTTTGTATGTTTGAATGTGTGTTTGTGTTACTTCTAAACGTTAAAACGGTTGGACAGATTTGGGTGAAATTTATAACATAAGTAGACAAGACGTCCAAAAAGGTGTGGAGGACACACCTAGAGATTAACTGCCAGTTTCTATAACCTATCTACCGATAGACCGGTAGATACTTTCATACGATTTTGACAGGTTGTAACTTTTAATGTGTCAAAATAGTATGAAAGTAACTACCGGTCTATCGGTAGATAGGTTATAGAAACTGGCAGTAAGCTGAACTTGAAAATCATTAATTAGCGAAATTTGAAAGTGTTTTCGTTTGTGAAAAGTAGATAAATGTCTGCTTTGTTCAAGTTACGAGTATATGAGATGGTTACAAAAATGACCTTAGAAAACATATGATTAATCACTATTCAATCACATTTATAAATTAAAAGGAAGGCTTAAATTTTTTACAGCTGAAATGCAATAGCAACACTCCTTCTGAAATTTCACTTTAATTTTCGCACCTTAGGGCATTTGCATTATGCACGTGTTAACAGCGTTTTCGCTAAACATACTGTACTGCCATTTAGCTCGGTATTTTCATTACAGCTCTTCTGAATTTATTTACACAAGGGTCATCTAAGAAAATGAGAATGGATGCAAGCCAAGCCAGGCGTGCTTGTTAAATTTACAGCTTCTATTTCGACTGTGCTAAGACCCTGAAGGTTTAGTGTTACTATGTGTTAAGTGCGTCCTGGGAGCAGTATGCTAATAAGATAGATTTAAGAGAAACGAGTTGAGTTTAATTTGTTGGTATTTACATAAAAAGATTAAGAACGTGGTTAATATCTTTAAAATAGAGCAAATATATTTTAATTACGTATTAATCTCATGTTTAATATGCATATAGTTTTTGAATTTTGACTTAAACATAATTAAGAATAAAATAAAAAAAAATAATAAGCTAATTTATATTTTCAGAACTAATGTCATGATAAGCTATATCTTAAAAGTAGATCTATTAAGATTATATAAATGAATGTGAGTAATAGGAGTAAGCCCACAGGCAAGAGCTTTTATACTGAAAATAGCAAAAAAAGTAATATAAAGAAACACAGTTAGATCTTATATTGCTTCGTTTCAATACAACAAAGTATACGATATTTACTTAAGAACTCATTGAACTTTCGTAAGCACAAAGTATTCTTTAATTCCGTTTGATTTTACGTCCTTGCACTAACCCTTCAGCGAAATACTGTGTAAATTGTCGATCCCTAAAAGTAAATAGAGGACTTGCAAGACACCAGTTTTCTACATTTGCGCTGAATTACCGACCTTGTTATCTTCCCAACTTATTATTCGTTCTAAACAGAGGGTGCCTCAAACACACCACTTAGACACCAAACAAGGGTGTATTAAGTGTGAGTTAAAATTTAAATTGATTCCACCCTCCCTCGAAGGAAATTCAAATAGTGCATGATTTTGAGCAATACTAAATTCAAACTGAGTTTAGTGGGATTCTTCTCTGTAAATTGGATGCCTCGGGCCGTTTAGTCACCAAAAAAGAATTGGACAGTGCGTCTATGTTTTTTTACATATACACATGCACAATGATTACATGCTTCATTTGTAAGGGAGGAAATTGGAAAGGAGGAGATAGTAAATGGTGATGGAAAATGATGCTTATAATTTAGTTTTAGTTGTTTTGATCTAATATCAATTTCTTTTTTAATCTAATATCGCTATCCGTTATAGTTGGGGAATTTTGTCTGAGGAACCGCGTTTTTAATGAGACATATTTATTTAACTTTTGCTGACCGAAATAAGTAGGTATGCCTATTACCTATATATTAAAATATTGTACTTATGCCAATGCCATTTACATGAAACTAACAATATACAATCAATAATAAGAATATATGACTCTATAATTTATATACTAGGTAGTTTTATTCTAAATGAGTAGAATTAAAATGAATAAAATACTAAAAATATAATAAAATCAAACAGTAAAATCCTGACCGTGAAACACTTATAAGTGCGAACTACGACGTACGAACGAATGCGTACGAAGATTTGTTGATGTAAATGACAAAGTGACTGAAGAAAAAATAAGATTACTGAAAAGAGCATATTATCCTAGTTTGCAAGCCCAAGGTGACAACAGAGCCTCCCTTTCCAAAACGAACCCTACCATCTGCCCAAATCAATCTTAAATATTGAATTTGCGTCGTAATCTGATGGCAACTTTTCACGAGGCCTCTATTACGTTTCATTGCAATTTGTTTCAAATTTTTACCTTCCGCTTTATACAATACTTGAATGTTACAGACGGGGTTGAAATGTAAATTATTGTTAATACTCGATTATGTTAGCGAAATATTTATATGCTACAATATTGAATTGAATATTACCTTTAGTATAGTAATATAGGGCATTTGGGCATATATTTATTTCTACTTTGTCCCCAGGTGCCAGGGTTGAAAAATTTATCTGTCTGTCTATTGAAAAAGACAAAAATATATAAACAAGTACAAGAAAAAATACAATTGAATAAAGCTAAAGAGTGACGTTATCAGTATTTTTCTGTGAAAAGTTGCCTTTTAAAAATAACGTAATTATATAGTAAAATTAAAATACCAATAAATACATAATATCTAAATAAATATATTTTATTATATATTTCTAGTATATAAAACATTAGGTTTATATACTAGAATCGCGCATTTAGTATTGTCAGATACGCATGTGTTGTGATAGATTTTACATTTATATTTTTGTATATTACCATACAAATATAATAAAAAAATATTAAAGCAAAATTTGATTTAAAATTAAATGCCTGATTGAATTGCGTTTCATAATTTATGAACAATTAAATTCGGATGTCAACTTGTTTTATAGAAATATTGAAATAAATGCATTAAAGTTTAATGTTTCAACATTGTTAATATAAATTTTTCACTTCGCCAATTCACGAAGGGATTATCGGTGCGTCAATGGCTGTTCGTCCAAACTTGCCGCTTAAACCTTTCCCTTTTCCTAAGTACGTACCTTATTAATTAACTAATTTGAGTTCGAAAACGTAATCTCGTAGATGAGAAAATTATTAAATTAATAAGTTATAAAAAAGCTTTTAAATTAAACTGTACTTTCATAGATTTATTCGAATATTTAATTTTAAATTTTATCTAAGTATAAAATTTTTAGATGTTTTTTCGTATTCATTTTGATTTTTAGTTATCGACGTTTTGAGCGCTTTAGAGCAATTCTGGCCTCTCCTATGACCAAAGTGTAATTTATTTAAATTGTTAATGAAAATTAAATTATAAAATGCTCGTATCATAAAAATAGGGGTAGAATGAAGATGCAATTCATGAAATTCTTTCTTTTATAATTTGATGGAATCTAATTAAAATTGCCTCTGTTAAACGTAGAAGAATCAATATTTTTTTACGGCTTACAATAACCCTAACAACCTCTACCCTGCCATGACCACGATCGGTCAGGAACAGAGGGACGACCGGCATCGACCTCTCCTTTCCATCTTGCGTCTGCCAAAAAATGTTATCTACACATTCTGGCGTCTTGGCGTAGCTCCTTGCACTGAAGACCCTACCCATCAGCAATCTGTGGCATTTGGCTACGCTTAAAGCATTGAGGTAAAATGTATGCTCCCTTACACTCTAGAAGTATATTAATTACAATTTTTATAGGTTTATATTCGTTTTAGTATCTTAATGGGTCTCATTTGTTTTTCAAAAGTTTCTATTATAGATATTACCTTATACCATATCACATTCACCATCAGTCAAACGAAATAATTAACTCTCCACATTAAGAGTATTAAAAAATGAGCATAACAAAAAGTATGTAAAAACAAAACATACAACGTTTCATTAAAAGAAAACACAGTTAATGCTCTCTCATAAAAAGGGAAACCGTTGTAACTTTCTTTCCCATTAAAAACATGGAGATAAGCTCCGTCTGCGCTGTCAACTCATACATCGTTAATTTTGCGAGAGCCTCTACTTTTTATTGTTGGTAATTTTTCCTTACCCGGTAAATATATTAGCTGAACAGACAAAGTATTTCTTTCTTTAGATGTGAATAAAAGGAATGGTACAACTTCCTTGTGGTCTTGGTTGTTTTCCAGGGATTTAGCAAATAAATATAAGAAAGGCCGTGACTGTTGTTCTAATGATATACGATGATTAATTTGTGTTAAAAGGTTTATATATCTACAAAATATATAAAAGAAAGTCGTGTTAGTTACATCATTTATAACTGGACCAATTTTTATGATAATTGATTTTTTGGATTTCTCTTAGTCCGGAATGGGATAATAAGTATTAAAATATAATATTTATCAATAAAAATATATAAATCAAAACAATAATCTAGCTAACGTAATAGTTAGACTCGAAATATTAATTTCACAACAAAATATTAAAGTTATGTTTGCTTCATTAACCTAATCATTGGATTGTTACATTTACATGTGTATAGAACTAGATTTAACGCGAGCGACGCCGCGGGTTCTGCTAGTTATATAATATGAATTGGTACATCATTATCGTATCACTGGTTGCGTATCTAATATGATTACTACATAGGTAATGAACGTTATGACGACTTTCGTAGTATGGTAATGACTACTATGTTGAGGGAGGCGGAAACGATGCTCACTTGGTATTTAATCACGTTTATTGCTGGTTTCCGTTTGACGTCTAGTATCTAAATACTGGCAGGCTCCAAGGCTATACATAATATTATAATAAAATTCTAATGGAATAAAAATAAACTTAATAATTTTTTTTTCGAATAGGTATCTAGTCACTATTAATTATTTATACTGAGACTAAATTTTTTTGTTTTTAGGTTAGTTTAGTTTTTAGATTATAGATATATTTTATATTATTTTTGTCTGTCTGTGACTGAATCATGAGAAACAACTGGACAGATTTTGATGAAATTTTGTATGACGGAAGCTAGTTATCCGGGTCATCATATACGTAAAATAATTATTACTAACCGAAAATTATTACTAATATTTTCTTATTAGAAATTATTAAGACATGACCGTCCAAAAATATTCTAATATCGTTTTATCTGAACAGGTCGACTCTAATACATAAATGCGATAAATCCCGCGGGATTTTCTATTAACCGCTTTTCCTTATAAAATGACATTCTGGGTAGCGTAGCAATGTGAAACATTTCTTACCTGCCTTTAATATTGCTGGGTCCACGCATGTATAGCTTAGGCTCAAGGTAAGAGATGCGCGCGTCTGAGCTTTCATAGGCTATAGCCCTCCCCTCAGTGAGGCTCTCGTTACCGGGGAGGGTGCACGTGGTTAGGCGGCATTACGACTTTCCGCCCTCGGTGTTACGTACGAATGCAATGCTCTCCAAAGTTTTCATTGTGCAGTGTATTGTGTAAATGACTCGATGTGATTGGACTTGTTTGTTCCATTTGCTGGTATAATAAGGTAAGTTTAAGTTAACGATATAAGTTTTCTATTTAGATTCTTATTACTTAGTACAAAGATAGTAACTTCAAAACATTATTTTAGGATAATACAATAATAATCTAAAATTATTCATTTTTGGTTTGATAAATATATTTGAATTTACGAAAAACGTAAGAAACAAAAAAAATTACAATAACAACCCAAGTATATAGCCCAGTTGTAGTGGTAACTCTCTGGCTGGCTCTGTTGGGTAACTGAGTGAAGTGGGTTCTAATCCGGTCTCGCACATCTGATATTTTCATGTGCGAATCATTTACAACATGCGTACCTACTACTTTTCTTACGATGAAGGAAAAGATCGTAAGACAACCATCATATCTGTAAAATCACCTAAGTTTTCGAAAGACATGTATTATGTAGTCCCCTAACCTGCACTTCGCCAGCCTGGTAGACTAAGACCTGATCCCCTCATATTAAAGGAAGGCCCGTGCCAAGCAGTGGGACGTTAAAAGAGCAGAAAGCATATCCAACATTTATAAATGGACTCACATTATATTGAAAATTATTACAATTCCCTCTCCTGTCTACCTTTCAACGATCTATTCGAACTTTTACATTTATTATGAGCGCTGTCAGTGCTGCTAAAGCTCAAGCTCAACTTTGGAATTGCAAACTTTTTTATTACTCGTCCATATATTGAAAACAAAAGTTCTGTGTAATATTTCACTGATGTCGGCCAGTTCGGGCGTAACGAGATGACCGAAGGGTTGATATTTTTTTTTAAATACCTTTTTGTAAGATTTTTCTGTTAAAGGAAATTAGAATTAATGTTATGTTATATGTTGAGATAATATTAAGAATGTAATATTTTAATAAAATTTGTATAACTATAAAATATAAATATAAAGAAGAAATAAAATATTTTTTTCGATACTATACTTAAAAATTGATTGTCTACCATTTTTATGACGTAAAAAAGTTTGATTTTTCACGTGATAAATTAAATATTTATTATTAGTACTTTTCTCCTAGTTTTTCTTAAGAAATCGCATATTAGACTCGACTTGACGACGAAGAATCGACAAATTGTGTTGTTAGCCACCGCTTTTGATTTGAAGCTTAAGCTTATTTGTTTAAATTACTTAACTATTATACTTTATATTTTACTATTATAATTAGTGGGTGAATTTATTAACTTAATACGATTAGCTACTGCATATAATATTCGTAAAATGAATACATCTCGATCGAGAATGGGAACTGCATTTCTAATTTTTCATGTATCTCAGAATCAAACAAAAATATGAAAAGAATCATGGCGGTTTGTAACTTACACCATCGCTAAAAAGAAAAACAAACCAAAAACGCAGCTTAGCATTTACAATGTTAAAGATTTATAAGGATTGTCCAGAATATTAAAAAAATCAAAGATATATTTTTATTCGATTTCATTTACGAAAAAAGTGTGTATTTTACCTAATACGTATTTTTTCTAAAGAGCATTAACCACTTGTCCAAACAGAAAACACGGGAAATAGAAAAAAGGCATATAAATTACACCAACGCTTTGGACAACGGACAATACGAACAAAGATGTCAGGAATAGAGTCATTTAAATCTATTGTACTCTAAAGATTTCCCATTGAACCAAACTATTGGGCAATTCTATGTAAAAATTTGAAATTCACCGTCTAATAATTTTCAACCTTATTCTCTTATACATAAGGTATACACGAAATAAAGCATTAGCAAAATTACCTTTGTATAACATTACAAGCAAACTGATAAAAGAGATAGAAGCAAATCTAACAAAAGAACTTTACAAAAGGTATTATTACAAATAAAACACAGTTTAGTTAGTGTAATAGGGAGGATAAATGACATTAACTATCAAATATATAACGTTTTATAAGATAAGAATATGTTATCCTGACATTTATAGACGATTTTTTTATTAAAAATAATTGATTTTGTGATATTTTTTTATTGTAAACGAGTAACATATATTTGCCCTTTTAAGGCAATTGCTATTGACCAAGACGTAGATGGCAAGCGGTCATTACATTTTTGTTTTCTAAAACTCTTAATTAAAAATAAAATGTAACATGATCTTTTTGGCCAAAATGTACGTCCCTATGGCAGTAAATTATAATCTAGACATATAAATAAATTGAAATGTCTGTTTGTAATTTTAAATTAACAACTTTTCACTAAATGCATAAGAAAGTATATACGGTACTTACATAAAAATAAAAAAACAATGTTTAAAATTTTTGTCTGTCCGTCTGATTGTTCCGGCTAAGCTCTGAAACGGCTGGACCGATTTTGACGGGATTTTCACTGGCAGATAGTTAAAGTTATAAGGGGTAAGTTAAGAAAAAAATATTTTAAATATAAAAAAAACTTGGGACGAACACGAGCAAAGCAAGGGTGGGTCGCTGGTGTTTTATGAGTTCTTATTTTGACACTCGTTCTATTACTATTATTATCAAATATTTTTATATTCGAAGTAATTTCTAATAACTAAAATAAATAAAATTTAACTATACTTTTATTACACCATATTTTTTTTAAATAATACCTACGATCTAATAACTTACCACGCTCGCGCTATCTATATAAATCAGTTACAAGAGCTACGAGGCTTATAGCTTTATCGTTTCATATTTCAATTATATTTAGTTACCATTTAATTGATAACGAAAGTATGACAGGTCAATCGGCTACAAAAAGGTTATCAAAAAAAATTACCACATGATTTGTCAAACTTAATCATAGACGCTTATTCTATAGCGTGACCATTGTTCAATAATCGCCGTACCAGTTCAATCCCATCGAAACAATCCGTACAATTTATATACTTTTATCTGATGTCACATCAAGCGGGCGTATCTATTACGAAATTGCGATTTGATAAATCGCCAAACATTGTTATGGGCGGCGAAAGAAATAGACCTACTCAACAAGACACAACCCTGTAGATCCAAAAAATGTGTTACAGCAAAATATTCTCTATCTCAAAGGTATAGGGAATATTGTTCAAACGCGAAACGTTAGTTTCATTCCATCAAAAATAAGCATTATTAGTAAAAGGAAAATATTATAGCGCGGGCCCTTTGACGATGGCGAGTCTTTTACTAAATTGGCTGCATTTTGAGTAAATATTAACCAGGATATTTAAATAAAATAGTACTTAAGATTTTTCTTCACTGATAGTATTTTTCTTTTATTTTATGTTAATTAATTCATTACTTAACTAGCTGGGAAGGCCAATATAAACATCGTTAGATATACCTACCTAGAAAGATACTCCTAGGGATTTATTTATGGTATTTAAAAGAATCGAACCTTAGACAATTCTGGCGAAAGTCTTACTTTAGATTATTCGATTAGTTTTACCATTTTCCGTGAATAGTTAACGAGCAGTAACTAAATATATTTGAGCGAAAATGTTCAGAATGTGAGGTGAATGTATGCATCGTTCAATTCTAGGCTATCGTATAGACGTTAAAGACTTATCAGAATTCAATTTCAAGCCCTTTGAGGATTTATTCTGTTTCAGTTTGGGAGTCTATTCCCACTGATATTAAAATGCTGCATTAAGTTCGGCTGCTGATGCTGGTAGGTAAAGCCCAGGGTTCGAGGCCGTTCAAGGTACTGATTTTCAAGGGTTTCCTGTCAAGAAATTCTCGACAATTGCGTACTATGTTCGTTTGAGTAAATCTTCGAAAGAGGTAATTTCCATTATTTAGCATACTCATTTATAGACTTAAAATTTTGCCTTACTTAAAAAATATGATGGCAGTCGCTGTAAATCAAAATTTAGTATCTTGTCTTTGTTATCAGTAGCTAAAGTTTTGTCATAAAAATATAATGTGTCCATAAATTGTCCTAAGTGTGGGTATATTTTACATTATATCATATTTTGCCTCATAAATAATTCCTTCGCCATTTCAATTAAAAGTTGTTTTTGTTTATGACTCAGCGTGATAGAGACCCATTAATTTTCATATTAAATGTTGTATTGAAGTTTGAAACGAAATCATAATACGATTGCATACTAAATTCGCATGACAGTCTTACTTTAAATAATTAAACAATTTAAGAATTAAAATTTAATTATTAAAAAAAATATTACATAAAAAACCAATAGCCCAGTGGTAACGCGCTTGGGAAACCGAGTGATGTGAGTTCAAAGCCCGGGTCTTACGCCTCTGATACTGATGTATCTGATATTTTATGTGCGGATCAATAGTTACTACTTGCCTTACAGTGAATAGTAAACATGAAACGATAGTTACTGTTGAATATGGCAATATTAATTAATTAGTATTTAAGGTTGGCTAAATGATATATTATTAGTTTTTAATAAGTTGGCATTATCTGTTTCCGTTTTACCTTTTCTGTCTATGCAAATGGCGTGTGCACTGCTTTATGTAACTTGTGTTGAGAATAAAGTATAGTATTGATCAATTGCAGTTATTTAATTAAAATCACAACAGTTACAAGGACTTTTAGACGTGTTTAGGGTATTATACAAAGTTATGCGAAAGCTCTCGCTTTATGGAATCAATCCGGCTATAAAATATTATACTTATTTCTGAAAAGTTATACTATGTTAATGTTGTTGTTAAATACTATGTTATTAATTAATTATTAGATTATTTTAGGTATAAAAAAAAATAATTACATTTCGCATATTATGCAACCGAAAATTTCGATTTAAATTTAAGTTTCAGCGGACAAGCGGTTAGCCAAAAAAACCACAGTCAACACTATATAGTGCTGTATAACAAATAGATACCACAGGCCGGTTTCCACGCCGTAGTCTATTAGGGAAGCATGCCAGTAAATTATCAGCCCGCTTTTCCTTGGTAAGGAACGATCGCGTGCCTCTGTCTGTAGGGGCCGCACGCGATATCAAAATTTTCTATACTCCGCAGATTACGTACGTATTACTCTCACGTGTGCACACGAAACCTTGTCGTCAGATTTACTAACTATTAACAGATGTTTCTGTTGCCACACCAGATAATTAAGACTGTTTCGAGATATAGTGATGGCTTAGAAACTTAGGCGAATTTTCTTTTGATGACGTTTGGCTCAGTTTGAAATGATCCTACTTGTTGTGACAACGGTTGTGGGTTCGAGTCCCGTTGGGGCATTTATTTGTGCTGTGATCTGCATGAATCTTTTTGTTCTGTTTATGGGTGTCCATGATAACAAAATGTGTGTAATTAAATATATCTGTAGTATCAACAATCTGATATCTCACCGTATATACTTTCTACCCTTGTAGCTTACCATAGGATTAAATGGTGCTGTGTTTTATGTCGCAACATATTATTAATATAATTATATTCACTACGATACTAATAATTTAGGGGTTATGTAAATGGTTGTAGGTTTTGAGTTTGTAGTTGATTTGTCAAATAGAATCTTAAGGTGTTTTAATTCATTTCATTTATGTGCCTGATAGTAGCCAATAACTATGTAAATCTGTATTATGTGACTCCAAAAAGATTATGCTATCTAAATTTTGTCGAAACCTGTCTAGCCGCTTATTCTTGAAATTCAAAAACAAACATTACGATATTATTTCATTAATCATTTTAATATTTATTTCAAAGCTCTTTATTTATAATTAGATTGTTTAGTTTCTTGGCAGAAGAGGGACAATGAAATAACCTTTATAATATTATAATATTATAATTTGTTTTAGTAATATTATTAAGATTTCATTTTCGTTACGAAATCGAATATACAGTTAAAGGCTAACATTAATTTCGTTAAATATAAATTGTAAGGTAAATATTGTTCGTACGAATGTCGCTTCTGTAGAATGTTATCAACAGTGGAATCTTAATTTGAATGTCAAATTCTATTATTTTGGTGGTCTCTATGTAGAACAAACGTACTTTATTATAGACTGGAAACTCATTGCGTGTGTTTTAATGGTTGTTATAGATTTTTCAGAGATCTTATTTTTCAACAATACCAACAACGAGTACCTATCATCATACCAAATTTCATCAAAATATATCTAGACAGAAGGACAAAAGTTCCAAAAACTATAAATTTCGTAAGACATTCATAATAATAACTATTTCAATACGATTTACAAAAAATATTTAATGTAAAGTTTCGATTCTATAATTTTAATATACGTATATAGTTTTCTATATATAATAATAATAGTAAATAAATATTATATTGAAGGAAAGGCACATCTTTATTTCTAAATCAAGTTAAAAAGTGTCAAATATGCACTTTCTTTTAACTAAAAGAGACAGTGCAGATAAAGTAGGAAACAGTCGGTTTTAATATAAACAGTTAACAACGCCAAAGGTGATAATTGGTAACATGCAAAATGCATTTAGGAAGGTCAAGGCGACAAGTAAACGTGAAAGCGGCAATTAGATTAGAGCTCCCTGTAAATTGTCCAGGGGTGTCCAACTTTCCCTGTCTGTTCGAGTTCGGTAGTTTTGTATTTTGTTAGAATTGCGGTTAATTATAACTATACATATATTGCAATTTTTATATTATGTATACATAATAAACATTTGTCGTTATTTATTGTATTTACTTAGTTTAGTTGATTGATATGTTGATCTAGATAACCAGTTATTACCATTCCAAATTTCATCAAAATCTGTCCAGTAGTTTTATTGAGATTCAGCCACAGACAAACAGAAACATAGACTGACAAAAATATATAAACTAACTCATGTACAGATTCGTTGTAGTCAGAATTTTAATATATTAGGTAGGTACGTAATATTGACTAAATGTTATAGTTAAATAAGAGGTCAAAAAGCTTTATAAGAAAGGATACAGAGTCGATTCCCGAATTAAAAAAGAAAAAATAGTCTACCAACATCATACCTATTTAAATGAGATTTCTTTATTCAAATATATATATATAAGGGTAATAAACGTACCTATTAAGTAAATAATAATTAGATTTATTATTTAGTTAAACCATCATTACAAGCATTGTAAATGGCGACCATATATTACAATGTATTCAAAAGTAAATTCAATAACGTGCACCAAGCTAGGTTAGGATCGCAAAAACTTTCAATACAGTACGGTGGTACCCGCTGCTTTTGAATAATCAATTCGCCACGCGTCGCGGTAAAAATATTTTGTCGTCCACTCTCCGCAAGTCGAACTTTATTACTCTTCAGTCCTACTATTTAACACTTATAAAGGATTTTTGAGAATCCCTCTAACAATAGACCAATGATTATGCTGTACAGTTAAGTTAACAATGTCCGAAACTATTGTCTTGTACATGCTAGTATTACAAACTTTTAATACCGAAGCGTTAGAGCACATTATTAATCGATTTTAATTTTTCAAAGTAACAAAGTTGTATTTGCATCAGGACGCGTGGGGTGAAGAGGTCTTTGATTTATATATGTCCTTTGTTTTTGGCTGTTTAGCCATCGCCGGTATCAATGGCACACGGGTATGAAGGTCGTTATTCTTGCATTGTGCCACCAGTATTGTCTCTAACGACATCGTTAGTAAGTAAGCGGGTGGTCTTGCATTGAAATTCTATTGATGACGTGATAAATCTTTACCTTCTAAGTTATTGCTGGAAACGATTTTGTTAATTGTTTCGATTACAAGCTT
Organism: Boloria selene; assembly: GCA_905231865.2. Lineage (NCBI taxonomy): Eukaryota > Metazoa > Arthropoda > Insecta > Lepidoptera > Nymphalidae > Boloria > Boloria selene. The sequence goes on along the minus strand of HG993137.1, from coordinate 10,346,377 downwards.
TAAGTTATATGGAAATTTGTTCAGCTACGTTGGAATACATGTATTTACATTACTTAGATATGTAGCTATATTAAATCGACTATCGTTCAATTTATGATTTGCTTGCTTTGTAAAAAATGTATTCATTGGATTTTTTTACTTGTGTGTCACATCCATGTTGATATATTGCTTATGTATAACAAAAGAGTGTTCTAGTCCGTTTGTCAAAATAAAACGGTATCGGCCCACACGATACAGAATGTCACATTCACCAAAAATGTCACACGCATGGACGATTTACTAGTTTCCGAGCAAATGACAAATATAAGCAAAAAGGTTACACATTTTGTATACTCCAGAATTAAAGCTATTGTAAGAAAGCTTTCACGCTTAAACGTAAATCCATCACACAATGATGAGAGTTTGGCTATATTTTAAAAATATAGGTTTAAATTTAGACTATTTTGTAAATTATTGTGTTTTATTAACACGATTGACCTATATAAAAAATAGATAATTACATAATGTTTTTTCCTTATAATAAAAGCTCGTCAATATACACATAAACATACATACGTATATAAAAATTGTATGACCAAAGCTCATGATCGGCTCAAAAATTTATTACAAAACCAAAACTGTATTGTTGCGAGGGATGGGTGATCCGTGATGTCGTCTATTGTGCATCTCGGTGTTGAACAATAAGTTGACCATTGGAAATAATCTTTTGTTAGCGGCAGCTGAATATTTCTGTCGAGAATGACTATCAGACCGAAAGAAAAACGACTTTCATTGTGATCTAGCCTTTGCTGTTTGGTAGGATCTAGACCATACGGTTTTCATATTTCATGTTTTTGCTTTTATTTTTTTTGAATATTTCTTTGAACTTTATATTATGTTGTAATATAGTATAGTTGCTCGTTACAGTAACACTTCTATTACAAAAAATGATATATGATACTTTTCGAAAAATAGCTGAATGGATTTGGCTAAAATTTAGTACACCAATGGAAGACATGGAACCATATATAGGTGTTTAGTATTCTATTTCATTTATTTATAAATGTCAAAATGTGGCGCTGGTTGTTGTGTTGCTGTAAACACTCAGATACATAAATATAGTCGTATACATAATATAAAAAAGGTGACATTCATTTATGAAATTGCAAAAAATACTTAAGGACCCCAAACGAAGCAAGATTTAGTCACTAGTGTGTAAGGTTGATTATAAATAATAGACTCGTATGTATTATAACCATTAATAATAATACTACTCAAGTATGGGTAAAAAGTGAGTTATAGTCCCTTCTATAAAAGAATTCGTTTGAGTCAAAACTATATTATAGCCAACAAAAAATTCATTCACTCACAGAACTTTATGGTAGCAGCTCGCGCGTCGTCATTCACGATGGGATATTATATTTTTCTATTAGTTCTTTATAGTCACTTTTTACATTAATCATTACATAGAATATTATTATAAAAACACATTCACCTTTTCATTGTTAAATAGGAAACCTGGACATCTCTTAAAATGACAATAAAAGAATTATGACTGTAACTCACGAAATCACAAAAAATATATCAATGTAATATGTTGTAGTGGAACAAAAAAATTGATCTTTTGTGAATATGTCCTAAAAAATCAATGCTAGAATCCAACAACGATTTTTTATCCTTATTTCCTGAACAACGGCGTGGACTTTTGCTTTCCCTCAGCCAAATAACCTCTCAGCGTTAACGAAGCAAGCAATAAAGAGACAAAATTAAAAGGTACTAAGTGAAGTGCCCTCTAACAGAGACATTTCATTAACACTACTCCCATAATGAGGTAGGCAGTGAAACTTTGGAAGAGATCCAGAATATCTAGTAAACATTCTTGAAAGTAATTGAGGTTAAAATATTAAAACAAGTTACTAGGACTATCAAGAAAGTTACGACGAACACGAATAGTTTATTTCCTTGCCTCTAAAGTATATTATTTAAAGTTGTAGTTAATGTTAAAAAATTGTAAAGTTTGAGCACTCAGACTTACCTCGTTGGTTTTAAGCTTAGTTATTTATCAACCATCATAATCATTGGCCTTTAAAGACGAAAATACTTTTATCGACATAGTACAAGCTGCCTTTGAAGTTTTTTTCAACATTATATTAAAACATACAAACATCTATATCCATATTTTCTCTAGTTTCAAATATTTTATAATATATACAAAATAGCATATGAGAAGAGTATTAAAGATATGAATTCGCGACTGTGCAGTTACATAGCTCTTCGTTTAGTACGGGAAATTCTGAATGCCCCTGGGAGCTTTCAATGTGCATGGAGATTATAGAGTTTCGTTGTAATTAAGCGTCGTAAGTCGTAAATATATTAAATGCTTTATCTCCGTTTTGTAAAAATAAAGTTGAGCTTGAGTTGTTATACTATGGTCAATTATATTACTTAGTAATTCATGAAAACAAAATATTAATATGAAATACTTAAAAGAGTTCGTTAGTTCTAATATGTTCCATTAAATATGTAGATCTTTCATTCCTTCCACTTATAATGATTAATCGTACATATGTACATTGTACATGTGTGTTGTACAAGCAGTATTCCTAAGTTTTTGTACCAATGTCCATGTTACTTAAAAATGACGAACTTTCATACAAATATTCATACCTGATTAAAACTCCATCAATTATTATCTTTTCTTCGTTGTTTATAAGAATATCTTGTACACAAATACATGTATCCATCATCCAGTTTTACACTTTGTATTATTTTGTCAATGTGCTAGTCAGAGTTTTTAAGTACATTTAAATAATTTAATTATGTAATCTGACTATTACATTACAGACGTGACAATGTAGTAATATCATGATAAAAGTCCCATTAAATAGTTAAGCTATACAAGAAAATCAAGCTTGAGAACTCCACTTAAGCACTCAGACTAAGAGTTAAAACGAGTTAACTTCACGCTGCATGTGACTGTTACTGTTTGACTGTCAAGTGAAAGAAATAAGAAGTATATTAATAATCCTAATTATTTTAATATAGTCTCTTTAATGATAGTTTAAAGGAGTTTATTGATATTTATAATATGAGATATCCAAAATAAATCTAAAATAATCAAATCGAAAACTTTTAACATTACGTCACGTCTTTTAACTACGTCAATAAAAAGTAATAGAGCTTTCTACTAGTTATTATTTACAAATAGACAATTATTCATTTTTTCTTCTTGCAAAAATATACATAATATAGAACAATGGTTAAAATATTTTAAACCAAGCAGCACCTTCACAAGCAGCCTTCGACTATGTAAGATTACTACTATATAATGTACGTAGATTCCTAATTAAAAATTTTCATTTTAAAAACTAATAATTACGTGCTTCAAAAAGTATTTTCTCATTAAAACACTTGTTGCTTTAAAATACGAACTATTTTTAGTTTAAATAAAATATACAACCTATCATACCAGAAAGCATTTCCAAAAAACATATTTAAATAAAAAAAGCCTAACTTTTCCATTATGAAGCACTTAAAAGTTTATTTTAGCAATGCCAAAACCTACATCACTATACATAAGAGAAACTAATGTTTATTATTATAGTTTTTATGGTCTAAGTAAGAAGAATCTTTTTTTGGTTACGGTGCGGCGCCACATGCTTAAAATCCCCATAGCGCTACTAGATTTTGAGAGCTTACCTCGACACTAGGGATTACTATGCTCTAGATTAGTTTAACATGCAAAGTTAACGATTAACGTGACTGTTAACACAACAGTTCCAACTTAATAGGACATGAAAGGCGGCTTTTCCTAGAACATAAGTCATTTAGAAAGTATAAACTTAAACTTATCTTGATACGTTGTTATGGGATATTCAATATTAACATACGAGTCAGATATTATGATAAGATTACGTTAGACAAGATAGTAATTTAGTATAGTTGGTGTTAGCCTTTTTCTCTTTACACAATATACTGTAGACAATGTAATTATGACCAAAAGTAAAGAATTAAATATTTTCCCATAGAATTTTCCTATTATTGTTTGACATGTAAGTTACGCCCATAGTTCTTCAGTTCATCAATCTTCAGCTCAAATACATCATATACATTCAGTATGTGATCTACAAAACATACGAATACCTTTATCACACTATAATGAAAATTAGTACATAATATACTTTTGCATAAAGCTAAGGTAACGCTGAAGTACATAAGCTAATTCAACGTGAAGATGCAACAAAGAAACACACATACACACACTTTCCTTATTAACTTCTATAAATGCATCTAAAAAAAGAAAAGGTATGATAACATAGCGTTATTCAGCTTGACTGCTGTTGCCATATCATCCTACTTCTATTACTCAATGCCACTTTAAACACTTGGAATAAAATCTCTCGTCATACGAACATCAATTTGTCATTTCACCCGCATCTTATGTTTCTGAAAGGTACTTATTATTGATTAAGATGCAAGTTACAACGCTAAGTGAAGCAAAGGAAGATTAAAATAAAGTCGCAAATGTGACTAAGTATAAGCTCTGTTTTGTGTTAGTGTCATCCGATTGAACTTAAAATCACAGATACTCGTATATACTTCGTATGTTAGTACAGTAATAATTAATTCGTTCATAAAAAGTAAGGTAACAAAAGCTATTGAGTTTAATTAATTATTTTAGCTGGAATGAGCTTTACATGTAGGAAAACCTTAAGAATTTAGTTTAAAAGCCTAATAAAAAGCAAAACACAATTAGGCCTTCCAAGTATTTTATTGATACAAAATGCAAGTTGCATGTTCTTTATAATAATACCTATTATAATTTAGTACTTTCTTAGGTTAACGCGAATTTTTGGTATTATAAATGAAACTAGGTATCTTTTCGGATTTTCTCGCGGATTAATTACTTTGATTTTTAGTTCCCGACGATCCCGAAGATCCTGTTTTGTGTTTCGTGCAAGTTGCATTATATTTTGGGGATAAAAAGTGAAATTATGTAAGTTATTAAATAAAATATAACCCTAAAAACCCTAACCTATGTTTTTCTTTATGGATATAGTTTTAATCCTCGAAACTGATATTGGCATACTTTTTTTACGTAGGAACGGATGCAAGCGAAGTATGGTTGTATTACTAGATCGTTATAATTATCTCTATAAATACCTAAGGATATCGTTAACTATATCTCAAGTCACTAATACGTTTAAGCTTAAATCATATAGATTGGAGAATAGACAAACTGAAGTGAAACTCCAAAGGACAACTGAGTTTGTACGTGTAGGGAACTTATAATTCAACTAGCTGACTCAACTGTGACTAAGAAAGTCAATATATAAGAATATGTGTGTATAGTCGTAATTATTTGATGAATTTTATTTTATTAACTAGCAAACCCGGCCTACGTCGCTGGGCGTAAGATAAAATAAATTAAACGGTTTTTATTATTTTCTGATAAAATAAGAGTAGCCTAAGTTACTCCTTATAACAATAACTATATAGTAAAATTACCGCCAAAATTTGGCTTAAAAATTGGGCCAGCCATTTCAGCCATTACAGACATACAAAAACTTTTAAAATTGATTTTTTCATGTAAGTGCCGTATATACTTCCATATGTATTAAGTGAACAGATGTTAATTTGAAATTAAAAACAGACACTTCAATTTAATTTATATTATTTATAACTCTAATTAGTTCAATTAAATAAAATTTTCTTATATTACTCGTAGTCTGGGTATTTTTTCTAATATGAATCCTTGTTTCCGTCGAGTAGGATTCGAGTATAATCATTTAAATTGCTTTTTCTCAAATATGTAGGTGTCAAGTTATATTGACTTTATTTATTTACTTTATTTGTATCATCATCATCATCATCAGCCCCTAACGTCCCACTGCTGGGCACGGCCTCCCTCAGTACGAGGGGGGATCAGGCCATATTCCACCGCGCTGGCCTAGTGCGTGTTGGCGGACTTCACATGTCTTTAGAAAACTTGCTAGGTTTTCTCAGACATGCAGGTTTCCTCACGATGTTTTCCTTCACCGTAAGACAAGTGGTAATCATGATATAAATGATTCGCACATGAAAATATCAGAGGTGCGAGACCCGCACCAAGCGACCGCGTTACCGCTGGGCTACCACTGTCTTATTTGTATATTTATTAATTAACATAAGACTAAAGATATTTCCATAAATTTATATTTTGATTAGTTTCATTTTATATGAAGAGCTTAGTTAAAGAGCTAAAAGCTTTTGTACAACAAAGTTCGAGGTAAATTTATATCAGTGCAATTTTTATAAGCTACTATAATATCGATAAGTTTTATTGATAAAAACACAGCAATAACACACTGGAAAGACTAAAGCAAAATATAAAAAAGAACTACCTATGTATTTTTATTATCAAAATTATTATAAGCTCAATGTGCAGTACCTTATATATCTCAATACCTTATATATCTCAATACCTTATTTATCTCAAAATCTACCTACAAAAGTAAATTTAGCAAATTCAATTGTCACATGAGTAAAATTGAACATAGACTAGACTAGTGTTACTCTCATTCTGCACAAAACTTTATACTAGGCAGTTAGACGGAACTAAATTTAAACTTGATCGATACGGATTATATCCAGCTTCCACTGCACAGTCATTGCAGACATTTTATTAATAGAACAACTATTGCTGTTCTAACTGAAAGATACCTTGTTAGTGCAAACTATTATTAATTCAAACAATTCATATTATAATTTTGAAATGCCATATACATATTTAGTAAAATGTCCAAAACTATACAATTTAATAATAAAAATTAAACGAACTGCAAAGAATCACACGCAAATATTGAAAGGAATTAAAAAACCACCACTAAATAAAAGCGGTATAAAAATCTAATATTTCATGAATCTATCAGCTCTCCATACCATAGAGTTAATTAAAACAAGCAATTACACCTCTGTACGCCATTGTTTCAAAAATCACCTCTATTGACGTATTTCGGACGTTTATTATAGGGGTATATAGGGTTGATTTACCCCTGTTCCATCGTCTAGACCGACAGCCAGACTAGTACTGCTGTAGCTACCGACGGGGAAGGACGTCACCGCTCCGTTGGCGCGAGTTTTGAAACGCGAGTGTGTTGTGTTCTTGTGCAGTTTTTTTACATTTGACTGTTTTTTTGTGTTTCGTGCAAGTTGCAATATATTTTGGGGATAAAATGCAAAATTATGTAAGTTATTTATTTTTATTATTTGATATCATGGGTTTTCTAGTAGAATAGATATTTCTTTCGTTTCGTTTCTTTTCATGTAATAGTTATTATTGTTTATTTTTGATTCAAAATAAAAAAAGTTTTTTAAATACTTAAATATTTTACCATTTAATGTCTTAAAGGAAAATCCGTACGCTTTTCGCAATTACAAAGTACTTAGAATCTGGCTAAACCCTTAAATAATCCGGTGGTTTGGTTAAAAATACGAATTTGTGTCACGTTTGCTATACTTTCATAATTATTTTGGATTTGCGTAGAATTTCACACGTTAATAATATTTTATTAATTGCTTATGAAATGCTATTGATAGCTGGAAATTTAAAATATTGTTCTGATATATATACCTAATTGTGTTACAAGATAATACTTTTGGATTTTTATTTAGTGTTTTTTTAATAATTCTTATTCAACTATATTGATTTTGATTTTGAAAATTGAATAGTAACGGATATTATTCAAAACAATTTTTTCTTTATTCAACAATACTTTTTACATAACATGTAAAGAATTAAATAACATGTAGCTTATTGTATTATGTGTTAAATTGAATAGTTATATTATATTTGAGACAGGATTACTAACATGTTAGTAATGAGATTTATAATATTCAGTTTCGTTGTTATGAACATTAGAGATAGATTTCTTAGATGTTAGATATTTTTTCACATTGAAAGTAACCAGAACCCAGAAAAATATGTTGATCCGGATAACCAGCTATCATTATACTAAATTTTATTAAAATTTGTCCAGTTGTTTTCTCATGATGCACAGACGATAGACAAAAATCTAAAGATTCAGCCTCTGTGCCGATAATAAAAACTATTTCAATAAGACTCATTAGAATTTTATTATACTTATTATGTATGGAAAGATAAGGGCTGACTATAATATTATACTTTAACTATAATTTAACCTAAATGTATCATAAGATCGTTACTGTTTTTTTCATCAATAATAAACGATCAAGTTGATGTATTACAGGTATTATATAGCATACTTACCTAAAGTGGTTAAGTATGCCCATTACTTTAATTGCAATAAGCTAAAGTATTATGATATAATAGGCTTTCATTGAGTATATTTAGATTTTGTATTGTACAAGCCAGTTGCCAAAGCAATGGTAAATTGCTGTTTCGCCGAGTACATTTCAGTTTTTGCATGTTTTTACGATCCTGAATGAAATTACAATAGATTGCATAACCTTTGTTCGAGGTATAATTTTGTATTTATTTTTTCATCTAAAATTGTTGCGGATTTATAAGAGTCATTATTTTGAAATCAATGAGTGTAACGAAAGCTTCATGGTAGAAAGAGGGCTTGAGAGTTACAGCATTGTAAAAATAAGTGCAAAAGGGATGTCAAAACGCACTTAAGAGCGAAAAGTCGTTTTCGAAGACATTTTGTAAAGCTCTCGAGAGTTTCAAAAAGAAAAAAACACGACTTCCGTCCCGACCCGTCCGCCACTTATCACTACGGACAGAAACGATGAATTAGCGAAAATAACGGCCGTATATTTCGGTACGCGAATATTTTGAAAACCATTGAATTTGTGATTTGGATCGAAATTTATTATATTTAAGTTTCATTTACATATTCACATTAATCAAATTGAATTTCTATATGAAGAATCGCTAAAGCACTGGAAAATCCTTGGGTGATTCACTTAAAATTATGATGACTTAACGTGAATGGCGAAGTACTCTTTCGAGCAATTATTATTTTTTAGGTATTATATTATATTCTAAAACAGATCATATTTTCAACTTTGTACTGACTAAAATAATGCATGGGTGTAGATTTTAGGTTCGATTTTGAAAGAGTTCCTGTATCTAAAGCTTAAAGAAAGCTTTAAACAAAACTTATTTTTAAAGAATTTAGTACGAGGATTATTAGTGTAGCTTATAATATCTGTGGCGTTGAATATAAAAATGCCAGGGAAAATATGTTATTAAGGTTGTATGAAACTATTGCAACTGCGGTTATTACATATATGTGCCTATATAATATTATATTTTAAACCAGTAGATTTCTAAAACCAAGAAATCTTCTGAGTATCTTTACATATTAGTTTGTAATAAAACACCATTAGCACTCAAATCAAATTTGAACTTTACCTTTGAGCATGCATTATGCAGAACAGTTATTCTATTTGAGTACAAATTAACACTTTATATGGAAAATAATAGTATTCTTTTATCTGAGATGCGGTAATAGCATTATCGTGTTATTGATTCATTTCGTCGATCCTCTACATACATTTTGTGTATGTTGGGATTTATTGCTCGCATTCGTTTTGTTTGTGTTGGAGTGGTTATGTCTACTGGAAGTTACGTGATTATTGTATGGCAATAACAGAGTATTGATCTTACAAATATTTGGACCATTCACATTACTCACTAACTTTTATTCGTGGCTCTTTCTGCAAAAAAATTTGACGAGCTGTTACAAGAATGAAAAAAATCGGCTGAATATTTTAGACTGTATTTCTGTTAAAAACTAAAAATTCATGATCGTTATCCAACATTACTTTATATTTTAACTGTATTTCGTATATATTTTCTGAGGAATGGTTTTCTTCTTTATGAAGGAAGATTAGCGTACGTCAATTTGCACTGTAAAGTGATGAGTCTCTAAAAAAGTTGATAATCGATTATGAACACTTTCAAGTTCGATGATACCATATATTAATTTTTAGATTCGATTAAGTTTTGTAACTTAGGTACCATTACCAATTTGTTAACAATTAGATATATATATATATATATATATATATATATATATATATATATCAAATCATTAAAATTGATTTATTAAAACTGTTTGATTCATAAAAATTCTTTTACTTGAAATAAGTATCTATATGTACTACTTCATTAAAATGTTTATTTTTATTTTAGCAATTTACATTTACACAAAAATATGCATTTCTTAATATTGGTTACAATCAAGTAAAATATACTGTTAAATAACCTTGCTTTAAATCCCTGTTATTCTAAAGGGGTTTGTTGTGTAAACACGACACATTAGTCTCATCAATCATATCTCAAAATGTTAAGAGGTCTTAACGCTGCTTACTAGTTTCTTACATGAAGAAGAGTACTTGATCAGCCTTATCAAAAGCACACATAAAGGAAATATACCCCAGATTAAGTATCGTCTTACAACCCTTGAGATGCTAACTCTACAAGCAACATCAATAGTAGTGATCTTAGGTATTCTATTTGTTTTAATAAATATTATATAATTAATATTATAAAGTGAAAAGGTATACGAGTATTATACACAACATTCAACAAAAAAGATTCTGTCAACTTCGAAAGACTAGAGGTAGTATGAAAAAAATTAAAATCGATTGAAAAACGGCAATTATTTCATCGTACGTAAAGCTTTTTAGAATTTGGAACAAAATCTATTTACCTTACTATATGTAAAAAATGAACGCCTGTTTTTTGTCACGCCTTGGTCACGCTATAACTTGAGAACGACTTAACCGATTTCATTCACCTTTTTTTTTTGAAGTTTTCTAATAATTTGTAGGAGGTTTTCACGAAAACGAAGTTGAGTAAAAAATTGAATAATTGCGAAAAACTTACGGACACGTACCTAAAAGCGAACGCCAGCAGAGCTAGTATAGCATAATATTATAATGTTAAGTTAAAGATTCTTATTCAGATTTAAAAGTCCTATAAAAGTATATTTCTCGCTCGCGGTTCCTAGATATAGTAATAAATGCATACCACGAGTAAATATTTGTAAATGTTGCTTTATTAAAATATGGCATATTTACCCATCAATCTCATAGAAATCTGACGTCAGTGTTTTATTTTAATCCCTGGTGAGCTATTTGAACTACTAACGGATATTAAACGCGTATCACGTAAAAGTTCATTCAACGCTCGACAAATGTTTTAACTTGATTACACGATCATCGAAAATTGACTATAAAATATTTTATATGCTGCTGAAGTAGGATTTTTTCAATATAGCTTTCTCTTTGCATATTGGGCGGAGGGTTTAAATTATGTAATAAAAAATAATTTAAATAAAACTTAATTATAATTACGTACCAATATTATATTTAATGGGTATCAGTTATCGTATTTAATGGGTTCAAAGTGTTTATATAAGGGTTTATAATAATTATAAGTTGGTACGCAAATTTGTATCGTAATACAATATTCTTTTATAGTAAATCTTTCAAATGTGTGTATTTTATCTTTTTTTAAATTTTAAATACTATTTCGTCTGCTATACTTTAGGTATATTTGGAGATTGAACGGAACAAATAGACAGACAGACTAAAATACAAATAAAAACAGATAATTTTTTTGTAAGTACATCATAATGTACGCATTTAGTAAAAATCTTTCAATTTGAGATTACAAAGAAACAATTTAAATTTATTTAAATATCTGTATAGATCGTGTTTTATAAATAAATGTAGAGATAAATAAATTAAAAGATAAATAAATAAATAAAGTAAAAGCCGGAAGATTCAAAGTCACAAATAGAAACATTACTTCTTGTAATTTCGTCATACGATCCCATGTTAATAGTATTGCATTAACGGAGGAGTAAAAAATGTTACATGTGTGTAACTAGTTATTTTACTGTTTATGAATAAAGGAGTATTTCAGAATTTATTTATATTGTAAATTTTTTTTGTGGCCTACGAATTACGTTTTAGAAATATGTAGGTAGGTACTATTAAAATATTACAAATAAAATAAATATATTAGAAATATATAGGTTTACCAATTGTATGAAAATGTATTTTTGTACTTTAACATTACCTAAGCTTATGTATCTAAGTCTGGATAAGTCAAAAATTAATTAAGAGAGAATATATATAAATAATATACATAGTTATATCTATTTATATAAATGTATAAGAATTACTTTCTTATCACTACTTCTATCTAAATACCGAGTGGGTATTATTTGCGTTAGACATTTATTTCTTACTTGTATTACAATACTTATATTAATAACAACTGGTTATTTATAAAAATATTGTCCTGTTTTACATTATACAATAATACTGTTATGTAAATAGCAGTAAAAGTTAAGAATCGATTTCTATTAATATCCCTACAAAGAGATCAATATTGATATACAAACAAAGACAAAAAACCTATCAGAGTCCTTAAAATTCAATGTAATATCTACTTCGACGCAATCACAATAGAATTGGGAATGGGCGACAACCGTTCAGTAACTGCTTTGGTCCTGTCTGTAAGGATAGTGACACACTCCGTCCAACTGCCTCATAACAAACCAATATTGCGCTTATAGGATAAGAATTAAATGTAAACAAAAAAATGAATACTAGGTGATAAAGAAATTCGTAGTTTAAAAAGTAAAACATATTTGATATTAGTAGTATACATACATACATATATGTATACATACATTTTGACGACACGTTTGGCGCAGTTTGTAGTGATCCTACTTTCTCGCGCAAGCGGTCGTTCGAGTCCCGCTGGGTGCATTCATTTGTTAAAACCGGATGTTCGTACTCCAGTCATGGGTGTTTATGTTTATAATAGTATGTATGTATTTAAAGTTATATATTATGTAGTATATCAACTATCTGGTATCCGTAACACAAGCTTTGTAGCTTACCACGGAACTAGATGGCGCTGTGTTTAATTATGTCCCAACATATTTTTTTATTTATATATAATACATACATATTGTGGAAATGGCTATTTAAGCTTTTCGGTGTATTTTAAACTTTTTTGATATCACAGTTAACTAATACTTTCTTAGGTTTACGCGAATGTTTGACATTATAAATGAAACTATCTTTTCGGATTTTGTCGCGGATTTATTATGATTTTTGGTTCCCGACGTTATGAAAGCTTTACAGCAATCATGGTCACGGGAGAGACTAAGGTATTAGACGTCTCAGGGGGTTATATACTTGTTACGGACAGTGCCTACCCACAATTTTTTACAAATATTCAAAATATAAAATAAATTAATTTAATTCAGTTATTCGTCGTCGTCGGCACTATAAGAAATATACGTAGGTATATTATATTCAAGTTACACGTTAAAGATACATGATTAAATTACAAACATTTACTTATAATTCAAACCTTTGACTTTAGTCGCAGTTTATAGAGTGCAGTCACCTTGAAATATCATATTGAAAATCCTGTTGTTCTATTGATAATTCTGTTTTTAATTTTAAATTAACAGCTTTTCACTAAATACGGCATATATGATACTAGCAACAAAAAAACAATTTTTAAAATGTTTGTCTGTGTGTCTGTCTGTTTGTTTGTTACGGATAATCTCTGAAACGGCTGGACTAAATGTCACGGGACTTTTACACGCAGTCTGCGAGTAAAAAGCTATTTGCGAGTCGCGGGACGGATTTTAATGCTACAAACTTTAAAGGGAGTGTGCACCTAGTGACAAACCGGAGCGAAGCGAGGATGAGTCGCTAGTATATAATATATTCATAAATCAAAAGCTTAGTGTGTTACTTCTTAACATAGTGTCAAGGAGGTCATCAGCTACAAACATCCATCCCATTTTATTCCTGGTTTATTTAACATACAATACTGTCTAACAAATGCGCATATTTACTCAACTAGAGCTTAGGTCACAATATTTAGCGGCTTGGTTTGCAAACTGCAGGAAGCAAAAAGTAACGCCCGTTATACATATTTACATTTTAAATATTTATAAAACATATGTCGCACATCCGTAATTTTCTTAGCAATTTGCATACGAAATTGCGGGTTTTTAAACAGATGGTTTTTTAACAGATCAAATTACTCATTCTTTTGTTACTTTTAAGAGTTTTTAGGGTAAAATATAAACTTAGAGTTGGACCAAATCTGTGATTGGAACGCAATACTTATTTTGGTTTTAATAATAGCATTTTTAATATTACGCTTCTGATAATTTATATTATTCAGAATAAAAACAGGGACGTTTTTAACTAGGGTTAAAGTCTCATTGAACTAAGTGCTAGGAAACTGAAATTCAGTTATATAATTTTATACTAGACTATATACAATTCTAGAACCTACCAAGGTAAATAATATTACAATTAAAACATATTTATATGAGTAAATTAAAATAATATTGTTGCTTTGCATTGCTATAGAGATTGTAACTTTTATGTGGTGGTGTTATTGGTATTTTATTACCATTTTATAAAAAATATATAAAAGACATAAAGGCCGCAACATTTCCAATTCGAATAGGTCACGTAATTACTCTCTTCACTATCAGCGGCCTCGGCTTTAAAAGCCTATTCTTGTCACAGATAAAGCAAAGATATCTCGTGACCTCGGTATATCGTTCGCTTCGAGGATAAGAAACAATGAATTTTAATTCTATACGCAACCTGGTCGCCGGGGTCATAAATAAATCCCTTATCGAGTAGGTAATTGGTAATATGGGCGATCGCTCCCGACTGGACAGATAGTGATACCCAACACGTGGCTATAAATGAAATTATGCCGCCTTAACTTAAATGTATGTTGTCATCGGCTAAGTGGATCCAACGGTCTTGATAAAAATGAAAGTAATTAATAAACGCCAAGAAAATTAGTAGTTAAGCTAAATACGTTAAGTTCATTCAAATACGTTATCATTTTGAACAAATATATCAAAGTGCAACTTCAGTAGTTTTATGTGGCTAAGATAAGATATGAAGTTAAAAAACATAATATTTTTTATGGTTTAGAACACCCAACACGACATTCGGCATTTTGTTCTTGTTTAGATTAACGTTCATTTTTTTTACTATACAATTTCTGTAATATTTAATTCATTGCATCATATTATATTTCAATTTATATGAAATATATATCCCCGTAGGCCCTTAACAACGTTAGAATCTGCCAGAGCTGAGTGACAGCGGGACCTAAATCCATCATTAAGTCTATCAAAATCGAATCAAGTACAATTTTCCCCCATTACCGCCCTTCATATCTTCCGTCATTTTACGTATCGTTTCTAGGCGTAAGAGGGTAGAAGTAAAGAAAATAATAAATCCGTATTCGAATATATGCACGAGAGAACCAGTGGACGAAATGTGATATGTTCTGGTGAATTTCATCTGTCAGAGCTTGCGGTGATCCATCACCAATTAAATGTTGGGTCGTTGATACATTATCAGATGCGAATATACCCTTATTGATGGTTACTGGTACCATGAAGCTGTATGTAGTATTGAAAGCTTTCGATACTATTATAATTAACCTCACACAGAAAATACATTAATCATTAAGTACATAACTGCTATTTTTAAGCAGGTTAAATTTATGTTGGTAGTATTTATGGAAGGAACAATAAAATAACATTGAGTATTAAAAAATATTTTTATATTACTATTATAGAGGGGGTTGTAATTACAGCCCTGCTTTTGTGCTTAATTATTCTTTCCGTTAGATAATTAATTAAACAAAAGACGCCCCGCAAGCCTAGGTATTAAATGCGGCTATTGTTTGTAGTCACGGGGGAAAATCTGTGATGTTTCCGGCTTCTTCGTGCCAAGCTTAGTTAAAACTTCCCGTTCTCTATACCGATAGCAAATGCATTTATCATTTGTCAAAAATATTCTATTGACCTTACAAATTGGTTATTAAACGGGCGTTTCAAATCAGTCTTGAAGAATCCCGATATCTTTTTGATTGGAAGCGAGGGACGGATTTGTAGTCTTTGTCCGGGGTCGGCAGTTCCCATGGCTTTAGGGTGTTACGCTATTTCAGTATGTCGTCATGTAATTTATGGGTGTGCAATGAACAGGCGCGCTTTTAGGGAGATGGCATATCCATTTGGGCAACGATTCTTTAAATTTATGCCCTAGTAAAAATGATAAGTGGTACATAAATAGCTAAGTAAAGATTGCCTTTTCACAAATTTATGTTTGTAATTAATTGTTAGCACAAAACAATTTCTTTATTAGAGTAAGTTTATTGGTTACTCTTGTAAGTTTAGTATAATATTCATTTTATTGCCTCATTTCTCGGAACAAAGTATAATGTAGGTAATATATTTTTTGTTCATGTGGTAATAAATGTAAGTTTGAAAAACGTATGCAATGTGAACAAACTTTGAAATAACTTAAATATATGCATTTAATTATTTAATTTTGTTCATTTCTAAAAATTACATTTATTACATTTACCTAAATATGAAAAAAGCGAATCATTAAAATATCAAGTAGTTCGATATTTATCGAATTAAATTACTCAATAAACAATTTACTTAATACTCGTATGTATATATAATAATATATAAAGGTATATTTTCACGCTTTTGCTTAATCAAACTGCTTCAAGTTCGGTTGGATAATTTCATAGATTTTCGTGAATATTTGATTTCCATTTTAGTTGATGATATTTTCAGAATTTTACACAGACGGTGTATATCATCTGCGAAAACTATACTTATAATATTATAACTTTTGAGACGCCATATAAATCCCAGCGTCTCCGTAACTTAATTACTATAAAGTATTCAAAACCTCGGAATTCCTCTACATAATACGAAAAGACATTTTCAGTTAAAATACCTAAATATACATGTAATTTCGCTATTTTATACATTTCCACCACTTCCATGTTGGCACGTCAAGTATTTGTATACTTAATGAGCCCATTAAGTAGGTGAAACATTGAACTCATTCTCTACTTAAATTATTTGTCGAGAGTCCATACAGAAATCGTTGCCAGATTTAGCTTTGAAGGGTTGTAAATACAATTTGTTGTTACCAATGAAACAATGCCGACCGATGTTATGGTAATCTTAGAGGCGGCAGAACATTTCTTTCGGCTTTATTTTGTAAGCGGTGCCTTTTTTGTATTCATAGATGTAAGGGATATCTTGTAGGATTTGGATTCGATTGTGTTATGCTTGTTTCTTATTTTAGTAATGTAGTCTTTTTAGAAATATCTTCCGCGTTGTAATTGAAATTTTTAACACATAGTGTTTGATTTTAGAAATATGTACTTCGGATTTTATTATATCAGTGTACGTGAGTTTAATTCCTGTTTTAAGCAATATTTGTATTGATCGTATTGATTATATGTAATTGCATAGAAATGTTTGCCTTGGTTTTGATCACATATTTTGACAACACGTTATCCGTGTATATCTTCACTTTAATTTAGCAGTCACTGAGACTACTAAAATATTGAGAGAAAAAAATATTGGGTAATACATGAGTTAGCTTATTAAAGATAGTAAAAAACAATTTCAATTTGGATATTATAGGCTGAACTTGCATTAATAGTTATGTTCAGTTAATTTTATTACTGTACTCGTACAATCGTCGTAGACGTCAATATCGCAATAAATCTGAACCAATGTACTAATGTTATTGCAAAAGTTGATATCTTTTATGCCACAACGCAATGTCATGGAAAAGGCAATGAGGTGTGAGCGTTGCACAGCTGCTGCTTTTGTACTCGTAATAGTGTTTTGTACAGTTCATATTTGTTATTGTTTGCTCTTATTTTCATTGCCAAAAAAACATAATCCGATTATCGAACAATTGTTCGGCAAAATAAAATTATTTTTTATATTTTAAGGATTTTATTAACTTAATTTAAAATTCTCTGAGATAAACATATCAAAATAATTAGTTTAATAAGAAAACTATTATAAGAAACAAAAAAAATACTATAGCAAGATCTAAAGTACCTATGAACTAGTGGTCGCCAAAGACATGATTTTGGCGTGTCCTTTCAGATGGAATATCACCCTCGTTAAGCAGTTAAAAACTTATTTTCAATATATCTTAATTTTTAGGTACATATTTCTATGTATATACAATATACGAATACATATACAAATGTGTCTTCTCTAATTGGTATATCTGTTGGTACGAGTTTCTATGGTCGCATCCCTCCGGGAATAGAACAGTAAGTTGAGTATATAAATTAGCTGTCAAGGCGCTAATCGCTCCGACATCCCGCGATGAAACTTTAGAGTCCATCAGTGGCTGTCTAAAAGGCCACGTATGTTCCTGAAATAAACCTACAATAACGGCATCCATTTATTTTGTTATCCTATTAGCAAAGTTATTTGGATTAACATCGTATGTTTTATTTAAGCCAGCCGTGATTTTATCATGTATGTACTATATAATAATATTTTTGGTAGCTGCGATTATTCGTAACAGAAATTTCCATAACTTTTTTTCATTAATTTTCAATGGTAAGCTAGCGTGAACGTTGCGAATTAGGGCGACCGTTCCATTTTCACACGCTTCGCAGAAAAATGGCTGCGGGACGTAGTACAATAGAGCACAATTACGTCGGGAGTCGTAATGAGTGCGCCAATGAGATAGCAATAAAATTTCGCCTCAGAATACGGCGATAATTAGAATTAACTGTTTCGTTCTCGCCCACATCGGGTGGCCATTTCAATTTTACTCTATTGAGATTGTCCAGAATTTACTGCGAGATGCTGTGATTGCCCTTTTATATAAATGTGAATACATACACTACCTACATTATCTAAACACTAATTTAATACAGTAAGTCGCGAATCCAAGATCTACCTTTAAACGATTTGTGTTTTAGTGCTAATAAAA
Organism: Boloria selene; assembly: GCA_905231865.2. Lineage (NCBI taxonomy): Eukaryota > Metazoa > Arthropoda > Insecta > Lepidoptera > Nymphalidae > Boloria > Boloria selene. The sequence continues at coordinate 10,327,561 of HG993137.1, read as the reverse complement.
GTGTAAATTATGTCTTGTTATATCAAATTTATTGTTATAAATCATATTATAAAAGAATAGAATAAAAAATTATTTACAATATTTCTAACTGATACCCATAATGTACATTCGTATGTATGATTCCCATGCCAGTTTAACTTCATACTAACAGTTCAGTAGAACACCATCGGTTCTAACCTACGAGTATATACAATATGCTTAACTGGACAGAAAAAATTGCAATATACAATCTGTTTAACTGGACAGTAAAGTAGACCGTTACATAAAATTTGTTGTTAACGAAGCCTGAAAACATTGTAAAAAGGTTGAGTGGCAGTTTATGAGTTAGTGTTTTGTTTCTGCAAACAGCTGCCACATAAAATGAAGGGAGACCCTTGTTTCCTTTCTTTCGTATAACCAAGTTTTTGTTAAATCAATTAAAACGATACAGTTTCTTAAGAGGGCTTGTTTAAATTCACCGATTGCCACTCGAACGTTTCTTAGCGGTACCTAATTTAGAGGGTTTAGTGGGAATTAGAAATGGGTACAGCGTGATACCATTGTTGGTGGTTTTGGAAACAATAGCTTATTGTGCATAGACTTGAACGACTTAACTGTATTTTCGTATTTGAGTGAAATATTCCACAGATTACGTCGGGATTTAGAGATTTTGAATACGTTAAATTGCATTTAACTTTTTCCTTTTTTTTAATATAAATGAATATAATACGATAATTAAAGCGCGTTATAATATCTATCTAAACTAATAAAAATGAACGTATCTTATTAATTTTGTGTCTTTACTATATCTACAAGATCACTAGATCTGATAATAATATGTTTAGTAAAAACAAATAGCACGAGCTTATTAAGTTTGTGCAGTTACGTTATGATTTATAAATTCGCAAACGATTAATTCGCATATTGTAAATGACGAAAAATACGAAGATATTCACTAAAATTCAACCGCTGTTGATGTACCATCAATCAAATCTTTGAAATTCAATCTATACCTTTAGACCCTCCAATTAAGCATAATTTGAGATAAGCCTTTAATTTTTCGTTACGGGTGGGCCTCAAGTGTAAGCCGGTCATTAGCCACCTTTTTTAGTAAAACTTTTATACCTTTTGTCTTAAATATCTCATATTTCTAGAAGATAATCCATAATACATGAGATATGTTGCCTTCATAGCAATTATCGGTAATAAATCTTAAGTTAGATCAACAACTAGTGTCTAAATCTATTTTTACATTACATAATGAAAGCGGATGCGTAAATTCTTTTTATGGTGAAATAAAAAATAAGGGTCCAGATTAAAAAACAATTTTAGCTTATCAACTGAATGCCACTTCAGCACTCATACGCTCGGCACAGTCAACCGTCGTTATCATTTAAAATAAATGACCAATTAAATAATCTAATTCATTTCGGGTCCCGGTCCTCGTGGTATGGAAATATAAATCAACGTATCGTCGAGTGGCGATAAACATTTTGTGACTTCGGGACAGGTGATAAAAAACGGCTACTTTTTTCGACATTGCACCCGCAAAGGCACTAAAAGGGTGACATTTTTTAGGTCTAACAGCTCCTTAATTGTTGGATGGCCACCCTTTATGCTTAAAATCGTCCCTTTCAACAAAAAAGGGCCTAATAAATGACCATAACGATTTAAGGCGCGGTCGAGCAAAAAATAAGCGGTAGTCTTATTAGACGTTAATAGGAAGAAATGTTGATAAAACTTAATTTTTGTTGACATTATTCGCTGGTTCGATGAGACGCCAGTAACGTAAATATTTTTTTAATAACTCATGCTCACGGTTTAAGTGCCGGCTAATGGGGTAAGCAAATAAAAGGTACACTTGTATGCATTAAAGTGCTACAATGCGCTTGCTGTGGATAAGAGGGTCAATATTTTGATAACGCGTGGTGGGATTGTAGAAACATGTGGTCAAACATTGTGCAATATCGAATGTGGCTGTTTAGTCGCAGTCATAGGCACGCACGAGCTAAGCAAACGTCCGCTTTCGCTACGCTCTAAACACTAATTCCAGAGTTACAAGAGCTAACGTTTTAGAAATAAAAGGGAAAGTATAATGCTTAATGTTATGAAAAGTTTTTTTTTTCAGATAGATTAGATGCCAATTAAAAAAAATGTTGTACTAGACTTTTTCAAAAGATTCACTTTTTCGTAATTCGGAGTCAGGTTCAAAGCTATAAAAAATAAATAAAACAATACAAAGTATAATAGTAACCTGACATAAAGATAAAAATTAACATCTATGTCTGTTAATGAAAGTACTGTTAAACACTATACGAGTTTTAAATATTTGCGAAAACAAAGAATCAGATAAAATAAGTATTTTTTAAAATAGGTACTATTATAATAACATAAGCATTTAGTAAAAAGCTGCCATATTGATGTCAGAGGAATGTTACTTCAATTTTATTTAACTGTATAAGCTAATAAAATTAATATAATAATAACGTGAATTAAATTAATTCATAAAAGTTTACAATAAAAATAACAAAAACACTACAAAATTATCAGTCATCTCTTAGACTAAGGTGTAGATGACAAAAATAAAAATAAACTCTCGTGATGAAGCAGCTGCCAACTGCCAAGCTCAGACATTCCTCACATCAAAGCGCATATTCGCGGAAATGCAGTTTTTCATGTGGAATTAGCGACGAATTATAATTAATTTACTCAAGAATGAAGTTACATTTGCTTTTAAGTTTTACATCCTGTGAAACCGTCTTTATTTGAATACTTTATGGTATGTTATAAGTTTGTCATTTACAAATTAGCACCTAAAGATCAAAGCTAACTTTTACTTATTAATTTATTATAAAAAAATAACCCAACATTGATCATTATATAATATTATATTCTCAGGGCATTAATGGAGAAGGACTATAAACTTAGCCTGCGGTTCTGCATTTGTGATAAGCATCCGTAAAAATAGCTTGTAACCATATTTTTTATTTCAGACGTTAGTACATACATTATATATTGTTAATACATATCATAATTCACATAAATAATTTTAAATTAGGATATAACCTATCTTCATTACGTTTACCACATTTTATTGGGAGGTTAGATTACAGCTCTAAAAAGTTACAACCATTGACTCAATAAATCACAAACTATCATGTTTATAGTTTAAGGTGACAGAGAAAAAAAGATTTATATTGTATATTATCTTAATATTCTAAGGATTTAAATAAAAGTATAAAATACATAGTTGAATTAATGTAATTCATAGAAAAGACAAATCAATATGCGTTGAAATGAATTTATTGCTTTTAAATCCTTCAATTAAATTAACTGCTTTCACACAAATTACTTTTAAAAGCATAAACTTTCACAATACATATTTTTATAGGTAAAAAATCCAATAAAAATTTAATAACGCAGGTACAACAATAGATGCAGCGCGAGGCTGAAGCTTTTCATGAAGTTCACTTATATGCACAAGTAATATCTGGGAAATATGAAAAATAAAAAATAAAGTAAAATATTTAAATATAAACATAACATATTATTTTTATATGAGAAACTCTTATTTTAATATTAATATTAAAAAAAGTACGACTTCTATTACTTTATAATGTTACAAATTAAAAAAAAAGCATACTCTAGATGACCTACTAAATAATAAATGGAAATGTAAAAGCTCAAACTAGATCAAGTCTGACGTTATTTAAGCTTTTAAGTTTTTATTTGCCTTTAAATTCATTTTTAACCGTTTTTAAGTTCATATAATATGCACTTATAAGTAAGTCTAAGTACTTTTCTGTGCTCTATATTTACCTACATGAAACATTTTATGTGCTTCACAGTGAAACTGTAAATTTCGTAAAGGCCCCTTAAACTGTACGAGTTATAATTTCTGAGAATACTATACCTAATAGTTTTGTTTACCAACTCAAACGTTGAACTGTCGTAAAATATTATGTTCACAAAGCTTGCCAGGTGTGAGAGCAAAATTCAATGTATGAAATAAAGTTTGCAATTAAATCTGTATTTATAAAATGAAAAAGATTTTTAGTTAGTTAATTTAGAGATGCTTTCAAAATTATTATTTTCAAGCAAAAAATGGCATGGTCAAACTGAGCTTTATATTGTTCAAGGATTTTCATTTTTAAGATTCCGTATAGAAATGCAAAAACGGATTAATAATATATTGTATATCATATACTTTTTGAGATATACTTATAATAAAAATAAACATAAACATACAAAATACCTACTATTAAAATGCGATAAAAAATGTGTTATTAAAAATTTACCTAATTTTATCTATAAGTTACCAATATAAAATTTAATAATTAAATATACGTATACGAAAAACAAAATCTTCTTTCTGTCGGTTGTATGACAACCAAAACAAAACAGACGGGTTGTATGACATCTTGGTTGTTGAAGCCTGAAGAGCGCTTGTCAATAAAATATTCTAATTTATGTGTGGGTGGCAATAGATCAAATTCCTAAAAGTTCACGAAGATTATCCAAAGAGGTTATCTATTATGAATGATGAAGTTTATCGTTTTGACATAACTGAATAGTGAATATTGTCTCACATAATTACGCACTTCATTGAGTTTACAAGCAATTAATTATGATAGTTATATCTATCGATTTTAATACGTCATTATGCAATATTACGTATATTAATAGTTTTACTCAATTTCTTTAAAATTCCTACGAAATTTTATCGATGTATTTGAATCGCGATTCAACAAACTTAAACGTAGTATCGTAAACCAAACTTTTCCTCGATGCTGCGTTGTGACATTTCTATTTCAAACTTCAAAGTTGCTGTCAGTTTATTTTGTTATTTTGCTTCTATGTACGACATTTTTATGTTTATATTTTGTTAATATGTTTTGACACAATGCGTTTCTATTATTGTAAATTCTCTATGAAAAAGCTTATGTTATTTTCCTATAAAGTCTAAAAACTTTTTTAATGAAAACTTTGTTGTTTGGGAGCTGCGCTTTTAGAAACAATTTCTTTTGAACAGCCTATGACAAATTCTACACATCACTCATCATCATCACTCAACCATCGCAATTGTAAATAATATTATATTTTATCTTTCGATATCATTTATCGTGAAATAACGCAAAGACTTAAAAATCGTTTAAAATAGGTATTACATTTCAAATACCCAATCATTTATGAGCTCGCCCCAACAATAATTTCGTAGCAGCTTTGTGTTGCCGCTTCCGGTGTATACAATAGATGCATGCAAACTTCGTGAAATGGGTAAAAATAATCCTCTACCGGAGACTAATACATCACGCGAACTGTCAGTAGAGACCGCACGAACAAAAATATACTATTGTGAGACGAGTAATGCTTTGTCGGTAACTTTGGTAAAAACTTGCGCAATTTTTGGTGATACGCACCAACGCGCTCCCGCAAAAAAAACCGTCAAACGAACTTAATCCTCTCCCAACACCATGTACCCGGCCCCAAATGAACACCCATTTCAATTGACTATCAACAAGATCGTTAAAGCTTAAATCAACGCTATGATTACTAATGAAAAAATGACTCCCCACAATTCATTTTTTAGCGTTTTAAATTAGATCGCAGACATTCACATATTTTCGACTCAACCTACAATTAATCAATTCAGAAGTAGAACACATAATTTTACGAGGCTATTCAATAGCTCTTTGTGTGGGTCCATGATACGTCGACACTCGCTCCTTGAGTTAACAAATATGGTAGTCGTCGTCAAAACAAACTTTCAAAAACATGTTTAAATTTATTTTTACAATACCTTCTAGTTTATAAAATCACCGCGTGTGATCTAAGCGAGCACAGGTTTCGTGAGATTTATCTATTTACTTTAAAGGCTATTGTACAAACATTAACATAATGTTGCCATAATCTATTCATTACAATTTCGAAACCTTATGAAAAAATGTAGTTTCGGTGAATAAGGCATACAAATTATGTCTTTTAATGATTTGTTAAAGTAAATATTATTCGTTGTATGTAGTACGCATGTAAGTTCTATTAACCGTCTCGGCGCTATCCGAAATGCTAATAAGTTGTGTTGACGTAGCAAGTCGTATGTGAAAAATAAACAAGATGAAGCCCAGAGCTTAGAGCATGTGCTAAGGTATCTTACATCGCGCTTCAAAAGTAAAATGTCAACAGTCGCATTATACTCTCAAGAGTCATCACTTAACTAACGATGTTTTTATAGTGAAGGAAATTTCAATATTGGTATTAATAATAAATAACGAGTAGGTAATGCTTAAGCAAATAAATTTGGAAATGTGAATGTGAAAATAATAATAATACGCAATAAGTTGTATTGAGAAATATTTTACAAGAAATCACTACATAATATAAAACAAAGTCGCTTTCTCTGTCTCTATATCCCTTTGTAGTATGTATGCTTAAATCTTTAAAACTACGCAACGGATTTTGATGCGGTTTTTTTAATAGATAGAGTGATTCAAGAGGAAGGTTTATATGCATAACTAGCGGATCCCGCGGCTTTGCCTGTGCTAAATCTAGGAAAAAGCCCAAACGAAGCGAGGGCGAGTCGTAATTAATATGATAAAGAATTTCAAGGATGTAATTAATATATTGAATTTTTCAATCTTCTTTAATTTAAGATAAGTACATCCATTTATATAATAAAATTCTAAGATGAATCTGAATATTAAATATTTTTTATACTTTTTAGAGTTTTTTGTGTATTTGTCTGTCTATTTATCTACGAAAACATCACGAGAAAATCTTTGCGCAAGCTTTAATAATGTTTGGTATGATGATAGTTGGCTATCCATACGTTGAGTATAAAAATATTTCCTATCTGAAAAATCTATACTAACGACTAAAACGTACCTACAAGCCCGAGTGGAGCGACGGTGAATTAAGATAAAGAAAAAGTAAGCAAACTTTAGTTAGCTTTAAAGAAGAAAAAATAAAATCGAATATAAATATTTACATTAAAATATAGTTTTCAATCAATTTGTGCCATGAGTTAGTACCTCGTCCAACGTCTCCGCCATTTCGACGCGCCGGACCACTAAATGGGGCTTTGTTTATTGAATTGAGCGATACATTTTTTTGTTAACTACCATTCCGTCAACGTTCAAGTGGCAATAAATTATAAACTTAACCTTGGCCACGCTTGTTTTGGTTAACCGTTTGTGAGTGCATATGTGCCTCGTGAGAACTACTGCTAGTAACCACTGTACATTATAAATATTTTAATAATAGCTGTTTATTTTTATACTATTTATTAAAACATGAACTAACTCTAAAAATATAACTATACTATAGCTATATATTTGGAGTAATAAAGAATTTTAAACAATTTTGTAAGATTAATTCATCAAAAGAGAATAGTAATTACCTTATGTAAATTAAATTTATCCTCAAAGTACAAGAGAATGATCCCAAATGACGATAATCAGTAATTGTCAATCGAAAATTTAATACTCCATCTAATTTTCGATTCGATTTCCGATTCGAATGAGACTAATGAAGTTCGATTTGAACACATTATCCGATGAATTAACGGGTTCAGCGTATTACTGCTGATTAAAATGGAATATGAGCACAAGTTTACTTATTTATGTGACATAACTGTTGATTAGTATACGAGTATCTTAGTAATATTATATTTAACCTTGTTTAAAAAGACTGGAGGTAATCAATTCAAGTAGGTTTTATGTATGTATTTAATAATTTTGTCTAACTTATGTCTTTTCGTTAAAAAAATAAATGTGTACTTTATATTTATAGCCTCTTTTTCTTCTTGCTTTTTCTAAGATAAAAATACGCTTAAATAGGCAAAAAAGCCTATGAATAGAATATAATAAGCTGCTATTTAAAGTTGTACGTAGCTCGGTTTTGTCACTTTGAAAGTTAGTTAGCTAATTTACCACTCTTCACGCTCTATATCAGTATCCTGTTCTTAATATAGAGTGCATTAAATATTGCTTAGAATTAAACTTGTAGAATGAAAGTGTATTTTTTATGTACTTTTATATGTACTTTTACTTTGTTATGTATGTTGTTGTTTTTTTTATTTTCTTATGTACTTTTGTAAGAAAATATAATACTATGCATGTATTTAGCTTTCCATTATTAGGCTTTGACTATATTAATTCCATTTTTTTAATGACCTTACGAGTATGTGTAAGCAAATTATCTATCTTAAAAAAAGTAATTTGCATCTTGGATTGGAATCAAACCTGCGACTACCATCATAGAGACTAATGTCACTCCACATTAGGGTACGGCGGTCGTCATAAAAACGGAATAAACATATGCCTTATCATATACCAGGCAAATTTATTGGCTGTCCCGTAATCTCTTTATATTTATAACATATCCCCGGTCTTATCGGGGGCTACTGCAGCATCTTATTACAGAAAGATATTTTTATCATTGGCCTATAAAATGCGGTGCACAAAAAATATTTACATGTTGTAAAAACTTACGTTATATTTATGCTTGTTTTTTGATATGATTTTCTAATTAAAGTTAGAAAATCATTTCAAAGAAGATAATATATGGACTTAATATAGAGTTTGATATATATAAATATTTCATCATCATCATCATCAGCCCTTATTAACGTCCCACTGCTGGGCACGGGCCTCCCTCAGTACGAGGGGGATCAGGCCATAGTCCACCGCGCTGGCCTAGTGCGTGTTGGCGGACTTCACATGTCTTTCGAAAACTTGTTAGGTTTTCTCAGACATGCAGGTTTCCTCACGATGTTTTCCTTCACCGTAAGACAAGTGGTAATCATGATATAAATGATTTATATTCTAAATATTTATATTCTACTTATATTGACATTTTACAACGAAATAAAAGTAGTCTAAATTACTCCTTATAACATTAGCTATCGGCGAGTTGAAGTCCCGTCAAAACCGGTCCAGCCATTTCAGAGATTAGCCGGACTAATCAGACAGACAGACACACAAAAAAATTTAAAATTGATTTTTTTGATGTAAGTTATATACTTTCATACGTATTTATTAAAAAGCTGTTAATTTGAAATTAAAAACAGACACTTCACTTTATATTTATATATGTACTGACTAGAAACCCTAGCTCCGCTCGGACTAACCCGAGACGTTTTAACGGTTAGTGTATATATCTCAAGAATGAGATATTTTCTCGCAGTAAAAAGTAAGTTATATCATATATGTTGCCCGGCTACTACCTATCATCATACCTATCAAAATCTTTACAATGGTTTTCTCGTGATGCGGCCAAAGAATGAGAAAGACAAAGAATCAAAAAACTTTAGATTTGGTCTCTGTATTGTATCGTTAATAATAACTATATCAATTAGATTTTCCAAAAAATATTCAATGCGTAGATTCGACTATGGAAGTCAGTTTTTTTATTTATTTATATATTATATATATCGTAAACTTACATAACTTCTGAGATACGAAATTTTAAACATATACCTGAGATGAACATGTATAATGATCAGTAGTTACATTGGTAGCTACTGATAGTTTAAAATGCTCCAGTGAATGACGGAAGCTAATATCAAAGGTAGTTGAGCCGAGTAATTTAAGCCTGTCAAAAGTTAAATCAGGGTCATACAAGCGTGGAACAATATAAAATAATAGGCTGACAATTTTATAACTGACAGGTTTTAAGCATTGTATTATCGATGTTTCGTTTTATTATATCTATTTGTACTTTATATGTACATCATACATACATAGAGAATAAAATATTTACAAATGTATTTATGATTCATTTTACACACTTTATAATTAGCCTGTCTCGTTTTCTGTTATCGTATATCGCTCTCTCTCAGATAAAACAAAAGACAATGTGTCAAACACCTTTTATAGCTTTATAAATGGTATGGTAGCGACACTGCTATATGTATTTTAGTGACTTATTTCATATGCAGAAATAGTTCTATTTTTTTATTATTGTTTCTACTTATCTACGAGTAAAATGATAAAAATTAAGCACATAATAAAATTAAGATTGAAATATGGAATTTTATGTAATTATTTTGCATACTTAAATCTTAAATCCCCCTTCTCACGTACCGATTATAATATACTAGCATTGTAATATAGCCTATAGCTTTCCTTGATAAACGGACTACATAAAAAGTATTTTTAATTTGGACCAATAGTTTTTGAGTTAAGCGCGTTCAACCAAATAGACAAACAAACTCTTCAGCTTTATAATATTAGTATAGACGTATTTCTAATCAGCCATGTCTATTGTTGAAAGGGTAAGGAAACGTCAATTTTCATCGAAACCCACTGTCAATCTTAATTAAAGTCATTCTGTATAGATAACATATTTTTATGAATTTCGTAACACTATTGCAACATCCGCTACAAATTAATTACTAGGGTGATGCATTAAATTATGCTCCCACTAAATATTCCATTAGGCGTATAACATGATATAAATCATGACATAGTTAGATTTATGTTGAACTGCTGCTGATATATATATAGCTTACTTCAGCCGTATCCAATAGAATCTACTTATGTCTATCTATATCTACCTTTAAAAAAATTCTAAAAAAAAGAAAAGAGTCGAATCTGTACGTTAAAAATTAAACATTAATAAATCAATTTCATAATACTTTCTTAGGTTTATGTGAATATTTGACATTATAAATGAAAGTATCTTTTCGGATTTTGTCGCGGATTTATTTAGATTTTTGGTTCCCGATGTTTCGAATGATTTATAGCAATCATGAGATCAATTTCTGATTTAATAAATATTTTTTGTGAGTTAATAAAAGTATTCAGAAAATACACCTATACAAGAAAATAGTAGACGCTAAAAGAAAAAATATAAAATATGTGGTTTAAAAATATTTTAATATAACCTCGTTTTAATATTACATTTAAAAATGAGAACACTGTATGATTAGCTTTTAATTTATATCCCTGCTTACAATTCTGACTCATTTAATAAATTATTTAAGATATGAGAATTAAGTCGGAGAACCGTTTTCACAACAAGTTTAAGAGTTTCAAATCTCAGAGTGACAGATGTTTACACTCTCCTTAATATTCCAAATAAATATTATAGAGTTGTTTACATTACAGCCGGGTCCGGGAAGTGTCCGCTACTTTATCAACTCTTCTGTTTGTATAATTTCGTTTTAAAAGCCATATTACCAGTTTCGTTATAGAAATTCAAAATTATTTTACTAGATAAACTGATTATACTAAGCCCTAAGATTATTTATGGAGTATATATATGAGGCATAAAATGCGGTTAAATCGACAATTTATTATTATTTTAATATTAATTTATATACTTTTTACTATTAATTTACCTTATTATGTTTTTATTAGTAGGTATTTCATATATAATACATCTGTCTTGAATTTGGGAGAGACTGTTTTGCTCTGATAACAACTAGTAATAAAGCTAACCTTAATCGCAATAAATTATTATAATTAATTATTAATTATTAATAACCTTGAATCAATCGTTGAATATTATTGCATGTTCTTTATTGTGAACGATTCTAATTTCATTTTATCATCACGTATCTCTATAGTAAATTATAATGTACTTTAAAGTTTGATCGTAGTGATAAAAGTTTCTTATAAAACGATTTATTTTTTGTTACAGATGGTTGTTTAAAAGTAATCATGATCAGTTTTCTCGTGGGATATCAAGAGTTGGATGATATGTGGCAGTAAGCTGCCGGCATGGATACGCTGGCCTTCGTGACCTCTCTGCTGGGACTACTCTGTCTCGGTTAGTGTTTTTTCTTGTTATATTAAGAAATTTTTAAAATGTATTTCTTCGTAAAAGTTTCTATTTTATTATTGCTACGTCATTTTTATTAAATTCTAGAGTATTTTTTAATATATCTCCGTATTGTCTAAACTAATATTTATTGAATGTTATAAGTATTGTTAATATAATTTTTAGTTTGCTATGACGTTATTTCTAAATATAAGATAAGCCAAGAAAAAGGTGTTTACAAAATAACCATTATTGTCTATTAAAAACACATTCCATATGTTGGGTGGAGAAAATAAAGAATTCACAGTGAAGTCAAAGTTCAACCAGCGCTAATAGCAGCCCTCCCATGGGGTCGCATTCCCCTACACTTCGATATTTAGTGCCACATCGTACTATCTTAGATTTGTGAAACCACTTAACTCATAACATTTATTCTGTCAGACAAAAAAATTGCTTTTAGCTTTTAACCATGGTATTATTCCTTAAATATCTTCTGTATATTAAAAGTTTTATATCTTGTATCGTGTAAAGTAGTAAATCAATGCATTAAGAAAGTTAATGTAATAGAACCCGTGTCTTACAACAAAACGTTTAAAAATCACACTCTTGGGATCAATTAAGTTCAAAGGAAACCGTAACTTATTGGCAGGTCTCATTACGTTAACAAAACACACATGTAAAGTTATAGAGCATCTGCCTATCGCATACGTTTAAAAGCGACGTAGACTAAAAATATCAAGTCAGAATTTATCTATTCACCCAGTTAGCTCTGTCACCATGAAGAAATTATTTTAGACTGTGGCCCGTGAATCGGTGTGTAAAAAAGCGTTTGCCCCGCAGGCGGTTATCAAAGCGTAAAGAAGTTAAGCTAATGTTAAACGACGCCTATCTTTTGTATCTAATGCGTGATGGATGCTGCGTGAAATATGTGGAAAAAATTAAATAAAAAGATATACAATCGTTGGGGTACTCTCACAATGAACATGCAGTTAAGTCATTGTGTACAATGAAATATATGAAAAATGAATCGTATCTCAGATCTGACTTCTAACAAAAGTATATTTTATGAATATTGACATATTTTAACCCCTATAACAATATACAATCTAGTATCGATAGACCATTTTATGTAAGCAATCGTTTAAATAAGAGGCGGAAGTTGAAATCAAAAGGGTACGTCTCGTTGGCAGTAAATTAGACATGTATTTCTAAGGCCCTTAAATCAGTCTCGTAACGCAGATGTCTGCTAATAAGCAACGGTTGGATTCTATATATTTTTTGCATCTTTTAAGCACTTCACCGATCAGATAACTTTCAACTTACAAACAAACTATGCTCATTTATCTGCCGATGTTAATGGAGACACTACAGAAGCGGACATATTTCCTTTGTGCCGTCATTTAGTGCCTGTTTTTTGGCATATTAATGCTTTAATTTAAAAAAATGCGCTACCTGCATCTTAAAATGGACATTGGATAGTGAAGGATTTTATTTATAGCTTATTATATTTATAACATATTATTTTAAAGTATCTCAATCGATAGTAATACTATTTTTGCAGGATGCCACGCGTTAGAGCGCTGTAAAAACAAACTTAGCTCAAAAGAAACATCACAACTGTCGCCGACGCGTTTCCCTCCGATAGAGAAATGGCTACTGGCCATGATAGCAACTTTTAGTTTCAAAATTCTTACCTTACAATTTGTATCTTTCACACAACGCTTTACAGATAAAAATCCAGTAAACGTTTCAAAAGAACAGAAAGACCAGTATCGTACGATAGTTTGTGATTGGGATACTCCCATTACACGCAGGTACGAAGATCCCTATGAAAGTTGAAACCGTGTCAACAATTTGTCTTTACATTAGGAGCGCGCCTTACAAAACAAACATAGTAAATCACGAAATTCATATTAGGCTAATCCGTCCATCCGTAGAGGCAAAACGGCTAATTTTTAACACATGTGAAACGACTGGGTGTTTTTGTGTCATAAAAGTTAAGTGCTCTTTCATTAGCCATGACATTCCTTGAACTTTAGCTTATTATTACTTCGACATTAGTGTAATATACTTTTTGCTTATTAAAAAGTTATAATAAAGCGTGATTAAAGTAATAAACGTAGGTTACATTTTTTTTTATTTCTTTATATTTAAATATCGTAGATTTTTTTATAAAATCAGTAATATGATATTAATATTAAATATAAAAAAATCAAGACAGAGGTAGCACAGTGGTAACGCGCTGCTGATATTCTCATGAGCAATGATTTTTTTAATATTTACGTGATATTATATCTTACGGTGAAATAATATCGTGAAGAAACCTGCATGTAAGTTTTCGAAGTAAATACCGCCAAGCCGCACTTGGCCAACGTGGGTGACTATGGCTTGATTCCCCTTGTATTCAATACGGGAGGACGTTAAAATGGCTGAATATATTGTGTATTCATATTAAATATCACATCAATTAAAATACTTTAACTTTAGAGAAAATAAAGCTAAAGCCTGCACGTGCTGCTAAATAAAAATACGGAGCTTAATTGAGAGCTTCCGTACAATTTTAACAATTTAACGGAAATATATTTTAATATTATATAAGTGGTGTTAACTGACCAATTATCGACTGTTATAATATAAAATTTCGTAATAACAGGCCAGTGTAATATTGCAAAGGGGGTTCTAAAGGCTGAACACGTGTTCAAAATTCGAAAAATCATGATTGCCTCCTAAGGGAGCCAATCACTGTCATTAGAATTAGATATTCAGTTCAAACGAATATCGAATTACGTAGGGTCATACATTTGAGCACTTACTTGATGCTAGATAATATGGTCTCAAACTTTTATCGCTATAGATTTTAATATTGAATGCAAGTTTTTTGTATTATTCGTAATCTATAGACCCATATAAATAAAATTGGAGTGTCTGTTTTTAATTTCAAATTAACAGCTCTCAACTAAATGCATATGAAAGTATATACGATACTAGCAACAAAAAAATTAACATTTTTGTCTGTCTGTCTGTTTGTTCCGGCTAATCTCTGAAAAGGCTGGACTGATTTTGACGAGAATTTTACTCGCATTAAGTTAATGTTATAATACATAACTTAGGCTACTTTTTAACCGACTTTAAAATAGGAGGAGGTAGAAATTTTATTTATATAACTAGCGGATTCCGTAGCTTTGCCAAACCTAGAGACCTGAGTGAAGCAAGGGTGACTCGCTAGTAATTATATATGAAGCGTTACACATCTGGAAATGCAAAAAAATATCCGGATAGTAGGATAAAAGTTATTTATTTGATTTCGCCAAATTTAGATTACGTATAAAGATGTTTCACAGCGAAGTAGCTTGATAGTATCAAACGGCCGAAGACACGTTTGATGTGAAGGCATGTCGACAAGTTTGTGATACGTTGCAAAAGGAACATCGAATTTTCTTTGATACAAAAGAATGGCTATTTCAGTGGCTATTAGCCTGAATACGAATAAATAAATGGTACATTTTAAGTATGTACTATTTTTTTTAGTTATATAAACTATCAATTTTATCTTAACACTAAAAATTTTAGGTCGAGCTTTTTGGTTTTAAAACATCGAAAATTGGTGTCAGAGGCCACGTGGCAGTTTATGTGAAAGCTATGTTACTATAACCAATTTTTATTTATTTTTTTTCGCGACGCGTGTCAACATGTGCAAGTAGTATAAATTAGCTAGGGGACGAGGCGCTCCCTTGCAAACTTTTTAACAAAAGTTTTTGAACAATAGCGACATAACTACACGCGTGCGAAGTGAAAAATCACTCCCTTAGCAGTAAAGTCTCGATGTCGTCACTATAAAAACATTGAATTAAATTACTTTTTATTTTCTATAGAATATTAGTTTTTTGATCTTTTCTTACTATTTAGCTGATTTCACTTGTAAAATTATCTTTTTGTACTAAAATATTATATATTATATAGTAGTTTTTAAAAGTGGTAGTGCCATGCTTGTTACCTTCGGGTAGCAACCGAATGGGCCGGCACGCCCCGTATAGTTCATTAGTACCACTCTCTCACAGAAGACCGGCGTGAAGTGGCAGCTATGCTGTCGCGTTTCGTCCGGTGAGTGAGTGTCCGGGAGGCCCACTCTCCTTCCCCCCTACCTCTTCCCTTCATCCTCCGCCTTCGTTCCCCCCTCCCACCCACTTCCCTCCCTCCTCCATCCCTCCCTTTCCTGAAAGGCCGGCAACGCATCTGCAAGCCTGGCTTGCAGATGTCCATGGGCGGAGGTGATCACTTCCCATCAGGTGAGCCTCCTGCCCGTTTGCCCCCTTTTCACCATAAAAAAAAAGTAAAAGCTAATCATAGTAGTTTTAT
Organism: Boloria selene; assembly: GCA_905231865.2. Classification (NCBI taxonomy): domain Eukaryota; kingdom Metazoa; phylum Arthropoda; class Insecta; order Lepidoptera; family Nymphalidae; genus Boloria; species Boloria selene. The sequence goes on along the minus strand of HG993137.1, from coordinate 10,311,463 downwards.
TCCCGTTAAGGTTTTCGGATATGATATTATGACACTTTTTATTTACTTTATATAGGAAGGATTTTCATTCATCCAATATAATCGATAGTTCAAACGCACAACTAAGCAATAAAGTGAGTTTTATGTGCGATAAAATAACGTATCGAGATCAACATAAACAATATTTTATGGGCGTGAATTCCGCTAAATTTTATTTATATACCGTTTTTGGTTTCTTTTCGACTTGTTATGACTTTACCGTGTTTGATCTGTATTAACTACGAGTACATAATACATGAATAATACTACTTTTTTATATAAAATTTATTTTTTTATTAATAAATTAGATGGTAGCTTTCTCACAAATACTTACATACAAACTTTTAATTTGCTATCTATAATTTTATAATGTAAAAGGTGGCGATAAATAAGTATTTGAAATTTGAATAAAGTGTAATATTTTGATTTAATTAAATTATTCTAAATATCAAGAAGAGATATATCTAAACATAACAGACAAGTGACCGAGATTCAATTATAGATTAGTCGTATCGACGCATCACACGATATGGGATACGTGAATAAATAAACACCATTATTTTGTACAAAAGACGTAATCCCTGTTCTGTTACATTTCCAAAATTGAGTCGCAGATGATTACGGGTGGTTCATTTTAGGCGGATTTTTTTCAGTGAACGTTTTTTTCTCTGCTATAATAATATATTGAGGCTCAACAATAGACATACATCAATTCAAGTGTCAAAAACTAACATCTGCGTCGCTCGTTGTAAACACAGTAAAATAGTGAGGGTCCCCGTTCAGCATCCTGGGGGACTTAGCCTGTGTTTATAGCTCATTATTATTGTGCGCTGCTTTAAAGTAGCTGAGAATGACATACTCCACCCATTATTCATATATGTTGAAGCCTAGAAAGAGTCATTGTTGTATAATTTTAAAATAATGCCAAGCACTCAGGAATAATTTTAAATGAGTCTACAGTGTATATAAAAAAAGAAAAGAATTTCAATTAGAACCACTATATTTACCCTACATAGAAAAGTATTTTAAACATTGTTTCATTATTTTGGTGTTTATATTTTTATTAGGTCCAGTAAAGGGAGGATTAAGTGATGACTATATGAGTAGTGGAGAAGCACCGTACATCATCGAGCAGCCGTTAGATGTCACGGTAGCCCGTCATCAGCCTGCGACCTTGAACTGCAGAGCTGGGGGATCTCCTGCTCCAACGATAAGATGGTACAAGGCAGGGGTACTGGTAGTATCAGATACCCATAGAAGCCTTTTACCTGCGGGAGGACTATTCTTTTTAAGAGCCACTCATGGTAGAGCTCACTCAGATGCAGGAGTTTATTGGTGTGAGGCTACCAACCCATATGGCACGGCAAGAAGTCGTAATGCAACGTTACATGTAGCTGGTACGTTTTTATGAGTTTCTTTTACTATTTATCATCTGTTAGTAACGGCATTACAAATTTATTACCTTTTTTTCATAGTGCTTCGTGAAGAATTTCGCTTAGAGCCAGTAACCACTCAGACAGCACAAGGAGAGACTGTGATTTTAGAATGCTCCCCACCACGTGGTTCTCCTGAACCAACAGTACATTGGAAGAAAAATGGCCAAATTCTACACTTTGATGGAGATTCTAGGTAATTCATAATTTAATATATTTAATATCCCTAAGTTGAAACAGTATTTGGCTACTTATGCTAAATATGCTTTTGTTCGTGAATAATTTATCTTGCCACTAAACGACTGTTAGAAACAAACTTTCGGATTGCGGAAATCTAGTAAAGTTGGCAGATATATTAAAATGTGGAGCTCTGGGATATCAAATGAAAGTTACTCGCCAGTTCGACAGAGCGCACTTAACGTAAAATCGAGGGTAGTTGGTAAGAGCACTTGGAGTTAAATGGGATGGTGGAAACACGATAGTCTTGTGAATATCTCTCAAATAAAGTAGCGTAACATTGAATGCCTTGTGAGAAAAGTAAATGGAGGTGCTCATATTAATTACTTTGTAAAACCATAAACATACATTATTTAAATACAAGTCCAGTAAATATTTATAATAATATTATAGTCTCATGCTAGTGCTTGTTGCTTCTAAATGACAAATAAAAATAATTTGCAACCAACGTCAACCTATGGTAGAGAGTTACAAGAACACTATGTCTCACAGAAAGGCAATCATTCAATTATAATGAAGTATATATTATGTGTACAGATACATAGTAAATGTAAATGGTTAAAGAAATTATTTACATAATCAAAATACAATAAAAAATATTATTTATAGCTTAAATAAATAAAAAAATATAGCCTTTAATTACACACAAACGCACACACAAATACAACGTGTGTTTATGTAAATATTTACTTACAGTTTAAAAAAATGATTTACATTTTAAAATTTTACATAGTATAAAATAATTTATATGTAATTGAATATGCGTACTCGTACCGGAACAGCTTACTCTTTATTTAATAACAATTTTCACTGACTTCAAATTGAATTTTACTCGAAGTTTTATTGCCAATTCATTTCCATTTGTTGTCTATGAATTTTTATGAGATACGGCGTTAGGTTACGTCTTGAGGGCATAGCATGTGTATGGTGGAGCATGAAAATAATTAACAGTAGGGAGAGTACATCAAAGTCATAAGGAAGGGGATATTTGAAGAGCTCGACAAGCAATCAAGTAAAAATCTGAATAGTTCTGTCTCACCGGGCCCTTTATTAAATGTTAATTTCCTATTGAATTATTCCGCCCAATTTTTAAATCACGTTGTTACTTTTAGATTTAATGAAAAGAATAAAAATGAAATTCGTAATTTTATTATGCTTACCAAAATTAAACGTCGTTTATTTTTATTTGTTTAGAATGCATTTGGTAGATGGTGGTAGTCTCGTAATACAGGATGCGAGACAAACTGATGCCGGCAGATACCAATGTATCGCAAGAAATGCGGCTGGAACTAGAGAGTCAGCTATTGCTACGTTAAGAATACATAGTAAGTGACGTGAGAGTACTTTACTTATTATTTGTTTACTTTTTCCTATTCAAATAAAAAATAAGAGTTTGAGTGCTTGAAGTAAAATATTTTAATAAAAAATAAATAATTATTATTATTTATTTTAATAATAATAATTATTTATTTTTTATTTTTTTTTATAATTGTGTATAAAACAATGTTTTGTATTGTGTAGTTAAACCATACTTAATTGCTGGCCCGGAGGACATCATAGCACAAACCGGAGGGAGTGTGACTTTTCAATGCAGAGTGGGTGGAGATCCCCTCCCTGACATACTCTGGAGGAGGACAGCCGGCGGTGGTAACATGCCACTCGGTCGTGTCAAAGTCCTTGACGATAGGAGCCTAAGGCTCGACAATGTTATTTTAGGAGATGAGGGAGAGTATACGTGTGAAGCTGACAATGCCGTTGGAGCAGTTAGTGCCACTGGATACTTGACCGTTCATGGTAAATATAAAACATAAGATACAAATAAATTAATAATATTATAGAAAATTAATAAATAATTATTAGTGTTTTGCTACATTTAATTATATCTGAAATAGTTAATTCCTTATTGTATGTCCAAAAAAACGTGTGTATTCATTTTAAATTAATTTAAAATTATTAAAAATAATTTATTTTTAGATCCTCCTTCAGTCACCATAAAGCCAAACTCGGTGATTGTAGAGAGTAGTGCATCAGCTATATTTACATGTAGTTCAACGGGAAAACCGGAACCAACGATGTACTGGAGCTTAGAAGGGAACAGAACAATCATACTACCTGGTACATCAAGGGGGAAATATCATGCTTCATTGGTATCGGATGGCGTAACAATATTAACGATCAATAATACAAATAAAAACGATAGTGGAAAAACAATAGTTTGTTCGGCGGTCAACTTTGCTGGCAGTTCATTTATTAGAGGGAAACTAACCGTGACGTCAGACGATGACCGCCCACCGCCAATCATAACAAACGGTCCCTCTAACCAAACGTTACCTATAAAATCAATGGCTGTATTCCCTTGTGCGGCAGTAGGTACACCAGAACCTATTATTGCGTGGTATTTTGAAGGAGAGGCGTTAATACAAAATCACCGAAGAAATATATCTACAGATGGAACACTTATTTTAAGAGATTTGGATAAAGCAGATAGCGGGACGTATACATGTGTAGCTTCATCTCAACATGGAAAATATGTATGGAGCGGAATGTTACTTGTGGATAGTCCCATAAATCCAAATATTCATTTCTTTAGAGCAGCAGACACTTCTGCTTTACCAGGTCCACCAACCAAACCGCAGATATATAATATAACGGATACAAGTGTAACTATAACTTGGAATCAAAATAATAAAATAGGATCGTCTTCCATCCTTGGATACCAGATAGAAATGTTCTCAAGAGAAACCTTACTAGGTAATAGCACTCCCAGAAATTCTCGAGGATGGGTAGTCGTGTCTAAAAGAGTTTATCAAACTCATTATATAGTTAAGTCATTGATTCCTGGTATAACATACATGTTTATAATCAGAGCAGAAAACTCTCATGGGCTGTCTGCGCCTAGCCCAATATCAGAAGCCGTAACAGTTGGTGCAGATAACAATGTTCTGTGGGATGGAGGCATATATTCTAATAGTTCTGAATTTAGAAAGAACATCATGACAGACAATATTGTAGATCTTATTGAAGCGACACCCATAGATTCTAAAACTATTAAACTTATGTGGGAAATATTGAACTTTTTCTATTTAGAAGGTTTATTTATATATTTTAGACCACTTGACAATAGTACTACTGAATATGAAATGAAAACAATATTACATTCAAATGACGTTTCTGGATATGAAATAACTTCGTTAAGAAAGTATACAAGATATGAATTCTTTCTAGTGCCATTTTATAAGAAATTTGAAGGGAAACCTTCCAATTCAAAAATAGCCCAAACTTTGGACGATGGTAACTATTTTATATCTTTTTTTGTTTAAAGTAAAATTTATATATTAATGAATTCGTATTTAATTTTTACTTATTTCAGTACCCGATGGACCCCCAACGAATATTGAAATGTTTATCTATAATACAACCACAGTCCATTTAAAATGGCATCCTCCGGAACCCAATTTACAAAACGGAGCTATTGTTGGATATAACGTTGTTTTAAATTGGCTAGATATACCCGCCAACAAGTCAATGATTGCTATAAATACAACTGTCCATCAAGCTACGAGCTTGATAATGACTAATCTCACTTCAGGTGTAAGCTATTCGGTTCAAATTGCCGCTGAAACTATAGTCGGCTTAGGGCCATTTAGTCAAAAAGTGTATTTAAATATCGATTCTCGTTCTGTTGGATTAGACCCATTGTCGAGGTAAATAAAAAGTATAAATACAAAGTATTTTATTATCTTGTCTTATCTTTTATTATATTATATATAATATTCATCATTTTTCTAGATATCCCGTAAACGGAGAAGTTTCGATTGTCGCAGGGGATTTTGTAATGGAATCGTGGTTCTATTTCTTAATTGGAGCTATAGTTTTATTCAAAATTGTCATGATAGGAGGTATTTTATATGTACGAAGACATAATATCTTTGCAAAGAAATCTGCACTTCCAAATATATATGGTAAGTAAAAATATTTTTTAAATCATTTGAATATAATATGAACTATGCTATAGTGTAAACAAAACATCTTTGTATATCCTTATCCCCAAATACTTACATTTTCACTAGAATCAGCATCAGAATTTCAAAATTAAAAACATTCCACGGGTGTCGTAGGGTGGCAAGGGTGCCGAGCGTTTGTTTGATGGAGGCTTTGCCATGCGAGGGGCGGGAGGGTGCTAGATTACTTTCAAGTTGAAAGGTAGCACGAGCCCTCTCTTCCTAGCACACTGGATCTCTTTCATTTTACATTCACGTTCGCGGCACAAAGGAATGATACAAATCCGAAAAATAAAAACCCCGTAAATGTTAATGTTTTTATTTCGTTTCCCTGAGGCAATTCGTTTGTTGATTCACCCAGTTACCTTTAAGTCAATTTTATTCACTTTATTTGTGGTTGACAAACCTTTGTTTATCAGATATTATTGTAATAAAATTTATAACGGTCTGAGAACCTTAAAAGGGTTATAAAATATTTGCATTGTTTTAGATTCGAACGGTACAAGTTTGGTGACTCAGATGAACATAAAAGCGGCAGTATCTTTATCGCATCCACTCAGCAGCTGTTATAATAAAAACACAGTAACTAAAACTGAATCACTTTTGTGGATGGAAAATCAGCCAGGACTGTGTATGTCCAGTACCCAAACAAGTCAAAGTAAAGAAAAAACCAACTCTGAATACGACAAAGTTGCCCAACAGTTACCTGAATATGCCGAAGTAACGGCTTCTAGAGGAAATGGAAATGAATGGAATACAAGCAAGACCGCGACATCACCTGCAGCATATGCCTCTGTTACACTTGTAGCCAATACTAGACAATGCGTCAGTTCTTTAGTAAGTTTTTATTTATTTAAATAAACTATAAGTTAAACGAATATAAATCTTAGTAATCTTATTAATGTTTATTTTTTTATTAGGGATGGTTTCCTCCTGGGAGTAAAAATGTCGACAATTATGATAACCGTTACGCACCAGACGAGGAACTTTATCCTGCCAGTAACGGTGGATATTATAATAGAAATGTATATAGCGAAAAATATTTCCAAGGCCACCCGAATGTTCTCAAGTTTTATGATTTACCTTCTCTAGATAAAACTCAAAAGGCTCAACTCAGGTATAATCAAAGCTTGGATGAAAGAAAAGTAGACAAAGGTGTTAAGCCCGATGTGACACAGTCTCTGATAGGTAGAAGTTATGTAAGTTCTAGAAAAAATTCCGAATCAGAAGCAACATATAGAGCTTTTGGTGAAGATGATTCAGATGATGATAATTATGGTGATGATGGTGGATATGATGAGCTACAAGCAATGCAACCCCAACGACAAAGACCCAAGCACCAATACGAGCGGCCTAATTTTGACAACGATCCTACAAGAACGTTGGCTCGTCTAACGTCGTTTAAACATGGACAAAGTGTCCTAAGCGGGACACAGGGATCTCATGTACCTATTCACCCCCCACCTGCTCCACATCCAAGAGTAGATTCAGTGACACGGTAGTATCACGCCTTGCCGGTTTTCGGCGACTTGTGCCAAACTGATGTATAAACATCTATAGTGCAGTGTATAGTGAACTTTAATTAACTTCTTTATCTGTGACTTGCAAGAAATTCTTAACTTTCATAAAGTTCAGTGACAAAAAGTGGTAATTTCTAAATATTATTTTAATCGACAGATTGGGCCTAAATGCTTAGTCTTATATAAAAACCCTGTGTACTGAAGCTTTATTGCGTATCATAAATATTTATTATGTTAAATAAAATTATAGCTAGTCTTTTATATGTTAATGTTGTAAATTTTGTACAGTATTACTATTTAGTTTATAATGAAATCTTAACGTAAACTGAAAATATTATAATATAATAAGATGTTTAGGTATCGTTTTTTTGAGTGGATTAATAAAACAATATAGTAGTCCGTCGAATATCAATAAACGAATTTGAGACCTACTTATCATTAGCTTAAGTCTTAAATGAAATAAACGCTTGGCAATAAATATGAGTAACAATGAAAATTCACTGTAGTGTAAATATCGATATAGATAAAATTTGTAGAATCATGTTTAGTAATCTATAAAACAAGTTTAGTTATTGATAATTGAAACACTAAAACAAATTAATAAGTAAATCTGAAAAATAAACGTAAAAATAACTTGTGTATGCGTATTATAAAAATTAACCTTATCACTCTTCTAACCCGTTTTCGAAAGATACAACTTAGTTATTATGAAAAATAATATGATTTTAAGTCATTCTTTTGTGTGCCATAACTATTTCCTAAATTAAAACAAAGTAACATTGGAGTTGTGAGTTGAAATTCAAATAAATCTTTTACGAAAAGGAAAATTTTATCTACGTAAGTTATGTGATATGTATAGTCACTTGTTATAAATGATAGCACTACTTGTATCATTGCATATCATCTATAGGTACGTAAAGCATAGTGTTATTGTAATATGACGCTTCAACAATTATTAGGAATCGTTCATAAACTCGTCCTATGGCCACATCTAATGCTTTCACTACTAAATCAATGTCGTGCATTTATTTTTATTTCACAAATAAATAATTTTATATTAAAAACTACATTCTCAATAATTAATCAATATTTTGCTTATTTTATACAAAAAAATATTAATCTTTTCTTCAATATATCTCAGTAATGTTATTACAAATATTACGCAGAATGAAGTAAATATACTTAACTTTTCCAACAAACGTTATATGTGGTCAAGCTATTGTAAATATTATGTATAGTCAAGTTGATTGAATTTGTACTTCGATAAAGTGACTCGCCTATCTTTTAATAAGAAAAGTACCTTGTAAACTTATGTTTATGTTTATTTTGATTATGATTTTATTTATCGATATGTAATAATAATTAATTTAATGTAGTTTCCTTTATCAAATTATTTAATTGTGAAATATTACAATGAGAAGTCAAATAACATTATGATATTTCTTCTAGTTCCTATTTTGGCACATTGTTAGAGTGAAAATGGCATATAAATTATAATGTTCAATTAAACAAAAACTTAAAGAATCAATCATGCCTTTAAAGCATTTACTTTCATTGTTTGATTTTGTATGCTCGTGAAGTGAGCTTTAGTTCAATGAGATCAGACTTTTTAAGTGTCACAGTCATTCAAATCCTACAGGATATTATCGTAGTGGTTTCAATGGAAAGGCAAATTTTAGAGTCATTGATATGTTTCATTATTGCAATAGCTGTACTACTTTATAGGTATGATTTAAATAACGTTTATAAAAAACCAGGCATCATTGTAAACACACATGACATAAATTTATATCCAATGAAAACTTGTAATTAATATAGCTGATATTGTAGAAATAACAGTAACAATAGCAAAACAATAAATACGTAAGAACTTCTGTTTATATACTTCGATTATATTGTCTGTAAATCATAAAGAAAAATGAAATCTATACTTGTAAAGGCCTATTTTTGTGATTAAGATGCGATTATGTTATGCAACATTGACACAATTATCGTCACAATATTCAAGAACTTATTTTAATTTTATATCGGTGTTTGAATACCTATTTTTTAATAAAATAAAAATACTAACTTTATTCTAGTTTTATTTTTTAATCATCATTACTTTTGGAGAACAGTGGACTTTTTTAAGTTAAGCTTTATCAGCGCAGAATATGTCTAGACGATATACGTCCTTGGCGCGCTTATGGAACGTGCTGTGCGTACGCCCCTTATATTAAAGTAAACATAAAGTAAATAAATATATACTTATAAAATTTATAAACATAAAATAGGAGCATTGTCGATGCGTTTATAAAACGTGGTTTGGAGAACTCCAAGTTACAAAAAAAGAAATCAAAAGTTACACATATAATACTATTTCAACGACTCGTTTGGCTCAGTTGGTTGTGACCCTGCTTTCTGCGCGAGCGGTCGCGGGTTCGAGTCCCGCTGGGGGCATACATTTGTTGAGCACGAATGTTTGTACTCCAGTCATGGATGATTATATTTATAATATGTATATATTTAAACTTATATATTATGTGTAGTATATCAACCATCTAGTATCCATAACACAAGGCTCGTACCTTACCGTGGAACTAGATAGTGCTGTGTGTAAATGTCCCAACATATTTATATATATTTATTTATTTATTTTAATTAAACGGAGGGTTTTAGAATAACAGTTTTTTTGCATTTCATTGACCATATGACCTTGCATACTGAAGTAATACCTATACAGTACATATATTATAGCAATATAAAAATCATGCTAAGGTTTCATAATATATTTGATATAATATTTGATCAGAACTATGACCTATTCATAGTATATATTAATGACACATACCACAGATCGTATTATAAATGTTGACACAGCAAGTTAATGGAAAAGCTATATATTATAAATTATTCGACGTTTATTCAGGCCTTTTCCTTTTTTACGTACCATTATTAGTATTTTTAGTAAATATATATTTGTATTATTAGTAAATATATACAAGTAAATAGTACGAACATAACTTTATTTTATATACATATTATGTATATTACTGTGAATAACAAATAATATTTGCACGAACGTAGTATAAAATACCCGTTTACAATTTAAACGAGATCATTGAAACATTTGAATTGTTTCAATTTCAAAAGTCAACAGCATTCACAACTCATACACTATGAAAATATCAAATAAACAACGACCACACGATACTGGATAAATAAAGAGAAATTAAATCGAAACGAATGTAATGCACTCGTCCATTGTCAGCACATTTCAATATGAGCCACATAGAACAGATGCATACTAAAAGTTTTAACAAGCATTTTAATAATACATCAGTAAAAATAAAGTACATAATAATATATATAACATTATATTATATATTATAAATCACAATCTTTTCTATACATATAAATAAAACTAAAGAGTCAGTTTTTAATTTTTTAAAATTAACAATTTTTCACTAAATTCATATGAAAGTATATATATACGACACTAACATCAAGAAAGATTTTTTTTTAATTTTTGTCTGTTTGTTCTGGCTAATTTTGAAACGGCTGCACCGATTTTGACAGGATTTTCATTCGCAGATACCTAATGTTATAAGAAGTAACTGTGGCTACTTTTATTTTAGAAATTTTATTTATTTTAACTAGTGGAACTCGCGGTTTCGCTCGCGCTTAAGCTAAATAAATAATAAATGATAATTTTGTTTCCTAAATTTTTTTTTTTTTATATTCATATCTTTATGCATATTATAGTATATCATCATCATCATCATCATCAGCCCTTTTTAACGTCCCACTGCTGGGCACGGGCCTCCCTCAGTACGAGGGGATCAGGCCATAGTCCACCGCGCTGGCCTAGTGCGAGTTGGCGGACTTCACATGTCTTTCGAAAACTTGCTAAGTTTTCTGAGACATGCAGGTTTCCTCACGATGTTTTCCTTCACCGTAAGACAAGTGGTAATCATGATATAAATGATTCGCACATGAAAATATCAGAGGTCCGAGACCCGGATTTGAACCCGCATCACTCGGTTATCCGAGCGACGCGTTACCGCTGGGCTACCACTGTAGTATATAACAGTATATAACAGTATATAATAGTATATAACATTAGGTATTTAAATAAGCAATTCCTTAACATAGCTCAGTAAAATATTATATTAAATTACTCTCCTAAACATAATTTTATAAAAATTAAAATTTAATTAAGCTGCTTAGACGATTGTTTTCGGTCCTACCTAAGCCACTTTTATAAAACTGTATTCTATGGTCTCCGCATGCAAATCTCACATCGACACTCATCGTAAGTACATTATTGGATATTTAGCATCCGTTTGCGGTCCGTTTGGTCCGTCTGTAAATGCCTGATAACATAGTTAACCTTATTAAGGCCTCACACACACCCCAGATTCAACATTGGTTTTGACTGGCGCTCCATTGTCTTAAATTTGTATTGTCTATTTAATCCTGTGTCAATCATTTTTCCTATATCATTTCATTTTAAAACAATGATTTTATTTTACTCTAGATTAAATTGTGTTTTTTTTTAAATAAAAAATATATTTAATGTATTTATGTGTATATAATTATATTATGTAGAAATGAATGCCCGTTTCCCTTGGTCAGCCCTAACTTGAGAATGACGTTGAAAATTGAAATGTTCAGAAATACTTATTTTTATGGATGCTTCTAGCCGTGAAAACTTACCTTAAATCAAACCTAAAATAAAAGACATGGTTCATTCAATTCAAAACATCAAATATACTACTATATTTAAGTAGTAGTAGTATTCTTACATTTTAATTTTGGCCTCAACTTTAATAAATATACAGATATTGAGAAATTAAATAAATAAATATTGAGACATTATGACAGTGGTAGCCCAGCGGTAACGAACTCGCTTGGATAACAGAGTGATGCGGGTTCAAATCCGGGTCTGGCACCTCTGATATTTTCATGTGCGAATCATTTCTATCATGATTAACACTTGTCTTACGGTAAAGGAAAACATCGTAAGGAAACCTACTTTTCTGAAAAAACCTAGCAAGTTTTGAAAGACATGTGAAGTCCGCCAACACGCACTAGGCCAGCGCGGTTGACTATGATTCCCTTCGTACTGAGGGAGGCCCGTGCCCAGCAGTGGGACGTTAAAAAGGGCTGATGATAATGATTACACACAGAGCTATCTAGTTCCGTGGTAAGCTACGAGGCTTGTGTTACGGATACCAGATAGTTGATACACTACACATATACAACTTTAAATAGTTTAGTTAGATGTTAGTTTACAAGAAACAGAATGGTTTCAAAATCCTAATTACGAGTACTTTTCCCTAAATCGGTGCACAGGTTTTCAGTACAGGCCAGTGACATTGTTCGATCAATCGAATATTTGCATGTACGATTTGCTTATAACAGAAAAATCGTGTAGTGTATTGAAATTTTATACAACTGCACGTATTTTTTTATAGTAGGTATAAAATAAAAAATATATGTATGAAACCGATAAAGTTTTTAGAGCGGAGCTAAAGTATGAATATAGGTAGGTGAAGTTTCCTCTTTTGGTTCACTTTTCTATATTTTTTTCATTGAATAGTGTGTGGAGTGCTAGGGCGCGGTCGCCTCGGGTATCGTTTTAATTTTCCGCTGGCATGGAAATTTACACGATCTGAATGAACCATCAATTTTAATGAGCTTTAAAAGTTAACTGATCAACGCTCTCGGTGGTGTGCTGGGCGAGGAAAATGCTGCTTCCGTTAGAAAATTATATGAGGGCAGATTTAGTTTTCAAAGAAACTTTGGTTCAATTAAACAAAAGTATGCCAGGCACATATTATTTACGTGAAGGTTAAGAGAGAGATGGAGAGACAGTATTAATAGATAAAATTAAAGCTTATATTTGGGAATGTTAAAAGTTATATTATCGTGGTGAGATCTGCACAGTAAGCTTTTATTCGATAGTCGTTTTTAAAAATAAAATAATTTTGGTACTCTTTAAATAATTAATTTATTTTTATACAAAACAAGTATTAATTGTAACCTATTTTTCTACCCTAATTTATAGACTTAGGTACACATAAGTCACATAATTCATTATATTGTTATAGTTTCTATTTTAAAAATAAACTTATATGCATGAATAAAGTAATATATACAAACAAACATACTTACATAAAAATGGTGGCAGGTACGGAATGGATTGAGGCTGTCTAAAATCGGGTTAAGAGACTCATCCAGCAGTCGATAACAATAAGGTAAAAAAATACATTTATATACGAAATTCATTTATATAATTACATCAATAAAACACATTTTTACTGGCTTTTTAGGGTAAAATGTATATTGTGTATAAATAGAATTAAAATTTAAAAGTCAATAATTTTGTATTATTAAAAACGTGTCACAGCGCATTTATTTTTACTAAGCCATGAATTATTATAAGTCATCAAATGAACAGGTATATTGAGCCGGGGCTCGTCGAGTCGGTGACGGATATAATTCAATTAAGAATTAATTGCTTGATTAAGTTGCGTCCGTCATTCGAGGGGTGTTTTGTTCTATTAGAAATATGATTTCGAAGGTGTGGTGATTTTAATGGTATTTAGTATGCGGAGTTTAATATTAACCTACTTTATACAATGAATAATAAGAATTATAAATGATAATATGTAGTAATCTATCTATTAATCTTTTTCTTAATATCTATTTTTATATATTAATTACTATTAATTCATAATATATAACTTGGTACAAGTTAAATTAAAGCTTAAGTGAAATAACTTTATATATTTTCCATAGTACATATAAAAATTTAAACTTAGAGGTGATTTTCATTTGCACGATATTCAAGCTTCACAATTTATAATTTACAGACTTCGTGTATCCATACAGTAACGTTGCTTTTGGTTGCGAGAGCATCCATAATTACCTACTTAAAATTTAACGCGGCTCGGTCTAATTAGCAAAGCATAAAACGCATATAAAATTTCTTCTCATGTAGGAAAAAGGCCTGGATAATATACGGCCGCCCTTAAGTCCAAAGTGCCCTTAATACTGTGCTTAAGTGGGCGAGGTACAGACATGTTCAGAGGCTTTTCGGGCCCAACACTTCTAAGCCTTTTAATATTGTACCCTTAGTAGGCCTTTCATCGGATCTCTTATAATGTTCTTTACTTTTTAATAGTATTCGACGCTGAAACTGTTAAGTTTTCCCCCTTTGATTTAATTGATATTCTTAAGCTATCATATGTGCTTATCTTTGTAAAAAAGAACAGTGTTTTAATATAAAATTAATGGAAGAATCAAATCAAAAATGTAATAATAATTAATAAGTGATACAATTGAGATTATATGTACACGATCTCTTTAGACAAAAACTTTAAATTCGTATATATGGCAAAATATAAGAAGTAAAAGAGGTGTTAACAATGATAATTACTTAGAAAGTTCGTTAACAATAACATTTCTCATACGATATAATAAAGCACATCCATCGTAACATACCATAAATGATAGGTAAACGTGATTCAACTTAATTCACTCAATTCTCCCATCGTTATTGTTAGACATAACAATTTAAAGTACCGATGACGATTGCCCAAATTTAATTAAGGCGATGCACCAACCCTTTGGACCCGAATGGGCTGTAAAGTTACGACGGCACATGGGCTCAGAGTTTTGTAATTTTATTAATGATGTAATAACAGTTCTGTCAGTCGCATGATTCCATGAGCGATAGTGTAGTCGTTAGTTCGAACGGGTTCATATTCGAGGGGTTGACTGGGGGATTATCTATGAGATCCGGGCTTCTATAGATATTAGTGCTTTGCGTGCATTATTCCGACCATTCCTATAGGTTTCAAAAGCCAGCGTCACTTTCTCTACAAAAAGACATTGTTTCATGAATATTTTTGATTAAAAAGGGGAACTGGAAGTTCTTTTTAAAGGTTTTTAAGTAATGACAACTATTCAGATTTATGAGTATAACGTGTGTAGATATAAATTCAGCAAAATTTTAAAGATTACCAATTGTATCGATTTAACTATGTATCTACAATCTACGTATAGTACCTCTAAGTGTTAGGCTTTCGTTATTTTATTGAGAAATATTATTGTTATAAACATTGCTATGTAATTTATTTATTACAACATTATTCATATTTGTGACATAATGACCTCATTAGAAGAATGGACAAATTCACGATTGTCTAGTTGAGTATACAAAATTGCCACAATTTGCAACTTGAGAACAACTTCGGAACTTCGCGACATAACAATAAACGGTTAGCTCCTCGCAGATTGCCGGCGCATTGTCGACTACAGACTCTATTACTCACGAACTTAACAACATTAAAGTTATGAAAGGCTTCTAAAAATGAGTGTAATTTTCTAAATTGACTTCGAAGTAATTGTTGAGATACAAAAAAATTGATACAAATATACAAAAATACCGTCAGTCAGCGTAGTTTGAAACTTGAAATTATGGGCTCCCTCGAAATAAATAAGCAGGTTAAAGTGGCAAAAATGGGATTATAACCTTGTAACAATACATTCTACTAACGAAGTTGTTATTAAGAGTCAAATTAAAAAAGTATTTCTCATTAAATTCCTTAGCTTTTTGGTCACGTTAGCTTTTTCTTGAGTAATTACAGTTCTTACATTCCTTAGAAGTTCGTATCGCAGAAGTACAAACGTAAGTTTCGAGAACAAGTTACTTTTAATGTAAAGATATTAAGAATAAGAAAATATTTATTGCTATTTTATATTATTATTATTAAATTATGATTGTGATGTTGTTTGTAACAGATAATGTGAAACTTCTAAAATAAGCTTTATTATTCCTAAGGGAAGATTACTTTTTAATACACCATGTCAAGTATTCTTCCAGTGTATTTACATATTAAAAAAATTTACAGAATAAAGATAAATGATGTATATAGGATAAGTAGAAAGCAAGAGTCATTCGCATTACGTATACCTGTTTATTGACGGGAGAAACAAAGATATATTCAAACGCTTACATATTCTCTCTTTCTGTCTGTTGGTTACGCTATGTTTATTAATATTGAATTGTTTGTTATAAATCTATTAAAAAATGACTTATCTCAGCGATTATCATCATCCTTTTTAACGTCCCACTGCTGGGCACGAGCCTTCCTCAATACGAGGGGGATCAGGTTATAGTCCACCACACTGGCCTAGTGTGGGTTGACAGACTTCACATGTCTTTCGAAAACTTGCTAGGTTTTCTCAGATATACAGGTTTCCTCACGATATTTTCCTTCACCGTAAGACAAGTGGTAATTATGATAGAAATAATTCGCACATGAAAATATCAGAGGTACGAGACCCGGATTTAAACCCGCATCACTCGCCTATCTAAGCGAACGCGCTCGCTTAGATAGGCGAGTATCGCTGGGTTACCACTGTCTCTAATAAATGGTAATAATAAATTTAAACGAAATTTTACAATTAAAGGTGGAATCCCTGTTTATTTTAAGCAATGTCGTCGAGGTGTCGCGAGGCCTAAAAAGTTGTCCTTGATTTGAGAATGGGGTCGTGTTTTTCAATATGGGTATCTTAATTAAATTGGATCACCATAAATATTTTTTTAAATAATCCAACATACGGCAGCAAATGTAAATAGACATGAAGAAACGACGTTTGTCATACAGTTAGGTATGGAGCCATTATTTTTCAAAAACAATTGAACGAGAAACCATTTTTCTAAATGGTTTTCCATAAATATATTTTAACACAGTCACGGCAACTGCGTGCGTACTCAATATAAATCAGGAGTCACTGTCGTCTGTAAAGCTTAGTTGTTTCGCTGAGTTCCTAAGCAGAGCCACCCTCCCTATGACACCTAGACACGAAAGCATTCGATGTGTGAAGTGATACCTAGAATTTGACAATATAGTTTCTATTTACTTTTAATTTTTTTAACTCACATACGAGTATAATGTTATAAGGTTGGGAGGTTCGGGGAATAAATAACACGTCTTGTGCTCTTGACTGTCGCTTTATTTCTGCCCAGTCGAACTGGTGAACATACATTATATAACCATACACTACTACACGCCCATTGGCGAAAAAAGAAAAAAAAGTAATGTATAATTGTTTTTTTTTCTTACAATTAATTATTATTATACAATTTTTTTTTAAATGTATTTCACAGAAAAAAAAAATTGTGTCGAATTAAAAATACATATCAAGAACAGGTGTACATTATTTTAAAATATTAACTTTCTTATAATATATTAATATACCCATAACATATTTAAAAAAAAAAATCTTAAACACTAAAATAATTATTTAAATTGTAGGTAATGTTTATTTGTATATAATATACCTAATACTTAATAATAACAATTTCATTCTTTTTTATATGTAATTTATGCTTACCTTTGTAATCTATTGTTATATTAGGTTCACATTCTTTGATTACTTTAAATGGAAATTTGTCATCTACAATACAGTTATTTAATTTTCGAAAGTCAATAACTAAGCGCCAGCTCCTGTTCTCATCATTTTCTGATTTTTTGGGTACAAGGAGTACAGGACTAGACCACTCACTACAAGCAGGTTCAATAATTCCATCTTTTAACATATTTTTGACTTGATTTTCTATTTCATTTCTTTGAGAATAAGGTAATCGATACTGTTTTACGTACACTGAGTCACTATTAGGTTTTAATTGTATATTATGTTCGTATAAGTTACAAGTTGTTAATTGATCTCCCGGCAATAAAAATACGTCGGAAAATTTCGCGCAAATATTTATAATAGAAGATTTTTCCTCTTTATTTAAATGATTTAAATTCAGTAAATTTAACATTTTATGAACACGTTCCGGATTATTGAGATTTTTATCAAACTTACAAATTGAATAATTAAATAAACTATCAGTTTCGGGCCTAAAATAACTAAGATTGACCTGATCCTCTCGTGTATTTAATATCTGTATTGGTATTTTCCCGTTATTTACTTTTACAATTCCGCCAGACAGAAAAACTCCCTCGCATAACTCTCTCGGAAAGACGACACACTCTTCTTTCATACTCGAGTTGATATAAAATATACTTTCGCATCTCGGAGGTATACTCAAATAAGAATTATTTCCTAAAATTCCCATATACAATGGTAAAGTCACTAATTCATTCATAGTATGTAGTGTAATATTATTAAATTCAAAGTTTATGCTACAATTAAACTTACGTAAGAAATCTATACCTAAAATCCCACAAGTTTCAGATGGCAACTGCTCTATAACATGAAACTTATTATTAAATTCTAATCTGTTTACAGACAATGTTAAATATACATATCCCACGGTACGTAATTTGCCTCCAATTCCGTTTATTGTAATCGGTTTCTTTTGTAATGACATATTAAGCTTTCTAAGCGTGTCATATTTAATCGCACATACCGAGGCTCCGGTATCTACAAGCCATCTACATTTGATGCTACCTATTGCTAATTCTACACAATTACTATATTCGCAACCTAATATACTATTGGCCTCGAAAAAATTCTAAGTTGTTTTCATTACTATGGTTATTAGAGTTAATTAAAACATTTCGAGAACTTTCCGATACGTGATTTGATGGAGTCATAAAATGAATTCGCTGGGTATGACCACGAAAAGATCCGCGATTCTGGTATGAAAACTTACCGTAATTACCGTTTTTCCCGCGGGTTTGTTGATTTCCACGCGAAAACTGCTGGGGTACCGGTTTCCTCCAGTTCATATTATTTCTTGCTAAGGCTGGCAAAGGGTATGATGTTTGACGAGGTACATTATTGTGTGTATACCTACCGCGTAAATTTTTACGCGCACCTGAACCACCGCGATTCCCAAAATAAATCGATGGTTCGGTCCACTCGTTAGGCCGAATACAGGATGCCTCTTCATCCTTTGCTGCTCTAATTGTATCTTTTAATGTACTATAATTACGCGCTGACAAAATAGTGCTGAGATGTCGATTTCGCAAGCCATTTGTGAAACTTTTAATAGCAATTTTTTCATTAATAGGACGTAAAATTTTATGCGCGTTTTGGTCGCCATCGGCTTGGGAAATCGTCAAATCTACGAATAATTGTTCGATTTTACTACCATAATTATCCATGGAACTACTATTTTGCCTTATTCGCATTAATTCGTTATGAATAGAAGTGCTAGATTTTTTTGTTAAAAGGTGGTTGCGCATATCACTTATAAGGGCCTCGCACGAGTCATAGTTATCTGATAGGCGTAATTTAGCACTTTCATTCAAACGAGTTTTTAAAACAAATTTTATTAACATACTCTTACCTTCTTCTCTGAGCGAAGAACTATATAGCTCTATTGAGTCCATTAAGTTTTTGGTGACCGATTCCTCGCCCGTCATCACTGGAAGGAGTGACACGGCAGTTTTAAAGTCGAAACTTTCCATGGTGACTATTTCGCTTTTAATAGTGCCCTCGGAAGTTGATTGGGAACTGTAATCCTTATAGCAAAAGTTTTCTATTTCTACATACAAACCCTCAATTACATCACAATCACTTAATGCTTTACTCTTAATTCACTAGACATTAAAATACAGTTATATAAAAAAATATAAGTAGGTGTTAAGTGTATTTAAAACTATTTTCAATTTTTAATAATTTTCTTAAACTTAAACTATACCTAGATTGATTTTTCACATTCTACTTTATGTCCACATTTTCACTTATCACTTTACACTACACTTTACATCGACGCGTTCGCTGTATCCCGGCGTTCCTCGTGGCGACACTCGTAGCATACACGAGGTCCACGAACTCCTGGCTCCGGTGACCGCATAAAAGAACGACGCAAATTGTGCATCACCATCTCATTTCGCATCCAGCTTGTGTGGCACCTCTTATACACTTTGTATATACCATACAGAAGTGTGCATATTATAATCAGCGCGATGGATATCCCAGATAAATGGTTTTGAATTCGCTCAACATGTGCCGAATTTGAGCCTCCTAAGGTGTCTTGTGTAATGAATACTTGGTCTTTTTTTAGTTCAGAGCGACACATTTTTTTTTTATATAATATATGAATATAATTTATTTTCTACATATTTTTCAAACGCTTTACGCGGCTCGCGACCGTTCCCAGGCAGACCGCCGATAAAACTGGCAGGGTCGCCATATAAGGTTGGGAGGTTCGGGGAATAAATAACACGTCTTGTGCTCTTGACTGTCGCTTTATTTCTGCCCAGTCGAACTGGTGAACATACATTATATAACCATACACTACTACAATGTCTTATATAAGCATCTGGTTAAAGTGAAGGCAGCCTCTTCACATTAACATAATAAATACATCCATATCTACTGTATAAGCTTCAGGAGGCACGAATATGAGGATGAGGAGGCACGAAAACTTAATAATATTTAGGATTTTTTTATCAGAAGATTTCAAGAAACGGTTTAATGGAACCAAACGTTAATTTTCACTTACAAATAAAAGCACGAAGCTTTTAAACAGGAAAACGTAAGCTGCTATTGAACTCAATAGTGTTATTTTGTAAGAACTCTTATGTAACTCGATAGCTGAACCCGCGATCGTACTTCATATAAGATACATACTTTAAATATGTCAGAAAATTCAGCCGTCGAGTACTTAGAATATTTACAGAATAGCAATTCAGATGTAATGAATAGAACAAAGCTTCACATTTTGCAGTCGATAAGTGCTGTAAAAACTATAATTGCTGCTGTAATAGCAGATAAACTAAATTAAATACATTCAATATACAATTTTCTTTCTTTAAGTATGATAAGTTTTTAATCCAATACGGATAATTATATAAATGAACAAGTATTTTTAAACTATACATAGGTGTCGGCTTTGGTTTCATAGTGTATTTCATATTTCAGAGTATATACGTTTGAATAACAAAAGGAATAAAAATGTGTACACTACTCGTACACGCGATGTCGCCAGCAGATAAGTGAGGCACGATCCATCATTGCATTAGAGGGGACGCAATATTTATTGATTTTTACCAATTTTCGCCCATCGCCCAGCTACCGTGTTTATGGAAAGCTAAAAGGATTTCAGCTCTTTGTACGACACTATATTGAATTAAAAATGGTTGCAGGTGTTGTGTTTTAGTAAAGCTTGTTATTAATTCAGGTAAAGCTTTCACATTTATGTGATATAAGTAACTTAAATTCGATTTCGACAGATTTATTATATTTTTGTGGATATTAGGTATATTGTTATATTATAATAGACTTAGTAGTCGATTATTAAATTGAAATCGTTTCCATAATCGATTTAGTTAAAAGTAAAAAATGAATGTGAGAAAAAACGCTCAATTTTAACTGATTTCAAAAAAGCAACACAGTATTTATGTTACTATGTTTGTATATTATGTTGTTACATTCGCATAAGAACTCGTTTAAGGTGTAAGATTATGTCCGTACAGCAGTCATGACTTTAAAATAATTAACTATTTAAACACGTCTGTTACTTGACGTAATCGATATTTGATTATAACCAAATAATACATAAAAATAAAATGAAGATCGGGGAGTAAAAAATGTAGACATTTAAAGAACAGGAATTATAATGTGTTTTCATTTAAAAGAAACGTTTGTGTGTTAAGGTTATTGTACTCGTTTGTACAATTAATGTTTTAATAAGCACGCCTAAGGAATGTTGTGATCGCCTCAAGGCTACTTCAATATTGTAGAATTATTCTAATTCATAATTTTACTTACAGGGAAAGATTAAAAAGTTTAGTATCTTTTGTCAGTTGCGGGTCAGGAATGCGGATTTTTCTTCCCAAGGGGTAGTCATGATGTTCAGTGAGAAATTGTTATATGTACTTTAATACTGCAGAAAACATTATGAATGTGATTATTGTATTCGAATTCACAATATTCACGGTTTTTATTTCGTTCATAATGATCTTAAGCCATCATGACAAGATCTGGTAACAATTTAAATTTGTTATTTTAAGTTGATATGTATATGCGAACTAATGCTGACATTCAGTTGTAATAAACGCATGACAAATATTAAATGAAAAATGTTAAAGTTTGTTTGCATGTTCTAGATTATTTTTATTATTCGTCTACCAATGATATTCTTGCATTTCTGGAAACTTGACAACAAGAAATTAGTTAATAATTAATAAATATTACATACATTTATTCATCAACAAGACAAAATAGGATATTTTCGTCAAATACGTCTCCTTTGACAATACCATATATTTGAAATATATACCAATTCGAGCAAATGACTTGAAAACAAAAGTGACTCTGACCCGAGTATATATTGAGCTCAGCTGCTTATTGTTAATAGTTTATGCAAATGTGTCAACCGCCTCGTGTTTATTACTCTCACCCTCGCCTTTGTCTTACCATCTCTCATTTTAGAATAAAAACAACGGATTTGCATGTGCAAATAACTCAAGAGAAATCCAAACAATAATTTGACTGACAAATAGACGACTGCCTTATTCTATTGTCTGCTTAAAAAAATGTAATTTGTGTTTTTAAGAAACTAATTAACTTCCTAGAAATGTTTTGTTTTAAATTGTCAAAGCATTTAATATATTTTAATTTAATATAATACTCGTATTATGTTCTTATTTTTTGTACTATTAAATAGTAACTGTATAATGTTACTTCAATAATACTTTATAATTCTTTTTTAGATTATTTACATTGTTTCGTGTAGAAATTTTATTGCCCTTTTGTACATCCCACTGCTGGGCATTGGCCTACCTATATATCAAACTGAAATTGAGCCACCACACAGTAAAATTTAGTAAATTTTAAAATATTATATACTATAAATATAAATTTAATTTACCACATATATTCCACATTTTATTACAGATTTTATAATTATTGTAGTATTTAAACACCAGATTGCTTAAATGTACGATTCTCATTAAATAAATCAATATTTTTCTTTCACATAGTAAAAATATTCATATATTCTCCTAAATTAAAAGCAAATACAACTTCAAACATAGTGTAATAAATAACAATCTTTTGCATTACGAAAATTTCCGCAATCTATAATCGACAAATGAAAAGGAATCTGTACAACAATACTCGGAACGCAAAGCCGAAAACATAAAAATGTCATGTGCATAATGCACCCTATAAATATTATTCCCAGTGGATACTGCTAATGCTACTTAGTCTCTCTCCAGAGATGTAGGTCACCATGTTATCTATCCCTTTGAGATAACTTCTAATATTTATACCCTATAGTGTCAACCGTAAAGTTTGGTTTCGACAAACTTTTTCTAACCATCAATGTACAATCGAAAATATGATTTCAAATATTGTGTTACAGCTCAAAATTGTGTAACGAAATCATTTTCTATGCACATTCTGCAAGGGAAATTATTTCTGCTTGCATCCGATGCATGGGGTGTCTTATGGTTGAGACATGCGCCTGTTTTACGGTACACAAAAATCCTTTGTCAATAAAACTTAAATATAATATGGATAATTAAACCCACTTTCATTTTGTTACCCATAAATTTTGATTTAAAATATTATTTAATAGGTTTGACTTAAGAATTCTAGGGGATATTTACTAAGCAAATATTTGGTACAATATATCACATGTATATATAATCTATTCATTCATTAGACTTTCTTTGACTCACATTGTATTCAAATTAAACAGTACTGGTTCCCATATGAGGTTATGAAAAGATGAATAAAATTGAAGAAGGGTAAGAGCTACTTTTGAAATCATATGATTAGAAAATAAGAAATTAATTATTATCATGAAAGAAAATATGTAAATTTAGTCGATACATTTATCAAGACTCGCAGATAGTTAAACATATTGTAGGTTCGTACCTATATAATATGTATCTATGTATAATGTACGTATGCATAATAAATAAATAAATATGTTGGGACATTTACACACAGCACTATCTAGTTCCACGATAAGGTACGAGCCTTGTGTTATGGATACTAGATGGTTGATATACTACACATATATAAGTTTAAATACATACATATTATAAATATAAACACCTATGACTGGAGTACAGACATTCGTGCTCAACAAATGTATGCCCCCAGCGGGACTCGAACCCGCGACCGCTGGCGCAGAAAGCAGGGTCACTACCCACTGAGCCAAACGTGTTTGTGTTTAATTTATTTAAATTTATATCTTTTTAGGTCAGTTACACATTTGTATTTTTTTTTCTTAATTTTTTACACGTACCTAAACTTTGTAAAACGTAATCGTCTGTTTTGCTTTAATACGCACAAATAGCGCACATTTTTGGTTTTTAGTATCGGCTATACATAATATGTCACATTGTTATATATATGGCCATATATATGTAGGCGTTGGACTGAATGTTGTGGTGTGACATAATATGTATGTATGTATGTCTATATTGGTAAATTAAGGCCATAATTAAAGCAAGCAGAGTTCTACTCATATTTTTATAACTAAATTCAAAATTGTAAGAAATCTAATCTGATTTTAAACTAATAAACAAGATATTTTAATAGTACATCTGCCTTATAACTCACATAGTTAAATTGCAAAGGCCGATCACCCCAGAGATCTATTTGCACAGTAACCTACATTATTTCGTCGTATAAGGGATGCCATCATTAACGATCACATCGAGGGTCATAATTCGGGGGATGACAGACCCTCCGTGACTGTGAATGCATTGAGCTAAGTTTCATCAGATTTGACACAGACTGAGGAAATTTAACTAAACCTATATGCTTTTGCGACAATTTTGAAAGTTCTTAAAGTCAACATAAACAATCTACTTAAGTCCAGTCACGTAAGAGGCTCGGAAGTTTGCATGGTAACCTATTTTTATTCTCGCCTTTCGAAATGAAATTGCGTTAACGATATTAAAACGGGAACAATGTTGCTAATACGTGGATAAAATGCAATCAAACTTATTATTACAATTATATTAATTGCACAGACAATTGTCACCATAGATTTTATTAAGTATCTCTATTATTTTAAATTATTGTGTTATTTTGTTTTTCCATACTAAAATTGACAACTTATTTTAACGAAATATAATAATCCTATATTATCTTAGGAAATATCTGTTTAATTTAAGTTCCAATTTCAATATCAGATCGAGTTCATGCCGATCCATTGTGACCAACGTCCGAGTGGTCGGAAGTACGCCTGAAGAGCGTAGTGGGCGTCACCGGCCTTTCATTTCTCCCTGTACGTATATTCTATTCAAATTTTTACCCTCAGTTCGTTGGGTACGCTCGATGAGTGCTCTAACGTCCGTTCAATGCAATTTGATGAAGCCAACGCGGTGTACGCTATTCAAGCTCAATAGGATTGCCCACGACAATGCTGTGATTTAATGGAACCAATCCAAAACTCACCGATACCCGATCGTACCGTTTTTGATTAGTGCAGTAACAGAATTTTGTTTATTTGAAACTTAAGAATCTAAACTTACCTCAATAATTGAGCTTATAAGAAATATATTTTTAAACTAACTTTTGTTATGTTTTAGTTTTGACTTTTGTTACACTAATTGCGTATCAAAGTAAGTTTTCTAAAAGTATGCTTGTACACTTGGCCTGCATGGTGGAATATGGCTTGATCCCCCTCATTTCATCATTGAATAAAAAGCCTGTGCCCAGCAGTGAGACGTTTACAAAGGTTGAAGGCATCGTCAGATTAAAAAAAACAGAACTAATATTGTATATATAAATAACAATTCTATTTATATGAGTAACGAATACTTTGTATATTTTTCTATAACTATAAAACATCGGTGAATAATTATAATGCATAAGAAACCGCATTCATGTATGTCATAGCCGCAATGCAAATCGCGTGCCCTAAGTGGCGCGTTTCATTAAACTAATAAATCTGGCAACAACGACAAACAACTAAAACTGAGTTATAACAACAAAGTCAAATTACTGAAGGAGTTTACCGCAAGGGGAAGGCTCCCGACACCGGGTGGGTTCGCGGGAAGAATACTGATGATGCCTGGAGACTCCTAACTCGCCCAAGATTTTCGGATCGGGATTTTCCTTTCTTTACAATGGGCCTACTCTGGGGGCATATCAATTGCAGGCGGTTATGTCGTTAGAAACTTCCGCGAAGGGAGCACCAACGCCTCATCGATTTCCTAGCTAATGCCAAATATACTTTAGCAACGTGCTAGCTTTGCTTATTTTAACTGCATTTGAGATCTCTAAAATACGTTTGCTTGTAAATTGGAAACAGATTTTACTTGGATTAAGTTTTTGTTGTGTAGATTTTTTTATACTAAGAAAACCTAGCTTGAATGAGTTTATGATTTAGTAAGGCTAATATAAAGACAACCAATAAAATATTTGCACTATACCTACATAATTTAAAAACATAGATAAATATTATACATGTATACAAACTTATTTAACTAAAATTGATTTTGAGCTTATAAAACATCGATTTAAGGGACTTTAAAAAATGGCAACGTTATAATATTATGTCCGACAGGTTTTTTCTTTCTATTGTCAAGAAGACATAGTGTCCGCAAGGTACCTATTATGTATACATATATTATTATGTATAGGGCAGCTTACTTATTCTATAAAATATCTTATTTTTTAAATGTCATGATTTTCTGTATATGAACAGCTGTTTTATACGAAATCTAATTCCTAATTTCATTCTACTAATCTACGGTAATAACAGCAGACTTAGCTATTATTGTCCCTTAATTTAATTTACATAAAAGCACTGTCGATTCATTTTTCTATAAAAGGGGCTTATCTGTTAAATAGTGATCCCTAGTGCATTAGTTCTATTGTCAAATATATGCATCCACCCACATAAGGTTGTAATGAAGGGGAACTTCGATTCATAGAAATATTTGAAATCGAAAGCAGTTGCAATATGTGTAGAAATGTATTTGGCATATGATAGACGATGATAATTATTATAGTTTTGTATGTTACCTTTAATAAGTACAATTTAAGAAATTACCTTAAGTATATCACATTAAACTTATAATAATAATAACTATATGTACACATAATATTTCTCTAAATTACTTCTTTTTACTTTAACAAGCAATATTAAATTACTAACCTCCTTTCAATACGAGGAGTCAGGTCATAATCCACCATGCTGGCCAAGTGCGGACTTCTCATGTCTTTCGAAATATCGCGATGTTCTCTCTCTGAAATCTTGGGTTCACGATGTTTTCCTTCATCGTAATTTTGTAAGACAAGTAATAATATGATATTCAAAATGATTTGACAATCTTTTTAAAACAGTTAACAGTTATTGTGAATCAAGTTGAAAACAGTACTTATAAAAAAAGTACGTTATAATAAAAGTGAAATCATATCATTAAACTGAATAAATAACCTACAAATCTTAATTAGAATGATTACAGCAGTATCAAAGATTCAAATTCCTCAAGCAGTACAAAACTTTTTCGTCACGTATTTCAAATATTTCTTCAGACCCCCGTGTACTCGAGCCGGATCTCCATTTTCTATATTTTGTTGTATTACAAGCCTTAAATCCTTATTGATAAGATCTACATGTGAATATAAAAGAACCTAGTTTACCAGGTGGTAGTTAGGTAAAAGATGCCAGAATCGCAGGGCCCGCCTAAACTCTGTTCGGGGACTTGGAAAATTGCATTCGTTATCGCATATCCGTATTCGACTGTGCCTGCAGTGAATCCGTGTTAGGATAAGACCATTGTGAGTTTACGTTCCATATCGATTTAGCTGTTTCACGTGGTCAATTAAAACTTTGTACTGAATTTTAGAACTATGTATTTTTGCTATCTTTTTTATTGACTTGTGCCGTACAATAATATACTCGTAATAGTACGTACTATTACGATTATATTATTGTATTACGAGTTTGTAAGCGTTTTAAGACTTAATTTTACTTATTAAGTATATACGTTAGCTTTGTCGTGTTGAGGTGGCTTATTAACATCTGGCAATGCAGCCGGACTTAAAGCCAAAAAACGCAGTAAGAGGAGGCCCACCTTGGTAGACAGTGTGCCATGCGAGCTGTGCACTGTGTCTAGGTACTTCTTAGATAGCAGAAAGGATCGTAGAAGCAACCCTGTAGTTGTGTGGTCTGCTTCGACAGGACATAACCTGTATGGCTATATGTGGTATGTACAAATGAATTTCCCTACACTAAACAGTACTCATAATCATATTACACTCAATGTAGTAAATTGTAATCGTAACAAACATTGTATTAAGTTTTTCCTGTTTCGTTTCCATTTGTATTTCTTTTTTTCCATTTCACGTATGTTTGTCACAATCATTGTTTCATATAAAGGTGAATCAGCCTCCCTAGTTCGCACCTATGTTTCTTTTCACTGTGGCTCCTTTGTGACACACGACATCTCCTGAATGACCTCCATTCATCCCCCGACGCTCATTCTGCTAATGGAGTTGCCTTTTTAACGTACGAATAAATAGTTTCAGCGTTGCCATTTCATATAAAAGGATGGTAATTAATTAAAAATTTTGCCAGACCAGCCACAAATAAATTGTGAACCATTTTATCAGACGACATATTATTTGATATTTTAATAAATAAAAACGAAATTTAAGTACCTTTATTGTAAATAGTAGCGATATTTTTATGAAACCTGTATTTACAATATTTATATTGAAAATAACTTAAAAAATTTGTTTCAAGAAGGAAAATCTGTATTATGCACTGCAAGCTAATTAAATGTGCGAAAGAAAATACCGATCTTCGTAGAACAGCACGTCATTGGGCGACTTCGCCTTTCACATGCCGAAGTAATTGAACATTCTGTTGTGCCTTAAAATATTTCTTGATAAGTTGGCAATAAGGCGCTCTTGCATTTATAATCTCCGCCCTTCGAAGATTCTCAATTCTGCGTCTCATCCCGCCCTTTAGTAATGAAAATTCTAGACGTCCCGGAGCGGATTTTCAGTTATTTGAGGATCGCAATGCGACCGGAAAAATAGACTCGGCTTAAGAAAATACTCGTCGAGAAAATTGATATTATTTATGCGATAAAGTATAGCCACTTTGACGTTGATATTGAATTAAAAATAGATGTCGGATCATTGGAGTACATACAACTCTTACATTGTCAGATTCCATAATACGTCTTAAAACGGGATTTTAAAATAAATAAATTTGCTTTGCTTCGATTGTTTTTTCTTTTAATTTAAATAATTTCAACTTGAAGTACCCTACACAGTAAATTTATCATAGCAAGTTTATTTGTAAAAAACTATGTATGGAGTATTGGTATTTGTACATATAAAAAAATAACCATCTCTTTGAGAACTCCCGTAAAGTAATAATTAATTAATGCTTTAAAGTATGCATGTTTACAACTACATGCGTTAATTTACATTTTGAAGTATTCATATTTAATTCATTTGATCGTTTTCAACTGAAACTGTCGACTGGAAAAGAATAACCAACACGTTGTCCGGGAAGCTTTGATAGGATCCCGAGGTGTCATGAATGAATAAAGTGTAGGATCATGAATGTTTTATAAGTCGCCGGTGATATGGATCAGTGAACCGTTCCCGAAAAACCGTATTCAGAAATTTAGTGGCACTTTTCGAATATAGTAAGATTCTAAAATAGCGTTACTTGTCACTTTCATTTCGACAGCAAAATATTTTAGAACTACTATTATGAATACGTAAGTTTGTGTGTGCATTTGCGTGTGTTGAAATAAAAATATGCAAATTGGCCTAGAATTAAACATTGGCTGTAGTTAAGATCCCGAGAAAAGCATTAAATAAAGATTAAAGTGTTATATTTGAGATAGGTAAAGTTTTTACCAAACAGTACTAGTATAACCGCTGTAAGCGTAACGTAAATTAAAAAACGTCACTGCATGTTTTCAGTCAAATATCGTGGAAGACATCTCTTATTGTCATAATTCTAGTTTTTTTATCTTTTTAATCTTTATGAAGTTCTTTTGGATTTAAATTTCTGAATTTCTTTTAAAAGAATAAGAAATATAATCAATACGTAAATATGTTATTTATTTGAAAGTATTTAGTAGTAGGTAGTAGTAAAGTTTATATATAAAAATATTCAACTTATATTTCCACAAACTTTAAGATCAAAGGGTGTATTCAACTAACAAACTAGTAAAATAATATAAACCCATTGAGTTTTAGATTTGAAAAACATCAAATCACTAGCGCACTACGCTACTAACATAACAGATTTCCCCAATCGTGCCGACCGGATATCCTTACCCCATCCTATAATGGAGGCGAATTTATAAAATATTCACATCCAACCTTATTTATGAGCCCTTTATTCTTGAACAAAAGCAACGTGCTCCATATAATATTGTCCGTTCGAAAACAAAAAACAAACGTTACATACATGGTTATTAATTATTTCAACGAATTTGTAAAACCTTTTTATTTTTCGGTAAATATGTAACATTAATGATTATGAGGTAGAAAAGTACAAGCATCCAATTTATTTTTGACAAGCGACTTACGCTCGCTTTCTCTAACTTACTTTATTTAAAAAGGTAATTCTTTCTTTGATTTACACGAAATATTTGACGTTAGAAATAAAACTAGACGAGAGAGGCCGTGACCATGATTGCTGTAAAGCATTCGAAAAGCCGGGAATCAAAAATCAAAATAAATCCGTGACAAAATTCTTATACAATCTCAGATAATTTTTTCTCGTGTAATAGGTATTATTACCAATATTATAGAGCATCAGCTGTACATATTGGGGACGGAATGAGTTGATGAGCTACATAAGAATTAACGAGCAATTAATTCGTCATGTATTGTGGATAATAGCTTTCTTAAGGAATTAATGTTAAATAACCGTTGTCTTAAATACGAAGAAATAATAATAAATAAATATATATATATATATATATGTTGGAACATTATAATACACAGTGCCATCTAGTTCCGTGGTAAGCTACGAAAGAAGCTTGTGTTACGGATATCAGATAGTTGATATACTACATATATAAGTTTAAATACATACATATTATAAATATAAACACCCATGACTGGAGTTCAAACAGTCGAGTTTTAACAAATGAATGCCCCCCAGAGGGACTTGAACCCGCGACCACTGGCGCAAGAAAGTAGGGTCACTAAAAACTGCTCCAAACTTTATTTTTCCTTGAGTAACATGATTTTTTTTTAATTTATTGTACTAAAATATTATTTTGTAGGTAAATACTGTAAAATAGTACAAATATTATAGAATAATAAACAAGTTTAGCAAGTTTGTGTATCGCGAAGTAGTTTGAAAGATCTATTATAGTTGTGAATCGATTCGTAGGATAATTATGTGTTTGGCTTTACACGAATCAATATTTCTGCGGAAATTTAAGTTTCTTACACACTTGTTTTTAATTAAAAAAGATTTATATGTGTAAATTAATTGACAACTGAATATAATCTAACTCTAGATTAAGTAATAATACATTTTTCTTTAATTTCTTAAGTGATATAACTTCTATAGATTACTAAAGAAATATGATCGGTTCGAAATTTACTATTGTTACGTATTTTTGGTATTTCAGGAAAACATTTGTCAAATGTTAATACATCGTTTATTTATTTACAGTTTGAAATGGACTAACATAAAAAGAATTGCTATTAAATGAATAGGGTGCTTTAGAGATTACGAGGGTTGGTAGACTGACGCCTTTCGCATGTTGTAATTTCAGCTCTAATAATATGCTTTTTAGAAAGAAAACTTTGATTACATATTGCACAACCATTTTATATAATTTTAGTTGTATTTTTAATATTTATTGTATAATTTCAATAAAAAGGAAATAATTTGCAAACTTATTAGATACATACTTACTCTTCCAATTCTTATTATTTTTTATTTTTTCCTGACAATATTAGATACTTAAATAATCAAAACGTAAGATAAGATTCTCTACATAGTAAATAGTATTAAACTTACAAATTTATAGTGTTTAAGTTTCTTGTGTTTGTATATTTTACCACATGTAACTCTAGACTGGGCGAGCCGAATTCAATTTTTGACAAAAAAAAATTAGAATTAAATTACAGTCAAGTCAAGTTTCAGTCAAGTTAGTTGGACCTTCCGTTCTCTGCGTTTTAAAGCATAGCGAAGATCTTATTAGGTGGTCTAAAGAAAAATCCGTACCGGCGGAGTTTTAGTCAATAGCTGGTAAGGAAATAACACAATTTTCGATATTATTCATAAATAAGTAATTCAATCCCAAGCGATGGATCTAATCAAATATAATTTGTGTACTTCAAAGCTGATCCTTGTTGTTCGCTTTATGGATAAAAAACTGGAATCAATTTGGTCGGGATTAAAAAAAGAAAAGAGTGGGATGTCCAAGGGGAAAGTTTCACGAGATTAATTCTCTTGATAAAATTTCACGGTTCAAGAAATCCAACTACCGGTTGCGTGGGGCGATGAGCGATACTGATTACGTTCGAGCCCTGGATGCCTTACGACTCTATAGAACTAACTATTACTAAGTGGTATGCTTTTGGCACAAGTAAATTGATATTTTATATGATATGGCTTAGCACTATTGGTTCTTATTATGTTATATGATTACTGTGATTGTGATTTCACTATAAATATTTTGTTTTTTATCAAGTTTCTATTATTAATAGGTACTTGTTTTGTTGTAATAACTTTTAATAAAAAAAAGAGTAGCTATGATTTTAATTACATCATTGTTACCTCATTTCTATTGATTTTGTAAATAATATAAAAATAAATAAAAATAAAATGAATACACTATCTAAATGTAAAGTAAATAATATAATTAGCATTTTCAATTCTATGAGTGTTGTAGTTCTGCGTTCGTTACCGTAGACGGTACGTCGCTACGGGTCGTAGCGGGCGCTACGGGTCCCTTGAGATATAAGCCTTCGCAGCCTTCAATGTTCTAGCATTTACGCTCAGAGCTAAGCTGACGTCTTATTATTTTTTCTATGGCTTTTGAATTGAATTAATTTAAGTATCTAGGACTTAACGAGAATTTAATATTCCGTTATGGCCTTTTATCGTTGGATTATTAGGAACGAAATTATCTGAGCTTGTTTACATAGACATTTCATTTAATTGCTTTTACTTTGTTCGGCAATTATCGTATATTATTCTTATTCATTTTATACTATATTCTATAGTTGTGAACAAACAAACTCTGTATGAGTTTAAATATTGCGTGTAATAGTTTAGATGTCTAAATATTTCTCTTCGTCGAAATCAGCAAGACGTATTGAGTACTTTCTAAAGTATAAAGTATTAAACTTAATCGGTTTAATACGACTTAACTATTAAAAAAAATAATCTACTAAAGCGGAATAAAGTGAATATTTTACAGAACGCATAAATTAAACTTAATAGAACAGTTCACGCAAACCTTCACTGACAAGTGTCTACAATGTACGATATTATCGAAAGTCGGACCATCGGGTCTTCAAGCTAACGGCTCTAGCGGTTAACAAAGTTGTGGCCATAAGACATTAGAGATACCTCAGTTATTTATTTGGCTCCCACAAACTGTGGAATTCAAGATAAACTATTAAATTAAGCACTAAACTAAGCCGCAAATTGTAAGCAACAATTTCTAGATGTTGTTGTATTCGAAACATTTCATAACGTAACTGGAATTGATTGATAGATATTTAATTCAATTATTTTGAACTATTCGTAAAATAAATGGTACCTTCTATGATTTTTTACATCTAATAAGAATATGAAGAAAATTCTGGTATTTTATTTTATTCTATGTTTAGAGGCCTACCAAGTCAATTATCACCGATTAGAGGAGGAGGAGCATAAAAATGCTTGATATTTTTGTGCAATTTCTTTAGCTATGTAAACTGATATTGATTTAGTTAATTTTTTTGTTTATTTTAAGAAGTCAAGAAAAAGATTTTCTTATAAATATTTAATATTGTAAGAATAATAATTATTCTATGGGTGTAGTTATTTTAATTAGAAAAAAATTGTGAATAGAGACTTTTACTTCTGCCACACTCACTGCAAGAAAAGTTTTACTTCAAAATATCAAATGTAGTTTTTTTCATGTTTCATTAAAAGGCTCTTCTTTTGAGTCTAATTCAGCATTTATATCTTAGTTTTGAAACAGAAACTAAACTTTACCCGAGTTTAGTGTCGCCGTCGTGTATGAGCCAAACCAATCTTGTGCTACTCTACAATAAAACAACATTTGCGTCATCAGACGTTATACTTTATTCACTATTTCCGCTGTTTAAAATGAAAAATGTTTCAGAAAATTACTTTCAGTCTTTTACACTTCTAAGATCAATATTTAATTTTTTATATTAATAATATAGCTGTAATGTTAACAAAATCTAAAATAATAAATAAATAAGTAAACCTAATACTCATATATTAATGGGGCATATGATGGGACATTATTACACACAGCACCATCTAGTTTCGTGGTTAGCTACGAAGGAAGCTTGTGTTACGGATACCAGATAATTGATATACTACATCTATAAGTTTAAATACATACATATTATAAATATAAACACCCATGACTGAAGTACAAACATCCGAGTTTAACAAATGAATGCCCCCAGCGGGACTTGAACCCGCGACCGCTGGCGCAAGAAAGTAGGGTCACTATAAACTGTGCCATACGTATCGTCAAAATAATATATACAAAAGGCAGCCCTATTAAATACATGTCAAATTGTTCGAAAATTCATGCAGGACGATATAAATGTAGTTTATTAACCTGTATGACGATGACGGTTACTTGGTTTCGACCCGTAACCGCCACCTAAATAAGGTTTTAGCTGAGAATCAAAAACAAAAAGAAATAATAATCTTAACAGGAATTGGTACTTGGTACTACAAAAGAATTACCTACGTGCAGATTGACCCTTCGTTTTAATCTTAGGAAGAACGAACTTTATTCGTGCGTAACAGCTTGCAGTAACAATATTTATGAGCTTAAAAAGATTTGGGGCTAAAAAAAGTTTTTCCATTTCAGAACTTACCAAAACGGCCTGTACTAGAGAAACAACACGGTAAATGAATAATTATAAAACTTATTAAAAGTAACAACAGGGCCTTTATAATTCTTAAGATTATGGTATTGTTAGGTATCCTATTCCTATACGAATGAAGCAACAAAATCTCGTAAGCATATATTGCTCTAATAGTTTTTGCAGGCGCTTTCATGTTTAATAATATGCTTTATTAACGTTATTGGTTTAGACAAAAGATAATAAATTACAAAAGAATAAAAGCATTATTAAGAGTATGCAAAGTATATATTTAATCAAAGAAATCATTTACAATTAACGTAGTAGGTACTTAATCAGTAACATGTACATTTTTCATTTTTTAATATCGTTAATTTTAATTGTTGATAATTTACTACCTACTTTATATTGAACTTCTTTGTTAGAATGTTTTTATTTGTAAAGTAACTTATTACTTAGTAATAATAAACCAAATTTCCTTCCTTATGAATTTTATTCCTATTTAAGCTACAATAAATATTTAAAACAGTTTACTTTGACCGTTAGCCCGGGAAAACTTCTAACATTAAATTCAAATGTATGCGAATCTATCGAACGTGTACCGGATGTTCACTCTTTGAGTTATGGCCAAGCAATTCCGGCGAATGTATTTCCGGTGTCCGCGTGGTCACCAGCTAATCGCCCAGTAATTCATAGCTAATCAGCTAACTGGCCAATGGCCATGTCATATGAATTAAGCCCCCTTAAGATATTATGTACTTACTTACTACATGCATTCTCGACATTCGTGCCTATGTATTATGGATATAGGCGCCTATTCTATAATATATATATATAAATATAAATAAATATATGTTGGTACATAATTATTCAATATCAGAAAAAGGTAATGTGATGAAGTATATTTTTCATACAAAATTAGGAGAAACTGTAAAAAAAATTATTTCACCTCATGATGATTTAAAATTTGCCTTAATATAACAATAAATTATAAATAACAAAGGTCTATAATTATTTTCCCCTACAAAAAAAACGTTACACTAAGGAATAAAAACTAGCTAGAAACTCTGTTTATATTTTATATACAGTAAGTATATTTAAAAATCATTTTTAAAACTTTCATGTCCACGCTGTCACATTGTTGAGGAGATGCGATAAAGTTCGTAATATAATTTCCATCCTAGACTATAGATAGCCGGAGCTCTCGTTCAATTTACATTCCAATGCCTTTTATCAGAAGGTCTGGTCTCTTTATTATGATGTAAAAATCCATTTCTTTATTCACACGTGCGGAATATTTAAGCGTTCATTAATGTTTGACTTTCTTTCAGCTATCAAGTTACGCTTGGAACAAAACTCATAAATATGTAAGTGGTGGTAACTTTGAATGCGGTCCACACAAAAATCCTACTCGTCCCGCGTCGGAAAAGATCAACTTAGTTACATATTAAGGACTATAGAATTTTATTATTTACATATGTATGCATTATTGTATTCTATTTTAATACTAAGTATTTTAAATAAACTACGAGACAAATATGCTGGAAATGGTCGCGGGATTTCATTGATAGTATACTTGCTCTTAGACCACAATATTTTTGGCAGCCAACTTATATAAAGTTATTAAAAATTTTTATTAATATCTTGTAATTAATATAGACGTTCATTATAACAGTACTTTCTTATGAAACTCCTATAAATTTAATTATGTAGTCAGTTTCATAGGAAACATTTATTACATTTTTCCACTACAAAAAGGACGGACTATTTGATATTAAATTTCACTGTAGGTTATGCGAAAAATTGCAATACTAAACAAAACACCCGGGAATTTAATTTATGCGTGGCTCCCAGTTTTTTCTCAGTACAACTTGTTTTTTAAAAAAATCTACACCATTTTCTCGCTGTAATTTTAATTTATTCGTGCAAGCATTACAAACCTTGAAGGCCTCTGGCAAATAATAAATCATCCCTTTCGTCTGACCAACGCCTACGTTGTTATAACTTCGGTCCAATAAAATCGCCATATTTCCTTAACATTGGTGAAATTTGAATAAAAAGAAGGGAGAGTCCTGCATCAATATGCTAAGGGTCATGTGCTCGCCATAAATAAAAGACAATCTACGAGTGTGTCGCCAGTTCGCCTGTGCCACGTCTTAACGTGCGTGTACGGGATATAAGTTGGAATAAGACGATTTGACACGTTCCATTTAACAATTTCACTTGTAAAATGAAAGCCTGCATTGCCTTGGTTTCTATTCTATGTTATGTAAATTCTTGCATTTTCTGCAGAAAAGAAGCAATATTGCATTGTGCGCTACTTTTCTATTATACAGCATTATATACAAAATACGCCTCGTCTATATTGAATCAACGTTTCATTGTTTAATATTTTTAAAATAGATTCTTTTAAAAGGGTTTCATAAAATATTCTCAACTCTATTATAGGTATATTCAAACTTACGGACTAATAGATGTCAGTCTGTATTTTAAACAAAACATACTTTTTCAACCTTTTAGCAGGCAATAGATCTTTCGCTCTTTTATTTATACGTATAAGTAAATAAATAATAAATATGTTGGGATTTTAACGCAAAGCACTATCTAGTTCCATGGTAAGCTACGAGGCTTAGGTATGTTATGGATTATTGGATACCAGTTAGTTGATAATCAAAACATATGACTTTTAAATACATAGATTGGTATTATAAATACTAACACCCATGACTGGAGTACAAACATTCAGGCTCAACACGTTAATAAATGCCCACAACCGGTCTCAAAGCCGCGACCGTTGGCACAGCAAATAAGGTTACTACAAACTGAGCCAAGCGTGTCGACAACTTATATGTATTATTATGTATATAGAGTAAGCATTAGGCGTCCATATCGATCTTCGTAACTTAGAATAATTATTCAATTTATTTCTCTAAAGTCAATATATCGGCGGTTATCGTAAATAATGCCTGTGCTCATTGTGACGCGGACCGCCTCTTTCCTGTCTGCGGGAAATGAGACGGTCCCGTGATGCGCCCTTCGGTTTGTCACCACTACCTTTAACAGTGACTCAATGTATAAGATATATTCTTTTTTTATGATGATACTTTTAGTTAAGACTTATCTTTGTAAATTAGCAAAGTTTGTAGTTCTGAAATCAGAAGTAAATATATATTAGCTTTAAGTGTTACTATTTAACTTTACTATACATATTGTAATTCATATATGTATATTTAACATATACCTATAGTGTGTTATATTATAGTAAGTGTATATACACTTACTATAATTACAGGTATTGGCCGTTTTTTGCGATTAAAATAAATAAATAAAAATAATATTAATTAAAAACATTTGATGTATTTTATCCAAATGGAGATCAAGTTAAGTATGCAAGTAATAATTTGTTTTTCTTACTAGGAGAGTGAACTCATTTCATCAAATGTAGGACACAGCTATTATAATTTTTAGAATCATTTTAAGTACAATTAGCTTAAAACATTAATTATTTTCTACGAGTTAAAGAATAAATCAGTCTTAATCACTATTAATGAAGGATGTGATATAAAATTTAGAATAAAATCCTTTTAATGTTATAAATTATACCACGCTTTTTATATTACGGTGTTCTTTTACCATTATTCCGATTCTACCTTTTAACATAATTATAATAATGTCCCGGATGCTTTACGCTACGCACAATTTAAGCATCTCCTTTATATTTTCTCGTATTCTCACTTAAATTTATGTTCGCAAAATCGACACCATCATTACAGCAAAAAATAATGAGAAAAATTTAAGCGATTCTACAATATATTATACGGTTTCAAATAAGAATGGTGTATTACGTTTGACGTCAAAAAATTATACCTACGAAAAAACGTATACTACATGTAAATTATTTCATCATATTTTCATCATGTAGCATATAAAAAATATTAAAAGCTGCATCTATTAACTGAAAATATTAATTAGTTACTACATAGCAATATAATGTTATAAAAGAAATTAAAAACTTAAGTTACTTTTAGAGGCATAACCGGATTATGGCTTTTGATACAAAAATTCCAATATTAAGTAAAAAAATCAAAAACATCTAACTAATTTAAAACGAAAAATAATGAAAATTATTACCCAGAACTGAGAAACTTTAAGTTTAAGGTTAAGTCAAAATTTAATAAAGATTATATAAAATCTTATGTTAAACTTAACTTATTATTTGATTAATAAAACAATAAAATACTGTCAAGCTAACTTAATCTTAATAATTACCGAAATTCGCGCATAATTAAACCAATTAAATATAATGAATAGATAACAAAGAGTTACCGCAAATTTTCTGCCATGTTCTACATAATATATCGTATTAACGGGATTTAAATGCGATTTATCCGACAAATGACCTACTCTCACAGCGCATCAACGCATTTGCATACACAACAACACATTTGTGTAATTACAAGTTATACATATTTCATGTTAAAGCCATAATAATAGTACACTGCAAAAAATACAGACAATAAGCGAGTAAAATACAGTATTGAGTGAATTCGTTTCTGTAATCTGTTGGTCGAAGATTTGAGGTTAATAGCTCTTTTACTAGTTTATAAATAAAGATTTAGCGCAAGCGTAGCCGCGGGTTCCGTTAGTTATACATATAAACCTTCCTATAGTTCACTCTATCTCTTAAAAAACTCCTTAACATTAATATCCGTTGTGTAGTTTAAAAGATCTAAGTAGGTATACATAGAGACAGGCAAGTGACTGTGTTAGTACTATGTAGTTGTTCAAGCACTTAATAGATAATTATTAATTTCGCTATATATATTTTTGTATAAATCTCATTTTATTATTGTATAAAATTAATTTATACTTGTAAATAAATTTTATTAGTGGTAACACTTCATTCAGATTTATAATCTAAGTAAGAATTTAAGATTTGACATTACGAACCGATACTATGTTATAAGGCTGTATGGACTAAAATCATTTGCCATTCCCTATTGGGGATAAATTTTAAAAACAACAACAACAACGATACGATGTTATAAATACCCCTTGCTAGTTATGGCGACTCACTTTTCCTCTGGACGGCGGCTGAGCAGGACTAAGTTAAGTAATATGTATAGTGTATTTATTTGAATTTCAATTATTGCTATATAGTTCCATGTTATATAGATTTCTTTGTTATAATACATTATATTGAAGTTATTAAGTTATATCCTAACTATTTTGTGACTGTAATAATTATGTTAATTGTGTTAATATATAATAAACAATATGATAATGGTAAAATTGTCCCGCCGAGTTTCTTTCACCGGTTCTTCTCGGGTCAGAGGCTTATTCTTTCCGAACTGGTAGTAAATATAAACTAATTATTTCAATTTCCTTTGTTTTATTACCTAATCCTAAATTTCTTGATTAACCTAATAATATATAAAGTAATAAAGTAGCAATAAATGTAGTTCCTTTTTAATATTAAAGTAAAAGAGGGTAGTTTGAAGCTTTTATCATCTCAATTATTTCCATCATTCTATCATCAGAAGTGGGATAGTGTCCACCGTTCTAATACATGTTATGCTTTCAGATCGATATTCCGCTCCCGGCTATGTAAGAAGTGTCCCGGTGCGGTGTTATGCTGCAGCAACATGGAGTCCAAAGGAATTCGCTGGAGCAGCACCGCGGTCTCAGACAAAGGAGGTAAGGCCCTAGAAGGGTCTGTATAACTGCGGGTAACTTGTAAACGGTCCTACGAACGACCGTTCATAGGAGAATCTAGGCTTAGAAATACAAGCTTTTAGGTTTACGACATTGTATTGCGAATATACAAAAAATATATTATGTAATAAGTAAATATATTATTTTCGAAAAGTTCCAATTAGTTGATTTAGTGTGTGACAGAATAATACTTATGTTTAATTAGCATAACATCGTTTACTTGTAGTAACTACGATAAAACTATCACTGATTTAAATTTTTGTTTTATTTATTTCAAAAGAATAATCTAAGAAACTACCTTCAGAGCTAAGCGGTAGACATTGTAAGTCTTTTTCTAATTTTAACGTTGCTATAATCAAACTTATATATACTAGTAAGTATATAAGTCATCGCGCGGCGTAAGTTAAAATAAATCAAACGGTTTTTATAATTTTCTAATAAAATAAAAAAAAAAATAGCGTAAGTTACTCCTTATAACATTGACTTTCTGTCGGCGGAAGTCTCGTCAAAATCGGTCCAGTACTTTTTGTGTTAAGTGATAAAAGACAAACTGACCAGAATTTTAATACCTACAAATTATTGCTTGAGTAGCTAATGTAATCAATTTATTATAATATAAATATTGAAATAACTTTATATTTTAATAGTTAAAATTTATTAAATTATTAAATGAATTAATTTTGTTAAAATTTATACATATTTTTACTATTGCAGTTGGTTAGTTATTAATAACATAATATTGTTTTAGTCGAATTAATCTATAATCATATCTTAATTTGCCATTTGTCAAATTATTTGGTTTTACTTGTCTCTAATTTATGCAACATATAGTATAACTAGAAACTTTGCTGGTTTGTGTTTTTGTAATATACGTATATAAAAATTCTATGTGATAATACACTGTATGTTTCCCAAATATAAAAAAAAATAAAGTAATATAGATACACCATACGTTAATAATTGTTTTAAAGAATATTTCATGTGGGTACAGTTTTTACTAAGTTACTGTTTTATTATATTGTGTACTTACCTAGTAACCTACTGGTAGTGAAAAACTTTGCAAACATAGCATCACCAGGTAAACATTTATGTATTGAGCTATGGAATACTTTTTAATAATTAGTAATGAAATCTGCAATAGCCGCTTAAGTTCTCGTTAAGTAAAAGATCACCATTGAAAGTAAATTCTCTTTTGCTGGGCTTGTCCTCCTTATACAAAAAGGAAACTTATTTATATTATAATATATTTATTATAATAGTGTATACTGTATTTAAACTACAGAGCGGCATGTAAAACCCCCCAGACCTTATTCATTTTCTTAGTAACCAAATGGATAAAATATAGGATCAAGTAGCTTAACTATGTACTTTGAGTGTACCCGCTAGTGTCGGTCGACAGCTAGCGAGGCGAGCGAGGTACTTGGTGCTAAATGAAGTCAAAATAGTATACTGTCTTGATTTACTTATTTCTTGCTGGCTTCTACTCAGCGTTCCGAATCAATGATAAATTCAGACTGACATTAATTTAATTCTATGTTTTAAAAATAATTATAATTTAAAAGAACTTGATAATAGTTATAACTTGATGAAGAGATAGACCCCCATGTAAATAGAGCATAGTTAGATTTGATTAATATTATATTTTTAGTTTGCCCACTGTTGCTTAACATTTCTTAAATAATTTATATTCTAAATACTTTATAACACAATATACATATTTTAATAATAGCAACACTACATAATATTATTTCATGAATATTACAAAAAAAATTGTGATAATTATAATAATTATAGTAGCTAAAAATAAGTTAATATATTATAATCCAATTTTAAAAAGAGAAGTCGAATACACGAACGATATATGCTATTTTTTCCGTTTTATCTTTTAAAATCTTGGCTTTATTTGCTTTGGCCAAGTTAAGCAAAAACTCAATTTTTCGATATTGCTTAAAACGGTCATTATAATAATTAAAATTAAATGTCCATATGAATAAATGCAGGATATAGAGAATTTTTCTTAAAAAAAATTATTATCAATTTATTTACAAATTAATTGCTTTTAGTTTAGAGTATATTTTTGTATAATTTAATTAAGCCCAATTATATTTTTGGATAACCTTAAAAATTAAAACGAAAATCTTTAATCAGTTATTTTTAATGGCAAATAAAAACCTCCTTAGATATAAAATATTTGAATATCTTCCTGACATAATATTTTAATAACCTGACATAATATTATGTTTTAAAGAATTCCTAATCTCTATAGATAAATTTAAATCATCGTTCTATCTATAATTATATTATGGCATCAAAGTGCAAGTTGTAAGACATTGGGCACTACTCTTATTCTATATTTGTCTTATTGACGACTAAACATCAATATGCAGTAATAATAATAATAATAATAAAACTCTTTATTGTACACAAAAGAAAAGAAAATATACATAGGAAGGAATAATGTACAAAAGGCGGCCTTATCGCTAAAACAGCGATCTCTTCCAGGCAACCTTTAGGTGTAGGAAATAGCAAATTTTACAGAGGGAAGGGGTGCAAAATATAGAGACTTTCACAAGAAAAAAAAAAACAATATATATATATATATATATATATATATATATATATATATATATATATATATATATATATATATATATACATACATCATACGTACATACATACATACATACATACATACATACATACATACATACATACATACATACATACACACACATATACACACAAATATTATATATGTAACTATATACTTATTATACACAGATATGGCAAGATAGCTTACA
Organism: Boloria selene; assembly: GCA_905231865.2. NCBI lineage: Eukaryota > Metazoa > Arthropoda > Insecta > Lepidoptera > Nymphalidae > Boloria > Boloria selene. Next base: position 10,267,736 of record HG993137.1, on the reverse strand, counting down.
AAGGTATAAATGTAAATAAAATAAAATTATAGTAAATACGTTAGAAAGTAAGAAAGTGTTCCTTTAAAAGCTTTTTAAATATTGCGAGTGACTTCGCGCGCCTGATATTTATGGGAAGAGAATTCCAAAGACGTGGTGCTGTTACAGTAAATGAATTACTATAGAAGGAAGAGGAGTGAGAAGGAATTTTAAGGATAAGGTTAAGGTCAGAGCGAAGAAGACGAGTATGTGAATTTCCAAGAAACTGGAAGCGATCCTTAAGGTAAGGTGGAGTATAGGGATCGAACAGAACACAGTACAGAAGATGAAGTATGTGAGTATTCCTGCGAAGTCGGATCGGGAGCCACTTGAGCTGCTTGCGAAAAAGAGATACATGGTCATATTTACGTAAGCCAAATATGAACCGAATGCAGAGATTTTGAAGGCGCTCAAGTTTATTTAAATGCTCCTCTTTAATATCAAGGTAACTAATGTCAGCATAATCAAGAATTGGTAAAAGGAGCGATTGTGCTAACGAAATTTTGGTGGAAATAGGGAGAAAGTTGCTTAATCGTCGAAGAGATGATATTGATGCAAACATCTTCCTACTCACCTCACTTACCTGTGGACTCCAGGACATATTTTGATCCATGGTTATACCTAGGTTCTTTACAGTTTTACAGTAAGGTATAATAACACCGTTTAAGACAACATTTGGTAGATTATCAAAGTTAATCTTGGCAATGAGCTTGGGGCTACCTATAATAATTGTTTGCGTTTTATCAGGATTTAGTCGCAGCCCAAAGGACTCACTCCAAGCAGTTATTTTTAGTAGGTTGTTATTGATAGCATTAATAGTAGTAGGTATATCTGGAATTTTTGATTGCATATAAATTTGCAAGTCATCTGCATATAGGTGGTAGAGAGAAGAAATGTGCTGACAAATGAAACTAATAAACATTGAAAATAATAGAGGAGACAACACGCCACCCTGCGGAACACCAGCCTTGACTGGAAGCCAGTCTGAGTACGAATCGTGAATTCGTATACGTTGCCGGCGTCCGTGCAGGTAACTACGAAACCAGTCAATTACATTAGGAGATATGTTAAGTGAACTTAAAGAAGCGAGCATAATGTCGAAATCGACAGTACCAAAGGCATTGCTGAAATCCAACAATATCAGTACTGTGACTTGCTGATTTTCCATGCCTAAGCGAATGTCATCAGTTATTTTAGCAAGAGCAGTAGTCGTACTATGACCCGAACGGAAACCGGATTGCAAAGGATTATGAAGGTTATAAGTAGAAAGGAATTGAGAAAGTTGACATTGTACAAGACGTTCAAGGACTTTGGATAAAAACGGCAGGATTGATATGGGACGGTAGTCACTAAAGCTTTTAGGATTGGTTTTTTTAGGTAGGGGTATAATTTGAGCGTCCTTCCACGACGTAGGAAATTCATTGAAATCTATGGAGAAATTGAGAATGCCGGTTATAACTGGACATAGGATATCAAGGATGGGTATGATCATATTACGACTAATACAATCGGCACCAACTGCATTAGAGTTAATGGCAATAAAAGATCCGCTATAGTATAATAAGTATATTGTATACTTTTGGGATAATGAATAAATACTATCCATCGTAAGGCAATGGATTGCGTTTCGAACAGTCGGCTTTGTTTTAGTTTAACATATTTAGTACCTATATCAACTGACAGTAGTACCAATTTAAATTATACCTATTGTCTGAACATTTATATTTCTTCATTTTTGTCGTGTTACGACACCTGATAGACAACATAATATATGTACCTACTTATAGTAAAAATTATGAAAGCCCTTTTATAATACATGTTTATTTACTTTGATACTCTGATGTCTCGGTTTAAATCGTAAAAGTTCGTGTTTTCATATAGAGTAGGTATATTCTAAAATCCTAAAATTTACTCGCATAAAACATTTAAATCTGTATAGTAAAATATTTTATTTATAGTTGGCGTTTCTATAATTTCTGATACTTTACATAGATTTAATACAGGTATTTAGTAATAAATTTCAACCTAAGCATAAAAACTTTATATTCTATAACACTTTAAATATACAGGGCCCAAAGTTCTATGAAAATTTGTTTTCTCCTTTAAAATTTAAGATGTTCAGAATTGAAATACATACATATATAAATAATTTTACAAGGTAGGTACTTATGTGCAATTTTAGATAGCTTGTAAATTGCTGGTAGGCACTGTCTGTAACAAGCATATAAACACCTGAGATGTAAAATACCTTAAAAGTCTCTTCCATGACCATGATTGCTGCAAGGCAAATCCGCGACGAAATCCGAAATAGTTTTATTTGAAATGTATCTTCTTTAAAGATTATATTGAGTATTTGGGTAGACTCTTATTTCGCAGCGGCGTTAGGCATATAGTAGGTAAATCTAAAGCTTTGCTTTAACTAAATTATCTGTGCTTAATATGTAATATCAACCAAGTTCGACAAATTAGGGGTCCCTATGATTTTACTTCACGTAATGCTTTTTGCTTTATACAATTTTAAGGTTGAACATAAAACTACCATTATTTAATATTTATAGTTTTTATATAATCCTTTTGTATTTATATACCTATTTATATATTTTTCCCTCTTACTTCTTACTTCAGCCCTTTTAATGTCCCACTGCTGGGCACGGGCCTCCCTCCCTCCGAGGGGCATCAGGCCATATTCTCACCCCTTCCTACAGTTGGTGAATTTCAACACTTTAGACATATACTTATTTCTTTCGCACTTTCTTGTTACGACCTACTCCATAGAGTATATAGAAGTACTTAGTAATGGTTGAAGTTGTGTCCACATTTATTAATCTACTATTTGAAATAAGTCAGAATAACCGAACGAATTATGGAAGATAAAGCATTAATTAATCATAATAAAATAATGTTCCAACATTTTAAAGTCAAGTCTTTAAGTAAAAATGTAAGCCACATTTTGACATAGTTAAAGGAAACATTTAGGAAAATACATGAAGGATAATGAAGTTAATGTAGTTTTCGTTAGTCAAGATTTTTCGGACTATTAACAATGATCGCTGTGCTCTGAAGGGTAGCTCCAGATAATTTAAGGTATATAATAACTGTCGCAAGTATGTGAAATGGATAGATGAAAATATTTCTTTTGAAAATTCTATTTGGAAATAGATGATGATGTAATAAAAGGTATTATATTCAGTAAATAGTTATTGGCACCTCCGCTGGTCGGCCTACCATTTGGTACCAATCATCTCACAGGCAGCGGGTGAATGTGACTGGTATGTCTATGTAGTTGGCAAGTGCTCGGGTATATTTTAGTTATCGGCACCTTCGCTGGTCAGCCTTCTATTTGGTACCAATTATCTCACAGGCAGCAGTTGAATGTGATTGGTATGTCTATGTAGTTGGCAAGTACTCGCTGTAGTAAGCAGCGGTTAAATGAGACTTATGTCTATGCAAGTAGCTGCGATATAATGTGTAAAACATATGTGTATATATTATGTCAATAAGGATAATTCATGTTCTATTACAAATACAATATTGATTATTGCTGTACATGAGAACATTGTTTTTTGTTTTTGATATTATATAGTATCATTACCTTTAAGTGTACGAAATGTATTGCTCTGTATAATTATAACTCTAGATTGTATATTTAAGCTTAGTGTTTTTTAATTGTGTTAATTATACACGACAATCATATGTGCAGTAGGAGTATCGTAGTAGTACTTCGTGGACGAAGTACTGTCAGTATGGCCGTAATAGATAATTATTAATTTCGCTATATATATTTTTGTATAAATCTCATTTTATTATTGTATAAAATTAATTTATACTTGTAAATAAATTTTATTAGTGGTAACACTTCATTCAGATTTATAATCTAAGTAAGAATTTAAGATTTGACATTACGAACCGATACTATGTTATAAGGCTGTATGGACTAAAATCATTTGCCATTCCCTATTGGGGATAAATTTTAAAAACAACAACAACAACGATACGATGTTATAAATACCCCTTGCTAGTTATGGCGACTCACTTTTCCTCTGGACGGCGGCTGAGCAGGACTAAGTTAAGTAATATGTATAGTGTATTTATTTGAATTTCAATTATTGCTATATAGTTCCATGTTATATAGATTTCTTTGTTATAATACATTATATTGAAGTTATTAAGTTATATCCTAACTATTTTGTGACTGTAATAATTATGTTAATTGTGTTAATATATAATAAACAATATGATAATGGTAAAATTGTCCCGCCGAGTTTCTTTCACCGGTTCTTCTCGGGTCAGAGGCTTATTCTTTCCGAACTGGTAGTAAATATAAACTAATTATTTCAATTTCCTTTGTTTTATTACCTAATCCTAAATTTCTTGATTAACCTAATAATATATAAAGTAATAAAGTAGCAATAAATGTAGTTCCTTTTTAATATTAAAGTAAAAGAGGGTAGTTTGAAGCTTTTATCATCTCAATTATTTCCATCATTCTATCACACTCATATTTTTTTTGTTTCGAATAGTCCAATTTATTCTATTTCATGTATATAGAATTAATTAATAACTAATTAGTATTTACTTAATAAATAATTGTATGTGTTGCCAGTCGTTAATGAACTTGTGCTAAAATAAAAATTGTACTAATTATGATTGTATGTATGTATGTATCTATGTATGTACGTATGTATGTATGTATGTATGTATGTATGTTTGTTTGTATATATTATGTATGTATGCAAATTTGACTTCAATCACTGTTAATAAATATTTATTACCCCTTTACTAACAACAGCGTTTAAGAGTAAATACACATATAATAATAAAAACGAACTTCAGTCGGGATAGTTGACAAAGATAGCTGATCATTTCCTCTGAGCAATGCAAAGTTTTATACGTAATATCTATACGCTATGTCTCTCACGAGTAAAATTGAGAAAGGGCAGTCTGCCAAATGTTACGATCGTATCTCTTAAGTTTCTTCAGTGTCTTAATTTTTTTCTTTTACGTACATATTAAATGTTCTTATAAGTTCATAGTACAAGTCATTAGAGATCGATTCGCAAAGGAACTCAATAAAAGATTATTATAATTACAAAATGTAAAGTTTAGTCAAAATTCATTTAGTAAATTTTACGTGAAAAAATTACAAATATTCATCATTATCCATACATCGTCATTTGCGTACTTATAATATTCGTAGTGATATCAAGGAAATCAAGAACAATACAAAATAATTAAAAGAGTTATTATAATTTAACACGAAAGAAAGTTTTGCTTATACTGGAAAAAAATGACTATAGAGCTAAGTATACAGACTAAAAGCAGACCAGTTCTTCGAATAAACATTGAAATAAAACAAAATATTTTTACCATAAATGTGTATGAGAGGTAACATCACGCACAAAAGTTAGAAACAATAATAGACTGTGTGTGCACAAAATTAGCATAATGCTGAATAACAACGCCGCACCCTGGGAACACGCACGTGGATAAATAGCGACACAAACGTTCGCGACTGCGCTCAAAGTAATATTCTGATATTATAAAAATACTAATGGGATCTAAAATCACAAGAACCAACCTGATGTTTTAATCTTTGTCTACTTATATAATAAAACTAGCCTTTCCCGCGGCTTCGCACGCGTTCTAAAGGCTGGGAACTAAATACCTCCCGTTTTTGCAACATTTTTCATTGCTGCTCCGCTATTATTGGTAGTAGTGGGATGTAATATAGCCTATAGCCTTCCTCGATAAACGGACTATCCAACACGAAAGAAATTTTCAATTCGAACCAGTACTTCTTGAGATTAGCGTGTTCAACCAAACAAACAAACTCTTCAGCTTTATAATATTAGTATAGATTCTAACTTAGCCGAATCTGTACATTAAATATTGTTTAGAAAATCTTATTGAAATTGTCATTATTATCGATACTATTATATTATATTATCGATAACTTTTATCTGTCTGTCTATGACCGCATCACGAGAAAAGTAGGTACTAGACTTATTCTGATAAAATTTGGTGTGATGATAGCTGGATGTCCGGGTCAACATAAATGATACTTTTTACTGCAGTAAAATATCTCATTTTTGAGAAATCTGTACAAACTGATATAACATATTCCGGGATAAACCCGAGAGGAGCGAGGGTGGGTCACTAGTTTGGATATAGTAGGCCAGTTTTAGCTCACAGCTTATCTTCAATCGTAAATATTAATCACAAAGATAATACACTTCATAATTATACACTTAGAATTTTTTCACATTTATACATTAACTAGCTGATACCCGCGAAATTGTCCGCGTTGCTTGAAATATTAACAAAGTTTTCCGCATGCGCGCTACGCTGCTTGCCCCTCTACTCCGCGAGAAGGAAACATACATCACTGAACGCAGTGCATATACAATACGTTGTTTCTTGAAACTTTAATAACTTTTTATTAAATGAAGATATCGCAATCTTTTTTTTTTGATAAGGGCCAACTGTCTAAGAAATAAAACTTAGAAAGTTTCATTGAAATCTATCCAGTAGTTTTTCCGTGATGCGCACACAACTGCAGACCTCTATCATTTTATTTATATAGATAGGATTTTCCCGCAGCTGCATATTATGCGTAGTTCAATCATATTGTACTCGTATTATTATATATTTAATCATCATAGCCGATGTGCTATATATAAGATATGTATGTATATTACGGTATTACGGTAAAGTTCCATCAAATCCTGCTTAGTAGTTTTGTTATACTCTTTCACGAGTAATACTCATCCATCCACCTATCCTCACAAACTTTAGCGTGTATAATATTATTCTGATTGTGCTTTCAGCACTATACGCCAGTAAATAAAACATTTAACCTCGCACTAAATTTCCGATCCAATTTTAATTTTTTTTAGGTTAAGGGTCACTTACTGATCATAAAAACACAAAATGCTGACCGATCCAGGTGGAGCTTCGATCGCAATCTTGAAGAAAAGTTTTTGGCCGATATCTCGGAAACTATGCACTTCAAGGCAAAAGTAATTTAAACCATTATTGTAGAGAATAAAATTTCGCATCTTTTATTTTTTGTAAACTTTTTTGTAAAAATTACCGTAATCCATGAGTGTAAATTAAAAACACCCAACTCATTACTTCCAAGTACCTACACAACTATTATTACCTAACCGACTTATATAAGAACAACATTGCTAGTTTTATATTCAAAATAAAATATATAAAGCTTTTTGCAGAAAATACACAATATTTTATTTGCCATTGAATGTGAATATACGAACTGTTTGAGTTGCTACTTGTTCATAACTGGGTTAAAATTGTGCCCAAAAGTGAGGACTGTCCAACAATTTGAATAAATAGCCTCTAGTTTTGAGTTTTACGGTAAAAGCTGTTTACCACGAACATGGTTTGAATGGAGTTTGAAAAATAATTTTCTGATTAATTTACTGATATTTACTTAGGTATTGCGTGTCAATAAAATATTTATAAATTTTCTAAACCTCATCATTTTGATAACTTTATTGAGTCAGTAACTATATTAGACTAAAGACTTACTCTTGCTCCGCTCAATCGACCCTAGATTTGCTTTACTATTAGTATAGATTTTCCGGAAATTGCCTTTTTTTCTCGCAAAAAAAAGTATCCTATATGATGTCTCGGATGACTATCTATCGTTATAGCAAATTGTAAAATTTTCTAAAAAAAACTGTCCAGTGGTTTTGTGAACAAAGACAGCGAATTTATCAAAATGTAAGTAGAAGTTGTATGGTTATATAAAACTCAAACGCTAGAGAATGTGAGGTACTTTTTCAGGAATTAAGCCAAACTTGTTGAGCTTCATAATGAACGGACAAAAAGCTTCTGATTTCGTACGGTAATGTTTTAATTACTTCCTTCTTATTGTCTTATAACTTTAAACACACTGCCGCCAGATCCTAATTAAGAAGCCCTCTTAATTAAGCTTTTTCATACGATTCATTCGTAAAATTAGACGAATATTAAGAATATTTGATATTTTGTAGATGATTTAAAATGTTTTACTTATCATTTAATTCTATGTCCCAGTTTCATAGTATTAAAAGCAGGGAATGATATAAATTCATTGAGATTTTTGGAATTTACTAGTTATTAGCAGAGACTTTTTATAAAATGTCGCTTTTGGGGCTAACCAAATTAATGATGAAGGATTCTATTATACTAATTGTCAATTTCTCCTTCATATGTTTAATAGTAGCTTGTCTATGCAATATTATAAAAATAACAATTGGAATATCTTTAAGTTACTGAATCCATTTTGATGTAACTCGTGCACCGCGTGTTTCATTTTGATAGCACTTCATCAGAATTTTACTCACACAGTTTTTATACTACATACTAATCTAAACATCACAATCGAAGCAATAGCTTAAATATACATAAACTTTAATTTTTATATTATTTTAATTAAAATAGTACTAAACTTTGTGATCGGTATTTCACAAATTTAATATGATTATTTTTTCGTATTTAAAGAACAAAAAACTAGCCTCTCACCCTCGTTTTACCCATGCTTGTCTCTAGACCTTAGGTATATTTCCCAGAGATAAAATATTTTCTCGCAGTAAATGTATCGTCGAAAATTGACTTCATGCTTGGGCCGAATGTGCATTGTTTTACACAATTTATCCATCTATCATCGCATTATTACTGTTCTAATGAAATTGGTTTGGGGTTTTATACCCCAAACATGGTTACATGGTTTCAAAGTTCATAACGGACATAGGAAGAAACAATTTTTGTGTTTTATATATACCTATAGATTAAGAAAACTAATTATTTTATAAATATACGTATATGTATCTCTTGCAGAACCTAGATGTTGAGATTAAACTCAAGCTATTACTTTATAAGTTTATTAATAACTAACTTATCCAAATATCACGTAGGTACAAGTCAAACGGAATGATAAATTGTGTAATACGCGTGGATTGCACAGTTTTTAATCTAATATTCATAAAGGAGTGTGTATACCTTTATAATAGATAGGAAGAGTTGAATCTTCTCTTTTGAGGGTACTAAGCAATTTTCATCTCACTTAAGTCGAGAATATCCACTTAGACGAGAATTGATTGCGCACTAGTGGTGTTAACATGGAATCAATATGGAAAAATTAAACAAACAAACAAGTAAACAAACAAAATAACTAACTTTTACACTACAATGAGGAAAAATTAAACCGAATTCTGCATATATCCGGCATAGTTTTGTGTTAGCCTCTAAAGTTTTAAGGACACTCCAATTTATCCTTGTATACGGAATACTCCCTTGTACAAGTTGACTAACATTAGATACCTCTTTCCAAAGTGAAGCATTAGAAGAAAATGTAGGTCGTATTTACATAAGTGCTGGGACTGTAGAAAGTCGAACCGCAAACCGCTGAGGCATTTTTGTACAGTATTCAGCTGTGGTTGTTGGGACCCATTACGTTATTTGAATTTAAATGTACTATGCTTTTATGTATATTTAATGTATGGTTAGAAATTGAAGAAAATGCTTTAGCAAATAAATATTTAAATTATATATTAAGGTACCGCGGATCCGCTTATATTACTCTGCTATTATAAGTGCAAAAATTTGTGCATAGGTATATATGTTTATTTGTTACTCCTTAATGCTTTAATGGCAGGAGGGATTTATGTAAAAGTTATTACAAGAAGCGGCCACAATTTCCATATTGACCATAAAAAGGCGTAGTTAGTACATATATTATGTTATAACTGCCTCGGTAGCTACTCGTAGCATGCACGGTTACAGTTCCGAAAGTCCTGGGTTCCAGTCTGTGGTCGGGCTAATTTTAAATGCTGAGTCTCTTTGTTAAAGTCTTCTAAATAATAGCGGATGTGGAAAGTTAGCAGTGCCTCCCCGTCCCTGAGAGCAGGTGAAGCCGTAGGTCCTAACCGATAAATTTCGAGAGGAACAAGCAATAGAGAGTGCACTTGTGACCACACACACGTACCCCGCGAAAAAGAACCACTCGAAAATTTTAAATTTGGTAAGATAGCTGGTTGTCCGGGTCTACATATAGTATACTTTTCACTCTTGTAATATATCGTAGAAAATAGTTATTTATAAAAGCTAAAAATAACTAATATGGAACTCGATAACCAGACATCATATTATATTTCTAGTTAAAGACTACAGAAAGCTTGTCAATTACCTGACTGACATAAGATTCTTGAATTAAAAGCATTGGAAATAAAGAAATTGAAGGAAAAGAAAATTTTAAAATTGCTGGTCTGAAGACTGTTATTGAGTATATTTTCTGCAAAGCTCTTAATGAAACAATAACGTTTCGAATTATAGGTTGGTGAACTCGTTAAGTGGAATTGATTTCTGCAGTACCTCGTTACCTAGTCTTTGAAACTTTAATAGCAGTAAAAATATTGAATATACGCGAAGAAATGGATTTTTTTAATTTGGTTGTCTTAAAAATATAATTATGACAACTTTATTTATAGTATGTAGTTTGTAAAGTGGTTTAGAATCTTAAATTTGGCAGGATAGGTATATGATGACAATCTTATTATTAGTGCGTATTGGCGGACTTCACATGTCTTTCGAAAACTTGCCATGTTCGCTTAGACATACAGATTTACTCACGATGTTTTCCTTAACCGGAAGACAAGTGGTAATCATGTTAGAGATGATTCGCACATGGAAATATCAGATATGCGACACCCAGATTTGAACCAGCTTCACTCGGTTATTCAAGCGAGCGTGTTACCACTGGGTTACCAAAGATTCCAATCAAAAAAAAATATAGATTTACTGATTTTCGAGAAATAACTACTTAAATAGATAGTCTATTACTCTATTACAAAAGTTATTGAGATTCTCGTCCACAAGAGATACTTAATGTACCGGAAAAATAAGCCTACGTCACTCTCCAGCCCATTAACTATATTTAACACGTTATTGCGTAAAATGATATTAATTTCGTTTTCTCACGAAATGACTTTCTAAAAAGAAAATCTAATTTAATTTCAATTGTATTTTAATAATTATACTAACTATTATTTGCCGTTCATTTGATCCTATTCATTATTACTACAGCTAGGTAATACAAGTAATAATTTATTACACAATTAGTCAGAAATATAGGATATAAAGCGTCAGTTTCTTAGCATCATCTCTATAATTACGTCTTTGTTGTGCATCAATGTTCTTTTGTTTGGGACCGAGCTAGAATAACAACAAAAGATGGTAGACAAGGGAACGCAAACAATAATGTCTGCTATGAAACTGAGATTCAGGTAGGGGATTTTTCACTCGAGCAATTTAAAATCGATGTAATATGTATGGAAAACAATATTTTTTTTAATTTAAAGAATGCTTTTTCATTTTTTATATTTTGGGGGGTAAGGGGAGAACGGCAATAACACCTAGCCGGCCCTACCGTCATCCTCACCTGCACGCGTCTGGTGGTTCGTTCTGAATAGCCGACGACGAGACCTAGGTTACAAGCTAGTGTTTCGTGGTGCCCCCTGCTAGACAACGGACGAGGCTCTGGCGACCGAGCAGTGGCGGTATAAGGTAAAGGCACCTAACTCCGAGGGGTTCTAAAAATGGCACCATATTCCGAGGTATTTAAACAAACAGTGATTTCAAGTGATTTACAAGTTCTTTTTGTGTGTAAGATACTATATTGAATTCATAATTTATCTGTTCGTATTTATATGAGTAAAAGAGTGTATTAGTGTGTGTACATTTTAAAATAATGCGTAAATTTTGCGCTAGCAGCTGACTTGAACGCACGCTCCATACATTTTGGACCTTACGCACGTAAGTACTATGTTTTACTAAATAGTGTTTTAGATGATATTTTAATGCTATATGAGTACATGTTTAGGTTAAAATAGTAAAAGAGTTATATTTTTTATTTAAAACACGTAACATTTGTGTATTTTTCTTAACAATTTATGAGTAAATAAAGTTTAAAAATACCACGGCATTAGGTGCCAAATATTTTAGTTGGTTCCTAATGCCGATGTATACCACGGAATTGCGATTTCATAGACGTTTTCTTTTTTTTTAATTTTGATGGAAATTTAATAATTACAAAATTTACTGTTTTGGTTTTGATTAATTAAATGGCCAATAAATATAAAAATCTATTTCCGATGTATGTTTTGGCATCAAATTCACTAATTATACATGATCAAAGATTATCTATTTAGGTACTTTATTAATTTATTATATGGAAAGACTAATAACATTAAACTGTATTATTAATGTATTTGATATATTTCTGTTTGTGTTCTATGTATTTTTTCGAAGATATTGCAATTAAAGATTCATTTATTTATAAAATATTAAAAAATCTCTTGGTTTTTAATAATCGGAGTTAAAAAATGTGATTTGGTATTATAAAACGCTATTCCGATGTATGTAAGTCGGAATAAGGTTCTATGAGCACCTAATTTCGTGGTATTGACACAAGTAAAATACAGTGTGTTAATTATTAAAAAGTTCAGAAGAGTTTCCAGAAAACAATATTCAACAGTTAACAATCTCATTTATTGCTCTCTCAAATGTTTGTATTATAGTTCTTAGTACTCGAATCGCTGCCTATTTGACAAATTAAAAATCAATTATCATGACACATTGAAAAACTGCCTGTTACAATTATCTTACGCAGCTTTTATAGAAATTCATAAGGTATGGGCTCATAGTATTTTAAATATTGATATTATTATAATTTTTTTGTTGTAGGAAAATGAAGCCAAAAAAATACACGGAAGACGATCTCACGATGCTATTACAGCAATCAATGAGGGTAGTAGTTTATCTATTTGTCATATTATGAAGAAAACAAAAATACTGTTAACGAATTAATTATATATAGTTACTAGTTACTACTATGTTTTTTTACATCTTTACTTAGAATAATATTATTAATCTAAGTAAATTACATGTTGTGGTGTAATTTTATCATAAAAGACTGAAGACTGATTTAAAGACCAGAGTAAATAAATAGACTTGATTTTTGAACACCATGTATTATTCTCCCCACCTCCATTTCTTTGTATTTTGAACACTCGGAATTAGGAACCAAATACATCGGAATTAGGATTTTTACATCGCAATTAGGTGCTCTCGACTTCTTCACATTTTTAATTAATTAAAGATAATATAAAATTTTCTATTGCTAAACTGTAAGTGTATTTCAAGAGTTAGATAAATAATACTTCCGATAAAAATAGCGAATTCTGCAGAAAGATATAGTAAATGCTTAATATTTAAAGTTCTTTCTAGTTTAGGTGAAAATACCGCGGAATTAGGTGCCTTTACCTTAACCATTTTCCCATCAGCTTGCTGATGGACGAGGTTCCCACAAGCCTTGGGGACCAAATACCCCCAGAAAATAGTGGCAGTGGCACCTTGGGAAAGTGCTACTAGAATCTCCCACTCTTTAAAAACAACATGATGAGTACAACTAATGAGATTAATGTTATGCGATGCGATCCGGCTAGCCCCCGGCGCTCACAGGTATCCGGGCCTGTGAGTGAGAAATATGTTACCGAAGACTCATCAGAAGTGGCTGTCCAGGCTTCTGTTCGAGTAAATGCTACTGGTGAGAAACCTAAAGCCAAGCTGTTCCAGCAGACTTTCCATAAGGCGATGTTCTTAAGCAGACCGCGCAGCTCTTCTCAAGGAGACCTTGAGACTTGCACTACTCTTACTCAAGACACGCTAACACCATCAAATCCTGAATGGCAAAGAGTACCAACACTGAGAACCAATAAAAGGCGCAGAACTTCAATATCCCCCCCGACCGAAAATGTCCTCCCAACAACCAATAGATATGATGGTCTTGCTATAGATGATACAGGAACTACAATTCAACCCAAAGTTCTTAACAAACCTCCTCCACTTATACTGTATGGTATAGATGACGTTACCAAACTAACTGAAACAATCGAGTCGGTTTTAGACCCAACTGACTATAACTTTAAAATTGTCACAAAGAACCAGCTTAGAGTAAACTGTAAAGCTCCAGAACCATACAAAAAACTCATGTCATTAGTTCGAGAAAAAGGCCTGATCGGACACACCTTTACAAGGAAAGAAGAGAGATGCTGCAGAATAGTCATCCGACACCTTCATCATTCAACGCCCCATGAAGAAATTATAAATGAAATATCTGCAACAGGTAACAAAGTAGTTGGAGAAATTATCAACGCCCGAATAGGCCCAGACAAAAAACCTACATCGACCTTCTTTGTCAACTTAGAACCCAGCCCCTACAACAAAAACGTTAAGAGTATCAAGTACATATACCGTACAGCAGTGACAATCGAGGATCCCAAAAAATCCAAAACGATTCCGCAATGTACTAGATGCCAACAGTACGGGCATACAAAGAACAACTGCACAAGACCCTTCCGCTGTGTCAAGTGTGCTCTGTCTCATAAGACTAGTGATTGCCCTAAGAAAGACCGCAACACTCCAGCTAAATGTGCCTTGTGCAGTGGTAATCACCCAGCAAACTTCAAGGGCTGTCAAGTCTATCGTGAGATACATGAGAGAAAATACAATAATGGACCGAAACGTGCAAATCAACAGATTATGCCACTTAATAAAGAAACATCCCAACCGATAGGCATCAAGTTGCAAAAACCAAGAGACTTAAACTCACAGTCTCAAAACGATTCACAAACATATGCGGAGGTCACAAAAAAATATCCAACGCATTCTGCTCACAACAATTCAGTTATTGAAGATTTACTCCTAAAACAATCAGAAAAAATTGAAGCTCTCCTACAACAAATAAGCTCAATGATGAGCCTTATAGTTAAACTCGTCGAAAAACTAATGTCACCCTAATGGCTAATATATTGCGTCTAGCTGCGTGGAACATTAACGGACTCTCTTCCAGCAAACAAGATCTTGAATTACTTATAAACATCCACAAACTAGATATAGTACTTATATCAGAAACTCATTTCAATGACAGGAGTCGTGTCAACATCCCAGGGTTCATTATCTACTCGACTAATCACCCAGATGGTACCTCCCATGGTGGATCAGCAGTTGTCCTAAGAAACTCAATAAAACACCATCAGGAATCTTCAATTAGAACAGACTCTATACAGGCTACAACAATAACCATTGTAGACAAAGTAGGAAATTTGACAATCTTTGCTGTGTATTGCCCACCCAGACATAAGATAACTGAAAAACAATTTTCGACCTACCTCCGATCTCTTGGGAATCGCTTCGTGTCTGGCGGTGATTGGAATGCAAAGCACACTCAATGGGGTTCTGGGTTAGTTACAACTAGAGGCAGAGAGCTTAAAAAAAGCCTAGATGATCTTAGCCTCACAACAATATCTACCGGGGAACCAACTCATTAGCCAAGTGATCACAACAAAAACCCTGATCTTATAGATTTTTTTATAGTAAAGGGCATATCCTCTAATTATCTTGACATAAGCTCATATCTTGACAGCAGCTCTGATCACTCACCGATACTGTTAACAATTTCAACTAATGTCCTTTTAAAACAAACTGATGTAGTCCTGCATAATCACAAAACAGACTGGAATTCATTCAGAAATTACTTGGATGATAATTTAAACTTGAATACTCCCCTTAAATCAGCGCAAGATATCGAAGACGCAGTAAGAAACTTATCATGGCTTATTCAAGAAGCTGCCTGGAGAAGCACGCCTGAAATCAATTACAAAAAGACAAATAGCATGGTCACCACTGCCCTGAAAGAACAAATCGCAGAAAAAAGAAGGTTACGGAGAATATGGCACACCAGCAGAAATCCAGCAGACAAAACAGTTTTCAACAAGGCAAGTTTAGAATTAAAGAAAGCTCTAAAAGAAGCGCAGGATGAAGACTTTGAACGCTACGTGGAATCCTTAAGTGCTAACAAAGTAACAAACTACTCGCTATGGAAGGCAACTAAACATCTCAACCAGCCCCAACTTCCAAAACCACCCATTAGAACACATGACAGCAAATGGGCCCGAACTAGCCAGGAAAAAGCAGAGACATTTGCATTGCACTTAGAAACAGTATTTACTGCTAATGATGCTGATCCTAGAACCAACGAAAATTTCATGGAACCGGTTTTGAACCAAGATTATCAAATGGATATACCAATAAAACCTACGACTCATAAAGAAGTACGAAGAGTAATCTTGAACCTTAAAAATAAATCTGCCCCCGGATATGACCTAATAACTTCCAGGGTACTTAAGGAACTTTCCAAAAAAGCTATGGACTTTATTGCCACGCTCGATAACGCTATCATTCGAACTGCATACTTTCCAGACCACTGGAAAGTCTCACAGATAGTAATGATTCATAAGCCGGGCAAACCAGCTAACCTAGCTTCATCATACAGACCTATTAGCTTATTACCGATCTTATCGAAGGTATGTGAAAAAATACTACTAGCCCGATTAGTACCCGTACTTCAAGACCTCAAAGTCATCCCTGATCATCAGTTTGGCTTCCGCCAACAGCATTCCAACGTAGAGCAAGTACATAGAGTCTGCGACAAAATTCGATGCTCCCTAGAACGCAAGGAATACTGTTCGGCTGTGTTTCTCGACATACAACAGGCATTCGACAGAGTATGGCACAAGGGGCTGCTTTATAAAATAAAAAAATATCTTCCACACTCCTTCTACTGCATCCTCCAATCATACCTCGATGGCAGACTATTTCAAGTCAAAGAAGACGATGCTAGGTCTAGATTCTATGACATCAAAGCGGGAGTCCCTCAGGGATCCGTCTTAGGACCGTACTTATACACACTCTTTACAGCAGATATGCCCATAACAGATAGTGTTACCACAGCTACCTTTGCGGATGACACTGCAGTACTAGCGAGCCACAAAGACCCCCAGATGGCCTCGGATCTTTCACAAGCACAAGTAACCAAAATAGATGAATGGTTAAAACTATGGAGGATCAAAGCGAGCACCACCAAGTCATCACATATAACCTTCACTTTACGACATGGGAATTGCCCTCCAATCCTCATGAATAATGAAGTATTGCCACACATCGATTCTGTTAAGTACTTAGGTCTACATTTGGATCGACGACTCACTTGGAAAAACCACGTAAAAGCAAAAAGAAATGAAACTAACCTAAGATTCAGAAATTTGCTATGGCTCTTGGGCAGATCCTCCAAGCTCTCATTAGAGAACAAGTTACTCGTCTACAAGGTGGCAATCAAACCCATATGGACATATGGTATTCAACTCTGGGGAAGCGCAAGCCACTCCAACATTGAAATTCTTCAACGCTCTCAAAATGCTATCTTGAAAACCATTACCAAGGCACCATGGTTTATCACCAACGCAGAAGTCCACCAGATCTCGAATCTCCCCACAGTTAGAGAGGAGATTAGTGTAGTCTGTGCTAAATACAAGTCTCGTTTGAAAGTACACCCTAATGAACTGGCTCGCGGACTGCTTGCCAGTGGAGAAGTGCCAAAACGATTAAAAAGGGCGCGAATCTTGGAGCTGGACCAAAGATTCACCTCAAATTAAACTTCACCCCTTGCAGTCAAGAAACATATACTGCAACCAAACCAAGAGTAGTGCTTTCACTGGAGAGCATACTCCCTCCATATCACATCCCATCACTCATCCGCTTATAGTATTACTACTGATTGCGGATTATATAGGAAAAAAAAAAATTTTTTATATTTTGATTTTTGGTTTTTACGAGTATATATATTTTTAGCAATCAGAAGTGAAATTAAAATAAAAAAAACAACACGTTATGTCCTAATTTTATTTAATATATTAACAAACACGATTCAGTCCTTTTACTTTTTTAATAAGTCTATCTATGGAACATCACTGTTTTTTTTTAACTTCTGTAAAATATAAAAATAATAAACATACGATACAAAGTTTTATTACATAATATCAGTAAGTGGCTACATATTTGTAAATTACATTTTCTCTGATAAAGCCTCCTCATTAATATTAAAGTTATCATGAATATGAAAATTATCTTCACTAAGGGTTGTCTTTGGATAGTTTTTCATCTGGTAGACTTAATGCTCGATTAACACACCATAACGGTCAAGCGGAAGCGCGAACGCCATGTTGCCGGGGAGATAGCGGAAATATATCACCGGAAGTCGGCAGCCATTATTCAGGAAAGGAACCTTCCGTTGTCACTTCATAAGTGTTCTTATTTTGGTTTCGTGCTCTGAGAACAACAATTCATTAAGAGGTAATTATGTGAAGTGTCTGCTTGTAATGTATAATTTAACTTCTTTCTACTTAATGCATATAAAACTATACAGTATTTATAAAAAAATACGTTATTTAATGTTTTGTCTATGTCTGTTTCTTTCGACTAATCTCTGAAACGATTAGATTGATTTTGACGGAACTCCTATGACACATGAATTTATAAGGAGTTACTTAGGATTCCACCTCGAAAAAAAGAAATGTACATATGAACTCACCGAATAAAATCTATTTACTACTGACCGTAGCATATGTACTTAAATAAGTATTTGTAGCAAATAAAATATATCTCTTACGTCGAAATCACCTTAAAACCTACCAGAGTAGTTATTTAATATTTACACCATTCAAAGAGAAAAGATTTAATTTTGATTTATTTAAATGTACTCCTAATATGTATAGGATATTAAAAAAATTAGTAGTAATAGATAATAATATGTAGTTCCATAGATATGTATATACTATACATAGATTAGCAATCCGCATAATATACTTACCGGATAGTGTGATTCCAAATAGCTTGGACACTAGAGTAATTAATCAAGATTTTCAGGTGACACGATGGATAGAATTCCATCATGAGTCGGCTTGATGGCACTGACAAATGTAAGTCGTTACTGTATCTTAAACCCTTGCTAATGTAAAAGGAAAATCAAACGTGTGATTTAATTATATTTTATATATTTAATACATAACTATAATGTTGTATATTATATTTAATTTAAAATACATAGAAAAAAGCTTTATATTTGAATCTTTCCCTCCATATACTATTACAGATAACTACTTATAAAAATCAGTATATGTAAATTATATCTACTTAAAATGTATAAACACTCTTGAGATTTGTAAGGACAAGCCTCTCCATTCATTTTTAGTGTATGGTATAAATAAAAAAATGATGATATTTTTTTCGAAGCACATTATTTAGATTTCATAATAATTTGCAATTAAATCTTACTTAAAATAACGAGATGAAAAATCACATGTATGAGTATTTATTTTATCATCAATCTTTCCTACAACTACCTTCGTAAAAAATAAAATCTATCCACATAACTTAATATTATGAAAGAGATTGAACCAATAAGCTTTTTGAAATTAGAATACTCTTAAGTAGTTATAAAATATATTTATAATAAATTTTAAATCTTCACTTATAAAATAAAAACATATTGGCAAAAAACCTAAAATATCATATGACATTGAAACTCAGCCATAAATCTGAAAATGTACGACAATTATAATTTTTCATCGCCAACAGTACTTCAAAACCAAAAAGTCAATAAAAAACTGAGTGTTCCCTTGAGGTATGCCTAGTTAATGACGTGTTCTCCTCCCGACACGTGTCAGGCGCGTGGCCCAATAACTATGTACACATAAGTACTCCATGCAACATACCTAAATGTAGGCAAACTATAACTTTTAAGAGTATTTTTAATTGGTATCTTACTATGATATCTTGAGCAGAAATTTTCAAATGGCTACTTGAAATTGCTACACGTCCGTACCGTAGTGCATACTTAACTTGGTCCCATTAAATAATAATTAATACTATTTAGAAGTATGTAGTCTTCTTGCTCTTATAAAAGTAACCTTCGTGTATACAGAAAGTATAGTTTTTAATGTAAGCATAACTACACCCTTTTATTACCAATTTCAACTAACATTTTAGATATTACGTAACATAGATGAAGTAATCTGTGCTCAATTGGCACGCTTTGAATGTAATAAACAAAGTCGCTTCCCGCTGTCTGTCTAAATGTATGCTTAGATCATTAAAATTACGCAACGGATTTTGATGCGATTTCTTTTAATAGATAGAGTGATTCAAGAGGAAGGTGTATATGTATAACTAGCGCTAGTATTCATTATTATTACATCACTAGATAGTGTAAGTACTAAGCATTGTTAAGTATACTGTTCGTGCCCGTTATTAAGAATTGCGATGTCTGGTTATTGATTTAGATATATGGGGCTTTTAGTTTTTCCATATCAGTAATGGTATTTCTTTTCCGCCTCAAAAAAGGTCTAAAAGCTTCAACTGCCGACATATTACAGATTTATAGGAACATATCTCAAATAGATTGCACGTTACTACCAAATCTCTTTTAGCATATTGCCAAATGTAATCATATCATAGAGGAAAATCATAGAGGAAAATGTGTATAATATCTAAAGATTTTCAATAGTGAGGTAAGATATAAAAAAATGTCACTGACTCGGTGGTGTAGTGGCTAGCATGTACGGTCGAGAGGGCCTGGGTTCGAGTCCTGGGTCGAACCAAGTTAAGTTATTGAGTCTTTCTGTTTAGCTCTCACTGGTCGTGTCGACAGTCATCCCACCAGATTATGAAAGTGATAGGAATAGAGAGTGCACTTGTGTCTGCGCGTACACTTGTGCACTATAATATCTCCTGCGCAGTTGGCCGTTCTCAATGAGATTGGCCGCCGTGGCCGAAATCGATCGGAGAACAATTTTCCTATAACAATCACATATTACAGCAATGTGTTAAAGGATGGTTGATCTTCATAGTGTAAATGTGACAAATTAAATTTATTTGTCTGGCTATTATCAATTTCACAATAAGGGGTCGTCCATAAATCACGTGAAGTTTTTAAGCGACTATTTAGACCCCCCCCCTCCCCCATGGTGATACGTGGTGAGGTTTAAGATTAACCCCCCCCCCCCCCCACTCAAAATCACGTGTATTTTTTTACAAAGTACCTTAAAAAATCTGAATATTATTTTTAAATAAAGGTTAACAGGTATAATCTAAAATAATTTTGGTAAATTAAGCACCGTGATAGAAATGTAAAAATTCTAATTAAGAAGAATAAATGACAAAATAATAATCGTGAAATTTTACTATTGTACCTGAAGCAAATACTGGCTCTCTCACACATGCTCGCTATACTACTGCGGAGAAGGAAGTCATAGAATAAAGCACTGTCATTCTACTCGACATACGACATACTATACTCAGACGTCATGGCTGTCGATAACCTTATTATTTCACACTTCTGTGTGGACTTCTGCAGCCTTTTTTAAAAGTAAATTATTTCAAGATCTGTTGTCCTTCTTTGTCCATCAAGTTGGGTTCCATAAGAGTCATGCGGAAGTATGAGTCTAGCCTATGTGACTGGGAGTGACGCATAATATACTTCCTGGCTACTGCTCCTTTTTCCGTAGTTTTTTTGTGCACTAGCACCTGCCTGAATTTTCTTTTTTCTCATTAACAAAATCAATGGGATTAGGTGGTTTATGTATGGTCTTTGACTGTATGCATACCCTCTAGTTTCGGCCGACGGTCAATTAACTTTGAGCACTGGGTACATCACCCGCTAAAGTTAAGTCAAAATAGTATTCACTTTTCTTAAACTTTCAGTGCTGATATTCACTTATGTAAATATAGTAAAAGTTTTTGAGAATATCATTAAAAATGTATAATTCGTCCGTCTGTAACTTATAACTACTACTATAACAATGTAACGTTACTTATAGTTTATGTATGTCTTAATTTTTATACATGATACTAGCTGTACCCGCGGCTTCGCCTGCGTTCATTTTTTTAATTGCTAATCAACCAATTGGGTTGATCTGTAGGAAAAAAAATGTCTAAAAAATAAAAATAAAAATTTAGGGGTGGACTACCCTTAACATTTAGGGGGATGAAAAATAGATGTTGGCCGATGCTCACAAAATTTCATGAGAATCGGTCAAGCCGTTTCGGAGGAGTTCAAGTTCGAACCCCGTCACCCACGTAGTTGCCGTTCCCGTGGGATTACAGGGATAAAAAGTAGCTTATGTCCTTTCTGAAGGTCTTCTCTATCTGTGTACCAAATTTCATCGAATTCGGTTCAGCGGCTTAGGCGTGAAAGCGTAACAGACAGACAGACAGAGTTACTTTCGCATTTATAATATTAGTTAGGATTAATGGAAGTATGTCAATACTTTTTATAAGCAATCCAAAGCAATTAAGACCAATCGGTTCATTATTACACTTCCATTCTTACTAATAGCGACGCTTCGTGTGTCTGGGGGAATGTTTGGCCCATCCTATTGGTCTCATCATCTGTTTTGAAGAATTTATAATACACGATTTTTTAAAGCATAGCATAGCTTTTAAGAGTGCCATTTCTTGCAATAGTAGTTCCCGTACAGGTATTTTCAGAGAAGTTTTGGAGGTGACTAGGCTTATTATTATAAAAGTCAACGGTGAGTAAAAAAAAATCACGTGATAACTCACTACACCCCCCCATTCAAACATCACGTGATTTATGGACGACCCCTAAGAAGTTTATACAATAAAATTAAAATGTAAAGTACTTTGGTCTGTAAGATATTATATTACCTGCAGGACACCATTTATTTTTTTTGTCAAGGCAATGGGCGCCTTGACGATAAACACTAAACAAGATCCGTTAGTTTGAGTAACATTTATCGTAATATTTTTACGATTACTTTTGTTTTTACATATTTTTCCTTGAAAAAAGGCGTTAAAAAAACTAGTGGCACAATCACAATACAATACTAAAATAATAGAACAAGAGTGGTGCAATGTACCTATTGAATTCGGCAAAATTAACATTCGATTAATGCCCGTAGTAAATAGATACATTTACATATAAATGCAATTATTGAGATTACATTTTGCGTGCAAATAAAATCGTACGTAACACCGCGCCAGTTATTTGGCCTAAATTTCAGTATTTATGGTTTGCAAAAGCATTTGCCTGTAATGAAAATTAATTCCTAATTCTATTCAAAGTGCATCACATTGAATAAATTTTAAAATTAATTGAATTATCAGCATATTGATTTAATTAATATAATATAAGCTTTCTCATCAAATTTATTTACGAAGCAAGAATATATAATGTAAAAAAACCCTTTTTAATAACTAATCTAATGTATTTTTAAATAGTAGTACCACAGATCACATAATACAGTAAAATTAGCATTAAACAATTTTGATACACGTTTGTAATGTCGTAAATGATTTTGACATAATTTTGATAATTTTTGTATTAACAAAATATTTATTAGATAAGATTATTGTTCACTTAAATTATTATGTTAAAGAAATTATGCGTGACAAATTAATTACATCACAAAATTAAATAATGAGTGTAATACATTAGCGCGACGGTGGTTTAAGGCGCGGTTATCGTTGATCATAGATTGATTGATAAACAAGTTAAAAAGCTATAGTTAGGGAGACATAATTGAGCGAATTTCCTCACATTCCCCGCAGACGGAGCTGTTATCGTATTCGTTAGATACACAGGGTCTGGAAGTTCGCAAAGCTTACATTTAAAAATAAATATTTAACATTTGAATATAATATATGTCAGTATTTAGACTTCTAAAGATACAAAATATAAATATTAGATTGTAACAATGTAAAAAATCATTGTGTAATACATAATTTTAGTTTAGAAGTTATTATGATTATACATTACGAAAGCTTGTTGAAAACTAATTTGTGAAATAATCTTCGAATATTAATTACTATATCTTTAAATAAATGCTATTATTATTGTGAGTTTTGAAAGTAGCACTCTGTCAGTCTAAGCACGTGTAAGTCACAAAACTGTATTTTAAAGTTTACAAATTATTTATTTATTTACTACAAAGTACACATATTAAATAGAATTATTGACATGATAGTTTTAAAATAAAGTGCGTTCTAAAAACTACTAGAAATGATCGTGTGTCCACACTAGGGTGTTCAACGTACCGTGCGACATATCTGAAATTAATTCCTGTTTTGTCATTCCCTCACTTTACATTCAAGGCTTAATGACGTTGTGATATAAAGCACTATAGTAAAGCCTTCTACGCAAAGATATCGCGAACGTGCGCATATTATAAATGAAAAACAAGGATTTGCTCTTACTGGACGTTAGGATATAAACCAATATTTGGAAGGGGTGCTATTCAAACGCACCCTTTGGTAGTAAAAAACGTGTTATACCTATGATTAATGGGCGAGGCGAGGTTTGGAGGTAGTAGTGCACGTTTTAGTCGAGTTTCCTGTACAATTATTATTTTATTATCGTTGCATAAAGACATTTTCCTATGTCGTAATTTTAATAAATCATTAAGTTAAGTAGAGATGGAGGTTTTCCTTTGATTTCTTAGGTATATAATATATATTTATTTAATTTAAAATGGATTGGGTACCAAATTACAATGCTTTGAGTTGATAAATTCTTCGGTAGTACTATAATTTATTTTAACAACAAGCAACAATCATTTGTTCTCATTGTTGAAAATATATTTTTCACAATAAATAACAAATAAGCCTGAACTATTATAATAATGACAGCAATTTGTCGCATAATTTAATAATTGAAATAGGTAACTATTATTCATAGCCTTAATAGAGCTGATATTAAAATCATGCGGTTGACGTTCGTACATACATTTCAACAATTTTAATTATTCGCAAACTGTACATTGGCCAGAATGTAATAAGCAAAATGTCACATTTGTAAATATTTTACGTTAATATTGTCATATTTTACTGTATACCTAATAAGGTCCTCTTTAATTTTATTTTTTAGTACCATCCATTTTCAGAGAAGGTTTTTTTTGATTGGCTTATACATGTATAGTAAAAAATAATGAATTTGTAGCTTTACTGGGAGTAGATATAATCCTTGTAATAAATATTTAAAATCAATAAAATATTATTTATATTATTTTTGAAATAACTCATGGAATAAAAATTCAATAATTGAAATTTCGTATTCGGAATTTCCTTTTGTAATAAAAATACATATGAATATGTTCTCAAGTTTCTTAAGATTTATTAACGGTATTAGATGAAAATGGAGAACGTTATTCACGCGCAGGTGTGCTGACGATTTGCTAACTTGCCATATTTTTGTAGCAAAATTGAGTTGGGAACGTTCTAGGCGCGCGTAAATTGGTATAGGATCCTTTATTCTGCAATCAGGCATAAGAAAAAGATATACTCGTAAAATATTATCATATATTTTTGGATCATGGATTTTTTATAATAAACTAATCTGTACAATAAATACTCGCAATAAAATTATAACTTATTGTTTTTGGAAAATGTTATATAGTACGATAAAGAGGTCGAATTTATAGATTTTAAATTTTTTGTCTATGTGTCTGTAGTGATGTTATACTATAATCCCAATTTTACTTTCAATTGCGTTTTTATTTCTTATTTATTCTATACTTTGAATTTATTGAAATTGCTGTAAAGCAATCGAAACGTCGGGAACCAAAAATCTACATAAATCCATGACAAAATCTGAAAAGATAGTTTCATTAATAATGTCAAATGTTCGCGTAAACCTAAGAAAGTATAATATCAGTGTCTAATTAAGAAAGTATATTGGGGTCTCGCACCTCTGATATTTTTATGTGCGAACCATTTCTTACATGACTACCACTTGTTTTACGGAGAAGGAAAACATTGTGAGGAAACCTGCTCCGCTCTGCCAACTCGTACTAGGCCAGCGTTTTGGACTATGGCCTGATCCCCCTTGTATTGAAGGCAGGCCCGTGCCCAGCAGTGGGACGTTAAAAACAGCTGAATACATATCATTTCTCGATTTTAGATGTACAGATAATATTATGTTTAAGTAACTCATTATTATTATTTTATACTTTGAATTTATTAAGAGATAATCGTAATATAACAACTAAGTTTCATTTTGACGAAATTAAACACGATTGAACAGAAAATTTAGTTAAGACTAATCTCTGTAAAACTCCCTTAGATTTTAACATATTTATAACAGAACTCTAAAACATCACCAACACCAGTTAATAGCCAATATGCGAAGCCGAAATTGCTTTTGTAATGTTGTTTCCTTGTAAGTAATATTGCCTTAAATCTATTACCACCTTCTAATACTGTTGTAGCGAATTCTTCTCTTATGTATCGTTTTTTTATTTAAAAATAAAACATTGTATAAAACTTTAATAAAAATTTACTGCAGTATAGTTTGGGGTTTTTAACAAAATGATTTTTTGTACAATTTGTTCGTCTTTACGTTTCACTAATTTCGAGTAATTTTATGTAGTTGATTTATTTTTTTAAGTGAGAACATGATAGACTTTTGACTTTTTACCATCTTGTCTTGAGCTAAGTCTTGGTAATTTTTTTAAAATTTTAAACATTAAGATCATAATCACTGTTTCATTGGAAAACTAGGGACTTTCATGAAATTAAAGAATTTAGATGAGCACTTGCTACCATTTGTAGATCAGTAGAGATGCAAGTTGGTGAAGCACAAGAGCGGGTAAGACCTGGGAAGTTCTTGCTGAGCTAGCATTACTGGTGACTGGTGTAGGATACAACCTTTCGATTTCTTTTTGGCGTCTTTTGATTGAGAAAGTGCACACCCATCATAGCTATAATATTTTTTAAAATTATTTATTAACACGGCACACAATATTATGTACTTATATATTAATACCGTTAACATACTATAATCAATTTAGTATTGAAATTTCTTCAACCTTATCGATATAAGATCCGCGCTCCAAACCAAATATATCGAACCACTAAGTTATTTTCTGTTATAACATTCCTTAGTGAAATATTTCAACTGCTTATCGGTAATATTAAATTCTTGATGCAATATTCATATCGGTCTTGTCTTGTATAAGACTCTTGAGGATAAATAGTTCTTGCCTCTTGTAGATAGTGAATATACGGATTCATAATGTTTTTACATGCGTTGGCTATATCGATGCAAGTAGCAGTGTATTTTATGAACTTGTAAGGGCCAGGATACGACTACTTACTTACTTACCTGGACGACTACACAATTTCTAGGTAAAAGTTGTTAAATTAATTTTTATTATTTACTGTACAGCTGCTATTTTGTGAACTTTTCGCTTTGTATGTAATAGAAACTGCGTCATCTCAATGATAAACAAACGCCATAGTTTATTTTCAACGATAAGGGCTCTTCTAAATTCTTTAATTTCAGGAAAGTCCTTAGTTTTCAAATGAAGCAATGAAGCAAAGAATCTGTCAAAGAATGAAATCAAAGAACCATTTTTACCAAACGCATTTTTATTATTTACTCTGTTTTGAATATTTTCACCGTGCCCACTAATATTTCAAACAATAAAAAACTCATACATTACAATAATCATGATAAAATAAAGCCGATTATCACGTAATTAATAATAACACATTGACACATTTATGATATTAATAATGTAACCATGATTAAGCTTAAAGCAAAAAGACTAATTAAAAACATGAATGTCCGAATATAACATGTAATAAAACATGCTAAACTTAACAGTTCGTTAAAATACTTATTACGATATTTAATGTTCAACGCAAAGAAGCAAATTAATAAAAAAAAGGCTCAAACACGATAAAAATCAAAGTGTATTCATTCGAAAAAGTTTACGGAGAAATAAATAAGTAAGTGTAATCATCTAACTCACATAAAAAATCATAACAATAATGTAATTTTTAGAAACCTTGTTTAATAAATTTAATTAGATGTATATACATAACATCAAAAAAGCTTCTACCAACTGAATCATTACATTAAAATTGAAATTTCTACTTTACGAATCTATACTAATCTTATAAAGCTGAAGAGTTTGTTTGTTTGTTTGTTTGGTTGAACGCACAAATCTCAGGAACTATTTGTTCGATCTGAAAAAATCTTTTTGTTATGGATACTCCGTTAATCGAGGAAGGCTATATTATATCACGCAACGACTAATAGGAGCAGAGCATCAATGAAAAAGATTGCAAAAACGGGAAGGGCGGGCATTAGTTCTGCGAGGTATCAGGTTAGTTGGGTTATCATACCGCGCGACTCAGACAGAATTTGTTTTCCGGTCTTTAGAACGTGTGCGAGGCCGCGGTAAATGCTAGGATAATATAATGGGCATAAATGAATTGGATCACAAAATCTGAAACTTATTTATAGTTTAAATTATTAATTACTTATTTAAAAGTTATCTTAGTTAAGTATAATATTTGAAAGAACTTTTAAGCCAGCCACGACCCCTATTTTCTTACTTATTTCTTGAATCGTATTCAAAGTCACGATCTTGGCTGCATGCTTAATTTACATGGAGCTAAAACGCAGGAGACAACACTGCTTATTCCAATCAACTTTATTATAATGTGGTATCGTTATTTACTAATTATATGTATTTTATATACTTAGAAAACCTATCAAATTGTAGAAAGAAATACATTTGGAATGAAAATCGAAATTATTTGATCCAATTTATACGTATATGCCCTTTTGTGAAAAGCTATGTCCATAAACCGTACAAAATTGCTATCTCATACTTAATATTATATATTTAACGAATACTAAGAAAATAATATTTTCTATGCCGAAGCATAACAATTGATATAATTTCGTTCAAATATATCAAAACTTTGATTAGTCCTCCATCGACCGATATCCATTTACCGAAGGATTTCACTGTAAAAGCTCAAGCCCTTAGAAAAAGGCCTTTCGAACGTTACTTGCGGGATGAAATGTAAATACATGGTGATATGAATATAAATGGCATCTAAGTAGACCTTGTGGGGTTTGTTATAACGGTTCGAGGTGGTACGAGTCAGTTTGTTATTGCAAGTTGCCATATGCGGAGGATCGTTAGATAGCGTATTAAGTAGAGGCAGTCTTAACTTACAAGGTTCTACGAATTTTATACGTTATATTAAAATATTAAAACGTATATATGTCGTTATTATTTTAGATATGCTCTATAAATAAGTGGTGGCTTATCATAGTATGATGTAGGTCCATATCACGGTGTCTATCGAACTCTTAGTAACAAGTTTGGTGCTTACGTCGGCTATGTCGGTAACATTTTTTCAATGTATGCATTACACATTGGCTTGGTATAAAAAAATAGATAAAAGGTACGAGTTTCTGAATTTTTGACCCTTGACAATATAAAGAATGTGGGACAAAAAATTATTAAAATTAATTTATTTAAGTATAATATTAATAATTGCGTTACTTAGGCGAAGAATTTTACACCATAATTGCAAACTTTAACACAACAATTTTTATTAGCATTACAAAATATCTTCTAAGCTGCTAGTCATACTTTTACTAGAACTTATAATTCATATGCAATATTTTGCAATAAAACCTTCATAGATACGCACCATAACACAGTAAGTACTTACGAGTATGTTATATAGAGGTGCGGTGAATATGCATATTGTCTGGTAGAAGTAAGAGCACTTCAGCCTGGAGACGGTTACAATAGGCCAAGAGTAATTTCAAGTTTTTATGGCTTTTTGTTATACAAATCTTTTTATTTAAAGCTTAAAATTGTTGTATAAATATTTGATGTCAGTACTAAAACTGAATTAAATGCAATTTTAGTTATTTACCTACTTCTTTTTTAACATTTACATACAAAGTGAAATTCCTGTTATATGTATATATCCTGTTATAAATATTTCTTATATTATTATGTTTCAAAGTAATTAGTTAATTTATCATATTATCACTAGTTTTTAGTCATTTATTTTGTTATTAATTCTTTGTTTTGTTTTTCTTTGACATCACTGGAATTAATTTGGGTAGAATCTATTCTATTATCGATATTTATGTAAAAAACATAAAAGGTACGAATGAAATCACAGGAAATAAATAGATCAACTACTAATATTTTTTTAAATTTTGTTTGTTATAATAAGATCAATTAAATAAGAATATGATACATAAGCTTCAAGTATACACAATTATAACATTCAAAATAAAGTAATAAATGCAGGATTTCTAAATCCTTTTAAAGAACAACAGCTAAAAAGCATACAGTTTTTAAAGTACCGTATAGTGAGTCGTCAGGACTCTCCGCTTCACGGAAATCCCATTAGAATAGCGCATCCTTTTCACCCTCCGGCTTAGCAAAAAATATTCAAAATGTATCTGTAAAGAATTTTGGTTCAAATTGTTTTGATTTATTTGTAAAATTAATTAAATTACTGCTATTTTAATGTAGTTGACAAAATATTTTTTATAAAGCTATAATGTGTAACATATATTTTAAATAACCTTCAGTTATATTTTATTATATTAAGCTGTAACAGCTCAGATTATTTGCTAGGACCGAATTTACTGGACTACTTCTTAATCTGATGGACAAAAAATGTGAACTTTATTTGAACGTTATAACATCTAACATGCTTTAAACGCTGCGACATCCCCACGGAGTTTGCACCAACTTTCATATTTTAAACTTCAAAAATGACGAACTTTTATGCAAACTTTCATCCCCTATTTAACTAAATTAAAAATGCTCTAGACCCGGTGATTTATGTTCCTTATATTCGTTTTAACTGTAAATACTGTAACATATAATACGTATGAGAATCATCATCCGAGATACTAGACCCGGAATTGAACCAACTTCAAATGGTTTCCTTAGCGTTATTACTGGGTTGGTTGTGTTATTATCACGCATATTCAAACATCTCAGCTCATCTGCACTAAAGCAGATTCATCGTATGTTAGCGTAATGTCGACTTAAATTAATTTAGGTGTATTAGCGCGTTTGCTATTAAAACTTGAGTAGGTTTGTGTATGTATACTTATAAATATTACGAGATATAATAGTTATATATACTGTCCATATTTATTGTAGGATAATGTCAAGTAAAAAATAATTAAAGAATATTAAAATTCTATATCATTTTCTTAAATTGTTAGATACTACAACCATTGCCATTTCGCTCATAATCTTCATCTCATCAAAAACATTATTCTTCACCTTTGATTGATAATTAACTTAGATTATTATTATTAGATCTTAAGAACTAACAAATAACATGTAAATAAAAACGATTAACGCGAGAATCGAACTTTGAGCTTTCTCAAAACGCTTTTAAGAAAGCTTTAAGCTAAACGTACTTACTTGATATACAGCGAGATATTCTATTTAAATCTTAATGAATATAAAGTGCATATATAATTCCATACGCTTGTCAAGATTTGCTAATGAAATAAACTTTCAGGTGGTAAGTTTAATATTCATGACGCGTCCCGGTCCTTGTAAATGTTTTATTCGTTAACGACTCGACGAGATTAGAGTAATCATGTCACGTTGTACAGTATGGAACATTTTCAATTAATTTATATAATCACTTTGTAACTTCTGTATTTTTAATTAAGGGTGTAAAGTTATTTCAAAGTAGATAATATTATACATTAGCAGAACTATACTAGAATCGAAATATTTTATATACATATACATACATAATTATATGTACGAAAATATTGTATCAATTTGGAAAAATTTCTTTATAAAAAATATAAACAAAAAGTGCCTAAAAAGTTGGAATTTCAGGAGAAACTAAGTGATTTTATTGTATAGATTTTTCACATATTTTTTTATTTGGATAGGACAACGTGTGCCTCTCAGCTAGTATTTACGAGAACTTTTATGTATATTTATTTTGCCTCAATTTAAATAATGATATAAATTTCAGTAATGAATGAATACATATTAATAAATGAATATTCTTTGAATATTCTTCAAATAGGTTATTTGATAACACCAAATTCTCGCAACTGCCTACGACTTTTGAAGGTTTTAGGAGTATTTAAAAGCTTAAATAAGATTTATCTGTAAGACTTAAATTTCAGTTACTTTAACGATACATTTTCATTATATTTATTGGATAATTCGTAGCATAAAGGCGTGAGACTGGGAGATAGGCGGATTGTCAATGCAACAGTGAACATTCAATCCCCTAGGTTATTATCTACGCTTATTAATCTATAATATTATTTCCTGTATTACTAAAATTTCTATATAAAATTAAAATGAAACCTTTGGAGTATGAAAAGAGAATGAAAAAAGTACATAATATAAAAGGTATTTGAGTTGTTTAAGGTGGTACTACAACAGACTTTCCCTTGAGATTGTTATAATATCTAGAAGGTATGTCACTCTCTACCTCTTTAACTATCTCCAAACAAAACATCACGTCAATCTTGTCACTCTGTTTCGACATGAAAGAAGGAAGAAGAAACAAACATACATACACACTTTCGCAATTGCAATAAAATTACATACGGATGGAGTAATAATTAATTACCTTTAAAGATACTAAAAAGATTCTAAATATTTTTGGTGAACGAAATAAGTTATCTTCTAAATTCTAATGTACCTACTAGGTACTTTTAAACAAAAAAAATACCATTGTAATAATTATATTTTACTATATAGAATCTATGGCTAATAACCATAGATTTGGCAATTATAATAAAAGCTTTCAAAGTACATATTAATATCTATATTCGATTGATGAAATCATTATAAGTTCGATCCCTCATAGTCGTTCATATTAGTGGATTACACGTAAAAGCTCTTCCGAATCCTTAAGCGACCAATAATCGGCTTTCTGACCCATCACTACGGGTAAATAGGCGTGAAAATATTCAGTTTACGCTAGAATTTTTAATAATAAATATTAAGTAAGGCACTCCAAACCTAAACTAATATTATAAAGCTGAAGAGTTTGTTTGTTTGTTTGGTTAATCTCAAAAACTACTGGTCCGAATTAAAAAAAATTGTGTTATATAGTCCGTTTATCGAGGTAGGCTATAAGCTATATTACATCGCGCTACGACCAATAGGAGCGAAACATCAATAAAAAATGTTGCGAAAACGGGAGAAAAATATTTCTTTTGATATTTTCAGCCTTTAGACAACTGAGCCATACTATCTCGTCTATATGACGTACCTACTACATGCCGTATATATAATAGTACTGTTGCTACTACTACCCTTTATTTAATACATAGTGTGTCAAGTGTTATATTGTAGAGCGTGATGTTTTTCGCTTAGTTTTATGATTTTTTAGGAAGGATATTGTTAATGACACATCTGCCTACAATGCTTATACATAAACCTACAAAAATAATCTTTAGTATGTGTATATTAAACGGCGCTTATACATTTTCATGTAGAAGTAGGTAACAATTTCGTAAATATTCCGTTTAATATCTAAGGATACAATTCAAAATAATAATTCTCAAAGCAAAATTTAAATATTAGTTTCGTAGTCATTGTTATAAATGTAGTTTCTTAACTTTATTCATTAGGGCATAGGCCTCATTTGCCAAAACATCTGAGCCATCTGTGACTCACTGTACAGTTGTAGACAATATGTCATTCATGACAGTATTTTAGTTCCGTGTTGGAAATTAATTATTGCAAATTAATCATTTATAAACTTTTATATAACAGAACTTCGATTAATTTACTAAAATTAATAATTAATTGCTAAAATAAATAAAGAAGAAGTTAGCCTACAACGATATGTTTTGCTCAATTTGTTGTGCCAGCCATCGCAGGTTCGAATTCTGCTGGGACATTGTAGTTTACCATGAAGCTTAAGCTATTTATTATTAAAGAAAAATATTTTTTTTTATATTATAAGTTATGTAATTTTTATATTATAATATTTATATATAAATAGCTTTTGAAATATTTATTTAGGGCTGTGTAATGATTTTTGAAATTTTATATATTACCGATCTTGTAATGTACTGAGTTATGAGTTAAAATATTTGAGATCCTGTTCTTAATTTGCAAATATTTAGCACGTTTAAAATAAAACTAAATTGAGAAGGTATGTATCTACTACCTACCTATATAACTTCTAGTAATTTAAGTTCAATTCTCAAAGTTTACATGGAAAAGAACAGAAGGACCGCATACGTAGCTGTATTTGTATTAAAATTTTCCGGGTCATTGTCCCTACATGTCTACCGTTTTCACACTAGCAAAGAGTTTTATGCCCTAAAAACCTTAATTTAAATAATGTACCAGGATTAATAAAAATATTGAATTAGGTAGAGTACAGTAGTGATTTAATTATTGAAAACATAACAATTACTTGGAACCCATTACCCTATTTATCTTCAATGTCCTACTAATAAAAGGTATTTGACATAACTTGAATGATGTTAATTACTTTCTTCATATACAAAAGGAATTCACGGATAAATAAATAATTATCTGCTGTCATTTTTCCAAAGCCTTTTCTTCTATTTATTCTATTTCCAATAAGAAAATATATTTCGTTGAAACAGTAAGACAAAATACTTGGTTTTATTAGTCGACCTTATAAAGCTTATACCAGTGGCTAAATCTTAAGAGGTACGTCAAAGTAATAAGTATTAAATTGTCGGTCATTCTACTAAAAAATCCTACTGAAAAGTCTACAAGAAGAATTGAAGGATATAATATAAACATTGTATTTTAAACGGTAAACATTTCAAAATTACTATTCACTTTGTTTAATCCTTACCAGCCTATAGTTATACTGTGGTATGAAGACGTAAATCCACTGAAACATTTTGACTACGTACATCCCTCCGGGCACAGTGATAGTGTCGGGACATAGCCGGCCCCTTTAGATGTGTTTGGAATGCGTTAAATACGGATACATAACAGGTTGTTTGTTTTCTGAAATTGACGATAGGCGAGTCGGTTTCTTTGAATAGCGTTGGAACCTAGCCATGTCCTGCGTTTTACAGGAGCAAACGTCATCTTACTTCTCTGCGAATTTCACAAATGGTTAACATTATATTGATACTAGCAATTTTCCCATGCTTTACTGTCTAAGCGGCAACATATTTTTTTGTGTTCTTAATTTATCCCATGTGAAAAATAGGAAAAGCAAATCATTCATTCAAAAACTTTACCTTGGTTGAGTACAACTTTACATATTCAATCACTTGCAAATTACAACTTTCGTTTAACAATTTAAAAGCAAAATTTTATTGCTTATATCTTCAAGATATAATTTAAATAATATTGCACAAGCCAAAAGCAACAACAATGTACTTTATAACGTAAATCTAGCAGTCTTTAAACTGAATCCAATTTATTTGGACGACATTCACGTAATCGCAATGATGTTGACAAATAGACTAGCCGGTCCGCTCCGCCTCTTCGCTGTTCGATCTTCTCACAACGGATACTATGATACTATATTTCATTCGATTACGAAAACAGGAACAATACAATAGGTATAAATAACTCTAGATCCAAGGTTTGCAAGTAAGTTTGTGATTATCCTATAAGAAAATCAATCAATCAAAAAATTATATACTTATATCTCACTTTGTAAAATGATTGTAAAATAAAAGAATTAAACCAATAAATATGTTGGACATTAATGTCTTGTGATATATATACCAGATGGTTGATACACTACACATATAATATTATGACTTTTAAATACATACGTAATATAAATAAACACCTATGACTGGAGTACAAACATTCGTGCCCCCAGCGGGACTCAAACCCGCGACCGCAGGCACAAAAAGTAGGGTCACCAAAAACCGTCAAAATACAAATCATTTTAATAATTAATTATTAATAATAGTGATAATTTTACTACGTCACTTAACGTACTAATATTAAGGTAAAAATAACTTACTTACCCCGTAATTCTACACAATTATCGTCAACTCAAATGCTAAAGTATAAAACATAATATATAAATAAAAAAGCTGAAGCTATAAATGTCACATCTACATACCACTTAACTATGAAAGTTTTATGGGCACATATTATAAATGGCATTAGGTTTTTGCAATCGCGTGATCGCAAATTGACAAGCGTTTTAAACTGTCTATCAATTGTCATTGTAAAGCCACACGTTCAATAATACACGAAGACTGATGCGATATAAGGAGATGAGGCAGTGGTAGCCCAGCGGTGCGCGTTACCGCTTAAATAACTGAGTGATACGGGTTCAAATCCGGGTCTCGCACCTCTGATATTTTCATGTGCGAATTATTTCTATCATGATTACCATTTGTCTTACGGTGAAGGAAAACATCGTGAGCAAATCTGCATGTTTGAGAAAACCTAGAAAGTTTTCGAAAGACATGTGAAGTCCGCCAACCCGCACTAGAACAGCGCAGTGGACTATGACGTTATCACCGTAATCGTACTGAGGGAGGCCCGTGCCCAGCAGTGGGATGTTAAAAAAAGGGTTGAAGACATAAGGAGATGGCTAAAGACTAAAGCCAATACCTCAACGCATATAACAACAATATATTTCACTATAAATATGTATACAAATCGTATTTCAAATCGACAAGTTTGCTGAAAACGACACGATATTTCCATTACAGGCTATACACTAAGTTTTCAAGCTATTCTGATTCCCAACAATCTCATCAAATTATGGGCGGCGAAAGGTAGTAAAGGGAAGCTGATTGAATTGGAACCCCGCTACCTGCGCCATATTTCTTTCCCGGTATCCCAAATAGAACTTTTATCCTATGTTAAATGCGTTTTAATCTGATTGAATTTACGACATAGATAAATTGTTTCACTATTGTGTTACAACGGTGATAAATATGCTACCTGAAATAATAAAACGAAAAGTTACGGGAAACAGCTAGGATTTAAGTATTTAAGACATTCATTCTTCAGGTTATGGAAATGAACACTGTATTATCTTGTCTCTATAAATAAAGTTAAAATTTACTACTACATAGCTTATTTAAGTAAAACTAGGTACATCTTTTTAAATTATAGGTTGCTGTGACAATCTTTATGAATAACTACAATACAAAACCTAATGACGAATTTCTTTTAGTCCGGTCCTTTTTATAATCTTTAACACTTCTAATATATTTGACGTCTTAAAATTTTAATTGTAAGTTAATTTATTTATTTGAATAGTCAGTAGAATCAAATATCTTGATTTGATAAGAAGGTGTAAATATTGTTAAAATAGAAATATATATTTTTCTCAACTCATTCGCTTGTTGGGTAACCTCTTATAAGAATTGCATGACCCGCCACTTTATTTATTTATATGGGGTAACTTCGATAAATCCAAGACTTCTTGTTGAGGGGAAACTTTCCAACAACGATCAATATGACGGACAGACATAAAAAGTTACAGCTATTGTTTTATGACATCAGTACCATAATGTTAATATTATATTTTTCTTTGCTTCTTTTTGGTTTAGAAGCATATTCTTAATTCAATAATTTCTTATGGGGATACAATTAATTAATAAATATGTTGTGACATTAATACTCAGCACCATCTAGGTCCATGATAAGCTACGAGGTCGAAGTTTAAGCTTTTTACAGATAGTTGATACGTTATATTATATGTTTTATACCAATATAACTTTAAATAAATTCATATTGTAAATTTAACGCCTATGACTGAGCACAAATTCGGGCTCATGACACAAATGAATGCCTCCAGCGGGTTTCGAACCCGAACTAAAAAGTCAAACATGTCATCGAAAACAAACTAGCGTAGTATTAGAAACTTACTACTAACAAGCGTAGTTAATAAACTTATTTATCTAATTAATTAATTTAATATTTCTTTAAAATTCAGCTTCTTACATTTTCATTGAAACAGTAGTCAAGTTATTCTTTTTTCACCCCTTAAAATATATTTTATAAATCTAATTAACGTAGCGCAACACTTCAATGTAATATTTTATTATTATAACATCAAAAAATGCAATTACATAGGTATACTTGTATATGTGAGCACGCAATTTAAACCTGAAGTAAAAAACTCTCGTCTGCGAAATCTTTTCAAAAATGATTCCAAATTAACAATTAAATATCGCGACAATCACGTAACATAATTACTGCCTTAATTATTGTAAAATGCAATTTACAATAGTTCCATTCGGGGTGTAATTAACGACGCGGCACGCATGAGACGCGCGCTATTTGTCATGGCAAGCCGGTCTCACTAGCACGTACTAAAACACATAACTCATGTGCCTATAGACTGGTACGAATTTTTTTATATGTATGAAAATATACTGTATTCTAAAAGTCATTTTTCAATTTTGTTTAAATTTTAATTAAAAGTATGTTTACCGAAATCTTCCTTATAAAGGCATTGATCGATGCAACAATCGGTGCGTATAATAAATAAATATGTTGGGATATTCTTACAACTACGTGGTAAGCTGCGATGCTTGTGTTACGGATACCAGACAGGCTTTTTTTTAATACATACATATTATAAATATCTATCTAACTGTTCCAATGCAGCCTGAAACAAAAAATGTTCGTCAAGAAAATCAAGAACAAGTAAACTTATATGTAAACTTATTATGAAAATGAGAAGTGTATACTAACAGTTACGCGTTAATCCATACTAATTAACATAATATGAATATGATAAATGTGAAATTTTACGAATGTGTACTAATACGACCTAACAATAGTTGCGTCGAACTTAAATTAAGGAAGCGTAATTTAGACACCCACGTCAGCAAAACGGCGGCTATTAACTAATATCTTATAAATTACTATTAAAGTTAGGCAATATTGTCTGTTAGAATATGTAGATTAAGCAATTACTGTGTAGAACTAAGTTTAATCGGTTTTTAATTACAAAATTGAGCCTTCAACAATGGCATACAAGCGTGGACGATAGTATTAACTGCTGGGGTAGATATTAGGAATATATTATTTAAACAATGGTTAGTTCTATTATATCAAACGAAATTACAATTATCTGTCTAAAACATTAAATATTTTGGGTACTGGTACCAGCGTAATTTTCCTTTTACGAAAATTATTTCATTTTATTATAAACTATCCTTTTCCGCGGCTCCGCTCGTGTTCTAAGGGCTGAAAATCAAAAGAAATATTTTTCTCCCGTTTTTGCAACATTTTTCATTTATGATCTGCTCCTATTGGTCGTAGCGTGATGTAATATAACCCAAAGCCTTCCTCGATAAACGGACTATGCAACACATAAATAATTTTGCAAATCGAACCAGTAGTTCCTAAGATAAGCGCGTATAACCAACCAAACAAACAAACAAACCTACAAATTATCGACTTAATGTGCGATAGAAGAATCGTTTAATTCGTCGTTAGGCAGTTGGCCTATATCTATTGACGTGCCCCACGGTTTTATTTTAGTCTAGTCTAGGCATATGTTTATAATTCCCACGACTGTATCTATTTTATTATTTTTTGGTTTTTAGTACATTTATCTTAAACATTGCAATGTATGTTTAACATAAAACCGTTTAACTTAAAAAGTTTTTTTACCTATTTTTATTTTCTAGTTTTTAGTTTTTATTTATATTTTTTTTACCATTTTGTTCCCACGAGTAATGGACATTTTAACGGTCGACCCCCCCAGAGGTCCAATAAAGGGGCAAGGCTATGTACAACAAGATGCGCCTGAGTCTTGAGGGGAAAACGCTAACGACATATCATTTTTATCCACCCTAATGCCATACAGTTCTCGGCGCGTTTTAACCTTTCACCTTAACTTGGGTGGTGTACCGCTAACGACGTATAATTTTTAGCCACCCTAACGCCACACAGTCCTCAACACGATACAAAATCTTGACTTGGGTGGTGGATTCAGGCTGGATTAATCAGATACTTAAAAAATTACAGATTCAATTTCTAAATTTAAATCTTATTATTATACGCCATTTAGTGGCTGCGCCCATCTTAAATATTGAGGTTGTATAGTGCACTGTATTCTTCTTGTCAAGCCCTTTTATTTGATACCCATATTGGTGGGATTGATAAAAAATTGTTATCAGCCATTTGGTAGCGGCGGCCATCTTAGATTTCAATTTTGCATAGTAAATTGTATTCTACTTGTTGAGACCTTTCATTTGATACCCATGTTGATAGGATTGATAAAACCTAAGTTAACCGCCATTTTGTAGAGGCCGCCATCTTGGATTTTAATTTTATATAGTACATTGTATTCTACTGCTTGAGCACTTTCATTTGATACCCATATTGATGGGATTGATAAAACCTAAGTTATCCGCCATTTTGTAGCGGCCGCCATCTTGGATTTCAATTTTTTATAGTATATTGTATTCTGCTTGTTGAGCCCTTTCATTTAATACCCATATTGATGGGATTGATAAAACCTACGTTATCCGCCATTTTCTAGCGGCCACCATCTTGGATTTCAATTTTTTATAGTATATTGTATTCTGCTTGTTGAGCCCTTTCATTTGATACCCATATTAATGGGATTAATAAAACATAAATTATCCGCCATTTTGTAGCGGCGGCCATATTGAATTTATAATGATAATGAATAAACATAATTGTATTGTCACCAAAATCCAAAGTGTATACAAAATTTCAGATTAATCGGTTGACAGGAAGAGGGTGAAATTTGAATTACTAAATTTGACCCAAGAATAAATAATAAATAATAAAACAAACGGGGTGAGCTAAATAAAACCGTTTAAAAATGATTTTAGGCGTGGTGATATCACCAAAGCAAACTGGTCATGCAGTGCATCAATTGTTATCTTTAGATAAAGCACATCTTGAAAATCTCACTTAGTACCCTCCAGCCTTAAACTAAATAGATATAATAACATAGGAATTCGTACAATCTGTTGGCGGTAAAAACTGCAGTTGAGGGCTGGTTCTAAGAAAGATTAAAGTGGACTGTATATTATAAGAGGGGAAATTAAAGGATTCGGTTGACAGCGGGAATAAAAAGCGCGCCTACCTCGCTGGAGTTCTGCTTCAGGCCAGCTTCAGCGGTAATGCGGGTAGAAGCTAAAGCAGGTAGGAATAACAAAACTATGTAGGTTTACAATTGGCGGAAACACAATCAATACATTATTATTTTTCATTGAAGAATGGAATCCTTCAATGCTCATCGACTAATGTAAAGCTTAAAATATTAAAGATTCTACATTCATTCTTAGAAAGTATTAACCTATAATTTGTGATCGCCTATAGTAATTACAATGTCAATTTCAAAGACCCGCTTTGCATTCTATTTGTAAGGTGGTACCAGAGAAAAGGAATAGCGACATGTTAATGAATTGGAGAGTCGATTGATACGATAATTGTCATACATTCTATTAAAAGGTTCTCGTGTTTGTTCTGTAAATGAAGTGAATTTCAAATAATCGATTATTATAATTTTTATTTATTAATAAAAATACTTTTAAGTTACTTTTTTATATTACAAACAGGAACTTATTATTATAGAACAAACTTTATACCCACTAAAACTTCTTTGTTCATTAACGCGCAACAGTATTTATAACCGAAGGTATTTATACCCTATATTTCTGCATAAATTAACTAAATACTCTCAATATATTGCAAAGTAGAATTTAATGTAGCCTGTAGAAGTCGAGATAGTAAATTCAGTGCATAAGATGAGACAAGTCCTATCGGAGTTCAGACTGTGGTTGCGACACTAGACACCGACAATAGTGCGGTCCAGCCAATGGGCTTAGTTCCGAGAAAGGTTATTGCTTCATTAGGTAAAGTAACTGCAATTTATTGATATTTCCTGATTCTGCTATAAATACTGTGGTAAATCAGGTTTAGTGGCACATTATTAATTATCGCACATACATATGTATGAGTTTTTAAAACTTTTGTCAGTCTGTATGTCCGTTTGTTCCGGCTAATCTCTGAAACACTCACAGATAACTTATGTTATAATGAATAACTTAGGCTACTTTTATTTTATTAGAAAAAATAGAAAAAAATATATAAAAAAGTCTAATTTGTTTTAACGTACCAGCTAACTAACACAGCTAAACGGACCGAATTTGCTAGTATTATATAAAAAGTTTTTGTGAGGGTGGGTGTATTTTTATTACTCTTCACGTTATAATGGCGTATCGATAAATAGTGATTTTAAGTAAACAAGTTAATTACAAAAACTAAAGATGTTAGCGTATTGTCTTTTTATATTATAAAATATTTGGCTTCACTTTGAACAACTCTCTTTATATCAATTAAGTTTCTGTGAATAATGCATTCCATCTGTGAATTAGGATTGGTCACAGATTATAGCAAGACGACTAGTAATTGCGGCTATTTACTCGCCATCACTCGCCATAGGGACATTTCCATTTAGAGGAAGTTGCAGATTTGCTGCTACAAAATGTTGGAACAATTTGTCTGCTGGAAATTTTGAAATTCTTGCGTTCTCTCAAATAAATAGCGACGTTTGAATTTAAGTTAAAGTACGACTAAATAGTTGAAATTATATGTAAACTACTGCTACAATTCATATTTTATGAAAGCTTCAAAGAAAACAAAATGTCGGGGACTGTATATTTGATGCAAAAACAAGCTCTTTCTAGCTATCTTCTTGAGAATCTTAACATTCCTTTCCGTCGATTATGATGTTACTTATGTTTTTAAACTTCATTAATACACTCTAGTTACATATACTACTTGTTCTAGACGATTTCAAACGTCAGTTATCTTTATTTACACCGCCAACCAAAAATGCAAGCAAAACTGGACATTTTTTCCAATACTTCCGAAATTCACGGCGGAATATGTTCCGTTTCACTGTCAAAAGGCGCGCCAGACTTTACTCCAGTAAATTCAGCGGTCGAAACGATGGTTCCATCAGACTACGCTGCATTACAGCGGACCGATTGTTGCGGTGCGCTCGTAATGGACTTAATACTGATGTGGCTTTGGCTTTTAGCCTTTGTTTACCTCGCCTCGGTTGCGTATTTAAACCATAAATCTACGTTTGAACTACGTAGGAAATGCAAAAATCTATGATTAAAAATAAAACCAACTGAAAACTGTAAATGTACAAATGAATAGAATGTCGTCTCAGAGATGTAAAAGATAGATAAAAATGAAACTTCTTTGAATATGATTTCATTTTCTAGATGAAGAGAAATATGAAAATATATTTTATCATTAATCTTTTAGAGCTTTTTATAGCTGCTATAGCGTTTTAGTATGCTTGAGAAAATATTAATAGTAATTGAGCTACGGACTTGTGAGATACTTGTAAAGAATTAAAATTAATACCATCGTTTTTATAATTTATTTTTTATAAAATGAGAAAGTTGGCTCTCACTTACTATGTCTTGATATAACTCATGTAAATTCCTTTATTCCTCTTAATATTTTTCTGGAAACTAGTTATATTCAAATATTGTTTTAGTTTTGAAGTTATACGAACAGATTTCAGAAAATTAAATGTAAAACCAGTAAACATTTTAATTTTAAGGCTACATAATAAATACGACCTGCCTAGTAGGCGACCGCATGATATGGGAAGCATGATTAAGAAAAATATAATTAACTGAAGCTTTCATCGAAATTAAGGTAACTAACTAAAAACTTGAAACTGTTGAACATTCCAAATTAAACAAACAATCAGCGTATAAATTCTAACTCGTTCAAAACAATATGACAGTGACGTTAGCGAAGCCAAAGTTAAATTGAAACTGGTAACCAAACCGCACTCGTATGATTTATTGGCCGCATGCGAATACGTTACTCAGTTCGCCCACTGTTTTATGTCTAGATAAATGAAAGACTGATTTGCTCCCGTTACCATTTAGTTATTTAATGTCTACTCTCTTGCTCCAGAGGTCGCGGGTTCCAGTCCCATTCATTTGTTAACCTTGGATGATTTGTACTCCAGTCATGGGTGTTTATATTTATATTATGTATGTATTTAAACTTATATATGTAGTAAATAAACTATCTGGTATCCGTAACACAAGCTTCGTAGCTTACCACGAATCTAGATGCGCTGTGTGTAATAATGTCCCAACTTATTTATTTATTTATTACTTTGTATCCATACTAAACTTTGTATTTGTATCACTCCTAAATAGTGAGGCAAATTAAAAAATAATGAGAAAGAAAAAATATTATAAAATTTCATACAGAA
The DNA here is from genome assembly GCA_905231865.2 of Boloria selene. Taxonomy (NCBI): domain Eukaryota; kingdom Metazoa; phylum Arthropoda; class Insecta; order Lepidoptera; family Nymphalidae; genus Boloria; species Boloria selene. The sequence continues at coordinate 10,223,726 of HG993137.1, read as the reverse complement.
GTAGTTATATCGACTGATATTGTTTGAACGTTGGCTGATGGATAGATAATAGCAGGCTTTAAAAGTAACGGCATTAGTCATTCTGTTTACACTTTACCTCGTGACGAATTCGAGTAATGCGAGAGTGCCTTTTTAGTTTTACATATACAGGTAAAAAATTATGTATTTAATAAATAATTTGATTAAAGAAAACTCTAAATTGAGTGGCTGTGTTGTTTTTTCTATCAGATCCTCAAAATACAGCCACCCACGAATCATTTCTATCTGCCCAAAGTCTCAATAGTACAAGATACAATTTAAAATAACAGCAGGTTGAAAGTGCAGATAAGCTGTGGGGAAGATAAGAAACGTAAAGCCAGTAGAACAAAGGCCTGTCCTACGGCATGAACAGGAACAGTTTCCTTTGAAACTATTATAACAGTGAGAAGGATATAACTGAAATATAACTACATTATGTATAAAAGAGTGTTTTAAGAAAGTTTTATTTTAATGTAAAAATACTTGATTTTTTAAAGGACATTAACTTGTATTATTTATTTATTTTAGAATGTTATATAATACGAGACATCGATATAGAATTTTTGAATCAATATAAGAACATTTTATTTAAATGCCTACTTCATCTCTCTAAGAAATCTTATTTTTGATAGATATTTTTGATAGATATTTTATGACATATATTTAAATATTAAACATACTTTTATAACATGTCTTTAAAATGGTACAAAAATGTCCTTAAAAAGTTAAAAAATATGTTATAGAATATACAAAAATTATTATACTAATAGTACAAGTAAATAAAATTTTGTACAACTTAAAAATAATTTTACTAAACCCTGGCCCGTTTCACGTCGACATCTGCACCTGAAACGTTATTATCTTCACTCAAAGGGCTTTACTTCCGTTTTAGTGATCTAAGGAAGTGTTTCTTTTTTCATTTAGTTACTCTGAAATAGTTGTAGATAATTCTCTTTGTTCCCTGTAAAGCGAAGTTCGCTTGAAATATTATAGTATAATTTGAATTAAGTTATTTAGTTAGTTTAGTTAATAATTAACTTATTTAGTTTTACTATAATATGTACTATGACATACTTTCTTCTTATTTTTACTTTCGACTAAAATTACGGGCTATAATCGATGTTATAATTCAAACGTACAAGTATAACCAAAAGTGTTTCACTGAGACACTTTTTCTTGATAGAGACGAAAACCATGAAACAGGATAAAAAGTCCATTAAGTCTTATTGCTTTCTAAGCGATTAAAAAGAAAACATTTTTTTTGTTTGTGTAATTATTATATTATGCTTTCTATACTAAATATTAAGATAATTTCTAATGTATCTGATATACTCTATTTCTTAGGTGATTATCACTAGTCTTACGGTGAAGGAAACTATCAAGAAAAAACATGCATGTCATGTCATGAGCTGATGATGTCATGACATGTGAGGTCCGCCAACCGCATTTTTAACCAGCGTGGACTATGGCCTGATTCCCCTCGTATCGAATAGAGCCCGTGCTCAGCAGAGGGACGACGTTAAAAAGGCCTGAATAATTAACATTTTTTATCATTTGTCTTGCAATGAAAATTTAATTTTGTTTTCTATTCGTATTAGTGCAGAAAATATCTTAGTTATATAAAATATCTTAGTTATATAAAATATATTCAACCTTCCTGTAGCTTCAAACGTCGAGTCTAAAGTTAAAGAGGAAAAGTACAGTTAAAGTACTTAGAAGCGAAACAAAGCCCTCGGTTATTATGACTAAATATTAACATTTTACCGGCCCTACTTTTCATGCACACTGTGTACTTAATGTTCAAAGGCTTTGTGGAGTCTAAGAACATCGGAAACTTGTCGAAAACTATCACTGGTGCCGTCAAACCTCCTATCTTATGTTTAGTGCTTTTGTCTTTAGTTTACTTTCTTGTATAAGCTGTTAAAAATGAAGTTTGGTTCTTGAGTGCTTCAACTTTGAAATGTTGTAACAGTTAAAAATTTATGTATTAAATATAATATTTATGTATCAATTACTCACATTGTTAAATAATACTCTAACAATAATATCAAGCTGGAAAATATATTACTTATTAAAGATGAAAATAATATAAATTACGGCATGCGCTTCAGTAGCACTAAGCTTAATTAATCTAAAAATCCGCCTTATATTTTGGACACTCGTCGCTGAGCTTTGTAGATTAGGAATTTATTTTTGGGAGATAGTAAAAATGTCTCTATTAAAGAGCCTTTTCTGTTCAAATCTTCTACAAAAATATGTACATGTTCCAAGTACTTTAATACTCAAAAAGTGTATCTAGAGATAGATAGAGAGTAGATATCTGATAAAATTTAGAAATTTAGCTCTTTAAAGCCAATTTGTTTTCACAGGTTGTTAAAAGATGTTTAAGTATTTTATGAATATTAAATATTATTTTGATTACTAAGCGTACTATGTATGCATAAGTTTGTTACTCCTTTATGCTGAACGACTAGACAGCTTAGTATCTAAATTTATTACATGGATAAGCTACTGTTATACTCCAAAGAAGTGAAGCAAGGATAAGTCACTAGTATTGACGAAAAATAACACTTACAAATGTAACTAAATCGCATAATACTTAGGTAGTACATAAGTGAATTTTAAGTTCATAATAATTTAATGCCATAGGCATTTAAAACAAATAAATACTATTATTAAACACGTAAACTGTTAAAATATTCTTTATGATACACAAAACACCTGAAACGTTCTATTGTTTTCCAAATTGACTTTGTTATGGGGTTCACATTCCCATAATAGGAGTCAGTCATTCCTAGAGGCTAGCACGTGTGTAGTTTCAGTAGAAACATCTCATTACCAGCGTTTCATTCCCGGGGCAAATGGAGGTTAATTTCATTAGCACGAGACCAACGAATCGTGTGATAACTTTAGTGATGTTATGTGGAAGGGCACCCTTGGGATCAAAATAAATGTTTAGGAAAGCAGGAATTCCAGTTACGTTGATGTATTCATTAGCCTGACATTTGTTCATACACAAGCAACAACGAGCAAGTTAACTTTGTTACGTTAATTATATTACGTACACGAATTACTCTTTATTTTGTTATTCTCTTAGAAAAGCAATTTACTCAGTATTACTTATTTAAATGGGTCGTTGTTTTATTACTTCATTAAATAATTAATTACAATAGGTCTAATTTTTCGCAATGTTTCGTCCATTTAGTGCAGTAATCAAAAATTATAGAACACTTTACTAAAATTACCAAAAAAATCCTGTTTAATAGAATATTTAACTACAATCTAAGCTCTAAGCAATTCCATTATTGTTTTTTATAGCTCTCTATGTTTGCTATAAGTATAATTTTATTCTGTTTACTTCATATTAAAACAAATTAAAATTTTGCGTGACTGGTCTGGCTGCAACCCTGGTATCAGGGCTCACATAACGAGCACACTAGTCGTATTGGGCTACCGGTACACAAGTAAAATAAAATACGTTGTCATTGTAAATACAAGATTATTCTTTTTTTGGGAGATCACACGGACGATATTTCCCATACCTATACAAGCTATTCTATTTTTAACGATTGTGTATGGTGTTTTATCTACAATACCAGCTAAAAGTATATGGGCAGTGCTAGACGTTTTTGTCGCAGGAATACGGCACTAAACCTTGGCTTTGATTGCCACAGCATGACTAGTAAGTATTTATTATTTTTATTATCTAGGCCATTATACGTTCAAATATCATAAACCCGTTATTTATAAGTTGTCAGAATATATATATTGTTCTGATCCACAGTGATATTACAGAACCGGAAGAGCCGTTTCGCAACATCAATTATTATCACCACCACCTGAATTACTAGCATTTTAAATAAGGTACTTTTTATTACTAACAAGCAAACATGGTTAAAAGTATATATTAATATGTTTGTGTCACTTGACAATAAAATGAAAATAACCGCATAATAAAATCAAATTCGTTACTCTCAATCAATATCCGATGCATTGATACGAGTTCATTACCATAACTGATTGGGCAGAGCTATTGTCTCGAAAATTCACGCGGCAATTACGAGAGTACACGGCGGTGAGATGTAAAGCCCCACGTGCCATGTAATTATTGAGTGGGGGTCGAAACTTCCTATAAAACATCAGTAAACCCGGCCCAGACAAATTAAAATACATACCGATGGAATATCGACAGATTTCGATACACATCACTAATTGAGGTGTTCAACTATCGGCGTGATTTACAATCCACGAGCTCTTTCAAGCCATTAACCATTATGAACAAGAACTTCAAAAAATTGGCAAGCGTATCACGTCCAGAGCCTTAATTAAGAAGTTAATGAGATCATGTCCTGACCTCTTTTGTAGTAATCAATAGCAGTTATAAATTACAATATAAAATACACTGTGCTTGCCACTGCGAGTAAATGGGATATCAATTAATATTTTGAAACATTTTTGCGTACTCTAAAGTTTTTTAATTTCTATGTCACCTCGAATAACTTCAACAACACTTTATAAAATTTAGACAGCATAATGCTTTTTAAATCTACTTGAGTGCAGTAGAAGGTATGGTGTATATTATAATACTACTGACTCACATTCGCTTCGCTCGAGCTTAGCGTCAGCAAAGTCGCTGGTTCCGCTATTTAAAATAAATAAAATTTCTACCTCCTCCTTATTTTAAGTCGGGTAAAAGTAGCCTAAGCAACGCCTTATATCATTAGTTATCTGCGAGTGAAAGTTCTGCCAAAATCGGTCCAGCCGGTTCAGAGATTACCAGGAAAAAGCAGATAGATAAACATTTTAAAAATTGTTTTTTTTTGTTGCTAGTGTCATATATACTTTTATACGCATTTAGTGAATCTGTTAATTTGTAATTAAAAACAGACACTCCAATTTTGTTTATAATATGTATAGATGTTTAGATAAACCAGGAAACTTTGACCGATCGGTTTAGTAACACGTAAATTATTCGATAAATGCTTTGAAATACCTTCAAAATATTGCAAATATTTACTTAATATGAGATTAACAACGTAATAGAGCTTTCACAAAATTCACATTATAGGTTCAGCTTTAAATGGGATTAAACCACAAATATGTTCAAGTCGGATCGCTATACATGAATATCGAAGAGACATTACGTTGTGCGCTAATAGCCAATATCTGACGCCAAAATTGCTTTCCTAACGATATTTCTGCTGCTAGTAATAAAACCCTTAATCCTATTATGGACCCACTGAAACCGTTTTTGCCCACGTGGATGTATTACAATCAATAATTTTCGCTGTTTTCAAGCATTATTAAAAAAGGTTAAATTTTGTTATAATTACATTTTTAATGGATATGGAGGGAAATTTTCTGATGTTATGAATTAATTTTAATGAAATAACACTTTATATTTAATTTTCCTGAAAATATAGACTTTTACAAAGATATTTTCATACCGTTCATTCATACTTATATAAATATTATATAATTTTGTTTGGAATATGAATATTATTAATTATTGGTTTGGTAGATAATATTTAATATAATTATTTTCCCTACAAAACCCTTACTTTGAATATTTGTAAAATAGTACATTTTATCTTATTTTAATATTGTTTAATTAATAAATAGAATTAGCTTTAAGTTTAAACCTAATTTATATCATAATAATATTTGCACAAAACATAAAAATAAGCACAACAAGAATAAATATATTTTTATAATATTTTAAAACAATATTCGGTAGTTAACTCATTAGGGCACCTTCTAATATTGCTTCCTTATCGTTATTTTGGAGGTAAACAAAGCCTTAATTTTATTACCGAGACCCGCATCAGCCTCGTTATAGAATGGACTAGAATTGTCAACATTACCCCATTTGCTTAAAATTTCGTACTCTGAGTGGTTGGCCTACTTATTAACTGGTTATTTCTGTTTGCAACAGATGTAAGATATTAAAAATTATTTAAAAAAACAATTGTAAAATTGTTTTACATATGTCATATGATATTGCCAATAAATTAATGAATATGAAATTTAAAGCGTTTATTTTTCGATCACTACATGAGTAAGGACCTTTATATTGTAGAAATAAATAATTGTTAAATCTTACCTGCCTTTTACACTATTGTACTTACATTAATAATCTAGGACGCCCTTTTCGAAATAAAAATATACCTATTTATTTATATTTTTCCATATGCATTATCTATATTATTGTTTTGTATCACTCCCAAGTAGAACATGAAAACCCAAAAAAACTTATTAAGTGATCCAAGGTTGCAAAATCCGAAAAGATCTGGCTACAGTCTTAAAGGGTGTCAAGTTCCGAACCGGTTGATTAAACCTGAATTACAGGAATTATGAAAGACTTTCTAACTATATTACTAGGAAGTTTTTTACAGTATTCTAGAATAATAAACTTATAACTTTAGAACTCTTAATCTCTATTAATCATTCAAAAAATATTAATTTTCATTCACAATATTAAAAAACTATTGCGTTGAATATATTTTTTTTTAATTTGTTTTGCAATATACTTATCTTTTTTATTTTACTATAAGAATAGAATTCTGTCACGTTAACGTAGCAAAGTAACGTGTGTTACGTGTCACAGCTCGACGTAAATTATTTTTGTCAATTCAAATAGGAAGCTCAAGATTTCCGTATATCTGCAAGAATTTTCGTAATAAATTTTACCAAAAATGTACTGATTTCGTAAATTTACTGCTTGTTATCTGGGAAAAATTATAAGCAAACAATATAGAATAAACAAGAAAAATATTATTAGATCCACAAAATTGGCCGTCACGGAAAATGATGAATGAAGTTATACAAAAAATATATTGCGAACTGCTGGCCTACTTCGTTATAAAAAGTGATATATGACTTACCTAGATTTATTATATAAATGTGCCGTAGAGAGACTCATAGTTAGAACTTAACTTTTATCTGATCGTCATCTATATGCGGCAACTAGAGATTGTGATTGAATAATGGCAAAAGATAGTATTTTATTTATCTTAGATAAAGTATGTTTATTAAGGAAATGATAAATATGTTTTTATATTTTTATGTATGAAATGGAAAAATATATTTAAAAATAAAAAAAATCGTATGGATTTTTGACATCAAAATCGGTCAAGCCCTTTAAAGGGGATAAAAAGTAGTACTCACAGCAAATTAATATTGGTAATTGTAAATCAATATTAAGGCTATAAATCATTTGTTTTGCTTCGAAGCTTTTACTAAAACCGATAAAAATCCATCATTAAAATTAAGAGGGCAAAGGAAAATGGTTATTTTTTTGTGAAACGCCCACACCTTTGGTGTGAGATTTAATATCATAATGGACAGTAATGTTCACTGAGGGTCTTTTGTAGTTGTCTGTCTATGCATTAGGAGACTTGGTACAAAAAGCTGTGTAGAATAATTATAACAAAAGAACCTTTTAAGCTAAAGTTGACTTTTACATGAAATTAATAGCGAGCTTTAATTATACAGTAATTTGAATACTTTGTTAAAGTCTTTCCATTTACTAAAAGTTATAAATAACTATACCTATAATATATGGAATAATGTGGGAAAGGTTTTTTATATTCAATTTATATATTCAACTCCAAAATAAAAAATAAAAAAATTATTTTTTCCTTCAGTTTTATAATATTATACCTACTCGTAAAAGTAGTATAGAAAAGTCATCCATCACCTCAAGAAGCATGACTGTAGAACTAATATATTAAGGCGATATATTACATATTATTTTCATAATTTCTATACTAAAGACATATTTGTTTTTTAGTAAAGTGTTCTATTTCCTTCTTAAAATGTGTAAGCTCAGATTCATGAAATTCACGAAGAGAAGACAAAGTACTATGACAAACTATAATTTTGAATTCCAGTCATGCTTTACAGACAACATTTCCATGGCTCAGGTATATTTTATATAAATAGATGTCGAATACTTTACGGATTGAGAATAGTGAATTTTTCTATACTATACTGCTACTTTCAATGCTGCATAGTTTATTAGAATTCACTAGTTAGTAGTTCAGTCATGATGCTTTCGCTTGGGAAACCGAGTGAAGCTATTCCGGGTCCGGGTCTCGCACCTCTGATTTTTTATTATGTTTTAAGAAAATCAAATAAGTAATCTAAAAATCCAAGCCATTACGCACTTGGCTGCGTGGTAGTCTATGGCCAGATTTTCCTCGTATTGAAGGAAGGTCCGTGCCCCGAAGTTGGACGTTAATAAAGGCCGAATACACCACATCTTCTACTATATTACTAATTTATTATTTTTGTCAATAAAATGTTACATTCAATCAATGACACGACATTATTTCATTTTATTATTTTTCATATGCCTCTAACTAATTTGAAATGAAAACAAAACACTAGGTAGACCTTACTTTTTATCAGTAGAACTAAATCGAATCTATACTTATAGTGATCTCAAAAATTCTTCTGGCATACTATTCGACGTTAACGTGACGTTGTATCTCTTATAGTCCCACCCTAAGCAGTAAAAAAATTCTATACGTAATACCAGAATTGACAAAAACGCTTTGTCTTGTTCCCGTACTGATTGGGGGAGTCAAATAAACCAAGCCCGTCTCGTGTTCACATACGTGATCCGACTGTATTACGAATTTATACGAAAAGAGAAAACTTTAATAAATGTCATGATTTTATTACTTAGTAGAATGTTTTTGCAATTTTTGTGCGCAAAGATTTAAAATAAGTTCTACGCAAATCAATAACTTAATCGTAACTGAATCAAAAGACAGAGAATGTATATATTGTATACTAGCTGACCCGTGCCCACTTCGTTGGGCATAATGTTAATAATCCTTTTTTAGTACAGAGTGTTTAAATAATTTAAATTATTTTATTAATATTAAAAATTAAAAATTAAATTATCTATACTAATATTAAAAAAAACTACTTTTTGTCACTTAAATATAAAAGTTAGACATATGCTGTCGTTGACGTTTTTGTAGACATTTTTAAGCTCCACATCTTTTATCTACAACTCAAAAATATATCTTTCATAGTTAAGGCAGCGTTCGTAAGAAACGCTTTCATTCGACCGTTTTTTCTCCGATTCACTTTGCAAAACGGACTACCACGTAAAAGCCTTTTTATTTTTCGGTTTTTTATATAACCTATGACACTCAGCAATAATGTGGCTTTCTATTGGTGAAAGAATTTTTAAAATCGGTTCAGTAGATCCCGAGATTACCCCTTACAATTTAACAAATAAACAAACTTTACTTCTTTATAGTCTTAACTAGCTGTGCCCGCAACTTCGTTCGCGTGGATGTCGGAACTTAATTAGTATTTTTTAGTGCGAAGCGCTGTTGGAGGATACCGATACAAATTACAAATCATTTTTTTTATTTATGCTAGTGCTTCTTTATAAACAACATTAGCTAAGACTCCTACAAAACTCAAATATGGGCGAAGGTCATTCTTTCAAAGAAAATCTTGACACCGCGATTCAGAAAATGACGTTACACGCACAACACCATCTATCGAACAATACTGCACGCAGTTGATCTCTAGTTATAGTCCCGTCTAAGTTCGAATACTCGTAGATGGCACTGTTTTAATATTTCACTTCGGAAACACTATTTTTTTTTTATTAATTTACATTTTTTATAAGTGGTGAACTGATTACGATGAAACAAAAACCTTAATGTTACTTCAATTTACGCACATATTGTTGTGTATATAAAAGTTACGTGAAGTTGTGAGACCAAATGCACATAACCCTAATTTTACTTCTGGAATTTCTCTACTTCTTCACTTTAAACTCAAATATCTTTTGATAGACTGAACCGATTGCAATGAAACAAAAACTAAATGTTACTTCAAGTTACGTTCAATCGTTGTGTATAAAAGTTATCTACATTGCTTTCGTACATTTTACGTGATGCCCGGATAAATAAACAGACAAACCGACAAACAGACAAACAGACAAAAATTCTAAAAATGCTGGAAATGGGTTCTATTGGTTATCCTTTGACACCCTGGCTATTTTTTTTGTAATTTTTTTTGATGTACAAAAACGACTTTTCTACAGTTTTATTATATGTATGGATTGTAAAATAATGTAACATTCGGAAGAAAAAAATAAATAGAAAATCGAAGCAGTAGCTATTACTTATACATTATGTATTATTATTAACGTGTGACATAATTTCTATATTTCTTAAATACCAGAGGAACATATCGCACTACATTGATAGATTTACAATTAGGTAAACTATCTATCTATATATATAAATCCAGGCAGTGGTAGCCCAACGATAACGCGCTCGCGTGAATAACCGAGTGATACGGGTTCGAATCCAGGTCTTGCACCTCTGATATTTTCATGTGCGTATCATTATTATTATTATGATTACCACTTGTCTTACGGTGAAGGAAAACATCGTGAGGATACCTGCATGTCTGAGAAAACCTAGCAAGTTTTCGAAAGACATGTGAAGTCCGCCAACACACACTAGGCCATCGCGGTGGACTATGGCCTGATCCCCTTCGTACTGTAGGAGGCCCGTTCCTAGCAGTGGGACGTTAAAAAGGGCTGAAGACAAAACAAACTATCTATAGATCGACAGCTGTACGAGCTGACCACTAAAATAACAAGCGAGTCAATTCATCTGTAGGATTTACAAGACTGATATAAAACTGAAACTAAACAGATTAATTTATCCACTCCAGTTATAATATCATTCATTGTATAATTTTGAGTTTACATGGAAAGTTGAAACAAGTTCTAGCCCACCACTCCTCTTGCCAGGTATTATAGGGACATAAGTACATTTTATTAATATTGAAAATTAAACTTCATTGGATAAGATTAATTCAAGCACTTTTGAATCGTCAAAATCATTTAATGTATTCGGTCAATTAGTCTTTACTCTATAAAGTAAAAGCGCTAACTCGATAATAAATTTTCGCGTTTATTATATTACATAAATTAAGCAATACGGGCGATATGGATTTAACGAGAAAGCGATATTAAAAATTCTAGTAGCGTTAGACCCTGGAATGTTTTGTGAGCTCATCGAGATGTTATCTTTTAATATAAAATTTGATCAACGTTAATGAATCAAACAGATAAATTGATTATTGGAGTACAGTTAAGGAATTTGTTTTTGTTACATTTTTTTCCAAAAAGATAATCATCATCATCATCAACAGCCTTTTGCAGTCCACTGCTGGACATAGGCCTCCCCCAAGGCGCGCCACTTCTTCCTGTCAGCTGCCGTTCGCATCCATTCGATGCCGGCATGGCTGCGCAGGTCGTCTTCCCATCTCGCGGGTGGGCGTCCCACGCTACGTTTGCCAGTACGCGGTCTCCATTCAAGGACTTTCTGGCTCCAACGTCCATCAGTCCTTCTGCAGATGTGGCCTGCCCAAGTCCACTTCAACGTGCTAATCCGACGCATAATGTCGGTCACTTTGGTTCTCTGACGGATATGCTCATTTCTGAGGTGGTCCATCAGAGAGACTCCGAGCATCCTCCGTTCCATAGCACGCTGAGCGACCTTGAACTTGTGGGCAAGCCCTGCCGTGAGTGTCCACGTTTCAGCACCGTAGGTCATAGCGGGGAGCACGCACTGATTAAAGACCTTGGTCTTTAATGATTGCGGGATAGGCGACGTGAGGATCTGCCTCAGCTTTCCGAATGCTGCCCATCCTAGCTGAATTCTTCTATTTGACTCCTTTTCGAAATTGTTTCTGCCAAGTTGAATTATTTGGCCCAGGTAAGTGTACTCAGAAACAACCTCTAATGGGGAGCCTTCGAGCATCACCGGTCTGGGAAGGGCATGTTCATTGAACATGATTTTGGTTTTATCCAAATTCATCCCAAGACCGATACTCCTAGAAGCAGCGTTCAGATCAGACAGCATTCCCTCCAAATCCTCCAGCGATTCTGCCGTGATGACAATATCATCAGCAAACCTTAGATGTGAGATGTGCTCGCCGTTTATATTGATTCCCCGCCCAGTCCAGTCCAGCGTTTTGAAGACGTCTTCCAGTGCATTTGTGAACAGTTTCGGGGATATAACATCCCCCTGTCTAACACCTCTTTGCAACTGGATAGGTCTCGTCTGGTGGTCTTGGAGCTGGACGGTCATCGTCGCGGTCTCATAAAGGCATCTCATCAAGCTGATGTACCGCCAATCAATTTGGCATCGCTGTAAGGATTCAAGAACAGCCCAGGTTTCAACCGAGTCAAAAGCTTTCTCGTAGTCCACAAACGCGAGGCAGAGAGGTCGGTTGTACTCTTCGGTTTTTTGTACAACCTGCCTCAGCGTATGTATGTGGTCCAGAGTGCTAAATCCGCGGCGAAACCCGGCCTGTTCTGGAGGTTGAAAGGCATCTAGCCTTGGAGAGATCCTGTTGGAGATGACCCTAGAGAACAACTTATACACGTGGCTCAGGAGCGATATCGGTCTGTAATTCTTCAAAAGGGTTTTGTCGCCTTTCTTGAAGAACAGTACGACCACGCTCCTGCTCCAGCTTTCGGGAGTTCTTCCAGAGAAGAGGGAGGTGTTAAATAGTCTCTGGAGTTCCTTCAAGATTGGCTTACCGCCAGCCTTAAGGAGCTCCGAGGTAATACCATCTTTTCCTGGAGCTTTTCCGTTTTTAAGTTGCTTCAGGGCCATCTCTATCTCATCCAAGGAGATGTCAGGCAGGTCTTCCGTGAAGTGGCGTGTTAATGTGGCTCTTGGATCTGCAGGGTCGGCATCTGTTTTGTTTCGGTGCGAACGGTACAGTCTGCTATAGAAATCTTCAATCTCGGAGAGAATCTCTGGCTTTGAGGTGACCATGCCTCCACTAGCATTCCTCAACTTCGTTAGGTGGCTGCGTCCGAGGTTTTGGGCGAATACGCGTGCCCCTCGGTTCCGCTCAATCGCTTCCTCGATGAGGATCGTATTCGAGCGCCGTAGGTCACGCCGTATTGCTTTCCTGATTTCCTTATTTCGCGCCCTTTCCTCCGAAGGATCAGCCAGTGGAGTTTCTCGTCGAATCCTCATCAGCTCGAGAGTCTCGTCCGAGAGTTTTGATTTTTTGGCGGCCGTCCGCTTCCTGCAGAACTTCTTGCCCTCGCTGCAGATAATTTCAGCCACGTTATCGAGGTCCTGGTCAATGTCGCAAGCCGCGTCCAGGGCGGCGAATCGATTTTGAAGTTCCAGTTGGAACTTTGTGGAACCCGCTGCCACTTGCAACCGTTCGGGTCGGAGCGTAGACTTCATCAGACGTAGTCTTTCCAGTTTCAAATTTATATTCAGGGTGCCTCGGACCAGTCGGTGATCACTACCGGTTTTAAACCTGTTGATCACCGAGACATCCCTGAATATGCGCTTTTTGTCCGTCATGATGAAGTCTATCTCATTTTTTACCATACCGTTGGGACTTTCCCAGGTCCACCTCCGCTGGGGCTGCTTCTTGAAGAAACTATTCATCAAGTATAGCCCCTGGGATTCAAGGAATTGGACCAGCATGTGTCCCCTCGGATTACGGTTGCCTAGGCCGTACGGTCCCACGACCGATTCGCCGCTCATCTGATTTCCGACTTTTGCATTAAAGTCCCCCATAACAACGCTGTAGTGGGCCTTGGTGGTGGTGTTTAAGGCTCGCCCTATATCTTCATATAGGGCTTCAACTTCGTCATCCGGTTGTGCCGACGTGGGTGCATATACCTGAATCACCTTAATTTGGTACTTTTCGGTGAGTTTAAGTACAAGGTACGCTACCCTTGTCGATACACTGGAGACTTCAACAACGTTGTTACAGAGGGCTTTATTGACCAGGAAACCTACGCCACCTTGGGATTTGCGGTCTCCTTCCCGAAAGTAGAACATATGGCCAGAGCTCAAGGTTATGCAGTCCTCCCCCTCTCTTCGGACTTCGCATAAACCCAAGATGTGCCACCGTATCTTGCTCAGTTCTACCTCCAGTTCGGATAGATGTTCGTCCAGCCGGAGACTGCGTCCATTAAACGTCGCCAGGGTCAGTAGTTTTGGTGACTCGGTCCGCTCCTGGAGATTCTTCGCACCCCTGGCACCGCTGTTACCCCGACCGTCACCGTGGCCGGGAACAGTGGCGCCGCCAGGAACTCGGGGCCTTCCATTTTTGGAGTACTGCATGGGGGGTTATTGCCCATACTCACCACGCTGGGCAGGCGGGTTGGTGAGCGCAGTGCCATAAGGTTTTTGAACCAGTGAGGCTGCTGCCCCTCATTGGCTAGTATTTAGCACCGTATGGCTTTTACTGGTGGTTATACCGCCATCCGTCGGTTGGATTGCCACAAGGTTCTATTTTGTGACCCATCCTGTTCCCTTAGTAGACTCTTACTACACCCACGGGATGAGAGGGGGGAGCAGTATTCTTGATTGCCGCTGCTCCACAGATAATAATCATTACAAATATAGTAAGAACTGGCTTTTATATGTACTAAAATATAAGTGACTTTGAACTAAATTGAAAATAAATTGAATTTATCTTTTGAAAATAACAATAATATTATGTAAAGTTATAACTACCAGTACCAGACATACCTAAGCATGTATTTTCGTTTACGTAATCCAAATATTGTTTAAAATATGATTTTTGCTTTCAATTTGTTTGAATATTTTTTTAACTAAAATATTATCAAAAGTTTTTACTATTTTTAACAAGAGTCCCAAAAAGTACAATAACAATTTTCCATAAGCTTAATTTTTCAATTTTGTATATCCTTTGTGAAATAAAAGCATCTTCTTATTAAAAATATTATCATGGATATTAAAAATACACGCATACTGATTTACATACAATATTAATTTTTATAATACATTTTATTCTACTCTACATAAATTATTTGATATTTTCAAAAGAATGATAATAATTTAAATGATTGAAAACTTAACGCTCATCAGCCTTTATAATAAGTAACAAGTTTATGATATTACTAAGAATCCCCTTGTCATCTCAAACAGGACCTTTTAATAGTGTGCGGATATTACATACGAAAATGGCTAGTAATCCATCACCTGGACCAAAAAATAAAGCTGAAATCTGCCTCCAAAACGTCATTTAAGTGAGGGCTTAAGCATGACACGGCATGTTGCGCTTACAATGTTTATCCGTGAATATTTCTGATACATACATTATAATTAAATTTGCTATATTATATTATAAGTAGCGTATTGTAAAAGGTATTTAGATATTATACGATGTGATGTGATATAATGATATAACCGATGGTTATTATATACAAACCCGCGATTTGAACCCGCATCAATCGGTTATCCAAGAGAGCGCGTTACCACTGGGTAACCATTAATCACATTATATATCATATTATATATTATTTATAGTAGTCTGAAAGTAATAATACAAAAGTTTAATCTCCAGAGCCTAGCCATTAACGAAATATATTTAGACAGCCATTAAGGCACACCTTTGTAGGCGAAATTTCGGCCTCTAAAATATTTACTTATTTGATTAGCCCTAAACCGACTCAGACTATATAAAATAAACGACTGAAGGTTTAAATGGTTTAGAAACTCACAACAATCTAAAAACATTTTTTTATCAGAAATATTCGCATCCATGTGCAGAGTTTATTACAATAGTATTCATGATTTAAGAACGCATCGAGGACAAACATACGGACATTAATTTTATTTTTAAGAACTTATAATAGTACAGTGTAAACCTTATAAAAGCAGAGTTTGTGATGTAACGAAATACAGTACTTAAGTAAAGCAATGAACGTAAAATATATCTCAAGTAGTATATTAATTTGGATGTTTCCGATATCTCAAGACAATATTTTGCTATATGGAGCATGAACCGCGATCCCCTCGAAGAATAAGCTTCATCCAATTGGAAGAGTCGATAGTGCTTGTAATCTTCTTTATATATTTTCCTTTATCATTAGATTTTGTATAGTTCATATTTAGTCAATAAGAGAACATATTTTGACCCACCGAGATCATGTCAAAAAATATCAGTTTTTAATGGATTTGTATTTAGCAGTTTGTTCATTCGTTATCAACGACACCAAAAAATACGCTATCTTTTCGTAAAAATATCATCCTTTAAAAATACCAGTGACCTCACTCCGCCATATTCGTTCAACCGTTTTAATTGAACAAATTACCTATTACTACTAATACTTTCTGATTTAAAATAGTAAACCATCTTAATAAACTTCGTCTCCAATTCAATTATATTTCATGAATAAATTATGTACAAAGTTAAATTGAATAACAATATGATTTTCAAATTAGAAAACACTCCAGTTATCTTCAAAACAAAGAAAGGGTACATCTATTCATACATCATACGCAGACTTGACCCTTTCTTACCCATTGAAGATAATTCGACTAGAAGTGACATCGCTTCCTTATCAGCTTTTGTAACTTGTAATTTTCGCTCCAATTCCACCAAATTGATAGTTTTATGCTACTGACTTAGAACAAATAGCGTAATAGAAGTGATACACGTACAATGTACCAATTAGATATTATAATTACTTAGATTTAGGATTATAAAAAAATTAAACCACTGTTTATCTTACAGGAAAGTTAAATGCAATATACAAAAATATATAATAAAATTCTTCTAGGCATTGTATTTCTATGCGAAGCTATTTCACTTATTTGTATTAAAACGTCTAAAACACAACACGAATAATTTAGTGCAATGCTTTATTTTAGAAACCGCTGTCAACGAACTGGTATTTGGGAATTACTAATCTTATTTTGATAAGCTATAATATTAAATATATATGGATTTAAAGAAAAAGTAAAGCGTCATATTCATTCGTAAGTTCTATAGATACGTATATTAGAGAAAAATTTCTTGCTACTTTCTAATAAATGACACAAATGACAGGAAAGTCAAAGTCAATGACACAAAGAAGACTGAACTGTCGTGCATGGTATTATATTTATTGGACGGATTTATTTGGAAATTTTCAAAATATTGTTGAATTGATATTGTATTTTTTATGAAAATTTTAAATTAAATGAATTTGCTCAGCACAGCGTGACCCATTTCAATAATTTCGCCCGGAAATTTGCAGACAAAGCGAAACATAATAATATTTATGACAGTTTCAATAAAGACTGAAATACAATAAAAGCTTCGATAACAACTGAAGTTTAAAATGTTTATTTCATAGTGGCTTGTCGCATGTACCGCGGCCGGGTAATTGAATCGAGAAAGTTTACGATTGCAAAATACTCGTATTTATTGTGTTTGCTGCATAGGATTGTTCGTCTTCTATTTGGGGTTTGACATACATATTTTAATGATTTTTGCTATTTATGAACAATCGTTATGAATTTTCACGAGCGATAGTTGTAAACAAAACGCTTTTCCTTTTTCCTTAGTTACATTTCTTAATATGATATGATTATTATTACAATACTTAAAGTAAAATATATTTTTTTCAATAATCTCTTTTTCTTATTTTTTTAGATTATTGTATTTTGAAATTGGACTAATAAAAAAAAGAAAAAAACAAAAGGCAACTACATAGAAGGGGGAACAAATACTCTGATAAAAATGTAATAAATTGTAATTTTCTTATAATTACATATTATGCGTTTAGAATAGAACATAATATGCATTAAGTAATATCTCGCATAATAACATATTATGCGTTAAGCAATAACTGTATTGCTTATTATGAAAACTGACTTTGATTTTATTTGTCTGTATATAGCACAAATATACTTTTAAATAACTTGATTACCAAAATCCTCAAGAGCCGGTTGTGTTGTTTAGGTCATCACACAAACTCATCCTATTTAGTGAAATTTGAAAAACTTTTCTAATCCGTTCCTAATCTTAGTTTTCTCATAAACGAGAAAAACAAGGGAAACCATGCATTTAATTTGTTCAAGTTAGTGATATGGGATAATAATAAAAATCTTCGCATAATTATTCTTTTATTTAACATGCTGCTTATTTCATAGTGATTTTCATAGTGGCTTCATTTATTGATTTATAATGTAATTGGAATTTTTGACATGAGTTTCCTCTTCTATCTTTAATTTGTCATTTTATCATAAGTAAGTAAATATAAACTTAATTCATAAAGAATATTTTCGAAGAAAATGAAGAATAATTACAATACAGTTGTATGTTTTATTCGTATATTTTTGATTATATATTTAGATTATGTGGTGTAAATTACAATTGCCTTTAAAATAAGACACAATTAAATATTTTATATAACGTGCTTTAATCTAGCGCGATAATTTACAAAGCAAAATGAAAAATACACATCGCAACATCTGTTGTGTAATATCGAAGCTCGTGCAGACACCCTCACGTGACCTTAAAGCTCGGCGGAAACTACGAAAATGTTACTATTACTGGTGGAAATACGCGAAATTGCAACTTAATTTTGTTAACGTGTGGCTTAATCTTATTAAAATTGTTAGTTGAAATGAAACGATCTTATTACATTTTACAATTATTTGACAAAAAAAACTGTTATAAATATAAAATAATTATTATTCGAAATAAAATATAAATCGGAAAGTAAAAGATCAATTTCAATAAAACGCAAAAGAAGATAATCAGAGAATGTTTAATTGAAAGTTAATTAGTATAACACCGGTTAAGATTGCCATTTTTTTGTAAAGTGGCAAATTTAACTTAGGCGAATGTATACATTATATATTGTAAGGAAAATCGTATAGAAGTAGTAATTTTTATCGATACAGTTACATCTATAGCTAGTTTTTAGATTGTTTGTCTGTATGTCTGCTTATCTGTCTGTGACAACACTACATGAAACACCCTCTGGGCAGATGAAATTTTGTATGACGATAGCTAGTTCTTAATATTTATTAAAATCTAATAAACTTTATCCTTGTGTAATGGAGGTGATGTGAATGTTTTATTCATGTTTATTTTATGAAATATTAATTTTACTCTGTATCATCGAAAAAGAAAAAAGCCTTATAAGAATTAAAACTTTTACGGAAATCATTTCCACAAGCATCAATCTTTCTAAAAAGGAAACTTTTAAAAAACGAGGTCAAAGGACTTTCGTTTAAATGCTTCGCTAACATTTTGAACATTCTTCGACGAAAAATTTAAGAAACGTTACTAAACTTAGTATAGCAAACTTCGAAGTCGCAATCCAACACAATATTTTTAGGGTAAGGTTTTTTTCATCCATAATTTACCGGATAGAAAGCTTTTTTGTAGTACAAGTAATATAAGCATATGAGTTATCGAATATGGAAAGTAGCTGTTTAGTTACTAAATAATAAATGATTTTTTAATGTTTTATGTTAATTATTTCATAAATCTTCTTTTTCTTATATCAAACTAAATAGATCAATGCCATTATGTTTATGTATTACAAATTTATTTAATAGCCTGACAATCGTGATTTATAACTAAATTAGCAAGCAACGTTACTTATGCATATTCTCTATTTTTTATTGCGGCCTGTATTACGGAAACTAGCATTCTGTGCCGAATAAAAAAATTTAATGCACGAGTGTGCGCGCAAACGCAAGAGTACTATCTAGTACAGGGGGACGGCAATTCAACATGACATCATTAGTCCCTTTTCGAAGATTCAATTCAAATCGACAAATTCTGGAGCCGAGACTAGAACCTAGAAATCTTTACTGTAAGCTCAGATCTACAACTATACATGTTAATCACTAAACTATAGAGGCAGTTTCATCGTCCATGATTTAAAAAAATCATAAATATAATACTAAAAACATTGAAGGCTAGCTAGAACCTAGAAAACTTTACTGTAAGCTCAGATCTACAACTATACATGTTAATCACTAAACTATAGAGGCAGTTTCATCGTCCATGATTTAAAAAAATCATAAATATAATACTAAAAACATTGAAGGCTAGCTAGAACCTAGAAAACTTTACTGTAAGCTCAGATCTACAACTATACATGTTAATCACTAAACTATAGAGGCAGTTTCATCGTCCATGATTTAAAAAAATCATAAATATAATACTAAAAACATTGAAGGCTAGCATTGATAAACCTATTTAATTGTGGGCTGGTCATCTAATGATTCTCCTATACCTATTTTAAACGTAGGAAACAACTATTTTCTTAAAATACGCATCTTGTACTAATAACAATTTACAAAAGGAATTTAAGATATCTCATAATCCTTAATTAGAAATCCTCTTTGATTTTCCTCTTTCGAAAAATGAAGTCATAATTTATTCATTATAAGCTTACGCATTCCATAACGATGGTAGGAACTTTTAATCTGAGCAAGGCTCATGGGAATTGACAAAAGCGATAAATGAATTGGAAGATATTGAGTATTATGTTAAGCTTAAAAAATGTTAAACTTTTTAATTTTAAAGTAGTTAGCTATTTTTATTAAAAACTAAGTATATGATACTACTATTATATATTTTTTTATTCTTACTTCTAACTAGCGGCTCACCTTTGCTTGCTTGCGTTCGTCTAAGTACGTTTTATTTTTCGAGCCTTCGAGAACTTTATTCTTTTTCTTAAGTAAAAGTAGCCTAAGTTCTTCTTATTACATCAGCTATCTGTCAGTGAATGTTTTGTCAAAATCAGTACAGCCATTTTGATATGAGCCAGAAAAAACAGACAATATAATGTTATATTTCTATATAAATGAATAAACTAAACATTCGCTACTCTGAGAAAAGTTTTAGATCCTGGGAATTATAAAAATCTCCTATAAAATTTTCACATTGTAAAAGTTGTATATTATGATGTTAATTGATAATTTTAAGCCTGAGTTTGTATACAAGCATGTTTGCACAATTTTTAATATCATCATAAAGTGAAATATTGGCGAAAAATATTCGTTTAAACATAATAATAACTTTAATAAAAGTATAATAAAAATAGAAAAAACAGTAATAAACTTATTACCTATTCACTGAAGTTCTACAAGCAAACTACTAATGACAGTAATGAGGTATTTCTTTTGTTTTCTAACTTGTGCTGTCAATCAAACGGCTCACGATGAAAAAGAATGAAAATAATTATAAGTATACAACTTTCAAGAAATTAAAAAGTTTTTTAACCGAACTGGTTTTTGACTCTTTTGACATATAGATTTTTTACAATAATTAACAAACTAAGAAATATTCCATGTTTGTCAGTTTGTAATTCTATTTCTTATTTTAACTACTTAATAATAATAAAAAAACATATTTATATGGTAGTAATTGACATTTTTTGCTGGGAAAAGTGAAAGAAAAACTGTTAGAACAGTCACCTTGTTGTATTTTATAAAGAAAAAAGGCCAAGGTTTATTACACTAGGCTCTTGAAGGATGTTAAGAAAGAGAAACAAGCTCTATATTTCTGTTTTCACGAATCACTTAATTTTTATAGCATTACACAATTTTCTTGGAAAATCTTTCTGATTCAATCCCCATATTTTATTATAATAGTTATACCGAATATCTACACTAAATGTGCCAAAGCGGCTTTATCACTAACGATTTCTTACAGCCAATCAAAAATTTAGAATTGAAGTAAGTGTATAATATTGTAAATATAATAGAAAGGTGCATTATGTTTCACTTCAAAATAATCATGTTATATATTTTGCGTCATTTTTTTAAAGTTATTGTTGTACCTACACAGTAAATTTCATGTCTTCAAAAAAGTTTATTTACGGTGTCGTCACATATGTTTCAGGGACCCAGATAATGCCAGGCGATGATAGCGCAACATTATTGCCAGGGGACGGACGCTAAACGACAGAGGAAACTCATTAAATACGCGTGGATTTATGGGAGGCGGGGGCTGAAGGTATAACTAAATTTAGGCGTTTACCACCTTAGGTTTTCAAGAGATTGGTTTTAGAGGATTAATTTGTACGCAAATAATTTGAACAAAAGCTGTCAAGAGTTATATAGTTGATATCTACATAATATAATATACTAGTTACTCACCCATGGTCCGTTTTGGTTGGTCCCTGTGTTTGTTTTAACGTTTTGTACAGATTTATCAGAGATGAGATCAGACAAACAGACAAACAAAATTTGTAAAAACTATATTTCAATGTTCAGATTCGACTCAGTTTAAAATTTATAACATGTATAATTAAATCATGTAATAATAAGTTACTTTATGAAAAATATATCCTATTAATTTTAACTTTATAGGATTCATAAAAGTTTAAATATTTAGAGTCAAAAATAAAACCTGAATTATTGTTAACAAGCTAATCTTTGTAAGTCTGTTTCGTAAATTATTTTGTTCTTAGCAATTTTTCGTTCTTTATAAAGTTTCCAAAGTCGTGACCAAACTGAACGATCAACTAATTGACTTATGAAAGTTTTTTGCATTTCTTAATCAAAGCATCAATAATAAATGAAAATTTTAAATGTATTTTTAGAGAAACAGAAATGCTATTTTATAATTATAATTATGTTCTCGACAATTAGTATATCTCTTAGACAAATTGTATAAGAAAGTTTAAAAGCTTAAAGAACAAAAAAGAAAATCGGTTAAAGAGATGTATTATTGTTTTTTTCTAAAATTAATTTCTTCCGCCAAATACTCATATAGACTACGTAAAGAGGCTTTCATTAGTGCATTTTAACAAACAATCACAACACTCTATTTAGTTTTAATTATACACTCTATTTTATAGTATACATTAAATAATTTTTTTCAATTTTAATTTCAGGATTTGATCTAAGTCTTATTACATGCATTTGCACTGAACATACCTATCTATCTTGCATTCTAAGTACCCTCTAAATATTATATCGCAAAGTAACTTTATGTGTAATACTTTATATAAATCATATTTTTTCTTAAACAATTATTATTTTATAAAGTAAACATTAGTATATTTAGCTAAATATACTCAACAAGATGTAAATATAGTATCAAAAATCATAAACAGATAATTATTTCCTTGAGCAATCAATGGAGATACCTCCACCAACAAATCACGAAAGCAATTTTCCTTTCCAAAAACTCTAAATAGAGTCCGTTATTTACATCAATGATCGGTGAGCCGAAGATAAAAATCTTTTATCTGGTTTGAATAGGATGTTTTTACAGTAATTTTAAGGAAAATTTCACCTAATTACCAGTAATCTTCCGGAGGCCTCGCTCTGCCTTTGAATTCGAACCGTTTCGAACAATGAAACAACTTTGTTTTTTAAAAGCTTCCATTGTACGATGAAAATGAACTTTTAAATGAAAAAGGGATCGAAATGCTTTGTGATATCTAGAGATTGTGCAATACTATAATATTTTCATACAAATTCGGATATTTTCTCTTTCATTGAATATTTTCCCGATAACACTTTGCGGTTAGATTTATAGACTTCTTGATATTTTACTTGTCTTCAGACTAAAGGAACATTCACTTTCAAAATTAAATATTTTTCAGATCACGAATTTACTGATACTTGAGGTTATATTTTGATTACTGTCACGGAATAGATTGTGTGTTCTAACTAAAAAAAATCAATGATTATCACAAAAACATTGTGAACAAAAAAGATTTCTGATATTCCTCATTCAGCTCTCTAGACTTTTACTTTACATTAAGTGTGAAAGTGTACTGGTTATCTTATATAGATATAAATTATGAGTTTTTTAACTTCGGTAAAGTTTTCATTTAACATCTTTTGTAAATAGTGCTTTTTTTAATATCAGTAGCAGTCTCAAAACCAAGAAGTTCTTACTGACTAACTAAAACTAACTAGTACTTTTTTCAAATATATAAAATGTAAAACACTCATGAAACATGGAATGCATGTCCCTAAAAGTGCTTTTCAAACTAATTCCAGTTATTCATTTGCCCGCTAAGTTCCATTCTCAATAGAGGATGCATGGTGGATAAGACACGTTCAAAAGTTAAATTGCTCTAATTTGTGCACCTTATTGCACACCGGCCTCTTCATGTAAAGCCTCTGCAGAGCTATTTGCATTAGTGAAGGAATTTGCAACAATCGATACTTTTCTTTTAACATCAACTTTATATAGCTTTTTATACCTAAAATCATAAATAATAATAAGTAAAAATAATCAAAGATTAGTTAATCGTTTTGCCGTGTGTGATAAAAGGAACAAAAGATTTTCTAAAAAGGAATACAAATGCAGTTTTGAGTGATATAAAAGAATAAGGTTTATATTGTTTAAATGGCTAGCAATTCATTGTTTATTAAACATAGGCTCATTTAAATGCTTTTGAAACCTGAGCGACAACTAAATAGCAGGAATAATTTAAAAATTATATTATTAAAAATATGTAGTATAAATAAATGATTCGATTATTATTTTTTATACACTTCAATATAAAATATCGACATTACTATTATATTTAATAACATCTTCACTAAACCACAGATAAGCGAATGCGTTTAGGTCTCCCTTTTTTGCGAGGTTATTTGATTCGTTTTACTTGTGAAAGCGCATTTCCTTTGAAGTTGCCTGAATTATTTAATCTTTTAATAGAATTACAGTGCTTCGTTTCAAGCCCCTATCCGCTTCGCAGTTAGATACCGCCCCCCTAATTGGCTCGTTTTATAGGAAATTAGAATTTTTTAATAAAAATCGATATTCATAATCTGTTATTGCTTATCTGTTTTTGTCTCAAATTACCAAATTGTTAGTATAAAGTGCTATTTTTATTATATTTTAAACATTTTAAATTTAATTTTTATTATATTTACATTTCAAATTTACAATTTAAAAGAGTATTTTATATTAATAGAAAGTCCAGGGATAGTACATAGTTTATTTACGTTACTGTTACCGCACGGCTCTATATATAGAACTTTACACTTTATTTCGTCGCTTTAGAACTTTGAAATAAATATTTTTTGATTAAAATCAGCTACTAGCATATTTTTTTTCAATTAAAGGAAAATAAAATGGTTTAATAAATATTATTTATTTAGATCCTTTTTATTATTTATATTATAGGTTTTGGCTTCAGAGGTTAATAATGGAATGATTAGTTAAGAGAAAAACTATATACACAAATTTAGCTTTTACACTAAATATATATCTCATACATATTATTACCTAAATTAATTTGATGTATATCTGAATCGATTGCATTCTCCTATCAAATTGAGGGTTTACTGTTCAATTAAGACCAATAGCATCAATTATTCGTATGAAATGGTTTTAATGCTTATCAAATGTAAAGGTTGTATTGAGACATTAAGCGGTTAAAGGCAGGCGCTAATTGGTAGAGGGACGTCCTGCTTGCTTTAGGGTGGCGATATATCGACGTCATGAAAATTAACATATTCTATGTTTATAGTTTAACCCTTTCTGGATACGGTAGTAAATTGATAAAGTGTAAGTTAATTTATAAGGGTAAGGTTAAGTATAGGATAAAGGTACTTAGCTTATTCTAGGTAACCTATCTATAATATGCTATCTAAAATTTACTAGTGCATTGTTTTGATGAAGCTATTTCTCAAGGTTTAACCAGTGTTAGGCATCCAATTATATGAAAACAGTTTTTTTACAAAATAAAATAGAAGCTCAGCTATTTGGGCCACAATATTTAGAAATTTACCCATTTATTATTCTTTCTAATAGTGGAAACTTTATCAAAATTATTTTTATTTATTTACCTGGTAGAAAATTCAAGCGTTGAAAGGGACGGACACAGGCAGTGACTTCGTTATATACTATGAAATATTTATAGATAGTATATGTATATAAAGTCTGTTGTTTTCTTCGTAATAATATCTGATACTATTTATTTTATAAAAATATACATTTCGATGTAATTACGTAAAATTATAGCAATTGCTACCCCCAATTCCGGTGATTACAAGCCGAATAAAAGCAAGGACTAAGCGACACAAAATTGGGGTTATTTTAGCGTGACTATAAATTAATTTTGTGCAGGGCTGCAGTTAAGCCTCTATACATTTTAATTGCTTCTATTATCGGCCATTCTGCAAAATGGCAATACGGTGACAATGGATGCCCCCTATTTGTTTTGAAATAAAATACGGATTGAAATTTAGGCAATTATAGTGAGATTAAAGACCTTTTGATTCCTAAGACAAGGAGGACACATAATGAAGTTTACTTTGAACTTTGCTATAGGTTCGATATCAAAGTAATAGTAAACACTAAACATCAAATGCACAGATATTTCCATGTAGTTTATAAACGTAAAAACTTTAATCAGATTATAAATAATACGCTTATTTGCTGTGAGTGCGCTCAATTCTATCGTTATTAGTAAAATATATATATGATATACCTAGGTCCTAAAGAACTAACAAAAGTATGGTACACACATTTTTAAATTTAGTAATTTTTTTAAGACTTTGCAGCTAAATCTGTATATATAATGTCTATGAAAATTAAAAAGAGACACTGAACCGATGTAATCGAATCATCAGCATCAACCTGTATCTCGGCATACACTCAAACATTTCAAGTATGGATCATCAAAATAAAAAATACTCCATTTAAATAAAAAAAATATTCATACATAGAAAACTCAACAAGATGCTTTATTACATAGAATGCTAAGCATGACCATTGAATTTATTTTATCGGAAAATTTTATTCATTCTAACGGCGCTACATTTTATATTTCCGAAAAGTTGGGGTTTATTTACAGCATACTTTCATACGAATATAGTTTGAATTTAAAATCGTTTCAACTTTATTTACTACTATTTTATTCAAATGTTGTAGAGTCGCATAGTTTTTGACAGTAATCCGATAATCCTGTGTATCTGTAAATAAAACATTTCTAGCTACTGGCTTGAAGCAGACAATACGACGCAAAACTAATTTTTTTATTTACCCCTTTGGTACTGATTAGAAGAAACGACATAAATGAGAGTTATTTATTTTTAAACTTTTTTATTTATCCTCATATATTATAAATGTTTACGAGCTTTGATAGCTAAAGTTCAGATTTACATTAAATTCATAAAAAAGAAATCATTTTCTGTCCTCTGTTTATCTATCTCATCGACATTATGTTGATGGTCATTGCTGTCGGAAACTAAAAAAAAGAACAAATAAAATTCACTTATATAATTAATCGATAATATGATTTAAACTACAACATATAATCTATATTATGTTTTAAATCTATCCAAATATTATAAAATTACATAATCAAATCTGTAAGAAACTTTATTTAGATTCTATACTTCTAATACAAGTATAAATCTCCAAAGCGGAAAAACTTGATAAAACTGAAGACACGGTTTATCTTTTTCCGTTATCCGAAATGTGTCACGCAGTAGAACCCTTTTCCTTTGACAAGACAAACTAAGAAAGATAAAATGTTCCTTAACGGACATTAAAGAGCTGTTGCCTTAAAAGAAACCCATAAAAAGGCAGAGCTCTGGCCCGCAGGGACCTCTGCCTCGCTTGTCTACTGAGCCAAATTAATAGAAAGACCTACAAAAGTAGGACAAGTCCACTACTGATACATGTCGGTCGCTACATCTTCTATGTTATAGGCCATCTTTTGCTTGTACCGAATACTGATTTAAATCAAAAACATATTGTTTTCATTTTGCTTAACAGAATATATTTTCCGCTCAAAGTTAGTCGTACAACTTCTACAAAATATTCTCTTGTATGTTTAATTTAATAATATCATATTTTTGTATGCCAATAATATTTATGATAATCTGATTTAATTTTTATGATTGTGTCTATTCTATATATTTGTTAATCTTTCTTTTCTTTTATCCTTACTGATATCAGATCTAGCTCTGCTCTTCGGAAGACACTAATAACATTTCAAGCGCGAAATTTTATCAAGAGAATTAATCTTTAAAAGTTACCCACTGCGCACTGATTCCTTGAATTCTTTATTTAATTGGATAAGAGTGCGTTAGAAAGAGATTAAATTGAAAATCTTCACACCAATGATTTATTAAATGAATTTCTTTTCGTTACTTATTTCTTTTGTTTTATACCAAAGTAATTATTATTGATTTAATTGTTGTAAGTTAGGTTGTACAATATTAGCGTTTGAATTTGACAAACAAATCTGTTCATCTCGTAGGGGATGCTTGCAATTTACTTGAAATTTTAAAATAAAATAAAAAGTAAACTGAATAATCACGTTTATTAACTTTTAACTTCTTACAATGATCTTATAGTGATGGATTTGCAAGATGATAACGGATACAAAATACAAGTATTATAATTGCTAATAATATGATGGCGGAAAGAGAGTAAAAGAGAGAGGAGGTCACAATACAACAATTCGCCTTTTATAGTAACATCTGTCACTCACTTCACTTGTGTACATAGATAAAAAAGTATATATTGTAGAACTTCACACCGGGGCGCGACGAATAAGGAGCAGTCCACACGATGTTAAGTTGCCATGTGTAGTTAAGGACAAATTGTCCTTAACATACTCCCCCCGTTGAAGAGTCCAACTTCTTCAACTCTCGTCTTCATCATAGAGCAGGGGGCAGAGACGAACCAGAGGGCGGCGATAAAGACCCGTCATGGTCCGAATCAGCAACGCGAGAAATCCCGTCTGGCCCTGGATACAGCTTGGCTACTCGTCCAGTGCTCCAACATGATAGGGGCAGGGAGTCCTCGCTCAGGAGCACCAAGTCTCCATCCTTTAGCTTAGTTTTATTTGTCCTCCATTTTGTTCGTATTGTAGGTTAAATGTTGTTTGATCTGGTTGAGGCGTGTGTAGCGTTTCAATTGTATCTCCTTTTCATTCTCCAAAGCGCGAGCCGGTAGCGCATTTAGTGGTCTTCTGATTGAGAAGTGCCCTGGGAAAAGGAAAAGGAAATCATGAGGGAATGTGGATAATGGGCACAAGGGACGACTATTTAGATTAGCTTCCACTTGTGCGAATAAAGTTATAATTTCTTAGTGTCAAATCAGAATTCCCTATGACCCGTCTAATGTGATATTTGGCCGATTTCACACCGGCCTCCCATATGCCGCCGAAATGAGGAGCGTAAGACGGAGAGAATTTAAATTGAATGCCTTCCTGGTCTGCAAACTCAGTCAAGGCGTAGTTTGTATGAATGTGAATATATTGTGTTGATGATGAATTTATTAAGATCGATTTATTTGATATAATGATGATTCAAAAGAGCTTGAGTCTATTTGAATAAAAAAAAAAAAATATTTGATTTGACTTGATTTGATCCCTATAGACCAGAGATCGAGGAGGTGTCTGATAATATGCACCTACTGCTAGGGTGGTGTCTAACAATATGCACCTACTGCTCGTCCTATGTTGAGGATGACACGTGGGATCAAAATTGCAAAAGCTTGTTTAATGTGATATGATATGGGACCACCAATCAACCAACCGAAACTGGAATATTGTTATAGGATTGTTTCACCTAAAGAAATATATATTATGAGATAGGATTGTTTCACCTAAAGAAATATATATTATGAGATAGGATTGTTTCACCTAAAGAAATATATATTATGAGATAGGATTGTTTCACCTAAAGAAATATATATTATGAGATATTGTTATAGGATTGTTTCACCTAAAGAAATATATATTATGATTTGCCAGAAGATATAGGCTCCTATTAGTATATCAACAGGAGCTGGCTGATTGAAATTGGGGTCAGTTAAAATGAGATGGTATATTTAATTGTTATAAATTTATAGGTGCCCTAGGCGACTTCCCAGTCAGCCTATCAAGCACAAGACAATTTAATTTAGTCTTATAATTATTGTGAATGGATTTATTTGGATCACACAGCTCTCTTTGAATTGGTTATCTGAGTGACCGATACCAATGACGTTAATAGAAATTGGATTTGAATTTATTGCAAGTTTTTGTTGAAGAGAATTTGTAATGAGGGATGACTGACTGCCTGAGTCCAACAAGGCCCCTAATTTGAGAGGTTCCCTAGTCATTGGATTCAAAATGTATAATTGGGCAGTAGACAATATAACTTAGTTTTTGTCGAAGAGATTTTGTAATGAGGGATGACTAACTGCCTGAGTCCAACGAGGCCCTTACTTTAAGAGGTTACTTAGTCATTGAAATCAAAATGTATACTTGGGCAGTAGACAATATAACTTAGATTCTAATACTTGTTCGAAAAATTAGATATAGTCTCATAAATATCGTTAGATGCATTGTTGACCTTTGGAATGTCAACTGAATGCAATATAATTTTAAATATTTACTATAGGCTTAGAGACATCTATAAAAATGATAATTGAACACAGACTAGAATGCATACACCCACACACAACGAAAATTTAATGTATGTATGTATAAATCATATTATTATTACTATCACTATTTATTTTGATATTGTTTATATGAATGTGTGTATGTGTATATATATATATTTATATATATATAAGTATATGTGTGTGTGTGTATATATATATATATATATCCTATCCTAGCTTAATTTGTTAATTTAATAACAAGTGTAATAGTTATTTTATGTCATATTTTTCCTTTTTTGTTATTTTTATATTTGGCTATCTGCGATATAAGCTGTGCTTAATGCAGAGGCCAATAGTACTATTACTGCTGTATGATTTCTTGGAAGATAAAGATTATTATTATTATCTCCAGATGCATTGTTGACCTTTGGAGTGTCAACTGGATGCAATAAAGTATTGTGTCGTTTTTTGTATATCTTGCTTATTGTTTCTATATTTAGAAAATTTATTAGATTCGTTTAAATAATTGGCAATCATAAATCCTATGAGATTGATTGCAGACAACACACTTAAATGAGCTACTATTCTCATTTTGATTGTAGTGTTAAGTAATTTTGTAATTTAAATTAAAATATTTATATATAAAACAAAATATTGAATTCATTTAAACTAGGAATTTCACCTAAACTATTTTGTTGTCCATTAAAATAAATTTAAAATAATTTTAAAATAATTTTTAAATTTAGTAATTTGACTCTTTATAGAACTGCGCCTTACAATAAAGGCTTCTAGTCCGGACTCTTTGTACCTAGTTGATACTGAAGGTTCGGACATTATGTAAAATATAGATAGTAGAAACTTTATGTAATTGTATATAGATAGTAGAAACTTTGTGTAATTGTAGATGGATAGATGTAAATATAGCCAGTATGAACCTTGTGTAATTGTAGTGATATAGTTAAAGAAAAATTAAAAATAGAAAAGCTGTATGAGCTAGAATAGTACTATAGTCATTTGAATATGAATAGAATTATGTAAATTCCAATTGAATTTAAATAGATTACAAAGCATTTCAAAAAAGAAAATAAATAAAATGGAAATAATGCAATGTCTTATCTGACGCTCCTCAATCGATGACACTTAGGAAACCGGCGTGGCACGGCGAAGATGGCGGAGCCCTGGCCATGTGGCACGCCTCGTGTACTGCAACTCTGAAATAGTCGGCAAAATCGTCTAAGCATCATGCAAAGCTAGGATTGAGGCTTAATATGGCGTTTAGAATTGAATTAGATTTGAAATGAATTGAAGAAAATAAATGGTTAATTTGATGTATTTTTAGAAATAATTTAAAATGAAAGCTGATGCTGTTAAATTTTAAATTAATATTATAGAATATTAAATTTAATCTAGTTTGTTAAGTATTCTATACTTTGGAATAAAAGTTAAATTGAAAAAAATATATATATAAATTATTGACTAAACATCTGCATTGAATGTGGAAAACCTTTGTATTAGGAATTTATATTTATATTATGGAAATTTAAATAAAGAACATAAAATCTGCTGTGGGTCAATTGAAAGTTACTATTATAAACCGTTAAGGTTATAAATTTTAGTATATAGTATGTATATAGTATATATTTAGTATATATTTAGTTGCAAGAAGTTAAATTGGACAATATTAGCATATAAGATTGTATTAAATGAATAAATTCGAACAAGAAAAGTTAGATATAGGTACACATTTGCTTAATGTGGTACAGAAACAAAGCTAAATTAAATATTGTGAATTATGCAAAAGCGGAATGCTATATTGATGGATAATAAGCTATAGGAATATGAATGTAAGTAATAAGCATAGGAGGTTAGGATATATTAGAATTTAAGGTTAGGGAACGTGGTTATTGGAATGAAAAGAATTTATAGATAGGAAATTGAGTTTTGGATTAATTTAGAGTGAGGAAATATGGATATAGGTAGGGCACTTATCTTGTCATGCTGCGAGGTGAGGCCTTAGCTGCGTCACTGCCCGGCATAAGAAGACAGCCATGTGGCTGTCCTGGGCCCTTGGATCGGTTAGCCGCTTAGGTGCTAACCGCTTCGTTGTCCTCTTTTTGTCCTGCGCCCTTGGATCGGTTAGCCGCTTGGGTGCTAACCGCTTCGGTGTCCTGTTTGTTGTCCTGTCACGGTCGCCAATGTTCATCTCGTAGGGGATGCTTGCAATTTACTTGAAATTTTAAAATAAAATAAAAAGTAAACTGAATAATCACGTTTATTAACTTTTAACTTCTTACAATGATCTTATAGTGATGGATTTGCAAGATGATAACGGATACAAAATACAAGTATTATAATTGCTAATAATATGATGGCGGAAAGAGAGTAAAAGAGAGAGGAGGTCACAATACAACAATTCGCCTTTTATAGTAACATCTGTCACTCACTTCACTTGTGTACATAGATAAAAAAGTATATATTGTAGAACTTCACACCGGGGCGCGACGAATAAGGAGCAGTCCACACGATGTTAAGTTGCCATGTGTAGTTAAGGACAAATTGTCCTTAACAAAATCTAAAAACTAATTTTTAATCTGTTGAATGTATTATTACTAACTAGCGACTCGCCCTCGCTTCGCTCGGGCTCTTCCCTAGATTTAGCACAGGTAAAGCCGCGGGATCTGCTAGTTATGCATATAAACCTTCCTCTTGAATCACTCTATCTATTAAAAAAACCGCATCAAAATCCGTTGCGTAGTTTTAAAGATTTAAGCGCACATAGGGATATAGGGATATAGGGACAGAAAAGGCGACTTTGTTTTATACTATGTAGTGATGAAATACATTATTTACTTTTATTCAACTTTACTCGAAATTATGCAATGATTTTAGCCTATTTATGATATTCTCCTAACTTTGATATTTTGTAAAAGACTTGCGAATGATAAATTGAGAAAACATTGATTTCATACTTTCGCATCAATTTAAATTAGAGCTACGTTTAGGTATAATGGAACTCTTCAGAGGCTAATACAAAATTAAAACAGTTTCATCTCATTTGATTTATATTGACGATTCTCACATGTGTTATGAAACTATAATAACTGAAAGAAATATTTCTTTTTTTAATTTGAAATTGAATAAGCTGAAATATCACACAATTATAAAATGTGAGTTACTCTCGCAGATTAATTAATCTTTGACAATAATAATTGAAACGCGTTGGCGCGACTCTACTTTCGGGGGAGCGAGTTGCTCTCTTGCCGGCCTACTCATTCGGAATTTAACATCGTGTTCCGAGTTTTGCGGTGATAAATAACTGCACGATTTCACACGCACACTAATTCGATTACTTGAATATGTTCAGTGAATTACAAGCTTGTATTGTCTATCTTGACGCCTGTGTCGTTCCCACTTTCGATAGGTAAATTATTATTAGACTTTCAAAACATATTGAAGAAAATAGTCTAGTAGATATACATTTTATTCTAATATTTTTGAATAATAAAAATGATTTGTCTTCTTAGTGAATGTACTACAACATTTAATCTCGGAAGTTTATTTACAACATCTACTTAAGGCATTAATATTCGAAAAACATGGTTAATTAGTGCTGCACCACAGTATCTATTCATAATATTGTTCTTCTGACGAGGAGAACTCGAGAAAATCCGTACAAAAATCATCATTTCCTTGAATAAATTTTAATGCTAAAAATTTATTGTTATCTTATTCAAGCATTCTAACTTCTTTCAATTTTTGTACCATTTAATATAAAAATTTATAGAAATATGATTATTTTTACAAGATATATACTATTTACTAAAGCAAGCGAAGTTCGCTTACATTAAATAATTATAATATACAATTTATAAAACACGATAAAAAAATAATTCCCAACATCTTTTCTTTCAAAATCTCTTTGTAAGTAGCGACGTAGTTTATAAATAGTATGGCTAAAAGAGTCCTATTCGCTTACCTCTAGTTTCCCTCTTGGGCATTCCTTTATGCTATCAACCCTAAAACGGAAGGAAAAATGATACTTAGGTAACTAAAAGCTGTACTACACATAAATATTTTGTAAGACTTTTAATGTGTTATATTTTAAAAATAATTATAATTAAAAATAATTATAATTAAATTATAATTGCGCTAGATACTGAGAAACTAATAATCTCATAAAAATCAGGTCTGAGAAGTTAAGTAAAAGGTACCAACTCAATACTCATACTCTTCAGCACTTACATCGCATCTTAAAAAATCCTGTAAGTCTTCCCACAAATTCATTTTAAAATAGCTTGTAATACCATGTCTTTATCAAACCACACGTTCTCATTTCTGTTAAATCATCCTTAAGTTCATAGTAAACACTCCATGAAAATGTGTGGTAAATAATGAAAGCCTACCCACCTGAGAAACTGTGGGTCCACCCTGACGTTTTCACTATTGTCACTTTCTCTCCCCCTCGAGCGGTTTATTTCAGATTCAATATGCATTATAGGCGATGGGGGACGCCACTTTATATTATAATATTTTAACATGGATATTAAACAGCCTTTACCTGGCTTTTTTATTTTAAGACAGGATTTATCCTTTTATCTCGTGGGTAGAATTTTGGCTATAAACCTTGAAGTCCTGGGTTACATTCTCGGGCAGGGCCAAATATAATCACTACAATGTTTTTTTTTCAAAAAATTATTATTTACAGCCTGGAAATATATTGCTTATGATAAAAAAGTTTACATGTCTTTGACACATCTTAAACTTCTGCTCTGCGTAATAACTATACACATCTGTGTACTGACAATAATATTTCTCCCATATATGGCAAATCTATTGATATGGTATTAGTTAGATGAATATTATTTTATAATGTTAAGGCTAAAGCTTTTTTTAGTGTATAGAAGTTGGCAAGTATATCGAAATATAAAACTCTTTTTGCTAATCCTAATAGAATTTATTCACATTCTCCAAATCTGCACCTTACATGTTAGCCACTGAGGCAGTTAAGATATGAATCCAATTAATTATATTAAAAATATATAAATAAAATATGCTTTATTACAATAATTATAACTCAAATTCTAAGCGTAATAAAAATATTAGTACTTCACTTATAATGTAAGGTATACATTTATCTACATAATTGTAAAATGAGGTTGTATTTCTAAATGAATATGCTGATTCAAAGATGCTAAAGCAACGTCGAGAGTCGGAAAATAAGACGAGTCCATTCAAAAGTGTATCTGTTAAGATTCTTCAAGATCTTTGTTTTATTACAAGAAGTATTTCATTTAATGTATAATTTTTATTTAAAGAAACTCTTGTAGAAAAATTTCTTAATAAATGTAAGTGCACTTCAAATATAGGTAAATACTAAATAGTGTTATTTTGTTTGTTATTAGGAAATAAGTAGTTCACGTGAACTAAAGTTATATACTTCTATACACAATATATATACAATTCCTTCGAATTATATTATTAACATAGGCTCGAAAACACTTTTGAAGATATTGAAGATTAACCCATTTTCTGTAAATTATCTAAGTTATTTTCCTTCAATTTAGAAAGTAATTATTCTTGTATAAATCCATTTACTTTATTCTCTGAACAATGGTAGTAATCTGCATACGTTTGCGATTATCACCGCCATCGCTAACTCACCGAGATATGAATCACGAGAGATTATACCACTCATATCCTATATACTCGTATGGAAATAGGGTAAGACCTAGTACGATTTGAATGAACTAAAGCTAAAGCCAATTAATACTTAACATTTTAATCTTCTTCATTTGTTTATATTATATTTGTCCATTTGTATGTATTTTATGATGCTAATCGAATTTCATTTATATTTTTATAGTGCAATAAAGAATAGTATATAATAACACTAATTATTATTTTTTGAAAAATCTTTTTGATATAGTAATTATTATCGATACATAGGTCGAGTCTATAGTTTTAAAAATGTCTATCTATCAGTGAACCACTGGATAGATTTTGATGAAATTTGACAGCTGCTTATCCAGTAAATAGCAGGTTATGAAGACAAACCTAAGCGGATCGAGGGTTACTCACTAGTACATAATTATATACGACATAAATAAAATACCAAATGTGAGCCCTATCAATTTTATAGAAAATATTGTCACTTTATTTTTTTAATTTCTATACTCCAAATATTTTAGTATGATATCTTGTCAATACACGCTACAATTCTCTCTATCTACATAAATAATAACTAAAATAAAAAAATTAAGGCCTTAATAACGAGTTTAGATATTAAAAATACCATGTTACAAAATTACGTAATTTGTAATCAAATCAAATTAAGCTTGCTACGTAAATGTGTACTTATAAGTAAAGGAAACCTGAAGTGATCACAGTAATGACTGTGATGATGAGTCCAATTATCGTTATGAGTTTTGAAGTATAACGATGCCCACATCTGCGCTCGAAGCTTGTTTGCTGTAGGCCCCATCTTATTATATAAGAAACTCTTAGTGTAATGTGTACAATTTCAAATGGGCTTAAGAAAATAGTCCGTTTCACGGAAATGACTTTGAAATTCTCTGCATGTGTTACATAAGCTTTTATTTGAGCTTTTATATTATATCTTTCGTGAAAACAATGTTTTATTCTAAAATTACTTTAAACAATGCTTCAGTTTAATTAACAAACTTTACTTTTCCTATAAATAATTTATTGTTATAGTTCTAAAAGTTACTTTATTCAACGATTCGTTATATAAGTTTTACAATTAAGAATCTTGTGAGTGCATTTCGCAGAAATAAATCCAGCTCAAAGCGATGGATTTAGCTGTTTCATTCCATTATTTGAGTCTTTTACGAATCCAAATACAATGCAGGAAGCCAGTTATTACCTCCGAAGCAGCTTTTGTTAACACACTAGCTTCCCTTCCCCGGAATTTAAATGGAGAATTATTTTCAAGTATTTTTCGGTAGAGAAGTTTTATTGTATTGTTTGATTACGTGTCATTCTGATAGATGAAGGAATAGCACACAAATGGTGCTGCCTTTGTCGTTCCGGACCTGTAAGTAATGTCGTTGGTTTCAGATGGATGAATTTATTAAAAAGTTTAGCGACACGACGCCTCGTAAAGTTTAATAGTCGCTCTCAAGTTTTCGGGTGAGTGCTGAGTTTCAAAAAGTTAGACAATAGACGTCATATTACCATTATGTCCTTATTTCAGTTCATTTAAAGTAACAAAGTGTTTTTTCTTACTTAACTGAGGTTTTGTTATATTTTTCAAAAAAATCAGTAAAACTTTTAATATACACGTATTTTTCATTCTATTTTTGCGAAAAGACTGCTCTTTTAAAAATTGAAACTGTATTTTAGCGTCAGCGAAAGGAGAAATTGCCTTCTAGCGTTGAAATTTATAAAACAACTCTTAAGGATAAAATAAAATAGATGCATTGTAATAGAAAATGTTATGTAAGCTCAAGTTTAAAAGACAACGATATGTTAGACAGAAGTGATAACTTACTTAAATTATAGTAAGTTGTAACAAACAGTTAAAATCTTGTATATTTATTTTATGAGTTATTTACAAATTAAAATCAAATCATCGTAAAAATATAAATAGGTTTTTTAATATTAATTAAATTCAATTCACGAAATGCAAAGATATAAAACCGACAAAAAACCGACAGCAAAGTTTTCTCAATAGGTATGTTTTTATATTACTTTCTCGTAATTACTATTTTTTGTTAAATCGAAAAATAAATTAATATTAATATCTATACTAATATTATAAAGCTGAAGACTTTGTTTGTTTGTTTGATTGTTTGGTTGAACACGCTAATCTCAGGAACTACTGGTCCGAATTGAATTTCTTTTTGTGTTAGTCCGTTTATCGAGGAAGGCTATAGGCCTTAGGAGCGGAGCATCAATGTGTTGCATAAACGGGAGAAAAATATTTCTTTTGACTTTCAGCCTTTAGAACGTGAGTAGAGCCGCGGGAAAGACTTGTATTTAATTCTAAAATCACAGTAGTATAAGTATAAACTGGGTATAATTTTCCTGGCGATTGCTAGCTACATACGGGTTAACCTGAGCTCAGGCCGCCTCGGGAGCGATTGAGCGCTACCCGCCTCGAATTGGGACACATAAACGAATTTAACCCAACAATTTTAACAGCGCAACTTTACTACACAGAACCCTAAGCTATAATTGTAGGTAACGGGGCAGCTTTGCGGAATACATAAGCTTATGTTATTTACTTAATGATTTGTTTGTATTTTGTAAAACATATTTTGGCATTTTCTATAGGAAAAAATGCCAATCATTTTGTTTCTTTATTTTGTGATATTATTTATTAGTATGCCACAGTTTGAAGTGAGCCCCAGACACAAGATCAGACCAATTAAAAACTAGTGTTGAAAAATCGCAATAGTTGTCCAGAGTTGGAAAGTTTATAAGTTACCCTATTCCTCGAATAGCAGATCAAGTCATTTAGATCAGATCATTAAAAAAGATATTAACATGGAATATTTCTCTCTTTAGTTATGAACTGCTACGTCAACCGTTGCATAGTATTTTAATGACTATTCAACATATATAATGGAATAGGTTTAAATATTACGTTTAGTACATTAAAATTATGTACTAATATTTACAATACTTATTTCACTAGGACTTATCCTGATACTTGATAAACCATTCAAAAACGCAAATTGTGAACGTGTAAAACGTCCTAATAAACAACCTTTTTTTTCCGCCATGAACTATGTCTAGAAATATACAGAATAACTAAAGTTTCATGACAATTTGATTACTGGCCAATCAATAAAAATCATGATGAAAGCGAAGGACATTTTGTTTTATTAAGTACACAAAGAAATGTTTTTCTTATAAAACAAAACGTACTTAAAATATATAAACGTTATCTATATAATCATACGAAATACTTTCCCCGAGTCCCAGGTGCGAGAAGAAGTTTTCAATCACATCAGGAAAGTGAGCGGTAAACGCGTTAAGGCACTGACTGATTGACAACATTGTAACAAAAATTTCCTCCACATTTTCTTTTAATTTGAAAACTCGTGAATTCGTTCCATTTATTTTGAGTGATGAAAGTCTGGTGGATTTATTCCATGTCACAGATTTTGCGTTATACATAAAGGGCTTGTAACGCTTTTATTGAACTGTGTCATTTTACAATCGGAATTAAGGCATTAAGTGAATCTGAAAGAAATATGCCAATAATTTTTTCCCAAAAAAGACAATTTTATAATAATGCTACATTAATTAATTTAGTTTTCTAAATGATTAAAAACGGTAATTACTCGTATTTTTGAAATTTTTTCATAGGCTGGTTAAAGCTAAAAATATTATTTTCTAGTTCTATGGATTGTATTGTTGTAAAGCTTATATAATGTTAAAACAACTAAGAGATAAATTCATTTTGAAATTTCTACTTAGTATGTATGTAATTGTATACAATTTTAGATTTTTTTAATTAATTGTTTGTATTGAAATTTTATTTACAATTACTTTTAGTACCTAAGGGTTTCATTAAGTCGAGATTCTATACTATGATAATATCTTGTAAATTAAAAAAAAATCACGTCCACTGTATAAATAAAATATAATAGATTTTAAACTGATACAAGAAAAGTTGAACCGCGTCACTTCGTAACTTGCAAAGTTCCTAACTTCTTCGCTGAGTATCTCTAGTTGTACAACTTTCCTTCGTTATATCTCTTGCTAACTTACGGTTATTAGAAAAGCTTCAAATTTATAGATTAGAAGTAGAGCGCACTGTGGCCTTACATCTTTACTCTTTTTTTAATTTCCGTTTACTTACTTTAGAACGTTTCTTTTTAAATGAAAGGGTACACCGACTTCAATATTAAAAGTTATTATTCCACCATTAGAAGAAGGATTTCATCCTTTTAACATACACACACATTATACAAATCTATAAGAACCTTCTTCTTTTGGACTTGGTCAAATTATTAATATATACCTAAAACAATTAGTATAATAGTTTTTAGTTTAAGTAGGTGTACATAAATACAATTTATTATGTAAGTGTTAGATGTAAACTAATATCTATGTACATTAAATACATACGTACATACATAATAAATGTTATGAAATACATATTATTATTTTAAATCATTCAAAGTTATAGGAATAAACTGGCTTTGCAATGGTTGATAAACGAGCTTTCTTTTATTTATTGTCTACAAAACTTTAATATTATGCTATTGTGCGAGCTTATAGTATATTCGAATTTTTATTTTTAGCGGCGTTGATTAAAAATTCAGAACAAAGCGGGAAGCCTTGCACTTCTGTACGTGCAGGAGAATAATTTAGCCGCGGGGAATCCCCCGTCTATCATGCTCTTTGACTCAATGGTTATGGCTGGACGAGGACTTTAGTTGATGGGTTAAAATAATGAACACAATGTAAATTTGCGACATACTACTGTTAAGTGTAGATATGGCATTAGTTTTTTATATAAAATAACATTTACCTATTTATTTCTCACGTTTAAGAGTGGGAAATGACCTTATATATTTTTATTGTTCTAATTTTTTTAAAATCAAATGTATTTCTTCAAACAAAATCGTAATTATAATCTCTTAGTTTTAGGGGAATATTTGACATTTAAAATATTTTATTCAGAATTTATTTTGATATTTTGTTCCCAATGTTTCAATTGCTTTATAGAATTCATGGTGATGCAAGAGGAACGCAAAATAAATTCACGAAAAAAAAAACCATAGTTTTATTTGAAGTTTAGTAGTAAAGTAAAGTTTGAGTATGATGCAGTAGATAGCTCTGGTCTTTACTCGAGAAGCTCAAGCTATATAATACGTATTTTATATTCTCAGACAATCTATTCGAATGTAAATTTTTAGTACAAATTATTGTTACGTTATCATTTTATAGCTTACTACAGCTTAGTTGCCTGTTCTATTATTATTTGCAACAAACATACATCCAAAGTATCTGAAACAATTCATTCTTAAAACATAAACATAACAAAAATATGTTTACATATTTTATTATGTCACCTCTACAACATATTTCGAATGCCAAGTGGAATCTTTACTAACTTTTCCATAATAATGGAACATATCTTAAGGTTCAAGTACGAACTGGAGTACACTTTGACTGCAACATTATGATTTATGTACGACTGCTGTATCAGACAGGGTGAAAAGTACTCTTAACGAATGATCTAGCGTGCTCTTAATGACAACACTTCATGCGCGTATTTTAATACTTTTGTTTTACAAGGAAACCTAATGTTTCTTTGTACCTTAATTTACTTTAAACTAAATCACTACAAAGTTTAGTAGATGACAAAAAATATAGTTTCAATAGAGTATCAGAATCAATATCACAAATCACTTGATTGTTTTCAAACAAAATGATTCAATATACATAACGAAAGAACCCTTCTTTTTAAATTTCAGGAGTAGTCAGTAGAAAAGCACGTACTAGTCGAAAAAATCTAACACATCCTCCCGCATCTTAAAGGAGCTTCGCAGAATAACCTGCGAACTCAATCACGACACTCCGACTGCTGGCCTGGCGAGGTAGACAATAACAACTATCTTTAGTAAATTTCCCTACTGTTAAATGTAAAAGCTCAAATGAAAATATAATTATGTAAATACCTACTAACATAATATGGTAAAATTAGATACTTATTGGCTACATAAATTTACTAAATGATTGACGCTTCGATTGTCCAAAATTAATGTAATAAAAGTAAGAATGTGTTTTTGTTTGTATGTTTGTGTCTCCTTTACGCTTTAGAAATAGAATCTTTGAACGTTATCGCATCTTACGGTTCGGTGAGAATCTTTCATCCTACTTGTAGTATACCTAGGAAGACAAAGAGATGTGAGCCTGCTATATAATACCATATAAACCTCCCATCAATATAACATTACATGTGTAGATAATAATAGAAACCGACCGGCGATAGCAGTCGCGTGATTGATATCATTACTGAAATAGCTGCTCTGATAGATTTCGCTCTAATATCAAATTGACCCGTATTCAATTCCATCCCTTAATGATGCACTGGCTCATCAAGTTTCGTATTGAATATTGTGTAATGTAGTATATAACGTCTGGAGAAGTAAATATAATATACCTTTAGTCGTATAACATTTTAAATATTTATTTATACCTTCATGTAAATGGGTCAGAACAAATCAGTTTAAAAACTGTTTCTTTTCTGTTTATCAGACAAGAAATGAGTGATTTATATTTGATAGGTAAATTCTATTCGTATAAATCTTGTTCAAGTTTTAATAGCATCATCATGGTCGAATTTTGGTGGTCAGTAGTAAAATTAGTTTACTTTTGTTTTTATAAAAACCAACAAAAAACGTGTCTTAGTTCTTTTTCATTACAAAAATAACGTTTATATTATTTACTAGCATTTGCTTACTCAATTCACACAGGTACCTCTCTAGATACTCCTGAATTTTATTAAATTTCTTCCAAAGCTTCTTTGTGAAGGAGTCAAAAACGTACATACATATAAATTTTCGTATTCACAAGTAAATTAATCATTACCAATTCAATTAATTCAAAACGTGACCTTTTTCCGTTCCGGATATTATATTATTATTATATTCCTACATCCGTTGAGCTTTTAAAGAAGTAACAGTGAGTAACAAAACATCAGAAAGGCAGTGGTAGCCCAGTAGTAACGCGCTTTAAAACTGAGTGAAGAAAGTTTAAGTACAATATAAATAAACATACACACACACATAATATTATGTACATTGTACATACTTTTTAAGTAAAGTAATCATTACCAATTCAATTAATTCAAAACGTGACCTTTTTCCGTTCCGGATATTATATTATTATTATATTCCTACATCCGTTGAGCTTTTAAAGAAGTAACAGTGAGTAACAAAACATCAGAAAGGCAGTGGTAGCCCAGTAGTAACGCGCTTTAAAACTGAGTGAAGAAAGTTTAAGTACAATATAAATAAACATACACACACACATAATATTATGTACATTGTACATACATAAAACAATTGCATTTTAGCATTTGTAATTTATTGTTGAGATACAATTTTGACTATAATAATGACATTTTTAAAGCTAAATAATATATTCGCTTGCGTATTGTTAGCATAATTTTTTATAAATTGAGATTAAATCTTGTATCGTAAATCAAATACGTAATACATAATGTACACTCTTATTCGGCAACAAACATATCGTAACAAGTAATAAAACTCAAAACACGGTCTGAAAGGTAAATTGTGAAGGGATTGCCTTATAGATATATCGAATTACATACTCGTGTTGCTACCCTTATAAGCGTCAGAGGTGGACAGGACGTGGGTTCGCATCCGGTTTCACGCCGTCTATTAGGATTTAGGTAAACATGTATTGTCTTACAAGGGAAGCTTTTAAGATGTTTCTACGATTTATTTTTTGTTACATTTTATTAGATTTTTTACTTATCATTATTATTATAAATGCAAAATTTTGTAACTATGTA
Organism: Boloria selene; assembly: GCA_905231865.2. Classification (NCBI taxonomy): domain Eukaryota; kingdom Metazoa; phylum Arthropoda; class Insecta; order Lepidoptera; family Nymphalidae; genus Boloria; species Boloria selene. The sequence continues at coordinate 10,180,021 of HG993137.1, read as the reverse complement.
ACATACACAGTTACTCTTTAAATTAAAAATTAAGAAGTGGTTAGAGATTGAGCATGGAATAATATGTAGGCTACTGTTAGGTAATGTAGGTACCTAGGGATGATACACGAGTAAAGCAAGGGTAAAACGCTAACTCTCCATATCAACATTTTAAGCTGAATAACCTGTGCTAAAATGTTAGCCTAGATGTAACACATTTATACAGATTTCATCACTTTGACTTAAATAATTTACCCAATACGTTATCTCATATTCAACTAGTAATATTCGGTATGTCATGTGTTCTCAGATTCTTAACATGAGAGTTTTGTAGGGAGAGAAGGTACTCCAAACTTATTATAAATTACACGAAATGTATGAACAAATATTGATACTATATTTTTTTAAAGATTACTAGCACATAGTTATGAATAAAATTAAAGTGCGTTTGAAGAGAATATACGATCTTCAAAGCTAAAAAGTAGTTATCTATTTATGTGTTCAATTTGTATAATATGGTTCGCTTGTCTAGACTGCTTTTTGCAAACGCTTTATTTGTTGATAGTTTCATATTAAATATAAATTTAGCAATAATACCGGTTCTTGCTGAAAAATAATTTAATTTATTTATTTTTTTCAATGATAAAATAGTAATTAAAAAAACTCATTTTAAAATTAAATGATATTGTGTTGTTATAGCACGATAAAAATAAATTCTTTTAAAATTATATAAGACCAAAATATCGGTACAAACAAAAGTATATGTATATTCTTTTATTTGTAAATTATAGATATACTATTTGCTATTTGTTCATCTCGGCTCATCTACTGTTAGAATACGCTGCATATGTTGCCTGGATGCAAGAGCCTAGATGTGGGCGTTAGTGAGAAGTATTACTTGGAAAGTAGAGCAGAATTGAAAAAATACTTTTATAACAAGTATATTTAAAAAAACCAGTATTTCTTTCTGAAGTACTGTTTAGAATAATTTGATGAAATAAATAGAATAATGGATATAATATTTTCAAAATTTCTAATTATAATATAACATGTACAAACAACTTAAATTGTAACAGGAAGCTTTAACGGTAGAATATTTACATTAGACAAATTAAGTATATTATTTTTATTTCCTTAAAAATTAAATGTTAAAATAACTAAGATAATTAAAAGGAAGCTTTTATCATAACACAAACATCTCTTCTCATTTTGCCTGCAAATGGTGGCCTATATTCGTATTTACATTTCATTTGCACGGTGTACGTCGACGCACAGTGTTTAAAAATAAGAAGGTTACAAGGACCTAAAAACAATGCTTTGAAACATATAATTTACGAGTATGTGGCATACTCAAGCATAAACAAAGTAAATATTTTAGTAAGTTTTCGTTAATTATTAAGAAAGACATACAGAAAAACATCATGAAAACTTAGTTTGAAAATTATTTTGAATACGAAAAATTTGGTACAAAACATTAATAATATTTAATATTACTATATATTAAAACAATATTACAAATACTATAAGATATATTAGTTATATTTAGAAAATGAGTGTGCTCACAACAAATATTAGAAGGCAAGAACGGTAATGAGATAATAAAGTTGCACAGGTGGCCCTGAATATTCAACCTTACTTACCTCGTTTCACAAATAGACTGGCTACATTAGTACTTTGGGAAATCTATACCAGAAATGTTATGAAGATAACAAAATTACCTTATTTAGTGAAATTTTAACGAATAAACTATATTGTAAGGTATTTGGTGCCATTTATTTTGCAATTCTTTAAAATCAATCTATTATTTTGTAGGTAGTACTGTCTGTAACAGCTTTATAATCTTTGTGAAATTCAAAACTTTAGTAACTCTTGTAGGCTGTATTCATAATTTCTGTGTAGTATTCAAAATTCCAAGAGCAAAACAAATCTCGCAAAAAATTTTAATCTAAGAGAGTATTATGTGCGATATTTAAATATATTTTAAGTGACATCACGACAGACAAGTTAAATATTTTGTCTGTATTGCAGTTAAAAAGTACTATTTACATAAGTACTTAATAGAAAACATTTTTACATTGAAATGAAAAAAGAGTTATTTCAAAAACTACTACAGTAAACAAAAATTTATTCTGCCGAAACTAAAAATTAAAATTTCCAAACATACAATACAATTTTACGTAAAATGTTACAAATGAAACTATCTACATTTTATATTTGTACGTAACAATCGCAGCACGTGTTCCAATGTTATACTCTCACCAGGTGTACAGACTATCCGAACACAGATCTACAAATTGAAGTAACAAAATTTATCAAAGAGCTTTTACCTCCTTCCTTACTGTAAGCTACTAGTAATATAACCAAAAGCTTATGAGATAAATTACGTGATGTACGCAATATGAAATACGTGATATGATTATAATCATTTAATTTACATGTGAAATTGATTTTCACATCTATACATATAGTAAAATTCTAAATGAGTCGAATCTGTACATCAAATAGAATATAAAACATTTTAGAGGTGTTGAGATTTTTTTGTATGTCAACTGATTTTATTTTCATTTTGTATCTACTAGTTATTGACAAGCTTTAGTTTTATGAAAAATAAAAATAAAAAATAATTTAAATTTTGTAAATAATCTACTTAAATAATCTCTATCCTTAAATTTCGGCCACAATAGCGTTTTACAGCACAAAATCTATTCAGAAAATACGAGTACTAAGACAATTATTTTTATATTCAGACACGTGTATGAAAATTAGAAACATTTCCTACATTGTTAATGCAAGCACGAGTCGGCAACGAATTTAATTAAGGCTTATTAACGTAATCGCCATGAAAGCTAAACTCCGATAACTGGGTCACTGAATATTCAAGAAGAGGTTTGAGGTTAACAAGAAGTATATTAAAATATCATCCTCAGGAATTTATAATGAAACAAATTCATTACATATTACAATTATAATTTCTATACAAAATTTAAATACTTTTTGAATAATAGTATAGAAATAGTTATTATTATAGATACATAGGCCGAATCTATTTTTTTATCTGTCTGTCTGTTTGTCACTGTATCACGAGAAAACAATGACAGTTAGTTATCCGAGCCAACATGTAGGACTTTTACTGGGGGTAAATATTTAATTTCTGAGAAATGTATAGTATATAAATAGTAACATAAATATGGATGAATACGTGCGAAGCGAGTATGGATCACTAGTATAATATAATATTATACATACACAAAGACGTCCTTTTTCAATATGTCACGTAAAAAGTAACATTTATCGTTATTAAGAAGGATTATTAAGAATTAAGAAAGAACCTGTAATCTATTTAAGCGGAACAAAGCTTAATTACAATATATTCCAGTGGGTGACAAAAAAATATATTTTATTAACAATGTAACATTAATTTTAATGCTCATAAATGGCGAAAAATAGTTTTTACTTACATTTATTACTTACTAGCAGTACACGCAGCTTCGCCCGCGTCCATTTTTTTAATCACTACTAATCTTAATTCGATCACTCGCAATCGGTTGATATGTCTACATATTCTCTATTGCCCAAGAATTCTACAAAATTACTCCAGCTATTTCAGAACCTATCGTTGATATACTCCTGAGCCGCGTGGCTACCTCTCCCGCTCTTGGCTCAATCTCGCCATTGCCCGCTGTGCTGCGCTTTATTTTATTATTATTATTTTGTTTAGGTATGAGGTTTTTAAATTCGTAATATCCTTTGAATGGAGTGTCCGATTTGTACTATCATGAAAGTTATCTACTAACTATAAACTAACTCCCTGTGAAATTTTAAACTTTTAGCACAAAAAATGAAGTCATTTCATAGAAACTTATGAGACCCTTACACCACCTTAATCCGGCCCTGCATAAAAAACGTTTTAACCTTACTTCCTTAAAATTTAAAGTTCGTAGTGGTCTAAGAGCCGGTGGAAGATCGACCTTCACCGATCTGATAACCAGATGAGACATATTTTTTATCAAATATAATTTATAAACAATTATGCCTATAATTACTTGCCTATCTGAAAGTGCTCATGGCTATTTTTAATTAAATTAACTTTAATCGATTTTTTTTTCATCACTTTCATTCTTTTGATAACCAAATGAATTTTACTTCACTGTTAATTTTAACACACAATATGCCTCAGTAGGCTTGCCTACTCATTTTTGTGTAGCTACCTGGCAAGCCGATGTGAACAGGTAAGTCAATATAGGTGACTCCATCGTTCTGCTAACTTATCGAAAGTTATATCAAATTTTAGATTATTTTATTACAAAATCAGTCATATAGACAAGCCTGCAAAAAATCATACTTATAGCACTGTTGCCTAGCTAAAAATAGCCATGAGCACTTTCAAATAGGCAAGTAATTATAGGCATATTTGTTTATAAATTATATTCGATAAAAAATATGTCTCATCTGGTTATCAGATCGGTGAAGGTCGATCTTCCACGGTCTCCTCTACTATAGCATAAAAGATCAACTTGAGAAAACTTTCATACAAACTTGCTATAGTCCTAAGACATCAAATCAATTAAATTGAATGGAATGGAATGGAATGGAATGGAATTGAATTGAATTGAATTGAATTGAATTGAATTGAATTGAATTGAATTGAATTGAATTGAATTTAATTTAATTTAATTGAATTGAATTGAATTGAATTGAATTGAATTGAATTGAATTGAATTGAATTGAATTGAATTGAATTGAATTGAATTGAATTGAATTGAATTGAATTGAAGTGAAGTGAAGTGAATTAACCTGAATTGAATTGAATTACATCCGATCCGATCCGATCCGATCCGAGCCGAGCCAAATCAAATCAAAATTCAGCATATATAAATTGTTACAATTTCTTACTGAACGTCATGAGTCTACCACCAGTTTGGAAAGAAGATACCAAATTTCCTGAGAAGAACTGGCGTAAGAAACTCAGCAGGAATATTATTTGTTTTTCTTAAACTCAACTCGGCCCGTCGCAAAATTCATTCTTTTCAAGTACTTCCTTGCTAAATTTAAAGTTTGTAGCACAAAAAATGAAGAAATTTCATACAAACTTCTCTCGCAAGTTAGACCTCCTTAATTCGGCCCTGTCACCTTCCCTAGATTTAGCACAGGCAAAGCCGTGGGTTCCGCTAGTTATGCATTCCTTCCTCTTGAATCACTCTCAAATCAAAATCCGTTGCGTAGTTTTAAAGATTTAAGCATACATAGGGATATAGGGACAGAGAAATCGACTTTGTTTTATACTATGATACAGTTCGCGTCACGTAAAAAGAACGCTGGAAGAAAGTGGGGGGGGGGGGGGGGGTTTATTGTTTGCGCATCGGTACATTCGCATACGAAATTCCTAAGCCTATTATTTTATTGTTGAACTAGCCTTTCGCTCACGATGTATATTGATTATTGGTAGGTACATTGAAAAATACATTAGATAGTATGTCATTAAATAGAATTCTATTAATTAATAAAATATGTTTGATTCAGTGTAGAATGTTTAATTTACTAACAAAAAATTTAATTAATTCGTTTAATATATATTTTTTAATTATTAGCTGCAATATTATCAGATTCTCTCTTTATAAAACAATATAGGTCAAAAATATTTTTGCACAATTTTTATATAAAATCATTTCGTAATTAATAACTTTTGTGTGCGCGATGGTATTTTGAACTGACAAACCAATAGCGAGCCGGAAAGCATGCGCTGCGTGCCTTGACGTCCCGCGCCCCGCGTCTTACCACCAAATTGGCCGATAAATTGGCCTCTGCGCAACTTGACAGCCAGCGTTCTTTTTACATGTCGCGAATTATACTTACTTACTTATATTTTAGTTTAATCATTATATTTAACCAAAAGTTCAAAAAACACGTTCAAATAACCACACTAAATACCTATATAAATACCTTGACTGTATAGTATTCAATTGTGATAATATTATACGATATAATAATTCTTCATAAAATTTGAAACAGAAGGGGCCTCACTCTAGACTAAATATTCATAAAGCGTCCCGAAAATTACGGTAACGAATGTGCACAATCATTATAACCACGTTATATCGTGTTTCATATAAACCATAAGGGTGAATCCATCACTTAAAACACATGAGTTAATAAGAAAGGTTTAATAAGAATGTTTTTATTATTTTTTTGGTTTAAAAAGTTATAATATTAATTCCAAATATTCTACTCTTATTTTTACGCATAGAATTTACCGTGAGTTTAAAAAAATCAAAAAATAAACTAATCATATATTTGAGATATTTTTGATATATTGATTGTTTTCTCTCATTTACAAAATTATTAAAATGAATAGAAAAATATCAAGTATCATAAATACATAATATCCTTTAAATAAATACATATCCTATAAATAAATAAATATGTTGTGACTTAACACAGCTGACAGCACCATCTATTGCCATGGTTAGCTACGAGGCTTGTGTTATGAATACCGGATAGTTGATCCACTCCTACTCCACTACTCCTTACAACTATAAATACGTATATACTATAAATATAAACACTCACAACAGTACAAACATTCATGCTCATTACTCAAATGAATGTCTCTAGCAGGATTCGAACTCGCGGTAGTAGCGCCCAAGTTGGATCACTCCAAACTGAACCAAACGTGTCGTCATGTTACATTCAAAATACAATATTTATTACCTTCTTTCGAGGATTCTGACTAAACGATCCGTTTACTTAATTTGTATTATTCCGCTCAAGGCTTTGTCATTGCTAGGATTATCTGTAACAGCGTCAGCGTCTGTGGGCTTAAATTTTCAAGATATTTATTGGGTAATTTGAACACAATGGCGTGGAGCTGCGAGATAGGCTTATTGTTATTAAGATTATTGTTGTTAATGCAACAGTAATTATTTATATAAGATAATAATATAATATAATATTATAAACGCGAAAGTTTGTAAGTATGGATGTATGGATGTTTGTTACTCTTTCACGTAAAAACTACTGAATGGATTTTAATGAAACTTTACAATAATATAGCTTATACATCAGAATAACACATAGGCTACAATTTATAAAGATATTGTGTGAATTGTCACAAATGTGACGATAAGTGTCAAGTAAGTAGTAAAAAATCTACCACCTGCGAGCTATTCCGGCGTGCGCTGCCAAAACCGCTAGAGTTACACGTATGTAATGTATGATGGAAATGTTTATCTTAAACAAGCGACTCACCCCCACTTCGCTCGGGTTAGTCCCTAGATTTAGCGCGAGCGAAGCCGCGGGCTCCACTAGTATAAGATAATTTAATTGAAAATAAAAAATAGTTTTTATTATTTATTTATAGGTACATTCATCAAAGTAAAGTCGCCATATATACATAAATGTAAAGAAAATTAAAAAGATAATCATATCATTATCTATACTAATATTATAAAGAAGTAAAGTTTGTTTATTTGTTAAATTGTAAGAGGTAATCTCGGGATCTACTGCACCGATTTTAAAAATTCTTTCACCAATAGAAAGCCACATTATTGCTGAGTGTCATAGGTTATATAAAAAACCGAAAAATAAAAAGGCTTTTACGTGGTAGTCCGTTTTGTAAAGCGAATCGGAGAAAAAACGGTCAAATGAAAGCGTTTCTTACGAACGCTGCCTTAACTATGAAAGATATATTTTTGAGTTCTATAGAAACGATGTGGAGCTTAAAAATGCCTAGAAAAAAGTCAATGACAGCATATGTCTAACTTTTATATTTAAGTGACAAAAAGTAGTTTTTTTAATATTAGTATAGATAATTTAATTTTTAATATTAATAAAATAATTTAAATTATTTAAACACTCTGTACTAAAAAAGGATTATTAACATTATGCCCAACGAAGTGGGCACGGGTCAGCTAGTTAATTATAAGTAAGGAATAAAATAATGAACAAATATTCTAATAAGTTGAGTAGGAATTTATTAATATTAGTTAGTTATATTAGCAGTTCAATACTTTTAGTTTTTTTATCTTAAAATCACTCTACGTGCTCTAACACAAAACAGGAGTTGTTTAAGGACTGTAAACTAAATTAAATTTGTACATGCAAGTGAAGCCGATGTCCGCATGCAAATGAACCGCCACATCGATTAGTTAGTTGTCATAGCATATTTTTTTATTTTGATAAAGAAAAGTTTAAATTATTTACAGGTAAGTAAGTGGTACTGTTGGTTTATATCATAATATTTTTAATTCTATTATTATTATTTTATAAATAGTAAAACTCGTTTTCCGTTGTTTTGAGAAACAGTATCTAGATAAAAATTGGTTTAATTTTCAAATATTAAATATTATTTTTAAAATATAGTATGAGAAAAAATATAAAAATAAAGAGGTTTCACCGAATAAATTTCAAGTAGGTACTTTGAGAAACACAAAGCGCACACAAAACTCGAAGATCGAGTGAAGTTTAAAAAATTTTAAGCAAACTTAAACATTGGCGTAAAACTGCTAGAAAACTTAAAGTTGGTTAAACTTGACTACATACTGTCTCCAATTGAGTTTTTAAATGATTAGTAATATTTTTTTGTTTTTCGCTTATTTTAACTTTAAGATTCAGCTTCAGAATTAGATACTCTATACCTGTTGATACTAGTATACCTGACACAGCCATGATTCGTGCCAACTGTTAAACTTCATACCTCATATTATCTAATATCTGTTGCTCATAATGTTCACAACTTTTACAATTGGTAAAGTTCTCTTAAACTTTCTACCAAAAATATTGATCAGTAATATTTTTCAAGAAATATATTAAATGAATTAATAAAATTACTTTGTTTTACTTAGCTAAAGACATTGCTAAAATATTTTATAAAAAATCATAAAATTATATTTCGTATATATTGGGTTGCTATGTAATATAAAGAGTTTAAAAGGTATATAGTAGTAGTGGACATAATGTAACAGAAATATCCCATAATAATATTAACAAAATTTATATAATAATATTTATATCTTCTTTACAATACATTATTATTATTAGTTTCTAACTACATTTTCCTGAACGTTCTGAAAATAACCGTGTGTCACGAATTGTAATGCACCGTAAGACAACACCTTGGCAGGCACTCTGACGAAATTGGAAGCGAAAATAAACAGAAAACTTCCTGGGATTACACCTGACGAGTCTGATGCAAAGGTGATTTTAGAAAGATGCTGGCTCAAATGTCGATAACATTTCATACCCTCAAGACGATCTATCTTCCATTTACGACATGCCTCTAGCCAGAGTAAATACCTACTTGTTGAAACTATAAAAATACCAGTGTTCAACAAAGATTAAAGGAGTTGGTAGACGACTGGTATGTTCATTTATAATGACTGGTATGAAGTTAGCCCCGCGTACAGCCTACAGACCTTATGTTGCGTTTGAGCGCCGTGGTTTATAAGATGTAAATATCAAAAATGATTTTCAAATTTATATTAACTTAAAATAATTTGTTAATCGAAGAGAGGTCCAACAAAAGACACAAAAGATTGTGTGGTTACAAAATAGTTCTTATTTACGAGTTGAATTCATAAAGACAATAACAAAATGGGAGTCTGAAGCGATATAGGTAATGGAAATTAAAATAATATATGTATAAAATATTTCTTTAAATAGTTTATTACAAATTACAAATTAATGAAAATATTTGTAATTTTAATCTTTTCAAGCATTCTTTTTAGTTAATACCAAGCGTGCATATCTCATGTTGGATAAAAGCAAGCCTATCAAGTCACGCGGCAGGTCAGTCGGGACTCGGGATGATGAAGGCAAGTAATTTACCGGCCCCGGCTTCACTGTGACAGATGGGCAGTTCTGTCGTCCGACTTGAATGTACGTCGGACTTATGTGGATGTGGCATGGCATGCCATCCTGCCTTACAGAGTTATGTTGCCTTCAGCTTCTGGCAGTTGATTTGTGTGTACGGCTAAGTAAGTAAAAAAATGTCATTACATTTAGACAAAGCTTTTTATTAAGCGTTAGATTTAACTTAATTTATTCATTAAAAGAAATTTATTCATTATAGATACAAGTAAACAAAAATTGTTTTCACGGGAAAACGATTTACGTAATTTGTTTTTAGCGTACGCATTTCGAAAGCATAACAAGTAATTACGATGAAGCTTCAGTGAATTATTGTGTACAAAGATTCCTGATATAATACAATCAACGCACGATAAGTAATTCGCGTCATGGCTGCATATATAATTAAAAATAAAATCTTAATATACATACATAAGACTAGTTATTATCAGCGACTTCACTCACGTAGGGCGGATAGCCTACATCTGTCCCCAGGATGAGGTAATTTATGTCTTAGCCAAATATTATCGCAATCTGTTCAGCGCTTTAAGCAGGAAAAGTTAACAAACAGACTTTTACATATAAAATATTAGGATGGATACCACCATTGAGCAGTATTAGGTAGGTGTTATGTATTTTATTCATGAACGTATGTATACTATAAATGTCACTTTGTACATAAGCAACCCTCTAAAGATCTCCAAATAGTTCGTAAACTAAGCTAGTAATTTAAGCTAGAAATAACAAGTAATAAAGACAAACCATGTCAACGCTGTTATGCAAATCCCAGTACATCACGACTCACGAGTATGAAATGAGGGCTCTTATATCGTCTCATAAGCATTGCGTCCGTTTACGAACTTTACGAATGGGCAATTGTTCCGCGTGCCAGTTCATTGCCCCCTTGAGCCCACCGGCCTTTCGCATAAAGACACTGTATTTTCTAAATTTGAAAGTACTGTTGTTGTTTCTTTTATATCTTTTTATTCTTTCTTCTTTTTTAATTTTTCAATTTAATAAATAACTTTGAGAGAACAAACTTAGTGAATTCACAGAAAAATAAGGAAAATGTTTATGTTATTATACAAATTGCGTACTCTATTTAGACTAGAGTCTAAATAAGAGTCTAAGTATCTATACTTGAACAATTAATATAGATTTCTCAGAAATTAGTTATTTTCCATTATATATATTAAAAATATTATGTGTGTTTCATTGGATAACCAGCTATCATCATACCAAACATCAAAATCTGTCCAGAGATATTCTTTTGATGTTTCCACAGACATACAGATAGACAAAGCATCTAAAAATTCTAAACAAATGCCTCTGCATCGATTTTAATGATTATTTCAATGGGCTTTTTCGCAAAATGTTTATTGTACAGATTCGACTTAGTAAGAATTAATTAATTATTATGTATAAGATATAAGTGCAATATAAATTATTTCTTATATTATAATGTATCTTAGCAAGTACGTAAGTCAGTGCAATATCAGGATGTAAATTCACTAAAACATTTATACCACGTACCCTGCAGGCTTAGGGATAGTGTCAGGACACAGCCCCTTTGAATGTGTTTGGAATGCGTTAAATACGGGATACGTAACAGTTTGTTTGTTTTCTGAAATTGACGATAGAGGCTAGTTTTCAGTTTTCCACGACAAAGCTATGTCGTGAGCTTTAGCAAACTAAGCATATACTTGCGACTAAGCTCACAGTAAACGGACAACATTGTCCACTTTGCATTATTAAAACTGTATTTGAACGGTTTTGTTTGTACCTATACACTGTTATTACATTAAGAACTTCTTCATCTATTCTAGTAATATAATATTCAAAGCGAATGGATTAATAACATTGCTAAAAGTGTCTCAAATGCTACACATTTAAAGATTAAATTAAATTTATAACCGACTTCATTAGTAATTATAATGTGTTCTATGAGTTATTTTACTTATTTTAGTAATTCTACATGCTCCATTTCAATAGAAAGAGATAAATTTATATTTACTATTAACCCTGTAGTAAAGAGTGTCTTAAATGTTGACCCAGATAAGCAGCAATCATCATACCTACAAATCTGATCAAGACCTTTCCAGCCGTTTTCTCCTAATGTGGATACTAACAGACAGACATAAATTCTTAAAACCTTATATTTGTGTATTATTATAAAGAAATACCATTTCAATTATAAGATTTTCCAAAAAATAATATGTACATAATATTCCACTCTGTTAACATTTATTATACGTATAAATTATATTTAAATTATATTATATAATAGCCTAATACGAATCAGAATCCTTTTACAACTATTTTAGTTTTACTTATCTTAAAACCATTTACATTTCGAATACGTAATAAGTTTTTCTAAGGCTATTCTTATGTCGAACAATCTCATCAAATCAGGCGTCGAAGTAGTAAAGAAAAGCTGATTGAATTGAAACCTGTTACCTGCGACGTACTCTTTTCCCGTATTTCCGGCTCTCAAAATCGAACTTGTATTTATCCAATGCTTAATGTGTTCTAATCTGATTGAAATAGCGTTAGAAAAGAAATGTACCTACTGTATTTTCTTTTTATAGTTCTATTTTTTATACAAATATATGTTTAAACTTATAAGTAAGCCAATTTAAATTCAAATTTAAGTTGCTTAAGCTCTCCTAGGAATTATTATTTAAATTTAAATTATATTCGTATCCATAGTATAGAGCATAGCCATTTAATTCGAAAAATTAGCCTTTAATGGCAAATACACAATATATATTGCATAACATACCCACAAAAATATTCGTATGTACAAATTGTAAACCTCCTTGCGATGTCGATCCAGTAGCCTTATTTTTAGTAATATTACGTAATACACTAAAGTGTGTTACTTTTCCTATTTATACATATAGATAGATATATCCATACCAAAAATTGTATTGCAAAAATTACTCTACATTTTCATAAAAAAATATTAAATTTATACCTATTAATTAAATTTACATGCAAATTCTTTTAATACTCTCAACATTCAACAACATTTAACAATGTCACATGAGTAAAAGTTTACATAGAGAGCTTAGAGAATATTTTGAAGATTTCGTTTTACAATGAAAATATAGTTAACTGTTAGATTTCCATCTCACCAAGATGTCTAGGTAGTATAAGTATAGGACTTCCGAGGCTATACGTACAATAGAGTTGTACTATAAAATTCGTATTGATCGTGCTAGATAAATAAATATCTGTAACAAGATTTGATAGTTCCCTCAAACTACTCGCCAGTAACTTCTCATAAGAAATGCATGTTCCGCCACTTTATTTATTTACATGGGGTTAGTAGAATAAATCTGGGACATCCTATCGAAAAAGGGGAACTTTATTGAGCTTTATATTTAGTATACACCCAAAGATCAATATAGGATTGGCGATTCCTACCGATTTGTTGATGGTATTATTATTACAGTTCTTACAGTTAAATTCCTATAATTGTTAACTGTATTAACGTGATTGTGATAAATAGTTATATAGTTATGAGTGATATTAAAAAAATAAACGTCTTATTTCAAAATGGTTTTAAAAAGTTTACCTCCGTGAGGTACACGTAGGTTAGTTAAAGTAAAAAGAAGTCACTGAACAGAAAATGTGATAAATAAAGATTACACCATTATACATTATATACTAACATAACAAATTTTGTCCAATCACGACTAAATAAAAACTAAAAAGCATGTTATTCTGATTGATACGTAAAATGAAATTCACAGTTCCATTCCGAGTGTAATTAACGAAGCGACGCGCAGAGACGCGCGCTATTTGTCACGGCATGCCGGAATCACTAGCATGTACTAAACACATAAGTCACAACGTGGTGGTGATTTTTACATGAAAACTTACTAGGTTAACTCTGGCGTTCGGGTTGGTTGACGATTTCTTTCACCATAAGTTGTAATCATGTTGAAAAGTAGTGTAACTAGCTATTATAGGCGCGAAAACCGGCCCACACCCACTTCACTTCAGAAGCGAACGCGTTACCAGTGGACGAACTAAGTTTTCATCAAAACTTGTACATTTATCTGAATCGCAGTGCTTATATGCGAAAAGTCGAAGTTGGATTTCTTTGTATGATTCCTTTAAGAATAAATCAGCATTTGAAGATAGGCTTTGTTGTATTAAATGATGATAAAGAATACATATTTGGTTGTTTACTTATATATAAAGGTTTTGTGAGTGGATATTTATACATATTATTATGTATCGAAATTTTATTATCCCTTACATTTAAATTATCCTTATCCTATTCCATACGAAATAAATATTCTAATTCTCTCGTAAAATAAGATATCTTACAAAAAAACTTGTTTTTTTAGGTTTTTTTTCTGAAAAATTTATCTTAGTGTCTGAAATAACTTAATTGGTTGAACAATTTTAAACATCAAAATAGTATCATTTTCAAAATACTTCATGTTATTTTTAACATTCAACAAAACAAAACTCAGTAAGTAAAAAACGAATCCTGCATTTGAAGAATGCTTAATCTCTTTTATGAAATAAGAAACGAATTCGAGTAAAAAATGGGCGAATAAAAGAAAGAAAAGTATTTTCATTAAAATTCGCCGAGTTTGAAATTGACTTTGTGGGTACAAGCCATCATATAGTTGAATAATTCATAACATATTTTAATTTTATCTTTAATATCTTTCAATTTACTTCTTCGTTACATAGCTTTCTGTGAACAACATCAATAATAGAATTTTCAGAAGATTTTTTTAAATTATTATGCTCGTACTACATACTATTTTTTTTTTCGATTTTCTACTAGATATTTTTGGTTTTCTACTAGCTAGATAGCTTTAATAAAATATAAATTTGTTTAAAACCACAATAATGTAAGTTGATTTCTTAGGTTATCTTTCCTTAAACAAAGCTGAATCATTCTTAATATTAAACTTCGAAGTATGAAATGCTAACTCCACCCGCCTTTCCCCTGTTCAATGTAAATAAAAGATCGCAAAATCAATTCAAAGTCTTCTGTACTCTACTTAAAATTCAACGTTCTTACTTCAAAGATATCATTACGACAAAAATCATTTCCATAGAAACGTGATCTCTAATATAATGTGTTGACTTCATTATTCGTGATTTCTAAATTATAATGGTTATGTGATATAGCAATCTTTTTATATATTTTCCTTCTTATGAATTTCATGCTTATATTATTTCATAATATTTCAGTACTTTTTCTTGATATTTACGTTATAATGTTAATAATATTTGCCAAAAACTCCGCTCACATATGTAATTAGGTGTTATTACCTATTTAGGCAATGGTAGCCCAGTGGCAACGCACTAACTTGAAGAATCAAGTGATGTGGGTTCAAATCTGGGTCATGCACCTCTGATATTTATATGTGCGAATTGATTCTAATTTAATTACCACTTGTTTTGCGGTAAAGGAAAACATCGCAAGGAACCCTGCATGTTTGAGAGAACCTAGCATGTTTTCAAAAGACAAGTTCACCAGCCCGGACTACGCCACTTTGGTGAACAATAGCCTGATCCCCCTCGTATTGAAGGCAAGCCCGTGCCAAACAGTGGGACATTAAAAAGGAATTAATATATACTACTAAAAGAAAAGAAAAATTAAAATATCTACTGCAAATGACCTTGGTTTGAGTTCTAAATACCTACTGCAAACCTCCTTGGTTTAAGTTCTATGTAGAGTCATATGAAATTGGAGTTCCAGTTAGAAATTGTCAAGGAATACGGACCTGATCCTTCTAGCGTTGTGTTGTCTTGTGGTCCCACCGGGCACCAAAGAAAGTGTTTTCAATACTCCTTCACTAAAGCTCCGATAGTGAACCAGTATTACAATTCAGCTACCAGTGCTTGCCGAAAGTTGTTGTTGTGAAAGAAACAGTTTTTACAAGTCCTCAGAAATGCCTACGATAATAACGGACTCGTTTTTGTATATTATATAACTTACTATATAGTACCTTATTAATAATATTCATACATAATTCAATAAATGCGCACCATAAGCAATTCAATTTAATAGTTAAACTGTTGAATAATTAATGTAGAGTCGACTTGCCTATAAAGTATGTTAAATTTATTTTACGAATATCAAATCAATTTCAAAATTATATTTTTTGATATATATTCATAAGTTGTACGATGTACAAAATTTTCATTACTAGGTATAATGTTTATTTAACTTTAGTAACTTTAGCGTTTCATTTTAGCTTCAATTTTAATTCCGACTATATCAAGATTGTTGAAAACCATCTCATTCAGAAATGATTCTTGAAAAAAAACAATAATAAACCATTTATTGTTTAATTCAAGTTACAATTATATGAAACCTAATTATTGATTGTTTAACCACATTTTTCCATAAAAAATACTCGAAATTAAGAATTTATTTTCTATTTTATGGTGTTTTTTAGGAAATAAACTGTTTAGAAGCAAATCAATTCGGTTGTACAAATAGAAGTTGTAACTAGTATACTAGTATTAAATAAAAATACATTAATAATAAAATATAAGAAGCTCAGTTACCCTATTATTTTTGTTTTATCTTTGTTTCAAATATCGCTTAGTTTGTTTTTATTTACGTCCAGCATCTAATAAAATATAACTTACTGCTGTCATTAATCATCTGTCTTCATTTATACAATCCTTTTGAGCCAAACAATGTATTAAATCATCCCAGTGCAACATTAGCGTAAGAATTCTTCTTCATTGTCTTAAGGGATGCCAGTGGCTATTAGCGTGAGGAAATTAGACAAGAAAAGAAATATTAATCCATCACCTGGAAAAATACAGCTGAATTATTTTATCAAAACGTTTTTTTAGAGGTTGCTTAAACTTACAGCTATTGTGTTTATTTTTAATATTTGGAAGGTGTTGTTTTGTTCTAACAACTTCCGTAAATTTTGTTACCCTTATTAAACTTTTTTTATATTTTTGTAAAGTTTTATCGTTTTATATGTATGTACCTATAGATGTAGTTAATGATTAAGTTTGTATTATGAATAAATATATAAATAAATATGTTGGGACATTAACACATCCGTCTAGTCACATTGTAAGGTAAGCCTTGTTGTTATAGTTATTAGATAGCTGATACACTACACATGTATAATTTTAAAATATAAACATCTATGACTAAAGTACAAACATTTATGCCCATCACACAAATGAATGCCCCATCGGCACTCAAGCCTAGGAGTTCTGACACAGAAAGTTTAAGGATTATTAGATATTTCTAAAGATTCAAGGTTGTAACCTTAAAGTCATACAGTACGTTCAGTTACAATTTATATTTTATAATTTATCTAGGAAAATAAGAACTAGAGAACTCATTTTTACACTATGAACACACTTTTTACAGACTTAAATCGACCTCTTTAGTCAGTTCATAATAGGCAAAAAAATCGCTTTACTAATACAAGAAAATATATTTTTGTAATCGGGTAAAATGACCTAAAAATAACATCTTCCATCCTTTAACAAATTGATGTCATAGCT
The DNA here is from genome assembly GCA_905231865.2 of Boloria selene. Lineage (NCBI taxonomy): Eukaryota > Metazoa > Arthropoda > Insecta > Lepidoptera > Nymphalidae > Boloria > Boloria selene. Next base: position 10,162,675 of record HG993137.1, on the reverse strand, counting down.
TGAATTATTAAATCAAGTGTAAAATCTCCATTAGACGAGCCCTTTGATTGATCGGGGATGAGCCATCTATTGGGTACGGCCCATTCCCGAAACTCCTGACCCGAATACTTTGTGTCAAAAAAGTTTTCATTTCCACGTCTCCAATTTAAGGACATGAGCGATTCACGTTGAAAATTAAAAATATATATTTTTTTGAAAGTACCATTTGTGAATACTAAGATATATTATAATACAAATAATAAACATGTATTTCTAAACTAATTGACAAAAATATTACTACCGTTTGTTTTGGGACATACATAATATATGTGTGGAATCGGAAAAATAGTTTTTACACACTGATAATAATTCCTTGTCCTAAAATTTATTTTCCTGTAATCTTAACATCTCGATACCTCCTATATCCTACTACATATATCACAAAATTTAAAATAAATAAATAATAATGCCTGCAGGAATTACTGAAGATCACCTCAGAATTCAGTAATTCTATCAGGATGAAGCTTGGACTAGACAAGTGTGCGGTCTTGCATGTGGTGAGGGGGCAGGTTACTCATTCAGCTGAGATAAATCTCGAGCCATCGAGCATAAGGACCCTCTCCGAGGCTGAATCGTACCGGTATCTGGGTATGTCGCAATCGATAGGGGTGAATGAGGCGGACATGAAACAGTCTGTTTGCGAAGCCTTTTTTGGCCGTCTGACAAAAGTCTGTAAAAGCTTTTTGTCGGGTGCCAATAAAGTCCGAGCCTATAACGGCTGGGTTATGCCCGTTCTCATGTACACCTTCGGCGTGCTCAGATGGACTCAGACTGAACTTGACACCCTGGATAGAAGAGTCCGCACGACTATGACTCTCTATCGCATGCACCACCCAAAATCGTCTGTTATGAGATTGTATATCCCCCGGAAATGCGGCGGCCGAGGCCTCTTGAGTGTCAAGACCATGCATAACCGAGAGATAGCCAACCTTAGAACCTACTTCGAGACGAAGAGGGAGTCGCCCATGCATAGAGAGGTTGTAGAATGTGATAAAGGACTCACTCCCCTATCCTTAGCCAAAACTGAGTGGCAGGCTCCGGTGGTACTTAGCACCTCTAACCGGGAGACCGTGTGGAAGGAAAAGGAGTTGCACGGACGCTTTTTTAAAGCTCTTAATGAGCCAAACGTAGATAAGAAAGCGTCCGTGCAATGGCTGCGCTTCGGTGACCTCTTTGGGGAAACCGAAGGTTTTGTCTGTGCGATACAAGATCAGGTAGTTAAGACGCGAAACTACCGAAAGTACATTCTGAAGGATGGCACTCACGACATCTGTCGAGCCTGTGGCCATCCCGGTGAGTCACTCAGACATGTGCTTTCGGGATGTTCAGCGCTTGCTAACACTGAGTATCTGCACAGGCACAATCAAGCAGCCAAAATCCTTCACCAGGAGCTTGCTCTGAAACACGGTCTCCTGGATGAGAGGCTGCCATACTACAAATACACGCCGATGCCTGTACTTGAGCGTGACGGAGTCCGTCTCTATTGGGACCGGTCCATCATCACGGACAGGACTATTCTAGCGAATAAGCCCGACATCGTGCTGATGGACCGGGCACAGTCGCGGGTGTTTTTGGTGGACATCACCGTTCCATATGACGAAAATCTTGTGAGAGCTGAGACGGAGAAGAAACGTAAGTATCTGGATCTGGCTCACGAGGTTTCCACCATGTGGCATGTGGAGTCCACTGAAACCATCCCGATCGTCATATCTGCAAATGGTTTAATCCCAGTTAGTCTCGCTTACTATCTGAGGCGACTGGGGTTCCGTGGCAGTTCACTCGCAGCCAGATTGCAAAAAGCGGTGCTAGACTCGGCTAGGATAGTCCGCCGGTTTCTCAACCTGTCGCCCTGACCCCCGGCCGTTTGGTCTCTCCTGTCGGGGTGTATTCCTACGCCCGGTACAAATATTTATTTATGTAATGTCTAAGTACATTTATTTATTTCTATGTATGTAAGTTTATTATATTTATTTTCGGCCTTTTATATATATTTATTTTGTGCTCGGGCGTAAGAGTAAAGTATATAATAATAATAATAATAATAATAATAATGAATTACAAAAAAAATAATTTTCCCCTTTAAGCTTTCACCTTAAGTACTCAAAGCTTGCTGGTCTCTTTACAAGGTTGACGAATGATCTTCCGTTACTATTATGGGACTTTTATACAGCCGATAAGCTCAAAAATAAGACTCTTGACACTTTTTGACATTATTGGAAGCTTTTAATACTTGAGGAAATTCTGCTTTTATATCATGGATTACAAAACGTAACATAGGTGCCTACCCATATTAATTACCTCTTTAATGACTTAAAAACTATACACTTAACCTAACAAACTAGTACAATAAATAAATTAAATAAATATAGGACACATAGCGCCATCTAGCTCCGTGGTAAGCTACGAGGCTTGTGTTACGGATACCAGATAATTGATATACTACACATATAGTAAACTCCAGGTAAATTGTAGAGAATTTGGTACTAGTGTTTTAGTTGATTTAAATAGCTGTTGAAATTATTATTCAATTATTGATGATATATCAATTTATTTAATAAACAATTATACCGTTAAGATGAATTTTTCTTTTCTATTAACAGAAAACGTACCTAAAATTTTTTCCTAGAATCCATTTACAATAATTGCCACTTAATCAATACAATATTATTATATACTCGTATATCGAACTTGAATAAATATTTTTAGAGTTCTATCTGTATAATCTATGGTTCTATCCCATGTAATACTAAACTCTTATAACAGACTCTACGACGTACATAATACATATAATATCATGAAAAGGAAGAAGTGAAGCGCTCCAAACGCTTCATATTTCATCGGCACGTAAAGTTTGACAAAAAGTATTCTAATTGTACGTTTAAAGGTGAATAAGTATGAACTATAAATTATTTTTATTAATTCAAAATATATTAAGTTTTTTTTAATCGAATTGGGTTAAAAAGACAATATTGGATATAAGTTTGCATAATTTTTTTCGTTAAATCAAAATTTTACGTCGTTTATTCATTTCGATTAATTTACAAAATCCAAATCCGTTTCGTACTTCACCATTTTCACTTAAATAGAAAAAGTCATTACGATAAACAAGGCAAAGCAATTCCTATAATATTTTATTGATAACATTAACAACTCTAAAATAGCTCTCGGTGACCTAAAATAACATTTGTATAAGGGTTATTTTTCCACTGACATTAAAAGCTTTTTAAATTAATGATAAAATGAAATTAAAGTGCACCACACCACGTGGCCGTCATACGAAAAGTGCCCCGAGCCATTTATACTCGATAGAGAGTAAATACATTTGATAATAGCGTTTGAAGTGTTTGAAATAAAGGCTAAAATCCAATAAAATGGTATGTTTACACTACAATAAAATGTCGATACAGGCTGAAGTTCAAAAGGTTTATTTTACAGTGGCTTGTCCCGATACCGCGGCTGGGTAATTGAATTGACAAAGTTTACGATCACAAAAATATTTATTGTGTTTGCGAGATCAAACTGTTGGAAATATCTTTGCTATTTGGTCACTAAAAGTTGAGATAAAAATTGTGTAGCCTAAGATATTTTAATATAAAATGCCTAGCATTCAAGTATAAGTTGTTTTGTTTATTATTTTATGTACACTCTGACGCACAGTGAATAGCTTTCATAATTTTTTTATTACATCAGTAGTTCCGTACGGAGTTTTATGTAGAATATATAGATAGAATATATGTTTATTTTGGAAGAAATAGTCTAATGTATAATAGCTATTAAAATAAATAAAAATATTTTTCATGACTTACAAATAAGTCACAAAATAACATTACATAGGTATGGAATAATGTTTTTTAACGTTAATTATATTTCAATCATTGTAGTTGGTAATTTTTCTTAGCTCTATAGAACACTAATTTAATAATTCAGAATTTAAATATGTACAAAAATTGAGAGGTTATATTAAAATAAAAGATTATAAAAAATGAACGATTATGAAAAAAGAAACAGATTAAGATAAAAGAATAATATTAGTCCCGCTGAGTTTCTTTCGCCAGTTCTTCTCAGGTTTCTTCTTCTTTTTCGCCAGGCTTCTTCTTTCCGAATTGGTAGTAGACTCACGACGTTCAATATGTAATAATATTTATGGTGAATTAAATATTTTGATTTTATTTCATATAAGTTTTATAAGTAAAAGTATCTATCTACTTGTATTATTATGTTCATCTTAGGTCTCAAACCATATTTTATCGAAGTCCAAAAGTTTTCTCGTGATGCGTTCTTAGAAAGACAAATAAAAATTTTAAAACTATATATTCGGCTTTTGTATCGAAAATAATGATTATTTAGTAAATGATTTTCCAATAAATATTTAATGTACAGACTCAACTCAGTTTTAATTTAATGATAACTTAATTAGCATATTTTAGTAACATATTTTCAAAAAGAATAACTATAAAATGACATTATCTTTTTGAGACAAGTTTTAGCTTTTTTAAGCCCTAGATGTAGACTCTAAAATCGCATTACACATTAGTCCACAAAACGAAATAGAGTCCCATATTTAGTGGATCGCTTTATTATCTAACTTAATTGGTCTATTCGGTATGAACAGATTACTATGGTTGATGCTGATTGCGATGAATAACCGCAAATAGTTTTAATGTCAAAACTCTCAATGAACATTCAAAATCGTTTTTTAACTAAATTAACGCTTTAATTGAATTGCATTTAATCTCAATCCGAGTTCATTGAAATAAAATCTGTTTTATTTAATAAGTAATTCATATAACAAAAGTTCTAAATTTCGCATACATAAATGTGAAGAAGATATTTTAATTTATTACGGCTTATTAAGAGATATTTACTTAAATTAATAACAATAAATACTGGCGACTGTATGATTGTATGACTGTCTGACTGTATACTTCGACTAATGATTCTTTTTAATAATTAGTACAGGAAACAGACTATTCTTTTCTATAAATTAATGTTTACCTTTTATAAATAGGAATCATGAGTTTTACATCCCATACTTATGCAATGAATTATACGAATTTTTAGCCCCTTTTTTCTCTTTGATTTTTAGTATAAAATGTCCTTCCCAGGGTCTTTTATTCCAAATTTCATCAAACCGCTTATTTTTAGTTCATATATTATAAAATAAACTAACTTGCAAAACATTTTTTTTATATACATAGTAGATTTTCTTTGCAAATATGTATTTAGGTACAAATTATGTGATAAAGAGTTAAAGACTGTTAAAGTATTTTATTTTCTAAATTATGTAGTGGTAATATAAGTATAAATAATTAATTATTAATATTGATTAATAATAGTGCAAGGCTCGTAACAATGTTCTCATTAGCTGATCAACTATTAATGAATTCTGTTTGATTCCCTACCAATGTAATATGCGCTTTCGGTCATTTTAATTTGCACTGGTAATACTTAGTAAAACAATGATAACATAAACTAGTATATTATTTCCTATTACCTAATTACTATGCATTTGTTAATATATTTAGCCTTTGCAGCGCAAGACCTGGATTTGAACTTGTATCACTCGGTTATCCAGGCGAGCGAGCTACGAGTACCACTGGTCTACCAATGTATCTATACTATATACTATACTACTATATAATATTATAAAGAAGTAAAGTTTGTTTATTTGTTAAATTGTAAGGGGTAATCTCGGGATCTACTGAACCGATTTTAAAAATTCTTTCACCAATAGAAAGCCACATTATTGCTGAGTGTCATAGGTTATATAAAAAACCGAAAAATAAAAAGGCTTTTACGTGGTAGTCCGTTTTGCAAAGTGAATCGGAGAAAAAACGGTCGAATGAAAGCGTTTCTTACGAACGCTGCCTTAACTATGAAAGATATATTTTTGAGTTCTAGAGAAAAGATGTGGAGCTTAAAAATGCCTACAAAAAAGTCAACGACAGCATATGTCTAACTTTTATATTTAAGTAACAAAAAGTAGTTTTTTTAATATTAGTATAGATAATTTAATTTTTAATTTTTAATATTAATAAAATAATTTAAATTATTTAAACACTCTGTACTAAAAAAGGATTATTAACATTATGCCCAACGAAGTAGGCACGGGTCAGCTAGTTTGTTATAAAACATCATATTATACGAAGACATCATAATATATCGTAGTATATCTATATATTATGAAAATGCATCCCTATTACCCTTAGTCACGTCATCACGCGTGAACGGTGTTTGTTATTGCCAGGAGAAGTTTCTTATGAAAAAAAAATAAGAAAGTCGCGGTCGGTTCCGCTCTCTGTCTGTTCCTATGTATTTTGATGCAGTTTTTTTAATAGATAGAGTGATTCAAGAGGAAGGTTTATATGTATAATGCACAAATCAATAGTATAATAAATGTGACAGTTTGTATGTTTGTTTTTTGTATTTATACAAGCTATAATAGCTGAGTGGTGTATTTTGTATATGTACATTTAACATACTATAACGTCGATTAACTTATAAACTACTGTAAAGACCGCACCCGAGTAAAGCAAGGGTAAATTGCTAGTAGCATATAAAAAATATATTTTATTATGATAACTTTTAGTCGACCCACTTATGTTGAAGAGTCTTGTTACTGCTTCGTGTACGTCGTGGGATAATATAGTTTGAGAAGAAATACAAAACCTCTTACACATTGTTATCTCTGAAATGAGGTATGATATGATAATTAAATATATTATCATATCATACATTTATATACATCACATTCTTAATAGCTCCAAAACATGTCAATTGAGAAACATAGCAACTTTAGTTCATTAATAAAATGTTGTCTTTTCAAAGTTAATTCTATATGTCTTAACGTAATATATATTTCATATTGAATATAGGTATCCTTGTATATACATATATTTCAAAGAAAATCCTCTTTAGTCTGCAAGTAAGTTCTCACTAAATAACTATACAACTCCTCTATTAAGTGCACAAAAACTTGTAGCTGAAACATTACATTATTTTGAAATATATTACTACAAATAATAATATTATAGTGATAAAATATAATTCTACGGTTTTTCGCCTTTTATGACCATTTTTACAACATAATAATATATCAAGCTCCTTGACACCCGATACAAATGATATTTTCACATCTTTTCCATTTTCTTTATTGTTAAGATATAATGTAGTTGTCATTCATTATATTGAAAAAGACCTGAGATTCTTCATAAAAGAATGTAGAAGAAAATGAATAGAATAAAAATACATTCTATTCTACCTAACTAACCTTATGATATTATTAAAATATTACATTATTTTAATTAGTATTAATACGCAAAGTAACTGCCTCGTTGGTATAGTGGCTAGCACTTACGGCTACAAATCGAGAGGTCCTAGATTCGAGTCCCGAGTCGGGTCAAATTTACTTATTGAGTCTTTCTGTTTATTAAGCCTCAGTAACAACCCGGAGTTGGTAAGTTGGCGGTGTGTCACCCCCGTGCCTCGGAGAGCATGTAAAGCCGTCGGTTCTGCGCCTAAGCTCTTACTCATCGTGTTGAGTAGTCGTCCCACCAGAGCCTGAGAGGGAAAGAAATAAAGAGTGCACTTGTGTCTGCGCGTACACTCGTACACTATGATATCGCCTGCGTAGTTGGCTAGTCTTTACGAGATTTGCCGCCATGGTCGGAGTCAGTCGGAGAAGATATTATTATTATTATTAATACATAAAGTGGCGTATTTTGTATAACACTAGGAACTTACACGCACATTGCTCGGGTGCATTTTTTGGTGGATTTAATAATTATAGCATTATGTACGGGCCTTCTAATGTTAGTTACCTTAATAGTTACTTAACAGTAGAGCCTTTCTAAGTCCAACTGGAGAAGAGCAATACATCCTTATACATGTGATACAAGCTATCACATTTATAATTAACGAAACAAAAGTAGCGCTAATCTATCTACATAAATGATCAGTAGTAAAATCAAAATGAATATACAAACAAACATACTTGAATAAACGTTTTGTTAAGATAATCTCTATTAACTTGACATTTCTTATTTAAAAAATACGTTTTATATTTAGAAAGTAAATAAAATGCGCTACATTCACGATAGGAAATAATTGTCATACAATGCACCAAACAAAAGCAAGCTGGAGGAGAGATTGACGAAAAGGAAGTAACATTAATTCTCAATGGATTTGTGCCGTTCGCAAACAGAAAAAAAATCACAAAGGAAGAATCCAATTAAACAAATTGATAGATCGCATTGAAGCGAAATCGCTCTTAGATACGCTTTGTGATCCGCATCTATCTATCATCGGGGACAAAGGGTGGAACTTGTAATTGTGACGATAGTCTTATCGTACAATCTATGTTATTTTCTGATTACGCTGTAGAAAAAAACTGAGTTAATTTGTAGTTTTTTCAAAATATTTAGGCATACTGTGAATTTTACGTTACGTTTATTTATTACATTTTAACGCTTAAACCGTTGAACAGATTTCGATAAAGTTTTTCAAAGAACTGAACTTAAGAAAGTTCTCTATACAAATATAGTCAATTTAGGAAAAATATTGCTTTTTATATATTATATTAGATTATATAAATGAAATGTATATAAACACGTAATATTTTACTTAAGATGTCTTATTATTCATATAAATATTTATTTCTCCGTTGCATAAATAATAAAGAAGCTCAAGATCAATCAAAAGTAAAAGTTAATTAAAAAGCTCCTCAAAACCATGAAGCGTACATACTGTAAATGCGATACATATAAAAATAATAATAATATAAAGAAGACGTTTAACTTGCAACTAATATCTATATTTAGCATCATAAAAACACAAAACGTGTATTACGATATAGCTTTTTCTAAGCTTCGAAACTCATGTACTTATAAATATAACTGGAAATGTTTCAGATAGGAACGAATTTCACTCACGCGTGATTGAAAAATGGGTAACACCTTGCGATGTTACCGCCCGCTTATCGTTTATTTTGCACCATAAATTCACATGTATTGCGCTATTGTAATACAAAATGAACAGAGATGTTATTTATAATAGGTTTCTGCTTTTATCTGTTTTTGTTATTTTTAATAATAAAAATGTAAGCAATATTGTATAGTTATAATAATAGAGTAAAAGTATTTTTTTAAGATTTTATTTTGCACTATATTATTTTCCTATGACTTTCAAGTATTAGGCAGAATGGTTTGCAAGAATTTACACGCACAATATTGGCTTAACTCAATGAGAACAAATATTGCCTATATGAAACAATTCTAAAATAAAAAGAGCCTAGTTTACACTTTTCTGATCGTTATTTGTTTATATATAATAGTACACTCAGTCTTTACTCGTAACGTAATATTTAAAGAGGTTTATTTTAGCTTTTTTTCATCTCACCCAAAAATTAGAGGTACGATAAATATAATTGATCTCGTCACGCACGTAAAACATTATTGTTAGGAACTATCTAAAGTCTGTTATATATTCTAATTCTATTCTATTTCTATATTATCTTTCAAATTAAATATACTTAATAACATAATCAAGTAATAAGCGCGTTACTAATGTAGGGAGTAACTTACAAGACCTTTTAGCAAGAAAGCCAAACACGATGTAACAAGTTCCTAGCTCGCGGCGCAACGTGTTGGGAAAACTTGAGGTTTTCGGGTTAATTAACCACACAACTTTCGGAGATAAAACCTCACAATGCGCTAACAACTTCCCCAAAAACATTTACGTGCTGTTAGAGCTTAATACGAGATGTTGGCATCTTTCTAATAGTGAAATGTTTTTTTTTTCTATAATGATGTTTCTTACAATATGTTTTCTGAGAATATGTAACTATAGTCATACGTATAATAAAATTCAACTGAGTTCAATCTAAACATTGCATATTATAGGAAATGCATATTGAAATAGTCATCGAGACAGACACCGAATCTATATTTTGAAACCACTGAACCAATGTTGATATTTGGTGTGATAGTAGCTGGTTATCTGGATCAGCATATAGGATGCTTTTTATTGCGGAAAAAATTGTACTTTCGGAGATATCAATACTAACATTCAAAATGAATATAGTACTAGCTAGTACTTTACAGAAATTATAGCGTAAAATAAAAATATGAACTTTTCGCATTCCATAATAAAGTTATCTAAATATCAAATAAAATTAATAGTTTACTTATACTTATACTTATAATATCTTACAAATTGAAATTGAGACAGACATTCATAATAAATAATTCATTTTTTATATTATTTCAATTTTTTAGGTACTTATTTCATCTTATATATTATATTATAATAAGAAATTATAATAGTATAATTGTTTGTAGTTGAAGTAACATTGTTCATATCGCACTGTGGCACGGTTCGCTGCAACTTAACAATTTCATGGCTCGTTGGATCAAACCTAATTTAATCCTGCAGTGTGGAGTGGAACTAAATGTTTAGCTTTCAGAGCTAAAGATTAATTTAAAAATACTAAAAAGACAAAATACGTTAATTCTGTTCAACTCATTTTATTTCTTTTTATATGGAATATGGATATATATTAAATTTCTATTAAATGTATTAAAATCAACAAAATACAAGTTTTATACAAGAAGTCGATTGATAAATACCAACAGGCCACGCATTTTATTAAAATAAGTAATACCTTCGAGCAGTATTGTATATTTAGATGACTTAAAATATAATACTTACTTTAACTAGCTTTGTATCTAACGTTATACATACCAATTAGCCATTTACCCTCCACACCTAATTATGTCTTGACAGTTCGTATAGGTTTCTTAGAGATCAGATATTTTCCCACAGTAAAAAGTATATGAAATGAAAGTATAACATATGTGTTCACTCGGATAACAAGCTATCTTTAGACCAAATTTAATCAAAATTTGTCCATTGGTTCGTGTCTTTGGTACCTAGACAGACAGATAAAAAATCTAAGGTTTCTTTATTGATAATAATAATGAATATTTCATTAAGATTTTCCAAATGTTTAATATACTGATTTGACTAGGAAGCCTGTGAGAATGACTGACGTACATGAAATCGTGGTGGTCATTGTTGTTCAAATAATTTAATAAAACTAATAATGCTTGATGATTTATTGCAAAAAAGCTATTAAATAATTACAATATCAGCTTATATTTTATTTGTATTTTTCGATAAGTTATTAAATTCATATAAATAATGTTAATACAAAATCCGGTGTAAGCTCTTAATCGAGTAATAAAATAAATTGTCCCGCATGACTCCCGTAGCGTGTTCGATGCGAACAAAACGTCAATTTTAATTTGGCAAGCTACGCCCAGCAATATGTTTACGAGGAAAGCTTTAAAACTAATTGACACTTATTGACATTGTTTCTATTTAATACAAGATGTATTTAAAATAAATATTTCAAAAATTTAACAAGCACTAATAAGAGCTTAATTTGCTCTAGGCCTTGTTTGTTAAGCTTTTATGTACCACGGTAAGGAAAGGTATCTCTTCAGATCTTAGACTTTCCCCGTTCGAATAACCACATTGATATGTATTTTCATTACTCCAGTCTCCACCTAACAGTCACTTGGCCATATCAAATGCTCATATAATCTACACGGACACATGTGCACTATACTATCTCCTGCGCAACCAGGTCTAGTCTTAATGAGATTAGCCGTCGTGGCCAGAATCGGCAGAGAGGACATTATTACTCATTATCTACTCCAAAAAAACAGTATTACACTAAACACTAAAGTAACCAACCAACCGACTTCATTTGATATTTAAACATCTATACATATAATAAAATTCCGAGTTTTGACTCTATTAAATATTTTTTGGAAAATCTAATTGAAATAGATTTTATTATCGATACAGGGGCCAAATTTATTGTTTTTAGAATATTTATCTGTCTGTCTGTATGAGACAGTATCACGAGAAAACCATTAGACGGATTTGGATGAAATTTAGAATGATGATAGCTGGTTACCCGAGTCAATACATAGGATATTTTTTATTGTCTGAAAATATCTCATTTTTGAGAAATCTCACTGAACCGTTAGAAACCGGCTGTAAAATATCATTCGGTATGTGAAATCTAATTTGTTTCCGGTCTTTCGAACGCGGGCGAAGCCGCTGGAAATACTAGTTATATGATATGTTCTATTAACATTTGAAAGACTTCACTATGGTTTCGTTTCTTTCGTTCGTTTTATTATTGGATATTTTCGTTATTTCACATAAAATATCGCAAACTATAATAAATTAATCAATTTAAAATAAAACAGAAATAATATGCTGAACTTTCATACAATACCTACTTCGTTTTATTGTGTATACTTATATACCTACTATACTATTTGCTAGAACATGTAAGGACAATAATATTTCAGACAAACGAATCCGCAGACAAGAGTCAAGCTTAAATTTATATTTATATTTTTTTTATACAAAAATTGTTAAACTGCCAATCGGAACAAAGTTTAGACCATTTTCCATCGTACCTGATAAATTATTACCATTTTTATGGGGAAAACTTATAAGTATTGACATGGTAAGACAATAATATTTCTTTTGTTCTGTACAACTCAGCTTAGCTTTGTCAATCAAACGTAGCCGATGAAAGAAATCTAAATTACTTATGATATTCGAGAAAGGAAATAGACGATGAAAAGTCATGGCATTTTTATTCTACTGTTTATAAATTCCAGCATTTATAAGCGTCTCTGACTTAACATTTTTACTTAATGTCTCCTGATTAAAAACGGCACAACTTCATAGAACAAACGTCTGCATGGCCCATACAAATTTCAGCCCTATATGGATATGATATTATAACCTACGTACAACTGGAACGCTTAAATTGTATTGTAAGTAAATATAAATAAATAAAATATAATAAGCACCAGCTTAAAGTTTTCTGTAAGCTGTGTCATTAGGATTTTTGTAATTTAAATCTATACTAATATTATAAAGAAGTAAAGTTTGTTTATTTGTTAAATTGTAAGGGGTAATCTCGGGATCTACTGAACCGATTTTAAAAATTTTTTCACCAATAGAAAGCCACATTATTGCTGAGTGTCATAGGCTATATAAAAAACCGAAAAATAAAAAGGCTTTTACGTGGTAGTCCGTTTTGCAAAGTGAATCGGAGAAAAAAAGTCAACGACAGCATATGTCTAACTTTTATATTTAAGTTACAAAAAGTAGTTTTTTTTAATATTAGTATAGATAATTTAATTTTTAATTTTTAATATTAATAAAATAATTTAAATTATTTAAACACTCTGTACTAAAAAAGAATTATTAACATTATGCCCAACGAAGTGGGCACGGGTCAGCTAGTATATTATAAAAACATATCTTACTTTTTATTTGTCACGAACAACATCTAAAACATACTTTATTCAAAACATCAAGCTAGAGGCGTGTCCTTATAATTTCAATAAAAAACAATAACTTCATTTTCTAATACCAGTTTGAGCTACGAATACTTAAGTAGTAGCATATTAGCGTTACAAAACAAAAACTGTTCGCAAAGTTACAACTTGAAAGATAGACTAATTGACTTTCGAAACGAGCTCTTAACAAAGATAAAAGCACCATCGAAAGTTGAAATGTTAAATCTGAAAAACTCGGGCTGTCTGTGAAGTTCAACAAAAATCGAATTAATTCAGAAATCCACTTAGAATTTGAATTGCGTAACAGCTAACTTTAAAATTGCCATTGTGTACCCAAATTAAACTTCCTTCTGACTTCACTTAAAGTTTACATAGACAACATTCAAGTCTCAATTTCTTAGTGAGAAAATCTTAGTAAAAATATTAAATAATAATGTAATGTAAAATCATTTACCTTTTCACCACCGCTATGCTGATGATAGTACAAGGGAGGATTGACGAGTGTATGATATTTATCAAATAGGCATTATTTCGCAGTCGAGATACACCATTCAACAGTTCTAAAGGTCTAGTTCTAGTGTAGTTCGTAGTGTAGTTTTTGGACTCTAAATATTGGAAAACTATCCATATATTTTCAAATTCAAAAATATTTTTTAAACCGTTTGTACATTATATGTATCGGATACTACTGATCCAAATTTTTAAGTTTAATGAATCATTTTCACTTGGTAAGGAAAAGCTAGATTTTCTTTTTTTTTATGTCTTACATTTTTAGACCTATCTTTTTTAGAGGTAATTTATTATAATATACAAAATATATATAAAATCTACCTTATACGTGTTTAAGTTTAACAGCTTTATCTCGACGTTAACAAATCAACCACAATAATGAATTTATTATCTATTTATAACTACTTTTATTTTAGAATTGTTCTAATAAATTTGCCAACCTTAATTTAAAAATTATATTACTATATTCGTCAATATCAAATTCAAATATTTGGATTCAGTAGCATATTAAATTAATAAAGTACGCAATAATGTAACGAAGAAATCTTTTACATTTTATATTTTCACCTAAAAAATATATCGATCCGGTGCAATACGATATAATACCATTTCAGGCATCATCATGCTTTTTCTATCTTGTCCTTTTTGCCTGTTGTTCAAAAATATACATATTAAGAATAAGCATGAAAAGACTTTGATATTGCAACATAAACATTAAACAGTTAAGTTCAATATTATATTTACATATCTGTCAATAATATTTTCTAAAAACATCGATACGATGAATACATTTTTATAAAATATCCCAAAAATAAGGAAAATTTAAGTCCACAAATAATAACCATGTTTTTCCTTTCCGACGAAGTTCCGAACTGGAGATAGGTTCAAAGAAATTGGTTCTTTATTTACATCGCATTGAGAACTGAAGATAAAATTAATTATCTAATGAAACCAATGTTTTTAAACGTTTGAGGAATATTTATAAACAAATTACAACCTGAAATAAACTAATCCCTGAGAGATCGAAATTCTAAATATCGGCGAGAGTTAAGTCACTTAAATATATAAGTGGTATTGATAAATCCGAAACATCGTTTATTAAATCCTTACCAACCAACTCATGTTTGGGAATCCTTATACTAGTTAAACCTAAGAGTTACCGATTTAATAAATAACGATAATTATATATAGGTGAATAACGGTTTTTACTATATAATAATAAAATGATGATAAATTGAAAACTTTGTTGATTTTCAACTCTATTTTTCGGTATTTTTAAGTCCTTACGTTATATCTTTCTACCTACGGTATCCCAATTTATAACTTAATAATATCTAAATAACACAAACATTTAAATTAACACTGTACTTCTGAGTAAAAACGTACTTTATTCAAATCTACATGGATGAGCATTGAACATGTTAAAATTTATAACTAAAAAGCTTATGAACTTCTGCTAAGTGGGTCCGAAACTCAACTATAAACAGCTTTAATAAGCGCACCTTTGTGAAAATCCTGGCTTTGTTATGCTAGTAAATAGATTTAATGGTGAAATTTTAAGTTTTTAGATATTCACTTGCAAACCCGGGGCCCGCTCCGCTGGGCGTAAGTTAAATTAAAATATACGGTTTTATAATATTTTAATAAAACAAAAGTTTCGACGACGCGTTTGGCTCAGTTGGTAGCGACCCTACTTTCTGCACCAGCGATCGCAGGTATCCGTAACACAGCCTCGTAGCTTACCACGGAACTACGAGTAGATGGTGCTATTGTAATAATGTCCCAACATTTTTATTTATAGCTTAAGAGACTCTTTATAATATTAGCTACCCCGTCAAAACCGGCAAGTCCCGTCAAGCCGGAACAAACAAACAGAAAGACAAAAATTTTAAAAATTGACTTTTTGATGTTACTAACGTGTATACGCGTTTAGTGAAAAACTGTTAATTTGAATTTAAAAACAGGCATTTCAATTTTATTTAGATGTATACTTACATGATAATAAAATGTAAAACTTTGCGGTGTTAAAAACAAATTATCATTTCTAAAAGGAAACATTATACACTAACGGGTTAAATGGTTATCAAAATATGTTAGGCTGGTCGTATTGAGATATTAAACAGTTACAGCTCTAATTGAAGGAGGGAGTGAAGGGACCAATGCTTGTTTTAGGGTAGCAATAAATTGACGCGACTGAAAATTACCATACGGGATGTTTTGATATTGCTTAAAGTTTTCCAACCCGTTTATGACTGGGATAGCCCTTTATTACTTTAAATAAAATGTTATTAAGACATCTTATGTAATTTAATTAATAATTAATCGGTATAATCGGACTTCTAATTAATAGCAAATGTTTATATATGTGTGACATGTTTGTTACTTCTTCGCCCTGATTAATTTCGCCCTTAAAAATTATATTTTGGATAAAATTTTGTACACAGATAAGCTATGAACAAGTAACATTTAACTTACTGTTACAAATGTAGATATAATTTACTTGCTTACTTTGGCACTGTTTCAAGTACTTTAATTAAATCGCAACAAATCAAAATATATATAATAATTGAAAATTAGACAATTTAAACGGTAACATAAAAATTATGGCTTGCATTCATAACAAAAATATGCGCATTACGCTTTAAAATACCATAGCATTTTGCAACAATAGTGACGCAATATTTCATCGATATTTTTGGAAATAACGTTAATGAAATTAATTTACAGCGCACAAATTCCCTTCGAATGTATTTTTGGCTTGCAAAACGTTCCAATTTTATTCACTGACGATTTATTCGCAGCAAAATGTTTTACTGCTGTATTCAAATAGACAGGAATCGGATAATCCTTTGTTTCTGTAAATATTGCATCGCACTGCATAGTCGCCCTGAGGCGGACAAAATAACGCAAATCCCGTTTTCTCATTACTAACCCTTTTACTCTTTTGAGAGGACGTTAACGAGATTCATTTGATTTTTAATTATTGTTCTATTTAACTTAAATTATTGCATGTTGTATTTATTTTAACAGGTATTCCTTTATTTTGGTCAGCACAATACATTAGAATTGCTAAGAAATGAAATGATTTAAGCAGTTCATAAAACGCTCTATTATCACATTAAAATTGGCGCACTCATTTTAATTATTAGTCCAATCAAATGAAGTAAATTTATATTTAATAGATCAAAACAAATTATATTTTATAAATAACCAATAAATAGATTTTTCTTATTAGCCGTATAATGTCAAACAATTTAAGTATGAAACTTCCCTCTGGCGCCAGCCCCCTACTACGAGTAATACGCGCCACCCTAATAAAATCCTTTATTTTATATATTTCTTGGTAAACAGCTTGTCGTCATATTAACTTCTATTCATAATAAATTACTGCTAAGAAAATAGACGACAAAAGTCTTACAAGTTGTGATTGGAATAATTCACTCGAATAACGTTGCTACTTAATTAAATAAGAACATAATATTATATACTATATTTATATGACTCATATTATAGATTTTATTTTTCTTATTAATAATATTATTAGTAACTAACTTTGCTTAATTTTTCCTCTGATGAAGAGGAAATCACTATTCCTATCGATTCCTGTTTTTATCGTTTAAAATTTATTTATTTATTTAGTTATTTATTTAGTTAGCGGTCAGAGATGTCAGTTCGACCTAATAAGTTTCACCTAACGGAACCTCCGTAAGCCGTCGCAAGATTGCTTACTCATTGAAGTACAACAACAACTATCGTATACTTTAGTAGCAAAAAAGTACTAGGAGTAATTTTCATGTAATTATGTCCTAATACTGGACTGCCGCTAATGAAAAGGTGAACATACGTGGCAGAACTATAATGTTTACCATAAGTAAACATTGTTATTTTACTATCAACTGGGTTAAACATCAGGTAGGTGTTACAAACGCGAATAACATGTTAGATTCAAATAGATTTTATAATAATTACACTTAATACAATACATCACGAAGCTCTAAAGTTGAGCGAATGATGTCTAACTGGTGAAACCATTTTCAGATTTAATTTAACTACATATATATTTTCGGACATAAGTACAATAGTATATGTATTATATAGTTTTGGCTTCTTAAAATTTATTTACATTAGGTACTATGAAAATATTTATCAAAATACTCGTATATAATTTTATTTGTTTTCAAAAAATGAACTGAATGTTCAAATATATAAACATCAATACGAAATAACTTCGTAAAATAAAATTTAAGCTTTTTTTAATTTCTTTATATCGTAAATTTTGCATCACAGAATGGTGCCTTTTATCCTTGTCGCGACAAACTGAAAACGATAACGCTTTCTAAACTGACTTTATAAAGTTGTTATCTGAAAAAGTTGAAAAAAGTACAAACTTGACCCGGCAGTTTCTAAGCATCTGCCGAGTGAAAAGTAATATAAAAAAACAATAAATTTGGTTTGTGCTCTTCATTCTTTATTTTGTTGAAAATTTTATTACTTTTGTAACATAATGGAGATGTAGATTTAAAACAGAGGCGGTAATGGCGTCAAACACTAATCCTGTAAATTAATTTTGTCTCTTTCCATTATTACTACCATCTTTTAGCTCAAATCAGTACATCAGTACGTATTATTAATAAAATTGAAGTGAGTATTTTTAATTTCAAATTAAAAGCTGTACTTATATAAAAAAAAAACAATTTTTAAATTTTTTATGTCTTTCCGTTTATTCCAAATAATCTCTGAAATGGCTGGACCGATTTTGACGGGACTTTCACATGCAGATAGTTAATGTTATAAGGAGTATTTTGGCTAAGCTTATTTTATTAGAAAATTTTGAAAACCGTTTAATTTTAACTTACTCCCAGCGAAGCGGGCCAGGATTGCTAGTCTATAAAAACAACTTTCAAATAAAAACCAAGTCAATCAATAAGAATAAAAAAGGTACATAGAGATCGTTATATATATAGTAATTTAAAATTATATGTCTCATCCACTTTACTCAGTTTCTTTTTATAAAACAAGATAGCACTTTTAGCTGTAGTATATCTTTTGCAGCGTAATAAAATTTTATCCGGTGAATTAATCTTAAAAAAGCACACAGCGATAAGCTTTTATTTCTTTATCTGTGCAGGAAAATTTATTTGTTTGCTTAATGGACCTACGTTTTGCGATACAACAGGCATTTAATAAAATATTTTTGAAATTTAAGCGCTTATATCTTTGTAATAAAGATTTGTGGATGGATGAATTTTTATTCTTTCATACCAGAACGGCTGAACGGATACGGATGAAAATTGGCACAGATACAGATTACATATTTCCTGAGGGAAATATTTATTTTTGTTTTTCACTAGTAAAGAACCCGAAACGAAGCGGAGATGAGTCCAGATAGTACAATATCTGTATATAAATACATGAAGCCCCAACTTTGTACCCTTTTTTACGAAATTGCACGGACGGAGGAGTATGAAAGGAGTTCAGAATGCTATAAAATTATTTTTAATGACGTCATACGCTGACATTACCTATTATATGGTCTAGAATGCTAAAATTGGACTTATTAAATAAAGGACTCTATTACTCTATTAGTTCTCATCAAACACTACAAATGAAACATAAGTGTGAATGATGCAAATCTGCTGTTGGAATATATAACGTCATATATGCTGCGGTTGATAAAAGCAAGCTTTATTCTTATTTCGTTCACATGTGTCCCTAGTTTCCTAAGAATACTCTTAAATATGTGCTTTTCCAGGTGATACTCTCTCATAAACCTATGTACTATGTTTCAGTATAGTTCAGCTAATTCATTGTGAAGGAGTAACAAAAGTACAAACATACACATATACATACGCACATATTGACTACCGCGTTCATAATTATATAATATTTATCTTATTAAACCTGAGTCTTGCACCTATGGTTTTTTATGAGCTAATATAATTACCACTTGTTTTACGATAAAGTAAAGCACCGTGTGAAAATATGCCGGTCTAAAAGAAATTAGGAGATTTAAGAAAAACATGTGAAGTCTTTATGTGAAGAATCGGCATTGCCATTCAGCGGGGGAATGCAGCCAGCATTCTTGCCACTATTCCACGCGGACACGACTTGTACAGTAATAATTAAGTGTATATTTGCTTTGTACATATAGTTAAGTTTACTTGTAATTTCCTTTATTGTAATAAAGTTGTTTTCTAAATGTATTAACCTATTCGCAATCATACTAAAATGAAAATAAAGTTTATTGTCTAAATATAAAAGCGATGCTAGTACGATTAAATGTATATAATACAGTAAAAACATAATCTCAGAGACGAGGAAGTCACTCTGTAAAGGTTTCTGTTTTACTATTTTTGGTAAAAAGCCCTAAAAATGTTTTCTGACTGGGCTTTCTTAAGTATTCTTGACCTATATGTGCTTTATAAGACTCAAGCATGCTATTATTTTCCTGTAATTTAAACATAACTAGTGAAAATTACAAATTTAATTAAACCCCAAACTATTAATGTTCAAGGCATACCTTTAAATGACGCTTTTTAGACTTTTATACACGTATTTTAAAAATAATAGTTAAGCTTCTTAAAGCTTATCGTAGTACACATATTATAAATGAATTTGTTATTATTATTTTTTGCTTTATTACTTCAAAGATAAAATCTAAAAGTAATACGAACCGATCTGCACTCCCCTGGGCATCGTGCACCCCAGGGTGCACTACCAATTAGTCTGTGCTTACGAGCATACTATGTATGATTATAAAGATATATGTACATATTTATCGTTAATAACATTAAAAATGATAGAATATTTTTCTAGATCTATTAAGCGGTAGTCCGCGCGTAGTGGTAACGCGCTCTCTTGGATAACAGAGTAATGCGAGTGCAAATCCGGGTCTCACACCTCTGATATTTTCATGCGCGAATCATTTCTATCACGATTACCACTTGTCTTACGGTGAAGGAAAATATTATGAAGAAACCTGCATGTCTGAGAAAACATAGAAAGTTTACGAAAGACGTGAGACGACCCCCAACACGCCCTAGGCCAGCGCGGTGGACTATGGCCTGATACCCCTTGTACTGAGGGAGGCCGGAGCCCAGGAGCGGACATTAAAAAGGGCTGAAGGCAATATATTATTTTTTAATATCTTAATATTATAGTATTTTAGGACTAATTATAAGTATAGGAAACTTTTCGAAGGATTTTTAAAAGTCAATTTAAAAGCCCAAAAACTAATATAACTATCCCTTTTAAAATTGCAAGTCAACAAAACTTGAAAGAAAATCCAGTAAAACCACAGTAATGAGTACTACGTGAAAACAAAAGAGAGCCTAACCGCAACAATACCGGCTGAATGTACATATTACCGTAAGAGCCCTATTTCAGCACTAAAACAAACCGCTAACACAACGCAAGCACTTACCATAAAAACAGAATATAATAGCATCCCTATGTATTCAGATCACACGTTTACATCTCGCCACTTTTCCAAAATCAAAGTAAAGCTCATAGCAAACACTCGTTGAAAATGCGATGTAAATAATAAAAAGGCCTTCCCACCTGAGCGGCTGTGGGCCCGTGCTGTCATTTTCACCATTGTAACCTCCCGTTTTCCCTTCGAGCGGTTTATTTCAGATTCAATATGCACTAGACGATGGGGACCGCGAATATAATATTTCGTCGACATTCACCTGTAATGGGTTTTCATAACATTTATTATTTTATTGCACGCTATCTAATTTTATGAATTGCAGAAGGTATTTTGATAGATACCTTTATATAGAAAGTATTGTAAATATTACTGGTTTTACTTAATGTTTCTTTCTATAGTGTAAACTATAGAATGTAAACTACAAATTATTACACTTAAATATAAAGAGTTTTATAAAAAAATATTATCAGCATTGTTTCTGAATGTTAAAATTGGCGATTTAGCTTTGATAATATTAAATAAAAATAAAATAAAAAAATAAAAATAAAAAAGCCTGTATTTCCTTATCCTTAATTTACATTTCAAATGTTTATATTAATTGTTTGTTAGTGTTATGTTAGTTATTAATGTAATGCTTATTGTGTAAATGTTAGTAAGAGTTAGTTTTTGCTATTGGATATGGACCCCTCCTCGGGTGAAGGCCTCCTCCAGTCCTTTCCACTTGTCTCTGTCCATGCCGATAGTTAGCCATTCCTTTCCTATTAGTTCGGTTATATCGTCAGCCCATCATCTTTTCGGTCTCCCTACCCTTCTTTTTCCGATTGGCCCTTTCCACCTTGTAGTTTTGATTGTCCACCTACTGTCTGTGTATCTTGATACGTGACCTGCCCACTGCCATTTCAATTTTAGAGCTTGTGTGAGGGCATCTGTTATCCTTGTTTTCTGTCTGATTACTTTACTTCTGATTTTTTGTATTTTTCTTATGTTTAGGATACTTCTCTCCATAGCTCTTTGTGTTGTTGTGATCCTTTGTTTTGCTTTTGTCGTGTATATCCAAGTTTGGCAGCCATACAGTAGACAAGGCAGTATACAGGTGTCTAACACCGTCTTCTTAAGGTTTATCGAGTAGTCTCCTTTTAGAATTTCTTTGAGTGACCAAAATTTCTTCCAGGCTATATTTGATCTTCTTTCGATTTCATCTTCATTTTGCGTTTTCGAGAATGATATTTGTTTGCCTAAGTAGATGTAACTGTGGACATATTCTATAGATTTTTCTTTTACATTGATGGGCCGTTCTATGCTGTTTGTCATGATTTTTGTTTTTGTAGCATTCATCTCTAATCCTACTTTTGAGCTGGCTTGCGCGAGAGAGTGTAGCATGTCTTGTAATTCGTTTGCTGTTTCAGACAATATAACGATGTCGTCCGCGAATCTGAGATGGCCTAGATAGCTGTTGTTTATTTTTATGCCTCTAGTTTTCCAGTCTGTGTTCCGAAATACCTCTTCTAAAACAGCAATAAACAATTTAGGTGACAGGGGGTCCCCCTGTCTGACTCCTCTTTCGATATTAATTGTATCACCTCTAGATTCTAGCTTGACATTGCTTGTGCTGTTGTTGTATATGTATTTTATAATATTTATATATTTCGAATTTATGTTTAAATTTTTTAGTGATTTCCATATAGAGTTGTGGCTTATGCTGTCAAATGCTTTGCTGTAGTCGACAAAACCTAGATAGAGTGGCTTATTAAACTCTTCGTATTTTTCTATAACTTGTTCTAGTGCCTGTATATGGTCGAATGTACTAAACCCAGAGCGAAAGCCAGCTTGTTCTATTGGTTGTGCATTTTCAATCTCTTGTGTTATGCGTTTAAGAATTATAGACGAGAAGATTTTATATACGCTTGCCAGTAAGCTAATTGGTCTATAGTTGTTGATATCGAGAGGGTTTCCTTTTTTTATATAGTAGTATGATATCTGACATGCACCTTTGATAATATTACGAACATTTAATCGTAAATAATTGAAATATTTTGATAGATTTATGTTTAATTGAATTAACTCCTCACCCTCGCTTTTCTCATAAGCGTCTCAAGATGCCAAAACGGGTAGTAATTTTCGGTGAAATCGATAGGATATTAGTTAATGCCTTAGTTTAGTTTTTTTTAGTTTGGTGTAGTTATATTAGTTAATTTTTACACAGCTTTTTTAGCTTACTTTAGTTTACTTATATTAAGTTAATATACACTGAATATTATTTAAACATATATATTATGTACTATCAAAAATTCTTATAAGTAACAATTCATTTCAAAATGAGAATGTACTCGTATTTCCAAATTAAAAAGCTGACTGTTATGCTTAAAATAATAGAATGCCGTCGAGTGCCTGAAAGTAGGACGACTCCGTTTAAAAGTGTAACTGTTGAGGTTTTAAGAGTTCTCCATTTTTCGTTCAAGTAAATATTTCTTTTAAGGAATGCTTTAAAAGTTTTTTATTCATATAGTATAGGTTATTGTATGTACTAATTATTATTACTACGTTACTCAAGCTACTGCCCGTGATTTGGTTAGGTAAAAAGTAATAAGACTTTAGCTTCTTACGACACTACCGTACATGTACAATACAATGTTTTAACATTACTAGAATTAAAAATGTTCACATTTACATTATAATAATTTTATTAATAGGATTAATAAGATACTAGTTGTTTATGTTACAGTGACTAGTAGGTGTTGCAATAATTATGCATAATGTAGTCTCATGACTTGTATTTAAACCTTTTTAATGTAGGAAATGCAATAACGCATGCCGTCTTCATAAAGGTATAAAGGTATCTTAGCATACCGCAGAAACTGTACCACAAGGCCCTTAAAACTGACCTACTAGGTCAACTGATAAGTGAACCTGAAAGATCTTCTTCTATCACGACAAGCACGAAGAACTACCAACATGGTTGTAATACACCGAAGTTCTCAATTATAACTCTAAATTGTTTCCTTTTAAGCAAGAATATAGCTCAAGCTTCAGGTATTTTATTGATTTTTAATATAACGTAACAAGGCAGTTAGTCATAATAATAGGTAAGATAAAAGCCATTCCCCATTGTAGGTAGTAAATTATCATTATAAATGAAACATTTCTACGTGTACTGACGTAAGATCGATTGCGAATCGTAATCGGCTTTTCCATTTTATATTTTGTAAGCAGCAACAACAACAGTCAATACTACATTGAATTCGCCTCTATTCCTTTTATATAAGAGTGTATTTCTATCATTTGACTCGTTCATTCGATTTGATTCATGTTTGACTATTGTTCCCTATAAGTAGCCCTGTGTAATTTCTATTCAGTCCCACGAGACACTATATATAACTGCCTAATAGTCTAAGAGATCGTAATACATGTGTCTCTATCATACAAAATTAAGATTTACAATGATTTTTTAACTATTTACTAAATAAAAAGCGAAGAAATATTTAAGAGTTTTAACGGTTAAATATCCGATGATTATAATTAGTTTAATTAATTTTGCATATATTTAGAATGCTATGGTTATCGCTTGTGCTATTTCGCGATAATTCTCACGTTGTATAGTATTTAATTTAAAGTAAGTTTTTGGGTAATATAAAATAGGTATCACGTAAATACAAAATGACAGACATCTGAAAACAGTTACCCCACCATTTAAGAAGTTGGTTATAAAATGGAAGATATACTGTCTTGTTTTTTTAATGCATAACATTTAACAATTTACGTTAAAAAATACATGTAAAGTCATTCTCATATTATCTGAAGCCCTGACTTAAAAATACATTCGCCTCTTATACTATAAAGATGACTTGTGACTTTTCTAAGTATTAAACGATACTTATAAGTAATACTTTTGTATTGGAAAAGTAATTGAAAAATATAAATTATTATTTAAAAAAGAGATTTAGTTAAATCTTAGAAATTAGAATCTAAGATAAATATTTCCCAAACCTTAGCGTCGTCAACTCATATTTGACTATTTTATTTGTTATTGTTACATAAATACTCTTGACTTTTTTACCTTTTACTTTTTTGTTTTTATAACTTTTTTATTATAAGACATTGTGGACTTAACAATCCACCTTAAATTAGGTAAAGGATTTTAAATTAAATGCTACTACATCTTGAATTATACTTATATTTTACAAATATCCTTACATATTCAAAATTAAATTAATTATTTATTAGAAACTCGTATTCATTAAACAGTTTTACTTCTTATTTACGTTAAAAATAGTTGCGTGAAAACCATTAAAATTATTAAAAAGCAAGTCAAACGCAAATAATAAAAAGCTTACAGCATATAACGAGTTTTATAACAACTTTAACAAGATCATCAAGTAATTTTCTAGAGTACACTGAAACAGTTAAGAAAGTTTATAAAGCATACACATGCTGTAAAACGAACTACTAACTTAATATTATATCAAAAACAAAGGTTTTCCATTAGGTAAATCGATACTAATATTAAAAAGCTGAAGAGTTTGTTTGTTTGGTTGAACGCTTATTTATATTAAATAAATAAGTATAAAAATAGATGATTGTATTTTACAGTAGTATTATACATAAAATATGGAGCTGGAATAGAGTAACAACGTAAGGATCTTAAAATAAACTTATACAGTACGCTAGGTTTAAACAAGATGAGACATGAATTCTAAATGTATGAAACATTACCCGTTACGTTACATACATTTCTAACTAAAATGTATATTAAGTATACATATTATGTCATTTTGATAGACAGAATTTGTTAGTAGGTACATCTATCTGCTTTTAGGACGTGTATGAAAAATATTTTAAGAAGTTAGTACTTACGTAAATGAAAATGAGTGATGATCACTAAGATGATTTTAGTTACAAAAATTCTTAGGGTGAAACGTATTCAATTAAAAGTCAACAATATTTATCACAAATTCAAAAAATACAATGGGTAAAAATGTCACAAAAATACAAAAAGTGGTTCTATTAGAGAAAAATTCACTAACAACAAAATATATAGCATTCAAACAGTTCCTTAGAGGAACTTAGAGGAAACTTAAAGGTTCCTTCTATATTTTCTATGGCCTTCTAACTGTCGTAGCGCGCTTTGGCATAACGTAATGCGGTCAGCAGGTGCGCTGACAATCCGCGCACAAATTAGACTTTTACAAAACTTTTCCTTGGCTCATAAATTTAACATTTGAGTTATTTCTCAAACCAGAAACTAAGTTTTACAATCGTTAGACATGTCATCGTAACAAAAATTCATATAAAAAGTTAAATTATATTCAAACCTTAACATAAAAATTATAATATTGAAACGTTTCAAGAAACATACCTTACGAAATTCAGTACATTTTCCACACAATGCTGATTACAGATGAAATCGAAATCGAAATTGAGAATCCATTACGCGCTACACGGCAACGTGTACAATTTCTTTTTTGTATGGAAACCCTCCCGAGGGCCAGTAATGGAGAAAGTTTTTCCTTCTTCGTAATTGTTGGGGCTGATGTGAGGTAATAAATAACCGCAGGCTGCGGCCTTCTGATTGAACTTGCTAATGAATGAAGGATAAGAAGCTCGAATCGATTCTCTGAATGCCCGTAAGAAGCGATACTTATTTGAAAAATGACCCAAGTTTTCCTTAAACCCCGTAAAAATCGCGCCGTTTGAGACATTTGAATAAATCTGCAACTTTTAAATTAAGCTAAATAAAAGAACGAATATTAATTCGGGTTCTTTATGACTTTTGGGAATACGAAGGAACATTTGTCGACCATTTCCACTGTAAGGTTTCGAGCGTTGAATATTATATTTCAATATAAAAAACAACTATGTTAATATGAAAAAATAGAAAATAAATGATTCTATTATAATTCAGTTTTCAATCGAGAGAAACAAAATCTAAAAAGTGAAGTATCTAAATCGATTATCTCAATCTTTGGCTATAAAAAATGCTCTTCGAAATATGCATTAAAAAACCACGAAACATCAAAAGGCTGAAGGGTGTTTTCTTAACAAAGTGAGTTCGTGAGCCGGGAACCAATGAGGAGATACAACCCTTGTTTTTCCTCACAACGACTCACTTTCAAAGCCTGACCAGTCTGATACATCTGGGAATCCGAAACCTATCCCTTTCAGGAAATGCGACTTTTGTTTACTTGCAAAATCTTAAGACTTACTGAAGACACAGTTACATCGAAATTAAATTTATTGAGAAGAATTTTATTAAAAACTCGAAGACTACATTTGTAATTTTAAAATATTAACTTTTTACTAATATACACAAATATAAAAATATATAACTTATAAAATCTTTATCTGTCTGTCTGTCTCCGAAACGGAACCTATTTTGACTTGGACTTCATTTGGAGTCATTTAGGCTATTTTTATTTTCGAAAGAATTCAGTTTTGCACAATATAATAAAAACGTACATAGGGACGAACCCGAGTGAATCGAGGGTGAGTCGCTAGTCTAAAATAAAATAACTTACCCTAATTTATAAATTCAATTCCTTAAAAGAATAACTTATTCGGGATATTTATTTTAACCCATCTGTATTTCAAGTGTAAAACTTCATGATGTGAAAAAATTAACTTTGTTATGTCCGAATTTCTTGGAAGTCATAATTTCTCTTTCATAAAAATACATTATGCAAAACAATGTTTATTAGGTTTCATGATTTACCCGTGTATAAAATAACTGGAAGCTAATTAACATATTTTAGGCATGGCTCGGAACATCAGATCGAGTATGAAATATTTTGAATTTCAATCAGTATGAGAATGAACTGCCGGGGTCACAGTGCAAAAGGACAACAGCGAAAAGCGATCTATAATCAACCAATTAATTACATACTCCTCTACAGTGGAGACAATATTTTATATTAGGGGTTTTTCCATCTTTTTCTTTCATTAATATTATAAATTCCAAATGTATTGTAGAAACTATACAATCTCATGAAAAAATGATTATATTTTGATATTTATCCTGAACTAGCGACTCGCCCTCGCTTTGCTCGGGCTCTTCCCTAGATTTAGCACAGGCAAAGCCGCGGGATCCGCTAGTTATGCATATAAACCTTCCTCTTGAATCACTCTATCTATTAAAAAAACCGCATCAAAATCCGTTGCGTAGTTTTAAAGATTTAAGCGTACAAAGAGATATAGGGACAGAAAAAGCAACTTTGTTTTATACTATGTAGTGATAACTATCTTGTAAGAAGAAGTAATTAAAGCGTTATACCACAGAATGACAATAATAAATTTATATAAAATTTGTATAATATGTATATTGTATGACTTATATTTTTCGTAAACTGTATTAGATATTACTTTTCTTTATCGAGATCTGATGTACTTGAGTTAATATTTAGAATATTTTTAAATAATTCTTGTTATAAATATAATTAAGTGAATGCTGTCACTATAACACAGCCGCTTAGACTAGGTAAAATTGCATCAGATTAATTTACCTGTTCGATTCACGTCTGTCCCTGACAGCCTTTGTAGAGCCCTGGGATGAGCTTCATTACTAAATATGAGAGCTAACTAGAAAAGCATGTATAAAATAGTTCATAATGCAATTATACGGTATTGTATGCTATTATAATTGTAGATTTTCAAAGTCCCTAGATATACAAGATAGAAGTACTAATTACGGCCAATTCATGAATATTAGTCGAACATCACAAGCATGACTAATGTTCTGTTGTTGATACAGAATTGTGCTTTTGAATAGAATAATACAAAAAGTACCTAAACCCTTTGAAATGTTGGATGATATTGTTGTGTTCGTAGCATAATTTACATTTTTCATTAATGTTTAAATCAAGATAAATACGGCGTATAGACGTAAAGTAAATATAAAAAAAAATATAAAATATATAACTAGTCCGCCGGGCCATTCTATCCTATAAAAGTGCTTAATATTTTCTTAAATAATATATTGGGATTTGTCATAGAACTTTGAAAATCACCTAGTTTCCACCCTTCTCAAGTTAGATACAGTCAAATGCTATTTCCTCCTAAATTTCGTATGTTTTCATGGATTTCTTTATCTATATCGTAATTCTAACTGTAGTTCGTTTTCTAACGGTTCTAACGGTTCGTTTGTGCCTAAAACACTCATTGAAACGAGCTCTTTCAGAGCTTTTGCCTACTTTAATCGGTTAAGTTGCAGGAAGCTAAGTGTGAACATTCAGATGCTACAAAGCAGCATAGGTTCTCTTGTAGCATTATAACTGAATAATCTTTATCTATATATCATAGTAAATCAGTAACGAATTCGGGTTTCAAGCAAAAAATACTAATTCGATTTTAACATAACTTATTACTCGGTTCAACATTTAGGATACTTTTTACGTTAGAAAAATCATTCATTCCTACGGGTAAACACAATATGTGGTTTTATTGAGTAGTTTTTCGAATTTGCTATGGCTAGCGCTGGCTTAACCTTTAGAGATAGGTATATATACATACACAATAACTATGCATATCTATTTAAAAATACCACACCTATAAGTTACTAGAAGAATTTAAATTAATCCTCCGTAACTGTAAGTTTATTTAACTTTTTGAAATTTGAGACTTTACTATTTACATTTCAGATAAGTTCGAAATTATTAATTCATTGGTTTTCCTTAGATCTACTGATTCAAATTTTCTACGAATCCAAACTTCCTTATTCAAAGCTACGCGTATATTTACGGCGGACTTATTACAGCCAGAAAGGAAAATCGAAAATACACAATACCCTTAATAACCCAACTAATTTGTCAGCGATATAATAGCTTTTTATAACAAGAAATTCCCCATCTCTGTCCACAACAAAATATTGTCAAACTAAGGCAATAACGAGGGCCGTTAGTTCTCGACTCGAGCGAACTTCGTCGAACTATTTTTGTCCATCATAATAGCACAAGTTTGGTACAATCTGCTCGCTATTTTAATGAGAATGTTTTTATTTTTATCACTTAATACTGGAATATATTTTATATACTAATTCTATTATTATATCTAATTCGAATTTTACGATGTGACTTCCTAAATGTACCGATTGAGAACAATTTACTTTGTAAATATCTCGTAAAATGTATTTAAGTAAGTTAAAATGTAAAGGTTTAGTTTACTACATGTTTACTACAACATGTAGTAAAACTTTAACGAAAAAATTTAAATTTATGAAGAAGTTAAAATTATTATACCGGATAAACAAAAAATAATAAAATTATTAATTAAACATATTTAAACACTGTAATTGTTATTTCTTTTTTTTTTGGCTCTTAATTATTAGCTATTTAACTAATACACGACACTTATATATTATAGATCAATTGCATTTTTGTTTAAGGCTTTACTGGAACTTTACATTCATTAATTACTTTTACGTACTTACACAGAAAAATCGGCATTAACAATGTTACGGAAGTATGGAGAGATTCCACACATTTATTATTAAGTTTACAATTATTTAATTTTCTAATAGTATTTTTTTAATTTTAATGAGAGAGACATTAACTGTTCTTGTCGTCATGAAAGAAGAAGCGAAAACCAATATAAAAATACTTAATTTAAGATTCAAAATTTTTGTAACTACGTATATAAACCAAAGATAAAAGATATAAATTTCAAGCAGGTTAGATAACTGATTGTTATTTTATTTGATCTCATCATCGGTTGGCTTTGTAATTTGAAAAGCTGACCACTTGTTTCCGGACAATTGAACATCTAACTTATCGACTCCTATAAAAATTGTAAGTCGTCCGAACGCAATCGAAGTAAAAGGCTCGCGGAATCGTTCTAATATAAGCTTCTCATAAAATCTTATTAGATTTTCATTGTAACCCACATCCTATGGATATTTAATAGAAATACAACAAATATTATACCCAAGTTATAATTATTATCAAACTCAAGTTTCCTAATGGAATATTTATTTACTTATACATGAATAGAAAATAATAGGTAGCCCCATGGGTAAGGTGCTCACGCAGATAAACGCAGATGTTGCGGGTTCAAATCCAGGTCTCACACCTCTGAATTTACACATACATAAATTTGTTTTGAAGCTGACACGATACCACATTGACTTCTTAGGAGTTACACAAAGTCAGGTTACACAAAGGAGTCTTGCCTTCGCTTCGCTTGATTTGGTATTTTGAAGAGAATTCTTTACTCCTTGTAACTATCAGCAGTTTCGGAAATAAATTGATACAAACAGACAGACATATATTTTTTACATATAAATTTAGATTTTTCTTACTGCATATAATTTCGTATGCATTTTGTAAATAAAATCAGACATTCAATCGCATTTAAAATTTTTTTTTGAAACCAATAGGTAGGTTACTTTTAAAGAGCCACATTATTTCATAATTCGTTACTTCAAACAAATTAAGATGTTTTAATAAAAAACAACCCAACAAAAATATTAATAAGCTCTTAGCCTACGTTAAGTAAGATTTTCCAATTTGAGCTTTATTTATTATTGTCCTTAGAGACCTCCTTAAATATGAAGCCTCTCGGCAAAATGTGTTGAAAAAATTTACGGTCTAGTGAATAATTAAAAGTAATTAATTTCATTTAATTTCCCTTTTAATATAATTTGAATTAAACTGAAATAATTAAATAAATAACCTATCATAAATAATTCAAAAATTTTATAGTCTAATACATAAATAAGTATATTATAATGTGTTATATATAAATTTACCAAAATAAATTTTAATAATTTAAAAATGAATAATGAACGCAGACTATAGCCAATTTTTATTATAGTTAAAGTTACATACGAATAGTCTACCAAGGTCAAAACCCTGACTACTGGCTCTTGACGTCACATCTTCCTATGGGTGACACTTGATTTATAACATAGAACCTTTTTGACCCGTGTCACTCAATCCAAACTATAAATAATTCGTTTTCGTGTTACATCCTGTGGTATACAGTTTGTGACTTGTATAAAAAAAATAACATTTGCTTCTGCTTTTTTAGACAATGGTAGCCCAGTGGTAACGCGCTTGCTTGGATACCCGAGTGATGCGAGTTCAAATCTGTATCTCGCAACTCTGATATTTTCATGTGCAAATCATTTTCTAATTGATTACCACTAGTCTTACAGTGAAGGAAAACATCGTGAAGAAAACTACATTTCTAAGAAAATCTTAATTTCGAAAAACGTCCCAGCAGCCCAGCAAAGAGACCTTAAAAAGGGCTAATTACAAAGCTAAATAAAAAGTCGTTATAATGATTTTTAATTATTTTGAATGTGTTACGAGTGGCTATACAAATTCATCAGTACTTATACATATTCATCCGATTACAGTGAAACTTTAGTGATCTGTTACACGCGTCGGTAAAGATTTCCGACTTATCAACTTCAATTACGTACGATAGATAGATAGCGGGTCGCTTGGGATAATTTGAGATTTATTAATGTAATATTCAATCAATAAGTTACAGGTTATTTAGTTAATATTGTAGAAATATTAATGTTAATAGTGTAGAAAACGAATTCTATACTATTAAATTGTAATTAACTATTTTCTTTAAAATACGTCTCGAGGCCGGCGTTTTAGGGGAGAGGCTTTTGCTCAGAGATGGACAACGACGGCTGTTTTTAACATCCCACTTCTGGGCCTACCCACTTTCTGAAACGAAGGGGATCAGGCCGTAGTTGGCCAAGTACGACTTGACGGACCTCACATGTCTTGCTAGGTTTTCTCAGGCATGCATGATGCAGGTTTCCTCACAATGTTTTTCCTTCACCGTAAGACAAGGTAATCATGTTAGAAATTATTCACACATGAAAATATCAAACGTGTGAGACCCGGGTTTGAACCTGCACCACTCGGTTATCCAAGTGAGCACGTTACTGGACTGCCAGGCCCAAAAATCTGCTTCGAAAAGTTTTTATAAAAATATTATTATTTTGACCTTTTCAGCCTCTATTACCTATAGAAGGGACTGCTTTGAAAGGCTTAGTGTCTTTAATATGAAACATCTATTTTTGGACCTTTTAGGATATGTTAAGCAAAAATGTACCATATACATATTAAGATAATACTTTAAGCTTTAAATATGAACGTTTACAAGTAGATCTAAAAAATAAAGTACGTATAGGTCCTATACGTATATGTTTAACTTTAATAAATAAGCCACAAAAGCGGCTCAACGAATAAATTGTTAATGATAAAAATGTTAGATTATAAGGCAGTGCTTTATTATTGTACAGTTTCTTACTTATAATAATTATCTTTCTATTATAGTTACTCTTGTACGTATTTAAGCGTAATGTGCATATTTTTTTTTCAATTATAGCTCACAAAAAACGTTTTGAAATTCTGCTTAATACATAAAAAATAACGATTGACACAAAGATGATAGTATTATTTTATTACTTGAATTTTATGTAAGAAAAACGTGGACTTAGCAACACGTGTCGGTAACGACTTCGAAAAATGTTTACCTGAAATCGCTTTTATAGCTCAGGTAGACTAATAAAATCATTTTTATTTATACTTACTACAAACTGCATATATGATATTATTTTTATATGTAGTGTTGTGGTTCGATTTCAATATCGATTAAAAATATTGTAAAATATGTTTGTTTTGTTTAGGAGTGTAACATGCCTTTAAAAACTGAATTGCTTTGGTGGTAAGAAGCTTTAGTTTTTGTAAAGTACTAGAGTCTAGCAGAATCTAATGTATAAGTATACCGTTATTAGGTATCTTATAGTATAGAGGTACTTGTAGGTACACCGAAACTATGGTTACTGCCAGTCCATATACTCGTAGATGTGCATATGATTTTTTTGTGTAAATATCACATCGATCCAATTAATTGTTGCATAATGAACTTATTAATAAATTCACTTTTATAATATTAATGAAAAATCAATCTTCCATCTTTATGCAATTATTGCAAAGTGTTAAAGCTTCATATTATGAACTTGGATATTATTTTTTTTAACTTTTAAATGAAGAAGTTAATAAAAACACAAAACTTTGTAACTACTCAAGTAACTAATTATTGATGTAACTACATTTTAAGATAAAATTGAGAATTTCAAAGAAAATTAATGAGTTTTAAAGATAAATTTACTTTGACGGAATTAATTTAGTCATAATGGTCACGGTTTGACGCGGTAAGGCGTCTGAGAAAGCTTTTATTTCTCTTGGCATCTGAAACTTCTATGTAGTATAACTTAAAGCTATCGTCATCACGTTAACGCCTTCTCCGTATCAATTTAATTACAAACTATCCAACATATTTTTAGCACTTCACTTTACTTTCATAACTTTTTAGTAAGAACTTGAGATTCATTTATAATTTATAATTAATTTATGTATTAATACACTTTCCTTGCTTATTATCTAACTAACGAATCCCTTTTAGGCTCCGAGTATCGCCATTTTATATTATTCATTTTGAAGTCAAAACAAAGTCTATATTCTTTAATAAAATGAATATTTCACTTTTAACGAGAATAATCAATTGAGTTACTAAATTATCAGTTTCGTAACCCATTAATATCAATATCCCGATTCATAAATTTTTTGTAATACTCCGATAAAGAAGCGTTTACAACATATAATTAAGTAAGTAAAATAATTAAGTATCGAACCTGGTACCTCCCCAATAGACAAACGGATAATTTTAGTAAGAATTGCGTTTGAATCACATATTATATCAGTGTTCAATGATAACATACTAAAATATAAGAAACGCTCTAATTTGGTTGAAAAACTAAAGATTATTTCAAAAATATGTAAGCAATTACTGGATAACATTATAAAATAATAGAATTTCCATATCATCCTCACTAAAGAGCGCTATGGTAATCCGCCCGCTATTATTTTCTCATTGTGAATCGTTTTTACTTATTCCTTCTCGTATATCGAAAGATAATTAAAATGCTTGCAATAGCAGACGAACGTCAGCCATGCAAAAGCCCGGTCTGTTTATACTTTTTATCTCATCCTTCGTCTCCTTGCATCAGCTTTCAATTAGATTTCTAAGTGAATATAACTGTTGTAGATTCCTTGATTTTTTTTCCTAGAGAATTTCGTTTTGTTTTTAAATTGTTTTATGTAATTTACTTTATACCCATTTTTTACTTTATATATTCTAAATATATTGTAATAAAATCCCAGCCTTTGTTCTATGAAATTTAATTAAACCACGCTTTATACTTTCAATATTTAGTTTTTGTTAATCTTACGTATAACCAGAATATTACGTTAAGTGAATGTAACATCAACATAAAATTGATTAAAAGTTAGACCGCATTTAGTTACAAACTTTGCGGTAATAAATCTCACCTAACCCGAACTAATCCGTATGGAAATATGAGATTTCATGCGGTTTGTATACGTAATGAACTTTACAACACGATATAATATTATTTCTCATGAAATTTTACGACACGAAAACTGAACTGTAGACGTGAATCCACAGTATTGTGTAAAACACAGGTGAAAATAAGTATAAAAGTGATTTCGGAAGTTTACCAATTTGCCAGAATAAAGGGGGCTTCAATCAAAGTTACTGGCAACACAAACTAAAAGAGTTGAGGTGTACCTTCAGCAAACATCGCTACTTCAACACTGGTATGAGATTGGCACAAACATGAAAGTACGCCGAAACCTGCCGTTCAAGTAAATTGAATAGAATTGACTGCGGTTTGTTTTACGTTCTATGGAAATATCCATAGTACTTTATAATAATAAAGTTTTATATTATTGTTATATATATATGAAACTTTATTATTATAAAGTACTATGGATATTATTGTTATATATATATTATAATTATATTATAATAATAAAGTTTCATATTATTGTGGCTGTATCATATAAAGGAAATTGTAATTTTTCGTTTACTTTTCTTGAAGCATTTCCATAATTTGTATGCCGGAGGCTATACATTAAAGGACTGAATGATATGAATTGCAAGATTCAATAAAAATATTAATATATATAGATATATTAAGATTATTGACAATTCTACCTATTTCTAACGGTGGAATCTCAAAAAAACAACAAAAACAACCTCAAGGTTTATATTCCTTATAAAATTCAATAATATATTGCTATTTTCATTTTATTTATGCAATGTATGTACATATATGTAATATATTTAGGTATAAAAAACTTTTATAATCAACTTATGACATGGGTACGTTCAGAGATTGCCTTTAATATTTTATTTATATAGCAAAATATATATATAATTTCTGAACAAGAGAATCACAAATAAGACAATCAGTTTCAAACATCGCAGCGATCAATCGAATGATGTTCTAATTAATTAGCTTTGACAGAACACGCTCTTCAGTTGTTGAGATCTCCTCTTATTAATTGTCACAATCCTTGCTACTAATTACTCATTGTTATGTGCATGTTATTAAATTAATAGTTAAGGTATTACTATTAGTATGTGATATATTATATTATTTTAAATTTTCATATATTTTATACCTACTATTCCAGCTGTCCACTGCTGGACATAGGCCTCCCACAAATATTTCCACGACTACGATCTTTCACTATCCACAACTCAGTGAATGTAGTTATTATCTATTTTAAAATTAATTTTAATGGGTTAAATTTTAACAAAGTTGGAGTCATTCTGGTTCCTATTTTTTTAATTTCCTTCCAATTAATAGACGTTTTACATAAGCTAACTAAATATTAGTAAATATAATATTTCGATAAAGTTATATAATGTATTATTATTATTATTTTCTTATAAATAAATCTATTGCAGGAAACTATAACATTTAGTATAATACGAAACTCTCCTTTGTTCGCGGCTTATCGCCTGGACTTTCGATGTCGGAGTTGTAAACTTTGCCGACAAAACTGTCTTTTTATTGAAAAAAGAAGATTATGCATAGACTGACTACCCAGTATAGAAGAAAAATATCAATAAAATAAAATGTTCCATTTTATGAAAAAAATACTTGATATGTCTAAATAAATACGTCCAAAAACATAGGGTATAACTACATAAAACTTGTAAATAGTACGTCTGTAACCAACTATTTACATTACATATTCTTTATTTCGGAGATAACTATTCTAACAATAAGCATCGAATTGCACTGATTCTTTTCAGAATACTTCCTGAAAATAACAGTGGTGGTAGCCAGAAAACTACTAATGTGGTTTTTACCTTCCCGAGTCTCATAACACAGATAATTTCATATGAAAATATTTCCAACATAATTACCACTTGTCTAAAAGGTAAGGAAAATAAAGCATGCAAACTTGCATGTCTCAGAGAACCCAGCAAGTTTTTTAAAGATACTCGTATGAAAGAAAGAAACTATTGTAGAGATGTATCTACTCGTACTTAACTACGTAAAGTAAATATAGTTTGTAATTTAATGCTTCTTATTTATCCTCAAATCGTTTTCACTGGAGTTTTAAGAGTGAATATACAAATATTGCACTTCACTTAGGTACTACTTTGCTTACATAGCTAGTTTTCATGAGGTGAGCTGCCATAGTTGAAATCGATCTAGAGGACCTTTAACTTTAATGTAATGATTTTATTATTTATAGGTACTTTATCGTTATTTTAAAATTTTACTTTCAGATACCGGAATATTTGCACATCAAAGATACAACAGTGATCACCTACAAACAAATGAGTGCTAACGGCCGAGTAATAAATGATTCACCCGCCCTGCTACGTTAATTTTGGACAGTTGTACGTATATCAAACCAATATTATTTTACAGAGCTACCAAAATATGGATGGGACATTCTTATAAATTTATCCATGTGTGTTTATCACAATGTGTAACAATGGAGGTGATTTTATATTGCATATTTTTATGCTACTGGTTTTATATGCAAAATAATTAGATATTATAGAAAAGCGAAATATGCGTATATATAATACGAAACAAAATATGAAACTAACTAACCAAAATACTATCAAAACTTTATATAGATTCAATAATTAAATTAAATAAACTAATTGATAAAAATATATTCTTTAAACATTTTGGGATAATAGGAGAGCTTAAGTTATACACCGTTGTTATATTAACATTTTCATAAATAATTGTAACATGAAATATTCGTAGCCAAAGATCGTAGCAAGTAACACATAATATATCGTAGCTCAATTATACGTCGGTCGTAGAGACCAACACGTAATATTTCGTAGCTCGTAGCGCAACACCCCTTCATTTTCCGCGGCCGGCGCCATGCGACGTCCGGACGTGTTTATTTTTCATTTCCGCCCGGTCCAGTACAACCCTCCGGCTCGGCCCTCGTCCCTTAGCGATGGCACAAGTGATGAAATTGTGTTGAACAAACCTAAATTATAACAAATTAATTGATACAAAATGTTAATCTTTGTTTGTACGCTCGGGTCCGTTGTTTGCATTGACTGTACGGTTGATGGTGGTTTAATTGTCATAGTATTAGATATTTGTTTTACAATATACAATCGAAATACATCTGCAAAAAAATTATAAACAATATAAACTATATTAAACATGTCTAATTTCTACGAGTGAACACTTTCTATCCTACATATAAATCATATTCAACACAAACAAATCGTGTTGTCAATAATAAGAAAATTCTATTTCGCGTATCTTGAATTCAACAAGTCTCGCTTTATCTCCAACTTATACCATATCTCAAGCATGAAGACAGTTAAAGACGAAGTATGAGTACCTACAAGTATGTACCTTCTTACATACATGTTCACAAGAAATGAAAATAAGATCCCATTTCTAAAACAACTTTATCTGAATTATTTATCACTTACTTTATATATACAGTATTTCTACAGAAAGAATTAATAAAATTAAAGATTTTCCGAAATATGATCATTTAAACAAAAATACAATATGTTCAACACTTCTGTATCTTTTTCATTTTAATCTATGTCAGTTAGCACTTAAATCAGCTGGTGTGCCAGTGTATTTTTATTTTTTTGTGCTCCCTTTTATAGGTTTATTTATTCGCACGTCCATGTAAAGAAGAGTGTTATCAATCAATGGTTTAATACTGTCTGTTTATCACAAGAAAAAGGAAAAACAAATTGAGAACTCTCCCCCATCTTTTTACATAAAATTTTCCTTATAGATAATTGTTATATTTCAACAATATTTCTTGCGTCATTTTTTAATTTACTTACTGAAAATAATCGAGTCATGCGGTTGAGTTTTAAGTACCTATACCTATACCTAAGTACATATATAGTTTTAAGTACATATACCTTTTTAAACTGTAAATTGGCTCACTATGTATGTATTTCTAACTCTCATGATTACAAAAAAATAAGATAATAAGATTCAACCTTTGCCCACATTTATTGATATATAAGTTATTACCTTAAAAATATAAAATAAGCATGCCTACATCTTAACGATTAGAACTAAATTACGGTTAAACAATACCTATATTAAGCTTATTAGGTACACAGATACAACTGCAAACATAAAACGGTTCATTAAACTTCATAGTATAAGCTTAGAATAGAAAACATTGCTTCCCCGTAGCTATTTAAGTGGGAACAACAAGATTATCTCGTCCGTAGTCGAATGTGCCGGTTCGTTTATCTCAATGTCGCAGACGGACCCGGCTGTAGGTGTACGTGCTTCCTGAAATAAAATGTTACCTGTTATCAGTCTATACTAGACGACGCCGCATGTCCGCTCAGCTCTTACTGCAATATATTATTAATAATATATTTACACAAGATATTTTAAAAGGAATTTCACTCGAAATTTTGAATTTAACCATTTGATGTGTACCTAATTTGCAAACGTTTAAGCTTTTCCTTCATTTGCTAGGTATGTATGTATATTAAACTCATAGATTTTACAAATAAGCCTATTTATTATTACACTAATTACACTTATACTTATTTTTTATAGGTGAATAGTTCCAGAAAATAAATCCTATAAAGTATAAAAATAATATTACTTGAGACCTATTAATATTACAATTTAAATATTTTTATAATAGGTATATAATTAATATATATAACGAATAGGGATCTGTTGTCGAAAATGTTGCCTAACTCAAAAATCTATGCTCAAAAAATATAGCTTTCTTTTTCTTTGACTCATGCACGAATTAGGATGGCCAACTAGTACGGTTTAAATAATGACAAAGACTAAACAGATAGCGGCATTGTTTTTCTTACAAACTTTTAATATTGTAAGAAATTTTAACTAATAGGTATAATTAAGGGCGATTCTTCGTTTTTGGAGTCGCAAGACATTGATTTATATTCCATTTCTAAATGAATTGAATATTTAATAATTTACTGAAAAGATTGTTTTACGATATAAAAATGTGTTTGATTAAATGTGAAATCATTTTCAGCTTTAGGATTTAATATACTCCTTTTAATTAAGCTCATGCCATTTTCATTTCATTTCATTTTTTCATTCAACGACTTAAATATAAGTCTGGTACGTATTTTCATATCCAAAAATCAAAATATTTTTCATTTAAAAATAATTCCAACATATTCTCACTATTCTAACGGGAAAATTGGGCAAATAAATAAAAATATTTTAAAATATTAGAAGTTTTTATTTTATAAAGAAACATCCTTACACGTTAATAACAGTTAGGCATAAGAAGTAGAGCGACCTACATACAATATTGGCAAACGAATGTTGTATTGAAAAATATATTTTGTACAATAATTTATCTATCTCTCATCTACTATCACAGTCCAAAGCTTATGAAGATTAAGATGCGGATTGAGAATCGCAAATGATATGGTTAACTGCAACTTAGTGACGAAATTGTTCCATTTTCAAAAATTTATAAGAGAATAACAGTTTTATATAAATAACATTATTAGTTATTTTCCAAATTATTTTGTACACTTATCATATATCTTAAAATAGCTTAAATTCTTGGCGATTTAAAATATATACATACTTATCATCTAAACTATGTTATACACTGAATTTACGTTTAAGCATTTTTTTCAATATAAATTAAAAAACAAAAAAATGCATAAACGTTATCAAATTTTGTCATGCAGCAAATGCTATATGTTTTAAGGCTTTTTGATTTTTTTAAAATGTTATTAAATAATATACGTAATTAAATCAAATGTAGGTATTACTCTGAAAAATTCTACATCTCAATGAATTTTTAGGGAAATGATGCAGAGCAGAATTAATATTTATAATATTCCTTGACAATAAAACGAATTACCTATATATAATATGTAGACAAACGGGAGTATTAAAGTTTATACCGTCAAAAATAAATAAAATATTTAAAATTTTCTATTTTGTTATGTAGAAACAATGTATAAAATCATTTTTTAAACTAATTTCGTTAGTATAGCATAATTTTTGTTTGAAAGGTGGTCACCACTTTTAACTTATCGTAATAAAAAAAAATCAAGATATTTTTTACTATTAATATATATTGTAGTGTTTTAAGTAGGTATATATAGTATATACTTTTCTCCATTTCATTGGATTAACAAAATAATAAAAAAGTTATTGATATTTCAAGCAATGGTATGAATAGTTGAATGCAAAATATATCACAAATGTACTTGTAACAAATTCGGAGTATTTCTAAAGGGCTGATATAAATATAAAGTTACTGAATAAAGAACCCTCACATACCTTAAATTATGTTAATGAAAAACATAGACAATAAGATTAAGCAACAGAATTTCTTAATATCTATTCTTATATTATGAAACAAAATTTACCCTTACGATTTACATTGAAATCACTTTTTATACTTTTGTACAGTTAAGCTGTATTTTTTTAATAGCAATGGCATAACTACAAATAAATGCAAAAAAATATTATATAAATATTAAATAAGTTACTTTTCCCAATTAAGTAGGTATATTAAATGCGTGAAATGTCAATCTAAATATTATATGACATTTTTATCACAAATTAAAGACTTATTACTCATATATTATATAAATTGTAAAAATAAAACCATTTTTGACAGGTGAAAAGCAAAATGGCCAACGACCAACTACATAA
Source organism: Boloria selene (assembly GCA_905231865.2). Classification (NCBI taxonomy): domain Eukaryota; kingdom Metazoa; phylum Arthropoda; class Insecta; order Lepidoptera; family Nymphalidae; genus Boloria; species Boloria selene. The sequence continues at coordinate 10,120,260 of HG993137.1, read as the reverse complement.
TAATCACAGTCTTATATCACAGGTCTTGCAACAACAGTATGTGGGTATGTCGGCTTAATGGTTGCACTGGTTTTCAATTTACGGCCGCCAGAGGCATGATGATAGATGAGTGTGCTGTGTGTAAATCACGTAATGAATGTTCACGTTATGAATGTTCACGTAATATTTATCCCGAACACTTTTACAAACCTGAACAAAAAAGTTAAATAAAATAATAAAAACAAAACCGTAAAACTCAACAAAACGAATTATGAGCCAGCGTGCGCAGTGCCTACTGCACTTGCAGCGCCTGTCGATAGCAACGACGTACAGCGGCGTTGGCGCGAAGCTTTGAAGTTATGAATACAGACGTACACAGTATCCTAGTATATAATTTACTCTTTGGACGTACATAAGTACAATTGTGTCATAACTTCCAAGCTTCCAAGCAGAAAGTAACTTTTAGTTAGTTAGTTACTACTATAATTGGGCTTGTTGCAAGACCTGTTTACGAGACCGTGATAAGCATAGTCTATTTAAAGACTCCTTAAATATTACAATTATACGAGTAATTTACATAGTTACACAAATTTTAGTGTCGACAAATGAATGACATGAATAACAGATCAAAACTTACATACATATAAAGTAACAGTATTATATATATTATGTAATAGTAGCGTACCTTACCATCGCTTCGCTTGGTTTCTAGTACACGTCCAAAGAAAATTTCTTTTTATAGTCTAGGAACTTTCGGGAGGAGAGGAAACTATTAATAGTTTCATTAAAATCGAATCAATGGTTTAGAACTAATAGAAGACATACAAACATTATTCTAAAGGTACAGTTACATATGCTCATTACTAGCACGAAAGCATGCCACTAATGAGTTATTGCTACTTAGCATGTATGTCGAAACATTGCTAATAATGAGATGCTTATTTCGAGTTATAGTGTCAGTTTGAAGAGCATGCTAATAAGCATGCCAGGTATAAGCATGTGTAATTGTACCTTAAGGTTTAACTTAACTTATATATTTGACATTATAAAATAACTATCTTTTTTGATTTTGTCGCAGATTAGATTTTTGTTTGCCAGCAATCATGGTCACGAAAGAGGCTAAGGTCTTATATGTCTCACAGGTCATTTAATAATTTTTACAGACAGTGCCTATTCACAATTTTAAAACTACATATAACATTAATTTTAATAAGTTAGAATAATTACGTTTTAAAGTTAGTAATTAAAATTAAATCAAGTATTTTTAAGTCCAATTTTGAATTATACAATACATCATACATAATTAGTACAATGATTAAATATGGCAACCAAAAATCAAAATTAATCCGCGACAAAATCTGAAAAACTAGTTTCACCCATAATTTTTATTTTCATAGATAATATAATAGAAGACATATTATTTAAAACATAATTGCCAGTAACCAGCTGGATCGAAATAAATCATTACAGAGCAGGAATATGCGTTTATCTCTTTCTCACCTACATACATTTTATATATTATTATGTAATATGTACACGCATCAGTTAGCACCAAGCGGCAAAGACTTTGCAATTGTCGATCTTCGTTCGATTTTAGATATCGAGTAGTAGAAAGAGAGATAAGCATTCGCTTAAATTATATTACACATCCATATTGAATATTTACGTTAACATTAATGGTTATTAAATGGTTTCTTTTCTGAACTAACGAAAGTATATATCGTTGGCGTAGGTGGAGAACTAAATAACTCAAATTTTCTAGTTTGGAGAAAATCGCGATTTACTGATTCTTTTTCCAATTTTATTTTCCAAGATAAATTAAACAACTTATTTTATTTAAGTCATTAAACATTCAACTGATCATAAATCATAGTTATCAATTTATTTATTCAGTTGATTCTTTTTCCTTCTACTGTTTAGTGCTAGTTACAGCATATTTACTTTAGCATTTGGAATACAAAAATGGCTTTCTGAAACGGGACAAGATATGAAAATGTTTGTTAGAGTAAAATATGCGGTATTTTTTGGGTGTTATGAAAATAATTAAATGTCAATTTGGCTTGGTTTTCCACCTACGCCGACGATATATACCGTATAGTACCGGATCTAATGATTTCGCCTTTAGATATTTTAATGTACATTTTGTCGAAGTTATGATATTTGAAAATGTTAAAAAATTATGGAAAAATCTTTGTTTTCCTAAATCCTTAACTATAGTTTCTCAAGGGAGCTTTGTTCTGTTATGGGAGAATGGAGTTCCGCGAAGGAAACGATTTGTATATTCTTTTTAGACTTTTGAAATGGATTGTGGTCAAATTTCAAATAGCAATTTGACAACAGTTAATTTACAAAAAAATTACAATTAAAAACTAACAAAATTGAATTAACAAAAAAGTATTTATTAAAAATCTTCTTTTGTGTTGTTCTTTTTTGTACACTGAATATTTAATCTGTTTTACTTCATATAACGGGGTTTATTACGTAAAATATATTTTATTTTGTACTTAGTTGTAAATTCCTAAACTATGGTCATTTTGATTGGCCAACTTTGAAGTAAATATTTAAAAAAAGATTTCTACTGTAAAATTCTATTTTTATTGAAAAAAATAATTGAAATGTGCTTATTTACATTATAAAGTAGTTTTATATACATAGATGGTATCTCCCTTCATTGCTTAGTTTTTATTCTATATTATTAACCTAACATTAAAAGTGATTATTACTTATTCTACTTAGGACTATTGTAACAAGATGCTATAAAGTTATTGAAAGAAATGTGAATAATAAATAAATTTTGACGGGAGATACAAAAAACAAATGTAAATTGTAATTCTGGATAATATTAATGTTAAATCTGAAAACTTTAATAATCTTTTAGTCCTATTTGTGTATAATACCGAATTAAAGGTCATAAAAACTATCATTTTGAAAATGAGGAAGAATGGTAGATAATATTATTTTTATGGAAGCCATTTCATTTGCCTTCTCCTTATGTAAGCATCAAAAGTATTATGAATAATATTTTCACAGGGCAATAAATGATGTTGATAAGAAAGCATAATCACAATTATATATGTTTCCCTAAAAATGTAAAACACATAAATGTGAATGTTTAAGAGGCTAGATGGAGCAATGTTTGTCACTGTCACACCAGAACGCTATCTGGATGAAGTTTGGCACAGAGATAGATTATAAACTGGAATAGAACCTAGGTTACTTCTTATCGCGTAAAAAACCCAAAGCAGAGCGAGGATGAGGCACTAGTATTTAATATTCCTTCTTTATTAAATAGTCAATGTACAAAACACTGTAAAAATCCGAATAAAAATAGTTTTTATAGTTTAATTTCTTTTACATGAAATCCTGTTATACCAAATTGTATCAAGATAATTAAACACCACATTAAATTACCTTTAATTGTAATTTAATTTTACTTGTGCCCAAAAGTATAGTAAAAACATATTTATCATTAATTTGATTTAACATTAATTAATTTTGGTTTAAACAGCCCTAATACAATTTGGAATAAAACTCTTTCTCTCTCTTTCTTTCTCTCTGTACACTCTTTTTATGCTAAAAAGAAATATTTCTCACTGTTTTAAAAATAATTATAATATTGATTTGTTACCATTACTTGACCAATTAATTAAAGTGTCCGAAGGTCCATCCTCTATATCTAACAGGAGATTATTCTTAGACTCATCTTTAGAACTATTTAATACAATATCTTCATCATTCACTTGCAAATTTACATAGGAAAGTGATTTTTTCTTTTGTTCCAGGTCAAATATCTCCAAGTCCTCATCCTCATCATCATCATCAGATTCCATCGTCAATGGGATTCGGGCCAGTTCAAGGTTGTCTCTACGGTCATCAGATTGAAGAACACCATATCTAAATTGGTTAGCATCATTTGCATTATGTGTGCTATTAGAGTCATATTTATTATTTTTCTTCCTGAAAAGTGATACAAAAATATGGAATTATTAAAGAGACTACTGTAAAATTTTCTCAAATAGTTTTTAATTCAACCAATTACGAGTAACAATTTAATTAATGTATTACAAATAAGATGTATTATAATATGTCACATAAGATATGTTTCAATAACTTTATCATAACTTAAAACATTAAAATCATCAAGAAAACTTTTTAATTTATATGAAGAGAAGGTAGGCAAAAATTAAATAAACAAATATTTGTAAAACAAACTAGTGAAAGTATTCTCAACATTTATGAAAACAAGTGTTTCCTAACTCCTGATATATGCTTAAATTGTTTAAATGATTGAATTAATTTAAATTATGGATCAATTTCAATGTATTAAGTACAAGGTTAACTTTTAGTTGCTTAAAGAAGTCAGGTAACTACAGGTAAAAAATTTAACCAAACAAAAAATCAGAAATTAATATAAAATAAGAGAAAACTAACACTCAAATCAATTTGTTTCAAACAAAACAAAGAAAAGATTAAACTACGATAACTAAGGTGTGTAAACACTATCACCTATTTGGAAAATATACTATCAAATAGTGAAATAGATTAGAATAATGTAAGTGATATGGTACATATGTTATTTTTTATGATTTATTGTATCTAATCTTGTCACCGATCCAGAAATAAGCATCAACCATTGTATTATGATACTAAAACTATAAAATACTTTTTTTTGTCTTAACTTTATATTGATAAAAATTGTTTTATAAAAATGGAATAAGCTTAGTAATTACCTATAAAATATGAAATATGCAGCTGCAAGTACAGCAAAACCACCAAACACTATTAATCCACGCTTTACAACACCGGAATTGTTTATCGGAAGAAAATTGTCAGTGTCAATCGTTGTTGCATTTGTTGCTACAATTGTCATATTATGTGGTGTTTTTGTATCATTAATAGCTGCTTTTGATATGTTTTTGGTATCTGTAACTGAAATATTCTCATTTAAGTCCTAAGTAATATTTTTTCTTTGAAAAAAATCTAGAAAAATTAATTACAAAAATAAGAAATTGTAGAATTTATAATTAAATATCCAATACATCTTGTTATAAAATAAAAACTACTAGTATTGAAGTCAATTTTAATTTTAACTTTACAGGAAACTAGGTATATAAAAAAAATCTTATCTTTAAGTAACAAGGTATATTATACCATTTTTCCTTATGTTAACATATTTTTAAAATATATATTAATAATAACAAGTAAAACTAATATCATAAATATGAAAGTTTTGATATTTGGATTGATGCTTGCTACACAATCTCAACAGAATGGCTACACTGATATGGTTGAAACTTGACTTTATTTTTGTTTTTCCCTAGTGATGAGTCATTAATAATTATTAAGTTATACTTACTTTTGGGACTATCCAAAGGAACACTGACATTTTGATGGTTAATAACAGTTACATTTGAGGATTTAGGCAATTGACTAGCTTCTTGTAATTTAGATGACTCAGAAATTGAATTATTTGCAGGTGGATTGACATTAACGCCACCACCTTCACTTAACCCAACTGGTGGTTTAGATACAGGTTCAGACTTGACAGCTAGGAGTTTCTTGTTTTCTTCTTCAGGATTATCTTGCGTCGGTAAAATAGCTTCACGCTTCAAACTGTGTAGTTTTACGCCACTTTTATAAGACGGCCAACCCATATAGGCATTATCTACATCGGTTTTAAATACTTCTACATAATTAGAGAGGTAAGTCGCATTACCACATGTAAGGATGACAAACACAAGAGCAACACAAAATTTCATATTAGATTTTTTAAGTTCGATACATCAGACAATTGACTCTACTGTTCTATAAGCGAGGTTTGTTGAACATTTGTTTAAATTAAACCATTTATCCTGTAAGCAATTATACACTCCGTGGCCCGCAAAAATATACAAACTGCGTGACGCACACGGCACAACAAATATTATAACTCACACCCGCAATAATACAAAAATCGCACCCACATTAATACAAACATGTATAAACTGTACTATATTAAAGTAAAGTTTTAACTTAATCGTCAATACCTCAATTTTAAAGAAATTAAAAATGAATATCTATTATACATACAACTGAATAATGACATATGACAATTGACATTTATTAAAATTGTTGACTGTTGTTGTTGTTTTTAAAATTTATCCCCAATAGGGAAAGGCAAAGGACTATAGTCCATACAGCCTAGTCTTTTGTAAATTTCATTCCGATTATAATATGCGTTTATTATAATTAAAAAAAATTGACGTTTATGATCGGACGATGACATTATGTTAAAATATAGAGTATTAATATTAAATAGAAATACATATTATGTTTTATAATATTTTATTTTCATTTTTAAATAAGCTGAACCTGCAGCGTCGCTCACACTAAAACTATTAAAAGAAATCTTAATACTTTTTGCTATTTCTAATAAATAAGGTATGATATTAGTATAATTATAATATGAAATTAGTATAATTTTGACTCGCTCATCGAGGATTCCATAGTCCGTACATTGGATAACTTTAGAACTTAGAAGAAATAACTTTAAGAACATTTTTTTTTTAAAATAAGAACTGACTAAAGCCGATTTGATCCAACGTATATTATACATAGATGATCACCTAACATTCAACCACGATTACTGCGTGAACCTCGCAAGCCTTGGAAAGTTATGTGAAGTCCACCAACTGAAACTGGGTCAGCGGCAGGGAACATTTTATTAAACAACGTTGCTCATGATGCCTCTCTTATTGAAGAGAGGTATGACTTATGCCGGTCCCGTATGGAATTCCAATGTTGTTGAAATTCCTCATACGGGCTTCGCGTTTTAAAAGATTGGTATGTTTTTTTTAAATGTGTTTCTTTGTTGTTAACCTTATTTCTCCTGTTTCCTCTTTGTAAAATTGCTAAATTGCTGTGTATGACAGTCGGTGGTGATATACTTGTCTTTAGCCGTTTTTAACGTCCCACTTCAGGGGGATAAGGCTATAGTCCACCGCGCTGGCCTAGTGCGTGTTGGCGGACTTCACATGTCTTTAGAAAACTTGCTAGGTTTTCTCAGACATGCAGGTCTCTCCACAATGTTTTCCTTCAACGTAAGACAAATGGTAATCATGATAGAAATTATTCGCACATGAAAATATCAGAGGTGCGAAACCCGGATCTGTACCCGCATCTCTCGGTTATTCAAGCTAACGTTACCGCTGGGCTACCACTAGGTAATATACCTACTTACGAAAATCTTAACTAACAAAACAAACTAACTATCTAATTAACTTTTATGTACCAATAATATTAATAAATTTTCAGTTTATTATGAGACCTCATTATACTTCTAAAATTCAAAAATAAAACGAACAATGACATAAGTATTATTTAATTAATTCAAATAGACATTTATATTAACTTTAATTTATGTTTAAAGTATGTAGAGTTTCCAAATTTTTGGTAAGTATCTATAACACTGACTGAGTATCCACATTAAATAATGTTAAACCTAAGATACAGACTCGGTACATTTTGCTCCAAACATTTAGGTACACAGTAAATATCACTACAAAATTGAACAATTAGTTAGAAATAGTATAGATTTATCAAAGACTTACTATTAAAAAATGTGGTTTTAAATATAATATCGGCAGTGATAAAACAAGCCAAACATGCATCCGCATCAATATACCGCCGAATGTTACGAAGTTATATTGTTATCTCAAGATGGTACTGACCACCAAAGAATCTTTATTCCAATTTTGATAAATTACTAAATTTTAACAATACAATAATTATAGATAATAATTAATCCAGTCACAAACTCCGAACTACATTCACTCGAAACCTCACAATGTGAGCACACGTCACTCCGTTTCTAGAGCAATCAGATACAATTAAACCTTAAAGTTAATTACAAAATTAATAAATACTTTATAAATAATTTATATGACCTATTTATACAAAATCTGTAAAGTAGAAATGATATTGCGCATAACGCGTTCGTTAACTCCATACGAATAGGTACATATAATAGGTATCACCTAATATGTAAAATAAGTCAGCCTATAAAAATAGATTGCACATAAATTTATTACGAAAATATTTGCAGTGAGATTTTAACGCAAAGTAATCTTGTGATAGGTCATAATAACACTATTTTTGACTAAATAATTTACGAAATACTTTTAAGTAAAGTAAGATCTCTCGAGATTCATAGGTAGTGGTATTTAAATTGAACATCTATAAAGTAGTTATATCTAGAACAATAAATATTCCAAAACGTTAAATACACGCAATGCCTAAGAAGAGTGCGAAATATTGATAAAAGTTTTTAGATTATGGCCCCTTGCAATAAAATCAAATACCCAACGTATTAAGCAGTTTACTGCTATTCGTAAAATTCACAAACTGGTGTTTCTGTAACATTAAGTACATTTAATAAGAATTTAATTTAGACACGTCAACTATAATATATTCGTATGCAATACCCTACACGCCTATCTCAAATTATTACGTAGCTCTAATAATCTTCTGATACTTTTATATAGCAATATTAATTCTAAATCTTAATACATTATAATATTTCCCAAATATTAAAATTGTCACGTTTATGAGTAATGAAGGCTCCCATGCTTACTATTGCTTTTCTTGACAAGTAAAGTAAATATGTAAAATATTGTCCGAAAATTCTTACTCTATAACCATGGCACTCAAATTATTTCTAACAAAGGAGGGAACTTTTCACAACTGGAGATAGATTATGCGAATGTGAGCAATAAGTTAATACGTATTTGTTTTGTTTTCTTTCAAAATCTCCCGACTCAGTCTTGCAAAAAACTAAATGTAATTCAAAACTATTGCGTTGTGGAATGTGAAAATAAAAATACCATAATAATTGGAACTGTAGCCATTGAGGTTGAAATTATAAATCCAGTTATGATGTTGATATTGCCAAGTGAACGACACATTCCGGGAAAGCAATTAGGTATCCCAGTTCTACCGAATAAAACATAAATAATTTCGATATTAACTCCTACTGTTACCTACTAACTATTATTACGGAATTAACTATCGAAAACTTTTAACTGGCAATAAAATACCAAACCTAAGTTTAAAATTGCTGTCCCGGATTAGGACGAAATCGATATTTACGCCCAAGTTCAATTAGGGCGTAAGTAATGTTGGACTTAAATTCTTTTTCACTCCGGTCGTTCACTCCAAGCGCGCTTTGTAACTTGTCTTCCAGATTTCAGCGAGAGTCACGGCTGAGTGGAAACGATGGAAAATGCAAAGCGGGAGAGTAAAACGTTGAACAAGGGACCAAGCAACGAATCCATAGAAATCTAGTTGTACCTGAAACACAAAATTATATGTTATTATCGCAATATATATTATTATATGCAAAGAAGCATAGACGAAAATTATTATTTAAATCGGCTTCTCGTTGGCATGATCGACGAAGTTCACGAGCTTCCAAAATACAGCGGGTTTAAGCTTAATTTGATGATGATAGTCGATAGATGATTCTTCCTTATTAATAAATAAAATAACATATAACGGAGTAAATTACCGGGTTAGCGAGGACTTTTTGTGCTTCGAAAGTGTAAATCAACCACATGGTTACATTACAAATAAGCAGGAAAGTGACGGCTTGACGAGCTGGTTTGCTACGCTCTTGTTCCGGAAGGTGAACGCGGCGACGAGACACATCAGCAATGAATAAAAGTTGGAGTACCACCTGAAATGTCAACATTTAAAATTAGTGATTTTTTACATCTTGATTCAATTTAAATAAAAATACTGTTTTATGACAACTTCAATAAGTCGAATAATACGAGTAGGTATATACCAATAATAAATTAATATTTACATACATACTCTTCAATTTTAAAATATTTATGTTAGAATTTTCGCGTGACTTAAAGACTAACTGTCTATGTTTGTAACTTAACCATATTAAGAAACAGGGTACATATTTTCTATCGCGATTATATATAGTATGCTACATTTAAAATTTGTTAATAAATTGTCTAGTGTGACTAACATGTCTCCGAACTATTGTGTTGACCAAACAGTTGTCAGTTTGAGCAAACAATTGTTATGAAATAAATCGACGAAATTGTTCAGAAGTTACTCCTACCTACTCAACCCGTGATCATGTAATTTTACTGTAACGGGTGTGAAACTATCGCAGGGAAAAATTAAGTGAGTGAACTTTGAATAAACTGTTCATGTGTGTGTTATGAATTTTTAACTTCGTTGACTTGAAATATGAATTTCAGAACCATGCTATCGTCTCAATTTTAAATATGTTATAAATATTATATAGTCTGGATTATAACAAATGCACCCTTGAATAAATTAGTAGTAATAAAAAGAAGTAATATATTTTTATACAAACCTGAAAAACACTTAAGCATCCAGTAATCATGACCAACAGATTCGGCTCGTGAGTAAAGGCGCCCATACCACCGGCGATCACGCTGAACACGGCGTACACAAAGAGTCCAAATGCGGAGACACGGAGTAATATATCATTCAGATCTGATTGCTCTTCTGAACGGAACTTCAATGATTGTACCCTGCGAAGAGGTTCGGTACAGGAGGAAGGATTTGAGCTCCATTGCATTTTTCTACCACTATTCAAATTATACAAAAACAAAATGGTGGGCGCATAATTAAAATAAGAAAAACCAGTAAATGAGAGTAAAATTATTAACATTGAAAAAAATTAACATTAAAATAACATGAACATATGTGGTGACACATGCGAAGTGTGTTGGAGCCATTTATCACGTTATAGGAAACAAGGATAGGACGATATAGGTGGAAATGGTGAGGATAAGGGAAAAAAATAAAACCAAAAATAAGATATGTAACTAAACAAATAATATTAAAAACAAATAACACTAATAAGTAAAACAAAAACATATTTTCAATAATAAATGAAATAATATGAATATTAGCCACTACATTATTTTCAACACTAAAGAGACACTTAAGTACTCTAATTTTGTTATTCAGGTGCATGTGATTTCATTCCAAAAACAACATATTAATAATATACTCTTATATTTAATTGAGTTCTTACCGAATAAATCCGATTAGTATAGCCAAAATTGACAGGATCATGAGCGCGCAGTGAGAAACATCAGCCAAGTAAATAGATAAACGTTTCAATTCTTGGTGTCTAATCAGCACGAAGAAGAGGATCAAGCAGATGAGAGATGCAACTAGGAGTAGGAGTCCACAGAATAGCCCTTTCGAAGCGCCAGCACAATCGACGCGATTGCCACGTTGAGCTGCCGCTAATGCCGCTGCCCTGCGGGATAGAACAGCTTCCAGACGTCTTTCCAGATCTTCATCGTTGGCAACGCTGCAACCAAACGCGTACGCACACGTTTATTACGTATGCGATGGTTTTGGTGTTAATGTTAAGTTAGTCGTGCAATCTAACTCAGGTTAATTAGCCACGCCTAGATTTTTCATAATACAGAACAATATTAATTTTATAATATTCTACGCTAAATTATATTTCATACAAATATTGTAATATTTACCTCGGATATCGTCCAATATGCTTCCACATAACATAAATAACAGCAGCGCCAATCAATGAATATTCTATGATGAACGGATAAAGGTATGGAGCTGAATCCGATACTATAGTTCCCATTATTGGATTTCTACCACAAACAGTAGTATTGTCGATATTTGCGATTAATGCTGCAGGATTTAAGGTATCGAATGATTCGAAGATTTCTGAAGCATTATTAGCTGTAAAAATATTATATTTTATTACGCACGTCTAAAAATTATTAATAATAATATAATATAATGCAATCTTACACTCAAAATAACGAAACCAAGTATCAAATAACTTAAAGTAAAAACTTAAGTAGCTATTGCTTTAATATCCTTATGTGCAATTAATCTAAACACCAACATGCGTAGACGTGAATACAGATTAATATATAATGTTGTGCACCTAGTCCTACGAAATAAAAATAACATGACGCAAATAATAGTTTCTACGGCGGGGAACCAAATGTGTAGATGGTAGGTGACACTCCGTCGACAAACCTGGTGAATGTGGTGGTTCATCGACACGATATGTTTCTATATAATTCCCCCATTCATCTTTTTCAAAGGGCACAGATCCAGTAGTGCTCGATGTCACAAAGGTGGACATAGTGCTTATAATCGGTTTCATAGTTGAAGAATAAAGCCATTGGAAAACTTCCAACATGGCTGTTTGTGTTTGCGTCACTTTATCAACTCCAACTGTTATCGGTGCAGGAGTAGAGGTAGTTGTAAATGGATTGTCATTTGGCCAAGAATCTTTTAAGTCTTGACCGAAAGCTACTCGTTCATACCCTAAAGTTGTCTTTATGGAGTCGATTATTTTGGATTTAGGATTGGGACCACCACCAATATTATTATAATACGATGAAGTTGTAGTCGCTGAAAATTAGTCCAATGCTCATTTGAATAACATACATGCAACAATGAATGGGTTTTTATTTAAGGGGATATTATTTACGATTCTAAGAACTACAACGATTAAAACGAATACATACTCGTGGAGGGAGTTGTTGTAGGTGAAGCTGAAGTGCTTGAAGTTATCACATTTAAAACTTGTTCACCAGTTGATTTAGCAATATTAGAAGCAGTTGATGCGATAGTAGTAGCAGTAGTTGTTATAGCACCGAAAACTTTTCCAGAATGTCTCAAGGTATGTTTCCGGATGACTTCTATTATTACAAAAACATGATTTTGTTATAACATTTTTAACAAATGAAGTTACATGTATGTTTTATTCTAATATTATAATATGTCTTACTTCCAAGTACGCCTTCTCCGGGAACACCTTGAGGATTTCTCACGTGGTAATCTGTTATTTCTTTAAGTGATTCCAGGACCAATGTTCGAATCCATACACAAATATTGGTAGCAACAACGTGCATTAGACCGAAGCGAGCAATCACTTTAAAGCGATGAATGTTGAGCTGTAAATTAATATTTTATAGGTATGTATGTATACTTCAATTATATATTTTGAATACAATATAATTTATATTATTTAATTTGCATTACCAGAAAGTACTTACACGAGAATTCATAAATATAAAGTACATTTGCATAAACGTAAACACCATTTGTAGCACTGGATTTACACCTTTCAAAATCAAATAACAAGGCGATTCTAAGGGTAACTCAAAGAACGTCCCAAACTCTAAGCCATTATAAATCATTGTTCCTAGGCCAAAAGCTGAAATGTAATATGTGATTATTTATTGTTCCCTAAAATATAATGTATTTAAATAATATATAAAGACAAAGAGAATTTGTAATATCATAAATTACCAATAGCACCAATTCGGAGAAAGAAACTGCCATGACTGTGTTCATTTTGAGACGTTTTGCGTCGCCGCATCGGTCGTGCCACTGGTCCTGCTTCCAACTCCACCACATCTTGTTGCTATTTGAAAGAAATAATTATTTTATCTCATTATAATTTTGAAATAGTATGAAATATAATTTATTTTTTTTTATTAAATTCGTAGTTTTTGAAAGTTTATATTTCAATAATTATTGGTCATTTGCTGCAAGTGCTTCCTGTTGGGTATGCGTTGCCATAGTGTAAGCATACGTTAGCTTGCTGCAGATTTATTTGTTATTATTATCATGAAAAAATAATGAGTGGTTACATATCTCAAAAGGACACGTCAAATTAAATGCATACATATTTTGGATATTTTAATGTATCAAAAGTTTCGAACAAGCCATACGATAAATATAGTCGATTAATCAAGCGTTGTACATAAATTTGCAAACACACAATATTACAACAGCACATCCAAAGCTTTCCGTGATAAATATGAACGGAAATGAAAAGCAGGATTCTTCTATATGTACCTCACCTGTTCGGAGGCATATAATTGCGCCATTTGTATTTGCATTTGTTGTTGTCGTACTTTATCACGCATCTTACGGGGATACACCTCCTGCCCAAATGATATGGAAAAAACAAAAAAGTAGGCAGCATAAACAAAAGGGGATCATGCGCCGGTCACGTCCTAGTGAAGCATTTATGAAAATCGTGTTTTAAGAAAAAAGCTGATAAATAAAATTGCTATAGGGTGATAGCTAATAAGTCACAAAACTTTAAAACCACAAAATTGGAATATGAATATAGTAGGTTAACTATAACTAACACAGACACAATGAATAAAAAATGTGATATAGTAACTGTGTTATAAACAATGGGTTGGATGTGCTGATGATGTGTTTCAAATAAACCATAGCTTTACGTACCTGGAATTGACTCTGCTTTTTGCTCTCTTTGACTGCCTTATCTTTCCCAGTTTCTTCTTTCTTATCCTTATCTTTGTTTTTGCCGTCCTTTTTCCCATCTTTCTTCCCGTCTTTACCGTCCTTTCCGTCTTTTCCGTCCTTATCTTTGGTCTTCTTTTCTTTTTCTTTCTTCTGCTTCTTCTCCTTGGGTGGAGGTTTCGGTTTGGGCGGGCTTCCACTGCAACATGCGCTTTCTGAAAAATTAGTTGCAGCAATGCTTTCAGTATTTATTTTTATTCGCAATAATGGTCTTAGCTTATATGATGGAAAGCCAATGTACCTTGAAGTAGGAAGCAGAAAACGTATAGCAAGAACAATATGCTCATGCCATACAAGTAAGTGAAAAATCCCTCGTAGTAGTAGAGAGGCAGGTTGTGAGTGATTACATCGCTGATGACGTAAGCAATGCACACAACTACCAGAAGCTTCGCATAGATGAAACTCGAGATAATGAATAGCGAAGTTCTGAAAATGAAAAAAAAATAAAAATCATTTTTGAATACAATAGCAACTCATTGTTTATAGATTTATGATACTTAAATTGCTTATTCAGATGTTACAAAATATGTACAAACGAATTATATGTAGCTTTTGTTGTATTTAAATAGTTTAAATATATAATGATTACTAAATAAAAATGCAAGTGAATGACAAAGGAATCTTAAGAAACAGCCAACACAAAGCTAAAGTCACCCAACTCTTTGTCAGTGGTTGTTACCTCTTTTCGACTACACTGAACCGTTCTCAACAGGGAGATTACTCTCATCTTGACATAGACTTCTTTTGAGCGCGAGTACATATTATAAAGAGCATATATTCTGCATATATTGTGAGATTACAATAAACTGTATACCTACTTAAATAATAATAAATATCATATGATGAAACTGAACCACGACTATGTTGATTAAAGTATAAAATAAAAATATTCAATTTCAATTGTTAATTAGTATAAGATATAAAAAATAAAACCAGTTCTGTTATAAAATCTATTTATAAAACATTTTATATTATATTAATTAAACTAAGGCAACTAGAATTTGCATATTTCAGAGAATCCAGGTTAAGTATAGGTACTACAACTGCATACCCGTATTCATTAACCGCCGCGTAATAGTATTCTGGGTCACGGTTAAAGAAAGACAAAATTTTATGCACTCATAAATGGAAAAAATAGGTTAAAAAAATAAAAAAACGCAAAAATTATTATAATAAATTTAAAAATGCTGAAAATGAACCAAGAACAATACAAATTACGAAATGTATATAAAAACTTATTTAAAAATAATTATATTTTCTTTTTAACAGCCTTAATTTTTCTTCATTTTATAGAAAATTTTGTACTTTTTTTATATTCACATTTAAGTAATTTTTATTATGA
Organism: Boloria selene; assembly: GCA_905231865.2. Lineage (NCBI taxonomy): Eukaryota > Metazoa > Arthropoda > Insecta > Lepidoptera > Nymphalidae > Boloria > Boloria selene. The sequence continues at coordinate 10,104,569 of HG993137.1, read as the reverse complement.
AAAATGAAAAAATGAAAAATTAAATACGATAGCCATAAAATGATATATATTCATATGATTTTAAATCTAGAACAGGTCATACTTCTTTGATGGCTTTGGTTGAACACATTTCAGCTCCATTTCCTTATTGGCGTTGTTATGCTTTTCGGCAATAGCAATATCACTGCCCTGCTGACGGTGTTGGCCGACTGGTAAGGTAGCCATGTTATCCACCGAATCCAGCTCCACAGTAGCCACCTTCACTTCAGCCTCCATGGGCTGGTGCTTATCTTTCCCCATTTCACTTCACTTATACGAAGGACACTTCACAAAACGTTGGACATAGCTCAGGATACTGTTATAAGGATAAGAAGCAGGGTAAGAAGGATTTTAAGGGAGCCTTTCCAAGGCAAAAGTTTCAGGAAACTCGAAGGTGCGGCTTTTGCCAGTATCCGCGGCTCGAATGCGCCGAGAGTTGCGCAGAAATGGATGCTGCGCGTAAGAACTCCCAAGCTAGGGGCGGCAATAACCGACGCCCCTATATTCTAAATTGTATTAATGATATGAGGGATTTTGTAGTACTATGTAGGGTGGTTATTGGGAGGGTCGTTTAAACAATACGTCGAGTGCATCATGTAAGTTATTTTGGAATAAGGTATTAAATCGAAATCAAAAAGCACAATTCAATCTACAAATAAGAAATGAATTACTCAAGACTTACAAAATAGTTATTTCAAATAAATAAGTTTAGCTAAAACAGTTTAAATTAACTCGAGTCACTATAAGATAAACAAATGTAAATAAAGGATAATTTATAAAAGATAAGTAAGAAAGATATAATATCAAAAAACTGGCAGCCCTAATCCGGCGGCACGCGGTCGATATAGGCGCGTCTCTCCCAGAAGCTTTGGGAAGCTGCGCGACCCACTGACCCGGCCTTTAGTTGAAAACACCCATCAAAATCTGCCTTCAGTGGGAAAACAGAAACCGTCACCTACGGCTGTGCCAACCCTAGCATCTCATAGCATGTATGCGCATGAAGGTTGAATGTCCGTCTATTATAAGTCGCTAAAAGTCACATAATAGCTGTCTCGAAGGATAAAAGCGGCGCGCATGCTCGATCCAGATTGAATAGTGACCGTAACAGGGCGCTGAACCCTAATGAAAGCACAACACTACGTAATACTGAACTCGTCCACTTCAAATAATAGAGCTTTAGGTCAAGCGTTGGGGAGAAGTATCTAACGAGATAACAGCGATAGAAGATACTAAAATATTGATAAATAAAATAAAATGCTGCTTAATTTTTACACTAGTTTCTTTTTGAGGTCAAGTACCCACGTATTCTAAGAAGGTCTGTCATGACTATCGCTTTATAGATTCATGAAAACATGTACAAAGGCCCCCGTACCTTAGTTACAGACTTTTAGAATTAAATATTTACGATTAAATCTGAGTGAAATCAAATATTTAGATATCTTAGCTTTGTAATAAAGACCTATTTAACTGTACTCCAATCGGCCATACCAAATTAACTTTAAACTTATATTTCAATATGTTTTAAACAATAAGCTTAAAAACAAAAGAAATAAAAAAAATCAATTAATCAACATGTCATGTTTAACAATTTCGAAATTTGCCACCGTACCCTTAAAATCTAAAGATAGTCATTAGCACTTATTGCAAAACCTAACCAGTTTCAAGAAGGCATTAATTTAATTAGTTCTACACCCTACTTCGTCATTCGATATGTTAAAATTGCCATACGTATCCTAAGTAGAAACTGTGTAACTATTTAAACTACGAGTATGTCCTAAAAGATATCAGCCTCTTACGACTTTGTTTTGTAACATATATTTAGTTTACTACTCGTATATATTAGAGCACACATATTTACATAAATGTATCTACTTCGAATCGTCTAATTTAGCTAAATCTTTCAAATCATAAATAAACCTTGCTTGATTCCAAATATTCTTACATACTAACATTTAAAATACGAGAGAATTACACTAATGCTAAGATAGTGATAATATGTGCCACAACATTATTTATTTTTTGGTATTTATCAAGTCACGAGTTCAATAAGATACAACAGCTCCTACAGATACACTAAATACAGCTGTATTTAAAAAAATACAAATCAGTATGTATGAAAACTATTAATTTCATTCCCTATAAAACATTTGGAACTGTTGTTATATCTGGCATGAACGCACCAATAACGTGTTTCAAAGTTGTACATCGCCATCTATACCTTAGCTCTTATAACTCAGTTTATTAATTTTTTTTTGTGCGAAGCCTTAAATTTCTATACAGATTGCTTTAATTTTGATATAGTTGTGTACATAAAAAAGTCATTACACAGAGCAGCTCATAATTTTTGAAGCTATAAACTTTAATGAAAATTAGGTAGGGTACTCGTAGGTACCTAAGTAATTATTTTGGCTTCATTTAAGTTAATTTTGTGAATCGGGTTTCAAATTCTTTTTTAAATATATTTTGAAGGATACTTCCCGTAAAATAAAATAAAAACAAAAAAGAATATTAATTATTACCTAACCTAATAATTATCTTTTGGTTGTTTAATAGAAATACTTTCTGATATTATTATTAATTAAGTTATAATAATCTCTAATCCAAACCGATATAAATATTAATTTAATAGATGAACAATTCAATTGGCATGTTGCACAGGTCTAATTTTATTTCCTCTTAGGCCCGATTTCACCAAAGTAGAATAACTATTATTCCTAGGATAAAGCTGTTATTTACTCTAAGATAACCATGCTTTCATTTCACCAACTACTTATCCTGAGTATAACAAAGCTATACGAGAGTAACTCTTATACCGCCAATTTTGAAAGAATAACCGGCTTATTCCTCAGATAAAATCAAAATGGTTTCAAATTTTATGTCAGTAAACTGTTCATATTTTTGCACATTGAATTGTAATTAGGAGAAAATATTATTAAAATGCAGCGTTTGAGAAGAATTTTATCGGACAGTGAAAGCGATAGTGAAGATAACTATTTTATTTTGAGACGTCCAAGGTGGTTTAAAGTAAGAAATGAGCATTTTTGCATTAGATTTCGTTTATCTAAAGCAGCAGCATACAATTTATTATTAAATTAAATTAATTATTAATTAAATTTATTATTATTTAATTTATTATAATTTAAAAAAACACATAGCAAACTAAACGAAATTAACTTGAAAAATAGCACTGACTCATTGACATAATTTCAAAGTGACGACTAAATTAAAAATGTCCTGTTATGCTATACTGTACTGAGATAATGACAAGTCTATTTAATTTGACTGCATCTACATTCAATTCTCATTCAATGTGCCACAGGTAAAAAATAACATTAATCTAAGAATAGTTATACTAGGATTACCATTTTGTCTTTACAAAGCGGTGAAACGTACTACGAGTTATTCTGAGAGTAAATGCAGCGAATAATTTTATACCTGGCATAGTTATTCTTGGATAACGACATCATTGGTGAAATTGGGCCTTAGCATAACGAGTTAGACAATGTATAAAAAAGTAATTAACATAAATTATAATCAACAGTTACTTTTTAACTGTCTTCAAAACAAAAGGTTCCACGAAAGATATATATATTTTTTTGTTATTTCTTTATTATCCTACAAAAAATAGCTAGTTATTAACTCATATCCAAATATTGTTTAGTTCTGTAACAGTGGATTTTATCTTGTCCCAGCAATCACTGATTTGAAATAATGAAATAGCACCTACTAACAATTCTAATTACGTTGACGACGCTGTAGTAATTATAATTACCCACGCTAAATCCTTCAATGACATAATAGCGGTGAAACTAACCTTGTCGCCGCACACAATGCATCATTACATTGTTTCTTTAGTCGTGTGAGCCTTTTTTATTAAAATGAAGTTAACTATATCGCTTTATAAGCGCTTAAATCAAAATGCACAAGAATGTAGGCCTTTGGAGAAGAAGATTTAATTAATATAAGCAGGTCTTATATGGAATCAATTTCTTTCTAAATTAAAACTAAGAGTCACATTTTTGTTAAACAAAACGTTGTTAATTGCAGTTAACTCAACAACTGTTTTAAATTATATACTTACGGTTTAATACGATAATATTAAATTCCTTCATTTCATCACTTCATTTCATTCAGCGATGGACAAGCTGCAAAAAATATGGAAGAACCGCAAAATAACCAAAGCCACTAAGACCCGGCTAGTTAAAACACTTATATTCTCCATATTTCTTTACGCCTCAGAGACGTGGACCCTAAGAGAGAGCGAGAAAAAGAGGATAGACGCGCTCGAGATGTGGTGCTGGAGAAGGATGCTAAGAATTCCCTGGAACGCATTCAGGACTAACATTTCAATCCTCGAGGAACTCGGCATCGAACAGCGTCTTACCTCTACAGTTCAGGCTCGAATCTTAGCCTTCTTTGGTCACGTTTCTAGACGTAATAATGTAGCCATTGAACGCATTGTGGTGCAAGGAAAGGTAGAAGGCACTAGAGCACGAGGGAGATCGGCAATGAGGTGGACGGACCAAGTCAGAGCAGCAGTAGAGTTACCACTGCATGAGTGTTCAAGATTGGCAATCTCCAGAGAAGAGTGGAGGCGTATAGTCGAACGGGTCATAAGATCTACATGATGACCACGACCAGTCTGTCAAGACTGTACCGACCAAGAAGAAGAAATTCCTTCATAAATAAAGGACATGATTTCTTTTAAAATCAATATCTGTTTTAGATAAGCCCATCTTTAGATTCAATTTATTTAATAACCATGTATTTTTTTGGTGTGCACTAATTTATCCTTGGATAACACTTTCAACCCACATGCACTGCGCAGCATAAAATTTGGCCTTCTTATTCTAGGAATTGATCTGTCTCAATCAGTTACTCAATAGTAAGAACGTAATTTGATATAGATATAAAAGGCGCATAATCACTTCAACCATGAACCTTAAAAAAATTTTAAACGCTTCCTTAAGAATATTAATCAATCAGCAGCTGAAAGATAGAACGTTAAATATTAATCCATTCCTAACTTGTGTATAGATGAGGACACGCTATTAATGAAACATGAGAAATGATGACGTGATTATGAAATATGTATGTGATTCGCCAGTGGTAGATGATTCTAATTAATTTTTATCGAATACAAAAAGGATGAGCTACAAATAATGTAATGGTTTAATTGATTGATAGGTACTCGTCTGTTGGCCATGATTTATTATTCTAACTAGGCTTTTTACAAATATATATTTTATTGTAGTAAGTATATTACTTATTTCTTTTAATCTAAAAAGAGGAAAGATTTAATAGTTTGTTTGTTTGAATTGAATAAGCTCCGAAACGACTGAACCGATTCGAAAAATTCCTTCATTGTTGGGAAGCTACACTATCTCCGGGTGACATAGGCTATATTATATTTCCAAAAAAAATATGGATCCTTACTAAAACTCTAATAATGAAAGCCAAGGTAACTAAATCGCTAGTTTAATATTAAAATATTTCCTAGTATTTCAGAAATTATCTGCCGATATACTGAGGAATATTGGTTATACAGGAACGTCTGATACCGTAAACAATATAAGATGTAACAAAGGTTATTTTTGTTCATGGTAATTATAGAAAATCGATCGTTCGCTTATCAAAGGATCGTCCTTTCCACACAACCTTTTTACTGTTGAAGTCTGTTACTGCCTCAGAATACTCATCAACCTTATATCCTTGTAACTAAACCCAGAATGAAACGCTCATCCCATCACACGTGTTCTTTTGATGTATGTATTTTGTACGTATATATAGTAACCATTTAATCGATTGTCCATCCATGCAACATGGAAGTGCTTTGATTACAGCTTCCTCCCCTTTATTTATTTTTAAATTGTATGATGAAGTTTTTGTGTCGCTTTTATTTGTCCCGTATGAATTAATAGGTCAATTCATGACTTGCCTGACCGCTGCTCTAGATGCTCATGTATTATTGAATACCCATATAAATAGCTCTAATGAGGTCATTCACGTATGTGTTACAAAAATCTTTTGAAAAATGAGTATTTTATAGAAATTAACATATGGTTAGTACATTTTATGTGTATGAGAAATATCAAATTAAAAGTTTGGCATAATGCAATAATTTTCTAGAAGGCCGTTATTTTAAATTAACTCTGTAAATACTATAAATGTAAATACTACCTATAATACTTTTTGTTTTCTAAAGATTAACAATGATTTAATACATTATATACATTGTTAAACTAATGTCGCCTTTGGTGCGAGTATCCCGTCGCCGGTCAATAGTACGAGCAATATCGCCTATGAAATATGAAGATAATAGACTTATATTATACAATGTTAACTATGGTAACATATAATTCTAAAACAGAAAACGGTAGAACTTTTGTTCAACGTACTTGGCATTTTTGGGCTTTGTCTCAGGTTGGCAGCATGCTCGGTATCGCAACACCGCTTCTGTAGGAGTCAAGGCATCGGTCTCGTCCGCCGGCGCCTCGCACTCGTCCGTGACGAGTGGAGCGCGAGCCGGCGACGTGTGAGACCCGTACCCGTCGGAATTCAGCTAGCAACAAAATAACATTGGTATTAATGTAATTGGATAGTTGATACCAATCATTCAAAACAAATATACTTTATTTTAGCCCTTTAACTTTTAAGTCTGATTTATTATCAGTCTTATGTAAAATTAGATTTTTAGTTGCTTTGAATAAATATGAAATAGTAAGTTGAGTATGCAAATAATAAATCACGAGTTCTTATTACAATACAGTCAACTATAGGGAAATTGAGTTAGGACAACTTATAAAAGATATTATGTCAATTGATTGGTGGTCTCAAACACCCAACCTTAAATGACCTAAGTTAAATGTATGTGAGTACAAAAATACTAAAAACTTTATTACAATACAATATTTCAAATAATATAATACAAAGCCTATAAGAATCATGGAAGTTCATTAGCAAAGACTTTAACATTTAATATTTTATAAAATTTAATGGATATTTCGTACATAATTCCCGTACAGGGATAAAATGGTAAATTCATAATGAAATAGGTTAAAGGCTCTCTAATATGTTTATTCCTTTGAGATGTACGCTCTGATTATAGCGACCACTCATGAACGTAATATGTGGAATGAAAATATGTAACAGGGTTTACGTTTAACTGAACCACGTAGTTATGTACTACCTATTAGAAAATAATGATTTTTGAAGTAACTAAATAAATCTCTAACTGTGTTTCCAGATCATCGTAAAGATATAGAAAAAATTGATGGTAGGTATGTATATTAAATCCTACCTCTATAAAATCGACCTAAATATAAATAATAATATAATTAATCCAGAATGTATATTTAATATACTTAAGAACCTATGCCATAAATGTCCTGTAATTTGTGAACGAACTTTTTAAAAAGAATAAACTTACTTTGACGATAGTGCCGACCTGTGGGTCGGGCAACGGCTCAGCCTGCGAGCGATCTCGCTCTACGCCGTCTATTGGTGCGCCAAGCAGCCGCTCCTTCATCTCGTGGATGTAGGGGCAACGCTGCATCGCGATGTAAAACTCGCGGACGCGCACCTGTTGGAAAAATATATCTACTTTTAAATATATGTAATTTATTTTTAAAAATCCCTACTAATATTATAAATGTGAATGTAAGTTTGTTTGTTACGCTTTCATGCGAAAACTACTCAACCGATCATCATGAAACAACTTTGTACACATAGTCTTGGAGGTATTAGAAGTAACATAGGACACTTTTTATTAAAAAAAATATTTTTTACCAAAAATTAATAGCTGTAGCCGCGCGGTTAAGGAGTGTATTAACAATGTGTTCTGAAATAGCTATATTAATTTTGAAGAAATTTTCAGGCAACCTACAGACCAGCCCAGCGCGTGATCGAATGAGGTTTATTAGCAATTAATAAAATAAACGCGGGCGAGCCGCGGCGGTAAAGCTAGTTAATAATAAAAAGAATAATAATTTGTAAATTGTCAGTTCAATGTGTTATAGTCAAGAGCTTCACCTGGCCTTGCCACCTCTTTGTGTTTATCTTGGTTTTGCACCCGGCTGGATTGCCGCACTAATGAGCCTACCACCTCCACGGCAAGGCGAACGCACATAAGGGAGGACCACAACTCAACTAATTACTACTATTTTAAAATTTAAAGTAATTAACGCGACGCGAACGACGACGCGACATCTAAGCTGGATTACAGTTATTATCCTTATTTAGTTTTTATGCAAAAATAATACGCATTCGTTCTAATGACTTTATTGAAGTAATTAAGAGTAAGAGAGATAAATAAAATGTCTGCCTGTATTGTAGATATAAATGATTTTAACAACTTGTATATTATGAAATTATATAAGGTACATAGGTATAAGTCAAAAATATTGTTTAAATTTTTTGTCTGTTTCTGTTTGTTACGTCTATTCCTAAAGCAGCTGGACTGATTTTGAAGGAGCTTTCACTGGAAGATATATGATATTGTTAGAAGGAGTAACTTAGGCCACTTTTATTTTAGAAAAATAATAAAAGTATTGTTTAAAAAATAAAACGTACCTAGAGGCGCCTAAGTAAAGCGAGCGCAAGTTGTTTATATAAATACCTATAAACCTATATTCTTATAGAAATACTTCAAAGTTAGGCGGGTGGTTGATACATACACATTACACGTTGATTTAGGCCCAACATATTAGAATTTCCGAGGCAGCACGGACTTCTCACTATTCAACAATTACAATACAGTCTCTAGTGTATTTACTCTTACAAGGCGAAACTCCTAGCACAATGCTGACATTGCTTCCGACCTCGCTTTTAAAGCGACCATTTCGTCTCAAAAGCACTGCCTTGAAATATTTGATCGATAACTAGTTCTACGCAAACAATAATAAACTAACAACATATTACGATCAGATTGCCCTACAAACTGTGAAATATTTACTTTATGGGACCTATATTTATTTTAATAACTATGACGCGTGCTATAAACACCTAGCGCGCGCCACCACCGAGTAGTCGATGCGCACCACACATCCATAATATGTATTATGTACCAACATAAGAGATATATTGAAAAAATAAACGTGACTTTAAAATTAACGAGAAAATGATAAATTAAATGTATATTATATATAATATTGTCGTAAGTTTAAAATCATATTTTCTTGAAAATAACGAAAGTCAAGTCTTAAGATATACACATACATAAATGAAAAATGCGAAGTACGAATTATTTATTTATCTAGTAAGCTTTGCTAGTGGTTATAACATTTTATACAAAAGTACAATAAGTAAAATATATTATTTAATTTTAACTCAGGATCAAACCAGATTATAGCTTAGAGTAAATATTTTTATTAATTACTAATAACCTCTACCAAGTTACTGCTCTTAAAGGTAGCAACAAATATTATCACGTCTTTTCTTTGTGAACAGTTAGAAATTCACGCAGTTAATTATAGGCAAACAAAAGTATCTTTAAATAAACATATATAGTGTTTCAACGGTACTTATATGTAAATAGCTTCCCATCATGGCAGAGACAGGTAGAGTAAAAACTTGCTCAACGATTACCATACGTTCTCATACTATAAGGCTTTCTTTTGTTCGTTAACATCGTCCTAAATATACTTGTCCTAATATATTGCATGATGCATCTGCATTGGAAAATAATTCTAGTAACTGTTAACCCAAATTAATTTGTCTTTTTCTATTTGTGTCTGTGACCATTTTTCGAGAAAAGTTGAGAAAACGTCTGGACAGTTTTTGGTGATATTTAGTTTGATGATAGCTTAAATACATATCCGGGTCAATATAAAGGATATATTTTAATTCAGAAAAACAGCACATCTTCGTAAAATCTACCGTTAAAACAACTTAAGGAACAAATTCGATCGAACCAGGTGAATTAAAATCACAAATAGAAATTATAACATAGAAAAAAAGAGATGTGTATCACCACCATTCATAACATAGTCAAACGCTGATTAAAAGAACATAATATAACAGTAATCCGCAACAAAAGCCACGAGATTGAGGTTAATTAAAAAACAACACATTTCTAATTCCAGCTTCATCGGCAATATAAATGTTCTGTGCAGAAAAGCGGCCACTGTGTTTTTACTGAGAGAAACGATGGCAATGCGTAGGAAATACCAGGACAGTCCCATCCGCCTCATGTGGGTGGCTGTCCATACATGGCATAATAATTGAGACAAGCAGACATTAATTACTTGATCATTTCATAAAGAATAACATACTAGTATCTAGTATATAGTCGGTAATAATTTTTGTGTATAGGAAGAGAATAGGAAAATTCGAAAAAGGTGTTGTTATGTACAAGATTTCTCAGTAACAAAAGATTTCACAGGTAGAGATAAGGAGCTTCAGAAAGTGAATGTCATGAGAAACTTCAAATATGATGTAGGTATTATTTGCTACCGCCAGCCAACATAACTTTGACCTGTCAGACAATGTCAGCGGGATACAGAAAATGTTGCAATGTGAAAATGAAATGTTTTTTTTTTGTTTCAATTATAATAATCTTCTAAGATTCTAGCAGAAGAGAGTTATATTTAACTAGCGAGTCACACTCGCTTTGCTCGGGTTCATCCCTACATTTAGCGCGAGCGAAGCCGGGGGTTCCGCTAGTAAATGTATACAAAAACTTGACAAAATATTAATTAAAACCTTCCTTGAGAACCACTCTACCCATAGGCGAAAACAGCATGAAAATCGGTGCAGTAATTTTTGAGTTGTCGCGAACAGACAGACAAACGCGGTGGAGGACTTTGTTTTATAATATGTAGTGATTAGCTATAAAAACGATTAATTTAATGTAAAATTTTCCGCAAACGCTGCTATTTTGCTCGTTAGCTTCGGACATTACAATCGATACAATAAAAGTAGGTCATTAGGTCACTGGACTGTAAAGTAACAGAACTTATATTTACGCTGACAGTTTTTAATCTATTCAATAGAAGTCAAGGCGAGTGTAATTTGATCGGGTGTTGTGCAGATGATAAATGAGTCAATTAAGACATGTTTTGTTTCTAATTACTAATAATTTATGTATTAATTATACATAAATTACAACTATACATACTTAGATATATATTTAAATATAATATGACAAATCAAATATTTTTGGACTATAATAGTAAATCCAACCATCCTCACAATCTTGCGTATCCTTGATATTACCTAGTAGGATAGCAGTAGCTTTTAAGTTAAAGATATGTTTCTTTCAATCCTGCGGTATTAATTAATTTGTTGTACAATATTAATAAAATAGGTACAAAAACTCTGTGAAATTCCATAATAATAAAATCCCTTAATTGTATCTGCAATGATAGGAAAACCTATTGTGAATGTATCAAAGGATAAGCGATTTTTCTTTAGGTTTTGTATTTGTAGGAAATAGCACTGAGATAAATGGGATGAACATTGGATAAAGAGATAACAGAAATCCAAATATCTGAAAATTTGGAAAAAAAGGAAACAAAACAAAATAGAAATTTTACATGTAACTTGATCAAGTTTTTGCTATATTACGCCAAAAAATATTTACGATATAATTTGGTTTGCTTAATTGTGAATTACTTTCACGGTTGCGTGGGCTTGAGTGACTCTTTATGTTTTCGACAGGTACCTACCAAATAGTCTCGATTAACTCAATTCGTATTTACGTGGTCTAGTTGCTCCGAGTCCGACGATACCTACTTACATTTTGAGCTTTAATTCTTAGGAGTTCTCATATAATGCAGGGTTACGTTTAGTATTTATATATATAATGAATATATACCAAAGGTATGGCACCAGAAAAAGAATACATACTTTATAGACAAAAGTTTATTTATTGTTTTTATTTAAGGAACAATTTGTTTGAATCATCTTGTTCTTGCGTGAATAAAATTATATAACATAACAAAATAATTTTAACCATTTGGAAATCATCAAAATGTATATATATATTAATATAGGGTTTTGTTTTCTAATTTATCTACATACGAGTATGTGTCTTTCCTTAAAAAAAATATTTTACATAAAAAAACCGAGTACAGTATGGTCGTAGGGTACCTATGTAAAATAAATCGGGACTATTTACTTGCTAAGCGCTCATCATTACGACCTTTAAATAATATTATAGTAGCAGTAAACTGTTTAACCTACATTAAATAATCGGTTTTTCAAATGACAGTAGCTCAAATAGTTCCCTCGAGTCATTTACAAACAAAGTTTTCACACGCATCTTACGCTTCAACTCATAATCAAGTAAATGGGTCATTGAGCATTAAAAATTACTAGAAAAAGTATATAAAATAGAGCGTTATTTTTTTTAATGCTGCGTTTTCTAGGTTAATTTATAGCAACTACTATCAATTTTTTATTGAAATTCTTTATATATAAGCCTTTGGAAATAGATGTAGTAATAATTAAACTTGATATATTTTTAAAGTAATTTTTTAAAATGAAGTAGATTCTAATATAAATCAAACACCTGGGTTTTTTTGAAGTAACACAATATTTACTGAACTGAACTAATAATATTTCAGCTAATGAGTACTACTTACTTTAGTATAATAAAAGGTCAATATTTTTTCTAAAAATCAAAAATGTTCAATTCTGTACGAAAACTTTAAAGAAAAACCACAACGAGTGTTTTAGAGTAATTTTGAATTATTTGTTACTTTTTTGGTACATAGTATTAAAAAGTATATGTAGTAGTGTAGTGTGGTAAAGTAAAAAGTCTATTACTATGAAACTATGACTAACCTCTCTAAATTAAAGTAGGTTGACCTTCTGACACGCGTCAAGCTTCTAAGCATTCTTGACGTTAATCACTTTGTTAGGCCTCATGCTAATCGGCTCGCAACAAGTGCCTGATCGATATTAATTTAGTGGCAATTTCCAATGGTTTTGTGGAATACACAAGTCAATTACGAACACTTATACATATAGTAACAAATAACTAATGAAAAACATGAAAATCATTTTAAATAATACTTAATTCCATTCCAGTATTTTTTGCTCTATGGTAAATTGGTCGATTTTGGGCCACAATTACAATCTCACATAACTATTTTATTTGTGTATGTATTCAGTAATCTTTGAAACGTCTAAATAAACTGAACACGACATTAGTAAGGGATCGTGATCGTAAGTAAACAAGTAGACAGAGGATCTTTAGCTTATAAGCAAAAGCTGGTCGAAAACTTCACATCATTACCATGTTTTGTTTTCAAAACTCTTGGCAGGCCACTGAAAGAGTTGTTAAATATTTTCGTCTTTTATGATTAACTAGTTGGAAAACTAATAAAAATACAAAGAATGTAAGAAATTAGGTCAACTAGAGTAAAAGCTATTAAAGCGATATTGTAAACACATTGAGCGCCCACAGTTCGGCTGCTCGGCTGTTGACAGACTATCAACAGGTATCGCGTCAGTGACCAGCGCAGTTCATTAAACTATGCTCTGTTATACCTTGTTACGCGATTTATAGAACGCGGGTTAATAAAGAACATTATATTATTATAATTGTTCCTACGGGCATCTATTTTCTGAAGCTTTCCTAAAATATTAAATAAACTCCCTATTTTTAGTTAATTATTTATAATTTTTGAAATTTTTGCAAGCGAAAATTATTTTTTTTTCTTCAAAACTAATCTACATGCTATTATGAATCGAATATTACCTGATTTATATTTTTCAATAACCATAAAGGCACTTTTGACTAGACTCTTATGTACTCCTAGAACTTTTCTGTTAGCAGAATGATTCAATGTTAGTATAGATAACCTCATTTAATATTACCCCGAGAGGATACATTGTCAGAGGGTAGCTTGTGGAAGTTTATCGCTCAGAAGGGGTCGGTCGTCAAGTCAACCCTTGGGGTGTCGTAGTTGAATGTGAATTTAATCCTTCATTAGCTTATTATAGAATGAGTTAGATCCTTGAGTTTTAAAAGATAGTAGGCACTATTAATATCATTCAAATCCGCATAAGTACCAACATATCCAAACACAGAAACAAGGTTTTACATTTGTAACATTAGTTTTAAATTACCATTATTACCTGCTTACAAAAACACAAAAGAAGATTCAATTTATTTATTTTATATACACTGTCTGTAGTAATTTATTTATTTTATATACTAATCTAGTGAGTAAATATAATAAAATATGAATCGTAATTAAACTAATTAAATGAATGTTTAAACAAGATGTGTAACACAATTAATTTTTACTTTATATCATAGATCTAAAACGTAATTTTGAAACTCGAAGGTATCGAAACCGGAATTTACATAATAGCGAGTGTCGAGTAATTGAACGGTTCGGATGCATGGTCACGGTCTCTGTCTGCACTTTAGTGATTTAATACTTAATACTTTAGTTAACTACATATTTACAATATATAATATAATATGTTAGGACATTTTTTACAACAGCGCCATCTAGTTCCGTGGTAAGCTACGAGGCTTGTGTTACGGATACCAGATAGTTGATATACTACACATACAAATTTTTAAATACATACATAATATAAATATTAACACCCATGACTGGAGAACAAACATTCGTGCTCAACAAATCAATGCCCCCAGCGGGACTCAAACCCGCGACCGCTTGCGCAGCAAGTAGGGTCACTACAAACTGAGCCAAACGTGTACATTTCTCTTTTTAGGTAATAATGTGTTAAAATTATTTACCAAATTTATATCATCATGTTTCATTTGGCGAACATATTATATATGAAGTTTTAATCATAAGTGATATGCACAAACACAAATTAAAAAAATATAAGGACGTGTTAATGTCTAATAGAGATATAATATTTTAAAATTTTTTATTCTCTACTTAGTGCTTATTTCCCAGTGCTAAATCTGTTAAAAATAGTAAAACCCATTGGAAAAGAAAGAAAATATTATGGCAAAAATGAAAGGAAAAATAATTTACGGGCGATCTGAGGTCGGGAAGTTTGTTTGAAAGTTTGTAAAATTTTCACGCCACTTTCCAGTTAAAATTAGTTGCCTACACGCATAAAAGCACCTATAAGTATCTCAAATCTATACATCTATACACATACATATAAATAAAATTGGAGTGTCTGTTTTTAATTTTAAATTTACAGCTTTTTACAAAATGCATATGAAATTTTTTTATGTGTCTGTCTATCTGTCTAATTGTTCCGGATAATCTCTGAAATGGCTTTGGACCAATTTTGATAGTCCTTCACTCGCAGATAGCTATATACAAATCGTTGTTTCTTGAAACTTTAATAATTTTTTTTAAATAAAGATATCGCAATCATTTTTTTCGATAAGGGCCAAGTGTCTAAGAAATAAAACTTAGAAAGTTTCATTGAAATCTATCCAGTAGTTTTTCCGTGATGCGCGCACAACTGCAGACCTCTATCATTTTATTTATATAGATATACGAAAAAATTAAATTATGATACTTTTCGTGCGTATGAAACTCATGGGATATTTTATTAAATATCAATATTTCATCCACATTAAACTATATACCTAATATTTATTGTAAATATTATTTTCTTATTTTATAAAGGATTTTGTATACATGTAGTTAATACGCCCTAAACACGAAGTTACCCTTTTAAAATCGATGGCGAGCCACGTAATACCCGTAAAGAGTTATTTTTACAATGTTTATTTATATATTAGAAGTGGAATAAGCTAAAAAATTAAAAACCCAGCCAAGTGCGAGTCGGACTCGCGCAGGTAGGGTTCCGTACCATTATCTATAAAAACGTCAAAAAATCATATCTGCTGTATGGGAGCCTGGCTTAAACATTTATTTTATTCTATTTTTTGTACTTATTTGTTGTTATACCGGCAACAGAAATACATCATCTGTAAAATTTAAAATTATCACGGTTCATGAGATACAGCCTGGTGACAGACGGACAGACGCACAACGGAGTATTAGTAATAGGGTCTCTATGCGTACGGAACCCTAAAAATGATTTTAAAATTTAAACTGATTATGTTTAAATTCAATTAAGCCAGTTTAACTCAGCGGAACTGATGTTAAAAGCATGTTTCAGTGTAATTTCCGAGTAATGTAAACATACGTACATATAGACTTTGATGCTTGGTTTTTAAAACTGCCTGTTGCCTACGGTCGGAACTCCTTCATTATGTCCCTTTTGCTTTTACTTCACGGTCGAGGTCGTAATATTTTAATTCTACCCTCGTTACATTAATGCTTCAATTTCAGCACGCTACCAAAAAAAAATAATTTATTAATGTTATATATTATAAAGAGAATCCGTTTAATATTTACTGAAATCTAATTTTATTCGATGGAATCTTTATAAAATATTAACAAATATAGGTCATATCATAAAAGAATTCGCAATAGTGTCTAAAGGGATTTGTTCACTAAAAATATCTGCTTATAGAAACGGATATTTTTTCCCGAACAAAACTTTGTTAGAATACTTATACCGTATACGAAATAACAACTGTCATCGAAAAGCTTTAATATAAATGAATTTGGTCAGAAAAGAATATTTTTATTTTAGTCCATTGTTTTAGGGAAGGCTTTACCGAACTATTTATTGACAACATAAGATAAAATTTTCTAAGTTTAAATTAAATACCTAATGTGAATAATTTAGTAACTCAATCATTTCTAAGAAAGCGTTTCTATAACCGTTACAACTCTAATCAATTGGAAAATCGAAAAAGTATTTTACTCTCGAAGTGAAAGTTATTGATCACTCATATCAGCACTGGCAGTAATTTTCTCTATACAAGTCAGGCTTTGCTTTGCTTAGTTGCTTAGTAGAGCGACTTAATACGTTTATCGCCTTTAATTTTCCACTTGCTAATCCTGGTTACGCTTAACTTGAGCATGGATCAAAGAACTAAGTCACTGTGACGTAACACACGTGCGTATATATACGTTTATAATTAGTAATATTTTTTTATAAATAAAACTATCAACTCTCCCTCGCCTCGCTCGTGTTCGTCACGTTCTCGTTTCACGTTTTACGGTACGTAGTAGAAATACTAATACTAATTATAATAGTAATACCATAACTATCACTAAGAAGTCATTGAAATCTATGTAATTTTCCAATGAAAACAAAATAAAGTATAATAAAAAATAATTTCTATCTTTTCCAATCAAGTGTTTGATATTTAAAGCTTTAAAAAAAGTTAGTACAAATTAAATTAAGAGTAGGCAGTTTACATCTTAAAAGGCATCTAAAAAGTAAAATGAAATAAACAACTTGTCGCGCAGATGTTTACGCTCTTTTTTTTTCAAATTTAAAATTTCTCTTTGTAACTTGAAGCTTGCAAAAAAGCTAAATTTTAACGTTAAGCTACCGTGGGCAGCATTGAAATATACCGTACTAGACTTTCTTTTGTCTTGCTTGCCTCATACAAAATGATAAAGAAATCATCATGGCCTTCGTTAAGAAATACTATCTCACGTGTAAAACAAAAGAAAATTATTTCAGTTAGTTGATAGACCCTATAGTAGACATTTTAACTGAAACTCCTTGTTTTTAAGTGAAGCGATTAAAGACTGGTTTCTTGCGTGTTTTTACGGTCTTGAAGGGTATTTTTTGCGTATTTCCACGGTCTAGCGACATTTATACTCGGTCAATAGAAACGATGATCTCATCTACTCGTAATACGCATTCGAATGTTGCTATTATAATTCTGGGACATGACATATCCCTTGGCATAATCCAGTATGCTACTTTATGTGAACCCAAAATCAGATTTAAAACGAAATTGTGTCAGATCTATTAATCTTACAGTGATTTTACACGCCAGTTCTGAGGTATGGGATATTTTAAAAATATATGACATCACAATAGATAGTCGATTTTAATTTTCTTAAACGTATTACAGGAGCTTCCTTAAAATCAGGTCATCTTGAAAACTGGGCTACGTAAGCCAATAAACCAATGTGCGGAGACAACTGTGTGGCATCTTAGTAAGTGGTCTTATTCATACATACCATATACGATATAAAAGAAAATTTTCTTATTTAATTTGATATTTCACTACACTATACTATGATATTTAAAAGCAAAGCTTACAATTGAAGAAAACAATGATTTAAATATTAATGAATCAATATTATTATTAGCAATGATCATTAGTTTAAAGGGTTTGACAGATAACTTTGACATTTGCTCACGATCAACAGGAAATAGCTTAGCAGATCCGTATATGGGTTATAATTGGCACTAGGTCACCAACCTTTTGACACTGAAACTCAGTCACGGTGGCCGTGTTATCTACGCTCAGTTCAGAGAACGTGACGCCGCGTCCAGCGCGGCGTACGTTTTGCGCCAGGGCGCAGTGTGGGCTTTCTTTGGCGCGCGGCCTCTACCACTCGCGGGCCTACACTGACAGTTCGCGCGTTTCCCTCCCGCGTTTTCCTACCGACATGCGCACATCAAGCCTGCATTGTTCTGCAAATATCTGAGGGCTGGGCAACCGTTAACCGTGCTTTTCAGTACCGGCGATACTGAACACTGAACGTATATCTGAATCTGATTTCTGAAGATGCGCAACCTACTTTATATGTAACAAGTAGTTTCACGCACTCGTTACACAATCACAAGTTGCATACATTGTTACGTTCTTATGTCGTTTGTTATATATTTACTACTATGTAGTTCGCATCGTTTAAATGAACATTACTATTAAGTCGTTTCCTGATTGATATTAAAATTCATGTTTTTTGTTCGTGATTATTGTTAGCTATGATGAAAATAAACGCCATTAACAGCGTTTATCTAAATAAAATTTTGTTTATATTAGTTAAATATTTGATTATAACCTCTCAACGTACCTTCCTCAATGTTCATGTTAAACATTAGGGACGTCCATAATAATTATTTTCAAAAAGATCAAAAATTATTAAATGAAATACAATTAAAAGCATACTAAATATGTAAAATATTTTCAAGAACTATCCTAACATAATAAGCTTGTGGCTTTGAGTTCAGGGTCTTTCTTCACATACATCAATATTTCGTCAATCTCTATATATCACTTTATATTACCAACCGAGGCGGGCTGCCGCCCGAGGATGGCCGCGTTCCTTGGCTTTGCGTCCGGCTGGTTTGCCAGATGCTAACGCCGAAAACCCCCGCAGCACGAAAGATAAGCACACAAGTGTTTTTCTAAGTAACGTAACTTATCTGATTTTAAGTATTCTAGTATCAATAGTTTCAAACAAAATTTTAAAAGTTCGTTTTGCTTTATGACTACGGAACGCTAAAAAAACAAATCAAAATGATTCAATCAAAACCAGTTATTTATAATGTATTTATTTATATGCAGTATTTATAATATATGACCCAATTTAACGCCTCTGTATGAGTAGAAATTGTCCCCAGCTATTTCGAGAATGTGTAAAGAGCACCGACGGTATAAACAGTCAACAGTGACCACATCACAAATGTCGATCGCATAAACAATTTGTTTCCGAGTAACGCCGACTGCATACGTGCCCTCGATTTGTACCCGCTAATACCATTACTTCAATCAGGATATTATATTTATATAGAAAATATGAAAAAAATCAAATCATAAAAGAATACTAAGTGGTCTAGACTCTAGAGTACCTAACGCCTAAGTGCAAACTCGTCATAATATGAGAATATATTAATAAAGTAATAAAATATAATATATACAATTTAACTAAATGACAACGGACAAGGTACAGCTTTATTGGTTTTAAATAAAATTAAATAATAATTATAATATTATATACGTAAATAGAAACTTACAAGTTTTGTGATAAATCTAGAAGAGAATAAAACAAAAAAAGTAAAAACACATGCTAAGATATGTAATTTCTTGACGCAGTGCATTATTGTAAAAAAATGTTATTTTACATTAAAAGTTAGTTTATTTATGAAAATATTTTTATAAGCAACATACGGCATATTACGGATCCGTATTCATTTGAATATCGCTATCACCGATGTAAAAATTGCAATAATATCCTACAATAAAGGAAGCTTTTTACGTATTGTTTAATATATTTAAATATGTATTATCAACACAAATAAAGTTTATTATTTTATTGATATTTTAGCTAGTTTTACGTTACCTAAAATAAGATAACTTAATGTCTAAAAAATAATACAATCTTCTTCTAACAGAATGATTAAAAGCGCTAATGTATAGTGTGTCAGTATAAAATTAAAAAATGTATGAAGTAGAACAGTTAGCCCTAAGCTATGAGCGAGGAATTTTCTATAATAGCACATGTCATAAAGAAAGTTGGAACATTCAACATACAGTTAACTAGACATGCAATTATGGTTTATACTACAACGAAATATTGTCCGTTGGCTTTCTTCCAAATTGCACATAACTATGTATATAATATGGTGGCCCACTTGTACGTTGTGTACACCAATAAATAAATATTTCTAGATTTTATATTGTTTGATCTAATATTGTAAGTAAATTTTTAAACTGATGAAAGTATATCAGCTCTGGTTGTGTCTCACGTAGGATAAATAGATAAATATTGTAATGCAATATTGTTACCAAATATTTTTTTGAACAGAGCAAATGTTGAGTTTCTCGCCGGTTCTTCTCATCAGAACAGCTTTCCCAGCCGGTGGTAGCTAGCTTACTCACAGACTTACAGACTGACATTTAATTTTAATAATGTGAAAATGACGACTCAAAAGAACTTGTAAAAGTCTATTTGAATAAAGAATATTTTGATTTGATTTGAATTAATTTGTTTATTTTTATTATATTATGTTAAATTATGCCTTACTTAAAGTTAATTAAAAACGGAAGACTGTCATTAACAGCTACCTTTATACTCGTAATGCCTTTGAGACCTCTAAAATCTTAATCTCTCCCTAATTTTAATCTCTCGCATTCGAAATGTAGGAAACTAAAATAGAAAATAAATCCGCGAAAAATCCGAAAATATAGTTTTGTAAATTATTTTTATAAATTATTTTTATAATTTGTACACATAAAATACTATTGTTATGAAAAATCACTGAATTACTTAAGTTCAATAGATAAGAAATTATAGTATCGTTAACTACAAATTTACTCGGGTTAATCGGGTTTCTCATTCAGCTTTCATCATACCAAGTTTCTGCTTATTCAGTCCAATGATCTGTTAATCAATCGTGATACGTTCCCAAACAGATAGTAAATCTAACTTTATATTTGGGCTTTACATCGATAATGACTACTTATTTCAAATTGTTTTTCCGAAAAATATTATATGTACACATTCGACTGAGGATCTTAATATAAAATTATATTTGTATAGATTGTTACTCATAATCATAGCGTTTCTATGTCTAAATATAAACTTATCCAAATCCGTTCATCAGTGGAAGAAGTAAATACCAAATATGTTTTTACAATCATGTACAGTAGTGTGATTACCTTACATACCATCTTTTCTAAATATAAAAATAAATCTAAAAGGAAATAGTGACCCAGTAACAATACTCTGGCGGGTCTTTCAAACCTTTTAATTAAAACCTTACCTTCAAAATAGGTCACTGCTATTAATTAAGTTGAACTTTTGAGATAACACTAAACCCATTCATTTGTATTCTACTTAAAGATGCGTATATAATTAGAGAATTAAGGTGTAAAAATTGACTGGTTAAAAATAGAAGATAAATATATTTTTAAGAAAGATTTTTAATTAGTATTAGCAGTTTTTTACTAAAAATATAAATATTATAACTTATAAATAAATTTTTAACAAATATTCCGAACTTATCATAAGTATATTGAATTGTCTAATATAAAATTAATAGTTATGTATAAATTTTTAAGAAAATCAATTCTGAGCATAGTGGTAACTTACATTATGTCAGTTTACAAATCCAGTCCAAATATAGAAACACCGTTAACCCGTTAGCTAACTTTTATACCGGAAACATCACTTGTTTATACACAAATAAATAGCAACTATGTATAATATTATTTAATAACAAACCACTAACTCGGTCGCGTTACAATACATGTTTATGAGAGCTTTGGAGCTTTTAGTTTAAAGCTTTGCTGTTTTTGTTGGAAAGAGCGAGACAGAAAAAAACAACGTTTCGTCGGACATGTTCGGTTTCTTCCGTGAGGCGTTAGCTTTGAGTCTAGACGCTAGTTGAATATGGATGGGCACTCATTAAGTATCTTTTTACTTTTCCCGTATAATGTAGATCCTTGTAGTCTCAGACGATTTTAAATTAATATTTATAATTACAGCAATTATTACAATTTTACTGCAAATATTTTGTTTTTAATAAATAAATTAAATTTTAATAGCCTTTTTAAGTTGTTACTAAAGAAACATTTTATTTAATATCATCAATATAAAGTATGTAATGACATCGGATTAACGAAGCGAAGCGTAAAGTATAAAAGTATTAAACCAATAAATAATCAATGAATGCCCATTAGATAGATGTCCATGTTATTATCATCTATTGTAAGATTTAATAGCACCATCGTGCATAGGAAACAGATGGGGGCGGCGAGTGTAGGGTTCCGACTGTCCCATGGTTTCGTAATATGCGTCACACCATCGTAAATAGTATGGGAATGATGCATTCAAGGATTTTTGAATAATCTATACTAATATTATAAACGTTAAAATAACTATCCGTTAGCATTTCAAACCGCTTAACAAATTTCGATGAAATTTAGCAAAGATATCGATTAAATTCTGAGATCAGACATAGGCTTCCCTTGAACCCCGTCCTTGACACACAAAAATTACCTATCATTAGTTTCACGTGGAATTTAATCTCAAGCGGTTGTGTTGTATTAAGTTTCTTTTTTTAGCAGTTGATACATGATAAAATATCGAAAACAAGCCCATCTGTTTTTCTTATTTTTCACGCTTAAATAGCTAAACACATGTCGATAACATTTTGGCAAGTAACCGCGTCACACAGAGTAGGCTACATCTTAACCCAGCCTCGCTTAGGTACCATGCAAGCGGAGTCGGGGACTAATCAATATTTACGTAAGTCTTGTTTTCATTTTAAACTCTTAATAAGTTCTTGTGTTGAAGGTATTTGTTTTAATAAACTACAAAGCAACAAATTATGTATATTTATTTATTTTTTCAGCAGAGATTTAATAAAATAAAATAACACAAACATAATTACACTTAAGCAATGTTTACCTCGAATTTTGCACCTGCGAATTGTGAAAAGGCAGGTGCAGTTTTTTACTGCTTGAAAACGCTATACAATTTCTTTTGAAATCGTTTCATAATGATTAAAGCTTAACTCAGTTAAAAAATAATATATCTTCACGGAGAATACTTATTTCATTTAGTCAAGATCCTAATTATATTATAACTTCAATTTATATTATTATATTTTATGATTATTTCTTTAACTTGAAGCATCTAGGTGGACTTGGATGAGAAGTGCACAAATAGACTATCACTTTAAAATCATATTGTTTTATTGTATACTATCGATTTACACTCCGCTCGGGATTGTCTCTATGTGCATTTTCACTGTTAATATATATTTCTCGGGGGCTTATAATATGTTAACCTAGATGACCTGCTATACCAAATGTCATCAAAATCTATCTAGTAGTAGTCTCGTCAAGCATTCTCAAATTAAATTGACAACAAAACTTTAGTGGCTTGTAGCAACAATCATATTTTATAAGTACAGATATGTACAGATTCGAATCAGACTTTTATTATATGTATAGATTTAAAGAAAAAATAAAACTTAGACGGCGCCACGTGTTGGTGATCTATAATAAAATAGTTCAAACAAAATAAAACTCACGACTCACATTAAGGCACTATTGAATCATGAAAGGATTTTTTAACTATTTTTATCTTTATTCCATTGTATACCATTAACAAACATTTTCTGGATAAAGCTCATTGAGCGTCGGCAGATAGTAAAATAAACAGAATCTCGCGTGCACGTTTAGGTTTACGTGACCGGCTGTCATAACAGTAGCGATGTAAGTTGCCCACATAAATTTTATCGGTTTGTTAAATTAGGCCATAGTATTTCCTTTGAATTTCTTTAAATTATATCATATTTATTATATTATTTTACGTAAGAATTAGCTTTTCGCCATTAATTTCCATCGCAGTAGAGCTAAGGCTTAGTGAAATTTTATAAACTTATCTTGAAAGAAACAAAAGATTTTAGAAACAAACCAAAAGTATTAAAATTTTAAACATATATAAACTTTAAATAATGTAAATTGTGAGTATTTAATTAAACTAAATTAACTGAATTAGTATTTAATTAAACTGAATTAAGTCTTTATGCATGAAATTTATAGGTGACTGGCATTTTAATATGTATATGATTAACATGAAGTGAATACCTTTAAGCAAATTAAGCTAAAATTGTGTTACTTTCCTAATTCTTCAGAAATTAAACAAAAAGGACTTCAGACATAAAACATTCTAAGTTCATTATATTTACAAATAATAATTAGTGATCCCTCATAGAATAAAATCTAGTTCCGAAAATAAGTTCATTGACCTGTATTAATCACCTTATAAATAAAAAAACACCGCCATAGCGACTGATAACATCTTTAATAATTAATTAAATAGAATACTAATATAATAATATATAAAATATTTTAATGATGAAAGTCTTCAAATTAAGTTTGAATTAAATATACTAATCAGCTAGTTTAAAAGTATTCATTTCAACTGTATTAAAATGAATATGCTTAAAACTGAAGCATTTTCAATTAATAGAGAGGTTGCTATAGCATTTGCAACACAGAGCTTATTTTTAATTAACGTATGTGTAATTATATTAATGTACAGCTATTTGTAATTACAACTAAAAGAAACACGAAAGCTTTTGAAAGTTTTGCTTTAGAACGAGAAATAGTTGAACTCATTTACAAGCTATCAGGAGGCATCAATATGCAATGTTGTGCCGCGGCCGCCACGCCTCCCCGGATATTGCGCGGAGTAGAGTAACACAGTACGCGTATGACGCGAGACTCATACACCGTTATTCATATTGTACTAATATGTATTAAAATATACAACAAATTTGTTAAATTAATTTATAGCCGGAGAATTATCTTTGACGCTTTATAAGGGTTAGAGCCGAACCAAAACTTGCTTGCTTATACTTGCTCTCTATTTAATTTTGTATTTTTATTACGGTATCGAACTCTACCATAACAACAAATCATACAAAATGAAAGCTCGATACGGTTTGAAAGCTCTATATATAAATGTAGGACAGACAGACAGCGTAAGCTTAGTAAAAAGATATCCACACACATTAAGATACGGAACACTAACAATTAACACTTAAGATAAACAAGTTGAAAACTTTTATGTTGCATTTTTAATATAAGTAATACTCGTACTAATTTAAGGAACTTCGAACTCGCAAAGTGACGCGTATTAGATGTGGCAGTCAGATATAGACTTCTACCCACTATACCAGAACGATCTTTAGAAAGATCTGTATTTGACCGACTTTAAAGCGGAATAAATAATAATCAATTCAGTTATATTTTATTTTGTCTATGACCAAACCAATTTTCACCATACTTTTCTAAAAGTATATTCTAGCGCCTATCGTCTGCCAAAACTGGAATTGGTGTAAAGGTGGTTAAAGATGGATTTTAAATTTATGTGTAATGTAGGTAAAGTCCTAAAAATGTACTATTTTCAGTAGATACTTTTAACGCACTTTATTTATTTTATTCTAAGAAGCTTTTATGTTTTTGTTAGTGTTCTGTATACATAACAATCATGATATTATTATGAGAGGTCAGCGTACAATTTGTAATATATAATCTGTAAATTAAAAATATTTTATGTTTTTGCGACTCGAATACACATAATTATGACTACGACAAACACTCACAAATATGCTTACACTATATATTTTAAATACGAATGGAAAACTCATTCGTCACTGTTAAAGTTTAGTTATTAAGCAACGTCGCACGCTTCGCTGAATATTGCGAATAGTGACTAGACTCATATGTATGTTCTATAGAATACATAAAGAGATAATATGTATAGAAAATATATGCATATAAATTAAAATATAATAACAAATATAGTAATCTCATTTATATATTATTATATCGCATCTAAACAAGTGTGTTTTATACCTTACAAAAAGAGTATATTATAGTATAAGTATTACTACGCTTTAAATAGTCGACAAACATGAAAAAGAAACAATGATATCACAAAATATATTTCCTGGTACGATCTGTTATGTTTTTATTAAGTATGCAGGTGGTGAATTAAATTAGGGTGACGTAGGTCATTTCTTCAATCCAGTGCTTTGTTTACTGTTTGTTATGGCGTTAGCAACAAAACAGACATATTTTAAAGTTCATACTGTTAAACTAAATAAAAGTATAACGTGAAGACGTTATACTATGACCACAATAAATCTACGATTAGGTTTAAAAAATCTTAAATTTTAATAATAAATATTAATAATAGAAAATTTTAAACTAAAATTGAGTCATTATAGGTAGCATACATTAAAAAAGCTTTCAAAGCCATAATTTTAGTAAGAGAGGTTGAACGGTCTTATCGACAAGGTGTCAAAGGGACATCAGTATGCAATAGCAGCACGCTTCGCCGGATATTGCGAGCTTCACCGTAATATGTGTATGTGTGTGTAGCGCGTAATTTTACCTAGACTTTGAAACGGATTACCTCATGGTGGTTGTGTTCGTGAAACATGAAGGAAGGGAATTTTATCCTATTACTGTAAGCTTGTATATATTTTTCCATTTGTATATTGTAATTAACCGTTTTCTGTGGCTTCGCAGTAATTTATAGAAGTTTCTTCGTATTCTTCATTTTTCAGAAATTTCCTTTTCACTGCAGTCTAGAGTATTTATTAATAAATTCGTTTTTTTTTTGCTATTTGTCTCGTTGAAAGAATTATTGCTAAGCAATCTATGCACATTCCAGATGCTACAAAACATGCGAATATCGCCTACTATATAGTAATATATAATTAAAATATTTCTTCAAAATTTCTTATATTTTACCAAACTAACAAATGTTATACAAGAATCGTACATTTAAATAAAATTATTTTATGTTATTGTAAATGTATATAAATTGAGGATCACAATAATTCCACTTTGAAAAAAAGTGAAGTTGTCATTACCTAACATATAAGTGATAGGGGAACTAAATATTTCTCCAGGGATGGGGTAAACTTAGTGAATGTCATTATAATGTCGTACTTAAGCATACATATACGAGTATTATGTGTTCTGCTTTGTATAGCATGGAAACGACTCATATTTAACCACGGTTTTAATTACTTTACCCGACCCTTTTTCCACTTATTTTATGTACTTTAACAAAATTTTCAGTTTGCTTCTGTTATCCAAATATTAATCTCGAATATTACAATATGATATACTTATATATTAATAATTCAATAAAAATAAAACAACAGATATCCAAAAGCAAATTAGTACAAAAGATTTCTTGTTAGCATAAACTTTATAATTTGACTTGACAGGATATCGAACCCAAAACTTCTTGCTCACCAGTTTGATTGACGACCTTCTCGTATAGAATTCATTACATACATAATTCATAAGAACAAGTCAGATATCATAATATCACCGAAACAGGTACCTATTATTTAAATGCATTCTAAAACTGGACTATTTGGCACCGACATAAGACTTTAAGGCTAACTTGTCTAATCATGATGCAGACAGGCTATGTGCTTAGATGAAAACTTTTTTTTACATATAGGTATGTTAGTAAAATATTATCATAGAGCTGTACTAATTTTATTACCTACAGTAAAAATAACTGTAGTAGTAGACGTTATTTAATGCATGTGAATCGTTTTTAGTTCTTATAGGCTTTTAACAAAAATAATAAGTTGGGATAATCACCTGAATAGGTTTAAGTATATTAAGTTGATCAATTTTAAAAAATACATTCTTAATAAAGGAATAAAAATAGATTTGTCGCAGTTTATTAGTATGTAAAGAAGAATTTTACTAGCGTCGCGTTGTATAAAACTGTCAATTATATATTTATTAAGCTCGACTAGTTTCATGTTACATATATAAGAGACATTATTTCCAAAAAGAAATAAATTTGACTCTTTGTTTTTCACAAAGTTCCGTCAAAGGGATCTTTTACGACCTGATTGATCCACTAACGCGCCCTTAGCAAATGCAAATGCATAACTTACCACACTTGGCAGCTTGGCAAGGGTGCGCCAGACCGCCCACTGAGGTCGTCGACCGGACAAAAACAGAGCCGCACGCCACCTGTAGCTTGATACGACCTTTTGTTGTTACGTTTAGCACAAATCGATAGAACTTATTATGTCACTTTAAAATTATATTATAGACGTCGTATAAATATAATAAAAGCTCATTGTCACTCGCTATATTGTATGATCGCAAATTTTAATAGACTTTTTTAGAGAATTATATTATGGACCTACTTGGTTTTGGCCCTAAAATACGATGAAGTGTCTTATATAGAAAACGATACAATATAAATATATAAAAGCGAAAGGTCACACTCTCATCACGAAATATGGAAAACCGCTTGAAGTAGGTATAAAGATGAAATTTGGCAGAAAGGTAGTTTATAGTGAGCAGACATCTGCTAAGAATGGATTTTGCAACAGGCTCCGGTCAAGGAGATCTAAGTGCTCTCGCTTTGTATGAAAGACCCAAGTTTTTGTGGTACAAACTTTAAAAGCAGACAGTATCTAGGTACCCGAGCGAAGCGTGGATGAAACGCCAGTATTATAATAATTAATCTCGATAAAGTTTTGAAAATACTCTTTTCACAATTTATTTAGAAATATAGAGCGCTACTAATAATTTATGTACCAATAAAGCAGAAATGAACAACATTAAACAGTAAAAAATACTGGCACAAAACACAAAAGCAGTTTTTCAAAGTAATTCCCATATTACTTTATACTGGAGCGATAAAAGCGCAGCGAGAATCAGAACAATTCGTTACGTAAGTTTCGTTATGCCTACACATATTGCGCAATGAACTCATACTTTTGTAGAAACTTTTTCAATCACCACTATTAGATCTTGCACAGGTTAGACTCTATTGTACAGTAATTTTACACTAGAATGACTATGAAAAAAGCTTTTAATAATAAGTAATAACTCGTTGTTCACTGTTTAGAGGAACTTGTCTTTTGTTTTTCATCATACATTATTAAAAATACGCCCTTACTTGTTCATCGCTAATTCATCAGCACAAGAGCAGTCCAAACGTAGAACAAAACGGCAAGTCCCTAGTGCACCCTCCGATTTGTAAGCCAGATTAATTAGACGCTTCATAGTCGCACTGTGACTCCACACTTATGCCATAAACCATGGGGCATTCCTTGTACAGCGTTAAAAATATTTAAAACGATCCTTATTTGCTTGCATTTAGGTTCATTTTTAAACTGAGTAATTGAAGCTCAGAATGCCGTCGGCGTAACAGCAATTACATTATTTGCAGATTCCATTCAAGAAGTGCTTTTCACTCGTTTTGGTGTAATGAATACAAGTTTTCTGTTTTCATAAATATTATTACAGTTTTTACGAAGCAATCACATAAAGATGACATAATATAGACACTATAGCTAAAGTGTAAGTGGATAAAAGATGAATCAGTATATTAGCTAATATAAAAACAGTACTATTATTATTGGATATGTTAGTGAAATATCAAAAATTTTAAGTTTATTTGTGTGTTTATATTTTCTTTTTACATAATCGAATATATGAATTATTTAAATAAATGCTATGTAGTGGTAATAGAATAAACTTACACTATTGTATAATAGTAATAATAACTTTGACAAAAAGTTAAAGAAAAAATATAGGTATGATAAAATTTAATGACTCTATTAATTCAAAACTTAGGTACAAGGCCAAGTTAACGCAAAACATTCTTAACTATTCCGTAGTATGTTAAACTTCACTTGATGATTGTCATTATTACTTCGAAGCCATGAACTCTCAACCTTCACAGCCATTTCCAAGGTTATAATTTTGTATATTTAAAGTCAAATATTTGTTTAAATATTACTAATTATGTAAGACCTAAATTAATAATATTATTCCAAACAATTTTGCTGTTTTTGTAGCTGATGTTGACAAAATTTTGTTAAAAATATATTTTAAGGTAACTATTATTAACAATGTTGAGATTTTTTGCTTCCAATAAAGCGATCGCACAAAAACGGTGGAACTAACGAAAACGCAGCGTTTTATAATAATCTCTGACGTAATAAATTAATAATTATTACTGTGGATGATTTTAAAATCAAGAAGTAATGTATGTTATCGTATGTATCTTACGTAAACTCATAAGCATATCCAGTTAAATAGCAATTAACATGTAATTACTTTGAATACAATACATGTTTTTTATAATTGCTTTTACATCCTGGACCCATTATGTTATTTTTTCTTATATTTGCAATAAAACTATTAAGCTATTTGAATAACTATTTTGTTATTTATATTACTTTTAACCTCCCACTGCTGGGCACGGGCCTTCCTTCAGTGCGTGGGATAGTCCACTACGCTTGCCAAGTGCGGGTTGCCGGACTTTACATGTCTTCAAAATAAGACATGTAGTTTTTTTTTAGAAATGAATCGCACTTGAAAATATACCCGGATACACACATATTAAAGTTCTATCAATAATTATATATATGATTATATAACATATTATTGTATTTTTAGACCTAGCTATTTGACTTTTAATCCTAACAGTTCGACTATTCTACAGAAAACAGACTACTGCACAAACTACTTCTTGAAATCGTAATTCTTGTAGTAAATATAATATCAATTGATTCGAAACATCTAACAACGTTAATAAATATAACAAATAATTCTAGTGAGAGTTTTTAGAGTTCTATCAAAAAAACAATCTAACTATACTAGAGATTGATCTATGCAGTAAATAAATGTAAAATACATAAAAATATGGTCTAACACTATGTTAAAGGAACTGAACGTTAAGATATTTAATATCTAAATACTTAGCGACATACAAATCATGCATTAAAATCGGTGGACAATCAACTACGCCAGTTGCGCGGACCTTGAAATCGAAACTACAATACACAATTTAAACGCGAAGTGGCAATTCGGTCAAGAGTCAATTAAAACCTGTCTACACGCTTTGATTGAGCGAAAAAACCTTTTATGTCGCCTGTACTATTTGCCAAGCGCTTGTATTTTAACTGATGCGTGTGGAATAAAGCCCGCTTGAAGTGCCAAAATCACTTGAGCGCTCAACGATCGAAATTCCCAATGAGAGCTATACAAAAATAAGAAGTGAAATGTGATACTGAATGTAGAAAGTCTAATATTATACATTAATAAGTACTTTTTATCGCTATCTTGAGTCTTCTTCATGAAAAAGGTAGTCAAGTTCTTACGAAGAATTTATTTAATCACACAATTTTCTTGAACTTGTGAATGCGTCTCGTTATTTTTTATTTACTGAGAAGAAAACCATTTCCACCTGACCTATAAAATATTGAAAGAAATTCCAGGACTCGTTGTGGAATGGCGAATACAGTGATTCTAGTAAAGCATATATAAAAGTAATAAGGTCTTTAGCTTTTAATAAGATATTTCTAGCTTATAACTATGTTTTACTGCACCTATTTAGTTTATTGTAGCGCGTATTCAAGTTTCGTAGAAATAAGAAAATCTGCGACGTATTTACGTGTTACATAGCCTTGATTACTTTGATAAAAAGTAAAGATAAATTATATAAAAACTCGTCTTAATGTGATTTAAATAAAACAATCTTTTCGGATTAGACCGCGGACATATTCTAATTTTTGTTCTCAATGTTTCCTTACTGCAGTCATGGTCATATTTTAAATATAAGAGAATTTTCTAGGTATTTAAGATAATTTAATGTGTTTCAATAATAAGTCGTTGTCACAATCGGCTTAGAACAATGCATGTATGACTTCTCATGATGAGGATGTGACCCAAGCATTTTGCGTCCGCTTACAGGACGTACATTATAACTAAATGGTTTAATTCAGCCGCCAAATTGATTACTAATGAAAATTACATCCAAATTAATGGAATGAGACCATTTACGGGGCACCTAATAAATTCTAATATGAAAATGATAGAGCTAAAAAACGTTACATCAAACTTTTAATGCACCTATTAGTTAAATCGATGCCAGTCAGAAACAAAGTTAGTAAAAGTAATTTTAAAAGTTTGGAAAATATATTTATTTTTAACCGACTTCAAAAAAGGAGGAGGTTATATGTTCCGTTGTATGTATTTTTTTTTAATTTAAAATGTGTTATCTGCGACATATGCGACATATAATCGAACAATAAACAAATTAGTTATTATTATATAGTATATTGTTATTTTATTATTTTTTTGCTATAAGCCAAGTGTTAAATATGAGTTTCATTTGTTCTGTTTACATGTACTAATCTAAACATTATATAGTTTTTTTTATTTTATCGTTAAAATTTTTGCGTTTTTAATCATCTTTTCCTCATTCTTTGTCATGCTTGAAAAGCAATAATAAGCATTGAGGTAACAAGTGGGCCTTTAGGTAGTTACTCCATTTCTCCAACAATTCAAATAAGCCTCATTTTATGTACACAGCGCCGCTTTTCCTTAACCCCTCACGGAAAATAATCATGTATGATATAGTATGATCAATATAAATATGTACCCCGTGTATAAAAAAGATGCTTCTTTTGGAACGGAATTGGAATGGAACTCAGATTTCATTCAAAATCCAAATCGAAGACAATAGTAGGTCTACTACTACATTAGTAGATAATAGTACCTACTAGTATATACCCAATATAACATTTTCATGAAATTCACCATGAAATAAACTAAATATTTCACAAGGAGTATTCAATTTAAATCCACCTTCTCTAAATAATACCATTTCTAATAACTTAATTAAAATCAACACAGACCAGTTTATAGTGGTAACTATTACTTGTAATAATATCACCGTGCGGTCACGGCGACCGCTAGATGAGCTGATTCTCGCTTGAAAATAACAAAATTATTGCTGGACATAAATGAGTAACAGTTAATCCATCAAGCGATTTATCATTTAAACGTAAGTCTAATGAACGTGAGTATAATTAGATTAAACATGGTCTATTGATTTTTATTACGTATCTACGTACACTAATTAACATGCATTGAAAATATTATCAAAACCTGTTTTACTTATATTTTCAAATTTCAACCATATATTAATTTCACTTAAATATATCACTTAGAAAACTGTATACATAGTAAAAAAAATATTATATGAAAAAAAAAGAAATAAATAAACAAAGCTTACGTTTTCATTTTCCTGACGCGAAAATCACCAACGGAAAAGTCCCATTGTCCATACAACGGTATAAAGCCGGGCACTCACTACACAAAACCGTGAAAGCAAGAGTTCGTCTTAGCTTTCAAAGAAACAGATAGACCGGTAATAGCCGCATATAATTGTAAATATTTTTGAAGCGTATTATTTATACGCGTTCCAATTCGTTCGCTAACGCGCGATCAAGACCAAAGCTCGGCGCCAACTCGCAGTTCATTCGCGTTGTTTGTTGCTACAGACCTATAGGTAGCGACATGGGGTTCTTTGTGTAGAAGCCAGACGCGTACCCTCCTTGTATCTACAATTTCTCCATAACTATAGTTTCCCTCCATTTCCCATCGATTTTCGACCGCCGCTAAAGTTTGGCGTAAGTAAAATTAACCATGGCGTGTATGGCGTTTACTAAAATATGATGTGATCGAAAAATGAATTCATCTATTGAGTTTAGGCGTTGTTTATTATATAAGCAAAAATGTAGGTGTATGACATATTCGTGACCGATTTCGAAACCGATTGAGGTATACGGTGTTTGTTGTTAATATACTTAGTAGGTATCAGGTGTACAGAAATGAGACTGTTTTAGTGAAAGGGACTAATACCAATAATATAAGTTATGTTCAATTTTTATAACCATGAAATATTTACATTTTCACATTAATTAAGAAATACAAATAAAAAACTAAACACTCTTTAGATTTGGATTCCCTTGCTAGTTTCAAAATACACGAAATAAACGGCATTTGATTGCGATGACTTAGATGTTGGAACTTTCCACAGCTCCAAGCGATGGTAAACATGACTTTTTGAAATTAATTTTTACTTATACCCCAACTCGTTTCTAAAAGTGATCCGAATGATGGGTTTCTTTTTTCCATTTCAGGTACGAAATCCTAATAAAAAAATATATTGATCTATTTTAAATTATTATAGGTAAATATTTCCGTGGAAACCTCATAATATTTGGTCTTAGCTGCTCTACAAATATATCGTCATAATGCCTTTGTCATAATCGTCACATGCTTTGGACTTGATATTTATAGGCCGATTTGGCATTTTTTAAAGTTTTGGATTGTTTTGGTAAAGGTTGTATTTCACACCATCAAACCCGGCCCGCTTCGCTGGGCGTAAGTTAAAAATAAATTAAACGGTTTTTATACATTTCTAACAAAATTAGAGGAGCCTAAGTTACTTTATAACATTAGCTTCTGTGAGTGAAAAACCCGTCAAAATCAGCCGTTTCAGCGATTTTCCGGAAGAAACAGACGAATGGACAGACAACAGACAAAAAAAATTAAAGTTAAATATTGTTGCGAGTACCGTATATATTTTCATATGAAAAGCTAAGTACTAATATAAAACACTATAAACGACAAACGGAAACGTTGATGTCATTGTGAACGTATAAAAAATATAATTTATTTTATTATGTACTACTAAATTTTCGACAAAATCGTCTTTAACTTTCATATTTAATTCTATGACTATGTTATGATATTCGAGAAACAGTTTTCCATTTTAGTATTGGAAGGTAAACTGTATATTAGGGTGAGGGGCTTGCCAAATCACAACAGAGGGGAGGGTATGAGATGCATCGATAAACCAATAAGCCTTTTGAAGTTTGGATAAGATATGCTTATCACAATGATAATATAAATACTAATAATGTCAATTTAATTCCTTTCTAATAAAATAAACGCTTAAGTGTGTCAATCTATTCGTATAAATATAACACCCTACAACCGATTTGTTGCTAGCAGTTCAAATAAGCAAATATACATTTTTTTTTAATAATCGAAAACAGAAATGCTATTTAATCTGTTATATAACCGAGAGTGTAGAGGAATGACAGTAGAGCTGATATTATTTTTATGTACTCGTCTCCTGAAACTAAAACAAACAAGATATAAATAAACAATAGAGTACTGTAAAGATATATTCTTATAAAAAGATACTTCTAAAAAATCGTTAAATATTATATACCTTCTCCAAAATATTGTTTTCGCAGAGCATGGCCAACCGCCATTGCACCTCTCCATCCCATGCACATTGTATTGATCGCAATTCTCGGCCTCAAGATGAAATTTTTGAATATTCTAATAAAAGTACCTGTTACTATTTTAGCACAAGTTATATTATCATATAGCTTTATGTACTACTATTTCAAAGAAAACGGCTTGCAACAGTCACAATGTATATCTTTTGTATAAATATAAAGAGTATACTTAGTGTAAATATATTCAATGTAATCATGCCCATCAAGAAATTCTGAACATTGATTGAAAAAGAGTTTTTTTATTATTTTAAATATATTATTAAAACAAAAAGCCATTTACTGTTACATAAAAATTTTAATATTATACTTTACATTTTGGTATCTTGCGGATATATTGCTGTATGATTTAGGACTCCAAAGGCTTATAGAACCAATTTGTAATTGAAACTTAATAAAATTAACATATTAAGTTTCCATTGAACCTAAAATTATTAAAAGGTAATAAATAACTTATCTAATGTATATAGAGAACCGTTGCACTTATTCAGTTATTATCAACATTAGAACTTAGCTGTACAATCTATCAATGTCATGTTCAGATTCTTTTTATTACGCCCATGTAAAATGTTAGATAGCTACATATTATAGTTATTTGGTATTTTACTTATGAATTATTACACTATAGGTCAAACACATAATTTTCAATTTGAGCTTAGATAGATAGATTATATATCTTAGATAGATTAGTAATCGAAGGTCACGAGTTTGAGTCCCGTTAGGAGCAAAAATTTATTATTTATTAATTATTTAGCCTTACAATAATATTGTATAAAGCATGTACCCTCAACACATGACACTCTAGTAGAGTTGTGGAACGAGTCGTGTTATTGTTTTGTCTCAATTTAATAACTTCAAAAATGACATTAAACACAAAGTTTTAAGGTATAAAACATAAAGTTATGTTTCATGTAAAGTATCTAAATAAAATAAATAATTGTAAAATAGAAATAAATAATTTTTGCAAGTGTATTCTTTCAATGACAAAAATAAATATTTTTTCTTGAGATATTTAGAAATACTCGCTATAAATTATCCATCCTAGTTACATTGTGGTTAAATGAAATAAAAATACATTAACGAGTTACGGATCAAATAACTTAATATGACATTGATCATTGATTCGCTATAGTCGTATAAGGAAACGTAACAAATCACTTTATAGCTGTGATGTTCCTATATTTAACAATCGAATCTAGACAGCAAGCGGACAGATAGTATTGCAATGTATCTTTTAATACGGTTGGGACTGCTGGATGAAAAAGGTATGCTACAAATTACAACTATTCAAGAAAAATAAGAGAGCTATGCGTGTGTATTTGCCTTAATGTGAAAGTTATATATATGGCATCTTAGAAATTGCTTACAAATTCTTATAATACGTTTTAGTATTATAATATTGAGAATAGACAGCTGTTTTAAAATCTAAATCACATTTTCAAATGTTCATAATATTTATCTAATAATGTTGTTTCGCTTGAATCGTAGCCTATTCCTTGAAAACGAAATCATTTATCGTTAAAATTCGTTTACGTTTGGTCTAAATATTACGTAGAACATTTAGTTTCGTTTTCGTTTCTATTTACCTATTTATATAATAGTTTAAAGTCCGACAAGAAATAAGACGATGTACCTCTTTGATGTAACACCCTTACAACTATATAGGAATGTCGTAGTCCAATATTAGCATAAAGCTATAATCGTCTGTGAGGACCCGCATGATGATAATAGTGAGTAGGTTCCCATGTGTAGGAGACGCTTTTATGCGCTCACGTCGCTCTTTTGTACTATAAGCATTGAATTCCCTTAGGGTTGCCAATATACCTAAAAATTTTATCCTAATCTTTCGTTCATAAATCATACATTTTTGAAAAATGTATGTATGTATAAATTTTGTGCTTCTAATCTACAATATTATTTAGAATATCAAATATTAACTTTAAGTTAGCCATATCTGTGGGCAATATTACAGCACTAGTTTATTCCTTTTAATTCCGATCACCCGGCAGGATAACCATAATATGACACAACCAACAAATATTAAGACGCAAAACTTGTCTTACGGTGAAGGAAAACATCGTGAGAAAACCTGCATGTCTGAGAAAACCTAACAAGTTTTCGAAAGACATGTGAAGTCCGCCAACACTCACTAGGCCAGCGCGGCGTGGTGGACTGATCCCCCTCGTACTGATGGAGGGCCTTGTCCAGCAGTGGGACGTTAAAGAGATGATTGATGATTGATTTTAATAGAAAAACTCGAAAACTCTGATATTAACTAATCTTGTCCTAACATAAAAAGCTGTTAAAGAATAAAAGGTTTAATGAATATATTTGTTTTCAAACGATTCTACCGTTCAACTTACGGTTTAGGTATGTCCACAAATTGTACCTCTCGATTTTGTATGATGAAATCGATGAGGATGTAAGTAAAAAAATATTTATTCCCTAATTTTAAAACAGGAAAGATGTGCGACACCCCTATTAAATCCACATTCAATACCGTTTGAAATAAGGTCAATAGAACCAGATTATGTTCAAGCTTTCAATGTTTGAATTCACTTAATCTCGATCTATTTAGTTCTAATTTTTAATATTAAAATTTACACCTTTAAATAATAGCACTTTTAGCAATGCATACAACAATGATCCTTCATTAATACAAAAAAAGTTTTGTAAGTAACAGTTTCATTGAAAGCAAATGTTCCTCTAAATGTGTTAAAATCTTGCTCAGTTGCTTTTGACTATATTAATATATAATCACATATCAGTAGTTTTTAAGCGCTTTCGAAAAGGAAAAGGTTCTATGTTTTTATACGAATTTTAACGCTGTGCTAAAATACAAGTGTATCTCGTAAAATAAAATACATTTTAATATTATTAATCAGTTTTCTTCCGCGACTTTAATCACGTAGCACGTCATTAAAAATAAAATTTGAGTTAATCCAGAACATTTATTCCGCAATTAAAGTGTAAGAAGGCACAAACATAAAAACAAACTTTCAAGCTCATTTATTCATAATTTAAATACCTACCTACTTTGTATAGTATTCAGTGATATGTACTTAAAGCGAAGATAACTTTAACATCATTGTTGTAACTTGCTCTTTAAATTTTACATCATTAGAATTACTCTTAATGGTATAAGATGTCGCATAAAAGAAATGTTATTAAATAACTTGACCGTAACTGGAAGCTTTCTATATTGAGAGGGCATTTCCGTTTCCGTCGTAAAGTACCAGTTGCCGTACTTTTATTCATCTTTTAACCGGTAGTAGGTGGCGCCACCTGGCGGTTGCGCGCTATTTTATGTCGTCTTGTAAAATCGAGCGCCATATTAAATTATTGGCGTTTAAGTTTTCGTCGAAGTAACATATTATTTAAAATAGTCTCTGTAGTGTTGCATAAAATTGCAAGACAATTATTTTGCGTTAAAATTATTGTTCAAATTAAAATTATTTTAGAAGTCGTTTGGAATAAACTATAAAGTGATAAATCGTATAAAGCAAATTTTATACGCAGGTAGTATCTACCTTCAATTCAAAAAATAAAAAGTGAGTAATTTTTAATACACATTAATATATTCGTTTTTGCTTCAATTTTATGCAATTTAATATTATGAATAATTTATGAAGCCTTATTAAGGTATTTTTAAGTAACGAATTACGTTACATTGTGTAAAAAGAGACATTTTACCAGTTTTTGTCGTACAGGTTTTTACATATTTTGTATTTAACACATCTTTGGTTTTCAGAAATGAATGAGGATCATAGTAATTTAGAGCCACTGGCCGTAGCAGGTCCAAGTGGAGAGGCACACAAACGTAAACGAGATATCTCTGTTAGCAGTATTAGTAGTAGCTCTTCGAGTTCATCCTCGTCATCGGATGACAGGCAAAAAACTCGACGGCGCAAGTATAAGAAAAGTAAGCGAACTAAGCGTTCAGACCCTCGTATGGATAAGCTAATACAGGAAATGGGTGAGCTGAGACAAATTATTAATTTAAATAATAATGATACTACGTGGCAAGATAGTGTGTCAATTTATCCGGACCAAGAAGAGTTATGCGAACAACTCGATTTTGATCCTGACCAAGTTGAGAATAGCTTTTCTTTTGATATAGAAACTAAATTAAAGGAACCTTCTGTTCCTAAGACCCCTGACAGTTATTTAAAAAGTTTATTAGACATTCAAAGATTAGGAAGCACCTCGTGGTCTGATGTAAGATATGCTGAAACACAAAAGCTCTATAATCATACTCCAGGTTTCACAGACCTGGAAACAAATGATGAGGTTAAAATGTTTGACAACTTACGTTATCTTGCGTATGCTGATAAAGCTTACGCTGCAATAACATATTGCATACTAAAACAAAAAGATTCACTACAAGAATGCATTCGAAATCTTATCTCTTGGGCAAAGAACACACATTCTGTTACCGTTGATAATTTAAGTGACAAAGTGGATGAATTATTTTTAAAAGGGAACTTATTTAAAATTTCATCCGATCTATTACAATTAGTATGTGGCCATAGGGCTGAAAGCATTGAGATGCGACGCGAGACCATTACAAGCCAGGTCCGCGATCCTTTAGTGAAAACGTCTTTGAATAAAATTCCACCATCAGCAACGCACTTATTTGATTCTGAGTCATTCTCTTCAGTCATAGAAAAATCTGGTGGAGTGCGTAAAACTTTTTGGCCTCCCAAAAATAATGTACCTTCGCAATCAAGGTTTACCCAATTGAATCACCGCCCCTCGCGGGGGCAGATAATGCGTAAATCTATAGTTCCATCGCGTGGAGCTCAATGTAATTGCTATGAACCAAGCAATCAAAGTACTATGCACTTGCATGGTTATAACAATCCACCCTCGCGGGGTGTAATTCATAACAATAATCAACTCCCTCAATACCCCACAAATATCAATCAATACAGGGGGTCATTTCGAAGCAGAGGCTCGCGGCCCGATCGAGGTAGTGTTAGAGGCCGTGAAAATTTTCGAAGAATTGCCAGAGGTGGACATAGTTACAATAAAAAACAATGACATGAAACAATTTCAAGCGGGTCAGTTGGCGCTTTATCACAAAGAATGGGAGAGAATGGGTGCACCAAAATTAATTCTAAAACTGATTCAAGGTTATCGCATACCATTTTTTCAAAAACCACCCCTTATTCATCCAAAAGTTTTGAAAGGATCATTTCAAACTCCGGTCTCAGAGATAATGTCTGTAATAGTGCAAAACATGAAATCGCAGGGCATTCTTGTGGCAGCACCATACACGCCCAGTTTTGTTTCCCCTCTGTTTCTTGTGCCGAAGCCCAATGGAACAACTCGACCCATATTCAACCTCAAAGCACTCAACAAATATGTACTGGCCAAACCATTTCATTTAATAAACATGCACAAAATAGTAAATTTTCTTCAACCACGGGACTGGATGTGCAAAATAGATTTATCTCAGGCATATTTTCATCTAAAAATAACAGAATCTCAAAGGCGTTTTCTACGCCTCATTTACAATCAAGAATTACTGGAGATGACTTGCCTCCCATTTGGTCTGAGCACAGCCCCGAAAACATTTTCGATTTTAACGAATTGGATAGCTCAAAAATTGAGAGAACGATGGCAGGTCAGAATAGTAGTATATTTAGACGATTATCTAATTGTACATCAAAACGCTCAAACACTTTTAAATCATGTCAAACTCACAATACAAGTATTACAAAAGTTAGGGTGGCACATAAACTCGGAAAAATCAATAGTAGTCCCTCAGAAGACTATAAATTACCTAGGAATACTTTGGAAGCCCTGGATAAACCTAAAAGCTCTACCAAACGAAAAGATAGACATCATAAAAGAAAAACTAAATGTGGTGCTAGGACTAGGGAAAGTGACACTAAAAGAATTGCAAAGAATAATAGGACTCCTAAATTTTGCCAGTTTTGTTGTTCCACGAGGGCGACTGAAACATCGACAAATGTTAATGTTTCTAAACACAATACCAAAACAATCATCGAAAGCCTACGCTCTACCACAGGAGGTGTGCAACGAACTGAGTTGGTGGATTCAGAACTGCCACTTAGCAACACCGTTACATTATCCCCCTCCAGTGAACTTTCTAGTAACCGATGCATCGGACGTGGCATGGGGAGCACAAATGAACAATCAGGCTTACTGGGGCAACTGGTCAATAGAGGAAAAACATCTACATTCGAACCAGAAAGAGTTGCTGGCCATATTATATGCTCTTCAGAATCAGGCTCATTCATTGCAAGGCAGCACAGTCCTAATACAATGCGACAACAAGACAGCAGTCGCTCAGTTGCGGAAGGAAGGAGGTACGAAATCCAAATACCTTTTGAACATAACTTATCAGATTATAGCATTGTTAGATCAATATCAAATACATTTCACAATACACCATATCCCAGGCAAGTACAATCAAGCGGATCAACTATCGCGTCATCGTCAGCTTCCCGAGTGGCACCTGCTACCGGCCTGTGTGGAAATGGTGTTTGCGAAGTGGGGAATCCCAGTAATAGATTTATTTGCCTCAAAAACAGCTCACGTAGTATACAATTATGTATCCCGCGATTTGAGAGACCATCAAGCTTTATTTCACGACGCGTTCAGCATTCCATGGAACTACCAGTTGGCATGGGTGTTTCCACCACCATTTCTGGTCCCCAGAGTACTAGCGCATTTGAATCGGTCAATGGGAGTATTTCTAATAGTCGTCCCCCGTTGGGAGAAAGTATTTTGGCGAGCAGACATCAAAGCTCGAGCTCTCGAAGCCCCGTTAGTATTAACCAATTTACACAAGCA
This sequence comes from Boloria selene, assembly GCA_905231865.2. Taxonomy (NCBI): domain Eukaryota; kingdom Metazoa; phylum Arthropoda; class Insecta; order Lepidoptera; family Nymphalidae; genus Boloria; species Boloria selene. Next base: position 10,062,254 of record HG993137.1, on the reverse strand, counting down.
TCTAATAGATACGTCAACGGGACTCCCACCACCACAGGTCCAACACATTCTTCTAGAAGTGTGGAAATGTGGGGGTGGACTGATGCCATAAGAACATGGAATACTGAACAATTATCATTGCTTAAAAATTCTTGGCGTAAATCAACTCTGAAAACGTACGAAGTAGCTTGGAATCGCTGGATATTATGGTCTAGAGAGAATAACGTTGATTCGAAAAATCCTAATGGATCCCAGTTAGCACAATTCTTGTCAGATTTATATTTAATTCATAAATTATCATACAATACTATACTCCTACATAAATCAGTAGTAGCTACATTATGTAATTCTGAAACATCGGGTAATTTAAGTTCACACGTGCTAGTAAGACATATATTAAAATCACTTGCTTTAAAAAATCCAAAGATTAATAAAACACCAATTTGGGACGTAGATAAATTAGAATCATATTTAGCAAGTTATACAGTAGATTTAAATAATATATTTCAAATATCACGTCATACAGCTATCTTGTTATTATTATGCTCTGGGCGACGAATTCATGACCTTACATTGCTAAGAGTTGATCCAGATCATATCGTAAAAAATAATGACAGTTTTACATTAATTCCAGAATTCGGTTCAAAGACAGATAGAAATGACTATAGGCAGTCTAGTTGGAAATTTCTTTCGAATCCTTGTAACCGTAATTTGAATCCTGTGTTTTGGATAGCTAAAACTATAACAGAATTAAGTGAAAGACGCGATACTGCAAATTCATTTAATCTTTTTATTACAGTAAGAGGAGTGGCAAAACCAGCCTCACGCACTGTCATAGCAGGCTGGGTAAAAACTATACTCAGAGACGCTGGTATTACAGCTGCGCCAGGAAGTGTTCGGTCTGCAGTCGCCTCTAAAAGTTGGTTAGAAAATGCTTCTGTCGATGATATCTTGGCTAGAGGAAATTGGCAATCAGCTAACACATTTCATAAGTTTTATAAACGTGAAGTATTAAGAAAAAATGAAACCGGAAGTGTAACACGATTATTTTCCCCAATAAATTAAAAATTTAAAATCTCTTTCATGTAGATTATTATATCCAATTATTATGTATTATAGTAAGATTTTAATTCTTAATTAAAATTAATTCAGTTAACGTACAAATCTCTTTCATATAAATTATCATATTCAATAATAATAATATATATGTGTTGTAATTTTGATTCTTAATTAAAAATACTTCTATTATATTCACATTGGCGTTTCAATTTAAATAAGTCCTTATAAGTAATAAGTCCTAATAAATCCTTACAGGAGTAGGTTGCGCCACCAGGCGAAAACAAACAGACTCTCAATATAGAAAGCTTCCAGTTACGGTCAAGTTATTTAATAGCAGCGTTTTACCTGAAATAAAACGCTTATTAAAATACTTACCTAACTGGAAGCTTTCACTTTAATTTCTGCCTGGTGGATATTGAGCCAATGATTTAATATGGCGCTCGATTTTACAAGACGACATAAAATAGCGCGCAACTGCCAGGTGGCGCCACCTACTACCGGTTAAAAGATGAATAAAAGTACGGCAACTGGTACTTTACGACGGAAACGGAAATGCCCTCTCAATATAGAAAGCTTCCAGTTAGGTAAGTATTTTAATAAGCGTTTTATTTCAGGTAAAACGCTGCTAATAATGTACTTGACACGTTCATCTTAGCTGTATAAAAAACTATATTAATTGCTCCCGTCATGTTGACTGGTCAAGATAAAATCCGGTCCATTAGAAGCGTTTTACTGCTGCGGAATTTTAATAGGAACTGCATTATTCTTTTTGTTTAGTTATTTAAGAGGTTTGTAGAGAGGTTGACTGAACATCAAAGAAACGTTTAATTAAGACCAGAAATAAACAGCTTTACGTTGTAACTTGTGACATGAATAGTCTATTTCACTTTGCAGATAACTGTTGTTATAAACAAGTAAATTCAATTAGTCATTATTTTAGACACGTTGAAATTTGTTAACTTCGCTAATGTTACGCAGAATAAAAAGAATTTATTAAAACGGAACGGCCACACTATCCGTCATGAACCGCATGGTGATTTACGTTAGAACAAACGTATTAATTAACTATAATCATTAAGGACTTATGATTTACCTAGTAGTTGATATAACTCCTTTTTTATCCTTGGAAAATGTATAAACGCATTCCGCCTGTCGAAAACAGGTGGTTTGTGTGACTCACCGGCAACCCAGTACCACACACTAAAACCAAAGTACTCATCTACATAATAAAATATAGTTTAAAGTAACAAAATCGGTAAAGCTGTCTCCGAGGAATGGATTTGCATACATACAGACGAATATAGAAATTTTATTCCTCATTTTAGAAGCCAGTTAAAATTTTCATACTATTGATTCTTATACTTATAACAATTGCTAATTTTGTCATAAAGTATTTAATTTAATAGAATTGTGGATTTGAAAATAATTTACTGTATTTTATCGTTTCTTCAATTAGGTACTTATACGATAAATTTTAAATAACATGGTGACAATACGCAATTTGTGCTCATTTAAATTCGTAAAAGATATCGTTTGTTTTCAAATTTTATTTCAACTTGCAACATTGTATAAATTAAGGTCAATTTCGATTAGCATAACTTATTTCATCCCTTTAAACATGTAATTGCAATAAATATTTAAGAAATAATAATTTTTACTAAAGTTATAAGTAGGTACTATTGGCCATTTAAAGTCACAAAAATATTCACACCTATAGGACGATCTTTGAAATTTTACACTATATTCACCCTAATGATTTACAATTGGAAAATGATATAGAGTACTCTTCCTTTTTGAAATCGATAAAAAATAACATTCATTTGTTTTTGCATTTTTTATAACACTTAGATATATACGCTTACTTGTGGTAAACTGCCAATATTATCTATCGAATAATTATACCAACTTTTAATCAATTTACATTTAAACTACTTATTCTCATTTCTGTTTTGAACTGTGGCTATGTATTTATACACAAAATAAAACATTGGGCCTAGATAATTTCAAGAAAGTTTATTTGCTTGTAAACGTTAAACATCCAAGAAGATATTCTTAAAGCTATTCACAATCTTGCCTAAACAAATAAATAGTATACAAATATATAATCGAAAACATTACTCTAATATCACTATCACTTTAAAGTAAGTTTAAAAATATTTAATACACTTGGACTTACATATACAAGGCGTAACAAATAAGTATTTGGTGTTTCAAAAGAGGGAAAACATATTTTTTAAGGAAATAAAATCAATTTATTGACAATAAATGACACATTCACTTTATATTTTATGTACGTTACATATTACAAAAATATTGTAAGGGTTATAAAGTTAAGGTACGAGGATCAGTGAGAAGTTACTTTTTAAAACGCGTGAGAATTTTATATTATAGGTCTACATCGTTCCGGAAATCGATTTCTTATTCTTCTTCCTGCTCCAAAATTTGCCATAAAATAAACTGTGTCGTTTTTAAATTAGTGTATCAGAAAAAATATTAAATAACAAGAAAATTACATAATTTAACATACATATTATTATTATTATTATTATAGATACTTACATTACATTTATTACAATCATTTGCGTATTGGATATAGAACTTATTTTTTAAATCTGCCTTAAATTACAGTAGAAAGAATACATTAATTTCCATATTTAATAAATATTTATAAAAGTTTAAAACAATTCGTTGCTGTAAATCATAAAAATCATATAAACTTGTAGAAAACTTCAGGAAAATAAATACTTATAATATAAACTATACAAAAATTTTACAGAATGTGATAGCTAAAGATGAAAATTGAGCAATATATAATGAGTTAAATTCTTGCTAGGTTATTTTAGTATAGGTATTTCTGAATATCAGTCAATGACCCTATTTCGTTTGTATGTAATGACATATTTTTATATTGAACATTTATATTGTAGAAAAAATGTATTATAATTAAAAAAAACAAATTTACTGAACATATAAACGTTATAAATATTGGGACAATATTGTACTGTATTTGGTATACTAAAATACTAACTAATCAACTTTAAAAAAAATTGGGCTATATCTGATATTGTACCTTTACAATATAATGGTATATTATAGAGATAGCTAAGTTGACATTGTAGAATCGCCATCGGTAGTAGAAAGTGTCTATTAAAATGTTAAATCACGTAGCCAGAGTGGGGAAAACTGCAAAAAAATATTATAAATGAAACTACCTTTTCGGATTTTGTCGCGGATTTAATTTGATTTTTGGTTCCCGACGTTTCCAATGCTTTACAACAATCTCAGGGACTTCTATACTACTTGTTACAGACAGTGTTTTCTGTAACAAGTATATAGTTTAATTGGTAGTTTCATTTATAATATCCATTATTCGGGTAAACCTAAGAGAGTATTATGTAGAAAATCTTATTAAGACAACCGGTCAGAGAACAATATCTCAATTCTTGTATATCATTAAATTCCTCAGAGTTATTATGAGCATTTTATATTTTACTTATTTTAAATTATTATTGATGGACTTACGTTTAATCTCAACTAAATAAAACCAATAGGTCACATTGAGTTAGGTATAAGCTACAAAGACTGCCATTACCGAAGGTATAATTTTATCATTTAGTTACAATATGAAATTTTATCAAATTTAAATCGTAGTTTTAGTTACAAAATTTACTTCTACGACAATATATAATACGATATAAATTACTAAAGTAAATGGGACGAAATAACTAAGTCTAATCTATCGCATTGGAGTGTCTAAGCAATTCATATAAAATTAATAATATTTAACCAGACTATTTCATAAGCTCCGAAATTTTCTACCAATTATAAAAATTTGGTGTTCATTTTGCTTAACTACTGGGTCCACGGTAAGGTCACTGCTACTTTAGGTATTCTAAAAATGTATCCAAAATACAGACACTACATTATATTGCAAAAATATCGCTACAAAATCTCTATCTGAACAGATTCACATTCAGAAACGTCTAAGTTTAATTATTTATAATGAAAATATTTCAAAAAAATATTATTAGGTCGATATTATTGTTCCCATCACATTATGTATTGCTTGTGCCTTTGATTGTGCTTGACTAGATATGAATAGTGAAATGTTATATCGTATGAAAATGTTTTGGTGATCATCGTAAAATGAACTTACATTTACTTATAGAATAAAATATTGCTGTATGCTGTATTTTGAAAGCTTACAAAAGCTGTTTATTAAGACTTAAAAAAAGTATAAAATTGTCATGTTTAGTCATCGCAAGGATTATTTGTAAAATTTTTCGTGTCTTTTTTTATTAGGCACAAGCAAAATAGCGTTTTTATGTTTGAAAATCCGTATATATTAAATAAATAACAAAATAAATTACATCGTGAAAATGAAAGTAGTTTATAAAATATAACCTATTGGAAGACGTCCTTTGAAACTTTAATGCATGGGTTTGAATGAACTGTGATTTGTAATGTATGTGGAATGTGAGTCTAGCCTTAAGATAGATCTACTCTAATTATCCTAATTTTATCTAAAGAGGATGAAAAATGAACACAATATTTATTGTTCATCTTTAACAATACAAATGAAGGAAAACATCAAAAATTCTAAGCGCTAAAATAAACCAACCCGTCTAAGGAAAAATACTGTATCAAATATCAACATAGCGCTTTAATTAAAGCGTTTCATAAAGCTACAAATAAATAACACATTAAAATATCTAAATACAATAACTTAACATTAGCAGTCAACTTCTGAACAAATACAAGCAATAATTTAAATGCACACAGTTTAATATACATAAACACAGTTAGTAAAAGCGATTATGAATTATTGCTAAAATTGATTAAAATGTTAAAAACTTTTTGCTAATCGATTATTTAATACTGATTCTTGAAAATCGATCACTGAAAGTTATGTGTAGTTCATACATTCGATTTAATGTAATTATTTAGAAGCTATTTAAAACTCCAGTTCAATTCACATGTAATTTAACATAAACTATAGCCAAACTAATGATGAGTATTGATATATTTTACTCCATTCATTGCATCGCTCTGTCAGGTAATAAATTATTCGACAACTGAATCACTTATATCATTCATAACCGCTTATTTAAAGTAAACTTTAGTCATCTCAAAGTGGCTGTCTTTAAATTTAGTTAATATGAAATATAGTTACACGTTTTATTCCTATACAAATATCTATATGTATGGCACTAACAACTATCTACGCCACTTTCTATCATAGTTCAAGATCAATAGTATGATTCAATGTTTATCTTTGGCGCGATTCGCTACATATAAGCGGGTTTCATTTTATACGCCCTTTTCCATATTTCACATAAACAGACAGTCGAATGGAATCGATAGAATATAGCCAAAGGCATCGAAACGTGCGTTATTATCGTCCAAGCCCAAAGCCCGTAGAAATGTAGCTGTACTGGATGCGATTCCGCTCGAGATTTCTCCAAAGTATTTATAGCCCACATCGCCAAATTAGTTACAAGAAGGAAAGTTACTATTTCCCTTCCAGGCTTTTTTCGTAACTGTTCAGGAGTTTTTGCTGATCTACGACTAGCATCCAAAATGAACATGGTCTGACAAGTCGTTTGCACCAAAGAAGATAACGCCGTTATCAATATGAGGATTGTGTTCTTTTCTATAGTAAAATGTCCACCAATTATTGTAAATGTTCCGTAAATGAACATTCCAGTTTGAGCGCCGACAAGAAGGATATTATCCAGTTCCAAATTCCTATTACCATCGTATTTCAAATTTCTCACGCATACCATTCCCGCCAAACTAGCAAATGTCGTCATGGCGTAAAGCGCTAGTTCGCATACGTTAACCTCTACTACCGCCAAAGTTGCATACTCCTTTCTTGATATAAGAACAAAAAATAATACAAGCGATATTATAGTAAATACCAAGACAAGGATACCAAAAAATAGCCCTTTGTGGGCTCTAGCGCAATCAACGCTATACAAATGTGGTGACTTCTTATACGCCAAGCCTTCTAACAGCCGAGCTTTAGCAATAGCTTCCGCGACATCTTTCGATGGATATTTAGAAATATTTTTCCACATAACATAAAGTATTGCAGCACATATAAGGGAGTACTCTATCGTACACGGGAAAAGGAATGGCGAAGCATCTTGTACCAAAGAACCCATGATGTTTGTACGACGGCATTCAAAAATATGGTGTGGGCCCTTCAAGCCTCGGGGAACTCGCAAATGTGCCGCTGCAGGATGTGACGGCGGTACTTCAGTCGATAATGATGCAAACGCCTTTTGAAATGCTGAAAACAAAAAGTTCAAACGTTTAGTATTTTATATACCATTTACATTTACATTTTGTGACTTGCTTAATGCTTTATTATTTATAATTGTAAAACTAATTTTCCTTTTATTCTATTTTAAGGTAAAATAAAAGTAAATTAACCTACAAACTGATTTCCATTTTTCATTTCTTATAATTAATTTGAATAATCAATGTTCAATCAACGAAATTACAGATTTTCACAAACATTGGAATTTCGTTATTCAGGCCATTGATGGAATCAGGATATTATCTGTTATTGATTGACTCCGCGCTCTAGTATTTAGGCCAAGATTCCTGACGAGGTCAACACGACAGGAATGCTATTGACATAGCCATGAACCATGCGATAACGAGGGCTTCCGCAAAATTAATAAAAATCCAGCTTATCTCTACATATTATAAAACAAACATGACTGTCTGTTTGCGATAAACTCGAAAACTACTGCACCGATTATAATGATGTTTTCACCAATGAATAGAGTTGTTCTCGAGGAAGGTTTTAATATGTATTTTGTCAAGTTTTTGTATACATTTACAAGCAGAACACGCGGTTTCGCTCGCACTAAATCTTATAAATGAGCAATTCTAAAAAATATATTTTAAATAATTTAACAGAGCACCATTAATAAAATCAAATTTGTAAACTAAGGTTTCAGACATTTTAGTTTATCCGTCACCATAATAATTGAATAAAAACTTTCCTAAAAACTTATCTTTTCTTTTCAAAAAGCAATTTCTCAACAACAATGGAATTACGTACCAACTTACATAGTTAATAAGCTGGGTCAAGCAGAAATAAATTGAAACAAAGAGCTTCGCGTGAAAGCAAATTACGCAGTCAGGGTAGTGCATAAAAAATGAGGTTGCCCTGTTTATGGAAACGGAAAATGTGCGGTTTTTAAAACTGGGCTTTAAATTAGCTAATTTCATGTTTATATACCGTACGTAAAAGCTTCAAGAATTCCGTAATTGATTAGATTAAGCAAGATAAAAAGCTTATTTAAGAGGTTACTTCGAAGAATCTTATCTGACTAGTAACTATTGCCATTATGTTGCAAATTTAAACACTAAGTAAACATTTTAAAGACTTTTAAGCATAATGTAACGTTTCTTTTCGGAGAACTCGAGCAATTGACTACAATTAAGATAAGTATATAAAAGTCAAACAGTTAAAACAAAAAAATAAAAGAATCGTTAAACGTAACAATGCAGCGGTACAACACTCCATACCCTACAAAATTTAAATACGTCTAGTAAAATATATAGTATTTATAACGATTTTACTTAGATACTAGGTATTAACAATCGCAATATAAGAGGCAATGTTTTAATCGCCTATCAAATAACCCAGTGATAACACACACATTTTAATCATATTATTTTTAAATGAAAAAGTCAAGTTTCTCGCGTGATCAAACACGAAAAAGAATCCGCGACTTTTTTTTAATTACAATGACTTATGAAAGCATTTATAATGGGATATTCTAATGCATCAAATGTGTTAAAATGTAAAGCCTTTCACTGTCTAGTTCGTAAAATATATCAATTTAATAAATATCGTCCATACATGCTCTATGTTGTTTATAATAGGACAAACAAACAGAATGCCGCACTGTATATTAACATTAGTAGTCCATATCGTGTATTGATAACCTTATTAAGCTACCACTTATACGTGATAAAATTAACAAATTGAGTCATCGAAGCGAGTTTCAGCATGGCGCTGAGTACGACTACGAGAAGCCGCGTTCAGACATAACCATTAATTTAATCAACTGTACACAACACAGAATCAAATTTGTAATTAATTTACATTTAACTGATGCAATATACGAGTATTTCATTTCGTGTTTTTGAGAATAATTTGAGTGATTGCCACTAAATAAATAAAATAAAACAAGTGTGCAATTCACACGTGGTAGAAGTGAAATCTTCAAAAATTTTGGCTTCAAGATAATAAAATTTCGGGAAGAGGAGAATTGTAGGTTTTAGTAATAATCTTCCTATCTCATTCTCCCACGTTAAATCTTATGAATTTATGTGTCTGACTCTTTTTACTGTCGCTTTTTCGTTTAATCGACTTTCAATCACAACGATTTTCACTTCAAAAATGGCACTCTTTTGGAAATAAATCTTCAACAAATGTTACAGTACAATTCGTCAATTATATGATGCTATATTATAAAACTTGGATAACTTGCATGAAAGACGCTTTCCTTTTTTTTTACTATATTTTCCAAAAGCCTAACTATGATCTCAATATCACTACATAGTATAAAACAAAATCGCTCTCTCTATCCCTATATCCCTATGTATGCTTAAATCTTTAAAACTACGCAACGGATTTTGATGCGGTTTTTTTTAATAGATAGAGTGATTCAAGAGGAAGGTTTGTATGCATAACTAGCAGATCCCACGGCTTTGCCTGTGCTTAATCTAAGGAAGAGCCCGAGCGAAGCGAGGGCGAGTCGCTAGTGTAGAATAAAAGATGAAATAATCGAATTATGTAAAAAAAGCTCTACATTAGTTTTTATGTAGCTTATAGATAAATAACAAATAAATATTGCTAAACGCAAGTCGATGATATAAAGCTACGCTTAGGTACTCGTGTATCACAATATTCAAATAAGAACATCATTATTCCAATTTCCCGTCACCTATTCGAATGTAAATTTCTATTCGTGTTGGTGACGCTTACAGGACGAGAAAGGCCTATATGATATAACTTTATTATATGAGACATGTCCCAACCTGCTATTGCAAAAACAAATTAGGCAAGTCAGAACCTGAATCAAATATAGTGTTCCGTCATAATATGTAACTTTGCAATAATATTTTTATACCCTACTAAAACTAATCATGGTTTATATTAATTGTATTATAGATGAGAAACAAAGTTGATTTTGCAACCGAATGCATATCTGAAAATCTACTAAACGTATATATTCTTCGCAATAATTTACATCAAAAGTTTTTTAAAAAGTTTCTATGAATTATTCCTTCCTTCATAAACTACAGTAGTAAAATTGAGAATTGAACGAGATTTACAATAAAATCTCAATGTTAAAGATCCACTGAGAGATACCAATAAACACTTAAAATGTATACCTACTTGGTAGAGGAACCCTAAAAATGAATACACGATCTTATTTTACTCACACGAGATGTCAATTGCATTTACGACAGCCGGAGATTTAGACGTGGACGAACAAGTATGTTGTAATGCCGATATAACTCAATTCTGAGATAAATAAATTGATTGTAAGTAATTCTTCTTAAATTTTAAAATGAACAAGACTAGGTTTAATACACACACAAACTTTTATAGCCAGTATTTTGAGCAGTCAGGTCCTTTAATATATTTTTTAAGCCTACTATCTTCTGCATATAAATTACAAGAAAGCGAATGTTGATATAGCTGAATACGATCACACACTGTGCTAATACTTTGTAGCTACGCAATAAAATAAATTCAACATCAAGAAATATTAAATTCCTAAACGTAATTTGTCAAATACCCAATAACGACGGTCTAGTGAAGACAGTTTGGCTACATTTATTAAATACATTTGTTCGAAGAGCGTATTTTAGGGAAGGAATTTTTCCAAGTTATATTGCTCATACTGATCTTATACTTGTATTTCTTCTTTTTATACATTTACATAAATTGTTATGCGTTTACTTTTTAACATTATATTATAAATATATTTTTATCTCGATTTTTTCATCATATTATAACGAATCGGTTAAAAATATCGAACGGCAAATTCTGTATATTATTCGTGATTCAGTAGATAAGCTTTCGAAAGTTTTAATCTGTATTATTATGTTCAATCAAAAACTTTTCCTGCCTTTTGTTAAATACAAAAATATGGCTTATTAGTTATCCCAATGGGGGTGGCATGATCACTTTGTGACCAAACCCCTTAAAAATAAAGATTAAAAAAAATACGTATTATTATTTAATAAAACTGAACTTTACGTGTGGTTTTTTTATCTATTTACTAGTGGAACCCGCGGCTTCGCTCGCACTAAATCTAGGGACGAACCCGAGCGAAGTAAGGGTGAGTCGCTTGTTTAAGATAAACATTTCCATCATACATTACATATGTGTAACTCTAGCGGTAGAGTAACTCTAGGTAGTAGCGCACGCCAGAATAGCTTGCAGATGCTAGATTTTTACTACTTACTTGACACTTATCGTCATATTTAAAAAAAAATCACACAATATCTTTATAAATGGTAGCCTATGTGTTATTCTGATGTATAAGCTATATTATTGTAAAGTTTCATTAAAATCCATTCTGTAGTTTTTACGTGAAAGAGTAACAAACATCCATACATCCATACTTACAAACTTTCGCATTTATAATATTAGTATAGATTATAGGTAGACCATCTTAATGATACCTATTACCAGGATAATAAAAGGTAGTAAAATTTCTGAAATATTATAGAAACTCACCAAGCCGATGAGAGATTCCAATAGTTTTATTCTCAGGATCGTAAAACGTGAGTATTTCGTGTTTTGTTTCTTGAACAAGAACATTCAACCAAACGCTTAGATTTGTTCCAACCATATGCATTAATCCGAATCTCGCCACTATCTTGTGCTTGTACACTTTCATCTGAAAATTTTAAAATAACAAAGTGCTACAAACATCTTTAAAGAAACAAAAGTAAGAACGCTGAAATACTTATTAATATAGTTTTATTAGTAGCTGTGAAATTACATTAATTTATTGCATTGAACCTTAAAATGTATATGGTACGTAAAAAGCTACTCAGCCTATAACAAAGATGTTTAATATAAAACATAAGATATGATATAATATTCGCTTCAATTAATTTTGCGTGTATTCAGAACATAAAAATGCACTAAAATTAGATATAAACGTACCTCATTGTTGAGAAAGATGAAGTACATCTGTATGAAGATAAAAGCCATGCGTGTGGCAGGTGTCAATGCGAGCAAAACATTATGGCAGTTGGTATTCCTTTCTAGCTCCCAATACTGTCCAAATTCTAAGCCTGAATAGATCATTGACCCGATCCCAAAAGCTGAATAAAAAAAAAAATGTGAATGAATCAATAATAAAAAATAACTACAATATAATTATATATGTATTTATAAATGATTTGATAAATAATTTATAGATTTGTTGTAAGATTAATTACTAAAATTGAATGTTTAGTTGTCTATTATTAATCAAAGGTCAGGTCAGGTTCACTACACCGAAATTGTCCTAGTTTCAAAGACGTTTCCGAACATTTTCCGTAGAGCTCCAGATATTATTTCCAGATGAATTTACTCGCAGATATTTCCGCTTCACCGATCAAAATACAAGTGTATTTAGATTTGCTATTTTAGTTAGGAGTAATAAATAATTTTCTCATGTAAATTACTAATGTTTTACTAAAATCATTTTAATATTGTTAATGAAACATTTTAATAACTGTAAGTACAATATTTCATAGTTACTTAAGGCCAGCTAGAACTGAATGAATGAAAAAGTTGAATCACAAATGTTTTTTGCCTTTTTAGTTATGCTCTTACTCTTTCAGTGACTCGAGTTAAAAAGAAGATAAGCAAACGGTCTCTCTAGGCCTCCACTTAGCCTACTTCTTGTACAGTAAAGGTACAATACTGAAACGACCATACAAAACCATAACAATGAAGTGAAAAATAATATTCTACGCAAGAAAAATAATATTCTCGAAATAGGAACGCGTTGCAATGTATACAATATATCAAGGACTTCATGGTCTGTCAACTCAGTAAATTTTGCGAAATATTCGCACCTTACATATTAAACTACGCAAAAATCTGTCTAGTATTGTGCGCACTTATACATATGTATATTCTTAATTATAAAAAAAATAGCTGGTAAGAAATTAAGTTAGAACAATCTCAAAACAAACAGATTCAGATTTTATTAATTAAATCTGACAAGTATGAAGACAAAGATTAATCTTGTAAAAACTTTCAAGGCGCTTTCGCTGGAAAGTTTTCTGTAAACAATATTTCTGCCTTACAGGCATTTTTATAGAAGTTATATGTACAATGTACATTTTATGAATATATTATTATAATATATTGTTTTATTGTATACACTCCCTGTTTTTAGAATGTACATTTTTTCAATACGATGAATGTACCAATATACAGTTTATAAACTATATGACGTGTTTAACTATCAATATTGAACTTTGATTGATTGAACTTACTTTCCCTTTGTCTTCTGCACAGTTCTTAATCTACTTATTACAAATCTCTAATAAAAATAAAATATTAAAGTTTATAATTGAATGTCCATGGTATTTAATTAATGTTGCGTCATAACTTTCTTTATGTAGCTTTCAAGAGACGGGTATGAACCCGAGCGCTATAATTTAGGCGCTTCGTCCATTCAAATTTAACTTCCATATTTCCTTTCATAAAATAAATAGTGACAAGTATTAATATACTTAAATTAATTAAAACCTTTTTATAAACATGACTTAAATATTAAATTGATGAATTTAGGGTAAACAACTTAAAAACTCCAAACCAAATAATAGGTACATATACTGAGATTAGCTGTTTAATGTGAATATTATTGTGGCCAAGGTAGACATATTTTCAGGTATAAGACGTAACTAAACGTACTTACGTAAAAAATACATAGGACTTAGATAGTATCTTAAAGCTAGATTATCTTTAGAACCAAGCATATTGTGTCTAGGTTCTATATTATATGAAATTTAGATTTCTCTTAGTATTCTATCGCAATCACACAATTTGCAAAACTTTTACTTACCCACAGCACCCATCCTCAAATAGAAGCTGCCATAGTGATGTGTACGTGTTGCGAGGGCGAACCCGAGGGATAACCGCTTTGCAGCTAACTGTGGCGACAGGTGCGCAGCAGTCGTGGTACTGCGCTCTGTTCTAGATGAGCACGAGTCGGACTCCGATTGTGACGAACTCGAATCAGATTCTGTATGACATAAGTACTTATGAAAAAGATTTCAAAATAAAATTATAAGTGTGGCAACTAAACTAACTGTGAAAGAGTTTACAGTGTAAAAATAGACAAAGCAAAACAACAAAAGGTTCTTGATTATCTATAACGTACTTGAGGTTTTTGCCCAATTCAAATGTTACATCTTCAAATTTAAAAAAAATGTGAAGGAACGTTTGTGTACTAAAGGCTATTATTCAATTAACGATTTTTTAAAAGACAGTACGCCTTGGAAAGGATGTGATCGCCGCCACGCTATTTCAACATATAGAATTATTGTTAATTCGCAATTTAATTTGAAAAAGAGATAAAAAAAATTGTCCCGCTGAGTTTCTTTCGCCAGTTCTCAGGTCAGAGGTTTCTTCTTTCCGAACTGGTGGTAGACTCATGACGTTCAGTAAGAAATTGTAACAATTTTTATGCTGAATAAAATATTTTGATTTGATTTGTTTTGATTTTAACTCTGTTTTCTTATCAAAGGTCTTTGATTTTGACATAAAAGATTAGATATTAAATCGTCGGAATTATCCACTTTCACTCTTTTTGGCTTTTTAGGTGCAATTATAGTATTGGCACTTTCGACCTTTTCTTCAGTATTTTTCGCAAATGTTTTATTACTGCAGGCTATTGTCAAATGTCAACTACTAAGGTTCGCCTAGAAGTGGAGTAATAGTTTATAGTTACACCAAAATCGTTTTACGGGATTTTTCTTGTTTTCTTATTTTTCTATTGCAAAAAAAGGATAATGAAACAATAGTCTTAAGACAAGTGCAGTAAATTATTTGACACGTCGACAACCATAATTGCACCTAATTTCAAACGCAATACTAATGGTTTAATATTTAAAATATCAAAATGTTTCAGTAAATCTAAGTACCTAATCCTAAAACTGAACATCTTATTTTTATTCAGTCATAAATGAATACAGTCATAAATGAATTAAATAATCAAATAAATCCTTGTACAACTACTAACCCGCTGAGTCTTACGCTTCATTTAAATCACAAATAGTTTACTTAAAAAGCAATAACGTCTCGGTCGCAAAACCCAAAACGGTTCAAAGGAAAAATATAAATTGAAATATATAAAAGCTCTTACGTAAGTATTTCTTATAAAGAATAATGCAGAATCGGAACTATTATAAATGATTTTTTTGAGTGAAATCACAATATATACCCATACCATAGTAATAGCAATGACTTGACTTCAATACTTTTATCAAACAAATTATTCACGTTACAAAATGGAAATACAATAGAAACTTCGTGTTCTCGTGGTAGTTTTGTGTGTACTTTTATATGATTTTCTAAGAAGTGATTGTAATAATACAATTCAAATGTTCAAAAATATCATTTAGCACTTATGTAATTATTATTCACATTTTAATTCTACGTAAAACTCCTAGGTTGTAGGTGTTAGTGCAAAAAAAATATTAAAAAAAACACAATAGTTTCTTATAATTAAAACAATACAAATTAGTAAGTTCCATTGAACGTTCGGATTGCAGATGGGTTTTTTTCGTTTGACAAGACTTATTTGCAATGTAAATGCAGCTTGAAAACTCAGAACAAATTGAAAAAATGTGATTAAAGCATTATTTTATTAAAATAAATCCACTTACAATTGTTAAATAAAAAAAATAGAGGTGCTTGTAAAAGTTTTATTATTTTTAAAGTTTATTAGATTTCAATTATAAATCTAAATGTCTCTAAACTTCGAATTACTTCCTTGTTATTCCTGAATTTCGGTTCATGTAAATCATAATACCCGTGAAAAGAAAAAGAAAATAATCTTTTGTCATACGTTGACGCTTTGTTCCATGAGAACAAGCAGCTTAATAAAATCCGATTGAAATTTTTACATTCATCTGCAAAATGTTTTCACATTCTCACTCGTTCAGTGGCTATATTTTTAGTGTTCTCGTTTTATTTATTAACACCAACGTTTCTATATTTTACCATAATTAAAATTGAAATCGATCAATTAATTCTGTGATAAGTTTTAAACTTATCATTATTTTAGTAATACGCTGTATGTACTATATCGTCATGCAAGTGGCATGACAATATAGAAGCTATAGCCCCTGTAACTGTTACTCAATAACACAATCGGCCCAACCCGGGATTCGAAACTAGGATCTCTCGATGTATGACCGTACATGCTAGCCACTGCACCGCCGGGGCAGTTCAACAACAACAAAATATATACTCGTACATACTACTCTATACTAATCGTTAAAACGTACCTAGACACGAAGCCGAGCAGAGTAGGAGGTTAGGATTACCAACAAATGAAAGTTTGCATATGCAATCTTTTATCAGCATACACATTCTACAAATGCTATATAACCGTAAGGCCATCTTTTTTAAAAAAATAAAATCAATTTCTAAAGGCACACCTGAAGAATCCCAATTTACATTATCAGTATTTGCTTTTGTAAAGGAATCTCAAAAGTTAGACCCGCATCAAAAGTTTGACCACAATTCTTTGAGGTATAGAATCGCTTAAAGTGCACTGGACTGGTTCTTTCATTTTACATTGGAAGCCTTGAAGGCAAGTAATTATTGAAGCAATTTAAGAACGAATATATTCTACTACAAAATTAATAGTCTTTTTGGAAGAAATTTGTTTTGATTTTAATGAATTTAGTTATTTTAGTGAGAGCTGATAAAATATAGTTTCTCATTTATCAATGTTGTAATTCTATACTTATTTGTTTCCTAAAGCTTACAAAACTCAACGAAATAATTAATAATAACTCCTACAAATAAAGCTTCAAATTATTTAGGTATGTTATTTAAAGACTATATAATCGTAAGTGTAAAATAAAAGATATAAAGATAAAAGATATAATAGTTTAGTGTAAGATATGTGTATTAACACGAAGTATTTACAAGTATTCATAATTTTGTTGATTCCATAAATATAAATATAATATGTTATAACTGAACATACATAAGGATAATAATCAGAAGCAATCTTGAATCTGTTTCGGCAATCTCGTCTCGCAAATAAACAACTTTAGCTAATTTTCTCGCTAAAACAAGTCAAACACTCGCTGAACATGTTTGTAGTGTTAACGAAGTGCCTTCTGCGTTAACTTTCAAGAATACATACCTATATTTTAGCGCTAAATCTTGCCTGAGAAAGATTATGTAAGTAAATAAAACAAATGTTTTACATAAATGTGAAGATATAGCAATAATTCTATTAGTTTTTGTAGAAATATAAAACGGCATAAAGTTATGTTTAATCTTTTATTATAGACGTTTTATTTTTTTGATCCTTAATAAGATGATGTTTGGATGGATGTTTGCTATTCCATCACGCCAGAACAGCTAAACGGATATGAATGGAATTTTGCACAAAAATCGATAGAAAATGTACGGTTCTGGTGAGATAGAATTGTTTTCGTTTTCCCTGCGGACAAACCTGAGAGAAGCAAGTAAGAGAGAGTAAGCTTGTATAGTATACCTTTATACTTTATTTATAACTAGCGACTCGCCCTCGCTTCGCTCGGGCTCTTCCCTAGATTTAGCACAGGCAAAGCCGCGGGATCTGCTAGTTATGCATATAAACCTTCCTCTTGAATCATCTATCTATTAAAAAAACCGCATCTAAATCCGTTGCGTAGTTTTAAAGATTTAAGCATACATAGGGATATAGGGACAAAGAAAGCGACTTTGTTTAATACTATGTAGTGAAGGGCCATATTAGATTTACCTTAGCTCGAAGCAATAACATAGAATATTATAGACCTAACGTTAAATAAGGAACGTCTGGTTTCAAAGCACATCGGGTGTAGACATGTGCCTTAAAAAGTAATATATCTCACGAAAAATGTGAAAACATTTTAAAATAGCACAGAACAAAACAACTCACTGGCGACGACGGCGGTGTCAGCTGCGGAGCGCGATCTGTCTCGGAGGAGAGCCGCATACATGTACAGGAGGAACACCATGCTGCCTATATATAAATATAGATAGAAGCCCTGCCAACAAAATGTTACTATTATTTTATAGCTTTTCAAAGAAAATTTTAAATTGTACTATAATATTTATTAAATTAATTTTGTGAAGTGTTATTTGTATTCAAAATAATTAAAAAATAATTAATTATTGGATCTTTTTTTGATAAAAAAAAAATAAAAAGCAAGTCGA
The DNA here is from genome assembly GCA_905231865.2 of Boloria selene. Classification (NCBI taxonomy): domain Eukaryota; kingdom Metazoa; phylum Arthropoda; class Insecta; order Lepidoptera; family Nymphalidae; genus Boloria; species Boloria selene. Next base: position 10,043,734 of record HG993137.1, on the reverse strand, counting down.
ATCAGTATGCCTCTTTTTGAATTCGGTCAAGTACGAGAGACTACATTTATCAAATTCATTTTAAAAGTATCTTATATTATAATATATTATCTTAGGTAAAATAATTGTGTAATTCTTATTAAAAATTATATACACAAGTTACCAGTATGCTGTTCTATCATTTCATGTATATGTGGTAATATATTTGTATATGAAAACAAACCTCATAGAATGATGGTGGAATGTAAGTAGAGATGACTTCAGCCATAGGAAACGCGACGCCCATTACAACGAGCAGCTTCCCATACAATGCAGATAGAGTCGTCGCTAGCGCATCGCCTCTGCCAACAAAATTAAAAAAGCTTTAAAATCACCAGATTTCATAGACAAACCAGCAAGTTGCAAAACGCAGAAAAAATGTTTTATTGACTTATTTAATAAAAGCCATATTTGAATGAAATGGAATTGATTTTTTCTTAATTCTTACATAAACTCACTGAAAACTTAAAGTTTTACTATTTCTAATATTACCATTTAATAATATTATATTAAAATATTTTAATACTATTAGTAGTTGGATCAAGCTTCTGAAGGGCAGATGGGTAATAATTAAAGAAGTTCGATTAGGTAAAAATAACATTCTATGGCTAAAATTTCTTCCGTTCATTCATTTGAATTAAAAACAGTTTATTTAATTTTTTTGCCACTAAGTACTTTAAGTTAGTAGTGTATGATATAGTGGATAGTGAATATTTTCGCTGAAGATAATATGATAATTAATTAATTTAAAACTAACAACCTCACAAGCTAACCAGCAGATTTATAACACAAATCTTAAAGTTCAAATCAAATAGTTGGCGCTTTAATGGTTCTTAAATAAAAGTAGATACCATATGTATAAAACAATAAAATGTGCCAAGAAAAATCAATGAATGTTTAGAGAATGATAAACCACGTTCCCGTACATGTTACGATAATAGATTTTTCTCAAAGCTTAACAAAAATTTACATAAAAGGTTGGATGAAAAGGGACGTGCTTCAGAAACTCTTATTGGATATTATTGAAAATTAAAGACCTTTTTCGTAAATTATTTTTAGAAAATATATTAGGTACCTAATCCATTTAATTGAAAGAATGATAATACTACAAGTATATACAAATATATTTTTTGCAGTAATACTGATTTAACGTACTCAACCAGGCTGTATAGTGTAGTTATATGGTCGATAAAAGTAAATTCCCACCGAGGGAGTACTTTTCGCCAGGATAGCTTGAAATTATAGCTGCTGTTTATTATACGTATGTACCTAACATCCAAGTACGTTTTAAATATTTTAAGCAAGGTTTTCTTATGTTCTTATAGATATGTATGTATATAAATAGCAAGCCAATAAATAAATAAGGCAGTTTATTCATTATCCTACTACTGCACCAGAACTTTTCTGTAATTTAATAATATCTCGTATGTATGTATAATATATACATACCAATAATATATTCATTTTTGTATTCAATTTTTCCATACAAAATATTGTATGACTTATTGTTTATATACTAGGTATCGTTATTTAATAAACGTACATACCTATGTACAAAGCATTTCCATATTTCATATTTAAATCGGTAAAAAATGTACAAAATATCTACGTATTTTGAAATACATTCTCTTCTTTTATACCATAAGTATAATCTTTTTCATTATAACTCTAGTACCTACACATTACTAAGATTTATCCCCAAAGGAAATTACGAATTAGCCAAGTTACAAGAATAAGCTTTTATTGTGATTTCCGCAACTTTTAGATGATGGCGTGAGGGAAACAGATTCTTCTAAAATAAATAAAGTACTTAAAACTTATTTAACGGTTGTCTGACGATCAAATAAGGAATGATAAATTTTAATTTATAAATTAAATTAAATTGACGTATTGTATGAACACTTCATTTTAATTTTGATTTAAAGACGATTTTTTAATATTTAATTGAAATTATTATAAAACTAGCCTTCGATTCGCCACGGGTTCTGCTAGTTTTCTGATGGCAAGAGATTTTTGGATACAGCCCAGTAGTTTTTAAATTTATTCTTTACACACAAAAATACAAATCTTTCCTCTTTATAATATTATATAGTATAGATGAAATCAATAAATTACATAAGTACGTGGTGAGTTACTGAGTAGACCTGCTTAATATATTTGAACCCGCGTGCATAAACTACTATAGTTTAGTACTATAGTATTTAACATGTTAATTAGTCATTTCTACCAACGACGCTTCGTTTGCATGAATGTCACATACAATATCGATTGATTTACAACCAAAGTGATACCAGGCAGTACGTTCATTCATACCTTTTTAAGTCGATTTCCATTCACTGAGGTTTTAAAAGACCTATCATGTCTGTCTGATGATTTTATCCCTTAATAGGAAAATTAACGTACTACATACTACTAATAACAACTTTTTCATTATATATTAACGTATCACATATAACTTTAAATATTAAGAACTGCATTTTAATTTTTTTAGTAGGTACATACTTTATAAAGTTTTTCGAATACTGACAATATTTTTCAAAAGAAACTTTTTATTCTAGCGTGAAAATAGGGAGTATTTCTGAAGCGTTTTCTATATGACAATTACGGAACTAACAATGATACCTGCCTTAATACTGGCGTTGAATCTAAAACATCGACTTTTTTCATAAAAACTAAGGGGCGACTGAAAATAATGCGAACAATATGTTGTTGAAAATGTTTAAGTGTAGGGATATGAAATATTAGGCGTTTATTTATTACTCTACAAGCTACTTCAAAATACTCGCAAGGAAAGATAACGATCGTACGTAAATTCTGTGAACGTATTTTTTTTCATTTGCGCTATTATCAATTATGTAAAAATTTTATTGTGAAAATATGCACTAATGTCCAAATTTAAATGTCTCGAAACAATGTAAACTTAAATATCTAAGTAAAACATTATGCACCGAACAAAATAACGTAATATTAGCATGTTTTATAAGTTTTTTGCGCAAAATTATCATCTAAGCAAACTTTTAACGCTTACATATTCCACCAAGAACGATGTACTGAGAGGTACTAAATAAGAGACGACCAAGATGCATAGACCTATGGGCATTATCTTTTACAATCTCCTTGTAAAAGTGTTGTTCATAAACGTTTCAAACTTGAGGTATCTTTTTGCTTGGTTTCTGGAAACCCTTAACGCTCCCTTTGGGAAAAGGGACCCCTCTTGCATGCCTCGTAGTCATGGCAACGGTGTGTTATTGGCTCCCCACAGCTATTGTAACTTCCAAATATGTTTATAGCAGTATATACACAGTGAGCTTGTCCGAGATGACACGGCCCCAGATTCATACGCCCTACATCTCATCTCAGTTGAATGTACGCACTTGAAATTTTGTTTGCGAATCGAGTACAAGAGGGCTTAAAATACTTTGTATGAGTTATCTGTTTCAAGAGAGTTAGCTTTTCAGTTGAGATATACAAATTTATATATTGCACAATGTCCCAACATACATACATATAAGATACTATAATCACACCTAATTATTATCTCAAACTGTTTCTTAAATAAATACTATGAAGGACATCGAGAAAATATTATTGAACTTAATGTTCTTTTTTTTAATTACCCTGATAGAGTAACACAATGGCAATAATGTCTTCTTTATTATAAAGTAAACTTTATTCGACTTATCGATATTCGATATCACTTATGATATTCAGCCTTATACATATAATGCTATCACATAAAGTAATTGAATCACTAAAGTTCCTTAAGATAGCATCCCTAATTTATAATTTCATGACGCCCACCACTTTATATGTACCACCTTACTCATATTTATTCGTTATATAGTAATTCACTAATGACTCTACATAAAATAACCCCACTGAAATATATTTTATATACAATGTTTCCCCCTTTTCTTTTACTATACTTATACATTTCTAGCTTGGATGACATCACCATCACATTTAGAAAATGGTAATGACGCATACACGACTTAGGGGATTGAGTCGAATTCAACAAAACTATTAATAATCTGAATTTACTCAAATCTCTACAAAACATAAATAAAAAATAGTCGAGATTTATATGCACAATAACAGTAAAACTCCAAAACTGAAACTATAAATTTCAGTGAAACTGAAACAAATGGAGCGAATTTAAACAAAACTGTTACCTCTAAAAATGCAATTTTACATGTTATCCTGAAAAATATCTGCATTGGAAAAAAAAAGTTCTCATTACGCCTTACGTTTATGGACGCGTTTATTGTAATGGTTCGTATAACTTCTTCGCTAAAATATTGTTTCACAAAATACCCAAGATTTAGCATATATAGTTAATTTACGAACACTCGAGTACATTATGACAGTCAGTGGCATTCAGCAAAGTGCGCATTCGTGGGAAATGCAATTTCCCTCACTAGCATGAGTGGCGCTAGGGATGGGATGGCAATTTCGATATCATTTTCTATTACTAAATATGTATATTATATAGACATAGAAATCATAATTTAATGAAATATTCTGTAATATCCTTAGAATTTTGCACACTCGTTTTCTAATAGAACATATTTCTTATACTGCATAGTATTGACTTGTTAGTTGCAACATCGTTCTTAATCTTGTGAATTGCCTATAATTTATGTATTCTTATACAGATTTGCAAATAGCATAAATTATATCTAAAAATAGCTTACTATACTGTATTAAGAAATAAAGAAAACCATCTAAAAGGTTTTACTCTTTTCCATAGGTAAATTTCTTTAATAAAGACCGAGCGAGTTTAATGAATAACCAAGTATTACTAAGTGACTATAAAAGCCAGGCCTGTAATAAATTATATTTCACTATATGGGTGGCGCTTTTAGTGATACATTTTATTTGAAGAGCTCAGACTTTTTGAATTATAAGTTTTCACAATGTTTCGTAATTTATTATTTAGCGCGAAAGCCCGACGGCTTTCAACAGATTTTAATGTGTTCACTGAAAAATGGTTGTAATTGATGGAGATAATAATGAAGATTTTACTATATTTTACGTCAGATTAATTTAATAATATATAGGAACGTTTTTTGTAGAATAAATAATTAAATGGATACGTATTTTACCAAAAAATCATCAGAGTGATTGCTATAAAAGTAGAGTAGTATTACCAAATTTTGGCAAGTAAGACGCCCGAATAAATGCAGAAAAACGGGTTTTCAATAAAAAAATATATCCTTTTACGAGGGTAGCATTTGATCGACCGCAAATATTTCATTTATATGGCTCACATGTTCGGTTGGGAACGGGGAGCCACATTATGCGCATACATATCGGATAAATTACTTTTCTTGACCACTGGCACTATTACTCTGCTGTTTATCTACCTAGAAACAAAACTATTTCTGTACTCTAGTTTTAAAGTCCAGGGTGATAAAAATTTACATTATCTTTTCATCAGATAAAAATCACTAATTTTAAGGAAATATATTTTTTTGAGATTTTTTAAAATTAATTGATATACCTTTATCTTAGCTTGGATATATTTATTGAAATGATGGTTGTGAGTTCGTATGGTACAAAACCAATATTATATATTATTGGCAAATATTTAAGTTTAAATGTACCTAACTATTATCTTTATACTGAATTTGTGCTAAGTTTAGCTTAAACGCAAAAAGTAATTGTAAAAATAATATGATAATATGACTTGACAAACTGCAACCCTATTTGTATTAAGTACTGCAACCAACGGACAGAATAATTCGTTTTGACACTTACACCAACTGGAATACGCATGGCTTACTATAGTTTGACTCAAATGTACTTGATTGCTATTAAACTTTAACAACATGACATCGTGTTATAATAAACGAGACGTCTAGTAATAAAGACGTAAGCATTGCTTTATCTAATCTTTCTTTCGATACTTTTCAAACAACCACCTAATTATGCCTTACTACAGTCGAACCCTTGATATCAGCCTTATAATGCAGTACCAACGATATTTATCTGATGATATTTTTAGTTTAAATCAATCAATAATATATTCATTTTTGTATTCAATTTTTCCATACAAAATATTGTATGACTTATTGTTTATATACTAGGTATCGTTATTTAATAAACGTACATACCTATGTACAAAGCATTTCCATATTTCATATTTAAATCGGTAAAAAATGTACAAAATATCTACGTATTTTGAAATACATTCTCTTCTTTTATACCATAAGTATAATCTTTTTCATTATAACTCTAGTACCTACACATTACTAAGATTTATCCCCAAAGGAAATTACGAATTAGCCAAGTTACAAGAATAAGCTTTTATTGTGATTTCCGCAACTTTTAGATGATGGCGTGAGGGAAACAGATTCTTCTAAAATAAATAAAGTACTTAAAACTTATTTAACGGTTGTCTGACGATCAAATAAGGAATGATAAATTTTAATTTATAAATTAAATTAAATTGACGTATTGTATGAACACTTCATTTTAATTTTGATTTAAAGACGATTTTTTAATATTTAATTGAAATTATTATAAAACTAGCCTTCGATTCGCCACGGGTTCTGCTAGTTTTCTGATGGCAAGAGATTTTTGGATACAGCCCAGTAGTTTTTAAATTTATTCTTTACACACAAAAATACAAATCTTTCCTCTTTATAATATTATATAGTATAGATGAAATCAATAAATTACATAAGTACGTGGTGAGTTACTGAGTAGACCTGCTTAATATATTTGAACCCGCGTGCATAAACTACTATAGTTTAGTACTATAGTATTTAACATGTTAATTAGTCATTTCTACCAACGACGCTTCGTTTGCATGAATGTCACATACAATATCGATTGATTTACAACCAAAGTGATACCAGGCAGTACGTTCATTCATACCTTTTTAAGTCGATTTCCATTCACTGAGGTTTTAAAAGACCTATCATGTCTGTCTGATGATTTTATCCCTTAATAGGAAAATTAACGTACTACATACTACTAATAACAACTTTTTCATTATATATTAACGTATCACATATAACTTTAAATATTAAGAACTGCATTTTAATTTTTTTAGTAGGTACATACTTTATAAAGTTTTTCGAATACTGACAATATTTTTCAAAAGAAACTTTTTATTCTAGCGTGAAAATAGGGAGTATTTCTGAAGCGTTTTCTATATGACAATTACGGAACTAACAATGATACCTGCCTTAATACTGGCGTTGAATCTAAAACATCGACTTTTTTCATAAAAACTAAGGGGCGACTGAAAATAATGCGAACAATATGTTGTTGAAAATGTTTAAGTGTAGGGATATGAAATATTAGGCGTTTATTTATTACTCTACAAGCTACTTCAAAATACTCGCAAGGAAAGATAACGATCGTACGTAAATTCTGTGAACGTATTTTTTTTCATTTGCGCTATTATCAATTATGTAAAAATTTTATTGTGAAAATATGCACTAATGTCCAAATTTAAATGTCTCGAAACAATGTAAACTTAAATATCTAAGTAAAACATTATGCACCGAACAAAATAACGTAATATTAGCATGTTTTATAAGTTTTTTGCGCAAAATTATCATCTAAGCAAACTTTTAACGCTTACATATTCCACCAAGAACGATGTACTGAGAGGTACTAAATAAGAGACGACCAAGATGCATAGACCTATGGGCATTATCTTTTACAATCTCCTTGTAAAAGTGTTGTTCATAAACGTTTCAAACTTGAGGTATCTTTTTGCTTGGTTTCTGGAAACCCTTAACGCTCCCTTTGGGAAAAGGGACCCCTCTTGCATGCCTCGTAGTCATGGCAACGGTGTGTTATTGGCTCCCCACAGCTATTGTAACTTCCAAATATGTTTATAGCAGTATATACACAGTGAGCTTGTCCGAGATGACACGGCCCCAGATTCATACGCCCTACATCTCATCTCAGTTGAATGTACGCACTTGAAATTTTGTTTGCGAATCGAGTACAAGAGGGCTTAAAATACTTTGTATGAGTTATCTGTTTCAAGAGAGTTAGCTTTTCAGTTGAGATATACAAATTTATATATTGCACAATGTCCCAACATACATACATATAAGATACTATAATCACACCTAATTATTATCTCAAACTGTTTCTTAAATAAATACTATGAAGGACATCGAGAAAATATTATTGAACTTAATGTTCTTTTTTTTAATTACCCTGATAGAGTAACACAATGGCAATAATGTCTTCTTTATTATAAAGTAAACTTTATTCGACTTATCGATATTCGATATCACTTATGATATTCAGCCTTATACATATAATGCTATCACATAAAGTAATTGAATCACTAAAGTTCCTTAAGATAGCATCCCTAATTTATAATTTCATGACGCCCACCACTTTATATGTACCACCTTACTCATATTTATTCGTTATATAGTAATTCACTAATGACTCTACATAAAATAACCCCACTGAAATATATTTTATATACAATGTTTCCCCCTTTTCTTTTACTATACTTATACATTTCTAGCTTGGATGACATCACCATCACATTTAGAAAATGGTAATGACGCATACACGACTTAGGGGATTGAGTCGAATTCAACAAAACTATTAATAATCTGAATTTACTCAAATCTCTACAAAACATAAATAAAAAATAGTCGAGATTTATATGCACAATAACAGTAAAACTCCAAAACTGAAACTATAAATTTCAGTGAAACTGAAACAAATGGAGCGAATTTAAACAAAACTGTTACCTCTAAAAATGCAATTTTACATGTTATCCTGAAAAATATCTGCATTGGAAAAAAAAAGTTCTCATTACGCCTTACGTTTATGGACGCGTTTATTGTAATGGTTCGTATAACTTCTTCGCTAAAATATTGTTTCACAAAATACCCAAGATTTAGCATATATAGTTAATTTACGAACACTCGAGTACATTATGACAGTCAGTGGCATTCAGCAAAGTGCGCATTCGTGGGAAATGCAATTTCCCTCACTAGCATGAGTGGCGCTAGGGATGGGATGGCAATTTCGATATCATTTTCTATTACTAAATATGTATATTATATAGACATAGAAATCATAATTTAATGAAATATTCTGTAATATCCTTAGAATTTTGCACACTCGTTTTCTAATAGAACATATTTCTTATACTGCATAGTATTGACTTGTTAGTTGCAACATCGTTCTTAATCTTGTGAATTGCCTATAATTTATGTATTCTTATACAGATTTGCAAATAGCATAAATTATATCTAAAAATAGCTTACTATACTGTATTAAGAAATAAAGAAAACCATCTAAAAGGTTTTACTCTTTTCCATAGGTAAATTTCTTTAATAAAGACCGAGCGAGTTTAATGAATAACCAAGTATTACTAAGTGACTATAAAAGCCAGGCCTGTAATAAATTATATTTCACTATATGGGTGGCGCTTTTAGTGATACATTTTATTTGAAGAGCTCAGACTTTTTGAATTATAAGTTTTCACAATGTTTCGTAATTTATTATTTAGCGCGAAAGCCCGACGGCTTTCAACAGATTTTAATGTGTTCACTGAAAAATGGTTGTAATTGATGGAGATAATAATGAAGATTTTACTATATTTTACGTCAGATTAATTTAATAATATATAGGAACGTTTTTTGTAGAATAAATAATTAAATGGATACGTATTTTACCAAAAAATCATCAGAGTGATTGCTATAAAAGTAGAGTAGTATTACCAAATTTTGGCAAGTAAGACGCCCGAATAAATGCAGAAAAACGGGTTTTCAATAAAAAAATATATCCTTTTACGAGGGTAGCATTTGATCGACCGCAAATATTTCATTTATATGGCTCACATGTTCGGTTGGGAACGGGGAGCCACATTATGCGCATACATATCGGATAAATTACTTTTCTTGACCACTGGCACTATTACTCTGCTGTTTATCTACCTAGAAACAAAACTATTTCTGTACTCTAGTTTTAAAGTCCAGGGTGATAAAAATTTACATTATCTTTTCATCAGATAAAAATCACTAATTTTAAGGAAATATATTTTTTTGAGATTTTTTAAAATTAATTGATATACCTTTATCTTAGCTTGGATATATTTATTGAAATGATGGTTGTGAGTTCGTATGGTACAAAACCAATATTATATATTATTGGCAAATATTTAAGTTTAAATGTACCTAACTATTATCTTTATACTGAATTTGTGCTAAGTTTAGCTTAAACGCAAAAAGTAATTGTAAAAATAATATGATAATATGACTTGACAAACTGCAACCCTATTTGTATTAAGTACTGCAACCAACGGACAGAATAATTCGTTTTGACACTTACACCAACTGGAATACGCATGGCTTACTATAGTTTGACTCAAATGTACTTGATTGCTATTAAACTTTAACAACATGACATCGTGTTATAATAAACGAGACGTCTAGTAATAAAGACGTAAGCATTGCTTTATCTAATCTTTCTTTCGATACTTTTCAAACAACCACCTAATTATGCCTTACTACAGTCGAACCCTTGATATCAGCCTTATAATGCAGTACCAACGATATTTATCTGATGATATTTTTAGTTTAAATCTATTCATATTCTTGGAAATGTGCCAAAAATTAGCTCTCAAAACAAAAGGAATATCTCTCTAAGGGGTCGTCCATAAATCACGTGATGTTTGAATGGGGGGGGGGGGGGGGTTCGGAAAAAATCACGAAATATCACCAGGAGGGAGGGGGGGGGGGGTGTACCAAGTTATCACGTGATTTTTTTTTCGCCGAATTTTTATAATAATAAGCCTAGTCACCTCCAAAACTTCTATGAAAAGTCCTGTACGGGAACTACTATTGCAAGAAATGGCACTATTAAAAAGCTATGCTATGCTTTAAAAAATCGTGTATTATAAATTCTTCATAACAGATGATGAGACCAATAGGATGGGCCAAACATTCCCCCAGACACACGAAGCGTCGCTATTAGTAAGAATGGAAATGTAATAATGAACCGATTGGTCTTAATTGGATTGCTTATAAAAAGTATTGACATACTTCCATTAATACCATGTATAAAAATTAAGACATTCATAAATTATAAGTAACGTTACATTGTTATAGTAGTTATAAGTTACAGACGGACGAATTATACACTCAATATGCTCACAAAATTTCATGAGAATCGGTCAAGCCGTTTCGGAGGAGTATGGGAACGAAAATTGTGACACGAGAATTTTATATATAAGGTTATACCTGTTAAGTGTTAATCTTTATTTAAAAATAATATTCAGATTTTTTAAGGTACTTTGTAAAAAAATACACGTGATTTTGAGTGGGGGGGGGGGGGGGGGGTGTAACCTTAAACCTCACCACGTATCACCATGGGGGAGGGGGGGTCTAAAAAGTTGCTTAAAAACATCACGTGATTTATGGACGACCCCTAAGCCACACTCGACTATAATAATATGATCGTTATCCTATAATGGTATAATTTCACACCAACAGTAGTACTAAAAGTCACAGAAGTACTAAAAATGAAACTTTTATTATATTTTAACCTAATAATCATATTGTGAAGTTTCATAAAAGACCACGTTGCTTTATTTTTTAAATACATGGGGTCCTAAGAGGAAATAATAATATATATATATATATATATATATATACAATATAGGGGATTGAGTCGAATTGAACAAAACTAGTAATAATCTAAAATTACTCAAATCTCTACAAAACATAAATAAAAAATAGTCCAGATTTATATGCACAATAACAGTAAAACTCCAAACTGAAACTATAATTTTATCGAATTTATTCGCAAACTTGTTTAATATGGTTAATAAAATACAATTTCCAATATACTTACGCGCTAATAATATGCATGTTCTGTAGAGACGCGGACGGCCGTGACGGATGTCTGGTGGGCAGTGGGGGTGGCTGGCCCGAGCCGCTTCCGGGACCGTATAGTACTGGCTGGAGAGACAGCGCGCCGAGAGTCATCGACGGTGGACTGGACAACCTAAATGAAAGCAAGATTTAGTATGGCTTGTAGAGCTATTTTGATATAGATTCTATATTGACCAAGACTTCACAATATACTAGATATTAATAATAATATTTTTTGTTATTGGCATTTTTAAATATTTGCTAAAGAAGTAAAAAAATTTGCTAAAGAAGTGTTCAATTTTATTTTATTAATAGCTCAATTTCTAATTATGTGTCATATACAAAAAATATTGATGATTTATTATAAAAGAAAGCCAGCCTACATAATTATAATATCGACAATGATCCGAGGTTAAATCTTATTAAACTAAACTAACTAACTTTTTAACCTAAATTGTTTTTCCAAACGAGTGTTGCCACTGGCATGTCACTGTCTTTAATAAAACCTAAGTAAGTAAAAGCTAAATTAATTAACAATTTAAGTTAAACAAAATTAAAAGCTAAATACAAGTATACCGCACGCCAGACCAATGTCAAAACAAAACCGATCGAGAAAGCACTCGAGCAAATCCGACATGAGTTACGACATTAGCTCCGTAAATCTCCTCACTAAACCACAGTCCAGTCAGCTGAAATAGAACAAAAAACCGCAATATGTTTCCTTTATTTACTACGATGTAATAAATTTTGGATAAAATGACCGTTTAATAATTCTACTACTTTCTTAGATATACGCCAATGTTTGATATTTTGAATAAAATAATCTTTTCGAATTTTTTAAAGAGACTCAGACAGATGCTGAGTTTAGATCCAATGAGATGAGTTAAAATCCAAACAATTACTTATTCATATTAATATGTTATGTAGGTGTGTGTGTGTGTGTATATTATGTATCTCTCGAAACTCATAACCATTCTTCTGGCGGAGTCGGGTATTAGAAAACAGGTTTTTCGTCTGTGTATAATTTCATAGCTTATTAGTCATTCTACTTTAACGTTTAAATTGGAATATATAAACACACATGATTAAAATGTTGAATAGCTAAGTAAAATGTATGCATAATACCTACATAAAACAAATATGTACTATTGATTTATGAACCCATTTGAATGGCAGAACTGCTTAGTGAAACCTAGACCACGGCTGTAATTTACTGCCCGCCGTTTCCTCCTGTCTGGATATTATGGGAATCTGATACACTGAAGTCGTAATCCCGTTGAATATTATAGACAGTGGCAGCCCAGCGGTAACGCGTCGCTTGGATAACCGAATGATGCAGGTTCAAATCCGGGTCTCGCACCTCTGATATTTTCATGTGCGAATCATTTATATCATGATTACCACTTGTCTTACGGTGAAGGAAACATCGTGAGGAAACCTGCATGTCTAAGAAAACCTAACAAGTTTTTCGAAAGGCATGTGAAGTCCGCCAACACGCATTAGGCCAGCGCGGTGGACTATGGCCTGATCCCCTTCGTACTGAGGGAGGCCCATGCCCAGCAGTGGGACGTTAAAAAGGGCTGTTGTTGTTGTTGTTGAATATGTTTTTTTTAATAACAAAATCTTTGCTTAGCCGAACAATTAAATTATTTTCGATTTTCATTTTTCCTTGCCCTTTCTGAACATTTAATGAACACATCTGAAGGACCAACTTTAGAGGACCACTGAAAAAAATTAAACTGGTATTCGAAGTATTGGTTTGGAATTTGGATCTTATCTGCACGATAATCTTATCTATTTGGAAATATTATTCAAATAATATATTGCACTTTTTATAGTTTTAGTATTTGCTGTAGACTATTTAACATGTATGTACATACTTATGTACATATGGGCATAGGAGTATTTTGAGTATAAATTGTCACAAAGAATAAATAAACATATACTTAAATACATAATATCTTATGTTTATTATTAAGCATAGTTTTACAAAACAACTAGTTAAATTAATTTCTCTTTTAAGAGTTAATCAAAGTTTTAACGCGCAAAATAAGTTTATTTTAATAAAACCTAAGTAAGTAAAAGCTAAATTAATTAACAATTTAAGTTAAACAAAATTAAAAGCTAAATACAAGTATACCGCACGCCAGACCAATGTCAAAACAAAACCGATCGAGAAAGCACTCGAGCAAATCCGACATGAGTTACGACATTAGCTCCGTAAATCTCCTCACTAAACCACAGTCCAGTCAGCTGAAATAGAACAAAAAACCGCAATATGTTTCCTTTATTTACTACGATGTAATAAATTTTGGATAAAATGACCGTTTAATAATTCTACTACTTTCTTAGATATACGCCAATGTTTGATATTTTGAATAAAATAATCTTTTCGAATTTTTTAAAGAGACTCAGACAGATGCTGAGTTTAGATCCAATGAGATGAGTTAAAATCCAAACAATTACTTATTCATATTAATATGTTATGTAGGTGTGTGTGTGTGTGTATATTATGTATCTCTCGAAACTCATAACCATTCTTCTGGCGGAGTCGGGTATTAGAAAACAGGTTTTTCGTCTGTGTATAATTTCATAGCTTATTAGTCATTCTACTTTAACGTTTAAATTGGAATATATAAACACACATGATTAAAATGTTGAATAGCTAAGTAAAATGTATGCATAATACCTACATAAAACAAATATGTACTATTGATTTATGAACCCATTTGAATGGCAGAACTGCTTAGTGAAACCTAGACCACGGCTGTAATTTACTGCCCGCCGTTTCCTCCTGTCTGGATATTATGGGAATCTGATACACTGAAGTCGTAATCCCGTTGAATATTATAGACAGTGGCAGCCCAGCGGTAACGCGTCGCTTGGATAACCGAATGATGCAGGTTCAAATCCGGGTCTCGCACCTCTGATATTTTCATGTGCGAATCATTTATATCATGATTACCACTTGTCTTACGGTGAAGGAAACATCGTGAGGAAACCTGCATGTCTAAGAAAACCTAACAAGTTTTTCGAAAGGCATGTGAAGTCCGCCAACACGCATTAGGCCAGCGCGGTGGACTATGGCCTGATCCCCTTCGTACTGAGGGAGGCCCATGCCCAGCAGTGGGACGTTAAAAAGGGCTGTTGTTGTTGTTGTTGAATATGTTTTTTTTAATAACAAAATCTTTGTTTAGCCGAACAATTAAATTATTTTCGATTTTCATTTTTCCTTGCCCTTTCTGAACATTTAATGAACACATCTGAAGGACCAACTTTAGAGGACCACTGAAAAAAATTAAACTGGTATTCGAAGTATTGGTTTGGAATTTGGATCTTATCTGCACGATAATCTTATCTATTTGGAAATATTATTCAAATAATATATTGCACTTTTTATAGTTTTAGTATTTGCTGTAGACTATTTAACATGTATGTACATACTTATGTACATATGGGCATAGGAGTATTTTGAGTATAAATTGTCACAAAGAATAAATAAACATATACTTAAATACATAATATCTTATGTTTATTATTAAGCATAGTTTTACAAAACAACTAGTTAAATTAATTTCTCTTTTAAGAGTTAATCAAAGTTTTAACGCGCAAAGTAAGTTTATTAGTCAGAACTTTACGTCAGCATAGTTTAGGGACAAGGTAAAGTTGATGAGAAATTCACTAACTCACAACAACAAAGGTAAAACTAAAGTTCAAAACGACGATTCAAGTATTTCAGACGTAAATTAAGTATACTATTTAAAATGTAATATTAAAGATTATATTTTGTCTAAGATTCCGATCATTGTCTACCACAGGTCACTTGCACCTATATTTACTATCTGCTAATAAATATCCCGTCCTGTTTCCGAATTAAACAGTTTCAATTTATGGTACTAAATTTTATTTACAAGCCCAACGTTGAACTTACCTTAGAGGTGATTCCATGTGAACTCTATGTGAAGAACATGATGGCGCCGGCTGGTGAGATGGGTGTGCGGGTATAGGCGGGGGACTGCTGTGCCGGCTCAGGGTCTCCGGGGACACCAGCGCCGCCCCCGCCGACGCTGGACTCGGGAGGGGCGCAGCGCTACTTCCGGATATTTCGGAGTCCATGCCAAATGTACCTCTCGACACGTGCGACCCTCCCGACATATTGTTTGTCGGAATAGAATAGCAACTGCAACAAAAAAAATATAATAAACTATATTAACTCTATTATAAGCTTAATATATAATAAAGTTTTTAGAAATATTAATAAAAAACATGTTTCACCATTTAATTTTATAACAAAATGGTGAACACCTTTTTAAGTAAAAATTAAAAGTAATTAGAAGTTTGTAAAAAAAGGATCAGGCGTCGCGCTAATTGCTTTTGCTCCTTCAACCTCTTATATTTCTACAGAGTAGGTACTTTTATCAGGAATGCATAGTTTATGTTCTAACGAAGAAATATCGCTTTTCTTAAGTAACGACTAAAGTTCCCCATTAAAAGTTCCTGTGTTTAAAGTTCCTCCTTTACTTGTAAAACGTAACTTAAAACAAATTTTCTTTAGTAAGTACGATAATGTAAAATCGAAGTTCAATAAGCTATATTATGTTAACAACGCACGTTAAAATTAAGAAAATATCTGAAAATAGAATACGAAATTCTAAGCCAGAATTTTTTTTGCATATTTTCATTCTTCATATACTCTGTCATTGAGAGGATTAAATCAATGTCTATGTTTAACTACAGGCAAAACCACATAGTACCTAGCACAGTTTGATAATTCTTATTTAATTAGTAAATCTTTTGGTAATTACTTAATATATATATAATTTAAATTTTAATTGAATTAAACTTGGATGAAATTTTACATTAATAGGTATAATGGGAAAAATAAATTAAAGGATTCGAGATTCTACGTAAATCAATCTGAGACGTAATTCGCTCATCGCTCGATTTTAATAGAACTGTCTGTAGCTTTACGAGTGTCGCGCAACCGCAATTTAAAACCTCCATTTCCATTTTGGATTACACGAAATCCGGATTTTGAAAATTTATTCCAACACTCCATCGAAATCAATCTTAATCTTCACACTCGTAATTCGTAATTTCGGTGGTGTAACAGAAAACACAAATAGATATTAGTAATTGCCCAAATCTAGGACTCGAACTTAAAACCTTTGAATGGGCAACTATACAAGTCACTAAAACAAACTAATTGAGAAAGTAACCAACACACAAAAAATTAAGAATATCCTTTTCGTAAATAAATAAGAAATGGAAAGGTTTTGCGCCTTGAGTTTTAATAGTCCTTTAGCGTAAGGCCTTCATTAATTAATTATTCTTCAATACATATAAAGGTTGTCTGGACTAATAAAACTAACACTAAATACGAGCTCAACCAATTTTTACACTACTATATTATATAAAAGATTAATAACCTGGAGAATTTGAAGAAATCACGTACTCTTTTGTACCATTGAACTGGTGTAGTACAAATGATTTATTGGCGTCTCTGGGTATCGAGCTACGTGAGGAAAATGCTGACATCGGCCACAAGTAAAAGTTCGTTGACAAACTTCGCTTTCAGCTCCGAACTGTTTAATATTCTATGTACAAGTTTTGCAAGATTATGATTTCTTTAGATATTCTTAAATTTAACTTGAAAGTAGAGAAAATAGTAACTATGTATTTATCTAATATGCCTACTTAAAAATATTATTTTTTATATTTTTCCTTATTAAATTTCATATGCATGGTAATTTTAATAATGTAGTAAGTTAATTAAACGTTACACACGATATATCGGCGCCTATCTTTAGGACACAATTCCTAAGTAGAATGATCGTTAATCGTTATCGATTACAGCAAAGACAATGCCAATGACCTCTTTTGTTCGATAATCTCTCATTTATAGAAACAAAAGGCCCGCTATTTGAACAATCCTCTTGTCGATATTTCATTTCTCTAATATGCTTTATGAACCCGATGCCTATTTAATGTAAACTGCTATCGTCATTCTTCACATTACGTAATACCAGCGAAATTGTCAGAGTAAGTGCAACCTACGCATTCATTTAATTAACACATTATGAGTACCATTGTTTAAAGCCCATAAATTACTTTTCACCATTGACTTGAAAACATAAATAAAGACACTTATTTAATGTAACTTATAAATAAATTTGTAGTTACACTTAAATATTTTTATTATAAAATAACCTTTTCAAATCAATTCATGTTTATTACCATTGACAGCATTCAGAATTAACCCTATTTCCGTTCACAAAGCCGCAAGACAGAAAATATGACGTTTAATTAAATGACTGAGCTTCAAAATAAAATTCATTCCTAGACAAAATCGAATAACAGCAAGCGACGAGCGCGCCATTTCCGCATCCAATATGGCAACGTTTGATTTCCTGTGCCGTTTCCCGCGTAAACGGTTTACGTGGGATTACATGGTACGTTTATTTTAATCAAGCTACGCCACCTAACGCTACGTCACGCTACTGTCCTTAAGGCATTAGGATGGTTATTGCCCAGTAACTACACTTTTTAATATACCGACAACAAAAATATTATAATAAACAATATTATATTACAACTTTATTATTAAATTAACTTATTATTATTGACCTAGCACAAAAAGCAGTGGTGAAATGCGATGAGAGAGAGACAGTAAGTTTTTTTTTCACTTTACCTAAACATTCCATTTTTTAACTTTGAATTAGAATTTTTTGCATTTTTTATAATATGTCTACTTTATTTTTTTATGTTTATCTGTAACAAAGACAGAAGCCCTTTAACTTCAGACGTAACTATGGTTACCTAAAGCTAGCTACGTAGTTACGTTACAAGTCAATACAAATAGTGCCAACTGCTACGCGAATCCTTTGTTATTACACACACACACAGCATACTTTTTATAAGTAGTTTATTTCATGTAGATAAGCAAGGTCAAGAAAATAAGTAAGACAATAGGCTTTTTATATTATAGATTATGATATATAATAAATATATACTTTATTACGTGTGGAACGTAGGAATACACAAGAAAGCTCTTTTTATCAAATCCAAATGTAAAATATATGAACGTTTCTAAATTAAACGTCTCAACATACACTTTACGTCTACTTGAGCTTGAATTTTATGTGCAATCGCTTTATTTACATGTTCAAGAGACAAAGGATTGAAAGAGCTTTCTCTCGCTAACTGTAATAGCTACGGAACCCAAATAATGAGTTCCAAGTTGCAAAGATTTTCTTTGTTTTCGATGATTTTATGTCAAAGTGATTTCAAAAAATACTCAAGCTTATAATGAAATTATATTTTTATGTTATTAATTTAATATTAATGTATCCAATTACTAACATTTACTAACACATTAACATCACCTATTTATTTAGCCGTTTAATGCTAATTACTAATAATATAATAAATTTACCGACTTAAAGCGTACATTGATAATTATTTTTTACTTATTTTATCAAACTCGATATTTCTTAATTTGATCGCGATAGCAAATCCTGAAAAGCTCCCCAGTAAAGCGGTAATGAATTGCTAGTATATAGTATATTTAAAAATACCTGAAGGCAGTAGTTAGATCACAATAATATAAACT
Organism: Boloria selene; assembly: GCA_905231865.2. Classification (NCBI taxonomy): domain Eukaryota; kingdom Metazoa; phylum Arthropoda; class Insecta; order Lepidoptera; family Nymphalidae; genus Boloria; species Boloria selene. The sequence continues at coordinate 10,024,231 of HG993137.1, read as the reverse complement.
AACACATTAACCTATCTTTAAAATAAACAAACAAATAACAAATCCAGTACTCCAAACGTTGCCAAAACATTTTAACGTGTAATACTATTTCATTCATCGAAATCACTTTCACCATCTCAAATCTCACTAATCTTTGAGCGCCAGTATAAATATTATCGAGGATATACTCGATATACTCGTAGCGTACTACACGAAGTCAGTAGAAAGTGGTCTTAAGTTTTATTATTTCCTAATGGAACTTTAACTTTAGCTTCGTTTAAATAGGGTAGCTTTTCCATTACAATACTAAGCCAATAGGATTCTATAGAGTAATCGAGTAGTGTAGACGGTTTCGTAGCGTTCGCTTTCGTTGGAGTCTGCTGGCCGCCCGCCCAGTGATCAATGGGCGACTGTAGTAACTGATTTTTTACGCTAAACGTAGTTTTCGTGCTTTTATGCAGGGGAAAAAGATAAAGGAATCAGTTACGAGTTCATTCTCTAGGGTTTAACGCAAAAGCGAGAGTTAGCCAAAATTATAATTACTATTTGTGTTTCACTGGAGATTGTTAAAGTTGTTTAAATTTTGATACAAAATTATTACACGCGTGACATGTTACATCTATATATGTGCTATTTATACATTGATTTAGGACTAAAAAATTTAAATGAGTTTATAATTCTCCACTTATTTTACTTATCGTAGGTGACAGTTATATCGATTATTATCCAAAATACACGTTAATTATTTACACGTTCATACATATGTATATATTCTACCTACATGTATAAAAGTGTCTGTTAGTCAATTAATAATTTATTATGTTTAACACGCGCGGTACATGTTTACCGCAAACATTATACGCAACTATGACTTCGAATGCTATTAATCAATAGTCATAAAAACAACAGTGGCTGGCTTTAGTGAAATGTTTTCATAAAAAAGGGTATTACTTGGTTTCAATTATATTGTGAATAAAATTTTGTAAAAAAGGCAAGCATTAAAAAGTATAATTACATACACTTTTTGCAATTGCTACTAATTTTTTGTTAGTCAATCACGAATATCACATATTTATTATGTACATTGTACATATCTAGGCAAAGTAAAACTAATGAAGTAAAACCACACTCGACGTCTGTGGTAGGTATTTACCACAACAAAAGTAATAGAGGTGATGAAAATCATGTTACATCAAAGGTGTTGAAATTCATATAGAAACAGATTAATACATTTTATCAAGTTCATACCAAGGCCTTTATTTATGATCAAAATATACCTATTAGGTGAACATTTTTCTTTAATACTTTCAAGACGAAAAGTGTAGAAGCATGTTCATAACTTTTCGGCATCTCTTCCATTATCGTCATAAAAAGTTGCTTTTAAAACTTTCTAAGACTACAAACCATTCTTAAAATAGATATTTATATATTATTCCTAACATGCTTACACTGTGCATAAATTTAAACTTTGAAAAGGTACTCTCAAAATGACGGTCAGTTTTCCTGCACTATTACAAATATATAGGTAAAATGTGCGAAAAGTTTTACATGAACTAATAGTCATATCCGCGAGTAGTACTTATATAAGTTGAATGGAATAGTAATAATCATACTTACAGCGACAATTATTATAAAGTACATTGTTATGCAAGGATCTAGTATGAAATGAAAAGAATACGAATGTACGTCTATCTGTTACATGGCAGTGTTGTTTATTGTTCTGTTGGACACCACAGAAACCACATGCGTCTACATTATGCCCTACATTAATCAAGTCTCTACACTATACCACAGTACTCTGAGAATAATAAGTATGTTGATATTTGTAAAAGATTTAAAATTAAAATATGTTGTTTTGAAATATTAAATATGAGTCTCAAAGTATTAAAAAAAATAAAAGATAGATTGAATGCATACAGTAATGAGTATAGTAATAATTGGACTACTCGTGTAATTAAATATGCAATGAAATTTGTTTCTATGTGTCGATGTATATTGTATTTGCTTGCAACTCCTTTTCAATATACGAAATTTCGCTAATAAAAAGGCTATGAAATTGAGTAGCATATAGATTACTCTTAAAGACCTAAGGATGTACAGGAACCAAGCTTAGACAAGCACATATAAGAGAAAGGAAAACTTAAATAAATCCTGTTCTTTACAGAGGATAATAAGAGGATTAGATTACATCTTGTTTGGTAAACTTTAGCTATACACCATTTACAAATATTTGTATGATTATGTATACACTAATACTGTTACAAATACCGATTAGTAGCTGGAGTATTTTGTTACTCGTCGTGCGGTCGATACCACAACAGCCGCATATGTTTATAAAGTTCCCTGCATGTGGTTACGCGTACATTGTTGAGTGAGCCCTTTAAATATTTTGTCTTCACTGTTTACCCTTCAACTGACGTGACAAGTAAACAAGGTTAGCTCGGGACTGTTAAGATAAAATGTGGATCATCTGCGTAGCTATGATTATAAATATAAATACTCGTTGTAGTAAAATTTCTTATCTTAAATAAGTATATATACTACTGCTAAAATTGCGATTAAAGTTCGCAAATATTTTTACGTTGAAATAAATACGGATCGTCATTCTTTATAGCCTACATAAATAGACATTTTATTTAAAGATATAACTGCTAAATACTATTTATAATTAACAGCCACATGTAAGAACATACATTGCCGTTAAATTTTAAAAATAACATTACGTTCCTTAAAACGAAATTAAGTCTAAGATATTTAAGACAATACAAAAATCTAGAAAATATTTCACAAACTAGCAAAGTTAGAAGCAAAATATGAACGTTCACGCTTTTTGCAGCGCTTAATTCTAAAGTCAGTTAGTCCTAGTACTTTATGCTTAAATAGAAAACATAACAAAAAGCCAGTGTACTTAGCGCCGCGAGAATATTCTCTCACTTTGCAGTTTTCCGTTTCATAAAGATTTTTTGTCAAGACACTCTAAGAAATGTTTGTGAGAGAAGAATAAGGAACGACCTCTTTACAAGAACACTGTTGTTTTTTGTGCAAAGTAGGCTACAATTGTGAATTAATGTTATAAAGTAAAAATATAATAACTAAACATAGTTCGTTATATTCCAAGATTGATTCTCACTATAATACGTGCGTAGATATTGTAAAAATTATATTCATCTTAATTAAGGAAATCTTATATTCGTCGATTAAATCATTATAGATCGTTATATAACACGCTTCTATTAATTAATTATTATTGTTATCCGATCAAAAGTGTGTGTTAACCAATTATAATTTATAGGATACGTGTATCCACCCCTTAACACTTGTCAACAACGATTTAGTTGATTTTTCATTAGAGCTGTCGCGTGAGATATCCACATTCTGTTGCGTTTTAAAATTAATCGTCGGCCACCCTTGTCAACGGACGTTCTCGCGAGTAGCAGGGTAGCGGGTCATCGACCCCGGGTATTTAGGACGACCCGGCGTTTACAACATTGAAACAAATACGCCAGGAAGTAGGGCGAAGGGTATGCCGACAATGGTTTCATATCCTCCCTTCACGCCTTGTCAATTCCTTAAAGTAAATTATTAATCAAGACGTGACAAATACGTATGTTTGCTGTCAACATCTCTAAAATTTCCTTAATTACTTAAAAAAAAACAATTTCTAATGCACAATTGTTTGTAGTACACTAGTAATCTGCGTTTCAAACTAATTTGAGCAATTCGTGCAAACATGAGTTACCTTTCTTTGACATCTGAATTCGATTCGGATCCATTGACGATAGATTCCGTAATTTTCATGGTTATATTTTATATGTTAATTTAAAATCACTATGTCCATCCTTTTAACCATTGTCATATCATTTTAACTTTGAAGTGCAACGCGCGGACGCACTATCTATACTGAATGAGGCGAGCATCGCGGGAGATCTAATTCGATGATACCTCGCTCGATTGCAGTAATTTCGTCCCGCCATTATTGCAAACATGAGGGCGGGACAGGACATAAGCTCTCCAGTGAAATTGTTGTACAAATAGATTATTAATGGCATCAAATGTGATTGGACTATCAGACGTGGGAAGTTTGACCATATCAATTGTATTATGTAAAAGTATAGTCACACATTATGTTGAGTTAATGACGATGTCATTATGGAAAAAGATAGCTTTATGGATAGCTATAGAATGATATTTTATCTGTCTTTCGCAATATGTAATGACAAGTGGTTGTTTTGTGTTAGAAAACCCTTTGTTTAGTTTTTGCTTTGATACTTATGTATTAAGTAAATTGTACAAAGAACGAACTATTCCATAATTTTAAAAAACGTATTAAATAATTTGAACGTCTGAGCAGCCGGTAATGTTAACTATAAACAAATTTATTTCTGTCTGAGTGATATCTCATTATTCTGCTATTATAAAGGGTATTTTGCGCAAGAGCTATAATTGAGGGACGCAGGGGTCTGGTGAATACGGATGCGGATATTGTCGATCATGTAGCAGACAATGTGACCATGATCATGGATGACGAAGATTTAAAATAATATTATCTATATCATGTGGAATAAAAATTCCGAACCAACACTAATATTTTTAGGTTACGAAAATCCGTCAATCAGGAGCTAATCAAGAATAGGTGAGAATGACTTACACTATTCCAATTTTCAATATTTGTTATAAAATAACTACTAAATATAATATTACATAATACAAATCTAGCGAGACCCGGGACTTTGCTCGCGTCAAAAGAAGAGTAGTGAGAAGACTCATAGAGCACGCAAGAGATACTTGCAAAAAACAATAACTTCTTTACGTATCTTATCATACTACATAAGTAATTCTTATATAAATGTTTCGTGTATCTTGGAAACGGCTCCAACGATTTGAACCAAACTTTGTATTCAATAATACGGTTTTGCTCTTTAAGTTCATACACATAGTCTTCTAAAAAAAGGGAATTTTACTACTTTTCAGAAAAAAGCCTAGCAAAGTTCAGTCGTGCAGTTTAAGTTCTCTCAGTTGTATTGTTCGTAGACACAATGTAGTTTTAAATAGACATTTCAAATATCCATCTTCGTCCCCCTTTGCTAGTTGAATGCACAACAACCGCCACGGCAGATTAGTGTCAATTTGAATTTATGGTAGCACTCGCACCTCACGTGGCCGGCAGTGATTTGTAACAGCCTAATACCAATTACGCTACCATCATGCTATTTGCGGTCTTGGAAGTATTTTTGCTTCATGTCTAAAATCACAAATGACCCAGCTAAGATTACAAGAAAAATTTAAAAATAATGATATTTACATATTCAGATTTAAGATTCAAGCAAAAGCTCAGTAATATACAAAACGTATATATTTATTACATTAAGTTAGTGACCGAAAGCCGTCGCGCTGTCTCGCTTGAAAGTTGAAGCACATCCGTGTTAACGTAGCAAATTGCATACTAGCAAAAAACAACTCAGATACCTTCAAACAAAACGTATTTTCCCATAATTTAAGAATCGCAGGATAAATTACCTACTTGCGTACATAAGTCGTACCATTTAGCAAATACTAGCTACTACGGACGGATATATTCATTATTAAGCGGTAGCGATTTACATAATAACCCATTCAAGAACTTCCTTTAGAGTGGGATTGCTTTGGATTAATTCGGGCACAACCCAAATCGTATAATTCAATATATTAACAAAAGCTTAATTGTTACCGACAGGTATCTACTTAGCAAACAGATTTCCCAAATCCCAACCGACCGTATTGCATTGTACATATTTTGATTTCACATTGAAATGGTCGTGGAGAAATTAAATTTGGTTCATAATATATGCAAATTAATAACTAAAATGTACCTATGTTACATTTTATACCTACTTGATCACTTATATTCTAATTTTTGTGGAAAAGCGCTGTTCGTTTATCACACTAGTTTGAAAAGCCTTTGACGCGATTGCAAAAGAAGTTTTGGCAAACAAAACAAGAATAGCTCTAATTTAGTTCGTAAAAGGAAAAATATTGCCTTTGGTTTGTATTCCAACATCAGACAGACGTAGTACGCCGTTGAGTGTTAGACGACAAAATACGAAAAGACAAGTAATATAAAATGTAAAGCTAGTTTATTTCAGTGTACTATAACAACTCTCAAAACAAAAAATTCTCATTAAAGGAACTTGATATTTTGGCGGGGTTGCGAAATACCGCCAGCGACGCGACAGTTTATTACATTAGAATAAATGTTCTTCTTCTGTCTGGCTGTTAAGTTAGTTATTTCCTTAGCCAATATATAACTGTAGCGAAACAAACAAAAACAAATAATGATTTTGTTGTATGTAATCTTTATTTACAGGATATTATTGGGATATAAATTGAAAGATGAATTGTTTCATGATATAGTTTCTATGTGTACGTAAGTATGTATGGTGCTGCTTATATTGCGAAATAATAGAAATTACTAATTAAAATACTCAACCCTGATCTATGTGGTGAAGCAAATTTTAGTGACCATTGATCCCTTACATTATATTTTTTAGTATATGAAAAATGTATTAAAATACAACTATTAAATAAACTTGGCCAATACACTATTACGTTTTGTGTTAGTAAAATAATAATGATGATTACTGAATTACATTACACTAACATTTTTTGTCCTATGGTTGGTTATGTTACAATGTAGTGTTCCCCCAATAGTTGCGTAGGCGACACACGCTAAGAGCCACGCCGGCTGAGACATCTGTAGGGTGCTCCAGTCACAATAGCCATAAGCTAGACTGTAGATGCATCATACAATGTGCTATAAAACTTCAAACGCCATAACTAAGTTATATTTAATGGCTCGACCTTTGACTTTTATGGAGGATTACATTATAATAAATGTAAGTAAAACAGGAGAACACAAGATGATGAATGACAAAGGAATAATATTTTATTTCTCCTAATGCCTATGTTTAGAAAAAGTGTTTATTATGATTATTAAACTTAAAGTGTTGTATTTGTCTTTAAAGTATTGATAAAAATAATATTTCTCAACTAGACAGATGGCTTGTTGAAATTCTAACGAATTATTAAGCAAATGACAGTTTTGTTAAACTACAAAATTTCACGCCGTTATTTTTACAGCTACAAAGTTAGATGCCAAATATAGCCATACTCCATAGTAACGTCACAGTCCATTAATGTTATCTCCCTACGAGTCATCATTCCCTATTTTCACACGATCACAGAAGAAGTCAATACACACACATGTGTCATCAATTAAGTGAAGGGGAAGATGATTATCTCAGATTTCGTCTTAATTTAATACATACAAACTCACAATAAATCTTACTTGTCATTTTTTATCTCGCTTTGTTTTATTATCAGACAGGATATTAGCTACAACAATTATTAAGAATTTGAAATTTAAAATAACAAGTATATCAGACATAAGAAGCCCAGCGGTAACGCGCTCTCTTGGATAATCGAGTGATGTGGGTTCAAATCCGGGTCTCGCACCTCTGATAATATTTTCATATGCGAATCATTTTCTATCATGATTACCACTTGTCTGACGGTGAAGGTAAACATCGTGAGGAAACCTGCGTGTCTGAGAAAACCTAGCGTGTTTTCGAAAGACATGTGAAGTCCGCCAACACGCACTAGGCCAGCGCGGCGGACTATGGCCTGATCCCCCTCGTGCTGAGGGAGGCTCGTGCCCAGCAGTGGGACGTAAAAAGGGCTGATGATGATGATGATGATGATAGTAGTTAATCTATTGATTTACCAATAGTGTCCTACAAATGTAAAAAAAGCTATGTATCCACTACCCACAGATTTCTTCTAATTTTTGTGTGCCTTCATAAGCTATTAGAATTGGCATTTCATGTATTTGAATTTCACTCCAAAAATAGCTACACTGGGAAATATATTTCAGAATTTTAATGCACTGTACGCTATAACTTTCATCATTACTTTCCCCATAAACACGTGCAAGAGAAGGAAGCGCTACGCACCGCCACACGTCAGTGTTACGTTCATTTACTTCACAAATGATGTCCATTTTAGTCCGGAAACTGGAACATCTTCAATTAATAGCTATCATAAGGAAATAAGGTTACATACATAAGTACTTTTTTATAAAAATAACTGATTTTTTTTTATATACATACTCGTATTTATGAGAAACTAACAAATCACGCTCCTCACAGGTTCGTCTTCTAACTGTGTTTTGACGATTAGTCTAGATTTTTTCCCACTGTAAAAGTATGTCATTTATCATCATACCAAATTTTATCAAAGAGCAACCCGTATGGATCCACCTTACAGTGTGTCGTTAGGCTTTATTACCGGATGGATTGCCAGATGGTAATAAGCAACTAAGACAAGTGCAACAAACACACCTTTATTTGCTTCAAAATAATACATAAATAAAATTGTTACCATCCATCAGACAAAATGTTCAAAAGATGCTCAGGTGAGAAATAGTATAATATAAAAAAAAATACTTGCATATATGTGAAATAACTGTTCAACCACCGAGCAATGTTGATTTCGGCCACGGCAGCCAATCATATTACGTCTTATGGGTTTAGTTATTGAATTGCGAAGGCGATATTATTTGGTACAAGTACCTATGCGTGCAAATAATAGTGCTTTCAGTCGCTCTTAAACTCCGATAACTCGGCTCGATTTGCGAAAGATCACGTGCAGGAGCACCCGTTTCACGTGCCCTCCGTTCTTTTATAATTGAATGTACTAAGTAAAACAGAAGTGAGAATATTTTGAAAGAAAACTCAATGACTATAAAATATTTGGTGCAACCGAATTACACGACAAACCATCAAGACAGTTAATACAAACAGCAGTTTAAATATATAAATAGTTATTACAATAGTCAATGTAATGAGAATCATAATAAGGCTTGTAATGCTTTTAGGTTCTTCTAGCAGATCAAAAAATTAGAAAATACAAGAGAATCTTATAAATGGGTGGATCCCATTTTAAAACATCTTTTTTTAATACACTACCTATTTTTACAGCATGCAGCACATAATGATTAATCGATTAAGAGTCTATCAATATTCGTGTGATAAGAAATTTAATATAGGAGGTAAGATGCGGTAAAGTGTTAAGGGCTTCTCGCGCTAATTACATTCCAGTTATCCTCGACCTCGATGCCGTAATAGTCTCGGCCGTATACTCCCTCAGTTCCTTGTAAAAATAACTCGATTTTCAGCAGCACTTTGGATACAAAATTAATTTAGAAGAATATTGATTATTTCTTACAAAAATGAAGTCAGAACAAGTTCTACTTTACAAAATAGCATTCTTATTTCAAGAATATGAAAAGAACGTTTTACTACATTATGAAGAAAGTTACAGCTATTTACATTGGTTGAAATAAGCTCAATTTGAATATAAAGAATGTAAAGAATAGACATGAAAGCATTTCCGTATCAAAACAATGCAGTTCCTGAGACCCCTGACTTCCGCCACCTAATGTGTAAGGGTAAATCGATCCACTCCGACAATTATTACGACGTTCAGTGTAGATCAACAATTATAGATATTTAGTTATCTGCTTTATTGAACTTAACAGAAATAAAAAAATGTTTTGTATATTATGTAGAATATAAAAAGCACTTTTGAATCGCTAATTTAATTTTATAAAAGAGTTTGTTCTAGCAGCTCCTGAGGCGATTTCTTTTAGCTTGGAATGCAATTTTGCAGATAAAAATAAGTATATTTTTAAACGATAAAATCTCGTCTTTAACACTGTTTTATTATTATTTTTGCTTAATTATGACTAATATAACATTTTTAAGTTAATACTAGCTTTACTAGCACTCAGATACGTTTTAACAGTGTATTTAATAGGCGATATTTTACGCAGTGAGAAACAAAAACAAATATATCCCACGAAGACTGTTCATTGTACATTTCTCCGGAATAAAAAGTAACCTATGTGGTATTCTAGACTATATATAATCTTTATACACAATTTCGCACATATACCTATTCATCTATGCAAACTTTCGTATTTATTATATTTATTACGATTTATAGTTATTGTCAATAATATGTACGGAGTTTCAAACTTTGGTCAAACATCCAATAATTCTATGTCAAAAGAGAGGGCATAGAACAATACCTAATAAGTGACAGTAATCTAGATAAACTGCGCCGAGTTGCAATGGGACCAAACAATGGAATAAGCAAAGTTATATCGCAAAAGCACCACGAATAAGACCGATTGTAAAGCTCACCAAACTACCCGTACAAATAGGTACAGACGTAAACTTTGCTAACTTCTGCTGAGAATCGTCGTCTAAGTAACTTGGGCTTGAAGCAAACAAGGATAAGACTATGGTAAAACTGACAGGAAGATTTAAAGTTTAGGGGTGGGTGGTTTAATATATAAAAAATATTTAAAGACATAATATTAATAAATATCTACTACTAGACCTAAAGTTCTCTATTAACAAAATATGAAAATTGAAGAAATACAATAAAACTTTGAAACTACTTCATGACATGTTCATATCTTAATGTCTTTATTGTTGTACAATCTTCAACACCTATTTATCATCACGTCATCATCTCCGCATTATGCAAGTATCACGCTAAACACGTTTGTAAGAGATCAGACGTGACCAAAACAAATAGCCTCACGATTCTCGCAATGTCACTACCGCATAAATAGATGCTCCCCATTTTAAAACTCAGGCTAGAATAATAATGTTTGATTTATGATGCGTGATAGGTCGTTGAGTAAAATATTACCCGCGGGGGCGTCAAGACTGAGGGAGAGAGCTTCAGAGCGTCTTTGTATGGAGATAACCGATATGACTTTTATTCATTCAAGGCTTACATTGAATTACTTATATTGAAATGTTCAACATGACAAATTGAAAGATTTAGACTATTCGACATTATTTTTATTTGATTTAAAGTGATTAATATTTTATATCGATTCACTTAATATATAATGCGGAAAAAATGTATTTTCTTTAAGTTTATTCTTCGGATTCTCCATTTCTATCCAAATCTACTCTAAAAACGACTTAATGCATTGAATTTACCTGAAAAATTATGGTTAATAAATTCGTTTTTTGAAAAGTAAAAAACAACAAAATATAATATAAGTTCAACAGATTTTATAAAATATTTAATGTATATGATTTTTAAAATTCAATCACGTCTTTACTAAGTGATTTAGACCACGAACAAAGGCTACAAAGTAGTTAATTAACTAGCAAATGTGTATTGAAATTGGTTTCTATTATCGATCCAGCTAATGTTCCTTTGAGGTTCAATTATGCGGCTATCTATAATGCCTTTTACCATTCCTGTATAACGGCATCTGTTACCAAGCCCGCCTGAGATATGAGACTCGACGCCCTAATGTATAATGGGCGGGCACTACGCTTATGTTGCATGGATAGCCGTAAAAGGCTCATATTTGCATTGTTTGCAATATATCTAATTGAATCAGACTCACATCTTGTAATAGTAAAATGTTTCTATTTTAAAGAAAAATAATAAGTACAAGGTTTAACACATAGAAGCCTTTAAATGTTTTTATTTATTTTCAATGTAAGCCACTCATGTATAAAAATAATACAAATTCTGTCAAAATACATAACAACTAAACTAAAAAGTTTCAAATTTTCAAGAAATTAAAAAACATGGTTGGATGGATAATTTTAATTCTTAATTAGGTTTTAATAAAATATAAAAGAAATAGAAATTATAATAAACTAACAAAGACAATAAACTGGCCGATATTAGGGGAAGACGGGGGAATAACGCTCACTGGGTAATGGCGCTCACCTCTGTAACTCTGTAAACATGATACATAGCAACACACCACATCGCGTGAATTGTGAGGGGAGGGGGTCTCTTACAGACAGTGATACAAACATACAGTCAGCTCGCGTCATGTGACCGTGAAGTGCTTTTCTTTGTTTCCGCTCGAACTGATATAACTTTTGGTTAGGAGTTCCTTAACGGTAAGTCCTAAATTTTAATGCTTATTTAACTATTATTTTTTTCTTCTGACAATAAAACTATTCTATTTTGTAATAATGCAATCAATTTTCAACAATTGTGTATGATTTTTTTAAAATTTCAATTCAATTACAAAACGAGCGTTTGGGGTAATACCGCTCATCTGAGCGCAATTACCCCTTAGTGACTTATTTTTTTTTGTTGTAGATATGCCAAGAAATCGTCAAAGGACCACCGCTAAAGCGGCTTGGACCGAAGAAATTCCTTCCTTCTAACCTTCAATCTGCTAAAACTCCTTAAAACCAAGGCCCAAATGTCCATAATTTCGAATATGCGCAGTCTGATGGTACGGCCATAATTTCAGGACATACATCTCCTTTGGCAAGTCCATCAAATGAGGATCAATCCTCTGCATCTGTTTTGGCACGTGCACAACCAAAAGCTAGTTCAATAATGAAGAACTCCGGTATCCTTTGCTGCTATAGCGACGCCACCAACAATTGAACCATTTTATAAACCACGTCAAAGAAAGCTAATACTAACTGCGACTCCTATGAAAATTATTTTAGAGGATAATAAAAAGAAAATTTCGCGAAACTCAATAAGACCGGAAAAGATGATAAATTAAGACCAAAAAAATTCAATGAGAACAAATATCTTACAAAAGAAACTTCTTCAGAGAGTGATTATGAAGAGCATCTTTGCGACGATTACAGTGATGACGATATAAATGTGGATGACGAATGTTATAACAAATGTACTATTTGCAAAGAACTTGGAAAACATAACGAGTTATGGTATCGGTGCACCATCTGCGGACTATGGGCTCATGCTATATGTTCAGAATGGGATTCGCCAGATGAACACATCTGTCATTTATGTGACCAAAAATAAAATATTACTATTTCTAAGTTGTCTAACCTCCTTATAATAATAATAATTTTATATTATATTATAATAATTGAAGTTGATTTGACATCGAAGACTTCACTATATTTGTTAAATTGAAAAACGCTTATCTTACGTACAAATGGCGATAATTGATGCTAATTTGTTATTGTAGACTTTACTTTCAATGTAGTAGGTTCATCTCATTAATATTTCTTTAGTTAAAATGTATTTTACTTGTTATATTCCAAAAAACATGTTTGAGCGTCATTACCCCATACACTGAACGGCATTACCCATAGTCAGGGGCAATGCCGCTCAAACATGTTTTTTTAATATTTTTTTTTTACTACTAGTAGGTCAAAGATAAATGCTTTTGTTGTTAAAATCTTAATTACTCGATAGTTAAAGACTTTGTTATTTACCTTAATTTTGATATATAATAAATAATTTAGAAAATACAGAATGTTTTCCTTAAGTGAACGCCATTCCCCCTTCTTCCCCTACATTGTCATCAAGTTCTGAGTTATGCTTAAAGTTTCCCAAGTCTACAGATCGCGGGGAAACTACTTTAAAATCGATTGAAAATACATACAGAATAGAACAGAACAGACAGACCTTAACTTTACCTACTATGTAATTTTATGTATTGCAAGACACGTGTAAATAACGTAATAATATGTTAATAACCAAAAATTCGATCTTAAAACCTACTCATCGTATCCATCAGATCTAAAAAGCCTATATAACTGTATGCACATCCTAAAAATCCTTACAAAGGGTTTTTTCACAGTTTACATTAATAAATAGAAAATAAACAAATAGCAAGTAAAACCGCAAATGTCTATGCAGCATTCAGTAACATTATTATAATATGAGTAGAGGATATGTTTAAGGGTTCATATAAGTTCAAGTAGCGAACCGCAATAAAACACCTCGAGCGTCGCAGTTGAAAAAAACGGAATACTTTTTAACGTCTACCGCATTTCCCGTAAGATTAAATGACAAAATGCTATATAAAAGATTATGACAATTTACAGAGAAAATTAAATATTATTTCACATTTATTTTACGACGATGAAAATGAATGAAAAAGAATTTAATATAGCTTGAAGATTTTTATATTTTTGTAGTATCCTCCAATGAAATTACAGACAGTGTAGCTATAAATCAAATTTCAATAAGAGTGGAGCATTTCTATAAGATAGAGACTTAGATTTACGATTTTCTAAAAGTAGAAATTTTAAAAATAAATTTATAAACCTAATGTATTATAATGATATTGATAGGTTAAAAAGCTTTCATAGAAATTAACCTACCATTTTATACTCGATAAAAATACTAACTTAAATAAGTCAATTACCCACTTTAATAATAATATTATGAGTAAAGCGACGAGAAACTCTATAACCTGCTTCAACTGGTTAATATTTAGTTTTCTTATAACTTACCCGCAACCTATATAATATACCACTATACAAGTATGTGTGTACGTATATATAATGATACATGCTGTTATGAAATTATATTTAACGAACAACGACTTATTGTCAAAATGACAAAATAAATTATGATAATTAATGTAGACTGATAAACTATGACTGCAGAAACCTACTACAGTTGCTAATACAATCTCCTAAAGTATCTCCTAATGCAAAAGGCACGTTGTTGTTAGTATTTTAAAATTAAAAATGTTATACTATTTAGTACATCTAAACTAAGCTTTTATTTGCAAATGGCATGCTATTCTTTAATAATACTATTTCAAAGGAAATTTGCCAAAAAAGAGCAGTAATAAAGTAAAATATTTAAAAATAAACTTGTCCATAGACACGCGATTCGACGGAAGCGACTATCAAATGTCAATGTTATGTGAACGTTTTCCCTTTAATCATGCCGGTTTCGACACTCAATGACGCGACAGACTGTTTCGGTGCAATTTAGGGATAGCTATGGAGCTGTCTGGCGTGAAATTAGCGTCGCATATCGCGTCAAGTGCCAACCACTCGTATCTTCATGTTTCCGATTGCAGCTAGAAACACTGTTTTAGTGGTGGACTTTTAAAGGGTCGCGGGAACTTGTTCAAATTAGAAAGTCTTTTGAAATTTCGAATGTACTACAGTACTATGAGGTATACGTAGCCATAAAATAGATAGCAAAGCATTGTACGGAATGTATTCAGTTCTCTCTTCCTTACCATCGTTATAACGTAACAAACCTAAAGTCTATCAACAAATGAAAGAACAGAACAGTTCGTGCGAACTTATACTAGTAACAAAGTTAATTACTTAAGACTTATTCCAATTCTCATTCCTTTTGTAGCCCTCGTAATTACATACTTTACAAATAAGAGCCCTTACTTTCATTTTCAGCGAAATAGACTAATTGAACTTTCGTAAACCCTTATTCTGGCCGCACCTCGTCGAAAAGTAGTTCGTACTAAATGCGCTCTGACCTGTTGTATGGAAAGCCGTAATCACAAACCAACTCCAACTGAAATTGCAGAAGTTGAATAGAATGGCCAATGAGAGCATGTAATCCTTACATGAAAAAAACCTTTATCGTAACTTTTTTTAGAATGACATACCTACTTACTTCATTTAAGCTTTGGCTAAATGTTAGAAAGTACAATACAATTTTATTATTTGCAAGATAATAATATCACACTGTCATTTGTTGTTAAAATTATACAAGTTATGAACATATACCTACCTGCATATTTTAAGTTTCACTGAAGATGAAACACTCGTATATAATATTAGAGCATCTTGTCTACATTACATTTTGTAATATAAAGGTTTTTTGTTTTTAAAATACGAGAAATAATGACAGCTTTTTTTAATATAATATAATATAATGAAAATAAATGTAATTATTTATATCTTTTTCATTACTAATATTGTAACAGTTTAAAATTTATTTTTTATGTTAAATTTACATAAAAGTTGTAGCGACTATACCTCACTGATCGCGAACATAGGAACAGGTCAACGAACATCAATACTTCACTTGCGACGGAAATATATCACAGGAGCAGTTAGTTTAACATTCTGCATGAAAACGGGGTCTATTTATTACATATTTTCCTTTTTGCTTAAAATATACATTATCGATGAATAAAAGAATACACATTTGCAACAACAAAGAACTTTTTTAAGTCATTTTCAGCCCAAATTTAAATATATACCTAAGTAAGATTAAGGAAATAACTGAAATGAATATTAGAAGCAAAAAAGCTGGTGGAAAAAGTTTTGTAAAAATCCTGCATTATAGAGTCACCCGAATGTATATTTTTAAAGTTTTAGACTTTAAAGGTGTGTGTGTTTTTTTTGTTTTGTTCTCTTTTAAGCATTAACATAGAAGGGATTAGCAGAAATTTTTGACAAAGATAATATGAATTAGAAGCAACGACATAATTTTTGGATTCAATATCCGGTATATTTATAAAAAGCTAGTATAAAGAACGTAAAGACACAAATGTAAAGCTAGGTATACATAAATATAGCCATATTGTATCGTACTTATGAATAGTAATAAATGTAAATTAAAATTGAGCTTGTTATTGAATCGGTTTCATCGTGGCTTACGCTCACTGCTATCACAGGACAGACTGCAGTCACGAATGGACATGTTCATGAAACTTAATTAGATGCTGGAAATAACTGCAAATACGATATTTTAATTGCATTCATTTACACGCTGTATTCATAGTTAATTATCACATTATGCGGCATTTATAAAAAGTTTAGTTTGTATAAACAAAATAATGGTTCAAGTTAAAAAATAATTCATTACGTAGATTATATGACGATTTATGTTAGTATTTACATGCTTGTATATTAATAATGCGAATGCGGAAAAATCACTATGTCATAAGTATGATTTATATTTACTGGTAATGGTCAGACCTCACATGAAGCATCCGCTCTACATTATGACACGTGTTTATTGATGTTACAATACCACAAGATCTAAAGCGCATATTACCGGTACGTCTTTTTAATCCTTTATAAACTGCAGGTTGATGAACTAAACTTAAAATATCATTAGATCGGTTTAATGGGTATCGAAGGGATATCGAAATTATCCATAAGATGCACCTGTACCTTAGTGTACATTAAATAAATCAATCCTTAATATACATACAAATTATGTTTCGTGCGTTACTTAATAAAATATTATTTGATTAATACAAATTTTATATAGCTAACTAACGTTTAGGTACCTTCCTTATACCTACTACCAAAAAAAGAATTGATTAAAACAATGCTATTTTCCATTATGAAATGTTCCTTTCTGTTTTTAAGTTAGTATATAATTTGTAATCCGAAATTAATCCGAGTCCTAAAAGAAAAGTATACATAGTTACAGAAGCTGGACAGTACCCATATAACAAAACAATTCAACGACATTTATAACTTGTTCGTATAAAAAGCTTTACGCTCCATAACGCCTCATCAGGCGGGCTTTGTTGACTTACGAGGGGTCCCAATTAATGCATTACCTACTGCTATTTGTTATACTTAGTATATTTAACCACTACTATGTGAATTAGTGATCGAAACTATCCTATAATAAAATTTTAGGTGTGTAATGTTTCTATAGATTTATATCAACCAGAATTTCATATTGTGCTAATCAACGAATTATATACTTAAAGAAATCGTATATATATTTTTTACAACAAATTATAGTATAAGCTCAAACTGCTTAAAGCAAATCTTGAATAGGAAATTAAATAATGTTTATTATTTAAAAAAAACATATTTGTAAAAACATAAGCTTTGGTATTTTAATAGACTTCAAATTGAATTAACCGCTTAGATACATATAATTCTGTTATATCATTTAATAAATCGTTATTCTTTATTCTGTAGAGCTTATTCGAAGCACGCGAGATCAGGTGCGAGCGGCTTGCCAGTAAACAAATGGTAAGATTTCCGGAGAAAACGTGCGTGGCTCTACTACAATGCAGGAAGAATACTAAATAGTGTCGAGGCTTTTAATTTGTTTATATTAATGACACATCAAAGTGACTACCTTTGAGACACCTTTTATTAAGCTTGCATCCGCAGACATGCTTCCCGTATAGCCTGTTGTTCAAAATGTATTTTTAACGGTAGTATTTGCCCAATACAGGATCCAGTAGATGAATTAAAAAATTAGTAAGTATATACTTTCATTAGATTTAAAATTATTATAAAACTTATCTTCTCATTACTAGGGATGTGGCTTAAAGGATCAAATCCAAGATAATAGTGTGACGTCTCCAAGGAATACCCTAGGACGGAGAACGAGGCGAACGAAAATAACACTAACCGTAATAAAAAGCGTTCCGTATCATTCGTATATAATGACAGAATTATTCTGCTGAATAGAGCTGTCGTTAAAGAAACATTAAATCTTTACTCGTAAATCCTATTCACGCCTTTAATAGTTGCCGAAGTCCTTTCATTTCATAAATAGACGGTAGACCTAGTATAAAAAGTTGAAGACACGCTCTTACGTTACTTTTAACAAAAGTAGTTAATCTTTCCAGTCGGAATGATTCATTTGTTCTCGTTATGATTAGGTCAGCCTCATCCATATGTTGGTTTGGATTAAATTTCACAAGCCTATTTATATAACAACCGCCCGAATAAGAAAATTTATATTAATAATGAGGTTAAGCCCCGAAATCCTTCTAAAGCTTTAAGTTCAGAAAAATCAAACAGCTGTAATTTAGTGTAACCGTTAATGTTACACTAAATTACAGTTGTTCCTAGAATTTGGCTAATTCGACAAATGTGAAGGCGTGGTACGTGGTAATTAAACCGGAAAATTATTTAGATTCCTCTTGAAATATGTTTTTATTTTTTTTTATATATATTTTTGGTAGTCTTTGTAAAATAATATGCAATTTATGTTATTTTCATAATTAATTTATTGTGATATAAACTTGAAGAGTTTATTTTTTTGTTTGAACACGCTTTATCCAGAGTAACTACAAGTACGATTTGAAATATTATTATTACTATGCATAAGAGGTTGTATACTATCTAAAAGGCTTCAAACCTTAGCTTAGACGCTGAGAAATTATTACATAAGAGACTACGCTAAGTAATATAATAAAGCGTTTGTTGTTGTTTATGTTTCATATTCCAACACAACTGCGAATCGACTTTAAACTTTTTGCATGCATAGTTTATAGACAGGAGGGTATACTCTTATAGGATTTAATTATTATTATATTGCAAAAGGTTAATTGAATATTGCACCTAGTTCGGCTTGAGTTAAACAAAGTGGTGTACATTATTAGATATCAATTGCAAATGCAATCATATCAAAACTCTATTAAACTCATTTAAATTATTTTATGTCACTATATGCTAGTTGAATAAAACTAGGTAGAGCTTTTTCTTGGTGTAACTTGTGCAAAAGTCGAACGGAAACTTGGCATTAATAAGAGTCACTACTGAGCAAAGTAAGGAAAGGCATAAGCAATGAAATAAAAAAGTAAGTCATGATAAGCACACTTCTCATTAAAATAATATAAAGAATTAAATGGTTAAAAACGTTTATAACTGATTGGTTAAACATTGAATACTTTTTCAATTACAATACATATGTACATATATACTCTTATATACAATTTACTCATATACTATGTATATAGGAATATGGTATAACCTGTTAAATAATTAAGAATGATTAAATTTATTGTCGCTAAAATGTACTAAATAATATCTACTCAAAAAATTCCAATTTAACCCTTAAAAATATATCATTGGTGTACAATAAAGAGTTAAATAAATAAATAAATAAATATTCCGGAATCTATCCAATAAAAAAGATTCATTAAAATTGGACTATATTTTTGTTGGTTACAAATAAATCATGTATGTGACATAGCGTTTATTCTTATAAAAGGATTATTTAAGCGACCCATATAGTGACCGTTGGCTTATCTGACCCGAGAGAAAGCCCCGATCAACGCGACTCGTCAAACGGGTACCGTACGTACATCTCGTCGCCACTCTACTTCCATTGAACAGGATTTTACGCTCCACGTGCTGTACCTTCTGAGTTGAACTCGAGCTTACCGTTTTGCAAGCTAGGGTGACTATAAAAACCTTTACAGTTATATACCTTATCTATTTTTTCTATATCTTGGTGTATTTGTTATTACGTTTGTGTCATGTTAATAGTGATCATTTATATTTATAATTATTTTCAGATCATTGAAGAGCATGAAATAAACAAAGGACTTTTATCACAAAATTTACTTAATTAGATACCTTCCGGATCACAAAATTTAATTACCTTTATTAAACAAGGAATTTGCTTGAACATATACTATAATAGCTATCTCTGAAACCATTATAATTTGATGGGCCTAGGAAGGAAAGAAACCTATAAGTAAATATTATGATAATAAGTACAACTTTTAGACGATATTGAATCTGTTCGACCGTTAGGAAGGTATATCGCATACTTTTTTTGGGTATATAAGATATTATAAGTCCAAGCTTGTATGAAATTCCAAAACTAATTATTCCGCTAATATTATCCGAATTATTAAAGAGAAGATACCTTTATACTTGAAAGAAGAGGTCAATCACCTAGGTAGTAAGCTTGCGTCTCTTTCACTTAATTTGCTATTAACTAATACAATGGATGAACAATCAAATTAATGATATTGTATCATGCAAACTAGTAATCACCTAATCGCAGAGTTAACCCTGACTTTGACGTGTACGTTGAGTACCTATAATTAAAAAGCTTTCCTTTGCCTTGTTATTTAAACATCTCTAATATTATAGCTTTTTTTGTCCCGTTTTAATTAAAATAATTACACCATCCCATTCTTCGCTGAATTTAAAAACACTTGCTATTATACCTCTTTCATTTAATGATGGGTTGCTCATCATTTCAAGCCAAAAATATGTAGAACCTGTTGTGTTGAAAATATTACATGTGATATTATGCTACACTGTAAATATAATATGATGTGTTTCTCTTAATTGCGACAACTATAAACTTACACTTCCCAATAAAATATCTATGCAATAATTTTACGTGACAAATATTTTACATATATACGATTTCGTCCGTAAAAGTTTCCAATATTGCAGTTTCATTTAAATAAAATTTCGTGTCTAACCACAAAGGACCGTTTGCTTTCTGTTTGTGCCAAACCTCAACCAATCAACTGCTCTAACCCTGGCGTGAGCGGTGAGGTATTTTAATCAAACAATTTTCTAATTTTAAAAATATCATCATAATAGGTACACAAAAGTTAATTATCAAATATCTTACCATTGTGATAGATCCTTATCATCAAGACCGGAAGGCGTAGCCAAAGTGTCCGCATCGCCCTCTGCCCTCCCGCCCGGATGCTCAGGTATAATCCTCTCAATAGTCGTCACTTCTTCTATATCCGAGTCGATACCCTGAGCGAAGTCCATATAAAATGACTCCCTCGAATCACTCGACCCCCGTCGTAACTTTAACGACAAGTCTGGTGAACTGTCATCCATTTTTCTCGTTTATTTCACCTCCATACAAAACACTAGTTCTATTTTACAAAGACCATTTCCTCAATTCTTTGTATTCCATTTTCGGCGTAGTCTTTGTTAGAGTTACGACTAACCCATCTTCAAAGCTTTATCTGAAATCTTTCCGGATTAAGCTTTTTTATTTTTTTCGTTAGTTTTGTTTCCAGAAATTTGATTTTAAGAGAACGTATGTATAAGTTCTACAGTATACTAAAAACATACATACATACGTAATATGTATATAATTCAAAATAAATTAAGCAAACCCCAAAAACAAAAGTAATAAGCAGAAATAGCTAAATTGAATTCATCCATTAAAGAGATAGCTTTAGTAATTTATCTTCGTGATACGTAAAGAACGTTTCCAAGTAAAACAATGTATCGTGAGCCATTCCCAGTTTACTATTCCCTAAAATCGACACCGCTTCCTGTCGCATTAACAGTCGACCGGCCACGGCTCACGCACATGCTCGTACACTCGTACAAGTGTCCAAAAAATGTACTTAACTAAATATACCTAGGTACTATATATTGACTAAATTAATTATTTATTAAAATTATTTGACTTCTATAAAAATTATCTTGTAATTGTTATCAAGAAAGTGATACTACGGACGGTATGTAGGTAGGTGTAGAGTTACTCTGAACCCATAAACCACTGCCAAATTAATGTGTAGCGTCATAAATCAAGCGGTTCCGTTAAAGGCTACCGCTAATAAATATTTATAGCGTACAATCTATCTCACCCATTGTTACGCTCTATCCATCCTGCGGAATCATTAATAATGTTAATAAAAAAAATGAATAAATGACCTCTATATTTTGTTTCGATAATATCCAATTAAAAAATATATTGATAACAATCGGTACATAAACAAACAATAATTAAAAAATAAATGATAAAAACCAAACAATGGTAAATAAATAAATTTATCCAACGCCAAACAAATTAAAATCCTCAGGGACGAACGTTAACAATTACACAAATTCCGATTCAAGACACGCATCGTAGTAATAAAAACACGGAACTCACACACTGTCGAGGCTATCGTACGCTCTCGCGGCAAAGCGCCCTCCCGCGGCAGAGGACAGCGCGCGATTGCCGCGTACTGCGGCTCGGTAGGGAGGGGTCCCACCCTCGGGATCAATCTGTCGCTCCCAAATAGGGTACATATTATATTTTTACTATAAGTACTACTTATATGTTATATACGTAGCGTATAACATTTTGTGTATACTGTATCCACAAAAATCCTAACTTTAAATGTCATGTTTGTTTTGATATTATTATAATTATAAATAATTATTCAAATGTAATCACTTAGTATAATAGTATTAGAATTAATTTTTATCGGCTAATTATAAATAATATTTAATGTCAAAAAAATTAAATTTCGTTTTTAATGGGTATAAGTCACGCAGGGACAACCCTAAATAATAAATTCCCTGTTCCGTAGTTTTCGGTTGGGATGTGACTTTTAGATTGCTTCTACTTCCTTCCAATGAATAAAACTTCCCAACTTTTATTACCAACTTCTTTATTCAGATAATTCGGGAGGTTGTTCGGGTGTACAAAATAAAACACGTATTTTCAATAGTCTACAAATTTATAACGTGGCTTCTCATAGTTATTAACAAAGTTATTATTATACTTAGTACATTAAGATATCACAATACTTTAATAGTCTTTATTGAGGAAAAACTGTAAAGAATAATAAACACCAACATTAAAAATACAAATTACATGGAATTTTATATGGAAAGGGATTGCTATCATTTAGTACATATATTATATTTATTGATATTTTTTGTTTTTATTATTTACGTGACAATTAATGTTTTTCAACTAATTATAGCTTTGCATTTTGCTACAACTAAAGAATTATTGCAAGATAAATCCATTAACATTAAGCTCTACATATAAAATGATTGCTTCATGACAGTGCCTAATAAAGACTACCGTATCTCACTATTACAAGGAATTATGTACGGAAAATAATATAACAATTTACTTGCTGGTCATAATCGTCCACAATCCTATAGTATCGCCCACAAACCTATACAATATATAAAAATAATTAATTAGACTTAGTTACCCACCAATATGTACCAACATTTACAATTTACGAGTACAATAATATCAATATCTTTTATCTTTATTTATCAGAGATAGATTTAGCAATACAATTATTAAAAGTTCATTTTAGTTCTGTTTTTTTCTGCAAGATAAATAAATTTCAAAACATAAAAACGTTAAGTCTGACAAAAAAATATTCACTGAATTTTTTCAGTTTTTTTTTAATGCTAATTATAAGACCTGAAACATTCTTTTCTGAATTGGTTGTAGTGTTTGCAAGTATAACACACATATTTAAGTTTTAAATTGTGTAAAACTTTCTATTGACTTACATTTAAAGTTTTTTACCAACAATTAAAAAAAGCATTAGTTGGTACATTTTGGTACTTCGATTTACTTAAATTCAATAACACACGTCTGAATAGAACCCATTATTAGAGTTATAATTATTTTTAGATTAAACACAAAATTATATGAAAAATTATATTATAAATGTACCTACTTAAAATTATTACATTTTCAATTGATTAACAATTACAAGCAATTTTATTTTAAGTGTTACATTATATTTTAAGCAACACACTACTGTCATATGAGAAAGTGCTTTTATATTCTACATAAAATTTTGATTCTTTCACTATTACTAATCTGTGGTTAATATATATTTTTTAATTTTTATATCAATAAAACAAAACTGACAACATACATGTATTGTCTTAGAACTAAATAAAAATTCAATTAATTACTAAAATATTATATTATTATTTATAAACGACAAAATTTTTCAATCTTCTTTTATTCTTTTATCAAACAGATTAACAAGCAGTTTTAAATAAACAATTTATAGAGCTGAGAGATAATGAGAATAATATATATTACAGCTGTCATTATAAATTATTAACGGTTTTCATTAATTTGAAAAGTGGCTAAAGACCCTAAATTGATACGTTTTGGTTGATAACATTTTTGGAAATTAAATAAACTCTTTTGTAAAGAAATATTTGCACTTGACACAAAATATTATCAATCACAACTGAAATACATAAAAATATTATAAAATATATAAAAATAACACGTAATTGGCCACGTCACAGAAGAATTTTACTTAAGTCGTAATATCGTTTATTTACTTAAATATTTTAAAGATATTATTTTTCTTAATATGTATTTAAATTGCTTGTTAGAAATGTTCCAGTATGAAAATGTCAAGTTCGCGAGCTTTAAAAGCAAATTCGATATTTATGCAAATCTATATTCTATATCGAACCTGTTTTATCTTTAATGGCGGATTACATTAGTTCTTTTATAAATAAAATACGATATATATAATAAAAAGTAATTGGTATAAAATTAAAAGGTGTATTAAAATTTAGAGTTAAGCACTAACTGAATTATACTTTACATAAGAAAATGATAAAATAATATACATAATAATAACAATCATTTATATTTATAACATGTTTAAATTATTCATGTTTAATACTAGCTATTACCCAAAGGTCAATTCCGATATAAATTTAGCATTTCAAACAATATTTTTTCTTGTATCCAGAATAGATTTGTCGCATTTCATGTCATAATTTAATGAATAAAATTAAAAAATATACATAAAACATAGAGAATACATATTTTTTTATAAGCATTACTAGTAAAGTTATGAAAACATTAAATACAAACCGGACCTCTTAAACTGATGTTAAAATATACAATATATATAATCCAACAAAGCAATGGACGATAACTTATAATTAATCAATAGGTTTGGATATATGATACAATAATGTGAAATGTGATAGGAACAATATGCTTATCCGATACACGACTTCCAAGCGAGGCCGCCACATGCCATTGAACCTATCAGATATATTGCTAGTGCAACTATCAAAGTCAAAACAACATACATTTTTATATTTTTCCAGAATAATGAACGCTGGAGTGTCCTTGCTGATGTGCGGTAGGTTACAGACTGCAAAGAAAAGAAAATATAAATGCAAACAAAATATATAAATAAGTAAATACATTGACAAATTACATTCCAAAGTCTAGTACAAAGTATGATTAATGATATTATATATTTATCTTTTCCAAAATAAACAATGATTTCAATTAAATATAGGAAGTAGTATTTATACTTTTACTTTAAAAACATATAATTTTAAAAGTTTTTAAGTTCAAGTTATAAGTTTATATATAAAATGCAAAGGAAATGTAACCTGTGACTAATTGTGTAATGTTATGTTATTATGCATAAGGTAATATGAACATTATAATTGACTAGCGATCACCCTCGTTTCTCTCAGGTTTGTTCCTAGGTGCTCCCTGCATTTAAAGTTTGTAGCAAAAAAATGAAGGACTTTCATACAAACTTGCGAGAGCCCTTCAACCTCCGTAATCAGTCTCTAAATCAATTCTTAGTAGAAGTCTACTACTAACTATAAACTACCTCCCTGCCAAATGATATCTTTATATGTCAAGCAGTTTTCTATATTTCGTGATGAGTTGGTGTATGACCTTTCAATTTTATATGTTTATTTAGGTAATTCACAATAAAAATTCGGAATTAACTTACACTTGTTGCCAAATTATCAGCCTTGTCCACAAGCAGCTCTAGCTTTTCACCACGCATTGCCATACTGTCTGCAAAAGATATTTAAACAACATTATAAAACTGTTCATTGTTTTTTCTAAGAACATAAGGTCATGTTAAGTACACAAATAGTATATAGTATATATTAATCAAATAATTAAGCAAGCCTAAATAATGTTTTAAAATTATTTACATATTGATACTTTAATTCACAAATCGGTAAACTCCTTTACAATATTTTTTTCAAAGACTACTAAAATCAAAAAATACAATAATACTTCTTATAAATTAGAACAATATTTTTTTTATATCAACAACATATTCTCAATTAATCTTTTTTTTTTCTGGTTTAATCCTGCAATCAGTCTTCCTGACTATAAGCAGATGTGATGTTCGATTATGGTTCAATTAATCTAAAAAAATCATGTTGTATAACTTTGTAACAATTATTATTGAAATAACAATTTAAGTGGCCCCTTAAAAAGTTCATGTTAACAGAGTTAGCCAATTTGCACATTAGGTATCAATATGTGGAACATAATTATTTTTATCTGATGTTATGCCATTTTTAATAAACATTATAATGAAGGTATATTTTCTTTATGTAATTGCAAGCTAACACATCATTTATACATAATATATAATGATATGGTAAAATTCTATAAATAGATATAACAGGAAAATAGAAACATGTTGGCCTCATTGTTTATGGAAACTTGGGTACCAATAAACAAATATGTTAATTAATCGTTAATTGATGTTAATTGATTTGACAGATGTTTATAAAATACAGGATTTGTGCAATTTTACTTAAGAATATCCTGAATTAAAATTGTACCTATTATAAATATAATAATAACAGTGTAATAATAATCTTGTAATTCAAGGCTTTTTCATTATGCATGATTCATTCAACAATTTATAAGCCAATTATTACACTGCAATGTAATAATGCAAGTACAATTTGTGCCATTGGAAGAAAGCAGAAATATGGAACAAATATAATGTTAAATATACATGACTAATCTTAGTTTTAAATTTAGTCATTGATAAAAATACATAATACAATCATAAATAATAATATATAAATTTAATTATTTTAGACTTCAGCACTTCCACAACAGGGAAATAAGCAAGTACATATATAAATTTGTTTGCATGTCAAAATAAAGAGCACATCCAATAATATAGTATATTAGAATGAAATATATTCTCATTGTTTGAAGCTCTACTATATATATATATATATATATATATATATCATTATGAGTAATTAACAATTGTTTGCTATAATTATCTTATCTATTTGTAATATATATTGATTATTAAATTTGGTTGAAAAAGCTACCTTCAACTTAGCATTGAGAAAATAACGTACCAATATTTTTCACCATTATATTCTTAAGTTCATCTAACTCTCCATGAACTCTTGATATAGTTTCCAAGTCTCTGGATTCACTGTAATGTTTCATTTCAGTAGCCAGAACTCTAGCAAATTCACTATTCATGGCATATGGAATAGCAGTTTGGGCAGTATCCCCAAATGCTGAAATGAATCTTCTTTTAATTTCATTTAAAAAGAGGAATGCTCTCGAACGTTGAAATTTCTAGAAGAAAATATTGATACCCATTAGTAAATTGCATTATGCAAACATCAGTGTAACAAATAGGATATTGTGAGCATACTTACGTCGTCAGTAATACAAAAATAAACTAACTTTTGTTCCGAAATATAATGAAACAGATAATTTCCATGAGAATAGGTAAGTTTGTCATCATGGGGTGGAATTTTAGATAGAATTTGTTCTGTTACTTCAGTAAAATTACCAGTACACGACGCATATTTAGCCAAAACTACGGTACCACGGGCAATAACACTAAACAAAATAGGCATATTGAATATATTAGTCGATAATAGACTTCGAACAAAACAACAAAACACAATGGTAAGTAGATCACATTAGACGATTATTATTTTTATTATTAGTTGATACCAAACGGCTATTTATAGAAATTGTTTAAACAAAAAAACGATGAAGTGCAAAGGGGTTTCCTTGTTTAATATTTACAGAAACCAACAAAATACAAATCCAATATTCGTTTATGAAACGAACAATAAATTATAAAACTTTTATGACTGACGTCTGCGGTCTGACACACAGATTAATTGTTGTTGTTTTTTAAATTTATCCCCAATAGGGAAAGGCAAAGGACACAGATTAAGTATTGTCTGACACAATTATTTTATGTGTTGTTGTTGTTTTTAAAATTTATCCCCAATAGGGAAAGGCAAGGGACTATAGTCCATACAGCCTAGTCTAAATTGAAAATTCATAATATAATTACAAATACAATTTTATAATTCGCGTCATGTAAAAAGAACGCTGGCTGTCAAGTTGCGCAGAGGCGATTTATCGGACAATTTGGTGGTAAGACGCGGGGCGCGGGACGTCGAGGTACGCGCCGCATGCTTTCCGGCTCGCTAACGCTATTGGTTTATCAGTTCAAAATACGATGGCGCACACAAAAGTTATTAATTACGAAATGGTTTTATATTAAAAATAGAGAAATAATATTTTTGATGCATATTGTTTTTTAAATAAAGACTGATTATAATGCAGTTAACAATAAAATAATTTATATTAAACGAAATAGTTTAGTTTTTTGTAAGTAGATTAAAAATTCTACAACGAATGAAACATATTTTATGAATGAATTAAATTTTATTTAATGACATACTACTACTGTACTGTCTAATATATTTTTCAACGTACCTACCAATAACCAATATACGTGACGAGCGAAAGGTTAGTTCAAAATTAAAAGATTAGGCTTAATAATTTCGTGTGCGAATGTACCCATGCGCAAACACACCCCCCACCACTTTCTTCCAGCGTTCTTTTTACCTGACGCGAACTGTATTATGTTATAGTTGTTGTTTTTAAAATTTATCCCCAATAGGGAAAGGCAAAGGACTATAGTCCATACAGCCTTGTATATGTTATAAGTTATTGACATTTGACACATAATATGTATGGGTTGCCATTTGTAATAACGTATATTGACAGACTACACAAAAGAACATTCTTCGGTTGAAATAAAGGAAATGGTTTTAAGGTAGAGTAAAGGTCATGATTTATAAATTAAAATTAGGAGGAATATTGAATAAATAACTCCATTGGAATATCAGTATTTCTGCTCGCCAATACGTGAAAACAGGTAGATCAAAGTACTTATAAGTTATAAGTTTTGCCATCTTTTGATAATTTACTAAACTCTATAAAAATCAGTTTAAAAAAAGGTATTTTGTAGTGTTTTCAATAGACTAATGATCATAAATAAAAATAATGTTCTCCGACCGATTTCGGCCATGGCGGCCAATCTCATTGAGACTAGCCAACTGCGTAGGACATATTATAGTGCACAAGTGTACGCGTAGTGCACCTTCTAATCCTATCACTCTCTGACTCCGGTGGGACGACTACTTGATACGACCAGTGAGAGCTAAGGCGCAGGACCGACGGCTTTACGTGCTCTCTAAGGCACGTGGGTGACTCACCGCCAACTTCCCAACTTAGGGCTTTACTGAGGCTTACTAAACAGAAAGACTCAATAATTAAACTTGGCCCGTCCTGGGACTCAAACCCAGGACTTCTCGATCTATGACCATACATGCAAGCCACTACACTACCGAGGTAGAGGTAAAATGATCATATCAGGCATAGAAAAGCAAGTTTATTAAAGCTTTAACGATTGAGTTGATTACAGAAATAGGAAAAAATATCGTTTAAATAAGGAAGAATTAATAAGAATTCTTTTCAATACACTCCAAAAGTTTTGTTTTTTAATTCTATAATACAACTTAAAAATAAATATAACAGGACAAATTAAATATTAAATACAATTAAATATCAACAGTAAACATAAAAATATACAGAAACATATTTCTACTTTTTGAATTAATCAAAATAGTCATCAATATCTATGTCTGGATTTAGTATATCATCTCCAAAAGGAGTAAGGTCTATTTGGTCAAGAATCAAATTTTCACACATTTCTTCTAAATCAGTTTCACCAATCAGAATGGCACCTTGCAGTCTTCCATTTTGAAGTATGAATTTAATATATTCATGACTAGGTGTTGTTCTTAATAATATTTCATAGTTGTTACCTAAGCCTTGGCCATTATATTTACCTAACAATACAACTCTAAATCCAAAAAGAGTAGTGCAGTGTGTAAATAATTCAAAACAAAAATCTTGTAATACTTCTTGTTTTGTTATTCTGGAGTGCATTGCTTTAGCTGCCATCCCAGCCATCTGGCGTGCCTGTGTCCAGAGTCTCAATTGAAACCAGTGGGGAGCATGCTCCCAACAAGCACTAGCCACATCCCCAGCTGCAAAAACATCCCTAATTGAGGTTTCCTGCATTTCATTAACAGCTAAACCTCCATCTGCTGCTCTTTTTGGACATTCATCCCAAGTAAAGTTTACAGCAGGCTCAACTCCAGTAGCAGATATAACAAAGTCACATTGTATTGTTCTTCCATTGGTTAAATTTACATCTAATGGGTAGTCCCTATTGTCAATCTCTATTACTGAATCTATTTCTACCTTGTATATAATTTCAAGTTCTTGCTCTCCACTTTCACTCTTAATGTTTTCTAATTTGCGGTACCAATCAGGGCCTAAAGCAGCAGACTTTAAGTTTTTATTAATGGACACAACAGTGTCTTCTTCAGAAAAAATATGTCTTCTTAAAATAGTATTTTCTTGTTTATTTTCATTTTTATTTTTTAAGCTATTTTGAAAGAACTCAGCAGCTCCAGGATCAATAAATGTAGATGATATATAATCATCCCTGATTACCCATACCTTATGAATACCTCTTGTAGCATGAACAATTTCAGATGCAATTCCACCATTACCAACAATAACCATTCTCTTACCGGTTTTTAACTTCTGTTGGAACTCCTTAACAGAGTCTGTATCTCTGATGCCTAGAATTCTACTACTCTTATTTGAGTCTTTAATGAGTCTTGGTATTCCTCCAGTACATATGCATATCACATCATATTGTATAGAAACACCCTCTTCAGTTATTGCTATTTTGTTTTTGGAATCTAAATGTTTAATAGAATCATATATTATGTCAAGGTTAGGATGAATCTTTAGTAACGAACTTGCCTCTGTGTCCTGTACGTCAAACTTAACTATAGTTTTGGCATAAAAACTCACATTGCTGACATTTTTTACTAATGAAGATGCTGTTATTATTACAAGTTTTTCTTGTGGATGTAAAATCGCTAATATTTCTACGCAAGTAACACCAGCTATACCTCCACCAACAATTAAGTACCTAGTTTTTAAGTGAGACATATTAAAGTATTTTATGGTATTACTTAATATTTATTTATACCATTCTGTGAACATTGTTCACTTTATCCCGGCACAAAGTACATAAGATTAGTAAATATCTAGGGAGCGATATTACATTGGACAAATATAAAACTAAATAAAAGTCGGTATGTTAATTTTCACTTCAAGTATTGACTTGTTTCTGAATTCTGTCATCATTTTTAATTATTATCATGGATGAATAATAAAATAAAGTTTTTTAATTTATAATGACAGTGACACTGACAGCATAATTCATAAGCATTCAGATTTCAGTGTGACCAACTTTATATTAGAGAAACATGATCAATGATGACATCAGTGAGTGACGGGACTACGGTCTAGAATTAGGCTCACTGAAGTTAGGAGCTAATTTTTAGCTTATAAATAACAATTATTTATACAGTGGTTTATTGACCCGTATTTGCTAACAACATATTATAAATGCGATAAAGGGGGCCAACTGAAGGGCACATTTATATATTTTTTTAATAAATAAATGAAGAACAAACAAATATTTACATCGAACAAAAAGAACAAACGACGAACAAACGATGTAATAAAAAAAGTTTAAACACTTTAAAAAAATGTCCTGTGGGCTAACTTTAGAGAGCTCTAGATTTAATATGTATGTAGCACAGACATATAATAAATAGAGTTATATGTCTGTGGTATGTAGCAATTATACTCTATGGTCTAGAAAGAAGGTCTTGCATCAAGGTACGGGTACGTAGGCTTACGGTGATAATAGTCTCTATTTATGGCCGTGGCGTCGCGACAGACTGGGATGTTGCGCAACCAAAATAGAATATTATTCTGTGTCTTTTTTATCCCACGTAGGTAATGCAAGCGTGCTGAACCCTCATCACATTACTCGTATTTATTTCGTATTTCTTAAATACCATTCAATTATCACTTAAACCGCGTGCACAATGCGAACTGCGAGGCTCCAGTCGATAGCAACGCTGTCGATTTGAGTTGACGCGAAGCTGGAAACTTGTCACACATAGTAATATCGTACAAATATCTCATAACTGAAACTGTATTTGTTGCTAGACTCACTCGACCGTGGACGGGACCACAGACATATAACTACTATTTATTATATGTCTGTGGGACGGGACAAACTACCATAGAGTATATTGCAAGATATATTAAAAACAACCTAAATTCTTTATTTCACATACAGTTTTTAGTCTATTATAATTATTATTTTTTCTTAGTCTATTGATTGTGTCAAAAATGACAATTCAAATTAGAATTCAGAAAAAATCAAAATATCAATACTGGATATAATTATAATTCCACTTGCAAGTTTTTAAAATGTTATAAAATACTTGCATTGGATACATAACTATAATGACATTATTAAAATGTTAATTTTAAACGCATATATTCGCGTACAATTTTAAACATTCCATTTATATATTTTCTTGTATGAGATAAGTATTGTAATCATGTTGAAATGGATTGTCTACATTTTTATTCCAATTTCTTTATCAGTTTTATATTATTTCCCCTTAATATGGGGCTTATCCTATTTATTAATTATTAGTATATGTCTTATATCTGGAGTATTCGGTTTTACATTGTGGGCTCATTTAGCTCTGTCTTCACCACATCATACTTCGTTATTCTTATTAGATAATCTTGAAAAGGAAGTTCGATTATTGGATACGGCAATACGGGTAACTAATAAATTAATATTTTAATTACTTTTGTGAACTGTATATTATATATAAGTTATTTTAACAGGAAGATCAAAGCCACTCAGTGTATCTGGCCAAAAAGCCACACTTGCCCATTATATTCGGAAGAACAGTGGATAGCCAGTTACAATTGTTAATTGACTATTTCCTACGTGATTTTGTAACACGTTGGATAAAAGAGTTATCTTATAAACCAGAACCTGTTATAGATAAATTTAAAGAAAACATATGGAGTGCTGTTCAAAGCCTTTATGATAGGCTTTTAAAAGTGGATGCTGAAAAATTATTGGCAAATGATATGGTGACAAAGATAACGCAACATTTTGAGCGTATAAGAATTGCTAAAAGTTGTGCGTAAGTAATAAAATTATTCAAATTATGTGAATAACATATAACTATATACTTAATAGATAAGTCAATAAAGCTCCATGTTGGCATGTTTTATTTTGAATTTTTAACACTTAAACCCTCCTCTTGAAACAACCTATCTATTGATGTAACTATAAAACTGTATTTAGTTCTAGTTTTTGAGAATAGAGAGAATTGTAGGACGTTTTTTTATAATATGTAATGTAATAATAGTGAAATGTGTTTGTTTAATAATATTAATAACAATTATTACTTTCAGTTTGGAATTGGATCAAGCACCTGTGTTGGCCCTGGCTCCTCACTTAATATCCAGTGATGCTGAACTTCATTACTTAAGACAAATAAGTGAACTCATTGTTATGTTTCTTATGCCCCGTTGTTATTCTTTGGTGCCTGTTGCACATCTTGTGAGAGAAATTCTAGCATGCAAAAGTGAGTATTATAAAATATCTAGAGAATTTCCTATTATCTTCAATTTTAATTCTCATCCAAACTGGTCTTTGTAAGTCTGATAGGAATGATAATTGAATCTCTGTAGATATCTAAAGAACAATATAATTAAAATAGTTTGTATTACAGAAGGTATTTCCATAAGCTAAAAATATTAATGCATATTATATAGTATGTAACAATTTTTTAGTTCAGTGTTTTTAATATTACATCATGTATTTTTCTGTAAGTTTTACAGCCAGCCATAGATCTTGTAACTGAACCAGACTACATTAATCAAAAGATAATTCAGTACCTTGAGGAACAAAAGGAGGTTGATGCAATGCATTTAAGGACTCACGAATATGCTAAAACCTTTGAGGACTATATTAGACTTATAAATAGCTGTAACAATGTGGACACATTAAAACGACTCCGGTAAACATGTTACACTTTCAGGTTTCATAATAGAATCAGTAGAGCTTGAAATTCCTAGTACCGGTAGTGACTCAATAGTCAATAGCATAATATTATGTTTTAACTGAATTCATTATTTCATGTTCTGTTTAAATGGTTAATTGTTCATTTTAAAATAAATAAATATTATATACAAACAAAGTATATTATTATATATATTTTTTAATGTAAGAGTTATTTTGGAGAAAATAGGATGTAAAGGAATATTTGCTGTACACATGAAATCTTCATTCAGATAAGATAATATGAATCTAAAACAGTTTTTTGCCTTGTATAGTATACAAATAATACCTTAACTTAAAACACTTATTTTTAGATACCTTCTATTTTATATTGTGCCTAATTTTGATGTTTTATTATAGATATGACATTGTAACACAAATAATGCAGGCCACAACACTCCAAAATGTAAAACGAGCTAAAGGCATAGATGTTGATTTAATAGAGAAAAGTGGCAATCAACCAAACACAAATAGGCAACAAGTGGCCGATGCTAAGAAGTTAAAGAGATACATTGACCAACTGACTATAGCTAAGGAAGAATGTGAAGAGGCACTAAGAAAGTTAGGCTGGGATGGTGCCTTTCCAGCTGTAGAATCTGATAGCAAGGTTATTATCTTTTCCTTAATTCAATAAAGTGTTTAACTATTTAAGTATAAATAAATAATTAGATATATTCAATGAGTATTATTATCATTTTCAGGCAATGCCCCTTCACAAAGTAATGGAAAGTGTGACAGGTCGAAAATATTTATCCATGTTTTTAGAAACATTGTGTTCACAAGGACTGGTTGGTTTTTGGTCAGCAGTAGAAGAACTACGTCACAGTCCACGGAGCAGCTGGCACCAATTGGGCGCTGAAATATTCTATACATATATAAGATCACCAAGTGCAGAAATTAAAGTTGATAAGGTATTAGTATATATTTTTGTAAGAGTTATATATAAGTTATAATATAAGACAAAATTAAAAACAAAAGGAACTCTTTAATGGGTTAATTTAGTAATAATAATAATTTAAATCGAGAAACAATTTCTTTTTTAAATTTATTTTCTATAAATTATTAAAGATAAAAACAAAACATTTTGACTTATATAATACTTCAATATTATAAATAAATAAATTTCAGGAAACAAGAAAAAGAATGGAAGCATTTCTTTTAGGTGATTCAGGACCAGAGGTATTTTATGAAGTCCAAGACACAGTAGTTGATACTATTCAAGAAAAATATTACCATTCATTTCTACTGAGTGACCAGTACAAAGCTTTAATTGCTGAATTAGCTACAGAAGAGGCTAATAAAGGTATTTTTATTTGTATTTCATAATATATAACTAACAAACGGACCTCCCTTTTCTGGTGATCTGTATAGAGGCAAAAAGCTAAAACACTGAATGTTTCTAAAATAGACTATATATGTATTAATTTAAAAAAATATAAACATAAATAAATAAGTGTGAGGCAACAAATATACTAAAATATATCAGTTATAAAACTTTAAATTTACGAAAATATTCATGTGTCACACGACCTGAACGTCCAAAATTTTTATTAATTTCTCAATCATCTAAATAAATATATTATAATAATTAATCGAATTTAAATATGATATTTTCAACATCATGCAACTTCATTAGATCTAATCCCAATCTTAGCCTGCAGAACTAACAAAAGCAATATTTCCAGAGTTATGCTCAGAAAGATCGCCGATAGAAGACCGTCAGTCGTCAAACGATTCGGTCTCAACAGCAGAAAGCGCAGGCACCGTCCACCTCACGGATCACTCGACGTACGCGAGGCGGAAACTAGACCAGTTGCAAGAGAGGCACAATAATAAGACACAGGTATAATTTTTAAAGATTTAAGTGTATATTTTATATTAAAATTGAAAATGTATTTTCGGTTTTTTTCGCGGATTCATTTGGATTTTTAGTTCCTTACGTTTTGAATGCTTTAAAGCAATCAATCACGTTCATGAGAGAGACTAAAGTTCTATAGGTCTCAGAGTTCATTATATAGTTGTTACATAACAGTTTCTACCCATAATATATAAAAGTGAAATAAATCAAAACACGGATAAAACGGGACTTAAAAAGATTATCTTTTACACTTTTTTGACCAACATCTGGTCCATATTAAAATTTATAATATGAGTCTTAGATTATATACATGTCTAGATACAGCATTGAACCGTCCCGAACGGCTCTAAAAAAGTCTACTAAAATTGGTAGACTCGCTTCTCACGTACGTCAGTGTCATTTGAGCCACTAGTGGATAACAACCTCGCGATAAAAAATGAATTATGCGGGTTTGTGCTATCAAATTGTGTCGAAATTATGTAGGATAATCGTATAATAACACCAAGATCACTTTTCATCGGTAAGTTATGTTATTTTACTACTATTTTTTAAGAAAACATGGATTTTTAATTCGTTACTATTTAGGTAAATTTGACAAGCCTGTGTTGCCAGCTTATTACTAGGGAGACTTAGCGAAATTATTGGAAACAAATAATAAATATTATTTTTAAATTTATGTATTTATTTATTTATTTATTTATTTATATAGGATTATAGACAGTATATATAAGTAACAATTTAAAAAAATAATAAAATAATGACATTTATAAAATTATTTTTTTTAATTACTTTTTAATCTTTTAATTTTGTATGACATTGAACGTATATAATTAGGAGTATGCAGTTTATTAATTATTTAATTAGAATAAGTTTTTACAAAATAAAAATTAGCTATTAATTTCTTTTGTTTTTTTATTCAATATATTTTTTATTAATTCTTAACTATTATAATTACTTTATTTACCCCTTTGGGTAAAAACCTTCTCCAAAGCAAACCACTTATTTTTATCTTTGGCGGCGTTTAAATAAACATCATTACATCCTCGTAAATCATAAAATGATGGAATAGTATATATTGTGTTATGTTTTTTACAAAACCGACTTTAATAACAAACACTAGAAATAACAACATAACTGATAGGTGTAAATTGTAATATAGTCGATGGTACGAAAATATATGATTAAGCATCTATATTCAATGAAAACTACCAATAAAGAATTTTTTTTATGTTTTAGTGTTTTTTATCGAGACGTTTTATTAAGTTTTTATTTCACGTTTTAGTGTACATTTGTGCACTATAGTAAATATCCTGCGTAGTTGACTAATCTTCGTAACAATATTTATTTGATCACCCTCACCAACACGAAAAAAAATAAATGAAATCCATATGAATAAATGAAAACAGTAATATAGTATATGAAGCAGTACTAGTACTTTTTTATATTCTCAGGAGTAATTTTCATATTTTAATTATTACATTTTAAATATTTAAATTTTTAAAAATAATTATTTTATTTAACCTTCATCATATTAAATAATGGAAGAAAGATTTGGAACGGGTATCCCTAAACACGCACACCTTGACAGTTGGACTTCAATAAGTACACAAGCTATACTCACACATGTCACGTAAAGTGAGGCCGTTTTCTGCGCATCGTTTGTTGGTAATGCTCAATCTAGACATGTATATAATCTAAGATATGAGTATTTAGTTGCGGACTCTCAGACCTATGTTATGGATATTGATAATACATTTTTTTATTGATAATACATTTTTTTTATTGATAATATATTATATTAATAATATATTTTTTTATTATATTATAAACATAAAATAACAATACTAAAAACTGTCAAATCGAACAATTCACAAATTATTCTTAAACTTATATTAGATTCTGGTTTGCGAATACAATTTTCTAAAAAAAACTATCCATTGATTCAACGAATCGTATATCGCGTTCGCGCCATTACGATAAAAAGTAATGTCAACTTGACAGCTCGGTCACAGATTATCAAATATAAAAATAATACGTTTTTTCTAATAATATAATAGTATAGTATATGAGAATGACTGTCCTGAATTGCCCTATTGTCGTATCAACAAGGCCCTAGCAGCCCTCCGAGCGTCCCTAAAGCCGGAGTCGCCAGCCCTAGCCATGTTGGCCAACGAGGTGGAGCGCCTCGCGGGCGAGCAGCTGCGGCTGGAGGCGCACCTCGCGCGCACCGACACCTGGGCCGAGCACCTGGGCAGGTGGAGAGCCACGCTGCACAGCGCTGAGGTACTTGCAATCCATACTAATATTGTAAACTGGCGATAGATTTATTATGCATATAAACCTTCTTCTTGAATTGATAAGTAATCAGAGTAGATTTATCGAAAATAAGTAAATGAAACCAACCAATCACTTATTATTTTATTTTTTAGTTGTTTTTTTATATTTTACTAGCGACTCGCCCTCGCTTCGCTCGGGCTCTTCCCTAGATTTAGCACAGGTAAAGCCGCGGGATCTGCTAGTTATGCATATAAACCTTCCTCTTGAATCACTC
Source organism: Boloria selene (assembly GCA_905231865.2). Lineage (NCBI taxonomy): Eukaryota > Metazoa > Arthropoda > Insecta > Lepidoptera > Nymphalidae > Boloria > Boloria selene. The sequence continues at coordinate 9,985,387 of HG993137.1, read as the reverse complement.
TATCTATTAAAAAAAACCGCATCAAAATCCGTTGCGTAGTTTTAAAGATTTAAGCGCACATAGGGATATAGGGATATAGGGACAGAAAAGGCGACTTTGTTTTATACTATGTAGTGATAGTGATGTTATATCTATATAATACTGACAATCAATAATAGTATAAGTGATTTAAAAATATTATTAAAAAAAGTGCGTGTGTACAAAGTGCACATGTCAGAAGTAAACTTCTTTGGCAAACTAATTTTTTAATCTCGTTTATATTTATACTAAATGACCCCGTCTAAGTTCATTGAGAGAGGGAGATGGCGCGAAGGTTACACCCACGAGTTAGACAGAGGTAGAAATGTCACTGACTCGCGGTGGGCGAGATCTAACTAAGGCTAACTCTTCCCCGTCTCTGAGTGCCTGGTACTATGGACTTATTTTTTCGTTTCATCGTGTTTGAAATCACAACGATTCTAAAGAAGTTTCACTTCAAAAACCGTAATTATTACAGATTATAGATGAATCGAAACCGCCACAGTTTGTGATAGTCGTCCACATGGCGGAGCAGGAACCCACTAATGAGGAAAGGCCAGAGCAGATATCCACAGGTTGGGTATTGCTCAGGACGTTAAATGAATTTCAGGTGATTACACACTATTTTAATGTGTTATATGTAATAATATATAGTTACCAAGTAATACTGAACTATCTTCATAGCACATTTCCTTTTCGAATAATTGTTTAGGTAGCATACGCAAAGGATGCTGCATTTTCTAAATTTTACCATCTATCTAATTTAACATCCTATAAAACATAAATCTAAAATCTTCTCTTAAATAAAATTTGAGATTTTATTTAGTGCGGTTTAATATAGGCTTATTTTTTTTATTTTAGGAACTTCATCGAAAACTAAGGCCTATGTGTTCAGAACTAAAAAATTTAGAACTGCCATCAAATTCTTTTAAGTTTTTATTTGGAAAGAATGATAAGAATTCATTGGACAAAGCGAAGACGTTAATACAAAAATATTTAGAAGTGAGTATATTAAATACATACATACTATAAATATAAACACCCACAACTGAAGTACAAACATAAGTGCTCAACAAATGGATGACTCCATCGGGACTACCGATGAACCCACGACCACCGGCGCAAAAACTAGAATATAGTAAATGAAATAATAAATAAAACCTTTTTTCATTCAATCACTAATCAAAGTTTCTTTTCTATTTCTAGTTTGTACTAGAAGATGAAAGATTAAACCAAAGCGAAGCTGTATATACATTCCTAAATCCAAGCTCAGAATACTTAAAACAAGGTGATCTGCCAAAGAAAAATAAATTTTCTTTTTCAACATTATTTAAAAGGTATAAAAAATAATTTATATTTAACTTTTTTGGCCTATCTTTGACATTTGCTTAATTTCATTTATCAATGTTGGTTGTAATTGATTGTATTATTATAAAATAATGATGTGTAGGTATACCATATGGTAAATATCCAGGGTCTCATTAAGGTTATTATTACACATAGTACATATATAGTAAATATTTATATATACTTCTATATACTACATAATATTATATTTATCTGAATAACAGATAGATTAAGGCTAATGTGTTCAGAACTAAAAAAATACAACTAGCTAGTAAGCATTGGATTTTTTACTCAGATATAAAAAAGTAAAAATAATTTCAAATTTATAAGTATAAAAATCCTTACGTAGCACTAAATACATTTCAATTAAAATGTCTTATTTGTTAAAAAAATAATCAGAGGAACCTCTATCTGATGTTACTCTGTTTTAGCACAAGTAGTGATGCGACGAGTAGATCGTCTCAAGAAAAGGAAGGCTTCACTCATATATCCGCCGATGAAGACGAGATGTCACAATACTTAGATGGAAATGGCGGTGACGGGAATAATAAGAATGCGAATAATTCCATGCGTGGTAAGTTTTTGTTAAATTAGATGGACAATGGATGTAATAATGATTAAATTGCCCGATTAGGTTTAATTTCCACCTGATACAATACATTTTTTCATAAGAACTTCAAATATTAAAGGAATGTTAGCTTGCAATAACGGTATTTTTTTTTCAAGCAAGTTTGTTCTCGCGGTAATATACGTCCAGAGGAAGTGTAGCTAGTGCTATATTATGTAGTTACATACGCGCCCGCTCACTTATTTTTCACATTTACAATGTTTTTCGATAAAACTAGAGACTCACCCTCCCTGAGCTCGAGTTTGTCCCTAGATACGTTTTAATGGTTAGTATCGATTTCTCACAAGTGCATTTTCCAGCAGTAAAAACTACCATATATGTAATATGTAATATATAATAAAACTATAGATTCGGCCTCTCCATCAATAATAATATGACTATGTCAAAACAGTGGTAGCCCAGCGGTAACGCGTCGCTTGGATAACGGAGTGATGCAGGTTCAAATCATTTACGGTGAAGGAAAACATCGTGGGGAAACCTGCATGTCTGAGAAAACCTAACAAGTTTTCGAAAGGTATGTGAAGTCCGCCAACACGCACTAGGCCAGCGCGGTGGACTATGGCCTGATCCCCCTCGTACCGAAGGAGGCCCGTGCCCAGCAGTGGGACGTTAAAAAAAGGGCTGATGATGATGATGATGATGATGATGTCAAATGTACCATACCATGTGTAGGGGCGGGTCCCCTGGCGGAGGAGCGTGACAGCATCGCGGAGCCGCTGTACGCGCTGCTCAGCGAGGTGTTCGACATGCGCGGCGTGTTCCGCTGGCTGCGGCGCACGCTCGTCACCTTCGTGCAGATCACGTACGGGCGGACCATTAACAGGTGCTAAACTAACTCCTGCTAGCTTCTGCTCTCCTGGTACTCATCAGCAGATATGGGCCGTCATCTTCGTACAGATCACGTACGGGCGGACCATTAACAGGTACTAAACTAACTCCTTCTAGCTTCTGTTCTACTGATACATCAGCAGATATGGGCCCGTCACCTTCTTGCAGATCACGTATGGTTGGACCATCAACGTGTACCCAGAGTGGGTTAACCTAGATAAGCCTACTGTTCTATATGTAGGACTAACTAACTCTTCCGGCTTCTGCTCTCCTGGTACTCAACAGCAAATATGGGCCCTTCACCTTCTTGCAGATCGTGTACGGGCGGGCAACAGGTATCTTAAACTAACTTCTTCCGGATTCTGCTCTCCTGGTAAAAAATCAACTGTTACATGCCCTTTACTGATTCATGTATGGATTCATGTATGGATTCATGTATTAGGAATGTGTACAATTACAATTATCTTGCGTGGTTGGAACGCTCGTCACATTCATGGAAAAGAGCGGACTATGAAAAGACCACTCTTTTCTTTCCGCCCTCATCTTTTTTTTAAATTACAGTATGTTTTTTCGACATTTTTTTATTTCTATACAGCCGTCTAATGACACTAATTTCAACCTAATTTTCTTTCAAATTTGTAAGAGCATTTTTATAACATATAACGAATTCAAATTCGCTTCAATTTTAAAACGTAACTAGTAAATTAATAACATCACTACATAGTATAAAACAAAGTCGCTTTCTCTGTCCCTCTATCCCTTTGTACGCTTAAATCTTTAAAACTACGCAACGGATTTTGATGCGGTTTTTTTTAATAGATAGAGTGATGCAAGAGGAAGGTTTATATGCATAACAAGCGGATCCCGCGGCTTTGCCTGTGCTAAATCTAGGAAAAAGCCCAAGCGAAGCGAGGGCGAGTCGCTAGTTTAATATAAGTATAGAAAGTTCAAATATTAATCTACGTAAAATGTTGCAGGCAAATCAAAGAGACGATTTCGTGGCTATTCTCGGAACAAATGCTGCACTACTATACGAGTATAGTGCTGAAGTCGTGGTGGCCCGGTGGCGTGCTCAGTGAGACCACTTCGAATAGGAACATAAGGGACAAAGGTACGAATAACTTAGATTATTGTATGTTAGCGTATTTTGTTCGTTTTGTTACGAAAATAATGTCCTTACAACCAGTTAAAGTAATTATGGCCTATCTGACCCAAAACTCATTATAGTGTACAAGTATGTAAATGTTTTACTCTTATATAGGAGATAAGGAGTAGAAGTTTGAGGCAAAAGACTATCTTACTAACCCTGTCAATTTCCTGTTACTTATAATTTCTTGGCGAAAATCAAACAACGAACTTGGCCGCGTGGCCTGAAACCCCAAAATACTTGTTAGTACAGATTTCTCAGCAAAGTAAATGTATTCTATATATTGATCCGGATAAGTAGCCATCATCATATCAAATTCCATGAAAATCTATCTAGTGGTTTTCTCGAATTCTTATTGTAATAGTTATTATCATCGATACAGAGTCCAAATCTATAGTTATTTTAATTTCTGTCTATTTGTCTGTGACTACCACGAAAACCATTAGACTAGATGATATCATGTTATCATGGTCAGGATATACGATGCTTTTTACTGCTAGATATTTTATCTAATTTCTGAGAAACATCCACCAACTGTTACAAACCGGCTATAACATAACACTGCCTGTGAAATCTAGAAAATAAGGTTTTCGGTCTTTTGAACGCGGGAGTATTCGCGGAAAATTCTAATAGTATAAATAAAAAAGTATAAAGTGTGGTGTCGTGGGACACCGGATCCTATCCGAAGTCGAATGAAGTTCCTTATTATAAAAAAATTAATTTTAAGTTCTATTAGCGGTATAAAGAAAATAATTATTCTGGTATACATTTTTTATAATTTTTAATTTTCAACATTAAAAATCTAAACATAAAAAATATGATATATGGGGCATTTCATATGAAGCGGACAGGAAAAAAAAAGTGAGGTTAGGAAATTTGTTCATATGCGGGTTATTTATACCTCTAGTGGATATGAAAGTGTATGCGAAATATTTTTTTTCTACGGTGTTTATTTTTAAAATTATGGGCTTTTGAAAAATAATCATAATCCAAATTTCGATGTTTTAGATTTAGTTTTTCGAATGGTTAACAAATACAAACAACTATTGAACTTAACGTTTTGTATAGATTTTTAGTTGCTCTTTTTAATAAAGAAATATTTTTTTGAAATTAAAAATAAAATGATGTACAAAACCGGAAATGAAAATTTCAAAACAAGTTTTTGATCACTTCGACCCATGTATTTTAATTTTTTCTTGCATCCAAATATAGCCTATAGTATTATTAAAAAACACTAAAAGTTTCATTGTGTTATCTCTATTGCTTAGAAAGATTGGTAAATTAATGTATGTCGCTCTCGACATGCATGTCGCTCTGAGCGTGATGCTTCATACTAATTTATGTCAGTTACTTGGCGAAATTTAAAAATTTATCATATATATCATTGTATTCAAGCAAGTTTAAGCTCTGAAAACTTAGGGTTTATTACTTGCTGTTTTTACAAGCTTGTATTATTAGTCAATGTCTGGTCCAACGTTCTTTAAACATAGCTAACCTTGATCTTAACAGTCAAAGCTTTCGATTACAACAAAACGCACTCGGATGCACGCGTTTGAGGAATACGAATACGTACTACAGACATACATACCACACATATACACACAAGAAACCTATAACACCACTTTTTTGTCGTGGGTTAAACTGATGTATAATTAAACTGAAAATACAATTATGAAAATAAACTTGATACCAAATTCAAAACGTTTTATTTTATATTTTTTACTATTTTACAATTAGAATCTATACTACAACTGGTTCTTTTTTTATGAAGGCTTTCTATTGTTGGAATAAATACATGAAACTTTTTAGTTCCTGTAATGATAACTGCAGAATCAAACTAAGGTTGCAAAAAATCCTCTGCCGTTGAAACATGATACAGCAACACATTACGCTTATCAAAAAAATCTTACACAAACACCTATTAGAAAATGGAGTAGTAGTGTCAAAAGTTATTTACATAACCGATGGTGCCTCACAACATTTTAAAAATAGATTCAACTTTATTCATCTAAGTCATTATGATAACTTCTCATGGTTAGGGGCCCTGCGATGGTCTTGGTGGGAACTGCAAATGCTTGGCGACTGATGCTTTATACGAATATGCAAAATCGTCTTTAAAACAAACAGTGATTTACTATTGCTCTAAAGAAGAAATTCAACGGCAGAGGATTTTTTGCAACCTTAGTTTGATTCTGCAGTTTTCATTACAGGAACTAAAAAGTTTCATGTATTTATTCCAACAATAGAAGGCCTTCTTATAAAAAGAACCAGTTGTAGTATAGATTCTAATTGTAAAATAGTAAAAAATATAAAATAAAACGTTTTGAATTTGGTATCAAGTTTATTTTCATAATTGTATTTTCAGTTTAATTATACATCAGTTTAACCCACGACAAAAAAGTGGTGTTATAGGTTTCTTGTGTGTATATGTGTGGTATGTATGTCTGTAGTACGTATTCGTATTCCTCAAACGCGTGCATCCGAGTGCGTTTTGTTGTAATCGAAAGCTTTGACTGTTAAGATCAAGGTTAGCTATGTTTAAAGAACGTTGGACCAGACATTGACTAATAATACAAGCTTGTAAAAACAGCAAGTAATAAACCCTAAGTTTTCAGAGCTTAAACTTGCTTGAATACAATGATATATATGATAAATTTTTAAATTTCGCCAAGTAACTGACATAAATTAGTATGAAGCATCACGCTCAGAGCGACATGCATGTCGAGAGCGACATACATTAATTTACCAATCTTTCTAAGCAATAGAGATAACACAATGAAACTTTTAGTGTTTTTTAATAATACTATAGGCTATATTTGGATGCAAGAAAAAATTAAAATACATGGGTCGAAGTGATCAAAAACTTGTTTTGAAATTTTCATTTCCGGTTTTGTACATCATTTTATTTTTAATTTCAAAAAAATATTTCTTTATTAAAAAGAGCAACTAAAAATCTATACAAAACGCTAAGTTCAATAGTTGTTTGTATTTGTTAACCATTCGAAAAACTAAATCTAAAACATCGAAATTTGGATTATGATTATTTTTCAAAAGCCCATAATTTTAAAAATAAACACCGTAGAAAAAAAATATTTCGCATACACTTTCATATTCACTAGAGGTATAAATAACTCGCATATGAACAAATTTCCTAACCTCACTTTTTTTTTCCTGTCCGCTTCATATGAAATGCCCCATATACAATATTTATTGCCATTTTTAAATAATATAAATATAATTGAAAGAAAGGAAATATCTTACATCACTAGTAACACCCAACAGTAAAACTGTTATATAAGTATCCATTTTTATTAAATACTAGATGAATAAAAATATTACGTTACAAACGTTTTTCCCGGTTTCGTCTGTCGTCGTCGGGGAACTTCGTTCCAAAATTGTTATAAGTGTGTGTGTGAGTCAGTGTTGCCAGATAGGGCTATTTAGCGGCAATGTGGCTATCTCTCTTACCGAGCGGCGATATTATTTTATCCGCTGGCTACAGGTAGCCTATTCGGCAATTTTTATTTTCAGAAATATTTAATTAACAAATCATTTTTATGCAGAAAAAAAAGAACTTTTACAGTAACAATCAGTTTCAATAGTTTTTATGTATGTTTTTATGTCAAATCCGAGTACTAGTGGCGTCACTACAAAGGTTCGATAATATGTTACTTATTTCAATTTTCCCGCCTTAACTACGTGTGCGCCATGGGTAGGGAGGGCTATTCGAGAAAAAAATATTCTGGCAACACTGGTATGTGTGTGTGCAGAGCACACGCGCACGCTGGCGCTGGCGCAGCTAAGCGAGAGCGTGGCGGGCACGCTGTCGTCGCTGGTGGGCGCGCACGCGGCGGCGCGCGGCGCGCACAAGCTCTTCCACACGCTGCAGAACACCACGCACAACAAGCAGCTCTTCTATGTGAGTACTCATCATCATCAGCCCTTTACTAACGTCCCACTGCTGGGCACGGGCCTCCCTCAGTACGAGGGGATCAGGCCATAGTCCACCGCGCTGGCCTAGTGCGAGTTGGCGGACTTCACGTCTTTCGAAAAACTTGCTAGGTTTTTCTAAGACAAGCAGTTTCCTCACGATGTTTTCCTTCACCGTAAGACAAGTAGTAATCATGATAGAAAATGATTCGCACATGAAAATATCAGAGGTATATCCCGGATTTGAACCCGCATCACTCGGTTATTCAAGCGAGGGCGTTACCGCTGGGCTGCCTCTGCATGCCTATATACCGGTCTCATAATGTTATTTATGAATTAATTGTAACGAAAAGACAGCAGTTTTCCAGTGGTAACGCGCTCTTTTGAGATATTAAGCAGGTTCAAATCCTGGGTCTGGCACTTATTTTCTTTTACATTTTAACACTGAAAAATATCTCGAAGATACCTGTATGTCTGAGAGAACCTAGCAAAGTTTCTATAGAGTCGTATACAGTCTGTATTAGGCCAACGTTGTAAGTAACCCATGGCCTGATTCACTTCGTCTTGAAGGGAGGCCCGTATCCAGCAGTGGGACGTGTTTCGATAGAGTCATTTACAATCTGTATTAGGCCAACGTTATAAGTAGCCTGATTCACTTCGTCTAGGGAGGCCCGTATCCAGCAGTGGGACGATAAAGGGCTGCATATAATTGAAGACCTGAATAGATGAAGGCGATATAGTACAATTGTTTTACTGAATAGCTCAATAATAATTTGACCCGACCGCGGACTCCAACCTAGATTCCCCGGATTCGTAATGTACTGCTTAATTGCAGTAGCATAGTATGCACACTTATTAGATTCTTTGTTTAAAACTGATTGGTGCTTCGATGGTTACATGACAAAACTCTACCATCTTTTTTATTTTCTTAAGGAGTGAGAAAAAGATAGAATACGGAGAGAAATTTAACTAAAAGCTGAAAAGGATAATATTTAAGAATGTTTATTATCGTGAAATTTCCAAATTTAATGAAATTAATAAACTTGTTTTAAAAATGTTCGTTTCTAGCTTTAAAAGTGTATGTTTAATTACGCATCTATGGAGAATACTGCAAGGTGTTCCAGGCTTTTATTTAGACTAATCTCATTTTGAAAAAGTTCCACATAAAACTAAATACATAATTATTTGTCGTGAAGAAAAAAAAAAGAAATTAATGAAAAATATATTTTTTCTAATCACTACAATTACTTCTTCCTTCTATTAATTAAATATATTAAAATAACGACTACTACAACTGATAATAAGGGATTAAATAAAAACATTAAACAAATAGCTACGATTGCAAGAGATATCACCAAAATAATAAAATTTGAGGGTTTGAAGGAAACAACAACTTGTTCCGGTGTTTTCTCGACGGAGGAAATAATCTGAAAACAAAGTATTTTACTTAAGTATAATAATTATCATACTCAATTAAGCCTTTAGCAACCTTACGTATGTATTATTTACCTTACGTAATATTCCTATACGAGTAATCATTTTCAAAAGTATTTGTTGTACTGAAAGGTCTTATTTATAAACTTCAAACAAAGATTTGTAGTGTATATTTAGTAATTTAATATATATTCTAATTCTTTTTTTTATGATTAAAGTTTTTTTAAATCAAATCAAATGAAAAGGCCGGCCCGGCTAAGGTTATGGATAGTTACCACCTGATAGTTACCACTACACAGTACACACATATAACTTTAAATCATCATCATCATCAGCCTTTTTTTTTAACGTCCCACTGTTGGGCACTGGCCTCCCTCAGTACAAGGGGGATCAGGGGGACCGTGCTGGCCCAGTGCGAGTTGGCGGACTTCACATGCCTTTCGAAAACTTGTTAGGTTTTCTCAGACATGCAGGTTTCCTCACGATGTCTTCTATCACCGTAAGACAAGTGGTAATCATGATATAAATGATTCGCACATGAAAATATCAGAGGTGAGTGCGAGTGCGAGACCCGGATTTGAACCCGCATCACTCGGTTATCTTAAATATACATACTGTGAGTACAAAGGTTCGTATATATTACGAATGAATGGCGAAACTCGAACCCGTGACCTTTATCACAGGACCTAGCAGTAGCAAGCTCACTACAAACTGAGCCAAACTTGTCAATTTTAACTAAACTTAAATGTACTTACCGAATAATTTAAATTCTCGTCATTGCTCACGACCAGTATTTTTTCGCCTATTATGCTTTCTGAAATGTAATTTTAAGTACTAATTTAACATAATAGATATTTAAGCGTCACGTCGTTAGAGACATCGAGGACATGATCTAATCTACTATTTCTGAGAAGTGAGATTTGCATTGAAATTTTTGTAAAAGGTTTTTCCAATATACCTGAAATTCTTAATTCAAACTTATTGTATCCAAAAAGCAATATAATTATTATTTCATGGATAAATCTGTCACGTATTTAAGACTTGATATAGTACCGCCATACAATGTCTTTGTTTATCTTTCATCCATCTGCTTACCGGATGAAAATATTTTATATATAATGTATCTAATACTCGTATGTTTACAGATATGGTCAAGAGACCAATTGCTCAAATATAGTAAGATTTTTTGTATTTTACTCCCAGATTAAAAATTGTATAGACAAAAAATAGCCAAAATATTTATTTTCAGTGTCAGTGATGTCTGTTTATGCTACTACTTAATATGGAGAATTGTATATTATATGTATTAGTTAAATTATATACAATTTATGGGATGAAAATATTTATAATCTATACTATCTATATCTATACTAATATTATAAACGCGAAAGTTTGTAAGTATGGATGTATGGATGTATGGATGTATGGATGTTTGTTACTCTTTCACGTAATAACTACTGAATGGATTTTAATGAAACTTTACAATAATATAGCTTATACATCAGAATATCACATAGGCTACAATTTATAAAGATATTGTGTGAATTGTCCAAAATATGACGATAAGTATCAAGTAAGTAGTAAAAAATCTACCATCTGCGAGCTATTCTGGCGTGCGCTGCCAAAACCGCTAGAGTTATACATATGTAATGTATGATGGAAATGTTTATCTTAACAAGCGACTCACCCTCACTTCGCTCGGGATCGTCCCTAGATTTAGCGCGAGCGAAGCCGCGGGTTCCACTAGTTATGAATATATGTGTTGTATATTTAAAGCACTAGTTGTCTTCCCCAATTTTTTTTTCTTATTTAATTAATTTTTTTTTATTAATTTTTAATACTATACGTTAGAACTTTTCTTCACTTTTCCGGAATAAAAAGTAACTCAAATCCAGTCATCCGTTCTGGCGGGAATGAGTAACAAACACTCATTCATCAAAACTTTCTACATTATGTTCCGGCTTCATATTTACTTGTGTCATCATCAGCCCTTTTTAACGTCCCACTGCTGGGCACGGGCCTCCCTCACTACGAGGGGGATCAGGCCACAGTCCACCTCGCTGGCCTAGAGCGTGTTGGCGGACTTCACATGTCTTTCGTAAACTTGTTAGGTTTTCTCAGACATGCAGGTTTCCTCACGATGTTTTCCTTCACCGTAAGACAAGTGTTAATCATGATATAAATGATTCGCACATGAAAATATAAGAGGTGCGAGACCCGGATTTGAACCCGCATCACTCGGTTATCCAGCGAACGCGCTACCGCTGGGCTACCACTGTCATTTACTTGTGTATTGACTAGCATACCCGGCCCGCTTCGTCGGGCGTACGTTAAAATAAATTAAACGGTTTTTATTTATATATTTTTTACTAATTTAATAAAAGTAGCCTACGTTAATCCTTTATCCTTATAACATTAGCTATATGCGAGTGAAAGTCTTGTCAAAATCTGTCCCCAGACGTTTCAGCGTATAATTTATCCCATACTCACCACTACTATCAACTCCAATCGAGTTCAACTCGTCTATTTCTCCGTTTCTTATCGTTATAGTGCTGCAATCTTCATTGTAACGGTACATCTGTTGGGCTAAAGTAGATGCGAAGTCGGTCTTAACTGTTGAAAATCTCCGTTTAATTTCATTGAGAAATAGAAATGCTCGCGATCTTTGACAAAGCTGAAAATGTATTTATTTGAAATCAGTAGTTATTTAAAAATAAAAAGGAAACCGACAACAAACAAACAACTCGATAAAAAAATAATAATACATGCATAGTAAAGTTATAGGTATATATTTCTAAGTCATATATAATTTAAAGTACTTCTACTTCATATGTATTATGCATAACCAGTTGCTAAGTATAAAATACTAGCGTTTAAATTAGTTTATAAATTCTAGTAGTCGTCGTAGTCTATTCTAAAAACTGTATATTTGGTCCCTGTATCGATAATAATATTGCAATAAGATTTAAAAAATAATAATAATGTGTATTAATAAAAATATATTATGTATATTGTATAGGTTTCTTACAATTTCTATGGAATTTAGCCAAATATCTTCGCGAACCCTACGCAGATTACTGGAGTTAATTTTGATTTAAAACAACATCACCATCTATATTTAAATTGAGACTTACATAAATTATATCTTGTTTTAACTTTTTTCTTTTGTCAATATTTTTCGAGGCAAAAATCTCGATTTATTTAAAATTAAATAATTAAGAAATATTTATTATTTAAATATTATAAAATAATACAAATAAGTACAAACCTTATCAGTGACACAAAAATAAAATTGTTTATTTTCCATAATATAATGGAACAAATAACGACCGTGTAAATAAGTCATTTTGGCATTTTTATCAGAAATTTTCGCTCGCACCAGCTCCAGTATCTCTTCGAAATTTCCATCACAAGATGCAAACTTATTAAGAATTGTCCTTTCGACAACCACAGCACTAAACAGTATCGGCATTACTGAATAATCAAGTAAACTTAACTGTTGAATATTTGATACAATACATTTTAACTTTGTTTATTTTTTCACACGAAATTATTAACTCAATAAATACGACAAAACATCTTTCCAGTAAAGAAATAAAATAGCGTGTGAGACGTTGATACACGTAGCTTTCAGGGTCGACGCATTCTTCCGCAAATTTACAGCCGCACCGATATCTTGATATCGCACATTCTAAAATTAGTATGAAGTGAGCACGATCTTAAAATGTGCTTCGCTGAAAATGTCACTTCTTAAAACTAATCAATCCTTGCCTAAAGCAAAGTGACAAGTTCGAGGTGCATGACTGAACATTATTAATTTAATTTCGAATTCGGAGAAATTTCAAAAGATTTTTAGATAGTTTTACGCTAATAAGAATTAATTACCATGGCTTTTGTGTAAAACGTTGGGGTTATGTATTTTGAATTATGTATTACGATAATGGGCAGTGGTAGCCCAGTGGTAACGTGCATGCTTGGTGGTTATAGATATATAGATGGTATAGGGTTTAAATCCCGGGTCAGAGTAAATGTGCTTACCGCGTGACTTACGGTACAGGAAAACATCGTGCAGAAATCTACATGTTTGGAAGAACCTAGCAAGTTTTCGGATGATATATGAAGTTCCGAGTCGAGTATATCATTCGAAAGTATAGTCGAAATACCCAAATGTCGCCTCATGGTAAGACTATGGCTTTGTCCTCCTCGTATTGAAGGGAGGTCCGTGTCCAACTGTGGAATGTTATAAAAGGGCTGAACACATTGCGATAGTAAAAACGTATTTTAATATAATAAAGAATCACTTAAGCAATCTTACGCCTAAGCTAATGTAAACGATCTCTGTACAATAAAGATTTTTCTTTTTTTACAGGAGATCTTCGAACTAGTGCTCCTCGAAGTGTTCCCCGAACTTAAGCGGTATCAATGAATACATATACGTATGTATGCACTATTTAAACGGGTATAAATGTAACATGATAATATATGTGTACAGGGATGTTCGAAACAGTGAATATATATTTATTTTCATATTCGCTTGAAAATAAACTACTTAACTCTAAAGCTGATTTAAAATCAGTTACTTAAACGTTTAATAAATATTTTGATGTTTAAATTACATATAAGGACTGTAAGTTTCGACAAAATTTTAAGTTTGTATAATCCATTTTTGTCGATGCGAACTTTTTAAATAGAGCTTTTGCTATTGTTGTTGAATTGCAACTTCGCTCTACGAAACTTACGAAAACTATCCAGATCTGTCGATCTCAACCTTTCAGGCTATTAGGTTAGCTTAAAGCTTAATATAGATTCTGTGATCGGTTTAGCTAATTTAGCTATGTGTGCCAAGATGCTCTCTACTTCATATGTAGATAAAGAATGGATAAGAAATGGCGGCTGATCGAGCCTATACTGCCAACATGTATCGGTATAATCGACAATGATTTACTTTTACATGTGTTACTTTCAAAGTAATAATTTATTGTTTTTTTTTATTAATTATGCTATAATTAATAGGCATTTAGAGGTTAATAGACGCCATTTATAATATCGTTTTTTATCTGCACGTATAATTCTTATTTATTTTAGCCGCTTCAATACGTATCACGTATGAAGCTGCCATTTTGTACCTGACATAATTTGGGCGTATCTCATTTATTTAGCCAAAATATGCATTTTCAATAAATCTTTATGTAATATAATATGGACAGAAATGTCATTGAATTTTGTAGGTAGTAAATATTCGTAATGATAGCTTTTCGACTCAATGGAATATATTATTCTTTTTATTTTTAGGTATATATACCTATAAGTTTATTTATTTATAGTTATATTTTGTATGTTTTACGTATGTTAGTATAGTTTTCTGTCGCGGGCATCTGAATGTAATATGCCTGAGTTAAAATATTTTGTTTTCAATGTAAAACCGCGCAAAACAATATTAATAAGATTTTACAATTTTGACCAAGTGTTCATATACATAAATGTATCTTTTTTTCTATTTATTTGACTTAATTTTTTGTATGTTTGTTTTGTACTTAATGTTTATTATGTATTACAATATATGTATAAAATTTATTTATAAAAGAAAACAAATTTGAAATTTCTTATAGAGTCGCTCAAGTATTACGTGATAGTAATGCAAATGGATAGACTAAAAATATTATATATAATATAGTATGTACTATGCCTATTACTTGTAATCATTTAATTTTGATTTAAAAAGAAGAAAAAATGCTATGAGTTATTTTTTAACTTTCATAATACGAATACACAATACTAATTACTTGTGAAGACTTTCCTGTAATTTTCTTAAATTCTAGTCTATTTATATTTTTGATATATCGACTAATACAAGTTGTTGATCTTCTAACTATAATAAATTTTTAGATCTGACCAGACCTGCATATTAAATTATTTCAAAGGCCAAAAAGATAAGAGTTTTTAAATTTTTATCTGAATTCATACTGTTGTTACAAGATTTTAACTTTTAAGTTTTATTGAGATTAAAATTTGAGTATTACTCCTTAGATAAATACCTAACAATTGAATTTATTGTTGAAAAAGTTTTGGGTAACGAATACCTAGTATATTATATTAATCTCGAAATTTATTAAAAAAAATTGTTCGCGTTGGCTTGTGGAAACAATTAGGTATCTAAACCCTAGTTATTATAGAACTACGTTTGTCTTCTTATATATAATATCAAAACTAACTGAGATCTGTCTATTATTTTTATAATAATAATATAATGTAAAATGAATAGTATTAACTGTGGAAATATAACATTCCAAAGTATTAAACGTATTTGTACAAATTATATCGACACGCGATTCCGAGATGTTTACTCAACTATCGATTATTGAATCGATTTTAATTTTTGAATAACATAAATCGATTAAACATCCCGTGATCAAATACCTCCAGCTTTATTATCAGAGGCCTAATCATGAATTGCTTTAAAATATTTATTTTTTTATAGATCTGGTTTGGAATAAATATTGTTAATTATAATTTTTATTTTTATTGAGAGATTTTATTTACTTGACTTCGTTATGCATATTATTACTACAGCATGATTAGGTCTTAATACTAGACATATCATGTTACTTCAGACAACTTTATTGATTTATTGTATAATGTACTTGACATTTTTTTATTTTATAACTTACTTTAGTTTTATCTATTTTAAATGTATGTGTCTAAAATGTTTCGTTATAAGTAAATCAATTTAAACAAACCAAAGAGAAGTTGCCTTTAGTAACATAGTAAGTCGATTTGACTGTCTTGTATGCACAACTTGTACTAGTATAAGCTACAACAATGTATTAATTTTCTATCTAACCTTTTGCTAAATAAAATTGTAGGTACTAAATATTAAAAGTAATTTTGGAATTCCTCTTTGAAAATACATAATAAGTGTTATGTAATATTATATTTTGAGCGTTGACTAGGTCTAAAATTTAATAAGGGCGGCAGTTGGTATGATTGACTCTGCGATATGTCGGATTCATTTTCATTTTTTAAAAGTTAATCGAAATATGAAAAGATCGTGAGAATATTTTCTACCGAAATCCGAAATTACGTTATTTTAGTCTGTGGATAATGTACCTACTACATATTAAAATCCACAGATAGTATTTAGTGCACAAATGATTAGTTTCCAAAGCAACCGCTAGAAAACTAACATCCGCCAACGGTATACATTAACAGGTGTCCAAGAGTCGAGCATGTGAGCAGTTGCCCTAAACTGAATTGTATCAAATATGTATGCATGTATGTACCTACTAAATTAAAATCCGAATATGACGTTTTATGAAGTGTTTTATTCAATATCTATTATTATCATAATACTTGGGAATCAAACTAAGCCGATCTTTGAAACAAATTACGAACAGCTAAACATACTTCTCAATTCTAGTACTAGGTTATATATTTCTCAAAGGTGAAATATTTTCTCGCCCTTTTTGTACTATAATGTTATGGAGTACCTACTATAAATCTTGTTCTTGTCTAGTGATATCTATTGAAATCTATTGAGAGAAAATATCTTGCGTACTTTAAAAGATCTAAGCGCAGGGTCGGAAAGTGACTTTGTTTTGTAATATGTAGATATTTATAATTAAACTACAGATTTCGAGATGTTCAGTCAAATTTAGTTTTCAGTTACATATTTTCATACATAATAGAGCGAAGAGAATCTTTTTAAGTCATTATTATCTGTGAACTCAAAGATTATAGTAAAACTAAAATAAAAAGAAGATAAATGCGGTGTATGTTAAATAAAACATTAATTTAGTCGAATAATCTATTTTAAATTTTCGTACAATAATAAATCGGACAACAGTTTTAACACCTCTAAGGAGGCTAAAGGTGTAAAAGCTGTTTATTTACCTTACCCTTAATTACATTATACTTTAATTAAATTAATATAATTAAAATATTGCAGAATTTGACTTTGGCACTGCATAATGATTAGAAATATATTTTATATTAACAAAGAACATATTACACTAATAATACTATGTGCGTCTTTATGCACCTGATGTAAGACATTTACCAACAATCAGCTTCCAAAGAATTTTTTTTTCACATTATCCACTCAATAGCCTGAAGCATCTTTATCACAGCACTCAACATTCTTTCTCTTATAAACTACGTAACCAAAACAAGAGTAGGTACTTCTATCTATAACGCCATTTTATTTTATGATAAAATAAATTCAGTAGCGTTTGACTTTAATTTAAAATTTCAAGAATAATTTCCATCTTTCTTTATTTAATTAATTATCATTGATACGTAAAATGTATAGAAATCCACATTTTAGTACCATAACATATCATTATCGGATGGTAAGTAAATTTGGCTTAAAACTAATTGTGGCTTTGTATAAAACTTTACAAGACAATCCTCTTTACTTCGCCAGCCCTAAGGACTCCTGTTAACAAGAGATTGGTTTATTAAAAACATTATCATACAACGTAACTAAGTCATTGACCTTCAAGTTATATAAAAATTTAAAAAATACTTAAAATTATCAGTAATTACATAATTTCACACTGCATCGTTAATAGGAACCCTTTGGGAAGTCTCAACAATTACTTTAAAAATAAAAAATAATAGATATAAAATTATTGTGATTTTTTTATATACTTTTAAAAAATCTATTATGAGTAATCGATTCACTTCAGCTTATTCATTCATTTGAAATATTTACATAAGAATTATTATATTCTTAAATAGGAAAAATAATTCTGAAACCATTGCATTAGGCAAGTAATTGATACCTATAAACTTTTAATCGTTAACGAAAGATTTAACAGTAAACATGATGAAAAATATATTTTGTAGAAGTTTTTATACAGTCTAATATGATCTACCCAAGTAAACTAGAAAGCATTTAGCACAATTATATGAGAGAATTAAATTCTCGCAAAAATATAATAAAGTTTATAGTAGAAACATATAGTTAAACTAATATTATATATATAATATGTACTTAGTAGTTTCTTTTGCGTTAGGAAAATCGATATTTTACGATGATACGAGTAATTGCTTTGCGATATGAAAAATTTTAAAATGTTTATTAAATGATTTTCCATACATAAATCGTCTATTAATATATTGAAATATCGATATTGTTGAAATAAATTCTCTGTAAACCTTAAAATAAATCATGTATATGATCTGTACCCGTTGACTCCCGTCCTAACTCTACCTTAGATTAAAACACCCTGTGAAATGAGCGCCACTTAATGGCAGCTGTAGTTTTTTGCATTATAGAAAAACAATTTTATAAACATAAAACTATGTCTCTACACATGTCTCAGCGAGTAGTACCTGATTTTCATACCAGTTTTAACAATCGATATTTAGTAATATTAAATAATTAAGTATCTAATTAGTCTATAAACGAATCATGTTGATATGAGATGTCCATCGTACATGCAGTGGCAGCCGTTAATCCGGTCACCATTTTATAATAAAAAAACAACGTTGATGTGAAAATCAAATATTTACATATTTCTGTTAGACAAAAATTCATGATTAGAACTAATTATTTACATTGATATTTTATTGTCACCATATTATTCTGGTGAATTAATAATAAGAGAAACCTTTTTCGCCATAAACGTAGAGAACAAAAAATGTTGTAACCTATATAAAAGTGAACAGCAACCATCCGCTGACTGAAGTAAAGAGGCAGGGATACCACGCACATTTCTCTCTGAACCTTATAAAAAAATAAGTACCCATATCCCAACCCCTTATATTTGTGCTTATAACGTTATTTTCTAACAACAGTCGGCGTCGCTCGTTTCCCGTGAGCCAGAGGGAAGCGATTGATGGCGACATATATAAAAATAATACAAAGATTCCCTTATAAAAGATTGCCATTATAATATTTGTTCACGTTGATAAATTGTTTATTATGACAATTACATCATCGTACATATCGATACCGTTATTCGCACTCCATAAGCCGGCTAACTCCGACAGTTTTTTTTAAGGCTGCCAAAGTCATAATAATTCAGCAATATTCAACATTTTTTGAATAACTATATAAAGTTAATCATTTAAAACTTCATGTTATCAGAATTTTTAATACTTATTATTAAAATAACGTGAAGTGCGTGTGAAGTGTGCGTACTTAAACGAAGTTAACCGACTTGAAAATTCAGGTAACGATATGTAGGTCTCATAGCATTGATATCTCATAGTAAGTAATAAATGCTTCCGATTGAAGGAAGTGAACTTAAGCTATTTCCATATACATTATACATGTTTATTTATATAAAGGAGTGTGATTACTTTTTACCATGGAGCTTTTTACTAACGGCAAAAAATTGATTTCGTTTCCTTTATAGAAATACGTTTCTAAAGCGTCCAAATGGACACTCAAACATTTTTTTTCGAAATTATACTTATATTATATATGTACGGTTGGATTATTTCTTTAATCTGTGTACCCTTTATTAACTAGTACTGAGGCATGAATGCAAAAATGAATAGCATTTCTAGACTATCTTATGCAACCTAAGATGCGTAAACAATATTTCATGTAGGGCAAATAGTAAGTTAGTGTATTATGTAAAATACGACTTTTTTTAAATTGACTTTAAAAAATTTTATACAGACTCTTGAAATATTCTGTATTAAGTATACACAAAATATTACCTGTTCACAAAAGCTTGACTAGCATATACTTTTCATTTTAAGTCATAAAATATTTAATAATATATGTAAAAATATGCAAATTATCACTTTTATGGTATATCTTAATATGCCTTTATATTATTTTATAGTGTAGTGCCTGAAACTGTCTAACAATATATTAGTTTTAACAATAGTAGATATTGTATCTAATCTACACATACAAAGGTGTCGCGACTGCTACCACTATCTACTAGCACTAATCCAAGACCGTCAATAGTAAAAGTGATACTTTCAAATTATTAAAAAATTATGGAATAGGATTTCCATTTATCTTAAAAACTGTTTTAGTTATATTTTCGAGTAAAAGTTTCTTATTATGATGAAATATAATCATTGACACTTTCTTTTCAGTCCAATTTTTTTATACTTCACATAGTACTGTATCACTTTTTCTAATAAACAGTCTTATCGTAGTTTTTATAATCATGTATCGTATCGTATAATCCTTTTCGTAGTGTTTATCAGCGTTCAAGCGAAAGGATGTAAGGTAACGGGTTCGAAGTCATCGTTTGCCGGCCTCAGGGGCAGTCTGTGCGGAGGCGGAGGTGGAGGGGGCAACAAGCTGGTACCCTCCGGCATGTATACATTCGTTACCCGTTCCTGATGATAAAAGGCAAATCATATCAATAATAATATTTAATGATTTACATAGTAAGATATTTGACTAGAAGTTTGTTGATAGAAAATTATCTCTACAAAAGAGAAAACATTAACTAGGTATGTAAATAACAATATTATAACAGATTCACTCTGAACTCTGAAAATTCCCATACCTGGCCTTTGTCATATTTGAATATTCCCTGAAATCGGTTTTGTCGTCTTTCTAGAGGATCACCACCAGCTGCACCGCTGTAGTTGGGATTTTGAAATGATATATGGCCAGACCCTTCTAGATGATAGTCTTCCTTAAATTCATCTGCATCATCTCGGCGTAGTTTTGCTTTGAGTAAATTATGGCCTAGTCAGTACATGTTTTAAACATAAAATTTGAGTATTAAGTTTATGAAATAAATAATATAAGTACTTATTTTTTTATTGTGACAATTCGTTCGATAAATAGGAAAACTAAGAAAACTTGAAAGGTAAGCGCAATACTGAAAGATTTCTAATAAAACGTTTTTATTCCTTACTAACATTTCCCGCGGCTCCGTTCGCGTTCTAAATACGTGAAACAAAATAGATTTCACATACCAAGTGATGTTTTATAGCCGGTTTGTAACAGTTAGTTGAGATTTCTCTGAAATATGATATTTTCCCGCAGTAAAAAGTATCATCAGCTATCATCGTATCAAAATTCATCCAAATCCGTCCAGTGGTTTTCTCGTGATGCGGTCACAGACAGACAGATAGAGAGACAGACCGACAAAAATTCTAAGAACAATAGATTTGGCCTCTATATCGATAATAATGTCTATTTCAATTAGCTTTTCCTGAGCGATCTTTTTTATTTCAGTGATCTTTAAAACAATTCAATAATATAAATATACAAAGACTATTTTTTTTCGTTTATATTATAAAAAATGCCAATACTTACGCACAACCAGTACAACAACAACGACTACAATCAAGATAAAAACGGTAATAGACACTCCGATGATGACTACCCCGTAATCAGAAGCGGGAGCAACAGTGGCTGGTGGCGGCGCTAGATTATGATTAATTTCCATATCCGAGTAATCATAGAACGATGGATAATGCGACGGCATTCTTAAGTTCACACGACGTTTAGGGGCTGAAATTAAATGTTTTTTAATATTTAAAAATATATATATTTAACTTTACAGATATCACATCAAATTAACTATATTATTAAGTACAATTATAACTATAACTTGGTTGGAACTTAATAGAATGAAACTTACTTGTTGAGCAAGGTAAGTTAATATCAAACTGGTCTGGGCACGCACAAATATAGTCATGTCCTCTAAATAGGCAGAGATGTGAACAACCGCCATTGTCTTCTTTACAAGGGTTCCAGCCGTGCTGTTTATCGGAAGATACTGCCTTTATTTCCATAATCACTTGAAAGTCAGTTCGTATTGCTGTCACATTCTTGCCTGTTCTCTTATCAGCTCTCATCACCGACTTTTGGCTCCAATTTGTCCAATAGATAAATTCATTAAACTGAAAATATATTAATATCACTATATTATAAGCAGTCAGCATCGTATGAAAATATTTTCATGAACTTGTATATACCTGAGTCATTCCGAAAGGATTTTTTGCTTCAGGAACTAGTTGAACTCGATGTTGGCCATTTAAATCGGAAGTATCGATTCGATCTTTTGAAGCGTCTGCCCAATACAATCTTCTATCTTTGTAGTCAATAGTTAGTCCGTTAGGGTACCCTAAATCGTGGCTAACAATAACTTTTCTTTGACTACCATCTAAGGCCGCTCTTTCAATACAAGCATTGCCGATGGCCCAATCGCTCCAATACAGATATCTAGAAATGTAATACGTTATTATAATATTTTCTTTTAATTGCCTCTTTTAACTTTGTTACCACACATACCCTTTCGCAGGAAACAAAGCTAGTGATCTTGGTTCACGCAAGCCGCTGATTAAAGTTTTTCTGCTTGAACCATCCAGCTTAGCTACTTCCACTACCTGCAACAAAAATGTATAATACATGTACAGTATAATATGTAACTTATTGGATATTATCCAATAAGTTTTTATCTTTTTATTAAAAGTTTTTATTAAAAGTAAGTAAATAATACCTTAAACTCATTATCCGTCCAGTAAATATTATTAGCAATCCAATCCACACCTAAACCGTTTGGTGTATCAAGTCCTGTTTTTATTATGACTTTAGATTCATTAACATTTTCCATATTTATTGACCTGAAAAAATTCCGATTAATAAATAGGAATGTACTTCAAGTAAAAAATAAAAACATAAAGAAAGAAAAGGCACTAGAAATTTTGTATATTGCAAACCTTATTTCATTATTATTGACATCCGTAAAAAATATAAGTTTCTTTTCCCAATGAAAGTCTACAGCCACAGAATTTTGAACGTGTTTTACTGGCAGCATTACGTCCCATAATTCAGGCGTATCCAAAGAGATCATTGCAATGTTTTCTCTGGCAGCAAATACAAGAAAGTTATCCGGATGTTTTTTACAGTTTCTTGGATTATGTTCTGTTTCGTTTTCAAATAATAGTCCAGTCGGACAAGCACAAGAATAGCCTTGCGGTGATCGTAAGCAGAGGTGAGAGCATCCACCATTATTAGTACCGCAAGCATTTTCCAGTATATGATCACCCTGTCAATGGAATGATTTATTATATATTTGTAACATGTGTAATCACATAACATTAATATATTTTTTATTAACTGTATAACCGAGTAATTGTATAATTGATATTATCATATTTAACATAATTATAATGTTGGATTATACCTGTATTGCTCTTATGTCCATGAGGCCCTCAAGGTTCTCGCGTATAGTGATTTGGTCTTCTCCGTTAGACTTGTCCGCTCTATGAAGGGATTTAGTCTTCCAATCAGTCCAATAAATATGCGATCCAACAATAACTATGCCGTACGGATATGGAACTTGACTAC
Organism: Boloria selene; assembly: GCA_905231865.2. Lineage (NCBI taxonomy): Eukaryota > Metazoa > Arthropoda > Insecta > Lepidoptera > Nymphalidae > Boloria > Boloria selene. Next base: position 9,961,768 of record HG993137.1, on the reverse strand, counting down.
GAAGTATTTTGCGATCGTGACCATTAAAATCTGAGCTCTCTATTGTTAAGATTTTAGCGTCGTTCCAATAGAGTCGACTTTCAATTCGATTTATGGCTAATCCATTTGGCCATTTTATTTGGTTTTCTATTATAACTCTCCTACAATTCAAATGTTTTATGGTTGTTTTACATTACAATGATACTTTTTCATTTTGTAACAAAATGATTCCATGCATTAATCCAAACTTACCTATTTTTACCATCCATATCTGCTCTTTCAATCTTAGCTGATGTTCCCCAATCAGACCAAAACATGTAGCCGTATTCATAATGTAATGCAATTGCTCGTGGCGAGTCTAGAATATTATTGAAAACGTCAAACACAATATTTTTGATTTTAAATAATTGTGAGGTAATATGTAGGTATTTATATTAAACTTACCTAAGCCAGTCCACACTAGAACTTTCCTATTCATGCCATTCAAGTTAGATACTTCAATACTATTTCGTCCGCCATCAGTCCAATAAATCTGATTAAAAAATAGTATATATTTACTATTTATTTTATATAATACCAAATTATTATAAAAATCATACTGTATATCTAACCTTTCGTCCAGCTGAATCAATAGCAATTCCATCCACAGTGTGAAGTCCTCTTTCAATAATTGTTTCGTTTTGTTCACCGTTCTTATTTGCCCTTTTGATTTTTCTTTCTCCAGTGTCAGTCCAATAAATTAAGCCTGTAAATGTAATGAATATAAGAATATTATTAAATGTTTAGTGCTTGATTACTTTAAGTTTTCTAAGTAATTATTTAGCGTGTAGCTTTTTACGGTTCCCTACAGCTAGATAAAATCAAAGTGACTGATATAACTACGAGTATGCGCCATATTTAGGTATATTTTGCTATAGATGGCTTCTATAGCAAAAATAGAAGTTCAGGTACTTACCAGTTCTTTGATCTACGTCAACGCCAAGAGCATTTTTCAACGGTGGCAATGGAAGTACAACATCAACAAGATATGGCATATCTAAGGATACCATTCTTATATCTACACGGTGTGCAAATATCAAAAAGTTAATAGGGCCATTTGTGCACCTTTTTCTATCCCTCTGTAAGTATGTAAATTTTGAAACATAATTATTGCATAAAAATGTCAAAAAAGTAATATGGAAACAACCAGTATTCAAATGCGAGTGAGATTTAATGTATATACGTACGCCTAATTTTATTCCTATAGGGCAAGCACAACTTTTCCCACCGGGATTTAAAAGACACAAATGAGAACATCCGCCGTTATTTTTACCGCATCTGTAAAAATGTGCATTATATTTACACATACTTAATATTCAATAAATACAATGGTTTATGGTTTATATATACCGATTCATGTCCGAATGGCTATGCCTCTCTTTATGAAATACCCTAACATCCATCAGGCCCTCTACTCCAGAACCTAACGTTCGGCGATTTTTTCCTGTGTATTTGTTTGCTGCCTGAATGGACTGAGCTTCCCAATCTGTCCAAAATACTTCATCTCCATATAAATCAAGTCCAAATGGATGAGGTAAATGCTGACCTAGAAACAACCAAGTAACTGTTGTATTATTGCGTCATGTATTCGATATTTTATTTTTGATTTTAAATGACCACTAACAAAGTACGAGCTATTATGTAAAACAATAAGATATATAAAGTTCAACGAAGAATTTACCAATCAATATAGTTCGTCCACTGCCATCCAGATTAGCATACTCAATAGTAAGATTTCCACCGTCGGTCCAGTAAATGCGATTATTGGCTAAGTCTAGTGCCAAGCCATTGGGCCAAGTCATATTTCCGAATATGAGTGTTTTACGATTTCCTCCGTCCATATCAGCACGTTCAATGCAAGGTGTGGCACCCCAGTCTGACCAATACATCATACCACCTGCATAATATATAGATATATGTAATATTTTTCTTGTGTTCACCGTAAGAAAAGTGACAATCATGAAAATATGCAGTGCGATACTTGGATTTAAACTTGTTTCACTCGGATACCCGTCGGGTTACCACAGTACCTACATATAAATCATCTACTTTATACTAGCTGTTAAAACGTACCTAAAGACGAATACAAGACTGGGACTTAATATTAATACGGTCTATTTATTTTATAGTAATAGCCGTTAAATTGTAAAAAATAATTAGTAACACAAAATTATATTATTATATTGAAGCTTTTCTGTTTATATAGTACTAAAGAAATTACCTGCAGGATCCAGAACTATATCTCTAGGTTTGTCGATTTTTTCCCAAGCAAGTAAAGCTCTCATACTCCCATCAGCATTAGCTACCTCAATTCTGTTAGTGCCAGCATCAGTCCAATAGAGTTTATTTGTTATCCAGTCATAAGCTAATCCCGCTGGTGATACTACAAAAAATTATAGGTACTTTATAAAATCAATGTTATTGAAGTCACTTATAGTAATAATATATATACGAATATTACTTATCAAACACGTGTAAAACTACTAAAACTCTTACTTAAATTCGATCCGACAATAATAGTTTGCTGTGAACCGTTTAAATATGCTCGATTTATCGTATCCTTTTCTACGTCAGTCCAAAATATTGAATTGGTGTTATGATCCCAATCGAGTGCCACAGCCGATTTGATGTTCTCCACAGGAATTACCTGTATAGAAGATAGTTAATTTTACAATTTTCTAAATTCGTATGAATCAAAATGATTAACTTTTTGTATTGGCAATGTATATTAATTTTGCCATTTAATTCTAATTTGAAAACCAAGATTTACTTCTACACACGCAGTATCCTAAAAAAAGTTGTTAAGAAATGCACTTTTTCAAAAAAAATTAAGTATAATACGTATAATATTATGAATATGTAATATACATAATGTATTTACCATATCCAGGGATTCCAATTGCTTTCTAGGTTCTAATTGCTTGAGTCTAATATCTTTACGTCGCGCGTAAAGAACCAATTTTTCTGGAGTTTCTTCACAAGTACGACTATTGAAAAAAGTCAAATATTTTTTGAAAAAAAATACAGTATTTTATTATTTACATACAATGTATTATTACATCTTAATACATTCTTTAAGTACGTAATATAAAAACTAGTTTTTGAAACAATAATTACCCATTAGAATTCAAATTGAAGCCAAGGGGACACCGGCAAGAATATCCACTAGAGTTTGGTAGACATAGATGAGAGCAACCACCATTGTGGGAGCCACATCGATTTTTATACGTGCGAAGCTGACGTAAAGGATGAAAGCTAGACATGGAAAGAAAAAAATAATTTATTATCAAATAATAAGCGACGTTAATCATTTGAATAATTTAAATATATTTAAAATTACTTACCTTTGAATATCCATAGGAACATGCAGGCTAGCGTGTACAGTTTGTATGCCCATCCCAGTATCCTTATTTACGGTTGAAATACTCTTAGTATGCCAATCTGTCCAGTATATTGCATCTTCGAAAAGTGTTAGAGCAAATGGATGAGGTAAGCCTTTATTTGTTATCTGCAAAATAAAAATATAATAAATTTAAAGTAAAAATTCGCTGAAAATGAGTTGTAAAATCGTGAAGTTGTCTTACTCGTTTTCTTTTTTGGCCATCGAAACTTGCTCTTTCAATGACATGATGTTTAGCATCAGCCCAATATATCTTGGAATCCATATAATCAATAGTCAAACCATTGGGCCAAAAGATGTCACTAACAATTACGCTTTTGCGATTGCTTCCATCCATATCTGAACGCTCTATTTTTGGATTAGGCCCTATAACAATATATGATCATAAAACGTGTAATAGTTAAAGTCTTTAACATTCTAAAAAAATAAAAATATAACATTATAAGGGGATAGAAATCTATGTTCATAGCTACCCCAGTCAGTCCAAAATACAATAGCGTCTCCTGGATGGACAGCAATAGCCCGCGGCTTGTCGAGATCACTAGCAGCTAAAACTGCTCTATGTGATCCATCTAAAGTAGAGACTTCAACACGCCTAGTACCAGAATCCGTCCAAAATAGGAGATCGTGTATCCAGTCTACAGCCACGCCACTAGGTGTTTCTAAGCTCCATCGTATAACATCTTAAATAATAAGTGAAAAAGTTATTAAGTTAATGTTGTTTTATTATACAATATAAAAATATAATATTTTAGTAACTATAGTTTACCTGACATATTACTACTGTCCAATCGTGCAACTCTTATAACTTTCATATTGTTCTCAGTCCAGAATACCAATTTTTTTTCATAGTGATAATCTAAAGCTACAGCATTATGTAAGCCCTTTAAAATTGTCATGTAATTATCTCCAGTCAGCCAAACCTTAAAATAAAGATATATTTTGCATACACATAATAACCACCATTTACATTAAAAAAAATTAATTTATAGTTTAAAATTTAAAGTACTTGGCGTATTCCCACTCTGTTGGTAAACAAAATTGTCGGCGATTCCCCAATTGCCTTACAAGATCTTCTATCAGGCCTAAGTACGTAGCCAGTCATACAACCACAGCTAAAACTTCCTACAGTGTTGGAACATGTTTGTGAGCAAACCGGATCTTGTTCATACATACATTCGTCAACGTCGTGGCAGCTGTGAACAATAAAACCGTTAAAGGAATAGAAATACTATTAGAATTTTGCATTGTAAACCAAAAAGTATAATACAATTAACTAAATAATAATTAAGTAATAAAAATTAAAGAATAAACCAACGTAAAAAACAGAAAAGTTTTATTAAAGTATCAAATAAATATAAAAGAGAGTATTAAATTGTATTATAATCATATCACAATACCTTAAACCATCGGGACCTAATAAGAAACCTAAAGGACAATCACAGCCCGGTGAGCCATCATAAGTAGTGATGCACTGTTTTTCACATTTATCTTCCGGACTACAATTTCTTTTAAAAGGACACCTTTCTTCATCATCATCTCTTGGACAGTCCTTCATGCCATCACATACATGTTTCCTATTAACGCAAGTTCTAAAGGCATCATTCGAAGTGGATTTGCACATGTACTGGTCTACTTCGCAAAACACTTGACAGTCCATTTCGTCTTCGCCGTTAGTACAATCACGTACTCCGTCACATAGCCATGTTTTCTGCAATTTTTTGTCAATTAACCTTTAAATTATATTAAAAATGTTCACATTCGCCTAACTCAATAAACCCTCCATTAAAATCACTGGGTTTAAAAATACTTTAAAAAACGACATAATTTACCGATATGCAGCGTTTGTCAGCACAGGTGTATTCATCTGAGGTGCAATTGCGCATGCCATGTGGTTCGCAGTTCAGTTCGTCGTCACCGTCCGCACAATCCCGCTGTAAATCACAATGCCAGCGATCCGGGATGCATTTGCCGTCTTTACATCTGTGTCAATTTTTATTTATTAAATTTTCTTCAATCTTTTATAATAATAATAAGTAATTATTCTTTATTAATCTAAGTGTAACATATGGTCAAACAGATCAGTAAAATACTTGTTCTCTTGAGTTAAATTGCTTCCAATATTTTTAGTTACTTGTATGTTATAGATATAAAAGGCTTTCAAGAAAAGACGGATCACTGCACAGCCTAAACGGCTGGTTGTAGAGACCTGAAACTTGGAGAGTGTATTCTTTGTATGACGTAGGCATCCGATAGGGAAACTTTTTTTTGACATTTCAATTTTAAATAGTATTGCCTTGCACTAAGCTTTTACTTGAGCGATTTTAACCAAATTTTGTGTAGTGATAACTTATCTTGGGTCTCATGACTTAGGATACTTTTTATAAATAATAAAAATAACAATAAGTCTTTATTTCAGAACAATGAGTATTTGTTTTGATTTATCTTCATTAATTTAACTCTGATGGAAAATAAACTTATTTAAAACCATTATCTTAAGGTGCACTATATTTTTGTTTAGGTACTAACAATTATTGTATCTATTTTCTACATCAGGGTTCTTCCTTAAATATATTTGCTAGAAGTGTCTAATTTTTAACCTGTCTCGTTGTTTTTATAAAGGTTAATACGAATGTGAATTTCTAAGTTCAATTGAAGCATAAGTTTTCTTCAAAACATACTTAAACTCAGAAGAAGTGCAACTCCCAGGTACTATGGGACAGGAATCTTCATCAGTCCAGTCACCGCAGTCATTGTCACCGTCACAATGAAAATCTTTGCGGACACATTTCTTGTTGTTACATTGGATCTCGTTTTCACCACATCCAAGTACATCTAAGTCTGTTGTTAAGAAACGTTAATTATAAATTTGATTTATTATATAATATATAAAATTTCATATTCCAAACTTCAAAGTCGCTTTTTGAGAGTTCTAAATTTCAGTAGTTGACTAACAGCTTAAACAAAACACAAAATGTACCTAATCGTTGAAGAATAGTTATCTGAAAAAATATTGATGTACGACATATTATAATTCTATGACAAATCTATTTAATGTTTAATTTCAATACAATATTTACTATTCTTCGATGATTTTAGAGTGGACTTGTTCTTTTGAGTTTAAAACAAACTTACATACTTATTATTATTTTGTTAAACAAAAGCAGTTTTTAAACTTGTTACATACCAACAGTCAACACTGTAATTTAAACCTTCTAATTTTTAGTATGGTTGTTTAATTAGTATATTAAGTATAGGGTACGTGCTTGTGTTGATAATTATAAAAAGATAAATGTTTCTTACGACAGCCAGTTTCATCACTATTATCAGAGCAGTCAGCCTCTTTGTCGCATTGCCAATGAAGCGAAAGGCATTCGCCGGATCCACAAGTAAATTGATTTTCGCGGCACCTACAATAATAAAATATAAATAAATTATAAAACTATATATATTGTAACATCTTGTACAATAAAAACCAAGAAACTTTACATTTTAGTGAACACACTCTTTGTCTACTAAAATTATTACCAATATTAGCTAAATTATGTGGATTTTAAAAACACCAAATACATATATTAAACCAATTTTGAACACGTGAACGAATATAACATGAATTTTACCGACACAAATAGTCTACAAAACACTATGTTTTGTACACTAATAAATTCTGAGAGAAGAAAAAAAAGAAGAATGATTTGTAGAGTAAATGATATAATTCGTTATATAAATAAAATTATAAGCCGGACGTAACAATTAATAATATTTTTAACCGACTTCAATTTACATCCCACTTCCCACTGGGGGTGTACTGACGGATGTAAATCTTTACTCATCTTTCGAAAAATAATTAAGTTTTTTCAGACATGTTGATTTTCTCAATATATTTCGTTTTACCGTACTTACAGGTAATCATGTTAAATATATTTTTTTTAAAAAAAAGGAAGATCCTTTTAAAAAAAGATCAAAGGTGTAAAACACTCGTTATTACCCTTCTTTATTTTTTTTTTCATATGAAATGAATGAAAGTTAAAAGGAAAATCATTTTTTTAAATGATAATGGACATAAAATCCTAAAATAACGTTAATAAAGTCGAGAAAAAGTAAAGTAGGCAAAGGCATTTTCCTGTTTTGCTTATGAATTTCACTTCTAATAATACGGGAGGTAGCGCTGTATTTTTTCTAGGAATTTTATCCCGAATGAATTTTATTTCAAACAGTTGTTTAGAGGTCAGAGATCAGTAAAGTGAGCGTCAGTCGCCGCACCAGCGGTGGATCTAAGAGTAACAGCATGAAGAAGTCATTGGAAAAAAAAGTGCTCCGATGAATTTTATACCGCGTAAAAATGAATTATATGATTATTTCCATCACATTTTTAAAGAAAATCATCGTCAGCTGTATTGACGGTGGGGGGTTATATGTCAGTCGCGTGCATGAACCTCATAGAAATTTTCACAAAAAAAGTAATTTTATACCTTATGAAATTTAAACATCTTAATTTTTATACTTTTAAAATAACAAAGACAATCGTCAGCTGCATTTTTGATGGGGGAAAGACCGTCAGTCAGCGTGATAAACATTTCGCGAGGTCGATGCATTTGAGCGTTGCATAGTCTCTTTAGAAAATAAACTCACGATCTTTACATCCACAAACAATCAGCTGGTGACGACTCATGTTTCTTTAACATTCTAGTTATCTTAGGCTTGGAATTACGCACAAACGCTGTAGTTACATGCACACTCGATTGACTCAGCGACTGCTGGCGCGTTGCCATTTATAGATTGATAGTTTTTAAGATTACAAGAATTATATAATAATAACTTTATTTATAATTTCATGTGCATAATAATCTCTCTTACTCTAGCTTCGCTCGGGTCCGTCTCTATGTATAACGTATTGTTCTGATAACTATATAGGTATAGGAATTTTAACTATAATGCAGATGATCGGACATTGAAAATTCCGTAAAAATCCGGTCCAGCTGTTTTGGGGATTAGCCGAAAAAACAGAGTGGCAGACAGAAATAAAATTGTACACATTAATTTCATCTATACTAATATTATAAAGAAGTAAAGTTTGTGTGTTTGTATATTTGTTAAATTGTAAGGGCTAATGTCTGGATCTACTGAACCGATTTTATAAATTCTTTCACCAATTATAGAAAGCCACATTATTGCTAAGTGTCATAGGTTATATAAAAAATCGAAAAATAAAAAGTCTTTTACGTGGTGTCCGTTTTGCAAAGTGAATCGGAGAAAAAACGGTCGAATGAAAGCGTTTCTTACGAACGCTGCCTTAACTATGAAAGATATATTTTTGAGTTCTAGAGAAAAGATGTGGAGCTTGAAAATGCCTACAAAAAAGTCAACGACAGCATATGTCTAACTTTTATATTTAAGTTACTAAAAGTAGTTTTTTAATATTAGTATAGGTAATTTAATTTTTAATATTAATAAAATAATTTAAATTATTTAAACACTCTGTACTAAAAAGGATTATTAACATTATGCCCAACGAAGTGGGCACGGGTCAGCTAGTTAAATATAAAACCTTATAAAATTTCATTTGAATTTAGTAAATAGTTTTTATTTTGGTATTACAAATAGACTTAATAGACAATTTTATTTATTTGTAAAGGTAAGTTTTACAACTTTAAAACAACAACAGAGGCGTGGACCTCACCCCTAACAATGACTCTGTCAATATCGGAAATGTGCGAGAGATATTATACTCAATACTAGTTTGTTAAAAAAACATCTAAATTCTAATATATAAAAATCTCATGCCACAGTGTTTGTTATTGACCTCCGCCGAAACGGCTTAACCGATTTTTACGTTTTTTTTTTTGTGTTTATTTGGTAGATCTGGGATTAGATAGGCTATTTTTTATTTTAAGACCAAATAATATGTTATACCTATAAATAATCATAACCCTAAATTTTCATCCCAACGATCCCTATTTTTAATAGTAATTAGAACGCGGGCGGAGTGTGGATTCCAACAGGAATTGCTAGTATTATAATATAGTTTTAAACCGACACAAAATAAATAATTATAATGCGGTGATATTTATAAGAAACTAGCAGTACCCGCGGCTTCCACGTTCATTTTCTTATTCGCTACTAATCTTCATTCGAACACTCGCTGGGTTGATCTGTAGATTGACTGAAAGTTTCTTCAAAATTACTCCAGCTATTTCAGAACCCATAATTAATATGTAACTCCTGCGCCGCGCGGCTTTCTATTTCATATATATAAGTAAAATGTGGACGTCTCCCTTCCTCTCCTCATTGCTCGCTGTGCTATACTTTCTTAATATATTTTCTGTGTGGTGGAAGAGTGTCTGATTTGTATAATTTTAAAAGTTATCTGCTGACTATAAACTAACTCCCTGCCAAAATTTAAATTTGTAACACAAAAAATGAAAGAATTTCGTAAAAACTTGCGAGAGCCCTTAGACCTCCTTAAGCCGGCCCTGTCACAAAATTAGTTCTTAGTGGATGTTTACTAACAATTAACTACCTCCCTGCGAAATTTAAAGTCTTTAGCCCCAAAAATGAAAAACTGTCATACAAACTTGCGAGAGCCATTAGATTATAGATTAATATGTGCTATACTTATTGATTTCTAGGCGTAAGATAACTAGATTGTTCAAGAAACATAAGTCGTCGTCAGCTTATTGTTTGTGGATGTAAAGATCGTCAGTTTATTTTTCAAAGAGACTATGCAACTCTCAAATGCATTGACCTCGCGAAATGTTTATCACGCTGACTGACGGTCTTTCCCCCATCAAAAATGCAGCTGACGATTGTCTTTGTTATTTTAAAAGTATAAAAATTAAGATGTATAAATTTCATAAGGTATAAAATTACTTTTTTTGTGAAAATTTCTATGAGGTTCATGTACGCGACTGACATAAAACCCCCCACCCACAATAGTCAATACGGCTGACGATGATTTTCTTCAAAAATGTGATGGAAATAATCATATAATTCATTTTTACGCGGTATAAAATTCATCGGAGCTGATTTTTTTCCAATGACTTTCTCATGCTGCCTCTCTTACCTCCACCGCTACCTGAGCAGCTGACGTTCGGAGTTGTTATGGGTTAGGGGAAAACTATTAGTGTTGTGATTTTCAGCCGGTATAAAATGACTTGCTCAACTATAGCGCTACCTCCCGTAGTATAAAATATTCTGTATTGGTTGATGACGCAATATCGGCAAGTATTACATTTCCTTTTCGACGGTCATGTTATTCTTAGTTCTATTTCTGTTCCATAATTGGTAAACAGGTAGGTTAGAGCCTCAGCGTTGTAGTTTATCGAATTCAGATAATAAGTTTATTATATTGTATATTGGTAGGTATATTATACAATCTTTTGGTTTCAAAGAATCGCCCACGGAAATTAGATATATCGGGTCTCTTTCACGGGAACCTTGCGCGTGGGAGTGTTACCATGGTAGCGGGTCTATCCCGTCCCCCGCCCCGCTCCAGCGCAACCCTCTTGCCAGCGTGCGCAGGTACATCCCCGCTCATTCCTTCCCACGCCGCTTATTGATCTCTCGGGCGGCACTAGAACCGAGCTAGTGACACTACAAAAAGTCAGTCAAGCTTCAATAGAATTTGCCTTTCTTTCTTATTTTGGAATATATGGATGTTATAGATTGAAATTAAGCAATTTTTTTTTGTTTCATAACTATTTATAATATCCTAATTCATACGAGTTTAAATTAAAAAAATATATAAAATGGTACCTACGCCTAAACAAAAGATATCCCAGAGATATCTTAAACAAAAGATATTACCTACTTCTAAATTTTAGGAACTTGAAATTACTTCTATTAATGATTGATTGCGTTACTTTGGACATTTCTATTTTTGATTTTATAATATGACGTACAACAAATAATCCACGGAATTTGCCAAGTTACATAAAAATATATATATCGCATATCTTCTCATTTCCTTTTTAATTTTATATTTTAAAACTTTTGTATTTTACTAGTTACATTGTAAAAGTTAAACAAGTAGAAACACAATTTAACAAGTGAGTAGTTAAATCACTTATAGTATTTTGAACATTATTGATTATGTTATCAAATAAATTAAATGCAGATACCATTTATGTAACGGTAGCCCAGATTCCAATCCGGGTCTCGTACCTCGGATATTTTAATGTGTGAATCATTTCCAGTAACATTACCACTTGTTCTGGTGGTTAATATAAGTCGCTGTTATTATTTTATACTTTTTAGGGAATGATGGGACTGACATTTTCGCATTATACTTAAAAGTCCCTTAATAAAATTAGAATAAAATAAAAAATTGGAACCAATCTCATTCGTGTCTTCTCCATTCTACGTGACACTGGCGAAGTAATCTGTGCTCAACTGGCATGCTTTGAAGCCATTAACAAGAGAATTGAATTGAATTTAAAAAAAATACCACTTGTCTTACAGCGAAGGAAAAATCGTGAAGTAACCTGTATGTCTGTTAGAAACTAGCAAGTTTTCGAAGGACATGTCTAGTCCGCCAAATCTCACTACCCTCATATTGAAGGAAGTCCCGTACCCAGCAGTGGGACTTTAATAAGGGCTGAATACAAGACATACAATATTAATGCAGTGCCATCTACACAATTGGAATTTCGTTCTAAAGAAAGGCAAAGTGCTTTTTGTATTCTTTATGTAATATTCTCCTAAATGCAATGAAATAAATGGCTTATAGGTAACCCTTATGATGTAGTCAAGGGGAATAGAGAGTTGAGCACTTTCGTCTTTACAAAATTATTCTCCTCTCTCACACGCTCTTCAGGGCGTTTTCAAACTTTTGACCAAACTTTCATTCAGTATAATATACATTTGTAAGAGTATTCAAGGTTTTTAATAGTTTACTAACGTTTCAATTATTTAAATAACTATGTTCTCACTAGTTCTTAGTAGATACAGATATATTTTTATGCCAACTTAAATAAGTTCATTCATGTTATTTTTATACTTGTGCATCATGTGTAGTCCTATAAACTAGCAAGTACTTTGTAACGATGCCACGTGGCCTGTCACCACATCACTGTGGGTAGGTAATCTAAAGTCTAAGTCGCTTATTCCGTAACTTGCCTTATCAAAACAAACATTCTTTGTCTTTAAAACATAGATGATCTCGTGATTAACGTACACTCTCTAAATGTGGAGGAAAAAAATTGGTTCGTATAGCTTCAATATACGTCACATAAGTGAGTGATATTATTACTAATATCAAAGGAATTTACAGAACCTATTTATTAAATTATTAATTATTACACAATATATACCATAGAACTTCTTATGTACATAAAAATAATACATAAATGTTTAAATTACAATAGAGTCGCGGCCTTAGTCACGAGGGGACTCGATACGAGGAAGCAAGGGAGCGAGCCATTATATGCAATTTGAACGAGTGCTTACGCTTTGTTTATCCAATTAAAGGATGTTTATAGAATACAGGAGAATAATTACTGGTTCTAAGTGTTTATTAATATTGATTTTTAACGTTTATTAAAATCTCTCACGCTTATTAGGTATGTAGTATTATGTAATATTACAATTTTGTAGGTTTAAATATTTATTTTCTTAGAAATAACGAAAGTTGTATTAATTCTACAATAATCTTCACATCCCTTTAATATTACATATCTAAATATTGAAAGCTATCGTATAAAATTGTACCTTAATATGAGTAAATTCTGTAAATAACAAATTTTGATTATCAATTACTGTACTCCTTTCATTCTCTAAGAATAAAATCATTATAAATTCACTACGACATGTTTTTCAGTATATAGCTTCCGTACTTGCTATGCCTGCGGTCGCGGGTACGAGTCCTGATGGAGCATTCAATTGTGTGATAATCACAAATGTTTGTACTCCAGTCATGCTTGCTTATATTTAGTATGGATTAAAGTTATATGTGTGGTGTATTAACTATCTGGTAAACATAACACAAGCCTAGCTAAGCCACAAACCAAGTAGTAGTGAGTTAATGTCGTAACATTATTTATATTTATGAATAAAATACAAAAATATTAATAATAACTTGTTCTCTACGATACAAAGATTCTAGAATCTTTACAGTCCGTAGAACACTTAACGTATACTTATTTTATACTAACATAGTATTCGTAAAATATACCCGTGGTAAAATAAGATATTTTTAAAGATTAGCAAACAACATACCATAACCTAAATTCTTAATGTCTTTAGCTAAGACAAAAGTTCGTAATTACATAGGTATTTAAAACATTGAAATCAATTAATCAATAATTTGATCAAGCGATTCTAAAAAATAATAAAATTTGTATGGGTCGATATTGTATGTAGTAGGTACTTTACTTACTTGCTTTTAGTGCAGTTTAATTCATCAGAGTTGTCGCGGCAGTCATCGTCACCATCGCAAAGCCAGTCCTTATGGATGCACAAGCCATTGGCGCATTGAAATTGCTCTGACGTGCAGTCAGAATCACCTGTTATTAAAATAAATGTAATAAACTAAATATTGGCCACTTTGAAAATATTTCTAATGATATGAATTATAGGATATAGTACGTTTAACTCTAAATTTTATAATTTTACCACAATGTGTTTCATCTGAGAAGTCTCCACAATCGTTGTCTCCATCACATATCCACGCTAGTGCAATACATACACTGGTCGTATGGCATATTGTCCGATTTTCATTTTGGTCACAAGACGGTGTACACCCTGATTCGTCTTCGGCTTCTACGCAGTCAACTTTACTATCACAGCGTTGTTCCATTGGTATGCACTTGCAAGATTCCTGGTACACATATGATAAAGTATACATATGATAAAATCTTAATAAAATTACTTTAAAAGGTTGACGCGAACAGTTAAGTATTTATTATTGTACCTGACAAGAGAAAAAATCCTTAGGACATGGCAAATGACATCCACCACCGTCTTCATCATCTTCAATGTCATCGGCGACCACATAAGATCCTTTCGGATTGAAATATATGTGACCGTTAGCTATTGAAACATGAAAGTTTCTATTAGTAAATAAATAACCAGATATAGGTACATTTAAATATTTAATCATCAATAGCTCGTATTAAAAATATTATTTTGTTGTTTTTTAAATCTTTAGATTAATAAATTAATAAATAAATTACATTCTTATTTGAACGCAATTTATGTATATTTTTAGCTATATCAAATTTTCATGAGGTATTCTATAGCAGCACTTGTGAAGTCATATTTTCAAATACATTTACATTATGCAACACTTACGGTGCCAAGCGTCTACTCTTGTATAGGGACTATGAGGTCGAAATCCAGGTACTTGCAAGCCTGGCGCACCGATAGCTGGTGGCTGGTAAGGCGGCACTCTGCCGATAGCTGAGCGAGTGTCCGGTGCATCAGCGGTGCCGTTGCCCACTCGGGTTCCGATGGGAACGTCATCCCCATTAACTGATGTAAGTTAAAAAGGAGATATATCGTGTATCATTTATGACTGTATCCTAAATATTAACAAATGAAAGTATTTACTATTTTTAAATTAGACTAAATGGCTGACAGATCAAAATAGTGGCAAAAGAGTGTAGTTCTTAATTAAATATAATTAATTGTTCAACTTACCGGCTATGTAAATTAACGTATAGTACAAGAACACGACAAGCAACGCCGGCATGTTGGTGGTGTCGGCCAGAGCACAGCACGTTTGCAATTAAGTGACCTGCGCGAGGTTCACGCGCGCTGTCACACTCACAGGTTGCAGCATGGCTCGCCTACCTTACGCTATGCACTGTGTGCTATTCTGAAAACATATAAATATGATAATTTTTTTTATATTTACATTACGGCTGAAGTAGTTAGTATTGTTAATTTTCAATATTCTTTCGGTCCTATTGATCCTACACTCATTACATATTCATATAAATAGCTACTGCCTACGGCTACGCCCACGACTTGGTTTTTATTAGTAGACAGATAAGTGAAAGATCACCCACGCTTCGTAAAAAATAGATGTGAACCTATTTGAATCTTGGAATTGGCAAGAGTTTATGACAAATTGGTATGTTTTGATTTAGATCTCTAATATGCTATTTCTATTATACAGAATGATAGATGAAAAATGTCCTCCTCTCGATCGATTATAGTCACGGGGATGAATCGCATTAAGAATAGCCAACTGCCCAGAAGAAAGCGCACAAGTATGCTCGATACAACTAATTAAAGGATGAAAAGTTATATATTATGATCCATAATTATGCCTTGACACGGGGGTGAACTACTGGTAACTTCCCAGCACCGTCCTGTTACTGCGAATTTCTCGACAGAAATACTCGATTACTGAACTTGGCACGACCTGCGATTCAAACACAAGACTAGATCTGCGACTGCACATGCTACCCTACAGCACCGAGTCAGAGACCAAATAAATTAAAAAATTAATTTTCTGTTTTTTGCTGTAAAAGTTTAACTATAAGGGTATGCTTGGTTCACTTTCTCTTTCTGTCCCGCCACTTAGACTAGAGAGAGAGGGAAAAGTGGAACTTTATCCAATTCACATTTTTTTATTCAACGTACTTGTTTGTCACCAGATGATTATGTCATACAACCCTGCTCTACCAAACCACAAATGATAAATTTCTTAACGAAACTACTTTATTAAACTTTTAAAATACACTAATAACATACGACAGATCCTAAAATATTTAATATGCAATATTTGAATTTCTTTCTTATTCAGCCCTTTTTCCTCACAACCGGGCCTGTCTTCAGTGGGGTAAAATCGTTTGAGATAGGTATCACAACAACACTCTTCTCGGCAAAGCTTAACTTGATTGATCACCAATTTTAATCATCACATATATTTTTTAACTACTAAAGTTAAGGAACACAATGAACTTTAAAACTACCAAACGATTTTCATACGTCTCTTAAAAAGAAGCTTTTGAATGTACTATATACATATATTAATTATTAATGTTTATTGTAAATTAACTGAAATACGAAACTGATTGTTAATGTTAAGCAAAACAATCATAAATCTGGACAGAAATTAACTTATGACAAACATAAACCTGTTTTTGTTTTCATTTACATCAACAGTACTTATACAGTCTTATTACATCAGGGGGAAGTGACAAATACGTCATACTTGGACGTCATACTGAGCGTAGTCTTAGATAAAAATAAAAAACTTCCTCTTATTGGTAGGTACCTATTTAGTTTAATAAATATGAACTGATAAAAAACAAACATACATTAGTATGAATGTATTATGAATAATATAACAACCATATATACCTACACAATACATAAGTATTAAAGGTATATAATGAGTAATCACACACTTTACATATTTTTACATAAAAGAAATCAATATTTTTATATACTTTTGGTTTTTCTTTAGATTGTAATAACAACGGTCTCTCAAACAATTGCGTAGAGAAAACATAGTTTAATTTATTATTTTTACTAGCAACCCCTAATTATAAACGCTTTTTATTATTTTCTTATGAACAACAGACAGAGAGACTGACAAAAATTTCAAAAATTGGCTTTTGTAATTTAAGTACCGTATATATATTTTTAAATTCAGCGAAATGCTTAACGCATTTAGGAATCGCAGTTAATTTGAAATCAAAAACAGACACTACAATTTTATTTATATTTACTGATATATGTGCCCGTCTACCTACGAAATTATTAGAAATCATGTCGGAGACTAGGTATAACCATTTTAGAACTGGTCATTAGAAGGTAACTAAAGGGATGTCAATGTATTCCACTTCGTTGTAGAGATATTCATATGAAAACGAAACTTCGCGCTCTGAATACTTCATATGACGCGGTTAATCTTAATATATAATATCAATTGTACCTAATTGTTGGTATTAGTAGAAATTATAATTTTATCGAACTTGAGCATGTGCATGCTTTTGATTACGAAATGTAATGAATTCTCTTAATAATCGTAGCCATATTGAAAATTGGCAATTGTATTGGATTATGTTAAGGCATGCGCGACGTGGTCGTAGCTACTTGTTGAACCCGACCCATTCACGCACCGCGTCGCGCATTACGCCTTAACATGTCCTACTCGGCCTTGTCTTACCCACTCCTTCTTAAATATCAATGGATTATTTTTTGGAAGTAAATTTATTTATACTTATGCTTATGCAACAAATACGAAAGAGCTAAATATTCGGAATGATTGTAATAAACATGAATTTATATTACTTGACAACTTTTACTTTAGAAAAGACAGAAAAGTCCTATCACAAAAGCGTTTAAAATATTAACCTACAGTATTATAATATAATTATCTAATCTATCCTTTAACTTAAGTTATATTAATTATTTAATAATATCTTTCAAAAATTAGTAAATATTGTACAAATAAAAAGCACATTAAAAAGAATAACGTCTTTGAAATTCAATAACAATTATTTCAATAACTTATACAAGAACATTCAATAGAATTGTACTTAGCACTCAAATATCGATATAACGTTTAAGGGAGCTGAAGAGCTTACATAAATTCTATTTTTAGCACAAGGGACATGAAAATTTATCTGATACTCACCCACAATGCCTTTGGCGCACCGATAACTTAAGCTTAATCAGAACACTGAAGACTTACTTACATATGAGACAGGTTTCATAGTAAGAATGCAATCAAAATACTGAAATATCTAAAATAAGTTTATTATGACAATATTCACCGAGCAGCTAAGAAAGACCGATCAATACCGGGAGGGCTGCGCGTTTGCGCCCACGCCCGCCCGCGACCCTACCTACCCGCGCTCAGCGCCTGAAACTGAACCTGCCGCCCACTCGAATGACCATGGATTTTTTTACCACGTCATTATTGACAAAATCTTTTCAACATTGAACACTTATTTTAGCCCCTAAATGCTTTTTGAATTGAGATAGCTATTTGATTTATATCTAAAATAAATGCAAATACTAAATCGAAGTTTTATTTTAAAATAGAATAAATAAATAAATAAATAAAAATTTACCGTATTTCAATTGATAACTGCGACTGTACGATGTCGCATCACACCCACACTACACAAGCACTGAAAGAGTTCACCGTATAGTTTTACAGAGCGATTAAAACGATCTTCACAATGAAATGATATTTTAGGTTTTAATACACCCAAATAAGTAATTATTGTTAAGAAACACGGAATGTCCCGTGACGCGTTCGCGGAGGTACTAGGCTAACTGGTATCTGGGTCCTCGGAGCCGCCCCCCGCACATGCCACGCGCTGTCTACGCCTCGTCGATGAATGGAGGCAACCGTACCTAGTTCCTATTTAAAGTCCCTTTAACACTTACCTACATTTGTATTATATCGGCTCCTGAATAAGACTGAATGAAAATAGATATACTTACAAATATAGTTGAATAGCCCTATGTCATTTCAGGCTCACTTTATATATGCATGACGCATATACAGGCACGTGTAGAGCTGTATTGTATAATTACCTATTTCGTGTAATATATTTTAGCATACGTATAGAAGAAATTAATGACTCGATATACCTTTTTCTACCTTACATTAATAGTCATAGCAATATATGATTTAAATAGATTTATCAAAAATTAGATTTTTTCCTGCAATAAAATGTATCCTATATGACGAACTGGATAACCAGCGCACTAAATTTCGCACAGTAAGACAGGCAGACAGACAAAAATCTAATAATACTATTCTTCCGATAGGATTTTCCAAAACACATTTGATGTAGAGACTCAACTAAGTCAGAATTTAATTATATATAAACTCAATTATTCACTTTAATATTAATGTCATTTTAACTCCTATAGATTTTCAAATAATAAGTTTTATCCGTAAGTATTCGTTATATCAGAATAATTAAGAACAAATAACTTCAGTTTTATAGCTTTATATTTTGTACTCAACGAAACTCCCTGGCATTTATTTTCATACATTCTACAATGTTTCACATTTTCTTATTGTATAGTATACAGTTTAAGTAGGCTTACCCCGCAATAGATGGCGCTAATATTTTAACCTGAGCTTTTATGTATTACTATCGAAGTAAATGGTTTCTATTTAAAAAAATATTTATAACAATTTTATTGTAAAAAAAATTGACAAGCTTAAAGCAATATTATGATAAAAAAGCTTCAAGGAATGACATCTTTTGAATTTTTCTGAAACCAAGCAAGCAAGGTTCAAACGTAAGTTTCATGACAAACTGTAAAAGCTCTAAGTAAATATTTAAAAATACGAGAGATGTCACTAAAACTCAAATCTTATCAGGATTCCAATTATTCCTCAGACTTCTTTTATTACTGTAAGAAGGTGATATTTTCGACTTTTGAGCGCTTATTCCTATTCATACCTAAGTTAGATACCTATGTAAGAATACCTAAAATAATAATTATATATCGTATAATAAAATTCTAACTTAGTCGAATTGTCTGTGACAAATATCATACCATCATACATCATACCGATTCTGTCAAGTGTTTTTCTCATTATGAGGTCATAAACAGACAGACAGAAATACAAACAAAAATTCCAAAAACATAGAGTCTGCCTCTGTATCGATAATAATAAGTATTTAAATTAGATTTTCCAAAAATATTCAATGTACGGAATCAACTAACTTAGACGTAGAATTTTATTATATAAAAAAATAGATAAAGCATAAGATGTTAATGGGGATCGAGGATGGAATGACATGGGACGTAACAAGTAAAAAAATGGAAATCACTTGAAGCAATCCGATTCCGAGCATGACGGTTAGCTTGCGTTTGGACTAAGATTTGGTTGTCAAAAAAATAAACTTTATTAAACTTTTTAGCTAAAGCTGTATTTTAAAATGGAGTTGTATATACTTTTTTTATATAGCTAAAACTTTCCTTTAGAAGATAATATATTATTTCATAAGTACCTACTGTGAAACTGTAGGTCTTAAGCCAGTAGTGTAATAAAACCATTATTATAACAGTCATTACTTAGATGGAGAACTTAACTTAATATAGACAGAGGTCCACAGACATGACAAGAAAAACACAGTAACGTTGATTTTTAATTTTATTTTACAACATTCTTGTAATCTTTCATCAACCTGCGTCACCTAACAAAAGCTTCGAAATCTTTCTATTCCATAATCAGAGATCATCTTAATGAGATAAAATATTTACAATGTATTTGGCCTACAATATTTTCAATTAAAAACATGTTAGCATTCATAATAAGTATCAACTGCATAAGAAGGTACATAATATCTTACATTTATTTTCTAGTCTATTATAATACATACACATAATATTTGTTTTGGTATGTATTTTTAACAGCTATAGATAGGTATTCTTATATTCTACTTAACAACGTTGCAGCATAAATAAGTACATATATATTTTTTGTAAAATATTTTTGATTGAAAATACAAAAAAAACTGTTTAAAGTGCTATTTAAGCATAATAGCTAAGTATAAGTATATATACGTAAGCGCGATTGAACAATTTAACGTAATTCTTAACTAAAACTTGTTTCTGTAGTAGATATAAAATGGCAGTATCGGTACATAGTATACTTATGAACTTATAATATGCCTTAAACTTATGCAGCTTTAAATAGTGTAATAAGCATTTATCTCTCCGTAGAAATATAAAAATTGGCACAGCAAGAGTAACTATATATTAGAGCGTATTATCATCACATTAATGACTATGTGTGTTTAATTAAATACGTGCAAAATCTTTATACGTTAACTACCTATATATATCATTATTTATTCTTTTTTCTAATTAATATGAGAATAATTATTTTTAAATTTTACATTGGTAATTAGTAAAATGTATTACCGCGGGTGTTGCATTTTCAACATGCTTTCCTCTCATTTTACAGGTAAAGGAAAACATCGTTATAAAACGTGCAAGTCTGAGAAAACCTAGCTTTTCTAAAGAATTGACGGATTATAATCCACACTTGGCCAGCGTAGTGGTCTATGGCCTGGCCTGATACAGTAGGACGTAAAAAGGGCTGAATACATTAGCGCTAGCAGCACATTGACAATATTCTTAATCGTAAAGACGCTACTAAGTTTAATTTTGAAATACAATTAATTTGAAATAATCTAATTCTACACTAATTTTCTAATTTTTAGAAAAAATAAAAGAAGAAATAAAAATTATAGAATCCTTTTAAATCTAGTTTACAAAATAATTATAATGTTAATAGGATATTAATAACATATTTCTATTGCTTTATTAAGAATAATATAGTAAAATAAATTTTCATATAACCATCAATTGCATTTATAGTTTAATTCGAAGATTTATTTCGAATAATTAATTAATCATTAAAATCATTTAATTACATATTTAATCAAAAATGTAGAATGTCCAGTATATCGCATTAAATATGAGGAAACAGATAGGAAACACGACTCTAGAGTACGTGTCAATGACGTTAACGTCACGTATCTTCGGCATGGAGGCTTTGATGACGGTCGCGCCGCGTTTGAGTGCGTGTATCACCTTCGGCTTGGTACCATCTGAAATAATATTACTTTATGTATATATACATATACATATATTAAAACTCTTTTCTTCTACTCTTTAAACAATTATACAGTCATACCTACATCGCCTATCTCGCCAGTGATTGTCCATCGGCCAAAGAATTGAAAACAATTACTCCAAGAACACAATTCCAAGAGGAGGTGTTTTATACATAACGATTATTAAAATGTAATTTATTTATTATTAGGTATATAATTTAAAATAATTTCTATATTTTCCTAATATAGATATACATTTTAAGAAGTAGTGTCAGTTTCATTATATTTTACTTATGTAATGAAACAGCTAATGACTATAATTATACGATTAGGGTAGGTCACAGATATAATATTATATATTAAGTGAGGTAGGTATTACGAGTACAGCTACGAGTATAAACACCGCGTTTTCAGATGTGCGAATTACGAATATCAGCCAAAGTCGCGTATTCTATGCTGATAAACATAAAAAAATGCATTAATTCGTATTGGTGCATGTCATACAAACATATCATCGAAAATCATGTTCATACGCCATAAATATAAAGTAAATATTTACTCCTTGAATTTCTTGAATGTAGTCGAGTCCTATATCGCAGGTTAGAGTAGTCCCTCTGCAGGCGCAGGGAGGGCGGCGCGCCGGTGCTGGGCGGCAGCGGCCTCGACCGCAGGCTCGGCAGCGGAGACACGCGCCCAGCACTCGTTGTGTATTCTCGGAGAGCTATTATTTCTTCAGGAGATCGGGAACCCGCTATAAATAATACAATTTTTATAATATATTTTAATGCCTGTATTTATTCTTTATTTTTTTAATTAAATTATTTTATAATTCTTTTTAATTTTCTTTAAACTGAAATATCATTCAATGGTTTGATACCTCATACCATCGAGGCCAGAAAGTTAAAAGCTCACCATTGGAGCCTATTAACTTTTGAAAATTTATTTGTTTATTGTTCCGATCGGGGACAGTCGTCTCTTCATCACAGTCGTTGAAAATTGTTATACTACATATTTTCAATGAATACCTTCTTAAACATAAACGAATATCCTGTAGTATTGTTTTATTGTTTGTATTTATTGATAGGTTTCTACTTACTTCCAGATTTTAATTCCTTATCCACACTAGTGCTTGAAGAGACTTGATCGCGATTTTTTAATTTAGCTCGTTTTCTAGCGCGTGCGCCCCAATACGTGTAATTTACTGCAGCATATTCAAGTAGCGCCGCAAACACGAAAACAAAACACATCACAAGGTAGATATCGATTGCTTTCACATAGGATATACGCGGCAAGCTGCTTCTTACACCAGTACTGATTGTAGTCATTGTTAGGACAGTTGTGATACCTAAAAATATATAAGTATTAAATTATGCGTTTAAAATTTTTAAGTTAAATTATACTTGAGTTTAAAAAGCACACTGAATAGTGTTTATCTGACATGTATGTAAAATAATAATAATATTCAAAGACCCGGAGCTCCTCTGAACATATTGATTAATACATAAACTTACATATATAACATAAATCAATAGTCTCTACATAGTATAAAACAAAGTCGCTACCCGCTGCCGTACGCGTTGATCTTTTAAACTACGTACGAGTTTTAGTGCGCTTTTCATCAATAGATAGAGTGATTAAAGAGTAAGTTTTCTATGTATTTTATAGTAGAAAAAATTCGAAAAAATATCTTATTTCTGAGACATCTATACTACAACTTAAAACGTGTTAGGATGAACAAAAGCAGCGCATAGTTGAGTCGATAGAAACATCAATAAATCAATAATATCAACTTACTTTATGATATGATTAGAAATGTATACAAAAACTTGACAAATTATACACTAAAACCTTCCTCGAGAACAGACAGACAGACGCTGCGAAGGACTTTTTATTATAATATGTTAATTATGTCATGCGTATTATATCATATTACTCATAAATTTAATATGATTAGTCGATAACAATCAATATACTCGTAAAACAATTTATGCAAATATAAAAATACCATTATACAATTAATATGTTATATTTAATGAATATCCTTATAAGTTCTAAAAATCATTTTTAATTCAATATTTAAAATAAACATTCGCATATTTACCTAAAGCAACTCTCGCTGAAGTTGCCTCGTGGTTGATCCAAAATGAAACCCAAGAGAGCATCACAATTAAAATACTAGGTAGGTAAGTTTGAAACACGAAATACCCAATATTTCTGCGAAGTTTGAAACTCAGAGATAACCGCTGATAGACGCCTGTCGCCAACTTCTCCTAGAATGTAAAGTGTTTAATAAGTGCGTTTTCTGTGACGCGAGGATTAATTGTATAAATTAACAAACTTTCAGCGCTACAGGTATTTGTTATCAAAGCTTATCTTCTTACAAAAGTAATTGTTCTTGACAAGTAATAAATTATTGTTTATATTTTCTATTATCTTTCATATTTAGTAAGCAAAGGGAACCTTAAAATTTTACTTTGTATATATTGACGATATATTATTTTAAGATCAATATGTAAAACGTAGTTAGTTAAGTAATTGTAATATTTGTTTCAAACCTTTCTATCGTTAGTTTCATGTCCAAGAATAGAAAACTGTGGCAGTTCCGCATCCTCCACACCACGTACTGGTGTTTCTTTCCAGTACATCACCACGTCAGACACCGTGTAGCCATCTGCATTGTAAGCAATACGTTAGAATGCCATATTTATTTAAATCATCATCATATTGACAAATAATTATCATTCTTATAGAAAAGTAGAAAATAGCAGACAAGCACGAGGCGTCTGATAAAAAGTAGTATAAGAATGAAATTAGCAAATGTAGAGCTTCAATTTCGTTAATTAAAGGGCTTAAATAGTTTTATTATATAATTTACGTTTCCTTCTCGCCAATATTTAGCAAAAGCAAACAATTTTACAACAATGTGACGCTTGCAAATATGAATAACAACACTCAAATGGGGCAAAGCAAGCGATGGCGAGCTGGATTAAGAGTATAGAGTCACACAGCTTTCAATCTCGACGGTGCAGTTCTGGCTGTCCAGAGGATAATAGTGGAGGTCCATCATGCAGGCCAGTGTCGCGGTGAAACGCATGCCGTACGTCACGCTCCCGTCGCCCGCAAGACGCACCAGCTTGTTGCGTTCCGTCACATCGTGGAGAAAACTGCAAGTGACATGGCCTTTTATTATTTTTGTTTCTAAATTTATACTTATTTACTTTCTTTAAAGTTTGTGAAAACATACAGATACTCGTAAATCTTTACAATCCTTAGGCAACTCTTGTTTTATGATGAATTGTGTAAATTTATGAATTGCCAATTTGCACAGTATTTGTACAGTGTATTTTACTTGGTAATGTTAAATGTTTACTTTAATTAATAAATAAGTACTACGTTTATATTCCTCACCTATTCTTATCATTGGCAAAAAAAGTATCCGGTACCCAAATTTTATCTGCGAAATCTCCAGATAATGTTAGGACTTCGTCGGGTAAACCGAAACCTAACCTTTCATCCTTCCAATACTGATTGAGATAAAGCGTTATTGTATAATCCTGAAAGCACATCTTTACGTTAGTGTAAAAACTATATAGTTAAAAAATATATAGCTTATTGATATCAAGATGAAAAATATATATAGCATAATTTTTGTATTTGTTTATGCAACTAAAGGAAGACAATTATAATCTATAAATGATTAAAGTTGCCACGGATTCAATGACTCAGCTCTGCCCCTCGGTCACCGACGACAGATATGTGTCAAGTGTTCACGGCCTTGCTCTCTTTTCGCTATTAAAAGCTTAATGAATTACAACGAGCGATCGAGTGCGTCCCTGTTTTGACTCAAAAGCAATCTTGATGGTAAAATTGTTGACGTGTCAAAATTCAACATGCTTCCGAAACTCAAGAAGATCGATTCTTTGTTTACTCAATTGCGAGGTCAACTACATTAAAAATCTTACGTTCTTAAAATCTTTTTGGCTTAAATATTAAGTGAGTTTTATACATAAATCTTCTTTCTTATGAAGAAATATAAAATGTAAAGATTATCATAAGAGTAAGGCACGTGAAAAGTGAGCACAAAGATAATTTATTTATTTTCCTCATTGGCATATTACGTACTATAAGGAACCTGGAACTCGCTACTATCAGATGTACTAAATGCATTGAATTAGATAGATTATTATGACTCTACGTTATTGGCACCTAACTAAATCAAAAAAATGGTGTTATGCATCCATCAGTAAACTACATTTTTGTGAAGGAATCTTGAAAATCACATTCATTAGAGAATTACTCGTATTTCATAAACTATATAACATAAGTTCACATTTATGGCCACAATATGTTTACACAATGACATCTAAGAAATACGTCAAACTTAGTAAACTTATCCTTACCATATTTACTTCAGAGATAGCATCGAAACTCGCGATGGTTAAATCCATGCCGACGTAGAGCGGGTCGCCTGCGGAGTAATAACATTTGTGCAAGGAAGCAAATCATATCGTACGAGTATAAGGGACCGCTGACGAATCACTGGGTGACTTACTTCAATATATTAAATATTCTTGTAAACGCTCCGCGAGAAATTCAATATACATTTCCAACATCTTACTAATAACGTATATAAATTAGAGATTTTGTATCAATGTTGATTTTCCACCTTATACGAGTACGTGTAAGTATCTTGCTTAGGTCGTAGTTCATTAGGATTGTGACTAGGCAAGTATCACAGCACAAATGCATTTACAAGAGGTGGTACCTATTGCTAAAATATTGTGCGAACAAGCCTTGTTTATATGACAAGTATTGGTGACCTAATTCTTATTATGAATAAATATTTCGTTAGCACTCTGCTGTAGTCAGTAATTGAGAGTTGTAGTTTATTGTTTGTTTTAGGCGTTGAAGAAAATAAGCATATTCTTCCACCTTTATTTTAATCAATTAGCATCTGTTTAACATACTCGTAGGTATTGTTTATAATTAACAATTCTATTTCTCACATAAAATTTCTTATTTACCTACTAACAAGGAAATATCTTTCTGGTGCTATTACAATTGCATTTGTTAAGGGTTTTCACGTAAATTTTATTATAATACTAGCGACTCACCCTCGCTTCGCTTGGGTTCGTCCTTAGGTTTAGCGTGGTTTCAGCTAGTTAAAAAAATAAAATTACTAAAATATAACCTCCTCCTTTATAGAAGTTGGTTAAAAAGTAGCCTGAGTTACACCTTATAACATTAGCTATCTGCAAATGCAAGTCCCCTTAAAATCGGTCCAGCCCTTTCAGAGGTTAGCCGGAACAAACAGACAAACGAAAATTTTAGAATTTATTTTTGATGTGAGTATCGTATTTACTTTCGTATTTACGTTAATTTAAAATTAAAAACAGACACTTTAATTTTATTCATATGTATAGATTCATTAGTTTAGTTAGATTTCATTTAATTAATTCATTTAATCTGTAATAACAAAACTAATACAAATAAAACCCAGCCTTATTTTAGAAATAATTATTACTTAACAAAACGTGATTATGGTAAATATTTTTTTTTGCTTAATTGATATTCTTTGTAACTTACGAATAAGGCGTCTAATGGTTTGACTTATGTTGCCACCAACTACCGTCTGAATACTTACCACCAAAGTTAGGACGAAGTCGTATATCGTAGCCTTCAAGAATTCGTGAGATGGTGTGCGTAACGTTCTCCAAGCGGTCAATTGCTACGGAGCGATCTAGCCTATAATATAATCAAATATTGTTATGTTGGATCAAAATATGTATAACATGTTAAAATTTATATTCATAAAATTATATTATTAGGTTTACTATAGAAAAAGTAAAGTCCATCGGAACAATTTCAAGAATTTGGGTCTGATTTGATTAGCCAAAGCTCAGACTGTATAGTTTTTATGTATATCTGCTTCCCCCATTATATTATGAAGGTGCGCAAAATATTTATAGTTTATAATTAAATAAAATCACTACTAATATTCATGTTGATTGGTTCTGTACATCAAATCAAACTATACTGTATCAAAACAGACAACAAAAACAACTTTTACAATCACTTTTGAATCTTCACTAAGATTTTCAATGTCGTAATAATCAATTAGTTATGTATATAAATATTATTAATAAATAATAATTTATTTTCTGAACAGAAAGCATGTAAGTAATTATTTTACCTTGATTACAATTTAATGATTAACATGATAGTTACGACTTACGCTAACATGCTAGTTATAGGTATGTATGTACCCATCTAAATGTATGTACCATCAAAATGGATAGCACAAAACATTTTATAATAAACTATTTTATCACATACTTAAGACAATGGCACAAATAATACAAAAGATACGATATTTCAACGTACGAGGCATCTTCAAAGTAAGTCCAAAGTAAGGCAATAGTAAAGTTATTTTGTTATGGGCTTTGCAGCGATATAATTTTTTTTAATTTACATATCTACTAACTAGATCATTTGCCTTTATTCTTGAAAAGCTAGAAAAAAACGTTTAGGCTTTCATAGATTGAATACATTCACTTCAGGCCTAGCGGTTAGAAATGGGCGTTGACGAATTAAATAGGAGGAACCACTTTACATATGAAATTATAAAAAAATATGAGAATAGTATCTGAGATCTACATAATGGAATATTTCATAAGATGGATTGCCGATTTCCCAGAAATCTGAACTTTATATGCTTCTCGTTACTACTATAATAAATATATATATGAACAGTTAACAAACACACTCTATGTATGAAACAGTTATAATTTATTCGTTTTCTTAAATTACACATGAAAACTCATAAATAAAAACGGATGTACCGTAATGACTAAATTCTTTTTACAGTGTAAGTTGCAAACTTGACTGACTGATAAAATAAATAGCAGATTTTTTTATTATTCAGTAGAATAGTAAAAATTTATTAACAAATCATCAAATAATAAACTGGTTAAATAGGTCTTTCGGTTACTTAATATGTTAAATATTTATTACATTAGTTCTTAGGCGTTTTATGTAAGTTATGTGGACAAATGTTTTTAATAACAAAAATGAAAACCGACTTCAAAACGCTACAAATCGAAACTAAAAAGAAAAAAAAATAATTTTAATTACTTAGTTAGTTAGTAATTACTTAGTTGTTGGAGTCGGTGCCAGCCAAGAAGGACAGTTTTATCCTGCCTTTGCAATGAACTTTCGAACGGATATTTTGATTATATTTACAAATTGATACATTAATTAAATTGTATTAAGATTATTTTGCTTTGGCTGGCACCGACTCCAACAATAACTAAGTAATTAAAATTATTTTTTTTTCTTTTTAGTTTCGATTTGTAGCGTTTTGAAGTCGGTTTTCATTTTTGTTAAAAAATAATTTATTTTAAATTTTTTTGTGGAAATCATTATGTTTAAATAAAATATTGGAAGGCTAACTAAACTTCTGCTCCAATAAGTCAGCGAAGTTTTGAAATGAACGACAATAGTCAATCGAGATTTGTCCACGTCTATTTTTCCACGTAACTCGTAGACGTTAATAAGATTTACCTTCTATTATCAATCCACCTAATATCCTGAAGGAATACGACTATCAGTTCATAAGTACGTATAATATTAAAAGAATTTTCTTTCAACTCCTAACCGTTGAGGATATATACCTTACATCATCACAAATTCTTGAACAGCTTGAGAAAATATATGAAAAAGGTAATCAGTGCCGATAAAATTTAAGGGTTGCCCTCGATTTCTCTAGGATCCCATAATCAGATGCTGACTTGGTGACAATGAGAACATCTTGAATGTATACACTACCGAACAAAAAAGAAATTTTTAAAATCGACCCACAATTCACGGAGAAATCGGTGTAAACACATAAAAAACAACTGTTGAGGAATTTTACCTTCCATCATCAGCTCATCCACATGAGATGATGATTTTCATACGTAAAAGCTTTATCGGGTTTAGAAAATATATCAAAAACATAATAGGTGCCTGTAAATTTTGAGAGTTGCCTTCGATTTCCCTGGGATCCCATCATCAGATCCTGACTTGGTGACAATGGGACCACCTCGGAACTATACTCTACCAATCAAAAGAAAATTTTTTGAAATCGGCCCACAGACGGCGGAGTAATCGGTGAACATACATAAAAAAAAATACATACAACGGAACATATAACCTCCTCCTTTTTTGAAGTCGGTTAAAAACTATTAACATTTACGCACATAACTAACAGAAAAGATGAATTACAGCAAGTTTTAACATCTCTTATTTTCCTGGTTTCAACGAGAGTTTAATTTTCAACGATTCTTTCATAAAACCCATTAAAATCCTAATTTTAACATCCATTATACAGGCTTGTGAATCCTACTCAAATAACAGCTTTGTGTATATATAAAATGTATATATCGAAGGGCTATTTAAATGAGATTCCTTCTGGTTTAGATAGAATTGCCATTTAGCGAGAGGATCCCACAAATCCAATGTGAAATTAACTTAAGGTGTCGGCTGAAAACCCATTACATTTAAGTAATACATAGAGAGCTTAATTGATTTGGTACCCTCTAATTGAAAGAAAATCTTCATATGTATATAATAAGATACATATAACAATTCTAAAAAAATGTGTAATTCCATTAAGAACCTATGTTTTTCTTATTTTTAAAAGTAATATCATAATATTAATAATTTAAACGTAAGTTACACATCCGTCGGCCGACGGATGGTAAAGGTAGGGTGTTTTTTGAAAAATTTACAAGATTATGTTCAAGGTTGATATTTTCAAAATATGTTATTTTTATTAGATTCTTAAAACTGAAACAACATACTTAAATATTTTAAAAAAATACTATTTCCAGTAAACTATCTACCTATACCTAATTATAATCTAGATAATAAAACTTGTTGCTTATCATTAAAAACACTTAGTTCTTAATACTCAAAGCATGAATATTGGTAATTTGAAAAAACGTTATCAATACAAGTATTATATGAAGACCAACAGCTGAAATTTTTACTTACTGAGCTTGCACTAAGGAAAGGACTAATGGTAGCATGAGCATAGGCGCTACGTAGAGCGCGTGCAGGGCTAAGCGCGCCGACGACGCGCGCGCGCTCATCGCGCGGCTATAGCGCGCGACTGTCGCCACATCGCGGGATCACCGACACCAACAATCTGCCCACGTTATGTACTTATACCGCCACATACTGACTTTAAAACTTTTTTACTTTCAAACTACACTTTTTTAACTTTTTTAAACTTTTCGGCCAAGTATCATTACCGGGAAAGAAGTTGCGTGGCGAGACGCAATGCAAGTTATCGCTGGTGCGATCGGCCGCGGCGGCAGCGACGCGCGGAGTGACGTCGCGCGTGCGCCGCGCCGCCACAATGGACATTACAACTTTAACTCACATACTTTCTGAGGACATTTTTCTATTCCTTTCAACTCAATGTAAAAACTTTATACACATATTAAGTTAGATTCATACATAATAATAATATATTTAAATATACCCAATTTTGAGCAATCTTCTAACATATCGTACTTTATTAAAAATAATGAAGTCGTTGCAACATAATATTCTAAAAAATAATAATGGGAATAAAAAAAATCCTGTAATAAAAAGTATCCTGAATGTTAATCCGAGTAATAATACTTACTTACCCCCACAAAATGAAGAAATTGCCTAATTATTTTTTAATTTCTGCGCGGAACGATCAACGTACGGACAGACAGAAAAAAATAATAATGAGTAAGTATTGTTTCGTTACCTATATTCTACACACAATACGTTACAGTTATTGTTTTTAGAAAATACATACACAGACTGTTTTACGTTGCATTAAAATTAAATCAAAAAAACTAAGTAATATAAAATAATGTTATAATTACAAAATTAGAATATGACAAAAATCTTTTAAACGTTTTATGTAATATTTAGTTACAAATTCTTTTTACCTATAATTTTCTTAAAAGAGAATGTCATTGAAATATATTGAAGCCTCTTACCTCAAAGACTTCAGAGAAAACGAAGTATCTATGCTTCTCGTCATCTAACTTTGAGGAAGGAGGACGTGCCGCTTAAATGGCTTCCATCACGGCTATGTAGCAAACTCGGGTTATATATATACATAAACTGAATACGTTGTAGGAATGTGGTACAATGAAGGCGCACTCGGCAGGTGCGGAAGTTATTTGCGAGGCGGCACAACGCGTCCGCTCGCAGATTAGACATGGCGCGATGCATTTCGATAAATGTTCATATATTCGTTAGATGAGCAACTCAGCCTACATCTACATTTGTAATAACCATTTTTGGTATAGCACATGTTTAAGCATTAGTTCTTTATTAATCGCGAAGACATCTTTGTGACTGTTCGTCGTACTAAACGTAACATGCCAAAAGCTATAATTAATTGTAAAATATTTAATATTATAGTTATTGACGAAATAATATCAAATACCAGGATTATAAATTTGAAAATATTTCATAAAGTCAAACAGAAACGCTAAAATTACATTAGAATAGGCAATATGCTGAAAAAATAGGGGCTTTTTCATGTCTTCAATTCATTTCATATTATATTCTTTCCAAGTCAATAGGTTGAATAAAACGATCTTATCGCTTTACGAATAGCAAATTCGCCAGATACCCATTGAGTGCGTCATCGACGCGTGAATAGAAAGAGTTGAAGAAATACGTGTGAATGTTAAACCTTCTTTTTACTAATATTCCACAAAAACATTAAAGCTATTGTCTTTTGTCACGAGACTTCAAATTTTGAGACTACCATATACCTATATTTACAGAAAAAAAAACAATTAATAACACTCTGATCATGCTCATTTAACGTAAAAGGACCAACTGAAAGTTATATAAATAATAAATAAGATAAATCTGCTAGGACAACAACGTTCTAAAGTTGTGCCTTGAATGTGTAAGTAAGAGACGAAAAGTATGGACATTGTGCCAGATAAAATTTAGAAAGCTCGAAAATTAATAATAATTTTCGTATAAAAGGACTTTGGATTTGGCAATCATCAATGTCCTATATTCCATCATTATTGAAAATAATAAATTATTATAGTATTTTAACCTACTGGAAGTGAGATTGACATAATTAGGAAATAATTTTCAAACCAAAATTATGATAAACTGAATAAAATCAAAGCCCATACAACTCTCAGCGGTTTAAACTCACTTTGCTAGTTCGCTACAATAAGCTTTACGCCTAAAACATAGAAATTCACAGATGGTTGCAAATACTCAACCAATGGTATTTAAAGTTTTACTGATAGAAGGGTTGTTCGATGAACAAAGTTGTCGTTTAAAGCGATTGGTTTGCAGCCTCCGGATGAGGCAGGACGGGCGCATGCGTGCTAGCGCGCCTCGAGTAGAGCCGCGGCAGATCGCGAGCGCGTGAACCACCAACACCGGCTACATCGACGCCACCGATCGGGCAAAACTTGAAACTTGCTTAAAATACAATTAAAATTGCTAAAAGCTATAACTCTTCCAAATACCATGACACAAAACTTCTACCGTGCGAGTTACATCGTGTTGTATCTTTGGTGAGTAAGATTTTTCTTCATTTTTATCATGTAGAGCAACTTTTTATTACTTATTTACTATTTACTACAAATAATGATTAATTTGGTATAAACATTGTAGTGGATGAGAAAGTTTTGTTTATGATTATACGAGTAGATATTAATTGATTTCAATACACGATAGCGTACGTAAAGCGTTCGAATTTTAATAAAAGAACCCTTGTCAAACGCCAAGTTTACTTATTTTTTTAAAGAATAATAAATTTCTTATTCGTTTTGACAAAAATGCTCTCACAGCTGATGTAAATTAATGGGATGTCTCCTCTTACAGATTCCTAATGTTATTATATAAAATGTTTTATCTTTAATACTTTTTTGTTGATAGAAGTAAATTTTATAGTTCATTAAAATATTCATGCGTTTTTTTTATATTTACGCGAATATTTAACATTGTAAGTAACCTTTGCATTTTTTATTATGATTTTTTATGTTTGATTGCAATTTGCAAAGCATTCGAAATATAGAGATCCAAACATCAAAGTTTCCGCAAAAAAACTGAAATGATAGTTTTATTTTATGTTATGTGAATTTAAAATTTTTCATAAGTACTACTTAGAAAGCCGCAGCTTTCGTAAATGTTGAGATCAAACGGAGTTCAT
The DNA here is from genome assembly GCA_905231865.2 of Boloria selene. Classification (NCBI taxonomy): domain Eukaryota; kingdom Metazoa; phylum Arthropoda; class Insecta; order Lepidoptera; family Nymphalidae; genus Boloria; species Boloria selene. Next base: position 9,927,567 of record HG993137.1, on the reverse strand, counting down.
TTCTGTAAATAAATATCCTAAGAATTTATCTTAAATTTTATCTGTTTTTAAAAGGTATATGAGTACTAAATCTGGTAACACTTACGCGATTTTAGATTTAATTAAAATCAACTCAAACAAAGTTATTAATTTTGGAAGGAACTCTCTACTCTTACTTATAAATAAATCTATATTTTATACAATAAACATATATTTAGTACTTACTTAATGTACCTACTTAGTTAGAATTTTAACATAATTAAATTGTAACTAAGACGGATAAAGTAAGTATGTACATTAAAACTTAGGTAAATATCTTTGTAAAATATTATTAGTTTACTAGCGACTCACCCTCGCTTCGCTCGCACTCTTCCCTAGGTTTAGCGCGAACGAAGCCACTATAACCTTTTTTGAGGCCGGTTAAAAAGTAGCCTTAGTTACGCCTTACAACATTAGCTATCCGCAACAGAAGGTCCCGTCAAAATCGGTCCAGCCGTTTCAAAGATAAACCGGAACAAACAGGCAGAGAGACAGACAGACAAATATTTAAAAAATTGATTTTTTGATGCTAGTGCCATATTTACTTTGATATACATTTAGTGAAAACTATTATTTTGAAATTAAAAACAGACACTTCAATTTTATTTATATGTATAGATTATCATATTGATACAGAGGCCGAATCTATAGTTTTTAGCACTTTTGTCTGTCAGTTTGTGAACGTATCACCAGAAGGCAGAAAGGCGTTTCATAGATTTTAATGGTTGGTATATTGATAACTGGTTATCCGGGTATACATATAGGCTAGGCTATTTTTGAGATATGTCTGAAAATACTAATTGTTAAAGTGAAACTCACGAACAAACGAATGAAGGTGAGCCTCTAGTATTAGGTAATGCAATGAAACATTTTACATATTTTTCATTTTTTACGTGAGAAATTAAACATTTTAATTTTATTTTATTCATATATGATAACCCGCTTCACTTAACGACTTGATTACAAACATAAATTTTTGTTTTATTTTACTTTTAAAATCTCTTGTGCTTATGAGAAAAAGCGCACAAACAGACTGACGCAAATAACGATTGTACTTAGTTTATAAAATATATTTTTTATTATTCATAATATACAAAAAAAAATAATAACATTTTATTAACTGTCAACTATAAAAAATATTTAAGAAAAACGCGGCGGTTCAATTATTATGGATGTGTTAAAATCGGCAAAGGAATTTTACTTTTCTTATACCCTTGAAAGTATTAATATGGGACGCAAAATACTATTCCACGTCGATTAAGTTTAAGTTTTATTAAAATTCTTTTTTGTAATTAATAATTTTACGAACTTAGAGTCAAATAAAATCACTTACTCGTATAATAATCTACTAACAACAAATCAAATATATATTTTTTTCACTTTACTTTTTACTTTATAACATTTTTAACATTGGTTTTTATACAAATATATACTTATTTCTAAAAAAAATCATATACTTATATCGTACCAACGCATTGTTCCTTTTATTGTCATTAAGTATTATGTCTTCTATTACATTTTTTTTCTAAAAACGATGGTACAACACCCGCAACTGTGCAACTATAGTTTCGTTCTAATTTTAAAATTATTCGTCACAAGAATCTGCTGAAATAATATTTTTCTATATTCTCACTTCATTGATAAAAACAAAAAATTATAATTTACTTTTGCATTCCGTCGGATGTTATAATTTAGTTAAATATAGTTAAATCAAATAAAATTATAACGAATGTAATGTGAAAGAAAAAGCTGTACCTGTAGGTACCACTTACAACTTACAGTGACTTAAATATTTACTATATAGCTTCAAAAGTTTATGAACTTACAAACCCTCTCCAAACTGAACCAAAATTTAGAATAGGCTTTATGAATAATCATTTCTATTAGACTAAAGTAGGTTGGAATCATATATAAGGAGGTTCAGGGTAGAACGTTAAAACTATCGGAGCATCCCAACTCTCATAATTATTAATTTAAATAGGTTTTGCGTATTCCTTCTCATTTTAACACATCTACTATTGAAAATGTTGGTCTAAATTGTAATTGAATAAGCAGGGGTATTTAAACTTTATGGACGATTTTTGTTTATTGGGCTTATTATAATGGTCCGGGAGGTAGCGTTGCATTTTTTATAGTGATTTCAGGCTGATCCATTTTAGATTTTATTGATAGTTTAGATGAAGATAATAATCGAAAAATTGTTCAGCAGGCGCACCTGAGGTGGACGGACGAGATGAAAAATTTTGATTATGTCAAAAATAAAAAATTTAAAAACGATTTCAGGTCGCTTAATAATTTGTTGAGTGATTGTTTGCATTATATAAAACAATACAAAAATAGTCAGCAGGATAGATAACGGTGGATTACACGTCAGCAGCCGACATAAACCTGATAAAAAAAAAAAAATTTTGATTCATTTCAGGTCGCATGAAACTAATACACAACAATCTTTTCATCAATTAATTAATAAAAAAAAACGTCAGCAGGCTATTCAACGGTGGTAAGGTTGTCAGCAGGGGGGTAAAAGGTAGCGTTGCATTTTTCATAACGATTTCAGGATGATCCATTTTAGATTTTATTGATAGTTTAGATGAAGATAATAATCGAATAATTGTTCAGCAGGCTCAAAATGGGTGGACGGGCTGGATAAAAAATTTCGACTATGTAAAAAATAAAAAATCCAAAAACTATTTCAGGTCGCTTAATAATTTGTTGAGTGATTGTTTGCATAATATAAAACAATACAAAAATAGTCAGCAGGATAGATAACGGTGGATTACACGTCAGCAGCCGACATAAACCTGATAAAAAAAAAATTTTGATTCATTTCAGGTCGCATGAAACTAATAAACAACAATCTTTTCATCAATTATTTAATAAAAAAAAATGTCAGCAGGCTATTCAACGGGGGTAAAGTTGTCAGTTCTTACCATCAGTCAAGTGCCATATCCCCCTCCAAGATGCAGGAGTATACAAACTTGATTGTGACTGTGGGCTCTCTCCGTCTCTCGTGCTTCACATCAGCTATGTGTTCTTTGACCCTGGTTCTAATGGATCTCTTTGTTTGCCCGATATAAGAGAGCCCACAGTCACAATGAAGTTTGTATACTCCTGCATCTTGGAGGGGGCACTTGACTGATGGTAAGAACTGACAACTTTACCCCCGTTGAATAGCCTGCTGACATTTTTTTATTAATAAATTGATGAAAAGATTGTTGTTTATTAGTTTCGTTCAACCTGAAATGAATCATTTTTTTTAATCAGGTTTATGTCGGCTGCTGACGTGTAATCCACCGTTATCTATCCTGCTGACTATTTTTGTATTGTTTTATATTATGCAAACAATCACTCAACAAATTATTAAGCGACCTGAAATAGTTTTTGGATTTTTTATTTTTTACATAGTCGAAATTTTTTATCCAGCCCGTCCACCCATTTTGAGCCTGCTGAACAATTATTCGATTATTATCTTCATCTAAACTATCAATAAAATCTAAAATGGATCATCCTGAAATCGTTATGAAAAATGCAACGCTACCTTTTACCCCCCTGCTGACAACCTTACCACCGTTGAATAGCCTGCTGACGTTTTTTTTTATTAATTAATTGATGAAAAGATTGTTGTGTATTAGTTTCATGCGACCTGAAATGAATCAAAATAATTTTTTTTTATCAGGTTTATGTCGGCTGCTGACGTGTAATCCACCGTTATCTATCCTGCTGACTATTTTTGTATTGTTTTATATTATGCAAACAATCACTCAACAAATTATTAAGCGACCTGAAATCGTTTTTGGATTTTTTATTTTTTACATAATCAAAATTTTTTAGCCACCCCGTCCACCCATTTTGAGCCTGCTGACTTTTATATCACTAAATGACAGCTAATAAACATTTGATTTCACCATGAATTATTCGACCTGAAATGATTATGTGATTTGCAACGCTACCTCCCGGACGATAAGAATACAAAAACTAAATAATTTTGACTAAGTGCTTCAAAAAATAATATTTTACTTACACTTAATTAAGTAAAACGAATTCATTATTAATAAATATTTTATTATGAATTCAAAGTTTCATTTTCCGCGCAAAATTTTAAAACGATAATATTTAAAACGACAAAATATTTTGCTAATAATTTAATAATAATTAGAGGAAGGAAGGAGGGCTTAAAAGCGAGTGTAATTAATGCGCCGGTTTGATGTCAGTCGCTTAACTCTTCAGAATACTTGGGAAAGATTTAAAAGTATCATAAGTCGTTACTCAAAAAGAAAATATAAAAGTACAGTTAAATAGGTAAATATTAACGGAATGAACTCCTGCGAAATAGGTACGTTAGATTTTCTTAGATTACGTTTGACATTTTGATTTGAGCATGTATTAATATTCCAATATCCCAATGCGTAGTTCTTGCGATATATTACTACTCGATAAAAAAATTGCCCGTTCTTGCAACGAAGTATAAGTAAATTTCTTCAATTGAATGCTTCAATCTTGACAAATAAGAATAATTTTAAGTAAAACCGTGACAAAATGGTCACATTAAGGTAACTGGATTTACCAGCGCTATGGAAGCAATCTTCGCTTTGCGCCTGGCGCCTGCGTTATACGCTTTATTACATTTATTTTTTACAGAAGGTTAAAGGATTGGATCATCTTGAAAATAATATAAAAGAATCAATATTTAAAAAAAAGTGACGGTTTTGTCAAAACGTAACGTTAATCTTCAAGTAAATATACTCGTATTGTAAAAGAGCTTGTTTATGTTGTTGTTTGAATGCATGCAAAGGCGCGGGGTAATGTTAGTACTTATATAAACTTGAAAAAATAAAATTTATTTTACTCATAATCACCAAAAGATATGAACATACTCCTTAAACTAATAACAATTATAATATAACAAAATATTATATGCAAATAGAGTTCTGTGTCGCGTACGTCTAACCATACATACATATTTAAAAATTTAAACAAAAAAAGGCATAAAACTAAGGTAAAATGTTGTATTTTTGCATACCGGCTGACATATACCAAGAACAGTGAAATTACACTTTACAAAATTCTTTATTTTTTTAAGATATTTATTCTGTTCCATCTTCTTTTTATTAAAATACCTCCTGTGCAATGAAAGAAAATGTGATCATAAAGCAATGAGTTAGCCAATTAACATCTAAATAAGTTATATGTTTTAACTTTTCTTTTAATGAATGTAGTCGTATCCTTTTAACCTTAAAACCTAATTCCTCTAACGAATGAGATGGCGCCTAACCGAAGGAGCGGATGTAATATAGCAAATACGAAATTCGAATCACAGTGATTAGAGGGATAATGAATTTCATGACGGATGTTGTAGATAGTATTATTTGCTCAAAGCTCTCTCCATTTATTTACTTATATAGGTACATGTGTAATGTGTATATAACAAGCACGAGGCGACTTCATCTCATTGATAGATTAGGGCTGAGCTGAGCTCTATTGAAGTAAATCGTAAACCTGAAACGCGTGTCGTATATCGGATATGACGGTGATATCACCTTCTTTAGAGAGTGTAAAGACTTCTAGTATTTTCATTATATTCCAAAACCCTTTTGAGCTACAAGAGAACGTAAACATTTGATGTAAATCTATCGTGAGAAATCGTAGATTTTCCTGAACAATTTATGGACTCCAAAATAACACGGAAAATTTCCTTATACTAGAATTTCCCGAGGCTCTACCCGCTTTCTCTATTCTATATCTAGTTTCATTAGGCGTTGTTGGCAAAAATGGATTAGGACTAAGTTCTTATCGTATTGTGCTTATAAGCCAAACTATAAGAACAAAAAAAAATTTGATTAAAAATCCAATTAAAAAAGATACTGCAATAGTTTTGAGACGCTGGAAAAGCCAATGTAGTAGAGATTATAAAAATCTATGAATTGTTTTCTCGCGACGCATTTCTTCCGTTCGTTTTGACATACAACAAACCAAATCTGCAAATAAAGATTGGCTTCTTTATTGATAATAATGGGTGATCAATGAGATTTTCCAAATGATATTTAAAGAAAAAAAATCTACTCATAATGTTATAATACCTTAAAGGTCTGTACAATAGTCGTAGATACCAAACGATAAACTTAGTATGTCTTAATATAAATATAGTGTAGGATGTACTGAAAGTCTTACAAAGTATGTTTGAGAAGTTTGTAATAGTAGATAAATCTATCGCGATGCGTTGCATAGGAATTCAATAAAGCGCCCGCTATCTCTTGTTCGCTCGAGGGTGTTAACTGAAAATATCGTATCCCCTACGTGCTTATCGCACTCACTGTGTTGTAGAAAGGTCTTTTCAGAGTTTCGGCCCTAAACATTTTAAGAATATTGAAATTTACGAGTGTCCGTCTCTATGGTATATAAGCTTTTTCTGGAAATATAGAAATGAACTTACAAAAAAGAAGATGGATCTCATATATGTAATTATTGTAACAACTTTTCTTTTTCTGATAGAAAAATGGATACGTTGAAATATGATATATGTATGTAGATATATATCCCTATATTATAAACCTACTCATATTTACCTAGCAACGCCGTCTAAGTCACAAATCTCTAAAATGTTTAATATCTTTTATGTAACAGCGTATGATTAATTAGTCATAATATTCATTCAGAGAACTAAATATTGATATCTACATATTTTTTACTACCTTTGCTAAATACAAGTACTATATTTTTAAATTAACTATAAGTTCATATTTTAGTGTGCTTTGCAAATCCGTTTTACAAGCCTTGACTGCATAAAGGATCTCATTTCCCTGTTTAGAAATTAAAATTAGGTTTCAGCTTCTATGTTATCACTCGGCTCGCATTGAAGCAAAAGAAAGCAAAGCTCTTGTTAAAAATATCCTCTTACAAGCTTTAACGTGCTTAAAAAATATTTTAATAGAGTTAATAGTGCAGCTTTTTTCGTTCTAACTTCTTGTGGATTTGTTTCGAATTATAACACCAACCAACAATGTATTTAGAGCGAATTGGTGATAAAGACTGTTAAACTTGTGTTTAAGCTTATACTATTACCGCTAATAATATTTGATTATCGTTTCTCTTTTAATTAATGCGGTCGTAGGAGTTCGCAAGCATCTTTATTATTTTAAATTGCTCAAATTTTCATAACAGTGAGCTACGATTTTCGCAAGTAATAAAAATTAAACTAATAAGTTTAAGCTTCGCATCGCTCGTTCCAATTCGTCGTACTCTTATTATTAATATTTCATGGATATACAGTTTTAAAAGAATTTTTTATCTTTACTTTATGGACCCTACATTTTATCATACTAGTCAAAAATTATTATTCAAAATTATTTTTTATTAAAAATCCACATATAATCGTAATAATACTTATATGAAAGCTTTTTACTATACTCCTAGATTTTTTAAATTATTTTTATGTACATACTTAGCTATATGTGCCAATATTAAAATTTGTCAACACCTCTCTTATTCAAAAATATAACTACTAGGGCCACGACTTACATATTATTACATATATACCTAAATGCTGAGCAACAGCTATTTTGTTAAAACAGCTTTAAATTCACGATATTGGCGCATCGACTTTCATCCCCTACTGTTCTCAAGTGTCTTATCAAGAACAGGTCAGAAACTTGATATGTTGCCAATTTTTCTAAATGATTAGATGACGCTGTCAATGTCAAAAACCACTCTAAAGTTAAGCCATCGATCTAAAAATATAGCTTTTATTCTAAAACAATGAAGTAGAACATGACGTAATACAGGAATATTTATCTAGATTATAGGTGATATTAAACTAACACAAATTAGCAGAAAATGACAACATGATACAGCCTTTATTGGACCATAAGCTGTTACATACAAAGTATTAATTAATTAATTGTATATTAATGGTGTGATAAATTATATATATTTTTAAATGTTTAATAATTTAAATCGTTTTAAAACGTGCTTATGAAAATTATTAGCTGCTATCGATTAACGCTTAAAAATTAAAACAGTTATGATTATATACATTATATGATTGTTTTTTCAGCATACTTTATTCTCATAAAAATATATAAATATTTAAGCGTAGTAACAAAACTATACTAGGTATTTTAGTCATAGACATGCCACATATGCTGGCCTGTGATGACACGACTAACTTGGAGAATATTCACTATGAGCGATGGCTTTCGAACACACAAATTTTCCACCCTACAGTTTATACAGATCATCAATCTTAAGAGTAACTTACATAGATATAATTTAATATACATAAATGTTTTAATATTTTTAACACAAATTTACATATTCTAAGTTATTTACATAATTTAAGGTATCAATAAAACTGCCTATAAACAGCAAACATTTGTTCTCCTGTTCTTTTAAACTTTGTGGTAGAAAATTGAAGCTATTTGCAATTCAATTAGGCACATAAGCAATTTACTCGTAAAACAACGATCACTCATGGCGCTTAGACAAGTTGCAATTATATTCATAAATATTTTACTAATTTCTGTAATACAAAATATTGGATAGTTACTCCTATGAATTAGTAATAAAAAATTAAATCTACTCAAAAATATATCTCAATGAATGTTTACATAGAAACTCTTGCAGATGCCAAACTACCTAAATTTAAGCTACTTTCTAAAATAAATGCTAATACAGGCGGTTTCTCCTTTACCAAGGAATTTACCCTTTTATGTAAAAACAAATACCAAAGTCAGTTTGCCGTACCACATCTGTTCTATGGACTAATTTAATTTAACAATGGTTACAGTGCCCTGAAATGAAGTAGTCTTCTCCGTCTTCCGTCATATTACACTCAAATGAATTATGATTGTATTGCTGCTTGCGGTAATAAAGGAGGTTTACTTTGTTATTTGTCAAAGATTTTTTATAGCCAAGAAAATGGCAAAATTGACAGGAAAGTCATGACAGAAATAATTTCACGCTTTGGACAAATGAACGTGATTTTACTGATTTAATTATTTATTTGAATCCATATTATATAAATTATAAAGTAAGCGAACATGGAAAGAAAACCATATATTTACATAAAAACTGAAAAATAAAATTAACTGTTTACGAAATAGATTCTTTTAAAAAATAATGAAGACGAAATTAATTTTATATTGTGTGATATGATTTATGGAGCTGACTGAAAACTGAAAATATTGAAAGAGCGTTTCTTATGTAGTAAATATATTAGGTACATATGGATAGAATTTTTACAATGGCTGAATAAAATATCTTTGTCAGATATTATCAATTTGGTGAAACACTCAGATGCTAAATTATAAATATATCTCCACTGCCGAAATGTTTGCTATTGTCGATTGCATCAAAAGTTTAACTTCCCTTCAACTGAAAATTCAGTCCATGTCAGGATGATAGACACGAACAAATGTTAGAATTGCAATCCGTTTTAGCCGTATATCTGCCGTATTTCGGGCATGTTCTAATGGCTCTAGGCTACATTCTCGAACAGTTTCAAAGTGTTGGGCCTCCTCTACCGAGTGCAATAGTTCTAATTGGGCATCTCTGCGTACTAACTGACCCTGAAGCCTTATCATCGGATCGGCCGATTATTCAAATTATCAACGCGGTATATTTATTCATTAATATTTATATGTTTATTAATGATTTTTTTCGATCAATCCAGAGTGAGGTGTAACCGTTAAATTATAATGAATATTGGATACTTTGCTATACATAAATGATATAACCAAGTAGATTACAAATAAATAATTGTATTATTATGACGTGTTGGAGTGTTAAGCAACAAAATGCTTCATTATAAGAAAAACAAAACTTCCCGATTTAATTATTTATGAGAAAGGAGTAAAGTAAAGTATATTCAAGATAATTTTAATTGACTACGTGATGACGTTGTTTACACAGTAAAATTAAAATTAATCTTCTTGAACTTTAGTCGCTTCAGAGAACTTTAGATAATTTTTTATTATTTACTTGATTAATTATATACTAGCGTTTCTGAGTACGTTTTCCCGTTTTTTATTACTTAAACGATCCCTGATACAAGACTTATTAAAATCAGTTGTGTTTTATTTTATGATTGTTATTTTCGCATGTTTTTTTTAACTTAGGAAAATGTCGATTGATTTTTCTTCACTTAACCATTCTACAGACCCTTTTATATATAGAAGCCTTTAATTTAAGGATCTCCAATAACTTTAAATTATAACACGAATTTTGAAAAATTTAAAAATGTATATCAGGGCGTACTATGAACTCTTATAGCATGAATACTATAATCTTACTTTGACTTTTCGTACCATGACGTCCTTATAGCAAGGGAAGTAAGATTATTATAAACTTGAAACAAAACAATCTTGAAATAAGAATGTTTTCAAATAGTTCATGGTACGCCCCCAGGTCAGAATCACTTTAAAAATAACAATTTTCTTATAAAGCACAGCACTTTAGGTATTACGTTTATATAATAGAATCACAATCGCGAAAAGTATAGTATGTATATTAAACAAAAACAAAATAAGTAATAGAATAAACACTTATTATTTTATTAAGACATTCGTAGCCCAGCGGTTACACGCTCGCTTGGATATCCCAGTGATGCGGGTTCAAATCCGGGTCTTGCACCTCTGATATTTCCATGTTTGAATCTTTACTAACACGATTACCTCTTGTCTTACGGTGAAGGACAACATCGTGAGGAAACCTGCATGTCTGAGAAATCCTAGCAAGTTTTCGAAAGACATGTGAAAGGCATACCTCGTATTTTGGAGAGGACCGTGCCCAGCAGTGGGACGTTAAAAAAGGGCTGATTACATACATCATTTTACTATAGTTACAAGTATAAGTAGTTTACATACATCATTCAGAAATTCAATATTACCTAGTTCTGATTCAATAAATTTTGAGCTATCTTATTGAAACAAAATTCAAAGTGACATTTGTTAAAATAACTCTTATCGTAAGCACTTAATTAACCAATATTCTTAAATATTTTTAAAGCTCCGTAAGCTCCGTAAAGCATATTGTTTATACATAAGTATTGAAATATTTAATTTTAGATATAATTTACTTATATCAATGTGTATTTAAAAAATATTTACTATTCATTATATTTACGCTACTCGTATGTATATACATACAAAGTGTGTATACATTATTTAATATACTACAGTACGATTTTGTATTTCTAATAAGTATATTTTATTTTTTACTTTTGATATTATTTTTGTCAAGTACTGGGTCAAATTTAAAAATTTGTCACACTTTAATATTGACAAAGAGGGCTTGTATCAATGAGGGCCCTCCGTCACCAATGAGAGCGCACAATCAAGGCTACAAAGGGATAATAATGTATAAAATACTTTCTATTTACTGAGGCTAAAAATCTTTTTAATATATAATAACAGATAAATATCAGACGACTAAAGATTAACATTAACGCAAATGACATCGGGAATCTTATGTTGTGATATTATTTTTTAAAATTAATAAATATTTGGTTATATACAAAAAAAAATATTTAAAAATATTAAGCTTAATGTTTTGTAAGCTTACAAACCAAAGACGTTTGGTATATTGTGTAGTCATGTCACGAATGGATTAGGTTCCGACTGAGCTTCGAACTAGTTTAGCTCTACTCAAGCTGTATCTTAAATGGATCTTTCATACAATGTGATCTACGTCATGAAATAAGTGGGAGAATTTTGTTTGCACTTTGTCTATCTAACTAAAATAGATAGTTATATTAATTCTTGCTATAATACGTTAAGTACAATGGCCCTAATGGAAGTTTTTGAAGTTTCGTAGTGAAACAGAAAGGCAAGTCGCTATTAAAGTCAACGTAACTTTCATTTTGAGAACTTCATTTGCGTATAGGCCGACTTATAGACCAAATTTGTTTCATATAATATGAATTATTATATACTGCCTCAACTATTCAATTATTAGGTATGGTTTAAACTCCTAATTTTATGCATAGGTGTATAGATGCCTTTAAACATTCTTTACCGCTATAGTCACCAACCCAAGCTTAACTTTCATCTAAAAGCTCAGCTGTTTTTAGCTATCTACAGACGAAAATTATATAGCCTAACCATTACAAATAAAAGGACTTCAGAAGACTTACTTTAATGCCTCAACGTAAATCCACCCTGCACTCTCCCAACTATATAACGTTTCGCCTTTATAACTAAAATTATAGTGCAGAACTGTATATATCTTTAGGTATAAAGATTTTGTTTATTTATGAATTTTTTCCATATTATTTAAACTATCACAAACATTGCTATGGAAAATATTTAGAAACCTAAAAATACAAAAAAAAATATGGAAATAACATTTTAAATTGGTTATATTGTAGGTGATTGTATAGTAGGTAAATCGATTAATATTATGATTTCGAGACTATAGATTATTGTTTCTACTTCATTTATATTCCCGTCTCAATATCTTCTTTTTAATGGTAAGTTCAACTTTCTTCACTTAAATGATTTAAAACATTGTGATTGAGTTCGCGATGTCTTAAACTTTTCCCATCTTTCAAATTATTTCGAAGTTTCTCACTTTCATTTTTAAAAAGTTTTGCGTAGCTTTAATCTTATATACACTTTACGTAAAATCTCCTTATAATGCGTCCTTTGCACTCGCTTTTGTCTTGATTTCATTAATTCAGATAATTTTCTAGATTACCTTTATTATTAAATATATTTAACACAAAAAGAAGAAATACGTACCTAATCAATAATTTATCATAGATATCATTTATTTATTATAGATCATATCATTTGCATATATTTTTATTATTCATTTCTTAATCAGTCTTTGTTACCACAGAGTTAGTAATAAAAAACGTATATGATGAAAGCGATTGCTAATTAGGTACATGGTTTTTTCTTTTGTTTATTAACCTCTTTTATAAATGATGTTCAATTTTCTATTCTACAACGTTTATTACCACATGTATTAATAACTTAATCAATGCGGATATGCAAACTTACTAAGTTTAAAACATTTCCAAACCGCTGCGTTTTAGTTCTTCACTTTGAAAGCTTCGAATAATCAATTTGGTTGAAGTGAAGTCGCAATCACGTCACATTTCAATTATTACAATCTATCCTTCACTAACTCAACTAGTCGTATCTATTCAACGTAAACTAAATCAAATTCAAGTATTGACTTGACATCAAGTTCCCGCAGAACAAGAAACTAACGATACCGAAGCTCGAAAGGTTGAGAGCTTTCAAGTAGAAGGATATTGTTAACTTTCTTATCCTTGCGCTACCTATGAGAAGCATCTCTTTATAGCGGAGTATTTTATTATTTATAAATAGACATATGAGTCTGTTACAAATATGTTTGTGTTCAATATATCTACCAAATTCTATAACTAACTAGTATTACTGTAATAATATACATGATACATATGTAAATACTATGTAAATAAATAAGTCAAAATTATTCAATGAATAAATATAAATAAATAAATAATGTTCTTCTCTGGAATTTCATCAAAACACCATCAGGTGACCCTGTTTTGCATAATCCAAAATAGATACGGATAGTATGGTTTGCTTCGCCGTAAAGGTAGAGCAGTGGTGCAAAATAGTATTCGTATAAATAATATAAACATCGTTACTTAGTACACTAAATTAGAAAAACTATGTTTTTTTTTTACTTTTACCAACTCTGATAAAGAAAGACAGTGAAGTCTTATGTTACTAAAAGTTTTAATGTAAAAAAAAAATATTTTGGTATTCATTGTAGCATTATGTCGGGTTTTGTTACAGGATTCAAAATGCGGACACAAAAGGAGCAATTTACTTGACATCCAAAAATGGAACATTTCCAATAGTGCTGACATCTTTTAAGTCTCATGACATTTCTACAACGAGAGACACTTCAAATATTTTATCTGTAACCGCCAAAAATCTCTCAAGAGACAAAACGAATGACTACTGGGATGAAAGCTCGGAAGCGTTTTTTGGCTATGTTAACGATACTTACGGCGAAAGTGAATCAAATGTATGGAAATCAAAGCGTAGCATTAATGACGCTGTATCAAAAAACATCACACTAGTCTTAGAAAATCTCTTAAAGAACTATGAAAATTCTCAACTACCCACACATGGAAAAGGTATACCTGTATTGTATGGAAATTATCCGAATAATTAGTGTTTATATAACTTTATTGTCATATTTCTGTTGCTGCAGGGTATCCAACTGTTGTACAAACCAATATACTTATAAGAAGCATGGGACCCGTTTCTGAACTAGATATGGTATAGCTAGAATATTTTTTCTAAACATTCAATAATTTATTTACTTAAATATTTTTTATACAATTTACCATTTTAAAGTTTAAGTTAAGTAATGAGGCCATTGTTTTCAATATTAGGATTATTCAATGGATTGCTACTTCAGACAATACTGGAGAGACACGCGATTATCTTTTCTGGGACCTATTCGTTCTTTATCTTTGTCTATAAAAATGCTAGAAAGAATATGGCGACCTGACACTTACTTTTACAACGGAAAACATTCCTACGTTCATACTATTACCGTGCCTAATAAGTTGCTGAGAATAAGTCAACATGGTGATATTCTTTACTCAATGAGGTAATTTTATAATTTTGTAAAAATATATGTACATTCTAGGCATCTTTCTAACATTTTTCCTTCATCTCCTCAACCTGATTAAAACTTAGCACATCAATAAAATAGGTAATGTTAAAACTAAAAATATGAATGGTATAGAGCTATCTATGAATAATTAAAAACATATTAAAAATAATTGACATTGATTCGTATGAAAGGATAATTAATTTTTAGACGCTATATAAAGCGTTCATTTTAATTGGCAGTGTGAAAAATGTGAGCGCTCTGGTTGCCGCCCGATGTAATCATAAAATTGCTTTATTTAGAAATTTCCAGCGAAAATCTCGTTTGGATATTATATTTAATAACGGTTATTACAAATTAGGTATACTTTATTCTCTGCTAAAGAGTCTTCTGTAACGAAATATTATTAAATTGTTACAAAATGTAATTTTGTAGGTAATTTTTAGTCGGGTACAAAATAATAAACATATTGCAGATTAACGATTAAAGCAAAATGTCCTATGGAGCTTCGCAATTTCCCAATGGACCGCCAATCGTGCCCGCTCATCCTCGGCAGCTGTAAGTATTATGGATTTCATAGAACGCTTCGCACTCACGTTTAGGAAAAACTGACGGCCGTAAGAAGTTATCAGAGCATGCCAAATCGGCTTACCATACAACGAAATGCATGAACACCTATATTTTTTATCGGAAAACATGTCGATATTCAAATTTGTTTATGTTTATTAAAGTTTTTTGGCTCTAAGTCTTTTACTTAAGTCTACTTTATCTTGTGTTCACTTCATTTAACAATATTTCAAAATAATATAGCTTTATATTGAAGTATAAAACAATTCTTGTGATATTTTCATTTTAACGTATGTAAAGAGAAAAATATATCTAATATAAATTTATGTTTATATACAGACGCGTACTCCAACAAGCAGTTGGTATATCAGTGGCAGAACTCGCAAAGCGTCAACTTTGTACCAGGCATGACTTTGTCTCAATTCGACCTTATAAGCTTTCCTTATAGAAACTTCACATTCACCAGGAGAGAAGGTAAAATATACGAGTACATGTAATTTACTTCTTATTTACTATCAAATATTATCTCTATACACCAACATAAGAAACAGTCTAAGTATAAACAATATAGGATTAATAAATATTCTATAGGAAAATCAACTAAATACAATCGAGATAGAGCGAAATGAAAGAGCTCACCAGAAAATATGTAATAATTAACGCCTTAATGCTACGGCGATTGTCTGATCTTAATAAATACAAGAAAATAAGGAGAAAATTGTGTTGACCTCGCCTCATCTCGCCGATTAATAGGGCACGAAATATATTACTACTGTTTTTTTTTGCTAGCTCTTTTAAGCCTAACTACCTTCCGGGCTAGCTACGTAGCCTTGTTCGTAGTTCGTCACGAATACCAATTGTATATATGTAAAAAATCAAAATTCAAAAATACTCGTAAAAGTCAATTTTGGCAAAGCTATTTTATCTGATAAGATTATATTGAGGAATAATGTAAAATATATTGGGATTAAAAATTTTGCAAACGCTATCAATAACGGAGGTAGACGAAGCACTCGATCGCGATCGCAGCCTCTCATAACAGCTTTCAGCCCACTAATCGCGACCCTGGCTAGCGGGCCTTATCCGCTTAACGCTTAATATGATTCCACACTTCGGTTGAGATATGCAAAATCAGAGCTAAATAAATCCGTTTACATAAAATGGATACTAAAATTCTGACATATGCACATTTTTGCCTCGCTAAACAGCATTCGATAACACGATTTTAGTATTTGAAATGTTACACTGAATATTACAAACCATTTTGAATTTCAGCAGTTATGAATAAAACTTCAACTTCTCATATAAATGTATGTATGTATGTATGTATGTCATATAAAAAGAAGATTATTTAATCAATATACTCGCAACGTAAAACTTTCTATTTGTGAAACATCAAGGCTTTCTATCTAAATTGCCACCCAAAAAGACTTTTCACATACTTTCTTGTACAAATATGATTTAAGCTTTTTTCCTTTTAAAAGCGTGTAGATACGTAACGTCATGTGTAGCGCTACGAGCAATGCTGCTACGTGTACGACGACACATTGGTTCGGCTTTTACAGATCAAAGTACTTCATATTTATTTCAAATGACTGACAAAAAATTTTTCTATTTTGAAATTATATTATATTGAGAAAATGAGCATTAATTTATCTAAAAAAGCTTAAAGCTTTTTTTTTAACATTTTAAGTATTTTTAACATCAGATATAATCACATCTGAAAAGCGCTTTTACAATATTCTCTTAGGCGGCAATTGAAAAGGTAAATATGTACTCAAAGATACATGATGTAAGTATTCTACTGTACTAAAAAGTTTATTTATCTCAGTTAAAATATATAATATAATTTTTTGTATTTTCTCCATTTAGGGGACTTCTCGGTACTTCAAGTGTCGTTCAATCTTCAGCGACACACAGGATACTTCCTCATCCAAGTGTACGTGCCTTGCATTCTGATCGTGGTTCTCTCTTGGGTTTCCTTTTGGATACATCGAGAGGTAGTGTCATTATATAATATGTTTATGATTATAGCAATCAAATTATTAAGAAATTAATATCAGATATAACATTAATATTACTATAAAGAATATGTGACTAAAATACAATTACTTTCATTCATAATTGCATACATTTTCTTACATTTATATATAGATGTGTAATGGTAGCTCAAAAATTTTGGTAAGTGGCAAAATTAAGTAACAAAATCCATAAAGAATCTGGGTGAAAAAAATCACCCATACAAAAAGCCACCCATAAATGAGGAATAATTACCAACGTACATTTAAATAATTTTGTAACATATTTTTAATTTTGTACATTTAAATAAATTTTTATATTAAATTTAAAGGCAACATCAGACCGAGTCGGTCTTGGAATTACAACAGTTTTAACGCTATCCACTATAAGCCTGGACTCACGAACAGATCTTCCTAAAGTCCGATACGCAACTGCTCTGGATTGGTTCCTATTGATGAGTTTCTTCTACTGTATCGCCACTTTACTCGAATTCGCTGGAGTTCATTACTTCACTAAGGTAAAAAAAATAACTTATTCAACTACAAAACATAGTATGTTCTTAAATATTATAGATATTAAGTAATTTATATAGTAAAATTTGTTTTATATGAAGGCTTTTTAAAACCAACACCATGGAATATAATAATATTTATATGTATTTCTAAATAGGTTGGATCGGGTGAAATTGTTATTGATGATTCTGAATGGGAAGACTTGATTGAAGAAGTCGGTGGAGACGCGTTTGCAGCTCGACAGCTGGCCGTTCGCAGACGCAGCTCTGCCAGATCTGATCATAACTTCGTAAGATTTTAAGCATATGCAAGTTTCAATCAGAGCGCTTAAAAACTGTATATAGCTTAGGCAAAAAGCAGTCGGAAAATGTTAGTTTTAGTTCAAAAAATAACAAATAAATTTTAAAATTAAATTCAAAGTTTTCAGTTATTTCACTCTGTTTTTGAACACCATGAAATAGTAGCTGCCGTTTTATTTATTTGGTGTTTTTACACTAGTATTTTTCGATTCAGAAATAGCACACCAACGATAAGTTGAATAATATAATAAAAAAGAAACTCATTTTTAAATTATAAACAATTATCAATTCCGTTACAAATGATCAGCGCATTTGTTTACAAAGCCAAAGACGTCATGACATCAGAGAAATTTGGCGTCCACTGCGTTCAGCGTTTTCGTCAAACTATTGATTGAATAAACATTTTGGTGTTTTAGTGATTTATTACCAGTACAGAATCTGATTGAGACACTTCTCACATCTAATGGTTATAATATTTCCCTGTCACATAGAGTTTCTCAACCGCTGCCGAGGACCAAGAGCACTCAGACGCGCAGTCGCAGCCGGAGCAAGCGTCCGTGCGTCTGACGATGGAGCGCACGACGCAGACCGAGGTGCGCGTGCCGCGCTGGCGGCAGCTGCTGTACTGCCTCGCCGGCGACGACCAGTACAGGCGGCAGCGGCAGAGGGAGGCTGGTAACTAAATAAATATAAATATGTTGGGACATTATTACACACAACGCCACCTAGTTTCGTGGTAAGCTACAAAGGAAGCTTGTGTTACGGATACCAGATAGTTGATATACTACATAAATATAAGTTTAAATACATACATATTATAAATATAAACACCCATGACTGAAGTACAAGCATCCGAGTTTAACAAATGTACGCCCCCAGCGGGACTCGAACCCGCGACCGCTGGCGCAAGAAAGTATAGGGTCACTACAAACTGCGCCAAACGCTAACGCATATAGTTTATACTATAGACTCTCTCCCACATTACTCGAATGTGAACCTAACAGTGTCATTATCTACGTGTGTACTAAATTTTATCTAAATCTGCCCAGCTAAGGGAAAGGAACATAAAGCACACTGGTAATATAATAAGTAGATATATAAATTAAATGTAATCTACGTACATAAATATTTGGAAACTGTCGAAAGTTTAGTAGTAGAATTATTTGTCATTTCTTTTAAGCCAACTGGATTAATGTATTTACTAAACTGTCGGAATTGTAGTATAATATCTTCTGAGGTTACCTAATTTCAGTGAACCTTGACCCACGATCGTGGACAATAAGAGTAAATGCATCATAAAAAATATTGATTTTCCATTATCAGGTAATCGTGGGCACATCAACAGCGTGTCTCATATCGATAAAGCCGCTCGCATCCTGTTCCCGGCGTCCTTCGCGTTGCTCAACCTATTCTACTGGATGGTATACGCGTTCTCCAATGACGCCTTTGCTTGGAGCGACAATCCTATTAATACGCTTTCTCATTAAATTATAACTTTGTAGACGTATTTGATGTTATTAACATATACCTAAATAGGCAACGACCCTGGCATTAGTTGCATGTGGCATTATATAAATGTAGAGGAATGCTTAAATTATAATAATGTTTTATTCAACCTAAAATATTGTCCATTGTACGCTGGGAGTTGATTTTAAAAATCTTTGCCTAGTTTCATTGCAATAGAACTAGCCTAAAGCAATTCATATGACGAGCAGAGCGATAATTACTGTTTTCATATCAACTAAAAATTAGCTATAATTTAGCTCTATAAATTTTTGAATTTCTTCTAGAATACCCAATGTAAACAGTCACACTTAATTAAAAAATATTATGTAATTAGAAACATTCTAAGATCGACATTTATATCCCTATATTTTTTAATTAAATAAAATTAAATAGTACTGACGTAAATATTAATGAGTCGGTACTTCCTTAACTAAAATATTCCTAGGTTGTAGTGAAAGTAGGCACCTATACATGACATCGTGTACCATAGTACCATAGTACACGATGTCACTACACGGTAGTATGTAGTGAAAACGAGTTAGAAAGTTACTCCTTCAGAGCTTTATAAATTATATATTGTTGTATTTTTTGATCTTTTTGTCAACCACAATTTATTATTATCTGAGATAATGAACACTAAGTGTACATATTTTACGTTACAAATTACAGAAATGACTATATATTTAATTACATGACATATTTAATTTAATTATTATAAAAACCGGTTACGTTCGAGTCAAACTCGAACCTACATTGTTATTTATTATTTAAAACAAATGTTTAATATTAAATATGTTATTTATAAGGATAATGAAGAAAATAAAAATAAATATTTAATTATTATAAATACTTTTTATTTATCATAAGTCATTACCAATCACGGATCACCTACTTCATTCGCGCGATTTTGTTGCTTACATTACATTATCAGCTCTACAGCTGTAGACACAGCTTCTCGTATTCCTAATATTAACACAAAAACCAAATTTTTTGAATGTTATTTTATTTTGTAAAATGTAATATTAATAAATATTAAAAATATTATAATTAATTGTTATTAATTAACCGTTTATTTAATGTTATGAATAACAAAGCGAATTGGCGCCGTTTCCAAGCCACAGTTGTTTAGATTGCTCCAAGTTGACTTAGATCTTTTATTTAATAATTAATCTTGGTGTTAGAATTTTAGTCCTAATGAGTAATGTCCGTCGCCAAACGCAATGAGATTTCCACGAAATTAAAAGCCTGAGCCTACTCGTTCTGTTTTTTTTATTTCTCAGCAGAACAGCTTTGCGAGCCGGTGATAGCTTACTCACATTGATATTCAATTTAAAGTTTAATAATGTAAACATTACGATTCAAAAGAGCTTGTAAGTCTATTTGAATAAATAATATTTTGCTTGTTTAATTGATTGATATTCTAATTGAATTAAATTATAGTAGGTAATAATTTTTGTTACTTATTAATACCCTATTAGAGGGTCCCGAGTCCTGATAGTAACTTCTCGTATTGTACGAGAAGAATAAAGATACCTAAAATAATAACTGAGACATATTTATAGAAATGGATTATCATGTAACGATAAAAGACCGTTTATATGTAGATAAAATATATAATTTACGCTGAAGAGCATTTGCATATAAAAAGCTGGCATCCCTTTCAGTCTATTTTGGTGATCCCTTCCGCCTTCAGTCCAATTTGAAAGACTTTGACAAAGAAAAGAATACAAAAAATAATATAATACACTTCTCTTTATTTTGAGAGAAATTGAATTCAAGTACAAAAATTCGTTTTAGTATCATACTAGCGACTCGCCCTCGCTTCGCTCGGGCTCTTCCCTAGATTAAGCACAGGCAAAGCTGCGGGATCCGCTAGTTATGCATATAAACCTTCCTCTTGAATCACTCTATCTATTAAAAAAAACCGCATCAAAATCCGTTGCGTAGTTTTAAAGATTTAAGCGTACATAGGGATATAGGGACAGAGAATGCGACTTTGTTTTATACTATGTAGTGATAATTGAGAGCTAAAAGCGACGTTTTTTAAGTTATATGATCTAGATTCTAGAGTCTAGCAGAATGTTGCAAATATGACAGTGCGGCAGCCATTTTCTTGATATAATTAATAGGTGGGTGGCCATTATTTACCTACAAAAGTGCGTTCACAAAAAATCGTTTACATTCTGTTTAATTTGTTACTTGTCTGATAGTTGCTAAAGCAAATAACTAATGGCACAGAAATAAAACTTCATAAAGCCGCACAACGACAGGTAGGTAGTACCTACATGTCGAATTGGTGCATGCAAGACATTCCTTAGAGTTCATATATGCGCGCTGCTTTTTGACTAATATTTTTAGTTCGAACTTTTTAAACTCTTAAACCAAGTCGCACTCAAAATAAACGCATTTTCTCAATTACCAACCACGTTCCGCTAATGCTCGCACAAATACCTTATCTTTAAGAATGTTGCAAGTGTAATAGAGGTCAAATAAATAAAATTACTGCTAATAAATAATATCTTTGTTTATTCACACGTATTATATTTGTTTTAGTGTTTAAAAAATATAAGTTGGTACAATGGAAAATATGTACATTATACATTGTTATAGCAGTTCATATAAATAGCACTACAGTAGGTTCCATTCCAGACTTGAACAGCTACCATGATTGCAATTATTAACATAGATTGTAAAGAGAGCTAAGTACAAACCCTTAGGGTATTACAGTTTTGGTCCAACATTTTGTAAACTGTATATTTCGTTTATATACGCTTTAGGATTCACTCTACGATTGCCATTAGATTTATCGAGCAATGGTAATTTTAATATATCTTTTTTGGACAGTTACATCGTACAAAACTAACTATTATTAGCGTAGATGCTATAACTTCAAGAAAATCGTTAGTTTTGTTTCTATATTAGT
The DNA here is from genome assembly GCA_905231865.2 of Boloria selene. NCBI lineage: Eukaryota > Metazoa > Arthropoda > Insecta > Lepidoptera > Nymphalidae > Boloria > Boloria selene. Next base: position 9,905,104 of record HG993137.1, on the reverse strand, counting down.
ACAAAAAGCGATTTTCCATTAGACTTTACATTCTACAGAAATGATTTTATTTATATACCTACATACAAACATTACACAATTTACCAAAGCTCGAAACAATTAATAGTTTATATACCACAAATACTTTATATAGAAGCAATAACTACTCTCTCGATGTACTTTGTAAAAGGCGAAACAGTAGCTCGAAGAGTTTCCTTACACATAATATATTTCGTATTCCTTAGCAAAAACATGAAGATATTCAATTTTTTAAATACAAGTGGAATGTATAGTAAGGCTTTGTCATAAGTTTGAAGAATTCGTCAAATAATTTATTGTATAAATTAACAATAATAATAATAATGGAGACTTAATTTTACAATAATTTAAACTTTACACATGTATTTATCGTATTAGAAATTTAATGGCGATTATTATTTTATTATAAATCCCACCACATTCGTTTAGACGTTTTGTAAAATATTAACTTTATTGGTAGCGAAATGCTATTAAATATTAAAGCAAAGTGAGGAACAAAACCCCTTCAAATAAATATAATATTGATCAGCATAAAAGATTCAAAGATACAAAATATTTGAATTACTATTTATATATATTTAAAAAATATCAGCACATCATTTTTTACATCATTATTAACGTAGCAAAGTAGGTATCACTAAGTTCTATAAATGTTATTACGTCATTACGTTACATTTTTTTATAAATAATTCATTTAGCTACGCGTTCTTATTTGTCTGATAACTCCAATTACAATATGAATATAATTATCTCATACATTTAAGTAAAATTTTCGCTATGAAATTCGATTAAATAAATATATTTCTTAATTTCTCTATTAAGTCTTGGAAAAGATTTGTCTATCTTTAGTTTTAAGTATCCATAACTTTGTTATAATTTTGACAATTACTAGGTCCTTTTTAATAATGTTATTTAAGTATATAAAAGACACAAAATATTACATATATTTTAAGTTAATAAGAATCGATTTAGTAATAATATAGACATTTATGACAGTACATAATAAACATGTTTTCGCCTTTCTGATCATAATATTATTATTTTCAATTAAATACATTTAAGCATTACGCCAATCATAAACAAAAACATTTATCTTATAAAATATAACATAATATAGGTTATAAATAGTTTTAGAGCACAATTAAATTGAATATTCGCATATATACACATCACAATATTCGGTATAATCCAATAGCCTCTTATAAAAGGTGACGATTATCTTATTTTTAAAGGGAATCTTAATTATTATGTATATAATATAAATATACACAAAAACAATAATAGTAAATAAGTCTTAAAATTAAAATATAGCAGCCACGGTTACGTCAAAAGGAAAAATAGTCATATCGATTACTCATGCAAATCTTATCAAAGGTCTTATATTACAGAAAAAGTGCCTCAAGAGTTTAAATAATAAAGAATAATACAAATATTCGTTTTATATGTTATAATTATAATAAAAAGAGAATAATCTTTTTGTCTGGTCGAAAATGGACAAGACAATAAATATTTAAACTTTCATTCAAAAGTTAAATTTATTCCACTTTTATGAGGTTCAATTCAAGTTAAATCAACTTCTATAGGCGACAATTGGATTATTCACACCGAATACATTGCAGACTAGAGTACTGGTCACATAATTGTGAATCAAAGATTCTTTTAGTATACAAATGTTATATCTAAAATGACAATTGACGCGTCATTTAAACGGTTAGCTTAGTTCCATACCGGCAAGGAGCTTAAAGTACACAAATTAGTCGTAGTCAATAAATCACAATATAAAAATCCATACAGTAGCTGTAATCGCGTATTGATTTTAATAGAAATGCTATTAAATACCATTAAGTAAATACCAGTTTTCATGGTGAATGTCTTCGAGAAACACTGCCATTTCTTGGTAAGTTACAATTTGGTCAACCCTAAACCGTTTCCCGAATGTCATATAAAAGTGTAACAGTAGGGTACGTCTTACCCGATTCTAGTCCTATCTACGAGTAGATGCCTTTGTTGAAGACTGTATGGATCAGTAGACTTGGCAATAGTCATAGTAAAGCTCACTAATAAATTATTAGGATTCACATCCAGAGTATTACTCACAAGCGGTAACGCCCATTAACACACAATAAATACGTTTCATTTCTTACATTACATTATTAATGTATAAATATAAATAGTTAAATCACAGATTCTACTTTTCGTTGATTATTTAAGATACATCTTTCTTGTCTACGACGAGATAAACATTCATGTTATCTTTACCTTTTACGTATACACTACCGCGCGCCTCGAATTCATACTTGGTGGATAGAACGGGTATACAAGCCTCGCCCACCTGGATTCGCTTCACCACTCCCGTGGAGTCCATCCTGGAGGCAATATTCACAGCATCACCCCAAATATCGTAATATAATTTAGTCGTACCTATTACCCCGGCTGTTACGTCACCATAGTTGTAACCGATGCGGAGAATAAAATCGAATTCGAGCAAGTCCTGATTAAAATTATCGACCACCTTTTGCATCTCTAATGCGAAATCCATTAGCTGATACAAATGGTCGTAAGTGCCGCGCGACGAGTGTCTTAAATCAGGGTTAAGGCCACTCGCCGCCATAAAAGTACTACCAATAGTTTTAATTTTCTCCACATGTTGAAATTCCGGCCTCTCTAATAACTCGTCGAAATCCGCTATCAGCTCGTTTAAAACTCTCAAATACTCTTTACCCTTGAGATATGACTCGTCATACATTTCATTGAAATTGACTATACTTGCAAATATAATGGCGACATCTTTGTGATTCTCAGAGTACTTCGCTGTATTCTTCAACTGATCGGCCACATGGCGTGGTATGATGTTATGTAATAACCAATCAGCCTGATTCCTCATGTTTTGAACTCTTTGCTTGTCGCGATTGGCGACGACATTGCTGTAGAAACTAAGTCTATAACTTATTTCAAATTCTCTATTAAGGAACCATACTAACATCAGCAATAACGCGACGTCTAGATACAATTCGATCAAATGCATTTTATGGCGGGCACCGTCGAAAGCGCTTGTAGCATTATTACTAAAATTTTCAAAAGTTGTATTACCCATATCGAATATAGATATATTTTGAGCAAAACCTTGTGGATTTAATCTAATATCACGGTCCAACAGTAAAGTGTTGGCTTCATGGCATCCTAAAACAGCGAAAAAGAGGAACAGGCCAGCATATATTATGACCAGAGAATTCTTTACCAGCCAACTCATTTGAGTGAAGTTACAAAAGTGTACAACACTCACATAAAAAAGGTATACATAAAACGATTGATCTCCTTTGAGAATTGTCATTGTTGTATTTTGGCAAGAAAAGTTTATGAGAATAGCTAATATAGGTAAACTAATCAACAAACTTCCAGACAAGTGCCAGGGATACCAATCTGAAAGTTTCCTGAATATCTTCACGGATCTTCTCATAGTATCCGTTAGATCCAGTGGGTCGTGTTTTGTTTTCCACTTCAAATAATGTCTGTAGACACAAAGCGACATAGCGACAGCCTCTATAAAAATAAAAAATATGAACCACCCTATTGTATAACGCCATTCGTTGTACAAAATCAATATCGAAGTGGTAACAGCCAGAAATATGATAGCCGATACGAGAATATCCAAAGCCGTGTTAAATCGCGAAGTAGTAAGAGTGGGCGGGAAATCTTCGCAATCATCGCTTCTATGCGCTTTATCCCTATAATATTGCTCCATTTCTGGTATTTTAAAAAATAACGTGAATCTATTTAGAGGCGGCTGCACAAAATAATTCACGCCAGATCGAGCGTTATCTTGAACGCATCTTATAAGTTGCAGATCTGATTGTTTCCTTAGTTTTTGGAGTGACTGGACCTGTTCTTCATTTAATGGCGGCGGTAGTCTACTTCTAGACGGTATTTCATTAACAGATGACTGACTCGACGTATAGTAGCCGGACACTCGATGCTGCATCATATCTACTTGAGATGTTCCCAATGGATGGTTGAGTGCGAATATCTGGAATAAATATAAAAATCGTGTAACTAAAATCAATGACTGACATTGATGCAGTGTTTACATATCTAAATATAAAACATGATCGGAGTTTACGATGCAAAATGAGCCATTTTTTCGTGTCTAAAATGTGTTAGCAACACAATTAGCATCATCCGAACATTTTATATGCAAAATGAAAGTAATAACACATGTGTTTAAAGGAAATCACGCCTACGTGTATACGCCTTTAGATCAAAGGACGTCGCTACTTAAACAGACGTCATTTAAATAAATGAGAAACATGAAACATTTATAAATTCTATCAGCATAGTCCATTAGGTTCACTTCCATTTCGTTAATAGCAACTCACATTGTGTATTATTTAGAAATATATATTAAGATCATAATACGCATCGAAACATCTTTTCTATTAATTATGTTAATTCAATTTCGCTATATACTTTAAAGTTTTATAGTAGTAGTTCTTTGTAGTAGTATTCAGGTCACTTTTTAACGTCCCGCCGCTGGACATGGGCTTCCCTTTAATACGAAGGGGATCAGACCAGGATCAGAGACTTCACGTGTCTTTCGAAAACTTGACAGACAAGAGAGACAGGCTTTTCTCACGATGATTTCGTTCATCGTAAGACAAATGGTAATCATTTTAAAAATGATTCGCACATGAAAATATCAGAGGTGCAAGACCCGGTTCGGACCCGCATCATTCGGTTATCCAAGCGAGCGCGTTACTGCAGGGCTACCACCACCTACCACTGTCTGTCAGTAAGTAGTACATATTTTGACAAAAAGAAGTGAAGTAGTAAGTCATACTTAAATCTAATGAGAGTGACGTCTTGAGCTTTACAGCGTGAAAAAAAAATTAACAAACTAATTCACTTATTCATGTAACTTGACTTTTTATTAATGTTGTCTATTTTATATTATGCAATAGTTGCCTATAAACGCGTTTGCTTACAAAAGTAAGTGATTCGAGTACAAATTTCGGGAATCGCACCTCTATTATTCAAATGTGCGAACCATTACCATATTAATATGATTAGTACTCGCCTTACGGGACAGGAAAACATCGTGCATGTCTGACAGAACCTAGCAAGAAAACCGAAAGATTTATCACAGCAATATAGGCATAATCTGCCTTCGTTAGCTAGATACTTAATTAAAAGTTTTATAGCAATATTTGCAGTTTCTGATAATTTTAAACGTCAACAAAAACAAGTCAGTATATTTTGCTACTAATAAAGCAGAATTTTTACTCGTTGTAAATTATTACCCTTGATAAATAAAGATACTTGAAATAAATGTTCATTGTTTAATTTTTTACGTTGATTTATTTATGAACTTTCCCATCGGGGATCTGAACCCGCTCCACTTGATTTTCCAAGCAACAGCGTTACCACTGGTACCACGGTCTACAATATTAAATATACACTTTTTGTTTTTTCATAGGGAATAGACATACAATATATCACATTCGTTATTTACAATTTAGTTTTGGATTTATTTCAAATATTTTTTTTAATTTTGAAAATAAAATGTAAAAGTGTTTACCTGTTGTTGGATACTGGACCTCCGGCTGGTACTCCTGATGCCAGAGTCCTTCCGGCTGTTCACTGAAGGACAGAGACTGATGATGTCATCGGGAGGACGCGCCGGGAGGGGGAGGTTCAGTTTGCGCTCCTTAGGCCGGATTATGTCCGCTTGAGTCGTTAATGTCGAACTACGCGCTCTACATACTGGTACCTGGATTTTATTATAATTTCTCTTAAATAATCTTTTAGAGATATCTTGCCTTGAAATTGTATCAATGTTAGATATAGATATTATGAAGTATTCGAAACATGAATAACAAAAATTTTAAATTAAATAACTATTAAATGCGAAAAGATAGCTAAAAGGCAATAACTTCTCGTTCTTCAATTGTTACAAGTAAAACGTTATTAATAGCTTGGGCTCAATAGATTTTTGGGCCCCTCTTTACGGATCTCATACATTACAGTAAATCATCAAAAGCGAGAATAAACTAAAACTACAGTTTTAACAATCTATTTCAAATTTATGGTGAGTTATAGAGGCAGTAATCTACGCGTGTTCTATGATCTATAGCAAAAATAAATAACTATGCAGACGTAAACAGGTTGAGATTATGGATTGATCTACGAGCACTTCTAGCTAAGAGATTCGATATCGGTATTACAGAGCGTTAATATTAGATTGTTCTAGTGTTTCGTAAGAAACTGAACAAAGTATGATAAAATATAATGTAAATTGTAAGTAGACGAGATTCTATCATAAAATAACTATTTTAAAACAAAATGCTTGAAAAATACCTAATTTTTAGCGTCCATCTTTTAAGCTAACTAAATAATTCTACATACTAACCTCTATATTTGGTCTGCCGTACTGAGATCTATAGCTGCTACTTCTAGCAAATGGCGACATATTACTTCGTGACTGACTCAAATACGAACGGATATCTATGATTTCTCTTTCAAAAGATACCATTTCGTGATTATTAGGAATATTTATCTTACTAGTACTCTGTAACGGTCTGGATTTATTTTCCTGAGATTCTATCACTATAGGCACTTGGTGATAGCCATTATTCGACAGAACGATATCCTCGCCTCTTTCAACAATGTGGATTGTTTTATCGCTTAAATCTCGCTTTTTCATCTCATGCAATGGAGTATCTGAATGCTTCCTTAAAAACCTAGGAACTTTCCAGTTCTTTAGTTTGTTAGTATATTTGCCGTAGCTTCCTGAAATTTTGGAAATTCACTTTTACCTAGTTTATTGTAGAAATTAGAACAAGAAGGTTATGTAGATAATTTTTGCTGATTATATTTTATTTATTAGGATATTAATTTATTATACACTATACAGTAGGTACTCCTAATATAAATATATTCATCTTAGATTAGATTAATTATTCTTTATATAAAATGTTGCAAATCGCAATCGCAAACAGTTCACGCGACCACCAATAATGATAAATTAATTATTTATTAGTATTTCTTATAAACATTAGTATGATAATCTATTAGTCACAACAAATTTGCAAAATATCTTTTTACTCAAAACTACATTTCTGAGATTTCATCACTGTTGATATATTCATAGACATTGTAAACTAAATTAGAAAGTTAGTAGTGAGTGAGTACATCTTATTACGTATTTTAATATAATTCGCATCGTCTTCAAAACTACTTGTTGTTTATCTTATTCGTCACAAGTCATGAGTGGACACAAGATATGTTTGTGTAAACTATTTATCGAGCAATCACTTAGCATGCGAGTGTTACTGGATCTATAATGCTTATGAAATATTTTGACGCCGCTAAATCGAGCAGAATCCACGTTAAATAAACCAATATCGTTGGGACAGATTTTGATAGTTATTTTAAATCTCATTATTATTATTTTAGATGTTTTAATGTAATGGACGTTTCTTAATTATTATTCTAAATTAAATATAGCCAAATTTACTCTTTATAACATCAGTCATCTGCCAATGAAAGTCCTGTCAAAACCATTCTAGCCTTTTATCGTAACCAACAGATAGACCGAAAAAAAAAATAGTACCTACTCACGACTATTTTTTTATAAAACAAGAAACTTGAACACAATTTTGTGTTTTTCCTACTTTAGATGCTTCACTTGATGTAATCTTGAAAACCGTAAAATAAACACTCAACTGTATTCTTGTAAATAAAAATAAAACAATGCGTTATATTAAACACTTATTGTATTTAGAATCTTTATCGTTTCTTCTCTATGTGATGTTATGAAATCACTTGAAGTTCAAGGTTATTACAATCATCTGAAGATCATTGTGATAATAATTAATATTAAGTTAATAATTTCCTCTATGTTAATGTAATAATAATTCGATAATTGAACATAAATTTGTTCGCCTCTACATGCGACCTTTTTTTACTATTCAATACTTTTTTACAAATATCTTAGCATAATATTAGCAGTAGGTAACACACATTATAAGTTGTTTTAAAAACAATTTTACGCATAAAAACTATAAAAATCCTTTTTACATTCAACACTTACTTAGCCGGTTTAGAATCAAGAATGACCTAGACAAAATAAAGTCGGGCAAACGACGTATTGCGTTACATTTCTTATTTTGAAGTATTTGCTGTGGCGTGACTCTCTGAGAGCATCACCTTCGAGTAATTAAGAGTCTTATATCTTATCTGCGAGTTGTGCCTTGTACTGATAAGTAACACTTTTATTCAATAAAACTGTGGTTTATTGTATATTGCCTACTTATTATGGACAATTTATTTATGACAACAAAAACCAGTAGCGTTATCCGCTGTATGATATATTATCCTCCCAATTATGTACAAGTTGCGTTAGACATAAGATCTAATTACTTGTTTTAAGTCAAAATATTTGCAATAAGTCCATGTAGTAATCAGTCAATCAACTCTAGAAATGTTTTTAATACTTCTTAAATATTCAATATCTGAAATAGCTATTTATAGGTACCTACTTAAGTGTATAAAATACGATAACGATTATTGTTAACAAGTAAACTGCCATTCATTCTTGTTGTTAAGCGATAACTTTATCCATTCTAAATAATTATAGTTTTAAAATGCAATAACTATTCTACAATAAAAGAAAAAACATGCGTTTAGAATTTAAAAAAACTTACCGACGGATGTTGGACTTTTAGATGAATTCTCACTCCTTTCCGGAAATCCTTTCTTTTCATCGATTTCAGGATCAGAATCCAATATGCTAGGCAATGAACTAGCTTTGTTACGAAAATTAAAAGGGCTCGGGGTTAAGAAATTGTTTGAATGTTTAACATCGTTTTTCCTATTGTGCTTCTCATCACATTCACTGTGCTTCACTGGTGCAGTGGAATGATTAAAAGATAAAATAGATTGAGGGGACACTGCGGGAGATATAATGAGCCGGAGGTTGACTGGATTAGAGGGAGTGATACACTTTTCGTGGTCGTATGGAGAATTCATTTGTCGACTTTCTATGAAGTATGTTTTATGACCTGGACATTTAAGGTTTGACACATTAATAAAAAAATAGCTAAATACAAACATGCGCTTGTATGAATATATTTACTTACCAAAAACTTCTTCACCCTCTTCTAGCACATAGGAACCTCCTAGAAATTTACTTGTTTCTTCTGAAATATGAACGCGTCCAGGCTTTCCCGTTGATTCCATTTTATTAGCGAAGGTCACATCGTTACTCCAGACGTCGAATTTGAATCTTCGTGTACCAACAATACCACACAAAACTGTTCCTGTATGCACACCAACTCTCATATTTACCCCTTCATTACGTTCTCTGTCAAATTCTTGTATCGCATCGATCATTCCTGAAATATTTGCTTCATGGGTAACTTTACTTTCTTACGTATTTTAAAAAACGTTTTTAAAATTTAAACGCAAGATATAATATATAAGCATGTATAACGATTCGCCATACGTATTCTATATGAATACCTCGATAATTGTTTAGTTCTTATAAATATAATACACTGCAATAGATGGACTAGTGACCGATATAATGTAAAAATTATTATACAAACACATTCACTCATACTTACCGAGTCCCATTTCCACACAGCAAGTCGCATGATCAGGCCTAGGTTCTGGACAGCCGGATACACAATAATAGCAGTCCCCTAATGTTGAAATTTTTTCGCATCCGTGTATCAAGCATAACTCATCGAACTTTTCAAATAAATCATTCAATATATTTACTAATTCCTCGGCTCCTTTATTACTAGACATTCTCGTAAAACCAACTATATCCGCAAAAAGAATGCTCACGTTATCCATAGAGTTCATATTAAAAGGCCTGAATAATGATTTTATATCTGACGCCCCAGGGTTTGAAGATCGGGGATTCAACGGATCATTTGTTTTAAAAGTGGCATCTGGTTCTAAAATTTGTTCTTCCATTAACCAGCTCGCGAGTTTCGGTGGCATTACGGAATGGATCATTTTTTCTTTTAATTGCTTTTCCATTTCTAACTGCCTTCTCACAAGTAAACTCTGACCTACTTTCATAAACGTGCCACGCATTCTAACAAATGTCATAAGATAAATATGTACACCAATTATATGTACACATAATTGGAGCAAGACTCTCACAAACAATCCAGGGTATTGCCATTCTTGTTCGGTTATGTGCAATACAATATTTAACACTTCAAACACCATAGAATACATTAGTCCAATGACAACACAGACAAATAGAGGTAATGGCGTCAGAGTGTAAATAATCAATAGAATTTCAATACACATAGTAAAATGTCCCGATTGACTAATATCAGCTGCTTGGGAAAAATCATCTTCAAGTTGTGTGGTCAGTGTTACTAAAGAAAGGCTTAAAGTACACAGAGCGAGTGCCATGATTAAGGATAGCCTGAAGGTATATACTTTGTAAACATTTGTAAAAGTAACAAACAACATAACACTTGTTATAAGAAGGACCCCTGCGAATATAGAACACAAAAACTGCCATTTCACAGTCACACCATTCAAGCCAAGGACCACAAAGTAGATAAACCATGATATAGAAAATATCAAAATGTACAAAAGTGCAAATCTGAAAAAGGAAATTACAACACTTATTACACAAAGATATTTAAAATTAAAAAAATGTGTTTAAAGCTATTTAACATAATATGACACTGGTAGCAAGCAGACAAAATAAATAAAAAATGTTGATAATTGTGATCATATAATTAGGAAGTAAATTGACTATTACTTATATATTTATGCATCAATACATATCTATTTAAATGACATGAAAATGTTGTTCATGAAATCAATCCATATCAATATAATTGAAGTGTCTGCTTTTAATTTAACACAAATTAGCAGCTTATCACTAAATGCATAAATGAAAGTATATACAGTACTTACATCAAAAAAATATTTTTTTAACATTTTTGTATGTGTGTTTGTTCCTATCTAATCACTGAAACGGCAGGACCGATTTTTACCAAACTTTCACTTGCAGTTAGCTAATGTCATAACAAGTAAATAAGAGTATTTTATTTATTATAATTATGGGACAGATTTTGTGCTACAAACTTAAAATTTGGCAGGGAGCAGCTAAGATCGAACCCAACCAAAGTGAGGGTTAGATGCAAGTATAAAATAAATTTTTAAATATATATTATAAATACTTACCTTTGCTCTCGTTGTGTGTGTCCTAAAGTATGTTTCGCTTATGAGCAGAATTCTAATTCTTTTTGTAAATATATATAAAAGTAGCTTAAGTTACTCCTTACAACAGTAATTTGACGCTGTTTCGGATACATTTATTTTATAAGAAAATCTACTATCTTTTACTATATTATGACACTTCTATACAATTGAGTATTAAAATAACTTGAATAAACTACCAGATTCTATTTACTTTACTCTTCTATTAGGCATAACTACTGCAGAATAGATATTATTGGCTCACTACATAGGTAATATTATGATCTTTCCAATTTTATGACCACAATTATAAGTATTGTAAATAATTAAAAAAGTCAATAATTCTTACCTGAATCTTAATCTTATTTGTCTAAAAGAGCTACTCCTATACTGTCCTTCCAATATTTTTGAATCAAATCGTGGATTCCACCATGTACCAGGAGCCGCTCTTTCAAATGCAACAGGTATAGCAAATCCACAACAGTTAGTAGTAGGGTTATTGTGGGCCAAGTATGCCTGCACATGTGGTGCCAGGCGAATTTGAGCATCTTCCCCTTCAGAACAATCTCCATCATGTTTGGCATCAAACTGTTCAGACTCATCATTACAAGCTACACATCCACCTTGAGCACTCATTGTTTTTTTATTGATAGTATCACATTACATTCCATGTTTGTGTTAGCAGAATCCTAGTTCTTTAAATTTGTAATTATTCTATAACAAGTGATGAAAATAAAACGAAAGAAAAAATGCATTGGATATATATTTTAAATATTTTTTGTGTTCTCTATTTTATCAAAATGTTACTTTTTTAAATAAAAATCATAACATTCATTTTTTGTTTGGTCTTATTTACTAATAGTATACAAAATATTTAACTGACATTGACAATTACAAAGTGTCTTATGCTTATTCTTAAAAGTATACATTTTACTTTACTTATAATATTATGACTGCTCTAGTAATTATAATAAGCAAAAAAGCTATTTAAATGTATCAATGTTATAAATTGACAAAGTAGTTAAATATTTAATTATAAGAAGCATTAATCTACTCAATTTTTAATAATTACTACCTACTACTATTTTTAGATTTTTATAAATTTATAATTTAGCTGTATTTTTTAATAAAACTGATGTTGTAAATGCATTATAAATAAATTTGGCACTTAAAGGAAATCAATGAAAATAAGTACATATGTAAATATAGCATACTTTCTATGTTGTTATATATTATACTCTACATATATAAGCGATTATTATAAAATTTTAAAACAATAGTTGTCTACTGAATACGATCCTACATTGAGTATGAAACAACTGTCTAGTACATAGTACTTAGTACTTACTACTAACCATTTTCAGACCAAGGTTATATTTCCATAGCTCTGAGCACTATCCAATTAAATATAAGTCACGGTTTAAATACGCAAATCGACAAAATTTTAACTATCATTTCTGTGTTTTGATTACAAATTTAGCTAAGAAACTGTTTATCTGATTTGCAAACCTTACGTATTTTATCAACTACTCTAAAGTCTAAAGTGAAGTCTGATATGACAGAAAAATGAAAATTGTTGCAAGCAAAAAAGATTGCCCAATTAGTGTTACAAAATTTCCTTATTTACCAATCGAAATAGGCAACTGCCTTGATAGTTGATAATAATATTTTTATTTTTAATGTCAATTTTTAAATAGAGCATCTGTACTTTTTATATTGAATAATAATATTTGACTTTAAGTTACATGTGTGATAAAAACCTTATATTGTGTAAGTTCTAAATGACATAATAATATATAACTATAAACTAATAAGCTTGTGATACGTACATACATTGAAATATCTTAATATAAAAATCAGACATTTTTATTTATTTAAAGTGGTTGTACGTAACGAAAGATTTGTATTTGGCAATTTACCATTATTTAATTATTATTCATCTATGTTATTGAATATTGTAACAATAAAACGTAGCATATATTTGGTTAATTAGACCAATGATGTTATATAGGACTAGATAAGCAATGTACGGCCAGCGTTCGGAACTTGAAGTGGACTAACTATCGTACCAGGGGCGTAAAAATTATCGTACATTATCGTATTTTTTAGGATAATGTCTATTATAGATAAATAAATCATATAAATTGTAATATTGATATGCATGCAAGTACTCTATAGTTTATCTTTTTTAAACCACCGCTGTCAAATCAACAGAACACTGAAACCCAAATGTTTTACACGTGATATACAGACCTGCGTACGATAATAATGAAAAAAATAATGCTATCGTACATCGTACGTAGGCATTACTGCACTTTTTATTGAAGAACTTAAATTAATTATTAATCGATTATTTAATAAAATTGTTAAATTAGGTACAATCAAATAAATTTCTATTTGAATTCATATTTAAATATTAGAGAATTTTTAGATAGCATTTAGTTTCTAGTTTCTAACTGTGTTAATCTAGCAATTAGAAACTATAATTATTACTTATTTCATCTTGCTTTTACAGTTTTTAAATACATAATATAATATACACTAACGCTTTTTTTTCCATCCTAATCTACCTAATCTTTATCAATTTCTCTAATTCTTTTAATTTTTAAAAGATTCATCGAATAAAAAATATTTCATAAATAAATAGGTAATTCAATTTTTTTTTTGTAATTCTGGGGAAGTTATGGTGATTAATGGCAGCACCTAACCGTTTCGTCGATGACAATCTACTGTCTCTTTTCAAAGTAATTAGTTTGCGATAGAAAAAATGAGACAAACATAAATAAACAATTGAACGTATTGACATATTTATGTATCGGTTTCAAAGCTCCGACTTTAAACTCGTGAGTGCCGAGTGATCACCATAGAGAAAAGTAATATTAAACTTGTGGTCACAGAACAATATCCTTCCGAGTAAGTGGTTACGTTATTTTGCAATGTTATTGTTGGTAGTTAGTAGTTGCTCCTCTAGCCTTTTATAACCTCATTGAATTAGACACTCTCGATGATTTTAATTATAATTATTTATTTAAATAATAAATAGGATAAGAATTATTCAAGAAAGAGAGTTTTAAAAAATAAAAGCATTATTTTATATGAAATTAAAGTCACCACTATATAACATTATAATCTTTATTATGTATTTTAAGATTAAAATAATATATATTATACGATTATTTATTGCTCATTTTGCTGTAAAGGAAAAAAAGTTTAAGGTAGCCCTAAAACAGACGTTGGAATTGGACTATACGTTTCCTCTAATCCTCTTTTTTTATGGTAAAAAGGGGGCAAACGGGCAGGAGGCTCACCTGATGGGAAGTAATTACCTCCGCCCATGGACATCTGCTTGCAGATGCGTTGCCGGCCTTTCAGGAAAGGGAGGTAGGGGAGGAGGGAGGGAAGGGGGAGGGAAGAGGGAGGAGGGAAGGAGAGTGGGCCTCCCGGACTCTCACTCACCGGACGAAACGCGACAACATAGCTGCCACTTCACGCCGGTCTTCTGTGAGAGAGTGGTACTATACGGGGCGTGCCGGCCCATTCGGCTGCTACCCGAACGTAACAATCATGGCACTACGACTTATAATTTTTTTTTACCTTCGTCAATCGTCATAATCATATCTTCTTCTTCACTTACGCCCTGTCCGCACTGCGAATATTCAACGCATTATTTTATCTCGCAATGCTGTGACACATTACATCTTATAAAATAATAATATTCTCCGACCGATTCCGGCCACGGCGGCTAATCTCATTGAGACTAGCCAACTACGCAGGAGATATTAATATTATAGTGCACAAGTGTACGCGCAAACACAAATGCACTTTCTATTCCTGTCACTCTCATACTCCGGTGGGCCGACTACTCGACACGACCAATGATGAGTGAGTAGTGAGTACTAAGACGCAGGACCCACGGGTTTACGTGCTCTCTGAGGCACGGGTGTGATTCACCGCCAACTCCAACTCCGGGCTGTTATTGAGGCTCACTAAACAGAAACACTAAACTTGGCCTGACCCGGTACTCCAACCCAGGATCTCTCGATGTGTGGCCGTACATGCTAGTCACTACACCACCGAGATCAAATTAGATAATATTCACTAGTTTGTACAACTATTATAGAGAGAAAAAAGATTTTTTTGTGTTCGTTTGCAGGACTGGCTTTAATCAATTATACGCATCAAGAGCATTTATTTGATGCCTATTATATTTCTAAATGTAAATGATTTTAGTCGAAATTTGATAATTATATTTTCGGCTACGTCCTAATAAGCCGGTGAGATGATGTTGAGGTTTTGTGGGTAGTACTGAATTTTCTTGTCTGTGCTTTTAGTCTGGGAGGTAGTGTCAAATTTGACCGGAGCATTTTGGCATGGCTTTTGTTTTTTTGTATAGTCAGTTGTTCCAACGCTTATTAATAAACAAATTGTCAGTTGGCCCAAAACCGGGGCATAAGATGAGAAAATGCCAGGAAACTTGATAGTAAAAAAATGTTCTTGGACTATTTTGGCAAAGATAAAAAAGTATAAATAATTAGTTTATGAATTGTAGATCTCAAAAAAAAGTGTCAGCTGTATCATGTACGTGACAAAATATGTTAGCTGATCATGTAAACATGTTAAAAAATCAGAAAACTTGTAGCATTTTGGCAAAGCTGAAAATTGTATATATTAAAGATTATAATTCAATAATCATAATAATTTATGTCAGCTGGAATTTTAACATGGCACAACCTGTTAGCTTGACTTTCAAAGTTTGGTTATTAGGTATATCAGATCATTATGGCATGGTTTTTGGTTTTTTGTATAGTCAGTTGTACCATCGCTTATTAATAAATGAGGTATCAGTTGGCCCAAAACCGGAGCATAAGATGAGAAAATGCCAGGAAACTTCAATAAAAAAAATTTTTTTTGGACTATTTTGGCAAAGATGAAAAAGTATAAATAATTAGTTAATGAATTGTAGATCTTAAAAAAAAGTGTCAGCTGTATCATGTACGTGACAAAATATGTTAGCTGATCATGTAAACATGTTAAAAAATCAGAAAACTTGTAGCATTTTGGCAAAGCTGAAAATTGTATATATTAAAGATTATAATTCAATAATCATAATAATTTATGTCAGCTGGAATTTTAACGAGGCACAACCTGTTAGCTTGACTTTCAAAGTTTGGTTATGAAATATAATATCAGATCATTTTGGCATGACTTTTGTTTTTTTGTATAGTCAGTTGTTCCAACGCTTATTAATAAATGAGGTGTCAGTTGGCCCAAAACCGGGGCATACGATGAGAAAATGCCAGGAAACTTGATAGTAAAAAAAATTTTTTTGGACTATTTTGGCAAAGATGAAAAAGTATAAATAATTAGTTAATGAATTGTAGATCTTAAAAAAAAGTGTCAGCTGTATCGTGTACGTGACAAAATATGTTAGCTGATCTGATATTATACTTCATAACCAAACTTTGAAAGTCAAGCTAACAGGTTGTGCCTCGTTAAAATTCCAGCTGACATAAATTATTATGATTATTGAATTGTAATCTTTAATATATACAATTTTCAGCTTTGCCAAAATGCTACAAGTTTTCTGATTTTTTAACATGTTTACATGATCAGCTAACATATTTTGTCACGTACATGATACAGCTGACACTTTTTTTTAATATCTACAATTCATTAACTAATTATTTATACTTTTTCATCTTTGCCAAAATAGTCCAAGAATATTTTTTTTTTCATCTACGTTAATATTTTCTCTAGCCCAAAAGCCCCGGAGTCGCGCCAGCTGACAATTATTTTTGTTCTCATACATGTACTAACTATCAAAATAAGTTCATAGAGTCCATGCCAAAATCACCGTAAAAATTTGACACTACCTCCCGGACTATTTCAACTCAGGTTGTTTTTTTGCATAGATGAATAATAAACGTTTTGTGCAAGTGGTGTGCGTAAATGCATTTCACTAATAACTAATAAGATACGCCGAATACACAGTCAGCCATTCCTTAAGATGTTAAAAAGTGGGTTGAAAATATATCATTAGTCCGGTCAAATTAGACATCCAAAGTTACAAAAATTCCGACTTGGTTGAAAATTGGTTGGTAGGTATATCAAAAACGGTGATTCTTAGGAAAAAAACTACTAAGACATTTAATAGATAATTATTTGATCTACAATTTTTGTCTGAGCTAATTTTATGATTACCATTTTTTGTGACCTTTGACCCCAATAATTTTTTTGCACGTGCCGGATCGATGAGGACCTTTGACTAGTATATAGTAATCTGTGATGAGGACTTTACACATTTCCTTTATAATAGTGTATTGAACAATGCTACCAATTTTCAGCCTAGTCGGAATTTTTGTAACCTCAGTACTGATCAATGTTGCTAGGACCCACCTCGAGATTACATCCAACAACTATGATTTGGCGCAGTTTGTAGTAAGTACTTTCTTGCGCCAGCGGCCGCGGGTTCGAGTCCCGTTGGGGACATTCACTAGTTAAACTCGGACTTTTGCACTTCAGTCATGGATATTTATAACATGTATGTATTTAAACTTGTATCCGTAACACAAGCTACCTTCGTAGCTTACCACGGAACTAGATGGCGCTGTGTGTAATAATGTCCCAATATATTTATTTATTATTACATATTATTTATTATAATTGGGATGAACCGAACCTGAGTCGCTAATCACTAGACATCAATAATGTGCTTGTAAAAGACAGGACTTAATATAAAGGATGTTGAAGACTTTAATAATTCTAAACAAAGCAATGATAAATGATGAAAATAAATATTATCTTACCAATAATCAACATAAAAATGTATTATGGTCAAAACATATTAGTATCAATTACACAAGCTGAACTCTTCATAAAGAACAAACCAAGGAAACAACTAAATGAAACATAAATAACAATTTATACTATGATTTAATAAAATTAGTTACTTTTACAATAATAACATGTTTGTTTAAATTCTGGATATATCACAACAATCGCAGTTTGCGGAAGACTAAATAAGCTAATATAAAAGTACAATATCAAAAATACAAAATATATAAATCTATGTTTAGTAAATAATATCAACAAGGCACATGAAAAGCACCATAATTATATATTGCTTGTCTATATTGACATTGCTTACTCTTTTCCTTAAAAGGTATTCCTTTTTAATATAATCATTGCCCAAACCAAGTCTTCAACAGTTGAATTCTATCATTTTTCATCATGCAAATTATGAAGTGCTCTAATGAAAGCTTTATTAAGTAGACTGAGTTTGCATAATACCCATCTTGTAGTTTTTAAATAAAAATATACATATATTTTTTAAAAGAATGGTATATCCTTATACTATGGTTCTAATCATTCTAAACCATTTTTTCTTCTTTTTTAATATTTTTTTGATATCTTACATACCTCACAATTTTTAACAGTAATTTTTACTTTTGTATTAATCATTGTACATTCCATCCAAAAGGAAATCCATTCTTTTATAATGCCTATTTTTCCAAGCTTCTCGACCCCTTGTTATTGCCATATAGCCAATAACAGCAAACATAGGAACTACTAAAATTGTGATTATTATAGGCATTATCATTCCTGGATGACTGCCAGCTTTCACCGAGTGCACTTTTATATCTGGTGCATTATCTTCACTTATATGTAAATTGTTAAGTTCATCCATTTTTAATAATGCCTCATGAGATAAAATTAATGGTTTATGAATTTTTGTTATATTAAGTATTTGAGTATTATTAAGAATGTGTTTTGAATCATCAGGTTTATTTTGTTTCATAGTTGTTACATTACTTTGATCATTGTTATTTAAAGCAGATGAATTTAAGAATATGCTGTCTTGCTTGGTGATATCATCTACATGAGTGTAATTAACACCTTTTCTTCCTACAATAGATCTATTTTTATTTTGACTTAATTCATCTTCTGAAGTTATAAGCATTGCAGGATGATCCTTTAACTGAATTATAGGATTAACGGGTAATATTGCACCACCTTCTGTAATAACATTCTGCGTCAGCTTGTTATTATTTACTTGAGCTAAATCATGTTTTATTTCCTTTTGTTTTGGGGTGTCAAGTGCAGGAATGGAATTTCCATGTATGTAAGGAAGAAACAGAAGGTTGTAAATTAACCAATAATTGAACATTTTTTGTAGGCCACTTACACATTAAAGTAAATTGTTAAAGAAAACGATACAAAAACAAGTTATGAAAGAAATAAGTAAGAAATCAAAAATTGACAAAACTATTTTGCCAAAAGTCAAAACCGAAAACGTCAACAAGTAAAATGTCATCTGCATCTGTCGATTAGTGTTGCCAACAACTCAGGACCAGGTGTCGCCATTTTTCGAAGCTTAAGTAGCCTAAAGTAGCCGAATTTGAGCTGAAGTAGCCTAAAAAAGTAGTATAAAAATTTATTCCCTAAGAATGTACTTAAACCACGAAATTAATTTATAAATTCTGACACTTCGTCATCTGCTGCCAGCAATAACAAAGCGTCCGCAATACCGCCGTAAACAATGACCGTGGTTGCTGTACTAGTACTGGCTACGCTGGATTCATACACTTTTCTTCCAGCGTGTAAAGTTATCATATGATTGCTTGGCTGAAAGTTGTTGCAGCAAATCCCTCTTACATTCATATGTGTACGAATCCTAAGAATGACGATCAGCATAGGTAATTGCATTCTGTTTTTATCGTATCCATCACGCTGAAAATTCTTTCCACGACTGCATTACTATATAGGTAATGAGAGACAACACAAGGAAAACACCACTAAATCTTTAAACATAGGATTCCCTCCAGCATTCTGCATTTTCAATACCTGTACCCAGAAATTTACAATATCATTTTCAACTTTATTTTTTCCAAATTATTTTCAACTTTTTTAATAAAAATAGTGTGACAAAGAATCAAATTAATTTAAAAACTAGTTAACATTTTCATCTTCGCTGTTCATGTGAGTATAGACACGATAGAAAGAGAGCGAGAACGCATGCGAGCGGACGTCATTTTCAAATCTATTCTCTATCTGCGCGGGTTCTATAATTTTTATTTCGCAGACTTATTTGTTTTGTGACTCTTTCAACTAACTGAAAGGAACTTTTATCTTTTTTCAAGTAGCCTAAAAGGCGACCAGTCGCCTTTTAGATTTTTTTGTCGCCGATTTCTATTCCGAATAGCCTAAATGTTGCCCACGTTGGCAACATTGCTGTCGAAATGGAGACGTCATTCACCATTGGACTGGAGACCAAAGAGAATGTAAAATAATGGAGACTGCCCCTCTAGACAAGTGGCATAAACGCTAGTAGAATAGAATAATCAATGTATGGGAATGACATAAGCTTACGACTAGTGATTAGATTCAACGTATCGAATTTGTAATTGGTAGCCAAATGTAACCAAATGTCAGATTAGTACATAATTCCCATAGATATAATAAACCTATGGATAGGCCCTACCTATAAAAATATCGTGTATACCTACACAACATTTTTGGAACATAAAATGGCCGCCTCTTTAGTGATGGCCATTTAAGATTTTCTTTTACCGATCAATTATTATCGATTAATGGAAAAAAGCGGTTCTTGACTTGTTGAAAGAATAAAATAATTTAAAAAATATTTTAAAGCAGCTAGCTAAGTCGAAAGTTGACTTTTTGTATCTTTAATCGTAATAATACACGTCTAGTTCTACGGGTTTTAGAAATATAAATAATAGTTTTGAAAACTAAACAACACGCTTTAAAAACAAATTAAAAAGTAGAAAATAATAAATGATTTTAAAATAAGAATACAGTAATAAATAAATAAAAATCTTCTTTCAGTTATATATAAAAAGAAAACAATAATTGATTTAATTATTTATATCACTTTTATTTACTAACAACAGTTATAACGAATTAAAAAAAAACAAAAAATAGGATTTAACTTTTAAAAATGAATATTTTTGGTATTTCTTTTGTGTACATATGAACTTTCTCGAATCAAGCCCCAAACGTAATCATCACCCATCATCATAATTCTAGAGTTCTGTTGAACGACGTCTCGTCAAAGTGCATCGAGCAGACAAACAGAGATTTGAGTCTGGGCTTTATATTTTCAGAGCCATTTATTTCTAGCCATTTTTTTTTCATATTAATTTCATTTGTAGGAAATCTGTAAAGTAAAGGTTAGTTGTAAAAAAAGTATGTTTTGATATGTAAAAAATTACTACAATGTTTTTATTCAATTTCAAATTCAATCTTTAAAATGAAAATATTGTTATCGGTTTTAGCTTAGTAAATAGTAACACATCACTATTCAATTTGTAAACAAACAAGTCAAGGTTCGATATATAAACTATAACTCTACAGCCACAAATCCAATGCAAACCAGTAGCATAATCTTTCACTGTCTTCGAAAATGTTATTTCGTAACAAAACACTGCATATTATCCAACAACAATGTAAAAAATTGTTACTAACCTATGAAATTCAATTTCGGTTGGTTATTACTTTTTCGTGCACTGTACTGTTTTATACAGCACGAAGGCATAATAATCGTCTTTAAGCAAAGCTTTAACACCAAATAAAAACTTCTTTCTATGCGTACTTTTCGAAAACACTTACAAAAACACCACGAGCGAACACCGGCTGACAGAACACCTACCACAAAACACGAACATAAAATGGCGGCACTAGCCACGTTCAGGCATATGTCATGACGTCACAGAAAAATGTTTCCAAAATTCGAAAAGACAAATTATTACCTATCTCTTATACAGCATTCAGTAATTGAACCATTAGAACGAGACAACATGATATTTCACGTTTATATGTCGATTCCATATATACAAGTATATTAATAATGTATCAATAGTAGAATAGGGCCTCTCCATATATTTCTCACCTCAAAGATAATTCCCCATACAGAAGTGTCACTTTTGACAAACGACTTCTGCTGTTAGCGTACGGCAAGGCGTTAGCGTTTAACGAAATAGAATAGACACGGAGCGTTTGCCACTTGTCTAGAGGGGCTGGAGAGCGTAACTATAAAACCATAGATGAATAATAACTTAAAACTTTTATTAGTTATCTATGCTTAAAACCACGGTCGAGTAAACGGGTCTAGCGACAACCTCAATTTCAGTAGTAAGAGATTTGGACTATTTGTGGGATAACTTCCAAGCATGCCGTAAACGCCGCTGTACAGCGTTGCTATTGATGGACCCATAGATTATACACTTATGATGGACCTGCGGAGTGCGCACTGCGCAACCCATTTAAGTGATAATTAAATGGTATATATTTATGAAATACGAGAAAAAATCGAGTATGAGGGTTTAGTACGCTTCCATTACGTGGGATAAAAAGAGAATAAAATTCTATCTTAATTGCACAGCACCCTAGTCTATTGTCACGTCACGGTCGTAAATGGAAACTATTGTCACGATAAGCCGACGTACCCCTACTACTCTTGATGCTAGACCTTCTTTTATAATAATGGGTATTGGGTAATGACAATGACATTCACGACTTTCAAATGACATGTTTTATGTTTTTTTTTTAAATATATAAAATATAAATACTTTTAATTATGATTTTCTATGTCGCATTCGTTCAATCTAAATAGAAAACGCGTGTTATCAAAAATGAGAACCCGAAGTAATTCAGGCGTTCGCCTGGATTACTATCAAAGAGTAGTGCATAAGTTAATTTTAGATCATCAGCAACCCGTTACTGGTTTGTTTCCAGCTAGCCCTCATAATGATCATGCATGGATTAGGGACAATCTCTACTGCATTTTGGCAGTCTGGGGGCTATCCATGGCGTTTAAAAAGATAGCTGACCAAGACGAAGATCGTGCTAAAACATATGAATTAGAACAGAGTTGTGTAAAGCTAATGAGAGGTTTGTTGGTTTTTATCATTTTACTTTATAATTATTATGCTAGTATATGTATAAAATAAATTAACTTATTTATAGGTCTTCTTATGGCAATGATGCAACAGAAGGATAAAGTAGAAAAATTCAAAAGTACTCAGCATCCTCATGATTCCCTTCATGCTAAGTATTCCTCCATAACTGGTCGTTCCGTTGTCAAAGACCATGAATGGGGACATTTGCAAGTTGACGCCATCTCGCTGTACCTTCTTATTTTAGCACAAATGACTGCATCTGGTTTGCAAATAGTATTTTCTTTAGATGAAGTAGCATTTATTCAAAATTTAGTGTTTTATATTGAATCAGCCTACTGTACTCCCGATTATGGTATTTGGGAAAGAGGTGATAAGACAAATCATGGTCTACCTGAACTAAATGCCAGTTCTATTGGTATGGCCAAAGCAGCCCTTGAAGCTATGAATGAACTAGACCTTTTTGGTGCTCGTGGAGGACCCTCAAGTGTAATCCATGTCTTAGCTGATGAAGCTCAAAAATGTCAAGCTGTTCTACAGTCAATGTTGCCACGAGAATCAAATAGTAAAGAACTAGATTCAGGGCTACTTTCTATTATCAGCTACCCAGCATTTGCTGTTGATGACCCAAATTTGATAGCTAAAACAAGGGATACAATAATAACAAAACTGCAAGGAAAGTATGGTTGTAAAAGATTCTTGAGAGATGGTCACAAAACACCTAGAGAAGATCCAAACAGACTTTATTATGAGCCTTGGGAGCTAAGAATGTTTGAAAACATTGAATGTGAATGGCCTTTGTTTTTCTGTTATCTTATACTAGATTATCACTTCCAAGGTGATAAAAATAATGTTTCTGAATATATGCAGAAACTTGAAAAAATAATGATAAGAAAGGATGATGGCATCAAATTAGTCCCTGAATTATATGCAGTTCCTGGAGAAAAAGCTGATTTAGAACAAATGGAACCAGGGAGTCAAGAAAGGATACCATTAGGAAGGTGCCCTTTTATATGGGCTCAGTCATTATATATTTTAGGAAAATTGTTGCAAGAGGTATGAGATCTGAAAATTTATTGTAGTCTTACATTTTTATTTTGAATTTAATATACTAATCATATATGTATATATCAATTAAATATAATATTGTATTTTTACATACCTGTTTCAATGTTGTAAAAATTAAATTCTGAGCACAATCTGTACATATACCTATGTATTTCATAGAAAATCTTAATAATTGCAATAATTATTTCATACAGAAGTTGAATCTATAGTTTTAAATTTTTTATCTGTCAGTCTGTCTGTCTTAATGTGACCTAATTGTTAGAAAACTTCTTAACAGATTACTGGAGGAATATATCTCATCTCTAAAAAATCTAAAGTAACCTTTGAAACATACCTAATACATAGTAAATATAAATTTCTAGGGCTTTTTGGCTGTTGGTGAATTAGACCCTCTGAATAGAAGACTTTGCTCTGAAAAAAAACCAGATGTTGTTGTTCAAATAGTAATACTGGCTGAAGATAATGAGATCAGAGATAAGCTTTTGGAATATGACCTTCATGTACAAACTATTAGTGAAGTGGCTCCCATTGAAGTGCAGCCTGCAAGAGTTCTTAGTCACCTATATACGTACTTAGGTACCTATATTAGTAACCAAAACCAGCTTTCTGTTATGTTTTGATTTGTGTAATATAAATATTCTAATCATTATTATATCATTTTGTGTATTTTTAGGGCGTAACAAAAAATTAGGATTGTCTGGAAGAAAGTCTCGAGATGTCGGCATTTTGAGTACTAGTAAATTGTACTCATTGAATGAGCGCATATTTGCTTTTACTCCTCAGGTATAATAAATTTGTATATATTTTATTATTTAAATTAATATTCTATATTTTTTTATTATTTCTATATAATATATCATTCATAATAAGCCTGTCAATTTTTATTTGTCCCCACATATGTTGTTGCTTCCAATTTTCTCTAGCCTCATAATCATTACTATATACATGTAAAAAAATTCCAATTTTATATATGTTTTGTTCTTGTATGTATTTATGATTTTTTTACTTTAATAGTTTTCTGATATGAAGCGCTTCTACATAGCTTCTGACAATGAACTGATGGTCGATATATTGAAAGCTGAAATTGCTTTTCTGAAGTGTTCATGGCAAAATCTTCTTGGGCGACCTCTTATTGTTTTGACTTTAAATAACATGAATTTAGGTACTTTTCATATTATGCCAGTTATATTTGTGCTTGCTCAACTTGTGTGCTATGCAGCTAAAAATATGATATGTATATAACAAGAGGTTTTTGTTATCCTATCATCATAACACATGAAAAAAATAAGGTTTATTTATTTATTTTAGGCAGTCATGTAATAGATAGTATGATATTTTAATTTTTTAAAGGGCTTGCAACATAACTTATATTCAGCTATAAAAATGTATTTGGTAATATAATCTTGGGATGGTCTATTTTATATTTTCTCTTGTATTTTAAAGCCAAGACATTATCAAATAAAACAAAGTTATTTCTCAAAAAAGGTAGCAAGCAGAAGCTATGTATTAAAAAAACCTATCATTTCATGACTGCTTCATATTACCATAATTTCCCTGCATGCCCGTATAGAACTTTGACTACGAAGAGTACTACATGACCCGAGACCCGGCGTTGCTCGCGAGTACTTTCACAGCGAACGTCGCCTTCCTTGGCATGAGCTGGAAACAAATGCTAGGGAGACCCACCATCACTTTATTAGCCACACAATATCTTATGGGTAAATTTAATATTATTCCTGTTCCTTCCTTCCTGTTTTTTTTTCTTTTTGGTTGTGGTTCGAAGTTTTGAAAATATTTATTTTATATCTGTGGTATTTTAAATAACGTATATTCAATAATACGAATTAGCTTCATTTATTATAGTTCTCGCCAAATTTTTCACCGCACTAAATTAAATGTATCTCCGCGAGGTAGCGCTAACTTTACGGGGGTCACAAAGGTTTGGCGAGAACCACACCGAATGCGTCGGGATCTTTGCTATTAATTAGCTATTAACATACTGTTTGTTCGAGCAGGGCTTTAATAACAAACACAGTGAAATCCCATAGGTTTTAGATTATACATTGCAGATAGCAATCGTAATTATTTACACTCCAGCTTTTTCAAAACTTTAAATTTCTGGCAAGACATAAATAAGCTCCTTAAAATTAAATTAATATCAGCTTTTGTTTGTTTACATGCTTTCGCTGTTCCCAATTATTTCTATGAAAAGGCTGTTCTAATATAAAATCTCGGGATTTCAGATCAAGGTAAAATACCCATGGCAATGGTAACCACCATGAAAAAATTGAAATCTGGTTATATTAATGGTACGCGAGTAACACTAGGAAACCTTGGTGATTTCTTGAGTACATCTGCCATAACTAACTTGAGCTTTTTGGGAAGCCAAGAAGATGGTTATCCGGATAGTAAGTGTTCTCTTATTTTATCATTTTATTTAAGATTTTTGACTTGTATTGAAAAACTTATACATATTTGTAATTGGTTAAAGTAGTATGTAGATTTTTGCATTTTTTATTTTTCAAGATAGCTATTTTGTGCATTATTTAGAAAAAACATATATTTAAAAACATAGAAACATTGTGATATAATATGATAATTGATACATCACATACCTAACGACTGCTTTAGCGACTCACTCTCGCTTTACTCGTCTCCGTATTTAAAGCTATCTCCCAGTGATAGCCACATCAAAATCGTCTAGTCAAATCCAAACCAGTGGTTTTGGAGATTGGCTGGCTAACAAAAAGACAGACACACAGACAACAAATAAAAAAAATATTTTTCTTATAAATACCGTATAAAATTTACAAAAGCTTGCAGGTGAAGGTTAGTATATCTACATAATTATATTTATTACAGAGCTAAATCCCCGTGTGCAAAGTTACTTAGAAGAGCACTTACTGAGGTCCTTCAGTAACAAATGTAGCTTCTTATCGCGTCCGTCTGGTTTAAAGAACGCGCGAGTTTTACGACGCAGAATGTCCGTACGTGGTGCTATCAAGAAAACTCGGTCCATCAATGTGGATTGTAAGTCTTAATCGTTTAAATAAGATTCATTTAAAAATTAAATGTTCATATTGTTAACTTTGATATAGTAATTTTATGATATTGTTTATGTTTTAATAGATTATTATTATATTATATTTTAATAAGTATTAAATTAACATTTTATAGTATTAGCATAAAAAACAAAAATGAAATTTCAATCAAATTCTATTCGAAAGTTATAACAAAGACTTGAAAAAATGAGTCTTCTAATCGTCCTAGTAATATCGCCCCATGTATAACAATTTGTAATTAGTTATAAGGTGTTTTTAATAAACTTATTATTGAAGTGAAACTTTTTTAGAATCGTTGGGATTTCAAACTCGATGAAACGAAAAAATAAGTCCATAGTACCAGGCACTCAAGAGACGGGGAAGAGTTAGTCTTAGTTAGATCTCGCCCACCGCGAGTCAGTGACATTTCTAACTTTGTCTAACTCGTGGGTATGACCTTCGCGCCATCTCCCTCTCTCAACGAGCTTAGACGGGGCTATTTAGTATAAATAACGAGATTTCAAAATTAGTTTGCCAAAGAGGTTTTTTTTATGGTAAAAAGGGGGCAAACGGGCAGGAGGCTCACCTGATGCAAAGTGATCACCTCCGCCCATGGACATCTACAAGCCAGGCTTGCAGATGCGTTGCCGCCCTCTCAGGAAAGGGAGGGAGGGAGGAGGGAGGGAAGACGGAGGAGTGGGGGAAGAGGAAGGGAGGAGGGATGGGGAGTGGTTACTTGTGACATGTGTACTTTGTACACACGCACTTTTTTTTCTTTTTTTTATATTTAGCGGAAACATTGGGAATGGAAGGGGAGAACGCCGGCCCGCACGTGCTAGAGCGCAAGCCCTCGTGGCTGGAGGTGGACCCCGCGTTTGGGCGCAGTCCTTCGCCCGAGGACGCGAAGAAACGGGCGATCACTAAGTGAGTAATTTGAGTATACTAGCCAACCCGGCCCGCTTCGCTGGGCGTAAGTGAAAATAAATGTAACGATTTTTATATATTATATTTTAATAAAATAAAAAAATACTCCTTACTACATTTTGGCAACGTGCCATCTATAATCTAGAAATAGAAATACCGCGCCATCTACCGGATATTTGTGCAACGTAGATGCCAAACCGCCATCTATTAGGTTTTTATAGAACTAACCGATAAATACACACTAAAGTTGTATAATAAACATTTAATTTGCAATAACAAATATTAAGATCAATAAATGAGATAAAAACTACCCCATCTCCTCATCCTCCTCATCATCCCAAGTTGGACCAAATTACAGCTGCTTACAAAATGTGATAAAAATTGGTTCAGTAGTTTCGTAGTATGTATATCGCGAACACATCGTGACACGAATTTTTTTTATATGTAGATGATTGTACTAGGTACTTACGATTTGCTCGGGCCTCGGGTGTATCTTTTTTTTTAAATGTTGAAAAATACATTTACGCATACCACCTATAGGTAACAGGTTATGGTGGGACTCAGCAATAAAAAAAGAATAAAAACCAATAAATCCTCCCCATCTGAATTTGTCGTCACAGGATCGCTTACGCATTCAACCACGCCCGACGGCATACCCGTCGCAATAATTGTAAAATATGTTTGTGGAGAAGAAAAAATATTAAAAACTTGTTGATTTTTTTTTGTAGGGGAACGTCTACAACTTCTTTGGGGGTAATGCCAACCATTGAAATAAGTAAAGAGGCCACACCTCCGCCTAAAGAAGAATGTAAGTAAATAATATTTATTGTGTAAAATTAAACTTATGAGTTTTTCTTAAATATATCTAACAAAAACCCCAGAAGCCTTGAGTTTTACTAATATGCATAACTTCGCATTACCAGACTAGCTGGAAGAGGTAAATACGAATATTTTTCATTTTATCCTCCTTTTGCATTTTTTTGATTTTACACACAACACATAAATGTTAATCCCTAGGCCTTAAATCGATGTGTGGAGCTTTATTAAATTCTCCATTTTTTTTGCGCGCAAGCCTCAATAACCTATTTAAGACAGAAAGAAAGATTTGTAAAAAAAAACAAATTATCACATTTATAATTTTAAGTACGAACTACTATTTCTAATAATTCCTTTTCCAGCAACAGTAAAGAACGTAACATTAAGGAATAGAACTATGTCTGAGTCCCAAAGCGTGGTGTACGCTGAGCAAGAGACAGACGAGCTGATAGCGATGCTGCGTGAGACCGAGAGCTTGGATGAGCAGGGCGACATCCTGCAGTACTTGGTGGACACGCACGGTCTCGAGTTCAATACCGGTGAGGATTTATTTTGGATTTTATTATTATATTCTAGATTTATTAGTTTTGGATTCGTTTAGGGTAGTAGATGATAAAATGTTGCTGGATGGTCGTCCTGGTGACCTGATCGACCTTGTCAGTTTTCCGCTATTTTAATGTTTTTCTAATCTTGCGTCGCATTGTGAATATACCACTTATTATATCATAATATTGGATAAAAAATTCAAAATAAAGACTTTTTCCTGCATAAAAAATTAAAATAAGTAGTAGGTTAATTAAAATTGCCATATGAAAACCATGAAAATTATTGGAACTGATTGTCTTAATATGTCAGTTGTATTCGAAAAAAGGAAAAATAATTCAATTATTCAAAACATATATAATAAATTTGCCCCAACCAAAAGTCGGTCATAGCTCAACAAGTTTTCAACTCAAAATCAATAACAGGCATGCACGAGAACGGCAAGCCGGTGACAGTGAAGGACCTGCTAAAAGCGCTATACGAGAAGGCGTGCACACAGAAGCTGTGGGGGCTGGTGCGGCACAGCGCGGGCATGCTGGGCAAGCGCGTGGAGGACCTCGCCAAGGCGGTTACCGACCTGCTCGTGCGCCAGAAGCAGATCACCGTGGGCATGCCCCCCAACAACGAGCACACCATCACCGCGCCGCTGCCTGAGAATGAACTGAGGCAGCTCATACATGTGGTGAGTGGGTGTTTTTTTTTTTTTTTAACTATGTGACAGTTGCTTGTGTCTATGACTTCTCTTTAACAAATTATGTTAGCAATAAACAAAAAAAAAATACAAAGGAGTTCAAATTTCTTTTAAATTTTAATATTTTGTTTTGACAAAATTGTAATTAAAAAACTATTATATTGTCAATAGTTTTTGACAAATAATAAGTTTTTATAATATCCCTATAACTGTCCTGTAACTTACTTCTAAAAGGTGCTACAGTGCTTTAACTTTTATAGTGTTCCCTGTAAATTATGCAAATTGCACTCAAAACTCATTTTAGTAGATAGATTAATTATTGTCAGTTTACGCGATCAAAGCTTTATGTAAAGGCTAATTTTAGATAAAATATTTGTATTAAGAGCCCTATTACAAATCTGCACTCTGCGAGTTTAGGTATATTGAAGCGTCCGGACACCTGCACAAGAAACTATGACCAAGCGATTTTAATACTTTTCCCTAAGTTTTGTATATTTTTTAGAATTTCTATAGAGTAATTCGTTATCGGCAAACCCGCAAATTTTACATACAGTGCCATGGATCTAGTATGCGAATAAACAGATTATATGAAGATGAAACCTTGATGATAAATAAGGCAGATAATATCAAATCAAATCAAAATATTTTATTCGGCATGAAAATTGTTACAATTTGTGAATTTTTAAGATGCGCGCGCACACCGATACCTGAATTTTAAAATCGATAACTATGTTAAAGTTGTATATTCCAGTATTTTTATATTTAGAACACGTGTTTCGTAACAGTACAATTAAACAGTGTGAATAAATAAATATTATTCAACAATGACATGGGTGTCATTTTCGAGGTTTCTCATGGTGCTGATTACGAAAATGAGGTCCATTTTCAAATCCAAGATGGCGGACATCCGGTTTTTTTCAACAATGACATGGGTATCATTTTCGAGGTTTCTCGGGGTGCTAATTACGAAAATAAGGTCCAGTTTTAAATTTAAGATGGCGGACATCCGGTTTTTTTTCAACAATGACATGGGTGTCATTTTCGAGGTTTCTCGGGATGCTGATTGTGAAAATGAGGTCTATTTTCAAATCCAAGATGGCAGACATCCGGTTTTTTTCAACAATGAAATGGGTGTCATTTTCGAGTGTTCTAAGGATTCCGATTTCGAAAATGATGTTCATTTTCAAATCGAAGATGGCGGAGCGGAATTGAATGTTTTGATTAATATTATTTACTATTCGTAAATAAGAACTTGTACTAAAATAAACATTTTCAAGTGCTCCAATATACTTAATTGAGGTTAACCATTTGTATGTATTATTTAATGATGCCAAAGAAGTACACTACTTCTAACGCGTGTACATAAGTACACACGCGCTTTTTTTATCTTAATCTCACTCTTTTTTAAATTAAATTGTAAATTAACAATAATTCTATATGTTGAAATAGCCTGGCGGCGATCACATTTTTCCTAAGTGTCATTGTTGAAAATAAACCGGATGTTCGCCATCTTGGATTTGAAAATGGACGTCATTTTCGTAATCGGCATCCCAAGAACACTCGAAAATGACACCCATGTCATTGTTGAAAATGAACCGGATGTCCGCCATCTTGGATTTGAAAATGTACCTCATTTTCACAATCAGCACCCCGAGAAACCTCGAAAATGACACCTATGTCATTGTTAAAAAAAACAGATATCCGCCATCTTGGATTTGAAAATGGACCTCATTTTCGCAAATAGCATCCCGAGAAACCTCGAAAATGACACACATGTCATTGTTGAAAATGAACCGGATGTCCGCCATCTTGGATTTGAAAATGTACCTCATTTTCACAATCAGCACCCCGAGAAACCTCGAAAATGACACCTATGTCATTGTTAAAAAAAACAGATATCCGCCATCTTGGATTTTAAAATGGACCTCATTTTCGCAAATAGCATCCCGAGAAACCTCGAAAATGACACACATGGTATTGTTGAAAAAAACAACGGATGTCCGCCATCTTGGATTTGAAAATGGACCTCATTTTCGCAAATAGCATCCCGAGAAACCTCGAAAATGACACACATGTCATTGTTGAAAATGAACCGGATGTCCGCCATCTTGGATTTGAAAATGTACCTCATTTTCACAATCAGCACCCCGAGAAACCTCGAAAATGACACCTATGTCATTGTTAAAAAAAACAGATATCCGCCATCTTGGATTTTAAAATGGACCTCATTTTCGCAAATAGCATCCCGAGAAACCTCGAAAATGACACACATGGTATTGTTGAAAAAAACAACGGATGTCCGCCATCTTGGATTTGAAAATGGACCTCATTTTCGTAATCAGCACCCCGAAAAACCTCGAAAATGATACCCATGTCATTGTCGAAAAAAAACCGAATGTCCGCCATCTTGGGTTTGAAAATGGACGTCATTTTCGCAATCAGCACCCCGAGAAACCTCGAAAAATGATACCTATGTCATTGTTGAAAAAAACAGTGAAGTCAATTTTTCATAACGCGCCTAAAGAAGTATAACTTCAATAATTATTCATTTAGAAAAAAAAATCAAACTACTTTATTTACATATGTATTCGCTCTGTGCGCGACTTCAGCGCCATGGTACGTTTGAACTACAGGGGGCTATTGTAATATATTTTACTAAGTATTGAATGGCTGTCAGTAATAATAATATCGAATGATAAATAAAAAAATGCTTTTTTAATTAAAGGGAATATTTATAATAAATATTTGTTAATGTAAAGTGTTCTTGTGCATTAAAAAATAAAATGTAAGTATAGTTAATACCGAAAAAGTAGCATAGAAGTTAGCACACATAAAGGTAGGTTAACTGAAATCAGACTGAAATCAAATAAAAAGAAAATAGAAAAAGTTTTTTTTTAAATTAAAATTATAAGAAAACTTGAATAAACATTCAATTATTTTTTTTTAATAGCAAATTTAGATTAAACGAAATTACCAAAATATTTTATGTTTCAAAATTCTACAAATTAAAAGTGCTGATTGTTTTTGAGTACAAAAAAAATAGATTATGTTTGCTAACTAAAATTAACATATTACAATTCAATAATAAAGCTGGGAAAAATTGTTAATCGATTAAATTTATCATTTTTATTTTTAGATTTTAATATTTAATATTTAAAATTTATGATCATTGGTATGGATAATCTTTTTGTTTAATATTATAAGTGGCAAAGAGTAAATGAATCTTAAATAATTAATGAAAAGTTTATAATAAAAAAATTCAATCTTATTTTTTAATATATAATTATGCTAAATTTAAAAATGTTTAAAAAAAATTTTTTTTTAATTAATAATAATATTTCCTAGCATTTTCTAAACTTACTATTTTTTTAAGTTTTACTCCTTTCAAGATTTTTATTATTACGGATAGTAAGGTTATGATTCTACTTACTTTTGTCTCCTAACAGCGGCTATCCATTTTTTCCTCTGATTTATTTTCCAACTTGCTGTTGGAAATTTATAAAAATGACAAGCACTTTTTCTACCTGTATTCTTACAACTTACAACACAACAACTTTTGTGACTCATTTTATGTTATTTTATTTAAATAAATTTTAAATAACAATTCACTTGTATATTTAGCTAACTCGAAACATAAAAACAGCCCCCCGTAGTATCGGATATAGCCACGGGTAGCGCTGACGGTAAATCAGTTTCTCCCCACCACCGGCTTCGCACAGAGCGAATAATATGTGTGTTTTCAATAATATATTCACTTTCGAATATCATAGGAAAATACATTCAATACAATTTATATTTACATTACAATCAGATCATAACTAAATAAAAAACAATAGTTACTTGTATCAGGAAGGGTTAGTTGCGGTATATTCTTGGCGAATTGGTAAGATTACGTGGCGCACTATGGAACAACAGCGAGCGATACGTCCTCTCTCTGTAAGCGCTTGGCGCGGTCTGAAGCTACGCACCGTCGGTTCCGAGATTTATATTGATTTTTATCATTGCACAAAACAATTGAAAACTAAAATAATATTTAACTTTTTGGACTAATTATTTTTTTGGAGCAAGGTAAGATAGTAACCTTAGTTATTAAATACTTTTTGTTTGAATTTGGATTATAGATTCGTAAATAAAAAATAAAATTTCAGACGAAGAATTGTCAGTATCTCTCTATTTTAATGAATTATTTTTGGTGCATTATTGTATGAAACATAAAAAATTAAATTAAGCATTCCATAGTACAACATTCAGTTGTACCATGGACATTTTTATATATTATTATATTATTATATCTTCTATGTAACCAAGCATCTAAATATGCCCAAAAGTAGAATTTTACGAAACATCCTTTGCAGAAACAAGGTTTTTACTCATGTATGTAAACAAATTGAAATATTTATTCACAACATTCCATAGAGAAATAATTGAACTTACTCGGGCATGTTTTTTTTTTCATTTTGTGGGAATATCTTAACCATAATCAGAATTCTAAACTCGCGTGAAACACTCAAATACAAGAAAAAGTGTGATAGCCCTCTTAAATAGTTAAAAAATTAACATAGCCAAAGTAAGCTCGGTTAGGAAAAAAATATTGTCAAGGCCAATACTACAATTTATAAACACTTTTATATATTTTTTTTCATGCAGTCCTTACGACGTGAAAATCATGCAAAAAATGGAAAGGTAAATAAAGTATACTGTATAATGGAAAAAAAATAAAGAAAATGAGATGCTACGCCTTAACTATATTCTTACACAACATTTTTTAAAACAATGCAATATATATCTAAAATTTACTATTTACCTTCTAATAACAGGCGTACGGAGACGACGAAAGCACAGCGATGTTAACTCAAGAACTACTCGTATATCTCGCTATGTTCATACGAACAGAGCCTCAACTGTTCTTAGAGATGTTGCGTCTCAGAGTTGGACTTATTATACAGGTGAGTTACCATTATTTGATTTTTAGTTTTTTTTTTTGTATTTATCCATAATACTAACTGGTAATATATCCTTTTGGATTACAAAACGGCTAGAGGATTCTGATGATGATGAGATTTAGGTAATCTTCAGATAACGATAGGAAATTTGACCGCGAGCGAGACCGCTCATTATATCGTATCGGCCTTAAAACTTGCATTGGCATCATTATCATCATCATCATCATTGCAATAATGTTTAAATTTAGATTTTCTAGTTTTAATAAAAATAAATCCATGAATAGATCTGAAAAAATAGTCCTAATATTTAAAATAAATGTTTATAAATAATAGAAACTTATCTTAAATTAGGATTATCAGCAATAAATTCATATTATATACATTTCTACACTTTGCGGATTAGTTTCCGAACCTGCTTCCGGTTCCTAAATCATTATCAGCCCTTTTCAGCCCACTGCTGGACTAGGCTGCTAGGCCTCTCTCATCGTGTGCTAGATTTTATTATATAAATGACAGGATCCCAAGATGATGGTAGTACCCAGCCGTACTACGATCATCTTGGGATCAATTAAAAGTATTATGACAACCTGGTAGGTTATGTAAAAAATGAAAAAAAATACCATCAGGTAATGGCGACAGAGCTGTCCCGCACACTCGCTTGCGACGGCGATGACGCCTCTGAGCATCTTCTCAACTTGTCACCTTTCGAAATGAAGAATCTCCTCTACCACATCCTCAGCGGCAAGGAGTTCGCTATTAATAGTGTAAAATGTAAGTTATTTTCATTGATTACTTCTAAAATAGTATGACTATCTTTAAGAACTTATTCTAAATGCTATGGGAAAAGTAAAGATTTGTTAAAATAAATATAAATAGAAGCAATATATTTAATCTATTATTTAAAATCATATTAATCGTCTATAGAAAATGGACTAAGCCAATATATAAGTAAATAAAAAACAAGACTTCAATCTTATACCTTCTCTTCCAAGCCACCTAAGTTTTTATAAGGAATTATCAGATATTTTTTGATAAAAATTTCTTTACAGCCAACTCAATGTTTGGTTTAAAGAGCAAGTTCGATAAAAATAAAGGCGAGTTAAATATTAAGTGTGGAAAGCTTATGTTAAGTCATTTACCAGTATATAATTTTTTTTTATTTTTAACTGAATGTCTTTTTAAAATAGGAAAAATATGAAAAAGGCGATTTTACTAAATATTTTTGTCTATTTCTGTGAAAGAGCAAAATTATAGGTACTAATAATGCTTTAGGTTAATACATTGTTTTGTTAATAACACTTGTACTTTGTCCTGTGTTGAGTAAACAAGAAGTTTGAAAAGGTTACAGATAATTAGGTCTACCGGTTTTATGTTGCAGAATGTTTTTTCCCAAACTAAGATTATGCTTATATTGATAATAATCTAATAAATACCCAAAACGCATGATTGCCTTAATTTTGCACTTTTTTATGCATTCCATTGATTTTTTTATCTGTTATGCAATTCTTTATTATTTATTGAAAAATGTTGTATTGTCGTTTTATCTTCGTCGTACTTTGTTATATTTCGTCTAAAACACTATACTAAGTTGATTGATAAGCTCTATAAAGATGAATTTAAAAAAAAATATTATAATTGGTCAATGTATGTCATTATAAGAAATCATCAAAATTTCAGCCTTTCAGACATTAGATTTATTATTCACTGTTCTTATCCTGGTATACATAATGAATTATTATTATTTATAACGCTTAGGGGCTCGGACCTAATATTATTTATGTTACTACATTGTAGCTTTTGGACGTGGTAACATCTCCATAATAAGCAACAACAAGTCACATCGGTATACCAAGAAATCGCAAATCGTATTGGAAGGGCAAGGTCTTCAGGGTGCTATAGATGAAGGTATGTTACAAATATATATTTTTTGCTTTTTCTAAAAGGACTGTTTACTTCTGAAGAATCGCTCGAAGTCTTAAAAATATTCTTATATTGGTGATATTTACACTTAAGTACAACTGAAAGTGGAGTGATTCTCGCTTTTTCACCCCGTACGTGGAAAATGTTTTTCCTGTGAGCTATAATAAGGTAAGGGTCTCTTCAAGTGTCGTGTAATAACATTTTCAAAGATTGGCAAAGCATTTTTAACTCCCCGTCTATGAGTAACGATAGTCACTAATAATCAAATTGATTGTTTACTTGTTTTCCTCCTTTTTAAATTAATTAAAAAATTAAAAAATAAGAGTGTAGTTTTGTTCAAGTTTTCGAATATTTGGACGGAATTGAACAGGACTCCTACTGTATAGCTTATTCTTCAATTTGATATTCTTTTGACGAAAGACATCAACTACATATGAAATAGATGATTTCTTCTTAATAATTACTTTTTTACTATTTAGGCCCAATAACGGAACCAGATCGTCAAGGACAATGGTTGAGACGTAGGCGCTTAGACGGCGCGCTTAATCGAGTCCCAAGAGACTTTTATCAACGAGTGTGGGCGGTTTTGGAAAAAGTATGATCTTCAAATTAGTTGATTGTTTTACATTATCTTAATTTTAGACGCATGTTGCCAGTATGAAAGATTCAATACCCGTTCTCACTAATAATTCTCATCTAGATTTGGCACTTTTAAAAGCTTAGAATTTGTTTCATTGATTTTTATAAATGATTTGTTTTACTTTATGTATAGTAAAAATGAAAAAAAAAACAATACCTAAATTCTTGTATTTATGAACTATAAACATTTGCTTAAAAGATAATATTGAAGATTCTCTCTCATAAAACCTAGATAATTAGATTTTAAATCTAGTAAATTTTTCCAGTGCCAAGGTTTAGTGATTCAAGGAAAAATTCTTCAACCAAACTTGACACAAGAAATGACATCCGGAGAATTGAAATTCGCTCTAGCAGTTGAGACGGTATTGAATTCAATACCGCAACCGGAATATAGACAGTTGGTCGTAGAAGCTCTCATGGTCCTCACATTGGTTGTGGAATACAAAGCTGCCATTCATCTCGGTGAAATGATCACCGTTGAACATTTGGTGCACAAAGCCAATCAGATATTTTTGGAAGATCAGGTTTGTAATTGCTGAAAATTTTGTTACTGAAGTCTTTATTTAAAGAGACTAAGGGTACTTAAGTTAGCTTCTGTTTTTTCTGATTTTTTCAAATTTAAATATTTCAATTTCAATATTCAATTTAATCTGTGTTTCATCCTTAAAAGTTGAGCAATTACTTAGTAAATTAATCACAACTAAAACAAATTTCCTTAACATTATTATTTGGTTATTATTATCAAATAGTCTAATTTGTTATCCAGTGATAAATATAAATTAATATAAATATGTTGGGACATTATTACACACAGCGCCATCTAGTTCCGTGGTAAGCTACGAAGGTAGCTTGTGTTACGGATACCAGATAATTGATATACTACATAATATATAACTTTAAGTACATACATATTATAAATATAAAAATAAATAAATATTTTGGGACATTTACACACAGCACTATCTAGTTCCACGATAAGGTACGAGCCTTGTGTTATGGATACTAGATAGTTGATATACTACACATATATAAGTTTAAATACATACATATTATACTGGACTGGAGTACAAACATTCGTGCTCAACAAATGTATGCCCACAGCGGGACTCGAACCCGCGACCGCTGGCGCAGAAAGCAGTGTCACTACCCACTGAGCCAAACGTGTCGTCAAATATAATGATGTTTGTATTATCCACTAGATACGTTGCTCCGGGGACGCCACTCTATGCTGCGCGAAGGAGTCGCCGGCGGGCGGCGCGCTAGTGTGCGGCGGCGCGGCTGGCGTGTGTCAGCTGCTGTACGACAGCGCGCCCAGCGGCCGCTACGGCACCATGACGTACCTGGCGCGAGCCGTCGCCACGCTGCTAGCCGACCGCGCTGCCGCGCCCTCAGAGTGCACCGTCACCTAACCTCTTCTTTATCTCTGCTCGCCTGGTGCTTTATATCTATATATAGCCGTTGCGCCCCACCTCTAAATTACATCTGTATACTCTGTGTATACTCAAAAGCTGTCCCGATTTTTAACCGACTTTAAAATAGGTGGAGTTTATAATATGTTCCACTTGATATTTTTCTTAAAGTTGGCTATACATTATAGCTATTTTAAAGACTTTAAAAAAGGCGGTGGTAATATTATGGTCCACTTAACCGTTTAATAAACATAAGCATCCTACCTATCTGCTTCTGCTCGCCTGGTAGTTTAATTAACGTGTTTTTAATTTTGCCCCAGACCTATGAGACGCGTTTCTCACTATGTCGTTCACAGTTCGTTCTCAGTATGGTAAAATATTAGCGCGCTAGTACGCGGCGGCGCGGCCGGCGTGTGCCAGCTGACAGCGCGCCCAGCGGTTGCTACGGCACTATGACGTACCTGGCGCGCGCCGTCGCCACCTGATTGACAACCTCTTGTATATCTCTGCTCGCCTGGTACATACATCTGCGTATACTTAAGTGCTATCCCCGCCGAGTGCACCGTCACCTAACCTCTTGTATATCTCTGCTCGCCTGGTGCATACATCTGTGTATACTTAAAAGCTATCCCGATTTTTAACCGACTTTAAAAAGGAAGGAGGTTATAATATCCACTTCATTTTTTTTTTTCAAAGTTGGCTATACCTACTTTTAACCGACTTCAAAAAAGGAGGAGGTTATAATAATATATCCTCCTCCTTTTATAAAATAATATAATATATCAAATCAAATCCTAATAATAATATAATATACAATCTTTCCAAAAACAATATATTAGTAATTTATATATTTTTCTCACTACTAACTTCCAAAATGGTATATAATTATGTTGTTAAGCAAATAAAAGTTTAACAACGCCTTACTCCACCACTCAGCATGTTGCTTGGGTCATAAATACACTATACAGTGGGCTAAATATGCCACTGGGTATTTTATTACTCATAGTTTATAATTTTAAGTAGTAAAAATATTTTAATCTCATTTACAGATTGTTAACCATTATTGTTCTTTTTTATTTTAGTACGAGTTTTTCTGGTAACTACATATTTAACTAAATATTTAGTTCATAAGGTTTGACTTCATTTTATTCATACAAGACAATGATCATAGTGTCAAAACCTCAACAGTTTTATTATGTTGAGTAGAGACGAAACAAGCTTAGAGTAACAATAAGAAAGAAAAATTTGCAGCATTAAAATAAATAAAATCTCCTACAAATCAGAAATATTAGTAAAATTAAATGAAAATATTAAATATCTTAAACTCGTATTTTTACATAGTATTATTTTGCGTGTTTTAGTTAATTCAAAGATAGTTAAGGGTAATGTTTATAAAAAATTGTATTTATCGTTTCTTATATTTCCTATAAATGACAATATACACAAATCTTTATTTTTATAATTTAGATTTATTATACTTATTAGAATTG
This sequence comes from Boloria selene, assembly GCA_905231865.2. Lineage (NCBI taxonomy): Eukaryota > Metazoa > Arthropoda > Insecta > Lepidoptera > Nymphalidae > Boloria > Boloria selene. Next base: position 9,864,455 of record HG993137.1, on the reverse strand, counting down.
TGATTTGTCATTAAAAATAAAAAAAAATTGTTGTTTTATTTTAACATCTTATAAATAAAATTGTTAAGTTTTAAATATACATAAATGTGCATAGCAACACCGTTTGAACATAATATTTTTTTAAATGGTAAAACTATTTTGGACATATTATTCGCAATTCCTAAACTTGTAAAGGATATGCTAGTAACAAGGCTATTTCCTTATTATAGTAACTCTCTAAGATCTTTTTATTTAAAGACTATACAGATGACATTAGAAGTTAACTTTCTTTATACACAATTTTGAATGCCATAGTAATAAAGTTATCTATATATCTTCTACTAGACTCGCCCTCGCTTCGCTTGGGCTCTTCCCTATATTTAGCACAGGCAAAGCTGCGGGATCCGCTAGTTATGCATATAAACCTTCCTCATGAATCACTCTTATCTATTAAAAAAACCGCATCGAAATCCGTTAGGTAGTTTTAAAGATTTAAGCATACATAGGGATATAGGGACAGAGAAAGCGACTGTTTTATATTATGTCTTCTATATATAAAATTCAATTGCCATTCTTAGACTTAAGATTTTTAAAAATTTTTTTTGATCTGTTCAGTGTTGTTGGTGGTTTAAGTTTTAAAAATATAGGGATTCCCCGAAAAATAGCTAAAAAAATAACACATTAAATCAGAACTGTTTACTTTGTATGTGAATCACCAACCATCAACTATAATTAAAGATCCTTATTTCTATCTTTTTGTTACTTAATACCATGGCGTAAACTTAGCTAGCTTGCACAAAAATCCTTAATTGAATAAATATTATTTCAAAACTAATGATTTTTAATCTAACCAGCAATAATACTGGTAGCCAACATATAAAATTATTTAAAATCAAATAGTCTGATAATAAATAAAAAAATAAACTTAATTTACTTTTTATCCATCTATTTACTTTCAAGAATACATTTTATCTATAACACAACAATTTAAAATATAACACAAATACTACAAAATCACTTAAGCTTCATCCTTCTTTCCAAATGGATTCATTTTAGAAAGCCATGATGTTGTATTTCTGTAATAAAATAAATTTCTAATAAAAGCATCTGTTAGCATAATTGAAAAATAAATCATATTTTTAGCATGCTATGAAATAACACAGTATACCAAAAGTAACTTACGATATCTCATCAGTTGATGTATTATTGGTTTCTATCTCTGCAGCTTTTAACTTTTCTACCAAGTTTTTTCTGTAGAGGCTTTTTAAAGGTACAGGTTTATTAGCAGCTTCCTTAATTTTTGCAATTTTACTCAGAGCTTCATACCAAGAAAGTCCATACCATTCTATTTCTTCAGGTGTATACTAAAGTAAAGAAAATGTAATTAAATATAACTAATACTAACATACTTCACATTTTTTAAAATCAAATTAAACTTACAGAAGACAAATAGGTTTTATATTCTTCATACACCTCCTGTTGCTTCTTTGGGTTATATGCATATCTTGGACATCCATTCATTAATTCGGTAAGGATCTGTTTTTTCAACTTCAAAGCTAACATTGATACTAAATCACAAGCAGGTGTTTTAAGCAGATAATGATCAAATCCATAATGATCATGAATAAGTTTTATAGTTCTATCTGTAACAGTCACTGACAAATGGGTGTTCAGGACTTCAGATTTCACAACAGTCCTCTTAAGAACAGGAACCCAGTAATGAGGTACTCTACGGCGTCTTGGATCTCGTTTTTGGAAACCTTAGAAAGATATGTTGTTAAAGAAGAGGATATTTATATGTAAGCTAAGTAAAAATATCCTATTAACTTACCTTTAATAACTGCTTCCCCACCCCAAATCCCTTCATGTATTTCAGCTGGAAATTTAAGAGGTATAGGGATATTCTGTATTGGTAAGGTTTCACCAGTGAGCTCATCGCGCTTCCATTTACTTTCTTGAGGAATATAATGAACAGCTGCAGGTTTCAGTACTTTCCACTCATGCCAGAATTTCTTATAAGCAGGTGGCAACTCATTGGCTATACCAATATCAAACCTATTCTTCTTCTTAAATGTCTTGGATAGTTGGCGTACAGTCGCCTAAAAATTTTTTTGGTTATTTTTATTTTGATTAGATAAGGTCACACTTACGTTTAGTAAAGACAACAAGTTCCTATGATGCAACCGAAATGTAATTAGGTACATAGTTCGTTTGTTGCAACTACACACCTGAATACGTGAAGATGCCATCTAAGCAAATTTGTTTCGAGGTAACATATACAGAAATATTATTTAATTAATAGGTACGATTTGGTATGATTTTTTAGTTTTTAGATAATATAAGCTGTCAAATAATTGACAGTCACAGGGTGACAGATTGAAGTTATATATTTTAGTCATCTATCATCTATGGTAGGTAGCAATATACTCTATGGATTAATCATAGAGTATATTGCTACATATATAAAGGATTACTTAAAATGATAAGACGCAGACTTGCTATTTTATGAGTACTAATGAGACAACTTTTAAAACGCTAAAATAAAAGTATATACATAAATTCACCTCTTAATTTCGAGGTTGATTGCTAAACTACAGTGACTAAGGTCCCATTCGATCTTTAGTCCATAGGTTATGATGTAAATGATGTAAAATATGAATCTGTGCTATTTGTCGTCTGTGCTGACGTGGTTTTTTAAGATCGAAAATGGCAATTGTCAGGCAATAACAAGTGCTAAGTGGTGGCAATATATTAAATATTTTGGTGTTCATGTGTTTAATATTCTCTTAACTAAGTTTATCCAAACGTGATATTTTTCATTGTTACTGTCACTTTGATTTATTTACTTATCGTTTTAATGTGTGCGGCGGAAATCATACAATGTCAGAAAGTAAAAACATCAACATTAATCCTGATCAGGATAAAAAGATCGAAGTCTCTGATCGCGATATAGCAGCGACAAGTGAAGTGTCCAGCGTTGCAGGAAGTGTTAAACAAACTAAGGTATACAATATGTTGTACTAAAATTTTTAGACATATGACGTTGAAAAAGTATTAATGTCCATATTGCCAATCATTCCTACGCTTTTCTCATCTATAGTCTGAAATATATTTAAAAGTATATCGACGAATACTGCCGCGCGGTCATGTGAAAAATCACAGTTGTAATGAATTCATATTAGCTCAAAATATTTACTGAAAAATGAAATAAAGTTCTATGCAATGTCCTATAATATAGTACATGCATGGAGTATTTTCGTTTCTTATTAAATTTTTGGGAAAGGAAGGTTTAAATATGCAAAAAAAAACAAAAATAAACATGTTAGGTTTTCTTGAACATACAGATTTCCTCACTATGTTCTCCTTCACCATAAGTGATAATCATGTTTGTTTGATTCTCACATAAAACTATCACAGATGAGAGGCCCAGAAGTGAGTTCAAATCGGCTTTACTCAGTTTCCGAAGCAAGTGGGTTACAACTGGGCTATCGCTGCTTTTTTATATAAATTGAAGATATTATAAATTTACCCATATGAATTATTTACAGCATGCAACATCCTCAGAAAGACAAATGAAATTTGAAAGAGCTCAAAAGTGCCTTGAAAATGCAGCTCTTGTATCTAAAAGGATTAAAGAGCATCGAAAAGCTACTGCAGAGCTTCTTGGTCGTCCTTTTGGTTAGTAAAATCTGCCATCTGCCAATGGCCATATCTTGAATAAAAAACAATAATTACTATGTACTGTTGTGTTGTTGTACGTAATATAAATTTATTATATTTTTAAATATAATAAATTTATATAAAAATTTCTTCTAATAACTTATTAAATTTTTTAGAAGATGATGTTGGAGACACCTCATCCGAAATAGCAACCACTATAAGTGAGAGAACTAGTTATTCTGTTGCATCTGATACATCTACTACATTATCTGTCCAAGATGCATTAAACAGTGAGTTTTTTATTATTATTACGTGACTGTTATGATAACCATGAGAGATAATAATTTAGTGATAGCAATAGAACTTTATTGCCCTATTTGGAAAGAATTATGGTTCTTGTTTTTATTATTACTCAAATTATATCTGTAAAGTTGAGTGTCTAAAATTAAAGGGTTGATGGCTATTAATACAAACAAATATAAAAAAAATGGTTTTTCTTCCTAATTGCTTAATTTTGTAACTATTACTCTATTTTCAAAAGCTTTAACGTTTATAAGTACATATTGATGTTTTATCAATATATTCTCTGAATAGGCCTCATTTTGTCCTATCTAATTCTATTAAAATTAATGAGGTATGTTAAAAAAATGTTCAAATTCTTTTATTTTAGTTCCTGGTATAAGTGAAAGCTTAGCAAATACTTTAAAACAAAAAGAGCTTTTGATGGAGAGAATAAAGCAATATAAAGAAATAAGTAAAAGACCTATGAAAAAAACAGTACAAGCAACTAGAAAAGAATCAATTAGTGAAACACTTGACTTGAAAAAGGTTTGTATGCAAGACATACCATTAACTTATAAGTAATTTAATTATATTGAGTCCTAGTAGTTCACAATTCAATTAGTCTTCATTGATATTATCTGAATGTACATTAACACGTGTGTACATATGTATACATGTTCATATGTGTTAATTTCTCAATATATGCTTTAACATTTAGGGTTCTGAAAATACTGATATAACTAAATTGATGAACACAATTAAGGAAAAAGAAAATAATTTAAGTGTAATGCAAGTAAAAATGAGAGCAATGGAAACTACAATTTTGGATTTGCAAGAAAAAATTAATGAAAAGGACCAGATAATAGAAGCTAAACATAGGGCCACTACATTAATGTCAGATAGTTTGAGTAAAAAGGGTATGTATTTATTAGTTTAGTTTATAAAGCACACTTTTATACACAAGTACCATCATATTACCGTTAAACATACCTCTATTTCAAAACATATAAAACTTAACAAATTTAATACTGTGATTACAGAAAAAGATACTCTAGATTTACTAGAAGATACTAAAGAGCAGATGGTAAAAATGCAAACAAATTTTATTACTATGGAAACAGAATGGAAACAGGAAAAACAGAGATTAATGGATGAAATTGAACAAAAAAATGATAAAATTATGAGCCTTGAGGAAGCTAATACTATTTTAGAAAATTCAAGGTTTGAATTAACTATAGCTAATTCAAAATTAGCTGAAGAACTTGATTTAAAAACAAAGGAGGTTATGGAATTACAAGAGAAAATAAGTCAACTCTCTGATATTACCACCCAACTAACGATTGAAGAAAAACCAGTAGAAGAAGAAAAGGGATCAATTGAAATAAGCAATATGGATGAACTGTCTAAAAAGATTGAATTATTGGAACAACTTAATTTTGAAATAAGGCAGACCAACAAAGAGCTAGAAAATCAATTAGCTGCTGTAAATCAAGAAACAAAACCTAGTACTTCTCCTAATAAGCGAGGGAGTCCATTACCAGCACGAAAAACAGGTAGAGGTTCAAAAATGAAATCTCCTTGGAGTCACTTATCATCAGAATCATTACATGAAACAGATAAGAAGGGAAAATCTGAAAAGATAAAGCCAGATACAATGCTACAATCTTTAAATAAAGAAATATTACAAAAGGAATATATCATAGCTCAAAAAGACACATTAATTACAGAACTTCAGTCTACTATTGATAAAAAAGAGGCTACTATTGATGAATTAGAAGTGTTGCTTAAAACTTCAAAACAAGTTGTAGAAACTAGCGATATGGCGACAGCTGTTGACTTACAAGTATCTTTGGAAGATACTCACTCTAACAAAGATACAACTAATATAAAAGAGAAAGATACAACAATAAGTGTTGAGGAGTTACAAGTAAAATTGAAATCAGCTCAAGATCAAATAGTAGTGCTTAATGAAGAGATAGAGGCATCTAATAAAAACATGATTAAAGTAAAGTCCAATTTTAAACTAAAATTGAAACAAATGCAGAAGACTATTGAAAATTTTAGTAAAGTGTCTGATGCTAATGCAGAAATAGTTAAATTAAATGAGGAATTACATCAGCTCACACAAAAAGTAGCAGAATTAGAAGAAGAAAAAGGTAATCTTCAACTGCATTTGGTTGATTATGACAGTGGAAGATGTAAGTATGAAACAGTAGATTTTGTAATTTAAATTATTTGCAATCTTTCTTTTTATTTTACCATTTTTCTTTTTGTTATTACAGTAACAGAATCTGAAGTTTACAAAAAACTAGTGGAAATGGAGAGTTTGTCTGAGACAAGACTGAAATCAATAACTTTACTTGAAACACAGAAATTTGACTTAGTTCAAGGTGAGATTATAAACTTGGTCAATTTTGTTAAAAATGTAATATTTATTTCTCATGTTTACAAGAGCCTGTAATGGGTAATTTAAGTTTGCTATATAATAATTAACCAATTAACCACCAACCAAACGAACCTTGAGCTTTGCCGAATAAGAACATATTCATCAAAATTATACAGATCATATAAAATTTTAAATTGCAATTTAGTAATTCGGGAGTGTGAGAGCTATTAAGATGTCAGTTCGATAACTTAATATGGACTCATGGTGGTATTTAAACAAAGATAGAGTAAAATGAGTTTTTTTTATATAAGCTTTTTTTATTTATATACTTTATAATTTTTCCAAAATTAGTTTTCTTTTTTTTATTTGTTACAAAATAATGAGTTTGTTTTTTAAATTTAATTTTTAGTAAAAAATACTAATGTCATAAAATAATCTGAATATTTTCTTAAATTATATATATCAAATTTAATTGCAGAGCTACATAGCTTGCAGCAGAAAAATTTGGAGATGGAAGACAAACTAGCAGATATATCTTCTATACAAAATGACCAAGTTTGTTCTGAAATGAAATCAGTACAACTAGAAGAGCAAATTGATAAATTACAAGCTTCCAAACAAGAACTTGAACTTATAATAGATAATCTAAAACTGGATAAAGAGCAGTTAAATGGAACTATCAAAATTCTTCAAGATGAAAAAGAAGAATTAATTCAGAAATTAGATAACTATATACAAGAAAATATTGAACTTACTGATAAGTTAGAAAAATTAAGTGCCGAGAAAGTCAGCTCTGCGGAATCAATAGAAATTGTTGAATCATTAACAACACAAGAAAAGCTGGAATTAGAAGAGTATAATAAATCGCTTCAAGCTGAGGAGAAAGCTGAAGATTCTCATCCCGATTTCAACGCTCAAAGTGAAAAACATGATATTCAGATAGCAAAGTTAATTGAAGAATCTATTGAATTAAAAAAGAAAATCGATCTATTTTCATGTGAAAGACAAGAACTAATGGAAAAGTTGAATAATTTGTCTTTGGAGAATGAGTCCCTTAACGATAATTTACAGGAATGGACTGACCAATGCAATAGCTTAAAAACTACGATTGAACAGCTAAATATTGAAAAAGCAAAACTCTTATCTCTTAATGATGACCTTAATCATCAAATAGAGGAAATAAAACATGAAAGGAATGAAATATTGAAAGAAACTGCTGATGCAGTTAAACCTTCAAGTACAGAAGATACTACTGATGGATTGATGACAGAATCAGTATCACACGATGACAAGTCAGCTGGCGATAAAGGAGCTAGCAGAACCAAATCAGTAAAACAATTAACGAAAGAAATACTTAAACTTAAGAATACGATTAAAGAAAGAGAGGACGAAATAGCTGATTGCCAAATGAAGATTTTGTCTCTCGAAGAACAGCAAGATAAACAAAAGGAATCATTAGTAAGTAATGCATCAAATGAAAAATTAATTAAAAAACTGTCGGAAGAAAACGACCAACTGAAGAAAGAACTCGATACAGTAACTAACGAAAATAAAGCAGGACACAATTTGCAAGCTGAGATACAAAAAGTGCATCAAGAGTATACGTCTGCAATAAATGCGCGAGATACGAGAATTCACGAATTGGAAAACATATTATTGGAATACGAGAAACAGGTCATCAATTATAGCAATACTTTGCAGCAAAAGGATAAAGAGTTATCAGAATATATAAATCAAATAACTAAACTGAATGATGTTTCTCAGAAACTGAAGTCAACTGTAAATTTACTTGAAGAAGAAAAGGCAAAAGATCAAAACAGTGAATTGATGAAGTCATTAAACAAGCAAATAGCATTATACCAAAGTACATTGTCTGACTATGAAGAAAAATTTAGAGCAGTGGAAGAAGAAAAAGCTCAATTTATGACTGTTAAATCAAAATTAGAAAATAAAAATACCAATCTTGAGGTAGAATTAAAGAAATTGCACGAAACATTTGCAGAAAAACAAGATCTTATCAAAGAATTACAGTCTCAACAACAAAAACAACAAGAAGAGCTATCATCAGTAGTTTTACAAGCTAAGGAACGTGACGAAGAAATACACGAAATTAAATTACAATTGAGAAAAGAATCAATTGATAATGAGAAGCTACACAATATTGTTGTACAAAAGAGCAGTGAATTTAATGAACTTTCAAAGCTTTATGAAGACGCTAAAGAAAAGTTAAGCGCAATTTCTATCGACAACAGTGTTCAAAACGAACAGTTTACGGCGATGGAAAATAAAAACAAAGAATTAATGGAGAAGTTAAAAAAGTTTGCACTTAATATCAAGAAAAAGACTGCTTTGTATGCTGAATTGGAAAATCTGTATCATGAATCACAAAAACAACTTGAATACAAAAATGCGCAATATGACCAACTTTTGATACAAGTAGAAACAATACCGACCTTGCAGGAAAAATTAAAGCATGCCGAAGAAGAATTCAATCGATTGCAATCTCAAAAATTGATAATTGAGCAGAAATCCCAAGAAATTGTACAATTAAAATCAGAAATCGAAAGATTACGTAGTCAAATTACTAATAGTGCCAATACAATTGAAAAACTAAATGAATCCATGGATTTACTTAACAAAGAGTTATACATAACTCGCGATGAAAATAGCACTCTTCAAAATCAAATTGAGACTTTAAATAAAAAAATCGTTGAGTATGAGATTGAGCAAAGAAATAATTCAAATATTTTGACAAAAATATCGTGCTTGGAGAGTGATTTAAATCAAAAACAGGGTCAAATTGTAGAACTAACGAATCAAATAGAGATTCAAAATGAAAAATTAAGTCAAGTTCAGTTTGGTCATGACGCAAAAGTACAGGAACGCGACATGTACATTGAAAGCTTGCAGACTGAAATTGATAAATATAAAAATAGGATATATCGACTCGAAGAAAGTATATCTGCAATGGAAAACAGTCGTCGGAGTTTGGAACGTAAAGCTGATGACTTAGATTCCCAATTACATGAAAAACAAAAAGCGTACAATGAATATACAGATCATGAAGATGAATTAGTCAACAGACTTGCCGTCCTTATTGACATAGACAGAGTTACTGAAAAACAATTTAATGAAATTGAGAGTGAAAATAAGGAATTACGATTTAAAGTTCAGAATCTGAACGAAGAAATTCAAAAATTACAGGAATCATGCTTTGACTTACAAAACAAGTGTAAGTTATTGGAAGATAAAGCTACAAAAGCAGATACAGTTGAATCGGAAATAATTACGTATCAAAATCATATCCGGGAATTAGAAGCTGACTTAAAACGTGTTACTCATGAACATAATATGCTCAGTATCCAAAAGACAAAGTATATAGAAGAGTTGGAGTTAGAATTTAACACGCAAATTGAAAATGCTTTTAAAGAAAAGAAAATATTAAGTGAGAAGTATGAAAAGCTTTGTGAACGTTTAACACAGTTGGAGATGAAATTAAGTGAATATAGAAACACAATTGAAAGCCTTAATGTCAACCTCAGCGAACTAGCTGCAGAAAATCAAATGTTACTTAAAAATAAAACAAGCAATATTTCAAAAGAAGCTTCAGATTATACAGAGCAGTACATAAGTGAAATTAATAAGTTAAATTCCTTACTAAACTCTAAAAATCAAGAAATTGTTGAACTTATCGATAAAATCCAAAAACTACAAGAAAATAATTTAACAAATATGGCTAAATTGGATAGTAAGAATTTATATTTAACAGAAGAACTCCAAAGTGCATCTCAAAAAATTAACAATTTATTAGAGGAATCAGATTTATTAAAACGGCAAAATGAACATTTACAAACTGTAATTAATCAAAAAGATGAACAAATACGGCAAATCACTGAAAATAATAAACTAGTTTTTGAAATGAATATACCAAAAACTGAAGGATTGACCATTTCATCTACAATAGAAGCTATGAATGAGGAGCCGAAACCTTTTGATATATCGTATCTTCATTCACAAATTATATCTGATACAAATACTGCTACTGTGGAATCACTCCCACATGTCGCAAAAACCGTACCTGATGTGAAAGTGAAACAATCTCCTCAAGTCATGTCGTCTACAGGTGTAGTAGAAGAAACTATTACACCGAAAAAATCATATCTGTGCTATACTAAGGAAGAAGAAGAAAAAGGCGAACTTGATCCTTTCAATTCTGATGAAGGGTGGGGGCTTGAAGTTAGTGAAGAGCCTGAAGAAGTAACACCAGGTTATGCTCATTTAAATCATCAAATTCAACAACTCAATGATGCTAATAAAAAGCTTAAGTTGCAACTAGATACCACAAATGCGAAATTGTTGAAAGCACTGAAGAAACTTAAAGAATTGAAAGTGTCGAATGACATGCTTTCTAATGAACTACAATTAACCAAACAGATTTCACAGACTTCAATGTTAGATATGGCAATAGAAAGTGAATTATCAAATAATGTAGAAGTTTTAGAGAGAAAAATACAAGAGTTAAATTCAGAACTAAGTAAGGAAAAACGAGAAAAGGAACATTTGAAGAAGCAAAATGAAGTATTTAAGAATGCTAATGATAGATTGACAGAAATGAAAGAAAAAATGGATAATGAAGTACAAATGTGGAAATACAATTTTAAGCAAGTTAATGATAAATTTTCATCATTACAGTGGGATGGAGAACGTGATACAACCGATTACACCACTACGCGACCCATATCAACTCAACGTAGAGTTGAGAATTCAGAAATACAGGAAGAGATGATTAAGTTAGAGAAAGAAAATGACGAGTTACAAAACACTATTGACAATATGAATGTTCTCAATAAAGAGCTGTCTGTGCAAGTTGAACAACTTAAAGGCGAATTAAGAAATCTAAAACATCAACTACAACAACGCCAAGAATCATGTGATAATTGCAAAAATGTATATGATCAAATTCAGGGGATCACAAAAGAAAAAGATCAACTTCAAATCGAAATAAATACTCTTAAACAACAGCTAGAACAAAAAAATTGTGATAATTGTGAGGTGATAAAGCAAAAGTTACATGAAACATTGAAAAGGTTTTCAGATTTAGAGGAAAATCATAAAATACTTAATGACAACAGAAATCAGCTCGAAACACGTTGTAATGAATTAATGTTAGACATCGAGCATTTACAACGTACTATAGAAGAAAGCCAAATTTTATATAAAACATCTGAAGACGATTTGATACAGAAAAACAATGAATTGTTACAAGAAATTGAGCGTTTAAAAATTGTAGAAAATGAAGCAAATTCTAAAATATTGACACTTAATAATGAATTAGAGAATATAAAACTAGAAATAACTGACGAAAAGCAGAAAGTACAATGTGAACAAGATATAAATGCAATAGCATTGGCAGAAAAATGTCATAGTATGGAAGAACATTGTTTAAATTTGAAGAACAATTTAGACGAAGCGCATAAAAAAATCCATGTACTTGAAGAGCAAAACACACAAAGCTCAGAAAATATCACGGAATATGAGAAACAAATTCACGACTTGAATATTAAATTACAAAATTTAAATACAGAAAACGATCAACTTTTATCCACAGTGACTGAATTGCGATCTTCAGTATCAAGTGCAATGGACCAAAGAGGTTTCGAAATAGCTGAATTGTGGAAGCAACATTTAGCTCAAAGAGAATCTGAATTTCAACAAACAGAACAGGAACTTAGAATTCAATTAAACGCATCCGAAGCTAAGTATGAACAGCTTCTAGAAAAAGTACAGTCATCGAATCAAGAAGAAACAAATAAAATTATTTTAGCTGAACAACTAAGCTCTTTGCAAAATAAATTACAAGAAAAAGAAGACCATTTAACAAGTCTTAAAGACAAATACGCTGAAGTAATTAACCAACTGGATATCCTTCGTTCTGAAATGCAAGACGAAAAAATTATACATGAAAACAAAATTCTCGTACATCAAGAGGAATATGAAAAATTAATTCAGGAGCTAAACCAAAATAATAAGGAAAAATGTGATCAAATTGAAGGTACAATGAAAAATCTTCAAATAGAATTAGAAGCAATTAAATCTGTTAATTCAACATTAAACCAAGAAAATGAAGATTTACGTAACAACTATGAAAATAAAATATCAGATTTAGTAAAACATGTGCAGGTTAAAGATAGTGAAATATTTCAAAAGACTCATGACTTTACAATTACATTAACGCAAAGAAATGAGGAATTTGAAAATGTAAGAAGGCAGTTAATAGAATATGAAAAAAGAATTGAAGATTTAACGTATGAAAAGGAATCTGAATTAGCTATTCTGCGGTTAAAAATGCATGAACACACGGACGGCTTTGATAGGAAACTGAAAGAAATGGAGGATGAAAAGAATGATCTTTCTGAATCACTAAAACAGAAAATAATTGAATGTACAAACTTGAATAAGCAGATAAGTGATTTAAATAAGGTATTAGAAGAATATGCAAATAGAGCAACAGAAACACAAATGGTTCTAGAAAGCCAAGAACTTGAAATAGTCACATTAAAAGACGAAGTGTCGAGCTTAAAAGATTCTTTGAGAGCTGTGAGTAGTAGAATAGAAAAACATGTAACTTTTGCTTCCGGTACTAAACCGGGTCAGGATGGGGAAGAATATACACCGGGTGGATTAGACAAAGAATTGCTGGATGCAGTGCCGCGAGCAGAATTAGACCTGGCTTTGTATATGTTGCACCAAAGAGATGTTCGATGTGAAGAGCTTACGATGGAACTTACGCAATTGCTCGAGGAAAGAGACACGCTACAGATACGTCTGTCTGATAGCTTACGTTCGTTTGAAGATTTGAAAACACGTTGTAATTCTGCGGGATTAGATATTTCGATTGGTTCAAGCAAAGAAGGAATTTCAGAGTTACCTAGTTTCAGTATTGAGAAAGAAAATCAATTTGTCGATACGCATAAAGCGCATACGTCACGAAGTAGCAGTATAAGCGATCCTGACGCCGATAAACCAAATTTGCAAGCCAAGTAAGTCTTATTAAAAACGATCCTTTCCATCAAATCTAATTACATAATAAAACTTAAAATCCTGTCGTAATCTTTTCTATGTTAAAGTTTTAATAATCAGTTATAACAATATGTTTAACTATTGATATTTATTAAGTATTTAATTTTATAGTATTCAAAAAGTTACTGTACATATATATTTTAATTCATAATATATTTGTAATTCACCTAATGAAATTTACTGTACTTAAAAGTGATTAGCTTGCTTTACTCCACTTTTGAACCTTAGCATCGCCACTAGCGAAATGTAACATATTACCAATGACCCATAAATTGTTATAAAGAAAGAAAGTAATTCACACAAATAGATTGCATTTTTATACATACATACGTACTACGTACATACATCTACATAACTTATAAAGAAGTTTAGGGTTAACTTTGAAGATCGACTCTTAAACGATTTGGTAATTTTATTGATTTGATTTCATAGAAGGTTTGTAACAACACATGAATAAAAAAATTAAATGAAATCTTTAAAACGCTATTTCCCAACAGGTTAACAGAATTGCGCAGTGTGAAGCATAGTCGCGACGTGCGATTGAGACACGAAAGCGAACAGCGGCAACTAGGCATGCGTCTTTTACATCGCGACGTAGCTAACCTGCCACCTGAAGCAGTGGAACAACTCACTCAAGCGCACCACACACTTTGTAAGTAATAACTGCATACTGAATTTCTATTACGGCCAATCTCATATACATTACCACAAGTGCACCGTTTGTCGGTTTACTGTCACAATATGATTGAGTGGTTATTAGACACTCTTGCTTAGAGAAATTAAGTGTCACGATATATCCTCTCCTACACAGAGAGAGAGACAGACAGATTCCTAAAAAAATTTCATTATTTAGTAATTCACGTTACCTAGAAAATTCTCATTATTTAGTAAATTATCAATTTCCATTATTCTTACGTTAAACATACAAACTGTCATCCCCAATTTTTTTAAACATTTACTTAGTTTCCTGGCCCATTAGTGTATAAAAAACAACTATAAGACGTAGTTTATGTTATCTCTGTCCATATTTCAGTATATTTAATGTGAATATATATTTTTTCTATTTCTAGCACGAGACACCCAAAGCACTCCAACTGTTCTTCTAAACTGGCTTCGCGGGAAGAGCACACCAAAAGTAGTGCACATGTGATTGAGTAGCAAAAAGTGTAGATTATTAGTGCTGTAATTTCCAGGCTGCATTTGGTTTTCAAATATATTTTAGTACCAGGACGTGACCTATGCATAAGATATCTATCAAAATAATTTATTGTCGAATTTGATTAAATCGATAAATCGTTATACTGTTGCTTGCACAGAATATTAAATTCGGTATTCATTCAAAGTATTTTTGTATTGTAATGATACATCATTACAATTTATATTTAAATATACCCGTCGAAACATATTTCCGTGTTTCGTTCGTTTTTTTATCATAACAGTTAACTTATATCACATTTTTTTAATTCTAAAAGGTTTCAAGTATTTAGTCATTATTTCGAACTTCATTGTCACCACGGCACCGTACAATAGACAATGTTTGGCGAAACATCGTTACAAATTGTACTCTTGGCTCGCTAACGAAACACGCGGGCATCGAAAGTCAATATTCAGTCGTCAATAGTCCTAAACGCTTGTTTCGTATAAAGTTATCTGTTAACTTATCTATACTTTTACGTATATTTTTTCTTTTATACAACTTTCTTTTTACTTTTTATATTATTCGCATATTTCACTATTTCAACTCTACTTTTTGAGTATTGACAAAATTTAGACTTTAAATCAATATGGTGCTCGAAATTTTATCTGATTGTCTACTTAATGTATAAGAGGACTGTGACGGATGTCAGAGTAAAGCGTTGAACTGGAATATAAATAAAATAGCCTGTATCTGAATAAACACTGAATGACTTCCATTTTTAAAAGTAATTGATAATAAGTCCTCTACTGACTTTCGGAAAATATGTAGGACAATAAATAAGTAATAATTATTTCGAACGAACGAAAACGATGCGTGGCCGGTATTCGATATATTATTTTTCCTATAACCTCTAATAAACTTGTCATATTTGACCGTTGTGGTACATACCATTCGATTTGTCTATCGATATTTCCCAATTCGATCCGATCGTAAACCGACCGCCTTTTGTTGAATCAACAATAATTAAGCCAACCCCGTATGAGGGACGCTTAATGATTCCATTAGTATCGAATTATGAGGTCGTAAAGTTATCCGTGGGAATTTAGTTTTAAACAAAATTTATTATCTATTTACAAAATTATTAATATTATTGTCGGTTGTATTCCATTTAATTTTCTGTATATTTTTTTTCTTTGTTTTAGTAATTCTTAGTGAAGTTAGGGGTTGGTATACTATGTAGAGTAAGCAAGATATTTAAAGCTTTTTTATATTAAAAAGATTATATGTGCTCTATCTACAAGAATCAGTCCGTACCTTGCTTGCTCTATGTTTTAGTGCAAAAATGTATTATTGTGCCTTTTCTTTAGTAATATTTTTATTAGTCGATATTGTACTGTATTGTATGCTATGTTAAATTTATTATATACATAATATATATTCCTCTGTAAATAAACTAATCAAAGTATCCAAAGTGCGGTCATTGTATATGAAATTGTAAATTTGTTTTCCATTAAATGGTAATTAATTTTATTACATGTTTTATTTAATTTTATAGCATAAGACAATTATATAACATATTTCAATTGACATACTACATTCTGTTCACAGTAACTTAGTTATGTGAAGTTTGTTCTCACGCAGAGCATCAGATTGATATGACTTAAGTATGAAAATAATCATGAGGACTGGAAAATGACTTAGGCTACTTCTTTACTCTGAGAATCCAGCAAGAAAAACGTTGTAATATAGGGTATTTCGTTTGATATACTTTTTAGTTTGGAGATGGTCGGAAGCTTCGAGATATATATTATGTACGTAAGCATACTATAAATATGATATCTTTGCGGTAAGTTAACATTAAACAAAGATCTTAAATAATGTACGGTACCATTAAAATCATCTTTGAAAAAAATCTGAAAAGTTCATGTTTGATTCAACTAAGTTAAGAGTAGCAAAAAAGCTTTTCTATACTATTATTATAAAACTGAAGAGTTTGTTTGTTTAAACGCGCCGATCTTAGGAAGTACTGGTCCAAATTCAAAAATTCTTATGTGTTGTATAGTCGTTTATCGAGGAAGGCTACAGGCTATTTTACATTACGCTACGACAAGTAGGAGCGGAGCATCAACAAAACATCTTGCAAGAACGGGAGAAAAATATTCCTTGTAACAGCTTTAGTTGCGTAAACGGTTAAAGTTACGCAAACACCATGTATGAAGGAATTGTTCGTATTACAAGTTAAATATGGTTTCCGGTCCTTAGAACGCGGATGAAGCCGCGGGAAAAGCTTGTTTAAAATAAAAAGAAAACACTAAATAATTTTGTATATTTTTATTGTCCTTTTGTTTTTAAATATCTACATCTTGAATCGCAACGATCATACAATACCAATTGTAACTAAAACTATAAAAATCACATAAAAATCGAAATTTTGCAACTCTGCGTGTCATCTTTAGAACTTAGTTTCCTTAACATAACATAAATCGACTCATCGATTAAAAAATAAATCACTTCTGTATAGAGTTAGATAACTCTTTAAAATATAATATATACATTACAGGAAAATTCCGATTTTCCACAACATACATTTTAAATCTATTTCATAACAACAATCTTAACTAATAAAAAGCCAGTCTAAAAGCCAAAATAAGCATTAAATATACTATTTTTAATGCGTATATTTTCCCACATAAGTTTATACATTTAAATATCGTATATAAAATATGTCTATATAGAGTCAAATTTGAACGCTCTACTTATTTAGGTAAAGCCACAACCATACAAACTATAGTAAATAACCGCTCTGTGATCCTAAACAATAAAATTTATATGAATATCTAAAGTTTATCTTGCATTATATATTTGTTATTATATTATACAAATACTTTAGTAGTGTTACTTATGGCACCACATGCTTATAGCATTATTTATATATACAATTATATCTACTTTTTTACATAGCAATGGCTAAATAAACTTACTTATTTTGATATTAATTAGAAAACATGTTAATTAAGTATAAATTATAATTATACTCAAAATATAGAGCTGTAAGCTACAATTATATGGATATGATTACGATATACTATAATATAAAAATTGGAAGACATTGGACTGTTCAATAAACGTTTCAACTTATAATATATAAATGCAAGTAACAACTGAAGAATATTCAGGCAGTCATTTACTTATGATATACTACCTATTTACATCTATAAACCCAATTTGCAAAGGATGGCTACAAGAGATTGTAAGTAGCAAAAAAGGCGTCTTTGCAATTACTCATTTAAACATTTTCTTAAGAATTATAAATATGTAATCAATCTAACTAAAAACAAATTAGAACATATAAAATTAATCTAACATTAGATTTAACACTTAGTATTTTAATAACATACCATTTGCATTCTCCACCCGTACTTAGGCACTATATAATATTAATTATCTGTGGAAATTATATCACAATATTCAATGTAGGTAGATAGTGTCAACTTTCCCCTTCGTCAGAGTAGAATTAAGTACAAAACTATGGAACTTGACTATTGCATATTTCATGTTCAATGGTTGTAGGAACAATCATAATTTTATAACTAAACATACACCTAACTTACCAATGATACGAAAATCACATTTTTTTTCTTATTTTTTCTAAGATTAATCCAATGACATAGTACCCCTAAGTTAACATATTATGACTGGAAGTGACTATGATTTCAAGTTAAATCAGTTTTCTACACTATCACATTACATGTTATGTACCTAAACACTTAAAGTAATTGTTGGTACATTTGTCAAAAAAGGAACAAAAAGACTTTTTTAAATAAAACATTTAGCCCTTCGTCTACTTTATATTTAAACTACTAGAATATAATTTATAGTGTACATCTGAAAGTACTGTAGGTATTCATTTATTTTGTCTGTGATAAAGTTTGACATACTATACATATTATATTAGTTTTTACAAATTAAAAAGCGTAATTTATTGCCTTCCCCCGATATACGAAATTATATGTTGGTCTGATTGGAATCGAGTTAGATAATAGTTACTACGAATCAGACAAAAGATTATATTTTGTTATTACATTGCTTCATCATTAATATTAGATAATATAATGTATTTTATAAATATTTGTCAAGTCTTCCCATCATGTACACAATTGAGTAGCGAATAGCGAATCTATAAACACTAAGTCCGTCGTGATTGAATTGATTGAGTTTGCTTTGGTCCCATATAAACAATTTTGCTAAGACTAATCTATAAAGAATATTTATTTTTGTTATGAATATGTCAAGCAAAATTGAAACGTTTATCTTAAATATAAAGAGGTAGATTTTAATTTCAAGATATCAACTAGAACTGGAAAACATCTTATGATAACATTTTAATCCTTTAGTGCAATACCTCTATCGTAATATCGATTACTAATTTTAAATTAAGAGGCAACAAGTAGCACGGAGGGCTTACGATTATGATAACTATATACAGACATAGACATCGCTTAGACTACGCGCGTAAGTCATACCTTAATTTACGTAAAACACACGCGTTTGTCAGTCTTAATATCAGTCCTCAACACGGATTCACCGCTGAACTTATTCGTTTAGTTTATAGTATTTTCGTACTAATACACCACAATTAAAGCATAAGTCCTCACGCTAAGAGTAATGTGAGAGAACACGTAAATGTGTTAAAAGTGCACGTCTCTGACGTCAGTGGGGGTGGTAGCGTTACTGTGTCCCTTGTCCTGGGTCGGAGGCGGCGTCCACCCTCCCGCCTCCCGACCTTGCCCGTTTGGGGCTGTAACTTGACTTTCCTCGATCACAGTCTGCACCATTACTTCTATTTGTTCTAAACATGTTTGGAGACAGTCCTAAAAGAAAAGAGTATGTTAGATTTAATGTATTTTACATATTATTTATTGCTGCGAAAACAAAACTCTAATATTTAATTAGTGGTAAGGTAAATAATTGTAAAAACAACTTACAGAGTCAATGCCAGTGAGCTCATGCAAACGTGGTAGTTGTCCGTCCAGTCCCAGGCCGCGAAGTGCGGCAGCGATGCTGCAGGAAGCCAAAGTACTTGCTGGATACAACGTAAATTCGTAATCTGTAACAAAAGAAACCGAATTGAAATACAACAATACGAAAAGCATAACTATGATAGAATTTTCCTCTAGTAATCTATAATTATGCACTACCATTGTTACGCACATAGCAAGTACCTACGATTTGAATAACAAGCGAGCACTTTGCCATGCGATATCAGTCCAAAACCAGGTCAAACCCTACGGTTATGTACTCATGTATGTGGAGCGGATATGAATAAATCTTTATATGGTGTTCCGTGTTATTATTTCAATGTTAAAGGTAAAAGACAAATTTTGTTTGTAAGTCGTAGCTCAGAGTGGCAGTACATTAGCGCGTAGGGACTACACACGTATCCGGTAATGAATTACTCCTTTCTCCTTCCCACAGGTTGTTGGTCCCGCTCTGGAGAGTGTAGCCTCAAAGGAGCCGGCATCCGCCCTCGCGCCCGCATTCCATAGCCCGCGCCCGCGCGCCCGTTTTACTGGAATATTTCTCACGGACTTGCTTTGGCAAAACCATTATACGTATACAGATACCTCTTAAAAAGGCTCTACCGTGGACCGATTTGGGCCTGGACAGCTCGAGTTATATTGTACAACCTGTATTTGTACCGTAAAATAATTGGCATTTAATTAAACGAAGGAAGAAATTTCTGGAAAATGAGATAATAATTTGAAAGTAACGACGCTTTTTTCGTATGTTTTATGTAATCAAAATAATATGTTTTAATTGGATTATAAAAAGAAACTTATTATTTGTAAAGATGCGGGCCTAAATCATTCTATTCTGAAACTTAATAAAGTATGTAAGTGTAACGATATTTATTATTATCGTTTGCCAACCGCTATGCTTATTTTTACATACAACATTGATAACATAGCAGGAAAATCAGCTGTGACCTTCGAGGGCGAGTGGGTTTAAGTGTGATAATACAAATGAATTATATATATAATAATACATTCTTGTATAGTACATATTTCTTGTTCAGTAAACTACTTAAAATCCAAAAACAAAGATTTCGTCAATTCCGCAGTACTTTAGAAAATACCTAAAAACTATCCATAAGATTCCTTCTATCCATATTAAATCTAAATGAAAGACTACTTACATTCAAAAATATAGACAGTAATCTCGTATGTTATAATAGTATCAGTAATAAATATATGTATGTACCTATAATACATAAGAGTGCTAATATTAAGTAGGTATTATATATTTAGTAGGTACGATATTTTTTTTATTAATATTTGTATTTATTATAAGATGTAATAATTTTATTTTAGCACTTGTATATTTATTCCTTGCACACTTGAAGAAGTGTCTATCAGGAATCATCGTCATCAGCCCTTTTTAACGTCCCACTGCTGGGCACGGGCCTACCTCAGTAGGAGGGGAACAGGCCATAGTCCACCGCGCTGGCCTAGTGCGTGTTGACGGATTTCACATGTCTTTCGAAAACTTGTTAGGTTTTCTCAGACATGCAGGTTTCCTCACGATGTTTTTTTTCACCGTAAGAAAAGTGGTAAAATCATGATATAAATGATTCGCACATGAAAATATCAGAGGTGCGAGACCCGGATTTGAACCGCATCAGTCGGTTATCCAAGCGAGCGCGTTACCGCTGGGCTACCACTGTCTTCTATCAGGAATAATTGCATCTATTTAAATTATGTTTATAGTTTTGATTTTCCTGTTTTTATTATTAAAGTGCAAATATCTACGGGGCACGACCTAAAAGTTTTGTACAAGAAATTCCTCTTTTCATCCTTAATGTATGTATCACAATGTATATAGAATTATATCATCATCATCAGCCCTTATTAACGTCCCACTGCTGGGCACGGGCCTCCCTCAGTACGAGGGGATAGAATTATATAATGGGTAAAATTTAACAATTTTTTTCAATTATTAACGATCTAAACAATACCAGACGAGTCTTTAGGGGATCTCAATTCATGATCAAGTAGGAACAACCTTTTATCCCAATAATACCTACACGGATACCGAATACTCTTTCAGCATCATTTAAAAGATTTATTTCGTTTTCTTTTCTTGTGGCGGCGTACTCGAGATAAAAGGTACGAGTAGGGAAGGAACAAAACGAAAGAGATGAAACAACGAGAGCGGCCGCTCATTGGAAGCATTTGCATAATCTGATGTTAATCAAACATCGAAGCCCTACCGCCTCGACGAGCGACGACCGGTCCGACTATTGCAACGGCCATAACGCTCATAGGAACAACAGGGAGACCAGAGTATCACAGTGCAATACATTCATATATTGTTACACAAACCGATACTTAAATCTTTTACCATTTTCCTCTCTTATTACAATACAACTAAAGAAAAAAACTATAGGATCCTCTGAAGTATAAAAGTTAAAATTAGCTTTAGGTTCTGAGAAGTTAAGATTAATACTGTAAGCTTGAACTCGATGACATAATCATCGTATTATCCTTGAACATCAAGTGTAGGTACCAATAAACGTGGACGGTACGGGCGGGCGCCGTTCAGAGTCTATTCGCAAGGTGAACGATCTCGCGAGGCCGCGTCAGCAGTACGTGTATGTAATGGCCACCGGAACAAATAGGTGTTCTCCCGCACCTATGTTTCCACGTTCCCTGTCTGCGCTATAATTGTTGACACGTAGAACAGACAAAACTATGCCACCTACAAAATACTTGTTTTCGCTCCACTCGGGCTCGTCACTATGTACTTTTAAACGGTTAGTATTGATTTTCAGAAATAAGATACTACTCATGATGCGATCTCAGACAGATAACAATTCTAAAAACTGTATGTAAAAAATGTCTAAAACTGATTCTCTCTATATCGTTAATAAAGACTATATCAATAAGATTTTCCAATAAATATTTATTACACAGATTTTCTTTTCTTTTGCACAGTCAATGATTTTGTTATTGAAATAACTTCAAAGTAACAATCTTGTTCTTTGTTTTTTCGATGTACCGATTTTACTCTTATTACAAAATTGGATGTCAGCTATTATTACGAGTTATTTTTTTACTGTATTAAATTTGC
This sequence comes from Boloria selene, assembly GCA_905231865.2. NCBI lineage: Eukaryota > Metazoa > Arthropoda > Insecta > Lepidoptera > Nymphalidae > Boloria > Boloria selene. Next base: position 9,841,800 of record HG993137.1, on the reverse strand, counting down.
CATTCAAATAATAATGATATGTAATATGGGTTTGCTGATGGTGCGAGTTGCCCTTGTGGCTTTTTCGTATTGTGCAAGTGTCTACTGGAATGTATACTTATTATTATTTATTTTATTTATTTATTACTAGATGTTTCCATTATTGTCTTTAGTGATTATTTGTAATAGAAATCCATTTTTATTTCTAAAAATAAGTTGATTTGTTATTTACCTATAATTATTTCTACATCGAGTATAATATTCAAATAAATATAAACCTTTTAGTTTTGGAAAATTGCGACAAGTAAGGAATAGTCAGAACAGTTTGTTGTTTCTGCGTGACAAGTATGAGATGATATCTGAGGAGCTCCTTGCAAGTAAAATAAAAGAGCTGTAGCGTGAACTTAACCGCCAAAAAAACCGACAGCGGCGGCGAACAACAAAAACCGTTGCACAAAAACATATGATCCCATGAGGGATACGGGGGGTCCGCCGAGTGCGGGGGAGAGGGGGAGTCCCGAGGCGTGCTGGAATGCGCTCGGGCAAGCGGCGTGGGAGGCGCACCACACACGCGCCCTCGCCCTCTCTCTACCCTCACTGTAAACAAACCTATTCACATCTCTCCGCCTTACAGATACTTTTGCGAATCTTGCGCACAATACAATACGTTAGGGAAGTAACACAAGCTTAATAATTTTATCTACCTAAAATTAGTAATAATTGCATTAAGTAACAAATATAGATAAGAGGGGAGGGATTCCACGTTTCACTTACGTTATCGATATCTAAAATCCGTTATCGTCGTGTTCGTATGACGGTTATAATCGTTACAGTCCGTCCTACTAAAGGTATCGCTACGTGCCATTTTATAGTCCTAGTTTACGGCCATAATTTCACCATAATGCTCAGCTTTTGACCACTAGGTACTTATCTTTTAAATTATTATTAAAGACTACAGCTTAATCCTTCACAAACATAAATACTATTAATTAGTAAAATTTTTACAAGCAAATCTGTTTATACTATTTTATATTACTTCACATAATTCCCAGATGTGTCAAAGTTCAGTGACACATGATGGCTACGAGCCAGTGGGAGATGTCGTGACATGACGTGCTATCGAGATGCTAATTACTGTCTACCAGTTACCACCGCAAACAAAACGCTCCATAATGTGGTACATTCAAGACAGAAATATTTATACAACGAATACGAATACACGAAGACGAAACGAAGGAATATACGAAGACCTCACGAATTTGAAAGTTGCGAAAAAGTGATGTAGGTGTAAAATATTTTTCAATTAACAATTTTTGTATCCATGGAATATAATATATGCGTTGTCACTATTGTACAACGTACATACAGTAATACAAAAATGGTAATATTGAAAAAAAAGTACGTATAATATGTTTAGATAAATAAATAAGTCTTAAGTTAATGGACAACATTTTATAACATAGAACATGGAAACTGTTAATTGCTAAAATTATATAGTTACTGACAATAATACTGATTACAAAGCTCACCTCTAGCCGCAAGAGAAATGAAGGTTTGCGCGTGTCTGTGTACCATTTCCTTGTTGGCTTGCCCTCGCAGCGTCAGCCGTGACAGCAGCAGCGGCAAGAAATCGTGCGCCGTCACGCCCGCGACGTCCCACTTCAATTTAGATAGCACTAGCAGTTCCCAACTCTGTTGACAAATTCAATTTGCTTATTAAATGAAAACAGTGTCTTTTTATCTACATTTAATGTGCCAAACACTTAGTAAACATAAATATAATATAGCCTAATCTCATATTTGCCCGGAAGTAGATTAGGCACTGTCTGTTAGATTTAATGAAAGAAAGTGTTAATCAGTTACGACAATAATGCAACAAGGCAGCCACCACATCCGTTGTATATAATCGTAAACATGCCGTTTTGCTCGACTTCCCGGAACTGCGCGTAGGTAGTCCCTAACACATTGTTTAAAAAAGCGATCTTTGTAACTAAATTTATTAAATATTTAACGTAATTATTCCTATGATACTTATATCTTTTCAAATATTTATTTTTATTCCAATTTAGAACATTTTGGAATATTTGATAGCTTTTTCGCAGTATTAATCAATTAATTAAACACCACAAATACCTAGTGTACAGTGGAATTTATTGTCAAACAATATTAAATTCATAAATAAAACTTTATCGCTAAATTTGACCTAGATTAAAATAATTAATATTGTGATGCTCGATCATAAGCACAAGTGGCGATATGAATGGTAAAATTGTGAACACTTGATTATTTCGAGTTCACACACACGCAGACATGTACAGGCGATGCATGGCCGTTGACAGATAATACTCGATGTTTACTTAACTCAAAGGCGGGGTCGGCCGTGGCGGCAGTCGCTTTTGCCTCTCTCGTTAGCGATTTTATTTTACACTGCTATTGAGCTAGAGCTCAATCTCGCGCGGCACATCATAATCTTTAGAACCTATTGGTTCTTGATAAGGAGAGCTTGTGAATGAATGAAGTCTCATCACTGGAACTCGCACGATATAGGATCGTGTGTCAGTTTGTCTCACCACGAATCAATGCAGTTTGAACTTACCGTAAGGTTATAATAATCTACTTAATGGATAGAAATATTGAATAAAGTGAATAGATTCGAACGATATAAAGAACAGGTGGATGAGAGCGATTAACCACGGAGAAGTATGCGGGTCGACCGCGAATTGAAAAGATTCCGTGTCTTTTTCGACTCGGGAACATTGAAAAGCTTCTGAAACAATGCGCTCATAAAGTATTCACCGCAGACGCTGTTGCCATGACGGAAACTGATATGTGGACGATCTAGAACTCTTTGTTTGAGACTGATAAAGTAAAAGTAAAATACTTTAACTGCATGAATTACGTGATAGGTGCAAAGCTTTTTAGTTATTGCCGGAAGAGTAGAACTTGTAGAAATCTGTAAACGTACGGAATGCAGTATCGTAAATTTATGCACGGTGTTCATTAGAGAAGCAAGCAAAGCGGCGAGGGCGCGGCGGCAGTAGTTATCGAGCGCGTTACAGCCAATAAAGCGAGCTATGCAAACAGCCCTCTGTGCGAGACATTCTGAATTCCACGCTCGGTTCCCATGCTTTATCCAATTTCATCGAACAGTGTGACTGAGACGCCTTAGAATTAAACAATAGGTGCGCTGTAGCCAGGCCATAAGAACATAAAATTAATTACATTTTATAAAAAAACAATCATTTTGTTTTTTTTAATTTTCTTCAATATATAATATATACTTATAATGACAAATATTCACCTATTTATTTATATGTCTTAACAATCGCTGAAGACGGGAGACTAGCTAAGAGTATTGAATACTAAAAGTAACGTGATATGCATACTAGCATGGCAAGTATTACGTAACACATATGCCACTTAGTTCCTGTAAAGTGATGTCTAATGTCTTTGCTGAGAAAGTAAGCTAAGGCAGTTTAAGCCCTTCGCTAACGTAACAATAATTTATAATTACTGAACCCATTTACATACGTATGTACAAATACAGTTATTTCCCACATGCTTTGATTATTAATAGTAAGTCTTAAACACGAAATAGTTCCAGCACTTAAGAATAAGACACCATAAAACGTCTTTGTAGACCGCAAAATTTCATTTTTTTAATAAACATACAGCAAGCGCCCGCATAGAGCGAGTTTTATTTAACGGATACCATTTTAAATTTTATTACTGTCGAGTTTTAATAGCAATATTTTCAATTATAGCGATAAAAGATAAAGTCTTTTTTATGGCCAATTTAAAGTTCTAAGAAGTTTGTCAACTTTGAATACTCAGTTTTTTATATCTTTAGCTTAAAATCTATTTCAATAGATACTTCAATTCTATATGGATAAGTATATATTTTCTCCTTTATCCTGCCGCAACATTATTAGTAAGATTACCGCTGTGACCAATGGTGATTACAGTGATATGATATGGCTGTGGTCGGCAGTGTCTTTGGCAAGCAGCAGCGTAGACGAGGTCACTTATCGTAAGGAATGCGACTGGTTCCCGTCATCCCTTCCCCTCTACTCTTCTCAATACTCTGGCGACTGTACTCGTGGGAAATAATACAAAGAAAGCACGATAATAAAATAAACAAAACAAAAATAATTCGAAGTTTAAGTACTATTTGGAATTTAATTTAAAGTTGCTTTGGAATCCAACTTGTGGGACTATGTTAATAATATATTTTACGCGAGTCTCTAAGGGACATTTAATTTGCGATGTGCAAATACTTAGATATGCATGTTAGATATAAGCATTTTCTTTTCGAGAATATTCACAAGCTTAGAAAGTAATATAAAGTTTTTTATAAATATATTTTTAATTTGCCCTCAAGGATAACGACATCACAACACATTCCAAATGCATTTTTGTATGGATTAACATTCTTCCCTAAATTTTGTGGGGGTATAAGCGGTTATAAATAAAGTAATTTCTCATTAAATGAAGACACTTGAGACGGGATATTGAATTTTCTTTTGACAAAGCCGTACGACGGCTCATAAATTTATGCTTCAATTATAATAAACGCACTGTGGATGTGAGAATGTACAGGTTTTATGGTCGAGCAAGGAGCGCGGGAACTCAGCATTAAAACTGGCGCGGATGCCAGAGCGTGCCTGCTTTTTTTGCTCATTTCTACTCTGTTCTGGGCCTCTTGGTAGAAATAAGAAACCTCACTAATATGCTCATTGAACTAATTTTTAATTGACACCATTTACATAACTTTGTTACATAGGGGGCTACGGTTGTAGGCAGCGTACGACGCGCTTGGATGAACTCCTATTAGATGAGCATAATCTAATATGCAACGACTGTGACGACGCCGTTACAACAAACAGGTTAAATTAATATTTAAAAAAATACATAATATATACCATAAGTAATCACATCATAAAAGTTACCTTCAAAGTATAATCATTATATTCGATTTCTCAATATATTACTCTTTAACACACTAGTCTACGGTATTTCGTAGAGGTGCTACGACGTCGCTACGAAGAGTAAAATATTATTAGTTAAAATAATTAAAAGATAACAATTTTTTCGACTGTTATTTAGTTTTTTAACAACTTTTTTTTAATATACTTTTAATCGAGTGCAGTGTAAAGGTAAACCTATCAACTATTATGAAAAATTAAGTATATAATATTATTTAACTACTTTTAGATATAATATGACTAAGTGAAATCCAAAATTTTAATAACCAATATGCGGATAAAGGGATCTCACTGTTGAAAAATTACGTTCTTTTATTAGATACGAACAGATGAATCATGTTAATGTTAACAGTTGAAAATAAAGGACATGAACGTCTAAATATATATTTGACTCAATTGCTACAAAAAGTAGGGAGTATAAGTTCGCACTAGTAATGTGACAACGAACAAGGTTAGTGGCGGCCGCGGGCGTGAGAAAAAATAAGCAGCGTGCTTCGCCTGTAATTGGTCTGATTGAAACGCGCTTCTCGTTCGGCGGTGTTTCCAAGAAGGCTGGCGGCTCGTTAGGGGACACTGTCCGCAGGGCAGCCCTCCTCTCAGACCGCTCCTTGCCGCATTCCTAACCGACCACAACGAACTTGCTTTTAACATTTTTTAATACTTCAAAACAAAGATGTAAAACGTTACCTTACCTCTTTTCATAAGCTCTTGTGCTTTTTACATTAATCTCTACTTTCCGTAGTTTACTAATAAGAGTCGATCTAGAAGCTCTTACAATGTATCATTTTTTATTGCACGATATATACATAAGGTAAGTGTAGCAGAATGCATTTCATAAAACAAGCAGGTCGGCCGTCGAGTATAATGTGTGACGCGCGAAGATGTGTGGTGCACTTATTATCTACTGAACGACAGTGGCGCTTGGGGCCCCGCCGGGTGGCCGCGTCGCGCCCGAAATGCAACAGACATAACATATTGTCGTAAATATTATGACATAGTTATATTTTTCTTTAATCCCTATATTTGAGTTATTCATGTAAATTTCATTTTAAAGCGATTAAACAAAAATGTAAAGTCTCAAATATTACTATTAATTAGTGAAATAATATTAAATAATTTAAGTGATTTTAACTCCGTAAGCACACAATATAAACTTAGTTAGACTGGATAATGACTAATACTGCTAAATATTGCCAATTCACGCAAGCATACTGATATAACCATGTGTTATTACGAAAGTGCGCGAATGCCAACGCCCTTCGGAATTAGGAAACATAAATGAGGTAGACTACATTCTCATACACGTAAGATCTAACCCCTTGCTGTTGTAAATTAGATATACTTATTATAAAAAGTTAGTTTAATTATTATATATTATATCAAATTATTAATAAAAGAACTATACTATATTGTTAAATTTTTTAAAAATGACTTAAAATACAAAAACATTTTGCGTAAATAAAATTAAAGCACATACAATCTATAAATATCTTTTACATCTTGTGACTCATATGTGACACAAAAATATTTTTAGATGGCTACCTATTTATACTTTTTTAGAGTAACGTGGGTTGCCTTAAAGTACATTATGTATAGATGGTTAACTTAGGACATATTGTTTCAATATATTCCCACAGTACCTACTAATCCGTTTTCTAAGACCGTTACTAGTAGAATTGAACAAAAGTATTCATTTCATCCCATTAAATATTGTACCGTCATAAATCTGGAATTCCGATCTCTCACGCTCGTTGAGAGGCGAGTTGGTTGGAAATCATCCGAGTGAACGACACGAAAGTGTCTGGCAGCTTCATGAGCGCGATGCCTTCATCTACTATGAGCATAAGTCGTGCTCACAGAACAATACAAGTACCAATAATCTTGGCTGTATGTTATTAACGACAACTACTTCCGTTCAAAAAAGCTAATTAAAGTACCGGTCTTGCATCCCTACTCGAGTAAAGGTAGTGATGGGAAATCCATTTAAGGTATAGTGGAAATCTAACCGTCTGTGAAGCGTTCAAGGTTTAAAAACACCGATAAAAACGTCAGCGAAATAATATACACAGGTAAGTACATTACGGGTAACTACTGTTATATAATCCCATGCTTCACCATTTTCAACATAATGTTTTGAATATGAACAGTATAGGTTTATAAAAACAATTTATAAATATTAATAATCTGTGCGCGTCCGCACGAACATGGCGGACTAAGTAAACTTTGTCAACTTTAATTTAAATAATATAGTCAAAACTAATTGAAAAGTGCATATACCGCAATAATATTTTTGTGTCAGTTATAGTTTTGATAAAACTTAACTTTTCAAGAGTAATTGGTCAAATCTTAAGAAGTTTTAAATAACATTTGTGACCGTGAACTGAGTGTACGTTATAAACGCGTAAGCGCCACGCATAGCACGGCGTTTAAGACCTTTTTCTCAGCTCCCATCATTTTATCTAATATCGAACAAACAATATAGGTATTAGTTCCCTGCTATAACCTCCAGTGCAACTATCATGAATAACTTCTGTAACACATGTAATAAACATATCAAATCAGCGGAAAAAATTAAATGTTCTTATAGTAATTGTTCTAAACAGTATCATTACATATGCGCGGGTGTGACAGCCGATCTCAAAAAGCATAATACATGGAAGTGTTCGAGTTGCAAGGAAAAGTTAATAAAATTAAAAGATACCACTGAGGCTTCTGTGAGCGTATCGAATGTAAATGACATAAGTAATTCTATTACACTGAGACGCCATCAAACATCAGGCATGTCGCAGCTGTCTAGGGAGCCTGGTGAGTCCTTTGATCAACAAACTGAGAAGATCTTAGAAGCTATTAGAAATGATTTACCTGGTATCATACAAAGTTTTATGTCGCGTGAATTTATAAACTTAAAAGAGACCCTAAACGAGATTGAAAAATCAATAAAATTTATCTCGGCTCAATACGATGATGCTTTAAAGTCCATTTCATCGATTAAAGAGGAATTAAGCGGCATAAAGAAGGAGAATGTGATACTGCGCAATAATTTGAAGGAGTTGCAAGGTACTGTAAACTCACTAGAACACGACTTAAATAAGCATGAACAATGGGCTCGATTACAGAACGTTGAAATTCTAGGAATTCCAGAAAGTAAGAATGAGTGCTTATCTGAATTAGTACAAGAAATAGCTGAAAAGTCAGGCGTAAATATTAGTGAAGGCGAGCTTGAATTCGTTCATCGTGTACAGTCAAGGAAATCGTCAAGTGGGAAACCTCGCCCCATAGTAGTTCGTTTTAAGTGTCGGCAAAAGAAAGATGCTTTCTTATCGTCTGTGCGTAAGTGTAAGAACTCCACCAGCGACCTTCGATTACCCGGTCAGTCCAAAATTTTTTATGCTAATGAGCACTTGACACAACGTAATAAAAAACTACTTTTTTTATCCAAAACAAGGGCAAAGGAGTTCAACTATCTTTATGTATGGACAAAAAACTGTCGTATCTATGTGAGAAAAAACGAAACATCTCCTCATATACTTATTGCAAGTGCAAGCGATCTCCTAAAGATAGTATAAGAAAGAAATGTTACATTAATTACCTTTGTTTGTTCTCGGTACTGTTATTTAAGTTACTTAATCATAAACTAAATATTGTGTATGGCATGCGGCTATTCATTATTATACGTTATAATATTTATTCATATACACTACACTTATTATTTTACACAAAACACTCAAGACATATTACATATTATATATATACATTTAAACATAAAAATAGTTTACGGTTAATGAACAGCATTCTTATTTATTATAATTGTCTGGTTTTTATTTATTTAAAATGTTTTAATTATTTACAACCATGGACAGTGTGGGTCATAAACCGTTAACAGTTTTATATCAAAACGTCAGGGGGCTACGCACAAAAACGCACGAGTTTTACAATAATGTCATATGTTGTACTAGTGATATTATTACTATTACAGAATCTTGGCTATGTGATAATATTTTGGACTCGGAGCTTTGCGACTCAAGGTATGATGTATTTCGCCATGATCGTGGCGATGGTAGAAGAGGCGGAGGAATATTAATATTGTGTTCTAACATGTTGAATGCGCGGCATCGCCCTGAGTGGACTCCGGATGACCTTGAATGTGTATGGTTAACTATTGACCGCAAAACTTTAAAATGTATGTATAACCTCCACTTGGCAACTATTTATATACCCCCCGATGAAATGTTACCTTCGCGTATTAATATATTTACAGATATGTTAAAGAATGTAGTTTCTAGTAATCCTGGTGACGTGTTTATAATTCTTGGAGATTTTAATCTCCCATGCATACGTTGGACTTCTGAGGGGCCAGTTATACTAAAAAAGGGCACAACTGAAGTTCAGGAATGTGCCGTTAATTTGCTAAATATAGCTAATTTTTTAGGTTTGAAACAATATAACTCAGAGATGAACTCTAGCGGTAACACACTTGACCTTGTCTTTTGTAATTTTGACGTCGAGGTCACTAGGTCATTAAATATTATGGTCGTGGAGGATGAACATCATCCCACTTTATCTATTGATATTACAGATTTAATAGTTCCCTTACTTAATCCTAAAGTAAAGTATAAATATTTATACAATAGGGCCGATTATGAAATTATACGTGAAAATTTAAGTTTCTTTGATTGGTCATCCATATTAAGTATAGCATCGTTAGATGAAGCTTTGGCTAAATTTTATGAAATTCTTTATGGTTTAATCGATAAATATGTACCTAAAGTAATTATACATAATAAAAATATATATCCTGTATGGTATAACAGATCTTTAATTCATATTATTAATGATAAACATAAAGCACACGCTGACTGGAAAAAATATGGCAACCTTATTGATTATGAAATATTTTCACTTTTAAGAAGACGTTTTAAAATCCTAGAAGACAAACTATTTCAAAAGTACATACACAATGCCGAAAATCTTATCAAAATTAATCCTAAATATGTAAATAATTATATTAAAAATAAACGTAAAATTAGATGCAATTATCCTAGTGCTATGGTCTATCAAAATAATATTCATTGTAGTGAAGATGATATAAGCACAGCTTTTGCAAGTTACTTTGAAGGTATGTTTCAGCTACCACTAAGTCAATATCCGCTACAGAGCTTGGACTCTTCAGAATCTTCAGAATGTATGTCGAGCTTAAGTGTTGATACTGAGATGGTGCTTAAATACCTTACCAGCTTAGACGTCAGTAAAGGTCCTGGTAGCGACAATATACCAGCCTTATTTGTCGTAAAGTGTGCTGATGTTCTCGCAGAGCCGTTATGTCTTCTCTATAACAGGTCTTTTAAGCAAGGTTATGTCCCAGCAATGTGGAAGGAAGCACATATTATACCCATACACAAAAAAGGGTTGAAGACGAAAATCGAAAACTACAGACCTATTTCTATACTTAATACATTTAGTAAATTACAAGAACGAATTGTATACAATCATATTTATCCACATATTTCAAAATTTATCCCTCAAGAACAACATGGGTTCATGAAATGTCGTTCCACTCTTACTAATCTATCCGTTTTTACTGGCGATATTTTACGAAGCTTGGGTGACCGCATCCAAGTGGATGTTATATACACGGATTTTGAGAAAGCGTTTGATCGTGTGGATCATATAATACTACTTCAAAAACTTTTAACCCTTGGTATTAGCGGTGACCTTTATCGTTGGTTTGAATCGTACATTTCGAATAGATCACAAGCTGTTGTGGTCGGTAGTGGTAAATCTAATTTTATTAGGGTCCCATCTGGCGTTCCTCAGGGGTCATTACTAGGGCCGCTCTTGTATGCTCTTTATATATATGACATCGGTAAATGTATTAAACACTCTAAATTTCTTTTATATGCTGATGACGCGAAGATTTACAAACCTATAAAAACACCTGATGATTGCATTATGCTTCAAAACGACTTAAATAGACTTTCACTATATCTTAAAGCAAATCGTATAACAGTAAATGTTAGTAAATGTACTCATATCACTTTTACGCGTAATAAAAATGTAATCAAAACAACATATAATATTGGTAATACATCAATAAAATCAGCAACTTTGATAAAAGATCTTGGCGTGACATTGGATAGTAAGTTAACATTTTCTGAACACATAGACTTAATTAGAGACAAAGCTTATCAAAATCTTGGGTTTGTTCTACGTGTCTCAAAACCCTTTTCAGATATTAATACTTTAAAAATGCTTTATTTTTACTACGTTCGGAGTGTATTAGAATATTGCAGTCCCATCTGGAACCCTCAATACATAACGTACATTGAGACGATTGAAAAGATTCAGAGGAAATTTATACGCTATCTTAACTATCGTACCAAAGAACCTAAAATAGACTATATTGCATCTTGCTCATATTATAAAATAGCCACTTTAGAAAGACGTAGAACTGTGGCCGACATGATGCTGTTGTATGATATTTGCAATTCAAACATAGATAATCCTTATCTTATTACAGAAATCTTACAATTGTGCACCCCTCAAAGGCGCACAAGACACACTAATTTATTTTACGTACCATGTCATCGTTCCAACTACACTAGAAACTCAGTTATTCATAGACTGCCTCAAAAGTATAATAAAAATTTCTGTCATGTTGATCTATTTAGCAATTCTAGAGGAAGATTCAAGAAAGCTATCATTACCGAACTTAATAAATAAAATACGCATACACACACACACACACACACACACACACACACACACACACACACACACACACATAAAACACACTCACACACACATTAGTTATAAATAATGAATGGCCGTATCATTGTTCATTGTTTATGTTCTTTTTTTTTTACACTTTTTGTTTTCTTTTTATATAATTGCATAGTGTAATGGCATTTCTTAAATAAATTTAAACTTAGTCTGCCTATCTATATTGCCTAAATAATGTAAATCCGAACTTGGCTTATGTAAGGTTTTTTTTTTTTTTTGTATTTACTTTTTTGCATGTAGCTGTGGATTTTGTTTTAAATAAATAAATAAATAAATAAATAAATATACTCACCCTCGTAACGGTGCGTGCAAAGCATATTGCAGGTAATTTATCGAATATAAGATAGAACATAAATAGTTGTACGTTAAATGTAAAGACTTACGCAAAGGTCTGTCAGTGTGATGCTGTTGGCCGTGTAGAAGACGAGTAACTCAGCCGGCAAGCCGTGAGAACTTGGCTCCCGTAACTTAGAGGCAAGAAGTAGACACGCTGTCCCAAGCAATTGCAGCTGGCTTTTACCAACTGTACACGTACTCAAAAATCTATCCAAGTACGATATAGCCAAGGGGAACACTTCTTCTTGACAACTCTGGTCTTCACACACCTGAAAAAAGTATCTTGTTTTATATTGTGAAGTATTCATGGAAATAAAAACGTATACGACGGCTCGCCTAGTGCAATGTTTATCATCCGGAATTCCTGATAACCTATATACGAGTATTTTACAGAACCGTATTACACTCGTATCGCGATAAATACAGAGTGCAATACTTTCCAACTAGTTGAGTTTCTTATCAGAAGCATTTACTAAACGTTGTTCGCTAAATAGATTTCCTTTCTAAGTATTGCGTTCACCAAATGTATTACAAGCTTGTGTGGTAACATTTTATATATCAAGAACAGTTTATTTAGTGTATTACTATAAAATGTAAAGACCCTAAACTATGAAGAAGTATTGGAAAAGTGAAAGCAGACGATACCGCACTGAGCTAGTTGTGTAAATGTAGATTGTCATGAGAGACGTTATTTGTCATCGCATAGTTTCGCACGGTGTAATCCGAGTGCAACGATTCTGATTCTATAATAGCCTCGAGAAAATATGCACATCTCATGGCTGGTTCAGCCGAGTGTCCCACGCTCATGGACCTGTCAGCTGATTAACGTATGTCTCAGCAAAACAGGCCATTGTTCTGTTACGAGCTTCCTACTTAGCGTGCACATGCAACGCTCTGTTCACTCAAGAAATACAGTTTGTAGCTGGTGGAATGAAACTAATCTTGTAATGTTTAAAATTCTTGTGAAAAGCGATAATGATAACACTACAATGGCATATCTTAATTGTTTCTTCGATATAAAATCCAATTATACAAGAACACAGAGTTAAATTAGTGGCATTGTTAAATTAGATACAGCTTACACTTATTACGTCTTTTAGATGTCATAAGAAAAATAACAAAGTTTCAAGAGGTAACAGTTTAAGCCAGCAATGCCGTGTGCATTGCTGGTTTTAGTTGATTAGAAATACCGATTTTACATTATGATAGAACTGGAATTACGATATTTCATTACAATGTCAATGACCTCAGCCATCAGTTGTTTCGGTCTGCTTGTGCTGAAATTTAGTGGGTATGCAACTGGTTTAGACCGTACGTAACCACGAGGTGTCGGTAAACTCTTTAATGTAGGAGGCACATGCGCGATGCGCCGCCATCGTTGCATGACGTCAGCGCAACCGTCGCGCTCGCCGTCTAAGCCCACGTGGCCGAGCTGGATTATACAGCTGATTGACTACAAACTACGAAGTATTCATTTTGAAATTCTGTACTTATTAAGAATGTATTTTTGTTAAAGTCTTCATAACTAATGCGCGGAAATGAAAATATAAATATAATATATAATATTATATTATATAAAATAATCTACCTATCTTTAATATTTATTATTATATTATATATACAATAAATAATGTTTATACATTATACGACAATATATTAGTAAAAGATAATGCGCGACCGGCGTCAGCTGTGTGCGTGTCAAAATCAGCTGATTATTCAAATAGAACGAGCGAGTCGCCTCGGTCGCCGACCGCCAGCGCGCCGCGTCCGGGGGCCCCTCGCGCCCGCCGACTCCGCGAGCCGCACTGAGCCAATGCTATGTTACTATGTTCTACTACTTTCCAATTGTTGAAGATTTATTATTGTTTAACTATTTGAAACATACTTATGTCAATCAATCAATTTACACCAACTCGTCATACGAAACGCCATCACTTTGCTTTATGACAAAAAAGTGTAAATTACTTACCTCTGTTAAATTTATTCAACCAAACATATTCAACTATAATAATAATTTGACACAATACCACTTATTTTAGTATTCTAATAGTAATCCAATAAGAATTTGATACTTAGATAATGAAAACATTATCAGCTGATCGTGTAAACAAAGATCAGTATGTGGCACTGTTGTGGATAGAAGGCCGAGAGTGATTCAATTACTGTAACGTTACATTCAAAGACATTAAGCGACTGTGGCTAAGGCATACGAGAGCCGAAGTCGCAAAGGTGTCTGCTGGAGGAGCTACACGTGGCTCAGTGGTAACAAAATGGCGAACGGTCGTGATCGCGGCGAGGCTGAGCGGTGCCGGCGCGGGCGCGTGCTCACCTCTAGCATCCACTCCGCGACGACCCGGCGCATGTGCGGCGTGATCTCCATCTGCACGGTGCCGAAGTAGTTGGCGGTGACGGCGTAGCGCTCCTCGGTGCGCAGCAGGTTGTCGAGCACCCGGCGCCGCAGCAGCACGGGGTCGCAGGCGGCGGCGGGCGCGGCCGGCGACGCAGCCGGCTCCCGCGCCGGACTCACGCGCTCCGCACACAGCAGCTCCATCACACCGCACTGCGGCTATTTGGCTGGCTCGCTGCTCGCGGCTACTGCCCACTGTGTATCGAGTAGTGACTGTTGCACAGCTGATCGGCACGACGGGACGAAGCAGAGTGGTGTTGCGACGGCGAGAGCCTGAGTCACAGTGAGCGGCGACCGCGCTGGCCGCCCGGCGAACATATGATCGGCGGGGCGCGGGGCGCGGGGCGAGGCGGCCGCCTGTGAGGCCCGCACGCAGGTTTCTCCCGATTCGACGTTCGAATAATAATACATAACACGTTTTCTTTCTCGCTCGCACTCTTTTCTGATTCTGGCCTCTCGTTCTATAGTATTTACAAAATGAGATGGATTCCACGGACCGATTATAAAAGTGACCATACGACCACAATACCTATCTGACGATAGGCACTTTAATTATGATCTCGTTACTTATCCTTTTTAAATAACTATAAAGAAATGCTCCGAGCGGCTTATATTACAATTTACAATAATATTGTGATTAATAATAAATATGTACATAGGTAGTACCATAAGCGCCCGCATATCACGTTATTTGTGAAAATACAAAAGTCAAAACCGATGTGTATGCCAATATAGGTATGAGGTATTATGATTTGTATTAATTACCTATTCAGAACTTCTTATCATATTCCAATATACTTATATGTACCACGACTTTTTAAATTAAGACTTAGGTATTAACTGCTCTCATTAAATAAGCAAAACTACTTACAACGTAGGTATATAAAATTCTATGAAAATAACTATAAATAGGTAGGTACCCTACACAGATCTTTAAATCTTAGATACCTATCTTTATTAGTTGCAGGTAGTTGACCTTATCTAAATTCCCAAGTCAGAAGAAATGTGAAAGAAGTACACACTTAAGACATTGAAATTGCTACTGCCTTTGATTTCTGCACGTCATTTACTAAGTAGGTATGTTACCTATAATATATCACATGTTTTTATGAAGAGCCTACTTTTTCTACATTATTTCCGACAAGAACGCAGTCTGTGTGAAAATAGAATTTTTAATGTAGATTAATTAACTTTTCACATGCAATTACTTGCCTACTACTAACTAGTCAGCAATTATTAGACAGGTTGTCGAAGTGCTAGAATACGGTTCATTTCAGTTCATGGGAGTTCAGTGTCATAATATTTATTGTGTTCTATTTACATAGATTCAAATGTTCCCAGCTTTTCGTTATGGATTTCTAAATATTATATAAAATCGTTTTAATATTTAGTCGATTTTCATTAGTTTTTTAAAGAAAAACCTATCTAGTTCTACATCCTTATATTATTGTAAGAATACTTATTAGCCATTAGGTAGGTATATAATGAATCATTGAATATAGGCAATAACAGCAATTAATCTGTAAAGCTTAACCTTACTCATACCTAATTATAAAAGTTATCATATAAAAGATCTTATTTGTACTCGATTTTTTTTAATTTAAAAAATAGTGAGGTACCTATTCGCTCGAGTTCGTCCTAGGCGTTTTAACGGTTAGCGTCTAGCGAGACGAACATCAATTTATTTTAAACATATAAAAATATAATAATATTCAGCTTCGTATCCCTTAAGTGAACGGACATAGGTACCTACTACCTGTGCTACTACTCGTAATGATTGCATATTAAAAACAGAAAATTGATTTTATTGCATCAAATATACTTATTGTAATATGAAATAAATGAAAACGATAATTTTAATGGGAATGCATCGATAATATTAAATAGCTATCTGTGTTGATTATCTTGACAACATTTCGTTACAAACGCGGCGATCAGCTGTGTCGCCAGCTGATTACTGCAGCGAGCCGCGTGACGCGTCTGCGCTACATTTATACGAATTACGAACCTAAATAGGTATATCATATACCTATGTATTGGCAAAATAGTTTTTAATTTTGTAAGTATTCTCTAAACTTTTTTAAGTATAGATGGGAGTTGGGACTGGCCGCTGACGTTAATTTTATTTGTACTAGGGTAAACATACCGGTTTACCGACCACTACCCCTTTTCGACCACTTCGCATGTTATTTTAAATAATAGACAGTGTTATAGACCGATCTTTTCTAATTTAGCGCCATTCGATCCGGGCGAACTTCACAGTTTATATTTTAACGGCATGACCTCGAAGTTTTCAAATTGAGCACTCAGTCGCTCTTTCAAAATTTGGTGTATGAACGCGTGTAAAATTTAGCGAGAAAAATAGTAGGTGGATTGATTTTCAAAGGTAAGCTTTTAAGTGTTACTCTTACTTTATTGGTCATTGATTTGGTTTGTGTGTATTAGGCATGTTTAATTTCAATATTCAAGTGCCTAAACTCATCAAACTTTTTATAATTTATAATATTTTTGGTGGTCGGACAATACGTTAACGATTAATTTCAAAATCTACTTTCCGACCGGGCCGGTCGCAAAACCGTCGTTTTTCTTTGCCTTTATTGCGGAAACCTTAAATTCACCAACATACATTGCACTATATTTGTGAACAGCTAGAGTTTTGTGAATTTACAACTAGATTACGACCGCCTGTATACCTTATATTTTCAAAGATATGTCCTTCCAAAATAGCGAATATTTAACGGCCGATGACCAGTAAAAACAAAACCTGTCCCCGACCGTTTGAAAACTCTTCTAATATTATGAAGGTGAAAAATTGTGAAATCTTACTAATATTATAAAGGTGAAAGTTAAGATGTATGTTTGAATGTTTGTTACTCAAGCACAAAATTTGGTACAGAGATAGAGTATACTCTGGAATAGCACATGCTAATTTTTATCCCGGAAAAATATATAGTTCCCTTGGGATATATATGTTTTTATTTTGTAAAGGCGAACTTATTCAAGCTTGTAAATAAGCTTATATGTTTTAATGATAATAGATACATTTTGGTTGCTGTGCTTGGTGTTAGAATTGTGCTTATTTTTTTATCAGATGGCACCTATCAGTAAAGAAAAAAAAAATTAAGAGCCGTGCCGCTTCAACCCCTAAACTTTCCTTTGAATTTAAAAGTCCTCCTAACAAGCGTACGAAAACGCTAGGGCGAAAATTTCACATTTTGCACCGCTCTATTAAGATTCCAAAGTTTTTCTTATATATCTCTTATCGACATCTCAATATCACCATTTAGTGACATTCAATTATCACAAATCTTTAGCTTGGCAACAATACTATGAAAAAAGAGATATAGCGAAAGAGGACAAAGAAAACTAAATTAAGAAAAGAAAGCTCGAAAGAGCTAAAGAGAAAAGAACAACTATTTCAACACCACCAACCATCTAACATGAGAATTAAAAAAAAATTTGAAGAAACTCAATCCCGTCTTAAATGTGGTTCTTGTGATCTTGACCGTAATACCGTTACTTAATTTTATTTTTAAGTCGTAAAAGAGAGTACAAATATACAGCTATTGTGAATTTATTAATTGTATTATTATCATACTATTATAAACCTTACAGGCTATTACACAAGAGTCGTTTTTCTACCGTAAAATAGGTGGCCGATAACCAGTGCACTAGTGGACGATAACTGAGTGAAAAGGCCGATAACCGGTATTTTTGCTATTTTTACAAATATATATTTTTTTAAAATTATGTATCACTGATACATCTATAGGCGCTAGGTTTAATGAAACTAGACTATTTTAGGATGAAATGATATTTTTTTGAAAAATCTTGGAGTACAACATTATGACAAAAATCAACTCCGAAGTCAACAAGTCGCTTAAACGGTCGATAACCGGTATGTTTACCCTACATAAATTGGTCTCGTTTCATAATATTAATAGTTATTTAATATTTTGTACTTACATAATTGACAAGGTCGACTTAGTTGAATTAGGAGCTTTTGTACAGCTTTAAGTCTTATATTGTATTAAATTGATATCTCCGCACTGTTTTTGCGAAGAAGCTTTTGAGATATCTATCTAAGACAGACAGGCGGAAAACAAGGATTCCTGTTTAAAAAAAAGTAAGATTCTAAGTAAACCAAATTAATTGGAAATTTTTATAATGAAACTAGTGAGGTACTTTTAACGGATCCCATTCAATTATAAATGAAACTATCTTTTCGGAGTTTGTCTCGGATTTATTTGGATTTTTGGTTCCTGATGTTTCGAATGCTTTACAGCAATCATGGTCACGGGAGGTCTCGAAACAAAATCCGAAAAGATAGTTTCATTTATAATGTCAAATATTCGCGTAAACCTAAGAAAGTATGCGGATCCCATTCAAAATAAACAGTTCTAAATTTCGATTCGATTTTCCAGTTAAGTATTTTTAGGTTTCCCCATTTTTTATTCATGAACCACCTACAATACAAAAGAAATAGAATTATTATAACTGATGATACAGTTATTGTATACATTTATAATTTTTATACGATCGATACGATTTGTATACCAGATCGCTTGTTATATTTACCTTGTAATATTTGAATAACTATTAATGTGACTTAATTAGATATTCTAAGAGTCAATGGCCACGTAAAATCGTCAATGTGACAATACGAGTCGTGTCGGTTAAGTTCGCAGTGCTTTTTGCTAATTCAATCGCGACTCGCGAGAGGGCGCGCAGGCGCAGGAAGTGCGCTACAACCGCGACTCATTAATCACAAGTCGGCTTCCATCAAACCGCTAAGTGTAAGGGTGCTACATTAAGCCTTTTCAAACGAACGGCGAGTTTCTGATGGACATATTAATAAGTAGAAATCATGAAGTTTTATATAAAAAAACTTGTATATTAAGTACAATGAACTCTTTAATATAATAAATAATCATAAGTATAATATATTCAACAAAGAAGCCGGGACGAGTCGGGCGTTAAAAATTTCTACTTAGTACCTGCCTGTATCAAGCTTCAAAAACGTTATCGATTTGATTAGGATTTAGGGCTTAAGAGAGACACGTTTATTGTTTCATATTTTTTGTTAAAGCGCTTTGCATTCTGCGGTAACATCAAGACGTGTGTTATATTACGATGAAGAGTGAAAACTAAACATTATCATATCCGTCATACGTAATAATATAAGGGACACCCTTATATTTCGATTAGGTTAAAGTATTGCGATATTTTCTAAATTTGGGTAGGTATTACAGAAAGTTGAAAAGCTTGTGAACTTTTGACCGAATATTTCCAAGTTTGAGAGGCGTTTCCTTGGTTGTATTGAAATGAGCTTGAGCGCAAACAATAACCAGGATTCCAAAACACAAGCAATAAAGTAGAATGCTTAGTGCGAGCGGGACATCACTCTTTCTCAGAATCACGAGGCTGTGTAATGGAACGCGGCAAAATGGAATGTAACCGGCACCGTTCAACGGACGAACAATCGGCTATCCCACCTAAAATATAACTAACATATTGAACATTATTTATACTTTTAAATGCACTGCATGCCATTTGACAAAAAAATATTTAAAAATGTAACCTATGTCTATTGTCTATATCATGTCTTCTATTTGTGGTAAAGTTGTAGTTAGCCGTACAGTTAGTTATAAAACAATTGTTCAGTTCTTGAAAGAGGTAGAGACAAATAAAATAAAGGTAGTAAATAATAAAGGTTTTACCTATTTTTTTTAATTACTTTGGATGCGAAAGTTAATAATAGGTATAGCTATAACAACTCAAAAAGAAATAAGAATAGAAGTAAAGCTAAGTAGCCGTTAGGGATGATTCTATTGTTCTTTATCGCATGCCAAAAAAACTGCAGACGAATATAAATAGAAATAAATACGTTATTACACGAGAGCTCGTAAGACCGACTTAGCTATGATGATTACTACCATGATTCTTTTACACAAGGTGGTAGAGGATTGAGGTTTACATTTGACACTAGCCCTTAAAACTGATTCCTTAATCGAAAAATTGTTTTCACAAACTCGTAATATTTTATAAAGACCCGTCTCACGACATCCGGCGTTATGAGTTAGACGAGATAAAATACAGCTCTACTTTACGTGTTGAATAACTACCCTAATATTTTTTTTCAAAAATTCAATTTACTACTTTGTCGGCGTAACTAATATTATGTATTATATACGATTATGCCGAAGCTTTTTAGTACTTGTTCCTCTCTATTTCTAGTTCCATTGAGTCAGCTCAAGGTTGCGGGCAGACGGATAGACAGATGGACATAGCGAAATTATTTTTGTTGTTGTAATTAAAATAAAATACCGTGCCTTTATTTTTTTGTAATATAAATTAAAGCACCCTATCTAATTACGGTATACTTTTTTAAATTCTTAGATACCTAGGTAGGTATGTGTATTTCTTAGATACATATGTATGTGGATAATGTATGTGATAATAATTGTCATAATCATAAATACAATCTGTAATTAATCTAGAACTAATTGCAACAACCAAAAAAATCACCGCTTTCATACGAAATAATAAAAATGGTAGCCGGGAAACTGAATATTATATTTCGTAAAAACAAGTAAGTTAATCTGTATGAACATACAACATAATTAATTGAAGCTTTAAAAAATTGATTTGTACCTGAATTAATATAAAGTAATATAAAATGTAATAGCCTTGCTATCTAATTTACTCTAAATAAAAGCAGGTTCAATAACTGAAAAAAGCTTTTCGATATTAAGTGTTTGAATTGGCTAACTTAACTACTAGGAGTTACAATTTAAGAAATTACATGTAATAAAATAAACATGTTTTTATTATATTCAATCGCCTTGTGTTTTTCTTTTGTAGAAAAAATCAATTTTTTGAGCTTTGGCGCGAATGAGTGTGGATATCTCGCTGTAAACTTCAATATAGGGCGCTTAAGGCAAGTGACGCTATTTAATTTAACGAGAATTAATTAAAGTATTTTAAAATTAGTTCATCACGTAATAATTATTTTGTATTTTACTAAATTTAACAATAACACAAATAATGTTGGGAATTATAGTACAAAGTAAAACAACTTTGAATATAAATACATTATGCATATGCATACCAGGACTAATGCAAAACAGATACACAATATAAAAGATAGCATGAAAACACGAATTACGAGAACTAAAGAACAAAATGTATAATATTGTATTTAAGAAGATAACATAAAATTCCAGTGATTTACGATTCATAAAATGTTTTAAAAATTACTAAGATTTTGGCGAACCTAAGGCCGTTTGGAAATAGCCACCACGTAGTGTCTGTCTGCATAAAAAGTATCACCGAATGATGGCAAATGCATTGAAATGCGTCACTACTGGGACTCCAACTAAAATCGGTACGCGCGCACCGAACGAGGGCTCAAAATGAAAAGGCGATTTCATCTACAAATATGGAACTCAGAACTGAAACCTGTATGGTAAACCTGTACACTTCAACCGTGTCTTTGTACTTAGCCGCATGTGTTCAGATTTCAAGACCAAAATCATTTTCAAGGAAATATAACGTTAAGCGGTTAGATCTGCCTAGAATTAGACATGACGACATTGCAATTGTATGCAAAGAATCAGTAATCAGCATAGCTTTTTAAGACCTTTACGTCAATTACTTTAATACAGGATTTTCTTTACTATTTTGCTAAATTTAAAGAAAACTGCATTCTTACACATAAGTGTTTAAAACATGTCTTCCTTAATCCGTACGACTTCAACGCACTACAAGTATACCGGTATTTTTACATTAATATGTTCAACATTTATAAAACGTTATTAAAATATTTTCATTTGAAATCATTATTACTTTATGAAGAACTGTGAACATACTGATTTTATACAGAGCGATTATTCCTTGCAAAAAATGTGGAATCTGACTTTGTGTACTTTTTACTCTATATATAATTATAAGTATTGCATACTTATTAAAAGGCGCGCAATCTATATTAAAGTTAAGACCTTGAGAAAAACAAAGGTGGCTTCCTAGAAGTAGGTTATTATCTTTTTACGAATGGAGCTGTCAAATGCTCTTTCAATATTAAAATGTGGAGTTTCACAATTTCTATTCGATAGTTTCGTAAGCCGCGGTCTGAACCTTGCAGGAGATGCCCTTATGAAACTACATCATCCCTACCCCGTGAGCATCATGCTCCATTTTTAGGCAGGACCGCCTCCCCGCCCGGTGACGCTGTAAGAAAAAAAAGAATTTCACAAGTAATTGTGTGAAACGCATACACGCTATAAAATAAGGAAAGTTTGTGGTACCTACATAAGATTTTTGTAACTTGCTAACTGGAAATGTTATGTCTAACAGGATACAGTTATATTATTTCCGTTGACATTTGTGTGAGGTCCTCAACCGTTTTTAGGTACTTCTACACATTACACAATACTCATAAGTTCTACATTAATTTAAATTTTCTTTCTATCGATACGGTCACAATATATGTATATGAATATTGACAAATATATAGATGCATTTTAATTATAACATAGTCTTAGGTAAAATTGTACAATTTTTCGTGACGATAACTTTTGGTATAGAGCTATTCAATCTACTCTTCACTTCAGCAACAAATAGCTAGATATTAGAAAAGGATAGAAAGACGAATATTTTCTAATTTTTTGCCTCAAAGATTACTAAAGCTAACGTAGATGTAAAAACTTGAAGAAACGTGGTTTGAGTTGCGGTAAGTAAATTCATTAAGTGGGCCTCATTCAACTAGGAAGTTTTTGATAGTTCAGTCGTCAGGGCCGAATTGAAAAAAATGACTAGAGACGGCGGCGAGCGTTGACCTGGCAAATGTTTACTGTCCTTGGTTATCGCGGACACGTTTGGACTGACGTCATTCTGGAGGTGCCGATGGGTTTCAGGAGGAGGGCACGAAATTTTATAACCAGCGCTAACATTTTCATTACCAGTTGACTGTATGTAAAAAACTACTAAAATTTTAATACTTATCGAATATTTGATTAAACTTATATTTAATGATAATCGTAGTACATTTATGCATTGGTAACAAACTTCTAGATAAGCGAATATAGATATAATTAAAATTCTGTAACAGCACGCACAATAATGAGGTCATTGACTTCAACCATCCGGCATTCAATGAGAACGCAAGAATTTAAGCAAACACAATTAAATGACGTAATGTAAACGTCTCACATTAATAAATCTATTAAATAGCTGTTCTATGAAATTAAAATGGGTGTGGCATATTTTTGAACTGAATTTTGTCCACTTTAAATGTAAGCATTGGATCCTATCTTATATTCTATTCTGAAAGAAATAGAAGATTATTTTGTTGTTTGTTGAATGTTTGTGCTTTACGAGTACTTTTTTTGTGGTATTGTTCAACTGCTTCATTTCTCACATATCCTGAGAATTGATTCAGTTTATTTACGCTATTATAGTTAGACGTCTCGCTATGTAGCATTTTTTTCGTAATTTATTCGTAACCGTTCATTCATCTAGACGATCTACGACTTGTTAGTATTATATGGGATAAAAACGATGCTAGAGCACACACTGACTATGCAATAAACGAACTAAAGAAGGGTTTTGTCGCACGGGACGCTCAGTACAGATATGAGCAAGTATCACATTCTGGTACTTCCACATAGTTGTCTGCGAGTCACGATGGCTCACACAGTTTTTGCAAAGAGAGAAGCGGCGAAGGTCGGTCGAGGCGATCCACGAGCGATCTAGCATTCCACAGGCCATGAATGAATAGTTGCTCGACTGGTCGGCTAGCGCACACTGAGTGAATTCAGATTAATTTGACAACAAACGTACAAGTTGGCGAAAACCGGAATGCCCGTAGGCAGCCGCCTCGTGGGAACGCTCCAAAGATTTGTCTCTGTTTATTGTCTGATCAACGCACTCTTATTAAATTGATGTTTTGTCCACGAGCTTTGTTGTTCCTTCGCACCGCTAATTTGCCCCTCATTTTACGCAATCTGAATAACCGAGTAATTGACTTGGAAGACAAAAGAAGTATATAACTAGTTTTTATGTAAGTTGGTGGTCCTTAACAATAAACAAAATATATAAATGATGTTTATGTATAACATTTTGGTCTATAAGTAATACTTCGGCTTTTTCTTTCTAGTACCTATAGGTACTGAGTAATCTTTAACACTGAGACACTAGGTGATTTATTCATCAAAGCATATATTATTAAGTTCTTTTATTACGTTATATGCAGTTCAAGTTAGTTACGAGACTTCCAGACCAATTTGAAATGTAACGGTTCTTGAATTCGTGACTCCAGCGCCAGACGAAAAACGATAATGAATTAGGTAGGTGCAGATTGCACTGGTATACTGTCACCACACTAATCGCGATCTAATTAAGTAAAATAGTTTATGTCAAATATTTTGATATTTATATAATATTTTATTATTCATTCACTCAACTTAAAGTACTTCTTTAAACTAGTAAAATTGTAGTTCTACAACTACAGTATATTATTGAGGCCGGAAATGAATGATTACATATTCTAAATATGCCGTATTGTATATGCTAACCTTGAAAATAATATCGATTATATCATGTCAGATGTTACTTAAGTTATTCAAAAGACGTATCATAGTAATAAACTGACAGCATCCTGGGTCTATTTATTATTAGGTAATACTTATTTATATTTACTAACCTGATAAAATATGGACATTGATTTTCATTTTTATACATAAATATTTCTTTTAATTATACATATATACTTAAGTATTTTAATAAATAGTAGGTGTTATTTGTGACAATTGTAAATATTAATATAATAATACATTTTATATTTTACGAGTTTACTACGTATGTTTGTGTAACGTACCATGCACTTTTGATATGTTTTTACATGATACCGATACATTACATCGGAGAATGTACAATTTTGTATTTCACTATGTCAGTGAGCACGGTGAAGTTAAATAAGCAAAGTATTATACAAAGTATGTGTAAAAACAGTGGTTTTTCCGTTGATCATATTTCACAACGACCAGTGATAAAGAATAGTTAGCGACGCAGCGTTTAAGTACATATTTGTTGCACCATATGCATTCTTTTAAAATTATGTTATGCAGATATTACAAATCTCACAACATTAGTTTTTTGTATAAAACTAATCTCACATTATTTAAGTTGAAGATGTTAAGCTTTGTAAATCATTCTTTGTAAATAATCGTTTTTAAATGTGCCTACGGACCTTCAATACGAATGGAATCAGACCATTGTTCGCCACGCTGGCCAAGTGCTGGTTGGCGGACATCACGTGTCTTTCGAAGTTCTAAGTTTTCTTAGATATGTAGTTTCTCCTCGATGTTTTATTTTGTTGTAACTCGTAAGGCAAGTGGAAATTATGTAAATTATTTAATATAAAATCAAAGTCATGTAAATATTAGAAGCGCGAGACCCGTGAATTGAACCCACTTCACCCGTTTCCCTAGGGAGCGCATTACCATTGGGTTACTATCTTATTATTACAAAGTAGTATTATTTCATAGCATACTTAGATGCTGCACATTCGCGCTGTTAATGCAAACGTTTATCAAAGGCAGGAAAATTTTATTCAAAATACCCAATTTATGTATATTATCCTTTGTTGATTTATATTATAAAGCGAACACGTCATTCAGGACAATTAAAAATAAAAAAAAATATGAATCCATAGAGACCGATTAAAGGAAGCTTTAGCATTGAAATAACACATGGCTAATTCGACAGCATGTGATAAAAGTTCAATGTTCTAATAGTTACGAAATAATAAATACTTCGACTTTACGAAAACTGGCTCACGTGTTACGTACAAAGTGTTATTATTACTTACACATGAGTGTATTATGGTCAACTTGGTTCCAGTACTTGACCCTGAACCCATTGGATTATCTGACATCAAACTTAATATTTCGGCAGATGCTTGCTTAAAGATTTCTGATAAGTAATGTATAATAATAAAACCTGGTATACGACTCGTGCAGGACAACATCACGTAATACGTCCACTAGTTAATAGAATCCGCCTTGGTTTTTTAGAGATATTTTAGACCTATGGATAATTTAAAAAGGGCCGCGTGTAGTATGTTTCTAAAAAGTTGTATAGTAATATGAAATCTGAATTTGCAACTCATTTATAAATGGTTAGGCGTGTGAGTGAGTGCCTTATTTTGGTTTCGGCGCCTCAGACGAATAAATAAAACCAGTTCATATCGGTTCGTCGAATGGCCTCTATTTAAGGAACCCCGCTGCGCTCTTATCGGGCCTCCGACTTCTGAGTCCGGATTCCTGTTGTTCCCGGTTGAACTATGCTGGTTTGCGGTACTATTTTACATTACGTAATATCGACAAATGCTAATGATTAGGTAGATTCGCATACGTATGTTACGAGTGTTGTTAAACATCAAATACGTAGGTATTTTTTTTAAATTTAAGTTAAAATTTTATCTACGTACTTTCTACTTATCACATGATATATAGATATAATTTATTTAGAAAATAGGTATGTTTCCAGTGATTTAGCCGGTGAAATACAACAAGCGAACACATACAATTAGTTAATAAGACAAAGATAAAATATAGATATGTTAATGTTAGTCTTGATGTAGTTATACAATTTTATAAATTTTAACATGGGAATAAAACGCTCGTTTGATGACAGCCGGCGAGTTCGCCTTGTATGAGGGCGTGCCAATGACTCGCGGGCCTTGAAGCCGTAGTAGACAGATTTGGGAATCGGGGCCTCTCTACGCGTCTACGTATTTCGTTTCAACGAGTTGCTTTTTTTCATAAAATTGTTGTGATAATATTTTCACATTCCTTTTATAAACTTCAAACATTATTTGAAATTCTTCATTTTTATTTCATGAGCCATAACACTGTTAAAATGGAGTTAATCTATACTAATATTATAAAGAAGTAAAGTTTGTTTATTTGTTAAATTGTAAGGGGTAATCTCGGGATCTACTGAACCGATTTTAAAAATTCTTTCACCAATAGAAAGCCACATTATTGCTGAGTGTCATAGACTATATAAAACACCGAAAAAGGCTTTAACGTCCGTTTTGCAAAGTGAATCGGAGAAAAAATGGTCGAATGAAAGCGTTTCTACGAACGCTGCCTTAACAATGAAAGATATATTTTTGAGTTCTAGAGTAAAAATGTGGAGCTTGAAAATGCCTACAAAAAAGTCAACGGCAGCCATTATGTCTAACTTAAAAACACTATGTACTAAAAAGGATTATTAAAATTATGCCTAACGGAGTGGGCACGGGTCAGCTAGGATTGATATAAAATCACTCGGAAGTAGGATACTTTTACAAATTTTTATATTAGTTTATCTACTAAATAGACAGAGGTTACATAGGGTTAGTTACTATCATAGTACGCAAACAATAAATAATGTGTGAGTTAATACATAAAATTAAGTAGGTACTGTATGTGTTATCGTAAAATATTACTTAACGAGCGATTATAATAATAATTATTATAAATTTGTAGTTATTTTTCTTAGGTAACTGTGTTTATATAGTGATGGAACACAAGGTCCCCCGGTCTCCCACCTACTATGGAATATACTATTTAAGACTTAATTAAAATTGCAATTACATGGAATAATACTTGTATTAACAAACCAAATTATTTTATGCACAGATGTATAAATAATTTAGATATCTCTTCTAACGCAAGAAAAGTATCATAAGATATGCCCCTATGGTATACCATCACAATAAGATTGTTTCATACAGTATCACTCAACTTTATTAAATACCTACTAAACAACTGTGATACACTTAATTATCCATTAAAGACTAATTGTAAGTTTAAATATAAAATATACTTTCACTATCTTGAGGACCTAACAATTAAGGTTTGTTGGTACTGCGATACTAGGTGGCCGTTGCGAAGTTTAAAGCGGATTCGCTAAAATATTGGCGGTCGCTTATCAGTGTCGACTACGTCATATTCGATTGAGCAGGAATGGGGGCGTTATCTTTCATTTACAAAACCGTACTCTGTACCTACTCGTATTTGCATCGCATTGAAAATAAAATGAGACATTGTACAATATATTGATAATAGTAGGTATAATATATTCCTAGAAGAAATTGTTATTCAAATGTTGAAAAATTTAAAATTTAATCTAGATGCTGTCTTAAAAATTGGTCCTTCTTAGACAGGCAGACACTTAATTACGGATTTGTAATCTAGTACGGGTGCGACTTAAAGATTTTGTTAAGTAGGTACCTACTGATGATTAAAGACAATATCTTTTTCTAGTTCTCATACTTATAAATTAGTAGCGAGGAAAACAAAAAGGGTGATTTTTCATAAAAATCTTCCTTATAGCTCAACAGGACATTTGAAAAAAAAAATATCCAGCCTTTGGTTCTCGAGTTTTACGCTTTCGCTTAGCAACACATTTAGTCATTTATTTCTATTTGCATTTCTTGTTCTTTCACAGATATTTATATTGGTATATTTGATGAAATTAGTTTGATACTTATAATAACTATCTAACAGCTGTCTCCATAATAAATTTCATCTAAATCGGTTTTTAGCATTACAGACAAACAAACATAAAAGTATCTTACAAACTAAACTTAAGATGTACACATAATTAATATTTCCTTTTCAACATACACGAACGATTATTTCTTTAATAATACCAATTCCTGGTAAAGTAAATTCCCAACAAGAAGTAGATTACGAAAAATTTAGAATTACTTTTTCTTTATAAAAAGTGTGGTCTAACAATACAAATGAAATGGCATAAATCAAAATATACCGCTGGTGCTCCGTGATGGAATGTAGAGGTACAATGCATTGAGAATTATTTTCATAGACCTGGCATGGACAAACACTGAATAGTAGCAGATGGAATGTCGCGAGGTAATTAATTAAGGGCTATTAGTCGCCGTTTCTCCTTAAAGATCAGTGAGCGGTGTTAATGTAATATACTTGTACTTTCGCAAGGCTGCAGATTAGAATTCAAATCGTTTTCTTGTTCTTTTCAGTCTTAGTTTCACAGATATTTTTGTCTTTCGCACGCAAAAATATGTCAAGCATATTAATATATAAAACATATTTAAAGTATGTATTAATAATCTAAAACAAAATAGGAAGCTAGCATTTAATTAACAATGAGACTTTTAAAAAGCGAAAGAATTTAATACCTCATTATTAATAAATTAAACAAATATTTGATAAAAATTCAAGTGTTTTCATACATCGTAAATAAAGTGCTATCAAACAAGATGACTGGTAGGGCGTGGTAGAGTTGATTGACCGAAAATACGGAGACAACTTAGACAAGCACTATTTCCTGTGGGGCAAGGGGACGGCGCTCGCTGGCGGCACGCGGCCAGTTCGCACGACCCTGCAATGAGTTTTAATTGAGTCTGACCGCAGGCGCAGGAAGCTGAGGCCACGGTCGCTCTATGGCGACCTTTCTGCTCGCGCGAATACTATACATTATCATTTGCTAAATGTTTTTCTTGGAGTATATCTATAAATATATATTTACTTATATAACTCCACTTATTTTAAAACATAACATGTTCAATACGATATAATTAATGACATTATTCTACTACAATTTATGTAGGTGAATATCCTTGGTAATATTATAAAGTATTCGTTGATTTTTGTTATTCAGATATTATAAAGCGACGGATGGTTTTGGAGCCAAATATTTTATATCTGAGGTTGGATTATACTTTACCGAGTAGAGAATAATACATTTTTTTAATATTTTATATTAAAACGTTTTAAATATCAAATCTTGTTTTAAAAACACGCGTCTCTAAATAATTTACAATGTCTTAAAATTATTTATTTCACAAATTTGATTAAAAATGTCCTACATCCAAAGAATCAGAACAAATTAAAGTATATGATATGACTTTGCGCATGTTTATCAGCCAGCAGTAAGTATCATTATTGTGAAATTTTCAAGTTCTCTTACAGTGAAAATGAGTAATCGCTATGATTTGATCAAAATACCATTGTCCCACTTATTACAATGACAAAAACACGAACGCATTCCGAGTGTTCAGCGTCTCGTCACATATTACTAGCGTAATAACGTTTCAATTATGTAGTTGTAATCGAAATCAGCTGATGTGAAAACGCTCTTTGCATCCGGCTCTACATGTCGATAGACGTTACTCTAACTGATAGAAATATCTTTTGTTTTATGCACCTACCACTGTAATAGATACAGTATATCATTACATATAAACAAAATTGAAGTGTCTGTTTTTAATTTCAAATTAGCAGCTTTTCACTAAATGCATATGAAAGTTTAGATCAAAAAATCAATTTAAAATTTTTGTCTGTCTGTTGACCGGCTAATTTCTAAACCGGCTAGACCGATTTTGACGAGACTTTCACTTTGAGAGAGCTTATGTTTTAAGGAGTTACTTAGGCGACATTTATTAAAAACTATAAGAGCCATTTAATTTATCGTAACTTACGCCTAGCAAAGGGTTTGCTAGTTGATAATATAACATAGTGAATATGAACATGTTTTATTAAAATATTTTAACCAATAATATTCATATAGCAAGTGATTGCTTCATCTTACTTAGTAGTTTCTAAATAAATACGAGCACTTACCTAATTATTTTATGTGTAAGTAAAAATATAAATAGAATGCAAAACAATAAACATAGATTGTCGTATCACAATAAGTTCGAACTTTTAATATAGATTTGTATATTGAACGATATCTTATTTCGAAGGAAGAAGAAAATGAAAGGCAAAACATAAAATTTATTTAAAATTTATAAATTTTATTTAAAATTATAAATGTATAGATAATAATTAACTATCTGGTATCACACACACAAGCCTCAGTAAGCTTAAGCTCACCATGGAACTTTGTAGATGGTGCTGTATGTTAATGTCCCAACAGATTTATTCATTTATATTTATGCACATCGACACGGTGTTTTTTAAAATTGCAAGGAACAGAAATTACAGCCACAGGATAAAAAATACATTCCAGCAACAAGTGTACGCAATTTGTAGTGTACATATATCCTTGTTAGCTATGGCTGTTAACATGAATGCGGGTTCGCCGCGGGCCCGCCTTGGCCGAGGCCCCAAGTCGTGACAGCCGTTTGTTAAACTAATGGCGAAGAAAAGAATGCCGCCTTCCATTAACTGCTCGAATGCGACTGTTGATTTGAGCAATTTGCACGCGCGAACAGAACT
Source organism: Boloria selene (assembly GCA_905231865.2). Lineage (NCBI taxonomy): Eukaryota > Metazoa > Arthropoda > Insecta > Lepidoptera > Nymphalidae > Boloria > Boloria selene. Next base: position 9,810,058 of record HG993137.1, on the reverse strand, counting down.
TGTCTTAACTACATCTATTGTATTTTTCTTAAAAATTCTTTATACCGTCCCTCGCCTTGCTCGATTTAATCGAAGTTTTTCAGTGTCACTAACTTCTTTGTCGTGATCCAGCAAAAAGTGTTCACGTTTTGCTTGAAATGTAGAGTCAATGAAACTATACGTTTTGTTTCTTTTGTTTAAGTAAATCAGATAAAGATGATTTGCATCTTATCTCAACAACAAAGTATAAGGAAAATAATATTTTTATAAAAAGGCCCTAGTTTTAGATAATACTAGTTACTCACCCTCGCTTCGCTCGGGTTCGTCTCTAGGGACCCCCTTTCGCATAATATTTTTACAAACTTTTAATGTCTTACTTATTTATACATAACAACATGCTTGTACTGTCAACACTGAAAAAAGTTTCAATTTGACGGCAAAATCCTCATTAAGTATTATCAAAATGATCCGCCATTTAATGAATTCATTTGTTACAAAAAATGTGATAAATAAAGAACCGCTCGACCGATTTTGTGCAAACTACACATAAACCATCTACTAAATAGTCCAAACAAAGCCTAAACATTTGGTTTGGATAGGTGAGCCTATTCTTGAGTTATAAAATTACAACGAAAATTGGCATAGATTTTTATTGATATATAGATGTATGTGTAAAGGAATAAAATTTAATACTAAAACGAATATTAAAATATTATAGATGGTTGTGTTATGTTATAGCGTATGTAGCAATTAGCAAAGATAGCGCCATATGTGAGGTCGCGCGTCGTGGGGGTGGTGATCCGCAGATGTAGCCCACGCGACACAGCGCCTCGAAAAAATGAAGCGGCGATAAAAAGTGCGTCGAGACCAGCAACAGGCGTGAGAACGTGGACACGTGGCCGACCGCGCTCATTCATGCATTTGATTCATAAATTGTATGCGCGTTAAGAGCATGCGCATTGTTGATTATTCGCTCATGACCCCGCTCGCCACAATAGATGCGTTTAGATATAACGACCGGTCGCTGAAGCCTTCAATGCTTTTAAACAATATAATGAATGGTTTCATGCATCATGTTTCCGTCAGGTGGCTGGTTTGTTAATGAATACACTGATTTCTTTTACTGCTTTAAAATACGTATTATTAAACTTAAAATGTAATGTCGATATCATAACATACTGAGTTTTTAATGATGCAGTTTTGTAGTATTCAAGACAAAAATGGTTAACATTTTATGATAGTATAATTTCTTTTATTCTAATAATAATATAATTATAAGTATTCAGTTTTTCCGTTTTAGTTAGGTCGTTGCAGTGATTTTTTCGATATTCACTGCACCAACTCATAATAATGTGAGATTTTTTAAAAGAAATAGTTCTTGTCTAACAATTCTGTGAGCGCTCCAGCCAGCCTTACCCTCTATAAATCATTGTAGGACGATTAAGGTCGGATCGAACGCGAGTTGTTATTTTTAAAATTGCGTGTAAAATATTATGTGTTTAGGTGGAATATGATAATTGGAGGAGGCGCCGTAAGCCGACACCGACTATGGGATTACAGAGCCGCCGCGTCGGGCGAAGGCCGGCTCTCCGCGCTTGCTAAAACTCGCTACGTCTCATTACGCCTCGTTAGACGTTAGAGGATTTACAAAAATAATATTATTTTCTTACTAGCTAACGATTTCCGCATAAATAAAAAATGAATTGTTGAATATTGTCAACATTCTATGGAAGATTGTAATGCAAATTTTGTAACAACATTTTATAATCTGGTTAAATAAAATTTTAAATATTAATTAATATCTGACACGTCTAATTTTTTATTTATATGAAACTTTTGAAGAAATAATATGCAAAAACCATTTTGTACATCATTAAGGAGGCGAATTGCTCCTTCGCAAACTTGTTTTGTTAATGTTTTGAACACCTAATAGGTACCTACTTTAATTTTTAACCAAATTTCGAAATTACACGAAGAGCTAAATTGCATATGTAAAGGTAGTCTCTTTTTGATTGCTCTAAAATCTTTATTGGAATTTGGAATATGAAAAACACTTTGTACAGGTTTTATGGATTTTTAACGCGACTTATGCAAATATTAAACTCACAGTGACAAGCATGAACGGTTTTTATAAATAAACAATAAAAAATTAAATTTTATAAAACGTGTGGCCATCTCACTCTGAAGACAATTATAAGGGAATGTTACCCAATAATGATAACAAAGCTATTATGGCAACTATGAATAATGCTTTGATATTACAAATTAACATAATATTTTTTGTTAACTCCTTTGGAGGTGGCCGCGGACAGGTACACGCTGAGGGTGCAGAATTCTTTGAATGGGCGTTATAAAATGTTTTAGATTTATTTAATAATATACCTTATGACCCGGTTATAAGCAATAGTATTCTTTTACGGTAGGTTAAAGTCTTTGGACTATACTGCGATAAGAATTATGTTAACAATTAGCACTTTATGTTGTGTATATAAAGTAGGAAATCGCTTGTGGCGCAAGAGGTGCGAAGGTAGACTATGCTACTATCAATCAGCAAGGCGCCATTGAGGGTTGGTCGAGGCTCGTGAGAAACCGTAAACACTTACCCGCTTTATCTGATAGATTTTTTTTCGTTCACCGGCGGGTCCAGTCAATTAATGGATCGCGCCGTTAGGTACTTGGTTTATTTTTGGGTACCTACTCACGTTGTACTGCAGGCATTAGGGTTTGACAGGCGAGGTATTACGATAACGAGTCTTCATAAAAGAGTGTTATCAATATTCACAATTCATTATTTATAATATGAAACATGATATATAATCTGTACATTATAATCCATGTTACTTATTACATTTCACCTAATAAATAGAGGCACTACCAGTCTTATTTTGTCATACTCATATATATACGGAAACGTACCTTATTGGGCGTAAATTTCTTGTTTACTCGTTTTGTTAGATCGCCACTCGGCACATACAGAGTGGTAGATAATTAATTGTATCAGATTTCTCTTTGACCGGTCCAGATCGATCTGTTCAGAGGGTATATCAATTTGAATGTGTTTGTAAGCATTTTAGAATAGAAAGCAAATATTTATGTGGTCTGGGTATGTCGGCGCATATGTGCGCATAAAAAACTGTGTGCCGTAGTGCTAGGACCAGTGTTGACAGTACGCATAGCTATGACAGGGCGGTGCGCCTCGCCGACCACCCTGCGCTTGTCGCACTCACCATAACTTAAACAACATAAATATTATCATCATCGAGAATCCACAGTACAAATAAAGTAAGGGTTTAAAGTATAATTTAAATTGTTAAGAAACTTTTAATTTTTGATTGTTTTACAAATGATACTGTTGTTATATGTCAATTAATTCATATTAAACATGTTTTACGTTAGTAAAAGAACTTGAAAATATAGAAAGAGGAAAAGCTTTTTAAGGATAATAATTATGATTAAGAAAAAATGTTCGACATTTATATATCAACATGGGCAATAACTACATATTATGCAAATAACGGTATACTAACGAGTCGATCGATCCGTTAGTATCCCGTTATTATATTTTAGATATTAACATGCAAAACGCCAAGGCTAAACGAAAAAACCTGCGTTATTTAGTTTCAAATAGAACAGAAATTTGGATATTATTAAACCTTAAACACATAGAGTCATACGTTTTTATTTCCGTATATTTTTTTATTTGATTTTATTATTCAATTTTCATAAATTAAACTTTCATATTTAATATAAATCACTGCTAAAATTCCTTTTTATGCTTCCTCTAATCCAGAAGATTAATGAAATTACCGCCTATTAACCTGGGAATCCAAACGATATGGCGTATTTTAGCATATCGAGTCAGGAAGTCATTTGTAAGTCATTAATCTCCATATTATGTATTTATTGATTTCTAAAAACGAACTGCAATGCACTGAATGGTAGGTTTTGTATACACTTACTTCACTTTAAAATAATTTTCGTATAAATATGAAATATGATTTACAATTAAATCTTTGAGCAGACACGCACGTCCGTGAGAACCCTTCTGTTGTAATAAATATTTAATTTAGACGGAACTGTGAAGATGTGGCATGTCTCGAGGCATCTAGCCACAATTGTACTAGCGGATAAGCCGTTGATTAGATATCAACCCTGGGAACTGACAACAAATTAAAATTGTCGTAAAAATTTAAGATTCCTCCAAATCTTGTTCATTATGATAATTGATCAGCTAATTGTTTGTTTCAAAGGCACTTGAAGTATAAATGAATTTATAAATGCTAATCAGATTTCAAGAGAAACATGCATGTAAATGTCGCGCCGCTTACTAGATATGTATATCCTGTATCTATTGATGTCGTCAGCAAACACGTCGAAATACTGTTTATCTAATGAGTGTCGGCTGCACGCGATTCATTCTCACGACCCAAAATTGGAAAAAACAGGAATCCTCAAAATTTCAAAGTAATAGATGCATAGCTTACATAAACAGTTCATTCGTGGAAAACAAAAGTATCGCCTTAGAAGTTTAATGAATGGAGTTTGGGTATTGTTTCTGAGGATACACTTCGTAAAAATGTTAGTTTTTTTAACAAAAACATCTGGAGCATTTGTAGAAATTATAAAAAAGGCTTGTATAAAAGAAAGTAAAAAAATATTCTTTTACAAAATATGTATGAAGAATTATTTTCTTAAACCTAATAAATAATTTATTTGATATTTAGATTTGTTTTTTTTATTATGATAAATCTGTATCGTTTATTAAAAACTAGCGACTCGCCCTCGCTTCGCTCGGGCTCTTCCCTAGATTTAGCACAGGCAAAGCCGCGGGATCCGCTAGTTATGCATATAAACCTTCCTCTTGAATCACTCTATCTATTAAAAAAAACCGCATCAAAATCCGTTGCGTAGTTTTAAAGATTTAAGCGCACATAGGGATATAGGGATATAGGGACAGAAAAGGCGACTTTGTTTTATACTATGTAGTGATAGTGATCTATTTCCCTCGGAAAGTAAAAGGTGCAAATATGTATTAACTACTTTTCGCGCATGTCCGGACATTAATTAATGTGTGTGATGGTTGGAGAAACATTTTCGCATTTCATAATACCTAATGTCACATTTAAGAATAATGTACTAAGGTAAGTATGTACTATCTAAGCCATTACCGAAAAGAAAGTATTATAAACTTTTCAAATGTAAATTTGGAAAAATAACATTAGATCTTTTTTATACGTATTCGAATACCTAATTAATAAAACTGTAACAACTTGCAGATGTCCATGGGCGGAGGTGATCACTTCCCATCAGGTGAGCCTCCTGCCCGTTTGCCCCCTTTTTACCATAAAAAAAATATCGATATTATAACAGACTATGATTTTAACGATGTCTGCAATTTTTGTAATTGCTTACAAAAAAATGATAACTAAATGTAAGTAAGATATTACTAGAGACTGCCATTTATGTTACTGCTTATTATAGAATTGTTTTTGAATCTGCGAACACATGTTTGAATGACTCAGTGTCAGACATACAATTAATTTATGTTTCATGTTTCGAAATTTATCACATCGATAAGTATATGTGTATGAATAAAATAGGTATCTTGTTCGTAATTTTACTTTATTTTGTAAGAACGATCTGGACATTTAGAAAAATAATAGCTTTTAGTTTATTGTAAATGAAATTGTTTACAGTAAGTTTATTGTTGTAAGTTGATCCCAATATTTCAAAATTATAATAGGTCTCTATTGTAACACTATACAACACGATACTCTTTAGTGCGTACTACGTAATGACCAAAATATGTTGTAATTAGCTACCAGGATTTTACATAAATAGAACTATTTGGAGCAAATTGTTGCTATGCTCGAGATAAGAAGAATTTTAAAGTAAACTAGACAACATGAAAATTGTGTGACTCTTTGGCTTGGTTCTATATCATTGTAAAAAAATTGTATCCAGGCTGCGTCTTCAACAAGTTTCAACAATATGCTGTTTTGGTTTTAGCCCCGAGCTTTAGTCAAGGCGTTGATGTAGCACATTCATATTCACACACACACTCATGCACATATTTTGTTATGGAAGAGTGGAGTCTCCTGATGCAGTCAAAAATTGGTGAAAAGAAGTGAGAGTGCCTTAACATTAACCGCAACCTTTGTCCATGCTATGATTTATTTATGCATTTAACATCTTAGTATTTTATTTAATTATACCCTACCAACAATATGTGTAGTTAATACTGAATTCAATCCAATTTGCGCTGTTGGCAATATTATTGCACCCATTCAAGCAGGAATTGCCCTATCAGCAAACTAGACAGAGTCATTCAAACCATAACATCGCCAATTACAGTTATTTTACTATCAAGAATATAAAAAAAACTTCAATAAAATTCTTAATAGTAAATAATATGCATTTGTAGGGCGTTTCGGCTCAACAGATTAAAAAAATATATGAAATTGAGATATCTAAATCTCTTCAGAAAATTGTATGACTCATTTTCTACCAGCGATATCGATTGTACTTAGATATTGAATTGACTATGGGTGACATTTAAAGACATCCTAGTCAATTGTTTATAACGATCTATTTGAAATATTTCATCGACTTTTTCGTGAGTTTTTGGGTATTGGCGACGCCAATAAAATATTAGTATTTACTAAAGCCGTCTTAACACTATAACGGAACAGCAAAGATCAATAAATAAATCCATTTCTTGTAATTCTCACAGCTCGTCCTTTTGACTGTGCTGAACCTCATTCCATTCAGCAGCCACCTCGCTCTGACATACATAGCAACCGATAAGGCTCTCTCTGTCGGTAACTTTGAATATAACCGCCCTAGGCGGTGGTTTCCGAGAATTGAACTCGTGGCATTTTTTAGAACGCATTATAATTTGATCGGGAAATATTTATGGAAAGGGTGGCCGGACGCGGACTAGTCGAACGAGTCAATTATCAGCTCTCTAGTGTCGGTCGCCTGAAAGCAGCGCAATGGGTGGTTATCCAATAGTACCCGATTTTAAGCTGGAATTTATGGGACAGAAATAGACGTGATACGAGGTGGAATTTCACACGACTCTACTTTTTTCTTAAGTAACACTGTAAAACATATTGTTTAGAAATCTGCTGTCGAACTGGTAAAGTAATATACCAAAAAATATTGTTCAATGTTTGGTGTGAGTGAGATAGTCAATTATTAATATTTTTCAGTTACATATTTATTGGTAATTTGTTATACAATAAACAAATCATGTCTCTAATTATTATTTATTACTAAAAGTATTGTATTCATTCTAACTATTAATACATTTTTATTTTATTCTCGAATGTCATTATGTATCTAAGGAATCATTATACCAATTTCGTAGCAAGGTGCTACGCATGCTACGATTTTCGTAGCTTTGATCTTAATTACAAACTATGCAATCAACGCTATTTGATAAAAAATAAAACTAATTTCTAAAATATTATTATGAAAATAAATTAATTATTACTATATAGGTCATACTTTCAGACATTTTGTGCATCAGCATGCACATCTTTTTGCATGCAATTTTAAATCGCTCTTTACGGCGGTGTAAATATGCAAAATGTTACAGTCTTGTTAGTATAAGAAATAAAACCGCTAGATAGTAAAATAAACATGCTCGCCATGAACCATGCAGACGTGGTCATAATCGTTTGTGCTAATTTGTCGCAAAGCGGGGAGGGCGGGACGAGATGCAATATCCGGTGCATGTGCAAGACAATGCTGAATGGACCCATTAATAGCACTGCAATGAATGAATGCGTAAACACATGTGCACCCTCGAACCCGCTACCCCCCGGCTCCAGAATCCGAACATATGGTGCAACGCTTATGCAAAAGGACGTTATGGCCACTTGGATTTCGGAGAATGGCCTTTGCAAGAAACAGAATATTGCCAAGTTTAAATATGCAGTCAGATCTTAAAAAGCATACTGTTAATAATGATTCTTATAATAACCCTGAATAATGCCTGCAATTCTGTTACCTATAAAGTGATATTACGGGTTATCAAGATAAATTTAAAAATCGATAAAAATGAAAAATCATTTATTACTTATATTTTAAGAAATAATATATTTTCATATAATATTACTTTACCTTTACTATAATTAGATTCTTGTAAGTTAAAATTATTAATTGTATATAATTTAGAACTTTTAACATAACAAGTGTACCTGCTCTTTATATAATTGTTTCTATTCTTCTATTCTATGGGTACCACTAGGTATTATAAAAACAAAATAAAAACCATTTGAGACGCTGCGAAGGATATAAGTATGAAATTTTCGATGTAGAGTCGATCATATCTCTGGTAAGGGATACTAATATAAGTATAAAAATCTATTGAATTCTAACCGTCAACACATCTAAGGACAAACCCGAGCGAAGCGGGGGTAAATCACTAGATAAGAAAAAGATTATATTTTGTTGTTTTTGAAAATAAAATTATTAAATCTACAACCTTTAAAAAAGTATTAAGGGTTATTAAGAATGCTTATTGTGTGTCTCAAGATAAGGAACATCTAGAAAATGAAAGTAAACACTTCTACTACATTCCTCATAAAAGTATAAAGCTCTACGTGGAAAGAGGTGTTATTTTGTGGATTATTGTCAAATTGAATGTATATTGTCGCTTCCTGTTCTATTCTTGCTCTGTTTGTAATGGAAGCAATAAAAGGAATACCGTGTAAAGTGGGTACCTGTAGTATAAAGGGCAGGTACATAGACAATTCGTGGGGAACTCAGTACAGCAGGTTAGCGCGACCGTTAGGCATTTGTTATGAGACGACACGTTGGCGCCAGATATCCGTATCCTATTGTGTTGTGTAGACTAAGAGACTCTATTCTCTAATTTTACATCCGTAAAAACCAAAGCGAGAATGTTATTATTAAAAACGGACGAGATAATTTATTTAAACATTTTTACTCGATGGCGCTTCCATGATTTGTATTTCTAGTTGTGTTGATAAAATTTCTCACATTTCAGAATCCATTGAATCAGATATAATAGATGCATGCCATCGATGTCACGCTCACGCCATTAGAACTTATTTGCTTGCACAAGTTTATGTGACGAGTTTATCTTTATATTGACACCCGGATACATTTTGTCCCGCTCTGTCTCCTGGCCTTTATCAATAGAATGTATCCCGTTAGTTTAAGACTATCCCTCTCAAATCAGTATTAAATTAAAAGCATTTACGCGACCACGGTACAATTCGCAACCGTATATTGCAAGAGCTAATCAAGCAGCCCGCATAGTTTATAGTGAGATGGCATAATTAGACGTATGAATAAGTCGAATTTAATAGCTACTATACAGTAACAGCAAATAGTGGTCACGTGCCGTGAATTTTGCAGAATTGCTTCGTGAAGTAAAATTAGGGGCTTTTGATGAGTGCTATGGGGTTGTGTATTATGTGATTATTATGTAACGTTTCATTTAACAGTACCTAGTTATATTTGGTTAAAGGAAAGCAATACCGCGCCCGTATGATGATTGCATAAGCTCTTTAACGTGCTGATTACAAAAAAAGTTAACGCTCACTTCCACAACTGGGTATCGAGTGTCAACGATCGCTAGATTAGAATATCCATAAATATACGCAGACGTATCTGTGTTTGCAGTTCACTGACGCCTTTCCTGGGACGATAGGATGATTAACGAAATTATTATTTGAAAAAAATAAATATAATACTTTCCTTCACCATTGTTTCTAAATATAAGATTTACTATTACAATTTACTGTGGGGCTTTATTGATGACTAGCTTTTGCCCGCGACACCTTATGCATAGTTTATTCGCTCCTTAAGATCACGCTTCGTGATAGAGCTATAAGAAATTAAAAGCCAGTGGGAGCCCAGCGGTAACGCACTCGATTGTAAAACTGAGTGATACGGGTTTAAATCCTCGCACCTCTGATATTTTCATGTGCGAATCATTTCTATCATGATTACTACTTGTCTTACGGGGAGGGAAAACATGGTAAGGCTGCCAACCTGCATGTCTGAGAAATCCTAGCAAGTTTTCAAAAGACGTGTGTAGTCCGTCAACCCGCACTAGGTCAGCGTGGTGGACCATGGATTGTACTTCTGTACTGAGGGAGGCACGTGCCCAGCAATGGGACGTTAAAAAGGGCACAAGAAAACAAAATGCATTTTTAAAATCTAACAGTTATCATATAACCAGATTTTATAATTCATTCTGAATTAAAATTTGGTTGTTAGATAATTAAATATTAATTATCAATTTATTATCAATTAATTATAATACATTCGTTTTACATGTAAACTCTCATATTTAGTTACTTATGTAGATAATATTAGTAAATTCTAAATGTATATATACTTTTAAAGAGTATTTTGAATTTCTATTTCCCATGGCGCATTTCCCATGCAGTTATCATCAAAACTGACGGTCCAGGGGTCAGTATTTTCGATAAGCGATCGCTTTTGTTGTCAGTATCCTAAACCATGCCTCGGTATGTTTGATGTAAAATATCAAGGTAAGAAATTCTCAGGTTCTACTCAAAAAATTACCATGGCGTCTACGAATTCTCTAGAATTATAGGATTGTGTTATTAGTTGTTAATGTTTATTTAAATTGATAGTAACTAATGTAAAAAACGTACTTCTAAGTTGAAATGTTTTATTCTGAAACTATTACGCACAGGTACACAGATATAGCTTTACAAAAAGCTTATGTATGTATTTGAAATAAACATTAAAAATAAAATTAAAATTACTACAAATATTAAAATGTAAAAAAATGATCTTTAAATATAACATTAAAATTATTTTACAGTTATTTCTAATTAGAAAATGATGCTTGAAAGTCAATTATAAACAAGTAGTCAGTCAATGTGTGGGTGAAACAAAAGATTCGTCCTTGGTTACATTACCTTGCGTGCAAGCACCGCAAAATAAAACTCGACGTCAACATTCCTGAAGACGAGGCATTTTATATTACCAACGCCTGTATTTGTGTCATTTTTATAGTCTAGGTGACAAGTGTTTACATCGTCAGTTAGAATTTTTGGAACTGTGATATTATCAACCTCTCCTTAATTCCCATCAGGTTTAAAATAATATGTACCTAGTTATTTCTAGCAAATGAAGTGTACGACTGTAGGTACTATCTCGATTAATTTCCTTTTAAGTTTATTTACTTCTAAAATATTTATTTTTGTTATGAATTACACAGACTGTGTTAGACAAGTTTGTTGTAAATAAATGTGTTTCCAAGCGGGGGGTACCACGATGTGAACATTATGTCGAGGTTAGAATGAATATGACTAGGACGAAATTAATAGATGATGATGATTTTGGGTAAATGAATTTTCTGTTTAAAATATGTATATGCTCGCTATAATAGCGAAAGTTTAAGTATTACTACGGTTTTTTGTTTAACAATCGTATGATCTATTGATAATGAATTATTATTGTCTACTACATAAAATATGATTAACAATTAAAAGGCATTAATTATATCTACTTATATAAGTAAATCGTCAGAAAGCTAAGTTCGCGAGCGTAAGTCTTAATAGGTATGCTTTTTGATTATTCGAAGTTGATATACATAGGTTCGTTAAAGGAATATCCTAGTTTGTGTGAATTTCAAATCAATTAGCCTGAACTTTAACGATACGTAAAAGCATAAGTCGACCAGTAGGTAAAGTAATAATTTGAAAATCTAGAATATAAAGGTTATGGGTATAGCACAGACAATTAGAGGTTAAATTGTCTGTGGGGTATACATAGCGCTACTTCTTTTCTCACATTAAAGTAATAATGACCATGAACTAAGTTACATAAACATATTTCAACTATTTGGTCATTTTGGAATAGTATTAGATATGTTATCGTGACATATACCTATAGAATTTATTGGAGGTATAGAAACCACCCTGAAGGGCAATTGAGCGTGGGAGCTACGCGGGGGTACACACTAATGGATGTTCGAAATCTTATTACTTTTGTATTATTGTTGTCGATTTTTTATATCAACCCTCAGTATACGAATCACCACATTGCATAATGGTTGGAACACAGGCTGATGGCAACAATGGACATCATTGCTCGCTTTTTGTACCAATTGATATTGTTTCTGATCTAGGACGTCAGAGCAATATCGTATTTCAGATTGAATAGACTCTATTGCAATGTAACATTCAATTGCTTTAGACTTATTGAAAATGTTTATATATTACTGACAAAACAATTAGTACGTGATATGGAATGTTCAAAAATTGAAAGGTACTTTACACAATAACCGTTCAATAAATCTTCAATGTAATAGCAAAGTCGATCTTGATTAATGTGAGATCTAAAACAAATACATATATGTAATGTTAATTTTTTGATATACATAATTATAAGAGCTAATTGTAATTCGAACCAAAACAAGTTCAAATTTAATTAATGCCTATATTATAGTGATTTATAATGGTGATAACTATGCTGTAAATAACCTATATGGAAAGTGTTTTATTTTCGCGATGAACGTGTTTTGCTTACGTAATCATGATCTTATCCGATTCATTTGCCGAGTCGAGATTCTTAAAATCTATGGAAAAATGGAAATTACTTGTTCATATTCAATATATTAGTAATCTATTGATTGCAAAAGCGTTTTACGCACAGAAGTTAAGGGACATTAACGTACTACATGGCCCGAGTCTTATATCAATTAATCCATCTATTTAGAAGTATAGAAAGGAAGTTTGAGTGTGTGCATCGAAGGCAATGGGACTTAAAAGAAATTGCCCTAGACTAGGGAAGAGTTCATAAGGAATGCAAGTCTGCTAACTATCACACGCCCAGGATGAGTTGGATGTTTTTTAAAGGGCGCGATTCTTGGAAGTATCTGTCGAGCGGTCGGAGGCTGGCGCTCGCTGGCCATTGTAACGTGCGGCTAGTTTTGATCTTATTGTTAATGGGACGCCAAGTTTTTTCAAAGACCTCGGAAAAAAGGTATCATCGGACCCCAGCGGAAACGTTACGGGCCCTTGTGAAATCAAAAGTAGGTATGTACGAACGCATACATTCTACGAAGGTGTTATTTTAATCGTAGGACCGCTTTTGTTGTTTAGGAATGTAGATGGTACGTACCTATATCAGAATTTCAACACACAGTCTCAGGTCAGACGTTCTCTGAACTCGATAGCCTCCTAAATATTCAATGATCGAAGTAAAGAATCAGCGATGTTACGAAAAGAGCACAAGCACTTCAGAAACTAAAAAAATAGGTAATATCCTGCTCGATTCTTAAAATAGTTATTTGATCTGCTTTAGTCCGTCACTCTTAATGTCGTCTATAACAGAAACGAATACCACATTGAGATTATACAAATGGAATTCCGTCAGTAATTAATGACTGTGGTTTTTAGTAATAAGCATTATTTATACAAAATATTTATTTTACGTACTTAGCTTATTTATATACAACCTATTATGCACAACCTATTTAAAGCAAATGATATTAGACCTTTTGATTTTAAAGCAGTTTTCCAAACCAGTTTTTGTAGATATCGCACTATATAAGCAAGTTATGAATGAAATATTCAATGAACTTTGTACTCCAAGGTCCTTTGTATAACAGAGTACAGAATTCAGGCACTTCTATAATCGACCTCACTAAACTTCATTCAATAAAAATGCGGGAAGCTTGTGCTTCGCTACATGCTCGCACATTAAAGAAAATTAACATTGACAATGAATATAATACTTTCTTAGATGACGAATGAGTTGCGCATGCAAATGTTCGTGACTAAAATATTTTTATCAAGGAATTCAAGACTTATTTGGTTTTGGTGAATATTAAGATCTTCTAGGTTTATAGAATTTAAATATTTCTAGGTGAATACCTATTAAGATCTTACAAAATATTTCTATTTAGGAAATATTGAAATGATTAGATATTAAAATGTTATGTAACAATCCCATGCATTTAAAAATATTATGTTAATTTGAACGATAAACATCGGTTTAATATTATTAAAATTTGTGTAGGGATGGTATAACAAAAGGCTGAGATTTAAAGTAAAGAGATCGTTGAACATATTTTGAATGATACCGGTCTGCATAACATGACAGCAGGGAGGAAATCTCCTCCCACAAGAAATATTCTGAGGGCACTGCGCGTGTGTGAGTGGAAGAATTTTAAGGTCCAATTACTAGCGAGCCGCCTTCCATTAACAACTTTATTTATAATAGGATGAATAAGTTGCGGCTTTTAATCAATCATGTGGGTTATAAGTAGCATCCGGTGTCGACAATTGTTCAATAAATGCTGACTATGCGAAATAAATTCAATATTTTCTTTCAACAAAATATTTAATGAATATTTCTGAATCTAAAACTAATTAATGATGTCTGTGTAACTCTATTTTATACGTATAGTTACTTCTTTGGACCAATACGTCGACATAGTGTTTCGTCTAAAAAGCAGGAGTCTTGCTGTTTGCTGAATTAATTTATTAAACGATTGAAACCCTAAGATGTAATTAAGAAAAATGTAACTTGAAAGTATTTACGTACGCCATAAACTGTTTAATGATAAACATAAAGTTACTAACTTAGTAGCTACAAGGTTAGTGTTATCACATATTACATAATACGAGTATGTTATCGAACAACGAAAAATTACCTATTGAAAAAATTAAGTGTTCCACCTAAATACTGCTGTCTGCAGTCTGTTAGAATAATTATATTATGATGATAACACTAATATTATTATTACACTAACATTTTAAGTGAGTTTGTTACTTTATGATACTCTAACGACTCCACAAACAGATAATTTTAATTCGAGGAGATAGTTTCTGGAGTTTTCTTTATCGACATAATTACTGCATGAACGGAACTGAAGTCCTGCAAGCACTAGTTATTCATAAAAAATATGAATAGAATAATCATATTCATTTGTTATGAAATTATTCAAATTATTTTTTTATAAACAAAAATGAATTTATATCAGCTAAATTTGAATTGTGGGTACATAACAGGGCTTTCTGAATGTGACTTCTGATCTGTCTATTATGACTAATGATTCTAATAGTACTATATATTTTCTAAAGTTGTAATACAGATAGTGGACAGTCTTTCTAAGGTAAGTATATTATGTTGGCGACTGTCTCATTACAGGCTCGAGTGGCCAAAGCGACCGACCACAGTGTAAGCACTCACCCAAAAAACACCCCGAGACGTAACATAATATTTCCCAAGCAGCCTTTTATTTATTAGACGAGCACCGAACACAGGCGCAGGCCGGCGCCGCGACAACTCTACTTCCAAGAAATGAACTCCAACGTGTCGGCTTGTAGCCGTTACATTTCGAAAAAAATAATATTTATGTCGACGAAAATATCGGGATACAATCCGTATCTATCTATATGTAAAAACCTTGAACTAAGAGTTTTTATTCGGAAAGCGATTTGCAGGAATCACCGCCCACTCTCTGTTACGCTGGCAAGTGGCAAGTATCAATTTGTTAAAGTCAGTATGTGATGGTCGCCTTTCACTCATTAGCTGTATAAGCTGTATAATAAATACGTACACGGTTCGATTATTTTGAAATTAAAGACCACGGCTGGTTTTACTGTAAGTCCAATAAACGTTCTACCGTCGCAATTAGCTCGCTATTTCGAGATCACGAGTTTATACAATCACCGTGTACAAGCTTACGTGCCTAATTTTTATCTTATTACGCAGTTCATATTATATAGATCTATTCAGATTCTTTGTTTAAACGAGTTATTTAAAGCCCATAATTTAGGATTCAATATTACAGCAACCTTAAGAATTGCGAAATGTTTTATAAATCTTTACTAAGTTGTTGTAAGTGGTTTTGATACATTCTTAATTTCATAAATAACACGTCGCCTAATATTTTATAGCTAGCGCACCATGGGAAACGGATAAATTCTACCATTAATCTCTTTTTCACCGTTTACACTAGGCGGCTCTTTCCAATCAATTAATCCCATAAAAAGCCAGGTAACGTTCTATAAAAAGTTTAAATTCTCTATTACCTATAAGTATTTAACATATTTTAAATTCACATGTATTTTTTAGATATTAATAATATGTTATGAAGCAAGTAGGTATAAATGATAGATGTATGTGATAAATTAAGGACATTAGTTTTTAGTCATTGCTTCGCAGACATATTACATATATGTACCTACTTACTTTCCTTTTTTAAATCAAATTTAATAACAAATTATCCCGCAGAAGACTTTTTGAATAATATTCACGTTACCACGTCGATCTTCGGCCAGCTGAATAGGTATTATATTTATTAAATAAATAGGCACCTCAATGAGCCAAGAAAGAAATTGCAACTAACATTCTCCCACACAGTTACAAAGTTTTTACATAGACATAGTTTCTGGGCCGGAGTTACTAAGAACCATGCTTGGGAAGGGCTAGGGCGGATTGATGATGAAGCATTTTGTTATCTAATATATTTAGGAGCCCTATTATTGTATACTAACTTACCCTCGCTTTGCTCGGGTTATAGGTTTTTACCCGACCGCGCCAAAAGGAAGGTTATGTTTTTCGAGAGTATGTATGTACTCGTATGTATAATAGGGTACTTTCGGTGGTGAAAAATAAATTATGAAATTTGATAAAAATAAAAGATTATGTAGAAATATACTTAAATATTCTGATTTTGAGTCATAAAAGCTCATTATTGATTTATTATATTAAAATTAAAAGTCGTAATTTTTAACCTGTATACTAAAACACGAGCTAATATGGATGTGACGTCAGTCAGGCAACCAGCCACAGACCACTGTCAGCATAGAGCATATTGCTAGTTGCTACATATTATTATAAACTGTTAGTTCTCCTGAGTAAGTGTTCTGTGGTAATATACGCTATGGGTACTACATACAAGACTGTTGTTTATTACCAGTATTACGTCACCAAATGGCTGACAGCGTTTTTGCGGGAATAAAAAATGTTTAAAATTAAATTTAATTTTATGGCAAAAAAGCGTGTTTATTTTGCCGAAATATATTTTATTGTGGCTTTTTATTAAGAAAATCAACATTTTAAAGTACTTTTTCCAACATAGTAGAATACCCTATTGTTTGGCACGCTTTGCGGCCTAAATGGCTTGATGGATTGATTATAGATTCAAAAGTGTCGTTACATTCGTATTAATTGTGAAAGTGACACCGGGTATAAACTTTGAATCAGAACACAGCATATTTTAGGGTTTGTTCATTTCCAAATTACACAGAAACGCAATCGGGTTTTTCAGTTTTTTAATTAAAGTGACTTATTTATTGTTGGGAAATGCATACCATACCACAAGTAAGTACAATCTGGCCAACAAGCGCCGAGAGGGCTCACTTCGGTGGGCGGTGCCGTTTAATCCAGGTATAATTCGCGTCATGTAAAAAGAACGCTGGCTGTCAAGTTGCGCAGAGGCGATTTATCGGCCAATTTGGTGGTAAGACGCGGGGCGCGGGACGTCAAGGCACGCACCGCATGCTTTCCGGCTCGCTATTGGTTTGTCAGTTCAAAATACCATCGCGCACTCTTCTTCTTCCTGTCCTTATCCCACGCTATGTGGGGTCGGCACAACATGTCTTTTTCTTCCACTCTCCTCTGTCATTCGTCAACTTAACATCCACCCTTTTTAATCGCAAATCCTCTTTTATACAATCCATCCATCTCTTTTTCGGTCTTCCCCTACTCTTTCTTCCTTCAACATGCATACTTAACATTCGCCTCGTAATATCACTTTCTTCCCTACGCATCACATGTCCATACCATGCCAGCCTATTACCCCTCATCTTTTCTATAACAGGCGCCACTTTCAAACATCCTCTTATATACTCATTCCTTATCTTATCACTTCTAGTAATACCACACATCCATCTCAACATTCGCATTTCAGTTGCATGCACTTTTCTTTCATCCATCCCTTTCACCGCCCAACATTCTGAACCATACAATGCAACAGGTCTAACGACTGTTTTATAAATTTTCCCCTTAAGTTTAAGGGGCATTCGTGGGTCGCATGTAATACCTGAGACCTGTCGCCATTTCATCCATCCCGCATTCATTCTATTAACCATCTATAAAATACCATCGCGCACACAAAAGTTATTAATTACGAAATGATTTTATATAAAAAATTGTGCAAAAATATTTTTGACCGATATTGTTTTATAAAGAGAGAATCTGATAATATTGCAGTTAATAATTAAAAAATATATATTAAACGAATCAATGAAATTTTTTGTTAGTAAATTAAACATTCTACACTGAATCAAACATATTTTATTAATTAATAGAATTCTATTTAATGACATACTATCTAATGTATTTTTCAATGTACCTACCAATAATCAATATACATCGTGAGCGAAAGGCTAGTTCAACAATAAAAGAATAGGCTTAGGAATTTCGTATGCGAATGTACCGATGCGCAAACACCCCCCCCCCCCCACTTTCTTCCAGCGTTCTTTTTACGTGACGCGAACTGTAATTCTCTGATCGCAGAGTAAACTCTGGAACAACTGCACTGCAGACTGCACAAATCGAAATCTGTATCTATGTCCTTTTAAGCTTGCAACAAGGTATAATATTACTTTACTCTATGGCTTACAATTTAGACCACTACTATTAACATTATGACCTTTGAAATATAAGTAGCATAAAAGTAATTAATTTAAATAAAAAAGTTTCCTTATAAGGAATTTCATTTTTATAATTATTTAGTATACAGTACTACATATAAATAATATTGAAGTGTCTGTTTTTAATTTCAAATTAAAAACTTTACATTAAATGCATACGGTAACTTACATCAAAAAATTAATTTTAAATTTTTTTTGTCTATCTGTCTGTTTGTTCCGGGTAACCTTAGGTTACTTTTATTTTATTAGAAAATTATAAAAATCGTTTAATTTATTTTAACTTACGACCAGAGAGGCGGGCCGGGTTTGGTAGTATTTTATATATAATACTAGGTATACAAACAAAAGACAGTATATTTGTCAAAAAAATAACAACGAAGAAAGCCCGTTTGTAATTCACCTGTTCACAAATAGCGAAGGAACGTTACGTTTCATTGCATGAATGCACTTGACACCTTTATAAATGAAAGGTCGGGCGGCAAAAAGCGCTGAACAGTGGTATTCCGACTTGACTTGGATTTAAGCCGATTGTCACCCACCTCGGGGACTGTGAATAATCTGTTTTGTTAGGCACTAGTATGAACGGGTCGCGCTTTGCTAAATTACGGTCATTTATTATTTAATCTTTATAATCCAGAGTAAGGTATATTTTTAATCTGTTTTCTCGTTTCTCACAGAATCGAAACGATACGTTTCTCTTTATCTAGAGCACGGTCTATAAAAGTATAGCCTCGCGTACTAAGCCCTCATCACATTACTCGAATTTATTTCGTATTTCATAAATACCATTGAATTGTCAATGACAATTTGTCACTTAAAACTGCAATGCGCAGTTCGCACTGCGCAGCTCCAGTCGGTAGCAGCGCCGTACAGCGGAGTTGACACAAAGCTTGGTAATTGTCACACACATCGTACAAATCTTTTACTAAATACTAGGTACTGAAAATGAGCTTGTTGCTAGACTTGATCGAAAGTATAATAATTATTAGTCTTCTATAATCTAGAGTTGTAGACGTTATTATATTATTAACTAACGATACAATAAAAAAAAAGCAGTGTAGCACATTGGTATTGAATTCGTTTCCGAGTGAAGCAGGGTCAATATATTTTCATTTAAAAAAATGACTATCATTATAAATTAAATTATCTTTTCGGATTTTGTCGCCGATTTATTTTGATTTTTGGTTTCCGATGTTTAGAATGCCTTACAGCAATCATGGTCACGGGAGAAACTAAAGAATTTAACGTCTCAGGGGTGTAAATACTTGTTACAGACAGTGCCTATCCACAATTTACAAAAAATCCAAAACGGCACCAAATTACCTTATAAAATTAGGTATTATTTTAATTCTAACATTATAAATTTTAAAATTTTGAATTATATTATAAATATGGCAATTTTATTAACTTATTTTTTGCTACTATAATTATAATTATTACAATTTTTTATAAATAATATTATGTAGTATTGCTATTTTTAAAATATGTATATTGTGTTATAACAAAGGATTTAAAATATAAACTGTTTAAGCAATATTAAACTTTCCTATATTATAATTTAACTAAGCATTAATTTGAAAATAAGTTTTAAGAAAATTAAAAATTAAAAATAAATTGTATTTTGATTATTTTAAAACTTAAATATTTAGCAACACTATTGAAAACTAAAAATATAATATTGAATGTCAGTTGGTTGGTGGTCATTCAAATATATATTGTATAAATTATAATTTAAAAGAAATTGTACATCTATGATAGATAATATAACAATATTATATTTTATCGAACTAGGTATATTTATCTGTATTATTTAAAACTGTAACTTAACCAATTCGATGTGCCCGTAGACACGAAAAGTAATAAATTAATTTTAACTATACTTATACGCGATAGCTTATTACTAGGGTCTATATTTAAGATAGCCTTTACTACATGAAAATTTTTTATTCTCACAGGAAACTAAGTTCTAAATCTGGTTCTATAGGAAAGTCTTCAGTAAAGAGTGGTGAAACGTTAAATGGTTTAAGATTTTTTTGTACTTTTGGCGCGAGCGAAACCGAGGGTTCCGATAGTATTTAGAATAACAACAAAATATTAAAAATTAAATTTTCTTCAAAGAAAACTAATTTAAAAAAATAAGAAATTAAAAATGAAAAAGTTTATAATATTTTTTTAAAGAAAGAATTAAAAATATTATACAAGTATTTTTAGTCTCAAGGTATTCATAGTAGTGGGCGTGATCATAAATATTTTTCGAAAACAGAACACAGTACATATTGTGTCAATTTAACTTAGCACACTTACAACTAAATACAATGTAATTCATTTATTATTCATCTATGATGTAAATTGTAAACATAATAGTATAACATCACATTATCAATAATGATTAACAAATTCGGATATAAGTAATTTTTTTTATGGTATAAAGGGGGCAAACGGGCAGGAGTAGATAACATTGAAAATATTCTTATGTGGGATACGTCACTACCCATTCATGAAAAGGTGATAATAGAAAATAACCGCCCTGCTGAAGAGCGTAATTTCAAGTGACATGACAAATTTGAAGACAGCGATAAACTAATGGGTTTGAGGATGGGCAATTCACCTCCGGAGTGTCAAAGCACTTTTCAGTTTCTTGGGGAGTCAGTACTGAAAGTCTCTTGGAAATTAACCAATAAATTATTTCAGAGGAATAATGCCAACAAGCCTTCTAAAAACATTGTTTAAATGTACAAATGAATATGGAAATAATTAAAAGAGCAATCCGTTCCCCATTCAAGAGGCACAACATGGAAAAATATATGAATGAAAAATTACTGTTCCTCGGATTTCTGTATCGTATAGGATTGGTTAAATTTAACAGACTACTGAATTATTGGAAATAGGACATCTTTTTTAATCAAAAAATATTTGGATCGAGATGAGCGAGAGAGAAAAAGATTTGTAAGATTTCGAGAAATAGATTTCTTCAAATTTTGAGAGTTGTAAATGTACAAAATATAGCAAGTGGCAAACGTTACAATGAAGATAAATATCATTGATTTTTTTAAATAAATGAATGATTGATATAAATTATCCCGCTGAGCACCTCGCTGTGGACGAGTCGATAGCGCTATGTCCTCTAAAGTTCAGACAATATGTTAAAGGGAAGCGTCACCAAAGTGGCCTGAAATTTTACGTTCTTGCAGATAAATTTGGAAAAGCCAAGGCTAGTGGCTATGTACACAAAATATTTGAATCTAATCGACTATTAATATTAGCACATTACACTTACGAACACATAAAGCCTGAGGTGGTATAAAAAAGTGATTATCCACCTCATGGAAGTAATGATGATAAAAGCATATTTAATATTTAATAATTATTGCAGACCAATGAATTTTTATGATTTTAAACTAAGTGTTATTAAAGATCTCATGGCTCAAGTGGAATTCGCGCCAGAGAAGCCATTAAATAAAGTGCATTTGCCTGAATATTTGAGAGACGTAAATGGAAGAACGAAAAGAAAAAGGTGTGTGAAATGTTGGAGAACAGAAAAAAACGAGTATGTTCACTTTTCTGCTGTAACGAATGCAGTGGAAAACCAGAACTGTGCCTTGAATGTTTTAGATCTTTTAACAACTACCTACTAAGACTTCTCCTTTTCACTCTAAATAATTAGGCAAGCCTTGTTCATAATAGTCATTTTTTTAATATGTATGAAATTAAATGTATTTTAAAATAAATTTGTTTTAATTCAATTTAATTGATAAGTACCTCTATTCCGATTGCCTCAACAGTTTATTTTCGGAAAAATAATAATTATCACTACATAGTATAAAACAAAGTCGCCTTTTCTGTCCCTATATCCCTATGTGCGCTTAAATCTTTAAAACTACGCAACGGATTTTGATGCGGTTTTTTCCAATAGATAGAGTGATTCAAGAGGAAGGTTTATATGCATAACTAGGCGATCCCGCGGCTTTGCCTGTGCTAAATCTAGGGAAGAGCCCGAGCGAAGCGAGGGCGAGTCGCTAGTATTATAATAAAATAAAATTATTTAAATATAATAGTCGTTTTTTTAATTTATATTTTACTAGATTAAGCACAGGCAAAGCCGCGGGATCTGCTAGTTATGCATATAAACCTTCCTCTTGAATCACTCTATCTATTAAAAAAACGCATCAAAATCCGTTGCGTAGTTTTATAGATTTAAGCATACATAGGGATATAGGGACAGAGAAAGCGACTTTGTTTTATACTATGTAGTGATTCCATGAAAATTCCTTAAAAGGGTTAATGATTATTATAATCATAAAAAATGTTTATGTAAAATAACTTCACTCAGTTTATGTTATTAATTTTATAAAATAAACACAAATGTTGTATACCACTGTCATTGGAAATTAAATCGTTTTAAAGTAATAGTTATACGAAGAGCGCATACCCCATGCCGAAAACCCCGCTAGTGGATTCACTAATCACTATATAGTAATATGCATGACGTTTTGAGTTGTAATGAAAGTGCGGTGGACACGAATGGGTTAAAGTTCCTATACGTACAATTTTGACTGGACAATAAAAATGCACAAATAAGACTATGCCGTATCTAGTTGATTGCCTCTGTACCAGTTTACCCTTCTTACTGTACAAGCATCGTTGCTTGGAAACATCCTATATAACAATGATTGGATAACGATAATTATGAGAAAATGTAATTGATTTTAATGATTGAAACTTAATTAAAGACATGCACATACCCTGTTAGAACACAGATTACCTTCCAAATAATAAAAGGGTAAGACTAAACTTACCTAATTATAACTATTATAAACTTCTTTAGACAACTTCGTAACTTTCCAAATAATTATAGAATTAAAGAATGTCCTTGGGACATTTGGATCTATAAATATTAAATATAACCTCCTTTTTTAAGTCAGTTAAAAAGAGTAATGATTGATGAAAACTAAATAAGTTAAAAAAATGTTAAACACTGTCATTTTCATTTGTTTTGTTCAATTGTTGTGTTTCAGTTACTTAAAAGATTTGTCTAAAACTAAGTACCTATATACGAAGTTATATGGAAATCTTCTCAATCGATTTTGATATAAATTGGCTTGACAATTGAAACATTACTTTATTAATATTATATTTATAAAATTGCAGCTACATTTCAGATTAGAGGGACCTAAACTCCTAAGATTTTATGAAAACAAAATGTAAACAATAAAAGTTTAAATAGTTACACATGCACATTTATTACTTATTGTACATAATATAAATAACACTCACTGCGAGTCACTATCACTGCCAGAATAGCTCGCCAACAACGAGAGGCCTGACGCTGTGGAAACACTTTTTACTTCACTTTTAACTAAACTATCACTTTGATTTGGCTTCTCGTTTACTTCACTTATTTTCTTCGTTTTAACGAGATTATTTAAGGGCTTCTTAGACACTCCTATGCTTCTGTTCCATGAGTCACTTTTCTTTATGTCTGTAGATTTTGTAGGTAATATTTCAATTTTTTGTAGTTTAACTTTTGGTTCATCTACTTCTTCTATTATTTCTTCTGTGACGATTTTGTGTTTGGTTTTGTTATTGAATTTAACTGATCTGAAACAATTTATTTTTGGTTTGAGTATTTTTTGATATAAAAAGATGGACAAAATAAGTGAAAGAAAAACTATATGGAATAAATGTATATGGGTGAGAGAGTGGAGCCATCACGCGCCTTTTCTCGGTCTTATAAGTTTGCTTTCTCACTGGATTATGACAATGAAAGAAATATAGAGTGAAACTGCGTCTAAAACCATTGCATGGTTCAGGAGAAACTAGCAGAGAAAAAATGATAGACAGCGACTTTCTTATATTCTTACCATTTACCATAGGGATGGAATATAGATATATTCCATCCCTATGGTAGATTGGCGACTAACACCTGAAGTGTATCTGCATTTTTCTATGTAAATCAGTTTTACAGCACTGAATTTTTATAAATATGCTATAGTCTTTGTCAAATATATCATTGAAATTTCAATTTATTGGTGAACTGTTTCTTTTGTTTTTGTTATAAAATTATAACATTACATGTATACTTGTATACTTGTAACTATATGACATAATTTTATCAATAGTAGTTTAAATTATTAAAGAATTATCTTCGGACACAAAAAAAACCTTGATTATTTTATTTTATTGCTTATTACTTTTGAAAACCAGGAAACTAGATTGGGACCATTTTGGAATCAACATCAATGGAACAAACTTGAACCACCTAAGATTTGCTGATGACATAGTACTCATAAGTGATAACCCAGCAAATCTTCACACCATGCTGCGAGATCTGGCACAAGAGAGCCAAAAGGTGGGACTGACCATGAATAAAACAAAGACCAAAATAATAACAAACAGATCCCGAGTGGATATTAAATTAGAGGAAGAAGAAATAGAATATGTAAACTCCTATATTTACTTGGGCCAAATAATTGCATTTAACGACCAAATGGACTCTGAGATAGAAAGACGGATTGCCAACTCATGGAAGAGATTCTGGACTTTGAAGGAAGTGTTGAAAGGCGAACAGTATAACATGGCTTTAAAAAGAAAAATATACAACACCTGTATACTACCCATACTAACTTATGGGTGTCAGACATGGGCAACAACACAAAAACAAAGCCAAAAACTCATTACTTGTCAGAGGGCTATGGAACGAAGCATACTGGGCATCAACAAACGAGATCGCAAAAGGGCTGAGGATATAAGACAAATAACAAAAGTGGAAGACGTCACATCAAAAATAAAATCCCTGAAATGGAGGTGGGTAGGCCACATGCTCAGGGAAAGTGAAAAATGGACGAAGGATGTATCCCAATGGACCCCTAGATTTCATACTAAAAGAAAAAGAAAACGATGGTCGGATGAAATTAGGAAAACTGCAGGTCCATTATGGCAAAGAACTGCCTTATCTAGAGAAGAGTGGAAAGAGTTGGAGGAGACCTTTGTGTCCCAAAGACACGCAGATGAATGTTAACATGTATCTATATAATATCGTTAATCAACATGATTTGTGTAAAATATTGTTAACTTTATCAGCAATAAAGGTTTATTATTATTATTATTATTACTTTGAAAACTGTTTATTTAACTATTTCTAACTGATTTACATACTAATGTAAATTTAAATTTAATAATGAATATGATTAAAGTGCTTGTAAAAGTCTATTTGAATAAAGTATGTTTTAATTTGATTCATGCCAA
This sequence comes from Boloria selene, assembly GCA_905231865.2. Taxonomy (NCBI): domain Eukaryota; kingdom Metazoa; phylum Arthropoda; class Insecta; order Lepidoptera; family Nymphalidae; genus Boloria; species Boloria selene. Next base: position 9,784,142 of record HG993137.1, on the reverse strand, counting down.
TTAACCTACAATCTCTCACTTCATAAAGTAGAGTAGACAGTAAGAAGAAGTAGAGAAGTTTACTTTAAATTCATTTAAACAGCCAAACACAATTTGAAGTAATAATGTGTATGTTATGACCAAGCAGATTTTTCCCTGCTTGTAATCACTACATAGTATAAAACAAAGTCGCTTTCTCTGTCCCTATATCCCTATGTATGCTTAAAGCTTTCAAACTACGCAACGGATTTTGATGTGGTTTTTTTAATAGATAGAGTGACTCAAGAGGAAGGTTTATATGCATAACTAGCAGATCCCACGGCTTTACCTGTGCTAAATCTAGGGAAGAGCCCGAGCGAAGCGAGGGCAAGTGGCTAGTGTAGTATAAACAATATACTGCATCTCTATAAACCATTTTTACTTGGATAAACTTTGAAAAATGTGATAAATTTATTTATACAAATATTACATAAAGGTAAGATCAGCAGTAAAATGTTTATTTGTATGCATAGATACATTTTGTTCACTGGAGACATACAGACTAAAAGTTAAAAATAGTAACCAGATATTATTTTACTATATTATATCCTAACAGTTATCTCCTTATATAATGTGGTATATGGAGGATTAACCAAAAGGGAAATATTAAAAAAGTGTAAAGTTAATGATTTATGTTTTAGCTTTTAGACAAGACATACAATATTACCAATAATATGAAATACTCACTTGATAAATTCATCATCTTCTTTCTGTTCTCTCTTTAGCCTTTCTTCTGTGGTCTCAGGTTGGTACTGTTTGAGTAAGCTCTCATAATCCACAGTGTGCTGACGTCGATTAAGCTCCTTTAATTCTTCAAGACTTTCAAGCACTTCAATCTCTTGTCTTGATTGTTCTGTTCTGTATTCTGCAAAATTGTTAAAACATTAATTTAGTTTATTTTCTAAAAATGAATAGCTCATATATTACATATGAGAATATATATTATACTAAATATTATTTTGTAATTGTTGTACATTTTATCTTATGTACCTTCTTAAATAATAAACTGCCAAAAAGCTTTAAACAATCAATATATAAATGCACACCAGTATAGCAGTAATTTTGTGAATAGTAAATAAGTGTATATAATATAATAATGAAAAATAGTGTGTGTACTTTATAGTCAAAGAAATATTTCATATTGCATGCCAATGTTCTTTTTCTATTAAAAGTAAACAAATACTTTCCATTTTATAAGATTTAAATGTAGATAAGTAGGTCTTTTATATATCAAATATCAATAGTCAATCATCAATAGTTACCAAGTAACTTCATGGGGTTGTTTGCTTCTTCTTCTTTTTGTTCTTCTTCCTCTTTCTTTGCTTGTTCTTCAGCTAGTTTTAAGGCCATAAAATTTCTGGTAGCACCTGCTTCTATTTCATAATCTGTGTTCTTTGGGTCCGTTTTGAATGATATTTCCTGAAGACACCTGGTACACTGGAAATTTATATAGTATTTATTGTAATTATATAAAGCAGTATATTTTATAATTTACTAGAATTTTGTAAAATTATAAATTAAATTGGAGTAAAGGTTATGTTTCTACGGTTTTATTTACATATTTTAAAAATTGGATCTATACACTTATAACAAAATTTTCATGAACAGAATGCACTCAATTATGCAATACGAGAAACCTACCTACCACCTAAAAATGCAACATCTAATAGGTAGTAAATGTTGTTCTTACTTTAACCATAATAGCTTAACAGCTTTGAATCAAATTTGAAATGGTTAATATTAAGTTTTTTTGGTATTTTAATACAACATAAATACTTGCAATCTGTCTTTATGATATTTATTATGATTTTTTACATAAGTAAATAAAATATGTATGTAGGTCGGAGTTATTCTTTTATTCAAAAGTTTTTATTCAATATTTGTGTACGCAGATTATTATTCATTTTTATTAAAACTACCTAATTTTTAATGAGAAAAATAAAATGTTCAATTATTCTGGCCAATAGGTATGTCATATATTGTTTTCTTCATACTACCAAATGTTTGTGGATTAAGAATGTTGCATAAATTTGTTTTTGGTTATTATGGTAAACCATACATACTTTTATATAAAATCTATAAATTCTTATGCCAAGATAATCTTCATTTTCTACATCCTCTTTACGCGCGTTGAATTTTTTTCCCTTATAAATGTACTCGCCACAAGTAGCACATCGCATATTGAATGGAGCCATTAATCTAACTGTATATTGTCGATTTTTGGCTAGCTTCATACGAGGAATCTTCGTAGGATCGAAGTCCGGAGGATAGTATTTCTAAAAAGAAAAACAATAATTAGCACAACGTATGCCATTTGTGTTTAATATATTTAGTTATTTATACAAGAGTTACTTACATTTAAAACTTTTCTTTCCGACATATTGCTTGGTTTTGTGTTTTTGTCTTAGCGTAATATTAATATAGAAAATCTTATAACTTATTTAACCTTCTGTTTACAACTTTGTGGTATTATTAGTTATTCTTATTACCCGTCGGCCGTCAGCCATGTCAACTTGTTCTCTTAGTAGTCTGTGGCCATGTCATTATATATATATAGCAATATACTCTATGGCCATGTCGTTGCTTCTGTCAAGTTTGGCACTTTGTTTCGGCGCCATGAGGTACCCGGGCCTCATGGTGTGAAATATGCTACCGAAGACTGTGTTGTTGCGGGTGACCAGGCATCGACAACAGTTAATACTACTGGAAAACGTATCCTTGTCCAACAAACATTTCATCCTGGACTATTTTCAAGGGTAAGAAGTTTATCTGTGGGGAACATCAACAAACTTGAATCTACTACACCAAGGAGGGATACCACACTGCCAAAAAATCCACCTGACTGGCAAAGAGTCCCTATATCCCGTTATAACAAAAGGAGGAGAATTTCTGCATCACCACCTACAGAGGGAATAAACACTAAGAACAGCTTTACTGGACTGCCAACAGAACAAACAGAAGATGAATCAGCAAAAGTGTCCAAAGAGAAACGTCCAAGTAAACCTCCACCAATACTATTATATGGGATAGAAGATGTGAATAAACTAACTGAACTACTTAAATCAACAGCTACTGAGGACAGTTTTACTTTAAAAATAATCAATAAAAATCAACTCAGGGTAACCAGTGGGGATACTGAAACTTATAAAAAAATTATCTCAACAGTACGAGAGAATGGATTAATAGGTCATACATTCAACCATAAAGACCAAAGGTGCTACAGAATAGTTATTAAACACCTACACCACACAACTCCCCATAAAGCTATCGAGGCAGAAATAGAAAAAACTGGCAATAAAGTCCAAGGAGAGATCATAAATGTAAGATATGGCCCTGATAAAAAACCAACCTCGACATTCTTCGTAAATATTGCTCCAGGTCCGAATAACACTGCAGTAAAGCAAATAAGTAGAATCTACCAACAGACGGTCACAATTGAAGATCCCAGAAAAAGGCATACTATTCCACAATGCCAAAGATGCCAACAGTATGGTCATTCCAAGAACTACTGCATGCGCCCATACCGATGTGTGAAGTGTGCACAGGCTCATAAGACCTCAGAATGCACAAAAAAGGACCGATCGACACCGGCAATGTGTGCATTATGTGAAGGAGAACACCCGGCAAACTATAAAGGATGTAGTGTCTACAGAGAGATACTAGCGAGACGCAAGCCAAAGTCAATAAGAACAGATACATATCCAAAAACTCTCAACACACCTAACGTAGAAAATATTCAACCTAGCTTTAGCAAAAATTTGAAACTATCAACACGCAATACAGAAAGCGAGAAAAACTGCCATACCGAACACTCAGGAAAACCGCTTTATTCTGAAATGCTCAAAAATAAGAACGAAGAAGCGCCCTTATCATTCATACCCACACCAACCAACACAATAGAACAGCTGCTCATGAAACAATCCCAACAATTCGATTTACTCCTACAACAAATGAGTACTCTTATGAGTCTCTTAAGTACACTCGTCAATAAATTGCAATGATGGCTCTGAGAATAGCTACCTGGAACATAAACGGCCTAGTTCCAAATAAGTCAGAATTAGAACTCTTAATTTCAACTCACAAACTTGATGTAGTCTTGATCTCTGAAACACACTGTACTGAAAGAAGCAAAATAAGTATCAAGGGCTATAACTCCTTCTTCACAAATCACCCCGACGGAACTGCTCACGGGGGCTCTGCAATAATAATACGGAAGTCCATTAAACACAATCTACTTCCCGAATATAAAACTCACCATATCCAAGCATGTACTGTTTCAGTTGAAGACAAAACCGGATACTTCAACCTATCATCCACCTATTGCCCACCAAGACACACAATTAATTGCTCTGCATTTGCCGAATACTTCTCTACCCTGGGAGGCAGATTTGTTGCAGGCGGTGACTGGAACGCCAAGCATATCCACTGGGGCTCAAGATTGACATCCACCAGAGGCAGACAGCTGAAATTATGCTTAGATAGCAATAACTTAAATTATATTTCGACCGGTGAACCAACATATTGGCCAACAGATCCACAAAAAAAACCAGACCTCCTCGATTTTTTTATAACAAAGGGACTAGGAAATCACTACCTCAAGGCAGAATCGTGCCACGATAGTAGTTCGGATCATACTCCAGTTCTATTGACAGTTAGTACCACCCTCATATGCTTGGAAAAACCTGAACGATTGTACAATAAGCTTACTGACTGGGAGAGCTTCCGAGACCACTTGAACAAGCACCTAAACCTAGATATCTCCCTAAAAACGCCCGATGATATAGAGGATGCCACTTTTCGTATAACCAATGTTATTCAGGTAGCATGTTGGGAAAACACACCGCAACAGGGCAGCCACCAAATGGTTAGAAATATACCTCTGGATATAAAAAAAAAAGTTTTAGAAAAAAGGAGACTTCGTAGAGTTTGGCACCATACCAGACATCCCTGCGATAAGACCGCGCTAAATAGAGCAATAAAAGATCTGAAGAATACAATGCGTGATGTGGAAAACAAAACAATCCAATACAAATTGGAAAATCTTACTGCAACAGATTCCACTAATTACTCACTCTGGAAGACAACTAAAGCATTAAAAGGCCCCCAAGAAACAAAACATCCAATTAAGACCGATGCAGGGTGGACAAAAACAGGAAAAGACAAAGCTGAGGCGTTTGCGAAACACTTAGCTGAGGTTTTCAAGCCTAACGAATGCCATAGTAAAGAATCGGAAAGAGAAGTGGATGATGTCCTGAATTCGGATTTTCAATTATCCCTACCACCTAAACCCATAACAGTTGGAGAAACTAGAAATACCATAAAAGAGCTCAAAAATAACAAGTCTCCTGGGTTTGATTTAATTACCAAGGAGATCTTGGAAAATCTTCCAAAAAAGGCTGTTGTCTATCTGACTGCTCTATTTAACGGAATACTGAGAGTCCAGTACTTTCCCCGACAATGGAAAGTATCCTTGATAATGATGGTCCACAAATCAGGTAAACCACCAAACCTAGCAAGCTCGTATAGACCAATCAGTTTATTGCCCACTATCTCTAAGTTGTTTGAGAAGATTCTCCTTGCTAGGATAATACCAATTCTTTCCGCAAACGAAATAATACCAACACACCAATTTGGTTTTAGGCAATATCACTCCACCATTGAACAAGTTCACCGGGTCTGTGAGGTCATAAGAAACTCTTTTGAGAATAAAGAGTATTGCTCAGCAGTCTTCCTAGACATTCAGCAGGCATTCGATAAAGTTTGGCACAAAGGGTTACTCTGTAAGCTCAAGGGATCGCTTCCGCATAGCTATTTCCTGCTAATGGAATCATATCTTTCGGACAGAATATTCCAGGTGAGGGAGGATGGTGAATTGTCAAAATTTCATGACATAAAAGCAGGTGTCCCTCAGGGATCTGTTTTAGGCCCGGTGTTATATACTATATACACCTCTGATCTCCCAGAAGTCTCTAACGTTACCACAGCTACTTTTGCTGATGACACTGCTCTTCTAGCAAGCGATAAAGACCCTGCACTAGCATCAGCCACACTGCAGAAAAGCCTTGACAAAATAGAGATATGGCTACAAAAATGGAGAATACGGGCGAGTACGTCTAAATCAGCACACATCACCTTCACCCTAAGAAAAGGGGAATGCCCTGCAGTAAAGATGGGAAACAGCTTCCTTCCACAATGCGACTCAATCAAATATCTTGGTATGCATCTTGATCGCAAACTAACTTGGAAAAAGCATATTAAAACAAAAAGAGACGAAGTCAATCTGAGGTATAGAAATATGTACTGGTTAATGGCACGTAACTCAGTTTTATCAACCGATAACAAACTTCTCATTTATAAATCAATTCTCAAGCCAATCTGGACCTATGGACTTCAACTATGGGGAAGTGCATGTAACTCCAACATTACCATTGTGCAGAGACTGCAGAACGGCATCCTCAGAAATATAGCCAAATCACCGTGGTTCATAACAAACGCCGAGATACACGAGGCACTGCAGATTAACACAATCAAAGAGGAAATACGACTTGTATCCGAAAAGTACAAACAGCGCCTAAAAAACCATCCAAATAACCTGGCATCTGAGCTGCTGAATATCAGCTACCATAAACGCTTAAAGCGATACGATATCCAGGAGCTAGATCTAAGACATTAAGAAAGGTAGCTACCGCTGGGTAGCACCTTTAACAAGACATAGGCCCTGATCACATCCGCTTATAGTCTAAGAGAGACTGATCGCAGATAAAGCTGAGAAAAAAAAAAAAAAAAAAAAAAAAAGTTTGGCACTTTGCTAGAATTGCTACAATGTTGTTTTTAAAATGTATCCCCAATAGGGACAGGCAAAGGACTATAGTTCATACAGCCTTTTGCTACAATGATACTTTGAGGTGAGAAATATATTATTATATCTATGCAATGATATCATAAGTAATTTGACGTAACCACAGAATACACTACATATTAAATTAGAGACTATCAGTGTACGCTTCAGTAAAAACGCGTCCTATAAAGGTGGCGTTGTGATACAATAGGAAAATTTAAAAAAGGTGCTTAAATTATTAGAGAAATTAATAGGGTATTTTACTCCATATGAAAAACAATCTAAAAACCTATTATTGAGATAGCTTAGGCAAAAAGCAGCCGGGAAATGTTAGTTTTATTTCATAAAATAACAAAATAAATTTTAAAATTAAATTCAAAATGTTCAGTATTTTTCATCTGTTTTTGAACACCATGAAAATAGTAGCCGCCGTGCTATGACGTCATACTGTCCTGTACACAAAAAAGTGTCTGTATTAACTAATCAGTGTATTTAGTCCTTTGCCTTTCCCTATTGGGGATAAATTTTAAAAACATTAAACAACAAATGATCAGTGTATTTGCTTTAGTAGGTACTAGGCAGGGGCTGGAAACTTAGAACATCGACAACAGATAAAAAATTGGTAGTGTCATCTATTGCGTGTCACCCAAAACTTTTGCTTAAATTTATCAGCGACTATAAGTCGGTGTAAGAGATGTCGCTACGGTCGCAATCGTCAATCCAGCAGTCCAGTACACGCATACCAAACAAATTTGCATGCAAAAAATTATTAAATTTTGAGAAAAATAAGCATAATGTCACATAAAAATAATACTGTTCATTGCTTAAAATAACAATTTAAATATTTGAATCGATATATTTCATTATAACAGAGTTTTACCTACCATTAAAACTCATATTATGTCCGGAGCCTTATTCGAGGCCTAATAAACAATATTGAGATGACATCCTCCGTTTCCGGCCGCTTTTAGTTGTTGTAGTTCCCTTTAATTTACGAAAATATGACAACTTCCGGCCGCCATGTTCACCAGGTGATTGGAATCGGCCATTGGAGTTCTCTTCATTGTGGTCTCAATTTGCTACTTATAAGTAACTTAAATAACACCAGGCAGAATTTACTGTTAGGCCTCGAATAAGGCTCCGGACATAATATGAGTTTTAATGGTAGGTAAAACTCTGTTATTATGTCCCTCGCCGTTATTCGAGGCCTAATAAACAATATTGAGACATTGTTTGTTATCGCCTGGTGAACAAGACGCCAATGTGAATAAAATATAAATATCTATTAATATAATTACATTTATTTTATACATCAATTTTATTTAAATCCTTTCTTTTGTTTTAATTATTATTTATTTTTCTTCATTATTATTGTTCGTTTTTTTTTTTTTTTTTTAAAGTTTTTTTTTTTTTTTTAAGTTTTTTTTTTTTTTTTTTTTTTTTTTTTTTTTTTTTTTTTTTTTTTTTTTTTTTTTTTTTTTTTTTTTTTTTTTTTTTTTTTTAACATTTCAATTAAATCAATAAATCACTTTTAACAGCGTAGTAGATTACTATCTTACAGGTTTAAACAACGCTCTTAGGGAGACGCTATCTGAAATTACATTAGGCAATGGTCTAATTTCTTTTTTGTAGAACTTAGAGAAAGTTTCTATCGACTTCCAATTACCTCTAGACAGGATTTTGTCTAACGGTTCTCTATCTATCCAACCTCTGGACGCTACAGCTGATCTCACGCTTCCTGGCGTTGCATCAACCCCCGCATCAGACAAGACAGATTTTACCCAACCTGCGATTACAGTACGAGAAGCAGCTTTAGCGGGTCCACGGACTGTTACAAAGAGGCTACATAGTTTTCCTTCTTTACGTCTATCATTTCCGAATTGTATTAACTTTCTTACCCATAGTACAGGATCTATATTAGGGTTGTCTTTATTCGAGTACAATTTCCAACCTGATTGAGTATATGACACAGAATCAGTTTTAGAGCCGAACATAGGCCAAAATGTTAAACAGTTAGCTTCAGTGTCGTCTATAAAGTTTGAGTCCGATATACTAAGTAGTGTTAGATCATGCACTCTACGCCCAGAACAAAGTAAAAGTAGAGTAGCACAACGTCGTGATATTTCCCACATGTTTAGGATAGGCGGGTTTCTACTTGACAACCAAGATATGACAACATTTGTATCCCAAATATTGGTTTCGACACGATTCTTAGCGTAACTCGCCGCGATAGCTTTTAATACTTGTTTCACTAATGTATTAGAGCTTAGATGGCAACTATTTTCAGTAGAACACAAATTAGCGACAACAGATTTATGAACCAGTATAGTTTTATAAGATAACTTATGTTTTAGATGAAGATCTGCCAAGTATTGTGCTAATTCAGCGCCTACTGGATTAATAGGGCTTATATCTGAGGATTGACACCATTTTACCCATCTCTCCCAAGCAGGTTTGTATGTATTAAGAGTGGATTTTCGCCATCCTGCCATCAATAAAGCCTTCTGTTGAGTAGACCAAGATTCTACTGCCTCAGACCACCCCCACATTTCCAAACTTCGAGTGTCAGATCTTCTACTTTTGGCGGGGGACGGCCCGTCGATAGATCTATCAAGTTGAACTCTAGTTGGTGGATTTTGAATGGAGGTGCTACAGCTCGAGCTTTTAAATCCGCTCTCCAAAACGCCTGCGGCCACTTCGGTGCTACTATTAGATATGTGCCGACCGCTCGATTGAGATGCATAAGAACTCTTGGCATTAAGTTCGGAGGCGGAAATATCCACGCTAGTCTGAACTTCCATTCCCAAGCGAATGCGTTGTGTCTCCACGCGGCTCGATCCGTTTGATCCAGACTGACATACATTGGAACAACATGAGCACGACTGGACGCAAATAAATCCACGTCCGGGACACCCCATTTTTGGAATATTACCTGCGTCGCCGTAGGAAGAAGGTGCCACTCTGGAATTATTGACTTCCGGGATAGGCGATCGGCAACACCGTTGAGCTTTCCGGGAATGTGATGTGCAACTAGATGAATGTCGAATCGATTTAAAATTTTGAAAATTTTGTAAGTCAGACCCATTAGTGGTACCGATCGACTTCCTCCTTCTTTCCGTAGATACGCCACGACCGACTTGTTGTCGCACTGAAGTAGCAATGATGAATGGCGTAGAAGAGGACCGAATTGGTGAAGGCACTTCAATATGCTCAACATTTCTTTTTGATTCGAGTGAATTTTGGATTCGTCTCTCGACCATTCGCCCCGTATCTGTACCCCGTTTAATTCTGCTCCCCATCCGGACTCGGCAGCGTCTGTCGTTAAGAAGTGGGTTAAAAGTGGAAGGTGAAGTAGAGACGACCTGTCGCAGTTCTGACTCCACCACGTGAGTTCTTTTATTGCCTGTAATGGAAGCGGGGCTTTTTCCTTCACATTGTTTTGAAGCAGAAAGATGCAATGTTTTAGGAGACAACGGAAGTTTAGTCGCCCCTGTGGGACGGCCAGACGGGCAAAATTCATGGTCCCTATCAGACTTTGAACTTCCCGAAGCGTCGCTTGTTTTCGTGTGAGAAACCTTGCTATAGTAGCCTGTAGACCTAGAATTTTCTTTTGTGGCAGGCTTTTCTTGTTGTTCCAGGTATCCCATACCAGACCCAAATACTCCAACGACTTCTGTGGGAATAGGATTGACTTGGATGTGTTGACGATCCATCCTAACTCTTTTAAAGTTTTGAGAACAACCTGGGTCTGCTCTACCAACGTTGACCTGTTCTGACACACAACTAAAAAATCGTCGAGAAAAACTACAATTCGAATCCCTTGTTCTCTTAGGATTTCTGCTGTCCAATTTGAGAGGCATGCGAACACTTTGGGAGCCGTTGCTAGACCAAATGGCAAAGAGGTCATCTGTAGGAGTTGACCTCTGTAAAGCAGTCTTAGGAAGCATCGATGAGACGGTGCTATTGGCACATGATAGTAAGCCTGCGTCAGATCGATTTTTATCATCCAGTCGTTCGGCTGTAAAAAGTTCGGAATGCGATGAACTGAGATAAGTCTGAACTTTGTCACTTTTACAAACTGATTTAATCTCTTCAGATTGAAAATGAGGCGCAAAGTACCATCTTTTTTCGGCGTTAAAAAGAGGGTGGATAAAAAACTGGGAGTTACGGGTGCATACTCTAAAATTCTTCCGGTAATTAGATTGTTTATTGTTAGATCCATCCTGTAAGATGGTACAGTTTGGTACCGATTGTTGGTGAGGTGCGGTAAAACGAGCGGGGCCTGTGATTTGAAGGAAATTTTGTAACCTGTTATTATTTGCAACAGCGGGGTCGGTGCGCCTAACTTTTTCCATATCTCCCGGTACATCCCTAATCTGCCCCCCCGAAATGGTTGTTCGCTGTCAAAAGCTCTTTCCGCCTCTCCCCTTTCTTTTGATAGTATTGTGTTGGTTGGATGAGCCGTGTTGATTAAATGATTTTCTAGGGTTACTCGGGGCTTGTGGACCCGCGGTAAATGATTGTGGCTTGTATTGAGGTCGAAAAAGCCGCTGATTTCCAGCATAGGCTGGAAAATTATAGTTAAATGCATAGGGTTGCATAGGAGCATACGACCTATACGGATAATGAGGGGCTCTATATTGTAATGCAAACGGTGCTGTGGGGCGACCGGTTTGATTGTAACTACTGGATCCAGGTTGCGCAGCCTGAGATGTGCCAGTACTTCTCTTCTCTTGCGCAGAGAAGGAAGGTCTTGAAAATATTTTGTTAATGCCCCCATTATTATTTACAAAGTCTGAAAATTGCTCTTTACTAAATAAAAAATCACAGGATGGAGGTATCTTTTTTAGGGTGGCTCTTAAAAATTTATCTTTTACTAAATTCAAGAATGCTTCTCGTCTTTGTTCAATAATATCGGCTCGACGCCCACAAAGCAATTGTAAACAATCAAGAGATATCTTTTGAAAATCACCTGAAAAAATATCTTTAATTTTCTTTACTAGATCGTCTTTAACAAAATTGTCGGTATCTTGAACCCACTGCAATAAATCAAATACTCCTGATTTTAAAGCATCGCTTTGCATAATTATTCCATGTGTAATTGCGCCTAAAGACCTATCTGTGGTAATTAAATTATTTATTTTATCAAATTGTTTAATCTCATCGTTCACCTCAAGTTCAACAAAGCCTGGCCTGGCATTATATAATTTTTGGATTTCAGAGTAACGTACATTAGTCCAATTTTCAGAATTAAAATGTTGAAATGAATTTAATAATAGTAAATGATCGGAAGACGTATTTAATACTGTAGGTTCTTTTAAACTCGTTTTTAAATTAAAATCAAATTTAATCGCCGACTCGGCGGGTACCTCAGCTGAATGTGCATCCTGTTGGGTTGGCACCAGATTTTCTACATGTGTTTCTAAAGGGTGATGGTAACCGGGGTCAGCAGCGTACCAACCCGGAGGAGGATAAGCATTGGTAGCCAAATAGTTCTGAATTTGACTTACTTGTTCAGCAAGGTGTTCTAATACCTTACTCTTTTTCTGGCCTCCTACCTCCTTCCTAGGCACCTTTCGTTTACGACGTTGCGGCGGATCCTCTTCGCCGCTGATGGACGAGGACGATGTCAGCTCACCCTCGTGCACACTTTTATCACACACGTTTTCATCACTTTCCGACATTATTTCGTTTTTGATTAAGAAAATAACTCTTTCAAAAATAATTACGAAACTGTAGGTAGTTTAACAAAACACTATTTAACGATATTTTCACTGAATCACAGAATTACAGAATAATTCATATATAAAGAAACTACAACATAACATAATTAGAAAACTTTAGCAAAAATTTATTTCTCGAACGCTAACAGCGTTAAATGAACACTTTACGGCACGAAAATCAAGACGCCAAATGAAGAGAACTCCAATGGCCGATTCCAATCACCTGGTGAACATGGCGGCCGGAAGTTGTCATATTTTCGTAAATTAAAGGGAACTACAACAACTAAAAGCGGCCGGAAACGGAGGATGTCATCTCAATATTGTTTATTAGGCCTCGAATAACGGCGAGGGACATAATAACTTTTTAGTGAACCACCATTTCAAACAAATAATAAATTTATACAAATGCGTGAATTGGATAGCTTGCAACATTGTTTTGTTTTTTTGACATTTTAAACTTCTTTAAATTTTATTATTTTGACGCTTAATAAAAATATTAAATATCTTAAAATTTAGTTGGGTTTAATTTAGTTATATGATATTGACACTATTTTATATCTACGATCTTCATGTCTACGCTCTACTTAATGCCACGCGCGGCGAGCTGTGTTATACAATAACTGTATTACACTAAAAATATACAAAATAAAGTTTAAAAATAACATTTTCTTGTATTATTTATTACATAGAACGACAGTCTTCAACCCTACTTAATTATTTAAGTAGATCGATTTTAAATTTGTAAATATGGTGATGTTAAGTATATATTTTTCTTGCTTTTATTATTTTAATGTTAATAGATATAATAATATCATCACTATACTTACACATTTAGAATCGATCGACTTTAATTTTAAATATATTTTTTATGATATCAGAAGGACTAGTATAGGCCATGGGGTGAAAAATTACAGATGGCGCTAGTTTAGTGTTGGCAAAAAAAACGGTAGAGAGGGCTCTCTATTAAAAGTATAATATTACTTTTCTCTATGGTACTAGGTAGTTTTATTATTTTCGTAAACAACGTCATTTTTATTAATTTAATACCATAGAAGACGGTTTCGTAAAGGGTAACAACACAAATTTGCCAAGAATAAGCTCTTTGATGGTCGGCAAATTACATAATACTTCGGGATCCCTTTTCGCAAGTTTGAACCAAGTCATATTTATTATCAGTTGGCACATGAATCCATAATTTTTTCGGTGTTTTTACACTAGTATTCTTGCATTCAGGAACAGCCACAGACAATTAAACCTAAAGACACCGCTTTCATTAATTTTAGTACGAAAACTAAATCGACAAAACATGGCGGGGTGCAGGGGAGGTTAGCTATTTTTCATTGGCTCAATTAAACACATGTCAAACTTAACAATGTCAGGGACAATTCACTAGTGATGGACGACACTGATTTATATTGATAACTGAGCCGAATCGATTATTGTATAACGGTATAATAAAAAGACATGTTAATTGTTACACAAATTATTTAATATATTAAGAATAGTAAACATCTCAATAAAGTAAAAAAAAACAAAAAGCAGTCATGAAGACTGCGAACAGAAGTGAAAACTTAAAACTATACATAATCAGTTGTTATTTTAATCAAATGAATTGGTACATATTAAACTAAAATTTGTAAATTAAAACTGTTTAAATTTATCTGGTTTTGACATCTATCGGCACTCTTGAGTGTTAGTGGCCATGTCGATGACGACTTACATGAATTTACTCGCCATTCAAACCTACCCATAGAAGTTTTCACTTCATTGTCGACTATTGACCCTTAAAATATATTAATTTTATATAAACTCTCCTTATTGATTTTGATTCGTTTTTTTTTTTGTTAAATAAGCCAGTCGTATATCAATATATTTATCAATCTCGCATTTTATTAAATCAATTAAATGATTTACTTTTTCAAAATCAAATCTATTTTAGTTGTTTTATTTGTATTCCTTATTCTATGAAGAAAGTAAAACTTTGCATAATGTTAATGTTAACATATTACACCTTATTTACATTGATTTCTATCGATTATTTGTAATCTGTGGCACAATCGTAGTAATCGTTATGTTATGCCGTGGCACATCAATAAGGAGGCGGTACCCGTCCATGAAGTACAATATTATTTGTATGACATTATATCGTAACTGTTAACCATTAAATACGAAACTTCATGGGCGTGAGCTGTCAAAAAACTATCAACGCGAGCTCTTTTTATATTTTATTTTTGTGTAATAATTTTTTATTAGACTTATCTGTGAAATGTAATACCATATTTGGTTAGACTAGACGTTGTACTACACTTTCCACGCCATTTCACTGTTATCGCTGTGACTCTCGGCGGCGGACTGAGGAACGTAAAGGGGCGGGGTCGGTTGTTAACTTGTTATGAACTGTCAGTACCAAATCTTAACTAAAGCATATCCCCAGTAAAGCGTCGTCTTGAGGTTAAATTGTCTGTGGGAACAGCACACCAACGATAAGTAGAATAATACAGTTCGCGTCACGTAAAAAGAACGCTGGAAGAAAGTGGTGGGGGGTGTGTTTGCGCATCGGTACATTCGCATACGAAATTCCTAAGCCTATTCTTTTATTTTTGAACGAGCCTTTCGCTCACGATGTATATTGATTATTGGTAGGTACATTCAAAAATATATTAGATAGAATGTCATTTAATAGAATTCTATTATTTAATAAAATATGTTTGATTCAGTGTAGAATGTTTAATCTACTTACAAAAAATTAAATTAATTCGTTTAATATATATTTTTTAATTATTAACTGCATTATTATCAGACTCTCTCTTTATAAAACAATATACGTCAAAAATATTTTTTCACTATTTTTTATATAAAATCATTTCGTAATTAATAACTTTTGTGTGTGCGATGGTATTTTAAACTGACAAACCAATAGCGAGCCGGAAAGCATGCGACGCGTGCCTCGACGTCCCGCACCCCGCGTCTTACCACCAAATTGGCCTATAAATCGCCTCTGCGCAACTTGACAGCCAGCGTTCTTTTTACATGACGCGAATTATAATTCATTTTTAAATTAATTTTTTTATTAACAATTATAAATAATTGACATTGACAATGTCATAAGTTATTATTATTAATTCATCACTGGCGCATGCGCTCGACGAGCCTTCTAGGTGTGATCAAATTAAATGGATAATATACAAGCAAAAACTATAGAGACCAATACTGACCTAACGATAAAGAATGTAGAAATATAAAGATTATTGATTAATCAGTTTTCGTTTAAATGAGGTGCTAAGATTTATTTTAAAATAATAGTTAATTTTAAAAAAATATTTATAAAAAAACTACAGGTGACCTAACAAAAATGATAGTGGACCTATACAGACCAAACGTAGACCTATCGATTAAGGTCATTTTGATTTCAAAAATCCTTCGATGGGGTGCTAAAATTGTGTAGCTAATTATCAGCGCAAATTTATATCCAATAGGGAAAGGCAAAGGACTCCATACTCCATACATACAGCCTTTGTTTACAACGGTTTACACGTAGACAGATAATTTTCTCTGTCTACGGGTTTACAAGACATCACGATGTCATAACAACAGAGTAATAATAGCGTTCACTGTTCGGCGTTTTCGTCCAATTAGGCGCGAAATTTGAAAATGTAAAAATTTAAATGCATTTTTATGATACTTATCGATCGAATAAAAATCTGGTTATTTTTTAGTGGTTTATTAGCACTACAGAATGTAATTGAGATACTTTTCAAAAATTAGTGTAATACCCCATTAGGATACACAAGTAAACAACGACCGTGCAATTTTCCTTTAGTTTTGGCATAGTATAAAGAATGACATAGTAGGGCAACTTCGGCCCAATCCGCGATATAATTACCTGTCATAGTTACCATAGTTGCCTGTCACAGGGTTGTCACTGTAGCTAAATTTTAATTCAGTGCTCAGAAATTGGCATTGGGCCGGGAAGTGTGTTATTAAAAAATATTTATTTTTTATATATATTTAAGAATGTAAAACATTTTGTTTCTACATGCTTATGATTATTTTTATTAGGCCTGTAGTTACTCGCTTAACTGATATATATGTAGAAAATAGTATTAAAACTCGAACTGACGCGAATAGATTTATCTCGAAATGAATTTGTGTAAATAAATAAAATAAATCCTTTAATTTCTTGCGTTTACAAAAACATAAATATGCTATTAGTAACAATTAAAAAAAATAAAACTATAATATATTAATAAAATCATATCACATCCTATTAAAATAATAAACTAATACAACAAAAATAAAAGTACCTACATAAGTATTTCATCATCAAGTATAAATTATATGCTATAGTTTGTCCATTTTATTAATGTTTTTTTGACAGCTCACGCCCACAAAGTTTCGTATTTAATGGTTAGCCATTAAAGTTAAAATGTCATACAAATAATATTGTACTTTATGGACGGGCACCGCCCCCTTACTGCTGTGCCACACATAACGATTACTACTATTGTGCCACAGATTACAAATAAATAAGGTGTAATATGTTATTTAATCAGGAAGACAACAAAATTTTAAGATTAAAACCAATAAATGAAAACGTTAACATTATGTAAAGTTTTACTTTCTTCTTATTATAATCATACAAATAAAACAACTAAAATAGTTTAATTCCTTTTATTAACATGATTCGTCACAATCATCATTTATATTAGATTTGTCCGATGAGGAGTCTTCAGTTATATTAATTATTAACTCTTGTGTGCATAAATTATCAAATGCAATGTCACGGCCCAAATCAGACATTATGATTCTCTTAGTTCTCTCCACCACACTTGATTTTTACGATAGTAATATTTATTTTCATATTAATAAATATAAAAATAAATATTATTTTATATTTAAAAAAATAAGAAATATCGATTATTACGTCACTATAGCTTGTCAGTCGTCGAGCTGTCAAAAAACCATTAATAAAATGGACAAACTATTATTTATATTATTATTGTTTACCTTTTCTGTTCAGTAGGTAATCTGAACAAAGACAACTCTGGAATCGATGAAGAATTTAGACACCCAAACACACAGCAATAAGTTCTTCTACGAATATCACACATTTTTCATATAGTGAAAAACCGTGACGCACAAAACATGTGCGGCGTCAGCCTAGACTGGCGCACTGATATACGGTTCGAGATATTGTATGAGTGTGCGTGCGGCAACGTAAAGATACTATGACGCACACATACAAGCCGCGCGCGGTGCGTTTGTATGAAGTTGCCCTACTTTGTCATTCTTTATATACTCTGGTTTTGGGGCACTTTTCAAACAAAATATAGTCACTCATATGATATATATACTAATATTATAAAGCTGAAGAGTTTGTTTGTTTGTTTGTTTGGTTAAACGCGATAATCTCAGAAACTACTGGTCAGAATTGAAAAAATCTTTTTGTGTTGTATAGTCCGTTTATCAAGGAAGGCGATGAAAAATGTTGCAAAAATGGCGGGCGTTAGTTCTTCGAGGTACGCGCGACTCAGAAAGAATTTGGTTTCCGGTCTTTAGAACGCATGCAAAGCCGCGGGAAATGCTAGTATAATATATAATTATTATATATTTGAAGTCAGCACACTTCACGAGCCTTCTACAACGGCTATGTTCATTGTTCATAAGAATTATTCATATCGTGATTTTTGTACGCCAGTGCTATTCTGGTAAGTTTTCGAAGTTCGAAGTGTTACAACAAAGTACAGTTCGCGTCACGTAAAAAGAACGTTGGAAGAAAGTGGTGGGGGGTGTGTTTGCGCATGGGTACATTCGCACACGAAATTACTAAGCCTATTCTTTTATTTTTGAACTAACCTTTCGCTCGTGACGTATATTGGTTATTGGCAGGTACGTTGAAAAATATATTAGAATGTCATTAAACAGAATTTTATAAATTAATAAAATATGTTTCATTCATTGCAGAATTTTTAATCTACTTACAAAAAAATAAATTATTTCGTTTATAGTTTGTCCATTTTGTTAATGGTTTTTTGACAGCTCGCCGACTGACAAGCTATAGTGATGTCAAAAGGACGTAATAATCGATAGGGTAAACTACCCAGTAGTCAGCCTTTTCTTGCTTTAACCCCTGCGCCTCAAGTCTGCTATTGCAATGGTGTTACAATTGTCTATCAATGACATCGTAATTGATACTTTTTGCAATTTTGGTAGTCTACTAATTCAATGGTCTTCCGATGGTATATCACTGACACTTCAATGACACTTTGCAAATAATTGGTAGGCCCGTACGTAATGACAAGTCAATGATCAAACGTATTGCGTAGTCTGTTAATCTATCTTTTTGGCTTTGTATGATCATTTTACATAATGCTTAGTCTTTAAAACATATATTGATAACATATATAATCGAACTTAGCCTAAATAAACGTTTTACGAACGCTTTTACAATTGACAAAATTGTCAAAATGACTAGACCATTGGTCGACCATTGTAAATTTAGTAAACTACGAAATTTTTGGCTAATGGTAATTGCATTAAAATTGCATTGTTCTATAATGACAATTCATGTAAAATAGCAGACTTGAGGCCCTGGTCTGCATTTGACTTGCTAAAAAAACTGCGCGAAGTTGTGTCACATGGCACCTTATAATAAATATTTAGTATTTGCATGTGTGCGTAAGTAAGAGCTAGTCTAAGAGCTAGCGAACTATAAGACTAACTGTCTAAGTAAATTAGTCACAAAGCTAAGAAAATATTCGTATTTGATGTTATATATCGGGGGTGTTGGCTTAAGGATTAGCCGCACGAACACAGAACAACCAAAGTTACAGAACAGACTTTGGTGGCCCCTCTTATTTCTCTGAATTTGCCATAGATGATGTACCTACCTAACGGTCTGCTCCTATTTTCGGTAATTTGGTTCACTCATTTAAAACGACGGCAATATGGATGAAAGGAAAGTGCATGCGACTTAAATGTGTGTAATGGATGTGTGGTGTGACTAGAAGGGATAAGGTAGCGTAGTAATAGAAAAAGGGAGGGGCAATAAGCTGGCATGGTATGGACATGTGATGTCGAGAAAGTTATATTACGAAGAAAAAGAATGCACGTGGAAGGAAAAAAAGAGTAGGGGAAGACCGAAAAAGAGATGGATGGATTGTGTAAATGAGGATATGCGTGTAAATGAGGATATGCGTACAAAAGGGGTGAATGTTTCGTTGACGAATGAAGTGATGAGAGTGAAAAATGAAGACATCTTGTATCGACCCCACGTGGGATTGGGATTTTTTAAATGTAAAAAAAAACTTTCATTTTATCTACTCCAAGGCTACAATTCAAATATTTTGTAATTTTCATATGTTAGAGCGTAAAAAAAATGATAACATATTTTAAGGGTGCAAATATGTAGGTACCAGACTAGTAAAGTTGTCATCGGGATTGTAAGGAGTAGTAATGTTTCCACAAGGCTAAAGTTTTGTAAAACCAAAAACAACAATAAAAGGCTTATATGTAAAGTATAAATTTTATTTATCTTAACAGATATTTATTATAAACTTATTATTCGAACCGTTTTTATAGGTGTATGAAGAATGAAGATACACAATAAAATATTATTATTACAGTAATTTATTTTTCGGTAATGGGTTAGTCGGATGGTTTGCTAGCTCTCCTACTATATTATTGTCATTGATTGTCATCCTTGATTATACACAGAGTGTTTCATTTTATTCAAAGACCTATATTTAGGTAATGTGAGTATTCGTTTTTTTCCTAAATATTTATAGCAAGCTAACTTTTAAGGTATACGGGAACTATGCTGTTAAAAAATGTTTGAAAAAATAATTAAAATAATAATTTCATCAACATTGTCAATAAGCATAGTGGACAAAAGATAAGATAATATTGAAATAAAAATACCTCGTAATTATGTAGATATATTGAATCCTTACTCATATTTTAAATATCAAAATGTACTTATTTGTTTGTCAATTTTTCGCGTCGAAACGGAACAAAGGATTATTGTGATTTTTATGTATAGACTAGTTGGGGGACTTGACTGTGACGTAGGCTTTTTACCACGGAAGGTTATCTCGTTCCGACGAGAAACACGTCAAAATATACATGATTAAAAAATATTAATGGAATATCCTCCTTAAAATTTACTTTATAATGACCATTCACAAATTTTAAGACCAGTTGTTCAAAGAAGAAGGTATAGATTTAAAAGAAGATTACTTCTCACATAGACATTTTGGCAGAACCCAGGACAAGACAGAGAATACCAAGGTGGTATACCAAATCCAATTCGCGTCTTTTTGTGTAGTTTAAGTGAATAGATAACATAAATGTTTGTATAATAATAAACATAAATATTTATTGATACCGGATATTTACAGTTTTATATATGTTCACTAAAATGATTTTCATAATTCTTTACAAAGGGAAGTAATTTTTGTAATTTGCGAAAACAAATTTTATTCAAATAAAGTAAAAGCTTTTTGTAGTTAAAAATAAAGCCACGACTCAGCTAGTCATCATTTTTAGTTATGATTCGCTAATGTCAAACCTTATTTTATTCATTTATCAAATCACTATGTAAATTTAGAACACGCTGTAGCAAGCCTATGCCATGACAGCCGGCCGCCATGTTCAATTTTGTCTATGTGTGAGTGTAAAATGACAAAGGTCAAACAAGGATCCTTGTCCTAAACAGACAACGGGGTGCGCAAGGATCCTTGTCTACACAGACGAGGGGTTAATTATAAAATTCTAATCTATTCTCTTTGAGGGCTATGTAGTATGCTATATAGAACATAAGCTTACACAAAGTTTAGATGTTTAGGAAGGTAGAGAGATACAAACGGCAAGATAATTAGAGAAGATAGCAGAGCTTAGATGTAATATTCCTCGAAGTAAGTTGCAGGAAGGCTTCATCATCTTGTTCATGAGGAGGAAAATGGGTCTTGATCCTAGTAAAATATTTCGCATACTTGCTCATAGATCTAAGAGCTTGTGGTTTTTCCCTAAGACCTAACGATCTGTAAATACTGTACTACGGGAGGTAGCGCTGTATTTT
This sequence comes from Boloria selene, assembly GCA_905231865.2. NCBI lineage: Eukaryota > Metazoa > Arthropoda > Insecta > Lepidoptera > Nymphalidae > Boloria > Boloria selene. The sequence continues at coordinate 9,762,484 of HG993137.1, read as the reverse complement.
TTCTAGGAATTTTATCCCGAATGAATTTTATTTCAAACAGTTGTTTAGAGTTCCGAGATCAGAAAAGTGAGCGTCAGTCGCCGCACCAGCGGTGGAACTAAGAGGGATAGCATGAAGAAGTCATTGGAAAAAAAAGTGCTCCGATGATTTTTATACCGAGCCAAAATGAACTATATGATAGTTTCCATCACATTTTTAAAGAAAATCATCGTCAGCTGTATTGACGGTGGGGGGTTATATGTCAGTCGCGTGCATGAACCTCATAGAAATTTTCACAAAAAAAGTAATTTTATACCTTATGAAATTTATACATCTTAATATTTATACTTTTAAAATAACAAAGACAATCGTCAGCTGCATTTTTGATGGGGGAAAGACCGTCAGTCAGCGTGATAAACATTTCGCGAGGTCGATGCATTTGAGCGTTGCATAGTCTCTTTAGAAAATAAACTCACGATCTTTACATCCACAAACAATCAGCTGGCGACGACTCATGTTTCTTTAACATTCTAGTTATCTTAGGCTTGGAATTACGCACAAACGCTGTAGTTACATGCACACTCGATTGACCCAGCGACTGCTTGCGCGTTGCCATTTTTAGATTGATAGTTTTTAAGATTACAAGAATTATATAATAATAACTTTATTTATAATTTCTTGTGCATAATACTCTCTCTTACTCTAGCTTCGCTCGGGTCCGTCTCTATGTACTACGTATTATTCTGTTAACTATATAGGTATAGGAATTTTAACTATTCTGCAGATGATCGGAGATTGAAAATTCCGTAAAAATTGGTCCAGCTGTTTTGGGGATTAGCCGAAAAAACAGAGTGGCAGACAGAAATAAAATTGTACACATTAACTTCATCTATACTAATATTATAAAGAAGTAAAGTTTGTGTGTTTGTATATTTGTTAAATTGTAAGGGGTAATCTCGGGATCTACTGAACCGATTTTAAAAATTCTTTCACCAATAGAAAGCCACGTTATTGCTAAGTGTCATAGGTTATATAAAAAACCGAAAAATAAAAAGGCTTTTACGTGGTGTCCGTTTCGCAAAGTGAATCGGAGAAAAAACGGTCGAATGAAAGCGTTTCTTACGAACGCTGCCTTAACTATGAAAGATATATTTTTGAGTTCTAGAGAAAAGATGTGGAGCTTGAATATGCCTACAAAAAAGTCAACGACAGCATATGTCTAACTTTTATATTTAAGTTACAAAAAGTAGTTTTTTTAATATTAGTATAGTGATAATTTAATTTTTAATTTTTAATATTAATAAAATTATTTAAATTATTTAAACACTCTGTACTAAAAAAGGATTATTAACATTATGCCCAACGAAGTGGGCACGGGTCAGCAAGTTAAATATAAAATCTTATAAAATTTCATTTGAATTTAGTAAATAGTTTTTATTTTGGTATTACAAATAGACTTAATAGACAATTTTATTTATTTGTATAGGTAAGTTTTACAACTTATATACTCAATACTCGTTTGTTAAAAAAATATCTAAATTCTAATATATAAAAATCTCTGCCACAGTGTTTGTTATTGACCTCCGCCGAAACGGCTTAACCGATTTTTACGATTTTTTTTTTGTGTTTATTTGGTAGATTTTTTTAGACCAAATATGTTATACCTATAAATAATCATAACCCTAAATTTTCATCCCAACATATATATTTTTAATAGTTATTAGAACGCGGGCGGAGTGTGGATTCCAACAGGAATTGCTAGTATTATAATATAGTTTTAAACCGACACAAAGTAAATAATTATAATGCGGTGTTATTTATAAGAAACTAGCAGTACTCGCGGCTTCCACGTTCATTTTCTTATTCGCTACTAATCTTCATTCGAACACTCGCTGGGTTGATCTGTAGATTGACTGAAAGTTTCTTCAAAATTACTCGAGCTATTTCAGAACCCATAATTAATATGTAACTCCTGCGCCTGCTGGCTTTCTATTTCATATAAGTTATATGTGGACGTCTCCCTTCCTCTCCTCATTGCTCGCTGTGCTATACTTTCTTAATATATTTGCTGTGTGGTGGAAGAGTGTCTGATTTGTATAATTTTAAAAGTTATCTGCTGACTATAAACTAACTCCCTGCCAAAATTTAAATTTGTTACACAAAAAATGAAAGAATTTCATAAAAACTTGCGAGAGCCCTTAGACCTCCTTAAGCCGGCCCTGTCACAAAATTAGTTCTTAGTGGATGTTTACTAACAATTAACTACCTCCCTGCGAAATTTCAAGTCTTTAGCCCCAAAAATGAAGGACTGTCATACAAACTTGCGAGAGCCATTAGATTATAGATTAATATGTGCTATACTTATTGATTTCTAAGCGTAAGATAGCTAGATTGTTCAAGAAACATAAGTCGTCGTCAGCTAATTGTTTGTGGATGTAAAGATCGTCAGTTTATTTTCTAAAGAGACTATGCAACGCTCAAATGCATCGACCTCGCGAAATGTTTATCACGCTGACTGACGGTCTTCCCCCCATCAAAATTGCAGCTGACGATTGTCTTTGTTATTTTAAAAGTATAAAAATTAAGATGAATAAATTTCATAAGGTATAAAATTACTTTTTTTGTGAAAATTTCTATGAGGTTCATGCACGCGACTGACATATAACCCCCCACCGTCAATACAGCTGACGATGATTTTCTTTAAAAATGTGATGGAAACAATCATATAATTCATTTTTACGCGGTATAAAATTCATCGGAGCAGATTTTTTTCCAATGACTTTCTCATTACCTCCACCGCTACCTGAGCAGCTGACGTTCGGAGCTGTTATGGGTAAGGGGAAAACTATTAGTGTTGTGATTTTCAGCCGGTATGAAATGACTTGCTCAACTATAGCGCTACCTCCCGTAGGACTGTTTCATATATTATGATTGAAAGTGGTAGGTAGGTTTAATCTCTTTATTAGGAGAAGACCCTACAAGAATTGATTGCAAACATTTTTTAGAAGAATTGATTGCAATAATTTTTTCTTGTTTGTTGTATTGCTGAGGGAATTTGATGCGGGCTTAAATGGTAGTGCAATAATTACAGAAGAAAGCATAAGAAAGTTGTTTATTTGTATTAAAGCAATAAATCTGCTGGAAAACTAAATTTTTATTAATATTTGATTATCTTAAGAAGACATAACTGATAGTAAAAAATCAGGAAAAAGAAGAATTACAATCATTTTTAGAAAACTAGAATCGATAAAGAAAATATTTATCAGAGTAAAGCTAAAGACAAACATAACACAATTGTTTACGAAGAAAATAAATATAGACCAAAATATATTAATTTATCAGTTAATAGAGCTTTTCAGAAAGCAACTTTGAAGAAAAATATTGAAAAATTAACAAGAACTTTCGAACTTTTTAACAGTGATAATAATAATTAATAAAGCTTTAAGTGAATTACGTTTTTTGTTTTATATATACGTTATATGTTCCTTACTAATTAAAATCACCTAAATAAAGTAATTACTTATAAATTAATTATTTATCTCGTTTAATAAAAAGAGGCCGACTACTGGCTACGTATGGCTAACTATTGGATTTGAGGGGCTGACTACTGGTGAAATGGGTCTTTTTTTGTCTCTTTTCGGCTAACCATTAAATACGAAACTTCGTGGGCGTGAGCTGTCAAAAAACCATGAATAAAATGGAAAAAGTATAAGATATTTTTTAAAATTATTAATTGCATTATTATCAGACTCTCTCTTTATAAAACAATATCCGTCAAAAATATTATTGCTCTATTTTTGATATAAAATCATTTCGTTATTAATAACTTTTGTGTGCGCGATGGTATTTTGAACCAATAGCGAGCCGGCAAGCATGTGGCGCGTGCCTCACCGTCCCGCGCCCCGCGTCTTACCACCAAATTGACCGATAAGTCGCCTCTGCGCAACTTGACAGCCAGGCAGCGTTCTTTTTACATGACGCGAATTATAGGTAGGTAAAAAATGTTTTACGATGTGTGTGAAGTTGAAGGTTGAAATAAGAAAAGCTTGCTTAATAAATTTTGTATTTGAAGTATAAAAAATCAAACGATATGGAATAAGTAATCAATTACAAAGTCACAACTTTCACAATTTATTTTATTTCTTCGACGTGCGTCAGTCGTGTATGTTAAAAGAATAAAAATTTTCTGAAACAAAATAAATAATTTTTATTATAATATAGCATTTGCATTTCTCGTGGCTCTGCCTGCATGCGAAAGACCGGAAATCCAATTCATAGAGTTTACATATTATTACCATGTAATGTTAAACAGCCTATAGCCTTACTCGATTAATGGGCTATCCAACACCAAAAGAATTATAGAATTTAAACCAGTAGCTTCTGAGATAAAAAAAATCAAATTAAAATATGATATCGTTTTGTAATTGGAAACGGTTTTGGTTTAGAATTTAAGGCATAATACTTTGATTTACCTATCTCGCCGATTACCAGCAGCCAATTCATGTTCTAGAGCCGCAATTTTTTCTTCGTGACGAGTGCGCTGTGCTTGTGACCGCGTCAGCTGCTCTTCTAAAGCTAATACAATTTTCTCGAGTCTGTGTATTTGCTGTTTTTTATTTTCCAGTGTCGTGAATTGTTCTTGGATTTCATCGGCTTTTGAACCTATCTGTTTGTTGACCTACAATCGTTCGTTAAAATGCATCAGTAAACTTATATCATATAACGATTGTATTCAGCCCTTTTAAAAAGGATCAGTAAATAAGACCAAAGATTTAAACCCGCTTCAAGTTCGCCCGCCTGCTTAGTTAATAGTTGCCACTTATTTAGTTTGTTTTTTTTGATAATTTTATGCTCTACAACGATTTCCTTTTTGTAAACAATTATACTATATCTGGACCTGCAGCAGTCCCGACATAGTTAATCATCGATATTGTATCGATTTGCTTTTATATCGTATAACTATGAATGATTTTAATAACGTTTTCATTGACTAATTATGTCGAGACTTCCGGCCCTGGCAACTTGTGCCGCGAAGAGAAAAAAAAATAAAAAAAAGGTTTATACCTAAGAGTTAGTTAGAAACAAATATTCCGGAACCTTTTTTGTACATTATTAGACTCTACATTTAATGTGCATATTTTTAGGTCTTCGTAAAAATCTGTCTATTTTTTAAATAAGAAAAGAAATAAAAATAAACTACATAAAATCTCACTTCGTCTACGATCTTCATCCGATGTTCGAGGTCTTGTTGCAATGTAGCAAGCTTCCTACTTTGTTCTGTTTCCTTATTCTTAAGCACATTAATCAATTCTTCTCTTATCTATGTAGGTACATTTGTGATTTAAAATGGGAAGAAACACAAAAATAAACAATATGTTGAAAATCTTACATTCTCAATAATATCTTGTCAGATAACACTACCTGATATTTAAAAAAATCTTTAAAAAGGAACTTACGTAGTAAAAGTATTTATTATAAAAGTAACCTTTATAACTTTTGCCTGTTTTTGTGATGTTTTATCTTGTTGTTCTAGTTGCTGTTCTTTTTCTGCTAAAGATTCTGCTAATTCTTCTTTGCTATGAATTGCTTCTAAAAGGCTCATTTTAAGTTTCATAATCTAGAAAAAAATACTGACTGATTGTAGGTACTTATCGATTTTATAACCTCAGTCATAAAATCAATGAATTTAGGTATCAATCTAGTCAGTCAATCTAGTCTAGTTAAAAATCGTATTTATCGTATTTATTGTTCCCGGTCCTAAAATTACGTGTGATCAATGAACTGAAACAGCTGTAGATATAATAACATCTGTAAAAAAATTACCACCTTTTTTAAACATTCCAGTTTTTATTTTTTTAATTATAACAAACTAAATATGAAATTTGAATAAAATTTGCTCACGTGATCTTGCTAAGTATGTATTTATATAAGGGCCTAGAAGAAAAAAAATTTAGGTCAATAATTATTAATTTTTTTACAATCGTATAACATTTTGAAAAGTCGACATAAAAAATATTTTCCAACAGGGTTTAATTTTTTCAAGTATTCTGATAATACCATAATATATTTTTTTCATCTTTTTATATTCATATTTAAATTATGTAATACTAAAAAATATTTTGTGTGTTATGTAGGTATATTGTCTCAAGCGGCGTTGCACTCATAGTCATCGTAATGATCGCACGGAGACCATTTTCAGTGTTGAACAAATATCGGTGATAGAATTCCGGGACTTTTTCATTGGAAATTTCCTCTTAAGGATCTTTTTTCATTTGAAAAAATCTTTTATAATGATAGTTTTGAGTTATTAACGAAAAACTGAATAGTATATTTATTAATCTTACTTATTTTGTTAATAAAATTTTTTCGCAATTTTTATGTGATAACAAAAGCTGCGAATGAGCGATCGCATTTATTTTAGGATCGGAAACAAAAATTAACATGTTTTTTAATAATAATAATATTAAAAATAATAAAAAAAAATGACGGCTGACACATGATGTCACAAATAAAGGCTCCCGTGATTTTTTAGTATTTTTACATTTTTGGAATTGTTTATTGCTGATTTTAAGTTAACTACAATAAAAACCTTTTAAATAATAAGGAAAACCACAAAGACAAAGAGAAATGTGAGAAATGTGTAGTTTTTAATATAAATCAGTTGCGATACAAGATGATAACAAGTATCACCCGAAATAAACAGGACTAACGGACAAAAATGCCAATGATCACAAGGAGCCAGGCAAGAAAAACAGCCGCGCACACATCGAACGCACGCCCAACACCCCCACACGTCTCGTCATCCTCCTCGCCATCGTCGTCGGGTGATGAGTTCGCCGCAGCGCCCGACACTAGCGAGTCGAGCGACGACGAGCGCGGGCCCCCGCCCCCGCCGCCACGACCACCTGCGCGACGTTGACGACCACCGCTGCCGGCACGCTTGGCCCCAACCATGGCCCCCGCTACCGGTGGTGTAGTGCGTCGCATGAGTAAACTCAAGTAATGAACGAGTACTGGATGCGCGCCTATTATGGGGCTACAGAGGGGGGAATCAACCTGTCCACGTACCGGGACAGGATGCTGCCTCTGTTTCTGGCATTTGATCCGACCATCGCCGTATCTGCGCAACGCCTATCAGGTGCGCTTCATCCAGCGGCGCAAGTTGCTGGATGACGCGACACTTGATCGATTGCGCCTGGAAGTACTGGCCGCTCGCGCGGCTTCTACGCCGGCTCTGGGTCCGCCTGCTACGTCACCGGCTCCGGTACCAACGCCCAACCTGGTGCCGGGGGTGCCGCTGGCGGATCACGGAGCCGATGAGGAAGAATGTGCGAGCGGCGTAAATACGCAGGCCAATGAGCAGCTGAGGAGGGCTTTGGATGAGGCGATTGGGCGGTATCGATCCACACCTGAGTCTAGGCCACGAATACCACGCTTGGCAATGCACAAGCGTAACCTAGCGTTAATGGGAGCCATGGACGCTTTGCTAGACCTGTACCTCCGGGCTAGCGAAGATTTAACTGATACCCACTCGACCATGTACTGTGAGGCCATCGCGATGTGCCGTGTTGCTCGTGTCAGATTTCCGGACACTGATCGAGCACCGCGGACCACCGAGGGTGTTCCTGCCTGGCAAATACGGATTTAGCGGCGTATCAATACGTTTAGGACTCTCATTGCCAAGCTTATCTGTTTTAGGGAGGGTAACAGCCGCCCCCGTGTGATGCGCTACGTGACACAGGCCTTCGCGGGGACTGGTACCAGACCCTGTGATTACATGGCATGTGTCACGGAGCCCATCGACTACCTAAAGCAGAACGTTTGTGCATGGGCAAGCCGTATTCGTCGCTACAGAATGCGTGTGGATCGATTCCAGCAGAATCGTCTCTTCCAAAGTGACCAAAGGAAGGTATACCGAAGGTGGGAGGGAACCAACCAATGTGTGGGCGACGGGCAACTGCCGGATCCTACTGCCATGACTAACTTCTGGCGCAGTATCTGGTCGGTGCCAGTCGGGCACACCGAAGGCGAATGGATGAATGTTGTCGGACGTGAGTGTGAACCGATCGAAGCCATGGGGGCTGTGACTATCAGTCCCGATGATGTGGGGTGTGCGGCCCGTATGACCCAGAACTGGAAAAGTCCTGGGCCGGACGGGCTGCACAACTTTTGGATCAAGTGGTTTCGATCCTCACACGAACGTCTGGCAGCACAATTTCAAGACGCCCTCGAGCTTGGTTCTCTGCCATCTTTCATGACTACTGGCGTTACCTTCCTGCTCCATAAGTCCGGTAGTACCACGGAAGCGAAAAACTATAGACCCATCACGTGCTTGCCCACCTTATACAAGCAATTCTTATGTCCATTTTGAGAACAAAAATTAACACGCACATTATTGCGAACAATGTTTTGGCCTTTTCTCAGATTACATTACAGGGTGTAGAGTTGGGTCCCGTGGTACTAAGGAGCTACTCCTCATTGACACGACCATTTGCCAACAGGTCCGGCGGAACAGGGGGTCCCTCTCGGCCGCTTGGATTGATTATAAGAAGGCCTATGATTCGGTGCCTCATTCGTGGCTAGATAGGGTCTTAGTGCTGTATAAAATCGATACAACTCTAAGATCACTCTTAGGCGCATGTATGAGGCAGTGGACCACAGTCCTCCATCAACCAGGTGGTGGGGATGGTCTCCCTGGCCCGCAGGATTTGATAAGGATTAAGAAAGGTAATAACCAGGGTGACAGTTTGAGTCCTCTGTGGTTCTGCCTGGCCCTGAACCCGCTCAGCACTCTGCTGAAGGATTCAGGACTAGGGTACCGGCTTCAAAGAGGAGGTGAGGTTATTTCTCATCTGCTGTACATGGATGATCTTAAGCTGTATGCATCAAAGCGCCAGGATCTGGTGGAACTACTGGAAGTAACAGAAACCTTCAGTAGCGCCATCAAAATGGAGTTTGGTGTAGACAAGTGCGCGATCATGCATGTGCAGTGGGGGAAGGTCGTAAATTCCGCGAATTTACAACTTTCTGACATAATATCCCTCAGGTCTATCTCCGAAGTTGAAACCTACAAGTACCTTGGTATGTCACAGTCATTGGGTATTGCGGACGGAGACATTAGGCAGGCATTGAGGCAGCGTTTCTTTTGTCGTTTGACAAAAGTACTTAACAGTCTTTTGTCCGGTGACAATAAGGCGCGTGCCTTCAACACTTGGGTAATGCCTCTGCTCACTTACTCCTTTGGCATACTAAGGTGGACTCAGACTGAGCTGGACACCCTGGATACGAGGGTCCGTCAGCTTCTCACTGCACACCGCATGAGGCACCCGCGCTCGTCAGTTATGAGACTGTACATCCCGCGTAAGTATGGAGGCCGTGGCTTTTTAAACGCCAAGGACCTCCATCACCGCGAGGTGTGCAGTCTTAGGGAGTACTTCCTAACCAACGAGTGTGGGATTCATCGCGATGTTGTAGCAGTTGACAAAGGCCTCATCTCTCTCTCCTTGGCAAACGAGAACTGGTGCAGACCAAAGGTGCTTAGCACCGATGACCGTAGGACTGTGTGGAAGTGCAAGGAGCTACATGGGCGGTTCTACAAGGCCCTTACGGGGCCCGATGTAGATCTGCTCGCGTCGGTGAACCGAAGGTTTTGTCTGTGCAATTGCGGACGAAGTAATGATGACGAACAATTACCGGAGATATATCCTGAAGGACGGTACGGTCGACATCTGACGGGCATGCCGCCGTCTCGGTGAGTCACTCAGGAATATAATCTCCGGTTGTTCTCATCTTGCTAACGGCGAGTACTTACACAGACATAACCAAGTAGCCAGAATCATTCACCAGCAACTTGCTCTTCGATACGGTCTTGTGGGGTCTGAGGTGCCATATTATAAGTACGCACCATTACCGGTTCTTGAGAATGGTCGTGCCACGCTCTATTGGGATCGATCTATCATCACGGACAGGACTATTGTAGCCAATAAGCCTGATATCGTGCTGGTAGATCGATCAAAGCGCCAGGCAGTGCTCGTCGATATCGCCATCCCGCATGACGAGAACCTCGTGAAGGCTGAGAAGGACAAATTCAGCAAGTACCTTGACTTGGCTCACGAGGTAACCGCCATGTGGGATGTTGACTCGACGATCATTGTCCCGTTGGTCGTTTCGGTGAAAGGTCTTATAGCGAAGAGTCTCGACAAACATCTTAAGAGACTCTCGCTAGATGGCTGGATCAGGGGTCGGATGGAGAAGGCGGTACTTCTGGACACGGCGCGCTTTGTCAGGAGGTTCCTCTTTCTGCAGCCCTAACCGCCGGTAGCCTGGGCCCTGCCCCGCTGTTTTTTATATATATAACTTTATTGTAAAAAACCTAACTTAAGAAATCAAATTAATAAAGGAAATAATAATAATAATCGGTTATTGCCATGAAGAAAAAAACGTAAAGAACATAAAAGAAAGTTAATATATACAAGGTATTTTAAATTAATCGATTGCAAAGGGTAATAACTCAGCTGATGCTGCTGAGGCCAGAGTCTCAGACAGCGCTGTTTTTCAGTATTACCCAGCTCCCTAGGGTGTTGGGCGGGAGCATGGCAGTAAAAAAAAAAAAGTTCGTGCGTGCGTGCGTCTGCGTGTGCGTGTGAGTGTGCGTGTGAGTGTGCGTGTGAGTGTGCGTGTGAGTGTGCGTGTGAGTGTGCGTGTGCGTGTGCGTGTGCGTGTGAGTGTGCGTGTGCGTGTGCGTGTGAGTGTGCGTGTGCGTGTGCGTGTGCGTACATGGTCAGAGCCAGTAACGAAACATGTCTACTAGTACAATTAGGTCATGTAGCTTAACTAATAACAAGAATAACACATTAGGTTCAAATGAGATTTTTATCAAAAACCCTTAGTATATCTTCCTCACTACGTATTCGATGCCTAGGTTTTCCTTGCGCTTGACATACAAATATCTTTCCATCACGTGTCCAAACATATTTATATTGTAGTTCACGAGCTAAGGAACGAGATTTTTGAAACAATACTCTGTTATGTTTTGTAAGTCGTTCGTTAATATAGACAGAATTAACTGCTGGCCTGGTAGCTGTAAACCTTCAGTTGTGAGCTTGCGACGGACCCGGGCACAGCGCACGCAGTAAGGCAACTCGCGTCGCTCTGTGTGCGAAACGCACGGCTAGGGGGCGCGGATGTATGCGCTCGCTGCTCACAGCCGCTGTGACTGCGGGCCTGGATGGCCCGGCCCGGTGCACACTAACGACATCTTTTTCATCAAGTTCCAATCCAATTTTTTTTGCTATCGAGAGAACGAGGTGTATACCATTTTTGTTATGTACTTCTGGACAACCTGTTATTTCGACATCATTTAATAGCATAGATTGATCTCGATCGAAGATATTGTTACGTACTACGGGTTCGGGATCGGAAATTGAAAGCGTTCTTGCACAAAGATGTTTTTATTTATTATACTGTATATACACGCGCAGTCTGTACACAACGCTAGTTTATTTTGAGTCTCTGAGCACTATATTCCACCACTTTTAATATTTCACTATACTCTTATTCACTTTTCCACTATTTCGTATCTCTTCGTAATCTTCACTCAACGTCGAACTTCAACTGAACTCTCGACACACTGCCGGCCTTTTTATATGCGTAAATTTAGAACATTCTAGTATCGAAAATTCAAAATGTTTCTACTTAGTAACTTCCAAATCTTTCCTGAAAATGTTTTGTCTCTCTCTGACACATTAAAATTTGTAATGAACTGTTCTTGTTATCTAATTGTCAAAAGTTATAAATTGACATTAGCTGTTGCAAGGCATGGTACAAGCGTGCTATTATGACGGGTTCGCACTCTATTCCGCGACAATATCATTTTTAAGTTGAGAGATAGTATTTTCTGTCTTCTCTTCTTCTTTTCATGTAAGCCAAATCGAATAGTAGTGTATGTAGCGTCCTCTATAAATTAAGCATGTAAACAGAATGTTCGTTTATCGTATTTATCACAGTTTTTTGCAGCACTTCACTGGACCTATTTCTGTTTAGTGTTTATTTATTAACTTTTTTTCACTAGTCACGACGTATTACTAATTTATGCATTCACATTAATATGTTTTGACAATCGTGACATTTTGCAGGAGCCATTCCTACTTATACGAGTTCTACTTTTTAATAGATTTTTGTCTCAGGCACAGTACTATAAATTTTAATAATATTATAATAATTTTAGACATCAATTAGTAAATAATAAATCAATTTTATGAATATTAAAATGAATTTAAGACTAAGAGCAAAAATTTTACATGTTTACATAATTATTATTTTATTAATAACAATTAACATTTAGAATTAACAAGTAAAAATGACGAAAACGTAATTTTTTAGAAATATACCTCTTGTTGCAGATATTGATAATTCGTATTATTTATCCCGTCCTCGCCATGCTCCCCAACGTTGTTGTGTATTTGTAATTCACGAAAATATTGTTCGTACTGAATGATTTTTTGTACGCTAAAATTATAAATATACACTTTAAAATTGTTTGCTTTGTTCAATTTAGTACATACCAATGGTACATTTATATTTAAACAACAGTTATTTACTTAAGTTTGTTAATTTTTGTTAATTCTCTGATTTGAATTTGATTTTTTCCCAATATTTCTTCTTTACTTAGAAGTTCCGCCGCTAGTTTCTGCTGTATCCCTACTTTATTATTTGATTCCTAGAAAACCAAATACTTATATTCAAAGATGTTCATCTCCTAAAATTGGGGTAATAAAATTTATCTGGTATATACGACTGAAAAATAGTAAAAAAAATATGATTAAAATTTTATGTATTCTATACAGTATAAGATAAATGTTAATTCTTTATCTACCGCGATTTTCGTAAGAGTTTCCAAAAAGCGAACTTTCTCTTGTTTACATGCATTCATTTCCTCTTCGGTTAATCGCAAAGTATCTTTTGTAGCTTGTAATTCAGCCCACATATCCATTTCTCGTTCGGTAGGTAAGTCTTAAAAAATACTATTAGATTTTAGATATCTACATTAAAGCATTCCAATTAATTAACTAAATTAAGTTTAAAGAAATATAATTGTTTTTCATGTAAGTATGTGTAATATGTTCACAGTTACTCTTCACTGATTTATGGTTACATACCCGGATTTTGCCTATTGCCTTCAAGATTAGAAATTGTTGCCTTTAGTTTCTCTATAGTTCTGTGACTCTCTTTAATTGCAACTTCTAGCTGCTGTTTTTGTTCAATTTCCGCTTGCGTCAATTTTTTCTCTTCCTCAAGAGCAGACATCAAATCATTCAATTTATTATTCATTGTCTGCTCCTCTGACTTATACTTAGCAGTCAATGTCTGAATTTGCTCTTTTAAATTTTTGACCCTATGAGATAATTATAACTTTATATATATAACTATAATATAAATATATTATTAGTTTAGTAATAAAATAAATTAATTTTAAATTACTTACTCATTTTTTAGTGAATCTCGTTGTTGCACTAACTGAGAACTGGACAGTTCTCCTGTTCTTAAAGATTCTTTTAACTTTCTCGCTTTTGCTTCTAGTTGTACTTCACGTTGTCGACTCTAATAAATAATATTTTGTAAGTATTTAAAATGTTCACCTTAAGGGTATACAAGTTTGTGAAATAAAAGTTTGTCGTTTAGATTTTCCATTAAATTTGCAAGGTTTCTGTGACAATATTTTCTTTACTTTTACAATTTACGAATACATTATGAACGCCTAAAGTTCAGGTTAAATTTGTTCAAAAAAGCAGATTTTTGGAGGCTTATACTGAATTTGTTTCCCCAAATTTTGATTTTTTGTTGTGATAGAAACCTAGATACAGTGCTCAAGATACCTTTTAGTTAAAAGTTAGAAAGAAAGATCTATTACAACGCCATAATCACGAACGTTTGTATGAAAAGTAAGACGGGTCCTCTTAAACATTTTTATCATAAATGGTTTTATATTTTATACAGTTACTTTTTTCTTGATTTCTTACCTGGTCTTCCAAAATTTTAACTGTGCCCGTAAGGCTTGTTATGCTTGCTTCTGCCTCTCGTAATTGACGATCCATTTTAGAAACACGCAGGCGTGTCTGCCTCAATTGTAATTCTGTTGATGCCAGTTTGTCTTTGATTGTAGATTTCTCCGTGCGTTCTTCTTTTAATAATTGGCGAGTTTGCTAATAATATAATGCTTAAATTAATTGATAATCCTTATCAGAAACAAGTATGCACCGAGTAGTCAAACGTTTTATACAAATTTCAATACGTTTGTTTGTGATTTTTAAGTTCATTTCAAATTTCTATTAAACTTAACATTTTAATTTTTACATTTCGAAATTTTTTAAATAACCTTATAATTCGCGTCATGTAAAAAGAACGCTGGCTGTCAAGTTGCGCAGAGGCCAATTTGGTGGTAAGACGCGGGGTGCGGGACGTCGAGGCACGCGTCGCATGCTTTCCGGCTCGCTATTGGTTTGTCAGTTTAAAATACCATCGCGAACACAAACGTTATTAATTACGAAATGATTTTATATAAAAAATAGTGAAAAAATATTTTTGACGTATATTGTTTTATAAAGAGAGAGTCTGATAATAATGCACAAATAATTAAAAAATATATATTAAACGAATTAATTTAATTTTTTGTAAGTAGATTAAACATTCTACACTGAATCAAACATATTTAATTAAATAATAGAATTCTATTAAATGACATTCTATCTAATATATTTTTGAACTAGTGGAACCCGCGGCTTCGCTCGCGCTAAATCTAGGGACGATCCCGAGCGAAGTGAGGGTGAGTCGCTTGTTAAGATAAACATTTCCATCATACATTACATATGTATAACTCTAGCGGTTTTGGCAGCGCACGCCAGAATAGCTCGCAGATAGTAGATTTTTTACTACTTACTTGATACTTATCGTCATATTTTGGACAATTCACACAATATCTTTATAAATTGTAGCCTATGTGATATTCTGATGTATAAGCTATATTATTGTAAAGTTTCATTAAAATCCATTCAGTAGTTATTACGTGAAAGAGTAACAAACATCCATACATCCATACATCCATACATCCATACTTACAAACTTTCGCGTTTATAATATTAGTAAGTATAGATGTACCTACCAATAATCAATATACATCGTGAGCGAAAGGCTAGTTCGAAAATAAAAGAATAGGCTTAGGAATTTCGTATGCGAATGTACCGATGCGCAAACACACCCCCCACCACTTTCTTCCAGCGTTCTTTTTACGTGACGCGAACTGTACTTATTTAAACTCGTACTGTCACACTCACACTTGCACAAAGTCATAGCAAATCGATAAATATAATATTTTATATGTAGTATTAAGAATGAACAGAAAAAATATCACAAAACTTACCTCTAGTTCCTTAGTAATGTCAGCATCAGCTTGTATTTCGCATATTTCGCTAGTGACAGTAGGACGGGTTTCTAAATCCTGCTGCAATCTTGCTACCTCCCTTACAAGTGACTCTCCAACAGAGATTAATGTTGATCTTTCTTTACAAGCTCGTCTATGTATTTAGCAAAAAACCGGGATATAATAGTTCATTTGCCTTTGTATTATTTTATGTTTATAATTGAAATAGATGAAAATAATGATAATAAAATTTGGTCAACTTAATCTACTTTTATCTCTATACAATCACTAAAGTATCCAAAAGAAACCGAGCTTATTCTAATGAAAATAAACAATTAAAAAATTAAAGTATCGTTGCGGTAAAATCGGCCAAAATATTTAAAATTACTTGCTTTATTTGTTTATTTTTTGCCTGCAATGAAAAAGGAAGAAAAATACATTGGAAAAGGACAAAAAGGGGGAATTCACCTTGAAAGCGCAATGATAGCTTCAACAGCATCATCTGCCTGTGTTTTAAGGTCACGTAAGACATCATAGAGTTCGAGACCCCGTGAATCGTAATTAGCAATCCTTTCGACCGCGTCAGGAGCAACAATTTCCTGTTTTAACATAAAATATTGTAAGTAGGCTTGTAATCAATTTGTATGATAATTCCAACACTATAAATATTTGAATTTCTTACATTCTTTTCGATTATATCCTTAACCCAATTTATTAGTTCTTGACGTGATGTAAAAGCCTGGAGACATAACTCACCAAAGTTTATTGGAACTTTTAACGCTTTCGACTCCAAATCTGCTAGTGTACATTCATCTAAGAATAACAATATTTATGCTATTTATTGATAGTGTACTCCGAAGAAGAAGATATATTAAAATATTTATTACTAAATATATAATTTGTTTTTATTATTTGCTAACTTCCTATTTTTCTTTTTTTATATTTTTCTTATTTATTTTATTTTTCAGTAATATAACCTAACTTAGAAAATTATCTATTATCATAAAATTATCTCAGAATTATATTTCGCTTTCTCATTTCAGTCGATTGTAATGAATTACTACGAGTATATTGTATTATACTATAGAATTACCAAATGGCAAAATCGTATTAAAAAGTTCTTCTGCGCCATCTGTATTAGAAGAAGAAACAGCATCACGACACAATTGGGTTACTTCTTCCGGAGCCCAGTCAGCCACATTCATTACCACTAATTCTTGAAGTTCTTCATTACAAATTGAAATTCCCTCTTGCATCATCTGTTCTCGTAAACTCCGGATACCATCGAAAAGTTTTAAGATTTCTTGCTATAAATCAAATGTATTAACTATTAACAAATAATGAAAGAAATAAATGTATTTAATTATAAGTACCTAATTAAAATATTATTTACCTGTTGCAGATCTAATTCTTTCTTTAAATGATGAAAATCTTTTTGCTTATTAAGGTATAATGATTTTAAGTCCTCGTTGTTTTTCGTGGATTGAGACGCATTATGTGACGACACAGGCGTTACTGGTTTAGGACCATGTTCAGACATGGGTGTAGATGGAGTTTTTGGTCGAGTTAAAGGTGTGTTAGAAACGCTAGATGTATTAGATGTTAAATTTCGCTGTGGTGTATTGGGGCGACTAATAGGGTTACTCTGTCGCTGCAAAGGGTGTGCTGGCGTACTTGGACGACTTGCCAGTCGCGGCGTTTGTGGTCGACTGTAGATAAATTTTGGAGTTTGTGGTCGACTCACAGTAGGTGTCTGTAGGAGTTTAGTATGCTCTGAAAGAAATAATGGTAATCACTTGGAAATTTAGATAATTTATCTGATCAAAATATGAATAAAGATAATACTCCTACCACTTTTTACTTCAGATTCGTATTCCGGCATATTCTCCAAGTTGTTTGAACCTATTAAACAACACGTGACGTAAAAAGCATATACTTAACTCTAAAATTGTAGGTACGATAATAAGAATAATTTCAATATTTTACCTAAATTAGCAATTTCTTGAATATTTTGTGTATCACTAGCACTACTACTAAATGCCATTTCCTTTGGTTCTTTGATAGTGTTATATAAATCTCCCGGTGATGTAAAACATAATTGAGTTTCTTGTTTTGCAGATATCTAGAAATTAAACAAAATTCATTCGTGAAAGCATAAAATGAAATAAAAAAAATTGTGAAAGTATTTATATACGTTATAAATATATATGTGGATTTTCACATCCAAATGTACTATGTGTGTTTTCTTAACAGCTTTATTTGTTGAGTTGAGAAATATTGATCGGAGCCGCAGGTAGGATAAGTTAAAAATATTGAACCTGAAAGTGTCGGACGCAGGAAAAGGTTTTAGAGTTAGATATACGTACATCTACATTTAATTCAGGCATTATTTCATTTTCAATGCTTCTATTTATCTGAAAAAAAAATACATTAACAATAAATAACTAATTATAAAATTAATACAAACGGAAAAGAATATACCGTTCTGTATTTTGTATTTATCCATAACTAGCTGATACCCGCGACTTCGTCCGCGTTGCTTGAAATATTAACAAAGTTTTCCGCATGGCGCTACGCCGCTTGCCCCACTACTCCGCGAGAAGGAAACATACATACTGCATCACTGAACACGCAGTACATATACAAATCGTTTTTTCTTGAAACTTTAATAAATTTTTATTAAATGAAGATATCGCAATCTTTTTTTATATAAGGGCCAAGTGTCTAAGAAATAAAACTTAGAAAGTTTCATTGAAATCTATCCAGTAGTTTTTCCGTGATGCGCGCACAACTGCAGACCTCTATCATTTTATTTATATAGATTGTTAGGTTATATAAAAACAAATGAAATTAATTAAATAAAAAAAAACAATTGACTTTAATCTTTTCTATTTAAACAGTAAAAAAATAATCATTTGGAGTCTGTAGAAGTTACAGTTTGGAAACATAAATTTAACATTCTCACACCCACCCCCTATTGGAAATAGAATTTCGTAAAATCCTATTTGAGATGATTTCTGCATGACAAATAAAAGATTACTACCAAATTTAAAGTCTATAGAGGTTACAGTTTGGAAATAGAAATTTCACATTTTAACACCCATTACCGCAATCTTTTTCGGCGGTGGGTTGTTGTAAAATCCGCTCTTAAATCATTTCTGCATCACATATAGACGACTCTAGCTAAATTTGGAGTCTGTAGGAGCTACGGCTTAAAAAATAAAAATTTTCATTGTTAAACCACCCCCGCAACCCCCTGTGGGGTGAGCTACCGTAAAATTCGTTCATAGACTATTTCTACATCTCTTACAGAAGATTCCTACCAAATTTGGAATTTATAGGAGCTATAGTTTAAAAACGGGAATTGTTCATTGTTAACGCCCCCGCAATCCCCTTTGGGGGATGAATTTCTTAAAATCCGTTTTTAGTTGACCTCTACATAACGAAAGTAATATTCCTACCAAGTTTCACATTTCTAAGTCCTATAGTTCCCGAGATTTCGTGATGAGTAGGTAACTATAGAAATTGGAATACTTCGATTATTATCATCGAAATTTTTAACGTTTTAGCAGACTTTTTTAAAATTTTCTTACATATAAACATTCTCCTGACAATTCTGAAGACAACAAAAAAAAATTAACCCAATCGGTCCAGCCGTTCTCAAGTGAAACTCGATCATAGATACGGCATTTTATTTTTATCAAAAAATGAGAGTGGGTGTGCAGGGGTGCGTGGGAGTTGGTGGGTGGATGCGTGGAAGTTTGTAAGTAGATTCTTAGCTGAATGTAAAAGAACATTATCCGTTTAGTAAACTCCGTTGAAATCCATGAAAACAAAAGAATCAAGAGAAAACGCTTGTCTTTTGTTTTTATTAGCGGGATAAATGTTCATAAAAGTAAAACAGCAATAAAAAATGAAGGATCGTTAGAATTCGAAAAATAAATAGCCATAAACCATCTAGGAAAAATTTCGCATCGAATGGTGGTAGTTTCATGTCGATACGATCAGTGGTTTAGGCGTGATTGAGCCTCAAACGAACACCATTTTCATTATATATATATAGATATCACTAACCTTTACTTCTGTTTTCGAGTCACCTTTTTTGGCATTTCGTGAAACCGCAGTTCTCACCTATATACATAGAAACAGTTAGAAATATCAAATACCATATATTAATATTTATAATATAATATACTAGCCATTCCCGCGGCTTCGCGCGCGTTCTGAAGGCTAGAAACCAAATACGGGAGTTGCTTGCAGGAGTTGTTGCAACATTTTTCATTGATGCTCCGCTCCTATTGGTCGTAGCGTGATGTAATATAGCCTATAGCTTTTCTCGATAAACGGACTATCCAAAACAAAAAGATTTTTTTCAATCCGTCGTTCTTGAGATTAGCGCGTTTAACCGAACAAACAAACTCTTTAGCTATATAATATTAGTATAGATTAATATTTTAACTGTTTTAGTATATTATGTCATATACCTTTGATGCCGTAGGTGACGGTGGAGACCGGACACATAATTCTCGTTGGTTAGTGAGAGCAAGGTTTCGGTTAGCAGCAATGCGGGCAGCGCGAGCCACTGACGCGGCTGTTGGTCTTGCGGCCAAGCGAGGAGAAATCACGTCTTTAATCAATAATAATGGTTTTAAATAAATCATAATTTTATATTCACCTTTTGATATATAATTAATGGGGACTAAATATTATCGACTTACGAGTCTTATCTTTCGGTGCTTTTGTAGATGTCATTCTAAATACATTTAATAAAATTATTTAAAAATTTTGTTTTCTTAAGAAATTACCATCTGTAAAACCTTATAATTTTGATATAGTAGGTACTAATTGACAATTAGTAATTGTCTTATAATTGATATTCCTTTTTCGAAATCTGACATAACAATTAATAAATAGTTCTTATTAAAAATATTATAGGTATTACATTCTTTGGTTATGGAAGATATCATAATAGAATTTGTTCTAAAATTAGTGAATAATTAGAGACTAATCATGTATACAGAATAAAAAATAAAAAGTGGAAAATAAAATAATGGGTAGATCCCAAATCCAAATACTAATTACTCATTTTTGTATATAATAAAAAGTGTTGATGTAGTTACATGAATACCCTGATAGCCGGTCTATATATAAATAATAATATAATTACAAACTCTATGTCCACAAAGCTTAAATAATCGCTTGTGCTGCCAATGCGATGATCTTTCATTTTAAATCTAGAAATGACAAAAATCAATTTGTTAGTTAGGCTCTAACGGAGTAGATATGTGAAAATTTTAGATTAAATAAAAAAGGCAGTCAAAATAACTCATTTGGTGATGTCAGAGGAATCAAGTACACGGGGTATATTGGAAACCAATTTGTAAAACTAAATCGGATAAATTATATTAATATAATAATTAAATTATAGTAATTATTTCAGGCAGAAATAATAGAACCGCATGCAAGTATAAATGTCGCATTCCAAAACGATTACCCTATACGCGGCAGCATCTAAATAATACTAATTCGAAAATTACTAGTGAATATGTAATTAATTTTATTCTTGTTCATAAATAATATTAAAACGATAAAGCTTTGGTAAAATAATTTATCTTGTCCAGAAAAACACAGGTGAAACATCAACCATGCATCAATCACATAATGGGTTGAGATATAATATGGCAAGACCCAGTTCCAGTGAGGTAAGCTCATTTCATATCAGTTATTTTAAGAAATCAATGTGCATTTTCTCAGTCTTTTATTCCGTCCACAGTGCACAAATAGAGTATTTCGCACTTGTGATATGTATGTTGCTTTAAATTAATAAAAATATTAATTTATTTATAAATTGGCATAGAGTCGTCCTAAGTCAGCAAATCGTGTGACTGGAGACAGGAGCGACGCAGAGCAATTGCACTCAGTGTCACGGAGCACTCGACCGGTCCGAGAGAGACTCATGCCAGCTATAAGAGTAAAATTATCTATTTTTCTTTTATAATTATAAGTTTAGTAAGTTTTTCTAACTGAATAAAAATATATAGGCTTTTATATTCAAAATTGAAGTTGAAAAATGAAACAATGGTTTAATATAATACAAAAATAGTTCAAACTTGTTTGCGATTTCCAGTCTTTACCTGGGTCACATAGTACTTTCTTAGGTTTACGCGAATATATGACATAATATCTTTTCAGACTTTGCTGCGAATTTATTTTTATTTTTGGTTCCCGACGTTTCGAATGCTTTACAGCAATCATGGTCACGGCAGAGATTCCCGAAAAGATAGTTAAATTTATAATGAAAATTATTCGCGTAAACCTAAGGAAGTACTAGTAATACTTTTTAAATATACTCATACGTTACGTACGTACGTCGTACCTTTAAAATATACGTTTACATTTTTGTTTTAGAAACCAGTACCGCGCGTGCATAAAAGAATGACAGGCGATAAATCTTACGATACGTCTCTTAACAAGCCGAGAAGACCAATTATTACAGTGCCCCTTGTGGAGGTATTTCATATTAATTAGTACATTTTTATAAATGAAACTATCTTTTTGGATTTTGTCGCGGATTTATTATGGTTTTTGGTTCCTGACGCGACGTTTCGAATGCTTTACAGCAATCTGCATGGTCACGGGCGAGACTGAGGTATTAGACGTCTCAGGGGGTTATATACTTGTTACAGACAGTGCCTACCCACAATTTACATACGTCTAATACCTTAGTCTCTCCCGTGACCATAATTGCTGTAAAGCATTCGAAATGTCGGGAACCAAAAACCATAATAAATCCGCGACAAAATCCGAAAAGATAGTTTCATTTATAATGTCAAGTATTCGCGTAAACCTAAGAAAGTACTAGTAGTACATTTTATTTAATCAATTACAATTATTAGAGAACTATTATGTACATGATTTTTAAGTATAATTTTTATTGTATCCATTCAATTTTATTTCGACAGAACACATCGTCAAAAGATTCGAATCAAAATAGAAATCAACCACCAAGTCCGGTAAGTAAATTTTGTAGCCGTCTACGACTCTCTAGAGTAGAGTTTGTATAAAATATATTTTAATATAACTATATTTTTCATTAAGATTTTATTGATAAAATGTGTAGAATGTTGTTGCTTCCTTTCCATTATGGTATCGATAGTGACTACCGCACCATGCTATAATGAAAAGCTATAAGTACTTGCTCTGAGATCTTTTAACCTACGCACCGATGCGGTTTTCTTCAACAGCCAGATTGATTAAGGAAGGAATGTTAAAATGTAGGTCTAATAGTGGAATTAAAACAATTAAAAATAAAAATAGCTCACAATACATTTATTAAACATATCTCTCACTAGTGGATTCACTCAGATATTTCTTTTTTACTATAAAACTAAAAAATATAAGCCTTAATTTGTGCGGGAGCGTAATGTATATAGGCTATAACTATAAAATCCTGTATAAGACTCAAAATTGTATTAAATATTAAAGTATACCAATAAAATACTCAGGAAATAATTGAAAAATACGAAGATCTAGAAGTGAAGCAAAATTTTTTTAGTGGCAGTCAAATATACGACGATGTGGATGAATTGTTTTTAGATTTCAATGACGAAGGTAGAGATTTTCCGTGTTTGAATAACATTATTCAAAAGAAATGTTTACACTGTTTTATGACAATTATAACATTTTTTTATTATTTTAGAATCTATTACTTCAAAAAATAATAAATTGATGCGTCTTAAGACATTGTGGCAAGACAATATTGTGCAGTTTGAACGAATGAAAAATGAACTTAATAATCAACAGGTAACAATATAAATAACAATAATCTCATTTAAAAAATATTAATTCTAAGTTGTCAGGTCAGTTAATATTTTTCAAGTATTTCAAAATAAGTAGATATTATGTACATAATAATTATCGACTACCTAGTACTTACTGATTATTTCATACCTGTTGTTCCTATTATTTGTACGTTCAAGAACGCAATACTTCAAATCTACGCTTCATTGCGAAATACGAAGCAAGAGCTGACGACTCTAGGAGAAGACCCGAACTTGCCTTCTGTCGATAACTTACGTATTATGAATGTGGCAAATATGACTCCCAACCAGCTGCTGCTAATGTGTACGGAAACCAAACACAACATAGGTAGGGTTGTCATTAATTCGTAGCAATACTTGAAATACTTAATTAATATATATTTTTTTGTTATAATAATACTGCATATTTTATTTTTGTTAGTATGTAGGAAATACGATTACACACGTACAGTTCGCGTCACGTAAAAAGAACGCTGGAAGAAAGAGGTGGGGGGTGTGTTTGCGCATCGGTACATTCGCATACGAAATTCCTAAGCCTATTCTTTTATTTTTGAACTAGCCTTTCGCTCACGATGTATATTGATTATTGGTAGGTACAATATAAAATATAAAAGATAGAATGACATTAAATAGAATTCTATTAAGTAATAAAATATGTTTGAATCAGTGTAGAATGTTTAATCTACTAATTACAAAAAATTAAATTAATTCTTTTAATATATATTTTTTTAATTATTCACTGCATTATTATCAGACTCTCTCTTTATAAAACAATATAGGACAAAAATATTTTTTCACTATTTTTTATATAAAATCATTTCGTAATTAATAACTTTTGTGTGCGCGATGGTATTTTAAACTGACAAACCAACAGCGAGCCGAAAAGCATGCGACGCGTGCATTACCGCCCCGCACCTCGCGTCTTACCACCAAATTGGCCGATAAATCGCCTCTGCGCAATTTGACAGCCAGCGTTCTTTTTACATGACGCGAATTATACCTATGACATATTGTATGTCATACGTAAAGGCAACTTTGGTCTCTCACTTTTTTACAGGCTATCCAGATTTCATAATTTTATATGTACGTTATGTAGCTATAAATTCGTACAATATACCTACTCATTTACTTTTAAAATAACTTAATCCTTAGAATAATTAAGTCATCTGACTATTCTTGGTTTTCTCCGTATACATAAGATATTTGTATACAACTCATGTATGTATTTTGTGACAAAACTATGTATTTTTACCATTAGATGTCCAGCAAACAGCGAATAATATTCTAACAGTTGATATCAAAAAATTAAACGACATGCCTTCACGACTTATATCAACGTGCGAGCAAACCTTAGCTTCTAGAAAAGAATTAATTGAATGGTTTGAACACTTAAAGAATGAAGAAAAGGTAAAACTACAATTATTTATTATTCACTAAATAACATGTTATAAGATTGTTGTTAACAAATATAATAAAAAAAATATATATTAGGGTTGCTCAAAAAGTACGCTTTCAAAAAAAATAAATGAATTTACCGCTGAAAATGAAATGCTGAATAGCGTTTTGCAATCCGTGAAACACGAATTTCTTAAGGATATAAGTGAGTTTTTAAGGTAATGTACACACTTTATTTTTTATATTATACAGTACTAGCGACTCTCCCTCGCTTCGCTCGGGCTCTTCCCTAGATTTAGCACAGGCAAAGCCGCGGGATCCGCTAGTTATACATATAAACCTTCCTCTTGATTTTTTTTTATTTTATTTTATTTTATTTAGAAAAACAATACATAAAAATCCTTATTTTTAACTTATAATCTAAGTACACAGAAAAGCGAGCAGCGCTTTATTCGTGTACCGATCGAATCACTCTATCTATTAAAAAAAACCGCATCAAAATCCTTTGCGTAGTTTTAAAGATTTAAGCATACATAGGGATATAGGGACAGAGAAAGCGACTTTGTTTTATACTATGTAGTGATTAGTTTTTATGCTTTTCGATTCACTTATTTTTTTTATTTTTTTTAATTATATACCTATTTTTTGTTATTACTATTTACTTGTTGTATTACCAGAACATGCTGTGATGAGACAACTGCTCTCCAACAGCGCAATCAATATCTGACGTCAGGATTAGCTGGTCTAAATACACAGAATGCTGAACTCAAAAAAAGGATAACTTCTTTCGAACAGCAAAAGACGCTAACAAGTAAAGTTACAATTGAGGTATAAAATATATGATTTTTTAAAGTCAACTTGTTATTTAGAAAATTATTTATAATTATTTTATTAGTTGTCATTATTATATAAAAACATATTAACAATTTTAGGGAATCAAAAAGGAATTAAAGGATGAAAAATCAAAATCTCAATTGCTTAAGCAAAAGTTAACACGATTAGAACGACTGTTAAAGATCCGCGAAGAAGGCTCTGTGTCGGTAGAGTCCGCTTTAGAACAAGCTCGAGGACAGATCAAAAACTTGGAACGCACTATTCAACAGTTAAACGAGCAGGTATATTGCAAGCTTTTCACATATTTTTTTATAAAAATGTACCGAAGCTGATTAATGTAGAGTTTAATTGCTTAATTCTTTTTTTTTCTATATTAAATGGCAATTTTATATACAAAAGATAGGTTGTAAAATGGATATTTTAATTATAATAATCTTTATGTGATATTTTTAATTATGTAAATTTTATTGGGCCTTTTGTTTTACAGAACTGCTGCTTGCAGAAGGAGTTTGATAGTGAATTAAGTAAGCTAAATGAATCTATGGAAAAGAACACTAAGCATTTAGAAGAAATCGCGTATGCGAGGGAAGCTCTACAGTCTGAGTATGATGAGAAATATTGTGTTACGAGTATATTTTTTCCATGTCCAATATATTTGCCATAATTTTGCAGGAAAGAAGCTCTTAAAGTGAAAATTGATAAACTTTCGAATCATTATAAGGAATGTATAAATGAAATAAAAAGTGAACTTCATCAAAACAAAGCAAAACTCATCGATAGCGAAAAGAAATACGAAGAAGAAGTTGAAAAAAACCTAATATTACAAGAGAAAATAAATTCTCAGTGTTCAAAACTAGAAGAATCAGAGCGGCATTACAAAGATACTATGGAACAATTAAAACAGACCGAGCTAACCCTAAGTAAGTAAAATATTTAATAACTTGACTTTATTTTAAAACAAATGTAAGTACGTAGGTAATGTAGGGACACGCGAAGAAAAAACTTATTATCCCTTTTTACCGTATTGTGGGAAAAAAGAGAACAATTCTTGGCTTAATTAAAGTTTTTTAGTAAAAGGACTGTAAAATACAAAAAGTTTTACCTCGCTTTATCCGAGATTCCACTCGGTGTATGCACTTACTTCGCTTCTTAAACGTGGCTCGTGATGTTAGATAACTAATAACCCTTATCAATTTTATACCGATATAAGCTAGCCATACACGCACAGATCTGCCCGCCGGATCTGTCCGACAGGCAGGTCCGTGATTCGCCACACACGAGTACGGGCAGCAGTTCAGATCTAAATTCCAGCAAATACGGTCGTCTGTAAAAATGTCTATTTCAAAGCATAAACTAGGAATAATATGTGGCGTTGCATTTTTCGACCAATTTTTCGTATGCTTGTGCCTTTAAATCTTTATTAAGATACAATAATTGCTTATCTTTGATTTTCCACAAACAAGGCATAGACTTATAAAGCTCTATAAAACTTGTCCAAAATTCTTTATTTTCACTAAACGCCATTTCTGTGATCAAACTCATGTATATTACTTCGAGTGTTAGTGCGCGACTGACGTCAAATCTGGCGGGTACATACGTAGCTACGCACACACGCACAGTTGGGAGCTCGGATCTACCCGCCCCGTGCCCGATCCGCTCGATTTGACCACGGGCAGCGGGGAGGCACCCGGCGTGCAAATCCGTGTCCGTTCTCACCATACATGCACGGATCTGTCCGCCAGGCACGTTTGTCGGACAGATCCGTCGGGCAGATCTGTGCGTGTATGGCCAGCTATAAAGTTCCGTCAGTTCCGATTGGAAAATTAATTTTGCCACTTTTAATTAATATACACGTAATATATTTCTTAGCAGGCTCCATATAGCCTCCTTATGTAACTTAATTAAAATAATTTCTGAATGTAATATAATATTTTAGGTGAATTACTAAATTATAAGCATCAGTTTGAAGAAGCGAAACGAGAATTAGAAAATAGTATGTTAGAAAAAGAAAAATATTCAAACCTATTTAAAGAACAAACTCATGATTTACAGGAATTGCGAGTAAGTTTGTTGTGATATTATTACGAAAGTTACATATTTTTTTAATTATGTATTCATAGTTTGTTTATAATATTTGTAGCAAAATCTGCAAATAGCACATGAGTTAGAAGAAAAATTAAAATGTGATATGAACAACAAAGACGATCATATTGAAAAATTAGAAAAGGAACAAATTTTATTACAGCAAAAATCTGCCGAAAAGTATTTAAAACTTTTATTATCTATTAACATCTTTTAATTATGACTTAAAAAATCTATATATCTATCTATCATATAAAATAAATACTATTTTCGTGTACATGTACGTATTAAAATTAAAACTCCGACAACCGATCCTAAAGAAAAACTTAAATTAGGATTTGCCAACTAGTTATTATTGCAGACAAAAATTATATCTCTTATTTTCATAGTCTTGTAAATTATATTATTTATATATTGATATATTTCTTATATTCAAGCGAACATAAAATGGAATTGTATGAAGAACAGTTAGTAACGCTTAAAAGTCACATAACAAACTTGAAGGAACATTTTGGTGAATTCGAAAACATCAGTGACCTCCATGAAATGGTAACTAATGAGAACGAGTACTGCTACGGTTGGGGTCAAACGGCATCGTACTTTAATTTTTTATTCGTTTTGTTCAATATACGTTTTGGCGATACTTTGTTGGCGAAATTCTTTAACTAAATCTTTTCTACTGCAAAAAATACATGCGCCGTATCCAAATCCACACACTTAATGGATACTCACCGGACGTACCAAAGCAACCGAGAAACTTATGTTTATCTCGAGTTGATTGATGAAAGAAAACGGTTGTAATTGTTAAATGTAGGTATTTTTGAACATCTTGCCGATAATACGGTATGTTCCTTTTTATAAACGAATTTTTGCGTCGTGCGATGTATTGTCGTTTGAGCCCAATATGCAAGTTCCATACTTCACAATCTTTAGAATAATATTATAATTTGTAGATAAGTTGTCAACATAGCCAGCTAAGCGCTGCAAGACGCCAATGCGATGAGTTATTCAATGAAATACAGAAAAAGCAAAATGAGTTGGAACATCTGAAACAAGCAATAGTAGAAAAAGAGCACATTATTAAGGAAAGACACGATGCCCTACAAACGTTATCGGAAAAAGAAGAAAATCAAGCAATTTGTTCGCAGTTAAGTCAAGAAATTGTTGAAAAAAGTAATAAAATTGAAACCCTAATCTCGAGTGTAGAAACTAGAAATCAACATATAGCTGAATTAGAAAAAATAATTTTAACTATTGAAGGAATTAATCGGAAATCTAGTATTCAAAGGCAAAAAGATCAAGAAATAATTCACGCTCTCGAAAATAAAGTTATACAATATGAAAATTACATGAAGAATAAAAATACGGAAGCACCGCTGGAAAATCTTGATGAATTGATAAAAATCCTTGAAGATGAGATCGACATTCCATTTGAATCAGATATAACAAGATATAATATTAGGCCAGATGACAATCTTTTCGATCTAAGACACAATATTAATGGTTCAAACTATAGTTCTGAAAACAGAAACATCGCAAGAAAAGTTACAACGGGAAATTATGTTAAAAAAATTGACCTAACTAATAATGAAGACAAGCACAAAGGCGATAATCTCGACCATAAACAGGCCATAACCAGTATTGATTCTGAAAAATGGATAATCGATGCAGATTTACATAATGTTATCTCTTTACCTTTAGCTTTTAAGGACGAATTTTCACCTGTAGATGAACTAAATTCAACCACTGAAAATCGTAAAAATATACTTTATATCACGCCTAATGAAACTTCCCAAGTCAAAAAGAGGAAAATGTACAGATTTGCTGGACACAGACTGCTATAAATGACAAAAATTACAAATGAAAAATTACTTCCACTTATTTTACATACTTTTAGTATTTGTCTATAATTCAATACTGACTAACATATACAACTCATGATATTATAACGATTTAAAAAAAAAAAATTTTCTTAATCAAATTTTATTAGCTTTAATTTTTTTGGTTTCTTACATCTTAAATAGGCTTTTCCTGCAGAGTAGCGAAAGTGAGTAACCTAGACTGACTACTTTAACAAATATAAAAGAAAAAAAAAAGATTCGTAGATGAAAATTTTACTTTGGTATAAGATAGGATATCGACATTGGTTTTAAGCTATTTTAATCATCGTAACTTATCATTCTCATCGAGTAGATTTACAGGAAAAAGTATCAAATAATATATTTTCTTTAAGAAAACTTATATATTTATGTATTCACAAGTTTTTCTTTCTTTTTCTAGTAGTAACAAAATATCACTCTTTCCAAAAAATGCATGAATCTGAAAATTGTTATAAAAATAATTTAAATTCAAAAAGATAAAAATATTCTACAATTTTAGTCAACGCTATGTGCATACTAAATACATAGATCATAAACCAAGTGAGAAGTTTTATTTGTTGGTATTTGTCATCCAAATTTAACATACGAGTACAATGTAACATTTACAGAAACATTTTATTTAACCATGATCTTGAGATAGGTAGATTTTATTGATTCTCTTCTGGCCTATGAAGAGTCTTAAAAGATTTGGATTCTAGATACTAAATAATATTCAAAATACCAAACTGGGATTCGTAGAGGACTTATGCGATAAAGTAGTATGTCTGGTACGAAGAATTTCTCTCTCCAATACAGCTCTGCGTCGCTCCAGCTGAGTCCGAACTCTACTTTCTCTCTCTAGCTGCAAACTTTGCGCTAACACGACGCTCTCTAAGCGCAGCACGCGGGCGCGCTCCGCACGGAGAGCTGACCAAGTATCGGCAGCACTGGCGCATACTGATGTTAACGATCGTGATACCTATATGTTGTATTCCGTATTAAACAAAAATTGAAAACAATAGTTTATATAGAGTTAAGAACACAAAGCGTAGAATAGAGAATATGTTTTTACCATATCTTACAAAAAGCAACATAATCCCGTATGTGGTTAGTATAGGTTTCTCAGAAATAAGATATTTTTCGCAGTAAAAACTTAAAAGTTAATCCGGGTAACCAACATCAAAATCTGTACAGCGGTTTTCTCATGATGCGGTCGCAGATTGACAGACAAAAATTCTAAATACTATAGATTCGGCCTCTGAATCCGACAATTATTATTATCGTTATTATCGACTCAGAATTTTATTATGTGTTTAGATGAGTGGCAGATTCAGTGTCTTGTTGCAAGTCGTAGATCATAACATTTCTGTGTTCAAAATTTCTTGTACTAATATAGTGTTTACAGTAAAATATACCAGTATTATGCTAACCTCTGTATGAACATTACTATCAAACGATGGCGGCTCAGCTCGGTTTTCGATTTGTGCCGCTAGGTCCCGACGTGCGCGGATGACGCGAACGAATAGGTCCGCCGCGCGCTCGTGCCGCTCCAGCATGAGAGCCCGAGAGGCCGCCGCGGACACCAGCGCAGACCGCTCGCGAGTCAGAGTCTCCACTTGCATGTGCATTTCTAGCAACTATAATAAAATATGCTCTTGACCGATTTCGGCTATAGCGGCCAATATCACTAAGACTAGCCAAGTAGAGACGATAGGAATGAGAGTGAAACCTGCTACTAGACCACCGTGCACCTAGTCTGGTAGTCTACAAGTATATAAATGTATACGAATAAAGTTATAACGAACTAGCAAACCTGGCTTCGCTTGCCGTAAGTTAAAATATTTTTTTTTTAAAAGTAGTCCAAGTTACTCTATATATCATTAGCTATCTGCGGGTGAAAGTCCCTTCAAAATCGGCCCAACCATTTCAGAGATTAGCCGGAACAAAGAGACAGACAACAATTTAAAAAAATATTTTTTGATCTGAGCATATATTGCATATTATATATATTGCATTTAGTGTAAAACTGTTAGTTTGAAATTAAAGCAGACACTTCAATTATTTTATACGAGTATGTACTGATTAGCACAAATATCTTCATAGTACATATTTTATATTCAACTCTACCTCAGTTTGAACATCCTGATATGGAAGTTCCTTTGAATAGCACTCATAATTTTTTAAACGCATTACTTCTAACCGTAAGGTGGCCAGTTGATTTTCATAGTCACTCATACTTTGTTCCCTGTAATGGTAACAATAATGCGTTTATAATAAAACCAAAGCTATACTATATTGACATTGAGTAAGTAATTCAAATTTAGTTAATTATAAAAATATGGATAAAATGATGGTTCTCTATACATTATTTTCTCATTTTCGCGCTGTTCTTCAATAACATGCTGAAGTTTAATAATTTTTTGTTCCCTGTTTAATAGCTCTGCGGCCATTTTGTCCTGCTTATCTGCGCCTTCCTCTTGCTATACAAAATATTTTGTGAAATTAATTTTGCGGTTTTTGTTTTAAATATGTATAATAATACAAAAAGGCAATTAAGATTCTTACTGCAATTTTTGATAAAGAATTTAAAAAGCTATCCTTATCCGCACGACTTTGACGTAGTTCTTCTTCCGCACGAGATAATGCTACTCGTGTGACTTGTAATTCTTTCCATATCTCTGTTTCCCTATCAGATGGTTCATCCTCTAAAATAATTTATTTAGAAATAACGTATACCAAACGCTATTAACGTTAGTGCACCAACACGTAGAACTTAATAATACTAATTGAAAATATGCCAGCTATATACTAAGTACGTATTTTTCATTTTAATTTATAACAATATTATTTAACGATCATCTAAAAAAATTGCTAACCCTTGGTGGGGATAAATTCAAGACACCGTCTTCGCTCCATATCAACTAATCGCACCGAACATTCACGTAAGGAACTTAATTGCTCTTCTAACTGTTTAATTCTTCCTTCTCGTTCTGCAACCCTTTCCTCGGTTGCTCTTTTATTCTTTTCCTGTATAATGCATAAGTACTTTATGCAAAACCTTACTCTGTACATTCTATTAAAAATAAAATATACTTTGTTCAAATAGACTTTTACAAGCCCTTTTAAATCAATCTAGTTTAAAATTAAATGTCTATATACTGCAAGTCCATTTGGAATCTACTGTTAATCTGGAAGGTAGTTCTGTTGATAAAAGCCAGCGAGAATCTCAAAAGTTGTTACTTAGTTCAAAATAATATTTGCTATCCTACGTGAGACCCGAGCAGACAGTTTGTAATGGTGTAATAAATGCCAATTAGGATGAAATTTAGTACATAGATTTAATATGACATGGAGAAATACCTAAGAGCCCGCTGCCCGACTGTCGTCCGACCGGAGTATGAGAATGAGGGGAATAGAGTGTACTTGGGTCTGCGCGTACACGCGCTGCATTATGATGCCTCCTACGTAGTCAGCGAATCTAGATAAGAGGCCGGAATAATGTCGGGAGAAGGACTTTCCATTTATAGTTTTATAAGTGAATATAGATAATTTATAACCCCACTCTATCAACACAAGATATAAACTTAAAATAAAAATGTAGAATATTGGAAGAATAATCCAACATGTACAATGTACATGGTATATTAAAACATGCATCGCTAATACTTGATACGACTTAGCACCTGTTGTGCTACCTTCGCCTGCAGCATCTCGGCGCGGGCTTTTTCTGCCGCTTCTCGCTCCTGTGCTGCTTGCTCTGCTATCTCCGCTTGCTCTCGCAATTCTTTAACTCTGACAACAAATAGAAACAATCAGATTACTATTAAGTTGTATGTGTATACAAATAGTTGTTGCCCTGTCACGCTTAAACGTCTGGACAGTATAAAATCTAAAATAACATATAGTCTGTTAAGCACGTATAATAAATCAATGATCTCTTTTCCCTTGATTTACCTCGTTTCTAATGCATCCCGCTGGCGGGATAGAGCATCTATAGTAATTTCTCCAGTCTTCGAAACTTCTATTAACTTCTTTGAACGTGCATCATAACTTGATTCACGGTGTCGATACTGTCAAATTGATACACATAAATTGATACTTTATAAAAATATTCTGAAAATGTTTTAAAAATATTTCCACTACACAGATCCATACTATCATTGTCAATCGTTTCAAATAGATTCAATCTTTTATTAATAGAGACATGTATTTTAATAATCAAATTTTATGTATATTATTTACAAGTTGCTCCAGATCGGCATATTTCCGCCGCACACTCTCCAAATCGACCTTAGTATCTTTGAGCTGCCTCTCTAACGTCACAATACGCGCGCGCGCCACACGCAACATGCTTTCTGCTGTTGACACCACTTCTTTTAATGACTCTCGCGCGGCCTTTTCTTTGGCTAATTCATCACATACCAACTGTGGGTAAAGTATTAGTATTCAGTTCAACATATTTTAATAATACATATTGTTAAAATAATTAGGAAATGTTGTAGTCCAGTTATAAGCAATAAGCTCGCTCGCTTGATAAACAATAAAGCGGTTCAAATCGGTACCCGGTACCGGGGGTACTGCTCCAAAGAATCTATCAGTGAAATGATAAAAAAAGAGTTAACACAAACTAAAAATATAAAAACAATCTAAAAATGTTATAAAATATTTGTGAGTCATGAAGATGGCTTATTTTAATCTCGAAGAATACCTGATACATACCTGATAACTAGGAGAGTTTGTTTCCTCAATTTTATGTTGAAGTAAAGAGTTTTCCTTTTGAATGCGTTCCATCTTTTTTTTATCTGTTTCCCGATCTATCCACGGTATTCTAACACAAAAGACTAAGATGTTAGTCCAAGCATATAAATAATATCCTATTTTCGTAATAGAGCTCAGATCTTCTCAGATTTAAATCTTTAAAAAAATGAATTATACCCGATACTTACTTGGCTAAGTCTAGTGAATAGTTTATTCGAGCTTTAAAGTTTTCAGCGACACCAGCAACCATCCTATGAAGTTGCTCGGTTTCATTATCTAGCTCTATATTCTTTGCTTTCCACTCAGAATTCTATGAATAAATTAAAATGTAATTATTAAGTGTACTTAATTTTTCTATTAAAAATCTATACTCCTAAGTGTAAAGAAATAAAATTGTATATTTGTATGTAATGGATAAACTGAAAATACGCTGAACTGGTTTAAATGGGTATGAATATACGCGTCGTATCTTTATAGCTCTTAGCTGGATAGCTCTTAAGGGAGTGAAAATGAAGATGATTTGCATGGAGAATCAAATATTTAAAAGGTAAGGGAAAAGATATATACTACTATGTTTTCCTTTTACTGCCTATTAGTTTATAATAGTTCGTAACGCTCATACCTACCTTTTACCTATATAGATAAAATATTACAATAGTTACATTACTTTAAAAAGTCATAATAATGAATTGTATAAATTATATAATAACAGTGTGAAAAGTAGAGCGATCATTGCGGTGCTTGCAACGTAAAATATTTAAGAGCTCAATACGGCGAGCCATTATTTCCGCACCCACACGAATTACTTCTTCTGGTATTGGATTTAGCTGTGCTTGTATTTGTAGCAAAACTTGGGGACCTGGAAATAAATTCTTTTAGGGGCTGGGCTATAAGTATAGTATAAGTATATAAGTGATACAAAATTTAATAAAGAATTTAAATAATAAACTATAGAGAGACGGAATAGATATAATAAAAAGCTTTACATAGTTGCTATACCTAAAATACCACTTATCTCGGAGTTCTTTGGCATATCAATGTCGTTTCTCACGAGAAGCAAAAGATCGTGAGCTGGCCAGCCTTTTACTGATACGACACGAATTTCTCCTAGACATTCATCCGTTGATCCAGTTCGAGATTCCAGATCTTTAATCGCAGCATAATGTTCTAATAGCATGTTCTATCAAAAGAAAATAATCATTTCTTGTTCATTTTTTAATTGTAGTAAAAATATTGTTAGACTTACTTGTTGCGTTAAAACATTTTTTTTCAGCTTAATAAATTCGCGTCTTTTCGTAGCTAATGTTCGCATCGACTTTGTTAATACATTTGAAGGCATCGCTATGTCTTTTTCTGCAATAAAATGACATATATTTTAGGCTAGCATACTATCTTTCTACATAATGTACTACAATCACATTAAGGTAAATACTCAATATCAAATATTGACCTGGTTCTTGATGGGCATACTGCTGACAGCACTTCGGCTTATTTAAATTGTTAGGAGCAGATGCACTCTGTTGTGTGTTTTCAAATGATTTCTTTCGTATTTGCTGCGGCCAAAAATTAAAAAAAATACTGTACTAAAATCGGAATACTATTATTAATGCGAGGTATTTTGTGAGGGTGAGTAATGAGTATGTTAAAGACTGAAGCACTGGACTTATAGCTATGAAATGAAGTAACATATATGCTACTTAGACACCCAGGGATATACCTAAATGAAAACAATAACTAAGTTTTTTTTAATTTCAAATGTTTTATTTATGTCAATATAATTTAAAATTCATTTTAACGAGTCTATTTTAGGTTCTATACGGTAAGGGTTCTCGTTTGAGATAATTTTTAAAAGTTACTTACAGTCGAAGGCGACAGACTTTGACATCTTCTATCTTTTGAAAGCGTTTTCATTTGCGAATGGTCCTTAAAATACGTATTATAAATATTACATAACTCTTATCTTTAGTATTAAATGCAACGATTAGGTATATTTGTTAATTCATACTCGTTGTCTCGCAGCTACTGGACTTGATGATAGTGCTCTCTTGTTAATGATTGGTCGCAATACTCGCTTGCGTGCTGTTACATTTTCATTTTCTAATAAACAATATAAAATTTTATAGTTTGAAAATTACCTTACGAAATACATGTATTTATCAATTGGCAAATACTATCTTATAACATCGACCCTAAAATTTAAACTCTATCTTTCAATATAAATAATATCTTAAGTATACACCGCTTATGATATCTAAGTTTTATCTGAATAGTGATAATAAAATCGGTCGTAAATAATACCGTAATGACCAACGTGAAACTAATCAAGGTTTCAACTAAAAGTATTTCATAAAATAGATCAGGGTTTATTTTTTAGTACAAAATCAATTTTTAACAAAGCAAATACCTTTTAATGTAATGTGCCTAAAGATATTGCACTTATATGTTCACAACTTGCTACCATTTTTAATTAAATAACAGTTTTACTGCAGTCTACAGTAATATCATTATTACTGTAGATTGCAGTGAACCTGACTGTAAGGTTGACATAATATGTTATTAGCGAAATTAACGTTAAAAAACCAGAGCGGAGCGAGAGTGAGTCGTTTGTAAGTTGTAACTACGAGTACATAATATATAAGCACATTAGCGCATTTATATTATGAGCGAATTGCAAGTTTGTAAATAAATTCTTAACTGTCTATGCCTAGCTTCTTTGAAAGTTTAGAAGTTATTATATTTTTAATAAGTAACCTTAAAAATAACTTGTTTAATAAATTAAATGTACCTGTTAGTGGATCGGAATCGGTAGTAGAGTTTTTTTCCATTTCACTGGCAATTTTCTAACTAGAAGATTTGTCAAGTTAATAGCATAAAAAATGAATCTGACAGAAAAAAATTGGGCTTCTAAAAATATATATTTAAAAAAGTTTGTGTTTAAATATATACTTTTTTTTGCATTCGTTGTACCTAATTGGTATAAATTTTAAGCGCCTAGTTGTTTACCATTTCTTTGAAAATATACCTAAACTAGCCGTCCCCGCCCGCTTCGCTGGGCGAATTTTCAAAGGAAATAAATTAAATTTTATTCATAATTTTTTTTTATTCATATTTTTTTTTGCTTTTTTTGTTAATTTTTATTTTTTTTTTTGCTTTTTTCGTTAATTTTTAATTTTTTTATTTATATTTTTTTTTGCTTTTTTTGTTAATTTTTATTTTTTTTTATTTATATTTTTTTTTTGCTTTTTTGTTAATTTTTATTTTTTTTCTGAATTTTAAAATATTTTTCAAAGAAGAGTCAAATTCACTTAAAATAAAATTATTATTATTTAAACAGTAAAAAAATAATCATTTGGAGTCTGTAGAAGTTACAGTTTGGAAACATAAATTTAACATTCTCACACCCACCCCCGCAATCCCTATTGTAAATAGAATTTCGTAAAATCCTATTTGAGATGATTTCTGCATGACAAATAAAAGATTACTACCAAATTTAAAGTCTATAGAGGTTACAGTTTGGAAATAGAAATTTCACATTTTAACACCCACTACCGCAATCTTTTACGGCGGTGGGTTGTTGTAAAATCCGCTCTTAAATCATTTCTGCATCACATATAGACGACTCTAGCTAAATTTGGAGTCTGTAGGAGCTACGGCTTAAAAAATAAAAATTTTCATTGTTAAACCACCCCCGCAACCCCCTGTGGGGTGAGCTACCGTAAAATTCGTTCATAGACTATTTCTACATCTCTTACAGAAGATTCCTACCAAATTTTGAATTTATAGGAGCTATAGTTTAAAAACGGGAATTGTTCATTGTTAACGCCCCCGCAATCCCCTTTGGGGGATGAACTTCTTAAAATCCGTTTTTAGTTGACCTCTACATAACGAAAGTAATATTCCTACCAAGTTTCACATTTCTAAGTCCTATAGTTCCCGAGATTTCGTGATGAGTAACTATAGAAATTGGAATACTTCGATTATCATCGAAATTTTTAACGTTTTAGCAGACTTTTTTAAAATTTTTTTACATATAAACATTCTCCTGACAATTCTGAAGACAACAAAAAAAAAATTAACCCAATCGGTCCAGCCGTTCTCAAGTGATACTCGATCATAGATACGGCATTTTATTTTTATCAAAAAATGAGAGTGGGTGTGCAGGGGTGCGTGGGAGTTGGTGGGTGGATGCGTGGAAGTTTGTAAGTAGATTCTTAGCTGAATGTAAAAGAACATTATCCGTTTAGTAAACTCCGTTGAAATCCATGAAAACAAAAGAATCAAGAGAAAACGCTTGTCTTTTGTTTTTATTAGCGGGATAAATGTTCGTAAAAGTAAAACAGCAATAAAAAAATGAAGGAACGTTAGAATTCGAAAAATAAATAGCCATAAACCATCTAGGAAAAATTTCGCAACGAATGGTGGTAGTTTCATGTCGATACGATCAGTGGTTTAGGCGTGATTGAGCCTCAAACGAACACCATTTTCATTATATATATATAGAGATAAAATTCGTAGAATTGCAAATTTTGTGAGCACATGTATTTTCCATTTTTTTAAATTTAATTTAATAAAAGTAGTAAAGATGTATATAGCAAAATTACAATATCTATGATGACTATCTATTTTATTCAAAGTTCAGACAAATTACTACTAGAGATTGCTTTGCTTCTTAATCCAAGATGAGTGTCGTATACATTATCAACATACTTATTCATTAGTCAATTTATAAAATCCCAAAAGTATTAAAGGTAAACTTAAAGACGCATTTGCAGAATGTAGGTAGGTCAAGTACGTGATAGCGATAATTTGGAAATAAATATATATACCAGATTAAAACAAGGACATTTATAAAATATATATTATGTAAAAAAATAGTTTAGATATTTATTGGATTTTTTGTCGAAAAATTCTTAATGAGCTCTAAAGAGTAAAGACGTCTAGGTTGAGGCGAAAGCGATCCTACAACATCCCACAAAAGGTATATATAGGATTTAGTACTCTGTACTAGCTTTTACGGGTATTATATAAGCAGGTAGAGCAAGCATTTCCTAAAATTATAAATCATGTCTTTTTATCCCTATTTTTATAATATTAATAAATTAAACAAGAATTTTCTTGTATAGTTAAAAATACCTTGGATTGGCTTGGATAACCGAGTGATGCATGGTTCAAATCCGAGTTTCACACCCCTGATATTTTCATACGCGATTCATTTTCTGTCATAATTACCACTTGTCTTACGGTGAAAGAAAACATAGTGAGGAAACCTGCATTTCTGAGAACAACCTAGCAAGTTTTTTGAAAGACATATGAGTCCGCCATCACGCACTAGGCCAGCGCAGTGCACTATGGTTTGTCCCCCTCGTACTGAGTGAGGCCCGTGGGCCGTGACATTAAAAAGGGCTGAAGAAGAGAGAATACTGTTGTTTATTATAGGTACTCACAATAAGTCATTGTTTATACAACAGTAACAGTAAGAGCGTACTTTACAAGAAGCAATTATTTATCTTAAGTAAATAACACACAATAATTGTATTATAACAATACGATAACAGTTATTGTATCTGATCTTATCTTTGTCCTAAAAATTTAATAGGTAGTTACATTGCAAAACCAACACTTAACAATAAGTATTTAATATCTGTATTTTAAAATTTTTTTTTTTTAAAGTAGCTAGGTACGAGTAGATACAGTAGATCCACAGTTATAAAATGTATTTTACTTGAGCTTTTATTAAATAGATATATCAATTTAACATAGGGTAGCTCTTAACTAATAAGTATACCTACTTTTTTAACTTT
Organism: Boloria selene; assembly: GCA_905231865.2. Classification (NCBI taxonomy): domain Eukaryota; kingdom Metazoa; phylum Arthropoda; class Insecta; order Lepidoptera; family Nymphalidae; genus Boloria; species Boloria selene. The sequence goes on along the minus strand of HG993137.1, from coordinate 9,722,541 downwards.
ACTCTATATTTAGTTGATTTTTCTTTTTCTTAATAATTAATATCATATTTAATTGAGATTATAAGACTGAGCTTACTTATACATATTACAATTTCTGAACTCATTTCAATGCAAAATGCACTAAACAGTTAACGCATTTAACTAAACTGATAAAAGCTTTCTATACTCATGAAAAAACAACACATTTTTTGTAATGTTTCATGATTACTACAAATTATGAATACATGAGGTATAATCACAGAAAAGATGATTTTATCTATTCCGTGGGTATAAATACTGCCATAATCAGTATCTAATCTTCTCTAGTCTATTTTTAACAGACATGATGTAGACGTGAGTTGTCGCGTAAATTATCTAAAAAGAAAATATCCACATTTATAATACAATTACTAGTTAATCCTAACTGGTTAAATTAACTGATTAAAGGCCTATCATGAAAATACCAATATTACTACTTAATATAAATTATTAAGATTTGTTCCATAATTTTTGAAAATAGCAAACGCAGGCTTCGAGATTGTTATAATTGATATGTTATAATATAAGTAGGTATACTAATTTTTTTTTCTTTCAATCTACATTATGTATCATTTCGTCACAATATCACACTTCACAGAAAAGTCAGAAGATATTTTAAGCCGCGGCCGCCGCTCGACCGTGACCCGAAAGCACTGTAAACTTTTTCTAAGGAATAGAAGGCATGCAAATAAACAAAGTATGTTTACGATTTTTGTAATTTAGGACAGTCGTGGTCAATTTAAACTAACAAATATAAATGCAAATAGAATTAAATTATTCACTTTTGTGTTAATTTGAAATGTTCCACGCATTTAACTTTGTTATTTAATTATGCCCTGTTATGATTGCCAAAAAATAATCTAATTTTATTTACATATAGGTAGGTATACCGTATAATATAGGATTGACATTTACCTATATTCTCTATCAAGAGATTTGGTCGCATCTTAAAGCTCGTTGATACCTACGATTTCAATACAACCAAAATAATTCTCATTCTTCAGAAAGGTTTTATACCATTTCATAACAATTATAGGAGAACGGAATAGCCTATAATAATAGCGCTATAGCAAATTGGTTCATAAATTCGCCAACAACCATATTGTGCTATCTGACCACTTTACTTTTGACACTTCGCTTATCGGATACGAAAGGCTTGACGATAAGGTCTGCGCTCTCGCAGCCGTCAGTGCCGTCATAGACGCCGGCGCATCAACTCATTTACGGCCAAATTACCGCCGCGCCGCTTCGCCAAACCGCTGAAACGTTATCACCGCGATATGTTTTGAAAATATAAACATTACACAATTACTATGTTCTTGACTAGCGGCCAGTGTTTAATAAACTTTGGTATTGTGACAAGATTCTCGTTTACTTCAACTTGTGCAGTTTAATTCAACCAATATATAGTTCTTACAGCGTATTTGGTAAGTTCAACTATCCAGTATCATCAAATTCTAATACCAATAGCCAATTCGAACATACGTGAGATATTAAGTTGGCCATTAAAACTATCAGCGGTAAACTGACATAAACAAAATAAAATAAAAATGAAAAGTGAAAACAGACTATGTCGACATCACACATTAAAAATGTTATTTTCAAATACGACGCGGAAAATAAGTCCTAACTGTTCGTTATTGTCAAATACTAACGCTGAGAGTGTCGCCTGCCAGACCACCCGACCGTAACCGGCAACTTGGGTTCATTTTCACTTACTACGGGTACTTCTCATATAAAACTTTCTTTTGCTGCTACTTTAACCGGTGTACGGCAACTAGCGTGTTCTATAGTAATTTTATTAATGACATAACATTTTGCAACACTTTTCATTCATGCTCCGCTCCCATTGGTCTTAGTGTGATGTAATATAGCCTATTGCATTCCTCTATAAACGGACTATCCATCACAAAAAGATTTTTTAATTCGGACCAGTAGTTCCTAAAATTACCGCGTTCAACCAACCAACCAACCAAACAAACAAACTCTTCAGCTTTATAACATTAGTATAGAAATAAACCATTAAGAATATGATATTTTAACAAAACAATACTATATTGAAGAGCCAAAATGAGATCAATAATGTTCTTAAAAGCTTATAAATCCATGAATACTTCAAAATTGTTTTGTGTAATAACTTATTAATAACTTATTAATCGCCTCCACATTTAGGATACTTTTAAGTACCTACTACAGGAAAATCTTTCGTTCCCATGGAAAAATACAATAATTGGTTCTATTAATTTATTATGTATAATGTGGTATAAATTAATGTGGAATAAATAAATTAAGTGATATAAATTATCCTTACAAATCAACATGTCTAACGCGAACAAAACCTTAAAAGATACATCAGAAAAATGTAATAAGAAATCGTAAGTCTTAATACGATAAAAAAATGTTAAATTTCTTTTAAAACAGGCTCACAACGTATCCTCGTTACGCTCTGCATGAAGCGATGGTGAGTCGCTAGTTCGTTATTGAAAAAAAAGCTTAGATGAATCAATGTAGAAATTTTTAATCAAAACAAGTTTTCAGTTAAAATAGAGACATATAGACCAATTTCAATGGTATCTCTTGGGAACATCTATGAAAATAAGTGGAATTTAAAATACTATTAGCTGCCAACCGTTTTCTATATTTCGTCAGTGTTAGACAAAACACGAGTCGAGCAATAAACTATTTATATTCTTATCGGTTTAATATGGCTATTTTTTATATCGGTAATATTACTTATAAATAAGTAAAGAATTAGATGTAGGTATTTTTGGAAAATAAATATGCAAATATAATTTATTAAATATAAAATTGAAATCTTTACTATGAACATTTTGTTGCCCCTTCCACCTCTCGTTTTTCAGTAAATTGTGTTTAAAAAATTGTTGTAATCGAGATCGGACAATTTTTGTTTTTTAACTTTTTAATTTGAGCCTTTAATAATGCAGACAAACACTCGTTATACAGATCATCATTCATTGACTGGCCCTGTGTTTCCACTATATGAAAAGTTACTAGCTCCTGAAACACTGATTTCCGGATCAGTAATTAGGGCTGTGCTGTGCGCATTTGTTACCATTAAATATCGAGTTACATGGACATCGTTAAAATAAAAAAATGCGTGACCATAGCCCGCAAATATGTGTGGCTTAAAAATTTACAATCTAAATAAAGGTTTTCAAGAGTTGATGAGAAAATTAAATATTTTTTTTATTCCACATACAAAGTAATTGATAATCGATATTTATTCATCCATATTAGTTAGACTGACCAGTCCCAGTGCTGATTTTTAAATACTTTTTAAATTCTTTTTGCCACTTCTACCTTATCTTCTAAGGTACACTGTATATTCGCAGGATATTGCTTGAATGCAGACTTCCTCGAACTGCGAGCGTGTCGAACAAATAATTTTAATTATTCAATCAGAAACCATATGATATCATTTAAAATGAATGTCTGTCTGTCTGTCTACGAGTATCGAGAAAACCACTGGACAGGTTTCTAGAAAATTTGGTTTGATAGCTGGTTATCTGACTCAAGATATGGGACACTGTTTACTGCAAGAAGATATCTCTTTTCTGAGAAATCTATAATACAGTTGAAACGTACTCGTTTATTTTTTAAATAAAAATAATACTTTAGCTTAACTTTAAATAAAAATTATTTATGTCGAAAATAATTAAAATAAAGATTTATTTTTTGTAAATAGGTACTTTATATATTTATAAAAAATAAAGAAATAACATAATTTACAAAGAAATATTTATTTTTATTTATATTATAAAGAACATTAAAGTTTGTACGCTATAAACCAAGTATGTATATTTTATAAGCTTTTATATTCTTTATAGAGTATAGACCCTTAAGGCATCGTATTATATTTTTGCCATATAACATCTACATTTACATATTATTATTGGATTTTTTTTAATAATAAAGTTCTTGTAATATTATAATGTATTTCCATAGATGGAAACAACACCAACAAAAAATCAACCTGTTTTGTTATCGAATCGAATCGAAAATTTTTTCGAGATGCAATCTGAGATAGATTGACAGATAGAAATTCTTAAAATTGCAGATTTAGCCTGTGTATTATGATGATTATTTCAATAAAATCGTCCAAAAATATTTAATTATGGGTTTTTCATTCCTACAGGATGATCAACCTTCGTAGAAAGAGATTAAGTCAAAATAATAATATAAGTCGCATTGAAAAAGACTCTTACAAGACTCTCAGTCTTCGCTAGTTCTTCTCAGGTCTGAGGCTTCTTCTTTCTGCTAAATGGTACTAAACTCGACGTTCAGTAAGAAATGTAATGATACGGAATAAAATATTTTAGAATTATTACTTACTACCCACTTTACGTTTATATTATTAATATTAAGTTTAATTTTAATTTTTACTAACTTAAAATGATTACGACCATAATTAATCCCACACAAAGGAAATATGTACAAAATAGCTTTAATGCATGCTTCTAAATCAAAGTCATCTCGTACTCAAACAGGCTTTGCCGTTTTTGGAAAGCAACCGTTAGGTGATCTATACTCAATAACAACTTTCGATTGCTACTTGAACTAAATAGATCTTCTGCAAAAGGAAAATGATGAAACTTAAAACCAAATTAAGAACAGTTTGTTGGCAACTGATTACTGTTATATTTAAAATATATTATTATGTAAGTACATTGATGGTAAGCCAAATTACGTATTATATATTTTGTGTAATCTCTAAGGTGTTTCAAGAGCCTCCATAAATAGTGTCTAGTATAACACAATAAGCTATGCTTCACGCTAGATACAATATTAACATGGTAAATATAATATTTGAGTCACACATATTGTTATTTGACGTTTATATTTAAACAAATTCTTGTCATGGTATCATGTCTCATGTTTGTCTTAAAATTTAACATTTTGTCTTCACACAGGAGAGTCATATTAAGAAAGCTATATCTCGTCATTTCTTTTGCACTTAAGTGAATATTATTGCATTGAGACATAATATAGAATTATAATATGTAGTGTATTAACTATCTCGTATCAATAACTAAAAACCACTAGATGCCGTGTTTAAATGTATTTATTTCAATAAATGTCCTGGATTAATGATAAATTGTACACTTCTTGAATAACAAAGAACAAAGTGACTGCGACATACCTGCTTTTATATTTCAATACACTCTACATTCTGTACGAGCATTAAATACAAGAGACTGCAATAAATCGATTATCTCATTGATGCTCCCCACATACTTCCCGCTTTCAATTATAGTGGTTCGCACAGTAGTTGTAGTTGAACGACTGCAAAAGAAAACCACAGAGCATAACGTCTTAGCGCATCTCAAATGAATATGTTATGTATTTTTCTAATTTCCCATTTTTTTTCTTACATGATTATTGCAAAAGCTTCTCGCTTTATTCGAACTCTTTGTTTTCGGCAATCGGGCACATGTAATATTCCAACTATGTTTTCCTAGTATTGTTTGGTCAAACGTAATGTGTTTTTTTAAGTTTAAATATACCTAAACACTGGAGTGTACTGTTACATTCGTACTCAACAAATGATTACCCAGCGGGACTCGAAACCGCGACCTTGCTTTTTAAATAATAATAATGATCAAATTTTTACCACAGAAGACATAGACATCTACAACAGCAGCTATGGCAATGAAGGAATGGTTGCAGTGGCTTCCTCCTCCACGGTCACTACTAGCTCTACTCATCGCGATTGCCGGCTTTAGCGGGCGTCTCTTTGCTGCACACGTAACGCACTCGCCGACGCTACTTGTGGACACTTGCCACGCACTATGCCGCCTAGTCGGCCTTATCACTACGCTATTAGCATATAAGGTATATATTATATAATTAAAGATTTTATTATGTATTATTTAGATGATATGATAAAAAAAGTCGTAAGTATCAATTTTCATTCTATTTTACTGAATGTTTTTATACTTTACTACGCGTTTGTAATTTGACCGTAATTATTGTTAAAACTAAAAGAAGTCATAAAGATTCGACTTTGTTTATGTGAATAATTAGCTTAGCCGAACTAATTAACTAAACGTTTTCTTAAAAATGTTTTTATTAAAACATTTACTTTTATCATAAATTTCAAGTTCTACTGCTATTTAGACTGATACATTTAATTGAAACTTTAAATTTACTATTCAATTCTCTTGTTAATGGCTTCAAAACTTTACTATTTTTAAACGAAAGATTAGTACACCGCCGTCACATTGATTAGTTTTGCACACTTGCCGAACATCGGCAATCCCCTTATTTTAATTTTCATGCGGATAATTTGAATTATCGCATAAAATTATGTTGTCGCCATAACGCCAATCAAATTTCGGAACGTTATACCGTTATACGTAATATTATTAAGTATTGCCGTGTATTAATGTTAATAATATTATATATGGCAGAAAAAATATAAATGACATTTATTAATATAATATTATTATTGTCCAAACTCCATAGTTTACTGTCTTTGTACCTGCATCACAAAAAGAATAACTCTAAAAGTAAAGATATAGTCATATTCATAATTAAAAAAATATAAAATTTTAATTTTTGAATTTTAAATTGTGAAATAGTATGAACGAGCAGACGAGGGGGCTGGCCGCGAGGGTCGACTGCGCAACACATTCGGATGGGCCCGCATTGAGGTACTCGGGCGATTGTCTGTACACGTGCTGTTCGCGTCGTTTGCACTGGGCCTCATTGTTAATGCACTTCAACTGGGTGTTCACTCCTCACATGTGCAACCACCTCGGTACCCAAGAGTGATCCTGGGTTGTGCCGTTATAGGGCTACTGCTGCACGCTATCAACTATATGCTACTCGCTGGTACGTAATGACAAAAAGAATTTATTTCTTAGAAAGTACCTTGTCGTATAATAGCTCTAGTAATGGCTACTAAGTAAAGCTTTAACCGGGAATTCATGAAATATAGGAAAAAATCACTAAACTTAATTACCTCCAGTGCCAACCAAATAGGTATTAATGTAAATGTACTTGATATATTGTAAAACTTGAAACTTTTAAATAATGCGCTTTTTAAAGTTAAAAAAATAATATTTTATAAAAAGTTATTCAAATACTAGCAGTATTTGAATTACTTTTTTTACTTTAAATTTGGTAAAGTTTTTACTATAAAGGTACTTTTGTGACGTCAGCGATAAATTGCGGTTCGACTTCTATAACATTTATTAACCACATTGAGAAAGTCGTCCATGTAACAATAATGTGTAAATTATAAAATGGTTTATTTGATATGCTTATAATAATTTCAATGTACAATATTTATTGGTCCAAGCCAGTACCTACAATATTAAAATCAACACTATATAGTTATAACTTATATACTTAATATTAATTTAATAATAAAGTTTTTGTCAAAATAACGTAGGTATATATATAATAATTCGTAGTCGTAGTATATATAATAATTCTATATTCAAATATAAAACTTCTTAACTTATTAATTAATTTATAAATTTTCTTCTAAACAGTTATATTTAAAGTAATTTTTAAAAAGGAGTATAACTTTGCCTCCAGGTCCCTCAAAAGTGCTATTGCTAATGCAAAGTCGAAGCACATTGCTAGAATTGGCGAGAGATTGGGACGTCTCCCTTCAGGAACACGTGCGTTCTGGTCTCTCGCCAAGGCTATTTTAGGGAATTTCTGTCAGCCTTCTTTTCCACCTCTGCACACGGAGGATGGCTCGCTGGCCCATGCCGCGAAGGAGAAAGCTGATCTTTTGGGCTCTCTCTTCGCGTCCAACTCGACTCTGGATGACCAAGGAAACTCACCACCGACAATCCCGCGGTGCGATACTACGATGCCGGAAGTTCAATTCCGGCAAAGTGCAGTTCGCAAAGCACTTCTTTCCTTGGACATTCATAAGTCGAGTGGGCCCGATGGCATCCCTCCGATCGTGTTGAAGACATGTGCTCCGGAGCTGGCACCGGTCTTAACGCGTCTTTTCCGGCACTCCTACTCATTAGGCGTAGTCCCGAAATCTTGGAAGGCCGCTTTAGTGCACCCGATCCCAAAAAAGGGTAACCGCTCGAATCCGTCCAATTACAGGCCCATAGCCATTACCTCCTTGTTCTCCAAGATAATGGAGTCCCTTATCAACTGCCAGCTCCTGCGGTACCTGGAGGAGCACCGGCTGATCAGCGACCGTCAGTACGGCTTTCGTCAAGGTCGTTCAGCCGGTGATCTTCTAGTTTACCTGACACATAGATGGGCAGAAGCAGTTGAGACCAAGGGGGAGGCGCTTGCAGCCAGTCTGGACATAGCGAAGGCCTTTGATCGGGTATGGCACAAAGCGCTTCTTTCGAAGCTACCTTCCTATGGGCTCCCCGAGAAATTATGCAACTGGATCACCAGCTTTTTGGCAGATCGGAGCATCAAGGTCGTTGTTGACGGTGCTTGCTCTGATCCTAAATACGTCAATGCTGGTGTTCCACAAGGCTGTGTACTGTCTCCTACTCTGTTCCTTCTGCATATCAATGACATGTTGGAAATCAGCAACATTCATTGCTATGCAGACGACAGCACTGTGGACGCCCTGTACACTGGCCGCGCTAATATTTCTCGGGAATACGTCGACGAGTGTCGGAACAAACTTGTGTCTGAAATCGAATCATCATTAACCAAAGTCTCGGATTGGGGTCGACTAAACTTAGTCCAATTTAACCCCAAAAAGACACAAGTTTGCGCGTTCACCGCTAAAAAGTCGCCATTTGTCGTCACTCCTCTATTTGAGGACACTCCCCTGCTTGCCACAGCCAGTATCGGAATACTTGGCGTCGACATTTCGAGCAACGTCCAGTTCCGTGGTCAATTGGAAGACAAGGCCAAATTGGCCTCAAAGAAGCTTGGTGTGCTCAGTAAGGCGAGACAGTACTTCACGTCGGGTCAGCGTCTTAATCTTTATAAGGCGCAAATTCGGCCCCACATGGAGTACTGTTCTCATCTCTGGGCGGGAGCTCCCCAGTACCAGCTACTTCCATTTGACCGCATTCAACGTAGGGCGGCTCGAGTTGTCGACGATCAAGCTCTCTCCGATCGGCTTGATCCTTTAGCTCTGCGTAGAGATGTTGGAACACTCTGCATCTTCTACCGCATTTACCACGGGGAGTGTTCCGAGGAATTGTTTGGACTGATCCCGGCCGCAGAATTTCACCATCGGACATCGCGTCAAAACCGCAAATTCCATCCACACCACCTCGATGTCCAGCGTTCCACAACAGTGCGATTTTTAAGACATTTTCTGCCACGCACAACCACTCTGTGGAACCAGCTGCCGCCGGCGGTCTTTCCAAACCGTTACGACCTGGCGACCTTCAAGAAGAGAGCGTATTCCTTCCTGAAAGGCCGGCAACGCATCTGCAAGCCCTGCGGTGTTGCAGATGTCCATGGGCGGTGGTGATCACTTTCCATCAGGTGAGCCTCCTGCCCGTTTGCCCCCTTTGTCCTATAAAAAAAAAAAAAAAATTATAATCAAAATTACATTTAAATAACCTGATTCTTTAATGAAATATAAAGCTTATTAAATTTTATGATAAATGCTTAAAATAAAATTAACGTAGGTACTTTGGTGTCGTTTTAGTATTTTTAATTCATTTTGCAAATTTGAGGGAAGGCTGCCTGTATCATGTTTGTTGTAAAGCATTCGAAAAGCCGAAAACCAAAAATCAAAGTAAATCCGCGACAAAATCAGTTTTTTTAAAATATCAAACATTCTTGTTAATCTGAGGAAGTATAAGAATTTTTTTTAATACTAGGTCGAGAGTTAAGCTATAGTCGGCGTTTGAGTATGACTCCAGATGGTGAAGTGGTATTAAAATCTGGATCAGCAGAGCCGGTACTTGCACACGCACCAACTGACATAGCAAGTGAGTTTTACTCAATATCATATGCATATATAAATATCAGTAAAGTTAAGTCAGTAAGTAGTAACTAACCTTAATAGCATGTCTTAAATCTCTACTTCGTATAAAACCAAGTCGTTTCCTACATTATACACGTTATCTATACCTACACTTAGACCTTTTAAACTTGATAAAAATATAACGAGCGATTTACAGTAGAGAAGGCCAAAAAATATCTCGTTTTTAGACATTTTAACCGTTTACACGTATCTAAGGACGAACCCAAGCGAATCGATGGTGAATCGCTAGTACTTGCATTCAGCATTACAATAAAAACAAAGACAAATGAACAATAATAATATTCTATAATAAAAAATACCAGTCGATTATAATATTTCAATTAAACATAACTGGTGCCAGCTAAAATGAAATCAGTGTTTCGAATCCTTTATCACTCTACTACCATACTTACCTACTTACTTACAAACATTAAACCTCTTGAAAATATTAGTCTATGAAACTCAACTAATATCATTAGGTTTCTAAAGGAGAAAATACGATCCAAGTGACAAGCCTAATAATAGGATCAAAGTGAAAAAATACCTGTTTCTTTTAAAATTTTACCCACACACATGAAATTGAAGTTTTTAGTTACATCTCTTAATAAATTGGCACAGCCCTTTAGACATACAATCCTTCAACTTATTATAACTTTGCAACTATACAACAGGTAGTCTGTTCGTAATGGCAGCTGGTCTTACGCTGGAGTGGGAGCCCGTGGCTGCGAGGATAGCTGACCCGGCACTCTCCGCCTGCGCCGCTATTATACTCGTCGTCTTTAATTATCCCTTTAGTAAGTCTCATTTTACATATTATTCTCATTATATTTTACGATACGCTTCATTAAAATTCTTGAGTTAAATACATTACAATACATTTTCTGCATTTTCTTATATAATGAAATTTATTTAAGATCTATACATGTGAAGGTAAGTAGAAGGTAAATATTGTACTTAATGCAAATGTAATACTCAATTTATTCGATATTCGTTATAACCCATAAAGGTTATCAAGTTATCGCTGTAAATATTTTTACCAAGAACATTTGAAATAAAAACTGTATTTTAGAACAATAAACCTTATACCTAGTGCGAATTATGCTCTTCAACAAAAATAATAAACATAAGGCATAAAGAATTGACGAAAATAACAATGGACGATAATAATCTTTTCGAAAATCTCTTCTTTTTTAAAGTCAACTTAAACATGTTATGCGTATTCGTGATTCTAAATTTTACCTTGACAGCTTATCTCGCGATTATTGATATGCCTACCTTAAATAATATTGTATACTTAAGTTGGTTCATTGCGGGTTCAATGACGCCCGAAGTACTTACTTATACTCACTACAGCCTACATGATGTACTCAAGTATATTATGTTCGCCATTTACATTTTAGGATATAACTTGTTTAATAATAATAATTTCGTAAAAGGCAAGAATCTAAACCTATAATAAGTATGGACGCAAGTTGTAATTTAGTTCCATTTTTTTATTTTTGGGAAATGTATTTGTGCATACCGCAAGTGGTTATGTGGGGTTCACCGGCTTAGCCAGTACTAGTTACTACCCGCTTAAACTCTTGAACAGTACTCCCCTATCTTCATGGGACGTCGCAGGATCACTTACATTCTTACACATTCAACCACGTCGCCCCGACCGCCCGTCAGGTCTGCCGAAACAGAACACACAGCCAAGGGTTTGCATCACAGTCCACTCTGCTATCAAAGTAGTACAGCAGCAACCCGCATGACACACCGCCCACTGAAATGAGCCACCTTCTTGTGCGTTTCTTATTTTCGAGCCTGGCTTGCCGGACGCTGATAAACCCACCACGACAAGTTGAACCGTCGCAGGGGTGTAACTTAGTTCTATAGGCTAAGCTAATTCAAAATTAATATTTTCCATTATATACGTTTACTACCTAAAATAAATTTGAAAATTGTATTTGTTTCACTAGTGCGTTCAGCGGGGTTAGTGTTACTTCAAACGGTGCCAGAAGGCCTCGGCGCGTGTGACTTGCGAGCGGCGGCACTGCGCGTTCCCGGCGTCCTCGCCATCCACGAGCTGCATGTGTGGCAGCTGCATAGAGACCGCCTCGTTGCTACTGCTCATGTTTGTTATGGCTCCCATGAGGTACTTTCAAATGTTTTTATAATAAGGATTCAATCCCAATACTGTTTGAATAGTTTTTTAAGACATAAAAGGCTGCGTTGAAAGGTGCTAATCCAAAATTGTAAGTGTAGAAAATTTTGGGGAAAGGCACTTATATTTCCTCTTTTTGAGCGTGACCTTTTTCTTTATAATATATACATTATGATAGTAAACAGTAGGTACATAGGTAGCCGTAGATATTATATGTTTACAGCAAAATATATTTATTACTTATTATATATGTATTTTTATTATTGTTCTAGGAGTACATACGGAATTCCAATTTAGTATGCGATGTTTTCAAGAAGCATGGAATTGGTTTAGTCACGTTACAACCAGAATTCATGGCCTCCTCAAAGTCAGGTAAGATTAATGATTATATTCTAATGATTTACATACATATAATCATTTATTATTTCATGTATTATTTTTTCTAATGTACTACAATTTAGGATTTTATTTTATTTTAATAATAGATACAGCAGAAGAAAAGAAAATGGTATTGGATTTTGCAAACGCAGCTTGTTCCTGCCCATGTGCGAAGGAATGTATCGCCCCTCGTTGCTGTCAAGCACCTCAAAAACCTACCGTTACCCGTATTTGAATTTATTATAAGTCGTAATTAAATATTATAATATACATTTTAGGGTGTACCTTAATTGGGAATAAGTTGGGGGCACATTTTGATAAAGAAAATAGTTTACGAGGTTAAACGATTTAATCGTGAGGCTTTTAACTATTACCTACAACTAATAAGATTAAGAATTTATTTTTATATATTTTCTTCGTTCTGTACATATTATATTTAAGTAATTTTAAGCTGTACCCGGTCATAACTAGTACTACCAAAGAAGTTCAATTAGAAAAGGAAGGTATAACGGTGAAAGTTTTGATGTAAAAGAAAGACTGTTTGTTCGAAATAGGCATCTTTTGTAATTTTTTTCGGTGGGAACATGCCATTGAAATGGAAAAAAAGTAGCATTCAAGTCATCCGCTCCTCGTTATAATAACAAAAGTATCGTGTAAATTAATTAGTAATAAAATGTTTACAATTATCTGCAAGAAACTGGTTAGAAATAAAAAAACTAAAAAAATATTTCAGGTGACTTGAAATAAGACGAAAGAAATAAACACTTAACTGTAATAATTACGTGTCTACAAAAAATACAAAATATAAATAGTTGAAAAGTACCTACCTATTATAAAGACTAAAATTTTCGTTTCAAATTCAAATTTTACATATATACCTAATCCTAATTCGCTATGTACCTATATGGGCGATATTTAGTATAAATAACCATAACAAAAGTAGGAATATTATATAGCATTAAAACATTAAATAGGTAGATAGTTACCAATAAAAACGTCTGTTTTGTACGCCAACTAGCATTTAATGACGACCTCATTTAAACTTGCCAATTTAAATACAACTTTCAAAATATCATAGATGATAAATATATGTTTAAAGTTTAATAAAGTAATTTGTTTTTCAAAGGTATATCTAGTACTATATGGGACTGCCTAAGAAATAATAATATACGTCGCAGCCAACTTAAATAGAAAAGCTTCGTTAGGCATTAAATTAACAGCCTAGTCCCTTTACTGAACGGCGCCGTTCAAATGATATACCGTAGCGTCTACTTTTAATGAACTTGCAGAAATAAATCTTTTATTCATGTAAAGTAATTTAATAAACAGTTTGTCGCACTCTTTACTCCTAATAATAGTAGGTTAGAGTAGAACTGTGCCAATAGTTAGATGCGACGTACAAAAATTACTAATTAAGCTTATAAAATAGTAATATTATATGTACCTATATAAAATAAAAAAATAAATTATAAGTGGGCTGCGACATATGCATGCCTAATTTTTCAAAAGTTTTCTCAACTGAGAGTTTTTAAGGCTTAATTAAATTAACCCATAGTATTGTTCGAACCAGTATGTTCCTAGAGAGGGCTATGTCACAGATACCGTGTTGATAATAATATAAAATAAATAAGATAATAATATAAAATAAATAAAAATAAATAATTATAATTATTTACGTTAACTCATGGTTGTTGAAAAATTGACGATGATTTATGTACAAAGTTTTGTTAATATATGATTGAAATAAAATATTTTAATAACGATGTTTAGTTTTAATATATGATTTATTAATTATTTATTATAATATTTACCTAGATATGTTACCTATATTAAATATTTTTCTTTTAAATTTACTTTCGAGACGAGATGTCATCTTAAAGCGCAAATACTGTAAAGTGCAAAACTTTTATTGTATTTTCTGTGTATTATTTATTTTTTCTTAATACATATATATGACTAAGTATTTCTTATAATATACAGTACCTATATCAAAAGTACCAATTCCTCCTCCAAGTACGTACTACCTACTCCCTATTTATATAAGAATCAAAATACCCTGCATATTCGTCGAACCTAACTGCATATTCGTCGAAACCAAGCTTTAATAATTTTACAATATCGTGTTTTTTTCTTAGAGCATGATTGTAGTAATAATTTTACATTGACTTTTCGTACCACGAGTCTTTAATATCAGCTTAGTATAGGTGAGCTTGAAATATAAAGCGAAGTTTTTTGGCAATTTTTGTGACAACACGTTGCGAAATATAACAGCACTAAACTAGAATTGCCGATAAAGTTAATGTTACGAATACAAGTAAGGTAATAAGAATAAAGTAAATAATCTTGAAACAAAATAGTTAAAAATTAGTACGAGTTTTGTTAAATATCTCATGTGATATAATCATAATCAAAATATGATAGCTACATTGTAGACATGTGCAAAAAATAATAATATATAATTTAATAAATAAATAAAAATACCATTTCATAATAGATACATATTACAAAGTGCCGAGTCTAATCTGTACATTCAATATTTTACAAATAACCGTGTTTATATATGTATGATTAAAAGTATAGTATGATAACAGCTGTTTATCCGGGTTAAGATGTTTTTTTGACTGTGGGAAATGGAAAAAATACCAGGCATGCGTCGTTTAGCGTATTCTATCTATCTATATAAACAAAAATTAATCAGTGCAAACCTCGAGAATGGCTCGACTAATTCGGTTATTTTTTTGTGTATTTCTTAGGCACACGGAAGGTTTTGATAATAAAAAAAAACAAAAAAAACAAAATTTGTACAAAACTTATAGTAACGGGGTACCTAGAGACGAACCCAAGCGAAGCGAGGGTGAGTCTCTAGTTTAAAATAAATGAAACGGTTTCATAATTTTCTAATAAAATGAAAGTTGCATTAATTACTCCTTAGAACATTAGCTATCTGCGAGTGAAAGTCCCGTCGACATCGATCCAGCCGTTTTAGATATTAGCCGTAACAAACAGACAGACAAAAATTCTATAAATTGATTTTTTTATATAAGTACCGCATATACTTTCATACGCATTTAGTGAAAAGCAGTTAATTTAAATTACAAACAGAGACTTGAATTTTATTTATATGTACTAAATACTAATGTAAGGGATGGAAAAAGAACAAACACTTGAAATAAAATTTCTTTAATAAATTATTGCTATCAATTGAGGGCTAAGCTCCTGCTACATTCAACATACACAATATTCAATTCAAAAGAATGTTTCCAACATTTACAATATTTGTGAACTACATGTATAGAGCTAATGAATAAAAAGGTTTTATGAAAGACATTTAGTCAAAGACCGGCAGATTTCAGTAACTATCACATTCTTTAGCTTCAACGTTGATTTTTAAATCCGCTGCTTAGCTTCACTGCACACAATATTCTATACCTCTAGCAACATTAATACAACTGTAAATCTAAAAAATTTTAAATTTAAATAATGGCAAAGAGTAGCAGAATATTTAAAAAGTAGTCTAATACTAACTAACCGCTATATTTTTAGAAACGAACATTATTCTGTATTCCTATGGATATTAACATTATATGCAGAGGAGTTATTTAAATTAAGAATAAGTTTTTTACAGTACGAGGGTTTGCATACGCGGCTTTTCACCACTTTGTGACAAGGCTTACCTGATCCTGACGAAGGTCTCTGAAAAATTAAAAAAGTAATCACATTTTTTATATATAAATGTATATTTATATTTATATTTTTATGTAAATATACATACATTAAAAAATCTTAATATTAAAAAATGAAAACTTCTACTTTATTTTTCTGAATTGATTATTAAGCTGACTTCAAAAAGCAGAAGATTGCTTTTAACACTTTAAAATTTCAGTTCGCGACGTCTTTATTCTTCTCCATCTTACGAAACTATATATTTTAATCATTTTCTTTATATACTACTAACATTTCCCGCGGCTTCGCACGCGTTCTAAAGACTAGAAACCAATATCTTTCTGAGTCGCGCGGTATAATACCTCGCAGAACTAACGCCCGGCCTTTCCGTTTTTGCAACATTTTTCATTGATGCTCCGCTCCCATTGTTCGTAGCGTGATATAATGTAGTCTATAGCCGTCCTCTATAAACAGACTATCCAACACAAAAAAATCATTTTTCAAATCGAACCAGTAGTTCTTAAGATTAGCGCGTTCAACTAAACAAACAAAGTTTTCTGCTTTAAAATATTAAAAGTATAGATTATAATAATGTTCTCCGACCGATTCCGGCCATGGAATCCAATCCAATCTCATTGAGACTGGCCAACTGCGTAGGAGAAATTATATAGTGCACAAATGTACGCGCAGACACCAGTGCACTCTCTATTCCTATCACTCTCATACTCCGGTGGGACGACTACTCGACATGACCAATGAGAGCTAAGGCGCAGGACCGACGGCTTTACGTGCTCTCCGAGGCACGGGGGTGACTCACCGCCAACTTCCCAACTCCGGGCTATTACTAAGGCTTATTAAACAGAAAGACTCAATAATTAAACTTGGCCCGACCTGGGACTCGAACCCAGGACCTCTCCATGTATGACCGTACATGCTAGCCACTACACCACCGAGATTATACTAATTTGTTCAAGGTTATCTCAAGGTAGGGGTCCCAATCCCATCATTATTGACATGCCGTTTAAATCAACTATATTTTTATAAATGTAGTCCTTTAATTATATAGACATATATTATAAATAATTTTGAAAGATGCTATAAATAAAAAGTTTAAGCATACCACAATATGACGATAATTTAGTTTGACAGCAAACTCGCAATCTCCGAAACACTCGCTCCAGCCCAGCCACGAACCCATCTCACAGTTGACGTCTTCTGACACCCACAACATACAAACAAGAGTAATCGTTAAAATATTTATTACTTATTGTTTTATTCAATCGTATTTATCTGTATATGTGAAAGGCTCATATAACGAATGAAAATAAGTATATTTGTGCTAATATAGTCCAAGATCCCAGGGCCGCCAGATCTTACTTATTTTCTCACTAACCAAATGTATATAATTAAGTTATTTAAGCATATACTTTTAGTGCATGCGTACTTGTTGGTTTAGGTCCGTTACGAGGGGCAGTGCTTATTTTTACAAGGAATAAAATCAAAAATTAGTATTTAATATTGCCTTATTCACTTTAAGTTTACGGTAACAGACGCTTTCAAGATTGCTTTAAAATAATGTAACTTAACATATTCTCAGCTTTGATTTTTATAAATGATATGACTGAACTATTTCAATACTTTTTTAGGTAGCCAGACCAGCAGATTTGCTTAACTTTAGCATCGGGTACCTCTTAATTGGTACCATCGCGTCGGTCAGCCCAAACTTGCATATAAGTACATTATACGCGCCCAAACTAAGGTCTGGCGGCACTGGGATCTTGATCTATTGCATTAATCTCAGTTATTCCGTTTCTTCCGTATTCTTTAGAACCAGTCATATTCAAATTTAAATTTTAATAAAAGCAATAAGAGACTGTGTAAAATCTTTTTTTTTACTTTTGGCTTAAACATAACATTGATTCCGCTTACCAGGTATGGGCGCGTCGTTTTGTATAACTTCGTTGTCTGCGGTCGACGGGGTTGCTTTTATTCTTTTCATATTTGCCTCTAACAGAGACGGTGTATCTTCAAAATTATTTAATTTTTAAAATGTATAAAATACTGATTTTCATGTGGTACCTACTATATCAGTGTTATTAAAACACTGTTTTACAGTAGGTGAAATGCTTTTGATGTGTACACACACTATAAATCTAGATATTACACGCTTTTTTTATAATTTATGTTTTTAAATTACTTCGAACTTAGAATAAAAACTTCATCGATCTACTAACATATGTACTCATTAGGTATTCGAAAGATTGCACGTGAGTGCTTTTCTTTCCACATTGGAAAGATCAGATGGATTTAGTTGAAATGTAGAAGGCACATTTATCCCAAAACACATTCATATTCAAATTCCACGGTAACCGTATATTTTATTTCTAGACTATAACCTAACATTGTACCATATTTCATGCAAATCCATGTAAATGTTCTAACGTGATTGGAACAAACATCCAAACAAACTTTTGCATTAATAATATTTTTAGGATCACATTATTATTCAGTAGCTATCACAAAAGTTTAAGTATTGATGACAAATTGCTTTATCCCTTGATAATGTTACGCAATATAAATGATAGCGGTTTCAAACAAATAGAGCGTGTTAGTGGTTTTTAACCATTTTGCGACATACAGTGCCATAATATTTAACAGTTGTAGGCTTCATAATCTCAGTATTCTTAGTCGATAAATAAATAAGAATGATAGAATTTAAATAAAGCCGAATTACTATATTAAATATGAAGTACCTAAATAAACTTAAAAAAATGTACTTTTCCCAAATAGCATCTCACGGATGTGTGAATGGCATGAAATGAATGGGGATGTGGAAAATTAAATGCGAACTTTTTTCCTTTTCGAACTTTTTTGCGAGCAAATTCCATAAACTTCGACATAAGCTGATTATAAAATTAAAAAATGGAAACAAACTCTTAAGCTTCTTTTATAATATTAATATTAAATATAGGTTACATAATAAATACGACTTACCATTATCGGTGTCAGTATCATTATTCACCAAACACGCTTTAAGACATGTTTCCCTATTTCTGAAGTTATTAGAGTTTCCTCCGCACCCTGTATAGCCGAACGGTTCGCAAGCCGCTCGAGACGAGTCATAGAACCAGCGCTCCTCATAGCCCCGACAATGCCCCACGGATACCGGCATCTTGCATACCTCTAGCAATAAATTATAAAGACATGAATGGATGAAGGAATTCTAATTTCGAAAAAATTGAATTCAAAGTTCGTGTAATGTACTAAGTGCATATTATATAAAAAGGTGGTTAAGTGGCATGAGCTGAACTAATTTAGTCATAAATATGGCAATTTTTAGATAATTAAAACTGTTTATACACCCATTACACCGAGATGTCGGATGTCGAAGATACATAAAATAGCGAAAATTCGAAAATACGACATATTATCTTTCCATTCCCTTCATCCATTCACGTCCTTAATTAAGACACAGCTTAAGCTGCACAGCTTAAGACACAGCAGGGCCTACGAGTATGCTATATAAGGCTGACTGGTGTTGTACCTACTAATTGTTTATTTACAGTGTTTTGTGAGTGTGTTACTATTACTCACCCGCAGAAATAGTTTCATTTTCACACCGACTGTCTTCTCCATCGCACAACGCTTCTTGTTGAGTCATCGTAAATTGACAACGATCTAAATGTTCTTGTACAAGCGATTCTACTCCTGGGTCCTCACTGGTTACATTCTCATATGGTAATTCCTACAAAATGTAAAAAAAGTTATTATATTACTAAATTCTTTAATCTTAAACTTAAAACTACTACGAGTTTGATACAATACCATGCTAATATCTTGAAAATTCCATGACAGAAAACCCATGTTTGTTTTAAACATATTTATATATCTTTATAACAGGCCAGATTACTATCACACTAAGAATTAGCGACATGCTAAATTCACGAGGTAATTCAGAGATTTAAATTTTTCTAGATAAGATTCTTTCAGATAATATAGTATATGACGTACAAGGTTCTGAAGTTCAGCAAACCGCAAATTCCAATCCCGTAATAACTTTTTGGTGAGTTGTTTCTGCACTTGCGAGTCCCGGGACATGTACAGCCGGGTGCGTATCCTGCGCCCGCGCCCGCAGCGGCTGGAGCAGGGCGACCACCCGCCCCAGGACGTCACGGGACAGTCTGTCCGTGGATTGTTCTGATAAAAGTTTAAAAGTTTGTTTGAAGTTCCATTAAGGGATATAAATGCAGTGGATCGTTTTACACTTACTATGTAAAACCAATCGAAGTTAGTCGCATTGGCATACTGTCCAGGGGGCCTGAGAAAAAATAAACGCATCTAAAAAATAAGTCAAGAATCACAAAAAAATTAAAGAAAAACTTTTATTTTTATTGAGTTTGTTCTAAGGGGCCATTAATTTATTACGTAAGACAATATAGGGGAAGAGGGGGGTCGACCATGTCTTATGTTTTCTTACAAGGAGGTGGGAGAGAGTCTCCATACTCCATAGTTCTTACGTAAGATTAAAAAAATGTGCAAAGTTAAAATTATAATTTGAAAAAACGTGGGCAACCTAGCGAAAGGTAGTGTACCTTAAAAAAACCAATAAACATTTTAAAAATTTGTTACTTTGAAAATTAAACATTAAAATAAACAAAACATGTATTAATTTTTTCTTTTATACTCTTACGTAATAAATATTAAACAGGGGGGAGGGGGTCGGCCTATTCTTATTTATTCTTATAATAGGGGGGAAAGGGTCAAAAACTAGCGAAAATAGTCTTACGTAATAAATGAATGGCCCTAATGTGTACAATGAGTATATCTAACTACATCTAACTTGTAACACGGGCCGGCTTCACACGGCATCGCTTGGCTCATAACCGTGCGGGCTCTGTAGCCGACGTGGCATCGCTTGTGTGCGCGCGGCGCGACGTAGTGGCGAGTGCGCGCGCGCACGCCGCAGCCCGCGCACGGCGACCACGCCGACCACGGCGACACCGCGCACGGCCCGCTGCTCTCTGCCGCCTCGGGCTCGTACTCAGACTGTACTCTGTTCCCGAAATTATATTCTTCAATTCAATTCTCCTGTTAATGGCTTCAAAGCGTGCCAGTTGAGCACAAATTATTTCGCCAGTGTCACGTAGAATGGAGAAGAATTATATTCTTCTTCACGTCTTTGTCCTTATTTGTTACTACATGAGATCAGCACAACATATTTGCTTCTTCTATCGCTCCTCTATTAGTCGTCATCTCAGCAAATGCAAGGCGCATCCCACACATATTCTCTTTCACACACACACACACACCATAACTTCCTCGATATAACTCTACTTCTATGCGACTTTCTCGTAAAGTTTGTACTCTACAAAGTGATTACAAAATTAATACCTTTCCCGATTCAGTATTTAGATTATTGGTTTAATTTTTACAGAACGGTTTAAGGTCAATTTAAATAATTATTAAATGGAGAATGTTTCATAAAGATGTTTCATCGTGACGCTATGCCACATTATTTCCCATAAATGTTATCAAAATTAAAGATTTTCAGAATTAATATTATGTAATATTATACAATTGTCATTTGGAAAAAATAATGCAAAACGCGCATGTACAGGCTACTCTGATCAAAACTGCAAAATTTCTTCTTTAAACTGGTGGTAGACTCATGACGTTCAGTAAGAAATTGTAACAATTTTTATGCTGAATAAAATATTTTGATTTAATTAAAACAGCGTGTGAAAAATTTCACATGGGTGAGGCAGTGATTAAACTTCGTAAATTCTGGGTATGTAGCATACCCAGAAATACACACACGGAATTGTGTAAATAATGCCAACAAAAACGCATTTTAGTTTTAAAGTCTTTCATACCTACTCTTGCGATGAAATGCAAAATAAAACTGTGTCGTATCTAAAAAATGAAATCATCAATAAAAGGAATCTTATAAATGAATCATCATAAATCCTACCTGCAGTGTAACCTGGGACCATTACATCTTTGGTAGTCAGTAAGCGCAGCTCTACAAGCATCGGCTTTGGCTCTGGCAGGCCACATGTAATGCCGCTGGCGCGCGGCGCGCCCCACGCCGCACGTCACGCTGCACGGCCCCCACGGGCCCCACGCGTGGGTCGCGCACGAGCCCCCCGTACCCCCTACTATTATACCTTCTGGGGGTTTCTCACCTCCGGGTTCTACGAAAATGGACCAATATATATAACATATATATACATATATATGGATATTTCATAAGTTTTACAAGTTTTATAATAAATTCTTAGTCATTGCATTATTAGGGACTCGTAAATCGTAATACAATTATTACTACTAAATCTTAATATGTAATAGCTAAAGTTTACACACCTATCACTCACTCACTCATATTTAAATTATCGTAAATCTGCTCGACCTATAAATATGAAAGGCAGGTAAGTTCTTTATTTGTAGTTAGTAGACTTCGAACAAATTTTGCGGCAGGGCTGGATTTAGAAGGTCTAAGGGCCTTGGCAATATTGTATCCAAGTCCTTAATTTTTGTGCTACAAAATTTAAATTTTTTGCGGGGAACCTAGGAAAGCATCTAAACGAAGCGAGGGTGAGAGGTTAGAACCTAATAAAAAGACAGTTGACACGTTTCTCGTCGGTGTTTCACAGCTAAGCTTTCCAGGTCAAAGGTAAAAATACGTTAATTAACATACAAAAAAATATCTATTGAACCAAATTTATTTAGATTCTCAGTTTAAAACTAGAATAATATTACCCTATAAGTATAACCTAACTACATATAATAAGTAGGTACTCATATGATATTCAATTTGAAAAAATACTATCTTTACCTGACACTTCGCAACTCTTTTCATATAATCTTAGTCTGGTCAGGCGAAGTCTAGCAAAAGGTCGCATTTCTCCGGTGGTACTATAAAACGGAGAACGAGAATCCTTCGGCCAATCTGGACGTAGAGCTCTAACTGGAGATGGTGGGATTGTAGGATTCCGGCGAGACTAGTAATAATAAAATGAAGACAATAAATTTCAATAACAATAAAAATAATAGTAAGTAGGTACGTTAGTGAAATATCCGACTTGATTTGTCTTAATAACATTTTAATTATATTATTATTTTATTATTTATTTATTTATTTACTCACCATATAACTAATACCATTATCGGTGCCCGCATCGTAAGGATAAAGTGGTAAAATGGTAGACCTTCTCCAGGTGCAGTTTGCATTACACAGTTCTAAAGCAGACACACCAACTATCCAATCGGGGGAAGGCGCTAACTTTGCAGCTAAGGACACCAAATGATTTTTAGCATCAACTCGAAATACTGCAAACGTGGTAGGGATACCAGAACCAGCTACTTGTTGCCAAGATATGCCTCTCGCCTTAATTATTGTGCGAATATGGTCACTCTAAAACAATAATAATTAATTATATATATTTCCCTACAAGAAAACTAACAAACGTCGAAAGGACAAAATTTGTATACTTCCAAGAACACATTCAGCTTTCTCTAAGAGGTTTTTCCATTACCTAGGGCCGTTTTTGTATAATAAGATAAACCAAAAATGTTCTGTATTTGGTTTATCTTATTATAATTGCAAGAAAAGTGTACGTTCTTTCTTACAAAACAAAACATACAACGAAACAGAAAATTTCCTTACCTAGACGTGTAAGCTGACATAACATGCGCACACGCACACAGACACACACACACACACACACACACACACACACACACACACACACACACACACACGCACACACACACACGCACACACACACACACACACACACGCACACACACACACGCACGCACACACCTCAACAAACTTTATAATTAATTAAGATAGAAGTGTTAATATTATATTGTAGCATTGTAAGCAGTGGAAATTTTTATATAAAAATATATTGTACCTAAATTTTGTTAAATACCCAAAGGGGAACGGGACTGTTACTCCTTAATACAGATTATTTTATAACCTAGCAAGGAGTACAGAACTTCACCCACTCGATTGTACAATTTATTAAATAAAAATAAATAAATAAAAAAAATATTATTAAACATGATATTTTTTCTAATAAATAATTCTTATGTAGAGAAAAACACATTAAGTATATTCATATTAAATATCTATGTATATAAATAAATTTTATTTAAAATCTTACTTCTGCTTTAAGTTCCTTCTCAAGTGCCGTGGTAGTGCCATCATCAGCTAACCTACGAACCCCATTACTAGCAACTCTACCTTCTTGCCACACTCGATATTGAGCAGTATGAGATGCTCCTATGACGTCACCGAAATGTGCGCGTGCACTTTCTGGTGGAAACTCTCGAGAATGGGTGTTTCTATTCCATAAGCCTTCAAAGGTAACCTTATATAAAAAAATGACAAGAGTCTGATTAAAGTGATTATTTAAATATAAATAGTAAAAATATTTTAAATTTTCTAGAAACTGTAACTGAGCGTTTACATTCTTATTACATTCTTTTTTACTCTTTATTCTCTGGAATAAATACATAGTACCGAAATAAATTATACTGACATTAAATCAAGTTTCTTAAGTACCTCATATTTAGCTTCATTACAAGCGCAACAAGGTTCGACTATTAGTGGTTGCCTATTGAGACTGGCAGTTGCGATCGGCGCTGGACATAGTTTTCGAGCCAGTACAGAAGTTTTAGTGCCGTCTGCGTGCGACGCGCGAGCACAGAGCCGTACACAAGTATCCACTAATATAGAAGGCGCACTCCATATAACCTATAGAACGAAATTATTAAATCAATATTTATTTTATTTATTTAGGTGCCTAATGCAAATTAACATTATCATACAAACATGAGTACAAATGAATACGTACAGTATTAAAAACCTGCTTAAAAAAAATTCACTTCCATGAATCGAATTTAATCCGTATGTAATCTACACTTAAACACAATGGTATTTAAAATTCAAATACCCAGCGGGCACAAAATAAGACGTTAATCTTAAGGACTTACCTGCACTTCAGTTTTTGGATGAGCTGTCGCATTATCTACAGCAGGAGTACAGGAATCGAGAGTCTTCGTTTGAGCGTCATACGCTTGAAATGTTCCATACGACAAAGTGCTAGATGCTGTTGTTTTAGTGCTATTTGTACTATCATTTGCCGAATCTTCGACTACTTCAGCCCATATTACAAATCCAACAAACGGTGTTGCACCCTGACCACTATCAACTCCTTGCAGGGATACTAATAAAAAGTTATTATTTTTTTTTTAAACAATCAATAATATATTCGTAGCTCATATTAAAGAATAGCCGGATAAATACTTAAATAGAAAATATTTAACATTTCATTTCTTAATACATGAAACTATCTTTTCGTTTCTTTACAGCAATCATGGTTATGATTGCCGTTAAGCATTCTAAATGTCGGGACCCAAAAATCAAAATAAATCCGCGAAAAAATCCGAAAAGATAGTTTCAATTATAATTTCAAATATTCACATAAACCAAAGAAAGTATTATCTCATTTTTTTGTATGTTAAACATTTTAGTATGAATAAATTTATCATATCATAATTATTGTTAGTATATCTAACCTACCAGTGTAAAGTTCTCCTGGCAGGAACAAATCTGGGTCGCCCGCGATACCTATTTTGTAATGGGCATCGGCAGGTTGTGCATGCGGCGGTGCGCGTTCACACACGGGAGTCGCTGTCGTATTGGCACTCGCTTCCCCCAATATACATATTGCAAGGAACAGTAGCATGATGAATACCACCTAAGTTTTATGTAGTAGCGATGTTTAACACTTAAAATAAATAAATATATTGGGACATTTAAGTTTAACACACAACACCTCTCATTCCATAGTAAGCTACGAGGCTTGCGATACGGATGCCAAATAGTTGTTACACTACATATATTATACATATTACTTTAATTACATATATAATAAAAACATAAACACTCAAGAATGGAGTACGAATATTCATGTTCATCACATAAATGAATGCCCCTAGCGAGAGTCAAACCCGTAACTCCTGACACAGCAAATAAGGTCACTACAAACAGAGCCAACGTTACAGCTATTCTTGGAATATAAAATATCTTTGTGGATGTGTACGAGGTAAACTTCAAAACCTGGCCGTTAGCAAAAAATCTTTTAGGGAAGTAAATCATCTCTAAAATACCTCGGGATAAATAAATATAAATACCTCTCAAAAAGCATAGGAAATATAAGAAGCACTCTAAATTTATGCACATAGGTATATTGTTTACGTCATAGTAAACAATGAACAAACTATTGTAGAGAATTATAATTTAATATAAAAATATTATTATATATGTATTACCTATAGTATCCGTTTCTGATTACTTTGTCCAAATAATTAAGCTTTTAAAAAAGTTTTCCGATTTCATTTCAATTGATTATTTTCAAAAAATAATATGTAATTTTCTAAAAAAAGTGATTAATATTACATAAAAACCTTCACAATGAACCTAAGTAATGCTACACCATAAATAACACATTGTAATAAAATACCGACTAATCTAATAAGAAGTAGGTAATCCTACTTAACAACAAAGGCTTGAAAGCTCTAACAAAGAAAGGTCACTAACCTACTTAATATTCTTACCAATACTTACTTTAAATTGTTATCAAATTTATTACATTTTGAAACTGCTTATTATTTTATTACCAATTACTTGCAACCCCAAAAAAATATTAACCGCAGTTATATGAAAGCTTTACGAGCGCCTGAAATCCGCCCGCCCTTCGAGCCTAGCGCGGCTTAACTGACTTTGCGATATGGAAATATGAAATGTTAAGGGCTGTTGTAAGTGCGCTCTGATTCTCTACATTTTAACGATTTACTGATATTTGACTTTTACCTACATATAGTAAATAAAGTGTATAGAGATAATAACTTAGGTATCTCACTATTATTCTATTTAAAATACGTAATATTTTTACCGAAGTAATGCAATAGATAAGGCGTTATTTTTAATAACCTAATATAAGCTATAACTTCATTTTGATTAAAAATCATTATTATCAAGGAACTCAGATTCCGATATTATTATTGATAAAAAGCTAGAAAATTTATTTTATTGACTTTGATTAACTTTTAATTTAAAACGAAGAATATTATAAAAATACTCCTAATTAAGTTAGGACAAATAAGGATAATGATGATTAAATCATTAAAAATACAAAACATTTTTTCATTATTTATTAATAAAGAAATACACGTAAAGCTAAGATAAAGACATTTAATACCCAAAAGTCTGATAAACACGATCGATTAATTTATTAAAATGTTTACCTGAGTGTCATATTTCATCTCATACTTAGTTTAAAAAGATAGAGATATAAAATAGATATAAATCGAGTAATACATTATTGAAAATATATCTTGCAATAAATAATTAATAATTCTGTAAGATAATTTCTAATATAAGTAACACTATTCTAGTTTCGATATGAAACATTTTAGGTCCATCTAAAGATAGGTTAATCTCGCATACTTTGAAGCTGTTACAACTAGTCTAATCTAAGTCTAAAATAATACTTTGACTTACTACATTAAATATATAATATATAGTGGAAGGGCCGGATTTATAAGGGTGCAACATAACAAAAAGATATTAGCTGTATTTTTTTAATTCTTTTCCTTGGTTATTATTTAATATATTATATATGTATTTGTAAATAATCGTAATTTATGCATTTTTTGTTTGCCATATTTCGAATATCGCCAACCCTTGCAACTCTGGTTGCCTCAGTTCTGCAAAATTCGAGCAATGTACGGCCACACATCGAAAGGTCCTAAGTTCTAGTCTCGGCCCCGAGTTGGGAAGTGACGGTTGTCAAGAGTGCACTTGTGTCCGGAAGTCGAGTGACACCCCATTAAGACGGGTGCTCGAGTTTTAGTGGGTAGTACCTACTGGCTTGCCGGAAAACAGGTGGTTACGTCAATACATTTCCCAATGATAAAAAAAAGTTGCTGCAAAATGCGGCCCTGTTTAAACGTTTCAACTCTGTGCTTTTCGTAAATTTATCTTTGGTTTGTTATCACGTAACACATACGAATGACATTCAAAAAAGTGAGAATGAGTATGGTACTGTTTATTGAATGTTTATTGATTTTTTCGATAAAATCGTCTTTGGAATATCTTTTTCTAAACATAAAATTCCTTTCTTATAAGTTCTTCATCTGCTTTATAATTTTATACGTCTTTCCTCCTAGAGACTACCAACCTTGGTCATACTGATGAAGATACTTATTAGTCGAGACAAAAGAGAGACTTTAATCTCAAACGTTGTGAAATGTTCAGTCTTGTTTGTTTTTATGCATCGGTAATCATTCTTGGTGCATTTTTCACCGCGAAGCTTTGTGCTGTGCACATTACCAGTCGATATCTTTGTTTCACGACACGACGGAACACTCGTTAAAACAATAATTTCGACATTTTATACCATTCTTTCAATTACTACGTTTTTGTTAACCTCATTCTCACTTTATAATGAATTATAATGAACGTCCTACATACATTGATTTAATATTGCGCTAAAATCTTACCCAGTTATAAATAAAGTATGTGACCTTAGTATATATTACAAAAGTTTCACTAAATAAGTTTCACATAAAAATATACAATTAGTAATGCCACTACGATTTACGACTAATCTAAAGTACCTACATATAATATATTTTTCCAACTTTTTCATATAAAGTCTAGTCCACTAATAGAATACATAAAGGAGTAAGTTCAAAAACCTTTGGTAACCAGATAATTTTTCATAGAAGTATTATCGATAAATGTGTAAAACTACTCTTATTTTGAGATATAAGTATTATGTTTTAGGTACTTACGTATAGATATTTCCTAGGTCAACGACTTTTATTGGCTTAAAAATGAAGTGTATATTCTTAATAAGAACATTTAACTGGCTACTTATGGTAAAATTAAAAAAACATTTTGTAAAACTGAAAGTATAAAAAGTCACCTATTATAATAAAATATAATTAAATTAAATTATTATTATACAATGTACAATTAGCAATTATATTTCGCTAAGATTTAATAGAGGAAAAGATTCACAATTACACTGAAAGACTACTAGATACTATAATTAGGCTAAAAATTTATAACAATAAAATTGTTCTTATGTTACGTCATAATAAAATATGTGTTTAATTAGTATCGTGAAATATATTTTGTGTCGTAGACAGGAATAAAATGAATTAAAATAAAATTAATATATTAACATCATTGTACATTAACCAGCTTAAATATTTATTGTTAAGACATATAAGGGCTGACACCTACCACACATTACTCAAAGAAACAAAAGTGATCAGTTTTAAATTATTAGTGCTCTAAAAGTTTACTTAAAATATTATTTTGTAATAAATATATCTAGAAAACAAACTGTTAAATGAGTCAACTTTTCAATATAATCATATATGTCACCGTAAAATTGTAGATAGCAATAGATTATAATCTACCTAGCAAGGCAAGGTTCATTCCGTCGCATGACATTGCACAATGTGATGGATTCACTTTGATAGATTATAATCTACCGAAAAATAATGCGTCATATTGTAAACAGTAAGTCACGGTTCACAATCTTTCGACAGTTCATGATCTCGTTAGATTGTAAGCTGCGAAAT
This sequence comes from Boloria selene, assembly GCA_905231865.2. Classification (NCBI taxonomy): domain Eukaryota; kingdom Metazoa; phylum Arthropoda; class Insecta; order Lepidoptera; family Nymphalidae; genus Boloria; species Boloria selene. Next base: position 9,692,716 of record HG993137.1, on the reverse strand, counting down.
TATAATTTAACGTTATTTACAATTTCACGGTTACCTAGACATGCTTAAAATTTTTAATAGTTATTTTTTTTTTAATTTAATTTCAGTGTGTTTTTCCTTTTAATTAAATTGTGATAAAACGATTTGTGAATTATAAATTTAGTAATTTAAAAAAAATGATTTAATAGTTTAAAAAAATGAAAAGGGAATGTATTCAAAAATTTGTTATGTTTTTTGCAAACCGTTTTCTTGATATATTTCAATGTACTAGTATGTAATTATAATATTAAAACATTATCTAAATGAAGAGATCGAAATTATTTAATTATCTCTAATCCTAAATTAAATTTAATTATTTATTTCAATATCAACTTATTCAAGTTTTTATTTTATATGTTAGATTTGTGTAAGCACTAACTAGGCCCAAATAAAGTAGGCAGCAATATAAGTAATAATTATTAAAATTAACATTTAGCACATACAAAATTGTAACAGCCGGTAAATGACTTAAAAATACTTTTGATTTCGCCATAATCTATTTTGAGCCACACAACAACAACAAGCAACACAAGATGTACCCAGAGGCAATTGCCATACAATCGGTTTTCTAACAAAAAAGTGTGTGTTTCACTAAAACAAAGAAATTCAATATGTATGTACAGTTCGCGTCACGTAAAAAGAACGCTGGAAGAAAGTGGTGGGGGGTGTGTTTGCGCATCGGTACATTCGCATACGAAATTCCTAAGCCTATTCTTTTATTTTTGAACTAGCCTTTCGCTCATGATGTATATTGAGTTTTGGTAGGTACATTGAAAAATATATTAGATAGAATGTCATTATATAGAATTCTATTAATTATTAAAATATGTTTGATTCATCGTAGAATATTTAATCTACTTACAAAAAACTAAATTATTTCGTTTAATATATTTTTTAAATTATTAACAGCATTATTATCAGTCTCTCTTTTTATAAAACAATATACGTCAGAAATATTTTTTTCACTATTTTTTATATAAAATCATTTCGTAACTAATAACTTTTGTGTGCGCGATGGTATTTTAAACTGACAAACCAATAGCGAGCCGGAAAGCATGCGACGCGTGCCTCTACGTCCCGCACCCCGCGTCTTACCACCAAATTCGCCTATAAATCGCCTCTGCGCAACTTGACAGCCAGCGTTCTTTTTACATGACGCGAATTATACGACGTTGAAAAGGACTAAATCCCTTTTAACGTCCCACTGCTGGACACAGGCGGAAGGCCCTTCAGTACATGAGGGATCAGACCATAATCCACCACGCTGGCCGTTCCGTCGTAAGCCATATCACAATTTGACGGTTTTACACAACTCGCGAGATAAATTATAATCTAACGAAATTAACAATTTTGCGCTGACATATAAAATTTAATACCAAAATAGAAAAAGGAATAGGAAAAGCTACAAGCACTCTGAATATTTCATTCTTATCCTACAACTATACTTCTTTTGGAGCATTTGGAAAAAAAATGATACAGGTAAGTATCACTCCATTCCATTACTGGTATTATACAAGTAAATCTTAAAATAATAGTAACATACAACAATTAAACACTTTTTAGTTTATAATAACAAAGGTATACTGATTTCACAAACTCTTACATGAGAGATGATTATTACATGAGACCACCGTTATACCTCTCTCTTTAGTTATACTAAAGACTTAACGGTTCGACAAAATCTATATAAAAAGGAAATAATACCATATTCAGAGTGATGTCAGCTTGAATGAATGAAATCTAAATAATATTTACACTTAAGACTGTGGTCTGTTGGGGGGTTCGCGCATCTCGAGCACGTGTTCGATGGGTTGCGGCCGCCCGTCCGGCCCGATGCGCGCCGGCTGCACCACGCCGGTGCCTATGATCTTATCGAACAAAGCCACGAGTTTCATCGCTTCATATTCCTTCTGGAAATTAAATTACGTATGTATTCAGCTCTTTTGATTTATTGAAAGGTTCCAAGAAATCTTGTAAGTCTGACACCGTTGTAAGTGGTAATGAATGATGTTGAAAATAGTTCGCATTCAAGTTGATTTGAACCCGCATCACTTGGCTTTTATGTATATTTAGAATGTAACAGAGTAATATACATAAATTTATTTGTGTCAAAAGTGAACTCTTACAATTTGGATCAGATTTTATATAAAAAAAATAATAATAATTTTTTAAGTTTATCTATAGAGGTGCCTTTTCTGATTATGTTTTATATTTATTCAATTAATTTAATTTTAAATTAAATGAAGTATTATTTTACTAATGTTTGAGCCTTCTCCATGAGTATAGCAACTCTATAACTTACGATATGTACATAACAATTAAAATTAAAAAAGTCATTTCAGTTTTATTCATGAATCCAATATAATTTTTATTTGCACCTATTACATATATTTACCTGTTCATCCGTCATACCCTCGAAAGGGTTGGAGCGTGGTGGTCGAGTGCAACCCACAACCGGGTCTATCCGATCTTGTGCTTCTAGGTATTCTTCTGTATCTGAATCTTCACTGCTAGAAGAATACATCACCACTCCTCCACTGTTGCCCATTAAACCCTTCTGTGCTAAGTGTCCGGCCGCGTTACCGAAACCCGTATATTTCACCATACGGCTCACTGGTAAATAAATAATAATAAATGTGTTACGGATACTAGATAGTTGATATACTACACATATATACATTTTAAGACTAGAGTACAAGGATTCGTGCTCATCAAATGTATGCCTCCAGCGGGATTCCGACCCGCAACGCTGGCGCAGAAAGTATGGTCACTACTAACTGAGCCAAATGTGTCATCAAAAACAAAAATAAATTTTTCATCCCACGAGGATGAAAAACAATATTTGCTTGCATACCATAATATTTTTTTAATATAAAATATTGATATAGTAAAATTGCCCATATTGATATATCTTTTTAATGACATGCATAAAAATGATTTTGATTTTTATGACTTGCTCTTAACATTCGCGGGTTAATTGTATACCTGACATGTTTATATAGAAAAATAACAATATTTAAAATAAAATACCTTTTTCTTTGCAAAGAATAAAAAGAAACTCTGCCACAAGATCTCTGACAGATGTAACGGGAGTAGTTAAAAGTCTGCATAGTTGATTCCGCAGGGTATTTCCTTTCTCAGGTGGTCGAGACACATCTCTCAATGGTGGCAGCACTGCCAATCTTAGAAACTTTCTTTGAGCTCTACAACCTCGGGAACTCTTATTTAAAACTGTTAATATGGGAGATAGGTTTTCATATTGATTTATAGTGCCCTGTAATTTTAAAGTATATTTAGAAATATATTTTATAGTCTATTAATATATATGCTTAATATTTTATAAACTAAGCAACGAACAAAAAAGCAAAAACAATGGTACATTAATGGTAACTTTTAGAAAAATGTGAAAACGATTCTGAAAAATAGTTACAAATAATATAGATACTATTTTTTAAAATTAAAGCATTTAAACATAAACATTTTTTACAAGAATGTAAAATGAATTACTGGTGTTATTGAGAGTCTATATTCCAACAGTTGAAGTAATGATTGTAAAGCATCCATGTTTCTTCCATCATATACATATTGAGCTCTTTCTCCTTCATGCAACTTTGGAGTTAAATACTGATAGAATTCTGGAGGAACACTGAAATTTCAACAATAATTTATTTTAATTTTATTGTCAATAAAAAAAAAAACCAAAGTAAAACAATTAATTAGTAAAATCTTATTAGGTTTTTTTTTTAACTCATACCTTGTCAATAGATTAGCAATATTACTGTGCAATTCCATTAATTTTTCTTGTGTTGGTGCATGTGCATATAGCAAAGTAGCTAAAGCTGGCATTAACTTCAAGTACACTCCTTCTTCCTCTTCAGTCACAGGCTCTTCGGGTTCCGAATGTGTCACAAGGTTAAACTGTGTTTTTAGTATCTCGCAGACTATCGCTTGCTGATTATCCTAGGATGAATAAATATTTTAAATACTACTGTTTAGTACTTAAAGTAATGAGATTTGTAACATAATTAGAAAATAAGAATAATACCAGCACTAAATAATATCAGTACTAAACTAAAAATTTAAACAAACCAAAACTATTAAAAATATAAAAATATATCATATATATCTATTTACCCCTAGGAAACAGTTATGGACCCCTTCAACCACAGCGCTGCTCCCAGCAATATCACATTCACCATCTGATGCTTCTATAACCAGTTCATTCAAACAGCTTAGTAAATAATCCATTCCATGTAGCTCATCTCTTATTTTTATTTTTATATCATTTCTTAAAGCTGTCAAGATAAACAATAGCTTCATGTCAAACAGCATTATGTCTTCTTTAAAGTTTATCTCTTTGTATGAGCGTAGTCTTGCTACCAAACCTTGAGCAATACTGGTATTTGCACAGATCGCCCTAGCAACTTCGCTGTGAAATGCTATATTGCACAAACATTTTAATGCCTCAACTACAATTTCTCTAATAGGCATTTCAACATCCATTGTATCATCAGGATCCACAAAATTGAATAATCCTGCCATTTCAATGAGCATTAGAATCCATTTTTCACAAACTATACTGTCTAGTTCACATTTGTCTCGGCTGTCATTTAGGAAAATACATATTTTTTAATGAGAAACAATTCAAATATATGTATAAATATGTTTATCAACCATACAAACCTTAGTAGCCTAAGTGTTGCTAAGCACAATACACGCACTGATTCTGAACACTCTGAATTTAGTTTTTGAAAAAGCGCTGCCCATAATGCAACACGTTTATTATTTTCAGATAAAAACGGAAACGTAAATCCACTTTCATTCTGTAATAAACGTAATAAACAATATATTATATCTGCTATGAGGTTTTAAAACCGGACTAACGAATGTGATTTACTTACAGTTTTTAAGAAATTCTGTAACACTTTTTTTATTTCGGTGTCATTATAACCATTTAAAATCATAAGGTCGTCGTCGTTCATCATGTTCTTTATTATAATATTAAAAATAGTTAGTCATTCGTTGCTCAAATTATGTTATCAATTCTTAAGTTTAAAACTATACAATTATAAATTATTACTATTATAAATGGGTTATTTTGTAATGAAAATTGAAAACAGCAATTCTAATTTCAAATGTCAAATAAGTTATGGTTATGACATATGTGATATGATATCACATAATATAACCATAGATGAATAATAAACAACTTAATGACATATTGTACAAAAGACACATAAAAATCGTTAATTTGTCAGTTAAACAAGGATGATATTATTAAAAAAACTGAATGTATACTATGCTAATATAATAAATTATTTATTTGATTTATTTCATCATTTAATTATTTACTATAAATTATTTATTATGCACTTTAGCCATAATTCACAAATCACAACACAATAATAACACAGGAATATTTTTAAGTTTTAAATTTCGATTAAATCGATATCGTGGTTTCGATGTTATTTCATTTACCAAGCGTCAATCATCACATAACACATTTGACCATAGATTACTATTATAGACTAGCATTTGACACATGACAGCTGAACCCAGCTGAACCTGAAGCTGATTAAAATATTGATTAGTCTATAATAGTAATCTATGATATTGATAATTGAAGATTTTTGCAGGGTTTCACGCAAGGAATACAATTAGGCCTGATAATGGCTCCTGTAGCTTTAACAGGCCATTTGGCATCGAAAATCTTACGTAAGTATATCTTTCATTATACTATGACATTGTTATTAAAAAAAGCATTTTAAACTCTTACATAATTTCAGTCTACTCCATTTGACATATTCACCAGACAATAATAATTATTATGTGTACATTATTTAAATATAGAATTAATACCATTTCGCTTAAGACATATAATTATATCTTTATTTTCCTACCTTTATTTCCAACAATCAGCTAAAAACGGATATATGAGCATTGTTTACATCAATTCGACTCACTATAGCACTGATGGGAAACCTAATTTGGCCGCCTATAAAAGGGGAACTGGTGGACGTAGTAGTTTCAATGGTGTAGTGGCAACTGTGTTTGGATGTACAGGATTTGTTGGCCGCTACTTGTGTAACAAACTTGGCAAAGTTGGGACTCAGGTATGTAAAAAAAATATAATTACTGCCAAATATTTTAACTTTATGTTATAATTAATTCAACATTTTATATATATTATTCTTTACAGATGATTTTACCTTATCGAGGTGATTTCTATGATGCTCAAAGACTGAAAGTTTGTGGAGATCTTGGCCAAGTGTTGTTTACACCCTATGATTTGCGTGATGATGAATCAATTGCAAAGGCAGTACGCTATTCTAATGTTGTTATTAATCTTGTTGGTCGTGACTATGAAACTAAGAATTTCAAGTTTCATGATGTTAACGTAGAAGGAGCAAGGCGCCTTGCTAGGTGAAGTTTAGTTTTTTTTTCTATAAGCACTACCTTTGAACCTTTCTTATAAACCATGTTAATTTTAACAATATAATTGAATTTCAGAATAAGTAGGGAAATGGGTGTTGAGAGATTTATTCATTTATCATATTTGAATGCTGAAGAGCATCCTACACCTCTAGTGATGAAGAAACCATCTATGTGGAAAATTACCAAGTATTTAGGAGAGCAGGCGGTCAAGGAAGAGTTTCCTACTGCTACTATCATACGAGCTTCAGATATTTATGGTTCAGAAGATAGATTTATAAGGTATTTATTAGTTTTATTTTAGTTATAACAATATAAATATTTAAAATTGGGTAGCTTAAACCATAATTAAACTTGAATTGTAAGCTACATATTGCTTAAAAAGTTATAAATAGGTTTCTATCATTTTTTAAATTATTTATTGTAAATTTTATCCTATGATATAATTAGAATTACTGTCTCGGTATAGTCAAACTACTTATAGACAAACTTTATAAATATTGATATTCATAGAAAAAAATGAATTTTTGAAAAATATGGTCAACTTTACTATTATAAATATTATACACTATAAAAATTGGGTAAGTTTGTATCTGAAATGTACAGTAATAACCCTCTTGTCATCTCCATGTAAATAATTAAGTCAGAGCATCGACTGCTGGAATCAGTGGGTCAATAGATACATTATATCAGTAATTTATTACTTTAATATCTATGTAATATCTATTCTAGATCTTTCGCACATGTCCTGCGCATACACAGCCAGATAATGTCTCTATACAAGAAAGGGGAGGCAACAATCAAACAGCCGGTGTTTGTTTCTGATGTAGCGCAAGGCATTATCAATGCAGCCCGTGATCCTGACACTAGATGCCAAGTTTATCAAGCTATTGGGTTTGTACAAAATATTTTTATTTTATAAGATGTACTATATTTGCTCCTGCCTACTTATAAAGTTTTACGTTAAATACTTTCCAATTTATACCAGGCCAAAACCCAGCTATAGTTAACTGCTCAGGTATATTATAATGTAGTGTGTTGTAGTGGTATTATATAATCTGTGATTACTACGTATTCACTATTTAGCGTACGCTTCATCAAGTCTGTAAACTGCGCATCGCTTCGTTTTAACTTTAGGTACTATGATTGATATGTATATATGGAATGATATTTAATTTTATAAAATACAACTTAGTAGTTACTTACTCTCGCTTTGCTTGTTCATAAGTCTCTTATTTAGAACAGCAAACCCTTGTAAAAAGTAATTTCCAATCTATACAACTATACAATTCCAATTGATCTGCTACACACTAATGTTCTGGCCAATCCGACTAAGAAAATATAGTGAACGAACGAAATAATGGGCGAACAGAATCAGGATTAAAAAGGCCAAATAACAGATATTTGTATTGAAAGTTTAGGTAAGAAAAAAGAAAGATAAGTTTTAAATGGAAAGAATAGTTGATAATGCACAGTTGTAGATAGACTCAGTGAATTCGTGGAGACTTGTTTAAGACCTACAACGCCGCCAGTCGTTACTACCGTATGACTTGAATACATCTACTAAAGAATTTCTTTACTTAATAAGTAGGTGTTACTTACTTAAACGCTTAAGTTACTCAGCTAAACGGTCGTACCGACAGACAAACCCTAATGAAGCGAGGGTATGTGTTTGCTAGTCAATCCTATATCTCTTACTTTTAACCTCTATAAGCAACATTCATATGAAACGCTTTTGTTCTACCGTTTTTTTTTTGGCGATCTGCAAATTCTGTAACCACTAAAAGGTTTTGATTTACGGCATAATGGCCGACGGCCATCCTGTAGTTCTATCATACTTTATTATATAAAGTTAAAATTTATTCGATTGTAGAAAACAGAGAGACCTAATAAAAGCAGCTAAACGAAGCGAGGGTGAGTCACTAGTTCTAAATGTTAGTTAAAGGATTTTTTAAATAGAATGAGTCGTTTGAATATTACTTCCTATAATCTAAACATACAAAATTTACGTCTCCTCTACAAGGTAGTACATACATCCTCCATCCCATAAACTAGATAGCAAATAGCAATCATACTTTATCTTTTTTTTTCAGGCCTAAAAGATATTTATTGCGTGACCTTGTCACTTGGTTCTACCAGCTAATGCGTAAAGACGAAAATTGGGGCTTTAAGATTATGGACATGAAGTATGATCCTTTTTTGCCTCTGAAAGTGATTGGTGTTAATATGATATCTCCTGCATACCCATTTGGAAATTTGTCTTGGGAAAGTCTTGAAAGGGTAAATTTACATAAATATGTTTGATTTTATTATTTAAAAATAATGTAGGTATAGATAGATATATTCTTTAACACTTTCACACTACTCATCTTTAACTTTTAACTCAGCAAATTTTAATAGAATTGGAATCTTAAGTTATAAAAATAAGCTATCTTAGGGACTGGATTTACAATGATGTCACTTGCAAGTTGTAGAACGGGCATGATTGTAGTAACAAGAGTCGGTTATAGTTTTACTGCCAAGGCGCGCCCATGGACGTTAAAATCCTAATTCATATGATCAAAGTCTAATTCCTATTTCATAAAATAATATTAAATTAAAGTTAAGTGCTAAAATCACTAAGTTATCTTTAGAGTTATATAAATATTTATTTGTATAATAGGAAGCAACTACAGACAGGCCTGTAAAAGGTTTGCCTACTCTTGAAGATTTGGGCGTAACTCTTACAAATATGGAAGACCAGGTGCCATGGGAATTGAGACCATTCCGTGCGTACCAGTACTACATTGACAAGATTGGTGAATTCCCAACACCTCCACCACCAAAAGTTCAACCAGCGATCATGTAAATAGAAGATTGATACAATCAACAATTAGTTGACGTTCAACAACAATTACTCAATGTAGAAAGTGTAATAAATAAATTATCATTTGTTTCCTTATACACTTTTTTCATTTCATACCTACCTTACCTTACCAAAACCATCTTTTAAAGTACAACATTAAATAAGAAAATGTAAAACTCCACCATTTTACTTCATGTATGGATATTATTAACATATTTGCATTGGTTAACAGAATGTTAACCATATTGTCTTAGATTATATACAAATCAAAGCATATTGTATTAAAATTGTAGGCATCAATTTACTTGTTTTTATTTTATTATAATTTGTTATCATTTGAAAGTTAAACTGATAACCAAGTCAAAAAATAAATAGAGGAGGTTCTTATATGTTTAGTAAAAAACCTTCATTTCTTAAAACCTCCCTTTCTTTTTTGGTTTTGATGAGTCCAATAATGTGAACTCGGGACTCATTTTCAATGATCACAATATCCGAGCTAATTTAGAAAAATAAAATATGATGTAAATACAAAATATTCAACATGCATTAACAGATTAAAATTGTAAAAATAGCTTTTACATTTTTCAGAGAAACATTATTTAAAAAATTACAGTATCCCCTTTGTCATAGAGACCATGAGAACTGTGTGCAAACTGAAATACGCGATTGCATTTCTAGATGTAAGGGCATACTAAATAATTAAAACAAAGATATAAATGGTTGTTTTTATTTAACTTAATTTAAATTAAGAAGTTGGTCTGCCTCGTCCAAATCCTCCTCTCTGTAAAAAGTAAAAAATAATGTAGTGTTGTGGAAAAAAAATAAATTTATATTATCCTAAAGAACACTATGTTCAATTATACATAAGAAAAATGATACTAGACAGTATTATGTGGTAGCATGTATTATACAATCTAATACAAATGTGTAGAAATTCTATAAATAAGAGATTTTTTGTTGTTACACAAATTACAATATTAGTAAATGAGATATAGTATTCCTCCTATTTATATATCTCCCCATACTATGAGACTAAACCAAAAAATAAATAAATTATGTTTAATAAAATCAAGTACATACAAATTCTAAATCTGAGGAGCCGGGGCCAACATCAGCCTTCTTATCATGTGGTGCACCAGGTGTGGTAGGGGCACGGCGGTACATGGAACGATCCTCAGCAGATCGAGCTGGAGCATCAGGCCTGCCAACAGCCCCACGGCGGACAGGCTCTGTGCGTACTGAACGCTTAAGAGTTGCAGGTACAATTTCAGGTGGAAGATGGAGGAAGATCCTTAGATATTCAATACCTTCATTTGTAAGATACCTAAGAAAAACATTATATAACTTAAATCATAACAAATACAAATAAAATAATAAAGACTAAATATAAATTTAACTTTTATAACTTAATTTTTAACAATAAACATCTTTTTTTATACAAATACTTTGAAATGCATTTTATTTCATTATATATTTATAACTTTGCTATAAAGTGAATCCACTTGGTATTTTAAACGCAAGATTTAATACATATCATAAGAAAAGACTCACAAAATTTTAACATTGAACTTCTGATTATAGTTTTATTAAATAATATATAGTAAATAATATTCTTCAACACAGGTAAATATTAAGCACTTACCAGTAGAAATGCCTCCATGCAAACTGTTCCTTCACATAACCTCTTGATTTTAGTGATTGCATTGCCTTGATAACCTGAAGGTTGGGAATCGTTTCCAGATCCGGATGCTTGGGTGCATGGTAGTCTTTTTTGGCTACCATAACACCCTCTTTAAAAAGGTATTCATAGATTGCCACACGGTTCTGTTTTGGCATCAACATCTTGAAGCACTACCTAAAACAAGTACACTTTATTTCTCAATAGGTTAGTACCTCAAATTTTTTGTTTTACTGTAAAATACATCTAAATAATTATATCAAATGAATAGCCTAGCCACCATACACTGATACATAATAGTAAATACGATAAATTATCACTGATTTTAAGGATATAATAAGATTTAAATATAAAACACTACCTTCGGCTTATTTTGACAACAGAAAAGAACTTAAAATTTGACAAGTCACAGACTGCATAAAAAACTATTCTGTCAAATAATTTGTTATAAAACATACATACCATACATACACTCTCGCTAATTGCAGCAGAGACTTGCCAGTTACCATTTGCCAAATGAAAAAAAAAATACTACCCTAGAGATGGATCCAATAAGTACTAGAGAACGTAAAAAAATAGTTTTAACTTTATCATAACAGCTGAAAGACCGCAATAATGGATTCAGAATTATATAAACCCCAATGACAATCACAATAAAAGTTTAATAACCGGCATACTTTTATAATTAATTTCATTTATCATCTGTGGTTTTCACTTTTCAGAAGTGGCCAAAGAGAATGTAAAGGAATGAAGTGGCGACGTTTACTTTACGTTTATAATTATTATTGACTAGCGACTCGCCCTCGCTTCGCTCGGGCTCTTCCCTAGATTTAGCACAGGTAAAGCCGCGGGATCTGCTAGTTATGCATATAAACCTTCCGCTTGAATCACTCTATCTATTAAAAAAAACCGCATCAAAATCCGTTGCGTAGTTTTAAAGATTTAAGCGCACATAGGGATATAGGGATATAGGGACAGAAAAGGCGACTTTGTTTTAGGGTGTAACCTCATGCTGACGCTTGACGCTGGTTATGAGCGTCAAATTGTGTCACGTGGTTAATTTAGGCTGTGCTGCCACCTGGAAAAAACTTAGTAGCGTCAAATCGTAAAAAGCTAAACTCAAATTAGCTTTTTATTTTAAGGATTAAACAGAAATTTAGAATCTATATAATCGAACTCGAAAGTAATCGATATTAGTGGTGTAAAAGTAACGAAACATAGCGTACCCGTATGTATTCGTTACTATAATAATCAGTATTCGTTACTTTCGTATCGTTACGTTACTCGTTACTTTTGATACGATACTTAGAACATCGCATCAAGTCGTGTTGCGTATTTCGTATGATCCGTATGATGATGACGTCACGTCGTTCGTACTTTGTAGTAAAAAAAATACTATTACGTATAGTATTTTTATTTTTTATAGATCCTAAAACAATAGTTATTAAATTTTTTGTCTATATGTCTGTTTTTGTGTAATCGTTTAACACAAAAAATACTGGACCGATTTTAACCTAATTTTCTGTACTAATTACTCGTGTCAACATTTAGGATACTTTTTATTGCAGAAAAATATTTCATTTCTACATGAAATCAAAATGATTGGTTTTCTTGAGTCGTTCTTAGAAAGCTAGCGGTGGGAAAATCTGAAAGAGACACAACAAAACAGTGTAGTAGGATGCTGTAGCCTGTAGGTCCTAAAAAGTCGTACAGAAAAATCTATAATATCTAATATAAAGTTACACTCGCAATACCTATTTTTGTCCGTACGTCTACGTATAAAAAACAGTAGGTACCGAACTAAGCGCATCGATTTGCACTGGAATAATACTAAGTATTCGTTCGCAAAATTTCTACAAAATATCTGGAAATAACTCTTCAATTTTCTTGTAAACACTGTGTATCATGTGCGTGAACTGAACAGTCGTATTTCTTTGTACGTAGAACTAGAATCATTCAAACTAATATAATAACATCAGGCTGTATGGACTATAGTCCTTTGCCTGTCCCTATTGGGATAAATTTTAAAAACAACAAAAATCTATAGTTTGACGCTGAAAGCTAGCGTCAAGCGTCATCATGAGGTTACAACTTTATACTATGTACTATGTAGTGATTAATCATCTATGGTGGTGACAGGCGAGCTTGAATCTTGAAACGTAGAACTAATATTTAATCTGTGATCTTGAATCTTGATATATGCTTGATATGTTTCAACATTTTGTGTTTTAAAATCGATGTATATGGAAAGAAACTATTCAATAAGACGAAATAGCACTTTAATCCAGCACGTAAAATGGATTTTCAAAATCGGCCTGGAGGAAAAACTGGTGGTGGAGGTGTAGCATCATGGTCAGAAAGCAACCGCGACCGACGCGAGAGGCTAAGGCTACTTGCACTCGAAACTATAGATTTAAATAAGGATCCTTATTTTATGAAAAATCATTTAGGTATGAATAAAAATTATAAATTCCGTAGTAAACTAAAGTAATAATTCTTTTGTAATTAATAATTAAAATTTGTATATATTTTAGGTTCATATGAGTGCAAATTGTGTTTAACCCTTCATAATAATGAAGGCAGTTACTTGGCTCATACTCAGGGGAAAAAACATCAAGCCAATTTAGCTCGTAGAGCAGCTAAGGAAGCTAAAGAAGCACCCCAACAGTTGGCTCCTGAGAAACCAAGAATAGAACCTAAAAAATTTGTAAAAATTGGTAGACCTGGTTACAGAGTAACGAAACAAAAGGATCCTGAAAATGGACAGCAAAGTTTGTTATTTCAAGTTGATTATCCAGGTAATAAAAAACAAAGAATAAAAGATTATAAGTGATATTTTTAAATCTGGTTTGTATTAACATACTATTATTCTATTACAGAAATAGCTGAAGGTGTACAGCCAAGACACCGTTTCATGTCTGCTTATGAACAGAAAATCGAACCCCCAGATCGCAGGTGGCAATACTTGCTTTTTGCTGCTGAACCATATGAAACAATAGCCTTTAAAGTACCCAGTAGGGAAGTTGAAAAGCATGATTCTAAATTTTGGACACACTGGAACAAAGATACAAAACAATTTTTCCTTCAATTTGCATTTAAAATGGAGGCCTTGAGAATGCCTCCACCTCCACCTAAAATGTGGGAAAATCATGGTATTCGTTTACCTCCACCCCCTGGTGCTCCGATGATGGGAGTTCCTCCTCATCCTCCACTGTTACCTGTGCCTCCTCCACCCCCCTCTATGTAATATAGCTATTGTATAATATAAATAAAATTCTTTTAATTCCTTGATCATTTTTTATTTATAGTAAATCTGCAATTAATTCCTTTAGTAATATACCTATTATAATAAAAATATATATTTAACTAAATTTTTGTATGAAAATTTACATGGGCTTATATATTTTGTGTAATGGTCATTCATTATATTATGATTTAGCATGAGCAAAGCCGCGGGTTCCACTAATTAAAATAAATTAAATTCTTAAAATAAAAGTATTCTAAACTATCTATTGCCCGCGACTTCGTCCGCGTTTCCGTCGTGTTTCGTAAATAAAAGTAGCCTATGTACAGCACGGTTCAGTGGTTTTGATGTAACAGACAGATTAACTTTCGTATTTTAGTAGGGAAATGTATTTTAATATGTCAATCTATAATACTGTTGAAAATTTCGCAATACGAAACCGCACAATATTATATTGTTAATAATGTTAACTTTTTTAATTAGGTATGACTGAGTTTGGTGTTATAAACGTAAGAGTAGAGAAATATAATCAGAAAGCTTCGAACTGCTTAGCTATCAGGAGTTACACGTGTTATTGTGAGTCAACCATAAAAGATAGACATAATATGCTGTCGTGGGATATTTTTTATATAATTATTAAATAACATTTCCGTCATACATGATTTCTGTGTAGCTTTAACCATTAAGGTTGCACACGCGACGGAAGCTTAAAAAAAGAGTAACTTCTCCCGTTTTCCCAACATTTCCCTTCACTGCTCTGCTCCTATTGATTGTAGCGTGATGAAAGCTATACTATAACCAGCTCAGGAGTATGAAAAATAATTGTACCAAGTTTCGTTAAAACCCGTCGAGTAGTTTTTGTTTCTATAACGGTTATACAGACAGACAGACAAAAAATTTACTGATTGCATTTTTGGCATCAGTATCGATCCCTAATCACCCCCTGATTTCATGTACAGAATTGACCTCTCTACAGATTTATTATAAGTATAGAAGTATAGATTACTCCTTACAATATTATAGCTACCTGCTAGTGAAAGTCCCGTCAAAATCGGTCCATCTGTTTCAGAGAATAGCCGGAACAATGGTATAGTATGGTATGGCTGGTTTCCACTTTCCGCAACTCGACGACTATGCGCCTATTTTGAGTGTGTAGGAAATAGCCGGAACAAACAGTTAAAATTTTTTTTTATGTTAGTACCGTATATACTTTCACATGCATTTAGTGAAAAGTACTGGAGTACGGGGTATCCTAAATGTTGAGGGTAGTAATAATAATAATCTCCGACCGATTCCGGCCATGGCGGTCAATCTCATCGAGACTAGCCAACTAAGCGCAGGAGATATTATAGTGCAGCGCGTGTACGCGAAGACACAAGTGCACTCTCTATTCCTATCACTCATATTCCGGTGGGACAACTACTCGACATGACCAATGAGAGCTAAGGCGCAGGACCGACGGCTTTACGTGCTCTCCGAGGCACGGGGGTGACTCAACGCCAACTTCCCAATTCCGGGTTCTTATTGAGATTTAGTAAACAAAAAGACTCAATAATTAAACTTGGCCCGAGCCGGGACTCGAACCCAGGACACCTCGATGTATGACCGTACAATATGCTAGCCTAGACTATACCACCGAGGCAGTTAAGACGGTAGTAATACACCACATTAAAAACTATCATTACACAAGTTTTTAAGTTTAGTTAAAATCGGCTTAGTTCTTTTGCGTGAAACGTGCACTCGTACATCATCGATTAGCTAAGTTACTATTTTTAATGTCTTTAGATAAAAATATGTATTTCGTAGACTAGAGTTATTTCCATTAATGCATAATTAATATCTATTAACGCATTTAAATCAAAGAATTAATTTGTGTAATTTTATCATAAATCACGTTCCTTTCTGCACATGATCATGATCGTGCAAAGGAACGTAATTTTAACGGTTACTGGAGTATATACAATACAATACAAAATAATAATAACAATAGTCGAAAACCCGCACTCCATTTTCGCGCGCGTTTTGCTTCGTCTCACAAAACTCCTACTGGAGCATTCTCATTCAGTTATTTTACCCCTGCTGCTGCGTTAGCCGTTAGTCGATTTTGTAATGACTTTAAACATTTCCAAGTTTGTGTTATATTATTAGTTTACACTAAATGTTAGTGAAATATTAGATTTTAGAGGTGTTACGTTCGTAGTAACGATAAATTTAAAGTTGCATAATCTTTTTGAAGAATGTTTTCAAAAGCTAAAAGATTTGATTCAACTGGTAAGCCTAAAACAACTATACTAACAAGTATTTAATTTGCTCCTTATGTTTTTATTAACTATTAATTATTATGGGTTAAGTGCAAGCTTTTGAAAGTATTGACAAGATATTATATTATTGCCTTTTATACTTATTACAACAATGTCATTTTATTAATTAACAGTTCCAGTGAAAACTCAACCGAAAATTCAAACTAAACGAGAAATAGAAAAACCACCTATTAAAACTTCCGTCACAGCTAAGTCCACAGCTTCATTATCCACACCTTCGAAACAAAATTTTGATTTACAGTCTCAGTGTAGTTCAGTACGAAGTACAAAATCTTTTAAAACTGTAAGTAATATATACATGTATATAATCAAAGATTATAGTACCTACATATTTTATGATTAAAAATTCATACCTGGCTACAATTTAATTTCAAATAATGCTTACTGTAACTTACAGAAGATATTTTAAACCCACTATTCTTACTCTTGTAACTTTTTTGCAGCCAAAACCAGTCAAACCTGTAAACTCTAAAGGTAAAACAGTAGACAGTACAAAAAAATTACCACAAATTACCAAAAAGATAAATAGTAATGTACAAGATGAACTTATTAAAGCCCATGAAGTTGAAATTCGGTAAGTCTATATACTTTGTTACTGTTCTTATTTTGATTTTTAAAGACAACTACTGTTATATACTTTCCATACTTTCTCCAGGAATAAGGATTATACCATATCAGAGTACAATAAACAGATAGATGATTTGAAGAATGAAATTGCAAAATTGCATAAAATGTTACAAGACAATAATAAATATAATGAAATCGACACAATCAACAATAAATTATGTCAAATTTCTCTTGATGATGGAAAAGTCAAGGAGTCAAATGATAATATTGAAGATGATGTACAAAAGTCTGCTATTATTAATAAATTAAAACATGAAATATTTGAATTAGAACAACAGTGTGAAAAACTGGAAAATGAAGTAAGCAGCAAACAAGTTGAACTTTCTTCTCTAGAAGAAATTATTACAATTAGAGACAGTCTGTGCGCTGATTTGCAAAAGAAATTGACCAATGTAGAGTCTTGTTTAGAAGAAACTCATCAAAGGCTTGAAATGGTAAAAGGACATCATGCTTTAGCACTAGAAGCTAATGAAAGTATTAGAAGGGAATACAAAGTTGAAATTGAATCTCTTAAAGCAAAGTTGGATGAAGAAAAACAAGCTATCAATAATAAATGTAAGATAGATCAAGAAAATTTAAAGGTAAAATATAAGGCAATGATAGAAGATCTAAAATATCAATTAAAAAAAGAAAATGATGAAAAGATACAAGAACTACAACATGCCTTGGTTATTAAAGAACAAGAGATGAAAGCAAAGTTAGAACAAGTAGATGAAGCCACAAATGAAAAGTTAAGATTGTGTGAAATACAGTTTGAAGAGCGCAGTAGGCATTTACAAGAACATTGGGCACAACAGCAAAAAGAAATACTTACACTAGAAAAAGAGTTAAAAGATCTCAAACATGTGTTAAATGTTAATGAAGAAAAAAATATTGCTTTAAACAAAGAAATTAAGAATATGCAACAAGACTGTGACACTCTAAAACTAGAGAAAAAAAATTTAATTGATGAACTAGAAAATTTAAAAGAAGAATCAAAGAAAAAAATTATAGACTTTGAAAATGAAATAAACAAATTAACTGTAGAAGTAGATAAAGTAACAAAGGAGAAGAATAAATTTGAAATGTCTTTATTTGTTACTCGGGACATAGTACAAGTTCTCACTATGCGCTTAAGAGAATCTGATAACGAATTAGAACATTTAGAAAACCAAGTTCAAACATTGACAGACTCCAAGGAAGTATTAGAATCAGAACTGGCCACTTATAAAAATTCACTAAATAACACACTTTTAGAATGTAATGAGTACAAAGAGGCTCTTGTTAATATCCTCAAATCCAAAGCAGCGTTAGCAAAAGAACATAACAGAATTATGGAACATAATGTGTCTCTCATTGAAAGTTTACAAAATGTTGAGAAGGAAGCTTATCGTGAACTTGGTTCCATCAAAAATGAGCTCATTGAAGATGTTGAAATAATTAAGAAAGAGTCAAATTCCCAAATTCAAATGCTAAGGGATGAGGTAAGTTTTAAAATTATATCTTTATTTGATATTATACTTGTCTATAATATTATTCAATGAAGTGAAGTCAATGAAAAAAAAAACTTGTTTGAGTCATTAATATAGCATCTAGTACATTAAATAAAAATACGTGGTTTTTAAATATTTTTATTGCACATGTTATTAAAAAGAAAAGTAGCATTATATGCTTCTTTTAATATAAAAACGAGATAGGACAATATAAATCAACTTGGAAAAAAAATTGAGATAGGACCGGTTGCAAGTTCACATTCGATATACATTATAATAATAATAAATAATAACAATAATAAATAATAATAATAGGCAGTGGTAGCCCAGTGGTAACGCGCGCGCTTGGATAACCGAGTGATGCGGGTTCAAATCCGGGTCTCGCACGTCTCTGATATTTTCATGTGCGAATCATTTTCTATCATGATTACCACTTGTCTTATGGTGAAGGAAAACATCGTGAGGAATCCTGAATGTCTGAGAAAACCTAGCAAGTTTTCGAAAGACATGTGAAGTCCGCCAACACGCACTAAGCCAGCGTGGTGGACTATCGCCTGATCCCCTCGTACTGAGGGAGGCCCGTGCCCAGCAGTGGGACGTTAAAAATGAGCCTGATGATGATACATAATACAGGTAGAAAAGAAGCGCATGCTGTGCGAGCTGGCGACGGAGCACGCGGGGCAGGCGGCGGCCGCGGCGGAGCAGTCGCGCGCGCTGCTGGCGCACGCCGCCGCCGAGATCGCACGCCTCGAGGCCGACAACCACTGTCTGCAGCAACAGGTCTTTCTTTCGTCTTTATAATAAAATAAATGTTGGGCCTTTATTAGACAAAGCGCCATTTAGTTCCGTAGTAAGCTACAAGGCTTGTGTTACGGATACCAGATAGTTGATACACTTTATACATGAGCTTTGAATATATAAAAATACCCAATACCAGTAGAGCCGGTGCGTCTCAGCCCAGTTGCCCGATGACGATATTATTGCAGATATTTCAGTAATCAGTAAAATAACGCAAATTTGATGTTCAGGAACATCATTTTTTTTCATTTTAATTAAAATATTTTTCTAAACAATAATACACGTTTTGGAATCTATTTTTTATTGAGTTAATTTTACACGACTTTAAAACAGATCTAACGACATATTACTGAATTGAACTAATTTTCCTTTGTTTGTTATATGAGATGGTTTTATTTAAGTTTTTGTTATTTACAGATTCAAGATCAGCAATCTCTGGTAGTAGAGTTATCTCTTCTTCGACAGGAGAACGAAGAGTTAACTATGACGGTGGCGAAGCAGTCGTCGGTTATGGACAAGATGAAGAAAGAGGCTGAAATCAATCAAACCAAACCAAAATCTCCTTCCGTTCTAAGGAAAACTCTTAAAATGGGAAAAGAAAATATGCCAAATGTTATATCACCTCTAAGGGAACGTAATCATTAATAATAATTAGTTACTAAGGGGTCGTTCAAGTATTACGTAACGCAAATTTTGAAAATTTTTGACCCTTCCTCCCCCCTATGAAACGCGCCGTAACGTTTTCCTGTACCCCCCCCTCCCCCTCCATAAACGTTACGTAACACCCAACTGAAAATTTTTACCCAAATTTCATGCTGAACGAACTACCGGAAAGTCACTAAATTACTTTTGTTATTATTCTAATCGCGTTTGCGGTAGTAATTAATAAATAAAACAGTAGATTTCTAATTCGAAATACATGCGTATTTTATTTAATCATATATTTATTTAATAAATGATCACACATAATTTAATAAGCATTTGCTTAAGATTCAAATATGTATATTAAATGGGCTCAATGTCCTAATAAACATTTTCTTAAGATTAGTATTTTTTTTTTAAATGAAAAAACAATGCTACGTAACTCGTTGTTCAAAGCCCCCTCCCGCCCTTATAACGCATCGTAACGTTTTACAAGACCCCCCTCCCCCCCAAAATGCAGTACGTAATACTTGAACGCCCCCTAAAGCAAAATAATAGCTACAACATGGTTTTTTCTTCTACGAAAATACTTTATTTTTAGTAGTGGTTAAAGTAATGTACGGTTATAAAAGGCTTTTGATATTTTAATTAATATAAAATATATCGAGAAAGTTATCAATGAATCAATCAAACAAGTGAGCATTTTTGAATTAAGTTTAAAGCCTTTATTGAAGCTATTTTGATGTGTTTCTGAAGTTTGTTTCTCATTATCGTTTATTTATTGTTTTAATTTATTGGCATGTTAAATTCCGGATGGAAAATTACTATGTAATTATTTATTTATTGACACAATTACTCTGTTTGACTTCTAAATAAAAATTGTGAAAAGAAAGTACCTATTTTAATTGACTATCTTAAACTAAGTAACTAACTAATTATAGAAATTAAGTATATTAATCAAATGGGAAAATGATTTAGTTAAGTTCGTTAACTGAGTGACATTATTAAAAATTAATTTTTTAATTTTTTTTTTTATTCTTAAAAACTAATACGAAAAGCAAATTTATAAACCCCTTAAAATTTAACTTAATAGATTCTTGATTCGCTAAAATAAGGCTACAGTCTACTCGCTTAGGTTTCTTCCTAAAAGCGACATCGACCTGCCTCAGTGATGTAACACTGCTAACATGTACGGCTGCACATCTAGAGATTCTGGGTTCGAACTCAGTCAGGGTCAGTCAGCAGTCATCTTTCTTCTTGACTCTCGTTAGTTTTGTCAAGCAGCGATCCCATGAAAGTAAGACAATAAGGAACATAGAATAATCTACTCCTATAAGGAATAGTGTACTAGTGTCTAATCTTATAAGCGCTTCACTATAATACTATAGTACCTTCTGTGCATTTGGCTAGTCTCGATGTGATTGGACGGTATCGGTCGGAAGGACAGTATCATTACGAAAATATAATGGGTATGAAAATTATGTTCAAGTGTTAATTTGTGAAGAAATATACAATTACAAATTCAATTTTAAAATCTATTGGTTGTTAATCCAATTTAATTACGCCATTCAAGTATTATTTTAAGTGTGGGTACACTCTGCATTTGAACTACATTTAATATCTGGCACATGATCGATAGAAAGACATTAACTTAATAAAGATAAAATATTTACCCTATTATCTTAAGATTAGGTATAGGATTTCAAACATATTGCAATGAAGGTATGAGAAAATAAAACCAATGATGACAGCTTCATACATATATTATTACGAATATTAAATAACAAAATGAAGTCAAGCTGAAGATTGTCTATAAAACTACACTAATGAAATGCGAAATACACAAAACACGTGCAGTCAGTGGAAAAATAAAGCAAACTGGTTAGTATAATAAAATCGAGATCAAGTGGTTCAATCGCAAAAAAGTCTTAGAAAGGTTATTTGTCTATATTATAATATAAATCTTAAGCTATTTATTATAAAGCCTCCTGTTTTTTAATATTTGGCAAGAACTGCATTGACGAGAGTATGGCAAAACCTATCGCTACAACTCACACGGGGTATAAATGCTACACATAAGCTTACAATATGTATAAAACCGATACAAATATGCACAGTCAATCTTTGGATCATCAGCCTTTAAAGTAAACCATTATGATTATTTCAAGATATGGACACCAACTTACATTACCTCTACAATAATTAATACTAAACTGGGGTCTTAATTTTTGGAAACGTTACCTTAGAAGACTAAATCAATGAACCTTATAAAACTAATTTACAAACATTACAAAATACTATATTTTGTAAACATAATAAACCTAACTACATGAGAGAAACATTGAGCTACTGAGTATAAAAATTAGAATTAAAGATGTTGACCGATTTAATGGTGACATGAGATCAATTATGGGATTCGAAAATCAGTCTTATTAGTTTATTAGAATTATTTCAAGAGTAAAATCGAAAATATAAAATTTAAAAAGGTTTGTACTTAATACATTAATAGAGAGGTTAAAAATTAACACGAGTATTATAAGTTACTTAATCTAAAAGCCCAGCTGCAAGTTACACTAGTCATCACACACTCGAGGTGTAAATTGTAATAATATTAAAAAAGAACTATATATTATGTACTAAAATTGAAACACGTATTATTATAGTACACAATATTTAAAAAAGTATTGACTGGAAATAATACTAAGCTTTAAATAAGAAAGTTATAAAAAACACAAAAAATGAAATTAATATAAAAAAATCGTTACGAATTATTTTGTCAATTAATCGATGTGCGCATGTCTAGGTACAATATCATTTTGTATGAGCAAATCACATGCGGGAAGCCCCGGGTGGGTGAGGAGGTCTTGGCCCACGGCGATTAAGCCACTGTCAGGGCCCGGAAGGTGTCCGTGCCAAACAAAATAGTAAAACAGCTGTTGAACAGCCGCCATGAACCTCCGTTGTTCGGCCATTACAGAGTCGAAGGTGCCCAAAATTGCTTCAATATCAGAATTGATTCCAGCCATTCCCGAGCCGGCCAGGCCGCCGCCCGCGCCCGAGCCCAGCACTACGTACATCGGCGCCACCAGACGCATCCTCGCCAAACTCACCAAAGGACACAATGTCCGTATAGACGATATTAATTCCACTAAACCTTCATATGATTTATTGAAAACGTTAAAAACGTCATTCGTTAAGTTCTTCTCGCCTAAATAACTTTCATTGACCATTTTCTCGACAATTTCAGCTGTCCAGTTTATGTGCTGCATTCGTAGCACTTCAGAATGGCCAGAATGTTGTGTGGTTCCGAAGACCATGGGTTTAAATACTTTATCTTTTCCAGTGTTCTTTGCTTCCTTCTGATCGTCCCAAATTTCGTACGCATGATTCCTCATTAGCTCCCCGTCAAGTACCAACCAAGAACGTTTGAACTCTCCAGAAAGGGGTAAAGTACTAACATCGGTTCCGAGCCAAGTGTCGGGAGTGGCAGTCAGAACTTCTAATTGAGTTATCCGTCGCAAACAATCGACATCGTTACATTTACTTATTTGTTTAAATTGATCGTTATTTTTCTGTGATTGCTCAAGTGGTTCTCCAGGGAATATGACAGAGGGTGACGACAGCCAGACGCGAGAATATAACTTGTGAGCTTTTTTTATAGTAGTTAAGGCAGCTGTTAGCGTAGCGCCGGCCCGATGGCCCAATAACGTCACGGATTCAGGATCTCCTCCAAAATGTTTAATATTGTATTTAATCCACTGCAATGCCACCATTAAATCACTAAGACCATAATTACCTGATGTAGGAGGATATTTATCACTTGATAGAATATCAAGAGACAAGAAGCCAAATGATCCTAGTCTGAAGTTTGGTCTGACAAAGACTACTTCTTTAGTTCTTGCATACAAAGCAGAAGGTTGGGCTGGACTGATTCCTCCAGCTAGTGTGTTAGCTCCTATCAAGACAACAACTGGTAATGGTGAATCATATCTTACATGAGGTGTAACTATATCAAGTGTTAGGCAATCCTCATCTCCAGTAATAGTACCATTTTCCAAAAATTGGAGACAAAGAGGACCAGGTTCGTGAACTTCGAGGGTACCATTCCAGCACATTGATATGTTGTTCAATGGTTGTGCATAAGTAAATCTTTTTTCTTCCACTGGGGGTACTGCATATGGGATACTATAAAATTTATACACACCTTCATCTAGAATTCTGAAAACCAAATTAAGTACAGATATTATATATTACTATAATTACTAGTATTTAAAAAAAGGTAAATAAAAATTTACCCTTCAATCAGTCCACAGGTAGTCAAAGTTGTTATAAATCTTCCAAGACGTAAAGGACGTTCAGTTGGTGGACCGGCATGTGCTCCTACTATAATACCCACTATCACTGCTAAAAACACTAAAAGTGCCACTCCACATACCATGATGTCATCTAAAACATAAAAAAGTTTTTAATATGATAACAAACTTTTATATTATTTAATATAAATACAACAATAACTACCAATAATAAACTTTTTCTGCCGAATCCTTTCTTTTAATGGAAGCCTTGTTGCTACTTTACCTTCTTGCTCATCCTAAAACAAAATTTATTTTTAAATACAATACAATAAAGAAACATAACTGAAATAGTGAATTCTATATTATATTTAAATAATAGAAAAGAATGCTTGTCCATTTTAGTTTGAGATTTCTGATACATTTTAAAGGATGTATTTCCTGTAAGTTATAGATAAGCTTATATTAAAAAAATACCAACAGTCATATCTAATTTTACATTTTCCATTCCATCATTAGGAGTGTCCAGTTTATCTTCTAATGTTTCCATTGAAGCAAGTGCTGCTTCAGTTGCAGAACGTTTTTGAAAGAGCTTAGGATACTTCACATTAAATAATCCAAAACCTTTCTTTCCAACACTCTGATCAGGTTCTAAAAGTTAAATATAATAACTTTAAGAAATATGTTTTAATTTTTTTAATTTTTTTTTGATTTCCTAAAAACAAACCATTTTCTTTTGGAGCTTGTTGAAGGTATTTCGTAAATGGGCAAGTTTGCAAAAATTGGAAGCGCTGTTTAGATTTGGAATCATCATCAGTTTTTTCTTGACTCTTATCATTATCTGTTTCTTTTTCAATAGATTCCTCCTCCTGTTATTGAAAAGAACATATGTTTTTATAAAAGTTTTATTAATTTAATTTCAAGGAAGCTGCATACATTTATAACTACATTTAACTTTATAAAAACCAAAAGAAGCTAACTATAAAATGAGTCTACTGGAGTTTAAAAAATTGTTTTATTCCAGATGATAATAATAGATTGATAAAAAATATTAAAATAACAATACCCAAGGTTTAATTACTAATGTTACATATGTTATGTCCCTACTTTTAGCTAAATCTCTATTATCTGTATTTTATTTCAAAATTTGGAAGAGAAAGAAAAAACCACAAATAGCTTCTTACTTATAATTGTGTTTAAAATGTTATATTAAATTTAATAAATAATAAATCAAAACCATTAAAACTCAAATAAAACTATATTTATATAAAAAAGAAATAAAACTATATTTATGTAAAAAAGAAAATTATTTCATTACCACATGCAAAATTACCTTTGATTTTTCTCTATCAGAAATTCTAGTAAAAAATCCAGGCATTTTAATCGCGCCAATTGGTATAAATTTGGGCTTCACTTCGCGTCCCTGTTCAGTTATATCGCCCGAAAGAGCTGATTTTACAGGACCTTCGTCATTTCGAAGCTCTACGTCATCTCCAGTAGTTTCGTTTTCTACTTTAAGCATTATTTCTTTCTCCTCAGCTTCTATTTGTAGTTTATCTAACGTTTTAGTTTCTTCTTCATGGTCAACTTTATTTATGTCGATTGCACTCATTGTTACTATTTGCAATAAGTAGGTATAATTTTTTGCATTGAGAAAGTCGGAAACGTTTTCGTTTTAAAGGATTTGTAAACAACTAAAAGAGTTAAAAATATTACAGACTTTTATTACTTGTTTTTAAAATTAGCTACTGCTAAATAATTTCAAGTAGGTAAGGAAAAAAATCGTTTTGAGTCATTATATCATGGATATAAATGATAACAGTCAACTGGTATAAACTTACGGATAGTATTTCATTCAGCTACGTTGTACTTTCTGTGAATATGTAGAAACTAGAAAATTTCTAATACCTTGGATTCTAAATAAAATAAACCGCTCTTCCGTTACAGACTACGCTAATCACCAATGCATCGCTGAAGCTGATTCGCCGCTTCGGTCGATCAAATTGCAGATTAAACTAAAATCATAGATAAAATACAGAGCACAGTACAGAGTAAATAAGGCATAGGCATAGATTACTATTATTTATAAGAATTAAAGAATTTTGCTAACCTGTGAACTGGAAAGAAATACGGTTTTGCTTCAAGAATTTCTTTCTTGAATGCTGTTCACCAGTTGTTTTAATTACAAAATAAATTTGAAAGAAAATGGTTTATAGTTCTCATTTAGCCCCAACGTAATTTTTGATTACAATATAAAATAATCTATGATAAGTAAACTATGTTTAAAAAAAACCGATTTTAAAAACTAAAAAGCTTAAAATAACTTGATAAATATTTAACTTAATACACCTCTTATGCAAACCTAATACCTTTCATTATCATCATCATCAGCCCTTTTTAATGTCCCACTGCTGGGCACGGGCCTCCCTCAGTATGAGGGGGATTAGGCCATAGTCCACCGCGCTGGCCTAGTGCGAGTGAGTGCTACCTATTAATAGGTTTGAACTTAGAAGTCGAAATTTTGTGTTACCAAATGGCAACAATATATTCCGCATCGAACTAAAGAAGAATCACGTACATCGTGAACACTGTACATATTATATAAAAATATATGTACAGTGTATACCTAAGTAATTACAATTATTATTTTTTACTTTTTAGTTTGGGTTTGTAACGATTTGAAGTCCGCTTTTATTTTTGTTACAAAATAATTTATTTTTCAATTTTTCGTGGAAAGCAGTACTAAGTAGTACCAATGACTCGGCGAGGTTTCGGAGTGAACAACAATAGGCTATCGAGATTTGTCCACGTCCATTTTTCCACCTAACTCTTAGAGAGATTTAGCTTTTATCATTATTTATCGATCAACCTAATAGCCTCAAAGAATACAACTATCGGTCCATAAGAACGTACAGTTCTCGAGGTATAAGCTCAACTTTGCATTTGTGTGAGTGCAGTGTACGGATAGGCACGACCGAAGGCGTAGCGCGTTGCGAATTGATTTAAACCTGTTTTAACTGGTTTTCGATGCGTGGCTATTGGCTTTTAGCTATCACTCACACAAATGCAAAGCTGAGCTTACGCCTCGAGAACTGTATGATATTTAAAAAAATCTTTCAACTCCGTACCACTGAGGAGCTATACCTTCCACCACCAGCTTATCAACATGAAATGATGATTATCACACGGAAATACTTGAATAACTTTAGAAAATATATGAAAAAGTATCTATAAAATTTTAGAGTCGCCCTCGATGCCCGTGGGATTCCATTATCAAATCATGACTTAGTGACCATGGGACCCCCTCGGAACTATACCCTCCCGAACAATAGATTTTTTTTAAATCGGCCCACAGTGTAATCGGTAGACGGTAATCGGTGAGCATACATAAAAATGGAGTGGGTTTAAAATAAAAAAAATGTTTACAAAACAAAAACTACTGGGTCAAACTATGTTATATTTTTATGGGACCAAATGGCATCAAATATTAATATTCCGCATCAAACAAACGAAGAATCACGTAAATCGGATCATATATCACTGAATAATCAGTGTACATACATAAAAAAAATACCGATCGAATTGATAACCTCCTCCTCATTTCGGAAGTCGGTTAATAAAAAAAACAGTTGATTGCAAATAGGTAACAATAATATATCTGTTATTTATTAAGTGGTAGTGCCATGCTTATTACTTTCGGGTAGCAGCCGAATGGGCCGGCACCCCCGTATAGTTCATTAGTACCACTCTCTCGCATTTCGTTTGACAATGTCATAAGTTATTATTACTAATTCATCACTGGCGCATGCGCTCGACGCGCCTTGACTAGGTGTCAATGTCAATTATTTATAACTAGCTGTGCCCGCAACTTCGTTCGCGTGGATGTCGGAACTTAATTAGTATTTTTTAGTGCGAAGCGCTGTTGGAGGATACCGATACAAATCATTTTTTTTATTTATGCTAGTGCTTCTTTATAAACAACATTAGTTAAGACTCCTACAAAACTCAAATATGGCCGGCAGGCATGGGCGAAGGTCATTCTTTCAAAGAAAATCTTGACACCGCGATTCAGAAAATGACGTTACACGCACAACACCATCTATCGAACAATACTGCACGCAGTTGATCTCTAGTTATAGTCCCGTCTAAGTTCGAATACTCGTAGATGGCACTGTTTTAATATTTTGCTTCGGAAACACTATTTTTTTTTTATTAATTTACATTTTTTATAAGTGGTGAACTGATTACGATGAAACAAAAACCTTAATGTTACTTCAATTTACGCACATATTGTTGTGTATAAAAGTTACGTGAAGTTGTGAGACCAAATGCACATAACCCTAATTTTACTTCTGGAATTTCTCTACTTCTTCACTTTAAACTCAAATATCTTTTGATAGACTGAACCGATTGCAATGAAACAAAAACTAAATGTTACTTCAAGTTACGTTCAATCGTTGTGTATAAAAGTTATCTACATTGCTTTCGTACATTTTACGTGATGCCCGGATAAATAAACAGACAAACCGACAAACAGACAAACAGACAAAAATTCTAAAAATGCTGGAAATGGGTTCTATTGGTTATCCTTTAACACCCTGGCTATTTTTTTTGTAATTTTTTTTGATGTACAAAAACGACTTTTCTACAGTTTTATTATATGTATAGATTGTTAATAAAAAAAATTAAATGGATAATATAAAAGCAAAAACTATAGAGACCAATACGGACCTAACGATAAAGAATGTAGAAATATAAAGATTATTGATTAATCAGTTTTCGTTTAAATGAGGTGCTAAGATTTATTTTAAAATGATAGTTAAATTTAAAAAAATATTTATTAAAAAACTACAGGTGACCTAACAAAAATGATAGTGGACCTATACAGACCAAACGTAGACCTATCGATTAAGGTCATTTTGATTTCAAAAATCCTTCGATGGGGTGCTAAAATTGTGTAGCCGACCCATCAACTATACCTCATAAAAGATAGCTTGATCTCTGCGACAGCTGTCAGTAAAATCACGCCTATGAAGTCCTGAATTTCGTATTATTACAGACAGTACCTGTCAATGTCATACTTTATGGGCATGCCGACCTAATTAGCGATGGGCGATGATTCATCGCAACCACAGACTTTAAACTATCGATATTTTAAATGAAACTTAATTTAAAATTAATCTTTCTTTCTTTTAATTTTAATGTATATTTAATGAGCGGGACGTTCGATTTGATAATATTTGCGAACAAGAGCTTATAATAAACCTAC
The DNA here is from genome assembly GCA_905231865.2 of Boloria selene. Lineage (NCBI taxonomy): Eukaryota > Metazoa > Arthropoda > Insecta > Lepidoptera > Nymphalidae > Boloria > Boloria selene. The sequence continues at coordinate 9,663,078 of HG993137.1, read as the reverse complement.
AAGATTGTTTTAGCGATTCAGAAACTGATTCGGATATTGATTTGGGGTGTACTCCTTTAGAAGAATAAATGCATTTTATATTAAAATATTCGTTTAATTTAGTAATTATATTAAACCCAATTATATGTTCCATTAGCATTGATAATAGTAAGAAACGTTGATAATTTCTATCGACGTTTTTTTTTATCCTGACAGCCCTAGGAATGTCAATTTGACATATGTCGCAGAGATCAAGCTATCTTTTATGAGGTATACTAAGCCCAATAGACACCTCACGCAAGGCGAACACTTTCAGTCAACACGTTGGACAAATACGTCTGACTTAAGAAAACGATCGCGCGACTTACTTTAGTAGCGACCACATCCGTGACCCGAGAACATATTGCTTGCGACTCGTGAATTTACGACAAAATAAAATACAACAGTCGCGCAACATGGCTCCCTGTACAATAAAATAGTGTGGAAATAGTAGCCAAACATGTAATTTAAAAAAAAATGGCATCTCTTTTCATAGGTAAGTGAATTTTAATTTCCAAAATCATTAAATGTGATTAAATCAGAGCTCAAGCTATATTGGTCGCAAGTCGCAACGCAACTCGCGATGATGTATTTGACATCTTCGGACATTCTCGGAAAATGCATCCCTTTCTTTTCGATACAGATCATTGTTGCTATACTTTTCTTTAATTACCGGCACGAGTAACTAGTGCTGTACCAGTTAAACTATAAAATTGGTACAAGTAAATATTATGCATTTTTTCTTCAATGTTTTACAGCACAGATTAAGTATTAGTTACTACGTTTTACAGATATATATATATATTTCAGTTCGGACATTTTGACATTTGACGACACGTTCCGAAAACTTTAAACATGTGTAAACATGTAAATAAAGATAAGTATTCTAATATTTATTCCTTGTAGTAAAGAAAGCTTGTTTTAATAAAAATATTCTTACCTACGATAAGATATGAAACTTATTTTGTAATTTTTTTCTCTTGTACTAATTTATAGTAGAATATAATTCTGGTACTAATTAAGTAGACTTGGTACAAAAAATTTACTACCCAAATTTATTACCCATCACTATTTGTCTATAAGCAAGTGTCGCGACCTTGAATTAACATTTCAACCCGCCTCCCCCGTATCGCTTACCTCAGAGTTTTGACCATAGAGTATTTTTGACTGACAGGTTTGGACGGAGAAGTACATACATTAGGCGTCTATCGGGCTTAGTAGTCGATGCATAGACCCATCGACTACTAAGCCCGATAGACGCCTAATGTATGTACTTCTGCGTCCAAACTTGTCAGTCAAAACTCTGAGGTAAGCGATACGGGGGAGGCGGGTTGAAATGCACGCTGATTGGTTAATATATTTAAGAAAAAATGCATAATATTTACTTGTACCAATTTTATAGTTTAACTGGTACAGCAAACTGGTACAGCACTAGTTACTCGTGCCGGTAATTAAAGAAAAGTATAGCAACAATGATCTGTATCGAAAAGAAAGGGATGCATTTTCCGAGAATGTCCGAAGATGTCAAATACATCATCGCGAGTTGCGTTGCGACCAATATAGCTTGAGCTCTGATTTAATCATATTTAATGATTTTGGAAATTAAAATTCACTTACCTATGAAAAGAGATGCCATTTTTTTTTAAGTTACATGTTTGGCTACTATTTCCACACCATTTTATTGTACAGAGAGCCATGTTGCGCGACTGTTGTATTTTATTATGTCGGAAATTCACGAGTCGCAAGCAATATGTTCTCGGGTCACGGATGTGGTCGCTACTAAAGTAAGTAACGCGATCATTTTCTTAAGTCAGACGTATTTGTCTAACGTGTTGACTGAAAGTGTTCGCCTTGCGTGAGGTGTCTATTGGGCTTAGTAGTCGATGCTTAGACCTTTATAAAATGGCTCTCTTAAGGTGGCGGGGGGGTAATTGACTTTTTAATTTTTATTTTTATTAATGTTTCTGGCTAATTCAATTGTTCTTTAACTGTTCTTCAATGTTTGATCAAGATTTTTTTTGTTCGTTTTTATTTAATTTTTTTTATTTTCAAAAATTGAATCTAATGAAAAAACTATAGATTTTTTCAATTTTTTTCTAATTATTCTTTAACTATTATTAATTTAAACTTATTTTAAGTACTTATTTCTAAGAACTGCAGAAAATACTATCAAACTATGGAACCCTAAAATGCACACTGCCGTTTTCGATTTGATAGGCTGCTTAGTGCTTAATCTTTGATTATATACCTGTCTAGATACCACATTGAACCGTCCCGAACGGCTCAAAAAGTCTACTAAAATTAGTAGACTTGCTTCTCAGTTTTAATGTGTCAAAATAGTATGAAAGTAACTACCGGTCTATCGGTAGATAGGTTATAGAAACTGGCCGTTAGTGCTTAATATATAAAACAAAGGCGAGACAAGCGAGTTATTGTGAAGTTTTGTGGCTAATTGTTTAGTAACAATAATAAGACAAAAATAAAATTTTAATCATATAATTATTATATTTAAGAGCAAAATAAACCTATTAAAATATTAACTGCTTAAACTGCGAATTTTATTATTTTTACAGTCTATTCAAACTCTATTATTTTAGTGTTTTTCTAACGCTTTTATTAAAAGTTCATTTATATTCGTTATTAAGTTTCTAGCATCCATTAAAAGGCCTGCTGTCACCATTGCATTTGAAAATAATTGTTGCGCCACCATATTTGCTAGTTCTTTATCATTGGATATGAGTTTGTGCAGTTTTTTGATTATAGGATGCCTGAAAAAAAAAAATTAAAATCAAGAGTCTTCAAGTATAACTGTTTCCAAAAAAGTATTTTAACAAATTATATAATAATAAAATTATAATAATGATCTAGATTTATAAATAATAACTTCATACTTAGCGTTAATTTCTAATTGTGGTCTTAATAAAGCAAATCTATTGTCATCGCTTAGGTTTTGTGCTTGTGTTCGAATAAAGTGTCGTGCGGCCGCCATCTCCGGGACTATGATCACGCAAGGATGAGAGTCCAGTTTTTGTGTTGTTCTTACTTCGAATACTTTACCAGATAGATGTGATTTTAAGAATGATATAATTTCATCGACTTGTCCTTTTTGCAAGTCATCACTTCCTGTTATAAAAAAATATTTACTATAAAAATGAAAGAGTGTGTGCTTAATTAAATTTAATAAAACAACAAAACCCGTATTTCTATCTTAAATTAGAGTGATTGTCTTTAATTTAATATTTGAATAAATTCTTTAGATTGCACAAAAAGCAAAAAAAAATATTTTTTTTACTATTTAAAAATATTGATTTTCTCACCAATGATAGTGTCGGATTGTTCTACTGAATCTTTTTGCATATCATTTTCTACAGAATTAAGAGGTCTTCCGCCAAATTCTTTTAATTCTAATAAGACAAGTTCATCATACATTTCATAGCAAAATAGAACTTCAACATCCCGTTTTTTCAGAGATTCATAATATGGTGATGACTGTGCTAGTTCACGACTATAAATAAAAAGAAACTAATTAAAATATATCGCACTTGGAAATAAGAATTGATTTTACAATGAATTATGCAATACCTTGGAGCAGCTAAGTAATAAATACTTTTTTGGTCATTTTTTTGTCTAGCATTGTAATCTGCTAAGGATGTTTTAGTACCACTCTCCAGTTTAGATGATTCAAATCTGAGTAATTTCGCAATTTCTTCCTGAAATATATTATAATAAACATATTTTATCGACAATAATATAATCACAGCGTAATAAAAAGAACCAGTGGGCTATCGTGTTTGAAGTCACGCGAAATGCCGCTTTATTTATACACATATTATATCATCCGTTCTACATTATGTATAGCATGTAGAGTACTAGGAATAAAATGAAAAATTATTGAAGTATATAATATATATTATGACGCGTTTTATTATAAAAAATAAAAAATACTGAGATAAAAATCACTTTTAAAATCTATAAATGCGAAACTGAGAGGTATTTTCTAGGCTTTCAGATTGCGATTGTTGAATTTAACGATGTAGTAAATTCTCATACGTAGAAACAATTTTAGTAAAAATAGTAAAACTCAAACGAAACACTTAAAAGAATCAAATTAAAAGGCGTCAACCCTAGCTGACGCGTCCCAAGCGAGTGTATGGCAGCTTGGGCTCGCTACCTCCCCTCTTTCTCCCCGTAAACCCCGCACGATTGCTCTGTCTAGACGTGTCCGTTGGCCGACTGTATGAAATATTTAGACTGTGATATAATACTGTATTAAAGTAAAAAATTATAGCAATTAGCATTGCTTTAGAATGGTTCACAAAGCCTAACAACGAAGTGGGCCTCCAAGGGTAATATTAAGTCAATAAAATTTATTCTTGTACATAAGGCAATTTAAATAAGTTCAAGCATTAGGATTATAATATTATTACCTTTTCTAAAGGACTCTGGCTCGTTACAATGCCTTCTTTAAAGAATAAACAATAGTCCTTATAAAATGCGTCATATCCAACTGGGTCCTTATTAGCTGTGTCAATCATGAACTTCAGAAAGCGATTAGTTAGGACATTGCGTAATTTCCTATTGAAACCATAAAGTACAAAATTTTAGGCAATTTTAAAATATATACATTTTCTAGAAAACTAAACTAAAATGTAACCTCCTCCTTTTTTGAAGTCGGTTAATAAAAAATAATGGAATAATAGGTAAGGCAGTATCATCTGCGTGTGCAGATTGTAACATATTTGAAGATGTACATCATATATTAGCGGAATGTGCCCGGAATGAAGCTGAAAGAACTCATTTTCTTTTAAGATTTAATTTAAATTTATGAGACATAGGAACTTTTAACAGCATTTTAGCCTATCCTTTGTCGGATCAGTCAAGAATGTTGTATAAAGTACTACAAGTCAGATTAAGACGTAGATATTCTTAATTTTTGTTATTTATAAAGATGATTACTTAATGTGTATTATTTATATTTAGTTATTTCAATGAGGGTGGCATGATCACTTTGTGACCAAACCCCTTAAAAAAAATGGAAGACAGAATAAAATAAATTATACATACGCAATTAATGCACTATTCTGTAACAATTCTCTACTAAGATTAAGTGGAATGTCTTCAGAGTCAACAACACCTGAAATTAAGTAATTAGATGTGAATTCATTTGACAATTCCATAATTCATATTAACATAATATTATATTAACCATAATATTATATAATCCAATACCTTTGACAAATCTCAACCATTTAGGCAATATATTTTCAGCTTTACTCTTAATCAAAATTTTCCTAGAATATAGAGCCACACCCACATCCGAGTCTCGAGATAGTTCAAAAAGCCCAGGTTTGCCTTCAGGTACATAAAGAATAGATCTAATACTCAAGGGAGCATCCGTTTTATAATGAAGAGTAAATCGAGGTTTATCATAGGAATTGCCTATAAACCTATAAAATTCTATATGTTGCTCCTGTGTCACCTCTTTTGGATCCATTAGCCATAGTGGCTGTGAAAAATATTAAAAATATAAGATGTATATTGTTTAATATGATAGTATAATAATATGTGTATATGTATTTAAAAATGAATATATGTAATATGATTTTCTTACCTTAATAGAATTGATTTGCTCATTATTTAACAAAATAGGGCTGCCAATAAAATTGCTGTACTTCATTATTATATCTAAAATTAAAGAAAATATTAAATTTACACAAATTATTATATATTTATGTATTATATTATATTACATATATGAAATTTACTTTTGACTGTAGTATCATCAGCAAATTCTCTGCATTCTGTCTTTAAATATACAACAATTTTAGTTCCAATAGGTGAATCATCAATTTCTTGAATTTCATAAGATCCAGACCTTAAATAAAAAAAAAGTTACATACTATATTATTTAGTATAAAAAAATTATAATTAGGGAATTAGCAATCATTTATTTAGTAAAAGAGCAATAAGGGTATTTACATATTTTATTACTTGCACTATATATATTTATATTTTTCCCTTTACTAAAAAATTTTTCTAATGCAAAAAATTGTGTATTGTTGTCTATGTTACAATTAGTTAATAACAAAGATAATTATATTTAATATTCTAAGTAAATTACCCGTCAGAGCTCCATTTATATGCAGGGGATCCAGCAATACTACTTCTTGTAAACACTTCTATTTTATCAGCTACCATAAAAGCTGAATAGAAACCAACACCAAATTGTCCAATAATTGAGCTAGCTTGTTCTGCCCCTTGTTTCTTAATTTCTTCAATAAATGACTTTGATCCTGATCGAGCAATGGTACCAAGATTTTGTATAAGTTCTTCTTTAGTCATTCCTATACCTGAGTCCTGTATACAAAAGTATAATTCGCGTCATGTAAAAAGAACGCTGGCTGTCAAGTTGCGCAGGCGATTTATCGGCCAATTTGGTGGTAAGACACGGGGCGCGGGACGTCAAGGCACGCGTCGCATGCTTTCCGGCTCGCTATTGGTTTGTCAGTTTAAAATACCATCGCGCACACAAAAGTTATTAATTACGAAATGATTTTATATAAAAAATAGTGAAAAAATATGTTTGACGTATATTGTTTTATAAAGAGAGATTCTGATAATAATTCAGTTAATAATTTAAAAAAATATATTAAACGAAATAATTTAATTTTTTGTAAGTAGATTAAACATTCTACACTGAATCAAACATATTTTATTAATTAATAGAATTCTATTTAATGACATTCTATCTAATATATTTTTCAAAGTACATACCAATAATCAATATACATCGTGAGCGAAAGGCTAGTTCAAAAATAAAAGAATAGGCTTAGGAATTTCGTATGCGAATGTACCGATGCGCAAACACACCCCCCACCACTTTCTTCCAGCGTTCTTTTTACATGACGCGAACTGTACATGTCTTTAAAATAAAAATATGTTTATATTTTTAATTATAATTTCATTATAAGAAACTTTACCTCAAAAGTAAGAGTTCTATTTTGTTTATCTGTAATTAACCTAATTTCAAGAGACCTGTCAATGCTTTCTAACTTAGGCGATTCTGATGTTGAGCTCACACTTAAGTATCGAAATTTCTCCAAAGCATCACTAGCATTAGAAATTAGTTCTCTTATAAACACCTGGAACATTTTTAATGGTTAGTACATTGAAATTAAATGTATAAATATTTACTAGGTACTTTAAGACAGCTTAAACTCACTTCCTTATCTGAGTACAGAGATCTTGCAACAATGTCTAAAAGCATACGAGTCTCTGCCTGAAATTCTTTCCTCTCTGGATTACTATTCAATTTATCTTCTGGTTTTTGATCCGAGATAGTAGAATAAGTTAACGCTAAATTAAAATTATGTACTGAAAACACGAACAATTAATATTTATGACTATTTCTAGACTGACTAGATAAGTAACAATAAACATAAATGAAAGTCAATAATTTTAAAAAACAAACCATTTGTGTTAGATGAATTAATGGCATACGTAATTATCTTAGAATTATTTTGTGAATGATAAAGTAACCTCCTAGCGAGTACGGTAGAATATCCCAGTCTAGCACGAAGCGCTGACATTTTATATATTTTTAAAATTAATTCTATTGAGAGCTTTATGTACTTATTTTGAAGTATTTTTAATAAGATGTATCAATATAAGAATAATATTCAATTCAATATTAAATAAACTTAAATAGTTTTAGTTTATAGTTTATTCTTCAATTTTGAATTTGACAATTCACATTTCACATATTATATTTTCACATTGAGATTTTATATTTGACCACAGAATAAAAATAGTCTTAGTCCTTAAATAGGGATATTCACTTAACATCGATATATCGAATTTATTCGATGTATTCCGTACGATATATCGGATTGATTCGATGTTTTGACTAACATTTATTGTATTCGATATATCAATATTTATTTATAGAAACATCGAATATTTGCTTTTTTTATTTTCTTGTCGAATCTATTAACGAACTAAATAATTTTAACACTACTTGATGCCTTCAATTTTAAATAAGGTTCATTAAGATAGTGACATCTGTGAGTGACCATCTTAATTATCTAATCTATCCTGACAGATCGATCGACTATTCACTCTCAATGTATGTATCCAATATTTTACATCGAATATAAATATCGATATATTTTTTAAGTGGACACCCCCTTATAAAAGAGTATTTTTTTACTGTGTATTTGACTTTTGAAGCTTGATTATAGCTTAGAATAATGCTTTTATTTCTTCCAAGGGAATTAGGAATTCACGATTGCCATTAACAAAACAATCGTTTATTTATGTAAAAGGCGTTCTTCTCTTGTCCTAAAAATAACAAAACATGTTAGCTAAACAAGTTACCGCTTTCTCCTGTTGTCCTAAAAATAACAAAACATGTTAGCTAAACAAGTTACCAAAAAATTTTCGTCTCCTGCGACTTTTTCAAACCCTCTATTTTAAAACTAGATGTTTAACATAATAATGACTATTATAAATACCGTCGCGTATTAAATCAATGTATAACATAGTATTGTTTTTGATTCCAATTCATTTAAATAAAATAAAACACACACACCTGATGCACTACGGTTAAGTTAAAACAGAAATACTATATATTATATCATCATCAGCCCTTTTTAACGTCCCACAGCTGGGCACGGGCTTTCCTCACTACGATAGGGGATGGCCATAGTCCACCGCACTGGCCTAGTGTGAGTTGGCGGACTTCACATGCCTTTCGAAAACTTGTTAGGTTTTCTCAGACATGCAGGTTTTTTCACGATTTTTTCCTTCACCGTAACACAAGTGGTAATCATGATATAAATGATTCGCACATGAAAACATCAGAGGTGCGAGACCCGGATTTGAACCCGCATCACTTAATTATACAAGCTACCGCGTTACCGCTGGATAACGTAAACTATATAAATATATATACCATGTAAATATATATACCATGTAAATATATATACCATATAAATATATACTTAATATTAATCAGGAAATTCGAAATGCAATATCAATGTTCGCAAGCAACGATGATTATAATCAATATACAGTCTCTATGCAACGATGAAATAAAATTCTCCTCCTTCGCAGGCGAACACCTGGATTTTCCGTCCGCCTCGGAAAACACACAAAACAGTGTCGCAAGAGACCCAGCCAGTAGCCGTAGTAAATTATATAGACTGATGGGCAGGAGGCTCAAGCAAACAAATAACCCCCCCCCCCCTACCCAAATCATTAGACTCGACCCTCGACTGAAAATTAATAACCACACCAAAAATAACGTTGTAGACTGTAGTACGAACACATAATACATAGAGGTAATACATTTTTTACTATTTTACGAAAATTAACACACCTATTTACTGTGTTATTAAGGAAACGACTGAAGTTACGATATAAGCCAAAGAGAATGTATGATATAAGCTTTCGTACTTACTTGTGGTATGCGTTAATGCATTTCCCAACGATAAACAAGTCAGTGTAATTAAAATACTAAAAAAACCCGAATGCGTTTCTGTGTGATTTAGAAATTTAAAAAAAAACCCTAAAATATTGTCGCGGAATATAGTGCGAACTCGTCATAATAGCACGCTTGTACCATGCCTTACAACAGCGAATGTCAATTTCTAACTTTTGACAATTAGATAACAAGAACAGTTTATTACAAATTTTAATGTGACAGAAAGAGATAACGCATTTTCAGGAACAATTTCGAAGTTACTAGAAACATTTTGAATTTTCGATACTAGAACATTCTAAATTTACGCATATAAAAAGGCCGGCAGTGTGTCGAGAGGTCAGTTGTCGTTCGAAGTTAAGTGAAGATTGCGAAGAGATACGAAATAGTGGAAAAGTGAAGAAGAGTATAGTGAATTGTTAAAAGTGGTGAATTATAGAGCTCAGAGACTCAATTTAACTAGTGCTGTGTACAAACTGCGCGTGTACAAAGTGTAAATAAATTAATCTTTAGTGCGAGAACGCTTTTAATTTCCGATCCCGAACCTGTAGTACGTAACAATATATTGTGTTCTGATTCAAAATTTATACCCGGCGTCATAATCACAATTGATACGAATCTAACGACACCTTAATAAAGCTAAAATCCATCGAGCCTCGATCGAGTTTAGGCTGCAGAGCGTCCCACACAATTGAATTTGGCGCCAAAAACCCGCCATTTTGTTTTTTTTTATTTAGATATACCCATTATCCAGTGGCACTCTCACAGTAAAAACGAATCTAACGAACACTTTTCAAGTTAAAATTCACCGAGCCGTTCATGCAAGGAACATTTTTACTCATGCCGCAGAGCGTGTTTTAGGGGCCCCATAGACGGGGCAATCAGTCGATTCGATTGATCGTCAAGCAAATCGTACGATCCATCTTTCGATTTTCGTCCGCTCACACACAAACGATTCGATCGAACGATTCTCAGTGTGTGCACGATGGAGTCGCAACTACTTTGTTTAAAAAAAGTTACAACAATAACGAAAAGGACGACTACGAGAGAATGGACTAAGAGATGGCTCCTGAAAAGGCATCAATATTCCCACATCCACCTTCTGGAGGAATTAGGTTTTCATCCTAAAGATTGGCATAACTACCGTTATGTCAGAGGAAACATATTTATAACTCTTGCATAAAATATCTGCCAGAATAATAAAAAAGATACCAATATGAGGCAATACTAATAAACGGAAGGCAGACTGACAATGATCGCACCCGATCACGCCATACACGTGCGATATATCGAACGATGTTGAGATCGCAATCGATATTTTCGGGGTTGCTTGTTGCAATCTGCGATCGATCGAACGACTACAAAATTGGATGCGATATTGCCACACACGTACAATCTGTCGTTCAATTTTAACATTGTACGACAGATCGTTGCGATAATTGCCCCGTCTATGGGGCCCTTTAGATAATACAAGATGTTAAAGTTGGCATAAAAAATATTATAAAAGATTGTTGTGTAAAAATTTCAAGAATTGTTATTTACTGTTAACGTATTTAAATGCTTTATATTTATAAGGAGGTCTTTATCTGCCATTAAAAATAATTCAGATTTTAGATTTTTTTACGTTATCCAAAAAATGTAATTCAGCTGAAATTTTACAAAATACAGTACTCTAAACCACAAACATATAACTACTATATGTCTGTGCTCTAAACGAAAAGTAATTAATACTTAAATTACGTTTTATTATATATTATATAGCCTGTATTTCTTTATATAGACATTGACATGTTACAAAATATAATGACCGTTCATAGGAGTTTTAAGCAATATCGAAAAATGTTTTTTTTTCTTAACTTGGCCTAAGCAAATAAAGCTAAGATTTTAATAGATAAAACAAAAAAAATAGGTTTTTTTGATACATATTATCGTTCGTGTAGTATAGGGCCAAACATTGGGCTTCTCCGTAGTAATATATTATATACTCTATGATGGTAAATGTTAATTGTTAAGCAAGCGTCGCCGTCTCGGTCTCCTGGTCCTGTCACGTCAGTCAGTTGATGTTTGAGTTCCTATTTGTAGTGACCTGTGTTTTGTGATTAAAAGACGATAAAGCTGAAGTCAGGGCTTGTTTTTAAAATAAACTTACCAATACATAAACATTTTCAATTATTTAATTCTATAACTTATCGATCTATCCATTCTTTGTGAATATTACACGAAAGTAATATATTTTCCGCTGGATGATTGTGCTGTGACTTCATAACTTGTTCTATTTCAAAACATTGTGTTTTAAATCGATTTATTTTAATATACGTGTTAAACGAATGTTTTAATTAAGTAACTGTATTGGTTCGTTCATCCGGAGATAAAACTTAAGTGCATAATAGTGTTTTCGAGATTATCAGTGTCAATATGAAAAATTTACTTAGAGTATTCAGGACGAACTGCAGTTATTTTCTCATAGTGTTGTCACAATTACGTTTTAGTACTTGAATACTGGATTGTGGTTTTGATAAGGGACAGAGAATGAGGGGGCAAACATAAAGTGCTAAACAGTCACCGTGGAGCACCTGGTGGGAGGCGGTGGCGCGGGTGGCTTGCTGCCCGGCGCCTCGCCCGCCCAACATCCACCTAACATGCTACAACCCATGGAAGAAATGATTCTTCCACCTAAACGTCAAGCTGTTGTTGATCGTTTGAGGTATGTGCTATTGATTAATATAATCTTATAATATACAGATATTCTGATAAGAATAATAGTTTTATGAATCTACATAGTTGGTACAAAGCAGTGCAACTAAACCAAGCACAAAAATAAGAAATAGAATGGTGATTATTGCTTATTAGAGAACCTTATCAGCTCTTAATATATTATGAGTCAAAGTAATTACTGTGTCAGTTAATCTCTATGTAACTTCTTTTAAAATAGAAGATTATAAAGTGATATTAACATGCCATTATAAAACACTGAAATTGCATTTGCAACATTTTTAGTAGAAAGGTTGTTTGTATACGTGTACTTTATGGTGTAATTAGCATTTTCTGCAGCTCCACCCGCATTCTAAAGACTGGAAACCAAATCATTTTTTTACAGATTTCACATATTATTATAATATATGATTTTTTTATCCAGGTTTGAAACAATTACATGAGATTCCTCAGAAATTAGATTTTTTCCAGAAGTCGTCATCGTCATCATGTTGTTCACCCAGACTATCATCATAGCAAATTTCATCAAAATCTGTCCAGTGGTTGGTTTCCTCATGATGAGGTCATAGTAATCCGTTGATCATTACTATTTTAATTAGATAAATTCTAAATAATAAAATGATCAATGTACTGTAGTTTTGACTAAGTTAGAATTTTATCTATACTATCTATACTAATATTATAAAGAAGTAAAGTTTGTTTATTTGTTAAATTGTAAGGGGTAATCTCGGGATCTACTGAATCGATTTTAAAAATTCTTTTACCAATAGAAAGCCACATTATTGCTGAGTGTCATATGGCTATAAAAAACCGAAAAATAAAAAGGCTTTTACGTGGTAGTCCGTTTTGCAAAGTGAATTGGAGAAAAAACGGTCGAATGAAAGCGTTTCTTACGAACATTGCCTTAACTATGGTCTATGAAAGATATATTTTTGAGTTCTAGAGAGAAGATGTGGAGCTTAAAAATGCCTACAAAAAAGTCAACGACAGCATATGCTCTAACTTTTATATTTAAGTGACAAAAAGTAGTTTTTTTAATATTAGTATAAATAATTTAATTTTTAATTTTTAATATTAATAAAATAATTTAAATTATTTAAACACTGTACTAAAAAAGGATTATGAACATTATGCCTTCCACTGCCACTTCGTTGGGCATAATGTTCGTGCTAGTTATGTATATAGAGGATCATTATTTTACCAACAAATGTCTCTTATATCTTCTTCCTTCTACATGACATTTGCAAAGTAATCAATGCTATAGTATGTTTTAAGGCAGTTAACAAGATAATTTAATTGAATTGTGTTCAGGTAAAAGGGGTCTGCTATGAGTAAACTTCATTTTTATAGGTTAGTGTTTTTAAATTAGTTTATGAATCAAACAAACAATTGCAAAATATATAGAAAGGCTCTATAAAGTGCCGTAGTTGTCAGAGTTTTTTTAGCTTACTTATGACACTGGTGGAATCATTTCGATGGGACTTTCACTGGCAGAGAGATGACTTTATAAGATGTAATATTTAATTTTAGAAAAAGAATTGGGGGTCTGCTTAAAAAAATTAAAAAGTTACTAGAGACAAACGAGAGCAAAGCGATGGTGGGTCAATATAATAGGTGCAAAAGTCCAAGTATTTTTTTTTGGGACACATTATTTATTTCGTTTTGGACAGCATTCAGTTATGTGCAAGTTGTACTATTTTGCTTAATAATGGATTTGTTCAATTGTTAATCTGAGAAACGCGTTTTGTAACATTTAAATCCATTTTAATTTAATCCGTTATTTAATGGTTCTATCAATCAGATCCTTCTTATTTTATGTGTAAACCCGGCCCGCGTCGCTGGGCATAAATTAAAATATATTAAACTGTTTTTATAACTTTCTCATAAAATAATATTAGCCTAAGTTTCTCCTTATAACATTAGCTATCTGTGAGTGAAAGTCCCGTCAAAATCGGTCTAGCCGTTTCAGAGATTACTTAAAAAAAACAGAGATAGACAGAAAAAAAATAGACTTTTGATGTATGTACTGTATATATATTCTTATATGCATTTATTGAAAAGCTGTTAATTTGAAATTAAAAACAGACACTTCAATTTTATTTCTATGTACTGATGTACTGATAGTTAACAAAACTGGATTAAGCGTTAAGAAGAACCTACAGGAGCAAAGCTAAGGTGTCGTTGACACAGTATAACATACATACGAGTACAATCGGTTCTTATCGAAGGCGTTGTTTGCATTGCGCGACAGCCGTAGCTGGTCAATGAACTAAATAAAAACATTTACGGGTTTAGTAAGATGATGTACAACAGAACGGTGCTGTACATCCGATTTACTTAGAAAACGGAGTCCGCTGACAGTTATTAACATATATGTTATACAGCCTATTGGATACAAAAACATCGTGACAAATCTATACTTATATTATAAAGCTTAAGAGTTTGTTTGTATTGTAATGTATGCGTTGGATAGTCCATTTATCGAAGAAAGTATACCAATAGGAGCGGAGCATCAATGAAAATTGTTGCAAAAACGGGAGAAAAATATTTCTTTTGAGAGCTTCCGTAGCGTACGCTGCGTAAATTAGGTATTTAGGTAATTAAATTTGTTTTTAAGATGAGGCATTATTTGTGAAGGTGGTGTTAAACATCGTATTAATCCTTAACTATAAAATAAGTTACTCATCACAAGTATTTCATTTTGAACAAAATTGCTCTTGGTGTTATTTGATTTAAATGAATATCTTACGAGATATCATAGGTTTTAACAACTCCGCAACAAAATAATGATCACCCCGTGCATGATGGGCATTCGCGAGGGGAGAGGGACGCCGGTAGCTCTGCGAGGAATCAGGTTTCCAGCCTTTCTGCCTTTAAAACGCGAACGAAGCCGCAGGAAAGGGCTAGTCAAATTATAATGGTCAAATAAACTCTTATTTTATGTCATATATGCATTGAATTATTTCACTCAAAAACGGCTTTTAATTAACTTTCAAGCATCCTGCATCATCATTCAAAGCAACCTGCACCATCATAACTCATTAAGCTATTCTAAAACCCTATAGATTTCTCATACTTTCAAAGCTGTCCTCCTGAACGACAATCGACCTATTTTAGCCTTAGAATAATAAAATTTCAGCTATGACCGGGAAATCTGATTATTTTGTCATCATTATTAAACGAGACTCGCAATTAGTAGCAAAAAACATGATATAAGTCATGTTACGCAGCTGTAATGATTTCTGCATTATAATATGCACTATTTTTCCTCGTCTTTTTATGATCTTTGTATTTCGCTTTTTACTGAGTTTTGTTTATTATGTTTGTAAATTTTTTACTTCATACTTATACAAAAATAAATAATACTATTTTGTGATTAAGTAACGATAACCTGATTGACTATTCAGCGTTAGTAGTAAGTAGACATAAATTTTTTGTGGCGACCATCACTGACAAATTGACCTGGTTTCTGTATAATATAACACCTCGAATGAAATCGCGCACTAGGAGAGTATGTATACGGGAATTATTATAATATTTTGTGAAAGTTATTTAGGATAGCGCATGAGCTAAACAAGAGTGGGGTGCTGATATCGTATATTACCTATGACTATTAATTTATATATTGATCAGCGTGATCTCGGGATATAGGTATCTCGTGGCAAATGTTATAAGGGGCCATCCATAAAGTACGTCACACGTTAATGGGGAGGGAGGGTATCACCGAAGTGTGACATCGTGTGACAAGGGGCATGGGGGGGTCAATACTTTTGTGACGTCACATGTTAAAATTTAAAATACTAAAACGCAAAGTTTGGATGTGAATTAAAAATTTTAAAAATTTACGAACTTGATCTATATTTATTAATAATTTAGCATTCTCGCTATGCGATAATCTCTCATGCAACGTCATTTAACTTCTAGAGCGGCGTTGTAATGCAAGTGAGATTGAGCACTCAAATTCACGAGAATTTTGAATGGTAAGGATTTAAATAGGTTTTATTAGATTATTATTTAATAAAAATAAGTAAAAAATGAAAATAGCTGTTTTCTCTCGATTATTTTTAAATACATACATAAATTTAAAAAATGTGTGACGTCACATCAGGAGGGGGGGGGTTATAAAAATGTGACCACCTGTGACAAGGACGGGGGGAGGGGTTCAAAAGTCCTAAAATTCGCGTGACGTACTTTATGGATGGCCCCTAATATGGATTATAGACAGTTTAAGGGCACGTTCGGCCCAGTTTATTCCTAAAACCTAAGTTACACATTAGGTAGGTATCTGAAAGTAATCTTTATAAAACCTTAAATATCTAAGTGAAAGTAGTATAAGAGAGCTAAACTGGTTGCAGTTGCTATCTTCAGCCATAATCAATTTCCCCGGAAAGTACTTACTGAGTTGTGACATGTTTCACGACTACATAGAATTTATTGTAGTTTGCGGGGAAAGTTTTAATATGTAAATAGGTACATGGATGTAAGATAATACTTGCGACAACGCTAGGAAACACTATAATGTAATATCTACTAACAATTAAACAAGCTTCTTATCGCACCTTGTAACTTATGGTCTAATACCTCGTAGTGTAGCTATGAGCACTGATATCGACTTGAAACGTCTAGTGACGTATACCACCTATAAAAACTGGTTATGTAATATATCTACAAATCGAAAAGATTACCTAACTATCTTTATATGATGCGGCGCATGACTATGCTATTATCTTCGTTACGAATAAGCGAAAGTAAAATATTTGAGTTATTATAAATATGTATTATGTTGCGTATCAGCTGCTATCTTCAGCTATATACTAATTACTTGTGTGTATCACTAGTGGCTCACTTACCTTCGCTTTGCGCGTGTTTGTCCTACGTACGTAAAGTACCTACTTAATACGTAACTAAAGTTTTAATAATTAGTAATAATAGAAATAGATAATAGATTCCTGGCTCAGTAAAATAAAAAAAATAGCTATATCCCACAGGATTCATATATGTATTAAAAAGTAAGTTATGCACTTTTCAAGACTACATAGATATTTTTATCTCTGAGCTAAATTACGCACATATCCATTCAGCCGTTCTGATTGAGTAAGAAACATCCATACATTCAAACTTTCGCATTTATAATACATATTTGTTTTTGTGTACCAGTAAATAATGTATGCTTAAACTTTTTAGAAATCGATTAAGTCTTTCACGATTCAATTTCAATGACGATTATTAGGATATACCTAATTATTATTGCTATTTACAACATTGGCCGCGAAAAGATACAAAACTTTCTCGAGTTACAGTCGTCATGCGGTGTAGATATTTACGATTACGTATTAGTTTCAAATGGCCTTGAACCCTTCATTTGTAATCATTTGGTAACAGTGCTAAGGAATAATGGAAATCAGTTTGTAGTGATATTTTTTGTAGTACTTAAATGAAGTGTCCGCATTAACATTTGCTCAAGGTGACCGCGCTCGGAGTTGCGGCTGACTGAACATCGACATCGGTTAGCGCATTGTTTGTAGCACCTTCATGTGCCTCATCTCATCTTAGAGCTCTGTAGTTTGTTTAATTATCGTAAGAAAATTTATTAGTAAAAAGTTAATTCTGCACACTATTTAACTATATTTACGTTATTATCGAAAATGTTAAATTAAAGTCACTTTTCTGTAAGAATTATTACTATTTATTAATTATTATGTAAGACTACATGTAGTTAGTAGGTTTTATATTTACCGACAAATCGATTTAGATACATGGTTTTTGTTTAAGTGATATAAAATGAAAATATATTTTTTGTTTCGCAGACGAAGAATAGAGACCTACCGAAGGCGTCAATCTGAATGTGTGCCAAGATTCGACCAATCATTCAATGGGGCATGCGAACAGCAAAATTTGGAGACGAGTGCTCTTCAAAAACGTTTCCTCGAAGGCAAGGCAAAGCGACAGGCTAAAAAGACTGAACGGAAGCCCGATCTACCGGCCATCAGTAGTAATCTGCACAGCAGCGTGCATGTGAGCTGTGTGAGCTATTTTACATTATTTTTTTATTATTTTTACACATTTAGTTTTATAACATAAAATATTTTTTATTTTAATTTTAATTTTAATTTTAATTAACATTCGGTTCCTGGGTATTTGGATACATATATTATAGTTTATATATATATTACAACTGGTTGCGCGATACGTCTGAATGTCACCTTGGATATTTGACCTCATGTTTCCTTTGATTTCGTACATGCAAAAGTACAAGTATCTTCCTACATCATATGCGAGTATGTGTGAATATACATATGAATAATTCAAATTACCTGCAATATATATGATGAAATTTGTATATAACACTGTAACAATTTTAATGTAAGAAGACTTATTTAAATAAACAACTTATTCCCTTCACCATTATGCCAACCTTGCCAATCCCTATATACTACATATGTACTATATTACGTGCTATTATATTAAAGGTAATACTA
Source organism: Boloria selene (assembly GCA_905231865.2). NCBI lineage: Eukaryota > Metazoa > Arthropoda > Insecta > Lepidoptera > Nymphalidae > Boloria > Boloria selene. The sequence goes on along the minus strand of HG993137.1, from coordinate 9,644,388 downwards.
TTGATCGATTGCATATATTGACCTTGCCGTCGAAGTTCTTTTACAATGACGTAAGTTTAACAGTGCATGTACCTACAGTTTTGCAATTTTCCGATAATTTATTTCACGTATAAAATGTAGATTAGTACTGTATATAAAAACATAAGAACTAACGAAATATATATTGCTACGATCTATTCCCCTAGGATTCTAGGATCGGAACTTAAATGTTGTCATCTGTATTTAAATACGAGTATAACGCTAATTTCAGGATTAAGCAATGTATTACACTACTCTTTCGGATACCACTACCACTGGAGTTCAATTTTCACAGTTTCTCTTTTTTCAGTGGTGAGTTTCATTTTTTTCCAAATGAGATATGACAAATAGTATCTAACCCAATATACTAGTCTAAGATACCTGAGAGCTAGGGGTATATGTGGTTGTTTTTTTATGTCCTCCCAACCGACGGCTACAGCAGCCGATTTTACTAGCCAATTGCGCAAAAGATATTAAAGTGCTCAAGTTTAAGCGCAGACACAATGTGCACACTCTGTTCTTGTCGTACTCTAGTAGGATTATAATATAACACGACCAGTTAGAGTTAAGGTTCAGAATCGACGGCTTTACAGTTTACGTGCTGAACTAGGCATGAGGGAGACACAACGCCAACTTCCCTACTCTGAGCCGCAAGTCTCGACATACTCAGTCATCGATATTGTATCGATTACGTTACGTTGTACGTTGTGTTGTTACGTCGTAATTGTTAATAAAAACAATTTTAAAATCATTCATAATATTGAATTCAAATTCATTCAAAACAAATCTATGGAAATTCGATTTGTATCATGTAGGTACATGGCCTACATGTATATTGTATGATAGTACGACTAGCGGTGCGTAAGGCTTAATGTTGCCAAGCGACTCGCACGAGCGTCGGCTGACGCGGCGGGCAATGAAAACAAAATTATGAATCAGTGCATGCCGAGGTACGAGTAAATAGTTTACAAACTAATGCCACAGGAATTATTGCTATTGTGCCAGATTTACCATCGATCGTGTTCGTGTGTCTCCAAAGACGAAATATAATTTTTGGAGAATATCTTCAACACCTTGGTCATAAATATTAAATAAATTATGGAGCAAAGACATGAAAGAAAAAAATATTATTTATAGTTTTTTAGTTGATACTGGATGTTTCCATGGTAGAGATTTTGAGATTGCCTTGTGATTTTTTTGCTAAATGACTCTTACCATAACAGTATTAAAAAAATATTTTCTGAAAAACTTACTTTGCACTTTACATTTGAATTCGTTAATTTAATATTACTAAGTAAACCAAGCAACCTAATAAAAGATCTTAAAAAGTTAGTAATATATGTTTTGCCCGACGTTTTAAGACGATAACCTGTAACTGTTAGTTACCTTACGAGTATCTCCTTGCCTGTCTCTTTGTCTGTTCGCCCTCGTGTAATAGCTAACAGAGAGAAAATGGAAGAGAAAAAAAGCGAGTCAGTTAAGGTGAAACTTTTCTTAAATGGCAACTATTTTATTTTACGATAATTAAAATATTTAATACTAAAATATAGAGTCTCTAACTGCAAAATGCCCTAAAATGCGACTGTGTTGTATTTTTTGTAATGGAGAGCGAGAATTTTGAAACAGTTTTCTTAATTTTAATAGTCGTTAATATTAACAACAAGACTAATAGCAGGTGTGCCGAGCGATGATAGCTAAAGCAGCACGTGCTGGCGGGGTCGCGTCGAATCGCGCCCGGATGTAACCCGATGTCAATTGACTTGACCCCTGCCAGCACATCCCGTGCTTCGTTTAGTTTCAAATCTCATAATAAAGAAAATAATAAGAAGCTATGGCGCAAAGAATATACTAGTCTATTAAACGTTGAGAATTAAGAGTTGAATTCGTAATTTTTGTAGATAGTTTTTTTTGGAAAATCTTATAGAGATAGTAATTGTTATCGACTTGTGGCTCACCCTCGCTCATTCAGAAATCAAATGTTTTCTCGGCTTTTTTACGATGTTTTGTATGTATGTGATGTAATGTTTAATGATGTATATCATTTAATTAATCCAAAATCATCATTTAATAAAATTCACGCTAGTAATCGATACTGGCAGTGAAGACTAGGTACCTACATAATATTATGTCTATCTATCCTGTCTTATATTTATCCGTTACTGCTATGGTCTTTGCTTAAAGTAGCAAATCTGTAGGGCTGCGTAGTGTAGTTGTGCAAACTGAGCGGTTGCACAACCGTTGCCTCGCATTGTCTCTTGCCGTTCACTGCGATGACCTCCAGGAGTGTACAAATTCTGTACTATCGCTTTGATATTCTAAAAAAATATCGTTTTAAATTCGCACTATAGAAAATATGTTCATCATAAAATGTCTACCTTGCAGTGTTTTGCCACGTGCAGTTTAATTAACGTTTACAGATTACGGTGTAATAAAACTTGCAGTTATTAATACAACAATCATTAAACGTTGTTGTTATCATTGTCATGTGACTACCACACAATAATGCGTGATCAGCAGTTCAACTTACATGGCATATAAGTTCCAACACGTACCTTTATTTAAATTTTGTACTTTAATTAATGTATGCGTTAATCAACAGTACTTTGAACTCATTAGGTATAGTAGTACAATATAATAATAAAAAATTGAAGCTGTGCATAACTTCCATATCAATTTTTGTAATAAATTTAAATCAAATCAATATAATGGCTTTAAAGTTGCGTAAATGAACGACTGATATAACGACGAGCACTTGTTTAATCTCAATACACGTTTAGCAGTAAGTGCTAATATTTGCACACGTGATCTTCTTGATCCAAGGCCTGGCAACGCCAAAATTGAAATCACAAATAATGATGACGAATTTTTGTCTTGTTAATAACACTCCTATGTGTAGTAGGAACTCTATGTTCTCTTTTTTATATAAATAAATAAAATACGTAGTTGTAAATATAATATTCCTTATTTTCTTAACACTAAAGTATAAAAAATATTTATATGCATATGATTTAAAATGTTTTACATTTTGTTAATAATTAAATATGTGGAAATATGGTGTACCTAAGTAGAACTTATACAGTCCTTTCTGTTTATAAGACTATAAACATTTTACAAGTATCTTAATTTCTAAGCGATTAACAAGATAATTAAATTGAAAATAATGTTTTTTGTGTAATATTTGATGTCGTTTAGAGTCGAATTAAATTATGTACTTATTATATTCATTTTAATTTTAATACGTTAATATTATTTACTTTTATATTATAATTTCTCATTAGTAGTAATTAGTGTTGGTTATTTTTATAAGAATTAATTCAAAATCTTTGTTACAGCAACAAAAATTTGGTTGCGGAGACTATGAGCCCCCACCTAAAGTGCAATGCGGCGGCAGCGGCACTGCCGGAAACGGTGGAAGTGAAGGACTCACTAAATTCTCCGTCGAAATCGTTCAGCAGCTTGAGTTTACAACATCCGCAGCGGACTCGCAACCGCAACAAATCTCAACGAATGTGACGGTGAAAGCGCTCACCAACGCGGTGAAAACGTCCGGCTCACCGCCGCCGCCGCAACCTCCGCGCGTATCGTCCCCCTTAGATTGCGAGCGAGAGTGCAAAGCCGAATGCAAATCAGAAGTCGCCGACGACGAGTTCGTAGGGCTCGATGAGTGCGCGGCGGCTCTAGAACGCGATGCCGCCTCGGCTTTCCCAGGTCTCGCCGATCTCATAGGCGAAGACGATGGCGACGATGCCTTTGAATACCTCATGACTGAGATATCAGAATATCCGGAATTAATGAAAGATTTTGATCTCGACGGTGGGAAAATGAATGGAGGAGGCGGTCTCGGACTTGAACCGCCAGAAGGAGAGCCAGCACCTCGGCCTTACGGCGGTGGTGAGATGTCTCCTGCAGCGCAAACATTAAAGCATATGGCAGAGCAGCATCAACAGGCGGCTGGAGGCGACTGGTCTCGATATCGCGGGTATGGAGGGTACCGTCCTCGACCAACACCTCCTACAATGGACCATCTACACATGTCACAGCAACAGCAGTTACATCTTTCCCAGCCTCATCATAATTTGCAAGTTAGTACTCATTATGTATGCTCTACTTATTACTCAACACTCACCCTATAATATCAACTTTGCGCATATCGTTGTATACACGAATGATAAAGTGTACAATAATAAAACCAACGGAGTACAATCAGCAGTAACAATTGTAATTTTAATTCTACGCGCAAATATTTTAAACGCTAATGGAATAATATCTCTTCCGGTAGATTATGTATAGCCCGTATAGCAGTAGCATTGATAAAAATGATATTAAGTGGTATTATTTATACGTCTGGGTGGAGTCCGCGCCGTTACGCTGCTTCCGCACGTTATAAATGTATGCAATATTGCGTTTAGTAATTGGAAGTCTTCTTTATTGGGTAATTCGTGACGTGAAAGGACATAAAAAACATGGGAGTCTGGTGTATTATCGACCGGGGCCAGTGTGCGCGCGCTGCTTAGTGCCGGCCACTTACTGACTACGAAGGGTTAGAAATAAATGCGTCTCGAGTTTCGAGTCTCGTCTATCCTTACCGTCATCTTCTAACTTGATTAACCGGTGGCAAAAAAAAAGAATTTTATGGTTTACAAGCTAATCTACTCGCACAATGTAACCTATATTAAATATTATTATTTAATCATATATAAACTCAATACCTACTTACTACCTACGAGCTAAAAGCTATGAAATTTTATACACTTTTGATTAAGTTACAAATAAAGTAATTTGTATTTAAAGATATTGAACTAAAGTTTAAATAGATTTTGCGAATCGCAGATGTATTTAGACCACATGTTTGAGTATGATAAAATTTTAAATATAGAAACACAACACACACATTCAACTACCTCATACAGATACATGAAAATGTTCAAAACATTGTTATAATGATTGCATAGCTATCGAGTAAAAAATATATGTACTTTTAATATACGCCTGCTGTCGTCCTTTTCATTTATTGAATTTGAAAGCAATATCTTTTTGGGGTCATTGTCTGATAATATTTGATAGTAAGAAATTGAAATAGTATGTAACAACAAGTGAGATGATACTAGTACTATAACACAGCGGCATGGTATCAAAGTGTCGGAATAAAGTAAAAAACATGCCCGTCCGATTACTTCCTGCATTGACAACACGTGTACCACCCACTGTCATCTCGACACTCTTAATAATTAAAAACGCTCTGTGTATGTAACAGGTACTTACTTACTTAATTGATTTCATCAACTTATACATTTTAAAATATTTTACTTAAATGGTTTTTTTACTGTTGCGAAAGTTCGATTATAGTCAATTTCCTTTATTCCTACTGAATTGGTTATCGTCGTATAACTTATTTGTCACTTATTCGATAAACAAACTATAAATAACAAGGCTTCAACAATAATGATGTTATAAATTCATCCATTCATACATTACAAATCAGAAAATTTGGAAGATAATATTTAATAAATTGGTTTAATAATAGAATGAACTTTAAGCTCTAGCTAGCGTGGGTGTTAGTGACGTTGGTTCGTGGGCGTACGACACGGACCGCTAGATAGCGCCGGTCTCTGACGTCACGCTAATTTAAAAGCTTAAAGCAGTCACATAATACAAATAATATTTTATTGATATTTGTATAATTTTATCAGAAACCTTAATTCCATTTTACCAGAATCCATCGTTCAATAATTTTAAAGTAATGAAATCTGCTTAAAATTCCACACAGAAAGCCTTAAAGATATTTTTTATTCATGTTTACAAACTACAAAGTAGCAACTACTAAAAACACATAAACTAGTAACAACTACTAAAAAATGCGTTAGCGATAGGTTACGTGATTACAATTTACATACTTAATGCTGTAAGCTTATTTTACGCAATTCATCAAAATCTATAATACATAAAATATATTATGTCGCTCTTCTTCAAGATTTAAAATTTTAAAGTACCGTGTCCAAATTGTATGTTAAATCGTAAATACATTTTATTACTGTTTATATTTGTGTGAATCAGATCAATCCTACTCCTTTCAAGTGCATTGTAACGGGAAACCGGCTAACTTATAAGCTCTATAGAAATGTTTCTCATTGGTTAGTTTACTATTGTAGCTGCATCGCGTCGTGATAGCGGGTCGGGTGCGCGCGGAAAGACGATGCGCGATAGATAAGAGGTGCCGTTAGCTTGTCTAGCTGTACAATACAGCTTAGCGGCTATTACGCACATAATATTGAGCCGGCGAGTGGTAGGCAGGGACCGGAGCGGGGCACGGAACAGGTTTGCGCGTCGGGCGTGGATGTGTGGATATGTCCATCGCATCTTCAAACAGGCAGCTGTCAACCGTTGAGACATTTCGTGCCTTCGGAACGAGCAATACGACTCAAAAGAAAACAACATACAAGGATGTCTATATGCGAATATTTTTGATTTTATTTTTTCGATAGGGTTGTTTAAGGTATTAAGAGCCGAAGCAAGCAATATTGTTAGTGAATATTGAAAAAATGTATTAGTAAAAAAGTAACTTACCTTACTATTAATACAAAGTCTGAAAATTGTAATTTAATGAAAAATGTAGGTATTCGAGTAAAATAAATCTGTAATAACAGGTTTAGATGAGACTATGGTGTGCTTGCTTACACAAAATAAACACGTGCAATAAAGACTCAGGTGAACTTTATGACATCAATGTCCTTTGTTTTAAGCTGCGCATTGTATAAATTATAATATAATGTTAATTTTATATTTACCATTCTAATCAACTCTTGGAAGTCCATTTCAACCTATTTCTAATTTTCTAATCGATTTGAAATTTTTTATTTGTACCCGATGACGTTACAACAATTCGACAACACGTAGTTAGAGAAAAAAGAGGAGATTTAATGGGGATAAAAATAATGAAAATAAGTATTTACTAAATTCATGTAGTGTATCAATCATCTATCATGCATCCAATGTATGGTAATCCAAGAAATAAACTGTCTGCATTCCAAATTTCATTTCAGTTTGTTGTGTTCAGCGTGAACATACTTTTAGAACATTAAAGTTATAAGTAGGTACATATAGAAGAGAAGTATAGAAATATAGAGAAGAGTGATAACTAAAATATACGATTCGATTATAATAAAAATAAACTATGTATATATACCATGCATATAATACCAAATCTTGTAATTTATTTAAATTTTATCACAACAGGTATCTGCAGCTCAGCACATGCAAGTGAGTGGTTCTGGCGGTGGTCATGTGTCGGCTGCGGCACAGCAAGGCATGTACGCCTCCTTCCAGCATCAGGGCACGCCTTCTCCTCAACATCATCAAGGTAAACACTATACACGTAAATAACTTTAAATACCTATATGTAGTACAATCAAACCTGTGTAAATAAATATATAGTATATTGAAAAACTTTTTAAATATATTTTCTTAACTTCTTAAGTCGATAGGATTCTTGGTAAAAGCTTATGTGAAATCATCTCTTAGGTGATTAACTTTTAGGGTTGGTTTAAAATAACGCTATTTAGTCGTCGAATGTGGGTAGTTTCAAAGATACTGTTTACTGTAATTTCTCTAAAATACTTTTATTTATACTTTATACTATACTGTTTATTGTAATTTCTCTTGTAAAATATAGAGTATTTTTAAAATGTCCTATCTTATGTCTTGACATATTGACATATTTTTTTCCTGTATTTTGAATATTGCAGCGTGTTATATTTTTTGAAAATATTGAACTATTCTAAGGCACTCGTAACTTACCTTTAGGATAGATTTCGTACTTTATAGGTATTCGAATTCGAATACTCGAATATTATTAGCGCATCTTTTATTGCACGTCTAACTATAACTAACAATGTAATGTTGCGTGCTGAGTTTATTTTTCATAACACACTCAGTACAATGCACTAAGGGTATGTGTATTACTACTAGCTTGACTGCTGTAAGATCCGTTTGTTTCTGAAGTGTGCAAAAGTGCACCTTATGGTCGCGTGTTACATAGCAGAGCATGTGTTAAAACGCAGTAGCTGTTCGGTTGATCTGTGTACGGGGGGAGGGCACTCACTGAGGTTGACGATCGGCGAGAATGCGCCAAGCGCGCACTTCAGGGATGACATACATTGAAGACTTTATTGCGTTCACTATAAGCTACTTTGGTTATGGATTTTTTATTTTAAGTTATACTCGTCTGTACGATGTATTCGATATGCAATATAGGTAGTCATCTTTTATCCAGATTTCTATACTTTGCTTTTGTGTTGTCGTAATGAATAGGTATTTTACGATAAAAGCTATATTTTAAGCTATATTTTACGATATACATTGATATATATTAATATTATATACGTATTATAAACGTAAGTATAATGAGTAAACTAAAGCTACAGCGCAAATGTTATTACTTTATAAGTAAGAAATTAAATACGTCATGAAATATGAAAAAAGTTTCTACTCATTAAGTAACTTAACTACGATTACATAATCATTTTGAAATGTTATATAATGTCTATTCATATTTAAAATTATACTTCTTGTTAAACAATGAATTGAATTAGTAATGGTAATTTTAACTACAATTTTAATTTTAATTTTTAATTCTGTTAAACATTATTGACAATTTCGTATTCCATTAATATCACATTAGATTTTTTGAAATTTTGCATTTGTTTCTGTCCAATGCTAATGCATTATACAAATACATAAATATTACTAGACTCTCTTAAATCTATTCGACAGTGACAAACATTACAATTGAAATATTGTAGTAAATACGTTTAAAATTGTGATAAAATCAGTACATGACAATATTATATAAATGATTCATATTTTTATCACTGGTTTTACTTACGTAAATTCACATTAAATATTATGATCAATAATAAATGATATTAAATTAAATTTCCTTAGAATAATTGATATTTTTATATTTGTTTATTAAAGTAATTCGATCTCGATCCTACTTTTAATTATAAAACCAACTAGCGACTCGCCCTCGCTTCGCTCGGGCTCTTCCCTAGATTTCGCACAGGCAAAGCCGCGGGATCTGCTAGTTATGCATATAAACCTTCCTCTTGAATCACTCTATCTATTAAAAAAAACCACATCAAAATCCGTTGCGTAGTTTTAAAGATTTAAGCGTACATAGGGATATAGGGACAGAGAAAGAGACTTTGTTTTATACTATGTAGTGATATGGTGCTGTACGATTTTTGCCTATTAAACATGTATGTAATTGTTATTCATATTGTTGAATTTTTCGTTTATATAGGTAGCGGATGTGACTCGTATTCGGTGTCTCAGTCGCAGAGTATAAACTTCTCCCCATCGATGCGGTCCCGGCCCACGGGACCCGCGCAGCAAAACACGTCAGGGCCTGGACAAGGACAACCTCTCGGTATGATTATGATTATAAAATAACGTTATTTTGCAGCTGTAACGAAATATAGCTTATAAAGTCTGAATCTATCTTTTTCTTCTTATTCTTCATGAAATTTTGTTGATATACGGTAGGAAATAATTTATCGGTCTTAGATCAAGCAAAATATGTAACTGTAACACACATTAACATTTGTCTCGTCGTGGACTTGACTAACGTGAACCGTGCGACGTGGTACATAATTCATTAGAGGTGTATTTTTATGTTACATGTCAGTTATTTTACCACTTCTGATTTGAATTACTATAATGGTTATAAGTTCGTTCAAACGAACTACGATATTATACTTACATGTAATAGAGTACCTAATCAATATTTTGTTGCGATAAACAATATTGAGAAAACGAATACCGTTTCGTATGTCGTAAACTAGAAGCGCTTATTTTTGGATATTGACTTACTGACTTATTATTAAAATTTCTCATATCAATTCTGTACTTTTTATCTCTATCAATTAATATTTCTTTAAATGATATGGGCGAGGTCGGCACATCGTATATATTAAAGAGTGGCACTGGCCAGTGGCCAGACGATGCAAGTAGATGAAGTTACGTTTAATAATGCAAAGAGAATGTGTTCTCTTCTCATCGGACTGTGCCATCGTGTTTCACAACTGTTTATGAATATTTCTGCATTATGCTTTAAGGGAGCATAATGCAGAAATATTAATTAAAGTAAGAAAAAAAAATGGCTGGACCATAATCAATGCTACTTTATATGTTAAACTTAACGTACAGTATGTCAAAAAAGTCACGAAATGTTTGAATGTTTTGGGAACTACTGCTTTTCATACTGTCAACATTGAATAATTGTCAAACTGAGTATCTCAGCTGTCACATTCTAGCTTTGTGGTTGATGTTTTACAATATTTTTGTTGATAATTCGAGTTAAACAGTTAAGAGACATAATAATAAGTCAATAAATCTAAATACTATTTTATAATAAAAAAGTATCAAACCTTTCAGTCCATATTTATAGGGATACCTACCATGTAAATGTTGGTGGCGCCATTTTTCATGACTTTTGACAGACTGTACTATTGACCGAGGGAAATAATTGAATAAGTATTTTTCCTACGATTCTACCATGATCTCTCGCGCACACACATTATAAAAATGGCTTCTTTACCCTTGTCTAAGACTTACTTATAAAGATTACCTTTGGTATGCCACCAAGTTAATTAGGCTGTATGAATATTTAATTGAGGCAATTTAAAATATTTTAGCCAAACTAATATGATTTAGTTTTTGTCTATAAGTATTGCAGACATTTTCAGAATTTTTAATACCATGCATTGTTTGAATTACAATAAGATTAACTCAGCATTTTCTGCTATATAAAGCGTTTATTAATTCTTTGACAACCTCTCGGTATGATTATGATGAATTTATCATTTAAACATACTTAATACCTATATCTGTATAAAGTAAAAACAACCACCTGAACGATTGATAAATAGTAGATCATTAGATGATATGGCCTATTGGGAAAATATATATAATTTGACTCATATAATAAACGTTCAGACCACTAAATTAAATAATTACAATAGTGATTAATAAATTTTGTATTCATTTACGATTTATAAGGCGATAAACATCTTTATTCATATGTTTAATCACATGCCAAGAAAAAAAACATTGATTTCGTATTCCATAATGTAAGAACGGATTTAGCTTTTTTTGGCAATTCTGATGTCTTAATTTTTTGCAAAGCTAAATAGCTAAGCTAAAGCTCTCATGTTGACCTTGCAAACAAACTTTTTATTTGTATAATTAAATTAAATAATTATAACACTTTGCAAAGTAAACCTGCTGTTTAACTAACTTCATACAGATAACAATTAATCTTGATATCAAACTTTTTGAAATCCCTCTTTTGTGCTTTGTACAAATAGACATAATTAATACGTACATATTTGTTTTACTGTATCCGATGTAAAATTAACTTACAATATAAATACCTAACGCGCTATATTTAGCGAAATATGTAGTCTGATAAGGTCAGTTGTCACTTTTAATATTCATTGAAATAAGTAGTCATTAATATTGATACAGAGGCCACATCTATAGTTTAAATTAATTTTTGTCTGTCTGTATCGCAAAAAAACAACGGGATAAATTTTAATTAAATTTGATATAATGATATCTGGGTCAATTTAGAATTCCCACCGTAAAAAGTATTCTAAATGTTGACCCGGATAGACAGCAAATATGATCAAAATCTGTTCAATGTTCTTAACAAAATGCGGCCGCGGACAGAAGGGCGCCTCTAAAATTCTCAAAACTATAGACTATAGATTCAGTCTATTTATCGATCTATGTCAATGTAAAGATGTTCCAAAAATGTTTTAATGTACTATTCCGACTAAGTTAGAATTTTATTATACATACAGATAGTGAAAATGTGTATTCGCTATAATCGATTCCTCCTATAAGTTTGCTTTTAATCTTTATAATCTCACTTTTTAACAGTGTAACATGTTAATATATAATTAATAATTATTAATTATTAATTAACTATCACTATAGTGAACAAGGAAGTTATTGTATCTAATTCCTGGCAGGTGTAGCAGCAGCAGGAATGTCTCGCGAGCAGCAAGCCAAGATGCTGCAACAGCAGCAGCAGCATATGCTGCGGGCCCAGCAGCAGCAGATGCGGCCGCCGCCGCCCGAGTACAAGGCGCGGTTCGCAGGCGCCCCCGCCCCCGCACCGCGCCGCGCGCCGCCCCCGCCCCGCGCCTTCCCGCCCCACGCCCGGCAGTACCCCCCAGACTGGAGGCACGTGCTGATACAGCAGCAGTCCGCCAGGCAACAGTTCCCTCATCATCATCAGGGTATGTCTGTCTCAGTGGATTGCTTAACATATATTTTTCATAAATAACGTTATGTTTTATTTACAATAAGTATTATTATATAAGGGATAATAAATCTAAGTCATCCAATACATCAAACAATACATTAATATTAATATATTTAATAACATCTAAGAACTGGCCACTTCGAATTGGAGCATTCAACTGCCTATTTTATACAATGTATTCTACATGGCTTATATTTGTTTTTAATAAGTTTTCATTTTGTTCGTAATAAGTTCCTGACGCTCTTGTAACATTAGACGGTAATTACACATTATACAATTTATTTATAGGTTTCAACATGGGCAGCATGGGCGGTATGGGTAACGTGGGTAATGTCGGCGGCGGTGGCATGGTGCAGCAACAACAGCTGCAAATGCAGCAGGCGCGTCTGCAACAGCAGCAGCAGCAGTTAATGCAGCACCAGCAACAAAGGTACATATTAATTTTGGATGCTCAGCAGACCAAATGCGAGGCTTAAGTGTGGATAGTTGAATCCACTCAAAGTGTATTGTAGTTATTAGTATTTACATATCATAGTAATTAATACAAACAAAAAAAATGTATATTTTGAGGTTTATATAAATGTTTTTGGCTTTATTTTCGAATGGTGTCGATCATTGGATGCAATCTCGCTTCATATATGTGTTTTCATTGTCATAAAGCATAAAAATACTGGTCTTAAGTTCTATAGCAGCATAACAAATGGTCTGGAAATAATTGTAGTTATACATATTTACAAAGAATCCTTAACTAGTTACTCTAATATGTAAAACAAATATTCAAGAAAAATTACTGTTATTAATGCTATTAGTTAAACTATGTTCCTCCTATCACTCTGCTATTATAAAAGTGTATTCTTCGTCCAGGGTCCTTGCAATTTACATAAAATCTCAAATCAAATATTATATGCATTTACTTTACCCTGTAGGTATATTATCTGTAAAATAAAAAAGTCCTTTAAATCCGCCCAACCTTTCTCGACACATGCGCTATTAATAACCAATAAATAAAAGCTTTAAATCTGTTAATTTGGCTGTATGTTGCATTTCAATTCCAGATAATTTTTTTTATAGTACATGAACAGTTGACCTTATTACAGATTACTGCTGTACTATTTACAACCATACATTTTATTTATAAATGTAAAAATGGCAAAATGCGTTTTTAATTTTTATGCATGTTTAAACATGCTGTATATAGCATATAAGATAGAAAACAATGAAAATGCGTAACTTAAATAAATATAGCTCTCAATCTATATTTATAGTTAACTAGCCGTTTCCCGCCCGCTTCGCTGGGCGAATTGACAAAGGAAATAAATTACATTTTATGTTTCATTTTTATTGTTTTTTTAATATTTTTATTATTCTCCTTTTTTTTATTTTCGTATGTATTTCGCCCCGCGGATAGAACTGTAAGCATCGATATTGTTTAGACTTACACAAATTCCGAATTCCATCGATTTAGCCTGTATCTTTCATCCAGGTGATTTTTCTCACTAATATTCATTGTAACTTTCAATGTGCAATCATTATAACATTTCCGTGCCTTTCTTCCAAAAATTATTAATAATTGACATGAAGAAAAAAATTTGAAATGAGCATTGAAAGTTTAAGTTTAAGTCATTGCAAGTCTCATATGTGAAGTTGAAATCTGTCTAGGTTCAAGTGCGACGAATTTTCTGTTAACTAAAATTTTCTCCGTGACATCAATTTTTTATAGAATTCATGTTTTGTTCAGTTCATGTTTTTTATGAATTCTATTGGAATAAGTAACTAAATTTCTTTTCCACATCTCAAGTGCTTGGAAAATGCATTCATTTTAATCTGTTACATTTCCGCGATCCCGCAATAAAAGAATTCGTCGGTTATGTAGTCTGCAAAAGTAAAATGAATGTAAAATTCTTAGTCCGTTGATTGGATAGCTATATGTAAAGTTCTTTGGGGTGGGATATCGTAAAATTTGTTCATAAATCATTTTTACATCACTTATAGAAAATTCCTACAAAATTTGGAGCTTGTAGGAGCTTTAGCTGGAAAATTAAAAATATTAATTGTTAATACCCACCCCCGCAACCCCCTGCGGGGTGAGCTATCGTAAAATTCGTTCATAGCCTCTTTCTACACCTCTTACAGAAGATTCCTACCAAATTTGAAGTCTATAGGAGCTATAGATAGTTTAAAAACGGGAATCGTTCATTGTTAACGCCCCCGCAACCCCCTTTGGGGGATGAATTTCTTAAAATCTATTCATAGCTGACCTCTACAAAGCAAAAGTAATATTCCTACCAAGTTTCACGTTTCTAAGTCCTATGGTTCCCGAGATTTCGTAGTGAGTGACTATATAGATGGGAATTCTTCGATTATCATCGAAATTTTTAACTTTTTGTCTGACTTTTTTAAAATTTTCTTACATACAAAACTTTCTCCTGACAATTCTGACTATAAAAAAAGCCTAATTGGTCCAGCCGTTCTCCACTACCGTGAGTAGATTCTTAGCTGAATGTAAAAAACCATAATCCGTTTAATATACTCTGTTGAAATCCATGAAAACAAAAGAATCAAGAGAAAATGCTTATCTTTTGTTTTTATTAGCGGGATAAATGTTCATAAAAGTAAAACAGCAATAAAAAAATGAAGGAATGTTGGAATTCAAAAAAAAGAATAGCCATAAACCATCTAGGAAAAATTTCGCATCGAATGGTGGTAGTTTCATGTCGATACGATCAGTGGTTTAGGCGTGATTGAGCCTCAAACGAAGACCATTTTCATTATATATATATAGATTAGAACTAAAATCCCCTCCCACAGTAACCTCTGACGCTCACCTTGTATAATTGTTTGCTCACGACTTGTTTACTTGCAGGGCGTCGAATCAGCAACAGTCCTCAATGTCACATCTAATTATGCAACAAAATCAGATGATGAGTGTGCAAGGACAGGTAATTATATTATCTAGTTCGCTTAATATTTGTTATTTATTAATAATAAATAAAAAATAATAAATAAATATGTTGGGACATTAATACACACAGCGCCACCTAGTTCCGAGGTAAGCTACGAAGCTTGTGTTACGGATACCAGATAGTTCATATACTACATATTATATAATTTTAAATACATACATATTATAAATATTTACACCCATGACTGGAGAACAAACATTCGTGCTCAACAAATGAATGCCCCCAGCGGGACTCGAACCCGCGACAGCTGGCGCAAGAAAGTACACTCACTACAAATTGCGCCAACTCTATATCATATTTATTAATAGATTTCTTATACTATTTTATAATATGTTATACTGAAAATATATTTTTATAATTATATTTTTTTATTTCAATATATTTGTTGCATAAAAAAGAAGTAATTTTGACAAATTTTATATTATAGTGTCATAGAAATTGTTAACTACATTAATATCATAAATTCGAAAGCAACTCCCAACTGTACTCTTTTCCGGTATATGGCTGACGGCATGTAGATTTTTTGGCAAATATTGCAGACTGCAATATCCTTTGATCCCAGAGGTTATCCATGAGCGAAGTGGCGCCCCACTTAGCTTATCTTATGTGATCAAGATTGCTGTAAAGTACTTGAAACGTCGGGAATCTAAAAGAAAATATCTAAAAAAATCTATAAATTTGTTTTTATTACATATTGAATAGTGATATTATGGTATTATTTATCAACTATCTGGTATCCGTAACACAAGCTTCCTTCGTAGCTTACCACGGAACTAGATGGCGCTGGAAGTAATAATGTTCCCACAAATTTATTAAATTTATTAATTTATTGAATACTGGAGTAAGTTTAACGATAACTGAGTGATATATGATTTAAAGTAACATATTGTTATATTTGCCAGATGCCGAACATCCACATGCAGCAGTCCCAGAGTATGAGCATGCAGCAGGGCATGTCGCTGGGCTTGCCGCCGGCGCAGCACGCGCCCAGCCTCATGCAGAACGGCAACTTCCTCCACTCCTTCGGTGCTCCTGACTTCAACCTCGACTTCCTCGACAACATGCCTTCCACAGACACCAGCTCCCTCACCGCACAGGAACTCCTCAACTCCCTAGATAATTCCTTCCTCAATGATATACTATAGATTTCTATACGTTAACTCCCACTACCAACTTGGGCGCCAAATGGATATTGTAACTTCTATTTATATAAATTATCGTCTTAAGGCATCTATAGAAGATCTTCTAGAATCTTCTTGAATTGGAGTTGACTAGTAGTTATTATAAGTTTGTAGGGTGTTTGTTCATTGAGAGAATTGTCGCGTAAACTTGTTAAGTAAGCTTTTAGGCTAAACTAAATATACATTACCACAACTATATGAAAATTGTCTTTTTGTATAAATGTTTGTTTGCTTGAAGTCAGCGCTATCAAATAGCGAGGCAAGAGTTACAAGTTTAGCTCTGTTTAACAGTGGTTTAAAATGGTTTAAAATATAATACTATCTTAAATTTACTCGAATATTTGACTTTATAAAGATAGTTTCATTTATAATAATATAAATATCTTAAAGAGTAAATTGGTAGCTAAATGTCAAACACCCTACTTAATTGACCAAAGTTTTCCAGCAGAGCGACGCAGCATATCTTCCGATGTGTTTTAACGTTTCCGATGCGTTGTTTTATATAAACTATATTTATTCTGAAAGAATTCCATTTCGTAGAGTTTATAGTTTTTACGGCTGTTCGTACATAGTTGGTTTGTAAAAAGATTATTGTAGTAAGGTTGTTAGACAATTAAAATTAGTTTCGGAAGATTCTCACGTTACTTAATTTTTTTATTCTTCGTGAGACAGTAGGTTTTTTTTGCGAAGTAGCTTTTATATACTATGTATATTTATTAAAATATTAATATAAGAAAATAGCACAAAAGACATTTCAGCGATTTTATTTACACGCTTACTATTTTATTTATCGAAGTGACGTAATAAATTGGGGCAATACAATTGTAGCGTCTGTATTATAATAGTGTATTCTACCACCTGACATTAGAATGTGATTTAGATTCTCTGGAGCTCCACTTATGACTCGTTGATGATCTTTATTATCAGACAGACATATATTAATGTAAATATGCCATATTTTATAGTTAACATTCTTTTTGTTTACTGTATATAATAACAAACGTATTATTAATAATTAACTATCACTTACTTCACATAATTACTTTAAGACTGATTTTGCCTTCCTACAGAAACAATTGGGAATTCTTTACTTAATCTTTGCCATACTGTTCGTTATTCGTATTATTAAAATATATTAGCCAATCTTGCATCACAAACATTGCCATGAAAAGAAATGATTAAAATATATTTAGTTGTGGATGTAACATAAAGTATAGTGATGTAATAAATGATCATCAGCGAGCTGAATATTTCCGCCTTCGAAGGGCCCGATTTTTTATTTATAGTTCAAATGTAAATTTTTATTGATTAAGTTTATTTAAGATCATTCCTGTACCTAAGATGTAATTAGTAGATTATACTGTGATGTCGGTCTCAATCAATAGAATCAATTATATTATATAGAATATTGTTATTGTTAAGGATCTCATGTATCGTGTAGCGGGTTTGTGGGATTCTGGAATATTCAGGATGTTGGATTTATTTTATTTATGACATTTATTTCCCAACTTTTGCCAATAGATTACAAACATTAAATTTTGTATATATATTATATATTTTACATCGTAAATTAGATTAAAATTTATATCCAAATTGAGAAAGCATAGCTGTATAAGAAAGGTTTATATAATTACTATGTACTATATTAATATTATTCCTTTAAAATTACATGATTCATAACACTGAAAATGACAAGCTCTCTGTAACAGTAAACCACTTTTGGATGATTAAAACATTCCAGAGCCATTGTTAACAATGTTTTTAACTTTAGGACCAATTTTTGAATGTTCTTTTGAAAATAATATTACATATTGAAATATTTGCTTTTTATTACCTACATTTACTACCCCTATTCTTAATCTAATTACAGTCTTATGTTGTTTGAGTACTTAACAAAATAACGTATGATTATTATAGTTTCAATAATATTTATAATTTAAAGGGAGAAAAATACTTTAAAGACAAATTATTATTTTACTGGAATTATTTTAGTTGAGCAAAATTTATTCAAAAAGTTATGGCACATTTTATTGAATTTTTATTTATTATTTGTATGAGTGAAAAATCCGGTTGGTGTTTAAAAAATCAATCACCACATTATAGAATCAGCCTGATGTTTATACAAAAAATCTGAAAATTTATCTAATTTTTTCTCTAAAGCATTTATCTCCACTGCTAATTCTCATACCATCTCGTTTGGTTTATTAAATATTCTAGGATTGCGTACTCTTGGGCTGTAAAAGTTGTTAGGTTGAATATATTTTGCAGTTATTGGTTCATCGTGTAAGCTCAAGTTATGTTGAAACATATTTTCATGTGACTTATTTTCAATGGTTTTTATCATGAAAAAATTCTTCTCTTGCCTGCTTTTTCTAAGTCGAATACAAGAAAATACTGTGCTTAATAAAATAGCTAGTTTGAATACTGCGACGACGAACAATGCGAGCATGAATACAAAATATTGTTGTTGGTACCAATCTTCTAGCTTAGTTTGACAACCCTGGAATAGAGACAGTATAAAATAAAAAATGACTCCTTAGGTAGTATAAATATCTTAATCTTCACTATCATCATCACTACATAGTATAAAACAAAGTCGCCTTTTCTGTCCCTATATCCCTATATCCCTATGTGCGCTTAAATCTTTAAAACTACGCAACGGATTTTGATGCGGTTTTTTTTAATAGATAGAGTGATTCAAGAGGAAGGTTTATATACATAACTAGCAGATCCCGCGGCTTTACCTGTGCTAAATAAAATTGTATTGTTTGTTGTGTATTGTTGTGTATTATAAAATAATTGTTTGAAAAAACACTATAATAGTGTTTTTTGAACGCAAAGGTATTTTTGTATGTGTATGATTGTTACACATTCGACTTTAAACAGGTTTCAGCGTGAATCAAAGCGAGAGCAAGTTACTAATCGTTTAATACAATATGCTTACTGGGACATGTCTAAATTGAGCATTAGGCTGTATCTCCTGGCATCGGGACTGATTCACCGGTGCAGGGTTGAGGTAGGACGCGTATTCGGTTTGCACGCAGCAACTTGGCGGCACCGACATTCCGCGCGGGCCGATGCGCCGTAGCTGCCATAACGACATGTCATAGTTTCGCGCGCTCGTCATTCCGCAACATTTTAACTGGAAATTGATAAAATAATTTAGTTTATTATGATAGTTGCATTTCCCGCGACTAAAGCGTTCTAAAGACCAGAAACCAAATTTTTTGATTTCACTATGTGATTGCTATTTTGTAACCGTTAGTTGAGATTTCACAGAAATTAGATATTTTCCTGCAGTAATAAGTATCCTATATCCAGACTCAGATAATCAGCTATCATCATACCAAATTTCATGAAAATCTGTTCAGTGGTTTTCTCGTGATGCGGTCACAGATAGAAAGACAGACGGACAAAAATTATCAAAACTAGATTCGGCCTCTGTATCGATCATAATGAATATTTCAATAAGATTGTCCAAAAAATATTTAATTTATAGGATTCGACTAAGGTAGAATGTTTTTAGGTATATCTATAGATATTTATATTTATGGACGTCTTATTCTTCCAATATTCTAATGCTACAATTTACAAGTATAAAACTAGTGCGGTAACCAGAATACTCACTGGCCACTGCAAACTCAATAAACATATGTTTACCCTTGGCCTAAGTCAGTCCGCAATGTGCAGACTATGCCATGAGTCAGAGGAATCTGCTATGCACATCCTCTGCTCTTGCGGACCACTCATGCACCGCAGAAGTGTCTTTCTGGGGCAACATATCATGCAACCGGAAGAGATACAGAAGCTCTCCGCTCAGAAAATCTGGAAGTTCCTGGAAGCAACAGGACTAAGCGGAGAACTTTAATTTCACCTTAAGGGAGCTACAATGGACCAACACTGGTCGACGTAGCAAGGGCCGACCTCGGCACCAATCCCAGTTATAAATAATAATAATAATAATGCTACAATTAGTCTATTAATAAATTGTACCCACTACCCACCTCAGTTTGTGCGAGATCCAGAGCTGCCGTGAAGTGCTCAAAATCTGGCACAGCATAATAACTTTGAAGAGCACCCACGGCGCCTCCCCGGGAACTTTGGATTCCGTAACATCTCGGCCATATTGCTGCTATTACTCCGGCTGCGCACTCGCATAGCAATAAACTCAAAACTACTAGGAAATACTGGAAAATAATAAGTACAACTGAATTTCCAGTAATGATGACGTGCTTATGACACTATGTAGTAGATATACCTATTTAAAATTAAAATACTAAAAGTCCTTATAGTAAAAAAATCTCAAAGTGAATAGGTACTTACCAAAGTTAGAATAATATATCCTGGCATATATGTAGCCCAAACACCCAAAGCGGCTAAACTACAAATAATGAGTCCCGCTGCTAAAAGTCCAAGGGCAACATAGTAAAACGGAGGCTCTTCCAGTCCATCTTCAGGCATCGCCAACAGCCGCGAGAGCAAAATTCTTCTTGAATCCGATAGCAACAGAAATCCACATACAACTTTAACGAAACCACAGCCCTATTGATAAATAATACGTTATGTACCTGATATAATAATTCCGTGTCACTTTAAATAATATATTTTTTACTTACAAAAAACAATGTATTAAAACATCCAAAAAGGACTTTGGCACTTGCGATCTTCATGATTAGTAAACATTAAACGAAACTGTGTCACCAAGTAAAAACATGTAGTGTTATGTGATATGTCCAAAAAGCGTGCGAGTAATAGTAAGCGTTTGAATAAAAATGCGTTGAATACATTTGCCAGTTTAAGGGAGATACGCTCTGCTGAACAGGTGGGGTGACTAATAATTAAGCCAGTTTTGCCTAAAATTAATGCATGAGTAAATTTGACGCTCGTGTCCGTTGTAGATAAATGACCACCTAATCCATCAAAACATATTTTGGTGTAAATAGAAAGATGTTTGTAACATATTTTATACATTTTATTTGAAACATTCAAGAATTTTTAGAAGTCGATATCTTTTTTCTTGAACCCGCCACATGTTTTTGGTGTGGCTGTAATGTCGTCTTGCTCACGTTCGCTGGACTCTTGAAGTTCTAAAAGAATAAAAAATCCATATATTTGTTTTGAGCATTTTGTATAGTCAAATACACATGAATATGTTTCTAGACGACGTCTGTCTGACCATCTAAATGTTGACTTTTTGAGCTAACTACCAATAACCAATTTTATATGTATGTAAAGCAGGAGAGTTAAGTACTTCTAAATCACATATATTCATATTATTGACTAGTGTGATATAACATATTAGCGTCAATATGGAATTGAAATGTAAATATTTAAATTATTATATTGCTTCTCTACATATTATAAAAATAAAGTTGCTTGTTGTCTTCCTGTCGTTTTTAAATAATTGTTTAAAAACCAACCTGGTGGCAAATGCAGTTTCTCAATGACAAACTTCTTTCTTCTTAATTTAAAAGCTAGATCAAGACTTGGAGGCACAAATGGTACAAGTGAATATACAGCAGATAACTTAGTTATATGGAAAAGGCCATGATATTCACTATATACAGGATTTGTTTCTTTACTTGAACCTGCAAATGATTCTATTCTAACTGCATTATCAACTGAATACAGAGCCCGTTTTATGATGTGATCATCCTGAAAATTTTTTAAAAAAATGTGTGAAAACTATAAATATTGACATTAGAAAACATATAGGGAGAAGCAAGAGGAGCTGGAAAGTCGAAATGTACAGTACTGTTTATTTTTATGGAAATTGTGAACAGTTAAAACATACCTAGGGACAAATCTGAGCAAAGCAAGGGTGAGTCACTAGCTCAAAATATACAATGATTCAAAGATTAAAAATTTTAAAATTAATTTTTATATTACAAGTAGGTACATATTATTACAATGTTACATTAAATACTTACATCAAACAAATGTGAAGGAATGGTTATAAATGTTACAGCATTTTTATCCTGGGTCAGTATTCTTAAACAATATAGAAATTTCAACAAGTCCTGCCCATAGTTGGTTGGTGATTCCTCATCACAATCTAATGCCATCCAAATTGGTGAGCCCAATGATTGTATAGTAATACGTAAAATATTCTTAGTTTTACTGGTTCTATTATATTCTTCCTTTGATAATATCTTTTTGATGTTTGACAGAAGATTGTGGTATAAATTATTTTTAAAGCCTGAAAATAAAGTTGTTCTTTAATATCATTTTAAGCTAAATTAAAGCTTAAAAGTTCTAGTTTATTAATTGTTACAAGCTATTATATTTTTGGAGTAAAAATTTATGGCTACACACTCACCATTTACTTTATTATCATTCTGGGTTAAGTGACAGTAAGTTATATTAGCATTTCTAATAGTATTTTCATCAATATGTTTACTAAGATCAAAATGGTGACCAAAATTAGTGTTACTTCCAAAGGATGACTCTACTTGACCAAGTCCTTCATATCTCCAGGCTATTTTCATCTCACTACTTGTTTCTTGACCTGTTTTCTCATCTGATGGTAATATGCATGCTTGAGGTAATTCTTTAGCCTAAAGTAAACAGGCACATTCATTAGAACAAATACAAATATTGATAGCCATTGTTTTTAAATAATAATATTGGTTATTGGCATATTTACATAATATATAAAAGTCTTACAATATCTACAGGATTCTCATCAGCAGAAGA
Source organism: Boloria selene (assembly GCA_905231865.2). Taxonomy (NCBI): domain Eukaryota; kingdom Metazoa; phylum Arthropoda; class Insecta; order Lepidoptera; family Nymphalidae; genus Boloria; species Boloria selene. The sequence goes on along the minus strand of HG993137.1, from coordinate 9,621,199 downwards.
TATAAATAAATCATGTTTACACACGACACCCTCAGCTAAGAAATATTTTGTTAATACTCTGCTATAACTTCCTAAAACATCCTCCTCTGGAATAAAATAACTTCCATATATACTTTAACAATAATTTATGACAATTTATTTAAAGTTTATTTTTGGATAAGCAAATGTACTAACCTACAAGAAACACACTTCCTGTTGGTAAGCCTCCACCTGAAAAAAATATTTAACACAGTTTGGAAAGTTATATCGTAATTAAGACACTTTGCTTGATGCCTATATTTTAACTATCTTACCAATAACATAATCTAAAGATGGTATTCCAGAAGATATATAGCTGAGGTTATTTTTTAATTTCGTTCCTTTAGTATTCGTGAGTGAAATAGAAGTTTTATGAAAGCTTGACATATTTGTTTGGATTTTTCTCTCCTAATATGAAAAAAACCTAACAAATATAATCAGAATAATACATACAGAAAAATCAAAACATTAAGCAAAATGTAAATAAAAATGACATCTAATGACAGTTCAGACTTCAGACTTCAGAGTTCAACAGATAGAATAGAATGAACGTCGCGGACGTTAACCCTACATATAGAGAATGTAACGTTTCTTTGTAATTATTGTGTTGATTTTTAACGAATTATTCATTATTTTGTGAAATACTACTGTTCTAGTAAACATATCTACTAATAGTACTATAATAAAACTAACTTCATTGACCCGACAATTACGGTTGAGTAAAACAGGTCTAGCAACAAGCTTAATTTCAGTAGTAAGAGATTTGTACGATTTGTGTGACAAGCTTCCAAGCTTCGCGTCAACGCCGCTGTACAGCGTTGCTATCGATGGACCTGCGCAGTGCGCACTGCAGACGTGATAAAAATGGTATTTATGAAATACATGCGGAATATACATAAAAAAGAGACAGAATAATATTCTAAAATAGTTGCACAGCACTCCAGTCTATCTTCACGCCACGGCCGTAAATGGAAACTATTGTCACGATAATCCGGCGTACCCCCAGTACTCTTGATCCTATAACCTTCTTTCTAGACCCTAGTGACAATACACTCTCGTTGAGATTCCTATTAACCTCTTAGTTTTATTATTCATCTGTAGTCTTCAGCATCTGTCATCTGTGTTTATCATTTCTTAATCTATGAGTTGTGACTTATTTTACATTCTCTTTGGTGACTACAGCTGTCATTTTGTTAATTATTGTGAATGGTGGAGTACCTGTACACGTAGAAACTATAAATACATGTTTATTAAAGCTACATTTTGTAAGTGAAGACGCCTAGTGAAATTTGTTTCGAAATTATAATACAACTATATAAAAACAATGCAGGGCCCGGCTGTATTTATGGATATATCACTTGAGGATCAAGTAAGTTCACGTGAGCATAACCTCATTAATGTAACTGTTTTCGGAGATAAATGCATTAATAACTATCTTATTTCGATATTTCTTGTGTTATGTATTGTTGTTAAAAATATATTACATGGTGTGCAAATTTAAATTAACTGACATTGAAGAAAAGCTGTGTTACAAATATTGTAGTGGTTTTGGATTTGTGTTCTAGGCTCAAGAACTAAGGCGATATTTTAAAAGCTTAGGGGCTGATATATCCGAAGAAAAGTCCCCCAAAGGTATAGAAGATGATTTATACAAAATTGTTGCAGTATGTGATGTTTGTTTTAAAGAAAACAATGAGGCCGACATAGAAGCGATTCTTAACAGTATAGTCTCTATCATGGTTTCTGTAGGTATTAGAGTAAAATTATTTCATGTACAATATCATTTATTTACATTGTAAATTTTGTTTCTTATGAATTATTGAGTTTTAAAATATTGCAATATTTCTGTAGATCCCCCTGGAAAGAGGTGAAAACTTGATACTTGCATTTAGCCAAAGGTTGAACAAGGCACCTGGACCTAAACCAGGCATGATTTCACTCCAATCGTAAGATTACTTTGCAGTTAATATTTAATTGCTCTTATTTATTCTGATAAGATGAAATTATAAATGAAAATATTTAATTTATATGAAATCACTTCATCAATAAAATATTTAATTTATATGGAATCAATTCACTAGATACCAAGAGATTATTTTATTTTTATATTTATTTAAAATTAGTAGTGATCTAATGTTGTAAAATATTACTATTATCATTCATATTTATAGACTGTGGCGACTTTACAACAATTTGGAAGCTAACTCACCACTTAGATATCATGTCTACTATCATGTAATTGAGTTAGCAGCTAAAGTGGGATCAGTTGGTGAAGTTTTTAAGAGTGTGGATCAATTACGAAGAGAGTTTGCTAGCTGTCCACCAACAAATGAGCAAATGCAAAAATTATACAGGTTGCTCCATCTTGTATTGAAAGATAATAACAGGTAAATATAAAAAAAATATTGAAAATTTTACACTCCTTGTTAATAAAGTGTAACAATTAATTGTCTATCTCAATATAGTATGAAAACAATATCCTTAGGTGCTTAAGCAATAATTATTAATTTGGTTATTTCAGTAACTTATTAAATCTGTTGCTGCATTTTCATAATTACATCCTTATTGAAATATAAAAATATAACGAAACTAGTCAATACATATATTAAATTAAAATATGTAGTATATAACATTCATAAGATCCAAATGAAAAATGAATATTGTTTGTTTTTCTGTTACTTTCCATATGCAAAGAGTATATATAATAGTAATAATAGCCTTTATTTCAGATCAACTTAACCTAATAACAATATTTTGCAACAAACTTAAACCTAAAGCAAAATTTAATTAAAACTTATTCTAGTATTTGCTGCTTTTTGATTTTTGTAGATCGGTTTGCCAATTGGCAAAGGCCACCTTCAACCTCTTCCACTCTGATCTTTCTAGAGCCACTCTGTGCCACATCACTCCTGCCAATTTTCTTATATTGTCGTCCCATCTTTTCTGTAGTCTGCCTCATTTTCTTTTACCTTCTCTGGGATACCACCTTGTCACCTTCTGACTCCATTTGTTGAAACCTCTGATTGTATGCCTTGCACATCTCCATTTGAGTCTTTTAATTATCTGTACTAAAAAAGAGTATTAAGTCTCTAAAATTTAATTTTAAAGTGTTAAGTTTATTTTAAACATTCTATAATAGTAGTAAATAATTTTCTCTTTTTATTACAGTGAACTGGCATCAAAAGTAATGATTGAATTGCTTGGCACTTACACTGATGAGAATGCTTCATATGCAAGGGAAGATGCTATTAATTGCATAGTGACTGCTTTGGCCGATCCTAATTCATTCTTATTGGATCCTCTGCTTGCTTTAAAACCTGTTCGTTTCTTAGAAGGGGAACTTATTCACAATTTATTAACTATCTTCGTATCAGAGAAGTTGTCAAGCTATCAGGCATTCTACAACAATCATAAAGAATTTGTTCATTCTCTAGGTATGTGCCAATAATCTCTCAACTACTTTGTTTTTAAGGGACAACCCAAATGCTATTAATAGATTTGCCCTCAAGTCCAACAGTTCGGGCTGTATCAATACTAATATTATAAAGAGTTGGTTTGTTTGTTTGGTTGAATGCTCTAATCTCAGAAAGTACTGGTCCTAATTCAAAAAATCTTTTTGTGTTGGATAGTCCGTTTATCGAGGAAGGCTATAGGCTATATTACATCACGCTACAACCAATAGGAGCGGAGCATCAATGAAAAATGTTGCAAAAACGGGAGAAAAATATTTCTTTTGATTTTCAGCTTTTAGAACGCGAGCGGAGCCGCGGGAAATCTAGTGTGAATATATAAGTTTTAAAATTACATCTTTTAAACTAGAGACCAATTATTATAATATCAATTTTAAATCTTATTTAGTTTAATAATTATTAAAAAGCTTATCATATCTGCTATTTAAAATAAATTTGTGTTTTTATTTCAGGCTTAAACCATGAACAAAATATAAAGAAAATGAGGATACTGTCTTTCATGCAAATGGCTGAATCTAATCCTGAAATTTCATTTGATGACATTGTTTCTGAGCTTCAAATTGAAGAAAATAATGTTGAAGCTTTCATCATTGAAGGTAAATTGACCTAATGATCGTTAATCCTGCCCTAGGCCTTTGAGATCACGTAATTATGTAAAACTGAAATCGTATTAAAAATATATATAATGAAATTGTAAGTCAGTTAAATCTTTAGATTAAAATATATTGTTTGAAAAATCTTATTGGAATGGTTATTAATATTGATACATTCTGTCCATCTGTGACCACATCATGATACAAGTACTGAATAGATTATGATAAAATTGAAAGAAGGTGCTTATGCAGATATTTTATCATTTAATGCAGAAATTGAATAGGCTGTTTTATAAAAATCATCTCAAATTGTAGTGGTTTGTTAGAACTATTGAACGGATTTGAATTAAATTTGGCACAGTGATGGATTTATAGACTGGAAGGGCCCATAGGTTACTTTTTATACTGAAAAATGTGGTATGTTTGGTTTTGTTGTTCACTAGTACTTTAATTTTTGCTAGTAGACTAGTAGACTATAATGCCATTATGACATTGGCCATACCGATATTTTTTTTGAGATTTACATATTGTAGAAAAAAAATACCCTTTGACATTTTTTGCCATAACTAAGAGTAAAGGAAAAATAATTAGAATAAAGTGCAATAGATGGCGAAACGTATATACCTCGATTTGTTATCGAAGCTTGTGTTAATTTAACCACATAAAGTATAAACCCGGAGAAAGAAAAGCGAAATAATGCGCTTGACGAAATAAAAGTAGTCCCAATTTCAATATCTGTGAGCATATTGTATCATCAATACATAGTTTTAAGTTATATAGGTTATTAATAATAATTATTATTGTACTACTCTGATTATTTTGGTTCCCTACTGTTATTTAGTTCACTAAGAGATAGCTATTCTTATATGTATTTTTACAGAGTACTTCCTCCATATGTAAAATAAAGAGTTTATTTATATATAATGTCCATGTCCATTTCTTAAAACGAGTAGATACAGAACTAACTTAGGGAGGCATCACCCATTAGCCTGAATGTCGCGACTAATAAATGAAATACCAACAGTAGACATGTAGTCCGGGAGGTAGTGTCAATTTTTTACGGTGATTTTGGCATGGACTCTATGAACTTATTTTGATAGTTAGTACTTGTATGAGAACAAAAATATATGTCAGCTGGCGCGACTCCGGGGCTTTTGGGCTAGAGAAAATGTTAACGTAGATGAAAAAAAAATATTCTTGGACTATTTTGGCAATGATGAAAAAGTATAAATAATTTAGTTTATGAATAAAAGATCTTAAAAAAAAGTGTCAGCTGTATCATGTACGTGACAAAATATGTTTTCTCATCTTATGCCCCGGTTTTGGGCCAACTGACACCTCATTTATTAATAAGCGTTGGAACAATTGACTCTACAAAAAACAAAAGCCATGCCAAAATGATCTGATATTATACTTCATAATGAAACTTTGAAAGTCAAGCTAACAGGTTGTGCCTCGTTAAAATTACAGCTGACATAAATTGTTATGATTATTAAATTATAATCTTTAATATATACAATTTTCAGCTTTGCCAAAATGCTACAAGTTTTTCTGATTTTTTGACATGTTCACATGATCAGCTAACATATTTTGTCACGTACATGATACAGCTGACATTTTTTTTTGAGATCTACAATTCATAAACTAATTATTTATACTTTTTCATTTTTGCCAAAATAGTCCAAAAAAATTTTTTTTACTATCAAGTTTCCTGGCATTTTCTTATCTTATGCCCCGGTTTTGGGCCAACTGACAATTTATTTATTAATAAGCGTTGGAACAACTGACTATACAAAAAAACAAAAGCCATGCCAAAATGCTCCGGTCAAATTTGACACTACCTCCCGGACTAATGGGTTTCGATACACTTAACAAAATTTAAAGAAAATGTTACGCGTACTTTACGTGATATGTGAATGTTTCGCACGACATAATATTATAAGTAGGTTTTTTAAAAATTGTCTCGTTAAAAATTTTGTCTAGATTTGTTGTTTTTTTTAAATATGATTAGTTCAATTTTGTTTTATTGTTTTTGCAAAAAATTTGTCTAGTTTTGTTTTTTTTGTTTAATATAATTTTGTTTTCTTATTAACTTGTATAAGTAGACGTCAACACTGTTCTGGTGCATGATGTGTTCTCCAGTAATTGGAGGTACATATTAAGCAATGAAAATTTAAATCTCTATTATTTTTTGTATTCTAGTGTTATGTACTTCTGTTGGAGATCCTTAATAAATAAATAAATAAATATCTGTCTATTATAGTGCTTAAGACTCGTCTAGTGCGCGCGCGCATGGACCAGGCAGCGCGTGCTGTGCGCGTGTCGAGCACGATGCACCGTACGTTCGGGCGCGCGCAGTGGCAGCAACTACGCGAAGTACTGCTAGCGTGGCGCGCCAACGTACACCACGCGCAAGAGTCGATGAAGTCCGTCGCCGCCGCGCAGATCGAGTACAACAAGCAACAGAAACCGTGATTCTGATCAATGATCATGTTTAGAAGACGTGATTCTGATTATAGTCATTGATGATTATGATTATGATCATTGTATTGTACTTTTTACTATATTAAATATGTCAGTGACATGTCTTTGTTGTTTTTTTTGTTACCGTTCAAACAGATTTGTTTAGATGGTAATGAAGCTGGGTAATAAAACACTATTCATTTTATTATGTTATAGTTTGATACTAGCAATTTATTTTCGCTTTGTGCGTCCTTAACAGAAGTCTACCTTAACAGTACAGTTGTAAGATACTTTATACCTTCAGTGAATGTGTGTACACCAAAACTAGTTAACCGAGTTTACTTTAGTCATGATAAATAGGTACAATATAAATGATTAAGAATAGGTTAACATTTTGAGCTATATGCAAATCTTTTGTTCTAATTCTAATGTTCATAAAAACGCATAATATTATTTCAGATTGTACTGATCGATACAGTTACAATAGTAAATTTGGATTTAAAGATTGAATGAGAGACAAGGTTGTATAAGCATAGTTCAAATAAATTGACGATTTTTTAACAATTAATATTAATTTTACTATACTTAAATATTTCACTTAATTGGTTTTATCAATACTACTTTAAGTGGATTTCAAAATGACATTTGACTAAGGAACATCTACTATTAGTTGAGAAGAAAATGCTATACTTCAGTATACGTTGACATATGTATCAAAAAATCAAGTTTTTACTTTTACATGATTTATATAGAGTTCATTCATATAAAGCTGATATGGATTACGAACCCGAGCATGAAGGGTGTTTTAGTAACGTATTCAGGTCATTTGTGTGTGTGACACTATCTTTATTATTGGGATTACAAGTCTACACATACGTGTGGGGGCAGCAGGACGCTCTAGAAGGTGACTTTTCGGATGTAAAACACGTGCTTGTGCAACTTACTCGTGGTCTCTCAGAGGTTATTACTTACAATAAAATTGTGCTTAATATATTACCATTTACAAGGAAAATGGTGTTCTTGAATAACAGGAACCAACAATTAGACATACCTAAGTCCTATTATCCTAATATTGATAAATAATGTTCTAGTATTTATCATTTGGTTAACAATTTTTTGTGTGTATTTTTTACTCAAATAAATTAATATTCATTATTAAATTATAGACCGCCATCGCGCACTGGGCCAAAGTGGTGGACTATGGCCTGATCTCCCTCCGAGGCTGAATACAAATTAGTTACATTAAGACACCATAATTTTACTACGGGACTATAAATCTGGCGTAAATATTTTTTTATGGTAAAAAGGGGGCAAACGGGCAGGAGGGAGGGAGAGGGAAGGAGAGTGGGCCTCCCGGACTCTCACTCACCGGACGAAACGCGACAGTATAGCTGCCACTTCACGCCGGTCTTCTGTGAGAGAGTGGTACTATTCTACAGTGACAAAATATAAAATTTTACTGTATTTCTCAACAAAAGCTAATAAATTTATAAAGCTGGCTGTTAGGTAAATCGTAAGCACGAGAGACTTCAAGGAGAGCTGGAGCGTTTGACGGCTGCCTTACCCGCAGTAGCTGCGGCCGCAGGGAAGGCCAGGGATGCCCTGGAACCCACTAAACGGACTTTGAACCATCCACTCGATGTACGAGATTACGATCGCCAGGTACACCTGTTTAAGATAAATAAATATTTTATTTAATTAACATTACATTGAATTTCGTTTTCGTTATTTTTTATATGGTCATAATAATATATAGATTGCTGATTACGCATTAGAAACGGCTGGTGCTCGTGTTATCGATACAGGAGACACAATAGAGCACTTCATATACGAGTCACCCGTTACTTGGATTTTACATGTAGTAAGCTCTGTGCTTTGCCGGGAATGTCCGAGCGCCAACACTATTATCCGACCAGGCACTTTACCCGGCGAATGCTGGGCTTTTAAAGGATCGAGAGGAGAAGCGACGATTAGGCTATTGGGTACAGTGCATATAAGCGGCGTTAGTTTGGAGCACATTTCACCTCATATTTCGCCCACCAGGTAATTAAAATTTTATAGATATTATATAAATATATTAATATATACACGAAGTATGTTATATACACGAAGACTAAAGTTTAACTTAATATATAAGTTCGTCCTACTAATAACATGAAATTCGTGAAACTGCCTTGCGCTATGAGTAGGTACCTACAATACCTAATAAGTAATTAGGTACATTGATATAAATAGTTTTGCCTTGTGTTATTTTGGATGTTTTTAATTTGATTAGTTATTTGAACTTAAAAAATGCTTTAATTGATCAAACAATATTTTCTAGAGAGATCTCTTCAGCACCAAGATTGTTTCAAATAGAAGGTTTAGAATACCGACGCGATGCTTATCCGCATGATTTCGGCACATTCGAATATGACAAAGACGGCAAGCCTATCCAGTATTTCGAAGTATCAAATCCCTCGCAGAAAGGTTTTAATGTAGTACGCTTAAAAGTACATTCCAATTGGGGTAACCCTGTGTACACGTGCGTATATCGTATAAGAATCCATGGCGAGTTGGCAGGATCGAAATCACGAGATTCTTTGAAAGATGATGAATTACTTATTGAAAATGAATAACAGTAGGAATAGCTATATTATCTATAGTTATTGATTCATCTTATAGTCTTTATTGTTTAAAGTTATTTAAATACAAAGTAACAATTACACTTGTTATAATGTACCTACTTAGTTAAAATATTTTTAAGATAAAGATCTTGGGTATGACAATTAAATATTTTAAGTTATTTTTTTTGTATTTTATTTACATGTACCTACATATATTTAAGCTATATACCAATGCATTTACTAAAATTGATTAAATAATCATAATATTCATATTAATATGTACAACAATAATAAAAAAAACTATTACTACTTTTTAAAAATATAACTACTTTTCAATGTACCTGTAGGTACAGCCTTGTGCGATAATAAACATTTTAACATTTCTTGTAGGCTCATACAGAATTGAAAATACATTTTTTCCTCCTCGTGACATTAAAGACATTAATGCCAGGTGCCCACTGCCATGTTAGAACGAGCATTGTGTCTTTGCACAAAACGAGAGAAAGCCAAAACCGAGGATAGATGTTAATCTGGGTGTCCGGCAGCCGAATGCTATAAAATGCACCTATTGTCCATGAACAAAGCAACAAAGAACATAAATTAACATGAGCAAAGTGATCATGAGCCCCCGCAGCGCGTCCGAGCTAATGGGTTGACCGGCGGACCCGCTTTGTATGCGCCATGCTACAGTGCAGGGACATGTGAAAAGATAATATATCGCTAAGTAAATAAATAATAGTTGAAAGGATTGACAAAAAATGCACTCTTTTGGTTGAGATTTATCGCAACATTTATTTGGCTCTATTGAATTTCATATAATATAATATGTACGTGTCTTACGGTGAAGGAAAACATGATGAGGAAACCTGCTTGTCTGAGAAAACCTAGCAAGTTTTCGAAAGATATATGAAGTCCGCCAACACGCACTAGGCCAGCGCGGTGGACTATGGCCTGATCCCCCTCGTACGAAGGGAGGTCCGTGCCCAGCAGTAGGACGTTAAAAAAGGGCTGGTGATAATATGTGTGAACTTTTGATATATTTAGCGCCTAGGTATATAGCTATATCCTTATAATAGTCTTCATACTATTTAGATACACGTACTCAGCCCTTTTTAACGTCCCACTTCACATGTCATTCAATGGTAATTATGTTAGAAATGATTCGCACATGAAAATATCAGAGGTGCGAGACCCGAATTTGACCCCACATCACTCAGTTATCCAAGCGAGCGTGTGACCATTGGGCTATTACTACCGCACCTACATATGTATAGCCTATAGGTATATATGTAGTAAGTAAATATATAAGTAAATATGTTATTACCCAGCCATATACATATTCATGATAGGTTCATATTGAGAATAGGTATTCGGTTGACCATGTTATTTATTTGGTAAAAGGAATTCCAATAGAAAGTAATAAATCTTATTATTTCTTACCTAAAAGTAATTAGCAGAGATAGATAAATCTTAATACATATAATAGGTACTGCTTACGAATATGGTCATGGTCACTGCGTTATAATACTCGTATTACTAACCTAAAAGCAACATAAGAATCATTTAAAAATAGTGAATATTTTTTGCTTTAGCGGTAAATAAAATACTCTCTAAAAATTAATTGTGTAAAAAATGTATACTTATTACAATTAATCTATACCTAAGTAATGGAAGATATCTACGATTATCGACATCATAAGAATTTCTGAGTAAAATAGTAAATAGGTAATCTATAAAACTATCTATTATAAATACGAGTACCTACTTAAATATTAGAAAATAATATTTTTAAACTTATTAGAATCTGTATATTTTTTGGGAACTATTATTGAAAAAGTCACTAATATCGTTACGGTGGAGGCGAAATCTATAGTTTTTACTTTTTAGATGATATGGTGATAGTTATCTGGGTCATCGGATTTTGGACTCTTTACATCGGGAAAATATGTCACCTCTGAGAAATGTACACAAACGTGTGCGAGCGGAAGTCGCTTGTAAAATACCTATACTTATATTTTTAATCTTCACTTCAAACTATAAAGTTCTGATATAGTTATACATTTCTGTCATTACAGATAAGACAAGCGTAAAATCGCCAATATAAGGTTGTAGGGCGATGTTGCCTAATAGATTTTATGTCTATTGACGAACTGTTTTTATAAAAGATTTTTTTCCAAATTTACACTATACAGTAATTGTAAAGGGTAAAAGTACCTTTTCATGAAAATGTTCCTTACCGGTACCGCCTACACATATTACTCAATATTAATGATGTGATCTTAGCTCAAATGACTAGTAGTTTACTTGACGTGTATTAATGATAGCATTTGTGTCCACTCTTCTATTTGGTCACCTATTTAAGAGAAGAGTTGACTATTCTAAATTAATCACGGGATGGATTGATGCGTGTTATAAAGTGTCGTTCACTTACTTCTGTACGTCATGTTTTTGTATAGCTTATATTTTGTGAATTTTCTATTAATAAATATTTTGTTAAATTATAGTAATCGACGACAAATATCAATTGAGTTATTAATTATTATTGTTAAATTTTCGTAATCGACGTCAAATATATAAATAAATATATAATATGTACATTTTACACATATAGAGATGTGTGCATAATGAAAATTTCATATACATAGTTTTTTCTATTTTTTTTTAATAATCTGCATGTTTCGATTTACCCTAAGGCAAGTTATAATTATTTTGTAAGTAAGTGATTACGACTTGTCTTGCGGTAAAGCAAAACTCAACTTAAAATGAAATTATTTATTTGAGTACTTTAAATATTATTTGACATGAAGCTTTTAGTAGGAGAGATTACGTAGCTTTTTAATAAATCAATTTACGTTGACTGGAGATGAATAATAATTGAACTTACTCATAAAATTAAAGTTTATTTAATTAGACTGTTTGGTGTTCAATTTACTTATAAAATTAAAAATGGGTTTTCAGGTAATTAATGACATCATTATAATTTAATAACTAATAACTAGGGACTCTACTACTACTACTAATAACTATGCTCGATTCGGTCAGGTTCCTCCCTAGGTGCCCCATGCTAAACTTAAAGTTTGTATAGCCTAAAAATTGAAGGACTTCCATGCAAACTTGCGAGAGCTATTTAATCTTTAATCCGGCCCTATCGCAAAATCCGTTCTTAGTGGACGTCTAATAACTGTATTCTATGTCCCTGGCAAATATCATCATTTTACGTCAAGGGGTTTTCGATATTTTGTGATGAGTGAGTGACCTTTCGCTTTTATATATTTAGATGGATAGAATAACTATGTCATTAACATTCTAGAGGTTTCATTCATGTAGGTACTTACATGGCGATCAGTGCTTATAATATTAATCAATAATCTCTTTGAAGTGGACTGTGTGGTGTAGAGATCTTCATATAGGTATGTATGTAGTATGCTCATCACAGCGAATTACTAATAATAAACATATTTGTATTACAAAAAAAAAATTAAATTAAAATTTATTGATCATATAAACTGCTAAAAATAACGGGTGTTTTTTTATACATAAAACTTTACATCTGAATATCTTTATAATCTATTTACCTGAAAGTATGAAAGTCTATATAAGTTTAACATAAGAAATATTATAGATTACTAGTTTCATATACTAGTGTGCTGCTTTATTACCTACTCAGTACCTCTACATCAATAATTATTAATAATTACTCAAACAAATATAGACCTTAAAACACTGCAATAAAAATAAAACTTCTTAGGTTTGAGTCCCAATAAAGCCATTATAAATCCATTGTTTTGCACCATTGCTTTCTTATACTTATTTGCTTAGGCACATGGAAAAATCTCTTCGCTGTGTCCTTATTGTAGTGTTAAGGAACTTGGAAAACATATATTTACATACATAAATAGATATATCAGCACTCTATCGGAAAAGTTTTCTTCGAATGCGGGGGCAGACGGGTCGACTGACGTCATCAAAGACTGCCGAACCGAATTTTATCTTGTAAGAAGCAACTTTAAAACTTTTTGATTTTTCAAAAGACAATTTTTCAGAAATTTGTTAAATGAGTAAAGTTATCACACTTCTCCATTGCAAATATTTTGTACCTCTGTGTTTTATTTTAGTGCTTTGCAAGATCATTTTTAAACTTAGTAAAGTTCATTGAGGGGTATTAGTGTAATTTTTTGTCGACATTTTTAAAATAAAATATACCCGAAATTAACCAACAATACAATTCGGAACTTGTCGACTTATCTCATGCATAAAAATAAACCTCACCTCTAAAGAAAGCGATGAAGTTGTTGATTATCTATAGAAATGTTGCACTAATTATTTACTCGTATTTCAATATTAAAAATAGGTACCTTCACTTCACATGCAAGAGCGTAGAATGTAAAACTCTATTTTTTCAGCAGTTATATGTTTTTTTTATTATAATGAAACACATTGTATTATAGGTTTATTTATTTTAAGGTACCTAACTCGTGGTTTTATTCCTATCTGAAATGAAGTATGACTTAAAAAAATTGTAAATTCATGTATTGTTTTATTTAAAATTTATCAACTTTTCAGAAAATGTTCTGTGTAACAACTATAAAAACTAGTATTTACAATTTTACTACAAGTATAGCAAGCTACGAGTATAGCCTTTGTAATGTTTATTGGTACTAATTATTATAAGAAATTATAAGCCGAGATAATATTTTGTGTCCATCTACAGCTCCACCCGTCCCCTAGCAGGGGGTTGGGGACAAGGGGGAGCTACGTATTGTCTCTTTGTTTTTACCGGACCCGAATAAACATCAATGTGGTATATACAAATATTCCTTGTGTAAGAGATCGAACTCGCGACTCGTCTAGGAGAGGAGACCATCTCTACCCTTTTACTTTATACTTTAATGAATTACTAATTTACACAACACCCTAACAAAGTTACAAAATTACATGTATAATATTAAGACTAATAGCCACTCACCCTCGCTCCATTCGGGCTCGTCCCTAGGTCCGTTTTAACGGCTAGTTATGATTTCTCCACGATGAGATATTTTCCTACAGTAAATACTATATCCTATATGTTGATCCAGATAAACAGCTGTCATCACACAATATTTTATCAAAATCTGTTCAGTGGTTTACCAGACATATAAAAAGACATATAAAAAGACATATAATAAGACAGACTAAAAATCTAAGAACTATAGATACGGCCTCTTTATCAATAATAAATAACTACTCCAATTATTATCCAAAAGTAAGGGTTAATGTACAGATTCAACTGCGTTAGAATTTTACTACATAATATGTATCACGCATGTAACACGAGAGTTATATCGAATAACATTAAAATAACTTTATCTGTGCGTAGGTACATGTGATATGTGTTTTTTCATGAGTATGAACGAAAGCTTATTTTATAAAAAGCCTCTGAGATACAACCCCCCAATATTTAAGTTTCAACAATTTTCTACCTTCAATGAATCAGTATCGTGTCTATTTAGCCGTTGTTATCCAAAGAGTACAATGTCTCATCCGCCAAAATATTTAACAAATATTTCTAGGCTATCGCTTGTGAAAGGCTTACTTTGGTAAAGGATTACCGGCAGTATTTTTACGGTTGATTGTGTCACTATAGCATAGTAGGTAGCGCACCACTCGTTCTGTCCTTCTGTTTACTTCCGTGTTTGGTCTAAGTTACAGGCTATCGAATAAGTTAACGTGAATTATACGTTATAATTAATCACTAAAGTCTACATAGTACATAGTATAAAACAAAGTCGCTTCCCGCTGTCTGTCTATGTCACTTTGTATGCTTAGATCTTTAAAACTACGCAACGGATTTTGATGCGGTTTTTTTTAACATATAGAGTGATTCAAGAGGAAGGTTTACATGTATAACTTGCGGAAACGAAGGACCCGAGCGAAGCGATATGTTCCGTTGTTTTATATAATTTTAAAGCATTGAAATTTTAAACGAAATAAAAATATTTGATATTTTTCAAATACCTACTTTTTCGTTAATTTTGGCCCTCGTCTAAAACTTTCCGTCAAAATAAAAACGTTTTTAAAGATAATTAAGATAGAGTATTTAAAAAGTTAAGAAAATCGTAATAAAAAAAAAAAACAATAATTAGTTAAGGCTTACTTAATTACATATATTATAGATATTAGAATTTCTACATCTTTATTTATATTTAAAAAAATATTTAAATATTTAATATTAATGATTTAGTATTTTAATATTTTGAACGTAAAATCTTATGACTTGGATAGAGTATACCATCGTTTCATGCGTAGGCGATGTGTATAGCTTATTTTTTAGTTGGTTCGGAAGGTATTGTTTAGGGGCTTTGTCCTAGAATTGGGAATGCTCTCGTGTGCGCTCCGGTGACTTTGCTAAATGTCGCCTGAAGGAAATGCGATTTTAACAGCGAAAACATCAGAATTACAAGTCATTATGCTCCACTCCATTGCCTTCAGGCAAAGGGTGTTTGTTGTCACATCCTCACCCTTTCATTTCGTAAGAAACATTAAGCTACTTGTATTGCTACTCGTAGTTGTACGTTTTTGCGAACAAAAACTTTAAAAATTTAGAATTATATCAAAAAAATTAAGATCAATACTAAATATCCAAATAATCGAAACTTAATACTAAGAACATACGAGAGTAAAAAGATTCGAATTTTAGAATGTTTTAGTTATTATTTTTACAAAATTTTTTTGCATGATCTCGTCGAATAGCAATAGTTTTAACTCATTATCGTAGCAAGCGAAGGGTTCGCGTCAGGTATGTCCGTATGGCGCTGGGCCCTTTATAATTTAGAAAAAGAGCCATTTATTAAACTGGACCCCTTAATAATTATTGGGTTCATTCTGGCATATTCGCTACCTGCCGACAATTCGCCATTCTGTCTTTGTGTGTCGGCGTGGCGCCCTAAAGGGTTCTAATTTTAAATGCAGCGTGTAACTATTCTGTCTTTTATTACTAAATTTCTCTTTCGCGGGTGGTTAACCCGCTGCCGCTGGACGCAATATGTTGTATTTTTTTAAGTAGACAGGGGTAACCAATTAAAAGGATACTAATTAAGGGATTGCTTTGTTGGTCTTTTGCGGTAATACTTTTACAAATTCTTCTATTAGAATATTTTAAAACATAATCGAGGATTATGATATGGAATGATTGTTAGTGGACAATATTTTAATAATAGTTATTAATTATGTTTAATAATTGTATAAGTATGGGCAATAGTAGAGTTGTTAAGCGCTCGCTTGGGTACATATGTGGATTGTGGGTTCAAATCCTTGGTTTCGCACCTATGTTATTTCTAACATGATTACCACTTACGATATAAAGGAAATCTTCGTGAGGAAACATGCATGTTTGAGAGAACTTTACAAGTTTTCGGAAGACAGAACAATCCGCACTTACACTTACATAAAAAGTATCTGTAAAGTCGTCTTTTATTTTATGTGTAGAAGATGTCAAAGCTAAACCTCATGTTAAAAGAATGTTCAACAAATTAATTAAATTGAAATGGGCCATAACATTGTCGGATAAAATTACACGCTAGAACGTCCAGTGTCAGCGTAAGTATAAGTAAACATACGGCATGGCGTCCATCTCGCCAGTTTGTTCGTAAACAAGGCCCGAATGAATATAGACAAACGTGTTTGCTACTGTAGATCGCGTTACAACAACAAATATGTTTGTTTATTTATATCACATCGATAATAAGGCTACTACATAGCATTGGAGCTTTCGACTCCCTCGCTTTTGTCTAATGCGATGCAGTCGTCATAGCAACACTGCAGCCCTACGGCAACATACAAGAAACCATAAAAAACAAAATCGAAGGCAGAAATCTCACTCGACCTCACCCCGACTCTTGTCGTCGTGATCGTCCGAGAGTTCCCTTCTCTCAAACGTAATTTATGATCTCGGGAAATAAACATAAAAAATAGAAAAGGAAAAACGACGGCACGCACGATAAAAAACCTCGTCGTAAAAGTGCGTTGGGCGCGGGGTGCTGGAGCTTCCGCACCGCCCCGCGGGCGGTAACCCTTCCGCTCTGCCCGCCTCCGGCCCCACACCCTCGCGGTAAAGGGTTAGGGCGGCTTACCCTTGCCTTGCCAATGAACACAAAACTATGTACTATGTTATACATTACTTATGAAAGTTCAACTACGCAACCCTTTAAATAAGTTATTTATAACAAACCTGTAAGAGGCATATACTAAACTAAAAATAGGTAAGTACATAGAGAGAATTATTGAAAATTATGTGTATGTAAATTAAAATATTTGAAAGTAATAAATTTATTTTCTTTGAGTTTTGAGCCAGGTGTGTATGTACTTATAAAGTTTTTCATGGAGGTCACAAATGTTGCAAATTTACTAGGCAAAGGTGGTTTAAGAGTATATTTAATTAGTCAATATTGTAGCTGAATGTATAATAGCGAAAGCTGAATATAGCGAAATATATAATTCAGATTCTTATTTAATATGCGACATACACTGTAGTTCTGCACTTCACGTTCCCTCATAGTTTGCCGACGCAGCGGCCGTCCGTGAGCGTCGCGTCGCTGCTCTACACCCACGCTGCCCTTTCACCCTCTTTTCTACGACTCTGCGCTTGCAATCACTAGTCACAAGCCACGTACGCACTATAACAAGGTAAGATTAATATGTATTACTAATTGCTTAGAATAATAAATTCTATGATTAATTATTGTAATTGTAAAAAAGAGTTATATATTAGACCGTACAATATACCTAGTTTTCATGTCTCTGCTATTTGTTATTATAATATCGTATACCTACACAATAAAATTATGTGTCTTTGTGTGGTTTTTACTACTCAATATAAAAAAAACCAAAGTCGAATACTTTATTCCTAACACTGAAAATTTTCATCATCTTATAGTACCTACTTATATGACGAATTATCTTCGATAGTTTGGTAGTTCTTTCTGTAGTTTTTATCGGTTCCGCTCTGCCCAGTGGCCGCTCTTGCCGCATTGCCGTTTGGCAATTTTATTTATTGCCGATATCTCCAGCGGAAAACTCGCAACATGTTAATTTCCTGTGCAATTCTCCAGTTATACGACTTATACAAAATAAGTATTGCCTGGGATATATAATATTTGTATTATTAAATCATATCGAAATCAAGCTTTATTTATACAGTAGGTACATGATATTAAGATATTATTTTTAATATAGTTTTTCATATTTAATACAGAAGATAGTTTAAAAGAAATTAATATTGTTTGGAAATACAGTGTATAATATGTTTTTACTCAGTTCAATTTTATAATCCGATAGCCTACAATTATATTTGATGTCAAACTTGTAACAGATACACGTTTTTTTCAAGGATATTTATAACGGCTAACTTATGCAAAGGGGTCCCCTAAAATTGTTGGGGCTACACTTATTTAAATTCCCATTTTTGTACCAAATTTACATTAGATCCATACACGCTAAGATGTTAAGGTACGGTCGGTCCCTTCTTATGTAGTAAATTGAGGGTCACCCAAAAACCGTTGAACTTACATACTGAGCCCATAATGTCCAGCCGTTCGGTCCTGACGTCAGTGAAAAAGTACGGTATTTGCCTACTTAATTTTTTTTATTCTTTTGAAGACCACGTCTGATGCGTGTAACAATTCACTTTTTTTGGTAAAATATCGATCGCCATTAACCGGTGTACTGGATGATTTGTAATTTACGAAAAAATTGTAAATTCCTGGGGGACGATTATAAGCACATGCGCGAGCGCGTCAAATCTTCAGCCGGCGTACGCCGTTCTGGGACTTATTATGGCTTTTTTAAACGACAGTATAACGGGGGACGAGTATTTTTTAAAAATAAATTTACTTTTTTAGTAAAAAATGTGTCCCCGCAGTTGAATTCAATTGTTGCGTGTCGGATGAGCACGCGTTTGATTTTATGTCACGAAGGGATTTTTTATTGCTTGGTGTGTGCCAGTAAGTGCCGCAAGACATATACTTGTGTTTTCTCGCAACACGCGTCACCTTATAGATAAGCTTCTTCGTATTTTATATGATACCTACCTACGTAAGTTACTTCATAAAGGTAGATAAATATGTCCGTAAAATTACATCTAGATGGAACTGTGGATATTTTTATACCATTTAGATTTTATTATAACTAATACTGTATAGGTATTAGGTATGTATCAGTTAAGTGTATATACCTGCTGCCTTGTAAATTACACTTACATTAGGCAGGTATACATGGTGTTAGTAGTATAGTCGGTAAGACTATATAAAGCAATATAATTATGTTGTTAGGACTCATAAAAGTTTCACATTCATTTACTAAAAAAAATGTTTCCGAGTTAAACGACATCTGGAACTGTTATATATATGTATGTAGTATAATAAAACGCACACTGCTGCTAGCTATATGTATGTGCGGAGGGCGACAGTGAAAGAGGTGAGCAAGTCACAACAACTTTTTACTCCCTTCAAAGGGAGGACGGCCCTCCGCTCGCCCGCACACCGATGTATGGAGGGTCTCTGGAGATGAAAGTTTTGTGGGGTTAAACTACACACACGCATATGTGAGACAACAAACGCGTAGTTACCTAACTGTAACTTTAATTATATCTTTCAATCGATACTTTGATAGGCCGCTTTTCTTTGCTTCTGTAAAAGAAGCAATCCATATGTATTCGCAAAAATATATTTCAATTGCCTATTTATTATAACTAGATGAAAACATATCATATTGATTTATAATTGTAACAATCTTCTAAGAAAAATGTATGGAGATTTTCATGTTTACATGTAGGTATCTAGCTGGACTAGAACAAGCTTTTTGTAAATTGTAGTTACTTAAATTTAATTTCTAGCCACTATGATACAGAAAAATAATGATAGATAGTTAAAGTACAAGGAAGTAGTTTTATTTTTACGAAAAGGAAATAAAGAATAGCCAGTAACAGTGCGTAAGTTTTACCCTACTCGGCTACCCCTCAAACCAGCAAGCAAAAAGTGGACAATTGCATCTCTTTGCTTTGCATAAATCAATGGCTGGCCATTGTGCTTCGTAATGGGATCCGAGGGTTGAATAAATAAAATGTGAATGCAATAGCTATATACCTACAGCTAGGTACAGTTTAAGACTATGACCATTCAACAAGACCGAAGATAGTTCAAAGTTTTTGATTTCTGCTACATTGCAAAATTCTCATATACCTATGTAGAGGTATCTACGAGTAGGGCGTTCGTCGGTAGCTCAAAAACAGATGTTTTCATAATAGGTGTGCCATGTGCATAATTATTTTATTTAATCGAGTAATTTTTAAAAATAACTTCTAAATTCTACAGATTAGATTTTGTAAATTAAATATAAATATTGTTGAAGATTTTGAAGAATGATTTTGAAATTGAAGATGGCAAACATCATGCTGAAATACGACTTTAAAGGCGTGTGTGAACTAATAAAGTTATAATAAAAAAAATGTTTTACAGAATTATTTATCTTGTCTTTAAAAGAGCTTTTTATTAAATTGTAGTAACGATGTGTGCACCTAGAGACGCACTCGAGCGAAGCGAGAGTAAATCACTAGTTCAAACTAAAAAAAGACATAAATGCCTGACTGAACACTTCCACAGTAAGCACTTAATTCTTAAACACATAATACATATTTAATTTTATAGATAATAGTTTAGTAGGTTTAATATAAAAATTTTGAAAAACGTATTTTATAAATTTTAGAAAAAATACTAAGTATGTACCTACTTAGGTATATTGAAATTTGACTTATATTTATTTTTTGTGCAAAAAATAAAAGTACGAGTAGTAAGTATGTATAATGAAATGTAGCCAACATTATAATAGCTAAAAGGTACATCTATTATGTATATAATATACCTACAAACCTACATCTATTATGTAAGTATTAACATGACACCAAAAAGAAATATACATATAAAACATTTTCAATAGAATTTTATACCTGTTAACACGACATTAAATGGCTGAGATTAGTAAAGTTTTTCTTAGAATTAGATCGGACATCATGATTAAGCATCCACTTTTTTTCATCCACATATTAAAATTCAATTGAATTACACTAAATTCAGTGTGATTTATTCCATCTAAAGAGCAATTTTTCTTTGAGTGTGAAATCAGATACAGGAACTATATTAACAAACAATGGCTAGTTAAGATTTCTAAATTCATTAATAAACGAAAAAAATACATTTTATTTTATAACACTAGCAAACACGGCTCGCTTCGCTATAATCTATCGGTCCAGCCGTTTCAGAGATTAGCCGGAGGAGGAAACAGACAGGCAGACAGGCAGACAGACAAAAAATTTAAAAATTGAGATTTTGAAGTAAGTACCTTACTATACCTTAGTATACTTTCATATTATGCATTTCGAGAAAAGCTATTAATTAGAAATTAAACACTGACATTTCAATTTTATTTAAATTATGTACTGTAAATTTAAACTATGATAGTAGAAATGAAAGATACGTCATAAACATTAAGAAGAAATACTTATTTTAAAATAAGCAGTATTTTAAGTACATTTTATAAACTGATAGAAATTTGATTAATACATATTCCTCATTGAACACAATACGTTTGGTATTGTGGATTCCAAAAATACGGAAATCATCGGGCGGAATGTTTAGTTTTGTCATCGATTACGCAAACTGTTTCAAGGGTGCGCTGCATTCGGGCATTGTGAAAAAATATGAGAGCGTATATATAAAAACTAGACGCAGCTGTTGTGCGGCACACATGCGAAATGTAGCAGATATACCCCATTGCGGGGTATAACGATGTATGTGCACCTATTCAGTCTGGTGGTTACGACTTTTTATAAAGATTTTCACGTATGGCGACCCTTGCGCTATATAGGCTGAGCGAGAAGGGTTCCGAGTTCAATCCGCGCACTAGGAAGGGTTTGCAAGGACGCCCGCCGACGCGCAGGCGCACGCGATCTTGCAAAAAACTAACACAATGAGCACAACAGCACTGTTTTGTTGTTAATAGTAGATTGTTCGTAAATTTCTCCTTTTTTTGCTAAAAAATGTAATATCATCAACTCGTTCACGCCCGGCTTTTCAAAGCGAGCTTTTGAAGAGGGAACGAAAAATTGTTAAAAATAGGTAAAAAGTGGGTCAGAAAGGGTGCTTTTGAAACTAGTAATCATTACTTCGCGTCGATCGATTGCCGTTATTATACAAAAAATATAAATCGCAGCTATTTCATAATACCCATTATTGTAATCAATGTAATTTCGATAACTCAATAATAATACAGTGCAGTCTTCTTTTGTATTTATAAAAATTAAGTTAGCTGCTCCTTGCAAGATACAAGATGGGATGCAGTCACTCCAAATTTTAGATTAAGTATATTTATCTCAATAAAATGTAAAAGTTAATATCGTTTTTTTACCAAAAGACACCAATAGGCAATAAACGCGTTAAGTATTGCCGTATTGCAATATATACAACTCAATTATTATGAAACGTGAAAATTTCAAAATTATGACTTATACCTAATACTCAATAAGGTACTAATATAAAACTTAAGTTTTAGTTACAAATCAATTAAGCAAATATTCAAAGTATATACCTATTCGATCTACACAAAAACTAAAAGTAATAATTATTTTTTATTTTTCATATATCACCCCTTTTTTGATGATACGAATTTCTCCCTAAATGTTGCAAAAAATGAAATCTCAATTATTTATAAATTAGTTCTGCGGACAGTTATAGTATTCATCCCTTTATCAGTTTACAATCGGCCGCAAATAGGAGGGAATGAATTGATTGTTAGTAGGTTAGTTTTTTCTATTTTTTAACATTATTTGAAAGATTTATGTTCTGTACTCACAAAAGTTCTTTTATCATTTACATGACGTTTTGTAGTGGAGTTTTCAGAATGAAAGTTGTAACATTTGTTAATCATATTAATAATATTATTAAACATTATATTGGTCATTAATAAAGGCTGTTTGTATAAACCGCCCGACACCGACAGAAAACTTAAACGAAAGTTTAGAAATGCTTATCTTATTGTAATAGGGATAATACTCCAACAAATGGATAAAATACTGATATGTACATGTACTAGTTATATCGAAGTGAAGAAAATATGAATTACGAGTTGTATTTCATTAAAAAAATGTAGTAAATAAGACCAACTTACTAATTTTCACAAAACCACTTTTATAATAATAATCTGTTTATTATATTATTATAAGAACAAAAAATATAAAAATAGCAAATGAGCTTAGTATAAATTGAGAAAGTTGATATAAAAAAATATCTAAATATATGTACCTAGTTTTTTCAATCGATATCTTCTTTATCAGGTAAAATTTGACGCCAGAGTCAGTCAACTCAAGGAAAAGTAAATCTATTTCCATATAAAGACATCATACATTGATGTAGATATTATATTTTAACTCTAATTAAAATAAAATGCTTAGTTTGCTTTAATGTCTAAAAACATAGTTTTTTTAAATTTTTGTTTCGCTTGCTTCTGGAGTTAGGTTCAGAAAATTTTATAGGATTACCACGAGATCAATATTATGTACAATGCATCGAAGATTTTTCATCGTCGGTCTTTAACCGTATAATAATATAATCCCACCTAAAACATTTTTATGCAAAATGTTGTAAATACGAGACGATATGGCCCACACTGTTAAGTTATCAGAACTCATGTAGCATGTCCGCTTCTAACTCTACAAGTCCTAACTTTACAAACTTTACACCTACAAGTATTTAGTATATGGCTTGGCCATATCGCATCATGCACACACACACACATGGGCGCAAAGTAAAAATGTATTCACTTTCCTGTTATAGAATAGTTCTTTTTTTATTTAATTACTGATTATAATTTGCGAGGAAAACATTATCGGAGTTGAATATAAAAAGGAAACGACATCAATACTTTAAGGATTTTTCTGTAACTTGTTCGTAGCGTATCGGGTAGTAAGTTTTCTATTCTATCAATGCTGTTTTTAAAACTAAAATCATATAAAGGTCATCAATTTAAAATACAAACACACGAACGAAACCAACAGTAGCTAGTCAATAGTAAAATATACGTGATAAATGAATATGGGTGGGCTATAAAAAAATCTTTACCTGTAATGTGCAATTACACGATGTTTACACGGATATCATGCCTTTACAACCCTTCTCTAACCCGTTCTATTGTAGATTTTTTATACTAACGCACTTGTCCGCCGTGTACGTCGTGCTATTTGACAAATGAGCATTCGGGCAGCGTAATAACTAAAAAAGTAAAATAATATTATGTATAGTTTGCATTAAAATTTTAATTAATCTTAAGAATATAAGAAAATATTGAAATTATTTACTAAAATTTAAAATAAATACTGCATTGAACACTTACTAACTTGTATTGTACTAATACACCTAATAATCACCACATCATGCGATAATTACTCCCAAAGCAAATAAAAAGCTTTATCTGCGGTGTAATTCCTACCTAATTCTTTTAAGATTTTAAGGCCAGTGTAGTTTATTTAAAGTATTTTCTTTTAAAAATAAGTATATTTTTTTAAGTTGGGATACTAACATTTTTTAACATATTTTAACCCTTTTAGGCGCAACACACGCACTGTTCAGTTTATTATTAAGTTTTTATTATAAACAAAAAATATTAGATAGCCGTGACAGTTGAGTCAAACAGCTTTCTGTGGACATGGCTTTTTTTAGATATCACCTGTTAGACGTGTATACAAAAATATTGAATTAGATTAACCGCCATTCGACTATAATTTAAAATGTATTATACAGGTGACGCGATAAAAAAGTGCGATTTAAAAAAACCAATACAAATGATATTAAGGTTATGGTGTCTTGCATTGTAAGTGAACAACACTTAATTTTTATATTATAAATAATATAAATCATCATTGTTAATGTGTTATAACCTAATTAATTTAGTGTATATTCTTCAGTTTATACTATTGGAAAAATAGTGCCTACTTTAATTTTAAAATTTTAATACCAATCAAATAAAAACCTTAAAAAAATATCACACTGAAAGAAGCAGATGTTAGAACACATTGCTACGAAAAGGTTATCGATTACCGTATGATCCAATTAGTAGATATCGAAACAATCGACCGTTTCGAGCCTTAAAGACGACCAAATAGCTCTATCAGTATCACGTTCAGCTAATTCAACCTTAAGGTTATACGATCCGAAGTTTTTTCTAAGACACGCGCCCTTACCCCTTTTTTAATCGGATTTCTAACGCGTGTTCAACGTTTTTTGTAAGTTAATAAAATTCCCAATCCACCTTATTGCACCGGTTAGGGTTGCGTTTTTTAACCTCTCGACCGCGGTACGTGAATGGTTTAATTAGACAGCTCACTAAGCTTCAGGATGTGTAGTAATTATGACACTTTATGACTTTATTACTTTAACATAAAACAAATAAATGCATAATATTTATTTTTTTATTTATTTATTGTACCTAAAAAAAGGTTAATTGCTTAATATCTTTTAGTATATATACTGAAAATAAATTTGGGACAAAGAAAGCACCTATTGAAATTACATTATAGAAATTTTGTGACAGTGGCGGAAATTCCCGTCAAGTGGTCGTGTAGAGGAAAAGCTATGGAATGTCATTAATATTCAAAACGTAAGTGGGAGGAATTATAAAATAATAGGAGTAATTTGGGACGGCACGCGTCCGTCCCTGGAATGTCTTGATAAGATATGCATGGAAATATGCTGGCTTATTACATTTTTCAAGTAACTTCGTTTATATTACGCACTCTTTTGATACTCGATAATTAAATGAGAAATTAATAGATACTATAAATATTTAAAATCTATAACTATAGCTAATAATATTTGAAATTGTTTCAATACCAAATTAATAACAATACCGTGCCAATTTTAATTTTGTAAGCATATTTTATTTTGTAATTGATAAGAATATTTGTCACTTGTTTTTTCCCAACCTAATTAAGTCACAGATAACCCAATCATTAAATTTATTTAAAATTATTTTGAAAAAGCAATTACCTACTTTATTAAAGTGGATTTTAATTATAGCTTGATAGTATACCTACTCTCCTTTCTTCAAAATTTCAATTGCATATTTAGTTTATATAAGATTTTGCATTGAGCATGCGATACCCGCTAGTGTTTTTATTAAGGTAAAGAGAACATAAATTACAAGTACCTAGTTCGTATTATCAGCACATCAGTAGGTACATATAAATAACATTGTGTCTGTTTTTAATTTCAAATTATCAGCTTTTCACTAAATGCATATGAAAGTATAATATACTGTACTTACATCAAAATATATTTTTTTTCTGTCTGTCTGTCTGTCTGTTTGTTCCGGCTAATCTCGAAAACGTCTGGACCGAATTTGACGGGACTTTTTATTTCTTTAGTAAAATAGGACCTACATATAGGTCGTTTTTAAAAGTAATACTCTTTAACATTTCAAATTGTTTGTATATTTTTAGATATAGCTACAGTACCTTAATGAAATCTTTTAATTATTAAATTTAAAACAGAATTATTATTTCCCAACAATTTTGAGAAAATATTTTACTTACACTTTTACTGCAAAATACAAGTGGGTAATAGACGTGGTAATGTAGGTAACCTATCCGTTTGTGAAAATGTTATTTTTTCTTGGCATTACAACCTCATAAATTATTTAAACCTCCACGACAGTTCTAGTTCACAAATGGTTATGCAAACTGTGCATAATATTTCTGCGAATTTGAATATTGACATAAACTCTTTGTACGTAAATAAAAAGTTTACAAAAGAGACAATGAAAAAGCCATTTGAAAAGAAGCAAATACTTTTTAAATGGTATTGCAATATTTTCTTAAAACGGTCGACATGCTTTCCGGAATATTGCAAAAATATAGCACCGATAATAAAATATTGAACCCAATTTTTTTGACTCTCTTTGTCTCTTTAGTGTAACATAATTATAAAGTAGCGCCCTAAAATTTTTACTTTATGAATATTCAATGTTCGTACAATGAATAAGTTTTTGTCAACTTCGTAAAGATTTTTCCTTTTAAGCGATTTTTTAAAATACATCTTTACTTAAATTATGTGAGTCACACTAATGAATTCATGAACATTGCTGTATATTCAAAGAAAAATACATAACACTTTATTTATACTCGTATAGTACACACATAGCAGGTATCGGTAAGTGTATAGATTAGATATATGCGTCATGTATATCATTTACTTACAGAATGTATGCCAAAATGAAAAAGACACATCTATAAAAAGTAAGACTAAGAATCAATCTCATGTATCATATACATAATATGTACAATGTACGTGTTCAAATTCTTATACGATTATACGAGTATGCTACAAACTGAATGAGTTTTAAAAATATGAACGATATCGAGTAGAATGTGGCTGTAGGCATTTGGTGGCGGGATAGGCTGATCAATCATGGAGCCTACCCCTTCTATCCCGCCCAGTGTCGGTGTGCGAAAACAAACGGTTGCCAGGCAACGCCGGGGCGGGGGCGCCCACACGAGCTACCGCATCCCCATGTATGACACACACTTTTACCCAACTCGAGATGCACGCTGATTGAGCCAATACTACTTGTGCTACACACGGATTCAGTATTTTTTGTTTGATTTTTGTCATTTTCTCTACATTTACTAGGTATATTTTGTATATTTTGTTAATTTGTAAGAAATGCAAAAAAATGTATCATAAAATTTTCTTTTTTATAAGCGTAAGTTGTTAGCCTTTATAATAAAAGCTATAAGTATGTATTCTTATAACTAAGATATTCAGATGACTATCTAAAAACTTAAAAGGTAAAATAAAACGTTTTTTCAAATATCTATATCGAGTATTGGCCAATAAAACATCTACGAGTATATCTATCGCAACTTAAATAAGTTGTAGTGTGTTTGTAGGTGTAATTGGGAATAAAAGAAAGGAGAGGTCCTGGCAGGCTCGGCGGTGATCCATCATCCCGCTGACCGCCGCCCCCACATCCCACTTACTTTTCACTTTCTCTACATATTTTAAGCAGAATAAAACTTTTCCTTCACTCCACTGTTATTTTTGTTTCGCTTAATGCTGACTCTACACTTTGTTTTTTATTAGCAATATATTTAAGCGAATCATCATATGATATATTGTTAAGCACTTCGTTTATTATGTACATTTAAATTCATAGTTCTTCTTTTTTTTAGTTTAAAATGATATAATATGCTATCAACATTGATATTTTTTATCATATCGTATCAGTTATACATAGTGATCAAATAATATATGTACTCATAACAATTGAATTAGTAGATAATAATAAAATTACTCATTAAAATAAAAACAAAATTAATAATATGATCGTATTATCAATGTAGAGTCAGCTTTAACACAATTGATTTCGTTTTATGTAGTTCAAAGTAATGTAAGACATTTTGCAAATTTTACCTGTCTCGTTATCTATTGCGATGGCAGTTCTTTTAGACAAAAGAAATCCTTTTAAACAAATCCGATGTAATACTATTGGGATTTACATTTAACTGTCTTTGATAGTTTAATTTTTATTTTAAGAGCTACTAGAGTGGAGAAAAGAATTTTGTTTGCAGTTTTGACTATTAACCTTTCTTTAAGTTATGTATAATTTAGATAATGAGTAGGTACTAGTGCTTATTAATCACAATTAAAAATGACATAATTCATGACAGACATTCATTCAGACATGAAATTCATTACATATAGATAAATTGGTCATCGCTATGTTTTTAGCAAATAATAGATAATAAGAAGCGAGTGTGTACGCAGGCACTGGTTAGTGCGGCAGCATCACTGTCTATAATAAATGAACGGGCGCGGGGACGCTGACCAATGGCAGCCCCACCCTCAATCAATATGATGGACTCGGCCGCGAGGGGACGATCGCTCACTGATTTTTTCCCTCACTGACAGGACTCGGGAGGACGTTTTTGCGCCCTCACTGCGGGTCCAGCGTTGAGGGGAGCGAGCAATTAATAAGTACGCGACCGTTGCCGACTTCGCGCGATGTACAGCCACCCGTTGAACACTCCTTTTTCTTGTTTATCCGACAAATTTTAATACTCTCTAAAGTCTCTGCTATAAGTAAGAAATTCTTGCATAATTAAGCAATTTATTAAATAACAATGGTGTTAATGCAAGATAAAAGAGCCAAGCCAATATAAAATAGCCATAAAATACTACAAATCATCAAACATGAAAGCAATTAAAAAGCAATTAGACTTGATTACTTAATATTCATACTTTGTAGTATACGCTTGGAAATCTCTCGAAAATATCTCGCAATTTCGAACATCGAAATCTTAATCTAAGTTTAAAATTTCTTCGGGAATCGGCAAATTTTGTACTAAGTCATTAAAGTATAAAACTTCGGTCATTTTGCTGGCGTTGCTTAAAAGCCTTTTTAGGCTGAGAAAAGTAATCTTTCATTAGGGTGGGGAGGAGCTAAAACGGAAGTTCTCTTTGAAAGGAAAATTACACGTCGGATGCCTGCGTGCCGTTCAAGGGAGATGGATTTTAATTACGTCAAACAAAGTTGTTGGAGTTTGCCGGGATCTGAGAGTTGATGCCATTAATATCGAGTCATGAGGACCAATCACGCGGCATGCGTTCATTACAGCTTGCTAACGACTGTAGTTTGTGTTAGTTCTTCTTAGTTTTAGTCTATTATATAGGGTTATCATAACGCAAACGCAACAATTACCATACAATTCGAAAATTATTTTTTCAAGTTTAGTCAAAACTAATTCGATTTTATAATTTGAATTAGCTAATCGCAATTTACTAACGACACTTCGGAATCAATATTCATTAGTAATGATGATTCCAATGAGTTGGAGGTGATAAATCGGGCGCACCTTTTATAGCGATGCGACGCTATGGAAATGAATGGCGCTCGGCGTTAATCAGAGTCCAGTCGCCATTAATTTGATTAGGGTTACTGGGCGTGGGTCTATCAATCCACCACATAACCATGTCACCTTGTAAGTAGGGCTACTGAAATAAACAGATTTCTTTAATTTAAATTTTGATTACAATAATCGATAATTTCATTGATTTTTGATAAACCCATCGAATACTTAGTTATTTACACATTTATATAACAATTTATGTTATTATTATAATGCGTATATTCTTCACAGTCTGTACGTAGGTATATAAATAGGTATGTCTTTTATGTACGTATAATGTACAGGAAAGATTTAATTTTTAGACGTAGGTACATAGATTGCTATGATAATATTATTTATGTTCCATTGGAATTTTATTTTAATTATAGGTCTTCACTTCATAGAAAACCTTCAAAATTTTACAATAGCAAGTTAATGCTGGTGGATTTCTTTGCAACTCTTTGGTGGGTTAGAAGAAAATTATTTTTTACAAAAGGACAATAAAATTCAATGAATGATTTTAAAGTAATACTTCAAAACGGAAACGTAATTTCGGAGATATAAGTGCACTCCTTATAACTTTTACTCCCAAAGTCCGATGCGCGCATAACCGGTGCCTTTATGTGCTTTTAACACAACTTCTCAAGCTTAGCTTCTACCAAGAATTCCTTAAAAGGAAAATTAAGTTACTATACATAAGTAGTTGGTCCGACATAAGACCTAAACCCAAGAGAGAAGTATATATTTAATTTTTAATATTTTTTTATGTCAAAACTAATTCTCATATATAACCAACTAGCGACTCACCCTCGCTTCGCCCGTGCTCATTCCTAGATTTAGCGCGCGCGAAGCCGCGGGTTCCGCTAGTAAATTAATACAAAAACTTGACAAATTATATACTACAACTTTCCTTAAGAACCACTCTATTGGTTGGTGTAAACAGCATGAAAATCGGTGCAGTACTTTTTGAGCTTATCGCGAACAGACAGACAGACAGACAGGCGTGGTGGAGGACTTAGTTTTATAATATGTAGTTATACATATAAACGTGTATATAAATACCTGTTAAAATGTAAATGGAATGGATAATATTACACTTTCCATTAGCAAAAAAGGACTTTTATTTTTTTATCACTTGATATATATACAACCTTATGAAGCAAAGAAATGTATTCAAGTGACAGCCCTTATGTGTTATAAAGTGTATTTTCGACCGATTCGTGTTGAGCACTTTTAGGTCAATTAGGCAGAGTCGCGCCCGCGGGCCTACCAACTAATCAGGGGCACGGCGAAGTTTATATCGTGTTAATTTGACTAATGCGCCTCAGCGGCCTCCGTCGGATTACTGCTGATAGTGATAGTGATGTACACGAAACAACTTGTTGTTCTAAGTGTTCCACGCTAATGTCCGGCACGTTAGATACGTGTAGGTATAAACACTACCTCTACAAGTCCTGATAATTTAAAAATACTTACTAAGTGAAATATAAACTTTAAAGTTAAAAGTTCGTTATACGCCAACACTCTCTTAAGAACTAATAACACATATTGTGTTAAACATCATGTAATCATGATAAATATAAGACTTATAAGAGATATTTGAGGAAGTCTTAAATATTTAAAAGAAAAAATATTTTTTAATTGTTATTAGAACTTCTGTGATTGTAATGAATATAAATGACAAAAGCTTTAATCGCGAGAAGGTAGTTGTCGTGTCGGACTGCTATTAGGCTGTGCTACTTAACCAATTAGACACGAAACAATCGCCCTCATGGCGAGTTCGCCGTGAATACGCCCCTATATCCGCGTCACACTGTCGCTTTTGCTACACCATTTTGTCATTCTTTATGATATTTTAAAAGGCAACTCATTACTGACTCGATTACGAATTAGAACATAAAAAAGAAAATTTCAAAAACTTATTTGAGTTCGATGATAGGGGACAATTTTATGGTTCCCATAGCACTGTTATTGTTGTTTTGTGATTGCGTCACGTTGTTCGTACATACATAAGTTATGTAATGTAGGCGTATATGGTGTTATTTCGTACAATTCGACTTGAAACAAAATTAAAGTATTTAGGGAAAATGAAACTTTATTATCCGCCCCTTTGTGGATCCATTAACTAGAACATTACACTTATTCGTTACAAATACAGTTATAGTTACATTATATGTTGACACCTTTTGGATCTAAAAAAATATAAAGAATATGAAAAGCAATGTTATAATAATATTCTGTGCTGAACTTAATAATGGTACCTAAACATGATGGTTTAATATCATCAATTTTGAATGAAAAGTAATAAAGATCAAGACGATATTAAATATTTTGTGCTACAGAAAATATCTTTCGAATTTCTACGCTCATTTAAAATAATCTGTTTATAAATATACTTACAAATTAATTTAATTGTTATTAACAAGGATCTCTTTTATTGATAGTAATAATAGGAATACGGATACATGCAGATGACCAAGTAAGTGATAATTTGTAAATACATGTCTACAAATTGCTAATATATTCGCGCACGAAAGTAATTTTGCCTGATATAAAAAATACCTAGTGTTTAAATATTTTTTAGAAATAAATATAGGTATAAGTATCTTCTACAATAATTATGAGCTTTGAATTTACATTATAAAGTCAAGTAAGAATCTTGTCGTTTTTGTGTCGTAGAGTTCACATTTAAGAGCTCATTAGAGCACACACATTGTTATATATTCATTATTCATATCTATTTGATATTATGTAAACAATAACTCTACAATATTGTACTATCTGCACCAAACTTCGCTGTGAGCATTCGGGCTACGATCTGAATTGTTAGATTTTTGATTGTTGTTGTTGTTGACGATGACAATAAATATAATAAATACCTACTTAGTCTTCAAAATCTATACATTGCTTTCCGAATTTGACAGGACTAAGCAACAAATACAAACATTTTTGAGTAACATCATTTTGTTCATGGTTGTACCTATAAAAGTATGTGCCAGTTGTCTTCAATTGCTAAGAGAGGGTGACCGCATTTAATTCATTTGTGGCCAGAGCATATATGCGGGAACATTTTATCTGACGCAGTGGAAGCGTCTGATAGTACCTAACGCTTGCTTTAACCGATTTCCTGTTTTTATGATATATGGCTTCTATCTAAATCGTTGTTAGATTTAAAATGATCCTAACATGTTGGAAATGAAATCGAAAACAAATTACTTCTTCGAAGTAATATATATTTTTTAATGTAATAAGGCAAAAGTAAGTATATTTAATTTATTTATTACTGATTGTGAAACGTCGGCATTCTTAATTATACGTAAGCTCCGCCTCACCTCTGATTGGTCGGTTAACCCTTCTGATATGAAAGGGTTATTATTATAACCCTATAAGAGCGGCGCGCGCGCCGAGTCGCGCCGCGCCCGCTTCGTCTTTTTACGTTTTTTGTAAGAACCGCTATTCATTTTTTACTCTACCATATCGCGCTTTCATTGGCTTACGTGAAAGGGTTATATTATAAATAAATCCCTCGCGTCATCCGTGGGAAGCGATAAAGGCGGTGCGTTTGAGAGAAAGGGTTGATTTAATTATGTACCGAGACTTCATTATATAAACTAGTGCGAGAGGGGTTCCATATGTTTAGTTTTTTCACTTTTATATTTATGAAACAGCAAAAGTCTGTAATTATTCTACAGTCCAAAGATTGTATATTAGGAAATAAGAGTGGTCTCTACATGTTAATAATATTAATAATTATTATATAAATATTAAGAAGTGAATTCTCTAAAATAAGTAAAAACTTTCTATTCGGAGAGACTCTCTTGTAATCATAATGTAAAGTGGGAATTAAAAATCTAGATAAATCCAAAAAAATCTTAAAACATAGGTTTATTTATAAAATATCAATTATCTCTATGGCATAAATCTAAGTAGTAGCACAGATCACATAATACTTTACTAGTAGGTACCTGTTATGGATTCTCCTTAATTAGTATATCGTAAAAAGTATCTGAAAGGAGTACGACAAGCGAAATTATTTTAAGCTCAGATATACTTTTATATATAAATATAAAATATCATCATCTGTAATTTACGAGCTGGATACAATCGATATTATACTTAAATTTATTATTACATTAAGATAGCATTGGTACGTGTCCTCGATATGTTGATACGGTTACTACTTAATTTTGCACAACAAATTTTGAAGCTTAGGCGTTAATCTAATGACTTTCAAAATTGACTTTTGTTGGTTCAGAATTCAGATTGACAGCGTCGGTCGTAAAGCAGATCGCGTGGCGAGGTGACGTGACTAATGCCGCTACATGAGGATTACTCGTACGGGCACCTTTAAGTTTCATTTATGGTTTAAACCTTGTCATCGAGTCGCTCGTTTGTTCATACATCTTAATACATAAGTGTATAACAATACAAGAGATAATAAGTATTTTTTTTCATTGCAAAAAGTATTGGTGGGTGTATTAAACAGTTTACTATAATTTAAAAATTTAATCTTATTTTTTGTATCCTTTACAAAATTTAGTATATGTATAAATAAATGTTCAAATAATATCTTTGGGGTTTTTCACATTAATACTTTTATATGAATAATTGTTATCGCAGAGAGACATTAAAACAATATTAACAAACTTATAAGATAAATATATTTTTATCAAAATAATTATTTTATAAAATTAGATTTCTTTATAAAAGTTTTGTTAGAAGTATTCATTACATTTAGGAAATAATCATTAATAATAAAGGAAACCTAACAACTTTCCGACTTTAAAAATTCTAGTTCCATTACCTACTTAAATGGCTTTGCTCTTGGATTTCATCCGTATCATATAGCAAACTCTTGATAAAAGAAATAAAATAAAGCTGGTTCAAACCAAATAAAAAATAAATAAAGCAAATGAATATCTAATATCGACAAAATTTTATTAAGCTACTTAAAACAGAGATAACATAAAAGGAGATGGAACTTTTCGCCTAAAAATACCTGTTTTGATTTTTACAATAGCAAATTTTACCTTTTGAATTCTCTCTGAAGCGTTGCAGCAATCAACCGTCTGTGATATATTAAAGTTTGTGTTGTATGTTCTCCTTAGAAGCCGCCTTTGGCTCCATAAATAATCTATTAGATGAACATCACTTGACGTTTGCACAAAGAGCTAATAATTCCAACTTTTGTGCAACCGCAATGATTTAGACCCAGCAAAAACGTTTGCGTAGGTAGCAGTCCGAACCCTTCCTCACCTGCTTTCCCACGATACAGAAGAAAGTATAACACATATCCAATATGTGAAAAAAGTTTGCGCAAATAAATTTACTGTCAAACATTCAAATTTCACTTTCGTGTCCGATTTTATTTACATAAAAGGGCTATTGTGTGATTGCGTGGGAAGATTTTTTTCAAGTTAAGGGAAAAATAGGCTAAAAATTTGTGTTTATCATATCTAAGTATTTAACGACGGACATTTTACTTATTGTCTTATATGATTTCGTATATCAAAATTTGTATATACTTATATAAATTAACATTGGTAAAGGTATATATAAATATTAGTAGGATAAATAGTGAAAGTAAAAGTACAAAGTAAGTTACTAAATTGTTCTAATGAGCTCTTTATATCTTTGTGTTTTATTAATTAGTAACGTAAATATTTTTAGTTGAAATGCCGTTTTACCCACAATATTATGATATTATCTGACTAAATATATACATTTTGTAGGTATAATCCCAATTACATAAGTAGCTAAGATTATTCGATGTTTGCGCACCATATCATATTTTTGTTTTTGTATTAAACAGTCGATCGAGTCGATGTAAATGATATCAACTAAGATGTAGAAAATAATCGTCCTACCTGTAGTAATTTACTAGGTAGGTACTACTAACTTACATTATATTAGTAGTTTTTATTTGCGTTCATAATTTTATATTTTTATAATAATATGTATCTATAATCTACATAAGAATCTGTGTAGTTTTAAAAGAAATTTAT
Organism: Boloria selene; assembly: GCA_905231865.2. Classification (NCBI taxonomy): domain Eukaryota; kingdom Metazoa; phylum Arthropoda; class Insecta; order Lepidoptera; family Nymphalidae; genus Boloria; species Boloria selene. The sequence goes on along the minus strand of HG993137.1, from coordinate 9,585,079 downwards.
AATTTTTACAAGTGCTCAAAATATTGGCTATTAAAAGTCTGTTTCTTAGAAAGATTTCTGTAATCCGATCTGCGATCAGGATAGTGTCGGAGTTTAGAAAATGCAAATAATGCAGCATCGTTTATGTCAATCGATAGTTCTCACGTGTTTCTACTTTACACTTTAGAATGTGCGCTCAATCAATGGCCCATCTGATGTGAAGCAAAAACGGCGGGGTCAGTAGTGAGTAAAACTGGGCTAGTTCTCCAATTGCATGGACCCTTTCACTCTCATTTTCTACCTGCGCTTTTTACTCTTCCCGGAATCGAAAAGGCAACCAAGAGTAGTTGTCAAACTTTGTTATTATTTGATGTTGATAAAAATATGATAATTTCTGAGGAATGGTTAATACTAACCATCCGCCCTGATTTTGCTCTGTAGTTGTGAACTGTAGTTTTATTACTCCTATCCATAGACAGAGTCTGCCTATGGATAGGAATAACATAGGATAGGAGTAATATGGGATAGGATAGGAGCTACGTGCTGGTTTGGAATGTTAAATAGAACAAGTTTTATTTAGATTTTAGGTTATATTATATATTTATTTATATTTTTCTTGGTAAACCACAAAAGTAGGTATGTATTTATTATTGTTATAATTAAGATTATTATAATAATGACAATATTCAAGTTAGGCTTTGTTTGTGCATTAACTTACAAGTACATTTGCCGTACAACATCGGGATGGGTATTTAAAAACAAAACACCATAAAAAATTGTGATGACTAATTTATACACTTTTACATTTGGTTACAAGTGTTCACAACTTTGAGAGACAGTGGACGTTGCGCCAATGGAGCAATATTTCGCAAATTCTTTCATTTCGAAGGGGTCCTAAAATAAATCAAATGTATATGGGATAGTCACAAAAAAGCGGGTTAATTACTCGGCTTTTGGTTGCTCCTATGAAAGGATAACTAGTTTTTGCGAGTCATAAAATTATATTAGAATTCTGTAGAAATGGTAATTTCAGACGAGATAAAAATATCTATAAATTGGAACGGAATAAAATTATTGTAAGATAAGAAGAGCAATAATAAATCACTGAAAGTGAAATCTTCTTGAAATCAAACTTCTATAAAGAATACCAAAAAGAAGTTTGAATTTAAATATATTTGAATACTTTAGAAACTTCGTCCGTTCACATTAATATAAAAGGTTAGGAAAAGTAGGTATTTTTTATATTTTTATCCAAAAATGGAAAGAATGAATTTACTTGCATCAATTATTTGACAAGATCTCTAAATAATTCAGGCAAATTTAAATCTTTCCTTTGCATTCAGGTAAAGATTATTTTTTTGCTATTGTACAAAACTATAAATAGAGTTCTATGTCATATGTTTATAAGTACTATTTTGATTTAACATTTACGTTTGAAAGTTACCAGCCAGTGATGTAAATCGATATTAGAGATTCGATCATTTATAACTGGTATAGGACGGGCAAACAAAACATGACTAGAAAAACTGGTGGAATGCGATGCGGGAAGCGAAATGAAGTATTATTGCAACACTTGCGTTTTCAATATAGCCTGCATTAAATTCATTGGCACAATGATGTACCTTCACGTGTGTTACTATACAATTTATTAAATACATCTTAAAAATTTTATCAAAAACATATAGCATATTATATTATTATTATTATTTAGAGTTATACAAATATAAAATCCAGTATCTATTAAGTATGTACATTACTTTCAATTCATATTCAGGATGATGTTAAAAGTCTTCGCACTCCTCATTCAAGATCCGAATTGTGTGAAAATATAAAATTCTAAATAAATTCGACATCGCAGAACTGATATTATGAAAACAAAATTCGATTACATTGATAAAAATTGTACGGTATTCAAGTCATGTTGATCCTTGAATCTTTCGCAGAAACAATACAAGATGATCAAGATAATGAAAGGTTTTAAGAAACAGTAATAAGATCATTATTTCGCATGTACCTACTACTTGCGACTTACCCTTGATTCGCTGAGGTCCTTAGGAACGTTTTATGAGTTAGTGATTCGCATACAACATACTTAAACAGTTGTGAATTTTTTGGTATTCGAGTTTTCCCTATTTTTTTACTTAATCAACCGCTGACACACTTCTAATAAAATGAGAATAAATAAATAAATAAATATATTGGGACATTTACACACAGCACTATCTAGTTCCACGGTAAGGTACGAGCCTTGTGTTATGGATAGATGGTTGATATACTACACATATATAAGTTTAAATACATACATATTATAAATATAAACACCCATGACTGGGGAACAAACATTCGTGCTCAACAAATGAATGCCCCCAGCGGGGCTCGAACCCGCGACCGCTTGCGCAGCAAGTAGGGTCACTACAAACTGCGCCACGCGTCGTCGATAAGTCGAATACCTAGTTCAAATCAGTCTAGTCATTATTGAGTTTTATTCTGGCTACAGATTTTTTTAATATAGATCTATATAGTATGTACTATACTTATTGCCAGTTTCTATAACCTCTCTACCGATAGACCGGTAGTTACTTTCATACTATTGTGACACATTAAAAGTTACAACCTGTCAAAACCGTATGAAAGTATCTACCGGTCTATCGGTAGATAGGTTATAGAAACTGGCAGTTAGACGTATGTGCTTAAATTGTTTTTTATCAAGCTTCAAGGTAAAAATTGCTGTTATGGACAGATTAATTTATTAATATTAAAAGTGGACGAATAAAATATTTTATCAAACCAAGGATCATTTTCTATACTCAAGAGCAAAATTATTTAACAATGCTGTGGAAAAATTTATTGTAAAATTTAAATAGTGTATAATACAAACCCTCGTATTAAATCGTAAACATGAGAAGGAAATGCAAATAAAATGCGAGTAGCCTTCTTATTGTAAGAATATTTGACTTTAGAATTCAAAGCGTCGTTTGTCGGTCTACGGCTACAAAAGCTCGCGAACGGGTGATTTCACACTCTAGTGGATTGGAGTACTGCCTCGCCGCTCCACTGCACTGAGAAACCACGTAAAATTGCAAGGAATGCATAAACAAATTCTACAATAAACATGTAGCCAATACCGTCCAGGTATATACGTACAAATAAATATATTATTAAGCCACAATTAATGTAATAAGTAACAGTATAATAGAGAAACTTTTTGTTACCAAACTCAAGATATTCCAGTTGATGCTTATTAATAAGGCTGGTTGGTGAATAAAAGCAGGCAGTGGTTAATTTAGTATTGCACATAAAACTAATTTTTTGTACGTATAAATATAAGTAGATATAATTAGCGCTATTATAAAGAGTGCTGGTTATTAGATGAATAGTAATTTTATAACTTCTATCAATATCAAGTTATATAAAATAATTGGCGTAGTTAGTATCTAGTCATAGTTTATGCATAGCTTATTGCCAGTTTACTCGATATTTTTTAGACTATTGATATATACATAGGTATGTATTAAATTTGCATTGAATGAAAACTGTTAACATTTAGATACATATCGCACGCGAATATTTTCGCTTGGCTGCATTGGAGAACGCGCACACGTGCAGATTACGTTTTTCAAAAGTTTTTTTACTGTAAAACATATGCCGCTTTTTGCTTAACCCACTTTGGACTCGATTATAACCTTCTTACCTACATTTGCTTCGGTCTTTGTACAAGTGAGGCCGCCAAAATGGCTACATGTTTCGAGTGCTTGATAGGTTAAAAAAAGAAAAGATGATAATGCTAAAGAGCAGAAATATTATTATTGAATTTGTAAATATAGAGTTATTTCTATAATAATTTATTTATAATGGCATTTAGGCTACTGAAAAGTAAAATATGAGTTATTTAATTTGTTATATGATCCTATATGATAGGTATTATGTAGGTAATTATTAAGTGTAATGCCCTTTTTAAAGGAAGTATCTCCTTTGGGCTCCATCGAATCTGATATAACCTGTATACATGTATGTATGTTGGTCCTTATGTTCTTAGATTTTAGATCGATTTTGATCATTCATACCGTATACGTCTCGTTCGATTCCTCTTGATAACGCGAGGTTATAAGTTATACCTTATAGATAACATCAAAAATTATAATTGGAGAATTATGGTGCCAATTCGTGTTTCTGGCGAAATAAATGTCTGAATTTTCAGTTGATTAGCCTTTTGCTCATTGTTATTTGATTAGTGTTTGAAGAAATGATATGAATGCTTATTTGATTCCATGTAGTCTGGTACGGAACGGCAGCGCACGAGCAAAAAATCTGAAGTGGTGTAAGGTTTATGTTTACGATAACACAAGGAAATGAGATGACTCGCATATGGACGCAGCAAGATTTTGCAGAATACTTGGCTCTATCTTGTGCAATAATGCCAGGGCTAGCTACTGTTTAATTAATTTTACTTTTAATGTCATACTCATCATTTTGTGGAATTGTAAATATTGTTCAAATTACATACATACAATATATAGGTACTATACAAGTTCTTAGTTTATTTCTTTGACACGATTTTAGAATTTTGATATTATCAAAGTTTTATACCTAATAGCTATTACGAAGCACACACTGATATATGATTTACTTTATTTAAACTTTAGCTATCTCGAATAATTTAAATAATGTAATTGAATTCGTTATTCACTCAATTTCGCTTCAATAAGCAAAACACACATAATAACATGTTCATAAATATAAAAAAAGTGCGTGTGTACAAAGTGCACATGTCAGAAGTAAAACTTGAATTTAAAATAAGCCTAACTCTTCCCCATCTCTGAGCGCCTGGTACTATGGACTTATTTTTTCGAGTTTGAAATCACATCGATTCTAAAGAAGTTTCACTCCAAAAAATACAAAATCAGAGTGATGACTGAAGACTGAAATGACTGGATTGACTTAAAATATTCTAAAAGGTTAGCCTTCATGAAAAGTCTAAATTTTTAAGTTAGCGCCATGCGTCATTTTATTTATAGGTACCTTATATGGGAAAATAAATACATTTAGTTTGAATTACGAAATGGATCAGCCCTGTCAATGTTTGCATCGGGTCCCACGGTGTAACTAGAGCCGGGCGTCCGCGGCTTCCGTCCGGCTTTTAGCGCCGTCCCATCGGTCACCGCCACCGTACCTCCGCAACACCCACACGTTATATTCACTTGCCACTGTCTGGCAGACTCCATAATCTATTGTACATGTATAAGACGTGTAGGTACAAAGTACATAATATGTACAAGAGCAAGAAGAAGTAGGTGGAATATTTTATGGAATGGAAATATCTGAACAGAATTAAATAACGACTTACATGGATATTTAGAAATAAACAAAATATTATGATAAATTTTATTGCAAGTTAAGCTTTTCTAATCATTTAACAACCTGGTATTAAATCAATCAAAATGGTACCTGTTACCAAGTATGCAAAAGTAAATTGATAAAAAATGGCGTGTTTTTAATCGGGAAAGCAAATATACGTGTGAAGATACACAGTAGTGGAGGATATTTTAAAATTGGCGTGACGAAGGTGCCTGGATAAAAGAAGATCAGTGAGGTGGCCGCGGTGCCGGCGCCTCCCGCGGTCATTAATATTAATTAGGCTCGGTGCGGCCGCTCCCGTCCGCCCGCCTTAATGCACAGTCTCTTTGCTGACTCTGACTCGCTGCGAAAATTAATTACTCACAATCTTTATGTTCCAATTATAAAAGCCTTCGCAACAAATTAAATCTGTCCGGCGCAGGCTTCTTTTGAGAGTGGTTTCACTCTTTGTGAATTGATAAATGTTCCCGACAAAAATTCTTTGAATTCAGCTTCACATAGATATTTCAATTAAAACGTTAAATTATGAGCTTTAAGAAATGATAAAAAGCTACAGCGCTCATGAAGCGTCGACAATAAAGCCGCAATTATTGCCAACGTTCGTTACTCCGTGAATGGGAATATTTGTAATTGTATGTTATTTGCGACCAGCCGTTGTAGAATGTAAAAGCGAAATCGATTTGAGCTTTTGCATAAGTGTACGACTTCCGCGTTTGAAGAGCAAAAACGAAATATTGACGAAAAAACTATGAAGTTTCCCTTTCATCGGAGGCAAAATATTTAACGGCGGTAACCGGATATTTCGTTGTGGCTCTTGGAAACAATGAAAGGAACCGCGAACGTGTTATTACGTGAAACCAACATTTAATAAGTATGTTTTTTATTTTGGTGCGGTTTTTGGTTATCCATTAATTCGCTAGAAGTGCAAAAAAGCCTCTGGTTTACCCACACCGTGCCATATTTGAATAGTTGGATAGCGCTGGCATTGTTGTGGGAAGATGCGGAAATAGGATATTTTCTTTCGAGAAATATAATATTCGGTGGTATTATATTGACCCAAAGTAAAATGATTCAATCCTATAATAAATGAACAATTACTGACATAAAGTACCCTTGGGTTACATATTTTATATAAGGTAACAAACGAGTTAATATTCTTTTTATGGTTAGGTAATTATATATGTATGTTTTATAATAATACGATTACTTACGTGAATGTAAATATGTGCAGACACAGACTTGCTAATATTCAGTACATAATTAATATTATATACGATGTTTAAAATGGTCAAACCTATATATTATTGTGTAAAACTATATTTAAAATTTGTTAAGTGAAATTGTATATTAATACTTATGGGTAAAAACTACAATTGGCACAATATTGTTGAGTGACGTAGGTATTCGTATTGGTACACAATAGAAGATTGGTATTTAATGCTCTTTTTGGGATTAATATTTGAAAATTAATCCGTACCATAATGCGACACACAATCTAGTGGCTACTCGTACTTACTTACGTTTGTCATTTTTATTCGCATTATTATTCGGAATTTTATTGGATATTAGCGACATGCCCAGGCTCTGATCGGGTTCATCAGATAAGATATTTTCGAGCACTAAAAAGTAGGTATCATATAAGTTGACCCTGATAACCATGGTCATACAAATCATCATATTACGTATATATAAGAGAGTATAAAAAATCTAAATACCTACTCTTTGTACTTTATTTTATCATATGGGAAATATGATTGAATATTTTGTTTATTACAAGAGTTATTTAAGGCTCTATATACAGAAGTAACTACTTAAAAATGAATAAAATATAACAAAAGAGCCGTATCCGAATAAATTCGTATGTGGGAATCATTAGCAAAAAATACAATCAATTTCCTGTCAGCAACTGACCATGCACAAGTGGCTATATTCGGTTGCTAATCTTGCTTCCAGTGAAAGATTAATGAATTTTGAATTAGATACGTCCGAGTTATATTGAAATTGGACTTTAGAAATCGGAAGTATGGAGGGCCTGTTCAATGATGCAATTTGAGATAGATTTTTGCGAAATGTAAAAAATATTGCGTCCGCGCACTGTCCCGCAGCTGTCCTGCGCCGGTAATCCGATAATATTTTTTTTATTTCTATTGAAACTTTTTATTTGATGGTTGTATTAAAATCGTATTACGTTTATAGCCATATAGAAGTTTGTTGACAGTCACTCACATTAACGACAATAAACGAAAAGAAATAAACTTTCATGTCCCCTGAAGACGTCTCAACTTTATTATTTTTTATGTATTAACCTGTAGGTTTTATATAAGGTGTTATATAAGGTGCAAAAGGCAGCTACGTAAGGGCTTGTTCGTTGTCAAAGACAGGCGAGGGCTACAAAGGAGGTCGTACTCTCATACCCGCGCTATTTCAACTCTCCGATGAAAGGATTCGTCATGTCCAAATCAAAAGCTGTATACATACAAAATATAGACAAAATTGAAATAATTTATAGGTCTCTTCTTGAATCAATTGGTTTACAGATGCTGTAAGACGGATGCTCTATCTAGTGAGCAAGTCTTTACTTTACCTATAAAGAAGTAGTTAATACTCGTATTGTAATCAAAAATTTTACAGTACATATATTTGAATACTAAATTTATTCTAGCTCCAATATCAGATTGAATAAAAATATGTTAAGAGTCGAGATTTTTCTACATAAAAAACCTAAGAAAACAATTTTTGATTCAAACAATATATATAAAGTAGGTACCTCCTATTTTATTCAATAACAATTTATCGCTAATATTAAGTTTATATCATAAATACTCGTATATGATTTAAATAATTCAAAGAAAACATTTGTAATGTGTGTGATCGAGCCCTTAGCACTGCAGGGTGTATATTGGTGACCAGTGAAAAATAACTACAAAATATTACTATTAAAGAGAAAATTTCAAAATCATTTCTGTTCATAACAGACGTTTGTTTTCGTGGTTCTTATGACACTAACAAATTATATACCGGGCCAACTTCGAACTAAATGGATAGAATGTACAAATATATAATAAAAAATATAGTATAAAAGATAAACTTATTAACAATAAACATTGTATTTTAAAATCGTATCTATGTTTTTTTAGGTCCCACCTGGACGTCGTCTTTTTGTTCAATGTCCACGGGTCAAAAATATTCAATGAATCCAATGGATCCCGTTGCCTATCGAACTGAAGGTCACTTTTCACTTTATTTTTTAGCAAAAAACGACATGTGCTCGACAAATTATGCATTTCGATGCATCACAAAGGGCTCGCGCGTCGCCCGCGGTGGCACGAGTACAGACATTGTGTTTTTTAAAAAATTGCGAATTTTTGTCAAGAGTCTATTGTAGAATGTGGTGTCTTTTTGCCACATAAAACGTTTCACCCTTGATCTGACAAATAAGATTTTAGATTAAATTGATAAATGATAAATTTGCTGTTCATTTATAACGTATAAATACAGTTACATTATTTTTTTTTCTTGTTCTTTAAATACTTAAACGAATTCGTATGATGTAAAGGTAATAATTTTGCACATACGCTCGAAAAACCTGAACATTAAGAGGTATATACAATAAATAGTGATATTCTAAAAAATATGCTTAACTCTTTATCTTCATCTCAAGATTGGACAGTAGTTGGTATACATGTTATAATCACTTCAATAAAAATTTTGTATCGCAAAGTACACACGTAGGTTTAAATTTATGTAGCTTTATAGTATCTACCCATGTATCGTTTTTACAATCGAAGGTTAGTAAGCACATATCATAATCAAAAAATGTCGATAAGCGTCAAGACATGTCCCTTGTTTGCGTCAAACAAAGAGTCCAAACGCTAAACGTATCTAACGTTTGCACAGGAATAGATAAAAAAAATGTAAATCGATGTTATTTTTGAATTTGTGCAAGACGTTTGACAGCGGATGAGATGAGTCGCATGATGGTCGCATGTTACAAAAGGTGACAGCTCGCCGACCGGCTGAAGACACAAAAGCGAGACGTTTGAAAGACGTTATGAATGGGGTTGGATAGAAGGAGTGATCGAACAGTGTCCTTTAATCGCGGCGAGCCGGACACACAGGACATATAAGAGTTACCTTCATAAGCAAACATTTAACAAGTATTAAATGAATAAGTATGACTTTTGCTAAATCCACGAAGTATTATACACATAATACATTTTAAAACATTTTTTAATGATTTTATATGTATCAAACCGTGCATAATAAATTCAATAATTTTATTCTTAGTCATATAAATATATTCATTTAACACCTACAACTGCTAAGATAGGAATATAATGTGAACATAATATAAGTATAAATGGTCGTAATGTTCACTTGGGAGAAAACGTAAATCCCGCTTTAGGGTTGAAATAAAAAGAGGAGTTCAGTAAGTGGGATAGTGTAGGATATAATTCACATTTATGCGAAGCGGCCGACGGCGCGTATCGAGTCGCCGAGCTAGTTCGTAAGGACAATTCTTTCTAACAGAAAAAGGGAATTATTCATCACACCCGGAAGGGGAGAGTCTATGACGCAAACATAGAAATAGCCACCTGTCACTGACCGAATGTCGTATCTCATTCCAGAAGTGATTTTTTGTTTTGGACTTTAGCTTGCGCACTGAACGTTCAATTTTAATCGAAATAGTTGCATACGATGGATATTTTTGTCAATTGCGAGGGTCCAGTTGACTGTTGCCGTTGCAGAATCAAAAGTTTAAACGGCCGTCGAGAACAAAGGGCGCTCGGACAGGGCCACGCCGGGGATAAATATTCAATGCGAATCCTTTGGAGGTGATATTTTATACTTTATCCCTGTTCGATTATCTTTAGCTCTCACCTGCGCGATGTACCGAAACGATATTCGACAAAAGAATAAAAATTTTATAAGCTATGTTGCAATTTCAAAATCGAACAATAACTTATGAGAATGCAACGGATTCTAGGGAAGGTTTTGGTTTAATGGTTTAAATATTAAAACCAGTTTGATACTACAGCAAGATTCGTAATTAAAAGTTATTCTATAAAATTGGTTTCCAAAATTGAACTATGTAATTATAATATTTTTATGAAAAAGCACAATTATCACAGTAAAGTAAGCCTATGTCATGTCATTGAAATGTCACTCTGGCTAAACAATGGCAAAACAAGTTTGTAATCAATCATAAGATTGTTATAATACTTTACTTATTCTCCCTCTTCAATTCACCCTTATTTTATCAAACCGTTAGTTTTACCTAAAATTTACATCAAAATCTCTATCAAATAAAAAAAAACTGGCTAAAACTCAAGTCCATTGTATGCGATTGATTCGTAACGGCCGAATGCGCAATTATGTGAATGAAATATTCACAATTTTTATAATTTCCGCAACGCTAGTGCACATCTGTCGTTCACACGGAAGGGAGCGAATCATATTGTACGAAACAATCGTGTTTAAACAAGAAAACTACCTATTATTAAAATACCTTTGATTTAAGCATTTTGTAAAATTTATTTCAAATTTATTTACTAAAATAAAATATTTTAACTCTTCTCTCTCGCCATAGTTAAGTCCATGAGACGGTTACCTACAGACAGCCGACACTATTGACATTCTACCGACGACTATCCCAAACAAAGGTACCATAAAAGCGGGTTGCTCTAATTTAAGAGATTAGCCTAAAACTCTATTGTTTTAAATAGAAGCGCAATAGGACAAATTACTTGCGCACGTCAGAATGCTTTGTATTGTAGCGGACATTCCGTCTTTACTTTCGCTATTTAATTTTATGATGTTTTGCTATATTGCAATAAATATCTGCAATCAGCTGCACCATTGAAATCATTTATATCTATGTTTTTTTTGACCTTCGCCATTTTACAATTTTTCCCTTTGAATGATAAGTTTAATAGGATTCTGTGAAATAATAAAATGCAAAATTTTTAAGGTATATTTGTTAATAATTTAAAGTTTAGTTATAATTTGAATACTTGTCACTGTACTGTACTGTAACCAAGGTTTGATCAACAAGGATGAAGTTACTATTAATTTTAAATCATATTATCATATTTTTAAGATGACACACATTTTGCACATTAAGACTATACTCTAAGAGATTTGTTTAAATCAATGTGTTGTATTTCTTTGACTGATATGTCAGTCAAAAGGAATTGCGAAATACTTATAATACAGTCCGCAAATAAAGAAAATAAAAGTGTTAAATAAATTTCAAGAAGGTCTTTCACTTCGACAAAGTGACGTGTCCTTGAATTCTCCTCGGCAAGGCTTAATTGTGGTTTCACAGCTTCAAAGAGTTGGCTTCTTTGACGGAGTGGCTTTAGAGTGTCTCGGCGGTCCTTGCGAAACAAAGGCACCTTCACTTTTATCTCGATACAAATGTCGACTTTTTCTTTATTTTTGTATTAGTAGTTGGTAATTTCGTGTAGTTTGTTTGAATGTTTTCAAATGATTTAAACGACAAAAGTATACGCAAAGGCATAAAGTATATATGTCATAGTAAGTTCATATACATAGGGAATGTTTATCTTATAATGTTTAAAGTATAAAAAAATGTCAAATTCACTAAATGAATTATTGTAAAATAAAAATTAAGGCATACATAAATGTTCACTCCACCAACTAAACAAATATCATAAATCTTTAATTTCGTAGAGATATAATCAGGAAATAAAACACGAAGTCGAAATTTTGTCCTTAGAGGTATTTTGCTCTAATTAACGTATATTTATAACTAATATTGATTAAAGATAAGATCTCACAACACCTGCCGCAAAGGTTCTTTATCTGCGAATGTTTGCAAGACAAAGATCCTGTCGTGCTCTAATTTATAGATAGACTTGAAACACTGAGGGTAGACTCCCGAAACCGACGCAAGGTGCGACGGCGTGTGCGAGATAACAAACCTAAACATCCTGATGAGCAAGGATAATGTTTTTAAGGGAGTGAGACAGAGAAGACTTTTTAAGAATAAAAAATTGTATGGTACTATAACCGGAAAACAATACCAACTGTATTTCAATCGTCATAAAGCAAAAATTTCAACAACCACCTTAGGCACGCGACAGCAGCAGGTGGGAGCTTTTCTTTAAAAAACTAACAATCTTTTTACCGTGCATTGTGAATGAAGCTGCGTTGTTTTTTTAATATTTGTGTATTTTTAGCACAATATTTAAAACAAAGACAGGTATTGTTATATAATTGTTGTATATATAATATTAATACTTATGATTAAGGATATTATAGATGATAAATTAGCTGTGTTAATATATTTCACAACGTGAAACATAATTTTTTTGTATTACTACCTGTAGTACTCGTTATGTATGCTAGATAACAAATTACCTATACATTATTTACTTGCTGTAATTGCTATATTATATTGTAGTGATATATTATTATATTATTATTATACGAGTATTAATCTACCTTCTGTCAAATAACATTTCCTAATAATAGAGTTATTAGAGAAGTGACTTCGAAGCTTCCTTATGTTGGGATAAAAAGCGTGTGGAGCGCGGGGCGCGTGCTACTACACCGATATAAATAGTGAAAACGGTAAAAATAGCCGCAGCCGTGTGCGCGATAAAAACGTTTAATTTACGTGATACGCCACTGTGTCCCGACACTTATGTTTTTTTATGTGTTTTCTTTGAGTCAATAGTTCCCTCGAAAGTTACCGAAGGACGAAGTTAGGCACCAGAATACCTTATTTGTCTTTGTTACTTTACACTTACGTATGTTACGTATATATAGGTATATATACCGAAGGACTTATGTAAGAGATGGGCTGTCTTGTTCCTGAGTCTAGTTACCTTTATAATTCTAAGTATATAATTATAATTCATATTAATTAGTATTGTTGGCATGATTGAAATAATTTACTGTCAGGTTATTTCTTAATGGAGTCATGCTTAATGACACGAATAATTGCGTAATTCAAATAACTCTTAACACACAAATCCTTTAACGAGCAGAAATAATATTATTGATTGAGCTTAAGAAAAAAAATAAAGATTAACAAGTAATTTCTAACTATGTGGGTATAACAAACTATTTTGAACTTATAAGTTACAAAATAAATACGTTTTCTAGAAAGAAACAAAAGAACCCATTTTTTATATATTTTATCCAATAAATTATACAAATTTATGCCACCTTTAAATTTTCTTGTCTATGAACAACAACGCATATCTAAAAACTAAAAAAACTAATAATAAGATTTACAGAATCCCAAATGTATCGCTTAGGTATAGGTACCTAGTGTGTCGCTGTCAATAGGAATAGTAGAGCCCAATGATGTCGTCTTTTATAACCTCGTTAGTAGAGCCTATGTGATATGTAATTACAAATTAAAACTATGTCCGCTCTGAATTGCACGCTTAACTTTTGGGTATTTATATTATGAGAGTGCAACATTTTGCAAATTGAAAAATATTTTATTACTACTACAAATATATTAATAGTTAATACAAATATTTTGAGCTTTCTAGAGAATACAATTTTTAATGTAGAGGCGATGGCATAATGGGAACACTCAAAATTGATAAATTACAATGTACTAAGTTTCTTTTCTTTTATTTTATTATATTGGTAATTAATTTACCTTTAAGTATAAACATATTTTTATTCAAATAAAACAATCATTACTTTCATTTACATAAATCAAAAACAATGATTATTTTTTTTACAATTCAGGAATTCTTAGTACGAGTAGGTGCGATTTTTTAATGTCGATTTTTTAAAATTTTTACCGACGACGCGACGCCGCGCCGGCGGGTTTTTAACTTTCATTTCTTTTGTCTTCCACGAAAATATTATAAGCGCAATTAAGAAACAAATTTATTATAATATTTGAAACCATAACGTTTATAAAAAACAAATCACATATTTGTTATTTATGATTATATATATGGCTAATTACAAAATTCATTATTTAACTTAATATGTTTTTATTTCAATTGTCGTGTAATAAATAAGTAATGGACCACCCAATATGGTAAATCTATTTGTGATCATGTTGCTATTTATTTTAGTTTGAAATTAATTATATTACTTTCTTAAAAATAAAAATAATATACAAGCAGGTACCTACTCAATTATCCTTTACATAGATATAAAATTTATAAATGTAAACATTGCAATATTAAAAATACATTTATATAACTTACTACTATACTACTTATTTTGATTTGATAGGAAACTGAAAAGAGCCAAAAAGGCGTTTTAACGTTATACATACATTTATCTAGGTATACGTCATTAAGTTACATCAATTTAAATTGATTATAAAATGTTACTTTAGAATACATAAAGTTTATATACGCCTTAATTAAATCGTATTCATAATTCTTTGGAAATGTAATCTATAGATGTTCTCAAATTAGTAACAGAAAAAGAAAGCGCCGCCCGCCCCGTACAGGAGCCGATCGTAAACATAAAAAAGTGCTTATGTGGTGCTCGTTACGGGGGCTAAAAAACTACCAGAGAAACATAATGTAGTAGCGGCCATAAAAAGTGAATGCATTGCGTGCACGTGGAGTGCACCGGGGTGCGGCAAGCGGGGGTGCGGGGCAGACACGGTCTGAGGGGGAGGGGAGGGGGTCAGCCGAGGAGGGGCGTGGGGGTGTGTTTACCGCGAGGGGCGGCCGGCTCGCACCGCGCCATCGCCAGTGTTGTGGTAGGTCCCACTAAGAGCGATCGTACATCGCTACCTTTATTCGATAACGCGACTCCGCGCCGGCGGAACATGTCAACCTCGCCTTAGCTTCCGAAACCTCTCAATTAGTACTGACAATTAATATTATCACTAGAGGCGGAAAATATATAGACATTACTAGTGGTGAAACTAAATGCATTTCGTGGAGTTGGTGTGAAATGGCCTTATCGCTGCAATCAAACCAGAACGCCAGAGGTTTGTAATATTTCTAATACTTATCTCATTTTTATAATATGTTGAGTGCGAAATGCTTAAGAATGAAAGTTTCAAATGTTAGCGGGTCGGCATGCGTGTGGGGAAGGTTGCGATTGGGCGAGAGGGTGCGATGCCGCACACATGGTTTATTTGCATCCGCGAGCTTCGCAGATTCAGTGAACCGTAGTCTGTAGAGCGCGTCTAAAGCCGTGCTACGTTTCGCTACACATCTTAAGTATTTTCGCCCGTAGCTTATTGCTACGATTTTTTACGGGTTCTATAATTGGTGTAGTTTGTGTGTAAGGATAAAAGTAAGAAAATATGTAACAACTAAAGGAATAGAATGTGTGGAATGAGATAAGTTTGTAAGTGATTAACATAATCTATACGATTCATTAATATATGCCCTATATATTCTTATTAAATATTTCATATAAAAAATCTATGTAGATTTTAATTAAACAATAAAAATCTTTAAAAAACAAGGTAAGGTACATCCCATTAATTATCATTTTGCCAGAAAAAATCCTTTTTAACTAGAATTTCAAAATTGTCAATTTTATAAATAATACCTTATTCAGTTAAAATTAGTAACTCAATTTATTTATTATTATCGCATAGCGTAACGTTATATATTGTATAACAATCTATAACGTTAAATATATTTAAAACCATCCCATCCATGAAATCAATGAAAAAATCACTTAAATTAGGTATATCATATACTAGCGACTCGCCCTCGCTTCGCTCGGGCTCTTCCCTAGATTTAGCACAGGTAAAGCCGCGGGATCTGCTAGTTATGCATATAAACCTTCCTCTTGAATCACTCTATCTATTAAAAAAAACCGCATCAAAATCCGTTGCGTAGTTTTAAAGATTTAAGCGCACATAGGGATATAGGGTTAGTAGACTTTGTTTTATACTATGTAGTGATTTAATAATTTGTTTCGACACATTCTGTCAATACCATTTATGAATTGACCAATAAAAATAATTTTAGAAACATAATTATCACAATATGTATTTTAAAGCTATTGCCTTAAAATTAATAATAGACGACACCCTACTTTCTTACGCCAGCGGTCGCGGGTTCGAGTCCCGCTGGGGGCATTCGTTTGGTAAACTCGGATGCTTGCAGTACTCCTGTCATGGGTGTTTATATTTATAATATGTATGTATTTAAACATATTATATATGTAGTATATCAACTATCTGGTATCCGTAGCACAAGCATCGTGGTTTACCTCGGAACTGGATGGCGCTGTTGTAAAAATGTCCCAACATATTTATTTATTTATTTATAATTCTACATTCGTTGATATGTTAGATCGTAAATAACTCGTCAATATTTTTAGGAAGCCAATAAAATGGTGGCGTGCACGGGTTTTCGCTTAACCCTAAAAGACTGAAACCATACTACCACGTAATCTCTACATTTTGGTATTAACTTACGTAAGCCGACAAACTAAAAAATAGGTAAATCCTATTAAACATACTGCCTTCATTAGATACTACTAGGTAACACTATTCAAGGTTTATATAATATATTTACCCATTTTTTTAAAAATATATAATTAATTTGATAATTAATTAATAAACGCCTATGGCCAACTAATTACCCTTACTTATCTTTACGAATCATTAAACTTTAAATATTTAGACATTAAAAATAATAGCTTTAAAATTATTCGAACAAACTAAAATTTAATAAGATACCCAATTATTAGGGATAAAAATCGCCAAGAACAGGTACTAGAATTAAAAAAGAATTCCTTTCAAAAATATCATTCAATCGCTGTTTATCGAACGATCCCTTGCACAATAATGAGTTATGGAGTGACAGCCGCAGGCGAGTCCATAAAAGTATTGAGTATGGGTTATTGACAAATATTTATGGCGTATAAAGAGGGGATAATTACAACTCTTTAAACATAAAAAGCGAGGCACGGAAGGGTGCGCCGCAAGGTAATGTTCAAATTTATCGCTACTTTTTCGCCGACGGAAACTGTCCGTATACGAGATTGTATGGAAAAGTATGTATAAAACAAGATTTTATAATGAAAATTATGAAAATAACCAAAACGATTCAGGAATTTTGAGCATATTATTTTCATTTGTTTATTTTACATAATTACCTTCCCTTACCGAATTTCATCAAAATCCAGAAGAAAAGAGCTTTCTTGATAAAACTCCAGTTCAAAAAAGAGCTTTTTTGAACTGGAGTTTTATCATGTTACTTTTTGGGATGGACAAATAATCTGAAAAGTATATGCTCTGTATGGATAAAAATAACTGTTTTAATGTGAATTAAAAAAAAACAGATCGGCGCAAATAAATTAGATATTTATAGATTACAGAAAAGTTTCCCGAATTATATAAAAAAACGAAATAAGCTTCTCACTATGCAAAATTCTGTAAAATTGTGATACTACTTATTTATTATTCCGAGCAACAGTGCGGCTCGTGGTTCGTCCGCGAGTAACGTGCGGAATGATATTAAAAAGTTATGGTATAAGCTCGTGATACGTGCGAACCCAATCCAATCATAAACTTTAAATGGGTATTGTAATCTAGGTTTACCTGAATGTGACTTATTTTATTTATGATAATCTTTATTAGTATAATTATTAGTCTTTTTTTAAATCAACGTAGCAGATTAATACTTAATGAATATATGTAATTAATTATTTTTGTCAACCTATGTCTTTGTTCCAACTTATCTCTAAAATGGCTAGACATAATTTTGATACGACTTTCACTGGTAGATAGCTGATGTGATAGGAAGTAACTTGATGTCTTTTAATTTTAGCAAAAGAATAAGGCTTACACCTTAAACATTAAACCGTACCTAGGGACAAACCCAAGCGATAAGAGGGTGAGTCGCTTTTAAAATAATAACAATAAATGTGTTAGATAATTATAGAAGATCGTAAGCTTTGTACTGTAACACTGTATAATATTTAGCTACCTTAAATTAAGTTACGACGACTGTATGCAAAGTTGGTTCAAAATTAATTCCCAAGCTAAGTAGATAATATAAGGAAGGCGCTTCCCTCCTCACCGGCCTCTTCACGCCTGAAGGAGAACTTTCAATTATGATTTTGTCTAATTTTAATTAAGTGCTCTCCAAAGGCTTTCTTCGACGAAATTAATAATTGAATATAATTTGGTTGAAACGCGCAGGCGGAGTTTGCTGTTTGAAGAATAATTAATTCTATTAAATAGCTGTATATTTCGTTTTGGCCCGCCTTTTTCTCTATCCTTTGGAGGAATGTTTTGAATATGATATTTGCTGTTAGCGTTTTAAATTGACTTTCTTATATATAAATAAAGTTTAATCCTTCGTATACATAATTAACATCTCTATTAATAATGTAATTTAAAAATTCGGTTCAAAAAGAAAACAGTAAATTTGTCGTGGCAATTTGCGCAACAGGTCGGGGCGGAAGCGACCTGCAGCGGCGTGATTGCGACCAAATGTTTCCTCCGTTACGTCTGACATAGTGTTTTTGCTAAGTTTTTTGTCGCCTCTTACTGATAAGTATGCTATCGATAGGTTTGGGATGCCTGTTTGTTTAGGTGAAGTCTTAACTTTTAGCGGAAATGATTGTGATGAATTTTATTTACAGTATATTTTATTTTTAATGTATACAGGTACAGACACATATAAGATGAACATTAAAAGCCGAGAATTTACTTAACAATAACTGTTTTGTTTGCAGGTGTGTCGGTAAGGTCGCTATCGAGTATGCGCGAAGAATCTCTACCGATGTTAGCGGAGAGGTTACTCGCGAGTCGCGCTGCGGCCCTTGTCGCTGGTTTGCCAGCGGAGCTGTATTCAGGAGCACTATTAGCAGCGTGGCCACCGTCGCCCCCTGCACCCTTACTGCCTCCTCCTGCCCCTGAGCTGGAGCGCGCCCGTAAGCGCCGGCGCACTCCAAAACTTGATGATACTACCGCAACAGCCCCACTCTCTCCACCTTCATCAGGGTCGTCACCAGGAGCTACAGATCCGCCTCGAGATAAACTTTTTACATGTAAAGTTTGCTCGAGATCCTTCGGTTATAAACATGTTCTTCAAAACCATGAGCGTACACACACCGGGGAAAAGCCATTTGAATGCGGAGAGTGTCACAAGCGATTTACACGCGACCATCATTTAAAGACACACCTTCGGCTGCATACCGGAGAAAAACCTTACAGTTGTCCTCATTGTCCGCGACACTTCGTACAAGTCGCCAATTTAAGACGACATCTCCGCGTGCACACTGGTGAACGCCCATACGCATGTGCTCGATGCCCCGCTCGCTTTTCTGATTCAAATCAATTGAAAGCTCATGCTCTCGTTCATGAAGGTGATGCACCTTTTGCGTGCCGTTGTGGTGCCAGATTTAGGCGGCGGCAGGCTGCCGCTTTACATAGATGCTCGGGAAGCAGCTGTGAACCCGACACACCAAGCCCTCCAGCAGCAAACGTGCCAGACTGGCGCTGGGATGACTGGCCTGAACAAACGGAGCCCGAAGATTTGTCCCTGCCAAGGAGACCGGCCACGCCGGATTCGCCGACTGATTTACGCGTACACTCTGCGTAATAGGCGCCTGCATTGGGCCTAGCGCCTCGTGACGCTGAGCCGGTATATGAGTTCCTCCCATGTAGAGTCGCGCCAACGCCGCTTGAAGTACCGTTTTTCGCTCTCTCTATACACATTGTGCATCTATTATTAAATTAAAGAATGCAAACTTCGTTGTATTTAAAAAAATTGTAACGGTCACCTATTCCATTTTTTAAATGGTTCTCGGTAAGACTACCAGGCGGGGTCTCGTTAGGTAGTTGTGTATTATTAGTTTTTTATTATTCCAAATTTGCAACGTCCACCATAAAAAGTTCGTTTGTGTTACAATTTACAAGTTTATTGTCGTGCTATTTGCATAATCGCAAGGCGAGGTAGTGCAGAAACGAGACCACTTTTTGCTTTTTTGTTTCATAATGCAGAAAGAAAATGTTGCACAAAGGATATTTTTTGATTTATTATGTTTTTGTTGTCCATAAGATAGAAAAACGTCTTTACATTACTCGACGTTTATTGATCTCGATCCAATGTCCTCCCTACGCCCGACGAACTATAACCGGAATTCGATTGAGGCGAAGAAGGCCGCGACATTGGTTCATTATTTCCGTTACAATGACTAGTTAACAATAATTGCTGATTAAAGAGTATGATTCGGCTGCCAATTCCACGCAGACAAAGACGTCGCATTACTGTCTGGACCCTAACCTTATACTACTTATAACAACTGGTTCTCAATTACCCTTATTTGTACATATTTCTTTGAGTTTTACAGAGTAAATTTATAAATTCTGTAATTATAAAGTTTTGCAACAAAAGCTAGCTGTTGTGAAAACGATATCGTAATAAAAGGCGGATAGGGGACCGTTATTAGAAATCAATGAAGCTTTAGTTGTAGTAATTACTGATGGAATGAGTCTTATTCGGGAGAGAGCGAGGAACGAAGAAAGGATCAGCCAAACAGGCGCGGCAAGCTTCTGTACATAAAGCTATCTATATTAAAATTATTTATTATTATTTATCCGTTAGTTCTAGGAATTTATATAGATTATTGCTGTCGTGTAAACGATTAATTATTACTGTTAAAATCGTATGTATATATTTATGAGAACATTGCACGAAAAAATTTGTGTTTTGTTTAAATCTTACAAGGTTTGTGTCACTTAAATCTATTAAAATTAATGGTGTTATAACTTGTAGATTAAACATAAAATTTGAATAGTTGGACCATGCTTGTTTTCGGGAATCAAACTTTGTTAGGGAATTATATTAAGTTTTAGCATATTATAGTTCAGCTTCAGTCATAATTATTAATGTGGATATACTGTAAATAACAAGAAGTGATCTGTTCCCGCAAACATGGTCCGCTTAGTATGTGTATAATGAAACAAAAGTTTCAACAAAAATGTGTAAAAGGCGTTTAGCTATCTTGCAATTTGTTTTACGGGTATTAGTTTCCTATTAGAGGTAGTTTGATTATTTTCTTCGTTTTAATCTAATTTAATATCGTCAATAGTTGTTTTGAATGTTTTAGCGCACATGGTCTATACTTGATGTATGGATACAGTTTAGCAGTATTGATTGTTGATTATTATTATTTTATT
This sequence comes from Boloria selene, assembly GCA_905231865.2. Lineage (NCBI taxonomy): Eukaryota > Metazoa > Arthropoda > Insecta > Lepidoptera > Nymphalidae > Boloria > Boloria selene. The sequence continues at coordinate 9,563,619 of HG993137.1, read as the reverse complement.
TTCACTAGTGTTAAGAGTCATGGATTTAAGGGTTTTCTCTAGCATAATATTCAAAAGTTTACGTAAGAAAATATTTTTTCCAAAGAAATAATAGGTACAAAATTAAATGTGTACAAATATAAAAGTAATTAGAGTTCGTAATTCCGATGTTGCAATGTTGTAATTATATTATGGTAGTTAGTGTAATGTTAGTGCTGTGCCATTATCTACCTCATTTAGTGGTGACACTGTGCCAGGGTAAAGAGCCAAAGTTCTTTTAATGTTTTCTATTGTTCATCACTTTTGAGACGATGTACATTTTACAGAACCAACAACAATATTTTTTTTATGTACATCGAACACGACTTTACTGATTAAGACTGATTTATTTCAACTTATTTAAAAAGCTTATTACATTGTTTAGAGGTGTCTTTTCTTTTCTTAAAAATGCATAAGATATATTTTTATTGAGAAACGTACGTTATAATTTAATAATAATAATAATAATAATAAAATCGTTTATTGCCATAAAGTACAGTAAAAAGAATTTAACATAAACTAGGTGGCTTAAATAACTAAATGGCAAAGGGTAATAACTCAGCTGATGCTGCTGAGGTCAGAGTCTCAGACAGCGCTGATTTTCAGTTATACCCAGCTCCCTAGGGTGTTGAGCTAATTTAATTGATTGTTAATTTCGTGGTTGTACTTTAACTAGCAATCATTTTGAGTTCCTATTTTATTGATTTTTTTAAATGTATTGTTTCTTGCGAAATTGTTTCTATTCATAGTTGGACAATCCAGCCAGTTGCACTGTTTGTGCTCAAATACGAAGCAGCTTAAAGTCGAACTTATGTGATAATAAAAACTACAATTTTTGTAGAAAAAAATACTGCCATTATATAGTACCTAAACTACCTACCTCATATTTCAGGTGTTCTCTAGTGAACTAAAATAGATTCGATTTAACCTTTACTGTTCTGATTGTACAAATTATTATAGGATATGGATGTAACATAGTTATGATGTGACAAATATATGTATATGTATTTCTTTATCAATGTCCAGTACATAACTATTAAATAAAGAAATGTTTGTTATTTAATTTCTCTTTTATTTAAGACACCTGACCTTACGATATCAGCCAAAAAAATTAAATAATAACGTGATCAAACTTTAGATCTTTAACATTTTATTCGTAAAAAATTAACTAGCGACTTACTCAGAGTAGCTTCACTCGAGTATACATGTAGAAATAGCGTATTTAATATTTAGGCCTATCAGGCTATCTGCGTAAGAAATAATATATTATATTATACCTATATACGCACATACAAATTTTGACATTTATATAGTAGTGTGATCAACAGTGGATGTTGTATGTGAGTCGTTGAAGCCATAACACATAACTTTTGTCGCAATCAATTCATTGTTCATAAAAAATGAACTCAAACGTGTATGAATCAAATAAAAAAATATATAAATGAATGTTAAATTGAAGGTATCATGTAATTTCCCATTTTGGAACACTTTGCATAATTTGAAACCCTGACAATTTAGCCATCTATTTTAACAATTTGTATTAAAATAATAGCAATAAGTAGTTATTGATATTAATAGGTACTTAGCTCTACTTGCACATAATGGCTTTGTAATGTTAAGATGCAATTTTCGACTTACAAACTAGAAGTAGCGGTAAGCCCGAGTGATGCGAATAACTCAGGAGCTACTGTTCATTTATGTAAAATATAATGTCTCGTCGCCTTTCTCCCTATTTAAACTCATCTATGGAGTGCTAATGCGAGTATATTGCGTTAGATGTCGCTTGTAGTAACGTTCAATCATTTATTTAACCTATTTTAAGGATTGTTTGTTTAATTCTAGCTAAAGAATATTTATAAAATTATCAATAGAGTTTATACCTTATATGTATACAGTTAATAAATATATAAAACATTTTTTTATTTTATTTTTTTATTAGTTTTTTTTTTAAATATAATAATAGAAATAAAAAGTATAGCTTAATCTAAATTATAATTCTCAAAAAATAAGAATACTATCGAACGAAATATCGAATCCGGACAAGATGAAGAGAAAAAATTTTAAGTGCTGCATAAGATATTTAGAGAGAAAAATATTATTTTTAATAAACAGATTTAAAAAAAAATTTACAGAATATAAGTTAAATACATATTAAATACACATTCGGTAAAATCATGAACGAATTAGTAAAATATACTAAAACAAACAAATTTTAGATTAAGGTAATAGAAAATAGATGCCCTACAAGTTACAACAGTAGTCACAAAGGCATATTAAAGAGGGACGAACAGCGAATTATAATTTATTTGGAGAAGTGGCAACGAGCGCCGCGCCTCGGCCTTGCTCGGCCTACCCTTTGCTTTTGCCCTTCGTTATGGCTTCACTTCCCAAGTATTGCAACTCGAATTCATTTTTGCAAGTTGCGAAATATATTTTTAATCATTTATTATAAGTGTTATATTTTTATTTTATTTTTAAATAGTATATGTAGCTTTATTTATAATACAATGAAAATTACATTCAAATTGGTAAATATATAATAAGACAGTATATATTACTTATACAGTATAGAATCAATATTAGCTTACTTGCTATATATTTCGACTATTATTTATTTTAATTAGGCCATTTTTTTCATTTAGCCATCGTATAGTATAATATGAACGTTAGATGTGGATAAACTATTTAAACTTATTAAGATTTCTACGAACAGGTACCTACATATATTACGGAAACAAAATTTTGATTGAAAGCTCAACAATACATTCAATGCGCTGATAATTAATAATATACAATACTATTATTGAAAATATATATTTTTAAATATGTATTAATTAAGTTACAACACTTTAGAAGTGAACTTCATACTTTCTGTTTTTTTCTTTAGGTAGCTTGCGTTCAAAGGAACTGACGGGGCGCGGGTCCTGCGGGGGGTGGAATTAAGAGGGAGTCGGGGGAGGCCCGCCCTGGATACCGAGAGGAGTTTTAACCAATTAATTTTGTTCCTCAACGCAAACTCCGCTATATAATAAGGTATAAGTAGGCATTAACTGAGGCGCGCCGATAGCTGGCCCGACCGGGGGCGACTTCGCCTTCGTCTTGCCTCTTATAACGATGTTTTATTTCTTGTTAAGCTCTCCGTTTCTCCACTTTTAATATTTAATAGCATTTTCATGACTGATGTTTTATAGCGCTCTTACGAATTCCTAAAATTATTGATGTTGTTTTATCGATGTCATTGTCTTTTAACGACTCTATCTGTAAAATCACGACCTGTCGTAAATTAAATTTGTATTTAAACATGCGTTTCTCCTATAGTATTGTGTTAGTCAATTAAAAGTATAAAATAATCCTCTCAAAACATCATTTATAAAAATGAATTTCAATAAAATACCATATGGCACAAAGCTTTATAGCGATGAATATATCTTATCCTTTTGCGGTGTTCCATAATTAAATAATAAAATATATTTACAAAAAGATCATCATCCCAAACTTTTACCGTAACTAAGTCAAAAGGGTTCTTATTCCTTTAGATTTAAAAATAAGATTTTTTACGGAAACCAGGCGCTCGCGCCCAGAAGGAACTCGTGCGCGTCAAGATGACGCTCTTAAAAAACAATTCTTAACTACGGTATTGTGTTGTTAAAAAACAGAAACTGAAATGAAAAAACAAACCACAGAATACGGTTAAAAACAAAATGCAGCACGCGAGACCGAGACACCCTTTCCCTTTTGAGCGACGCGCGCTACATTTTTTGTCTAAGTGGGGTTGAGTTTTTTATAACGATGCTACGTATAAATTAATAAATGAACGTGCTCATAATCTGCGGCTTGGAACACTTTCGTCTTCAAATTTTTTATATGTTAGGTATTCATTTGTTTTTATGCATAATGGCGGAAACGAAATAGGGCTATTGATTAAGGTACGTCCGCTCGGCACATATCTATAAAGACAGGTGTTGGGTTATATTATTTTTAATTCTTTTGTACAAGAATTAAAATTTTATATTTTATTTTTATGATATATCTAAGGTGACAATTGCAAAGTATTATCGCATTTAACTTTCATTTGGCATACAGTCAAGATCAGGAGTAGAGACTAGCTAAGAAAGGTATCTGAGCAATTTACATAATATAATGTATGTGCGTAGATATATACACAATGAACAATCCCTTCTCGTTAATGCATAAATATTATAAATATTAACTAAACGAAGTTATATGACTAAGTATTAGTCACTACAAGTTACTTAATTATAAAAAGATAACATTACTGATTACATATTAGAATATATTGTTATTAATTTGATTTTTAAATAATAAATGTTACCAACTAAATAGATCGCTCGTGTACCTAGCCTACCTAAGAGCAGCTTACAGCTTCTATACCCTAAGTCCTAACATTACAATTCATATAGCAAATAGTATAAAAGAAATTACTTATTATTAGCTTAGTACTTATTTCTAATACTTAAATGGATAGCCTATTATTATTAGCATATATAAGTCAGTTTTTGTTTTTAACTATATTATGTATGTAATTTAAAAAGTTAAATAACAATTATTTCTTAGCTACTTACACGAATTACTGCAAATCTATTAGGTTGATGATTATGCGAGTATATAATTATTTAATGAAAACTTTTTTGTTATTTATATTTTGTTTAATAGATATATAGACTGTCAAGTCATAAAGAAACGAAACATTATTTAGTATACCGGAAGATGCACCGGGAAACTGTTTTTGTTCGCGGCTAATAACGTTGAGATGGTTTTTGCTCACATTCTGCCGCAGAAAGCAACATTTGCCACTCTCCTGCGACGGCTCACGGCAGCTCGCAGTGCCAGAAGGAAACAGTAGTCATTTTTGACTGACTTCAAATAGACCTACGTACTTTTAATTTGTAACAAATAGACCTACGTACTTTTAATTTGTAACAAATAGTAACTATATTTCAATATTTATTTACAAAAGTATTAGCAATACGGCAAGGCATGCTGGTACCGTCGCTGTCATATATATTTTTCAAATATTAAATTATTCTACCTATGATTAGTGAATATGATTATTTTATCAACGAAACACAAAACTGTTATTAAAATAATACGTATAAGTATGGCCTATGTTACAAACATAAAAACAGATATGTATACAAAACCAGCTTAGATTTCAAGTTTATTGATTAATATCATAAGGGATCACATCAATAGGCCATAGCAGGACAAGTAAATACTCGATAGGTTACGCTTTGTGCTAAACTCATTCTTAAAGGACGATTCGGGACGGATTGGCGACTTGCTGCACGTGTGGCGCGACGCAGAGGTAAAGGATCATAATGAACAATTGTTGTGCTCCGTTTACTTTCTACAAATAAAGTATATTATTGCCTTTGTACAGTACAATCACTAGCACTTTTTACAAATTCACGCGCTTATTTTTCTAATTTACATAGTCTAAGTCACACTTAAAGTTCTTGGTACTAACATGTCAAATATTATAAGTTTATTAATAATTTCCGTTTCTTCATTATTACCAGATACTAATGAGCTTATTTTATATACAAAAGCTTATCATATAGAGACGGGACGTAGGTACTTACTCAATAAGCCGAAATGATACCACTGTCTTGTTTTAAATTGTATCAAATTATCATTTTTAAACACAATACAGACAAAAACCAGAATATATATATATTTAAAATATTTTAATAACTACTTTGTATTTTAACATTGGTTTAATATTTATATTTATATAACAGTTTATTCGATATCGAGTTTCTTTATGAAGAGCATATTATAGTACTTCATACTAGAATAGGTAATATTTCTTATTATAAACTGCCATAAGAGTGATAGAGCATGATGGCGGGAATTCGTCCCACCACTTCAGTTTAGCTGACGCTATAAAAAATCCACCCGCGCCGTCACGCAGCACTCTTTATTTTGATAGTGAGTTCGGGTAACCACCGGCCATTGTCACGATGTCGTTTGATTATTGATTTTTACGCCAAATATTCCCTTTTCAAAAAGTTCTATTCATATAAATTATACTTCCTATAACAGAATACATTTAATTGTGCACACAAAGAAATGCACAATGCCATTAATAACGCGCATTCGAACTTGTTGCGATTCAGAATATTCTTATAAAATATTATTAATATGAATTCATTGTTGATGGTAGCAAGTCATCTTATCATTGTTAAATCGATGTTACGAAAAATCAGTAGATATACCTACAATGTTTGAAAGTTAGGTTCAAACTTCAATGTATTATATTCCTACAGATTACGATTTCCATAATGTTTACTGAATTACATATGTATCAGCAATATCTATTGCATAAGAATAAAAGATGAAAAGAGTTTCACACAGAGTTGTTTACTAGAGGTATAATCCTTTAATCCTCCCAGTATCACTCCCGCTCGCCGCGTCCAGTAGCCGTCCACAATGCCTAATTGTCGCCGAAATTGTATATACCTCTGTACGTAGCCGCCGATGCCGAAAGACCCAACAAAGGGAATGTTTGCGTTCGTTTTGTATTAGTTGTTTAATGTAACAACACAGTAGCCACTGGCTAAGACATGGCATGTTTGCATTTAATCCGTTTGCAATACTATTCAATGTTTTTTTAAAAGGAGCTTGCGTCCGCGCTACCATTGAAGTTTTTATCTACCTTCCATTCCTGGTATATAGATTAAATTACATTTTGCAACATAGAGTTCCATAATACTAAATTTATTTTATTTGTTATTTTGATCCGAATGTATTTTGTTAATGTTTAAGAATAATTAGTTAATAAGACTACATAGCTTCATTCATATATTTTTATGTCTAATCAATAATAATAATCTATAGATATGATGAATGTAAATATATGATGCATTATTTATTTATTTTTAATCAACTATTATAGGAGTAACAGATAATCAAACAACGCAAGGTGTGTAAAATAAGCAGGAGTTCTTTTCTATCATAAAAAGCGTGCAACGGGTACTAAGCTAAAGGGGAAATTTTTTCTGACATAAAAAAACAAATTCGACAAAGGTTTAAGAGAATGGTTGCGCGTTAACGGGCTGCAACTTGATAACTCTAACACCTTGATCAATGTGGGTTACTAGAATGCTGCAAAATATTAGTTTTTTCCGTCGATTGCCAAAAAACGAACGGGTGTTGTAACGGCGTAAATTGACACCATCCTGTTCGGAGCTTTCGGAGTTCAAGCTTAGCACTGAGCTAGGTGTTTCTTTCGCCCATCCTTACGATAGTAAAGGTTTTTTTAAAAATCACTTACAGTAATTAAATCTTTAGATTGCAAATGTAGGCTACCTCACTATTGCGATGCACGTAAGTACAACAAACAACTAAAGAGAAATGTTTAGTCAACTAAAAAGCAAACTCGAAAAAAAAAGTTGTAACTATACTCCTCTAGATTACAAATTACTATTAATATATTATTAATTGTAAGTAATAATTTACAAATGTGTCTCATATTTAAAATTCATCTCGTCCTGTAGGTACTAAATGAGTGTAAAGTATGACATATTATATTGTACTTTACACAGTTCTTAAATTTTATTTGTAACTTCATCACGACAGAAGCCAATAAATTATCCAAAAATTTCGTATATAAATCTAACAGGATAATACGACGACCTTGAACGACAGTAAAAATCAATAAAGTCGAGGTACAAGTGCATTATTATGGAATCAGCTGATGAAAGAGTTCAATGCACTTTCTTTTGTTCTGTAATAGATTCATAGAAAAAAACGTGGGTACACATAAAAAGCATGACGGTTCATATAGAAAAAACTCAACCCTTCTATGCTGCAGGTACCCCACACACAACCCTTTAAAAAAGGCTTACAAAAAACGGTCAGGGTAGCGAAAGGGTAAAAAAGGGTTGTTATTACGCATGCGCCACGTGAGATCACTACCCTCGTTTCTCATTGTAAAATTACTTTTGAATCCATTAAATTTTACAAGTGAAAGTGTTTTGTTTTTTTTTGTATGTTACACTAAAAACCTTCTTTTTACTTATTTTTAATACTTAAACTGTTTACATTACTATTTATAGATACCTATTACAAAATGGTTAATTAATTTTCTTTCGTTATAAAAATTAAAGGAATTTTTTCCCATTTAAATTTATACCTTAAAAACTATTTCATCATATAAGTTGTTCTATATGAAATAATGTAAAGTAGGTATAATATTTTTATTAATATCTTGGCCTCAGTATAAATATTAATAAATTATTTTATACCGGCGAGTCTGAAATCTATTGAGAACTATTGTCATTGCGGCGTTATTCACACTTCATTGACAATGCTTTACAACTGAATAACTCTTATATAGTGTCATTCGTATCTATAGTTAGTGGTTGCCTGTAACTTTTGCTGTCTTTACTAAAGATTGTTTTGTAAATATTAAAAATATATTTTTATACATATCCTAGATCAAAGATTCAGGTTAGACTATAGGATAACTTGGACATTTTATCTTGAAAAATAATAGAATAATTTGTTAAATTCATGCTATGAATTATCAGCTCACATTCATTTATTAATGTAGCTTATCCTTAGAGATATTTTAAACACTTATAATAAAAGAGTAACTTAGAAAATCGATGTGCGCGTTTATTGCTTAAAGTACCGAACCAATTGTAACTAAATGTTGTATAGTGTTAAATTATTAAGATACCTTTAACTACACGAAAACCTCCCATTTTCTGGAATAACTATGTCTATTTATTGCGTACCTACCTAAAGACGCACCCGATCGAAGAGAATGGACTAACATCCACTACGTTTCCGAAATATGTATGTAATTGAATTTTAGTTCATTTGTAGATGTGCCAAGAAGGAAGGATAAAAAAGTTTTACTGCTGTAGTAAGCTTGTTAAGTACCCATACTGATTTTATATAACCTTCTCCTCCTTTCGGAAGTCGGTTAACTAAAAGTAAAGTGATTTGTTATTGAAAACGTATCAGAAATGTACTCGCTCTTATTACTACTTTCTCTATTTTTGATTCGTTCAAAAATTTAAAGCTATAAAATAATATTTACATAATTATAATAAAAAATATAATTGGGATACTTTTAGAATTTAAATATAAAAGGAACGTTAGCGACAAACGCACCTAATTCGATAATAGCATATGCAATAGTAGTAAAAACATGAACAAAGCTACCAAATAACTGAGTGAGACTATAATTAAGAAAGATAAATATCGTTTATTACTGTTAGGAAAGTCGATTAGAAAAAACTACCCCTTTCACCCCACAATTTGTAACCCGTTGCCCGTTCCGTGCAGTGGGCGCCGTGCCGAGCCGCCGACACGCATAAAAACCTACTATGCTCACATATATGGATAGACCCGATTTTTTTAATAAGTATTGATAAGAATAATATATGTTTATTAGAATTTATATAAAAAAATGTGACTAAAATGATTTTACAAAATGATAAGAAAGAATTATGTGAACCTTAAACTGTATTGATTTGAAGAAAACATCAAGTTTATTTTTTCAAACGGTTATTTTACAAAATAAATGATATACAATATGTCTATACGTATAATTCTTATTTCCTTATTTAATTCTTATTTCTTATTTCGTATGAACTGAGTCAATGAAAATATAAAAGTAGACTCCATACATTGTAACACTAGTAAAAAAAATGTTACAGTTACATAACGCTTTTCCATAATAATAGAATCATTATCGAAAACAGAAGAGTGGGCAGCTGATTTATTAGACGATAATGGTCGCTGTCATAAATAGCTTTTTTATAACAAATTCATGTTTGAGTCATGCGTTCAAACACAGCCGGCACACAGTTACATTAATTTTTAATATGCGAATTAAAGTTATTAAAAATATAGTTAATAAGTTACCTGAAAAATATTTTAAAATATATTTATTTAATAATTAAGCAATTATTTAGCTTGCTATCTATAACTAGCTTTGGCCTTATACCCCGGTCCACGGGATCCTCTTTTCTTTTCATAAGTACATATTTGATACATACATACATCGCCCGATTCTCTTAAGTTCAGCATAAAAAATAATTCAAGTAATTATAAATGATTGAAATATAAATTTTAGGTCATGGTAATTCAATATAATAATTTTTAAATTGATTTTGACACCAAATTTTGTGCTGTAAGCTTAAAGTCCAAGTGAACTATGTCAATATGTCAGTCACATATGCCGGGCGACCTTGACTAATGCACGAGAGTTGAATAGCAATCGTGTCGTGATTTATAGTCGGCGAGCAAACAAATATTAGCTGGAGAGTGGCAGGCGCGGGCGCGCAGTAGAGCCGACGCGTATAACTCAGCAATATTTTTCAATTTCGATACATCTACTTAAAACGACTTAAAATTCAGCGATTCCCCGTTGAAAAAAAGAGTTAATATTGATCGTAGATTTCTCGTCGTGGGGTGCAGCGGCCGGCTGAGTCACCCCACGGTTTTTTAACTCACCCTAAGTTATATTTTTTGTAAAGCCCCCCTCGCCCTCCCGGCCCGCTTTAAAGGATGAGTAGTCTCTATGGAAACGGCTCGATCTAATTTATAGCCCGAAGAAAGTACGAATTGCTTAATTAAGAATTTAAAATGTGTCTACTAAGCAATTAATTAAAAATTTCGAATCTGCGAAATTAGAGCCTACGATATTTTCCTACCATAATAATTCTCAATTCTGAGCGCTGAAACTGGAACTTAATTAAAAACGGAAAAGCGGTAATTTGATTTCGTAAAATTTATTAAACAAGGCGCCAGGAGAGGGCAAAATATTTCTTGAAATCTAACATAGTTACAGTAATAATGTAATATTTTATAATGAAATATTAGATAGAACATTAATAATGCTTATACCTACTACATATGACGGGATTAATCGTTACTCTGTACGACGTCGACGGCTAATGAATACGCAAGGGTTGTTAAGCGTGGGTGAAGCTAGTGCGTAGTGAGGCCACGGGCGATCCGCTGTGGGTTACGATCCAACCGTGCTCGAGCAGCGTGGGGTCAGACAGAGCGCGGGAGCGCAACACAGTTGGCGTGTTTTTGTTCGCTCAACACTTACTTTACTATCTACCACTAACGCCAGCGCACATCGAATTACTTTGGGTATGTTTTTATTAATTTCTTATAAAAAAATTATATAATTTTATATCCAAGTTTATAAACTAGCGGCTCAACCTTGCTTCGCGTGGGTTTGTCCATAGACATGTTGTGTCAATTTAAGTGATTCGCTTAAACAGTTCTAAACTCTTTGATTTTACTGCTGTTTTAGTGTTTTCTCTATTTTTTTAATACTTAACCACCCCTAACCCCAAAATCTAAATTATTTGTATTCTTTTATTAGTATATTTATGGCGCAAATAATAAACTGGTTTCATTTTGTATCGGAGAATGTTTCTACTTTTTGTACGTCTAACGTAACGTTTACGGGTTCCATTTCCGATCACGATAAATTCTTGTTTGCTGCAAAAGTACGTATTTGTCGCAGTCGACGTTTGTGTCCAACCAAATCTTATTGTCTTTTATCTACCCTTAACAAAGGGCAACCTAATTGTGGAACAGGAATAGAAGGTTGCGGCTCTGTAGCAATATTTATTTATTTATTTCAGTCTAAGTAAAATGCAATGTGTAAAAAATTCTAAGAGTTTGTAATTTAAAAAAAGTAAACTTGCTTAATTAAATAAATATAAATAAATATACATGCGCACCTCCATAGGTATAGTATAATGGTTGTGGTCGATAGCAGATATATAGTTTGCTAATGTTTTTTTACTGATTACTATAATAACAATACAACATAAGAAATGCTTTCTAGAAAGGTTTCAAGAATTAACACGATAGATAGTGGCTTATATTTGCGACCTATTTGCTGGCTTTGCTGATCCTTATAATTAGATAGTGTGGGTAAGGCGAAAAAAAACAATGGCGACGATGATGCCTAATGAGCCATAAAGAAGAAAACGATACGTAGAGCAAGGCGTAGACAAAAAGGGCGCGGCAAGAGTGAGGACAGTGCGGGGGGCGCGAGGAAATGGCGGGAGAGCTAAATTAATTTGCGCGCTCCCGCCAAACAAAGGCACGCTAATGGAACGCGGCGAATGGAAAAAATGCCACCGTCCGCTCTCTGGCGACTTATTTTTTTTTTTGCAAATACAACCTTTGACTTTCCCAAATGAATAACATTACACCCGTCGAAGTCTGTCAATGGCCGTATTGTTTAGATTTAATGAAGAACATCAAGCGATATGGGCTTGACACAATTGCTAATTGTTTTCTTTTTTTACTTCATGTTCAAGTGTCGTTCTTTATCTATTAAAATATTATTTTATAAAAAAATCTTTTTTAATGCCAATATTTTCAGTTTCATTATTCCAAGATAGCATTACATTTACTTGATTTATAATATGTGTCGAGATATTGCAAATTGGATAAGGTTTAATACTTATATAGACAGAAGCCGCCAAAAAAAAGTAAATTAATATAAGTACCATTTTTATGAATAAATTAATAATATTGATAATAATTTTATAAAATATTTCTTCACCTTTAGATAAAAATAATAGAGATAGTACATTTCTTTTTCTATATTAAAATAAAATCCGTTAGCAATTATATTAACATTACTTTAATTGTCACACATTGTATATTGATTGATGACAGATTTATATGTAATAATCATTATTATTGTGTTGTAACAATTTTGTTCTTTTAGATCACTAGGGGCATTATAAACAATAAACAAACAGCCTTTCCTGCGGCTTCGCTCGCGTTCTAGAGTCTGGAAACCTAATTCTTTCCGTTATTCCGTCCTAATTGTTAAGATTATGATTCAATTGAAATCAAATGATACGAAGAGCTTCAAAATTAAATTCATGTGATAAGTATCTTATTTATTAGGTAAGGATTAGTATCATGTATATAAAAACACCTTCGCAAATAATGCATTATTTTAAAACAAGTTTGATTACCATAAAAAAGGTTATAGCGAGTCAACCTTAAAAGAAAGACATATGCTATTGCGGACTTTTGTTTAGAACTTTAAAGAGCAATAATTCCGTCATACATGAATTTTGCATAACTTTAACCGTTTACACAGCGCACGCAACGGAAGCTCGCAAGTCGCAATAGGAATAAGTTACTCCCGTTTTTGCAACATTTTTCATTGATGCTCTGCTCCTCTTGGTCTTAACGTGATTTAATATAGCCTATAGCCTTCCTCGATAAACGGACTATCCAACAAAAAAAGAATTTTTCAATTTGGACTAGTAGTTCCTGAGATTAGCGTGTTCAACCATACAAACAAAGAAACACTCTTCAGCTTTATAATATTAGTATAGATTACTGCGAGCAAATAGCCAATCAAAAACTGGGCGGATAACTATAAGTATCGATGGATTAAAATTTATATCAATCTATACATATAATAAAACCTAGAAAAATCTGTACATTAAATATATTTTAAAAACAATGACTGTAACGTATTGTGTATAGACCCAAAAAAATAGTTATTAAAAAAATTTGTCTGTTTGTATATTATTGTTTAACACAAAAGTATTGCACGGAATGTAACCAAATTTTGTGTAGTGACAACTTATTACTAGGTTTGTTACTTAAAATTCTTTTTATTCCAGAATAATAAGTATTTCATTTTCACAGGAAAATAAAATAATTGGTTTTATAGAGTTGTTTATTTTATTAATTGGCGGTGGCTATTTCTTAGGAGATAGGTACAACAAAACCATGTAGTAGGAAACCCATATAGAAAAGTCTACAATATCAAATATATCTCTTAAGTTACACTCGCAATACCTATTTTCGTGAGTACGTATAAAAAACAGTATCGATGTGCGCGTTTCACGCAAAAAGTCCTAAACCGATTTGAACTAAACTTTGTATAGTGATACTTACTTCATTTCACGAATCAACATTTAAGTAAAATACTTTTTATTGAAGTAAAATCCTTGATTCCAAGTTAATCACATTAACTGGTTCTATGGAACGATATGGATAAGTAGGACCTCATAAAATATGGCTAACTCTTGCTAAAACTTAAGATAAATGTCAAAATTATGTGTCAAAAATTTATTGGTTTTAAGAATGCCTACATAAGATGTTTGCAATAGTATATGTCCTCCTAAGGAATTCTAAGAATAAATATTTTAATCTGTAAATATTAAAAACAATATCTTAGCTAAGGGGCCATTCATAGTGCAGTTGCAACGGTGACGTGCTCGTGTGGGTCTTCCGAATCTCACACTTCTGATATTTTCATGTGCGTAATATTTATAACATGATTACCACTTGTCTTAAAGCGAAGGAAAATGTCGTGAGAAAACCTGCATGTCTGAGAAAACCTAGCAAGCACTTGGCCAGCGTGGTGAACTATGCTCTGATTAAGCCTCATAAGAGCATAAATAAAAGCTAAACACATGCAAATTATTTGTATACAACATTTAACACATTATTGTTTGGATTCTTGTTTCGGCTTTTACATAATAAGCACCCAAGTCTAGTAAGAATGAAGTTGTAGTTTAATTCAAGACATAAAAGTGTAATCACGTACATTATAGAGAGTTCTACCTCTAGACATTATCTCGCGTTATCGAAGAGTCACGAGCTGCCGGAAACAATGAGCGATGTTTATCTAAATGTACTAAGTTACGGCTCGCCATTTTGTCGTGAAATAATATTAATGTGACGCCATTAGATATGCTCGTACGATTTATGAGTGCCCAATTAAAAGTTCTGAGCGCTGAAGACTTAAAATTAGTGGAATTGGCCAACATTTATCAAGACATCAACGTTGCCTCGCGCAACGCGAAACTTCCAAAATTTAAATTAGAGACGATTTTTACAGCTACCTCCCGAAGGAGGTGGGGGGTGTGCTACCCTTTCCTTATAACGAGGAAGGCCTCATGCATTTTTATGTGCTTCTTTTTTCGCCGGCGTTTTAAACAAGGGGGTGAGCTTAGGGAGGCTGGGGGTGAACTTTTTTATTCGCGTCTTGATAAGTTAGGGTTGAAATTAGACGTTCGAGTTTCGCTCGCGGAATTCATAATGACTAAAATTAATAAGTTTTCCTTGGAGGGTTCTTGGAACTGCGATACGATCGAACATGATTTTCTACTTGCGTAATACTGCTTACGAAAATGTTACTTTAGTCAACAGTTTTTTCTCCATTTACTACAAAAATAATTTAAAATAAATATTAATTATTCTACAGATTGTCAAAATTAAGTATTATATGAAAAACAAAAATATACCTACATTTACCTAATTTATGATATAAGTTTTTAATACTTATGAGAGAATAAAACGTATATCAATAAAGATAGAGTATCGTGAATTACTCGTACGGCCTGTCTAACCAAATCAGATTCAAATGACCCCTCTATAAAGCTTAATAAATAGAACATTACCTATTTTATATTGAAATCTATATGTAGCACCAAATTACCTACCGCTTATTGTATAGATATACACGTCCGTACGTATGACTTGTATTGGGGAAGAAATTTCTTTAAAAAATATTCTTTGCTTATGGTCATTCTTAAAAATTGGGGTCTATTAATAGAGGTTACAAGTTTTCAATCCCGTGGGATATGAATATTACAAATCATCATCATAATATAAAACAAAGTCGCTTTCTCTGTCCCTATATCCCTATGTATGCTTAAATCTTTAAAACTACGCAACGGATTTTGATGCGGTTTTTTTAATAGATAGAGTCATTCAAGAGGAAGGTTTATATGCATAACTAGCGAATCCCGCGGTTTTGCCTGTGCTAAATCTAGGGAAGAGCCCGAGCGAAGCGAGGGCAAGTCGCTAGTAACTCCTAAAACCAAGTCAGGTAAGGTTAAAAGTAACGTCAATGTCATTACGAATCAACTACTACTTATTACAAAATACCTACCTAAAATACTAGATTATTCATAGTGTTTTTGTTATGTCACTAAGCATTAGGTAGGTTAGGTTAGTATTTCAATTTTCAGAAAACCAATACTTTATTTTTTTTATGGATTATTTAATCCTTCAGTTCAAATAATATTTTTTAATGTTATAGTAAACTTAATATTATACTTATATGAAAGAGAATATCTCTCTATAAGTAAAACAATATTTTATCAACATTTTAGTATTACTTAAAATACGCAAGACGACATTTGAATTTTAAACATTGTCTTCGAACACTTGACAAATTATAGTAGCGCGTAATGTTTTCGGGATACCAGAGACGGGTATCAGGAAAGTAAAGGCTAACGAGCATTGAAGGTGAAGCAAGCACATGGGGACACTTGTTGATGCTATAAGTGTGTGTGTGGGCATGCGCGTATACACCACATGCTCACATATTACATGGACTTGAAACTTATCAGGATATTTGTAAATCTATGCCTGCTGTTAATTGTTATATCTACTTGTAAATATTTTTGATAATTAAAATCTAAAATACTTTTTTAGAGTAAGTTGGTTAGTTATCTTAAAACTATGTATTTCAATAATTATTATTTTTGCTTATAATTCTGACCTACCTATTCCTAAGAAATATTTTTCCAATAATGAAGCAAATTTTTAATGTTCTTAAAAGTAATAAATCTTTATCTTTGAACGGTAACACTAATGAATGCCTATCATATTTAATCAACATAAGGAGAATCAACGAAAACTCGTGATTTAGATTTTAGCAATTATATCTGTAGCGAAGAGTCATTAGGGCAATCAATCCGGCTCGAAGCTGCCCGGAAGGGAGGGCTGCGACGTATTATAATTCGCGTCTAATAACGTCGTTAACAACGCACATTAAAACAAAACAAACAGCGGCGAGGCGCGGGCGCGGGCGGGCGCCATCCTTCCTCGAATCCGTGTCATTAATTTACGTAATGCGTAGGTACGCGCTATCCCCAAATATTTAAGAAGCCTCCTCCGGGAGCACCCGCTCCTCCACTATTTCTCCTCCCTCCCTCCCCCTCCCACAATTCGCCTGACGAGAATTATGGCGGCCGCCTTGTAATTATATTTTTTAATTTATCTTCCTTAGCGAATACAATGGAGGCGCCACCCCGCCACCGAAGCGCTTCCTTCTCATGCTGAATATTGTATCAGGCCGCTGAAAAAAGGAAAGAAAGCTTTAATTACAAGCGAGAGCGCGGCCGGCATTACGCGTTAAATATTTGATGTTGTCTCTTTCTCGTCCTCTTGTCGCTAGCCACGGTCGCGCGGTCCGTCGTCAATAATTAAAACACCTATCAACTCATTCCTCCTTCACTGACCCATCATTATCTACTTCCTAAATGGAAAAAAATGTACAAAAGAACGCAGGAGGCTAATTAAAGTGGCCCTAATAATAGCTAGGTAATAACTAGCTACTTTAACTTTTAACTGTCTCTTATAAACTGTTTTATAAATTGAAAAGGGTCACGTAATTAACGTTGCTTTTGTAATCAACATTACATATCGCAATCATTTGTATGCTGATTGTCGAAAAACATACTTAAGAATAAAAAATAAAAGTATTTAATCATCTTCAAATATATATTAATATTAAGTAAGTGTATCTTCGTAACTCTTGTCAAAAGGTAATACTATTCTGTACAAATCTAGGTATGTAGGAGAGTGCGTTGGTACATATATTGAATATTTATTTAAGTTAATTCGGTCATTTGTTTTATAGCACACTTCACCACAACTTGCGAGAATATTTTGAAGTGCGTAACACGGAAATTTCAATATCTAAAGGCAAAACTAGAAAACTGATTTATAGCTAAACAACAGTCGCAAATTAAGGCGGATTCCGTGGCGCGGACACGGAGCTGCGAGTACTTAGCGCGAGGAGACAAAGTATAAAGTAGCGACCCCCAGCCACCCACTGAAAAACGTCTCTAATATTCTTTTAGAAACGGTGGCATTTACGGGCTATATTTTATCCTGAATTTGCATACGCTCCTTTTTTCTTTACCCGTCCTCTATTTTATGGGTGAGTATTTTTTCATCCGAGGGTTAAGCTACAAAAGGGTAAAACGCGGGAACCGCTACGATAATTAAATTGCACTACGCAGTGTGCGTGGCGAGAACATTACAGAAACATCGGATTGCTGACTGATGATTACTTACTGTTTCGTATACAAACTCTACTCTTCTGTATTAAATAATATATTATGATAATTCTTTGGTATTTTTATTGTTAAACTAAAGATTAGGTCATTATTGACAAAAAAAATTATATTAGGTATATTAAACTTTGTGTAAATGTTTCTTCAAATGATGTCTTTAATTCGTTAATCCTAATACTCTACTTTTAAAAAATGTTTAGAATCGAATCTCTAGAATAAAATGTTAAAATAATAAATACATAAATAATACAATCTTAGTGGTTTAATAATAATAATTATAATTAATTAGAATATAACAATCATAATTACAATACAATATAAATTGAATTTAAAACAATAAATGGATCTATAAAGATAGATTTTGATTTTTTATATTAAAAATAGATGTCTAATTAATACTATAGATTTTTTTAATTGGGGCATGAAATTATGTATTCTATCAGTCGTAATAATAATTTAACTAACAAATTAGGAGAAATCTTACCCTGCTCTAAGTCAAATTACCATAATTGCTAATCAAATGTTGTAGGAGCGGCCGCAGCGTTGCTTCGTACTAATTACGAATTCTAATTTCCTCTCTTGTTTCACAGGCCTTTTGAATTTGTAAATTATTGCTGTTACTACAGGCTATTAAATAAATTTTAATATTACACAAGTTTAATGAAAATTTTAATTTTTATATATAGATTTTCTAAATTATTCAATTCAATAATAAGTAAATAAATACATTGTTATGTAATTAAATTCAAATACCTACTTACCTTAATTTGTATATATTAATGTTATGTTAGGTTAAGTACATAAACAACACCCCCTGGCCACTTGCTAGACACTAGATTTGATACTCACTCTCTACAACCTACTGTGGACATATTTGAACTGATTTTCTATTAAAATTACTAAATATTTTCTTAGGTTTACGCGAATATTTGACTAGATATTTGGATTTATTTTGATTTATGGTTTCCGGACGTTTCAAATATAGTTTCACGTTTGCACAAAGATAAGATAGACAAGATTTTCCAAGTAGTCATTTTTCATTTTAAGGGAAAATAGATGGTAATTTTAAAATGATAAATAAAAGTATTAGGTAACTATAAAAGATATAAAGTATAGTCGGGCCCGGTTAAGTATTGAAAATTGAGTAAGTAGTGCCACAGTAGTCCTAAAGATATTCTTATACGCCCTGGTTTCTATTTCGAAAAAATCATTCACACACACGTCAAATATATACATAATTATAATTTACATTTCTAGACATTGTAAGCTCCCCTTTAATTCAAATATTTGAGAAATAAATTTTATAATTTTCAATCAAGATCAAGAGAAAGCCTGTTATACGAACTCTTTTCTCGTGTGTTATTAATTACGAGTGCTACCTACGCAATATTTTTATGCGATATCGTGCCAGAACACCTAAACGGTTTTAGATGAAATTTTGGCAGGTTATAGTCTGGAATAGCACAAATTTTTAACGAAAGAGCTTTTTTGTATCTGGGAAGATTTGTTTTTATTTTGCACTAGGGACGATACCAAGTGTAGTAAAAAGTATCCTATATGCGATTGGGATAACCAGCTATCATCAGACCCACCAAAACCTATCCAGTGATTTTCTCGTTATGCATTCCCAGACAGACACACCGGCAGACAAGCAGAAAGTAGACTAACAGATAAAAAGTGTAAGCACTATATTTTTGGCCTCTGCATCGACAATCGACTATTTCAATATGATGTTCCAAACAATATTTTATAAGCAAATATTGTATAAGTAAGAATTTTTTGGTCTAGAAAAATCTCTTTATGAGGACATTTAAACATAGGTATGTATTTTATTTGAAATTAAAAGACCCTTAATTTGTTTGAAGTATAGCGAGCAAGTCGTATTTCCATAAAAATGTTTGAAAAACTTAATAATATTAAAAGTATTCAAACTCAGCGTTGCGCGAGTTTTTAATACCCTCACAAGTCTACTTATATAACACCGGCTCCAATTAAAAGCGCGACAGGTTTAAAAGCGGAGTGAAGAAAAATATGAGTAGATGGGGAAGCATGGTCGTGCTTACGGAAACCTCCTCCAGCAAACATTATCGCGAGACGAGCGCGATCAAATATTCAGAGGACGCGCGGAGGCGGCGGCGCGGGACGCAACCCTCTCTAACTTTCAAGCCCTTCCCTTTGCACGCCCTACACTAATTACGTTTAGAGTTCTTAAGCGAAATTACTTAGGCCCCTCGCCACCCGCGCTCGCCTCGCGACCCCCTTCCGGAAATGAGGCGCGCTGGAAAAACAAGAGGAAAACGTTATACTCACTGTGTCTCTGAACATCTCAAATCTGGGCAATCTCTAAAAGATGTTGGTGTAATGATTTTTTCTCTTCATTTTCACGAGTATTCTGTTCATGAGCGGTTGCTAAGTGAAAAGCAATTAAAGCACGGGCGAGTGATCTCCACCTTCCTCCCTGCGCCCAGGGGACGCCAACCCATCCCATCTTGAGACTTATACAATCAACAAAAAAGAAAATTATAATAAACTTGATTTTTCTGTATTTAGATATTTAATCGTCGTGCTTAAATGTAATAATGTTTAATATTAAATATCCAATTATGTAGCTCAGTAGCTGTAGCTATGTTTTTGGCAACTTACCTCAACATTTCGATTAATATGTCCACACAGTATATACATAAATAATAATAATTTGAATTAGTCAGGCGAAGTACGTATAAAATATGGTTTTATATTGAGTAGCGCGTAACATAGCACTAATCTTTCTTATGCTTAGCAAATTTTAAGTATATAATATATTTTATTATTTTTATTGCAATTCTTTATTAATTGGTGTACCTACGTACAGTAATTATATTATATAAAATAAAATTAGCAAAGATGGACTGATCTCTTGAAGAAGAGATCTCCTTTAGACAAGTCGATCTGTCATATGGCTAAAAGTGCGGTTTCGTTTGCACTGAAATTATAAAAAGAACTCTTTGGCATTATTATGGCTTATGTTTTAGTAAAAATTTAACGCTTGAAATGATTATCAAATACCTACGGTTATAAATCAGTATGATTTTCAATAAATTGAATTACGAATATGATTTTGATGAATTAAGGAGATTTAAAAAATGCTCAAACACGTAGATATTTATTTAATTGTATTGAAGTGCAATAATACCAAGTTACAAGTAATTCTGATTATAAAATAATTTATGAATTGTATTTAAAATTGTTGTCATTGGAAATGACATAATCCCCCGAGGTAAAAAGTAGCCTATGAGGCTATGTCACTCTCCGTCTTCAGTCTTCCACAATAAATCATATCCGGCACTCCATATCGACGTAAAATAAAGAGAAACAAACAAACTTGTTCGCCTGATGATGAAACTTTTGGCTCGGTTGGTAGAGACCCTACTTTCTGCGCCAGCGGTCACGGGTTCGAGTCCCGCCGGGGGCATTCATTTGTTGAGCACAAATATTTGTATTCTAGTCATGAGTGTTTATATTTATAATATGTATGTATTTAAAATTTATAATATGTATGTATTTAAAATTTAAATATGTGTAGTATATCATCTATCTGGTATCCGTAACACAAGCCTCGTAGCTTTACCACGGAACTAGATAGTGCTGTTGTAATAATATCACAACATATTTATTATTATTCATTATTTATTTTTTTATTTTTAATTACTAATTATTTTTTTTATAATCCATTTTTTGAAAATTTAATTTTGCTATAAAAGTATATTAAATAAAAAGGTGAAAATGAGAAAGAAATCTTAAATCATATCTTAAATCAGTATTTAATAAAAACAAAATTTCTCACTTGATTTTCTCACACTCAATTTTCTAACTTGATGTGAGTCAAGTTGGTCGTTTACACTAAAAGAGTAGTAAAATAAAATAAAAATAAAAAAGAGTAGTACTAAAGTTTTAATATATTTAAAAATATTGCGAATATTTTATTTAAGTTCACAAAAAAAATATTCGCAATATTTTTTAATATACATATTAAGAATGTTCACACACTAAGGCTTCAATGTCGGCGATTAATGAAAGTTACAAAACTTCTTTGATCAAAGAATAATAAATAATTAGATGTAAGCTTCAAAATTTTTCGTACATTGGCACTTTGGTGCCACTTAAATTCCTAATTTTGAAATTTGCCTCAAAACAAGAAAGCTTGGCAGATTTCATTATCCAATCGGAAGCGCGCGTCAACGCGAACATTGGAGTGTTTGTCATAGATTCAGAACAGCGCTGTATAATTTCCTGTTTAACTTTAATGGCTTTGATGTTACATACATAAATGGATTCCTGTCATCTTATAAAATATTAATTTAAATTAAGCAAGCAACGCTATAGGTAAATTTCAATCATTCAAAAATATGTATATTATTTTTTTGAAAATTTTTCGTGGTCGCACAAAAAGTTTTAAGCTTCTTTACCTGGCATCTATTAGTTTTACTATTAAATTAATTGTATACCTATATGAATTCATTACATAGTCGTTTAATTTATTTATTAATACTTAAATGAAATTCATTAGTCGATTAATTTAACAATATACTTACATTTTAGATGGCGATGACATATACCTACCTTACCTACTTAGGTACAATTTTTAATTTAGTAAACCAGTAACAAATGGTCATACTTATAGCGTAAGGAACTAAAAAGTAAAAACTAAAAGAACTAACTATATAAGTTCTAACTAAGAACTAACTGTATCAGAGCTCTAGTGTTTCAAGATTGTTACACTTCACTATTGAATTATAATAAATCATTGGTGTTAATAAAATTTACATCATAAACTAAAAATATAGGTAACTGATATTATTTCAATGTTAATGAAAGCATACAGAATCTGGTATTAAGCATTTTCTTCTAATGAGGTCCTCATTGACCCTACTCTACCAGAGTTAATTAACTGATTACGAATTTAGGTATGAAATTCAAAATAACCGATTAAATTTCTGATAAATATTTAAATGATTAATGAGCGTATTTAATTCTGTTTTTTCAATTCAAAAGCGGGGAGTTGAGTGGGGTTGCGACTTGCGATGAAAAACAAGTCATAATTGCAACCCTGCCCGCGAGGAATAGCTACTGCTGATTTAGCGCCTTCTCCTTTAACGTGTACAAAGGCAAAGGGAGTCGGGTTTAACTCGTAATTATTCAGAAATGAAAATATAAAAGCAGACATTAAAAGTTTAAATTTAAACAAAGAATATTTGACCACAAATAATTAAAATTTAGTGTTGTATTATTATGTGGGCTACTTATCAAACTAAATCTATCTGAATTTTGTTTAAATAAAATATTAATTTTTAAGCTTATCTATATTATGTATGTGTATGTCATTCTAAGCTTAATATTTTTTTCTTTTCTAAAAACCTCCCTAACCTACTATTCGTGAAAAGGCCGTTACATTAATTTTCACATGATCGGTTGTGAATTAATTCTCTTTGAAATGTTAATAACAAACGATTCCGGTAACTTGATTTTTCATAAATTCAATTCGGTGCTTCCTTATAGCAAAATTACATTATCGCGAAATCTCAATGAAATGTGGAAAAAGGAACAATTTAGATATTCAAATGATTGACATCTCGCCGGGCGGTCAACCGCTATACGCCGAGCGATTTGCAAAGTTCACCCCTCTTCACACCGGCTTCCGCAATCCATTGTTGGCAAATCTGACCGATATCACATTGATTGCGATCAAATCCAAAAACTGTTTAACTTATTTACCGTTTCTTAGTTATTTTAAGTATTCAGAGCTTGGGAACTACCGTTATTATAATGAGGTACATTTTAACGAAATCATTTCTAGTAGAATGATTTCTACAGTTATTTTTTTGTTGCGATTATTCTTGTTCATGCAAACTAACGTATCCTTACTGATTTTATTGTCGTTTATCTCAAGAACATTTCTTTAAATATTTTTGATTTTTTTACTACAATCCAATTTTAACATAAAACATGAAAAATAGGGACCCAGGTACTATATGATTTCAAAAAAGGGAAGTTTATAATAATAAGTAATAATATAATAAGTACTTAATCGGAATTCGGACGAATGAGTACCTAGGTCCTAGGTATATAGTAGTAACTACCTACTTTAGATTATTGTAATATCAAAATTTCCTTTATCAATTATAAATGAAACTATCTTTTCGGATTTTGTCGCGGATTTATTTCGATTTTTGGTTCCCGACGTTTCGAATGCTTTACAGCAATCATGGTCACGGTAGGTCACTTATATTTATTTATTCCTATAATAACTTAAATACAGTTCTTAAACTTAAATATATTAGATAGAATATCATTAAATAAAATTCTATTAATAATTAATGAAATATATTCAGTGTATAATGTTTAATCTACTTACAAAAAATTTGATTAATTCATTTAATAATATATTTTTTTAATTATTTAACTGCATTATTATCAGACTCTTTCTTTATAAAACAATATACGTCAAAAATATTTTTTCACTATTTTCTATATAAAATCATTTCGTAATTAATAACTTTTGTATGCGCGATGGTATTTTAAACTGACAAACCAATAGCGAGCCGGAAAGCATGCGGCGCGTGCCTCGACGTCCCGCACCCCGCGTCTTACCACCAAATTGGCCGATAAATCGCCTCTGCGCAACTTGACAGCCAGCGTTCTTTTTACATGACGCGAATTATATCTGGATATTACCTCAATCAATAGTAATAAAATGATCAAACAATAAACTTTTCAACTGGTAATTATTATCATTCAATTTAATTATCATATAATAATAAAGTGGTAATCATGATATAAATGATTCGCACATGAAAATATCAGAGGTGTATGAGGTAATTTGAATCCGCATTTGAAGCCGCATCACTCGGTTATCCATACGAGTGCGTTGCCGCTAGGCTACCAATTTGAAAAATATAGGTATACTAACAATTAAAATGTACGTAGGAACGATCTCCAGCGGAGCGAGGACGAGTCTCTAGTATTTTAGACCTATAAATGATCATATATCGTTTCAAATTAAATGTACCTACTAACTTAATTACGTAGCAATCGCATTACAAATAAATAATGATATAATTTCGTAACACCTAACGATTGTCGAAAACAAAATGTAAACCTCATTTCTAATATACCCTAAAATAGTAGCGTGCTTATTGCATATGTCAGGCGGCGCATGCGCAGCTCGCGTGCGCTACTTGTGCCACCCTACTAAAACACTATTGTCGATGTCCCTACAAAAAAACTCGCCCAGATTGTTTACTCCACTTTTTACCTTTTTTAAACTTATACTCACCTTTTTATACGTATTTTAGTCGCGGCGCGCGTCTACTAACTTTCTATAGTACCCATTGAAGCGTTATACGTCTCTATTGTGTGTAGACATGTCGTATTAATTCATTTTTAATGTTTTGCTAAATAGAGATAATCCCCAGATTTAAGTGGGCTTATTAAAATATATTTAACGATTTGGCAGACGTTCTAAATATTTTATAAATCGAAAAGCTACAATATTTTTGTTCATGATAAGTATTATGTTATTTGTAAACGAATACCTGAAATAAGAAAATTAGTTAATCGTTAATCGTAAAAAACATATAATATGTACGTATGTCGTGTTATTTAAGACAAAACCTAACATACGGCGTTTATATCTGTTTTTATATTTCATCTGACTGAAGTATCTCAAAGATTGAGCTACATAATCTAGAAGATTATATTTACGGAAAAGGTTAAGTAAGGTATTAGGTAAAAAAAGTTTAGGTAGGTAGCAGGCAAAAGTATCTACATAAAAGTAAGTGTAAGTACTTCGTTCATTATAAGTACCTATATGTTTCCTAAATATTTGCATATTTTTTCTAGGTTGCACCGTGGCAAAGTTGACTGTGAGAGCACCTTGAATGTCGTTAACGGGGGAAAAGCAACTTCTTTAAAAAATCGTCCCTAATCTCAAGGTCGGGTGCGATGAGGGGATGCATTATATAGTGACAGCCGGCCTTATTGCTCAGGATGAGGTTTACCTCGGCAGTCGGCATGCCAGCCGTCGGGTCATTGTAGTTGAATGCGAAAGTGACCTCTGAAATGGGAAGGTTCCATTTGTTCCGTAGTTGAGTAATAAAAAAAAATACTAACTACGAACTCCTTTCTTTAATTTTCTTCTGCAAGTGCAACTGATGATTTTTCAAATGCAGTAAAAAACTCTTGAGTTCTAAATTAAGTGTTTTCTTAAGCATTTTAGTTAAGATTTTCATGAAGAAATAGGTAATTTAAATTCATTTAGGTACTTTTCAGTTTTCTGTCGTATATTGATAAACTACTGTATTACTTTTACCTTTGCTTTGCATTAATCTCGAAGACATTTCATTTCACATCCATTAGCAACGGTAACCTGTCATTATCTCTACTAATATTTTCGATGTTTTAGGCGAATAAAAATAGAATTTAACCATGTACTAAATTTCCGATCCATTTTTTTAATAAGGTTTAGGTCACTTACTGAGCATAAAATTACAAAATGCTGATAGATCTGGATCAATGTGAAGCTTCTTATATCTCGGAAACTATGCACCTTAGAGCAAAAGTTATTGAAACAATTACTATTACTTAGTCAGCATTATAGATGGGCCAACTCGGGATCTGGCTAACTCGAGTTAGCCCGAGTTCGAATCATGGTAACCCGGGTCAACTCGAGTTAACTCGAGTTAGCATGATAACTGGTATGATTTTAGTTTATACCTACATTGTTTCATTTTATTTCGAGTTCAATAGATCTATTCCTTTCTTTATATGTATGGCTATTGATAATTGATTACATTAATTAAAAAAATCTTTTTAAATATATAATTAGTATTAAAATGAAGTCAAATGGGGCGTTTGTTATATTATTATCTTTTCTTACAATAAAATTCGAAGTTAAATCAACAAACATTTAACGATTTTTTTTTTTTGGAAAATGTATTACAAATTATAATAGTCATTATCAACGATATTGAGGCCGATTCTACGGTTTTTCAAATTTTTGTCTGCGTTTCTTTCAGTCTGACTTTTTTTCTGTATGTATCCGCATTACGAGAAAACTGCTGGACAGATTTTGGTAAAATCCAGTATGCTGATAATTGGTTATCCGGGTCAACATATTTAATAGTTACTTTTACTGCACCAAAATATCTTATTTCCGTAAAATCACTTTAGATTACATACAATATTTGTTTATTAAATAACTAGCGACTCGCCCTCGCTTCACTCGGACTCTTCCCTAGATTTAGCACAGGCAAAGCCGCGGGTTCCGCTAGTTATGCATATAAATCTTCCTCTTGAATCACTCTATCTATTAAAAAAACCGCATCAAAATCCGTTGCGTAGTTTTAAAGATTTAAGCATAAATAGGGATATAGGGACAGAGAAAGCGACTTTGTTTTATACTACGTAGTGATGCTTAGTAACTAGAGTAGATACAAACACACACTTAACTATTAAAACTAAACAATATCTTTTTGTATACATAATTCTAAATTAAAACCATCACTACAATGCATAATTAGTAATACATATATAAAGTATATTTTTAATTTTTTTATATTTTACATCTGATACATACTTAGCTGCTTAGCTGTACAAAGCTGTTAATTTTTCTTAAAAGTGCGCGCAATTTGTAGTGTAATCCAATCTTAAATAGTATGTTAGGCGATTCTACCACATTTTTCAATGTTTTGTAGTTCAATGTTGTGTAGAAATATTAACCCAAGAGGTTCTGGCACTTGAAACAACCGTAATCTATATCGCAAGGAGTTATCCTTTGATCTAAGGAGTTGTCAGAGTTCTTAAAGCAAATATACAGATTTAAATTCGCTCGTATTAACGTAGATAACATTGAGCATTTTAAAACAAGTCAAAACAGATTAATTAACATGTCATTTTTTCGTTTCAGAATCCATAATAGCAAACATCAAGATCCCTAACTTTATTTATTTCTTATAGTCTAGGTCTAAGATAATTCGATACCATTTAGTAAATATATCTATTTCTATTCGATAGGGTACATCATTCATAAAACCTAAAAATCAATGTCAGATTTTAGTATTCTTAGGTATTCATAACTTCTTAGATTTCTCAATATTTTTTAATCATGTATCCGCATCACGTAGATTTTATAAACACGTCAAAAAATAACAAATATCGATGATAATATAAGAATAGAAATTAATAAGTGTCTAACAGTACTTAAATAAAATATAGGTTGGAACTGTCGAATGAACATAAGGTCTAAATATTCCTTAGTATTAGTACCTACTTATAAATAAAATTGAAGTGTCTGTTTTTAATTTCAAATTAAAAACTTTTCACTAAATGCATACGAAAATTTATACAGTAATTAGTACATCAAAAAAATAACTTTTAAAATTTTTGACTGTCTGTTTGTTCCGGCTAATCTCTGAAATAGCTGAACTGTTTTTAATAGGACTTTCACTCGCAGACAGCTAATGTTATAAAGAGTAACTAAGGCTACTTTTATTTTACTAAAAAATATGAAAATCGTTTAATTTATTTTAACTTATGCACATCGAAACGGGTCATATCTTTACTTCTATACTATTTATTTATTTATTATTCGGAAGACAAACAGTATTTAGTTACATATAAAACGAGAAAAAAAATAACATATTATACCAATTAAGTCTTCACAATTTACAATACTATATTTTATACTTATCTATACTTTACAACGCTAATATACCAATAATATAATGCTTGTAACAAATAATAAAAATATGCATTCAAAAACTACTAGACAGATTACGAATTTTTTTTTACCATTCGAATGCTACATTATCCATGAGTAACTTAAACTATATTTCAAACCTCAATAATAATGTAACCAATTGTATAAAAAATTTGCTACCTATTAAATGTTTTTATTGCATGAAAAATTAATTAATCAAAACGAGTCTAGTACTTTGCTTTGTAATTCTGAAATTTATAAATTTGGCTTCTGTATGAATAATAATAACTATTTCAATAATACATACAAAAAATATTTCATATAAAAAAAGTGCGTGTGTACAAAGCAAAGAGAAAGTACACATGTCAGAAGTAAAACTTGAATTTAAAATTTAGACTAGGCTGTATGGACTATAGTCCTTTGCCTTTCCCTATTGGGGATAAATTTAAAAACAAAAACAACTTGAATTTAAAATAAGCTAACTCTTCCCCGTCTCTGAGCGCCTGGTACTATGGACTTATGTTTTCGTTTCATCGAGTTTGAAATCATATCGATTTTAAAGAAGTTTCACTTCAAAAAGATTCAGTTATTTTAGAATTTTATTATATGTATATTGTAGTCTGTTATAGTAGTCAATAGTAAAAGTACATTTTTGTAGACTCGCTACTATTTCTAATGGACGTTAATTGCGCGCAAAGATTCGTAAGCAACCCGAGTTGGCTTCCGTCGGAAAGCAAACTTCGATTCGTGTATAAACAAAAAACTAAGTTCCAAGCGAGACGAGGTTCGGTATCGCGCGGTGTCCAACCCGGGTTACGATCGGTCGAACTCGGGCTGACTCGGCGCGACGCTAACTCGAGTTGACTCGGGTTGGCAAACCGAGTTGACACATCGCTAGTCAGCATTATAGATTGCAATCCGGAAAACCGGATCCGGCTGGATTGATGGGCATCACGCCGGATCCGGCCAGACTGAAACTGACGCCGGATTGCAATCCCTAGTCAGCATTTTGTGATTTTATGCTCAGTCAGTGACTCTAAGCCTTATAAAAGAAAAATATTGGATCGGAAATTTAGTGCGAGATTGACCAAATAAACGGATATTTTTACTGGCGTAATTAACTAGGTGATTAAAACACCTAACAAAAATGAATAAATTCTTAGACATTTTGTAGGTAGTAGTATGTAGTTCTCTCGTTAGATGTTTAAAAATAAGAGAGTGAGAGTGAGAGTTTGGATTGAATATTTAATCCTTAATCCGTGTATGTAGGTTATTAGAGGTATTTATTAGTGGTAGTGCCATGCTTGTTAGATTCGGGTAGCAACTGAATGGGCCGGAACGCCCCGTATAGTTCATTAGTACCACTCTCTCACAGAAGACCGGCGTGAAGTGGCAGCTATGCTGTCGCGTTTCGTCCGGTGAGTGAGAGTCCGGGAGGCCCACTCTCCTTCCCCCCTCCCTCTTCCCTTCATCCTCCGCCTTCGTTCCCCCCTCCCTCCCACTTCCCTCCCTTTCCTGAAAGGCCGGCAACGCGTCTGCAAGCCTGACTTGCAGATGTCCATGGGCGGAGGTGATCACTTTCCATCAGGTGAGCCTCCTGCCCGTTTGCCCCCTTTTTACCATAAAAAAAAGGTACCTTGTAAGTTGTAGGCCATAAACTACCACATACGAATCTATGTATTATATGTCTTATCCCATAGGAATGACTTACCTTTCAAGGAAAAAAGTATACAAAATACTAATACTTTATTAATGTATCTACGAACAGTCTTGGAATGTTGTAGGTATTCCATAATCGGTAATCCACATGCTTAGGTTATTACTTATTGATCCGACTGCGGCGAAACCGAAAGTAGGGTTTCTGTGTTTGACCTGTATGTCCGACCATATGTTCCATAGTAAGTAGTTACTTAAAGGCTTAACCAATTTTAATGATTCACACGTCGTTTGAGATAACATTAAAAATTAAAATGACGGATCGAAATCGCCAATTTATGCTGTTTATATATACTTAACGTTGAATTGGTTCGTGAGGGGTATTAAAATAGATACAGATATATAACAGACTTTTTTAAGGTATATTTATATAATATTTACCTACAATCTACATGTTCCATAATAGCTGCAAGTCTTCACTATAAAATATCTCTTTTATCTTTTGGTTTGGTTTGAAATTAGACTTTGTTTTAACCATACAGCCCAGATCACATCATACAGTTAGTTACATTAGGTACATAAAAAAGCAGCCCTTAAGGGATTCGAACCCGTGATATATTAAACTAACATTTTTAATAAAAATATAATTATGTAAAATTTTCAATTCTTTTTTGCTATGGACGCAGTGATTCGTGACGTAAGCTAATAATTTTTTGTCGAAGCGAGAAAAGAGATGAAATAAAACTCAAGATTGTTATTCAAGCTTGTATTCGTTCCATTTTTAACGAATTTCAATACTGAAAAGTACACATCTCACATCAAGTTGATAAAAGTAAAAAAATTGAGAAAATAAAAAGATAAAAAAAATCCATTAAAATTTCTTTTAGCTACAAATGCGTGACTTCTCCGGATCTGGAATGCATGTATGATGACGGCTTCGAGGAATTTATTTAAAGATAAAATAATATTTGCAAAACTTTTACAGTGGGTATTTATAATAAGTTAAGCACCTACTATTTCTACAAAGTCATTGTTAATGTACAAATAATGAATGAATTTATAAGTCTAATTTAATAAATAAATTTAATATTACACGTGAACTATTTTAGAAAACCAACATCAATTTTAACAAAAACATTTTTTTAAGATTTCATATTGTATAACATGTAAAGTCCAAACGACTAAGAAATTTTAAAAATAAATTAACCATTCATAAAAACATTTTTACTTCCATATCACAAGTTAATAAGATCCGATCACTAAGTCTTGTACAAAATCGTATCCAAATTTTACTTAGCCTAAGAATAAATAAATATTCATATGTGACCATCAGCAAGTCTTGACTGAAGCTAAGTACTCGTTATACTTTTTCTCTTGAGCGAGCTGAAGCTTTTGTAGCTTCTTTATAAGTCCTTTACTCAGCTCTTTTCCCTCGTGGTCGTGAGTGGGAAGACCCTAATCAAACATTAAGAATATGTAAAAACAGTAATGGAAAACAAATTTCACTTGTACTATTTAAATAATAAAGAAAATAAAAGCCAGAAAAAAGAAAAAAATAAAAAGTATAATGCTTTGGTCTCACATATACTCGAATAATTATTATTTGTTACCACTGGCTTATGGTTTTGTAGTATCACTGGCTTATAGTGGTAACAATCTCGCTTGGATAATCAAATGATGCGGGTTTTAATCCGGGTCTCGCACCTGTGTCTTTTTCATGTGCGAATCATTTCTCACATCAACATTATTACCACTTGTCTCACGGTGAAGGAAAACATCGTGAGGAAACCTGCATGTCTGAAAGAACCTAGCAAGTTTTCAAAAGGTAAAGTCCACCAACCCGCACTAGGCCTGTGGTGGTGTGGTGGACTATAGCCTGATCCCCCTTAAAAAGGGCTCAATACATTATACATATTTTTAATTTAGTCATTTTGCTACATACCTTGTCATCAAACTGAGAGTATTTATCTGTTTCACGTTTAAACATTTCAGTCGGCGGTATTTTCTTTTGCTCTTCCTTAGCGCGCTGCGCTTCCAACAGATCCTGCTTTTTCTTCAGTTTCTCCGCTTCTTGTCGTCTTTTCTCTTCTCTCTCCTTCATCAACTCTTCTTTACTTACGAGCTTCACAACTGTTCTGTCTGGTGAAATAAAGATAATGATAAGTTGAAATGTTTCAAATATAAATAGTTATTAAATACTGTACTCCTGATTGATTTCGAATACGTCAGCCAATCTTACTGAGACTAACCATTTAGGAGATAGTACGCAAATATTTGCGAAAACGAAATACTCTACTAATTTCTTTTACTGTGAAAGTCAGGAAGGACAACCATTGGATAATCGCAAAATGAGTCAATAAGGAATATGTTATATGCATGTGATTTGATTAACGTCCAACTTTGGCGTAGTTGGACGTGAAGCCATGAGACACTGGGCGGTGGACAGTACTTCTGACAGTTGACGGGACCGAGGGAACAACCTTGGTTATTTGGTCTGCCGTCGGGGGCCTGTAGTTGAGGCGTTATGGTTGAACGCGTAAGCA
Organism: Boloria selene; assembly: GCA_905231865.2. Taxonomy (NCBI): domain Eukaryota; kingdom Metazoa; phylum Arthropoda; class Insecta; order Lepidoptera; family Nymphalidae; genus Boloria; species Boloria selene. The sequence continues at coordinate 9,530,521 of HG993137.1, read as the reverse complement.
ATCGTACAACGGGAAAGGTTCTGTTGGTATTTAAAACTAGCTTTGGCAGTCCACAGTAGCTTTGTAAGTTCTATACAGCAATATAGGTATACGTGAATGACCATCTGATTACGATTTAAGGTTGGTCTTTAACCTCAAATAACTTCTAAATGAGTCAACTTAGCGAAAAATCATCTAAATGAGACCATGTTTGTAGAATAATGAGAGAAAAAAAGAAAAAATCCTGTTATTTAAATGGGTACTAAAAAATCGAAACTAAAAAGAAAAGAAAATAATTTTAATTACTTAGTTATTGTTGGAGTCGGTGCCAGCCAAGAAGGAGAGTTTTATCCTGCCTTTGCAATGAACTTTCGACATTGAGAAATATCATAGATATTGTCTAATTATCCGTATTTTCGCGATATCCCTATAGTTTTTGCAAAAACTCGGTTTATCAAATTATCCTACGACATATACAAGTTACCAGGCTTGTCCTCCAGCCGCACGCCGAGCTCGGGCAGCACGACGTCGCGCAGACGGTCGCACAGCGCCAGCACGCCGCCCGCGCCCGCGCCGCGCGCCTCCTCGCGCACCTGCGCGCGGAACGTGCTCAGTGCTTCTAGGTATGGCATCACTGCTTCTTCCAACTGCAATTTTTATATTATACATATATGAAACATTTACAACATTTTAGATTTATGAAACATGTCTCATAAATAACTGTCTTTTCGGGTTTTCTGGGAGAAAGAAAAAGTGATAACGTTCATCATTATCAATCACAGTTCAATCAGTCCATCACCCATCCATCACAGCACTATCACAGAACATAGCCTACAACATATACTACAGCACTGACATGCACAGCATCTGCATCAGCCACAGGGAAGCCGATGCCACCTCGCGGGCCCTCCACGGCGCCGAACACGTGCAGCACGTCGGTGACGTACCGCGCCGCCGCCGCCAGCGCCGCCGCGCCGCGAGCCTCCCCGCGCAGGTATACGTGCGCCGCGCCGACCAGCTCGCGTAGCGCGTCCAACGCGGCACGCGTGTCGATGTTGTCTGTGTTAGTACAACCCTAATATTGTGTCACATCACTAATAAAAAATTACATTACATAGTGAAATCAAGTCTTATTTATTTAATACAGTTAAATAGCACAATATATACAACAGTCTGCAAATACTTAATATGTCAGATTTAATAGTTTCTAGTAGTGGTAGTTTACTCACAGACTTACAGACTGACATTTAATTTTAATAATGTAAAAATGAAGATTCAAAAAATAAAGAATATAAAGAATATTTTGATTTTGATTTTTGATAACAGTCTAAAAAGAATATGACCGATGTTTTCCAAACAACATTTTTATCAGAAATTATATTCACAAAGGTTTTTCGTATTTAACGCTGGGAAATTTAGGCATACTCCTGCAATTAAAAAGGTTGTGGGACTTCCTTGACAAAAATATAAAAGAATTTATAGAATCGGATGCGTATTTTCAGAAATAACGCTATATTTAAAAAAGAAAATTAATATATTAGTGTGAAACAAATTTAACCCTTTAACCGCCAAGCTTATGTTCGCGTGGCGTGCACCTAGCGCCAGCAACCTTTAGGTATAACTTCGCTCAGTGTTGCGAACAATATTTTATCGATATATTTCCATATTCGTAACATACTTATAATTAAAGTCTAAATCGAATCTGTAATTTAATATTTTTTGGATTATTTTATTAATACAGAAGCCGAATCTAAATCTGTTAATTATTTGTAAAATTTAGGCATCAATAAACATACTAATAAAATAAATACAAATTACAAAATTTGAATCAAAAGTTTATTTGTTTATTAGGTGCTAAGTATTCTTTAAAATTACACGGGCTGATATACTCTCTTCATTTTCTTTTTAATCTTCTGCACGAGCATTATGTTTTAAATTTATGATGTTCATATGCACTTGTAACCGGATTTTTATATATATATCTACATATTTAAATAACATACATACATATATAATTATATAAATACATATATTATTATAAGTACATAAACATACGTATTATTATGATGCAAATAGGAAAGTGTATTCCCTAAGTTTCAGTTAGAAAATAATTTTTAATGTTATTTTTAAATGCAGCAGAAGGGCTCGCCTGTTGGAATTTACGGAGTTTGTTTCATGACACTGCAGCACGTACCGAGAAAGAGTTTTGTAAAAATTTAGTGTTACTTCTCGGTATCTCAAGCATCGCTGTGAAGCAGGGCTTTCTGGAACGTGTCGGAGTCGGAAGTAGATTAAACCGAGAACAAAGGTAAGAAGAAAAGTTGTGATTATGAAGGATATTAAATAGAAAAGTAAAGGTGTGCATATCACGGCGAAGGCGAAATGGGAGCCATTTTAGGTAAGCTTGAAAATCGGAGACATGATCGTACTTACGCAGCAGACCATAAATAAAGCGTATGGCGAGATTTTTGAGACGCTCTAGTTTATTCAGTAGCTCTTCAGTCATATCCAGAAAGCATACATCAGCGTAGTCGAAAATGGGTAGTAACTATTTAAGGTATGAATAGCATTAGGTAAATCGTTCAATTCACAATTTCGATATAGTTGTAAACCATCTGCGTACAGATGGTAACGAGAAGAAATGGCGCGAGAAATGTTATTGATAAAAACCAGAGAAGAGAAGTGGTGAAAGAACGCCGCCTTTCAGGAACGCCAGCCGTAAAGTCCAATCACACCGATGAAGTGTCATTAGATGTTACACCCTGGCGGCAACCGAAGAGATATGAGCGAAACCAGTCTATGGCCGCAGGAGAAATGCTAACTGCGCAAAGAGTGCCTAGAAGAATGTCAAAGTCAACAGAGTTCAATGCGCTACTAAAGTCAAGAAGTACCATTGTAGTAAGCCTGGTATTATCCATAGCGTACCGAATGTCCTCTGTGACGTTCAGCAGCGCACGAACAGTGCTGTGGAAGGGGCGAAAACCGGACTGATAAGGACATAAAAGATTATACGAGTTAAGGTAGGAATAATAATGGGCGATAGTTTCAAGGAACACCTCCCAGGGCTGACGCTTTTACTAACAGGTAGCCCTGCTAGGTATAAGTGGTTATTCCGACACAAATCGGTTGTCAGAGCCTCGTTCATTAACAGGGGTACCGCGTGCAGGTGAGATTGATTATGGAGGCTGACTAAATGTTATAAACGAATAATGTTTCGAAAAATACTTAGTCGATCATAATATTCTATACATATAATAAAGCTCTGAGTCGAATCTATACATATTTTTTAAAAAGTTATTAAAGTAGACGTTATTATTTATACAGAAGCCGAATCTAAAAATATTAGTATTTTTGTCTGACCGCGTCACAAGAAAACAAGAACAGATTGAGATTGATTGATGAAATTTGGAATGATGATAAAATCTATCATCATATCATCCAGGCTAAAATGTATACTAACATGTGTATTGCGAATCCGATCTCAGCAAGGGTGTACCAGTAATAAAATAAAAATAATTAGAAAAAATTACAAAGTTTTATTTCTTAATTAGTAAAAAACAATGAACTACCAAAAAAACAATTATGAGAATATATGTACTATAACCATTAATCGGATCTTTATTGTTCATATAACAAAAATATTAATACTCCGAATATTGCAAAATGTTTAATAATTAGTACTTCATCTCTTAACATTATCGACAGCTTCCCAACACTATCACTCAACTTGTGACAAGTGGGGGAAGGGGGGGCAAGACGGGGTTGCGGGCAAGACGGGGTACCCGTCTTAAATAAGAAACCAATTGACCAATCTCAATCTTTTTTGCACCTGACAGATGAAGATGCGAATTTTGTCAGCAAAAATTATTAATTCAATGATTTTGGCAAACCTCATCTTGCCCTTTAGGGTACCCCATCGTACCCGAGGGAGGGGCAAGATGGGGAGATCTGACTTTTTCTACTTTTAGTTTTATTTTTATTTAATTATGTAACATATGTTTCTCATTAGACTGAATTATGAAAGACATAACCAAAGATGATTATTAAAATAAAAAATATAATATAAACACGACTTTTCTAACTTTTATTGACCTTCAAACGTTAAGTACCCCGTCTTGCCCCCCCTTCCCCTGCGTACGTAATATCACGGGGACGGCGCTACCGGAACGTCATTGAATTTAAAGTATATTTTTGGTTGACATTGTGCCGCACGTAAAATCACGGTGATGGCGTTCGTGGATCATCTACACTAGTGACGTTACTAGATAAATAATTTATTTATATTTTTTTGTTGATTATAACAAAATATTTTAATTAACCTTATTGGTTTTGAATAAATTAACTGTAAAAAAATATAAAAAATGCATTAAACGCTTAGTTAATCATTCAATTTTGTAAATTTAGGATTTCTATTAACTTAGCATCAACATAAACTTCCTAAGCGGTACAACACTACTCTACGTAAAATCACGGCTTTGGCGTTACAGGTAGGATGTTGTATGTATCGTTCACTGAAAATTTTCAATTATTTCCTATAATGAGTTAAAAATTCGTATTAAGTACTATCAAAAGTAAAGTAGTAACAGCTACATATTCATAATTAATAAGCAAAGTCAGTTATATTTTAAAGTTTTTTAAGTAGAGCTGCATTTCGTAATATTACGTGCGTGGCGCTTGGTGTATGATTTGTCGGACCCGTAATATCACGGCGACGGCGCTTAAAGGATTAATGATAATATACTGTTTATCACACTAAATGCATACATATTCTATACATTCATAATATGTCGAATATTAGACAGTGGTAGCCCAGCGGTAACGCACTCGCTTGGATAACCGAGTGATGCGGGTTCAAATCCGGGTCTCGCACCTCTGATATTTTCATGTGCGAATCATTTATATCATGATTACCACTTGTCTTACGGTGAAGGGAAACATCGTGAGGAAACCTGCATGTCTGAAAAAACCTAGCAAGTTTTGAAAGACATGTGAAGTCCGCCAACACGCACTAGGCCAGCGCGGTGGACTATGGCTTGATCCCCTCGTACTGAGGGAGGCCCGTGCCCAGCAGTGGGGCATTAAAAAAGGGCTGATGATGATGATATGTCGAATGTATGCCCTAAAACTACCTTGTGTTTTAATTTCATTGAAAATTTGAAATATACACAGATTTTATACTTTTTATAATAAATACAATCAAAAGGCATCCATGAATACTCTAAGTGAGACAAAGATTAGTTACTAGATTATATATATTTCAAGGGCTTATATATGATTGAATTGCAAAATTCACCAGGTATAGTAATAACTAATAATAATCACAGGCACACATACCACACAATGCGGCGTGCACTTGCTCCTTGACAACGCTGAGCTTGGCCCACAATTGCTGCTCTTCGGGGTGCCACGACCCACCACTGCCTTCATCATAGCCACTCCGTAAAGCATCTTTCACCGTTAAGAAAAATTCCTACAATAATGAAATATTAAATTATAGTTTTAAGGTACAGTCGTAAGCAATGACATGTATACATTAACAACTTTTCAAATATATGTAAACATCAATCGTTTCAAAAGAAAGTATACAAGCTTTGTGTCAAAATAAAGTATACCTACGTAAGATGTTTCATAATTATGTATACATTTTTATCAATTCATAGTAAATAACATTAAACGAATATTATTGTATACTTTTCGTAATATAAGTAGTTAGCCATTAGTCTGTGCACAAAAAAGTGCACAGGTTTGCGCTCGAAAAGCATAAAATAATATTTTCGTATTTGAAACAAAGTTTTCTAATGCATATATAGTGTGTCTCTTCCATTAACATTTTTTAGTTCATATTTTATGACAATATTATGCTATTACTTATAATAATTAAATTCCCATTTAAATTTCCGCCACGCTTTTATGTGGGTGGTCCATAGAACCAGTTATTGTATTATCCAGTAAGAATAAACGATTATCCTGTAGTAAACGGTATCCTAAATATTGACCTTAGTAGGTAATAAGCGTTTAGTAGTCGATTAGCGATAATGGTTGCTGATATATTTTATCTGTTTCATAATAAAACTTCCCAATAAAGTAACTGGCAAATAAATTTATATGTATTTAGCCTGTTTAACTCAAACTCGGACTTGAACCCCCATCACATGGATATCGAAGCAAGCGCGTTACCACAGCGCTACTACAAATAACAATGTGTCAAGATAAATTTATATTAGGCCACAAATGTTATTTGACGGAACGGCAACCGTCGTAAGCGACGCGACGTTGCCGTTTTGCGCATCGATACAAAGACGTTAACTTAAAATCTATTTTGAAAAGTCAAATAATTCACTATCTATCATAAACATATATAATAAAATAATTGTAACTGAGTCAAATCTGTACATAATTTTTTTTTAAATCTAATTAAAATAGATAAAAATGTAATTAAATAGATAGACATTATTATCCATACAATCAAATCTATCGTTTTTTAAATTTTTGTCTGTCTGTCTTTCTGTGACTGCATCACGAGAAAACCTCAGGACAGGTTTTGATGATGATTTTGTAAGAAATATCGACTAACCGTTACAAACCGACTATAAAACGTCACACGGTGTGTGAAATCTAAGTATTTTGTTTCCAGTCTTTAGAACACGGGCGGGGCCGCGGGAAATGCTAGTTTCTTACATTTTTAAAAAGATACATTTTTTTAAATATTCTTCTAAATAAAATATGAATTAATCATAGTGTGATAAAAATCATAGATAAGTATACTCAACCAGGTGGGGATTTGCGAATTGACCTGAAGTGCAGACTTGTACTCTTCCTCTCTTTCCTCTCTTACACTTACTTATATGACCTCCTGGTCCTGTTACCTGCATCTTAGAGGAGCTTATGCAATTATTATGGTGGCCGAGTTTTGGGCTTCTTTTTTTTTTAATCTTTATTTTTAAGGGGTTTTGGGCTTTCTTACTTTAACTATTGCCATCGACTCGGCAAGAAGAAGAAGACTCAATGCATAGAAAGTATATACGGTACTGACATCCATACATCAATTGTCTGTCTGTCTGTTAGTTTCGGCTAATCCTCGAAACGGCTACACTGATTTTGACGGGACTTTTGACCTCAGATATCGTAGCTAATGTTTTAAGGAGTAACTTATGCTACTTTTAATTATGAAAACTGTTTTACTTATTTTATCTTACGCCGAGCGCAGCGGTCCGGGCTCGCTAGTGGTAAATATTAATTATAAAAAAATTAGGTTTACGTTCAAAAATTTGCGTAAATCAATCAAATCAAAATATTATTCAAATAGACTTTAACAAGCTCTTTTGAATCGTCATTCTTACATTATCAAAATTAAAAGTCAGTCTGTAAGTCTGTGAGTAAACTACCACCGGCTCGGAAAGCTGTTCTGCTGAGAAGAACCGGCGAGAAGCTCAAACTCGGCTCGTAAAATAGACACAGATGAACTTACCGTGTAATCATTAGCTATCTAAGGAAAACTCAATACAACCAATTATTATTTTTTCCTGTAAATTAAAATGCTTTTATGTAATGAAAAGTATCCTAAGTCATGATCCGAGAAATATGTTATAGGTAACTACACAATTTGGTTAAAATCGGCCAAGTACTTTTTGTGTTAAACGAAAACATACAAACAGACAAAAAAATTAAAACATATTTTTTGGGATTTATATTCAATGCACTATACGTTACAGTATTTTTTTTTATAAAAACAAAAAAAAATATTTCATGTATAGATTTTTTAACTCACTGTTCTATTATAATTATACGTATTATTGTATATTCTTATAAATTCACAAATGTGGAAAACATATACTCAATGATGATGACGAGCCACGTTCATCACGGCTCACTCCTTGTCCCTAAATCGCCATCCAGTATATAATGCATAAATTAAAAGATACGCACGAAACAAAAATTAAAAAAGTTATCCACGCGCGGGATTTGAACCCGCGCCGCAAGGATATTATACGCATACTACAACTACGCCAATTGAGCTATGACAACTTAATATCATTGGGCGAATTTATGAAAAAGTAAGTTTCTCATAACAACGCAAACTAAACAAATAGAGAATTGTCAGTTGTAATTCTAATAATTTCGAATTCTTTTCAATGCTTTGTTACACATTAAAATTTTAAATAAACTGATCTTGTCCTCGAATTGTCAAAAGTTTAAAACTGTCATCCAATGTTGTGAATGTGTTACAAACGCTCTTACACATACACATATGCACACTCTATTACGCGATAATATTTGTATTATACGTATGATTTAAAAATGTATTATAATATTTAAATTTAAATACATAATAATACATTTTTAAAAGCAAAGTATTATGCTTCATTTTCCGATGCAAGAAGCCTTAGATCTTAAAACATATTTTACTGTTAATTATCTAATTAATAAGTTTACGAATCATGGTGTTACAATATTTCAAATCCTGTCTGTGCTGTTGGCTGCAGAAGATATCTCATATACGCTGGGTAAAGCTGTTTAGGAGAGCTCTGCCTAAAGTGAATCCAAGGCGCATCCTAGAGAATCAGGTCGCAATTAGTCGAATTGATTCAATCACTTAACATATAAAAATAAATTAAACTTCTAACGACCAGTTTAAAGAATTCACGTATTTAATGAAAGAGACAGTATTTGTATTAGAAAACTTTGTTAAATACGAAAATAATATTTAATGCTTTATTCTTAGTTCTTAGACTAATGGCTACATAGTTATAACACGAAACGTGTATATAATAATATTCGTTTTATGTTATTTACTATGAATTGATAAAAATGTATACATAATTATGAAACATCTTACGTATACTTTATTTTGACACAAAGCTTGTATCAGGCGCGGTCGCAGCCTGAAATTTTGGAGGGGGTCACTCAATACACATTATTGCACAAGACACAATTTTTTTTAACCGACTTCAAAAAAGGAGGAGGTTATATGTTCCATTGTAGGTATATATTTTTTTTATGTATGTTCACCGATTTCTCCGCCGACTGTGGGCCGATTTCAAAAATTTTTCTTTTGTTCGATAGAGTATAGTTCCGAGGGGATCCCATTGTTACCAAGTCAGATTCTGATGATGGGATCCCAGGGAAATCGAGGCCAACTCTCATATTTTATAGGCACCTATTAAGTTTTTGATATATTTTCTAAAGATGTTCAAGCATTTGTGTCTGAAAATCATTATTTCATGTGGATGAGCTGATGATGGAAGGTACAATTCCTCGACGGTTCTTTTTATGTTTGTTTATTAATTTCTGCGTCAAATGTTGGCCGATTACAATTTTTTTTTGTTCGGTAGGATATACTTCCAAGATATTCGCTGATGATGGGATCCTAAGGAAATCCAGGGCTACTCTCAAATTTTATAGGCATTTATTACGTTTTTCATATATTTTTTAAAGCTGTTCAAGAATTTGTGATGATGTTTTAATACTTATTATACGTACTTATGAACCGATAGTCGCATTACTTCAAGATATTAGGTTGATCTGATAATAGAAGATACATCTTATTAACGTCTAGGAGTTACGTGGAAAAATAGACGATAAATCTCGATTGACTATTGTCGTACACTCCAAAACTTTGCTGACTTATTGGAGCAGTAGTTAAGTTAGCCTACCAATATTATATTTAAACAAAATATCTAATTTCCACAAAAAAATAAAAAAAAAAATTTTTTAACAAAACGTTACAAATCGAAACCGAAAACAGTAAAATAATTTTAATTACTTAGTTATTGTTGGAGTCGGTGCCAGCCAAATCAAAATAATCTTAATACAATTTAATTAATGTATCAATTTGTAAATAATATAATCAAAATGTCTGTTCGAAAGTTCATTGCAAAGGCAGGATAAAACTGTCCTTCTTGGCTAGCTCCGACTCCAACAATAACTAAGTAATTAAAATTATTTTTTCTGTTTTTAGTTTCGATTTGTAACATTTTGAAGTCGGTTTTATACATTTCTTATAAAACAAATGGAAGTCGTCTTTTTGTATTTGCGAATCGGGTGATAATATTTGAGACGTCTATTCTATTACTATTTCCGGGTGAATGTTTAAGTTTCATCGTGTTCATAAAAACACCACTAGATGTCAGCAAACTATAAATTTATCGCTATTAGGCGATAGCTAGAAATTTCCTTTTATTTTTTTGAAAATTTTTTAGATTTTTCAATTTGACCTTAGATTTTGGGGGGGGTCATGTCCCCTGTGACCCCCCCCTTCGGACCGCGCCTGGCTTGTATACTTTCTTTTGAAACGATTGATGTTTACATATATTTGAAAAGTTGTCAATGTATACATGTCATTGCTTACGACTGTACATTTTACTCCAATCAAATCAAAATATTTTATTCAGCATAAAAATGGTTACAATATCTTACTGAACGTCATGAGTCAACCAACAGTTCGGAAAGAAGAAAACTCTGTCCTGAGAAGAACTGGCGAAAGAAACTCAGCGGGACTAATATTATTTTTTTATCTTAATCTCACTCTTTTTTAAATTAAATTGCAAATTAACAATAATTCTATATGTAGAAATTCCCAAGGCGTACTGTCTTCTAAAAAATCGTTAATCAAATAATAGCCTTTCAGTACACAAAAATTCCTTCACATTTTTTTTTAATTTGGCAATAGAAGCTTTTTGAACGTTTTCTGGGATCCTGTTGTCATTGTCCATAGAAAGAATCACTGACTCGGCGTAAGCGAGTAACAAGCATTGTAATGCCTAGTTTATGTTTGCTCTTAGTATTAATGCTATGCATGTCGCAGTTCTTGGGAAATTCGTGTAAATATAAGCTATTTTCAAATCTAATATCGAAATTATCCAATTGGAAAAACTTAGAAAAATTATAATAAATGTGGTATGCATATTTTGATAAAATCTTATTTGTGTAATTCACCACCTAAAAAAACTATTATTATAGTAATAAGCATATAAAATACTAACATTAAACAATTTCTCAGTTTGGATAGCCATTTCCATGGTATTATCTGAATAATCCAAAGTATCCTTCCAGCTGTGTAACAAGAAAGCTATCCTCAATTGCCTTGCTGTATGACGTTTGAGGGCATCAGAAATGGTCACAAAGTTCTTTAATGACTTTGACATTTTGCAGCCTACTATTGTGAGATGGCCTGTGTGAAGGAAATAATTCACCCACCCTGGCTTGTCAAAATGTGCCTGCAAATATGTTTGAATAAAATCTCAATTTTATATATGTCCACTAACATTGCTTTTATATTTTAAAGAATAGTTTAGAAGGCAAGCATACTTCACTTTGAGCAAGTTCATTATCATGATGAGGGAACTTCAAATCTACACCTCCTGTATGTATATCTAGATTGGATCCACACACATCAGATGCCATAGCGGAGCACTCTATATGCCAGCCTGGTCTTCCCTTGCCCCATGGAGAGTCCCATGAAGGTTCACCTGCTTTACTTCGCTTCCAGAGAGCAAAATCATTGGGAGAACGCTTTTCAGCTGCATCATCACTGAGGTCACCTATAAGTAATGTAAAATAATTCCGTAAATAGAGTTTTATGAGTTTTATTTTCTATATCATACTGGTAAAAAATGGAACAATATCAACAGCTTTATTGCATAGGAGAGATACTATCTCCCTGCCAGCAAATGATAATAATCTAAATGATTTTTACTTCTTAATCATGAAATGTTCATCCAGTACATTTTAAAGTATTTCTATTAAAATATGTTAAATGCCCATGTTATAATACAATGCCTAAGTCCATATACATTAAATCTTAGCTAAACTTGCATGTTTGTGAATAATGAAAAATATAATTAATATTATTTACCTTCTCCTTCTTGCAATGACTTTGTATCCCCATATGCTTCAGGTACAAGCCTTGCATAATGATGCTTATCTTTGCTATCAAATTCACTAACATTGAAATATACAGAGCCATTTGATTCATAAGCTAAGCCATTATCTATTATCTTTTGAATGAATGAAATAATTTGTGGTACATATTCACTTACTCTTGTTAATACATCTGGTGGCAAAACCTGAAATATTTGTTTTATTAATATAAACCAATTACTACAGAAATAAATACAAAATTACCAAAACACTCACATTGAGAGCTTTCATATCTTTATGAAATTCATTTTCCCAATATCTAGGCAGTAAAGTAAAAATTGCATTGTCTGTAACTGTTGCTCCAAACCTTTTGTCCAACCACTCTGAAATGGGATCTTTTGCTGAGATCAATAACTCATCTTTAGCTTTATTAATTTTATCATTATCATTTTCCTCTACTGCTTCCTTAAGGGCTTTCACAGCTGATGCAACACTATGAAAAGTAAAGTGTTTATAGAGAAAATATATTAGTAAAATAGTATATTTTTTATAATTACTTTTAAGTATTTTAACTCCATAAATTTAACATACAAAACATATTTATTCAACAGACAAAACATACTTATTTAGCATCCTTTGCATAGTATTTTTCTTATCTAGATCCATAGTGTCCTTAACAACAATTTCATAAAAATCTACAACAGCTGTTGCATCATCTATAATAGTATTGAGATTTCTCTCTTGTTTTGCATATTTTTCATATAAATAATTTTGTCTAGCTCTTTTAATAATTTTGTCATCAATATCAGTTATATTCATAACATATAGAATATCATAGCCAAAGTAATTTGACATAACACGTCGTAATATATCAAAAGAAATATATGATCTGGAATAAAAAATCCAGTATAAGTGATTTAAATTATCCTTATTTTGATAATACCTCCGAATTTTATTCAACAAGAATGTAAATAAGATTATATTAGAGTATTTTCTAATTTTATATTTCTAGTAACCAAAAATGGTTTAAATATAATTTTACCTTGCATGGCCCATATGTGAAGCATCATATACAGTGGGACCGCAACTATACCATTTTACCTTATTACCATTGGAACATACGAATTCTTCTTTTTGCCGTGTTAGACTATTGCTAAGTTTTAAAACTGGCCTGCTTCTTCCTGAGGTCGGTAAGGACCAAGTCGGTTGTGTTCTTTTAGACATTTTAATTGCTTGACAAACAACCTAAAAGTGTTTAAAAACTATTAAACAATAATAACAAAAGTTCGAACGATATATCCAGTTTCCATCAAAGAAATATTGCACCACTTACCTTGAAAATTTAAAATAATCCACCTCGACAAATAATATCAAAGTGTCGGCATTTACAAAAATCAAAATGACACGGTGCGGTGATTGAGTTATCACTTCTGACTTCACACTTGTCAGTTCACAGCATTGCCATAGATGACTAATGTTCACAGTTGTCACTTGAAACTTGACAGATATTCTGCGGACATTCACTCAACTAGCACGCATTGAAGCCAAAAAAAAACCTTGGAAGAATAACAAAGCATTGAAGCCAAGCTAAAATAAAAACCAAGTTATCTATAGCATAGTAAAAAGAATGACAAAGTAGGGCAACTTCGGCCCAATCCGCGATATAATTACCTGTCATAGTTACCATAGTTGCCTCTCTCAGGGTTGTCACTGTTGCTAAATTTTAATTCAGTGCTCAGAAATTGGCATTAGGCCGGGAAGTGTTATTAAAAAATATTTATTATTTACGAGTATATATATTTAAGAATGTAAAACATTTTGTTTCTACATGTTTATGATTATTTTTATTAGGCCTGTAGTTACTTGCTTAACTGATATATCAGTAGAAAATAGTATTAAAAATGTTTGGTTGTTAGAAAATAAATCCTTTAATTTCTTGCGTTTACATAAACATAAATATGCTATTAGTAACAATTAAAAAAAATGAAAAGTGTAATATGTATATTAATAAAATCATATCACATCCTATTAAAATAATAAACTAATACAACAAAAATAAAAGTATCTACATAAGTATTTCATCATCAAGTATAAATTATATGCTAGAATAAGTGATTTGTTTACCTTTCCTGTTCAGTACGTAATCTGAACAAAGACAACTCTGGAATCGATGAAGAATTTAGACGCCCAAACACACAGCAATAATTTTTTCTACGAATATCACACATTTTTCATATAGTGAAATGCCGTGACGCGCGCAACTTGTGCGGCGTCAGCCTTGACTGGCGCACTGATAAACGGTTCGAGATATTGTTTGAGTGTGCGTGCGACAACGTAAAGATACTATGACGCACATATACAAGCTGCGCGCGGTGCGTTTGTATGAAGTTGCCTTACTTTTATAGTGTACTCATTCAGTTCAGTTAGCATGTCGCTAAGATAAAGAATTCTTTATCTTAGGCATGTCGTAAGGTGTGAGTGAAACAAAACATGACTGTTTGTTTTTATTATTTTGGAACGTGTTCACAGATTAAAATTACTCTAACGTGTCACAAGGCAAAAAATGAAAAATGTCAAATGGTCCCCCTTTGGTCATCTTATAATGCTAACAAATACAAAAGTTCTATCTAAGACGTTAAAAACTTTAAGTCGGCTATAAACTTATTTTTCAGTATTATGTTTTGTTGATACATACGTCTAGTGATGTAAAAATGATTGTCGATAATAATTAGTAAAATAGTAAATAATTAGTTTGGCTCTTCGGGCCTGATATAAACTTAAGAATCGAGAAAACCTACTAAAGTCTACTATCTAGTAAAAAACTAGTTCCAACTAAAACTGCACTTAACTGTTACATATAGATAGGAAGATTTCACAAACAAATATTTCGCAAAAAAATACTTGGAGTTCTATGATTAAAAATACCTAATCTTAGCTAACTTTTTTCAATATAATTAATTAAATAATGTCATAGCCGTTACCTAATGTTTTGTGTCTTTCAGAAATCTTTCATTTTTTTTTTGCAAAAAAATGGTTTGTCAATTTTCCTACGACATAATACAACTCATATGATGAACAGCCAGGTATTTAAATTTTAAATGAAATTAAATACATGTTTTTAATCGACATGGACACGACAATGTCGATAATAAACTCATCACTATCAAAAAATTAACCTGCATAAAGACTGTGGTAGCCAAGCGTTAACGCGTCGCTTGGATAACCGAGTGATGCGGGTTCAAATCCGGGTCTCGCACCTCTGATATTTTCATGTGTGCATCATTTATATCATGATTAGGTACCACTTGTCTTACGGTGAAGGTAAGCATCGTGAGGATACCTGCATGTCTGAGAAAACCTAACAAATTTTCGAAAGACATGTGAAGTTCACCAACACGCACTAGGCCAGCGCGGTGGACTATGTCCAAATACCCCTCGTACTGAGTGCCCAGCAGTGGGACGTTAAAACGGGCTGATGATGATGATGATGATGAACCTGCATAATAACGAAACAGAATGGCATCATATGTCTCTTTCCTATGCACTATTAACATCGTAAGTAAAAAAAGATAAACATATGCATTTCATTTCTTATTTTAGGCCGGCTTCCATGCTTTGTTATTGTTCCTAGCAAAAATCCAAAGAATTGAATTGCGTACATTTTAATTTTTTCCTTTCATTGTCAAACTTTGACAGCTTGAGACTTAAGTAGCGGCCAAATAATCTCGCTGAGGCACCGCGTAACCAAGTAAAGAGTGCGAGAGTGTCCATTATTGTCTAGGTAGGTACACACTCGTGGTTTTGGGTATTTAATAATTTTGATTTGATTTGATTTGATTTGATTTGATAATAGATAGAAATTTAAAAAAACATTTGAGATAATATAATCTATTACATCAAAACAGATAAAATATTCATAAATAATTGAAGTAATTTGAATCAATACTTCTTTTATCGTTTTGTTATTCAATATTGAATTTTTGAATCATGAATAAGTTATAACTATACACTTTTCAACAACATTATGCCACATCTATGCATTATGCTATATGAAGCGACGTTAAAGAGTTGGCCATTGTTTACCATAGAGCATAAACTTACATTCACCAAATTCTCTATTGAGATCCTTTTTAGTTTTTGACAAATAAAGCTACCAGGCGCAATATCTATTTTCATCACCTATGTGTGCAAACATTCTAGTCAAATCGTGAATTTAGTATTATCTCTCTCTAAGCACTGTCATTATGCGCTTGGTCGAAAGAGATAGAACATCGTGAAGCTAGCGTCTAAAAATCTACATGTCATATATACATAACATAGTTATTCTAATTTTTACCTTACAATAGTCATAATGTGAGCTACTTTCAAATAAAGTATGTGATGTAAATCTTTTAATAATACAAAATCACAGGTGTGTGTATGATGATAGTAGAGTACATATATATTATACATGTGTATATGTACGAATTTATAACATAAATAACAAACGCGTTTATCCACTGGACTACTTTGTACAAATTTATTACGTTCTTGAATACTTTGTTTTTACCCTTTTCTAGTTTATTTCAATGAAAATGGCTCTCTGTGCTTGTAAATGCTTAAATGTAACTTTAGAATGTGATAAAATAGAGGAAATAACTGATATCGAAAAACTGGAATTATCTTTGACGGAACAAAGGGATAATTTTTTCAATGAGGTACGGTCGGTAAACATGATTTAGCCTTGACTTTATGATAGTCTTTTGATTTTATTATAAATTAAATAGATTAAATAGATAGATTTTATGTATATTAATATTAATATTTAAGTAAACATATACTCCCTACTCCTATTAATTTTTAAACTAATTTGGAATCAAACGAAAAATATACATGCATAAATAATAAAATATTTAGGTAATGTGTTTGCTTTTTGTTTTAGTTCGTTTAAATCATGTTATGTAACATTTGCAATAAGTTTTTAAATATTGATTAAATTGAATAGTTGTATTTTTTTATTATGCTGTACTATTGCCAATACTAAACATAACAGCTAGTAAAATTTCTTTTCTTAGCATAATTACTCTTTAATTTTTTACCAAGAAATAAATTTAATTAAGTATGAGTTAACTTCTACAAGTTTTACAGTTATTTATCTATTTAGCTGCTCAATATTTATCACTAAGTTCACAAATTCTAGCAAGATGAAATAATTTCAGAAATTAGCATCCTGTCCTGCAAGCTCATTTAAAAGTCATGTAGTGCAGCCGTCTCTCATTGGTCAACATATTGTTGGTCATTACAGTATTCTATCATGTTTAGCATGTGGACATTCAACTCATGCTATATTGAATGAGAAAAATATTGTGTTAGTTAAAATGTCTCTTCAAGTGAGTATAAGATATTTTATTTATTAAAATTTCTTCTTCTGATAATATAGCTTGTTATTCATTCAGCAGCTGTATTTTAATTGCTGAATACATGGAAAATAGTAATAATATACTTCAACCTCAATTTCTTTTCATATATTATTATAAATTAACACTTTTTTACATATTAGCAATATGTTCACATATTTGAATTATTATAAATCTTACATATTATATAACTTTTAATCCACCTAAGTATTGAGTAAAAACATTATCAAATACCAAAACCTATATCTAACAATGCCAATAGACATCCATAATATCCCATTAAAATTATTTGCCTATATTTTTATAATAAAATTCTAATTATTTTCGACATTAAAATTAACATAAAATTTTATTTCAGACCACCATGGAGCATATAAATATCCTGAAAAAGTCTGAAAACTTCTCTCCAGTATTCAACCTGTTAGTGCCAGAAGAAGCGAGTGATATTGACATGAAAGAAAATGTAGATACAAATAACCAGTTAGTTAGTGATAGAAATGGTTGTTCCCCATCTTTACAAGTAATTGGAACACTTAGGAAACAATTAAATCAGACCTTACAATCACAATTAGAAGCTATAGAGGAGACTGTAAGGCAGTTTAAAGAACAAAAATATGCAGAATATGAAGCATACAGAGTAAGAGCTCAAAGAGACCATAAAATTTTATCTAGGTAAACATTTTTGTGTATTATGTTTTTTGCATTTTTTTAATATTTACCATTAAGACCAAACCAATAACTAGAACTAGTTATAAGATTGTACATTTTATATTATTATCTTATTGCAGTGTTATAAGTAAATCAAGAAGCGACATTGAAAAAGATGTTTGGGCAAACAACGGTAGTTTAGATAATGGACCACCATCTCCACTCCTCCCACCTCTACAGAGAAGAAGACTGTCTTCAATTAAAGATGCTAAGAAATTCAATCAAATTGTTAAGGTATGATTTAAATCCCATGTAATATTATAACTAATAGAGTTAATTTGTAGTCTTTCTCTTATAGGAAAATCATAATCTTAGCATTCATCATCATCATCATCAGCCCTTTTAAACGTCCCACTGCTGGGCACGGGCCTCCCTCAGTACGAGGGGGATCAGACCATAGTCCACCGCGCTGGCCTAGTGCGTGTTGGCGGACTTCACATGCCTTTCAAAAACTTGTTAGGTCTTCTCAGACATGCAGGTTTCCTCACGATGTTTTCCTTCACCGTAAGACAAGTGGTAATCATGATATAAATGATTCACACATGAAAATATCAGAGGTGCGAGACCTGGATTTGAACCCGCATCGCTCGGTTATCCAAGCGACGCGTTACCGCTGGGCTACCACTTGTCTTCTTTTCTACCACTTGTTCTTCTATCTTAGCATTATATTGTAGCTTTTTAAGATGAATTATATGTATGGATAGAATGAAAAATGTAAATAGTGACAGTTTAATTAAAATATTTCTTTTAAATAAAATGTTTATATGTATATGTATAGGTATAGCCAATATACAGCCCGCGCCAAACTTTGTGACCGCCTTGAGTATAGTCGCGAGTCCGAACTTGCGCATGGTACAGTCGAGTGGGCAATACGTAATCAACCAAACAATTTTCGTTTTCTAACATTTTTAATACTTATTATATTATGTCAATTTATTTTTATTTGTTGATTATAAAGTTCGTGTTTATTTCATAGGTTATTTTATTTAATTTAATATACAATGTATGTGTTATTTGTAAAACATATAGGTTAGGTAATAATAGGATAAATGTAAATAAAAAACATTAATATAAATAAAAACTATATTCACAATGGGGCCACACCTTCCATAAAAACATCTCCCTTACTAGTGGATGGTTCCGCATCCGAATTACTCTCTTCCCAAAAAATATCCAAATCTTCTTCATCTGATTCATTATCGCTCACGTGAATTATTATTTTTTCAGTTAGGTCATCTATGATGACATCACTTTTCTTATATTCTTCCTCAATATTAATAACTTTATCGCATAGTGCAGTCCACTCCTGTTCACCCATGCTATTTACTTTTTCCTCCACTAATTTCATAATATTAGTTATATTATTTGTGACATTTTTTTTCGCCAATAACTAAAAACTATAATAACAAATTAACGAAACGATCGAACGAATTTTGAACGCTACAGTACTCTCAGAGCTCACAAGTGCGTGATTCGTGTACGGACGTAGCACTCACACTAAGGCGTGGGCAGTGTTGCCAACAACTCAGGACCAGGTGTCGCCATTTTTCGAAGCTTAAGTAGCCTAAAGTAGCCGAATTTGAGCTGAAGTAGCCTAAAAAAGTAGTATAAAAATTTATTCCGTAAGAATGTACTTAAACCACGAAATTAATTTATAAATTCTGACACTTCGTCATCTGCTGCCAGCAATAACAAAGCGTCCGCAATACCGCCGTAAACAATGACCGTGGTTGCTGTACTAGTACTGGCTACGCTGGAATCATACACTTTTCTTCCAGCGTGTAAAGTTATCATATGATTGCTTGGCTGAAAGTTGTTGCAGCAAATCCCTCTTACATTCATATGTGTACGAATCCTAAGAATGGCGATCAGCATAGGTAATTGCATTCTGTTTCTTAATTTTGTTTTTATCGTATCCATCACGCTGAAAATTCTTTCCACGACTGCATTACTATATAGGTAATGAGAGACAACACAAGGAAAACACCACTAAATCTTTAAACATAGGATTCCCTCCAGCATTCTGAATTTTCAATACCTGTACCCAGAAATTTACCATATCATTTTTAACTTTATTTTTTCCAAATTATTTTCAACTTTTTTAATAATAATAGTGTGACAAAGAATCAAATTAATTTAAAAACTAGTTAACACTTTCATCTTCGCTGTTCATGTGAGTATAGACACGATAGAAAGAGAGCGAGAACGCATGCGAGCGGACGTCATTTTCAAATCTATTCTCTATCTGCGCGGGTTCTATAATTTTTATTTCGCAGACTTATTTGTTTTGTGACTCTTACAACTAACTGAAAGGAACTTTTATCTTTTTTCAAGTAGCCTAAAAGGCGACCAGTCGCCTTTTAGATTTTTTTGTCGCCGATTTCTATTCCGAATAGCCTAAATAGCGAAAAATCGCCCACGTTGGCAACATTGGGCGTGGGTGCCAGCGCGCGTCGCGGGTGAGCGGTGCGGGCGCGCGGGGTGTGGCCCTGCCCCCAAGCTCTTGTGCGTCCCGCTAATACCTGATTTTGTGTTCTGCGCAATGCAATGAGCCTAGTTCGGGACGGCCACAAAGTTTGGCGCGAGCTATACTAGTTATGTACACTTGTTACAGACCTACTAGTCAAATTATAATTCCACATTTTAAACTTTAAAGTATGCGATATTTTCATCATTATCATGTTGAATGATAAGAGAAAACAAAGTTCTGTTAGTGGTAGTGCCATGCTTGTTACCTTTGGGTAGCAGCCGAATGTTAATTAAAAAACTATTTTCAAGACATTTTGAATACTTTTCTTCATGAATAAAAAAATATATATGTATTTATTGGACAATCACTTATTTTTAGTCAAGTGCTCAAATTCCACATGAAGAAGATTCATTAGATGCTGAGGACATCTTTGATTTAGAAGGCTCGGACTCGCGTCACTACATGGCCTCAGACCAGGATGATTATGACTCAGATGGTAAGTTAAACAGTTTTTTAATTTTTTTCTGAGGTTTTGCTTATGGTTATGGTCAAGACAGGCTGTTGTCCGCAACTCGACCACTAGCACCTATTTTGCGTGTTTTTCTGAGGCATGTTTTGACAAAAAATATAAATCTAATATTATTTGAATAAAAGCAGCATTTGTTTTGTTTACTCTGTAAATAGAATTCTTGTTTATGAATTGCAAAAAATTAAACAAAATTACACTTTATTGCAAACACATAAGTAACTTAAGTACTGCAAAAACAACAACAAAGGCACCCACTGCAAATGAATTTGACATACAAACATTTACACTTGTGTGCCAAAACTGTTTTTATAATTAAATCAACCATAATATTATAGCCAAGGATACATGGTACATTTTTGCACTTGATTACTATCAAGGTACAACAGGTATGTATCACTCACCCTCGTTTTGCTCGAGTTCGTCCTCTGTCGAATTTAAAATTTATAGCACAAAAGGTGCACGACTTCCATAAAAACTTGCGAGAGCCCTTAGACCTCCTTAATCCGGTCTAGCCCTAGCCCTAGCCCTGTCTAACTATAAACTACCTACCTGCCAAGTATCAACTTTATAACGTGAAGTGCTTTTCAATATTTTGTGATGAGTGAGTGAATGAGTGCGAGACCCTTTCGGTTTTAAATATTTAGATAAAAAAAGACTAGAAGAAGAAGACTAGAAAGGCTAGTCAAAATCTATACTTATTATATAAAAGGGAAAGATTTGTATTTTTGTATGTAACAAATAAACTCAAAAATTAATGGACCGATTTAAAAAATCTTTTGCCATTAGAAACCTATATTATCACTGAGTAACATAGGCTATATCTATTACTAACGGAACCCGCGGTTTCGCTCGCGTTAGATCTATCTCGCTAGTACTTTATGTACACCAAAAAATAAATATTAAATCAGTACGAAATAATTTTTAATCTTATCTATGATGGATTTTTATTCCAAATTCTTAATTTTGTAATTATATACTGTTTTACAGAAGGCAGTAACGATGAGGGCATCCACGTAGGACGCACCCGGGGCGTCCCCGTCGGCGATATAGCGCGGTCCCTTCCAATCAACATGCCATTCCCCATAGAACGTCCTTCTACCAGGGAGATTGATGATTTTGTAAGCTGTCCATCATTATTTAGAAAAAAAATATAGTTTTTAAATTGCCAATTATTTGTAAATATATAGGAAAGGTAGAGCTCATTTATAATTGTCGATTCGATTTAGTTCTCTGGTAATGGCTTCAAGTAGTAGTCTACATAAGTTATAATTTACTAGTACCAATATATATATTTTAAATATATATTTAAAACGTAAGGTTTTTTTAAATATACTACTGTTTATACACTGAGTACAAACAAACCATGCGAGGATTGATTGTCATACATACTCTGTATAAAAAAATTTTAAAAAGATATGTTTATTCAAACTCTCACTCTTCTGTAAAGAATAAATAAATAAGAAAAATTCTTAAACTGTACACAGAATGTCTACCAGGATACCATATCCACATTCTTAACATTTAAGACCATATCCTTGACACCTCTGTAAAGTTTTCTTATTAAATCCAAATTTCACTCAGTTCCAATGACCTAATTATCCTTATAGTGAAACTTCCTTCTTGACAGCCATATTTATGATGCTATTGCCTTTTTCTTATTATTAGGAGGAGCCTCAAGACATAGCGGCGAGTATCAAGGCGCTGGCGCGGTCAGTGCACGGCGACGTGTTCGAGCTGCCTCGCCCGCGCTTCTCCACGCAGATCTAGTGTGGTGCGGACATGTCTGTAACATTTATTCATTACCGGTCTCATCGTCGTAAGGACTTAACTGATTTATCTCAATTGCAATACTTTATTTTATATTCACACGGTCTACTAATCCATACAATCATCTAACAACGTCTAGATATTAAGCGGTAAGGCGCACCCAACACTCACTATATTTGACTTTCGAAAAATAGATATATTATAGTTGACGAGTATAATTTTAAATTGGTTTTATTATTTTAAATTTTAACCAAGAGATGGCGCTACCGTGCTTTATCTTCGAAAACTTTGAAAAAAATATATTTGTGTATCCTTTGCAGAATATTGACATCATTACGCTTAAAATTAATGGATGTTGGTATAAATACTGTGTGAATGTTTATACTGTGTTATATCCCTTTACAAATATTCACGAATTTAATGAGATATAAAATCAGTGACCTCGAAAATAATAGAAGTGCTGACCTTAGCACGATTAGACTACTCCCTACGAGTATCTGCTCATCGAAACATGTCAATATATCGTGCTGTGCGCGCTTTTTATGGTTCAATGTGCTCGAGTAGATACTGCCCCCACTTATTATTTTAAATTTTAACCAAGAGATGGCGCTACCGTGCTTTATCTTCGAAAACTTTGAAAAAAATATATTTGTGTATCCTTTGCAGAATATTGACATCATTACGCTTAAAATTAATGGATGTTGGTATAAATACTGTGTGAATGTTTATACTGTGTTATATCCCTTTACAAATATTCACGAATTTAATGAGATATAAAATCAGTGACCTCGAAAACAATAGAAGTGCTGACCTTAGCACGATTAGACTACTCCCTACGAGTATCTGCTCATCGAAACATGTCAATATATCGTGCTGTGCGCGCTTTTTATGGTTCAATGTGCTCGAGTAGATACTGCCCCCACATTGGTGCTTTGTAATGTGATCGGTGACCCTAATGCCGCTATGGACAGATGAAATATAATATGACTTGATGAACAGAACTATTATAAATATTAAAATACAATTAATCGTTATGCATGTAAGGACAGCTACACATATTCGTCTTGCCGAAGTCCGGTCTTTGTGTTTGATAGAGGATTCAGTGATAGTTAATGATCGTAATTCGAATATGTGAGTAGCTGTAATAGAATCGATGTGCCATGATAGTACAGGATCCCACTGATCGATTCTGCAGGTAGCTCGTGTTTTTGATAAAAATTCTTTTATTTTAAAATTAGTTTACTCAAAAAAAATACATACCTGCAGAATCGAGCGTTGAGATCTTAGACTATGAGCTGTGGACGGCGTGGTCGCAAAGATAAGGCGCAGTCTACACGAACAGCAACATCAAATGCGTTTTATACAGGAGCTAGTCTATATGGCGACAAATTGAAATAAGTTTAAATGGCAGCTAGTATGGTGTCGCTATAATGCATAACTTTTACATTAATTATACACTGTCCAATATTATTATTATTGAAATAGAAAATCGTCGTTCGTGTAAACTGCGCCTAATGTATAGATTTATAATTTCTAGATATATAGTGTTTATCGTACAACAAATTCAGATTAGGGATAAAAATTAAATTGTGGTTGTAAAGAATAAGCTTCCGGAAGGCGAATAACTAATGTAGTATGTAAGTAAGAGGCTATGAATGTTGTTAAAAACAGATTTTTTATTGAATAAACCAAAAAAAAATTGCCAACGAGGGAGACCTCGTGAGAAAGAACTGATTTGTTTAAGTGCCGTAATTGTCATAATATAATATCTGTGTAGTATGATAATTAACAGAATGTGATTATACTTAACTATCTATCAATAAGCCTATGCGCCAATGTCTGACTATAATGTAAGGGAAAGGATAACCTACATTGAAAAATCTACTGCATACGATTTCGTACTTTTGAATTTTGTAATAGTTTACAACTAATAATAATATTTAATTAAACAAATCTCTATTGAAAAAAAAACAGACTACCACAGAAATCAAATGGTATTAAATGAAAGACAAAAAAAACATGTTATAGTGCTAGTACAATATCCAACTGGAATTTATATATTGCAGTCGTTTCGTAACTATACTTTTGAGTTTTGAATAACTTTAAATTCTTATTTCTGTCAAGCAGTATGAATGGGAGTTAGCAACATAGAATATCTTAGTTTCACTAAATCGATTAAAATTAATTGAAGTACTTGTTGTGAGTGACCTACGTAATGCACAACTTTTATTATGAAAAAGATCTAATTCAATATTTTAATGATGCAATTAGCGACTAACTGACACAACAAAATAATATATTATAATGTTATCGCATCTACGCCGTATCCAAATAAAATAATATTCAATGTGTAACTTAATACAATTAAATACGATTTTATTATCTGTAGATCATCATTATGCAGTATACATGTTGCAAAAACCTGAAATTTTAATGAGAATTATTAGGAAGGGACCATTATTTACAACGTAAGTAAAAATAATATACATATACTTATTTAATACTTTATCAGCATAAGAAAAAGAAAATACATGAAAAAACATCATAATAAAAATGCAATATTATTAGTGTTCAATATAAGTCATTATTATAATTATGAATTGGTAGTAAATGATAGTAATAATAAAAATAATAATATACACTTCATGGATTAATGTCTTTTATGTTTAGTAAATTTTTTTATTTTTAATAGCATTCAATAAATGTACTGGTAGGTAAATAATTTAGGTTATCCTTGCCCTTTAATGTGTATGTGTATGTGTGTGTATAAACTATAAATCATGTCGGTAACTTTGTTAAATTTATGTATTTGTATTAAAAATTAACATCTGTTAACATCTAAGTCATATCTCTGTTATAATATTCAGAGTTTTCTATTAATTTTTTACGTCGTGTTATCTTAATGATAAGTGAAAAGTGTACAAAAATATAATACTTGCATTTCTTACTAGTCTTTTAGGGTCACGGAATAAACCATAGATAATTGTTTTACATAACTGAATCATTTATACCGTATAGGACAGTCGTGCATAATTAAGATTTGTAATAAGTTTATTTTTATATTAAACGTTTTGAATGTGAAATATCCAAGACGTAGGACAGGTTGGTAGTAGATTTTAGATGACGAGTTTATTTGTATTTTTGAGTTATGTATTTTCATGGCCGATGTAACATTGGCTTCAATGGGCAGTTACAATATATATATTTATATCAGTGTCTTCCAATAGCACTGTACTATATAATATTTTCTAGTAATTTCTTTATTGTGATGTCATTGTTTCAGTCAGTTGTTTTAGAATAACTATTATAAGTATTTGTTTGTTTGGTGTGACGCTACAGAGATGGATCTTGAATGTAAAGAATAGTTAGTGTACATGTAATAAAAATGACGGAGAATTGAATTTGTTTTTCTTTTCATGCAAGGAAGATGCCATATTCTATAATAGAATCACAAATGTATATAATATTTTTAAGGAAACGATTTATACATATGATAAAAAATTTTTTGGAATAAAAATCCTAATAAGTGTGTACATAGTTTGTAAATAAATCATTGAATAAAAATTCTCTTTAAATGAATTAAGAAAGATTTAATAAAATAAATGTGTGAATTCGTTAAAAAAACTAAATTTATTATCTGAAAATTGAAATAAAAAAATAATATTATCAAAAGAGGTCATACTATTCTCATACCTACATACATAATATACTATAAGAATATTATACTCTGTATTCTATGTATAAAATACTCCACGTTGTCTAGACACGTTGCTATGGTAACCGCGTCACAACAAAGAAGGCAGCAATATTTAACGCGGTATAACTTAATTATGTGGAACACGTTAAAACAGATATAAACTAGATTTTTTGATTATAAAGATTAAATAATCATGATCGGAGGTAGATATTCTGCATCTAGACAGGGTTTAGAAAGGCCTCCGCGCACTGCTGTAGTAATTGATGATGAAGATGAATTATACAAAGGTTTTAATGATGTTTCTCCTGCATTGGATACGCGAGGTCTCCGAGAAGATGAGACATTTCAACAAACTTTAAGGACTGCTGCACTCGGAAGGCAAATGCCTAGTCGAATGGGTACTGGTGTAAGTAGCAACTATTCCAGTTTCACTTTATAATCGTAATTAAACACTCAAAAAAGCTAAGTTAGCGTTTACTTTATTGAATTTTAATGAGGTTGACTGAAGGATTTTGCTTTGATGTTTATCGGTAGACAACAGAAACAAAAATGTGATATAAATACAAGTGAATAATGTTTATATCCTTTCTTTAATTTCTTCGACTTCAATTTTGTCAGTACCGAGGAACAGCTATTGAGAAAAGTATAGTTTTCTTAAACAATATTTCTATACGTAAGTATTTTTCAGATGTTTCGTCTAGGCACGGTCAGTGTGCGCGGCGGAGCGTCGCGGGCAGGGACCGCCGCGCGCCCCGTCACCGCCGTGCGCGCGGCTGGGTACACCTCTACCCGCGACATTCCTAGCCGCGAGGACAAGAAGGAAGAAAGGTTTCTTTACTTTTATCTATTTTTTTGAAGTGAAACTTCTTTAGACTCGTTGTGATTTCAAACTCTATGAAACGAAAAAATAAGTCCATAGTACCAGGCACTCAGAGACGGGGAAGAGTTAGCCTTAGTTAGATCTCGCCCACCGCGAGTCAGTGACGTTTCTAACTCTGTCTAACCTTCGCGCCATCTCCCTCTCTCAACGAGTTTAGACGGGGTTATTTAGTATAAATATAAACGAGATTTAAAAATTAGTTTGCCAAAGAAGTTTTACTTCTGACATGTGTACTTTGTACACACGCACTCATTATTTTTTTCCTTTTGTTTTATTCCAATTATACTACATGCTGCCTATGGTTAAGCCGGCAAGTGTATAAGTTATTTTAGCTGCAACCACTAAACATGACTATATTAGGATCTTACTCAATTGAATAAAATTAGTGTTAAAATTATAAATTCAGGTCATATCTATACATTTACGGTCGAGTGCGAAAGCGATCCCGTAACGTCCCATTGCTCTAAGGCGAAGTGTTTCGCTGGAGGTTTAGTGAGTAAGAGTCACAGTCCCCACCGGTCCGTCAACCGGACCCCATAATTTTAACCAACTTATTAAATTTATCCGTTTTTATTAAGGTATATTATTTTATTTTATACCTTCACAAGTGAGAAATTAATTTTGTTTAAAATTACTATTATGTAATTGTAGTATTGAAGACAAAATAAAACAAATGGAATTGAAAATAATGTCTTTAGTAGAAGAGTCAACAATGCTAAGCGCGCGACAGGAAAGCTCTGAAGATGAGGCAGATAGCAAGAGAGAACAAAATCTAAGTCAAGTAAGTACGTAGGCTTAAAGAAATTGTAAATTTTATTTAATCGATTACAATAATTATGTATAAATTTTATGTTACATTAACCTTATAACTTATAAGTTATATGATATAATATCTATTAGTCTAACTTTTCTGTGCTAGGCTTTAGCCAAAGCTCAAGAGGCATCTACGTTGGAGAGACAGCTAATACGTGTGCAAGAACAATCTAATTTAGGCGACTCTCATAACTTGGATCTTACGTTTGCGGTAAGATATCAAATGAAGAAAAAATAAATTAAATCAAAATTTTATTTTATACTTATATCGTCTTATAAAACTATTACAGGTCCTTTGTAATTTAGCTGATCAGTACGCGCTCAACGAAATGTACACAGAGGCACTCAACACTTATCAACTTCTTACGAGGAATAAAGTTTTTCCACACGCCAATAGACTGAAAGTAATATATATTCATTAAAATTTAGTTAATAACTAAATGAGTCATCAAAAGTATAATTGAGTTCATCATTCATTTGTATACTTTCCTGCAGGTTAATATGGGTAATATATATTTCAAAATGGGTGAGCATCCAAAAGCACTGAAACTTTACAGAATGGCGCTGGATCAAACGCCCACAGCAGAAAAAGATTTACGGTAGCTAATTAAGTCTTCAGTTTCAATATATTTCAAAATTAAACAAGTTTATCTTATATTATACGTTGTTATAATTTACTTATTTATTTTAGCATGAAAGTGATGCATAACATTGGCTTGTTGTTGGTGCGCATGGGCAAATTCCGTGATGCCGTAACAAATTTTCAACACATAATGCATGAACAAGGAGATTTTCAAACAGGTTAAATTCTTTTTAACGTCCTACCTATCAGTTGTATATATTTTTTCGCTCCAAATTGTTAACATACTTCTCCGACATATATAAAACTTATAATCACAATTTTATTTTTTTCTAAAGGTTTACATTTGGTACTATGTTCGGTGGCTTTAGACGACGCAGAAGGTGGAAAAGCGGCATTTCATGCAATGCTCGATGTTGAACCACCGACTTACCATCACGATATTGCTATTGACGACGTAAGTCTTCTTCCAATGTAAAAAGAGGATAAGATTTTCAATATATATATTTTTTAATAAATATATTTTTTGAATATCATATTTTATCACATGTTTAATCTGGGAAACTAGGTAAATTAGAATGTAAATTTACCATGGCAACATACAAATAAAAAACGTGTGGTGTTGTGGGACACCGGATAGGAACGAAGTTCCTTATTATAAAAATATTAATTTTAAGTTCTATTAGCGGTATAAAGAAAATGATTATTCGGGTATACATTTTTTTAGGATTTTTTATCGATAAAAATAAAAAAAACTACTTTACAAAATTATCTTAACACCTTTATTTTATTTACTATGATTTATAAAAATATATAATAATAATAACTGGCTTGCTTTCTATGAGAGAGAGAGACAGAGAAACACGCGCACGCCGCACGGCTTACAACTATAGCAAAAAGTGTCGTTACAACTTTTGGTCTTAATTTTTTCCGTCTAGCCCCCTTTCGCAACGCGCGATAAGGAACTTCGTTCCAATATTTCCAGGAAAACGACGCATACGAGTGCGTAGTGCGTGACGTGGTGCGGGGGGACAAGCTGTCGCGGTGGTCGCGCGCCGCCGCCGCGCTGGCCGAGCGCTGCCTGGCGCTGGCCGCCGCCGCGCTCATGCGCCCCGCCCGCCCGCAGCGGGACGAGGACGGCAAGTATGTTGAGACAGTAAAAGGTATTTTTTCCGTTTAGACTGAAGCAGATTTGGTCTGAGGGGTTTAAGGAAACTTAAATTATACAAATTTTTGATGTGTAAAATCGTTCCTCATGCTTCATGGAATCATTAGGTGTGATTTCTTGAAAAGGGTCGGAAGTGGACAGTAAGCCGGGGAAAGTACCTTTTGATCAATGCGCCCGTTTATTGTTGGTATCATTAGCGCCCGGCAATCAAGTCGGGTGTAAAGCTAAAAAGCGCACAGGGAGGTGCTCCACTTCGATGGACAGTGTGCCTTGTGATTTTTCCAGGTGCTTTTCAAGAGTGTTTCCTTCTCTGATACCAGAGTAGAGTTTGAAGTAACCCCTTGACTGTAGGGTCCGCTTCGATAGACCTGCCCTTGGAGCGTCGTAGTTGAATGCGTAAGCGATCCTGCGACGACCCATTATTACGGTGCGAGGTTTTGTTGGGTTTTAGTGGGTAGTACTGGCTTTTCTACCCGGCGAGCCTCTGTTACGTACAAGTGGTATGCGTAAATGCATTTTCCAACATAGCAAAAGTATAATCTTAATTAATAAAAAAAACATGATAGCGTACACGTTTATCTAAGGTCGTATAGTAGCTAAATATGTTAAAAAGAATAAGTCCATCTAAATAATATTTATCTTTTAAGTGGCACTTCGTGGTGTGTAGAAGCCCTGCGTGGATATTCCGGCGGAGGTGCTGGGTCTAGGTTGGAACTAGGAAGTGCTTTAGCAGCGTTAAGAAGTGCTGCGGGGGCAGGAAACAATGGCGGTGGTAATTCCTCGGGAGCTTTGGCAGCGGGAATGAAAGCTCTGCAACGCTTAAAGGCGGTTGCTCGTGCACATCCGAACGATCGCGTGCTGCGTGCTGAAGCAAACACTGACGCGGCATTTGTTGCTTACGCGGTAGTAAAATATTTTTTTTATATTTCATTTGTAATTGAAAATAGCGTTAATATAAAAATTTCTGTTATTATTTCGCATATTGAAAAGCTTTGTTGAAAAGGAATTTTTTTTTTTGTTCTTATATTTATGTATATTACCAACCAATTGATTTTCCATATAAGATGTAAATAAATTAATAAAGGTGTTGAAGAGAATCTTGCACTCAACCCTCGTGTTCGATTTCCATTAGTGTTTACATTAATTGTTTTATTTAAAATCAGCTAGGAAAGTACTCTGAAGCGCGATCTCTAAGTGAGGCTGCGACGCGGGATGATCCCTACAGCTGCCCGGCGCGAGTGTGCAGCGCGCTGGCCGAGCTGGCCGCATGCCGCCTCCCCGCGTCCCCCGCACCCCCCGCGCCGGCAACCGCTCCCGCCCCCGCGCCCGCCCTCGCGCACAGCGTGGCCACGCGCCTAGTGGCCGCCACCCACTTAGATCCCACTGACTTGATAGCAATGCACGATTCTGGTGAGATATATAATAACAGTTATTCTCATCTATACTAATATTATAAAGCTGAAGAGTTTGTTTGTTTATTTGGTTGAACGCGCTAGTCTCAGGAACTATCGGTCCGAATTGAAAAAATCTTTTTGTGTTGGATAGTCCGTTTATTGAGAAAGGCTATAGGCTATTACATCCCGCTACGACCAATAGGAGCGGAGCTTCAAAGAAAATTGTTGCAAAATCGGGAATGGCGGGCGTTAGTTCTGCGTGGTACTATACTGCGCGACTGAGAAAGTTTGGTTTCCGGTCTATAGAACGCGTGCGAAGCCGCGGGAAATGCTAGTTATTTATTAAAATCAAGTGCTGTTTTTTTTAGGCTTTATCAAAAATACTGACCTAATATGGATGACACAAACATTTATTATTAACAAATAGTATAATGCTATTATCTAACGGCTCGTAGTACCCTTCAGTACGACTAGGGGATCAGGCCATAGTCCACCACGCGGGTCATGTGTGAGTTGGCCGCCTGTACATGTCTTCCGAAAACTTAAATTCTTTCAGACATGCAGGTTCACTCACGATGTTTTCCTTCACCGTAAGACAAGTGGTAATAATGTTGGAAATGATTCGCCCATGAAAATTACAAACTCGGTTTCCCAAGGTAGCGCGATACTACTGCTACTGCTGCCATTTCCCACTTAATGATGCATACGGCGATAATAAACGTTTTCAGTACCGCAAGATACAACGCAAAAGATTCTTCTAGTTATAAAGTTTTATACTAAAGCTTAAGGTTAATTATACATTTATTTACAAATATAATAAACGCATGAAAGCAGCGTGATCGGAGTGAACTCGTGACCTGATGATTAAATCAACTTAATCCCATTATCAGAAATAAATAACTATCCCAATTAATGGGTTCCGCCTTACAAAAGGTTTGTATATAATATGTTGTTTTTTATTATGTATTGAATTCTTTATCCTCTCCTCCTACTCCCAGTTGAAAACGGGACTAAATTAACCATTGAAATCCCAGCATTGTCATTTTAAAAGAATTTTTTTTTCAGCATTGGCATTAGAAGTAACAGGCGAGGAGAGCGGTGCGGAGGCGCGCTGGCAACGTATCCGCAACTCGAGCAGTGCGGGCGCGACGCTGCGCGCGCTGTCCGCCGCCGGCCTGGCCCGCGCCGCCCGCGCTGGCCCCGAACACGCCGCCGCCGCCGCAGACCACTGGTACTGTATTTAAATACACACACAAACACGCACGCACGCACGCACGCACGCGCGCGCACACACACACACACACACACACACACACACACACACACACACACACACACACACACACACACACACACACACACACACACACACACACACACACACACAAAACACAAAACACTTTGCAATCCATTTGTACAGTTGAAAGTTGTATTTTAATATTGGCAACCATTAAGTAATAGAATTCTTCTAATCCACATAGTCGTCTAACGACACTGTCTAGACAGAGCAGTTGCGACGTACCGACCTTGCTACTTACTCTTATGTGATAGTCGGGCTTTTAAGTTGAGAGTTGAGGTATAAATGTAACTTGTTACAAGGTAGCACTACAATGCTATAACTCCGAAATGGTTAGCCATGAAATTAAGTATTTTACACAGACATAATACCACCATGTTTGCTAAAGTCAAGGAAAATATATTTATAGATCTTATTATTGTTATTATAATATTATGAAGTAGATAAGGCATAAAAAATCTTGAATAAAAAAAACTTAACTGACATAAGTTAAGCTATTTTTATAAATATAAATTAAAATATGGTTATCTTATCATTCAGTTTTCTTAACCTTGAACAGTATGTATGTGTATGTATTATATAGTTTAGCTTACGTCTTGTCCAAATAAAATGAAGCTAGTTTCAATATTTGATTTTTTATGAATAAAATAATAATTGTTTGTCCTTATTATAGAAAAAAATAATTTTAGCTACAAAAAAGAATGTGTAATAAAGTGTGTGTAATTTCAGGTATAGTATCATCGGGAACTGGGACGCGGGCGTGACGTGCGCGCTCGCGCAGCTGCACAGCGATATGGGCGACGCGCAGACCGCTAAACACTACTACCAGGATGTAAATTATGCTCCTTTTAATACTATTATTATTGACCCAAACCGTGGTAAGAGTGGTAGCCCAGCGGTAACGCACTCGCTTGGATAACCGGGGTTCAAATCCGAGTCTCGCAACTTTGATATTTTTCAAGTGCGAATCATTTCTATCATGATTACCACTTGTTTTACGGTGAAGGAAAACATCGTGAGGAAACCTGCATGTCTGAGAGAACCTAGCAAGTTTTCGAAAAATATGTGAAGTCCGCCAACACGCACTAGGCCAGCGCGGTGGACTATGGCCTGATCACCCTCGTACTAAGGGAGTCCCGTGCCCAGCAGTGGGACGTTAAAAGGGCTGATGATGATGATTGACCCAAACAATATTATATGCATACTAGCTGTACCCGCGGCTTCGCTCGCGTTTATTTTTTTAATTGCTAATCAACCTCATTGGGTCAAACCAAAAAAAATTGTTTAAAAAATAAAACATAAAATTTAGGGGTGGACTACTCTTAACATTTAGGGGGATGAAAAATAGATGTTGGCCGATTCTCCACCCTGGCCGACAATCACGCTAAGGATCACAAAAATCGGTCGAGCCGTTTCGGAGGAGTTCAAGTTCGAACCCCGTGACATTTTAATTAACAAATAAAATATAAGGGTTGATCGTAGAGGGGTGAAAATTTAGGGTTGTATGTATTTTTGTATGCTGTGTCATAAAAAAATAAAAACAAAAAATTTTGCCTAAAAAATAAAAAATAAAAATTAGGGGTGGACTAGTGACTAGTTAGTGGGTGGTTAGGGGTGGTTAAGGGTATAACATTTATGGTGATGAAAAATAGATGTTGGCCGATTCTCAGACCTACTCAATATGCTCACAAAATTTCATGAGAATCGGTCAAGCCGTTTCGGAGGAGTTCAAGTTCGAACCCCGTGACACGAGAATTTTATATATAAGATTATATATAAGATACCTATTACAAATTGTGTTACGTTGTTTGACTGATCAACTCAGAAACTACTTATCAGATCGTAACAATTTCTTTTTAATGTGTAAAATGATACATTAAATAAATTTATAGGATAGATTTTCTCCTCTTTTTTTCATTTTTATGGTAAAACAAGAAACATCTGCTATAAGCTAAAAAAATCTATAAACATCTCAGACCAATAAAAAAGTATAGACAGAACATTGCGCACATTAAGTGAGGCACGTAATATGAAGACGATTCAACAATATGAAGACGGCCGCTCGGTAGTCTGCTGCGAGTGAGTGAGAGCGCGTGACGTACTTTTGGTGAAATAATAATTACGAAATTATGCCTTCCTGTGTTATAAACTGCTGCAAAAACAATTCATGTTTTCAAAAAAAGTTTTCTGGAATTACCTTTCACAACTAAATAAAGGATTTTTTGTATAATTTAAACAAAATCGCAAAAATACTTTACATAATTCTCCAAACACGAATTCTAGACGCCATTGCATCAGTGTTGCAAGGTAAGAATATTATCTTTTCCCAAATGTAAGGGAAGTTGTGGTTTTTGTACGGACACGTTATAACTGTGTTTATTTAACCTTATATTTGCATAATATTATAGTTTCCGAGTATATAAAATGTGTTATTATGTAAGTTTTTATAAAATATTTTTATTTATTATTTGTATACGTTTTATAAGTATTAATGTATTCTTTACTACTACTATTATTAATATTTTTAAATATTATGATATTGTTTTATAATATTTGAAAATAATATTTATTATCTATTCTAAAACTTTTGAATTAACTTATGGTTATGAATACAATTAAGAACAATGACCAACAGTGATGCACCTAATCGTATATCGCGTTCGCGCCATTATGAGAGCAAAGTTATTCGACATCACAGCTTGACCACAGATAATAAAAACAAAACATAGTGAAAATATCCTTATTATATATATTTTCAAATATTGAGAAAATTATTTGTACTCGTAATTTATACTTCCAAAGGGTATTCAGTAATTAGTTTAATATAATAATAAATTTGGTTTTGTTATTTGCATGTTGTTCTATATACCTACTTAATTTAATTTTAAATGTATTACATAATTGTATTACATTTTTTTTCTTTTATAAGTTATAACATTTACTGTGCTGTGTACCATCCCTAATAAATAAATAAATATATTCAAATAATAGTAATTTAAAATTTTGATATGTTATATTTTAAGTTCCCAAATCCCAGGTGATATAACGTGGAGAGAAAACTGGATTAAAGCTGTACGGGACAACAGAAATGATGTCCAGTGGCTCAAAAGTTAAAAGTTGTGACTCAAAACGCCAGACATAAAAAATTTACACAACATAATGGGCATTAATTATAATTACCTAGTATTAAATTTATAATTATTTTTATATAATAATGAATGACTCATTAATATAAATTACCTTTCATTTCATCTAACCAAGACAAATAAAAAACAATACTATAATAAAACTATACCAAAATAAATATCTCACACGTGGGAGTCGTAAGCACAACGCTTGCAACATTTTTCTCTAACAACATGCGCAAATGTACGCTATCTTACACCAAGTTACGCACACAAAGCCAAGACTAGTCCTCACTTATTTTGTCGTGATTGTTTGCAACGGCTCCGTCTATACTTTTTTATTGGTCTGAGATAAACATATTATGACTTATAATGTAGGGTATAGAGAATATAAGTCGCTAGTTGTATGTGAGTTAAATACCCTAATATATTAAATCAACATACATTTATTTAAACAAAGTAAGACGAAAATGAGGAAACTATAGTAGTGTTATTACCTCGCTGCAGACTCTGCCATAAATCATAATCGGACTAGGGATGTGTGCTAGTTGCGCGCGCGCAAGGCTGTTATCGATAAAAAATGTGTGGAGAATGCAGAATTGCTTCAAGATGAAGACTTGAGAAAAGCACATTTATGCGAAAAGTTTATCGTTCATGTGGATGATGATGACGATTACGATGAGTTAGACATAGACTTTTAATTTTGTATTTTTAGTTTTATATAATACGTTCTTTTATTTATATATTTTATATGCTATGTTGTAATTTTATTGGTTATAAAAAATAACGTGTTTTTATTTCTATCACCCATTTATAAAGATACAAAAAAAAACAACTATCGATATCACTCATCGACTGCAGTACAGGAGGACAGGAGCCGTTACATAGGGCCCGCGTGTGGGAAAGAGAGCGAAACACTCGAATGATTTATGGCCGAGTCTGCAGCGAGGTAATAACACTACAATAGTGGTTCCTTATGTAGTTAGTTGTGTGTGTGTGTGTGCAGGTGGAGGCTGCGTGGCCGTGCGAGGTGGATGCGCTGCGCTGGCTGGCGGCCGACGCCGCGCCCGAGCACGCGCTGCAGTACTACCGCCGCGCCGCGCGCCTGCAGCCCAACAATGTTTGTCCTTACATCAATCTATACTAATACTAAATAGGCTAATACTAAATAGGCTAATACTAATAGGCTAATACTAATAGGCTATTTGAAATGATTTGCTCTATTCTGTATTACACACACACGCAGAGTATAATGTGTTGATTTTGAGTTCTGATTTTGTATTATTGTAGGCTATTTGTATTGATTTGCTCTATTTTGTATTTTGTGCATAAACTGTCATCCACATGCAATAAAATTAAATAAAATAAAACAGTGAAAGTTGGTTAAGTGGGACCTGGATAAGTGAGAAACCTCCATAACTGGAACTCATGCTGAGGTCCCAACACTTTGGCACTGAATTACCCCTGTTAGTGGAACGAGCTAAGCCTCTATATCTGGGATTTGTTCTTCAGATTTATCATCATAGTTACCTCCATAACTGAGGCAGGGAGTAAATTTTATATGCATAAACCTCTGTAACTAAGATAACATTGTTTTGTTTGATCACACTTTTATAACTGAAATAACCTGTCAATAACCTCTATCAATCAATATCAACCCTCTGTAAATGAGACAGATATTTATTTATACCTGGATATCTGAGACACTAGGTAAGTGGAATACCTCTATAAGTGAAACGACATTGCAGGTCCCTTGATGTCTCACTTAACCAGATTTCACTGTATTATAAAGCGGAAGTGTTTGTTTGTTTATTTGTTTGGTTGAACGCGCTAATCTCAGAAATTACTGGTTCGATTTGAAAAATTCTTTTTGTGTTGGATAGTTCGTTTATAGAGGAAGGCTATAGGCTTTATTACATCACGCTACGACCAATAGGAGCGGAGCATCAATGAAAAATGGTCTAAAAACGGGAAGGACGGGCGTTAGTTCTGCGAAGTATCATACCGCGCGACTCAGAAAAAATTTGGTTTCCAGTCTTTAAACCGCGTGCGAAGCCGCGGGAAATGCTAGTAATATTATAATTATAATATTAATATAATACTATCATACGCTCTTAGAATAACACTAATAGCCTCAGTACCTACCGTGACAAGAGTTCTTATACGTAGAACCAGAACCAAAAATAAACACACGATACATTAAAAAAAGGTAATATTATTTAAAATGAGATTTATATTTATATACGCTCGCAAATTCATAAGTTTAAAATAAAAGTATTTATGACTTTTAATTACAAGTCGGAAATCTAAAAAAATCCCTAAATCCGAAAATGATCTGACGAAAAAACTAGGCCCAATTCAAACATGGGACACAGATCTACGGCCTATATATGTAATATGTACATGCTAGCTGCTAGACCACCGAGGGTGCTAAGAAGAAAGTAATAGCGTATCAACCCTACAGCCGGAGTGGGGCCTGCTGCTGGGCGGCTGCCTGCGCGCCGCCGGCCGCTACCAGGACGCGCTCGCGCTCTACAAGAAGCTCAATGCTCGCTTCCCAGATAATGTACAATGTGAGTGTTGCATGCTTCTTGTAATAAATATAAAATAAATAAATAAAGAGCTTTTATGACGAACTAGTGGTACACTGTACAGTGTACACCCTCGCTTTGCGTGGGTTCGCCCCTAGTGGAAAATAAAAACTTTTCTGTCCTGTAGGACAGTGGGGAAAATTATTTTTATTCCCATATTTTTTCCGGGATAAAAGAAGCTTAGATATTATTATTTCTGTGCCAAATCGCATCCAGATCTTTTATAATAATATATCCGCTTATTAATTATGAATAGTGATTAATTCTCGTCTCAGTAAGAAATGCATTGTATGAACGTAACCTGATTCAACCTATATAGCTCAGGTACGTCCCAAAAAATTGATGTCGGTAATATATCTTTTAAGCAATTATGTAATTTTTGTAAGAACAATAAAATAAATAAATAAATAATCATAAAATAAAAAAATGTTTTCTGGCATGTGAATAGTCTCGTCCAGTCGAGTCGAGGTTATTTCTGTAAACGCTGATATTATGCACACGCTGCATGTATCGCTTCTATAGTAAAATTAAACCGGATAAGAGAGCTATGCCGGGTTACAGGTCTTATCACGATATTCAGATAAAACCGGTTTATATGGGTTACTGTAATATGTAATGTGTGCATATTTCATTTTCTATAACATTTTTAAATATACCAATGTAGTTTAAAACATTTTAAAATATTTGTATTTATAAATGAAACCATACTCGTGCCTTTTCGGATTATACACACAATGATTGTTAAAAAGCATTCGAAACGCCGGAAACCAAAAAATAAAATAAATCCGCGATAAAATCCGAAAAGATAGTTTCATTTATAATGTCTAATAACGTAAATCTAAGACAATATTATGTTTATATTTTCAAATAGGTCTCAAACTAATAGTAAAGCTGTGTGGTGACCAAGGGCTATCGGAGACCAGCGAGTGGAGTCGCGAATTGCAACGTGCTCAGGCGCGGCGCAAGCAGCTGGAGAGAGGTGAGCCAGCGAGGTTACCAATAGTCTAGCTATGGGGGTTAGTACTGCCCCAGCTAGGGGAATCTTCAGTCCCAATGCCAAAATCTAATTTAAATTCATTTTCTATGTGTAAATACATTAATTACCTAATAACCTAAAATAAAAAGAAAACAAATAAAATTACCTAAAGTAGAAATAAATAAAACCTAATTACCTAATAATAATAATAATTAAAAGCGTTACCAATCGCACTCTCAACCACTGGTGTAATTCCGAAGCAACTATTTCAATCTCTCAAAACACTGAACCTCCCTGTATTATATACATATTTTAATCTACAAAAGGCCGTTATTTTGAACACATGCAGAATTGTGCGTAAGTTTCTGCAAACAGAAAATGATACAGGTAGTACTGTCCCCACATCGTTTGATATTGCACAAAATTAGTCAATTTGCTACAACACATACCTTTATTACCATGTCACAATAACTATCCCACTAATACTTGGCTCTGGCCCGTGTTAGCTGAAAATACCGGCAAAGACGAGTTTAAAAAAAAATAGTAATTCTTTCAACCATAGCGGCCAATTTCACTGATATTAGTCATCTACGCTGGAGACATTATAGTACACAAACATGTGCCCAGATACAAAGCCCACTGTCTATTCCTTTCACTTTTCCTTTCAACTCCTATGGCCATGGAACAAGAATTTGACTCGCCCGATAAGATACCTATTAGGGTAACTAAACTATATAGGTACTTGCCTTGAACTGGTTCTCGTGCCTAGAACTTTCTGATCTGCAATGATACTCGTACATTCACTACCATACTTTATACTATATTACTTAAGTTATTATGCGGGTAGAAGATAGTGCCACAATTTTAACATGTAGGTATTAAGGAATAACATATACAGAGGGTTATGGATATCGCTCCTATAATCTATACTTCTATACTAATATTATAAAGAGAAATTATTTAGGAGTTTCTTACGAACGCTGCCTTAACTATGGAAGATATATTTTTGAGTTCTAGAGAAAAGATGTGGAGCTTGAAAATGCCTACAAAAAAGTCAACGACAGCATAATATGTCTAACTTTTATATTTAAGTTACAAAAAGTAGTTTTTTTAATATTAGTATAGATAATTTAATTTTTAATTTTTAATATTAATAAAATAATTTAAATTATTTAAACACTCTGTACTAAAAAAGGATTATTAACATTATGCCCAACGAAGTGGGCACGGGTCAGCTAGTTATTAATATACTCAGGCTTTAAAAACCATTCTAATGTATTATAATGTATTAACCATATATTATAATCATTTTAACGTGTTAGCGTTATCGAATAATAGCAAATACGCTCAACTAAATATAAAATATTGACTGGTAGCAAAAGTCTGATAAAATTAAGATAATCCCACGTATTTACATAAGAATAATGGAGTTTGATTTAGTTGAAATTTTTTTGAAAGTACTCTAGACTCTACCAAAGTTTAATAATATTGTTAAATATTATTGTCAAATTGTGGGTCTGAAAATTGTCATCAAAACGTTCTTTTTAAAAAAAAGTTATAATGGTACCAAAATTGTGCAGTTACTTAGAAGATATTTTTATGATTTTAAAATTGAAAGTTGATAAAGATTGATAAAAAAATATAATGTTAAGCAGAATTCTTGAATCGTTCAATATACTTTGTAGCATCCTGTCGCTATACATAGCTTGAAAGTGTCTTCAGCAATGCACATAAAAAATTGGACTCAACACCATAAGATTTTGAAAAGTGAATCTTGAACAATGGTAACAATTACAAGGTTATATTCCATATTAAAGTTATATTCATAATTTGATAAACACATATTTTTCATTAATAATATCTCTCACGCATAGCTGGGCACCGTTAAACGAATAATTAACTCGTTAATCGCTAATCCGTTAATTAAAAAAGTTAACTTCGTTAAACGTTAAAGCGTTACATTTCGGAAGATTTAACGCAAGTTAACGTTAACCGTTAATCCGTTAACACGTGACTAAAATAGCATATTTTACATCATTGCGCTAATAACCTACCTACTTATAAAATCTGTTGGTTTGGGTTTTGGAACTTAAAAGCTTTTCAGCATTTCTAGGAGGTGCCTCTGTTTGGATCGACGCCCTCTAGACCCCGAACAGGGCCCAATTGCGAACTCCAGGCGGAGGCACTCGCTGAGGTATACCATTTTCGGGCGAGTTAGCGTGCACGCGGGAAACATTGTGAGAGTCGCTGGAGTCAGGCGTTTTCGTTTTACTCGCGGCAAGCGCCTCGCCGCGCGGCTCTTGTCGACTTTACTGAACCGTTTTTCATGTTAGTGGCAGTGTGGTGCGGCACGGTGCTTGGTAAATAGTGGGTACTGGATTAACGATTAACGGACTTGATAAAATGTAACGAAAGTTAACGATTCCGTTAACATTTTTTTAATTAACTTAAAAGTTAATCGTTAATCGAAATGTTAACTTCGTTAATTAACGATTAACGGATTAACGAGTTAATGCCCAGCTATGCTCTCACGTTATCTCTTCTCCCTACCATCTGTATGCTGATGACTTGCAAATATACCGACACTGTAATCTAACTGAGTTGCCCGAGGCTGTTATGGCTTTGAATAACGATTTATCTGCGATACAATAGTGGGCTGAATCTTTTGGTTTATTAGTAAACCCGAAAAAATCTCAATCAATAATTATTGGAAACAGCAGACTACGAAGTAAAATTGACTGGAATTTAGTACCTAATATTCATTTTGCCATTGTCCCTATACATTATTCAGACAAGGTAAAAAATTTAGGCCTCATCATTGACTGTAACATGTCTTGGACACCTCATATTAATGAACTTAGTAAACGTACACATTTTTCTTTTCATTCTCTCAAGCGTCTCCAATTCTTTCTCCCTTTCAAAACCAAAGTTATGCTTGCGCAATCAATCCTGTTACCCATTCTTGACTACGCCTACATCTGCTAACTAGATGTGACAGAGGAGCTACTTAATAAACTAGAGCGTCTCCAAAATCTCGCAATACGTTTTATCTTTGGTTTACGGAAATATGACCACATTTCTGACTTTCGTGCTCAACTTAAGTGGCTCCCCATCCGCCTTCGCCGTGATATGCACATCCTAACATTCCTTTTTAACATCCTTAACAATAAAAATTTCCCGCTTTGCCTTTGTACCAATCCCAACACGTTCTAGGAGGCCTTGCATTGCTTCTTTGCTTGACATCCCTAGGAGCAACACCAAATTCCGACTAAACTCCTTTACCGTCCATGCCGCAGTTCTTTGGAACAACCTCCCCAAAAATATTCACGACAGCCCTTCTACTCATATGTTTAAATCCAAATTAAA
The DNA here is from genome assembly GCA_905231865.2 of Boloria selene. Taxonomy (NCBI): domain Eukaryota; kingdom Metazoa; phylum Arthropoda; class Insecta; order Lepidoptera; family Nymphalidae; genus Boloria; species Boloria selene. The sequence continues at coordinate 9,487,926 of HG993137.1, read as the reverse complement.
AAAAAATATTTACATTCAAAAACTTAGACAATATCAATCGGCACATGTTTCTGTTTTCATTTGTTATATATTAAATATTTATTATTTCTAGAACTTATAATGCACTATATCCCCCGCTCACATCTTCTTCCACATCCACAGGTTGACTGGAAGAGATCTCTTATAGGGATAAGTCCACCTTTGTGAACTAAATTTTTTGTTTTTGTGTTATATAATATTTTTTCGTGCTGATTAAAATGATTCTTAAAACACTTCATATAAAAATATTAATACGATCCTTCATCTACCTTAATCGTCTAACATTTTAATGGTTTATTATTATACTGGCCACTTTTATTAAGGTTGTACTAAGACTCTTTTATACTTGGTCTAAATTATATCATTATTTTCATACAATACTTATTTCCAAGCTTTTTGAGTATATATAAATATATATTATATATATTTATTCTGGATCTGACCTTGAATATAGAATAACAAATGAAAACGTCATTAAATATTTACATAGTTGCCATGTTAGTAGATAGCGTGTGTACGTGCATATCGATCTCGCTATGTACGTATATTTACATGATGGCGTATCATATCACAAGTGTTATAACTTGTTTTGTTAACCAAACCCCCAGTTGTTTTTGTATAAATGGTACAATGGCATCAAAAGTAAGAACACTATCTCCAACTTTGAACCCAGATAACGCTGATTTATGTTACAGTGACGTAAATGCTCGCAAAATTAGGGTTTCGTTCGTCCATTATAGCGTAAAAATATTAATTATTATTAAAAAAATCTTTATCGGTACTTCTAAATTTATATGTAATACAGTAGAGTTTATACGTTTGGAAGACATTTGTCATACCAGACACTTAATTCCAGGACAATTTGAATTTAAGAACAAAAAAAAATATTCTAATTGTTCTTGCATCAGATATAGTCCTTGTATTCAGGAAAGCTGTCCTGATTTAAGTTTTATTAATAAGATATCCGCCCTAGCTGTGTGAAAAGTGACATACATATCCATTAGCATATTCTATGCAGTATAATTTATCATGTTTTTACTATAGCACATGTCAGCATCTGTCTTGGGCATATTTCATCAAGATGAAAGGAATAGTTTTTTCTTATTAACTCACAAACAATAAGGTACGTTTGCGGTATGATTAGATACTGCCATTATATTTTAATTAACTGTTAGGTACATAAAAATAATGTGAAAATGCTTACATTAGAAAATGGCACTATAATAACGGGTTTGATTCCAACACTGTACAAATGTTTGTATGTATCATGTTAAAATTGTCACCCAGCAGCAGTACTCAGAGGAGTACCCATGGAATGGAGAGACAACAAGTGATCTTCAGTTCCACCCACATATCGCATTATCTAGAAATTAATTCTTTAATTATTGTATTTCTGATATTGTATTACTTAATTTATTTATAGCGTATAAGTATATAATAGTAGTAAAAATTCTAAAGACATACGTCATACGTATGTTTTAAGAAGCTATCATATATATTTTATTAAATGAGGTTATGTAAACAAATTGTCATAGTGTTTTTTTATATTAAATCTACAGATGGATCATTCCATGACACGCTACCAAGGTTGAAAAATTAAATATATTCTTATCGCAATAAATTTGACGAACATTCCAAACTATAATGTGTATGTCAATGTGAAAAAAGACTAGAATAAATACGTAATATCTAAGTTTTAAGTTAATTAGTCTTCAAAACTGTATTGAAGTGAACTGGCTAAACTGGCTAAATTGTGCAATTATGGCTATTAGAAATATGAAACTAAAAAATCTATCAATCTGTTAACCGTTTTTCCACGTCGTGATTTGAGATTATTATTTAGTATTGGTAGAATGCATCACAGTTCCGATAAAATTGATACTGATCGCGTTATAAGTGTTTATAATTTTTTCGTTACTTTGGCAATTTATCGCCCGAAACGTAAAATCAGGTTATTGTTGCTTTTATTATACCTTACAGATTGATTAGATTATTTATATTTAGTAAAAGTAGCTAACATATTTATTGTCCCAACATATTTATTTATTTATTTATTCATACGTCGATATATATGTGTGTATTGCTAGAGGAATGCAATAAGTATTATTTTACAGCTCTTTCGACGGCCCACGACCGCCGCTTTCGCAAAAGCAGCACACCTCTATATTTAAGACATTTATTGAAATGTTAAAAATCTAAAACTTTACTAATAGGTAAGGTGTAATGGTAAAATCTGAATAATGAATGAAATCCTGAATTTGGCATGAAGAGTTTCTGCAATCACTAGCTGTGCTTTTCGGTTACCAACATTGCGTACAATGTTAATGAGATGAAAACAGCGCATAACTATAACCTTACTTTTACCACACATCACATACTTACTTTTACTGTGAACCATGCCATTTGACCTTTCATACAGTTGAAAATGTTAAGAAAAAGCTTCACTACAGCGATGTATATTCAGACTCTGAGGAAGACCGCCCTCGAAAATTGGGAAGGGGAAAACCTGGAGATTTCATCGTAGCATAGTTTTATTCCGTAGGTCGGAAAAATTTATATCGATATGCAGCAATATGTCAAAGAGCTCTAGATAAAGATGGCGAAATGCAAATAACGTGCCTGAAAGTTTATGGAGATGTGGTTAAAATCTTTATTCCAAATAGGTATGCTGCCAGATCTTAAAAATTAAGGGGGACTGAACATACGAGTATAACATGTTTTGATGTTTCTAAGTGAAGTAAAGTCGAAAAATAAGAACAAAAGGAAAGGAAAAAGGATCTGTTACGTTACTATATGAAGTTTTACATATTATAAAACAAAGTCCTCCGCCGCGTCGTAAAAATTTATAAAAAAATTGTAAAGCGTTATTTGTAACGGTCTCTCTAGTCTTAGAGGCCTGTCATTTCAGACATGTTTCTCTAAAAAAATTCGCTGAATTTCAAATAAATATAAATATAGTCGTTACACCCGAAATGCACATTTTCGACTTATAAAATCATTATCTTATAATATTTAAAACGTATCTTATAATATTTTTGAAATAACAACACCAACTAAAAACACAGAGAACAAGGTACTTGCTAAAATATTGTTTGAAAATGCATAAAAATGTATGTCTTGATTGAACAAATGTAACAGCCGAAACGATGGAATGGCCCAGATATTTTTTTTTTGTATTGTATATTAACGACATAGAATAAATCATAAACTTAACTGACTCACACAATTTTTAATATTTCGTCATTATATTATCATAACAATATTATTTCCTAGCGAGCGTCGCGTCGGCCGGCAGCGGTTCTTCGGGAGCTAGTCCTTCACCAATACAAAATAATATACGAGGTATTGTAATCAAAACTATTTTTATCTTGCTGTATCTTGTCCCAATTGTTTTCCCAATGATTTAATTAAAATTATAATACTATTTATTATAAATGTATGAAAATTAGGCAATTTCTTCTTTTGACGACACGTTTGGGTCAGTTACTAGTGATCCTACTTTCTGCGCTAGCAGTCGCGGGTTCGAGTCCCGCTAGGGGCATTCATTTCTTAAGCACATGTTTGAACTCCAGTCATGGGTGTTTATATTTATAATACGTATGTATATAAAGTTATGTACGAGTATGTGCAGTGCTGTATCTGCTATCTGGTATCCGTAACACAAGCCTACCACGCTTATCACGGAATTAGATGGCGCGCTATTGTAAAAATGTCTTAACATATTTATATCTCATCTCAACATAGTTATTCTTGAATATATGACTGATGGCATTCTTAATGCTGACTAATAACGATGTCGATGTAAGAATAAAGTAACTACTTATTGAAATAAAATATTTCTTTAGGTCTGATTGGAAAGTATATAAAAAGTCTAGTCTACACATCAATAGTATTATATACGACTACACTGCACTATTTAAATATATCCAGATTCGGAATTCACAGATATTTATTTGGAGATAACCTTTGTTTTATTTCTCATATTATATTTATTTTTTATAATTATTACTGTATTACTTGCCCTTATTTTTATTATTATTATATATTATTATTATTATTTATATTCTTTAAACCTCAGTACTCAGTACTGGAATATCAACAATCACGGGCCTAAGCCAAGTGATTGCTGATATACTACTACGGATTATTATTTAAAAATTTTCTCACTAAACGGCATGTATTAAGGATAGCTGCTTTTTGTAGTTGCACATAAGTAAATGGTGGGAGACCAAGCAATTTAATAGACTGATGTAGATTCTTGGGTACAACACCTGTGGTGGATATAATAATTGGTACTATTGTAACTGTCTTTATTTTCCACATTCTAGTAATTTCGTCTTTGAGATCTTGATATTTAGTAAGTTTTTCTATAAAAGTATTGTTTAAGTATTATTATTTGCCCTTATAATTAAATTCAGCTCCCCACAAATATACAAGCTCTTAATTGTAACACGACTAATATAGGTCAACATTGCACTGGTCGTTACCAGAATAGATAGAAAATATTACACTGACTTCAGATAAAGTAATCTTGTTACTGCTGGATTTTTCTTAATGTTATCATCTTTTTATATTATAACGACGATGTCATAGATGTGACCCTCTCGGTTAGGGAGAAACTTTTTAATGAAAATAACTTTAATTTAATTATTATTTTTTATAATTGTATTTAAATGCTTTACTTACATGTGTATTTTTACTTTTCCACACTGAACAGTAATATCCTGGCTTAGGTACATGTTTCTAAGGATTGGTCACTGAAATTTGTAATGACATCCTGTAAAACTTCTAGCCCATAAAGTCGGGTTTTAAATACTCCATAATATATAATATTAGGGTATGTCCCTTTGGGTATGGAATTTTAAAACGACTTCACGGGACAAAAATATATAAACATTAGCTGTAATAAAATTTTTGTTTTTATCATTCGCTCTACATTTGCTGTACTTAAGTTTTGGGGAATATGCATTGAAGCTGGTTACTGACTGCGATATGCCGTTATAAATGCCAGCAAACAGGCTTAAGATAAAGAAAACTGGATTTATCTAGCCCTCTCATAAATATTTGTGATGCATAAGTAATAAAGATATCAATGGGTCATATTCTATATTGAATGACACGTAAATTGATTGCTTATGGCGTTATAGCAAACAACATCTTTCCCTACTTTAAGGCGTTTGTTTGTCTCCTATTTCTCGGAATGTAAGACTAGCATAATAATAAAATTGATTCAGTGTTATTTGAATATAAATTTCTGGTTTATTTATATTATGTGCCTTATTTTTATCTTTTGAAACGTGCAGCATGTTATAATTTTTATTGCGTTTTATCATAAATTGTTTAGCAGTATACATATACTTATGTCTATTTTTCAGGAATTTCCGCTACCGACAGTGTACACCACACTCACATGTAAGTCGCTACGCGTTTTACGTTGTTTATTTTACAGACCTTCACCCATGCTACGTATATAATACATTTAATTAATATTAATGAAATGTATTATATTAATTTGTTTGTTAAATTTAAATATTTATAAGAAATACTTTCTGGGATGATCGTTATGCTTTTGACCGATTTCACTATAAACTTTATCTCGTGCACATATTGTCCGAAAATAACATATTTCAATCAAAATCAATAAAGTATTCGCCCATACTTAAAGCGAGATTTATGAGTTGTGCCACTTTACAAAACCCTGCATATTATGTGAATTACGTATTACCGAGAGTGATAGTGATGTGAGAATGTGTATAAGACACACAATAACAAGCAAAGACACTTTCTAGTTAACAGTATAAAGCAAAATATTGATTATTTAATGCATTGTTATCAAATGCATAATATTTATATTTGACAATTTGGTGTTACTTTCCGTTCTTAATTTACAGAATTTACAATACTTTTTAGAATTTTCCATTTTAGTTTTTAATTTTTCGACGTCGCGACGTCGTACGACCTGCATCAATTAGGAATAATTATATGAAACCAAATTTAATTCGCCAACAAAAATGTTCGTACTCATTTAAAAGTAAAATATTGTGTTTACCTCGCTTACGAATTAAAATATTGAATGTTGAATGAATGTTATGTTTAGAGCTCCACACTTCAAGATAACAGTTTTTAACCGACTTCAAAAAAGAAAAAGGTTATTATAAAGGAATATTTTTATCTAATATAAGGAATATGTTCACCGATTTCTCCGCCAACTGTGGACCGATTTCAAACATTTTTCTTTTGTTCGGTAGGGAATAGTTCCGAGAGCGTCCCATTGTCACCAAGTCAGGATCTAGCGATGGGCTTCCTCATCCCAGGAAAATTGAGGGCAACTCTTAAATTCTATTGGCACTTACTATGTTTTTGATATATTTTCTAAAGCTTTTAAAGAACTTTAAATATTCTCGAACGGTAAACGCTTCCAAATATATTCATAATAACGCCACACGAATTATATTAGTAATTTTGATATACCAATTAATTATTATTTACCTACATAATTATATACGTGATTGTGTTTATGAACAAATCATTAGTTATTATCGGTAAATAGGCAAAACGCAGATAGCTTTAAAATATAATAATTTGATGATAATTTAAATTTCATCCTTAATTTATTTTCAACACATTACAAAGAAATGATGGGACTCAAAACGAAAATTAATATTCGAATCAATTTAAATCACCTAGCAAAAATTCGAATATCATTCGAACCAATACGAATCGATACCTTGAATAGAACCTAAACTATTTAAATCATCATCAGCAATTATTATAATCGTAATACTTAATACTTATTATAGGAGAAGATTTTAGTAAAGCTTCGTAAAATTTACTTAGTAACACGCTTTATAATTTTGTGGCTAACAAGTATCAAGGAAATGAATGTCATTTGTATCTAAAATGATGATTGCGAAATATTTATTTCTATCACAACATTATCGATGTACGATAATGATTATTTTATGCAGTCAAATTGCATAGATATTATTTTGTAAATGCTGTCAAGGAGTCAGCTTCCATAAAACATCACTATGTATATCTAAAAGTGTTATATAATTCAAATCTATACTAATATTATGAAGCTAACAAGTTTGTTTGTTTTTTAACAATAGGGGACTATTTATTCGTATTGAAAATTATTTTAGTGTTAAATAGCCCATATATTATCTAGGTATATATAACACACTTACAACACTTGTTTCTTGAAAATAAAATAAAACTTTCCCCTTCTCCTTTTTGGTTGTCAATTCAGTCTTCATTATTTTGCATACTAAATGGCGGTGAGCGTACGTTCGTCATATCAGTAGGTAAAGTAAAATAAAACTTAACTATCTTTCCACGTTTCAGCAGATGTCATTAACCTCATTTTCTTCTTGCCTTCATTATCAATTTTGCTAAGATAAAACGTTTATTTATGCCGTAACTAGGATAAAATGTCTTTCTGCCCAGTTTTGGTTGATCTGATCTATGGTAGAGTGCGTAGAATACTATATTATCATACAGACATAAGTGCATTTACTTCCTATGGAACGATAATTTGTCATGATCGAACGCAGAACCAACGCCGAAATTGCTTCTGAAAATTTCTTCAAACCAGGGTGTAACCATGGTCGGATTTGCAGCAGTAATTCCTAGGTCCTTGTCCAACGAAGTAATTTTAAAATAACATATATTTATTATATTTAAAATAACATTAGGTATAGATAGATTATTATTTATTTATAAAAAAGTCAACTTTGTTTGTACCTACTTAATGAACATCGCTTGACGTCTAATTAGCCTTAAATGAATAGGTACATATATCAAATAGTCTTAGTTATTAGCAATACTTGTCTTGGATTAAAATATATCTCTATCTTGTATCATACATTATCTTATAGGTAACTTCTTAAACGCTAAAAAGTTAATTGTTATAGAAACGCAAAATATTAATAATTTTCTAATGTTCGAAGAAATTATATTAGAATATTTTATATCTATTATATATATATATATTTATATATTGTGTTTGTTATTGTCAGCCGTCAGGCGAAGGTTCTTATCAAAGAAAAAAAATAAATGTGTGGCACTCGGGAACTGCTGCGGTAAAGCTATTGCATAGCATTTTATATCAACTTATGTAATTGTAATTATTTATTTATTTTTTATTTATGCAGTATTTTTTTTCTTTGATATTAATTCAAGTTACACTTTTTAACATTTTTGGCCGTACCTACTAAACTTATCTAGTAAAAACATACACATTTTTAAATATGTATTTACATTTTTTTTTATTTGCATATATCTTAGGTTTTAGATAAGCTATAACTAAGTTTAACAGAGCACGTTTAAATGAAGATATAATCGTAATTGCGCAATGTAATCATTTCCCAGACTTTCCGCGTGGTTCCGGCGCGGCGACGTCAACCGGGTCGCGTCTAATTAATATTGAACAATTTCCCTGACTTATCAATTCCGATTCATAAACTTGTTATTCATATGTAATGTAAATAAAGAAATACGCACTTACATTCGATTAGTAATTTATATATTACTTCTATACCAGACTTGATTTTTGAAATCTCCTACCCATATTATATTACCTACTTTTGCTTTCTCAAATTTCAAGTCGGTTAAAGATAGTACAACAAATCTAATTTTTGAATATTTTTGTTATAAGTATTGACTATAAGAAGGGTCTGAAAATAATAAATGCATAATAAAAGAAAAATTCATTGATTATTAATAATAGTTTGTTTGTTATTTTTTTAACTTGTATATGTAACTATACAGGAAATAGAATAGCCCTAATAAAAGAGGGTACTTTGAAATGGGAATCATTCGTTGGTACATTATAAGTAATAGCATAAAGCCAAAGAATTTTTTGTACTTTGTACTTATACAATAATTAGGAACTACAAATTGAAACACTTAAGTAATAATACATACTACTAAGCAGTCTGAGACATGACAGTCATAGACGCAGTATGTCTCCGACTGCATACCTAATACGTACGTACGTACCTACTGCAAATTTCTTCGTCACCTTGATCTCACATTTTTAATTTGGTTTTTGCGCAGTTTATTTTTAAAGGTCTGCTGAAATATATTTTGAATGAAATACCACTATGGTTTTTCCAGGTTTGTTTAATTATACAATGTAAACTTTAATACAGTACACATTATTTGCTTTATATGGCCTTTTATCTTGGTTAAATAAATATTTATTAATTTTTAATGGTTGATAACGTTCGCAGAGATTCAAGTGAACCTCCTACGTTCGGTGACATGCAGCCTCAGAGACGTTCTATCAGCGGGATGGAAACTAAGAAGAAGATTGTAGATGATTTCGAAGATGATTTGCCACTGCCGCCAGAGTGAGGTTTCACACTACAGCTTGTATCAAAATTTACAGATGATCGACGTAGGTACAATATGAAAGTGTAACACAAAAATACAGTGCTACATAAAGATAGTGTTCAGGTTGGACAATTAAATGTACCTATCTAATAAAAAACAACAGAAAATACATAAAAGACAAATAAAATTGATTTATTTACTAATTATTAAGTATTAGTAGCCTAAGGTATCAGACCTATAGACCTAGATATAATATTGAAAATATGAGAATTTTATAATTTTCCACTTAAGTATTATATGAATAAATTATGAAATGTATTATGTGTACTTTAAATTTAATATTTTCCACAGTAACTAAACTCACATAGTTCTTTTCTTATCTATAGTAAATACTTGTAATAAAATTCTGAGTCGAATCTGTAAATGAAATATAAAAATACTTATTGAAATATTCATTATCATCGATACAGAGACGGAATCTATAGTTTTTAGAATAGTCGTATGTCTGTTTCTGTCCGTATCACGACAAAACCACTGAACAGATTTTGATGAAATTTGTTATGATAGCTTGATTGATACTTTTTACTGGCGGAAAATATCTCATTTCTGAGAAATCTCAAGTAACCGTGATAACGTATCCATTTAGGGACGAACCCGATCAGAGCGACGACGGTGAGTCACAGTCACAGTAAAAATACGAAAGTTTTGATTTGGTGATTTATATAATAGCGCAAAATTGGTACAAAATTAGAGGTTTTTATTCCTTCATTTTGTAGTAGATATAGCTACTATATTTCTTCAAAATTTCACTACAGTAAATTTATAAATTGAACTGAATTGTAACTTATTAAAATAAAATATTATTTTATCGTAAAACTAAGGAATAAAACAATAAAAATATATAAATATACAAAACGGAATACTCGAGAGAAGAGATAAATAAAAATACACTTTAAAAATTTAGGTTTATATTTCTAATAAGAAAATGATTCAACACAATGTATAGATTCTTAAATAAATATAAGTCGAGAATAACAGATGCTTGAAAAACTAAGGGTCCGTAAATTGTGATACTTTACATCATAATACTTATTAAGCTCTGATCAAAATATGATGATGGATCCCTTTTCAAATACATTACAAAAGATTTCAGAATATTCTATTTTTTTTAAGTTCTTAATAATAAAATATTTCACATATTTTTCATTTGACAAAAATAAAATAAACAGAAAAATATGCAAGCCGAATTCACTTAGCTGATTGAGTTTTTATTCATAGAACAAGTAAAAGTTCCATCAATCACAATCCCTCCGATTATAATTTGGTCTACTCCACGAATATATTGCTAATGATTATTTACAATTCAAGTATCAATTAAGTAAAGCATTTTCCCTAAACCTGACTTTCGATCCGCCTACGACATAATAATACATTTATCATAAATATCTCTATGTATACAGAGTTTAAAACTCAATTTAAAGAACACGGAAGACAATGTGCGTCATAATTTTACTTTATCTTATTTATTAGGTACAAATTTAAATAGTCATTATCTTACATCAAACGAATGGTTTGTAATTTAAAAAAAAATAGTTAATATCTCTAACTTTAATCGACCTCTAGCTATACAACTGTCACCATTTATCACAACTCGTTTGACGTATTATTTAAATTATATTTTGCATATAAAGGAAATGTACATGTTAAAATCTTAAATTTAGTAGATTTTTACATGATTTATAATGGTTTACCTAATATATTTAGGTATACATTACCCATGTTGTACTCTGTGAAGAAGGTACGAGTATGATAACTGAAAGTTGTTTATTTAAATAGACTATCAATATTGATTTTGTATATTTGAGTTTATAATAATATAAATATGATTCCAATATCTTACAAATAGTTATACAAATAAGTCATCTCCTTGATTTTTGCCTTAACCTAAATTAGACTGACTGACTAATTTATTTATATTTCATAACTATAATTGCACAATCTATAATCCAATTTTCCTCTCTTAATGATTTATGTTGTTAAATATTGTATAGTAAGTTTGTTTAACCATAATAAAAGATATTTTATCTACTTAAAATTAAGTAAATATTTATAGAATCATCTTGCGATAAATTAGCAAGTTCTCTTATCTCAATCTTTATGATCAGTACGACCCCCAATTGTACGTTTAAACAATACACGACACAAATATTTTGTCACGAGGTTTTCTGATCACTCACTGTTCCAATTACTAAGCACCCGAACGAGTCAAATGTACGTGGTACGTGTAAAATTCATTTATACTACGATATAATTTTCGCAAAAGGATGCTCGACGTGTCCATACTGTATGGCGAGCAACGTGTCTTTCAGCCGTTGGTATATCGGTTGAGACTGTTGCATGGTAGGGATGGGGATGTTCTCGTCGAGGTAGCCGATGTTCTTGACCGGCGTCACTACCGCCGCTGTCCCCGCACCGAACATCTCCAGCAACTAATAGTTGAAAAATATTTATTTTATGTTTAAAGTTAGAAAATAGGTCGTATTAATTTTACTATACATTCTAAGATGAGCAAAAATCTAACATATAGCCCCTTTTTAATTCTTTTTAACGTACAACTATTGTGCACTGGGATCAGGCCATAGTCCACCACGCTGGCTAAGTGTTAGCGGACTGCACATGTTTTTCAAAAACTTACTAGGTTCTCTCAGACCTGTAGGTTTCTTCACGATGTTCTCGTTTACCATAAGACAAGTGGTAATCATGTTAGTAATGATTCGCACTCGATCGGCTATCCAAGCGAACATGTTACCACTGGGCTACGACTGTCTAACTAAAAAATGTAACATGAAAATATAAGCAAACCTATAAAAATGATTAGTGATGATTTGCTGATCAAAAGAAGGACTTTCGTCAGAAAACCTTAAAAATTATTAATCGTACGATTTTCTGAAAAAATACACATTTATTATTTTATTAACTAAAGAGAAGTAGTAAACAAAAATGTTAAAGTGAAAAACTTACCCGTCCTTCTTTATTCAGTTGAATAACACGATTTATAGAGATGTCTTCTTCTTTGACGGTCAAGTCCTCCCATTGACTGGCCAGCTCAAGAATTGAGCGGCGCGTTATTCCAGGCAATATAAGTCCGTTGAGTGGTGGCGTGCTTAGTTGTTTATCTAAAAAATAAACATATTAAGTAACGTATAAATCTAATTTTATTCATAAATACAAAAAATAATATAAAAGAAGAAATAACTTTTACAAGATAAAGTCTTTTCGAATTATTAACTGTGGCTGAGAATCGCAATACAGATGATATTTAAATATCAGTAGTATAGAAAAATATAATGATGTTAGTAACCAGTATTATTGCTTCAGACGATATGAAACGAGCATATACTGGTCAGAGGGTCACGGCGCTATCGTCGCGATAACATAACAATATGCAGCGTCTTATACCGATAATAATAATTATTTTTATTATAATCAGTAATGCTCTGCGCCAAGCTTCATTAAATGCAGTCGTACATCTTTACTTAATCGCACAATATATGAGCACGATTATTTCAAATGACATGGACGTTAGCTGCTTCTATTAAAGACCGCTATCCGCATTTTAAAATAAAACTACGAGTATCTATTTGAATTTCGTGGCGAATATATATAATTTTACTTACCTCCTTGTTCGTTGATATAGACCATGAATATATTCATAGATCCGACTTCAGTAAGATCTCTATTTGGGCCAAACAACCATAATACTTGCTGATGTCCTAGCTTTGCTGCTCGTTCCGTAGTCTCTACAATTTTAATAATTAAGTACTTTTAATATTTATTACTTACCTATATAAAATATGGTTTTTATATTTTATTTTAGTGTATCTTTGTCAAAAACCTCAAAGATTTAAAAATCTAAAAAATGTAGTAGACTATAAATAACACAATATTAATGATACCTATAGTTGGTCCATAGTTGGAACCCACTTTCCTATTTCCAACTCCGCCAGGAAAAGCTCGTACTACATTAGGATCTGCGTAAATTGACACGGCTCCATCGGAATTCGTCTTATAATAGGAACCCACGGGACTTAAAATCACAAACAACAGGGCTGAATCGGATGCCACTATTCCAAATGCCGGCTATAAAATTAAATTATCACTTAAATACTATATTATACTGGTCTTAAAAAATTTAACAAATAAATGTCTTAAAAAAAATCTAAGACAACTCAATATATTATTTTATTAGATAGAGTAGGTACGTAGATAGATGCATTATACTATAAATGTAAGACCAAGACCAAGACTATAGGTAATCGGTTATTTGAGCCATATTCAGAAATAATAATAATTTATATTTTAGATGGTAACTATATCTTACATTTTGATGATGATGATAAGTTTTATCAAAATTACTTTTATGAGTCTATCAATTGTTATTTAAACGATAATAATATCGAGTTAAAAATTAGTAACAATTCATAACATAAAAAATTTGGAATAAATAAATAATTTATTTTATTATATTTGTAAAGCATAAACAGTGTTTCGTTACTTTATATTCATTCGTTATATTTTAATTATGTGTGGTTGTTGTTGTAACTACCATTCAAAAACAAACTGTCTTTATCTGCATATTGCGTAATGATAAAAGCTAACTCTATGCAAACAAGGCTATAAATGATGAAAAGTGTAACATACTTTTAATATTTTCTCTGATCTCTATTTGAGTTGAGTTGAAGTTATGAACTGAAGACATGAATGGGTGAAGGTGATATGACGCAAAATTGTAATTTTGAGAAAATTCAGTTCAAAGTTTGGTAATTTTACTGCATATTATATAAAATGGCTGTCATGTGGCGTGAACTGAACTAAGTATAATAATAGTCATAAATTGGCTTTTTCAAGATTTAAAACTGTTCATACATACTCTCATTACACCGACATCTATGCATTAAATTCTAAAATGCGACATAAGATGTCGCCACTACTTGGCTGAGTAAGCTCAAGTAGTCTTTTAAACCTTTATTAAAATACTATTACTGTATTTAAGATAAATGTGCATGTGTTTACATACTTGATATGAAACATTCTCGAGTTGAGTAAATTAATAAAAATTCTTGGTTTTATCGCAAGTTTATAGAAAAGACTACTACTACGTTAAGGTAATTTATAAAATATTGCAATTATGTGTCTTACCTCTGTACCTATTAACGTCGGCCGAACATACAGAGTCGATGTTTCAGAATGAGGTACCCATTCTTGATCAATTTGAATAAGTCGAATTATGCACTTAATTAGTTCATCTCCGTCAAATGTAGGTAAGCCAGATCTTTTGGCTGCTAAATTCATTCTTTCCATATTGAGGTCAGGACGAAACAATCTTATTTTATCATCGATTCCTCTATATGCCTTCATCCCTTCAAATAGCTGTAATATTTAAATTTTATATACAGATAAATAAAATTGCAGTAACATCTTTACAATAGCTTTTTAGTTTTTACAAAATGCATATGGCTGTATTTTAACTTTAACTTTTTCTGCAAATATATTACTAGATACTACTTACTTGTATTGCATAATGTAGAGCTTTGGACGCTGGGTGTATGCTTAAGTTTTCGAAGGGACTAACTTCTGGTTTTTGCCATCCTCCAAGATGTTTATGGTAATTTATTTTTAGCATATGGTCGGTGAAATATTTTCCAAACCCCATGTCGCTCACTTCAGGTTTAGGTCGCAACTGATACGGTGCTGCTAGTCTGACTTGTAGATCGTCATACTGTAAAAAAATATTTAAAAAATACCTTTGAAATTGTATTCTTTACATATTTATTTATTTCGACAAAGTTGTGTAGATAACTTTCAGACATCTTATATAATTAACTAATAAAGAAGTACAAAATGATGAGGCAGGTAGTAAATCGCTACTAATAGATGTTTGTGCATGTGAAGATGCGATCTGCACTCAGCACTACATACTTAACTGATTAATAATAGTGCATATTGCTAATCTATACTTTACCTTGAATGAGACCTCAGGGGTTGTTTGTGGAGTGTGTGGTGCTGTGATGGTTTCCTGTTCGACGTGTGAGCTCTCTTCAACTTCTTTGTAACGCAATAGGGAACTGCAACACCGTACCGTTTGCATTTTGTGCTGGTTTTCGTATATCCATTTTATTAAAACCTTTAATATGTTACATAATATATTAAATTATATTATTAAGATTTAAGTCATACTAGGTAAAAATATGCACAAATGTTAAGTCATTTACTAAATAAAAATTAAATCGTCATTTTAACAATTTCGGCCAAACATGGTGCCCAATGCGAGCTTTTCTACATATTCAATTGTATATTGATGTGAAAGAAGCATTTATAAAACAAGCATACAAGTGTGTTAATTGGATTGAGACGTCCTTAGTTTATATAGCTTACTCTATAGGTAAAACTGGGTACGACACGTTTGGCTCAGTTGGTAGTGACCTGGTTACTGGTATCCGTAATACAAGCCTCGTAGCTTACCACGGAGCTAGATGGTGCTGTTGTATAAATGTTCCAACATTTATTCCAACTTATATCAAAACTATGTACAGTCAAATCATTTAGCCGTAGTCATAAGTCCTATGAGTGTTGTACACTCGCAATAACTACTTTTATCTATACCAACATACAAGACAAGATTCAAAGATAAAAATCAAACAACATGGTGCATAAAGTATAAAGATTCAACCTTTTTTTCAAATTTTACATATTAAAAGGGTCAATAAATGATGGTTTATGTCGGGTTACTTAAACTATGTAGTAATTTAATTTTGTAATAAAATTTCGCAAATTTGAATTTCAAAATAAATTTAAAATAAGCATAACATAAGCAGTGGTAGTGGTAGCCCAGTGGTGACGGGCTTGCTTGGATAACCGACTGAATCAGGTTTAAATCCGGATCACGCACCTCTGATATTTTCTTGTGCGAATCATATCCCTACATGATTACCGCTTGTCTTGTGGTGAAGCAAATCATCGTAAAGAAACCTGCATGTCTGAGAGAATCAAGCAAATTGTTGAAAAAAGTGTGAAGTTCGCCAACCCGCAATTGGACATACTAGTAACTCACCCTTGCTCCACTTGTGTTGGGGTGTGTAAAAAGTAGCACTTACGTCAACCTCGATATGTGAGAAACTGCACCTACCATCAAAATCTGTCCAGTGGTTTCCTCGAGATACGGTCACAGATAGATAGACAGAGAGGCAAAAATGTAAAAGCCTATAGGTAGGATCGGTCCCTGTTTTACGACAGTAATGACTATTGACATATTTTGGTATTCGTCCCTATATACCTTCTAATAGTTAGTATAGATTTCTCGGAAATGAGATATTTTCCCGCATAAAAGTGTCCTATATACGCACTTGGCCGGCGATATAGAGTATAGCCAGATCCCATAGTAAAATTATAGCCCTAGTTGAAGAAGATCGCATGTCGCCACTTAAGTGAAATGTAGTATATAACCAATTTACTCTGTGGTGAAATGTCAAATATTTTAATCGGATTGAGTTATGCAACATGTTTCAAGTTAAAAAATGTCATTCAATCAAAAGCACTAAGGAGTATTATATCAACTTCAATACAAATCACCCCCAAAATAACTTTCTACCCCTTTCAACCCCGTTTAGCGATAAGTTTCAATAAAATACGAAACATGTCTTCCAACAATTCTGTTAAAGAATGTTTATGCAAAATTAAATTAGGTTGGACCAAGGAATAACGTTGACCCATACAAATTTTACCCCCATTTCCCACCCCCTTAGGGATAGAATTTCGGAAAATCCTTTCTTATCGGATGAATACAAAGAACACAGCCTCCAAGTTTCAGGTTCTCGATCTGCGGTTTAGGCTATGCATTGATCCGTCAATCATTCAGGACAAAGCCTTTTATATAAATAGATATACCTACTATAATAAAAATTAAAGGAAGTTGAAATAAAGAAATTATTGGGCTATGCTATTAATTAATTTCTTAAATTATAAAACAGAACTTAATTATACTCATCTACATGGTTGAAGTAACTATTATAGTTACGACAGGAGTCAGAACGGATTATAAGCAAGTTTTGTCTTGGTAAAAGGTACAAGGAATAGATCTCTTTTACGAGTGTGGGAGCTTGGACTTGGACTCTCCATATCTTTTGAAATAAAATGAATTTTATTTCAAAAGATATGAAGAGTCAATATGGTTGTTTAGTAATTTAAATAAGAATATTTTTTTTTCTGCGTCTTTTCAATAGAGGCTATATATTAGGACATATTTGCCGGAGATAATTGTTTCTGAAAGTTAAATGCTTGATAAACTTATGGACTTTAATATATTTATTTTCCTTTATAATTTTTAGATCATCAGCATATAAAAGAAAAAAAACAATTCTTAAAACCACGAGCAACGTCGTTCAAGAACAAATTATATAAAAGAGCTCCAAGATTGGGACCATGTGGTACCCCAGAAGTGACTGGGACAAAGGAGGAAGGAGGATAACCTTTTATAGTCACAGCCTGACTTCTGTCTCGAAGATATGAAATGAACCAACGAAGACGATCACCGAGTATGCCAATTTCAGCAAACTTATATTGTATAAGGATATGATAAGAGACTTTGTAAAAGGCTTTACCAAAATCAGTATAAGCCACATCGACTTAATGTCCATGGAAATGGTAACACGATGGCCTAATTCACACAGGTTCTCCACCATCGACCTTTTATTTACAAAACCATGTTGCTCATTAATCAAGAAAGGCCTTAGAATGGGATAAATATTATCAAACACAATCTTTTCAAATAATTTTCCGATAGTACCTAACAAAAAACTACTGTAATTTTCAACTGTATGACGTTTAACACCACATTTTAAAATAGAGACAACGAAGGACTGTTTTCATACACTCGGCATTTCCAGCCACGGATCTACGACTTTTTCGAACCGGGGCAAAACTTTGATAGTGGCGCCCCCTCTCTTCAGTGTCAATAATAAGTAAAAATTTTTTGTGACCATTAATGAAAATAATATTTTTTTTAGTATCAAATAACTACTAACTTTCATTTTTGTGAGTAATATTATATAAAATATTGCGTCGCTGGAGTATTGATGATTTGTCTGGGTACCTTGATATGTGCTGGTGATCCCTAGTTAATTTAAAGTACCTGAGTCGACGCGGTCTAGAGCTATAGAGTACCTGGATCGAAGTCAAATACGAAGAAAAACTATCGTTTTTCAATTGAGAAACATTATATAAAATATGGTGTCGCTTGTGTTTTGATGATTTCTCTGGGTTCCTTGACATATGCTGGTTATCCCTAGTTAATTCGCATGTCCCTAAGTCGACGTGGGCGGCGGGCTGGAGCTGTGGAGTATCAGCATAAACGAATACGAAGAAAAACGATCGTTTTTGAAGTGAGAAATATTATATAAAATTTGGCGTCGCTGGCGTTTCAATGATTTCTCTGGGTTTCTTGACATATGCCAATCACCAGTCAACTTTAAGTCCCTGAGTCATGATGTCTTCCAAAGATCCCTAGTTTATTATAAGTCCCTAAGTCGACGCGGGCCTGAGATTGAGTATAAATTTCGAATTCAAATACGAAGTATAACTATCTCTTTTTAAAGTTTTTTTTTAATTCTGAATTAGTGCTTCACTACGTTCCACCTAATGGTAAGTGGTTACGCAGTCGAAGATGGTAAGTCGCACTAATTCAGTAGTCACCTATTCACTCTAGCCTTGAAGACACCCGTATTGTAATCGGACGGAAACACTGACACAGGCAGGTTGTTCCAGTCCTTAGCCGCACGTATAATAATTCGTCCGGACGGATGGTATGTCCACAACATAAGGATAGAGACCAGCCGTTCGTCGAGTCATCCGATGATGGAAAGGAGATAGGGGAATTAATTCGTGTAATTCCTGCGCACACTCTCCGAAATGGAACCTTTAGATTACGCAAAGTCGGTGATCGAGGCTTTGTAAGTTAGTTTTGTAGTTCATGTTGAGGCTAATGTCCATTCCCAACAACTGCAGACGGTCAGTGTATTCCAGAGGCACATTTCGGAAAGTAGGAGTCAAGATAAAGGGACTCCTTTTTGTGGTGAACAAGCACGTCTATTTTGGTGGCATTGAAACTCACAAGATTGACATCGCCCCAAGTAGAGACTGTCCTGAGTGTGAGATTCAACCGCTCTACCATGGCCTCTCTTTCGGATTGAATTTGATCTCTACAGGCCCGGGCATTCGGCCGATCAGGCCAGGAGATATGCCATAGACTGAAAACTTGCTTATAAGGCTAGCGTGCCAAACCCTGTCAAAGGCCTTTGAGACGTCGAGGGAGACGGCAATCGCCTCCCCACTTCGCTCAAGAACTTAGCCAATGGTGTGGTTAGCATACACTCTACTACTAAAAGGTCTCCAGTCGACCGATTCCGGCGAAACCCATATTGTCGATCACTGAGGAGATCATTCTGTTCTAGGTATACCAAAAGACGAGTGATCAATACACGCTTCATAATCTTGCAGATTATGGAGGTGATTGAAATTGGACAATAGTTGGCAGGGTCGGCACGGCTACCTTTCTTGGGCACAGGTTGCACATTGGCAAGCTTCCAGAATATAGGCACTATTCCAGTCTTAAGAGAAAGGCGGTACAGACGTGTCAGAATCAGAGACATCTCGGGAGCACATTCTTAAAGCACTATCGCTGGTATACCACCAGGACCACAAGCTTTATTCACATCCATCTAGACGACACAATACTTTCTTTACCTCCTTATTAGTGATGGGCATTTCAGGCATCGAAATCCCGCAGTGAGGTGAAGTAGCATTGACAGAGTCTAGACATGATTTTTGGGCAAAAAAGAGGCAAGCAAATTCGCCTTCTCCATTGCCGTATGAGCCAAGGATCCGTCAGGTCTTACCAGCGGTGGGAGTGAGGGCCGACAGAAGTTCGTCTCGACCGCTTTGGCAAGGGACCAAAAAGCTCTGCTGCCAGATGGTTTAGCAGAGAGCTTTGCGCCAATATATGTAATTCGGTCAAGACGAGCCTTCTTTAATGTCTTTTCCTAGGACTTGGCGGTTAAGTTAAAGGCTCTCTTCTTGGATCTAACATCCGGAGCTTTGCGGTCTCGAGCATCAACCCATGCAAGGTAAGCCGAAATTACGCTTTTCAGCAAAGGTGCATTCGGTATTAAACCATGGGCGAGCTTTGCCACCAACGGGTACATCAGAGAATGGGTTAAAATATTTCATCACTTGATGCACCACATCAGTTATAGCATCCGCACAGCTCGAGCCTGGCGGTGATATGGATGCTGATTATGTCATAGAGGGCTTAGTCTGGAGACTGAAATAGAAAAGTTGGTTTTTCAAACATATTATATTAAGATTACTTAATAAAAACCTATGAGATTCTAGAAAAAGAGGCCTTATTTATTCGATATTTCGAATTCATGTCTCAAGGATTTGGCGCCCCCATGAATCTGCCGCCCGGGGCAAGTGCCCCGGTTTGCCCTCCCCCTAGATCCGGGGCTGGGCATTTCACCAGCAGCAAGTGATTTACGAAATAGTGGAAATATTGGGTATGCTAAGGTATCACAACATTATATTTACAAAAACTGTAGGTATACCATCAGACTCCCACTCTCTCACAGAAGACCGGCGTGAAGTGGCAGCTATGCTGTCGCGTTTCGTCCGGTGAGTGAGAGTCCGGGAGGCCCACTCTCCTTCCCCCCTCCCTCTTCCCTTCATCCTCCGCCTTCGTTCCCCCCTCCCTCCCACTTCCCTCCCTCCTCCATCCCTCCCTTTCCTGAAAGGCCGGCAACGCATCTGCAAGCCTGGCTTGCAGATGTCCATGGGCGGAGGTGATCACTTCCCATCAGGTGAGCCTCCTGCCCGTTTGCCCCCTTTTTACCATAAAAAAAAAAAATTCGACGAATGGAGCTTATTAACCTAAGAAGCAAAGCATTTCCATATATTGGTATAATATTATTGGGACAAGTGATAGGATCTTCAAACGTTAATTTGAATTAGTTACTAAAAAAGTGTTTTTACCTACAATGCTTGCATTCATGAAGTTGGGATTCGTTCACGGAACGTTTATCGCGTGTCTGGGGTGGGTTGTCCTAAAGATACGGGTTAGAATGCATCTACAAAACATGGAGCGAGCATTGCAGCAGTAGAAGACCATATTTGTGAATAAATAGAGTATTAAATAATCAATGAAAGAGGAGTGTTAAATTAAGAAGAAGAATAAGTGGAAACAAAGTTTGGAAACTTACGTAAAATATTAAATAAAAATCGGAAGAATAACTTGAGTATTATAATATAATTGTAAAAAACAACAAATAAACGATAATTTAATTTTCCCTATACGGCTATACTTGTCCTGGTTACAATTCCCCAAGTCTCAAAAAATCTATGACTATATTATCTACCTATATATCTATATAGGTATATCAAAATCAATCCCTATTTCCCTTCTTATGAAAGAAAAAAAATGTATAATAAGCCGTATCTTTAGATTGACTTTAAATTTATTTTTTTAATTTTTTACAGCTTCAAACGGTTACAGACCTAGAGATGTTATATTAATTTCAACTTTTAAGAGGTCTATTACAAAATAAAAGAAATTGGGTTTAGGTAAATTAGACGGCGCGCGCCAACGGATGCGCACGTGTGCGTCTAGCGAAGTAAGATACGCACACATGCAAACAGTTTTGCCTCGGATATTCAGGAACAAGTCAACATGAGCCTTTGCCACTTTGCTTTCAATTTAAATTTTAGTATTATTATTATAAATTTATTTATTTATTTTCTCAACTAACGTTGGTATTTTGGTTCCGAGGACGGGCATCTGCCAAGTCTTTCGGATACGTTATGGGGATAATGATGAGGGATTTAAGAAACGACGTACTATAGAACACAATTGTGTCTAGAACTATTGACTTTTGTAACTGAATATATGTTAATTTGTGTAATTCTAACAATTCTATAGATTTATGTAGAGTTTTTGGTACTACACCAGTGGATGAGATAATTATTGGTACTATCTTCTGTAATAAAATTTAATTCTGGATACTTTTGTATAAACATTCGGTGTAGTGAAGGTCTGTATGTGGTAATATTGGTCTCCAGGTTAGTGACGGTATAATAGCAACGGAGTAACTCGATATTTATTTCATCAGTCCACTTCATCCGTTGTCTATTTCGGCCTCCTAGTGTGGTTGCGGGCATCATTTCCTGCAAAACACTACTAGTCGGGTTTGTACTTGTTGTCGGTTGTGTATAGGGATTGCAATCCGGCATCATTTTCAATCCGGCCGGATCCGGCTGAATTTCCATCAATCCGGCCGGATTGACCAGATCAATGTGATTTTCGCTTTTTGGTTCAAAATAAACTGTTAGTAAGTTACTCAAGTATCATTGTACTTAATTTAGGGAAGTAGTTTATAAAAAACTAGCGGAACTCCCGACTTCGCTCGCACTAAATGTACAAAAATATGTTTGGCTATACGCTTTTATTTATAATGTACCAAAAATTGATTTCCCATTTACCATTTCATCCCTTTTGTATGTTTCCTTGGCGTAGTAGTAGAAGTAGATAGACATAATAATGCCTACTATTACAAACTTTTTGTTGACTTTGTTGAGAAAAGTATTACGTTTTCAAACATGTGCCAAAATAAACTGTTATTTAAATCAAAAGCACTAAGGAGTATTGATATCATCTTTGATGTAAGTTACCCCCAAATTACTGTTTACCCCTTTTTAACCCCGTAAGGCAATGGGTTTCAATAAAATACAAAACATGTCTTCCATCAATTCAGTTAAAGTACGTTTATGCAAAATTTGAAGACCACCATCCAGACTTTGCCCGCCTTTTTCACTCCTTTAGGCATAAAATTTCGGACAATCCTTTCTAATCGGATAACTACGTCATTCAAAGGACACACCTTAAAAGTTTCAGGTCTCTACGATTAGCAGTTTAGGCTGTGCGTTGATCCATCAGTCATTCAGGACAGAGCATTTCCCAATCCAATGTTAAGATTAGGCAACGAGCAAACAATTAAAATGTAGTGGTGGCTAGTGTAGGCAACTAGTAAAATTTTAACGTTGTAACGAGTAGCTAAGTGTTCCTAGATTTCACTTTCACAGATAGATCTATTATTTTTTATTTATAAACTATAACTTAATAAAATCTAATATAATTATCTTACTTTACTGAGACTCATCTCAGTATTAATGGTCTCAACCATTATAATTATTAAAGTATTCGAGAATGCTAACAAACAAGTCTTATATTTATGTCCGACAGCAACTCGCACGCTTGAACACCACGCATTACACATTTAAAGTACCAACTCATGCAAAAACTCTATTATTTTGCCAAAAATTGCTAACACCGGATCCGGTCGCCGGATCCGGTATATTAGTACCGGATCCGGTGACCGTTAAATGATGCCGGATTCGCCGGATTACCGGATCCGGTTTTCCGGATTGCAATCCCTAGTTGTGTATCTATGTTGGTGTAGGCAGTAGCATTTTTATTAACCTCAGCCTGCCTATGTAACTGATGGCCACTGGCGGATCGCATGCTGTGACGTCCAGCGCCAGCTCCAGACGTGCCCCGGCGATCACCCCCGGGAAGCGGCCCTATACGTTTATCATTATTATTACTCTCCATATCGATGGGTTACCTTTACCTTGTTGGCCGTGTAAGTTTCTTTTGTACACGTAGCAAGGTGTTCAGCTAGGACGTAAGGTAGGATTATTATTATTATAGTTCATGAAATATTATTTGTATCAATTAATGTTATCGCCTAAAACGACTTATTACGACAAGTATAGTCATAAAAATTTACTTTAACTTCATTTTAGCATATTTTATTGCCATTGAAGTGGCAAACTAGCATGTACCCTGATGGCAAGCAGTTACCAGATCCTATAGATACTTGCAATGTCAGAGGCATCAATTTTTTAATTTTGACTGCACCAAAGTTTTATTTTTATTTCTTTTGCCCAACATTATTTAACTATGTCGGAAAATAAAGAATTAAATTTAAGTTAATGATTACTTTAAATAATCAATTCAGACAAATACAAACGACTATATTTTTGTATGTTTATTTTCTATAATATATTCGCAATACACTATCATTGGAAAATACATTCAATACAATTTAAATTTACATTACAATCAGATCGTAAATATATAAAAAGAATTCTAACTTTTATCAATAACGGTTAGAGCGTTATATTCATGGCGAATTGATAAGATCACGTGGCGCATAAGGTAGCGACAGCGAGAGAATAGAGATTCGTTCTCCCTCTACAAGCCAAAGAGAATGTACCATAAACTGCAAGCGCTCGGCACGGCGCTCTAATATTTATATAAGTATGTATTACGTTATATGTAGCAATATACTATATGGTCTAAAGCTATGGACCGCCGGTTCCGAGATGTACATTTTGATTTTTATCATTGCACAAAACAAACGATAATTGAAATATTACCTATTATACTTTTTGGACTAATCATTTTTTTCAAGCAACCTTAGTTATTAAATCATTTTTGTTTGAATTTCGATTATATATTCATTCATAGATAAATATAATTTCGAGCGAAAAATTGAGTTTCTCTCTGTTTTACGGAATTATTTTTGGTCTATAATTATTAATTACTATATAAAACATAATAAATTGCCTTGAACATTCCAAAGTACAACATTCAATTGTACCATGGGTATTTTTATATATCATTACATTATTATATCTTTTCTATTTATACACAGCGACAAACACGGTATCAATACAACAAATAAGGATAAACTTGTAACACCCAGTTTTCGCCTACAAAAAGTAAATAAATCGTTTATGGGGCATTGGGCAAGGTGTACCGTGTACGCATGTATAATAAAATTCCACAGTCCATATTGAGCTTGCCTTTGAAGAAATTCAAATCTAAAATTAAAAATACGTTATTGAATAAGGCTTACTAGTTACTACACCATCACGGAATACTTAGTAGATGTAAATGGTCAAAACATTAATCCCACTATTAATGTCTGGTTGTGTCTCACGTAGAAACAAAAAGATAAATATTGTATTACAATATTGTTACCAAATGTTTTTTTGTAAAGAGCAACTAATACTTTCTTAGGTTTACGCGAATATTTGACATTATAAATGAAACTACCTTTTCGGACCTTGTCGCGGATTTGTTATGATTTTTGGTTCTCGACGTTTCGAATGCTTTACAGCAATCATGGTCAGTCTCTCCCGTGACTGTTGAGTTTCTCGCCGGTTCTTCTCAGCAGAACAGCTTTCAGAGCCGGTGGTAGATTACTCACAGACTTACAGACTGACATTTAATTTGAATAATGTAAAAATGGCTATTCAAAAGTGCTTGTAAAAGTCTATTTGAATAAAGAATATTTGACTTGATGTAACAAAGCATCGAAAGATGCCCAAAAGTGGAATTTTATGAAACAGCCTTTTCTGAGACAAGGTTTTTACTAATTTATGACACACATCAAAAATCTATTCAAACGTTCAAAATTGTGATAGCACCTTTAATACTTCCACGCTTTAGGATTTTGCCAAACTGACAGATAGATTCACGGACAACGAGCAATCCTATAAGTTAGTCGAGGTATGAAATTCTAGAAATAAATAAATAAAACAAAGAGTAGGAAACTATTGTTTTTGACCGACTTTAATTAGGCGGAAGTAATTTGTGGAAGTTAGTCGCGCCATTATTTATGAACCGGGAACCTAAATGTCATTATGCAAATTTAACGTGGAATATTTTCTCTTTAAGTTATTTGAAATTCTTTCTAGTTTAAAGATCTAAATAGGTAAACATAATATATCCCTACATATTAAGTACAATAAGTTACCTATGTTATCTATGTTTGATCTAATTTGTGATGTTATATTAAATTAATAGATATGTATTAGAAATACATAGAGTGAGTAAATAATAATCAATCAAGAGTATCAACAATTTACGTTACTTATTTACCTAAGTAGATATCTACGTTAAAGCTTTAATTTATCATGAACACATAACATAATATAATACGCCTTCAGAAGCATACCATACATAAATTATTTAGGCATTTCCTAGCTGCATAAGACGTTTAGCTTAAGGCAACTCTATAGCGAAAGTATGAATTACAAGAAGGACAGTTTTATCCTGCCTTTGCAATGAACTTTCGAACGGATATTTTGATTATATTTACAAATTAATACATTAATTAAATTGTATTAAGATTATTTTGCTTTGGCTGGCACCGACTCCAACAATAACTAAGTAATTAAAATTTTTTTTTTCTTTTTAGTTTCGATTTGTAGCGTTTTGAAGTCGGTTTTCATTTTTGTTAAAAAATAATTTATTTTAAATTTTTTTGTGGAAATTATTATGTTTAAATAAAATATTGGAAGGCTAACTAAACTACTGCTCCAATAAGTCAGCGAAGTTTTGAAATGAACGACAATAGTCAATCGAGATTTGTCCACGTCTATTTTTCCACGTAACTCGTAGACGTTAATAAGATTTACCTTCTATTATCAATCCACCTAATATCCTGAAGGAATACGACTATCAGTTCATAAGTACGTATAATATTAAAAGAATTTTCTTTCAACTCCTAACCGTTGAGGATATATACCTTACATCATCACAAATTCTTGAACAGCTTTAGAAAATATATGAAAAAGGTAATCAGTGCCGATAAAATTTAAGGGTTGCCCTCGATTTCTCTAGGATCCCATCATCAGATGCTGACTTGGTGACAATGAGATCATCTTGAATGTATACCCTACCGAACAAAAAAGAAATTTTTAAAATCGGCCCACAATTCACGGAGAAATCGGTGAAAACACATAAAAAACAACTGTTGAGGAATTTTACCTTCCATCATCAGCTCATCCATATGAGATGATGATATTCATACGTAAAAGCTTTATCGGGTTTAGAAAATATATCAAAAACATAATAGGTGCCTGTAAATTTTGAGAGTTGCCTTCGATTTCCCTGAGATCCCATCATCAGATCCTGACTTGGTGACAATGGGACCACCTCGGAACTATACCCTACCAATCAAAAGAAAAATTTTTGAAATCGGCCCACAGACGGCGGAGTAATCGGTGAACATACATAAAAAAAAAATACATACAACGGAACATATAACCTCCTCCTTTTTTGAAGTCGGTTAAAAAGAATTTAAATCTGGTTACATCGGTTAAAATAAGTTCTCAAGTGATCTACCGTTTAGATAATAAATTAAAATATAAAATAGGTAACTGTTTATATGAATTAACTTTACGATCGAAATATACCTATAAATATACTAAATAAATAAATAAATAAATAAATAAGCTGCATCGGACTTTTATTGAGAATATTTTGTGAAGAGTTCTGGTCTATATTGACAAATTTTCAGACTTCAGTCCATTAGTTACGTAGTAAATATTTTTAAATGTTGTTTTAGAAAATATAAAGTTTCTACTTATATGAATTTAGGCAGCGGAACAGAAGTAATTAAATTAGTGTACTGCTATAGATCTAACACACCTCAACTTTTATTAAAGTTTTTTTCATGTAAACTTAATGATAATATTAATACGTAATAATAATGTTCTCCGACCGATTCCGGCCATGGCGGTCAATCTCATTGAGACTGGCCAACTGCGCAGGAGATATTATAGTGCACAAGTGTACGCGCAGACACAAGTGTACTCTCTATTCCTATCACTCTCATACTCCGGTGGGACGACTACTCGACACGACCAGTGAGAGTAAGGCACAGGACCGACGGCTTTACGTGCTCTCCGAGGCACGGGAGTGACTCACCGCCTACTTCCCAACTCCGGGCTATTACTGAGGCTTACTAAACAGAAAGACTCAATAATTAAACTTGACCCGACCTGGGACTCGAACCCAGGACCTCTCGATGTATGACCGTTCATGTTAGCCACTACACCACCGAGGCACTTACTGGGTAAACCATTGACCTACCTATAGCGCACTGTAAATTAGGTAGCACTTTTGATTAAAATCTATATATATATAATGAAAATGGTCTTCGTTTGAGGCACAATCACGCCTAAACCACTGATCGTATCGACATGAAACTACCACCATTCGATGCGAAATTTTTCCTAGATGGTTTATGGCTATCTATTTTTTGAATTCCAACATTCCTTCATTTTTTTATTGCTGTTTTACTTTTATGAACATTTATTCCGCTAATAAAAACAAAAGATAAGCATTTTCTCTTGATTCTTTTGTTTTCATGGATTTCAACAGATTATATTAAACGGATTATGGTTTTTTACATTCAGCTAAGAATCTACTCACGGTAGTGGAGAACGGCTGGACCAATTAGGCTTTTTTTATAGTCAGAATTGTCAGGAGAAAGTTTTGTATGTAAGAAAATTTTAAAAAAGTCAGATAAAAAGTTAAAAATTGCGATGATAATCGAAGAATTCCCATCTATATAGTCACTCACTACGAAATCTCGGGAACCATAAGACTTAGAAACGTGAAACTTGGTAGGAATATTACTTTTGCTATGTAGAGGTCAGCTATGAATAGATTTTAAGAAATCCATCCCCCAAAGGGGATTGCGGGGGCGTTAACAATGAACAATTCCTGTTTATAAACTGTAGCTCCTATAGACTTCAAATTTGGTAGGAATCTTCTGTAAGAGGTGTAGAAATAGGCTATGAACGAATTTTACGATAGCTCACCCCGCAGGGGGTTGCGGGGGTGGGTATTAACAATTAATATTTTTAATTTTCCAGCTAAAGCTCCTACAAGCTCCAAATTTTGTAGTAATTTTCTAAAAGCGAAATATAGCTTCTAAAAATTCTAAATATGGTAGGAATCTTTTATTATTCACATAAAGATCATCTCAAAATGGATTTCAATATAGTCTACTTCCGACAGGAATTGCGGGGGTGGGTGTTAAAATCTAAAATTTTAATTTCCAACCTGTAACTTCTACAGACTCCAAATTTGGTGGGGATCTTCGTGTATGTAGGGATATTTGTGTATTTCCTTACAACAATCGTCTTTTTGGCAGCGGAGAAAAAGTCATTGAGAGGTTTCCAAAACTTAACTTTACATGTAGCCAATCAACGGACTAAGAATTTTACATTCATTTTACTTTTGCAGAATACATATCCGACGAATTCTTTTATTGCGTGATCGCGGAAATGTACCAGATTATAATGAATGCATTTTCTAAGCACTTGAGATGTGGAAAAGAAATTTAGTTACTTATTCCAATAGAATTCATAAAAAACATGAACAATTAATTTTCTATAAAAAATTGATGTCACGGAGAAAATTTTAGTTAACAGAAAATTCGTCGCACTTGAACCTAGACAAATTTCAACTTCACATATGAGACTTGCAATGACTTTAACTTAAACGATTTTAACGACTTTAACTTTAACTTAAATGATTGCACATTGAAAGTTACAATGAATATTAGTGAGAAAAATCACCTGGATGGAAGATACAGGCTAAATCGATGGAATTTGGAATTTGTGTAAGTCTAAACATCGATGCTTACAGTTCTATCCGCGGGGCCTATTTATGTTCATACAAAAAAAAAGGAGAATAATAAAAATATGGAAAAAAAATAAAAATGAAACATAAAATGTAATTTATTTCCTTTTTCAATTCGCCCAGCGAAGCGGGCGGGAAACGGCTAGTAATAATATAATCAAAGGGTAGCACGTTATATTTTCATTTAGAGGTATTAGGGAAAAGACAAAAATTATCTTAAGAGCAATTAATTAAACGTAGTTTAAATTTACAGCCGTAAATTCTTATATCTATAAACATTAGTAGGTAGAAGATATGAATGAATTTTGAAGACATGTTCGTAGTGATCCTATTTGCTGTGCCAGAATTCGCGCGCTCAAGTCCGCTGGGGACATTCATTTGAAGAGCACTAATGTTTGTAGTCCATTCATGGGTGTTTGTATTATTTAAAATATGTATGTATTTATTGTTATATATATATATATATGTACATAAGATGTAGGTTTTCAACTATCTAGCATCCGTAACACAAGCCTCGTAGCTTACCGCAACATATTTACTTATTTATTTATTTGCTTATAATATATTGTGTACAGTATACGTTACAGATACCAAGATCAATATTGGCTTTTAAAATCAAATTGGTTTTTGTATCGTTTAAAAAATACATAATTCATCATTTATCCCCTGTTTAACATGATTTTATTGATAGATACTAAGCTTAATTGAAGGGCTGATGTTGATGGCGTCCACAATTTTGCGAATCGAATAGTAGGACAGTACCTATGTTGTATTCAGCCCTTTAAACGTCCCTCTGCTGGGCATGGGCCTCAATATGAGAGGGATCAGGCCATAGTCCACCGCGCCGGCCTTGTGCGGGTTGCGGTTGTTAGTTTTATTTAAAAGTAGAGCGAAATAAGAATATAAATTTAGGAATAATAAACGAATTCATACCTTGCTACGACGAATAGGCATTTTATCTCAATCACAAATCTATCAAAATCACTAAGAATTTCACAGTTAATAAATACTTATGTAGGTAACACTAGTAAAGTTTTGTCAAAATATCCTAGACGTAACTTCTTACACCACTTATGTTAGTGTTCATCAATGAATAGTTCTCAGTTAACTGACTTCTGTTGATCCTCGGCACTAATATTTAAAGAGCAATAGATAAGATTGTAGGCTGACCTTTGACGTAGTCATTCACAGTCAATACAAATTATAAGACATCACTTGACTAAGGGAAACACATCAAAATAAAGATTACGCACATATTATTTGTTCAAGGGGACAATGTGCGCACAATTGCTTAGCGAACCGCACGAAGCTCGACTGCGTAGGTCTCGAAGGTGCCGTCGTGGGGTCGAGCAAAATGTGTTAGGGAGTATACACATATGATAACTATTGCATTTTTCAGATATCGGTACTGGCCAAAATCCCCCACTAATAAATCACACTTAACTAGATATATATCTAGAATTTAATACCAGTTAATATTACAGCTGAAAATCGCAACTGCTTCATCACTGTTCGCGAAATCATTTAATATAAGTGCTTTGAAATGCTATACATAAAAAGGTAATAAAACTTGTTAAATCACCTTTGGATTATCATTGGCAATCGCAAATTTTGCGATTCGATGTTTGTAAAGTCTTAGGTCAATGAGTATCCACATTTATACACATTTTAATGAATATGCTAATATGACTTTACAAATGATTTACATTTACTCAATACGTCATTTTGGGAATAATCTCTTTTATAGGTATAGGTTGCCTAGGAATTCATTCCAAAGGTCTATTATAACCCATTTGCTCAATACTTTATGCAGAAAATATTTGGGAAGATAAAAAAACAACTGCGTAAAAATCGAACTTAAGTAAGAAGGAAAGACTTAGGAAGAGAATTAGCTAACGAAGGACCTAGGAAAACACTTTTTTTATAATATAGACCCTTTTTTTTAATTCTTGAAAACTAATATGTGCGTGTGTATGTAATTGAACTCCTCCTAAACGGCTGGACCGATTTTGATGAAAAAAATGTTTTGTGTGTTCGAGTGGATTCTGCTAATACAGGATAGGTACCTACTGCTGATATTTCAAATTATGTAATTTAAACATAAATTATTTAGTTTTATAAATTAGTAACATATATCAGTAACGTTTAGTTAAGTTTTTTACTTACCCATTGTTAAGTTATTTAAAATAACAAACGAAAATCAAAAAAATGTTCATATTTTTTACTTATTATGAAACAAAGTTAGTGGTTACTGAACGGGCAAAGTATGTATCTGAAAATATTGCATACTATCTCAAAAACATTAAGGGGAAAGGACGGCAAAACGGACCCTGTAGGCAAAACGGACCTTGATTATTTTGAAACACATCCATTTGAAACATAAAATGTGCCCCGCCTATTTCCCGCTCTTTGTCAGTATACTCAGTTCCAACAAGCGCACGTGCACTTATTTATAAGCATATTTTTTATATAATTTATAGTAAGGAACGTAAGTTATTTTTTCTAGATTTTAATGTAAGATTTGCATTTCTTAATTAGCCTACATTTAGTTTTGGGTGAATATTTCATTTGATGCATATTACAGTTCTGGCCATAAAGAATGTATAAAACGTTAAAATATTTTGAAGATGATAATATTTATTTTTAATAAGCTACGGGTTCTAATGGACGCAACTCGTTGAATATGTATATTATTATTAGGTATGTGTAAAAAAAATTAACAAAGTCGTAAAATCTAATTACCATTTGTGTCTTTTTTCCAGATTTGACCTAATCAAAATATTTTACTAAAAAACTGTCCTTAAAGAATAAGTTATCATATATATTTATGATAAAAGACTAAATAATCTATGTTTTATTTTTTTATTATTAATGAAAGAACAGTTTTAAGCAACTTTTTACTATTTTAAAAAATGTCCTTACACTTCTTCATAATTACCATTCAGCGACATGTTTGTGTCGATATTTTAATACTTTCGCATCACTATGTACCTTCATTCTCACAAAACGTTCGGCATCAGTCGACACTCTGCAATAGAGCAGGATACACGCATGAAAGACTGTTACCGGCAAAGTGAAATAAGTTTCTCCGGTTAAAATTTGGTGTGGTTTGGAATATTTCTACATACCGTTTCGATTATAAAAGGTAATATATTGGTTATTTTTTATTTAATTTTAGCTAGATGTAACCAACAATAGGATATCTTTTAAACAATAGACTGCATAAATCCATGACTCTTCAAAAAAACTATATTTAACCGCATATATTGATGAATCTAATTACCAAACTTCTAATTACCATTATTTACCATTCGTTTATAGTCGAATGGTGATTAGAAGAAAGTAACGGTAATGATTTTAATGTTAAGATTTGATGAAACCTTAACCATATAAATTAACAATTATACTTACAATTAATGTTAAGTGACGCATTTTCGGAGAGATTAGATTAGTAAGCTTTTATTTTGGTTCTATTTGTCTGTTTGACCCCCACATACTTTAATTGTTTTTAAAAAAACCAAAATTAAGTTTTTAAAATAACCAGATTAAGGGCTAAAATAACACACAGAAAAAGATATTAAATTTAACCCAGTCTTACATGCTCTGGAAAAAGAAAAAGAAGTCCAAAAATATATGTATAAGATGAAAGGCGTTCCTTTCTGTCAATTGGTGATACGACTCCAAGAAGCAAAAGACAGCAAAGAAAAAGTGGTGAGAGACCATTTTTTTTAACAGTAAGGGGAAAACGAGTTAACAATCCGCGTTAGCTGGTGGTGGTAAGTTTGTTGCCCCTAGACACCTGCAACATAACAGGAGTTGAGAGTGCCCCACATAATAGCGCTCAGAGAAAACCCCAGGAGGAAGATCATTGCACATTTTGCATGTGCGGGCAGAAAGATGCATGTTCATTTTTGGGATGCCAGGCATGTAATATATAAGGATGACATCAACCCGACGGGGAAGAGAGCGGTGACAGAAACGCGACGGTGGCATCACATCAAAAAGTTCGTCAGAACATTCCATTATACAGACGAAAGAATACACATAGAGAGCAACATCTATCCGAAAGCTTAAGAATTCTAAGTTGTATGTTAGTATGGGATCATCGACAATATGAACGGCTTGTCACATGGAAGAAGTTGGTATTGAGGAGTGCCAGCCCAGAGATCATAACAGTATTCCATGAGAGGGTGAACCTGTGATTTATAAAGAACAGGAACTGAAATACTGTTTCGCTCCATTAAGCACTACTATTGTTTTGGAAGCCAATTTGGCTTTCTGTTCCAAATGACGTGTAAACTGGACATGGCATTAAATCTCCGAGGATCACAACTTCCACCCAGGGATATAGCTGGAATAGGAAATCTGACCCTTCTTGGATGTCCGAAGGGTCGGTCTATTTCGGCGTTTCCACTATGAGATACACGTCTATATTGGAGTATGTCCCCCATATTTTATACGTGACCATAAAATTGACAGGTCAGGACGGGGTGGCGACAACAGAGTGATATCTTCCCTGACGAACGTACAAATCCCAACTTTTGGCAGAAAGACATGTTCCAAGCTGTAACTAGGATATTTTAAGCAAGATGTATCGGCAGGACAATATCTGTCTCCATTAAAAAAAGTAAGACCGGCTGAAACAGATATGTTTCAAGATAGTGATGGACAGCATTGAGGTTGGAATGGAGTGCCTTTTTGTTGCAAAAGTCCACATTAAACGCGGAAGGGGTGGCCGCTGTGCAAATTTTTCTTACGTTTATTGCAACCATAGTGTGTTAAAAAGGGAGAAAAAAGGAATTCTGAGATTTCGGCGGACTCGGGTTAAATAAAAATATTCAGTATGTGTATATCTGCACCACTCAAACTGTGTATTTTGCTGGCATGGGGGATAGATCTGGGTACAAACAAACGAGCGGCCAGCGGTAGAGCGTTTCATCAGGTCTCCATGGGCTCCATGCCAACACGACACACTTAAACAGAAGCGATGGACTTCACTTAAATACCGATCCCGAGGTCGCCGAGATCATCGGAATTTAGGAAAGGGGCTGGCTTTGAACATATCTGCGACTGGGACATATAGCGATCAAGTTCGATATGAAACTGGTCGCGAGCCAGTAGAGAGCAATACTGGCAAGTTTTAGTGGTAGAGGGCATTAGTGAGTTACTCACATTTTAAGAGCAGCTTTCACAGTGGTAGGGGAGAAATGTATTCTAAACATGTCACAGGAACAGTAATGAATATTACCAAAGAAAACTTGTGCTCTGTCTTGACGTAACGGTGAGTAAAAGTGCTAACACACCAAGTTGCAGTGGTACATGAAAATTATAAATCGATTAGTGTTTATTGTTACAAATAAAAATTGACAATTACTATTTTTTACTTTGAGTTGAAATTCCTTTTTTATGATTGTTTATATTATACGCGTTTGATTATTTATACTAATTATGTTTCCTCTTTGTTACTTATTACAAATCATATTTAATTGTTAACGAATAAAATGCTGATTAACACGTTCACTGCGTTACCAGGTGTAAAAACCTTGTATTACGTCTCGCGTACAGTGCGGCTAAGAAAAGTGTAGACTTCCCTGTCGTGCGGAAGGCATAACTTCAATTTGGTTCGGTGTAGGAAAGAGATGAATATATATCTAAGATGTATTTGTTAAATAGAACCCAATGGTGTACCTACCTTAATACCGGGCTTATAAACCTGGTACCGCACGGAAGAAATAAAATATCATCACAGTGCGAAACCAGGTCGAAGCACCTTGTACCTCGCGCACCTGGTACCGCACCCCACGCTAGCTTCGCGCGGCTAGTGTTGGCTTGCATTCGGGAGAAACGCAGGCATCGACATAGGACTAACAAAAAGGTGCCGAAGAAAAATAATCCACGGCTTTTGTGAGGACAGTAATGCGGTTAATATTAAATCTAATCATAGATTGATTGATCAAAGACAGGTGAGTCTTCATTACTATTTATTTTATTCTTTTACAAACAAGGACTTTGACAATGATACAGGTAATTTCAACGCAGACGAAAACGTATGCACACACATACACATCCACATCCAACAATAACACACATACACCTATAAATAATAAATAAATTGATAAATTTATCTTTTCAGAACCCGCACGAAAAATTGAGAAACACAATTTAATAAAAGGTGTTAAGAAGAGGAATTGGATGCTACGAAAGACTCCGAACCTTATACCGAACAAGCTGTCAAGCTAACAAAAAGTTAAAAAAAAATAATTACCGGAATGTGTTCAATCTAAAAGAAACTTTTGTTATCCATGCTTTATTGAAAAACATTAAATCATGCTTATTTTTTTCTTTTTGTCATTATATTAAAACTTAATTAAGACTCGATATTTTTATTTCACATCCCTAAAATACGCACCAGACTTCCCATATTCAGTGCGGTACAAGGCTTATAGACCCTGTATTTTAAAAATAGCTATAATTTTTAAACTAAACAAGTTATTTACAAACGGCTTCAGATGTATGTCAATTAGTTCATTATTATTAATATTCAAAGCAAAAAAATCAAATATATTTTTACATGAAGCCAAAAAAAGGATTTAAGTTTCTTAAATGTTACAGGGTCTATACGCCTTGTACCGCCACAATGGAAGTTTTATTACCAGGTGATTAGACCTTGTACCGCAGGAATGGAAAGTATAGAAAAAGCACAGCCGCAGTGAACGTGTTAAAGTACTCTGATGTTATACTTTTTAATATATTTCTAATCACCATTTGAATAAATCTCATTACCATTAGCTAAATATCAATTACCGTTCGTGCTAATCTCATTACCGTTT
This sequence comes from Boloria selene, assembly GCA_905231865.2. Classification (NCBI taxonomy): domain Eukaryota; kingdom Metazoa; phylum Arthropoda; class Insecta; order Lepidoptera; family Nymphalidae; genus Boloria; species Boloria selene. The sequence goes on along the minus strand of HG993137.1, from coordinate 9,451,128 downwards.
ATTAAAAAAAAACAAAGCCCTATATCTTCAAAACTAAACGTCACATTACTGTACCTCCTTCATATTTAGTTTATTTTCATTATATATTGTACAAAAAAATAATAAACAACACCATCAAGCTTAATATTTTATTCGTCAAAAAAAATGTAAAATATGCATGAAATGAAATATTCACCCTTTTGGTTTGTTCTAGAGCGTACTGATGAGAACTATTAACAAGTATGTTGATTTAAAACTTCATTTTTTTTTATTTTTGTTGTTTATAGCAAAAAGCAAAACGGACCCAGGCAATTTGTGCCTCACACCGTTTATTGTAAACAAAGTCAGGAGGAAGGTAAGTAAAAATAGACTTAGAATTTTTAAAAAAAGGAAGCCAAGTTTAGTAAAAGAGATAATATTGATAAACATCAAAAAGTAGAAAAAATTATAGTTCGTCGGACGTCCATTTCGCCTCAATCATTATACTGAAGGTGTTATAATATCTTCATTGTCTGTGATTTTATCAAAGTCTGATTCCTACGTAATAGAGCTTAATAAGTGTTGATTATTTTTTACTTTAAAAAAGTTTAATAAATATTTTCGGACATTAAATATGTTCGGACATTTTCTTTTTACAAATTTGTTTTTTTAAGTGGTCCGTTTTGCCTTCCTTTCCCCTATTCCAAAATTTTCCGTCTACAAGCTCGCGCAAGTCAAGCCAAACCCCCTGTTTACACGTTTGAACTCTTATGATTCTTTGTTTGAACTCTATGAGCTTTGAAAGTTACCATTTTATTATTTTATATATTGTGCAGAACGCCCACATCAATATTGTCTTGTCTTGCCCCGCCACTCTGAGACCGCATCACAAGAAAACCACAGGACAGATTTTGATGAAAGGTACGATAATGGATGGTTATCTGGATCAACATAAAGGATACATTTTACTGCGCGAAAGTTCAGTTTTTTACTCGCTACTAATCTTAATTCGATCACTTGCAATCCGTTGATCTGTAGATTGCCTGAAAATTCTCCAAAACTACTCCAGCTATTTCAAAACCCATCGTTAATATACTCCTGAGCCGCGCGGCTACCTATTTCATTAAGTGCACGTCCCTCTCCCGCTCTAGGCACCACCTCCCTCTCCCCATTGCCCGCTGTGCTGCGCTTTATTTTATTATTATTATTTTGTTGAGATTGAAATTTTTAAATTCGTAATAGGTATCCTTTGAATGGAGTATCCGATTTGTATTATCGTAAAAGTTATCTACTAACTATAATCTAACTCCCTGCGATATTCAAAACTTGTAGCACAAAAAATGAAGGAATTTCGTAAAAACTTATGAGAGCCTTTACACCACCTTAATCCGGCCCTGGAGAAAAATGTTTTTACCGGACTCTTACCAACAATAAACCACCTGTCCACCAAATTTAAAGTTCGCAGCACAAAAGATGAATGACTTTCTTACAAATTTGACTCGGTTCTTCGATTCGGCCCGTCACAAAATTCATTCTTTGCGGATGTCAAATAACTATATTAACTATCTCTGTGCTAAATTTAAAGTTTGTAGCACAAAAAATTAAGGACTTTTATACAAAATAATGAGAGCCCTCAGATCACCTTAATCCAACCCTGTCGCAAAATTCGTTCTAAGCGGACGTTTACTAACAATTAACTACCTCCCTGCCAATTTTAAAGTTTGTAGCATAAAATATAGAGTAATCTCAAACAAACTTGCGAGAGTCCCTAGACCACCTTAATCCGGCACTATTCAAACCTATTCTTAGAGGTCTACTACACTAACTACCTCTCTACAAAATTTACAGTTCGTAGCCCAAAAGGTGAAGGACTTTGATAATATAAACTTGCGACAGTCCTCGGCCTCTTCAATCCGGCCCTGTCGCAAAATTTGTTCTTTGCGAATGTCTACTAACTGTTTACTACCTCCCTGCTAAATTTTGTTTGTGGCATAAAAAATGATAGACACCTTAGTCCTTAGACCACCTAATTCCGGCCCTTTTGCAAAAATTCGTTTTGAACTAACGTCTCCTTCCTCCCGTAGCACAAAAACTAAAGAACTTTCATACAAAATTGCGAGGGCCCTTAAACCTCCTTAATCCAGCCTTGATACAAAATACCTTCTTAGCGAACGTTTACAAACTATTAATTACCTCCCTACCAAATTTTTTTACCCTTTCTTTCTTTACCCTTTGAATAATATACCGTTTACAGGTGGACTTTTTCAACTTCGCATATACAAAGTACTCCTTTACCTAATTCTTAGTGGATTTTGAATTTTGATACTTGATAGACATTAGACAGTACTCAGTAGTAGGCCAGTGGTAACGCGCTCGCTTGGATACCCTACTAATGCGGGTTCAAATCCGGGTCTCAAGTCACACCTCCGATATTTTCACGTGCGAATCAATTTCTACCTGGACATCAATAAAAGCTGAACACTGATGTCCTAAACACATGCTAAACACATTGTCATGACGAATGGACTGGCATATTAATTATATTGAGTCGTTTAGTAATATCTAGGGTACATGGAATCGACAATACATAATATGTAGGTCCAAAACATAACCCTCTTTAGAGCTTCGTCGCAGTCGGGTCAAAAGGTAAATGAAATGACCCCCTAGAAAACTTTGTATTTATATAAATGTTTGGTAAAATAAATATCTACTAACATTCCCAAGCATGGATCGCTCACTGCAGAGAAAAATTGGGTTCATCAAGAAATTTAATATTCCAGTTGACTGGGAAAATCATGGCAAGTCTTATATGTCTTTTGGAGTATTAAGAAATATGTCTTTTGTGATTTAAAGCGGGGCTCTAAGAGGATGTTAAACGCTTATAAAAATTAAGGTGCCTCCATAATTTGGGAATAGGAACAATTTCTTAATCTTAAAGCAGTAAAATAATAAGGGAAAATTGACAAGAAAAAAGGTAAGCTTACAAATTTCAGCCGACTCTTAGTCCTTACCGGAATCCAAGCAAATGTTACCTATCCTAAAATTCATTGAGACAAGCGATCTGCCCATATTGTACTTAGTTGACAAATGTGCGTGAAGACACAAGTGCACTCTCTATTCTTTTCACTCACGTACGCCGGTGAGAGCTAAGACGATCGAGGCTTTATAGTTTACATGCTCTTTCGAGGCACGGGGGTCAAAAATCCTGCCCATTAATTTCCCAATCTTGTACTGTTAGTCTCTTACTATACAAAAGACTCAATAACAAAACTTGGCCCGAGCCTAAACTTGAATTAAGGACCTCTAAACGTGTGGCCATACATGGTAGCAATTACACCACCAAAGCAATACCTACAATACAAGTTTAAAATAATAATAAACTTGAGAATAATATATGAGGTTAGGAAAGGAATGTAAGTAAGTAAGTAAGTAAGTAAGTAACTCTTTATTGTACACCCGAAAACAGAATAAAATAAACAGAAACACAGAAAAATATAGGAAAAAGTACAAGAGGCGGCCTTATCGCTAAAGAGCGATTTCTTCCAGGCAACCTTTAGGTGTAGGAAAATGATATAAGAAAGAGGGGGCGCGAAAAGTAAATAAAGAAAAAACTAGGATGTAAATTTATAAAATATGCTTATCATAAAAATAAATAAATAGAATACTACTTACATATATAATATACTTATAATGTACATACTATATCAATAAATATATATATAGACATATATAAATATAAATAAATATATAAAATATAAGAAGACAAGATTTATTAATAATAGAGTTAAAACAGAAAATAACATTTCAGTAGGAGTTCATTCAGAATTCAAAGTGTGAAAAAGTGATCCTTTAAACGTTTTTTGAAAATACTTAGCGATTTCGCATTCTTGACAGTTTGAGGAAGAGAGTTCCAGAGACGAGAAGCTGTAATAGTGAAGGAGTTACCGTAATAGGTAGAGGAGTGAGAAGGAATCTTCAGGGTTAGGTTAAGGTCAGAGCGAAGAACACGGGAATGAGTGGCCCCAAGGAACGAGAAACGTTCCTTGAGATAAGGAGGAGTGCGTGGATCAAACAAAATACAGTAAAGAAGATGGAGGATATGAGATTCTGCGAAGGCGGATAGGGAGCCACTTGAGCTGTTTTCGAAATTCTGAAACATGGTCATATTTGCGTAAACCAAATATGAACCGAATACAAAGATTTTGGAGACGCTCAAGTTTATTTAATTGCTCCTCGGTAATATCGAGGTAACAAATATCAGCATAATCAAGAATTGGTAAGAGGAGTGATTGTGCTAACGAAATTTTGGTGGAAATAGGGAGAAAGTTACGCAAACGCCTAAGAGAAGCAACCGAAGCAAACATCTTCCTGCTCACTTCACTTACTTGTGATACCCAGGACATGTTTTGGTCCATAATAATCCCAAGATTTTTAACGGATTTAGTAAATGGTATACTTACACCGCTTAAAACGACACTACGCAAAGAGTTAAAATCGATTTTGGATATAAGTTTGGGGCTGCCGATAATAATGACTTGAGTCTTTGAAGGATTTAATTGCAGCCCAAATGACTCACTCCAAGTGGTTATATTTACTAAATTGTTATTTATATCGTCAATAGCTGTAGGTAGGTCAGCAATTCTTGCTTGGTTATAAATTTGTAAATCATCAGCATAGAAGTGGTAGAGAGAAGAGATATGTTGACAAATACTACTAATGAAAAGTGAAAATAAGAGAGGGGACAGCACGCCACCCTGTGGAACGCCAGCTTTGACTGGAAGCCAATCTGAGTACGAATCGTGGATTCGTATACGTTGACGACGTTCACACAGGTAATTACGAAACCAGTCAATTACATTAGGAGATATGTTAAAAGAAGTTAAAGACGCCAGCAAGATATCATAATCTATAGTACCAAACGCATTGCTAAAGTCTAGCAAAGCAAGAACGGTGACTTGCTGACTATCCATGCCCATGCGAATATCATCTGTAATCTTAGCTAGTGCAGTAGTCGTACTATGACCTGGTCGAAAGCCGGATTGTAGAGGATTATGGAGGTTATGTTTACAAAGGAATTGAGTCAGTTGATGTTGAATTAGACGCTCAAGGACTTTGGATAAAAACGGAAGGATTGAAATGGGACGATAATCACTGTTTCTAGCAGGATTAATTGTATATTGTAGGTATAAAAATAAGGATGGTAAGAAGTTGAAACTAAAATAATTCCATAAAGTAAACCCAACACAAAACTACACCGTGCAAACTGTATTTTTTTAATATACTGAATCAATTTAAAAATAATACATATCATAGCTTATTTTTTTATCCCAGTTGCAGTGCAGCAAACCCAGTTGAGGCAAAACACAGTTATGTGATCTTCCAAATCTGTCTAGAGGGAATCATGCCAAAAGTTGTAAAAAGCTCTTTTAATTAAGATTACCAAATTATTTAATAAACTACAAATGCCTAACAGTCCTAAACTAAAACGCTTTAAATAACAAAATTAAATAATAAAAAATAAAATTGTGATAAAAATATTATAAAGATATTAAACAAGTAGACAAAGTAACAGTGTCATACAATTGGAGACAAACCTACATCTCTAGGCAAGGTAAAAACAATTAAGTCACCAACTGCATATTAATGTAACCGATTATTTTATTTTCTTATTTAATTTTTTTTGATTCAATTATATGGACCAAAATATAGGCTTACAAAAGTAACAGTATATAAATGTTTTTTTTTATTTATATAATTACTTGTTCTACACTAGTAATTATAGAATATATTTTAATCTGAAGTCTACAAATCAAAAATTTAATTAAATAATTCTTAAGTACATTATAATCTAGTTAACTAAAATAATTTTCAAATTATTGATGTCTAATGCAGTGGAGGCTGTGATAGAGCAACTTTATTCTCATTTTTTGCATGCTTTTTAAGAAGATGCATTACTTCATTGTCAAACTCTTTTGGTGTTGGTTTCTTTTCTACAATCCAGTAAAAAATATCCCAATCATTGCTTGGAGAATTAATTAGTCGATCATACATCATTGTTTGGTTTTCTGTAAATCCATCTAAATATTTCTTAGCAAAAGTGCTAAGTAGTAAATCATTTTCTAGCATTCCCCTTTTGCGAGACTGGTAATGAAGTCTGAAAGAGAATCAGTTCTTAATAATATTGTCAACATAATAAAATAAGTGAAATTGATATGGAAAACCATTGTAAGTAGTAAAGATGTTATGTAAAGATGTGCCAGTGTGTCAATAAAGGTTACCTTGCTTTTCTTTTTTCTAATGTCTGTGGTTTATCTACATCATACAAAGGAATCTCCATATAAGTTGTATCCACGTACTTCGTAGTACTACTAGAATAGGTAAACGCTTGCAATTGTCGAATTGTATTCACAACCTGTAAAATATATTAAATATTAAATATTTATAGTAAAAATAGTACAAAATTTAAAATAAATAGTAGCAATAGTTACAATAGTCAATCGATTGCGAAACATTTTTAACAGGGTTCTGTATCCAAAATTAACTCAATAAAGTATAATATTACTTTTCTCTATGCTCAATTTGTAAATTATGTCGCAAATCAAATCAAAATAAGAAACATTAATGTTGTTGTTGTTTTTAAAATTTATCCCCAATAGGGAAAGGCAAAGGACTATAGTCCATACAGCCTAGTCTAAATTTGAGAAACATTAATTTTGTACAGGCTTAGTCATCTATGGACTATGGTACACTACAGACACAAATCACAATTGAGCTGCACAATTTTAGCACCCCATCGAAAGATTTTTGAAATCAAAATGACCTTAATCGATAGGTCTACCTACGTTCGGTCTGTATAGGTGATGTGATCTCCTTGTTAAGCATGAAGGTTACATGTTATATAATTACCTTATTTATAATATTAGAAGATAATGTTATGACATTGTCATCAGTGTTATTCTATCAAATTATCAATACCTAATTAATTATTTACTATGTCTTATTTTATTGTTGAATAAAGCCAATATTCTATTTGTTTCTGTCTTTATCTATATCAATTTATTCAACAATAATTTTGTGATCGCTGATATCAACTATGCCTGACGAAAAGGAAAAGTCATCCTCAATATCTCGGTATCTGCGTCCCGAACGTTTTGACATGGAACCCGCAATGGCCGGCTCAGACCTGAAATGGATTCATTGGAAGTACTCGTTTGAAAATTTTATCGCACAGGAAGCCGCTGCAGCTGACGATGCCCTTAAGTACAAACTCCTTGTAAACCATATCTCGCCATCAATATTTAACTTCATTCAGGCTTGCACCACGTACGTTGATGCCATGACCACTCTTAGTACCACCTACGAGAAACGAAAAAATATTACCTTGGCTCGGCATCGCCTCGCTACTAGAAAGCAACAGCCTGGCGAAACGTTAGCGGAGTATTCGAGATCTCTTGCCATACTTGCTCGTGAATGTCACTTCAAAGCTGTTACTGATAAAGAACACCAAAACGAAACCGTACGTGGTACGTTCATTGCCGGAATATTGTCACAGAAAATAAGAGAAAGGTTGCTAGAAAAATCTACTATGTCTCTGGAGGAAACATTGAATCTGGCTACATGTTTAGAAACTGCTGAAAATACTTCACGACTACTTACAGTATCATCTCCATCAACGTCTGCTGTTCCTGTTAACGCAATCTCTGAAACTCAAGCACCGCAACCACAGCTTAACTTGGTAGCATCAAAAACTCAAAATTTTCAACGCAGTCGCCCTACGCAAAGTGACCGCCGATGCTTTTTCTGCGGTGGCAATGTTCATCAAAGGATTAAGTGCCCCGCTAATAATGCCCAATGTCAACTTTGCTCCAAAAAAGGACATTTTGCAACCGTTTGCCGTAGTTCAAGACCAGATCAACGTACCGTAAATGTTATTACCATGGACGATGACGACGTTACTCAACCTCAAGTTACTGATTCTCATTTCTCAATCATATCCGCTGCTGCTCCATCAAGCCTACGTAAAGCTACCATTCCTATTACCTTGAACAATTATCAAGCAGATGCGCTACTCGACACCGGAAGTTCAATCAGCTTTATCGATAAGAATACTGCTCTAACCATGAACCTTAAACGAAAGCCCTGTCGACAAGCGATAACTTTAGCATCTCTTAACAATATATCATATGTCGAGGGACTATGCTACGCTACAATTCAGATTGGTGAACATATATACCAGCATCAACCTCTGCTCAGTGTTGGCGATCTGTGTGCTGACGTTATCATTGGGCATGATATATTAGGAAAACACTCATCATTTGAACTTCAGTTCGGGGGAGACAAAAGGCCCTTGAAAGTTTGCAATGTACTGGAGGTATCTGTCCCACCAGCTTCAGTTTTTACCAATCTTTCACCACGCTCCAGACGGCATTCTCAAGAAGACCAAGAATTTATATCTAACGAAATAAGCAACTTACTTAAAGACAAGGTTATCGAGCCCAGTATCTCGCCTTGGAGGGCACAAGTACTCGTTACTGGTGATGGCTATCATCGGAAGCGTCTTGTCGTTGACTATTCTCAAACTATAAATAAATTCACGGAACTAGATGCATATCCTTTACCTAGCATCGATTCTATCATAGCTCAAGTCGCTAAATACAATATTTATAGCCAAATCGACCTCAAAAGCGCTTATCACCAAGTTCCCATTCTTCCAAAGGAGAAGATATACACTGCCTTCGAAGCGTGCGGGAATCTCTACCAATTCACACGAATACCATTTGGAGTCATAAATGGTGTGGCAGCTTTCCAGCGAACTTTACAGTATATCATTGATTCGGAAAAACTGAAAGGTATATATGCTTACTTAGACGATGTAACTGTATGCGGAAAAGATAAGCAGGATCATGATGATAACCTTCGCAAATTCATGAAAGCTACTGAGAAATACAAACTCACTCTAAATATGAGTAAATGCACTTTTGAATCAGAATCCATAAATCTTCTCGGCTATACCATCCATCATAACGTTATCAAACCTGACAAGTCTCGATTGGAACCACTGACAAATCTTCCTATCCCATCTGATACAGCTACTTTGAAAAGAGCACTTGGACTATTCGCTCATTATTCAAAGTGGGTCGACAACTTTTCTGCCAAAATCAGACCTCTGATTAAGGTTACATTTCCTTTATCTGAAGAGGCTATTAACTCATTTAACAACCTAAAGATTGACATTTCTAAATCAGCCTTGGCTGGAATAGACGACAAAGAGATATTTTCTGTTGAAACTGACGCCTCTGACTTCGCAATCGCAGCAACGCTGTCACAGAAAGGGCGTCCCATAGCGTTCTTCTCACGATCACTTAACGATTCTGAGAAAAGACAACCTTCCATTGAGAAGGAGGCTTGTGCTATAGTTGAAGCTTTACGCAAATGGAGACACTTCTTGATTGGAAGACATTTTCTACTAATAACTGATCAACAGTCTGTTGCATTTATGTTCAATCAAACACACTCTAATAAGATCAAGAACGAAAAGATCGAGAGATGGCGCCTAGAATTGTCTTGTTTTAAATACGACATTGTTTATCGACCCGGAAAACAGAACTTTGCTGCCGATGCGCTCTCTCGAGTCTGCATGCACATAGATATTTTGTCTAATAACTCCAAACTTGTTGAACTTCACCGATCTCTTTGCCATCCTGGAATTGCACGTATGGTTCATTGGGTCAGATCGAAGAACTTACCATACTCCATCGAAGAAGTCAAACGAATGACGGCAGCATGCCCTATCTGTGCTGAAATCAAACCTCGATATATAAAACACCAAGGGCATCTCATAAAGGCAACTGCACCTTTCGAAAGACTAAACTTAGATTTTAAAGGGCCGATTCCATCTAACACTCAAAACCGATACATTTTAACAATAATCGATGAATATAGCCGTTTTCTGTTTGCGTATGCCTGTAAATATATGACCTCCGGAACAGTCATAAATTGCCTTAAAGATTTATTCTCCACGTTTGGTACTCCGGCTTATATCCATTCCGATAGAGGAAGTTCATTTTTATCGGATGAAATAAGACATTTCTTAACCTCACTCGGAACATCTTGCAGTCGCACCACCCCTTACAATCCCCAAGGAAACGGTTTGGTTGAGAGACTAAATGGTACGCTGTGGCGAACAATTCAATTACATCTCAGATCGAATAACGAAGACGTTGCTAACTGGGAGAAAGCTTTGCTGCCAGCGCTACATTCCATAAGATCCCTCTTATGTACGGGAACGAATGCAACGCCACATGAGCGTATGTTCAACCATCCTCGCCGCTCGATTAACGGCCAATCTTTACTAACTTGGCTTCATTCACCTGTTTATATGAAGAAGAACGTAAGGAGTTCCAAATATGACCCGGCTGTAGAAGAGGTACAACTGTTACAAAGCAATCCTGAATATTCTTACGTTCGATTAGCAGATGGGCGAGAGACGACAGTCTCTAATAGATCCTTAGCGCCACTGCCACAGGTCGTTGACGACGACTCGTCGGACGAAGAAGAGCAATTAGAAATGGAGGAGATCCCCTCTAACGAAGCTCCACCTGCTAGCCCAGAAGTGGAGAGTACACAAGTTCGTCGGTCTGTTCGAGAACACAGACCTCCGGCTCACTTTCAAGATTACGTCACTTCATAAAGGGGGGGTGAATGATGTGATCTCCTTGTTAAGCATGAAGGTTACATGTTATATAATTACCTTATTTATAATATTAGAAGATAATGTTATGACATTGTCATCAGTGTTATTCTATCAAATTATCAATACCTAATTAATTATTTACTATGTCTTATTTTATTGTTGAATAAAGCCAATATTCTATTTGGTTCTGTCTTTATCTATATCAATAGGTCCTCTATCATTTTTGTTAGGTCACCTGTAGTTTTTTAATAAATATTTTTGTAAAATTAACTATTATTTAAAAAAAATAGCACCTCTTTAAACGAAAATTGATTAATCTTTATTGGTCTATATAGTTTTTGCTTTTATATTATCCATTTAATTTTTTTTATTAACAATAATTATAAATAATTGACATTGACAATGTCATAAGTTATTATTAATAATTCATCTGGCGATCTACACAAAGTTTCGCATCAACATCGCAGAACAGCGCTGTTATCCACTGGACCAGCGCAGTCTGCACTATGTTTATGTGACAATTAAGTAGTATTTATGAAAAAATTGTACTAGATTCAAATAAGGAAAAACGGGTCACATAACTTCAATCGAAAAGTGATACCTACATAGAGTTTCTGTTTACATATTATTATTTTCATTTATGAAAAATGAAATAAATTCGAGTAATGTGATGAGGGTTTAGTCACAGACCATGGAATTAGACTTACTAATTCCATGTCACAGACATATAACTACTATTCATATGTCTGTGGGGCTTAGTACACTTATTTTATAAATTATAATAGTCTATCTTAGTTGCACAGCACCCCAGTCTATCATCACGTCACGGCCATAAATGGAAACTATTTTCACGATAAGCTGACATACCCCAACTAGTCTTGATGCTATCTACCTTCTTTATAGATCGTGCTATTTATTGAGCATAGATAATTTTTACCATTTTTATATGAAGTGTAGAGGTAAGGAGTACTATCTTATATAGAATCCATTAGCCAAGATGAAAACATGACGTCCACCTGTTAGCGGTAAATAACATTTCAAAAACTCATCAGAATGGCGCTAGTAGTAAAGAAGTAGTAAGAAGGTATGATATAAATCTAGTAGCAGCAGTAATTACTACCGTGGTAACTACTTTAACCCTGATGCTAATGTGGCACCACCCTAATTTAACTCATTTCGACGGACACTTTTCATACACAGAGATAGTTCTCCACGTCACCTAATCTTACATTTTTTGTACCTACCATAGAGTATATTGCTACATATATAATAAGGTAGGTAACCTAGGTTTTGACTGTTGACGTAACTAATACTTTATCTGTGCTGTTGACAAAAGTATAATATTACTTTTCTCTATGCTGTTGACCGTTGACGTTAAATTTGTTGATTCGTTTATCGTTAGTCGTTACCATGGCAACAATAAAATCAAAACAAATATTTTTTGTATCATGGTGTAATAACTCAAAGCGATCAATGAATTCTGTAACATTCAAAGAAAATGACGAATGCATACGAATTTATACAAAGCGCAGCAGGTAAATTCATATTTCTGTTTTTAATCATCTATGTCTATAGATTAGGATATTACATGAGTTAAAAGCCCTAATTAAATGGTACAGAATAAAACACAAATTAATAGGGTAAATTTCTTTCAGAAAAAATATTTTGCTTACCAAAAGGAGAAAGTTATGGAACCAATGAAGATGCACTAAATGAGTTTATTCATAATTCACATACACTTCTTTTACAAACATATGTGAGCGGCGATCATACTTTATTATTTCACACAAAAGTTAGTTAAGATTTTTATTTAAATACTTAATTGAATTTTAATTAAGTTATAAATTAAATAAATGTACATTTATTTTTTAGATACAAGAAGAAAACAAGAAATCAATAATTTTCTATAAATCCTTCCCCCAAATTTTAACTACTCAGGATGCTCTAAGTCACATCAATATTTTTACTTTGGCTAGTGGTGCAGCAGAGTCTTTATATCAAATTTTAAGACAGATTTATATGCCTTTACTTGCAATAGTAAGTAAGCTATGCATCAAATATGAAATACCTACACTTTATTTTTCTTTTAATAAATGCTCCTAATTTTAGGGAGATGATTTGTATTCCAATAAATTACAAAAAAATTTATCAGATTTGGAGTCAAATTTAAGAGTTTTGTCTCATGGAAAAGGATATGAAAATACTAAAAGTAAGTAAAAATGTATACTTAAAATCTTTATGAGTTTTACTCCATCTCATAATTTAACTATAATAACATCAGTTGGATGGAAGATTGTTAATCAATCTTAATAGAACACCTGAACAGATCTTGAAGAAAATTGGCATAGAGATTAGCATATAGTATTACGTATGATATTTTATTTGGATAAATTTATGGTTTCATGGAAAGATAAATTTGTATTAGATTAGATTTGTTCTTGTATTACTCAAGAAATTAACAAATGATAAGCAAGCAAGCTATTCAGCTAGTTTTTTATATACTTATTATTATCTATATACCTACTAAAACACCACTGAATTTAAAATACACAAATAGTGAAGAGCCTATATTTAGAAATCGTAGAATAATAAAAACAGATCACTGAATCCATACAAAATTAGGTATTGTATCTACTATACCAAAAACTTTTCTTAAATAAAAAAAATAATGATTATTCATAGACACAGAATTTCTTATTCTTAACTAGAGTAGTTTATTAAACTTTTAAATATTTTAATTCATTTTATTTTTGAAGTAATCTTAAATGTTGAGGATGAAGTAGATTATTGGAAAACTGTTGGCGAAAATAAAGATTCTAACAAAAAGGAAAGAGAAGCTGCATCTTCGTTTTGTGTTTTGTTTGAGGACATATTTGAAGAAACTAGGTTTGTATTTTGAATTATTTTTATTTCTGTCTCTGATTCTTTCTATCTTGTTAGCCTAAGTAACAACCCGGAGTTGGGAAGTTGGCGGTGTGTCACCCCCGTGCCGCGGGGAGCACATAAAGCCGTCGCGTCGGTCCTGCGCCTTATTAACTGTCAATGGTCGTGAGCGTGAAGTCTGAGCATACACTTGTGCACTATAATATCTCCCTCGCAGATGGCTAATCTCAATGAGATTGGCCGCCGTGGCTGTAATCGATCAAGAAAACATTATAGTACCTACACCAGTGCACTCTCTATTCCTTTCCTAGACCTTAAAAAGAAGCTTACTCGTTTTCAACCGCAGTTGGCCTCATATTTAGAAAAGACCCTTGCACAGCGTAAAGGTCGAAAATACCATTTAAAACTATAAATTTTATCTAAACAATATGAAGAATTCGTAAAGCTGGCGAACCGCATCGCGAACCACAAAGCAAAAATCAGATAAATACCCAACGAATAAGGATATGAATAAACAAGTTGACGAACGGACATAGCTACTAGGTATTGTGCAGTCGTCGACATAGTAGTTAGACTCGCAAGTCGCAGGTCACAGCTAGTATATTATTATATATATCATGTAGGTATGTTTGGGTCCAACTGTAAAATCGATGATCCTTGGTCAACTACGCCATAGTTGGGTAAAAATATCCCGCTTTCTACTTGCCTCCCTTTCTCTTATATGTATTTACATTAAAGAATGATCACTTTTCAATCCAAAACGTAAAATTTCAAAAATAATATTGGTTATATTTAAGATCGCTGCAATCAAGCCCTCTACAAGAAGTCAGGGATGCAGCAGAGAATATTGCAGGAATTCTAGACGATGTTTGGAGATGCACTACTATACCATATTCTGAAAATCGAATGAATCATATATTCGATATAATAGGTAATCTAGGATTGTATTACTCTCTAAAATCTAGATTCTAAATGATAAATGCTAAAGAAAATTTTATTTTCTTATAAAAAATTTCCAGGGCATATTATTTGCACAGTTGTTCAAAAGACGATTTCACAGGCTGATTTATGGGTTGCTCATAATACTCTGAAAGATAATGAAATTTTGATACTTTTATCAGAAGGGCTAATTGTAATAAAAACTTGGGTCAGTGCGTGCAAGTCTCTTACTGAAACTTACTGGCCAAATTACGCTCTACACCCTTGGAAAGGAAAACCTTATGTACCGTTGTTTTGCAACAACTTTGAAAGCAGACTTAAAGAGGTAAAAGTAATTACTTATTAATTGCCCAATACAGTACAGACACATAGAACATAAAAAAAACTTAGTAATTTTTTTAGTAAATTTTAGTATTCATACCTACTCCATTGATAAGAGTGTTTGAATATCAACAATATATTTGTATATTTTATAAATTATTACAAAATTTCATTAGTAACTTAGAATTATTCTTAGTTAGGTGATTGTTAAAAATGGCATATGTTAAGTTTAAAACATTTCATATGGTCCATGAAATGGTATCATAAGGTCTCTTGATCCCAACAATAATCGATTATACAGCTAGATCGTTCACGAATGTAATGTCTAAAATATATTTGTAAATATTTATTTTTAATTTCCAGGTACATAACATCAGATCAACTTATAATCAATTGGTCAAGCTTTTAACTAAAAATGAGAAAGCTGAATTAAAAAGTGACAACTTTTTAGAATCATTTGCAGGTAAACTTCTGTAAATATATCCGTGTAGCTAAAAAGACCATAAAATCTTTAAATATAATTATTTTCAATTTTGTATAATGATTTATAACAAGTTTAAACTTCAAAAGTACTTGAGATTTGAAGAGGCGCCCAAGTTTTTTTTCTCCTAAGATTTGATAGTGTGTAAAAATTGCGATTGATGAGCTAAATGGAAAGTAATTTACGGGGATATTGTTGATGAACATACTGATTAGTCAAAGTCTAATAAGAATAAAAAATAATTGTCATCGATAGAAATACCTACAATAAATTTAGAAGTTTTGGGAAATAAGTACAATTCGAAAGACATAAGAAATGCATATTATATTTATAAAGTTAAATATACATTAATTTTTGTAGATATTAACTTTTGGGTATGTCATGGTCCAAATCAATCTTGGGAATCTGCTGTGGCTAGATTCAATGCTAACTTGAGACCTGCTGAAGCTAAAATAGCTGAAAAGTTAAAACCACGCATGCATAATACGTCCACCAAACAAGTATGATTTTTTTTTAATAATCTATATATATAAAAATCAATGCCACTTTTCGTTGTAATTTTATAATTCAAGAACGGGCTCGCCTATCCAAACCAAATATTAAGGCTTTGTTCGGACTATTTATTAGATGGTTTATGTGAAGTTTGCACAAAATCGGTCGAGCGGTTCTTTATTTATCACATTTTGTAACAAATGAATTCATTAAATGGTGGATCATTTTCTTAATGTGGATTTTGCTGTCAAATTGAAACTTTTTTCAGTGTTGACAGTACAAGCATGTTGTTATGTATAAATTAAGACATTCGAGCCGATCCCGAGCGAAGCGAGGGTGAGTCGCTAGTACTTAGATATGCAGTTATAATATGTGTTTTTTAAAATTGTATGTTGGATAATGAATATAGTTATAACTAAAGTCTGCCAACCCGCACTAGGCCAGCGTGGTGGACTATGGCCTGATCCCCTTCGTATTGAAAGGAGGCCCACTACGGGAGACTAGAAGACAGACAAACGTCTACCAGCACCTGCATTTTAATATCAGAAATAATAAAATATAACAAACTGACTATTTGTTTAAAAGTCATATAATATGTAGTATATCAACTATCTGGTATCCGTAACTCAAGCCTCGTAGCTTAACACGGAACTAGATAGCGCTGTGTGTAATAATGTCAATAAAAAAAATTTTATATTACAGATGCTATATGAATTTCTTCGCTATAAAACTCTCATAAGCCGACCTCTTGTGAAACACGCACTCAGTAATGAGTTGGAGCAGTTCGTAAATTCCTTGCTATCGATGCTAAAGAGTATTCACAGTGATCTAGATTCTGACGAGCTGGACGTTAAAATGCACACACCGGCGGAGTTGTCGCCGCTCGTGCAGCAAGTGCAGTGGGCTAAGCAAATGGAAGATAAGGTTTGTTAATTTTTTTTAGCTTAAAGCCAAAAAACACTTAAAAATAATAAGAATTGTTCTTTGCTGCAGCTTTTTTTAATTTAGTTGGTATAATAATCCATCTATAAAACCACCTCTAGCTTGGTTTGAACTTGGTTTGAACTTGGATAGAATATGGAATCATGGAATAAATGGTTTTAATTAATATTAATAATGTTTTCTTAGTTTTACGCGAATTATTGTGATTTTAAAAAAAACTATATCATTGTTCGTCACTTTCTTTACATTACTTTCTTCTACAGACTATCCCATGCAATTGTCTTGACTTACCTGTATGACAATAAACAAACCAACTTATCTTCTTCATTGTTTTAGAGGAAATAACAACTTTAATGATGTAGTAAAATCACCTTTTAAAAATATTTTGTAACTAGCGACTCACCCTCGCTTCGCTCGGGCTCTTCCCTAGTTTTAGCACAGGCAAAGCCGCGGGATCCGCTAGTTATGCATATAAACCTTCCTATTGAATCACTCTATTTATTAAAAAAAACCGCATCAAAATCCGTTGCGTAGTTTTAAAGATTTAAGCATACATAGAGATATAGGGACAGAGAAAGCGACTTTGTTGTATACTATGTAGTGATAAAATAACCTTTAACATTTCAGGTTAAAGAAATACAAATGTGTATTGAAAACTATTTGAGTGAATTCGAAAACAGCGCAAGAGTACTTAACCTAGCCTCACAAGTTCTAAAGGAGCTCAAAACCATGTACACAAACTTACATGAAGACTGGGTTAGAGACATTCAGGTATGCTTTCTTTTTATTTTTTATTAATATACTAGCTGTACCCGCGGCTTTGCTCGCGTTCATTTTTTTAATTGCTAATCAACCTCATTGGGTTTATCTGTAGGAAAAAAAAATTGTCTAAAAAATAAAAAATAAAAATTTAGGGGTGGACTACCCTTAACATTTAGGGGGATGAAAAATAGATGTTGGCCGATTCTCAGACCTACTCAATATGCTCACAAAATTTCATGAGAATCGGTCAAGCCGTTTCGGAGGAGTTCAAGTTCAAACCCCGTGACACGAGAATTTTATATATAAGATAAAATCTTAAAATAATTTTCAATTAAAATATACTATTAGATGCAAATGCATAAAGCTATTCTAACTGATGGCTCTAATCATAAATAGTGTAGGTCTGCCTTCTGCATATTCTTCATAAAGTTATTTTGCGTCTTACCTTTTCTGGTTGAATCGATTTGACGTCCTATTATACTCTAACGTAGATGAGGCTAGTCTCAGCGAAATTGGCCGCTGAGGTTGAAATTGCTCAGGAGAACGTTATTACAAACCTTTTAATATGCATAATATGTGTAAAAGGTCGAAAACTTCGAGTTGACAAGTTCAAAAGGACTTAACCGAATTACGCTCATTAGACTGAAGCTATACCTGTTGTTAAAAGTCTTATTCATAATAGGGGTGTGCGTATATCGTTGGAATCGAATCGAATAATAATATTCGAAATTCGACTCGAATAATTCGAATTTTCGAATTACTCGAAATATTTTGATACACGATTTAAAGGAATTTAAGTGGAAACAATTGAAAATCTAGAGATATTTCATTAATTCGCGAATTATTTGAAAATTTCTGAATTATTCGAAATTTTTCGAATTATTCGGGAACTTTCGAATAATTCGAATTACTATATTATATATAAATATATATAAATAATATTCGATTCGGAACGAATAATTCGTAAGTTTGAATTATTCGCACACCCCTAATTCATAATTCAATTTCAGAACCTAGTAAAGGAGGAGTCGTC
Source organism: Boloria selene (assembly GCA_905231865.2). Taxonomy (NCBI): domain Eukaryota; kingdom Metazoa; phylum Arthropoda; class Insecta; order Lepidoptera; family Nymphalidae; genus Boloria; species Boloria selene. Next base: position 9,432,624 of record HG993137.1, on the reverse strand, counting down.
GCAGATGTCGGAGGACAAGCCGGTGGTGGAGTTCAGCAGCAGCGACCAGTTGATGGTGGTGCGGTTCTCGGCGCGGCTGCTGCGCGCGGAGGGCGAGGCGCGCGCGCTGGCGGCGCTGTGCCCGGCTAACGCCCCCGCCCCCGCCCCCGCCGCGCTGACCGCGCTGCTAGCGCCGCTACGTCACGCGCGCGCCCTACACCAGGTACACATGTATCCATACTTATATGTATTAGCAAAACCCGGCCCGCTTCGCTGGGCGTAAGTTAAAATTAATTAAACGGTTTTTATATATATTTTAATAAAATAAAAATATTACTCCTTACTACATTTTGGCTACGCTCCATTTATAATCTAGAAATAGAAATACGGCGCCATCTACCATACCGCCATCTATCTGTGCAACTTAGATGCCAAACAAAAAAAAAACAAAAAAGATTTTCTAGAATTAACCGATAAATACACACTAAAGTCTAATTAAAAATAATAAACATTAATTTGAAAAAAAAAATTGTGACTATAAATTAAGATACTTATCCTATCTTTCAAGTTGGATCAAACTGAAACACGGTGTGCAAATTTGATTAAAATCGGTTAAGTAGTTTAGGAGTCCATCGCGAACAAACAACGTGACACGTGATTTATATATCTATACTAATATTATAAAGCAGAAGAGTTTGTTTGTTTGTTTGGTTGAACACGCTATTCTCAGGAAGTGCTGGTCCGAATTGAAAAATTCTTTTTGTGTTGGATAGTCCGTTTATTGAGGAAGGCTATAGGCTATATTACATCTATGACCAATAAAAGCGGAGCATCAATGAAAAATGGTGCAAAAACGGGAAGGGCGGGCGTTAGTTCTACGAGGTACCGTAACGCGCGACTTAGAATGAATTTGGTTTCCGGTCCTTAGAACGCGTGCGAAGCCGCGGAAAATGCTACTCTATTTATACAAATACTATCGACTCACCCTTGCTTCGCACCATGGAGTAAATGGAGTGCGCATGCGGGGACAACCGCGCTTACTAATAGCATACTAAAATATAGTTTACTCGACGAAATTGTTGACAGTCGTTGCTATTTTATGTCAGTCTATGTCAAAGTCACGCGCTCCCGTTTTAGAAGTGTGAAAAACTAAGAACAATGCCTAGTTTTTCAATTAAATGATGTGGAAAGTGTACTGCTACTTCAAGTTACAAAAAAGACGGGATCACATTTCATAGGTAAGTGGTTTTCTACTCCATTTTATTCAATTCATAAAAAATTAAAATTAATTTTTAATGTGAGAATAGTATATCGCGTCAACGTTGATGTCTTGTCTATTTTCTCGTTAGAGCTGTCGCAGCATCGCAACGATTTATATCGATATAATTCAAGATTAGATGAATTTTTATTTTATTGTAGGTATTATTATTAATTATTTATTTTAAAACAAGTGGGGCCTAGGATATTTAAAAAATTGTATTTTGTATGATTTAAAATTTGCAGATTTCCCAACAATGATAGCGAGAAGAAAGAAAAGAAATAGCGTCGTATGCTCCAGACATTTCACAACGGATTGCTTTCAATCTTTAAAAAATAATACACGTCGATTATATAGGTCATCAGTACCTATATTATATTTACCTTCTCTGGTACCTATCTTTTAGTTTATTGAAGTTTTACATAGGCTGGTCATGCACATATTATTAAAATATTTTTTACAGACCCTTCCAGATGATTCAAAAAAACACTCAAGATCAATCGCCTTTATTAAGAGATATTAAGAAAGAATCTTCTAAAACCACGGTAATATTAATAAATAAAAATGATGATGCTTGTAATGACATATTTCATCTCTGTCTTAATAAATTTAAAATTAATGTTATGCACCATTTGATTAATGTAAGCTGTTATTGATTTTATTATTTTACATTATTAATCTAAAATAATTTATTTAATGAATTATATTTTAATGATTTTATTTATTTGAAATTATTGATTGTTATTGCATTTCTCTCTCTCTCTTGAATTTGTTAGTATATTTTTTTAATTGTCATTTGTAATATTTTGCATCTATATCTATTTCTTTGTAATAAGTGTTATGTTAACAATGGAAACTTTTATTGGTTATGTTTCTATTAATTGTTTGTTATTTATAAATTTTATTGTAACACCGTTTGTTTCCTAAATAAATAAATAAATAATTCCGTGTGCATTTATTGTACCTACTTGTGGCTTCTCTTAAATATTTAAATAATATAATGCATATAATTTTATAGGAGCCATAATAGAAATAATATTATAATAATAATAGTAATAAATAAAAATAATAGAAACCCTAAAGATTATATAAGAAAAATATATTCAAAACTTATCCATTTTAAGAATCAGTAAATATCTAATCTAATATATATAAATCACGTGTCACGTTGTTTGTTCACGATGGACTCCTAAACTACTTAATCGATTTTAACCAAATTTGCACACCGTATACAGTTTGATCCGACTTGAAAGATAGGATAGCTTACATCTTAATTTATAGTCGCAATATTATTTTATTTTAAATTAAATGCTTATTATACGACTTTAGTGTACTTATCGGCTAGTTCTATAAAATCGGCTTCTAAGTTGCACAGATATCCCGTAGATGGCGCCGTATTTCTATTTCTAGATTATAGATAGCGCGTGGCCAAAATGTAGTAAGGAGTAGTATTTTTATTTTATTAAAATATATATAAAAACCGTTTAATTTATTTTAAATAAAATAAAAAAAATAAAATAAAAAATAACTTACGCTGTTTGCTAGTAAATAATATATATTCATAAAGGTCTTTAAAATAAATCACTTGTTTTATTAAAAAATTTAAATCTCTGTATCGCAAACCAATCCTTACACTAGTAATAAGTCACACAATTATCGATATCGATATTTTTAAGTAATTCTTTTGGAATCCCTAGAGAATCAGTCATCACTTGGTTGTCACTTCGTTACCCAATCACAGCTAGCGAAGCTTACCTCTCCCCCCGCCGTAAATTAGTCAATTTGAGCTAGTACAAAAATATGCCGATTCACACTCCATTCGTTTTATCCTCCTAGCTTCGCACGGATTCGTCCTTAAGCACATTTTAACCTTAGTAGTTAGTATGGATGTTGAAGAGATAAGTTTTTTCCTCGCAGTAAAAAGTATCCTATACTAGCGACTCGCCCTCGCTTCGCTCGGGCTCTTCCCTAGATTTAGCACAGGTAAAGCCGCGGGATCTTCTAGTTATGCATATAAACCTTCCTCTTGAATCACTCTATCTATTAAAAAAAACCGCATCAAAATCCGTTGCGTAGTTTTAAAGATTTAAGCGCACATAGGGATATAGGGATATAGGGACAGAAAAGGCGACTTTGTTTTATACTATGTAGTGATGATGTCGACAATAATTTCATTAAAATCTGAGATGGGTCTTGTTGTAAGATTTGAAGTTAAAGATAATAGTATGGCTATAAACTTATTTACAATAAAGATGAACTGATAATATTTTAATTTTGATCTAGAATCGTAGTAAAATAAATAAAATAAAATTGGAGAAAAAAATAATTCGTGCATGTGACACAAACATTTAGGCATTTTTATGGCTGATTATGAATAGAGAAATATGATATTTTTATTATAATAATGATTTTAATATACAGGCAAAAATATTAAACGAAATTTTATACAATGAAATTTTATCCATTCTATTACCCACAACTAAAATTTATAAAGTAACAAATATTATGAACCTACGACAACTTTATATATATAATTCGTGCATTTTAAAAATATCCTTTTATGTTAACTGAGTACAGTTCGCGTCACGTAAAAAGAACGCTGGAAGAAGGTGGTGGGGGGTGTGTTTGCGCATGGGTACATTCGCCCACGAAATTACTAATTATTTTTCTCTAACTAATCTTTCGCTCGCGACGTATATTGGTTATTGGCAGGTACATTTAAAAATATATTAGATAGAATGTTATTAAATAGAATTCTTTTAATTAATAAAATATGTTTGATTCAGTGTAGAATGTTTAATCTACTTACAAAAAAAATTAATTAATTCGTTTAATATATTTTTTAAAATTATTAACTGCATTATTATCAGACTCTCTCTTTATAAAACAATATACGTCATAAATATTTTTTCTCTATTTTTTATATAAAACCATTTCGGAATTAATAACTTTTGTGTGCGCGATGGTATTTTGAACTGACGAACCAATAGCGAGCCGGAAAGCATGCGACGCGTGCCTTGACGTCCCGCCCCCCGCGTCTTACCACCAAATTGGCCGATAAATCGCCTCTGCGCAACTTGACAGCCAGCGTTCTTTTTACATGACGCGAATTATACCTACCTATGTGACGACCATTTGTATATTTTCTCTAGATGTTCTCATGTAAGTGACTTTGTCTTTTTGAGAATAATAATCTTTAAACCTTAAAATAGACCCTCCGTATGTTTAATTGAAACAATATCAGGTGGCGTCTTTCCACAACACGCTGGGCGAGCGCATGATCCCGTCGACGCGGCCGATGATGCTGCAGGGCGCGCTGCGGCTGTCGGCGCTGGTGCGCGACCAGCCGCCGCTGTACTGGCGCCACGAGGATCGCCTCCGAGACTACACTGACAAGCTGAAACGCATGGTGTTGGAGCTGGAGGGGCAGGTTTGTGTTGCTAGTTAGTAGTTACACATTGTAAATAGAAGCGCTGACGACACTTTTGGCGCAGTTTGTAGTTTGTAGTGACCCTACTTTCTTGCGCCAGCGGTTGTGTTCGAGTCCCGCTGGGGGCATTCATTTGGTAAACACGGATGTTTGTACTCCAGTCATGGGTGTTTATATGTATAATATGTATGTATTTAAACTTATATATGCAGTATATCAACTATCTGGTATCCGTAACACAAGCTTCCTTCGTAGCTTACAACGGAACTAGATGACGCTGTGTGTAGTAATGACAAAAGAAAAAAGGAAAAAAGGCAAAATATATTTATTGCATAATAACAACCAAACTGAACTGCTTGAGGTTCAGAGTTAGGTCTTCTTTTTTTTACACTAATAGAATCTCTCTTGCGCTCTTTCCTCATATATAAATAGTAAAGTAACAATATATTAAATATGAAATTGAAAAAAGTAAAACGTGTTTTATTCGAGTTTAGAAAACTTCAATTCAAGTCAAGTATTAGGAAAAATGTCATAGGAAATTATGATTTTTTTCCTATGGAGAAAATAATTTATTGAGATGACAAGATCAAAAGTTTTTAAAGATTTTATCATTTCAATAAAATGTATCTTTCGTTTTTTCAGAACACTTACCTGACAGGACAACATGTAATGATACGCGGCATAGTGGAAAGGCTTATGGATACAGAGCTTCTAGCGAAGCAGGCGGAGTGGAAAAGAGGAATAAAGGAAATAAGAGACATTATAGAAAAGGTGATATTATAACTATTAAATACTATATATTCTACATTTATTTTTTCTTTAATTTTAAATAGATAAGTTTTTAAAAAAAATCTTTATTGAATATTATTGTTTTGGATGTTTAATTAAATAAATTGTAAAGGTGATCTTTTTTCTTATATTTCATATTTTAAGGTGGAGGTTAACGGCTACAAGAACACCGAAATGTGGCGATCTCATTGGGACCTTCAGTTGTATAAGGCACTGGAGTGTCAATACATCAAGGCACTTCTATCTTTACATACGCACTTTCCGGCTGTCAGAGTAGACTTAGTTTTACGGTAATCATTTTTATTGTTTATGGATTGTGTAGTTCAAAATTTGAGTAGTTTATAATGAGACGTTGATCTCACTCCCACTCTACTAACTATAACTATTAAAAGCTCGTTAAAGAACGTAGGCGTAAGCGAGTATCAATACTACGAGGGTAAATTTTAAAACATTTTTATATTGCAAGTTCAATTACATAATATATGTATACTAATCTACTAGATGGGCAAAATAATTAAAAACATGTTATCTTCTCGAAAAGAATAATTACAACTAACACCAGAGACAAATAAGGATAGTTGTTGTTCCACGCCTGTTAAGAGAATGTGTGTTGAAGTGAACTTCATCCGCGGTTTCGAAGCCGTATAAAGTGAAGTGTACAATACTTCTTCTCCCTCATTTAATAAAATAGTTTTTATACGATAATAAAGTGATAAATACTATGTATTTTTTAGTTTACCAATTGTTGTGCAACGCCAATGTAAATATTTTTAGAACTTAAATGTTTTAAACAGTAGTAAATGTATTACGGGGAAATACAATATTTATTTTAAAATTTAACTACAGAAATTGATGTGGAATAAACATGCTACAATGAAATAATTGGATATGAAATAGCCTCATGATTAGAGCACACCAAAACCGATTTTGTCTGCCGATTGCGGACAGAACCACCCGGACGTGTAATTCGGACGTGTATGTGCTTACACTGCAACAGTTACCATAATCCGGACAAGTTCGGACTCGACGGTTAATTTGGCGATTTCGGGCGTCGTCGGACGATGATGGTCGTGTTTGTGTACGCGCTCTCTTTCTTTTACAAGTGTTTGATTCAATCGTCCGAGTTCAGACGTCGTCGCCGAGCAAACTTCGGCCGATGACAGATTCGGTGTACGCGAGCGTTAAGTCATATAGAGCATATTCAAGTAAACAAACGTGCTTGCAGCGGGCGGCGCGTGCGCTCGGCGCCGGCGGCGGAGCAGCTGCGCGCGCAACACTATGCACAGCTGCGCCGCCTCGTGGCGCTGCCCGCGCACTTCGCGGGCCTTCGCGCTGCACCCGCGGACGACGCCTCCGTATTCGCTTCTATTGTTGACAAGTAATTTCCAAGTTGTATTTATTGTTATTATTATTTTATTACGTTACGTATAACATTTTATGATTACTACTAGTTAAATAAAAAATTAAAACGTGCGTGTGTACAAAGTACACATGTCAGAAGTAAAACTTCTTTGGCAAACTAATTTTTAAATCTCGTTTATATTTATACTAAAACTAGCCGTTTCCCGCCCGCTTCGCTGGGCGAATTGAAAAAGGAAATAAATTACATTTTATGTTTCATTTTTATTTTTTTTCCAAATTTTATTATTCTTCTTTTTTTATTTTTGTATGAACATAAATAGGCCCCGCGGATAGAACTGTAAGCATCGATATTGTTTAGACTTACACAAATTCCAAATTCCATCGATTTAGCCTGTATCTTCCATCCAGGTGATTTTTCTCACTAATATTCATTGTAACTTTCAATGTGCAATCATTTAAGTTAAAGTTAAAGTCGTTAAAATCGTTTAAGTTAAAGTCATTGCAAGTCTCATATGTGAAGTTGAAATCTGTCTAGGTTCAAGTGCGACGAATTTTCTGTTAACTAAAATTTTCTCCGTGACATCAATTTTTTATACAAAATTAATTGTTCATGTTTTTTATGAATTCTATTGGAATAAGTAACTAAATTTCTTTTCCACATCTCAAGTGTTTAGAAAATGCATTCATTATAATCTGGTACATTTCCGCGATCACGCAATAAAAGAATTCGTCGGATATGTAGTCTGCAAAAGTAAAATGAATGTAAAATTCTTAGTCCGTTGATTGGCTACATGTAAAGTTAAGTTTTGAAAACCTCTCAATGACTTTTTCTCCGCTGCCAAAAAGACGATTGTTGTAAGGAAATACACAAATATCCCTACATACACGAAGATCGCCACCAAATTTGGAGTCTGTAGAAGTTACAGGTTGGAAATTAAAATTTTAGATTTTAACACCCACCCCCGCAATTCCTGTCGGAAGTAGACTATATTGAAATCCATTTTGAGATGATCTTTATGTGAATAATAAAAGATTCCTACCATATTTAGAATTTTTAGAAGCTATATTTCGAAATTGAAATTTTTTATTGTTAACACCCACCCCCGCGAACCTTATTGGAGGTGATTCATTGTAAAATCCGCTCTAAGATCATTTTTATATTACATATAGAACACTCTCACTAAATTTGGGGTCTATAGGAGCTATCGCTTCGAAATTAAAAATTTTCATTGTTAACGCCCCCGCAATCTTCTTTGGGGTGGGATATCGTAAAATTTGTTCATAAATCATTTTCACATCACTTATAGAAAATTCCTACAAAATTTGGAGCTTGTAGGAGCTTTAGCTGGAAAATTAAAAATATTAATTGTTAATCCCACTCCCGCAACCCCCTGCGGGGTGAGCTATCGTAAAATTCGTTCATTGCCTATTTCTACACCTCTTACAGAAGATTCCTACCAAATTTGAAGTCTATAGGAGCTATAGTTTAAAAACAGGAATTGTTCATTGTTAACGCCCCCGCAATCCCCTTTGGGGAATGGATTTCTTAAAATCTATTCATAGCTGACCTCTACATAGCAAAAGTAATATTCCTACCAAGTTTCACGTTTCTAAGTCTTATGGTTCCCGAGATTTCGTAGTGAGTGACTATATAGATGGGAATTCTTCGATTATCATCGAAATTTTTAACTTTTTATCTGACTTTTTTAAAATTTTCTTACATACAAAACTTTCTCCTGACAATTCTGACTATAAAAAAATAGCCTAATTGGTCCAGCCGTTCTCCACTACCGTGAGTAGATTCTTAGCTGAATGTAAAAAACCATAATCCGTTTAATATACTCTGTTGAAATCCATGAAAACAAAAGAATCAAGAGAAAATGCTTATCTTTTGTTTTTATTAGCGGAATAAATGTTCATAAAAGTAAAACAGCAATAAAAAAATGAAGGAATGTTGGAATTCAAAAAATAGATAGCCATAAACCATCTAGGAAAAATTTCGCATCGAATGGTGGTAGTTTCATGTCGATACGATCAGTGGTTTAGGCGTGATTGTGCCTCAAACGAAGACCATTTTCATGATATATATATAGAAGATAGATATAACCCCGTCTAAGCTCGTTGAGAGAGGAATATGGCGCGAAGGTCACACCCACGAGTTAGAGAGAGTTAGAAATGTCACTGACTCGCGGTGGGCGAGATCTAACTAAGGCTAACTCTTCCCCGTCTCTGAGTGCCTGGTACTATGGACTTATTTTTTCGTTTCATCGAGTTGAAATCACAACGATTCTAGAAGTTTCACTTCAAAAATTAGACCATTTTTGCTCCAGGACTTATTTTATTGTTGCTTGTAAGGGATCATTTTCTACAAATTGATAAAAAACTACATGTTGTATAATTATAATAGTAAACAAATACTAAGTTAGAGTATTATCGCTTGAACTACACATACTCGTACTACTACTCGAAATAATTTAAACTTGACGTCCAAGATTTGTATCCATCGTTAGTTACAAGTAAAACTAATAAAATCGTGTTATAGTGTAATTAAACCTTTGTGCCGCACAGACACAGCTGGCTGGGCAACAAGGCGGTGTCGCAGCTGGAGGCGGTGCTGCAGCGCGTACAACGCGCGACCGCTGCCTGGACGCAACGCCTGGCCCTCGCCTGCGTCGACGTGGACGCGCTCTGCGCGCAACACCTCAAGACACCCGACGACTACGAACGCAACTTTAAAGCATGCAAAGCTTATGGACAGGCTGTGGCTAAGATGACCTTGTAAGTTCAGTATTGCTTATAATTAGGTAAGTTAACGGCAGTAAACTAGTCTAATATATATAAATTACGTGTCACGTTGTTTGTTCCCGATGGACTCCTAAACTACTTAACCGATTTTAATCAAATTTGCACACCGTGTGCAATTTGATCCAACTTGAAAGATTGGATTGCTTACACCTTAATTTATAATTGCAATATTTTTTACTTCAAATGAAATGTTTATTATACGACTTTAGTGTGTATTTATCGGTTCGTTCTATAAAATCCTAATAAATGGCGGTTTGGCATCTAAGTTGCACATCAGATATCCGATAGATGGCGCCATATTTTTATTTCTTGATTAAAAATGGCGCGTTAGGGGTCGTCCATAAATCACGTGATGTTTGAATGGGGGGGGGGGGGGGGTTCGGAAAAAATCACGAAATATCACCAGGAGGGAGGGGGGGTGTAGTGGGTTATCACGTGATTTTTTTTACTCACCGTTGGGATTATCCCGCGCGCCGCGACAATCGCCGAACTTATATAATAATAAGCCTAGTCACCTCCAAAACTTCTCTGAAAAGACCTGACGGGAACTACTATTGCAAGAAATGGCACTATTAAAAGCTATGCTATGCTTTAAAAATCGTGTATTATAAATTCTTCATAACAGATGATGAGATCAATAGGTTGGGCAAAACATTCCCCCAGACACACGAAGCGTCGCTATTAGTAAGAATGGAAGTGTAATAATGAACCGATTGGTCTTAATTGCTTTGGATTGCTTATAAAAAGTATTGACATACTTCCATTAATATCATGTATAAAAATTAAGACATACATAAACTATAAGTAACGTTACATTGTTATAGTAGTAGTTATAAGTTACAGACGGACGAATTATACATTTTTAATGATATTCTCAAAAACTTTTACTATATTTACATATGTGAATATCAGCACTGAAAGTTTAAGAAAAGTGAATACTATTTTGACTTAACTTTAGCACCGGGTGATGTACCCAGTGCTCAAAGTTAATTGACCGTCGGCCGAAACTAGAGGGTATGCATACAGTCAAAGACCATACATAAACCACCTAATCCCATTGATTTTGTTAATGAGAAAAAAGAAAATTCTGGCAGAAGTATATTATGCGTCACTCCCAGTCACATAGGCTAGACTCATACTTCCGCATGACTCTTATGGAACCCAACTTGATGGACAAGGAAGGACAACAGATCTTGAAAAAATTAACTTTTAAAAAAGGCTGCAGAAGTCCACACAGAAGTCTGAAATAATAAGGTTATCGACAGCCATGACGTCTTAGTAGAGTATGTCGTATGTCGACTAGAATGAATTGAATAATTAACCTTTATTTTAAGGTACTTTGTTAAAAAATACACGTGATTTTGAGTGGGGGGGGGGGGGGGGTAATCTTAAACCTCACCACGTATCACCATGGGGGAGGGGGGGGTCTAAAAAGTTGCTTAAAAACATCACGTGATTTATGGACGACCCCTTAGCTAAAATGTTATAAAGAGTAGTATTTTTAAACCGTTTAATTTACTTTAACTTACGCCCAGCGAAGCAAGCCGGGTTTGCTAGTATAATATATAATTAACTTGAAATTCTAGCGAAGATGAGAAGATAGAATGGATAACGGTAGGCAGCCTGACACTGCGGCGCGAGTTCGAGGCGCAGGCGCGGTCGCTGTGGGGCAGCGTGGCGGCGGCGCTGCAGGCGGACTGCCGCGCCGCCGCCGCCGCGCTCGCCGCCGCCGCGCGCCGCGCATACCTGGCGCTCGACGCCGCCGCGCCCACCACCGCCAGGGAGCTCGCTGATGCCAGCGCCAGGCAGCAGGAGTTGATAGCGCAAATGCCTGAGGTTACTTTGTTTTATATTTATTATCCTGCCCCGCAATAGACAGTGGTAGCCCAGCGGTAACGCACTCGCTTGGATAACCGAGTGATGCGGGTTCAAATCCGGGTCTCGCACCTCTGATACTTTCATGTGAGAATCGTTTATATCATTATATCAAACCTGCATGTCTGAGAAAACCTAGCAAGTTTTCGAAAGACATGTGAAGTCCGCCAACACGAACTAGGCCAGCGCGGTGGACTATGGCCTGATCCCTTTCGTACTGAAGGAGCCCCGCAGTAGGACGTTAAAAAGGGCTAATGATGATGATGCTCTTGCCCCACATGGTCAAATTGAGATTACTGTTGAAACTAATCAAATTTGTTACGTTGTATATTTTTGTGATTTTAGAACTTCGTCTTTTATTAACTGAGAGAATGATTTTTTATTATTTTAGACTACATACATATTTCCAGTTTAGTCCCGTTTTTAAATTGTGGAAGAAAATGTCATATAACTTGAAACTGGCAAATGTTTGTATGTATTTGATTTCTCTAAGAATGAAAAACAAATAGTTTTTGAAAAATCAATAACCTAGAAAGAGCCTAGAAACTTCGGTCTACTCGAAATTGAGTGCACCCCTTAGGTATCTTATGTGTTAAATATATAGGTACAGTTCGGTGCAATCCTTTCACTTTAAAGGAGTAGCTCACACTCGCATTAATAATAGTAGTTCGAATATTATTAAAGACTAGCTGATACCCGCGACTTCGTCCTCGTTGCTTGAAATATTAACAAAGTTTTCCGCATGCGCGCTACGCCGCGCCGCGCCGCGCCGCATGCCCCACTACTCCGCGAGAAGGAAACATACATCACTGAACACGCAGTGCATATGCAAATCGTTGTTTCTTGAAACTTTAATAACTTTTTATTAAATGAAGATATCGCAATCATTTTTTTTAATAAGGGCCAAGTGTATAATAAATAAAACTTAAAAAGTTTCATTGAAATCTATCCAGTAGTTTTTCCGTGATGCGCGCACAACTGCAGACCTCTATCATTATATTTATATAGATGGAGAAAACAGTGGAAGATTTGAAACGCAAAGCGCAACTCCTGCGCACGTGGGGCGGCGACGCGGCGCCGGAGGACAGCGTGCGCGAGTGGGCCGCGCTGCGCGAGCGCGTGCGCGCGCACGCCGACATGTTCCAGCACCAGGTACGTATGGAACACACTGCACACAAAAATAATAATAAATATAATAAATATGTTGGGACATTATTACACACAGCACAATCTAGTTCCGTGTTAAGCTACGAGGCTTGTGTTACGCATACCAGATAGTTGCTATACTACATATTATATAACTTTAAATAAATACATGATATAAATATAAACACCCATGACTGGAGTACAAACACTCGTGCTCAACAAATGTATGCCACCAGCGGGACTCGAATCCGCGACCGCTGGCGCAGCATGTAGGGTCACTACAAACTGAGCCAAACGTAACTACGTTACTAGTATTGCTACTAATTAATGTATTATGTCTAAATCAATTATTATCGTTTGTATATTTGCTATTGCCTTTACAAATTCAAACTGGCGTAATTACCGGATACTACTGAGCTCAATATATATCGTGAACCCTCAATCGTGGAACTGTCGATTGGCATGTTTTTTTTCTGCTGTGTTCTGGGGACACCCCTGATGGGCTTCCCGACGAATTCACTCAGGCAATTGTTAGACTCTCACTTACTTAAGGGTCCGCCCTTATCATATTACTGCAATAGAACGTGCAGGATCGCTTGCCATTCTACAACACAGAATACTATAGGAGGTCGTATGGCACCTTGTCCTAAGGTGTGTTTTCTTCTTCTGTCAGGGTGTTGTCGTTGATACAGAAATGATGTTGTGACACTCGGTTGATTGTGGGTATTTGCTCCGATGTCAGGAGGGAGTTAAAGCTTAGTAGCTTGTGAATTGCACTGTATTCTTATGTATGTGTAAAGTATGTTCCTACGTTAATAAAAAAATTAAAAGTGCGTGTGTACAAAGTACATATGTCAGAAGTAAAACTTCTTTGGCGAACTAATTTTCAAATCTCGTTTATATTTATACTAAATAACCCCGTCTAAGTTCGTGGAGAGAGGGAGATGGCGCGAAGGTCACACCCACGAGTTAGACGGCGAGATCTAGCTAACTCTTCCCCGTCTCTGAGTGCCTGGTACTTTGGACTTATTTCTTCGTTTCATCGAGTTTGAAATCACAAAGATTCTAAAGAAGTTTCCCTTCAAAAAGGTATCGTTTTGTTATTAGGCAGAGATAGTGAAGAACAGCTTGAAAGGCGAGTGGGAGAACCTGCACAGCAAGGTAGAGGCGTGGGCGTCGCGCTGGGCGGCGGCGGCGGCGGCGGCGGCGTCGCGACCCGCGAACTACACCGAGCTGCGCGAGCGCGCGCACGCCGCCCTCGCCGCCGCCGCCCACTGCGCAGACCTCCTCCGCGAGAGGGATCAGATCATGTGAGTCTGCCTTGCTTTCCTCAGATAAAGAACGAAATTGTGCAATTTAAATTGAGATACAGTTCGCGTCACGTAAAAAGAACGCTGGAGGAAAGTGGTGGGGGGTATGTTTGCGCATGGGTATATTCGCACACGAAATTACTAAACCTCTTCTTTTATTTTTAAACTAGCCTTTCGCTCGCGACGTATATTGGTTATTGTTAGGTACGTTGAAAAATATATTAGATAGAACGTTATTAAATAGAATTCTATTAATTCATAAAATATGTTTGAAAAATTTAAATTTAAATTGATTCAATGTAGAATGTTTAATCTACTTACAAAAAATTAAATTAATTCGGTTAATATATATTTCAACTGCATTATTATCAGACTCTCTCTTCATAAAACAATATACGTCAAAAATATTTTTCTCTATTTTTTATATAAAACCTTTTCGTAATTATTAATAACTTTTATGTGCACGATGGTATTTTGAACTTACGAACCAATAGCGAGCCGGAAAGCATGCGGCGCGTGCCTCGCCGTCCCGCGCCCCGCGTCTTACCACCAAATTCTCCTATAAATCGCCTCTGCGCAACTTGACAGCCAGCGTTCTTTTTACATGACGCGAATTATAAGTACATATATATTTTTTTTACTTTGGTGCATGTGGTGACACCTTTAAATGTTAAGCATTTTGTTTTTTTTTGGTATTGCTATCTTCGGTTTTTATTTTAAATGTATTAACAATTGTGTGTCCTGTAAATAAATAAATATTGTTGAAAGTTATTGTTTAAATTAATTTTCTTTTGTACCTGCCTAAATTTATAAAATAATGTCGGTATAAATATTTTTGCAGCAGCATTTACTTTTACTCATAAAATCTGTTTAATTTTAGAGAGGAGTGTGATAAGTTCAATATGAAATTTGAAATGTCACAATCATGGAAAGAGGCGGAAGACCTAAAGAATGAGCTCGAAAAACTGTGGACTATTGTAAAGGATTACGACGACGGTAAATTATTTAAATTAAGTGACATACTTTTTAAAAGATTTTGCTAACTTTTTTTGTATTTATCTAGAATACAACTCCTTGGCTGAACAAGATTGGATCATATTCCAAAAGAAACTTCACTTGCTTGATGACTTTGTACAGAAATGGTGTGGACTATTAGAACCGTACACTACAGTTACTTTGTATTTGAAAGAAGAACTGGATAAATATTCAGTAAGTTACACTTTATGTTTTACCAGATTTTGTCGCAAATATAAGGATGACCGGCGGTCACCTCTCTGAGACTAGCCAAAGCTATCATTAGCATGAGTAGTTGACTCAAGACAGGTGAGGCATAAAACGCAGGACCGAAGACTTTACGTGCTCGAAGCACGGGGGTGAAATACCGCCAACTTTCTTGATAATATAGTCTGCATTATAAACTTAACCCGGAGCAGTTAGATTGCAGGGTGACCCGGTAATCAAAACTAGGATAACATCACTAAGAACAAGTTGCTGCTACGTAACTGATGCAAAATATAACAATTAATATATTTTTCTTTTGTTAATTAATTTGTATGTATATGACCAATCAACTATTAATACATAACTAAATTCAATTTTAATAGGATCTTACAACAGTATTAAAGTACCTCCGGGGATCAGAACTGACAGAAACACATTGGCGAGAAATATTTAACCTGATAGAAGTTGAATACATTAAACCGGATACCCTAAAACTTGAACATTTACTGGGAGCTGCTGTCAATATTAAAAAACAAATGAAAGCTTTACAGGTAATTGTTAATAAATGCTATTTTTCTAAATGTACTAATTATACATAACTAGCAATTTAGTTCGTGCGAAGCCGCGGATTCCGCTAGTAAAAATAAATAAAATTTCTAAAATAAAAGTAGTCTTAAGTTACTCCTTATACCATTAGCTATCTGTGAATGTCCCTTCAAAATCGGTCCAGCTGGTTCAGAGATTAGCTGGAACAAACGGACAGACAGACAAACACAAAGACAAATTTGCTGCTAGTATCGTATATACTTTCATATGCATCTAAAGAAAAGCTTTTCAAATTTAAAACACACAATGAAATTTTATTTATATGTGTAGATTGTTATCAAACTTCTATAGTAAGTAAGTAGTAAGTCGCAAATGTCTTGCGAGTATATTCCTACTGCACAGATCACATAGTACTATACCTACTGAGTCAAAAATATTTAGCAAGTTGGGCATGTAAAATATAAATAAAACTAAAATAGACCTATAACAATAAAAATGTAAAAGTTTTTTGAAATTTTTAAACTATGTGATGAACATTTGAAGTTTGGTGTTATTTAAACGAATTTCTTGTTCATTTATAATATCACTTGTTT
The DNA here is from genome assembly GCA_905231865.2 of Boloria selene. Lineage (NCBI taxonomy): Eukaryota > Metazoa > Arthropoda > Insecta > Lepidoptera > Nymphalidae > Boloria > Boloria selene. The sequence goes on along the minus strand of HG993137.1, from coordinate 9,416,310 downwards.
CATATTTATGTTTTTTTATGAATAATAATAATTAAATAATTGTTTCAGAAAATAAGTTCCAATGCCTCGAGCGAAGCAACCATTAGAAATGCTCTTAACGAATTGGAAGTTTGGTACGCGGGTGCTAGACTGATCATGATATATTACACGGACAAAAACAAAAAGCTTATACCAATAGTGAAAGATTACAAGGAGTTGTTAACAAAGGTAAATTTGTGTTTATAATTTTATTAAAACATACTAGCTTTGGCTATACTTTAGCGTCAGTGAAGCCACGGGTTCCGCTAGTTAAAATAAATATATTTTTTTACCTCCTTAATTTTTTTATGCTAGTATCGTTTATACTTTCATATGCATTTAGTGAAAAGCTGTTAATTTTGAATTAAAAACAGACACTCCAATTTAATTTATATGTATAGATTTTAATTGCACTGCGTAATCACAACTTATACGAATTGTTACGTATTATGATTTATAAGCTTATTGAGTAATACTACCAATTGAGATAGAAGAATAATAGAAATCAGTAAAATTCGTCAAATTTAAAGTAAAAAAGTAAAGAATATATTGTAATAAGAATATTTCCTGTGATAACTAGTATTATGAATATCACTTTATATAGGTAATGTGAGTGCATACCTAAATGATGATTAGAAAAAAAATCTTTTTTTTTGTTTGGTCTCATATACCTAATTAAAAAATAAAATTCACGCTTCAAAATGAAAGATTATTTTTAAAGTGATTTGAAATAAATTTTGTTCATTTTTTTTCATTCGAAAAGTCTGTTGCCTTTTTATCTACCGGCCCTTACAGTTTTAAAGGCCATATAGAGCTGCCTAGAAAAATGTACAGTCGTAAGCAATGACATGTATATGTCGTCGATTACGATAATTTAAAAATAATAATTAATAACTCAATTGATATTTGTCGTTGATTACTTAACAATAATTAGTAACTCAATTGATATTGTTGTAACGGTGGGGAGTGAACGCCGTGGCGTAGCGAGTCACGTGATCGGAATCGTTTGGAGGGGCAACTGTCACTATAAATATCGAGGAGCAGTGTGTCGGGGCTCAGTTTTACTAGAGAGAGCGATACAGTTCGGACCTTCCAACGGGACCGTTGGTTCACTCAACTCTGATATTCATACCTACTTTGTAATTTGTAATTGCTGATTACCTACATGGAATACAAGGATTATCAAACTGTATCTTTGAGGTTTAATTGCCTGAGACCTACGCCATGAACCCTGTAACAGAAGCTCCTATCGATGACGGGCGTGCCGCTAATCTATCGCAGCCGCCGTCACAGCCGCCGTCATCAGAAGTGGGATTCACTCAGGCATCATCACCGCCAACTGCCCACGAAAGTCAATGGCAGATGATGTTTGAGCTCTAACAAAGGAAAATGACGATGCTTATTGAAGCTATTAAATCACGTCGAGCTGTACCAACACTCCCAGAGTTCAATCCTGACTCCAATGATGCTGATGCACATGCCTGGTACTCAGCCATTGATATTTGTATGGCAGAACAAGGTCTGGAAGGAGGTTTCTTGACCATTGCACTCAGCAAGTGTTTGAAAGGCAGTGCTTCTTCGTAGCTGTCACAAGTATCACATCTTGGTATGACGTGGACTTATTTCAAGGAGCTATTTCTTGCCCGTTATGAAAGTGCTGAAACCGTCGCGGCAGCTCTTATAAACATCAACAACGGTCGACCAAAGGAAGGCGAATGTATGGCTGCATACGCAAGTCGATTGATGACGTCACTAACGACGAAATGGTGAAACCTGACTGCTGAGGAAGTTGCTGTATCGTATGTTCTTGCGCATACCTCCCAGTTCAACATTAGACTCCATCGTATGGCATGCACCACCGGAATTTCCAAAAGAAGCAAGTTGCTGTAAGAAATGAAGTCATTTTCTTATTTGAAACGCAAACTACATGATCGTGACCACAAAGTGCTGGATAACAAGTGATTCAAACCTACAACAACTGAACCCTTGACATGCAGTTATTGGCGAGAAAGGACATATCGCAACGCACTGTTCAAGCTTCGGCACTCGTAACAATAGCAGCACAAACGGAAAGGCCAGCCACTACCACAGCGTCGTGTAGATTATTGTGAAACACAAGGCATGACGGGCCAGCTAGAACACTCCGGTGAGTCGTACTCATTTTGCTTTGGTGCCGAATGTTCTGTCATGAAACTTAGTTTAGCTAGCAAATTTTTAGGCACAGATTATCATGCCTCTATCCTCATTACCGGTATTGGTAACTCCACTCTGTGTTGTACCGAACAAAATCAAAGTGACGTTGTTATTAATGGAAATTGTTTCTCAATTTTATTCCACATTCTGCCCGATAACGCTTTAAGTCAAGACGTTATGATAGGTCGAGATATTTTGAAACTGGGGTATACAATTACGATGACAGACACTTGTTTGACAATTACAAAATTTAAAGTAGTAGATTTTTGTGAAGTACCTTCAAATTTTAATTTCCATAACGTAAATTCAGATATTTCCACGGAAAATAAACAAAAATTAATGACGTTGTTAAATGACTTTTCTGATTTGTTTGTAGACGGTTTACCAAAAACGCGTGTAATAACTGGTGAATTAAATATTCGTTTAATAAATCCAAATGCTGTTGTTCAACGTCGTCCGTACCGATTAAGTCCAGGTAAAAGGCACGTTATGCGTATCACTCTCTGGCAGAATACAGGCCGATCTTCACCCCATACCTAAGATATGCGTGCCATGGCATACCTTACATGTAGACATAACAGGAAAACTTAGTGGGGGAAAATACGTTATTGTCTTCATAGATGCCTTTACGAAGTTTGTTTTGTTGTACCATACATTGCGGATTGATACACCGAGCGTGATTAAAGCACTAAAATCTAGTATTTCTCTTTTTGGTTCTCCGAGCCGTTTAATAGCCGATCAAGGACGTTGCTTTGCAAGTAAAGATTTTAGGGACTTCTGTGAATCTCATTATGTCACTTCTGTGAATATCATCTCATTGCTTTGCGTTTAATTGCTACAGATTCTAGTCGTACTAACGGACACGTTGAGAGGGTAATGGGAACGTTAAAGGGTATATTGACGTCTATTGAAGCTTCAGGTAAGTCATGGCAGGAAGGCTTAGAGGTTATTCAGTTAGCGTTTAACTGTACTGTTAGCCGTGTCACAAAATCAAGCCCTTTAGATCTTTTCATAGGTAAAGAAGCAAGACCCCTTAATCTTTTGTGTGCAGATGATAGTTATAATGTAGTTTATATAGCAAATGTGAGAAATCAAGCGGTACGGAATATAGAAGAGAGTGCCGAATATGAGAAGTCCCGTTTCGATAAAAATAAGGCAAAATTAGTAAAATTTGCTGTTGGTGATTTAGTCCTAATAAAAAAAATGAAGAACGGAATCTAGTGAAGCTTGATCCGAAGTATAAAGGTCCCTTTAAAGTAATTGAGTTACTTGAGGTATGTTTTGAAGTCTTTAAATAGTAATAGGACATACAAGTATGCCCATGATCACTTAAGAAAGATGCCACAAGACTATATTCCGAGTGAATTAGACGTACTAAGTGAAGAGTTAGATATAGAGGATGCGGGTGAAGGCCCATCAAACTAGTGAATTATTGCACAAAGTATGGCTATAGTTTACCAGTGAGAAGGACTGGTAATGTCTATCTGTTTGGGGCTTATCAGTGAGAAGGACTGATACTGCCTACTTATGTTTGGGGCTTATCAGTGAGAAGGACTGATACTGCCTACTTATATTGAACTTGGGTACACGTACCAGAGAGAAGGACTGGTACTGTCCCTTGTATTATCGGGCTTACTGGAAGGAAGTACCAGTAATGTTTGTTGCTGTCATTACTTGGTGCATTAATTATTACTGTGATTTTGTAATGTTAATTTGACTTTTAATAGAACTTGTGGTATCCTTCTGATGTGACTTAATTATAAGCGACTTTTCTATGTGGTCAGGTAGGCCGAGCTGAAAGACGTGTGTAGTTGTATTTTGTTTGTCATCAGATGCGCAAACACACGAGGACGTGTGACTTGTCAGTATGGCCGTGTCGTCGATTACGATAATTTAAAAATAATAATTAATAACTCAATTGATATTTGTCGTTGATTACTTAACAATAATTAGTAACTCAATTGATATTGTTGTAACGGTGGGGAGTGAACGCCGTGGCGTAGCGAGTCACGTGATCGGAATCGTTTGGAGGGGCAACTGTCACTATAAATATCGAGGAGCAGTGTGTCGGGGCTCAGTTTTACTAGAGAGAGCGATACAGTTCGGACCTTCCAACGGGACCGTTGGTTCACTCAACTCTGATATTCATACCTACTTTGTAATTTGTAATTGCTGATTACCTACATGGAATACAAGGATTATCAAACTGTATCTTTGAGGTTTAATTGCCTGAGACCTACGCCATGAACCCTGTAACAGAAGCTCCTATCGATGACGGGCGTGCCGCTAATCTATCGCAGCCGCCGTCACAGCCGCCGTCATATACATTGACAACTTTTCAAATATATGTAAACATCAATCGTTTCAAAAGAAGCTTTGTGTCAAAATAAAGTATACGTATGTTGCTTCATATTTAAGTATACATTTTTATCAATTCATAGTAAATAACATAAAACGAATACTATTATATACAAGTTTCGTGTTATAACTATGTAGCCATTATTCTAAGAACTAAGAATAAAGCATTAAATATTATTTTCGTATTTAACAAAGTTTTCTAATACAAATACTGTGTCTCTTTCATTAAATACGTGAATTCTTTAAACTGGTCGTTAGAAGTTTAATTTATTTTTATATGTTAAGTGATTGAATCAATTCGACTAATTGCGACCTGATTCTCTAGGATGCGCCTTGGACTCACTTTAGGCAGAGCTCTCCTAAACAGCTTTACCCAGGGTATATGAGATATCTTCTGCAGCCAACAGCACAGACAGGATTTAAAATATTGTAACACCATGATTCGTAAACTTATTAATTAGATAATTAACAGTAAAATATGTTTTAAGATCTTAGGCTTCTTGCATCGGAAAATGAAGCATAATACTTTGCTTTTAAAATTATTATGTATTTAAATTTAAATATTATAATACATTTTTATATCATACGTATAATACAAATATTATCGCGTAATAGACTGTGCATATGTGTATGTGTAAGAGCGTTTGTAACACATTCACAACATTGGATGACAGTTTTAAACTTTTGACAATTCGAGGACAAGATCAGTTTATTTAAAATTTTAATGTGTAACAAAGCATTGAAAAGAATTCGAAATTATTAGAATTACAACTGACAATTCTCTATTTGTTTAGTTTGCGTTGTTATAAGAAACTTACTTTTTCATGAATTCGCCCAATGATATTAAGTTGTCATAGCTCAATTGGCATAGTTGTAGTATGCGTATAATATCCTTGCGACGCGGGTTCAAATCCCGCGCGTGGATAACTTTTTTAATTTTTGTTTCGTGCGTATCTTTTAATTTATGCATTATATACTGGATGGTGATTTAGGGACAAGGAGTGAGCCGTAATGAACGTGGCTCGTCATCATCATTGAGTATATGTTTTCCACATTTGTGAATTTATAAGAATATACAATAATACGTATAATTATAATAGAACAGTGAGTTAAAAAATCTATACATGAAATATTTTTTTTTGTTTTTATAAAAAAAATACTGTAACGTATAGTGCATTGAATATAAATCCCAAAAAATATGTTTTAATTTTTTTGTCTGTTTGTATGTTTTCGTTTAACACAAAAAGTACTTGGCCGATTTTAACCAAATTGTGTAGTTACCTATAACATATTTCTCGGACCATGACTTAGGATACTTTTCATTACATAAAAGCATTTTAATTTACAGGAAAATATAATAATTGGTTGTATTGAGTTTTCCTTGGATAGCTAGTGATTACACGGTAAGTTCATCTATCTATTTTACGAGCCGAGTTTGAGCTTCTCGCCGGTTCTTCTCAGCAGAACAGCTTTCCGAGCCGGTGGTAGTTTACTCACAGACTTACAGACTGACTTTTAATTTTGATAATGTAAAAATGACGATTCAAAAGAGCTTGTTAAAGTCTATTTGAATAAAAAATATTTTGATTTGATTGATTTACGCAAATTTTTGAACGTAAACCTAATTTTTTTATAATTAATATTTACCACTAGCGAGCCCGGACCGCTGCGCTCGGCGTAAGATAAAATAAATAAAACAGTTTTCATAATTAAAAGTAGCATAAGTTACTCCTTAAAACATTAGCTACGATATCTGAGGTCAAAAGTCCCGTCAAAATCAGTGTAGCCGTTTCGAGGATTAGCCGAAACTAACAGACAGACAGACAATTGATGTATGGATGTAAGTACCGTATATACTTTCTATGCATTGAGTCTTCTTCTTCTTGCCGAGTCGATGGCAATAATTAAAGTAAGAAAGCCCATAACCCCTTAAAAATAAAGATTAAAAAAAAAATTCGGACAAGTGCGAGTCAGACTCGCGCACCGAGGGTTCCGTACAAACCTGTACGGAACGGTGTATGAGTAAAGGGGTAATAAGTTTAAAATTATTAAAAATATTTTTATTATATGATGTAACTAAAAATTTATGCTTTTCGCAATTTTTCCTTTATCTGTGTTATAAGACGTTGCTTCGTACCAAATTTCAAGATTCTGAGTTCACGGGAAGTACCCTGTAGGTTTTGATTCCCTTGCGAGTGTCGAAAATTTGCGGCATAAACGGGAGTATCTTTTGATCGCGTTGACTTAGAAGTTTGATTTTTTCACAGCTCCAAGAGACCATAGACTTGAGTATTTGATATGAATTTCAGCTTGATACCTCCACGCGTTCCTGAGAAAAAAGGTCTTGACAGACAGACAGACAGACAGACAGACAGACAGACAGACGGACAACAAAGTGATCCTATAAGGGTTCCGTTTTTACCTTTTGAGGTACGGAACCCTAAAAAAAGAAGCCCAAAACTCGGCTACCATAATAATTGCATAAGCTCCTGTAAGATGCAGGTAACAGGACCAGGAGGTCATATAAGTAAGTGTAAGAGAGGTAAGAGAGGAAGAGTACAAGTCTGCACTCCAGGTCAATTCGCAAATCCCCACCTGGTTGAGTATACTTATCTATGATTTTTATCACACTATGATTAATTCATATCTTATTTAGAAGAATATTTAAAAAAAATGTATCTTTTTAAAAATGTAAGAAACTAGCATTTCCCGCGGCCCCGCCCGCGTTCTAAAGACTGGAAACAAAATACTTAGATTTCACACCGTGTGACGTTTTATAGTCGGTTTGTAACGGTTAGTCGATATTTCTTACAAAAGCATCATCAAAACCTGTCCTGAGGTTTTCTCGTGATGCAGTCACAGAAAGACAGACAGACAAAAATTTTAAAAACGATAGATTTGATTGTATAGATAATAATGTCTATCTATTTTAATTACATTTTTATCTATTTTAATTAGATTTAAAAAAAATGTACAGATTTGACTCAGTTACAATTATTTTATTATATATGTTTATGATAGATAGTGAATTATTTGACTTTTCAAAATAGATTTTAAGTTGACGTCTTTGTATCGATGCGCAAAACGGCAACGTCGCATCGCTTACGACGGTTGCCGTTCCGTCAAATAACATGTGGCCTAATATAAATTTATCTTGACACATTGTAATTTGTAGTAGCGCTGTGGTAACGCGCTTGCTTCGATATCCATGTGATGGGGGTTCAAGTCTGAGTTTGAGCTAAACGGGCTAAATACATATAAATTTATCTGCCAGTTACTTTATTGGGAAGTTTTATTATGAAACAGATAAAATATATCAGCAACCATTATCGCTAATCGACTACTAAACGCTTATTACCTACTAAGGTCAATATTTAGGATACCGTTTACTACAGGATAATCGTTTATTCTTACTGGATAATACAATAACTGGTTCTATGGACCACCCACATAAAAGCGTGGCGGAAATTTAAATGGGAATTTAATTATTATAAGTAATAGCATAATATTGTCATAAAATATGAACTAAAAAATGTTAATGGAAGAGACACAGTATATATGCATTAGAAAACTTTGTTTCAAATACGAAAATATTATTTTATGCTTTTCGAGCGCAAACCTGTGCACTTTTTTGTGCACAGACTAATGGCTAACTACTTATAATACGAAAAGTATACAATAATATTCGTTTAATGTTATTTACTATGAATTGATAAAAATGTATACATAATTATGAAACATCTTACGTATACTTTATTTTGACACAAAGCTTGTATACTTTCTTTTGAAACGATTGATGTTTACATATATTTGAAAAGTTGTCAATGTATACATGTCATTGCTTACGACTGTATATAACATGTACATAGGTAAGTACATAGTCGGTACAGTCCCATATAATGTGATGTAGATCGAGGAGCAGCAGTGGGTGGTGTCGTCGCTGGGCGGCGAGCGCGCGGGCGCGTGGGAGGCGCGCCTGCAGGCCGCGCGCCGCCGCCTGCGCGCCGCCGACCACGCGCAGCGCAGGTTAGTACACCTGCTGGTTTGAACGACTTTGAATCGTTGTGATTTCTAACTCGATGAAACGAAAAAATAAGTCCATAGAGACACAAACACATAAATGTATACTTATTGACTCCTTTTTATAATAATTATTGAATTACAATATACACCTACCTACTTGTTGTAATAACCATGTTCTCTCGACCAATCTCACGGCGTATTGAGAATAGGTATCTGCGCAGGAGATATCAGACACAAGTACACTCTCTTTTTAAACGGTTTTATTCTCTGTAACTTTCACACTACAGTGGACCGATTATTCGACACGACCAGTGAGAGCTAAGGCGTAGGACCGACGTGACCGGCTCTTCGAGGCTCGGGGATAACAATGCCAACTTCCCAACTCCGGACAGTTATTGATGCTATCTAAAGACTCAATAACAAAACTTGGCCCGACCCGGGAGTCGAACCCAGGACTTCCGGATATGCAGCTATGCATGCTAGCCACTAACCACTGATAAAATTATTTTTATTATGGCGATTATATATGTTTAATAGAATACAAAACTAAATACTTATAAGAAGATTCACCCTACTTATGGATTATCATTGTTGTTTTATAGTAAAATTCAAAATGGTTATCTCGTAGGTACTGTCCTACTTGCTTATGTCGCTATATAAAAAATATTATCTGTATACTGTAGGATGTCATATATACGAGGTTTTTAAAAAACCATTATTCAAAAAAACTAAAAACAAATTATACACCTAATGATAGATACCGTATAGATTACCGCATTCAAAGCAAATCGAATTCCTATAACGAACAGTTAAAATCCCTTGAAACTCACTGAATAGTTAAATATTATAGTTGTTATAGTCCACTCACGCTTAGCAATTAGCAACTTATACTATTTGACATATTTTGTTAATATACTTATACTTCAGAGTTAGTATTATAATCACATCGAATTTTATGCTTATACGAAATATAAACAACGTCTTGTTTAAAATTCTACGTTATTCTCACTTATTATGATATGATAAATCAGTAATATCTGAAGCGTCTCTGTCCGTTCACTTCTACTTTTAAACCCCTTTTAAATTTTATGCAGCGTATTTTATTTAAATTTTTCCAGTGTTATTAAAACCAATGCGTAATTTAACTAAACAAAAGAAGTCTTTTATGGTCGCTTCTATTCATACTTCGTGCATACTGCTGCCACGTGTGCGACAGCTGTAAATGTTTGGAATTCATTAGTTAATTCAACTTTTTGCAATAAAACAAAACCAAACCAAAATAGTTCTCTAGGCGTTGCTATTAATAGGCGTATTACATAATAATAATAATAATGACTTAGTTACAATTATTATCAGTGTTTGATAGGTCTTGCTATTTGCTCTCTAATTTGGTAATTGGTTAGAAGCCTTAGTTTATGTATAGTTTTACAAAGTAATATAATAAAATCGTTAAATAATCGATACATGTTTTATAATTTATAATAAAGTTATGCTGATTAGTGATTACTAATTAGAATGTGAAATTAATGAGCTCGTGACTTCTTTATATATTTTATGCTGTTTATTTTGTGCATTAATTTGCATTGCTCTTGTGAGCTTTATATGTAAAACGTAACTTTTATTAAAAAAAACTTATGTGAGTTTATTCTTAACAAAGCAAACAAAACTATTAATAACAGATTAAAAAGAATAATAACAGATTTATAACTTAATAGTATAGTCGAAAAAAGAAAACAAGTTACAGGATGGACTTAAACTGTATTTCACTGACTTATCGCAATAACCCGAGGTCGTTGAACCAAAATTCATACTTCCTAGCCGACATCCAAAATTAGGCGACATGCTGTAAAGATAGCACGACCATAATATAATGGTGTGCTGAAAGGAAAGCGTGTGTTCAAGATGCTTATGCAATACTTGACTTGTATTACCTATAGGTACTAGATATTCTGTTATGAAATACCTTACATCCTTTATTATTATTTTAAAGCTGAGACATTTTTATTTTTTAGTTAGACCTATTATATAAATTAGTCATATTATAGGTATTACTTTAAAGTTCTACTAGGTACTTTATTTTTTTTAAAGTTTCACAAAACGTTATATTTAAATTATTTCTCTCGTCATTTCTTGTAGGTACCTCTACAATTTAATATGTATAACAAAAAAAAATATCAAATCTTTTGAATATAAACGATTACTGATAAATAAAAGGAAATTTTTAAGGATTCTAACGGTTTTGCAAAATTGTCATCTGCATAATTAGTAATATTATTTATTAATTTTAGTTTAAAAACTATCAATAAATACTATCACTCTTTTTAATTTAGATTTTGATAACATCCTATAATATGTATTTTTATTTCGTTCTCTAGTCTACAATTATTTCACTTACTTTATAAATTATTTTTATAATTAGTCAACTTAAATTATACCTGTTACTTTTTAGGTAGACGCGTCACGCGAGTTCATGTAGTACCTACCTAAGCGAATAAATATACAAGCGGTGTATGTACTAAGTACCTAAAAATACGTTCAATTAAAAAAAGTTGTGTATTTAGTGTAAAAGTAAAAGTATATTTTATGTATATACATATATGTATATACATATATGTATATACATATGTTTTGACATAACTCTCGATTAAGGTGTACTCCATGCTCTCGATTAAATAGTCATCTAGTATCTTAGTTAATATAGGTATAAAATAAGTTTTTTTTCTTTTCGCACTCTTTTCAATATGGTCCTTTAACTGTAAATGAAGTTTATATTTATTTAAAAGGAGCTTTTAAATAGTTTGTTTAAAATGTGATCATAAGCTAAGCACTTATCTCTTGAACTTTAACACTACAACCGGCTTCTTAGATGAACGCTTATCGAAACAAAAGCGTTCATTCACAGTGATGGTGGCACACTGTATAAGATTGTTGTACTATATAAAAAATTATATCATAACAGTCCTAAATAATAAATTAATAGGTAGTATATTGTTGATTATATGTATGGGACTACAACCTGCAAGATCTCTTTTTGTCATTCTCTCATTCTGTGTTGTAGGTTATTTTTTATTGTGTTCTGTATAAAAAGATTACCCTGGCCGTCTTGCTTTTGACAATTCAAGCGGACGATTTCCAACATGATTACTAAACATGTGAAGTCCGGCAACTCGCACTTGGCCAGCATAGTGGACTATGGCCTGATCGTATGGAAAGCATGCCCATTCCCAGCTGTGGGAGGTTAAAAAAGGGCTGAATACGTCATGTGCTAGATAACTTTCTGCCAGATTTGAATTTTAGTTCTTTTGATATGTAGATTGTACTTACTATATTGATTTCTTTATAAATATTAATAAATAATGTGACGACACGCATGGCGCAGTTTGTAGTGACCCTACTTGCTGCGCCAGCGGTCGCGGGTTCGAGTCCCGCTGGGGGCATACATTTGTTGAGCACGAATGTTTGTACTCCAGTCATGGATGTTTATATTTATAATATGTAGGTATGTATTTAAACTTATATATGTGTAGTATATCAACCATCTAGTATCCATAACACAAGGCTCGTACCTTACCGTGGAACTAGATAGTGCTGTGTGTAAATGTCCTAACATATTTATTTATTTATTAATAAATAATATTAGAAATTACTATAATTGTTTTATTAAATTCATATAATAGTAGCTTTAAAGAATTATTACTAAAATAAAAGAACCGTAACAGTTTCAAAGTCTATATAAGTTTCATTCTGCTTGACATTGATAAGAGGTTATCATACAAAATGTCGAAATAATGAATTATCTACAAAAAATAGTTATATATAGAGACTATACAAAAATTGTGTTATGTGTAGAAAAAACTTAGTAGCTAAATTGTTTCATATGTAGTATCTGTGTATATTAATTATTCAGCCTTTTTTACTCACCGGCTACTCTTCTTCATTACAAGAAGTATTTCAAAAACTTGCTAGATGCTCTCGGATATGCAGGTTTTCTCACGATGTCTTCCTTCACGAAAGAAAGACAAGCGATTATCATTCGTTAGAAACGATTTGCACTTGAAAATATAAGAGGTGCGAAACCTGGATTTGAACCCGTTTTACTTGATTTTTCAAGCGCGCTCGAGCCACTGGACTACCATTGCCTTATAATTTATAAATTATAATATATGTATAACTTTTAACTATTTACAATTAATAGGTAGTATCAACTTGCTCTGCTCTGCATATTTATGATTATATTTCGTGCCTGTAACAGTATACACTATACAGTAACCTTTTTTGTTATAGGTATTATAATCAATCTTCATCTGTCGTTTTTAAACCTGACTCAAAAAAGTCAAGTGATTTTGAATAAACATTGTAGATTTTAGATACAATAATTAATCTTGTTATAACATGAACTCGTGATTTGAATAGAAAAAAAACTAAACAATATTTTACGATTAACAACAACATAATTTCATTTAAATTTACTAATCCAAAGATGACACAAAAGTATAAAGATAATTTTGAAATAGTAGGTAAATGAAAATATTTTAGTAAAGAACAAAGATACCTATTAATTTATTGATAAAAATCTCTCTATCGATCTTAGCCATAATTTCTAAAAAATACATGCAATTGTTTACCTTACACAATGCAAAAATAATTAACATTAAACTCTTAATTCTTAAAACAACTGCTATATAGAAAGAAGTGCGAGTATCAGTTGTCACTTAGGTAGTTTTGTTTAGTCATGATAGTTATTTTACCTATTCATTTAACTCTTAGGTACACTCGTACGAAAGATAAGTAGGTAGGTTCATAGTAACTGTAAGTATAATGTTCCTGAAAGCTTTTTGTAAAGTATTAACGAGTACCCATTATCTGTTAATGTTCATCCACCTGTTTGAATTCACTTCATTTAACTATTATGTTATGCTAAATTAAGCTCGTAATCCTTCATTAGTAAATATGAAAATTTACACACGAACTGCATTTTTTACCTTTTCAATTAAATTAATAAAATAACATATTTTGCATGTTTTTTATATAGTATAATGAATACATACATCGTACATACATTGTACATGTTAGTTAGTTGTAATAAAAATATTATGTTGTCTAGGAACATGATTTTATATGACTATATTATATTTGCCAATATATTTTATGTATCTGGTAAACAACTCTACCGCTTACATCGCAAATGTTTTATCAGTGACGGATGTGGAGAGCGGAAGGCCGACCGCTGTCGATTTGTGTATCACTGTCTGTTTCAACGTCCCAAACCATCCCTTTAATTGTTCTTTGACAACTTATAGATTGGAGAGTTATAATGTAGTCCATTTCTTTAAATTTTATACGTAGATACCTCTATCTTAGTTTTAAAATGAACTACATTTGCCGTAAGTATGGCAAAAACAAAGTAGATCCCAAAAGGCGTGTTATTTTTGTTGCTTAGTGTCCATTTCGGAGAACGGTACGGACGGGTGCGCGGGCGGGAGCGGTCGTCGCCTCGTACAGGGCCGCATCTTGTTATGTGACATAAAGAAACTATATCTGTCTATACTTATAATAAATCTGTAGAGAGGTCAATTCTGTACATGAAATATATTTAGAAAATAACTATCAGGGATCGATACTGATGCCAAAAATGCAATCAGTAAAATTTTTGTCTGTCTGACTGACTGTCTGTCTGTCTGTTTAACCGTTATAGAAACAAAAACTACTCGTCGGATTTTAACGAAACTTGGTACAATTATTTTTCATACTCCTGAGCTGGTTATAGTATACTTTTCATCACGCTGACATCAATAGGAGCAGAGCAGTGAAGGGAAATGTTGGAAAACGGGAGAAGTTACTCCATTTTTTAAGCTTCCGTCGCGTATGCAACCTTAATGGTTAAAGCTACACAGAAATCATGTATGACGGAAATGTTCTCCTTAAAATTATATAAAAAATATCCCACGACAGCATATGTCTATCTTTTATGGTTAACTCACAATAACACGTGTAACTCCCGATAGCTTAGCAGTTCGAAGCTTTCTGATTATATTTGTCTACTCTTACGTTTATAACACTCTCAGTCGTCCCTAATTAAAAAAGTTAACATTATTAACTATTCCATAAAAAATAATCATAGAAATCGGTATAGAAACACCAATGTTATACATGAAATACGCTAATAATAAGCCATTGCGCGTGAATACTGAATCATGCTATAAGGATTATTTTTGAATTTGTAATTCATATAATATAAAAACAAAATAAAAATAAAAAGTAACTAAAGTGTATAAAATAAAATATATAGTATGATTAAATAAAATATAATATATTTACAACATAGAAAAAGAATATTTAATTCCTAAAATATTATTAACAAAGAATAATATAATAATGTGTTCTAAACTCTTAAATCATATTTCCGTACTTTTAATTATCGAATGATGCGTAATGATTTCTCATAGATGGCGGTATTAATATGTTTAAAATTTAATTTTAGTAAGTGTTAATTGTATTTTGCTAAAATATTTTATATCTATAATATACTAGCGATTTAGCGCGAGCGAAGCTGCGGGTTCCGCTAGTTATAACTATTTCTGCTATGTATGAATATGCTTATGTTGAATATTTTACATAATTTGTTTTCTTTTTAATCTACGAAATAAAGTTTATTTATTCGTTTCTAACGATATGATTAAATGACGTATGCAATTCATATTTTTTATTAGGACCACAAATATATGTCTTATTCATGTATGCTTAATAAACTAATTATACTTATATATAATCTGATATAACTACTTAAAAAATACTTAAAAATATTACTCAATCATTGACGCAGAATCTGTCTCTGTAAATTAGTAGAGCTGACGCGCGAACTGAATGAGGTGGGGGAAACGGGCTGCGCGGGAGTAGTGCGGGTGGCAGGCCGCAGTGCTGTAGGCATCGCGCGGTTAGCTCGGTCCGCGCTATGGCTTTACGCGCTGTATTGTTTATTCTCCCCGTGCTTTTAGCCGGCGGCGACGCGGTTTACAGTCGACATCGCGATCGTTTACGTACCGACCCGAGAATATTAGATAGAGCTTGCGAGCTTAGTTCTTGTTATCCTGCAACCGGAAACTTGCTTATCGGTCGCGAGAACCGACTCTTTGCGTCTTCCACATGCGGAAGCTCCGGACGCGAGCGTTACTGTATCGTGTCACATCTCGAGGATCGCAAAAAATGTTTTTGGTGTGATTCAACAAACAACACGAATAATAATCCGACGCTTAATCACCGTATACAGAATATTATATACAAATATATTCCCGGTACAATAAGAAAATCTTGGTGGCAATCTGAAAATGGAAAAGAAAATGTTACGATTCAGTTGGATATGGAAGCAGAATTTCATCTTACTCATTTAATTATTCAATTTAAAACTTTTCGACCGGCAGCTATGTTAGTGGAGAGATCATTTGATTTTGGAAAAACTTGGCGTGTTTATCGATACTTTG
Source organism: Boloria selene (assembly GCA_905231865.2). Taxonomy (NCBI): domain Eukaryota; kingdom Metazoa; phylum Arthropoda; class Insecta; order Lepidoptera; family Nymphalidae; genus Boloria; species Boloria selene. Next base: position 9,400,240 of record HG993137.1, on the reverse strand, counting down.
CACATAATTGCGACGAAGCTTTCCCCTCAGTGCCTAAGCATACTCAACGAAACTTAACGGAAGTGGTTTGTGAATCTCGTTACTCAGGTGTGGCGCCATCCACTGAAGGAGAAGTAATATTCAGAGTATTACCTCCAAATATACACGTGACCAATCCATACTCTGAAGAAGTTCAAAATTTATTAAGAATGACTAATTTACGAATTAATTTTACAAAACTGCATACTCTTGGTGATGACTTACTTGATAATCGAGCTGAAATACAGGAGAAATACTATTATGCTATATATGAAATGACTGTTCGAGGTTCTTGTTCCTGTTACGGTCACGCTTCTAGATGTTTACCAATGCCTGGAGTTGATTCAAAAAACAATATGGTACATGGGCGATGTGAATGTACTCACAATACTCGTGGTCTAAATTGTGAATATTGTGAAGATTTTTATAATGACTTACCCTGGCAGCCCGCAGTAGGTAAAACTTCAAATGCTTGTAAAAGATGTACTTGTAACAACCATGCTATAACTTGCCATTTTGATGCAGCTGTGTACAATAAAACGGGAAAAGTAAGTGGTGGTGTTTGTGATAACTGTCAACATAATACTATGGGTGTCAATTGTGAACTTTGCAAGCCAACTTTCTTCCGCGATCCTAATTTGGATGTACAAAGTCCCGATACGTGCAAACCTTGCGATTGTGATCCGGATGGAACAACGGACAAAGAAATTTTATGTGAAGATGAAACAGATTTAGTTAATAATAAAACTGCTGGACGTTGTCTTTGTAAATCTAACGTTGATGGAGCAAGATGTGACAGATGTAAAGATGGCTACTGGAACTTTGATCCACAAAACCCAGAAGGATGTGTATCATGTACATGTAACCATCTTGGAACTGTGAATGAAAGAGGATGCGATCCTTTATCTGGTAATTGTTTCTGTAAGCGTCATGTTACCGGAAGAAATTGTGATCAATGTTTACCTGAATTTTACGGTTTATCTGAAGTAAATGATGGCTGCTTACCTTGTGATTGTGATCTAGGTGGCTCTCTTGATAGTGATTGTGATGTTATAACAGGACAGTGCAAATGCCGTCCAAACGTAACAGGTCGTCGCTGTGATCAACCTATTCAAAACTTTTTTGTTGGAGCACTCGATTCTATTATATATGAAGCAGAATCAAGTCGATGTGATTCACAAATAGATGACAATGCTATACAAAGCCAGCTATGTCATGTAGTAATACGTGAAAATTATCCAGATGGCAGAAAAGAAACTTGGACAGGACCTGGTTTTATGAAAATACCTGAAAGTAGTACGCTTGTCTTCGTGGTTAATAACTTAAAAACAAGCATGAACTATAACGTTCTTATTAGATATGAACCGCAATCTCATTTAAGTTGGGAAGAAGCGACCATATTGGTTAAAAGGCCTTTTCCTATTGACGCAGAATCGCCCTGTGCTAACGTACGTCCAGAAGATGATACTATTACAACGAACCTTCCAGCTAACCAACGCAGTGTTTTAGTTCGGCCTTCAGTTTGCTTGGAAAAGAACAAGGAAACCGAAATTCGAATTTATTTAGGCAGACAAGATGGATATAGCTCAAACAGCAGAGCTTCTGTTTTAATTGATTCTATAGTTCTTATACCTTCTGTAGATGATTTACCATTTTTATCTAATGGTAGCTCTATGCGAGACGAATTTGACCGTTATAACTGTGGTGATTCATATTATTATGATCTTAACAGAGATAACATACCCGAAATTTGTAAAAAATATCACGCAAGTATTGGTTTCTATATAAGAAATGGATCAGAGTCCTGTCAGTGTGATCCATCAGGTTCAAAAAGTCATCAATGTGATCCTTACACAGGCCACTGCCAATGTGTTGAAAATATTGTTGGTGCAAGATGTGACCGCTGTGCTCCTGGGACATACGGATTCAGTAAATTTGGTTGTAAACGCTGTGACTGTAATAGCATAGGTTCACTCGATAACTTTTGTGATGTTACTAGTGGTCAATGCAAATGCCGAGCTAATACTTATGGTAGAGCTTGTGACTTATGTCAACCTGGCTATTTTAATTTTCCTAACTGTCAACAGTGTGATTGCAATGGTCATGCTATTGAATGCGATGATAAAACAGGAGCATGTAAAGATTGTAGAGATTATTCAGAAGGTCATCGATGTGAAAGATGTATCGAAGGATATTATGGTGATCCAAGACTTGGTGTTGATATACCTTGTCGACTTTGTCCATGTCCGGGTGTTAAAGGTAATCCAAATAAAAATAGCCACGCTGATCGATGTGAATTAGATTCTGAAACTAAAGATGTTGTTTGTGACTGTAAAGAAGGTTATGCTGGATCACTATGCGATGTTTGTGCCGATAATTACTACGGTGATCCAATTAAGGGAACATGTGAAAAGTGCGAATGCAATGACAATATTGATACTACAAAGCCTAATAACTGCGATCCATATACAGGAAAATGTTTGCAGTGCTTACATAACACTGCAGGCGATCATTGCGAGAGGTGTGAAGATGGTTATTTTGGTAACGCTACAGAAAAAGCATGTTATAAATGTAATTGTTCAGTTTTAGGTACTAACTTCACCCAAGGTAATTGTAACGGTATAACAGGACAGTGCCCATGTTTTAATAATGTTATAGGGATAAACTGCGATCAGTGCACAGAAAATCACTGGAGAATTGCGTTAGGAACCGGTTGTGATCCATGTGAGTGCGATCCAATCGGTTCAATTTCACCTCAATGTAACCCATATATTGGTAAATGTGATTGTAAACCTGGATATGGTGGCAGGCAATGTGATCAATGTCAAGAAAACCATTGGGGTAATCCTAATGTTGAATGCTATGAATGTGATTGTGATTTATACGGATCTGTTTCTCAGCAGTGTATGCGTGATAATGGATCATGTCTATGTAAACCAGGAATTGGTGGATATAAATGTAACATGTGTGCTAGAGGCTACCTTGGTGAAGCTCCAGAGTGCTACACATGTGGTGAATGTTTCGATAGTTGGGATAAAGTAATAGAAGATTTACGTATACAAACAGAATATGCAATTGGAAATGCAAGTAAGATTAAAGTAGTGGGAGCCACTGGAGCATATACTAGAGATTTTGATGAGATGACTAAAAAGTTATCGGATGTAGAAAGTTCATTAGAAAGTGCAAAACTAGGTCAAACCACAGTTAAGGAGCTATTAGAAAATATAACAACTTTACAAAATCAATTAAATTTTGCAGATAAAAAAGTAAAGGATAGTAATGATAATCTTAACGCAATTACATCAAAAATAAACCTTGGTAATGTAACTTTAGATGGCTTAAGAAATAGTATTGATCATCTTAAGTTAAAAACACTTGAATTAGAAAATAACGCAACAAAATTACAGGAAGCTAATTTAGAAGGTGCTCTCAATTTAACACGCGAAGCGAAACAAAGAGCTCTCAAAGCAGCTGATGATACGGAAAATGTACAAATGTTGATAGCTAATACTGATAGACAGATTAAAAACACCGACAGACTAATAGAAATGCAATATGTCAATTTTAATAATACACAAAATGAAAATGACAAGAAGTTAGATGAGTTACAGCAACAACTATCTCAATTAGAGGCACAATTACCAAAAATAAATGAACATATGTGTGGCCAAGAAAGTGATACATGTGACATATGTGGTGGAGCTGGATGTGGAAAATGTGGTGGTATCTCATGTGATCAAGGTGCTATTACAAAAGCAGAACAAGCTTTAGATTTTGCAAATAAGACTGAACATCGAATTAAAGATCATGAATTGACGGCGGAAGACTTATTTAGATCTGTTTCTCAAGTAAAACAAGATACAGTTGCTGTTCGATCTAGGTCAAAAGATTTGTATAATCGAGCTAGTGAATTTAAAGCAACAGCTGAAAGAGCTACGAATGAGAGCCAAGAACTTACAACTGAACTAAAAGAGTTTTTGTCTAAAACACATAATACTCCTGAAGAAGTCAGACAACTCGCTACTGAAATTTTAAATTTGTCTATTAGCATTGAACCTAAAGAAATTACTGAACTGTCCCAACGCATTAATTCCACTGTATCACATCTAACTAATATAGAAAATATTATAGCTGAGACAAAACCAGATCTAGACATTGCGAAAGCGTTGAAACAAAATGCAACAACTATTAATAAAACGGCTAATTTAACTTTAGTTATGGCTAATAAGGTATTGGAAGCTTTAGATGAAGCTCAAGCTGCGCAAAACGCAGCAGAAGAGGCTATCCTCAAAGCAAACAATGACATTGAAGCCGCTAAAAGTGACTTAACACCTATAGCCTTAGAAACCGAACAGGCCCAAAAGAAAGCGAATGAAACTCTGGATGAAGTTGAGGGACTACGGACTCGTTTATCTGACTTACAGAAAAATATATTAAAAATTGAAAGTGATGCAGATCAAATTAAACTCGAAGCCAATGATGTCGTCAACAAAGCAGAGGGAGCTGAGCAAAAAGCAAGGCAACTCAGGCAAGACTTTAAGCAAACGAATATTTCTCTAGCCGAGAGGGCAAGCCAAACTTCCAATTCAAGAGAACGAGCTCAATTATTACTTAATCGAGCTACTAAACTAGCTAGTGATACGCAGATGCAATTGAAACTTTTAGCAAACATGGAAGAATTGTACAACGACCACAACGAACTATTGAATGTGTTAGAAAAAAAAATAGGTACACTGAATGCGGACATGAATTATTATTTATCAGAAATTACTAAGAAATCCGACTACTATAGATCTTGTACCACATAATAAGTCTCCCTAGTTAGTCACTATTAATATATTAGAGCAAGTGAGGCTATTAATAATGTGTAGAGAAATTTTATAAAATTTACACCTAGTATATAATGACATTTCCTTAAACCTAATATTATTTAATGAATTGTTCTTTTGAAGAAAATAATGTAATTTCTTAATTGTGTTTTAAATTTTAAATCAAAAGATTTTTTCCTCGAAGTGTCTATTGTCTACCCATCATAACATATAAAAATATTATATTCAACATCTTATGTAAAGAATTTTCAACATGCATTTATATGATTTTTAGTGTGTAAATTAATATATATTGTAAATATCAATTAAATAAACAATAAACTTTGTAACTATTCCATTGTTAGAAGCTGTAGAGTATACTAGCACTAAGAACATCTAAACTAACAAATAAGAATATTATTATTTTACAAAATGTATTCCAAAGAATTTTCTTCATAAAATTAGAATTATTATCCAGTTAACTATGCTCTATGTGAGCATTTGTTTTACTTTTAAACATATCCTATAATATTTTAGCATATATCAAAATATACTTATATAATTGCCTTAGTATTACTTAATACCGTATGATGCATTTAATTCTGTTCTATAAAATTAATTGTATAATGCTTTTAATTAGTGCCATGGTATTTCTTTCATGTGTACAAGCTTAAGGCCCCTTTACTTAATTATTGTTAACATTTCACAATAAATTATATGTTAATGTGATGATTACAGTACATTAATTTAAAACATTGTAAAGGTATATTTTGCTGTAATCTTTAGTACATCAAATAAAACCGATTTGGTAAATGTTTGGTTAAAAGTATTCTGTACATTATAAACTATAAAGCCATTAAAAAGCTTTACTAAGATACAATAGTAAATAGTCATACTTTTGTCAGTCACATATCAGTATATATTATTTTGTGTATTACTTTGTAAATTTAAAAATAAAATGCTAGTTTGTTAATAAAAACTTCTTATATAATAATTTGCTTCTTATTTCTTCTGATCTTTCTAATCTTTTGATAAAATATATCAACAGGTAAAGATTTAGATACTAACTAATGGTTAGTCATCATTGAATTTAAAACATTTATAAAAATCATCACGATTAATTAAGTAATGTAATCATATTTTAGTTGACTTAGTTTATTTTTTTTATTTTTATTAATTAGATTTTTGTGACTTTTTATTTTAGTTCGTACACCATAGATTTATTATGTAGCTACACCATAAACATTAATTTATTATCACTACATGGTATAAAACACAGTCGCTTCCCGCTGTCTGTCTGTCCCTATCACCTATATATGCTTTGATCTGTAAAACTACACAACGGATTTTGATGCGTTTTTTTAATAGATAAAGTGATTCAAGGGGAAGGTTTTAGTTTATAATTTGTTAAGTTTATGTATACATTTACTAGCGGAATAGTTATTGTGTAAAGATTAAAAAAACATCACATTTCATATTATAATCATAATTTATTTTTTTGCCATATTGGCAACGACTAAGATAACAGCATTTCTATAATTAATGTTTTTATCTAATGACACAATGATTTTCTGAATCTGAATGATATAGGATGTTAATACTGATCTGAATTATATTAAAGAATGTTAATACTGCAGATTGCTACAGGGTAGGTACTATACGACCTTTTATAGTGTGACACGATCAGGGCACTTCGGTATGCTGATTTACTTTTCTAATAGCAAAGTGAATTGAATTGGAGCAACTTTATTGTTGTTGTTGTCTGCGTCGGCAAACCTGCCGTTAAGGTGTCGTGGTTAAATGCTTAAAACAATATAGATACTATAGTCTGCTATCTCCTAGCGCACTTTATTTATTCATTTATTTTTGATGTTAGATATCCGATAACCTTCAATAATAAATCTACAACGACATTATAAGGATGTTTATTTGTATGGTGTAGCTAAAACTGATAAAACGATTTTTAATTCTGTGATCTGTGCTAAATACGAAGCGTTATTACCTTAACTACATAATATACAGTATACTCGTAGGTATGCTATGTTTTGTTCCGATATTTTTTTATCCAAAATCATTTTAAGTAACTAAACTCTCAAAATACCCGTCGTCTTAATCGGCTTTTGTTGATATGTGAGTTAAGCGAGTAAACAAAAAATAAACTCTTTACCTTTATAACTTTAATGTTATAAATTTACGCTATACCTATTACCTATATTCTATATATAATATCTTAACAATTATTCTTTCTGAATTATTTTACAATATATCTTTTTGCCTTATAAAATACTTATAGTATGGAAAAAAGCTTATAAATTATAAAAGTTAAGATGATATTCGTTACATTTCAGATGGCTTTATTTGGAGCCCATACTCTGTAGCGACGATGGTGATTTAGGGATAAAGTTTCGAAAACTCGACCAATGTTTTAAACAGGTTACACGGCTTTTGGAATCAGATCCCCGCATCTCAGCTGTAGTACAATCTGCGAGACTGCAGCCAATGCTCGATGCTATATCAGAACAAATAAATGCATGTCAGTCAGCATTAAACCAGTACATTGACGTTAGTATTATTGCTTAATAATAATTTCTCCTTCAAGTCTTTCATCAATTTGTTCCTTTCTTTTTTCAAAAACTGTTTATGAACTAACCTAACACCCAATTCCCAAAATTATTTTTTTCTTTTAAAATATATTATATACCTATATACTTCCAGTTTGGTCTAATTTAAATTTGAAAAAATACCACTGAAAAAATTATATGAATGGAAAAAGCGTATGGAAATTTAATCTAATTCTTAATTGAAACTTTTCAATAACAATAATTTGTTTCCATTGGTAGTGCAGTTATTACGAGTATATTATGATGAATGGAACTCGTTAAGTAGTCATCATCAATAGTAGAGACTTTGAATTTAGGCTTATTAGTTATTTTTCTAGTTTGACATGATTAAGACGTCAAAAATTTGACTTAAGAGCCTGAATTTTGGTGTTGTTACAAATAAAAGCGAACTTAGTAAAGTTTCAAAATAACCCATTTAGTTTTTAATACACAAGTAGTAAAAATATTTAGATGCAATAGGTACGTTTCCTAATTTTTTTGTTGCATATTGATGTATTAAATGTTTACATTTACAGGATAAACGTTCTATCTTTCCTAGACTATATTTTTTAAGTGACGATGATTTACTGGAACTACTTGGGCAAGCGCGAGCTGGTGCTGAAGGAAAAGCGGCAGTGATGCAGTCTCATATTAAGAAGCTTTTCCCGGGCATAACAGGCGTTAATCTCGGCCCTAATGATCTATCAATTACTGCGTTATGTAGTCATGGGGAAATATTACAGCTTGATCATCCAGTCGATATCGATTGTTCTGTTGAGGTAATCGATAAAAATAATTAAGATTACCTCATCAAAGATATTTCCACATTATAAACATTGTATATACACATATTGAATACTTATTTATAATAATTAATAATTATTAGTAGAACTTTTGTGAACTGCAATCAAAAATATAATTCATCCTTTCACCTTAATAAAATATATCATCATATATATCACAATACAAATATAGTAAAATATAACTACTTCCTCTCCCTCTCTTGCTAAGAATATAAATTTGAAAAACTAATTACGACAAATAAATTTACCATACACTCAAACGGACCAAGAACTTGAACTCAAAACTTCCGGATCTGCAGTCGAACCTGTTACTAGGCCAAGGAGACAGCTACTAGGTAAATATCCTAATATTTGCAATATTTTCCAGTTATGGCTAAAAAAGTTAGAACAAGAAATGCGTTCGTCACTTCAGAACATGGCAATAAAATGCGTAGTTTTGAATAGCTTTCAAAACCAAGATCCATTTTCGTTGCCGACACAAATACTGTGCCTGTCGCAAATCATAAGGTTTACAGAGCAAACGGAGAAAGCTATTGTATCCAAGGAATTGCATAAATTAAAAAGTAACATTGAAAATGAAAATTCTTATTATGTTGATGTTGAAGTGGAGGATGAAACGGAAAAGTATAAGAAGCAAGCTCTAATATTACAATGTGCATTTTATGGATCGATGGTTCAAGATTTGATAGAGCACAACGTGGTGACCCTAAATGATTGGCACTGGCAAAAACAATTAAGGTAGATTTATTTTCATCTTCATCGGTATGTGTAAACTTAACTAATTCAGTAGCTTTACTAGCACCTATATTAAGTTTTAAGAGTAATACGAAATCAAATCGATCGATTTATACCGACTTTGACCTTATTTTAATTACTGTAAATAGTAAACACGTAACTACACACTACCGTAAAGCATCGGATTGCTGTGAATCAAAGATTGCTAGTGTAACTACTGTATACACTCCCTTACTATTCATTATCAATATGTACCATCTGTCCCTCTGTATTTTTGTTTGATGGGTGTACATCTGTCAAATGTCCAACAATGCGGCTGATTATAAGTTTTACTGTTATTTTAACACAGAATACATCCCACTAGTCCATTCCAAATCCTATAAGTGAATCTTTCACTATTAAGACGGTGAGGCTCTGGAACTTCCAAATGAAATAAGACAGTCCAAGTCTGTAAACATTTTTAAAAAGCGTCTCAAAACACACTATTTGTCTCTTTACAACTAAACTGTCATTATAGTTGCATGTATTATATTATTATGTATGTTTATTACTATTTCATTATATATTTTATGTATGTTTATTACAATTTCATTATATTATCATGTAAGTATATGTATGTTTAAGTATTTACACAATAAAATATTTATTGTATATATAGTATTTTATATATGTAATTTTTATGTATGTTTATTAATAATAAGTTAATTGAGTACACTTTTGCCTGTAAGATATCACTTTTAGTGATAAGGCCGCCTTTGCACATTTCTCTAAATGTATTTGTTTTTGTATGTATCATTTTTATTGTTGTGTGTAATAAAGTGTTTAAATAAATAAATAAATAAAATGATGGCTTCACAATTTTTAATATACTAGTACCTATATATGTCGGCGGATTTGTTTTAGATTTTACTCACTAAAAACTAAAGAAATCATTATAAAAATGGGCCTAGCCGAGATCTCTTACTCCTATGAATACCTCGGTGTAAACACTGGACAATTTGTACGGACTGAGACTACTGATGAAAGTTTTCTTATTTTAACTCAGGTACATATAATTAATAAAATTAGTAATAAGGTTATATAAAAAAAAATATTTTTAACTGCCACTGCGTATTGTAAAACTAATGTTTATTTTTATGCCATTTATGTATTATTTTATTAAAAAGATACTGCAACATGGTTTTTCTTAGGCGTTGCATCTCGGCCTCGTAGGGAATCCTTTTGGACCAGCTGGAACTGGCAAAACAGAATCAGTGAAAGCTTTAGGAGCTTTGGTGGGACGTCTCGTGCTTGTGTTTAATTGTGATGAAGTAAGTAAAATAGATGACACATGAATAATAAATATATAATAATAATAATAATAATAATAATAATAATAAAATCGTTTATTGCCATAAAGTACAGTAAAAAGAACTTAACATAAACTAGGTGGCTTAAATAACTAAATGGCAAAGGGTAATAACTCAGCTGATTATTGTGTGAAATATGATTAGATATTAAAATAAATATAAGTTGTTTATTTTTTATTATTCTTATTCATGCTTTAAATAAACATAAGAAATTAGGCACTACAAACCTCGTTGGATTTCGAATTTATTCTGTTCCAAATAAATAGGCGATGGATGCAGAATGTATGGGTCGGCTGTTGAGTGGCGTGGCGCTGTGTGGCGCGTGGGGGTGCTTTGATGAGTTCAACCGCCTGTCCGCCGACACGCTGGCGGCCGTCTCGCACCAGCTCGCGTCGCTGCTGGGCGCCACGCGCTCGCGCTCCGCCGGCGCCGAGCCCGTCGCCGTACTCAACGGGAAACAGGTGGCTTAGCTATTTGACACGATTGGTATCTACTTACGCATTTCTAAGAAAAAAAATATTAAGCGATTAGCTAGTCCAACTCTCTCAAATCTATGATAAATTCTAGAGAGTTTTCCCCACTTTAGTCGATAATATTATTTTCTTAATGATGTTATGTATTATTTGGTGTCTGATATTTTTGCTTAAAAGTCAAAGTTAATTTAAAAAAAATTTATTTAAGAAGGCATCTCACGCGCAATTTTACTTGAATATTGACGAATGTAGATGACGAGGTAGCAAGCCCGTGTTATTAGTATTCGTCAAAGACAGCTGTTGTCCAGGTGGCGGTGTCGGCGTGGTGCGGCGTGGCGGCCACGATGAACCCGGCGGGGCGCGCGTACGGCGGGCGGCGCGCGCTGCCGCCGGCGCTGCAGCACGCGCTGCGCCCGCTCGCGCTGCGGCCGCCCGCGCGCGCCGCGCTCGCCGCGCGCCTGCTGTCCGCCGCCGCCGGCGCCGCGCCCGCGCCCGCGCGCCGCCTCGCCGCCGACCTCGACGATGTCTTCACTTTGGCGAGGTTTATTTATTTATTTATTAACGATCTCCAACAGAAGTACATAACACAAGAATAAAAATAATAATAAAGATTTAAATTTTCATTGCTTAATATGTACCTCCAAGTACTGGAGAACACATTAACTTTTAACTAAATTTTATTAAAAAAAACAAAACTAGTCTAATTTTGGCAAAAATAATAAAACAAAATTGAACTAATCATATTTTGAAAAAACAAATTTAGACTAGATTTTTAAAAAGACAATGAAAAAAAAAACAAAAAAAGTACGTGTGTACAAAGTACACATGTCAGAAGTAAAACTTCTTTGGCAAACTAATTTAAATCTCGTTTATATTTATACTAAATAACCCCGTCTAATCTCGTTGAGAGAGGGAGATGGCGCGAAGGTCACACCCACGAGTTAGACAAAGTTAGAAATGTCACTGACTCGCGGTGGGCGAGATCTAACTAAGGCTAACTCTTCCCCGTCTCTGAGCGCCTGGTACTATGGACTTATTTTTTCGTTTCATCGAATTTGAAATCACAACGATTCTAAAGAAGTTTCACTTCAAAAACATACTACCAACTTATAATATTATGTTGTGCGAAATATTCACGTAATGTACGCGTAACATTTTCTTTTAAATGTGTTAAGTGTATCGAAACTCATGTCTACTGTTGGTATTTCATTTTATAGTCGCGACATTCGGGCTAATGGGTGATAAGGTTAATAATTATATAAAAAATGCGTAAATGTGGATCCAGGATGCTAACTTAATCATACCTGAACTACTAAACAGATCTGAACATTGTTTGACACAGAGGTTTGATTTGAGAGATTATAGGCCAGAATAGCTTTATACTTAACTTTTTATCACGGAAAATTGTACGGTACTGTTGGCATATATTTGTTTTTGTTTTTCCAGGTGCTATGACCAATTAATGGCAGATATTAATTAATTATATTAAATCATTGTATTAATAAACGAATAAATAAATAAATTAAATACATAAAAAATAACCCAATAAAATTAATGTATTCCAGCACACTACTAAGTAACCAAAGGCACTATGACTGGGGCCTGCGCGCACTGAAGTCGGCGGTGGGTAGTTGCAGCGCGGCCCTCGGTGCGCGCGGGCCCTGCGATGCCACGACACAGCGTGCGCTGCTCAGGAAGGTGCTGAGACTTAACAATATATCTAAACTCACCATGTATGATGCTGAAAGGTAATATATTATATCGTGTTTTCGTTTTAACTTTTATGTTATACCTACGAGTTAATAAATAAATATGTTGGGACATTATTACAACAGCACCATCTAGTTGCATGGTAAGCTACGAGGCTTGTGTTACAGATACTACACATATATAAATTTTGAATACATACATATTTATATAAATAGAAACACCCATGACTGAAGTAGAAACATTCGTGCTCACCAAATGAATACCCCCAGCGGGACTCGAACCTGCGACGGCTGGCACTACCAACTGAGCCAAACGTGTCGTCAAAATTTTAATTTATATATAACAAGCGACTCGCCCTCGCTTCGCTCGGGCTCTTCCCTGGATTTAGCACAGGCAAAGCCGCGGGATTTGCTAGTTATACATATAAAGTTTATATTATAAACCTTCCTCTTGAATCACTCTATCCATTAAAAAAAACCGCACCAAAATCCGTTACGCAGTTTTAAAGATTTAAGCATACATAGGGATATAGGGACAGAGAAAGTGACTTTGTTTTATACTATGTAGTGATTTATTGTAACAGTTTGCTGTTTTTAATTGTCTCATCGAAAAGTCGCAATATCTACACACCTCTTAATTCAGCATACGCATTACAGATTTGAAAACATTTTATCTATGGTATTTGCGGATGTGCCAGAGGAGGAAAGTGAGACAGATCCTATTTATCCTTCTTTAAAATCAGCAGTAACGGAACTCGGCCTCGTACACAGTGACTTCCAAGTAAGTTATCTAGTGTATCATTATTTTCTAATTTTAATATCACTTTTAATTATATTTTTTGTCGATAAAACTAAATAAGTAAAGTTCCGTTCCGTAAGTTAAGTATAGTATATAATATATTATATATATTTTTTTACAGATCCAAAAATGCGTTGAACTCTATGAACAGTTACAACAAAGAATGGGAGTTGCTATAGTTGGTCCTCCTGGATCTGGAAAAAGCACCATAAGAAAACTTTTAAAAACTGTAAGTATTTAAATTTATTTTATGTGCAATTCATTTTTGTTTAAATATTTATTTTTAAAAGATTATGATAATGACTAAAAGTATTCTTTATTGTGAATAATAAAATTACTCAACTTTATAGTGCAGCTTTTTTCATGCTTATTTAAATGTAACAGTAAAACCTTTTTATCATAATAAATTGTCTGTACTTATAAAAGGTAATGTCAACTATTTTGGAAAAAAGCAGCAGACCTATTAGTATAGAAATTCAAAATCAAAATCAATCAAAAAAGATATTATATTGATATGAATTATTGATATATAAATAAATGATAGTCCGAGCTAAAACTAATTGTATATTATCTGAACTTAATGATAGAATGATAGATTGATAGGTTGATAGAACGACCCATGAGCGCGTACGACGACGACTACGACGACGACTGACTGCTCACGACTACTACTGTTTCGAAATATATATGGCGTAAAGTGGTTACGCGACAAATATTATGTATTGGCCCGTACAATGTGTGTACAGGCGATGCAGCAGCGCGGGCGCAGCGTGGCGGAGTACGTGATCTCTCCCAAGGCGCAGCGGCGGCGCGCGCTGCTGGGCGGCGGCCAGCGCGACGCGCGCGCCGCGCCCGGCCTGCTCGCCGCCGTCGCGCTCGCCGCCGCCGCGCAGCCCCCCGGTACCGCTCACACACTCACTATATACCCATACTCCTTTGGGGCCATTCATTTATTACGTACTAGCGACTCGCCCTCGCTTCGCTTGGGCTTTTTCGTAGGTTTAGCACAGGCAAAGCCGCGGGATCCGCTAGTTATGCATATAAACCTTCCTCTTGAATCACTCTATCTATTAAAAAAAAACCGCATCAAAATCCGTTGCGTAGTTTTAAAGATTTAAGCGTACAAAGGGATATAGGGACAGAGAAAGCGACTTTGTTTTATACTATGTAGTGAAGACTATTTTCGCTAGTTTTTGACCCCCTCCCCCCCTATTATAAGAAAAATAAAAAATAAATACACGTTTGATTTATTTTAATGTTTATTTTTCAAAGTAACAATTTTTTGAAATGTTTATTTGTAATTTTAAAGGTACAGTACCTTTCGCTCGGTTGCCCGCGCTTTTTCAAAGTATAATTTTATTTTGCGCATTTTTTTTATCTTACGTAAGAACTATTAAGACTTTCCCACCCCCTTGTAAGAAAACATAAGACATGGTCGACCCCCCCTGCCCCCTAAAATATGTTCGGACATTTTTACAACAGCACCATCTAGTTCCGTAGTAAGCTACGCGGCTTGTGTTACGGATACCAGATAGTTGGTATACTATACATATAAATATAAAATATGTACATAATATATTAATATTAACACCCATGACTGGAGAACAAACATTCGTGCTCAACAAATGAATGCCCCCAGCGGGACTCGAACCCGCAACCGCTGGCGCAGAAAGTAGGGTCACTACCAACTGAGCCAAACATGTCGTCGGGATATTCACATAAGCATAAGAGATACAATATAACCGGTGTCAGAGGTGTGGTCGTGGGTGGTGTGCGACGGGGACGTGGAGCCGGAGTGGGTGGAGGCGCTGAACTCGGTGCTGGACGACAACCGCCTGCTGGCGCTGGCGGGCTGCCGCCTGCAGTTCGCCGGCAACGTCAGCTTCATCTTCGAGACGCACGCGCTGGACCACGCCTCCCCCGCGACCATATCGCGCATGGGCATTATATTGTTCAGGTATACAATTGATTTAATTGCGAATTAAAGTTCTTGTGTTTTATATTTTACCAGCAATACTAGTTCATTTTTTTAATCACTACTAAACTTCAATCTTCATTCGATCACTCGCTGGGTTGAAAATTCTCCAAAATTACTCCAGCTTTAATATACTTCTGAGTCGCGCGGCTATTTTTTTCATATATTATGTGCGGCGTGCACTACTCCTCCTCTCCAGTTATTGTAGTTTTTGTAGGGATCCTTATATTTTTCTTGCAATTAAAATAGACTATATTAATCAGTGAAAATGGAGCATTCAAATGGTGAAAGAGTTTTTAAAATCGGTCCAGTACGTTTTGAGCCAATTCGTTACAAACATACAAACCTTTCCTCTTTATAATATTAGTATAGATTGACATTAAGGATATGATTGTTTTTTTTTAAACAAAAGAGAAAAAGTTGTTCAAAGGTACATAGTTCATACTTTTTTAATATTTATTGTATGATTTAAAATATTAACAATAATAATTGACGCATTAAGAATAAAACGCATTAATGCTTCATATCTTATAAACTTATTTTTACTTAAAATATGTTTATCAGTAACGAATACCACTGCGCAGAAGAAGTATTAGAATGTTGGATTCGTAAGAAAGAATTTGATAATGAAACCGCAAGACTGGCCGTGACGCTATTACACCAGACTGTAAGGAAAATCTTACAGTGGATTAGCTCACACAGATCAGATTTTGTTGTACGGGATTGCCAAATGTCATTGGTAATTTTTATTATTTTATTAATTCGTTATGTTAAAATGGATGTTATTTTGTTAATTTTTATGTTTTGTAATACACTTCATTTAAAATGTGATTGTTTTGTTTAGGTGAAACAAATATTAGTCCAATTTGAGTATATTGTGGAAGAAGATAATTCAAAAACTCCTCTAAGTGCAGAAGATATAGTATGGTCGGCTGTTCAACATAGCATTATAGGCTTACTGAAAACTAATGCCATTGACAGCTTTTACGATGAGGTACACTCACATGATAAGTAATTATGATGCTAAAATGTTTACTTCATTTGCCCCATCGAAAATTAGAATCACTTTTCCATACAAATATTTTAATTAGTAATGTAGAAAAATAAAAAGAGGTTTTGTGTCAAGTTTACATTAAATACGACTAATGTAGTAATAGTAAATAACGCTTTTAAATCACTATGTAATGTATTAACTAACTAGAAACTCAACGTCGCTTCGCTCGGGTTCATTCCAAGGTGCTTTTTAGCTTGCTTAATTTCAGGTCAGTATTACAAAAAAATCAGTACTTGCATACTTTGCTAGCGTGTTTAGAACTCTTTAATCCGTCACTGTCACAAAATGCGATCTTAGCGAACTATAAACTATCTTCCTGTCAAATTTCATATTTATACGTCGAGTGGTTTTCGATATTTTGTGATGATTTATTTAGAAGCTAAGCACCAATATGAATAACATTAACAATTCACGTACCTCCACCTACCTGATTTGCACCTCGGCCCACGTCTATAGACGGGGTATACGATGGGTTAATAAGACATTGATCAGTGTAAATATTGTAGTTGCAAATGCCTGCCATGCCAGCGTGCCCGGGCGACGCGGCGCCGGAGTGGGCGGAGTCGCTGCTGCAGTCGGCGCGCGTGCGTGACGCCGCGCCCGCGCTGCGCGCCGCCCTGCGCGCCGCCGCGCCCGCGCTCGTGCTTGGCTCGGACGCCAGTGCTAAGAAGTAATCATGCCAATCCCACTCAGACTACCCGACTGTGCAAAGATATTGTAGTGTACATTATTGTACGCGTTTACACCAGTGCTTCAAGTCTACTAATGCAATGGTGTCACAGTTGTCTATCAATGACATCGTAATTGCTACTTTTTACAATTTTGGTAGTCTACTAATGTAATGGGTTTTCCAATGTGTGTCACTTACACTCCAACAACACATTTGCAAATAATTGGTAGTCCCGTACATAATGACAAGTCAATGTCAATTTATTTTTTTGACTTTTTATGATCATTTTACATAATGCTTAGTCTTTAAAACGTAACTAAATAAATAATAATGCCGATACCGATTCCCTTTCATATGACAAATGATAAGACCATTGATAATTTAGTAGGCTATGAAATTTTGGACCAAAGGTAATTGAATTAAAATTGCATTGTTCCATATTGATAATTCATATAAAATAGCAGACTTGAGGCCCAGTTAGAGGATTCGATCCCGGGATCCCGGGATCCCGGTCATATTTTAGTCCCGAAATTTTCGGGATCAAATTTAGTAAATCCCGGGATTTTCGGGATTGATACATTTTTTAAATAAGTCAACGTTGTTAGTTTCATAAATTATTTACAGAAGTGCCTAGTTTGTTTATTTTATAAGAAGAAAGTATAATTTTGTTTAACCGCCTTTTTGAAGATTTAAAACTTAAATATTCTATGCCCTCACAAAACTTAAAGATGAATAAGCAAAAAAACGTGTGTGTGTACTTATGTACGCACGTAAGAAGTTATACTTCTTTGGCATAACAAGATAAAAATCTTTCTAAAAATTTTATCTTCGCGTCATCCAACATTTGTAGAAAAAGCGACACTAATAATAATAGAAAAAAGGAGTATTTAATACATTGAAAGTTTTATTATAAAGCATTATCTAGTTAAATAAAGTTTATTTAAATATCATAAATAAAAATTATTTTTACATAATTAAAATAATTATTATTTGTATCTATTATTAATTTATTAATTTATTTGTACACTTGTTACATCTATATAAATAAAAATGAATGTTGGTAAGCGCATAACCGACAATGGCTGGACCAATTGGAATTTCTTTTGTACGTTCCTTAAGGGCCACGGAATGTTTTCTAATAAAAAAATAATGAAAGTTTGTAAAAAACTTATACAAAAGGGGGTACCTAGGGACGAACCCGAACGAACCGTGGGTGAGCCACTAGTAAAAAAATATTTTATTTTATGATGTAAATAAATAATACATACCGTCAACTAACCTCAAATTCTATAAACGTACTCAAAGTAATATGTAGAAACAATTTTTATCACTTATAAAGTTATAATCACAGTAAATTATCTTTCAATCAATAAATTGTTAATAAATATCAATCACCACGATATATTATTTGAAAAAATATAAATATCCGAATGAAATATATATAAATATACATACACATAGTATATTTATATATATTTCATTCGGACTAATACAAAACACGTGTTTTAGGTTCAGATAAACGTGAATAAATATCGTGAATTACAGTTGCAAGTCCTCTAAACTATTGACTAGCTAACTTCATACTGTCAGTTTTTCGTGTCGGTGTGCGCGCGCATCATAAAAATTTACTCTCATCATTTTTCCCTAACGCGCCTAAAGAAGTATAACTTCAAAAATGATTTTGATATGTTTTACTGTCTTTTTGGAACGAAGTTCCTTATGGGACGATGCGGAGGGGTACCCGCCAAACGTCCGTAACGAAAGATTTTTATTCATCTAGTATTTTATAAAAATGGATACTTATATAACAGTCAATTATATTTATATTATTTAAAAATGGCAATAAATATTATATATCATGTTTTTTATGTTTAGATTTTTATTTTTATCGATAAAAAAAATATAAAAAATGTATACAGAATAATTATTTTAAAATTAATATTTTTATAATAAGGAACTTCGTTCCTATCGGGTGTCCCACGACACCACACGGTATACTTTTTGTTCCCACTTTCCATTAACAATATAATCCCGGGAATATCCCGGGATCCCGAGATTGACTGTAGATAATCCCGAAATCCCGGGATTAGAAATATCGACCGGGATCGAATCCTCTAGGCCCAGTACACTCACTTAAAAATTCTCGGACTCGGAACTGGCTTAAAAATTGAATATCCAGCCCTGGCTGTACAAAACACAGGATTATAACACTGTCAATCTCCAACTCTAGGTCATTGAGAATTTACTTACAAAAATATAATAAAAAAACCTTTGTTTGACTGGAAAATCAAGCCCAAGATCGCTAAGAAGATGTAGAAAATGTTATTGCCTTGTTAGTTAATTATATAACAAGCGATGGAGTTTGAGTTAATATTTAATAATATATTATCAGTAAAGTTCTTAGCTCATTACTTTAGTGACTAATGATAGCTTGTTCGGTACAAGTTCCAGGCTCAGCCAAATCGTCGGAAACAGAAAATTATTTATATAAGTAGTTACGGAAGCTATTTCTTTAGAATATTATAATCGGGGCTTAAAGAACTTAGAACACGTTTGTTACGTGGGTTATAATATCTTCCACTCATTATCTTAGTCCTAGTCTTAGTGTAATTAAACACTTTGTATTACTCGTTCTTTTAAATACTTGGTTCATTGTTGTGTGATTTACAAGTGAGAACTATAATTTAAAACAATTTTAGAAACATGTAATAAACACAAACACACACATGATATTATAATCTTGGTAATAAGTTAATGACATAATATTTTTTCTTTTAGTCTGTTGGCTGAATTTGTTCTGAAGGAAACCAACTCTACAATAATAACGATTGATTGTACTCCTATATTGGAACCTTCTGATATAATAGCTGAATTGAAACGAGTAAGAAATATTTGATTTTTTTTTACTATTAAAGTTATTAACCATCGATTTCTTTCCTAGTTGCCTAGTAATAGCTGACTCAATGCCCTTTTTATAACCAGGCTATTTCAACATATACAATTATTGTTAATTCGCAATTTAATTTGAAAAAGAGTGAGAAAAAAAATAGTCCCGCTGAGTTTTTCGCCAGTTCTTCTTAGGTCAAAGGTTTCTTATTTCCGAACTGGTGGTAGACTCATGACGCTCAGTAAGAAATTGTAACAATTTTTATGGTGAATAAAATATTTTGATTTGATTCAGACTTTAAATAAAGTTGGTATGATTTGAGTAGTTTCAGAGATCATGCCTACATAGTATAAGTTTTGGTCGATAGAACAACGCAGTGAGCAGTGGCGGAGGCGGCGGCGCGGCCTGCACACTGCTGCTGCGCGGCCTGCAGCGCGCGCGTACCGATCGCTGGGGCTCCTCGCTTGTACACTCCTTCGTACTGCAGGTGCACACGAATATACACTGGTATCTCGTATATACCATTGCAAATCCAGAAGTACTGGGATCGAGACTTGGGTTAACCAGAGATTTCGTAGAATGTAATTTATAATATAATTGCTTCGGTTATTTCTCAGATCTATTTATTTTACAGAATACTTATATACATATTATACTTTGATTTTATTATATTTTTATTATATTTCTTTGAAATATTTTTTCTAACGCTTATCACCATAATTACTAATCTAGATGAACTCGTCAAAGAAAGCGAGTACATCTTTTTTACTTGCCTTCTAATGTCTACCAATAAAGAGTGTATCGTGTGCCCGCAGTTGGTGCAGCAGGGCGGGTTCTGGGCGCAGGAGGAGGGCGGGCCGCAGTGGCTGCGCGCGCGCGTGCGCGTGCTGGCCACCGCCGCCGCCGCGCTGCCCGCGCCGCGCCTCGCCGCGCTGCTCTACCCTGTTGTATTGCCGTAAATAATATCTCTCTCTCTCTCTCTCTCTTATTTTGATACCACAGTATATAATGGGACAATACAATATATCATTGATATTAACTAAAATGCTTTAAAATAATGCTTGTCTAATTTTCATGAAAATTCATGAAAATTCAAAACGGTTTCGGAGTTAAAGCACTGTAGTGCCATTTCATGTCTACTGTCTATGTACTATAAATCCGATACCAACTGTCATATATGTTTTTATTTGACAATCGGAAGCGCTTTACCCTCGTCTATAGCACAGCTTCGTTAGGAAACTGTATGGATATCTGGATAGTGCTTTTATTCTTCTTTTTTGAAATGACTCGCCAGATTATTCTATGTAATTTGCTTTGCAGAGATCCTGATGATAATGAATTGTTAGAACTAATAAAGAACTATCTGTCAGAAACGGTTCCTTCAAATGTAACGGATAAAGATATTTCAAATTTAAGCCACAGTATTTTATCTCTATACACAGAGGTAATTTAAATCTTATTTTAAAGGTATTTAGTTATATTTTAATAATTAAATATACCTGAATAATTGATGCATTATGAAATATTGTAGGTGACGGAAACCTTTCATTCGAGGGCGCACTATAAATGGAATCCTTCGCATCTTAGATTATGGTGTCAAAATATTAAATGGTATTCTCCTACTGACTTGGAGGGAGTTTTGACGGTACATAGTATTTTATTGTTAATTATTATTTGTTTTTATATTATGTTTGTTATATATCTTTATAAATATTGAATTAAACAGTAATTACTTTTATCCAATCATAGATAAATTTTGTATAATATTTTTTGAGTTTTGATTTTTTATGCACATATGTTGTTATTGTTCCAGGCTCTAAACGCAGAGGCAAATATACTATTTAAGGAACGATTGGTGACTGATGAGGAGAAATCTCAATATAGCACAATAGCACAAAAATATATCAAAGTTAATAATGAAGTTTACTTTAAACCAAAGTTACGAGGCGATGGAATATATTTAGAATCAGTCGAATATAAAGAATGGCATGAGAGTACTGAAAAACTAATCAATCAGTGTCGTAAGTTCCGTGGGTTCCGCTTGTAAATGTAAAACTTGACCAATTATATACTAAAACCTCCTCGAGGACCACTTCATCCATTGGTGAAAACATCATAAATATCAGACAGTCGCGGCGGAGGACTATGTTTTATAATACGGAGAGAATGTATAGATATTACCGCTATTCAACAAAAGACATACAACTAATAACTTAGTTCTACCTGTAATTGAATATTTATATACTTTAAATATACTAGCTTTACCCGCAGCTTACCCCGCGTTCATTTTTTTAATTGCTAATCAACCTCATTGGGTTGATCTGTAGGATGCCTGAAAGTTTCTTCAAAATTACTCTAGCTATTTGAGAACCCATTGTTAATACAAACAATTTTTTTAATTTTTCGTAAAGAAATTTTTTTGTAATAAAAAGTATCCTATGTTACCTCTAAGAATATGTGTACAAAGTTTCACGATGATCGGTTGAGTAGTTTTCGCGTGAAAGCATAACAAACAAACTTACATTCACATGTATAATATTAGTAGGGATTTAAAATAAGCTTATTTTTTTATTTCAGTAATAGACGATGAATATGCTTTTGGAGACACTGGAATAGAAGTTTGCAAAGAGTTATCAGTGTTATGCCCAACGATAGCACTAGCGGTAATTTTTTTTAAGTTTACTTTAGTTATAATAGTATTGATAAAGAATGAGAACAGATTTTATTATTGTCAAGCTGAATCACATCTTCCGCCCGTACAAGCATTTTCATTTCGTTAGTATAGTATATCTTTTGCTCAAAACGAAGAAGACTCGAACGAAGATGTCTCCTTTGTTGTTCAACATTCAGAACCATATAACGGTTAAAACCATCCATACTAATGCGATTTAAAAGTACTTGTAATAGTAAAATGGAATAAAATATACTTTTTTTTTGATATGACTTGATCGTATGTCCAGAAATTCAAACTTTACAGGAAACGAAAAAAGTGGTTCATTTTGTCAATGTTTTTCAAACAAGAGGTTTTTGTTTTACTCCAAATATGGCACTAGTAGTCATGTATTGGGCTTACGGTTTCGCCGTATTATAAAATATTTTCATTTGATTTTTACAAAAAGAAATATGCATGACATACGAGGTATTCATTCCACAGCGACGCTGTGATAAAATAATATGACACGCGTGGCGCAGTTTGTAGTGATCCTACTTGCTGCGCCAGCGGTCGCGGGTTCGAGTCCCGCTGGGGGCATACATTTGTTGAGCACGAATGTTTGTACTGCAGTCATGGATGTTTATATTTATAATATGTATGTATTTAAACTTATAAACATATGTGTATATATATAAATTTCTAGTATCCATAACACAAGGCTCGTACCTTACCGTGGCACTAGATAGGGTTGTGTGTAAATGTCCCAACATATTTATTTATTTATTTTATTTGCGTGGCAGTTGAACGGCGGCGTAGTGACGTGCGCGGCGGCGGCGGGTGCGGGGCGGCGCGCGGCGGCGCGGCTGGCGTGCGCGGCGTTGGGCGCGGCGCTGCTGTCGGCCGACCAGCCCGCACACTTCTGCGCCTGCTTCAAAAATGTTATAGCATTCTCTTTTTACATAAATTACCCCTTATAGTTATAAAAAAAAAGTGCGTATATACAAAGTACACATGTCAGAAGTAAAACTTCTTTGGCATAGTAATTTTTAAATCTCGTTTATATTTATACTATACTAGCCGTTTCCCGCCCGCTTCGCTGGGCGAATTGAAAAAGGAAATAAATTACATTTTATGTTTCATTTTTTTTCCATATTTTTATTATTCTCCTTTTTTTTTGTATGAACATAAATAGACCCCGCGGATAGAACTGTAAGCATCGATATTGTTTAGACTTACACAAATTCCAAATTCCATCGATTTAGCCTGTATCTTCCATCCAGGTGATTTTTCTCACTAATATTCATTGTAACTTTCAATGTTGTTTGTGTTGTTTCTATTGTACTTGTATTTCTACACCTCTTACAGAAGATTCCTACCAAATTTGAAGTCTATATGAGCTATAGTTTAAAAACAGGAATTGTTCATTGTTAACGCCCCCGCAATCCCCTTTGGGGGATGGATTTCTTAAAATCTATTCATAGCTGACCTATACATAGCAAAAGTAATATTCCTACCAAGTTTCACGTTTCTAAGTCTTATAGTTCCCGAGATTTCGTAGTGAGTGACTATATAGATGGGAATTCTTCGATTATCATCGAAATTTTTAACTTTTTATCTGACTTTTTTAAAATTTTCTTACATACAAAACTTTCTCCTGACAATTCTGACTATAAAAAAATAGCCTAATTGGTCCAGCCGTTCTCCACTACCGTGAGTAGATTCTTAGCTGAATGTAAAAAACCATAATCCGTTTAATATACTCTGTTGAAATCCATGAAAACAAAAGAATCAAGAGAAAATGCTTATCTTTTGTTTTTATTAGCGGGATAAATGTTCATAAAAGTAAAACAGCAATAAAAAAATGAAGGAATGTTGGAATTCAAAAAATAGATAGCCATAAACCATCTAGGAAAAATTTCGCATCGAATGGTGGTAGTTTCATGTCGATACGATCAGTGGTTTAGGCGTGATTGTGCCTCAAACGAAGACCATTTTCATTATATATATATAGATAACCCCGTCTAAGCTCGTTGAGAGAGGGAGATGGCGCGAAGGTCACACCCAAGTTATCATTTTTATAATTAAAATATATTTTATCATTATTTAGTTATCATTTTTGTAATTAAAATATATTTTAACATTTCGCTATGATAAAAATAATGACTTTATATTGAAAAAACATAGGCGCTAACCTCTGCAAGTGAAGGGACTCACACGCTTCTAGTGATGACGGAGGCGGTCGCCGTCGAGGATTGCCTCGCTTATGTCGAGGCGTTCTTGAAGGCGGACTCGATACACTCTCTGCCGTCGAAAATCGTGCCGACGAACTATGCGCAAAGTGCTCAATCTTTTACAGGTAATTTATATATTCGTAAATAAGTAAAAGTTTAATAACTATTTCTAATAATTAAAATGTTGAAGAGTTTATTATTTTATACAAACATTGTTTAACTCTACTAAAGTTACTTTTAGTCCACTTTAAAATTAAAAAGGCCATAATTCTAAAGAGTTGGTTTAATATCTTTGAATAGAAGAAAAGCAATATGAATTTAGAAGCGATTAGACTTCATTCTGGTACATCAGTACATATTAGTTTTCTAGCTTTGGCCCATTTTAGCTGTGTGTGCCTTTGTCTCAATCCGTCAATGAATAAGTAACACACACGTACAAACGTGCGCTTTTATAATAGAATTTCAATAATTGAGTAACCCTTAAGTCAATGTACAAATGTGTGCCTTTCAGAAATGAAACAGAGGCTAGGTATATTAATAATCGTGGACAAAGAGCAAGAGCTGTCGTCGCTGTGGGAGGCGGCGCCGCTGCTGCTGCGGCGCGTGTGCTGGCTGCGGCGCTGGGCGCGCGCCACGCTGCGGGACATACCCGCGCGCCTGCTGCACAGGTGTCTGCGATAGATGCTCACTTAAACATATATAAGTTTACTAGCAAACCCGACCCGCTTCACTGGGTGTAATTTAAAATAAATTAAACGGTTTTTGTATGTATTTTAATAAAATAAAATACTACTCCTTACTGCATTTTGGCCGCGCCATCTATAATCTAGAAATAGAAATACATAAATAAATACACACTAAAGTCGTATAATAAACATTTCATTTGAAATAAAATAATATTGCGACTATAAATTAAGATGAAAGCTATCCCATCTTTCAAGTTGGATTAAACTGCACACGGTGTGCAAATTTGATTAAAATCGGTTAAGTAGTTTAGGAGTCTATCGCGAACAAACAACGTGACACGTAATTTATATATATTAGATGATAAAACTTGTATGGTACAGTTATAGTTGAATGAGAGATGACGTATGTGAGGGAAGGTTATGAGGGAAACCAAACCCAATGAAAGTCGATCCAACACTGAGTTTATTAAGATAAATTTACAGTATATATAGGCAGAAGTACAGACGTCATACGTTTCGTACAAATAACAATTTCATTCGAAATCTGTATTAGGCAAATAATAATGTTGTGAGAAATAAGCTAAATTAAGTAGGTGATTACTTTGCATCTGTATCAATCAATAACAATTTCGTAATAAATAAGCTAAATTAAGGAGGTTGCAAGACAATCATATTGCTCAATGTGCGTTGACCCGAACATCCTGCCGACTCAAAGAAATGTGCGTTAACCCGTACAAAACTCTTATAAGCTTCTTTCATTTTATAAATGAAATTAATAAATATTAGAATTTACTTACAGGACCTAATATATTTAAGATGCAATTTGAGCGGTAAATAGTAGTCACATATCACTAGAAAAGTAGTGAACTGGTTTAGATGGGGTTTTATATAATATCTTTTAAAGATTTCATTGGCTAAATAGAAAGAATTATAGGAATAAAAAAGAAAGTAAACTATTAATAAAATATTAAAATATTTATTATTTTAGATTGTCAAAGGACAATTCTCAAGAAATGTCTGAAGAAGATTTTAATCGTATACCAATAGAAGGTTTCGTTAGCATATACGAGAGTTTAGAGACGGAGACGACGCGCGCACCCGTCCGATATCTACACTTCATCAAAACGTACTACAATATATATAATTCTAAAAAACAAACCCTCACTCAACGACAAGAAACTTTGTCTGTAAGTAAATGAAAATTAATCTTTATTTTCATTTAAGTTTTTGTTAGGCTTTATGCTAAAAGTACGGAAAATAATTATGTTCAAACATACATTTGGGTATTGTGATAAATGAGAGTTACAAAACTTATACTTAGAAAATTGTTTTTATTACATCCTATTTTTTTGTAATATACGATTCGACATAGGATATATTATATGTTTTTATGACGTTAAAAAAGGGCTGACTACAATATAATATTATGTATGTTTTTTAAAGCTTAATACATAAATTTATCTGTTACTAGTAGTATAATTGCTTTCTATATTTTGCCAGTAGGTATAAAACCAATAAATGTTTTAGTTTTTCGCAATTTTTGTATAAGCTTATTTATTTTTAAATCTTGTATAAGACATAATATGTATTTTTGTTTCATTTATTAGTAGCTTTAATTTAGTTCATTATATATTTTATTCAATTTAGTTTCACTTAATATTTTTGTAAAACATACTTATTTAGCATCCGTCACTTTTGATGACAAATCAGTTTATTTAATACTTTCTTAGGTTTACGCGAATATTTGACATTATAAATTATAAATGAAGCTATCTTTTCGAATTTTGTCGCGGATTTATTATTATATTATTTGGTTCCCGACGTTTCGAATGCTTTACAGCAATCATGGTCACGGGAGAGACTCGCACGCTTTGTCTTCAGATCTTCTAACCGGCGTATCTTATTTGCGATTTCCAGTCCGTACTGGTTCACATTATACTTTCTTAGGTTTACGCGAATATTTGACATTATTAATGAAACTATCTTTTCGGATTTTTTCGCGGATTTATTATGATTTTTGGTTCCCGACGCGACGTTTCGAATGCTTTACAGAACCAAAAATCATAACAAATCCGCGACAAAATCCGAAAAGATAGTTTCATTTATAAAATCAGTTTATTTGTAATAATTTAGAGTAATTGTATTCTTACGTTTTTAAGTTTTATATTAATATTTATATAAATTAAAAAAATGTCAGGCGGGAGTGAAGGCGCTGGAGCGCGCCGCGGCGGCGGTGGAGGCGCTGCGGCAGGAGGCGGCGCAGCAGGAGGCGGCGCTGGCGGCGCGGCAGGCGGCGGCGGCGCGCGCGCTGCAGCAGCTGTCCGCCGCCGCGCGCGCCGACAGCGAGCGCCGCGAGGAGATGCAGCTGCTCAAGCAGACCATCGAGACCGAGAACGACAAGCTGCAGATACGGTCAGAGCTAATATAAGTACTATTCAAAGTTCAGGCTTCTGTTATAAATAAATAAAATTGTACTATTTCATCCCTTCACAAACTACGGTGACAATTTGTGCGTGATCGAACGCGGAATCGCAACAGTGCCAACTAAACCAAAGCTTTTTACATATAACTTTTTATAGTTAGGCACTTAAGCTACATATCCATTTTTGTTATTCCGACAACTTTGTGTACAAATAAGTTTTTTTAATATTATGTAGCAATCACATTATTAATTTTAGCAAAAAGGAAATTGAGGCAGAGCTAGCAACAGTGGAACCGGTCATAGAGGCAGCCCGCGCCGCCGTCGGTGACATACGGCCCGAGGCTTTGAGTGAAGTATGTACATCCACTTTAACACAATAACATATCTTCTATATATATATAATGAAAATGGTGTTCCTTTGAGGCTCAATCACGCCTAAACCACTGATCGTATCGACATGAAACTACCACCATTTGATGCGAAATTTTTTCTAGATGGTTTATGGCTATTTATTTTTCGAATTCTAACGTTCCTTCATTTTTTTATTGCTGTTTTACTTTTATGAACATTTTTCCCGCTAATAAAAACAAAAGACAAGCGTTTTCTCTTGATTCTTTTGTTTTCATGGATTTCAACGGAGTTTACTAAACGGATAATGTTCTTTTACATTCAGCTAAGAATCTACTTACAAACTTCCACGCATCCACCCACCAACTCCCACGCACCCCTGCACACCCACTCTCATTTTTTGATAAAAATAAAATGCCGTATCTATGATCGAGTATCACTTGAGAACGGCTGGACCGATTGGGTTAATTTTTTTTTGTTGTCTTCAGAATTGTCAGGAGAATCACGAAATCTCGGGAACTATAGGACTTAGAAATGTGAAACTTGGTAGGAATATTACTTTCGTTATGTAGAGGTCAACTAAAAACGGATTTTAAGAAATTCATCCCCCAAAGGGGATTGCGGGGGCGTTAACAATGAACAATTCCCGTTTTTAAACTATAGCTCCTATAAATTCCAAATTTGGTAGGAATCTTCTGTAAGAGATGTAGAAATAGTCTATGAACGAATTTTACGGTAGCTCACCCCACAGGGGGTTGCGGGGGTGGTTTAACAATGAAAATTTTTATTTTTTAAGCCGTAGCTCCTACAGACTCCAAAATATAGCTAGAGTCGTCTATATGTGATGCAGAAAGGATTTAAGAGCGGATTTTACAACAACCCACCGCCGAAAAAGATTGCGGTAGTGGGTGTTAAAATGTGAAATTTCTATTTCCAAACTGTAACCTCTATAGACTTTAAATTTGGTAGTAATCTTTTATTTGTCATGCAGAAATCATCTCAAATAGGATTTTACGAAATTCTATTTCCAATAGGGATTGCGGGGGTGGGTGTGAGAATGTTAAATTTATGTTTCCAAACTGTAACTTCTACAGACTCCAAATGATTATTTTTTTACTGTTTAAATAATAATAATTTTATTTTAAGTGAATTTGACTCTTCTTTGAAAAATATTTTAAAATTCAGAAAAAAAATAAAAATTAACAAAAAAAGCAAAAAAAAAATATAAATAAAAAAAAATAAAAATTAACAAAAAAAGCAAAAAAAAAAAATTAACAAAAAAAGCAAAAAAAAAATATGAATAAAAAAAAATGATGAATAAAATTTAATTTATTTCCTTTGAAAATTCGCCCAGCGAAGCGGGCGGGGACGGCTAGTCTAAATATAAGTAATAAAAAACGTTTGCTTTGAATTATAATTAAAACTTATTTGTTTTTTATTCATTAAATGGCATTCAATAAAAACTTTTCTATTCGTAGTCTATATTTATAACATTGCTTATCACGAAGTTTGTTGTATAATGTATAGGTGCGTTCTCTCCGTGCGCCGCCGGATGTAGTACGCGACGTGCTGGAGGGTGTACTGCGGCTTATGGGCATCGCCGACACCTCTTGGCACTCTATGAAAAGCTTTCTTTCTAAACGTGGCGTTAAGGAAGATATTAGGTAGTGTTTTACAAGGCTTGAATTATTTTGTAATTTATTGATACTTCGCAGAAAGTAATTGGTAAATTTAATTTAAAATATATTAGGATTATGTATACTTAAAGCTCCAAGTACATACTAACACTAAATTGCCGTAAATGTAGTAGAAGAGATTTTTTGGAACGAAGTTTCTTATCGCGCGTTGCGAAAGGGGGCTAGACGGTAATAAATTAAGACCAAAAGTTGTAACGACACTTTTTGCTAGAGTCATAAGTCGTCCTCTGTCTGTCTCTAACCACCCCCCACCCCCCCCCCACCTCTCTCTCATAGTTTTTAAATATATTGGATTCAACCTTCATTCTTTTTCGTCTTCTAAATTCACAGTTGAAAAATGCCGTACTTTAATTTACTAAGAATATAAGTGCAAGTTATGACCCTTAGATGTCTGGACGCGAGTCAGATCAGCGCGGAGGCGGTGCAGTCGGTGGAGCGGCTGCTGGAGCGGCGCGGCGCGTCGTTCGAGCAGGCGGCGGCGCGGCGCGCCAGCGCGGCCTGCGCGCCGCTCGCCGCCTGGGTGCGCGCCAACCTGGCGCACGCGCGCGCGCTCGCCCGCGTGCGCCCGCTGCAGCTGCAGCAGCAGGACTTGCTGCGGTATGCTGTACTTGTTTGTGATTTATTTCAGATCTTTACAGATGTTGTAATTGGTGAATGGTGGTGTATATGTTTTTTAAAACGATTAGATTATTTTTCATAAAATTAAGTTTGATAAAAAAAGTGCGTGGGTACAAATTACACATGTCAGAAGTAAAACTTCTTTGGCAAACTAATTTTTAAATCTCGTTTATATTTATACTAAATAGCCCCGTCTAAGCTCGTTGAGAGAGGGAGATGGCGCGAAGGTCACACCCACGAGTTAGACAGAGTCTAACTCGTCATCTAATTAAGGCTAACTCTTCCCCGTCTCTGAGTGCCTGGTACTATGGACTTATTTTTTCCTTTCATCGAGTTTGAAATCACAACGATTCTAAAGAAGTTTCACTTCAAAAACTATGAGTTGCAATAATTTGTACAGATTATTAAAGTTATGCCTTTGTTCAGAATTTGTAATACTGTGTTCGATAAATATACGTTGTCTTGCTCTGAGGTACTGCAGTTTTATTTAGTACCACGGGCTGTTTGGCACCTTGTATCGTCCATGTACATGGTCCTTACGAGCCGAAGGGCATTTTTGAAGAACACAAAAGTATAAGTGATTTACTCTAGTTGATACAAGGTGGCGCTAGTGGTTGTGTAATGTGCATTGGAGCCTGAACTTGCGGATGGTGTGCAGCTATTGGAGTACTTCTGAGGACATTTAAGTGTGTGAGTTGTGATAAGTAAAACCGAAGACTATACTGTAAGTACAATTTGAAGTGTTTTAATAGTGCTAACGTAAAGATAAAAGTTGAAACGGGACTTAGAAAACTTAAAGTAGTTGTCGTCTTGGACTTAGAAAAATTAAAGTAGTTTTCGGCTAGGACTTAGAATAGTTTGAAGAAAAACGACGGAACGGGGAACCTATGCCCAATTTCTGAGCGGTGTACAAGCATTTAAAACACTTAGAAAATTAACGCTTGTTGACACTTTAAAACATATCACAAGACATTCATTATTAGAACAAATCCACTATGGAGAAGGAATTAAGAAAGTTAAAAGACATAAAAGGGCAAATTGAGAGGAGCTTTATTAATTTCAAAAAATCACCAAAAGAACGCATTTCCTATCATTACTTAAATACTCGACTGGAGTTGTTAGAAAACCAGTTGAAGAATTTTTCTTCGAAATACGAACTAATAGTAGGCGAGTGTGAAGGCGAAGAACTGTTTGACTACTTCAAGGAAGACATCAATGAAAGAGTGTATGAAACCTATCTATGTTACAAAGTAGAACTGAAAAATGCATTGTCTCAATTGAAGTCTCAGAATACCAATTCGCTCTGTGCGAAGCCGGTGGTGGGGAGAAACTGATTTACCGTCAGCGCTACCCGTGGCTATATCCGATACTACGGGGGGCTGTTTTTATGTTTCGAGTTAGCTAAATATACAAGTGAATTGTTATTTAAAATTTATTTAAATAAAATAACATAAAATGAGTCACAAAAGTTGTTGTGTTGTAAGTTGTAAGAATACAGGTAGAAAAAGTGCTTGTCATTTTTATAAATTTCCAACAGCAAGTTGGAAAATAAATCAGAGGAAAAAATGGATAGCCGCTGTTAGGAGACAAAAGTAAGTAGAATCATAACCTTACTATCCGTAATAATAAAAATCTTGAAAGGAGTAAAACTTAAAAAAATAGTAAGTTTAGAAAATGCTAGGAAATATTATTATTAATTAAAAAAAAATTTTTTTTAAACATTTTTAAATTTAGCATAATTATATATTAAAAAATAAGATTGAATTTTTTTATTATAAACTTTTCATTAATTATTTAAGATTCATTTACTCTTTGCCACTTATTATATTAAACAAAAAGATTATCCATACCAATGATCATAAATTTTAAATATTAAATATTAAAATCTAAAAATAAAAATGATAAATTTTATCGATTAACAATTTTTCCCAGCTTTATTATTGAATTGTAATATGTTAATTTTAGTTAGCAAACATAATCTATTTTTTTTGTACTCAAAAACAATCAGCACTTTTAATTTGTAGAATTTTGAAACATAAAATATTTTGGTAATTTCGTTTAATCTAAATTTGCTATTAATAAAAAATAATTGAATGTTTATTCAAGTTTTCTTATAATTTTAATTTTAAAAAAAACTTTATCTATTTTCTTTTTATTTGATTTCAGTCTGATTTCAGTTAACCTACCTTTATGTGTGCTAACTTCTATGCTACTTTTTCGGTATTAACTATACTTACATTTTATTTTTTAATGCACAAGAACACTTTACATTAACAAATATTTATTATAAATATTCCCTTTAATTAAAAAAGCATTTTTTTATTTATCATTCGATATTATTATTACTGACAGCCATTCAATACTTAGTAAAATATATTACAATAGCCCCCTGTAGTTCAAACGTACCATGGCGCTGAAGTCGCGCACAGAGCGAATACAGAAACTTGTGAGGTTGTGCCTGACAATGTTAGATTACCAAAAATAGTTTTACCTACGTTTAGCGGGAAATATACTGAATGGTCGTCATTTCGGGATTTGTTTATTTCACTAGTTCATAATAATAAGAAACTAGATGACGTCCAACGTCTTCATTATTTAAAAACACAATTGTCAGGTGAAGCCGATCAGTTAATAAAACACGTTCCAATAACTGGTAGTAATTACAAAAAATGTTGGGAAATGTTAGAACATAGATTTAATAATAAGAAATTCATGTCAACTTGTATTTTAAAACGGTTATTTAGTCAGCGTAACATTGTAACAGAATCTTCTAATGCTTTAAAAGACCTTCTTGATGTAACTAGCGATTGTTTGCACGAGCTAACCAATCTTGGGATTGACGTTAGTTCATGGGATATAATTGTTATATATGTCATAAGTTTGAAGTTGGACATAGAAACCAGGAAGCAGTGGGAACTGCATGTAAGTCAGTCGTCCGACGAACTGCCATCTTTTAAACAATTTCGCGAGTTTATTGAGACGCGTTTCCGAGCCCTTGAATTTATGGAACCTAAAATTAAGTCGAAAATTATTCCTTCTTCTACAACTAACGCGAAAGTAATGCATGGCGTTATAGAAATTTTATGTCCGCATTGTTCAGGTCCCCACAAATTACCAAACTGTAAAAAATTTAGTAAAGAGAGTAATGATGAGCGCCGTGTTATTGCAAAGTCTTTGGGAGTGTGTTTTAATTGTTTGGGAAACCATCATATTTCCAAGGAATGCCGTGTTCTTTACAAATGTCGAATTTGCCAGCGGAAACACCATACGTTGCTACACCCAAACAAACCTGGTGGTATTAGTGCGGTGGCTGCCCCCGTGGAGGCTACCACCTCACATGAAAGTACTTCAGAGACCCATGGTATAAGTGCAAATATAGCAACTCATTTTGTGAATGGACGAGCGCAGGGTCAAGTCCTGTTAGCCACGGCTCTGATAAAGGCCGAATCACAAGATGGGTCCACTCAAATTTTAAGAGTGCTGTTGGATCAAGGATCACAAGCGTCCTTCATATCAGAGGCAGCCGCGCAATTACTTCGCTTGAAGAGAATAGTAGCTAAAACTAGTATTGCAGGGATAGGAGGTCATCATGGCAATATTACGTCTAAACATATTGTAAATGTTACCATACAATCGTTGCATGACCCTTCGTTCAACTTACGAGTAACTGCGCATGTGTTAAGCTCGCTGACCTCGATAATGCCAGATACTAAATTTGAAATTCAAGATTGGCCAGAAATTCACGGAATGAATTTGGCAGATCCATCGTTCAACACACCTAGCAAAATTGACATTTTGCTTGGGGCAGAAACATACTGTCACATATTAAAGGTTGGTTTAATCAAGGGTCCTAGGGGCTCTCCGGTTGCACAAGACACACATTTAGGATGGATTGTGTCAGGTCGAGTGGTTGAATCAGAAAATGCTCTCAACTCCCATAATACTGTTATCGCTATGCATACCCATATTGATGAGAACGAAATGTTAAAACGATTATGGGAAATTGATTCAGAACCTGATTTAACTAAAAAGCTTTTTACGCCTGAAGAGCAGGCATGTGAGGACTTTTATACGAAAACCACGAAAAGAGATGGAGATGGTCGATATGTAGTCAATCTGCCTTTTCGTTCGGAAGATCCGCTTTGTAAATATGGTTACTCTAAAAATATTGCTGTCAAAAGATTATTAGGACTAGAAAGGAAGTTGGCCGGAAACAGTCAATTAAAACAACAGTATTCTGATGTCATAAATGAATATTTATCGCTTGGTCATTTAGAAAGGATAATGGACAAGACAGATCGAGATAAAAGTGAGGCAGTTTATTTGCCACATCACGCAGTAGTGAGACAAGATAAACTGACCACTAAGGTTCGAGTGGTGTATGATGCATCATGTAAGGGAACAAATGGCGTTTCCTTAAATGACACCTTGATGGTAGGACCCACTCTCCAGGCAGATTTGCGACACATTGTCATGAGATGGCGGCAACATCCAATCTGTCTGGCAGCAGATATAGTGAAAATGTACCGCCAAATCAAAGTTGCGCGGCCCGATACTGACTTCCAAAGGATTGTCTGGAGGGAAGATCCTAGCAAAGAAATTGAGGATTTCCGGCTTCTGACTGTAACCTTTGGTACGTCATGCGCACCTTACCTAGCAGTCAAATCATTGCAACAAGTTGCTTGCGATGAAGGTAAAAATTATCCATTGGCTGCTGAGCGGGTAAGGACTGATTTTTATATGGACGACCTGATGACTGGCTGCCAATCTGAAACAGAAGCAGTAAGGATTTATCATGAAATGAACAATTTGTTAGAGAAGGGAGGATTTATTCTACAGAAGTGGACAAGTAATAGGATGGATTTATTGAAGGAATTGGAAGGAGATTCGGGTAAGGATTTAGAAATAAAAATAGACAAGGTAACAAAAATTTTAGGACTTACCTGGAACAGGAACACTGATGAATTTGATTACTCGGTAAAAATGTTACCGCCAGAAGCATCTGAAACCAAACGCACCGTCATTTCAGAGATATCGCGGCTTTATGATCCGTTGGGGTGGATAGCACCTTGTATTATAACAACAAAATTTTATATTCAAAAATTATGGATTGCTGGTATAGGCTGGGATGATGAGTTGCCACCAGAACTTCTAAAAGAATGGAGAGGTTACAGAGCAGAGCTGGAAAAGTTAGTGGACTTCCATATTCCCAGATGGATAGGCAAAGGGGATAGAAATGTTGTTGTAGAGCTACACGGGTTTAGTGATGCATCTACTATAGCATATGCAGCTGTAGTGTATTGTAGAATTGTAGATTGTAATGGCGAAATCCACTCACACCTTTTAACAGCCAAAACAAAGGTAGCTCCAATTAAACAGTTATCCATCCCCCGCTTAGAATTGTGTGGCTCCGTTCTAGTGGCAAAACTGTTAACCGAAGTGTCGGAAGTAATGAGTATTCCAAAAGCTAATATACATGCTTGGACTGATTCATCAGTTGTCTTAGCATGGTTAAGCGATCATCCAAGTCGTTGGAAAACCTATGTAGCTAACCGGACGTCGATGATTCTTAGTTTATTGGATAATACTCAATGGGCTCATGTGCAATCTAAAGACAACCCAGCGGATATTGCATCTCGTGGGGCATCTTCAGCTGCTCTTCTTAATAGTGATCTATGGAAACGAGGGCCAAGCTGGTTAAGAAGCGACCCAATACTATATACTAGACCTCCTGGAATACGCACCCGTGAGGAGATGAAAGCTAATGTACATATAGCTAATATAGTATTGGATTATGATAGTAGCTGGCTATCGAGGTTCTCATCATTAAGAAAGCTTATCAGAATAACGGCGTATTGTAGAAGGTTTTTACGAAAAATTAAACGGCGTAAAGCAAATGTTAAAATAACCCAGTACCTTTCAGTTACAGAGATTCGTGAAGCCTTAGATCAATGCATTCGACAAAGTCAGTATCAATGGTTCCATGCTGAAATTGTAGCCCTGGAAAATAATAGATCTTTAAATAAGAAAAGTCCACTATATAAATTGAATATTTTTGTTGATGACTTGGGAATATTACGCGTAGGAAGTAGACTTCGGTTTTCTTCGCTTAATACAGAGACGAAGCACCCAATTGTTATTCCTCATGACTCACGATTAGCTAAGTTAATCGTAGCTGATGCTCATGAAAATACATTTCATGGAGGACAACAATTGATGCTTAATTTTATACGTACCAGGTACTGGATCAGCCGGCTGAAGAACATGGTTCGAGCTCAGATACATAGCTGTGTTCATTGTATACGGTATGCCGCAACCACGAAACATCAGATAATGGGTGACCTTCCACCTTGCAGAGTGACTCCAAACAAACCGTTTCTAAACTCTGGTGTCGACTATGCAGGGCCTATTAATATGAGAGTCTCGAAAGGTCGTGGACATCGGTCTTACAAGGGATATATCTGTTTGTTTGTTTGTATGGCTACGCGCGCCGTGCATATTGAAGCCGTTTCGGATTTAACGACGCAAGGTTTTCTGGCAGCATTTAAACGGTTCGTCTCCAGACGGGGCCATTGTCGTCACATCTGGAGCGATAACGGTACTAATTTTGTGGGTGCTGCCAAAGAATTAAAGGCACTTTTTGCGCAAGAAAGCACAATGTTTAAAGATATTGCAGCGGCTCTTGCCGATTCACAGACAGATTGGCACTTCATTCCTCCCCACGCTCCAAACTTTGGTGGACTGTGGGAAGCAGGTATTAAAAGTGTAAAGCACCATCTGAGGCGTGTTGTAGGCGATTCCACGCTGACATTTGAGGAGATGTCCACTCTGCTGTCCCAAATTGAAGCGTGTCTAAATTCCAGGCCTCTGTCTCAAGGCAGTAATGACACTGACGATCTGGCACCATTGACTCCAGGTCATTTCTTAGTTGGTCAGTCGTTGATTGTCCCACCTGACTGTAATTATGAGGGGGCAACAATAAGCACATTACGGCGCTGGCAGTTAGTACAACGTATGTTGCAACACTTTTGGCGTAGATGGCATCAGGAGTACTTAACACAATTCTTCCAAAGACACAAATGGGCTACTCAAACTCCTGATTTTAAAGAAGGTAATATAGTTTTAATAAAAGAAGATAACTTACCTCCATCTAAATGGTTGTACGGTAAAATAGTACAGCTGCATCCGGGAAAAGATAATTTGACTCGTGTTGTTACTATTCGTTGCAAAGACACTACTATAAAACGTCCAACTTCAAAGTTATGCTTACTTCCTGTTGAGGCTTAAATTCTGTTTGTTTGATAATGCCTTATTGGTTTATGATTAAGAAGATGTTTAATGTTTATGTTTAATGTTTATGTTAAAGTATATAGAAAGTGTTTTTTATTTTATACGCACTATTTTTGATTTTAATCTAGTAACAATGTGCTCTTGTTATGTTTTTATATACCTTGATTTGGTTTTACTTTGTCTTAAAGAAAAATACATTATGGTTTGCTTATTGTCTAGATTTAAGATAAATAGGATTTATTTTATGTTTGTTAGAAATTGCGATTATGGTTTTAAGTTGAATTTATACTTTGTTTGAAGCCATAGAGTACTATAGTAAGGAATACTCCGTAAATACATCGTCCACTTATTTATTGTGTTATAATTATACAGTCCATTGCTATTGTTGTTTTATATAATGTTTGTTGAATTCGTATAGGGTGGGCGGTAGTAAAGGAATAATAATCCCTTTGGTGGGCGGGATGTTCAGAATTTGTCATAATATCTGTAATCAATATTATACATAGTTTCACACTACTGCCCACTAGATGGCGGTGTACTCATTTTTTGTCTTTGTAAATCGCGCTATGGTTTCGTTCGGTTAAGGAGTATAACCTACTGTGTTCGATAAATATACGTTGTCTTGCTCTGAGGTACTGCAGTTTTATTTAGTACCACGGGCTGTTTGGCACCTTGTATCGTCCATGTACAGCCTTCCTATAGTTTGTAATCTGAGTTATCGGATTTAGTGCTGATGGTAATGGTATTTTAATAAGAAACAAGGTGAATAAAGTAATATCTACACTAGTACTATTAATGGAAACAGGAACCTCTCGCAAGCGGAAGCGGAAGCGTCAGCACTATCAGACGGGCTGGCGTCAGTGGAGGAGCGCGTGGCGGCGCTGCAGGCGGCGCTGGGGCAGCACGCACGGGACGCCGCCGCGCTGGAGCTGCGCCTGGGCGAGTCAGCACGCACGCTGCGCGCCGCCGACGACTTGCTGCACGCG
Organism: Boloria selene; assembly: GCA_905231865.2. Classification (NCBI taxonomy): domain Eukaryota; kingdom Metazoa; phylum Arthropoda; class Insecta; order Lepidoptera; family Nymphalidae; genus Boloria; species Boloria selene. The sequence goes on along the minus strand of HG993137.1, from coordinate 9,361,429 downwards.
CTGGACCACGAGTATCACTCCTGGGAGACAGATGTCAGTCCAAACATATACACACACATTTGAGTCATTCATTTATAGGGGCTGGAAAGACTATAAGGACGGGAAACGTCAGACACGTATATGCGCTAGTTTAGTTCTTGATATTTTAAAATGCTATCATTCAATTTTCAATTCTCTTGTAATGGTTTGAAAACATCCAGTTGACTGCTGTTTGCCCTAAGTAGATACAGTTGATAATTCAATTCCAACTGCAGTGCTTTTTTAAAAACTACATTACATAGTTCAACACGAATTTAGACCTTGATAAAAGTTTTATATCCACCCTTTAATTTCGTTAAAATGTTAGCATCTTAGAAATTTTAAAACCTGTACTTAAACATACTCCGGTAAAACGCCTGCTCGACACTCAGATCAGCGGCGCAGGACCGACGGCTTTACGTGCTCTCCGAGGCACGGGGGTGACTCACCGCCAACTTCCCGACTCCGGGCTGTTAGCGAGGCTTACTAAACAGGAAGACTCCTTAATTAAACTTGGTCCGACTCGGGACTCAAACCCAGGACCTGTATGACCGTACTTGCAAGCCACTACATCACCGAGCAGTCACTTTTATATGTATACACCACATATATCAAAGAATCCATCAGCAACACTCTTTGGACGACATTTTAATCTCTTTGAACTTTTCATACAACAGTTAATATTTTTGTGGACATCCGTAGACCTTAAGGAATATACAAAAAAAATAGCCGAATTGGTTTAGCCATTCTCGAGTTTTGCGCTTAGAAACATTCATTTTTATTTATATAGATTATAATTGTAAATATTTATTTCTATAATTTAATTAAGGAAAAGTTTATAATAGTACTTATATGATTATTTCAGTTAAAAAATATTTCTCAAGAAATATTGGAACTAAGCCAAAGATCTTTGCTAGCAGCTGGCTATTTGATATATCTCCCAGACCTAACTGAGCCACAAGCTAGGTAAGTAATTTTATCATTGCTATCCATATATCTAATTACACATTTCCAAAACTTTTATGGTATTTTGAATTACTTTATTTTCAGGCAACATTTATCAAAATGGTGTACATTAATTGGCTACGAAGATACATCATTTTCAGTGATTAATTTCTTAACAACTCCCGAACAATTACTTAAATGGGAAGCCGATGGATTACCATTGGATCAATCTGCCATTAAGAATGCTGTATTTATTGATCAGGTATATATCATGCTCTTAATTCCCCTATGTTTACCAAATACTTGAAAACAAAGTAATTACTCATAAAATACATATAATTTGCATAGACAAGTCGGCACTCTTTTGCGGCGACTATCTACGTAGAATATTAATTAAAGTACACAGTGCTAACTACATTTGTTATTACTTCCGTTCTGTAATTACAAGACTTTTTCCAAATCTGGTTAAGTAATTAAAGATAAATAAATGTGTTCGGACATTATAAACACAGCGCCATCTAGTTCCGTGGTAAGCTACGAAGGAACTTTGTGTTACGGATACCAAATAGTTGATACACTACATATTATATATGTTTAAATATATGTAACATATTATAAATATAAACACCCATAACTGGAGTACAAACATCGGAGTTTAACAAATGAATGACCCCAGCGGGACTCGAACCCGCGACCGCTGGCGCAAGAAAGTAGGGTCACAACAAACTGCGCCATACGTGTGTTTCACACTTTATTATAATAAAGTCAAGAGTAAAAGCGTCCGTTGTCCGTCTGTGCGCAGTACCTGTCGCGGCGCTGCTCGCTGGCGCCGCTGGCGGCGGGCGCGGGCGCGGCGGCGTGGCTGCGCGCGCTGCCCGCCGACGCGCTGCCGCTGCATAGCGAGCGCTTGCACACCGCGCTGCACTGCGCTATTAAGTACTGCACTATTTTATTTTAATAAACTTACTTTCATATTTTGAGTTTTATTAATAAATGTGTATTCTCATCTCTGGATTGTATCGCCTCTGTGGTAATCTTGAGTTCGGTATCTATTGTCGATGTTGTTTTGGTTTTTTTGTTTGTTATAATTATACATTTATACATATAATACTAACCTAAAGCGTTTGACTCAATATACAGACTGGGACGCGTTCTCATAATAACCGACGTGGAGTGCATCGAGGAGTGGTGGTGGAGCGCGCTGCGGGCGGGCGGCGGGCGCGCGCGTGTGCTGCTGCAGGCGGACGCCGCGCCCGCGCCCGCGCCGCACCACGCCGCGCACCTCGCCACGCTGCACTTCACGCCCAGGCTACACGCGCTAGTCGGTACGTGCTCCGTCTACCTAGCAGCTAACGTTTAATGTTAACTACTTACTTATACAATATTTACTTTCAGATCAACTCTTACATTATGCTATGCAGAAACAAAATCCTGAAATGGATGAAAAGTCAAAGGAGATTAAGTTCACCAAAGCTACTTTACAAAAGCAGCAACATGAACTTCAAGTAAGACCAACATAGTTTTATTAACATGTGTAAAATGAAACGATTTAAACTTAAATGTTGCGTATATTTTATAGGAAAATCTCCTGAAAGACTTATCCAGCAGCAGCGACATCCTGCACGACGCGAGCCTGCTGGAGTCGTTGAAGAAGACGCAGAGCACCAGCGCTACCATCGGCGCCGCACTGGAGGAGGCGGTCGCGCTGGAGCGGGCGGCGCGCGACGCGGGCGCGCGTTACGAAGTCACCGCGACACGCGCCGCGCGCTTATCGCTGGGCGTGCAACAGCTGGCGACGCGACGCGCGCGCGTGGCCGCGCCGCTCGACGACGTGCGCGACGCCTTCCTCGCCGCCCTGCATGGGACTACGGTACAGGCCTCGTGCTTAAGCTCAGCTTTGCATTTGTGTGCGTGCAATGTACACATAGGTATGGCTGATGGCTTAACGCATTGCGAGTGGTTTAAACTCGTTTCAACTGGTTTTTGATGCGCGGCTATTGGCTTTTAGCTATCACTCGCATAAATGCAAAGCTGAGATTAAGTCTCGAGAACTGTACGCGCATTCATACTACTATTATAATTCTAAAACTTTTCTTTTTACTGAGATGACTGAGTAGATATGGATAGCATTTAGTACGAGATATGCCCTTAAAGTAATAATTGAGCTGCTATATGGCACCAGAGAAACTTAGCTGTATAAGTAATTAATGTATTACACTATAGACATATGTACATGTAGATTCTTTTCTTCTCATATTATGTACAACGGATGAAAATGAATAAAACGAAATACTTGGCTAAGAATATTTTTTTATATAAATGTGAATTTTAGAACCTCATGAAATATAATTACGTTGAACTTGCATTTCGATGGTTTATTATTTTAGAACGAGACAGAAAACATAAATAACGATGAAATAGTAAAACACTTCACGAGGAAAATCATTGAGCGTGTACTTCTCAGCCTTCATAAGAAAGATAAATATATAGCAATCTTGTACCTGTTACAAAACGTTTACGATGATCTGATGCCAGACAAGGTAAGATTTTCATGTGATACTTTTAGTTTCATACTATTTTAAATTAAAACTAGGGTTTAAATTTAAATACAATTTTTTTTCAGCTATGGCAAATTTTCACAGGAAATATTATCATAGAGGATAAGAATATTTTAGTAGATATAAAAAAGAACTACCAGTGGTTAAATGATGACTGTTTAAGGAAAATTTCACAGATAAAGGTACAGTATTACCTATTTTCATATTGGCACTTATTGTGTTATGATGTTTTATAAGTGTACACTTTGCCTTTTGCAGATACAAGATGAGGATTTCTTCCTTAGACTTTCTCTTGATAAATCTGATTTGTGGATAGATTTCCAAAACTCTGGAGATTTACATAAAATCAGTAGATTAAGTTTGAGTCCGTTCGAAGTGATCTTAGCAGTAGCGGCATTGCGTCCAGAGAGTTCTTACAGAGCAATCGTTGCATTTGTTGATCAAGTACTAGGTATTGTTTTTTACCACTTATTTATAGCAAACAAGAAAGAGGATTCAATGCACAAAAAGTGGTAGTCAAATGATAAAGCTTTTCGATTTTGAAAAGAAAAAAATTCTATGTTTAATTAATTTTAATTTGAGTAACAGTTGCTCGACCAGAATATAATACATTGCGAGAAAATCCTGCATGCCTGTTATACTAAATAAGGAGTAAGGACTATAGCGTAAAGCCTACTTGCATTTAGAGAAAACCCGTACCTAACAGTGAGATAAAGAGCTGAATGATTATTATTATTTTAAATTGCATAATATGCACATAGACGTCATTCTGATTTAATCTCAATGTAGATAGAGAGTAAAATGAAATGAGATAATATTATTTTCATCTATATAATCCTAATATATATAAATTACGTGTCAAGTTGTTTGTTCGCGATGGACTTCTAAACTACTTAACCGATTTTAATCAAATTTGCACACCGTGTGCAGTTTGATCCAACTTGAAAGATAGGATAGCTTACATCTCAATTTATAGTCGCAATATTATTTTATTTCAAATTAAATGTTTATTATACGATTTTAGTGTGTATTTACCGGTTAGTTCTATAAAATCCTAATAGATGGTGGTTTGGCATCTAAGTTGCAGAGATATCCGGTAGAGTATTTCTATTTCTAGATTATAGATGACGCATGGCCAAAATGTAGTAAGGAGTAGTATAAAAGTAGTTATTTTTATTTTATTAAAATATATATAAAAACCGTTTAATTTATTTTAACATACAACCAGCGAAGCGGGCCAGGTTTGCTAGTAGGGATAATTATAAACAAATATTCATACAGCTACTTCGCGTTTTTAATATCAGTGGTGATAGCGTTGTTATCGTTTGTTTGTAACAGGTGGTAGCGTGGCGAGCGCGGAGGCGGTGGGCGCGGCGGCGCGGTGGGCGCGGCGCGCGCGGCCCGCGCTGCTGCTGGCGCCGCACGCCGCCGACGCGCTGGCGGCCGCGGCGCGCGACGCCGCCCGCACTCTCACTACGGTCAGACTTTCGATATCAAATCAAATCAAAATATTTTATTTAGCAAAAAAAATTGTTACAATGTCTTACTGAACGTCATGAGTCTACCACTAGTTCGGAAAGACCTCTGACCTGAGAAGAACTGGCGAAAGAAACTCAGCGGCACTAATATTTTTTTTATCTTAATCTCACTCTTTTTTAAAATTAAATTGTAAATTAACAATAATTCTTTATGTTGACATAGCCTGGCGGCGATCACATCATTCCCCAGGCGTACTGTCTTCTAAAAAATCGTTAATCGAATAAAAGCCTTTAGTACACAAACGTTCCTTCACAATTTTTTTAAAATTGGATAAATTTTATTCACTATTACAGTTTGTGCCCGGATTAAACATACACACCAATAAACATATTTTGTGACTGTAAATGGTTTGCTTTATATTATATACTATGTCCATTTTGTTAATGGTTTTTTGACAGCTCACGCCCACGAAGTTTCGTATTTAATGGTTAGCCATTAAAGTTAAAATGTCATACACATTAATATTGTACTTCATGGACGGGCACCTCCCCCTTATTGCTGTGCCACACATAACGATTACTACGATTGTGCCACAGATTACAAATAATCGATAGAAATCAATGCTAATATGTAAATAAGGTGTAATATGTTATTTAATAAGGAAGACAAAAAAATTTAAGATTTAAACCAATACATTAAAATATTAAAGTTAATAGTAAAGTTTTACTTTCTTCTTAGTATAAGGCATACAAATAAAACAACTAAAATAGTTTAATTCATTTATTAACATGATTCGTCAGAATCATCATTTATATTAGATTTGTCCGATGAGGAGTCTTCAGTTATATTCATTATTAACTCTTGTGTGCATAAATTATCAAAATATGCAATGTCACGGCCCGAATCACATTATGATTCTCTTAGTTCTCTCCACCAAACTTGATTTTTACGATAATAATATTTATTTTCATATTAATAAATATAAAAATTAATATTATTTTATACTTAAAAATCGATTATTATGTCCTTTTGTCATCACTATAGCTTGTCAGTCGGCGAGCTGTCAAAAAACCATTAACAAAATAGACAAACTATAAGTTTATTATTTTAGTTCCTCGGTGACGCCTAGATGGCGTTGTTAGATTTATGCAACTTTCTGAATCGCGCTATGGATCGGTTAGGCTGTAAAGTATAAGGCATTTAAAAATTATGTATTGGCGTTGTTTGCTTTTACCACTGTAGAAATAATACACTGATAACAATAATAATTATTGTCATCACCAATTTCAATATAGAGAACAGCTTCAAAAAGTTATAATTATAAAATCCTAAAGCCGGTTCGCAACATAATTTAAAAATTACTCGAGTGCGCGTTTGCACGCGGGTAGCGTCTTTGCACGAACCGCACGATTGCCTTGTGCGTCTTTATACGATCCACATCATTGCCCTGTCTAGATGCCTTCGTTATAACTTAAAATGCTTTACGTAAAAAAATTTAATATAACGTTGTATGTACATTATGCAGGTGGGCATTGATGGCGGGCGCAACGCGTGGGAGGCTGCGCTGGCGCCGGACGGCTGGCTCGCCGTCGTCGTCGGCGCGTCGCCCTTCACTAAGGACTTGCTCTCTTTCGTGGCCTCACTCTCAGAGCGTTCGGTCAGTTATTAGTTACAAGCTTACTATATTAACTACTGCATATCTATTTATTTACTAATATTATTTTTTAACCATTGTTATATTAATTATTGTATGCGTAATATAAATTTTATATTCTATTACTATAGTTATATTGTAAATACCTAACTATTGTAAACCGAAAAATTTCAGCTGGACGAATTAGGACATGATTTCCGTTTATGGATAGTGGCAGAAGACCGAGAGATTCCATTGACGTTAGCCAATTCGTGTGTCAATGTTGTTTTTGAAGTAAGTGTATTTTTTTTTATATTTCGTTATTATATCGTGTCGATACGATTCTATTGTTTGGGTTAATATTACATACTCGTATTGCAGCCTCCTGAAGGAGTGAAGCGCAACGCATGCGGCACGCTGGCGGCGTGGGCGCGCGCGGCGGACGCGCCAGGGCCGCGCGCGCGGCTGCTGGCGCGCCTCGCGCTGCTGCACGCCGTCGTGCAGGAGCGACGCAACTACATACCGTTTGGTAAGCACCACATAGTATGAACCGTGCTGATATATAAGTATAATTAATTAAGCTATACAGTAGTCTAACAAGCCTTAATACATAGCAATCGTGCGTTGCACGTTGCAAGGTAAAATGTAAACGTACCCGGTGACGCTTACTTTTATATAATACTCAGATTACGGCATTTAGGTTACCGTAATTTGCCTCTAAATGAGATTTCGAAAACATTCGCTACCAAGTTAAGTTTAAATCAATGGTGAAAAGCTACTGACTACTGTATGGATTTTTGTACATAAGTACTGATTGTGAAACGACGTCCAGGTTGGTCTTGCTACTACGCGTGGGAGTGGGGCGACGTGAGCGCGAGCGCGGCGGCGGCGTGCGCGGCGCGCGACGAGGCGGGCGCGCGCGCGCTGTGCGGCGCGCTGTACGCGGCGCGCGTGGAGGCGGCGCGCGACCGCGCCGTGCTGCGCGCGCTGCTGGCGCGCTGTCTGCGCGACGCCGTGCCCGCGCTCGACGCCGTGCCGCACCACGCACATATCAATGTTGGTACACGCTATCATTTTATATATTATTCTTTATTGCACTATAAAAAACACATATTTGTACTAATACATTATTGTACTAAATAGATGTACTTAGATATTGTACCTCATAGTCTGTTTAAACTCAAGAAAGGATTCATCGCATTCCTATACAGAATATTACCATGTCATTATTATCTATAAATAAAAGAGATTATATATGTTTATGTCATTACATTTAGTTTTAATTTCAATTTTAAAACTTAAAAAAGTCGTTTTAAGTAAAGCCAATCAACGAGACATTTATGTACCAGGAGTACATAGCCGCGCTGGAGGCGCTGCCGGACGCGGCCGCGCCGCAGCTGCTGGAGCTGCCGGCCAACTGCCGCGCGGCGTGGGAGCAGCGCGCCGCCGAGGACATCGTCGCGGGACTGCGCGGTGAGCGACGCCACTTCCCCTTGTCACATTGTTGTTAATCGGCCCCGAGACAATCAAATGCAACGCTATTATATTATATCCTACGTTATTGTCAATTGCAATTGAAGTGCAATCGATACAGTGTTCAATCATCAACGTCCAGCACTGCTGGCGCTCAGTTGCTTAATGCTTTTTGACATTGACACTTGACAGTTAGTGCTCGCACAGGTTTAGGCGCGCTAAATTTAAAAACAGAACGGAAGCGATTGTCATTGACTCAGTAAACGATGCGCGCGACTTTTATAAAATCATTAAAACTTATGTATTTTTATTAATTCACAGAATTAAATAGTACAAGCTTTGTGAAAAGAGATGACACAACTACGCCTCTGAAGAGCATTCTATCCCTTTGGAGAAAACTCATGTCCGGTAGTCCCCTCGTCAAACCAAATTACCATATAGAAAAGGTACTTTCATCAATCAACAATAAGTTACGATTAAAGCATATTATGCATTAAAGCATATAATATTGACATTTATTATATTTTTAATATTTTTTTATTTTCTATATCATGTAGGTATAATATTTCGAGAAAACATATATATTTGTTTGGTAATTTTTATATTTTAGTAGTTATCAAACATTTAAAATAACATTATATCGCCTTGGACGAATTTATCGATACCATTCCATAATGAATCGAATATAATATTAAATCTATATATCTAATATTATCACGTATTCAAGCAATTAATGGTATTCAATAAATAATAATACTATATCAAAAATAAAAATACTTATAATCTAAGTTTGTGTACACGCAAAGTTAATGTATGGTGTCGGTGCAGCGCGTCGGCGGGTGGTGGGGCGCGCTGTGCGAGGCGGAGGCGCGCGACGCGGCCGCGGCGGCGCGCGCGCTGCACGCCGCGCTGGCCGCCAGTGCGCGCGCACACAACGCGCAGCACTTGCACCAGGTCGGGAGCGTTCACACTTTTATACACGACTAGCCTTTCCCGCGGCTTCGCGCGCGTTCTAAAGGCTGGAAACCAAAATATACCTCGCATTGCTATTGGTCGTAGCATGATGTTATATAGCCTATAGCCTTCCTCGATAAACGGACTATCTAACACAAAAAGAATTTTTCAATTCGGACCAGTAGTTCCTGAGATTAGCGCGTTCAACCAAACAAACACACAAACAAATAAACTCTTCAACTTTATAATATTAGTATATTTAAATAAACTCAATACATTTGTTAATTCGCTTTATTGTGCCAGATGATCACTGATTACATCGCCAATGCCACGTAAAATAGATATTAAGGGAATAGGGAATTTTCTTTTCAACGAAAATGCTGTCATATATCTTATTTCAATAGCAAAGGATTTCAAAGTTAAATTTTAAAGGTTAATTCATATCACTAATGCCCGCCACCCTAAAGCTAACTATTTTTCAATTGTAATAAAACTACTTATATTGAAAATCGAGGGCTCGTATCAATTCAATTGACACGTTTTGACTATTATTTTCAATGTTGGGAAATGCATTAACGCATACCACGAGTGTTTATGTGGGACTCACTGCGACCAGTATTACTCACTAAAACCCAACGGACCTCACCCGTCTTCATGCTACGACGCCCCGACGGCCGCCAGCTGCCAAAGCAGACCACACAGCCGCAGCCCACTCTGCTCTCAGAGAAGTACCTGATACTTGCAAACAATATTACCCGCATGACACACCGTCTACCGCAGTGGCCCCACCTGAGTCCTAGGCGTTTCTTGACAAGTCCTGACTATACTGTAATATTCTTGATGACAGAAAAATAATAATATTGCAGAATTGAATAAAACCATCATAAACCCACAATGTTATCTCGTATTGAGTCTAAATACAAAGCTGTACAAGTGTTGTATTTTATTATCAGGTGCCGGACGAGTGGCAGCTGGTATGGGAGGGACCCGACACGCCTGAAATCTACATAGAAGAATTTTGTGTCCGTGCGCGCGCCGCCCACGACAGAGTGGAGTCATACGAATATACTGACGACTATATGCCTAAAGGTCAATACGAAATTTGTCAATTAAAAAACTCTCAACGTAATAAAAAAAGATATTCTGATTAGTCTAATAATCTACTTATTTTGTTTTTGTTAGGATATTTTTTACAACAGCGCCATCTAGTTCCGCGGTAAGCTACTATACTTGCATTACGGATACCAGATAGTTGATATACTACACATATAAATTTTAAATACATACATATAAATATTAACACCCATGACTGGAGAACAAACATTCGTGCTCAACAAATGAATGCCCCCGCAGGACTCGAACTTAAATAATTATTGATCTTTTTGTATGTTTAGAGGTGGATCTGCGTGAGTACCTGCGTCCTGAGCGCGTGCTGGCGGCGCTGCGCGCGCGCGCCGCGAGCCGCCGCGGCTGCGCCGTCCACGCGCTCGCGCTCTCCGCCACGTGGGACTGCACTACTGGTATATTATATTATTTTCTTTCTAATTCAGAACCATCGGTATTTATAGTTGATTAATGTCGGATTATTAAAAATATTTAGCCAATCGATTTACTCCATATTTCATTTATCAGTATTGATAAGCCATTTAAGAAAATAGGTATGTACTTCGTTCTTAATTGTATTTAATTTAAATTTTCCTATAAATTCTCCTGTAAACCGTCAAGTGAAATTGCGGCGCGTGACTAAAACTTGCCTACTAAAATATCACACATATGAAAAAAAGACAAAAATCGATCTAAATCGGTAAGTTAAATGTCGTGAACAAGGTTTCAGTTACTGTACGACATATTGAACGAAGATTCGTCGTCGCGTTGTCGCGATAAAAATTCGTGTTCGATCCATGACGAACGTGCTTGGCCACATAAAAAAAAACTTCACTACGTTGCGATAATCTAGAACGCTCGGCGCCTCGTAGTCAACTAAAGCGCGCGAAGTGTAGCCAACCGCACGAACTTTGTCGCGACAAAACCCTTTGATGTGCGACAATTTACCGACAGCGCCGCGAAGCCACCGTGTATTAGCGAAGATGGATAGGACGAATTCTTTGGCCGGACGAGTCGCGACAACGCAAATCCTCGCGTTATCGCGATAATGTGGCCGCAGCATTAAAATAAGTGACCGTTTCTGTCAGTAGATGACGAGGGCCTGGTGGTGCGCGGGCTGCGGCTGAACGGCGCGCGCTGGGCCGGCGCGCTGTGCCCGGCGCGCGAGCGCGACGCGCCGCACGCGCCCGCGCCGCCGCTGCTGCTGCGATACGTGCCCACGGTTACTATTAACATCATTATTTTTAGTTATTTGTTTATTCGTTTATTCATAACTAGCGATATAGCGCGAGCGAAGCCGCGGGTTCCGCTAGTGTATTATACATATAAACCTTCCTCTTGAATAATTCTGTCTATTAATACAAACCGCATCAAAATCCGTTGCGTAGTTTTAAAGTTAGGTAGACAGACAGCGGAAAGCGACTTTGTTTTATACTATGTAATGAAGTACAGTTCGCGTCACGTAAAAAGAACGCTGGAAGAAAGTGGTAAGGGGTGTGTTTGCGCATCGGTACATTCGCATACGAAATTCCTAAGCCTATTCTTTTATTTTTGAACTAGCCTTTTGCTCACGATGTATATTGAGTATTGGTAGGTACATTGAAAAATATATTAGATAGAATGTCATTAAATAGAATTCTATTAATTAATAAAATATGTTTGATTCATCGTAGAATATTTAATCTACTTACAAAAATTAAATTAATTCGTTTAATATATTTTTTAAAATTATTAACAGCATTATTATCAGTCTCTCTTTTTATAAAACAATATACGTCAAAAATATTTTTTCAGTATTTTTTATATAAAATCATTTCGTAACGACACGTTTGGCTCAGTGGGTAGTGATCCTGCTTTCTGCGCCGGCGGTCGCGGATTCGAGTCCCGCTGGGGGCATACATTTGTTGAGCTCGAATGTTTGTACTCCAGTAATGGATGTTTATATTTATAATATGTATGTATTTAAACTTATATATGTGTAGTATATCAACCATCTAGTATCCATAACACAAGGCTCGTACCTTATCGTGGAACTAGATAGCGCTGTGTGTTAATGTCCCAACATATTTATTTATTTATTTATTTATAATTAATAACTTTTGTGTGCGCGATGGTATTTTAAACTGACAAACCAATAGCGAGCCGGCAAGCATGTGACGCGTGCCTCGCCGTCCCGCGCCCCGCGTCTTACCACCAATATCGCCGATAAATCGCCTCTGCGCAACTTGACAGCCAGCGTTCTTTTTACATGACGCGAATTATACATTCCTAAATAATATTCTCAGCGTTCTCTCAATATTTAAACTTGGCCAGCCCGGGACTCGAACACCGGACCTCTCGATGTATGACCGTACATGCTTGCCACTACACCACCGAGGTAAACAACCTAAAGTCCTAAATAAATACTAGTCAAATGGTTTACAAATGTTTTACAGACATTTACTTTCTCAAGCCTACTAATAGTTACTTTTTAGATTATAGATCTGTATAAAATACTAATCCTTTTATTATACAAAGCAAACCGAAAACAAAGGAAATGTAGATCTATGTAAATCTAATATATAAATTACGTGTCACGTTCTTTGTTCGCGATGGACTCCTAAACTACCTACTACCTCCTAAATACCGATTTTAATCAAATTTGCACACCGTGTGCAGTTTGATCCAACTTGAAAGATAGGATAGCATCACATACATCTTAATTTATAGTAACAATATTATTTTATTTAAAATTAAATGTTTATTATACGATTTTAGTGTGTATTTATCGGTTTGGCATCTAAGTTACACAGATATCCGGTAGATGGCTCCGTTTTTCTATTTCTAGATTACAGATGGCGCGTGGCCAAAATGTAGAAAGGAGTAGTATTTTTATTTTATTAAAATATATATAAATACCGTTTAATTTATTTTAACTTACCCCATTGAAGCGGGCCGGGTTTGCTAGTTGTAGTATAAATAAATAAATGAAACCACAGTCTGGCGCGGCGGCGGCGGAGGTGGAGGTGTGCGTGTACGCGAGCGCGGCGCGCGGCGCGGAGCTGGCGCGGCTGCCGGCGCCGCTGCACGCGCAGTACCCGCCGCGCGCCGCGCTGCTGCACGCGCCCGCGCTCTGCGTGGCCGACGCCGCGCGACGCGCCTGAGCGACCGCCTGTCGCGCTCACTTACACCTTGACGACACGTTCCCTACTTTCTTGCGTTAGCGGTCGCGCGAGTCCCGCTGCGGGCATTCGTTTGTTTAACCCAAATGTTTGTACTCCAGTCATGGATGTTAATATTTATAATATGTATGTATTTAAATTTATATATGTAGTATATCATCTATCTGGTATCCGTAAGTCGTAACACAAGCCTCGTAGCTTACCACGGAACTAGATGGCGGTGTGTGTAATAATTAATTTATATGACTTAAACGGCACTAACGTACTGCTACTTCAAAAGCAACTCTTGCATTTGACATTATTTCCTTAGTAATGATTTCACAAGGTAAAATTATTATTGGTAGGAATAATCGACAGTGTGTATTTTTACACTTTGCTTATAATAAGGAAATGCACCTGTATGGCTATTGAAATAAAACAAATATAAATAATTTTAAAGCTTTAATTGCAAAAATTCTCCTTCCAGTCATAGGCGAACTGACTAGTTGATCACACTCTCGTGACACTGAAGGAAGATTCTTACATAAAAAATGAGTTAATCTTTTAATAGTAACAAACCATTCAATTATTTACGATGTACATCACAGCCAGTTCATTAATAATGAAAAGTGAAAGAATGCTGGAAAAAGAACCAAGTAGCGTCTCGTGTAAATCGTGATATACATATATTTTCTAATATTAATATTTAATAGCAATAAATATTTTAAGTACAAGCACAAATTATCATAACATGTGATAATAGTGGTAATACTTCAACTACAAGTGGGGAAAAGGCATGTATATATTCCATTTTAGTTCATTGAAATCCTTAAACAATCCATAACAATCCTGAATCAAATCAAATTATAATTGCTAACTTTTACTGGCTCACAGCTGGGAATTTTTGTATTTTTTATTAAATACTTTTATAAAATTGTATACTTATTATGCTAAATTTGAGCAAGTTTTTTAATTCTAGATGGATACCAGTCCAGAAATGTATAACGTCTGTGATAATAATGTGGCAGTCTTTATAATTTGTTTGTTGGCTGAACATTGATTTTCATAAATATATTCACAATTTAAATAGTTAACACTATTATAAAAACATTTTATATAACAAAAATAGTTATGCCTATTTCCTACTTAACAGTTAATTACCAATCTCTTAAGCGGTAACGATATCATACTGAAATTTTAAAATTGACAAAGTAGAAGAAACTCACTGAACAACATGAAAATTGATATTGATGATTATTATGATGATAATTTAATCTCAGTAATACTAGAACTTAGAATAAAGTCAATTTTTCTAGTGAATTCTTTTTGTAGATTTTTATTATATTTTTACGAACTTAAGTACGAAGTGATGGCACAATTTTATAACTAAAATACATTTGAAAATTTAGCTGCATGCAACTGTATACGTTATTCTTCATATACAGGCTTATTTATAAAAAATAATCATACAGAACCATTATATTATTGATTAAAAATTTAATATAAATTTCAAAATTTAGTTTTCAACTAAATGAACTTCATTTCTGATCGTATTGAAATTATTTGTTTCCACTATAATCAAATATGCTAAATAGACACTAATTTCTATTTAATTTTAGGGAAGACATAATTTGTGAGATAATAGTTTCATTAGTAAAAATGACGCAAAAAAATAAAAGCACATTTAAAATGTACATCTAAAAATTTACTAAGTATATCAAACAGTTAACATATACACACACAATGAATTTTTTATATATGTATATTGTATATGGTTAACTGACTTAAACATAAACAATCTCAGTAATATGCCAGATCTATACTGAGGTTTCAAATAACACAGAAAATAACATTGAATACTTAAATAATAATGTAAGTAAATATTAAAACTAGGTAAATAAAATACTCCTACGAGAATGAATCACATTCACAATAGTCCGGGAGGTAGTGTCAAATTTTTACGGTGATTTTGGCATGGACTCTATGAACTTATTTTGATAGTTAGTACTTGTATGAGAACTAAAATAATTGTCAGCTGGCGCGACTCCGTCCCGGAGTCGCGCCAGCCAGGTATCAGTTGGCCCAAAACTGGGGCATAAGATGAGAAAATGCCAGGAAACTTCAATAAAAAAATTTTTTTTGGACTATTTTGGCAAAGATAAAAAAGTATAAATAATTAGTTAATGAATTGTAGATCTTACACCTCATTTATTAATAAGCGTTGGAACAACTGACTATAAAAAAAACAAAAGTCATGCCAAAATGATCTGATATTATACTTCATAACCAAACTTTGAAAGTCAAGCTAACAGGTTGTGCCTCGTTAAAATTCCAGCTGACATAAATTATTATGATTATTGAATTATAATCTTTAATATATACAATTTTCAGCTTTGCCAAAATGCTACAAGTTTTTCTGACTTTTTAACATGTTTACATGATCAGCTAACATATTTTGTCACGTACATGATACAGCTGACACTTTTTTTTAAGATCTACAATTCATTAACTAATAATTTATACTTTTTCATCTTTGCCAAAATAGTCCAAAAAAAATTTTTTTTATTGAAGTTTCCTGGCATTTTCTCATCTTATGCCCCGGTTTTGGGCCAACTGATACCTCATTTATTAATAAGCGATGGAACAACTGACTATACAAAAAACCAAAAACCATGCCATAATGATCTGATATACCTAATAACCAAACTTTGAAAGTCAAGCTAACAGGTTGTGCCTTGTTAAAATTCCAGCTGACATAAATTATTATGATTATTGAATTATAATCTTCAATATATACAATTTTCAGCTTTGCCAAAATGCTACAAGGTTTTCTGATTATGTGACATGTTCACATGATCAGCTAACATATTTTGTCACGTACATGATACAGCTGACACTTTTTTTTGAGATCTACAATTCATTAACTAATTATTTATACTTTTTCATCTTTGCCAAAATAGTCCAAAAAAAATTTTTTTTATTGAAGTTGCCTGGCATTTTCTCATCTTATGCCCCGGTTTTGGGCCAACTGACAATTTATTTATTAATAAGCGTTGGAACAACTGACTATACAAAAAAACAAAAGCCATGCCAAAATGCTCCGGTCAAATTTGACACTACCTCCC